>CATOUR010000022.1:10000000-15260350 GCA_951848785.1 Callosobruchus maculatus
CGGGCTAGGCTTATAAATATCGTCCAATAGTATTTTATCAATATTGAAAACAACAGGCCAAAGCTGGATGACACTTTTGTCAAAGATATTTTAGAAATTCATGGATCAAAATCATAGCAGGATATCAGAGCAAAGCGATTGATTTGCAAATTAATGCCACATTTTCCATGTTTACATTATAATTATTGTATAATTACTAATTGCAAACTGCGATAATTTGTGATAAAAGTAGTAAGTACCTATATCAATCACAGCACCTACCTTATTTAATAATTAAAAAACCCACGTCCGTCAGTCAGATGGATTATATGAAAATACATACTTTTATGAAGAATCAATCTTTCATTTACTGGATCCATGTTTGTTATAGATCTTCTTATAGAAGTATTCACAGGTGGATTCTACATCAAATAGGGTTATACTTAATTTTAATTGTAAAATGGCAAGCTTTGGGGTTCTGGGGTTCTGGATAGGCAACCAGTAATGCACATACGTTTGGGAAGTAGCTGTAACCTTTGAAATGTAACAAAACGCTATTTTTACCTCATTTTACTATAAAACAAAGATATATTGCAGGTATTCATAATTATTATCGATAGTAAATCATTGTTTTATCCAAATAATGCAATGAGTGAATTTCTTGTCATCGTATCATCTAATACAGCATGAAACCAGCGATCAAATGGAAATGGAATCTGGAATCTGATTGGTTGAGATTAGCAATTGCTAAACTTTTGATTAAACAGGAAAATGCAATTTTTCACCGATTTGGGATGGAAAATCAGACTGGAAAAGATACAATGGTCGATTGTATATAAATTATGTCATTTTGACCTTTTTTGAGGTAAACTTCAAGAGACATCAATAATTTTCAGAGAACTTTGACAGATGCATGTGCTTGAAAGGGCTGCTCTGATTCGTCAAAGTCTTTGTTAAAATCTTCATGTTGATAAAATCGGGCCTAATAGTAACATTCATCCGTCATTCATCTTATTTATTGCCTCCGAAATTTATTCAATTTCTAGGCCGCTTCACATTCCTAGCTCAATGTTTTTTTAGTAGTGAGGGGGTTAGGGTTATTGTACACCCCTGGTCAGAGGGATCAAGCACGCTAAGTTCTTTGCGAACTTTGAGATGCATTGGATTGTGTTCATGTGTCTTCCCTCCTGGCCTACACTCAGATAGGAGTTCGTCCCTTCACTCAAAGCAGAATAATAAAAGATAACATGCTTAACTGTTTCCTCTGCCTCACTTCATGTGTGCACTGATTTTATTTTCTAATTTCTTGAATTTTGCCATCAATCATACAAGTGCAAGTAAGCTTTCAGTAGCATCTAGCCTATTCACGCAAACTGACCAAACACCATGTTTAGCCTTTGCAAAACAAGATTTTTTACTGTGGCTCCTTTAAGGAGCCTGGATACACACATTTATACATACGTATTTGCCAGGTAAAACACGGACTCACAATTTCTCGCATAACTCACTCTATTCTCAAACTACATATATATTTAAATATTTCAGAAGGCGATAGTTAAAACCTCAATGAATGACAGCTATTTTCGATTTTCTCAAAAAAGTTTTTTAATGCGCAAAAAAGCTCGCAATGCAAAATCATACATTCTATAAATGCCTGTAATTTAACAACCAAACACGATATCAAAAAAAGGCTAAATAGTTGTACAAGCGCAAGGTTTCTTTCTCAATTTGATCTTTGAGTCATTACTGTAAGTTTAAAGGTAACGTCAGGAGCTCGGAAATGTGAAAATCACTTTTACGGTGACTTTTGGACTTTACCTTTGGACCTTTTAACCTTACCTTTGGATTGTTTGGCTTATCTCCCATCATCTTAGACACACACACTGGAGAAAGGGAACAGGCGACCACGCGTCCTCGCTAACACGGGAATACGTCTTTTCCATACGCTATACCCGACCCTTAAGGACAAAATAAAGATCTTAGCTAAATAAATAAAAAGAGCTTAGAGTGTCAATTTCTCATATTAAACCTTCTTTCCAGAAGTTTTTTTCAAGAAAAAAATAAAAGATTGGTTGAAGTGAGCCATCAATATGTATTAATGTTCTTTTTAATTTGATATTCCTAGCTATAAGCATGTCATCAATGTGTAAACATACATTTTATTTTTTGTTACACTGGAATGTCTTTTTATTTTTTTTAGTTGATTTGAGTTTCTCAGTATTTTTTTGGGTTTTTATTGAGGTTTTTTCTCGATATGCTTGCCCCCCTGCTTAGATTTATCGCTCTTCATTTTATTAGTTTTTTTTATTTGCACGTAGTGTGAAGTCGTGAATTTAGAAAAAGTACCTATAAGGCTTATAGAAAATAAGATTCCAAAAAAATTACAGAGAAGGTTGAGCCTCGCCTGCCCCCTTTGACGAGGCGCCGCTGATTACTGCTGCTGCTACTACTACTACTAGGTAACAGTGTTGAATAAAAAAAAATTGGACTGTACAAGGCAACATAGTTTTTTCAGCCCTGTCAGAAATTTTTTGCTACGCCGCTGCATCTATGCGAACATATCTTAGGTTTTCCTTTTCTGTCTAGTAATAATAATGTATATAATAGTGAGCACGTGTGAAAGTTCAAAGAGACTGGATCCGATTGCCGAGGGAGTGTCGTCCGTCCAAATCCATAAATCTCCAGGTTTAATAAATAAAAATTCAATCAAAATATATAGAATTCTTCCTGCCAGATGGGCTTTGATTATTTATTGAAACTGGTAGACGAACATTCATAGGCGTGTAACTGATTTTGGAAACACTACTTAATGATTATTCTGTTACAGGTACATACCCAATATATTTGTTAATGTAATCAAGAAGGTTAACTCATAACACTCACATAAGCATAACTAATAAAAAAAGGGGGTGGGTTGGTTCAGTCGGTAGAACCGATGGCTCATGACCGGCAGGTCCCAGGTTCGATTCTCGTTAGCGGCGGACATTTATTTCTGTTTTTTCAACGAGAAGTAAATTTTTATTATATTCTATTTCTATATATTCTATATTCTAAAGAAGCTCAGCCAGTATCCTCACCTGACCATTCACTGTTGGCTTCTAATTAACAGTGCTGTCCCTAGAGTGGCGCCGAGAAACAGAAACAAAGCTTGCACAGAACACTAGGCTAAAGATCACAGCAGTCGATTCTGTTGACACCAAAGTTAAAAAAAACAAAAAAGAATGTTATTTCATTGGACGAATTGTGAGGTACCATATTTGTATGATTACTTTGTGTGTTTCACTAAAACATAATTAGTATTTCATAGAAGGCATTTAGGTATATTAGGGGATGACTTAGTAGCTAAGTCATCGTTTTAATCAAAACACCTCTCTTGAAAGACCTAGCAAATGAAATACGTCAACCATCAAGTGCTCATGAAATACCTTGAGTTCCATCATTTAATCAGCAACAGACAAAATGGTTTCGGGCATCTAGTATCAACTAGAGATCTCCTGGATTACGTCACACATGTGTGGAGTAAACTCTGCCATTCGTTTGGCGAGGCTCTACATATTTCAAAGGTATTCGATCAAATACCTATGGCTTGGGGCTCTCCTAAACAAGTTTCCGTTCTACAGTCTTCCCGTGAAACTGACGGCGAGAGACTTATCTCTGGTGGCAAGATCTCTGTCTTGACAAAGGTGCAACGACAAAAAAGGTGCAAGGGATCAGGGCACCCCTGGTTTAGGGGTGCTCGGAGAGACTGGAAGAGCTGGCAAGACTAGAGGAAGCTACCTCGATGTGGGTCTTGGGTCATACGGGCGTTCTTGATAATGAGAAAGCCGATAGGATGACCAAACTTGGCACCGGAGGAGACTTGGAGTCCATTATAGGATTAAGGAGGTTGCAGGTAACGTCATCCAGCGCTCAAATAGTCCGTGAATGATAGTATAGATGAAAAGTGGAGGCAGTGAGGGATACAAATATAAACCAAGGATTTTATAGCAGAGCTGAACATATCTAGATCAGCATGACTACGGAAACAAGACCAATGGACAATCAGAAACTTCGTGGGTGTTCTGACGGGGCACTGTAGGCTCAGGCGGCATCTATCACTATTAGGAATTGAAGAAGACTCCCTATGTATGAGCTGTGGAGAGGCCGATGCCTCTTCCCTGCAGAATGTGAGTTTCTAGGCGGGCTGAAATACGAGATCTTTGGATTCGATAGACTCCAGCCAGAGGAATTACCATCCCTAAGCTGGGCCAACATACTGGCCTTTGTTAAAAGATCAGGAAGGTTTGGCCATAGCTACTACTACTACAGTTTGAGTGCTAGGACCCTATTGTATAAACAATGAAGCCTTTGAAAGTGATTGGTCAGACTACAATGTAGATATCTATATGTAAGAGATCCGTATTATAGTCGCTCCACACACAAGCCATTACAGCCTATTCTGCATCGAACAAAAACCCAACCTTTTTCATTCAGCAGCAGAAAATCAAATTACACTATTTATGTGAACTTTTTCCACGGTTAGATACGAGCAGCTGTCCTTTATTATTAAGTAGTTTTCTGTTGAAACGAGCCTTCGGAGACCGCGGCCTGCACGTATTGCCTTTTTACAAATCTCATACATAATTATAGGAACGTGTTGTGCATTCCTTTCTAAAAGTGACCACGTGCCGCCCATGTCGGAGGCCCGTAGACGGAGATTTAACGACGAAGTAGGCTCGGGAAAAAAGTCGATTGTAATCGATGAATCTCCTATACGTATTTGCGTAATTCGATTAGATTTTATGTAAGCTTGAAATAGACGTCGTGCCGTCTGAATGCGTTGTCATCTCTAATGTTTCTTCACTGGCAAAAAATGCGGCTCGCGTTTCGTTGAAGAATCTGAAAATGATAGATATGAGCGCGGTCTTGGAATGCTGTGTTTTATGGAGACGATTGTTTGTTTGCCTAAGAGAATTATATTATTTACAAGATTGGCAAGCTGGGATCTCATCATCATAGTCACAATATCTTAACAGACATGTTGTGGACTCGTAAAATGCATTAAGTCGGAGCTAGGGTATTGCCGACACGAATATTATCAATAGCTTTGAGCACTGTAGCTCGCCATCGTTCGCGATTTACTGTCAGTTTAGTGGCGCTCTTGATACTCATATTCAGCAACTGTTTCGTCGTATGCACCCAGCGTGTAGGGGGACGGCCACGGCGCTGCCCATTGGGGGCATGACCCTGACCAACAAGTTTCCCCATATTATCGCTTCTGTGAATATGTAAGCAGAATGTAATGGAAACGTTAGTTCGATGCGCGGTATAAGGAACTCTCAGCATTCTCCTCCACGTCCACATTTTAAAAGCATCCATGCGAGCTCGATCTGCCTTTTTAGCAGTCCAAGATTCCGAGGCAGACATACTTTTTGCTATTTCCATTCCATTGGTTTTCTCCACAGAAGTAAGGGCTAGCTACATGAAGCGACAATATTGGCATTTTTGTTTTACATTTGATACGTTGACCATAGTCACTCTTCCAGAGAGTAGATAAGTAAAATTGATCGACTTTCGTTATCGGTATTGGACATCATTAAACTATTTATTATTATATATATAAATATGCAATTCGTATTTTAGCTGGGATTAGATAGTATTTTGAATGTTTAAAAATTTGGACTGTTCCATTGGTGTATATACTTATATGCTTATAAAAATGTGAAACACAGCAACACATAAACAGGAACATCAATATGATCTACGTCACAAAAAAAGGCTTAATTGTGGTACGCATAAAACTGCATTATTTCAAACGAATGTTTATTACAAGAGCTGTAAATTCTGTAACAACTTCACATTTTCATCACGAAACTTGATTATTTATAGGGAGAAGGTGAAAGATCTATTAACTGAAAAGGCATAGCTTCGAAGAGTTTTTTTCATAAAAGTGGGTTAACTGATGACTCGGTTAAGATGTTTTTCAATCTTGTAATATATATTTTTCCATTTGTTTGTATATATTGTTTTCGTTGTGTTAGTGTACTTTTTATTACATATACATTTTGCTAATCCTTTGTTTATTCGATTAATTTTACTGTTTTGATGTTATAAGTGTGTGATATTTTTTCGCTTGAAATGTTTCTTGTTGTTTCCATTGTATTTTTTTGACTAATGATAATGAAGAAATAAATGACATTGATTGATACATTATTAAGAAGACATCAACGCACTCCGCCAAAACTGCTTTCTTACTGCGTCTGACTGTGAATGTAGTAGGTGCAGAAGGAATGTAGGATGTAGGAGGGAGGGGCTAGGTGTCTCTTTTAACTGATGGGTTTGCCCGTATGTACCTTCTTTGTTAATTCCATTGGAGTTTTTGCACTCCAGATCGAAATTTGCAACCTGCAAAGACTATCCCCGCAGTAGTAGCTCTAGTGATCGGCCACTCCAGGAGCTGTCGGATGTCGACAAGTGGTACGTGGTGACTGAACACTTAGTTATCTAATTACATTGCTTTTTATACAGTCCACTGAATCCTAAATATTCTGTTAACATTGACAACGTGACGAAAAAGCCTTGCATGCAGATTTAAGGCATCGCAGGGGATCGTACTGTTGGTACCGAGTCTTCATTAATTATACAGTCCCCTTTCGACCCAAAAGCAAAATTCAAATTCAGTGGACACGAGGAACGAGCTACCGAATTCGGAGATTTTCCTCCAGGGCGCGGTTTTGATTTATTCGCGGTACCACTTTCGGAGGTACCACCCAAGATGGTATGCCAAGGCTCGTTCCAGTCCTTCATCTCCTAAACGCCACTGTTTAATTATTTGAAACGGGTCATGATGATGCACTTTGGAACGCTTACCCTGTGATTAAGTTAAATCGATTAGGAACTTGTAAAAGATTCTATTAGAAGAAACCTATAATTATTACAGTGATATATTGAGGTTATACTATTATTATTATCATCGTGTTTTTTCAAGCTTCTCTTGCATGACTGCGCTATAAACTCCTATTATAATGGAGGAAAAACATAAACATAATCATAATGTGTGTTTGGCGAGTACTAAAAAAATATTGCTACTACAAAAATAAAAAAAAAACAAGAATTCGATAGTATCCAGTTGTCATATTTATTCTTGAAGACATTCACTGAAGGCGGGTTCTTCGGATGAGCTATTTCAGGTATCGAAGATCTGATTTGGTAGGAAGAGCTGACGTGGTGATGAATTAAACTGCTGTTTCAGAAGCTTGAAGTTATGACCTCTTGGATGATTCCTTTTGAGGGGAAAGAGATCAGAAAGACCAACCCCAAAAAGCTGGTGCAGCGCTAGATACGTAGTGATGAGGTCACCACGTAGGCGTCTGGCATGGAACGTGGGGATGTCGAAAATGTGTCTTCTTTCCTCGTAGACTGGCCGCAGGCGATGATACGGAACTCTAGTGGCACGACTCTGAATAAGTTCTAGCTAGTCACGATCACGCACAAGTGTAGGATGTCAGACAGGGCCTGCAAACTCCATTATTTGCCGGACGTAGGTTCTATGTTATAGGAGACTGGCGGTAGAGGGGTCACATCCATTGAAAGATTTTTCAATCAAGTAGAGAATTTTTCGCTTTAGAAGAGATATTTTGAATGTGATCGGACCAGGATAGATTATACTGCTGATAATAACATCTAGGTCACAGTGGATGTTAACGTTTGGAATAGTTATATCCGCCATTAAGTAATCGACTTTCGGGTTGTTTTTTCCCATGTGGAGGACACAACATTTTAAAAGATTTAACGGCAGACCCCACTTTTCTGACCATTCAATAACGCGATCAAGGGCATGTTGTAGTCCGTTGGTGCAGTCTGAGATATTATAGATTTTAGTGTCATCAGCGTTCAGAGAACAGTTGCAAGTACAGACAAGAAGGAAGATCGTAGGAGTACATGAGAAAGAGGACGGGACCCAGCACTGACCCCTGGGGGACGCCACTAGATAGATCCGCCATAGGAGAGAAAGACTTACCCACTCTGACTGCAAAGTGTCTGCTCGTGAGAAAACACTCAATTCACTTGAGTAAATTGCCTGAAATACCCAACTGTTTCAGCTTCCACAGCAGTAGGTTGTGAGGTACTTTGTCAAATGCTCGGGAAAAGTCAAGGTATACAATATCCACTGTGACGTTGCTATCGGTTAGTTGACTCCAGTCATTCATACATCTTAGGAGGTTGGTGATGATGAAAAGGGGAAGCTAGGAATCCATATTGGCTAACGGAAACTGTGTTATCAATGAAATAATTCAGAAGTTTATCCAAGGTGACTCCTTCAGCAACTTTAACGATGATTGGAGTGACACTTATAGGTCAGTAGTTATAAGCATCGGAGTGTGAGAGAGAAAGAGAGAGAGAGAGAGAGAGAGAGAGAGAGAGAGAGAGAAGAACTAAAGATCATGCTCAAAGGTAATGCCAATTTTGCGGCGCATCTTTTGTAATAAATTGCTGTTATACCGTCTATTCCAGGAGCAGAAGATGACTTCAGGCTGGGGAGATGTCTGTGATATATGATTAGCAGTCACAAAAAACTTTGGATATACCTTTTTGTGCAAAGCACGTGCTTGGCAAATTGTGGAACTTATCTCTTGGACACACAGAAGACAGTTACTGGTAAGTGAAATGACCAGTGCCTGCCTATAGTCATTGGGTCTATGAAGAACCTGAAAGAAGAAACCATGTTTTTAGATATCGTAGGCCCGATTTTATCAACACGGGCATTTTAACAAAGGTTTTTACCAATCAGAGCAGCCCATTCAAGAACTTGCATCTGTCAAAGTTCTCTGGAAATTATTGATTTCTCTGGAAATTTACTTCAAAAAGGTGAAAAAAGACGTGCTTTATATATAATCGACCATTGTGAACTCTCTAGTATCTTTTTAACTCCGATTTTTTATCCTAAGTGGGTAAAAACTTGCATTTTCCTGTTCAACAAAGAGTTTAGCAATTGCTAATCTCAACCAATCAGATTCCACAAAACCGACACATTTGATCACTGGATAAAATGTACTATTAATTTAATGATGATGATTACAAGAAATTCAAATTACTGCACTATTTTGACAAAACAATCATTTACAATCGATAATAATAATAAATACCTCCAATATACCTTTGTATTATAGTGAAAAAGGGTAAAAATAACACTTTATTGCATTTCACAAATCTATTATAGACATACACGATGCAAGCGTGCATTACTGGTTGCCTATCCTGCTTAACAGCAAAGCCTTGCGATCTGGCAAAAGTATAACGTATATCCTTATTTTTCCTAAACTAGAAACCTTTCGTATAGTCAGAAAGTGAATAAGGTGCTTTAAATAAATGTGTTTCTGCGCTACGGTGTCTTTTACGCAGTGCCTACAATCTTTACATCCTCTGTGAATATATCTATAAGAAGGTCTATTCTATAACAAACATGCATCCAGTCTATAATCAATCTGACTGCAATTCCAATTGGTATGGCAATACACTAATTATAAGGTAAACATTAAAAATCTAGCATTAATTTGCAAATCAATCACTTTGTTCTGATTATCTGCTATGATTTTGATGCATGAATTCTAAAATATTTTTAATGAAAGTGTCATCCAGATTTGACGTTTTCTTTCCAATATTGATAAAATACTATTGGATGATACGTATTAACCTAGCCCGCAATACCCAATAGAAAGCTTTTGCTAAACAACATCCAATAGAAAAGTTATACAATATAGATAATAATATATAATAATAGAGGTCCAATTGTCTACTGTTTTGATGAGGATGATGTAGGGATAGAGGAACTCCAAATTTTTTGTTGAAACCGATGATGTGTGGGAAGTACTGAGTCATGAGGCTTGAAGCAATTTTTTGATTTGATAGAGGATCTTTTTGTCTCCGAGGTACAAAAATACATAAATAAAATCGTGTGCTCTTCTCGAAACACGCCTCATAAACAAAGCAACATCGAAAGCAAGCAGCCCAGCTCTCTCAACGCTAGCGAATAATAACAAATAGCTAGAAGGTGATCATATAAATTACGCCGGCAACGCAGCGAGGAAATAAGCGTAAAAGTGACTGACGAATTGCTCCGATTTGCATGGTTTCCGTTGGATAAAGGTATCAACACCTCTGCGTTGTTCGCGGTCGCATTTACATTCATACATCTTTTATGAGAATTGTATTTATGCTCCGTGTAAGGGAGTTTTTTCGGAATCTCGTAAGCTCGGCTCCGGTGATATATCGTTCCGGGGTTGCTTGTGTTCGCGTGTAGTGCAGGTACATCGCAAATGGTCGATATTGTTGCGCTAAGAGTGAATTATCCTTCTCGCAAGTGAAAAAATGAAGTCAAGTTGATTGACTCAGTACTTCCCTCATATTACGGTGATATCAGTTTATTATTTTCCCGTGGCATGAATCTATAGTCCGAGATCCCCTTGCAACAAAATCATCGTCCACCCGACCACAAAAAGTGTGTTATGCTGCTGGGTCTTCCTTTCACAAGTCAATAGATAGCCTATTATGAATACAAAATAATTTGAGTTTTACGACCCCCACCCTAAAAGGTATAAAATGATCACGAAACCCCTAAAATGCCTAAAAACGAACTGACACGATTTCTAAAATCCATAAACGTTTTGCATTCTCGCCACTTTAATAATACCACAGTGCTATTTCATTTCATTTAAATCAATCCAATAGTTTCTATGTTACACAGATACAGAATGAGATAAAGCAATAGGCAAGACGATGTTCGGATGTGGGTAAAAAAAGTCTATTATGACGCTACGTCTTTTTTTCACAAGTCAATGGATAGCCTATTATGAATACAACAAATTTTTGAGTTTTACGACCCCTCACTCCCCAGCCACCCCAATTTCACCTCCACCCAAAAAAGTAGAAAATGAACAGATACCCCTAAAACGCCTAAAAACGAAGTTTAAGCTGTTTTTATATTTTTAGTTTTTTTATTATTGCTGCGCCGCCACTGACACGATTTCTAAAAATTATAACAGTTTTATATCTTCATCGCGTCTTGTATATTATGCAAATCATCAGTGTAATCCAAAATGTTACTAGCGCTAAGAGTGTCTAAAAGATGACGATAGTGATACGAAAATTATTTTTTCATCAACGATATTTTACCACTACGTTCCAAAAAGCACATTTTTTTCAATTTATTCCCACTTGTCTCATTCCGTGTCTAAAAATACGTCTCACTTCCCTAAATTGATCTTCTATATGCAAATTGTCAGTGGAATTTAAAATATTGGTAGTACTAAAACATCAATTAATAATTTTTTCATCGACGATATTTTTACCTCTACGTTCCAAAAAGCACATTTTTTTCAATTTATTCCCACTTGTCTCATTCCGTGTCTAAAGATACGTCTCACTTCCCTAAATTGATCTTCTATATGCAAATTGTCAGTGGAATTTAAAATGTTGGTAGTGCTACAACATCAATTAATAAGCAAACACAATCAAATTGGGGAATGTTATCAAGTCTGAAAGGTGACGATAGTGATACGAAAATTATTTTTTCATCAACGATATTTTACCTCTACGTTCCAAAAAGCACATTTTTTTTCAATTTATTCCTAATTGTCCCATTCTGCGTCTAAAAATACGTCTCACTACCCTAAATTGATCTTCTATATGCAAATTGTCAGTGGAATTTAAAATATTGGTAGTGCTAAAACATCAATTAATAAGCAAACACAATCAAATTGGGGAATGTTATCAAGTGTAAAAGGTGACGATAGTGATACGAAAATTATTTTTTCATCGACGATATTTTTACGTCTACGTTCCAAAAAGCACATTTTTTCAATTTATTCCTACTTGTCCCATTCTGCGTCTAAAAATACGTCTCACTTCCCTAAGTTGATCTTCTATATGCAAATTGTCAGTGGAATTTAAAATATTGGTAGTGCTAAAACATCAATTAATAAGCAAACACAATCAAATTGGGGAATGTTATTAAGTCTAAAAGGTGACGATAGTGATACGAAAATTATTTTTTCATCAACGATATTTTACCTCTAAGTTCCAAAAGGCACATTTTTTTCAATTTATTCCCACTTGTCCCATTCTGCGTCTAAAAATACGTCACACTTCCCTAAATTGATCTTCTATATGCAAATTGTCAGTGGAATTTAAAATATTGGTAGTGCTAAAACATCAATTAATAAGCAAACACAATCAAATTGGGGAATGTTATCAAGTCTAAAAGGTGACGATAGTGATACGAAAATTATTTTCTCATCGACGATATTTTTACCTCTACGTTCCAAAAAGCACATTTTTGAATGTATTCTCACTTGTCCCATTCTGCGTCTAAAAATACGTCACACTTCCCTAAATTGATCTTCTATATGCAAATTGTCAGTGGAATTTAAAATATTGGTAGTGCTAAAACATCAATTAATAAGCAAACACAATCAAATTGGGGAATGTTATCAAGTCTAAAAGGTGACGATAGTGATACGAAAATTATTTTTTCATCGACGATATTTTTACCTCTACGTTCCAAAAAGCACATTTTTTCAATTTATTCCCACTTGGCCCATTCTGCGTCTAAAAATACGTCTCACTTCCCTAAATTGATCTTCTATATGCAAATTGTCGGTGGAATTTAAAATGTTGGTAGCGCTAAGAGACCAATTAAAATTGAACGGCCGAAATTATCAAAAACGTCCATTAAGGAGATCATCGGGACGAACACTTTGCACTTAATTATAACTAATAACAGTCATTTTCCGAGTGAGCAACAACCTGTTATTCCCACCGTAACGTATTCGGCCAGGCGTTTTTAATCCAAAATAGAATTTGTTGTCGATTTGTTGTGGCTATTTGAGAAACCGGGTTTGCTATTAAGTTGATTTGCCGCCTCGGTATGGGCAATGATGTCTGTAATGATCGATTAATACCCAAAATTATGGTGATAAGGTGTCATACCTTCAAGTTTCGTAACTACTTGTAATCAGCTTATCGAGGACTGACGGATACATTGGAATTGGGAGACACGTTTAAATGCTACACAATATGCGGACCAAGCAGAGGTTAGTTTTGAGTCTCAGTCTCGTGTGATGAAAATAAAAAAAAACAGATCTCTTAGATCTTCAAGTTTTCCTAAAAAAATTAAAATCATTATTTGGCTTTCTATTATGATAAAACCTCGTCTTTTGGATAATTTGAGGATTCCAATTACAAATCCGGTCGCAGTTTTGAGTTTCTGTCTCGTGTAATGAAAATAAAAAAATAAGACCTTTCAGACATCCAGGTGTGCTTAAAAATCGAAAATATCGATTTGGCTTTCTATTATGATAAAACCTCGAGTTTTGGATAATTTGAGGATTCTGATTACAAATCCGGTCACAGTTTTAATTTCAGTCTCGTGTGATGAAAATAAAAAATTTCAGATCGTTCAGATCGTCAGGTTTGCCTAAAAAATCGAAAGTCTTTAATTGAGTCTCATTTGATAAAATAAAAAAATTCAGACCTTTCAAATTTTCAGGTTAGCCTAAAAAATCGAAAATCATTATTTGACTTTCTGTTATTTTTGATGACTCGAGGGTGCTGACTACAAATCCGGTCGCAGTTTTGAGTTTTAGTCTCGCTTGACGAAAATCAAAAATTTCACATCCTTCAGATCCCCCCTAAAAAATCAAAAATTGTTTTTTGGCTTTCTATTAAGATGAAACCTCTTGTATTGGATAATATGAAGGTGCTAATTAGAAAATTGCAGTTTTGAGTGTCAGTCTCGTTTGAGGAAATTAAAAAATTCACATCTTTCAGATCCCTAGGTTTGCCTAAAAATCGAAAATCTTTATCTGGCTTTCTATTAATATGAAACCTCGTGTTTTACATAACTTGAGGGGGCTGATTACAATTCCGGTCGTAGTTCTGAGTTTAAGTTTCGTTTGATGAAAATAAAAAAAATCAGACCTTTCAAATTTTCAGATTAGCCTAAAAAATCGAAAATCATTATTTGGCTTTCTGTTAAGACGAAACCTCGTATTTTGGATGACTTGAGGGTGTTGACTACAAATCCCGTCGCAGTTTTGAGTTTCAGCGTCGTTTGACGAAAATCAAAAATTTCAGATCTTTCAAATTTTCAGATTTGTCTAAAAAACCGAAAATCTCTGTCTGGCTTTCTACTGATATGAAACCTCTTATTTTGGATAACTTGAGGGTGCTGATTACAAATCCGACAGCAGTTTTGAGTTTCAGCCTCGTTTTACAAAAATCAAAAATTTCAGGTCCCCAGGTTTGCCTATAAAAAATCGAAAATATTTATTTAGCTTTCTATTAAGATGAATCCTCGTGTTTTGGCCGATTTGAGGATGCTGATTACACATCCGGCCCCAGTTTCGGGTTTCGGTCTTGTTTGACAAAAATAAAAATTCAAGCCTTTCAGATCTTAAGGTTTGCCTAAAAAAATTTTGAAACTCACAAATCACAGTCTATAAATTAATAGATTAATATCCTGTACAAGAGAAACCTTTCACTAGAAGCCGACACTGCTACACTGATTTTTATGTGGAACATCAGGGTCCTATTTTGCAATTCATCCATGGTCTTCTCAGGTTTACATCTTCTTCTTCAGCGCAAGTGATTTAAGCCGAGCTAACTAGCTACAATTACCCTAGTTACTCGAGTATAATTTACGGTTGAAATAGTATAGCTCAGTCGCTGTAGGCAGTGCAGGCTCACGTTTGGTGCTTGGACTCTTTGGAACACATAATATTGAATCAAAATATCAAGAAAAACCGATAACTCGAAAAAAGGGTCTTTTCACGGACAACCTGGAAGAAAACTGTCAGTTCGCGGCGACATGGTGTCAGTGTTTTAGCCGTCAGTATTCTGATGACCAGACTGGCGACGGATGTAATCATAATTTGATATCAAGCCCCAACTATAACGAGCGCATAAATCTACATATATAGTAATAGCATTACCAATATTTTGTATTGAGCCAAATTTCTCACATTCCTTTTACCTTATTTTTTATTTTTCGAAATGGCTACAGTAAATTATTCAGTTCCTTTCTATGAAAGCAAATATGATGAGCATATCCGGATAGTTTTGGCAAGTATTTGATACAATAGAATTGGCTAACCAAGAGCAAACTACCCTTCGATCCCAGTTTTAACCCCATCTCAAATTTTTTGAAAAATTTTTAGTTACGCTTATTAAAACGCCTAATAACGAAGTTTGAGCTTATTCGCTATCCTCCGTTCTTTGATAAATTCTCATGTACCACTGTAATTATTCTAGCAGTTCTTTTCTTTTAAGGCAAATCAGACCATCTCACTAGATAGCTGCAATGGTATAAAAAGTCATTTATGAATAAATTTTGATTCTTTATCCAAAAATAAATGTTATCAAGCCTAAAAGCTATGTTTGAGCATATTTTGCATTTTCTTACTATTTTTCCGTCCCAAAATCAATGGTATTCTTCATAGCAGCCGTGGTACTTTGGTATTTAGGCTTTGCCTTTGTGGCTATTCGCTTATAAAATAGCTATCACCTCCTGCGTCTCATTCTTCAAGGTAAGATCGAAGGAGGGAGAGAAAGAAGTGGAATAAAAAAGCTGAGCATGGCTGAGAAACATCCATCACTAGACAGGAATAAGCGAGTTCCAGGAATTACAGAGGGCTGCAATGAATAGGATGCTCTGATGAGAGAAAGGATGAACGCCTACGGAGGAATCTGCATGGCACCCTAAGAAGAAGAGAAGCTTGAACGACTGAATTGACTGAACCATAAGCCAAATTGACCGATCGAATTTATCTATTCAGCACTGTGCAGTCCATGCGGGCTCATCTAACGATGATAATAATAGAAAATGCTGCAGATAAATTACTTTATTAACCTCTTCGGTTTCCTATTTATTATTGGGAAATTATGACTAGCTTGTGGCTTTCGGCGGAGATTTGCTCGCCATGGGCTTATTGAGGCTTCTTTGTGGTTTGCAATATTGCTTCATATCTGGTACTTTTTACAGCACCTCGGTTATATTCAGATGAAGATCGCTTAAGGGACTCTAGTCTAGACTCTCTGGTATTTCTAAGGTCATATTGTATGATTACTAAGCAAATAGCAGATATTTAAAAAATACTTTATTGCACATTTAAATGAATCTTTTATTTATATTTTTGTTTCTAGTACCTGTTCATAATTTTATGTTTTATAACCACAACTGATTTGGTTTGACATTTACTTTTTAAAAGTAAAAATATGATTGTTTGAAACTTGTAGACAAGGTAGATGTTTCAAAAGGTCTGTTTCGGACTTCTATTGTCTATATAATTTTTTTTCATTCGAACCTTCGTCGATCGAGCCAAGAACATTTGTAGCACACAACAGGTGCTCCAAGAAGAACTACGTCAAATTAAAGAAGATCTGTCACATAACGCATATCCCAAAAAGCTAGTCGAAACAACAATGCAAGAGAATGGGACTAGCAGAAATAAAGGTACTGAAGAACACAGGCATTCACTCAGCGTACCATACGTGAAAGGATCAGATACAGTCAGAAGAATAGGACAACACTATAAAATTCAAACACGATTTTTAGGAAGCACCACTCTCCGGAACCTACTAACGAAGACAGAACCCAAGAATGAACATAAGAAAATTAAGAATTGCATCTACGAAGTGCCATGTGAATGCAGCAAAGTATACATTGGAGAAACAAAAAGACCTCTAGAAGCGAGAATTAAGGAGCACAGACTCAACACCTAGAGAGCAGAGACAGGAAGTCCGGAATAGCAGATCACGCTTGGACCGAGCACCACAAAATGATTTGGGAGGATGCTAAGGTTATTGACAAAGAACCTCAATGGTATCGCTGGAAATTCAAGGAAGCAGCTTATATCGCTAGCAACAAAAATGTGTACAACAAGCCTAGCGTGGAAATTAGACCAATACGGTAGCCCCTTATAAGAGGCATAGAAAAACTAAAATTGAACAGAACGAACTTGGACACAAACGTGAGACCCAGCGACCATCGAACGACCACGTCATCATCATCAAGAAGCGACGCCACCAGCCAATCAGAACAAGTCACGAAAAACGACACGTCAGCTAGACAAGAATAAATAGCAGTGAAAGGAATATGTTCGACAGTTTACCTGAACACGATTGAAGATACCACATCAAAGGTAACGTTGCAAAATTATATAGACAATAGAAGTCCGAAATAGACCTCTTAAAAATATGATTTTCGTGTTTCTAGTAAAAACGTAATTTTGTTTACTATATTTTTGCATTTTTAACGTTGCTGTTACTAGTGTTAGAGTTTACAAAAATTATTGGAGTTAATCTTGAGGTTAATTCCGGTATCGCGAAATCCCGGGTTTTATATTTTTATCCTGGGATCTCTAAGCGGGACCCCAATCCCAAAAGCTGAAAACCCTTATCCCAAGGTTAACCAAAATAATGCTATCTAGGATTTTTGTACCAAATAGAACACAGCACTTTTGAGGATTTAGCTCCAAACAGAGATTCTTGATACAAGAGAGACTACCCAGATCCCTGGCCCTGGTTAGCAAACTACACGCATTGGCTGACTCTTCTTGCGAAAAACAGTATCTAGTAAACTTGAGTATCATCTGCGGTATAAATGTACATTAGAACATGAAAAACAGTATATTTCTTATACAAACCCTCACCAACAGTGGACCGCACTCAATCCATCAAACTCCTTTTTCTGCATTTAAGCCCATTACACGGCACAAACGTATTTCCCAAAATCGCTTCAAACCAAAGAACTTGTCTCGTGTCGCAGGCTAGCCGTGTGCATTACCAAAACCCAGAGCGCACTAAAAACCGGCCAAAAACACAGCCGGGCTTCGCCTTATTCGTAAAGGCCCGCCAGATCGAAAAACTCGGAGCATTTTAATGAGCATTCCTCAAAATTAGCGTGGTGTTACTGAACGATTTTTCTCGAAGCAAATCGTTAGAAAAAACAGCGCATACCGAACATCTCTGGAGGCATTCTCAAAGTGAAGTACGTCCGGACTGCCTAAGATGCGGTGAAAAAGTCATGGGTTTGATTTAGATTGCGTTCTTTCCTGATAATGACCGGCCAATAGCGTAAATATCCATTTATTTATTTGATAAACTAGGAACGGATTTACGTTTTTACGACTTTGCTCTGGCAATCTCGTTAAGGGTGTAGGGTATAGCGCGCGAAATTGAGAATCCAAGAAAAGACGTATTCCCGTGTTAGCGAGGATGCGTGGCCGCCTGTTCCCTTTCTCCAGTGTGTGTGTCTAAGATGAGGGGAGAAGTCCAAAAATCCAAACATAAGGTCAAAAGGTCCAAAGGTAAGGTCCACAGGTCACCATAAAAATGAATTTTGCATTTCTAAGCTCCTGACGTTACCTTTAAACTTACAGTAATGATTCAAAGAGCAAATTGAAGAAGAAAGCTTGCGATTTTTCACCTATTTGGCCTTTTTTGATATCGTGTTTGGTTGTTAAATTACAGACATTTGAATAATGTATGATTTTGCTTTGCGGGTTTTTTGCACACTAAAAAACTTTTTTGAGAAAATCGCAAATAGTTGTCATTCATTAAGGTCTTAGCTATCACCTTCTGAAATACTGTGTATGTAGTTTGAAAACCAAGTGAGTTTTGTTCGAAATATAGGAATCCGTGTTTTAATATGGCAAATTCATATTTATAACTGTGTTTACCTAGGCCCCTTAATGTCTACTCAAGAGTGGGCTGTCATGATTTGGATGAAGTTCCGCAAGAAAAGGAGCCCTCAAGCAAAAATTTTTGGAAAAGCTTAAATATCATTGGAAAATCTCAGTGACGATATTAAACGGAAAGAAATTTCACTTACAAAATACAATTTTTGTAGTTCAAGGATATGAGCATAAGCATATGCAAAAACGCCCCGTGTGGGTGCGGGTTGGAATATGTATCTACCATTGTATATCCTGCGTGTCGTAAAAGGCGACTAAAAGGAACCGAACTACTGTCGGTATAAGCAGTAACGTCTTCTCAACCAACAGCTTTGGGTGGACGAGTTGAGAAGAGTCAGGACACCTTCTTGTCCTTGGGGTGAGAAATTGCCCCTAAAGGCGGATGAACCCGTAGATAACATCTGGTCAACGGCATGAGGATGCAGAAAGCAAATGGGAAACTACTGCATTAAAGATCTTAAAGGTATCCCAAGAGAAACTTGTAAAATGAGTAAATGCATTTTACGAATTCACAACATGTCTGTTATGTTTGTGACTATGTTGATGATGACATGCAAAAATAAAAAATGTGCATGTAGTGCCAATGGCAAAATCTGCAATCTGCCGAGTGTCACGGTTCATTACCATGTTATAATAAAAATGCTTAGTGAATGATTTGATCTAGTTTTTATGTTTTGATATTTCAAGTTGTCATATTCAATGATTAGGCATTTGATATTTTAAGTTTCCTTCCGATTTTTTGTGAAGCGTCAATGACCAATTTACAGCAGTGGCCGTAACAGCTATATTTGTGTTGATACGGTACAAATAAATAAATAAAAATAAATCATCATCATCACAATGTCTTAATAGATACGTTGTGAACTCGTAGAATGCATTAATTCGGAGCTAGAGTATTGCCGACACGAATATTATCAATAGTTTTGAAAACTGTAGCTCGCCGTCGTTCGCGATTTACTGTCAGTTTAGTGGCGCTCTTGATACTCATATCCAGCAACTGTTTCGTCGTATCCACCCAGCCGCCCACTCCGGGCGTGACCCTGAACTACAAGTTTCTCCATATTATCGCTTCTGTGAGTATGTCCGAAGAATTTAAGCATTCTCGTCGACACTATGGAGGAGAGTCTCTTTGGATTACCGAGGTCATCCAGTATGGAAACATTAGTTCGATGGGCGATATAAGGAACTCTCAGCATTCTCCTCCACGTTCACATTTCAAAAGCATCTATACGAGCTCGATCTGCCTTTTTAACAGTCCAAGTTTCCGAGGCATACAAAAATATGGAGAACACAAGAGACTGAACCAGCGATATTTTGGTAGCTTTAGTGATGTTATGGTCACGCCATATTTTAGTAAGCTTTGTCATGGCCACTGCCTGTTGAATGCGCCGTCGTATCTCATTTTCACAGCTACCCAAATTGTCGATCAAAGAACCGAGGTACACAAAACTTTGAACTACTTCACAACGGCCTACTGATTTTATTGCTCGATGATTATCGTGCTCTCTATCTACGATCATAATCTTGGTCTTGTTGTAATTAACCCAAGACCATATGATGCACTGTGTTGTTCTCAGATGTTTAATAGAGCTACTAGTTCTTCCTGAGAAGCAGCAATAAGGGTTGTATCGTTAGCAAATCTTAAGATGGATATTTTGCTTCCGCCAATAGTTATGCCGCCATTCCAGTTGTCCAGTACCTGTCTCATCACAAATTCATAGTAAGTGGTAAATAACATAGGAGATAATACACATCCCTGACGAACTCCCTTCCTGGTTGCAGTTTGACCAGACAGGTTACCATCAATTCTTACACGAGCCGAATTAGACTCATAGAGTTGCTGTATGAGAAACACTAGATGATAACGAACTCCCATAGAGATGAGGATTTCTCACAGTTTAGGCCACTTTACGTTATCAAACGCCTCAGTTAGTCCACAAAGCAGATAAAAACTTGAAAATAATGCTCTCTGGCTTTTTTAATAATTTGTCTTAAGTTTAAGATCTGTTCACGCGTACTGCGTCCTTTCACGAAACTTGCTTGCGCCTGAGAAATTTGCCAGCCATTAAAACCCTCCAAACGAGATTGTAAAATACATAGTAGAACCTTACTTGCATGAGAAATTAACGAAAGTGGGCGATAATTGCCTGGATTTGTTGGGGATCCCTTTTTATGAAGTGGAACAAAAATTAATGTGCACCATTCATCTGGCCAAACAGCGGAGGACCAGACAGTCTTACAAATATTATGTAAAATAGAGATGCCGTCATGCCTGGCAATAGCGATATTGGCCTGCATATTTGGCTTCTAACGGCCAATGTCGTCAATGCCCGATTTACAGCAGTGGCCGTAACAGCTATATTTGTGTCGATACGGTACAAATAAATAAATAAAAATAAATAAATCGTTAAAAATACACCGGAATACTGACCCACTGTCTCCCAAAATGAGTAACATGCTCTTTCATCAAGAATCATTTTATATATGTTACGCTCAATAGCCGAATTCGAGCAATGCCCAAAAAAATACGCAGAACTAGTTTTGGGCAAGAAATATTTCCCAAACCCGAAATATTAATTTTATACGGCTATTGAGCATTACCAAATAGGCAGAACTAGTTTTGCGCATCTTGAAATGCACAGAACTAGTTTTGCGCAGCTTGAAATGCACAGAACTAGTTCTGTGGTACTGAATTGGCCAGCAGCAGTTATATTAAAAAAGAGAGGTTATGTTTATGTTGTTGCTTTGAACGTTTCTTGTTTCTGCTTGTGTAAAAAATGCAAACTAAATTCAAATCCGAATAAATTCGGCTACTTGAAGCTTCGTATACACAAAAACATAATCTCATGACAAAAGATCATTACCTCACTATATTTAATGAGCCTAACCTAACCTAACCTTCATGTCTCTGCAATAAAAAATGTATAAAAAAATTGTGTTCCTGTAGAAAAAAAATCTCCTCTGCAATTCTAATTGCCACCATGCCAAAATATACAGAAGTAGTCCTGTGCATGTCAAGTTGCGCAAAATTAGTTATGTGCATTTCAAGATGAAAACTAGTTCTGCCTATTTGGTATTGCTCAATAGCCATATAAAACTAATGTGTCGGGTTTGGGAAATATTCCTTGCTCAAAACTAGTTCTGCGTATTTGTTTCGGGCATTGCCCGAATTCGGGTATTGGACGTGACATACACATACAATTGGAAAATATAGTCACAGTATCACCACTATGATTCTAAATGCTCATAGTAGAACGCTAACCGTGCTCACCCATATAAGTGAAAGGACATTGGTATCAAACAGAACAATCCATGGTATTTCATGCAAAATGCTGTAAGAGTGATCGAAAGTGCGAATCTACCATTTAATGTAAAGCTCATCTTCAATCATCCAGGGCATCAATCATGTTGCTTCGGCATTTTGACCTTTGCTGTACGAACAGTTTGGAAGTGTATCATTAGAATTGACCTACAAGGATGAAGACGCGCAGATGCATGTTAGCAAATACTTCAGTTTTTTTTAGTATTGATGGAAAACACTTGACCATCCAGTCTCTTACCTGACCTTACACGAAATACCTTTTTTCGCTATATACAGCCCTGACATTTTAGATAATAATAACCCAAAAGTTGGTAGGCGAAGATATGCATGATATAATTTCTGAGACATTCCTGTGATTGTTGTATCGTCTTTCACTGGCTTCTAATAAAAACCACATATATTTGAAACAGACTTTACTTAGGTTTCAGCCACATCTGTGACCTTTATGAAGGTATAAAAATTTGACAAGGATGAAGCAAGGATGAAGATGGGCACATTCATGTTATAGAGCAAGAGCCCCTGAGGGTCAGACTTTCGGAATTTTTAACAGCTGACAGTTATGCTATGGGTATCCCCAATAGAGGTAAGAACGATCCCCACTTATGAAACCTGGGTAGTGGTGGCTTTGGCGAGTAAGATTTGTTAAAGTATAAAGCCCATTTTTTTCACATTTTAGTCGTAACAATATAAAAACTCGCAATACTCGTTGTCAGACACTTAACATAGTTCCAACCCCCTACCAGACACCCCTGTACGATAGTGATTTATACAGGGTAGGGCATAATAATCAAGTGTTTTTGAAATAATTATAAAATTATTGGTTTTAACTCTAAAAAAATTATTGGTAGTAGAAAATAGCTGATAAGAAACCATTTTGAAATATCTTATTGCAAAAATTACATCTGGCATATGATGCAGCCGTTCACGAAAATTGCACTCCTATGTTTCCAGCATGTCTCTGTTGATTTTTGAGAGATTCCATGACGAATCGCTTCCTTCTCTGCATCTAACGTACAGGGCTTGGCCCTTTACACCTTCTTGAGTTACCCCCATAGAAAAAATGACAAACTGATCAGTCGGGAGACCCAGGAGCTCATGATATGCCACCAAACCTCGAAATTGAACGATTTGGAAACAGGTGGCGAAGAACAGCCATGAATGCTCTGGCGGTGTGTGCCGTGGCCCCATCTTGCTGGAACCACAAATCTTTGATATCCACACCTCTTCTTTGCAATTCAGGTATGAAAAAGGTATTCAGCATATGAATGTAACGTTCAGATGGTACTGTAGTGGTGACCCTATTTTCTCCAAAAAAATATGGGCCAATGATGCGACGCCATATGCCACGCGTTGTTCTAGCATCTACTGCTCCATGATGGCAAGTGGCAAGTAAGAAAATGAAATGGTTTGAGTCAAGGAATGGATTGTAATAAACCGCGTGCTCCTCCCTTCTCCAATATATGAGTACTACTCAAACCAAAAACACTTGGTTTTTATGCCCCACCCTGTATTATACTAAAGCTAAGTTCTATATGTTTTTGGTACCCATCAAACCATGTTTCCCCAGTAGCCAAACAGCTTCGAAGGTTCTCTCATCCTGCCAGACGCATTGAAAGTCTGGGCCACAAAGCAGCTCTGTTTCACTCGCCCTGGTTAATGCATATGTGTACATATACGCCTTGCACTCTGTTGCAGTCAATGCGTCTGGCAGGATGAGAGAACCCTCGAAACTGTCTGGCTACTGGGGAAACATCGTTTGAAAGCTTTTATCCATACAAGCCCTATAAGAGATGTGAGATGTGATACCGTATAGTAGAAGTATAGTAGAAGTAATATAAAATTATTAAAGCTATGAGTAAAACCACAGGCGACAAGTCACATAAAAAAGTGGTAGAGACCTATATTACCTATTATAAAATTGTACTAAATTATAGAAACAAATATCTATGAGGAATATTTTTGAAGATTTTTTAAAACGATAAATGCTGTTTAGTTTTTTTATAGTTGATTGCAAACGGTTAAAAATATTGGCACATCCATAGTGAGACTTTTTTTTTGGATGTGGATAGGTTAACATTTTTTTTGTGTAATTTTGAGCTGCTGTTACGAGTTTGACGGTCATGGATGTTGCTGACTAATGTAAGCTATTCTGTGGATGCTGTTTTACAAATAAAGCGGACTCTAATATAAAATGGAAGTGAATGTTACTATTCCTTTGCTTCTAAATGCCGTACGGCAACTCTTGAGAGAATTTAGGTGAAATATTAACCTAATTAATATTTTTTGAAAAATTAAAATTCTGTGCCACTCCTCAGATGATATGCCCCAGTATAATATAACATACTTAATATGTGGAAACGCTAAAGCATAGTACACATTGAGGAAATAACTTTGGTGCACCATATGTTTCAAGTACCTAATAGCAATAGGCTATGCTTAGTTTGCTCGCAACATAATAAATGTGGTCATGCAAAAGTAATTTGGGGTCTATCTTAAGACCCAAAAACTTGACATTCTCTGCTCTCTTGATAGCTGTTTTGTTAGTTGATACGCACTTCTGAATTTATACGAGATGAGATTTACCTTGGCTTCCAACACTTGAATGAGGTTGAATCTCAAGGATGTGCTAGTATTGTCTGTATAAAGACGTAAGAGTACATCCTCTTCTTGCAAGTAATCACCGAAATAATTGATAAAAAGTAGGTAAGGCAAGAGACAGGTATTGGACAACTGGAATGGCGGTATAACTATTGGCGGAAGCAAAATATCCAGCTCAACATTTGCCGACGATACAACCCTTATTGCTGCTTCTCAGCAAGAACTAGTAGCTCTATTGAACGTTTTAGAACAACACAGTGCAGCATATGGTCTTGGTATTAACTATAACAAGACCAAGGTTATTATCGTAGATAGAGAGCATCACAATCATCGAGAAATAAAGTCAATAGGCCGTTGTGAGGTGGTTCAAAGTTTTGTATACCTCGGTTCTTTGATCGACAATTCAGGTAGCTGTGAGAATGAGATTCGACGGCGCATTCAACAGGCACGGGTGGTCATCACAAAGCTTACTAAAATATGGCGTGACCATAACATCACAAAAGCTACCAAAATGTCACTGGTTCAGTCTCTTGTGTTCTCCATATTTTTGTATGCCTCGGAAACTTGGACTGTTAAAAAGGCAGATCGAGCTTACATAGATGCTTTTGAAATGTGGACGTGGAGGAGAATGCTGATAATTCCTTATACCGCCCATCGAACTAATGTTTCCATACTGGATGAGCTCGGTAATCCAAAGAGACTATCCTCCATTGTGTTGATGATACTGCTTACATTCTTCAGACATATTCACAGAAGCGATAATACGGAGAAACTTGTAGTTCAGGGTGACGCGCCGAGTGGGCGGCGCCGTGGCCGTTCCCCTACACGCTGAGTGGATATGACGAAACAGTTGCTAGATATGAGTATCAAGAGCGCCACTGAACTGACAGTAAATCGCGAACGATGGCGAGCTACAGTTCTCAAAACTATTGATAATATTCGTGTCGGCAATACTCTAGCTCCGACTTAATGCATTTTACGAGTTCACAACATGTCTGTTAAGACATTGTGACTAAGATGATGATGAGGTAAGGCAAAGACGATAGTATACCTTCTTGCGGAAGACCAATATTCACTTGTAGTGCTTCATAAGTGCAGTTGCTATCCTAACCATAACCCTTCTATTGGATAGTAACGAACGTATCCAATCGTTTAGTGGATGGATCTTATGCCTAATTGCCTAGTCTTTTCTAAAAGCTTTGACGAGATACAATCAGCTAGTATAACGGAAATACAATTATAAATTATCATCGTTAAGGGGTGTCTGATAGGGGACTGGAACCGTGCTAAGTATCTGGCAATGAATAACGCCAGTTTTTATATTGTGAGTTCTTCACCTTTTACATTTCCAGAACAGACACTTTTTCGAATACCAACACACTTTGATTTCCTTGGTTCTCCGAAACTTATTCTTCGGGTGCGTACACAGAACAGAGTGATAATTGCACCGCCATTTACGGCACGGTATCCGACCATTTTATCGTCGGAATTATATTTTTATGATGGAAAAACGGAGGTATCTATAAAACCATAAAGATAAAAATGCCTTAGAATCGCTGCGGCCAATAAAACGTCTAGTTTCTCTCGTAGCTGTGTTCTTATAAACAACAAATTACTGCGAAGATGTTACACGGCCAGAAGCGTGATCAAAAGTGGAGTGGTATAGAGTAAAAGTAATTTGTTTCGTAGCCGTTCGCGTATATGGATGTTGCACATATGCCACATACGATCTTTACTGTGAATTTCAGTTCAACGTACCTAGAAATGATGGTGTAGTATTACGTGCTGAAAGGTGTTTATGATTATTACCTTGCGGGCTCCCGATCTCAATTGTTTCAAGAAGAATATGCAAGGCCGAAACTTCGCGTAGGTCTGCTTTGGAACTTACAAAATTCACTCAAACTGGATCTATTGCAAATATAAAACGAAGCGTTTTGGATGAAGCCGCTGAAGTTGAAGTTTTGGGTGATTTTGGCATAAGTCCTAATAATTGAGGCGTTTATCGGAAAACGTCATTAGTTCAAAACTAACATATTTGGGCGAATGAAAAAACTTCCCAGCATGTAAAGCTTTGATTAGATTGATTTATTACCATATCTGGTAGAAGTAAAAGTGTATAAGACACATCGTCCACAAGCAGTTATTATTTTATTGTGAAAAACTATATGAAAAAAACACCAAAAATGCATGCAAATATGAGGTTTTTGAGATATAAGTTTAACAAATCAGTGTCCTTAATACAAACAGCATGAAAATAAAATAAATTCCGATACAAAAAACAAAGAAAGAGTGATAGTGAACAACTATACTTAACACAAAATCCGACTAACTGAAACAATCAACTCTGGCTAACCAAAAGCCCGATATCTACCGCACTCAGTCTTCGCAACCACTACACTACTATATTATCATCGTTGTCCACCTCGTTGTCGATGACAAAGTTACCAGCAGTGTCTGGTGCTGTGTTGTACTGTTTTGTTATCAAGTTTGCATGACAATTTATATGCACAAATGGCTTTCTTAAGTGAAAGAATATGGACTTATGATGTTTTTAGAAAAAGAAGTCAATTTTCCTCTGTAAATAGTACGGAACCTATAACATTTTTTCGAGAAATAATTATTTCTATTCATGTATATGGATGTTAGAAATTCATTAAGCAGAATTGTGGAATCGACTGTTATTTCCATTGAGCTCTATACATGCAGTTACTAAACTGTCTTACTCGCACATCTTTCACATGTTTATTAAACATGGAAAAATTGATGCTCTCTACTTTCGTCAATCGACCTATGGCGCACTGATGATCGCTAATAAGCGTGAAACAGCTGTCTGCGTACTGGTGGATTGACGGAGGTATAGAGCAACCCTCGTGTATAAAATAAACTTCATCCATTCAAAATGAAAATATTACAAGAGCTAACCGAAAATGATTTCGATCGGTGATAATACAGTTCATGTATAGAATATCTGCTTCACTGTTGAATCCATATTTTATCTAACTGGATGTGTCAATAAGCATAACTGCAGGTACAGGAGCAATGGAAATCCTTATCTTTTTGTAATAGGGCATACCCAGTACCCCCAAAGAATTAATGGGGAGGTAATTTAGGTAATAGGCGACTTTTATTTGGATATTTTGGAAAATACCATCGATCTGATTTTTACCGAAACCATCGAAAATGAAGTCGAAGAGGATGGAAACCCTATACTTGATGAGTCTGAAATCTATTTCCAGCAAGACGGCGCTCCTCGACACTATAATCTTCCGGTTCAGCAATTGCTAGTCGACGCGTTTCCAGTTAAATGGATAGGGCGAAGAAAGCTAATAGAATGGCCTGCTAGATCTCCTAATTTGAGGCCAATAGACTTTTTTCTATGGGGTCGTTTAAAATCTATCGTGTTTACTCCTCAACCTGAAAGTTTGGATGATTTTTGTCAACGCTTCATCGAAAGCTGCCATGATATTTCACAACATGCCTTTGCAACTGTCCATCTGAACATTGCCTATATTCGATCGTTTGGCCAATAACGGATAACATTTTGAACAATTATTCATTGTAATAAAAAGTGATATTTTTGTGTGTTTTAGTTGTCCGTCTAAACAAACTAAGATAGGTACATAAAGATTTATCTAATTTTCTTGAAAACGAATAGACCGATTTAAAAAAATCCAACGTCAAAATAGAGGACTTCGAGATACCTTTGGAACAAGCTATTACCTCCCCCCCCCTTGTCAGTTAAATTTTTCAAGGGGATCGTCCTGGGGCGGGGGGGACAAGGGGGTGAGTAGTTTTTGGTTCAAAAGTTCTTCCACTTCACACTAGGGCATCGATAAGGAGGTAATGGGGGTTATAATCATTGCCCTCCCCCAAGAATAATAGATAGTAATTCATAATTTCAGAATAAACGTTATAAATGATGCTGCAGGACTCTCATCCACAAAACTGGACCCCCCCCCCCCCACCATCACGAATAATATATGATGATGGCATGTTTATATATCGAAGAAATCCAAGAAAAAGTGACCACCATCAAGAAAAAAAATAACCAAATTACCCCCCCTCCCCCCAAGAAAAGCAAAACATAACACGAGTACGGGCATTTGAACAAAGGCAAATAATACACATTTTATATTGTATCAGTGGAAAGAGACTAGATTTGCAGCTAGTTTGGTTAACCTTCCTTTCTGTTTTGTGTTACTTCGTTTGTCCTTCTTCGTAAACCATAGACCTGGACCATAACTGGCACTGCAGCAGTATCATCATAGTCATCATAGTCACAATGTGTTTTACGAGTTTCTCTTGGGATATCTTAAAGATCTTTAATGCAGTAGTTTCCCATTTGCTTTCTGGATCCTCATGCCGTTGACCAGATGGTATCTACTGGTTCATCCGCCTTTAGGGGCAATTTCTCACCCCAAGGACAAGAAGGTATCCTGACTCTTCTCAACTCGTCCACCCAAAGCTGTTGGTTGAGAAGAGGTTACTGCTTATACCGACAGTAGTTCGGTGTTCCTTTTAGTTGCCTTTTACGACACGCAGGATATACGATGGGAGATATTCTAACCCGCCCCCACACGGGCAGCAGTATAGGAGGCTATAATTTCCCACATTTACCAATATGTATACATTTTGTACTTGAAATTTTGCGCCAACTCAACGTATATTTGAGAACTATAGTAGGCTGTGGAAAATATTTTGGTACTTTGGAATGTATAATTTTTTTAATCTACTGTATGCAAAGACAGAAGCGATTACGAGCGGTTTGAAACTAAATATATCATCTTGTATACCTAGTCATAATATATGCAACACATAAGAGAATGTACTGTACACATATCCTGCATGTACACAATCTATCGGTACCGTACCGAGTGCGAGTGTCTTCGTGTGAGTTCCACACCCATCCTTGAGAGCGGTGCCTACGTCCTTGTCGTACCGGTACGACATATCATACAGCCGACGGCATAAAGCCGATAAATGGCTGTCTACACCCACCAAATGCAAAGAAAGCCTGAGAAATAGGTTAACAGACCATCTCAAGCATGTAATACAGCCTCAGTCTGCTATCGTCTAGCGGCTGCACATATGCATCGACTGCTCACTCTGCTTCTTCCTCTTCCTTTTCTTGATTTCTGTTATAAATCACGTTGGTTGTGGTTTTAATATTATGTAAGATTTGTGTATAGATTTTTCATCGTGCTTCAATAAAAATCACATATATTCAAAGATAAATTTAAGGACACCTTATCGAGTAAGTGGCAAAGTTTGATCCAATTATACAAGGAGTCCATTTAGTATACAGGGTGTTAATTAAGTATGTTAACAAACTTTAACCACGAATAGTACTCCGAAAAATAGAAAGAAAATGTCATATGAAAATGGGTCCGGAAATGCTTCCTAAGGGAGCTACGCTCCTTTGCATAGGGCACCCTGAAGACGGGTTTTCCTCGATATTCTCGAAACCATTCATAGCAAAATTACGAAATTAGGTACGATGGGTAAAATTTTGACGCTGAATCTGATTCTGAATTCAGAATTTCATAATTTTAATCAGAGGCGTATCATGCGGGAGGAGTTAAGGGTAAAAGTAACCTCATTTTCTAAATGGTAATTTTTTGACATTTTGATTTTAGAATGTAGTATTTCAGAGATTTCTACGTAAAAATGGTCTCTTGGTACATCTCTATAGGGCTAACCGTTTTCGAGAAAAATGCAAATCACTGAATCGATGCAGGCTATTGTAAATAAACAAAATGTTCATCTATTTAATAAGTGTGCTGTGAAAAACAATTGCAATAAATGATAAACAATTTGAGGACTGTCAGTTTATTCGATTCAGAGTTATTGCAAGACATTTAGGTATTATTTTTAAAGTAAGTAGTAAGTATTGTTTTTCACAGCACACTTACTAAATAGATGAACATTTCGTCCCCTATCTCACGTAAAGACGTAACTGACAAAAAATGAAAAAAAGGAGATATGTCACTGAACAGTATCCCATAGGCACAGCTTTTCTCTCACGAAGTATTATAACTGTATCACCTGCAGTATCTAAACCGTGGAAGTATTTGTATTTCACATATCTGATAATCCACGACAACATTAATACAGTCAATTTCTTAGTTTCTTCCCTCTTGGAAAATTTATTGGATGCTAGTTACGCCTGTACGTGAGATTTTTTTTATTTACAATAGCCTGCATCGATTCAATGATTTGCATTTTTGTCGAAAACGGTTTGCCCTATCGAGATGTACCAAGAGACCATTTTTACGTAGAAATCTCTGAAATACCATATTTTAAAATCAAAATGTCAAAAAAAATTACCATTTAGAAAATGGGGTTATTTTTACCCTTAACTCCTCCCGTATGATACGCCTCTGATTAAAATTATGAAATTCTGAATTCAGAATCAGATTCAGCCTCAAAAGTCTACCCAACGTACCTAATTTCGTAATTTTGTTAAGAATGGTTTCGAGAATATCGAGGGAAAACCGTCTTCAGGGTGCCCCATGTAAAGGAGCGTAGTTCCCTTAGGAAGCATTTCCGGACCCATGTTTATATGACATTTTCTTTCTATTTTTTGGAGTACTATTCGTGATTAAAGTTTGTTAACATACCTAATTAACACCCTGTATAATTCTTCGATATCTCGCAAGATATACGCGATAGAAGATAATATCAAATACAAAAGTTATTTGGTTGTTTAAGACGCATATCCCAAAATTATTTTGAAATATACGGGGTGTTGCGGGAAAGTAGGTATTCGAGTACTGAGGTCGGTGTGTAATTATAATATGGATCTGTGCTTTCATTTAGTTTGTTTGTTGTGGCCAGTGCTTGATGTATGACTTTGGCTGCAGAGTTACGTTTGGCTGTGTACTCAGTTCCAGCGAAAGTTTTGCATCCACTTGTTATGTGTTCCACTGTTTCCTTCTGTTGGTGGCATTTTCCGCAACTATCGTCGGTGATAGATGGATCTTTAATTATATACTTCTTGTAATTTCGTGTCGCAATGACTTGGTCCTGGATAGCAAGCATAAAGCCCTCAATTTCTGGAAAGAGCTGGCCATCCTGTAGCCAGGTGTATGATTTATGTTTGCCATGGAGTGCCTTCTGAGACCAAGTATAAACTCGAACATAATATAAGTAACATTGACACTGTTAAGCACTAAACTATGGGGCATTTTCTTGTATCCAACTATCGTACTGGTTCTTAAAGTTGTTGACTAAAGATGCCAAAGGGAGTCCATTCCATGAGTCGAGTATCCTGTTTGATAAGAAGAACTAGCGGGGAGTGGTTTTGAAGTTCTATTTCTTCAGTTTGAGGTTGTGGCCACGTAGATGATTGGTGTTCGAATACTCAGTGGTTTAATTGAAGAAGTGGACTGTATTTAATCGTATATTCAACACTGGTACATTAGTAGGGATTCAACATCAGTTTTACATAGCTAAATCGTTACAAGTTTGTGACACGATGCGTACAACATGCGTACAAGATACAGAATCATATATTGGAAAATTGGAATACACAGGTGGAATGTCTATGATTGTCTACTGTCCCCTATAGGGGTACCCACAAATGAATAATACGTGGACAGGCACTCACAGCTGTTCTATGGCGGTTGGTTGACAAGTCGCACTGACAGAAGGCGCTGTTGCCGTGTCTACCTTGGTTTCGGCAAATATCCGTCCAATTGGTATTCAGGAAGAAAATGGAAGAGAGGTCAGTTCCAAAAAGTCCATTGAGGGATCGATATACAATTATAAGGCCCCCGTAGACGTCGATCGGAGAAATTAGTCAAGTGGCACTGGCTCAGTTTTTCGTCGTAACTGGGACCCCAAGGGATGCATTTAGCCCGCCTTTGTAAATTTTCCAGTCATGTTGCAGTACTGGAAACCAAACAGGTCCAGCAAATTCTATAATTGGTCTCACGCGTAGGGCAGTAGTCGAAGTATGGCAGCCTTTAAAGGATCTCTTAATCAGGTACAGACATTATTAAGCTTTGGATGTTAAATTCTTTATGTGATCAGACCAAGATAAATTGTCAGTGACAGTAACTCCCAAATTGCAATGACTAGACACCGAAGATATTTGCTGATCCCCATATGAAGAACGTGACAATTCCCTAAATTAAGGGCTAGTAGCCATTTTTAGACCACTCGTGGATTGTGTTGAGGTCCTGCTGCAACGTTTCATGGTTGACCTGGACCAGTTTGTAGATCTTCATGTCATTAGCGTAGGAGGAGCAAGTGGACTGTACAGCAAGGCAGATCAGACGTTCCTCGAAGCCTGGGCTGCAAACATTCGGCACCTTCGAGAGCTATCGGGCCTGATGGTGCTGCGTGTGACGTCACACCAGACGCCGCACGTATCTGCAGGGAGAGAAATTTCGGTGCTACGAGTATTTTCTTGGAATACTGAGAAAACGATCAAATATAGAAAAGTCATGTATAGGAATGAATTTATAGGAAATTGAATTTGTGATGAATGGAGCGAGTGTATATCTATTTAACTAGAACCGTTTGGACGTGAGAAGATTAAAAGTTGGACTGAAACGCACCCAAATGATATAAAATTATCTATTATTCACAAAATGATGTACATATAGTCATATTATAGCTGTCATGATTGCAGTAGTAGTAGTAGTAGTAGCAGCAAAAGAGGATATAGGAGCTGTAGTATATAGGGTGCGCCAGATTTTCCTTGACACGTGATACTATTTTCCTAACAGAAAAAGTTCATACAAAAACTGATGAGCGAAATTTTTGGAAGTACTGTAGGGTCAATCATACTATGCTTTCAAAACATTTTCTTTGTACTTCAACCGTTAAAACTCCCACATCATGTAGCAATCAATAGTGCTACACAAAAAAGTCTTTTATTTTATTTGAATTAAAATCTTATAGCAGCTTTGATTTTATACGAAAACCAATTTTTTGCGTATGTAGTCATTATATAAATAAGATAAGGATTTGTTTGAGGCTTAATATTTATTTATAATAAAACAGATAAAAATGAAAACTAAGTGGGCATTTCAAGGGTACTGAAGGACATATAGTACATATCATACTTTGTACTTGAACCTCTAAAACTCACCCCCAAAATGTTTTTTAAAATAGCTGTCCACAGTTTTTCCTACATAAAAGAGGTTATTTTTTGTATTGCCTTTGATTTAATACACAAAACAGTTTTTTTCGTAAAGTCAAAGCATAAGATAAATAAAATAAGGGTTTTTTCAGGCGTAATACATTTTCGCAATAAAAAATGATAAAAAGACATTTGTTTTTGAAAGCATCATGTATGATAGGTGCTTCAGTATTCTTAAAAACCCCTTAGTTTCCCTTTTCATCGGTTTTTCGTGTCAAACAAATTTTTATTTTATTTATATTATGCAAAAAAGTAGGTTTGCGTATAAAATGAAAGTACCATAAGATTTTAAATAAAATAGGAATATCATTTATGTAGGAATACTTATGAGGTGCTATTTGAAAACAATAAGTTGGTGGCGAGTTTTCGGGGTTGACGTGCAAAAAAAATGTTTTGACAATTTAATCTTAGCTTGAGGAACTATTAAGCTTATAGCAGTATCAGTACGAATTACAAATCTCCCTTCGAGGCGTTTGGTGCATATTACAGAAGAATCCTTTATCGTGAAGATATCTCGATGTATAGCGCGCAACCACTGATTCCGTTTCATTACATCTTTTGGAAATCACAACACAAGTTTGCGCTCTGTATCTATATAATTAGTATTGCAGAAGGGTACACAGCAACTATGGATGGTATAAACCCAAAAATTTAATAAAAAATCCCTGCGGGTATTTGACGACTACAAACGCGACCGGAAGGTCGCTCGGCGCCTCGCGTGACGTAGACGCTGTGGTGGGGATACACCATTAGGCCCGGTAGCTCTCGACGGTCCCGAAATAGTACAAAACGCTTTTTTTCTCTTCATGATAACATAACTCCCCTCCCCTCCCGCATTTCTGGCAAACACCATCCTGCGCTCCAATTCCCATCGATCTGATATTCGCCATCGAGATAGGATCTGCGGAATTCGATCGGGATAGAGTCGTCATGGCGCAGTCGTGGCCGATAACTCATCGCGGCGTGCTGCTGGTACATATTTAACGCGCGCCGCCATTTATCAAGGCGGCCGTGCTCGCGCCACCGCGCCGATTTGCATAACCGACTGCGACCAATCGCCGTGATTAGTTCAGATTAACGGGTGCAATGTGCAATGTGCGATGCTGTTCAGGCAGAGTCGGTGAGCATGCGGGGTTTATTAAGTCGGGAACAGTCTGTCGTGTCGAACGACTGGATAATATAGAACTAGCCGTCTGTGTGAGAGAGGTTGCTCGACATTACGGCCCGTAAAGGCCGGTGTTCCTCAGGGTTCGGTCCTTGGACCTATCCTTTATTCACTTTTTATACATGACGTCCCTTGCCCCAGCATCTGTGAAGTCTATCTCTACGCTGACGACACTGCGATTGTAGCTCAGTCGCGTACTGGAAATCTAGCCCGTGGATGAAGTGTTAGAGTGGGCGGATCGGTGGCTCATCAAAATTAACCATTCGAAAACTCAGGCTATATATTGTACCAAAAAACGTCGTGGTACCCCGTTAGAGGTCTAGGATTCCGTGGGAAAATTCTGCCAAGTACCTAGGAATTACCCTCGACAAGGGCATGACTTGGCAGAAACACACTCAAGCGTTAAAAACAAAATTCGAAATTACGTTTCGTCAACTCTACCCTATGTTATGTAGAACTAGAAATTGAGTTTGATAAATAAAATCCGACTTTAAAAAATGATTACTAGACCAGCAATTACCTACGCATGTGCGGCTTGGTGTTTCCTCGCCAAGACGCACATGCGAAACCTGCATGTTCTGCAGCGCAGGACATTGCATACAATAACTAACGCCCCATGGTATGTTTCTAACGAAACCCTTCACAGGGACCTCGACATCCCTTACTTGAGGGATTACATTAAACAACAGGCGCAACGACGTTATAGTCAAGCGGAATCGCACAGCAACCCTCTGTTGCGCGAGTCAGTGGACTACACAGCTGCACTGCAAGCACACAAGGCCGCGGCTCGCACTGTGATCAAAATCAAATCGTGCAAATTTGGAAACAACTAAATTTTTGCCCTTTTAGATACCGAACCTCAAAATTAACCCTTTTAGTTAAACCCAAAAATTACTGAAGTCAAATAGTCTATGTCAAGCTATACCCTCCAACCGACACACTTCCTCCTGTTTGCTCTTCTCCTTCCTTCCTCTCTTTTTCTTCCCTTACTTCTCCATGACTTTGTCTGGTCTCTGGGTAACCAGACCTGACAGACCGATCGACCGACACGACTGCAACTAAGAGCAAAGGTCCTCCGGACCGCTCTGACTAACAATGACGAATAGTGAGAGAAGTTGCTCTGTATTTGCGACCTTGAATTACTGAACTCCAATCTACAAATTACAGAAGAGAGTTGCAGTCTTCAAATTATAAAGAGAATTGGAAATAAATAAAAATCCACAAAGCGGGAGAGGCGCAATAGAGGATCAAAGAATGCATTAAATTTTCAAAATTTTATCAAAAGGATTTTTGATAAAAAAAATGTATGTGACAAATGGAATGATATATAGAGCAGCCCTCGTATATCGACTCTCATATGCAGTTGGCATAAAAGCGCGCCCTTCTGGTCAGGCCAAGCGAATGCGCCGTGGCGTTCCACCAAGAAGTCTGCTGCTGCTGTTTAGCAATGACTTTCTTTGGTTTCCCATTGCCTTGGGGTACCAGATAATAATAATAATAACAATAATAGCTTTATTGTCCAACAGTGAACACCATTTACAGGACAATGTCAGTTGCATAACGTGCTAACAGCACGGAAAGACAGACAATAGTTAAAGTATCTAACAAGGAATATCAGCAGTCTAAATGAACAATACCAGCTCTCACAACATCAGTCATAGAACAAGAAAACAAAAAAAAAAAACAGATGGCGCACAGGCAGATCTTTTCTGTCGCCTGCTCTCACAGGCTTTACATGTCTGTCATGAAAATTTTGATGCTCTCTATCTTCGTCAATCGATCTATGACACACTGATGATCGCTAATAAGCGTGATACAGCTGTCTGCGTATTGGTGGATTGAAGGAGATATAGAGCAACCCTCGTAGATTGTATAATATAAGTTTAATAGCAATACTATTTTTTTCTTATTTTTCGCAATAATTCAAAAGTTGTGTGCAAATAAAAATTGATTTTTGAATCCGGTACCGAAGACACGCCGACAGCCCCCGAACTAAACCAAGCGAATGTTAATTTTCACCAACTACAATTATTTTTTTTTAGATTCCTAGCTAATCGTGAAAAGAGCTACTCGTGTAACTAGTGCGTATTTGTTACACGATAGACGATGAATGAAGTTTGTAGCTCGAGAAGTCTACGACTGAAATAAATATGTTTTTGAATGATCAAGATTAGATCCAGAAATTCCAGTAATAAAGTGCTTAACCAAATATGTTTTGCTGGAAAAAAATTTCGGCGTCATGGTAGCTCAACGGCTAAGCTTTAGCCTTCCGTCCCACAATGTCCGGGTTTGATCTCAGAGCTTGCAATTTTTATTTATTTTTTTTTCTATGAAACAATTCTTTGATATGCAAGTTACACATTTTTTTCTACAGTTGCAATAAATATGTTTTTGAATCATATTTTGTTGGACATTTTACTTGCACTAGTGTATAAAGTAAGTACCGGTGGCATAGTACACTAGCACTAGAATTCAACAAAGTTTGTTCGTCAATATCAATCGCCAATTGCTCGGATTCAAAAAAGCAAAATTAGTAGTAACATTGATTCTACTTGTAAAATGTCCAATAAAATTTGATTCAAAACCACATTTGTTGTGAGTGTAGCAATAAATGTGTGTAACTTGTCCAAAAAGTATATCAATAAATTTTTTTCTAAAAAAATAAAAAAAAGTTTTCAAAACGAGTTATCTTCTATCCACCTTCCTAAAATTGGTAGGATGGACGATGACCAAACTTTCGAATTGTTGCAAAAAAAAGAAATATCATTTAGTTATAAAACTTTAACTTTCCTTTCATTGCAAGCACCCAACTCTGTAATTTATTCTTTAAATGTTCCTTAATATATTGTGTGTTGTGCATTCTCCAGTTGCAGTCATTTAGCGAGCTTCTAGTATTTGTATTTTTTTAAGTTCTCATTTTTCAGTAACGAGCTTATAATTCAACACATGTGGTTTTAAAGATAGGCGTTATAGGCGAACAGGTTAGCTAAGCTGCTAAACGGGCCTAGTCAAGTTCGTCACTGCCATTGGTCATTATTTAAAAGCAACCAGACCACAAAAGGACGAAGCGAATAGGACGACGCTATAAAGCTGACTTATGGAGATTTCTAAGTATCATCTCTGAGCGTATCCACATAAATATGTGCTTCTCGTACGGAGGCCATAAAAGCATATTTTATCCAAGATTTATCGCATTAATTATTCCGTACGGCTATTAGAAAAAGGTCATAATTCACGTGTATCTGCTTTCGATCATTAAACAAGCAGTTGTAGGAACGGATCATTGTCTGATCTGTGAGCAACGATAGCAGTCGTGTCACTCAAACCACTGGGAAGCTTCTTCATGTGCATACGTGAATCAATCAATCAGGTGTCCGTCAAGTTCTGCAAATGAGTTATAACAGTATTATCTACGCTTTAGTATCAGTTTGATCCTAAAAACAAAGCACAGCTGATTCGCCTTTACTTCTGCTAGGGATTTGGATTAAAGTAATTTATTTCTGCCTAAGAAAATCATAGCTTACGATAACTATATCTTTGTCGCCGATTTCCTTATAATGTAAGAATGAATCGTAGGAAGCTGTGTGTAGGTATTTTACCTTGTTAGACAAGGAAGGAGAGAGGACAGAACGCGTGGCTGACATCTCTGTTACCAAAAAGTACCAAAGCGCTAGTCCCAGTGGGATTAACATTATGGTTAAGCTATTTAAAGAAATAATCTATTTTCAAATAATATTTATTAAAATATTATTATTCACAAGTTCTGTATGGCCAATTTCACCATCCACAGTTCAGATTTAAGTAATTAAGAGTAACATAACCGTGAACTTACATTTGGCCGATATCTTGGCAAAATGTAAGCTATAAAGCTATAATAGACACTTCACTGGAAATCTGATTATATTTGAACCAAAGCCTGCCTTAAAAAATATGGTTTCTACACTTTACATGCTCAAAAATATTCTGATTCGAATGTTAGTGGTACATTTGAAATTATATTTTGGATGCATATACAGGGTGTCCGGTTAGTGGGTAATTCTTCGATATTACGCAAAGTATACCTGATAGAAGAAAATGTCAAATACAATAGTTATTTGGTTACTTAAGGCGCATATTCTAAAGATATTTTGAAATATACAGGGCGTTGCGGGAAAGTAGAATAGTGACCAACTTAATTTTTTTATATGGAACTATAACTTTTTTTTTTAAATGCTTTTAGTTTCCATCATAGATCTCTATTTAACCCTAAAATATTTTTGGGATAGGTTGCGACGTTGCCAATTTATTTTCTATTAATTTCCGGATTTGCAAGGTCGCAAGTAATACGTCCAAATTGATATATTCCTTTAACTTTTCCTAATAATATTACACAGCGAGTTACTTGAATATTAAGTGGATATTAGTTTGGATGTTACTAGCAATTTGTATTTATAGGGTGTTTTTGGCACAATTTTAAATTACAGCAACTTGAAGGTCATTTTACTTTGTTTTTTTAAACGTAACACCCTGCATTTTTTATTTTAAATCGAAATATCTACTAATAGCCTATCTCGCCTTGAAATATTTTTTTCGCGTTTGCGACGTTGCCAAGTTATGAATTATTTTTCCAAATTTTTAAACAAATGTCCCCGATTTTAATTTATTTTAAATAGAATCCTCTACTTATTTTTATTGCAATGAATTGCACATGTCGACTTTAGTAAGTTCTCATAATTTCAAAATTTTGTTTCTATTAATTACTGAGATACGGCAACACCGCTTTTTCAGTAAACGGTACCGGGACGTTTAAATATTTCCAAAACCGCCACAGCTGGAGAGGTGAAATTCAATACTTGGGGGTTTTTGAACATACAGAATTCAAAAATGCTAGCAGCAGGTGTTGTCAAATTGACCACTTTTACGCTAGGCTTCATAAATAGGGCATTCCATTCAAAATTATGACGTAAAATTGGTAAATCTGATAACACTGCTGTTAGCGTTTTTGAATGCTGTATGTTCAAAAGCCCCAAGTAATGAATTTCACCTCTCCAGCTGTGACGGTTTTGGAAATATTTAAGCATTCAGGTACCGTTTTCTGAAAAAGCGGTGTTGCCGTATCTCGGTAATTATTAGAAACAAAATTTTGAAATTATGAGATCTTACTAAGTTCAACATGTGCAATTCATTGCAATAAAAATAAGTAGAGGATTCTATTTTAATAAATTAAAATCGGGGATATTTGTTTAAAAATTTGGAAAAATAATTTATAGCTTGGCAACGCCGCAAACGCAAAAAAAAATTACAAGACGAGATAGGGTATTAGTAGATATTTCGATTTAAAATAAAACATACAGGGTGTTACATTTAAAAAACAAAGTAAAAGGACCTTCAAGTTGCCATAATTTAAAATTCTGCCAAAAACACCCTGTAGATACAAATTGCTGGTAACATCCAAAATAATATCCACTTGATATTCAAGTAACCCGCTGTATAATATTATTAAGAAAAGTTAAAGGAATATATCAATTTGGACGTATTACTTGCGACCTTGCAAATCCGGAAATTAATAGAAAATAAATTATAACTTGGCAACGTCGCAACCGATCCCAAAAATATTCTAGGGACGAATAGAGATCAATGATAGAAACCAAAAAAATTTAAGAAAATGTTATAGTTTCATATAAAAAAATCAAGTTGATCACTACTATTCTACTTTCCCGCAACACCCTGTATATTTTAAAATATTTTTAGAATATGCGTCTTAAGTAACCAAATAACTTTTGTTTTTGACATTTTCTTCTATCAGGTATACCTTGCGAGATATCGAAGAATTAGACGCTAACTGGACACCCTGTATATCTCTGAACTAGATATCGAGATATTTGCATAAACTTTGAATGCACCGAGAAATATAAACACAGATACACCTGTGAAAAGTGATTCCTGGCTCCTTCCTACTGCTGTAGCTTTTACAACCGTAAGCTGCACACTCTACCATTATTCACACCACGATATTCTACTAAGGAACCAAACTATTGGTTTTCCACCAAAGTTATGACAGCTAATCGTTTTCTGTCACAGCTAATTCATATAGCATCATACAGGCGTGCGGTATCCCATCTCTTTCCTTATCTAAGTATTTTACGTTCATAGTAGCTACCGCACCAACTCAGTGAGTGTAAACAGTATTTGCAACTTGCATTATAATTTCGTACCTGGTTTTAACATAGACCAGTGCTTAGAAGAGATTACTTGTCCTACAGGGGATGTTTGTCCATATCGTAAAACAATATTCTGGTGATACCGAAAAGTCAATTTCTTATCGAACTTACAGCAAACAGCGGACACTTTACACTATCCGTGGTGCTACCCTGACTGGTTGAAGTGAGACTGCGAAGCGATTGTTTTTTCCGGTAGCCGCAAGTCGGGTGCATAATAATTATTATCGTCTGTATAATGCAGTGTCGAAACACGTCTCGTTACTTAGCCTTATCAGACACTAACAATGTTTTATGAATTGATTGCTCGCCTTTAAAGTAATGGCCTCTCCCGTTCATTTATCTAAAACAGGACGCTTTATGTTCGCATCAGTTGCGTGACTGATAAGAGCCAACGAACAGGTATCAATACAGTGTAGTAACATACGAGGTCTGTTGGAAAAGTATGGCAAATTTAGTGATATCTATTTTGTCCCCTTTAAAGGACTTCCTCTCGGATATAATACATTAATGCTAACGTTTTTTTCCAATCCTCAAAGCACTTAAAAAATGTTTCTGTAATCTTGTTCAGCTCCTCCTCGAATGACGTCTTTCTCTCTTCAATAGTCGCGTAGCGCCGACCTCTTCATATTGGGAACAAAAAAGTCACAGAGGGCCAGGTCTGCAGAATACGCTGGCTTCAGCACTATTACAGTTTTGTTTTCTTGGTCAAAAATTCGAGATAACGATGTGTGAGCAGTGGCGTGGTTTAGAAGCAATTTTTTGTTCTTCTACAGCTTCGGGTATTTCAGCCAAATTGCGCATGTCTTTCAGGTATAATATTTCATATTGACTGTACAAAAACTGTGGCAAAGGCTCCTGATGCACCCACGCCTGGATCAACCATGGGGCTGAAGGGGCTGGAGCAACAGGCTCCGCGGTTCAGTGGGACCCCGCAGAGGACCTACTTTTGTACATTTTATTCATAAAGGCCTCCTTAAAGCTATAATAGCCTCGGGCCCCATAAAAGCTTAATCTGGCTTGGATGCACCGCGCTCTTGCAATCGAAGAAAACTTCGAGTAACATTATTTGAACTTTTTCGTTTTGTTTTTCATTGCGATGATTGCGCTTTGATTTCGACGCCTAAACTCATGACTCTTTACCAGTTATGACCTTTTGGAGCAAATTTTTGGTCGTCGCGGATAAAGTCCAACAGCCCTTAAGCAATGTTAACGCGACACCTTTTTTGTTCGAAACTGAGTAATTTTGGTACTTGCTTGGTACGAGCTCATTGATATGTTTAGGTCCTCTGTAACTTCTAACAGTGATTCGACGATTGGTCAATATTATTTTCTTCACCTTATCAATATTTTCGTCTATTGCTTACGTGCTCGAGTGTCCGGCACGCTTTTTGGCTGACGGTGGAGCTACCGCCATAAGCCATAGACAGATAGATAGATATTTATTTTTTCCAATAAATGTAGATACATTGTTGGTCCGTCACATAAAATAGAGGTAATAACAAAATACATTACATATTTCGAGTACAAGTCTCAACACTTGTAGTAAGTAGGTTATTCAATATCATATTTACACAAACACACACAAGAGAGTATCTCTCATGTGAGTCATAATATCTCATATGTGATATTCTGTCAAATAAAACGTTATAAAAACAGGTTAGTAACAAACATATAAATAATAAGTGTATATAACAATAAAAATGACACAAGAATTGTACAATTAAAATGTTTTGTTGGATCTACAAAAAACTTTAAAATCATCTAAGCTATATGGCGCTAGTTCGCATAAAACATAGCTGATTTTCCTCTTGAATTCTCTTATAGGTAACTCTATAATGTATTGCGGAAGCAAGTTATACAGTTCGACTCCTAAAGAGTTTTATTCAATCTGCTGTTCGGCGGAATCAACTTACTTCTAGTCTCTCTAGTCTCTCTAGTCTCATGACTATGGACAGTCAACATTCGGAATGCGGAAATAATTTGACAAAGGTTGATACATGTACCTTAATCCATTTTTTGGAATAGAGGATAGAGTAGCCAAAACATGTCCAACCAAACATTCAACGATTAATTAAACATTTGAAATGACCGACCTCTTCAGCATAACATAGTACCAACTTAACGCCACAAAAAGACCGAAAATCGAATATACATAGCCCGCGAAAAATTCGTGATACTTTTTCAACAGACCTCGTACATGTAGGGAAGCAGTCTTGCTTTGTTCGCTAGACAAAAGGACATCTGAGTAAAAATTGAATATATCAGGTTAAAACATTCACAAAACGATCAATAATTAACTCACTAACTAAAAACCATCTCCATGTTGAGAGTAATCCACCTTAAAAATTGGCTTCGTACCTAATTTCCGCAATGTAACGGACAAAGTGAATGAATTCTTGGGAAACAGCATCTTCATCAGATTTTCAAGCACACCAGGGCAACTACTGCTGCTCTACAAGCCACAGATCCGACCATCGCTGGAGTATTGCTACCATGTGTGGTGACGCAGGGATGCGCTCCGAAGCACTTTCTGAAGCTTTTGGACACTATCTAGAAGACAGCAATTAGATTAATTGATACGGCTAACCTTCACAGCCTGGAACGTGGAAGAAGGGTGGCTGACCTATCCCTGTTTTACACATTCTATCACGGAAGATGTTCGAGTGAGCTCTCCCAAATAATAGCGCCGAAGGCCGTCCGAACGAGGAACACTAGAGAGGCTCTCCGAGCTCATTCTTACCAGGGCGAGGTCCCTATTCCTCGAACCAGTCTTCTCCAGCACTCCTTCTTTTGGAGAACTTCGGCGTTGTGGAGTGAGATGCTGGGAAATCTGTTTTCCGACGGCGTCAACCTGCAGCGCTTCAAATCTAACGTGCACCGGCACTTATCCACTTGCAGCGCTTCTACAGCGCCATAGGCTAGCGGAAGCTGATCATAAAAAAATGCCCAAATTGCTTCAATATTAGAGATCTATTAAAGGTCAATTTCCTGTAGCTTTGGAATGAGTGTAAAAAATAACGTGTCCTTGTGAGAAAGTATACAATATCAGTGAGATACGTTTAAATGATCATAAACGGCTTACTAGACTTACAAACCTGACATAATCTGCTCTTGAAGAGCATCATATTGCGACGGTCCTATTTGAAGACACATGTCTTTACCTCAGGATAAAAGAGATGGTCTAGAAGTTCCAGATCTTACATTAGCGCATTTTTCTCGACCTAACTTAAGCAATGTGAAGTGAGTTTGAAGCAGGATTTAATTAGGACTTAAAATGCATACCATAGATCTGTTGGAGAAGTACATTTTGAACTCCATATTCTTAGAGCAGACGACAGAAAGTTTCTGTTGGTGCGCCATCTGGTACCCGAAGGTAACGGCAACCAAAGAAAATTGCTGCTAAACGGCAGCAGACTTCTTGGTGGAACGCCACGGCGCGTCCGCTTTAGCCACCAGAGAGCACGGTTCTATATGCTACTGCATATGAAATTCGATATACTAGGGTTGCTCTATATCTCTAAATATCGACCTTTCTGTCGTCTGCTCTCACAATATGTTTCACATGTTTAGTAAACGTGAAAAATCTGATGGTCTCTATTTCCGTCAATCAACCGATGGCGCACTGATGATCGCTAATAAGCGTGAAACAGCTGTCTGCGTACTGGTGGATTGACGGAGATATAGAGCAACCCTAGTATAATTCTATATTTTTATTTTAAATCTGAATTGTGGACTTGAGAACCCTTTATTCTTATAGCAAGTCAATTGCTTGTACATAGCATATGGCTGAAAAGGACTTGATATGTGTATTATATACTATGTATAAATACCATCAAATATATGGACTTTTGGTATAGGTACTTTTGTTCCCGAATGTTTTTGGTGGAGGCTGGACTTGATAGATAATCAGTCTCTGGGGTGCAATACGTTTTTCATTTGGAAGTAGCCAGGACTTGATACTGTCTGAAAAACCTTATTTCTGTTGTTAGCATCGATAGGACTTCGTACAGTACGGCATTTTACTTGATATATGACACTTTTTGAGATAAAACTAGATTTTGTTATTTTTGGACTTGATAATCTTTGTGGTATAGATATACTTCTCAAAGGAAAATTCTAGGGTGGTATATAAAACCATACTGCGCGGCACAGATAACCTACAGCAAGTAAAACATTGAACGGGCGTCGGTAATGCAGAAAAGTGCAATTAATCTTAATTAGTATCGGCTGTCAACCTCGCCATGCACTTGACCACTAGAATGTGAATAATTTCTTTCGCGGCCTGCGAACGAGCGTGTAGGAAGCCGATTTTTTTGCAGATGGCGCTGTTGCGGGAAAAAATCGCAGCCAGCCGTGCTATGAGTTACAGGATCGACTCCGGTATCGAGACCTTGGGCTTTTTTGCCGCCGACATGCGAGGTACAGACCGGTCGGATGGAGTTGCGGCCTTTTTTGGGCTTTACGGCTCTGCGCGGAGTTGTTTCTTGGCGAAATGGATTACCGGTCTAGTCATTCAGAAAGGTTTTTGTCGACGCTACTTAAGGTATTCCATACGCTTGCATATGGTAATAATAGTCGATGAATGGAAGGATGAAGAATGGGCCTATACCACAATTTTTTTGTGCGTAAACGAAGCCTTACACTAAATAGATGCTATAAATAGTTTTATGAAATAATATTGCTGAAAAATCACGATTTTAATGTTTACATTTACCTCCAAATCTATTGCTTGCACTGACCAATAAGAACAATATCATTCTGATTCTGACAGTTAGAGGTATAACATATAACGTTAAAATATCTGTTTTCTTGTGCTGTTTACTTCATTTGTTAACATCTCTTTACTCTTCTACTTTACTCGTCTCCTTTTTAGGGCGCGATGCAGATTTCTGTGTAGACGTCCGTCCTTTGTCTCATCAGACGATCCTATTCATTGCAGCCCTCTGTAATTCTTGAAAGTCGCTTATTTCTGTCCAGTGACGGGTGTTTCTCAGCCATGATAGCTTTTTTCCCATTCTCTTCTCCCTTCTTTGATCTTTGCTTGAAGAATGGGACGCAGGAGGTGATAGCGTTTCCCATGCGTTATATGTCCTAGGTTAGCTACTGTTCTCTTCCTTATAACCTCAAAAAGTTCTCGTTCTGCTCTTTTCTTACATAATCGACCCAGGGCACTCTCAGTATTCGTCGCTCTGTCCACACTTCGAACGCTTCGATCTTATTTATAATTGCTGCCCTCAGCGTCCATGCTTCCACGCAGTCCAGTAGAGTGCAAAGCCAATCCACAATTTTGCGGATGATAGTACGCTGCATGCAGGCATCAGGAGCAAGAGACCGATCTCTGTGGTCGAGCTGGAACGCAGAAGACTGGCAGTGGCAGCTTCACTTTCAAAGGATCTCGATACCATTACCGCTCAAGAATATGGTAAAATTTAATGCTTCCAAGACCCAGTATTTTAGGGTATCAAACAAGTGCCCAAGCCAACACCCGGTTTTAATGAACAACCCGGCTCAGCTAAGGAGTCACTCATTCAAGCTGTTGGAAGTCAACATTACAGAAAATCTGATCTCGCACGAACACGTTGCGTCAATTGCAACAGATGCTGGTAAAAAGCTTGGGTACCTATTTAGAGCCAGAAAGTACTTCTCACCATGTAACCTCCTCACGCTATATGAAGCCCAGATAAGACCTTGCCTGGAGTATTGCTCTCATGTCTGGGCAGCTGCTGCCCCTACTACCCTGTCTATACTAGATGCCGTCCAGAGAAGGGCAATTCGACCAATTGGCGACTGGGCCTTAACACGCCACCTCCAGCCACTTTCTCACCGGCGTGGTGTTGGTGACCCCTCACTCTTCTACCGATATTCCAACGGAATCTGCTCCTCTGAGCTATCCTCTATCGCTCCACCGCTCCTATCAGATGCACCCGCGCGACCGCTGCATCTCATCCTAAGGCGGTCGTTCTTCATACATCAAGAACCAAGCGGTACGACCGCACATTTTATTCCCAGGGTGTCCAAGGCTTGGAATGGACTGCTAGGAGATGTATTTATTGGGTCTGCGGGTGTTGGCCTATTCAAATCCCGCGTTAACAAACTTCCCCTAACATAACCCTTTCACAGCAGCCGCGGTACTCTAGTATTTAGGCTCTGTCTACGCGGTCTGCTGAGTTATAAAAAAAAGCATAGGAGAAATGTCGTTCCAAATTGAATGCGTAGGACTTTCGTATCAACCATTTTGGAAGAGTCCCATTATAAAACGTATATTACAATCGACTGAACTTCGTGTTTCAAGAGTGACACATTATCGCCATGTTGCCGTTAGTCACGTGATAAGGAAACAACGAATAATATTGGTTCAAATCGTGTGACGTATTTAGGAAGGTTCAAGATTAATTTAATTCTTGGTTGAATTTTTTTATAATATCATTCTTATTAGTGGGGGTGGTAGTAGGATGCCTAAAATAGACGATGATTCCTTTTTCACTTTAATAAACGATATATGATAAACGGATCATACATTAGGTCTGTTTTTACAGCAATCACAAACTAGTCAGCGTCAATTTGATTGGCCAGTCAGAAATAGTTTGACAACTGCAATGGGGAATACTGATTGGCTCTGACTGGTTTGTGATTCTCTGTAAAAACAGACCTATAATAACCGACGAACTAAGAATGAATGATAACCGGGAACACATCCCATCTATTCTCGGGTAAGATATCAGAACTGTCATATTCCTCAAGTCAAGCAACCGTCATAGCGCGAGCCGAATTCAAGTTCAAATATTATTTACCACATTAGGTTCAAGTCTTTTTCATTCTTTTTATAGTAAATTGTGCTATATTTCATCAAAAGTAATATTATCTAGCCAACGGTTCTGAAGCTACGGGGTAAGAGGTATAGTTGTAAAAAACATGGCCGATTTCATTCATAAAATGTCCATGGGCGTGCGAATTTTACGTTAATACTTCAGGGCTATGAAGCGTCTTTCCTTTTGTATAAATGTTCATTTTTAAATAAGATAATAACAATAATAACGACGAAAAACGGTGTACCTGACAAGCTGACAAGACAGTCAACTCGACAAAACAGATACTCAAATAGTTTTGGACAATCTGTAGAAAGATTATAAACACGACATACAAAACGCCACTGGTATTTCGATATTTCCAGACAGAGAGAGAGAGACAGGAACATAAAGTTGGTGGCAGGGTGGCCAATAGCAAGATTTAATCTCCATGGCAACGGCATGGTAGCAGATCCTCAACCAATAAGGTTCCCTGACAAGACGTTGGATGACAGGATTCGTGGGTTGTTGCCGATTCAATTGAAGTTGATGATATCTTCAGAAAATATGTACATTTCATAACAGGCAGATTAAGAAATATCGGTCATTAAATAAAATGACATTAACAAATATATAAAAATATCAGTTAGCAAATAAAAATACATTAACAACTATATTAAAGTAGCTACAAAAATATCTTAAATTGCTGTTCCATTAATTTTGCTTTTTTTATAAATAAATAAACTTGGCAACATCGAACATTTTTATCCGCATTCCTTTGTAGCTTCAGATCCGCTGTTCAGATAATACCATAGTGAATAAATTGATTTCTATTTCGATCACTATGAATCTTAATAATGAAATAAGGAAGATAAACTAATAATAATCAGTGAAATATTTTCACCTGACTGCGGGTAAAGCTGACTTTAATTGTATCCTGTGTTTAAATTTGTAAAAGGAAATGAAAAAATTCGCAAAACTAATGAAGAGTGTCTGAAAATAAGCGTCTTCCTGTTTCTCGGGAACACAGACTTAAAATGAGAACACAACGGATGCCTTTTGATGCTTGTAATGGAACCAAAAAGTAACTTTTATGCCCATGCATTCTAAGTAGTGGTCTTGTTATAGTAATTTTGCTTTTTGTACAGTCAGAACACTAGGAAGGAGAAACAGGGGTGACTTCCAGGATGAAAAATGGGTAATTCTTGTTCTTTTTGACATTTTGGCTATTCAGATGATAAAATCCAATGATTGAACGTTTTGATTGGTTCACAGTCATTAATCGTCTTCTTGTGAGAAACAATTTCTCTTGATTTACCATCTTCAATAGTAAAATTGTGATACTGAAAAACTATATAGACAATGGTTTTCGGAAATATTTCATTTGTGACTTGTCTACATATTTCAAATAATAATTTAGGACCGGTTTCACAATGATGGGTTAACTCGAGGTTGTGTGTTGACCGGAGGTTAACCCCAGATGTCATATCTCACAAATGGTTGTTTTCGATTTTACTTGAAGTTAACTCTGAGTTAACTTGACCATTGAGTTAACCCCAGGTTTGCGATGACGCATGCGCATTAAGTTATGTCACTTTGGTTTTGCTACTTGCTAGGCGTTTGAAGTTTCCTTTTTTATCGTTTACCTTCACGCTTTCCATCGTTCTTTTTATTTGAAATTGATGGTTATGATGTAAGTACGTATAGCGCTTATAGCAGTGATGAAGAAGTAATGAGACCAAGAACATTTCGACCTAGAGTCAATTATTTTGAGGAATATGATGAGCATGACTCCTTGGTCTTTTTAAATTTTTGTATTTTTCTTTCAGCACCTTTACAGATCTGCGACTATTATTTGTACATTTGCAATTAAATTCTTCTGCTATCTTTTCCCAGGCGTTGTCTTTTTCGCGCCATGTTGTTGCATCTTTTATTTTGCATTCTATTACATGCCTGTACTTTTCTACTAACGAAATGAACAGATCTTCTTCATCTTTTGGAAAGATGTTCGCTCTTTTTGGTTTTTCGATGCTGACACACGGGTACATGCACGGATATTGTTTGGAAAAGACTCCAGAAACAACTACAACGCCAAGCAGTACAAACACCAACCCAACTTAAAAATCTTTTATCTATACCAAACACCAAACAACTGCGAATAAAATGAAAGAACGTCAATGGAAAAAATCAATATGAGGTTGGAAATCGCATGGAACTGACAACTCAACGAACTCATTCTTTGACAGTCATCAGAAAAACACAAAATACCACCAACCGCTAAAAATAAAATACAACGCGCGGTCAGTTAACCCTACGTCATTTTATGATTGTGAAACAAGAGGCTTTCGATTGTTCGAGTTAACCGGCAGGTCGAAGTTAGTAAACCGTCAGAGTGACCACTGATTGTCAAACTAGGCCTTAGAGAGGCCTCGAATTTTTTGTAAGGATCCTGCGCAGGCAAGAATATAGGGAATGGAATTTGGAATATTCTCTACAGGCCTGCATCTCATTTTGCTACAGATATTGACGTGCTAAATTGTGAACTCATCTGAAGTTGTAGCATCAATTCCCTTACATTTTGTGATCATTCGTCGATGTATCTGAAGTAACCTAAAACCTAAAGATATGTTCAACGTCGTTCATTTTATTTGTCAGGTCTGAAACCCAGAACGTTTATAAGGCCTGATAGAGGAACAAGTTGGCCGATGTTACAACAGTATGCGAACAAGAAATCAGCGTGCTTCCTCAGTAGAAAGATGATAGTCTAGTCAACAGAAGCTACATAAGTGCCAACAATGCGTACGGCATACTGGAAAAAATAGCCGATGCTACATGCAGATGTATATGAATAATCAAAGAGTCATACGCCCTGAATATCTTAACATAATAGATACATATAGATAACAAAATTAGCTATAGCTGGGAAGCGGCAAAAGATATATTAAAGCGAAGTGTACTCTTTAAACTGAATTCCAGGCTTTCGGAGAACTATGCCTCCATCATCAGGGCTGAAATATTGAATTAACATAAGCAACAGGTAAGCAAAAAATGGAGTTTATACTTACAAAGTTTGTTGAGATTGTTGCTTAGGTTAGAAAATACGTAATGGAACATATTGGTTAGACTCGCACAAAAATTCTTCAAAAACACTATGATATTAAATAATATCCTCGTCAATTAGTTCATCACACACGACATTAAGGTTAAAAATCTATAGATTGATAAAATAGAATCAGATATCTGTTACGTTCGAGGACTGGTACCACAATGAAGATTTTTCCAGCCCAGACAGGAAGCGAGGTTATGAGGTACCTGGAGTGGGGAATGTCAATCAAATGTCATTTCAGAAGTATCAATTATAATTCGAAACAGGTGTCGATGTTTCTTTCATAGTCCAGGAAACATAATACCAACCACAGGTAAATATATTACTTGTAATAAACTTTTGAATTAATTATTTAAAAACTTTTATGATTTTTTATAAATGTGGTGATGGACGAGAAACTAAGTGGTACAAAAATAGTTATCAGGAACAAAATAAATTACTTTACTTGTTTAAATTTTATCATTTCTTAATTAATTAAATTATGGCAAACTTGTTGTTGGTAACAACTGTTGGGTTTAAAAGGGAGAAACATCAAGCAAAGCTAATCTGTTGGTGTTATATAATTTTTCACATTGAAGGAGGTATGAATATATGACACTCAAGTTTCTTATGTCAGTTTTCTTGTTCATACAACTGTCACATTGATAGATGTGGGCCATTTCTAAAAATAAACGTTTTGTTAAGTTGGATTCACTATTAAGCACTCCAACTGAAGTATAGTTCATAGAGTGGCCAGTACTCTGGATGTGTGACGCAAGAGCGCAACGCTCAGGGTGCAACCTTGCATCACTTTTATGTGACACGATACGGCCTTTTAAGTTTCTAGATGTCTGCCCTATGTAAACTAAATTACAGTCATTACATGGAATTTTATAAACAACATTGGTTAAGCTAAGCAACGGGACTCTGTCCTTAAGTTTAGAAAATATAGTGTTGATTGTGACGAGTGATTTACAAGCAGTTTTACAGTTTACACCAGAAAATACTCTAATTAGTTTAGGAGTTAATTCTTTAATGTGAGGCAACTTTGCAATTTGACGAGGATATTATTTAATATCATAATATTTTTAAAGAATTTTTGTGCGAGTCTAACCAATATGTTCCATTACCTATTTTATAACCTAAGCAACAATCTCAACAAACTTTGTAAGTATAAACTCCATTTTTTGCTTACCTGTTGCTCATGTTAATTCAATATTTCAGCCCTGATGATGGAGACAAAGTTCTCCGAAAGCTTGGAATTCAGTTTAAAGAGTACACTTCGCTTTAATATATCTTTTGCCGCTTCCCAACTATAGCTAATTTTGTTTCCTAACAAAGCCGGCAAACGACTTAGGCTTGCCTACATATAGACAATATAGACCACATGGAAAAAATGCGAAGGGATTCTTGAGACACCCAGCTTTATGTTAGGAAAAATAACACTTATCCTTACTTGATCTCATATAAAAGCCAAACTGGTAGCTTTGAATTCAAGAGTCATAAGAAATAAATAGGCTGTGATAATTATTTACTATCTCTACTTCACATTGATGATCTACTCTCTAGCGCTACAAACCCAATCCACAGTTTTGCGGATGCCAGTAAGCTGCATGCAGGCATCATGAGCAATAGACCGATCTCTGTGGTCGAGCTGGAATGCAGAAGGCTGACTGCGGCTTTCAAAGGATCTGGGGACCGTTACTGCTTAGATTAGAGGCTCGAGGATATGGTAAAACTTAATGCTTCCAAGACCCAGAATTGTACGCTATCAAATAGGAAGTGTCCAAGTCAAAACCCGGTTCTAATGTACAATCAGGCTTTGCCAAGAAGTCACTCATTCAAGCTGTTAGGAGTCAACATTACAGAAAGTCTGATCTGGCACGAACACGTTGCGTCAATTGCAATGGCTTCCAGAAAAATCTCGTATGCCTATTCAGAGCCACAAAGTACTATTCACCGTCTAACCTCCTCAGGCTGTATAAAGCCCATATAAGATCTGGGCTGGACTATTGCTCTCATATCTGGAGAGCCGTTATCTCTACTACCTTTTCTATACTTGATACATTCCAGAGGGCAATTGGTGACCTCTGAATTTTCTATCCGTACTCAGGCTGAATCTCGGGACTTTCGACGGGACTGTAGCTACGGTTTGATATGGGTTTTGTCGACCGTACTAAAGGAATGCTGTGCGCGATAGCATGCGAAGACTGTTTATGACACCCGCATGAGTGGAGATTTTCCGATAGGGTTCGAATGTGGACGGTGTATTGGCATGGGATGGTACGGGTTAGATGCGGCAGCACCACGAACGCAGACAGCAAAGAAATTGCAGATATTTTTGAGAAACGGCCAAGATCTAACCAGAGATAACGAAAGGCAGGATTTGTTGAGGTTTGAGTACTGTTGTGATGTACAGCGTTGGCGAAATGCAAGAGCTGTTATTAATGGCAGATTTTATATAACGATGTGACAGTTTCTTTTGAAATGTGAATGCCAGCATAGTTAGGACCGTATTCATAAGGCCTTTACGGAAACTTCTTCTTCTTCTTCAGGCGCCATCTCCATTTAATGAAGGTTGGCGACAATTTCGGAGTACTTATTTCGATCTTGAGTGGTACGAATTAAAGATGATGTGTTCATACCAGTCAAATCGCGTATGTTGAATGTTGTCTGCGACCAAGACCACGTTTACCTTCGATTTTTCCTTTTCCTATTATTAGTTTTAGTATATCATACTTGTTGTTCCGGTATATGTGGCCCAGATAAGCGGCCCTTCTTAGTTTTATTGTAGTAAGTAACTCTCTTTCCCTTCTCATACGTCTAAGCACTTCATCGTTAGATATGTGTTGAGTCCATGATATTTTTAGTGACCTACGGAAGATCCACATTTCAAAAGCTTTGAGTCTGTCCATGGTATCCACTTTTTATGTCCATGTTTCTGCTCCATACAAGAGAACTAAGTGCTTGTATGCATTTACAAAACGGTATCTTAGGTTTAGGTTCAAGGTTGGGTTACATAATAGGTTTTTCATCTTTAGAAACGTGGCTCTGGCTTGTTCTATGCGTGATCTTACTTCAACGTCAGGGTCTACATTTGTCGTTATACAGCTGCCAAGATATTTGAATTTCTCAACTTTCTCTATTGCGGTGTCATATATGTTTATGTCAGTTGTGGGTTTGGAGATCTTGTTATCGCCATTACTTTAGTTTTTGTGACATTAATTTTCATGCCTAGTTGATCTCCTACCTCTACAACTTTGTTGGTTAGGCGTTGAAGGGCCTCTGGACTGTCCGCAATGATAACCGTGTTGTCTGCATAACGTATGTTGTGCAATATCCTGCCGTTAATTTTTATGCCGTCTTCATTATCGCCTATTGCTTGATTGAATATGTGCTCAGAGTACATATTAAATAGTATTGGCGACAAAACACAATCCTGTCGTACCCTCTTTTCTATACACACCGGTTCTGATGTTTGCCCATATCTCACCGTTGTCACGGATACTATGATCGGGTTAACCCGATCGCAAGGATCACTGACCCTGACGTTCAGAAAGTGATATAGTCTGAGTCAGAAATAGGGTTTTGTACAGTAACTGATCGCGATCGGATGGTTCAGATGAGTAGCTGTTTTTCTTAACCATCTGCTTTTTTTTCTTAAACCAACTTTTTCGTTGTTCGATGTCCGTTAAATCCATGAAATCATAATCCCACTTGACAGCTGTTTGACATATAACTAATCGATCTGGATCCAGATCACCGTTTCCGTAAATGCCTACAGTTACTCATGAGGATTCCTTGATACTTGAGGATCTCTCAAGTACTGTTTTGTTTTTCAATGTCTTCGACAGCCACTGGAGGGTCCATATCAAGTGTAACGCTGCGTTTCCACCAAAAATGTGCTAGGAAAATGTGCGCAGCGAGGATGTGTAGCGGAGCTATGAAACGGTGTGGGTGTTTCCACCAGAGATGTGCTATGAAGATGAGCTGTGCGAAGATGTGTGGTGGAGCTGTGAAACGGTGTGCAGATGAGCGTTGCGAGGATGTGTATAGCGGGCTCTTTCTAGAGTTTTCTTTTTACTCGCCTACATCAACAGCATACGTCCCTCGCCCACATCCCTCGCAACGCATTTCTAGCGCACATCTCTCGAAACACATTAATAGTACACATTCCTCGCCAACATGCCTTGTTTTGTACGTACAAAAACCTCGCCCCGCTAAGCCGTTTCTACCAGAGCTGTGCTGAGCGAGACGAGGTAATTCAAGCGATTCTATTGGTTCGTTAAAAACACATTCCTCGTAACAGATCCTTGCACATCTCTGGTGGAAACGAAGCCATAAGAGCAGTCATACGTCGGACGGCACTTTTTTGACTAAAAAATACGTGCTGAGCATTAACTGATGAGCCCCAAAATCACAAAGTGTACCTCAGTCTTAACTCAACTTGAGCATAGTAGACTGAAATGAGTGAACTCTGCGCAAGTACTGTTCTCATTTTTTTTAGAACACATGACCGAGAGTTGATCCTTGAACTAAGGTATTTACAGTGATCTACCATTTTCTTTATGGTCGGCCTCTCGCAAAGACTGAAAGCCTACGGCACTGTACAAGCGCTGCGAGAGGATAAGAGGCGGTGTACGTTAGATCTGAAACGCTGCAGGTTGTAGCCTTCGGGAAAGAAATTCCCCGGCAGCTCGTTCCACAGCGTCGAAGTTCTCCAAAAGAAGGAATGCTGGAGGAGACTGGTTCGGGGAGTAAGGACCTCGACCTGGTAAGGATGAGCTCGCAGAGCCTCTCTAGTGTTCCTGGTTCGGACGGCCTTTGGCGTTATTATCTAGGAGAGCTCACTAGAATATCTTCCGTGATAGAATCTGTACAACAGGAACGGATCAGTCACCTGCAGTTATTTTTTGTAGGATAAGGTTATTCAAACTTATTTTTCTATATGCGACGTTTCGACTTATATTAAGTCATCCTCAGGCAACGAAAACAATTGATGGTGCAAGCTATAAACAAATTAACTTAAACAACAGATATACAAAAAAAACCTAATACTGACCTTTCATTTTTTTTATTGAAAAATGATGGACACCACTTGCTAAAACGCACGAGTGATATGATTTCTGTTAAAGATAGTACAAAAGCAATAAAATTATTTTTCCCAATTTGTTAGCTTACCAGAAAAACAAAGGTTTCATCGTTGGTATGGCAATAATCATAAGAACTTCGTTTTTCTGGTAAGCTAACTTATTGGGAAAAATACCTTTTTTATTTTATACTATTTTTAATACAAATCAAATCACTCGTGCGTTTTAGCAAGTGGCATCCATTATTTTTCAATAAAAAAAAGAAAAGTCTGTGTTAGGTTTTTTTTGTAAGTATATCTGTCGTTTAACTTAATCTGTTTATAGCCTGCACCATCAATTGTTTTGGTTGCCTAAGGATGACTTAATATAAGTCGAAACATCGCATATAGAAAAATAAGGAGTTTTTGTTTGAATGACCTTATCCTACAAAAAATAACGTTCACCACAGTAGGTCAAAATCCTTTACAAACGGATCAGTCACCCTTCTTCGATGTCCCGGGCTGTGGAGGTCCTTTGTGAGGTTAGGCGTATTGATTAGTCTAATTGCTTTCTTCCATGGTCCCGCCAGTGCAGTATAGAGGAATAGATATATCACCACGAAACGCCAATAAACCCCGGCGTAAAAAAAGATGTTAGTCTGCGGAAGCCACACATGGCGATATCATTATGCAACAAAAGAAGAAGAGCTGCCGCAGCTCGCGTTGCCGTGCAGTTTCATAATCGGAATTGCGGAGGCTGCCTTTTTGGTCTAATTTGACAAATTGCTCTCGCGACAGATTGCCTCCTGCCTTTATTTAGAGACAATGCGGCCGACTCGGGCGACATGTATATCGCCGGCCATTGTTTCCGGTCGAGCGCGCATTGTTTTCGGATCCTAGGTGGCTGTGCCGCCGTGGCCGGCGAGAACAATCGACGATCGACGCGACGGCGCGAAAGGTGCCTTATAGGATCCAACGACTAATTTGGAACGCACTATATTATGTGAACTGTTGTTTTAGTGTTTGGAACAAAACGGGAGAATTAATGTCGTTTGATTTCTTGGTTCTTGGAAGACGGAAGCTGTCCTTTAGGGCCTGCGCATACGGGTCAATCGGCGATGTGGTCGATCATGGCCGACTCTACACTAGGCCGGAGCCTTAGATGTGGCAACGTGGCTTAGCTGTCAAATAGTGGCCCTATAGTTTCAGAATAATTATTACATTTTATATGTATTAGAGTTCATCTCGGTTAATAAATTAAGAAAAATACTTTTTAGAACTACTACTACTAATACCACTTACATCTGATGTCTGTTTCATCACAGTCAGACACTACAAAATAAAAATAAACGCAACCTGTTTCCTCTGCCACTTCCACTTCCACTTAAATGAACACTCAATTTACTTTGTAAATTATCACTTGAGCTAGAAAAATTCACTATTAGGTCACTGTGAAGCAATTCTTGCTGGTCTTGATTTCCCTTTCACTATCAAATCCTTTCGTAGGTATGCCCCAGGCCATGCCCAAATGAGTTCTATTAACTGTATTTTTCTGTGATATTTGGGAGGTCTAGAAAACATTATAAGTAGGTACCACATTGTGCTTTAAAATAGGTCTTATCCTTTTGTTTTGTTTTTGTCAATTATTGTCTTTATCCTTATAAATATAACCAGCCCTTCCGAGGAATACCTTTCACCCACTTCTGTTTATGTCCCTTATCGGACGCACAATTGCTAGTGCAACCTGGTACTACACACTTTGCAGGCATCTTTTTATCTTTATAGTTTCATTTGTGCAGGTAAATAAGTAGAAACCCATTAAAAATCACCTTGCAACGTTCTTTTTAATCTGGAATAAGGTGATGTTGGGCCATGGTTTGGTAGTCCTCTACTGGGCTGCAACCTGGTACTACACGCTTTGCAGGCATCTTGTTATCTTTATAGTTTCGTTTGTGCAGGTAAATAATTAGAAACAAATTAATAATCACCTTCCAACCATATTTTCTGCACCTGGAAGAATACACATGACATAACAACAAATGAAAACACGGCCTGATCTCCAACGTTGCCATATTTCAATGCTCCGGCCTAGTGAGTAGAGACGGCCATGGGTCGATGCGTTTATAGCGAAATTTTATCTTGATAGAAGGCCAAAGAAAGATTTTCAATTTTTTAGGCAAACCCGAAGATCCGAGAGATCTGAAATTTTAGATTTTCGTCAAACGAGTCTGAAACGCAAAACTGCGACCGGATTTGTAATCAGCACTCTGAAGTTATCCAAAACGCGAAATTTTATCTTGATAGAAGGCCAAATAAATATTTTCAATTTTTTAGGCAAACCCGAAGATGTGAGAGATCTGAAATTTTTGATTTCAGTCAAACGAGACTGAAACTCAAAACTGCGACCGGATTTGTAATCAGCAGTGTCAGGTTATCCAAAACGCGACGTTTTATCTTGATAGAAGGCCAAATAAAGATTTTCAACTTTTTTAGTCAAACCCGAAGATCTGAGAGATCTGAAATTTTTGATTTCCGTCAAACGAGTCTGAAACGCAAAACTGCGACCGGATTTGTAATCAGCAGTATCAAGTTATCCAAAACGCGAAATTTTGTCTTGATAAAAGGCCAAATGAAGATTTTCACTTTTTTAGGCAAACCCGATGAGCTGAGAGATCTGAAATTTTTTATTTCCGTCAAACGAAACTGAAACTCAAAATTGCGAGCAGATTTCTAATCAGCACCCTCAAATTATTCAAAAGACGAAGTTTCATCCTAATAGAAGACCAAATAACGATTTTCAATTTTTTAGGCAAACCCAAAGATCTGAGAGATTTGAAATTTTTGATTTCCGTCAAACGAAACTGAAACTCAAAACTGCGAGCGGATTTGTAATCAGCACCCTCAAGTTATTCAAAAGACGAAGTTTCATCCTAATAGAAGACCAAATAACGATTTTCAATTTTTTAGGCAAACCCAAAGATCTGAGAGATTTGAAATTTTTGATTTCCGTCAAACGAATCTTAAACTCAAATCCGCGACCTGATTTGTAATCAGCAGTGTCAAGTTATCCAAAACCCAAAATTTTATTTTGATAGAAGGCCATATAAAGATTTTCAAATTTTTAGGCAGACCCGAAGATCTGAGAGATTTGAAATTTTTTATTTCCGTCAAACGAAACTGAAACTCAAAACTGCGACCGGATTGGTATTCAGCAGTGTCATGTTATCCAAAACGCGAAATTGTATCTTGATAGGAGGACAAATAAAGATTTTCAATTTTTTAGGCAAACCCGAAGATCTGAGAGATCTGAAATTTTTGATTTCCGTCAAACGAAACTGAAACTCAAAATTGCGAGCAGATTTCTAATCAGCACCCCCAAATTATTCAAAAGACGAAGTTTCATCTTGATAGAAGGCCATATAAAGATTTTCAAATTTTTAGGCTAACCCGAAGATCTGAGAGATCTGATATTTTTGATTTCCGTCAAACGAGTCTGAAAGTCAAAACTGCGACCTGATTTGTAATCAGCAGTGTCAAGTTATCTAAAACGCGAAATTTTATCTTGATAGAAGGCCAAATAAAGGTTTTCAATTTTTTAGGCAAACCCGAAGATCTGAGAGATCTGAAATTTTTGATTACCGTCAAACGAAACTGAAACTCAAAATTGCGAGCAGATTTCTAATCAGCACCCCCAAATTATTCAAAAGACGAAGTTTCCTCTTGATAGAAGGCCATATAAAGATTTTCAAATTTTTAGGCAAACCTGGAGATTTGAGAGATCTGAAATTTTAGATTTCCGTCAAACGAAACTGAAACTCAAAACTGCGAGTGGATTTGTAATCAGCACCGTCAAATTATTCAAAAGACGAAGGTTCATCTTAATAGAAGGCCAAATAAATATTTTCAATTTTTTAGGCAAACCCAAAGATCTGAGAGATCTGAAATTTTTGATTTCCGTCAAACGAGTCTGAAAGTCAAAACTGCGACCTGATTTGTAATCAGCAGTGTCAGATTATCCAAAACCCGAAATTTTATTTTGATAGAAGGCCAAATAGAGATTTTCAATTTTTTAGGCAAACCCGAAGATCTGAGAGATCTGAAATTTTTGATTTCCGTCAAACGAAACTGAAACTCAAAACTGCGAGCGGATTTGTAATCAGCACCCCCAAATTATTCAAAAGACGAAGTTTCATCTTGATAGAAGGCCAAATAAAGATTTTCAATTTTTTAGGTAAACCCAAAGATCTGAGAGATTTGAAATTTTTGATGTCCGTCAAACGAGTCTGAAACTCAAAACTGCGACCGGATTTGTAATCAGCAGTGTCAAGTTATCCAAAACCCGAAATTTTATTTTGATAGAAGGCCAAATAAAGATTTTCAATTTTTTAGGCAAACCCGAAGATCTGAGAGATCTGAAATTTTTGATTTCCGTCAAACGAAACTGAAACTCAAAATTGCGAGCAGATTTCTAATCAGCACCCCCAAATTATTCAAAAGACGAAGTTTCATCTTGATAGAAGGCCAAATAAAGATTTTCAATTTTTTAGGTAAACCCAAAGATCTGAGAGATTTGAAATTTTTGATGTCCGTCAAACGAGTCTGAAACTCAAAACTGCGACCGGATTTGTAATCAGCAGTGTCAAGTTATCCAAAACGCGAAATTTTATCTTGATAAAAGGCCAAATGAAGATTTTCAATTTTTTAGGTAAACCCAAGATCTGAGAGATCTGAAATTTTGGATTTCCGTCAAATGGAACTGAAACTCAAAACTGCAAGCGGATTTATAATGAGCACCCTCAAATTATTCAAAAGACGAAGTTTTATCTTGATAGAAGGCCAAATAAAGATTTTCAATTTTTAGGTAAACCCGAAGATCTGAGAGATCTGAAATTTTTGATTTCCGTCAAACGAGTCTGAAACTCAAAACTACGACCGGATTTGTAATCAGCAGTGTCAAGTTATCCAAAACCGCGAAATTTTATCTTGATAGAAGGCCAAATAAATATTTTCAATTTTTTGGGCAAACCCGAAGATCTGAGAGATCTGAAATTTTTGATTTCCGTCAAACGAAACTGAAAGTCAAAACTGCGAGCGGATTTCTAATGAGCACCCTCAAATTATTCGAAAGACGAAGTTTCATCTTGATAGAAGGCCAAATAAGGATTTTCAAATTTTTAGGCAAACCCGAAGATCTGAGAGATCTGAAATTTTTGATTTCCGTCAAACGAAACTGAAAGTCAAAACTGCGAGCGGATTTCTAATGAGCTCCCTCAAACTATACAAAAGACGAAGTTTCATCTTGATAGAAGGCCAAATAAAGATTTTCAATTTTTTAGGCAAACCCGAAGATCAGAGAGACCTGAAATTTTTGATTTCCGTCAAACGAGACTGAAACTCAAAACTGCGACCGGATTTGTGATCAGCACCCTAAAATTATCCAAAACATGAGGTTTCATATTAATAGCAAGCCAAATAAAGATTTTCAATTTTTCGGGTTAACCTGAAAATGTGAGCGATCTGAAATATTTGATTTCCTTCGAACGAGACTGAAACTCAGAACTGCGATCGGGTTTTTAATCTCAAGCAAGTGAATAATTTAAAGTTACTGCGAAATTTGGTAATACTTTTATGCACCAATTATTTTGTATATATTTATAATTTTGTGGCGTGCTTCTAAGTTCAGTGACAATACATAATATCAACATTTCGAAGGCACGTTCAATACCTTCTAATTAATTCCGCCATATTCACACAACACAAAAAACCGAATGCCGTAAACCCTTCGACGTGGTCGCATGGTCGCATGACTGAGGTGCATACCAAGAATCCGGAATGTTTTTTAATGAGGCTGCGCAGTATCGGTTCATATAAACAGGTGCGGTGTGTCGGCATTCAATCCCAGGTGGCTGTGGTCAGACCCGCGTCGCGTCGTTCAGCGAAAATCTGATAACGCTCGTGATATGCGATGATAGGGCGATGCTTTCAGAGGCCTGCAGCTTACAAGGTGGCAATGATGCAGAGGACTAGGTTTGCCAATTCGAGAAAGAGGACAAGAGTCGTTCCATTCTGCCAAGGTGTCACTCATTCAAACTGTTAGGAGTCAACATTACAGAAAATCTGATCTGGCACGAACACGTCGCGTCAATTGCAACAGCTGCTGGCAAAAAGCTTGGGTACCTATTTAGAGCCAGAAAGTATTTCTCACCGTGTAACCTCCTCACGCTATATAAAGCCCAGATAAGACCTTGCCTGGGGTACTACTCTCATGTTTGGGGAGCTGCTGCCCCTACTACCCTGTCTATACTAGATGCCGTCCAGAGAAGGGCAATTCGACTAATTGGCGATCCGGCCTTAACGCGCCACCTTCAGTCACTTTCTCACCGGCGTGTTGTTGGTGACCTCTCACTCTTCTATCGATATTCCAACGGAATCTGCTCCTCTGAGCTATCTTCTATCGTTCCGCCGCTCACTGCTCTTATCAGATGTACCCGTGCGACCGCTGCATCTCATCCTAAGACGGTCGTTCTTCATGCATCAAGAACTGAGCGGTACAATCGCACATTTATTCCCAGGGTGTCCAAGGCTTGGAATGGACTGCCAGAAGATGTATTTATTGGGCCTGCGGGTATTGGCCCATTCAAATCTCGCGTTAACAAACTTCCCCTAACATAACCCTTTCACAGCAGCCGCGGTACTTTGGTATTTAGGCCCTGCCTGCGCGGCCTGCTCAGTTATAAAAAAAAATTCCAAAAGTCGCCTTATTCAGTTTACCCAATTGTTGGTAAATGAAGAAAATCGTTTTTTGAACATACTAATTACACTATTGGTTCACATTTTTTTTATGTATTGATGTGATATCAATAGCAACGGTGTTTTTTTAAAGAAAACTGATATAAATAACAACAATTTCAACTTTTTGGTTTGGATTTGGCGAGTTTTGATGTATCACCAGTGGATAAGGCGAGTTTTGACGCAAACAAATCGTCACATGAAGGCATATAAAAAGAAACTAATGAATTGATCTAAACTCAAGGCTTCTTTCATTCAACACAAGAAGTGAGGTTGTTTTTAAATATTAGAAAGGAAACTAATTCTGGTTATACAACATAAAACATAAGGTTGTTCTCAAATAACCGCAAGCAAACTAAAACCTAGGTTTTCTACTTCCATTGTGGCAAAATATGAGGCTCCATAATATTGTTAATAATATTTTCACTTTTAATAATAATACCCACTCTACCAAATTTGTTCTAAACAAGATAATAAAACGTGATATTTATGATACACCAGCTCAGTTCACACTAAAACACGCAACACTGGTTACACGTCTGCCAACCATTCGAAGCGCTGTGTTTGGTCAGTGGGATAAGGGATTTTTTGGCGCGACATTCTGAATGGATTAGGCGAGTTTTGGAACGATTCTCAATTTTCTCGTTCACTTTGCTATTGGTTAAGGCAAGTTCCGGAACGATATTTGAAAATGTAGTGTTTATAGCAAAGATTTTAATTGCGAGGTTAGTACAATTTTCATAAAAAGTGGATAAGACGACTTTTGAAATGGAACGACTCACATGAGCAAAAATTACAGAGCATTCACCTTTTTTAAGAAAGTTGGTCTGTGGGGGAGAGTTAGGCCTGGCGCTGACCTGCAATTTTCGATTGCGCAACTGTTTGGTCGTGATTGCATGCAAACCCCGCACACAGACGCAACTGAATTGATTGTTTGTTGAGACCGCGCACACATACAACTAAATCGTTTCAAAATGAACTTCAACGAGGTGGCAGTAGTATGTGGACTTGCATTAAGAAGAAGGAAGAGAAGTCAACGGAAGAAGAGATTCTGGATGCATTCAACGACTGCCCAACGGTCAACCAATGGGGGGTTTCAAAAATTATATGACGACCTGCGAGTTCAACCGGAAAAAAATTTCAAATACTACCGGATGAGTGTGGCCAGTTTTGTTGCTGATACAATTCAATATATTACTAGTTATTCAAGTACTGTGTGTTTCTTAAATTAAAAAAATTTCTTCTAAAAAATAAATTAATTCGACTTACCTCGCTGCTCTTGTGACGCCATTGTGCGATTACATGAAAGTTACTAGTACAAGTCAGCGGATTCGCATTGAATGTAATGTCACTTAGGACAGTTGCACGCAACTGTGCGACTACATGATTTGAGCCCAAATACAAACTAAATAGTTGCACCAGTTTTTAGTTGCAAATCAGCGCTTCCGTTTAACTTTGTGGTAGTCACTCATGCAGCCAAACAGTTGCGCAATCGAAAATTTGAGGTCAGCGTCAGGCCTTAAACTCTAATAAAGCGGATTCCGGAGACAAAGAAAGAGGATTTACTTTGCCTGGGGAAGCAATAGGCTGATGAGATAGATCTAGTTCACTTGAAAAAATATACAGATAACACTAATTTCACGCACCATTATTTTTTTCACATAGATAGGTGAGGGGAGGTTTTATGATCTGCGTAACGAAAATCCATTTCACTCATTTTCGTCGGTCTGTCTGTCGGTCTGTCGGTCTGTCTGCCTGTCTGTCGTGTTTTTTCTACCCTCGTAATCTCAGTAACCGCTCCGTGGATTTGGGTACCGATATGCTGTGGGGTCCTAGTAGGTAATGTTGGTAAAACTTTGAAAATCGGTGCATGAGCTGTGGAGTATTTAGTAAACAATAAAAAAAATTAAATATGCCTCAAACTTCGTTTTTAGGCATTTTAGAAGTTTCGGATTGTTTTCTACTTTTTTTGGGTTCTTCATTATTATTATTATTATCCGACTTTCTAAGTTCCTCTCGCATAATTGCGGTAGCGACAAGTGTTGGCGGGCTGTGCCAAGTCAACACCCTGACTATTGATCGGATCGTACAATATTAGAGGTCTTTAGGATTACAGACTTTTGGAATGTTTTGTGTAACTTTTCGTCCAGACCTAACTGTTGAAGGTGTTGTGTGAACGTGTCTGGTGTAAGGCGTGAGACCAGCATAATGAGGGGGACAATAGTCACTTTGTTTTGTTTCCAAAGTCGTTTTATTTCCATAGCAAGGCCCGTGTATTTAGATATCTTCCCTGCGTAGGTGTTTTGGATATTCATATCATTGGGAATGCCTATATCTATCAAATAGGTAATGTTGTCGGCCTTTGACTGGAAAACTATATCTGGTCTATTGGCTGGGATAGTCTTGTCTGTATGTATTTCAACATCCCAGTATAGTTTGTATCGATCGTTCTCGAGTACAGATATCGGAGTGTTATTATTATTATATTATTATTATAACTCTGATTTATCAAGTTTCTCTCGCATGACTGCGGTAGTAACAAATGTTGACGGGCTGTGCCAAGTCAACACCTGAACTATTACGGGTCTGAATTTAGGAAGGATCGAACAATATTACAGGTCTTCAGGATTACAGACTTTTGGAATATTTTGTGTAACAGTTCGTCCAGGCCTAACTGTTGTAGGTGTGGGGTAAATGTGTTTGGTGTAAGGCCTGAGACCGACATAATTAGGGGGACAATAGTAACTTTGTTTTGCTTCCAGAGTCTATTATTATTATTATTATTCTGACTTTCTAAGCTTCTCTCGCATGATTGCGGTAGCAACAAAAATGTCGACGGGCTATGTGAAGTCAAAAGCTGAACTATTATTGATCGGACTTTAGGAAGGATAGTACAATATTACAGGTCTTCAGAATTACAAGGTTTTGGAATACTTTGTCTAACTTTTCGTTCAGGTCTAACTGTTATAGGTGTAGTGTGAATGCGTCTGGTGTGACTCTTAAGACCGACATAATACTTTTCATCTAACACAAGCTTTTCATATCAGCTGCAGTAACCTGATATTTAAAGTGTACCTTCGAGGTCTGCTCACTGATAAAAATAGTGATGTGTTGAGATTGCAAATGAATGGCCTACCACGATAGTGAGCGTCACTCTGTATCGAGGAATCTGGGAAAATATCAACGCAGCAGCAGTCCATTGAAAATCGTAAAATTTAACGATGCGCGTATAACATTTTCTTATACATGTTTTCATGATAATTATTTCGATTAAGCTGTCCGCGGCGGGATTTATGGAAGTGCGTGCGCAAGTGACATCGCAGATATTATTAAAACCCATATCGGCGTTCATTAGCGAGAAGTATTGCTTCATTTAAAGTGAAATTGCCGCACGTTAGCCGGATAACCAATTGACGTTCATTATCCGTCTGATATCCGAGATGATACCTGTTACGATCCCCTCCACAATTCGTATGATTCCATGCGTAATAGACGTTAATACATTCAGTAAGGTATATTTAATGTCTATTGAGGAATCTTCGCTATACACGGTTTACCGGGAGTGCTCCTCAACTCCAGTTCCATGATACAAATCGCAGCGGTATAGGTGAGGGAGGATGAAGGGGATATATCCCCCCTTGGAGTAAATAATAAATTATATCAAGTTTAAGGGACATGCAAGTAATTCAGTTTATGAAATATCCCTTGTACATGTACACTGCCCCAACTCATACACATAAAAATAATTTCTTAGATGGAGCACAGATGCTTTAATTCAAGTATACCATAACTTCCTATACGCGCAAAGTTATGCTAATCTTAAAGTGAGAATACGATATCTTTGACCATATAAGGGTTAGATTGAGAAAATATCTTCAATGCAAAACTGGGAAATTCTTGATAGTAAGAATACCAAAATCTTAAATCAAGCATATGGTAATCTTGACCGAAGTATTTCATAATCTTGACTGAAGCATTTCGTAATCTTAACAGGGAGCATTTCATAAACTTGACGCAAGTAGCTCAACTTTATTCTAAAATTGTGATATTCTTGGATGAGGAATCTAATAGTATTAATTTGCGCGTTCAAACTCTTCTATGAGCATGTAGAAATTTTTCTGGAGAAATAGTTCTGCAAAATTTCTTAAATCACATTTAATATACTTAGTACTTATCTAGGAATAGCACCTGAGTCAGGTCTTCGCATCCCAATTTTTTTAATACTCATTCATGGTTGGATAGATCCAGTGATAAGGAAGCTGATGGGAACTGGGACGCGACTCAAATGGCGGTGGACCAGCACTACCGGCAGATTCGATGACTGATAGTTGACGGTGGTATCACGGGTATTATGCAGGATCCAGGCCAGGGTGCTGGTATTACGCTACGGTGCTAAAGACGGCGGCGAATACGACAATCCGAAAACCGATAATGGCGGCGCGGACACGGACGGACAACAGGCTGTTGAGTTGAGAGGGTGGACACTGTGGACAGGTTAGGGTTGACTCGTGACACGCTGCGCGCCTGCGCACTCCGACGTTGGTAGACGTCAAATAAATGATTTACTTGATACAAAATATAGAGTGTGCTTGTAAAACAGCGTTCATTTTCAAACCAAGATTATCATATTGTAAATGAAGGTTCGCATTTGCAAGCTGTCTATATTTTTGATAGAAGTAAACTAGACAACGCTGGAAAAAATGATAATCTTGATATAAAATTATGAAATATTTGTTATTAAATCATTATAGCGTTGGTTGCAAAGAAAATTATATTTTCTTTCGGAGCATATTTCTTTGAAATAAGTATATATAAATCAAAAATATATTATTCTTGATACAAATTTTCTATAATTTTCTCATCAAATATTCTTTCTAGAGTGAGAACCGATATTCTTGTTGTGAGTATTTATTTACAAGAATATCACAATTCTTGACTTGAGAATTTCTTTTTATGTGTGAGGGCAAACTAAACAATACTTAAATAAACGCTTATTGTGCAAACATAAGTATGACATTAATAATAAGAACATGAATTCTACTGATCTTAGCAAACAATTTACAGAAAATAAACATACGATCGATTTTGACAATGTTTGAACATCATGCAAAGAAAAGATTGGTATAGAAGAAATATCTGAGATATGATACATATTACAAAGTTCTAACAGCATGCATGTCGGGACATATACTAGCAATCTTGCATGTACATAATGCAATACTTACTTCCTCTAAATCAATTTTAATATGTTTTTATATATTTTTTAACGTATATTTTATCAGCTGTACATTTTTGTATCACTAGTCTCTCCGTAAAAATCGGTAAAAATATAAATTTGACTGTTGTAGTATAATGTAAGTTTTCTATGCATTTAACTTTAAATTGTAATGTCTTTTGCAAAATATTATTTATTTTCCCCGTTGTTGATATTAGTTTTTTCTGCAGTATAATTTTATATTTATGATATCCATTTAATTTTAACTACCAGCTACCAAAAATTGTATATACATATATTTTTTGAATATAATGTTTGGCCGTATCCTAAGATTTTGTTATATAATACTATATCAAGTCTCAAGATAGTGGTCATTATTAGATAACCTATTTCGAAAAGATAAAAGGTAGAAGAGAGATAGTTAAATTAAAATGCATATGACAAAATCCGATTAAACTCTTTTTAAACTATAGGTTGCCAAAACAATCAGCTTCAGAGATGAAAATTATAAGTGTCCCAAGCCTATTTCAAACTAGCCAGAACCTCTGAGCTGCTCTTGGATTCAGCACTATCTCCAGACTACATATATCTTCCCCAATAACAAAACTGTACCTACGTGATTGCAGAATCATTGGCTATTAAGAGTATCCAATAAGCAGAGGGAGCAGAGGGATAATGTTACCCAGATAAGACCCAGCATGGAGTATTGTTCACATATCTGAGAATCTGCTGCCATTAGAGTGCGTACATTGTATGGGGTGCCTCAAGGCTCTGCATCGGGCCTAACTCTATTTCCCATGAACCTGAATTCGAAGTTTGGTGCATAGCTAATTCGTTAAGCATAAATTAAGTTGTATTTCAATATGAAACGTTTGAGTGAGGATACTACACCTTTCAAATAATCTAGGAGCTCTCTTGGATTAGACCTTAACTTCGGAGCAATAATTGAAAAAACTCAATTATCATGTATCTATTTAGAGATCTTTCATGTGTAGTATTTGTCAGCCAACATTAACTGTGGCATATTATGGGTATGTGCATTCTCACTTAAAATACTGAATCATCAATAGGGGCAATCTTGCCATAACAAGTTTGACATAAGAACTAATCTTGAGTATTCACTCTCCCAAACTCTTCTTCCTTGATGCAGGAAGTGCGGTGAGGTAGAGGAAACAGCCAAGTACGTTATCTCTTTGCGACTGAATGCAGGCTAAGAGGAAAGACAGGACAGCATAGTCCAATGCATCTCAAAGGATGAGACTCTGTCTGATCCCTTTGACCAGAGGAGCTCAATAAGTTCAAAGGCTGAACAGCAACTGTTAGGGTAACTAAACCCTACCCCCCTCATTACTAAAAAAAATGTGCATAATCCAAAACGTTCCGCCGACTTGTGAAACTACTCGGATCATCACCATCTGACAAGAAGAACAAAACAGATAGCTATTTAATAAGTTTACTTACAGGTGGGTAATTAGCGACTATTAGATCCTCAGGTCTGCTCAGCTCAGGACTAATTAGTAGTGGTGGATGCCATAAACAAAAGAAAGTCGATAATTGCCTATACTTAACTCTCTTAACAGCGAGATGTTACAAACGATTGCGGTCAGACGGCGCATCGTTCAATTATTGATAATTCCATTAGACGTCAGCCTCCCAGCGATTTTAGACACGTTCAGGAGCGTAGCTACCGGGGGGCCAGGAGAGCCTGTCTCCTCAGGATTTTTTGTATGAAAACTGTTTCCATTTTATTACGTTACTAAAGCTGCATTAGAGTTAATCAAGGTGCTACCAGAAGATGCCGAAAAAAATCGACTGCCAGCGGGGTTTGAACCCGCGCCTCCGGAATTCTACTCCGGCGCTCTTACCGGCTGAGCCATGGCGGTCGTATCCGTGCATCGAGGCTATCTGTTGGGTCAGCATTGATCTTTGACCCCATTCGACACCAGATGTCACCTGGTCGAACCATTTTCTGGTAGCACCTTGATTTGAGAGCCCGACATGCGGGTAAAAGCATGAAACATGGTATAAGAGTTAAGTATGTATCACTAAAATTGAGGTTTTGAATTAAGAAAAACAATATTTCTTTTGTGATAAATGGAAAGATCATATATAAGTTTTAGAACAAAACTGTTTTTGTTTTCTTTTTTTTCGCAATAATTCAAAAGTTATATCAAAATAAAAATGGGTTTTTGGATCCAGTACCGAAATACGCCGACGACTCCCGAGCCGTGTGACGTCACCATGGCGGTCAGGATGCCCCTTTGACCAACGACGTCCTACTCCGATACTAGATTCTAGATTCCCAACCAATCGCGATAATACGTACTGGTAAACTGGTAATTAGTATATATTTATTGCAATACAGTCCATAAATGAAGCTTGCAGCTCGAGACGAAGTCTAAGATCGAAATAAATATGTTTTTGAATGTTCGAAGTTGAAGTCAGATTACAGATTTCAGTAAGTACCTAATCAAATATGTTTCGTTGAAAAGATCTCCTCAATCGAAGGATGGCCCAGTGGTTAGAGAATCCGATAGTGGATCTCAGGGTCTTTGGATCGAAACCCAAGCCTTTAAACTTTTTTTTTTATTTTTTTTTTATCAAAAAATTTATGGATGAGCTTTTTGCACTTGTTACGCACATTTTTTCTACGATCAACATAAATACGTGTTTGAATCAAATTTTGTTAGACATTTGCACTGCAAAAAGCACATCAATAAATTTTTTGATAAATAAAAAAAGCTGGAAGGCCCGGGTTCCGATCCAAAGACCCTGAGATCCACTATCGGACTCTCTAACCACGCGGCCATCCTTCGATTGAGGAGATCTTTTCAACGAAACATATTTGATTAGGTACTTACTTACTGGAATCTGTAATCTGACTTCAATTTCAAACATTAAAAAACATATTTATTTCGATCTTAGACTTCATCTTGAGCTGCAAGCTTGATTTATCGACTGTATTGCAACAAATATCCACTAGTTACCAGTTTACCAGTACGTATTTTCGTGATTGGTTGGGAATCTAGAATATAGTATTGGAGTAGGACGTCGTTGGACAAAGGAGCATCCTGACCGCCATGGTGACGTCACACGGCTCGGGGGTCGTCGACGTGTTTTAGGTACTGGATCCAAAAACCCTTTTTTATTTTGATATAACCTTTGAATTATTGTGAAAAAAAGAAAACAAAAACCGTTTTGTTATAAAACTTATATATGATCTTTCCATTTATGAAAAAAATAAAATTTATTCAAAACCTCAATTAGAAGTCAAGATTATGACTTCTTCCGGCCTTGCTTCATGTGTTTCCTAAAAGTGAAAAAATTGTTCTAATTTATGTATTTGTAGCACAATAACGTAGGTACAAAGACAACTCTCGAAGATCATACCTTGTATAAGGATACTGGCCCAAAATTGTATATTACATTAAATTTTGACAGACAACAAAACCCTGTCGCACTTTTGCCTCATCTAGACTTATATGCCTTTATCTCTTCATTTTATCTCTCTTGGTATATGTTTTCTACATTTCTTCTCACTGACAATTTCGAGTATAGACAACGTGATGGACATGATCGAGAGTGTGTGTTAACTCAATCTTATTCTTCTATTATTATTATTATCCTGATTCTCCAAGTTTGTCTCGCATGACTGCGGTAGCAACAAATGTTGACGCGCTGTGCCAAGTCAACACCTAAACTAATCTGAACTTAGGAAGAATCGTACAATATTACAGATCTTAAGGATAACAGACTTTTTGAAATATTTTGCGTAACCTTTCGTCCCGGCCTAATTGTTGTACGTGCGGTGTAAAATTGTTTGGTGTAACGCCTGAGACCGACATCATTAGAGGGACAATAGTAACTTTGTTTTGCTATCTGAACTAAAAATTCCTGTTATTCTGAGTAATTCTATCAGTTGCACTTCTGTGGCGGCATATAATTTTATATCATCCATTTGCTTTCTGGTGCCTGATTGGTGGTGTCAAGTGTGCTTGTGAATGGGATTAGACACAGGCAGAACCATAGTGAACTGAGAGAGTCACCCTGAAAGATACCGCGCGGTATATGTAGCTCATCCGTTTGAATATGGCCGTCCTGAGTTTGAAGATGTATATTTGTTCGCCATGTCTTCATGGTTCTTGTAAGAAACTGACGAAGCACTGGGTTGATTTTGTATATGTATATATGAAGAGTTCTATTACTATTATTATTATTTATTCATACAAGCAAATAAAATTGAATGATTGAAGGTCACACCTTGTATAAGGGTATTGGATGATAATAATTAAACTCATCAAATTTTGACACTTGGTCTCAGATCTAGCAGTGCGGCGGTCTTCAGCTCTCCAGCTTTACATTTCTTCAACGTCGGTGTTACCCTCATCTGCTTGGCTATCATGGCACCAAAACATTCCGTCAGTCGTAACATAATAAGTCCTACATTTCCCTCTCACTGACAATTTCTAATAATATTCGATCCCACTTCTGATACTTTGCAATTTTCTTCTCAAGGTGCCTTATCCTTGAGGACGTTGGCGATTACATCTGCCCATTTAATCTTATTTGTGGCGGCTCTAAATAATTCTATGGAGGTCATGTTTGACCATTGTCGCAGGTTTTTGAGCCAGGAGTTGCATCTTCTTCCTGGTCCTCTTTTATTGTGCCTTTAATGATAGGACGGAGCAGTTCGTATTTCTCGTTTCTCATATTGTGGCCATAATATTGTGTTTTTCTTTCTTTAATGAGGTTACACTTACTTACGGTTGACTTACGTAAGATATTCTAAGCATTTTACGGTAACACCAGAGTTCGAAAGATTGTATTCTTTTTTGTGTTGCTTCTGTCATTGTCCGAGCCTCAGCACCGTACAGTACAGTGGAGAAAACATAGCATTTCAGTATCCGAGCTCTTAATGGGATATTAAGTTGGCGGCTGCATAGTACCTACTTGTTGCATTCTATAAAATACGATTCTATTAATATAATATAAATTCTATTATATAGAATACTTTGCAATACGCCCGGTATATGCAAACAAAATGTATACGTGAAATCCAAAAGAAAAGCGAACTGCCTCGTCATAGAACTCGACCAAAACTAGGAATCAACAAGTTATTGCACACTATGGTCGCAGCATCACGCAGCATTGTATGATTACGGTTATAAACTTTCACGGAGCATCAGATAATTGACACCTTACACCTCGGAGGATCGCGCTGGATGTTGTACCAGTACGACAACCGATGATGAACGATGATAAACACGAACCATGCGTGTCGGATTGATTACCGAAATATAATCGGCGAATTGTTATTATAGCCTGCGACCAGCCGTAGATTTGAAAGATACGATTCAGATTCAAATATACTGGCCGACAAAGAAAATGCGAACATCCAGTTACAAACTACAAGTGGTTAGGTTTGATGACAATAATGCCTTGATGACGTTTGTGAGATGCTGTCCCCTTTAGTAAGGATGTCACTGTTGGGCTAAAGGTTGGTAGGCTAATATAAAAACCATATGTTTTTGATACCGATGAAACCAGTAATGGAGTTTGCTGGTCCGGTGTGGGAGGCAGCCCTCATTCGTGACAAGAACCTGTTGGAGCTAGTCCAGCGTTGTGCGACGCGCATTCCCTTTGGAGCCCGGAGACCCAGCTATGATGAACGCCTCAAGCTATTCAAGCTCCCAGCATTCGCTGACAGAAAACTTCGAGGTGATCTTATAATCACATTTCGGGCACTGCATGGCCTCTTTAGCACTGACCTGAGGTACATGTTCCAGCTATCATACAGCAATCTACGAGGACACAACCTGAAACTACAGGAGGAGCCGTTCAGAACATCAATCCGGCAGTGCTTTTTTACCAATCGCGTGTTTGACTTTTGGAACAGACTTCCCGTCGATGTGGTGAACGCAAATTCCGTCGCAAGCTTCAAGACCAAGTATGACAGGTGGTGTTGTGACCAAAACTTGTAACTTTACTCATGTCTATTGTATAATAATAATAATATTGTGCATGCAAAACTCTCGCTGGAACTGAGTACACAGCCAGACATAATTCTGCAGCTAAAATCATACACCAAGCACTGGCCACAGCAAACAAACTAACTGAAAACAAACATCCATATTATAATTACACACCGACCTCATAATCGAAAACAATAAATTCAAACTGTACTGGGACATTGAAATACAAACAGACAAAACCATCCCAGCCAATAGACCAGATATTGTTTTTCAGTCAAAAACAGATAAAGTGACCTATTTGATAGATATTGCGATTCCCAATGATATGAATATCCAAAACACCTACGCTGGGAAGATATCTAAATACACAGATCTTGCCATAGAACTAAAACGGCTCTGTAAACAAAACAAAGTTGTCATTGTCCCCCTCATTATGTCGGTCTCAGGCCTTACTCCAAATACATTTACACCACACCTACAACAATTGGGCCTGGATGAAAAGTTACATAAAACCTTCCAAAAGTCTGTAATCCTCAAGACCTGCAGCATTGTACGATCCTTCCTGAATTCAGAATAATAATAGGTCAGGTGTTGACCTGGCACAGCCCGTCAATACAAAAAATAAGAAATGCAAAATAATAACAATGTTATGTACTGTAAAATCTATAGAAGCCCTATGCAGTGAACATTCTATGTATTGTAGGTTGATGAAAAAATGATTTTTCGATTATTCTGGGCATTTCATAAAAACATTTAATAAGATAGTAATTCAATCAATATAAAAATGACCAAAATAAGCTATGGAAGAACACAATGAAATATTTAAACAAAAACTTACTAGAACTACCTAATTTAACATCAATAAAAGGTTGGGCCTGAATCAGGAAAAGCACATCGAGATGATACATCTGGAAATTAAATAAAAAGATACCTGGGTGACCAATTCATTGCAGAAGAATAAATTTGAGAAGTAAGTTACCATACGTTTGATTAAAGAACATGACGTTTTTTTACACTGGCCTCATTGATAAAACAGGCAGGTAAGTAACTGTAAAAATTAAACACACAAACATAAATAGATTACACAGCAAATATATCCTTTAACGCCAAACAGATAAAATTATATCTGCATCTTGTGTAGTCATACGAATTACACAGAACATAAATCAAACATCTCTCGGGTCATAGGTATTACGGGTCAACTCTCGAAATACCTCTCGAAACGAATAAATGAAATAATATACCTACTGTGTAATTATAGTAGTAGTAGATTTATTCACCATTTAATACAAAGACATGTATATATGGTAAGTCATAACAAGAACATTGAAAACATTGAATATAACACATAATTACTTAAAGAAATATTAAAAGAATACATTAATAATAGAGGATAGGTTTAAGGACACAACTTTAGATATACAAACTATAAAGACGATACAAAATTTAAAAACTCATCAGTGCTATAGAAAAACTGGCTGAGCATGAACCGTTTTTTTAAACTTGATGTGACTGATGGCTCGTATACCGTCCGGTAATCTATTATACAGGTTAAGATTCAGGGAATTGCGTGTGGATACTGCTAGTCGGAACCTAGGAGATAAGTGCTCCAGCGCCTCTAGTGGCGTAATTATGAATATCAGAATGCGTGCTGTACTGTTTGATATTTTCATGAATATAAAGAAGACTATAAAATATGTAAACAAAGGTAGTGACATTATCCTCAGTAGCTTGAATAAAGGCTTACAATGCTCATCAAATTTGCTGTTAGTTATGATCCTTTACAAAAAGCATATAACAAAACTCGAGCAGCTCTTGGGTCTTTGGTATTAAGGGTGAACTCGCGAAATACCTGTCCAAAAGCTCCAATCACTAGGGCGGAGAATTATTATGATAACTGTGAGGCCAACTCAGTAAGATACCAGGAGTAAACTCGCAAAGTATCCACTCCTTTGTACTAGTTCAGCCCAAAGGGTCAACTCGCGAGATCGTTATCTGTTTTATATCGCAGACGTTCAAGAATTGGATTGTCAAACCATTACTGATATAAATGTATGTATGAAACTTTGAAAATTATCTAACAAACAAGTTCTCAAATGAATTAATAAAATAAATCAATATATCAATAAATAACGGTACAATTAGTAGAACTGGGTAATCTGGGAGAAAAACTCACCAAGGCTAGTGCACAATCACAAAACAAATCACAACACCTATTTACTGTACGTTATACTGACTTTTCGCTGTAATGTAAAGGTACAGAGATACACGTGCTTAAAAAGCATGCTAATAATGAGCAATGCAACTCCGTGATATGTGTATACGCGCCTTGCTCGAAATAAGCTGGTTCTTTAGCATGATTTCGAGCATGCTAAAGAACCGGCGGTTGATTATTTATTTTTGAATAGGTTACATGCAGTGTAAAGGTACATAACAAACAATAAGTGTATACAGTTATAGCACAAAGAAAAAAACAAAAGTCACAGAAAAAGTTACACATGAACCTAACTAAATATCAATATCTAAGTTCCAAATCCAGTCAAGAGCTGCATCATCAGCTTTCATAAAGTCGCTCCAACTTCCGCGATAGGAACGAAGGGGGCATTCGCCCCTAATGTGCCTGATTGTCTGGTTCGAAGCCCCGCAGTCACAGGCCGGAGACTCCGTGGCACCCCATTTGTGAAGTGAGTCCGCGCAACGGCCATGTCCAGTGCGGAACCTGTTCAATTTGACCCACAGCTTTCTGTCGAGTTCAGTGCCAGCAGTGTCATGGTTATACCCTCGGAACCACTCGCGCTCCTCAAAATTTCCAATACGTTGGCAGTTCTGATCCCACAGGTCTCTCACTTCGATATTACTGGCATCCAGCTGTTCTGCTTGCCGCACCGGGGGCTTCCGTGAGCGGAGTCTATTTTGTCGTAGGCTTGGTATGTCTTCCTGTATAGGTAGGTCCAGGTTCTCTTGTAGCTTGTGGTATTCCCTAAGCAGGGCCTCGCTCCTACGAAGTGCGGGTGGGTATATGTTGCTCAACAAATGAAGCCAGTAGGTGGGTGTTGGTCGGATTGCTCCAGTTATCAGGCGCATAGTGTGGTTCAACTGGACGTCGACCAGATTGGTGTGGCAGCTGTTTAGCCACACCGGGGCACAATATTCGGATGTAGAGAAGACCAGAGCAATGGCTGATGTGCGCAGTGTATCTGCTGAAGCTCCCCATGTCGTTCCACATAGTTTTTGAACAATATTGTTACTCGTCTTTATCTTGGCAGCAGTATTTTCAAGGTGTTTTTTGTATGAAACGGTGCGGTCGAGGGTGACACCAAGGTACTTCAGATACTTGTTATGTCGAAGAGTGTTTCCATTAAGCTGCACTCTCAGCTCCGTGCTGGCTTGTTTGTTGTTCAGGTGGAATGCGCATACTTCAGTTTTACTTGCACTGGGTCATGCAATTAAATGGAAATGTGCCAGTGACAGTAGCATGCTAATTTTGAGCATGCTTAAAAAGCATGCTATTTATGAGCATGTGTATCTGTAGCTTTACTGTTGGTCCATTCTGTATAAATTACCTCTTAGACAAAAAAATATGTATCGTTTGGCATGTCCATTGTTATAATTTAATTCAAGTGCAGACGATGGGACGCGACGTCCATTCTTTCCACCACCAGCTCTCTCGTCCATATATTCTCATGAGTACATCCGTACGGCGGGCGAATGTGGTGCATAAATCTAAGATATATTAGCATTTAATGTAGCTTACAATGGCGCGCATACCAGTTTATTTTATGAATCGTAACACTGAAAGCTAAACGCTCCGTATATTCGAGTTATCTGAAGCTTATTGCCGCATACGTCCTACCTCAATTGTTCCCTACAACGTTATAGTCACGGAAAATTAGGTATAGGTATTGTAAACGTGGCAACATCTTACAACGTCCTCTTTCCAGAAAGAGACGAATGGAAGAGGAGTGACAGTTTTATATCACTCTTCGATCTCGCGCTATTCACAGGCAGCTTCACGTCATAACTGGAGACAGGAGCGAGAGTAGTTGGCACTAATCCAAGAGTTGAAAACGCTGTAAGCCTTGGGACGTATAGCACAATCTTCTAAGCAGAAATGATAGCCATAGAGTTGGAAGTTAGCGAACTGGACAAACGACCCCTGACAAACAAATCTGTAGAAACCTTTTCAGATAGCCAGGCGTCCTTAAAAGCACTGAGCTCCAAACGGGTTGACTCAGGACTCGTATCGAACTGCATAGATACATGTCCTCAATGAACTTGGAATAAGGAACTAAGTAACTTGGTGGAGGAACCGAATCTGTGTTCATGGGACCAAAACCAGTACCAGAACTATGAAACCATCTCAGATTGGGCAGAGTGCATTGGTAAGACACCTGTATCTACTACACTCGAAGGCTAGTACTACATTCGTACTATACTCCTCTAGGCAGTCCCCTAACCCTGCGGACCATAGAACGGAGCAGGAATTATCTACGCATTCTGGGCGATTGGTTGACAGGACATGGTCGTTTTATAAAATAGGTCTGTAACAAACAACGAACCTCCGTTTGTGATATGTGGAGACCGAAATAGCGAAACACATATTCTGCTTCTTTCCAATACTGGAAAGAGCTAGGTTTCAGAATTTCGGATATTCAAATGATATCCAAATCCACTGAATTTGTGGTTCTTGGGTTTTTAGGCCGGCGTCGTTTAGCGTTAAAGCTTGACGTTTCGCCACCACGAGTGGATGGCATCTTCAGAAGCTATTTCACTGCACAGTATTTTGGAAGTCACTTAAAAATAACTAAAAATCTCGGTAAAAACACTCAAAAAAAGCAAACACGAAATTGTCAAAGAAACGTCAGCTGTTGACATAAGTGTCGAATCAATATGGCCAACTTGCACCTGCTTTCAGCCACGTTATCGCGCCTCCATGGGATTCTACCTCAATGGTCGATATCTATAATCCGAACGCCCTAGATATACAATTTCCTAATTTTTTTTAAAAGGGGGGCTTACAAATTTGAAATAAAAAACCAGTTATACGAAAATCCCCCGAGTTGCAGCTGCACCCTGCACGTACAACAGTTATTTATTACAGGTTTTTTTCTAGATAATGTCACAAACAATTATTTCTTAAGAGTTTTTTACTTATCACCTCGTGTAATTACGAAAAAAAATCGTTTGGATCGGAAATAGATGCTCGGACCTCTGTACTGAAAAGCCACAACGCAACCCATTGAGCAAAGGCGTTATTTGGTTTTATTTTGTACCTATTCATTTCCATCTTTTGCAATGTTGTTTATAATATCAAAGATATGATGTAAATCGTCTGTAGTCCAGTCCGGGCCCAGGCCTAGGACTTAGGTCCTTTTGCTACAGATACAGGGTTGTGGCACAGAATGCACTAAAAATAGTATAACGAGTTTGCCACTTCATACCCGCAAATCTAGTTGTTTTTATTATAAACGTCTCTAGAAAAACATCGAACAAAACCTGTGATTTTGGCTTCTCTCGCTCACTCGAGTTAAATTCAAATCAGTCAGCGGTCTCCTATTTCCCAAATATTTAGTTTTGTCCTCTAGGGAAAGTTGACCAAATTTCACTTGATGGAACGCTTTGGCCCGATTATCCATTTTCAAGGATACACTAGTACCGAATCACCTATATAAACAACGCGGGTCCTGCTACACCCTTCAACGAGACAAGAGATTTCTGGCCATATATCACCCATAATCGTTTGGTTTTCTTTGGTACTCTAAAGTCGACTGAGATGCTGTTGATCAATGGGATGGATCTCGTGGCGTGATGGCCTTTTTGGCCTACTGTAGTTAGAACTTACCTTGTATTCTTTGGGTATCGTTTTTTGCACCTATTTGCCAATATGGATTCTGCACTAATCTCACAAGACCCGGTACGACCGTACTATGATGACTCGGTAGGTAAACTGTGTGTCTTCCCCAAGTACAGGGACATAAATATGATTGGTTGACGCACGATTCGCGTCTGGCTATTTAATAACCTTAAAATATGTCTAATGTCGCGTAGGTGTAGGAATTATAACCATATTAAGCAAGGATATTTTACAGGATATTCTGCAGATTTTATATGGCTAAGAAGATGCGTAAAATATATGTACAACACACAACAAGATGGAATTTGCAGTAAGTGATAGTCTTGTGGAGAAACTTACCTACCATCTCTGCAAAGCACTTGGAAATGAAATAGACACAATAAGTTGTCTGTATAATAAATTTGAAGCACAGACTACTTCTACCTGTTTTTAGTACTCTATGATTTGAAATAACTTGAGGGTAGATAGATAGATAGATAAATATACTTTATTGTCTAAGAAATTACAAAATTCTTAGTGACAAAGTTATAACAACAAAATGTGGAATATTCACTAAAACATGTTATAGAACTCATCGAGTGTGTAATAAGGTCTTTGAAACAGGAAATTATTAAGTTTTTTACGGAAAACATTTAAATCTTTTTGAACTTAAAAGAGTTAGGAAGTTTGTTATAAACTTTCAATCCATTGTATATAATTGAATCTTTAATCAGTGATGATTTGGGGGTGATTAATTTAAAATCATTCTTTTGTCTTATATTCTATATTTATGGTCTCAAATTTTGTTTCATTTTTGAAAATTAATGAGGTCTTGAAGTCTCATCAGGTAGGTAGTCTATCCAGTATATCAAAATTTTTTTGTTAATATTTTCATTTATTGCTTTCTGTGATAAAAGCGTGTGTATTGACACCAAATCCTTTACAGATATTTTTTTCAGTGGTTCTGTAGCAAGTAACCAGAATGTTATGTGTTTTCTGAATAAAAAAATGAAAATCTATATATTTTGCTGGAGTGGATTTTAGAACGCCGAATCTGATCCCTAATTTTGTGATGTTATTTCATCATTTCCTATTCACCCTTATAGAAAATGTATCGCTGAATGCAGTGGTGTGCCCAAATTAGCCCTGCGACCTCGTTTTTTAACACCAACATCTTTTTTTACTTCCCACACCGATAGGTGAGGGGAGTATTGTGATCGCGAAAATTTTCGAATTTGAGATAATACACTTTTTGGGCGTTTTATGATGCCTACATCACGAAAATCCACGTCACTCATTTCCGTCGGTCTGTCTGTCTGTCGGTCTGTCTGTCGGTCTGTCTGTCGGTCTGTCTGTCGGTCTGTCGGTCTGTCTGTCTGTCTGTTGGCGTCTTTCTAGCCTCCTAATCTCAGTAACCCCTGCATAGATTTTGATGAAATTTGGGTAGTGATATGGTGTACGGTCATAGTAGGTAATGTTGCTACAATTTTGAAAATCGGTGCATGGGCGGCGGAGTAATTAGCAAAAAACGAAAAATTTCAAATATGCCTCAAACTTCGTTTTTTGGGTGTTTTAGGGGTTCCTGATCATTTTCTACTTTTTTTTGGGTGGGGGTGAAATTGGGGTGGTTGGGGGGTGGGGGGTTGTAAAGCTGAAAAACTTGTTGTCCTCATAATAGGCTGTCTGCTGAACTGAGAGAGAAAGACCTAGCGGTATAATACACTTTTTTAGGTCCATCCGAACATTGCCTTGTGTATTACAGGAACCAAGGGACTTAGAGAATTTTCCGATGTATACGTACGAGTATTGCTTTAGATCGTTTTGTATTTTATAATGTTGAAATTACTGAATTGATGTTAATGAAATTTCAGCACATTATTACTACTTTGGCGAGGATGGAAAACGCGTCTGATTTTTAGAAATCGTCTCAGTGGCGGCGCAGCAATATTAAAAAAACTAAAAATATGAAAACAGCTCAAACTTCGTTTTTAGGCGTTTTAGGGGTTCCTGATCATTTTCTACTTTTTTTGGGGTGGGGGTGAAATTAGGGTGGTTGGGGGGGTGGGGGGTTCTAACTCTGAAAAAATTGTTGTACTCATAATGGGCTGTCTATTGACCTGAGAGAGAAAGACCTAGCGGCATAATACACTTTTTTAGGTCCATCCGAACATTGCCTTGCCGATTACAGAAACCAAGGGACTTGAACTTTCTGATGCATACAAAATACATACGAGTATTACTTTGGATCGTTTTGTATTGTGTTACGTGGAAACTTCTGAATTGACTTTAATGACATTTTGACACAGATTTATTACCGCGACGAGTATCGAAAGCGCGTATGGTTTGTAGAAATCACTTCAGTGGCGGCGCGGCAATAATAAAAAAAAAACTAAAAATATAAAAAACACCTCAAACTTCGTTTTAGACGTTTTAGGGGTTCCTGATCATTAAAATTTTTTTGGTTGGGGGTGAAATTAGGGTGGTTCGGGGGTGGGGGTTTGTAAAACTCAAAAAATTGTTGTATTCATGATATATTGTCCATTGACCTGTGAAAGAAGCACCTAGTAGAATAAAACACTTTTTTTGCGGTCGGGCGAGCGATGATTTGATTGCAGGGGCATCTAGACTATAGTTTCATGCTGTGGGAAAATAATAAAACTGGTGTCATCGGAATGTGTGGGAAGTACTGAGTCAATCAACTTGACTACATTTTCATCAATATGCAGGTCTGCGAGGAATGCAACATTTTTCATTTACTTTAAATACGACAAAATTCGGAATCGAGGCCGAATTCGTGATTTTTGTCCCCAAATTAACTAACATAAAAGAGTTTTTGGGGTACCTTTTCGAATTCAAGAACTCATTCCTATTATGGGGTAGAGTTTTTGTTACCTTACAAAAGTCAAATCAATATACATGATCCACCCAGTCTCAGAATCCAGTATATTTCAAGCTGTATCCATGCTTTGTTAAATGCTACCGAAACAGCAGAAATGATCATAAAATGTTCTTATTAGAATAGGAAAGGATAATTGTTATTATTTTAAATGTCAAATTTTTCGCAAATAAACATAAACTGCAGCTCCGACTCTAGTAGTAAATGGAGGATGAAGTAAATATGAGTACTCTACCATCACTTAAGGCACTCATACGGTATCTATAAGACCCCAGTGCTGCCATACGCTCAAGGAGGTAGAGTAGAGTCGGTTGTGGAGAACGAGAGATGCCGAATATACTGGAACTACTCGTTCCCCACGCTCGAGCTTGCACAGGCAAACAGGTGAACATCGTCTCTAAAAGGGGTGATATACGTACGAACTTTAAGTACGCGGTTTTTAAGTTCGCGAACTTACTCGGCTCGACGTCGGTGACACACGTGAAGCTGAAATCACTCATTTTAGCAATTTTCCTAAATAAACAAAACTTTTAACAAACGCCAAACACAACAACCGTTGCGCATCGATGACCTGCTGAAACAAAGTGGTGGCTCGCGGCTCGCAGTTCGAGCCGAGACAAGCTACGAGCAAGATTTCAAACCAGTTGGATCGCCAGTGGTTTGCGCGACGGTTTTAAAGTACGCGTACTTATGGTGACACACAGGCAAAAAAGGTCATCGAGCAATAAGTACGCGTACTTGCTCGTACGTGTATCACCCCTTTAAGGAGGAGAAAAAGCCGACCAAATATAAAGAGTTGGAGAACTTCGCAGGCTCTGGCCAGACTATCCTGTAAGTCCGCTAGCTATGGTCATTGGATCCCTAGGTGATGCAATACGCTACTCTGCACTCTGCAATGCCAGTGTGCCATGGGGTCCCTTCGTCTACTTCGGGCGCACGATTTGCGGATCCAGTGATTGCTCACCTCACGCTGTGACGAGAAGTTACTGAGTAATAGAATAGTGCTTAAAGGCAAATGAAATATATTAGTTAATCAATAATAATGTAAAGACTAAAGCTATAAAAGCAAAAATTTCTATTTGTATTAAATGAACATTTTAGCAAATCGAGCAGAATCCACCATGACTGTAATTAATAATGTGCGGCATAAGACGAGCCTAAGGCTGAAAATTGGTCAGAAAGTTATGCGATTGTAATTGGCGATCGAAGTAGATTGATAATTTCATGCAAAACGGTGCTCGTATGGTAATGATGCTAACGTGAGCGCCAACCAATCATTTTGCCACCAAAAGCTGCGTCACGATCTGTCTATTCGCACCATTAGCTCGAAGCTGTGACATTGTTTTGAGCGCCGGTTACACGTAATTATGATTAACCGCTCTCTCGCATAGGCTTGATCTAATTGAATGTTGATTGAATGCGAATCTAATTGATACAAAGGATAGTAGGAGCAGCTGAAGAGCAACAGCGCCTGGCAAGAAGGTCCCAATAGGCCCTTTTTGACATCCCCGAATAGCACCCATCAGCCACCACTGCCTTCTTCCCCCTCCTTGCAAAACCTTCCCGATCTTTTAACAAAGGACAGTATGTCGGTCCAGCTTAGGGAGGGTAATTTATCTGGCTGGAGTCAATCGGATCCAAAGACCTCATATACCAGCCCGCCTAGCGACCTACATTCCGCAAAGAAGTGGCAGGCCGTTTCAATTACTAATAGTGAATAGTGATAGATGCCGCCTGAGCTTGTAGTGCTCCGTCAGAACATCCACGAGGTTTCTAATTGCCCATCGGCCTTGGTTCCGTAGCCATGCTGATCTAGATGTGTTATGAACAAGTATATAATTAAATTCAATACGCTTCTTGTCTAGCAAGTGGGGATCGACACGACATACTAGGCAGAGGTTTACGGAGCTTTGCCTTAAGCATTTGGTATTCTACAAAGTCAGAAGCCCGGGTGATAACTGTCTGCATTGATAGCCGAGCGTAAGGCATAAGGAGCCTAGAAGCTAATGCCAAGACTACAGAGCAAGGAAGCTCTTGATGTCATTTCAGCAAAACACCAAGTCTCATTGGTAAGAGTACCTAGACCAGTTGGAATACGTGGTAACGAAATCGCAAATGCTCTCACGAAAAGGAGGTCTAGACCCAAGTTCGTAAGCTCCACGCAAGCTCTTAGAATAACCGCGTACTGGTTTAGAAGGCTAACTGAAGAGTGGATATAAAATCAACACTCTCAGGGGGCGCAGTATTTCAGACTCCAAACCGGGCTCGGGAATCCACAGTACAATCTTCATCCAGCAAGATTCGTTTTGACCACTAGTGTAATATACTATCTATATTAACGTAGGTATATTCATATGTGGATATACATGAGACCTTGGTCTAGGTATCATATATAATATATCCATATACATGAGATGTTGGTCTAAGTATCATATATACATCTAGTAATTTGCGCCTGCGCGAAGGACAACTAGTGTCGCCATTGCTGCCCGGCTATAAAATCCTTGGCTTATTTGCATCCCTCACTTTGCCTCCATTGTAGATCTGTGGTATCGTTCACTACTTTTTGAGGGCTGACGTTACCTGCTGCCTTCTTAACCCTATAACGGGCTTGGCGCCATCAGACTATGCTCGGGTGCCGAGTCTGGCCAGCCTATCGGCTTCCTCATTACCGGGAATCCTCGTATGATCCGGGAACCACATCAAGGTAACTTCCTTCAGTTTCACCTCTCTCCTCCTAAACCAGGCGTACCCTCGTTCTGGGCACGCAGACGGCTTTCAGTGCTGCCTGACTGTCAGACCACACAGTAACAAACAGTAACTCTCCCTTAGTCTTCGGTTTTCCACATACATTCCAACCCTGCTCTTGAGGCCTGTCCAGTAGCTAGCTGGAAGCCGTCCTCCTTTTCTACTCCTCGATACTGGGAATGGCCGGAGTGAAAGATTTATCCAAACTTGACAGACGGTTTGCCTGGCCAACCGCCTCTTCCCAGAGTCCCGAAGAAGTTGCTAACTCACTGCTGTTTTTCAATTTGTTCTGATACTATAGGAAAGACAAAATTACTTGACAATCTCCTAAAATAACGAAACAGTAATGGGATACAATGGCTTGCAATTATTGAAAAAGAAGATCTAGAAAGGATTTTTCCCTCATTATAGAATTTTTTTTCAACTTACTGGTCATCATCATAGTCACAATGTCGTAACAGACATCCTGTGAACTCGTAGAGTGCATTTACCCATTTTACGAGTTTCTTTTGGGATATCTTTAAGATCTTTAATGCAGTAGTAGTTTCCCATTTGCTTTCTGCATCCTCATGCAGTTGACCAGATGGTATCTACTGGTTCATCCGCCTTTAGGAGCAATTTCTCACCCCAACGGAAAGAAGGTGTCCTGACTCTTGTCAACTCGTCCTACCAAAGCCTCGATACTGGGAATGGCCAGAGTGAAAGATTTATCCAATCTTGATAGATGGTTTGCCTTAAAAATCATGTAGACAGAGATAGGTAATGCTTCTTCCATCAGCTTGGCTATCTTTGCCTGGCAACTGCCTCTCTCCAGAGACCCAAGGAGGTTGCTAACTCACTGCTGTTTTTCAATGTGTTCTGATACTACAAGAAAGGCAAAATTACTTGACAATCGCCTAAAATAACGAAACAATCACACAAAAGACAAAAATAATCGGATAAAATGGATTACAATTATTGAAAAAGAAGATCTAGAACGGTTTTTCCCTCATTATAGACATTTTTTTCAACTTACTGGTGGTGACAGGAATAATAACCATACCGAGGTTTATGAGAATATTTCTTACAGATGTAAAACAATTTTCACCACTTTTCAACACTAAATACACACACGATTTCTGAACAAAGTGAACGTAGTGAAAAACGTGTCTGCACTGTGAAAATCAGCCCTGTTAAAAGTGTTTAACTGGTACATTTTTAATAGCCTATATTAAAATTGCGTGCTGTTTCTGAAATGTAGCTTCATAGTCAGTCATAAAAACTGAATTCTAATACTTTAATTTTGTCACAGAAAACGCATATTATTGTAACAGTTATTTTAATAGTACGATTAACGAGAGTTACTATAAAAATAGATCAGTAACTGTCGTTATGGGTATTCCTATCGTAGACACTTCAGGTTACAATGACAATTGAACTGGTTGAAGTACTGCAATTTCCAATTAAACATCTTAATTTCTCGAGTTCAAGGATATTACAGCTGTGATGAGTCACGAAATACGCATAACGATCGTTTCCCGATGTGGGGGATGTTAGCATGCTCCATCTCTTTTCTTCTTTGTAGAGGGCAAGCGAGTGCGATAGAGATAGATGCTCTTCACTGTTGTTTTACAATTCAGTTAGTCGTTAGTGGTTACAGCACGGTTACAGGTGTGAGGTGCATTCGCTGTTCGGTTGTACTACCACATACTATTTTGTGTTCCTATAAGCTTTATGCGTGTTTGTGTCTTTGTGTGTGGAACAGAATAGGTACCTACATGGTCAAATATGGCTTTGGAGTACACGAGTCGTACATTTCCTGTAACTTTGCTGTAAGATCAAAATATGTAACAATTTCCCAATGATATTATGTGTTCGTAGGTATAATAGACGTTTTATGTGCAATAATAACTTTTTTGTTATGAAAACTAAAGATTCTAATTTTTATTATAATGATTTTTAATTAATTGGTTTACCAAGAATAAAGATTATTTTGAATCTATTTGCTTTTTTTAATCCCTCTAATTATGTATAGGAATTATCCGTATTAAATTAAGAAAAAAAAACAGTATTGGTATTAAAGTTTTTCATTATAACGATTCATTATCTGTAGTATAATGACAAAAAGAATGTCACAAATAAATAACCGTAATAAATAGTCCTGTTTAATTGAGGGTATTAAACAAGTGAATAACCTTGGAGACGTGGTTTAATTGTAACTATTAAACTACAGTCACAGTGACATTTTTCTGACAACCTCTGATTTGATGTAGCTCACTACCACAACTAATTCTAAACAGAATTCACTATTCAATTGCAGCAATTAAACAGTTTAATTGTCACGTATTTGGATGCAAAATTTAATTGCGTTGATTAAAATTTTAATCGTAGCGATTAAAGTTTTCTCTCAGTGTGGTTTGAAACACTCAGATTGGCGACAGTTTATCAGTCGTTTATCGCCGGGTGCTTTATTCTTCAAATTAACACCTGTGTATCTATTAGAATCCAAACAAAGCATACATTGACAGAAACCGGAACGATAGAGAAACTCACATTTCACATAGTCAGTTCTTCAATTAGCTCCGCCTTCCGATCATTGTGTTTCTGCATCGGTACGTGATCGTTTGTAGGTGCATGCAAATCAGAAACAGACGTATGTACACGCTTTCCAGAGCCCGAAATTGATTAGCCAATAAATAAATAACAGGTAGGAAGGCATATGAAGGAGGCCGCACCGCCTTACCGCCGCGCCGCCGCCGCCCAGTGATGTTAACACTCCAAACATACTTTCCCCTATTCCAACTTAGAAATTTCCCTACATTTCCCTACATAACTAGTATTTCTGTGTTTTATACACAGACCATAAAACAGAGGGTTTTATATGAATGTTTTGTCGTTTTGTGTATGACTTATCGACAACCACAGACACACAGAGTAATGACGAGTGAAAAGTTGTACACTATTTGTGAACAAAATCCGCTAGAAAAATGGCCGTCCCGTGTCTAGGCACGACCTAGGTCATAGTCTTTATTTCGTTTTATAAATGTAGGAGAATACCACCGCCGACCGCCTAGACGGCAATTTTTTTGCCGAACCTTCTTCGCAAATACATTTCTACATCTGTTGTACAAAAAATGGAGTTTAGGCCTATTGCATTTTTTGCACAACTAGGTTTCTGTATACCATACAATTTTTGATCTGATATCTGATAATAAAACAAAGATAATTTATTAAAATACATGTATTATAAAAAAACAAAGAAATATTCTTACTGAACATGGAATATAAATATGTTTAGTGGATAATAACATTAATATATAGTTTGTGAAATTAAACAAACTTGGATAAAATAAAAATAAACATGAATCACCAAAATCATATGCCTACCGCTTTTTTAAATAAAAAATAACACCTATACAGGGTGGGCCAATAGTGCGTGGTCGGAGGATTGTGGGCTTACTAAAAAATATTTCAAAAATCTGTCACTTGATCATGGTTAGGAGCCTTGAGGGCTATAACGTAAAAATATTTTCACTTAAATTTTGACGTTTATACAGGGTGATTCATATCAAACTTACATTTTTTTGAATGGAACCCTCTATATATTATTGCATATTTGGATTCCTTGGTCAATTCTAATGTGACTTTATGTATCATACATGGACCTTTAAACGAACCGTTTAGGCGCAAATCACCATTTTTGGTATAAGTAGGTATCAGAAAAAGATTGAATATCGCAGCGATTATAAAACTTAGCAGGCCTTGACTCTGCGGTACGATTAAGCATGAAATGCGTCACCCAAGGTCAGACGGCTAAATTTGGATTCTTTTTGTACTCGGAGAAATCAGTAGATTAATTAAGGAAACTTCAATCACAGATAACTTGATTTTTTCAAATGGGAATGCCTATTTTGGTTTAAAGAATCAAATGTAAAATTTGATTACCTTTCTAACGATATAGCATTCTTGATATCAGTCTTCTTTGGTTTTCATTTTATTTCAAATTTTAAGTCAAATCGGTGTTTTTCAATTTTCCTGCGTGCAAGCAACCTAGGAGGCCATGAAAAATAAACAAAAGCTCGTTAATATGGAAGAAAACAACTAACTTAGTAGAAAGATGCAAACAAACTCGAGTGGCGAGGTAAGAACATGAAAATTCCTTACAACACATCAGCTCTAACCGGAAACAACAGCGGCAAGATATCTAATGTCAATGAGTAGCTGGGGTATGACAGAAGTGTTTGTTTTACACAGCCTACTAGCTATTGAGGTCTACTAGAGCTTGGCTAGTTTCCAAAACGATTAAAAATTTTGAAACCAAAAGAAAACTATCAGCGATTTTTGCTTACAGTCTAACATGTTTAGAATGAAATTTCACATTTAATGGGATAAAAAAATAGCCATTTCCGTTTAGTTAAGTCGAAAGTAAAGATATCTCCAACTGGAGCATTCTGAACATCTATTGCAATAATTGCTAGAATTTTTTTATTACGCTGTGTTGTAATTGTGATTATTTCATGTAGATTTCTGCAAACTAATTTATGTTTTACAATTCAAACAGACTGCAATTCAAGTTTCATTTTCCGCGATTTTGCTAATAAGCAGAAGTACCTACCGAAGAATTTGAAGGGTTCCAGTCAGAGATATCATTACTTTTCACTTACGGAAATGGCTACTTTTTTATAGCAATAAATGTGAAAAATTATTCAAATTTATTCAGAAGACATAGATATTCTACTGCTAGCAACAATCACTAGTAGTTTTCCTTTGATTAGATATTTTTTTACTAACTTTGGAAATTGGCTAATACCTAGTAGGCTGTGAAAAATGAGCGTTCTTGTTACTGCTATTGTTTCTGGTTAGAGCTAATATGTTGTAAGGAATTCTCGTAATCTTGCCTCGCTGCTCTAGTTAGTTTGCAGTTTTCTACTAAGTTAGTTGCTTTCTTCCATATTAACGAGCTTTTGTTTATTTTTCATGGCCTGCTAGGTTGCTTGCATGCAGGAAAGTTGAAAAACACCGATTTGACTGAAAATTTGAAATAAAATGAAAACCAAAAGAGACTGATATCAAGAATGCTATATCGTTAGAAAGGTAATCAAATTTTACATTTGTTTCTTTAAACCAGAATAGGCATTCCTATTTGAAAAAATCAAGTTATCTGTGATTGAATTTTCCTTAATTTATCCTCATGGCCTTCTAGCTTTAATAGTCGCTGCGATATTCAATTTTTTTCTGATACCTACTTATACCAAAAATGGTGATTTGCGCCTAAACGGTTCGTTTAAAGTTCCATGTATGATACACAAAGTCACACTGGAATTAACCGAGGAATCCAAATATGCAATAATATATAGGGGGTTCCATTCAAAAAAATGTAGGTTTCATATGAATCACCCTGTATAAACGTCAAGATTTAAGTGAAAATATTTTTACGTTATAGCCCTCAAGGGTTCCTACCATGAGTAAGTGACAGATTTTTGAAATATTTTTTAGTAAGCCCACAATCCTCCGTCCACGCACTACTGGCCCACCCTGTATAGGCGGGATTGTACGTTGTACCCCGAAGATAAAAATTTCCCTACAAAATAGAATTTCTCAAATTTCTGTCCCTTTTTCCCTATCATCTGTTTTTAAGATGATTTTTCCCTACGAATAGGGAATTTCCTTACGAGTTAACATCACTGCGGCGCCGCCGCCGCGTGGCGTGGCACTGTGGCAGCAGGGGCATAAATAATTGCACAGGTAGTAAAATTAGAAATGTTACTTAATCGCATTAGCTGTCATTAGATGAAAGACGGTCGGCATTCGATCTGTGCCTAGGAACAACCTGTGCCCGGTACACTACGGTTCTTTCGCTGCGGTTCCCACGACCTCGAAAACGCAGGACAGGACTCCACAGAATTCTGATCCGTATTTATTTATGCATATTAGAAGCATCTTTATTAAGTTCTGTTCCATTTCCTTTCTTTTTTGTCTCTGACAGTATTGCAATATCTGTTTTTCGCTGGCTTAGTTCTGTTATAATTTCTCTTTGTTTATTCCTTATGCCTTGTACGTTCCATATTCCTATCTTCAAAGTCCATTTTCGTTGCTGTTTTCGTCTAAAGTTTCTGTCCGATATCCGAGGCTTGTCGCTGGGTGTTTTAGCAATAAGTCTTTTTACATAGGCCAGGGAGCTAACCTGACGCTATAACTCTCCTCCTTTTTCCGGGCTTGGGACCGGCAGTGGCAGCGTTGAACTACTCGATCCATCCAACTCTGACCCCAGGCGGGGTAGAAAACATACAAAAAAGAGAATATACAATACAATAGTGCAAAGTGTAATTACATATGGGTCGTAAAGTTGGGATGTAACCAAGGACAACAGAAGAAAATTACGGGCGACTGAAATGGATTTTATGCGGAGAAGTTGTAGACGGTCAAGGCTCGAAAGAGTCAGAAATGAAGTTATCAGAAGGGACATGGACCTTGATAGAGATATCATAGACGAAGTTGAGAAGAAGCAACTGAAATGGTTCGGACACACAAAAAGAATGAGGGAGGAAAGATGGCCAAGAAGAGTACTGGAATGGATACCACCGGAACGAAAAAAAAGAGGAAGACCTAGAAGAAGCTGGAGGGATGATATCAACGAAGCAATGGAAGCTAGAGATTTACAAGAATATATGTGTTATGACAGAAAAGTTTGGAGGCTGGGTACGGAGAAGCGGCGACCGCCGTAGAAATCCGTGTATATATATATTAGAAGCATCATAGATTAAACGGTCTATACACGCTCAATATTATTGCACAATGTGAAACGGCGTCTCACTTCCTTGCGGAATGCGGGTTGCTAGATGGGCTGAGATATGAGATCTTTGAATATGATAGACTCCAGCCAGAGGAAACACCCTCCCTAAGCCAGGCCATCGTACATTAACAAATTAACAAAGACAAGTAGGGTCACTCGCCGTGCCGACTTTGATGTGAGTCGCACAAATGCGAGCCGCCTCGAATTCACAGGGGTTCCCTTCGTGCGATCTCGTTTACTGTGCTTACAGGGAATCCGACTATGCGATATTGTCGACGTCAACGGTCGACGTTCACTTTACTTATACGGGGGTCAATAGAAATGAATTCTATAGTATAGATCGAATATAATTTATTATTCAATAAACCATTCAACACAATAACTGCAGATGCAGCTACTGGGGTGGCAAATAGCTCAAGGAGTATTATAGATCATGTTTTGTCAGATAGATGTAGTAATTTGAAATGTACGATTCAAGTAGTAAGTAACAGTAACAGCCTGATCATTCATAACTTGTTGTCAATAACCTTAGGTGTAAACATAAAAGTACTTGCGACAAAATATAGAAAAGAAGTAAACAGAATAGATCATAAAAAAATTCATCTCAAAATTTGAAAAGAATATTCAAACTACAGAAGTTCAATCATTTCAGGAACTATTTGACTTAATCACTTCTTGTAATAAAGATTCGAAATTCAAAAATACCGTATAAGATACGTGAAAATAACGACTGGATAAATCAAGAAATTCTCGCAATGATTGAAAACCGAGTCAAAAATTATAAACAAAAAGTTAAAGAACCGGGAAATACGAATTTGGAAAATGAATTTAAAAAACTTAAGAATCAAGTCAATAATAAAATTAAAGTATTGAAAACAGATATTTTAAAAATCAATGGGAATCAGTAGGCACAAATATAAAAAAAACAATGGGTCCATATACAGAGCATGTGGCCGGCATTTTTTTTTGTGAAATACGCGCCAAGCGCTCAATAACACACAAACACTACTTATTTAGGCACCCCGGTAGATCCGACCGATTGTATCTCGTGCACCGTGTCGCGTGTTAGGTGGACTGACCCTGTAAACCACAGCTGTTAGCGTTCGGCTAGTGCTCGAGATCGCCGGTCGCCAGAATCCGCCAGCTTGCGTAGTATGCGAGAGCACAGCTGGAAAGACAACACTGGGGGCTGAGCTTAGAGTGACCCTACTTGTCTTTGTTAATGTACGGTGGCCAAGCCGACATACTGGCGTTTATTAAAAGGCCGGAAGGTTTAGCAGGGAGGGGGAAGCAGGCAGTGGCTAAGGGATGATATTCGGGGATGGCAAAAAAGGGCCTACTGGAGCCTACTTAGGCATTAGGTAAGGATATCGGTAAGTTATACCTTTTAAAACATAAATATCTAAGAAACCTTGTTTGTATCTTTTCAAGGAGATTGATATCCATTTATGCTTGAAGCGCCCATACTATAAATGCATATGTTAGGAGCAAACACCGATTTCAGCCAATGGACGGAAAATATGGTCAAAACGCGTTTTGGCTGCTACCGTTTTTTCCGGCTGTTCAATGTAGCCCAGAACGCGTTTTGGGTCAACTACGATTGCAAAAACGCGTTCTGTTCTACTGCGATTGCTATTGTGAGTGTCTCAGCTTGTAAACGATACATCTGGAGCTAGTGTATTCATTTAGTATTTGATCTTTGTGCGGGTTAAGACAGTAGCTAGAGAGTGCGATGGAAGACCTAAGGTTATGTTTTAATGACGAACTGCAAAAAATCATAAGTGGTAGCAATGATAGTAGTAATATTCGTACAAGAGAAAGATACGACCAAACACTCACCGAGGTAAAGGCGGCAAAGGCCTGTAAAAGTGACGGTGACACAATATCTTCAAAACAAAGACAACGATTGAAAAGGTATGATATTTTAAAAATCGGCGATATCGAAAAACTAATTGAAAGAAAGGCAGACGAAAAAGCTGAACTGCGCGTTATTTTTGCATGACCCACGAGTTATTTGACATAAGAGATTGTGGGGTATGTTTCTTTCCGTTTTCTTTTCACGGACCTAAGATCTACAAGTGCTTTTATTCATTTTAGTTATGGATTCTAAGCTCAGAGGAAATATTGTAACACAACCCAGCAAATAATTGAGATTTATTTATTCGTAGTAGAATATAGAACGTGTTCTAACAATCGTAGTTGGCCCAAAACGCGTTCTGGGCTACATTGAGCAGCCGGAAAGCGATAATTCGGACATTGGCAAAACGGTAGCAGCTAAAACGGGTTTTGACCATATTTTCCGTCCATTGGCCGAAATCGGTGTTTGCTCCTAACACATATACAAGATTTGGCCTGACCAATTTTGTATATAAACATCTTGCGATTCCACAATCTGATAAAATATACTAATAGGAGTAGAAGCAGTGCAGCCGATACTGGTAATGAAGAATAGTGCACAATAGATATATTATCAAATTAATGTGATGTCCATGTCATAATTATGTCAATAACCAGACAAGGTGTTAACTTAGAGGGTGGCAATATTTGTAGTATTACAAATTAATTAAATGAAAAATTGGAAAAAATACCATTTTGAGTGTAACGTTTTAATGAAGTTAGAACACTTCTTGATATTATTCTCATATTTGTAGACATTTATTTAAATCTGCTTCAATAAATTATACGCAATGCGATAGCCATAAAAATGTTCAGAATATTAAGGAATATATAAGGAAATAATGTGAGTTTGCTGACTCGAGTACGTGCATGGAATGATCGCAGAAACATAATTATCAAAAACCACAGGCGGGCGTCACAAGAGCACTTAAATGAATAACAGCAGGCGTATTATACACTTTACCAACATTCAATAAAAATCAATACGAAATGTTATGTTTTCATATTAAAACAAGCCTAAAGGTGGATACAGATTGCTGTGACGTGACGCGGTAACACGTGGGAACACGTCGTATTGCGTGTCGTACGCAATTCCAGCTCTCGGTTTTGTATATTTACGTTCACATTGTGCTGACGTGCCCTGGTAACGTGGAGTACGATGCAATCTGATGCAACACGCCTTCTGATGCGTCATCAGAGCAAAATCAAACAATCTAGATTTTTTGTCAGTCGTGTGAAGGCGTCAGAGGGTTGAGGTGGTTTTGATTCGTTGTATCTCAGCAGAAATGCTTTCCCTGAGTTGAGTGGAGCGCTTATCGATTTTAGGACCAACCAAACATAGAAGATATTAGAATTAAGTTTTTGTCATTCGGAATTACCATTTAAATCGCTTTTCATCTTCTATCAGTTGAAGCATTAAATTTTGTAATGTTTGGAATATTAATAGGATGCATCCATTCTCTAGATAAACAAATTGATGCAATCAACATAGCAGGCATTTCTTCTTCCTTTTCTTCTAGCGTATCAAAAAAACGGAGCACATTCATGGTGGGAGGCTCAAAACGATAAATTAATGTACCACACGTCTTGTGCCGTACGTCAGGCCAATGTGAACAACGCTACTTGTCTGATGCGATCCTACGGAGCTTGACATGACGTGTGACCACGTCACGTCATAGCAATCTGTATCCACCTTAAGACTTCCTGAATTCCGGTCCTGCGCTAAGTCACAGAGCATCTCTCGGGGGTCAGCAGCACACTTTCTTCGCAATTATAAACATTGAATTTAACGAACTAGAATCTGGTACCGGCGGTACCGCGGGTACGGCCGACCGACCGACCGACGAGCGTATATGCGCGGACGCGGACGGCCGCCTACGATCCTCTTCATACAATAATATTCTCGACCGGGAAAGTCGTCGTCTGCACTCGCCATTTCTGGCCGCCGCAAATTCTTCGCAAACGCGATATTATCGACACATATTCTCTTATAATTGCATTGTTTTTTACCGTGCGCGGTCGGTAAACACTCGAGATTTACGCAGATGGCTTTCAGGACGTGGAGAGGATGTTGTATATCTAATGCTATTTAGAAATGACATGAACTAAAACTTTTGCTTATTTATTTATTTATTTATTTATTTTACTATTTAGGGATACAACAGACACAGGGTCTAGCACCGCAAACTTACAAACTAGATATCCAATTACCGGTAACTATCATAGTGAAATGTAAAGTATACATAAATATATAAGCTACTTCAGAAAGAAGAAAAAAAAATCAATGATAGCTGTTAACAAATTAATATAAAACAGAAGCCGTATGTAAGCCAAAAACGTAAACGTAAGTGTGTCACATACAGGTATGATCACAAGATACATACAAATATATACAGAGTTCGCAAATACAGACAAAAAAAAGTATAGGTAAAAAAGTTATATACGGAAGTGTGGACAAGATAGAGCAACAGGTTTTATTGGCATAAAAAATGTTTTTTTATCTCAAGTTTTAGCGCTTTTTTGATGTGCCGAAGAGGTCTACGTATTCAATTAAATAATTAGCGTTTCTCAACATACGACAGAGAGGTGAATTTTAAGAACAATTTGTTGGACGAAATGCCACGTGAAACGTTTCTGAGCTGCTTAAGTTCCGGTGAGGTACATTCAGGACCACTTGTGACAACAGGCTTGGACTTTGAATGGTTCCATTAATTATCCTGTGTAGAATCGACAAATCGTTCACTCATGATGCGCCTGTCTCTGAACGCAATAAGTTTCAACGCATCACCAACTTACAAATTACACTACCAAAATTTAATTTATTCAAAACAAAGGCACTATATACACTAAGGATTGGCTGAGATGATTGGGAGCGTCTACAATTTTACAAGTCCTAAATATGTAGTCAAGCATCCTAAAACTGGAGTTAATCACGTAATCTATGTGCTTATCATACATCAACCTTTTGTCGAAAATAATGCCTAAATCGCGAAATTCACTAACGGGTAGCAGCTTTTCATTGTTTATATGATATTGATAGGCAAACGGTTGATTCTTTCCTGTGAACTTCATTGAACAACACTTATTTAAATTTAAAAATGATCCATTATCCATTCAAATCATATACGTACAATAATATTTTTAAATTTTTGAAGACTGATCTTACAGGATTTATGTAAATAATAAAATACAATGGTTTCAAGTGGGATTCTTGAGGGATCCAGACGTTACAGGATATACTGTTGACTTAAAACCTTGTACACTTACAAATTGGGATCTGTTTTTGAAGTGAGACTCAATCCATCTCAGAAGAGACCCCCTTACTCGGACTTCAACAAAATGTTGTGACTAACTTTAAGGCCTTAATGAAGTCAGTATAAATGGTATCTACTTGCTTCTGACTATCCAAGCATTTAAATAAAAATGTAAATACTGCGGTAATTGGCCATACCAATATATAGAGCCGTTCATGCAAACTAATCTCCGGATGTCACAACTCAGGGTGAAAAGTTTTTTAAGAATATAGATTTTTTTAATAATTTGTCGACTAAGGCCTGTCAGAACTCAATTAACCTCCTAAAATGATTGAAATACGGCCAGGGACTTCTGAAACACCCGAGTCTGAAAATCAGGAAAAATTATGAGCAATTAAGTGTTACTGATAGACGAAAATGAATAGCATTGGTTTTCATAATGTAGATGTCATAGAACGTTCATTCTCCTAGGTATAGTAATAAATGAAAAAATGGAGTCAAGTTGATTGACTCAGTACTTCCCACACATAACAGTTGCAACCAAATCATCGCCCGCCTGTCGTCAAAAAACATCCAACACAAAAACTAGTAAATAGTTTCCTAAATCTCTCCGTAGGAACTAAAACGACACAATTCAGCTTTAACTGGACGAAACGAAACAATCAGGAACCCCCAAATTGCTTAAAAACGAAGTTTGAGCTATTTTTATATTTTTAGATTTTTATTATTGCTGCGCCGCCACTGAAACGATTTTTGATAACCATACGCATTTTTCATCCTTGCCGCGGTAATAATAGTGTGCCTAAATTTCATTAAAATTAATTCCATAATTTCCATGTTACTAAATTCAGAACGACCTGAATCAATACCTACCCCTACCAATACCAAATCCCTTGATTTCTGTAATAGCCAAGGCAATGTTCGGATGGACCTAACAAACGTCTATTATGCCGCTAAGTCGATCTTTCACAGGTCAATGGACACTATTATAAATGGAATAAATATTTGAGTTTTACAACCCCCCACCCCCTAACCACCCCAATTTCACCCCCACCCAAAAAAAAAGTAAAAAATGATCAGAAACCCCTAAAACGCCGAAAAACAAAGTTTGAGCTATTTTTACATTTTTAGTTTTTTTATTATTGCCGCGCCGCCACTGACACGATTTTTCCAAAATATGCGCGCTTTCCATCCTCGCCGTGGCAGTAATACTGTGTCAAAATTTCATTAAAATCCATTCGATAATTTTGGCGTTACGCAATAAAGAACGATCTAAAACTAAAACAACACTCGGATGTATACATCACAAATTATTCTAAGTCCCTTGGTTTCTATTATAAGCAAGGCAATGTTCGGATGGACCTAAAAAATTGTATTATGGCGCTAGGTCTTTCATTCACAGGTCATTAGAGAGCCCATTATGAATACAACAAATTTTTCAGTATTACAACCCCCCACCCCTCAACCACCCCAAATTCACCCTCACCCAAAAAAAAGTAGAAAATGATCAGGAACCTCTAAAACGCCTAAAAACGAAGTTTAACGCATATTTGAAATTTTTCGTTTTTTGCTAACTACTCCGCCGCCCATGCAGCGATTTTCAAAATTGTAGCAACATTACCTACTACGACCCTACACCATATCACCACCCAAATTTCATCAAAATCTATGTAGCGGTTACTGAGATTAGGAGGCTAGAAAAACGCCAACAGACAGACAGACCGACAGACAGACAGACCGACGGAAATGAGTGACGTGGATTTTCGTGATGTAGACATCATAAAACGCCCAAAAAGTGTATTATCTCAAAATCGAAAATTTTCGCGATCACAATACTCCCCTCACCTATCGGTGTGGGAAGTAAAAATCCTAAATGAGGATATTATATAATGATAGTAAGTACGTCGAGAAGGCCTACGTCAATCGGCACAACGCGATTCTGCGAGTGCTCTACTATCATTTAAGGTATAGATGAGATATCGATTACGCCATACACTCCAGGGGATATAGAACTCGTTGAGGAGAATGAAAGATGACAGTTACACTGGAACTAATTGTCCCCACACTCGAGCTTGTACAAGCAAACCAGTCCGATATAGTCCTTCTCGACTCGTAAATGTAAAGCATCTATAAATTCTTTCACATTATAGAAACATCCTTTTAGAAACATATCCTCCAATCTACCCTTAAAGGCGCTCGCTCACAGCGTAAGCTGGTGATATTTTATGATATGTATGATAAAATTTATTTGTGAAAAAACAGTCGTTATTACGACTATTATACTTATTTCATCAGAGTGCTTCTTTACCTTGTGTTTGTTTTGAACAAAATGTGCCAAAGTTATGTATATTAATGTCATTGTCAAAATGCGATATCGCCTGAATACCTCTCTACAAGAAGTCATAGAAAATTTTGAAGGTAAGTCTTATTATTCTTTTTTCTAGAATTAAACCACGCTGAACGTCTTTGGCCTTTCTGAATAAACAAAAGCATCATAAATATTAACCAGCCACTCGGTGTCAAGCAAATGTTTAAGTGAATTGATCAAATACTTTGCTGAGCTTCAAACAGGCAGCGTTAATATGGTCGTCCCATGACAGGTGTGAGTCCACATAGACTCCTATGAATTTGAATGATGTTGATGGCTTTATCAGAGCTCCATTTTAGTTAAGATTGATATTGTTCGGGAGTTTTGAGTTAACTGTGGAATTTCATAGTAACGTTCCTTCTGAAATCAATCATTAAACGGTTTTTGTAACACCAATTGTCAAATTCCATAATAACAACTTGGATTTTATTCTCCGATGTTTCCACATGGTTTACTGAAATTATTATACCAAGTGTCATCAGTATATTTGAAATCACTCTAGTCTTTAAGATAGAAGGTCTGCATCCGTGGTCTGAATGATCCATCCACGGGTCAGTAGAAGCGTCAACGATAGATAGAAGGCATAGCCGCCACAGCCACAGCCTGCTTAGACGCTATTTGAGGAATTAAACGTGATACGTAGCGGCGCTGCGAGCCGCGGCCGAATCTATCATTAAAAGGGAATTTGGCTGCTGATTGATGACGCGGACGATGACAGAAGGCATGGCGGTCGTGATCCGGACTGTTATAATTACTGACGACGGACGGTGCAGAGCGAACGTTTAGGTTAAACGTCTTTCACTAAATTTCCATAATTCATCGCCTAGATACAGTTTTCGGGCAATTAGCCGAACAAGACTGTCGTTAACTGTCTATATTAGTGATGGATGATGGATTGCTTTCGAAATAGCCATTGTGGATGGTTAGACTGTGTAGTGGACGTTCACGTTGTAACGCGGATTCAATTGAGTATCTTCAGGACATGTGGAATTTTGAAAAAAAATATTTTTTTTTTGGTGTATCTTAAAATGTATTATTGAAAATAAAAACACATCGATAAACAGATATTCCCATAAGATATAACCAATTTATTCAAGTATGTACTAACTACAACATACTTTGCATGGGTTAACATAATACAGGGTTAGGATAAAGTATGGAACCAAGCAGATAACTTTGGAACGGAAAGAGTAATATTGCTGAAAATTTGCAGGCAAGTGTAGTGACATCTAATGCATCCGAAGACATTATGTTAGCTATTAATGTACTTCCGGTTTAACCGGAAGTACCGTCAACTTTTTTAATTTAAATGGGACACATTGTATATTTTTGCAGATTTTAATTCATCTTTTTTTTTCCGAATACGTCCATAGTGGGTTTAGTATTTGTTTCTTAAAAAATTTGTCTCACAAATTCGTCCGTGGCGGTCTGCGGTCTTCCCGTTTGAGGTAATTTTTTTTGTATTTTTGTTTTTAGTCACCGTCAAACGTGTTATAGGACCCCTGTCGGGACGTAAATCATTAAAAGTTGACACACTTCTTTGTGAGTTCTCACGCGATCGCCAAAACCGGCTTTGAATGACCGGCATTTTAAACACCTGAAATGATAAAGAAGCTATATCTTTCCCGTTTTTACAGAAACTAATGCTAAACCCACTATGGACGTATTCGGAAAAAAAAGATGAATTAAAATCTGCAAAAATATACGCGGTGTCCTATTTAAATTAAAAAAGTTGACGGTACTTCCGGTTAAACCGGAAGTACATTAATAACTAACATAATGTCTTCGGATGCACTAAACGTCACTACACTTGCCTGCAAATTTTCAGCAATATCACTCTTTCCGTTCCAAAGTTATTTGCTTGGTTCCATACTTTATCTCAACCCTGTATATGAACAGATGGAAGGCGTGGTCATGGGAAGCCCTCTGAGTCCAATGGTGGCTAACTTTGTAATGCATACGGATGTGAGAGTTGGACCCTAGATGCTTCATTAGAACGGAAAAGAGAAAAAGAGAAAAGAGAAAGAATAACGAACGATGAAGTCATTAATCGTACGAAGAAACAAAAAGAATTCATGCTTACCATCAAGGAATAAAAAACAATTTATAAAAAAGTACTAATTTCTGCAACTGATTAGAGAAGAAAAGATCTGTTGGCAGACGCCAAAATTCTTGGTTGAAGGACATCCGAAGATGGTTTGGCTGCTCATCGCTTGACATTTCCGCGTGGCTGTATCTAGAACTACGTTAGCTATTTGGATTGATAACTTTCGAAAAGCATTTTCAGGGGAAGATTTAGACTAGATACTATTATACCCATAGTGTGCAGCCAACTAACTTGCTCTGCGCCTGTTACCTGTTGGAGCAACTCGTCAGATCATCACGCAGTGGCGCTTCTAGGAAGTTTGTCTGGGGGGGGGGGGGGGGGGGGTAGTTACTCTATGGATAATGTAGTGAGCGCCGCCAAGGAGACGGGAGGGGGGGGGGGTACAATAAACATCTTGTCAAATGAAGATATAATACGGTAAGAGATGAATATTTATGAAATTATAATTTTTCAGCCGCAAAGATCAAATTAAACATTACACAGGTATTTTCCATTTTGTTATTATAAGGAAAATTAACAAAACAAAACACATATAATAAAACCAGACTTATTATAAATAATGTAAACAGAAAAATATATTTAAAGCAATAAACATAAACAGTTAAATTTCAATGCATCTTATTTTTAATTAGTTAGTTTTGTTCCGTGTTCTGGGGGGGGGGGGGTAATTACCCCCTCTACATCCCCCTTGGAAGCGCCCCTGTCACCACGTAATATTCAAGGAAACTATTTGCAATTGGGCCACTATCCCTATGCATTACGTTGTCCGACCTCTTTTGTTATTTACAAGCTTTCAGATGCGTCTAGTTCCTTGAAATTTACGGCACTGTGTTTCTTTTTTTTTATAAGGGTTGTTTACAGCTAGTGCCGTCTCCCTTCCGTCAGCCAGGTCTTCCATTTTTCTCGGTCTTCCCAGTCTCCGTCTTCCAGCCCTTTTCTTGTCATGGCTTCGTCAACTTCATTTTTCCAGGATCTTCTAGGTCTTCCTCTCCTTCTTGTTCCCCTGGGACTCCATTCTGCAACCTTATTTATCCAGGTGTTTTCTGCTCTACGTACGTGGCCATACCAGATGAGTCTTCTTTCCTCTATATATTGTAGAGCGTCTTTTTCCACTTTCATTCTCCTCCGTATCTCTCCATTTGTTATTCTGTCTCTTCTGGTAACGCCACAGCATCTTCTCCAATATTCCATTTCAGTTGCCAGAATGCTCCTTTGGTTTTTCTTGTTGATTATCCACATCTCCGCTGCATATGTCATAATACTTCTTATTATTGTTTGGTATATCATTTTTTTAGTTTTGCTGCTGATGTTCTTATTCCAGATTACACTATGGAGTTGCCTTATGCAGGATCTTGTTTGTCCCAGCCTATTTTTTATTTCTTCTTCTGTTGTTGCATCCTTCGTTATCGTGAAGCCCAGGTATTTAAATTTCCGCGTTCCCTTTATTTCCACGTTATCTTCTATTTTCAGGTTCTTTACGTCATCTTCCGATATTACTAGGTATTCTGTTTTTTCATGTTTATCTCCAGACCCACCTTCGCATATTCTTCTTTTAACTTCCTAACCATATAGCTGATATCTTCTTCATCCTGAGCCATCACAACCTGATCATCTGCAAAGCACAATGTGTAAAGGTAATCATCTCTGATCGGTATTCTCCGCTATGCCAGTCCCAAGCCTGGGGCCTTGCCATGCAAGAGGCAAGGAAGGAGGAGGGTTCGGGGAGTAACACCTCGTTAAAAAACCTGGGTTCAGCTGGCTCCGGCTGATAGTACCCTGTGAGGGCTCCTTGTCCAGGATTACGGACGAAGACCACAACGGTGCAGAGGGCGGAGAAGGCGAACTTCAGTACGGCGGATGCAGCGGAAGTGGCAACCCTATACCTTTAGGGGCAGTATAAAGGTAATGCAGCGACTGATGCAGAGTGGACGGCTGCAAACAGCGTCTGATCCAGAATGGGCGGCTGAATAAGAAGGTCCTCCAAATGGGGGTTATGGCGTTTAGGACTAAACAACCAAACACATGTAAAACAAAAGGGAATTTGAAAACCAATGGCAAGATGAAAAATCACGGACAAAATCCCCGGGTGGAAATCCACACTTCTTTAAGAGGGAGCCCCATTGGATACGGGGGGGGGGGGCAATTTTGCTATAAATTTTCAAAATCCAGTTGGAAACGTCAGACAGGCAAAACAAAGGAAAAAACAGAGAAGACGGCACTGTGTACTTATTGTAAATTACTTAAAACTACCCTATGTTCAGTTTCAATCACGTGTTCGGCTAAGGAAGACTTATCTTCTCTATTTCATCGTAATACAGTGTATTTGTGATCATTATTCTCTATTATTATCCAGTTTAGAAATGCTAAGACTTGGAACCATATTGTTGATCTATTTCAATCGAAATTATGTGTATCATCTTCAAAGAGGCAATGAATAATTTCTGAAACTTCATGAAAGAATTCAAATTCTTGCTTCGCAACAAATATTTTTGTGGAAGATATCAACACTAGTTTTGGCGATAGCACATATAAATTACAAAATTCTTACACAGATGGTCTAAGATACTTCTTCCAAGAAGAACAAAATCTTAAATTTTTTATGCCAAGATTATGAAATGTTCTAGTCAATAGAGTATTCTTTTAGTTGTTTTGTTTTCAACATTGTCATATGCTTAACTCAAGATTTCGGTAGTCTTACCTACAAGACTCTCCCAGCTTCCGGTTAAATACATTTACTTTATACAGGTAGTGTCCAAAAAGTCATGAAATATATTTTTTATCGTGCCGCTGTTTTGAAACCTCGCCATGACGCGCGATGGCTAGGTGATCAAATTTTATTTATCATAAAAAAGTAAAACTTTTTTGTTTTTATATTTTTTTTTTGTTTTTTCGCGATATAAATAGTAACTAGGACTATAGGTTAATATCTAGCCTGAAAATCCATTCTACGGCTGATGGTTTGGCTCAGGGGTAGTCCTTGTTGTTGTTGATGTTCTTGCACAGTTTGGCGTTTGGTCCACAATCGCATCGTGGGGATTCATGCTTGTCCCATTTGAACAACGAATCAGCGCACACTGCTTGCGACGTGCGAATTCTGTTTAGGGCTGACCATTCCTTTCTGTGGAGCTCAAAACCGGTTAGATTCTGTTCACTTCTTCTGGTGTTTGGGTTGCCGAAATTTTTGCAGGGTTAAAACCATCACAAGTTGCAGAGCTGTTGTATTTGGTGATGTTTCTGGGCCGTAATCTGCGCAAGGAGAGATCGTGGATTGGCAGTGAGTAGTTTGTTTTGTTTTTGTTATATTCTTTCAGAAGAGCATCTTCTCGACAGATGGGTGGTGGAGCTATTTAGATAAATAATAAATAAATAAACAGGACTTTATTCTACCTGGCGGGTAGCAGCAGAAGCTGATATTAATACCAACCAGGATATTAATACCAACCAGGCTATTTTGGCTGAGTGTTGGTAGCCTGCAAGTTGGAGTTACTTTGATGCATCCGTAATAGTTTGTAAAAAATGTGTAGGTGCTAAAGGTGATTTCTTTGAAGAATAATAACAATTTGTACTAAGATATCCAAAAAATTTTTGAACCCTATATGATAAAAAAAACTACAATTTTGCTTTCTGATTATTACAGCTTTGCGTATATAGCATATAGGAAGATATTGGTAGATATACTTTTATATACTTTTTTTTGTTATGTTATTGGCTCAGTTGTATGGTATACTTGAATGAAAGCACAACATATTCTTCGCTTGACCATTCATTCTTATGTGTGTACTGTGTCAAAATGTCTCTTGGTGGCACAGTCTTCATTCTAACGAGCAAGCTTCGCGCGTCGTGAGACGATGGGCTCGGCCACATTGTGGTGGCCGCGTCCTTAACAACAACAGCAACAATAAAGGTGGCCGATTTGTCACGAGGCGAGGGTCGAATTGAGCCGGCAGATAAATCATCGGACGATAACTATCGCGCGCAATAATAGCGGTCACTTGATCGCACCGTTTTAATACAATGCTTAATTGATGATTACTGTCACTGGGCGGGCGGAAGATACTGGAGAAAGTGCGCCTACCACACCACACCAGGTCTGCTAACAATCGAGCCTTATGTCATTTTTAGATATAACAGCACTATTCAGCTCTATTATAAGACCACCGATAATTATCTATATAATGTATGTGCGGCCTGGCACTTTTTTTCTTCAGGACGCAACTGGGAAGACCTAACAGACAAGATATTCAAGCAGCTTTAAAGTTCTAGCCAAGGAATATTCTGCTGCTCTTCAGAAACTATCACGGCACCAGACTGTAACCCTCTTGTGAGTCCCCGGACAAATTGGCCTATGGGGCAATGACAGAGCAAATCGCCTCAAATTATTTGCTATACTTAAGCTCGATTTTATCAACACGCGCATTTTAATCAAGGCCTTGACAATCAGAGCAGCCTATTCAAGAACATGCATTTGTCAAAGTTCTCTAAAAATTATTGATTTATCTTGGAGTTTACCTCAGAAAGGTGAAAAATAACATGCTTTACATAAATCGACAATTATGAACCATCTAGTATCTTTTCCAGTCTCTGATCTTCCATCCTAAATGGGCGAAAAATCGGATTTTCTCGTTTAACAAAGAGTTTAGCAATTGCTAGTCTGAACCAATCAGATTGCACAAAAGCAGTATATTTGATCACTGGACTGTTGGTCTATCAAATGATAATGATGACAAGAAATTCAAATTACTGCATTATTTTGATAAAACAATAATAATTTATTATTGATAATGATTAGAAATACCTGTAATATACCTTTGTATTATAGTAAAAAATGTAGTCAAGTTGATTGACTCAGTACTTCCCACACATTCCGATGATACCAGTTTTATTATTTTCCCACAGCATGAAACTATAGTCTAGATGCCCCTGCAATCAAATCATCGCTCGCCCGACCGCAAAAAAAGTGTTTTATTCTACTAGGTGCTTCTTTGACAGGTCAATGGACAATATATCATGAATACAACAAATTTTTGAGTTTTACAAACCCCCACCCCCGAACCACCCCAATTCCACCCCCAACCAAAAAAATGTTTAAAATGATGAGGAACCCCTAAAACGTCTAAAACGAAGTTTGCGGTGTTTTTTATATTTTTAGTTTTTTTTATTATTGTCGCGCCGCCACTGGAATGATTTCTAAAAATCATACGCGCTTTCCATACTCGTCGCGGTAATAAATCTGTGTCAAATCAGAAGTTTCCACGTAACACAATACAAAACGATCCAAAATAATACTCGTATGTATTTTGTATGCATCAGAAAGTTCAAGTCCCTTGGTTTCTGTAATCGGCAAGGCAATGTTCGGATGGACCTAAAAAAGTGTATTATGCCGCTAGGTCTTTCTCCCTCAGGTCAGTAGACAGCCTATTGTGAGTAAAACAGATTTTTCAGATTTACAACCCCCCACCCCCCAACCATCATAATTTCACCATCACCCCAAGAAAAGTAGAAAATGATCAGGAACCCCTAAAACGCCTAAAAACGAAGTTTGAGCTGTTTTGATATTTTTAGTTTTTTTAATATTGCTGCGCCGCCACTGAGACGATTTCTAAAAATCAGAAGCATTTTCCATCCTCACCAAAGTAGTAATGCTGTGCCGAAATTTTATTAACAGTTCAGTAATTAATAAAATACAGAACGATCTAAAGCAATACTCGTATGTACATAAATATACATCGGAAGCTTCTCTAAGTCCCTTGGTTCCTGTAATACACAAGGCAATGCTCGGATGGACCTAAAAAAGTGTAATTTACCGCTAGGTCTTTCTCTCTCAGGTCAGTAGACAACCTATTATGGGTATACAACAAATTTTTCAGCTTTACAGCCCCCAACCCCTCAACCACCCCAATTTCACCCTAACCCAAAAAAAGTAGAAAATGATCAGGAACCCCTGAAACGCCTAAAAACGAAGTTTGAGGCATATTTGAAATTTTTCGTTTTTTGCTAATTACTCCGCCGCCCATGCACCGATTTTCAAAATTGTAGCAACATTACCTACTACGATCCTACACCATATCACCACCCAAATTTCATCAAAATCTATGTAGCGGTTACTGAAATTAGGAGGCTAGAAAAACGCCAACAGACAGACAGGCAGACAGACAGACCGACAGACAGACAGACAGACCGACGGAAAAGAGTGACGTGGATTTTCGTGATGTAGGCATCATAAAACGCCCAAAAAGTGTATTATCTCAAAATCGAAAATTTTTGCGATCACAATACTCCCCTCACCTATCGGTGTGGGAAGTAAAAGGGGTAAAAATAACATTTTGTTGCATGTGGCAAAGCTAAACACACGATGTTCCAAGTGTTCATTACTGGGTGCATATCCGTCTGAACGGAGAGCTCGCGGGCTGGCAAAAGTATAACCCTCATATTTGTAAACCAATAGTAGTAGTAGTAGTATAGTCAAAAAGAGAATCAAGTGCTTTATATACTTTTCAGAGGAAGGGGGGAACTAGCAGGGGAGATTTTTATTCATATGCATGCCTTGCTCTGTGTTTCTCATAGTATTTGCCTTATGGTGCCTTTTACCCAGTGCCACCCCTCTGCACCTTTACACCCTCTGTGACTATTTCTATAAGAAGGTCCATAACAAACATGCATCCAGTAGATGTAAGTTTCTTCATAAAAGCATGTATTTGTCTATAATCAATCTGACTGACTCAGGTGGGATTATTAATTATTAATTAAGGTGGCTGCGATTGATACTACTTTTATGATTCTGTCACAAACTAAAGCAGTTGGCAATTAGATTATACAATAATTATAAAAGATGAAAAATCTGGCATTAATTTGCAAATCAATCGCTTTGTTCTGATTTTCTGCGATGATTTTGATACACGAATTCTAAAGCATTTTTGACAAAAGTGTCATCCGGCTTTGACGTTTTGTTTTCAATATTGATAAAATACTATTGGATGATACTTATTAACATAGCCCTAAATACCCAATAGGAAGCTTCTGCTAAATATCATCCAACAGAAAAACTTTGTGAAAGCCTTTGTTGGAATATGCATGTTGATAAAATCGGGTCTAAATTTAGCATAGTAGACAAGCACCCTATTACGCTTTTGCATGGGCCCTGAACCTATGCTAAGATGCTAGGGATCAGGTCAATACTGTCCTGGACGACTGCGCTTACAAGGAACTGACGAAGGCTTGGTTAGAAAGAGATGACTGCGGGCAAGCTAAAAGATTCATGGCAAGCCCTGATAGGGCTGTACGCTATGGCTCTATACACAGAGGCGCTTAACATTTTTCTCATAGGCTGAACAGACATTTGTCGCTCACGAAAGTGTCCAAGGACCCCATCTGCTTGAGATGCTGGGAGGAGGATGAAACTGTTTCTCCCTTCCTAGGTAGATGTGCTGTGATTCGCAAAGGTTCAGATATTTAATACTGGTCAACGTCTACCATTCAGCAGGAGGTTTGGTAGGTTCGACAAGGAGAAGTTTTCCAGAAGGCCATGAGGGGTTTTAGTGTCCGTTCTGTGGGGTTGGCAAAAATGGTCAAGTGTGGCCCACTTACCTGGATTTGCCTCTCCAATCAAGCTTATTACAAAATAAATTTCAAGTAAAAGTATCTGAAGCATTGGTTGCTTCAGATAGGAGTCATCTTCGAAGTATTTATGAAACAATTTCTATTTAAAAGTAAAAAAAAAGTTGATTGTTTCTGTAAAATACGTGTATCGCCCAGTAACGCTGTTATCTAAAAAAAATAGTGTATAGTGTATACCTTGAAGAAATAATATTCATGTACGTGTATTGGCACCTTTAGCATGTCCTGTTGAGTTACAGTTCCTAGCGTACCTACAGAATTCTGATCCACAAGGATTAATTAATATATTATAATCATTGACTGATCGAACTGCAGAATAATGTTTACCCTAAACATGTATTTTAATGATTACATGTGGAACTCCCGGACACCAGAAGCTTGTAATGTATTCATAGGACTATAATATATACTTACAAAACCAGAGCTAATATGACAGTATAACCTCTAGAAGTTGTCTCATTCAAACGCACGACCCACTCGAAATATCACTTCCATTTTGATCGCATGCGATTGTAACCCAGACGTAAGAACCTGCGTTTTTATACGACCACCAAACGACCCATTTGCGGTGTTCAAATCCTATTCTGCATGAGAAGCGGCCACGTCATCGAGTAACCCGTGTACGGATAGGTTAACGATTTCCTTTTAAGGGGCCTGGCCACACAAATTTATACATACGTATTTTCCATGTAAAACACAGTTTCGCATTTCCAACAGAATTTGTTTTTCAAACCACATACACAGTAGTTCAGAAGGTGATAGTTAAGGGTCTAGGGTATAGCGCGCGAAATTGAGAACCAAGAAAAGACTTATTCCCGTGTTAGCGAGGAGGCGTGGCCGCCTGTTCCCTTTCTCCAGTGTGTGTGTTTAAGATGAGAGGAGATAAGTCCAAAAATCCAAAGGTAAGGTCAAAAGGTTCAAAGGTAAGGTCCAAAGGTCACCATAAAAATGAATTTCGCATTTCCAAGCTCCTGGCGTTACCTTTGAACTTACAGTAATGACTCAAAGAGCAAATTGAAGAAGAAAGCTTGCGCTTGTGCAACTATTTAGCCTTTTTTTGATATCGTGTTTGATTGTTAAATTACAGGCATTTATAGAATGTATGATTTTGCATTGCGAGTTTTTTGCACATTAAAAGACTTTTTTGAGAAAATCGAAAATAGTTGTCATTCCTTAAGGTGTTTGCTATCGCCTTCTGAAATATTATATATGTAGTTTGAAAATAGTGTGAGTTATGCGAGAAATTGTGAGTCCGTGTTTTACATGGCAAATACGTATGTATAAATGTGTGTATCCAGGCCCCTTAAGACCTTAATGAATGAAAACTTTGAACGATTTTCTCAAAAACGTTTTTTTCGTGTACAAAATAAACTCGCAATACGAAATCATACATTCTACAAATGTCTGTAATTTAACAACCAAACACGATATCAAAAAAGGCCAATCAAGTGACATAGCGCAAGCTTTCTTATTCAATTTGCTTTTCGAGTCATTACTGTAAGTTTAAAGGAAACGACAGGAGCTTAGAAATGCGAAATTCATTTTTATTGCGGACCTTACCTTTGAGCATTTTGATCTTACCTTTGGACTTTTGGACTTACCTACCCTCATCTTAGACACACATACTGGAAAAAGGGACCAGGCGGCCCTCGCTAACACGGAAATACGTAAGGTCGCCCGCTTTACCCTAGAGCCTTAATTTGGTCACGTAGTGTATACAAAAAACCTTGCCCGACTCGTGACGCGTTGAAATCAGTTTAAACCATTTGACCGCGCATTACCATAAAGTGCGAGTTTTATTTCACACCTGCGCGCCTCTTTTGACGCCGTAAAAATACTACAGATCGACGTTATTACTAATGTATGCGAGTCTTAAGTGAATTTGGCCTTCTCGGCAGATAAGCCCCGACTCATCGATTCGAATTTGTAGCAGCAATTAGAATTTCGGAATCTGTAGGAGCTTATCATTAATTTTAATATGCATACGAATTATTAAGAAAAGAAACCGGATGTTAGGAATAAATAGAGTGTAAAAAACAAAAAAAAAAACCGTTTCATAGTACTAAACAGTGAAAAATAATTTTTAGTATAAAATGAAAATAATCCTTGCAATATTGTGAAAAAAACCCGGGACACTTTATGCCATATTTTTTGTATATTGTGCTTTTTTGCTTGTTTTTGGAATGTGAATATTACTATTTTTTCTTGTAGCATAGAGATGAATATCATGTGCATAAGTAATCTCTCTGGTTCACTATTACTAAGTCCAAATAAAGTAATAAAAAAAAATAAAGTTCAGTAAATAGGCAAGGCAGACAAAAAACTCAAAGAAGATAACAAGAAATTTATGGGTGTCCATCGATCACTGTGCAAGATTATCCTGGAGGAGGTATGTATATGTCAGAAGAAGGTTGCAGTATTAAAGGGCCTGGATACACACATTTATACATACGTATTTGCCATGTAAAACACGGACTCATAATTTCTCGCATAAGTCACTCTATTTTCAAACTACATATATAACGTTTCAGAAGGCGATAGCTAAGACATTAATAAATGACAACTATTTTCGATTTTCTCAAAAAAGTTTTTTAATGTGCAAAAAAACTCGCAATGCAAAATCATACATTCTATAAATGCCTGTAATTTAACAACCTAACACGATATCAAAAAAAGGCTAAATAGTTGCACAAGCGCAAGCTTTCTTCTTCAGTTTGCTCTTTGAGTCATTACTGTAGGTTTAAAGGTAACGTCAGGAGCTTGGAAATGCGAAATTCATTTCTATGGTGACCTTTGAACCTTACCTTTGGATTTTTGGACTTATCTGCCCTCATTTTAGACTCACACACTAGAGAAAGGGAACAGGCGGCCACGCCTCCTCGCTAACGCGGGAATACCTATTTTCTTCGATTCTAAAATTTCGCGCGCTATACCCTAGACCCTTAAGGAAGGGTACTAGAGAAAACAGATCAACAGATGTTGCAAGTCCCCGATTTTTTCATCTCCTCGTCGTTTATGATATCGTTGAAAGAAATGAGCTGGTTTTTGGTTAGATACTGCCAGACTAATACAAAATTCTTTTCGGGTATATTCTGCCTCCCAAATTTTTTGAAATCTAAGACACAAAAAACAAATCTTCCTTTATTATCCTCACATATTTGTCTATTTGTATGTTTTTTGTAACTGATTTCTTAGACTCGATCTTGACCCAGTTTAAACGAACAGATTTAATTCAAACTGTGTACCCTTATCAAGAACCAGTGAGAATCCAATAATTTGATAAGCTTGTCTTATTATCGTTGAACTTCATTCGAAGATTCGATACAATGGTGAAGGTGCCAGTTAAAACATCAACACCACTGTTTTTTAAGAAATGGTGAATGATATACATAAATTCATCGCCAATACTGTCATCGTCATGGTAGGATAACAATGTTAACTAAAGATTTAATTTAAGCTAAATAACCGGTGGCTATGCAATAATTTAATAACTAGAAAGTTAAAGAAAAATATAGTTTAAAGAAACTAAAAAACATGTCTTTATAGCACTAAAAAGTGAAAACTAATTTTTAATATAATCTAAAAATAATAATGAATGAAAAATACCAGTATTATTGTGAAAAAAGCGTGGATTTCGCTATATAGAAATAATATATCACAAAGCGCCATACGATTTTTTCACAATAATACTAATATTTTTCATCTATTCATATTTTCAGCTTATATTAAGAACTATTTTTTACTTTATCACTTTTTAGTGCGTGTTTTTTAGTTTTATTAAACTACCTATAGTAAGTCGTCAGAATAGAGGTATAATGAAAGCCTTTCAATCCACAACCAGCAAATCCAAAGAGTGGAGAAATTCAAATATTTGGGGGCCACTTTAAACGCTAAATGCGATTGTGATGAAGAAATAAAGATCCGGATTGCTGTGGCCAGAAATACTTTCATAAAGTTTAATACTTACCTCCTTCGCCGAGAAGTGCCTCTGGACTTAAGATTGCGTGTACCTAAATGCTACATTTGGCCTATAGTAACATATGGGTCAGAAAGCTGGTCAATGAAAGTAAGATCAATGAATCGTATAGAAGCATTCGAAATGTGGACGCTAAGAAAACTTCTAAGAATACCCTCGATTTACCATGTCATCAACGGAGAAGTTCTACGAAGAGCAAATGAAGAAAGACAGCTGCTGCACATTATCAAAAACATAAAGGCAGCTTATTTGGGACATAACTTAAGAGGCTCCAAATATAAAATCCCGAAAGAAATCTTAATGGGCAAAATAGAAGGAAGAAGAGAGCCAGGACGAAAACAACATTCTTGGTTCAGAGATATCAGAAACTGGTGCGGTATCAGAGACATCGGAACATTATTCAGAAAAGCAAGAGAACATACCTTACACATTATCTATCATGATGAACAGTGACCAGTGACTCGCCTACACGCTGCATTCCGTACGGCACCTAAGGAAGAAGAAGACCTATATTTATTTCGGTTTTTTCAATAATTTGTCTACAAGTTGATCGTTTTGCCAAGCTGTCAAGAACATCTGGAATTTTTGAGATACTTATTCACTAAAACGTTATCAATGAGAAGATCGTAAAACAGCAAAATGAAGAGAAGCGTCCTTAAATATAGACGAGCTTTTTACCTACGCAGGTGACAGTAGATTCTTGAATAGAAATGCTATACCATTGGATATTAAGATAGAACCGATCGAAAAAAGCACCACTAAATTATCCTTCCGTGCATAAAAGTAATAAAATGTCACAGAATTTGAATAGAAATGTCATTACCAGCATCACTAATGGTTGATTTGTTCGAATCCTCATTTAGTTGGATCCGATAAATTTATGCCCAGTCCACCTTTATTAGGTTTATCTCACTTTGGAAGCGCTTATCTCACCAATTTACATGAGTTCGATTTCTTCTAATTGATGAGCCGGTCAATTATTTTTTGGGGAATCGTCTTCGGGTTACGTTTGTTGCTATTTCGTGGGCTCCGAGATAAGACGAATGGTAGTTTAAGTCAGTGAGCTCTGGTTATGCTTATGTGATGGATATTTCTTTAAATGTTTATTCAGAAAGAAGAGTAACATAAAAAAATGAAGTCAAGTTGATTGACTCAGTACTTCCCACACATTACGCTGATACCAGTTTATTATTTTCCCATAGCATGAAGCTTTGCAACCAAATAATCGCCAGCCCCCCCTCCCCTAAAATTGTCTTATGCCGCTAGGTCTTTCCTTCACAGGTCAATGGACAGCCTATTATCGATACTACAAACTTCTCAGTTTTACAACCCCCCACCCCTCAACCACCTCACTTTCACCCCCACCCAAAAAACTGGTAGGGAATGACCAGGAACCTCTAAAACATCTAAAAACAGAATTTGAGTTGTTTTATACTTTTCGTTCTTTGATTATTGCTACGCTGCCACTGACACGATTTTTAACAAACATGCGCGTTTTCCATTCTCACCACGGTAACAATATACTGTGTCAAAATTTCATTAGAATCAATTTAATAGTGTCCACATTACAAAATCCAAAACGATTTAGACCAATAAATTCTCGTATAGTATACAGAAAATTCTAAGTCCCTTAGTTTCTGTAATAGGCTAGGCAATGTTCGGATGCACCTAAAACGGTGATTTGTGTCGCTATATCTTCCTTCACAGGTTAGTGGACAGCCTATTATGAGTACAAGAATTTTTTTAATTTTTCAACCCCCAACCCCCCCACTACCCCAATTTCACCCCCACCCCAAAAAAAAAAAACGCAGAAAATGATCATCAGGAACTTCTAAAACGCTTAAAAACGAAGTTTGAGCTGTTTTTATATTTTTAGTTTTTTTAGATGGTATCTACTGGTTCATTCGCCTTTAGGGGCAATTTTTCACCCAAAGGACAAGAAGGTGTCCTGAGTCTTCTCAACTCGTCCACCCAAAGCTGTTGGTTGAGAAGAGGTTACTGTTTATACCGACAGTAGTTCGGTTCCTTTTAGTCGCCTTTTACGACACGCAGGATATACGGTGGGAGATATTCTAACCCGCCCCCACAAGGGGGGACATAGTGCATACAAAGATAATTATTTTTCTTCAACCGAGTGAGATTTGTATATTTACATTTTCTTCAAACGCAACAAAAACTCAAAACGTAGGACAGACTCTTTACTTTCATATTTTGAAACATCTCAATTCTTGCTATTCCTGTGCGATTGAAAATTTACCGCTACATCCAATGGCTGTTTTCAATTGGGCCCTGCAGCCAATTTTCCATCAAAAAAAATGTTTTAATGAACCTGTAAATCTGCATGGGATCTTAATTTTTTTCAAATAATGACAAACACTCGACTCAATACGTAGGTTATGAGTATTTGCCATGTTCGAAAACCAAAGGTTTTTCAATATTATTTTGGGAGTCATATCTTTTGATTTTGCCCGATTTGAGAATGCCGACTTTTAACCACAATTTTCGGATATTTCCTCAATGGAAAATTAGTGATTTTTCTGCCCAATTTTTTTCGAAATTGTTTCGTAAGGGTCCATGCATTTTTTTCTTTTACCAGGCTCTTTTAAGTGGATGAAATAGAGGTTCAAAGTTTCTGCTATATAAATAAAATCGCAAGTTTAATTTTTTTCTATATCGCCTTTATCGCCTTGTCAATATTCCATTACGTCATGAGAGATTTATAAAAGAAAAGGATATCAGAAAACAGTTATCAGGATCAATGGGTATGACATTGTTGAAAAATTAGTTGGACATTTTTTATGGTCAGCCTCCCACAAAGGCTGAAAGCCTATGGCGCTGTAGAAGCGCTGCGAGAAGATACGTGCCTGTGAACATTAGATTTGAAATGCTGCAGGTTGTAGCTGTCAGGAAAAAATCCCTGGCAATTCATTTCACAGCTGCAAGGTTCTCCAAAAGAAGGAATGCTGTAGGAGACTGGTTTGGGGAGTAGGGACCTCGACCTCGTAAGGATGAGCTCGCAGAGCCTCTCTAGTGTTCCTTGTTCGGACGGCCTTTGGTATCATTATCAGTGAGAGCTCACTTGAACATCTTCTGTGGTAGAATCATGTCATCCACTCTTCTTTGATGTTTCAGGCTGTTGGAGGTCCTTTGTGAGGTTAGGCTTAACGTCTAGTCTAATTGCTTTCTTCTGGAAACAATCTAGATTCTTTAGAGAGAACAATGGTCGGATCTGGCCTTGTAGAGCAGTAGTTGCTCTGGTGTATACAGCTTCCTACAGCGGAACAAAACTCCAAGCTTCTGGGATGCCATCTTAGCGATACAAGGACGTAGTCGTGTCAGGACATGTTTTTTGTATAGCGGCATCAACTGATTTGGTTATTAGCCGCTACTTAACCATGCGAACACTTGTGCTTATACTTAAAAAAAAAACGGAAAAACTATTCAAATTACACTTCATTCAGTGTTTTTACGGAAGATTTTAATAGTTTTAAGAAATTCTAAGGTGGCATAATGTTTCTAGTAAGGAGTAAACAAGTTTTAAAATCTTTCGGTATGTTATGAACTAGTCTGGCAGCTGAGTATAAGGGATAATCAAGCAATATATGTTTCAACGTAAGTATAAGATTGTACCTCTCACACATTGGTGGAGGCTTTCCTAGTAATAGGTGAGAGTGCGTAAGGTAACTGTGACCTATTTTCATTCTAGTGAGTGCTACCTGCTCCCTACGTGTGAGCGATGATAAGCTCCATTTTTTAACAGCGGACTTGAATACTTTCTGCCATAGTTGGAACATGTTATTGTTGATGTTGATCCCCAAAAGCTTGATGGAATATGACTCGGCTAATGGGTCACCCTCCATTTCCACAGTTGGTAACCCAACAACGTGCGACTTCTTTGTGAGTGTTGGTGCCCGAGTTTTCTGTACGTTAAACTGTACTTTATTTACTAATCCCCACTCGACAATTGTTTTGATATCTACGTTGATCTGCGAGGTATGTTGCTGTCGCCGACGTACCGTCTCCTGGAATGATAGTGGCTTGCCTGGTTCCATGCACGATATCATTGTACTGTCGTCTGCGAAGCTTTAAATTGGATTGGATGTTATTTCCGTTGATGTACACATTCAAATTCAAATTTTTTATTGCCCTTTAGACATTCAAATGAATGTACATGATTCGTCATGAAAAAGATACAAAAATACAAAATACAAAACACAGAGAAAATAGGTATATAAACCAAACAAGTATATAACAATCATAAACAAACAAATTCAGAGACAGCGTAGCAACACTGAGAAACAAGGAAGCCTTTCAGCTTGATCTTAAACTTATTGATATTTAAACAGCTTGGTCTTTCATATGTTTGGCAATTTATTGTAGATTCTGGGTCCCAGTATATCGGGCGATTTCTTACCCGCATTGTATTTAGCGAAAGCCACGTGCAGATCTTCAAATTGTCTGGTCACTACAGAGCATGAATTTTCATTCAAAAACTTGTTTTTATTTATAAATGTATACACCGCCATGTCATAAATAAACAAAGACGGTACTGTTAAAATTCCCAGCAGAAACCGTGTCAATATAGCTTTAAGAAAACAATTCGCGATTATGTAGAGACTGTTATCTTGAAAAGTAACTATTATGTGGATACTCTTCTGACTATACTAAAATTGTGGAAGATGATCCAACCGTTAAAAAGAATACCGAATACAGATAATCGGTTTTCGGTACCATCTCTAAACCGATATATTTATGTGATCGTCGGTCCAGTTTCAGTGAATGAACCGAAAAGCGTGGCGAAATCAATTTGAAAACGTTTTCTGGACGTGAACCCATGAGACGCGAATATATAGCTGCTCTTCTGACAATACTAAATTCGTAGTCGATGCAATCGTTAAAAAAGAATACCGAATACAGATATACGGTTCTGGGTGCCATCTCTACACTGACATATTTATGTGATCGTCGGTCCAGTTTCAGTGAATGAACCGAAAAGCGTGGCGAAATCAATTTGAGAATGTTTTCTGGACGCGCACTCATAAAACGCCAGATTTACATCGCACCTGCGAGCATCTTTGATGTTAATAAAATCCAGACAGCGCCATAAAGGTCGGCTTCATCGAAATTATTACTAATGTATGCGTGGCTTGAGTGCGTGCGGTCTTTTCGGTAGATAACTTGAACGTGTACTATATGTCTAGGTGCTCCATAAACTTCGTTCTGTCTAAGGCGATCACTGAACCTGTGATTCTCACACTGGATCCACATAGATAAGAGTTATACTCTCTATGTATACTAGCAGCTTTACAGACACTGATCTTCCATAATTATTAGGTTTTTGAAAAAAATTTTTTTTCGTGATAAATGAAAAGATCATATATTTATAAGTTTGATGATAAAACTATTTTTTTTTGTTTTTCGCAGTAATTCAGAGGTTATACCAAAAAAAAAAAAGAAATAATTTGTGAGTCTAGTTCCGAAGACACGCTGACAGCTCCCGGACAAAACCAAGCGCGTGTGACGTCAGAATGTTAGTTATCACCAACAACGACCTACTCCGATCCCTATTTTTTAGAGATAACCAGCTAAAGGCGAAAATAGTTACATGTGGTTAGCATCCTCAAAATATACATGAGGCGAGTTTTCGTCCTGATAGGAAGCCAGACAAAGATTTTAGATTTTTAGGGCGAGCTTGAAGATCTGAGGGCCTGAAAATTTTAGACTTTCGTTACCTGAGGCGAAAATTTACCACAACGGCCGGATTTGCAATTAGCATCCTCAAAATATACATAATACGAGTTTACGTCCTGATAGGAAGCCAGATAACGATTTCAGATTTTTAGGGTGAGCTTGAGGATCTGAGGATCTGAACATTTTTTTTGTTAGTTGAGGTTGAAGCTCTAAACAACGGCCGGATTTGTAATCAGCATCCTCAAGATATACGTAGTACGAGATTTCGTCCTGATGGAAAGCCAGATAACGATTTTAGATTTTTAGGGCGTGCTTGAGGATCAGAAAATTTTTGATTTACGTTATCTGAGGCTGAAGCTTTAAACAACGGCCGGATTTGTAATTTGCATCCTCAAAATATACATAATACGAGTTTTCGTCCTGATAGGAAGCCAGATAACGATTTTAAATTTTTAGGGTGAGCTTGAGGAACTGAGGATCTGAAAATTTCTAATTTCCGTTACCTAAGGCTGAACCTTAAAACAACGGCCGAATTTGTAATTAACATCCTCAAAATATACATAATACGAATTTTCGTCCTGATACGAAGCCAGATAACGACTTTAGATTTTTAGAGTGAGCTTGAGGATCTGAGGATCTGAAAATTTCAGATTTTCGTTACCTGATGCTGAACCTCAAAACAAACGGCTGGATTTGTAATTAGCATCCTCAAAATATACATAATACGAGTTTTGGTCCTGATAGGAAGCCAGATAACGATTTTAGATTTTTAGGGTGAGCTTGAGGATCTGAGGATCTGAAATTTTTTGATTTTCGTTACCTGAGGCTGAACCTCAAAACAACAGCCGGACTTGTAATTAGCATCCTCAAAATATACATGAGGCGAGTTTTCGTCCTGATAGGATGCTAGATAACGATTTTAGATTTTTAGGGTGAGTTTGAGGTTCTGAGTATCTGAAAATTTTTGATTTTCGTTACCTGAGGCTGAAGCTCTAAATAACGGCCGGATTTGTAATGAGTTTGAGGATCTGAGGATCTGAAATTTTTTGATTTTCGTTACCTGAGGCTTAACCTCAAAACAACGGTCAGATTTGTAATTAGCATCCTCGATATATACATAATACGAGTTTTGGTCCTGATAGGAAGCCAGATAACGATTTTAGATGTTTAGGGTGAGTTTGAGGATCTGAGGATCTGAAAACTCTTGATTTTCGTTATCTGAGGCTAAACCTTAAAACAACAGCCTGATTTGTGATTAACATCCTCAAAGTATACATAATACCAGTTTTCGTCCTGATAGGAAGCCAGATAACGATTTTAGATTTTTAGGGTTAGCTTGAGGATCTGAGGATCTGAAATTTTTTTATTTTCGTTACTTGATGCTGAAGCTCGAAACAACGGCCGGATTTGTAATTAGCATCCTCAAAGTATACATAATACGAGTCTTCGCGCTGATAGGAAGCCAGATAATGATTTTAGATTTTTAGGGTGAGCTTGAGGATCTGAGGATCTGAAAATTTTTGATTTTCGTTACCAGGGTCTGAACCTCAAAAGAACGGCCAGATTTGTAATTAGCATCCTCAAAATATACATGATACGAGTTTTGGTCCTGATAGGAAGCCAGATAACGATTTTAGATTTTTATGGTGAGCTTGAGGTTCTGAGGATCTGAAAATTTTTGATTTTCGTTACCTGAGGCTGAACCTCAAAACAACGGCCGGATTTGTAATTGGCATCCTAAAAATATACACAATACGAGTTTTCGTCCTGATAGGCACCCAGATAACGATTTTAGATTTTTAGGGTGAGCTTGACGTTCTGACGATTTGAAAATTTTTGATTTTCGTTACCTGAGGCTGAACCTCAAAACAACGGACAAATTTGTAATTGGCATCCTAAAAATATACACACTACGAGTTTTCATCCTGATAGAAAGCCAGATAACGATTTTAGATTTTTAGGGTGAGCTTGACGTTCTGACGATTTGAAAATTTTTGATTTTCGTTACCTGAGGCTGAACCTCAAAACAACGGACAAATTTGTAATTGGCATCCTAAAAATATACACACTACGAGTTTTCATCCTGATAGAAAGCCAGATAACGATTTTAGATTTTTAGGGTGAGCTTGACGTTCTGACGATTTGAAAATTTTTGATTTTCGTTACCTGAGGCTGAACCTCAAAACAACGGACAAATTTGTAATTGGCATCCTAAAAATATACACACTACGAGTTTTCATCCTGATAGAAAGCCAGATAACGATTTTAGATTTTTAGGGTGAGCTTGAGGTTCTGAGGATCTGAAAATTTTTGATTTTCGTTACCTGAGGCTGAATCTCAAAACAACGGCCGAATTTGTAATTGGCGTCCTAAAAATATACACAATACGAGTTTTCGTCCTGATAGGCACCCAGATAACGATTTTAGATTTTTAGGGCGAGCTTGGGGTTCTGAGGACCTGAAAATTTTTCATTTTCGTTACCTGAGGCTAAACCTCAAAACAACGGACAAATTTGTAATTAGCAGCCTCAAAATATACGTGGTACGAGTTTTCGTCCTGATAGGAAGCCAGATAATGATTTTAGATTTTTAGAGTGAGCTTGAGGATCTAAGGATCTGAAAATTTTTGATTCTCGTTACCTGAGGCTGAACGTCAAAACAACGGACAAATTTGTAATTGGCATCCTAAAAATATACGTAACACGAGTTTTTGTACTGATACGAAGAAAGATAGCGATTTTAGATTTTAAGGGTGAACTTGAAGATCTGAGGGTCTGAAAATTTTCCATGTTTGTTACCTGAGTCTGAACCTCAAAACAACGGCCAGATTTGTAATTAGCATCCTTGAAGTATACATAACACGAGTTTTCGTCCTGATAGGAATCCAGATAACGATTTTAGATTTTCAGGGTGAGCTTGAAGATCTGAGGGTCTGAAAATTTTTGATTTTCCTCACCTGAGGCTGAACGTCAAAAGTCAAAACAACGTCCGAATTTGTAATTAGCATCCTCAAAACATACATGAGGCCAGTTTTCGTCCTGATAGGAAACCAGGTAATCCACTGATGCGAAACTTATCATACCATTCCATTTGAAAAAGAAGAGTTTTTAACGTTTTAAACTTTTCAGATTAGAAAATTGCTTGTCTATTGATTTAATGTGCTTTCAAAACAATGGCCTTACCGAACCGTAGTATGTTTCTTGTTGGTTTTAAAACCGATAACAGTATCTTTCTGTCATACTTAGTTTCCGAGATATTAACATTTTTTGTAAAGTACTACAAACGTCAAAATTTCTAAAGATTGCTGAATAACTTCGAAAATAGGCTTGGTAGATATAAACTGTGGTTAAAAAACTGGACCTAGAAATCGATGCTAAATTCAAAAACGTAATAATGGTAGGATATTCTATTTAAAATAAGGAAGCTGATACCTACTTCCGGTATATCCGGTAGTTCGCCATCTTTGAAATTATTGTCTACAGGCAGACCATTTCAAAAGAAACGTTTTTTATCGAAGCCATTTTCTTCTAATTTAAACGGTAAAGCCGCTAAAGACCACTGCGCGCTTATTGGACCACCCTGTACACCACAAATATCTTGGAAATTGTGCAACATTTCGCGCTCCTCATACCTTCAGCCGTAAACTGTCACAATATTACATAACTGTCCCATTATATCTCAGTCGCCTTCACCAGACAATTTTAATGGTAGCCGCGCTGAATCGAAGATGTGTCCGACGTACGCATCAGACCATTAAACGGTCACATTCACAACAGTAAAATTCTAATCAACATTCAGTACGTTCCGGCCGACATATACGGCCGTGTAAGCACAATGTTTCTATGATTTATTCGCGCAAATGACTACTTGTCAGAACGGCCGCCGTAGCAGATAGTAAAATGGATCGGACTTGAAAGGTTGCGAGCTCGCTCCCATATTTACCCGCCTCTTTCGGATGTCTTACGATTCCGGCATTTTCCCAAAAGACTGGAAAACAGCTTGCATCCAGCCGGTGCCAAAAAAGGGATCCAAAACTGATCCGACCAACTGTAGGCCTATAGCTCTGCTTTCTGTAATCAGTAAAGTGATGGAGAGATGCGTCAACCAAGAGCTCATTAAATACCTAGATCAACTGAATATCTTCTGGCTTACGTTCACATGTGTGGAGCAAACTCATCCAGTCATTGGCTAGGCTCACGTCGTTGCTCTCGATATTTCAAAGGCATTCAATCAACTGTGGCATGCAGGTCTCCTAAACAAGCTCCCGTCTTATGGGCTCCCTGTTAAGCTTTGCGGTTGGCTCGCAGACTTCCTCTCAGGTCGGAAAATCTCTGTCGTGGTAGACGGCTTTTCCTCTTCTTTCCATAGCATCAATTCCGGGGTTCCGCAGGGATCAGTATTGGCTCCTACATTGTTTCTGCTTCACATTAATGATCTAATCTCTAGCACTACAAACCCAATCCACAGTTTTGCGGATGACAGTACGCTGCATGCAGGCATCATGGGCAATAGATCGATCTCTGTGGTCGAGCGGGAACGCAGAAGACTGGCAGTGGCAGCTTCACTTTCAAAGGATCTCGATACCATTACCGCTTGGGGGCTTAAGAATATGGTTAAATTTAATGCCTCCAAGACCCAGTATTGTACGCTATCAAACAAGAAGTGCCCAAGCCAACACGAGGTTCTAATGAACAACCAGGCTCTGCCAAGGAGTCACTCATTCAAGCTGTTAGGAGTCAACATTACAGAAAATCTGATCTAGCACGAACACATCGCGTCAATTGCAACAGCTGCTGGTAAAAAGCTTGGGACCTATTTAGAGCCAGAGAAGGGAGTTCGACTAATTGGCGATCCGGCCTTAACGCGCCAGCTTCAGTCACTTTCTAACCGGCGTGTTGTTGGTGACCTCTCACTCTTATACCGATATTCCAACGGAATCTGCTCCTCTGAGCTATCCTCTATCGTTCCGCCGCTCACTGCTCCTATCAGATGTACCCGTGCGACCGGTGCATCTCATCCTATGACGGTCGTTCTTCATACATCAAGAACTGAGCGGTACAACCGCACATTTATTCCCAGGGTGTCCAAGGCTTGGAATGGACTGCCAGAAGATGTATTTATTGGGCCTGCGGGTATTGGCCCATTCAAATCTCGCGTTAAAAAACTTCTCCTAACATAACCCCTTCACAGCAGCCGCGGTACTCTGGTATTTAGGCTCTGCCTGCGCGGTCTACTCAGTTATATATAAAAAAACAGGTTATTATGAATTGAGCGATTTTGAAGGAGCTTAGTTCAAAAATAAGTGCACCTTCATCCAGGATAAATCAGTGCAAAAATACGAGGGCTGGTCTGTATCTCCCGCAATCCATTACGCTGTTGTTTTATAGAGCAACCCTAGTATATCGACTCTTATATGCAGTTGGCATAGAAGCGCGCTCTTCTGGTTAGGTGAAGCGAATGCACCCTTCCGTTCCGCCAAGAAGTGTGCTGCTTTTTAGCAGTGACTTTCCTTTGGTTTGTCGTTACCTCTGGGTACCAGATGGCACACAAGCAGATCTTTTTTGCCGCCTACTACGTCAAAAATACCTATACTTTTTTTTGCCGGATTATATTCTTATTCCACCTCGTGTTTTTAAGCCATTCAGAACTTTGCAACTTCATAAGAACTTACTATAAACAATTATTTTTTTCCTGGATTCGTAATGTATTTTTGGAGAACTTGTAAACCATTTAAATGAACTAAATAACTAGTAGTTCAAATGGCTGCCTAGTTGGTACAACAGACATGAACAAAAATGTATTGGTAATATAGGAAAATAATAAAAAAAGGTTAAGTAATCACTTTTCAATGTCGTTAATTTTTTTACATTTGTGTAGCTGATAGCATGCTAAAAATCGAGGTTCACATAAGGCAGATAGAAAGCAAAAATATAACCCTACCATTAGTGCTTTGCTATTTCTTTTTACCTTAAATATGGTGAAGATCTTTGTTATTCTGTAATAAAATTTGCATAATTGTACTGACATCTACGACTTCCTTGCATATTATTATTAAACTCTTAGTATTATTATCTATAAATTAATAGCCATTACCCGCTGGAACTTTTTCTCTGCTACTTTCTAGAAGTCGTTAAAATAAACAACTTTTTCAAATAACATTCAAAATCCGAGCGAAAAACTCAACATAAACAGACTAGGTATGTCTTGATACACAAGCCCAGATTTACTTTTCTTGTTTCTTTCGGAAAGAAATTATTTGAAAAAATTGTGTATTTTAACGACTTCTATACACAATTAAAAAAAAAAAGTATCAACTTAGGACTCCCCTGTATATTGTGTTCTGTAAATCAAATACTTAGAAATAAACATAAGTACAGTACCGGTTCAGTAATTCACTGCTATAACACTAGAAATCAAATCACTTACGTTTCAGGCTAAATAAAGCTGAGAAGAACTCATTAGAACTTCGATTTTTCAAGAAAATTAGTGAAAAGCCAGATCATTGCCAAATAACAAATTTAAAATGGTCATAAAAAGTTATTTGAGAAAAAATGCTTTTAATTCCCACACCGATAGGTGAGGAGAGTATTGTGATCGCGATTTCGATTTTGAGATAACGAGCTTTTTGGGCATCTTATGACCTCTACATAACGAAAATCCACGTCACCTATTTCCTTCGGTCTGTCGGTCTGTCTGCCTGTCTGTCTGTTAGCGTTTTTTCTAGCCTCGTAATCTCAGCAATCGCTGCATGTATTGTGATAAAATTTGCCTATAATTGTGATATTGATTATGATGTTTTGTTTGTATTATATTTTTAGACTTGACGTTTGTAAAAACATATTTTGATTGATACTATAAAAAAAGGTACAAATGATAATGAAAATTGACAGCTCTCCGGACTTACGAGGAAAAAAAAAGTGCTTCAATTTGACCACACGAAGGTATGTGAAATGTGGTCATACTCTCTTATATTATTTATAATAAATCTACGGCAGGTATTTTGCGTTGTTTGCAGCCTTTTTCATCTATGTTAGTATATGCATTCCGATAAGTATCTGTGGGGGAATGATTGAGAGCAGCACAGGGAAATTAAACTACCCACATTTTAAGCGTAATTGAATGTATTTGAAGTATTTGTAGGTTTTCTGTATAAGATTGACAGCGAATCACAGCAGCTTGCCAAGTTCACTGCCGAGTTTTGAAACTTCTTGGAGCCGCTTGCGAGGAGAAAATGAAATTGTAACTGTGGTCTAAACTAAATAACTGAGAAAATTTAACTTTGAATGACGGAATTAATCAATTGAAAATGGGAATGTCCAATTTGGAATGGAACAGAATTGATAATGACGCGTAGCTTGACGGAGTTTTTTCAAGCCTTTCTTACACTGTCATGATGACAGACGCATGGCCTGCTATGTGGCCTGCCACCCTCTTTCTACGGGCGTACACCGTGTGATCCTTTTTGAGAGTGCATAGCGTAAATTTTATATTTTTTGATAGAGAAATATGTGTTTGGTTGTTCATCCTGTGTTGTGTATCCTTGGCCTAACTAGCAAAAAAAGCAAAACGTCCGCTATGCCTTTACCTCTGGTCGTCCTATACGACCTCGCACTTTTGCTGCAACCGCCCTTATCTAATCGAGATCGAAATATGTTTTTCCGAGACACACACACCGATGTTTATCAATGAGATGTTTATACAGCTATTTCGCATGTTTACACTTCGCCTGTAAATCTGCCGTGTTTTATCGGCTTAAAAACTGCCTGAATGGCTAAGGTCTCCATTAGAAACAGAACTAGGAAGAGATAAGAGAGTTTTTGCGTTATCTCTCGCCGAGAAAGCCATCATTTAAACTGAACGGCATTAGGTTTTTTTTTGGAATCGCTTACATGCCAGATGGTGCTATACACATCGGAATACTGTATAGATGGAGGTGTGCACGACAGGGGAGATTAATCTGACATCTGGCGTAGAGAGGTTAGGAATAATTAGATTTCTGAAGCCAACTAAAAACGGGCGATAAAGTTTGGAAGTACAATTTACAAAGTAAAGTAAAGTAAAGTAATTTATTGATTCCTTGGACTACAAGAACAGTATAGGATAAGTCAATCTGACAGCAGTTTTTAAGGTTACAATATAAATAAGTATAAAAGTACATCGTGATATCATCAACAAAGGAACAATTATCAAAATTAAACTTTAAGAAATTAATCTAAGATGTCAATGTAAGCTGAAATAGACTAGAAAAGATTACTCAAATTTTCTGTCATAAATTCCTCAACAAGTATAGGGAAACATTTTAAATCAACCAGTCAACGTCTTTGTTATGTATTCTATTCAAATTTCAATTTAAGATAATACAGAGTTTTATTTTACACTGTATTGATTGGAAGAACGGGAATTCCCGAACTCTGCCTTTTGGCGAACTATATACTTATTATTTATTTTTTCTTGCTGTCATTATATGTCTTTTTTCATGTATCGGTTTGCTAATAAAAGCGATTATTATTACTCATCTGACTTTCTAAGTTCCTCTCGCATAATTGCGGTAGCAACAAGTGTTGACGGGCTGTGCCAAGTCGACACCCTGACTATTGATCGGAATTTAGGAACAATCGCATAATATTACAGGTCTTTAGGATTACAAACTTTTGGAATACTTTGAGTAACTTTTCGTCCAGGCTTAACTGTTGAAGGTGTTGTGTGAACGTGTCTGGTGTAAGGCCTGAGACATAATGAGGGGGACAGTAGTGACTTTGTTTTGTTTCCAAAGTCGTTTTATTTCCATAGCAAGGTCTGTGTATTTAGATATCTTCCCAGCGTAGGTGTTTCACATCATTGGGAATGGCTATATCTATCAAATAGGTAATGTTGTCGGCCTTTGACTGGAAAACTATATCTGGTCTATTGGCTGGGATAGTCTTGTCTGTATGTATTTCAACGTCCCAGTATAGTTTGTATCGATCGTTCTCGAGTACTGATGTCGGAGTTTATTATTATTATATATCAGTATAAGTCAATTGAACCATTGGCTATAATCCTACTCTAATTGATTCAGTAGTAAAAAATAACGAGTAAAAAAGCAACCTAATATATCCTCACACTGTTGATAAACCATCCAACAAGGACTAAATACAATAATAAACGAACCCATTTGCCATAATTAGTTTATAAAAAAATACAACAGATCAATAATGGGTGCGTCCTCCGTGTTGACGAATGAACTTTTCTAGCCTACACGGCATGCTCGTAATCTGGTAGTTGATAAACTCTGGAAGTACAGCCTCCCAAGCTGCCCTCTCAGCATGTTCCAGTTCGTCCAGCGTAGTCGGAGGTTTGGGCAAATCGCCTATCGACCCATCCAATCCGATACTTTTTCAATTGGCTATCATAGGGGTGATCGTAAAGGTTAGAAGAGTACCCTGACATCAGCTTCTTGTAGGAACCTTCATCGATACCCTTGCAATATAAGGACGTGCATTATCTTGCTGGAAGAAATCCTCTTCGAGGCCTTGGAAATATGGAACGGCAATTGGTTCTAACACCTCATTCACATAACGTTGCGGAGTTGGTGTGCCACGAATCACAAGTAAAGGTGACTTGTTGTTGAATGCAAAGGCACCCCAACCCATCAAACCAATAGGACGGTGTACATGGCGCTCAACAGCAAACTGGAGATCGCGTCGTTCACCCCTGTCTGATGCCACTCAGCATGCCACTGTCGGTCTTCTTGGCACCAAGTGCAATAAGTTGAGGCATTACACCTTTTCCAACTGTAGTTTCTAAAGCGTCAAGTGATAATTCAAAACGGTCAAGTTAGTTTTCCAACTGGTCACTTGTAATTTCAACATGTGAGGTGTTATTTAATTAGAAAATAGGTTAGTATAATGTTTTAATTTACTGTATAATATAAAAAAAACAGTCGGACTTCACCTGTTCCTGCACAGTTTTTTGACATTTCAATATTAAAGAAGCAAATAAAAATGTAGATTTGAAAAAGTATCTTTTATTTCATGAAATATTATAAAACATATTTCCTTAAAAAAACTGTATGGGATGATTTCGTGTATTTTCTCTAATGATTTTTGCTGTATTCTGGTATAGGGCTATATTTTGAGGTTAGAGTTGGCGTTTTCCGGCAAATAATCTTCGTTACTATCGATATGAGTGCACAAAAAGGGGTCATTACATATCTCTTTACTTTCAGACGACATTATGCCATATACAAGCTATTTGTTACTATTCAACAAATTAATTTCAACCAAAAAATGAAAGAGTTTCATACTGTGCAAGAACAAGCCTAGTCCAGGCCTTTTTTACACAGTGTAAAAAACCAGACTATCAACAAAACAATTCTGAATCGCGGGTAGTATAAGAGAGAAGCCTCGTTTTTGCACTAAACGATGCAGAATTCCAAGCTGCCTGGGTGTCTGATATGAAACTGTCATTTCTATTTCATTCGTCTCCTCCTGGGAAAAGGACAACGTAGGATCGTTTCGTATGTGTTTGGGGCAGTGGCGACGCTGGACTGTTTTTGAAGTATTACCAAAGCAGGGTGTCAGGTAATTTGCTAGTTTTGGATGCCACGCCCTTTTTTCAAAAAAAAGTATCGTTGAAATAAAACTCAGATCATCAAAACAAGTTAGTGCTTTAGGTTTAGAAGAACTATACCAACTATTCTTTATATTTCAAGTCATCGGCGGTCGACACATTTTTTTTGGAGAAAAGATAAGGTACGGCCAATAATACAATTTATTTTTCTTGCAACCACATAGCCAAAAGTTATTATTATACCAGCTCGATTTAAAATATAGCACAACATTTTTTTCCTCTATTAAATCATTCACGAGTAGCGTAGATTTTCCTGTTTCAACTATTGCCTTTTTTTCTTCGAAATTGTACAGGGAAAAAGAGTTTTTAAGTAACTGATGAAACAACGGCGGTAACACGTCTAAGGTCAAAGAGAAGCTGGAGTACGACGGAAATGGATAAATACGATGCACTTACATTCATTCATATTTTAAAGTGTATTTCTAATACCATACGATATGCGTTTTAAATATCGGCGTTGACTGTATTATTATCGCTCAACTCTACGCAACTCAAAGTTACTAGTACGAAAATTTGTAACAGTGTGTAGACTTTCACGCCCGCCGATCGCGGGTCCTCGTTACCTAGGTGCTCTTTAAATACACGATAAAATACGATGAGTCTCGATGTACGATCACATATGGGTTGGGATAAAGTATGGAACCAAGCAAATAACTTTGGAACGGAAAGAGTGATATTGCTGAAAATTTGCAGGCAAGTGTAGTGACGTCTAATGCATCCGAAGACATTATGTTAGCTATAACGGTTTAACCGGAAGTACCGTCAACTTTTTTAATTTAAATGGGACACCCTGTATATTTTTGCAGATTTTAATTCATCTTTTTTTTCCGAATACGTCCATAGTGGGTTTAGTATTTGTTTCTTAAAAAATTTGTCTCACAAATTCGTCCGTGGCGGTCTGCGGTCTTCTCGTTTGAGGTAATTTTTTTGGTATTTTTTTTTAGGTCACCGTCAAACGTGTTATAGGACCCCTGTCGGGACGTAAATCATTAAAAGTTGACACACTTCTTTGTGAGTTCTCACGCGATCGCCAAAACCGACTTTGAATGACCGGCATTTTAAACACCTGAAATGATAAAGAAGCTTTCCCGTTTTTACAGAAACTAATGCTAAAACCACTATGGACGTATTCGGAAAAAAAGATGAATTAAAATCTGCAAAAATATACAGGGTGTCCCATTTAAATTAAAAAAGTTGACGGTACTTCCGGTTAAACCGGAAGTACATTAATAGCTAACATAATGTCTTCGGATGCACTAGACCTCACTACACTTGCCTGCAAATTTTCAGCAATATCACTCTTCCCGTTCCAAAGTTATTTGCTTGGTTCCATACTTTATCCCAACCCTGTACGTATTATCCACAGAGAGAAGTGGAAACAGTGCGGCGGCAGAGCTTAGTACAGGAATTTCAGCGTAATTTTTATGGTCCTAACCAAGTTTTACCCATGTCTGTTTGATAAATAATGGCTCAATAGCTGGCATTGAAAAAAAGATTTAAAAAATTATTTCTCAGTAGTTATAAATTTAGTCACAATTTATAACTGTTACCACTGGTAACAGTGGATACAGAACGCTTCACCACTGGTTTGGGGAACCATGGTGTCCGAGTATTTAACAACTCCAACATTTTTTTAATATCACCGAAACTATGTGGGACATACTGAGTCAAATCACATGACGCAATCGAACGCCTGGTGTGTCAAGAAAAAAAGAATCATAAACCGCCCGGTTCCGGTTGAAATTAATAGCTCAATCTACGGCCATTACATATCAATAAGCATCGATTTTAACGCAATTAAGTAGAAGTTTTTGCATAAACCGGCTGGCGTGCATTTGCAATGCAAAACGAGTACGTCCGGCTCAGCACGAGCCCAATTAAGAACTGAGCGCAAATGAAATAAGAGACATTATCCAACCACTAAGCAGCGGGGATCGAATTTTGGAGCAAATAAAACTGCTCGGAAATGCCTGAAATTGCTCAAATCTATAAATTTCGCGGAGCGGTTTACTGCCGCCGCACCATCTGGTAACGATCCTGTAGAAAAAACTTAGATATCGTTAATAAATTATTTTAAGTGTGGTGTTCGTTTCTTGCCTCCTTGCGGACTCGTAATGTGGGTATAATTTCAGCAGAAGGGGGTCTGAATATGCGCTATGCGGCATTTTTTTATAAACTGTGATATAATTGGTGACTTAGATTGAGTGTACTAACTATACGAGGAGGTATCAGAAAATAAGTGGTCCTGTAGTATAGTACAGTACCTAGTATAGTTTACAAACATATTACACAAATTATCAATATATGTATGTGTGAAACTATGGTTTTATCGCAGTTTTCTTATGGTGTTCCGATATACGCCGCCTGCTTAGATTATGACACTACAATGAGAGTACAGAGAACTTAAAATGGGTGTATACGTTTTATATTTGGTATTAGAAAATATGAAAGGGTGAGTCATAAGCTGAAAGATGTTCATTGGTTGAACATGAGAGATCGTTTTGAGGTAGTTACACTTTGTTTCTATCACAAGATTTTAACTCTCCATCAGCCAGTTTACCTTTATGACAAAATATCATTTAGGAAATACGTTCATTCAGTAAATATACGTTCGAAAGGAAATATTAGTGCTCCAGCTCACAGAACTAAGTTTTTTGAGAGATCGTTTAGCTATAATATATACAAAATATGTAATCCTATTCCTCCGTACCTGAAGTCCTGTGAGATGTACAAATTTAGAACAATTTTGCGCGAATCATACCTTGGACTTATGAAGTAAAAATGTATATATTGTATCTTAATATTGCGTTGTAATTAAGCTCTGTATGCAATTTGCGAGCCACTGATGTATTTCCTTAGAATCTAGCATCCGTCAATGTTTTTGTTGTGTTTAAAGTTAAATTTTTTTTTTCTTTTTCTCAATTATTCTTCTGTTTCGGAATTTAATCCACATATGTAGGTATTTTTTATATTATGCTGCCATATATGCTGTGCGGAATGCGAATTGCATTAAAATAGATTTAATATAATTCAAGCGTTGAGCGCAAGAGCACCTCTATAGTCAACTCCCCCTTGTGGTTTTCATATAGCTTGTATCATTTTAATTTTGTTGATTTATTTTCAATTTATGCTACTTATGTTTGTTTTGATCAGCTGTTTGGAAATAAAGGCATTTATTATTATTATTATATGTAGAGTACCTACGTCCGGCTTTATCGAACGACTATAAGCAGGTTTACCTAAAAACCTAAAACCCGTATTTTACCTTCTATTGCGATGAAACATTGTATTTTGGATAATTTAGGAGTGCTGATTACAAATGCGGTCGCAGTTTTGAATTTTAGTTTGGTTTGATGGAAATAAAAAATGTGAGGTCTTCCACATCTTCACATTTATCTTAAACACCGAAAACCCTTATTTGGCTTTCTATTAAGATGGAACCTTGTATTTTGGATAACTTAAGGGTGCTGATTACAAATACGGTCGCAGATTTGAGTTTTAGTCTCGTTTGACAGAAATAAAAAATTTCAGATCTTTCAGATTTTCAGGTTAACCTGGAAAATTTAAAACCTCTATTTGGCTTTCTAATAAGATTAAACTTCGTGTTTTGGATACTTTGAGGGTGTTCGTCACAACTCCGATCGCAGTTCTGAGTTTCAGTCTCGTTTGACGGAAATCAAAAATTGTCTATCAGATGTTCAGGTTTACCTAAAAAACAGAAAACCTTTATTTGAGTTTCTATTAAGTTGGAACCTTGTATTTCATATAATACAAGGATGCTGATTACAAATCCGGTCGCAGTTTTCAGTTTCAGTCTCGTTTGACGGAAATAAAAAAATTCAGGTCTTCAAGATTTTCAGCTTTATCTAAAAAACCGAAAATCTTCATTTGGCTCTCTATTAAGTTGAAACCTTGTGATTTCGATAACACAAGTGTGCTGATTACAAATCCGTTAGCAGCTTTTAGTTTCAGTCTCGTTTGACAGAAATCAAAAATTTTAGGTCTACCAGATTTTCAGGTTTACCTAAATATTCAAAAACCTTTATTTGGCTTTCTAGTAAGGTGAAACCTTCCATTTTGGATACCTTGAGGATGCTGATTATAAATTTGATCGCAGTTTTAAGTCTCAGTCTGGTCTGACGAAAATCAAGAATTTCAGATCTTTCAGATTTTTAGGTTTACCTAAAAAACTAAAAACCTTTATTTAACTTTCTATTAAGATGAAGCTTCGTGTTTTGCATAACTTGAGGATCCTGATTATAAATCCGGTTGCAATTTTGAGGTTCAGTTTCGTTTAACGAAAATAAAAAATTTCAGACTAGTTAATTTTTTTAAAGCCATAGAGAGTGGACTTATATAGATTTAAACTGTGATCTGGCTGAATTCAATATTTCAAATTTATATCGGACTTTGTAAAATATTTCATACACCTGAACATATCATTCTTTTATAATAGACACATACCATCCTCAACTCAAACAGATATATTTGTGATAAATTAAAATAATTAGTGGAAGAACCCCAGCTTAGCAGTCGAATGATTAAGTCGTCTATCTAAGTGTATATTTTTTATTTTGGCTTTTGGCTTTCTAGATTCCAGATTAACGTAAAACGAAGGTAACCCAATTTGTCAGAAACCTGGTGCAGTATTGATTACAGATCTCCTGCCGATTTCGTATTCTATAAAAAAGCCGTTACAAATTATCGTTCTTTCAGTAACCAGTGACATCAGTAGCTTATTCGAAAGATATATGAAAGAAAGGTAGTCAGTAGCGGCACAAAATTGAAAACTAGCGGGGTCTAAGAAGTTGGTAAACTGGACCTAAATGTCTCCACATGATTTGCAAACAGATGGTAACCTATTTGGTCAAACTGCAACCAGAAAAGGAATTCGTCAGGAATGTGTATTATCTCCGACGTTGTTTAACATATTTACTCTGAATTTGTGGTGGACAACTGGAATGGCGGTATAACTATTTGCGGAAGCAAAATACCCAACTTAGATTTGCTGACGATACAATCCTTATTGCTGCTTCTCAGGAAGAACTAGAAGCTCTATTAAACACCTGAGTACAACACAGTGCAGTATATTGTCTTGGTACTAAATACAATAAGACCAAGGTTATGATCACAGATAGAGAGCACGATAATCATTGAGAAATAAAGTCAGTAGGCCGTTGTGAAGTAGTTCAAAGTTTTGCGTACCTCGGTTCTTTGATCGATGATTCGGGTGACTGTGGAAATTATATTTACGGCGCATTCAACAGGCACGTGTGATTAAAGCTCACTATGTGAGCTCAGCATGAGCTCCTTATACGGCTAATGTTTCCATACTGGATCAGTTCGGTGATCCAAAAAGACTAGCCTCCATTATGTCGACGAGAATGCATACATTCTTCAGACATATTCACAGAAGTGATAGTATGGAGAAATTTGTAGTTCAGGGTCATGCCCCGAGTGGGCGGCGCCGTGGCCGTTCTCTTATACGCTGGATGGATACGACGAAACAATTGCTGGATATGAGTATCAAGAGCGAGTTCTCAAAGCTATTGATAATATTCGTGTCGGCAATACTCTAGCTCCGACTTAATGCATTTTACGAGTTCACAACATGTCTGTTAACACATTGTGGCTGTGATGACAATGATCTGCAAACATAAGGATTTCACTAGGCTCTGTACTAGGTAGATCGTTGATGAATATGTTAAACAACAACGGACCTAAATGAGAGCCCTGTGGTACTGCCGAAGTTACAATAATATTGCGAGATATACATCCACCATATTTGACCATCTGAGATCAGTCAGATAAATAATTATTTATCCAATTCAACAGCAGAGTGACCATGGATACTTTAGCTATACAACTTAGTCACAAAAGGTTTTAGAAAAGATTTCATATACAAAATCAACCATCACATTCAATCGAATTTCATAAGTAATTACTATAAAGAATTAAATTAGTACAGTTTGATCTACAGGGTATTTACCCTGTAATACATATTTTTCTTGTTTCTATAAGCCGCGGTCAATCTCGGGTATAACAAAAAACGTTTCACTGTGTTCATAATATCTTGTGTAACTCAAAAATGTCTCACCGTACCAAGTCCAACGGACCTAAATGAGAGCCCTGTGGTACTCCCGAAGTTATTGCGAGATCTACATCCACCATTTTGACCCATTGAGATCTGTCAGACAAGTAACTACTTATCGAATTTAACAGCTGACCACGGATACTATAGCTGTTCAGCTTAGACACGGGTAATGCCTGGTTGACCCAATCAAAAGCTTTAGAAAAGTCCGCATCTACAACCAAGCTGTTGGCTGAGTTCATTTGAATTGCATCAGTAATTACTATAAAGAATCAAATTAGTACAGCTTGACCTACAGGGTATATACCCTGTAATTCATATTTTTTTGTTTCTATAAGCCGCGTTCAACCTGGGGTATAACAAAAAACGTTTCATTGTGTTCAGAATTTCTTGTGTAACCCAAAGTGTTTTTTTTATGGTCGGCCTCAATCGCTCTTTTCTGGATAGTGTCCAGAAGCTTTAGAGAGTGCTTCGGAGCGCATCCCCACACATGGGAGCAATACTCCAGCGATGGTCGGATCTGTGCCTTGTAGAGCAGCAGCAGTTGCTCTGGTGTATACAACTTCCTACAGCGGAACAAAACTCCAAGCTTCTGGGATGCCGTTTTAGCAATACTGACGACGTGGTCGTGCCAGGACATGTTATTGTTGATGTTGATTCCCAAAAGCTTGACGGAAGGTGATTCGACTATGTGTTGATCGTACCGAGTCAATCCTCTCGACGTCAGTCCGTCAGTCATCACCGACCTACCTACCTATTGTTATGCGATTCCAAACACTTGGCCACTGTTATCTCACCTCGATCGGACGATAATTACTAAAAGAACTGAATTCTCACACCTTCAATTACAGCAGTGATTAATTAGATGGTGATTAGAGCTCCAGAATTCCCTTAAATGCCATCGCATCGGATGCCGATAATATCTTTGGGAAACTTTAAACCTTTTATTCTGCTCGGCTACTCAAGCGCCTTAGAAAGGCTGCAACAATCCGAAGTGGGTTTTTGATTCACGTTTACCTTAATAAAGAGTATAAAGATAATTATATATCACCGAGTAGATAAGATCTTTTCAGTCATTAGCGAAAGCACTTAACAGTGCCGGACGGGGACTGTTGGCTTACTACCCGGTTTATAAAGGAAATGCAGGGACAGCCTGAATTGGGGTTTGAATAATTTTTTTTGTGATAAACGTATAAGAATGGAAAGATCAAATAGATCATTTGAAAAGAAACGTTTTTTATCCAAACCATTTTCTTCCAATTTCAACAGTAAGGCCATTAGAGAGCACCGTGCGCTTATTGGACCACCCTGTATTGATCAATTTTTTGTCCAATTTCTTGCTCAATTTCTTGTCCAATTACTTGCCCAATATCTTGTCCAGTTTTTTGTCCAATATCTTGTCCAATTTGTTGCCCAATATCTTGTCCAATTTCCTTTTTAATTCCTTGTCCATTTTTTTAATTCCTTATCAATTTCTCGCTCAATTTTTTGTTCAATTTCTTATCTAGTGGTTCAATTAATAGCTGAATTTATTATTCAATTTTATGATCAATTTCTTGTTCAATTTCTTTTTTTGCAATAATTCAAAAGTTATGTCAAAATAAAAATGGGTTTTTGAATCCAGTATCGAAGACACGCCGACAGCTCCCGACCCTGTGTGACGTCACGATTGTGGTCGTGGTCACGATGCATTCAACCCTTGCATTTTGAAACTAATATATATGCGACTTTAAATTTTAACCTAAAAAATAGAACATTTTTTAATGGACTAGTATCACGAGGTTAAGCACAATGATTTAATTATTATAACTGCTTAGTGCATACAAAAATAAACGTACTGCTGCATTTCGTTACTTTCTACATCATTTTGTTTTTTAGTAATTCTATTCTAAAGTTTAAAGAAAGGAATTTGAATTCAGCCAATCAGTGCCAACCTCGCGAATCATCAGCAGTGCATTGTTGCCAAGAACAGCTCCAACTCGCAGACGGGAACGGAAGACAAGATAGATGAGCCAGCCCGCGTACAGCTCCGGCATTTCGCGCGCCATCAGAATGCGGCAACACAGCACACATATCTGTCTTTTGATTGGCTGTTCGCCTTTAGGGCAGTGACGTCACTGCCCTAGGAGTATTCAAATATTTTCCTTATTTTCACGGCTTTCCTGTGCTCAAAAAAATCTGAGAAAAAAATAAGACGCTTTTTATGACGAACTCTATCATATGCAACCAAAAAAAATTCATGATACTAGTCCATTAAAATTTTTATCAGAATTGTAATATATTTGGAGGGCTCTGATTTTTTAGGGCTATCTTATAAAGTGTGACACGTTTTATTTTCTTCATTGTATTAACCGAGAAAATTCAGAATTTATGATCATTAAATAGTAACAGATGGTATATATTCCTACAATATTCCAAATTGTAAATGTCTAGATAAAAAGGCTTTTCGTTTTCGTGACAGAGAATTGATAAAACGTACATAAAAGCAGTCTTAATACAGTATAGTTATACCATGGCCTCACGTTATGAAGTCTTAATGTCTAAAGGATTTAACAAAGCTTTAAGAACAGAAGAATGAGCATCTATCGGAGATCTAACAGATACTTATTATTATTATCCTGATTTTCCAAGTTTCTCTCGCATGACTGCGGTAGCAACAGGTGTTGACGGGCTGTGCCAAGTCAGCACCTGAACTATTACGGATCGGAATTTAGGAAAGATCGAACTATATTGCAGGTTTTCAGGATTACAGACTTCTGAAATATTTTGTGTAACCTTTCGTCCAGGCCTAACTGTTGTAGGTGTGGTGTAAATGTGTTTGGTGTGAGGCCTGAGACAGACATAATTAGGGGGACAATGGTAACTTTGTTTTGCTTCCAGAGTCGTTTTATTTCTATCGCAAGGTCCGTGTATTTAGATATCTTCCCAGCGTAGGCGTTTTGGATATTCGTATCGTTGGGAATAGCAATATCTATCAAATAGGTAACTTTGTCTGCCTTCGACTGGAAAACTATATCTGGCCGATTTGCCGGGATAGTCTTATCGGTATGTATTTCAACGTCCCAGTACAGTTTATATTCATTGTTTTCGAGTACTGATGTCGGTGTGTAATTGTAATATGGATCTGTGTTTTCTATTAGCTTGTTTGTTGTGGCTAGTGCTTGGTGAATGACTTTGGCTGCAGAGTTATGTCTAGCTGTGTACTCGGTTCCAGCTAGAGTTTTGCATGCGCTTGTTATGTGGTCTATTGTTTCTTTTTGTTGGTGGCACTTTCTGCAATTGTCGTCGGTTATGGATGTATCTTTAATTATGTATTTCATGTAGTTCCTTGTCGCAATCACTTGGTCCTGGATAGCAAGCATAAAACCCTCGGTTTCTGGAAACAGTTGGCCATCCTGCAGCCAGGTGTATGATTGTCTTTCATTAATGTGGTCTTGTGTAACGCGGTATCTGTGCTTGCCATGAAGTGCTTTTTGTGACCAGGTGTTTATTTTTTCTTGTTGTAATTCTATGTGATTGTGTGCATCTGCTGGGTGATCTGGGCGGGATAGGGTGAGTGGAGTATAGTTTTTGTCTGCTTTTACTATTGATCTATGTAAGTTTGTCTCTTTGCTTTGGAAAAAGTCTCTGAGTGTTTTTATTTGTCTTGTGTGAAGTGACTGTATGTCTATAATTCCTCTGCCCCCATGTTTCCTGTCTATCGTAAGCCTTTCCTTGCACGCTTTCGGATGAGACATTCTGTGCTTTGTGAGTTCCGTTCGTATGAGTATGTTGATGTTTTCAATATCAGTGTGCGACCACTTGATGATACCAAAGGAGTATGTGAGAACCGGTATCGCAAATGTGTTAATTGCTTTCGTAAGATTTTTGGAGTTCAATTTTGTTTTCAGAAGTGTAATGAGACGGTCTCTAAACTCTTGTGTTAGTTGAGCCTTAACCTCTGAGTGGTCAATCTTAATGTTCTGATTGAAGCCTAGGTACTTGTACGTTTCGTCCTTCTCCATGTTATCCAGAGTCTCGCCAGTTAACATTTCCTGTTCGGAATGGTTCTTCCATTGACCCTTATGGATGTGGAGCACCTTGCATTTGCTCATTCCGAATTCCATCCGGACGTCTGACGTACAAACTTCTGTTATTTTGAGTAATTCCTTCAGTTGCACTTCAGTGGCTGCGTACAGTTTTATATCATCCATGTAGAGAAGATGACTGATTCTGTGTTGATTAACTTTCTGGTGTCTGATGTTGAAACCATAATTTGTGTTGTTAAGTGCGTTGGAGAGTGGATTTAAACAAAGGCAGAACCACAGTGAACTGAGTGAATCACCCTGGAAGATACCGCGTCTTATGTATAGCTCCTCCGTTTGGATATGACCGTCCTGAGTTTTAAGATGTATGTTGGTTCTCCATGTCTCCATGATTCTTGTAAGGAACTGTCGAAGGGTTGGATTAATTTTATATATTTGAAGAGTTTTCGTTAGCCAGCTATGGGGTACAGAGTCAAAAGCTTTTTTATAATCGATGAAACAGGTATGGAGGTTCCTGTGTTCTTTTCTAGTTTGCTCCATGATCACACTATCAATTATTAGCTGTTCTTTGCAGCCTTGGCTTTGTTTTCTACATCCTTTCTGTTCTTCGGTCAGGATGTTGTTTTGAGTAAGGTGTTGTTCAATCATTTTGCCTATTGTTGCGGTGATGATCTTGTACAAGGTGGGGAGACAAGTGATCGGACGGTAATTTGCAGGGTTCTTGGTGTCTGCGTTTTTTGGTTTTATATATGTTACTCCTTGTGTGAGGAATTTGGGTAGCCTGTTGGGTTGGAGTATGGCTTTATTGATTTGGTCTGTGAGCATTTCATATGTTGCACTGAATTGTTTGTACCAGAAATTTTGCACGTTGTCTACGCCCGGGCACTTCCAATTGTGGGTGTGTTTTATTGTTTCGGCTATTTCCTGTGGTGTAAGAATTACGTCTCCCTGTTCCGGTATGTGTTGTTGTTTTTCCTCTTCTTGTCTAATCCATGGAGCGTTTTCATTATGGGTTTTGGGCTCTGACCATAAGCTTCCCCAGAAGTCGGTTAGCTCTTTTCTACTTGGAGGTTCTATTGTTGTTATCTGATTATTTGATGTGATCTTTTGGTAGAACTGCCTCTCACTTTTCTGAAAAAGGTTGTTAGTATCCTTTCTGTCGTTGGACTCATTATATCTGCGGAGTCTAGCTGCATAGACTGCAAGTTTCTGTTTCAGCGTATCGTATATTTCGGATATTGTTTGTTGTGGTGATCTAGATTTGAGTCTACTTATTGTTGTTTGGATGCGTTTCGAGAGGTTGTTCTTGTGGATATATTGAGTGACGTGTGCGAGATCTTTTCTGATTGTGCTAATTTTATTTTCGATTCTAATTTGCCATTTAGGTTTAGATCTTTTGCTTGTGTGGTCCTTCGATCGTTTTGGAAGTTTTTGGCCGTTAACTATGAGGGTGGTTGCTGCAGCAGCATATATAACAGTATGGATGTCTTCTAGGTTACTGTCCTTTGTTAAGAATTGTGGTATTATATTGGAATTCACTGTCTGTAATATTTGTCGAGTGTTGTTTTTAAAAATCAGTCTAGGCAAGGGATCTCGTAGTGTAGGATTTGTGCCACACCATTTGTTATATTGTGTGTTCATCACTTGTTCTGTAGATTGTGTGATACAAGGTGGTGGCGTAACGTTTTGGCTTTGTGTGGCTGTGGAAGGTAAGTTAATGGATGTTTGGTCTGGTGTATCTGGTATGTGCTCATGTTCTGACTCCACGTCTAAGTGTATGCTGGTGTTATTGGTTGTATCTGTGTTTGGAGTCTGGTTACTTCCGGTATGATTATTTTGTCTTTCTGTGATCGATTCATCGGCTAACGAATCATTTGGTGTGACAGTATTTATTTCGTTGGATACAAGGCTCTTTATAGCTTGTAGTTCTTGTGGGGTAAGACGGTTGTTTTTTGTTATGACTCGTTTTTGATCAATAAGTCTTTGTTCGGTTACACGTGTTGAGAGGTGTGGGTATTGTGCTGTAAACAGCCTATACAGCTCATGTCTGTAGCCTGTAGAGATGGTTTCAAGTCTTGTGGCGGTATAGTAACAGTGCATTACAGATTTGTTCATCTCAGTAGTCCACTGTAAGCGCTGTCTTGGTTTACCAGCTTTGGTGGTTGCCGGCTGTACCGGCAAAACATCCGCAGTTGGATTGTGTGCTATTGGTTGTTGTGTTTGGCTTTGGGGTTCAGGTGAGTTTAATCGACGTACCCTAGGCCGTCGTTGGTTGTTTGAAAAACTAACTTTATCCATCGCGTTCCCACGAGTAGGGACGATCTAAATATCGCTCTCCCGGGTGACGCCCATTCCAGGAGAGAGGGGACTTATATTTACTCCGAAGTTGGCCCAAGGTGCTCCGGAGGATTTGCGACTTTACTGTCGGGTTTTGTTGAGGCTTTCTCCTCACGGGCCGGCCGGTTAAGGCAAGCCCCCCGGTTGCGTATCCCTCACAACGTTCCCCAGCCACGCCTTGCTGAGGTCGTTGAAGTGTGGGGCGCAATAACGGTGTGTGACAGAAGGACCGGCGCTCAGCCCTCTGTGGCATTTCTCCCCGGATTCGCCACATCCCTATCTGACCGAGGCCAGGATAGCTTGGGGGAAGGAGCTTTGTGCTTGGTGGGGTATGTAAAACTACCAAGCCCACAGCTTGCTGAGTGTGCTAGCCTTGGTTGAAGTGACTTTTTAATCTCGAGCCCTGCCGGCATGACAACTCCGGGTGCTATCAAAGCCTCCGATGAACCATCAACCGACATAGCTTGACCATCAAAAGGTCACTTTCTAAGCCCCCAAACGAGCGTCAACGTTCTAGCACCTGATGGGGGTTATTATTATTATTATTATTATTATTATATTACAGTATTGAGTATAGTACAAGTACTATAAACTCAAATGTACAAGAATAAGAGTGTATGGATAAGACAAACAGAATGGAAGAATGAATTACAAAGAAAATAGTCACAAGGCGCTGCACCACCTGTCATAATTGTTTTTAAAATTATTAATAGAAGCTGAGTTCACAACGTAGGAAGACAGGTTGTTCCAAGCGTCGAAAATGCGGTTGGACAGGAAACACTGACGAACTGAAGTGCGGAAAGCTTCTTTCTGCAACTTGAAGTTGTGGCCTCTGAGGTATTTATGACTTTATATGTTATAATGAGGTCGCCCCGCAGTCTTCTGGCAGCAAACGTTGATAGGTCAAATAACACACGACGTTCATCATAGCTTGGCCTTTGGATACTAAAGGGAATCCGCGTCGCACGTCGTTGTACATCTTCTAACAAGTTATTGTCGCGCATGAGAACTGGATCCCAACTAGGACCGGCAAATTCCAAAATGGGTCGTATGTTTTATATAACAAGGAACAGGGACTAACGTCACATCCATGGAAAGATCTCTCCATCTGGTAAAGCAGCCTCTTGGCTTTGGAGGTAACGCTATGAATGCGTTCATTACTCCTAGATCGGTGTGACTGGAAACTGTGTCGATGGTCTGGTTGCCAATTTTATGTGGCAATCTTGGATTGTTCTTACCTAGATGGAGAACGCAGCACTTGACGAGATTGGAAGGTAGAAGCCAACTTCTTGTAGTTTCAAGACTAGCTTAACGAAGTCATGATAGCTCTTTTAAATGTGGGCCCTCACGGGAGTGAGAAGGCTATGTCATTGCCTAAATGAAGCTCTTAATGCCAGTTTTCTTTAAAAGGGCAAGCAATATTGAGCTGCACGAGCCTGTAGGCTCTAATAAAACTTAGGTCTTAGGTCTGTGACACGGGGGAGCGGGCTTCTGTCTGGAGGGTAAAGAAGTGCGGCGGAGCTTCGCTCTGGGAACCTGCCTTCCAGGCGGAAGTGTATGCGATATTGATGGCGGCATACTCGACGGAAGCCGAAAAGTGTTCTTAACAGAGCACATATATATATTCTGACAGCCAATCAGCTCTGAAAGCGGTGGCAGCTTCGAGGGCCAGATCAGCTCTGGCACAAGAATGCTCTGCTGCCCTTCAGAAGTTGGCAAGACATAAGAAGGTGACCCTACTGTGGGTCCCCGGTCATATTGGTATACCGGGTAACGAGAGAGCGGACCGATTAGCTAGGATAGGGGCCAACAGCCCCTGCATTGGCCCAGAACCTATGCTGGGAATTAGTAGACGCCAGGTCAATGTGGCCCTAGATAACTGGGCCTACAAGGAACTGGCGAAAGCCTGGTTAGAGAGAGACGACTGCAGGAAAGCCAAAAGATTCATAGCAGGCCCTGATAGGGGCCGAACGCAATGGCTTTTGAATAAAGGCAGAGAGACGCTCACCCTTCTGGTGGCGGTTCTCACTGGCCATTGCCGGCTGAATAGACATCTGTCACTTATGAGAGTGGTAGGGGACCCCATTTGCTCCAGATGCTGGGAGGAGGACGAGACAGCGTTCCACTTCCTGGGCAGATGTGCAGTTTATCGCAACCTTAGGGTTCAGATATTCGGCACGACTGAGTTTGGGGAGGAGCCAATATATTCAGCGAAATGGTCGGACATACTGACTTTCGTCAGGAGGTCTGGTAGGTTCGACAAGGAGCTTTCTAGGATGTAGAATTTTAGTGTTTTCAGTGATTGGTTCAGTGGGGTTGGCAAAAAAGGGCCAAAGGTGGCCTACTTGCCTGGCTTCGCCTCCCCATCACTACTACTACTACTACTACTACTACTACTACTAGGTCTGTGACACAAAATAAGGTGACTTTGGTAGCCCAGCTCCAAGGCAAACATTCCTTACTCCTGACCTGACAGTTGTTAAAATGTTATATAATGTATACCAGAATGACTGTGATTCCGTAATTATACGTAGTGTAATTAATTGCTTAGATTGCGTGGTTTGATTCCTCATAACAGCCGGGTTGAACCCTTTATTTATGTGCGTGTTAATAGAATGTTTTCGAAGACGGACGAAGACTGATATGCCATTCAGTTTTTTTGTTGCAGCTTTTGATGTACGGCTCGGTAACTGGGTGAGAAATTAGTTTACATGCCGAACGTGATGAAGACATCAACGTATTCGTCGGAACAAATTCGTTTTTTATGGAAATGCGTGATACAGTTGAACGAAGAATTGAAATATTGCCGACGGTATGCGGAGCGATTTGAAAGGAAAAGGAGAATGCCTGAGTTATGTATAATATCATTTCTCACTCGTGACAGGACAATATCAGTATGGGTATTTATTTATTGTGAGTCATCAATTATTCAGGTCGAAATGCCGAAGTGACGGTCTTGGTGTTAGGAGCGTGTGAAGAGAGATGTTTACAAGGAAGGACAACGAAAAACCAGTTTTGGGGTATATATGTCACTGGCAGTAATACAGGGTACACCTACTGTAGCCGTGAAGATCATCCTGGACATTCCCCCATTACAACTTGAAATAGAATATTCTGGTCTGTAGCTAAGGCTGTCAGTCACAACTTTTTCTATTCGTCAGTACCACCCTTGACCAGAGAGGACAAGTCCATCGCTTCTAAAGAAAAAACAGACATCTTAGGGAGGCGTTTCGCAGCCAATTCTACTGTAGATTTTCTAGGAGGTACTGCGACCGCCACCATAAACGTTAGCTCGAGAATAACAGGGGAAAATTCCAACATCGAGATGTAAAAAGCATCCTCCAAGAACTAGATACGAAAAAAGCTACTGGTCCTGACCAAATTCCAGCCATTGTCCTCAAACGCTGTTCCGCTGAGCTTGCACCTATTCTTTACTTCAAATCATCGTATCAGCGAGGCGTGTTTTCCTCTGCATGGAAGATTGGCTACATTCAACCCATTCCTAAGAAAGGCCAAAAAAACCGATCCCATCAACTATAGACCTGTGGTTCTTCTCAGCATCATGTCTAAGGTTATGAAGATGTCATTAACACACACCTTTTGAAATACCTGAAAAATAATGACATCATGAACGATCACCAGTATGGCTTCCGTAAGCATATGTCTACGGTTGTCCTCCTGCCCTGCATCACTCACTTGTTGAACAGAGCAATTGAAAATCATAGCGAATCCCGTTTTGTTGCACTTGACATATCGAAGGCTTTCGATAGTATGTGGCATGAGGGACTTCTGGTCAAGGTTGCTAGTTGTGGACTACCACCTGGCCTGCGCCAGTGGCTGAATAGCTTTTTGAACGACCGATCTCTATTTGTTGTAGTCAAAGACTGTTCATCAGACGTATTCTCAATAAACGCCGGTATTCCTCAGGGACGTGTCCTATTCCCTACACTGTTTCTGCTGTACATCAACGAGCTGCTGGACATAACATCCAATCCAATCTACAGCTTCGCAGACGATAGTACATTGATATCGTGCATGGAACCAGGCAAGTCACTATCATCCCAGGAGAAGGTACGTCGGCGACAGCAGCATGCCTCACAGATTAACGCAGATATCAAAACAATTTGAGGGAAAATGGAGGGCCACCCAGTAGTCGGGTTGAGTCACCTTCCATGAAGCTTTTGGGAGATCAACATCAACAATAACATGTCCTGGCATGACCACGTCGTCAGTACTGCTAAAGCGGTATCTCAGAAGCTTGGAGTTTTGTTCTGCTGTAGGAAACTGTGTACACGAGAGCAACTACTGCTGCTCTACAAGGCATAGATCTGACCATCGTTGGAGTAGTGCTTCCATGTGTGAGGATGCGTTCCGAAGTACTCTCTAAAGCTTCTGGACACTATCCAGAAGAGATAAATTAGACTAATCGATACGCCTAACCTCACAAAGGACACCCACAGCCTGGAACATCGCGGAAAGGGGCTGACTTATCCCTGTTTTAGATTTAGATTCTATCATGGAAGATGTTCGAGTGAGCTCTCCCAGATAATAACACCGAAGGCCGTCCGAACGAGGAACGCTAGAGAGGCTCTGCGAGCTCATGCTTACCAGGTCGAAGTCTCTACTCCCCGAACCAGTTTTCTCCAGTTTTCCTTCTTTTGGAGAACTTCGACGCTGTATTTTTGTGATTTTTTTTCCCGATGGCTATAACCCACAGCATTTCAAATCTAGAATACGACCAATAGGGATTAGATAAATCTGTGCTGTTTAACTCCTTCATCTTACTGTACAGTAACAAATTATGTGCCTTAAATCTGACAATTTGTTTACCGTAACATTAATATAATAACTACCAGGTCTATTACAGTATTTATTTATTTGATTATAATTCATGTAGCTAGTTATATATGTAATATATATTTATATCGTAAATAAAAAATCGGACTGTACTGTCTAAGGCTTTCGCGGCCATCGTTCAACGAATTTGTGGTTCTTGTATGTGGTTAAGGATTGACGTCTCGCCACCACGAGTGGATGACATCGTCAGAGGATATTTCACCTCGGCCAGTTCCAAAATACTTTCTGAAGATGCCGTCCACTCGTGGTGGCGAAACGTCAAGTCTTAACGCTAAAGGACGCCGGCCTAAAAACCCAAGAACCACAAATTCATTGGACGATGGCCACGAAAGCCTTACACAGTAAATTTGTCTACCGGTCAAGACAGCAGTGTTTGTTGCATTTCGTCATATTTATTTATTTATTTTATTTATTTATTTATTGGTGTTAAAATACACTTACGTGTTTACACAAGTCACACTAAAGAATCTAGAGTCCAAGATTATTCACAAGTCGTCACTATTATAATAAAATTATTTAAAATGCCCAGATAATTCTATATAAAAAAAACAGACAGACACACATTGTCAAGATACAATATGTAAATAAAAGAAAAATATATACACTATTATTAATAAAATTTTATAAAAAACCTATATAAACCTATAAAAAAAAACAAACAAACAGACACACATTAACAGATACAGTGTGTAAATTAAAACAAAAATATACAGAACCACTACTTAGGCCCGGTTGTACAATGCGAGCTTAAGCTTCGGCTTAAGGTAAGGCGACGTTAAACCACGTTAATTGCAAAATGTCCGTTGTACAATGCTGGCTTAACCCCCACTCCAAGCTTAACACGAGTTTACGGAAGCCGAAGCTCAACGCGAGCTTAGCTGAGGTTTAAACCTAACCTGATACAAGTGACATGATATGTCAAGGAGGAACCTTCAAATTGCTTATCATTTTATTAGGTCATATTTTTTGAAAGATCTGTGTCTGATTTAACAAAGAGAGCAAATGAAAGAACAGAGACAGAAACGGTCGTTGCCGAAATTTGACACAAACTGTCGTAAGTGCCTAACCAAAAAATGTAATTTTTCAGATGATTATGTCAGTACGTATTGCTTCACTGATGCCAACTGTAGTGAATTTCATTATCAACCAGGTTTAACTAAGCCGACGATTGTACAACGGATGTCGGCTTTAAGCCTGAGCTTAGCTAAGCTTAGGCTTAACAAAACTCGTGTTAAACCCGCATTTGTACAACCGGCCCTTAGATTCGCTGAAATTATGGCTCAGAAATTCTTCGTAGGTATAAAACGCTTTGTTTAAGTATCATATTGGGTAACGCAACCGAATTCTAACAAGTACTTCCTTTTGTTGCAGTCGTTCTTCGGCCGTACGTACAACAACCTGAGCTCGATCTCCGAATGCAAGAACAACGGCGAGTGCGTGATCAACAAGAAGAACAGGACGGCTTGCAAGGCGTGCCGACTGCGCAAATGTCTGTTGGTCGGCATGTCGAAGAGCGGCAGTCGATACGGCCGCAGGTCCAACTGGTTCAAGATCCACTGCCTCCTGCAGGAACGACAGCAGCAGCAACATCAGCAACAGCAGCTGGTGGGGGTAGGGGTGGGAATGCCTCAGCCGCCACCCCCAGTCGGGTTGCTCAGGCCGCATCCCTATCTCAGTCCCCTGTTCGCTACCCCCACCACCACTGGGCCTCTGGTAAGTCCTTCTGTTTGCTCAAGAATCTTTTATAGGTGAACTGTTAATAGAGTCTATAGCGCGGGTTACGCCACTGGCGTTTGGTGTTTTTAATGATGGTTCCTTGGGGTTGTCCAACTACCACGCCACTGTAATACGTATACCACTAAACGCTCGTGAGGAGAAAAAGATTTTGGGCCACTAAAAATTGTGACGACGCTATCCGTAAAACATTATTCTAAGCATGCGCAGTGGATTTCGAATAACGGATAAGCGTGTGCCTTATGTACAGTTTTTGTAACCGGAATCTGTGACGTGTATCGTTGCGTTATTTGACAATTGACATTAACAGTTATTGAACCTATTTGATTTTAACTTAACCTCACATTATGATCGATTTGGTCGGAAATGTCCAAGAAATGTTACGTGCAACAAGTAAACACTACAAGCGGAAAATAGATCACATCACAAGTAAAATAAAAAATAGGTTATGCAGGATCCCCAGCATTGCATTTCAGATTTCACTACCATAGTTCAGTCCTGTGATGATCACACGCTGTTGCCGGAGACGCCTGACTTTGTAGCTTTTATTGGATAATAATAGGTATTTTTCGTTGTTCTTAATTAATCTTACCGCTTAACAAATACGTTGTCAGAACCGTTATTTGACAGATAAATAAATAGTTTTCGGAGCAAGACACCACTATAAGATGCCCCCTAACCTTATTTTGAGCTACAACTTTGACACCATAACGTCAAAATAGCAGATGAGTATTAGGCAATCCAACAACCTGTCAAACTAATTCAATATGGCTACCTTGGGCAAACATCTTCCTGTTATCATTTGAGACTGTGCTGGATTATGCTCCTTTTTGCAAATTTCTTCATTTAAAATGGTTTCTTAAGAATAGTTTAAGTTAAGAAAACAATATGCGTTATACATACCTTGTGGTTAGCTGTGGATCTCGATATGATCGAAAAAAAACCTGGATTTTACTCAGCACCTGCCGATAGATCTCATCAACTTATGACTAACAAAAATGAATGTGCCCCAAAATGCAGGAGTTTGTGGACAGTTGCATTTAAACGTGATAATCTCAGATTCAAAACTCAATTATAAAAAAGCTTCCAATTGATACGCAAGGTGTACATTAGAACAATATAATGTTCACAAACCTTCGAAAAACGTCAGGGTTTTCTAATGATAATCGGCTTCGATTCATCTTGAAACACTAAATTAGAAGGTAAAATACTGATACACACACATAAAAATGGTGCAAAATCCATAAAAAGTAAAACTGAAATGAAAACTTTCTGAGCCTGACGGCATCAAACTCATCGCCAACCTCAAACTGACTGTTTGCCCAAGGCCGCCATGATGAAATGTCACGTGGTTTGGATCGCCTAATTGTAAAGATTGTTGTTTGAAAGCAAATCAAAACCAGTGTCACTGTCAAAACCAAAACAGGTTATGATCTAGATCTAATTTTTAGTCGTGCTGCGTATGCGTGTCGCTTCGTTAATCGCTATGGCTATCGTCCGTCCAATACCGGCATTTAGCGGTTACGATATATGTACGTAAAACGAAATGCAAATGTCAAAGTTGTCAAATAGCGTTAAACGGAACATCACTTTGTAAGTAACGAAAACTGCCTAATGTCAAATAAAATAGACGGAAGAAAACCTGATCCTTTTGTATAATGATAAACCACAAAATAAGTATTGTTACTATCAAAATCATCACGGTTCTTTTCTCATTGTCGCATAGTGATTTAAACCTGGCACTACCGCACGTAATCATATCGTACCGTAAATTTCCGTACAACTTTATCGATTATTCGCCGATTCAGTTATTCCGGGAGAACTGCGTATGCCACAAACAGCCGCACGTTTAGATATAGGAAATATCATACAAAAAATAATCAGTATTTTTCAAGGATTTGAAAAATTTAAAAATATACAGGGTGACCCATTTGTAATAACAAAGTTTATTATATTTCCTAAAAAACGTTAGATCTGACAACATTGTAAATACCTTGTCAAGATCGGCAATATTTCAAAACGGGCCTACCTCAAAATTCATGAAAATCGTACAAACCTTTTCCGAGATAATAGGGTACTTACAGAGGTCGTGAAATCGCCTCGGGAGTATACATGGCGTAAAGAAAACCATATCAAGAAGCAGTAGGAAACAAAAAACATGATTTTACTTACGGCTAGAAAAAGATATTTGCAAAATAAAATAAGGCTATATTAAAATTTTTCCACATGACTTAAAACAAGAGCTGACGTCACAGATATCTTATCGATATCGACAATCGATACTGCTACAGCGCAGGTCAGTGAGATTCAACTGCGCATTCGACTAGAGATGATCTGTATTCTTTAACAATGCGACTCAATTTATTGATACTTAAACATATTTGAAACAGGCAATTAACCCACTAGCATTTTCGTTGCAATACATTTTTATATCTGATAGGTATCACAGTTCATCCTGTTTGTGACCGAGATTCGCAACTAATCGAAGCCATCATTTTACTTCGGCGTATCCCATTATGAATGAATCCAAAGATAGAATCTAATCAAGCCCATCCCTACAAAGTGAATTAGTAATCTAACCTAACTTTTATTCTTTTGACTTTTGTACTTTTGTTGTTATTTATACGTTGTGCACGTGTTTGAGTTTGAGAGTAAATTTTCATGGTTATAATCTTATGACTTATGACTGTGTTTTGTGGTTATAATGATCAATGTCATAATGTTAGATCAGCACTGACTATCGATATCGAATATCAATACTTTACATCCCATCACTATACGATATCAATGACGTCAGAGGTTGTTTGCGCGGGATTTTCCGGCATTTGAAATAATTTTTAGAATATCTCTCACAGCCGATTCCAAAAAACCAAACAAGTGATTTTGTCATGTTGACTAGGCTCTAAGGAACGCGTCAACGACATAATATTTTTTTCTGCAGGTAACCTATTTAGGCGTTCCATACTTCAGACTCACCCTGTATATTATGTAACCGTTAAAAAGACCATTGATAAAAAATGACAGTATGATTGGTTGCAGTTCCGTGAGGCGTCAGGCAGATCCTCGGAGTCGGACAGTGGCGCCTCGTCAGCGGATCCTGAGGACGACGTCAGGTCCACGAGCACTTTGGGCTACCTGAAGCCCTCCTCCTCCCCCGGCAGCGACTACTACGCCTCCAAGAAGCTCTCCCCCTCCAGCGACAGCGAATTCTTCGTACGGAAGAGACCGACGAAGCCAGCCCCTCCCTCCCCCGCATCTCTCCCCTCCGTGTCGCCAAGCGGGGTGGTGCCCAAGTGGCTGCCGCCCGTCGTGGGCATCAGCGACCCGTCTTCCTGGCGGGACACGTGGACCAAGGTAAGTCGATGCCTCTCGATCTAAATGTGATATCAGAAAAAGTTGGAAAAAGTCGGTGAGACTCGAACTTCTGACCTCCAGATCTGTGCTCCGACGCTCTCGACGGTTGAGCTACGGTCGCCACACCTACTCAAATATACTGTGTAACCAGAAGAACTCGACACCGAACTGGAACATCTAAAGAATGCTCTTAAGGCAAATGGTTACACAGAAAAGGAAATAACAAGAACAATGAGAAGAAATAGGGCAAAACCAGAACCTAAACCGATAACAAAAGCTTTTCTATCCTATGTGCCTGGAATAACAGACAGAATAGGAAAAATGTTACGAAAGGAAAACGTCAAGACCATCTACAAGCCCACAAGAAAGATACAAGAATATTTGAGAACGGTGAAGGATAAAAGAGACCCACTCACAACACCGGGGGTATATCGTATACCATGCACATGTGGGAGTGTATACATAGGAACAACGAAGCGATCAATAAACACAAGAATTGCAGAACACAAGGCTAGCTGTCGACTAGGCCATACGGACAAATCAGCGGTAGCCGAACATGCGATTAAGGAGGGAAGTCACAGGATCAAGTTTGAAGAAACTCAGGTTCTTGCCGTAACGTCTTCATACCATGCCAGACTTCAAATAGAAGCCATCGAAATACAAAAACATCATAATAATTTCAATAGGAAAGAAAAAATACAGAAAGTCAACCGGACATGGGTACCCATCCTAAAGGACCTGAAGACACTACCTTATCGCGAAGGGACGGGGCTACCAACGCTACCTGGTTGGGCCACGTCACCATTAGCAGGTATAAAACAGGTGCAGATCTACCAGCCGTCAGTATTTTGGAAGTCGCTGAAGTGAAATAGCTTCTGAAGATGCCATCCACTCGTGGTGGCGAAACGTCAAGCTTTAACGCTAAACGACGCCGGCCTCAAAACCCAAGAACCACAAATTCACACCTACTCAACTTCGAAAGCGCTGGCTAGATATGTGAAATGATACCATCAGTCTACAACTCTCTACCGCGCCACCGCAACATTCTATAAGACATTATTTGAATGAAGTTTTTCGTATATAAACATTACTTATCAGTATTTCGACAAAAATTTAAAACTTTTGTATTTAATCATTCACCTAGCTACTGCGTCATATACATAGTATACAAGCTATTGTGCTTTTGTTTTAAATGTGTTATCCCTTATCCCTTCTGATAAACTGTAAGGCTTTGGACATAACGGGGATCATTGACCCTTGACCATCGATCATTGACCCTCGACCATAGCATCCGTTGTATCCTCTCACTAAGCTCGAATTTATCCTTGTGACCACACAGATCTAAGTGAGCGCATACAACGGAGTGCCGATCCTCTCTACCTCCGACCGTAGCAACGTACCCTAGCTCTGCTCACCAAAAAAATAAACACACAGTCTTAGATCTATGTGGTCTCAACGGAGCGTACATCATACCAGGGAAAATTCGAACTTAGTGGGTAGATACAACGGATGCTGTGGTCGAGAGTCGATGATCGAGGGTTAATGTTGGTTAATGAGGGTTGTGTCCAAAGTCTATATGTGTATGTAATTTTTGTTCTTTCTGCTTTCTTCTCTGTGCTCTCAGCTACCAGCCCTCAGCTCTCTGATCTCTGCGCTCTACTCTCTGCTCTCTACTCTCTACTCTCTGCTCTCTACTCTCTACTCTCTGCTCTCTACTCTTTACTCTTTACTCTCTTCTCTCTGCTGTCTGATTTTTGCTTTGTGATTTCTGCTTTGTGTTTTCTGCTTTCTACCTTTTGCCTTCTGCCTTCTGCCTTCTGCCTTCTGCCTTCTGCCTTCTGCCTTCTGCCTTCTGCCTTCTGCCTTCTGCCTTCTGCCTTCTGCCTTCTGCCTTCTGCCTTCTGCCTTCTGCCTTCTGCCTTCTGCCTTCTGCCTTCTGCCTTCTGCCTTCTGCCTTCTGCCTTCTGCCTTCTGCCTTCTGCCTTCTGCCTTCTGCCTTCTGCCTTCTGCCTTCTGCCTTCTGCCTTCTGCCTTCTGCCTTCTGCCTTCTGCCTTCTGCCTTCTGCCTTCTGCCTTCTGCCTTCTGCCTTCTGCCTTCTGCCTTCTGCCTTCTGCCTTCTGCCTTCTGCCTTCTGCCTTCTGCCTTCTGCCTTCTGCCTTCTGCCTTCTGCCTTCTGCCTTCTGCCTTCTGCTTTCTGCCTTCTGCCTTCTTCCTTCTGCCTTCTGCCTTCTGCCTTCTGCCTTGTGCCTTCTGCCTTGTGCCTTCTGCCTTCTGCCTTCTGCCTTCTGCCTTCTGCCTTCTGCCTTCTCCCATTTGTTTTCTGCTTCGATCTGTTATCAAAATTAAATGTAATTTTTAACAATTTTATAAAAATATAGACGACTAATTATTATTTCTTCTCTGGGGAACTAATATATAAATAACTGCAAGTACTCCTTCCTTTTTCAGGTAGTAGCTGCCGCACCTGCTCCTGATCAGGACCAACCCATTGACCTATCGGTCAAAAAAGAAACTCCATCAACAAAAGAAGAGGTAAAATGTGAGGAAGATGGTGTTTTAGATCTGACTCTAGATAGACAATCGATTGACGTCGATGGGGTTAGTAAAGGATAGCTGTTAATTTATCTCAGATTTGTCATATTCCAATTGCAGAGTGCCAGTTTTTAGTTTCCTTGAAAAGTGACACATTGTCCACAGTTTCCCTATATCAAATGTCTAATTTGTCATGAAATGCGAAGAGAAAATGCTTGAAATATCCTTGATTTGAGATTCAAGAACAGGTAAAGGAAAGCACAACATAAACGTTGAATCGGTATATGTACAAATATCCAAAAATAGAAATAGTAAAAAAAATAAAAGATCACACTTCTATGGCCTACTAACAGTAATAATGATTAGGGACAATATTTTAAGCTTTTAACAATGCATTTGCAGTTAAACAAACAAATGTAAGGATGTAGGTAGAGTTTTTTGAACTTTTACCAAAAGTTGTATTTTAGGACATGTGCTGTTTCTGTAGATATCAATTGATTTATTCTTTAATGATCTGAGTCAGCTTCAGAATGCAGTATTGCCAACTTAGCTTGGAGAGATTATCGATATCCAGTCAGAATTAGCTCTTGAAAAAAATACTCGCAAAATCATCAGTTCAAGGACCTCAAAAAAAAAATAGAGTAAAGTAGAGTAGTCTAGAGTAGAGGTGCAGGTTTTTGTCACCAGAAAGCCTCTCACCTTTAATTCGTTCATTCATTCATTCATCCATTACTCCTTAAAGCTTCTTATTATTCCTACATTAATAATCCTTAGGCTGCAATATCTCGTGATCAGCTAAGTTGAAGTTAATGGTATCTGCAACAAGTCTCAGAGTCTTAACAAAATCATCACAGTCTATACAGAGTGTTTCCTAACCTCACTGAAAAATGAAGGTATTAATTAATTTTTTTCCCAAGTCGCTCAGCTTTCAAAATATAGGTTGTTGAAAATTGATTTCAACATTTATTTATTTTTTATTTTAACTGTTGTTCAACCAATTCTGTTGAAATTTGGTAAAGCTGTTTAAAAGATAAAAGGCTTGTTTCGCCATAAACAGTGGTGGTCCTAAGGGGCACCTTTCAATATCGAGCAAAAATGTACAAGAAACTGGCTTTTTTGGACATTTTTTTTATTAAGCTACTAAAATAATAACTTTTTTGTCTATTTAGATTTTTTGTATTTTGCTTCATTTATCGAGGAAAAAAAGATGTGGGTATACAATTTTTTTGTTGTTGATGTGGATCCGGCGTTAGAATCCACTCCAAGCATTTTCTCTTCACCAAATCCCCTAAGGGCCTAAAAACCCTAAATCTAGGAGCAAACCATCTAGGCTGGCAACAAACACTAATAGGATGTTAAAAAATGTTATTAATCACAAATGTATAAATAATAATCGAATGAGTCCACCTAAAGATGAAAGGGTGACTTACGTGGCATTAGTAAATGATCGATTGGTTCCTAGTGTTCATTGTACTTAGATTATTTTTTTAGATAAGACGAGTATTATAATTGTGCCAGTACAATAATACCATGAAGGTCAACCAGAGGTTGTAAAACATTAGTCTTTTAAATTTATTTAGTGATAATCGTTCCGTCCAGAAGAAAAAATGATAAGTACCTGACGAAAATGCGTGAGCTATACAAAATAGTGACAATAATGGCAAGGTACAGATGAAGTCGGAAATATAGGAGTTGATTACATTTTTTGTGCCCCTACCGAGTGCCGACACTACAAAGTATGCCTTATGCCTTTACAAGACGCCGGACGAGTCCGATGACCGTTATCCCTTTCGGCATTTTTTGCTGGGATGGACAGGGCACTGGCAAGGTCATTAGTGTAGTCACAATTGAATGTATTACTTTACTAGGAAATTTTGATTTTTGAATTAATTTTTTTAAATGAACTCAGCGTTTCGCTTTAACAACAAAATTTAGTACGTCTAGTTTTACGCCGTCATGCCATGACCGTGGAGGTAGTCTGCTGTAACTGCCCCATGAAGAAATACGAGGTATGATTTAGTTGGTTTTAAGATTGATCATGGGTTTGTGCAAATTTTCACCATTTCGATAATGATATGTTCATATTTACGTCTACAAATAACCAATTATCCTACAAACTTTGTCGGTTAGATGTAAAGGTAAAAGTAGCTCAAACTAAACTTCGCAATCTTGAATCTAACTTTGTTGGAAAGTAATAAAGACGTTTTTTATTATTGTTTTAAACAAAAAAGGTAGAGGCAGTGCTCCGAAACACCGAGCTACTGTCGTATTACCCAGTGATTACTCCTTGCACCGAAAGGTGAGCAATCATTTGGTCCAAGAATCGTACGCCCTAAGTAGACAACCCAAGGATGCCGCACGGTACACCGGCATTTTGCGCAGTGCGGAGAGCAGTGTATTCCTTATTCCACCTAGAGATCCAGTGACCATAACCAGCAGACCTACAGTGTAGCCTGGCCAGAGCCTGCGAAGTTGTCCGAGCAACTCCTGATATTTGGTCTGTTTTTCCTCCTCCCTAGAGACGATGTTCACCTCGGCAGGCGCCGAAAACTCAATAACGAACATCGTTTTCTGTTGGTGTAGTTCCAGTAAATCTAACATCTCTCGTTCTCCACAACGGACTCTATATCCCCTGGAGCGCATGGCTGCACCGATGTCTCATCGATACCGTATGAGTGCCATAAATAATAATAGAGCACTCGTAGAGCCGCGTTGTGCCGATGGACGTAGGCCGCCCCAGCGCACGTCTTACACGCCGACAAGACATGCAAAAGCATCTCTGAAGCCGTCAACAGGCTCTACAACGGGTGTCGGGTACATCTACACCCATAACCCTTTTACGGTACATCAAGGTGTTGAAGACGCCGTCTTGGCAAGCCATTATAAAGCTCTCAGTCTCCGACTTCAACCCACTAGACCCTAGGAAAGAGAAGGTCAACTGCTCAGACAAGCCATGCTCTTCCAGATGTTTGTAGAAGATTCCATGCATTGGCTTACATTTATGAAGTCTTAAAAGGAAGTCAACTTCGGCAACCCTAATGTGGGATTATAATTGTGAGGAAGCAAGTTCTGTAATGGACTGCTGATAGCTCAGCGTGAGGCTGAGTTCCTCGACTGCTTGTGTTGCTGATCTAAAAAGGAAGGCTCTCTCTTTTACCCGCATTCTCGTGCTCTCGCACAAAGTGGATCAGGTTATCGGTCCTCCTCATCACAACATAGCAGGCATTGGCCAATACTACCCTGTTGTGCAGACGCTCCAACCTCAATAGTCCACGCCCTCTCAGGTGTCGCGGGAGGTATATTCGCGGGACAGAGGACTTAGGATGTAGACTTTTCTCCATATTCATGCTTTAGCGAATCTTTAGCCCGTTCACTGTCCAGTGGATGACACCGTAGATGTATAATAACAATGGGACCGCAAACATGTTTGTGGCAGCGACGTTGTTCTTACCGGACAGTTCTGATGACCAGATCTGCCGGAGTCGGTGCAAGTAGTTGCGGCGGAGACACTCTTTGATCATATTTGCCTCCTGGACATGACGCTCGCCACTCCAAGGATTATTATTATTATTAATATTTTACAATCAGAACGGGCTATTCTCTCATATAATGCCGCATGTTTACTAAATCCTGTAGGTCAACTTTCAATCACGTTATGATCACGTGTACAATTCAAATCTTGCTCTTCTTTAGAAGCCAATTTTCAAAGCTAGACGTACATAGCAGCTAGATCTAGGTTAGGACCTTAGTCAAGTTGGTTTGGAGTTAGAAAAAAAAAATTTACCTGAGCAATTATTGTCACATTTTTGTTGATACAAGCTCAAGCTCTAAAATTCCATGCATAGCATTCCTTAGCGTACTCAAAAACTAAAAATAATTTATGATGATCAATATCAACGTTGATTTTGAATTTTAATTGTTATTTTGTATCTCTATTGTACTTAAAGGTCAGTTTACTGTTGTAAGGGGTTTAGTGACAGAAATATAATTTGTACATTGTCTCTATTTATACATACTTGTAGTGTAAACGTGTAAAGTCGCTATTTTTTATAAGATATAAAAAGTATTTAAGAAGTATTTTTGTATATGGCCAGTAGAGACGTGCCTTATGTTATATTTTTTATATTTTTGCTTTTAATAAAAATGTTTTGTTATCAACTGTGTTTCAATCAAATGAACCAACTATTCCATAAACTGTATTTTCTCTTTCATGGCCATGATCCAATGAACTAACTGCTGGGTCTTGGGTTGCTCGGCCGGAGTTGATACCCTCCGCCGTGTTGGCATTTTGCCAACATTAATGGTCGGCATCCTTAGCAGCTGTTACTTTTTCGTCGACTACCTAGACGTCAATGGAGCGGGGAGTATCGACGCCGGCCGAAAAGCCCAAGAGGCAGCATTTCACATTCCATAAACTATTTTGGAACAAAATACGAGTATAATAGAGACAGATGAGGCAATAAGAGAATGCTGTTGGACCACACCACTTATTCACTATATGCTGGGACAAGTAAGAGGTAGGTAGATACATATTTTAAGTAGTATGAGATGTTAACAGGTGCAAATTAGCATTTACTCTAATTTTTAACGCAAAATTAAGTTGGAAAATAATATGGCACTAGATTCTTTGGCGCTGCAACAGCATGAAGAATTTTTTTAATAACATAAAAGCACAACTATGGGGAAACTGCTTGTCCCCATTTATAGCTGAACTCTAAATGAACTATTTCGAAAAAATGTTAATGTTTAGATAAATTGCCTAAAGTTTGTCACAGATATGTTCACCATAAAATCGCAAAAAATGTTTTGTTAACAAATTTAATGTCAGGCTGCTAGTTACTCTTCTTGAAGGTTTTAGTCATAAGAAATTCTTACAAAAACTTGCAATTTAACGTATATCACTGAGGGAAGTAAAAAGACATAACCAGTGCTTCAAACCAGTTTAACCAACACAAAGTGAACAATTTTAATTTCTTGAAGTACCGATTTGAATATTTGTTATTAAGCTTTGGAAGGCCTCAAAAAGAAAAGTCATAAAACAAGTGCCTGATATATCAATCTACCCGGAAGCCTGGAAGGTAAGAGAATTTTGATGAATGGGAGAACCTTGAACCTGAAAATACAAGATGGGCAGGACCAAAGGCCATCCTCACCTTTGCGATGAGGGATAGACTTGGGAACTAGAGCAAAGGACCTGCTTGTATGCCTATGCGCGTTTGGCTCTTTTCACCAAATCCACAGTTTTGCGGATGACAGTAAGCTGCATGCAGGCATCATGAGCAATAGACAGATCTGTGTGGTCGAGCTGGACGCAGAAGACTGGCAGTGGCAGCTTCACTTTCAAAGGATCTCGATACCATTGCCGCTTGGGGGCTTAAGAATATGGTTAAATTTAATGCCTCCAAGACCCAGTATTGTACGCTATCAAACAAGAAGTGCCCAAGCCAACACCAGGTTCTAATGAACAACCAGGCTCTGCCAAGGAGTCACTCATTCAAGCTGTTAGGAGTCAACATTACAGAAAATCTGATCTGGCACGAACACGTCGCGTCAATTGCAACAGCTGCTGGTAAAACGCTTGGGTACCTGTTAAGAGCCAGAAAGTATTTCTCACCATGTAACCTCCTCACGCTATATAAAGCCCAGATAAGACCTTGCCTGGAGTATTCCTGTCATGTCTGGGGAGCTGCTGCCCCCACTACCCTGTCTATACTAGATGCCGTCCAGAGAAGGGCAATGCGACTAATTGGCGATCCGGCCTTAACGCACCACCTTCAGTCACTTTCTCACCGGCGCGTTGTTGGTGACCTCTCACTCTTCTACCGATATTCCAACGGAATCTGTTCCTCTGAGCTATCCTCTATCGCTCCCCCGCTCACTGCTCCTATCAGATGTACCCGTGCTACCGCTGCATCTCATCCTAAGACGGTCGTTCTTCATACATCAAGAACTGAGCGGTACAACCGCACATTTATTCCCAGGGTGTCCAAGGCTTGGAATTGACTGCCAGAAGATGTATTTATTGGGCCTGCGGGTATTGGCCCATTCAAATCTCGCGTTAACAAACTTCCCCTAACATAACCCTTTCACAGCAGCCGCGGTACTTTGGTATTTAGGCCCTGCCTGCGCGGTCTGCTCAGTTATAAAAAAAATGGGATTTTCACCTCCACCCCAGTTGAGAGAAAAAAAATGTCCACATTTCAAGAGGCCACTCCTAACAATGAGGAACGACCCTGTAGCTCCTTGGAAGTGACAGTACTACCGGCGTGGTCCACCGTAACACGCGATTTGTCCGCCGGCCGATAAGAGGTTTAATTGTTAAGAGGGAACAAGTGACTGTCCACGGCGGGTGTGGTGATGCTGGATGTAAAATCGGCGATCGCGTGAGCCGAGATGTGTTTCGGATAGCGGGAGACATGTGAGCATCGCGAGGCGTGGGCGCGCGACAACTGTTCCGTCACAGCCACCCAGGATGAGGCGGTCACGCAAACGCTCGCTCAAACCGACACGGACAGCTTGCAATAGCTCGGTCGATATGAGACTGTCAATGGTCAACTGTCCGTCGTCTGACGCAATACCAGTAACACCAAAATATATTTTTTTTATTTTCATATTTTCATCCCTATGTATGTGGATTTCTCAATTTAAATTCAGATGAGAAAATGTCTGGGTTCCAGATCGGTACTCCAACGTTCTCGTCAGTTGAGCTCAGTGTTGCCAACTGGATTTTACCGTTTTCAGTAGATGACGCTAACAAAAATCAGTAGAAATCAGTAGAATTCGCATGATTAAGAAATCAACGCTTTTTCAGAGCACTTCAGCGCCAGCCAACATGACTGGTTACTTCCGCTTTTGTGCTAACTAGTTATTCATTGGTGTTTTCAGCGGAGAAGCGTTTTTCAAGCGTCAGTTAAACCCCTTTGGACACCATATTCCTATTTTGCCTGGTTTTAGACTATTTTAGGACCTGTTTTGGGCGGGGGGGGTGGGGGCGGGTTAGAACATCTCCCACCGTATATCCTCCGTGTCGTAAAAGGCGACTAAAAGGAACACCGAACTACTGTCGGTATAAGCAGTAACCTCTTCTCAACCAACAGCTTTGGGTGGACGAGTTGAGAAGAATCAGGACACCTCCTTGTCCTTGGGGTGAGAAATTGCCCCAAAAGGCGGATGAATCAGTAGATGCCATCTGGTCAACGGCATGAGGATGCAGAAAGCAAATGGGAAACTACTGCACTTTCCCAACAGAAACTCGTAAAATGAGTAAATGCATTTTACGAGTTCACAACATGTCTGTCAAGGCATTGTGACTATGATGATGATTTGGGTTGCTCTAGGAATTTTTTGTTTATGAAAATAATACAATGAAATAGAAATAAATCTTAATTTTTTAGAAATTAATATCACAAAACCAAACAAAACATATTTTATTGATTAAAATATATGTTCACTTAAAGAAATCAAACTGTAATTAGCTGTTCGGATATAGCATATATTTTACAAATCTGACCTCAATCTATTTGATCGTGATTCGTGAACGGAACACTTGAACACTTTAAAGTAAAGATAACAAAAACAACCAACAACCCCAGTTTACAAACGTAAGATGTTTTAGATGTTAAAATACGAATATCTGTGTGTGTCTGTGAATCCCTGATTTTTCTTTTGCGTAGCGTCATCTTAACGGTTTACTTTTAAAGCTCAAATGCTCCAAGAAAACCGAACCCTGTTCCCTGTATTCTGTACACTACCAAGTCAAGTGTTACAGTGGCTCGCTACTTGCCAAGTAGTAGACGGGACGAATGGAGGTGTCAGAACAACATACAGATTTCAGTAGATTTATAAACGAAACCAGTGGAAAAATCAGTAGTGACGCGGTTTTTCAGTGAATTTGAAAATTGTATTCTATATATCAGTAGATTTCCAACACAAATCAGTAGATCAGTAGACTAAGGGTGAATTTAGTAGATCTACTGATTTTTCAGTAGGGTTGGCATCACTGGTCGAGCTACGGTCGTCACCTTCTGGTGCCAACAAAGGCCCGCATTTAGGATATCAAGTAATCTGGTGGGTCGGTACTAATCTCCGACCACGTTCGATCTAGATGTCATTTGTTCGGGCGGGCACAGGGATCGTCAGCGCTTTCGAGGTTGAGTTGACGTGGCGACTGTAGCTCAACTGGTGAGAGAGCTGGAGTACCGATCCGGGGGTCGTGGGTTTGAGCCCCAACTTTTTCCGATATTTTCTGGTACGAATCAAAAGACACTTATTTAACTCCACTAATATCAATATTAGTTTACTAGCAAAATGCGATAGAAAGATAATCTAGCAAGACGAATATTTACAAAGTTTTTAGGTACAGCGATTGTAATTTGACTATATTCCAATACTTCCACAGGAGTCAGACGGAATTAAAAGGAAATTAATAAATAAATTTGAAGACAAGGTTTCAAAGGTGTACCGCTGACTTCCATTGTCTATAGGTACAATTTTTAACTAATAACCCAGTCGAAACGATGATGAACATTTTGACTTTTACCACCACCTTAATGTTTTTCCTTTACAATAAGAAAAAGAGCATTGGACTCTCTTAGATCTCTACAATCTGCTATAGTAAATTCAGTTCATTCTAATCTTCTACTATTAACCAAATTTCTGCAAGTTATGCACATACTATTATTGCAGTTCAACAACTACGTTCTATACTGAAACTATTTTCCTGATTTTTTTTGCGAAAGCCTTATATAAATCAACCGAAGGCCTAATTGATGTGTGTGAAGGTTTGAAATGCCTTGCCGGGTCCCTAGGCGAGAAGAATGTGTGCCCCTGTCTAACCCCTTCCTTCCTAGATTTGTTGAAATAAGTGTCGATATTGTTTTTAGTTTCATCCCTCTCTTTTGTAACTGAGTGCTTGGTCTTTGAGTCTTCCTTCCCATGGTTCATGAAAACTATATAAGCCACTCATCTGAACTTTTCAGAACATCAGTAATATATCTTTCTCACTTAATCTCTACACTAAACACCAAAGTATTATGTTTGCACTAAATAGTCAGTTATAGCCTTACATATATTTGTTCAACATATGGTGTACCCACGGTAGGCGTTCACTCTCGCCTTATTATTATACATTTTTTTTATTATTATTTTATTATTCATAATCAGTTAAACTACGATTTCAAAACCATTACATAATATGATGCTGGCTAATGGGACTAGATCCTAGTGCCAAACAAAAAAAAAGAACATTGTCAAGAAACACCACAAGATTTGTGAAACCACACTGTGAGTCTACTAACTGACATAGATAACTAAATTTCCTGCTACGTTCAAATATATTTATCTATTAATTGAGAATAGGTGATGATTACTCAAGCTAAGGTGTTTGCAGCATTTGATAGTTTCATTCGAGTAATTTTTACATACACCTATAACTTTCTCTGAGTAACATTTACTGGTTCACTGGCCTATAGGCAGAGGAACTCCTATTGTCTGTGAAAAATAACTTCCCGATAATGTGGGTGTTGGTTTCAAGACGGAAACAAGCTGTTAATATTGTGGGTGAGCAAATTTAAATGAATCATGTCAGAAGATGAATTGGCTCATATTCCGTCTGACAGCCTCATGTTCATAACATACATTTCGAACCGTAACGCAGAACTAAAGACTATCGTTGACTTTGATTGCTGAAGAGTTCTCAACACAAGTGTTGAAACAGAACCTCCTGTCAGAGGAATGCCTTAGAATAGAATAGAAATTTATTGGTCTTTTAGATCACATTAAGTGACACAAGATAGGTCTACAATAAATTAATAATAAAAGTAAAAATAATTTTTTTAAGTTAATTTGTAAATATAATTCAACGAAAAAAAAAACAAAATTAAAGTATATGTATACACACACACATATCAACACACATACATATATACGTATATAAACAAGTTTAAAAAATACAAGAATAATTGAAAGCTTATTTTATGCCGCTTATTTCCAGCTGGTCATTCAAAAATTCGCTCAAATTATAATAAGCTTTGTCTAACAACAGTTGTCACAAGCAACCTATCGAGTCTGTCAATCTTGTGTTTTGGGTTGCCTAGTAACTTTTGGAATTATTTTGGATTTCAAAGGGCATCCTTAGAAGATAGGAATTTTACCAAGCTATTTCGGATGAATAGGTAAACATAGCTCTACTGCAGGAGATATTACAAAATCCAGGAGACCGCTTAGTTTTCCCGAATTACGATGCTGACAGATTAACTAGGCGTTAGTGATAGAAAGGCTAAGCCAGGCAAGTTGTCTTCCTTCTGCCCTTTTCGTCAAACCCACAGAACCGACACTTAAAACTGTTATGGCCTCCTGGAGAACTTCTCCTTGTAGACTGGATGCTTTACCACTTTAATGAGTGATAAATGCTTGCTCAGTCGGCATTGGCCTGTGAGGACCCCTATCAAAACGTTGAACATAGCAGGGCTCAAAAATGTGGAAGGTAACCAACCGCACGCCTGAGAAAAAGTGGCTCAAATTAAAAGTATCTATAGACAGGGCAGTAGGAGCAGTGCCTCCTCATATATTTTATTTGAGCTGCATATATCATAAGAAAGTTGGATAGTATTAAAAAGTACTTTCTAGTTCTGAATAGGTGTCCAAGATTCTTTCCTTGCAGTTGTTGAAATCGACGGAACGTGTTCGGGCCAGATCATGTTTTCTGTAGCACGACTGTCAATGCAGTGCCAGTGCTTTATCTGGTGTACTAGTTCTTTTATCAGCGTCTTGGTCAAAAAGTTTGGTATTGTACCTGGGTACAATTTATCTTCGTTAAGACAATCCAAAAAAGAAGCAGTCTTCGCACTGCACAACAAAAGCAACGAGTCAATAAAAACCCAACAAAATATCTGCGTCTAGATTGCCAAGAAGACGACCGGTTATACTGCTGGAGAAATAGATACACATGTCGATGTGAAATTTGCTGTTGTCAAAGATTTCAAAATATTTTTGATGTTAAAATTTTCAATGTTTTCGAAATAGTAAAAAAATTCACTATTTTAAAAATTATAGAAATACCCAAAATTTTCCAAATTCCACAATTTTCATTCAAAATCTTCCAGATTTGCAAATTTGTAAAAGATTCTGGTATTTCTAAAATCTACAAACAATTTTAATATTTTCTATTTTAGAAACTTTCAATTTCAATTTTTTTTTCATTATTTCGGAAGTTTGGAATAATTTAAATGTGGTGAGAATTTCGAATATTTAATGACTTTTAATATTTTCTGAGGATTTTTGTTCACTAATCCGTCGCTCCTTTAAAAAATACAGCAACATTGTCCATAAGTTGGCATAGTGGATCATAGTGGTCCTCACATTAATTATACCTCATCCAAATTAGTGCATCAGTTTCTGAGATTACGCGCACGGTTAATAAAATCTGAGTCTGCTCATTTCTCATTCTTATTTCTTTATTATAGTGGATAGCCTTTTATGAATACAAAAACTTGGAACTTACTCCCCCCCTACACTCTTTTTTGCTCTGTCCCTAAAAATATTGTAGATGACCACGAAACTTAAAGAAGCAAACATAGAAGAAGAATAATTACCTGACCAACCTCATATACATTTTGTTAGTTTGATAATATTTTCAATCAGATTTCAGAATTTGCAAAGGTGATTTCCAGAATCCCAGTAGATTCCGATTTTCAGTGGAAGATTTTAGCTCCCTTGGGAAGAGTTTCTAAACAATCCTCATAGGAATCTTTCAAATCCCAATTACCAAGATTCAAGAATCCGGTACAGACATTTATAATCTGCAACGCTAATAGATTTATTAAAATACTAAATATAGCTAAAAACACTTAAATAGTTATTGTAACATTTATAATCTTAGTACAATCTTAAAAAACATACAGGTAAAATCAATACCCACTTCTTTATACCTTCCACGATTTCTTTCTGAAAATAAAGTGTATTATTTTGATAAATTATCCATTGGCTGCCTTTTTGTGCATTTGTTTATTCTCTTATTATTAGGTATTTTTGTGGGTACAAGCCATGTTACATAATCGCTATGTACAATATTGCGAAGGTGACAGTATGAGCTCACAACAAAACAGGTTTGGCTAGGCAGAGCTTCTTCTGACTATCTTTATCCAGTGATATCAATATACAGGTTGAGTCCTACGTTGATACTTTTTTTGAACTGGGTATAGTCGTTAAAATAAACAACTTTTTTAATCAACTTTACTGAAAAATAAGCGAGACCCAGAATCAAAAAAATGAATCTGGGCCTGTGTATCAAGACGAACTTTGTCTGTTTATGTTTAATTTTCGAATTCGGAATCTTCATAGTTGATTTTTAAATTGATAAATCCTAAAGGTTGTTTCATAATAATGCGGCGATTGTAAATTGCAGCGATGGTCAAGTGTTCTTAATCCAGGATATGAAAATTGCAGCGGCTGTTTATTTTTCCATTTCAGGTAAACATGTAAATTGCAGCGGACGACACTCTGTTAGGGATAGGAGTTTTTATAACAGCCATCCACCATTGTTTATTCTTTAGAGTCTTTGATAAATACTCAAACAGACACATACATTAAAATGAATAGTGTCAGAATAAAGCACACTCCAAATGCAACAACTAAGAAGAAGCAAGATATTTTGAATCTTAGAATACCTAGGTTGATTACTCAATGAAAATACGATAAGTGGATTAGAATATAGAGAAAGTGTATTTCATTTTTATGGTGAGAACCTTAGTTAGTAATTATGGTTTTTTATGTATATATTGATCTAAGACGATTTACGAACATGTTTGTACATAATGTTATGTATTATTAACAATTAACAATTTAGAAAAGTATAATTTTCTTTCAATGTCAATAGTTTTTGTTTTATTATTAACTGCTCTAACAAAAGAAGGATTTATTAGTTTCAGTCTAAAAAAACCGCGCATTGGGTATATTATCACCTTCCGAAAATTGCAAAAAAGTATCAAAATTGTCACAATAATTGTTGATATTGTCGAAATTGCCTAAAATAATGGAAATATGTATCAAGAAATTAACTTTTCTAGTTAAGTAGAGAATTGCAAAATCTCTATAACAATAAGTGCGAATAAAATTTTGGGTTTGTAATTTAAAAAAGTCATTGTGATGTCATATAGTTTTCAAGATCACTAACAGAAGTAGGTAAGTAAATGCCACCAAATTGTTGCTTTAGATAAAAAATAATTTGACTTGTCACATAATATTATTTTTATATAATATTTTGCTATACAAATCCAAATTAATTTTTAGAATACCTCCAAACAGGTAGACTACGCCGATCGCTGCAATTTTCAACATCTTTTGTGGTCACCTTTGAGATTTATAGGATTATACCCTAACCGCGGCTGCAATTTGTATCCGCCCTAACAATGTACCACTTTTAGTATTTACCAATTAAAAATTAATAACCATAAAAAAGTGACTACTGAACAGATACAATGCCTATATAATCGATTCGACAAAAATCCGAGCAAAACTTAACATTAACAGACTAGGTCCAACAAACAATCTCAGATATACCTACTTTTTTATTCTGTATCGCGTTTATTTTTTTCTTCTTGAAAAAGCTGTTTATTTTAGCGACTTCTATACACAGTAAAAAGTATGTACTTAGGACCCACCTTGCAGTATGCTGTACTTTACCATGAATAACGGAAATAAATTGAATTGAATAGAATTTTGAATTTCATCCTAGAATCTGGGCAGGACATTTTCAGACCCCCAGTATATTCTGATCCGCGCAATAAAACGACCGGCCTGAAATATCAAGTCTGTTCCCCATTACCGATCGGTACTTAGAGACGAGCAGTACCGGCTCCTTGTTGATAAGGCGCAGCAAGTCGGGACAGGTTTTCCAGTATCAAAAACGGCGGCAGCGGCGGCAGAACGGCCGAGGCCGAGACATCGTATCCCCCATTCTAAATACCATATTAATAGGCGCTATATAATTTTATCTCCCTCGTACGTTTCCTCTAAGACCCATTCAGGTATTTCTTGCGGAGGTCGCACGATCCACCGACCGGCAGCCTAACAGTCTGCTGCTCCTTGCTTTTTATCTGCATCGCGGATTTATACATTTCGAATCTCCTGTTTTGCATGCCAGGCACTCGCCTCTGACAATCAGGGTCTTCTGTTCGACATATTCGACTTCTAGTGCAGAAAAAAAAATGTAGTCAAGTTGATTGACTCAGTACTTCCCACACATTCCGATGATACCAGTTTGATTATTTTCCCACAGCATGAAACTATAGTCTAGATGCCCCTGCAATCAAATCATCGCTCGCCCGACCGCAAAAAAGTGTTTTATTCTACTAGGTGTTTCGTTCACAGGTCAATGGACAATATATCATGAATACAACAAATTTTTGAGTTTTACAAACCCCCACCCCCGAGCCACCCCAATTCCACCCCCAACCAAGAAATGTTTAAAATGACCAGGAACCCCTAAAACGTCTAAAACGAAGTTTGCGGTGTTTTTTATATTTTTCGTTTTTTATTATTGCCGCGCTGCCACTGGAATGACTTCTAAAAACCATACGCGCCTTCCATACTCGTCGCGGTAATAAATCTGTGTCAAAATGTAATTAAAGTCAATTCAGAAGTTTCCACGTAACACAATACAAAACGATCCAAAATAATGCTCGTATGTATTTTGTATGCATCAGAAAGTTCAAGTCCCTTGGTTTCTGTAATCGGCAAGGCAATGTTCGGATGAACCTAAAAAAGTGTATTATGCCGCTAGGCCTATCTCTCTCAGGTCAGTAGACAGCCTATTATGAGTACAACAAATTTTTCAGATTTACAACCCCCCACCCTCCAACCACCCTAATTTCACTCCCACCCCAAAAAAAGTAGAAAATGATCAGGAACCCCTAAAACACCTAAAAACAAAGTCTGAGTTCTTTTCATATTTTTAGTTTTTTTAATATTGCTGCGCCGCCACTTAGACGATTTCTAAAAATCAGATGCGTTTTCCATCCTCACCAAAGTAGTAATGCTGTGCCGAAATTTTATTAACAGTTCAGTAATTTCAACACTATAAAATACAGAACGATCTAAAGCAATACTCGTATGTACATATACATCGGAAACTTCTCAGTCCCTTGGTTCCTGTAATACACAAGACAATGCTCGGATGGACCTAAAAAGTGTAATTTACCGCTAGGCCTTTCTCTATCAGGTCAGTAGACAGCCTATTATGAGTACAACAAATTTTTCACCTTTACAACCCCCCACCCCCCAACCACCCCAATTTCACCCCCACCCAAAGAAAGTAGAAAATGATCAGGAACCCCTAAAACGCCCAAAAACGAAGTTTGACGCATATTTGAAATTTTTCGTTTTTTGCTAATTACTCCGCCCATGCACCGATTTTCAAAATTGTAGCAACATTACCTACTACGACCCCACACCATATTACCACCCAAATTTCATCAAAATCTATGTAGCGGTTCCTGAGATTAGGAGGCTAGAAAAACGCCAACAGACAGACAGACCGACAGACAGACAGACAGACCATTGTTTGTTATATATTACATCGCGGCGATCCCTATACTATTATTTTATAGTCTGATGGAAATAGTAAAGTGATTATTTTTATATATTATCATTATTATAAGACCCTCGACACCAATCACAAGCTACCTTTTATTAAGCAGAAATCAGATGTCACTTTTCGAGATCCTGGTAAAGTTTTTAAATCGCCTCCCATTGCTGTAACCTCGGATATCATGCAAAATAAAAGAACCGTTAAGGGGCCTGGGTATACACAGTTATACATAATTATGTATTTGCCATATTAAAACACGGATTCCCATTTCGAACAGAACTCACTTGTTTTCTAAACTACATACACAGTATTTCAGAAGGTGATAGTTAAGACCTTAGTGAATGACAACTATTTGCGATTTTCTCAAAAAATTTTTAGTGTGAAAAAAAATTCGCAATGCAAAATCATACATTCTTCAAATGTCGTAATTTAACAACCAAACATGGTTACGATTGGTATTTACCATTTAAATAATTTTGTATATTCGAATCTCCCGCGTTTTGACTTGCGAGTTTGAAGTCTGACGGTTGACGCGGAAGAAGGGAGAGAAAAGTGAAGCCAGTCGGGTCTGTTCTCTGTTCACTGAGACGGTGAACCGTGGTCGATTTTTCGTGAATATAGCTGTATAGCATCGAAATTCCCGTCTAAAATGGCCGAAGAAGTAACATCCCATTGAGTACAACGCGTTCAAGTACCCAGCTGGGGAAGACATCCGGCGCCAACCAACAAGGGGTGAGTCAACCGATGCATGATTAACTCGTGAGTCATTTGCGGTTATTTGCCAATTTAGTTGGTCCTTCACAATTGGCTACAATTACTTTATGGATCGAATTGTAACCATTTTTTGGCCCTCCGAGCACGGATAAATAAATCGCGCTATAGTAAAATAGTCTACGTAAAATCTAAATTGGTACGTATCCTTGACAAAAAAACGGAGTTTTTTTGTGACATCGGAATTTGTTAGTGTTGCGCGCTGTTTGTAAAAATTGGTTATATTCGAAAACAAGCAACTTTTGGTGTATTGTGTTGGTAATACATATCTGGGGAGTTTTCTGGGCATTTGAAATTGACATTTTGCGAATTGCGTGAGCGCAAAAGTTGTTTTGATTCAGTTGGTTACATTCGGTTGGGGGTTCGAAAACCGGCGTTTCGACAATTGGTGTAGTCGACGGAGATTTCGAAAAAGAATAACAACTGAAAATTTTGTGATTTGTGTGTGGTTGCCGTATTGTTTGTGTAAAGAAGTTGTGTTTACTAGCAGATTGATTCTAAATTTGATTATTTTGGTCTTGTGTTTACATTGAATCGTTACCTGATACCTGAACATGCCTAATGCAAATGTTGTGAAGTTGCAACGGCAACGCGCGCTAGTTTTAAAATCTATTAAAAATGTTCTTGAGGCGGCCAAGAAGGCTCGTGATAATGGCGAGTATCGGACGGAGTTTTTTCTCAGGTATGGAGAGCTGGATGGGTATGTAACGAGGTTTGAGAATTTGCAATATGAAATAATAGCCTTGGTAGATGAGTCTGCCTTAGAGGAGGAGGAAGCAGTTCATACAATGTTTGATGATATGAGATATTCAATAAGGGGCATTCATAAAGATCTTTCTGATGAGATGATGGCTCGTAGTGAGCATGAAACATCTGCAGTGGTCGTAAGAGAAAATTGTTTGAGGCTTCCCAAAATTGAAATACCGAAGTTTGATGGTGACCTTACAAGGTGGCCTACGTTCATCGACTTATTCAATACTCTTATTCATAGAAATAATTCGCTGTCAAAAATAGAAAAGTTTCAGTTCTTGATTTCTTATTTAGAAAAAGAGGCAGGTCTAATAGTAAGGAATGTGCCCATTACTGAGGATAATTATGAAATAGCCTATAATGCATTAATGAGTCGATATCAGAATGAACGTGTTTTATTGAGCAATTATTGGTTTTCAATTTATAATGCTTCTCCCTCTAGGCATGATTCTGCAGTTGAACTTCGAAAATTGTTGTCAATATTTTCTGAAAATTTGGTGGCTTTAGAGATGAGTAACTTGAACCTATGGGATTTTACCAAATTCAATTTATTGTTGCAGAAATTACCTTCTTCCCTTAAAACGCGATTTGAACTAGAACATAATGGGAATAATGTTCCGGGGTTTGACATGCTTTTTGGATTTGTTGAGAAAACCTGTCGAGCTCTGGAAAATACATCCCTTACTTCCGCATATCAAGGGAGTAATGTGTCTAATGCTAGTGGTGGGTTTAGAAAGAATAATAGTCCTGCTAATCCCAAGGGAAGGCAGACACTTAGTTTTTCGACTGGCACATTAACACAGGAAAAGTGTAATTTTTGCAAGGGTTCACCACATTCGTTGATCAAATGTGATAGATTCTTGCAGGCAGAATGTCGTAAGAGGCATGCCTTTGTCAAGCGGACTAGAATGTGTTTTAATTGTTTGGGAGCTACTCATCTAGTAAATAAATGTAAATCAAAAGAACTTTGTGGGGTTTGTGGTGGAAAACACCATGTACTATTGCATTTTCCGGACACTAAAGTGACAGATTGTGATGTCAGTGGTAGTACCTCTAATGAATCTGAGAGTCATGTTCAAGTCATGGCAAGTAAGTTGTCTGTGCAGCCTAGAATGTTGCTTGCTACTGCACTAGTCTCAATATTGGATTCTGAGGGTAGATCCACCAAATGTCGTGTTTTGTTAGATTCTGCTAGTCAAGCCAATTTTATTAGTGAATCTTGTGTGAGAAGGTTGAATCTTACTCGTAAGGAGTATTCAACCCCTGTTGTTGGCATTAATGGAATGTCATCGAATGTGAGTTCGGGAAAAGTCTCTTGTGTTATCTTTCCCTACAGCAAACCGTATCCTAGCTTCAATTTGGAAGCTATTGTGATACCTCAGATTTGTGAGAAGGTACCTCAAATTCCTGCTGTTGTTCAGAAGTGGAAGTATTTAGAAAATCTTTGCCTCGCAGAGCCTTTGGCTGCACATGATGAAATGGAAATTGATCTGCTTCTAGGGGTAGAAGTATTTGGTGAGATCTTACGTTCCGGTTATGTGAGAGGACAGAATGGTGGGCCACATGCTATTAACACCGTATTTGGGTGGGTGTTAATGGGCAAGTTGGGTGGTGTTTCCACTAATAGTGTGCTGAATTTTCTAACTTCTGTGGGGGAATTGGATTGTACATTGAAAAAGTTTTGGGAAATTGAAAGTATCCCTAAGTGTGTCGCATTGTCTGAAGAGGAACAGCAGGCTGAGGAATTCTTTACGTCATCTTGTTGGCGTATGGACTCAGGAAGATATGTGGTGAAGCTGCCCTTTTCTGAATTCCCCCCAGTTCTGGGTGATTCCTATTCACAGGCTTTACATAGATTTAAGCTGTTGGAAGGACGTTTTCGTCGTGATTCCGTCTTACATGAAGCATATTGTGATTTTATGGCTGACTATTTGGAGCAAGGCCACATGTCTGAAGTTGGGAACCAAGTGGGGTCTAATAGTGAGTATTACATTCCTCATCATGCGGTGGTGAAAAGGAATGCGAATGGTGAAATAAAGCTTCGGACTGTCTTTGATGCTTCAGCTAAAACTACCAATGGAAAGTCCTTGAATGATGTTCTTCTAGCAGGTCCCAAGTTACAAAATGATATCGTCTCAATATTGTTATCTTTCAGGTTGTATTTGTATGTGTTTACCGCGGATATACGGCAAATGTATCGACAGATTTTAGTTGAGGAGTCTCACACTAGTTATCAAACTATTTTGTGGAGACCTAACGGTGACGAGCCTATAAGGAAATATCAGTTGAAGACCGTTACCTATGGAGTAACGTCTAGTCCTTTTCTAGCGATTAGGACGTTGCTGCAACTGTGTAGGGATGAGGGTGAAAGGTTTCCGTTAGCTGTAAATATTTTGGAGAATTTCTGTTATGTTGATGACGCCATTGGAGTAGCAAACTCCAAGGAAATTGCCTTGGATACTCAAAACCAGTTGATTGAATTATTGGCGTTGGGAAAGTTTGAACTGAGGAAATGGGCAAGTAATTGTTCTGAAGTACTTGCTCAGGTACCTGAGGTTCATCAGCAGCCACTTGTATTTGATAAGGATTCTCTTGGAATAAAAGTGTTGGGTTTGCAGTGGTGTCCCACTACGGATTGTTTTTCTTATTCTGTACATCCTCAGATACGGTCCTGTACAAAGAGGAATATTTTGTCAGAAATAGCAAGACTGTATGATCCTCTAGGATTCTTAGCTCCAGTAATCATTGTTCCCAAGCAAATACTTCAGCAATTGTGGGCTTTAGGGATAGGTTGGGATGATGAGCCACCGCTGGAAGTTGCAAACCAGTGGAAAACTTTTGTGGCTGAGTTACCTGAGCTATCTTCGTTGAAAATTCCTAGACATATACTTCATATAGAGGCAAAGTTTACAGAAATTCATGCTTTTTGCGATGCTTCGGAGAAGTCGTATGCAGCTGTAGTTTATCTGAGACAGGTTTCCACGGAGAACAGTATTTCTGTACATTTGGTGTGTGCCAAAACTCGAGTGGCGCCTTTGAAAAGACTGTCGATTCCACGACTGGAATTGTGTGCAGCCTTATTAGCCGCAGAGCTGATTGATTGTGTATCCCATATAATGGTAACACAGAAAATAGATAATGTTTGTGCTTGGACGGATTCGAAGGTAGTTGTGACGTGGGTCAAATCTTCTCCGCATAGGTGGCGGAGCTTTGTAGCCAATCGTGTAGCTATAATCCAGGAGAAGGTAGCTCCTGATTCATGGTATCATGTGGTTGGGAAAGAGAATCCTAGTGACTGTGCTTCTAGGGGGACTTTTCCTCGGCAATTTCTAGAACAACCCTTGTGGTGGGAGGGGCCAACTTGGCTTAAGCTTCCTCGGGATGATTGGCCTGTAACTTGTGTAGGTGAGCCTTCCTGTACAGATGTACAAGAAGAAGCAAAGGTTGTTTGTATTACTATTCACGGCTCTAGTATTGTTTCAGAATTGTTGAATAGATATTCTTCCTTACGCAAAATTGAGCGTGTTGTTGCTTATTGTTTGAGATTTCGTAAAAATTGTTTGTGTCGAAAAAGGGGTTACCCGCGTGAGATAGGTAATTTATCCGAGGCTGAATTGTATGAGGCTATGGTGGTTCTGGTCAAAGACGTGCAAAGAGTTGAATTGGATAATGAACTGCGGAAAGTTCGTCGAGCGGAGGTCTGTCCCAAAGCTATACAGAAGTTAGCTCCTTTCATTGATTCCCAGGGTGTACTGAGGGTGGGCGGTCGCTTGAGACAGTCTAGTCTAAGCTATGATCGGAAGCATCCAATTCTGCTCCCTAGGAAGCATCGATTGACTTATCTCATTATCCAAAGTGTGCACAATAGGAGTTGTCATCCTGGACCACAAACTTTGCATTATCTGTTAAGGCAGAGATATTGGATACTATCTGCCAAACGGGCTATAGCTTCAGTGTTATCTCGATGCATAAAATGCTTTAGAGTTAAGCCTCCTCCAGTGGTCCCCATAATGAGTGATTTACCTTCCGTTAGAATTTCGGAAGTCAAACCTTTTTCCCATAGTGGCGTAGACCTTTTTGGTCCTTTGAGGATGTCTTTAGGTAAAAGACGAGGCATTAGTTCTCAAAAGGTGTATGTGTGTCTTTTCGTGTGTATGGCTACTAAAGCAATACATTTAGAAGTTGTGTCAGATCTAACTAGTGAAGCTGTTCTTGCAGCACTTAGGCGTTTTATAGGGCGGCGAGGACGTTGCAGTGATATTTATAGTGATCAAGGTACGAATTTTGTTGGTGCTTATAAAACTTTACAGTTATTGGGTGCTAAAGCTTCTGAAGCTTTGCAAATTAAGTGGCATTTTAATCCTCCAGCTAGTCCTTCCTTTGGAGGTATATGGGAGTCCGGAGTGAAATCTGTGAAAACTCACTTGCGGCGGGTGATAGGTGCGCAAGTGTTGACTTATGAGGAATTGAGCACCACTTTAATCCAAATTGAGGCAATGTTAAATTCGAGACCCTTGTGTAGTTTGAGTTCTGATCCTAACGATGTAGGCAGCTTGACTCCGGGTCATTTCTTGACATTAGAGCCCCTGAATGCTCCGCCTGACGAAGATTTGTTGTGTGTGAAACATAGTCGGTTGAACAGGTGGCAGTTAGTGCAACAGATGCAGCAACATTTTTGGCGGCGCTGGCATATGGAGTACCTCCACACCCTTCAGCAACGACATAAGTGGAATACACCACATAATCCTCCCTCGGTCGGCCAGTTGGTTCTTCTCAAGGATGAAAATACCCGTCCTTTACAGTGGCCATTAGGCAGGATTATTAAGTTATATCCCGGTACGGGAAACATTTCGAGAGTCGCCCAAGTTAAGACGAGTAAAGGGCTGTTAGACCGTCCTTTATTGAAACTGTGCCCTTTGCCGGCACAATAGGCCATGATTTGCTTGGTTATGATAATTTTTTTTTTTTCGTGTTGTGTTATGGGTGGGATAATTCCACTAATTTTCCTTTGTGGGTAATATAGGAATTACTATGATTGGAAAAAATATTTTTTTTTTTTTATATTTTTTGGTGGGCGGAAAATGGTTACGATTGGTATTTACCATTTAAATAATTTTGTATATTCGAATCTCCCGCGTTTTGACTTGCGAGTTTGAAGTCTGACGGTTGACGCGGAAGAAGGGAGAGAAAAGTGAAGCCAGTCGGGTCTGTTCTCTGTTCACTGAGACGGTGAACCGTGGTCGATTTTTCGTGAATATAGCTGTATAGCATCGAAATTCCCGTCTAAAATGGCCGAAGAAGTAACATCCCATTGAGTACAACGCGTTCAAGTACCCAGCTGGGGAAGACATCCGGCGCCAACCAACAAGGGGTGAGTCAACCGATGCATGATTAACTCGTGAGTCATTTGCGGTTATTTGCCAATTTAGTTGGTCCTTCACAATTGGCTACAATTACTTTATGGATCGAATTGTAACCAAAACACGATATCAAAAAAATGGAGTCAAGTTGATTGACTCAGTACTTCCCACACATAACGATGATACCATTTTATTATTTCCCATTGCATGAAGGCCATGAAGCTATAGTCTGAAATCTCCTTGCAACTAAATCATCGCCCACCCGCCCGCAAAAAAAAACATCCAACACAACAACCCTCGTAAATAGTTTCTTACGTCTCCCTCTTCAGGAAATATGCATTAAAAATCAATTGAACAATTTTCACGTTACGCAGTCTAGAACGATCTAAAACAATACTTGTATGTGTACATCACAAATACTCGTGGTCCCGTGGGTTCTATAATAAGCATGCAACGTTCGGATGGACCTAAAAAGTGTATCACGCCGCTAGGTTTTTCATTCGCATATCAGTGAACAGCCCATTACGAATACAACAAAATTTCCAGTTTTACAACCCCCCAACCACCCTAAGTTCACCCCCACCCAAAAAAGTATAAAGTGATCAGGACCCCTAAAACGTCTAAAAACGAAGTTTGAGCTGTTTTCATATTTTTAGTTTTTTTAATATTGTTGCGCCGCCACTGAGACGATTTCTAAAAATCACACGCGTTTTCCATCTTTGCCAAAGTAGTAATACTGTGACGAAATTTCATTAACATCAATTCAGTGGTTTCCACATTATAAAATACAGAACGATCTAAAGCAATACTTGTATGTATACATCACAAATACTAAGTCCCGTGGTTTCTATAATCATTGATTAAAGTATCCTTAATACCTTAATCAATGCTATAATAAGCATGCAGCGTTCGGATGGACCTAAAAAGTGTATCATGCCGCTAGGTTTTCTATTCGCATATCAATGGACACCCCATTACGAATACAACAAATTTTCCAGTTTTACAACCCCCCACCCCCCAACCACCCTAAATTCACCCCCACCCAAAAAAACAGTATAAAATGATCAGGAACCCCTAAAACGTCTAAAAATGAAGTTTGAGCTGTTTTCATATTTTTAGTTTTTTCAATATTGCTGCGCCGCCACTGAGACGATTTCTAAAAATCATACGCGTTTTCCATCCTTGCCAAAGTAGTAATACTGTACCGAAATTTCATTAACACCAATTCAGTAGTTTCTACATTATAAAATACAGAACGATCTAAAGCAATACTCGTATGTCATACATCGGAAAAAATTCTAAGTTCTTTGTTTTCTGTAATTGGCATAAGGCAATGTTCAGATAGACTTAAAGAAGTTATTTATGTCGCTAGGTCTTCCTTCATAGGTCAGTTGGCAGTCTATTATGAATACAACAAATTTTTCAATTTTACAACCCCCCAACCCCGAACCACCCCAATTTTCACCCCCACCCAAAAAAAGGTATAAAATGATCAGGAACCCCTAAAACGTCTAAAAACGAAGTTTGAGCTGTTTTCATATTTTTAGTTTTTTTAATATTGCTGCGCCGCCACTGAGACGATTTCCAAAAATCAGACGCGTTTTCCATCCTCGCCAAACTAGTAATACTGTGCCGAAATTTCATTAAAATCAATTCAGTTATTTCAACATTATAAAATACAGAACGATCTAAAGCAATACTCGTATGTATACATCGGAAAATTCTCCAAGTCCCTTGGTTCCTGTAATACAAAAGGCAATGTTCGGATGGACCTAAAAAAGTGTATTATACTGCTAGGTCTTTCTCTCTCAGGTCAGTAAACAGCCCATTATAAGTACAACAATTTTTTTAGATTTACAACCCCCCACCCCCCCAAACACCCCAATTTCACCCCCACCCAAAAAAAAGTAGAAAATGATCAGGAACCCCTAAAACACCTAAAAACGAAGTTTGAGGCATATTTGAAATTTTTCGTTTTTTGCTAATTACTCCGCCGCCTATGCACCGATTTTCAAAATTGTAGCAACATTACCTACTACGACCCTACACCATATCACTACCTAAATTTCATCAAAATCTATGCAGCGGTTACTGAGATTAGGAGGCTAGAAGAACGCCAACAGACAGACAGACAGACCGACAGACCGACAGACCGACAGACAGACCGACAGACCGACAGACAGACCGACGGAAATGAGTGACGTGGATTTTCGTTATGTAGGCACCACAAAACGCCCAAAAAGCGTGTTATCTCAAAATCGAAAATTTTCGCGATCACAATACTCCCCTCACCTATCGGTGTGGGAAGTAAAAGGCCAAATAAGTGACAAAGCGCAAGCTTTCTTCTTCAATTTGCTTTTTGAATCATTACTGTACGTTTAAAGGTAACGTCGGGAGCTTGGAAATGCGAAATTCATTGTTATGGTGACCTTTGGACCTTTTGACTTTACCTTTGGATTTTTGGACTTATCTCCCCTCATCTTAGACACACACACTGGAGAAAGGGAACAGGCGGCGACGCCTCCTCGCTAACACGGGAATACGTCTTTTCTTCGATTCTCAATTTCGCGCGCTATGCCTTAGACCAGCGGTTCTCAACCTTTTTTTGGCCCGCGGACCAGTAGATTTGTTAAAAAAAAATGCGGACCAGTGGTATTTTCTTAACAACAACTTTTTACTAGGTATTTATAAAGAATTACTACGTAAGTTAGTTGTAACATTTTTATTAACATTTACCTACAGTAATAATGTGAGAATATTATATCCGTAAAAATATTGATTTCATCTATACGAGTATGCGCGTCCAGGTAGTGGTCCGCATAATCATTGAAAGACAACTATGAAAAGATAATACACAAACAGTGTCGTACTCTTACCAATCATAAATTACGTAGGACTAAATTAAGTCAATTTTTTTCGTGGATAGGGGAAATGTCCGCGGACGAGTAAAACTTCTCCGCGGACCACTAATGGTCCACCGGACCAGCGGTTGAGAATAGCTGCCTTAGACCATAGCCGACTCTATACTAGGCCGGAGCCTTAGATGTGGCAACGTGGCTTAGCTGTCAAATAGGTGGCCTATGGTTTCAGAATAATTATTACATTTTATATGTATTAGAGTTCATTTGGGTTAATAAATTAAGAAAAATATTTTTTAGAACTACTACTACTGATACCACTTACATCTGATGTCTGCTTCATCACAGTCAGACACTACAAAATAAAAATAAACGCAACCTGTTTCCTTCTGCCACTTCCACTTCCACTTAAACGAACACTCAATTTACTTTGTAAATTGTCACTTGAGCTAGAAAAATTCACTATTAGGTCACTGTGAAGCCATTCTTGCCGGTCTTGATTCCCTTTCACTATCAAAGCTCTTCGTAGGTATGCCCAGATGCATGCCCTCGTTGGCATGCCCAGATGAGTTCTATTAACTGTCTTTTTCTGTGATATTTGGGAGGTCCAGAAAACATTGTAGGTACCACATTGTGGTTTAAAATAGGTCTTATCCTTTGAAATGTTTGTAAATTATTGTCTTTATCCTTATAAATATAACCAGCCCTTCCGAGGAATACCTTTCACCCACTTCTGTTTATGTCCCTTATTGGACGCATAATTGCTAGTGCAACCTGGTACTACACACTTTGCAGGCATCGTTTTATCTTTATAGTTTCATTTGTGCAGGTAAATCAGTAGAAACCCATTAAAAATCACCTTCCACTCTTCGTTGTTACTCTGGAAGGTTATGTTGGTAAATCCTTGTTTGGAAGCCCCAATTGCTATTGCAACCTGGTACTACACACTTTGCAGGCATCTTTTTATCTTTATAGTTTCATTTGTGCAGGCAAATCAGTAGAAACCCATTAAAAATCACCTTCCACTCTTCCTTGTTACTCTGGAAAGTTATGTTGGTATGTCCTTGTTTGGAAGCCCCAATTGCACTTTGCAGGCATCTTTTTATCTTTATAGTTTCGTTTGTGCAGGTAAATAATTAGAAATACATTAATAATCACCTTCCAACCATATTTTTTGCTCTGAAAGAATACACTAATCACAACAGCAAATAAAAGCTCGGCCCGCGAACAGTGTTGCCATATTTCAATGCTCCGGCCTAGTGAGTAAAGGCGGCCATGCTTAGACCCTTATAGCCTACGAACCTTTTAGTCCAACGGTTATTGCATTCTACTTTGTTGTCAACTCAATTATATGCTAGAAGCATATTATGCTGTATAAGAAAATTAACGCAGACGTTTTACCGGTAGATAGCACGCTCCCGCAAAAAGCCGACGTGCGTCGAATGAACAATCCTCGAGAAGAATGTAATTGAAAAAGACCATAGAAAAACAAGCGTTCCATTATTATTCAGCATTTGCTTTTTCTCGTAAATATATTCAATCTGAGCTGTTACTACCTGTGTCGGAGACATCGTACTAGTAGTACCGGAGATATCTTGCACTTGCGCAAATCCTGGCGGCACTTTTATGGCTAAGCCGCAGTTTTTCTGTCTCGAAGAGGCATTTTTTATAGCGAATCACAAAGATGCTTTTAATTGCAGATTTAACGTTAGTTTCTGTTAGCCAGTGTAAAATGATACCGATAGCAAAAAGCATAATTGATTTGATAATTATGCGGAAACAAAGGCTGGTAATGAGAGCATAAAGGATTCCAGTGGAACAGCGTGTTTGTCTTTTCTTGGAGGGAATTGTAATGGTCATCATTCGTCTACGTTTTTATATAGGTATGATCGGGTAAAGAAAAAGATAAATGTATGCCAACGTAGATATTTAGATTAGTTTAATCTTTAATTTAATTTCTGAAACTTTTTGCTTTTTTGTTGACTAACTTCCTAATTACCAACAATTGAGTCGTTCCATTTCAAAAGTCGTCTTATCCATTTTTTATGAAAATTGTACTAACCTCGCAATTGGAATCTTTGCCATAAACTCTACGTTTCAGTAGAAAATATCGGTTATGTTATAGTATCAGATTTCCAACGGTTTCAAACCTTTTGAGTGTGCGCAGTGACGAAATCGTCAGATAATTTTGTTACTGCGCACACTCACAGGGTTTGAAACTGTTGTAAACAGTTGGAAATATGATGCTAGAACACAGCCATCGTTCCGGAACTTGCTTTGACCAATAGCAAAGTGAAGGAGAATCGCTCCAAAACTCGCCTAATCCATTCGCGCCAAAAGTTCTCTTACCCCACTGACCAATCACAGCGCTTTGAATGGTTGGCAGACGTGTAGCCGGTGTTGCGTGTTTTAGTGTATAATGAGTTGCTGTATCATAAATATAACGTTCTACTATCTTGTTTAGAACAAAATCGGTATAGTAAGTATTATTATTAAAAGTGAAAATGGTATTAACAATATTATGGAGTCTCATATTTTACCACAACGGAAGTAGAACACCTAAGTTTTAGTTAGCTTTCTGTTACTTGAGAACAACCTTATTTTTTATGTTGTACAACTGAAATTGGTTTCCTTTCTGATACTTAAAAACAACCTTACGTCCTGTGTTGAATGAAAGAAGTCTTGAGTTTAGATTAAATCATTTGTTTCTTTTTATATGCCTTCATGTGACGATTTGTTTGCGTCAAAACTTGCTTTATCCACTGATGATACATAAAACTCGCCAAATCTAAACCAAAAGGTTGAAATTGGTGTTATTTATATCAGTTTTCTTTAAAAGAAAAACACCGTTGCTGTTGCTTTCACCTTATCAATAGATAAAAAATATATGCAAAGATAGTGAAATTAGTATCTTCAAAAAACGATTTTCTTCATTTACCAAAAATTGGGTGAATTAGATAAGAAGACTTTTGAAATGGAACGACTCAATTGTTCTAAAATCTTGAAGAACGTAGAGTATTGCATATTGCTTCGATTGCAAATTCACGAAAGAATGCTACAAGGGATGACAGGGTTACTATTTGGGGTATTTACCTCCAAACTAGGGGATTTTTGAGCAGCCTCGGTAAAATTTGGGAGACGACATTTCATGGGGATTTTATTTTTCACTGCTATGCGATGAGAAAAGGTTTTAGAGAAAAAACTCATGTCTTTTAATTTAACGGATTATGTCACAGGAGCCGAATTCTTACATTTTGGATATGCATATAATGAGGCAGCCACAGAAATAGAAAACAACGAAGTAAATAATATCCGAGAAAGATGCAAAGCTTTCTTAGTTGAGCTATGCAAGCAAATTCAAGGCAGGCTACGCAACAAGATTGTTGTATTAGAAAAAAATAGTTTCTTGACGCCAGAAAATGGAACAGCTCAAGTAGGAAGACCTGATATCACATGTTTGGCTGCACACTTCAAAACTATATGCAAGGATGTAGCTAGAATAGTGAACAAGTGGGAGGCCCTGCATTGTTTGGAGTGAAACAGAACTGAGGACGCTGAACATCTTTAGATTGAGGTTTCTCAGTACAGAAACGCGCTGGGGAAGCCACGCTCTGGGTAAACATCCAAGCTTGCTGTAGCTCTCTTATCTCTGCCTTTGAATAAGTGAAAAAAAAATCGAGGATTATTCGAAAAATATCACGATTTTAGGAAAACATTTGGCATCATCTGGGGTATTTTCCATGAGACAACATAGCAACCTTGAGGGATGAGTGTGGTCAAGCAACAGGCGCCCTTTCTTCCAGAACAGTTCCAGTCTGGTTCACTTACCGATGAAGGCTTCGGCGCTGGACATTTTGCGGGCCAAAAGCAAAGCTCTTTTTCTCTCTTGGAGTATCCACGTTATTCCGAGCAGAAATATGCGGAGTTTAGCTTGTGCCGACCATGTTTACGAAACTCAGGGGCTTAGGAGGTGAATTACTATCTGCTCTGACAGTTAGGCAGAGAACTGGGGAACCTATTCTAGGACCTGTGGCCAATGTGGGGCGGTTCTGTCTTTCACTGGACAAAAGCCGGCCAAGGTTACTTTTGGGCCTTCTATCTGGCCAGAACTCCTTCAGACGTCACCTATGTGTGGTAGGGGTGGCAGGCGACTCCACGTGTGCACGCCATATTCAGCAAGAGGAATCCCCCGCACACATTCTATGCTACTGTGAGGCCCTTGGGTACCATAGGCAGAGGTTCAAGGGTTTTTGAGTTTATAGATATAAGACTGGTAGGGCCCAGGGCCATCCTCACCTTTGGGACGAGGGCTGCACTTAGGAACTAGAGTACGGAAAGGTGTAGAAGGGCCTGCTTGTAGGCCTATGGACTGGTAGATCCTGTCACCAGAAAGCCTTCAGTATGGTTGGACATATTGGTCCAGGAAGAATCTGATCCAAACCAAGGGTCGACTGTTAGTTTCTCCAAGTCTCTATATAATTTGTTATTGGATCCCAAATGAGATGCGGTATTGTCCAATCTTGGGACTACAATCTTCATTTTTCCACATTATTCATTCATAGGACAGACAGTATTGTGACCCCAAAACGCTTTCAGATACAACGATGTTAGTGTGGAAGTTTGTAAACAAAAAACAGAAAGCTGCGACTCGAACAGTCTAATACTTAATACATAATATTTGTCAATGTTTGTATACTTTGTCCAAGGTCACAAACGTGACCGATCAAGCGGTGATCGGTCACGAGCGCGTGCGGTTTGATTTTTACCTGTTTACAAAAAGGGTGCCTTCAACGGCACCGGTCACTTGCGCGCCGAAAGAAAATTAAGCTTGGTTATTCCTAATGACCACATCCCTTTTATTCTTGCGAATTTTCAACTGTCTTTTTATGACTTGCGGTAGCTTACAGTTATTTCTTAGACTATTTAAATCACTATTCGGCTTCTGTAGGTATATAAAACTACCTTTAATGAAAATATTTCAGTAGTTTGCAATCCTTAGTTGCTGCTTGTGAGTATTGTTTGTGTTATACTTTTTCATCATGGAGACTATGTTAAGTGTGAAAGGGAAGGAATTAATGGTCCTTGGAGAGTGTGCGTTCCGAAGAGATAAAGAAACTACCCGTGGTATAGCCTACAGATGCTCTAGAGGAGGATGCATCGCATCTTTGCTGATGGATCAATCGGAGGAAATTGTTCTTAAAAGAAATAATGAGCAGAACCATGATGCTCCCGCAAAACAAGCTGTGAAGGTAATTTTCTCGGACTTTTTTTACATCGTCAAGAAATCGATCAAATTTGTAACAAATTAGAACACGTTCTGATTAATTAAAATTTTTTGGGGTATTATAAAGACATTTCGGTCTGCCGACAATACCAATTTCTTTATTTGCATCTATTATAGTGATCAGATTAACTTATTATATTCAGAACAACAGTAACTATTAGCAAGATCGCAAAAAATGACGAATGAATTAAAATCGGTTAAATTAAAATTATGAGACATAAGTTTACCTCGCCGCCCCGCGCGCTGGTGTCCACATACCTGCCTATTATCCAAAATACTTTGCGGGCTTCTGACCGGTGGGATTAGGACAAATCTGACTGCGGCTCGCTAGTGTCCTATGGCCGATCCAACATATTACGTGTTTTTATTAGTAGACTAGCGAAAAACGATGGAGCAACGAGGTTGTGCTCCCGATGTAACACAACCTTCGTTACAACCCCGTGTTCCAGAAGAACTGATATCGACAGTTTGTGATCGGATCACGAAGAGATCGTAGTGCCAAACATCCGTGTATCTGGCTTTTTGCCCGAAATGCTTTCATCTTGTTAAGAGCCTTCTGAGATTTCTGCGCCATTGCGTTCCAATTTTTTGCCAACATCGCAGCAGCAGTCGTGGAGGCATGGTTTGCGCATCGAGGTATTCCAAGTGGATTCTCAGTCAATTAGATTACTGCATTTCGATTCGTGGTCGATCGGTTCTTTTTCTATTTCGTATCATCGGTCTTTCACAAAAACCGTTCTTACTTCGGCGTGCCGTGTTACACAGATGGCTGCTTCGGTCGTCTTTCAGTTCGTTTGCAGGTGTACAGGGTGTCCCATTTTGGACACTTTTACGGGGTATCTCGGTTATTTTTGAAGATAGAGAGTTGTGGTTTTCGCGACAGTGTGCTACTTTTTTTGTGAAGTTAAAGATGCCGTCAACAAAATTGTCATGGCCGTCTTGGTTTTTGAGATACAGGGTGAAATCGAAAATTATCGATTTTGGGACCACCCTCGTATCTCGGTTGTCTTTTATTTTATTGAAAAGTTTGAAAAAGGATCTTATAGAATTTTTTCTGTAGAATCCAGTGGTGTAGTTTGATTTTTTCGTACTCTAACCATTTTCAGTTATGAAGCAAACATATATTTTTTTAAATGGAACACCCTGTATATTATTTCTGAAGTCAATCGGAAATAATTCAAGCTTTTCAAAAATATATATTAGTATTGAGTTATTTTGAAAATTACGCTCAAAATTTGATTTTTCCTTTACACCGTGTATATTTGTGACTTTTTGTGTTCCTCTCGATAAGACTATTCCAACAAACTGGACACTTGGGGTTTAAAGTGATTAGTTCAAGAGCTACAGGTACTTAAAGGATTGTACCACTACCATTGATTATAACATGTCCCCTACAGTTAAATTACTTTGGTAATGTTTCATAATGGTAGTGGTACAGTCTTTTAATTACCTGTAGCTCTTGAACTAATCACTTTAGACCACAAGTGTGCTAGTTTGTTGGAATAGTCTTATCGAGAGGAACAAAAAAAAGTCACAAATATATAGGGTGTCCCATTAAAATTTTTGAATCGGACGTCACGTGACCAAAAACAAATACCTCATTGGGCTAGACTATAATAAGAAAGGATACTATATTTGCTCTAACTTAAACACTCAGAATTATAATTCTGTACTACTGCCCAGTTCCGATATATTGCTTGTCTTAATCGTCGTGGGACACCCTGTATATTTTGTAGAGAGAATCACATTTTTATTATTACTCAGGTCCACATAATGACGTAACTGCACTATAGAAATGTCGGCACTTGTTAAGGCCTGAAAGAAATATAAACAAAACTTATATTTCTGACATCAATCATACGCAACTGTTTGCCGGTAAACCAGCTTTTTACCTCGACTAGACTCCCCACTTAGGTACACCTCATCGATCTGATAGTCTTTGTCGAGACACTTCATCGACTTAACGATTGGAGCTTCACACTCCGTCTGGATTTTTTCCGACGCCACCTGCATTCCTCATTAAATCAAAGCTGGCTGTGCGTTAACGGGCTTATAAATTCAAATCCTATCTGCACTTAACCCTTTACGAGCGCAAAAAGCAGTTGCCACTCTCTCCAGACAACGCCTCATACTGTTTTGTTGGCATTTTTCAGCAACATTGTTGCCGACATCGTCGTTAATGCAGGCTAGACTGTTAATTGCATCCAAGAGCTTGTACAGTAAAATAGTACATAAAACAATGACCAAATTCATTATGTTTGACGGGATTGAGATACGCTATGAGGTTAAAGGTGTCTCAGAAAATTTGAAGTGCTTAATGAAAGTACAGCTAAAAGCAAAACGCACCAGTAATATAAGTTGAGAGGACAACACCAGAAGCGATCATGATTAAAAGAAGTGTAGGGCATCTTAGAACAACATAGTGCAGCGTATGGTCTTGGTATTAGCTACAACAAGACCAAGGGTATGATCGTAGATAGACAGCACGATAATCATCGAGAGAAAAGGTCAGTAGACCATTGTGAAGTAGTTCAAAGTTTTGTGTACCTCGGTTCTTTGATCGACAATTCGGGTAGCTGTGAAAATGAGATTCGACGGCGCATTCAACAAGCACGTGTGGCCATGACAAAGCTTACTAAAATATGGCATGGCCATAACATCACTAACGCTACCAAAATATCGCTGGTTTAGTCTTTTGTGTTTTCCATATTTTTGTATGCCTCGGAAACCTGGACAGTCAAAAAGGCAGATCGAGCTCGCATATATGCTTTTGAAATGTGGACGTGGAGGAGAATGCTGAGTGTTCCTTATACCGCCCATCGAACTAACGTTTCCATACTGGATGAGCTCGGTAATCCAAAGAGACTATCCTCCATTGTGTCGACGAGAATGCTTACAATCTTCGGACATATATACACAGTATCGATAATGTGGAGAATCTTGTAGTTCAGGGTCATGCTCGGAGTGAGCGGCGCCGTGGCCGTTTCCCTATACGCTGGGTGGATACAACGAAACAGTTGCTGGATATGAGTATCAAGACCGCCACTGAACTGACAGTAAATCGCGAACGATGGCGAACTACAGTTCTCAAAACTATTGATAGTATTCGTGAGGGCAATACTCTAGCTCCGACTTAATACATTTTACGAGTTTAAGACAGTGTGACTATGATGATGATGAGGGCAGGGCTAATTCCAAAGAATGTACATTGTGAAGCCACTTTGTCTTGCTTCTTATTCTTTCTTTCTGTATTGGTATTGATCGCAATATATTAAAAAAAGGGAAAGGTAATTCCGATATATAAAAAGGGGATCCCACTGATATTAATAACTTTAGGACAGTGGCAGTGCCGTTCTATTTTTCTCAGATATTTGAACATCGTTTTTTAAATAGGCTACTTATTATATTGACAAAAATAACATCTTTTCGCAAAACCAGCTTGGTTTTTGAAACCGAAAGTCAACAGCAACACTAATACATGACTTCTATGCCCTGTTGGGGTATTTTGCGGTCTCAGCTGGGCATTTGACTGTGTCAATCATACGAAGATGTTGCAAAAATTTGCTTTGTTGTGGAATAGAAGGTGCATCTCACAACTGGATCAGGTACTTTTTATCTACACGGGCCCCATGGGTCACTTTATATTTCAAGGATGAAGATCCGGTGAAACAAGTGTCATTTGGCACCTGCAACGTCAACACAGGAGCCCCACAGGGCTCAGTATCGGAACAAGTGTCAATGAAATCGACAAATTATTCACTTAAGCTCAGTTTACTTTGTATGCAGATGATACTTCAGCCATACTATCTGGCAGACTCAGGTTTTCGTTTTTGAGGGTTTTCAAGAAACTCAAAAATTTAAAAGTCCTCACATTTCGATCTCTCCCCATCTTCCATTTCACACATTTGTAAACCAAACAAGGACCTTATTAAAAAGGGATATCCACGAAACTCAAACAGGATAGATTAACCACATCCACATGCCGTTTATGAAATACAAAAAATTTTTAGTCATTCTACAAATATTATTGGGCCTAAAATTTTCAATAAACTGCCTGACAGTGTAAGAAAGTGCACTTCACTTAGATGTTTTAAAACCTCTCTAAAAAATTTTCTTGCCGAAACGTGTTAACTTTTTTTCCAGGCCTATTGTATTATTGCTCCTTTCATTTACAGTATCCACTCCAGCAATCTATCATAAGTTTATGCAGTTTACCTACTGGTCCTTGTGCTGAGTTATACTCTATTGGTTCTAGTTTGGTCTGCCCAAAGAGCTGTTGTCCCTTGTGATCTAGCGCTTCGCACTCACAGAGCACATGTAGGGCTGACTCAGTTCCTCTTCTACACAGTCTGCAGTTGAGGTCTCCATTATAGAGTCCCATTTTATTCAGGTGTTCCTTCAAGCCACAGTGTCTTGTGAGGAGACCCGTCGATATTCGGAGCTGATTGCTACTCAGCAGAGTAGTGTTTCAGATGTTTTCTTGCATGGAGCTTTAATGAGTGTTTTTCCATGAGCGCATCCTGGCAACAAGTTCCACTGCGCCTTGTGCTGATGTTTCATCCATTCTCAGACCTGGTGTCTGATTGTGCTTTTAGGCAAGCCAGGGCGGGTTCTGCTCCAACGTATAGAGCAGACGAGCCTAGTCTTGATAGCTCGTCCGCCCTTTCATTGCCTTATATACCTGAGTGTCCTGGCACCCACTCCAAAGTTACTTTGTTGTGTTCTGCCAGTCTTCCCAGTTCTTGTAGACATTCACAGACTAGAGCAGACGTAACTTTGGGCGCTTCTGTAAGTCTGCGATCCTCTTGTTTCTGCAGGATCGTTCATTATTTATCCTTGCACATTGCAGGATGGCATACACCTCCAAGTGAAATACCGAGGCGTATTTTCCTAGCGGAATGTTCTGTCTAGTTCCTCTTCCAAAGATTCCCGCTCCTGTGCCTTGCTCGGTCTTTGATCCATCTGTGTACCAAACTATTTCCCGATGCAGGTTGTTTACTTCACAGGAAACGTGTTTATACTCTGAATTTTATTTTATTGGTTTTTAATTGTATCCACCTTTTATTATGACGAATCCTATATACATAATATTGTATTCGAAGGATAGTAAATAAATAAATAAGGTCTGGAAAAAACGGGATATGGAATTAAGGTCGACGGGAAAATAATGTATAATAAATATCAGGTATGAAGAAGACACTGCTGTGTTAGCTGAGAATACACAGGACTTGCAAAGGCTAATAGATCATATTGTCCATAAATACGGCAAGGACTAAAGTCTTTGCCTTTGCCATGACACTTCTACAGGCTCATCTAATGATCAACGGTAGTACGGTAAAACAAGTAACGTTATACAAATACTTGGAGAGTATTATAAATGTGGAAGGTAACCCAAAGAAAGAAGAAGAAGAAAGACATTTATGAGTGTGAAGATATTTTTCATAAGGTCAGATCTGAGTCTAAAACTTCTAATACGCATGGTCAGATGCTACAGTTTCTCGGTTCTTCTGTACGGATGAGAGAGATGGACTCTAAGTGCAAAACTAGAAAAGAAAATAGACGCCTTTGAAATGTATATTTATCGCCATATATTCAGAATATCATGGGTTCAAAGAATAACAAACTAAGAAGTCCTTACGTGTATGAAGAAATAAAAATAACTCATACTTACTAGCGAGGACCAAAAAACGACTCATATAGATCAAATCATGCGCATCCTTTATAGTATCTGAGATACTCATATTAGGTAGTTTTCGTTGTTCTTAATTAATCTTACCGCTTCGGTTAACAAATACGTTGTCAGAACCTCTATTTGACAGATAAATAAATAGTTTTCGGAGCAAGACACCACTGTAAGATGCCCCCTAACCTTATTTTGAGCTACAACTTTGACACGATGGATAATAATTGTTGCAGATCTACTCAAAAAAACCAAAACAGGTTATGATCTAATTTTTATTCGTGCTGCGCATGCGTGTCGCTTCGTTCATCGCTATGGCTATCGTCCGTACAATACCGGCATTTAGCGGTTACGATATACGTAAAACGATATGCAAATGTCAAAGTTGTCAAATAGCGTTAAACGGAACATCACTTTGTAAGTAACGAAAACTGCCTATTGTCACCTGCATAAGCGAAAGATACAGAGTCACTCTACTTGACTGGATTTTTTCTGCACTCTAAGCATCTCTTTCAGAGCACACACGTGGAGCACGGCCTGCCCAACAAAACGCTCAGTCTTGGTAATTGCATTTTCGCCTGTACAATGTACCTCGTACCAGCAGGTCAGAATCCTGACTGAAGCTCGCCTTTTCATCTGCTCCCATCAGCAATTAAAACAGTTTGCCAGCCACAATCAAACTAAATTTACTGGAAAATGAGAATTTAATATAACAAACTTCGATTCACGCATTTTAATAAGTCGCGTAGTGTGCTGTGCACAAAAGCGCGCGAGCTTTTGAACGGACAAGCTGCCAGTTCATGGCTGTCTGCGATGTAATTACACGCAGGGTATCGGAAAGCTAAGATTGAGACCACCTAGCGAGGTATTATTTGCTTACACGGGATGATAGAGCTAACGGAGCTGGAGGTGCGAGAAAAACCTCTACCAAATCTCCACTTACACGGAGAAAAGTGACTTCTACGTCATGTTCAAAAATATGAGAAAGAAAACTATTACTATTGCCCTCAATGCAAGCTATACTTTGTATCCAGTGCCCAAGCAAACGGCTTACCAAAATACACCAGCCTACAAATCAGTTGTAGACAGGTTGCTCCTATATCAATGGTCACCAGTATCATGTATTTAGAAATGTATCTAGATTGGCACATGAAATGGTACCTATATGTTGTCAAAAAATTTCAAACGAATCGGCGTTTTTCAATTTTCCTACCTATAAGCAACGTAGCGGGCCATGAAATATGAACAAAAACCTGTTCAGGTAGAAGAAAACAACTACCTTAGCATAAAAATACACACGAACTAGACTAAAGGAACAAGATTATAAAAATTACTCACAACAAACAAAGCCTAACCAAAAACAACGGCGGTAACATCTCTAAGGTCAAAGAGAAGCTGGAGTATGGCAGTAATAGATATTTTCACAGTCTAATGGCTACCGCAATTTACTAGAGGTTAAAAATGTCCAAGACAATTAAAAAGATGGTGGACATTCGATATACCGGAAGTAGGTATTATCTTCCTTATTTTAAATAGAACATATTGTATATTATTACGTTTTTGAATTTAGCATCGATTTTCAGGTACAATTTGCTAACCACAATTTATGTTTAATAAGCCTATGTTCGAAGTTATTCAGGAATCTTTAGAAAACTTGACGTTTGTAGTACTTTACAAGAAATCATCTCGGAAACTAAGTACGATAGAATAGTGCGAAGCAGATTCAGTCAATAGACTAGCAATTTTCAAATTTGAAAAGCTTAAGTCGTTAAAAACTTTTCTTAAATGGGATGGTAATTATGATAAGTTTCACATCGGTGGATGCGAAATTAAAATTTCTTTGACTTTTATCTAAACATATGTGGTCCTATCTCTAATGGTTTTTAAAATATTTACGATTTTGTAATTGTTCCGCAGCGATGCGTAGGATTTGGAAATATCGTAGGTGGCGTAGCTCGCAAATGAAACAATTGGCAGGAAACCTTTCATCCAAAGTGTTTCGGCCTCTGATACTAAAATGTGCATTCGCTCTATCAAACTGTAACCACATTATTCTTAAAAACTGTAAAGGTAAATTTTCCACCAGGCTTTCCACACTTCCATTCAGAGAATTTCGGAAAACATTAGTTTATTATGCGGTATGTGATCGTTGACGAGTACTTGAACCCTTCATGAGTTGCAGACCTCGCATGTGGAGCAGCAGTTTTCAACTTTACATGGCGATTCTGCCTTCTTTTTGATTTCTATTTGTTAATTGATCTCCTATTTTGATACACCATATACGTATGCACAAATCAGTCGTCCAAATGCAAAACCCGACAAGTCACAAATTTTTCAAAATAGAGTTTTATATACCATTTTGTTCATTACTTGAAGCGCTACCATTTTCTATATTTTTCGCTTACAAGACCCGACATTAGACATGAGATATTTGGCTAAGAAAGCTAGTCTTAGGTGCAAACACCGACCAGTCCAAGCGGTGTTTTATTTCAAACACCGACATGTCCACAGGAGCCAATACGGACAACGGGAGCAAGTCACATGTCAATCGCACGAGGTATTCTGACCGTTGTGCGTTTTTGTTTTATCCAGTCGCTGAAAATACGTTGTGGTGAATTCATGTGTTTTTCAGTTTACTGAGAGAATGAGATTAATTTATGCTGTAGTGATAAATTATTGATAAAAATAACCATGTTTTTTGAAAAATGCTTTGGATGCGGATTCTGGAGAGCCTACTTCAACAGAAGCTAGGTCCGCATTAATGCAGAGGATCGAAGCTAATTTTGAAAATGCATTTGCTAGTTCTGAAGAATTTTGTTTGTCAGAAAATTTAGATTTTGATGTTTAAACCTTGTAACCCTTGAAATGTATCCTTTCTAATATCTAGCTTTATGTTTATAGTTCCTGTCGTTGAGCACAGTGTTTGATTAGATTCCTTTATATTCAGTAAAATAATCCAAATTGATAAGTATTTCACTTATCTTGATCCGATTCCACAAAAATAGCAGTCAAAGCACGACATGTCACAGTTCCTAACATGCAAAACCCGACGTATCCAAATTTGAAAGTCAGATTTTAGAAAAACTATGTCCTAGATTTTGGGGCGTTAGGACTTAACATCCTAAAACATCGTATATTATAATACTCTCGATTTCGTATTATTTTCGCTTATAATAAGACTTTGATCTGTTTTTCTTAATTTCTGTAAAATTTGTTACCGTGGACTTGTCGGGTTTTGCATTTAGACGACTGAAATCACAAATGGTACCGATTCAAGTCTCTTCGCGTTCGGCGCAGTACCTCCAAGCACTACCAGTACTCGTCGCGCGTCCCAGTACCACCATATTTATCACATTTAATCCCATTTTATTATGTTGTGACAATATAATGCGATATCAGTCTAAGCGTCAGATGACTAATGTCGGTCTCCCGCTGGCTCCCGACCGCCACGGGGACCACCTGCATTGTCCGGTACTGCCGGACGGACGGATGGTGGTGCTCGGACACGTAGTACCTGTGCGTCTCGCATGCTCCGCGTGCCTTCATGCCCTCGTGCGAAATCTACATCCGGTAGCGCACCGGCTTGTTATGGGTTCAAATTTTACTGGAAACTCCGGCTCTAGCGTTTTTTATTTGCTAAAAGTAGACTACCTATTTGTTACTTTATTGGTATTAGATCATCATCGTCATAGTCAAAATGCCTTAACAGACATGTTATGAACTCGTAAAATGCATTAAGTCGGAGCTAGAGTATTGCCGACACGAATATTTTTAATAGTTTTGCGAACTGTAGCTCGCCATCGTTCGCGATTTACTGTCAGTTCAGTGGTGCTCTTGATACTCATATCGAGCAACTGTTTCGTCGTATCCACCCAGCGTGTAGGGGAATGGCCACGGCGCCGCCCACTCGGGGCATGACCCCGAACTACAAGTTTCTCCATATTATCGGTTCTGTGTATATGTCCGAAGAATGTAAGCATTCTCGTCGACACAATGTAGGATAGTCTCTTTGGATTACCAAGCTCATCCAGTATGGAAACGTTAGTTTGATGAGCGGTATAAGGGATTCTCAGCATTCTTCTCCACGTCCACATTTCAAAAGCATCTATGCGAGCTCGATCTGACTTTTTAACGGTCCAAGTTTCCGAGGCATATTATTATTATTATTATTATTTTCGTATGGCTTACATGCAGTGTAAAGGTACAGGTACATAACAAACAATAAGTGTATACAGTGATAGCACAAAGAAGAAAAACAATTAGGCATAAAAAATATGGAGAACACAAGAGACTGAACCAGCGACATTTTTGTAGCTTTAGTGATGTTATGGCCATGCCATATTTTAGTAAGCTTTGTCATGGCCACACGTGCCTGTTGAATGCGCCGTCGAATGTCATTTTCACAGGTACCCGAATTGTCGATCAAAGAACCAAGGGTCACAAAACTTTGAACTACTTCATAACGGCCTACTGACTTTATTTCTCGATGATTATCGTACTCTGTATCTACGATCGTAACCTTGGTCTTCTTAATATGTACCAAGACCATACGCTGCACTGTGTTGTTCTAGATGTTTAATGGAGCTACTAGTTCTTCCTGAGAGATCAATTACTGGCATATTTAGAACGGGTTATCCGGTACGAACGAATTTATTAGTACTAGTTATAATAAACTGTTTGCATACACCAAACAAAATAAGACATAATTTAAAATATGGCGTAGTAGACAAGGAATATATAGATTATCTAACATATTGTAACATCCTGTATATAGCATTGCTTATTGATGTTTGTTGATGTTAGGTTAGATTTTTTTGATGTGTAAACGTCATCGAATCATCTGGAATTTTCTGGACTGTCAGATCGGCATTCTCGAATGTCATGAGTGTCTCGAATTTTCTAGATGGTTCGATGAAGTATATAAGGCGCCACGAGTAGCGTGGCAGTAGTTCAATTCAGTTGAGTTCTAGTTGAGAAAAGAGATATTGTATTGAATTGTGAAGTAAAACGGTGAAAGTTACGTCCAGTTTGATTCGTTGGTGAAGAAAAAGAGGCCGTCGTGACAATTGGTGTCGGAAGTGTGGGATTATCCATCGAATCAAGCCAAGAAAAGGAAAGAAAAAGTGAGTACAGCATTAGTCCATGCCAATAACCAGAGCTATGGCGTCCGAAATGAGTGCAATGATGAATATGCTACAAGAAATGAAAGCCAGCTTCGAACAAAGTTTAGAAAAAACTGCAGCCAATCTTCAGAATAGTCAAGAGCAAACAGTCGTGAACGTAGAAGAAAAACTAAAGCGCCATCAAGACGAGGCAGTCGCAGACTTGAAGAGTATCGTAAGTCAGGCATTAGAAAATCAAGACCAGCGTATTAGTGCAGCAGAGGCTCAAATAGCGACATCACAAAAGCATGTTGAGGAACAGCTAGCAACATCACAAAGGTACGTTGAAGAACAGCTACATCAAGTGGAGGATCATGTCAAGGAAATCATCAGAGAATAGCTGCGAGACCTTAATGCAGATGAGCGTTGTTTAACAGCTGTTTACTGCTGGCGGGACGGATGGTGGTGCTCGGACACGTAGTACCTGTGCGTCTCGCATGCCCCGCGTGCCTTCATGCCCTCGTGCGAAATCCGTCCGCATCCGGCCTGTTAAGAGCTCAAATTTTACTGGAAACTTCGGATCTAGCGTATCCTTTCAAAGGTTTTTTTCGTAACTGCTATAAGTAGATTATCGATTTGCTATTTTGTTGGTATTAGACCAGTTGGTTGTATATTTAGAACGGCCTATCTGGTAATCCAAAGAGAATGTCCTCCATTCTGTCGACGAGAATGTTTACATTCTTCGGACATATACACAGAAGCGATAATATGGAGAAACTTGTAGTTCAGGGTCACGCCCCGAGTTGGCGGCGCCGTGGGCGTTCACCTACACGCTGGGTGGATATGACGAAACAGTTGCTGGATATGAGTATCAAGAGCGCTACTGAACTGACAGTAAATTGCGAAAGATGGCGAGCTACGGTTCTTGAAACTATTGATAATATTCGTGTCGGCAATACTCTAGCTCCGACTTAATGCATTTTACGAGTTCACAACATGTCTGTTAAGACATTGTGGCTATGATGATCATGATCTGGTGATGATCTCTGATGGCTCAATAGTAACAGTTGTAGTTGATTAATGCTAGACCAGGAGTCGACAACCGGTGGCACTAATATAACTTTAGGAAAAATTAACATTTTCAAGAATACATTTCAAAAAGTCAAAAAAAAGAACGAGGTTCACGGATTAAAATCTAGAAAACTTGCTAAGGATTTCATTATCCCCAACACAAACAGACTCCATGGATTATCAAACAATATTCAAGAATAAAAAGCACATATTCATACATTCGTAATTGGAATTGTATTTTCTTACCCTTTTATGAATTGTAGAACTTTTGTTCTGTCATTAAAAAATTATAGCATGGAAAGAAAAAATAATGTGTTTCTAAATTTATTTTTAATAATATTCATACTCTTATATCATCTAAAATCACTAGTTAAAGTACATTTGATTGTGCGGCGCCCGTCAAAAAATTATTATGAAAATGGCTCGCTATCCGACCACTGCGCTAGACACATAATAAATTTGATATACTATTAACCTTTACTACTAGTTCTCTTATAACGTGACTGTTCTATCCTATGCCACCTTCTTTTTACTTCATCATTTCTTGACGATGACGAAGTAGGTCCCAAGTCAAAAGATTATTTCGGTGGAGAATAAATAGTATGTAAAAAGGCCCGTATAAGTATGAGCCTATGTATATCTTAGGTCCTTATATCATGGTATTATCTACACCTATTCAACATTTTACGTGATGTAAATTTGGCCCATCTTATAATATGGGCCCACTAAACTGGGCCAATAGGGACTTGAGCCTTTATGCTTTTTTTGCTTCTTGCTTCACTTTTGGGCCTAACGGCAAGTTAGTATAGATGGTATAAGAAACATTAGGAACCATGCTATTTTCTGCCTTTTTTAGTATTCAGATAATAAAATCCAAAGGGCATAAAATTGTTTTTGAATATAGGCCCTTAGTGCCTTGAAAAATGTGTAACACTTTTATTCTGATGTATAATATAGGGCCAAATACTAAAAAAACTCAGTAGTATTTTTTACAAAACTTCGTAATGATATTATTGACATGAATTCAAAACTCGCAAGATCAAACCGATCAAATTATTTGGTACATATTTAATATTACTATCATCTATATGAGCATGGATTTGATAGCATTCAGATGAATCAATGGAATACATCAAACCTGATCCTTATACTTGCAATAAGACTCGGCAGTTTCACCTTGATTCGTTGATAACCGCTTTACACACAATGATGCTTATATACAAATATATTTATTTAAATTAGGGTATATTGATCGCAACTTTACCGTATTATAGGTTATATAAAACAACAGCATAGTGTCAAAATAACATTATTCGTTTAGAATTGACACTACTTTTATTTGTATGTATGTTCTTCATAATATTATGTCATCTAATCAACAAAAGATCCCCTCAAAAAATCTATGACATTACCAACTCATCAGCTACATACATCATCATAGTCTTAACTGACATGTTGTGAACTCGTAAAATGCATCAAGTGGGAGCTAGAGTATCTCCGACACGAATATTATCAATAGTTTTGAGAACTGTAGCTCGTCATCTTTCGCGTTTTTTGGGTCAGTTCAGTGGCGCTGTTGATACTCATATCCAGCAACTGTTTTGTCGTATCCAATCAGCGTGTAGGGAAACAGCCAAGGCGCCGCCCACTCGGGGCGTGACCCTGAACTACAAGTTTCTCCATCTTATCGCTTCTGTGAATATGTCCGAAGAATGTAAGCATCCTCGTCGACACAATGGAAGATAGTCTCTTTGGATTACCGAGCTCATCTGGTATGAAAACAGTAATTGGATGGGAGATATAAGGAACTCTCAGCAGTCTCCTCCACGTCCACATTTCAAAAGCATCTATGCGAGCTCGATCTGCCTTTTTAGCAGTGCAAGATTCCGAGGCCTACAAAAATATGGAGAACACAAGAGACTGAACCAGCGACATTTTGGTAGCTTTAGTGATGTTACGGTCACGCCATATTTTAGTAAGCTTTGTTATGACCACACGTGCTTGTTGACACACAACAAGAGAACAAAATATAGCTATGTTCGTTGACAAGAGAAAGTAGAAAAGCGCATCTCCACACATGTACCTACGTACAGACAGTCGCGAGTTTCAATCAAGCGGTGAAGTAGCCTGCGCAATCGTATCACAGCGTCCATTATAAATTCGAATCACAAACGAATGTAAACATATCACGATATCATTCAGGTCTGCTGCTCTTTCCTTTCAATTGATCTCCAAAGATAAATTTCCGCGCGGTCGCGATCAATAAAATAACGATAAGCAAATTCCCGTGACCATATAGGAGTTGTTTAAAATGAGGATGGGAGTCCAGATATAGGAAGGAGCCGAGTGTGAGAACCCGGGTAGGCCGTTGATGTTGGCGATAACGCTCGAGCTGGACTGAACGCGGACAGTTGTCCTTACTAGAATGGCGTATTCGTATGTACGTCGGACACCAATTAGCTAATTCGATTATTGTTGCGTGGTAGGTACTCCGGTTCCATTCTGTGCCGTCTAAGGAGGCTACAGGAAAAACTATGCAAATCAACCACTCTATGGCTTAGTGGTCTATACCCGATTCATGTTTCATTTACGCGGCGTCAAACAAAGTCGGGCTCTGGGCGATAGATAGCTGCTGTCACAGGGTTGGAAAAAAACATGGTTTTTAATTAAAAACAAACACGGTGTTTTTTTAAACATTTTACAAAAAAATGTTTAAAACACAACTAATGAGAAACGAGTAGCATGTTACACTATATTTTCGTCAGATAGAAAAGGGGTACCGAATGTCTAATGTCGGAGATTTCTGGAAACATTTCACATACTGTGTGACCATCGTGAATTGAAAAGTGCGGCATGAGGTGAGTGGTGCACAGTCGTAACAGAACATACCTGGCTTTGCGTTAAATGAAAAACGTGAACGTTGTATTTAATTAATGTTTATTGTATTAATTTTATAATAACTAAACATTGATGGTAATGACCAGGAGCATAGCTAAACTGAACATGGCTTAAAAACGGTTTTTCAGTCAAATAAATTACTATACTTCATAATTCATCATCATCATCTTCATCTATGTCATCACTGTCAGTTTTGCAGTCATTAGCTGTAGCCAAATTTATTATGATTGGTTGATTACATGCTAAGAAAGCTGATTGGTTGATTGCATGCTAAGAAAGCTGAAAGAAGAATATGAGAAATGGGGACTGTACATAAATTTTAAGAAAACTGAATATATGGTTGTCGGAGGAACTGGACAGGATTTGACTATAGATGGTGGATCAGAAGTAAAAACGTGCCAGGCTTATAAGTACTTGGGTACAATTATATCAGACCAAGGTGGAAGTAACTTAAAAATTAAAGAAAGGCTGACTAAGGGGAAAGTGGCAATAAAACAATTGCATCCAATTTCGTGGAACAAGAACATCACTAATAATGTGAAACGAAGGATAGATAAGTATGTTGTCGAAAGCATCGCTTTATATGGATCGGAGTTGTGGGAGATATCGCTGAGGAATCAGGAGAAATTAAAAGCTATGGAAATGGATTTCTGGAGACGAAGCTGTGGAATAACAAGAATGGATAGAATAAGGAACATACACATAAGGGAAAAAATGGGGGTTACAATTGATATAATGGACACTATAGAGGGACGAAGGCTTAATTGGTACGGGCATATGAGAAGAATGCCTGAAGACAGATGGCCCTAAAAAATATGGTGCTGGAATCCGCCACAACGGAGAAGAAAAGGAAGACCAAGGCTGTCCTGGAAAGATGGAGTTGAGCAGGCTATGGAAGATAGGCAGACGGATGAGCAGGATTGGCAAGATAGAAGCCGGTGGAAGTTTGGATGCGAAAGACGCCGCATGGTGTAACCCAATTCGCATTGTATATATATATGGTTCCTTTTCCTCCATTATTTGATCATGTGCCCAAAATTTATTTTCGATATCCTACATCGACATGCCGGGAAAACTTGTAATACGACCTTCACGTCTACATTTATATTTTCTGATTGCCAAAATTTGTTTGCAGATTATTTAAAAGCATTGTAAACAAATGAAGCTGAATAATTTTGACCTGCTCTTATATTATTATAATTGAAAACATGAATTGAAAAAAAATGTTTAAAACATGTTGAAATTTGAAAACAGTTTAAAGCAAATCTGCTTAAAACAGGTGTTTGTATTTTGAACATGTTTTAAACATTGAAACATTTTATTTTACACATAACAACCCTGCCGCTGAGTTAATAATAGTGACTCACAGTCAATAGTAGCGCGGCAATTAGTTAACAAGCCTACACACATAAAAATAATTTCTTAGATGGAGCACAGATGCTTTAATTCAAGTATACCATAACTTCCTATATGCGCAAATTTATGCTAATCTTAAAGTGAGAATATGATATCTTTGACCATATAAGGGTTAGATTGAGAAAATGTCTTCAATGTAAAACTGGGAAATTCTTGATAGTAAGAATACCAAAATCTTAAATCAAGCATATGGTAATCTTGACCGAAGTATTTTATAATCTTGACTGAAGCATTTCATAATCTTAACTGGGAGCATTTCATAAACTTGACGCAAGTAGCTCAACTTTATTCTAAAATTGTGATATTCTTGGATGAGGAATTTAGTAGTATTAATTTGAGCATTCAAACTCTTCTATGAGCATGTAGAAATTTTTCTGGAGAATTAGTTCTGCAAAATTTCTTAAATCACTTTTAATATACCTAGTACTTATCTAGGAACACTTGAGTCAGGTCTTCGCATCCCAATTTTTTTAATAGCTCATTCATAGTTGGATAGATCCAGTGATAAAGAAGCTGATGGGAACTGGGACGCAACTCAAATGGCGGTGGACCAGCACTACCGGCAGATTCGATGACTGATGGTTGACGGTGGTATCACGGGTATCACGTGGCAATGGCAATTTATTTAACAGTTTGACTAGATGCTATTATGTGCTATTATGCAGGATCCAGGTATTACGCTACGGTGCTGAAGACGGCGGCGAATGAGACAATCCGAAAACCGATGAAGGCGCGGCGGCGCGGACGCGGACGGGCAACAGGCTGTTGAGTACAGAGGATGGAGAGGTTACGGTTGACCCGTGACACGCTGCGCGTCTGCGCACTCCGACGTTGGTAGACGTCAAACAAATGATTTACTTGATACAAATATAGGGTGTGCTTGTAAAACAGCGTTTATTTTCAAACGAAGATTATCATATTGTAAATGAAGGTTCGCATTTGCAAGCTGTCTATATTCTTGATAGAAATAAACTAGGCACCGCTGGGAAAAATGATAATCTTGATATAGAATTATGAAATATTTGTTATTAAATTGTTATAGCCTTGGTTGCAAAGAAAATTATATTTTCTTTCGGAGCATATTTCTTTAAAACAAGTATATAAATCAAAAATATATTATTCTTGATACAAGTTTTCTATAATTTTCTCATCAAATACTCTTTCTTAGAGTGAGAGCCGATATTCTTGTTGTGAGTATGTATTTACAAAAATATTACAATTCTTGACTTGAGAATTTCTTTTTATGTGTGTAGGGTTTCAATGCTTGACTTGACTTTCAAGTTGTTTATCTTGACTTGATATCAAATCAAATTTTAAGTCAAGTTGTTTTAATCACAGTAATCTGAAAAATCAAGCATTTGGTCACAACTGCTACTTGATTTCTGTCAATACTACTTGACTACCTAACTTCTACTACTAATCTTCATTAATTTGATATCTTCAGGCAATCACAAATACGTATCACGGGGTAATATAACAGTATAAACAAATAAATTAGGAAACTATTTTTGAGTCATGAATTATAATCCTTATAAGTCCATTCGTAACAGGATAAGACTTTAGTATTGATATTGCGATTTGTTATTCAGGGTCTGAGACATATAAAACTGCGTACACATCTGAGCGCACATGACTTGAATACCAGTTTTTCTTGAAGGTGGGTTTTCAAAAAATGTTGTATATTTTGTCAAAGGATACAGGTAGGTCTAAACAAAAATCAAGCAACCTTTTATTGAGTGGGTCTTTATTTAACATCCTCCTGATACATCAGAAATTGTATCGGAAGCCACTTTGGTTGCAAATGTGTGGCTATGGTAGTAGTAGTAGTAGTAGTCAATTTTGTTAAGTATCATCAGCATTTAAGGGAGATGAACAGTGATGAGGGCAACTTAACAACTGGGAAGTATAAACGCAAATAATTGTGGGTCCTAAGGTAGATCCCTGAGGTACTACGCATGGTACACCAACAGGGAAGAAATATTTTCAGAAAATCAAAGGTTTCGAACTATCTGTTGTTTCTCCATCAGATAACTAGTTATAAGTCTCACGCTTTCTGCGTATTTTAATATTGCTAGTAATTAATTTTGATTGATTATGTCGAAAGCTCTGCTGTAGTCTAATGACATTACCGCTGTTATTTGGTCTTCATCAGTTGCATGCAATATTTCGTCGATCATTTTCAGCTATGTAATAGCGCAATCGTGTAGGGATCAAAAGCCAGAATTTAAAGAGGGCTGAATATTACTGGAGTTTGAATATTCTATTATCTGTTTATTAGGCTCTGCTACTTGTCATTATGTTTCGATATGCCATGTGTCTAGTCAATTTCATAAAACAGCAGACGATAAAATTGACGTATAAGAAGTAATGGCCCCCGTAAGGAGAAAGCCCTTAAACATGCAACAAATTAATTTTTTTGGCCATCAAGGCCTATCTTGATTGAACTGCCTCTCATCACTTTGGATAGCAATTACCACAGCAGCGTTCTCGGATGACATTAAAAGGGATCCATTTTAGTACTCATTTCTTTCGATTTCTCAATTCTTTCGATTAAAAACAAGTTATAAATGAAATTCATGCATTCAAAAAAAGGGAACACAAAAACAATACATTTGCTTTGATTGAATGAATAAATATACAGGAAGGAACAAAAACAATATAAAAATTATTATTTACACTACACTTACGAGAACGTCGAAGTTTTCATCATATTAAACAACAAATAACAAACAATCCTGGTGTTAAGTTTGATAAAATTTAGAACTCTAGAATACTCTTCATTAGAATTCTGGTAAAGCTTATAGTATTTATAGAACATTATATTTTCTTAAACGTACATATACATAAGACTTTTTTCAACTACTTTTTATACAAGTGCATATAGTTTCGTGAATTTTGTACTTCATATCAATACATTTTTGATGATGTTGTATGTAACTTATTTTTGGCTAAATGTGCTAAGACAACCTTAGCATTCTTTCTTTACAACCTCATCTGCTTTCAAATTTTTCACATCTTTCTAAAGGGGCCGCTATGGTTGGAAAGCTATAGCTACACCGAAGAAAATACTGTTGCGTTTTCAATTAACTGTTAGTATTTGGATGTTTTTCCTTCGCTTTTAGCATATTTACAATTATTCCGAATCCATGTCATTGAAAGAATTTAATCCTTATGCTCAAAGTGATCACAGGTACCCCAATAAATTCAAAATAGTTGTATATTCGTTCTAATGATATGTATAATCTTTCAAATACTAGTATTCACATATAATGTAATCAAAGCATCCTTTTCGTACCAACAACACCCTATATCTAATTCAATGGCCCTTGTTGTTCGCTGAACCATAATCAGTATTCGGCGGGACTGATGTCCCGATTCAACGAACGTAAAAAGAAAGACTAGGGGGATCATCTTAGTATTATTATCGGCACCAACCCGCCAACATGGACGAGGTTGTTTCGTTGTGTTGTTTCGGTGTTAGCCGTGTTGTGTGATCTCGTGTTTTTACTTTTTGCATCAGCAATTGTGTGATTTAAATGTGTCCAGTTATATATTAAATGGAGGACCTACTGATAAATTGGTATTTAGATTAGTCAGACAGTTATATTTCCGGTAAAAACGCAACAACTGGTGCAGGCTTATGTCTAATTCTTATATCATGCTCCTTATAACTTCATACAAAATCACACCATTAAATGAATCGATCAGCTGTCCTCGCAATAAAATGTGTTGGACCAAGGAAAACAAAGTAGTTTAGAATCAATTACTAAACACTGATTCGATTCAACGACAGGCTGCGATTGAATCATTCACTGGAATCCAATGACATCTTGGAGTTGAATCGACAATACGATATAATTCGTTACCAACTATACACTTCCCATTGAATAAAATATCGCTGTATTTGAGTGTAACGTCTCGTTGAATCCAAGCGTAAGTCTTTGACAGAACGACATATTTTTCTGTGTGTATCTACGTTTTAACTTTGACGTTATTACTTGGCGTTGCTTTTTGTGGTACCCTGTAACTGGTCAAATTCATAAAACAGTAGAAGATGAAATCGATGCATAAGAAGTTATGACCACCGTACTTCGAAAGCCCTTAAACATGCAACAAATTAATTTTTTTTGGCCATCAAGGCCTATCTTGATTGAACTGTCTCTCATCACTTTGGATAGCAATTACCACAGCAGATGACATTAAAAGGGATCCATTTTAGTACTCAATTCCTTCGACCAAGAATGTAACAAGTCATAAATCGAGCGTGGAAATGCCGAGTGGTATTCTCGCTGCTTAATTACTTAATCAGAGCCAGTCGTTTTATTACCGACTTTATAACTAAATATTAGCCACAGTCGCTTGGCCGTTTTCAAAAAGCTGTCCAGGACGTTTCGCTTTACGATTCTAATGAAGGCTTTGCGCATCGCGCCGAGCGGGAAAAACCTACTCAGACGTTGTTTATTACGGCTGTTAAAGAACCGGTGATTCCTTAACATGCAAACATTGACAGAGGGTAATTGTACTTCTCAACCTAATTGGCAAATGTGCAGTTCAGAAAATTTAGAACTTGATATTGTTACAAGTCTTTAGTTCGATTCGACAAGAAAACACTTGGTACGTATTTAACTATTTATTTGCACTAACTATATGCACTACGCTTAACCTAATACTTAACAGTCTAATTTATTTACAGTCACTGAGTCTGTGCCTTGGAAATTTCAATAAAGGTTATCTCGAAAACGATTATCTCTAAGGACGATTTTTTCAATATTCACATTGATGTACCAAACCAGAAAAAAGTTATGTTGATATAAAGGACTTTGATGTGTCGTAGCTGGCGCCCTCTATTCATGATCGCAAAAACGTGGCTAAATTTAGAATTTCTCGCCTTATAAAACCTCCTGATACGTAATTTCAGATGGTTTTGTCATTATATCGCGGAATAATTGAGAAAAAAAGAAAATAAAAGTGAAACTGTAACACCCTGTATCTTGAAAATTAAGCATTTTAAGGCTTCATATTGTTCTTACCTCAATGTCCATAAAGATGTGAGGTCTATCACCTGCGTTGTGGGTCGAATATCAGGACACCCTGTATACATAAAATAACATATAACATTAGGTGGTACTTTGAACCACCAGTCAGTTTGGCGCTTTTTTTCAAAAAAGCCTAAATTCAAACTAAAGCTTGAGCTACGTCACTAAAATCGATGTTATACCGTGCAACATCTTAAGTCAAAAAACCAGGAACATCAAATCTACTGAGCAATATGAAATAGTGACACCTTCTAGGAGGGTGGACGCCAGCATTTTTAAAACACAAATTTTAGCAACCGTCTCTGGACTCTTTCAATGTTGTTTTTATACAAATTGGACTACACCATACTGCATTTTCTAACAATCGATACCAAAAACAACATTAGATGCGTTGAACTCTCTGAAAGTCCACATACACATATGTAGGCGATTTCTGACTGTTCAGTTTCATTGAATCAGTTAAACTGATTCAGTGAAACTGAACATGGAATGAACGTGAGAGCATCTTTTTACTAAAACTGATCTGTGGGTTTGTGCTTTTATTCAAACTGAAAGCCAATCCAAAATTTAGTTAAAATCAATTGAATAATTTTTTGCGTTACGCAATATAGAACGATCTAAAACAATACTCGTACGTCTGTATACACCACAAATTCTAAGTCCTTTAGTTTCTATAATGAGCAAGGCAATGTTCGGATTGGCCTAAAAAAGGATGTTATGCTGTTAGATCTTTCTTTTACAGGTTAATGGGTAGCTTATTATGAGTACAATGCATTTTTGAGATTTACAACGCCCCAACCACCCCAATTTCACCCCCACCCAAAAAAAAAGTAGAAAATGATCAGGAACCCCTAAAACACCTAAAAACGCAGTTTGAGGAATATTTAATTTTTTTGTTTTTTGCTAATTACTCCGCCGCCCCTGCACCGATTTTCAAAATTATAAGAACATTACCTGCTACGACCCCCCAGCATATCGCTGCCCAAATTTCATCACAATCCATGCAGCGGTTACTGAGATTACGAGGCTAGAAAAACGCGCACAGACAGACAGACAGACCGACTGAAATGAGTGACTTGGATTTTCGTTATGTAGACATCATAAAACACCCAAAAAGCGTCTTATCTGAAAATCAAAAATTTTCGCGATCACAATACTCCCCTTACCTGTCGGTGTGGGAAGTAAAAAGCTAAAAAAATAATAAAAAAACTATACAAAATTAACCAATCGATCCAAGTCGAGCTCATAGACATGATTAAATAAATAGAATAAACCTATAAAGCCATCCTTGCGTTACCACGGTATCGCTTCAGAGCCTCCATTTCTAGTATTCTAATGCTAATGAAAAGTATCTAAAGCCGCAGGCTGCCACGTAATAATGCATCCAAACTATCAGTCACCCTGTAAAGGAGAAAAACGTGGAAATCGCGAGTCCAATCCGTCTTTCGGTGAACAGCGTCTTCTGCGGCCTGAAAAAATCCCGGAGTTACTGCCTCATACAATTCAGCCGAGTGGCTTGAGTTTCACGGGTCGCCTTCAGCGGACGCGGACGCTTCTTCTTCAAGCCACCATTCTTGCTAATATATTACCGCATTCATAAACTAATAAAAGATAACGTTCGCAGGACGAATTTATGGGCGTATTCCTTTCTGACTGAAATATATCTGCATTCACCCATAACGTGCTCTGATGTTCTTGGGGCTCTGACAAATTTGCTATTGGAAAGGGACGTATGAGTGGTATAAGACGATATATTAATACATAGGGATGAGTAAGTTATATCTGAAGAAACAGGGGGGATAAAGGTAAACGGTGAAATCATGAACGACATTCGTTTTGCCGATGATACCTGCTTGTCAAAAAACTTGAGCACTTGTGATTTCGCGGTAACCTCTTGAGATGGATCGAGGCTTTTCTGTCCAACAGAGATTTTGTTGTTAAAGTTGGCAACAATGTTTCCTGTAGAAGACCTGTCATTAGTGGTGTGCCGCAGGGGTCTGTCCTCGGACCAATGTTGTTCATCCTGTACACTTGCGACCTCTCTAGTGTCTTCAATTCGACCTATTCCTGTTATGCTGACGATGCCAAACTTTTTGTCAACCCTTTAACCTGTGCACAAACTTAGCAAAACGACCTCACCTGTATCGCAAATTGATCAAAGAATTGGAACCTACCCATGAACGCATCTAAATGCTGCGTTCTACACATTGGTAAGAACAACCCAATGATGAGTTTCTCGCTCCTTAATGAGACGATTCCCGCTGTCAGTAGTCATTGCGACCTTGGAGGAATTATTAACACTACTTTAACTTGGTCTGACCATGTGAACCACATATGCTCTAAAACCAAAAGGTTCATCTACCTACTAGAGAAGTCGTTTAATGGCTGCGACACCTCGACGTGTGGCCTACCTCTATAAAACATATGTCAGACCTCTGTTGGAATTTACTGGAGAGTTTGGTGTCCAATCCTTGTTCGCGACCATGACCTCCTGGAATCTCTGCAACGCAGAGCGACTCGTATCCCGTACAGCGCAACTCGCCCAGTCTATAGCGAGAGGCTCAGAATACTCGGTCTAACTTCATTTTCTGCCGTCGCGGTGACCTGATTATCACGTTCCGAGCCATTCGTGGTCTCTTTGGCATAGATCTGTCCAATTATTACAAACTGAGCACTAACAATCTTCGAGGACATAACTACAAACTGCAAAGAAGGACAACCGTGCGACAGCATTTTCTGTCAAACAGAATCTTTGAACACTGGAACAGTTTGCCAGACTATGTAGTGAACTCCGGGAGTGTGAACTGTTTTAAGAACAATTTAGATAAGACCCTTAGCTCTTAAGTTTTTTTTAATGTTGTACACCGTACTTTTACTTTTTCTTTCTTACAGTTTCTGAGTTTATAGCCATTGTTGGCTCAACTCTCATTAAAATAGTAATAATAAATAATAATAATAGCCCAGAGTACCGCGGTCCTACAAAGAATGATAAACAAAATTGTGAATAGCACTGAAGAAGCAGAAGTCTTACACGTAATATCAAAAGGAAGAAATTCGTATCATCAGCAAAGCAAATGTCCAGGGAATATTCTATGTTCTCAATGAGAAAGTCGAGAAAGTGAGAGAGTACAAATACCTGGGTACCATGTTGAACGAGACTGGAGGACACTCGAGAAATAGGATCTAGAATAGGTCAAGCTAGAGCTGCATTCATAGCCATGCGGAAAGTGTTATGCTCTAGAGATCTGCATATCAAACTTAAGAAAACACTAACTACCCCTATTTTATTATTTCGTGCCCATGGCCACAAATAATTTACAATCTTATTGTTCTGTTATAACTGAGCAGACACGTAGGCAGACCCTAAATACCAGAGTAGCGCGGCTGTTGTGAAAAGGTTATAGGATCGGTGAGCGGCGGAACTATGGAGGATAGCTCAAAAGAGCGGACTCCGTTTGAACATCAGTAGAAGACTGAGAGGTCACCAACCACACGCCGATGAGAAAGTGTCTGGAGATGGCGCGTTACCAATTAGTTGAATAGCCCTTCGCTGGACGGCATCAAGCATGGACAGGGTAGTAGGAGCAGAAGCATGTTCCAACATGCAGCCAATACACAGCTTCCTGCATCATATGGGCGTCCCTCAGGGATCAATCTTAGGACCAGTATTATTCTCAATATACGTCAACGACATTGAGAGTTATAGTCCTCAGGGTAATTTTACTTCCTATGCAGATGATGGTCTGATAGTACTGTCTGACAAATTCGACGAATTTCTACAATAACAGTGTGAGCATGCAATTAATGATATCTATGCATGGTTCTCGAATCACTATATTCATATGAAGTTCGAGAAGACATCTATTCTAAGATTCTATAATATACAGAAACAATTAACAGCACTTGACCTTAAAATTGAACACTTTGAGTTAAAGTGTTCACGACAAAACTAAATTCTTAGGTCTACAATTGGATGAGAACCTTAAATTTAAATCTCACTGTGGTATTTTGGTTTCCAAGTTGAATTCACAGCCATATATGTTAAAACATCTAAGAATTACTTTGACCGAAAACTAACTCTTAACTCTTTACTATGCTCAGGTAAAATCTAGACTAGGATATGTTCTGTATTTCTGGGGCATATCAACAGATGCACATATAGAGTCTTTCTGAGCCAGAAAAGAGTCATAAGGTGTATGGCAGGTGTAAATGCAGCATATAGCTGTAACCAGCTTTTTAGGTACAACAGCATACTGACATTGCCTTCTTTGTTTGTATATGAGTTATCCATATAAAAAAATAGAGATGAGTTCCTCCCAAACAAGGAACTACATAATCTTAATACTCGACAGAGTGATGATCTTACATGCACCCTTTACCAAATACTGTAAAAGAAATGGCTCCCAATATTCTGGGACGAAAAATTTATAACAAGCCGCCCAATGAAGTGAAGCTCTGCAATTCACTGAAATGTTTTAAAGAAAAGCTCAAAGTTTGTTTTGTTAAATAAGAATTTGTACGACGTCACCGAATTTGTAAATATTTAGATTTTATATTGTTTGTTTGTTTTATTTCTTTTGTTCATATACATTTGCATGTTTTGTTTGTTAGCCCTATATTGACGAATCCAATACATATTTTATGTCAAATGGATAATAAAGAATTATTATTATAATTACTATTGCAAAGTAGTACCTTTTGTATTATTAAATTTTTCATATTTGTCGTCCTCACGGGAATCCATTGCATCGCAATCCCATAAACTTCCTTGCTAATGGTACTACTCTAGTACTACCTCTCCTACGTCTCCGACAAACGATCCCGAACCAGGCAGACGGACGAGCGGACATTGGCAGGTCGGTCGGTAGTACCGGTACATACCGACCGAGCGAGGAGCCGTACTAGGTAGGTACCACCGGCGTCCTGGACTGTTGTCGCATCTGCCGATTGCCGTTTATCTTATCATCTGCGGCTGCTTCTGCCGGCGAATCGGTACCAATAAATATGCCGCGCTGCCGTCCGGCGGTACCGCACGCATCAGCCGGTCGGTACCACTATACACCACCGCCGCCGTCGTACGTATTGTCACCGATCGCTAGATCACCGGGAAGCGGATTTGCCAAGGGCGTACCAGGTAGTACCCATACTTCAATGTACAAAAGCACGGAAGATGTGGTAGGCTTAGCAGGTATGAGTACCGCAACTCAACTGGCGCGTCGTACGCGCGTCATCTGAACTAAGCCTAATACTCAGGAAAAAACACTATAAATCATATTTTGACTTTATGAAATAACCACCAGGTGGCGTAGTAGTCGCCAAAAAGTCATGGCCGACTCTACACTAGGCCGGAGCCTTAGATGTGGCAACGTGGCTTAGCTGTCAAATAGTGTTCCGGTTACCGTAAATTGTTTTATAGTTTCAGAATAATAATTATTACTTTTTATATGTATTAAGAGTTCATCTCGGTTGATAAATTAAGAAAAATGCTTTTTAGAACTACTACTACTAATACCACTTACATCTGATGTCTGGTTCATCGTAGTCAAACACTACAAAATAACAATTAACGCAACCTGTTTCCTGCTGCCACTTCCACTTCCACTTAAATGAACACTCAATTTACTTTGTAAATTGTCACTTGAGCTAGAAAAATTCACTACTAGGTCACTTTGAAGCCATTCTTGCTGGTATTGATTCTCCTTCACTATCAAATCCTGTCATAGGTATGCCCAGATGTGTTCTATTAGAACTGTATTTTTCTGTGATATTTCGGAGGTCCAGAAAACATTGTAGGTAAAGTAGAGCCCAGAGATATACCATTTGTGTACGTTTTGCGCTATATAAAAACTGCATACCATCCCTTAGTACAGTGCATCATTTGGAATAGATACAGTTTTGATAATATTCAATGGTTACCATTATTTTACTTTCGTACTCGTAACCAATTCATGGAATGTGCTTTTAACCAATTTTCTAACAAAACGTAACCTTTTAGAATGGTGAAAATGAAACACTAAGTTGTATTTGAACGTAAATCTGTCGGAAGACGTTCACGATGTATATTTTGACTGAACTATGATAAGACCGACACATTCCAGGATTATTAGCGACTCGATCGATGAAGACGACCGGACTTAGTCAAATTGTTTAGGCAGGTATTGCTACCGTTATTGATAGCAACGCCAATCTGCTTTTACTTTTGTGCGTTACTTTTCTGTCTGAATCGGACGTTTTTTTCGGAAGTGTGGCAGCTAGGGTATGTTTCGGCCTTGGGAAGATAATGGGATTTCACAGCGATGTGGATTACCCTGCAGCAGTGAAGCTACGTCGGCGGTTTGTCATTACGGTGGTGAAAGTAGTGACAGTACGGACACTGATAATGAATTTGAACAGAAGGAGGTGGAGGTAGACCAATTAAAACCTCACAAAATGTCACATCTTAGCGCAGATGCAAAACAAATAGTACTAAATGATAATGAACTAACGAAGGATCCAGAGAATGAAAATAAGGGGAGTATGATCAAAAAGACGTCAATTCTAACACACGTTCCATATCCAACAGTATGTGAAATTTTGAGAAAGGGGCCACAAAACAGGAAGCGTAGGTTTGGTGCTGGTGTTTCAAAAGAACTAGATCCCACGATAACAAAATTATTGAGGGATATTGTGTACGAAAAGTACAAAATTAATGAACTACCCACAATCGAATCCGTTCAAAGACAATTGGCTAGAATGGGGTAACAATATCCAAGGAGTATATTTTAGCGATGGATTAGGAAGATTGGGTTTAGGTACAGAACTGTGAACAAACGAATGGCTATAATGGAAAGTGCAAGGATTGTGGGATGGCGGCACGATTACTTACATAAGATAGGGCAATACCGGAACGAGGGAAGGTCGGTGAACTATCTTGACGAGACCTGGTATGATACCCATGATACCGCTAAAAAGGGATGGACCGACGGTACAAAGAAGTGTTAGCTAAAAGGCGTTCCACCAAATAAAGGATCCCGTAAAGTTATCTTACACTGCGGATCATCTAACGGCTAGGTCGAAAACGCACTCAAATTATGTGGAAAGAAAATTGAAGACTGCAATATAAACTACCACAAAAACATGGACTCGGGAATATTTGAGCAATGGTTTGAGTATACCCTTATTTCCAATTTAAAGCCATTTAGCGTCTATGTAATGGACAACGCAAGCTATCACTCCAGACAAAGGTACAAAATTCCGAATTCAACGTTATCGAAGGCGGAAATACAAGATTTTCTCATAAAACAGGATTTGTACTTTGAAGAAACTTACAAAAAAAACTGAATTATTGGTCCTCCACGCTGAACAGTTTGATAAACAGTATGTCATAGAAAGCATAGCTAGAAAGTATGGTCATGATGTCTTAAGGTTGCCTCCCTAGTTTTGCATTTTCAGTCCTATAGAATTAATTTGGGGATAATTAAAACAACGAATCGAACGTTGAAATTGAGTGTAGAAAGGAATAATTTACCATAATATGGTTTATACGGTTATATTGAAATGTCTCTACCATATATTTATCAACAGATAATAAAGTTTCAAACATCTTGTTCAACCAACTGATATATGAGCACTTTATTGGATGGAATGAACATTTTCGTTGTTGCCCACTCCAACAATTTCGAATGCCCAGTCCGACCCCGTTTCCTTTCTCTGTCGGCACTTTTTGCGGAGATCCTCACTTTGTAAACAAATGGTATATCTTTGGGCTTTACTATACTACATTGTGCTTTAAAATAGGTTTTATCATTGGAAATGTTTGTAAATCGTTGTCTATATTCTTATAAATATAACCAGCCCGTACGAAGAATACCTTTCACCAAAGTTTACGGAATACATATAAGTTGGATCACTCCGCAAAAATATCAAAACGGCCTGCCCCTTGCTCCGTCTCCCCGGTACACCGGTAGCAGTGTACCGACGTCAGCCGGGAGATACGGGGCGGCGCAAAGTAGAGGTTGAACGTGTTTAACGCGAAGTGTATACAGTGTCTCAAAAACATCGGATCTTGTTATCTCGGATTTGTTTGCAGGAAACGGATAATATTTTTAGAAGTTTGATTTTATCAATTAAATTCATTAACGGATGGAAAATCCATCTTTATTTTGTGGTAAACCTTGAAATGTAAAGGATATAAATACAGGGTGTTTCACGACATTTAAGACAAGCAATATGTCGGAACTGGGCAGTAGTAATTATAATTTTGGGGATATAAATTAGAGCCGATGTGTCTGTTTTGCCATTGTACTACCCAATGAGGTATTTGTTTTTGGTCACGTGACATTCGATTTAATATTATTAATGGGACACCCTGTACACTTGTGCCTTTTTGTGTTCCTCTCGATAAAACAATTCCAAACTAGCACACTTGGGGTCTAAAGTGATTAATTCAAGACCTACAGGTACTTAAATGATTGTATCACGCTAAAAGCGTATAGTGAGACAAAATATTCATTCGGTGGTCTTACCATACCACCCAGGGACATTCTAAATTATATTTTAGAGCTCGGAAACATTTTTATTGATAACCTTAACAATTTAGTTTCTACCGTAACATTTGGAACGACACTGAAAAGCAAAACGTCAAAAATAATTTATGCACATCCAAGTAAAGCATTTCCACATGATTATCTTTTAAAATTGTACATACGAGTTCGTATATACTATACCATAAATTTTGTAAGCCGTGGTCTCAAAAATAAGCCAAATAAACAAAACATTAAGGTGAAAGTACTACAGCACCTTTGAACCAATTTTTACCTATCTACGAAATAGGTACAATATGTGAAATCATTTGAGATTCATTAGTAATAGTTTTACTAGGTCTTATTTTTGATATTCATTTATGTAACTTAGTGTATTAGCAAAATAAACGTATTTGTATTTCTAAATCGGCCGTCAATACATAGTCTTTCAATGACCCTCGTATATACGTAAAACCCAGGCGCTAGCAAGTCCCCGCTAAAAGACCCTCGTACTTGGACAAAAACCAACGCAAAAACTAACTGGCGCGTGCGGCCGCGGCATCGCTTTGATGTGGGATCTTCAAGGTGCCGACGGAGAGTGATCCAACTTATATGTATTCCGTAAACTTTGCTTTCACCCACTTCTGTTTATGTCCTTTATTGGAAGCACAATTGCTAGTGCAACCTGGTACTACACACTTTGCAGGCATCTTTATAGTTTCGTTTGTGCAGGAAAATAATTAAAAACACATTAAAAATCACCTTCCAATCCTCCTTTTACTCTGGACAGTTATGTTTGGTATGTCCTTTATTGGAAGCACAATTGCTAGTGCAACCTGGTACTACACACTCTGCAGGCATCTTTTTATCTTTATAGTTTCGTTTGTGTAGGTAAATAATTAGAAACACAATAAAAATCACCTTCCAATCTTATTTTTTACTCTGGAAGAATTACAGTAATGACAAAAGCTCGGCCGACTATTCGGTGCTGCCATATTTCAATGCTCCGGCCTAGTGAGTAGAGTCGGCCATGGCTGTATTCAATTTTCATAATAATGCTCTAAGTTTATTTTGCGCTATACTCTCAGTACCGCCACTGACTGAAGGTATTGTCACAGTCTTGACGACCGGGAAGTGGACTGACCAGGTCGTACCGTCCGTCGGTACCGCATAAGCGTCGTCCGGCGAGGGTGATTTGTTGGTACCGATGTCTAGTAGCGTAATCTGCAGATATGTGGTACGCACAGACACACAGAGAGGCTGCTACGGCAATATCGTACATGCACATAAAATGAGAGAAGAGACCGATACTGATGCACCTTATGCAATTACTTGGCGTAGTGAGTTAATGCAGCTGCCATTATGCTACCTACCTACTGCACTCTCCGCAGAATAGATTATGAGAATTCGCTCGGGACCTAACGGAAACGCTGAGTGCATGGGAGTGATTGAGGAGACGGTGATTGGCGGATGTGTCTTTATGAGGTTACTTCAAAATATTTGATAGTGTCAATAATGTGATGGAACGGTGATCGGTCACGAGCGCGCGCGGTTTGATTTTTACCTGTTTACAAAAAGGGTGCCTTCATCGGCACCGCTCACTTGCGCGCCGAAATAAAATTAAGCTTGGTTATTCCTAATGACCACATCCCTTTTATTCTTGCGAACCTTCATCTGCCTTTTTACGACTTGCGGTAGCTTACAGTTACTTACTTACTTCTTAGATTATCTAAATGACTATTCGGCTTCTGTAGGTATATAAAACTACCTTTAATGAAAAAAATTTCAGTAGTTTGCAATCCTTAGTTGCTGTTTGTGAGTACTGTTTGTGTTCTACTTTTTCATCATGGAGAATATGTTAAGCGTGAAAGGGAAGAAATTAATAGTCCTTGAAGAGTATACGTTCCGAAGAAATAATGAAACCACTCATGGTGTAGCCTACGGATGCTCTAGAAGAGGATGCATAGCATCTTTACTGATGGATCAATCGGAAGAGATTGTTCTTAAAAGAAATAATGAGCACAACCATGATGCTCCCACAAAACAAGTTGTGAAGGTAAATTTCTTGGACCTTTTTTAAATCATCAAGAAATCGATCAAATTTGTGAGAAATTAGAACACGTTCTGATTAATTACATTTTTCTTGCATCTATTATAGTCATCAGATTAACTTATTATGTTCAGAAAAAAATTTCTCATTTAATAATATAAAAAAGTAATTCATTTCTGTCAAGTCAAAAGTGACGATACGTCTGACTGGAGTTCTACAAATTCTTGAGTAACTATTAGCAAGATCGCTCAAAATGACGAATGAATTAAAATCGGTTAAAATTATAAGACATAAGCTTACCTCGCCGCCCCGCGTGCTGGTGTCCACATACCTGCCTATTATCCAAAATATTTTGCGCCCTTCTGACCGGTGGGATTAGGACCAATCTGACCGCGGCGCGCTAGTGTCGTATGGCCGATGGAACTACTACCTCAGCAGAAATTTCTCTCTTTTGCAAGGAACCTCGGACCCATCATTGACAATAATTTGACAGTCCAGTGGAATCCCACCTCCGTTACGGAGTTTGTTTATGGGGATGGTCAACTGATTTCACATGTTCAGGTTTGCCTAAAAAATCGAAAACTTATAATTAATTTGATGGTACTGATTACAAATCCAGTCACAGTTTTGAGTTTCAGTCTCGCTTGACGAAAATAAAAAAGTTCAGACCTTTCAGATATTCAGGTTTTCCTAAAAAATCGTAAATTTTTATTTGACTTTCTAAGATTAAACTTCGTGTTTTAGATAATTTAAAGGTGCTGATTACAAATCCACTCGCAGTTTTGAGTTTCAGTCTCGTTTCATGAAAACCAAAAACTTCACATCTTCAGGAGTGCCTAAAATATCTAAAATTCTATTGATATTAAACTTCGTGTTTTAAATAATTTGAAAGTGCTGACTACAAATCCAGTCCCATTTTCAGTTTTGTTTGACGAAAATCACAAATTTCAGATTTTGCAGATCCTCAGATTTGCCTAAAAAATCAAAAATTTTTATTTGGTTCTCTATTAAGGTGAAACTTCGTGCTTTAGATGACTTGAGGCTGCTGATTACAAATTCAGTCGTAGTTTGGAGTTTCAGTCTCGTTTGACGAAAATAAAAAATTTCAGATTTTGCAGATCCTCAATCTGAGGATTTTTTAGGCACATCTTGTGCCTAAAAAATCGAAGATTTTTATTTGGATCTCTATTAAGATGTAACCTCGTGCTTTGGATAGTCTTAAGGTGTCGATTACAAATCCAGTAGCAGTTCTGAGTTTTAGTCTCGCTTGACGAAAGTCAAAAATTTCAGATTTTACAGATCTTCAGGTTTGCCTAAAAAAATCGAAAATTTTGATTTGGATTTCTACTAAGATGAAACCGCGTATTTTGGATAATTTGAAGTTACTAGATACAAGTCCGGTCGCAGTTGGGAATATTAACCTTGTTTGACGAAAATAGAAAAAGTTTCAGATTTTCAGGTTTGCCTAAAAAGTCCAAAATTTTTATTGAGATTTCTGTTAAGATGCAGCTTCGTGTTTTGGATAATTTTAGGGTTATATTTACAAATCCAGTCGCAGTTCTGTGTTTCAGTCTCGTTTGACGAAAATCAAGTATTTCAGACCTTTGGTTTGTCTAAAAAATCGAAAGCTTTTATTTTACTTTCTATTAAGATGAAACTTCGTATTTTGGTTAATTTGAGGATGCCGATGGCAAATCCAGTCACAGTTTAGAGTTTTCTCTTCTGCCAGCTAAAACATTAGTAATTTTTGAGCAAAAGGCCTTTGGCCTACCCTGATGATTAACAGAAGTCAAGTCAAGTGAAGTCAAGTTTTGAGTTTCACTCTCGCTTCACCAAAATCTTAAATTTCAGATTTTGAAGATCCTCAGGTCTGCCTAAAAATCGAAAATTTTTATTTGGCTTGCTATTAAGATGAAATCTCGTGTTTTGGATAATTTGAGGGTGCTGATTGCACATGCTGTCGCAGTTTTGAGTTTCAGTCTCGTTTGACGAAAATAAAAAAGTTCATATCTTTGAAATCTTCAAGTTATCAAAAATCGAAAAACCTTATTTGGTTTTCTATTAGACGACATCTCGTATTTTGGATCATTTGCTACATTATTATTATTATTATTATTATTATTATTTATTTGTACTGTTGATTACAAATAATTGCCACCTCGAAGGCCAGGCCTTGTGTGAGGTATTGGCATTTATAACTTGAAAATGTACATTTGAAATTTTGCTAACCTAACTATGCTGCTGCTTCCACGTTGCCTCCCCTTGTACTGCTATTCGTACGCCTTTCGATGGTTCGACCTTCAGTGGATCCACCCTGAGCAGCAGCATGCATTCTTCATCAATTTTATCCATGATTTATTCATTTTGAACTTGAAATTTGGATGTGATGTCTGAGTGACAGTGACTTGATGGATTTTTCAGATTGAGTGGAGTTGGGGAACATATCCTTTCGGCTATACATTTAGGCAAGAGCATACTTCTGACATAAAGTCATCCTTGAATTTATTTTTGAAGTTTATTAAACTGTAATCATAATATTCACTTGGAAGAGTGTCGTAAAGCTTAACAGACTTAAACGAAAGGCTTCATTGATAAATAAAGCTGTATTATAAAACGCTCCTAGTGCCCCATAAGTGGAAGAAAGTGTCAAGGTCAAGTTAAGATCAAATTTGAAAACAAAACCTTTATTCCCATAGCCAACTACATTACACGAAACGGTGTTACTGATGTCATAAATAGTGCTTGAATTATAAATAGCATAACGTTTTCTACAAGAAAATCACTTATGCGGACTCTGTTAGGAAATTCAGTGGGACCAATCGACAGCAAACTAACCAAATTACCCCAATAAATAAGACCTATTCAAATATAGTAGAAATCGGTTGCTGCTTTGAATTTCAAAACCTCCTCATTACGGCGGTGAAATATTGAACCGGAGCGGTCTAGAAACATAATGCCCCACCCACTTATTCAAATTTTTCGAGCGTCTTCGTTTTGTAAACTTGTAAACGAGCCTCGTAAAATGTAAAAAAATCGATTTTTTTGATCCCCGGATAAATAAAAACGCCTTTTTATCGCCCCAACCTCAACTAATACATATTTATAGAGGTTCATTACAACTCGGATGGTAATTATTACAGTTTCTGTAAAATAGGAGTGTGCCGTGAAATGTTGATTGGGAAGGAATTCGGAGTGTTTCTCTGCATATTTTTTGGGAAACATCGGTAGTAACGACCACGTGTGTATATTTTATTTTGTTATTATTATTCAAGTCTATTACTACAGTCAATTTATGACCATTCGTGCACGTCAGAACTATAGTCTTTAATTCACGAGTGTCAATTTGATATGCGCGTTTTTCATAATTTCAAGGATGTAGAAATTCAAGTAGAAAAGTTAGTATAAACAAGTCCTAAAGAGTCTGGCTTTTAAGAAAGAGAGCATCAAAATTTGTTGAGAAATAGATTTTTCATTAATTTCTTAGAGATCGTTCTGATTTTGTGTGTTTACTAATTTTATATATCATGGAACAGTAAATTGCGTGGCAACATTGCATGGCAACGCTGTGCGCTGAATATAAGTGACAACCAAGTGCGCCGCTTCCAAGGGGGGGCAGAGGGGGGTAATAACCCCCCTCAGAACACGGAACAAAACTGATTAATTAAAAATAAGATGCAATAAGATGCATTGAAAATTTAACTGTTTATGTTTATTGCTTTAAATATATTTTTATGTTTATTGTTTATAATAAGTCTGGTTTTGCTATATGTGTTTTGTTTTGTTAATTTTCATTATAATAAAGAATGGAAAATACCTGTGTAATGTTTAATTTGATCTTTGCGGCTGAAAAATTTTAATTTCATGAATATTCACCTCTTACTGTATTATATCTTCATTTGACAAGATGTTTATTGTACCCCCCCCTCTCCTTGGCGGCGCCCACACATTATCCATAAAGTAACTAACCCCCCCCCCCCCCCCAGACAAACTTCCTAGAAGCGCCACTGGTGGCAACAGTGTAACGGCAACGCTGTCTGTCAACTGTCGTCATTCTAGAAGTTTGTTCTGCACTGACTTTTATTGTTGACATTCAAATGGTTGAGAAGGACAGTCGCATTTTCCTTTATTTCAATCTGAGAAAATCTCAATCAAGATGGTCAATTTAAATCCCTAACAGAGATCATTGAGCTTTGTTAAGCCTAAGCTTAGCTAAACTCAGGCTTAAAGTCGACACCCGTTGTACAATCGTCGGCTTAGTTAAACCTGGTTGATAATGAAATTTACTACAGTTGGCATCAATGAAGCAATACGTACTGACATAATGATTTGAAAAATTACCTTTTTTGGTTAGGCACTTATGACAGTTTGTGTCAAATTTCGGCAACGATCGTTTCTGTTTCTGTTCTTTCATTTGCTTTCTTTGTTAAATTAGACACAAATCTTTCAAAAATATGACCTAATAAAGTGACAAGCAATTTGAAGGTTCATCCTTGACATATCATGTCACTGGTATTAGGTTAGGTTTAAGCCTCAGCTAAGCTCGCGATAAGCTTCAGCTTACGTAAGCTCGTGTTAAGCTTGGAGTGGGGGGCTAAGCCAGCATTGTACAACGGACGTTTCGCAACTAACATGGTTTAACGTTGGTTTACCTTAAGCCGAAGCTTAAGCTTGCATTGTACAACCGGCCCTTAATAGTGTTATTCACAGCAATAAGACGCTAATCATTTGGTTCACAGAAAAAGCGTTTATGGTCCAAAACATACGCGATTGGACTGGTACGAACACAATACATCATCATTAGTTTTTACCACTCAGGTTCGAAATAAGTACACCGACACCAAAGATCAACTGGAGATCTCCTGGCTTACGTCACACATGTGTGGAGCAAACCCATTCTGTCATTTGGCGAGGCTCACGTCGTTGCTCTCAATATTTCAAAGGCATTCGACCAACTGTTTCATGCGGCTCTCCTAAACAAGCTCCCGTCTTATGGGCTCCCTGTTAAGCTCTGCGGTTGGCTCGCAGACTTCCTCTCAGGTCGGAAAATCTCTGTCGTGGTAGACGGCTTTTCCTCTTCTTTCCATAGCATCAATGCCGGGGTTCCGCAAGGATCGGTATTGGCTCCGACATTGTTTCTGCTTCACATTGATGATCTACTCTCTAGCACTACAAACCCAATCCACAGTTTTGCGGATGACAGTACGCTGCATGCCGGCATTTTGAGCAATAGACCGAGCTCTGTGGTCGAGCTGGAACGCAGAAGACTGGCAGTGGCAGCTTCACTTTCAAAGGATCTCCATACCATTACCGCTTGAGGGCATAAGAATATGGTTAAATTTAATGCCTCCAAGACCCAGTATTGTACGCTATCAAACAAGAAGTGCTCAAGCCAACACCAGGTTCTAATGAACAACCAAGCTCTGCCAAGGGAGTCAACATTACAGAAAATCTGATCTGGCACGAACACGTCGCGTCAATTGCAACAGCTGTTGGTAAAAAGCTTGGGTACCTATTTAGAGCCAGAAAGTATCTCTCACCATGTAACCTCCTCACGCTATGTAAAGCCCAGATAAGACCTTGCCTTCAGTCACTTTCTCACCGGCGTGTTGGCGTGTTGTTGGTGACCTCTCACTCTTCTACCGATATTCCAACGGAACCTGCTCCTCTGAACTATCCTCTATCGTTCTGCCGCTCACTGCTTCTATCAGATGTACCCGTGCGACCGCTGTATCTCATCCTGAGACGGTCGTTCTTCATACATCAAGAACTGAGCAGTACAACCGCACATTTATTCCAAGGGTGTCCAAGGCTTGGAATGGTAATGGACTGCCAGAAGATGTATTTATTGGGCCTGTGGGTATTGGCCCATTCAAATCTCGCGTTAACAAACTTCCCCTAACATAACCCTTTCACAGCAGCCGCGGTACTATGGTATTTAGGCTCTGCCTGCGCGGTCTGCTCAGTTATAAAAAAAAACAAAATTGTAACCAAATTTCATTAAATGGAGATGGCACCTGAAAAATAAGAAACTTGTGTCCTAAAGATTTTGGTTTTTAAGATAAAACTTTGAAACTGATGGAATCACGAAATATCTTTTACTTGTTTTTTTAACCATTGCTTTAATTATCATCGATTCTTTCAAGCCCACTTCTAGGAACCTTTTTCTTAAGCATTAGAAAATTCTTGACACTCCATCGCCGAGCCTATAAATCGCTAGAAACTACAAGTGTTCCAATTAAACATGATCTATACCTTGACATTTTAATTCGATTTTCTTTAATTGACTCGAACGCCATAATCGATAGCATCTGTTTAACGTAATCTTCGAAATACAGGAAATTTCAGCGTCCGTATAACGATCGGCTTGTGAAGACGACTTGATTCAGTTTCACAGGCTTGTTCTAGTTTTGGTACAGTTAGAAGACCACCTGCTGTTGTCCAAGATACATTAAAGGTAATTTGGAACATTTTTCAACTATTAAGTTTTTAAACGCTTTCCTGGCGGCTTAGATTGTCCTATGGCGCTAGCGTAATGTGAGAAGAACTGGTTTACTTCCGCTTTTGGTGAGAATGTGTGGATGTCCTGCAGAAAATTTTAAAATTCTGTTTGAAATATAGTTACGAACATAGCTTTAAGGCTTGTTTACATTTTTTAATCAATCAATAAATTTATTGTCCTTTAGAAGTATACATTTCTATGGCAAAGAGTTCGATGCAGACAATTACATGCTACTAATTTTTTTTTACTATAAGTAACAGAGCAAAGGTACAGTTCTTAGATAGACAAAAATAAAACTACAAAGAGAAAAGTAAAATATTCTAACGAACTTAATATGTCCATACTCTCAAATAAACTTAATGTATACATACACAAAACATATCTATATGAAAACGTAAATACATGTAGCGCATAAAAAAAGGAAATAAAAGTACAATCTGCGTGATAAGGCAAAAGTAAAGTGTACGGTCTTTTCCTAACCATATTATTCATTCAGTAGGAATGCTCTCAGTTTTAGGATAGCAAAAAATGATTTACAGAACTGTTTCGCAGAGCCGGGTGTCAGCGAATTGAGAATGTCTATTTATGCGTTTAAGCTAGTCCACGAGTTTGGTCAAACCTCTTTATATAATGGACATTTTATGAGGATATATTCGAGTGTTTCGTAATCGAAATTGTTGCAAACTGTGCAAATTTCGGTGGGTCTAAAAATATATTTTAAGCCCTTTATATGAAAGGCGCAGTATTTGTTATTTGATAGCCTTAACTGACTTAAGATTCTCGAGACGTAGATGGGAATTTTGAAGTTGAGGTGGGATCATGAGTGATAGTCAATTGTGTATAGAAGACAGTGTATGAGGAGGACAGAGCTATGTCTAAGTCTTCTTGATGAAGTTTTTCTTTCAATTTTTCATTTTTTAAAAGCTTTTATTTAACACGCAATGTAAGTATGTATATATGTTTGTTCAGGTGGAATCTTGCTATTCAGTTTTTAAGCAGATATCTTCAAGCGATTGAGCTGAAATTTTGTATACACGTTTAGTTTGGCCGACAATGCATGATAAGCGATGTGACGTCGTACTAAATCCAATATGGCGGACCATCCAAGATGGCGTAATAGTTATTCTTGATGCACTTGTACAATATGACTATCAAATGAAAGGGCCTGAGAGTAACTCGCAAATAAATATGACGTCATTCTAAATCCAATATGGCGGACCATCCAAGATGGTGGAATAATTATTTTTTATACACTTCTACAATATGGGTATCAAACGAAAGAGTTTTTTGAGAGCAGCTGAAAAAATGATGTGACGTCATTCTAGTTCCAATATGGCGAGCCCTCCAAGGTGGCGGCATAGTTATTTTCAAGGCACTTCTACAATATGGGTATCCAATGTAAGGGTTTGTTGAGAGTGACTCGAAAAATAATGTGACGCCATTCTAAATCCAACATGGCGGACCATTTAAGATTGCGGAATAGTTATTTTTTATGCACTACTGCAATATGGGCATCAAATAAAAGGGCTTGCCGAGGATAATTAAAAAATATTTTGACATGACTCTTAATCCAATATGGCGGAGTTTTGAAGTTTTTAAAGCTTTCCTATAGCATGGAGAAGATAAATGCAAGTTGATGACTAAAAAGTAAAAAATAAATTAAAACAAAAGACAGTTTGTTAAAAAAACTTTTTTTTGAATGCTCTAAAAATAAGAAGACAAAATTTCCCTTAAAATGTTAACTATGAACTTATAGCCTCATTATACATAATTTATATGATCATAAAAGCTTGTTGCGAGGGTTACGTAAGTACCTATAAGTATTTAATTGAGCTGAAATTTGAACACAATTAAACTTAGCAGATTAAACTAGTCAATTAAGTAGGTACTAGTTCATTTACACAAGTAAACATTTTAAAAGAAAATTTTATTTTCTTCTTTCTAGAGCATTTAAATAAAAGCTTTTTTTAAAAAAAGTTTTTTTGGAAAGTAGTTACATGTAAGGTGACAAGCGTTTAGCATGTTGAATGGAGAACACAACCTTGTTGAACAAATATAAATTATTATTTTTATGTTAAAAAGCTATCATATGTTTTAAAGGGCCTTGTTACACACAATTATATATATGTATTTGCCAAGTAAAACACGGATTTCCATTTCGAACAGAACTCACTTGTTTTCCAAACTACATACACAGTCTTTTAGAAGGTGATAGCTAAGACCTTAGTGAATGACATCTAAGCGCAATTTTTTCGAAAAAGTTTTATAGTGTGCAAAAAAACTTGCAATGCAAAATCATACATTCCTGAAATGTCTGTAATTTAACAACCAAACGCGATATGAAAATAAGGCCACCACTCTTACAAATCGCAAGCTTTCTTCTTCAATTTGCTTTCTGAATTATTACTGTAAGTTTAAGGGTCACATCAGGAGCTTCGAAATGCGAAATTTATTTTTAAGCTGACCTTTCGACCTCACCTTTGGTACCTTGTGACCTTAACTTTGAATTTTTGGACTTATCTCTCCTCATCTTAGACACACACACTGGAGAAAGGGAACAGGCGGCCACGCCTCCTTGCTAACAGGGGAATACGTACTTTCTTGGATTCTCAATTTCGTACGCTGTACCCTAGACCCTTATGCATTACTGTTAAGGATGAACTGTCACTTTCTGTATAAAATAACCTAATATTTCTTTTAGGTGCCTTAAAATTTATAAAATTTACGAATGAGCATTTTCTATAATACACTGCTGTATCTGCATGAACCACGTTACACAGTTCTCGTAGATTCGTAGTCAATTAGGGCATTGACCTGCAGTGCTTGAAACGTAGGTTTATAAAAACGCATATATTTTTTAGAAATGAGGTTTATTATAGAAAAAGGAAAATATAAACAAAATATTATGTACAAACAAGGCCACTCAGAGCTTTGAATCCCTGAAAAGGATTGCCGCTCCAACTTTGCTATAGATCTATATATACAGTGAAGATTTTTCAAAGATGATTGTGTTACCCAAATATCTATTAAAACATAGCTATTTGAGACTTGGTACAGTTTTGAGAAATAAACATATACCTCAGTGTGATTGAGAAGGCGTAGTTCAAACTTTGTCTTCTAACCCAGTAGGTTCTGCTTCAGATGATTCGTCAAAATGCAGAATTTTGTAATTTGATCCATGGGTTCATTTATTTTTTCGATCAGTTCTGTGACCAACGATTTTGTGATGTCACAAAGCCCTTAGTTACTCACTGGGCTGTAAAATTATACTGAAAGACTCGAAAAGGGTCTTAGAATCACTTGCTTATTCATAGTTTTGAGATTGCACACATGGTGGTGTGGTCAAATAGAATCTGTACCAAATGTATTTGAAAAATGTAGCTTTTTGCTCTAACTTGCTAAACAAATTCATAAGTACTCCTAAGCTCAATTTCTGTAGATCTAAGAACAAAGTTTGGTATCCTAAATGGTGGCTTTAAATACTTAGGCTCTCTGTATGTCAAACAAGTGAAAAAAACACTCGAAGTCATATAAGAAATTGGACTAAGAAAGAAACTACTAAGAAAATCAATTCACTAAAGATGTTGTTGTACTTATAGTGTTAGATACTAAAATATTCTCACAACATACATACCAGGTTGAAGTGGTATTTTAGGCTACTATTTACACTAGGCAAAAACAGGAGTATTTGGTGTGTTTTTTGCTTTTACCCTGATCTTTGATAAAAATATCTTTAAAGCAACGGTGATAGTACTTTGCCACTTTTACAGTTTGGAAAATCACTCTATTCATGTCTCAAACAGGCCAGCAACTAGTTTTGTTTTGTGCTGGTTCTCATTGAAATATAATGTGTTGATTTAAATATTTAATTAAAATATAGTGTGACGAGCCACAGAATTGAGATTCAGGATTGACGAAGATTCAACATCTTGGAGCAAACTATCTTTAAAGCAAGGGTGATTATGCTTTGCAACTTTGACAGTTTGACAAATCACTTTCCTGTCTCAAATTGACCAGCAACTAGTTGTGTTATGAGCTGGAAATATGTTGTGAAGCAAGTACCTGATCCGCAAAACTGATATCAAGGATTGCAAAAAGTTTGTTTACAGAATTGAGATCAAGGATTGACGAAGATACAGCATCTTGGAGCTAACTATCTTTAAAGCAACGGCGATTATGCTTTGCAAGTTTGACAGTTTGGCAAGTCACTTTTCTGTCTCAAATTGACCGGCAACTAGATGTGTTATGAGCGGGAAATATTTTGTGAAGTAAGTACCTGATCCACAAAACTGTGACCAAGGAATGTAAGAAGTTAGTTGATTATTGAACTACACTAATCAATCTGAGGAATATGCTTGAAAATAAAGAAAGAAGAATCTATGTACAGGTCCAGCATCGATCGCGTCATCTACCTCCTGAGGTAGAGAGGCGCAGAATAAGCCAGGTGTGGAGCGTAAGCAGCGTACGGATGGGCAGCGAAGGCCGGGGCGGCCGCTAGCGGGGCAGCGTACGCATGGGCGTGCAGAGGGGCAGCAGCCAGGGGCGCAGCGATCGCAGGGGCGGCCTTGATGATGGGGGCGGCCGCTACCGGGGCGGCGATGGCGTGGTTGACGACGTGGGCGCTGTAGGACGAGGCGTAGGGGAAGGCGTAAGCGGCTGGGGCGGCTGCCAGGGCTGCTGGGACTGCGACACCGCCTCCCAAGCAGCTGGGCAGGGCGAGGGTTGCTACCAGGGCAACAAACTGGAACAAAGGTGGTCGTATCATTTTCTAGTCTCAGATCAGAGCCAATAACATAGTCAAAAAAAAATAATTTTCTAACCAATACTTCGAAAAAAAATATGAATTTTAATGCTGCTCCTACAATCCGGAATAGTTTCTCCGGAAGATGCGGGGAGCTGAAAAGGAACCGACGATGGGCGTGATAAATAAACAGGTGCGCGCTACATTAGAAACAAATGGAAACAGTCATGTTAGCGCGTCGCCCGAAGTTTGTAAAATTGAAGAGGAAGGCGATTTGCAGATGTATTTTATCCCAATTCCTGACGCTTCATTTTTCAATATTTTTACATGAAATTTTCACACGATGTTTAGAAGGAAATTGCCCAGGGTGATATCGAACCACTTTTTCATTTTTGCGTCTGGGCTTTTCTTAAAAAAAATTACAAAGTTGACGAAGAAAATAGGCAACTTCAAGCGATCATATTTCATGTTCAATCAATTTTTTTCAAAAAATGCTTTGATAGCCCCCTGTGTAATTCCCTTTTAAACGTCATGTGAAAATTTCATGCAAAAATATTGAAAACTAGAGCATCAGGAATTGGGATGAAATCACTTGAAAATGACCGTTTACGCTCTCCGTAGGAGCCGCGTTAACGGTGTTTGCAAGATTGTTGAATATTATTTGTTAAGTACTTTAATTTTACCTCGCTTGTAGTAATAGTTTTTATTTTTACTTTTCCTACGCGATTGGTTGCGGCTACTATAGCAGTGATTTTCTTTTAGTTCTTTTGCCTATTTTTTTTGTCTATTATATACTTTTCGATATTCTTTATGCAATTTTCACATTATCATACTTTTTTATAATATTATTGTACTCAAATTGTTGTCCTGTAAATGGTTGTATAGCTGCTGCGCAATAAATTATTATTATCATTATTAAACCTGGATATCACGGAAAGCCTTTCTCAAGAAATATTTATTCGCTGCCAGGTAGTTTTCTTTTGAATTTTAGACTTTGTCTGCAGGTTAGTTCAGCTGATCTAAAGTGGCTAAACTAAACTAAACTATGCGGATTAGTAAGTTAGCTAAATGTATTGAGAGGTACGAATCGCATGCTTAAACTATTCGGAATATAACCTTCAAAACGAGAGTCCTAGTTTCAGTTTATATAAAGTGGGATATGCGTACCATGTCTAAAACCAAGAGGTATTAACGTATGTTGCAAAAGTTTTGAGAATTCTTTTCAAAACTCGGGAGAGAGTTTCACCGTTGGAAACAGTTCTGAAAGCGTCATCATGGTAACCAGTCAACATCTAAACGTAACAATAAAACCATTTTGGTTATGATATAAGTTGTCAAAATGTCGTACAAATTAGATATTCGAAAGAGTATTTACAGTCTAGTTGGACAACTTGAAAAAAAAATAGTTCGCCTATATCATGAGCAAAATATTTCTGTTGCCTCAAATTATAGAGCGATCCGTGAATGCGAAGAAAGTATTTTTTGTATAAATTGACTAAAAAATGGACCTCCAAGAGTGTTGAATGCTGCTACAGTTCAAAGAATAGTCAACAGAAGTGAACATCGAGTTGGAACTTCAACACGAAAACTTAGACGCATTTTTCACGTCAATATTAGCACAATCTGTAGTGAAATGAAGAGAAATAACTTAAACTTCCGAAAAAGAAGATGTCCAAAGTATTCTCCAAATCAGTTAGAAAATTCCTCAGTACTGTTTCAATTTACGTCATACTCATTTTGCTGGCAACATAAAAATTATTCTTGACGATGAAAAGTATTTCACATTTTCGAACTCAGAAATTAAAGATAATGATGATTCTTATACAAGAGAGTTTGAAGCCTGTCCAGATAATAGATAATGTAAAATTTAAATGGAAAGGGAAGTTTGAAAACAAAGTGTTAGTGTGGTGCACTATATCAGACAACGGTATGTCACAGCCGTACGTTGGACGAGTTAGGGCCGAAGCGGTTACCGCAGAAGTCTATACTCAAAGATGTTTGCCTAAACTACTCAATTTTATTAATACCCACCATGCTAATGACAATATAATGTTTTGGCCAGATCTGGCTTCAAGTCATTATGCTTTGCGTTCGAGAAACTGGCTAGAACAACACTAAATACCTTTTGTACCAAGAAACGACAACCCTTTCAATTTTTCAATCCAATCTTCCAAGCAAGACCTATCGAAACTTTTGGGGCTCAAATGAGTGCCAAAGTTTATAGTAATGGCTGGGAAGCTCAAAACGTACAGCAGTTAAGAAGAAGTATAATGCTAAAGATCAGAGAAACTGATTTAGAATCTGTCCAAAACCTAATGAGGAACATTAAGAGGAAATTGCGAGCCATGGGAGATCATGGCCCATTAGCAGTACTTTAATATCATTTTTATATTAAGAAATATTGTTATTTTTTGTAGTTCTTGTTACAGTTCAAAAATATTATAGTGAGATATCTTTTTAATTTTTTGAAAAAGATCTCAAAGGTTTTGCAACATACGTTATTTAGATAAAAGTCTGCTGTATATAGAAACATAATAAAATAGTGCAAGGTTTGACATTTAGTAAAGGATAAAGGACTATTTTTATGTAATTTTATACAATGGTAAAACACTTATTAGTATAAGATTACGATATTGGCGCCTTAATTGTTATTTCTTATAAAATAGCCTCATTTACCATTAGCATCTATCACATAAAATACACACCAAAAATATAGGGACCTCCCATCACACATACCATGTAACATAAGCGGGGCAGAAGTTTAATGGTATACTACTCGCTGCCATACTATTTATGTATCTCCTGATTATTTTATAACTGTTTGCCTAACATAAATTAGCTGCCGTAACACAGATAGTGTGTGGTATTGCTCAGAAGTTATTATGTCAAACAACCTCTGATCAAGATGATAATAACATAACGGACGTTGATATTATATTACGAAATTTTAATTGGGCATGCGAATCACTTTGTAGGCAATATGTCTTCGCATCTCGTGAAAATTAATTGCAGTTTGACATGGAAAAACAATAAGTAGGTAATTGGACGTTATTAGATTAAGTTCAAAGGAAAATTAATGAGATTCGGATTTATAACTGTTGATCATGTCATCAGCAAGCAAATTACTTAGCGGTAAGGCTTCTAGGTTTGAAATCTCTTGGCCGGATGCAGCTACAATTTACTTTTATATCAGTGAAAAATATTTTTTACATCCAGTCAATGTACCAGTTTTTTTAACATACGAATCAGCTGTTGCAATGATTTGTGATCATTTTAACGGTAATAGAACCAAAATCAAACTATGACATCAAAACACGGAGAAATTTTTATCACGTAATAACAAAGATTTTGTTATCACTTATCCACTAAAATCAAACATAAAAAATTATAAAGGTTATGCTTTGGATTTGGAACTCAAACTAGTGAAATAGCCTCTGTACAGTCTGTACCTTAAGCCGCGTAATCTGGTACCCCACTATTGTCAAAAGTCTTTTAAAGAAGTGAAGTCAAGATGATTGACTTAGTACTTCCCACACATGAAGCCATAGTCTTTGATCCCCTTGCAACCAAAAGGTCGCCCGCCCACCCGCAAAAATAGTGTGTTATGCGGCTAGGTCCTTTTTCCACAGGTCAGTGAACAGCCGATCATGAATACAACAAATTTTTCAGTTTTAGTTAACCACCCGAATTTGAGCCTCATCCAAAAAAACTATAAAATGATCAGAACCCCTAATTATTGCTGCGCTGCCGCCGCCACTGACACGGTTTGTTAAAACCATACGCGTTTTACATCCTCGTCACGGTGATAATACTGTGTTAAAATTTAACTAGAATCAATTCAAAGGTTTCCACGTTACACAAGTGAGAACCTTGGTTCCTGTAATAGACAATGTTCGGATGAACCTAAAAAAGTGTATTATATCGCTAGGTCTTTCTTTCACAAGTCAACAGATAGCCTATTATGAATACAATGAATTTTTTCATTCTTTCCACCCCCAACCACCCCCACCTGAAAAATAGTAAAAAATGATCGGGTAGCCCTAAAATGCCTAAAAACGAATTTTGATGAATATTTGAAACTTTTCGTTTTTTGCTAATTACTCCGCTACCCATATTCGGATTTTCAAAATTATAGTAGCATTATATAGTAGGAACTCACAGCATTTCGCTACCTAAATTTCATCACAATCCATGTAGCGGTTATTGAGATAACGAGATTAGAAAAATTGACAGACAGACAATCCTTTTTTGTAAGGCTTTTCGAATGGCCTACGTATAATACGATCTTAGTGCATTCATTTGGAGGAACGATAGATCATTATATTTCGAACCTGAAACCTCAGTACCATTTCACTAGTTAACGCATAGTTAAACAGAAAAAAAAATAAAAAGGTATGACTGCAAAATCACAATCCGACAACATTGCCCAGTATTCGCCCTAGTTTCTGTCAGGTGTTTTTGGAGATATTCACTATGTAAACAAATGCTATTGTCTCTAGCCCTGTTGCCGCATATTCTGTATTATCAGAAAATGTTGCGATTTTTTTTTTGAAACTTCAAATTTGGGATATTCATATTATATTTGTGCTACAAGCATTACAATGATGTGTAATATTCGTACTTTACATAATGGCATCAAGATCTTAAACACCCTGTACGTTCTCGCCTGTTTTACCTGATATATTAGAAGCAAAAATAAATAGCACCCCAGAAAAATATCTAAACCACACATTTTTAGCAAATATCCAATAGGACTGAAAAGCAAAGAGAAACAGATATTTTAATTAGTAAGATTTGTCTCTCTTGAGATAAATATTTATTAAAACTTTTTAAATCATTAATTTCTCTTAATATTTCGTCAATGCGTAAAATGAGAGTTTATAAATCTATAAAAGTATGCATAACATTATCATCGTCTTAAAAAGCCCTAACCAGCAACTGATTGGACGAGATAAAAATCAATAGGTCGTGTCAATTTGGACCGACTCCAGTGCAATTTATTCGTTGCTTTTGGTTAAATATTGGATTGTATCAATTTAGAATGTCACTGGTTATTAGCGATCATTAGAAACACAAAAAGCCGACAATTTGCTCTGAGCAAAGCCTTCGGAGTGTACCGTTTTGAATTTATCTACCAATACTGTCTACAAATCGGAATATTATGGTTATTAATTCGATTCCTGTCACCTTGCTTTCAGATGTTGGGAAGCTTATAAACGTAAATGGTTTGTTTTTCGAGCTCATTTTACAGATGAACGACTGATAAAATTTTATTGATCGGACCCCTAGTGAGTGACAAAAATAAATGTAGGAAACGTCATCGGAATTTTTGTCTGAGATGGTATTATTTTATATGATTTTTCTGTTTTTATAATGATATTTGAAGGTCGACCTACTTAGGTGTTAGGTAAGGAATTTTCTACAATTAGGTATGATCGTATTTATAGCTACTAAATGCAAATTGTACGTGTAACAGCTGAGCTGAAAGGTTCCTAGGCTAACCCATAGATGGCCTTATATTCTAGAATAAGATACATATGAATTTTAATTAGAACTGGTGTATGAGTATGCACAAAAAGAAAGCAGATTCCCTATTTACTGGCAGTCGGCACCTATAGGCGTAACTTCCTCTGTTTTTAAACTATTGCCGACATAAACAAAGCGTGTCGAGCTTGTTACAAGCGAGAATCGGCATAGGCCATTTTACCGGAACGAATTTTTAATTCTCGGCTACTTGTTTTTGGAGCCGGTCACATATGTTGAGGAAAAAGTTTATATGAATTTGGCTGTTGCACCATGTTTTTGTCAATGTATACTTAAACATGTTCACTGTTATTCTCATGTACTGGTAAAAACACTCATCATATTCCGTTGGAGTTGAGAATAGGTGATGATATACTCTAGAAAGTTGTCTCTCTTAACAGGGATGCGTGTTACCACCGGTCTTTTTCAATACGTATCCAGAGGTTTCTTTCAAAGAATCTCTGGAAGGAATCACACATGGATTAAGATCAACACCAGGTAAGCCTACGACTCAGTTGTGTTAACCAAGAATGCCCAGGATTTGCAAAATAATATAGATAATATACTCCGATACAGTGAAGACTTTGGCCTTCTCATAAATATGGCAAACACTGAAGTCATTACATTTGCCAAGACACCTGTTATGGCTCATCTGATTATCAACGGTTGTACGGTGGAACAAGTGTCGTTATACAAATATCTGGGGAGTATTGGAAATGAGGAATGTGACCCGAAGAAAGAAGTCAGGTACTGCATTGAACAGGCCAGAAAGGCATTTATGAGTATAAGAAGATTTTTCATAAGGTCAGATCTAAGCCTAGTACTTGGACACTAAATGCATCACTGGAAAAGACGTAAAAGGGACTCACGCTTACCATCAAAGAAAGAGAAACAATATAAATCATATAATGCGAGAAGAAAAAAACGAACTTCTGCGACTGATAATAGAAGAAAAAGTCTTTGGGTAAAAGGTGCATTACAATGAATGAAAGTCAGCATCACTACACTTCAGGTCAAGAGTCAAATCTATAGTCATCCGAGTGGACTGCATGTGATGGATCTACCAAAAAGCATGGAAAGACGCAACATTTTGCTGGCAAAGTTATGTAATCATTGAAAGTATAAAATAGAGGATCTACAAGGCCCCACTTGAAGGTTCGGATAATTTTTCTAGCTTTACAAGTATTTTTTTGTGTGCAAAAAGCAATTATATATTAAGACGCGAAACTTAATAGTTAACAAAAGTTGCAGCTATGCAATTTATACACGTTTAAACGTTAGAACCAACGAAAAATCATATGAGCTGAGTATGACAGTAGTAGTGCGATGTACCTATACAAATGTTGGGTTACTGTGTATTCATTTTGAAATAAATTATTTTTGAGATAAAAAACATGTAAAATACAAATCAAAAATTTATGTGTCAAATAATAAAAGTTATTTTTAAATCTTATAATATTCGGTACTTACCAAAACCTGTGAGGCCATTTTATGAAGATAGTTGTACAGGCGGTCAAAATTTGACTGTGCCGTTTCCCCCAAAACGAGCGACTTTTATACTAAAGCCAGATGCAAGTCTAGGCTGGTAGGGTGAAATTGCCTAAATCGGCACTTCAGACTGAATACGAAAACGTCTGAAAAGGGGGTCAGAATATTGCATGAAATTTCTTTAAGTTCGGCAGCGTACGTGTTGAATTGTGATCGAGTACATGGTATTAATATGTATGGCGATTTGTATTTTGCTGCAAGAGATAGTGAAAATAAGGAGCTATTAGGTAAGGAGACATATATAGAATATGAAGTAGTTTGGGAAATGACTAGTTTTGGTACTTGGATATTAATTTCATAGTGGAAGGTAAGCTTTCCTGATAACTTGTTAAGAACGAAACCCAAAAAAATGTACTGGTACCACGCACATTTTTGGCATTTTTTTTGATATTATTCTTACTTCCCACACCGATAGATGAGGGGAGTGTTGTGATCGCGAAAATTTTCGTTTTCGAGATAATACATTCTCTGGGTAGCGATGTACTTTGGGGTCGTGGTGTAGGGCAATGCTACTATAATTTTGAAAATCGGTCTAGGGGCGGCGGATTAATTTATAAAAAAATTCAAATATTCCTCAAACTTCGTTTTTAGGCGTTTTATGGGTCCTGATCATTGTCTACCTTTTTTGGGTGGGGGCGAAATTAGGGTGGTTGGAAGGTGAAAGATTGCGAAACTCAAAAGTTTGTTGTATTCATAAGAGGGTATCCCTTGACTTGTTAAAGAGAGACCTAACTGCATAATACATTTTTTATGTCCATCCCAACGTTGCCCTGCCTATTGCAGGTACCAACAGACCTAGAATTTTCTGAAGTACATACATCATACGAGTATCTCTAGATCGTTATGTATTATGCATCTTGGAAATTATTTAATTGGTTTAAACGCAATTTTAAAACAGTATTATTACCGTGCGGAGGATACAAATCACGTATGGTTTTTAGAAATCGTGTCAGTGGCAGCGCAGCGATAATAAAAAACTAACTTCGTTTTTAGGAGTTTTAGGGGTTTCTGATCATTTTTTTCTATTCATACATACATATTCATAATTGGCTGTCCATTTTGATCTGTGAAAGAAAGATCTAGCGGCATAACACACTTTTTTGATGGCAGGCGGGTGACGATTTGGTTGCAAGAGGATCTCAGACTATAGCTATATGCTGTAGAAGGATAATAAACTGGTATTACCGTAATCTGTGCGAAGTACTGGGTCAATGAACTTGACTTTTTTTGTGAAATTTATTGGATATTGGAAGGTTTCTTCTCACGACATTGGTGACGTAGGTAATTAGTATTTTCAGTGTTTTATAGTTTTACCACACGAAAATCTATGCCACTTTTTCATCAGCACATAATCTCAGTAACAGTTAAAACGTAAAATTATGTCATATAAGTATAAGCTTACTTTTATTTTGATTTATAAAAAACAGCTAATTGCAGGTCTCAATTTCCAAGTTTATGTTGTGTGATGATATGATGATGATGATGATATCATCAAATTTGTTCTCAGATGTTCTTCCTCATTCAATATTCAGACAACAAAATATATCGAAAATTTGTAAACTTAGCAAAGTGAATTTCTGTTTATAGTTGGTCGTAATCAAAATTAACTGCATACCATACGTCGTTCCTCGGAATGGGTTGTGGGGCAATTTTCAAAAAATAAAAAGGAATCAAATATTCCCCAAACTTCGTTTTAAGGCAATGCAAGGTTTCTAACCGTTTTCCACATTTTCTTCGGTATGGGTGATTGGTGGTGAGAGGTTGTGAGTGTGAAAGATTTGTTGTAACCATTATAGGCTTTCCATTGACCTGGGGAAGAAAGACCTAGCGGCATAATACACTTTTTTAGGTCTATCCGAACATTGTTTTGCCTATTACAGATACCAAGGAAATTTTCTGATGTATACAACAAGTACTACTTCAGATGATTCTGTATTGGGTAACGTGAAAACTATTGAATTGATTTTAGTTGCATTTTGACAGTCTGTCGCGGTTTTTAGAAATCGTGTCGGCGGCGATGCAGCAATAATCAAGAAACTAAAAAATATAAAAACAGCTCAGACTTCGTTTCCTAGGCGTCCTAGGGGTTCCTGACATTTTCTATTTTTTTGGTTGGGGGTGAAATTGGGGCCGTTGGGGAGGTTGTAAAACTGAAAAATTTGTTGTATTTACAAAAGGCTATCCATTGGTCTATGAAAGAATGAACTAGCTGCATAGTAACACACTTTTGTTTGCGGTCGGGCGGGCAATGACTTGAATGCAAGGGGGTCTCAGACTATATATAGGTTTATGCTATGGGAAAGTAATTATCTGGTATCAGCGTAGTAAGTGGTGGTATGAATGTATGGTACTGAGTCAATCAACTTGACTTATTTTTTTTTTATTCAAAGGGTGTTATATTTTTTGATATACATTAATCATCTTATTATTTACCAGTGAAACGGCCTCGGTTTCCAAATTTCCTGTTCTCGAGCTTGATAGAACATGTATGACGTTCAATCCATAGATTATCAGAATATATTATCATATATCGTCTGTTTGGAAAAAAAATCATATCTCAAAATTTTTACTTTTTGAGGTTTTCGGTTTAACCATCTTGAAATAATGCACATCTTCTTATGTAAAAGTATCACAACTATACCTCGCTTCTTTACCCACAGATGGCGCCATGTAAAACCGTCATATCTTTATTTCGTAACGCAGCGTTAAAGCAAGACAATAATATGTCAGTTATATTATAACCACAGCATAGATTACAACCATAGATAACCGCCGTACAGAAAGGCATGCGTTTTTTTGCGAAAAGACCATCACAAAATGAAACAAACATGCTTCAAGTGGAAGTTCTTTGGTGCAAAAATGTTATATTCTGAAATAGTATGGTTCAGCAGAAAAATAAAATATGATGAAGACTGTCAAAACTAGAAAAAAAATTATAGAAAATACAATTATGGACTCATTCCGAAGATACAAAATACTCAAACTCTGGGCGTGTAGAGACATTGTGTTACTATACTCATTAACTGATACTTAAACCTTTTACTATAGTCTATTTGAAAATTCTTGATAGCTAAAATTTTATTGCATAGCAGGTAAAACCGAGAGTAGCACCTGAAGACAGTGACGGAGAATTTTTAACATGAAATATTGTGAATTTACCTATATACAAGTAATACTATATATAATACATATTTTCAACTTGGTAAACTGTGTGTATAATTTACTTAACTATAACGAAGAGATGGATATACTTAATAACATTCGATGTTTATATCTGTCTAAAGATGTATTTTTGATTTCTAGAAAATGTAAACCATAGGACCCCTAAAATACTAAACGTGCTCTTTTAAATGTAAGTTGTGTCAAGTTGTGTATGGACAAGTAATTAGGGATTTCCGCAAAGTATGACGCAGGTACTTTTCCAAGACCTGTATAGTAGGTATAGTGTAACACGCAGAGTTGTTAGTAGTGATATTAATTAGGTGTAATAAAAACGGCACAAACGTTAAATTTTACTCCTGTGAAATTAAAGTGTCAGTTAATGGTGCATTTGAAAACTGTAATATTAAATGAGCATGACGCACCTGTACATGAACATATAACTAGCAGTGTTTGGAGTATAGTTTCTAAGTGTTGAACTATGACTGGAGTTGGAGAAGCGACCATTTATAGACTGCTGAAGCAACGAAAGGATGGAAGTGTTACCATACCACCGAAAAAGTCAACAGGGAGAAAACCCATACAACTAGACGATGGTGACAAACAAATGATAGGAAAAAAGTGCACTCATTTTATTTCCAAAAAATAATACCTACTTTGGACAAAGTTTTAGTAGAAATTAATGAAGACCAGAGCTTGTCAAACTTAAAAAGAGACAAATTATGGGCAGTTTTACATGAACTGGATTTCGTTTATTGTTGATTCGAAGATAATTGCAGTGCCAGTTTCATAAAACTTTGACGAGCTCTCCTGAAAATATACATGTTTGGAGACTACAGACGATATAAGGTATAGTACCTGACGCAAAGGTTTACGAGAATATGTCAACATGGCGCGTTCTATGTATATCAGACCAGAAGATCGTTAATCCGATCACCATTTGGACGTCCGAGATGGAGCCCGTTCGATTTCGTGCCAGGGACCAATCCATTATTATTATCATCGAAATACCCGAGGCGAGAAGGCAGCAGTGAACAGTGAGCTCAGCGACTGCTGTTACGCTCGGTAGCCATTTCCAATTAGATGTATTATTAAGTACGCCAGCACGAAGCAGGCCGGTTTATACGGCGTCGAGATATTACGCTTATTTTCACACATGTCCCGAGAAAATTGTTAAAATAACTTAGATAGTGTCAACGCCTCTGATTTATCACGGCGTGCCGTGAAATACTGCACAGGGTGGACCGCAACGATGATCTACGACTTGGGATTGGGATAAAAGTGTGGGACGAATTGCCTTTGCAGGTGGAAAATTGTTTATGACACCTTCTGTGGCTTATTCAGGATATGTATTCTAAAGATATGGCTATATGTAGCTATCATCATCATAGTCACAATGTTTTAAGAGACATGTTGTGAACTCGTAAAATGCATTGATTCGGAGCTAGAGTCTTGCCGACACGAATATTATCAATAGTTTTGAGAACTGTAGCTCGCCATCGTTCGCGATTTACTGTCAGTTCAGTGGCGCTCTTGATACTCATATCTAGCAACTGTTTCGTCGTATCCACTCAGCGTGTAGGGGAACGGCCACGGCGCCGCCCACTCGGGGCATGACCCTGAACTACAAGTTTCTCCATATTATGGCTTCTGTGAATATGCCCGAAGAATGTAGACATTCTCGTCGACTCTTTGGATTACCGAGCTCATCCGGTATGGAAATGTTAGTTCGATGGACGGTATAAGGAACTCTCAGCATTCTCCTCCACGTCCACATTTTAAAAGCATCTATGCGAGCTCGAGCTGTCTTTTTAACAGTCCAAGTTTCCGAGGCATACAAAAATATCGAGAACACGAGTAATATTTAGTTTAGTAATGTTATGGTCACGCTATATTTTAGTAAGCTTTGTCATGGCCACACAAGTGTAAAATAATGCTCTCTGGGTTTTTCAATAATTTGTCTTAAGTTTAAGACCTGTTCACGCGTATCGCGTAGCTATAAATGTAGTCTATAAAGTTAGGTTTATATCAAACGAATGATTGCACATTATATAAACTCCTTCGAATTGTTTTTTGTGTAAACAAATTACAGAGCATTATTTCGTCTACACAGGGAGGTCCAACGGTGAATGTACGGCAGGCACTTTGTCATGACTAACTCCTGTGCCCTTGACCAGGACTAGGTGCTTTTTGCCAATTTTACAGTCTGTTTTGTCAACTAGCTGCGTCACACCAGACTAAGTAGAGTCCTTCTCCTCACTCCTAGTGACACGCGCTCCAAATTAACATTTCGAGCAGTCCCTTGAGGCTAATTGGAAAAATGTATACCCCTGTTTTCTACCGTCTGAAGTGCCCATATTGAGTAATAATTTAGCTGTCATTAGCTGTTACCAAGAATGAATAGACACCAAAATATTTTTTTATATTTAGCGTTTTTAAGACCAATCATTGTAAAATATTGTGGTGTGCATAATGGTAGGGTGTGCAGCTTACGGTTGTAAAAATCACAGCAGCAGGAAGAAGCCCGGAATCACTTATCACATGTAAATTTTGGTACATTTTTGGTGCCATTTGGTAACAGAGATGTCAGTCGCGCGTTTCGTCCTCTCTCTTTCCTTGTCGAAGTGAGCTTGAGTTATCAACTTTGACATTTTACGAGTAGAGTCCAACCGCCGATCTTTCAATCCTAGGGTCATACTGCAGCGGGTAGAAGCTGAAACCAAGTATGAGCAAAATATCGTGTTTTCACCTTAACAATGAAATGGAAAACGGAGAGCTAGAGATTAGCCTTAATGGTTCCTTGCTACCTTATGATCTCACACCCAAATACTTAGGTGTTAGATTGAACTGTTCGTACCTCCGACCCTCCGTACTCCGGTCCTGAACTTTTGTTTCTCTGCGGCTGAATTTTGCTCACCAGTGTGGCTAAAGAGCCGAAATACCAGACTAATAGACGCCCAGTTAAACTCTTCTATGAGGACTATTACGGGATGTATTAACCGTCGAGAAAATTCCCTTCTGACAGAATATAATAAAATCTCCTTGCGCAGATTACAGTCCAGAAAACCACCAATTACAACAGCTTTCCAACTTGAGTCTGATAGTTTTAACCCTGCAGTTAAACGGGGAGAAACTTGGGCGACCCAAACACCACAAGAAGTGAACAGTAATCTAACTGTTCGTCCAGAACCCCCTGGTTTTGCTCCACCGAAGAGAATGGTTGAGTCTAAACAGAATTTGCACATCGCATGTTTAAATGGAACAAGCACCAATCCCCATGATACGACTGTGGAGCGGAACTCCAAACTGTCAGGCATATAGTGCAAAAATGTAGCCTCAGAGCATATCTAGGAAACAACAAGGACTTCCTCCAAGCCAAGTCATCAGCCGTAGAATGGATTTGCAGGCTCTATATTAACTTATGGCTTAGTTACTCTCTAGACCGCAATTTTTAATTTTTTTATTTTGTTTGTCTTAGGTGTTTTACTTTTTTGAAGACTTTCTTTCATGTGTACTTATAACCATACACCAAATAAATAATTCACGGCAACAAACATTACAAATTCAAATTTCGTGCTTACCATACCCTCCTCACGTATGATGTCTAGGGTAAAAAAGAACCGCCTGGTCCACCCTACTCCTCAGTTATCAACCGTGAATGACATTATACGTTATTTTAATCGAAATAAACTCTCAGCACGAGAATCGAATGCATAAATGGAATTTTAATATGTCGTTTATGTTTTACGATCTATAAAGTGGCCGATGGAAATTATAAGATGGCTCCTGAATGCGGTTATGCGGATGTTTTCCCGGTGTTGTGACAGACATTTTATGGACGATCCATTAATATCTGTAATTGGATTCATCGGGAAATAGCATGCCTTCGGGTTTTTAGAGTGTTGCTTCAATCTTCATAAACTTCGGTGCAACCAGCGGTGGTCTCGACAATTTATTCAAATTTCTCTGCTGTTTCTGAATGTTTGTGGTTTCTGAATTTGATGTTCTGTGATTTTTGAAGGTCCGTTGCCTGTCGCTCATATATCTTGATTACTCTAGGCCTTTCATCATCTTAGTCACAATGTCTTAACAGATATGTTGTGAACTCGTAAAATGCATCAAGTGGGAGCTAGAGTATTGCCGACACGAATATTATAAATAGTTTTGGGAACTGTAGTTCGCCATAGTTCGCGATTTGGTGTCACTTCAGTGGCGCTCTTGATACTCATATCCAGCAACTGTTTCGTCGTATCCATCCAGCCTGTAGGGGAACGGTCACGGCGCTGCCCACTCGGGGTATGACCTTGAACTACAATTTTCTCCATATTATCGCTTCTGTGAATATGCCCGAAGAATGTAAGCATTCTCATTGACAGAATGGAGAACAGTCTCTTTGGATTACCGAGCTCATCCAGTACGGAAACGTTAGTTCAATGGGCGGTATAAGAAACTCTCAGCATTCTCCTCCACGTCCACATGTCAAAAGCATGTTTCCAAGTTTCCGAGGCATACAAAAACATCGAGAACACAAGAGATCGCGATCCAGTTTGATCAGTAACATGTTAATCAACTGTTTGCTGGGAACAAAGAAAGAAGGCGTTGAAGAACATAGAATAGATTGCTAAGGAAAACAGCTACTGATCTGAATATCTGGATCGCAATCACTTACTGTAGAAGAGTGCGAGTAAGACAGAAGGAATTCTGCCGGTGCGCCATCTAGTACCCGAAGGTGACGGCAACCAAAGAGAGAGACGCCACTGGCAGCAGTAAACTCTCCTTGGTGGAACGACAAGGCTCGTTCGCTTTTTGCCACTAGAGGCGCGGATTTTGACGCAAGCAGCGTAAAGCCGATATACGAGGGTTGCTCTATACCTCCGTCAATCCACCAGTACGCAGACAGCTGTTTCACGCTTATTAGCAATCATCAGTGCGCCATAGGTCGATTGACGGAAGTAGAGAGCATCAATTTTTCCATGTTTAATAAACATGTGAAAGATGTGCGAGTAAGACAGAAGGAATTCTGCCGGTGCGCCATCTAGTACCCGTAGAAGAGTGAACTGATCTCTATCTCTGAGTGATCCTAGGTCTCCTTCCGAACGTCAGGATCAGTGATCTTTGTGATTGAGTTAACCTGATCATAGTTGCCGTAAAGGCCTTCTCTGGAAACACCGCCTTTGCTGTTATCAGGGAAATCACAAGAACTAGTTTACGAAATCTATGTAAATGCATATAAATAATAACACGCCTCAGGGTCATAGCGATTGTTCTGGAAGAAGCACCACGTTCTCTTTGGCCTACAGTCCGACCCCGTTCAAAGGGTCTTAACTGCGTAAACTGGGACTGTCACCTTCTAAGGGGCATCTTTACACAACCGACTAATCTTTCGCCAAATTTACAACAGAAGTCATAGTACTTCGGGTCGACAAAAGGTCATGCTTTGCTTTTACACGTATACAATTTTTTTTAGGGTACCAATTTTTTTTAGGTGTTCGGATTTCACTTGAGAATAGTACATTGGGCATTGAAATGCTGAACTATCTATTTAAGTACAGATGACGAACTGTAAAATTAACATAACTATTATGAAATATCACTTAACTATTCAGAAACTACTGCTTTAATAGGTATAGTGTTGTCATTACACTCCTATATATTTGTTAAGTACCGTAAACATGGGCTACTTTGGCCCTAACGTCCTTCTTTGGCCCAAATGAAAACAAATCAAAATCGTACTCGATAAACGTATTTGTGATTGTATTTAAAATACTTCCGGCTCATTCCGCTAGGTAGCCGCACTATACAGGCTGTCTGATAAGTCCAGTGGTTCCTTTGCTGTCCACTAAAAAGCAGCACCTATAGTTGTTTGACTAGTGAAACCACGTGCAATCTTTACCTCCCAAACTTCCATTTATAAGAAACGTATTTCTTGTTGAACAACTACCCCCTATTGAACAATTTTCCTTGCTTTGAGTCGTACTGTAGTTACAACACTGTTAAACTCAACAAGTTTTTTTATTTTCATGTTTTTTTAAATCAGACCCGATAATCTATAAAAAACGTCCGACTTTGGCCCAACTTTTTTTGGGCAAAGACCCATAATATTAAGTTATGAATTGCTATAAAAACCTTGAAAAATTTTATTTTCGTATTTATATTGCATATTTTCATCATCAGCTTGTTCAAGATGCTGTAAAAGGCTTCCTAGAGGCCCAATATACACTGGCTATAGCAACGAACAACTTCGAACTTGTCTAGAAGCAGTCAGATCTGGTGATATGACGCAAAGGCAGGCTGCTGATCATTTTAAGATACCCCTATCAAAAACAAGTTGAAAAATTTGTTTCCAAGTTCACCAGGCCATCCAACAGTTTTTTTCGCAAGAAGAGCTAGCATTCTCGATGAGCTAGATTTAAGATTAATCATAAAATCTTATTTGACTAGTCAATGGTAGACTGTGCAGTGTTTTTGCAACTATGTTTCTGACTGGGTCAAATCGTTTCTAAAGAGACACCCTCAACTGACTGATAAGTTTTCGTCGAACATCAAAAGAAATCGTACTCAGATTCATGACCAAATCATCACAGACTATATTGAAAATCTGAAAGAGGTGGTCAAAGATGTTTCACCTGATAACATTCATAATTATGACGGAACGTGATAACATTTGATAATATAATCTTCGTTGAAGAACCTGTTCTAGTCAATATCCAAGTCCTTCTTTGTCCATACCATTTGTATCATGCTTTTAACGCTAAAAATTGACTTGGGCCAAAGTTACCCTAACCGCAGGATAACATTGGCCCAAAATTAAAAAAAAATATATCAATTCGAAAAACGTTTTGTAAGTAAAAACAGGATCACTAATTAATATTTAAGATGTTATAGTTGTAAAAAAGATTACCAGAACTTCTGGACAGTGAAAACAACAGTTTCTAGAGAAAAGTACATACAATAATTACTGAAAAGTGGGCCAAAGTAGCCCGCGTTTACGGTACCTATGCAGGGTGTCCAGTTAGTGGGTAATTCTTCGATATCTCGCAAAGTATACCTGCTAGAAAAAAATGTCAAATTTAAATGTTATTTGGTTACTTAACCAAAAATATCTTGAAATATACAGGGTGTTGCAGGAAAACAGGATAGTGATCAACTTAATTTTTTTATATGAAACTATACCTTTTTGTTTAAATTCTTCTAGTTTCCATCATTGATCTCTATTTAACCCTAAAATATTTTTGGGATCGGTTGCAACATTGCCAAGTTATATTTATTCTCTATTAATTTCCGGATTTGCAAGGTCGCAAGTAATATGTCCAAATTGATATATTTCTTTAACTTTTCTTAATAATATTATACAGCAAGTTACACGAATATTAGTCGGATATTATTTTGGATGTTACCAGCAATTTGGATTTACAGGGTGTTTTTGGCAGAATTTTAAATTACGGTAACTTGAAGGTCATTTAACTTTGTTTTTTTAAATGTAACACCCTATATTTTTTATTTTAAATCGAAATATCTACTAATACCCTATCTCGCCTTGTAATATTTTTTTTCGCGTTTGCGACGTTGCCAAGTTATAAATTATTTTTCCAAATTTTTGAACAAATATCCCCGATTTTAATTTATTTTAAGTAGAATCCTCTACTTATTTTTATTGCAATGAATTGCGCATGTCGAATTTAGTAAGATATCACAATTTCAAAATTTTGTTTCTATTAATTACTGAGATACGGCAACACCGCTTTTTCAGTAAACGGTACCGGAACGCTTAAATATTTCCAAAACTGCCTCAGCTGTAGATACAAATTGCTGGTAACATCCAAAATAATATCCACTTAATATTCAAGTAACTCGATGTATAATATTAGTGAGAAAATTTAAAGGAATAAATCAATTTGGACGTATTACTTGCGACCTTGCAAATCAAGAAATTAATAGAAAATAAATTATAACTTGGCAACGTCGCAACCGATTCCAAAAATATTTTAGGGTTGAATAGAGATCAATGATGGAAACTAGAAAAATTAAAGAAAATGTTATAGTTCCATATAAAAAAATCAAGTTGATCACTATCCTACCTTCCCGCAACACCCTGGTTATTTCAAAATATTTTTAGAAGATGCGTCTTAAGCAACCAAATAACTTTTGTATTTGGCATTTTCTTCTGTCATGTATACCTTGCGAGATATCGAAGAATTACACACTAACTGGACACCCTGTATACACTACAGCTAACTACCACGCTCTTCTCTGAACCAGAAATAATTTAATCCAGACCAGTTATTGGTGATACGTGTCGGTAGGAGAACCAAAAATGGTTAAATCGTCATGCCTTCTTACTGTTACCATTTTTCGCACTACCATCAAATTAAAAATACTCCTGCTTTAAACGTCGAATAACCAGTCGAGCATTGCTACACATACGCCATCTATCCGAAGCACCTTCGCAAATGTCATTCTTTGCCATTTTCGTTGCTCTGCTCGCTGGACGAAAGTATATCGTTAAAAAATGCCTGAGTCGTTCTTGACCGTGAAAGAGCGGTGCTACCAGATGCCTTGTTTTAACGTAAAATGTTTACAGTTCTATAAGCAAAATTATAACCAACAATTTTATATTCACAGAATTCATCACTGTCCATTACCCTAAAAAATTATGCCAGTATTGCGATTGATATTCTTTACTATACATCCCGATCGGGATCGTTGAATTTGCAGACATATCTATAGACATGTAATGTTTTTTCCGTGCCAAAGATAATAGCAATAGTAATTAGTATTTTCCAAAATAATACTAGTATTTTAGAAGTCGCTGAAGCGAAATAGCTTCTGAAGATGCCATCCAGTCGTAGTGGCGAAACGTCAAGCCTTAACCAGAGATAACATAAAACGCTGAGAGATGGTTTTATGCATACTATGACCTTGACACACAGTTTTTGCGCATGCCAGACACGCATTGCGCATGGTGGCGATCCTTCGAACTTGCGATGACATATGATCTGACATAGGACATTGAATCCTAACTTTATGTATGTTCTGTCACAGTGGTTCTGTGCTGTCCATTGTCCAATATAACCTCAAATTGAGAAATGTGCAATTGTTTGTGCGAAATGGAAACGTCTTACCATTTTACCAATTTCAAACCATTTTAATAGCTAAAATGTGCAGAGTCAATGCTCAATACGACCGTGAAAGCCCTATAAGACAGATATGGAATAAGAGTAGAGTACATTCTACACTTACTCATTTTTGATGTATGTGATACATAGGTATATAGTGCTCAGTGTCTAACATTTCCCGATTTGTACCTGGTAAAGTAAGATTCTTATCACACATTAATTTCATGAACCATACTTGAAAGTTAAAACTTATTAAAAAGAGATTTGTACTTCATTTTACCCTTTTTATTCCAACACTCTTTAGAACACATCCCACCTAATGGTATAAAATGCTCCAAAAATGAAAAATCACCAGTATCACTACTACTATAAAATAAGCCAAAAAATAAGCTGGAAATTAATTGTATTTTAAATTTGTTCCTGATATATCAGCAATAAATCATGAAGTCTGTGCCACGATTTCGTAGAGATGTAATGTTAGAGTAGTTATCGTTGTCAAATATATGTGTTATTCGTAAGTTAATAGTTCAAACTAAAAAAAAAAATGCAACAAAAAAGTATATTTGACACATCTGACGACTATCCTAACCTCACTTACCTCTACGAAATTGTGGCACGAAATAAATAAACAACATATCAAATAAACCAGTATTCAAAAAGCCCGCGGAAACCACATTAGTTTTGCCAGACGTCCTTAGTGTCGCTAGTATCGAATAGTGTTTCTAATTTTTATAAGGATAAGACTACTCTTCTGTGTTTTGTTTTCTCTATGGCCTTAACGCAAAACGACGCCGGCCTAAAAACCCAAGAACCACAAATTCATCAATATAGATATATCTATATCTACTTATCCTTTTGCGCCCATGGCTTCCGCGAGATGTTGAGTAACCTTAGTTAAGACTGATGTCATTGAACGGCCTTTCATGAAGCCATGCCGTCCAGTATAAATTTTTCAATCAATAATCAATAAATAATAATAATTATAACCTTTATTTTCCCAGTAAGTTTTAGATTTACAGAAAGAAAAGAAAATTACATCCTATACTATACTATTATACTTATACACTTAAATAGTGATCTTCCACTCAATCCTTGTTCTTAATAAAGAAAAAAAAGTTTAAATAGAAACTGAAAAACTAAAAACTAAATCCTCGAACTAAACACATCGATACTGTCTCTGCGAGGTACGTACTTACATATACTTACGATTTGCTCATGAAATGATCTTTGACTCTTTCATGGAACGTAACTAAGCTATAAGATTTTGAGGAAAGGGGGAGGTTGTTGTATAACTTACTTATAATGTACTTAAAGTTACGCTCGAATAAAACAGTTTTATGTGACGGCACATCTAATAAATTCATGTACCTATTATTATATACCTATTTGACATAAATCTAATTTTATGAAAAACATATTGCGGCTGTTGGAGAAGGATTAACTTATGGTACAGTGCCCAAGCATTAACAAAGAACAAATTTTTTACTGATAATCATCTAAGCTCTTTTAATTTATGGGACACATGCTCAGATTTTTGTATGCCATATATGCATGTTATGCAAGAATTCTGTGAGCGCTGAATCTTAGTCAAACGTTCATGATCTAGACAGGGTCCGTATAACGATGAACAGTAATGGAACTGCGACAAAACTAACCTTTCTTTGTAGCAATTATCATATAAGGCTTGTGAGGATAAAGTGGCCTAAGGAAGCATAAGGCCTTTTAATATTTTGACTGACTTGTTCTCTGTTCTCAATTACCTTAGCCAAGTTGTTCAACATAATAGATCTTTACATCTGACTTGCTTCCACATTTTAATACTGATCTTATATACTTACAAAAGCATACTCTCAGTAACTGGTGCACCGCTATTGGCAATGTTCTAAAAGAAATGAGCCTTTTCAAAAAAATGTTTTATTGGTCGGTACCACAGAGTTAACATCTCTAGAGGGAGCCTAATTTGAATATTGGCCAGCCAACATCTATAGCGCTATTGCCACTCTTCTTCGTCCGCTTCCAGTTTCTTCAAAATCTGGCAGTTTCCGCAGTTTGAACACAAAGTATTTAACTGGGCATTTAACTATACATTCCAATATACTTGCAATGTAACTGATTTACGTGAAGATAATTTGTATTGATTTAATGAAATCTCAAAAATGGTAAATTGCATTGCGGAATGTCGCAATAACTTCTAATATGTCGTAAATCTGGCAACATACAATTGGCGTGCCCTTAAGCTGTCATGTGGCTGTCATTGTAGTTGTGGTTATTGCGTGTGTCGACATTTTTATGATTTTAGTGTATATTTGACTGACTTTGTGACTATTTGTGGTGTGAATTAAATTATTTATGAACAATATTGTCATAATTGCATGATGAGACAACATAAAAAGCGCATAGTTTGCTGTAATAGCGACGAATCGGTGAACACTTCTTATCATAGGTGAGTATAGGTTTTGTTTTAGTTTTCAGTAGCGTAATATATGGGGATAACTGGGAACAAATGTAACTTCACTCCAGTTTGAGGAATAATAATGGTTGTTTAATGTATGCTTTGTGCACGCATTACATTCATGTCAATCAACATGAATTTTCCAAATTCCATTTTTTAAACTATTTGAGGACGTCAAATGCAAAAATGTATGCCATATTTACTTACAGAAAATCTATCTATGAGAATTTTATAGAACTGGATATTACCTAATGCAATTATTATATTTTATTGCTGAAGTGAAAATACGATGCAGCCATTCCAACAGGTTACCTTTCAGAACACTTTTAGATATGTTTTGAAAAACACTTCATGGTAATAATAAATTATCAACTGTTACAATGAAATTATAATAAGAGTAACTCTCTAAGTATAGCTAAATACTAATACAACTTATTTGTATCAGTTTGTAACATCACAGTAATAATTGAATCTATTAATGAACATCCAATTTTAATATAAAGTCGTACACCACTGGTAATGCCCTCAGGCTGTCAAAATTTCCGTTACATGTTGGCTGGTCAGCGACCTGTGCATTTTGTTGTTTACACTCCCTCTATAGATGTTAACTCTGTGGTCGGTACAAAACATTAATAACCCTCAAAATATGCACCTCTTGCATCAACACATTTTTGCTCCAACCTAGGAAGACGTCAACGTCAACTCTTTTGGAATGTTCCAATGCTTGGGTCGGCGGCAGCGGGGGACTACAAAATGTTTTGTGTTTAAATTTTTTTGAATCTTTTTCTTTGTAGCTTTTTCTAAATCCTCAACTCTACGTTTGCTATTCGGTTCTAATATAAATAGACTATACATCACCACGTACAAGGAAACTAGATCAAAAGCAATCTTTTCTCGTCGCTGATCCATAATAGGTATGCAAAGCGTAAACAGGACATTATGTAAATTCGCCGAGTAATGTGTTTCGACGTAACACGAGCAGGTGAAAAAAACTCTCGGCGACTGAAAGGTTGCGATCGACACCTGTTTTGAGCGCCTTATCCGTCTAAACGGATGCTTCCTCTTACGAATTTGTCGCAATGATCTAGATCGGAATGCGCGTATGGCCGAGCACGCAGGCTTTTGCCGCAGTCCGCTGCTCCTGCTGCCATATATCAATGGCTTTTACAGATTTTCTTTATGGGTTCGCAGAAAGACTGCGCGTGTGGCTAGCAGACTCAACTGGCGGCTGCAAAGATTTTTTGTAACTGGAGTTTTGCTATCGGTAACGTCATCTGGCTAAAAATGGATAGATGAGTGCGTTTTTTCGCTAGCTATTTATATATGGTTGAAGAGACGAAGATGCTGTTTAAATAATTCTCAAGCTCAGCACTTCCCACATGTATGAATGAGAGAAGGAGACAAGCTTTCTAGTGACAAGATCCACCAGTGCATATGGCAAGAAGCGGGCCTTTCTCACCTGTCCTTACTTTGGTCCCCAAGGTAAGTCCTCACCGCAAAGATGAGGAGGGCCTTAGGTCCTGCAGATCTTATGTCTTTGGGTTCAAGAGCTCTTGAACCCAGTATGATCTGCCTCCATCACGTCCAAGTGACATCTGAAGGTGTTATAGCCAAACAGCAGACTCACAAGTAACCTTAGCCGGCTTCTGTCCAATGAAAGACAGAACCGCCCCCCCATCGGCCACAGGTCGTAAAATAAATTTTCTATCTTGACGGAGCTTACAACACACCTCTGTTTTCTTTCTAATGATAGCTGTTGCCAGCTTTACGTCGCCTTTCCACCACTGTGCTAGGAAAATGCGCACGGAGAGGATGTGTAGTGGAGTTGTGAAACGGTGTGCAAATGAGCGTCGCGAGGATGTGTAGATTTCCAGTGAGTGTTAAATATAAAAATGCCTTTCGACGTTGATCCATTTTTTCTTTACAATATCTGCACGTCTACTTCTAACAAACGCAATCTCTAAATTGACTGCTAGTAGCTTTTTGCTCTCCAACAACCACAGCGCACATCTATCGGTCACCTCCCTAGCACACATCCTTCTGCAACACATTTCTAGCACACATGTCTCGAAACATATTCCTAACACACATTCCTCGGCAACATGCCTTGTTTAGTACGTACAAAAACCTCGCTCCGCTAAGCCGTTTCCACCGGAGCTGTGCTGAGCGAGGCGAGGTAATTCAAGCGATTCTATTGGTTCGTTAAAAACACATTCCTCTTAACACATTCTCGCACATCTCTAGTGGAAACATAGCCTTACAGCCGGTTCATGCCTAGGATATTATTTCTCGAGCCTCGTGTCGTGAGCGCGTCCGCCATTTCATTGCCTCAATATTATAAGAACAATATTACTGGAATGTTCTGGAGCAATTCAGACATTAAACGAATAATCACTGGTTATCCTAAGTGTAAATAAAAATATTCTATAAAAATATTATTTTATTATTTCAGAATAATCAAGAGAAGTAACGAATAACCTACTATTTTGCTGAATATTCAAGGAACATATAGGAGATTTAAAGAATATTCAAGGAATATCTAATGCTCTATGGCGTTCTTAGCACTGCGAGAGGATAAGCATCGGTGCACGTTAGATTTAAAACGCTGCAGGTTGTAGCCGTCGAGAAACAAACTCCCCGGTAGCTCATTCCACAGCGTCAAAGTTCTTCAAAAGAAGGAATGCTGGAGGAGACTGGTTTGGGATTAGGGACCTCGACCTGGTAAGGGTGGACTCAGAGAGCCCCTCTAGTGTTCCTCGTTCGGACGGCCTTTGGTGATATTATCTGAGAGAATTGCCTTAAACATCTTGCGTGATATAATCTGTAAAACCAGGGATAGGTCAGCCACCCTGCTTCGATGTTTCAGTCTGTGAAGGTCTTTTGTGAGGATAGGTGTATCGATTAGTCTAATTGCTTTCTTCTGGATAACGTTCAGAAGCTTTAGAGAGTGCTTCGGAGCGCATCTCCACAGATGGGAGCAATACTCCAACGATGGTCGGATCTGTGCCTTGTAGAACAGCGGTAGTTGCTCTGGTGTATACAGCTTCCTACAGGAGAACAAAACTCCAAGCTTTTAGGACACGGTTTTAGTAATACTGACGACGTCGTCGTGCCAAGACATGTTATTATTGACGTTGATCCCCAAAAGCTTTACGGAAGGTGACTCAACTATTGGGTGACCCTCTATTTTCACAGTTGGTAAGCCAATGTGAGACTTCTTTGTCAGTGTTATTGCCTGAGTTTTCTGTACGTTAAATTGAACTATATTTATTTTATATATTTTTATATTTATTTAGATTGGGGAATCGACAATTGTTTTGAGATATCTACATTAATCTTTGAGATACATTGATGTCGCCGACGCGATGTACCTTTTCCTGGAATGATAGTTGCTTGCCTTGCTTCATGCACGACATTTATGTACCGTCATCTGCGAAGCCATAGATTGGATTGGATATTATTTCCAGCAGCTCGTTGACATACAGCAGAAACAGTGTAGGGAATAGGACAGATCCCTAAGGATCACTAGCCTTTATTGAAAATACGTATGATAAACAGCCCTCGACTACAACAAACAGAGATCGGTCGTTCAGAAGGTTGCTCAGCCACTGGCGCAGGCCAAGTGGTAGTCCATAAGCAGCAAGCTTGACCAGCTCTGGTAGGTATTTGTACCTAATTCTGCGCCAAGATAAATCAAAACCCAAAACCAAATAACAAAAAAAGATACTATCAAAGTAACGGATACTTATCTTAGCGTTTAACCGGTAACGGGTGTTTATAGTTTGTAGTTTCATAGTTTATTATCCAACAGATAAAATCCAATTACAGGACAATTTACAAAAATATACATAAATTGAAAGCCAAAAGATAAACATACACATAACTATTCAAATATTAATACGACAGCTTAAATGTAATGCTAGAAGTAGTAGATTAACTATGAATATGTACATGTATACATGACTATAAATGAATATGAAGATGATATTGCAATGATTCGCAACAGGATGGTAAATTAAATAAATAGTTGGAAAATGAACATATATATAGAATTACAATTGACAATAGGTACACACTAAATGCAGTGAAAGAAGCGCTAACGTGCCTGGATAGTTGAATTATTTAATGCATTAATAAGCCGCTTTAGAGAAATCCGGTATCTGTCTGGTCTGGTAATCTGTTTAGTAGAGTAATGGGTATTCCATAGAGGGTAGTCACAATATAGACATCACTACTCCGCACGCAGGATGCAATTTCGGATCTGCTCCAATTTCAGATCAAGGTTGGCGTACGTCGCACACGCCAGAAACAATGGCGCATCGCCGTTTTAGGCGCGATCCGGAATTGGAGCATGAAGATGTCGCCGGCATCGCCATGCTTTATTGCCGCACATAATTGAACAAATAAATCACCGGCGTCCGGTCTGCACAGCCGATTTCGTAATTTTCGGTCTAACGCAATTTCCGTTCAACGATAATGTCTATCGGTTCATCAAATTTTCCGACTTAATAATGTAATTTTCTCATAATTTTCACAATTTTAATCATCTTTTCATCGTTTATTGATCAATTTTTAACCTTGTGACCAGTTTTGTGCGTTTTAAGTTGATGTTTTTTGATGTAACCTTCATGCTTTTCGAGATTGTGACTCCTGAAGATAAAACCTACCGTTGTAAGTTTTTTTTTTGTTACTATTCTATATTGTTACTTTCAACCCATATTTATATTGTAGCAAGCTCTGAAGAAGGAAATAAACATTTCCGAAAGCTTAGCATGAACAAATAGTTTCATTTTCTTCATTGGCCTCACCATTTTTGCTACGGCTGCAACCCCAAGATTGAAGCCTGTACATAATGGCTATCTATAGTTTGTACTGCAGCTTGAAGCAGGGATCACAAATACGTAAGGAGGTAAGGAAGAACGAATGCCAGTATGTCATACAGCTACTCACCATGACAAAATGCAACAATATTTGACTGGCGTCTAGCGACACCGTTTCCACTTTGGCTTCAGCATTGCCAGGCTGTCGACTGTCGTTTTTTTTTAGGTTATGTTACTCGTATATTCTGTGTTAGTGTGTTTGTTTGGTGTGTGTTTCTGCAACAGATAATTACATTAATGTTGATTTTTGTTAGTTATCGAAAATACACCAATTCTAGTGCGATTATAATAGTTTTATTTACTTTTTATGGTCAAATAATGACAAAATTCAATGAAAAGATTCAGGAATTGACAAATCTAGATTTAAACTATGAACCCACCATTTGGTAATTCAAGATTCAACCCCTATCTAAAAAAATAACAAAAATCAAGGAAAGCATTCAGGGGCAGCTGGACATACCTTTTATTCATTTCTGGATAATCTGGGTAATCAGAAAATAGATAATACTACTCCCTATAATAAAAAATTAACCAACAAAGACGACTACTTAAAACACAAAAATCAGTCTAGAATAAAAAACATCACATCAAAGCCTGACAGTCAAGAAGAAAATGAGATAGCTTTAAGTATGATAATGTAAAATTGAATGTTAAAATTGTGGTTTATTAGCGTGTACATGTACATTTTTAGAAATAAATAAACTTGGTTTTTATATACGAGATATGTGTGTATTTTTTAATTTATTAAACCGTGCTGTAATGCAGCATAGTGTTAACTTAAAAATTTACTCCTACTTTAATGGTTGGTTCATAGTTTAAATTAAGAGTTGTATGGTTAATAATGACAAATTGAACGAGAAGTTTCAGGAGTTGACAAATCTTGATTTGAAATATGAACCCGCCATTAGATAATTCAAGTTGAACAGAGAAAGATCGAGAGGAAGGTCAAGACGAACATAATGTGAAGAGATCTAAAAGCAAATACAAATTATTTCAAACCCCCAACTGAAGGTGGCAGCATTTGGCAGTGATCCAGGTAAGCCCAACACCATACTTTATAAAAAAATAAGCTAAAGGATATACACATTCCATTCAACTTCCTTAACATCATTTAGCTGCATCAGCGAAAGGTCCGATAACTTTATCCATCAAATTTTACAACAAGTTATAGATGTCAGAAATATAGGAGTTGTTTACATTTTTTCAGGTCTCAATCAGTGTCGCCACTTCTATAGTGCAGTTACGTAATTATCTATATAAAATATATATTACAATAATTCATAAAGTGGTAGAAGATCAAAATAATCGCAAATACCAATTTGCAGTAGCTAAAAACAAAATAAATTGATCTATTTATTGTATGTTGACATATGATTATACACAAACAATATACAATTTTGACTACACCAATTATTGTCGCGCCAGTCCTCTAGCTAGCCCAGCAAAAAATGCTGAAAGGGATTACACAAGGCATACTTTGTAGTGTCAGCACTCGGTAGGAGTACAAAAAATGTAAACAATTCATATATTTCTGACTGGCATCTGTAAAATCAAAAAAACTCTTTAGAAACTTCCAAACAACTGTAAAACGGATTCTAGTTGAGAATCCTGGATCGCTGGATATAGTGTTGATGAATATATGAACCTAAACTTAAGCTAAAAATCTATGATCAGAAGGTAATTAGTAGTAGTAATTAATATTTTCTATTTATCTGTGACCTGTAATTAGGCTCTGTGTTTCTATTATAAGTGCGTATTAATTTTACACCTAACTATTTAGATTTTATGCGATGCTTATGTTTGATCCCACAGCTTTAAAAAATAAATAAATAAATAAGGGCAATCAAAGCCTTCTGATATCAACAACTGTATAGTAGAGCCCAGAGATATACCATTTGTGTACGTTTTGGGCTATATAAAAACTGCATACCGTCTCTTAGTACAGTTCATCATTTGGAATAGATACAGTTTTGATAATATTCAATGGTTACCATTATTTTACTTTCGTACTCGTAACCAATTCATGGAATTTGCTTTTAACCCATTTTCTAACAAAACGTCACCTTTTACAATGGTGAAAATGAAACACTAAGTTGTATTTGAACGTAAATCTGTCGGGTGACGTTCACGATGTATATTTTGACTGAACTATGATAGGACCGACACATTCCAGGATTATTGGCGACTCGATCGATGGAAAGGACCGGACTTTAGTCAAATTGTTTAGGCAGGTATCGCTACCGTTAATGATAGCAACGCCAATCTGCTTTTACTTTTGTGCGTTACTTTTCTATCTGAATCGGACGTTTTTTTCGGAAGTGTGATAGCTAGAGTATGTTTCGGCGTCTCTCTGAAATTATCAAAAAAACTGAAAATCGCCGTGACACGTGGCTTTGTATTTCGAGAGGGAACTTTCCCCCCAATTCGTCATCATTGTGCTTTCAACCCCCCCACCTCCAGCGCCCCTACTCCAAAATCTTGAAGGAGTCCACGATACTTATGACGTATCATTTTGAAGGGAATTCAAATTGATTTATCACAAGTATGGTAGTCTCATTTAAGATTTTGAAATAGGGGCTGCTGGATGTGAGGGGGTTGACAGCACAGCGTTTACGTATTCGATGGAAAAAAATCCCCCTTGAAATACAAATCGAAGTGTTACGGCGATTTTCAATTTTTACGATAATTTCAGAGATAAGATGGGTGGCAAATTTTAGTTGGGGCACACTGTATATTTATTATATCAATAAACTTGCTTTGCTTGAATTCAGCAACAGTGTTCATAAAATACATAACTATTCTTTGTGAATACAATTAATCACCTTATTTATACAATATGCAGAATACGCTAGGACCATAAACATTGGTAATTGATTTAATAAATGCGTTTGTGTGCATAGTAAACAATAATCACTGAAACCATAACATATATTTATTATATCAATAAACTTACTTTGTGTCATTCACAAACGGTGTTTATGATATTCAGAAACTATTATTTGTGAGTACAATTACTGAGACACATCTCTCAACAATTCATAAACGCTTGTTTATTGGATATGTTACACTCAATAGCCGAATTCGGGCAATGCCCGAAAAAAATACGCAGAACTAGTTTTGAGCAAGGAATATTTCCCAAACCCGAAATATTAATTTTATACGGCTATTGAGCATTACCAAATAGGCAGAACTAGTTTTGTGCATCTTGAAATGCACAGAACTAGTTTTGCGCAACTTGAAATGCACAGAACTAGTTTTATGGTACTAAATGATAAGTGAACATTCGTTATGCATTGTGTGTCAAAAATCAGCAAAAACCTATCGTTTATGTTAGGTTAGGTTTCTTTGCCAACGTTCCTGCAATATAAGTACGAATCGGGAAAACGCAAAAAGAGGTTTGGAAGCACAAGCCAATTTGATGCTCACACAATCAAATACAAAATTTAAACCAGCCTCAGTTGGCGACTTCATTCAGAAAATATACAGAACTAGTCCTGTGCATTTCAAGTTGCGCAAAACTAGTTCTGTGTATTTCAAGATGCGCAAAACTAGTTCTGCCTATTTGGTAATGCTCAATAGCCGTATAAAATTCATATTTCGGGTTTGGAAAATATTCCTTGCTCAAAACTAGTTCTGCATATTTTTTTCGGGCATTGCCCGAATTCGGGTATTGAGCGTAACAGATACATAAAACCGTTACGTTGGTTGGCGCGAATTTCATGAACAGTTTATTGTTAGCACAAACTTTTTTATTATAATTACGTACCTTTTTGGTTGAGTGCATATATTTATCAACAGATAATAAAGTTTCAAACATCTTGTTCAACCAACTGATGTATGAGCACTTTATTGGTTGGAATGAACATTTCGTTGTTGCCCACTCCACCGAATTCGAATGCCCAGTCCGACCCCGTTCCCTTTCGCTGTCGGCACTTTTTGCGGAGATCCGCACTTTGTAAACAAATGGTATATCTTTGGGCTTTACTATACCTATAGTGAAACTATTGAATGGAAGCATATATTCATTGCTGTGGGAATTTTCAACTGTCTGCCTTCTTGGCTATAGAATAATCGTTCGTTTTTTCGCAGACGAGACGCGTAGTCCATTTGAAGAGACAAATGAAAAGTAAAAAATAGTTTCTCGACTATCTCCTACAATTTTTCTGCGAAACGGTGTTGCGAGCGCGCCAGATGTCAGCAGCTCGACAGACGCACAAACAGGAAACCACGCCGCGTCAATCGATCACCGATCAACTTTCGATCGATTCCTTATCGATATCCCCGAGTAGCTGTAGTCCAAGGATACTAGTAGTACAATAGCACAGAAAATACACATAACAAGAGATTTGTGGTTCTTGGGTTTTTAGGCCGGCGTCGTTTTTAGCGTTAAAGCCTTACACAGTACACACATAACAAGAATTGTCGCTTTGCGTTGTTTGTTTCAACTTGGTCCAATAGAGGCGAATCGCCCAATTTCCTGATTTACAATTGTCTTCTTTCCAATCATACGGTTACTCCCGCCAACAGTAGGATATAGAATAGATAAAAATGGTGTCTGGTTTCTCTATCCCTACACCCTCCTCATCAAAAAATGGAAAATGATGAGGAAGTCATGAACCGCCTAAAAACGAAGGCGAAGTTTGGAGCAGTTCTAGTAATTTCTATTTTTTTTTTCTGAAAACTACATCAATATTATGACTCCACAGCATATCCGTTCTGTGGAATTGAAAGAATGACATATAACCCTACGATACCAAAAGTGGATATTCTGTTTCATTGTTCATTTTTCACTTGACAGAATATTCGCTTAAGGATCTAGGGTATAGCGCGCGAAATTGAAGATCCAAGAAAATACGTATCCCCATGATAGCGAGAAGGCGTGACCGCCTGTTCCCTTTCTCCAGTCTGTGTGTCTAAGATGAGGGGAGATAAGTTTTTATATATATATATATATAACTGAGCAGACCGCGCAGGCAGAGCTTAATACCAGAGTACCGCGGCTGCTGTGAAAAGGTTATGTTAGGAGAAGTTTGCTAACGCGGGATTTAAATGGGCCAATACGCACAGGCCCAATAAATACATCTCCTGGCAGTCCATTCCAAGCCTTGGACACCCTGGGAATAAATGTGCGGTTGTACCGCTCAGTTCTTGATGCATGAAGAACGACCGCCTTAGGATGAGATGCAGCAGTCGCACGGATACATCTGATAGGAGCAGTGAGCAGCGGAACGATAGAGGATAGCTCAGAGGAGCAGATTCCGCTGGAATATCGGTAGAAGGGTGAGAGCTTACCAACAATACGCCGGTAAGAAAGTGGCTGGATGTGGCGCATCAAGGCCAGGTCGGCAATTAGTCGAATTGGCCCTCTCTGGACGGCATCTAGCATATATAGGGTAGCAGGGGCAGCAGCTCCCCAGACATGAGAGCAATACTCCAGGTCAGGTCTTATCTGGGCTTTATATAGCATGAGGAGATTACATGAAGAAAAGTACTTTCTGGCTCTAAATAGGTACCCAAGCTTTTACCAGTAGCTGTTGCAATTAACGCATCGTGTTCGTACCAGATCAGATTTTCTGTAATGTTGACTCCTAACAGCATGAATGCGTGACTCCTTGGCAGAGCTCGGTTGTTCATTAGAACCTAGTGTTGGCTTGAGCACTTCCTGTTTGATAGCGTACAATACTGGGTCTTGGAAGCAATAAATTTTACCATATTCTTGAACTCCCAAGCGGTAATGGTATCGAGATCCTTTGAAAGTGAAGCTGCCACTGCCAGTAGTCTGCGTTCCAGCTCGACCACAGAGATCGGCATATTGCTCAGCGTACTGTCATCCACAAAACTATGGATTGGGTTTGTAATACTAGAGAGTAGATCATTAATGTGAAGCAGAAACAATGTGGGAGTAGAATAAATTTATTTGACTATTTTTGTGTATAGTAATTAATATATTATAATATAAAAAGCAAGCAAGCAAAAAAATTAAACTACAAAGTACAAAATGTTACAAAGAATCAATAAAATTATATACAAAAAAGCGCATCAATAAACTAAAAAACACCAACAACAATAACAACAAGCCAACAATATAAACGACTCAGTACAAAATAGTTGATAAAAGATATATGGCTAATGACCATGCAGTCGATGCCTCATTTCCAATAAAAAAAAATTTATATATAAACGACTATTCCCAGCATTTCGCTAGTCTTGCAAACAATTAAAAATAAAATTGCTATCCGAATAAAAACAATAATTTAGTAAATACCTACTGTTTTACTGATTTTTTATATTCTTTTTTCAATTCGACAGTTAATAGATGTTGGTAGCTTATTGTACAGTGTACAGCACAAATAATTTGAGCTGTTGTTGCTAGTCTTTGAACTGGAATGGTAATTAAATCTGATCTCAAATTGTGAGAATGATTTGGATTGGATTGGATGGCAGCTGCATCTTCTTTTTATGAATTTCAATTAGCGTAAAATAGATGTATACAGATGGCAAAGGCATGATTTTGTGACCCTGAAACAGAGGTTTGCAGTGTTCGCGATAGAACCCTAAGGCAGTTTCCTTTATGCAGTGACTCGTGTTTCATTTCAAAATTTTGGCCACAAACCGAAGATTTTCTCTTTAATATATACAGGGTGAGTCCTAAGATGATGCTGTTTTGTTAGTTCACTGACGCATTGCAAAAATGGTTTAGACCTAGACTTGACTTGTCCTTGCACAAGGCCGCAATATTTACTGTAATGGGCTTAACCGATTGTTCAGGGATAAATAATGAGCGATCCTACAGAAACAAGAGGATCGCAATACTTACAGACAGTCAGGCTACACTTAGGGCACTAGAAGGGCCCAACGTTACATCTACTCTAGTCTGGGAATGTCTACAAGAACTGGGACGGTTGGCAGAACACAACAAAGTAACTTTGGAGTGGGTGCCAGGGCACTCAGGCATAAGGGGCAATGAAAGGGCGGACGAGCTAGCAAGACAAGGCTTGTCTGCTCTATACACTGGAGCAGAACCTGCCCTGGCATAATATAATAATATATATATAATATAATAATAATAAAGGCATAATTAGAGACCAGGTCGTAGAATGGATGAAACATCAGTACAGGGAGCAGTGGAACTTGTTGCCGGGATGTGTTCATGGAAAAACATTCATAAAACCTCCATGCAAAAAAACAGCTGAAATACTGCTCTTCTTGAGTGGGAATCAGCTCCGAATAACGACGGGTCTCCTCACGGGACATTGTGGCCTGGAGGAACACCTGAATAAAATGGGACTCTACAATCGGGACCTCAACTGCAGACTGTGTGGTAGAGGGACTGAGTCAACCATGCATGTGGTCTGTGAGTGCGAAGCGCTAGATCACAAGAGACAACATCTCTTTGGGAAGACCAAGCTAGAACCAATGGAGTACAGCTCAGCACCAAGACTAGTAGGAAAACTGCATAAACTTATGCAGGAATCTAGATTGCTGGAGTGGATACTGTAAATGAGAGGAGTTATAATACAATAGGGCTTAACACTTCAGTATTGATGGGGACAGCATGGTCGGACAGCTCCTGGACGGCTCATATACAGGATACTGCATTTCTTTAACCGGAAAATTTCTAACAGTCTCGCATTATCAACGACGCCGAAGCAGCATAAGCAGCGTTGAGCGTTGGTGGGTACTGAAGCGGAATGCGAACCCATCGCTATTTTTATGGGTGGCTTTATGCCCGCGAAAAATCCATCCACCTATAAATGGCGTTATTCCAACTGTGCTCGCGAATTTGCTGCGTGCTCGCCGCCGTTGGTTTTGGTAGAGGAATTCCGGTGGAATTTTTTAATGACATACTCTTGCCCGGTGGCGTTAGCGGACGCGCGGCGAAAAAGGCGCGGAATGGTGCTTCGCGAGGTGCTTCGCATTCGTCACACATCTGGAACGATCTACTGCTATGCACCGATCCCCATAACATCGAAAAAGCAGCCCTGTTAATTTCACGTCGTTGATATCGATATTTCAAGGCATTCGATTAACTGTGGCATGCAAACCTCCTAAACAAGCTTCCGTCCTACGGTGTTTCCGTCAGGGGCGTATCCAGACCTCAGTCTTGGGGGTAGCGGGGCATGAAGTTGTGTGTGCTTTCACCATTTTTTTGTAATATCTTCGTGAAGGACGTTGATGTGAGAGAAATGGAAAATGTTAATAGTATTAAAATAAAAAAGAAGATATAAACAGCAAGCAAACAGCAAAGCCTGGAAACTGCTGAAACGTCTCAACAACGATTCAACTGAGCAAAAAGTACATACCAATGTTTCAGCAAATGAAATAGCATCCCAGCTTCTTATAAACGGCAAACCTGAATATCGAATTCCAAAATCAAATACTAAAATCCATTGGAATAGGAAAGACGAATCAACTCCCTTATCCTCACCAATAACTATGTTGGAACTCAATGCAGCAATCGCCAAATGCAAGCCACGCAAAGCTCCAGGGCTTGATGACATTCTGACAGAACAAATTAAGCACTTTGGACCTGGAGCCAGACTCTGGTTACTTGCAATGTTTAATAACTGTCTGAGTCAGTGTCAGATACCGCGCATTTGGCGGAAGACTAAAGTGGTCGCAATATTAAAACCGGGAAAAGATCCCAATGATCCGAAGAGCTATCGCCCCAGCTCTCTCTTATGCCACACATTCAAAATTCTTGAAAGAATAATCCAACACCGTTTGACAGCAAGTATAGACTCCCTGCTTATAAGAGAACAAGCTGGTTTCCGCACGGGTATGAATTGTACCTCACACGCTTAAATAAATTAGTCAAATAAAATAAGTCAAAATTGAATTGAGTTTTTTTTCGAAAATCTTGGGAGGGGTAATTACCCCTGTTACCCCCCCTGTAAACGCCTGTGGTTTCCGTTAAGCTTTGTGGTCTCAAAAACTGACATCCAGGACAAGACGCCTAAAAACCTTAGAGCCAGAACGAGGACGTACAACAAGTTTTTTTAAACATGTGTAATAAAAAACAGTTGAAAATGTCATAAATCGCCTTTTTATTTATTTTCAGACCATAGAATCAAATTTCTTTTTTCATCATTATTTTGAAGGTACCTAACAAAACAGAATCTTATAATAGTTTGTTACAATTTTTTCCACTGATCAGTTAGAATTTTTGTTTTCAGAATGAAACAAAAATTATTAATAATTAGTTTGTTATGAAAACAAAACCTTGTTATACTGTTGAACCTGACTTTAAAATCCTGAAAGACCATTTTAATATCCAGTCTTGCAATATTTGATGCAACTCTTTTAAACAATAATAATTATATCATTAAAACCTTTAGCAGCAATTTACACAACAAAATATCTCGAACAGAAAATTCAGCCTTCTTGAATCATAAGGAACAAAACTGAACCTTTTTAAAATTCAGACCTACTATACAGGGTGAGTTTTTAGTACCGGCTCGGTCGATAACGCCACTACTGTAGTAGATAGCGAAAAAAGTTGTATATAAAAGTTGTAGCCACGGATATGCTCCTTGCTCAGAAAATATTTTGGTTTATACAGGGTGATCCATAACTACGTGGCGATGCAAACATGCATTTTTTTAAATGAGACACCCCATATATTATTCCATATTCAAAATTCTACTAATGATTTCCGTTCTTCCAATATCGAGTATTGTTACATTATACAGGGTATTTCAAAAGTTATGACCATTTTTGCATCCAAATTACGGTCAAATGAACGTACTGTATATCAAAAAGTAATGAATCAAAAATTATTTTTTTTACATGAGGAGATTAGAAATATCCTCTAGTTTTAAAATGCGCTATAAAAAAATCTCACGACACATATTCGTATACAGGGTGATGTAGAATGCAAAATCTAGATTTTCTCTCTTTTTTTAAATGTAACCCCCAATATTTTATTATACCAAAGAATTGCTGTTAATATGCTCTTTCATCTTTGTATAGCACTTATTATCACTGCATTCATTAGTTTCTGAGATATTTCGATTTTTCTACAAATTTTAAATATACCTTTAATTTGTTTAATAAAATTTATCTATTTTGAGAAAATACTACCAAATTTTGTTTTTGCTTAACAAACAACTAAAATATAAGGCGATAATAATACTTGATCAAGTCAAAACACTGAACTAACGAGATAATATAGGTCAAAGTGTGCTGAGGAAACAATTTTATAGACGACATGCATAATTATCAAGCAGATGTATCAGGTAGGCTATGAAATATGAAACGACACAGTCCAAATAAAACGATTCTTCAATCTTTCAAACGCATTAGCTTTAGAGTGCCTCCGTTCTGGATACTGCTATTCATAGTTGATATATTCTAGAGGCAAGTAGACAATTTCTCAAAGATTCTCCTAAATACCCTCAATGAAAAAAATAATTTTCAAAGCTGGTTTTCCACACAGTACGGAACTATTGAGTAGGTTATGAAAACTGTCAATTTTTCAAAGCCTACCTGATAAAACTACTTGATAATTATGCATGACGCCTACAAAATTGTTTCCTCGGCATACTTGACTTTATTATCTCGATGATTTAGGGTTTTGACTTCATCAAATGCTATCAAGACATTATAATTTAGTTGTTTGTTAAATAAAAAACAAATCAGATAGTACTTTCTCAAAATAAATAAATTTCAGTACACAAATAGAGGCTGGTATTTTAAATTTACCGAAAAATCGAAATATCTCGGAAACTGATGGACGTAGGTACAACAAGTGCTATACAAAGATGAAAGAGCATATTAAAAGCAATTCTGTGGAATAATAAAATATTGGGGGTTACATTTGAAAAAAAAAAAGAAAATTTGGATTTTGCATTCTACATCACCCTGTATACGAATATGCGTCCCGGGCTTCTTTTATAGCCGATTTTAAAACTAGAGGATATTTTTAATCTTCTCATGTAAAAGAAATAATTTTTGATTCATTACTTTTTGATATACAGTACGTTCATTTGTCCGCGATTTGGATATAAAAATGGTCATAACTTTTGAAACACCCTGTATAATGTAACAATGCCCTATATTGGAAGAACGGAAATCATTAGTAGAATCTGAATATGGAATAATATATAGGGTGTCTCATTCAAAAAAATGCATTTTTGCATCACCACGTAGTTATGGATCACCCTGTATAAATCTAAATATTTTCTGAGCAAGGAGCATATCCGTGGCTACAACTTTTATATACAACTTTTTTCGCTATCTTCTATAGTAGTGGAGTTATCGACCGAGCCGGTACTAAAAACTCACCCTGTATAATGTTAATTACATTATTAACTTTTTGAAACATAAAATAACCAAAAACTGTAGTCATTTATAGGTTCAAAACTTTAAATTTTTAAACCCGGACTACAAATGGAGTCCCACTCGGACTCTTCCCAGATACCCTCTAAACTACAAATCCGGGCAAACCCGGATGGATGGCAACCCTACTCTGGTATCAAAATCTTCGTCATGGTAGACAGCTCCTCCCCATCCTTCCACATCAACACTGGGATTCCTCAAGTATCAGTATGGGCACCAACATTGCACAATGTTCACAACAATACGAGGGTTGCTCTATACCTCCGTCAATCCACCAGTACGCAGACAGCTGTTTCACGCTTATTAGCGATCATCAGTGCGCCATAGGTCGATTGACGAAAGTAGAGAGCATCAATTTTTCCATGTTTAATAAACATGTGAAAGATGTACGAGTAAGACAGAAGGAATTCTGCCGGTGCGCCATCTAGTACCCGAAGGTGACGGCAACCAAAGAGAGAAACGCCACTAGAAGCAGTTTACCTCTCCTTGGTGGAACGACAAGGCTCGCTCGCTTTTTGCCACTAGAGGCGCGGATTTTGACGCACGCAGCGTGAAGCCGATATACCGGCAGAATTCCTTCTGTCTTACTCGTACATCTTTCACATGTTTATTAAACATGGAAAAATTGATGCTCTCTACTTTCGTCAATCGACCTATGGCGCACTGATGATCGCTAATAAGCGTGAAACAGCTGTCTGCGTACTGGTGGATTGACGGAGGTAGAGAGCAACCCTCGTATATCGGCTTCACGCTGCGTGCGTCAAAATCCGCGCCTCTAGTGGCAAAAAGCGAGCGAGCCTTGTCGTTCCACCAAGGAGAGGTAAACTGCTTCTAGTGGCGTTTCTCTCTTTGGTTGCCGTCACCTTCGGGTACTAGATGGCGCACCGGCAGAATTCCTTCTGTCTTACTCGTTCACAACAATAATTTAGTTGGCATGGTGGACACACGCGGAACGATTCCCTGCTCAGATCTGAGCAACAGGAAAGCATACCTGTTGATTTCATGAAGAGACAGTCAGGGATTCCACAAGGCTCTATTTTAGGACTACTGCTATTTTCAATATAAATTTGATAACTGAAATAGGATCTAGTCTCTTGTCAATAACATTTTTATGCTGATAATACTCATTTATATATCTTTTTTCTTTACTTACTTAAATCAAATCTTAAACAATATCTAATCTACCAGCAGAGAAAGTAGAAACTAAAAATGTAAAAAATCCGCCAAGCAATCTTTGTATATTTCGTCATCTTTCTTTTTTGTGTTTTAAGGTTAAGTGGCAGAGCAGCCCTCCCATCATAGATGTGCTGAACCTCGCCCTACTTGTTGATCTCTACAAATGCATGATACTGGCGAATAAACAGATTGATTATTATTATTATTATCAAGTGTGGAGCAACTCTGTCCATTCGCTTGGCGAGGCTCACGTCATTGCTCTCGATATCTTAAAGGCATTCGATCAACTGTGGCGTGCAAATCGCCTAAACAAGCTCTTGTCCTAAGGCCTTCCAGTTCAACTTTGCAGTTTGTTAGCCGACTTTCTCTCCGGTTACAAAATCTTTGTGTTGGTCATCCTTCTACATCAATGCTGGGATTCCTCAAGACTCCGGCATTGTTTCTGCTGCTCAGCTCTGTGAAACATCGGGAACGCAGCCCTGTTAATTTCTGATTATGTGAGGAGCATTCTCGTCCATTCGTTTTGCGAGGATCATGTCGTTGCTCTTGATATCTCATTCGATCATGCCACAGCAACTCTCCTAAACAAGTTTCTGTCCTACTATCTTCCCGTTAAGGGTCTAGAGTATAGCGCGCGAAATTGAGAACCCAAGAAAAGACGTATTCCCGTGTTAGCGAGGAGGCGTGGCCGCCTGTTCCCTTTCTCCAGTGTGTGTGTGTGTTTAAGATGAGGGGAGATAAGTCCAAAAATCCAAAGGTAAGGTCAAAAGGTCCAAAGGTAAGGTCCAAAGGTCACCATAAAAGTGAAATTCGCATTTCCAAGCTCCTGACGTTACCTTTAAACTTACGGTAACGACTCAAAGAGCAAATTGAAGAAGAAAGCTTGCGCTTGTGCAACTATTTAGCCTTTTTTTGATATCGTGTTTGGTTGTTAAATTACAGGCATTTAAAAAATGTCTGATTTTGCATTGCGAGTTTTTTTGCACATTAAAAATTTTTTTGTGAACATCGAAAATAGTTGTCATTCAGTAAGATCTTAACTATCGCCTTCTGAAATATTATATATGTAGTTTGAAAATAGAGTGAGTTATGCGAGAAATTGTGAGTCCGTGTTTTACATGGCAAATACGTATATATAAATGTGTGTATCTAGGCCCCTTTAGCTTTGTGGTTTGTTAGCCGACTTCCTCTCTAGTAGCAAAATCTTTGTCATGGTAGACGACTCCTTCTCATCCTTCGACATCAACATTGGGGCTCCTCAAGTATCAGTATTGGCTCCAGCACTGCTTATCGACAACCATCTGGTCGCGATACCAACTACACCACAGTACCCCGTGGTGGAGTTGATACACAGCGCCGATGACAAGGTATCGACTCCATCGACACCCACCACTCCCCCGTATCTCTCTGAGAACTATGTGTTTCAGTCGTCCAGAGACACCTAGTCGGCTGTTGGGTGAGTGTGAATCTCCTACCGCTATTTGCACGACAGTTCTCTTTGTTACCAGAATATGACTACTCGGTCGGACAGGATTTCGTGGAATGAAAGTTGCTTGCTTACGTCTTAAGAGGGAGATAATTCAAATCCAAATTATTTTTCAGAATTTTCAGTGAACCAAACTACCTTTGAAAAAGTAACAGTACTGAGAGTAGGCGACAGAAAAGATCTGCCTGAGCAACCCTTGTATATCGACTCTCATATGCAGATGGCATAGAAGCGCTCCTATCTGGTTAGGTGGAGCGAATGCACCTTTGCGTTGCGCCAAGAAGTTTGCTGTTTCTTAGCAGTGACTTTCCTTTGGTTTGCCTTATCTTAGGGTACAAGGCAGATCTTTCTATCGCCTGCTCTCACATGCTTCACATGTCTGGTAGACATGAACATACTGATGCTCTCTATCTCCGTCAATTGACCTATGGCGCACTGATGATCGCTAATAAGCGTGAAACAGAGATATAAAGCAACCCTTGTATAGCTACAGTACTGTTTCCTATATATTCTTTTATTCGAACCTGCATTAAAACGTGGCTTCTCTGGATTTTCCGTAGACACTTCCACTACAAGTTTTTTACTGTCTAGTAATACAGTAAAGGTAACAGAATAATATAGCTGTCTACAAAAGAGCAACAAACATTTTTAGGTATAATATGCAAATTAGAAAAAAACAATTAACGAATCCTGTCCAGACTGGGTATATTAAAAATTTATATGCCGTCTGTGTACATAAAAGCCTATAGTTTTTCAAATTTATCGTCACTTTTATGATATTACGTTACTTTTAAGAGCTACTATAAAAACACAACACACACACGCATACACAAACATAAATATCCACAGTCACAATTTGCTTTTACGCTATTTAAATTGCCACCGTAAATTAATACAACGTTATACAGAATTCCAAATACTGTTTATATCCGTTAACATAAATCTTCAGCGGTATTTGCAATTAGAAGACAAAAAGCGTAAGAAGTGGATTGTAAATATCCATTTATATTATGAAAGGAAACTGTTTTATAGGTTCGTTTGGCCATAGAACAGCACAGCTACTTATTTGGAGAGATATATTTCAAAGAAAAAGGTAAAGAAGACAAATTGCTAATACACGTGAGGAATTGCTTGTATACGGGTGTCGCGAGAATGGGAATAACATGTATATCACCTTTATTGACAGGACAATGGTAGACATGTCTGGGAAATCGGGAAGATATATCTTGCTTTTGGAGAAATCTACACGGTAAAAAGCACTGATCAATTCTAACTGGTCTATTCCAGATAGAGATCTTTCGCGCTGTTAGAATATCGTATTTCCCACACCGATAGGTGAGGGGAGTAAATAGTATCACAGCGCAGTGAGTTAGCTACTTCCTGGGTTATTGAATGAGTGACTCAGTGACTTCTTACAGGACAGGCATGGCCTGATTGTTCATTAGAGAAGCTCTGCGAGCTCATCCTTACCAGGTCGAGGTCCTTACTCCCCGAACTAGTTTCCTCCAGCATTCCTTCTTTTGGAGAACTTCGACGCTGTGGAATCAGCTGCCGGGGAATTTGTTTCCCGACGGCTACAACCTGCAGCGTTTCAAACCTAACGTGAACCGTCACTTATCCTCTCGCAGCACTTTTACAGCGCCACAGGCTTTCAGCCTTTGTGGGAGGCTGACCATAAAAAAAAATAGAACTGGGTGCTGGCTTGGGCACTTCTTATTTGATAGCGTACAATACTGGGTCTTATAAGCATTGAATTTTACCATATTCTTGTGGATTGGGTTTCTAGTGATGGAAAGTAGATATCACTGGTGTACAGTGGTTTTGTTGCCCTAAATATGAGAGTGATTTTGGGTCTATTTATGCACACTATTCATGAAACAATCAATGATTTTGTAGGATTTGCTATGATTTTTTTTAAAAGTATATTTTCATTTTACATTACAAAATTCAAAAAACAAGAAACAAAATAAAAGATATATTTAAACAGCTACGTTTTGAGAAATTAGGATACATCGAAATAAATGAAGAGGAAGATGTCGAAAATATAATTATTCTATTTTTCCATAAAACGCCTTTCATGAGTTTTTCTTTTAAAATTTTTCAGGGGACAATTCCTTTTTAGAGACCAGCAGTAATCTGCCAGCATGTGACAATCTCATCGACCTTGATCCCTTTCTTCCATCACCTTACCGCTTTCCCTATTCCTCACTATAATTTTCTAAATTATCCGGAAATTTATCTAGATGATTGCTGAGATGGTGTAACTTTGTACTCATATTGGCTCCTAAAGACTAAAAGTTTGTCAGCACATTTTGCACAATCTTTCCATAATTTGCTGCTTTATGGTTACTCAGGAAATTTTCGACAACCAACACAAAACTCCAGGCTTTACTTCCTGGAACAGTCATTAATCCATGACAACTTATCTAGATTCACGTGTAGTACTTCATAATTTGGGAATAACGGAGATATCATTTGTTATGTGGAGCAGGAGGTTTGAGTGTGGGGACGACGTGATCTTTGCATGCACGAAAAAGTTGCGTTAGATTAGGCTTCTAATCGTGACTGGAAAATTAAATTTGAGTAACAACACACCGATAATAATTGTTCAAAACATAAGGTATGCCAAAATTATGAACTTTCGAGCATTTTCATGAATATATTCGTAATACGAGCACTTGAAAACATGAAAATTTGTGATGATATCCAGGGCGATAGAAAAAAAATTGTTTTTGTAGAGCTGTGTAATTAATGTGAAGCAGAGATAATGTCAGAGAAAATACCGAAACCCAACATTGATGCTATGGAAGGAAAAACTGTTTACTACGACAGAGATTTTTTCGACCTGAGAACACGTCTGCGAGCTAACCGCAAAGCTTGATAGGGATCGTAGGACGGAAGCTTGTTCAGGAGAGCTACGTGCCACAGTTGATCGAATGTCTTTGAAATATCGAGAGAATTAACGTGGACCGCGACAAACGAATGGAAGGGTTTACTGCTCACGTTTGCTGTGACGTATGCCAGGACATCTCCATATTGAATGTCGTTGATATAGTGAGGGAGCTCGGGGTATCTCATGAGCTCTTGGTTGACGCATTGATCCAACACTTTACTGATCACACAGAGAGCAAAGCTATAGGTCTGTAGTTGGTTGGACCAGCTTTGGATTCCTTGTATTTTGGCACCGGCTGGATACAATCTGTTCTGTAGTCTTTTGGGAAGATGTTGAAATCGTGTGATATGCTAAAGAGGACATTTAAAAAAAGGCAATACTGATGTTTAAAAGTGTTCTTGTCCCTAAATGTTTCGACTAGGTACTAAACAACCCCTAACTGACCCTGTGCAAAGTTTTAGACCCAGTTTCACGGTCATTGGTAACCTCTGACAATCACTTAACCGACAGATTGAATGGTTAAGCTTATTTATCATAGCATGTCAGAATATTCTTCTAATTATTCTTGGTAAGCCCGTATTGAGGAAGTGCATGAAAACTAGTTATTCCACTACCTTGGATGGTCCGGCATATTGGATTTGTAATGACGTCATATTATTCTTGATTCTTGGAGTTACTCTCAACAAGCCTTTTCATTGATACTCATATTGTAGAAATGTATTGAAAATAACCATTCCGCCATCTTGGATGGAACCAAACGAACCAAACGCGTACCTATACTAAATTTCTGCTCAATCGATTGATGATATCTGCTTCAAACATTAGTAACAAGATTCCACCCGAACAAACATACATACATAATTATATTGCAAGTTACATAAGTAGTATAGTTTAAAAGAACTAAAAAGACGCGCTTTTAAAGAACATCGAACCAAAAAGTTAAAAATAAGCTTAAAACAACAATAAACGAAAATACTAGTATATATTGTGAAAAAGCGTCGGGCGCTTGATTTACGAATAATGTGGCATAAAGCGCTGACAACGTTGCCTGTCGGGTATAATGTAAACTTAAGGTGGTGCCTAGAGCTCCGTACTGTCAGTTGTATGTGGCTATGCACGAGGCCAAGCCGACACATGACAGGTTACAGTTTAAGACAACACATGGCGCAGTGCTGCAGTTAGTATCACAATACGAAGGAAGCTTATGGCCAAAGAAATTTGATGCTTTCATTAAGGTGCTGTCTCAATCGGCAGAGAAATGCTTTCCAGAAAAATCTATTAGGAAAAATAATACAAAAAAATATAACCAATGGTTCTCAAATGATCTGAGGGTGATGAGACAAAACTTATGTTTTCTATCTGAGCTATATCATCTTATAGGGGGCTCTGAACTATTACAAACAAGGAATAGTTATCGTAAGTATTACAGAAAATGCATAAATGAGTCCAAGTTTAAAGCAAATAGAAAATATATCTTAGAAAGTGAAAACAAACAAAAAGCATGTTGGAACATTATAAAAGAAAATAGCAAATCAAAAAAAACAAACAAAGATATAAATTTAGACGCTGATGAAATAAACAAATTTTTTGTTGATATTGGAGTCGAGATAAAGAACTAACTCTACAAAAAACCACACATCACAACCATTAAATATTCCTCCTTTTTGTTTTAAAAAAGTATCAAGTATAGTTGTACGAGATACTATAAATCAATTGAAAAACAAGGACTCAAAAGACTGTTACAATTTAAACATCAAAATAATTAAATCTGTAAAAGATCTTATCATATCACCTCTTACCAGGTTAATAAATGAGTGCATAGAAAAGTCAATTTTTCCAGAATGTTTAAAAATTGCAAAGATTGTCCCTCATGCTAAAAAATCAGGCGCAAACGACCTCAATAACTTAAGACCTATATCATTACTACCAGTTATATCCAAAATACTGGAGAAAATATTAAATAAGCAAATAATCACTCACTTTGAGGACAACAACCTATTTCATTGTAATCAATTTGGCTTTAGGCCACAAAAGTGTACTACTGATGCATTAACTTACATTGTGAATAAAATTATCGAGGGCCAGGAATTTGGCAAGGTGGTTGGATCCATTTTTTGCGACCTACAAAAGGCTTTTGATACCATATCTTTTGAGATCATAATAAGAAAATTGAAATCGTATAACTTTCAGGATAGAAGTATAAGTCTAATAAATTCTTATCTGAGTGACAGATCACAGTATGTTGTGGGAACTTATGGTAGATCTAGTGTGAGGAGTATCAAGTGTGGTGTTCCCCAGGGGTCAGTGTTGGGACCCACCCTTTTTCTTATTTATGTAAATGATATTAGGATGGGACCAAGTGTTGACTCAATCATGTTTGCAGATGACACAACATTTTTGGTTCAAGAAAGAGAGATTGATACTCTACGTACAAATATGAACTCAGTTCATTCGCAGGCTATAACATGGTTCAACGATAATGAACTAGTTATGAATTCCAAAAAAACTCAAAGAATGTTGTTTTCCCATAAAAAAATCCAAAGTATATCTTCTAAAAATGAAACTAGTTGTTCGGTTACATTTCTTGGCTTTAGTTTAGATCGCATGCTTACTTGGGAAAGCCATGTCGACATGATATCTGCAAAACTAACAAAAAGCATATATGTTATAAGATCGTTGGCGGGTGTAGTACCACTGGATACTTTAATGACTGCGTATCACTCTCTATTTGTATCACATCTTAGCTATGGTCTGATAGTTTGGGGACACTCTCCCCATGCAAAACGTGTCTTCAAGTTACAAAGGAAGGTCTTGAGAGTAATTTTTAAAAAAGGTTATCAAGAAGATGTTCATCAGATATTTATAAATAATAATCTCCTTACTTTTGTTTGCTTATATATATACCACTGTATAAAATATGTAAAGGAAAATATCGATAAATATGCACTAACTAGTGAAAAAAACGACTACAATATTCGCAAACGGGATGACCTTCAAATACATTTTTTAAGATTAAGCCATAGCAGGAACGGCATTAACTACTTTGGCACAGCATTCTTTAATTCTCTGCCGCTAGAGTTCAGATTGCAACCTACAAATATATTTTTGCACAAGTTGAAGCAGTTTTTAAAATCTAAAGCATTCTATAGCATTGAAGACTTCATGAAGTCTAAGAAGTGTTCCCTAAGGTCATGACAAATTTAAGTGTATTTAAGTGTTTTTAAACTTAAGTGTTTTATGTGCTCTTGTGATATTCAAGTCAAATATTTTATGTATTCATATAAACTGATATTCTGATTCCTGATAACTATTGATCTCCATTATTATTATTGTTATTGACGTGTGGAAAACAATGTAACATTGTTATTAACACAAATAAAAATATTGATTGATCGAAAAAACTTAATTTGGATGAGAAAATCTTGGGGTTGTGGCCAAAGTTTTGAAAAAAGAGACTGCGTCACAGCATAGAGGAGACTCTGGTGTTAACAGCCAAGCTTTCGGCAATGATTATTGCCATCTTCAGGGCTTTCTACATTGTTAGAAGAAAAAAAATTTAGTTTCAAAATATATAATAAGTTCTTTAAAAGATATGCTCACAACGTTGAGGTTTGCCAATTTTAAAACAGCATTGGGTGCAAACGACTTCTTAATGCAGCTTTAATAATCGTCACAATTTTTTCCAAAAATATTTTAAAAAACTATGCTATCATGGCGTCTTCCATTAACAGGACAGGAAACAAACAACATATAATTGTAAATTACAAACACACAGAAACGACCTTCACATGTTAAAATTTAAACCCGAAGATATTATGAAATTCGTGGTTTAAAAACACACTTTTTATGATCTAGATGTTCTTAAATAAAAACCTTCTTTGTCTAACAGGTGATAAAATGGCTGTTACTTTGTGAAATGTGGAGACAGAAAGCAGCAAGGGAAAATGATTGACATATGAAATGCTAATTATATTGACAGTTGAGCGATACCAACTGTGAGAAAACAAAAACCTGAAAAGTCAAAAAACACCAAAGAACCAGGATCTCAGTTGAGATGGAATAGCCAACTTTGTCTAAATTCTCAAAGGAATTTTACAAGCTCACAAACCTAGAAAATAAACCCACATACGGATGGGTCTCAGAGCACTGCCATTATTGCGTTTTGTGAATACAACCCAACCCTTTGACAAATAAACCTAACCTTTGTATTCATATTTTTGACTTGTGTCGCAACAGACTATAATCAAAATCTATCGAAGTCTTAGACGTCAATGTCAAAATACATGTTTTTGTAACCTCCAAAGCAAGCTTATGTGTCATCGGTTGAGTATAACAAACGTAGAGATAACCCATACTACAACCATATCCTTGGGTTAACTTAACTACTGGATAACCTGAGCTTTTGACTTAAGCCGCCGATTATGAAACGCAAAGTATTCGCTAACTACTAGTTTTCTTTTAGCCTCTAGTTAACTGGCGATTGTGAAACTGGGCCTTAGAAAAGCCTTTTCGCACTTGTATCCCTGGAAAAAATATTTTATTATGGTCAGCCTCACGCAAAGGTTCAAAGCCTATGGGACTACAGAAGCGCTGTGAGAGGATACGTGTCTATACACGTTAGATTTGAGATGTGCAGGTTATACAGGGTGAGTCAAGCTCAACGCCTCGGACTCTTGTGACCAAACGATACCACTTTTCGAAAAATTGACTTTGCGAGTGTATGTAGGTCGAGTTGGACTACATTTTAAAAATAATGACTTTTATACAGGGTGTCTAATAAAAGCTTGACATATCAAAGTTATGTTTTTTTAAATGGAATACCGTGTATATTATTGCATATTTAGATTCCCGGGTGCATTTTAGTGTGACTTTATGTATCACACATGGGACTTTAAGCGAACCGTTTAGGTGCAAATCACAATTTTGGGTATAGGTAGATCTCAGAAAAACATTGAATATCGCAGCTATTATAAATCTTGGAGGGCTGTGACTTTGCCATGTTACTAAGCATGAAATGTGTCAGCTTACGTTAGACGATTGGGTTCGAATTACATTTGTACTTGGAGAAATCGGTAGATCAATTAAGGAAACTTCAATCAAAGGTAACGTGATTTTCTCAAATGGGAATGCATAATTTTTTTTATACGAACAAATGTGCAATTTGATAAGCTTTCTAATGATATGCGGTTGTAAATATCAATCTCTGGTAGTTTTGATTTAATTTCAAATTTTCAGTAAAACCGGTGTTTTTCAATTTTCCTACCTATAAGCAACTTAGCAGGCCATGAAATATAAACAAAAAACTGTTCAGATAGAACAAAACAACTAAATTAGCAGGTAGTTACGGAAGAACTGGAGTAAAGGGGCAAAGTTATAAAAATGACTTACAACAAATCAATTCTAACCAGAAATAGCAGAAATAACACATCTAAGGTCAAAAAGCAGCTGGAGTACGACAGAAATGGGTATTTTCACAGCATACCGGCTTCTACAATATTCTAAAGTTTGAAGATTCACAAAACCATTGTGAACTTTGAAATGAAAGGAAATGTACCACTTAATGTTGCTGGCAGTTTAATAGCTTCAGAATAAAATTTTACATTTCAAGATTTAAAAAAATAGTAACCGATACCACTGACTGGAGTTCTGCAAATTCTTCAATACTCATTAGCAAGATCGCCGGAATTGAAGAATAAATTAAAAATCTGCTCAAATTATTAGACATAAATTACCTGGCAGAAAATTAAAATATGATTTGCCAGTATTCCTTTTTTGCGATCTTGCTAGTAGATACTGAAAAATTTAAAGGACGACAGTGAGAGGTGTCATTACTTTTGACTTTGACGGAAATGACTACTGTTTTATACCATTAAATGTGAAATTGCGTTCTGAGGATATTAGACTGACGGCAACGATCGCTGAAAGTTTTGCTTTCGTTTCAAAGTGTTTACTGGTTTTGGAAATTTTTAATCTATAGTACATTGCAGTCGCTAGTAGGCTGTAAAAATTATCCATTTCTGTCATACTCCAGCTTCTCTTCAACCTTAGACATGTTACCGCCGTTGTTTCTGGGTAGAGTTGATTTGTGTAGGGAATTTTTATAATCTTGTTCTTTTACTCTAGTTCTACTGGATCTTTTTGCTAAGTTAGTTGTTGTCTTCCATCTGAATACGATTTTGTTTATATTTCATGGCCTGCTAGTTTGTTTATAGGTAGGGAAATTGAAAAACACTGATTTCATTGAAATCTCGAAATTTAATAAAAACTACCATAGACTGATATTCACAACCTGATATAATTAAAAAGCCTATCAAATTGCACATTTGATCCTATAAAAAAAATTATGCATTCCCATTTGAAAAAATCAAGTTACCTTTGATTGAAGTTTCCTTAATTGACCTACCGATTTCTCCAAGTACAAATGTAATTCGAACTCGACCGTCTATCGTAAGCTGACACATTTCATGCTTAGTAACACGAAAAAGTCACAGCCCTCTAAGATTTATAGTAGCTGCGATAATCAATTTTTTTCTGACATCTACCTATACCCAAAATTGTGATTTGCACCTAAACTGTTCGCTTAAAGTCCCATGTGTGATACATACAGTCGCACTAAAATCCACCCAGGAATCTAAATATGCAATAATATACAAAGTGTTCCATTTAAAAAAACATAACTTTGATATGTCACGCTTTCATTAGACACCCTGTATAAAAGTCGTTATTTTTAAAATGTAGCTCAACTCGACCTACATACACTAGCAAAGTCGATTTTTCGAAAAGTGGCATCGTTTGGTCACAAGAGTCCGAGGCGTTGAGCTTGACTCACCCTGTAGATGTGGTGAAACAAACTCTGCGGAACCTCATTCTGCAGCGAAGAAGCTTTCCAAAAGAAGGAATTCTGGAGGAGACTAGTTCGAGGAGTAGGCACCTCGACCTGATATGGATGAGCTCGCAGAGCCTCTCTAGTTTTCCTCGTTCGGACAGCCTTCAGTATTATTATCTGGGAGAGCTCACTCGAACATTTTCCGTGATAGTATCTGTAAAAAAGGCACATGTCAGCCACCTTGACCTTTCTTCGATGTTCCAGGCTGTGCAGGTCCTTTATGAGGTTAGGCGTATCGAATAGTCTAATTGCTCTCTTCTGGATAGTGTCCAGAAGCTTTAGAGAGTGCTTTGGAGTGCATCCCCACACATGGGAGCAATAAGCCAAGGATGGTTGGATCTGTGCCTTGTAGAGCAGCAGTAGTTGCTGTGGTGTATATTGTATACAGGGTGTCCAGTTAGTTTGTAATTCCTCGATATCTCGCAAGGCACACCTGATAGAAGAAAATGTCAAATACAAAAGTTATTTGGCTATCCAAGACGCATATTCCAAAAATATTCCGAAACACACACGCACAAACAACATTTAGCTACGCCACTGGCCGGTGCATATAGGAAATCGCCGCTTCGTCCATCAGCCGCCTTGCTAAAATTCGTGTGAATATCGAAGAGGAAATAACACGTCGGTCGGGTCGGCGGGAATTCTCACGAGGAGGCAGTACCGACCAGTTCTAACCTCACCAGTGCTCGCACTACTTTGATAACAGCCATCTGCGATCCGGAGGTCTACAATAAAGACATCTGCCGGTATGGCATTACGTCGCCCCGTTATGCCGGTCAGCGCCAACTTGATGCACGACTCTGTCTGTGCCTGTGCCGCACTTGCTCTCGAATCGGATCGTTTTCGTTGGATGGTTGGATGGTGTTCGGGATCAGGACGTGGAGGTGATTGATGGTTTCTTTGACTCACACCAGGATCATCATCTCTTCCTAATGCCTTAAAGGATTGCGACAAATCCAAAGCGTCCCCAAAAATCTATGAAATTTAGATATGGAAGTTAGAACAACCGTCTAGAGGAGGAGTCGGCAACCTTTTTAGACGAAAGAGCCTAAAAATTCTTGTTTACAAAATTAAATTTCTGCGTTTTTAAAGAGTCACTAAAATTTTTATTTCAATATTACATTTGATTAGGAATATAAACTAGATTTTGGATTCAAAATAAATAGCTTTAAATATGAAATAATATTTGAGGAGCTTCCACGCAAAAGTGAACAAGTCCAACTTCATATCAAATTGAGTTATATACGAATTTATGTAGTTTAAGATGATACCTGCCCGGCTATCTATTCCGTGAAATATTACACAAATCCATCATATAACAGCATGGAAATACTAAACATTCATAGAAAATGCAACAAGTCCTACTACAGGAGTTCTTTCATCGAAAATCGAACAAAACCTAACAAGTCTCTAATAGTATCATTGGGTTAGATCTAGGAATTCATGCAAAACTCAACAAGTTTACCCACGCCTGTCTATGTGGAGTCATAAATTTATTTTGTAGCTGCGTGGCGACTTTTATACAAGGCAAGTATGAGTTCTGAATAGTCAGACATCTACGTATGATATGCGCTGATTGAAATGGCGATGCGATTTTAGGAATCCCGGAATTTAAAGCACTTTACTGGTTGAGTAGTCTTGGTAACCGTCAACGGCGGCATAACCCCGATCTCATACAAAACCGAAAACCGTTATTATAGTTGTTTAGATTTGTTTGTTGGCTGTGTTTATTGCTGCAAAAACTCGAGGATGGATTCACATGATATATCAGTTCGGGACGGTAAGAGGGGAACTCGTAAAAGGCAGGAGAAATACACAAAATGGGAGTTGCAATGTCGTGAAAGGTTTATTTCAGTTTCATCTGTTTCTCTTTGTCAGAGTGATAGATATTTGTTAACCTTTTATAGGAACAAAATTCCTGATGTCAACTTGTACCCAAAAAACTGTCGACGTAGAAGAAAAAATATTAATGTTCCAAGGTCACACCAATGGAAATAAATCACTGTAGGAATAAAATACAAGGTGTAACTAAATAAGTGTAAAACATTCAAGTGGGTGATTCATCATCGAACAAAATATAGGATCTTTCATATAAAGGAACTTCATTGGATCATCCTTGTATCCTAGGATACAGCCCCTTAAAGGGTGTACATAAAATTTGTTTAACAATTTTTACCACAAGCATTAAAAAAGTTACAATGTTGTAATTAACCTGACATTTTCTACTACCAAAAAGACACTTAGCTAGTAATTTACTTGGTTTATGCAATGGTTGTAAGGGGTGGAAAAAGCAACCCCTAAAATTTATTTCGAATGCAACTTTTTGTCTTATTATTTGTTTACCATTTAAACATTTATTTCCTATAGCCTGTTTCATTTTAAACACAAAATGTCTCTTGAATTTTTGATAAGGACTACGTTTGCGGTTGCTTGATAGAAGAGACGCCGGCAGTTCATATTTAGATTTTTTAGTTTTTACTGTCAAATACAAATTATAAAATAATACAAAATAGTTTATGCAAAGTATTTTTATTGTGTCTTCCACCTAGAATCAAAATTTTAAAGCTTTTCAATAAGTCCAAGATGCAATCCATGCAAAACTCAACAAATACGTATCGTTCTTTCAAAAGTGCACAAGTCCAAAACAAATAAATAATTATTAAAGGTATTATTCAAAAATTGCGTTTCCTGAACAATTATTAAAAGTGGACATGTTGACTTTTGCGTGAAATCTCCTCATTTATTCTTATAAGAATATACAAATGTTTCGCACAAAACATAAAATATTTTAGATACCTCTCCTAGAGTTACAAGAATCAAATAAAATGTCTCCAAACGGTCGCACAAAAACTTAACAACAGTTGCAGATATTATGAGAACCTGAATCTAAAGAAAACCAAATTCATGGTTTTCACGAAAAAATAACAATGAAAAATCTTAAATAGACAATGCGCCAATTGAGCGGGTAAGAAAATATGGATATTTAGGAATTTAGGTAACCGAAACTGCTGAGAAATGTCAGGAAATTAGAGCTCGAAAAGAGAGTGCAAAAACCGCATTTGTAAAACTGAAGAAACTTCTTTACGGTAGAGCTATAAATCTAAAATACAAGGTGTATTAAACAACTGGAACAAGCTCAACTACAATAAGCTAAAATATTGCATTTTTCACGTTTCGGTGGCCTCATGTATGATGATGAAGAGCGAACTTCAATCCTACCCACATGACAAAAGTATGTACAATGTACATACAATGGATATCGAATAAATAGCTATGTATATCCACAAATGGAGCAAGAATGTCCAACGAATGTCAAATAGACATCAAAATGCAATATACATTTTATGTACATTTGTCGCGAACATATGTATATGTAACATAGACCAGGTATGAACATGTATATTCATAACATATACCATGTATATACCTACATACCAAAGTATATACAGTGTACATACAATGGATATGTATATCCACAAATGAAGCATGAACGTCTAATGGATATAAAATAGACAAAAAAACTTTACATTTTATGTACGTTTGTCGCGAATTTCCACATCCATGGTATATCCACTGAATGTACAGTCATGTACTTTTAATGTACATGCATACAGTATGAAAGATCAATGTAGAGACAGAAAGATAAACAAACTTTATACTTTCATTTTGTATTGTTATAAGAATAATACGTTTATTTTCCAACAGGTAATCACCCAATCATAGGAAACATACGAAAACTAAACTAGATACAGCAAAGCATTAACTATAAATTATTCAATACCACCTAAATCAAATAAAAAAAATAGAAATTATTATAAAGGATACAGAGAAAAAAAATTAAAATGGAAGACTATCCCGTCTAATGCTTAGTATATGGTTAATTTGATCGTGAAATATGTCTGCTTTATCTCATATCGAGTTATGTATGGAAGACATGAGAGCTATCGGAGACTTACACAACATATTTGTACGCGAGATATCACAGTTAAATGTATAGCTATGACGACTGCCAATTCTAGGTACATGAAAGTTTATCTTACTTAATAAGAAGCTGCAATCAATTTGGCCATGTAACAGTTTATGAAGAAAAGCCAGTGCTTGAGTATCACGACGCTGTTTCAGAGATTCAATGCCAAAAATGTTCAATAAGAGATTATGATCACAGCCTCTTCCAGGATATTTGCCACTGCATTTGAAGTACAGAGCTTTGCGTTGAACAGATTCAACTTTGATTATTGAATTCTGGTATATAGGATACCAAACCAGTGAGGCGTACTCTAATTTGGTTCGAATGAAAACAAAATATAAGGTTTTTAAACATCCAACATTAGAGAAACTAGACCAATTTCTTACGCAGTACCCCATCAGTTTGGATGCGGATGACACAATTTCTGATATATGATCATTAAATGAGAACTTGGTACCAAAGACAACTCCTAGATCTCTATAGCCTGAGTCCCTTTCTAGAATGGTACCATTGATGTTATAGCTGTCATTGATAATAGGGTTCAGCTTACGAGTGTATGTAACAACCATGCAATTTTTTACATTTGGAGCAAGTAAATTACTCTGGCACCGATTATAAACTAAGTTAACATACTTTGAAGCTGCAGGCAGTCACTAATTGAACTAATTGCAGAAAATATTTTGAGATCATCAGCGAAAAGCAAGTGCATACAGGGAAGATCAATTGACAAATCATTAATAAATATTAGAAATAACAGGGGACCTAAATTGGAGCCTTGAGGAACCCCAGACGTAGCTGTGTAGGATCTAGATTTGATGCCGCCATATTCAACAAATAGTGTTCTATCCAAAAGGTATGATTTTACAACGGACAACAACGAGGCTGATAATCCAAGAGCATCTAATTTACTTAATAATAAATAATGATCAACTTTATCGAAAGTTTTTGATATATCTATATAGATCACATCAACTTGCCCCTGATAGTCAAGGATACCAGAGACAAATTGAGTAAAACATGCCAAATTTGTAACTGTTGACCTTCCAGTCATAAAACCATGTTGATTTGCAGATATAATAGAGTTTACTGACCTATATATAGTATTGTAAATTATTATCTCTTATTAATTCAATTCCTAGTTGCAATAGTAATACTTGGCAAAATGGATTACTGTGACGGTCTTCTAAGATTAGATTACCATTAGATAATGGTTCCTAAGATACTGCTTGTCAAGCCATCGCTAGATTTCCACGGTAAACGAGTATCTCTCCACCTCTTGCGCAACTGGCAGAGCGAATCACGTCGTCCCGTTCAAATGTCGAATTTATAATTTATCAAACAGTCGTTTGCATACCCAAGGTCGTGCTCATCTCTAATTAAAACGCAGCGCTCGCTGGACAGAAACCGTATTATAATTTATATAGAGCTTCTTCCAGCTCTGTCTCCTTGACATTTTCAAGTAGGCAATTAATAGTAAAAAGAATGTCGCTGCTCGAATGCATTTTGTTCTGTTCTGCGTGTGTTTGTATTAAAACCGAACCGTGCCGTGAGGTACGCGCGGAAGTGAACGGCTAAAATTATTATTGATAAATAGTGCATGGACTCACAGTCGTGGTTGCGTCGATTGCGCTGTTGCACACAGTTGTAGGTGGATGCACGATGAAACATGCTGATCAGCAATAATTTGCCAGTTTGCCAGATTTTTGAACTCGAAATATAAAAATTCTCCGTTTGGATACCGGTAGAAATGTGAGAGATCACCAACCGCACTCCTGTGAGCAAATGGCTGGAGGTGGCGCGTTAAGACCATGTCACCGATTAGAGAATTGCTCTTCTCTGGACTGCCTTAAATATAGAGGGTAGTAAGGGCAAAAGCTTATTGACTGTAACCTTATTCCTCAGTGTTTCCTTTTTCTCAAATCACAATTGTTAAATAAAAAGCTTTTTGTCAATTATCATGGTTTTAAGTCTAACGATGCGGCAGATATGTCTGGCGCTCCCCAAGGACATGTGCTTGGTCCGCTACTGTCTACTATATTCATTAACGATGTCTCTGCGAAACTCCATTGCAATCACTTGCTGTATGCAGATGATTTAAACATGACGAGGATTGCTACGTTTACCGATTGCTTCTTACCTCAGAATGACCTATCAACGTTGTACCAATGGTGTAGTCTCAACAAGCTATACATAAATATTGAAAAATGTCAGTCCCTGAAAATACGGCATCGATGGGGAAAATGGGGATGTATTACATAATTGCATGCTGAACAAAGGTTTCGGTATTACCTTTGACTCAAAGTTAAATCTTATTGACTATATTATGTGGAATTCTAGCTGGTGCATCCAAAACTATTCAGGCACTGCAAAAATTTCGTAGGTGGTACAAGAACTCCATTGTTATTATTTTATACGTTTGTTAGATCTAAGCTGGAATACTGTAGTCAAATTTGGTACCTTCGAATAATATTGAAAAGATTTAGCGTTGTTTTGCTAAGTAATAGATGGTTTAGGGAACATGGAGTGTATCCCGAGAATGGAATTCGTAACGATATATTACTTTATTACTATATTACCTGTTGTGGAAGGCTGTTCATCAGACATATTTTCAATAAACGCCGGTGTTCCCCAGGGAAATGTTCTAGCCCCTACACTGTTTCTGATGTACATCAACGAGCTGCTGGAAATAACATCCAATCCAACCTACACACACTTCAACGTAGATATCAAAACAATTGTCGAGTGGGGATTAGTAAATAAAGTACAGTTTAACGTAAAGAAAACTCAGGCAATAATACTGACAAAGAAGTTTCACGTTGGCTTACCAACTGAGACAATGGAAGGTCACCTAATAGTCAAGTCACCTTCTCTCAAGCTTTTGGGGATCAACATCAACCATAACTTGTCCTAGTACGACCATATTGTCAGTATTGCAATAACGGCATCCCAAAAGCTTGAAATTTTGTTCCACAGCAGGAAGCTATATACACCAGCGCCAGTACTCTGTAACTTAGAAACGTGTTTCTATGCACTATGTACTATGGGATCGTATGGCCTCGTGCCTTGACAGTATAGTAGACACGTGATAGGCACCCGAAACTGCCCGATCGTCATGGTCGTCATGGTGATAGAAACATGTTTCGTTTTCTTAAGTCAGAGAGTACCAACGCAGAACCACTACTGCTGCTCTACAAGACACAGATCCGACCATCGTTGGAGTATTGCTCCCATGATTGGAGATGTGCTCCAAAGCACTCTATAAAGCTTCTGGACACTATCGAGAAGATAGCATTTAGACTGATCGATACGCCTGACCTCACAAATGACCTCCACAGCTTGGAACATCGAAGAAGGAGCTTGCAGATAATAACATGGACGGCCTTCCGAATGAGGAACCCTAGAGGGGCTCTGCGAGCTCATCCTTACCAGGTCCATCTCCCTACTCCCCGAACCAGTATCCTCTAGGATTTTGGAGAACTTCGACGCTGTAGAATCAGCTTCTATAGCACCATACGCTTTCATGTCAGCCTTTGCGGGAGGCTGATCATAAAAAAGCTTAGGAGATTCAATATGGTAAATTTATTCAAGCGCAGGCAGCATTATGCTACTGTTTTTTATACAAATTAATAAATAATAAAATTCATTACCAAAATCAATTATAAAAAGTTGTATTATGCGTGCTGTGCATGAGTACTAGATCTAAAAGCATATATTTTTTTTATTTACCTCTGGCTCATACCAACCCTTTGTGTTTTTTTCTCCCATGTACCTATGTAATATGTAGCAATTATAAGACAGTTAGAGAGTTTCGTTCGAGCAGTGTATATGGACTAAATAAATAAATGAATATTATCTAGACCCCCTTTACATTCCTCTAAAACCCCGACTGATACGTCTATGAACCAAAAGACACGCGTATATGTAACATTATTATATCCAGCAATTTTATCTCGATCTGCTAACGAGGAGTGGCTGTCATTATTTGAATTGTCCGTCAGTTTGTGTGCCAGATGGACGTACCAACCACATAGGTACGTTACACATGCCTGTTAGCAGACTCACCCGATGAATATCAGATTAGATTGTCGACATCAACTTGCGAGAAATTGTAACCCACAAAACCTCATGACGGCATAACTTTTCGCCAAGCCTGTTAGCAGTACTATTACGCTCATATCATTTCGGTAGTAGAGATGTAATGCAAAGATAGGTATCTAGAAATATGAGAGCACCAGGGAAAACCGTACAGAAAATAGTTATACGTTATTATATCGTAAAATTGACCATCAAGAAGATACACATTATATGTATATGTTAAAATAATTGGGTGTAATTATATGTACTTTTCATGCAAAGGATGTCTATATAAGTTTACTTTTCTCAATTTATATGACATGGTTATTATTATACTATGTAATGCTTGTGTGGTCCGATGAATTGCTGGGTGTTGGTCTGCTCGGCCGATGTCGACATAGTCGGCATCCTCAAAATCTGTTACATGTGCGGCGACTCCCGATAAAGTGAGACCAGTTCGGTGGTGTCAAATAACTGTCAAATTCAATGACGGTTATTCGATCAGATTTCCGAAATTTTTAGTTTTAATAGCACAATTACTTATGAAAACATTATTGGTATTATCCGCTACCAATCTTTGGTTGCCTCAAGTAAACCAGTTCGCAGAAAGTCCAATGAAGCATACGGAAAGACAACTATCAGTCGTCACGATCCAGTTCTGGTATGAAACCATGAGATGCTAGTGCTGCTGGATAACCACTGGCTTTAGAAAATGGTACCGTAAAATTTTTTGTGACGTATTATAATTATCTTACTATATATGCCTATATCCCGCCACAAGGCTCAGCCTTCTAGAGATGGCATTATTTGTAGTTTTATTGCAAATAAAATGAAAAAATGAAATGAATATACGCTGGGTCAGGAATGAAGGTTGTCGCACTAGTCAGAGCTGATCCCTGTATCTCTTCTCTGCATAAAAGAGGAAGAACTATGATACCAACCCAAATTCCCAGTACCAAAATTGCCTAGTCGACATTTATTTTTTTTAAATAAATCTTATATACAGGGTACCCCTGAATTTCATTGGCACGTGACGTAACGTTTAAAAAAAAGTTCAAACGAAAACTGCGAGGAATTTTTGAAAGTACTATAGAGTCTATCATACCATGCTTTTCAAAAAACTTTTTGTACCTCAACCTTTTAAATTCACCCCCAAATTTTTTTTAAATAGCACACCCATGAGTTTTCCTACAAAAATGATATTTCCATTTAATTTAAAATCTGGTACCTTTGATGTTATAACAAAGTTATTTTTCTTCGTGAAATCGTAGGCATAATATAAATAAAATCATAATTTGTTTGAGGCAAAAAATGGACAACAAAGACACTACGTGGGTTTTTAAGGGTATTGAATACATGTTTTCGACAACACATGTCTTTTCATCCTTTTTTATTACGAAAATATTACGACTCAAACAAACTTTTATTTTATTTACCTTAAGCCTAGAAAATTACGAAAAAATGTATTTGTATATAAAATCAAAGGCACTGCAAGATTTTAAATAGAATAAGTACTTAATTTGGCCGCATTTTTGAACGAAATTTAAGTATAGACATGTCTGGCTTTCAAGATACAGGCTGTGACAAAAAAAAACAATTCTGTCCCAAACTTTATCATGGTAGGTAGTACAGGTTTAAACATGTTTAGTTTTTACGGATTTTTTTGCATTAGGTATGCCAATCAAATAGTCATAAATTCTGCCCGTTTTTGGTATTTAAGTGTGGCACAACATAAATTCAATCTCTTCATCACGCTCCTGGATTTTGAATGGTAACTTCTCTATCACCCTTATTAAGAATATGAACTTTTCTTAAGATTATGGTATATAAAATTAGGTTTTCGAATTTCCGGACACCCTGTACTGTATTACCTCCTATTTTATTTGACATTCACTCTAAATTTGTGATGGGACAGATATTGGACAAATGGAATAGCGGTATAACTATTGGCTGAAGCAAAACATCGAACTTGCTGACAGTACAACCCTTACTGCTGCTTCTCAGGAAAAACTAATAGTTTTATTAAACATCCTAGAACAACACAGTGCAGTATATGGTCTTGGTATTAACTACAACAGGATCAAGGTTATGATCGTAGACAGAGAGCACAATAATCATCGAGAAATAAAGTCAGTAGGCCGTTGTGAAGTAGTTCAAAGTTTTGGGGACCTCGGTTCTTTGATCGACAATTCGGGTAGCTGTGAAAATGAGATTTGACGGCGCATTCAACAGGCACTTATGGCCATGACAAAGCCTACTCAAATACGACGTGACCATAAAATCACTAAAGCTACCAAAATGTCGCCTCTTGTGTTAAAATGGCAGATCGAGCACGCATAGATGCCTTTGAAATGTGGACGTTAAGAAGAATGCTGAGAGTCCCTTATACCGCCCATCGAACTTACGTTCCCACACTGAATGAGCTCGATAATCCCAAGAGATTATCCTACATTGTGTCGACGAGAATGCTTATATTCTTCGGACATATACACAGGAGCGATAATATGGAGAAACTTGTAGTTCAGGGTCTTGCCCGGACTGGGGGGCGCCGTGGTCGTTCCCCTACACGCTGGGTGGATACGACGAAACAGTTGCTGGATATGAGTATCAAGAGCGCCACTGACCTGACAGTAAATCGCGAACGATGGCGAGCTATAGTTCTCAAAACTATTGATAACATTCGTGTCGGCTGTGCTCTAGCTCCGAATTAATGCATTTTACATTTTACGAGTTCACGACATGTCTGTTAAGACATTGTGACTATGATGATGTACTTATAAACGGTATCGACCCCATAAATGCAACAGGATCAACGATTCCTTAGAAACTAATCTAGTTCCGAGTTTGAGGAAAGAAACGGACAATCTGCCATCTCGAAAAGGAGATACACAGGCTGCGAAAATCTTCACTTATATTGCTTATTGTATATCAAGATTATTGCCACAATTAGAGGCCGTTAGAGAGCAATACGTTGATTGCTTAGATTGCTTATAATTATGGCGGTGCGCTGGAATTGCTTCATTTGACGGCCGGTTTTTCTCAAAGCTGCAACGCATAAAAATGTTGTTAACATTTTAACACATTATTTATAGCGGCTAATTGGGGGACACGTTATGATTGAGGGGATTTCATCGATATAATGGTAGTACCGTCCGTCGCGTTGATCGATTTCTGCACGTAAGAACGGGATGGTTGGTACCATTGCTGGCAATTACAAGTGCGCATGGGAGAGGAATTTTTGGAATTTTTATTTTATGAGCGATGTATTGTGGGTACTAACGTCACGTCAGGTCTTGAGAGTACTTCATCTTTCATCTGCCAACGATGTGTGTTTGGTACTCTGGAACTTCTAAATCGCTGAGAAAAGGTACTCTCAGCAGAGACGTGTAAACTAATTCGTTTATGGTTCTAATGGAGTAGTATAATAATAATAATTTATTTACCGAATATGTATAAAAAACATACATTGTACGATAAGGTAAATAAATAGTAGAACCCACTGAAGGTGAAAACCTTGTGCGTGGAAGAAAACTTATAATATACCCTAAATTTAACATTTAATATTAAAAAAAGCTCACGGTAAAAACAACTGTATGTATGTATGTATACATATATGCATAAAATCATAATTGTCTCAGACCAGAATTCAGAAAAACATTTCTCTCAAAAAAAGAAAATCTAAAGCCGAACTTGTTTAATATCAACCAGTTCATGTGTCAGAGGTTTAAATGAAAACTCAAACTATCATCCATCAGGATACAGATTTTCATATTTATAACAATCCGAATAAAGATTTCAGATTTCTTGAGGCTCTGCGAGACTGAAGCTTAAAACATCATCCGAATTTATAATTACCACCCTCAAATTATCCAGAATACGGGATTGCATATCAATAGAAAGCAGAATAAAGTTTTTAGATTTTTTGAGGTGAAACTGACAACCAAGGGTGTCAGAAATTTTTGATCTTCGTTCTTCGAGACTGAAACTTGAAACATCTCACAAATGTGCAATCGCTACCCTCAAATTGTCCAGGATATGGAATTTCACATTTGCAGAAAGCCGAATAAAAATTTTAAACCTTTTGAGGTGAACCTGAATAACCCAGGGTTTCCAAAATGTCTGAGCTTCGTTCTTCGAGACTGTAACTTGAAATATCATCAGGATTTGTAATCAGCATCCTCAAATTATTGAGGATGTAAGATTCCATACTGATAGAGAGTCGAGTAAAGATTTTAGACTTTTTGAGGTGAAACGGAAAATCAAGGTTACGGGAAATATTTGATCTTCGTTCTGCGAGACTGAAATTGACGGGATTTGTGGTCAGCGCCCTCAAATGATCCAGGATACGGGATTTCATATTTATAGAAAGCCAAATACAGGTTTTAGATTTTTTGAGGTGACATTGAAGATCTAGTGTGTTGGAAATTTTCGATTTGGAACATGGAATGTCGTCCAGATTTGTAATCACCACCCTCAAGTTATCCAAAATACGAGATTTTATATTTATAGAAAGCTGAATAAATATTTAAGACTTTTTGAGGTGACACTGAGGATCAAGGGTATCGGAAATGTTTATCTTAATTTTTCGAGAATGAAACTTATAAGGTTGACCAGATTTGTAACCACCACTATTTATAAAAATCCGAATAACGATTTTAGACTCTTTGAGGAGAAACTGATGCTCAAGGATGTCGAAAATTTTTGATCTTCATTTTGCGAGACTGAAACTTAAAACATCAACCAGATTTATAAAGTTCTTCATTTGTCGAACATAAAAATATTGTTAACATTTGAACACATTATTTATAGCGGCCAATTGGGGAACACGTTATGACTGAGAGGATTTCATCGATATGCTGGTAGTACCGTCCGTCGATCGATTCCTGCACGATAGCTGTACCATTGCTCGCAATTACAAGTGCGCCTGGGAGAGGAATTTTTATTTTACGAGCAATGTATTGTGGGTACTAACATCACGTCAAGTCTTGAGAGTACTTCATCAGCCCAAGTGCGTTTGGAATCATGGAACTTCTAAATCGTCGAAAAAAGGTACTGCCAGCAAAGGGTAATAATTCCGTTATGATGCTAATGGAATGGTAGGACATGCAGGAATGTACGAGTATCAATAAAAACTTCGCAGAGGTGGTAGAATCTCACCCAAATTATTATCCAATATTTCACGTTTATAAAAGGCCGAATAAAGATTTTAGATATTTTGAGGTGAAACTGAAAATCAGTAGTGTCGCAAATTTTTTATCTTCGTTCTGCAAGACTGAAACTTGAAACATCATCCGGATTTGTAATTACCACCCTCAAATTATCCAGGATACCAGGATCGCATGTCGATAGAAAGCAGAATAAAGCTTTTAGGTTTTTTGAGGTGAAACTAAAGATCAAGGGTGTCGGAAATTGTTGATCTTTGTTTTTCGAGACTGAAACTTGAAACATCTTACAAATTAGCAATCACTACCCTCAAGTTATCTAGGATACGTGATTTCATATTTATGGGAAGCAGAATAACGTGTCTATAATTTTTGTGATGAAACTGAAGATCAAGGGTGTTGGAAATTTTTGACCTTCGTCTTCGTTCTTCGGAGCTGAAACATGAAAAATCTTAAAAATCTACAATCACCACCTTCAAAATATCCTGGATACGGAATTTTATATTTATAGAAAGCCGAATATAGGTTTTAGATTTTTTGAGATGAAACTCAAGATCTAGGATGTCAGAAATTTTTGATCTTCATTCTTCGAAACCCAAACTTAAAATATCGGCCGGATTTGTAATCACCACACTCAAGTTACCCAGGATACGGGATTTCATATTCATAGAAAACCGAATAAAGATTTTAGACTTTTTGAGGTGAACCTGAAGATCAAGGGTGTCGAAAATCTTTGACCTTTATTTTGCGAGACTGAAACTTAAAATATCGGCTGGATTTGTAATGTTTTTCATTACTGACTGCCGTCGAAACGGCTTGTTTTTCTCAAAGCTGCAGCGCATAAAAATGTTGTTAACATTCTATCACATTATTTATAGCGGCTAATTGAGTAATATGTCTAACAAAATTTGATTCAAACACATATTTATGTTGATCGTAGAAAAAATGTGCGTAACAAGTGCAAAAAGCACATCAATAAATTTTTTGATAAAAAAAATAAAAAGAAAAAGTTGGAAGGCCTGGGTTTCAATCCAGAGACCCTGTGATCCACTATCGGATTCTCTAACCACTGGGCCATCCTTCGATTGAGGAGATCTTTTCAACGAAACATATTTGATTAGGTACTGGAATCTGTAATCTGACTTCAACTGCAAACATTCAAAAACATATTTATTTCGATCTTAGACTTCGTCTCGAGCTGCAAGCTTCATTTATAGGCTGTATTGCAACAAATATCTACTAGTTACCAGTTTACCAGTACGTATTTTCGCGAGTGGTTGGGAATCTAGAATCTAGTATCGGAGCAGGACATCGTTGGACAAAGGAGCATCTTGACCGCCATGGTGACGTCACACGGGTTCGGGAGCCGTCGGCGTGTTTTCGGTACCCTATTCAAAGACCCATTTTTATTTTGATATAACTTTTGAATGATTGCGAAAAAAAAAAGACAAAAGCATTTCTGTTATAAAACTTACATATGATCTTTCCATTTATCACAAAAAAATATTTTTTTTCTTAATTCAAAACCTCAATTCGGGAACACGTTATGATTGAGGGGATTTCATCGATATGATGGTAGTACCGTCCGTCGATCGATTTCTGCACGTAAGAACTGGACGGTTGGTACCATTGCTCGCAATTAAAGGTGCGCCTGGGAGAGGAATTTTTATTTTATGAGCGATGTATTGTGGGTACTATCGTCACGTCAGGTCTTGAGAGTACTTCAGCCGCATTCATCTGCCGAGAATGTGTGCTGAGTACGGCGGAATGCGTTCAGTGTACTCCTAAATCGTCGAGAGAAGGTACTGTCAGAAGAGACGAGTAAAATAATGATTGATACGGTGCTAGAGGAGGAAAGTAGAACCTACAAAAATGTTAGAATTGAAATTTGGCAAGAGTCGGACGTACCTACAAATAGATAGAATTTTAGTTTCAATTAAATTTCACAGAATTGTCATAAAAGACGCAAAAATAAACATTATGCTTCCAAATAAGAAAAATAAACAGAAGTTTATTTTGCAAGCCATGAGTTGTCGATTCTAGGTACAGTACTATATTTGTTTTCAAACTGATACATTCCAAAAACATGCCTGCAAGGTTTCACAATGTGTATAATAGTTACAATTAAATAAAGTGAACACTTATTATGGTTTTTTCGACAAGCCATCTTATAGAGTTCGTTTAGTGCAACTTCTCACTCGGTAAACAAATGTGATATAGTTAGGACGCACTAAAGCCACAACATATCAGGCACATACCACGTTTATCTCGGAGAAGATTACCTTAAATTCCATAATTCTTCATATACTGGAGCGGAATCAATAGCAATATATTATAACCGCCCTCGCCAATTCTTCTCAAAGCTATTCAGCATTTTGAAATTCTAACTGTACCTGCACATTGCAGTTTATACTTAGTAGACTAAAGCAAAGGTCACAAATCTCACCTCATAAAATCCCAGAAATTCAACTATCAACAGTTAAAAAATATCTTCGGCTGAGTGGGAACGGTCAAACCTACCAAAAAGCAATTCCAGTTAATATTGGTGAGTCCCGCAATTCAGCTTGAATATCATTTCGACCATTTTGATTCCATTTGACAACTAAATTGACAAGTAGATCAATAGGTCAAAAGATTATACACATATTATACTGGATGTTAAACTGAAAGTCAAATGAACAAAAAGAAAAAATTGAAAAAACTCGATTCAGTAGGATCATGTAGTGAAACTGAATCTACAACACAGTCAACACAAAAATCCGAAGCTGAGAAACTGATAGAAGAAAACAAACAATTAAGAGAAATACTTGAAGAAAAAGAAAAATTAATATACCAACTCACAAATGAAAACCTCAGACTCCAACAACAATATGATTTAATAGCATCGAATATAGTAGAAAAAGACTCGATAGTTACCACGTTAGATAAAATTAGTATGAGACTAAATGAAGTAGAAAAAAATCAAACAGCAAGAGAAAAATCATATGCCCAGGTATTGAAACAAGAAGCTGTACAAATTAAACAAAATTCAAATAAAAGTATAATTATAACACCTACTCATACTCAATCATGTGATGAGACGAGAAAAGATCTATCAAAAAAAGTTTCACTTTCAAAATTAAAAATCCACGTTGCCAGTATTCAGAACTCAAAAAGTGGTGGTCTCGAAATTAAAATCAATGAAAATCATCACAGTGAACTAAAAAAAATACTGAACGAAAAATTGGATACCGACTACAAAATCTCAGAACCAAAGATGTTTCTTCCAAAAATCAAAATTGTCAATTATAAATCCAAAGAAAAACCCAACGAAAAGGAAATCGAAGAGGACCTAATACGAGAAAATCACTTTATTGAAGATGGGGATATCAAAATTACATACGTGATGTACATACCAATAAAGAACTCGTACACCATCCATGCAGAGACCTCAGGAAAATTATACAAACATATTTTTGAATACAACAATGGCAAAATTCTTCTTGGCTGGCAGTGTCTACATGTTTATGAAAATAATAAGGTAACACAATGCAGAAGATGTTTTCGATTCAACCACTCAGAAAAGAAATGCAGGAACAAGAGGATCTGTAGAGATTGCGGCATCGAACACGAAAACAACGACAATTGTAAGCATGCACAAATTCAGTGTTGCAATTGTATATATATGAATAAGAAATTCAACAAAAATCACAATGTCAACCATTGCCCAACAAATACAGATTGTCCATCCTACAGGTATTATCAGTACCTCTACAATACAAAAATACTCTTCTAAATTCTAAGTTTTAGGTCATCCTACAGTAACTACTTAGCAAGTATTAAGTATGTTTGAATACATAAACAATTTCCAAATTCAAAATATCAAGACAAATATTTTACAAGACGTTGATGCATTTAATAATTTTTCAATAAATTCCTATGTTAGTCTCAAGATTTTTCACATGAATATAAGAAGTATTAGTCATAATATTGATTCATTCAAAATTTTATTAACTAGAATAGATCATACTTTCGACATTATTGTTTTAACTGAAACATGGAAGCTGATTGATATATCGTTATTTCAGTTACAGGGATATGACACCTTATACAATTTTGGCACATATAACCAGAATGACGGAGTGATAGTATATGTAAGAAACAATCTCAACTACAATCACGAAATATTTTCGTTGAACAATGGGATCAAAATTCTAAATTTATTCATTACTTTTGATAAGAAAAAAATTAAAATATCATCAATATATCGTTCTCCGTCCTTAGCACCTCATGAGTTCCTAACCGATATAGAAAATTTCATCAATAATCATGATAATAACCTTCTAAACCAACATATACTTATAGGTGATATTAATATCAACATTTTGGAAGAAAATTCAATTACAAAAAGATACCTAGACATCTTAAATGCTAACGGCTATTTATCATACATTAATGAACCGACTAGAGCAATCAACGGGACATGCATAGATCACTGTTTTATTAAAAACTTTGCAAAAAATTTTTCCTATATTCCATTTATTCTTGAAACCGATATCACGGACCACTTTTCCACTATACTATTCATATGCTCATACAAAAATATATCTAATAAGCTAATAACGGATACAGGCAACAAAAATTACAAATTTTTTATAGATAATTCCAAATTGATCTCCAATGCTAAAAAAGAATCATGGGAAGGAATATATTCCTCGAACGATATTGATCAAATTACAAATATATTTGTAGATAAAATTATAAATTTAATAAGCACAAGCACAAATAAAGTTAAAATCAGCCACAATGAAATAGGTAGGAGTATGTGGATAACTAAGGGACTTATCAAATCTGCAAATGAAAAAAATCGACTTTACATATTAATGAAACAAACAAATACTGAAGAAAATATAAATAATTATAATAGATATAAAAATAAATTCATAGAACTAATTAGACAAACCAAAAGAGAATATTATTTAAAAAAAATAGATAACAATATCAATGATCCGAAAAGACTTTGGTCAACTATCCATGAAATTTCAAATAAAACAAATCAAGTCAAAGATACTACCATTAATGAATTAAAAACGAGCTCTGGGAAAGTTACAAAAGATCAACAAATCATTAGTGACGAATTTGTGAAGTTTTTCACTGAAATTGGTGAAAATTTGGCAAACCTTCTACAAACAGTCCCGAACATAGGAAAAAGTAACGAAAAAAGATCACTAAACACATTTGTTTTGAGGGAAGTAGATTCCAATGAAGTATTAAATATAATTATGTCATTAAAGAATCGAAAATCTCCCGGACTTGATGGAATTAGAGCTGAACATCTCAAAATCATAGCACATGAAATAACAGAACCATTTACCCATATTATTAATAGCTGTTTTCGGTTAGGAACATATCCTTCACAATTTAAGAAAGCTATAATAACTCCCGTCTACAAAGCAGGCGATAAAACAGAGGTTAGCAATTATAGACCTATATCTGTGATATCAAGCTTATCAAAAGTAATTGAAAAACTACTCTCTACTAGGATACAGGAATATCTGACTAAATATAATTTATTACATACAAATCAATTTGGATTTACAAATGGTAGATCTACATCAGATGCAATTTTGACGGTCGTGAATGAAATTTATAAAAATGTAGATGAAAAAACACCCTCCATTTGTATCTTTGTTGATTTGCAAAAAGCGTTTGATACAGTGAATCATAAATTACTTCTGAACACCTTAGAACGACTTGGATTTCGTGGCACGATGTATAAATTGCTTGAAAATTATTTATCTAACAGACCACAATCCGTGAAGATAGCAAAATCAATAAGTAAGGAAATGTTTGTTAAGTGTGGTGTTCCACAAGGAACAGTTTTGGGACCACTTTTATTTAATATATATTTAAATGATCTTTTCGAAATTGATTGTGTTGGTAAAATAATCAGTTTTGCAGACGATACAGCCATACTGTATAAAGAAAAAGAATGGGATAAGCTAAAAAACATTATTGAACACGATTTTGTCAAAATTATTCAATGGCTTACTCAAAAAAAATTGACAATAAACTTTTCTAAAACACACTTTTTACCGTTTACTTCCTATTCTAGATATTTACCTTCTTTCAGCAATATTACGTTAAACATAAATAATAAAATAATCAAAATTGACAGATTAAACAGTATAAAGTATCTAGGAATCTATTTAGACACACACTTACGTTGGGATGTACATATTAATAATCTATTAAAAAAAATTAGATTCATTTCATACAAGGTAAAATTACTAACAAACATTTTAACAGAAAAGCATCTACGTACAGTATACTATGCATTAATTGAAACCCATCTCATTTACGGTATATTGGCATGGGGTGCTGCATGCACAACATACATAAATGATTTAGATATTCTCCAAAAAGCAATTCTAAAATCTATGTTTAAAAAACCAAAACTGTATCCTAGTGACGATTTGTTCAGGGAAGCTCTAATATACGATGTCAGGCAACTTTATTTCTTACATACTATCTCTCGTTATCACAAAAATTCAAATGAGCAAGACAGCATCAAACACGATCATAACACAAGATATAAATTACATGCAAAAGGCATACCTAAAACAAGAAAATCGATTATGCAGAAATCATACATTTATTTAGCGCCAAAATTATATCAGAGAGTACCTAATGATATAAAGGAACTACAGTCCACTAAACGATTTAAAAAATATCTTAAAGAATGGTTGAATACACTAGATAGGAAAGAAATACATGAATTAATAAATAAATCATATTATAACTAAATCCATAAGTAATCTTATAATTTTATAAACAAATTTCATTCAAATTACTCATAGCCATGTTATCTAATCTCTACCATATTTATCTTATACATACGTAAGTATGTGATTGTAATATTTATGTACGTATACATTGTAACACTGAATTCGTCCATGCACAGGCCTAGTCCTTCTATGGATGTTAACATATTTATTTACTCATTTTTTTCAATTATTTGTTTTTTGTACTTTGAGTAAATAAAATATTATTTCTAAAATCTATCATGTGGTTGTTTCTTCAATCTATCGTATTTCACCGACCGACAGTTGAAGAGGCTTGCCCACGCTTTCTGTGGTTGGTCAAAACCGATTGCTCAAGTAAATTTTTTCCTATTTTTTATGTATTAACAGCATTATGTAAATGCAGTTCTATAGAGCTCTTTGTGCATAGTATCGTTTTCAGGGCTTTACTGACCCTAAGCTAGTCACTTTAATGTTGTGGCCATACAGTTCGTAGTTTTTAGCAGTCTCATTATACTCAAGTAAGTGATTTCCATCTTACCCAAGGTGAGCTCAAAGATATTACAATTTTTGTTTGGAACATGTCCTGAATCGTATCAAGCACGATGTCTCTAGTCCATGACAGCGCTGTTTCGATCTTTTGGATCCCATTAGGTGAGGAACATTACCATAGAAATCCATCCGGAACGATATACAAACAGATCCAGCAGAACATAAGAACAAAACTCTGGCTTAAGAGAGAAACGAATAAACCACTTCTGAGAACACTTTGCAGATTGAGGTGTGGTCATTGCTTAAGCCCTCAACACAAAACTAGAATAGGGCTAGACGATGACCCTCACTGCAGATGTGGAGAGATTGGTACTGCTCAACACTGTATATTAGAATGCCAATTGATCAGTAATGAGGTATCAGACCTGTATCACAGATTGTCAAACTATATTCCGTTACCTGCTAATATGATCTCTATACTAGCTAGTGAAAACAACTGTGCATACAAACTATTATATAACTTTTGCACACAAAAACTAAAAATAACACTGTAACTTTCAACTATAACTAAAATAAAACAATGTTCGTATTATTAAGAAAAAATAGATGTCCATCCAGAATAGAACTGGCCAGTTGATCTCAGATCAGAGCCAATAACATAAGTAAAGAAGGCTATTATGAAAACAGTGAATCAATAGAAACAACTACTTCTAGGGCTAATACCCCGACCGGTATTGAATTACACTATTGGCTTGAGTGCTTCCTTTGGGAAACATCAAAAAAGTGATTTCAAAAGGTCTGTTTCGGACTTATATTGTCTACATAATCAATAATAATCAATATTAATTATAATTAATAATAATTATTATTATTGTAATAGACTAAAAAGCTATAAACTCGATGAAAAAAGTGTAATGAGAACAATATTAACTAGCGATATCTTTGCCGCAACCAACTGTCCTACAGGTTCTTGTCGCTGCTGACCGGTGTGTCCAGGGGAAGATGATTCCATACATCGAAAATCCGTTTCGATTGATCTGCTGTCCTGGAATGGTGGTCTAACTATCGGCGGAAACAAAATATCCAACTTAAGGTTTGCTGACGATATAACCCTTATTGCTGCTTCTCAGGAAGAACTAGTAGCTCTATTAAACATCTTAGAACAACACAGTGCAGCGTATGGTCTTGGTATTAACTGCAACAGGACCAAGGTCATGATCGTAGATAGAGAGCACGATAATCATCGAGAAATAAAGTCATTAAGCCATTGTGAAGTAGTTCAAAGCTTTGTGTACCTCGGTTCTTTGATTGACAATTCGGGTATGTGTGAAAATGAGATTCGACGGCGCATTCAACAGGCACGTGTGGCCATGACAAGGCTTACTAAATATGACGTGGCCATAACATCACTAAAGCTACCAAAATATCGCTGGTTTAGTCTCTTGTGTTCTCCATACTTTCGTATGCCTCGGAAACTTGAACTGTTAAAAAGGCAGATCGAGCTGTCGGCAATACTATTTAAGGACATTCTGACTATGATGATGTTTATGTTAGGAGCAAACACCGATTTCGGCCAATGGACAGAAAATATGGTCTAAACGCGTTTTAGCTGCTACCATTTTGCCAATGTCTGAATTATCGCTTTCTGGCTGTTCAATGCAGCCCAGAACTGAGCTTAGAATTCATAACTAAAATGAATAAAAACACTTGTAGATCTTAGGTCCGTGAAAAACATACTGAAAGAAACATACCTCACAATCTCTTATGTCCAGCTCCCACATGAGCGGATGAATAATGTCAAATAACTCGTGGGTCCTGCAAAAATAACGCAGTTCGGCTGTTTCGTCTGTCCTTTCAATCAGCTTCTCGATATAGCCAATTTTTTAAATATCATACCTTTTCAATCGTCGTCTTTGTTTCGATGATATTGTGTCACCGTTACTTTTACAAGCTTTTGCCACCTTACCCCTGTAAGTGTTTGGTCGTATCTTTCTCTTGTACAAATATTACTACGATCAATGCTATCACTTATGACTTTTTGCAGCTCGTCATTAAAACATAACCTTAGGTCTTCCATGGCACTCTCTAGCTACTATCTAACCCGCTCAAAGATCAAATACTAAATGAATACACTAGCTCCAGAGGTATTGTTTACAAGCTGAGGCACTCACAAAATCCACCACGCATTATGGCAATCGCAGTAGAACAGGACGCGTTTTGACAATCGCAGTTGACCCAAAACACGTCCTGGGCTACATTAAACAGTCGGAAAGCGATAATTCCGACATTGGCAAAATGGTAGCAGCCAAAATGCGTTTTGGTCATATTTTCCGTCCATTGGCCGAAATCGGTCTTAACATCTATATTTATCGATCTACCGTACTATAAGTGCAGACATCATCAGGGAATTCCTGCGAGAGAGTCATCGCTTCCGTTCTCCATTCCCTCGCCTCGTCCCGGGCGCCCGGGCCGTGTTTGCGCGTAACCCTGTGACATTCTAGTCGCCATATTCGTGGGAACTGTGCAATTTTTCCATCGTTTGCCGAGGTGTATCTGGCTGTGATCTGGGTTGGTCGCTTTTATCGGCAGAAGCACCGTGCTCCCGCTATCTAGATGATCGTCTATTTAACGACTGCTCTTCCTTCTCCTTTTGCTTCTTCTTCTTCTGCTCTCGAACGGAAAGATGATACATTTACATTTCGCGGACGCATTTCGTATTCAGGGTATGCGTGCGCTGCGGTCGGTCGGTCGGTAGTTTGACGCACTACCGTCATGATCATGAATGAGGACGATCATGACGACGTTTTATAGGGAGAGAGTGGCGGTTCTCTGAAACATTTTATGGTTATGAGGTCACATAAAAAGTATTAATAAAAGAATGGGAGAAATAAGAGAGGCTTTCTGGTGATAAGAACCACCAGTGCATAAGCCAGCCCTTCACTGGAAAAATATTGCTCATTGTATTAAACAAGGGCAGTTCTTAACTATTGTTCGATTGAGACATGCCGAATTGCTTTTAGTTTCCTGACTTTCAGCTTTAAGGGGCCCGGATACACACGTTTATACATACGTATTTGCCATGTAAAACACGGACTCACAATTTCTCGCATAACTCGCTCTATTTTCAAACTACATGTGTAATATTTCAGAGGGCAATGGTTAGGGCCTTAATGAATAACAACTATTTTCGATTTTCTGAAAAAAGTTTTTTAATGTGCAAAAAAACTCGCAATGCAAAATCATACATTCTATAAATGCCTGTAATTCAACAATCAAACAGGATATCAAAAAAAGGCTAAATAGTTGCACAAGCGCAAGCTTTCTGCTTCAATTTGCCCTTTGAGTCATTACTGTAAGTTTAAAGGTAACGTCAGGAGCTTGGAAATGCGAAAGTCATTTTTATGGTGACCTTTGGACCTTACCTTTGGACCCTTTGACCCTACCTTTGGAATTTAAACTTATCTCCCCTCATCTCAGACACACACACTGGAGAAAGGGAACAGGCGACCACGCCTCCTCGCTAACACGGGAATACGTCTTTTCTTGGATTCTCAATTTTGCGCGCTATACCCTAGACCCTTAACTCAAACTGCCCGAGTATCTACCCCACTGGTTTAAACGAAACCACTGCGAAGGCAACCAAAACGCCTCCACCTTCCAAACATTAGCGGGGCAGAAGTGGGGATACTCCTTCACCCTTGCCCCTTTCCTCTTCCTTTTTTTCCTTTCCTGTCCTTTTTGTCACTTTTTTCCTCATGTTTCTCTTTTTTTCTTTCCCCGTGTTCTTTTTTTAATTTTTATTTTTTCGTTTTTGTCAATTTTTTACCATCTTTTTTTCCTTTTTTAAATTTTTTTCTTTGTCTCTCTTTTTGTCCATTTTTTCATCTTTTCACATACAACATTGGGACAATGGAGAATGTGGGGATGCGCTCCGAAGCACTCTCTAAAGCTTCTGGACACTATCCAGAAGAGAGCAATTAGATAAATCGATAAGCCTACCCTCAAAAAGAACCTCCACGGCCTGGAACATCGAAAAAGGGTGGCTGACCTATCCCTGTTTCACAGACTCTACCATGGAAGATGTTCTAGTGAGCTCCCCCAGATAATAGCAGCAAAGGGCGTCCGAACGAGGAACACTAGAGAGGCTCTGCGAGCTCATCCTTACCAGATCGAGGTCTCTTATCACGAATACCAATTCTGTTTCAAAGAACAACTGCGTCGTTATATCAAACACGTATTAATGAGAAAGTAGCAGGTAGTCACTATTAATATTAATAAGAATTTACGAATCAAAAATCCATTCCATTCATTTTATTTCATTTATCTGTTTAGTCAATTATACTATGAACAAATTTAGTTTGGGTTATGCACAACATCTATTTATTATTTTGACAACTATGTAATAGAGTGGATTTGAACACAGATATTACTAGAATTATTACTAAAGTACAATACCTTCAAATACAGCAATACTTCAATTTTCAATAATGCGATACACAAGGCCTTTATTCAACAACATGACGCATCCAAACAACTTGATACTCTGTTCTAACAAAAAAAGTTTCTCCATGGAAATGAAAGTATTTTGTCATCAATTATAAAACGTGGGATCGATTCAAGTAGAGGCATTTGAGGCATTCATTGAAATCCAATAGCATCTAGTAGTTTCATGGACAGCGGAAAAAAGTTAGTTAACAGATGTATCATTCCCATTAGATAAAACATTGCTGTTTTGGAGGAATACTGAATGAAAGACCTCATCAAAACAAAGCGTGAGTATTTGATGAAACGACTGATTTTCTGTGTGCATGTTTTTTTTTATGACCAGCCTCCCGCAAAGGCTGAAAGCCTATGGTGCTGTAAAAAGCGCTACGAGAGGATTAGTAACTGTGCACGTTAAATTTGGAATGTTGCAGGTTGTAGCCGTCGCAAAACAGACTCCTCGGCAGCTCGCTCCACAGCGTCGAAATCCTCCAAAAGAAGGAATGCAGGTGGAGATTGTTCGGGGTTAAGGACCTCGACCTGGTGAGGATGAGCTCACAGAGTCTCTCTAGTGTTCCTCGTTCGGACGGCCTTCGGTTATGTTATCTAGGAGAGCTCCGTGATAGAATCTGTAAAACAAGGACAGCACTACAAACCCAATCCACAGTTTTGCGGATGACAGTACGTTGCATGCAGGCATTATGAGCAATAGACCGATCTCTGTGGTCGAGCTGGAACGCAGAAGACTGGCAGTGGCAGCTTCACTTTCAAAGGATCTCGATACCATTACCGCTTGGGGGCTTAAGAATATGGTTAAATTTAATGCCTCCAAGACCCAGTATTGTATGCTATCAAACAAGAAGTGCCCAAGCCAACACCAGGCTCTGCCAAGGAGTCACTCATTCAAGCTGTTAGGAGTCAACATTACAGAAAATCTGATCTGGCACGAACACGTTGCGTCCATTGCAACAGCTGCTGGTAAAAAGCTTCCTCACGCTATATAAAGCCCAGATAAGACCTTGCCTGGAGTATTGCTCTCATGCCTGGAGAGCTGCTGCCCCTACTACCTTGTCTATACTAGATGCCGACCAAAGAAGGGCAATTCGACTAATTGGTGATCCGGCCTTAATGCGCCACCTTCAGTCACTTTCTCATCGGCGTGTTGTTGGTGACCTCTCAATCTTCTACCGATATGCCAATGGAATCTGCTCCTCTGAGCTATCCTCTATCATTCCGCCGCTCACTGCTCCTATCAGTTGTACCCGTGCGACCGCTGTATCTCGTCCTAAGACGGTCGTTCTTCATAACCCTTTCACAGCAGCCGCGGTACTCTGGTATTTAGGCTCTGCCTGCGCGGTCTGTTCAGTTATAAAAAAAAGGTCTGCCACCTTTCTTTGATGCTCCAGGCTGCGGAGGTGCTTTATAAGGTCAGACGTATTGATTAGTCTAATTTCTCTCTTCCGGGTAATGCCACAAGCTTTACCAAGGGCTTCGGAGCGCATCCCCACACATGAGAGCAATACTCCAACAATGGTAAAGGATCTGTGCCTTGTAGAGCAGTAGTGGTTACTCTGGTGTATACAATAAATGCAATAAATCTAATTTTGTACTACGTATTCGAGCAACAAGCATTTATTGTGATCCATATTACACGTTTAGCTTATTTCTAGTGTAAACAAAACAGAAAAAAGTGTTTGCTTTACTGAGTCGATCAACTTCTGTCTGAAAATAATGAAATAGCGATCTGCAAATCCGAACTATACCGTTAAGAAGGCACCTGACATGGTGCGTTATTACCAAGTCCTCCAATTATGCAGCAAATGCCGATTCCAGCTACAAAGAACCGTTTTAACATAACTCCGATGCTACTCCAGTTCCATCAGGATCGCCGCGTGCAGTAAAACTCCTTTAGCGGACACCGTAGCGAAATTTACTATTTCCTATATCGCCGATGATATTTTTTATCATAGCAATAAGAAGAGCTAATTTTTCCTAATAACCGTTACGGCTATAATTCTCAGCAAGAGGCCGACGAAGACGTACAACCGCCGAGTCTAATTTGTCGATGCCAGTTGCAGTAAATAAAACTGTAACAAGATCCTCGATTGCTCAGTACAGTGGTCGATAGTCCATGTCGATAAATCTGAGAAAGGATTTCGCTCTAATTCGTGCTTTTATTGACTCGCCTTGCTGAATGCCAACAAGATCCTCTTGACGTGATTCTATACACAGAGAGGACATTGAGAAACTTAGGCCCGATTTTATCAACATGCGCATTTTAACAAATATTTTGACCTGTCAGAGCAGCCCTTTCAAGAACATGCATCTGTCAAAGTACTATGAAAATTATTGATTTCTCTGCAAGTTGACCCCAAAAAGCTCAAAAATGACATACTTTATATACAATCGGCCTTTGTGAACCATCTAGTATCTTCTCAAGTTTTATTTTCCATCCTAAATGGGTGAAAAATTGCATTTTCTTGTTTAACAAAAAGTATAGCAATTGCTAACCTCAACCAAGCAGATTCCACAGAAGCAGTACATTTGATCACTGGTTTGTTGGAGTATCAAATGATATGATGACAAGAAATACACTCACTGCATTATTTAGATAAAACAATAATTTACTATCGATAATAATTTTAAATTCATGCAATATATATCTTTGTTTTATAGAAAAAGGTGTAAAAATAGCATCTTGTTACAACAAGCTAAACACACGTTTCAGCTATTAGCCAACCTTGATACATTTCGTGTTTTTGGGACACCCTGTATAACATGAAAATATTTTTAAAATATAGCCCTTATGGGTCTCTATCCATCCGAAGTTATTATTTTCTTTTTTATCAAATACTTTAGCCATAATGCTCCGTGTCGAATAACGTGAATAACCCTGTATATTTTACAATCTCGTTTGGAGGGTTTTATTGGCTGGCAAATTTCCCAGGCGCAGGCAGGTTTCATGAAAAGACGCGGTACGCGTGAACAGATCTTAAACTTAAGACAAGTTATTGCAAAAGCCAGAGAGCATTATTTTCCAGTTTTTATCTGCTTTGTGGACTGCTCTAAGGCGTTTGATAAAGTAAAGTAGCCTAAACTGTGGGAAATCATCATCTCTGTGGGAGTTCCTTATCACCTAGTGTTTCTTATACAGCTACTCTACGAGTCTAATTCGGCTTGCGTAAGAATTGATGGTAACCTGTCTGGTTAAACTGCAACCAGAAAAGGAGCTCGTCAGGGATGTGTATTATCTCCGATGTTGTTTAACATTTACTCTGAATTTGTGATGAGACAGGTATTAGACAACTGGAATCGTGGTGTAACTATTGGCGGAAGCAAAATATCCAGCTTAAGATTTGCTGACGTTACAACCCTTATTGCAGCTTCTCAGGAAGAACTAGTAGCTCTATTAGACATCTTAGAACAACAGGTTGGTATTAACTACAATAAGACCAAGGTTATGATTGTAGGTAGAGAGCATGATAATCATCGAGAAATGAAGTCAATAGGCCGTTGTGAAGTAGTTCAAAGTTTTGTATACCTCGGTTCTTTGATCGACAATTCGGGTAACTGTGAAAATCAGATTCAACGGCGCATTCAACAGGCACGTGTGGCCATGACAAAGCTTACTAAAATATGGCGTGACCATAACATCGCTAAAGCTACCAAAATGTCGCTTGTGTTCTCCATATTTTTGTATGCCTCGAAAACTTGGACTGCTAAAAAAGCAGATCGAGCTCGCATAGATGCTTATGAAATGTGAACGTGGTGGAGAATGCTGAGAGTTCCTTATACCGCCCATTGGATTAACGTTTCCATAGTGGATGAGCTCGATAATCCAAAGAGACTATCCTCCATTGTGTCGATGAGTATGCTTACATTCTTCGGAAATATACACAGAAGCGATAATATGGAGAAACTTGTAGTTCGGGGTCATGCCCCGAGTAGGCGGCGCCGTGGCCGCCCCCCTACACGCTGGGTGGATACGACGAAACAGTTGCTGGATATGAGTATCAAGAGCGCCACTAAACTGACAGTAAATCACGAACGATGGCGAGCTACAGTTCTTAAAACTATTGATAATATTCGTGTCGTGTCGGCAATAGTCTAGCTCCGACTTAATGCATTTTACGAGTTCATAACATGTCTGTTAAGACATTGTGACTATGATGATGTTGTCCATTGTATTGAATTGAAATTGTGTTGAAATTTGTGTAGTTTTTTGTAGAAAAAAGAAAACCATCTCTGCAGATTTTTTTTTGGTCACAAGAGTGACCCAAGACGTTTAAAATCTACATCGCAATACCTACGAGGGGGGATTTTTACTGTTATAAAATAGCTGTAACGTTATGACGTCGCAACACAATCATGGCAAGTTCATAGTGACGTGATTTTTTCAATTTTAGTTTACAATTAATTGAAACAAATATTTTCGCATTAAATATCAATATTAACAAAGCAAAAATATTTAAATACATAAAAAATTAATAATTTTTTTCAAAACCCTAATTCCTCCACTTACGGAACCTATTAGATGTACCCGTGCTGATGTCTGCAAATAATGTGACACAAAGGCTCCAACTTCAAGACGAAGCAATATATATCTCATTCGGGATCCAAACCATAGGGAAACCTGGAAAAACTTAAAACTCATTCTTTAGTCTAGTGAGCATTAATGAGACGTTTCTTTGAAGAATATCAAACCATAGCTAGTCATACTCAACTGGTGAATTATAGGAATACAAGTGCAAGTACTATCCTTCCTATGAATTATAGAACCGTGAACTCAGGCCCCTAGCCAAGGATTTCACTTCGGGGGGGGGGGGGGGGGGGGGGGGCTCACTAGCTTAATCATCTGACCTGCGGAGGGGGGAGGGGGTTAAAAACCGGGAGCAATCAGGTGTCACCAACAACGTCCTACTGAAGGACTTCTTGGGTATCAGGAGTAGGACGTCATTGAGCAACACCATTTTTGGCGAGAAAAAAAGGAGAGTGGTTAGGTTTCCGTTTCTCAAACATCCTAGAGGAGCGTCGCCATTAGAGCAAAAAAAAGGTTTTGTGCCCCTGTCTCGTTATGAAATAACCGAACAAGTGACGGCCCTACCTAGAGCGACCTCTCAAGTATTTGAAATATTCAAAGCCTGTTTTTATCTACATACCCCCCCCCCAAGCATCTGGGGGCGGGCCTGAGCTCTATATATTTTTTGCTGGCTATTATCCATTATTCGATATAAAAAATAAACTATATCAAATATAGAATAACCAAACGATATGAATATAATGTTCCATGTTTTGATGGTGTTTATATTTTACATTATCAGGGAACTAAGCTAAACAAATATTCCTTATACCCTACTTGAGAGTAAAGGTAAAACATAAAAATGATTCCTTCTCTGAGTTCTGAGTAAAAACTGTATGCAACATAAGACTCGGGTGTGTACATAAATTTAACTGTTTCAGAATTTTTTAGTTCTTCAACACTTTAAATTTGTTTTGAGCCCTTGAATATTTTACCCAATAATTGACGATCTCCAACCTTTACTGGGACGGTTTTTAAGTTCGTAGCCTAGTGATTGTAGCATAAAAATTTCAACAGTTTAGAAATATATAAATCACTAAGGTATCTTGTAATTTTCGGGGGCAGGCTGGACCACCGCCCCCCCCCTGGCTACGTGCCTGCCTGAACTAATTTTGCCCTATGTTGATGGATCTTTATTTTCTAAAAATTTCTTTAAGTATAAATTTCTGTGATGAAGCCCTACTCATATGATTTCTGCATTGTAGTTTGAAATTAGTATTAAACACTAAACTCATAGATGGTTAAATCCAAGACTTTCGACTGCAGCACTTTGTATTTATTAACATCTCGTGAATCATCAACTATTCTAAAAAGCTTAGTAGCAATATAGATTCGGTTATCTTGTGACAACTGATCAATAAATAAATGTCACATTTTATACTTTAAGAAGCAGAGGACGTGATAATGTTAAAAAACGTTTCACTTTCGTGAATTTTAATTTTATTAATGGGACAGTAAAGTACAAGTAATCAAGAAGGCCCGTTGCTTCACTTCAACATTTTTGTTTTGTTTCTCAAACCGTTTCCCCTCACGTCTTCTGTACGAAGTTAACGAAGTATAAAAAAGGACAAAAAAGGCTTCTACCTACATCTGGTTAGCAAGCACGTCATGCATCTCGATGGTCATTCTTCGGTCTTCCAGACCGCACCAAATAAACCACGCTCGGCACTCCGGAGATGAGTCCCAAGAGTGTCCGCACCCATGATTGGCAGTTCGAAAGAATGCGTCGAACCTCGCGCACAGTGGCGTCACTTAGGGGGGTGAAATCTCTTTCTGGTACAAATTTTAATTCAGAAACCCACATGTGAATTGGAGCATAAAAATAAAACTATTCATTATTATGTTCTATTACTGTAAGGTAACAACTAAGCACTGGTGCTATGACCTCTTGAATACTAATAGTGGTCAATAGATAAGCCCTATCAATGGAAATCCTAAATCTTACTTGTACTATTGTTTCATGAGACTTCCATGGCATTAAGGTTGAAGAATAAATAAATCATATTTCTAAGGACAAGACATTTTATGATTTTCAATGGATTAAATTGCTGATATTACCATCAGCTGGAGACTTAAATATATGCACATAGTAATACAGCTACAGCATTTTATCACTAGTAAATATTAGTTTAAAACTTTCTGGTAAATGCTTGCTTCTTAGGTAAAATTTATTTTAAAAGTTAACCAAACCAACCAAACCCATATGATTTTATTCACTGAAGATTATAGATATACTTACTGATTTACAACCTTAAGGCCCGATTTTATCAACACGCATATTTAACAAAGACTTTGACAAAGCTTTTCTATTGGATGTTATTTAGCAAAAGCTTTCTATTGGGTATTGAGGGCTATGTTAATAAGTATCATCCAATAGTATTTTCTCAATATTGAAAACAAAACGTCAAAGCTGGATGACACTTTTGTCAAAAATATTTTAGAATTCATGGATCAAAATCATAGCAGGATATTAGAACAAAGCGATTAATTTGCAAATTAATGCCATATTTTTTATGTTTACATTATAATTATTCTATAGTTACTAATTGCAATTGGATTTGTCTCAATGATAAATTGTCCTACCAGAGTGCAAGGAACATCAAAATCCTGTCTAGACCACATATTCATGAAAGCGGCAGATTACAAACTCTCATTGCCCATAGTAATAGAATCAAATATCACAGATCATTATACGACATGCTTGCAAATAAATTTTCAAAAAAAATTTAACAATAGTAGTCAAAATAAAAAGCCAAATAACAAATATTTCTCATATATTAATTATAAAATGCTGAAACATGAATTGCAACATGAAAGCTGGGACTTCATATTTAATAACGGTGAAACACCAAATATCGAAAATTTAACATCCACGTTTGTTAATGTCATAATAAACAAAATTAGGTCGTGCACTAGATACAGGAAAATCCCGCACCATAAGATAAAAAGGAAAAGATGGATCACAGATGCCATAATAAACTCGGTGAATAAAAAAAATTACTTATACCTCCAAACCAAAGCACAGCCCCTCAACTTAGAACTAAAAATAGAATATGAAACATATAAAAAAAGATTAAAAGAAATTATTGAAGTAAGGAAAAGGGATTACTATAAAGACATCATGGCCTGTAATAGTCAAGATAGCAGAAACTTATGGAAGCTTATAAAAGAAATAAAGGGTTCAGATTGTAACAAAGATTCAATAAGTAAAATTAGGCTGGATGATGACAAAATTATAACTGATAATGAGGAAATTGCAAATATATTCAATCAACACTTTGTTAATTTTGGACAACAACTGGCAGATAAAATTAAACTACATCCTCAGCACAAAGTAAACAAAAGAGTACAAGTGAACTCTCTCTATATAACGGATACTAATGAGGAAGAAATAGAAAAAATTATTTGTGACTTAAAAAACAGAAAGGCAACGGGAACTGATAATATTAAAGCAGAAACCATAAAATTTATGTCCAAATTCATAAGTGCTCCCTTAGCTTGCATTATAAATCTTTGTTTCAGAACAGGTACAGTTCCATCTCAATTCAAAACATCAATAGTGAAACCTATTTTTAAAAAAGGCAACAACCTCAACATGTCAAATTACAGACCAATATCTCTAATAACCAACTTTACAAAAATTTTTGAGAAAATAATCAAGAACAGACTGGATAGCTTTATTAGAAAATATAAAATAATAAATGAGGCGCAGTATGGCTTCCAAGAAAATCGATCGACAGAAGAGGCCATTGCAAATTTAATAACTTGCATCTATAGAAACATGGACCAGAAATTACCATCCCTAGCTATTTTTCTCGACTTAGCAAAAGCTTTTGATACGGTTTCCTTTCCCATATTACTGAAGTCACTAGAGGATATTGGTGTAAGAGGCACATCTCTTACTCTGTTTAGTAATTATCTTTATGGAAGAGTACAACGTGTTGAGGTTAATGGCGCTGTTAGCACATCCCTTATGCCAAAATATGGAGTCCCTCAAGGAACGATTTTAGGTCCTATACTATTTTTGGTATATGTCAATGATTTGCTCTGTACAGATTCAACAGCGAAAATAATATCGTTCGCTGATGATACAGTCCTATATTATGCAGATACTGATTGGGAGAGTCTGAAGATAAAAGTAGAACATGATTTTTCAGTTTTAAAAAAACATATAGATAACAAATTGCTATCCATAAATTTTGATAAGACAATATTTGTGCCTTTCCATATATATAAAAATAGTGGACCAATCTACAACACTTTAAATGTAAATGATAATGATAACATAATATCTATCAAATCTTGCCAATCAGTAAAGTACCTGGGAATCTACATCGACAGCCAACTACGATGGGATTTTCATTTGGATTTCATAATGAAAAAATTGCGTTCAATTATATACCTATTTTATACTGTCAAAAAAGTATTGGATTACCGCGATTTAAGGATATTATATCAAGCTATTGTAGAGCCTCATATTTCATATGGCATTGTCAGCTGGGGAGGTGTTCTAAAAACGCATGTTAACCCTCTACAAATACTACAAAAACGGTTTTTTAAAATTATTCTCAATAAACCGCCGTTGTATCCCACTGACATGCTTTACAAGGAATGCTGTCTTATGAATGTAAGGAAACTTTATTTCTATAAATGCTGCATCTACCTGTACAGAAATAAACTGCTTCTTACATATCTGAACCATGATTATGCCACTAGGAATTCTCAATGTAACTACATTACCAGTTTTATGTGCAGATCCATAGGTCAAAGAAGTTTGACATTTTTAGGGATAAAACTTTATAATTTATTACCAAACAGCATAAAGCTTCTAAACTCACAGGCACTTTTCAAAAATAGGTTAAAAAAGTATGTGATGAATTTTGACTACAACAGATTACTCCAAATTGTAGAGTGATAAATGATATAGGTTTTTCCATTGTGTATATTTTAAAACTTTTTTTTTTGTGTTGTACTGGATGGATAAGTGTATGTGATAATTATGTGTATAGATTTGTGTTAGAGTATTTAAAGAACTTGGATGGGATCTTGTATATATATATATATATTTCTTTAGTACTTATTTTTTGTAGTACCCATACTCCAAAGGCGTATGTATTCACTACTTTATTTCATTACTTTATTTTTTTTATATTTATTTATTTATACATTCATATAACCACGTACAGTGTTATGCACTCTGTGGATTTTTCCCGTTTATTTGCAGCAAAGATGTCTTTTTTTCTGCTTCTGTAGACTATTTATGTAACTTTTTTTGTCTTTGCCTAATAAACATTATTATTATTATTATTATTATTATTATAAACTGCGATGATTTGTGACAAAATCATAAAAGTACCTAGTATCAATCACAGCAACTACCTTGTTTAATAATATCACAAGTCCAACCTCCGTCAGTCAGATGGATTATGCAAAAAATATACATACCTTTATGAAGAATCAATCTTTCATTTACTGGATACATGTTTGTTATATACCATCTTATAGAAATATGCACAGAGGATCTAAAGATGCAGCATTTATAATATAAAATATCAGTTTATACGCAGCTAAATAATGACGTTCTGGATAGGCAACCAGTAATGCACGTGTACGCTTGGAAAATAGCTTGCCTAACAGTTAAATCGTTTGTTTAATTTTTAAAATGTAACAAAGCGCTACGTTTACCCCTTTTTACTATAAAACAAAGATATATTGGATGTATTTATAATAAGTATCGATAGTAAATTGTTTTATCCAAATAATGCAATGAGTTAATTTCTTGTCATCATATCATATTTAATACAGCATGAAACCAGCGATCAAATGGAAATGGAATCTGGAATCTGATTGGTTGAGATTAGCAATTGCTAAACTTTTGATTAAACAAGAAAATGCAATTTTTCACCCATTTAGGGTGGAAAATCAGACTGGAAAAGATGCTAGATGATTTACAATGCTCGATTGTATATAAAGTATGTCATTTTTGAGCTTTTTGAGGTCAACTTCAAGAGAAATCAATAATTTTCAGAGTACTTTGACAGATGTATGTTCTTGAGAGGGCTGCTCTGATTGGTCAAAGTCTTTGTTAAATTGCGCATGTTGATAAAATCGGGCCTAAGTATGCTATCTGAAAATTGAAACATTATTTTCTGTACAGTATCGCAGAATACAGGCATAACAATAACTTTCTGAGCTCCTGCCTCGATGGTGATTTACTCTATCTGTTTGGCAAATTTTAGCTCCCATACAGGGTAGAGTACAACCTTAGGTATTGCGTAACACTATCCGCAGCCCGTTATCGTAGAGTTATTGAAAGTATCAGTTGTAAGAGGGCAACTCAACACTTTTGACATATTTATGCCTGCCACTTGTGATCATGCTATGAAAGTTTTGCTCCAAAGAGCAGCATAATGCTCTGTCCTACGAGTAAAATATTCATCTGGCAACATGGCAGTCACGGCACCGCCCCACCGCCGACTTGACAGTTCTTCTTGACCAGAATCAGAAATAAAAAGAGATACAAAAACAATAACAATGTGAATTTGCTATTGTTGTTAATTTCATTATTAATTTTTCCAGATACAAGTGTGGATAAAGCGAAAACCATTCCTCGTTTTGAGGCGAACAGATGGTTACGGAAAATTCACAGGAAATTGAGTTATTAATCAGACCTTAGATGGAGGAAGGAATAATTTGATATAAGGTGGAAATAAGTTGAAAGAAAGTTGAAGAACATTAGCTGCACCTTTACAGCCTCTGTGAATATTTCTATATGAGCTATGAGGGTCCATAACAAGCATGCATCCAGTAGACTGAAATATCTTCATAAAAGTATGTATCGGTCTATAATCTGTTTTTGACTGAGGTGATATTATTAATTAATTATTAAGGTGGCTGTGATTGATATCACCTTTTTGATTGTGTTACAAACTATCGTAGTTCTCAATAGGGTACTTGCATAGGTCGTGAAATCGTCTCGGGAGTATACATAGTGTAAAGAAAACCATATCAAGACGCAGTAGGAAACAAAAAACATGATTTTACTGACGGCCAAGAAAAGATATTTGCAAAATAAAATAAGGATATATTCAAATTTTTCCACGTGACTTAAAACAAGGGCTGACGTCACAGGTACCTTATCGATATCGACAATCGATACTGCTACAGCGCATGCAGGTCAGTGAGATTCAACTGCGCATTCGACTAGAGATGATCTGAATTCTATAACAATGCGACTCAATTTATTGATACTTAAACATATTTGAAACAGGCAATTAACCCACTAGCATTTTCGCTGCAATACATTTTTATATCTGATAGGTATACAGTTCATCCTGTTTGTGACCGAGATTCGTAATTAATCGAAGCCATCATTTTATTTCGGCGCATCCCATTATGAATGAATCAAAAGACAGAATCTAATTCAAGCCCATCCCTACAAAGTGAATTAATAATCTAGCCTAACTTTTATTCTTTTGACTTTTGTAATTTTGTGTGTGACTGTGCTTTGTGGTTATAATGATCAATGTCAAAATGTTAGGTTAGCACTGGCTATCGATATCGAATATCAATACTTTACATCCCATCACTATAGGATATTACTGACGTCAGAGGTTGTTTGCGCGGCATTTTCCAGCATTTGAAATAATTTTTGGAATATCTCTCACAGCCGATTCCAAAAAACCAAACAAGTGATTTTGTCATGTTTACTAGGCTCTAAGGAAGGCGTAAACGACATAATATTTTTTTCTGCAAGTACCCTATTAGTGGTTAATTCAATAATTATAAGGTAAAAATGGAAAATCTGGCATTCATTTGCAAATCAATCGCTATGTTTTGATTTTCATATATGATTTCTAAAATATTTTTGGCAAAAGTGTCATCCAGCTTTGACGTTTTGCTTCCAAAATTGATAAAATACTATTGGATATTACTTATTAGCTGTAGACCTCAATGCCCAATAGAAAGTGACCGTCAAACAACATTCAATAGAAAATCAAAGCATCCGTCAGAATATGGATGTTGATAAAATCGAGCCTAAATCTAAAAAAGAATTTATTTTATTAAATATTTTGCCCCAGAGAATAAGGAACATGAGTCGAAACAAATTTTTTTGTGTGTATCTTCTAGAATACATTTTATCTATTCTTTATATTTATTTACTAGCGCAAGTTATGTATAGGTATATAATTTTTTCGATTTGTATTTTTTGTGCGATTTCTACAAGAGTATTTATTATACCAAATGTAGCAATAAATTGAACTAATTACATATCTAACTTACCATCATAACCCACTTTTACAATACACATTCCAAAATCCTAGAGCAGTCAACAGTGGATAACTAAAGGAGCAGCGTTGCAGCAAAGAGTACAAGAATCAAGTAGGCTCCGGGCAGTACCATTAACAAAGGAGCGGCCGTGAAATTTTTGTTTACCCTGGCTACTGAGATCGAGTCAGGTGTTTATTTTGGTAAATGCTGCTTCTTATCGAGACGGTTAAATATTGAGAGATTGGAGCACTTGGCAAACAGGACGTGAGCTCGAAGAATGACATACTTTTCTCAAAGCAAACATGACGAGCGAGGCTGGTGTCAAAACAAAATCGTCAAAGGTTCTTGACACTAGGTCTTCCAACAACTACAGAATATAACGAACTCGTATTTTATGTAACATCACATCCTAAGTAACAAGAACGTACGTATGTTTATATAATATTTATTAAATTTGATTTTTACATCTTTATAATTGTAGACAGACCAATACCAGGAGGCGAAGAGCACAGAAAGTTATGATTTCAGAGCCTCCATGGTGAAGACTTTCTAGAAAGTAGATACTGACATGTTCCACATACTGTGTATAATAACAGCACTAATACATTCTTATGTTATCTATCTATATTTGTCAATAAAGGGTACAGATAAGCGAATGATTTACTTTTATACACTTCTCACATAATCGTATAGAAAATATTTCATAATATTTTATGCATGCCTTATTGCAAAAGGTTTTTAAAAGGCAGTTTGTATAACATACTCATACAGTGTGATTAATTTATCTTATCAAACAAGGTGGTTATCTAAAAGATAATTGAGAAGTTGCACACACCAGAAGCTAGAGGATTATTATACCTCTTAAGTTTATTTTTTCTTCGATTCCTTCAGTCAAGCCAGTGGCGCTTCTAGGAAGTTTGTCTGGGGGGGGGGGTAGTTACTTTATGGATAATGTAGTGGGCGCCGCCAAGGAGAGGGGGGGGTACAATAAACATCTTGTCAAATGAAGATATAATGCGGTAAGAGATGAATATTTATGAAATTAAAATTTTTCAGCCGCAAAGATCAAAATAAACATTACACAAGTATTTTCCATTTTTCATTAGATATAAGGTAAATTAACAAAAAAAACACATATAACAAAACCAGACTTATTATAAATAATGTAAACAGAAAAATACATTTAAAGCAGTAAACATAAACAGTTAAATTTCAATGCATTTAATTGCATCTTATTTTTAATTATACAGTTTTGTTCCGTGTCCTGGGGGGGGGGGGGGTAATTACTCCCTCTACCCCCCCCCCTTGGAAGCGTCCTTCTAGTATGAATTAATATCATTGATATTATTGAGGTTTTGCCTATAAAATAAAAAGGCTTCTGGTTTTCGCTCAGTCCCTAAAAGATAGATATTTACTTTCATCTGACATACTAAAACAAACCACATTCTTAACAAAATAGAAGAAAGCTTACTGATGAGTTATGAAAATTCATTAAACAAAGTGCAAGTAAGAAGGGGGGGGGACAATTGTATTCTAATATTTTCGACAATAATTACTACTGCGACAGCTATTCACATAATACGCATCTTCTTAAATACAGAATATCTCAGCTTGATTTATTTTCTTAATCAGGTAAAGGTTGGGTGACAAGGATACGGTATAACTATAACAACTGTTGTCCTAGTGAATTTGATAAGAGTAATTTGCGATTAAACGCTTTTTTCTTTGGTGTTTTCAATATGCAATCAAGTTTTCATCGTCAATTATCTCATAAATTACAGCACTAATTGACAGATCTGCTTGCTTGCTGCTAAAAAAGGCTCTTTGGACAACATAACAACATTTTGTATTACATTACAAATAAATAAATAATACTGAAAAATAATTATGGCAAAAATTTACAAAAAATTGTAAAAAAGTAGAAATTCCTAAATCTTACACATCTGCAATTGTTTGTCCAACATCAGCTGATCATATCGATTGAGGCTATGGTCGTGAAATCGCTGTATTGATATATGGCTGATTCTACAAACGGTGGAATAAAATGGAGTGATTTTTAACCTTAACTTTTTTTAAGGTATTTTGACTCAAAGGTGGGGTTTTCTGTATGGTTTCACTACGGATAATTTGTTTATAAGCTGGCCAGACAATATATACAGAATTATACATTTTGTAGTCCTTTGTCAATTTTTGGAGGACAGGGAAGTGAGGATAGTCACAGGAATGTGATAATGGAGCTGAATTTTGAATTAAAGATGAATCTTTTATTAACTGTTAGACTAGTCCATGGTATGTTTGTCATAAATTCAGCTTAGTAGCTTAAAAATAGTATGTTAGTATGTGTATGACTGTACATAATCTAAATCTAGTAAATATAGTGATGTAAGTATAAGAAATACTCAGTATATAAACTTTTATTTACTGTACAAAATAAAATTGCTACAGTAAGAAGAAAATGCAATGACTGCACAAGTTCTCTTTGATTGAAAACAAAAAAAATTAGGAATTTCTTAATTACTATACAATCAAATATAACTAGGGGACTCACTGTGTAGTAAAATCAAAATTTTAACAGAATGTTTTATGAAAAACAGAATTTAACTCATGATAGCTTAAACATATCCAAAGCTTTCTCTCTCTCCAAAGGCTCATGGTTCATAGTCACTATCTGGTGAACACTCTTGGCATGTAAAGAAGATAGGATCGGTTGTAATACAACTGATCTGTGCCGATTCACGACGTACGACAGACACACTGAAACCAATCTTGTCCACTATTATCTTCGCTATAGAAATCTCCACAAAGAATACAACGACAAGCATCCTATTCCCCTCGTTTCTTTTTTTTTCATTTGCCTTCACTTTGTTACCCGATTAGTCTTTTTTTGCTCATTGCTGCCTTTCTTTTATTTTCAGTCTCGTTTCTTCTATTAGGACCTTCTTATCTTCCTTGACATCACCATTCAATGTATTATGTTTGCCTATTTCCTTATCGTCTTCTGGAAAAGGTTCTTGAGAATTGATGCCCACAGGAATAATCAGCCAACAATCAGGGTCATCTACAGTTAGTGGGAGACTCGGTGGGAGATCACCAAGTAGATCGTCATCAGTCATATTTTTTGGTAGATCAATTTTGCATTTGTTCTCGCCATCATTTCTCTCAGAATCTGATTCGCCAAAGATATCGTCGGCTCTCACTTTTGATATTGTCGAGTATTTTACAGTACCCAAACGGTAGTGATCGTTACTACAGAAGCAACTTAAAGACTTCATTACGACTGTCTGTGGCATATACGCATTTCCTTGTATCTGATGGACTTGCAAAGTTCCCTTGAAAGGTAGCAGCCTGGGTTGTTCCTTGGAGATCAAGGCGTCCATTTGTTCAATACCGTTGGCAGTTACCGTGAAGAACATTATGTTTGGACAACGATTCTGAATGGCGCTACAAAACTGAGTTAAGTTCGCAACATCGCCTCCTGATACCCCAACACTATCTGCTGTTCCAATCATTTTCTCTCTTTTTCTTTAACATTTCTTCTCTGGTTTGAGCCTTCCTCTTTGATTTAGCCATATGTCTGCTTTCACAACAATGATTCATACAAAACGCCTTTTCACGCCACCAATGCATGTTATATTATACTGAAAAGTGAGTATAAAGGATCTTGAAGAGCTGAGGTTTTTGATATGAAGCTTGAAGGATGACTATATTATTTGAAGTACTGTGTTCATTGAAGAATTCTCACTTCCCTGATAGGATCTCACTTCCCTATCGACGCAACTTCAGGGAAGAGATACACAGGAAAGTGAGATTTTCAGACTATTACCTCAATATCTCAAAAACTATATATTTTTCTGCTGACAGCATATACGCAAATACTTCAGGTAATCAATGTTAATGTACTCAACTGATAAAAACTTTGAATTAGTTGAAAATATTAGTATAAATACATACCAGGTGGGTGAGAAATTGACTGTCCTCTCGAGCGCAACAGCTCTCATACACAGCACTAATACAACAAATCGCTAACCGATTAAAACAAAACGGCAACATTAGTTAACTTCACCCGGTGCTTCCATTTGCCCTAATGGCATCATCGCTTATTATTTGATTTCTGTGTGATTTTAACGAACTTTCAGCTGGCAGGGAAGTGATATGGAATTCGTGTCGTCTTTATTCAATCAAGGAACTATGAAGAAATGTTTGAACCAGTATAACGCCGATAGGTTTCTGGAATCAGTTAAATAATAGTGGTAATCTCCAAGATATTATGGTTCTGCATGAGGAACCCATTACGGTTATAATTAGTCCTTAGATTTTCAACTCAGGCATGTCGCCCCGCAAGGAAGTGATAATTTTTGCTATAAAGTGGTGATTCTGAATAACAAGTATTTATTCAATTGGAGTGCTTTTCAGTGCCCACTTTGAAATAGATCAGATACTTATTTTATATATTTTGTAAGTAGAAAATTTTGAAAATTGGAGAATCTACGAGCTGAGCGCACCAAAATTCCTCTATTTGTAGAACTGCCCATATATGTTTCGTCGTGCTTCCTGTTATCCAGGCAAAGGACATTCGACGATTCTAGCAGAGTTGCATGAAGATAGTCCTATTTTGTTGGCGAGGAGCGATATAGTTTCTCCTACGCATCGCTTCAATCGCAAATTTACGGTGTGGTGTTTCCGTCAAGAGAAGAGTGGGAGTTTAGGGAAAGACAGCTCATCGAAGGAGGAGGACAGGTCTGGTACACAGACGGTTCACTCGCTAGAGAGGGCTCGGGCTCAGGAGTCTACGGACCCCATACAAGACTTTCACTCCCTCTTGGGGGGGCACACCATAGTATTCCAGGCTGAGGTCTATGCGATACTTGTTTGTGTAAATCGTATTCGGGAAATTGACGGATCTAGGAGGCGGACTACTATCTGCTCTGACAGTCAGGCAGCCATAAAAGCACTGAGTGCTTGAAAAATAACGTCGGGACTGGTCATGGAGTGCAGGAGGGCTCTTGACGACATCTCAGCTAAACACAAGGTATCACTGATGTGGGTACCTGGGCACGTAGAGGTAAAGGGTAACGACATGGCGGATCATCTGGCTAGGATGGGATCCGGCAACAGTTTTGTGGGCCCGGAACCAGCCTTAGGACTATCTGCAAACTGGAGGGTGGATCCAGAATCAACACTCTCTGAAATGGAACAACATCTCTGGTCATCTCCGTCAAGCTCGGGAACTATTAGCGGGGCCTGCAAAGAGAATAGGACGATTTTTTCTCTCTCTGGATAGGAGTAACTTGAGATTGCTAGTACGCCTACTAACGGGTCACAACACTTTCAGGCGTCACCTGTTCATGATGAGGGTGGTCAACGATCCAACGTGCACGTGGTGTGGCGAAGAGGAAGAATCTTCGGCACACATCTTGTATCGCTGTGAAGCCCTGGGTTATCACAGGCAGACTATGCTAGGCCCAAGAACCTTGGAACCAATAGAGATAAAACGGATAGGACCTAAGAATGTACTTGTCTTTGCCAAAAGGGCAGGTCTTAGGAACTAGCGCGGATAGAGGCGCAAAAGGGCCCATCGTGTGGCCTATGCACCGGTCACATTCCGTGCTGGATAGCCCCTGGTCCTTATTCATTCATGCAGTGCTTCCTGTTAGTGCCTTTGTAGGCCTTTATGTAAGTTAAATACTGCCTGAAAGGACGAAGCAATTTGTGTTTTAGAGACTGAACGCAACGGCGGGCGGCATGCAAATAATGGAATCGTCGGCAGTGCTCGCGAATAATTTGTTTATAATAGTCCTCGCATAGCGGCATTACCGTCCACAGTAGCAAATGAAAGGATGCTCAATTGCTCAATCAAAGCGCCGGCCTGTCATTACGGCAGAGCCGACTCGATTTAGAGCAAATTTAGAAGTTGAACCTAATTCGAGAAAACGGAATAGGAGAACAATAGCGTTACAGTCGTCTACAGTAGGAATTTGGTGGGTGGAAGGTCATCTAACTTTGATGATTCATGTTGCTCATGTTTTTTTATTATAACTGAGCAGCCGTGAAGGCACAGCCTAAATACAGGAGAGCCACAGATGCTATGAAGAGGTTAGTTAGACATACCCTGGCAGTCCGTTCCTAGCTCTGGATTCCCCTCAAACTGTACTAGATACAAGTTTTTGTTCTGGCAGGAAGTCAGATAATGGTTTTAGATTTTTAGGGTGAGATTGAAGATCAGGTGGTCTGTAAGTTTTGTAGGTTTGTGGTTTGATACCTGAGGTGGAAACTCAAAACAACTACCGGATGTGTAAGTAGCGCCCTCAAGCTATACTAGACACGAGCTTTCATTGTGGAACGGAAGTGAAATAACAATTTTATATTTTTAGGGTGAACTTGAAGATATGGTGGTCTACAAATTTTTATGTTCGTTACCTGAGGCTGAAACTCAAAACAACGAGCGGATTTATAAGCTGCCTCAAGCTTTACGTGATACAAGTTTTCGTTCTGACAGGAAGCCAGATAATGATTTTAAATTTTAAGGGTGAACTTGAAGATTTGGTGGTCTGAAAATTTTCTATGTTCGTTACCAGAGACTGAAACTCAAAACAACGGCTGGATTTGTAATTAGCACCCTCAAGCTATATACTAGGTACGAGTTTACGAGTTTTCGTTTTGATGAATTTTTAGGGTGAACTTGAAGATCTAATGTCCTGAACTTTTTTTATGTTCGTTACCTGAGGCTGAAACTCAAAACCACGGCCAGACTTGTAATAAGCGCTCTCAATCTATATCAGACACCAGTTTTTGTTCTGGCAGAAAGCCAAATAACGATTTTAGATTTTTAGGATGAACTTGAAGATCTGATGTACTGAATCTTTTTTATATTCGTTACCTAAGGCTCAAAATCAAAACAAAGGTCGGGGATTTGTAGCTAGCGCCCTGAAATTCTACTAGACACGAGTTTTCTGTTTGATAGGAATCCAGATAACGATTTTAGTTTTTAGGGTGAACTTAAGGATCTGAGGGCCTGAACATTTTTGACGTATGTTATATGAAGCTGAAACTCAACAACAACCGGATTTGTAATTGGTGGCCCCAAAATATACTAGATACGTGTTTTCGTTCTGATAGGACAGCAGATAACGATTTTAGATTTTTATGATGCACCTAAATATTTGATGAGGGCCTGAAAATGTTTGATGTTCATTATTTAAGGCTTTAACTAGAAACAAAGGCCGAAATAGGAAATTAATAAGTAGATCTTATCTATTATAATATATTATATGTTAATTTTTAATTATCCAAAATATTTTTCGGTCTTTTATTTATGAGAAATTTTGTTTGAATACTGGGCATCCGTCCTATCTGAACCATCTTTTGTGTACCCCTTTTAAGAATGCTTGAGGGGTTCAATTCCAAAACTCGCCTTATCTACTTTTACGAAAAATGGGATAGTGATGCCTGTGTCTTACATGAACAGTCACCTATGTGATGATCCACTTAAAAAAAGTCAAAAGTCCCAAATCCTATGTTAAAAACATGCAAAAGTTGCTGCATCAGTCCATAGCTTGCCTTATCCATCGCCTATATCATTCCAAAACTTGCCTTATCCCGGGGGACCAATAGAAATTCGGCATTTGTGTGGCGAGACTGCACAACGTTATTACGCATCAAACGACCATATTCAGAGCTGTTTGACTTGCTGATTAAAGAAGACGTATAAAGCTTAATTCAGATGCACACGACATCCGACGATACTACGGTACGAAACTGTTCCTAGGTAGGTAGGTAGGTAAATAAAAGGATTCGTTATTCATATAGTGGCAAAACAAAATATTTTTTTTCTGAAAACACTGTCGCAATAATAAAGCTAAATTCAGATGTACACGACATCCAACGATACGACGGTACGGAACTGTTCCTATTGGTTGAAATATTTTGATTTGACATCATTTTGAATATTTCAACCAATAGGAACAGTTTCGTACCATCGCGCGTCGTATCGTTGGATGTCGTATACATCTGAATTTAGCTTTATTATCGCGACAGTGTTTTCAGAAAAAAAATGTTTTTTTGCCGCTATATGGATAATGAATCCTTTTATTTACCTAATTTTTCATTAAATTAATGTACATATTACTCTTGTGACACACTTTTTATCATTCCATAACTTGCTTTATCCATGTCAAAACTTGCCTTATCTATTTTATTTTTGTAAATATCTCCAATATGAAGAAAACTAGATTTGAATCAGTGCTGAAATACTACCCCCACTGTGATAATGCTTCCACTTGTCAATTTTTGATTACCTCATATTTTTCTACTTCCCTTAAAAGGTTTTTCGCGCTTTGTGAAAAATTATGCCATGTGGACAAGACGAGATTTGGAATGGAACCCCTCACTTGTTACAAAACATGGTGTGGTCACTGAGAAGTAAAAATGCCTAGCATCATAACAGAACTCCTTTGTAGTGCGCTTATCGGGTAATTTTCTCCGAATTAGAACCTAAGAATCCGGTATTGTGTGCGGCTTACGAAATAAGACGTTCTACTTTCCGTTTCACAGTGCTCCAGTCCGACCATCAGCGCGAACATTAAGTGCTCTCAAAGTGCAATCCACAGCCGTCTGCGTCTGTGAGACAATTGCATTTAATAACAGCCGAACGAACAAGTGTGTTTCTTTTCAGTTGTTTTGCCAGAAGATGGACCGAGGATGCGAGGATGATCGCCAATACGTGCCTTCACGTTTTTTATCGGGATCATAAAACAGCGCGTGATATGTAGAACGAAGCCACTTCCCAAATAATTAGAGAGGAATATGGTTCGAGTTCGAACCAAAGACGTGAATTTTTCTATAACTAGAAAGTCATAACGCCCGTGTGGGGGCGGGCTAGAATATCTCTCATCGTATATCCTGCGTGTCGTAAAAGGCGACTAAAAGGAACACCGAACTACTGTCGGTATAAGCAGTAACCTCTTCTCAACCAACATCTTCGAGTGGACGAGTTGAGAAGAGTCAGGACGCCTTCTTGTCCTTGTGGTGAGAAATTGCCCCTAAAGGTGGATGAACCAGTAGATACCATCTGGTCAACGGCATGAGGATGCAGAAAGCAAATGGGAAACTACTGCATTAAAGATCTTAACCCTTAACCGGTAACGTGCAAATTCGGGGATAGCTGGTAACGTGCAGTCTGTGAGACTGTAACGTCTTTGAAGCTTAAAAAATCAAAATCTCCTAATTATTTTTTGGAAAAAATGCATGAAGATTTGTTGGGTATATATCCTTTAATAATAATTTTGTATAAAGTAGCAGAACATGTGATGTAAAGAAAAAAAATTATGATAACTATTAACTAAAACACAAATTAGCAGCACAAATTTGTAGGACCAAGATAATAAAAAAAAACTTTGCCCACACTCAAATCTATATATCTTGTGATAGATAATAAGTAAAGCAATACACCTATAAAAATATTTTGATAAAAAATGACGGACCTGCTATGACTACCAGTTAAGAAAAATTATAACGTAAACCGTAACGTTCCGTCTCACAGACTGAACCGAACTAACAACTAAGCACATCTGGAATGTTGTTTACGCAAACTTATTGATAAACGGGATATAAAAGGGATACCAATGGCAGATAGATTAGATGAGGTCATTTACCAGAAATGCGGCAAGGTTTTGTTGTAGGCTCGAATTTAAGATTGCTTGCAGTCTCACAGACGGCACGTTACCAGTTAAGGGTTAAAGATATCCCAAGAGAAACTCGTAAAAAGTGTAAATGCATTTTACGAGTTCACAACATGTCTGCTAAGACATTGTAACTATGATGATGCGAAGGTCATAAACGTTGCGATGTCGTATTTTACATGAAATGATTCGAATCAACTGCCATTGAAAACTCAAACGTCAAGCCAAAGATATGGCTTCTATATGTTGTTGATACGTTCATAATCTGGAAGCGTGGAGACAAACAACTGAAAATATTGGCCCAAGGACTGAACCTTGAGGGACTCCGGCCTTTATAGGACGTCATGTCGAAAAGGTACCGTTGATCTTGATTCTGAATTTCCTTTCCCCAAAAAAGGATTTTAAGAGTTTTACAAGCCAAAACGGGAGGCCCTTTGGAATTACATAATTTATAGAGGAGGCCCCCAAGCCACACCTTGTCGAAAGTCTTTGAAATATCCAGAAGTAAGATGCCAGTACTTTTGCTTGGGTGAATCCGCTGGTTATACGCTCCACCAGCCTGACTGCCTGCAACTCCGTGCTATGCTCAGACCGAAACCCAAATTGAATGTCAGGAATCATGTTATGATCTGACGAGCAATTCTCGAGGTGACGTTTAATCTCGTTTTTGGTAAGCTCAGACGGCACAGACATCAGACTAATGGGACGATAAACCCGCAAAAAAATGGAACCCACCTTTTTTGGAATCATGACGACATCAGCAACTTTCCACACCTTTGGAAAGTACTAAGTACTGAGAATTGCGTTAGTTATTGCCACCATATACAGGGTGTTCTTTTGAAAACCTCCCACACAGGATTCCTCGAGAAACGCTAATTAAAAGACAAAACGCTGAGACACTTCAAAATATTTGTCAAGGGGGACAACTTTTTAACCAAAGGCTACTTGACCCCCTTGTGAAAATTTCAAATGACAAGGGTATCGAGTAATACTTCATCTCAGAAGTACGTCGAAGTCCTTTATTTTGGCGTTTTTTTTTAAATCGGTCAATTCGTTTTTGAGAAAATTAGAGTATTTGTGTATCTTAACGAGCAAGGTCAAAGGCTGGATCTGAACATAAATATCAAAAAAACCAAGTTCGTGGTGGTTAGCAGAAACCATGTCCCAAACACCCGAATCCACTTGAATGGAGGAGACATCGAACGGGACAGAAAATTTAAATATCTGGGATATATGGTAAACGAAACATGATGGGATCCAAATCAGGAGATAAGATGCAGAATTGAACAAGCTAGGACCATTTTCCTGAAACTTCGAAAATTTCTTACCAACAAAGATTTGAACTTCAGTCCCAGATACAGGATGAAGAAGTGTTACGTTTGGTCCACTCTGTTGTATGGCGTGGAGGCATGGACGCTGAAGGCAGCCATTGTAAATAAGATTGGAGCGTTCGAAACGTGGACTCTGCGACGAACGCTGAGAGTGTCCTGGGTCGACCATGTAAGAAATGAGAACGTTCTCCAGAGAGCTGGCTTAGCAGAACGCGAACTTTTTGAGGTTATAAGGAAAAGGAAAATAGCTTGCCTAGGCCACCTAATGCGTGGGGAATGCTATCACCTCCTGCGTTTCATTCTTCAAGGTAAGATCGAAAGTAGGAGAAGAGGAAATAGAAGAGAAAAGCTATCATGGCTGAGAGACATCCGCCATCGGACAGGAATAAGCGCCTTCCAGGAACTACAGAGGGCTGCAATGAATAGGATGATCTGATGAGAGAAAGGATGAACTCCTACGCAGGAATCTGCATGGCACCCTAAAAAGAAGAACGTATCTTAACTTGTTCAAATAGAATACAAAAAACTACGAAAACATCACTTTTCAAATGCTGCCCGTTATTGGCAAAACACTAATATAGGCGATTTTCAAATTCCTGACCGGCATTTGGATGACCTTTGTCAACGTACTTTTGAAAGTAGCCGTGATACCCCACAACATGTTTTTGCAACTGGGGTGGGAAGTTTTCGAACGAAGACCCTGTATGTTAAAGCCTTTGGTCTAGAGTAACTTCAAACACTTATTTGTGATTGGGTCCCCTCCAGGTGCTTTACGCATCTTTAGGTCTTTAGACCTTTCCTGCTGGTGTGCAGTAACCCACATAGCAATGGATGATATGAGAATATTCTGTTCACATTCAATACAGATATTATGAATATTCTGAGAAAATTCCATGGATAATTAGTATAATTACAGAATATTCTGTAAACGTTCGAAATGGGAAAAACACCCTATGTTCCTAGAATATTCCGCACGGATATTACATGAACAATCGTGGTAGAATGTTTTTGAATATTCTAGGAACATTTTGTCTAAATTACCTCATATACGAAACATTTTTAGGGAATTATGGATACTGTTCCAAAAATAATGGCACCTACTAGTGGCAGATGGTCACAAAAGTTAAGCGGTTAGACATCTCAGTCTAGATGCCTAAAGTAAAGTGTAAAAATGTAAACTTGTTGCATTTAACCTCAAAATTCTACTCACATTATATAATGAACAATACACCATAGTAGATGACCATAATTTGGAACAGTGTCACACACTTTATAACAACCAGCGAACCAGCAACCTTATTGTACAAAATTGGGTATAAATGCAGGCCTTTCAGGAATAAAACTCGTGAATTCGTGAATTGCTAAAATGCCCACGTCACATGTTGAAGCACAGAATGACAGAACACTTGAAGCAGAGAACAGAGTGACAACCAGACAAGATTGACAACTGACGACACCATAGTCACCATACATCAGCATAAGATGCTGTCACCACTGTCACTTTATCGTCGGTGGATGCTGTAACTGGATTGCTGGCAATGACTAATGACTAATAAACTTTTGAAAATTGCACATAATACTTATTAGGTATATTTAGGATGAACGCAAAACGAACGAAGGGTTTTTTTTAATTCACTGAGAAACGTGCAAATATAAATTAATAATACCTCATATTGAATATTTGCCTACATACAGATATTTCTGTTACGAGTATTACTGAATCTTCTTCAGAAAATAGCTACATCTTGTTCTAAGTAGATTATTAAAATAATATTCTATAAAGAATATTATGTTAATAATCCAGAATAATCAAGAGAAATAACGAATATTCTATGATTCTACTGAATATTCATGGAACATATAGGAGATGTATAAAAGAAGGGTGAGGACGTAAATACAGAAGAAGCTAAAGAATACTTTCCGAAATTAAACAAACACCAACAAATTTACTTATTGCTAACTACAGGACTACGTTACGTTTTTTAGAGAAAAAAAGTGGATAAAATAATAATATTCTATAAAGAATATTATTTTAAAGATCCAGAATAATCAAGAGAAATAACGGATATTCTATGATTCTACTGAATATTCATGGAACATATAGGAGATTTAAAGAATATTTATAGAATATGCAGTGCATAAAATAATAATATTCTATAAAGAATATTATTTTAAAGATCCAGAATAATCAAGAGAAATAACGGATATTCTATGATTCTACTGAATATTCATGGAACATATAGGAGATTTAAAGAATATTTATAGAATATGCAGTGCTATGTGGTTAAGGAATCATCTGTGATTCGTCGGCCGCGCTATGTAGAGCTACTGTAGAAGAATCTTCATAGAGGTAGGTATCACAAATATAAGCAGTCCTTCATCCTTCGGCATCACCCTGTATAAGAGGCCGTCCTCGGCATTCCGTCATCTTAGGCGGCCGTGTGAACAGTCGAACACGATCGCGACTCCTCACCTCAGAGGCATCATCCGTCATCGCCGTCTCTAAAAATGCCCGCCCTTTGTCTGCAGCCAACAAACAGTACTGTCACCTTCCGAATGAATAATTCACCAACGGAAACTGGAACGCGATCGTAAACCATCCTCCCCTCCCCCTCCCATCCCATCCGGACGACGACGCATCTCTAAAATCTAATCTCATTGTTCTCGGTTCTCACACCTCGACAACTATATCACCTACACTACAGGTGTGAGTCACCGCCATCTCCACTTGGGCTCGCCAATCCCACAGGCCTGGATTAAGTGCTCCAAGTTAGTATCCTTAACGCAAAATTCAAATTGAAGGCGGAACATGTCAGTCAGAGCGATACGTAGAAGAAGAAGAAGCTTTATTTCAAAATAGGATTACCCTAATACAAAATAAAGTAGTAATACCTAAAAAAATACAAATTGGTTATTCCAAATAATAAAATTAACACTAAAAAATAATTAAATTAATGCTGATACTATATATACTACGCCAATATACAATGCCAATATTAGAAACCTCAATAATAGAGAGAAGTTATCTGTGAGTCTAAAGATTATCAGATGGCTCTTATGTACTACAATAATTGTTGTTTAAATATTCTAAGCGACGAGCTTTGTTTTATTGTAATTGGAAGATTATTGTAATAATTGAATCCTTTAAAAAATAAAGAATTCATGCTACTTTTCTTGTTAGTTTTAGAAATATAAATAGCTTGTTTTCTAGTCTGATGTGCATGTATATCACTATTATAGCTAAAGCATTGCAAATGCGTTGGTGCCATACCTGACACTATTTTAAAAACAAATACCATTGTAAGATAATATGGTCTTTGTGATACAGATAACCAATTAAGGGTTGACAGCATCAACTGAATAGGTGTATATCGATTCGTCCTTAAGATAATTCCATCCCACGATTCTGCATCTTTTGTAACTGTGACAGTTGATTTGAGTTAAGGTATAGTACAGAAGAACAATAGTCAAAGTGGGGTTGTATAATGGACTGATATACTTTTAACCTCATCTCGGCAGACAGAAAATTAGAAATTCTTGTAAAAAAGAATAGCTTTTTAGAGATTTTCTTGTGTATATAATCAAAATGTTTATCAAATAATAAGAAGTTATCAAGTTGTATACCTAAATACTTTACGAAAGTAACGATTTCAATGTTTTGATTATCAATAGTAATTTTTAAATTCGAAAAATCTATCTATTTGTATTTATGTTTTGAGGTAACGATCATGGCTTTAGTCTTAAGGACATTTAATTTGAGCTTGTTTAATTTCGAGTAATTGTCAGCACCACTTAAGTCATCATTAATTTTTTCAATGGAAGTGTCTAGGTTAACATCTGATGATATGTAGGCTTTCTTTCCTTGTGTCTATGGTACATTTAATGGTTGACCTCGAATTTCACAAATATACCTACTTGGATGATACGTTTATCATTTGGAAGCATGGAAGAGAAAAGCTAAGAGAATTTCTAAAACACCAGCGCCGGTACTCTGTAACTTAGAAACGTGTTTCTATGCACTATGTGCTATGGGATCGGGTAGCCTCGTAAATATGGCAGTGCGCCGTGACAGCGTAGTAGACACGTGATAGGCACCCGAAACTGCCCGATCGTCATGGTGATAGAAACATGTTTCTATCTCTTAAGTTAGAGAGTACCGACGCTGAACAGCGTACATGAAGACATCCAGTTCACCATATAGGTAGACGAAAATAAAAAAAAACTAGCCTTCCTTGATATTCGTCTGACATGAAAAGGAGCCACGTTGGGACACAAGGTGTCCCACGACGATTAAGACAAACAATATATATTGGAACTGGGCAGTAGTAGCGAATTATAATTTTGGGGCTGTAAATTAGATGAAATGTAGTATGTTTCCTCATTATTATGTCCTCATTCAATGAGGTATTTGTTTTTGGTCACGTGACCTCCGATTCAAAAAATTTAATGGGACACCCTGTATATTTGTGACTTTTTATGTTCCTCCCGATAAAACGATTCCAACAAGCCGCACACTTGGGGTCTAAAGTGATTAATTCAAAAGCTACAGATACTTAAAGGACTGTACCACCACTATTATGAAACACTACTAAATTAATTTAACTGTAGGGGTACACGTTATAATCCGAGTTATAATAATTAACAGTAGTGGTACCATCCTTTAAGTATCTCTAGCTTTTGAATTAATCACTTTATACCCAAGAGTGCTAGTTTCTTGGAATCGTTTTATCGGGAGGAACACAAAAAGTCAAAATATACAGGGTATTCCATTAAAATTTTTGAATCGGAGGTCACGTGACCAAAAACAATTACCTCATTGGGTGTCAGAGTAATAAGAAGATATACTATATTTGCTCTATTTAAACGCCCAAAATTATAATTCGCTACTACTGCCCAGTTCCGATATATTGCTTGTCTTAATCGTCGTGGGACACCCTGTATATGTATGTAGAAAATCAACGCACACTGATCTGTGCTTACATAAAAAATCGAACCACCACCCATCCCAGAAGCATGGAATTATTAGAAATTTGACAAAACGGGCTGGAAAAGTATTCCAACCAGAAAAACTCGACACCGAATTGAAAAACCTAAAGAACTGGTTATACAGAGGATGCAATTTCAAGAAAAATGAAAAGAAATAAACCTGAACCGATAATAAAAGCTTTTTTACCGTATGTGGCCGGAATAACAGGCAGAATAGAAAAAATACTACAAAAAAAATTGTCAAGAACATCTAGAGGCCAACCAGATAGATACAGAAGTATTAAAGAACAGTGAAGGACAAAAGGGACTCACTCAAAACCGGGGGTTATCGCATACCAGGCACATGTGGGAGTGTATACATCGGAACAACAAAGCGATCGATAAACACAAAGATTGAAGAAACCATAAGACTAGCTGTCGACTGACAAGTCAGCGGTAACCAAACATGGAGGGAGACCGTAGAATCAAGTTGGAGGGAACTCAGGTTCTTGTCGCAACGTCTTCATAATATGCCATACTCCACATTGAAATACAAAAACATAATTTCAATAGGAAAGAAGAAACGGAGAAAGTCACCCGGACAAGGGTACCCATCCTAAATGACCTGAAGAGTGAAGACACTGCCAAACCGCGAGGAAGCGTAGCTACTAACGCTACCAAGATGGGCTACATTACAGGTTACAGATGCTTTTTCCGCAATAATAAAAAGCATATGTACATATTCCTATACAGGACACCTCTGAGAATGACCTCAAACGCGTACAGGGCACGTTTATGATACTTCCAAAATCTTTGCTGAAAATTCCTTGGTACATAAGGAACAATCAAATTCTCAAGGAGATTTCTTCTCTCCTTAATTCGCAGCTAATCTCCACAAGACAGTCAGAAACCATTCAAATCCTAGTGTCTCATCCCTTGTAAGGCTCTGCCCAAAGGCTTACGACAAGGTCAAACGCCGTTCTTACCTGATGACTAGTCGGGGTTAACAAAACAGCCCCTCTTCTGAAGTAGCTAACCCGGTTCTAAACCCCGGCTAAAGCTACCGTCCAGTGTCGTTTATAAGTAAAAGTTCTCTCGGTCTCCTCAAGGCCAAAAAAGCCTCACAAATTCCCATCGTGTGTATTACACACCCGATAGATGACAAAACTTCACAGTTGAACCTTTCACGGGGGGACCGCGCTTCCATCGCGGGTGTTTTTTGAAGACTTCTCCTCCTCGTACTTCAACTCCAACCAAAACAAAAAAAAGACCAGCCGTCACTATTTCGGAAGTTACCGAAGTGAGATAGCTTGTGAAGATGCCATCCACTCGTGGTGGCGAAACGTCAAGCCTTGACGCTCAATGACGCTGGCACAAAAACCCAAGAACCACAAATTCATTGAAACATCTAAAACAAACACGACGACTTTTTGACGTTTAATTTCACGAGTTACATCGGCCTGAAAGTTTCCAAAGTAGAGCAAGAGTTTGCTTCGCTTGCTTCCCATCGTTTTTCAGTCAGTCAGAGATAATCCGTTGTGCCGTTAACATCATATTTTTGTATTCCTTTTGACACATTTTTGGACTTGTATTTTGTAGAATAATAAACTTTTTTAAAAAGCGATCTCGAGGCATTAAACTTATAGCTGGCGCAGTCGGCAGTAGGATTAGAACTTCTTCTTCTTCGGGTTCCATCTCCTAACGGAGGTTGGAAATCATCATGGCAATCCTGATTTTGTTTGGTGCCATTCTAAATAGTTCCGTGGAACTGCAGCTGAACCATTCTCTCAAGTTCCGAAGCCAGGACGTCCTTCTCCTACCAACACTCCTTTTACCTTGTATTTTTCCCTGCATAATAAGTTGGAGCAAAGAATATTTTTCATTTCGAATTACGTGACCCAAGTACTCGAGTTTTCTTTTCTTAATGGTTTTTATTATTGTACATTCGCTTCCGATTCTCTGCAGGACCTCTCTATTTGTTACCCTTTCCACCCACGAGATCTTCAAGATTCTTCGGTAACACCACATTTCAAAGGCTTCGAGTTTATTTAAGTCTGTTTGTTTTAAGGTCCATGATTCAACTCCATACAACAAAACAGAGAATACGTAACAATGTAAAAGCCGCTTTCTGAGCTGCAAACTAAGATCACGATTACACAGAGCCTTCTTCATATTAGTAAAGGAGTTTCGCGATTGTTCAATACGGCATCTTATCTCTCTGGTTTGATCGTTCTCCTCATTCAGCCATACACCGAGATACTTATAATTACGAACTCTTTCAATCTGAACACCAGAGACAGTTAAATTAGCGTTCACGTTTGACTTTGTTATAGCCATCCACTTGGTTTTTTTGATGTTCATTGTTAATCCAAAATCTTTGCATAGATTGTTGGTCTTTTCTATCAGGTACTGTAAGTCATCGATACTCTCCGCAATTATTACCGTGTCATCGGCATATCGGATATTATTTATTATGCGTCCATTAATGTTAATACCCGCTGATTCTTCACCAAGAGCTTCCTCGAAAATCACTTCGCTGTACATATTAAACAGGAGTGGAGACAATATGCAGCCCTGCCTCACACCTCTTAGAATTTTTACCTCCTCAGTATAATGATCCTCCACTTTCACTCTCGCTGTCTGTCCCCAGTATAGGTTGGCTATTATTCTTATGTCCCGTTCGTCAATATTTTTCGATTTTAGAAGCTGTAACAACTTTTCGTGTCTGACTTTATCAAACGCCTTTTCAAAGTCAATAAAACAGGCAAACATGTCTTGGTTAATATCTAGACATCGTTGTATCATTACATTTATGCCAAATAGAGCTTCTCGTGTGCCCATGCCATCACGGAAGCCAAATTGTGTGTCGCTTAGGTTTTCTTCGATTTTCCTATGTATACGATTATGTATTATCTTTAGAAATATTTTCAGAGTGTGACTCATCAAGGCAATTGTTCTATATTCAGGACACTTTTTAGCTTTGCTGTTTTTTGGGATTGTAATAAAAGTGGAGGATAGCCACTGGCTTGGTATAATGCCGGTCCTATATATTGCATTAAACAAGTCTACCATGACATCGACATGGTCTTCATCTATTAGTTTTAAAATCTCTGCCGGTACATTATCGCTTCCTGTCGCTTTTCCGTTCTTTGCATTTTTTATGGCATGAATAACTTCATCCTTCAAGATATCAGGTCCCGTCTCCCCTCCTATCTCCGTCAGAGCTGGTCTATCATCATGAAAGAGCTCTAGTATGTAATTCTTCCAAGTTATCAGTTTTTGTTTTGTATCTGTTATTACGTTCCCGCTTGCGTCCTTTAGTATACTACAGTATTTACTCCTAGTACCTGCCATTTCCTTTACCCTTTTATGCATGTTGAAGCTATCGTACTTCTTTTCATACTCCTCTATTTCCTCACATTGTTCTGCCCACCATGTTTCCTTTGCTTCCTTGATTTGTTTGTTAATGATCTTATTGATTTTCTTGTATTCTTTGGATTTTTGTTTGAGTTTGCGTCTTTCTTCCATCAACTTAAGTATGTCGTCCGTCATCCATCTTTTTTTACCATTCGTGATAGGTTTGAGTGTTTGTTGCCCTATTTCTTTTAAGGTTTTTTGTATTACATCCCATTGTTTGTTGACATCTATAATTAGTTCTTGGTTATTTTTCAGTTTTTGTAGCTCCCTGTTTACTTTATTTTTTGTGTCTGTATATGTGTTCATTTCTTTTAGTCTTCTGGTGTCTATTTTTTTCTGTGATTCGTTTTTCTTAACTTTCTTCAGTTTTACGTTTATGATAGCTACTAGTGGGTTGTGATCCGAATTTATATCAGCTCCTGGATATGTTTTTGTAGATTTCACGGCGTTTTGAAATCTTTTTGCTATTAGGATAAAATCTATTTGGTTACGCACAATTTTTCCATCTTTTCCATCTCCTGGGGCTATCCATGTATAGAGTCTTCGGTTTGGCAGTTTAAAATAAGTGTTGGTTATCATAAAATCCTGATCTTGGCAGAATTGTATCAGTCGGTCTCCTCTTTCATTCCGCTCCCCTAGACCATGCTCACCAACGCATCCTTCAACTTTGCCTTTCCCCACTTTGGCATTGAAGTCGCCCAATATTGTATTGATGTCCCGTTTGTTAGTTGACTTCATAATTTTATTTAGGTCTTCATAAAATTCTTCAATCAGGTTGTCATCTTTATCTGCTGTTGGTGCGTATATCTGAATTATATTGATAGGGTGCGTGGTTGATTCCAATTTAAGCATGATAATTCGATCTGAATAGGGGATGAAGTCAGTAACGGCTTTATTCACATCTTTGTTCACAATGATACCGACACCGTATCGATGGCTTGGGTCTGTGTTGCCACTATAATACATGATTCCTTCTGGTGTGGGACATTTACCTGATCCTGGCCACTGAACATCACTTACACCAAGAATGTCTATTTTAAGTCTGGACATTTCAGCTGTAGTATTATCTAGTTTACCTGGTCGATATAAACTTCTTACATTCCATGTTGCAATCTTCATAGCTGGCCCGGGGATTCTTAGCACCCTCTGACCATCGAAGGTCTGCCGGGGACTGAGGGCCACTTTTTTTGTTTTTCCAGCCATGATGATTTTACTAGGGATATCATAGTGATCTTTAATACAGTGGTTTCCCGTTGCCTTCTGTATCCTTATGCCGTTGATTACTGTTAGTAATTCATCCGCCTTTGAGGCCGATTTCTCAACCTCAGGACAAAAGAGTGCCCTTTCCTCTACTTGTTCATCCGCCCGTAGCCGTTGACAAGGTAGAGGTGGATCGCTTATTCCGGCAATCACTCGGTCGTCAGAGCCTCGTCGGTTATCTAGCAGGGTGCACCGGATAACGTTGGTTGTTATCACACGAGCAGGTGAGGTTGACATTTGGGCTGGCATTGTTAGACCTTCGCCCTTTACACCCCTTAGATTAGAACTACGCGAACCCAAAAAGAACTATTCTCAAACCCAGTGTTTGGACATCATTAATATATGGATGCTCCCTTCTTCTAAGTATCTACGCGATTGGCAAAAAAATTCCCGAAAAAAAGCAGTCTTCGGGAAGGACCGCACATCAGACCAATATAGAGAGTCAACATCAACAAGGGAGGAGTTATACCAGCCTGAAAGGCCGATGGAGCAGGAATAGTGCTGAGGATGCTACCAGTTTCCAGAGAAGAGCAAGAGTTTATTTACTTCGCTTGCCTCCCATCGTTTTTCATTCAGTCAGAGGTAATCCGTTGTACCGTTAACTTCATATTTATTTTTGTATTTATTTTAACGCATTTTTGGACTTCGAGGCATCGAACCATCGAGGTAGAATCCCAAGGAGACGCTATAAGGTTCAATTTCGCATAACAACAACGGTAGTAGGAGGCGTGGCTAGGTGTGGTAACAATATGGACGCATCGCCAGTGCCAGATTACTTTCTTATGTAAATAATTTTGAAAATTCATTATAATGATGATTTAAATATGAAGTATTGGGTTGATTTTTCAATCTAATGCGAAATTCATAGTTAAGTATATGAAAAAAACAGGCTTAGGTAGAGACGACATTCAGCATCAATTGAATAATACAACTGTATTATTGCTGCTATACGTTATACTTTATTGTGATAAAGATTACAAATGCAGTCCTGTACATTGTTATTTTTTTGCATACATACCTATGAAATGTAATTCCTGTCGATCTCTTCTTATCCATGCCATCTCTGCTAGAGCAACTACGATAAGCACATGCAATCATTATTTCCTTTATGAATTCACTAGAATATCACTTAAAAATAACTAAAGATCTCGGTAAAAACACTCAAAAAAAGCAAACACGAAATTGTCAAAGAAACGTCAGCTGTTTGACATAAGTGTCGAATCAATATGGCCAACTTGCACCTGCTTTCAGCCACGTTATCGCGCCTCCATGGGATTCTACCTCGATGCATCGAACTTATACCTCACGCGTCACATTTCGATGTGACGTCTGGCCGTTTTGACAATCTTTAGCATGTCAACTCTATTTCCTGCGACAGCCTCCTAAGCCCGACTCTGCAACTATTTTAGAGGGCGCTGCCTGCGCTCATTATACGCTGCCGCTCAGCATTTATGCTTGAGTGTGTACACCGAGCGTCATTTAAATTCAATAAGGCCGTGTGATATATTTTCGCGGGAACCAAGAGTGGGCGAAGATGCGAATAGGCCGGAGACAGTCTTCTTTGCTGCCGTTTCTGCTTAGAAGAAATGACAGTACCGATTCAGATGGATATGGTACGACCTCTGCTTTCATTTATAAGAAAAAGATGACATATGACACCTAAAATGGCTATTAACTTTGCGTAACTTTATAGACAGATATATCTAAAGGGAAACGCCAAAGTTAGACGGTTCAACCCTACTGATCCGACCAACTACAAACCTATAGCTCTGCTCTCTGTAATCAGTAAAGTAATGGAGAAATGCGTCCACCAAGAACTCATGAAATACCTAGAGCTCCATCACTTAATCAACGACAGACAATATGTATTTCGACACCGAAGGTCAACTGGAGATCTCCTGACTTACGTCAACATGTGTGGGGCAAACTCATCCAGTCATTTGGCGAGGCTCACGTCGTTGTTCTCCATATTTCAAAGGCATTCGATAAACTGTTGCATGCAGCTCTCCTAAACAAGCTCCCGTCTTATGGGCTACCAGTTATGCTTTGTGGTTGGCTCGCAGACCTCCTCTCAGGTCGGAAAATCTCTGTCGTGGTACACGGCGTTTCCTTTTCTTTCCATACCATCAATGCTGGGGTTCCGCAGGGATAGGTATTGGCTTCTACATTGTTTCTGTTTCACATTGATGATCTACTCTCTAACACTACGAGCCCAATCCACAGATTTGCGGATGACAGAACGTTGCATGCAGGCATCATGAACAATAGACCGATATCTGTGGTCGAGCTGGAACGCAGAAGACTGGCAGCGCCAGCTTTATTTTCAAAGGATCTCGATACCATTACCGCTTGGAGGCTCAAGAATATGTTAAAATTTAATGCTTCTAAGACCCAGTGTTGCACGCTATCAAACAAGAAGTACCCAAACCAACACCAGGTTCTAATGAACAACCGGGCTCTGCCAAGGAGTCACTCATTCAAGCTGTTAGGAGTCTACATCACAGAAAATCTGATCTGGCAAGAACACGTTGCGTCAATTGCAACAGCTGCTGGTAAAAAGCTTGGGTACCTATTTAGAGCCAGAAAGTGCTTTTCACGATGTAACCTCCTCACGCTATATAAAATCCAGATAAGACCTGGAGTATTGCTCTCATGTCTGGGGAGCTGCTGCTCCTACTAACCTGTCTATACTTGAGGCTGTCCTTAACGCGCCACCTCCAGTCACTTTCTCACTGGCGTGCGGTTGGTGACCTCACACTCTCCTACCTATATTCAAATGGAGTCTGCTCCTCTGAACTACCGTTCTGCCGTTCACCAATCCTGTCGGATGCACCCGTGCGACTGTTGCATCTCATCCTAAGGCGGTCATTCTTCATACCTCATACCTCAAGAACCGAGCGGTACGACTGCACATCTATTCCCAGGTCTGCCCAGTTATAAAAAAATCAAGGTCAAACTGATTATTTGTGTTAAGTTTAAAAAACCTAATTGCAACAGTGTAACACCAGATATGTACTTATAGGGCTCACTCTATAGCAGTTTGCAATACGTTAAACGTCAAACTTCAAGACATTCAATAATGACAGCCACGATTGGGGTTATCCAAAACTTAAATTGTTTGTATCTCGAAATCGGTAAAATTTTGTAATAGACGACCGAAAAAAAGACTAAAATTTTGTATTGTTGCACCATGTTACGTATGTTTGAGAGCAGGGCCGTAGCTGGGTGTTGACCATGTATAAAAGAAAAGTGAAGGTGTAAATACAGAAAAAGCTAAACAATACTTTACAATATTAAGCAAACATCAAAAAATTTACTTATTGCTAATTACAGAACTACGTTATGTTTTTTAGAGAAAATCCATTTAATTCTATTTTTTTATTTATGTTATTGGCTCTGATCTGAGATCAACTGGCCAGTTCTATATCTATTTAATAACATCTTGATTACTTTATTTTGCATTTGGTACCTATTCTAGTAGTTTATTCCATTCATGGGAACTCATGGGAGGAGTTTGAACCCCCTAAACCCCTCCTTATATACGGCCCTGTTTGGGAGGCTAACGCAGTCGCACCCACCGCTACTTTTCCACCTGAACCCGACGTTCATTTTATTCATCAGGACGAGTTAGGGAACAGGTAGTCCACAAATCAACAGTCGCAGCCACAGAGTTAACATCTCTAGAGGGAATGTAAACAACAAAATGCAAGGTCGCTGAACAGCCAACATGTAACGGAAATTTTGACAGCTTGAGGGCATTACCAGTGGCGTACGATTTTATATTAAAATTGGATGTTTATTAATAGATTCAATTATTACTGTGCTGTTATAAACTGATACAATAAGTTGTATTAGTATTTAGCTATACTTAGAGAGTTACTCTTATTATAACTTGATTGTAACAGTTGATAATTTATTATTACCATGAAGTGTTTCCCCATATTTTACGCTACTGAAAACCAAAACAAAACCTATACTAACCTATGATAAGTGGTGTTCACCGATTCGTCGCTATTGCACAAACTATGCACTTTTCATTTCATCCCATCATGCAATTATGACAATATTGTTCATAAATAATTTAATTCACACCACAAATAGTAACAAAGTCACTCAAATATACACTAAAACAAAAATCTCAACATACGCAATAACCACAACTACAATGACAGCCGCATGACAGCTTTAGGGGACGCCGATTGTAGGTTGTCAGATTTACGATATATTAGAGGTTATTGCGACATTCCGCTATGAAATTTACCATTTTTGAGATTTCGTTGAATCAATACAAATTATCTTCACGTAAATCAGTTACATTGCAAGTATATTTTAATGTATAGTTAAATACCCAGTTAAATACTTTGAGGAACATGTGTTCAAACTGCGGAAACTGCCAGATTTTGAAGAACCTGGAAGGTCCTTAAGCGGACGAGGAAGAGTGTGGCAATAGCCAGGCCCGGATTAGCATCAATTTACGCCCTAGGCCACAGTCCTAAAATACGCCCCTTCCGGGTGGCCTCGAGGTTGTGAAATTTTTGGCTGTAGGACACTAGCGCGCCGTGGTCAGATTGGTCCTAATCAAAAGCGCGCAAAATATTTCGGAAAAGAGGCAGGTATGTGGACACAAGCGCGCGATAAGGCGCTCGTTTACTTTCACAGCGTTATATTTGCATTGAACTGCATCACAAGTTAGCAACTTGTCGAATGCTGGTAAGATTCTGTGTATTCAAATAGATAATGGATGTTTTGGATCCAGTGAATAATGGCATAGAAGTATTTTCAAAGCATTCAGCAACCTGCCATGATCTAGATAAACCGAAAGTCCATCTCAAACAACGCCCAACTTCAGAATTAGCGTCTTTATATGCTACAATTAAACTTAAGTATTTTTTTTGAACCAGGCTTGTATTAGATAAAATCTACACCCATTGTTGTACAGTTAGGCGAAACTTGCTTTATTCCTAAATGGTTGGCGATTTCAAAATCACAAATTATTTGTGAAGGGTTAAAGGACAAATAATTTTCTCCATGATAATCGACTAACAATTTAAAACCTAAAACATGTGTAGGTGTAGAACTTTGTTAGGTAGCAGTATAAACACTACATTTTTGAAAGCGTGGATTATAAATAATTGATACAAATTTTTGTACAGTAATCAATAGTGTCATCTACGTATACCTTATTACAGGAGCACAGAAATTTTGAATTTGTTTCGCAATAAAATACAACTAGGTTATGGTGGTAATTACTAATTATAAAGAATAAAAGGTAGGTTGTCATTAAGAACATCCAAGCTTAATTTTCTTCCGGCGCGCAAGTGATCGGTGCCGTTTGAGGCACCCTTTTCGAAAACAGGTAAAAATCAAACCGTGCGCGCATGTGAGCGATCACCAAATTTTTGTACTATATTATCTGTATAATTCGTTTCGTTTTATAGTTTCTTTTGAACTATTTATGCTACTAAAACTTCTTTTTTTTTAACTTTTTCCAAAAGGATAGTTAAGGTCGTTCTAGCACAATACTAGTCAATGACATTTTAAAATATGTATGTAAAATCCCAATATGTACTGCAATTTGCAGTAAGCAGATATTGAGTAAAACATATATTGAACATTACATAGTTTTAGAATTTCTTCTTTCTTGCTTTGACCCACGTAAATGATTGAATCGTGCTGGTGGACTTTTTTTCATTTTCAATGCTTGGAAGAGCGAGGGCGATGAGCTTTGCTTGCTGAATCATATGTGATCTATGGTTATGTTTGATCTTGTTTAAACAGGAAAATGGCCTTAAACGGTACGATTGAGTTGGACACTAACAAACAAATGATACGGTAATTAGTAATAAAAGAAGAAGACTATTAATGCATATGAAGTAATTATATAGACTCATAATATATTGAGTGGGTTGACTTGATCTTTTTGTTTTGGATTCATTGCTTTTTATAGCTAATTATGTAACGTGTGGATTAGAAGTAAAAAAGGTTGTCGCTTTTCCATGACCTGCGCCCCCGTAAGATTGCGCCCTAGGCCATGGCCTAGGTTGGCCTTATGGGTAATCCGGGCCTGGCAATAGCGCTATAGATGTCGGCTGGCCAATATTCAAATTAGGCTCCCTCTAGAGATGTTAACTCTGTGGTCGCAGCTTTCCTTTCGAGTGCACTTGAATGTAATAATCTTATCAGAAAAACAGACAGCAAGACTCCGTGGCGCAACGGTAGCGCGTCTGACTCCAGATCAGAAGGTTGCGTGTTCAAATCACGTCGGGGTCACGTTTTTTTTTTCTTTTTAAAATGCAGCTAATTTATTGATGTTACCCAAAATCGTAAATATAAGTAAATAATGCAGTCTCGCAAATATATTTCAAAGGTTGTCACTCAGATCCCAACCGTAAATAAAACCGTAAAAAAACAAACGGTAAGACTCCGTGGCGCAACGGTAGCGCGTCTGACTCCAGATCAGAAGGTTGCGTGTTCAAATCACGTCGGGGTCATTATTTTTTTTACTATTAGAATTGTTACAAAACCACAAACATCAATAAATCATGTTGCATCCGAAATCTACCATGATTTGCTGTGCTTTACTGATTCATAAATAAGTCTTTGTATTAAAAAACGTTATAATGCCCCTACATATGCATCTGCATCCTTTTCCAAAGTAGAAAAGCCTTATGTGCATCCTTAGTATGGTTCAACTCTTGTTTTACTGAATGAACCACCACCATTTTTAGGTAGGGATTGCATGGACCGCATACAACGTGCTCAAAGTTCTTGTAGGGTAAAACCCCCAATTGTTGGCAGTCGATAACTGCTTCCATAAATGCGAGAGATGTATGATTTTTATGATTATATAGCCAGAAATTACTGTAGTTTTGAACTAATGAGAAATAATTTCTCAGCAAGCTGAAAAACCAGGGAATAAGACAAAAAATACAGACAATTGCAAATTCCGTATTATTGGCACCCTTTTCCCAATGGTTGGCACTGGCTGATGCTAATTATTGGCACTACGCCTTTTGTATTATATGTAGTGGTTTAAAATAGATATCGGACAGATTTTAACTTTTGTATGAAAAAACAAGTGTAGTTATTACAAAAACTTTAATCAAAATAGTTCCGTATAGGTATCTACAAAAAATAAAGGACATTCTGAGTACCAAATTAAGTCAAATCAGATGCACAGCGTACTACCAGTACTGCACAAAATAAATCAGTACCTAATACAGTAATAATTATTGGTAGCTAAATTGTTCCAGCTAATGTAAACATAAGTTCAAGTTCTGCCAAGTTTTCCATTCTTCTTAGAGTTTTCTTTTGTCGTACACACATCTTTTTCGTAGACTTTTTTGTTTTTGGAGTGTTTACTTTTCCCTGTTCTGGGTTGTACTGGGAGCATGTGTTGTCCCCTTCCTCTTTTAAGTACCCTTCGATGCCTATGAACCAACCTCTGATGTCCTTCTCCGCAATGCAAGAAGAAGCGGGGGTTATTCCTTCAGAAGTGCTTCAATATGCCCTGGACGGCACTTCAGCCAATCCTTACCAGGCATATTTTTTTGAACCGACCGTTTCTCTGTCCATAAGTTCCTTAACTGAAGGTCTATTGGATCCTAGGAAGCCTCTTCCTGTAACTTTCCAAGACCCAATTTACAATTCTAGTTTCTCCATAGGATACTAGGTAGCTCTTTTCCATTATTTTTGAAGTTGTATTCCTGTCTGAATTGTATGGTTGACCTAGACATTCCAAATTTTTTGAAAACAGCTTTTTTTGACTTTCCGGAACGCACCTCATCCAATGGCTTTTGTAAAATATCTTCGGCGTACCGGGAAGGCAAAAATGGTACTGTAAATCAATTTGCTTATGTGGTTCATAAAAGGGTTGATTTGCCATGAAAACCAAAAACAAAATTCTATTTTTGAACTCATATTTATCCTTGGGCCAACAAATAGATTTGGGACTGCCTAGTGTTCCACTTATTGGCACCTTGAAATGCTACGTACTAGCTGATACAATTTAGCAGTACTATCGGAAAATAACTATTTTAGATTACTAACTATTATTAAAAATCATCTATATATATACTTGTATTGGCTGTAATAGAATGATTTAACTGCCTGAAGGGTGTGCGTGTTTCATACCTAATTTGCAAGCAGATAGCAAGCATAAACATATGGAGAATATTAAATTTACCTTTTTCACTAGCCTTCCAGCCCATTACGATCAATACTAAGACGATTTTGCTTTAATTTAAAGTATTTATAGTGTATTGGAAGCTACACCATTGAAAAAAAGAGCAGTGGCAAGTATTGGAACTTTATTAAGTCCGCAGTCCTAAGATCTTGGCACCCCATGACAACATTACGTGACTTTACAAAAATAGGTTCCAATCGTTGGCACTCCAATTTTTACTAAAATAGATGATCAAAAAAGTTGTACATCCTGGATATACTTGAATGGACCCTACATGATTTATTTCTGTCAAAAATGCAGGTGTATCACCAGTCATTTCGCTATAGAGGGTACTTTTGTAGTACCCACCGGTCTAAATTTTGCGCTGATTCTGCAGTCTTTCACGCGACACCCTCACTTCTCTGCTGACAAGCATCTACTGGTGAAAAAACACTTATTATGTTAATACTACCATATACTGCTGCCTCTTCTACTAGTAGCACAACAATTAGCTGCCGCTTTCTGAAAATCGTTAAATTCTACAAAAACGCCAACAGTTAGCGAGGTGCCAACAATTGGGGGTTTTACCCTATTCGATTTATGTAAGAAATCAGGAAGTGTGGCCACGTTTTCCATAAGTTAAGAGAATGAAGTTCGCTGTCAGTGGGCGCTTCGGTTTTGACAATTTTGACACCCAACCGCGAAGTCGCCATTTCTGACTACAAGCATACTTATAACCTGGCAATATGCGATACCCGATTTGAGTAAAACATCAATGCGCTCCACCGAATCTGCTTTCTTACTGCGCCTGGCTGCGGATGGAGCCGGATTGTAGCATGTATAACGGGTTAGGTGTCTCCTTTTAACTGATGGATGGATGTATATATTCTCTGTGGCTTGCATTGGAGATCTCGCACTCGTGATCCAATCTAGCCAATCGTGTATACTCCTAACAGAAAGCAACATAGGACTTCGAACTTTTCAACCCACACTTTTGTCACAAAATGTTTGATAACCAGTAATTTGTAATAACCTGGCTTCTTTTCCTACCAAGTTAAGTAACCAGTTAAGTTACAAATTTCGCGTAATTCAGGGCAACGGGTAAGTGGCGGCTGTGCTTTTATAGATCATAAGAAATAAACGCAACGAGCCAGTAATCGTTAACAGCCTAATTTCAAACTATAAAAGTTCCTTTTATTACCGACGGCGACCGGCTTGCGTGCTACATTAAACACCAAAAAACGTGAGAACGCCAGTTTTCTCCTCTTCATTTTACATCTTCATTTCTTCACCTTGTTGCAATTATTTTTTTACACTAATCATCTTTTAATAAGGAACGAATGGCAAACTTCCTCCGTTATATTTGCACGTATATATAGTCATTCTGGGTTCATGATTGATTCAGGAAGTTTTCTCATCTCTAGCAGATTTTACTTCCCACGAGGTAATTAGAGAATTTGAGATGATACAATTTCGAATGTTATACTAGTAGGTAGGCCATAAAAAACCCTGCATAAAGCAATGCTTCGCAAATATAGGTTTATTTATGTGTTTCATTTTATCAAAGTAATTTCGTCTATGTTCACTTGGTATTTAAGCCCACTCGTGGTCTCAAACCTGCAGAAGATCCTCGTCGCTAGACCCCCCTTACCCTTTTAGCTTTAGGCTAGGCGCACACTTGCGATTTGCTGTCGCAGCGGCTGAAAAATCGTAATAGCCAGTAAAATTAGATATGCGCGCACTTGCGTCTAACTGACCGCAGTAGTATAACGGATTCCGTCAGAACAGCTTGTGTGATAGCCTTATTATTACGTGCAAAGGCTAGAAAACAACGGCGTAAAAAGTAATGGGTGCATCCAATTGAGGTTGTGAATTAAGAAAAACAAATTTTTTGCGATAAATGGAAAGATCATATATAAGTTTTATAACAAAACTGTGTTTGTCTTTTTTTTCGCAATAATTCAAAAGTTATATCAAAATAAAAATGGGTCTTTGAATCGAGTAACGAAAACCCGACTGCTCCCGAACCCGTGTGACGTCACCATGGCGGTCAAGATGCTCTTTTGACCAACGACGTCCTAGTCCGATACTAGATTCTAGATTCCCAACCAATTGCGAAAATACGTACTGGTAAACTGGTAACTAGTGGATATTTGTTGCAATACAGTCGATAAATAAAGTTCGCAGCTCGAAGTCTAAGATCGAAATAAATATGTTTTTGAATGTTTAAATTTGAAGTCAGATTACAGATTCCAGTTTCGTTGAAAAGATCTCCACAATCGAAGGATAGCACAGTGGTTAGAGAGTCCGATAGTGGATCTCAGGGTTTTTCGACCGAAACCCAGGCCTTCCAACTTTTTTTTATATCAAAAAATTTATTAATGTATTGTGATTTTTGCACTTGATACGCACATTTTTTCTTCGATCAACATAAATATGTGTTTGAATCAAAGTTTGTTAGCATATTACTGCACAGTGCAAAAGCTAAGTACAGGAGGCGGTGGACAATTCAAAAAATCAGTGGAAATGAGGTTTGTCCGTCAATATCAATCGCCATTAATTTTTTTTCAATGTAAATCCCTTCATCCATTCAATTCATTCATTTTTTAATTTTTTAATGTAAAAAAAGTAACTCGTAATCACATTCTGTTTATCACTTGGTATTATTATTTATTTAACTTTGGGCAATGAAGCTTAACAATTAAATTTTCATAAAAATTTAACAAGCACTGGGCAGTGCAAGTAATATGTCTAACAAAATTTGATTCAAACACATATTTATGTTGATCGTAGAAAAAATGTGCGTAACAAGTGCAAAAAGCACGATACATCAATAAATTTTTTGATAAAAGAAATAAAAAAAAAATAGCTGGAAGGCCTGGGTTTCGATCCAAAGACCCTGAGATCCACTACCGGACTCTCTAACCACTGGGCCATCCTTTAATTGAGGAGATCTTTTCAATGAAACATATTTGATCAGGTACTTGCTGGAATCTGTACTAACTTCAAACATTGAAAAATATTTTTATGTCGATCGTAGACTTAGTCTCGAGCTGCAAACTTCATTCATCGTCTATGTTGTAACAAATATACACTAGTTACCAGCAAGTATTTTCGCGATTGGTTGGGAAACTAGAATCTTGTATCGGAGTAGGACGTCGTTGGTCAAAGGAGCATCTTGACCGCCATGGTGACGTCAAACAGGTTAGGGAGCCGTCGGCGAGTCTTTGGTACTCGATTCAAAAATTCATTTTTATTTTGATATAACTTTTGAATTATTGCGAAAAAAAAGACAACAAAAACAGTTTTGTTATAAAACATATATGTGATCTTTCCATTTATGACAAAACATTTTTTTAATCAAAACCTCAATTGTGACCCGGGTGCTCAAAGGGCATTCCACAAAATTCATCATGATTTGTGTGATTACCCCAAAAAAATTTTCAATATTATTGGATGAGCATAGCTAGTTTTAATGAACTACTTAATATTATTGGACCAAAAATAACATATCAAGACACTATATGACACCACAAAGCACCAAATACACGTATTCCGCGGTCCGCAAATCAAGAAGCGTGTTTAAAAAGTAGCGAGTGAGCTCAGGTTTATGCTAGGCCGTATGGTTCATTTCAATCTGCGACAATCGCGTCGCTGCAAAAATAGGGCTGGTTGCATTTTTTTAGTCGCTGCTATTTTTCTGTCGCAAGTGCGTGCAGTCCCGTTGTACATTGTGAGCTTTATTATGGCGACCAAACTATCGTGCGACAGACAATCGCTAGTGCGCGCCTAGCCTTAGTTTGGCCATAGGTTCTTCCTAGATTCTAGGTTCTTCCAATGACTTTAGACAGGCACTGTTCAGTATATTACTTAGCTTGAGACAGCTATCATTTTATTCCTTATAGATTGGGATCTTCTGGCCCGGAAATCCTCAGAGGACAAACTGCACAGTCCTGGCCTGAAGGCCCTTGCACTTTGGTCTGAATACACTTTCCTTCACAGACACTCAGAAAACCTTTCAGTTCAGTTCAGTTCTAGCAAGCATGGCATCAAAAGATGGCCTGCGCAGGCGCTCTCAAATGGTTTTTCAATCCCACATCCCGTGACCTGTACAGTCCGGCGAATCTCCACATACGCTCCGATAATCCTTGATGCCAGGACTGTGTAGTTTTTCCTCTGAGGATTTCCGAAGCGTCTGTGGGCTGCTTAAGACTCAGACTTCGGAGCGCAATAATTTGCATATTAGCGACACAACGACGCATCTCGTTGTCCAGTCCCAGCGTTCGCAAAGTAGTACCTATGGTAGTACCGTACCGGTACCACCGCCAAATAGCCGCACAGCTCATAAGCATTAATTGGACGGTGCTTTATGGCCTAACAGGAGGAATCTCTATGCGGAAGATTCGCGTGAGAAGACGTTCTTCACTGTGCACAATGGGTACTACTACACGGTACCGCGCGAGCATCAGTGTCCGTCCGCCATTAGAGATGCATTCTGATATAAATTGTCGGCTCAAAATTTCATGCCTAATAGCATTTGCATATTGTATTTTATAATAATAATAAATCGTCTTTATTGAAAATAAACATATCATGTAAGATGAGGCTTACACCAGGATAGGGCATCGGTGGCGAAGTTTAGCAAAGTGCTATTCTTACACTTAACCACCAATGTCTCACATTTATTAGATGTTAAAAATAAACTAAACAAACAAAAACGAAAAATCAAATGATCCGTTAAATTATAACACAAAAAAAAACAAGCTTGATTATAATAATTTGGCGTAGCAGTAGTTTCCCAGCTGTTACGAAGAGTTATTGCGATATTAAAGACCAAACATTAAGGCCTTGACTTTTTTTTTGAAAATGTTCAACGACATTTCTTTATATTGGGCACTAACCGAGTTATAAACAATAGCAGCGTTATACGAGAAGCTACGTTGAAAAAGTGTGGTAACATGGTAGGGTATAGTAAGACTGGAACCATGTCTTATATTTAGATTGTGCGCATCCGCCCGTAGTAATAACTTTTCCCTCAGATACTGTGGTTTTGAGGTCGTAGTAACCTTATGAACCAATACGAGATAATGGAATTTAATTAACTGAGACATTTTCAGCCATTTAATAATAGGGTTCTTTTCTGAAATATGATCGTAACGCCTTAAGCTAAAAATTAACCTAACACAATTATTTTGAACAATTTGTATGCGATTTCTAATCACCTGATCAAGACATGGATAAAATAATACATCACAGTAGTTAAAAATTGACATTACTAGAGATTCACAAAGTTTTTTCTTTGTTTTAAAGTTTAAAATGAATTTATGGGCATAAAGTGTACGTAATCTTAAGTAAGCTTCCTTCAAGAGATTTTTAACATGGTTAGTAAATCTTAGCTTCTCAAGCCCCGAGAATTTTGACACTTTCGGAGAATTTTAAATTCTTTGTACTGATCTTGACATTAAGGTGTGATTTAATAAATTCTCTTCTAGCATCAGGACAGAACAAAATAAGACTAGATTTTGTGGCATTTATTTGAAGATTGTGATCTTCGCAATACTTACATATGTTAGCTAAGTCATTGTTCAGATCAGATTCAGTTTGCTGTATGTTATCTGCGTCAAAGTAGTAGATGAGCTGCGCGTCATCCGCATATGAATGCAAATGAGATGTATAAACCTTACTAGCTAGATCTGCAACATATATAAGAAATAGAAGTGGCCCTAATACGGATCCTTGTGGTACTCCTGAACTAATAACATTGAATTCAGATCTAATATCACCCAAACAAATACACTGTGATCTATTATCAAGATAGCTTTTGAAGAAACTAACTGATGTACAATCAAATCCGTAATATTTTAATTTAGTAATGAGCAAACTGTGACTGATCTTATCAAATGCCTTAGAAAAGTCTATTGAAACTAGGCCAACACTAATTTTTTTATCAAGTGCTCTTAATATATTATCGCACATATCAAGAAGACACGTTGTAGTGCTATGCGATTTACGAAAACCAGACTGACCTGTCGGGATGATACAATTTTCATCTAAGTATGAAATCAACTGAATGTGAACTGCTTTCTCCAATATTTTTGACAAAATAGATAACAAACTAATGGGTCTTAAATGAGCAAATTCATCAGGTTTGCTAATCTTCGGTATAGGAATCACAATCGCCTGTCTCCATGATTTTGTCTTCATTGTTTCTTAATTGAGCAGCTGCGAAGGCGAAGCCAAAATACCCGAGTAGCTCGGCTGCTACGAAGAGGTTATGGTTGTGTGAGGTTTGTTGCCAAGGGAGTTAAAAATGCCAACGCTCACAGGGTCGAGAAAGAATCAGGCTGTTTGAATTACCGGTAGAAAAGTAAAAGGTCACCGACTACACGCCGGTGAGAAAGGTGCTGGACTTGGCGCATTTAAGTCGGGTGTCTGGCAATAGGGGCAGCATTTTATCTGAACATTATACAGTGTGAGAAGGTTGGGCGGTGAGAAGTTCTTTCTGGCTCTGATGCCTAGAAAGTTTGATTGACTGACTTTCTAGCAGAGCCTGGCTTGTTTTTTAGAAATGGGTGGGGCACTTCTTGTTTGATAGTATTTGGAGTAAGTCTCTGCGTTCCAGCTCGACCGCAGAGAACGGTCTATTACTCATGGTACCTGCGTGCAAAGTACTGTCATCCACAAAACGGTGCATTGGGCTTGCAGTGCTAGAAAGGAGCTCATTGATGTAAAGCAGAAACAATGTCGGTGCCAACACCGATCCTTGCAGGACCCCAGCGTTGAGGTTATGGAAGGAAGAGGAGTTCCGTCTACCATGACAGAGATGTTATGATCAGAGAACAAGTCTGCTAACCAACCGCAAAGTTTAACAGTGAGGCTGTAGGGCAGAAGCTTGTTTAGAAGAGCTGCATGGTAGTGGTAAATCCAAAATGTTTGTTAATACCAAAAATGTGTGGGAAGTCTAGAATGCATCTTCCTCTTTGGTCAAATATCAATAAAAATCCTATTTCGTCAATTTTTCTAAATTTTATCTGCATCTTTCCTTAGTCCACAAACAGCACAAATAGAGATTCACGACTTGACTTGATTTTCAAGCTAATTGACTTGACTTGATATCAAGTCAAGTATTTGTTTTCGAAATTCAAGTCAAGTCGTTACACATCAAGCAACTTGTAAATCAAGTTTTTCAAGCTGCTTGATTTTTCTTGAAAAATTAATTATTTTTTTATATTAGTCTGATTAACTGTCAAAACGCAATAACAATAAAATTCTATGTATATAAAGACGTAATATTTTATAAAAAAAACATCCAAAAACGAAAACTTCAACAAACTTAGTTAAATAGAAAATATAATAATATGAAATACTAAGATTGTCAATAGGACGTCGCCTTCTCAGAGAAAATATTTTTTTCGTATATAGCAGACCTGCGGGAAATGCAAAATTTTTAGGTTTTTTTTTTCAAACACGGCAAAACTTGGAACAGAGGCCGAATTGGTGACCAATGTATCCAAACTAACAAACAAAAGAGTTTTTGTCCCGATCGAGAACCTAAAATTTTTTACGAATTTTTTTACCAAAGGGGTCCTGTGGAGTTTTCCGGTTTCAGACCATCGACCCTCATCCCCAAATTTTGGGTCTTATTTCATGGTTTCCTACTCTCCGTTATAGAAAATGTGCCACTGAATCCAATGCCGTGCTAAGATTGGTTTTAGGACGTCGCCTTCTCACAGAAAATTATTTTTTCGTATATATGCAGACCTGCGGGAAATGCAAAATTTTTAGGTTTTTTTTTCAAACACGGCAAAACTTGGAACAGAGGCCGAATTCGTGATCAATGTATTCAAACTAACAAACAGAAGAGTTTTTGTCCTGATCGAGAACCTAAAATTTTTTACGAATTTTTTTACCAAAGGGGCCTGTGGAGTTTTCCGGTTTCAGAACATCGACGCTCATCCCCAAATTTTGGGTCTTATCTCATGGTTTCCTACTCTCCGTTATAGAAAATGTACCACTGAATCCAATGCCGTGCTAACATTAGTCCTAGGACGTCGCCTTCTCACAGATAATTATTTTTTCGTATATACGCAGACCTGCGGGAAATGCAAAATTTTTAGGTTTTTCTTTCAAACACGGCAAAACTTGGATCTGAGGCCGAATTCGTGATCAATGTATCCAAACTAACAAACAGAAGAGCTTTTGTCCTGATCGAGAACCTAAAATTTTTTTTACGAATTTTTTTACCAAAGGGGGGGTCCTGTGGAGTTTTCCGGTTTCAGAACATCGACCCTCATCCCCAAATTTTGGGTCTTATTTCATGGTTTCCTACTCTCCGTTATAGAAAATGTGCCACTGAATCCAATGCCGTGCTAAGATTGGTCCTAGGACGTCGCCTTCTCACAGAAAATTATTTTTTCGTATAGATGCAGACCTGCGGGAAATGCAAAATTTTTAGGTTTTTTTTCAAACACGGCAAAACTTGGAACAGAGGCCGAATTCGTGATCAATGTATCCAAACTAACAAACAGAAGAGTTCTTGTCCTGATCGAGAACCTAAAATTTTTTACGAATTTTTTTACCAAAGGGGAGTTTTCCGGTTTCAGAACATCGACCCTCATCCCCAAATTTTGGGTCTTATTTCATGATTTCTTACTCTCTGTTATAGAAAATGTGCCACTGAATCCAATGCCGTGCTAAGATTGGTCCTAGGACGTCGCCTTCTCACAGAAAATTATTTTTTCGTATATATGCAGACCTGCGGGAAATGCAAAATTTTTAGGTTTTTTTTTCAAACACGGCAAAACTTGGAACAGTGGCCGAATTCGTGATCAATGTATCCAAACTAACAAACAGAAGAGTTTTTGTCCTGATCGAGAACCTACAATTTTTTACGAATTTTTTTACCAAAGGGGGGGTCCTGTGGAGTTTTCCGGTTTCAGAACATCGACCCTCATCCCCAAATGTTGGGTCTTATTTCATGGTTTCCTACTCTCCGTTATAGAAAATGTGCCACTGAATCCAATGCCGTGCTAAGATTGGTCCTAGGACGTCGCCTTCTCACAGAAAATTATTTTTTCGTATACATACAGACCTGCGGGAAATGCAAAATTTTTAGGTTTTTTTTTTCAAACACGGCAAAACTTGGAACAGAGGTCGAATTCGTTAGAATATCTCCCATCGTATATCCTGCGTGTCGTAAAAGGCGACTAAAAGATACACCAAACATTAAAGTACTGGCAAATTCGTTCAATTAACGACCATTCTGTGTCATTTGGCTTTAATGTTTTAAGGTCATTGGGTGCCTGCTTGCTGTCGTAACCTCAGTGATTCCCCCATTTTAACGCTTCAGTTTGCACTTTACAGATCGATATCAGGTAATATCAAGTAGTTTGATTTTACATGATATCAAGTCAAACAGTTCAGATCGAAAATCAAGTCAAGTCAAATATCAAATTTTCAAAAGCTTGAGCTTTCAAGTAAAGTCAAGTATTTAAGGAAAAACTCAAGCTACTTGGCTTGATGAATCCCTAAGCACAAACGTCACCAACTGACGTGTGAATATAAGTTAAGTGTTTACTTACTACTTAAGCCAAAAAAATCTTTGGTTTTAACTTTTGACCTTTTAACTTCAGTTAAATTTTCGATTGACAGCGGTGCAATTCAAATTTTTGGGATAAGCTCTACCTAAGATTAACTCTCAGCCAAGCCGGTACAAACGATCATTATACCTAACTGATTTTTCAAAAAACTGTTCACGATTCTGTGTATAAAGCCCGTAAATGAATAAATAAATAAACTAACAAATCACAACGTCGTGAGCAATAACAATTTCCCTGAGTAGATGCGTCTACACAGAGTGACTTAGTGTACAATCGGGAGGCTCCCTGAGAGCTGTGCAACCAATTTACTCGTGTGCAGTAGCGTTGCAGCTTGTTTAACAAGATCTCGACGAAATGCAGAATTATGTAGGTACGAGGAGAAACAATTTCCACAAACCGCAGAAAACCAAGGCAAGATTCGAATCTCTACTTGGCACGTTGCGAACAGCGGCAGGGGCCCAGTAAATTCTTGTGTAAGCAAAGCCTGAACTAGATCTCAGACTAAATAGAGACATGTGAAGCCTTGTTCTCGGCTTAAGGCCTTCTATAGTCCAGTCGGTTTAGAGAGTGCTGCGGCACATAGAAGTTAGAAATAAACAATTTTTTTTTACTTCTGTCATCGGCATCGACTACTTTGGTCATTAGCTTCGTGTTCTGTGTAGGCTTTGTTACTGTTTCCCGGCGCCACTTAGGAACAGCACTGTTAATTAGAAGCCAGCAGTGAATGCTCAGGTGGGGATTCTCGCTGAGCTTTTTTTATGGATATTTATTTTTGGTTGAAAAAACCAGAAATAAATTTCCGCCTCTAACGAGGATCGAACCCGGGACCTTCCGGTCACGAGCCCTCGACCCTAACCACTGGGCCAACCCACCCCCTAATAAACAAATTTGATTCCCTAGTAGTTTAGTTTAGTTTACTTCTGTGTCATCGGCATCGAATCCAGAAAAGGGTTGTTAGAATGATTGCTTTAGTAAATAGAACATATCACTGTAAATATATTTTCATTAAACTAAACATACTTACACTGACCTGTATTTATATATATCAAGTGTTGCTGTACATCAAAGAAAATATCAGTTGCTTTGATGTCCTCAAGACACACAACTGTTACAAACCCAAGAAATTATTCAACTTTACAAATCCCAGCACATAGATTGTCACTAACTGAAAATAATAATAAATTCAAAATTAAATGAAAACTACCAGAGATTGATATGCACAACCTTATACCATTAGAAAGGTTATCAAATTCTACTTTTAACCGTATAAAAAAAATTAGGCATTCCCATTTGAAAAAATCAAGTTATCGCTGATCGAAGTTTCCTTAATTCATCGACCGATTTCTCCAAGCATAAACGTAATTTAAATTTGACAGTCTCAACAAAGCTGAAGCATTTTATGCTTAGTAATACGGCAAAGTCACAGCCTTCCAAATTTTATAATCTCTGCAATATTCAATTTTTTCCTGATATCTACTTATACCGAAAATGGTGATTTACACCTAAACGGTTCGTTTTAAATCCCATGTATGATACATAAAGTCACAATAGAATTCATCAAGGAATCTGAATATGCAATAATATACGGGGTGTTCCATTTAAAAAAACATAACTTTGATACATTTCGTGCTTTTGGGACACCCTGTATAACATGAAAATATTTTTAAAATGTAGCCTTTATTGGTCTCTATCCATCCCAAATTATTATTTTCTTTTTTATCAAATACTTTAGCCATAATGCTCCGTGTCGAATAACGTGAATAACCCTGTATAACACGCTGTTAAACTAAGTGCTACTTTTCACTCAGTTAACCGGAGAATAACGTTGTCACATGTGATATTGGTGCTTATAATGGATAACTACTATAAAATGGCAACTGTCAACAGTTCTTCATGTGATGAGAATATAGCTATGGCTCGAGAGTACAATGCGTATAGAGTAAGAAAAAAAATATTATGACATTGTTGACATCACAAGTGTGCAGGTGTGCAGCTACAATAGAGAGACTGTTAAAAAACTGAAGGAAAACAAAGATATCATTGCAAAATCAGCATCTGATGATATGGAGAGGAATCTCTTGACATCCCCGTCAAGCTAGAGAACTTACTTTTAGGACCTCTAGCTAAGGTTCTAGGGGGGGGGGGCTGTTCTGTCTCTCACTGGACAGAAGGTCATAACTCCTTCAAACGTCACTGGTATGTGATGGGGGTGGCAAGTGATCCGACGTGTATTGTAGCGAGGAGAAAGAGTCCTTGGCACACATTGTATGTCGCTGTGAAGCCCTTGGATAATAAGAGTCTCTGAACCTGAGGATATAAGATGGGCAGGACCCAAGGCCATTCTCACCTTTGCTATGAGGGTTGGACGGTGTATAAGGGCCCTTTTGTAGGCCTATACACTGGTAGTTCTGGACACCAGTCTCCCTCTTTTATTCATTGGTAAATGGATATATGGATATTTTGTTTGTTTGTAATGAACTTTACATATTAAAGAAAACAGGGAACTTAACAAGCACCCTTTGTTTCAACTTCTCATATTTTATGCGTACTCCACAGAATAAACATACGATACGATCTAAGATCAGTCAGATGTAAGAATAAATTAGGGTCAGACACAGAAGGCATGGAGCGTGATTTGCGGCGATGACAAATAGTCTGTATTATGAGATGTTCTATTTATTTTTTCAAAATAAATCCGCACGTCAAACTAAAAAAGATTAACCTGCACTTCTGCAATACAATCTGCTTTAGAGTACATTGTATTTGTTGATTAATTACTGAAGGATAATTATGACAAGCTTCTGCACTGACAACCATGCAAAGCTAGGTATACCTTATCAACCGTACGTAATCTTACCGCAAATTAATAGTTTAGTTATACGTCATTAGCGGAGTCGGGTATTATCTCGCTGCTGCGTATGTGCGGTATTACGCAAATCTTAATATTTAGTAAAACAATCTTGGGATACGGTCACTTATTATATTTCCAAAATATAAAATTTTACGACGTTTCGACGCTTCTATTAGGCGTCATCTTCAGGTATTAAAACTAAAATAAAATATCAGAATTGTCAAACAGATACAAAATAACTAACATTTACAATTAATTTTTTTTTAAACAATTAAATATCGAGGGAGGAAGGTAAATATTGATAAGATGGAAGAAAGTATAGGCTATGTTCCATTTATTAAATTTGTATATATGCATGAAAGATTGCTTGTATCTGTCCTGAAATTCATGCTGTTAGAACTTTTTTTTATATGTATCATCTCTAAGATGTTTCTTTTATACCAATCTTTCTCTTTGCATAAAGTTCTAACGTTGTTAAAATCGATGGTATGTTTATTTTCTATAGCATGTTTGCTGAGGGCGGTAGAATTCAGGTGTTTATTTTTAATATCATACTTGTGTTTATATATGCGTTTATTCAAATATTGTTTAGTTTGTCGTATGTATAAGTTGGGGCAATCTTTACAAGGTATTTCATAAACCAAATTGCTATGCGTGTCCTTTTCTAATGCAGGTTTCAGGTCTGAAAATACTGCACGTGTTGTTGTCGTGGCAGTATGGGCAACATTTACGTTAAACTTATTGAAAATTTTTTTAATGTTTTCGGAGAGTCCAGGTGTATAAGGCATTGAAAAATATTTCTTTTTATTATCATTATTTGGACGTTGCTGGCGGTTATAACCTGCATTAGAAAAGGACATGCATAGCAATTTGGTTTATGAAATACCTTGTAAAGATTGCCCCAACTTATACATAGGACAGACTAACCAATATTTAAATAAACGCATATATAAACACAAGTATGATATTAAAAATAAACACCTGAATTCTACCGGCCTCAGCAAACATGCTATAGAAAATAAACATACCATCGATTTTAACAACGTTAGAACTTTATGCAAAGAGAAAGATTGGTATAAAAGAAACATCTTAGAGATGATACATATAAAAAAAAGTTCTAACAACATGAATTTCAGGACAGATATAAGCAATCTTTCATGCATATATACAAATTTAATAAATGGAACATAGCCTATACTTTCTTCCATCTTATAAATATTCACCTTCCTCCCTCGATATTTAATTGCTTAAAAAAAATTAATTGTAAATGTTAGTCATTTTGTATCTGTTTGACAATTCTGATATTTTATTTTAGTTTTAATACCTGAAGATGACGCCTATTAGAAGCGTCGAAACGTCGTAAAATTTTGTATTTTGGAAATATAATAAGTGACCGTATCCCAAGATTGTTTTACTAAATATTTAGTACCGACGGTCAGGATTCAAAAAGCAAATCTTAATTAGAAGGTTATCTAAAGCGGACTGCAGACGTTGATGCATGCTGCGATTCCTGAGGTTTCATGCAACTTGCATCAGTTGCATAAGTTCCTACTCCAATCAAAACCTGTTGCGATGCCTGAATCGACTTGATATTTTATGCACGTTTCATGCAACACAAGAATAGTGGGGTAAGTTAAATAGATATCGTCTCTGCATCGACGCTATACTATACACCTTGAAACCTGCATCAGCGTCACCGACTCGGCGTCATGGCTCACCGACCAAAATGGGATTCCAGGCTGTGCATCGCTGCAAGCCGCAACTGATGCCAAATACGTGATTCAGTACTACCTGCATCATGAAACGTGGGAGTAAATTCCTGCATCGCAGCATGCCTCAACGTCTATAGGCCACTTAATATGCCCAAAATCTCCCTATTGTCTGTGAAAATTTCGTAGCGCGGAACCGATTGACTCCACAATCTCCCCTTGAACTACCAAATCGAGTGAGGTAGGGTTACCTAATTGGAGAATTAAGTTAAAAATTAATAAGTTAACGAATAATTTAGAGGACATTTATGAAACCGGCCCTGAAACTAATTTCATGCTAGTACATTAAAGCAGCATTTCTCAAGCGGTTGCTCGCGAAGCGGTAGCCTCAGTGGTCATAGTGGCCTGAGGATGTTCCGTATAACCGTAGACATAAGTTCAGTGTTTAAACTTAAATCAGACGTAGGTTTGCCCTGAAAATGACAATGCCTGTGAAACCTACCAAACCTGCGGGTTCCAAACGCGAAACCGATTGACCGTACTAATAACGAATCGGCAGAATCGTGTTTATGTAAATCCGGCGAGAGTATCAGGGCAGTACCGGTAATTATTAGCGTACTTTGCATCGCCGTTATCAGATCTGCGGCGGATACCTTAATTGACTCATTACGTTATGGGGCTCTCGCTCTCGCTGCTGTCGATGGCGATACCGAGTACCACTGCACTGGGTACTACTAGGTGCGCACTAGTTAAAAATTTAGCGCTGTTCAGATAGCAGCCTGGGCTCTTCGAGATACCATTCTCGACCTTTGTATACAGAAAAGATGAAAAATACTGTTGTTTTTTTTTATTATTATCTTATTGGCTCTGTTGTGAGATGAACTGGCCAGTTGTACCTTGAATGATTTTTTCTTAGGATGAACAAATCAAATTGTTTTACATTAGTTATGGTTGAATGTTGCAAGTTTTGCTGTAACTACTAAGTTAGTTGGTTTCTTCCGTATTAACGAGCTTTTGTTTATTTTTCATGGGCTGCTAGGTTGCCTGCACGCAGGAAAATTGAAAAACACCGATTTGACAGAAAATTTGAAATAAAATGAAAACTAAAAAAGATTGATATCGATAATGCTATATCATTAGAAAGGTAATGAAATTTTACATTTGATTCTTTAAACCAAAATAGGCATTCTCATTTGAAAAAATCAAGTTATCTATGATTGAAGTTTCCTTAATTAATCTACTGATTTCTCCAAGTGCAAAAAGAATTCAAATTTAGCCCTCTGACATAAAGTGACGCATTTCATGCTTAGTCGTACCGCAAAGTCACGGCCTTCTAGGTTTTATAATCGCTGCGATATTCAATTTTTTTCTGATACCTACTTATACCAAAAATTGTGATTTGCGCCTAAATGGTTCGTCTAAAGTTCCATGTGTGATACATAAAGTCACACTAGAATTAACCAGGGAATCCAAATATGCAATAATATATAGGGGGTTCCATTAAAAAAAATGTAACTTTGATACGAATCACCCGGTATAAACGTCAAAATTTGAGTGAAAATATTTTTACGTTATAGCCCTCAAGGGTCCCTACCATGATCAAGTGACAGATTTTTGAAATATTTTTCAGTAAGCCCACAATCCTCCGTCCACGCACTATTGGCCCACCCTGTATATTGTAACATACTGTATATTACGGTATTCGTGTATTGTGTATCAGTTGTCATGCATGATGTAAAGTCAAAGTGTTAGGTTAGATCTTTGAAGTGTAAACGTCATGGAATCGTCTAGAGTTTTCGGGAATGACGGATGGATTCTAGAATGTCATCGAATTCTCTAGATGGTTTGATGAAGTGTATATGAGGCACCACGGGTAGCATAGTAGTTCAGTTCAGTTGAGTTGAGTTGTAGCTGAGATAAGATTAAGAGATATTGTATTGAATTGTGTGAATACGGTGAAAGTTACGTACAGTTTGATTCCCTGGGTGAAGAAAAAGAGGCCGTCGTGACAATATGTTGTACTCAATAACCGAATTAGGCCACTGACCGGAATTTATACTCAGAACGCGTTATGGATTACTCTAGTGTCTTACATTGCGTTCCGGGTAATTTTTGTATGCGCAGAACGCGTTCTGGGTAAATTACAAGTACCCACAATGCGAAACGAATGACGTCGGAAACGCAAGACCGTTTCGCGTTGTGGGTAATATAAATAGCCACAAAGCGGAAATCTAATAACCTAACATACCGTTATTTGTTCAGAACAATGATTAGTAAAATCAGCGAATCGACAGAAATACTTCGAAAATAATTCGAGAATGGTTTGAATAAACTCTATATAGCGTCATCTCATAGGTTTACACTTTTAGAAGGTGACTATGGAAAAATCACAGATAAGGTTAAAGAAGGACAAAAACTGTGGAAATTATGCCTGTCGTCTAAACAGTATTGAAAGTTGAACATTGGACAAAATGAATAATTCATAGCTCAATGGGCCTATACCACATTTTTTGTTTATTGGCTTAAACGAACCCTGACACTACGTAGATGCCATAAATAATTTTACAAAATTTTTCTATCGTATTTATAACCGAAAAAAAATGGCTCTAAATATTGAATTTTTTGAATCCATACACTTCCCGCCCAGGTCGTGACGTCACCTGTAGGGAACCAATAAGAGCTCACTGGTACAAAACAATAGCATCCGCTCGTAGTAATCGGACCACGAAAGGACGCTTCTCATTGGTTCCCTACAGAAAGGACGCTTCTCATTGGTTCCCTACAGGTGACGTCATCATCGGCTATTTCAAATTACGGTACAATTTTCTTTTTAGTGTTATTCTCATTAAGATCAAGTTTTCTGCTGAATTTTTACAGTAAACGGTCTTATGTATCATCAAAAATAATACCGCAGTAAATAAATTGATCAATTTGAGATCACGGTATAGGCCCATTGTATAGACATGAAGAGGATATATAATTCTGCTTTGTGGCTATATTTGTTTTGTCCATACTGCGAAAATGGTCATGTGCTTCCGATGGTATTCGGAGTTTCGCATTGTGGGTCTTCGTAATTTACCCACAACGCGTTCTGGGTAAACAGTGTGGGCGGTGGCCGAATTCGGTTATTGAGTAAGACATATACATGCACATTGTAGAGTGATACGATTTTTCTTCTATCATCTTGATGAAAGTTCATATCTTCTACTTCTAGTTGAAACTTGTATTCTGTGGTGAAGCAGGGGTGTAATACGTTGGAATATATTTTGACTATGACTGATAATAAGTATATTCATAACTTTGTACAAGTAATACTATTGTTGTTAAGAATTGGAATGTTCTTCCTCAACAAATTTCAGCTTCCATGCATAGGATGTGCTCAAACCCGTGTTCTCTCTTCAACCTGTTAAAAGCTAAGTTATCTTCTAGGCATTCTAGGTCCCGGCTTGCCAGTCGTCTATATGTTTATTTCAGTACACAATTTTCCAAACACTTGGTTTTGGACAATTTCTATCGTCTGAACAAAATACATTGAAAGTTGTATCTTCGTCAAACCCTAAAACCTCCATACGTTCTCCTATCCTAAATGTAAATGTGCTCTCGTGTGTACCAATAAAATATCTGGCATGGGAGCAGATTATCTGGTCCACAATAGCCACACCTCCATCTTTGTATTTTGGTCTAAATGCTTCACTTGCTGTGTATCTCTTCACTTTGTATCTGCTGAGTAAACTAGATAGATGTTCAAATTCTTTTGCAGAACCATCAGTAGCCACAAAAACAGTCTGAAGTTTCAGCCTTTGCAAAGTTTTTGATACTTGCTCAGCTACATTCTCCTGGCTAGGTATTTCTTTGGATCTGCTTCTCAAAAAATCTCTTCTCAAATGAATAGCTACATAAGGTCCTCCACGTGGTTTTCTATTTGGCTTTTCATCTTCCCAAATTTTTGGTAACAAAGTTTTGTCTTTCTCATCTGTTGAATCTAAATGTTCTCTTCTAAAATCTGCAGCAATATCAACAAGTTCCTTACTGTACCTCAAACTCCTCCTTGCTTGCCAGTAGACCTTGTTCCCAAAATATTCATGGAGTGATACTTCACCATGGTTTATCAGTATTGAGCTAGCTGTAGTGTTTAAAAACAGTTGTACTAGTTTTGTCACAGGTCCATGGTATGAGAGGCAATGATAGTTATTGGCAGTGATATTGTTATAGAAGAAAAAAGATATATGTTGCTTCTTTCTACATTTGTCAATTTGCATTCTGTCTTCAAAATTTCCTGTTTCAAACATGTTTTCAAAATGTTGTAGAGTATAGACTTCATCTATTGTCACTCTAGAGTATGTCTTAGGGTGCTCATTGAAAAACTGGTACATCTCTATGACAGGTGCAAATCTTTTCAAACTATCCAAATCAAAATAATGACCCCAAGGTATATGGTCAGGAGTATCGCTATATTGCCAATGTATAAGATTGGACCAGGGTGGCAGAACAAGTTTGAATCCATTCAGTGTAGGATCAGATAATTTCATCATTTTGTTAGAAAGTATTGCAAAACGCATATAAACATCTAACATCTAACCGAACATCTAAAAATTAAGCAAATACTTTGGTATCCCATAACTGTCTATAGATGTTTTTATTTTATTATCCGAGGACACATTTCAAAATTTGATTTCTATATTATAACGAACACTACGATATTACGAACACAAAACAGGTACGTTAAATTACGAACATGACGAACACATAAACATAAAACATAACCCTACATTGCTACATTTCTGCAGTACTCCGTCAGCTTCCCTCGTACCGATAGGGAGAGTACCTCCACGTCTGCACCGTCATGTATGTTATATCATTGAAGCAATGATTAACTTTTTAAAAACTTTTATTTGCGGCACAAGCTTGTGTCGCACTTTCAAGTTACAATTTTACAAAAGATTCTTATGACTACTTGACATGACGGAGTCTAACCGGGTATTGAACAACTGTGGTACGCAGTACCACCTTTTTATACTTAATTACTGCTGACAGAAGTGGTTTGCACACGTGGCATCGAACAATGATGCTTTGTATGACTTGTTATTGCAGGAAGTCGTTATCAGTTGTTTATCTTCTTTGGAGGTAACTTTGCAACAAAGTTGCCTACAATAGATTCATTGTTTGAAACTATTACAATAAGGCTCATTGTCAAAGGGCCATATAACAACTCCCCGTTTTTTCAAAAAGTTGTTGCTATGCCATGCAACAACTTTTCCCAAAATGGAAATAAAATAAAATGTAAAATCAAAATTTAAAATAAAATAAAAATGTAAAGTGTAAAATGTAAAATATAAAATTGCAAAAGGTAAAAATGCTTAAAGTCCTTGCTAACAAAATTTCACAATTTTCCACAAAATCACATACACTGCACAAGTCACGAAAGTGGAATTTCTTCAGGAATTCCTTCTCCTTGGAAGCTGGGACGTCTTCTTGGAAAGAGTCGTGGATAACTTTTGAGAGAACTTCCTTGAGGGTCTGGATCATCATCGGGACGTATTGCACCAGTAATGGATAGTCGAAAGGGTTTTCGTTTTCTACATTTGCATATCACATATAGTACCAAGATAATGCAAATTAAGGTAACTACAGTGTATGTAAGCCATGACCTGTTTTTCGAAATGAAGGGCTCATTTATTATCTTATCCAGTTCTTCTGCATTTTTGTCCAATTTATGATGTGCAACTTCTAAATCATCAAGATTCAATTTATTCAATTTGAGGAACTTTAATACTGGAAGATCCTCTTTTTTAGGCAAGTCTTTGCAGCATTGGAATGGAATTTCGATAGGGTGACTTTTGTATGTCATATTTTTGTAAACATCTACTCGAGGTTTTGAGTGTACTCGAGTACTACCTATAAAGGCATTGCAATCTGGCTGGAGTTTCAATATAGAGTTACTGCCAATGGTTTTTGTAACTACACCCTTATTTGGACATTTTACTGTAACTGGAATAGGCTGTGTTACTGTTACTAGCCAATGATTTATTGATAATGATACAACTGTATACCCTTCTGCAGCTATCACTGTGGCTTGACATGTTTTTGGCAATGTAATGCTATATTTTAATAGTTGAGCTTCACAAATAGCATTTTCGTCAACAGGATATGGTAATACATCTGAGCATAATTTTGTTAAGAACGAGAGCTTTTTACATTTATCCGGATCACGAATAGATAAATACAATAATGAATCATCACTTCGAGCTATGTACCTTCGTGATGTCAATAGGACATGGAAAAGGCCAGTACGCTTATCTGGTACGGGTAAAGGTACAATTTTATACAAAGTATAACTTTCAGGTTCAACTAGTGGTATTTTAAGGACAAATATAACTCTCGATTCTGTTTGAAAAGCTTCAAGTTCAATAATATCTAAATATGTAGCAACATGTGATTCATAGACTGGTAGAGGAAGACTGTTTCTTACCAAATTACGAGAAATTTCTTGTAAGAAATACATTAAGTCTTTTGGATCTATTATTGAAGTATGGATAATATGTAATCTTGCAAATGTAATCGCATTCAAAATGTCATTAATGGTTTCTTCCAAAAATAAATAACTTTCCATAAGTGATTCACACATTTCTAGCATTTCCAAATGAGCTTTATAAAATGCTTGTGATTCAGAAATATTGTAAATAGTTGTTTCAATTTGACTTAAATCAGAATTGAAAGTTTCTTCATCTAATTGTAACTTTCGAATAGTATTATTAAAACTTTTAATTACTGATGTAGTAACTGAAATTTGGTTTTTCATTAAATTTTCTATCTGATGTTCATCTTGAGATAATTTATTAATGCAATTGTTGAAGTATTCTCCATCATCAGAGTCTAAGTTTCCTGTGATTGCTTTCCAAAATGTTCCGATCCCATTGATTAATCCTCGTCGCATTCTACTGGCTGACTGAGTATTGGCAAATATCGATCGGAATTTTGTATTCAAATTATCAGATATTTGACTGAGCAAACTAACATGTGTTTTTACTTGAGCCCTAAAAGCTTGCATGCGATTCGTTGGTTGGTAGATTAAATCTTCCATTCTTTCTAATAACTTGTCATTATGTGTTAATGTTTTTTCAACTAATTCCAAATCTTTGTATACTAACAGAGTCCATTTTTCATTAGAAATTTTGATATTTGTTTCTTCATAATAAAATATACCCACAGTATTGTTCACCGGTTCAATGAAGTGCTGTGTGCGAGTTGGAACTGCAGCTAGCAGCAATAAAATTCTGTAAAGAAACTAAGTTTCAAAATATGGTTTGAGCCTATCAAAATTTACTTTTGTAATTTGTTTTGTTTCTAAATTTATAAGTGTGGCTGAAGTGCCATGAATATTTTGGATTTCAAAAGGACCATTAAATTTATTACGCAGTTTTCCAGAAATCTGGGATTCTTTTAACCAAACTTTATCACCAATTTTGAATTCATACTGGTTTTTTGAAATACGTTCGTCAAAACGAATTTTTGCTTTTTCTTTGCTCCGTACTGTCTTTTCTCTAGCTACTTTATAATAATAATTAATCTTATTCCTTAAATCTCTAATGTATTTCGTCATAAGGGCGTTTTCATTATATAGGGTTTCAGGAGGTCGCCCTGACGTATGTCCGAAGACAAGTTCATATGGGGTAAATCCGTGTGTCTTATTCTTTGTCGTATTATAGCATATGATTGCATACGGTAAAATATTAAAGGGATGTTCTGATGGGTGTTCTAATGTATGTGTTCTAATCATTTCTAACAGAGTAGCATTGAATCTTTCAACTGAACCGTTAGACTGGGGATGTCCTACACTTGAAAAAGATAATTTTATATCATACAATGCACAAAGATCTCTTAATGTAGCATTATCAAATTCACGCCCACAATCACAATGGATTCGTAGCGGAGTTCCATAATGTTGGAAAAATACTAGTAATGAATTTACAACAGATTTTGCTGACTTATCAGGAAGAACATATGCTTGAGTAAAACGACTCATTTCATCTCTCAAGATTAATGCATAATTTTTTGTTGGTACTTCTAAAATATCTATGTTCACTCTTTCAAAGGGGGTTTTTGGACTTTCTGTCACAACTAAAGGAGTACTAAGATTCTTTCTACAAATTTTGGCTTTCTGACAGATATCACAACTTCTAATAAACTTTTCTACGTCTTTTGTTAAACCTGGCCAATTGTATTTGGCTCGAATTCTTCGGATTGTTTCATTTATTCCGCGATGTAAATATTTCTTTCCAAGGTGATATTGTTTCAAAATAACTGGGATTTCATCGGAACTTGGGGTTTTACAAATATTTTGACAAATGACCATTTTTAAGTTTTCTTCTGCAAAAATAAATGACATCATTTCCAAAATTGGAATATCGAGATTGTTTTCGACAAACACTGTCTGAGATAAATCTATGAGATGTTTACTATTATAAATAGATGCAAAAAGTACCATATTACATAAATCTGGATCTGCGGGAAGGGGAATAATAAGATATTTTCTATCCTTAACAGTTTTGCTGGAAGCGACATTAATTTGATTAGCCGAAAAATCAAGATTTTCTTCAAAAATGTCTAAAGTAATTTCTTCATGTAATTGAGACATAAAATCTTGTCTGAAAAATGTAAGAATTTGTTTATGACTTTTGTCTAAGAGTTGAGCTGTTGAAAACTCGACTTTACTATAATCAATTAAGGATGTTGTTTTATATAGGTCACAGAAAATATTAAATTCACTTTCTATATTTTGCGTGGATGTTTCTGCATCAACACAATCAGCAGAAAAGGTATTTACTGTTGCGCGTTTGCTCATATCAGGTAATTTAATTCTGGACAAAGCGTCTGCATTCTTATTTGTTTTGCCGGGTTTATAAATAATTTCGTAATCATATTCCTCGAGTTTTAATCTCCATCTAGCTAAACGACTACCAGGGTCAGATATGGAAAATAACCATGTTAAGGGTTTTTGATCACAAACAATTTTGAATTTCCTACCATATAAATAACCTCTCCAGTGGCGTACACACCATACAATAGCGAGGAGTTCTCTTTCAATGACAGAATAATTTTGTTCAGCTTTACTCAAAGTTCGGGAAGCATAGGCTATCGGAAGATCTTTACCTATAGGGCCTTGTGATAATACACCACCAATGGCATAATTACTTGCGTCAGTAGTTACAATAAATGTTTCATCAAAATTTGGATAAATTAATATAGGGGATGTTGTAAGAGCTTTCTTTAAAGCTTCAAATGCTTGTTTGCATTCGAGAGAAAAATTAAAGGTAACATCCTTCTTTAATAAAAGGGTTAAGGGTTTTGAAATTTTGGCAAAGTTGGGAATGAATCTTCTATAATAACCTGCTAATCCTAAAAATGACTTTACTTCTTTTTGATTTTTGGGTTCTGGAAATCTTGTAACACAATCTATTTTCAAAGGGTTTGGCTTTACACCTTCGGGGGTAATGATATGTCCTAAGTAAGCTACTTCTCTTCTCAAAAATTCACACTTATCAGGTTGAAGTTTGAGATTAGATTTTCGAAGTCTTTTGAAAATTTCTTTAAGACGGTTTTTATGTTCTTCTACGGTAGGGCTATAGACAATAAGATCGTCCATGTATACAAGACATCTTTCATTTTGAATTCCTAAAAGAATATTGTCCATTACACGTTGAAATGTGGATGGAGCGTTCTTTAAACCAAATGGCATTCGAACAAATTCGTAATGACCATTTTCGACTGTAAAAGCTGTTTTGGGTATGTCTTTGGGTTCGATTTCGATTTGGTGAAAACCAGATGCTAAATCGAGGGTGCTAAAATATTCGCATTTGCCTAATTGATCTAATAAATCTGAGATAAGTGGTAAAGGATATTTGTCATCGATAGTTTGGGCATTTAAATTTCTATAATCTATGACCATACGCCATTTTTGCTTTCCGGAGGCGTCCATCTTCTTTGGTAGAATCCATATAGGAGAATTGAAAGGACTTACGCTATGGCGAATTATCCCTTGTTCTAGTAATTTTGCAACCTGTTCTTTTACTTCCTGTTTGTAAATTTGGGGGTACCTGTATGACTTTGTGTATATGGGCTTTTCGTTGTAGAGATTTATTGGGTGTTTAATTTCGCTGGTGAAAGTTAAATTGTCACCATCAAGATAAAATATATCAGAAAAGTTTAAACACAAATCAGTTATTAATTTTCTTTCTTCCTCATTTAAGTGGTCTAAACGTAAACTATCCAAAATCTTTTCTTTTATATTTATAAGTTCTGTATCTGCTTCTTTTTCAACAACTTTGAAGTTGTTCACTTCTTGAATATCAAAAGGTTCAAAAGATAACGAAGGAAAAGTAACTTCTCTAGCAGAACAATCTGAATTTAAAATGGTAGTGATAAACTCACCTTTATTATCAATTTTGACAAGAGCATTTGGAATTCGAACTTTGTCTTGTTCAGTAGATAATAATATAGCTTCAGTATTTCTAAGACTTGATTTTAATTTTACGCATTTCTCTAATCTTGGTTCAATGTATATGTTATTGACTACTTCTGAATGTTCTTGGAAATGAGAAGGGTTTTCTGGCGGTTTTGATGAACTAGCACTTTCAAATTTTGATAATTTTTCATCATCTGTTACTTTGAAAATTGGTACAACTCCATAGTTAGTAATTAGAACTTGGTTTACTACGTCTATGACTGCATGAAAATGTTCTAGAAAATCAACACCTAAAAGTCCGTCAAACTCGATATCTAGATCATGAATATAAACTTTGTGTGGATCGTGTACGTCGGAAAAATTTATCCATGCTGATTCAGATATTTTCACTTTCTCATCAGTAATGCCTTGAATAGTCATATTCTCTGTGTTTCTGTGAGTATAGCCTTCAATGACATACGGTTTAAAAATAGTTAACGACGCACCAGTGTCGATAAGAAATTTGAAACCTAATCCACCTGTGTCTTTCATATAAAATAAATTACTCGATGCAGCTGTATGAACTTGATTTTGATTTAAAGGGATTTTCGTTCTGGGAAGTTTAAATTTGGATTGAAATTGTCCATTAGGCTCAATTTCTGTATCTTTGTTTCTAATTGGTCTATCTCGGAACTGTCGATAGGAGGTTTTTCTTCTATCGCAAGCATGGGAAAATCCTGATCATGAGGATCATTTCCGTATGAAGATCCATACGAGGGTTCTTCGTAATAATCTTGGTAATTTTCATAGGGTTCTTCGTAATATTGTTCAGTATAAGGGTAATCAATGTCCATCTCAGATGACTGAGGCTCATTTAAGACATGTGCCCTTTGTGATGGGTTGTAGCTTGGATTTGGTCGAATATTCCTTTGGAAATTCATATTAGGCTGGTAACTAGGGTTAGGCCTGATTACAGAGTGTCGATTTTGAAAATTCTGGGCTGGTTGAATGGGATAGCTAGGCCCTTGATTTTGAACTGGTCTTGTCTGTTGACTTTGACCTGGTCTGGAATTTTGGAAATTAAACGAACTAGGGGCTTGATTAGGAAAATTCGGTCTAGAATATTCCTGAGGTCTAAATTGTTGCTGTTGTACTTGAGTACGAAATGACTGTGTAGAGTTCGTCCTGCATTCAGAACTTACATGTCCTTTCCTTTGACACTTGTTACAAATTTTTGGTTTTTGATTTGGAACTTGCATTCTAGCAAACCTTTGATTTTCCAAGTATGACAGTTGGAGTTCCCTTTTTATATGTGACATGGCTGTTAACATATCAGGAGGGTTTCCTGATCGGACAACTACACCAATACGAGGTTCTAAACCTGTAAGGAGTGTGTTTAGTGTCATCGTTTCGATGAGGGATGATTGAGCTAATTTTTGTTCTCGTGTTAGGGGTTGTCGGTTGACTGCAGAATGCATTTTTGCATTGTGCGTCTGAAGTCTCGCAGCAAAAGTTAACGCTGACTCACCAGGTAATTGCCTGATGCGCTGTAAATCAGCAATAAGGGATGTTAGGTCTCGAAGGTCACCAAAATGTGTTTCTAGCAAACTTCGAATTTCTTCCCAAGTGGAGGGATTTCTAGAGTTTATCAACTCTGCTGCTTTTCCGCGTAACTTATTCTTTAAATGTAAAATAACTAGAGCTTTCTGATCGTTCACTGCCATTTGATAAGCAGTGCGACAGGAGTTAATGAATGTGTTCAAAAGTATTGGATTGCCATCGTATTCAGGTATTATGGAGAATATTTCAGACAATCGGTATGGCTCTATAATATCATCTGCTGTGGCGGAGTCGACATCAGCTCGCGTATTATTAGTTGCCATTTTGAATTTTGTTTATGAAATTATTTGATGAATGAAAATTTATTAATTCTATTTAATTATACTTTGTTTATACCTTATACCAGATAATCACACTAACTGGAAGTGAATGATTTCAGTATTGGACTTACATGTATCCGTGCATCGGGAATCGCTCTGTTCTCCGTGCCGTTTTCTTTCTTCTTTTTCTTTCTTGTTTTCTTTGTTGCTTGGGTTCCCTTGGGGGATTGGGATCCGCCGCCGCTAGTGAGGACAGGCCTTGTACTCGCTGCTTGCAGACTTCCTGAGCGTTGTTGGAGACAGGGGTCGCCTTGTTCTGCCGGTCCTTGTAGTCCAAACGACTTGGCTGCTACAGGGGTCCAGAAGTTAGGTCGTTGCTGGCTCTTGAAACGTATGAAGGTCCAAGCCTACGGTCTAGGGGTGTTCTCGTTCTAACGTCGTTGAGGTATCCCACTTCTGACACCAATTTTTGTTATATCATTGAAGCAATGATTAACTTTTTAAAAACTTTTATTTGCGGCACAAGCTTGTGTCGCACTTTCAAGTTACAATTTTACAAAAGATTCTTATGACTACTTGACATGACGGAGTCTAACCGGGTATTGAACAACTGTGGTACGCAGTACCACCTTTTTATACTTAATTACTGCTGACAGAAGTGGTTTGCACACGTGGCATCGAACAATGATGCTTTGTATGACTTGTTATTGCAGGAAGTCGTTATCAGTTGTTTATCTTCTTTGGAGGTAACTTTGCAACAAAGTTGCCTACAATAGATTCATTGTTTGAAACTATTACAATAAGGCTCATTGTCAAAGGGCCATATAACATGTATGACAAATCTGCCGGCAGCGTACCGACAATATAAATATCGCTAATCGGCCTGATATGCTTTCAGGGAATGCGCCAACCGCATCCATAAACAGCGTTTCGATGATTTTTCCGACGAACAGTCACAATCGCCGACAACATCAATCACATCTGTTGCTGTTGCTGATGCTATTGCTGTGGTTGTACCGTAAGATGCGAATACACAGAAATCATGTGCACATCTACCTCCCAAGGTTCTTCTTGTTATACAACCTGAATATTGATTCAGCGGGGCTCTGTCGTACTGGTTCATACACGGTGGCATATGTATAGTTGTTATGTATTGTAAATTTTTTGAACATGGTGAAGAGAGAAGGACAGAGGCCTTCTGATTACCGCCTACAAGTGGGCTCTTATATACCGGGTGTCCCAGAATTTCATTGACATTTTCTTTTACGTCAACCCCTAGAACTCACCCCCAACTTTTCTTTTTCAAATAGCACCCCATAGGTTTTCCTACATAAATGATATCCCCATTTTATTTAAAATCTTGTGGTACCTTTAATTTTATATGCAAACTTATTTTTTTCCGTAAAATCATAAGCATAAGACAAATGAAATGATAGTTTGTTTGACGCCTGATATTTTTGTAACAAAAACGGATAAAAAAGAAAAGTAAGTGGGTTTTTCAAGAGTAGTGAATTACCTGTCATTCCTTGCTTATGAACCATTTTTTCTCACTTAAACCCCTGGAATCCACCCCTAGCTTGTTCTTTCAAACTTCAATCCACAATTTTGCCTAGAAAAATGAATTCTTTACTTGAATTTAATTATCGTAGTACGTTACTTTTTATGCCCCTACAGCAATTCATCGTTAATTTTTTTCGTTTAATCTATGAAATCGTAAGCATAAATTAATTAAAACACATGTATGGAAAATATTTTTTTATTATCATGAATCAACTAATAAAAAAAATGTGACAGCAAAACTAAGTGCAAAAACGTGAAAAGGTTTTACGGTTACATCGGGTCGCGCCAACCCCATGTGCAGGGTGTGCCCCGCACACGGGCGCCAAAATTAATGATAAAATGCAGTAGGGGCATAAAAATTAAGGCACTACGATAACTAAATTCAAGTAAAGAATTTATTTTTCCAGGCAAAATTGTGGATTGAAATTTGAAAGAACTAGCTAGAGGTGGATTCCAGGGGTTTAAGTAAGAAAAAAAGGATTCACCAGCAAGGAATGATAGGTCATTCACTATCCTTGAAAAACCCACTTACTTTTCTTTCTTATCCGTTTTTGTTACAAAAATATCAGGCGTCAATCAAATTATCATTTCATTTGTCTTATGCTTATGATTTTACGGAAAAAATAAGTTTGCATATAAAATTAAAGGTACCACAAGATTTTAAATAAAATGGGGATATCATTTATGTAGGAAAACCTATGGGGTGCTATTTGAAAAGGAAAAGTTGGGGGTGAGTTCTAGGGGTTGACGTACAAAAAAATTTTTTTGAATGCATGGTATGATAGACCCTATAGTACCTTCAAAAGTACCACTCAGTTTTGCTTGAACCGTTTTTTTACGAAAATATCACGCGACAAGGAAATTCTGGGACACCCGGTATAAGAGCCTCGCCTTTTCCCAGTTCCCAAGTCCAGCCCTCACCGCAAAGTTTAGGATGGCCACGGATCCTGCCCATCTTATGTGTTCAGGTTCAAGGACAATTGAACTCAGTATAGTTGGCCTGTGATAACCAAGGGCTTCACAGTGACATACAATGTGTGCAAAGGGCTCTTCCTCCTCTCCACACTGTGCACACGTTGGGAACTTGCCTTCCTCATCACAGACAAGTGGTGTCTGAGGTGTTGTGGCCAGATAGGAGTCCCACAAATAGCCTTAGCTGGCTGCTGTCCAGTGAGAGACAAAACCGCCCCACCTTAGCCTGAAGTTCTAAAATAAGTTCTCTAGCTTGACGGAGATATCCAAAGATTCCTCTCCATTTCATAAGTATAACTTTTCTTTCTAATGATTTGATATGGTCAGGTCGCAGAAAATTATTCTTCGTCCCTCGCTTTGCGAGCGCGTCCGCCATTTCATTACCGCAAACTCCAGCATTACTCGACACTCGTATAAGTGTCATATGATGTCTTGCCGAAATGTCACCCAATACCTTACTACATTGCAGAACGAGCCTCGATGTAGACTTACAAGCACTCAATGCTTTCAGAGTAGATAGTAATCCTCTAGGACCCTCACTTTCGAGAATATACATACAGGGTGAGTTTTTAGTACCGGCTCGGTCGATAACTCCACTACTATAAAAGATAGCGAAAAAAGTTGTAAATAATAGTTGTAGCCACGGATATGCTCCTTGCTCAGAAAATATTTGGATTTATACAGGGTGATCTATAACTACGTGGTGATGCAAACATGCATTTTTTTAAATGAGACACCCTATATATTATTCCACATTCAAATTCTACTAATGATTTCCGTTCTTCCAATATAGGGTTTTGTTACATTATACAGGGTATTTAAAAAGTTATGACCATTTCTATATCCAAATCGCGGTCAAATGAACGTACTGTATATCAAAAAGTAATAAATCAAAAATTATTTTTTTTACATGAAAATATTAAAAATATCGTCTAGTTTTAAAATCGGCTATAAAAAAAGCCCGTGACGCATATTCGTATTCAGGGTGATGTAGAATGCAAAATCCAAATTTTCTCTTTTTTTTTAAATGTAACCCCCAATATTTTATTATCTTAAAGAATTTACTTTAATATGCTCTTTCATCTTTGTATAGCACTTGTTGTACCTACGTCCATCAATTTCCGAGATATTTCGATTTTTCGGTAAATTTAAAATGTAGCTTCTATTTGTGTACTGAAATTTATTTATTTTGAGAGAATACTATCTAATTTGTTTTTTATTTAACGAACAACTAAATTATAAGGTCATGATACTATTTGATGAAGTCAAAACCCTAAATCATCGAAATAATAAAGTCAAGTATGCTGAGGAAGCAATTTTGTAGGCGTCATGCATAATTATCAAGCAAATTTATCAGGTGTGCTTTGAGAAATTGACAGTTTTCATAACCTGCTTGATAATTCCGTGCTGTGTGAAAAACCAGCTTTAAAAATTAATTTTTCCTTTGAGGGTATTTAGGAGAATCTTTGAGAAATTGTCTACTTGCCTCTAGAACATATCAACTATGAACAGCAATATCCAGAACGGAGGCAGTCTAAAACTAATGCGTTTGAAAGATTGAAGAATCGTTTTATTTGGACTGTGTCGATGGATATTTCGTAGCCTCCCTGATACATATGCATGATAATTTTGCATGACTTCTATAAAATTGTTTCCTCAGCACACTTGACTTATATTATATCGTTAATTCAGTGTTTTGACTAGATTAAGTATTATTATGGCCTTATATTTTAGTGTTTTGTTAAGCAAAAACAAAATTTGATAGTATTTTCCCAAAATAAATAAATTTTAGTGAACAAATAGAAAGTATATTTAAAATTTGTAGAAAAATCGAAATATCTCAGAAACTGATGGATGCAGCCATAACAAGTGCTATACAAAGATGAAATAGCATATTAAAAGCGATTCTTTGCTATAATAAAATATTGGGGGTTACATTTAAAAAAAGAGAGAAAATCTAGATTTTGCATTCTACATCACCCTGTATACAAATATGCGTCACGGGTTTCTTTTATAGCAGATTTTAAAATTGGAGTATATTTCTAATCTTCTCATGTAAAAAAATAATGCTTGATTCATTACTTTTTGATATACAGTACGTTCATTTGACCGTGATTTGGATATAAAAATGACCTTAACTTTTGAAATACCCTGTATGATGTGAGAATACCCTATATTGAAATAAGGGAAATCATTAGTAGAATTTGAATTTGGAATAATATATAGGGTATCTCATTTAAAAAAATGCATGTTTGCATCACCACGTAGTTATGGATCACCCTGTGTAAATCGAAATATTTTCTGAGCAAGTAGCATATCCGTGGCTACAACTTTTATATACAACTTTTTTCGCTATCTTCTACAGCAGTGGCGTTATCGACCGAGCCGGTACTAAAAACTCACCCTGTATATAAATAATGTTGGTGAAATACAGCAGCCTTGTCTAACTTCCTTATTTACTGATATTGTTCGAGTTAATTTATATATATACAGCATATCTATAGCAGTTTTGTCATCAGTGTATAAACTTTCTATTGTTCTTATTAAGTGTTTTGGATTCCCCTGTTCTTTTATAATCTTCCATAATTTACATCTTCTATTCTTTGTGTTTCTATATAATTTGTTGTACTGTGTTCCATTGTCGATCTGCCTTTTTCTGAAACCCATTTGTTCTTCTTCTCTTAGTTGTTTATGATTCTCAGTCTCTTAGTTGGTATCATGTTACTGCCTAATCATGCCAGTGCATATATTTTTTAGGCGATATTAATCAATCTTATTCCTCGGTAATTTTGAGAGTTACTCTTTTCACCTTTCTTTAACAGTAAGATTACTTTTTTCCGACATTTACTAAATAAGTGTAGTAGCATTAGGTGTAATATGGATCTGCTATATTTCCAAAAGTTTGTATTGATACCATCCATACCAGTTACCTTTTTGTTTTTTTTGTTGCCTCAAACTGACTTCTGTCATTTAAAAATGATAAGGAAGTAAAATAACTTAAACGTTTTACCAACAACTTCCCATTTTCACAAAAAAGTGCTTCAAAAATGCCTCCAATACAATGATGGCATTAAAAAGTTGACTGTTCGATGAAACCCTTCATTAACAAAACTACGTCTCCGTTCTACTTATTTAAGAAATTTGTTTCTCGTAGAAACAAAATTGACAATAATTTTATGTTCAAATATCGATTATAAATCCCGTTTAATAATATTTTCCTGTTTAGTGGCTCATTTATCTATAACTCAATCGTAATTTAAATAGTTTTTACATCTTTTACTTCCCACACCGATAGGTGAGTGGAGTATTGTGATCGCGAAAATTTTCGATTTTGAGATAATACGCTTTTTGGGCGCTTTATGATGTCTACATAACGAAAATCAACGTCACTCATTTCCGTCGGTCTGTCTGTCTGTCTGTCTGTCTGTCTGTCTGTCTGTCTGTCTGTCTGTCTGTCTGTCTGTCTGTCTGTCTGTCTGTCTGTCTGTCGCTTTTTTCTAGCCTCGTAATCTCAGCAACCGCTGCATGGATTGTGGAAATTTGGGCAGCGGTATGCTGTGGGGTCGTAGTAGGTAATGTTCCTATAATTTTGAAAATCGGTGCATAGGCGGCGGAGTAATTAGCAAAAAACAAAAAAAAATTAATATTGCTGAAACTTCGTTTTTAGGCGTTTTAGGGGTCCCTGATCATTTTCTACTTTTTTTTGGGTGGGGGTGAAATTGGGGTGGTTGGGGGGTGGGGGGTTGTAAAATTGAAAAAATTGTTGCATTCATAATAGACTGTCCACTGACATGTGAAGGAAGACCTGGCGACATACATAACTTTTTTTGGTCCATCCGAACATTGCCTTCCTATTACAGAAAGCAAAGAACTTAGAATTTTTTCTGATGTAAACATACGAGAGTATTGCTTTAGATCGATCTATATTGTGTAACGAAGAAACTGTTGAATTGATTTTAATGAATTTTTGACACAGTATTACTACCGTGGCAAAGATGGAAGACGCGTATGGTTTTTATAAATCGTGCCAGTGGCGGCGCAGAAATAATAAAAAACTAAAAATATAAAAATAGCTCAAACTTCGTTTTTAAGCGTTTTAGAGGTTCCTGATAATTTTCTGCGTTTTTTGGGTGGGGGTGAAATTGGGGTGGTTGGGGAGTTGGGGGTTGAAAAATTAAAAAATTTCTTGTACTCATAAGAGGCTGTCCACTAACCTGTGAAGGAAGATCTAGCGACACAAATCACCTTTTTAGGTCCATCCGAACATAGCCTAGCCTATTACGGAATTTTCTGTATACATACGAGAATTTATTGCCGTTTAAATCGTTTTGTATTTTGTGACTTGGACACTATTAAATTGATTCTAATGAAATTTTGACACAGTATATTGATACCGTGGTGAGAATGGAAAACGTGGATGTTTGTTAAAAATCGCGTCAGTGGCAGCGTAGCAATAATCAAAGATCGAAAAATATGAAAACAACTCAAATTCAGTTTTAGATGTTTTAGGGGTTCCTGATCATTTCCTACCAGTTTTTTTGGGTGGGGGTGAAAGTGAGGTGGTTGGGGGTGGGGGGTTGTAAAACTGAGAAGTTTGTAGTATCGATAATAGGCTGTCCATTGACCTGTGAAGGTAAAACCCAGCGGCATTTTAAGGGGGGGGGGGCTGGCGATTATTTGGTTGCAAGGGATCTCAGACTAAATCTTCCTACTATGGGAAAATAATAAACTGGTATCAGCGTAATGTGTGGGAAGTACTGAGTCAATCAACTTGACTTCATTTCTTTTCTCTATTTTATACCACCTTTGCACTTAATCAAATATCTACCCTTATAGCTATCTAGTACTAAGGGATTTCATTATCGCTTAGTTCAAGTTCGAACAGGTTGAGAAGAATAGCATAGTCTAGACTCCGTCTGTATAAGGATGCATATTTTTAACATAACTCCTGATAAAGACCCTTTGTTATTATTATTAAAAGCATAAAATGGACATAATTTAATTATTTTTTCTCAACAAAATTATATTGGTGCATATGTCTTCCTTTAATAATAGCAGTCGCTTTGTGAGCAGCATGAAAGGAGCCATAATGAGAATCTGCAACTGAAATCGGTACATGCATTGCATATGTATGTCGTATGTAGAAACAACACGATATTCAGGACTGAAAGAGATATTCCGGGAAAAGCGTTGAAATAAGTCAGCTCGCACAATAAAATTATCATACGTATTTGGATAATAGGATAATTATTATTTTATTCATCCTCGTTAGTTCGTGCTCACACTCGGCTAAACGTTGCTATGCATATTCAATCCCAATAACTTTGCCTCTCGATAGTCTAAGAGCTGGTAGTTGAAAAAACCAAGTAAAATACGTGCGGCTTTAAATTAAATTTGAATACTGCGTCAGTTATCTTAATTTTTCAAACTAATTTCCTCCATTCTTCATCCTCCGAAACCCGAAACCATTGCTCAAACCAGTTTTGCCAGATGTCAAAGCAGAAATCCGCATACCTTTTAGCTTCAGTGTCACATCATACAGAGTCGCAGGGAGCTAGGTCTGGACTATAGGTAACATGAGTTAGAAGGTTCAGTCCTCTCGTGGTCCAATATTTGGCCTTTGGGTGATGACTTGAAGCTTTATCATGATAGAGTAACTACCCATTGTTGACTTTGGCTGCAGGTACTCGATAAATCCAATGCAGGCGCTGTTCAGTATATTACTTAGCTGTAACTGTCTTCTGTCTGTCTAAAATAAGTTCTATAATTTCTTCTGTCTGTCCAAAATAAGCTCTGTAAATTTTGCTTATTCTGACAAATATAGCTACCGTTTTCTTCTTTACAGATCGGGATGTTCCATCGAGGTAGAATCCCATGGAGGCGCGATAACGTGTCTGAAAGCAGGTGCAAGTTGGCCATATTGATTCGACACTTATGTCAAACAGATGACGTTTCTTCGACAATTTCGTGTTTGCTTTTTTTGAGTGTTTTTACCGAGATTTTTAGTTATTTTTAAGTGATATTCTAATGAATTCATAAAGGAAATAATGGTTTCATGTGCTTATCGTAGTTGCTCTAGCAGAGATGGCATGGATAAGAAGAAATCGACAGGAATTACATCTCACAGGTATGTATGCAAAAAAATAACAATGTACAGGGCCGCATTTGTAATCTTTATCTCAATAAAGTGTAACGTATCGCAGCAATAATACAGTTATATTATTCAATTGATGATGAATGTCGTCTCTACAAAGCCTGTTTTTTTTTCATATACTTAACTATGAATTTCGCATTAGATTGAAAAATCAACCCAATACTTCATATTTAAATCATCATTGTAATGAATTTTCAAAATTATTTACACAAAAATATAATCCGGCTCTGGCGAGGCGTCCATATTGTTACCACACTTAGCCACGCCTCCTGCTACCGTTTTTGTTATGCGAAATTGAATCTTATAGCGTCTCCTTGGGATTCTACCTCGATGGGATGTTCTGACATCTATAGGAGTATCTTTATCATCAAAGACCCAGCCTTGGTCAGCATTTCCTTATAGTACATCCAATTCTCGTCACGAGTTCACAAACCGAGAATGTCCCTTATAAAACTTATTTAGCATCTCCCGACACCGAGTTACACGTTATGTCATCTGCTGTTCAGATGTGACATCCAGATAATAGATTGATAATGGTCTGGCCATTTTCCACACCTCTAGATTCCTGCAATTCCTTCATTTGCCAATCCCTGAAGCTAAAACATAAGTTTCACTTTTTATGTTGACAGTGCTATTGTCACCCTACTGTCTCTTTGACTATCGCTGCGTAAACTACAAGAATTACAATGATAGTCCAGTACTCAAGGACACAATTGTTTTAAAGTTATGAAAAAGTATTTTCTAGCTAATGCAGCATCCAAAATATTCAAGTTTAAAAAAGTTTGTTGTACGAATTGTCATTTTTTAGTCCTTTTACTTCCACACCGATAAGTGAGGGAAAGACTGTGATCGCGAAAATTTCCGATTTTGAAATAATACGTTTTATATAACGAAAATTCATGTCACTCAGTCCCGTTGATCTGTCGGTCTGTCGATTTGTCTGTCTGTCGGTTTGTCGATCTGTCGGTCCGTCTGTCTCTCTGTCGGTATTAACACTGGTACTACTATTTTAGTAGTAAAAGTCTACGCATTCGTTATATACACCAGCTGCAATAAAAATTTGTCAGTCTGGTTATGAGAATACTATCTATTCCTAAGTAGTCATCAAGTATATCTGATACTTTGGGAGTTTAGGACATGTATCGAATAGTACGAAATGCCAACAACCTATAAAAAGTCTCAAACCCTCAAATAGTAGAAACCTTGAATATTAATAGCCTGTCTTATTATGTGAAAGAAGGCTAAGCGGTGTTGATGTATATCTGAACAATCATCTGATGTAATCGTTCCCAGTAAAAGCATGGGCGACGTAGTGGTACATAAAGCGATCAGGAAGAGGGGTGACAATTTATATGATGATAAATATCAAGAAACTAACATTTTGAAAAACTTTTTTAAAAAATTTTGCAACGGGAGTGATTATCCCCCAACTAGGTTATATTGTAAGAGAAAATTGTCCTTCACATTTTTTTGGTATTTGTCATAGTTTAGCTATAGCAAAATGTCGCTGGTTCAGTCTCTTGTGCTCTCCATATTTTTGTATGCCTCGAAAACTTGGACTGTTAAAAAGGCAGATCGAGCTCGCATAGATGCTTTTGAAATGTGGACGTGGAGGAGAATGCTGAGAGTTCCTTACACCGCCCATTGAACTAACGTTTCCATACTGGATGAGCTCGGTAATCCAAAGAGACTATCCTCCATTGTGTCGACGAGAATGCTTACTTTCTTCGCACATATACACAGAAGCGATAATATGGAGAAACTTGTAGTTCAGGGTTATGCCCCGAGTGGGCGGCTGTTCCCCTACATGCTGGGTGGATACGACGGAACAGTTGCTGGATATGAGTATCAAGAGTACCACTGAACTGGCAGTAAATCGCGAACGAAGGCGAGCTACAGTTCTCAAAACTATTGATAATATTCGTGTCGGCAATACTTTAGCTCCGACTTAATGCGTTTTACGAGTTCACAGCATGTCTGTTAAGACATTGTGACGATGATGATGATGAGCTATGGTTTCTGAGGCGTGACCTATCCTATTTAAGTCCCTTGAGGACTGGCCTATGATCCAAATCTGCATACGTTTGAAATGCACAGTGCTTGAGATGTATTGGCGCTTCCCCGGTACTAGTGGTCGTACCCTAAGAAAAAAATTTGCATAGTAAAACCGGTAGACGTCGTGGACGCGTGCGTGTAGGCAATGCAAAGTAAAGGCCTTCTTTGATCGGTACCTCGCAAAACCACATTGACTGCTATGCTGATTTATGACGTTATTGTTGTTTTTTGTTTGACTGCGGTACGCAGGCGAGCAGTGAGTTTGCTTCTGTCCTGTGTGCGTTTCTTCATTTATTCAAAATTAATTACACAGGAGAGCGTCGGAGTTACGAGTGTGATCCCATAAGTACTCAGAAATGGCGGTGGTTGTTTGAAAAAGATCCAGGCACGTAGCCAGGGGGGGTTGGCGGTCAGTGATTTACATATTTCTAATCTGTTGAAACTTTGTGCTTAGAAGACACCATCTTAATAAAGTTTGGAGATGATGAATTATTATTATTATTATTCAAGTGATAGAAACAAATTTAAACAAACGTTTTAGGGCTTCTATACATATCGACTATCTAAGTTCTAAGTATTGCTCATTAAAATAATTGACAAATAAACAATATTAACAATTATTTTTAATAGGACTTCTAACTAGTGATACAGTGAAAGTTAGATGTACCAATTTGCAGTTTATGCTGAATTTCCTTGTTTTGGTGTTGATGAAAATAAGAAAATTCTGAAACAGTTGAATTTATGTACAGATACGTACAGAGTATTATGTTGTTACAGTTTTTACTCAGAATTCAGAGAAGAAATCATTTTTATGTGTCACCTTTATACCTAGGTAGGTTATAATGAATAGTTTTTGAGTTTAGTTCCTTGATAATGTAAAACACGCAACATTATATTCATATCGTTTGGTTATTCTACATTTGATATAGTTTATTTTTTGATATCAGAGAATGGATAATAGCCAGCAAAAAAATATATCGTGCTCAAGCCCTCCCACCAGGCCCAGGTCCTTGGGGGGTATGTAGATTAAGACAATATGGGTATTTCGAATACTCAACAGGTCCCCCCAGGTAGGTCCGTCACCCGTTCGGTTATTTCATAGCGGGTAGGAGCCACAAGACCTTTTTTTTTGCTCTAATGGTAAGACTTCTTTACTGCTCCTTCAGCATGTTTCAGAAATGGAAACCTAACCACCCCGTTTTTTGCTAGCCAAAAATACTGATACCCAACAACGTCCTACTGAAGGACGTCTTGGATATAAGAAGTATGAATGAATGAATAAGAACCAGAGGCTATCCAGCACGGAATGTGGCTGGTGCATAGGCCACACGATGGGCCCTTTTGCGCCTCTATCCGCGCTAGTTCCTAAGACCTGCCCTTTTGGCAAAGGCAAGTACATTCTTAGGTCCTATCCGTTTTATCTCTATTGGTTCCAAGGTTCTTGAGCCCAGCATAGTCTGCCTGTGATAACCCAGGGTTTCACAGCGACACAGGATGTGTGCCGAGGATTCTTCCTCTTCACCACACCACGTGCACGTTGGGTCGTTGACCACCCTCATCACAAACAAGTGACGCCTGAAGGTATTGTGACCCGTTAATAAGCCTGCTAACAATGTCAAGTTACTCCTATCCAGAGAGAGACAGAATCGTCCTATTCTCTCTTCAGGCCCTGCTAATAGCTCCCGAGCCTGACGGAGATGACCAGAGATGTTGTTCCATCTCAGAGAGTGTTGATTCTGGATCCACTCTCCAGTTGTTTTCCTAACCAAATTTGCAGACAGTCCTAAGGCTGGTTCCGGGCCCACAAAACTGTTTCCGGATCCCATCCTGGCTAGATGATCCGCCATTTCATTACCCTTTACCCCAGCATGCCCAGGTACCCACATCAGTGATACCTTGTGTTTAGCTGAGATGTCGTCAAGAGCCCTCCTGCACTCCAGGACCAGTCCCGACGTTATTTTCCAAGCACTCAGTGCTTTGATGGCTGCCTGACTGTCAGAGCAGATAGTAATCCGCCTCCTAGACCCGCCAATTTCCCGAATACGATTTACGCAGGCAAGTATCGCATATATAAGAAGTAAAGTATACCTGATTGCTCCCGGTTTTGTAAAAAAAATAAAATGTGCAGTTAAGCAGTACTGGTAGTCTGAACTGAGGGCAGGAGCGGGAGTAGTGGGTACCAATCCAAGAGTTGAAATTTCAGTAAACCTTGGGAGGTATACCAGTCTTCGAAACAGAAATGATTGTCATGGAGCTGGGAGTCAGGGAACTAATCAAAAGGCCCCTGACAAACAGATATATAAAAATCTTTTCAGACAGCCAGGCTGCATTGAAAGCACTGTACTCCAGTCGGGTTGATTCAAGACTGGTGTGGAACTGCATGCACCTCCTCAACAAACTCGGAACGGGAAACAGGATAACCTTGATTGACAGCGGAGTGGAAGGCAATGTATTGGCCGACGCATTAGCAAAAGGAGGAACTGAATCTGTGTTCATAGGATCAGAACCATTCGCGGGCATTGCAAAAAGCACCGCTAAAAAGACCATCTCGGACTGTGCAGTGGGGAAAGCTCTCCTGAACTGGCGAGATACAACAGAGCTACTGCATTCGAAGGCGGTATAAGATACCCTTAAGTCAGGTCCCCCCGAGGATCATGGAATGTAATAGGTACGATCTCCGCATTCTGGTCGGTCTGCTGACGGGACATGGTCGTCTAAGATACCATATGCGGAAGTTGGGTCTTGAACAAACTTCAGACTGTCGCTGTCGGAGGACGAAACAGCGGAGCATATTCTTTGCTCCTGTCCAGTACTGGATAATGCTAGGTTCCAGATATTCGGATTTGCCCAACTGGAACCTCATGACTTCAAGGAAGTTTCACCCTTCACGTTGATCGCCTTCGTAAAGAGGTGCGGTGAACTCAATAGACACAAATGAGTCGCAGTGGAAGAAGGCGGTTCTGTCCCAGTCACTTTCAACCTAACCTAACCTAAGCAGTACTGGTCGCATACGCTACAGGGAAGGCAGTCCCGCCTGATTGTCATTCTGTGTTCTGTCACAGCCGTCTCTGTTGTGTGTTCGGTTACAGGCAGTTGTTGTGGGATTGTTGTTGTTTACTGCATTTTTCCGACGCGTGAAAATAGAGCTTGTTTGCAAAGTATAAAGACTCGCTATTATTTCGATTAAAAAAAAGTTCCTTCAATATTTTCTTTACTATTTGTACTCATCGAGTAACCAAACCAGTGGCATTTGTTCAAACAGTGAACCGAATAACTTAAAGCGACCACACGCCACTGCGAGCAGAAAAACGTACGACACAACCTCGGTATCTTCAGTTGTGCATTTTTTGTATTCTACTAAAAAAGTAGGCGCTGGCCGCGGACGTAACATGGCACCGCCTGCTGGTACTGTCCCGGAATGGAAGCCTTTCTGGATCTGGTACATACATCTACAGCAGGAGGTGTTGATTGGCACTGAGTCGACGTTTCCTCACTTTATGGACTTCTCGGCGGACACGGCTACACAAAAAGGAATTAGATACAGTGTACCATAAACTTTCATCCGGTATGTTGCTGGACGTGTCTTCTTTGTTAGAAAAAAAATACAGAGTAAATGTTCACCAGATGACGAAGATATAATCACAGCATAAATAGTAAACCAGCAGCGAAACTCAGCCGAATCCTTGAATCTTTCAGGTCTCTCTTCGACCGTGGCGTTCAAGTCGCGTTAGAGAAGCGATTGTACAGGACCTGAGCGAGAATATTATATTCGTAAAAATCCCATAGTGATAATTATATGCACGCTCAGGAACAGTGGTCGGCATTTCGTTTAAAAGACTATGAAAAGATTGTGCAGAAATAATCTGTTCAGGTAATAGCACGGAAAAACCCCATTGTGCAAGGTATGAATATTCTTTCGGTAGGCCTTTTTTCGAATTACATAATCGGCAAATAATGAAATTCTAAGACAAAAGGCTGGTCAAAAAAAGGACAGGGGATCATTAATGATGGTATCTCAGATTTGTCCAAAAATAATAAGTCTTTATTTATACAATTTCGATATAATATAATACATATAATTTATAATTAGTAAGCAAATACTGAATGATAAAATTACAAAATTGCTGTAAAGTTAGCACATATTTTGATTTTATAACCAGCATAATTCTTACCTATATACAGTTTGAACGATTTACATTTTTTATTCGTTTTTCCATATAATTAATTAAATATTTCGATTAAGTATTTTAAAACTCCTATTACTGTACAATACAGGCGTACAGTCTTAAAATATATTTTAGTGAGACGTTATCACATGGATGACAATATCTTAAACTGCAAATCGTTAGATAATAAAATATCATATGTTTTTGATGGATGAATAACCTTGTCCCAGCATTCTAATATCAATAACATATCCGTATGTGTGTATTGTTAAATATAAAACAAAACCTACAAATGTATAACATTATTTTGTAATTTAAACGCATATTTAACCACTGAGAATGCTTCTTTCTATACATAATTAAAAAACATAGTACACAATCAAACAACTAATATTGGATGAAATAATAATAAATACATTATTTTCATTAAAGCAATTCTTACATACCTTTCAACGTCTGACGGAAACGCAAGAAAGCTGAATTTACAATTTCTTGACGTGTTTGCACAGAGCGAAGCTGAACAACGATGCATTCCTCGTTCCATCACATCCATAATAACACCGGCAAACGACAACAAAACAGCCCAATACGGCCCTGGAAATCACGATGTACACTCGTCAGCGGCAAACCGTATACTGAGACTGACCTATCGCTCTGCATCGGGAACGCATCGGGAAGTAGCCAAAAAAGTTTGTGCATGTTTCTCGCATCAATTTGAAGAGTTGCGTTGCTGGTTTTTCTCTTTATGCTGTGATATATTCTACTGCTCAAAAAATTAACGGAACACTTCTTTGTGCGCTTTTAACTTTGAAATATTAGTTATACTCAGATCGGGCATACATATTCGAATAGAAACACATTTTTTCAGAATAAATTGAAGAATGTAATATTTAATTATTAATTTGTTTCAAAAAAATCCTTACAATACTACCTGGTATGAACCATGGAACTAGCGCCCTCTATGAGAGTATGTATGCCTCGGAAACTTGGACTGTCAAAAAGGCAGATCGAACTCGCATAGATGCTTTTGAAATGTGGATGTGGAGGAGAATGCTGAGAGTTCCTTATACCGCCCGTCGAACTAACGTTTCCATTCTGGATGAGCTCGGTAATCCAAAGAGAGTATCCTCCATTGTGTCGACGAGAATGCTTACATTCTTCGGACATATACACAGAAGCGATAATATGGAGAAACTTGTAATTCAGGGTCACGCCCCAAGTGGGCGGCGCCGTGGCCGTTCCCCAACGCGCTGGGTGGATACGACGAAACAGTTGCTGGTGATGGGTATCAAGACCGCCACTGAACTCACAGTAAATTGCGAAAGATGGCGAGCTACAGTTCTCAAAACTATTGATAATATTTGTGTCAGCAATACTTAATGCATTTTACGAGTTCACAACATGTCTGCTAAGACATTGTGACTATGATGGTGATGATGAGAGTCAGCTATAAAAACAAATTCAGAGGATGTACTAACCTCCAAAACATATTCGTGTGAAATTTTATTACAATGTTGCCAGTAGTTTTGGCAAAATCGTATAAAATGTGAATAATTTGTTTTCTTCAACGCCCTGTATCTTGAATCCGGATGGCGTTACGAAATTTTTTACTGAGAAAACTCCAATTATTTTTCAGTGTTTTACCTATCCTGGTGACGGGGTCACCTTTTTTTTGGAACACCCCATATTCTCCAATCACCCTATAGCGACCATACTCACGCTTTACTGAAAGGCTGTGATTGAAATCTTTGGGACTTCTCAAATTTTGTTAACGATGAGATAAGTGTATTCAACAGAATGGAGAGCACTTTGAAGGATATATATTTTTAAATGAACATTTTATATTTTTATAACCATAGCACTAGTTTTGCCATTTTCTTATACATCCTCTTACTATACACCACAAAAATTAGTTAGTATGAATTTTATGGAATCGAGAAACTACTAATCAGAATTCAATGCTGCAAATAAATGAATGCGAATGGCGATTCCATCATCATTGATTGCAAAACATCGCAAAAAATAACATCGGAATGATCATTGAGATCATGAAGTGTGACGAATGAACTCATATTTGTCTATATCACTGATTTCATGGTTTTCTGCAACTCACGTTTTCTTATGTTAATGATTTGGCTGTATCATGTACACATCATCTGAGATTGTGAATGTTTATTTAAAATATAGAGAGCCCAGCAAAGATACATTTATCAGATTACACCTACTAACATTATCTTTGAGTGCAAGTTACCATTTTTGGTATAAGTTGATATAAAAAAAAATTGAATATCGCAGCGATTGTGGAACTTAGAAAGCTGTGACTTTGCCTAGTTACTAAGCATGAAATACGTCAGTTTAGGTTAGTCGGGCAAATTTGAAGTTTTGTACTGGGAGAAATCGTTAGATTAATTACAGAAACTTCATCCAGAGAAACTTGATTTTTTCAAATAAGAATGTCTAATATTTTTCATACGGTAAAAATTAAAATTTGATAGCCTTTGATATCAGGTTGTGAATATCAATCTCTGTTAGTTTTTAGTTGATTTCAAATTTTCAATCAATTCGGTGTTTTTCAATTTTCCTACCTATAAAGCGATGGGATATAAACAAAAACGTGTTCAGATGGAAGGAAATAACTAACTTAGCAAAGGGTAAAAATTGTAAAAATTCCTTACAACAAATCTCTAACCAGAAACAACGGCGGTAATATATTTAAGGTCAAAGAGAATCTGAAGTACGACAGAAATGGACATTTTTCACAACTTACTAGCTATTGCAATGAAATTGTTCCTCATCATTAAGAGGTCAAAAACCGCTGTCCTAAGCTAAACTGATATGCCTACACTTTCACCGCTATATCTAGAACAAAGATCGTCGTATTTCAAGAAACTCTGAGGTCACGAAACTGTTGAAACGTCTTCAAATAGGGGGCGTTTGGTATCCACAAAGTCACAAGATTACAGCTATATTTATAATAACGAGCTAATAACAATTTGTAACAGTTTAGCGCTGACAGACTTATAATTTAGATGCAAAATATAATAACGATATAATTGTACCCTTCATACTAACGTATCCTTAGGCTTGGTACATATATTAATTCAGATTTGAGTCGCTGGTAGGCCAAGAGCTGGTAGGAGACTTTCGGTCTATGTTTCAAGACGAATGATATGATCAAATTTAATTTTGCACTGATGGCGAGACTTGCAGATACAAATAGAAGGTCCTACAACAATTTTCCTGATCTTCGACTTATTTCTGATGTATATTGAGTCAATGACAACCACGCATGGATCAATCCTTGTTAACCTAAATGCCTCAGCCTATGGTTGTTGTGCATTATATTCATAAACAGTAGCCCTGATCCTACGATCGCCAAACATTAATATTACGAACGAAAGAAGTTGTTCATAATAGTAATGTCAGTATTCATTAAACTACGTTTCTATCGGTTCTAAGGCGATTTTTTAAAATCGAACATGTTTGGAACAACAGTGCCTTGGAGTTCATTATTTTTATGTTTACTGATTATGGATGACTCATACAACAAAATGATTTTCCAATCACTCTCAAGGGTTGGAGATGGATCATAGTAGTGTCTATATTATGTACATTATACATTACTAGTACTATAGGTGCTATTGACAAACAAGTAAACAAGTTCCCGAAGATAAATAAACTGATAAATAAACGGACCAATAACTAAAAAACAAAATCGAATTATAAACAATGTATCTGCCTTCTCATAACCATAGAGCTGTTTCTACATATGTTGTTGGGCGGAAGAAAGTGGAACCTAATGATAAACGATAAATAAAGCAGACGGCGAGCAGAAATGATTAATAATCGTCTGAAAATCGTAGAACACCATTAAGGAAAAAGTGACTATTTTTAGTTAGACCATTTATTATCTGTCACTGGAACAAGGGTTCGGCTTTATCTATAACACAATCGCGAGGTGTTAAAACAATGTAATTATTGTCATCTTTCACTAGAGAATTTCAGAGCAAGAACAGTTATATTTAACAGTAATTCGTAGACACTATTAGGATTTGTGTTGTGAAACATGGCCTTATACAAGATTTCTATAAGTTTATTTCAACGCTTTTTACGAGTATCTACATTGTACATGTGGCAGAGAAGCAGAAAGACATATCACTTAACCGGAATGTCGTTTGAAGATACCGTCACACTATGCTACAAGATCTATTCGCGAAACAATAAGGGTATCATAAAATGAAGATGCAAATATAACAATATCCGAAGAATGCTTAAGAAAAACTCTATCCGACGTATGAGAGTGGCCTCATAAATACCCATCAGTCACATAAAGATGATGGTACGTGTTTGAGAAAGGTTGTCGTATTAGAAAGTACACAATCTATGGAAAAGCATATGTTTCAAGTTTGAAGATGCAACGTTGTTTAGTAAGATATTTCTTTGGTAGCCATCAATAGAGACATTTCAAAAAGAACGGTACATCTGAAAATTTCGACATGACAAAGCTGTGTGCAAGATGGGTGCCGCGTTTTCCCATGCAAGAATCGTGATTTTTATCAATCATGAACATTTCTAAAATGATGACAGGGCTGCTTCCATGAAATTCATAGAAAAACATATGTTTTAGGTCTGAAGGCTAACCTTGTTGATGCCCATAAGGCGTTTCACCATCTTACAATATGAATGAAAAACTGCTGTAGACACAATGGCGGTAAGGTAGTTTCCCAGAAATCTGAAAATTCTTCTTATTATTCTTCACTTCAGGTTTTAGGCAACTTTGCCGGTTATAATAGACATCTTTTTCTCGGCCTTCCGATATCTCTTCTTCTAGAGTATTGATAAAATGTAGCTCTGTCTGGATTCTAATTTTTGTGTACTCCTATATGTTGTTTCCATTTAGTTTTATTTTCTTTTATTATTTCGTTCATTTTACTGGAAATATTTAATTCTGCTCTTAGATCCCTATTTCTTATTCTGTCTAATTTTGTGCAAGCTTTCACACTTCTTCCAAATTTCATTTCTTGTATTTGTACCAATCTTATTTCCTTATTTTTTCGTTGTTGTCCACATTTTACCACCATGTAAGAGGGTTGGAATAGCTATCGTCTAGTAAAATTTCATTTGAGTACCATTTTTTGTTTTATTCTTCAATTCTCTGCTGAGAGTTACGCAAATACTTGTGAATTTATTTAACTTCTCTCTATACATTTGCTTCTGTCATAGTGTATGTGTCTAATACATACACTGTGCTTCTGTCATAAGACATATCGCAGCCTAAGTATTTGGTGTTTTACCTGTTCCAGGAAGCCATGGTCTTAGTTAGGCTTGCTGATATTTTCGTGTTATATTTACAACCTTACAGCAGTGGCGTATATAGAAATCGATTTCGGGGGGGGGCCCATCGGAAAAATTTTCATACGTTATAATATTGGCGTATTATAATCTTAACTTCGGCCTCTTCCAGACGTCAAAACTGAATGCATGGCTGGTTTCGGGGGGGGGGGGGGCGAATATACGCTACGCCCATATATACGCCACTGCCTTACAGTCATTTTTTCTAGTTGTTGTTCTAAAGGACCTGTCAAAAACGGTATGAACACTTTTATCTATGGTTGTTTCAATGAAGTCTCTTGAAGAAGCATGGCCGACTCTACACTAGGCCGGAGCCTTAGATGTGGCAACGTGGCTTAGCTGTCAAATAGTGGCCCTATAGTTTCAAAATAATTATTACATTTTACATGTATTAGAGTTCATCTCGGTTAATAAATTAAGAAAAATACTTCTTAGAACTACTACTACTACTAATACCACTTACATCTGATGTCTGTTTCATCACAGTCAGACACTACAAAATAAAAATAAAGGCAACCCGTTTCCTGCTGCCACTTCCACTTCCACTTAAATGAACACTCAACTTACTTTGTAAATTGTCACTTGAGCTAGAAAAATTCACTATTAGGTCACTGTGAAGCCATTCTTGCTGGTCTTGATTTCCCTTTCACTATCAAATCATTTCGTAGGTATGCCCCAGGCCATGCCCAGATGAGTTCTATTAACTGTATTTTTGTGTGATATTTGGGAGATCCAGAAAACATTATAGGTACCACATTGTGCTTTAAAATAGGTCTTATCCTTTGAAATGTTTGTAAATTATTGTCTTTATCCTTATAAATATAACCAGCCCTTCCGAGGAATACATTTCACCCACTTCTGTTTATGTCCCTTATTGGACGTACAATTGCTAGTGCAACCTGGTACTACACACTTTGCAGGCATCTTTTTATCTTTATAGTTTCATTTGTGCAGGTAAATAAGTAGAAACCGATTACAAATCACCTTGCAACGTTCTTTTTAATCTGGAATAAGGTGATGTTGGGCCATGGTTTGGTAGTCCTCTCCTGGGCTGCAACCTGGTACTACACGCTTTGCAGGCATCTTGTTATCTTTATAGTTTCGTTTGTGCAGGTAAATAATTAGAAACACATTAATAATCACCTTCCAGCCATATTTTCTGCACCTGGGAGAATACACATGACATAACAACAAATGCAAACTCGGCCCCCAGATTCAGTGTTGCCATAATTTCATGCTCCGGCCTAGTGAGTACAGTCGGCCATGGAAGAAGTTATGGTCGGGAGACTGACCTTGTTGATGCCCATAAGGCGTTTCACCCTCTTGTGCCATGGTAGCACAAACGCAATAAAATCTGTACAAAATGGCGTTCGCCAAGTAGTTCCAGTTGGCAGCAGGGATATACGCGGAGAATGACTAATGAGATTTCCGAATGCAATTCCTGTCACATTTGCCGTCGGGCTCGTCTCGATTTGCATCGTCCGGTCATTAAGACAAATGCACAAATTCCTTGTCGTCGAATTATAGTGGAAATATTAGAATTTTCAAAATTTTGACAATTTTTAATTTCTAAAATTCTAAAAATGGTAAGGGTTTTAGGCAATCAGACAACATGGCACCACTGATTCCTGAAAATCAGACGGATTGAAGGAATGTATGTTATTGTTTTGTAAGAATCAACATAAACTGTTATTGCAGACACTGTATCCATATATTATGTACATTAAAAAGCTGGCAGCTTCTTCAGCAAACTAAGGTTATTCCCCGCATATACATAGAGTCGTGAATAGAAACACTAGAAAAAACTATTATTTTTCATATACCTACTAATGATATGGATGTTGCATCTTCACAGTATTTTACACTTATGAGTACTTGAGTTAGCTCTCTCAAACTTTAGATAGGTATTCAATAGATTGGCTATACTGTTATCCACCAAAGACGATTCAAGCTTAAAGTAGCTCAGATTGGTGCATCATACCAAGCGGTAGCCTTTTTTTTTATATAAACTATGAATAAAACGTCCTGTAGACGAAATGTCGGTAAAGCTGTTTCCTAGAAATCTGAGATATGTTTCGTTGTCTGTTCACTGAACTTGTTGTTCCCAATAATTGGGAATTATTTTCCGATAAGAAATTTCACCATCTTTCTTCAAGCCATGGTAGTTCAAACGGAACAAAATCTGTAGTGGTTCCAGTTGGCAGGAATATACGGAGGGTATGTGATGATACATCGCCTGGAAAACTATGTTTTATGGTCTGACCTTGTAGTTTTCAGTTGTCTCATAAGGCGTCTTACCCTCTTGCTTCATCCCAAGGTAGCAGAAACGCAATAAAATCTGTACAAAATGGCGTTCGCCAAGTAGTTCCAGTTGGCAGCAATATACGCGGAGAATGAATAATGGTAAATCGCTCAGAAAACTGTTTTATGGTCTGTAGACTGACCATGTAGTTTCCAGTTGTCCCATAAGGCATTTTACCCTCTTGCTTCATCCCAAGGTAGCACAAACGTAATAAAATCTGCACAAAATGGCGTTCGCCAAGTAGTTCCAGTTGGCAGCAATATACGCGGAGAATAAATAATGATAAATCGCCTAGAAAACTGTTTTATGGTCTGTAGACTGACCTTGTAGTTTTCAGTTGTCCCATAAGGCGTTTTACCCTCTTGCTTCATCCCAAGGTAGCACAAACGCAATAAAATCTGTACAAAATGGCGTTCGCCAAGTAGTTCCAGTTGGCAGCAATATACGCGGAGAATGAATGATGATAAATCGCCTAGAAAACTGTTTTATGGTCTGTAGACTGACCTTGTAGTCTCCAGTTGTCCCATAAGGCGTTTTGTCCTCTTGCTTCATCCCAAGGTAGCACAAATGCAATAAAATCTGTACAAAATGGCGTTCGCCAAGTAGTTCCAGTTGGCAGCAATATACGCGGAGAATGAATAACGATAAATCGCTCAGAAAACTGTTTTATTGTCTGTAGACTGACCTTGTAGTTTTCAGTTGTCTCATAAGGCGTTTTACCCCCTTGCTTCATCCCAAGGTAGCACAAACGCAATAAAATCTGTACAAAATAGCATTCGCCAAGTAGTTCCAGTTGGCAGGAATATAGAGAGAGAACGAATAATGATAAATCGCTATAAAACTGTTTTATGGTCTGCAGTCTAACCTTGTAGTTTTCAGTTGTCCCATAAGGCGTTTTACCCTCTTGCTTCATCCCAAGGTAGCACAAATGCAATAAAATCTGTACAAAATGGCGTTCGCCAAGTAGTTCCAGTTGGCAGCAATATACGCGGAGAATGAATAACGATAAATCGCTCAGAAAACTGTTTTATGGTCTGTAGACTGACCTTGTAGTTTTCAGTTGTCCCATAAGGCGTTTTACCCTCTTGCTTCATCCCAAGGTAGCACAAACGCAATAAAATCTGTACAAAATGGCGTTCGCCAACTAGTTCCAGTTGGCAGCAATCTACGCGGAGAATGAATAACGATAAATCGCCCAGAAAACTGTTTTATGGTCTGTAGACTGACCTTGTAGTTTTCAGTTGTTGTCCCATAAGGCATTTTACCCTCTTGCTTCATCCCAAGGTAGCACAAACGTAATAAAATCTGCACAAAATGGCGTTCGCCAAGTAGTTCCAGTTGGCAGCAATATACGCGGAGAATAAATAATGATAAATCGCCTAGAAAACTGTTTTATGGTCTGTAGACTGACCTTGTAGTTTTCAGTTGTCCCATAAGGCGTTTTACCCTCTTGCTTCATCCCAAGGTAGCACAAACGCAATAAAATCTGTACAAAATGGCGTTCGCCAAGTAGTTCCAGTTGGCAGCAGCAATATACACGGAGAATGAATAACGATAAATCGCTCAGAAAACTGTTTTATGGTCTGTAGACTGACCTTGTAGTTTTCAGTTGTCCCATAAGGCGTTTTACCCTCTTGCTTCATCCCAAGGTAGCACAAACGCAATAAAATCTGTACAAAATGGCGTTCGCCAAGTAGTTCCAGTTGGCAGCAATATACGCGGAGAATGAATAACGATAAATCGCCCAAAAAACTGTTTTATGGTCTGTAGACTGACCTTGTAGTTTTCAGTTGTCCCATAAGGCATTTTACCCTCTTGCTTCATCCCAAGGTAGCACAAACGTAATAAAATCTGCACAAAATGGCGTTCGCCAAGTAGTTCCAGTTGGCAGCAATATACGCGGAGAATAAATAATGATAAATCACCTAGAAAACTGTTTTATGGTCTGTAGACTGACCTTGTAGTTTTCAGTTGTCCCATAAGGCGTTTTACCCTCTTGCTTCATCCCAAGGTAGCACAAACGCAATAAAATCTGTACAAAATGGCGTTCGCCAAGTAGTTCCAGTTGGCAGCAATATACGCGGAGAATGAATAACGATAAATCGCTCAGAAAACTGTTTTATGGTCTGTAGACTGACCTTGTAGCTTTCAGTTGTCTCATAAGGCGTTTTACCCTCTTGCTTCATCCCAAGGTAGCACAAACGCAATAAAATCTGTACAAAATGGCGTTCGCCAAGTAGTTCCAGTTGGCAGCAGGGATATACGCGGAGAATGACTAATGAGATTTCCGAATGCAATTCCTGTCACATTTGCCGTCGGGCTCCTCTCGATTTGCATCGTCCGGTCATTAAGACAAATGACAAATTCCTCGTCGTCGAATTATAGTGGTGGTTTTTGCGGCGCGGCGCGGCGGGCAGCGCCAACTTAAAATTCACGGCCGACGCGCGGCCTGTCTCGGTCGGTCGCGGAGCCCGAGTCGGAGCACCGCGCAAAAGGTATTACGATTTCCAGGTAATTCGGAGATAAATTTAATTTATGTACCTCCAGTGATTACGGCGATCCCTGCTTGGGTCGTCTGCAGGCGACACGCACTGCTTTTTGCAATGAAGCCTGCACGTGGACGACTGGACGGCGCACATTCGAGTACATGCCATGACAAAAATGATTGACAGTCCAAATGTCGTACATGGGTATTTATATTAAAAGTCCGGCCAAAGTTGTGCTTTAAACTCAATTTACTTGCAACCGTGTAATTAACTGTAATATGGCCAAAGATATTCGCTATTGCCTATGTGTCCAACAACAGTATCTGAACTAAATATAAAAATCAATAACCAAACTTTGGTAGCTGTCGATTGTCGATTTTGAAAATTTCGAATATTTTAAAAATTTTGAAAATTTTGTGAATTTTAAAAATTTTGAAAGTTTTGTACATTTAAAAAAGTTTTGAGTTTTGAAAACTTTGAAAATTATGGAAGTCCTGAAAATTGTGAAAATTTTGAAAATGTCGAGAATTTTGAAAGTATTGAAAATTCTTAAAATTTTGAAAATTTTGAAAATTTTGAAAATTTTGAAAATTTGGGTTTGGTTAACGGTGCAGCTAAATTACTGAAAATTTAAAGTTTAGCAGAGCAGGTACCCATAAATAATGGAAAACCTCAACGTCTATGATCCATCATTGGTATATTAAAGACAATAAATTTTTTTCATAAAATTAAAAAACACTTTATCTCAAACTAGAATTTTTGAACCGTGGTAGGTACCACACGAACGTGGAAAACATAACAAGACAGGATTGTGATTTTTTGAGGATTCCCAACACTCAACACCTGTAACACCAGTGAATATATTTCGTAGACATCACGACAAAAAATCCCATCTTTTCGTAACCATAACCTCACTTGACCATTCTGTGAAATATAATATATCGGGCGAGATTTCATCTCTGACGTACATATATAGGAAGTAGAAGAGGCAGGTTTGTACTAAGGATCTCAAGATGTTTTTAATAACTTAAAAAACGGAAAATAAGTGTATTTGAAAAGTGAAAGACATATAATAACAAGACGATGTTCGTTATAGAGTTTTCGATACCTACCGAGGTGAAAATTGTTTCTAAGGAGGAGGAAAAATGCCCAAATGTGGATCATGTTCATTTAAGAAGAACCATCCACAATTTGATACAATCCTTTAACCCAATAGTCACAGTTAGCAAATGTACAGCAATGATTTGACGTGATTCTGTGACCTCAGTCCACTAGTAAGCCTAAATACGCAAAATTGTACAAAATAAAGAATATAACAATTCATAAACAGATATCACAATGAGACCAGTACAAATCACGAAACAGACAATTCAAGTATAAGAGAAATAGAAAACACAGACCATATCACAGAAATTGTTAGCCAACTACTGATCAATGTTAGAGAATGCTTTCTCTAATAAATGCAATTTAAGGATTCTATAGAAAGTCTTAAAATTTAGTAGCTTGACAGTATCTTGTAATAGATTGAAGAATTTTACTATATAAAATAGGATACCACTCCTAGAGGTCACTGGTTGAAATGTTATTTTTATTAAGAGTTTCGTATGTACAAACAATTTGTTTTATATCTTAATACAGTCGTCAATAGATGAAACTGTCTTGTTAGTAAGAAGTTATTTAAGAAAAAATATGTCGTTAGACCTAGAACCCATAGCAGATCACACAAACCAAGATATAGCTAAGCAGGTGGAGGTACCACCGACATTTAAGGCGCAGATAACTAGATGAGGCGAATCTGTAAGACATCAAACTCTAATTGAATCTTGCTTTGCCTACGTAACCAAGATATGTGATTCAGGCTGGCGATGGTAGGTCTCTGTGCCTCTAGAATGGGGAGGGTGAGTATTCCCATTGCACTTAGGCCACAACTGGTCCATTGTGCATCCACTCAGGGGGTTTTTCTCTCAGGTCATCGACCATCCTACCAGGCGGACAAGTCGCTAGGGGATATCTCCCTTATGTGGCAGGTGTAAGCCAAGGCTCGCCCAACGTACAGTCTCTAATAGAAGATAACTCTGGGCACTCACATATGACGTGTTCTACAGTTCTGTCTTTCACACATTCTACATATCAGTGCGTCACTTAACCCTATAATGTGGAGGTGTCTTGAGTTGACAATGACTCGTCAGGAATCCTTAACTATGAGACGTAGGTTTGAACTGGTCATCGCCAAGTACTTCTTGGATATTGCCAAGCCAAAGTCTGCAAAGGTTTCCTTAGCAAATCGGCATCCTTGTAGCTCTTCCTATCGTTTCATCATTTGGGAATGGAAGTGTCTTTTAGTTATTTCCGTAATTGTGGTTGTCGACTTTCCATAAAGGTCACATATGTAGTTCTAAAATTCTTGAGTGAGCAGCCTTCCTGGCTAGACTGTCCGCTATATGTTTGCTTTTGTTGCCATTGTGCCCTTTAACCCACCTCAGGACAATACTGTTTTTGCCTGAAGCATGAGACACTGATTAGTGGCATTCTGTTGCTAAACCTGATGTGACGGGAGGTTTTTTCAGGGTTACAAATGCTTGTCTGCTGTCAGTGCAGACTATTACAGTCTTGCCAGGTACATCTCTGTTTGTTAGTGCCTTAACAGCTAATCATATACCAGCCAGTTCCATTTGAATGACACTTTCACCCATAGCCCACTTTGTTCTTAAGTTCAGAGACCTGGAGTATACACCACATCAAGCACCTTCTCATGTTTTACGCTGCTACGATTTTTTTTTATTTATGATATTGGCTCTGATCTGAGCTCAACTGGCCAGTTAGTTCTATTTTGGATGGACATCTATTTTTTCTTAATAATACGAACATTATTTTATATTAGTTATAGTTGAAAGTTACAGTGTTACTTTTAGTTTTTGTGTGCAAAAGTTATATAATAGTTTGTATGCACAGTTGTTTTCACTAGCTAGTATAGAGATAATATTAGGAGGTAACGGAATATAGTTTGATGATCTGTGATACAGGTCTGTTACCTTATTACTGATCAATTGGCATTCTAATATACAGTGTTGAGCAGAACCAATCTCTCCACATCTGTAGTGATGGTCATCGTCTTGCCCTATTCTAGTTTTGTGTTGAGAGCTTAAGCAATGACCACACCTCAATCAGCAAAGTGTTCTCACAAGTGATCTATTCGTTTCTCTCTTAAACCAGGGTTCTGTTCTTATGTTCTGCTGGATCTGTTTGTATATCGTTCCGGATGGATTTCTATGGTAGTGTTCATTCCACTTTTCTTTCAGGTTTTTGTTTAATTTACTGTTCAAGTCACTCACTGTAGGGAATTTTGAAATTCCTCATCAACATTCCATCTGTAGTCGCCATCTTTGCTGGTATGTCGACTGTGTCGTTTTGAGGAATACCTGTATATAGCAATCAATAATCAATAAACTATACCTCATACAAGGCGAACGCCTTTGAGGTGGTAATATTTGTAGCTCATTGATGCAAACAAAATTGACGTTGATACGGTCCTGGAAGAGAAGAAGAACCCGACGTCACGGATAGACATCGTGATGGCGAGTGGCACGAACTTGGCGATTTTTCGCAGTTTTACATATGTCACGGGACATGGTGTTTCTTTTGTTGCATGAGATGTTATTTGTAAGTCGAGACCTGGCGAACTGTATGGTCTGGATATGTCAGTCATATGTAATGTGGGAAATTGTTCCTGGGATGGTATACACATTCGTACGGACAGCAATCAGTGCCTTTGGTATGTACGTTGGATGATGCCGTATGGCGTTTCAGCCGGTGACCTCAAAGAGTAACCAATCTAATGGATTGAAGATTGCGTGATGCGTTTCCAAATAAACATCTTAAACATACCTACTAAATAATAGTAATATGGTCTTTATTTCCAAAAACCAAGCGGGACATGAACGGCGAAGTTTACTGCTTTAACTGCTTATGTCGGTTAAAGATTTTCAAATTTTCAAAATTAACAAAATTTTCAAAATTTGAGTTTGGATATACTGTGTAGAAACCAAAAAGAAGGTTTGCAAAAGTGAAGCACTGACTCCTAGGCTTTATGGGTTACCAAAAATACACAAGCCCAACGTTCCACTTCGCCCGATAGTAAGCGCAATAGGTTCGCCTACTTACGAATTAGCAAAACACTTAACTACATTACTGCAGCCATACGTTGGAAAAACCGACTCGTACATCAAGGACTCAGCCCATTTCATTACGAAAAATCAAAGACATACAGCTGGAAGAATCCGACATGCTGGTCAGCTTCGACGTGGTGTCATTATTCACAAAGGTGCCATTAAACGATGCAATAGAACACATCAAGAACATATTTCCGGAAGACATTACAAACCTTTTCAAGCACGTGTTAACGACAACCTACTTCGTCTGGGACGCCAACATGTACGAACAAATTGAAGGTGTAGCCATGGGAAGCCCTCTAAGCCCGGTGGTAGCGAACTTTGTAATGGAGAAGGTCGAACAGGCAGCCTTGAAGAGCGCTCAATACAAGCCCAAGATATGGCTCAGATACGTGGACGATACGTTTGTCATATGGAATCACGGAAGAGAAAAGCTCGAAGAATTTCTAGAACACCTGAACAGCGTGCATGAAAACATCAAGTTCACCATGGAGGTAGAAGAAAACAAAAATCTCGCCTTCCTTGATGTTCTTCTAACAAGAAAAGGAGCTAGATTAGGGCACAAGGTATATAGAAAGCCAACTCATACTGACCGGTATTTGCATAAAGAATCAAACCACCACCCATCTCAGAAGTACGGAATTATTAGAACTTTGACAGAACGGGCTAGAAAAGTGTGCGAACCAGAAGAACTCGACACCGAACTGGAACATCTAAAGAATGCTCTTAAGGCAAATGGTTACACAGAAAAAGAAATAACAAGGACAATGAGAAGAAATAGGGCAAAATCAGAACCTAAACCGATAGCAAAAGCTTTTCTACCCTATGTGCCTGGAATAACAGACAGAATAGTAAAAATGTTACGAAAGGAAGACGTCAAGACCATCTACAAGCCCACAAGAAAGATACAGGAATATTTGAAAACGGTGAAAGATAAAAGAGACCCACTCACAACACCGGGGGTATATCGCATACCATGCACATGTGGGAGTGTATACATAGGAACAACGAAGCGATCTATAAACACAAGAATTGCAGAACATAAGGCTAGCTGTCGACTAGGCCATACGGACAAATCAGCGGCAGCCGAACATGCGATTAAGGAGGGAAGTCACAGGATCAAGTTTGAAGAAACACAGGTTCTTGCCGCAACGTCTTCATACCATGCCAGACTTCAAAGAGAAGCCATCGAAATACCGAAACATCATAATAATTTCAACAGGAAAGAAGAAACACAGAAAGTCAACCGGACATGGATACCCATCCTAAAGGACCTGAAGACACTACCATATCGCGAAGGGGCGGGGCTACCAACGCTACCTGGTTGGGCCACGTCACCATTAGCAGGTATAAATACAGGTAAAGATCCAGCAGCCGTCAGTATTTTGGAAGTCGCCGAAGTGAAATAGCTTCTGAAGATGCCATCCACTCGTGGTGGCGAAACGTCAAGTTTTAACGCTAAACGACGCCGGCTTAAAAACCCAAGAACCACAAATTCATTTGAGTTTGGAGGAAATTGAGTAGGGGTGGTTTATTATTATTGTTATTATAACTTCTCTCCTTATCCCCGTATAACACTGAAGCAGATCATAATGCATTCTATATCATTTTAATATACTCAACAATTCCACTAAAATTTTATGAAGCGTATTAAGTATAATTTTTACTGATCAAAAGTTGTACGTCCACTTCCAGGTAGATCACAAGAACAATATTGTATATCATCCAAACAACCATGAATGGTATGATGTAGTGACAATGTCTTTGAGGCAGCGACATATGTGTATCATTGTTATCGTTTCACTGGAGTAGTTTACTGTAATTATTTTTATATAAGTATCTCGCGGGCTCATTTTATGGTACCGAGAATGTAATTACAGTTATGAGCACTTTTTTCACTTAGTTCCATATACACGGAGATGGCTTGTATCTTACACCTCATCCTTATCCTATTCTGGAAGTATGTAATAGTTTTCCCAGTTTGTTACAACAAACTGGGAAAAGAAATGTATAGCAAACTAAGATTCAAGAACTACATAGGTAATTTGGTGAAAAAGTTATATATCTCCACATTGGAGCTCGCTATTTGAATCGTTAAGTATTTGATCCGTTGAAAAACAGAATTCAAATCATTGAAGATAACTATATTTGGCCTAAGGAAGTATGATCATTTCAGTAAAACCTAAATACCTAAGACAAAAGCTGACTTTTAGTTATGACGTTCATGACAAAACTGTTAAAAATCGTTACAACATCAGTGCTACCCCACACACCACAACTTTATTTCGCAGAGGTCTTTCATACAATGCAGCCACTTTTTAGAATCGATTGATTGAGTCTTCCAAAATACTGACACTGTCATTTTACCGTAAAAACATGCTGTTTACTAGAGACTGATTAACTAAAACTAGACTTTCAATTTGTAGCTTGTTATTACAGCCTTCGTAAACCCTACAAAATAGGAATTAAACAGAATGCTGAGCAAAATGTGACAAATGCAATTTGCACATACACAGATAGCTCCAAAACAAGAAAAGGCACTGGATGTTGTGTACTCCAGGTCTCTAAGTGTCTCTAAGTCTCTATAGTATTGTACTATATTTCGGGACTCTTTACTATACTATACTGTTCAAGAAATATATAATACGCGAAAGTGCTATATTTCCGTACAACAGATGATGGTTTATATTTTGCAAGCAAATTTATTCATAATAATTTCATTCTGCTGTCTATTTCACCACTTCGGCATTCAAGGAATATATATTTTACGTTATGAATGCCAAGTGGCCAGAAGAAAGAAACAGAGCATTTTTATCTTTAATAAAAAGTGAGCTGTTAATTTATATTAACCTAAATATTTTTGTAATAAAATCACTTTAATTATTATAAATAATAAATAAATAAAAATATAAACCGTTTTTTATTCTTCCCTACTAAAGTAGTATAGTTTTTTGTAGCGTGCTATATTTTTTATAACATTTTTATAAAATATACTATCTATGAACCAAAAAATGTTGGCAGCCCTAACTGGCAGGCATATCGATAGCTGCAAATGAACTAACCAGGAGAGATGTATCTGTCAATACTGTTATAATCTGCACCGATAGCAGACAAGCACTTCTAGCCCTAAAAAGACCTTGCGTTACATCAGGGCTAGCAACGGAATGCCACCAATCTTTGGCCCATGCTTCAGACAATAATAATATTATCCTGAGGTGGGCTAAAGGGCACAACACCAACAACAACAAAGGCAACCATATAGTGACAGTCTAGTCAGAAAGACTGCTGACTGAAGAATTTTAGGACCATACGACCATTCGGGAATGTCGACAACCACAATTGTGGAAATAACAAAAAAACACTCCCATGCCCAAATGGTAAGCCGTTGGGAAAAACTATAAGGATAACAATTTTCCAAAGAAACCGTTGCAGGTTTTGGCATGGCAATATCCAAGAAGTACTTGGTGATAACCACTTGACCAGGTCAAACTTAAGTCACATAACGGGATTCCTGACTGGCCATTGTCAGCTCAGGAGATACCTCCGCATTATGGGGTAATGTGACACATCGACGTGTAGAAAGAGTGAAAGTGCAAGCAACTCCCTGGAGGATGCACAATGGGACAGTTATGGCATAAGTGCAATGGGAATACTTACCGTCCCCACGCTACAAGTACAGCCTCCTTTTAGCCAAATTATTCAAAATTAATAAACCTTTTTCTTTTTCCTAGTTAGGTAAACAACGTCCGCCCCATGGTTACAGCAGGTGCTCCGAAAGAAGCACCACGTTCTCATTGGCCTACAATCCGACCTCGTTAAAAGGGGCTTTACTGCGTAAACTGGGGCTGTTGGCTTCTAGAGAGCATTTTTACACAACCAACTGGTCTCTCGATTTGTAACAGATGTCATCGTTTTTGAATCGATAAAAAACCATGCTTTGTTTTTACACGTCTAGAGTTTTCAAGAGGTGCCATGTAGATAAGTAACGTCTGAATGATCAAAAAGTGTTACGTGTGTACCAGAGAGGGTACTACCAAGCTGTGTACAAATTTTCAATGCAAATATATATGTATGTTACGTTGGTAACAAATAAAATTGCTTTTTTAAAAAACTTTACTTTATTGACGCCACTTGCGTCTTCAAAATGTTACGAAAGTTTACAAAGTTACAAACGTTTCTTAATACTGACATGACGGAGTCTAACCGGGTTATGAACGTTTCTTAAATACTGACATGACGACCTCTAGCCGGGTTATGAACACGGGTGATATGGAAGCTACGGCTTTTATAGTTTTTAAGTGCTACCTCAGCATCTGTGTCCTCTAGGGCACTTCAGCTAAACAAAGAGATGCTGTGAGAGCCTGTTTATTTGGGAAGTCGTTATCTACGCTGAATAAGCGTCTGCTACAACACTGTTGCAAATAAAGAACCATTGATAGATCAAATTACGTCTTTTGCAACAATGTCGCTAACAATAAGGTGTCTTAGCAGATGACAGAAAAGTTCTGCCGGTGCGCCATCTGGTACCCGAAGGTAACGGCAACCAAAGAGAATCGCTGCTAACAGCAGCAAACTTCCGCCTTTAGCCACCAGAGGAGCGCAGGTTCTATACGCTGCTGCGTATGAAAGCCGATGTACGAGGGTTGCTCTAAGCGTAAAATAAGCGTGAAACAGCTGTCTGCGTACTGGTGGATTGACGGAGGTATAGAGCAACCTTCGTATAATAGAGTGTCTGTTAAAGGATCATATAACATGTATATCAAATAAATTTATAGAATTGATTTGAAAATTGAATATTTTGACATCGAGATCCTACTACGGCTACGCCACTGCGCGCATTGGGTATAGTAGAGCCCAGAGATATACCATTTGTGTACGTTTTGCGCTATATAAAAACTGCATTCCATCTCTTAGTACAGTTCATCATTTGGAATAGATACAGTTTTGATAATATTCAATGGTTACCATTATTTTACTTTCGTACTCGTAACCAATTCATGGAATGTGCTTTTAACCAATTTTCTATCAAAACGTAACCTTTTAGAATGGTGAAAATGAAACTCTAAGTTGTATTTGAACGTAAATCTGTCGGATGACGTTCACGATGTATATTTTGACTGAACTATGATAAGACCGACACATTTCAGGATTATTAGCCACTCGATCGATGAAGAGGACCGGACTTAGTCAAATTGTTTAGGCAGGTATTGCTACCGTTTTTGATAGCAACGCCAATCTCATTTACTTTTGTGCGTTACTTTTCTGTCTGAATCGGACGTTTTTTTCGGAAGTGTGTCAGCTACAGTATGTTTCGGCCTTGGGAAGATAATGGGATTTCACAGCGATGTGAATTATTCTGCAGCAGTGAAGCTACGTCGGCGGTTTGTCATTACGGTGGTGAAAGTAGTGACTATAGTACGGACACTGATAATGAATTTGAATAGAGGGAGGTGGAGGTAGACCAATTAAAACCTCACAAAAAGGTCACATCTTAGCGCAGATGCAAAACAAATAGTACTAAATGATAATGAACTAAGGAAGGATCCGGAGAATGAAAACAAGGGAAGTATGATCAAAAAGATGTCAATTCCAACACACGTTCCATATCCAACAGTATGTGAAATTTGGAGAAAGGGGCCACATAAGAGGAAGCGTAGGTTTGATGCTGGTGTTTCAAAACAACTAGATCCCACGATCACAAAATGATTGAGGAATATTGTGTACGAAAAGTACAAAATTAATGAACTACCCACAATCGAATCCGTTCAAGGACAATTGGCTAGAATGGGGAAACAGTATCCAAGGAGTACATTGCAGCGATGGATTAGGAAGATTGGGTTTAGGTACAGAACTGTGAACAAACGAATGGCTATAATGGAAAGCGCAAGGATTGTAGGATGGCGGCACGATTACTTGCATAAGATAGAGCAATACCGGAACGAGGGGAGGTCAGTGTACTACCTTGACGAGACCTGGTATGATACCCATGATACCGCTAAAAAGGGATGAACCGACGGTACAAAGAAGTGTGAGCTAAAAGGCGTTCCACCAAATAAAGGATCCAGTATAGTTATCTTACACAGCGGATCATCTGACGGAGGTCGAAAACGCACTCAAATTATGCGGAAAGAAAATTGAAGACTGCAATATAGACTACCACAATACTTGGGGGGGAATACTTGAGCAATGGTTTGAGTATACCCTTATTCCCAATTTAAAGCCATTTAGCGTCATCGTAATGGACAACGCAAGCTATCACTCCAGACAAAGATACAAAATTCCGAATTCAACGTCATCGAAGGCGGAAATACAAGATTTTCTCATAAAACAGGATTTGTACTTTGAAGAAACTTACAAAAAAAAAACTGAATTACTGGAAGTCCTCCACACTGAACAGTTTGAGAAACAATATGTCATAGAAAGCATAGCTAAAAGGTATGGTCATGATGTCTTAAGGTTGCCTCCCTATTTTTGCATTTTCAGTCCTATAGAATTAACTTGGGGAGAACTAAAACAACGAATCCGGAGGAAAAACCTTGAACCAAAATTTGACAAAAAAGTTATAGACTTGATCAAATCTGAGATTGCCATGATGAATAATGAAGACTGGTTTAGCAACATCAACAAAGTAAGGGTTATTGAGGACGAATATAATAATACAGTACAGTTCAAGACCTCATAATTTTTTACATAAAAAGAATACTCCCAATTGTTTTTGTGTCATGCCCCTAAAGAAAAATCAATATTATATTTTCTATGCCTGTAACCTTGAGAACTTAGATTTTTTGATTCCATATAGCTTGGATACTACCAGCTGGATTGTGATGGAATTTTGATATAACTTCCATTTTTCAACATTAGTTGCCTCTCTTTATTACCGTTAAAATTTAGTGTAGAAAGGAATAATGGTTTATACGACTATATTGAAATGTCTCTACCATATATTTATCAACAGATAATAAAGTTTTAAACATCTTTTTCAACCAACTGATGTATGAGCACTTTATTGGATTGAATGAACATTTTCGTTGTTGCCCACTCCAACGAATTCGAATGCCCAGTCCGACCCCGTTCCCTTTCTCTGTCGGCACTTTTTGCGAAGATCCTCACTTTGTAAACAAATGGTATATCTCTGGGCTTTACTATAACTAATGAGCCGTGGCAGATGACAACTCGCCCATTGGTTGCGCGTCCACACATTTCGGACCCGCGGACACGTGAATGCGGCTGCTTCACCTACCGTGGACTTGAGGACAGGCATAAGGAGTCGACCATTTAAAATTCAAATGCCTATCTTCTTTTTTTCTTACCCGCCGACTAATCTTGCTATGCAATTCCTCTCTCATCGTCTCACTCGAATCTGCATCAGACGATCATTAGGTGTATGCACACGGATTCTTACGTTTTTATTGGTAGGAGGTCGTTTTTAAATTGCATGTTACACTCTTGTAGTTAGGCACAAAAATATTTCAACAATTTAAAGAACGCTTATGAATAGCAGGCCAAAGAGCTGCCCAGGAAGGTTCATCTTATCAACGAGACAAAAACCCTGCATGAGGTGGCAATAGAAGTGAATGCAGAAAATACACAGAAAAATCTGTCGTTTTGTCAAAGACTTACGCTTGGATTCAATGGGACGTTACACTCAGCATTCCTCAAACACAGCGACGTTTTATCCAATGGGAACTGTATAGTTGGTAACGAATTATATCGTATTGTCGATTCAACTACAAGACTTCATTGGATTCCAATGAGTGATTCAATCGCAGCCTGTCGTTGAATCGAATCTGTGTTTGGTAATTGATTCTAAACTACTTTCTTTTCCTTGAACCAACAGATTTTATTGCGAGGATAGCTGATCGTTTGGATGTTTAATTGTGTGATTTTGTATGTAGTTATAAGGAGCATGATATAAGAATTAGACATAAGCTTGCACCAGTTGTTGCATTATTACCTGAAATATAACTGTCTGACTAATCTAAATACCTACATTCAAATGTGTTAGCTCTTCTAAGTCCCAATTTCGCAGTAGGTCCTCCATTTAATATAACAGGACACATTTAAATCACACAATTACTGATGCAATACGCAAAACCACGAGATGACACAGCACGGCTAACACCGAAACAACACAACGGAACAACCTCGTCCATATTGGCGGGTTCGCGGCGATAGTAACACTGAGATAATCCCCCTGTTCTTTATTTTTACGTTCCTTGAATCGGGACATCAGTCCCGTCAAATACTGATTATAGTTAAGCGAACGACAAGGGCCATTGAAACAAAATTAATTTTTATCAGATGAATTATCACGAACTGCTGTTGCAGTAATAATGTTTGTACATTGAATAGATTGTATGCTTTGCTTAAATGAAACATAGGGTAATTTTCGAAAACAAAAGGATGTTTTTGATTGCATTATGTGTATACTGGTATTAGAAGGATTATACATATCGGTAGAACGAATATAAAATTATTTTGAATTTATTGGCGTGCCTGTGATTACTTCGAATATAAGGATTGAATTCTTTCAATGACATGGATTTGAAACACAATCATGTAAATATATTTAAAGCGATGGAAAAACATCCAAATACTAACAATTAATTGGAAACGCAACAGTATTCCTTTCTGTGTAGTTTGACCCAACCGAAACCCCGAATCTCGGTTTGATGTGCGAAATGTCAATAGCAGAGATGTAAGAATGTTTGACAAGTGCCAGATGTAAAGATGAAGGAGGAGGTTGAGGAGACGAGAGAGAATATATTCAAGAAGAGCAAGAGGTGTTACAGAATTTGAAACACTTCATTAAAGATAGTAAGAAAATACCCAAATGTAAGAGCCTTAGAAGCCTATTGCCACGAAAAAGCATAAGAAAAGTCGAAATTAATCCAAAATTGGTTGAGTTGAGGAGGAAGCGTGAATAGGGAGTGTGGAATCGAAAATCATAAATTATAAATCTTTATTTGACTTTCTATAACGACGGAAAACCCTTGTCTTGGTTAACTTGAGGATGATAATTGCAGCTAATTACAAATCTGGTCACTAGTTTGAGTTTCAGTCTCTTTCAGCAAAAATTTTGAGATCACCCGTATCTTGAGGTTACACAAGAAAAATGAAGATCTTCATTTGACTTTCTATCAAGACGAAACCTCCTGTCCTGGATCATTTGAGAGCGCTAATTACAAATCCTTTTGCTATTATCAGTTTCAGTCTCGTTTGGCAAAAATCAAAATTTTGAAATCACCAGTAGCTTGAGGTTATCCTGGAAAATTGCAAATATTTGTTATTTAAAACGTATATTCGACTTCCTATCAAGACGAACTCTCGTGTCTTGCATAGTTTGAGGGCGCTTATTACAAACCCTTTTGATATTTTGGGTTTTAGTCTCGTTTAGCAAAAATCAAAATTTTGAGATCAACCGTATCTTGAGGTTACCCTAGAAAATTGAAAATCTTTATTCGACTTTCTTTCAAGACGAACCCTTGTATCCTGGATAGTTTGAAGGTGTCCATTATAAATCCTTTTGTTATTTTGAGTTTGGGTCTTAGCAAAAATCAAAATTTTGAGATCACCCGTATCTTGAAGTTACCCTAACAATTAAAAAATTTTAATTTGGCTTTCTACCAAGACGAAACCTCGTGTACTGCATAATTTGAGGGTGCTTATTATGAATCCTCTTGCTATTTTGAGTTTTAGTCTCGTTTAACAAAACTCAAAATTTTGAGATCATCCGTATCTTGAGGTTACCCTAGAAAATTTAAAATCTTTATTTAACTTTCTATCAAGACGACTACTCGTGTCTTGGATAATTTGAGGGCGCTTATTACAAATCCTTTTAATATTTTGAGTTTTAGTTTCGTTTAACAAGAATCAAAATTTTGAGATCACCCGTATCTTGAGGTTACCCTAGCAGTTAAAAATCTTTATTCGACTATCAAGACGAAACCTTCTATCCTGGATTATTTGAAGGTGCTCATTATAATCCATTTGCTAGTTTGATTTTTAGTCTCGTTTAGCAAAAATCAAAATTTTGAGATCATCCGTATCTTGATGTCACACAAGAAAATTGAAGAACTTTATTTAACTTTCTATCAGACAAAACCGCGTATCCTGGATACCTTGAAGGCGTTAATTATAGATCCGGTACCTATTTTGAGTTTCAAAACAAAACGTTAGTTTAGAAATTACATAAACCAAGAGTATTCAAATTTCCTTCTTTATCTTCTTTGGGTGCCATACGCTTGCAGGCGGGTATATGTCCTTGTGGCCAACGCTGTGTAGAGTGCCGTCTTCTGCTCTTCTCACTACTGTTGAGATGTCGTTAAACTGACACCAGTTTCTTTCAGTTGTCAATACTTGGGGCTCTGAGAATGTGGCCTAAGGCCCAGTTTCACAATCGTTAGTTAACTAGTGATCAAAAGAAAACTAGTGGCTATCGAAAATAATCCAGCATTTCATAATCGACGGTATACGCCAAAAGCTCTGGTTAACCAGTAGTTATCTTGACCCAAGGATGCGGTATGGGTTATCTTGGGTTATCAAAAATATGAAAAGAAAGCTTCCTTTGTCAAAGGGTTAGCTTTTATTCATAGAACACCATTATGGCAGTGCTCTGAGATCAATCCGTGGTGCCAACTTAAAGATAAATAAGTTTAACCACTGGTTTCCTTTGTGAAACAGAGTTCTCCGATAACTACTGGTTAACTTCCATCTGTCGGTTAAGCGACTACCAGAGGTTACCAATGATTGTGAAACTGGGCCTAAGTAAGCTACTTTGCGTTTTGGGTGGAAGTTCTAGTCATAGAGTTCTCAAAAGTTGGCGAAACGTCCACATTTCAAAGGCTTCAAACTTCCAATCTATTCTTTGACTTGATTTTAGAAGACCAAATTTCAGCGTCGAACATTTACCACTCGAAGGTTTAGTGGTGTCTATCGGCCTAGAAGAAAGCTGTTAAACTTTCTTTTAATCTTTTTTTATCTACCTGTATCTTAGAAATCCTTAAACTGTTCTTTATTCTTATGTCCCTAGGTCAGTGATCACCCATATAGGAAGCGAAGCTATTACATTTTTTGCCCGGCTGAAATAGAAAAATCTTTGACCAAATAAGACATCATTTCTTTAAAGTTATATAAGTTTTTCCTTTTAATCCCGCCGACACGCACAGTAAATAACTCACCGTCCACACATTTGGTCTATGCCTAATGTATAATGTATAAAAATAAGCAAGTAGTCCGCCCGTCGTCGCATCGTGTGGATTTCTTGTGTCGTCGCCGCAAAAAATTTACTATGCTTCGTAGTCCAGGGGCCAGCTAACTAGCGATACTATTCTTGTGAAGAATTCGCCAAGATTTTTTTTATAACTGACCAGACCGCGTAGGCAGAGCCTAAATACCAGAGTACAGCGGCTGCTGTGAAAGGGTTATGTTAGGGGAAGTTTGTTAACGCGGGATTTGAATGGGCCAATACCCGCAGGCCCAATAAATACATATCCTGGCAGTCCATTCCAAGCCTTGGACACCCTGGGAATAAATATGCGGGTGTAACGCTCGGTTCTTGATATATGAAGAACCACCGCCTTAGGATGAGATGCAGCGGTCGCGCGGGTGCATCTGATAGGAACGGTGAGCGGCGGAACGATAGAGGATAGCTCAGAGGAGCAGATTCCGTTTGAATATCGGTAGAAGAGTCAGAGGTCACCAACAACACGTCTGTGAGAAAGTAGCTGGAGGTGGCGCGTTAAGGCCGGGTTGCCAATTAGTCGAATTGCCCTTTTCTGGACGGCATCTAGTATAGATAGGGTAGTACAGAAAATGATCTTGAAGACTACATTCAATAAGCCAATGGTGTATTCCAGCTCACTACTCTATAAAGACACCAATATGTTAGATATCCGTCAATTGTACCTTTGCAACATTTTGATTACACAGCATCGACATAAAGCGTCGTTAGTCGCGGTACAATACGAATATAATACTCGTAATAAGAATTCTGCCTGTGTTCCCAAGCCTGATAAAAATGTACTTCAGAGCACACGAAATGGTGAACGTTAAACAGATTCGGCATTAGACAGTAAAGCTAGCACTATGTATATGTGTATATATACATATTAATAAAAATAAATAAGCAGGAACACTGAAAAATATCATTAGTTCAGGTTAAAAATAACAGTTCTGAGATTGCATGCATATACACCAGTATATTATTTTATCTAATTAGCTGTACTACAGTCTACTACCACGCACAAGGTTCATGACTTTCTGTGGTTCTACTATTTGTTTACCTCAAGTAGTGGTGAATAAATCATTATTATTATTATTAGTAGGGGCAGCAGCTCCCCAGACATGAGAGCAATACTCCAGGCAAGGTCTTATCTGGGCTTTATATAGCGTGAGGAGGTTACATGGTGAAAAGTACTTTCTGGCTCTAAATAGGTACCCAAGCTATTTACCAGCAGCTGTTTGCCAGATTGAGGATTGAGTAGCTTATATAAGTGTTGAACGAGTGAGACTTGGATGACTCATTCATTTGAAGGGTCCAATCAGTGTTGCCAGGTCTAGAAATTTCAATAGAACTAGCGATCTTTCTGTAATTTAGTGAATTAGTGCAAACTTTTGTTATAAATTGTCAAATGTCATATTCTATTCACACTGACATTTTGCGTCACATATTTTATTATCTTGATCTTATAACGTGGCATGCATGATTGCTTGATTATCTAGTGAGTTTTTAAGATGCATCCATTTTAAACCAAAACTTGAATTTTCTTTTAAAATAATACTATTTTGAGACCCTATACAGAAGTTTTGGTTAACCGATCACTCTTTATGACTAATCATGATGTATTTAGCAGACTATTGAAGTACCCATAACAAAAATTAGAAATTCAATGCCAAATTTTTGCCGAATGCTCTGCTGAATCCATTTACTTTCGGAGATCCATTATGCTTTTAGAGCTTATATGCAATCTTATTGACTGTGTTTACCACATTTTGCAACACGTTTATGGTACCAATGGGCACTAGAAATATGGGGATATCTTCACCGTAAAGTGCTCGGTTAATTATTTGGTGATTTATACAGTAAGTTTCATCTTAATGGACAGCCAAATAAACATTCTGGATCTTTCAGGCAAATCCGAAAATCTGTAAGATCTGAAATTTTTTATTTTCGTCAAACGATACTGAAACTCAAAACTGAGACTGGATTCGTAATGAGCACCATAAAATTATCCAAAACACAAGACTTCATCTTCATAGAAACTCAAATAAAGATTTACCATTTCTTAGGTTAACCTGAATATTTGAAAAGACTGAAATTTTTGATTTTTGTCAAACGATACTAAAACTTAAAACTGAGACCGGATTTATAATTAGCACCCTCAAATTATCCAGACAAGGTTTCATCTTAACAGAAAGCCAAATAAAGATTTGCGATTTTTTTAGGTAAACCTGGAGATCCGAAATTTTTGAGCGGTATTGTTCAATTGAACAACTCTGAATATATGGCTCACCGAAGAGAGGTGAACGAAATGGGTGCGCTCAGTATAAAATTTTGACAAATTTCAGCTCGTCTGCAGTGTCAGGGTTGCCAAAGGTAGACTCTTTTTTTATTCTATCTATGATCACCCTCATTCCAATACTGAATACTGACACAGAAGCAATGTGTATGGATTTCGTCTGTGTTGTGTAGATTTTTATCCATCCTTGTCGTGCCCCAAGTGGGCGGCGCTGTGGCCGTTCCCCTATACGCTGGGTGGATACGACGAAACAGTTGCTGGATATGAGTATCTAGACCACCACTGATCTTACAGTAAACCGCGAAAGAGGGCAAGCTACAGTTTTCAAAACTATTGATAACATTCGTGTCGGCAATACTCTAGCTCCGACTTAAAACATTTTGCGAGTCCACAACATGTCTGTTAAGACACTGTGACTATGATGATGATGCCTCAATGGGACCCATTTTAAAAGACTGCCTCCTTTGACCATTTTTGTCTATACCCGATGGTTAATGTCTTGGTTTTACTAATTTCTTTTTTGCTGAAAGCCTATGGCGCTGAAGAAGCGCTGCGAGAGGATAAGTTTCTGTGCACGTTAGATTTGTAACACTGCAGGTTGTAGTCGTCGGGAAACAAATTGCCCAGCAGCTCATTCCACAGCGTCGAAATTTTCCAAAAGAAGGAATGCTGGAGGAGACTGGTTTGGGGAGTAGGGACATCGACCTGTGGATCGATTCTGTAACTTTCGCTATAGTAACGAAAGCAGGCAAAACGAAGCTAATCATTTACGAAAACGATTTTTGACGGCATTCCATAACTAAAGTTTAACGCTTCGTTACGCTTTCGGCATGGAGCTCGATGACTCACGAGCATTCATGAGTTGGCTTAAATATCTCTGGATGAGACTCTGCAAAATCCAGCAATGCCGTCCATTGCGAAGGATTAGTTTTTTCTCTTCGATTCATTGATTGTTAATTAAGTACACAAATAAATTTGAGCAAATTTTCACTTTGACACACAGCAATAATAATGTCGAAACTTGACAAACGAGATCCAAAATCTTTCGCTATCGCTTATACCGTTCGCCTACGTTTGTTACGTCCGAGTCGGAACGAAGACATTTATGGAATAGCGAAACGAGCGAAAGCCTTGGAAGAATGTCGCTATCGCTTCGCTATCGCTTCGCTTAGAGTTACAGAATTCCCCCACTGGTAAGGATAAGCTCGCAGAGCCTCTTTAATGTACCTTATTTGGACGGCCATCGGTGTTATTATCTGGGAGAGCTCATTCAAACATTTTATGTGATAGGATACGTGAAACAGGGACATCAGGTCAGCCACTCTTCGTCGATGTTGCAGGCTGTGGAGGTCCTTTTTGAGGTTGGTCGTATCGATTACTCTGATTGCTCCTTCTGAATAGTGTCTAAAAGCTTTAGAGAGTGCTTCGGAGCGCATCCTCATACATGGGAGCAATACTCCAATGATGGGCGGATCTGTGCCTTGTAGAGCAAGTAGCAGTAGTTGCTGTGGTGTATGCAGCTTGTGGTCATGCCAGTGGCGCTAGCTGGCTCCCAGACTATGATGTGGTATGGTTCTCGGATTTCTAAAGCGCGTCCTCGGCGCACATTTAGGCTTTGATATATTTCTTGGTCGGCGAAGAAAAAAGCCCGGTGTAAGCGCATCCAGCGCGGCTCTAAGCACCGATACGGCGCGGTGCTTCTAATACGGAAACGGCGGCGGCGCAAGAAGCCTCCTCGGTAGCATCCTCTGGATTCTTACTTTGATCGCAGGACGCATTAATAAGCTTTCTCAGCGGCCCCGGCACCGCCGTACCGCCGCACCGGTACAGATTCCTCTTAATGTGACACATAAAATTTTATTGTGCCGCGCGGCCGCTAAGAACACGGTAAGGCACGTACCGCTGCCTCTACAGGGACCGTAAAAATAGTACCTATCACGCACTACAAGAGGCGCCATCTCTGTTTGACAGAACATTATAATCATAGTCGCAATGTCTTAGCAGACATGTTGTGAACTCGTAAAAAGCATTAAGTCGGAGTTAGAGTATTGCCGACACGAATACTCTCAATAGTTTTGTAAACTGTAGCTCGCCATCATTCGCGATTTACTGTCAGGCCAGTGGCGCTCTTGATACTTATATCCAGCAACTGTTTCGTCGTATCCACCCACCCACGGTGCCGCCCACTCGGGGCATGACCGAACTACAAGTTTCTCCATATTATCGCTTCTGTGAATATGTCCGAATGATGTAAGCATTCTCGTTGACACAATGGAGAATAGTCTCTGGATTATCGAGCTCTTGCAGTATGGAAACGTTGGTTTGACGGGTGGGATAAGGAACTCTCAGAATTCTCCTCCTCTTCCACATTTCGAAAGCATCTTTGCGAGCTCAATCTGCCTTTTTAACAGTCGAAGTTTCCAAAGCATACAAAAAAATAGGGAACAGAAGAGATTGGACCAACGACATTTTGGTAGCTTTAGTGATGTTATGGTCACGTCATATTTTAGTAAGCTTTGTCATGGCCACATGTTCCTGTTGAATGCGCTGTCGAATATCATTTTCACAGCTGCCCGAATTTTCGATCAAAGAACCCAGGTACACAAAACTTTGAACTGCTTCATAATGGCCTCCCGATTTTATTTCTCGATCATTATCGTTCTCTCTATCTACGATCATAACCTCGGTCTTGCTGCAGTTAATACCAAGACCATATGCTGCAGTGTGTTGTTCTAAGATATTTAATACTAGTTCTTCCTGAGAAGCAGCAATAAGGGTTGTATCGTCAGGAAATCTTAAGTTAGACATTTTGCTTCATCAACAGTTATAACGTCCAATAGCTGTCTTATCACAAATTTAGAGTAAATGTTTCACAGAGCAGAGTTAAGAAAAGCAGGTGCTTAGAATATGCTGGACACTTCTGAAATATAATGTAAGCACCGGACACAAAGTTATGCCAGGTTACGAGAGAGCGGTCCTTCGATTATATATAACTAGATAAGTAATGGTAGCTATTCAACACAGTGGTTGTTTGCTTGCATCATCTTTGTGGATTTTGTAAACATCCAAGATATTTACTCTATACAGGATACAAGCGGGTGCATATACATTTGAAAGGGGGTCACGGACTTCTATCTGAGAAGGATATGTATACCTATATAGGATATAAGATTCGGAACTATCACCGCGTTCAGAAGATAAACCTGTATGAATTTCTGTGAGACACATACCATAATTACCTAATGCACACATATACCCCACCACAAGGCTCAGTCTTCAAGGGGTAGCATTGTTGGTTAGTTTGTTGCAAACAAATGAATAAATGAATGAATAGGCCTACAAGCAAGCCCTTATGCATCTCTCCTTACCCTAGTTTGAAAGTCATACCTCAAATCTTTAGGTTCAAGAACTCTTGAACCTAGTATAGCCTAAGGACGTCACAGCGACATAGCATGTGTGCCGACTACCGAGAACTCTTCTTGTTGTTAATCTGACGCAAGGGCGGCGCATGTCTCGAAAAAGTGGGGGGGGGGGCAAAAACAATCAATATATAGGGTGTCCTTGAATTCCCTTGACACGTGATATTTTCGTAACAAAAAAATGTCCAAACGAAAACTGAGTGGAGTGTTTGAAAATGCTACAAGGTCTATCATACCATGCGTTCAAAACATTTTTTTGTACTTCAACCCTTAAAACTCACCCCCAACTCTGTGTTCTCAAATAGAGCGTAATATAGCATCTAAAATTTTTGGTACCTTTGATTTTAGACAACCTTTTTTTATATCAAATTCATAAGCATAAAATGAATAAAGTTAATTAAATGAGGATTTTATTCGAGGCGTAATTTTTTCTTCAGAAAAAAAGATAAAAAGGAAACTAATTGGGTCTTTCAATGGTACCGAATGACCATGCTTTAGAAACATTTTTTTTACTTCAACCCCTAAAACTTACCCCGAGTTTTTTTCCAAATAGCACCCCACATCTTTTCGTAGTAGCTTTGACTTCATATAAAAATCAATTTTTCTCGTAGTTATTAACCTAAGATAAACAAAATGAGCATTTGTTTGAGGCGTAATATTTTCATAATAAAAAAACATAAAAAAGACATTTGATTTCGAAAGCGTGTTTTATACATAGATTATTCAGTAACCTTAATCCGTTTTTTGCGTCAAGCAAGTTCTTGTTTTATTTATGTTATGCTTGCGATTTTATTAAAAAAAATTGTTTGTGTATAAAATCAAAGGTACTGCAAGATTTTAAATAATATAAGGACTTAATTTCCCTAGAAGAAACTATTTGGTGCTATTTGAAAAACGAAAGTTGAGGGTAAGTTTCAACGGTTGAAGTACAAAAAAAAGGTTTTAAAAACATGGTCATAGATTCGATAGTTCTAGTACTATCAAAAATTCCACTCAGTTTTAGTTTGTACTTGTTTTGTAACGAGAATACCACACTAACATCATACACAAACACAAACGACAGACAATCATTGTAATCATAATTTATTGTAATAGTAAAAAATTAGGTATATGTACGTATACCTACAATAAAATTTAAGAATAGGTATATACAGGGTGTTCAAAAAGTCCTGGACCGGATGAATAACTTGGGAAGTAGGGGCCACACAAAAAAATGATCCAGGGTAAAGTCATAGGAAATTTTCCGAGCTATCCGATAGTGACCTTGATGGTGACCTTAAGCTTGACCTTAAAGGTCATTTCAAGGTCAAGTTGATTTTCTTAAATAGAAACCCCTATTTTTGATACCGGAAATGAAAAGTACGGAAAATTTTACGACCAGATAATTGACTATGACCTCTTGAAAAATTTGACCTTGAACGGTTAGCCAAGGTCAAATTGTGACATGCAGGGTACCTTGGGAAGAGGGGTCACACAAAAAATGGTCAAGGGTAAGGTCGTAGGAGATTTTCCGGACTATCCGATTATGACCTTGATGGTGACATTGACTTTGACGTTCAAGGTCATCATCGGATAGCCCAGAAAACCGACCTTACGCTTGACCATATTTTGTGTGACCACTACTTCCCAGGATACCTTACATGTCACAATTTGACCTTGACTAATCGTTCAAGGTCAAATTCTTCATGAAGTCTAAGTCATGGCCTGGTCGTAAAATTTTGCGTGATTTTCATTTCCGGTGTCAAAAATAGGGGTTTCTATTTAAGAAAATCAACTTGACCTTGAAATGACCTTGAAGGTCAAAGTCAAGGTCACTATCAAGGTCATCATCGGATACCCCGGAAAAGCTCCTACGACTTTACCCTTGACAATTTCTTTGTGTGTCCTCTACTTCTCAAGATACCTTGCATTTCACAATTTGACCTTGACCTAACCGTTTTAGGTCAATTGTTTCAAGAGTTCAAAGTCATAACCTGGTCGTAAAATTTTCCGTACTTTTCATTTCCGGTATCAAAAATAGGGGTTTCCATTTAAGAAAATCAACTTGACCTTGAAATGACCTTGAAGGTCAAGCTTAAGGTCACCACCAAAGCCACCATCGGATATCTCGGAAAATTTCCTACGACATTACCCTTGACCATTTTTTTGTGTGACCCCTACTTCTCAAGATGACCTGCACATCACAATTTGACTTTAACCTTGACCTAACCGTTCAAGGTTAAATTTTTCAAGAGGTCAAAGTCATAATCTGGGCGTAAAATTTTCAGTACTTTTCACTTGCGGTGTCAAAAATAGGGGTTTCTATTTAAAAAAATAAACTTGACTTTGAAATCACCTTAAAGGTCAAGCTCAAGGTCACCGTCAAGGTCATCATAGGATAGCTCGGAAAATTTCCTACGACTTTATCCTTGACCATTTTTTTGTCTGGCCCCTACTTCCCAAGTTATTCATCCGGTCCGGGACTTTTTGAACACCCTGTATAATAAAGTTAAAAAATGGGCACGTAAAAAGATAATTTCCTATTAATTTTTTTTACTCCTCATAAAAAGTGGGGGGCCTCGGCCCCCCATGCCCCCCCCGACGCGCCGCCCCTGATCTCATGAAGATGCTAACATGGTTCGAGGCTTGAAAAAATCGCTTTGGCGACTGTTTGATATATAAACAAAGCAAATAAACCCGCAACGCATCGACGTTAAACGCCCAATTCACGGAAACATCGCCGTCCATTACCAATCCACTTTTTCACCCACGAAAATCGCCGACGCCGTCGCGTTGGTTCGCTGAACTCGAAAACGCTACTCCCGAAAAAACTCCGATCCTTCGAGGCCCGAAAAAACCAACGGCGTCCAGCGTGCCATGTAGAAACTGGATCTTTACGGCCCGTGTCTCCGTCGTCTCACAACTTTTATCTATCCTGTATAAGCTTAGAACGCTGTGTGGTCCAATCGGTAATGACCTCTCGAAAAAATAACGATCCTCCCGGCGATCGAAAAACGTTTTCGGTAAACCGAAATCACTTGTTTCGATTACCCTTTTCGAGATGGCCAAAGGGACCGAGACGGCCGTTGCCAAAACGCAGCTGGGTCTTATTCATACAGAAAAAAGTCGCGGTGTGCTGTGCCATGTTGTAGGAATGGGCTCTATACTGTGCTGTTGCTTATCATTTACGGTTTATGGTTTCTGCATCTTGGAAAAATCTAACAAACCGTATTTACGTATACATATGTAGATACAAAAGCCTTCACCCCTTTTGTTCCTTCAATCTTTTACCACCACTTTAAGAACATCTCTGTATTTTACATCCTAAAAACGCCGTGTAGGTCATTCAACTCTCTCAACCCGTAGAGGCTGCTTCATAAATAAAAAAAAATTACCGAAATGTAACCGACATCTGAAATTAACGTAAGTAGGTTTGTTAGTATCATTTTCCCTGTCTCACTAAATTTAATTCATTTATATTCATTTTCAGTAAACGAAAATAAAATCACTAAGTTTATGTTTAAAAGTTCTATATATACATTTATATTTATGGAAATACTAGTGGGATATGCAGTCAATCTGAGAAGACGGCCGACTGAAAAGTTTCAAGAAAACTCTTTGAAATTTTTCAACGTTTCGTCAATGTTTATTGACCTTCGGGTACTATATGACGCACCAGCAGAACTTTCTGCTTGTTGCCTACAAATGTTTATTGACTTCTTCAGGAAAACTACAATATGAATAAACAATGTAAGCAAATGAATCGAAAAGATCTGAATGTTACTTACTCTTCGTGAGGTTAACAAAAAGTTACTAGTCGTCGAAAAGACAGAAATATCATCTTAAGTCCCTTATCTTGTCAAAAATTTTAAACACACAACATATTAAAATTTAAATTTAAAATATACGATTAAACAAAGGGGAATACACCCTATAAAGATTTCACATTTGACATCTTTAACGTTATGACAAGCCCACCATGACATGGAACAGGTAAAAAGGAATGACAGCTAACCTCACTCAGCACAGAACCAACATCGGTTCAGTCCGAAACAGAGAGAACCAAACGGTTAAAAATGAGAGTCCCATAAACTGTCATGTCAACGTCAGAACAACTGGAACTGTGGTCTACATAGATCACACACACCAGGTGGACAACAGGCTTCTAGATACTGTAAGAGAGTAAGAGAAGGATACCGCCAATATTTTACTCTCCTGGGTAATTTGGCCAATAGGTGTCCACCATCATTGATATAGAATCAACGATGGAAGTGTAGAGACACAATCAGCACCGTGTCGCTCACGACAGATGACCAGTGCCAAGTACATCTTATGTAAAATAAGGAAAACATGACAGTGGGACATCAATCGAGAGAAAATGCTGATTGAACATCCACAGGGAACCCATTTCACACCCACTGCCAATAGGAAGTCACCACCCATCGTCTAGGCATCATCGTACCCTCACTAGGATGCAGCATAAGTTCTATGTCCAAGTCTCTACTATGGTTACCTCTCTGTTCAAAACCCAACAGATACGAGTAGATGCTACTGAGGTTAGCTATGTCCGTACATTTATTAGTGGAGTGTGGGTTGTTGTAAATGTGGACCATCTCCAAAAATGTCCGTTTGAAAAGATGTCTTTCCGTGTCCAATACTCTAGCGACCCCCTTACCACATTGAATGCCCTTTATCTATGACATGTTTAGCTAGAGCGCGTGTTTTTTTTTTGTTTAGTCTATACATTTATAGTTAGTTATATTTCTACTTTACACATACAATTTATAACTCTTTTATTTAACTGTTTTTTCTTGTTGTTTTTTCTGTATTTTTATTCTTATTTTTATTATATACAGACCATTTCCTATTTCATTTATAGACACCTGAAGATGGCTTAGATTAAAATAAACCGAAACGAAGTGGAGAAAATTATAGTTTCAATCGTTCACCAAAACCCATGAAAAAAAGAACCATAATCTATAGTCGCGGTCACTAGGAAAATATAAGCTTATAATTTACTAATATTTTAAACCAACCTTGGGACTGTGTTGATTGTATTTTTTCTCCATAACTTCGCCCTTTCAGTCGATATTATTTATTTTATTTATTTATTTATGCTAATTAGGTAATTATAAGTAAAGCCTGGTACAGACGCTTTGTTTTCCACAACATTTGTCTGTACAGTTCAAAACGTTGCAGACAAAACGTTGCATTTGTATAGAAAAACGGTGCATTTTTTAGAACTGCGCGGAGACGCTACAGTTGCAGCGATAACTGAGCTGGTGAGCATAGTTATCCATGGACCGTACGTCTAGACATGGGCTTCGTCTTTCGATACATTTTTTTCGCTAAGACACACCTTCGACAATTTCCTGGGAGGTTTTGAGTGAGTTTGTGCCGTTATATGGCAATTTCTAGTGAATTTGGCGTATCAAATCCAACAAATATAGTAACAGAGACAAACAGAAGAAGGCATATTAGATTTTGCCAGCAAAATTTAAAGAAACTGTCGACTGAAAGGAGTATTTATCTGAAATAGTTAGCAAAAATCAAAATCTCGTCGAGTTGGGACTTAGCAGTACAATATCTATGTATATATCTTTCAGCAAGGAAATATATATTAGCAACAAATACACTTATACTTTAAGACAAAGAAATAAAGAAATCTATAGTGTTAACCGAAGGACGCTATTCTTTATAACAACCTTGCGCTAAGAAGAAATCTTTGATATGGTAATTGTGCTATTAAATGTACAGAAGATGCTGGCTTTGCGCAAAGTTCATTATCTTTGGCTCGATATGTAAGTCTGATTATGGCTGACTACATTCAAAACGATATTCATTTGGATATATACAAATCACAGCGGCTTTCATTTAATTTTCTTTGACTTCGTTTCAAAAGAACTCTTTCATTAGTATATTATAGCTTCCAAAACATATTCGTATGAAATTTCGTTACAGTGTTGCCAACAGTTTAGGCAAAATCGTAAAAAAATATGTATAATTTATTTATGTTCAACGTCCTGTATCTTGAATAGCAAACCTCAATTTTTTTCAGTTTTCAATATATCCTGGAGACGGGGTTGCCTTTGTATATGCTTTATTCCAAACACTGTTTGACTTCCCTCGAGTGTGCTGGGTGGTGTTAGTAGACTTCAATGTTGTAGTGAAAGAGACACTGTTATAATTTTTAAAAGTACATCAGGGTCTCGTAGCTAACAAATTACTAGACTAAGTTATAAATCGGCATTCTCAACGAAATGATACACCTTCGAATGCTGAAATCGATAATAATTAACACAAGATACCAGCTCCGGTGCTGCTACCCACAACATGGACATTATCATTGTCCAAATTACCGGATAAATTTCTCTAATTCGACGAAAATGATATGAAATTAGTCTATATAAATATAGCCTACGTCGGTGGTCGGCAAGGTTTTCAGTGTATTACGGTTTTATGTCGATGTGTGTTTATCAAAACCGAGGGATTTCGAGAAACACCAGTTTGGACTGCAGTCGTGACCAGAATAATAAAATTCCTTTTGCGAAAATGTAAAGAACGTATTGTTACGGAACGAAAATAATGGTAAATCTTTTTTAAGGAATTTGGGTCAGAATTCATAGTTAATATAAATTATAGATTTTCAAAGTACTGAACGGTTAATAATTGGGAATGCCACAAATAAACGCAAAAGTGGACTCTTTTAACTTTATTCCAAGCTTTCGGAAACTTATGATTTCATCTTCAGGGCTACAATAGAATTTTGAGCATGAGTAACAATCTCAAAAAGGGATGTTAAATACAAAAGTTACTGAGATTGATGCGAAATGATGTTGAATGGGAGAGTCTTCACAAAAATAGCACAATTTGTGTAAAACACAAAATCGCTGTCACAAAACATTGGAAAAGTAATACAAAGGACTTTAAACATTTAAAACATATTAAAATCAGATATCTGTAGTAAAATCGGTTATTTCTCTTGAATAAATCACGTAGAAATGTCGTTTTAAAATAAATGACATTCAGAAACAATGACACTTGTCACTTGTCTATCACTCTTGACAGATGACACGGATCGAAATGAAGGACGGAGTGGAAGACGGATCGATAAAAGATCGATGATCCTGAGGTCGAAGAAGTTATTATCGCCATGTTGAAATATTCTATTTTTGGAAAACCATATATTAGTATAGTGCGCGAAATTGAGAATCCAAGAAAAGACGTATTCCCGTGTTAGCGAGGAGGCGTGGCCGCCTGTTCCCTTTCTCCAGTCTGTGTGTCTAAGATGAGGGGAGATAAGTCCCAAAGTCCAAAGGTAAGGTCAAAAGGTCCAAACGTAAGATCCAAAGGTCATTCTCCTGACTCTCTCTCCTGACGTTACCTTTAAACTTATACTAATGATTCAAAAACCAGATTGAAGAAGAAAGCTTGCGCTATGTCACTCTGGTGGCCACATTTTGATGCTGTTTTTGGTTGTTAAATTACAGACATTTGAAGAATGTATGATTCTGCATTGCGAGTTTTTTTGCACAATAAAAAACTTTTTTGAAAGAATTCCTCTTAGATGTCATTCAATAATGTCCTAACAATCAACTTCTGAAGTACTGTGTATGTAGTTTGAAAGACAAGTGTGTTCTTTTCGAAAAGGAAATCTATGTTTTAACCGGCGATTGTAAATTGCAGCGATGGTCAAGTATTCTTAATGCGGGATATGAAAATTGCAGCGGCTGGTTATTTTTCCATTTCAGGTAAACATGTAAATTGCAGCGGACGACCCTCTGTTAGGGATAGGAGTTTTTATAACAGCCATCCAGCATTGTTTATTTTTGAGAGTCTTTGATAAATACTCAAACAGACACATACATTAAAATGAATAGTGTCAGAATAAAGCACACTCCAAATGCAACAACTAAAAAGAAGCAAGATTTTTTGAATCTTAGAATACCTAGGTTTATTACTCAATGAAAATAGGATAAGTGGATTAGAATATATAAAAAGTGTATGTCATTTTTATGGTGAGAACCTTAGTTAGTAATTATGGTTTTTTATGTATATATTGATCTAAGACGATTTACGAACATGTTTGTACATAATGTTATGTATTATTAACAATTAACAATTTAGAAAAGTATAATTTTCTTTCAATGTCAATATTTTTTGTTTTATTATTAACTGCTCTAACAAAAGAAGGATTTATTAGTTTCAGTCTAAAAAAAACCGCGCATTGGGTATATTATCACCTTCCGAAAATTGCAAAATAATTGCCTAAAATAATGGAAATATGTATCAAGAAATTAACTTTTCTAGTTAAGTTCTAGTTAGTTAAGTAGAGAATTGCAAAATCTCTATAAAAATAAGTGCGAATAAAATTTTGGGTTTGTAATTTAAAAAAGTCATTGTGATGTCATATAGTTTTCAAGATCACTAACAGAAGTAGGTAAGTAAATGCCACCAAATTGTTGCTTTAGATAAAAATTAATTTGACCTGTCACATAATATTATTTTTATATAATATTTTGCTATACAAATCCAAATTAATTTTTAGAATACCTCCAGACAGGTAGACTACGCCGATAAGGGACCCTCGCTGCAATTTTCAACATCTTTCATGGTCACCTTTGAGATTTATAGGATTATACCCTAACCGCGGCTGCAATTTGTATCCGCCCGTTTTAACATCGCAAATAAATATATATGTATAAATGTGTGTACCCAGGCCCCTTAATGTTCGGTCGAGGAAATCTTTAGCATACACTGGAAAACTCTAACGGTCAACGGTAACCGTTTGCTGTATTCGTCCGATGTACGAATATAGTACCGCAATGGAAGCATTAGAGCGCGCTCTTCTAAATCAGAACCACCATTTTTATGTAGCACCGCATCGTGTGGCGGCGAGCATGTATACAGATTTCTTCATTACCACCTCTCCGCTTCCAAAGAGAGTAATTAGTCAATGGCGCAACGCTCCGTCGCGAGCATGTTTCCAGATTTATTGGATTTACAGACGAGGATCTAAATGGGCATAGATGCGAAACCACGACGCCATGTCGCAAGCGTAATCGCTGCCACACCGCCACGTCGCCGCGGACGACAAAATAAAACAGAAATACGTAATGATGGGATGAAGAATCGAACCCACCAACTGCAGATCCATAGGTTCCTTATCTATGATGAGACAAAATATGGCATAGCACATCATCAAAAACTTCCTTGAGCTATCATAGAAGGATGGTGTCTAGATGGCGGTAGTTGTTTGTAAAAGCATTGTTTTTCCCTTAACTAATTGTTCCACCTCATAACTGAGTAGTAAAAACACCTGATCATACCTCATTAGGAATGAATGGAGTGACACTTATCTATGTCCCATCTACTGGTGATCTACCCGAAGTTATGAGATGGAACAACTATTTAAGAGAAAAGCAATGGTAAAGCTAAGCGCGCACTGGGTCGGACGGAACGGTATGAACGGTACGCACCTTCGTGCACTTTTTTTAGGTGACTGCGCTCACTGGGTCGGTCGGTACGGACGGACGGACGGACGGACGGACGGACGGGCGGAAGGTCGAACAATAGAGAGAAGCAGTCTCGTAATAGGTTTTGTGCTGTTATGTATTGTGAAAACCAAAACGATATGTTGAGTGAAGAAGAAATAATTATTGGTAGCAGAAGAAGGAGAAGAAGAAGCAGAAGAAAGGTCAAGAACTCGAGGAAAACCCAGATCTTGGATTCATAGAATAAATCGCAAGAGATAAGAGCACCACCGTAATTAATTTGGGAACATCCATGCTCGCTTTGCAACCAGTATTGCTCAACTGAAACGGCGAAACGTCTGTACCGAAGCACGTGCAGGCACGCGCCGCAGGCCTGATGAGGCATCGGTACGGCCGGTCGGGAAGGTCGGAATGTCTAGAAATCTTTCTTTCGGGATTTTATCGGACGGCGGAAGGTGCGGATGGTCCTGTTCCCACAGTAACGACCCAATGCGCGCACCCATAGGCAAATCAATGCTAAACATTTTTGAAAAATCCCGTGCGTACCGGTAGTACCGTACCGTCCGACCCAGTGCGTTCAAGGCTTAAAAGATAGTACAAGGTCTTTAAATCATATGTTTCAGATTTAAAAACGCTACTATAATCAAATTGTGAAGACAAGTAGATAAGCATCGTGAAAACAACTGCTAAAAAATTTAACACAAGAAGAGAAACTATTTCTCTATTTGCGCAATTTTTTATCAAAACTAAAACGACAAAAAACACAGGTATACGCACTGATGGGGTCACAGATCAGTCCCACATACTGCAGACCCATAGGTTCCTTATCTATGATGAGAGAAAATATGGCATAGTGCATCATCGGGAAACTCCTTTGATGGTCCGTCTATATCTAGATTTCGATAGTCTTCTTATGCCACCGTCTTCTTGCGAAGGTTGGTGATCCAAATAGTTAAAGTAAATAGTTCTAGATACAGCTATGCGGACATTGTCAAGCGATGAACAGCCTAACCATCTTCGGATGTCCTTCAACCAAGAATAATTTTTCCGTCTGCTGACAGACATTGTACCTTCGACTTTCCCATATATAGTCAGTCGCGGAAGTTCCTATATTTCTCCTCACATAATATAAGTTGTTTTTGTTCCTTGATGGTAAGCATGAGTTATTTTTGTTTCTTCAAACCGATCTATTTTCCTTTCTAGTGAGTTATCCAACTCTCGCAACACCAAGAAAATGTAGCATCTACTGCTGATAATAATCAGATGAGCCTGTGCGGGTGTCTTAGCAAATGCAATGATTTTGATTTTTTGCGTATTCTTGAGGAAGTCAAAGTTTTCACCATAGAGGGAAATATGATCTATTAGTCTTTGCAAGTTTTGTGCATTCTCAGCTAACACAACGGTGTCGTCGGCATACTTGATGTTACTAATTATTTTTCCGTTGATCTTAATCCCATATTCCACTCCTACTAGACCTTTTTCGGAAATATCTTTCGAATATTGAGATAGTTGCACCACAGCTCTCTTTGTTACTGAAATGCGACTCCTCAGTCGGCCAGGATTCCATAGAATCAAAGGTGCTCACTTACTCCGCAAGAGGAAGATAATTCCAATCATTTTACATAAAAACAACAATAGCAAATATAGGGAGTGGTGGGTGTCGGTGGAGTCGATACCATGTCATCAGCGCTGTATATCGACTATATCACGGGGAACCGTGGTATAGTTGGTAACGCGTCGGCCTAGAATGCCAGAGACGCCGGTTCGAATCCAGCCGGTACCCTTCATTTTTTCGATTTTTCTGTGAGACCAAATGGCTAAGACAGCTCTCTTTATGAAAAGGGTAATTTTAAGGTAAGATAAGGATAATGTTTAGAGCTGAAAGGAGATCATGCTGAAAAATTAATATAGCTTTATCCAGAATGCTTATCCTCCAAACGCTCTGTGTCACAGACCTTCGGGCACTTAAATTGAATATTTGCTTCTTTTCTCCCTAATTTTCCTTACCCTGTCTCAGTCTCCGCTCTGTATATCCTTTACTGTGGTATAGTTGGTACCGCGTCGGCCTAGAATGCCGGAGACGCTGGTTCAAATCCAGCCGGCATCCTTCATTTTTCCGATTTTTCTGTGAACCAAATGACTAAGACAGTTCTCTTTATGAAAAGGGTAATTTTAAGGTGAGGTAAAAATGACTTTTAGAGCTTAAAGGAGATCATGCTGAAAAAGAAATATAGCTTTAACCAGAATGTTTGTGCTCCAAATGCTCTGTCACAGACCTTCGGGCACTTAATAATAATAATAATAAACGCCTATGCTGGGAAGACATCTAAATACACCAATCTTGCGATAGAAATAAAACGACTCTGGAAGCAAAACAAAGTTACTATTGTCTCCCTGATTATGTCGGTCTCAGGCCTTACACCAAACACATTTACCCCACACCTACAACAGTTAGGCCTGGACGAACGGTGACACAAAATATTCCAAAAGGCTGTAATCCTGAAGACCTGTAATATTGTTCGACCCTTCCTAAGTTCAGACCCGTAACAGTTCAGGTGTTGACTTGGCACAGCCCGTCAACATTTGTTGCTACCGCAGTCATGCGAGAGAAACTTGAAAAATCAGAATAATAATAATAATTTATTTGCTCACATAATACATATCAAAAATTAGAATCATAAATTAGAAATTAGAGGCAAATAAATAGATAACTACGCCGGTGAAGGTAGAAGCCTGCACGTCAAAACAAAATACAAAACTTCAAAATCATAGCGATAAAAAAAAATTTGCGCATTTTTTTTGTAAAAGTGTCCTCTGGAACCAAGAGTTGTGCGTGGACACCATTCGTTTTTATAAATATAAACTCTTACGCTACATAATTATATAAATATATATAATACACACATATATCTTTAATTAACTGTGGGGGCAGAGGGAGGAAAAGCTATATACACATATATACATATATGGTTGGAAAATTTAGTGACTGACCCAAGTTGACATTTATGGAAATACTAGTGGGATATGCAGTCAATCTCAGAAGATGGCCAATTGAGAAGTTTCAAGAAAACTCTTTGAAATTTTTCAACGTTTCGTCAATGTTTATTGACTTCGTCAGGAAAACTACAATATGAATAAACAATGTAAGCAAATGAATCGAAAAGTTCTGAATGTTACTTACTTTTCGTGAGGTTAACAAAAGTCACTAGTCGTCGGAAAGACAGAAATATCATCTTAAATCTACTGTCCTTGTCTTGTTAAAAATTTTAAACACACAACATATTAAAATTTACATTTAAAATATAGGATTCACCCCGATTAAACAAATGTGAAATCTTTATAGGGTGTATTCTCCCTTGTTTAATCGGGGTGAATCCTATATTTTGAATGTAAATTTTAATATGTTGTGTTTAAAATTTTTAACAAGAGCAGGACAGTAGATTTAAGATGATATTTCTGTCTTTCCGACGACTAGTGACTTTTTGTTAACCTCACGAAAAGTAAGTAACATTCAGAACTTTTCGATTCATTTGCGTACATTGTTTATTCATATTGTAGTTTTCCTGAAGAAGTCAATAAACATTGACAAAACGTTGAAAAATTTCAAAGAGTTTTCTTGAAACTTCTCAATTGGCCATCTTCTGAGATTGACTGCATGTCCCACTAGTATTTCCATAAATGACATATATACATACAGGGTGTCCCAGAAGTCAACGTCAAGCCGCTACGGGGTGACAGGATTGCTTGTAACTATCATGAGAAAAATCAGAAAAAAAATCGATCCCATGTAGTTTGAAAATTATGGGCATTTAAAAAAAACTAGAAGTTTTCTCAAATTATAACAATTTTTCGGTTATTGTGGTTAACTTTTATTATTTTTGTTCACTTAAACTTTGGAACCGTAACTCTAAATAACCTTTCTAGAAGCACAGTCAAAAATAATGACACAATTGCCCCACGTTTTCTAGAATGAAGGCTATTTATTAAACTATGAATTTAAAATTTTCAAAGTTTGCCAACTTTGAAAGACCCTCCTTTAAAAAGAATGTATTAAAGTACCTTGGCAAGTACCATTAAAAGTTGGCGCATTTAACCAGGATTGTAAAATGGTGCAATACTTGTTAGTTTCGTACTAAAAAAAAACGAGTAAGAAAATAAAAACCTCAAGTAACCCGATTTTTGCTAACCCATTTCACTCTGATCACATCTCCTTTATTCGCACAAGCCTTTGGTAGATTCTTAATTTTACGGCAAAATGATGAGAGATATGGATAATGAACATATTGCTATGAGTGAGCGAGATAGATAGTGACGCCACTTTTAGCAAAGTCAACAAAAATAAGTAAAATTAATAAAATAATGAAAAATGTTGACCTAGTTTAGTTTAGGTTTATTGGAATAAGAGTCAGGCAATAAATGTTCAAATTGTTTACCACCAGCCTCAATACACGCCCTACATCTTCTTAAAAAAGATCTACTTATTAGACAGGCATACCCTCGAGAGTTCATGTCCTCAGCAGCTTGAGAAATTCGTTTACGCAGTTCGGCTACGCTCTCAATGGGCTTTGAATAAACTTTTTCTTTGAGAACACCCCGATAATAAAATTCCAGGTGATTTAAATCTGGGGATCGGGCTGGCCACGAGATGGTGCCTGAACGTCCATTTCCATCTCCCGGATATTTTTTGTCAAGAAAACATCTTACGTGCACTGCGTAATGCGCTGGGCAGCCATCCTGTTGATACCTCATGTGGCCACGATATGTTAAGCGGTCTACAGACGTTGATCCATGCTGCGACTTCTACGTTTCATAACGCAAGTAGCTGCGTGTGTGGTACTGAATCACGAATTTGGTCAGTTGCGGCTTGCAGCGATGCAGATTCTGGAATCCTATTACGGACGGTGAGCCATGTCGCAGAGCCTGTGTCGCTAATGCAGTGATGCAGGGTTCAACGTGTATAGGATTGCGTGGATGCAAAAAAATAAGCCCACCCTACTATTCTTGTGTTGCATAAAACGTGCATGAAATATTAAGTCGATTCGGGCATCACAAGAGGTTTAGATTTGAGCAGGAACTTATGCAGCTGATGCAAGTTTCACGAAACCTTGAGTCGATTGAGGAATCGCAGCTTACATCAACGTCTGTACGCCGCTTTAGTGGTACGTCTTCTAACAAAGTTGGTAAATTTTATCGTAAAAGATGTAGGTAATTCATACCATTCAAATTCTCAGGCAGCTCAAAAGGCCCAACAATTTTGCCGTTTAAAATTCCGGTCCACACAGGCTTACTTTAAAGCGATACTGGGATCCGTCTTCTCGCATTGAATGTGCCTGGCTAATAAGTAGATCTTTTTTAAGAAGATGTAGGACGTGTATTGAGGCTGATGGTACACAATTTGAACTTTTATTGTAATAAAAACCTGAACCTAAACTAAGCTAGGTCAATATTTTTCATTATTTTATTAATTTTACTTATTTTTGTTGACTCTGCTGAAAGTGGCGTCACTATCTGTCTTGCTCACTTATGGCAAACATGTCCACTATCCACCTCTCTCATCATTTTGCCGTAAAATTAAGAACCTACCAGAAGCTTTTGCGAATAAAGAACATCTGACCTGAGTGAAATGGGTTAGCAAAAATCGGGTTACTTGAGGTTTTCCTTTTTTTACTCGTTTTCTTTAGTATGAAACTAACAAGTATTGTACCATTTTACAATCTTGGTTCAATGCGCCAACTTTTAATGGCACTTGCCAAGGTACTTTAGTACATTTTTTTTAAAGGAGGGTCTTTCAAAGTCGGCAAACTTTGAAAATTTTAAATTTATAGTTTAATAAATAGCCTTCTTTCTAGAAAACTTGGGGCAATTGTGTCATTATTTTTGACTGTGCTTCCAGAAATGTTATTCAGGGTTACGGTTCCAAAGTTTAAATGAACAAAAATAATAAAAGTTAACCACAATAACCGAAAAATTGTTATAATTTGAGAAAATTTCTAGTTTTTTTTAAATGCCCATAATTTTCAAACTGCATGGGATAGATTTTTTTTCTGATTTTTCTCATGACAGTTACAACCAATCCTGTCACCCCGTAGCGGCTTGACGTTGACTTCTGGGACACCCTGTATATATTTTTTTTCAAATATAGCTGTTGCAAACCTATCATATCAGCTTGTATACTTCATCTCAACCTAAGGCTACTACGTAACGTTTAAATCTACTTTCTATCATATTTTAATGAATTTAAATGAACTTAAATTGGATACCTGCTTCTTTTCTCCATAATTTTCCTCACGATGTCTCAGTCTCCGCTCTGTATATCCTTTCTCGTGTTATAAGTTGGAAATACTTGGAGATACTAGAAATGCCTCCGTTTGAGCACCACCTAACGACGTGGCTGAACCGAAGCAACCGATGATACCTCGTTAATTAACCGAGGCATGCCTTAGGTAAATGCAATAGGGATTTAGGTATTTGTCAACAACCGAGATTATGTGACAAAAACAAGCGTGCCCGGTGAATCGAAGCCGTTGCCGGTCCAAATACGGCCAGACACCGAATGCCGACCGGACGGGATGGCAGCGGTGCGCACGGACAGACAGACCGTCGACGCGCATGCAGATTAGAATGCGAGACAAGTAAAGATGACACCGGGCATTACGGTACGCCGTACATGGTCTCCAGGCGGCAATACATACAGGGTGTAACTTTTAAGGATGTCCACACCTATACCACCAGGTAGATCTCGCTGAGCTGATCATTTTTCGATAAGCAACATGGGTCCAAAAACGAACCGTTACGGAGATAACGCTACCGAAAGTTATCCTTGCTGACGCTTGAAGTTAGGCAATTCATTCAACGCCTCGTAATTGGCAGAGGAGAGAGGCGGTTACGGATCAGCTGCTAAGACAGATTCGGCTTGTCAACATTTAATCGTCATGGCCAAAATGTCAAAAGTAAATCAAACAAACAAAACAAAAAAAAACATTGCAAAAAAAACAACAACAAAAAATACCGAGATCAGTCAAAAATCAGTGAAGGAGAGGCACCACGTGGCCATCGCCTTCTTGCACGCACAATCTGGCTCGATGGATGACCGATGCAGTGGCAGCGTTGATTACCTGTGGCTGCTCCCTGACGTCTCCAGCTGCTGCAATGATACGTGCAATCAGCTCTTCTGCTGTGTGCGGTGCACTCCCTTGGTAGACAAGTGCTTCCAGGTGACCCCACAAGAAAAAATCCAGGGGATTGAGATCCGGAGACAGTGCCGGCTACGCTACTGGCCGCAAGGCGTCGAATTAATTGCCTAACTTCAGGCGTCAGAAAGGACTACTTCCGGTAGCGCTATTTCCGAAACGGTTCGTTTCCGGACCCATGTTGCTTATTGAAAAATGATCAGCTCAGCGAGATTTACACGGTAATATAAGTGTGGACATCCTTAAAAGTTACACCCTGTATACACTGTATAGTCTAAGGTGGAATGCACACAGAACTAGGGGTGGGCAATAATTATCGATGTTTGGAAAACATCGATGTTTCACGTCCAATGATCGATGTTGTTAACTTGAACCATCGATGAAAACATCGATGTTTTTAAAAATTTGCATCGATGTTTTCTTAAAAGTTTCAATTAATTACAAACTGAAAATATACAAAAACGTAAATTTTGCGAGTCTGCAGTCTTCTGGTCTTCGGTTTTGCCCCATGATTTAAAATACCAATTGAAGGCGCTTTGGGTTCCTTTGTAGAGGTGTGAATTCTACTTCCTTTCAGTGAACTAGTTACTACTATTCTGTACCAAAACAACACCGACGCGATGGTGACTGATTGACGTCATTACGAATTTATGGGAGGGGGGTATAATCACAAGCTACCAGATTTGGCAAGTTGATAAAAACCTCGGCTCACATCCTCACAATGGAGTTTTCTATGTGAATGGTTTTTTGTTTGTCCTATTTCAAATTGATTTGAGATGACATTTGACAGTGGTTGATTTCATCTTCTTAAATTCCCTAAAGTTGCAAAGCAATTTGAAATAGGAAATAGACAACCAAAGCTTACTTTTATTTTTTATTAAAATGTAATTTCTGGTCTTTATTATTTCCTGTTTACTATGCTGTGAAATTTGAAATACTTAGTAGTAAAATACATATCATTATTTATTTCTAACGTTGAAATTGGAACACCAATACCCGAATATATTGATGTTTTTGCGATGTTCAAACATCGATGTTTTGAATACGATATATCGTAGTTTTCGATGGCAGACCGTCGATGTTGATATCCGTGTCCAACATCGATGTTTTCTTTCGATGTCCCATCCCTACACAGAGCGGTCCAGATCCCTGACCTAAAGGCGCGTCCAAATTATGCGAAACTAGGCCGGTCGGCCTATGCCAGGCGGCACGTTTGGTTCGGCCCATTCGGGTCGAGAGGATAAGTGTCGGTGCACGTTAGATTTGAAACGCTGCAGGTTGTAGCCATCGGGAAACAAATTCCCCGGCAGCTCATTCCAAAACGTCAAAGTTCTCTAAAGGGAGGAATGCTGAAGGAGAATGATTCTGATGTTTGCCTAAAAAAATCTAAAATTTTTATTTGGCTTTCTATCAAGATGAAACCACGTGTTTTAGATAATTTGAGGATGCTGATTAAAAATCTGGTAGCAGTTTTGATTTTAAGTCTCATTTGACGAAAATCAAAAATTTCAGACCTTTCAGATTCTGATGTTTGCCTAAAAAATCTAAAATCTTTATTCGGCTTTCTATCAAGATGAAACCTCGCGTTTTAGACAATTTGAGGACGCGGATTAGAAATCCGGTGGCAGTTTTGAGTTTAAGTCTCATTTGACGAAAATCAAAAATTTCAGACCTTTCAGGCTCTGACGTTTGCCTAAAAAATCTAAAATCTTTATTTGGCTTTCTATCAAGATGAAACCTCGTGTTTTAGATAATTTGAGGACGCTGATTAGAAATCCGGTGGCAGTTTTGAGTTTCAGTCTCGTTTGACGAAAATCAAAAATTTCAGCTTTTTCAGATTCTGATATTTGCCTAAAAAATCTTAAATCTTTATTTGGATTTCTATCAAGATGAAACCTCGTGTTTTAGATAATTTGAGGATGCTGACTAGAAATCCGGTGGCAGTTTTGAGTTTCAATCTCATTTGACGAAAATCAAAAATTTCATACCTTTCAGATTCTGATGTTTGCCTAAAAAATCTAAAATCTTTATTTGGCTTTCTATCAAGATGAAACCTCGCGTTTTAGACAATTTGAGGATGCTGATTAGAAATCTGGTGGCAGTTTGAGTTTCAGGCTCGTTTGACGAAAACCAAAAATTTCAGACCTTTCAGGTTCTGATGTTTGCCTAAAAAATCTAAAATCTTTATTTGGATTTCTATTCAGGTGAAACCCCGTGCGTTGGATAATTTGGTGATGCTGATTACGAATCTTGGCGCAGTTTTGAGCTTCAGTCTCTTTTGATAAAAATCGAAAATTTCAGATCTCTCAGATTCTGATGTTTTCCTAAAAAATCTAAAATCTTTATTAAGCTTTTTTATCAAGATGAAACCTTCTGTTTTAGATAACTTGAGGATGCTGATTAGAAATCCGTTGGCAGTTTTGGGTTCCAGTCTCGTTTGACGAAAATCAAAAATTTCAGACCTTTCAGATTCTGATGTTTGCCTAAAAGATCTAAAATCTTTATTTGGATTTCTATTCAGGTGAAACCCCGTGCGTTGGATAATTTGGTGATGCTGATTACAAATCTTGGCGCAGTTTTGAGCTTCAGTCTCTTTTGATAAAAATCGAAAATTTCAGATCTCTCAGATTCTGATGTTTTCCTAAAAAATCTAAAATCTTTATTAAGCTTTTTTATCAAGATGAAACCTTCTGTTTTAGATAACTTGAGGATGCTGATTAGAAATCCGGTGGCAGTTTTGGGTTCCAGTCTCGTTTGACGAAAATCAAAAATTTCAGACCTTTCAGATTCTGATGTTTGCCTAAAAGATCTAAAATCTTTATTTGACATGCTATTCAGATAAAACCCCTTGCTTTGGATAATTTCACGGTACTGATTACAAATCCTGTCGCAGTTTTGAGTTTCAGTCTCTTTTGACAAAAATCTAAAATGTCAGATCTTCCAGATTCTGACGTTTGCCTAAAAAATCTAAAATCTTTATTTGGCTTTCTATCAAGATGAGACCTCGTGTTTTAGATAATTTGAGGATGCTGATTAGAAATACGGTGGCAGTTTTGAGCTTCAGTCTCATTTGACGGAAATAAAAATTTCAGACCTTTCAGATTCTGATGTTTGCCTGAAAAATCTAAAACCTTTATTTGGCATTCTATTCAGATGAAACCCCTTGCTTTGGATAATTTCACGGTACTGATTACAAATCCTGTCGCAGTTTTAAGTTTCAGTCTCTTTTGACAAAAATCTAAAATTTCAGATCTTTCAGATTCTGATGTTTGCCTAAAAAATATAAAATCTTTATTTGGCTTTCTATCAAGATGAAACCTCGTGTTTTAGATAATTTGAGGATACTGATTAGAAATCCGGTGGCAGATTTGACTTTCAGTCTCATTTGACGAAAATAAGAAAATTTCAGACCTTTTAGATTCTGATGTTTGCCTGAAAAATCTAAAATCTTTATTTGGCATTCTATTCAGATGAAACCCTGTGCTTTGGATAATTTCACGGTGCTGATTCCAGTATCCGAAGGAAATATCAAAACGTAACTAGCAAGCTGATTCATTGGTGGTAAAAAAAAAAAATCAGCAGGATATATCGCAAACGCATTACACCTAAAGACGAAGACACAAAAAATTCAATCATCAACAACAAAAATTCCAATTATATATATTATATAGCATCCTACTTGCCTTTCTCTGGTAATTCAGTGACTGGTCTGTAATATTACCGTCGAGTGATTTATTATACTGCCACAGTTATATCCGACAACAAAAACTATTAAGAGCAACAGCTCTAATGATAACCAAGTATTCCCATGTTTTTGCTAAACCTAATAACTTTTTTCAGGCCTTCCGTGGTTCGCCATTACTCCAGTTTGTCATATGTGCTGCTTCTAAACCATTTTAAATTATCTGAGGAAACAAGTTATTACCTACTTGGATGAGAATAGACTAGAAAAACGTTAATAATTTTACTATTTCAGTGCTGTTAGATTTAATGATCAGCTAGACAAGAAGCGGTAGCGCTCTGGTATTAAGTGTACAGCTCTTTGAAATCCGCATTTTTGAACAAAATACAGCAGTATTACTTCCCACACTGATAGGTGAGGGGAGTATTGTGATCGCGAAAATTTCCGATTTTGAGATAATATACTTTTTGGGCGTTATATGATGCCTACATAACGAAAATCAGTGTCACTCATTTCCGCCGGTCTGTCTGTCTGTTTGTTGGCGTTTTTCTAGCCTCCTAATCTCAGTAACCGCTGCATAGATTTTGATGAAATTTGGGTAGTGATATGGTGTAGGGTCGTAGTAGGTAATGTTGCTACAATTTTGAAAACCGGTGCATGGGCGGCGGAGCAATTAGCAGAAAACGAAAAATTTCAAATATGCCTCAAATTTCGTTTTTAGGTGTTTTAAGGGTTCCTGATCATTTTCTACTTTTTTGGGTGGGGGTGAAATTAGGGTGGTTGGAGTTGGGAGGTTGTAAAGCTGAAAAATCTGTTGTGCTCTACTGACCTGAGAGAGAAAGACCTAGTGGCATGATACACTTCTTTAGGTCCATCCGAACATTGCCTTGCCGATTACAGAAACCAAGGGACTTGAACTTTCTGATGCATACAAAGTACATACGAGTATTACTTTGGATCGTTTTGTATTGTGTTAGGTGGAAACTTCTGAATTGACTTTAATGACATTTTGACACGGATTTATCACCGCGACGAGTATGGAAAGCGCGTATGGTTTTTAGAAATCATTTCAGTGGCGGCGCGGCAATAATAAAAAACTAAAACTATAAAAAACACCTCGAACTTCGTTTTAGACGTTTTAGGGGTTCCTGATCATTTTAAAAATTTTTTTGGTTGGGGGTGAAATTGGGGTGGTTCGGGGGTGGGGGTTTGTAAAACCCAAAAATTTGTTGTATTCATGATATATTGTCCATTGACCTGTGAAAGAAGCACCTAGTAGAATAAAACACTTTTTTTTTGCGGTCGGGTGGGCGAAGATTTGATTGCAGGGGCATCTTGACTATAGTTTCATGCTGTGGGAAAATAATTCAACTGGTATCATCGGAATGTGTGGGAAGTACTGAGTCAATCAACCTTACTACATTTTTTTTGTTAACATTTGCCATAGTATTCGAAATTGGTGCCGAAAATATGGGTTTCTCGCAACTACAAAAGGTACAAATACGAATAAACTAGTATAGTTTTTGGTTATATTACAAACGACAGATTTCAATTTGCGACCTCTGGAGGTTGCCACTCGAGGATGGAGGAGGTAGGGATTTGAATTTTTTTCTCTGCATAATTCGTTTTCCTAGATATCACGATCTTTCACCCATAAAACATATCTGATGAAATTACTTCAGGAATCGACCATCCTATTAGAGGTATGCCCCGATGTGTTTCTGAGTACAAAAGTACAAACATACTTGTCCAGCTCATTAACTTTTGATCGATTGCTTACCTAACTCTAAGACATATTTATACAAAAAATTGTGATACATTGATTAATATTGGTTGTTCCTGTTGTCTCTGGCAGTTAGTATACCTCATTTTATACTACTCGTATACCACAGATGTCATTCACCTCTTTCGAATGAACCTCAAAACCAAACACTTGGTACATGTCTGGGAAAACCTATTTTTACGGTCATCCATATGCATTTCCAAATATTGACCGGATGGTCTACACTATTTTCCTAAGAAAACAATAAGTTATTCTCTGTTTCAAAGCAAACATCGTTGTCAAACACATATACTCTAATTTCTTTAGAATATGCTACATACGTCAATCAGATGTGCTAAACTGTCTTTTATGCTCGGGTTACACGGTATATTTGAACAGGTGGTTTGTAGGCGGTGGAGTTTACATACGAATGTAAGTCGCACGCGGTCCCAACTGGTGCTAAATGTTAGAAGGATATGTATACTGTGTGTTTGCGAATCTTGGCAGAAATTGGTACTAATTGGAGCTCAAGGAAAGAACAGACCGATCCTAAAACTAATATTTGTGTTGATACTTAAGCATACTATTTTTCTATCTAGGAATTTCTATTTAGTAATAATTTCCATTTGGTATCTAGACATTTCTTCTTCGTTATCTAGAAATTGTAATTTTATTTCCCACATCAATGGGTGAGGCGAGTATTGTGATCGCGAAAATTTTCGATTTTGAGATGATACGCTTTTCGGCGTTTTATATGTAACGAAAATCCACGTCGCTCGTTGCATGGAATGCGATGAAATTTTGAGTAGCGATATGCTGTGGGGTTATAGTAGGGAACGCTGTCATAACTTTGAAAATCGGTACATGGGCGGCGTAGTAATTGGAAAAAAACACAAAATTTTTAGTATTGATCAAATTTCTTTTTTAGGCCTTTTATGTGTGTCTCGTCATTTTCTACTTATTTTGAGTGGAGGTGGAATTGTAAAACTAAAAAAATTGTTCTTATGATAGTAGGCTATCCATTGTCCGGTCAAAGACAAATCTAGTGACATAATACACTTTTCTAGGTCCACCCGAACCCTGTGTTGTCTATTACAGAATCCAACGGATTTTTTTGATGTATACTTACGAGTATTGCTTCAGATCGTTCTGTGTTGTACAGCTGGAAATTATTGAAATGTTTTTAGTCAACTTTTGACACTGTATTTATTACCTTGGCGTCTATGAAAAGCGCGTATGGTTTTTAGAAATAATATCAGAGGTGGCGTGATAATAATCAAAACAACAATATAAAAGTTGGGCGTTCCTGATCGTTTTCCAAATCTTCTTATAAGGGGTAAAATTGGGGTAGTTTGGGGGGGGGATAGATAGATAGCTTTATTGGTCATGTTGATACATTGCGCATATATGACAGGTCACATTGTAAATTTATCTAAAGCTATATGGTCAGGTTAAAATGATATCAATACACATGATCACAATATAGTTAGAATACTTAAAACTTAGATTTAGTTAAAATACTTGCTAGAAAAAAATAAAAATAAAATAAAATGCTAAAATTAGACACACGAAAACTATTAGTCTTGAGACAATGTGGTTGTATATTATTACACAGCTGTAATATGGTGACTTTTTAAAGTGGCTCGTATTGTGCCGTTGAATACAAAGGATTTCACTACTTCGAGTGTTGTATTCATGGTAATGTCCTAGGTTAGTAAAGAGATTTAAATTCCTTTTAACAAATAGAGCACATTTAAATATAAAAATAAACGACACAGTTAAAATCCTTTTACATTTAAAAATACCTCGGCATGTTTCTCTAGACTTGATGTTGAATAATAAACGTAAGAACGCTTTTGTCCTATAAATACTCTGTCCTTATCTTTTGAGTTTCCCCAAGCCATAATGTTATAACTTATGTGAGAATAAACCAATGCATAGTATACACATATTAACCCTTCTTCGTCTAATAGATCCTTCAGTTGCAAAATCGCATAATATGCTTTGTTAATATTTTTACATAAATTGTCAATATGATGGATAAAGTTTAATGTTGCAGCAAAGTATGTATTCAGAAGTTTTGTTGCTTGAGCAATTTCATAGCCATATGTTGTAAGGAAGTCATTGGGTGGTTGTCTTTGAATTGTACAGTTTACAATAGCCGTTTTGGTCTCATCCAGTATCAGTCTATTACGCTGGCACCAACCACTGAACTGGTCTAAAACCAGTGCAACATTTTCTTGTAATTCTTCAAGATCCCGTCCCTTAACTGTTATGGTCGTGTCATTTGCAAACATAGTTACTCTTCCATTTGACATATGAAGAGGCAGATAGTTTACGTATAGTACGAAGATCAACGGTCCCAGGACAGAGCCCTGCGGAACACCCATGCTCAAATCTGTGACTGCTGACATGATTTGCCCTATTTTGACCTGTAACTTCCTCTGGGTCATATATGACATTATCAACTTTAATGGTATCCCACGTATGCCTAGTTTTTCCAATTTGTCTTCAAGATCCATTTTTTTTTCAATATAAGTGGGCCTTCATAAATTCCGCCAGAGTCAGATAATGTATTCTCCTACATGCCAAAATTACGTAGATCTGGCACGGTGTATGGTTGCTTCATCATAGGTGCCATGCGGGTGTACTCAGGAAGTGTTTCTGAACAGAACACCAGCCCGTATAGAGATCGAATCTCTCCGCTGCGATGGCGATACCGCTATTCCAACTCAGGCAGGCGGCGTGTGAGTCCTGAGAGCGTCCAACACCTGATCCGTTGTTTCCCAGCCTGGCCAGGACACTCATACTCGCACCGGATGAAAAATAATTACAAGCAGACTCATTAGTTGATTTATCTATACACGATCTACACATCTAATGTTTTTATAAGAGCCGGTGTCACGTTACACGTCGCTGTACTGCAAGCTGGCCGCCGCGCTGACTTATGGCGCAAATTAACCGGGAAATTTCTTCCTTTTCGCCAACACAGCGACGACTATAAATTCGCTTTTAGTCAACAGGCGGACAGACGAACGGCCTAATGTTTCTTCTTCACCGGCCGAAAACAGGGACGGGACGATGTGCCGTTTGCGTGGACTGCTCGCAGGGGGATAGACACAGGCCCGATTTTATCAACATGCATATTTAACAAAGACTTTGACAAAGCTTTTCTATTGGATGTTGTTTAGCAAAATCTTTCTGTTGGGTATTGAGGGCTATGTTAATAAGTATCATCCAATAGTATTTTATCAATGCTGAAAACAAAACGTCAAAGCTGGATGATAGCAGGATATCAGAACAAAGCGATTAATTTGCAAATTAATGCCACATTTTTCATATTTACATTATAATTTATTATTCTATAATTACTAATTGCAAACTGCGATAATTTGTGACAGAATCATAAAAGTACCTAGTATCAATCCAGCAACTACCTTATTCAATAATTACAAATCCCACCTTCGTCAGTCAGATGGATTATAGAAAAAAATATACATACTTTTTTATGAAGAATCAATCTTTCATTTACTGGATGCATGTTTGTTGTAGACCATCTTATAGAAACATTCACAGAGGATCTAAAGATGCAGCATTTATAATATAAAATATAAGGTTGTACGCAGCTAAATAATGAGCTTTGCCGTTCTAGATAGGCAACCAGTAATGCACATGTACGCTTGGAAAATAGCTTGCCTAACAGTTAAATCTTTTGTTTAAGTTTTGAAATGTAACAAAGTGCTATGTTTACCCCTTTTTACTATAAAACAAAGATATATTGCATGTATTTATAATTATTATCGATAGTAAATTGTTTTATCCAAATAATGAAATGAGTGAATTTCTTGTCATCATATCATTAGATACAGCATGGAACCAGCGATCAAATGAAAATGGAATCAGGAATCTGATTGGTTGAGATTAGCAATTGCTAAACTTTTTATTAAACAAGAAAATGCAATTTTTCACCCATTTAGGGTGGGAAAAGATATTAGATGATTTACAATGGTCGATTGTATATAAAGTATGTCATTCTTGAGCTTTTCGAGGTCAACTTCAAGAGAAATCAATAATTTTCAGAGTACTTTGACAGATGCATGTTCTTGAAAGGGCTGCTCTGGTTGGTCAAAGTCTTTGTTAAATTGCGCATGTTCATCTTCATAGTGGATAGTTTCCGGACCCAGTGATTCCTCACCTCACGATGTGAGGAGTAGTCACTGAATAATGGAACAGCAACTTGGTGTACCGGAGTCTGGGTTACACCTTTTGGTTCTAATAATAGTAATAATAAGATTTGCCTGATCCCAAAAATGTCTGAACGCATGTTACACAGAATCAAGCACATTCGTATCGTTGTGAATCCTGTATTTCTCAACCAGGGGCGTATCCAGACCTCAGTCTTGGGGGGGTAGCAGGGCACGAAGTTGTGTGTGCTTTCACCATTTTACTTCCCACACCGATAGGTGAGGGGAGTATTGTGATCGCGAAAATTTTCGATTTTGAGATAATATACTTTTTGGGCGTTTTATGATGCCTACGTAACGAAAATTCACGTCACTCATTTCCGTCGGTCTGTCTGTCGGTCTGTCTGTTGGTCTGTCTGTCTGTTGGCGTTTTTCTAGCCTCCTAATCTCAGTAACCGCTGCTTAGATTTTGATGAAATTTGGGTAGTGATATAGTGTAGGATCGTAGTAGGTAATGTTGCTACAATTTTGAAAATCGGTGTAAGGGCAGCGGAGTAATTAGCAAAAAACGAAAAATTTAAAATATGCCTCACACTCACGGGTGGGGGTGAAATTGGGGTGGTTGGGGGGTGGGGGGTTGTAAAGCAGAAACATTTGTTGTACTCATAATGGGTTGTCCATTGAAATTTGAATGAAAAACCTAGCAGCATAATACACTTTTTACGTACATCCGAACATTACCTTGCTTATTATAAAATCCAAGGGAATTTGTGATGTATACATACAAGTATTGTTTTAGATCGTTCTATATCGCGTAACGCGAAAATATTTGAATTGATTTTAATGAAATTTTGACACAATATTACTACCGAAGCGAGGATGGAAAACGCGTATGTTTTGGAAAAATAGTGTCAGTGGCAGCGCAGCAATGATAAAAAACTAAAAATATGAAAACAGCTCAAACTTCGTTTTTAGGCGTTTTACGGGTTCCTGATCATTTAAATTTTTTTTTTTTTGGGTGGGGTGAAATCGGGGCGGTTGTATTCATAATAGTCGTCTATTGACCTCTAGAAGAAATACATAGCGGCATATTTTTTTAAGTCCATCCGAACATTGGCTTGCCTATTACAGAAACCAGGTTTGTGATCTGTACATACGAGTTTTGCTTTACTTCGTTCTATATATTGCGTAAAGCGTAAATTATTGAATTGATGTTAATTAAATTTTGACACAGAGTTTATTACCGCTGCGAGAATGGAAAACGACGCCGTTTTTGAAAAACCGTGTCAGTGGCGGCGCAGCAATAATCAAAAAACCAAAAACATAAAATCAGCTCAAACCTCGTTTTTAGACGGGTTGGAGGCTTTTGATCGGTTCGCATCGTCCAGTTCAAGTACGGAAAAAAAACTGTTGCGCCCCAGTTCCTAAGGAGGGAGACGCACGAAACTATTTAGGAGGGTTTTTGTGTTGGATGTTGTTTTTGCGGGCGGATGGGCGATAATTTAGTTGCAAGGGAATTTTAGACTATAGCTTCATGCAATGGGAAATAACAAAATGATATCATCATTATGTGTAGGAAGTACTGAGTCAATCAACTTGAGTCCATTTTTTAACTATGTTTTTATGTTACTTCAATTTTTATATTTCATCAATCCAAAATGCCTTTTCTCAGTACTGTGTATCTAGAAAATCCTCCAGGTTATTATAAATCTTATTGTTATTCAACAATTTTTCACTACTTGCAAATCCAGGCACTGCTTGATTAACTTTTTCTCACCTTAGCAGACACAATCCGCCATTATGTTGTAATACAATGTAAGGGGATTCAGCACAAAGAGACAGTATCACAAAAACATTTACAAAATCTGTAAATGTGTAAAAAACATTCAACGTTAACTAAAATCACGATTTTTCGAGATCAATAAACACCAAAATGGACAATAAATAACGAATTTACACGTTGTAAATTTTCAGTCGGGCAAATCAGTCTATGATGCTCAACAGTCTTTTCAGGGAATATTATTGGCTGATAGGTTGAGATTTTTTAATCAAAGTTCTAAATCTTGACTGCACATAGTGGACTAAATTACGCCTGTGGACATTCGCTACTCCATTTATTCAGCATGCGACCATTTCTGCAATATCAGCGGCATGTAGAAATACTCTAAAAGCCGTTCTGCCTTCTTATTCGATAGACCACTAAGCGACTTCTCCAGTATCTATAACGTCCTTCCTAACTCTTTTAGTGTCAATTATTTAGCCTCCTTATAGCGATACGAATCCATATATTCCGCCGGTATTGCATCCAATAGAGATAAGAGTACGCATCTCGTTCGTGTGCTAATTACTGCGACACGACACCTAGCGCTATCTAACCGAACGACTACTCCATTTTTAACAGAACAAATTATAGTACAGTCTAGGTAGCTGTTTTGTCCAATCATCCAGAACTAGCACCGAAATATTGTTTCTCGCTTTCTCCTCGTCCACCATAGACGTCAGACGTCATTTATTTATCAAGGTTATTTTTTGGAATCACTTGGGTGTCTTTGTGTCAATCAAAATCTCGAAAATTTTCAGCAATTTCAATAGATGCTTCCCACACCTCCAATATTTCCAGCTTATCCAAAATTTCCAGGATTTCCAAGATTTACAAAGTTTCCAAATCTTCGTAGGTTTCCAAGATTTTCAATCTTTCCAAGACTTCTAAAAGTTCCTAAATTTCTGATATTTCAAAGATTTAATTAATTTCCAACAATTCTAACACTCCCAAAATTTCCCAGTACTCCAAGATTTCTAGGTGTTCCAAAATTTTCAAGGTTTACAAAGTTTACAAGATTTCCAATATCTCCGATATCTCCCACATCTCCGATATTTCCAGAATGTCTGAGGTTTCCAAGATTTTTATGATTTTCAAGATTCTTACGATTTCCAAGACTGAACGATTTCCATATAATACAGGTTTTCCAGGATTTCCAAAATTCAAGAAACTCTAAAGACTGCCAAGGAATCCAATATTCTCAAGTTAATATACCCACGTCTTCCAAGATATTCAGGATTTCCAACTAATCCACGATTTCGGAGATTTGCAACGTTTCGTAGACTTACAGGTTTCCCAGATATCCAAAATTTCCAAAATCCTCGATAACCCCATAATTTCCGAGGTTTCCAAAATTTATACTTTTTCAGGGTTTTTAACATTCTTAATATTGAAAGATTTACACATATCTAGGTTTTCCAAGATTTCCAAGAATTTCAAGATTTCCAAAATTTCCGAAGCGTCCAACACTTTTAGGATTCCCAAGTTTTTCAATATTTCTAAACTACCCAAATTGTAAAATACCTAGAATATCTCCATTATTTCCACGATATCAAAAATATCCAGCTATTCCACTGTTTCCAAGATTTCCACCGTTTCCAAGACTTACAAGTCTTCTAAGTTATCTAAAATTTCCAAAGCTTCGAAATTGTCATAATTTCCAGAGTCTCCAAGATATTTATGATTTTCAAGATTTTCAAGATTGCCACGATAGAAACATTAAGATTTCCAATACAAGTTTTCCAAGAATTCCAGGATTTCCAAAACTTCTGTAACTTCCAAGATTTACAAGGTTTCCAAGATTTCCCAAATCTTCAAGCTTTCCAGTATTTACAAACTATCCAAAATGTCCAAAATTTGTAAAGTTGTAAAATGTCCGGGATTTTCGGGTATTTCAGCATATCCAAAATTGCCCAAATCTCCTAAATTTCAAGGAGTTGCAACATTTCCAATGCTTCTAAGACTTTCCTGGTTTTCGAAACTTTGTCGGTTTCCAAGGTGTTCGATATTTCCACGGTCTCTAGTGTTTCAAAGAATTGCAAAAATTTCCAATTTCCAAGATTTCCAGAACTTCCAAAATACTCGATATTTCCAAAATTTCCAAGAACTTTAATATTTTCTAAATTCCCGAAACTTCCAAGATCTCAAAGTTTACAATGATCCTCAAGATTTCCATTTCCCAACTCTTTAAAATGTCCAAAACTTTCAGTATTCCCACGATTTTCAAGATATCCAGGATTTTCAGGTATTCCAAGTTTTCCGAAATTTCTCAAATCTCCTAATAAATTCCCAGGATTTGCAATATTTCCAGAGTTGCCAAAACCCAAAATTTACAAGACTACTAAAATTTTCAAAATATCCATGGCTTCTAAAAAAGTATCTACGTTTTCTAATTTTCAAAATTTGCAAATTTGCATATAGGGGGATAATTTAGGGTTAGAAGAATGCTTACATTTTTTCATGTTGTGCTTATATGTTGTGTAAAGTGTTGAAGCAAACTACTTTCAGAATTTATTTATTTATCCAGCGTATGGCATACAACACATCATTAAAATAAGAAAGAAAGAAAAATTAAATTTGCCTTTCAACATTCACTTTGACAATAACATTATGTATAATATGAAATGAAAGGACATAGAAAATTACAAACAAACATTTAATGTTTTAATGTAGTCAATGGAGTTTTCCGTTGCGATCAGGAACTCACTGAATCTTCCATTGAAGCATCTTAGAGGGCATTCCTCAGTGATGTGGCGGATGGTCTGCCGTGGATCTCCACAATCACATTGTGGATTGGGAACTTTACTCCATTTATGAAGAGTATCAGCACATACCCCATGGCCCGTTCTGATTCTATTCAACGTTGTCCATATTTTCCTCGGTAATTCCATTCCGGGTGGCTTGGTGACTATGCCTGGCATTTGTTGGATTTCGTACGGCGCATTATTTTCCCAGTGTGTTCTCCAGGCGCCAGCGATATCAAAGTTTTCTTGAAATAGGGAGTTGGCTTTTATTATTGGAGGGTGTCTGGAGCGCAATCTATTCATTTCTATGTTATTTATGTCAAGATGTTTCTCTTCGTAAATATGAGGGTGGGATATGGCTGAGGACTGATGGAAGCCAGTATGTTGGTGTTGACTTCAATGTGCCCGAAATCATTCGCATTATCTGGTTGAGCTGAACATCAACAAGCTTACAGTGTTTGCTGTTGAGCCAGGCCGGGGCTGCGTATTCCGCTGCCGAGTAGACAAGTCCAAGAGCAGATGATCTTAAGACTGATGCAGAGGACCCCCATGTAGATCCACATAACTTTTGGATGATGTTATACCTTCAAAATAAGCTTAACAGACTTTTTATGTTTCTAATTTCGCCGTACTATAACGATCATATTCCCATATGCAACATCGTTGAGACATATGTTAATTGCGGGCGATTACCGTAATTTTAGGGGTGTTTCACACCATAATGTAAAATTCAAATATCGGTTCTTCGGTTGCTACACGCGTTTGCATAAAATTACACAAATATTGGCCAATAAAGAGTCACACGTGCAGTACTCTAACAGCACTGCCACGATGGCGTGAGATGACTTAATTTTACATTTATATTCTAGCCGATACCTTCAGCAGCGTACCACCAGTAAGTACTTCATATGCATTTATGGAAAACCATTTCCAAAACATTCGTGATCATTATAGACACCCTAGGAACATTACTGTGATATGTCTCAAAATGGCCACGTTGTTTGGAAATCCCTGCACACTTAGAAACAAGATCTCAGGAATATGAATAAAACTACTGTAAAAATAGACGCGTCTTCTCAGGACTTCAAAGTGACCAAATGTCTGAGACAAGGCTGTTCTCTTGCTCCCATGTTGTTCAAAATATATCTTCAGGAAACGTTAGAATCATGGACACAAAAGTGCGGTAAAATGGGTTTGCACATACTCATAAACGACGATACCCTCTACGCTGATGTTCGAGTGGTTATAGCTGAAGATGAAGATAAGGCAAGCTATATGTTTCGCAAAGATATAAAGACCGGGATCTCACCATTAATATAAAAATATGAAGTCAAGTTGATTGACTCAGTACTTCCCACAAATGATGATCATACTATTTTATTATTTCCCATTGCATCAAACTATAGTCTAAAATCCCCTTGCAACTAAATTATCGCCCATCCGCCCGCAAAAACAACATCCAACACAAAAACCCTCGTAAATAGTTTCTTACGTCTCCCTCCTTAGGAACTAGGACGCCACAGTTTTTTTCTGCATGCTTCAACTGGACGATGCGAAATGATCAAGAGCCTCCAACCCGTCTGAAAACGAAGTTTGAGCTGATTTTATGTTTTTGGTTTTTGATTATTGCTGCGCCGCCACTGACACGGTTTTTCAAAAACAGAGTCGTTTGCCATTCTCGCCGCGGTAATAAAGTCTGTGTCAAAGTTTTATTAAAATCAATTCAATAATTTTCGCTTTACGCAATATACATAGAACGAAATAAAGCAAAACTCGTATGTACCGATCACAAAATTGGTTTCTGTAATAGGCAAGCCAATGTTCGGATGGACTTAAAAAAGTATAATATGCCGCTGGGTATTTCTTCTACAGGTCAATAGACAGACTATTATGAATACAACAAATGTTTCAGTTTTACAACCCTCCACCCCCCAACCGCCCCGATTTCACCCCAATCAAAAAAAATTGAAAATGATCAGGAACCCGTGAAACGTCTAAAAAGAAAGTTTGAGCTGTTTTTTTTGCATATTTTTAGTTTTTTTTGTTATTGCTGCGCCGCTACTGAAACTGTTTTTCCAAAACATACGCGTTTTCCATACTCGCTGCGGTAGTAATACGGTGTCAAAATTTCACTAAAATCAATTCAATAATTTTCGCGTTACGCGATATCGAACGATCTAAAACAATACTCGTATGTGTACATCACAAATTTTACAGGACAATACTGTTTTTGTCCGAAGATTGGTGGCATTCCATTGCTAGCCCTGAGGTGATGCAAGGTTTTTTCAGGGTTAGAAGTGCTTGTCTGCTGTCAGTGCAGATTACTACAGTTTTGCCAGATACATCTCTCCTGGCTAGTTCGTTTGCGGCTATCGATAGGCCAGCCAGTTCCGTTTGAACGATACTGGCGTGTTTGCCCATAGCACACTTTGTTGTTAGGTTTAGAGACCTGGAGTATACACCCCAACCAGTAAGTACCTTACCTTGTTTTGGAGCCATCTGTTTATATGCAAATTCCATTTGTCACATTTGGCTCAACATTCTGTTTGATTTCTATTTTGTAGGGTTTCTTAAAAACGAATGTTGGTTTAATTTAGTCGCTGGTTGCTTGTAGCATGGGTAGTGCCTTTAGTGCTTCCCGCCATACCAGCTGCCTCAGTCGTCCCATACCTACATCTGGATTAATACCAACCTTGCACCTTGCGAAGTCGTAACATTGACAGTAACGCAACCTCTTTGATGTAAATATCTAGAGGGGTAATGCGAATTATTACTTCCATAGCAGCAGTCGGTGTTGTGCTCATGGCTCCTGTTATATTAATGCAGGCCATACGTTGTATTTTGTATAATTTATCAATCGCCGTCACCTGCGGAACTTTAGGTGCCCTCGCAATGGCTCCATATGTTAGCATAGGCCTAATGATTGTGGTATAGATCCAGTGGGTAACTCTTGGCGACAGGCCCCAAGTGCGTCCCACTGTTCACCGACATTGTTCATAAGCGACATATGCTCTTTTGGCTCTACTATCTAAGTGAGAGTTCCACGTCAGCTTTCTATCGAGGGTAATACCAAGATATTTCACCTCTTCAGAAAAATGTAGCTTGACATTGAGAAGCTCAGGGGGGTTTAGGTCCCTGATATTCCTTTTTCTGGTGAACAGGACCATCTCAGTCTTCTTGGGATTGATGGACAATGAGTGTTCTAAACACCACTTTTCTATTGATTTGAGTGCTACTTGGGTTCGTTCACCCAATGTGTTCTCAAATCTACTTGTTTGCAGGATGACTATGTCATCCGCATATGCTATTGTGTAGTGTCCATTGCTGTTGAGGCGATTGATGAGGGTATCCAGAACCACGTTCCAAAGCATTGGTGACAGAACACCTCCCTGCGGACAACCCCTGGTAACACCTTTAACAGAAATGTCCTCTACGTTGATTGTTATTGATCTGTTGGAACTTCAGTTAATACCCTCATCTAGGCCTCTACTGTACGCAGCTGTATCCGCAAATGGCCAACAGAAAAGAAAACTCGTAAACGACTTTATTACACAATATTCGCCTCATTCTACCGCTTCAGATATATTTGCACTATTAATATTTGATAATTTGCATAAAGTTTTGTTATAATGGCTACCGTTTGCGTCTTGGACGAGCCATTAGGGTACTATATGGAGGAGAGCCTGCCAGTTTTAGGAAGTCGAACACGAATAATTCCTCGCAATGTGACAGTCGCAGTATAAAATGACAATTAAAAAGAAATTGAAACGTGTCCGTTTTGTAAAGCTCGGTACCACCGGTACGTATATAGCAACCAATTTATCCCTGTAGTAAAACTTGGAAACAAATTGCCGCGGACGTCGCGTCGGCTCGCAATCACTTGACAGATGGCATTTGATTCAGTTGTTTTTTGTGTGACGCGTATGATTTATTTATGAGGTCTACTGCTCGACATTCTCTAATCACTCTAGTCTCTGAATTTTTATTTTGACGTCTACAAATACAGGGTTATTCACGTTATTCGACACGGAGCATTATGGCTAAAGTATTTGATAAAAAAGAAAATAATAATTTCGGATGGATAGAGACCCATAAAGGCTACATTTTAAAAATATTTTCATGTTATACAGGGTGTCCCAAAAACACGAAATGTATCAAAGTTATGTTTTTTTAAATAGAACACCCCATATATTATTGCATATTCAGATTCCTTGGTGAATTCTAGTGCGACTTTATGTATCATACATGGTACCTAAAGCGAACCGTTAAGGTGTAAATCACCATTTTCGGTATAAGTAGATATGAGGAAAAAATTGAATATCGCAGAGATTACAAAATATGGAAGGCTGTGGCTTTGCCGTATTACTAAGCATAAAATGCGTCAGCTTTGTTGAGACTGTCAAATTTAAATTACGTTTATGCTTGGAGAAATCGGTCGATGAATTAAGGAAACTTTGATCAGCGATAACTTGATTTTTTCAAATGGGAATGCCTAACTTTTTTTATACAGTTAAACGTAGAATTTGATAAGCTTTCTAATGGTATAAGGTTGTGAATATCAATCTCTCGTAGTTTTCATTTAATTTTAAATTTTCAAACAAATCGGCGATTTTCAATTTTCCTACCTATAACCAACGTAGCAGGCCATGAAATATAAACAAAAATCTGTTCAGCTAGAAGAAAACAACTAAATTAGCTGAAAAACACACACTAACTAGACTAAAGGGACAGGATTATAAAAATTCCTTACAACAAATCAAGTCTCCCAGAAACAACTGCGATAACATCTCTAAGGTCAAAGAGAAGCTAGAGTATGGCAGTAATAGATATTTTTACTGTCTACTGGCTACCGCAATTTACTAGAGGTTAAAAATTTCCAAGGCAATCAAAAACCCTCATATGAAACAGAAACAACCAGCGACTATTGCTCCAGCACGCAACTATCAATCATATGTAATGGTGTAAAAAAGTACTAATTTGCCTCGAAGTCGATACCTCTGACTGGAGCCCTTCTATTTTTCAATATCTATTAGCAATATTGTAAAAAAAAGAATACTGACAAATCAGATTTAAATTTTCTGCCATTTAAGTTATGTTTTATAATTTGAACAAAGTTTAATTCATTCTTCATTTTCTGCGACCTTGCTAATAGGTACTGAAGAATTTTTAGAGCTCCAGTCAGAGGTACTTTTGACTTGAGTTATGACAGAATTGCATACTTTTTTATATCATTAAATGTGACATTTTATTATGAAAATAATAAACTGCTTACAAGATTCTTAGTAGTTTTTACTTTATTTCAAATTTTTTAATGGTTTTGGAAATTGCCAATCTCTAGTACATTGCAGTAGCTAGTAGACCGTGAAAAAATCCATTTCTGTCATACTCCAGCTTCTCTTTGACCAAAGATATGTTACCGCCGTTGTTTCTGGTTAGACTTTGTTTGTTGTGAGTAATTTTTATAATCTTGTCCCTTTAGTCTAGTTCATGTGTATTTTTCAGCTAAGTTAGTTGTTTTCTTCTACCTGAATAGGTTTTTGTTTATATTTCATGGCCTGCTACGTTGGTTATAGGTAGGCAAATTGAAAAACGCCGATTTGTTTGAAAATTTAAAATTAAATGAAAACTACCAGAGATTGATATACACAACCCTATATTATTAGAAAGGTTATCAAATTCTACTTTTAATCGCATAAAAAAAATTAGGCATTCCCATTTGAAAAAATCAAGTTATCGCTGTTTCCTTAATTCATCGACCGATCTCTCCAAGCATAAACGTAATTTAAATTTGACAGTCTCATCAAAGCTGACGCATTTTATGGTTATTAATACGGCAGAGTCACAGCCTTCCAAGTTTTATAATCTCTGCGATATTCAATTTTTTCCTGATATCTACTTATACCGAAAACGGTGATTTACACCTAAACGGTTCGCTTTAAGTCCCATGTATGATACATAAAGTCACAATAGAATTCATCAAGGAATCTGAATATGCAATAATATATGGGGTGTTCCATTTAAAAAAACATAACTTTGATACATTTCGTGCTTTTGGGACACCCTGTATAACATGAAAATATTTTTAAAATGTAGCCTTTATGGGTCTCTATCCATCCCAAATTATTATTTTATTGAATACTTTAGCCATAATGCTCCGTGTCGGATAACGTGAATAACCCTGTATAGTTAAGCTGTTATTTGTAATCACATCACTTTTACAATTAATATTTTGTATACTTCTTTTTTGACGTATGTAAACTTATTAGTGATAACATGAATAAAGTGCAATAAAGTACAATAGATTTGTGGAAACTATTCCGTAGGAAAGATTCTTCGGGTTTTTGGGATAAAAATACTGCAGAGGTTTTTTCTCAAAAATCCGATGTTTCGATGTTTATTTCGTGCCTTCTTCAGGGCTAAAACATCGTATGAAGATGAGCATATACAGGGTGAGTTTTTAGTACCGGTTCGGTCGATAATTCCACTACTATAAAAGGCAGCGAAAAAAGTTGTACATAAAATTTGTAGTCACGGATATGCTCCTTGCTCAGAAAATATTTTGATTTATACATGGTGATCCATAACTACGTGGTAATGCAAACATGTATTTTTTTTAAATGAGATACCCTATATATTATTCCATGTTCAAATTCTACTAACGATTTCCGTGCTTCCAATATAGGGTATTCTTACATTATACAGGGTATTTCAAAAGTTTTGACCATTTTTATATCCAAATCGCTGTCAAATAAACGTACTGTATATCAAAAAGTGATGAATCATAAATCATTTTTTTTTACACGGATGAATAAAAAATATATTCTAGTTTTAAAATCGGCTATAAAGAAACTCCGCGACGTATATTCGTATACAGGGTGATGTAGAATGGAAAACCTAGATTTTCTCTTTTCTTTGAATGTAACCCCAAATATTTTATTATACCAAAGTATTGCTTTTAATATGCTCTTTCATCGGCCATAGGATACTAGCGTGCCGCGGTCAGATTGATCCTAATCCCACCGGTCAGAAGCGCGCAAAATATTTCGATCACCAGATGGGCCATGGGACACTAGCGCGCCGTGGTCAGATTTGTCCTAATCCCACCAGTCAGAAGCCCCTAAAATATTTTGGATAATAGGCAGGTATGTGGACACAAGCACGCGGGGCGGTTCTCATTTACTTATGCCGTAATATTGTTGACTGAAATAAATAAATTGTAATGCGTAATATAGATTAGCAGCACTTTTCTGTCAGCTTTATTTGCATCACGTGGTTCTTTTCTAACTTGTCCAATAGGTACTGGTAATATTCATTTAGAATTAAGTTAGACTTATATTCCTTGAAACGTTGAAAATTTAATTAAACTCGATGTATTTAAATAGTGATAATAAAAAAACAAGTAATATACAGATCAAAGAATTTATTTCTCATAATAATTATAGCTTACAATTTTAACAAAATCAAATCGGGCAATAGCTCCATTTTTATACATCTCAATCAAATTGGCAACGTACTTCATGCGCTTAGATGACTCGCAATAGGTAAATTTACGTTGAATATTTTCGCTGTCGATCTTGATATATGTTCGCAATTCCATATATTTTAACACAGAAAGAAATCTGTATATAATGAGAGAATGGTATAAACTTAAATTGAAATGGCTATGAAAAGCCTCACAACAGTTGGTCGTTTGCTCCACCGTAGCCTTACAAGAAGCCCACAAATGTGGTGGAAATAACGGGTCGTCATTTAGATAATCTAAGAAGTAACTGTAAGCTACCGCAAGTCGTAAAAAGATAGATGAAAGTTCGCAAGAATAAAAGGGATGTATGGTCATTAGGAGTATCCTAGCTTAATTTTCTTCCGGCGCGCAAGTGACTGGTGCTGATGAAGGCACGACGTAAGTCGTAGTATTTGATAACCACTCAGCCGCAGAAACACGCTATGTCTGCAAGTCTGCATCATGTTAGAAATGCGTCGTTGTCACTTTGGAAAATTATGCACTGATTTTCCTTAGAACATATTCAGGTTATTTGACAAAATATTGGATATTAGATAGATTCACAATGTAATCACGTCGTATCAGTTTGAAATAATTTATAGCAACATAAATTCATCTAAAGTGAGAAGTTGTAATAATATACTGAAAACAAACACAAAGTGCGAGCAATTTATGAACTCATGTGGCAACCTGACAACAATCGTAGCGTCTGTCGCGATTTATATTTTTACATTACGGTCCTGGATTTTTGCGCTCCGCCTTTCTGTTTATTTCTACTATCTGGTTCCGTGAAATGAGGTTTAGAATGTGGTTAAAAACAATAACGAACGCCGTTTGTCAACACCTGATTTTTCAAATTTGCTGCTTACACTGAAGCGAGTGTGAGGAAAATATGAATATATCTGAATCTTCTTCCATAAAATAGCATATGATCATTTTATCCCCTATCCTCCCTGTTCTTCTTAGGTAGCCACACCCAGAAAGCAATTATCTTATACAGCTAATAAAATTTGCTAACAAAATGGTATTCAAACAACATCACTATAACAACATGCACGAATTTAATGTTACAACCAGAAATAGTCCAAATTACGGTTACGACCAGCTATTAACATATGTCTCAACGACATTCCGAATGGCAGAATAATAATAATTACCGAGTCAAAATCGGAGTAGCACTTGCCAATTTAGATAACGGTTAGTGCCTCTCTAGTGTCGCAGCACCTGTTTACTATCAAATCATAAACGCAAACGACACGACGTTTAAGAGGTCTACACACCTTGATGTATGGTACCATCGACTCCTATGTTCTATGATACCAGCAGCATTCAGCAATCTAAAGTAGCGTGGGTAAAGTTGCATCGATACGAACCCGATATCTATTTAGCAATTTTTTTTCCAATATCAGATATATTCAAAACATTTTTCATTCATAGGTATATCTATAGTCTGAATTTGTATAGTACAGGGTGGGGCATATTAATCAAGTGTTTTTGAAATAATCATAAAATTATTAGTTTTTACTTTAAACAAAAATTATTGGTAGTAGAACATAGCTGATAATAAACCATATTGAAATATCTAAGTGCAAAAATTACGTCTGGCATATGATGCAGCCGTTCACGAAAATTGCACTCCACTACTTCCGGCATGTCTCTGTTGATTTTTGAGACATTCCATGGCGAATCGCTTCCTTCTCTACGTATAACGTACGGGGCTTGGCCCTTTAAACACGTGACTTGAGTTATCCCCATAGAAAGAAACCAGAAATTGATAATTCGGGAGACCGAGGAGGTCATTAAATGCCATCAAACCTCGAAATTGAATGATTTGGAAATAGGTGGCGAAGAACAGCCATGGATACTCTGGCGGTGTGTGCCGTGGCCCTATCTTGCTGGAACCGCAAATCTTTGATATCCACACCTCTTCTTTGCAATTCAGGTATGAAAAAGGTATTCACCATATGAATGTAACGTTCAGATGTTACTGTAGCGGTGACCCCATTTTCTCCAAAAAAATATGGGCCAATGATGCCACACCATATGCCACGCGTTGTTCTAACGTCTACCGCTCCATAATGGTAAGTGGCAAGTAAGAAAGTGAAATGGTTTGAGTCAGGGATTGTAATAAACCGCGCGCTCCTCCCTTTTCTAATATATGAGTACTACTCAAACCAAAAATACTTAGTTTTTATGCCCCACCCTGTAGTATGTGTATTTGTATAATTGTTTTCTTACTGTTCAATTAATATTGGTTCTCTGCTGATTTGATGCATAAGTGCTTCCAGTTCTTTCTGGATTTTTCGCAGGGTAGTTTTCTATTATAATCTCCATACTCATTACGGAGGGAGTCTCAAATTCGCATGAATCATAGCCGTCACTTGAGTTTGCCATTTGTGTCTGCCATGAATACTTCATCGACTAATCATCATCATCATAGTCACAATGTCTTAAAACAGACATGTTGTGAACTCGTAAAATGCATTAAATCAGGGCTAGAGTATTGCCGACACGAATATTATCAATAGTTTTGAGAACTGTAGCTCGCCATCGTTCACGATTTACTGTTCATATCCAGCAACTGTTTCGTCGTATTCACCCAGCGTGTAGGAGAACGACCACGGCGCCGCCCACTCGGAGCATGACCCTGAATTACAAGTCTCCTCATATTATCGCTTCTATGTATATGTCCGAAGAATGTAAGCATCCTCGTCGACACAATGGAGGATAGTCTCTTTAGATTACCGAGCTCATCCAGTATGGGAACGTTACTGCGATGGGCGGCATAAGGGACTCTCAACATTCTCCTCCATGTCCACATTTCAAAAGCACCTATGCGAGCTCCTTCTGACTTTTTAACATATGAAGTTCCCAAGGCATACAAAAATATGAAAAACACAAGAGACTGACCCAGCGACATCTTGGTAGCTTTAGTGATGTTATAGTCACGCCATATTTTAGTAAGATTTGTCATGGCCACACGTGCCTGTTGAATGCGCCGTCGAATGCACCCGAATTGTTGATCAAAGAACCCAGGTACACAAAACTTTTGAACTACTTCACAATGATGACCACAGTCCACCACAGCTAAATGTGACGAAATAAACGTCTATGGTAATATAAACGTGATAATATTTTTCAAGCATTCAAACGAAGCTACTTGTATTGTAATGTATGCAGATCATTACCGCTATTCTTAAACTGTCTAATACTCGTAGCACCGGAAGTGAAACTCTTCTTAACATTCAAATATTCCCTCAACTTTCAACTTAATCTAACTAGAAACTTGTAATGCTGTGAATATTTGAAATATTTTTTTCATAGTGAAAAACTTTGAAAACGGGAATTTACCAAAACTCACAAGGCTGACAGATGCTGCTTTTAGAGACCACTAATGCTCACGGATTAAGGAATATCGTAAAATTCAATGCTTCAAATACCGAGTGTTGTACTCTATCAAACAAAAAGTGCCCAAGCGAGCCTCCAGTGCTAATGAACTTATTATCCTTAGTCTGTATAAATCCTGGAGTATTGTCGAGAGAAAATCGATTTGACTAATCGGTGATCCAGCCTTAACGCGACATCTACAGCCACTTTTTTACCGGCGTGTGGTTGGTCGCCCCTTTTTTTGAACATAAACTCCACATCAATTATAGATACGGAGACGGTCTAGTTCGTTGATATACCTATAGTAGAACATTTTAGATACCTAATAAAATCGATATTCTTCTATAAAATAATCAACGCCGTGGGAGCTGCATTATCAAACCAATGACAACGATTTGTATGAAAATACGATTTCTAATACTTTCGAGTTACAGCGAATGGTTTTTTATTTGTAGGTTCAGTATAGTGGTTCAGATATCGATATCGTACCCAAAAATCTACCCCTTCTCTTTAGTAATTACCTGGTAGCCACAAGTTGGTTCTAATAATAGTTATCTATAGGAACATTATGGTAAATAGCATATATTCCAGTTATCGATACATGAATGTACGGAAGTTTTAAATGATTATATATTTCGATAAATAAATGGTGCATAGGTCAACGTTTTCTTTGAAAAACCTAAAATACTCGTCTTAATGAGGTGGTCGTGATTTCTTGAATCACATCCAGATGGCTGAAGATGCTTATCCTAACATTTGAAATAGAATAGTAGCCTGCTTTCTGATTTTATATATGTTTATGCATTTCTAGATAAACTTTTGGACTACTTTCCTGAAAGTAGGTTTGAAATATGTGGGCACAAAACTAAAGTACAGTGACTCCACCACTGAAACTTAAAAAATGGAATGCCAAAAATCTATGTTGCTAGTTGCGTGTGACACCTGAAAGTCGAAAATACTCTTCTTAACCTCATTCATTATTATTATTTTTGAAATGAATAAAGCGTCAAACACTCACCTGCCTGTGTATACCTTTTTTTCTTCAACGCCCTGTATCTTGAATATGGATGGCGTTACGAATTTTTTTTACGAAGCAAACCCCAATTATTTTTCAGCTTTCTACCTACTCTACCAGTTGGGACTGTGATGTTTGCTGATGACACAACACTCTATAATTCTGATAAAGATCTTTCTATACTTAAATTAGACATAGAAACAGCAACAAACAGTGTTGATCAATGGTATAATTCAAATAACCTTAAACTTAACCAAAATAAGTCACAGACATTGATTATTTCTAGTAATAAACTATACAGGTCAAGCGATAGTGTTAAACTATTAGGTTTACATATTGACAGCGCATTGAGTTGGTCATCGCATATTGAATATTTGTGCAAGAAAATATCATCTCAATTATTTTTACTTAGGCAACTGAAAAGATTTTCAAACATTAACACACTACTGTCAGTTTACTATAGCTTGATTCAGTCACAAATCAGCTATGGGATTTTACTTTGGGGAAATAGTAGTAACAGCTTTTTGATTTTCCGTCTACAGAAGAAAGCTCTACGAATAATGGCGGGTGTTGGGCCCAGAGAGCATTGTGAGCCTTTATTTCTTAAATACAAGATCATGACGGTAACGAATTTATATTTATATCATAGCTTAAAATTCATACACAATAATATAGGTAGTTATGTAACTAACTCTATAATACATAACTATAATACAAGGAATGCAAAATTGTTAAGGCCACCAAGACATCACCTTTATATGACGGAAAAAAATTCAGTGAATATTAGTCACTATAATCGACTTTCAGAAAACCTAAAAAAATCAAATACTTATCTTTTCAAAAAAAAGCTGATGAGCTTTTTCAAAAGTCACTGTTTTTATACAGTCAAAGACTTTGAATCCTTTGAGAGCAGTAGTATATGTTGTGATTAGTTTATATGAAATATATTCACAGGTACCTATCAGAATGTTTGTCCAAAATGTAATTTTTGTGTTATGTTTTTTACAATACTATGTGTTATTCTATGTTTTATACCCATTACTATGATAATATTTTATTACTAGATAGTAATTACATCAATTTACATGACTTGCCATAAACAATGTATTTTTGTAAAATGGTCAAATAAAATCTATCTATCTAACTATCTATCTATCCTAGAGACGGGGTCGCCTTTTTTGGAACATCCTGTATAAACTGATAAGGCCAGAATGTTTTACGATACTGTTCAGTACCCACATACCGCACAGCCATAATGGCCGTGCCAGAGTACTACCAGTAGCACATTGTAACTATTTCTGTCAACTTATCAACGGTTGAAATCTCCCAACGACGATTTTTCAACACTTACCATAATTAACGTTGATGTTACATACCAGTCAGTCAAACAGTTTTTACCTACAACCACACTTAATTATATGTAACGAGCCATATTTTATAATCACTTTGCTATATATTTAGCGTAATGGGGTACTTGAATTAAGTACATGTACATAGTAGTAGCTGTTAATATCCAGTAAATTATCGCCTATAAAACTTGCCTTATAAAAGGACCTTGCTGCTCAGCCATTTAACTACATAGGTTCATCTTGTAATTTGTTTTACAACTGTGTCCTTTTTCTACGATGACAGGCTGTAAAATATTCGTCCTGACTCCTGGGCGCTAGCTAGGCATCCTCATTGCAAATGCTTCCCACATACTAGTACTAGTGAAAATACTGCACTGGACTGGCACAAAAATATAGTGAAATACAACAGACTGATATCAGCATAAATCATTCCAAAGAATCGTTCAAGTCGAACTCTTTCTAAGGTTATGATTACAGTTTATTTATCGTATGGCTCAAAAACATGACAATAGTAAATATAGATTAAATAAAAATTATTATGATCTATAATAGTAAAATAAAATAGATACAGCTACAAACTAAGGTACGTAGTCTTTGGTACTTACAGGTTGATATCCAATTCTTTCAACCACTTCAGCGCCAACGGTGTGGCTGTAAAGAACTCTTCTCGCGATCCCTGAAACGCACGCAGTTCACATTCGCTCGTAATATGGTTTATAGTTTGGCGGGGCGCGCCACAGTCACATAAGGGAGATTGCACATAGCCTCACTTGTAAAGGGAGTCGGCACATCTGCCGTGACCTGTTCGGACTCTATTAAGTTTCACCCACTCTTTCCGGGGTAGTTCTGATCCTGGAAGTAAGTAAGGCTGCCCACATAAATGCGCATCGTGAGTGGTGTTCTGCAAAACCTTCCCACTGGGGGCGCCTATTTTTAAGGAGTCGAAGTTTTAAGCCCTTCTGCATCTCTTATTGGTGGTTGTCGGGATTTAAGTCTGTTTATCTGCAACGGGGGTTTAGTTCGGTGGATGGGCAGTTTGTTGTTGGCCGTAATCTTGTTATACTCCCTTAGAAGGGCGTCAGTCCTTTGCAGCTGCGGTGGGGCTATTCCAGAGAGTACAGGCAGCCATTGAGTTGGGGTTGCCTTTACTGCGCCTGTAATAAGTCTCATAGTGTGATTTAGTTGGACGTCAATTAGTCTGGTATGATGGCTGTTAATCCAGACAGGCGCAGTGACGAATAGACATGAGCCAGCGCACTGGTTCGTATAGTTGGAGCCATGGCACCCCACATCGTTCCACACAGCTTTTGGATAATGTTGTCGCGTGTTCTCAGTCTTCCTGCAGTGTTTGCGAGATGTTTCTTATAGCAGAGGGTGCGATCTAACGTTACTCTGAAATATTTTGGGAAATGGTTACGTTTCAGGGGTTCGCCTGCAAAAAATACCTGCAGTTTACGTTTAGCCAGTTTGTTATTCAGGTGGAAGCAGGAAACTTCCGTTTTGTAGGGCTTGGTACTAGTCTCCATTTCTTGAAGTAGTTGTTTAGAGCTAACAAGTCGTTAGAAAGAGTATGCTCAATGTTCTTGTAGCTCTTATCGGAAAAAGCTATGGCTATATCGTCCGCATAGCAAAACTTGTAACTGACTGTTTCTGGCATGTCAGATATATATGTATATAGATTGAAAAGTAAGGGGGCCAGTACTGAGCCTTGTGGAAGTCCGTTGTGATTACAGTGCAAGCGACTTGGCGCGAACGATGGTTCGCACTATAGCCTTTTTTAAGATGTACACCCAGCTTAGAGCCCATCTTTTCTGTGGTCTTCCTACGCTTCTTCTTCCACCAGATCTGAAATCTCTTGCCATTTTTATTAGCCTTGTATCATCCGCGCTTGACACAGGTTCATTCCAATATCTTCTCCTTTCGTGCTGTCGGTTACATCACACTGCTTTCTTATTTCTCAGTTCCTTACTTTATCTAATTTGTTCTTCCCTGTAATAGCTCTTAACTTGTTCATTACCACTGTACGCAATAGCTGTTTCGTCTCGGGTTTCCGCTCCATACGTCATTATTGGCCTGTACCAGTACTGTGATTGTAATTTTGGGTATACATATTTGAACGTATTAGCAACTGCTTTTTGTTGAGAAGCAATCTTGAACTATTTGCAACCAGATATACGCAAATCTCGTATAACTTTCATCTCCTTGTTACGTGATCAAGGAATTGTTATAATTTGCGATGGGTAAGTAGTACACTGGTGAACAGATAGAAGCATTTCACTGTTCTGGGTCATAAGATGATTTACGTCGAATATTAAAGAAAGATGTTTAGTGCATTTTTATTAGGGCTCATAAATTCTCGAAGCCGTTTGGACGTAATCTTTATTATACTTATACGTACTGTAACATTTACATTGATGTATGTATCTCTAAAATGATCTATATGAGAATAATCTCATACCTTATTATTATAACAGTCAATTCAGAAAGGAACCATATTGCTTTGATCGCAGGCAGATAAGTTATTTGCTCTGTACCTAGAACAAAAGCGGAAACCCTTTTCATAACTTATATCAGACTTAGTTTTTTGATACACTCAGCAATCAGAAACAAATTAATAACAGGTATGTCATAGGCCCAATTTTATAAAGGCTTTGTCATAGTTTTTCTATTGGGTCTTGTTCGGCAAAAGCTTTCTATTGGGTATTGAGAGCTATGTTAATAAGTATCATCCGATAGTATTTTATCAATATTTTTTCAAAAATATTTTAAAAATTCATGGTGATTCATGGATCAAAATCATAGCAGGATATCATAACAAGGCGATTGATTTGCAATTTAATGCCAGATTTTTCATGTTTACATTATAATTATTGTATAATAACTAATTGCAAACTGCGATAATTTGTGACAGTATCATAAAACTAGTATGAATTACAGCAAATATTCTATTTAATAATTACAAATCCCACCTCCGCCAGTCAGATGGCTTATAGACAAATACATACTTTTCTGAAGAATCTTCCATTTACTGGAATCCCTCCCGCTAGATGATCCATACCTGAAGGTGACGCCTAATAGAAGCGTCGAAACGTCGTAAAATTTTATATTTTGGAAATATAATAAGTGACCGTAACCCAAGATTGTTTAACTAAATATTTCCTCTCAAAAGTATATCAAGCACTTGATTCACGTTTGACTATAAAAGTTATACGACAGGTTTCTTGTTTGGCAATATATAATAAGGTGGCGAGATTTACCGTTCAGGATAGACAACCAGTAATGCACATGCACTCTTGAGAAATAGCCTGGCTAACAGTTAAGTCTTGTTTTAAGCTTTTTAGATGTACAAAATACTACGTTTACCACTTTTTACTATAAAACAAAGATACATTGCATGTATTTTATAATTATTATCGATAGTAAATTATTGTTTTATCCAAATAATGCAGTAATTAGAATTTCTTGTCATCCTTATCACTTGATAGACGAACAAACCAGTGATCAAATGTACCGCTTCCGTGGAATCTGATTGGCTCAGATTAGCAATTGCTAAGCTTTTTGTTAAACAAGAAAATGCAATTTTCACCCGCCTAGGAAGGAAAATCAGACTAGAAAAGATACAAGATGGTTCACAATGGTCGATTGTATATAAAGTATGTGATTTTTGACTTTTTTGGGGTAAACTTCAAGAGAAACCAATAATTTTCAGAGTACAGGGTGTCCCATTTTGGGCACTTTTACGGGGTATCTCGGTTATTTTAGAAGATAGAGAGTTGCTGTTTTCGCGACACTGCGCTACTTTTTTGTAAAAGTAAAGATGTTAACAAAATTATCATTGCCCTCTTGGTTTTTGAGATACAGGGTGAAATCGAAAACTATCGGTTTTGGGACCACCCTCGTATCTCGGTTGCCTTTTATCTTATTGAAAAGTTTAAAATAGGTCTCATAGAATTTTTTGTGTGGAATACAGTGGTGTAGGTTGATTTTTTCTTACTCTAACCATTTTTCTGTTATGAAGCAAACATATATATTTTTAAGTGGAACACCCTGTATATTATTTTTGAAGTCAATCGGAAATTATTCGAGCTTTTCGAAAATATATATTAGTGTTAAGTTATTTTGAAAATTACGCTCAAAATATGATTTTTCCAATTTTTACTTTATTTGTAACAGTATGCCATGGTTAATCAACTATAAATGGTAAGTATCTAAGCAGTTATTACTCTACAAGAGACTTCCTACTCAAATTCGAAAAAACAGAATCAAAGTCCATCTTTTTAAATAATAATCTCTCATTAAAATGATGAATATTGTGTTTTTATAATGTTGAGTAGATAGTGGGCAATGACTCAGCTTTCAAAAACAAAAAAGCAAATCTGTAAAAAACTTGCGAGACTGTCAGCTTTTAATTATATTTTTATTAAATATATAGATTCGTTCTTTCTGTGTTTTCATTTTAATTATTGTCAATTTTCCATAATAATGGCACCTTAGATACCCAGAGACACAGCAACCGTTTTCAGATATATTTGCTTATCTAAAAATATGTAAATATGGTTAGGTACGGATCCTTTATTCAACCACGTCCTAAAACTCGTTTCAAGGAGAATAGGGAGCAAAGGGAAACAAACGTATTAATTACGTTACATAGGAGCAGCGCGTTCATCATCTTGTAAGCACAAAGAAGAAGCTCTAGGGGTGCAAAAATCAACTGCAGAAATAATTATAAAAAAATACAATTACCATCCATACAAGTTTAAGATACTTCAATATTTGCATTTAATCGCCATAACACGAAGGAGACCAATCATTCTTTCAAAAGCCATCAAAATAATAAGAAATTATGCCAGATTTACATTCGAGAAAATAGTCAGTATCTCCAAAAGCTCCTCGATGTTTTTAGTTTTTATTTTGATTCAAATCCAAATTTAATAGTGTGTTGATATTCTTCAAATATAATGTTGTTTCGTTTTAAGTAATGTAATACAATAAGTAATATTTACTACTACTATAAAGTATTATTTAGTATCTTAATAATTGTTTACCTGGATTTTGTTTTTAATAGATTAGTCATGGCCTACTGCTACAAATAAAGTAAAAAATGAAATTTTGAGCTTAGTTTTCAAAATAACTTAATATTAATATATGTTTCTGAAAAGCTTGAATTATTTCCGATTGACTTGAAAAATAATATACAAGGTGTTCCATTTAAAAAATATATGTTTGCTTCGTAACAAAAAAATGGTTAGTGCAAGAAGAAACCAAATTACACCAATGGACTCTACAGAAAAAATTATATGAGAACCTTTTTTGAACTTTTCAATAAGATAAAAGACAACCGAGTTACGAGGGTGGTCCCAAAATCGATAAGTTTCGATTTCACCCTGTATCTCAAAAATCAGGAGGGCCATGATAATTTTGTTAACGGCCTCTTTACTTTCACAAAAAAGTAGCACAGTGTCGCGAAAACCGCAACTCTCTATCTTCAAAAATAACCGAGATACCCCGCAAAAGTGCCCAAAATGGGACACCCTGTACTTTGACAGGTGCATGTTCTTGAAAGCGCTGCTCTGATTGGTCAGTCTTTGTTGAAATGCGTATGTTGATAAAATCGGGCCATAGGGTTATAGAGAATCGTATAGTAAGTCGAGCGAACTGTAACATTTCCTTCTTTACGTAATTCGCAGGCCTGCGGATAGAAGTATACCGAGAGATGAAAGTGCGGAACCAGATTTGTATGTGTCGAGTGAATAACTGCCGGTGCCTCTTCTTCTCGTTATATATTGTTTCAATTATTGTTGCTCCGCTGTAATTTGTTACAATTTCTCGTCTTCGTTCGCAAGAGAATGCCAACGTTTTGCCGCTTCAGAGCTGGCGACCGTTACTTTGCTAGCTATGCGTAATCGTAGGCTTTGCAACAAATTGCTCAAAATGTGAGAAAGCAGATTGGATCAGTGGGACGCATTGACACAGAACCTAATTCCCTATAAAAAAGTTTCCAAAGCCTTGATTGTGTAAAAGATTAAAAAATTAGTGAAAAGAAGAGTTAAAAGAGAGAGAAAAAAGAAGAGTCTTTCAGGAAATCCAGACTATTCCTTAATTATATGCTGATATACAGGGTGTCCCAGAAGTCAACGTCAAGCCGCAACGGGGTGACAGGATTGGTTGTAACTATCATAAGAAAAATCAGAAAAAAATCTATCCCATGCATTTTGAAAATTATGGGCATTTTAAGAAAACCTAGAAATTTGGTCAAATTATGACAATTTTTCGGTTATTGTGGTTAACGTTATTATTTTTTTTTTCATTTAAACTTTGGAACCGTAACCCTAAATAACATTTCTAGAAGCACAATCAAAAATAATGACACAATTGTCCCAAGTTTTCTAGAATGAAGACTATTTATTAAACTATGATTTCAAAATTTTCAAAGTTTGCCGACTTTGAAAGGCCCTCCTTTAAAAAAACTGTACCAAAGTGCCTTGGCAAGTGCCATTAAAAGTTGGCGCATTTAACCAGGATTGTAAACTGGTACAACAATGATGTTAGCGTTTTTGAATTCTGTATGTTCAAAAACCCCCAAGCATTGAATTGCATTGAATTGCACCTCTCCAGCTGTGGCGGTTTTGGAAATATTTAAGCGTTCCGGTACCGTTTACTGAAAAAGCGGTATTGGCGTATCTCAGTAATTATTAAAAACAAAATTTTGAAATTGTGAGATCTTACTAAATTCGACAGGCGCAATTCATTGCAATAAAAATAGGTAGAGGATTCTATTTAAAATAAATCAAAATCGGGGATATTTGTTTAAAAATTTGGAAAAATAATTTATAACTTGGCAACGTTGCAAACGCGAAAAAAAATATTACAAGGCGAGATAGGGTATTAGTAGGTATTTCGATTTAAAATAAAAAATACAGGTTGTTACATTTAAAAAAACAAAGTAAAATGACCTTCAAGTTGCTGTAATTTGAAATTCTGCCAAAAACACCCTGTAGATACAAATTGCTGATAACATCCAAACTAATATCCACTTAATATTCTTGTAACTCGCTGTATAATATTATTAAGAAAAGTTAAAGGAATATATCAATTTGGACGTATTACTTGCGACCTTGCGAATCCGAAAATTAATAGAAAATGAATTATAACTTGGCAACGTCGCAACCTATCCCAAAAATATTTTAGGGTTAAATGGAGATCAATGATGGAACCTAAAAGAATAAAAAAATGTTATAGTTCCATATAAAAAAATTAAGTTGGTCACTATACTACTTTCTCGCATTGCCCTATTTATTTAAAAATATTTTTAGAATATGCGCCTTAAGTAACCAAATAACTTTTGTATTTGACATTTTCTTCTATCAGGTATACCTTGCGAGATATCGAAGAATTACCCACTAACTGGACACCCTGTATATGTTTCTCAGTTGGGTATATGGTCCAAGCAGCCACGTATCCAGGATTTGGTTTTTTGGAGGGGGGGGGTCCAGATAGCGGTTGTCACCTTTTAATTTTGCTTCATCTTTTGAGGGAGTCCAGATCAGGGTTGCTACCTTAAATTTGTTACGGGGGGAGGATTGGATTGGGGGGGTACCTATTTGTGGATTACATTTCTTAGGTGGCATTATGACACGTTTTGGAGGAAGCCCGGGCCTTCTGGAACCTCTCCCCCTCCCCCCTAAATACGTGCCTTGGTCACAGTAGAATCATAACCAGTAAATTCACTCTTTCCAAAACACGCATTCATTTTTCAGCCAATCTTAGAGTTAGAAAAAATTCACCGCCGTCGCCGCGGCCACAGCGCATCATCAGGCTTATATGCCGCCGCTTCCGTTCAGAACCGCATTGAGTAGCATGGTAAATTTTTGTTAATCGGTTACATTGCAAAATGATGCTCTTACTCGATTGCTCTTATCATTCTAACAGAAACTGTGCTATCATAATACAAAAAATGGAGTCAAGTTGATTGACTCAGTACTTCCCACACATAACAGTTGCAACCAAATCATCGCCCGCCTGTCGTCAAAAAACATCCAACACAAAAACTAGTAAATAGTTTCCTAAATCTCTCCGTAGGAACTAAAACGACACAATTCAGCTTTAACTGGACGAAACGAAACAATCAGGAACCACCAAATTGCTTAAAAACGAAGTTTGAGCTATTTTTATATTTTTAGATTTTTATTATTGCTGCGCCGCCACTGACACGATTTTTGATAACCATACGCATTTTTCATCCTTGCCGCGGTAATAATAGTGTGCCTAAATTTCATTAAAATTAATTCCATAATTTCCATGTTACTAAATTCAGAACGACCTGAATCAATACCTACCCCTACCAATACCAAATCCCTTGATTTCTGTAATAGCCAAGGCAATGTTCGGATGGACCTAACAAACGTCTATTATGCCGCTAAGTCTTTCTTTCACAGGTCAATGGACACTATTATAAATGGAATAAATTTTTGAGTTTTACAACCCCCCACCCCCTAACCACCCCAATTTCACCCCCACCCAAAAAAAAGTAAAAAATGATCAGAAACCCCTAAAACGCCGAAAAACAAAGTTTGAGCTATTTTTACATTTTTAGTTTTTTTTATTATTGCCGCGCCGCCACTGACACGATTTTTCCAAAACATGCGCGCTTTCCATCCTCGCCATGGCAGTAATACTGTGTCAAAATTTCATTAAAATCCATTCGATAATTTTGGCGTTACGCAATAAAGAATGATCTAAAACTAAAACAACACTCGGATGTATACACCACAAATTATTCTAAGTCCCTTGGTTTCTATTATAAGCAAGGCAATGTTCGGATGGACCTAAAAAATTGTATTATGGCGCTAGGTCTTTCATTCACAGGTCATTAGAGAGCCCATTATGAATACAACAAATTTTTCAGTATTACAACCCCCCACCCCTCAACCACCCCAAATTCACCCCCACCCAAAAAAAAGTAGAAAATGATCAGGAACCTCTAAAACGCCTAAAAACGAAGTTTAACGCATATTTGAAATTTTTCGTTTTTTGCTAATTACTCCGCCGCCCATGCACCGATTTTCAAAATTGTAGCAACATTACCTACTACGACCCTACACCATATCACCACCCAAATTTCATCAAAATCTATGTAGCGGTTACTGAGATTAGGAGGCTAGAAAAACGCCAACAGACAGACAGACCGACAGACAGACCGACAGACAGACCGACGGAAATGAGTGACGTGGATTTTCGTGATGTAGGCATCATAAAACGCCCAAAAAGTGTATTATCTCAAAATCGAAAATTTTCGCGATCACAATACTCCCCTCACCTATCGGTGTGGGAAGTAAAATGCACTAAATACTATTTATTCAAGAAAGAAACGATATGTTTGCAGTTAAACATTAAAAAATTAAGAAACGACAAGAAAACCTAGAGTATTACGTTATGAACTTGATGAAAGGTTTGACAAAAAATAAATAGCTATACAACACAATAGAAAGTGCATTCGCACATAAAAATAAATTGCGGATTTTTTTAGCCTATGACAAGAATTTATTAGGTGAAGGATGAGAAGGGATGAAAAGCTTTGAGGCAATTGTAATAGTGACTTCCTTTATATCATTGACTTTTACTGGAAAATCCTTATGAAAATCTTTGTTAATGAGCTTCTAAATGACCGAAAATTCACTCACGTCGCCAAACAACCAGTTTCCTATTTCGATTGGGCAGTTTAATGTTTCTGCATATTTTATACTATAATAAATCCTTATCCTGGCATATATGTAAGTTGTATAGAAATTCGTAATTGGTATCTTTACAGGGATGATGGAGGTTTAACAATTTAAAGACACATACCAACCTCTTGACAGTATTATTTTTGACACAAATGTTTTCGAAATCTTTCTGAAATATTAATTCCATTGATGCAATCTGCTGTATTTAATGAAGTTTTTTTCCAACTCATCTGCTGCACATCGCCTTACACTACTCATCGTCGACAAAAATCAAAGTACGGCACTGTATCGCAGACCCACTCTCCTGTAGTGGCGTCGCCTGCTCAAGTTCGACTGATACGTCTGGGTCCCCAGAACGTCCCGCCAAGGATGCGCGCGGAAATCCACTCGTCTGACAAATATTGGCGAGAGTGAGAGTACTGGTTATGACTCTACTGTGCCTTGGTCCAAGGATTCCTGGATATGGTCAGTATGCTTGGCACGCTGATCTTCCGGGAACCTTGTCGCCCTAACGGCTCAAACGCTCGCAAGAACAGATGTAGTCGGAATGGCATCGAGACGCGAGTGGCGAGTGTGAAATAGTTTCCTTTGATTTCGTCGCTGCAGCTGGTCATAAATAGATGGACGGTCTCGATGTTACACATACTAATCGGCCGATTGGCTATGTATGGCGAACGCCGAGGCGCTTTTGACAGAAATACGGTTGCTTAATGTGCGCCGGACGAGTAGACAGTCCAACGATGGACTGTCGACGGTACGACGGTTATGAGTTTCATAGCTTCGGCATTCGACAACAGCTTTTTACGAGGCTAGATCGGAAAATAACGACACTGGTAGACTGGTGCTATAGTACAGGGTGTCCAGTTAGTGGGTAATTCTTCGATATCTCGTAAAGTATACCTGACAGAAGAAAACGTCAAATACAAAAGTTATTTGGTTACTTAAGACGCATATTTCAAAAATATTTTGAAATATACAGGGTATTGCGGGAAAGTAGGGTAGTGACCAACTTAATTTTTTTACACGGAACTATAACTTTTTTTTAAATTATTTTAGGTTCAATCATTGATCTCTATTTAGCCTTAAAATATTTTTGGGATAGGTTGCGACGTTGCCAAGTTATAATTTATTTTCTATTAATTTCCGGATTTGCAAGGTCGCAAGTAATACGTCCAAATTGATATATTCCTTTAACTTTTCTTAATAATATTGTACAGCGGGTTACTTGAATATTAAGTGGATATTAGTTTGGATGTTGCCAGCAATTTGTATCTACAGGATGTTTTTGGCAGAATTTTAAATTACGGCAACTTGAATGTCATTTTACTTTGTTTTTTCGAATGTAACACCCTGCATGTTTTATTTTAAATCGAAATATCTACTAATACCCTATCTCGCCTTGTAAGATTTTCTTTCGTGTTTGCGACGATGCCAAGTTATAAATTATTTTTCCAAAATTTTTAAACAAATATCCCTGATTTTAATTTATTTTAAATAGAATCCTCTATTTATTTTTTTGCAATGCATTGCGCATGTCAAATTCAGTAAGATCTCACAATTTCAAAATTTTGTTTCTAATAATTACTGAGATACGGCAACACCGCTTTTTCAGTAAACGGTACAGGAACGCTTGAATAATTCCAAAACCGCCACAGCTGGAGAGGTGAAATTCAATACTTGGGGGTTTTTGAACATACAGAATTCAAAAACTCTAACAGCAGTGTTGTCGGATTTACCACTTTTACGTTAGACTTCATAAATAGGGCATTCCATTCAAAATTATGACGTAAAAATGGTAAATCTGACAACACTGCTGTTAGCGTTTTTGAATTCTGTATGTTCAAAAACCCCCATGTATTGAATTTCACCTCTCCAACTGTGGCGGTTTTGGAAATATTTGAGCGTTCCGGTATCGTTTACTGAAAAAGCGGTGTTGCCGTATCTCAGTAATTATTAGAAACAAAATTTTGAAACTTTGAGATCTTACTAAGTTCAACATGTGCAATTCATTGTAATAAAAATAAGTAGAGGAATCTATTAAAACTACATTAAAATCGGAGATATTTGTTTAAAAATTTGGAAAAATAATGTATAACTTGGCAACGCCGCAAACGTGAAAAAAAAATTACGAGGCGAGATGGGGTATTAGTAGATATTTCGATTTAAAATAAAACATACAGGGTGTTACATTTAAAAAACAAAGTAAAATGACCTTGAAGTTGCCGTAATTTAAAATTCTGCCAAAAACACCCCGTAGACACACATTGCTGGTAACGTCCAAAATAATATCCACTTAATATTCAAGTAACCCGCTGTATAATCTTATTGAGAAAAGTTAAAGGAATATATCAATTTGGACGTATTACTTGAGACCTTGCAAATCCGGAAATTAATAGAAAATAAATTATAACTTGGCAACGTCGCAACTGATCCCAAAAATATTTTAGCGTTGAGTAGAGATCAATCATGGAAACTAGAAGAATATAAGAAAAAGTTATAGTTCCATATAAAAAAATCAAGTTGATCACTATTCTACTTTCCTGCAACACCCTGTATATTTTAAAATATTTTTAGAATATGCGTCTTAGGTAATCAAATAACTTTTGTATGTGACATTTTCTTCTATATACTTTGCGGGATATCGAAGAATTACACACTAACTGGACACCCTGGATAACAATGAAACGTTTTCACATCGCTTGATCCACTTTCATAAAGTTCTGAGAAACCATTCTTTGATAGTCTGTGATAGTCTGTTCAGTTTACCCATTACAGCATTGTTGAGTTCGATCTGACTCAAATCTTCGGCCTCTCAGTTCTTTTTTGACTTCAGGAAACGAATGAAAGTAGTCATATGGAGCAAGGCGAGGAGAGTAAGAGGCGTGAGCCACAATTTCCAAACCTCCGCCCATCACTGAAAAAAACGTGGGTATTTTTACAAAACAATTACAAGCACTATTGGAGCGATTTTACTATGTCATGTTGTAAAACCACAGTAAAGTTGAACAAAAATACAATAGTTTTGTAGGTTTACTAAATTTTGTAAAAATGGTTGAGCATTTTACAGAAAAAATACAAATAATTCATTTTTTCACAAAATATTTGTAAAATTACAAAACCGTGATGCATTTTTGTAGGACAAAATTACAAGATAATTGCCATTATACAAAATGTTTTTTTACAATCTTCTTTTGTAAATTTATAATTATTTTAGAAAAATACTTCAATAATGTTAGTAAAATAATTGATTTCTTCGATTGGCATCAATGGTAATTTGACTTAAACGCTTTATATGGCCACTTGCCCTCAGTACAGATTACGCGTTGCCGATGAAAGGTAGCACTGGGGGGCGAGACGAATTGGCTTGTGTGAATAGAGAAACAGCGGACGGGTCATTATTTTATGGATTTTGTTTTGAAAGTGCCGATATATAACGTGTAGTGGTGCTATTTGTGTTTGAAGTGTGAGGATTCATTGTATAAAATGCATTTAAACAAGGTAAGCCGCTATCTTGGAAATATGGCCATCCTGTATACAAAATTTATTTAGGGATGCATTCATTTTTATTTTTCTTCGATATGATGTGGTTAATTAATGAAAAAGAAGTTTTCGAGTCATAATACTTTACTTTAAGTACATTTTTTTCCTCCTTTGAAGAAGCAATAAAATTACTATTTGTCATATATTTCAATTCTTACCGAATGAAACCAAAAAATGTTTCGGTAACTCTGGAAATGACTCAAACATATTTTATTAAAGTGCATCTTGAATTTGGGAGAGAGTCAAGTCACATTACCAGTAGGAAAACAGTAATTTTTTTATTAATAAACTGGTATGTTAACTAAATGTTTGCCTGGCCAGCAAGCTGATATATTATGCTTTTTTGTCAGCCGATAAGACTGAAACAGTTGATTTTCTATTTTGCATTTGTATAGAATTTTAATGTTGTGTTAAGTACCTTATTTTCATACATAAAATAAAAATATGTTTATAATGACAGCCTTTTCTTAAAACCTATTATAATAGGTTTTTTGTAAGACTACAAAGTAATTTTATAAAATGAGGTAAAATTACAAAATAGATCATTAAAAAATTTGTAATAAAACGTATAATGGTTTTACAATATAATCTAGTGATACTACAAGTAAATTATGTGAAATTACATATCTTACAAGATAGTTTTACAAAATATATATGTAAAAAACCAATATGGTATCCTTAAAATTGTGTAAAATCGCATAATAATTTTACAAGTTATCATGTTATATCACAGACAAATGTTGTGATATTACAAAAATGCATTTTTGCGAATTTAGAAAATTACTGAATGAAATTACAAATCTGATTTGTAATATTACTAACAAAAAACAAAATCGGTGGCACTAAATAAACTACGATTTTGTTAGTAATTTTACAAAACAATTTTTATAGTGTTGGCTGAATAGCTACTTGAACGACCGATCTCGGTTTGTTGAGCCGAAGGCTGTTCGTCAAACGTATTTTCAAATCTAACGTACACCGATGCTTGTCCTCTCGCAGCGCTTCTACAGCGCCATAGACTTCCAGCTGTTGCGGGAGGTTGACCATAAAAAAACCTTTGTACTCTAGATTGTATAGACAATGATGGTAGTCCAAAACAGACCTATCGAAACACGTACCTCATTTATAACCTTCAAACACCAGCATAATATATACTACTTTAGCGACGCAGGAATGTGGCGACCCCATCGCCCAGAGGTGATGGTACACCTTGCACCGACGACGGTGTATCATGTACTATTATCTCTGCAATCAGCCACAGGGGAAGAAGTGTAGTCACTTAGCTTCGCCCGCGGTGCAATCACCCTACATCGGAATATTTCCGGAAAACTAGAAATAGGTTCCCGACAATAGGCCGCGCCAAATGACCTCACGGTTCATGTTCCGTCGCTGGGCCGATGTTCCCGGTTTCTCATAAGTGACAAATTGGATTAATTAGAAGTAACAAATGCTCAATGGCTCTTCCAGGATCAAAAGATTCCGGAGGTAAAACACCTGGCCGTTCGGATCTCCGGGTGCCAGGTGGTCCGGGGGGAACATTAAGCGAAGTTTGTTTAAAGAATTGTGCTGCCACTCCTCGTCAGGCTAACAACAGAAGCCGTCCTTCGCAGCAACTTCGCACTGACGACAGGCCCGAAGGCCAGAGAAACTTTTTCAGAGCCGACTTTACAAATATACGAGGTCTTGCCTCCAACATAAACTCTGTCCATCAACACCTTCAGGCAGAGAAGCCACATATTCTGGCTCTTACGGAAACTCAAGTCGGCCCTTCAACAATGGATAACTACTTCAGATATCCCGGATATGACTTATACACCCTATTTAGACGTAGGTTTGGCGTATGCGTGTACGTTAAATCTGGGCTTTCTTGTCATCGAGAAGAAGAGCTCGAACTGGAAGGATTTGACATCATATGGCTCAAAATATCCTTCCAAAATCATTCCAAATTTATATGCTGCATTTATAGGTCACCAAGCAGTAACAACTGCAAAGAGCTCTTCGAGAAGCTTTCAGCCACTGTGGACGCGCTGCAATCAGACCCTTCTAATTCAGAGTCTTTCTGGGTGACTTTAACGTTCACAACTCATACTGGCTCAAACACTCAAACAAAACGGACGACGAGGAACGTGAAGCTGAAGCCTTCGCTATCAGCTGCGGCCTGGAGCAGATAGTCAAAAAACCAACAAGGATCCCCAGCCGCCACGGAGATTTTGCTAGTCTGTTGGACCTATATCTCACAACTACTCCAGCAGTCTACACAGTGAAAGAAACCGTCCGAACCAGGAACACTAGAGAAGCTCTGCGAGCTCATCCTTACCAGCATTCCTTCTTTTGTAGAACTTCGACGCTGTGGAATCAGCTGCCGGGGAATCTGTTTCCCGACGGATACAACCTGCAGCGTTTCAAATCTAACGTGAACCGACCCTTATCCTCTCGCAGCGCTTCTATAGCGTCATAGGCTTTCGGCTTTGCGGGTGGCTGACAATAAAAAAAATAAAGAAATTCCAGCAGCGTTGCCAGGTCGAATTTTTAAAAAGCAGTAGGTTATAGATAGAAAAAGCAGTAGATTTTGCAAAAAAATAGTAGATTCTTTTTCGTAAATAAACAGTGTAAAAACGAACCTCAAACAAAAAAAACTTTTTTATTAAAAAACCACAAAAAACCCAATTGCTCGAGTAAAACATAAAACTACAAAAAACGATAACTTTTTACAGCACGGAAACTCTTAATATGGCTTACCTAATAAAAAATTATAAACAACAATACACGCCTTCATTGATCTAGATCTGAATCTGACCAGTCTGCATTTTTTTGGTACATGGTACATATTATATTGTTATGTAGTTTAATACAATAAAATTATTTAAATCCACATACAGCAACTTTGGGCTTCTCGTTTTCATTTTGTATGCAAAATGCCACATCACATACACTTGACGTGGATAGACGATAGCGTATATGCATTTGTTGTGGCAAAACTTGAGTATTCAGCATAAATTCGGATAATACAAAAAACATGGTACTATCATCCCCAAAAAGAGACGTGTTTTTTACTTTTATCCAAAGCTCAGTCACCCTTTCGCTTTGGTTCCACGTGAGGTCACTATTTCGTAGAAGTCGCCACTCATTATCGAGCTATTTCAGTTGATTAGAATTGGCTGAATTTGGAAAATTATTGGCAAGTGGCATCGCTGAAGGGTACTGACCGTCTAAAGCTGCTGAGGGCTTAACTAATGATACAAAAACAGTAGTACTCATTATTTCTTGAAAACCGCAAAAAAATCAGTAGATTGCGCCGTAAAAACAGTATTCAGTAGACAAAGACCCAAAAGCAGTAGATTTACTGAAAAATCAGTAGACCTGGCAACGCTGAATACTAGTATCAAGCTCATCTTAACGCCAACTTGATTATCCACTTTTTTCCTAAAATGAGTCATCTAGCGTCGGCATGTGCCTACTTACTATGTGTCTACAAAGTCGTGTATTCAACTGGCTATCAGATGGTGTGAGCGAATCTATCAAACCAGGTAATTTGATACGTTTTGGGACTGGGAATGATGAATCCTTCCTCTGGCGAATTGGACAATCACATTTGTCTGCGGCCGCGTGTCCGTGTTAAAACTGGAGTTGGACATTTCTCAAAACGTTCGCCGCCTTGTCCTGCGACAGGATTTTAAATTGAGCTGTGGTGTGGCGTTAGACTTTGCATTTGAAATTTACCTAGATTGATGTGTTCGGACGGTGAGAATGTCTGAGTACCATGGGAAATTCAAAGTTCTGTAGTAGTAGTAGTTAGTAGTAGTTAATTGTGACAAAGAATCAATACACAGATATGTGGATACATTTCAATCATAGGTAACAGTTTCACAATAAATTTGAAAAATGCTCAAGAAGAAAAGTCTTTTGCTGGGCATCGAACCAATTCATAGTGACAAAAAAATGTAATATACAGGGTGGGCCAATAGTGCGTGGACGGAGGATTGTGGGCTTACTAAAAAAATTTCAAAAATGTGTCACTTGATCATGGTTAGGACCCTTGAGGGCTATGACGTAAAAATATTTTCACTTGAATTTTGACGTTTATACAGGGTGATTCATATCAAACTTACATTTTTTTGAATGGAACCCTCTATATATTATTGCATATTTGGATTCCTGGGTCAATTCTAATGTGACTTTATGTATCATGCATGGACCTTTAAACGAACCGTTTAGGCGCAAATCACCATTTTTGGTATAAGTAGGTATCAGAAAAAAATTGAATATCGCAGCGATTATAAAACTTAGAAGGCCTTGACTTTGCGGTACGACTAAGTATGAAATGTGTCACCTAAGGTCAGACGGCTAAATTTGGATTCTTTTTGTACTTGGAGAAATCAGTAGATTAATTAAGGAAACTTCTATCACAGATAACTTGATTTTTTCAAATGGGAATGCCTATTTTGGCTTAAAGAATCAAATGTAAAATTTGATTACCTTTCTAACGATATAGCATTCTTGATATCAATCTTCTTTGGTTTTCATTTTATTTCAAATTTTAAGTCAAATCGGTGTTTCTCAATTTTCCTGCGTGCAAGCAACCTAGTAGGCCATGAAAAATAAACAAAAGCTCGTTAATATGGAAGAAAACAACTAACTTAGTAGAAAGATGCAAACGAACTCGAGTAGCGAGGCAAGAACATGAAAATTCCTTACAACACATCAGCTCTCACCGGAAACAACAGCGGCAAGATATCTTATGTCAATGAGTAGCTGGGGTATGACAGAAGTGTTTGTTTTACACAGCCTACTAGCTGTTGAGGTCTACTACAGCTTGGCAACTTTCCAAAACGATTAAAAATTTTGAAACAAAAAGAAAACTATCAGCGATTTTTGCTTACAGTCTAACATGTTTAGAATGAATTTTCACATTTAATGGGATAAAAAAATAGTCATTTCCGTTTAGTTAAGTCGAAAGTAAAGATATCTCCAACTGGAGCATTCTGAACATCTATTGAAATAATTGGTAGAATTTTTTTATTACGCTTACGATGTTGTAATTGTGATTATTTCATGTAGTCTTCTGCAAACTAATTTATGTTTTACAATTCAAACAGACTGCAATTCAAGTTTCATTTTACGCGATTTTGCTAATAAGCAGAAGTACCTACAAATTCTTATTTAAAGGGTTCCAGTCAGAGGTATCATTACTTTTGACTTACGGAAATGGCTACTTTTTTATAGCAATAAATGTGAAAATTTATTCAAATTTATTCAAAAGACATAGATATTCTATCGCCAGCAACAATCACTAGTAGTTTTCCTTTGATTAGATATTTTTTTACTAACTTTGGAAATTGGCTAATACCTAGTCGGCTGTGAAAAATGAGCGTTCTAGTTACTGCTATTGTTTCTGGTTAGAGCTAATATGTTGTAAGGACTTCTCGTAATCTTGCCTCGCTGCTCGTTGCTAGTTAGTTTGCAGTTTTCTACAAAGTTAGTTGCTTTCTTCCATATTAACGAGCTTTTGTTTATTTTTCATGGCCTGCTAGGTTGCTTGCATGCAGGAAAGTTGAAAAACACCGATTTGACTGAAAATTTGAAATAAAATGAAAACCAAAAAAGACTGATATCAAGAATGCTATATCGTTAGAAAGGTAATCAAATTTTACATTTGATTCTTTAAACCAAAATAGACATTCCCACTTGAAAAAATCAAGTTATCTGTGATTGAAGTTTCCTTAATTTATCCTCTGATTTCTCCAAGTACAAAAAGAATTCAAACTTAGCCGTCTGACTTAAGGTGACGCATTTCATGCTTAGTCGTACCGCAAAGTCAAGGCCTTCTAAGTTTTATAATCGCTGCGATATTCAATTTTTTTCTGATACCTACTTATACCAAAAATGGTAATTTGCGCCTAAACGGTTCGTTTAAAGTTCCATATGTGATACACAAAGTCACACTAGAATTGACCAATGAATCCAAATATGCAATAACATATAGGGGGTTCCATTCAAAAAAATGTAGGTTTGATATGAATCACCCTGTACAAACGTCAAAATTTAAGTGAAAATATTTTTACGTTATAGCCCTCAAGGGTCTTAACCATGATCAAGTGATAGATTTTTTAAATATTTTTGAGTAAGCCCACAATCCTCCGTCCACGCACTATTGGCCCACCCTGTATAGATACAAAGGTAGTTAGGAGTGCAAGAAAGAAATAACTCATAATATAGTAACAAAAAGTAGAATTAAAAATACTACTGCTAGAAAACCCTAAAAAATACATAATAACTTAGCTCAATAAGTTTTGAGTACTATACATAAAATATAAACAAATTCATGGATGTTTTTATACTACACGTATACGTATACATATTAAATAGAAAGTAGGATCAATTAGCCTCAACAGAAAAAATACACAATATAATGGATGCTAGTTTGAGTGTACGGTACTACAATATTGCAATAAATATTAAACAAAAAAAATAATTCTGTAGTGTGATATGCCTCTGAGGCCGTTGCTGGAAAGGACTCAAGCGTGGTGATGGGAGAACAAGTTTAAGTATTTACGTATTTTTTATTTCACTACGAGGTACCGTTTGCAACCAAACTTTCATTTTTTTTAAATATGTCATGTTGTCTATTTGTCAGGGCAGGAGGTATCAAGTTGTATAATTTCGGCGCTACATACTTTTAGATGGTTTGGGTACATACTGGGAAAATAATTTATGTCTGGTGTCATTCAAGCATGTAGAATTCCTGGTAGAATGTTACAATATGCAGGAAATACAATCAGGGATTGTGGAATAACGTTTTAAGTGCATGTTGGTGTATGACGTCGAGATTATGGATGCGTATTGTATTTGAATTTATAAATAACGGATATTAATTTCTATAGTCAATGTAAATATTGCAGATTACATATGAGGTATAATTATGTAATATTGTACTAACGTATAGTACAGTGTGGTTCAACTGTGCATAGATGGCTTACTGAAACGTATTTCACAAAAGTTGCCACCTGATCATGGTGACATTTGTAGAGGGTGATTCATATCAAAGTAGATTTTTTTTCCCTTACTTTTCAATCTATATATATCTGACATGCCAGAAACAGTCAGTTACAAGTTTTGCTATGCGGACGATATAGCCATAGCTTTTTCCGATAAGAGCTTCAAGAACGTTGAGCATACTCTTTCTAACGACTTGTTAGCTCTAAACAACTACTTCAAGAAATGGAGACTAGTACCGAGCCCCAACAAAACCGAAGTTTCCTGCTTCCACCTGAATAACAAACTAGCTAAATATGAACTGCAGGTACTTTTTGCAGGCGAACCCCTGAAGCATAACCATTTCCCAAAATATCTTGGAGTAACGTTAGACCGCACCCTCTGCTATAAGAAACATCTCGCAAACACTGCAGGAAAACTCAGAACACGCAACAACATTATCCAAAAGCTGTGTGGAACGACGTGGGGTGCCACTGCTCCAACTCTACGAACCAGTGCACTAGCTCTTGTCTATTCGTGTGCTGAGTACTGTGCGCCTGTCTGGATTAACAGCCATCATACCAGACTAATTGACGTCCAACTAAATCACACTATGAGACTTATTACAGGCGCAGTTAAGACAACCCCAACTCAATGGCTGCCTGTACTCTCTGGAATAGCCCCACCGCAGCTGCGAAGGACTGACGCCCTTCTAAGGGAGTATAACAAGATTACGGCCAACAACAAACTGCCCATCCACCGAGCAATACCCCCGTTGCAAATAAACAGACTTAAATCCCGACAACCACCAATAAGGGATGCAGAAGGGCTTAAAACCAGCAACTTTGACTCCTTGAACCAATGGCGCTCCCAGTGGGAAGGTTTTGCGGAACACCACTCGCGATGCGCATTTATGGGGGCAGCCTTACTTCCAGGATCAGAACTACCCCGGAAAGAGTGGGTAAAACTTAATAGAGTCCGAACAGGCCACGGCAGATGTGCTGACTCCCTTTACAAGTGGGGCTATGTGCAATCTCCCTTATGTGACTGTGGCGCGCCCCGCCAAACTATAAACCATATTACGAGCGAATGTGAACTGCGTGCGTTTCAGGGAACGCGAGAAGAGTTCTTCACAGCCACACCATTGGCGCTAAAGTGGTTGAAAGAACTTGACATCAACCTGTAAATACTAAAGACTATGTATCTTAGTTTGTAGCTGTATATATTTTATTTTAGTATAGGTTATAATAGTTTTTTTAATCTATATTTACTTTTGTCATGTTTTTGAGCCATACGATAAATAAAAAAAAGATTTTTTTTCAAATAGAGCCACCTGTATATTATTACATATTTGGGTTCCTCGGTTAGGTTAGGTATTACATAAAATTTAGAACGCACCACTTAGATGCAAATCGCCATTTTTTGTATTGTAGGTATCAGAAAAAATAAATTATATAGCAGCCTGCTGTTAATAAAACCTAGGAGGCGACGCTAGTTTAAATAATATTCAAATGACAACTAGTCACACAACAAAAATGTAAATTCAATGGCAATCCATCTACTTATAAGCATATAAGGGTTTTGTGGAATGATTTTGCAATGTCAGGAGCTGGTAAGGGCCATAAGTTTCGGATAGCCTATCTGTCAGATAACTTATATCATTTATATGGCATTACCCGAAATTAGTAAGCGCGTATGGTTTTTAGAAATCGTGTCAGTGGCGGCGCAGCAATGCTCAAAAAACAAAAGATATAAAACAGCTCAAACTTGGTTTTTAGGCATTTAGGAGTTCCTGACCATTTTCTACTTTTTTTTGGCGGAACGGAAAAATTTGTTGTATTCGTAAGAGGCTGTCCATTGGCCTGTGAAAGAAATACCTAGTAGCATAACACACTTTTTTGTGAGCGGGCGGTTGAATATTTGGTTGCAATTCAATCTCAGACTATAGCTTCATGCTATGGGAAGTACTGAGTCAACCAACTTGACTTCATTTTTTATTTTTCAGTTTTTTAAACAATGTTTATGTTCCAGGGTTGCTCTATATCTCCGTCAATCCACCAGTACGCAGACAGCTCTTTCACGCTTATTAGCGATCATCAGTGCGCCATAGGTCGATTGACGGAAATAGAGAGCATCACATCTTTCATGTTTACCAAACATATGAAACATAGAGCAACCCTGGTATATCGACTTTAATATGCAATAGCATATAGAACTCGCGCTCTCTGGTGGCTAAAGCGGACGAGCCGTGTCGTTCCACCAATAAGTCTGCTGCTGTTAGCAGCGATTTTCTTTGGTTGCCGTTCCCTTCTGGTACCAGTTCCTCCTCTACCATGCTGTACGCCGCTGGTCAGTTCCGTCTCACATTAGAAACCTCAAATGTCACGGCCCATTGTTCGCTAATTATGGCAATAATAATGGGTGATTCGTCGAGATGGCTAGGCGTTCAGAAAAAATGTTGAAAGATCATATCAGGCTGGGTAAAGAAGGGCCGTACGTACCAGAAAGGATCAAGAGTGCACTGGTCGACCGGCTTTTGTCTCTTGTTTTGTCGAGAATAGCCTCACTTGTTGTCACCGAGTTTGTTCTACTGATGTAATATCAACAAGGATTGGTTGAGTAATGAAGGATTAATTATCATTTGGTAGAGCTGTTAGGTCTCTAAGTAATATCCTGTTGAAAATAATTTATTGTCTTATTGATATTGTGCAGTGGCGGATCTAGAATTTCATTTGGGGGTTTAGGGGGGCTGAACGGGGCAAAAATTAGTGAAAAAATTTTCATAAAATGAAGCGACCAAAACAATAGTTTAGCGTTGTTTTACGGAGCTTCTAGGATGTTCTGTTTACTAAATTTACTGGTGACATATATTAAAGTTAATAATAATATTTTACGAGCTTCAAACAAATTATACTGGTATAAAAATTTACATTCTTACAAAAAAATCTTTTGGAAAAGAAAACAAAGGCCTTTGAAATGTACGTTTATCACCGCATACTACTAATTCATGAGTTCAAAAAATAAAGAACAAAGATACCCTTAATCGCATGAAAAAACAAAAACAACTTATTCATACTTTCAAGGAAATAAAAACAAGTTATATGGGTCATACGTCCTACACCAAGAGAAATACGAAATTCTGCGACTTATTACGAAAGGAAAAGTCCAGGATAAAAAGTTTGTCGGCAGACGCCAAAACTCTTGGTTCAAGGACATTTGAAGATCGTTTGGTCGCTAAAAATTCTCAAAATTTTCTTTATTTGATAAAAATTCTCAAAACTTCCCTTTTTTTGGAAAGGTCAAGCTGGCGTGGTAAGAATATGGGTAGCTTGGCAAACCGCCATTTTTGCTTCATTTATTATCATCGTGATAATCCTAGAATGTGTTATAATACAAACTTCTAATGTATTTTACATAAATGTTAGTGGCTTGACAGTACCTTCTCAAGTATGCCCAAATCTTTTTAAATTTATTTATGGAGTCTTAGGCTGATCAATTACATTCAATTTTAGTTCCAGTATTTGATTCCATTTTAGACAACGTAGTAAATTTTAAGGATCGTATTATTTTGAAAAAACATTCGTATGGAATTTGTAAAAAATAAATAAAACAGTTCGCTGGTGACCTTGAACAATGCACTGAATCCCCTTTTTGCGCAAAAATTATACTACTAAGGCCCGATTTTATCAACACGGACATTTTAACAAAGGTTTTGACCAATCAGAGCAGCCCATTCAAGAACTTGCATCTGACAAAGTTCTCTGAAAATTATTGATTTCTCTTGAAATTTACTTCAAAAAGGTGAAAAAAGACATACTTTATATATAAGGTCTGTTTTTACAGAGAATCACAAACCAGTCAGAGCCAATCAGTATTCGCCATTGCAGTTGTCAAACTATTTCTGACTAGTACTGGCCAATCAAATTGACGCTGACTAGTTTGTGATTGCTGTAAAAACAGACCTATAATCGATCATTGTGAACTCTCTAGTATCTTTTTAGCTCTGATTTTCCATCCTAAATGGGTAAAAACTTGCATTTTCCAGTTTAGCGAAGAGTTTAGCAATTGCTCATCTCAACCAATCAGATTCCACAAAACCGACGCATTTGATCACTGGATAAAATGTACTGTTAATTTAATGATGATGATTACAAGAAATTCAAATTACTTCCCTATTTTGATAAAACAATAATTTACAATCGATAATAATTATATAAATACCTTTGTATTATAGTGAAAAGGGGTAAAAATAACATTTTATTGCATTTCACGAAGCTATTATAAACACACACGATGCAAGCGTGCATTATTGGTTGCCTATCCTGCTTAACAGCAAAGCCTTGCGATCTGGCAAAAGTATAATGTATATCCTTATTTTTCCTAAACTAGAAACCTTTCGTATAGTCAGGAAGTGAATAACGTGCTTTAAATAAATGTATTTCTGCTCTACGGTGCCTTTTACGCAGTGCCCACAACCTTTACATCCTCTGTGAATATTTCTATAAGAAGGTCTATTCTATAGCAAACATGCATCCAGTCTATAACCAATATGACTGCAATTGCAATTGGTAATTATACAATAATTATAAGGCAAACATTAAAAATCTAGCATTAATTTGCAAATCAATCACTTTGTTCTGATTTTCTGCTAGGATTTTGAGCCATGAATTCTAAAATATTTTTAATGAAAGTGTCGTACAGCTTTGACGTTTTGTTTCCAATATTGATAAAATACTATTGGATGATACTCATTAACCTAGCCCGCAATACCCAATAGAAAATTTTTTGCTAAACAACATCCAATAGAAAAGCTTTGTCAAAGTCTTTGCTAAATATGCATGTTGATAAAATCGGGTCTAAGTATACCAATTATACTACATAACAACCACTTAACTGAAGTTCCTGATTATTACTAGGAAACACCATCCATACAATGTTTGGAGCGGCATACAGGTTACAAGTACAGGTCTTCCTATTAGAAATCTCTAATTTGCCATATATCATCCGCGCGTAAGCACCTCTGACATTTATATTTGCTAAAACGGTCTTAGGTGGCCGGGCGGAAAAAATCGATGCCAGAACAATGGACGAATAACCATTTGATGTGAAGGATTTATTGGTTTTTAAAACTAGCCAGTTTCATTGAGATACAGCAGGGATGTATTATAGACCAGGAAGCGTGATACTTGATGCTGTTTTATAAGTTTGAGTCACGCACAACGGAGATACACCCTTACACCCTTGATTTTCAGTTCCACCTCAAAAAGTATAAACGTTAATTCGTCTTTTTATCAATATGAAATCCCGTATCCTGAATGATAAGAGGGTACTGATTACAAATCTGGTTTATGTTTTAAGTTTCAGTCGCGCACAGTGAAAATAAAAAATTTCCGACACCCCTGATTTTCCGTTTCACCTCAGAAAGTCTAAAATCTTTATTCGTCTCTCTATGAATATGAAGTCCCGTACTCTGAAAGATTAGAGGGTACTGATTACACATATGGCTTATGTTTTAAGTTTCGGTTACGCCCAACGAAGATAAAAAATTTCCGACACCCCTGATTTTCAGTTTCACCTCAAAAAGTCTAAAATCTTTATTCGTCTCTCTATGAATATGAAGTCCCGTATTCTGAAAGATTAGAGGGTACTGATTACACATATGGCTTATGTTTTAAGTTTCGGTTACGCCCAACGAAGATAAAAAATTTCCGACACCCTTGATTTTCAGTTTCACCTCAAAAAGTCTAAAATCTTTATTCGTCTTTCTATCAATATGAAATCCCGTATCCTGGATAATTTGAGGGTGCCGATTAAAAATCTGGTTGATCTATTAAGCTTCAGCTTCGCACAGCGAAGATAAAAAATTTCCGACACCCTTGATTTTCAGTTTCACCTCAAAAAGTCTAAAACCTTTATTAGTCTTTCTATCAATATGAAATCCCGTATCCTGAATGATTCGAGGGAACTGATTACAAATCTGGTCTATGTTTTAAGTTTCAGTTGCGCACAGTGAAAATAAAAAATTTCCGACACCCTTGATTTTCAGTTTCACCTCAAAAAGTCTAAAATCTTTATTCATCTTTTTATCAATATGAAATCCCGTATCCTGGATAATTCGAGGGTACTGATTACAAATCTGGTCTATGTTTTAAGTTTCGGTTACGCACAACGAAGATAAAAAATTTCCGACACCCTTGATTTTCAGTTTCACCTCAAAAAGTCTAAAACCCTTATTTGTCTTTCTATCAATATGAAATCCCGTATCCTGAATGATTAGAGGATACTGATAACAAATCTGGTCTATGTTTTAAGTTTTAGTTGCGCACAGTGAAAATAAAAAATTTCCGACACCCTTGATTTTCAGTTTCACCTAAAAAAGTCTAAAATCCTTAGTTGTCTTTCTATCGATATGAAATCCCGCATCCTGGATAATTTGAGGGTGCTGATTACAAATCTGATCGATGTTTTAAGTTTCGGTTACGCACAACGAAGATAACAAATTTCCGACACCCTTGATTTTCAGCTTCACCTCAAAAAGTCTAAAATCTTTATTCGTCTTTCTATCAATATGAAATCCCGTATCCTGAATGATTAGAGGATATTGATAACAAATCTGGTCTATGTTTCAAGTTTTAGTTGCGCACAGTGAAAATAAAAAATTTCCGACGCCCTTGATTTTCAGTTTCACCTCAAAAAGTCTAAAACCCTTATTTGTCTTTCTATCAATACGAAATCCCGTATCCTGAATGATTAGAGGATACTGATAACAAATCTGGTCTATGTTTTAAGTTTTAGTTGCGCACAGTGAAAATAAAAAATTTCCGACACCCTTGATTTTCAGTTTCACCTCAAAAAGTCTAAAACCCTTATTTGTCTTTCTATCAATATGAAATCCCGTATCCTGGATAAATTGAGGGTGCTGATTAAAAATCTGATCGATGTTTTAAGTTTCGGTTACGCACAACGAAGATAAAAAATTTCCTTCACCCTTGATTTTCAGTTTCAACTCAAAAAGTCTAAAATCTTTATTCGTCTTTCTATCAATATGAAATCCCGTATCCTAAATGATTAGAGGATACTGATAACAAATCTGGTCTATGTTTTAAGTCTCAGTCGCGCACAGTGAAAATAAAAAATTTCCGACACCCTTGATTTTCAGCTTCACCTCAAAAAGTCTAAAATCTTTATTCGTCTTTCTATCAATATGAAATCCCGTATCCTGAATGATTAGAGGATACTGATAACAAATCTGGTCTATGTTTTAAGTCTTAGTCGCGCACAGTGAAAATAAAAAATTTCCGACACCCTTGATTTTCAGCTTCACCTCAAAAAGTCTAAAATCTTTATTCGTCTTTCTATCAATATGAAACCCCGTATCCTGAATGATTAGAGGATACTGATAACAAATCTGGTCTATGTTTTAAGTTTTAGTTGCGCACAGTGAAAATAAAAAATTTTCGACACCCTTGATTTTCAGTTTCACCTCAAAAAGTCTAAAACCCTGATTTGTCTTTCTATCAATATGAAATCCCGTATCCTGGATAATTTGAGGGTGCTGATTAAAAATCTGATCGATGTTTTAAGTTTCGGTTACGCACAACGAAGATAAAAAATTTCCTACACGCTTGATTTTCAGTTTCAACTCAAAAAGTCTAAAATCTTTATTCGTCTTTCTATCAATATGAAATCCCGTATCCTAAATGATTAGAGGGTACCGATTACAAATCTGGTCTATGTTTTAAGTCTCAGTCGCGCACAGTGGAAATAAAAAATTTCCGACACCCTTGATTTTCAGCTTCACCTCAAAAAGTCTAAAATCTTTATTCGTCTTTCTATCGATATGAAATCCCGTATCCTGAATGATTAGAGGATACTGATAACAAATCTGGTCTATGTTTTAAGTTTTAGTTGCGCACAGTGAAAATAAAAAATTTCCGACACCCTTGATTTTCAGTTTCACCTCAAAAAGTCTAAAATCTTTATTTGTCTTTCTATCAATATGAAATCCCGTATCCTGGATAATTTGAGGGTGCTGGTTACAAATCTGATCGAATTTTTAAGTTTCAGTTACGCACGACGAAGATAAAAAATTTCCGATGCCCTTGATTTTAAATTTCACCTCAAAAAGTCTAAAATATTTATTCGTCTTTCTATGATTATGGAATTCCGTATCCTGGATAATTTGAGGGTGCTGATTACAAATCTGGTCGATGTTTTAAGTTTCACTCGCGCACAACAAAGATTAAAAATGTCCGAAACCCTTAATTTTAAATTTCACCTCAAAAAGTCTAAAACATTTATTCGTCTTTCTATGGCTATGGAATTCCGTATCCTGGATAACTTGATTGTGCTGATTACAAATCCGGTCGATGTTCTAAGTTTCTGTCACGCACAACAAAGATGAAAAATTTCTGACACCCTTACTCTAAAATTTCACCTCAAAAAGTCTAAAATCTTTACACAACTTTCTATGGTTATGGAATTCCGCATCTTGGACAATTTGAGGGTGTTCATTACAAATCCGGTCGATGTTTTAAGTTTCATTCACGCGCAACAAAGATGAAAAATTTCCGACACCCTTGATTTTAAATTTCACCTCAAAAAGTCTAAAATCCTTATTCGTCTTTCTATGGTTATGGAATTCCATATCCTGGATAATTTGAGGGTGTTCATTACAAATCTGGTCGACGTTTTAAGTTTCAGTCACGCGCAACAAAGATGAAAAATTTCCGATACCTACCCTTAATTTTAAATTTCACCTCAAAGAGTCTAAAATCTTTATTCGTCTTTCTATGGTTATGGAATTCCGTATCTTGGTTAATTTGAGGGTGTCCATTACAAATCCGGTCGATGTTTTAAGTTTCATTCACGCGCAATAAAGACGAAAAATTTCCGACACCCTTAATTTTAAATTTCACCTCAAAAAGTCTAAAATCTTTATTCGTCTTTCTATGGTTATGGAATTCCATATCCTGTATAATTTGAGGGTGTTCATTACAAATCTGGTCGATGTTTTAGGTTTCAGTCACGCATAACAAAGATGAAAAATTTCCGATACCTACCCTTAATTTTAAATTTCACCTCAAAGAGTCTAAAATCTTTATTCGTCTTTCTATGGTTATGGAATTCCGTATCTTGGTTAATTTGAGGGTGTCCATTACAAATCCGGTCGATGTTTTAAGTTTCATTCACGCGCAATAAAGACGAAAAATTTCCGACTCCCTTAATTTTAAATTTCACCTCAAAAAGTCTAAAATATTTATTCGTCTTTCTATGGCTATGGAATTCCGTATCCTGGATAATTTGAGGATGCTGATTACAAATCCGGTCGATGTTTTAAGTTTCAGTCACGCACAACAAAGATGAAAAATTTCTGACACCCTTTATTTTAAATTTCACCTCAAAAAATTTAAAATCTTTATTCGTCTTTCTATGGTTATGAAATTTCGTCTCCTAGATAACTTGAGGGTGCTGATTACAAGTCCGGTCGATGTTTTAAGTTTCAGTCACGCACAACAAAGATGAAAAATTTCCGACAACCTTAATTTTAAATTTCACCTCAAAAAGTCCAAAATATTTATTCGTCTTTCTATGGCTATGGAATTCCGTATCCTGGATAATTTGAGGATACTGATTACAAATCCGGTCGATGTTTTAAGTTTCAGTCACGCACAACAAAGATGAAAAATTTCTGACACCCTTTATTTTAAATTTCACCTCAAAAAAATTAAAATCTTTATTCGTCTTTCTATGGTTATGAAATTTCGTATCCTAGATAACTTGAGGGTGCTGATTACAAGTCCGGTCGATGTTTTAAGTTTCAGTCACGCGCAACAAAGATGAAAAATTACTGACACCCTTAATTTTAAATTTCACCTCAAAAAGTCTAAAACATTTATTCGTCTTTCTATAGCTATGGAATTCCGTATCCTGGATAATTTGAGGGTGCTGATTACAAATCCGGTCGATGTTTTAAGTTTCATTCACGCGCAACAAAGGTGAAAAATTTCCAACACCCTTAATTTTAAATTTCACCTCAAAAAGTCTAAAATATTTCCTGGATAATTTGAGGGTGCCGATTAAAAATCTGGTTGATCTATTAAGCTTCAGCTTCGCACAGCGAAGATAAAAAATTTCCGACACCCTTGATTTTCAGTTTCACCTCAAAAAGTCTAAAACCTTTATTAGTCTTTCTATCAATATGAAATCCCGTATCCTGAATGATTCGAGGGAACTGATTACAAATCTGGTCTATGTTTTAAGTTTCAGTTGCGCACAGTGAAAATAAAAAATTTCCGACACCCTTGATTTTCAGTTTCACCTCAAAAAGTCTAAAATCTTTATTCATCTTTTTATCAATATGAAATCCCGTATCCTGGATAATTCGAGGGTACTGATTACAAATCTGGTCTATGTTTTAAGTTTCGGTTACGCACAACGAAGATAAAAAATTTCCGACACCCTTGATTTTCAGTTTCACCTCAAAAAGTCTAAAACCCTTATTTGTCTTTCTATCAATATGAAATCCCGTATCCTGAATGATTAGAGGATACTGATAACAAATCTGGTCTATGTTTTAAGTTTTAGTTGCGCACAGTGAAAATAAAAAATTTCCGACACCCTTGATTTTCAGTTTCACCTAAAAAAGTCTAAAATCCTTAGTTGTCTTTCTATCGATATGAAATCCCGCATCCTGGATAATTTGAGGGTGCTGATTACAAATCTGATCGATGTTTTAAGTTTCGGTTACGCACAACGAAGATAACAAATTTCCGACACCCTTGATTTTCAGCTTCACCTCAAAAAGTCTAAAATCTTTATTCGTCTTTCTATCAATATGAAATCCCGTATCCTGAATGATTAGAGGATATTGATAACAAATCTGGTCTATGTTTCAAGTTTTAGTTGCGCACAGTGAAAATAAAAAATTTCCGACGCCCTTGATTTTCAGTTTCACCTCAAAAAGTCTAAAACCCTTATTTGTCTTTCTATCAATACGAAATCCCGTATCCTGAATGATTAGAGGATACTGATAACAAATCTGGTCTATGTTTTAAGTTTTAGTTGCGCACAGTGAAAATAAAAAATTTCCGACACCCTTGATTTTCAGTTTCACCTCAAAAAGTCTAAAACCCTTATTTGTCTTTCTATCAATATGAAATCCCGTATCCTGGATAAATTGAGGGTGCTGATTAAAAATCTGATCGATGTTTTAAGTTTCGGTTACGCACAACGAAGATAAAAAATTTCCTTCACCCTTGATTTTCAGTTTCAACTCAAAAAGTCTAAAATCTTTATTCGTCTTTCTATCAATATGAAATCCCGTATCCTAAATGATTAGAGGATACTGATAACAAATCTGGTCTATGTTTTAAGTCTCAGTCGCGCACAGTGAAAATAAAAAATTTCCGACACCCTTGATTTTCAGCTTCACCTCAAAAAGTCTAAAATCTTTATTCGTCTTTCTATCAATATGAAATCCCGTATCCTGAATGATTAGAGGATACTGATAACAAATCTGGTCTATGTTTTAAGTCTTAGTCGCGCACAGTGAAAATAAAAAATTTCCGACACCCTTGATTTTCAGCTTCACCTCAAAAAGTCTAAAATCTTTATTCGTCTTTCTATCAATATGAAACCCCGTATCCTGAATGATTAGAGGATACTGATAACAAATCTGGTCTATGTTTTAAGTTTTAGTTGCGCACAGTGAAAATAAAAAATTTTCGACACCCTTGATTTTCAGTTTCACCTCAAAAAGTCTAAAACCCTGATTTGTCTTTCTATCAATATGAAATCCCGTATCCTGGATAATTTGAGGGTGCTGATTAAAAATCTGATCGATGTTTTAAGTTTCGGTTACGCACAACGAAGATAAAAAATTTCCTACACGCTTGATTTTCAGTTTCAACTCAAAAAGTCTAAAATCTTTATTCGTCTTTCTATCAATATGAAATCCCGTATCCTAAATGATTAGAGGGTACCGATTACAAATCTGGTCTATGTTTTAAGTCTCAGTCGCGCACAGTGGAAATAAAAAATTTCCGACACCCTTGATTTTCAGCTTCACCTCAAAAAGTCTAAAATCTTTATTCGTCTTTCTATCGATATGAAATCCCGTATCCTGAATGATTAGAGGATACTGATAACAAATCTGGTCTATGTTTTAAGTTTTAGTTGCGCACAGTGAAAATAAAAAATTTCCGACACCCTTGATTTTCAGTTTCACCTCAAAAAGTCTAAAATCTTTATTTGTCTTTCTATCAATATGAAATCCCGTATCCTGGATAATTTGAGGGTGCTGGTTACAAATCTGATCGAATTTTTAAGTTTCAGTTACGCACGACGAAGATAAAAAATTTCCGATGCCCTTGATTTTAAATTTCACCTCAAAAAGTCTAAAATATTTATTCGTCTTTCTATGATTATGGAATTCCGTATCCTGGATAATTTGAGGGTGCTGATTACAAATCTGGTCGATGTTTTAAGTTTCACTCGCGCACAACAAAGATTAAAAATGTCCGAAACCCTTAATTTTAAATTTCACCTCAAAAAGTCTAAAACATTTATTCGTCTTTCTATGGCTATGGAATTCCGTATCCTGGATAACTTGATTGTGCTGATTACAAATCCGGTCGATGTTTTAAGTTTCTGTCACGCACAACAAAGATGAAAAATTTCTGACACCCTTACTCTAAAATTTCACCTCAAAAAGTCTAAAATCTTTACACAACTTTCTATGGTTATGGAATTCCGCATCTTGGACAATTTGAGGGTGTTCATTACAAATCCGGTCGATGTTTTAAGTTTCATTCACGCGCAACAAAGATGAAAAATTTCCGACACCCTTGATTTTAAATTTCACCTCAAAAAGTCTAAAATCCTTATTCGTCTTTCTATGGTTATGGAATTCCATATCCTGGATAATTTGAGGGTGTTCATTACAAATCTGGTCGACGTTTTAAGTTTCAGTCACGCGCAACAAAGATGAAAAATTTCCGATACCTACCCTTAATTTTAAATTTCACCTCAAAGAGTCTAAAATCTTTATTCGTCTTTCTATGGTTATGGAATTCCGTATCTTGGTTAATTTGAGGGTGTCCATTACAAATCCGGTCGATGTTTTAAGTTTCATTCACGCGCAATAAAGACGAAAAATTTCCGACACCCTTAATTTTAAATTTCACCTCAAAAAGTCTAAAATCTTTATTCGTCTTTCTATGGTTATGGAATTCCATATCCTGTATAATTTGAGGGTGTTCATTACAAATCTGGTCGATGTTTTAGGTTTCAGTCACGCATAACAAAGATGAAAAATTTCCGATACCTACCCTTAATTTTAAATTTCACCTCAAAGAGTCTAAAATCTTTATTCGTCTTTCTATGGTTATGGAATTCCGTATCTTGGTTAATTTGAGGGTGTCCATTACAAATCCGGTCGATGTTTTAAGTTTCATTCACGCGCAATAAAGACGAAAAATTTCCGACTCCCTTAATTTTAAATTTCACCTCAAAAAGTCTAAAATATTTATTCGTCTTTCTATGGCTATGGAATTCCGTATCCTGGATAATTTGAGGATGCTGATTACAAATCCGGTCGATGTTTTAAGTTTCAGTCACGCACAACAAAGATGAAAAATTTCTGACACCCTTTATTTTAAATTTCACCTCAAAAAATTTAAAATCTTTATTCGTCTTTCTATGGTTATGAAATTTCGTCTCCTAGATAACTTGAGGGTGCTGATTACAAGTCCGGTCGATGTTTTAAGTTTCAGTCACGCACAACAAAGATGAAAAATTTCCGACAACCTTAATTTTAAATTTCACCTCAAAAAGTCCAAAATATTTATTCGTCTTTCTATGGCTATGGAATTCCGTATCCTGGATAATTTGAGGATACTGATTACAAATCCGGTCGATGTTTTAAGTTTCAGTCACGCACAACAAAGATGAAAAATTTCTGACACCCTTTATTTTAAATTTCACCTCAAAAAAATTAAAATCTTTATTCGTCTTTCTATGGTTATGAAATTTCGTATCCTAGATAACTTGAGGGTGCTGATTACAAGTCCGGTCGATGTTTTAAGTTTCAGTCACGCGCAACAAAGATGAAAAATTACTGACACCCTTAATTTTAAATTTCACCTCAAAAAGTCTAAAACATTTATTCGTCTTTCTATAGCTATGGAATTCCGTATCCTGGATAATTTGAGGGTGCTGATTACAAATCCGGTCGATGTTTTAAGTTTCATTCACGCGCAACAAAGGTGAAAAATTTCCAACACCCTTAATTTTAAATTTCACCTCAAAAAGTCTAAAATATTTATTCGTCTTTCTATGGTTATGGAATTCCGTATCCTGGATAATTTGAGGTTGCTGATTACAAATCTAGTCGGTGTTTTAAGCTTCAGTCACGCACAACAAAGATGAAAAATTTCTGACACCCTTAATTTTAAATTTCACCTCAAAAAGTCTAAAATCTTTATTCGTCTTTCTATGGTTATGGAATTCCGTATCTTAGACAATTTGAGGGTGCTGACTACAAATCCGGTCGATGTTTTAAGTTTCAGTCACGCACAACAAATATGAAAAATTTCCGACACCCTTAATTTTAAATTTCACCTCAAAAAGTCTGAAATCTTTACTCGTCTTTCTATGGTTATGGAATTCCGTATCTTAGATAATTTGAGGGTGCTGATTACAAATTTGGTCGATGTTTTAAGTTTCAGTCACGCACAACAAAGATGAAAAATTTCTGACACCCTTAATTTTAAATTTCACCTCAAAAAGTCTAAAATCTTTATTCGTCTTTCTATGGTTATGGAATTCCGTATCTTATATAATTTGAGGGTGCTGATTACAAATCCGGTCGATGTTTTAAGTTTCAGTCACGCACAACAAAGATGAAAAATTTCTGGCACCCTTAATTTTAAATTTCACCTCAGAAAGTCTAAAATCTTTATTCGTCTTTCTATGGTTATGGAATTCCGTATCTTAGATAATTTGAGGGTGCTGATTACAAATCCGGTCGATGTTTTAAGTTTCAGTCACGCACAACAAAGATGAAAAATTTCTGACACCCTTAATTTTAAATTTCACCTCAAAAAGTCTAAAATATTTATTCGTCTTTCTATGGTTATGGAATTCCGTATCCTGGATAATTTGAGGGTGCTGATTACAAATCCGGTCGATGTTTTAAGTTTCAGTCACGCACAACTAAGACAAAAAATTTCCGACACCCTTAATTTTAAATTTCACCTCAAAAAGTCAAAAATATTTATTTGTCTTTCTATGGTTATGGAATTCCGCATCCTGGATAATTTGAGGATGCTGATTACAAATCCGGTCGCTGTTTTAAGTTTCAGTCACGCACAACAAAGATGAAAAATTTCCGACACCCTTAATTTTAAATTTCACCTCAAAAAGTCTAGAATATTCATTCGTCTTTCTATGGTTATGGGATTCCGTATCCTGGATAATTTGAGGGTGCTGATTACAAATCCCGTCGATGTTTTAAGTTTCAGTCACGCACAACAAAGATCAAAAATTTCCGACACCCTTAATTTGAAATTTCACCTCAAAAAGCCTAAAATATTCATTCGTCTTTCTATGGTCATGGAATTCCATATCCTGGATAATTTGAGGGTGCTGATTACAAATCCGGTCGATGTTTTACGTTTCAGTCACGCGCAACAAAGGTGAAAAATTTCCAACACCCTTAATTTTAAATTTCACCTTAAAAAGTCTAAAATATTTATTCGTCTTTCTATGGTTATGGAATTCCGTATTCTGGATAATTTGAGGGTGCTGATTACAAATCCGGTCGATGTTTTAAGTTTCAGTCACGCACAACAAAGATGAAAAATTTCCGTCACCTTTAATTTTAAATTTCACCTCAAAAAGTCTAAAACATTTATTCGTCTTTCTATGGTTATGAAATTCCGTATCCTGGATAATTTGAGGGTGCTGCTTACAAATCCGGTCGATGTTTTAAGTTTCAGTCACGCACAACAAAGATGAAAAATTTCCGTCACCTTTAATTTTAAATTTCACCTCAAAAAGTCTAAAATATTTATTCGTATTTCTATTGTTATGGAATTACGTATCCTGGATAACTTGAGGGTGCTGATTACAAATCCGGTCGACGTTTCAGGTTTCAGACACGCACAACAAAGATGAAAAATTTCTGACACCTTTAATCTTAAATTTCACCTCAAGAAGCATAGATCTTTATTCGTTTTACTATCGATATGAAATTCTGCGTCTTGGATAATTTGAGGGTGCTGATTACAGATTCGGTCGACGTTTTAAGTTGCAGTCACGTACAACGAAAATACCTCCTGAACAGTATACGAGTTGACTGGTCTATTGCTGACTGTAACAACTTCCAAGCGCACTAATAAAGTTTGTAAGAAATGGATGCATGTTATACGTCAGTCGTATAAGAGAAATGCCCATTGTCTTACACGTTTTACTTCTTCTAAGTGTGAATTCTGTTGTTGTAGGATAGGCCTTATTCATCTTTTCCACTTCGTCTTTATGTCCGTTCAAGACTAGAGTTGTTGCATAATTTACCTACAATTGTGACTTCATGGATGCTGAGAAAGTATGGTACTTCGTAACAAATGGATTAGGGTCGTATGCATAGTCGATACTTAAGGGTCGCTTAAGTAAGGTTTGGTGTTTCGAAACCTTACTTGAAGGTCCCTTACGTAAGACTCCATTGAGTAATACTCCCAGAGTTAACATCTCTAGAGAGAACGTAAACAACAAAATGCACAGGTCGCTGACCAGCCAACATGTAACGGAAATTTTGACAGCTTGAGGGCATTACCAGTGGCGTACGATTTTATATTAAAATTGGATGTTCATTAATAGATTCAATTATTGCTGTGATGTTACAAACTGATACAATAAGTTGTATTAGTATTAAGCTATACTTAGAGAGTTACTCTTATTATAACTTGATTGTAACAGTTGATAATTTATTATTACCATGAAGTGCTTCCCCATATTTTACGTTTCTGTAAACCATAACAAAACCTATACTAACCTATGATAAGTGGTGTTCACCGATTCGTCGCTCTTGCAGCAAACTATGCACTTTTCATTTCGTCCCATCATACAATTATGACAATATTGTTAATTTAAGTAATTTAATTCACACCACAAATAGTCACAAAGTCACTCAAATATACACTAAAACAACAAAAATCTCAATATACGCAATAACCACAACTATAATGACAGCCACATGACAGCTTTAGGGGACGCCGATTGTATGTTGCCAGATTTATGACATATTAGAAGTTATTGCGACATTCCGCTATGAAATTTACCAGTTTTGAGATTTCGTTAAATCAATACAAATTATCTTCAAGTAAATCAGTTACATTGCAAAAGTATATTTTAATGTATAGTTAAATACCCAGTTAAATACTTTGAGGAACATGTGTTCAAACTGCGGAAACTGCCAGATTTTGAAGAAACTGGAAGGTCCTTAAGCAGAAGAAGAAGAGTGGCAATAGCGCTATAGATATAGGCTGGCCAATATTCAAATTAGGCTCCCTCTAGAGATGTTAACTCTGTGGTAATACGCAAGTAAGGAGTAGGCAGTAGGGTAGTCCTGGAAGCCTGCGAGTCCTGCAAAATCTCTGTCGGGTTAAGTTACGTACAGTTTTTTTCTGCAGCCGTTTATAAGATAAAATATTGAAAAATAATAGGGAAAGATATTATAAATATTACTTATGAACATTTGAGCCGTCAGGAAAATAAAACTTTGGGTATGATTTATTACTTTCGGTATGACTTGTGTGGAGTTTCGCTTTCAGTTTAATAAATCATTCCAAAATTTCTATTTTCGAGACGGCTAAGGCTGCAGAAAAAGGTGTTCATTATTATTACTATTTTATATATTTTGCGTCGTCCCACAGACGACTTGTAAGCGACAGTGTTTCAATATTTGACTGTCAGTGCATAAGGGTTAAGAAGGATTGACTACAACATCTACCTAAGACACTTCTGCACCTAACCAAGCCGTAAATCAAAATCTTTCCTTTTTCAGACCAGCACAGAGCATATGAAGCAACACGCACTGAAGACGCAGACATGACCCAGAGATAAAATCTGCTTACAGTGAAGTTCGTGTTCTTCTAATCGGACATGAAAATATCGAGGCAGGTACATAAAAGGACACACGGGGGATCGTTCGAAAAAAGACGTCCTGCTATCGGATCGGTCGGTCTCGTACGTATTCGCATACATTTGTAAAAAGGTGTCATTCACATAAAGCGTGCGTCCAGAAGTCGAGATAGCTTTGGAAGACGGTCTCGTTCAGCACATTCCAGGCCATGGAGCAGATGAAGATTGACTACCGATGCAAATCAGCACTGACATGACTGATCTGTGTTACCTACATGCGTAGTAAGAATGTGCAGTTCATGGATGGATGTTTTTATGGATCGATATTTTCAGATTCTTGTATGGATCTGCGTTTTTCTTACGTAAAAAATGAATAATAATAATAATACGAAACTACAAGAAGTATATAATTCCAGATCCAACTATCACCGAAGATAGTTGCAGAAAATGCCACCGGCAGAAGCAAACAATAGAACACATAACAAGTGGATGCAAAACTGTCGCTGGAACCGATTATACAGCCAGACATAACTTTGCAGCCAAAGTCATACACTAAGCAATAACCACAAAAATCAAGCTAATCGATAACACAGATTCATATTATAACTACACACCAACCTCAGTACTCGAGAACAACCAAGTCAAACTATACTGTGACACAGAAATACATACAGACAAAACCATCCCAGCCAATAGGTCAGATATAGTTTTCCAAAGTCAGACAAAGTGTCCTATTTAATAGATATCGTTATTCCTAATGACATGAACATCCAAAACACCTACGCTGGGAAGATATCTACATAGACAGATCTCGCTATAGAAATAAAACGACTCTGAAAACAAAACAGGGTTGTTATTGTCCCCCTCATTATGTCGGTCTGAGACCTTACTCCAAATACATTTACACCACGCCTGCAACAATTGGACCTGGATGAAAAGTTATACAAAACCTTCCATGAGTCGGTCATCCTCAAGACCTGGAGCATTGTACGGTCCTTTCTGAATTCAGAATAATAATAGATCAGGTGTTGACTTGGCATAGCCCGTCAATACTTGTTACTACCGCAAACATGCGAGAAAAAATAAGAAATACGTAATATTAATAATGACTTTTATTTGCAAGAGACAACATTGTATTGGAATAATCAGTTAGAGAAGAAAAGAATGAAATATTTGCTATCTACATTACAAATCGTTGGATAACAATGGTAATAAAAGGTATAAAATGACTAGATCGCAATCAAGCCATTTAGTAGTGAATATTAAGAAATATTTCTACATTATGCGATCGGATGTTATGAGCATTACAGGTTTAAGGTATTGCTTTTCAGTGATACAACACGGTATCCATCCAAAAGTCATGAAAAAATTTTATCTCTTCAGTGTTTGGGTAAGAATAAATAAACAATACAATAAACACACTGAAACATCTCTATGTTTGAGACCATCTATCTTTCAGTGTTTGTATTTAGATGACTGAGATCTGAAAGATTTTCCCGAACCTTAAAAAGTCATGGAAAAATCCTCACTCTTCAGTGTTTAGGTGAAAAAGAGTTCAAATGAGTAGCAATACTAAAAAATTGGTATTCTCAAAAATCGTGAAAAAATCTTTACAGTGTTTGAGTAGGATAAACCCTAAATCGCTAGATACACTGAAACACCTCTATTTTTGGAACCATTAATTTATAGGTTTTTGCATTTGGATGACTGAAATCCGAAAAATTTTCTTAAACCTCAAAAATCAAGACAAAACTCCACCCTTCAGCGGGTAGAAAGGATGTCAAATTGGTAGAAATACCAAAAAAAAATCAGTATCTTTGAGACCATTGACGTATCGGGTTTTGGATTTAAATGACTGAAAGCTAAAAAAAACTTCATCAGTCTCTCAAAAATCATGGAAGAAACTTTATTCTTCACAGTTTGAGCAAATCAGTAGATATACCGGAAAATCAGCATCTTTGAGATCAGTGATGTATCAGGTTTTGGACTTAGATGACTGGAACCTAAAAAAACTTCATCGAACTCTCAAAATTCATGGAAAAACCTTTATTCTTAAGAGTTTGAGTAGAAAAGATCCCAAGTCAGTAGATATGCCGGAAAATCAGCATCTTTGAGACCAGTGATGTATCGGATTTTGGATTTAGATGACTGGAACCTAAAAAAACTTCATCGAACTCTCAAAATTCACGGAAAAACCTTTATTCTTCAGAGTTTGAGCAGAAAAGATCCCAAATCAGTAGATATACCGGAAAATCAGCATCTTTGAGACCAGTGATGTATCGGGTTTTGGATTTAGATGACTGGAACCTAAAAAAACTTCATCGAACTCTCAAAATTCATGGAAAAACCTTTATTTTTCAGAGTTTGAGTAGAAAAGATCCCAAATCAGTAGATATACCGGAAAATCAGCATCTTTGAGACCAGTGATATATCGGGTTTTGGATTTAAATGACTGAAACCTAAAAAAAAACTTCATCGAACTCTCAAAATTCATGGAAAAACCTGTATTCTTCAGATTTTGAGTAGAAAAGATCCCAGATCAGTAGATATACCGGAAAATCAGCATCTTTGATACCAGTGATGTATCGGGTTTTGGACTTAGATGACTGAAACCTAGAAAACTTCATCGAACTCTCAAAAGCATCAAAATATCCTTATTTTTCATTGTTTGTGTAGAGAACAAACACCTCAAGCCGTTAGATGACTGAAATGTGAAAATTTTTTACAGACTTTAAAAAAACGTGGAAAAATTTACCCTCCAGTGTTCCAGTACAACAGACTCCAAATCTTTGGTACAAATACCGAAAAATCTGTATGTTTGAGCGCACACTTAGTAAAGCAGAAACGCTGCGTGACACTGCGCGTTATAATGAGTGCCATATTTATATGCTTGTTAGTCGGCACAACAGCCTCCTTTAGCGCGGTTGCACTTAATTATTGACTAAATGATAATCTTGATAAGGTCGCACAACGCGCTTATGCATGCACATCTATGGGAAATTTTATGCGCGACGCAGCGTTTATGTTTGGCGTTGCCGCCCGAGCGTCGCGAATAATCATAAAGCAGCAGAAGATGGCGGCATGGGCGGGCAGGACATTCTTCTGATAATATTAACAATGATAATATTTTGCTTGGGTGGGTTTACTCAGTGGGTCAGTCAGAAGTAAATTCATAGAAAAAAATACTGTTGCGATTCCAATTGTTAGTATTTGGACGTTTTTCCATCACTTTAAATATATTTACAGTTGTTTCATATCCATGTCATTGAAAGGATTCAATCCTTGTATTCAAAGTAATCACAGGTACGCCAATAAATTCAAAGTAATTTTATATTCGTTATTACGACATGTATAATCCTTCTAATACCAGTATTGACATATAATGCAATCAAAACATCCTTTTGTTTTCGAAATTTACCCTATGTTTAATTGTAGTAAAGTATACAATTATCTATTCAATGTACAAAAATTGTCGTTCGCTGAATTATAATCAGTATTCAATGAAGGTAAGAATAAAGAACAGGGGGATCGTCTCAGTGCTACTATCGCTAGAGACGGGCATATCGGGTCACTTTTAAGATGCGGATCAGCAGACTTAGAACACCTCAAAGATCCGGAACAGTGATCCGGTTCACGGGTCAGTCGGATCCCGACTACCCGACTAGCGAATGCAATCATTCACCTTCGATCTTGACCGAAGCACGAGGGAACCGCCCAATCTGGGTACTCGGTGCAGACAGAAATGAGCCATTCTGGTACAGTACACTTCAGGCCTTTGCGGAAACAGTGATATGGATCCGGATAGATCAGTTATATGTCAAACAGCTGTCAAGTGGGGTTTATGATTCCATGGATTTTACGGACATCGAACAACGAAAAAGTTGGTTTAAGAATAAAAAACAGATGGTTAAGTAAACAGCTACTGATCTCAATCATCCCATCGCAATCACTTACTGTTCAAGAGCGAACTGGTCCTATTTCTGCTGATCCCTTTCCGAACGTCAGGATCAGTGATCCAACTGATCCGGTTAACCCGATCATAGTTTCCGTAAAGGCCTATCATGTATAATTTATTAATTTGTTTTATTTTTATATCAGATGATATTTATTTTGTTATAAATATGTACCTAGAAGATGCATATGTAATAATACTATTCTTTATAAATTTCAATTTGATATCGTTTAATAAAAAATTATTCAGTTTTGAGTTTCTCGTATTTGTTAAAATACACTCCTGGCACGTAAAAGTAATTTTTTGTCTCTACTATAAACAGCCACACCTCATCAGACACGAAAAATATTCATTTATTATTATTATTTAAATTTAGGATTCGGTTCAGTTAGATCACCTTAATGATCCAGATCAATGAACCAGATTAGAACCGTTCTACACATCTCTAACTATCGCCGCGAACTCGTCAACATGGACGAAGTTGTTCCGTTGTGTTGTTTCGGTGTCAGCCGTGTTGTGTCGTCTCGTGGTTTTGCGTATTGCATCAGCAATTGTGTGATTTCAATGTGTCCAGTTGTATATTTAATGGAGGACCAACTGAGAAATTGGGACTTAGAAGAGCTAACACCCACATTTGAATGTAGGTATTTAGATTAGTCAGACAGTTATATTTCAGGTAATAATGCAACAACTGGTGCAGGCTTATGTCTAATTCTTATATCATGCTCCTTATAACTTCACACAAAATCACACCATTAAACATCCAAACGAATCAATCAGCTGTCCCCGCAATAAAATCTGTTGGTCCAAGGAAAAGAAGGTAGTTTAGCATCAATTACCAAACACAGATTCGATTCAATGACAGGCTGCTATTGAATCATTCATTCGAATCCAATGACATCTTGTAGTTGAATCGACAATACGATATAATTCGCTACCAACTATACACTTACCTATTGGAGAAAACGTCGCTTTATTTGAGGAATGCTGAGTGTAACGTCCCATTGAATCCAAGCGTAAGTCTTTGACAAAACGACAGATTCTTCTGTGTGTTCCAATAAAAACAAGCTCAGCAAGAGTCCCCTCCTGATCATTTCACGGTTGGCTTCTAATCGACCGTGCTGTTCCTTGAGTGGCGCCGGGAAACCTTAACAAAGCCTACACACAACGCGAGGTTAATTACCACAGCAGTCGATGCCCTTGACACCAAAGTAAAAAAAATCATATTTTCGTGGTACTAGGACTTCATCTTATCAGCCAGAACCAAATAATATAGCCGTGGTATTGAAAACAAAAATCCTATCTGTGAACTTAAGGCTAAATGGGAAGGAGTACCTAGAACCTTAAACAGGGACACACGCTTCTCGTTCAGGGGTCAATCAGGACAATTTTAAAATTAACACAACGACAAACCTAGACCACGGAAATGAGGCAAGTTTCAACAGAAGCTCAATGCAGACGCAATGGTGTTGTCCCAAATCATATCCTAATACGAGAGGAACTAATAAAAATGTAATGACAGCTGATAAATTGTCATTCCTCTTCAAAAACAGTATGTCAAAAGTATTAAAATGGCAGACAATCATAATTGTAACAATAATTTGATCTAATACATTTGCCCTATCATCAATACTAAACGCAGACAAAAATTATACACCACTCACCCTCTTCAGTCTAGACCACGCAGCAAACACAAACAGTCCCATAGAATCACAACAACAGAAAAATAAACAACTGGTCGCAGAAAGCACTCCACGGCAAACATAGTTACCGAATTACACAAGATCACATGAACAAAAAAGAGTCATACACCTGACTGCAGGATAGCCAGCTCTTTCCAGAAACTGACGGTTTAGGGTTTGCTATTCAACGACGAGAAACTACAAAAAATATATAATTAAAGATCCATCCATAACCGTCGATAATTGCAGAAAATGTCACCAACAGAAGGAAGCAATAGATCACATAACAAGTGCATGCAAAAATCTCGTTGGAACCGAGTACATGGCCAGACGTAACTCTCCAGCCAAAGTCATACACCAAGCCCTAGCCACAACTAATAAACTAATCGAAAACACAGTTCCATATTATAATTATACACCGATATCGGTACTCGACAACAATCAATACAAACTATACTGGAACGTCGAAATACACACAGACAAAAATATCCCAGCCAATAGACCAGATATAGTTTTTCAGTCGAAGGCAGACAAAGTTACCTATTTAATAGATATTGCTATCTCTAATGATATGAACGTTCAAACCACCTATGCTGGGAAGATATCTAAATACACGAACCTTGCTACAGAAATAAAACGACTCTGGAAACAAAACAAAGTTGTTATTGTCCCCCTAATTGTGTCGGTCTCAGGCCTTACACCTAACACCAGTAATACTTCAGGTGTTGACTTGGCTCAGCCCGTCACCACTTGTTGCTACCGCTATATGCGAGATGAACTTAGCAAATCAGAATAATAATAATAAATAGCTTTATTTCCAAATGGTACATAGTGCTTAAGGTACATAAATTCAAAATATTAAAAACCTTAACCATCAAGGAAACCTCAAGGGGGAGTTCACCATATGGTGCTCTTCCACTCAACCCCCTGTGAACGATGTCAATTCCCCTGTCAACTCTTGTATGTGTACGCTTATGTCTACGACATGTTTTCATATCTGCAAATCTTAGCAATTAGTGCGTTGTTATATTGGCGGGATGAGGTTACGAGCTACAGAGAAAGTTTGATTTGGGTGATGGGATTTTTTGATGTTTGAATCTGAGTATTTCTAGGATCAACATCCAAAACAAGTTTGCCACAAGAGTATCAAGGATAGAATTTGAAGAAAAAAATAATTGAAAGCACAAATCAGAGATGTTCTGAGGATAAAACAGAAATTTGCATTTTTTATAAGCAGAGCCTAAGTACCAGAGTACCGGGGCTGCTGTGAAAGGGTTATATTAGGTGAAGTTTGTTAACGCGGGATTTGAATGGGCCAATACCCGCAATGAATGTGCGGTTGTACTGCTCGGTTCTTGATGTATGAAGAACGACCGCCTTAGGATGAGATGCAGCGGTCCCGCGGGTGCATCTGATAGGAGCGGTGAGCAGCGGTACGATAAAGGATAGCTCAGAGGAGCAGATTCCGGTTGAATATCGGTAGAAGAGTGAGAGGTCACCAAAAACAAACCGGTGAGAAAGTGGCTGGAGGTGGCGCGTTAAGGCCGGATCGTCAATTAGTCGAATTGCGCTTCTCTGGACGGCATCTAGTATAGACAGGGTAGTAGGGACAGCAGTTCCTCAGACATGAGAGCAATACGCCAGGCCAGGTCTTATCTGGGCTTTATATAGCATGAAAAGGTTACATGGTGAGAAGTACTTTCTGGATCTAAATATGTACCCAAGATTTTTACCAGCAGCTGTTGCAATTGACGCAACGTGTTCGTGCCAGATAAGATTTTCTGCAATGTTGACAGCTTGAATGAGTGACTCCTTGGCAGAGCCCGGTTGTTCACTAGAACCTGGTGTTGGCTTGGGCACTCCTTGTTTTATAGTGTACAATGGCAGCATTAAATTTTATCATATTCTTGAGCCCCCCAGCGGTAATGGTATCGAGATCTTTTGAAAGTGAAGCTGCCGCTGCCAGTCTTCTGCGTTCCAGCTCGACCCGGAGATCGGTCTATTTCTCATGATCCCTGTCATCCGAAAAACTGTGGACTGGGTTTGTAGTGCTAGAGAGTAGATCATTAATGTGAAGCAGAAACAATGTTGGGGTCAATACCGATCCCTGCGGAACCCCAGCATTGACGCTATGGAAAAAGAGGAAAAGCCGTCTATCACAACAGAGATTTTTTGACCTGAGAGGAGGTCTGCGAGCCAACCGCAAAGCTTAACAGGGAGCTCATAAAACAGGAGCTTGTTTAGGAGAGCTGCATGCCACAGTTGATCGAATACCTTTGAAATATCGAGAGCAACGACGTGAGTCTCGCCAAGTGACTGGATGAGTTTGCTCCACACATATGTGACGTAAGCCAGGAGACCTCCAGTTGGTGTCGGAATCCATGTTGTTTGTCGTTGATTAAGTGATGGAGCTCTAGGTATTTCATGAGCTCTTAGTTGACGCATGTATCCATCACTTTACTGATTACAGGGAGCTATGCATCTGTGAGTGTGTGAAACGTGCTAATGATTGGGAACGATTTCTCCTTTCGAATGACATATCAGTTACTTACCTTCGAAATTACCAATCAACGGTCTTAATAAGAAAACACGAGAACAGATTAAAACTAACTGTGTTGAAATGAACTTAAAGAGGAAGCAATTCTACAATAACGTATTTTATTAGTAATGTGACGATTATCTTAGTTACAAAGGTCATTGCAGCGTGTCGTCTTGAAGGTTAAGATTTCATCAAGTGTCTATAATTTCCACTCAGGATCAAATTTACGAGTGTATCCCATAATTGCAATAACGGTCAACAAGAAACGAAATAATAATAATTCAGTTACTCATATTTCAATTAAAATCTAATCTCAGTTGCCTTAAGATGGTGTGAGGGAAAGAATAACGATCAGCTATTATCTGAGCAGTGAAAAAAGCGATGATATTTGTGGTTTATTGTGGGGCCTATCACAAAAGTATAAATTAAGGGCAATAAAAACAGAACAGTGTGATTTGTGAAATGGTATTTTATATAAATACTTCCTTGAGATGATGGTTACCAATAATATACGTTGATTTCTTTTATAACTACTGTTGCGGTTTAGATGCTATCTATGGTGAGCTGCTATAAAATCATAAAGTATTGATACTGTAAAGGTGACGTATTATGTAACATTTGGAACAGAAATGACACAGGCCCGCCAGTACCTACTAGACAGTTGTTTCAAAAATTCCTGGAGAAACTTTATACATATATTGGAGATTAAGTTAAAATACGTAGAAGAGTGTAAATGATTACGTAATGCCTACGTTTTGATGCCATCCTTTGTCCATTTAGTGTGTAATTCTTCGATATCTTGCAAGGTATACCTAATAGAAGAAAATGTCAAATACAAAAGTTATTTGGTTACTTAAGACGCATATTCTAAAAATATTTTTAAATATACAGGGTGCTGCGTGAAAGTAGGATAGTGATCAACTTGATTTTTTTATAAGGAACTATAACTTTTTTCTCTATTAATTTCCGGATTTGCAAGGTCGCAGGTAATACGTCCAAATTGATATATTCCTTCAACTTTTGTCAATAATATTATTTAGCGAGTTACTTGAATATTAAATGAATATTAATTTGGATTTTTTAAAGAGTATGCATCTACAGGGTGTTTCTAGCAGAATTTTAAATTACGGCAACTTGAACGTCGTTTTATTTTTTTTAACGTAACACCCTGTATGTTTTATTTGAAATCAAAATATCTACTTATAGCCCATCTCGCCAGCACATTGTATATTTTATTTAACATTGAAGTACTCCCTAGTAATGGTTTATGATGTGAACAAGTTTTAACTGGTGTTCCTGAAATAATAAAACTGTTTTCTCTGCTCATAGTATCTATTTCGAATACCAGGTCACTAAAGGTACAGGAACGCAATCTCAAACTCAACCCTGATAAGTGTACGGCTATCCTGTTCTCGTCAGAAAATAAGAAACCTGAGCTTAAATCCAATTTGAACCTACAAATTTGTGGTAGCGCAGTGCAATTTCAAAACACTTCTAAAAATTTAGGTTTGCTTATTGATGATCAATTAAGGTTTAGAGAGCATGTAAGTTCATTGATTCAACGTGCATATATGCGTCTTAGGCTGTTATATACCAATAAACACATTAGATTGAAGAAAAAACTCTGTGAAACTCTAGTTCTCTCTATTTTCCAGTGTTGTTCCATAGTTTACTTTCCATGTTTAGATTATAATACTGCGCATAGGTTACAGAAGATCCAGAATACTTGTTGTCGGTACATTTGTAATTTAAGGAAATATGACCATGTTTCAGCGGAAATTAAAGAGTTAAATTGGCTAAAAATGCATGAGAAATTTAAATACGATCTCCTTATCTTCACTCAAAAGCTACTCAACACATCACAACCGTCGTATCTTCGTGAAAAACTGATTTCTGGACACAATATTCACAATGTCGATATCAGACATAACCTAACCCTTACCATGCCACTGCATCTGACTGCTTTATTCAACCGAAGTTTTACGCATAGCGCTGTTGCAACTTATAACTCCTTACCTGATAGTTATAAAAAATTACCTTGGAGACGTTTTCCGAAAGACGTTTTCAATTATTTAATGTTGAAATTTTAGATGTTTAATCGGAATCAACTATTGCTGGTTCTATTATTTGTTTGAGTTATATTATTTTGGACATCACTTGGTTGTAATGTAAATAAATGTTCTTTATACTTAATTACCATAAATGTACTGTAGCGTAATTCTGGTTTAGTCTACATTAGATTAAGTGTAAGAATAACTGAGCTAAACTTCGCCTATTGTAGATTGAAGAAATAAAGACGATTTATTATTATTATTATTATTATCTTCAAAACTTGCACGTCTGGAACAAGAAAATCAATACCTGCAGGTTCTCGAACATGCAAAATCAAAAATTCTAACAGCAGTGTTGCCAGATTCACCATTTTTACGGTCCACGTCATAATTTTGAATGGAATACACTATTTAAGAAGTCTAACGTACTGCTTTAGTTCAGTGTTCAGACTGTTCAGTTCCTGTAAAATCAGAACAAGCAAAAAGCCGCCCTACTGATCTCATCTGTGTTCCTTCCAATATGGTACCGGTGATGTATAGAAAGCGTACCGAATCGAACATATTAGTTCGACGGGCTTCGCGGCGGCGTGTCGACGTCATTACCATGGCAGTACCATGGTGGTACCATGGCAGTACCGCCGCAATCAGCATATTGCGTCGCCGCCGTACGCACTTCCAGGCCGCGCGGTAATGGCGACGCTGCGGAAAAAATCCGCCAGCCAATAATTAGCTGGCGTTTTTCACTCGCCCGAGTGTCAATAACAATCGCCTCATTGTTCTTGTTTAGTGGATGCCGGTACTCATCAACAGCCAGCCAGGAAATTAGCACGGGCGATTACAAAAAACTGTCACAAAGCTTTTAAGGCCGCGTGAAAAGACATTTCTGGCTGCTCAACAGCTAGGAAACATCTTAGTTACCCTAGCGAAAAGGCAGCTAAGTACTACCAAAAAGAAAGATGCGACTGGTCAGCTATAATGTATAATGTCAACAATAACATGTCCTGGCACGACCACGTTGTCAGTGTTGCTAAAATGGCATCCCCAGAAGCTTAGAGTTTTGTTCCGCTGTAGGAAGCTGTATACACCAGAGCAACTGCTACCGCTCTACAAGGCACATATCCGACCATCGTTGAAATCCAAAGAATCCAAAATATGTGTTGTAGTTTTGTTTTCAGGCTGAGAAAATATGATCGTACCTCCGAAAGTATCATGGCTAGATACAAGTAAACTGGTTAAGTTACATTGTCTGACTATAACTCAGAAAATATTACCTTCCTCTACTCCTGCGTACCTGATGGAAAAACTCATACCGCGAGGGGATACTCATTCGCTTAACCTGAGACGTGGAAGTTTGTTGACAATTCCATACCACCAGTTTGCACTGTTCCTAAGATGTTTCACTTATAATGCCGCAAAACAGTTTAATGCGACAGATTTTTTGGTACCTCAAATTGCGGAAAATGTTGATTGGGTTACCACCTTACTGCATTCAGCTACAATAGTTGTTACAAGCGTTGACAACTTCAATAACACAACTGGGGATTAATTACAAATTAAGCTAGTCAGAGGTTTTAGATGACCAGGAATAATATTATTAATCAAAATAGATTTGACAGATACAGGTCAGAAGTTACGATATTCTGATAACCTATAATCGCTGTTATCTTTCGATTTCAATATGGATTATGACATAAATGTCCATTCAAGTGATGAAGAACAAACCTAAGCTTGGTTTTTCGTTTCAAATTGTTATATTTGAGAAGGTCGGCTTCGGACTTCCATTGTCTATATAATTTTGGATTACAACGTTTCGATTGATGTGGTATCTTCAATCGTCTTCAGGTAAATTGTACAACGTTTCGATTGATGTGGTAAACAGTTTACCTGAAGACGATTGAAGATACCACATCAATCGAAACGTTGTAATCCAAAATTATATAGACAATGGAAGTCCGAAGCAGACCTTTTGGAACATCTACCTTGTCTACAAATTTCAAACAGCAGTTATATTTGATTTTTATAACTTCTCCAATCTTTAAATTCTTTTTCATTCACGTTAAACTCTTGCTCAATTTTTTCCAACCCACGTCTTTTTCCTTCCATGTAGTGGTTCCACTTGTTCTACATTCAATAGTGTAATAGTGCATTTATATTTATTTACTAATTTCACAAGGGCTTCTTCTTCACTATATTTTCTGAGGATTTATTGAAAGACAAGAATATATGATTCAGAATATTATGCTTACCTATTGTCAGCGTCCATGATCAAGTTATGTTTTCGTCAAAATTTAATTTGTTTTTCTAGAAGCAAAAATCACAAAATAGCCGTAAAGCTAAAAGAGATTTGGAGTGAAATTAGCGAAAGAGTATCTCCAAAAGTGACGTTATGATGACTAATTGTGACATATGTCACCATTACAAAGGCCAAAATAGCACCGAACAACAAAATTAGACAAATATCGCCCAACTTATAACACACAATTTAATAGAACGGTGATCCCCAGTGTAGCCAACAGTACGTAATCAAAAATTAGCAAATTATCAATTTATGGCCTGGTTGTATAATGCGAGCTTAAGCTTCGGCTTAAGGTAAGCCGACGTTAAACCACGTCAGTTGCAAAACGTCCGTTGTACAATGCTGGCTTAGCCCCCCACTCCAAGCTTAACACGAGTTTACGTAAGCCGAAGCTTAACGCGAGCACGCAAGCTTAGCTGAGGTTTAAACCTAACCTCATACAAGTAACATGGTATGTCAAGGAGGATCCTTCAAATTGCTGGTCACTCTATTAGGTCATATTTTTTGAAATATTTGCGTCTAATTTAACAAAGAGAGCAAATGAAAGAACAGAGACAGAAACGGTCGATGCCAAAATTTGACACAAACTGTCATAAGTGCCTAACCAAAAAAGGTAATTTTTCAGATGATTATGTCAGTACGTGTTGCTTCATTGTTGCCAACTGTACTGAATTTCATTATCAACCAGGTTTAACTAAGCCGACGATTGTACAAGTTTAGGCTTAACAAAGCTCGTGTTAAACCCGCATTTGTACAACCGGTCCTATATGTGCTATGAAATACACTTCTGGAGTTCAATTGGTAATTAAGACGTAATTCGTAATTTCATAATTCTAGATTAATTACAGTTTGAAGAACCGGCTCTTAGACACGACTCTAGGGTTAGTGCAAGATTCATTGAATTCCACAACTCGCCCAATTTTCATCGCCACCACCCGTACTAAGCAATAAACGCGGCCCTGCAGACGGGCATAAAAACCCTAATGGAGATAAGATGAAAGAGGCCGCTAATCTCGGATCGGTCCGCAGTCCGGGTGACCTCTCACCCGCCTCAGCCGGGTTAACATTGTAATCTAAGCACCGCTCCGTCTGGCCCCCAACACAAATACCCATCCACACCTGCATTATTGTATACGGCTCCATATGGTACGATGCCATTTTTATGCTGCACCAGAAAATACAAGGTGTCATGTATCGCGATGAAACATCGATAGATGGAATAGGTGACAAAGCATTGTTGAGAGCCTTTAACATGTGTCCCTCTAGAAGGACCAATTATATCGATTATGATTTAGTGGATTATAGACTAGATTCCAAAAAAGTATAACGTACCATCTGAGGCATCTATGATTGTTGACTAAGGCTCATTTTTATATCCGCATTTCCAAGGAAATATCCTAGAGTACCTCAGAATCCCCATGAAACCGTTTCCCAGGAATAGTCTGGAGAGCTGTATGCACTTTAAGGTCTTGACCTTTCCAGATGATAAAAATCTATAACTTGTTACATCGAGGCGGTATCAAAGTATGATATAAAAAAATGTATTGCAAGGTTAATCTTGCTTCCTTAGCACTATGTCGCCTTAATAAGAAATATGTACGTCTCCATAACTATGGTACAATGCGATTTCTATGCTGCACCAGAAAATACAACGAAATAGGTGACAAAGCATTTAAGATGACTTAAGAAGATCTTTGTACCACTAGGAAAGGAAGTTCAATCTGCTTGTGGTGAAATCTCCTAAACACTGGTATATTGCATCAGCATTGTTGTTTCCTCATCATAGTCAGAATGTCTTAACAGATATTATCAATAGTTTTGAGAACTGTAGCTCGCCATCGTTTATCAATAGTTTTGAGAACTGTAGCTCGCCATCGTTTGCGATTTTCTGTCAGTTCATTGTCGATCAAACCGAGGTACACAAAACTTCACAACGACCTACTGACTTTGTTTCTCCATGATTATCGTGCTGTCTGTCTACTATCATAACATTGGTCTTGTTGTAGTTAATACCAAGACCATATGCCGCACTGTGTTGTTCTAAGATGTTTAATAGAGCTACTAGTTTTTCCTGAGAAGCAGCAATAAGGGTTGTATTGTCAGCAAATCTTGTTGGATATTTTGCTTCCACCAATAATTATACCGCCATTACAGTTGTCCAGTACCTGTCTGATCACAAAATTCAGAATAAATGTTAAATAACAAATACATAACTTTCGTCGGGTACTGTTTTCGTACTGGTATAGTGGACGGTGTGGATTTCCAAATTTTCCAAAACTTTCAAAATTTCCGAATTATCTAAAATATCAAAAATTTCCAAAATTTCCAAAATTTCCAAAATTTCCAAAATTTCCAAAATTTCCAAAATTTCCAAAATTTCCAAAATTTCCAAAATTTCCAAAATTTCCAAAATTTCCAAAATTTCCAAAATTTCCAAAATTTCCAAAATTTCCAAAATTTCCAAAATTTCCAAAATTTCCAAAATTTCCAAAATTTCCAAAATTTCCAAAATTCCCAAAATTTCCAAAATTCCCAAAATTTCCAAAATTTCCAAAATTTCCAAAATTTCCAAAATTTCCAAAATTTCCAAAATTTCCAAAATTTCCAAAATTTCCAAAATTTCCAAAATTTCCAAAATTTCCAAAATTTCCAAAATTTCCAAAATTTCCAAAATTTCCAAAATTTCCAAAATTTCCAAAATTTCCAAAATTTCCAAAATTTCCAAAATTTCCAAAATTTCCAAAATTTCCAAAATTTCCAAAATTTCCAAAATTTCCAAAATTTCCAAAATTTCCAAAATTTCCAAAATTTCCAAAATTTCCAAAATTTCCAAAATTTCCAAAATTTCCAAAATTTCCAAAATTTCCAAAATTTCCAAAATTTCCAAAATTTCCAAAATTTCCAAAATTTCCAAAATTTCCAAAATTTCCAAAATTTCCAAAATTTCCAAAATTTCCAAAATTTCCAAAATTTCCAAAATTTCCAAAATTTCCAAAATTTCCAAAATTTCCAAAATTTCCAAAATTTCCAAAATTTCCAAAATTTCCAAAATTTCCAAAATTTCCAAAATTTCCAAAATTTCCAAAATTTCCAAAATTTCCAAAATTTCCAAAATTTCCAAAATTTCCAAAATTTCCAAAATTTCCAAAATTTCCAAAATTTCCAAAATTTCCAAAATTTCCAAAATTTCCAAAATTTCCAAAATTTCCAAAATTTCCAAAATTTCCAAAATTTCCAAAATTTCCAAAATTTCCAAAATTTCCAAAATTTCCAAAATTTCCAAAATTTCCAAAATTTCCAAAATTTCCAAAATTTCCAAAATTTCCAAAATTTCCAAAATTTCCAAAATTTCCAAAATTTCCAAAATTTCCAAAATTTCCAAAATTTCCAAAATTTCCAAAATTTCCAAAATTTCCAAAATTTCCAAAATTTCCAAAATTTCCAAAATTTCCAAAATTTCCAAAATTTCCAAAATTTCCAAAATTTCCAAAATTTCCAAAATTTCCAAAATTTCCAAAATTTCCAAAATTTCCAAAATTTCCAAAATTTCCAAAATTTCCAAAATTTCCAAAATTTCCAAAATTTCCAAAATTTCCAAAATTTCCAAAATTTCCAAAATTTCCAAAATTTCCAAAATTTCCAAAATTTCCAAAATTTCCAAAATTTCCAAAATTTCCAAAATTTCCAAAATTTCCAAAATTTCCAAAATTTCCAAAATTTCCAAAATTTCCAAAATTTCCAAAATTTCCAAAATTTCCAAAATTTCCAAAATTTCCAAAATTTCCAAAATTTCCAAAATTTCCAAAATTTCCAAAATTTCCAAAATTTCCAAAATTTCCAAAATTTCCAAAATTTCCAAAATTTCCAAAATTTCCAAAATTTCCAAAATTTCCAAAATTTCCAAAATTTCCAAAATTTCCAAAATTTCCAAAATTTCCAAAATTTCCAAAATTTCCAAAATTTCCAAAATTTCCAAAATTTCCAAAATTTCCAAAATTTCCAAAATTTCCAAAATTTCCAAAATTTCCAAAATTTCCAAAATTTCCAAAATTTCCAAAATTTCCAAAATTTCCAAAATTTCCAAAATTTCCAAAATTTCCAAAATTTCCAAAATTTCCAAAATTTCCAAAATTTCCAAAATTTCCAAAATTTCCAAAATTTCCAAAATAGAAGCGTCTTTAGTAAAAATAGCGATAATAATGGTTTGCCAACCTTGCACTCGGAAATGCCACTTGAAGAAGATCATTTCCATCGCGTACTCTTTTCGTACTGGCGTAGTGGTACCTACGATATGGTGTTGGAATGGGTCGTGGTGACCCGTTGGCTGGGCAAATGGTACCCCGCAGGCCGTGATTGATGCGCCGGACAGCCTGACTGATGGACTGTGAAGCTGGAGTGATTGGATCCCTTTGATAAATGAGACATCGGGGAGACGGCAACGCGGCCAGGCGCGTTTTGGCGCGACGCCGCGTGAGACTATCCATTCAAGATAAATCGATCTAAACGCGATGCTTATTATGTGTTTTCATAATTCAATAAGGGGCGGTTGGTATGCGAGCTATTCGTATGTACAGAGTGTTGTGGATATTTAAAAGCTTCTGGAGCATTCAGACGAGGTGAATTCTACCATTGATTAAGGTAAATCAATGATTCTACTAAGCCACTGCAACAGTGGCATCGCGTAAAACCATGTGCTGGAATGTCTCCAGATATTGTCACAAACTGTTCCACTGAATTAAAATGATTTATGATACCTTGGCCGCCTTAGTTTCCTGTACCATGTACGCGGTGTATGGGCAAGAAATGTGTGCTAACCAGAGGAACTTGACATCGAACTGGAATACCTAAAGAACAGATAAGGAAATAATAACATCAATGAAAGGAATTAGGAAAAAACAACAACCTAGACGTATAGGAAACACCTTTTTACCTTATGTGGCATAGAACAGCAGATAGAATAGGAAAAATGCTACAAAAAAGTCTACAAGCCTACAAGAGAGACACAAGGGTATTTAAGAATCCTCAAGTATAACAGAGATCCATTCACAACACCAGGGTTTTATCGGGTACTATGCACATGTGGTCCCAGTGTGGGGGCGGGTTAGAATACCTCCGATCGTATGTCCTGCGTGTCGTAAAAGGCGACTAAAAGGAACACCGAACTACTGTCGGTATAAGCAGTAACCTCTTCTCAACCAACAGCTTTGGGTGGACGAGTTGAGAAGAGTCGGACGCCTTCTTGTCCTTGGCGTGAGAAATTGCCCCTTAAGGCGGATGAACCAGTAGATATCATCTGGTCAACGGCATGAAGATGCAGAAAGCAAATGGGAAACTACTGCATTAAAGATCTTAAAGATATCCCAAGAGAAACTCGTAAAATGAGTAAATGCATTTTACGAGTTCACAACATGTTAAGACATTGTGACTATGATGATGATCTAAGGCATGACTCTGTATAGAGGAAGATCCGAAATAATACAGACACCGTGCCCTGTTGCTTCTCATATAGTCAGTGATGGCTGATTTGTTATGCGGGCGCTATTTAATGGATCAACTTGACCATGTGGAACAATGCCCAAGCATCTGGTTTCATTTCGTTGGTTTCAGATCGTTTGGCCAACATGTACACTGCAAGCTGCCTGATGGATTAAATAAATGATTTTGGTAGGTACACCTGTTGTGCGTTTCTAGTTATCATGTTGTGCAGCCATATTTGTGAGCAATGACTTCTAGTGTAGGAAGGAGATACGACAGATTTACCGAGAGACTGTTATTGGGTTATTTTCTGTGCTTACTACCGAGTGTTTGCAATCCACTGCGAGTTTTGATTTTTCATCGATAGGTGAGGGGAGTTTTGTAGTCGCGAAAATTTTCGATTTTGAGATAATATGCTTTTCGGGTACGATACCTGCACAACCAAAGTCGACGTCACTCGTTTCCGTCGGTCTGTCTGTCCGTTGGCTTTTTTCTAGCCTCGTAATCTCAGTAACCGCTGCATGGATTATGATAAAATTTGGGTGGCGACATGCTGTGGAGTCGTAGTAGGTAATGCTGCTATAATTTTGAAAATCGGTGCATGGGTAGCAGAGTAATCAGCAAAAAACAAAAAACCCAAGTATTCCTCAAACTTTGTTCTTAGGCATTTTAAGGTTGTTGATCCTTATCTACCTTTTTTGGGTGGGGGTGTAATTGAGGTGATTGGGGCATGGGGGGTTGTAAAACTGGAAAACTCTCAATCAACATGTGAAAGAAAGACCTTGCGGCATAATATACCTTTTAGCTACATTCTTCTTCTTCTTCTTAGGCGTTTTAAGGTTGTTGATCCTTATCTACCTTTTTTGGGTGGGGGTGTAATTGGGGTGATTGGGGCATGGGGGGTTGTAAAACTGGAAAACTCTCCATCAACATGTGAAAGAAAGACCTTGCGACATAATACACTTTTTAGCTCCATCCGAACATTGCACTACCTAAAAAAATATAAACAAATATAAGCATGATTTAACATGCGCGTTGGAACTGATTTGAAACCTGCTTGGCAGATATCTGTTATCCAAGGTTGGACCAAACCTAGTAAACATATCAGGTAAGTGACGAATAAATGCTACATCTACAAGTTTTCTTCACAGTATCCAAACAACCAAGTTGATGCAACGTACCAGTGTGCCATATTAGGAGATTTTATCAGTTACAACAAAAATCACTGACCGTATCTGATTATTACGGAATACCAGTTGATTGCAAAATACTACATGTGAGAAGGAACGTACTCCCATAACGTAGTTCACGAACCATGAACCGATCTTGGATCAAATCAAATTTTATTACATTGGTCTCGTTATCTATCTAAGTATCACTTTCAATATTCCATATAGTCCAGTGAATATAGTGAATGGTTTGACTCAATAACACTTAAAATTTGACACGCTTCACTCGTAACCATATCTGTCATTTTTGCCCTTTACTTGCTTATTACCCTTATTTGCCCAAAAATATCACGCAACACGTACTTAGATTTTGTTCTTGTAGATAAATATGGAAAAAAGACATGTCAGATCGCTAAATAATTGAGTTTTCCCAACCCTATTTTGCTTATTTCCCTAGAGTACAAGGTATTCAAACTGAAACTATTGAAGTGGGGTTAGGCTATAAAGCGTGTTGTCATAATGGTTTTGTCCCCAAAGAGCATGAGCACAGTGTTAGCTTCAATTTACAGTTTTGAAACACATTACTCTATGATACTAAAATATTCATCTCAAAAGGTCTATTTCGGACTTGTTTATATAATCTTTGAGTACAACGTTACTATTGATCTGTCTCTTGCTCTAATGGCCAAGGTCTGAATAACTCCTTTCTTTATTGTTATGGATGGTTTCAGACATAATGCAGGCCTGTATGCGGCATCCAAAAAAGGAATGGTGGTATTCCCTCCTTCTTACGAAGTTATGTTATTCAAGCACTGAACCTATTAGACAAGAAAAGAGAGAGGACAGAACGCGTGGTTGACGTCTCTGTTACCAAAAAGTACCAAAGCGCTAGCCCCAGTGCCGTAACTAATAGGATTAACATTATGGTTAACGCTGCTCCTAAAATCCGGAATAGTTTCTCCGGAAGATGCGGGGAGCTGAAAAGGAACCGACGATGGGCGTGATAAATAAATAGGTGCGCGCTACATTAGAAAGAAATGGAAACACTCATGTTAGCGCGCTGCCCGAAATTTGTGAAATTGAAGAGGAAGGCGATTTGCAGATGTTCTTTATTCCAATTCCTGGCGCTTTATTTTCCAATATTTTTACATGACATTTTCATATGATGTTTAGAAGGAAATTGCCCAGAGATGTATCGAAGCACTTTTTCATTTTTGCTTCTGGTCTTTTCTTAAAAAAGTTGACGAAGAAAATAGGCAACTTCAAGCGATCATATTTCATGTTCTATCAATTTTTTTCAAAAAATGCTTCGATAGCCCCCTGTGGAACTTCCTTTTAAACTTCATGTAGAAATTTTATGCAAAAATATTGAAAACTAGAGCGTCAGGAATTGGGAATGGATCACTTGAAAATGACCGTTTATGCTCTCCGTAGGAGCCGCCTTAAGCTATTAAGAGAAATAATCTATTTTCAAATAAAATTCATTAAAATATTGCTATTCACGAGTTCTGGTCGCCAATTTCACCATCCATAGTTCAAATTTAAGTAATTGACATTAACTTAACCGTGAATTTCCATTCGACCGATATTTTGTCTTGCAAAATGTAAGCTATAACAGATACGTTAGTGGAAAGCTGATTGTATTTGAACCAAAACATGCCTTAAAAAAATAATCTTTACACTTTACATGCTCAAAAATATTATGATTCGTGTGTTAGTGGTACATTTGAAATTATATTTTGGATACATATACAGGGTGTTAATTAAGTATGTTAACAAACTTCAACCACGAATAGTACTCCGAAAAATAGAAAGAAAATTTCATATGAATATGGGTCCGGAAATGCTTCCTAAGGGAGCTACGCTCCTTTGCATGGGGCATCCTGAAGACGGTTTTCTCTCGATATTATCGAAACCATTCATAACAAATTTACAAAATTAGGTACGATGGGTAAATTTTTGATCTGATTCTGAATTCAAAATTTCTTAATTTTAATCAGAGGCGTATCATACGGGAGGAGTTAAGGGTAAAAATAACTCCACCTTCTAAATGGTAATTTTTTTGACATTTTGATTTTAGAATATGGTATTTCAGAGATTTTGACGTAAAAATAGTCTCTCGGTACATCTCGATAGGGCTAACCGCTTTCGAGAAAAATGCAAATTATTGAATCGATGCAGGCTATTCTAAATAAATAAATGTTCATCTATTTAGTAAGTGTGCTGTGAAAAACAATTGTAATAATTGATAAACAACTTGAGAAGTCTAAACTTAATAAACTCACAATTCTCAAGCTTTTTATCAATTATTGCAATTGTTTTTCACAGCACACTTGCTAAATAGATGAACATTTATTTATTTACAATAGCCTGCATCGATTCAATAATTTGCATTTTTCTCGAAAAAGGTTAGCCCTATGGAGACGTACCAAGATACTATTTTTACGTAGAAATCTCTGAAATACCATATTCTAAAATCAATATGTCAAAAAGATACCCTTTAGAAAATAGGATTATTTTTACCCCTAACTCCTACCGTATGATACGCCTCTAATTAAAATTATGAAATTCTGAATACAGAATCAGATTCAGCGTCAAAAGATTACCCATCGTACCTAATTTCGTAATTTTGTTATGAATGGTTTCGAGAATATCGAGGGAAAACCGTCTTCAGGGGGCCCCATGCAAAGGAGCGTAGCTCCCTTAGGAAGCATTTCCGGGCCCATGTTCATATGAGATTTTCTTTCTATTTTTCGGAGTACTATTCATGGTTAAAGCTTGCTAACATACTTAGTTAACACCCTGTATATTTCTGAACTAAATATCGAGATATTTGCATAAACTTCGAATGCACCAAAAAATAAAAACATAAATTTACCTGTGAAAAGTGATTCCTGGCTCCTTCCTACTCCTGTGGCTTCTAGAAGCGTAAGCTGCACACCACAATATTTTACATATATTGGTTTATAATCGCTAAATATCACAAAAAAATACTACCGTACCAAATTATTTGTTTTCCACCAAAATTTTGACAACTAGTCATTTTCTGTCACAGCTAATTCATATAGCAATAGACTAGCGCACGGACTGAATCATGTCAAGAATTTGTATAGTGTGAAGCATCAAAGTGAACACCGTTTTGCATTTTTTAAAATTTTTCTATTATACCAGAATGTCAGAAGCCACGATGACTGCGTCATAATGGTGGACGACATACTGAAAAAAATCAAGTGGCATGACCTTTTAATAACGATGCTAGATCTATACATATATACATTTCGAGCACAGTAACATTAATCATAGGTATTCTGAAGCATCCATTGCTCTTAGTAGCTTTCATTCGTAACATTTGAATACATTTATATATTTCGTCTTGCACAATATGCAAATGACGTGAAAATATCGAACGGATAAACCTGAATTTTATCCATATTCCTGAAATAATATTACACATATTTGAAATGCTAATTTTTTCGGCCGCGTATTCGTCATAAATTTTATACGATCCACCTACGAAGCATGTGCCGCCTCACTGAGTAGATCTTTGCCCCATTGGTCATTTTCTTGCATTCTGGTAACGGTACAGCTCTTATTTTAATACAGTGTTGCCGATGATCATTCAGATTTTACTAAAAAGAAACGTAGTTTTGAATCCTTTATTGCATGATTTTTTATTTTCTATTGAAAGAAATATATAAGATAATCCATATGTACAAGTTTATGGAAAAATATTCAAAAAATATTTATTTCATTTTTATCAAAAATTTTACAAAAAAAAAATGGTGTGTACCAAATATGAAACACTATGCACTATTAAATGGTCTCAAGCACTTATTCGGTATGAAATCTTAGAAAACAATTTCTGTCTTTATTTAAGTCAAGTGGTATTTGACACTTCACACAATAAATATATGATTGGCATTTGCAATTTGGATGTTTGCATCGATTTCTTTCATATTCTCGCCATTCTGGCAAATGATCTATTCCGTCCTTCCTAACTTTTTCTTTCGCAAGTAAGCATTCTCTAGACTGGTACTAGGTCGTCCACGTTTTCTGGTCAATGTAGATTTTCCAGTGTTGCATAGGGCATCTGCAATAGCTACGTTAAAATCTGCTAGTGGCATATAAGTATTAGTCTGCCTTCTTCATATGATGGACATATCTAAACAATTGCCAATAAACTGCTCTATTTCATCATCTGTGAGATTGGCAGGACGATTTATACGCTTTTGTGAGCAATATGAATTTGATTCAGTAGTTATTGCTGGTATTATTTCTTTGGTGAAGAAAGACTTGAGAAAAATATTAAATCAGTATGTATCATATATGACTCAATATGCAATAAGGGGTTAAACCTATGACTAAGGCACAGTCAAATGATAAAATACAAATTCTGGATCAGCTTTACACTGTGACAGTATGGTTGGATATTAAGCAAGAGGAACCTGATCGATGCTCTACAAATTAAAAGGTGGGTCAAATTTGTTCAATTTTTTCAAGCCTTATCTAAATTCATCGTACTACATGGTACTAGAAGGCCAGTCAATGGCGCTTATACCTTTGGATCGCCAAGGGTCTCCAAAAGATGCCCTCTATGATAAGTATTGCAGACGCAGATATGTAGTAAAAAACCAACAATAACAAATCAGTAATCTTTGAGTTTCATAGGGGTGAACTCATACCTTTTAGGACCGGTTTCACAATAATGGGTTAACTCAAGGTTGTGTGTTGACCGGAGGTTAACCCTGGATGTCATGTTTCAGATATGGTGGTTTTCGATTTTACTTGAGGTTAACTCTGACTTAACTTGGCCCCAAGAAATTCTTGAGTTAACTCCAGGTTTGCAATGACGCATGCGCATTAGGTTATGTCACTTTGGTTTTGCTACTTGCTAGGCGTTTGAAGTTTCATATTTTATCGTTCACCTTAACGCTTTCCATCGTTCTTTTTATTTGAAATGGATGGTTATGATGTAAATGCGTACAGCAGTGATAAAGAAGCAATGAGACCAAGAATATTTCGACCTAGAGTCAATTATTTTGAGGAATATGATTACCATGACTTCTTGGTCTTTTTAAATTTTTGTATTTGTCTTTCAGTACCTTCTGCGGCTATTATTTGCCCATTTGTAATTAAATTCTTCTGCTATCTTTTCCCAGGCGTTATCTTTTTCGCGCCATGTTGTTGCACCTTTTGTTTTGCATTCTATTACATGCCTATATTTTTCTACTAACGAAATGAACAGATATTCTTCATCTTTTGAAAAGCTGTTCGCTCTTTTTGGTTTTTCCATGCTGACACACGGGTACATGCACCGCTATTATTTGAAAAAGGCCCCAGAAACAACTACAACGCCAAGCAGTCCCAACATCAACCCAACCTAAAAACCTTTTATCAATGCCAAACACCAAGTAACTGCGAATCAAATGAAAAAAGCTCAGTGGAGAAAACCAAAGTGAGGTTGGAAATCGCATGGAACTGACAACTCAAGGAACTGATTATTTGAGAGTCTTGTCAGAAAAACACAAAATACCAGCACGAAATACCTAACGAAGGAAATAAGAAGAAGAAGAATTTTGAATATTGCGGACACGGTACCACCAACCGCTAAAAATAAAATATAACTCGCGGTCAGCTAACCCTACGTCATTTTATGATTGTGAAACAAGAGGAGTTCCAATGTTCGAGTTAACTCGCAGGTCCAGGTTAGTAAACCGTCAGAGTGACCACTGATTGTGACACTGATCCTAAGACTTACTGGTTAGACTTAAAGAAACTATAATGCTCACAAATTATTAAAACCGTTTTAAAGAAATATAAAAAATTTATTGGGGCTTTTATTAATCAACTCTGTGAATTTTTTCAAATGTCTTACTGTGCTCTTTCCCTTCTTTTCAGTGTGATGAAAAACTCTGACTTTGTTCACGTTTCCCTGCTTTTCAAGGCCATGTGGCAACATACCGCGCTTGACAATTATATACGAGTCAATTAGTGAACATAAATAGCATCTAAGGCTGATATATTGTCTAATTTTACCATTTTATTTGGAAACTATGGTAATTTTTGTAGGCTCACAGAGCGAGCGGTGGGTAATTCTAAATATTTGGGTATACGTAAAAGGTCACAATTATTAATCGAAGTGTAATTGATATAATAATTTTCTCTTTTAATGAGCCGCTCAACAGAGCATCAATATGGTCTGGACATTTTTTACTAGCACAATCTCAAGAATGATAGGCAAAAAAAAACATTTTCAGGTGTCTCATTTTAATCCCCGTTTTTTGGATGTCCTCTGATCATCACGAAAATTTATGTCGGCAATTCCATCGGATAGTCTGTTTGTCGGTTTGTCCGTCACCTATCTGACTGCCAATTTTTACCCGCCTAATCTCAGTAAACGCCGTACTGGTTCTAGTGAAATTTGGGTGCGATATGTAAAGTAGGTGATGATACAAAATTTTTCAAAATATATGAATAGAAGCTCTTTAGAAGGTGATGAGCTGCATCTTGTTTTTGAGCGGCAAGTGGATTACGTCTGACTTTTCATGATCCTTCACCATTTTCGGCAACAGAATAACAACCAAGCATTGCAAGCTGAATAAAAGCTTTTTGAAAATAGCCAAGAGCCGCCACTGTCCCCATCACGTTTTTGAGCAACAAGTACATTACGTCCAACTTACAATACTCCTTCACCATGTTTAATAGAAACCATTAACAATCACACATTGCAAGCTGGATAAAAGCTTCTGTAAATTACCATGAGCTGCCATTGTTCCCATCGCGTTGTTTAGCAACAAGTACTTTACGTCCAACTTACAATGCTCCTTCACCATATTGAATAAAAAACAAACATCCAAACATTGCAAGGTGGCTTTCGGAAAATTGCCATGAGCTGCCACTGTCCCCATTACGTCCAACTTACAATGCTCCTTCACCATTTTGAATAAAAAACAAACATCCAAACATTGCAAGGTGGCTTTCGGAAAATTGCCATGAGCTGCCACTGTTTCCATCACGTTGTTGAGCAACAAGTACTTTACGTCCAACTTGCAATGCTCCTTCACCATTTTTAATTAAAAAACTAACACCCAAACATTGCAAGCTGGATAAAAGCTTTTTGAAAATTGCCATAAGCCGCCACTGTCCCCATTACGTTGTTGAGCAAAAAGTACCTTTATGCCCTATTGACAATGCTCCTTCACCATTTTTAATAAAAAAACAGGAACCAAACATTGCAAGCTGAATAAAAGCTTTTGTAAATTGCCATGAGCTGCCACTGTTCCCATCACGTTGTTGAGCAACAAGTACTTTACGTCCAACTTACAATGCTCCTTCACCATTTTTAATAAAAAACATTAACATCCAAACATTGCAAGCTGAATAAAAGCTTTTGGAAAATTGCTATGAGATGCCACTGTTCCCATCACATTGTTGAGCAACAGGTACTTTACGTCCAACTTACAATGCTCCTTCACCATTTTTAATAAAAAACATGAACATCCAAACATTGCCAGCGGAATAAAAGCTTTTGGAAAATTGCCATGAGCTGCCACTGTTCCCATCCCGTTGTTGAGCAACAGGTACTTTACGTCCAACTCACAATGCTCCTTCACCATTTTTAATAAAAAGCATTAACAACCAAACATTGCAAGCTGAATAAAAGCTTTTGGAAAATTGCCATGAGCTGCCACTGTTCCCATCACGTTTTTGAACAACAGAAAATGCTCCTTCACCATTTTTAATAAAAAGCATTAACATCCAAACATTCAAGCTGAATAAAAGCTTTTGGAAAATTGCCATGAGCTACCACTGTTCCCATCACGTTGTTGAGCAACAGGTACCTTACGTCCAACTTAAAATGCTCCTTCACCATTTTTAATAAAAAACATTAACATCCAAACATTGCAAGCTGAATAAAAGATTTTTGAAAATTGCCATGAGCTGGCACTGTTCCCACCACTTTGTTGGATAACACGTACTTTACATCCAACTTACAATGCTCCTTCACCATTCTTTATAAAAAACATTAACAACCAAACATGCAAGTTGTTCAGCAACGTCCGACGGCTCATGCTCCTTCACCATTTTTAATAAAAAACATTTACAGTCAAACATGGCAAGTAAAATAGATATTTTTTAAAAACAGCTATGAGCCGCCACTGTCCACTTCTCGTTGTTGAGCAGCGACCGACGTCTTATGTTCCTTCAGCATTTTCACTAACAACCTAACAATTGAACATTGCAAGTCGAACAGAGTCTTTATAAACAAGTGCATTAACCAACTTGATATACCCCTTCACCATTTTTAATAAAAAAACTAACAGTCAAACATTGGAAGTTGAATAGAATCTTTTCTAAAATATTCACGAGCTGCCACTGTCCGCGTCTCATCCAGTAGCATTGCGTCGGACTTCCCATGCTCCTTCACCATTGTTTGTAAAAAACTAACAGCCAAGAATTGCAAGGTAATCTTTTTTAAAAAATATTCTTGAGCCTCCTTTGTTCTTGATTCCTTATCCAGTAACAAGGTGCATTGCGCCCAACTTCCCATGCTCCTTAACCATTTTTATTAAGTAACTAACAGTTAACCATAAGTTGAATAGAATCTTTTTTAAAATATTCACGAGCCGCCATTGTCCTTGACTCCTTATCCAGTAACAAGGTGCGTTACTTCTGACATCCCATACTCCTTCACCATTTTTAACAAAAAACTAACAACCAAATATTGTTGAATTGAATCTTTTTAAAAACTTTAAACGAGTCGTCATTGTCCGCGACTCTTAGTCAAGCAAGAAGGTGCCTTATGTTAGACTTCCAATGCTCCTTCACCCCATTGTTAATAAAAAAGTAACAACCAAGCATTGCAGGTTAAATATAGCCTTTTTCAATTCTTTTCGAGCCGCCACTGTCCGCGAGTGCTTATCCCACGGCTTATCCGATGACAAGGTGCATTATGTCGGACTCGCAACGCTCCTTCACCATTTTTAACAACCAAATAGCAACTAAACATTGTAACTTGAATAGAAGTTTTCTCATATCATGAGTCGCCATTTTCCACGTCTCCGTGTTAAACAATAAGCGTATTACTTCCAGCTTACCATGCTCCTTGACCATTTTTAATAAAAAATCAACAACCATGTAAGTTGAACCAATCCTTCTAAAAATATTCTCGTCCTTGACTCCTTATCCGGTAACAAGGTGCATTACGTCCGACTTCCAAAGCTCCTTCACCATTTTTAATAAAAAACATTGTAAGCTGAATGGAACCTTTTCAAAACGACTCACGATCCGCCACTGCCCGCGACTCCTAATCCAGTAACAAGATGCATTACCTCCGACTTCGCAAGCTCCTTCACCATTTTTAATAAAAAACATTGCAAGTTGAATGGAATCTTTTGAAGAATATTCACCAGCCGCCACTGTCCGCGACTCCTTATCCAGTAACAAGGTGCATTACGTCCGACTTCCCGTGTTCCTTCACCATTTTTGTTAAAAATCAAATAACGAAACATTGTAGGTTGAATAGCATCTTCTAAAAACATTCACAATCCGCCACTGTCCGCGACTACTTATCCAGTAACAAGGAGCATTACGTCCGATTTCCCAAGCTCCTTCACCATTTTTAATAAAAAACATTGTAAGCTGAATAGAATCTTTTCAAAACGACTCACGATCCGCCACTGCCTGCGACTCCTTATCTAGTAACAAGGTGCATTACGTCCGACTTCCCAAGCTCCTTCACCATTTTTAATAAAAAACATTGTAAGCTGAATGGAACCTTTTCAAAACGACTCACGATCCGCCACTGCCCGCGACTCCTAATCCAGTAACAAGATGCATTACCTCCAACTTCGCAAGCTCCTTCACCATTTTTAATAAAAAACATTGCAAGTTGAATGGAATCTTTTGAAGAATATTCACCAGCCGCCACTGTCCGCGACTCCTTATCCAGTAACAAGGTGCATTACGTCCGACTTCCCGTGTTCCTTCACCATTTTTGTTAAAAATCAAATAACGAAACATTGTAGGTTGAATAGCATCTTCTAAAAACATTCACAATCCGCCACTGTCCGCGACTACTTATCCAGTAACAAGGAGCATTACGTCCGATTTCCCAAGCTCCTTCACCATTTTTAATAAAAAACATTGTAAGCTGAATAGAATCTTTTCAAAACGACTCACGATCCGCCACTGCCTGCGACTCCTTATCTAGTAACAAGGTGCATTACGTCCGACTTCCCAAGCTCCTTCACCATTTTTAATAAAAAACATTGTAAGCTGAATAGAACCTTTTCAAAACGACTCACGATCCGCCGCTGTCCACGACTCCTTATCCAGTAACAAGGTGCATTACGTCCGACTTCCCATGCTCCTTCACCATTTTTGCTCTTGTACTGACGTGAAAAGCCCTCGAGACCGGGGCCCACCCATGTTTGATCTCGAACCCGTCGCTCTCAGAAGAGCACCGTGTGAACAGTACGCGAAATCGCAGTCATCCATGACACGGCATCTTCTAAGGCACCACTTCACGTCTGCCGAGTCATCTAGTAGATCGATCGAGATTGGTTCCGATCTGGCGATCTGCCAGTTTTCAATATGCAAAGGCGGGTATTGTCTTGGCGTCGTAGTAGGCGTATGTGGAACATCGCATCGTCTATTCATCTGTCTGATGGGTGTTCAATGGGTATAATGCAATGTATAACAGCCTGCTGAAGACTAGATGAGGATTATTAAAGGGGAGATGCCAAAAGCTGCGAATGTTTAAGATAAGATAAGAAGATTCTTTATTCAATAAATTATCATAGGATGACATAGGATGGGTACCTAGTAATATAGATCCACTATAAGCTGTATAGCAATGAAAACAACATTACTAATATAAATATGAAATTAAAAAGACAATACAGAACACAAGACAATAAGAGACAATAAAATAAAAGAATTAAAATCATTCACACTATAATAGAATGTCATCGATTAAAAAAACTGGCATACAAAAAGAACAGGTATGTACGTAATATAATATAACATCTAACAAATGCTGTTGTCTCAAAGGTACTCTTCAACGGAATAATAAGCTTTTTTCAGAAGAATCGCTTTCATTTTTTGTCTAAATCACCTGCATGTTTTTCATGTTATGAGGGAGTTTGTTATATAGCCTAATTGCCGTGCCATGTTTATGTTAAAGTAAGCATTCAGATAGAGCTCAATAGAACAAGGTAAAAAAGTTTCAGGCCCTCAGATTTCCACGTTTACCCTATCTAAAATCGTTATCTGGCTCCCTATCGTGTATAGCTTGAGGGTGCCAATTTCAAATCCGGCTGTTGTTTTGAGCTTCAGCCTGAGGTAAATTAAGATCAAACATTTTCAGACCTTCAGACTTTCAAGTCCACCCTAAATATCCAAAATCGTTAGGCGACTCCTTATCAAGATGAAAACTCGTATTGCGTATAGTTTAAGGGTGCTAATTTCAAATCCGGTCGTTGTTTTGAGTTACAGCCCAAGTTAAAAAAGATGGGAAATATTCAGACCCTCAGATTTTCAAGTTCACCCTAAATATCGAAAATCATTAACCGTCTCCTTATCAAGACGAAAACTCGTATCGTGTATGTATTGGGGGTGCTTATTACAAATCCGATCGTTGTTTTGAGTTTCGGCCCAAGTTAAGAAAGATGAGAAATTTTCAGGCCCTCAGATTTTCAAGTTCACCCTAAATATCCAAAATCTTTAGCCGTCTCCTTATCAAGACAAAAACTCGTATCGTGTATGTTTTGGGGGTGCTTATTACAAATCCGGTCGTTGTTTTGAGTTTCGACCCAAGCTATAAAAAAGGTGAGAAATTTTCACATCCTCAGATTTTCAAGTTCACCCTAAATATCCAAAATCGTTAGCCGACTCCTTATCAAGACGAAAACTCGCATCGTGTATGTTTTGGAGGTACCTATTACAAATCCGATCGTTGTTTTGAGTTTCGGCCCAAGTTAAAAAAAGATGAGAAATTTTCAAACCCTCAGATTTTCAAATCCCCCTGGTCTCTGTAATGTTCAGATGGACCTAAAAAGCTGTAATATGCCGCTAGATATTTCTGCCACAGGTCAATGGACAGCATATTACGGATACAACAGATTTTTCAGTCTTACAGCCTCCCACCCCCTATTTCACCCCCACCCAAAAAATGTAGAAAATAATCAGGTACCCCTAAGACGCCTAAAAGCGAAGTTTGAGCTGTTTTTATACTTTTAGATTTTTTATTGTTGCTGCGCTGCCACTGACACGATTTTTCAAAAACATACGCTTTTTTCATCCTCGCCGCGTGTCAAAATTTCGGGTTACGCAATATAGAACGATCTAAAGCAGTACTCGTATGTATACATTACAAGTTCTATAAGAAGCAAGGCAATGTTCGGATGGACCTAAAAGGGTGTCTTATGCCGCTAGGTTTTTCATTCACAGATTAACGGACAACCCATTAAGAATGAAACAAATTTTTCATTTTTACAATCCCCCAACAACCCCAAACTCACCCCCACCCCAAAAAAAAAGTAGAAAATGATCAGGAGTCCCTAAAACGCCTGAAAACAAGGTCTGAGGAACACTTGATTTTTTTTCTGCTTATTAATCTTCCACCCACGCAAAGATTTCTAAAATTATAGCATATAGCATATCACAACATGTCGCTACCCAAATTTTATCACAATCCATGCAGCGGTTACTGAGATTACGACGGCAACAGACAGACAGACAGATAGATCGACAGACAGACAGGCAGACCGAAATAAGTAACGTAGGTTTTCGTGATGTCAGTATCTCCATACTCCCTTTACCTATTGGTGAGAGACGTAAAATATCACTATCACTAGCTAGATAGTTAATGAATAAGTTATACAACAGCGGACCTGAGTGAGAGCCCTGTGATACTCCCAAAGGTATAATACTATTGCGAGATGTACATCATAATTTGTTCTATATAGAGTGTCAGACAACCACCTTGATGCAGCATTGTTCGTAGAGTGTGACAAACGTGCCAGCATCCCAGACGCAAAGATTGATGATCTAAAATGTCAATAATTACCCATCTAGAAGATCGGGTTCGCGTGAAGTCTGGCGGGCAGCATTTTATGTGGGGCATAGCCTGCGGGGTCGTGATGGTCCGCTGTGCGATTCTGATAAATCAATTTGCGCATGATAATACCCGTATGGGTATGGGTACACGACGTCAGAGGTGTAAAATGCATAAAACAATAAGCCGGTCGTTGGTTGTGTTCCGTGGGTACACGATGCGCAAATATATAACATTAGCCCATGCAGCTCGCGCCGCACACTAGATCTGATACATAAAATTGAAACGTTACGAGAGCGCGACCCTGCGACCCACAGAATACCGTCCCAGCGGTTCTCGTACCGTAGACCTGGAGCTTGTGGTACTTTAAAGCAGTAAACCATCAGAAGCAACTATTCTGAGGGCTAATACACGGTGTTGAATATACAGGGTGAGTTTTTAGTACCGGATCGGTCGATAACTCCACTACTGTAGAAGATAGCGAAAAAAGTTGAAGTTGTAGCCAAGGATATGGTCCTTGCTCAGAAAATATTTTGATTTATAGAGGGTGATCCATAACTACGTGGTGATGCAAACATATATTTTTTTGAATGAGACACCCTATATATTATTCCATATTTAGATTCTACTAATAATTCTCGTTCTTAGAATATAAAATATAATAACGTTATACAGTGTATTTCAAAGGTTAGAGAGAGGGTAATCCATAACTACGTGGTGATGCAAACATATGTTTTTTTGAATGAGACACCCTATATATTATTCCATATTTAGATTCTACTAATAATTCTCGTTATTAGAATATAAAATATAATAACATTATACAGTGTATTTCAAAAGTTATGGCTATTTTTATTACCCAATCGCTGCCAAATGAAGGTATTGAAAATTAATTGATCAAAAATTATCTTTTTAGATGGAAAGATCAAAAATATTCTCTAGTTTTAACACAGGCATATTTTATTATACCATAAAATTGCTTTCAATAAGCTCTTTCATGTTTGTATATCATTTCGTATGATTAACCAGTTTCTGAGATATTTCGATGGTCTTGCAAATTTTAAATATAGGTACATTCTGTCTGTGTACTGAAATTTATTTATTTCGAGAAAGTGCTATACAATTTTATCTGTATTTAACAAACAACTAAAATATAAGGTCATAATCGTATTTGATGAAGTAAAAACCCTGAGTTATCGAGATAATATAAGTCAATTGTGCTGAAGAAACAATTTTATAGACGTGATGTATAATTATCAAGCAGATCTATTGAGTAGGCCATGAAATATTAACTGACCTAGTTCGAATAAAACCTTCCTTCAGTCTTTCCAATGCATCAGTTTTAGAGTGCCTCCGTTCTGGGTATCGATGTTGATAGTTGATATATTCTAGAGGACAGTAGGAAATTTCCTTTTATGAGAAAATTCAATTTTAAACTCGGTTTTCACACAGTACGAAATTATTGCGCAGGTTATGAAAACTGCCAATATTTCAAAGCCTACCTGGTAAGTCTGCATGATATTTATACATCACGTCTATAAAATTGTTTGTTTCGTAAACTTGACCTATATTATCTCTATAATTCAGGGTTTTTACTTCATCAATATTTAATATACAGTACGTTCACAGCGGTTTTGATATAAACATGGTCATAACTTTAAAAATACTTTGTATAATGTTACAATACTTTATATTTCAGGAACGAGAATCATTAGTAGAATCTAAATAAATCACAATGTATATGGTGTCTGATTAAAAAAAGGTATGTTTGCATCGCCACGTACTTATTGATCACCCTGAATAAATCAAAATATTTTCTGAGTAAGGAGCATATCCGTGGCTACAGCTTTTATATACAACTTTTTTCGCTACCTTCTGCAGTAGTGGAGTTATCGACTGATCCGGTACTAAAAACTCACCCTGTATAAGGTCTAGGCAATATACGTATGGCCTGATTTCATATATGGTCTGTAGCATATAGACTCCCACATATGCATGTCTGCTATAGGTTCAGCTTGTTGGTTTGTGATATTTCTTCTCTTTGTTCTTGTTATTTGCTTTCTGTATGACAGTTTGCTTTAGGTGTTCCGTTTTGGTGTCGAGTTTCCGTGGTTCGCATACTTTTCTTGCCTGTTCTGCCAAAGTTCTAATAATGCCATTCCAGATTGGTGGGGTTTAATTCTTTATATAAGTACTGGGTCAGTATGCGTTGGCTTCCTATATACCTTGTATTCTAACGTAGCTCCTGTTGGAATGAAGGGTACTTGCTTACTCCACAAGATGGAGACGATTCCAGTCATTTGGTTCACAGAAAAATCGAAAAAATGAAGGGTACTGGCTGGATTCGAACCAGCGTCTCCGGTATTCTAGGCAAGCGCGTTTACCAACTGCGCCACCGTACCCCGCACCACAGCCGATACACAGCGCATACAACCTGATGTCGACTCCACAGACACCCACCACTCCCACGTATCCTCCTGCGAACCATGCATTTCAGTCATCCAGAGACATCTAGTCGGCAGTTTGGGGGAGTATGAATCTCTCACCGCTGTTTGCACGACAGCTCTCTATGTTACTGAAAAACTATGGCAGCTCAGTCGATCAGGATTTGATGGGATGAAAGATACTTGCTTACTCCGCAAGATGGAGATAGTTCCAATCATTTGGTTCACAGAAAAATCGGAAAAATTAAGGGTACCGGCTGGATTCGAACCAGCGTCTCCGGCATTCTAGGCCAGCGCGTTTACCGTATGCGCTGTGTATCGGCTGTGGTGCGGAGTACCGTGGCGCAGTTGGTAAAGGCGCTGGACTAGAATGCCGGAGATGCTGGTTCTAATCCAGCCGGTACCCTTCATTCTCCCGAGTTTTCTGTGAACCTGTTGTTGTTAAAAGAACATTAAGGAAGGCTATTTTTGGATTTTCTTCTAGCTCCCATGTGAACTCGATCTTTTCATACACGCTGTTAGGTGTATCAGAAACACTCCTAGCTTTTCCGTGAATCCAAATGATGAATGTATCGTCCACGTATCTGACCATATTTTGGGCTTACATTGAGTGCTGCCTGTGATAATCCTTTTCCTCTGACCCTTCTAAAAACAGATCGGCCGGTACTGTGGCGCACACCTGTGACCGTTGTACAGTTTCCGTACGTGGGAAAAACCGAATTAGCATCGCAAATTCGCGAAGATGCGCGAGCGGCACGGCGCGGCGGCCAGTGTGCCGCGTCGGCCGGTCACTTTTACACACAACCGCAATTTCACCGCCTTCGGACGAACGACGAACGCGCTCCTGATATATTGGCACCTTGTACCGCGATATATGATGCTTCCTGCTTCACTGCCTGCATTGTGTTTGCTATTACACTGTTTTTGGTCAGGGAAAGGAGCTCCTTTGCAGCTGCGTCTCTGCAGAATCTTCTCATAATTATTGCGCAAACATGCATAGAAGCTCACATTTAACGCTTCGTAACTTCTGAATCCTCAATACTCTGTTATGGTTAGATAACAATATTATAACAATAAACGAGCTGATTGGGTATGAACCACCAACCAACATATTGCCCATAGCAACCAGCAGCTCAATCAGATTGCATGAAACAAAGGCTGTGGGTGCGTGCGTGTGTGCGTGAGTCTAGCTAGCCGCCAAGAAATGAAAACAGGACAACAATGGTTTAATAAAGATTTATTTCATATATATGAATGCAGTACATTTGTATTCTATTTTTTTTTCTGAACAAGAACTTAGCTTCGGAGGGAAGTCCAGGGAGTAGTTCTCGTGGTGCCCTTCCAAAGAAAAGGTGGTGCTCCAAAGAAGGTGTTACATGCTGCTGGTGGCACCCCAAAGAGGGCTGGCTTCCTTCAAAAGGAGTTCTGGTGGAGCCCCTCCAAAGAAGTGGTCTTGATGGTGGCACCCCGAAAAAGGTGCAGAGCTCCTCCAAGGAAAAGGTGGTTTTCCTGTGAATGAGTTATGGCTGGTGTTAGCACCTTGTAGAGAACTTCACAGGACTTCACGATCTGTTTCTAAAGTATGGACCTTCATGCGTTCTGACATTTTGAAAAATTGCGTTTATATACTTCAGAAACAAATCTATTAAGTAGCATGGGCATATTTAAAAAGCTAAAAAGCAGATAACCTCCAAATATTCACATGGTAAAGATTAAAAAAACTATAGATATATACAAGAACGAATAGATAGAATAATAGTTAAAAAAAAATTCATAAATGCTTTACATTTACAGTCCTAGCGAATCTTTTCGGATATATGGTGATAAATAAAAAAGTATATATAAAATACGTTCGAAAATTTACAACTTTTTCCTCACGCCTCGTAAAACAAAATTACACAAATGTCCAACAGATCTTTTCATTGCGTTCTTAATTAGCAGATCTGACTGCTAGGTATTTTTACGTAAGAAATGTTATAAAAAAAACGTGAAACATAAAATACACACAAAATAAAGCATTTTAACACAAAAATATATCGCTAGAAACAAAGAATGATGTTCAGCGACTCTTTTGTTAGATAATTAATAAATATACAGTGCATGATTGACTTGATATTTAAAGATTAAAATGTTCGCCATCACATGTTCATGAAAAAAATGTATAAATCGGAAAAATCACATTCCTACATATAGCTGTAAAATAAAAAGCAGAAGCAATAAAAATATGCGAAACCATAGCAATCAAATCGTTATGACTTTGCATTGGAAATATGAATCCCTTACCTCGGTTACCACATAATTGCACAGACACAAAAGATTGTCTTACAGAAACATAGCTATTCTATATGTCCTTACTGTTTGAGTTCAGAAAGCGAAAGGAATAAACCATTACATTTCATCTAGAAGCTAACGTCGGTAGAGAGAGAGCATACCCCCCACTCATTAGATTTGCGCAAATGGTGTAATATAATAATCTTTCCAGCTGAAAGAAATAGAGATGGGAAAAGGAAGAAGTAAGAAGTAAAACAGTCATGAAAACGTGACTAGCATAATGATGAAGTAGTTGCTAAAAATGGAAGTTGTAAACTATTTGTATATGGTAGCCAAGTAAATAATATGAAAATAATTTTGAAAAAGGGTGAACCGTTTCGATATCAAACTTTTCTTAATACGAGACTGAATGATTTCGTCTCACAATGTCCTATTATTTCAAACTCCTTGAAAACACAGCAACTCGATTCTGAATCATCCGGTGTGAATTAGATTTTTTCATCAAATATTAATTGACTTCTGATTATCCAGTCTACCTCAGATCCCAAGCGCTTGGACTCGTTAACGTACCGAATCTAAAATGAAACAGGTAGGCCCAATAATGAAGAAGATATAATCCGTTAAAGGGGATGTCGAAAATTTGTTCTTGATTTCGTTTTAGGCATCCCTGATAGTTTCCTCCTGATATATTGGCACCTTGTACCACGATATATGACGCTTCCTGCTTCAGTGGCTAAATTATGCTTGCTATTACACCGTTTTTGATCAGGGGAGAGGAGCTCCTCTGCAGCTGCGTCTCAAAACGGTCTTCTCATAAGTACTCACGAGCCAACATGCATAACTATAAAAACTCATACTTATTTAGAAGCTTACAAGCGTTGAATTTCCGGAGGTTCACCCGCAAAAAATCTAAAATCTTTATTTGGCCTTCGATGAGGACGAAACCTCGTATCCTAGATAATTAGAGTATCCTAATTACAAATCTGGCGGATGTTTTGAGTTTTAGTCTCATTCAACAAAAATGGAAAATCTCCGATGCCCGGATCCTGAGGTTCACCCGCAAAAAATCTAAAAATCTTTATTTGACCTTCGATGAGGACGAAACCTCGTATCCTAGATAATTAGAGTATCCTAATTACAGATCCGGTCGGTGTTTTGAGTTTTAGTCTCGTTCAACAAAAATGAAAAATCTCCGATGCCCGGATCCTGAGGTTCACCCGCAAAAAATCTAAAATATTTATTTGACCTTCGATGAGGACGAAACCTCGTGTCCTAGATAATTAGGGTATCCTAATTACAAATCCGGCCGATGTTTTGAGTTTTAGTCTCGTTCAACAAAAATGGAAAATCTCCGATGCCTGGATCCTGAGTTTCACCCGCAAAAAATCTAAAATATTTATTTCATCTTCGATGAGGACGAAATCTCGTGTCCTAGATAATTAGAGTATCCCAATTACAAATCCGGCGGATGTTTTGAGTTTTAGTCTCGTTCAACAAAAATGGAAAATTTCCGATGTCCGGATCCTGAGGTTCACCCGCAAAAAATCTAAAATATTTATTTCATCTTCGATGAGGACGAAATCTCGTGTCCTAGATAATTAGGGTATCCTAATTACAAATCCGGCCGATGTTTTGAGTTTTAGTCTCGTTCAACAAAAATGGAAAATCTCCGATGCTTGGATCCTGAGTTTCACCCGCAAAAAATCTAAAATCTTTATTTGACCTTTGATGAGGACGAAACCTCGTATCCTAGATAATTAGAGTATCCTAATTACAAATCTGGCCGATGTTTTGAGTTTTAGTCTCGTTCAACGAAAATGAAAAATCTCCGATGCCCGGATCCTGAGGTTCACCCGCAAAAAATCTGAAATATTTATTTGACCTTCGATGAGGACGAAACCTCGTATCCTAGATAATTAGAGTATCCTAATTACAAATCTGGCCGATGTTTTGAGTTTTAGTCTCGTTCAACGAAAATGAAAAATCTCCGATGCCCGGATCCTGAGGTTCACCCGCAAAAAATCTGAAATATTTATTTGACCTTCGATGAGGACGAAACCTCGTATCCCAGATAATCAGAGTATCCTAATTACAAATCCGGTCGATGCTTTGAGTTTTAGTCTCGTTCAACGAAAATGAAAAATCTCCGATGCCCGGATCCTGAGGTTCACCCGCAAAAGATCTGAAATATTTATTTGACCTTCGATGAGGATGAAACCTCGTATCCTAGATAATTAGAGTATCCTAATTACAAATCCGGTCGATGTTTTGAGTTTTAGTCTCGTTCAACGAAAATGAAAAATCTCCGATGCCGGGATCCTGAGGTTCACCCGCAAAAAATCTGAAATATTTATTTGACCTTCGATGAGGACGAAACCTCGTATATAATTAGGGTATCCTAATTACAAATCCGGCCGATGTGTTGAGTTTTAGTCTCGTTCAACAAAAATGGAAAAACTCCGATGCCTGGATCCTGAGTTTCACCCGCAAAAAATCTAAGATCTTTATTTGACCTTCAATGGGGACGAAACCTCGTATCCTAGATAATTAGAGTATCTTAATTACAAATCCGGTCGGTGTTTTGAGTTTTAGTCTCGTTCAACAAAAATGAAAAATCTCCGATGCCCGGATCCTGAGGTTCACCCGCAAAAAATCTAAAATATTTATTTGACCTTCGATGAGGACGAAACCTCGTGCCCTAGATAACTAGGGTATCCTAATTACAAATCCGGCCGATGTTTTGAGTTTTAGTCTCGTTCAACAAAAATGGAAAATCTCCGATGCTTGGATCCTAAGTTTCACCCGCAAAAAATCTAAAATCTTTATTTGACCTTCAATGGGGACGAAACTTCGTATCCTAGATAATTAGAGTATCCTAATTACAAATCCGGCCGATGTTTTGAGTTTTAGTCTCGTTCGACAAAAATGGAAAATCTCCGATGCCTGGATCCTGAGTTTCACCCGCAAAAAATCTAAAATCTTTATTTGACCTTCGATGAGGACGAAACCTCGTATCCTAGATAATTAGAGTATCCTAATTACAAATCCGGCCGATGTTTTGAGTTTTAGTCTCGTGCAACGAAAATGGAAAATTTCCGATGCCTGCATCCTGAGGTTCACCCGCAAAAATACTAAAATCTCTATTCGATCTTCTATGAGGATGGAACCTCGTATCCTAGATAACTAGAGTATCCTAATTACAAATCCGGCCGATGTTTTGTGTTTTAGCCTCGTTCAAAGAAAATGGAAAATTTCCGATGCCCGGATCCTGAGGTTCACCCGCAAAAAATCTAAAATCTTTATCTGATCTTCAATAAAGACGAAACTTCGTATCCTAGATAATTAGAATATCCTTATTACAAATCCGGTCAATGTTTTCAGTTTGGATCTCGTTCAAAGAATGGTTTAACTGGCTAAAATTTTACCAAAACTCGTAAGAATGTTGAGCAATAATAATTTTGACCAATTTGTTAAGGCAATGCATATCTTTTATTTATAATTTAATAAGCCACTCCATATCTACATATCGTCATAATTTGCGATGACATGGTTTTCAGTCATAGTTACCTAACAGTTTTCCATATATCGCTACATTCAAAGTAAAAATCAAAAATCTTTATTCAGGAGATCATTCAAACGATCATATTGGGTGTGTAAAAATTTAAAAAGAAAGAAACAAGGAATTAGAATAAAATAATAAGTAAGACCATAATCAGGTTTGCTCAGTAGTAACTTGATTAGCTCTTTTCAATGATTCATTTTTTAAATTGGGTAATAGCATATTGTAGACATGCAGACCCTAATTGCTGTGAACTTGAGACATCATTCTGTTACTGACAGCCAATGTACCGAAATTTGTAGGCCGGTTGTACAAATGTGGGTTCAACACGAGCTTTGTTAAACCTAATATTAGCTAAGCTCAGCCTTAAAGTCGACACCCGTTGTATACTCGTCGCTAAACCCAGTTGATAATGAAAATCACTACGGTTGACTCATATGAGGCAATACGTACTGTCATAATCATCTGAAAAATTACCTTTTTAGTTAGTCATTTGTGACAGTTTGTGCCGACTTCGGGCAACGGGCGTTTCTGTCTCTGTTCTTTCATTTGCCCTATTTGTTAAACTAGACACAAATATTTCAAAAAATATAACCTTATAAAGTGATAAGAGCTTTAAAGGTTTCTCTTTAGGCGCTTTCCTTTTACCTGATTTATCTGATAAATCTCACTTGTGACGTCATGACTCACTTCGATGTACGTTCCTTTTGTCTTCTGAATCTGAGTCTAAAGTGAGATATTTTACCCCCCACTTAAGCCCATCTGCACAAGATCGAAAGGTAGATCAGTTGTCTCAGATCATTTAGATGTCAAATAAATTAATAAATGAGGTTAGAATTTTTTATGTTTGAATTTTAGCGGGTTTTGTGGTGTGTGGATAGTCGATAGTGTATGGTGAGCTACGAAAAACGTAAAAAAATAGGTTATGGAAAGGATCGACAGATTATAGAATCATAGCATATTACAAAATTTCGAGGATTGACATTTAACTGCACAAACACGTTCCTTTAACTCTCTGAGCATCTGAGGTTTCCAACTGAGCTGAGCCATCTGATTTTTAAGTGATCTGAGTTAGTGCAGATGTAAAAGGAAAGCACCTATTGACACATCATGTCATTCGTGTCAGGTTAGGTTGGAACCTCAGCTAAGCTCGCGTTAAGCTTCGGCTTATGTAAATTCGTCTTAAGCTTGGAGTGGGGGGCTAAGCCAGCATTGTACAATGGATGTTTTGCACCTGACGTGATTTAACGTCAGCCTACCTCAAACCGAAGCTCAAGCTTGCATTGTACAGCTGACCCTTATTGTGATTTGAATGAAATTTAAGACATACCTTTTAACCTTTTAGTACTGAAACTATGTAGACGAAATATTCGCATTACATTACTAATTACTATGGCATGGACTAAAAGCATTAGTTATTAAAAATTGGTTCAGTGACGGCGAAGTAATAATATAAGAAGAGTTCTTTCTAGATCCCTCTATGACCTGAGTAGCATCGAGCTTGTGTAAGGCGATAACTACTGCAGCAAGGATGAAGGAAGGAATATTACTTATATTATGGAAACTGATTCAGTGGCAGTAGAGAAACAGTAAGAAATCGGTAAACATAACAAATGCCCAACCTGTAACTTTAGGTGTTAGGTGTCATTGTCTGAAATTACAGACACACACAGAGTAATTTTCAGTAGCCCCTTTACAAGAACAAAGAAAATGAGCTTAAAGGGATATGGTAGTAGGTTTATTGAATACTAAAAATGTTGGCTAAATGAAATACAAAACTCTTAAACAGTTTCACCATGCCTTACTATAATAAATTATAATGGTTGCTAGATTAGACGGCTGTTGATCTGACACCTTCACCCTATAAAACAATCAAGCAACGCACTGACCGACGCCCATAAGCCAAATTCCGACGAGGCCGAATCATCCTGGCAGTATCGCTTCAATTTTCATCGATCACAGCTGCCCCCTTCGGGCCGGGCCCCCCAGGGCGACCTCTCTATCCGCCACACCTAAGTCTAATTGATAAAATATCGTGCACGCGCGCCTCACCGCGCCGCACGCTCGACCGTCCGTAAATTTCACTAAAAACTAGAAAGTTTTCGATTTTACGGCGGTTTTATGGTCGTTTCTAAAGACTATTCGCGGTAGGTACATACATGCTTGGCGATGATACTGATATCGATGACATTGGGCTTGGGTTTTGATGGCAGATTGTCTTTAATTGTAGTACAGGGTGAATGGAAAGACATTTAAACTCCGGAGCCTGAAGACAAATACTGCATGAACATGCTTTCATACTTATTTTTAGTGAGCGGGTTAGGGTTCAGTTACCCTGATTGTTACTGCTCAGGCCTATTATGTACCCGCGGTCTAAGAGATCAGACGGAGTCCCATGCTAAGTTCTTTGCGCATTTTGAGACGCATCGGACTATGCTATTCTGTCTTCCCTTCTGGCCTATATTCAGATAGGAGGTCCTGCTGTCACTCTAGACAGGACAGTCAAAGATAATGTTCTTAGGCCCAGTTTCACAATCATTGGTAACCTCTGATAGTCACTTACCCTACATATGGAAGTTAACCAGTAGTTATCGGGGAGCTCTGTTTCACAAAGGAAACCAATGGTAAAGCTTATTTATCTTTATGTTGGCACCACGTATTGGTCTCAGAGCACTGCCATAATGGTGTTCCGTGAATACAACCTAACCCTTTGACAAAGAAACCTAACCTTTCTTTTCATGTTTTTCATTTATGTCATTACAGAGTATAATCAAAATCCATCGACGTCTTAGACGTCAGTGTCAAAATCCAAGCTTTTATAACCCCCAAAGCTGTCATCGGTTGACAACTACAAACGTAAAGATAACCCATACCTTGTCCTTGGGTTAACATAACTACTAGTTGACCAGAGCATTTGACGTAAACTGTCGAACATGAAATGGAATATTTTCGTTAACCACTAGTCTTCTTTTGGTCGCTAGTTAACTAACAATTGTGAAACTGGGCCTTAGTTGTTTCCTCTGGCTCACCCCACTCCCTACATAATCGGTTTCACACTTCAATCCCCACAAATTAGACGTGAAGGTGTGCACTGAACCCAAGCACCCTTCCTAGTTCTTTCCTGCTCAACCTCAACGTTCGCGGTATTAAAGTTAGACTAAACAATACCCACCACCCTGTCCCTGGACATTTGGTGCTTATTTGACACCCAACTGGTGACCTGGTGACAGTTTGTACCATATTGTGATATAATGTCATCCTTAGGTCCCTTCGTCTACTTGGAGCGACGATTCGTGGACCCAGTGATTGCTCACCTCACGGTGTGAGCAGTAGTGTAGCCGGCTCTGACGTTTTTGTGGAAAAATAATAATGCGTCTATTAAAGGACATAAAAGGACATATATGATAATGAAATAAAATAACATATATACTCGTAAAGAACCTCAAAGGGATAGTTCACGACAAGGTGCTCTTCCACTCACCCTTGGTGTAGCAATGATAACTATTCATGTACAACAAACGTGTTCCTATATGCTAAAGAGGATATTTTTTTATTTATGTCATTGGCTCTGATCTGAGATCAAATGGCCAGTTCTATCTAAAGAGGATATTAAAATTACCTATAACAGTTGTTGTTTCTAAGCTATATTATTATACGTATAGTTTCTTCCTTTTTGATTAATTCTGTGGCTTGGATGAATAAGGGCCTATGTGCAAATTTTCTTAAAATGGGGTTTAGGACTCAACTTCATAAATAGAATACGCTCTTTCCGATGAAATAGGTCCTAAGTCAAAAGGCATTTTCGTTGGGAATTACATAGTATGTAAAAAGGCCTAAGTATAACCACTCCAGTGTATACAGGGTTACTGGTATCTCGACCACTTTCCTGCAAGAGGTGATAGAGGGACTCAAATGCAATAGATTTAACCCCCCCCCCCCATATGTAATTCCGAAAACCGATAGTTTTCGAGATAATTAACATTTAAGGTTTTTCAACCAAATTTCATTTTTTTTCATTTTTTTCATTTCATTTATTTGTAAAACAGTATCACAAATATTGCCACCTTCGAAGGTTATCCCTTGTATGAGCGTATTGGCATAATAATTTGACATTCCCATTGAGTTTTGACAATATAACATATTAGTCCAGCTTTTGGTCATTCTTCCTGTGGCATTGGCTCCGGTCATCATTCCTTTGTGTTTATCTTCCAAATTTCCACAATAGAGCCTAAACTAATAAAAAAACCTGTTGTTGATTCTGATAATTTTTATTTTAGTATTTAGCTAACACATACACAGAGCTAACTTAGTAATAAAATGTTTCAAAATACTAGACAGTTTCAAACTAAATACAAATATTTAAAAAATAATCAACAAACATTTTTACGTTCACCGTGAAAGAAAATTATCTAGCTCAAAAAAAATTATACAAACAGTTGAACAAATCGCTAAAAAAACTTTCCTACTTAATAACTTTTTCAGAAAGATTATAAACAGCAACGAATAAACATCACCTATTCAAAAAGAACGAATAACAGTACAATCACTATTGATAACCCAGTTACATACTAGAATGTTTGCAAATGCGGTCGATGATTTTATCCAAGTAAAACAAATTAAATCCACTCAAAGTTTCTAGTGATCTTGCTCATGTGTTGCCCTTGATTTTGGATGCAAGTACGAATCCGCTTCCTCACTTCGGTTTTTGTAACTGGGGCTGAAATAGTTCGTTTCATCTCCTCCGCCGCATTGATAATTTTTTGCCTTAGTTCGTCAGCAGTATTAACTGGAGTCTCATAAACCAATGCCTTCATGTGACCCCAGACGTAAAATCAAGAGGTGTCAGATCTGGGCTCCGCGCAGGCCATGGGATGGGTTCACCCCTCCCTATACATTTGTTCGGATATGTGTTGTCCAACAACTGCCGAATTGTGATACGGTAATGTGCTGGACAACCATCATGCTGGAATATCACGTTGTTGATGATTATGTATTATGTTGATAAATTTTGTTAAATAGTTACTTGATGTTGTACTGTCATTCTCGTACTTGGAATAGACCACCGGATAAGGAAGTTTTTAAAATAATTTGTTTGACTGGTTGTGTATCTTTTTTTGAACTAGACAATTTCTTTCACGGTGAATGTAAAAGTTTTGTTCTTTATTTTTTAAATAGTTGTATGTAGTTTGAAACTGTTTAGTATTTTTACAAATTTAAATACTAAATTAGATTTGCGTATGTGTCAGTAAAAAAACTAAATTGGAAATTACTAAAATCAACAGCAGGGTTTTTTCTAAATTTGGGATGTAGTGTGGAAATTTGGACATATCGTTGAAAAACATTAAATGTTAATTATCTCGAAAACTATCGGTTTTCGGAATTACATATGTGGGGTTAAATCTATTGCATTTGAGTCCCTCTATCACTTCCTGCAGGAAAGTGGTCGAGTTACCAGTAACCCTGTATAAAGGCCTACGTATACCTTGGGTCTTTTTATCACGGTCTTATCTACACCAATTAAACATTTCGCATGTCGTAAATGGACCTATCTTGTAATATAGACCCACTAAATGGGGCCTATATGGACTTGAGCCTTTATGCTTTTTTTGCTTTTTGCTTAACTTTGAGGCCTATGTTATCTTCGGCCGTTTTTAGTTTGCAGATAAAAAGGTTCAAAGGGCCTAAGTGTAACATAGATATATAATTGGCTTTAACTGTAGGTCCTGTCTACTACTTAGGCCCTTATTATTTTGAAAAATATGTAATACTTTAATTCTGATGTATGTTATAGGCCCTTGAGATTTCAGTTAAGCACAGAACATCCTAGTTTAGAAAAACTACATGATGCATATCCATTTCTACTACCTAAAAAGAAACTTGAAGATATTAGAACCTTGTTGTGTTATATACATCCGAACTATTTTATTTGAATTTAAAAGCTGACAGTATCAGTGACGACGAAGACGTTTAGCCCATACTTCTGAGACACAATCTCGCATGTACATCTGTGTATATGCTAATGATTTTTTTTACAATAATGAATATCTTCTTTCTTCTATATTAGTATACATTACACAGTTTGCAAAAGATGTATTTTTTTAATAAAATAGTTTTTACTACAGAAAATCTTAAATTTGTCACTCCTACTACTGTAATTAAACATAATGAGGAAAATTTCGACGAGGTAAAAAGGGCCTAACTAATGTTTAACACGACAACGGGCCTAAGTAGCAATTTTGTGGTCCTAAGTGTGTCAATTATTGTATTAAAGACAAGGCCTATATTAACTTGATACCAATCTGCTGGGGCCTAACTAACAAAAATCTTTTAACGACATTCAATAAACCTAATAGTTTCATATTTTATGAATATTTGGCTCTTCATTACAACGCTTATCAAAATATCATGTCGCTAGGTTAAGAAACGTCAATAAAAAACAACTTCGAATTTTTTTCACAAATCTTCAATTTTCCCAAAACTTGTTTTATGCAGATAGGCCCTTGTTCATCCAAGCCACAGAATTAGCCTTAAGTCACACGCACGACTGATTCTTTCATTCAAATGTTGCATCGTTGCGGAGGCAGTAATACTGGTACCAAAATTTCATAATAACCATGTAGATAGCTAGTGCTTTCTGAGTTATATATACTCTATAAAGGCGACTATTGATATCTTTTGTAAACTTGCAGTAAACTCTTTCACGGTAAAAATCTTACTTCGTGCTTTCACCAAAATCTAGAAAAATGCAAGTTTTGGTGAAGGGACTGTATTTTTACAGATCGATGTTAGGATAATGCTGTGGCACCGATGTACCACTGTTTTCAGCCTTTATGCATGCAATCGAATAAATTCTGGTGCCCGGTCACCGGGATCATGGTAAAACAACTTGTCACAATTCAAATAAAATCTATGACCCTCACAAATCAGATGGCGCGTCAGTGAAGCTGAAAATATAGCACCTTCATAAAGTGCACTTAAGTAACTCCAATATCTTTCGTACTCCTAAGAGAATTTGCACACAAAAAATGACTCGGAAGATCTTCCGTACTCAACAAAAATAGTTGATAGTTGCCTTTGAACAGATATATGTGCTTATATTTAAGCACTTCATAAACCTACATGCAGTTTGGAAACTTTTGGCTTGAACGCCAGTATGTTTACGCAAATCTTCAAATCGGGTCGGTAGGGGCTTTGATCGTCAAAAAAAAACAGATATCATAGAAACGCTTAGCTCTGTTGTTCGATGTTCTGGAAGTCCTAGGTTTTTCAATCTTGATTTAATCATAGGAGTTTGTTTTAGTTTTTGGTTCCAAAGAAGAAATTAGAGTTTTATTAATTGATTCATTGCCTAAGCAACTTAATCGAGGCAGCATGGATATCAAGAAGAAATTCAAATTTGAAGAAGTTCTTCTCATTGAAGAACTTTGCTGAAGATGTTGCCGCTGTTTGACAGACGATTGAGAATGATAACACCGAGTTACCTACACAATTATTCGGAGATTCAAGGTATTAACGTAACTCTAATTCAAAGGTTAATAGTAATAATAAAAGTTTTTATCAGAAGGGCGAAATTTATCCAGATGCTGTTCTTATATTTAATCCTTACATGATCGCCACAAAGTCAGGAAAGTTTATTGCGTTGAGTTTCCCTATTCTCTCAGAAGATCAAAAACGACATAGTAGTGAATTTACTTTTCTTCGGTATGATATGGTCAATCAATAAAAAGATGTTCAAGTAATGTATTAGTTTAAAAACAATATTCTGTTTAATTTCAGATGAAGAAGGAAAACAGGAAAATATCCATCCACAAGTTAACCTAATGAATCCAAGAAACGTTTCAGTAACTTTGGAAATGATAGACAGACATTTTTTTGAGTACATTCCGACTCTGGGATAAAGTCAAGTCACACTCCCAATAAGAAAAAAGTAATTTCTTCTATACGTAAACTGGCACGTTGACTAGCTGTTTGCCTGTCCAAGTAGCAGTTAGCCATCGTTGCCTTTCAAGTCAAAATTACTATTTTTCGTCATATTTAAACTACTTTGTTCATTTTCCGTATACGGAATCAAGTTTCTTTATTGTATAATGATGATTTTTGCCAGCCGATCAGACTGAAACAATTGATTTTTGTATTTATATGATTTTAATGCCGTGTTACTTTATTTTCATACATAAAATAAAAATATTCTATAACTACAGCCTATTCTTAAACCCTGTTATAACAGATTTTTTGTAACACTACAAAGTAATTTTATAAAATGAGACAAAATAACAAAATTAATTATTTAATTTTTTTTAAATACGTACAATGGTTTTACAATATAATCTATCTACAACGTAATTTTACAAAAGATATATAATAATAATAATAATAAAGCGTTTATTGCTCAACAGTAATATAACCATTTACAGAGCAATTCATACATTTGTACATAATGCATAATTATAATGTTCCCTAGTGTAGCAAAAGGTTAACAAGCTCGTCTTAACTAAAAGGAAAAAAAAAATCAAAAGGAAATAAAACATCATCAAAAAATATAATTATCTATAAGGATGAAGGTATTGCGTCTTCTGTTTAATCTCGCTAATACTAGATTCAAAAATATCACATTCGTTTAAGATTGTATTCGCACTCCTGCACATAAAATCTATTGGCGACTTATACAACAAATTAGTCTGCGCTCTTTTACAGCTAAACATGAATCCTTGTCTAGATGCGAGTCTTGGAACCAGAAGCCCTATCTGTGATAATAGGTCGGCACAGTCAATTTTATTATTTAACAATTTATACAGAAATATCACTGCTATTTGGCACCTTCTATTTTTCAAAGACATCATGCTAAATCTCACCAACATATCTGTATAACTGGATCCCCTTGATGGGTATGCTCCATCAATTTTGAAAATCAAATATTTCAAAAACCTTTTTTGGACTTTTTCTAACGATGTTACATACTGATCATAGATAGGATTCCATATAAGTGATCCATACTCTAATTTAGATCTAACTAAGCTAAAAAATAAAGAAATGAGTGTGGAGATGTTATTAAAATTCCTACAATTTCGAACGATAAAACCATAGATATGATATGCATTCTTAACAGTCTGATCTATATGAAAATTAAATGTTAACTGACGATCAAAGTGTATGCCAAGATCTCGGACGGTGTCTACTCTTTCCAAAACAGTGTTGTTAATAACGTATTGGAATAAAAAGGTGTTGCATTTCCTACTGAAAGTTATCACTTTACACTTGTCTGTGTTTAAATATAAACGATTCTTTATACACCATTCATGCAAAAAGTTTATCTGGCATTGTAATGCAAGGCAATCATTCTCAGAAGTAATAGTGGCATACAGCTTGAGATCGTCAGCAAACATTAGTTTCTGGCATGTGAGAGACTCGCATAGGTCATTGACAAAAAGCAAAAAGAGCAACGGACCTAAATTAGACCCTTGTGGCACGCCACTTGTGGAAGTATATTTAGAAGAATGGTAACCGCTATGAAATACATACTGCTGTCTATTAGATAGATACGACTTTAGTAGCAAGATATAGCTGTCATTGAAACCAATGTTCATGAGCTTCGAAACAAGGGCATAATGGGAAACCTTATCGAAAGCCTTGGTGAAATCGGTATACACCGCATCAACTTGTCCTCTATGATCCAAAGTTTGACATAAGTGGTGGCTAAAGATGGCTAAATTAGTCACAGTTGATCTACCTTTCATGAAGCCGTGCTGATCAACAGCTATAATACTATTTACCGACAAGTAAATACGATTGTACAAGACCACCTCCAAAACCTTAGCAAAGTTGTTAAGTATCGAAATTGACCTATAATCATTAATGGCTGATTTATCATTAGATTTAGGCAAAGCATACTTTAGAGACCTTCCATTCTTCAGGAAAAGCCGATGATTTAAGTACTAGGTTGAAAAGTATTTGCAAAGGTTTTGCGAAGACGCATATGCAATCTTTTACAAGAAATGAAGGAATCTGATCAGGCCCAGAAGTGAACTTGTTTTTCAATTTATTGCCAGCAAGTATGATTTCTTCCTCTGAAATTGGCTTGTTATCGATGTCAACTATATATATGTAAAAAAACCAATGTGATATCCTTAAAATTGTGTAAAATCGCAAAACAATTTTACAAATTATCATGCTATATTACAGTCAAATGTTGTGATATTACAAAAAGTGTGTTTTGTGAATTTAAAATATTAGAAGATAGCTAAATGAAATTAAAAGTCTGATTTGTAATATTATTAACAAAATCGGTGGCATTAAATGACCAACGATTTTGTTAGTAATTTTCCAAAAAGAATTTTACAGTGCATTTGACTTTTTTTGCGACCTGGCTTGATGTGTTTCTACACGCCCCTTTCTCCACTAATTTGCCACAGACGGAACGAATGGAAACTGTGTTCGAATGTCACGTAGCGTCACACTCACGTCAAAATTGGCGAGCGTATCGTCCGAAGATGACGCGCAATGATTCATTGATTGATGATCGCCGGTCTTTTGTTATTAAATTATGGCCAACTGGGACGTATTTCGATTAATAACAGCGGTCGATGCGCAAGGATAATAAATTGAATTTTGAAAACGACCAGAGATACACTTCGGTCTCGTCGGAGCATTTATCACTGCGCCGGCTAAACATAGAAATTGCTTTGTGGTTTCGGTTGTTACCACGTGTCGTGTGGTGTATGAGGCATTGAAATATTGCTTTGGCTCCTCTGAACGCTGTTGTTATAGAAATGGGATTGTGTTTAGGTATGATGTGTATAGCGCAGGTAACGCTGATGTGCTCTGGAATGTTATATATGCGGTCAGCTCGCGAGATACAAAGAGCAATACGTAACCTTGATTCCATCAGGCATTTGTCAGGATCCTATTGTAGTCCCGGTACTGTTTTGGATATACACCTTCGAGTTACATATAGGGTGTCCCTGAATTTCTTCGACACGTGATACAATCGTAATAAAAAAAGTTCAAACGCAAACTGAGTAAAATTTCTGAAAGTATTACCAGGCATTCAATTTTTTACTTCCCACACCTATAGGTGAGCGGAGTATTGTGATCGCGAAAATTTTCGATTTTGAGATAACACGCTTTTTGAGGTTTTATGATGTCTACATAAGGAAAATCCACGTCACTTATCTCCGTCGGTCTGTCTGTCTGTCTATGCGCGTTCTTCTAGCCTCGTAATCTCAGTATCCGCTGCATGGATTGTGATGAAATTTGGGCAGTGATATGCTGTGGGTTCATAGTAGGTAATGTTCTTATGATTTTGAAAATCGGTGCAGGTGTGGCGGAGTAATTCACAAAAAACAAAAACAAAATATTCCTCAAACTTCATTTTTAGGTGTTTTAGGAGTTCCTGGTCATTTTCTACGTTTTTTTTGGGTGGGGGTGAAATTGGGGTGGTTGGGGGGTGGGGGGTTGTAAATCTCAAAAATGTGTAAAAGAAAGACCTAGCGGCATAATACCCTTTTTTAGGCCCATCCGAACATTGCCTTGTCTGTTCCAGAAACCAAGGGACTTAGAAGTTTCTGATAAATACATAGGAATATTGCTGTAGATCGTTCTGAATTGAGTAACGTAAAAGTTATGGAATGGATTTCAATGAAACTTTGTCATAGTATTATTACCGCGGCGAGGATGGAAAACGCGTATGTTTTGGAAAAATCGTGTCAGCAGCGCAGCAATAATAAAAAAATAAAAAAAATAAAAATTCCTCAAACTTTGTTTTTTCAGGGGTTCCTGATCATTTTCTACTTTTTTTTTGGGTAGGGGTGAATTTGGGGTGGTTGGGGGGTCGGAGGTTGGAAAACTGCAAAATTTGTTGTATTCATAATGGGCTGTCCATTGACCTACTGTGAATGAAAAACCTAGCGGCATAATACACTTTTTTAGGTCCACTTGAACATTTCCTTGCCTATTACAGAAACCAAGGGACTTACAGTTTTGTGATGTATACATATATATGAGTATTGCTTAATTTCGTTCTATGTATATTGCGTAAAGCAAAAATTATTAAATTGATTTTAATGAAATTTCGACAAAGAACTGACTATCGCGGCGAGAGTGGAAAACGCGCCAGTGTCTGAAAAGTCATGTCGGTGGCGGCGCACAATAATTAAAAAACTAAAAATATGAAAACTAGCTGTCGAAACACAAAACCTTAAGGAACCCTCAAGTATTAAGGAACCCTTAAGTATCGACTATTAAATATAATAAGAAAATCGTCGTTACTCGAATGGTACAATACCTTAAAGTGAGTGTTATGTAGGCGAAGTTTAGGTAAAGCTGCTCTTATACTCAACCTTCATACAGTATATAAAAGATGCAAGCAAAAGTACAAAAGGAACACTGAAATGTAAAATACGAAGATTAGCAAAGAAATGTTGCACAAAACAATCTAAATAACTATCTAAAAGAACCAGCTAATAAATTTACAAAAAAAACATATATATGTCTACAGATATTTATCTACTTACAAAGTGATCCAGAAACTAACCTATCACAGGGATTAAAGATTGAAGAGTGCTTAAGACTTTAACTTTCGTTTTGGAACTTGGTAATGGCAAGGATTTCAAGATACTGTCAATACTATTATAAAATTTTACTCATAAATATGAAAAGCAGCTCTTAAAGAGGGCTGTTCGGTGGCAAGGAATACATAGGCTATGTTGATATCTCAAGTGCCTGCTGTGAGTATCACAACGAAACATTACCTCGCATGCAGATGGGTTTTGATCCCCTCATGATACGATGGACAAAAACTGTACAGGGTGTTAATTATGTTAACAAACTTTAACCACGGATAGTACTCCGAAAAATAGAAAGGAAATGTCATATGAATATGGCTCCGGAAATGCTGCCTAAGGGAGCTACGCCCCTTTGCATGGGGCACCCTGAAGACGGTTCTACCTCGATATTCTCGAAGCCATTCATAACAAAATTACGAAATTAAGTACGATGGGTAAACTTTTGACGCTGAATTTGATTCTGGATTCAAAATTTCATAACTTTAATCAGAGGCGTATCATACGGGAGGAGTTAAGGGTAAAAATAACCCCATTTTCTAAATGGTAATTTTTCTGACATTTTGATTTTACAATATGGTATTTCAGACATTTCTACGTAAAAATGGTCTCTTGGTACATCTCGATAGGGCCATCCGTTTTCGAGAAAAATGCAAATTATTGAATTGATGCAGGCTATTGTAAATAGCACACACACACACACACACACACACACACACAGCACACTTACTAAATAGATGAACATTTATTTATTTACGATAGCCTACATCGATTCAATAATTTGCATTTTTCTCGAAAACGGTTAGCTGTATCGAGATGTACCAAGAGACCATTTTTACGTAGAAGTCTCTGAAATACCATATTCTAAAATCAAAATGTCAAAAAATTACCATTCAGAAAATGGGGTTATTTTTACCCCTAACTCCTCCCATATGATACGCCTCTGACTAAAATTATGAAATTCTGAATTCAAAATCAGATTCAGCGTCAAAAGTTTACCCATCGTATCTATAATTTCGTAATTTTGTTATGAACGATTTCGAGAATATGAGGGAAAACCGTCTTCAGGGTGCCCCATGCAAAGGAGCATAGCTCCCTTAGGAAGCATCTTCGGACCCATGTTCATATGACATTTTCTTTCTATTTTTCGGAGTACTATTCGTGGTTAAAGTTTGTTGACATACTTAATTAACACTCTGTATATTGATATTTGGTAAGGTCAACCATTCTCATCCAATGTAGTGTGAGGAAGATTTCCGAAACATGGTCAAATTTTCTTAAACTTGAAATAAAATACGACCCTATTAGATACTTACAAAGACAGTAAATAACGAAGTGACAGGAATCTATCAAAATTCAAATTACTTGCGATTTACTATCCCATCCACTTGGCTCAGTCATTGCACCGGACCAGATGTAATCTGGTCTACGACACTGAAACGAGAATCCATAATTTATTAGAAACTATAAAGGTATTTATTGCTACAGATATAAGGAAAGATTACGTCCGAAGTTTTATAGAGATCATCTGATTAATTTCGTTGGATCTGTTTTATTTTGTGGTTGTAAAAGAGAAAATCCATCCCAGCCGAAGATGAGCTTACAGTTATTTTGTTGTTCTAACGGCACAGTGCTTTGTGGAAGTGAAATTAACACCAGACTAATAAAATCATAAAGAACTTGAAAATTTGATATCTCGGTTATTAATCCTGGTCATAAAAGTGTTAGATAATTGCTGCGGTGCTCAGTAGCGTCCCGAATATTTTGCTTTAGATTCCTATTTATGTATTTTTTTAATATTAATAATACTGTCTTCTTTTCTCATTGTTAATACATTGCCGTTAGGTATTGAAATCTTTGATAAATGATATGTATGTTTTCCTGAGTTCAGTGAATAACCTACAATACCGCATTCAATGTCAACTGTCACTAGAAATATCTACAACTTACTTCCCTCACAGAGAGGTGAGGGGAGTATTTTTATCGTGAACGTTATAGATTTTCAGAAAATACACTTTTTGGGCGTTTTATGATCTCTACATAACAAAAATACAGGTCACTCATTTCCGTTGGTCTGTTGGCGTTCTTCTTCCCTCGTAATTTCAGTAACCGCTGCATGGGTTGTGGTGATTTTGTATGTGTGGTCGTAGTAGGTAGTGCTGTAATGTTAAATTTTGAAAGTAGGTGCAAACATTTCACATATTTCTCAAACTCCGTTTTTAGGCCGGGTTTCTTTTTTTTTTTTTTATGGTCGGCCTCCCGCAAAGGCTGAAAGCCTATGGCGCTGTAGAAGCGCTGCGAGAGGACAAATGACTGTTCACGTCAGATTTGAAACGCTGCAGGTTGTAGCCGTCGGGAAACAAATTCCCCGGCAGCTGATTCCACAGCGTCGAAGTTCTCCAAAAGAAGGAATGCTGGAGGAGACTGGTTCGGGGAGTAAGGACCTCGACCTGGTAAGGATGAGCTCGCAGAGCTTCTCTAGTATTCCTGGTCCGGACGGCCTTTGGTGTTATTATCTGGGAGAGCTCACTCGAACATCTTCCGTGATAGAATCTGTAAAACAGACATAGGTCAGCCACCCTCCTTCGATGTTCCAGGCTGTGGAGGTCCTTTGTGAGGTTAGGCGTATCGATCAATCTAATTGCTCTTTTCTGGATAGTGTCCAGAAGCTTTAGAGAGTGCTTCGGAGCACATCCCCATACATGGGAGCAATACTCCAGCGATGGTCGTATCTGTGCCTTGTAGAACAGCAGTAATTGCTCTGGTGTATACAACTTCCTACATCGGAACAAAACTCCAAGCTTCTGGGATGCCGTTTTAGCAATACTGACGACGTGGTCGTGCCAGGACATGTTATTGTTGATGTTGATTCCCAAGAGCTTGACAGAAGGTGATTCGACTATGGGGTGACCCTCCATTTCCACGGTTGGTAAGCCATCGTGAGACTTCTTTGTCAGTGTTGTTGCCTGAGTTTTTTGTACGTTGAACTGTACTTTATTTGCTAATCCCCACTCGACAATTGTTTTGATATCTGCGTTGATCTGTGAGGCATGCTGCTGTCGCCGACGTACCGTCTCCTGGGATGATAGTGGCTTGCCTGGTTCCATGCACGACACTAATGTACTGTCATCTGCGAAGCTGTAGATTGGATTGGATGTTATTTCCAACAGCTCGTTGATGTATAGCAGAAACAGTGTAGGGGATAGGACAGATCCCTGAGGAACACCGGCGTTTATTGAAAATACGTCTGATGAACAGCCCTCGACTACAACATACAGGGATCGATCGTTCAAAAAGCTATTCAGCCACTGGCGCAGGCCAGGTGGTAGTCCATAAGCAGCAAGCTTGGCCAGAAGTCCGTCATGCCACACTCTGTCGAAAGCTTTCGATATGTCAAGTGCAACAACACGGGATTCCCTATGTTTGTCTATTGCTCTGTTCCACAAGTGAGTGACGTAGGCAAGGAGGTCACCTGTAGACCTGTGCTTGCGGAAGCCATACTGGCGATCATTTATGATGTCATTGTTGTCCAGGTATTTCAGGAGCTGTGTGTTAATGACAGTCTCCATAACCTTAGACATGATGCTGAGAAGAGCCACAGGTCTATAGTTGGTGGGATCAGTTTTTTTGCCTTTCTTAGGGATAGGTTGCACGCAGCCAATCTTCCACGAATCGGGAAACACACCTCGTTGATATGAAAGTTTGAAGAGCTTGCAAAGAATAGGTGCAAGCTCAGCGGCACAGCGTTTAAGGACAATGGCTGGAATCTGGTCAGGACCAGTAGCTTTATTGGTGTTCAGTTTTTGGAGGATGCTTTTTACATCTCGATGTTGAAATCTGACCCCTGCCATTCTCGAGTTCACGCTTATGGTGGTGGTCGGGGTACTTCCTTGAAAGTCTACAGTAGAATTTCTGATCGTTTTCTACTTTTTTTTTGAATGAGGGTAAAATTGGGACTGCCAGGGGGGGGATAGAGGGTTGTAAAACTGAAAAATTTGTTGTATAGGTAATATACAACAACCAAGGCATTTAGAATTTTCTGTATTGCTTTAAATTGGTCTCTACTTTGTAACGTGGAAACTATCGAATTGATTTTCATTATAATAAAAAGACTAAAAATATAAAAACAGCTCAATCATCGTTTTAGAGTTCCTTGATCATTTTCTACTTTTTTTGCTTGGGGTGATTTTGAGGTGAGTTGAGGGGTGGGGGGTTGTAGAACTGAAAAATTTGTCATATTCATAATATCCTGTCCCTTGACCCGAAAAAAAAAGATCCAGCGGTATAATTTTCTAGGACCTTCCGTACCTTGCATTGCCCATTACAGAAACCAAGGACTAACTGGTGTATACATAAGAATATTGATTTAGATCGTTCTGTATTGTGTAACGTAGAAACTAATAAATTAATTTCAATGAAATTTTGACACAGCATTAAGGGTGCTACCGTTACAAGGTTAGTAAACGCGTATATTTTTTAGAAATCGTGTCAGTAGCGGCGCAGCAATAATCAAAAGACCTAAAAAAGATAGAAAAAGCTCAAGCTTTGTTTTTAGGTGATTTGGAAGTTCCTGGTAGTTTTCCACATTTTACTTTTCACATAGATAGAAGATAGGGTAGTATTGTGATCGCGAACCTTTTTCGATTTAGAGATACTACGCCTGTTAAGTGTTTTATGATACATACCTACCTGACAATCCAGTCAGTCATTTCTGTCGGTCTCTATGTCTATTTGCGTTTTCCTAGCCACGTAATCTCAGTAACCGCTGCATGGATTGTGATGAAATTTGGGTAGCGATATGTTATGGGGTCGTGGTACGTTTTGAAAATGTGTGCATTGGCGGCGGAGAAGTTGGTAATTAGCAAAAACTCATATCATAACCTCTCCAAACTTTGTTTTAAGGGCTTCTTGATGTTGAAAAATTTCAAAATCGCTCAAACTTTCTTTTTAGATATTTCAAGGTCCACTAATCATGGCCTACCTTTTTTCAATTCAATTCAATTTGTTTATTGGTGCCTAAATACGCCTAAGCAATTACATAAGTCAAAAAATAATAAAAATAGTAACACACACAAACATATACCTATAACACATACACCTACATATCATACATATAATTAAATAATTAAAATCAATTAAAATACAATATAACACATAATGCAAAAATAGTATAAGTTTATTAAATAACTATATACGTGAAATTGTCCTTCCAGAGAATGGTGTAGGGATAGAGGAACTCAAAATTTTTTGTAAGCGCTGGCAATATATGGAAAGTGATCAGTCAAGATACTTTTGATGCCATTTTATTATCGTCGTTGGTTCATACTTTTTTACGGCCCATTCTATCAGAGTCTGGGAACGAGCCGAGTAGTACAAAAACCACCAGTTCATGAATATGTGGGATACGGCCCTAGACATCCAGAAGTTCTCGAACATCCTGTAAGCGCCCAATCGATCAATTCCTATTGAGCGATCAAGTAGTCACGAGTCACAGGACGTCAGTTGAAGTGTCAAGACGTACGACGAAAGACGCAAAAGACGACGGTATCAACGACGCGATCGATACATCTTCAAGAGCATTATATTATTACGACGTGAATTATTGTTATAGTTTAAAGTGTTCAGTAATACACCTATTACATCACTAAAACCGAGTCACATTCACTTGACCAAATCATAACCCACAAATATTTGTATCGAATATGACTTCCCACTGCCTTTATCGCATATAACAGCATGGTTTGATTACGCTACTGTATCTTCTTATTATGAGATAACGCGGTTTCTCAGATTGAGCTGAGGCGTTACACATTTTTTCCGCAACATCAATTTAAATGTTGTATTCCTCCGCAAGAGCCGTAGAAGACGCGTTACGTAATCGATCGCCTGCACTTTGATAGATTTATATGTGTAGCGAATGTAATAAAGTTTAACCATATTCCTTGTTTACCACTAAGTGCATTTATTTGCGAAACTCGTCCGAACTGACGTTCTTCTACCCACCGATCATCATTTCTACAGACCGTCAGCAAATTGGAAATTGAGGACTCGCACTTCTAGTGTAATTTGTAAAACGCATTAAGTCGGGGGCTAGGGTATTACCAACACGAATATTATCAATAGTTTTGAGAACTGTAGCTCTCCATCGTTCGCGATTTACTGTCAGTTCAGTGGCGCTCTTGATACTCATATCCAGCAACTGTTTCGTCGTATCCACCCAGCGTGTAGAGGAACGGCCACGGCGCCGTCCACTTGGGGGCATGACCCTGAACTACAAGTGTCTCCATATTATCGCGTCTGTGTATATGTTCGAAGAATATAAGCATTCTCGTCGACACAATGGAGGATAGTTTCCTTAGATTACCGAGCTCATCCAGTACGGAAACGTTAGTTCGATGGGCGGTATAAGGAACTCTCAGCATTCTCCTCCACGTTCACATTTCAAAAGGATCTATGCGAGCTCTATCGGCCTTTTTAACAGTCCAAGTTTCCGAGGCATACAAAAATATGGAGAACACAAGAGACTGAACCAGCGACATTTTGGTAGCTTCAGTTATGTTAGGGTCACGCCATATTTTAGTAAGCTTTGTCATGGCCAGACGTGCCTGTTGAATGCACGTCGAATTTCATTTTCACAGCTACCCGAATTATCGATCAAAGAACCGAGGAGCACAAAACTTTGAACAACGTTACAACGGCCTACTGACTTTATTTCTTGATGATTATCGTGCTTTCTATCTACGATCATAGCCTTAGACTTACTGCAGCAATTTTATTTTGTACAGTAAATAAAAGTTTATATACTGAGCATGTCTTATACTTACATCACTATATTGATTAGATTTATATTACGTATAGTCATACACATACTAAAATACTACTTTTTAGCGATTTAGATGAATTTGTAACAAACATACGATGGGCTAGTCTAACAGTTAACAACAAATTCAAAATTCAGCTCCAGTATCACATTCCTGTAGCTATCTTCACTTTCTTGTTCTCCCAAAATTGTAAAAGGACTACAAAATGTATAATTCTGGATATATTGTCTGACCAGCTTATAAACAAATTGTCCATAGTAAAGCCATACAGAAATACCCATCTTTGACTCAAAATAGTCCAAATACCTACCTTAAAAGAAGTTAAAGTTAAAAATCGGTTCATTTTTTTGTCCGGACCATAAAAGAGAATCAATCGAATCCCAACTGTCAGTAAGAATTGGTTCTGAAAGAGTGCATTCGGTTGACAAGATCAAAATTCTTGAGGTAGTCATTGACATGAAACACAGATTCACAAGTCAAATCAAAAAAGAAAACCTACTTGAGACTGAGACCACTGTACGCAAACAAATTTCAAATTAAGGAAAAAATTATGCTCATCTTGTATCCTGTCTACCTTCAGCTACTGTGATGTTTTATATTTTGCTTGTCTATATGTCTGTGTATAAAAAAAATTGTTTCCAAATTGTACAAAATAACTGTGTCAGGTTTGTTTGTGGACTTAAACGTTTTGACCATATTTCTAACAGTCCAGTTGGACTCAAGTGGATGAATGTTAAAAATGTCGTCAAATATCATTACCTTGTTTTTATTCATAAGCTAATAACTACCGGCAAGCCCTTTTATCTAAGAGAAAAGTCAATTTTTAGGAAAGACATATATGACAGGCATATAAGGTTTGGTTATGCTTTAACCATTCCTGTTCATACTACAGCTTTATTTCAGAGGCCTTTTTGATATAATGCTGCGACTCTGTACAATGCCATTAGTATCAAATATAAAAACATGTCTGTGCAATAATTCAACAAAGCAGTAAAAATGTTGATTAACTTATTATTAATGTACTAGTTAATTTCTTGCAAGACTTTGTTTTTTTTTGCCTTGAGGACTGATGTATGTGTGGATGTGATAAATGTATGTATATTTTCATATCTCAATATGTAATTGAATCTGCTACTGAACAACTTTGTCTGATTCAGAGGTGGTTAAGTGTAAAAGGGGTGATACACGTACGAGCAAGTACGCGTACTTATGGCTCGACGACCCTTTTCGCCTGTGTGTCACCGTAAGTACGCGTACTTTAAAACCGTCGCGCAAACCGCCGGCGCGGCGATCCAACTGGTTTGAAATATTGCTCGTAGCTTGTCTCGGCTCGTACTGCGAGCCGCGGGCCACCACTTTGTTTCAGCAGGCCATCGATGTGCAACGCTTGTTGTGTTTGGCGTTTGTTAAAAGTTTTGTTTATTTAGGAAAATTATTAAAATGAGTGATTTCACCTTCACGAGTATCACCGACGTCGAGCCGAGTAAGTTCGCGAACTTAAAAACCGCGTACTTAAAGTTCGTATGTGTATCACCCCTTTAAGAGTAGCATGTTGCTAAACTTAATACAAGCTGAATAAAGACGATTATTATTATTATTCCAGCCTCACAAAGGACCTCAACAGCCTGAAAAATCGAAGAAGGGTGGCTGACCTATCCCTGTTCCATAGATTCTATCACGGAAGGTGTTCGAGTGAGCTCTCCCAAATAACAAAACCAAAGCCTGTTCGAATGAGGAACACTAGAGGGGCTCTGCGAGCCTATCCTTACCAGGTCGAGGCCTCTGCCACCCGAACCAGTCTCCTCTAGCATTCCTTCTTTTGGAGAACTTGTGGAATGTGGAATGAGCTACCGGGGAATTTGTTTTCCAACAGCTACAACCTGCAGCGTTTCTAAAGTACTCCCATACTCACCCTAGTACAGCGCCATAGGCTTTCAGCCGTTTCGGGAGGTTGACCATAAAGAAAACCGTTTGCAGAATCAGCCTGTTACACACATAAAAAGAAATTCTCAAGTCAAGAATTGTGATATTCTTGTAAATACGTACTCACAACAAGAATATCGGTACTCACTCTAAGAAGGAATATTTGATGAGAAAATTATAGAAAATTTGTATCAAGAATAATATATTTTTGATTTATATACTTATTTTAAAGAAATATGCTCCGAAAGAAAACATACTTTTCTTTGCAACCAAGGCTATAATAATTTAATAACAAATATTTCATAATTTTATATCAAGATTATGATTTTTCCCAGCGGTGCCCAGTTCATTTCTATCAAGAATACAGACAGCTTGCAAACTTCATTTACAATATGATAATCTTGGTTTGAAAATGAACGCTGTTTTACACGCACACCCTATATTTGTATCAAGTAAATCATTTATTTGACGTCTACCAACGTCGGAGTGCGCAGACGCGCGGGTCAACCCTAACCTCTCCACCCTTTCTACTCAACAGCCTGTTGCCCGTCCGCGTCCGCGCCGCCGCGCCATTATCGGTTTTCGGATTGTCGCATTCGCCGCCGTCTTTAGCGGGATCCTGCATAATAGCACGTAATAGCATCTAATCAAACTGTTAAATAAATTGTCATTGCCACGTGATACCCGTGATACCACCGTCAACCATCAGTCATCGAATCTGCCGGTAGTGCTGGTCCACCGCCATTTGAGTCGCGTCCCAGTTTCCATCAGCTTCCTTATCACTGGATCTATCCAACCATGAATGAGCTATTAAAAAAAATGGGATGCGAAGGTCTGACTCAGGTGTTCCTAGATAAGTTCTAAGTATATTAAAAGTGATTTAATAAATTTTGCAGAACTATTTCTCCAGAAAAATTTCTACATGCTCATAGAAGAGTTCGAATGCTCAAATTAATACTACTAGATTCATCATCCAAAAATACCACACTTTTAGAATAAAATTGAGCTACTTGCGTCAAGTTTATGAAATGCTCACAGTTAAGATTATGAAATGTGTAAGTCAAGATTATGAAATACTTCGGTCAATATTACCATATGCTTGATTTAAGATTTTGGTATTCTTACTGTCAAGAATTTCCCAGTTTTGCATTGAAGATATTTTCTCAATCTAACCCTTATATGGTCAAACATATCGTATTCTCACTTTAAGATTAGCATAACTTTGCGCGAAGTTACGGTATACTTGAATTAAAGTGTCTGTGCTCCATATTTTTATGTGTGTACCGAAACGAGACCCCGCAAAGAGCACCCATCGTAGAAAATCGCATTTTAGCCCACATTCCTGGCAGGCAACACAAGCAGATCGCGATCCGAGCAATGTCTGCGTATCAGATAGCAGCAGCGCAGGCTGGCTGGCTATTCGTGACTTATAAATAAAGATATAGTTACGAATCTGAAGAAGAAGAGTCAGCAAGGAGCGGCGGTTCGCCGGGAGATTTAAAAGATCTGCCGATGGCCGACCGACGCGACAGTCGCAGTCGGGAAGAAGAGAGGACAATTTAAAAGGGGACATCTGCATGCCTGTACGCAGTTTGTTTCCATCGATGAATATCGATCGGAGACCGACGATCGCGGAAACACTGCTTCCACCGAGAGATATATCACATTTCTATCTTACACAGATGCCAACCGGATGAGATACAGTCAGTTCTCAAAGGTATCTTGATTAGAAGTTCAAGCTAAATCGATATTACTACGTAGGTCGCCTAGATCACCTAGTGTCTCTCATACAGCAACTCTGATTTTTTTTTATGGTCGACCTCCCGCAAAGGCTGAAAGCATATGGCGCTGTAAAAACGCTGCGAGAGGACAAATGTCTGTTCACGTTAGATTTGAAACGCTGCAGGTTGTAGCCGTCGGGAAACAAATTCCCCGGCAGCTGATTCCACAGCGTCGAAGTTCTCCAAAAGAAGGAATGCTGGAGGAGACTGGTTCGGGGAGTAAGGACCTCGACCTGGTAAGGATGAGCTCGCAGAGCTTCTCTAGTATTCCTGGTTCGGACGGCCTTTGGTGTTATCATCTGGGAGAGCTCACTCGAACATCTTCCGTGATAGAATCTGTAAAACAGACATAAGTCAGCCACCCTCCTTCGATGTTCCAGGCTGTGGAGGTCCTTTGTGAGGTTAGGCGTATCGATTAATCTAATTGCTCTTTTCTGGATAGTGTCCAGAAGCTTTAGAGAGTGCTTCGGAGCACATCCCCATACATGGGAGCAATACTCCAGCGATGGTCGGATCTGTGCCTCGTAGAGCAGCAGCAGTTGCTCTGGTGTATACAACTTCCTACAGCGGAACAAAACTCCAAGCTTCTGGGATGCCGTTTTAGCAATACTGACGACGTGGTCGTGCCAGGACATGTTATTGTTGATGTTGATTCCCAAGAGCTTGACGGAGGGTGATTCGACTATGGGGTGACCCTCCATTTCCACGGTTGGTTTTTTGTACGTTGAGCTGTACTTTATTTGCTAGTCCCCACTCGACAATTGTTTTGATATCAGCGTTGATCTGTGAGGCATGCTGCTGTCGCCGACGTACCGTCTCCTGGGATGATAATGGCTTGCCTGGTTCCATGCACGACACTAATGTACTGTCATCTGCGAAGCTGTAGATTGGATTGGATGTTATTACCAGCAGCTCGTTGATGTACAGCAGAAACAGTGTAGGGGATAGGACAGATCCCTGAGGAACACCGGCGTTTATTGAAAATACGTCTGATGAACAGCCCTCGACTACAACAAACAGAGATCGATCGTTCAAAAAGCTATTCAGCCACTGGCGCAGGCCAGGTGGTAGTCCATAAGCAGCAAGCTTGACCAGAAGTCCGTCATGCCACACTCTGTCGAAGGCTTTCGATATGTCAAGTGCAACAACACGGGATTCGCCATGTTTGTCTATTGCTCTGTTGCACAAGTGAGTGACGTAGGCAAGGAGGTCACCTGTAGACCTGTGCTTGCGGAAGTCATACTGGTGATCATTTATGATGTCATTGTTGTCCAGGTATTTCAGGAGCTGTGTGCTAATGACAGTCTCCATAACCTTAAACATGATGCTGAGAAGAGCCACAGGTCTATAAGAAGAGCCACAGGTCTATATGATGGTAACCTGTCTGGTCAAACTGCAACCAGAAAAGGAGTTCGTCAGTGATGCGCATTATCTCCGATGTTATTTTAGATACTAAATGGAGTTTTAACAGCCACATAGACAGAATAATCAATCAGTCGAACAAAATGCTCGGCTTGATCAGAAGGTACTCAAGGCATTTTAATAGCCCCATAACACTTCTATCTCTTTACTACGCTTTCGTACATAGTAACATCTCATCTGCGTCCACTATCTGGAGCCCACATTACTATGTTCACGTCAAAAGGTTAGAATCGATGGAACATAAGTTCTTAAGGGTTCTTGTCAAGTCAGGTATTACAATAAGCAATCACGTGATGAAACATTTCAAAATTATACCCCTGGCGGATAGAAGAGTAATATCCGATATCTGTTACCTGCACAAAATCGTCAATAATCTCATTGACTGTCCGTATTTGCTAGCAAAAATTAATTTTTATGTGCCAACAAGGCCCAATCCTAGACATTGTATATACTTCAACATCCCGTTCTGCAGAACAAATTTGGGTTTGAATTCGCCACTTGTAAGAATGCAAATAAATTTGAATACTTATGGCAGAGTCGCCGATATTTTTAGCCATCAGTTTTCATCATTTAAGCGTTTACTAAAAGACAAATTTTTATCCGCAACTCCGTCTTGACCAAAATTGTTCTGCGGGGTAGTAATCTAGTGACAATTATTGTAGTTTAAAATTGTTTAGCTTTAACATCTTACATTCTATCTTGTTAACATTGTAATGAACATATACCTGTAACTTAGTGCAAAAACTATGATGTGGATGTCATTTTGGAGATTTTCTCTGTTGATATCCCAAATAGTGTGAAATAAATAAATAAATGACCATTTACCCTGAATTTGTGATGAGATAGGTATTGGACAACTGCAATGGCGGTATAACTGTTGGCGAAAGCAAAATATCCAACTTAAGATTTGCCTATTACTATTTCTATCCGATTTCCAGCGACTTCAGCGCATGGTTGGTAAATTTACGACCATTACGTAGCAAAATACTAAATACGTAGTATGGAAAGGCGTAAAATTTGTCATCTAACGGTACCCATATAGCAGTGTAGCGTCATCTGAGGATCGTATTGCAAGAGCTTTGACAAACTCATTTGCTCATATAATCACAGAGGTACATCTTACAAAAATTTTAGACATATTACCAGAAAGCTTACAAAAAGTTCGCATGGATTGAACTGTTAGTCTATAATTGATGAAAATGTGACCTGGACACTTCTTGCTGTGGATCCTTCAATTTATTATACCTAGCTGGTACAATTATTATTTGTTGAGGTAAAAGGACACTGTATGTCGTTAAAAATACCCCCTTCTCTCTCCATGGTCCAGCAAGGTACCTTCTTTCCTGCCCCATTTTCAAAAAACACACGCCCGTGGCACCGAACAAAAGTACTCCAATATGATCATCCATATCAGATGACATAAACCACATCACAGGCCGGTCCCTGAAAACTCCCGTTGTTTTACAGCCCGCTTTTGTCCGGTTTATTTAACGAAACACAATACTGTCTCCTCCAAATCGTAAAAGACAGTCCAACCTGCCCGGTCTTCGCTATTCACAGATTTCATAAATTATGGCTCATTCCTTTTGATTTATAGTTAGATTAAACTTTTATGATGAGTGTAAAGTCGGTTTAATTTGAAGGGTAATCGTGGCCAGCTTGGAACCCATCCATATAAATCGAGATTTTTTTCACGGGCTTGATGCGCTCGGATGAAGGATTTATGCTATTATTTAATTACTGGTCATTAAAGAATCCTTAATTCTAATGGTTTTATGAGTAACGATATGATCTCTCTTGTTTGATTATATCCAACCATAGTGGACGTAAGTTTATCTCTCACACGGTGCCGACTGAAGGGTTGACCCCTGACACGTGCATGGAAAAAATGGAGTCAAGTTGATTGACTCAGTACTTCCTACACATAACGGTGATACCATTTTATTATTTTACCATTGCATGAAGCTATAGTTTGAGATCACAATGCAACCAAACCATCGCTTGCCCGCCCTCAAAAAAACTGTCAGTTAATATTCTCTTGCATTTCTGTAGTAACCAGGATAATATCAGTTTTTATTCTGCAAGTTTCAACTGGAAGAAATGAAACAATCAGGAATCTTTAAATCGCCTAAAAGCGAAGTTTGAGCTATTTTTATATTTTTAGTTTTTTTTTTATTATTGCTGCTTCGCTACTGGCACGATTCCTAAAAACCATACGCGATTTTATCCACGCCGCGGTAATAATACTGTGTCAAAATTTCACAAAAATCAATTCAATATTTTCCACGTTACACAATACAAAACCATGTAAAGCAATACTTGTATTTAACATATCAGAAAATTCTAAGTCTCTTGGTTTCTGTAATAGAATAGAATAGAATTTATTGACCGTTACATTATAACATTATATGTTTACAGTCACACATAATCAGTTTGAGTTTACATTAACACTAAAAAGGTCTACAAACTCCTGTGTGGAATAAAAACAATGATCTAAAAGTAAATACTTAATTAACTTCTTAAATCTAAATTTGTTTAATAAATCTATATTTACATTTTATTATATAATAAGGCAATGTTCGGATGGACCTAAAAAAGTATATTATGCTACTAGATCTTGTTCTCACCGTTCAACACTGCCTATTGCTCCAATTGAGTTAGTAGACAGCACCAAATTTCTTGTGCTATAATTATATAGACGAGATACTAAGGCGGACATCTCATGTAGAAGCTACTGAAAAAATACTTAACAGTCTACTGCTACACCATGAGTATTTTGGGCAACTACTTAATAATAGTAATATGTCAATATTGCATCAAAGATACAAAAGGCGAAGTTTAGCCATTGTGGCTATTCCACTCAACCATTTCCTAAAACTAAACTTAACAACTAACCCTAACCTAGTTTCTACCTATACTGCTTCATTTACAATGTTTAAGTATTCTTGTCAACAAATCTTTAGGAAACAGAAAAAGCAGATATAAGTTGAATACAAATCTATGCTGACTGAATTTGTAAAATGTGTTCTTGAAGCTTTTTTTTGAAATCACGACAAGGGGACATAAAATGTCTATATGCATTATATAGTTTAGCTGACTGGAAGAAACTTGGATTTTAAAACTCTGAAAATCATTTATTTCCCAAATTTGAATGTATATTTAGCTTTGGAATTATTTTCTATGGCCATAGTGGCTTTTCATAGTCCGGAAAAGAGCATGAAGATGTATGAAAAAAATAACGTACAAAGAAACTTCCTTATATTAACGCTTTTTCACCTATTTCTGTCAATAGATTATGTATTTTGCGGAATATTTGTGTAATAAGTATTTGTTATTTTTTTTACTTTGGTGTCAACTGCATCGACTGCTGTGTTCTATGTAGGCTATTTTACTAAGGACCAGTATCATGATTTTTTTTATGGCTGTATATGATAGAGTATGGCATAAAATATTCTCATATTTTACCGCGATTTTTTTGGGTATGGGAAGGTCGGGAAAATGAAGAAAACACTTGAATTTTTCTAGTCGCGTGACGTCACAGGACTATAGTGGAACAGCCAATCAGAAGACGGGTATGCTAAAATAGATAGTTTGAATATATGGCCAGTGGTGCCAACGAATTCGCATAGGTTAGAAGGAGTCAACAAGAACTATGTTTGTTTGCGCAGTCCTAAAAGAAATGATTCAGGGGCAGCTTCATTTTCGTGAAAGATCGCACAGAGGCCGCGATATGGTCCGAGAGGTGGCGTCAAATTTCTTCGACCATTAAACTGAGGCTGGATTTTTTACGTAAACTTACTTAATATTGATGAGAAAAAATATCTATAGCTGGACTATGGCAGCTATGGCAGATCCGTGACCTAAGATTTTGAGAGCCTGCTTAAGTGGCAAAAAAGGAGACCCATGTGGCTGCGCGATGAACAGCGTCTGCCTTCGATAGTTGGGCAGCAGCAGCCTTGTGCGCGGTTAGCGCTTGGGTGGGTGACTGAATTGCACCGAGCACACGAGTATTCAGTTCCGACTGCATGAAAATTACGTCAATACCGCGATTTGGTAGTTGACGAGGCAACACTGCACTGCTGTCGTATGGCGCGCATTGCACCGATTGGATAAATTTAAATCTCTTTTTCAATCAAATGTTACAGTACACCCATTTTTGTATACACTAATAGGTTATAATCATATAATCATTGTTTTCAATCCTATGACACTAGTCCATTGTTGTTATTATTAATGCATCTTAAGTTGTCCACAGCTCCCAATAAGTACTTGTTTACCCTAGACAAAGAGTAGCAATTTCATTCATTCATTCGAAACCAATCACAGACGACGTCGTTTCGATTTTATTAAAGCTCGTCAGTGTGATTTAGGTCTCAGACGAATAAATGAAATTGCAAGCTAGTGCCTAGTCGGTAAAACTCGTACGAGTAGTAGCAACATATAGATATTGGGAAGCAGTACTTTGAGGAAGTATTGTTTCGCCATCTATCTACCCAACGCCGTAGCTAGGCTATGACCATGGGAGGGGTTCACGTATAAACGAAATGAGTTGATTTTGTAATGTTTCAATTTGCGTAGAAGCTGTATAAGCTGTATTGCTGTTCAAACTGCAGAAACTGAGGGTGCATACACAGAAAAATTTAAACAGTACTAAAAAGAATCGCTAAGTTTATAGAAAGCATCTTGATAATTTTTTTTCTGAATGATTTTAGCAGTTTATTTCATTCATGGGAATACTCATGGGGGGGGGGGTTGGACCCCCTATCATCATCGTCACAATGTCTTAACAGACATGTTGTGAACTCGTAAAATGCATTTACACATTTTACGAGTTTCTCTTGGTATATCTTTAAGATCTTTAATGCAGTAGTTTCCCATTTGCTTTCTGCATCCTCATGCCGTTGACCAGATGGTATCTACTGGTTCATCAGCCTTTAGGGGCAATTTCTCACCCCAAGGGCAAGAAGATGTCCTGACTCTTCTCAACTCGTCCACCCGGAGCTGTTGGTTGAGGAGAGGTTACTGCTTATACCGACAGTAGTTCGGTATTCCTTTCAGTCGCCTACGACACGCAGGATATACGATGGGAGATATTCTAACCCGCCCCCACACGGGGGTGGACTCCCTAAACCTCGTCTTTATATGTGTACCGCCCTGTAAAACTACCAAAGCCGCTGCCTTTTGCCCCCTAAAAACAAAGTGCACGCCCGTGGGTGGCGCGATTCGCGATTGTTTAGACACGGGCACTTAATACTCGATTTTATTTATCTTTTAGTAGAAAGCCTGTGTGGTCCTGTTCGTCCTCACACACACATATCCTCCTCACTTGGCGTGCGAAGCGACACAAAAACTCCGACACCCGATATAATGCCGCCTTTTTATGCCACGTACACGCGAGAATTTTAATTGTAGCAGAATTAATCCAGCAATATAAATCCACTTGCGTGGCTCCATAGACCGGGAGCTAAAGTCCCCTTTGGAACTCATTTTATTTAGCGTATAGTTATAGTACTCATGAAAAAAGTCATAGAAAGGAGTAGAACAGTTTTTCTTTACAATTTATTTCTCTTGTTTGTTTTTACTTCGGTGTCATAGGCACCGACTGCTCTGGTCATTAGCCTCGTGTTCTGTGTAGGCTTTGTTACTGTTTCCCGGCGCCACTCTAGGAACAGCACTGTTAATTGGAAGCTAACAGTGAGGTCTCAGCCGTCAGGTCGCTCTGTAACCAAGACGTGAAATGTTAGATTATATAAATTCCCTTTTTAGCAACATCCAATCCCAACAAAATTGCGTTTAGAGCATCAAAATTACCCTAGTTATTTTAACGATGCCTATAATAAAAGTTGTACTTCTCTATTTGCTCTTTTTCTTTCTCTCTCTCCTTCTTTTTCTTTTTTTTCTCTATAACATTGTCTGGTTTCTGGGTGACCAGATCGACAGAATGACAAACTGACTGATGAACTATGACATAAAGGCAAAGGTCCTTCGGACCGCCTTGACAGCTAGCCACGATGAGTAGTTTCAGGTGCGGATACTCGCTGAGCTTTTTATATGGATATTCATTTTTGATTGAAAAATAAATTTCCGCTTCTGACGAGAATCGAACCCGGGATCTTCCGGTCTTGCTGTTTTGTTTTTTGTTTTTTTAATTTTTTTTTGTTTTTTTTGTTTTCTTGTGTTTTTTGTCTTTTTCCTTTGTTTTTCTTTGCGATTTTTAACAGTAACTCTAGGCTATCGGTTAAATGGCGGATCATCTGGCTAGGATGGCAACAGTTTTGTGGGCCCGGAACCAGCCTTAGGACTATCTGCAAACTTGATTAGGAAAACAACTGGAGAGTGGATCCAGAATCAATACTCTCTGAGATGGAACAACATGTCTGGTCATCTCCGTCAAGCTCGGGAACTACTAGCAGGGCCTGCAGAGAGAATAGGACGAGTTTGTCTCTCTCTGGATAGGAGTAACTTGAGATTGCTAGTAAGCCTATTAACGGGACACAACACCTTCAGGCGTCACTTGTTCGTGATGAGGGTGGTCAACGACCCAACGTGCAGAATCCTCGGCACACATCTTGTGTCGCTGTGAAACCCTGGGTTATTACAGGCAGTCTACGCTGGGCTCAAGAACCTTGGAAACAATAGAGATAAAACGAATAGGACCTAAGAATGTACTTGCCTTTGCCAAAAGGGCAGATCGGAACTAGAGAGGCGCAAAAGGGCCCATTGTGTGGCCTATGCACCAGCCACATTCCGTGCTGGATAGCCTCTGGTCCTTATTCATTCATTCATAGGCTATCGGTTAATATCGAGCCTGAGAATCTATTCTGACAGTTTGGCTTGGAGGAAGTCCTTGTTGTTGCCTGGATATGCTCTAAGGCCACACTCTTGCATTATATGCCTGACAGTTTGGCATTCCTCTCCACAGTAGCATCTTGGGGATTCGCGCTTGTTCCATTCAAACAACGAATCAGCGCACACTTCATGCGACATGCGAATTCTGTTTAGAGTCGACCAGTCCTTTCGGTGGAGCTCAAAACAAGGGGGTTCATGTTGATTTCTTCTGGTGTTTGGGTTGCACAACTTTCTGCCCATTTAACTGCAGGGTTAAAACTACCAGACTCAGGTTGGGGAGCTGTTGTAATTGGTGGTTTTCTGGACCGTAATCTTCGCAAGGAGAGATCAGGTATATCTTGGTGGATTGACAGTGAGGGATTTGTTACATTTTTTCAGAAGGGCATTTTCTGGATGGATGGATGGTGGAGCTATTTGGCTGAGTGTTGGTTGCTAGTAACTTGAGGTCGATTTGATGCATCCTTATAATGGTTCTCATACAAGGTATCCAGTTAGTGTGTAATTCTTCGATATCTCGCAAGGTGTACCTGATAGAAGAAAATGTCAAATACAAAAGTTATTTGCATATTCCAAAATATTTTGAAATATACAGGGTGTTGCGGGAAAGTAAGATAGTGATCAACTTAATTTTTCTTATATGGAACTATAACTTTTTCTTAAATTCTTCTAGTGTCCATCATTGATCTCTATCCAACCCTAAAACATCTTTGGGATCGATTGCGACGTTGCCAAGTTATAATTTATTTTCTATTAATTTCCGGATTTGCAAGGTCGCAAGTAATACGTCCAAATTCATATATTCCTTTAACTTTTCTCAATAATATTATACGGCTAGTTACTTGAATATCAAGTGGATATTATTTTGGATGTTACTAGCAATTTGTATCTACAGGGTGTTTTTGGCAGAATTTTAAATTACGGAAAATTGAAGGTCATTTTACTTTGTTTTTTAAATGTAACACTCTGTATTTTTTATTTTAAATCAAAATATCTACTAATACCCCATCTCACCTTGTAATATTTTTTTCGCGTTTGCGACGTTGCCAAGTGATAAATTATTTTTCCAAATTTTCAAACAAATATCCCTGATTTTAATTTATTTTAAATAGGCTCCTCTACTTACTTTTATTGCTATGAATTGCGCATGTCGACTGTTTCAGTAAACGTTACCGGAACGCTTAAATATTTCCAAAACCGCCACAGCTGGAGAGGCGAAATTCAATACTTTGAGGTTTTTGAACATATAGAATTCAAAAACAGTGTTGTCAGATTTACCAATTTTATATCATAATTTTGAATGGAATGCCCTATTTATGAAGTCTAACGTAAAAGTATAATTGTTTTTTATATTTTATAGTATACTTTTATCTTCCGTCTATCTATTTTGTTTATAGGACACTCAGTAGATTATTTTTAACAAATAAAGTCCGCAACATACCAGCTTACTCAACAAAAAAAACTGCCACTCCTTCTTTTTTACTTCTTCTATTTTTCGCGCATGTTTTGGCACAAGCGACATACAAATTTTTGAAAAGATTATATCACAAATCTTTTGAAGAAAGTGAATGTCGCAAGCCGAAGTAGATCCATTCAAGGCCATGATGAGTAGTACCAAGAACTGGATAAGCGAAGCAATTTAAAGAGGGGCAGCAAGATATGTTAACTAAATTTCATGTATAGTTTTAGAATCTCAATCCCAATACCCATGGCCGACTCTACTCTCTAGGCCGGAGCATTGAAATATGGCAACACTGAATAGCGGGCCGAGCTGGGTCGAGCTTTTATTTGTTTTTAAATCATTAATGTAAATCTTCCAGAGTAAAAAAGAAGATTGGAAGGTGATTTTTAATGTGTTTTTAATTATTTACCTGCACAAATGAAACTATAAAGATAAAAAGATGCCGGCAAAGTGTGTAGTACCAGGTTGCACTAGTAATTGTGCTTCCAATAAAGGACATATTAGGGTGTTTAATTTTTCTCAAGACAGCATTTCAAACAGAAGTGGGCGAAAGGTATTCCTCATAAGGGCTGGTTATATTTTTTTATAAGAATAAGGACACTAATTTACAAACAATTCCAAGGATAAGACCTATTTTAAAGCACAATGTGGTACCTACAATGTTTTCTTGACCTCCCAAATATCACAGAAAAATACAGTTAATAGAACACATCTGGGCATGCATCTGGGCATACCGACGAAAAGATTTGATAGTGAAGGGGAATCAAGACCAGCAAGAATGGCTTCAAAGTGAACTAATAGTGAAATTTTCTAGCTTAAGTGAAAATTTACAAAGTAAATTGGGTGTTCATTTAATGAAGTGGAAGTGGCAGCAGGAAACAGGTTGTGTTTATTTTTATTTTGTAGTATCTGACCACGAACCAGACATCAGATGTAGGTGGTATTAGTACCAATGAATACAGACATTCCTTTAAATCAATAAATCATAATTTGTTGGTGATTTGAGTTAGATTTTACCACTGTCATTAAGATTATCCTGTTAGTCTCAAATAGAAAATATTTTGGCACACCATTTTCAAATAGGTTTCGTGTTAATTTAATGTTAAAACCTTTTCTATGTCCAGCCAAAGGAAGTTTACAATTTTATGAGAGAGAATAAGTTGCCAATTTTACCACCATCCTAAATATTCAACAAAACTTTGCGGTTCTTTAAAAACTGCACCTGACAGAAAATATGCCTTACAATAAAACTGTTGCAGAGGGTTAAATATTCTTGGAAAAGTACATTGTTTCACAAATTGATAAATTATCAGCCTGTATAAATGGTCATTGTCATTACAAAAATAATAGGTAGAACAGGAAGGACAAAATTATTTGATAGGTATATTATTAAATACATATAGCTTATAGTTGGTAGGCCTAACCCTTCCATCAGAGTATACAGTTCAAATTACAGTCCTTATTCAATAGGTATTGTTAAAATTTTGATTTCAGGCCAGTAAGCGACGTTGCCACATCTAAGGCTCCGGCCTAGTGTAGAGTCGGCCATGCAATACCTGCCTTCGGGGTGGTAGTATTTGTGTTGTCTCATGATAGTATAAATAAATGAAAAAAGTTATTTGAGACCTGAAAACCGTCTGCCGCAAACCGAACAGCTGAAGGCTATGAACTGATGCTCCTACACTAACAAATCGGCGAAAAGTCTGAAGAAGAAGAAGCCGCTGGAAGAAAAAGAAGAAGAAGAAGAGCACCGTTTCTCACCGAGGTGGATTTGTTTAATGATATCTCTGGGGGGCAACGAGACCATTTGAAATATTTTAATGAACGCACTTGTTTTTGCTATTATCCGGCAAAATAATGTAGAATGGTAGCGAACGGTCTAATAGGAAAATGTGTTCATTTAGATATTTATTGGCCAATTAGGAGGCTGTGATTGGTAGTTTTAATTGTTCGGCGAAATCAAAGTGGCCGCTTCCGAGTTCGCTGGGTACAGGGCGTCATAGGCCAGTCGACAAGGCCGAAATACTCAAATTATTACCAAAATGTTTAAAACGTCCATCATGATAAAAAAATATATAATAAGAAATTATTCTGCTAACTCCTCTATTTACACTTTATAATCCTTAATAAAGTTTCGTAAAAAGGATCTCTCTCTCGATATTGACAGATCTTCTTCTTATGAAGTCGTCTCCTTTGGTTGAAGATCCGAATAGCTAACTTAGTTCTAGATACCAAAGATACGCATCAGCAATTGTGTGATTTAAATGTGTCCAGTTATACACTAAATGGAGGACCTACTGAGAAATTGGGGCTTAGAAGAGCTAACACCCAGATTTGAATGTAGGTATTCAGATTAGTCAGTTGTATTTCAAGTAAGAATGCAACAATTGGTGCAGGCTTATGTCTAATTCTTATATCACGCTCCTTATAACTTCATACAAAATCACACCATTAAACGTCTAAACGAATCGGTCAGCTATCCCCGCAATAAAATCTTTTAGTCCAAGAAAAAGAAAGTAGTTTAGAATCAATTACCAAACACAGATTCGATTCAACGGCAGGCTGCGATTGAATCATTCATTGGAATCCAATGACATCTTGTAGTTGAATCGCCAATACGATATAATTCGTTACCAACTACACACTTCCCATTGGATAAAACATCGTTGTATTTGAGGAATGCTGAGTGTAATGTCCCATTGAATACAGGAGTAAGTATTTGACAAAACGACAGATTTTTCTGTGTGTGGACTTTTCCTTCTACAGGGTGTCCCAGAAATAACACGCCAGAGTGACATGGAAGGTAGATTGGCTTTAGACCAATCAGAAAACATCGACATGACCTTAGTAAAAGTCTTCTAGTTTTCGAGATATTGCCACTTTTAAGGTTTTTCAAAAAATTCCTACTTTTGCTCCTTTTGTTGCCTGTTATGGCTATAAGGATTTGCGGACTTATGATCTTTTTTTTCTCGGACTACTATTAATAGTCGTTTGAGACGATAAGGTATTGACTTCATTGAAAAATATCACGGTATGTTAAAAAAACAACCGAATTCTTAGATTTTGTGTCAATGCGAAAACCTTAACCTTAAGGTTTAACTGATTACTGTGACAACGAATGAACCAGACTGAATCAGCAAATGCTCTTAAAAACCAACCTACTTAATGCTCTTTCAAAAATAGTATAACATTTATAGGATCTTTTTACTAAAAATTGAATAGCTCCAAGTTTTGACATAGAAGTCGTAATACTTCTACGTCTAAAACGCCTAGATACATTGTCCTTTTTAATTCGTTGTAGGCATCAAAATAATAAATAGAACATAAAACTGGTTCTTTATTTTAATTTATTTTTAGTCATTATAACAGATTTTCAAAATGTTTACCACCCACTCTTATACACAACCTGCATCTTCTTAAAAATTGTCCCTTAAAACTTCTCAAATCTAGATCAGCAATTTCGCCTGCTGCTTGATGGATTCGTTGTCGCAATTCATCGGCTGATCGAATTAGTTTTCCATACACTTTATCTTTTAAACATGCCCAGTAAAAAAATCCAGAGGGTTCAGGTCTGGAGAGCGTGAGGGCCAAGAAACTGGTCCTTGCCGGCCAATCAATCTGTTAGCGAAGGTTTCATCAAGATAAGCCCTTACTGCACGACCATAGTGCGCAGGGCACCCATCCTGCTGTAACCACATCCTTCTTCTTGACTCAAGAGGCACATCTTCCAAAAGAATGGGTAGATGATGTTGCAAAAAATCCAGGTATATTTCTGCATTGAGGGTCGCAGGGAGTTCGAATGGGCCAATGATGCATCCGTTGTGAATCTCCGTCCAAAGATTTACCATAAACTAATGCTGTGAACGGTCCTCTCTTATTTCATGGGGATTTTCCAACTGCCAGCTGTGGATATTATGCAAGCTAAGATACCCATCTCTTTTACAGGCCGACTCGTCGCTCCACAAAATCCTGTCGAAAGAATTAGGGTCTTCCTGATGCTTCTCCAGCATTGTCCGACAAAACGAAATACGTGTAGCATAATCACTGCTTAATAGCGTTTGAACACTTTGGATGTGGTACGGGTGGTATTCATATCTCTTCATAATAAGTTGCGCCTGTGATTTAGATACGCCAGTACGTCGTTCGATTAAACGTACTGAAGTTGATGGGTCCTCCGTCACTTGCTCTAATACAATTTCATCCACTTGAGTACTACGGGGTCTTCCCTCAGAACCCTTCCGGCCAGGATTTCTGCCTTCTCGGTAGGAATTGACAGTGCGAAGAATAATCTTCTTCATCTTAAAAACAGTCCACACACAATGATGGCAAATTAACAATCTGTGCATTTCACCTCTAGTGAGTACACAGACATGGTGCTAATTTATGGAGAAACAAGAAGCATTTCTTCACGCGGCAACGTCTCGTGTAACGCAAGACTGGCAGCGAGATTGTACTCTGAAGGATTCCCAAACCGCAGGCGAACGACCCATGAGATTATTCTTCGCACTGTCAATTCCTACCGAGAAGGCAGAAACCCTGGCCGGAAGGGTTTCGAGGGAAGACCCCGTAGTACTCAGGTGGATGAAGTTGTATTAGAGCAAGTGACGGAGGACCCATCAACTTCAGTACGTTTAATCGAACGACGTACTGGCGTATCTAAGTCGCAGGCGCAACTTATTATGAAGAGATATGAATACCACCCGTACCACATCAAAGAGTTCAAACGCTATTAAGCAGTGATTATGCTACACGTATTTCGTTTTGTCGGACAATGCTGGAGAAGCATCAGGAAGACCCTAATTCTTTCGACAGGATTTTGTAGAGCGACGAGTCGGCCTGTAAAAGAGATGGGTATCTTAACTTGCATAATATCCACAGCTGGCAGTTGGAAAATCCCCATGAAATAAGAGAGGACCGTTCACAGCATTAGTTTATGGTAAATCTTTGGACGGAGATCCACAACGGATGCATCATTGGCCCATTCGAACTCATTCTTTTGGAAGATGTGCCTCTTGAGTCAAGAAGAAGGATGTGGTCACAGCAGGATGGATGCCCTGCGCACTATGGTCGTGCAGTAAGGGCTTGTCTTGATGAAACCTTCGCTAACAGATTGATTGGCCGGTAAGGACCAGTTTCTTGGCCCTCACGCTCTCCAGACCTGAACCCTCTGAATTTTTTTACTGGGCATGTTCAAAAGATAAAGTGTATGGAAAACCAATTCGATCAGCCGATGAATTGCGACAACGAATCCATCAAGCAGCAGGCGAAATTGCTGATCTAGATTTGAGAAGTTTTAAGGGACAATTTTTAAGAAGATGCAGGTTGTGTATAAGAGTGGGTGGTAAACATTTTGAAAATCTGTTACAGTGACTAAAAATAAATGGAAATAAAGAACCAGTTTTATGTTCTATTTATTATTTTGATGCCTACAACGAATTAAAAAGGACAATGTATCTAGGCGTTTTAGACGTAGAAGTATTACGACTTCTATGCCAAAACTTGGAGCTATTCGATTTTTAGTAAAAAGAACCTATAAATGTTATACTATTTTTGAAAGAGCATTAAGTAGGTTGGTTTTCAAGAGCATTTGCTGATTCATTCTGGTTCATTCGTTGTCACAGTAATCAGTTAAACCTTGGTTAAGGTTTTCGCATTGACACAAAATCTAAGAATTCGGTTGTTTTTTTAACATACCGTGATATTTTTCAATGAAGTCAATACCTTATCGTCTCAAACAACTATTAATAGTAGCCCGAGAAAAAAAAGATCATAAGTCCGCAAATCCTTATAGCCATAACAGGCAACAAAAGGAGCAAAAGTAGGAATTTTTTGAAAAACCTTAAAAGTGGCAATATCTCGAAAACTAGAAGACTTTTACTAAGGTCATGTCGATGTTTTCTGATTGGTCTAAAGCCAATCTACCTTCCATGTCACTCTGGCGTGTTATTTCTGGGACACCCTGTATAATCAGTCGCAGAAGTTCTTCTCGCATGATATGACCTATAAACTTGTTTTTTTCCTTGATAAGCATGAGTTCTTTTCATTTCTTCAACTAATAAGGACTTTCTCGTTCGTTATTATTAAAAGTTGGAATAAAAAATTAATAACGTATTATACTCATTTCCATTGTTGCAAGACATCAAATCAGTGGCAATGTTGATGTAGCGCGAAACATAACATCCGCATGATTGGGGTGGCGAATTTGAATAATTATTAAAAAAAAATCAAAAACATGTGTTCTTAAAGTTTGTACAACAATAAGAACTCTCGTTAAAAGTATATGAGTAGAATTTCTTTTTAGAAATCAATTCTGTAATGGAAACTCCTTTTTGATTAACTTCAATTAAATGATTGTTCAAGTATTAGTAATACAAAAAATAGTCTGTATAAACAAAGAGTTGACAAATGATAAACTATACTGAATAACATTCTGCTGCCATTTTACTGAAATACTTCTGCAAATAATTTAGAACGTATCATATTTTATATCTTTGCTGACTGGCCTATGGGAGCGCAAACGTTAGTTTTTCTAGATTCATGGAAAAGTCCCTTGATTTAAATGCGGAAACAATGAATGGTGATCCTGGAAGGATAGTTATGTGGGATACTATTAGAACTTAGTGTCTTTGGACGATTGACATTGACGTATGTTTCAAAAGGTTTCTGTATATATAGTCACTATGAATTTGCTAGATTAACTGTTTCAAGTAACCTGCAATATTGCAATTTCTTTTTGAGAGGTGAGCCACATACAAGTGTAGTTTTTTATGCGATATATTTATTTAAGGGTTGAAACATCTGATGTAGCCCATTATGGTTTATTTGTGAAATAGTTCGGCAAAGCATATCATTATTATATGGCATTCTACACATAATACGTACGTATTTTCTTATTTTCTTTGTGGTCCCTTAAGGGGCCTGGATACACACATTTATACATACGTATTTGCTATGTAAAACACAGACTCACAATTTCTCGCATAACTCACTCTATTTTCAAACTACATATATAATATTTCGGAAGGCGATAGTTAAGACCTTAATGAATGACAACTATTTTTGATTTTCTCAAAAAAGCTTTTTAATGTGCAAAAAAAACTCTACAAACGCCTGTAATTTAACAACCAAATACGAGATCAAAAGAAGGCTAAATGGTTGCACAGGCGCAAGCTTTTTTCTTCAATTTGCTCTTTGAGTCATTACTATAAGTATCTCTTCAAAATTATGCATTTGATTCATATAATAAAATCAACTTCTTTATTTGAATTCACACAACATTAACAGGCCATCAAAAGATCAACTGGAGATCTCTCGATATTTTGACGGCATTAATTAGATATCTGATTTCAGTTTTGAGTTCTAGTCTCGTTTAAAGGAAATCGTTATTTTCAGACATATAGATTTTCAAGTTGATTTAAATAAATGTAAAAATCTTTATTTGGAATTCTATCAAATAGAACCATTTGTAGTAATCTTCCAACCTTCTTACGCCCTGATAAGACTTGGCCTAGAGTATTGCTCTCATATCTGGGGAGCTGCTGTTCCTACTACCCTGACTATACTTCATGCAGCCCAGAGAAAGGAAGGTGGATGACTACACACTTCACAAGATCTGAAGCCTCAAACATTTTGGTATTCATATTACTTCATCGGTTTTACGACTGGTCTATAAAGACAGGTAAAACAGGTCTAAGCAAATGTTGCGCGCAACAATCGTGTATCTCTAGCGCAATCAATCTCAACAAATTGATAATTTGTCGTAGCCAACGAGATACACCAATCAAAATTCGCAATCCTCCGCTGGAAAGGTCCGACCGCAGACCGACTGGCTGGCTAGATGTGTATGCAGAATAGAGCTCAGCGCAGCTTTCATTCATCTAATGGCTGCTTCGAGAGATCGCGACACCTACATTATTCATTAAACAGCCTTATCTGCTATTCCAGTATTAATCATAGTTATCCGGGGAGCATAAGGATCACACCGGACAGTGGCGTGCCAAGAGAAATTCATCTGTTGCTGAAGCAGGTCAAAGAAGCTCAGAATAACGTTGATTCAGTTAATGTCCTTATTTATAGAAATGAAGTATTCCCTTCAAAGGTAAAGGGAGGAGAAGAAGGTAGAGCTTACAACGAAAAAATAGGAGAAAGAAGTTTTGCTTTATTTCGTATTCATAATCCTTCCTTTTTTTAGGCAAATCCTCGCAGAAAAAAGGAAAAGGTAAACAGACGCTATTACAGGTATGTTGTTGCCGACAGGTTTCAGTTTGCATGTCATCTTCGACTGTCCTGCCTTGATTGAAAGCAAAAGCTCCTATCTGAATATAGGTCAGAGTAGAAGACAGAAAAGCACAGTCCAATGCAAAATTCGCAAAGAACTTAGGATCGGACTCTATTTGATCCCTTTGAGTGGGGGTGCACAATAAGTCTCAAAGCAACTATTAGGGAAACTGAACCCTAAAAGGGGTGATACACGTACGAACTTTAAGTACGCGGTTTTTAAGTTCGCGAACTTACTCGGCTCGACGCGGTGACACACGTGAAGCTGAAATCACCCATTTTGATAATTTTCCTCAATAAACAAAACTTTTAACAAACGCCAAACACAACAAGCGTTGCGCATCAATGGCCTGCCAAAACAAAGTGGTGGCTCGCGGCTCGCAGTTCGAGCTGAGACCAGCTACGAGCAACATTTCAAACCAGTTGGCTCGCCGGCGGTTTGCGCGGTTTTAAAGTACGCGTACTTACGGTGACACACAGGCGAAAAAGGTCGTCGAGCCATAAGTACGCGTACTTGCTCGTACGTGTATCAGCCCTTTAACATCCTCACTATGAAAGACAAACTTGCAGTTATAGAGGCAAATGAGCAAAGAATTATTAATATTAGGTTAGGAGTGACTGCTGAAACTGCTGAGCTTTACTGAGAACTATGACATTGTATTTGATAGCTGTGATAAACCGAGGAGCAATCTGAGTAAAGTCATTACCAAAATATTGGAAAGTCTCAACTCCCAGCGAAAAAAACAACGAAGCAGTTTTTTTGCTGGCGATTTCACTTTGGTTTCCGCCACTTCTTTTTTAGTCAATGGGAACTTCATTCAGTCAGCCGCCTTGTCTAGAAGGCGACAAAGAGTGGTGTTGACATTTCTGGAGACTCCAGGTTGTGTACATTCCGCATTTCCTCACCTATGCCGCTCTGGAAACCCGGATCAGAGCTTGAAAATAACACTCACGTGAATATAGTCTCTCGTTATAAATTTTTCATGCACGTACATGCACTATACATCCGTCATGGTATTTAAATTCAAAACACGACGCGCTCACTCCCCAACTAAAAGCACCTTAACCCTTCAAGTGCATACACAGGAATGAACTAAATGGCTAAATGCAGCTACAGACTAGTTTAATGTTTTATGAAGCAAATCCTTCAGTTTTGAAGCAAATGCTTATAAATATATAATATAATAAATAGCAAAAAAGTAAAACCTTTCTATTTAGAGCAGCACCTTTTCGATCCAAGTCCGAATATTCCCTTCTTGTTGCTTATGAATGGAACGCGAAATAAATACTTCAATTTCTACAAGTTAAAGCAAATGCCCTTTTTTATGAATATGGCCTAGTAACTCAATGCAGAGGAAACTAATGTATCACATAGTCATTTTTTCATCTTAACCTTTAACTACAAGCGCTGGTGTAACTGAGTACACCATCGGTTCTAAATACGTTCAGTTTCCTGAAAGATGTAAAGTGTTTCCTCTGCAAATTTTGCCGAGCAAGTAAAGTTTGACCGCAAGCCCGTCTGGTGCCTAAAATGCACCGCGTGTGGAGTTGTGTAAAAAGTATATTATTATTGTCATTTAACTATACTTGTTTGATACCTACAATCCCTTTTTTAAAAAAAAGCTATATAAATGTAATGATGACAATTAGCTAATGCTGCGTAGAATTCATCAAGCTTGTACTAGTGAAACAGAAAGGTATTTATGCTAAAAGCCTTACAGGCTTACAGGCCAGTGCTGTTGTCAGCCTGCGCCCCCAGTTTTATTAACATGTTTTTTATGTAGTCTGATTTTCCTCAAAAATTTTTTTGGTAGGTATATACAATTGATCGCCAAAGTTTTTATAATTAATTTTATATTATCATTGCAGTTCTGAAAAAATATATCACTGAAGAAGACCACAAAGTGGTCGAAACGTTTCAACCACTTTGAGATAGACTTTTTTCTCTCCTTGTGTTGCCTTTTGGCACCTCATCCCCAAAAACCTACTACTGGATATAAGGTATTTATTTCGATATAATAATATTCACTACGCTGAAGTTTTTCCCAGGGATAAGGTATAAGTGTTTTTTGTGATAGAATAGTTAATAGTGTTAATACCAATTTTGCAATTAGTTGGTTGGAATTTATTACCTAGGATACATAGCTACACCACCTACATACCTATTATATGTATACGTATGTAGGTGATGTACAGAACACACCACGCTTGTACTTAAGGGTCTAGGGTATAGCGCGCGAAATTGAGAATCCAAGAAAAGACGTATTCCGGTTTTAGCGAGGAAGCGTGACCGCCTGTTCCCTTTTTCCAGTCTGTGTGTGCCTAAGATGAGGGGAGTAAGTCCAAAAGTCAAAACGTAAGGCCAAAAGGTCCAAAGGTAAGGTCCAAAGGTCACCATAAAAATGAATTTCGCATTTCCAGGCTCCTGACGTTACCTTTAAACCTACAGTAATGATACACAGAGCAAACTGAAGAAGAAATCTTGTGCTTGTGCACCTATTTAGCCTTTTTTTTGATATCTTGTTTGGTTGTTGAATTACAGGCATTTGTAGAATATATGATTTTGCATTGCGGGTTTTTTGCACATTAAAAAACTTTTTTGAGAAAATCGAAAATAGTTGTCATTCGCTAAGGTCTTAGCTATCGCCTTCTGAAATATTATATATGTAGTTTGAAAATAAAGGGAGTTGTGCGGGAAATTGCGAGTCCGTGTTTTACATGGCAAATACGTATGTATAAATGTGTGTACCCAGGCCCCTTAAGTTCAAAAATCGAGACGCCTATAGCTAAAGGTTAAAACTAGAAAACTTCAGTAGCTTGTTACAAAAACTATAATAAGGTAATTTAGCTAATTATTCCATAATCAATAATTCAGATGCTTTTAGTCTAATAGTACCACGGCTGTAACCTTTTCATCATTATATCCTTAGATAATATCCTTCGAAATTTTGGATCCTAATGATAGATCGATTTATCGTGGCCTAGAACGAATACCCACAGCGCACGCCGCTGTGCCGCACACACATGTCGCCGATTTTTACCCGGTACCGAAAACACGCTAAAGTACTCATAGCCGAACGAAAATATCGCCGGCTTAACGAGATAACTAACACCATCGCCGTCTATCCGGCACATAAAGCAATTTATATCTGGTTTTTTACGGCTGCGCACCTCAGCGGCGCAGTTCGGAGTTCGCGAAGCCGTAGTCGGTGTCACGTCTCTCTGCCCCCAGGGGATTCACACCAAGGACCCGTTAGGCCCGTAGATTGCCTCCCCCTTTAGATGGTTTTGTCGCGTTGAAAGATTGTTGGCAAGTTTTGGCCGCCACCAATAATCAGTGGATCAAACTCGTCGTCATAGTCACAATGTCTTAACAGACATGTTGTGAACTCGTAAAATGCATTAAGTCGGAGGTAGAGTATTGCCGACACGAATATATATATATATATATATATAATAGCTCGTCATCGTTCGCGATTTACTGTCAGTTCAGTGGCACTCTTGATACTCAAATCCAGCAACTGTTTCGTCGCATCCACCTAGCGCCTTCTGTGTATATATCCGAAGGAAGTAAGCATTCTCGTTGACACAATATAATAGTCTTTGCGAGCTCGATCTGCCTTTTTAACAGTCCAAGTTTCCGAGGCATACAAAAATACTGAAGCAGCGAAATTTTGGTAGCTTTAGTGATGTTATAGTCACGCCATATTTTAGTAAGCCTTGTCATGGCCACACGTGCCTGTTGAATGCGCCGTCGAATCTCATTTTCTCAGCTACCCGAATTGTCGATCAAAGAACTGAGGTACACAAAACTTTGAACTACTTCACAACGGCCTACTGACTTTATTGATTATGATGATTATCGTGCTCTCTATCTACGATCATATCCTTGGTCCTGTTGTAGTTAACGCCAGGACCATACGCTGGACTATGTTGCTCCAAGATGTTTTATAGAGCTACTAGTTCTTCCTGAGAAGAGCTGTATCGTCAGAAAATCTTAAGTTGGATATTTTGCTTCCACCAATGATTATACCGCCATTTCAGTTGTCCAGTACCTGTCTCATCACAAATTCAATAAAATCCTCCAAACGAGATTGTAAAATAGATAGTATAGTAGTATAGTTGTAGATCAAACTGGGGTGTGGAAAAAGCCATAGCGACGTCCTGTCGAGACCTTCAGTATTCCCTTATCCTAACTATTCTTATATTTAGTATTTATTTACTTTTCGTATCCTGACCGTTATAATCCAATCTTTTTGTAATAAAATCCTGGCATACGGTCAGTAACATATCTATATATATACTATCGTGATATAGTTTATATATATATACATATATATCACACACGCCCTGAATATGACGCACTTCTAGCGTCGAAACGTTGGCCATCATACACATATATATTTTATAAATATATTATTGACCGTATCCCAGGATTTTATTACAAAAAGATTATATTTAGTATAATTGAAACTCCTAAATGACAAGAATAAAGAAGGATTTAGTGTTCTACTTATGGTTATCTATCAACTGTGCACTTGAGAATACGTTACGCAAGTAACACTCAAGTGAGCCCTTGTTCCTGGTGGGTATCCAATTTTCGGGATGGGGATTCCGTTTTGATATCCTAGTATAATCAGCCAGATCCCGGAATTCCGTAACACTGGTAACACCACCGATAATTTATGAAAAAATATAGTGAACAGGAGTAGTTTTTTTAAAAAACGTAATGACTAATAAAAAGATTTTTAATCAAAATAAAAATTAAATTAGAAACTGAAAACAAAAATGTAAAGAAATGAATTATTTAAATGTGCAATTAAAACAATTTTTATATGTCTGGGTCAATGGCAATAGCTGCTGGTAATTAGCTTGGGTACCTATTTAGAGCGAGAAAGTACTTCTCACCATGTAATCTACTATTTTTTTTTATTTATCGTATGGCTCAAAAACATGACAATAGTAAATATAGATAAAAAAACTATTATAACCTATACTAAAATAAAACAGATACAGCTACAAACTAAGATACATAGTCTTTGGTATTTACAGGTTGATATCCAGTTCTTTCAACCACTTCAGCGCCAACGGTGTGGCTGTGAAGAACTCTTCTCGCGATCCCTGAAACGCACGCAGTTCACATTCGCTCGTAATATGATGTAATCTACTAACGCTATATAAAGCCCAGATAAGAGTAATGTAATCTACTAACACTATATAAAGCCCAGATAAGACCTGGTCTGGAGTATTGCTCTCATGGTTGGGGAGCTGCTGCGCCTACTACCCTGTCTATACTAGATGCCGTCCAGAGAAGGGCGATTTGATTAATTGGCAACCTGGCCTTGATGCGCCACCTCCAGCCACTTTCTCACCGGCGTGTTGTTGGTGACCTCTCGCTCTTCTACCGATATTCAAACGGAATCTGCTCCTCTGAGGAGCTATCCTCTTATCGTTCCGCCGCTCACCGCTCCTATCAGATGCACCCGTGCGACCGCTGCATCTCATCCTAAGGCGGTCGTTCTTCATACATCAAGAACCGAGCGGTACAACCGGACGTTTATTCCCAAGTTGTCCAAGGCTTGAAGTGGGCTGCCAGGAGATGTATTTATTGATCCTGCGGGTGTTGACCCATTCAAATTCTGCGTTAACAAACTTCCCCTAACATAAGTTGCATCCAAAGCGAAAAGATTATTATATATGATGGAAAGATCATTTTATGGCTGTAGCATTCGCACTTGTTCATTCCTATTCACAACTTTCGTGAGACCAGTAATGACGTTTGCTGGTCCGGTGTGGGAGGCAGCCCTCATTCGTGACAAGAACCTGTTGGAGCTAGTCCAGCGTCGTGCGACGCGCATTCCCTTTGGAGCCCGCAGATCCACCTATGATAAACGCCTCAAGTTATTCAGGCTCCCAGCATTCGCTGACAGAAAACTTCGAGGTGATCTTATAATCACATTTCGGGCACTGCATGGCCTCTTTAGCACTGATCTGAGGTACATGTTCCAGCTATCACACAGCAATCTCCGTGGACACAACCTGAAACTACAGAAGGAGCCGTTCAGAACATCAATCCGGCAGTGCTTTATTACCAATCGCGTGTTTGACTCTTGGAAAGGACTTCCCGTCGATGTGGTGAACGCAAATTCCGTCACAAGCTTCAAGACCAAATATGACAGGTGGTGTTGTGACCAAAACTTGTAACTCTGGTTCGTGCAATTTCTAACACCTTGTGAACGTTTATGTCTGTACATTCTGATTTTTTCTCCTCAATTTGTACATGAGTTTATAGTACCTCGTACTCTGCTCATATCTATTGTATAATCATAATAATAATAAAAATACCATGCGAGAAAAAATGAGACATGCACAAAAAATAATAATAACTCTTTCACAGCAGCCGCGGTACTCTGGTATTTAGGCTCTGCCTACGCGGACGGCTCAGTTATAAGAAAAAATAAATAAAAGAAAAATGTCTACTGATGAGTAATTAATAGGGTGGCGTTGATCCAGATGTGACTCAGATCAGTAAAGTGTGATCAGACTGCATTATTCCAAAGCTAGACGTAATGTGATATGGTTGGCTTGCATAAACCCATAATCTTCTAAGTTTTCCAGCAAAAATCAGCCTGCCGAGGTCAGTCGGGTTCTCGCAGTTCGGTCGCGACCTGTGACCGCCTCCATACGCCGGCAAGAAGAAGAAGAAGAAGATAACATTGTTACGGCTGCGATTGAAGATGCGCCGCTCGCAGTTATCTTCTTCCGCTTCTTCCATTTCTTCTTTCTCGGCGCTTTGACGCCTTTCGGCTAACGATTGACGCCCGATTGGGCTTCTTTTCCTTGTGTGGCGATGGTGTCCTACTAATCGTCGAAATAGGGTCCTTGCACCCAAAACATTATTGTTTTGAAGAGGTCTACAACGGCGCCCTACGTAATTAGGGAAATTTTTTTATTAACGTAAGGTATGGGGACGGTCTGTTATGTGATTTTACTTTGCGAACGAAGCACGTTTTTTGGAGAAAAACATTTTCAAAACTCTGTATTTTCACCATATTTTGGTAATGGATGCGCACAGAACAAGAAAATTTTAGAATCGAGATACTGCTTGTCAGATAATAATAGATGCGGTGTTGCCAACATTTGCTCGATATTTAACATCACTTCGACGGTACATGTACCAAAATTGGAACGATAGAGAGAAGATTAGCACGGCCTCTGCGCAAGGACAACCGGCGATTGTAAATTGCAGCGATGGTCAAGTATTCTTAATCTGGGATATGAAAATCGCAGCGGCTGGTTATTTTTCCATTTCAGGTAAAGTAAACATGTAAATTGCAGCGGACGACCCTCTGTTAGGGATAGGAGTTTTTATAACAGCCATCCATCATTGTTTATTTTTGAGAGTCTTTGACAAATACTCAAACAGACACATACATTAAAATGAATAGTGTCAGAATAAAGCACACTCCAAATGCAACAACTAAAAAGAAGCAAGATTTTTTGAATCTTAGAATACCTAGGTTTATTACTCAATGAAAATAGGATAAGCGGATTAGAATATATAAAAGGCGTATGTCATTTTTATGGTGAGAACCTTAGTTAGTAATTATGGTTTTTTATGTATATATTGATCTAAGACGATTTACGAACATGTTTGTACATAATGTATGTATTATTAACAATTAACAATTTAGAAAAGTATAATTTTCATTCAATGTCAATAGTTTTTGTTTTATTATTAACTGCTCTAAAAAAAGAAGGATTTATTAGTTTCAGTCTAAAAAAACCGCGCATTGGGTATATTATCATTATCAAATTGCAAAAAGTATCAAAATTGTCACAATAATTGTTGATATTGTTGAAATTGCCTAAAATATTGGAAATATGTATCAAGAAATTAACTTTTCTAGTTAAGTTCTAGTTAGTTAAGTAAAGAATTGCAAAATCCCTATAACAATAAGTGCGAATAAAATTTTGGGTTTGTAATTTAAAAAAGTCATTGTGATGTCATATAGTTTTCAAGATCACTAACAGAAGTAGGTAAGTAAATGCCACCAAATTGTTGCTTTAGATAAAAATTAATTTGACCTGTCACATAATATTATTTTTATATAATAGTTTACGTAATAGTATTATTTTTATATCACAGTATACGCCGATAAGGGACCCTCGCTGCAATTTTCAACATCTTTTATGGTCACCTTTGAGATTTATAGGATTATACCCTAACCGCGGCTGCAATTTGTATCCGCCCAGGATAACACGCAAAATCGTGAAGCCTTCCACATTTCTAGCTAACTTTGATCTAAATTTAAAAATATCTTATTTTAAATATTTCTTTGCTGTCGTTTGTCATTAAGTATTATTGTTTTATTACCTACCTTACCTGAGGAGATCTGATGTTGTCTGTTGGTTAGAGTTTTCGAAATATTTGGAATCAGTAACGTCTGAGAAGGCTCAACCCCTCCCCCCAAGTTCCCCTGCAACCACTTGGCAAAAACCTCGTTCAACCTAAAATAACCTAACTTTATTCTCTTAAACCTCCCCGGAAAATACTAATAAGTTTTAATTTATATTTTTTCCAAAAATGCTTCCTTCGCAAATTTTCTTTTTTATTAGTGCATAATAGATCATCCTCTTTAATTCAAATAATACGAAATTTTCCCAAATTACGTGGTGCGTTGTTACGTTGCGTTGTAGCACCGCTTTCATTGTAAATGATTATGTATCATAAAATAGATTTTGATTTTTTAAGTTGTGTCCTCGATAAGCACTAGCAAAAAACTGCTTACGGGCCTAAACGAGGGTTTTAATAGATGGCTAGTGAAGCTCAAAAGGAATGACGTTATAGGCAGATTATTACTGGACCTGGCCACTTCAGACAATATCTGTACAATATTGGAATTGGTTATATGATATTGACAAAATGGAAATCCGCATCACTCGTTTCCAAAACACTCCTGAAAAATCTAAAATTTTTGATTTTCATCAAACCATACAGAAATTCATAACTGACTGAATTGGTAATCAGCACCATCAAATTATCAAAAACACGAGGTTTCATCGTAATAGACAGTCAAATAGAAATTTTCGATTTTTTAGGTAAACCTGAAGATCTTTCATATTTGAAATTTATAATTTTTATCAATCGCGACTGAAACTTAAAACTGTGACCGCCCTTGTAATTAGCACCCTCAAATTATCTAAAACACTAGGTTTCATCTTAATAGAAAGTCAAATAAACATTTTAATTTTTTTAGAGAAACCTGAAGATCCGAAAGATCTCAAATTTTGATTTTCATCAAATGATACTGAAATGCAAAACTGTGGCCGGATTGGTACACAGCTTTATCAAATTATCAAAACCACGAGGTTTCATCTAAATAGAATTCCAAATAAAATTTTTAAATTTTTTAGGTAAACTTGAAGATTTTTCACACCTGAAATTTTTTATTTTCGTTATACAAGGCTGAAACTGAAATCTGTGACCGAATTTGTAATAAGTACTCTCAAGTTATCCAAAACACCAGGTTTCATCTTAATAGAAAGTCAAATAAAAATATTTTGGGTAAACCTGAATATCCGAAAGATCTAAAATTTTTATATTCGTCAACCTAGATTGAAACTCAAAACTGGGACCGGATTTGTAATTAGCACCCTCGCATTGTCCAAAATACCAGATTTCATCTTAATAGAACGTGAAAAGTTTTCAGGTACACCTGAAGATCTGGAAAATATAAAATGTTTGATTTTCTTTCTGCGAGACTAAAACTCAAAACTGCGACCTACTTTTCAATCAGGACCCTCATGTTATGGAAAATAGCTGGTTTCGTCTTAATAGAAAACCAAACGGAGATCTGAATTTTTTTAGTATACACTTTGCTATCAGTCTCAAGAGACTGATGACATGGACATCATTTTTGACTGCGAGTCACTCAGAGCGAGAAAAAGGGCTCTATTTGGTATGGACACACTACTTATCGTCCCGCAGCGCTTCTATAGCGCCCTTGCGGGAGGCCGATCATAAAAAAAATGTCGCAGCCAGATGAGAAAACTGACTATTATTTGTTGCTGTTATTATTGAAAGAAAGCTCATAGTCCTGACGAGGAATACAGGTTTACCCGGCTAATAGGTACGTGGGACACACTAATAAGCTTGAGTTGACGTGTGAGGACCATCAGAGTTCACACCAAAGGACTCAATCTAATCTAAGGGAAAATCTCCTGGTTACAGACACCACTAGTCTAACTTCGTGTAATTCTTCTATGCTCAGAATCACTAGTTGCCATTATATCGCATAGACATCAAAAGAAATTCCCATCACGTATCAGCAGCTTCCAGCCACTTTGCTTTATCCCAAACCGTCCAGGTTCATTAGAATTTCACGAAGCACCTCCATAGTTCCTCGGTCCGTCGTGACTTGTCGGTTTTTTTCGCCACCGACGTATGATTTTTTAAGGCATGCCCATTGGCCGCCGTGTACAGTTACAACATAATCCTGACGATGGCGATTCCGATTCACTTGTCACCCTTTGCAGCGGCCGGTAGTAAAGTCATACGGATCAAGCAGGCTTTATGGTGGATTGTATGCAGATCAGAAATGGCTTGTTTGTCAGAGCCAACTGCGCTTTCAAAGACGATGCCGTGTACGGTACCACAGCGGCGGAGGAGTCGAGCTAGCTTTGGAGAATCGGTGAGAATAAAAAAACATAGTTCAAAGAAACTTCTAAGAATACCCTGGATGGACTATGTCACCAACGAAGAAGTTCTACTAAGAGCAAATGAAGAAAGACAGCTGCTGCACATTATCAAAAACAGAAAAGTAGCTTACTTGGGACATATATTAAGAGGCTTTAAATAAAAAATCCCGAAAGAAATCTTAATGGGCAAAATAGAAGGAAGAAGAGGGCCAGGACGAAAACAACATTCTTGGCTCAGAGATATCAGAAACTGGTGCAGTATCAAAGACATCGGAACATTATTCAGAAAAGCAAGAGAACATACCTTACACATTATCTAACATGAACAGTGACTCGCCTACACGCTGCATTGCGTACGGCACCTAAAGAAGAAGAAGAAGAAGAAGAAGAAGAAGAAGAAGAAGAAGAAGGTTAAAGAAAAATTAAAAACACGCTTTCAAAGAACATGGCCTAAAACAATTCAGAGATAGTCTTCCTGGGTGACTTCAACGTTCACATCACATACTGGCTCAGACACTCAAATAAACCAGACGACGAGAGACGTGAAGCTGAAGGCTTCGCTATTAGCTGCGGCTTGGAGCAGATAGTCCAAGAATCAACAAGGATCCCCAGCCGCCACGGAGATTTTGCTAGTCTGCTGGATCTATATCTCACAACTACTCCAACAATTTACACAGTGAAAGTAACGGCTCCACTAGTATCGTCTGACCATAACACCGTCTCAACTCTGTGCAGGATGGATTCTCCAGATCTCCACCAAACAAAGCCTCGCCGGGTTTGGCATTATGGATCGGCAAAGTGAGACGACCTAAGAGACTACTGTCAATCCTTTCCCTGGAACGACGTCTGCTTCAAGTCACGAGACCCATCAGCATGCGCCCAAGAAATAACAGAGGTATTGATGTCCGGCATGGAAGTCTATATTCCACATGTCATCAAGTGTCCCTTCAAAAACAAGCCATGGTTTAATCAGCGTTGTAGAGACGTAGTTATACCTAAAAGCCAACAATACAAAGAATGGAGGAAAAATCCAAATACCGAAAACCACCGCAGTTTTATCGACGCCAGAAATCATTATAAACGCGTGATTAACCGCAGCAAGGAGAAACGCGATCAAAAAATTGAAACCAAGCTCTTCTCAGGTCCTAGTTCATTCAGAACATCCTGGTCTGTAGCTAAGGCTGTTAGTCAGAACTCTTCCTATTCATCAATACCACCCTTGACCAGAGAAGACAATTCCATCGCTTCTAATCCTGAAGAAAAAGCAAAGCAGACATGTTAGGGAGGCTTTTCGCAGCTGATTCTACTGTAGCCTTCCACGAAAGTACTCATCACCATAAACGTGAACTCGAGAATGGCAGAGGCCAAATTTCAACATCGAGATGAAAAAAGACTTCTTCAAAAACTAAACACGAAGCTGCTGGCCCTCAATGAATTCCAGCCATTGTCCTGCAACGCTGTACCGCTGAGCTTACACCTATACTTTGCAAGCCTTCAAGCTATCGCATCAGCGAGGCGTGTTTCCTGCTGCAAGGAAGATTGGCAGGATAAACCCATTCCTAGGAAAGGCAAAAAAAACCGATCCCACCAATTATAGCGCTGTGGCTCTTCTCAGCATCATGTCTGAGGTTATGGAGACTGTCATTAACACACAGATCCTGAGATAACTGGGCAGCAATAACATCCTAAACGATCGCTAGTATGACTTCCGTAAGCACAGGTCTATAGGTGACTTCCTGGCCACGTCACTCACTTGTTGAACAGAGCAATAACAAATCACGGTGAATCCTGTGTAGTATGGGACCTCTGGTCAAGCTTGCTTCTTATGGATCACCACCTGACCTGAGCCAGTGGCTGAATAGCTTTTTGAATGACCGATCTCTGTTGCTTCTGAACACCAGCCAGAACAGATCAATTAGGCTAACCGATACGCCTAACCCCACAAAGGACCTCCACAGCCTGAAACATCAAAGAAAGGTGGATGACCTGTCCCTGTTCTACAGATTCTATCACGGAAGATGTTCGAGTGAGCTCTCTCAGATACTAACACCGAAGGCCGTCCAAACGAGGAACACTAGAGAGACTCTGCAAGCTCATCCTTACCAGGTCGAGATCCCTACTTCCCGAACCAGTCTCCTCCAGCATTCCTTCTTCTACAACCTGCAGCGTTTCAAATCTAATGTGCACAGACACTTATCCTCTTGCTGCGCTTCTTTATGGACTCTTATTCAACTTATTTGTAGCAATTCCACTTATCTAGCAGAAACTAACTCAGGTGAAAAGATGAAATTGCATGCTAGTGCCTAGTTGGCAAAATTCATACTAGTAAGCAGCAAGGCTCAGGTAGCGGCTTTGGTAGATAGATGGTGAAGTCAATACTGATTCAAATTACTACTTTTCAATGGCTATATGTTGCTTCTGTGTGTATGTGTGGGGGGGAGCATGGCATTGGCGTCTGAAATCCATTTGTCGCAAAATGTTGCTAGTAGTAAAGGGAAAAAAGCTCTAAATCTATCAATTAGCTAATGATATGTAAATAAGAATCATACCTTTACTTTTGCCATCTTGAGGAACTTGACCATTGGATTATAAATTAATCTGTCGCACGTGGATAAAATCGTGGTTACGTTCAATGGCATCTGAAGCCCGTACAGAAGCATTAGACCGATGAATTGTTCAGCTATGTTAGTGTTAAACTTGCAAGCAAAAAATATGTGGTTTAGGTCAGCGGTCGAGATGCCGTCACAAGCACAAATTGTATATGTTGCTTCTGTTATTCATTATGACTTAATTACTAAAATCTGACTAATACAGGCGACTTTTGGAAGTACTTGTAGTGCGCAACTGGTCACTGTCAAAACCGATACCAAATTTAGAAATAGCCAAAGTGATCAAGACGCCTAGTGGTGGAATTTAGAACTCAATGTTGTATGTGTGCCCATGGTAACCAGATTCTTTTAGCATGCATGTGTACCAACTCAGAGAGAATGAAATCAAACACAGAAATGTTATGATATGGTTTTTTTATTATTTGTTTCTTAACATTTGTTTTGTATTTATTAATCTTGAGTACTGAGTGTTTATGGTATGGTTTTATTACTTGATTCTTGTATTTATCAAATCATGAGTGCTTTGTATTTCATATATTTTACTGGTGAAGTATTTATATTGATATGTTGAAATATAAGATTCAAAAATGTCTTAATAATAGTGGTAAACTGGCTCTTGTTATCAATATTGTATAATAAAGAAATGGTTATAAACATTCACAGTCTACATGATAAATAATAATAATAATACATGGTGGGCTAGGTCTCTGTTCAACGTCAAATAGGAAAATATGGGTAGGATGTGGAAAAATGTAAAATAACATATATGAATAAATAAATATAATCAAACATATAAAGGAGTAAATAAAGTGGGTAAATGGGATAGGGTATATAAAATATAAACATAGCATCGCAAGCATAGCAGCATAGCAAGCATAACAGCATAGCAGGCATGGTATCTACGCGCATAAATAAATCAATAGATAAATATAAACAATAAACAACATATAAAAGGGTTGGTTAGAGGAAACGTGTGGTACGTGTGAACGCGCCGTAGAATCATTCCCCACTTCCACTCTGGGTAAGTGATTTGGGTAGTCGGTTACGGGAACAGTCACCGTGGTTTCCATAACACAACCCTTAAAGACAGAGTTGCCTCTGTTCACCAATACCTAGAGTAGACGTAAATCAGAGACCCAACACCATATAAAGTCGTCTTAAAAGCCGGGATATATAGTATACATTGTGAAACATTTTAAAAATATCGTAGCCAGACCAGGTTAGTCAATAATACAAACTCAAAAGACAACATACCTGCATATATTCGTGAAAAAGACTCAAAAGCCCTTCTGTTGAAATTTTGGTCTCCTGCTTGTTACGTTTTTCAAAAACAATCCCCTCTCGTAATTAATAAACAAACTATCAACAAAACTATGGCGACGATATCACAAGCCACTACTTTATTAGTTTATTCCAGTGACCAAACACAACAACCAAAAGCATCACAGAACAATATCTTTTTCTGTGAACACGGATCGACAATTAATATAGAATGAAAGGAATTTTTGTTCTATGAGAAATCACTCATGAATTGACCAATAACAGAATATCTGAACAATATAGGATAATCAAATAAATTACTTAACTGAACTTCATCAAATGACTACACTCGTACACTTATATTATAACAACAAATTTTAATATTTTCCTTCTACCATCTGTCACTGCCGTCAATGTCAAACTTTGGCAGCCTGACAGCTAAAGGTGCGTTCTAACGTATGACAGCCAGGAGCGCGTTCCGGATCACCACAGTACTCAACGAAATGTTACCTGGGCCACCACTGGCATCTTCTGGTGAGTTGACTGTCGCCATCGTGCATCCTGCAGCAATTCCTGCGGTAGCAGGACAATCGGCGGCGGACATTGTATGTTACGGTTTACTATTTACTTATAGGCCTCCTCTACGCATTAAATCATGACGGGATCGGTACAACCGGAGCCGATGCCGGAGCAAAACGGGCCTCGTTCCACCGATATGGCGACTTGAAAAATGGTTTGCGCGAGCGTAGAGTAATTGCCATGGGCCTGATGCATCTTTCAATGGATATATGAATGTGTACCAGGTACTCGGTACTCATACCAAGCAGAACGGCTCGGTAGAAGTTGTGCTTAACGTAAGCACACTGAAATAGTGCCAACTGATTTGGATTACATTGAGCACAGATTGAAGACTCAAAAAAAAGGATAAACTCCAATATTATTTCTTATTCAAATTCAAATTCAAATTCTTTATTGCCCTTTAGACATTCAAACGAATGTATAGGATTTGTCATAAAAAAGATACAAAAATACAAAAATACAAAATACGAAATACAAAACACAGAGAAAATAGGTATATAAAACAAACAAGTATATAACAATCATAAACAAACAAATTCAGAGACAGTGTTGTAACACTGAGAAACAAGGAAGTCTTTCAGCTTGATCCTAAACTTGCTGATATTTAAACAATGGCAATTTATTGTAGATTCTAGGTCCCAGTATATCGGGCGATTTCTTACCCACATTGTATTTAGCGAAAGCCACGTGCAGATCTTCAAATTGTCTGGTCACAACAGAGCATGAATTTTCATTCAAAAACTAGTTTTTATTTATAAATGTATACACCGCTGTTTCACAAAAAAAACAAAGACGGTAGTGTTAAAATTCCCAGACGTCTAAAAACATCCTTGCAGGACTGCCTGCTGTTGGTACCAGTCATGCACAGGATGGCCCTCTTTTGACTCAAAAAGACGTGCTGAGCATTAACTGATGTGCTCCAGAAACACAAAGCGTACCTCAGTCTGGACTCAAATTGGGCATATTAAACCGAAATTAGTTGACTATGCGTAAGCACTGTTCTCAAATTTTTCAAAACATAAGACTGAGAGTTCATCCTTGAACTAAGGTGCCCCACAGCGATCTTTAAAGTTTAAGCTCGTGTCGAAATACAGCCCTAAAAATTTAACTTGCCTATCGATCAGCACTACTGTGCCATTGACAGCAACATGTAATGCAGGCGGTCTTTTCTGAGCATTATGAAATCGCACCAGGGATGCTTTTTCTGTGTTCAAGTATAGTTGATTACTACCAAACCACTGGTGAATATTTTGAAGTAGCACTCCACAATCCTCCTGCAAAGTGACATCACACTTATTTGATATAACTACGGAAGTATCATCTGCATATAGAGTGAGTGGCATCACAGTAATAGCTCTCGAAATTATTTATATATAAAGAGAACAGAACTGGTCCCAAAATAGACCGAAAGGAAAGGAAAAACTTTATCCAATAATACGGTGCATATACTGAATATGAATGAATTTGAAAGTCGTATAGTAAGTTGCGTCGAAGACACTGTCTTATTTAGATAAAAATTGGGGAGAAATTCGCCATGTTGCAGAAAATGATTTAAACTCGATCTAAAAGATAAGGTCCAATATTATTCTTAATAAATTTGAAAGTCGTATAGCAAGTTTACCAGGACGTTGAACGAAGTATAGACCTCGTTCTAGGAAATTCCCCAACTCAAGTGGTTGTTGTTCATACTTTTGAGTATTTCAATTTATTTAATTTTTTTAGCATTCATTTCAGAAAAATTTAACATATGATATATAGTTTTAGACATAAAAACACATTCTCTTTCAACTGGTGCTATCAAATTTATATTCTATTTCATTATTTTTGTGCACGACCCTTTTCCACCTCCCGTTGTCTGATCGGCACGAAAATCTTTTCGCCTTGGAAGGGCCACTATTGATTCAAGTTGGCCAAATTTGGGAGCAATCGCTTGAGGCGTTTTTGAGTAATCGTTGGAGAACGAAATCTGGGACGTATGTACAGAAACACCCAGACGGATATCAAAAAACCAAAAATTTCCGATTTTCGTCAAACTTCATCACTATGGAAAAGTTATTATTAGAAACAAAAATCTATGTTTTGGTCCCGCTGCCATGATAAAAAAGAGATAGGGGTGGGGCCAACTCAAAGATAATGTCATACAGTGAAATTCTAATGCTACCACAATAAAGAGCATTTACTGTGTTCTTAAGTCGAAGACGCTACCGTGCATGTCTCAATTATATAATCTTCAAAATAGCGGAATAAGGTTTCATAAAAAGTAGCAAATTTTCGTACTTTAAAATGATATAGTAACTGTCGCAAAAATGATCTAAATAATTTCAAACTTTTTTGTTCTCTATCTTTTGGTCCACCTTTGGTGCAAGTCTATGATTTAATGGTGAGGTTTGGTGACGTTTGGTGGGGGTTACTCATAAAAATGATAATATAACATAGCATTTTCTTTTCAGGAAATGAGCTACGAAATGACTTCACCTTAGAAATGACACCTTACACGTCGGTAAAATTTGTGAAAAAGGACCGACCCTAATTAGTTACCCCTCCTTTGTCTGAGAAGTTAAAAAATTGCGGAGAAATTTGGCATGTTGCAGAAAATGAAAAATCTGCAAATGGCTAGGTTACGGCATACTGTAACTGCTGTAAATCAAGCTGAAATTCCTGAAATATCGACAAGATCTATAATAAGGATGTACGAAAAGCTGAAAGATGCAGATCAATCAGAAAGAACAACTGGTCCTACTACGAGGCACTCCTTACCTAACAAAACTTGAAAGAACATGTCAACACAATGAAGAATATTCTTCTTCGAACCTAAATGCTTCATTGTGATATCTTACAAAACGAGAAAGGCATACATAAATCAAGAAATTGTTTGAAATGAACTTGTTTCGTTTAAAGAATTTTGTCTAAATAGGCACTTAAAAATCACAGCTAGAGGCAATGAAAGGTATTGCTTGGAATTTCAAGTTATTTGTCCGGTCGCAAACTATTTTTGTGTTCAAATGGTAGGCAATAGACAAACAACGCCATTATCAAGATGCATACTATAATATTGCTTTCAAAAATGATAGTATTCACCTAAACATAACCCTCCTTGACCAGAGGAAAATGCAACCAGAAGTGTAATGAAATAATAGTCAAACTAACCTCCTACGTATTTTGAGATCTATAGCATGTATCTTAGTGGATCACAATCACATCTAAAAATAAGCTTCTATGGTGCCCCTAAAGACTTGCGCAAACAATGGTATGGTATGATCTACTACGATCTACGATACGTAGTGTAGTTTGTGAAACCATGTATATGATTCAGTATCATTATACCTTGATAAGCACGAACCACTCTTGATAAGTACGAAACACTGTACATGAATCAGTAAAGTGTTACGGAAACAGCATAGTTTTTTTCCTTGAACTCATGATATAATCTAGCCATTATTTTTGTTGGTGCACCTTTAAAATATCTAAAAACTTATAAATATATTTAAAGGCAATGTTCGGAAAATTCTATAGAATATAGAACATCATCAACAGATTTTTTTTAAACAATAGTTCTTTATTGATACACATAAATTTGCGTCGCAATTCTCGACACTAGTTTTTTTCTGTAACATTAACAATACGATTAGCAGAAAACTAAAAACATCTCCAAGCAACAGATTCGAAATCGGTGTGAATCTGACGAAACAGACCGGGTGTCTCCACCTTTGATTATGTCGATAGCCGTCAAACAGTACCCACAATTAAAGTTAAATATTCGGCTACTGCTTTCGTTCCGACATCGAATGGCCGCAGGCTGATGATTACACTTATCAACGGAACGGCCACGATACAGCCCTGATCTGAGCCCTGGGGACAAGAGCTCATTACGCCGCCAAAATGATGCCTCGCGTCGCAGTGACGTAGTTAAGTTTCTTGAGGGCGGGAACAAAACCTATGTGATTCATGCAATTTTTTCATCCTTTTCATCGGTCTGTTGTCTTGAAGAAAAAGCAGTTCTTGCTTCTTTAATTGATTCGGTCTTTTTCTTGACTCTATTATAAAAATCCCTGTTAACTGTATGGCCGCTTTAGAGATAGTCCATAAATATAACACCAAAATGGTCAGCCTCCCGCAAAGGCAGAAAGGCTATGGCGCTGTACAAGCGCTGCGACAGGATAAGTGTTGGTGCACGTTAGATTTGAAACGTTGCAGGTTGTAGCCATCGGGAATATCCCTGGCAGCTCATTCACAGCGTCCAAGAGAAGAAATGCTGGACGAGACTGGTTCGGGGAGTAGCGACCTCAACCTGGTAAGGATGAGCTCGCAGATCCTCTCTAGCATTTCTTGTTCGGACGGTCTTCGGTGGTATTATCTGGGAGGGCTCACTCGAACATCTTCCGTATTAGGATCTCAAAAACAGAAATTCCAGATTGTGGAGGTCCTTTGTGAGGTTAGGCGTATCGATTAGTTTAATTGCTTTCTTCTGGATACTGTCCAGAAACTTTAGAGCGAAGCTTAGACTCATAACTATCAGCAAATTCCAAGGAACCTGGAGTCACAGGGGCCTGGGTCCACAATCTTTAATTAGTTTGAAAATTTAAGTTTAAATACATAGCAATGGCAAAAATGAGCTGTATTTTTATAAAATAAAAATATATGATATAACAGCTTTTATGACTTTCTATGAAATGTTCAAACAATGTATGTCTCAGTGATGGTATAACAAACAGTAAAAATGTGTTTCCGGTAAGCCTCAAAAGTTCATATTTCGAAAAAGTTTTCCCATCCTTTTCTACTGTAATTTACATAAAAACTCATGGGTACAGTTTATGATACATCAATATAGCATGACTAGGTATAGGTATATTGTAGATTGAAAACTAACCAATTCGTAAGCCTTGGTTAAAAGGAAAAGCTTACAAACTTGCAGCTATATGGTTTTAATAGGAGGTGAGGTATCTAGGAGTCTTTAACTACCCAGGGTCCCGGACCTCTACTTGACCAGGAACCCAGACCTCTAGTTGAAGTCTCGCAAATCCTGTCACTGGGCCTAACTCTAGGAATAATTTTTTTTAACAATTTGTGAAATAAGATCACCATTTAAAACTGTCGTTACTATTACTTTTCAACTCTCGTAAATAATAAGAATAGTTAGGGATGACCAAAGTATCGTTTAAAGTTAGTGTTCTGGGGTTAAATAAAGTCACAATGATGACTACACACCGAGTGTGCCACTGACATGTTGTAAAAAGAGTGGCCTTTTAACTCCGATATATACGATCATTATTACAAGATAATAAGTCAGCGAGAAAATTGGCGCGATCCAATTAAGTAATAAATCGGGCACTGTTATAATTGTGTGGGCAATCAAGGAGAAATTACTACACTGCAGGCAGTCGGCATTCGTTGCGGAAGAAAAAGCGGACCATTTAAGAAATGTGATATGACCTACGTTGTACGGTCACTTTTATCACAAATCGTTTTGAAAGCTAGGGTTGCAGATGTATCTCGACCATTCACGTTTCTACAGAATTGTAAAATATACTAGTAGATATAAGCACCGTACATTAACAGAGACAAGTAAGGTCACTCGCCGTGCCGACTTTGATGTGAGTCTCACAAATGCGAGCCACCTCGATTTGAGAAGGGTTCCCTTCGTGCGGACTCGTTTACCTAGAGGGAATCCGACTGTGCGATATTGTCGACGTAAACGGTCGACGTTCACTTTACTTATACGGGGGTCGATATAAATGAATTCTATGGTATAGATAGAATATAATTTATTATTCAATAAACCATTCAACACAATAACTGCAGATGCAGCTACTGGGGTGGCAAATAGCTCAAGGAGTATTATAGATCATGTTTTGTCAGATAGATGTAGTAATTTGGAATGTACGATTCAAGTAGTAAGTAACAGTAACAGTCTAATCATTCATAATTTGTTGTCAATAACCTTAAGTGTAAACATAAAAGTACTTGCGACAGAATATAGAATAGAAGTAAACAGAATAGATCATAAAAAATTAATCTCAAAATTTGAAAAGAATATTCAAACTACAGAAGTCCAATCATTTCAGGAACTAATTGACTTAATCACTTCTTGTAAAAAAGATTCGGAATTCAAAAAGACGTATAAGATACGTGAAAACAACGACTGGATAATTCAAGAAATTCTCGAAATTATTGAAAACCGAGTCAAAATTTAAAAACAAAAAGTTAAAGAACCGGGAAACAAGAATTTGGAAAATTAATTTAAAAAACTTAAGAACCATGTCAATAATAAAATTAAAGTATTTAAAAACAGATAGTTTAAGAATCAATGGGCACAAATATAAAAAAACCATGGGGCCATATACAGAGCAGGTCGCCAGCATTTTTTTGTGAAATACGCGCAAAACACTCAAAAACACACAAACACTGCTTATTTAGGCACCCCGGTAGATCCGACCGATTGTATTCCGTGCACCGTGTCGCGTGTTAGGTGGTGTTAGGTGGACTGACCCTGTAAACCACAGCTGTTAGCGTTCGGCTACTGCTTGAGATCGCCGGGCGCCAGAATCCGCCAGCTTGCGTAGTATCCGAGAGCACAGCAGGAAAAACCACAATGGGGGCGGAGCTTACAGTGACCCTACTTGTCTTTGTTAATGTACGGTGATATAAGGGAGGGGGGGATGGGCAAATATTATTTCTACCCATGTAGTAATACAGCCAACTACAAAAATTTGTACACTTCTTGATCCATCGATTTTTTTTTGGCTTTTCCATGATTTTGAATTATACCTAAACCGCAATGGTTTTCTCTGGTCTTTGATTCATGATAAAGCTTTCGAACTGTATAATTCAAGTGTTTTTTCAAGCATTTCTTAAGTTCTTGGCTTCTCTCAACAAGTCTTACATATGACTGGAAACACCACACGTTTTGGTCTATATGGGCATCTCAGAGAAAGTTTTGGATTGAATGTATACAATCGCATCAGAAAATCATGTATTAATCTCTTAGAAACCAGAATGAACAGCAAACACTTTGCCCTAGGACCTTCATCATTCATTATTAATTAAAAAACAAAAACAAAATAGAGCCATGCTCCTTGTTGAGATATATGTTGCATCTTCCAATCAGTATCAAGTGGCGGAGCTATATTCCAATAGGGTCGTTCAGTGAAATTCCAATAACCATATTTATGCACATTTTCATGAAGTATTACTTACATATAACATACAAAAAAAATTTCAACTTAATTGGATGAGAATTGAAAAAGTTACGCGCCTTCAAAGATTAAAATATTTCATGCGCTCAGAATTCATCGTTGTGACGTCATTAGGTCTGTCGGCGAGCCCAGACCGGCTGGCGGCTGTACAGCGACAGCGCCTAGCATACGTTTGTAATACGTTCAACTAGTAAGTGCTTTGGTTGACGCTATCTTTTATTTGATCGGGTGGTTTTCTGATAGAAAAAAATGTGTGATACGGATTTTGTTAAGGCCGATTCCTCTAATATGCCGGAAGTAGATGTTTTGATTTAGTTTGTAGTACATGTAATTTTCAACATCTTCCTCCAACTAAAACAAAATATACAAGATTAAGATACACATTTCAAACAGGGATATTGTATAAGCTAAATACCCAGGATTTTCTACCCAAAATAAGTACACAAAAATGAGACAAAAGAACTAGATAATATATATAAAACAATTTTTTCTACATAATTAAAATACATATGAATGTTGGGTACATCAAAGGACTGAAAACTGTCTTTCACATCTTCCACATATCAATAAGAATTGATTTTTACAATGCTTTTATAATTGTTATATGATTAGGTCAGTATTTGGTTTAAAAAAATCTACTTGTATCTCTTACGTTTTAGTGTAGGTACCAGTAACAGCAAAATCTGCGAACAACTGACATCAATATATCTTTAGAATGGCATTGACAAATGCTTGAAAACTTTTTTTTAATTTCAGACGTAATCCCACAATACACTTTCCGATTTCATAACCGGGCGGTTTCTTTATAATAATACAATTCACGATTCACGTAGTTATAAAAATACTTACATTAAAATGGTCCTCACAGCAATGCTTTGTTGACTTATCGCTTACAAATTCATTCCTACGCATAGCTCTCTACCACAACTTCCTGATTTTTATATTTCGTGGCAAACTAATAAAAATTTTATCAGGAGTGGTCACTGTCGTATTTTTACAGTGGGGGAACTATACAATATTTATAATTTTTCTTCTTCCGTCTTCCTTCCATTATTATACTCCGTATCAACGAATTCGAATAGGTTGGTAAGTATCCCGTGTCGATGACATAATTAAATAAATTATACAATAGACGCGTATGCAGTTCACAACGCTTGCCTAGCAAGTAGCATTACTCATAAGCCACAGCATTACTATCTACCGAGCACCCGTACGATGCGTGGCTGGGACGCGGCGCCGAGCCGGCCGGTCGGAAAGGTTTAATGACGTCACAGCCGCATACTCGCAAGTGCCGCGCGTTTTAAATTTGCACCACTTTGGTAATTTATTTGAATATGAAAGCGAGCTCAGAAAATTCTGAAATTTTGCACAGCTACTAAATTCAACACGCTCTTTTAGAATATGCAATAAAAAAAATTTGCTGAACGAGCCCATTACAATCACAAACAATGACGTGCGCACTTGCATTGCAGTGCATTTGTCGAAGACATGACCACAGCCTCTGCAATTACCATCTTCAATAAAAATGGCCGAGATTATGATTTGCTCTAGAGAATTCGCCAAAACCGCAATCGTTGGGGGTCCAGCCCGCCAGTGTGCGTGATGACCAAGAATGGCAGGGCACCCTCCATAATTGGTTACAGACCACCCTCACTGACGACCTCAGCGATACACAGATGCTCATTTGGAGCAATTTCGCTCTAATAGCTTGCGTTTAAACGGTAGGACAGTCATCAAGTTATACCGTTGGTCTTTTTAGGACAGACAGGTGCCGATGTATACGTTTCCGCTAAAGAAGGGATAGGTATTTGAAATAGCCGCTGCTATTTAGTTTCACTTCAATGTCATATGACAAAATGTTCACTTTTTGAGATTTTTAGTATAATGATCTTGAAATAATGCATATTATTTTCTTATGTAAAAGTATCATAAACCTACCTTGCTTCTCGCCATGTAAAAACGTCATATCTTTATTCCGCGATGCAGCATTAAAGCAAGACAGCAACTTTTCGGTTGTATTACAACCGCCTAAAATAAGGCATACGTTTTTTTGCGACAAGACCATCACAAAACAAAGTAACATAATACTTTACGTCGCAGTTCGTTGGTGCAAAAGTGTCATATTCTGAGATAATACAGCTAAATAATATAATAAATAAAATAGATAGAAAATAAAATATGATAAAGATTGTCACAACTCAAAAAAAAATTATAAAATATAAAATATGATGAGTCCAATGAGTTCCAAACACACAAAATACTCAAACTCTGGGCAAGTGTCACTATACTCATTAACTCATAATTAAACCTTTTACTAATCGTTGATTGGAAAATAATGGTAGGGTCAGTTTCATAAAACTTTAGCGAGCTCTCCTGAAAATATACATTTTTTGAGATAAAACAGTCTTTCTCCAAACAGACGACATATGAAATATTAATTATTTCAGAATCTTCGACAGCTATACTTCAGTCTGTGTCCAATACACTCATGCCAATTATTTTATAATTTACTACACCCATTTGATCAGACCTTTCAATCTCTTTTTGGCTGCAGAAGATAAATAGAACCCACTTAGACCAATACGTACTTGAACTTATTTTTGAAATCTTCACCTATCATACCAATTTTAGAAGTTGTTTCTATTTCAACCTTACCCTAAGATGACAGGTACATTTTTAGATTGAACAGTTCATAAATAGGTATTTTTACCTATCGACATTTCATTACATTTTGATCCAAACATTACAAGAGATCTTAGTATTTTAGGATTCAAAAAGATGTATCACTCTTACCAGACACTAAAATATTTATTGGGCAACCGAAAAAGAAAATTTGGTATATTTGATACACACTTGACGCGTACTATTTTCGTAACAAAAAAATGTTTAAACGAAAACTGAGTTGAGTGTTTGGAAGTACTGCAGGGTCTATCATACCATGTTTTCAAAACCGGTTTCTTTGTGCTTCAACCCTTAAAACTCACCTCCCCCAACTTTGTATTCTCAAATAGCACCTTATAGTTTTTCCTACATATGTTAAGCCCTTATTTTATTCAAAATTTTGTAGTACCGTTGATTTTATACAAAAACCTATTTTTTGCGTAAAGTCATAAGGATGAAATAAATAAAATTAGAATTTGTTTGAGGGGTAATATTTCCATAAGCAGAAAGAAGATAAAAAAGAAAACTAAAACAACCTTTCAAAGGTACCGAATGACCTATCATATCATGCACTCAGTTTTTTTTCCAATGACACCCTCAGCTTTTCTTACATTAAAAAAAATGAGCATTTGTTTGAGGCCTAATATTTTCATAATAAAAAAGGATAAAAAAGATATTTGTTTTCGAAGGCATGTCATTCAGTACCCTTAAAAACCCAACTAGTTTAATTTTTATCCGTTTTTTGTGTCAAGATAATTCTTATATTATTTGTGTTATGCTTATGATTTTACGAAAAAAAAAGTATGCGTATAAAATCAAAGGTACTGCAAGATTTTAAATAATACAAGGACTTAATTCGTGTAGAAAAAACTATTTCGTACTATTTGTAAAACAAAAGTTGAGGGTGAGTTTAAAGGGTTGAAAAACAAGCAAAACTTTTTAAAAGCATGGTTTGATAGACTCTATATAGTACCTTCAGGAATTCCACTCAGTTTTTGTTTGAACTTTTTTTTGTTAGGAGAATACCACATGTCAAGAAAATTCAGGGAGGTGTAAAATCAGTTGCAGAGATTGTAATAAGTGCTACATGGAACACATTTTCTGGGCTTGCTTCCAAATATCAAGACATCTATTCAATGAATCTTGCGTGATAATATATTCGCATTGGTAATTGAAACAAATCGCCCAACACTTCCTTATAGTTTTCTTAATAACACACTATTATTTCTGGGTGGAATAAATTTATCATTTCTCAATCGATAATAACACAGCTGCTGCCGTTGCCGCTTCTGTCTCGACTGACTCATCGACACCTTCACGTTTTTGGAAAAAAATCGTCAAGTAGGTTAACTTGATACCTCCCACGTATTTTCCAATCAGCACTAAAAAAAACGTGGGTATTTTCACAAAACAATTACAAGCACTATTGGAGCGATTTTACTATGTCATGTAAAACCACAGTAAAGTTTAACAACAATACAATAGTTTTGTAGATTTACTAAATTTTGTAAAAATGGTTGAGCATTTTACAGAAAAAATACAAATAGTTCATTTTTTGACAAAATATTTGTAAAATTACAAAACTGTTGCATTTTTGTAAGACAAAATTACAAGATAATTGCCATTATAAAAAAAACGAAAATTTCCATTTACAATGAAAAAATCCAGCTCATCAATGCAAGTTCCTTTGAAGAAGCAATAAAATTACTATTTGTCATATAATTTAATTCTAACCGGATTGATCCAAAAACTGTTTCGGTAACTTTGGAAATGACTCAAACGTATTTTATTAAAGAGCATCTTGACTTTGGGAGAAAGTCAAGTCACACTGCCAGAAGGAAAACACTAATTTCTTTCATTAATAAACTGGCACGTTAACTAACTGTTTGCCTGGCCAACAAGCTGATATAATATGCTTTTTTGTCAGCGGATAAGACTGAAACGGTTGATTTTATATTTTGTGTTTGTATAGAATTTTAATGTTGTCTTACCTTATTTTCATACGTAAAATAAAAATATGTTTATAATGACAGCCTTTTCTTAAAACCTGTTATAATAAGTTTTTTGTAAGACTACAAAGTAATTTTATCAAATGAGGTGAAATTACAGAGTAAATCATTAAAAAAATTGTAATAAAACGTATAATGGTTTTACAATATAATCTAGTGATATTACAAGTAAATTATGTGAAATTACATATCTTACAAAATAGTTTTACAAAATATATATCTATAAAACCAATATGATATCCTTAAAATTGTGTAAAATCGCATAATAATTTTACAAATTATCATGTTATACCACAGACAAATGTTTCCGTATGTAATCGTGGACCAAATGCACCATTCATCCGGGCCTTTGTAATTTATTAATTAATATTCATGTGAAGTTTTATCACTATATTTGTATGCTTTTTCGTATACTAACAAACAATGTGTTGAGAAAATGCTCCGATTCTTAAAAAGAACCAATACATCTACCGGAATATTTTATAATCATATTCACTGTATTGTATCTGTGCGCTAAACAACAGCGGAGGTCTGTGCATCATTATAATGACCCTGTAACCATCATTATCTCGGTAAAGCAACGCAAGGTTTCCTTATTCTAGCAATGAAATGAGGAACAATGTAATCCCAATTGAAAAACCACCCACATAACCACTCATACTCACGACTTACTCTTGGCCTTTGTAGATATTCAAATAACCTTCATTTTTCATATTTAAAGCTTACCCACAATGATTTATATACAGGGAGAGAATATAAAATACTTAGTGAAAGGTACTAAGGTATGATTCATCGTTGTTCACTATAAAGAAGTAAAACGACATTTGTTGGTTATTGAGGTTCCTGCTCCTGAATCATGCTTGACCACATTTTATTTTTATTTTTAGTTCAAAGGGGGAGGGGGCGATATATCTATGTAATAATAATAATATCGTCTTTATTTATCTAGTACATGCAAAGTACAAGTGGAGACATCACAACCACTGATGTCAACATTACAATCGATTTCAGCAAAAATGAATTTCATTTTAATTCTAAATCAACAATGCAAAAGAACAGAAAGAAACAGCATTGTACGTAGGTACATATATAGGTTTATAATGCAGCGCTGGATAGTAACAACATTTATACATTATTTCTGAAGCAATTTATTGTCATTTTTTTTGTATGTGAAATCAATACTATTGTACATTGTGGCTGCACAGTAAGTGAAACAACGCTGTAAAAAAATAAGAGCTGTGGTGAGATATAGTGATCAAATGAGTATGTCCAATATTTAGGGCATGAATGTCTCTTCTGAAGATAAGCTTTTCTCTAAGATAAGTAGATCGAGATGTTATTAATAGGCAGTTTTCGTTACTTACAAAGTGATGTTCCGTTTAACGCTATTTGACAACTTTGACATTTGCATTTCGTTTTACGTATATCGTAACCGCTAAACACCGGTATTGTATGGACGATAGCCATAGCGATTAACGAAGCGACACGCATGAGCAGCACGAATAAAAATTAGATCATAACCTGTTTTGGTTTTGACAGAGACACTGGTTTTGGCTTTTGAGTAGATCTGCTTCCAAATTCGTCAAGCTCAGAGTGTGTTACAAATAATAAAAAGAGTCAGAGTTCGTTTTACCGAGGAAGACGACCAAATTTTATTAACAGAAATACTAGCAAATAATCGGCTCTGTATTCGATGTTGTTGTTGTCAAATACTTCCAACAAGATCGCATCTTCAAAATCTGAGTCATCACTGGAGTCCAATAAAATCAACTTGTCCATCATTTTAGGACAAACTACAGCGGACACTATTGAGTTATGATTTTCTTTCAAACAACAACCTTTACAATACTCATCTGCTATGTTGACGTTATGGTGTCAAAGTTGTAGCTCAAAATAAGGTTAGGGGCATCTTACAGTGGTGTCTTGCTCCGAAAACTATTTATTTACCTGTCAAATAGCAGTTCTGACAACGTAGTTGTTAACCGAAGCGGTAACATTAATTTAAGAACAACGAAAACTACCTATTATCTTGTGAACAAATACCATGTAATGGTATGATACAAGCTGAGAAAGTTTCATCCAGTTTAGTGTAATACAGAAACCAAAGATGTGATCAAATTTTCGTAGCTTAAATTCATATCTGACGCAGTTGTTTTCAATAACAGTCTGAGGTTTATGAAGGATCCAAAACTAATATAGTAATCATACTAAACATGATACAGTTAACTTTTATGATTAGTACCAACGGGGGTACGTTTCCCTATCCCCCCCATATGTACGTTACTGTTCAAGATTAACTCTTCGAAACATTAGTAAAATAATTACAACTTTATGCTTCTGTTTATCTCATCTCACAAACTCTGTCTAGGATTGCTGTGATTTTCTTTTAATTAGAATGTAGTTGTTGAAAAGATGCGTTGCTCTGTAAGGGTTTATGGATATACACCGTCATAACATTAAGACGTCTGTATAAGCTAATTGGTCTAGAAGATTAGACAACATTAGCAATCTCATCTCAATTATCCGGAAAAAAATACAGAAGAAATCGTTACCATTTCGTCCAATGTCATCGAATAAGACAATACCGTAAATGGTCAACAACACAGGTTAAACAAGCAGTGGCGTGTTTGGGAGTTTTGGAAGGAATGAAATAGTAAATAATATCTTGGACTTATTTTGTGTGGCACCTTGCGAATATACAACAGAGTAACAATCATGTGCTATAGTGGATGTTTCATCCATAAAGCGTTTCTGGTCTGAAGTGTGAGACTCTCCGAATTTCTGTAAAAACCCTTTTCTTATGGTCAGCCTCCTGCGAAGGCTGTAGAGGCACTGCTAGAGGATAGCTATCGGAGCACGTTAGATTTGAAACGCTGCAGGTTGAAATCTCGGGAATCAAGTTCCCCGCCAGCTCATTCCACAGCGTCGAAGTTCTCCAAAACAAGGAATGGTGGAGGAGACTCGTTTGGGGAGTATGGACCTCGACCTGGTAAGGATGAGCTCGCAGAGCCTCTCTAGTGTCCTCGTTCTGACGGTCTTTGGAGTTATTATCTGGGAAAGCTCACTCGAACATCTTCCATGATAGAATCTGTAAAGCAAGGACAGGTCAGCCACCTTTCTTCGATGTTCTAGGATGTGTAGGTCCTTTGTGAGGTTAGGCATGTCGATTAGTCTAATCGAAGAGTCCAATGCAAGAACCGGTTAAGTCCTATTTTTAACGAATATACGTTAACCAAGGCTTTGACTTTAATTCTCAGGCGATGGTCGCCTCTTAGCGAGAGTCACCTAATGTGGCAGATTCCACTAATGGGAGCTAAGTATTTACACGATTGTTGAAAAGTTATGCATTTTGTGTTGGTAGGAGACTGCATGTTTTTTTTATTTTTTTATAGTCAATCTCCCGTAGAGGCTAAAAGCCTATGGCGCTGTAGAAGCGCTGCGAGAGGATAAGTGTCGGTGAACCATAGATTTGAAATGCTGCAGGCTTTAGCCGTCAGGAAATAAATTCCCAGACAGCTCATTCCACAGCGTCGAAGTTCTCCAAAAGAAGGAATCCTGGAGGAGACTGGTTCGGGGAGTAGGGTCGTCGACCTGGTAAGGATGTGCTCTCAGAGCCTCTCTAGTGTTCCTTGTTCGGACGGCCTTTGGTGTTATTATCTAAGAGAGCTCACTTAAACATCTTCCATGATAGAATCTGTGTCTGAGCTTCTGAAGTGTGAGACCCGTATTGGAAGGTAATACGTCTCAAAACCCCTTAAGTACGCGCCTAAACTCGATGAGACTGTCATAAATTTGATATACCCACCAAAATCCATATTTCTCTAACATATCTTTCCCTATGATGGCATTTGCTGCAGTTCGCATTGGTGGGTAATGTATTCTTAAACACATTTCGAGTCGCAAGTAGTTTTCAACTGCTGTGGTATAAATAATGCTTTCGTCGTCGGAAGTGTGAGATTTTCCCGAATTTTGGCATATTCACCACTCTTTTCTATGTTTCCATGATGCTTCATTTCGTGTTGGTGGGTAATGTATTTTCTAACATCTTTTAACACCACGCGACTACTACTACTATATTGGGTGTCATTTTCAGCTAGAAAATTTTTCGTGACAAAAATGGTGGAAAGAAGTTCTGGAATCATCAACGATCGTGTTGCAGTAAATATTAAAGACCGAGAAGATTGCGTAACTGGAAGCAACATCCAGAATCAATTATGAATGGGACACCAAATCAAGGTAGAACTATCATGAACAGTTACTTCAAACAAAATTTAAATGGATTGCCATGATACTGTCGATACTCTTATATAAGGTATATCCTTCAAGGGTGACCACATTTGTGAAATAGTTGCGAATGAATAAATAAATTCTTTCTTGCCAGAAATGTAAGACTCTCAAGTCGTGAATACGCCTAAACTGTATGTCGTATGTATAAATCGTTCGTCGCCTGAAGTGTAAGACTCTTCCAAATATTGGCGGGCTCACCAGAACCTCTCTTTCCTGAAATTTTCCATCATGACGATGCTTGCTGCATTTGGCATCGGTGGGTAGCTTATCCCTTGATCTCTTCGAAACCTCTCAAGTATGAGACCCTCCAAAATGTTGGCAGGCTCACCAAAACTTCTCTTTTCTGAAATTTTCCGTCATGGCAATGCCTGCTGCATTTCGCATTAGTGGGTAGCGTATTCCTCGATACCTTCAAACACCAGAAGTGTGAGACTCTCCCAAAGGTTGACGGACTCACCAAAACCTCTCTTTTCTCAAATTTATCGTCCTGGTGATGCTTGATGCATTTCGTATTGGTGGTTAGCATATTTCTTGATACCTTTGAAGATCCCAGTAGCACGACATTTACCTGTAGTGTCTATGAATTTTTCGCGGGAAGGGTGGTAATCCTTACGACTCCGTGAGTACGCTTCACCTGGATGTCGTGTCTAAAAATCTCTCCCTGCTGGCAGTGTGAGGCTCTCAAGACTCCGGGAATATAGAATATACCTTCACTGAATTTCGAGAGTACAAGAACTGCATTTGTAAAACTAAAGAAGGTTCTTTGCAGCAGAGATATAAACCTGAAACTTAGACTACGAATGCTGAGGTGTTGTGTCTTTTCCACTCTGCTATATAGTGCCGAGGCTTGGACGCTTAAGAAGGCAGAAATGGATAGACTGAAGGCTTTCGAAAGATGGTGTTATAGAAGAATTCTGAGGATCTCTTGGACTGATAGGGTATCAAATGTGAAACTACGGCAGGGAATTCAAAAAGAAGAAGAAAAAATTAACACCCTCAAAACAAATAAAAACTAGAGTACCTTGGTCATGTTATAAGAGGACCCAAATACATACATTCTACCACAAAGCATTATGGAAGAGAAGATCAAGGGCAACAGAAGCCAAGGAAGAAGAAGAACCTCTCGACTGGAAAGCTTGAGGAATTGGTTACCTCTCTTTTATGAAATTTTTGGTTATGGAGATGATTGCTGCATTTTGCATTGATGTGTAGCTTTTCCTTTGATACGTTTGAACTCCAGAAGTGTGAGACTCTCCCAAATATTGGCAAGCTCATCGAAACGTCTCCTTTCTGAAATTTTTTGTCATGGTCATGATTGCTGCATTTCGCATTGTTGGGTAGCTTATTCCTCGATACCTTCGAATACCAGAACTGTGAGATTCTCCCAAATGTTGGAGGGCCTCTCTTTCCTAAGTTTTTCCATCGTGGCGATCCCTGCTCAATTTCGTATCGATGGGTAGCTTATAGCTTGATGGCTTCGAAACCCCTGAAGTGTGAGACTTTCCCAAATGTTTTAGAGCTCACCAAAACCTCCTTTTTCTCATTTTTTGCGTCATGGTGGTTCTCGCTGCATTTCTCATTGGTGGATAGCGTATTCCTCGATACCTTTAAACAACCCACTAGTACGCCATAGTCCAGTAACGATCGTGCGCTACTGGGTGGCATCATAATGGTTCGCTAATCGCCCGAATTACCTCCCGTTCGTCTCTAATATCCCCAGTTTCACTACTAATAAACGGAACGAATTATCATCGGACGACTTTACCAATTTGGCTTCCCTGTTATTTCGATTCGACGGAACGGACAACGATGGTTGTGATTTGTGCGCCATAGTACAGGTACAGTAGGGCTTCCCATATCGTCGGCATACTATATAAAAAATGAAGTCAAGTTGATTGACTCAGTACTTCCCACACATTACGCTGATACCAGTTTATTATTTTCCCATAGCATGAAGCTTTAGTCTAAGATCCCTTGCAACCAAATAATCGCCAGCCCCCCCCCTCCCCCTAAAATTGTCTTATGCCGCTAGGTCTTTCCTTCACAGGTCAATGGACAGCCTATCATCGATACTACAAACTTCTCAGTTTTACAAGCCCCCACCCCCCAACCACCTCACTTTCACCCCAACCCAGAAAAACTGGTAGGAAATCATCAGGAACCCCTAAAACATCTAAAAACCGAATTTGAGTTGCTTTCATACTTGTCGCGTTCTTTGATTATTGCTACGCTGCCACTGACAAGATTTTTAACAAACATACGCGTTTTCCATTCTCACCACGGTAACAATATACTTTTTAGTTTTTTTATTATTTCTGCGCCGCCACTGGCACGATTTATCAAAACCATACACGTTTTCCATCTTCGCCATGATAGTAATGCTGTTTAAAAATTTCATTAAAATCAATTCAACAGTTTCCTCGTTACAACGATCTAACGCAATACTCTCGCATGTTTACATCAGAAAAAAGTCCTTTGCTTTCTGTAATAGGCAAGGCAATGTTCAGGTGGACCTAAAAAGGTGATCTATGTCGCTAGGTCTTCCTTCACAGGTCAGCGGACAACCTATTATTAATACAGCAAACTTTTCAGTTTTTCAACCCCCACCCCCCAACCACCCGAATTTCACCCCCACTCAAAAAAAACTCAATAAATGATCAGGAACCTCTAAAACACTTAAAAACGAAGTTTGAGCTGAACTAAAAATAGTTTTTTTATTGTTTCTGCGCCGCCACTGACACGATTTATAAAAACCATACGCATTTTCCAACCTCGCCACGGTAGTAATACTGTGTCAAAATTTCATTAAAATCAATTGAACAGTTTCGTCGTTACATAATTTAGAACGAACTAAAGCAATACTCGTATGTACATACATCGGAAAAAATTCTAAGTCCTTTAGTTTCTGTAATAGGCATAAGGCAATGTTCGGATATACCTAAAAAAGTTATTTATGTCGCTAGGTCTTCCTTCACAGGTCAGTGGGTAGTCTATCATGAATACAACAAACTTTTCAATTTTACAACCCCCCACCCCAAAACCACCCCAATTTCACCCCCACCCAAGAAAAAGTAGAAAATGATCAGAAAACGCCTAAAAACGAAGTTTCAGCAATATTTAATTTTTTTTGTTTTTTGCTAATTACTCCGCCGCCTATGCACCGATCTTCAAAATTATAGGACACTACCTACTACGACCCCACAGCATACCGCTGCCCAAATTTTATCACAATCCACGCAGCGGTTACTGAGATTACGAGAGTACTTTAAGTTTAAAATCATTGTTTGATAAAGACACTGATGTGTGTCGAAACGATCGTCGCAAGTTTTTAAATTAAAGTGGTGATCATTCATCGGAAATACATTGTGTAAAATAAGTATGGATCTCCATCAAGTAACGGCCAACTCCATCGATTAGACTATATTTCTAATTTGGACACGCTTGTTTAAAAAGTTTGTGAATACTGACTTGGTCAAAGTAAACTTTATTTTTCTTGAGTTAATAAACATAATCGATCATATTTAAAACTAGAAGTCAAGTTGATCACTTTTATCTGGTACTTTATTATTTGTATGGACTTGGTCAAAACGGGCGGTTAACTAAACTGGCAAAAATATTTTAGTATTGACTTGGGTAATTTTTCCTGGAAGATACAAAATGATTAATTTGTTGTCGCTTGGTATCAAAAACGTCAAGTCGTCGATTTTTGAATTCGTCCTTTTTTGCAATATACCGACGATATAACATTTCTGTACCAAGTGAGAGGTTCCGAAAAACTACCATAACCGATTTCTCGAAGGCATTCAGTAAGGTCAGTTATGCCTTTTTGGTATCGAAGCTATCCCGTTACGGGTTTTTAAGTAGTCTTATTATTCTATTAACATCTACCTGTCAGTAATGTCTCAGTTTGTTGCCTATAATGGATATTAATCACAATCTAGCTCTATATTACAATAAAAACTAGCAACAGACTGCGTTGCTTGACATTGATCTCATACCACAATGGTCAAAACAAGCATCATCCAAGACATTACCTGTATGGCCCACGTTCAATTGCATACAAATACAAATGTCTGTCACATTTTACTTCCAACACCAATAGGTCAAGGGAGTATTAACTATCGCGATCCCAAAAATTTCAGATGTTAAGATAATGCGCTGTTTTGACGTTTTATAAAATTTGCATAACGAAAATCTACGTCACTCATTTCCGTAGGTCTGTCTGTCTGTCTGTTGGACTGTCGGTTTGTCTGTCTGTTTGTTGGAATGTCGGTCTGTCCGTCTGTCTGCTGGCGTTCTACCACCATCGTTATCTCAGTAATATTAAATTGAAATTGATGTTTCTAACTGTACATTCTCTGATTTTAAGACGTATATTTTAAATACAGATTTGTAGTTAAAATTTTGTACTGTGTTTTGAAAATTGTAATTTTAAAATTGTGTAACATAATATGCGTAAAATAAAATAAAAATTGATCTAAAAAATGAAGTCAGGTGGATTGACTTAGTACTTCCCACATATTACGCTGATACCAGTTTATTATTTTCATATAGCAAGAAGCTATTGTCTGAATTCCCTGGCAACCAAATCATCGCTCGCCTGACCACAAAAAAGGATGTCTAGGTCTTTCTTTCACAGGTCAACGGACAGCCAATTATGAATACAGCAAATTTTCTGCTTTTACAACTCCCCACACCCAACCATCCCAATTTCACCCCCACCCAAAAAGAAACTTACAGAATGATCGGGAACTCCTAAAATGCCTTAAAACGAAGTTTGAGGAATATTTGGAATTTTTCGTTTTTTGTTTATTACTCCGCCACCCTTCAAAGTTGTAGCAGCATTACCTACTAAAACCCCACAGTATATCGTTACCCAAATTTGATCACAATTCATGCAGCGGTCACTGAAATTACGAGGCTAGGAAAATGCGACAGACAGACCGACGGAAATTAGTGACGTGGATTTTCATTATGTAAACATCATAAAACGCTCAAAAAGCGTATAATCTCGAAATCGAAAATTTTTGCGATCACAATACTCCCCTCACCTATCGGTGTGCGAAGTAGAAGCATTTTTTTCTTCTTCAATTGATTCAGGTTTTTCTTGATTTTATTATAAAAATCCCTGTTGTCTGTATGGCCATTTTAGAGATAATCCATAAATATAAAACCATGCTAGTCTCAAAATATCAGAAATATCAGACTTAGACTTAACTAGCAATTTATTTTATGGTCAGCCCCCCGCAAAGCTGAAAGGCTATGGCGCTGTAGAAGCGCTGCGAGAGGATAAGTGTCTCTACTCGTTAGATTTGAAACGCTGCGGGTTGTATCTGTCGGGAATATCTCTGGCAGCTCATTCGCAGCGTCGAAGTTCCCCAAAAGAAGGTATGCTGGAGGAGACTGGTTCGGGAAGTAGGGACTCGACCTGGTAAGGATGAGCTCGCAGAGCCTCTCTAGTGTTCATCGTTCGGACAGCTTTTTATGTTATTATCTGGGTGAGCGAACATCTTCCGTGATAGGATCTGTAAAACAGGGACAGGTCAGCTACCCTTTTTCGATGCTCCAGGCTATGGAGGTCCTTTCTGAGGTTGGGCGTATCGATTAATTAATTGCTCTCTTCTGAATAGATAGACAGACTGACGGAAATGAGTGACCTGGATTTTCGTTATGTAGACATCATAAAACGTCCGAAAAGCGTATTATCTCAAAATCGAAAATTTTCGCGATCACAATACTCCCCTCACCTGTCGGTGCGAGAAGTAAAATGAGGGCATGGGTCCCTGGTCCGTGATTTCAGCATCGCAATACCACAACGGCATATTTCGCGAGTCCGAATGTGAATAAGAGCAAAAAGCGACTGTATGTGTGGTCGCCAGCCGAACGGTAGTAATCTTTGGAAGGAAAACCGCGCGGTTTCCTTAGATACAGGCACTACGGCGGCTTCCTATTGCTGGCGGCGCGGTAATCAGTGTCGGATATGGCATCAGGAGGACCCAGGGGACCAATGCGAGCATCTTCGATTTGGAGATCGATCGTCGACAGGTGCTGCGGACTTTCACTGGAGACGCGCCAACGATAGTGCGCTCTGTGACGGTTTCAGCTCGAATTTCTATCAATACGGATCGATTTCCTTGAAATGTTAACGGCAGATAGCGAATTTCTCAAAAAAAAAACAAGGTCTACCCTATGCCGTTGTGTGCTTTATCTGGGAGGGGATATCACCTTAGCCCTTATGTGCTGACGTATCGTCTGCCAAAAGACTGGCGATTTTAAATTTACTATAAATCTCTTATTAACAATATTTTATTTAGCATTATCTCAGGGAATTCAATTTCTGTAATATGGTATTACTTTTGATAACAAGTATCACCACTTACTGCAATCATAATGCAAAAAATAAGGTAAAGTTGATTGACTCAGTACTTCCCACACATTACTGTGATAGCAGTTTATTATGCTCCCATGGCATGAAGCTTTAGTCTGAGATCCCCTCTGAAGTGAATGTGCTGTAACTTTTTAGGCAATTTTCTGCATATGCATATTTTAATGTATGTTTTTATTGTTTATTTAATTATTATTTGTTCTTATAATATGTCAATATACTATGACTCGTCACAATTGAAACTGTTGTCAAAATGTGATGAATTAAATTATCTCTCTAACTATCTATCTTACAACCAAATCATCGACAGCTAAAAACAACACAAAGCAAGCAGATAACAGCGCTAAACAATAGAAAACGACTAAACACAGCCGAATACAACAGAAAAAAGCAGAAAACAGCTAAAAACAACACAAAGCAAGCAGATAACAACTGCAAAGGATAGAAAATGACCTCATACAACCGAATATAACAGAAAATAGCGCATAGCAACAGAAAGCAAGCAGATAACAGCGCTAAACAACAGAAAACGACTAAACACAGACGAATACAACAGAAAACAACAGAAAACAGCTCAAAGTAACAGAAGACAAGCAGATAACAGCTGTAAACGGTAGAAAGCGACCAAACACAACCGAATAGGGACAAAACTAGCTCTAAACGACAGAAAGCAAGCAGATAACAGCGGGAAACAATATAAAACGACTAAACATAGCCGAATACGACAGAAAAGAACAGAAAACACCCTCCAACCACCCCAATTTCACCGCCACCCAAAAAAAAAGTACAAAATGATCAGGAACCCCTAAAATGCCTGAAAACAAAGTTTGAGCAATATTTATTTTTTTCGTTTTTTGCTGATTACTCCGTCGCCCATGCACCGATTTTAAAAATTATGGGAACATTACCTACTACGACCCCACAGCATATCGCTGCCCATATTTCATCACAATACATGCAGCGGTTGCTGAGATTACGTGGCTAGAAGAACGCGTACAGACAGACCGACAGACCGACAGACCGACAGACAGACCGACAAACAGACCGACAGACAGACCGACAGACAGACCGACAGACAGATCGATAGACAGATCGACAGACAGATCGACAGACAGACCGACGGAAATGAGTGACGTAGATTTTCATTATGTAGACATCATAAAACGCCCAAAAAGTGCATTATCTCACAATCGAAAATTTTCGCGATTACAATACTCCCCTACCATATACGTGTGGGAAGTAAAAATCAGAACCAAATAAGAATAATATTATAAAATAAAGAAAGTTGTGCTGCAAACTAAAATAACTTTGAACCCACCATAAATACGTCACAGCATCTAAACCAATAATATTTGTTGTTTCTTCATCACGTGGAAAACGGCAACGTGAAGTTGGTATCTGAATACTCGTCTAAATAATTATAAAATGCTTCTTTCATAAGTACACCTTTATTTTTGTAAAACGATGCCGTGTAGATTCTTTATGAGTTCTGGAAGAACATTATTAAAAATTACTTTGAATTATTTCTTGTGTTCCGCAGACCATAGGCCTCTACGGAAACTATGATCACGTTAACCCGATCACTCGTATCATTGATCCTGACGTGCGGAAGGTGATCTAGGATTAGTCAGAAATATGGTCAGCTTAATCTTGTCCTGTATCTGACCCCGATCGGGTTATACAAATCAGTAGCTTTTGTCTTAACCATCGTTTTTTGGGTTCTTAAACCAACTTTTTTTTTCGTAGATCGCTGTCCGTTAAATCCATGGAATCCTAAATTCCACTTGACAGCTATTTGACAAATAACAAATCACTGGTTCCGTAAAGGCCTCATGATATGGAATCACTAGACGATTCTTGTTACGTGTATGATCCAATCACTTCTGTCAGTGGCAGTATAGCAGTATTTAGGATTTGACAGCAGGTGCTTAAACTGCTTAAAGATAAATAACCCTCAATAAAATTCTCAGGTGTCTTATGCTTCATCTGTCCACCCGCATACTTCGCTGACCGTCGCGTCAGTGAAGCAACATGAGATTTTCGTTCTGTCTCGCTTGGCAATGTACGCTGCTACATTTAACCTGGCGACCTGAACATTCGCATAAAATGCAAACTTATTTTATGGCTCGTGCACGCACGCACACACGGCACTCTGGATGGCAAATATTAAAATAAAAATGCTGACCGGACCTGATACCTACATCTAAAGCTGGACATACACTGACAGCTAAAGCTCGGTTCCAAATTCTAGCAGCTTAGGGCCATTTTCGTCAGCACAAGTGTCAGATAGCTCATCTATTTTGGCTTTGGAGCTTGACATGAGTAAAAAAATAACAAAAAATCACGGTTAGGCTATCTGACACTTATCAGGAGGTGGTGAAACTGGCCCTTAGGGTCGTATTCATAGTCGAAACTTGCGGGTCCCTTAAGGTTTTGTGTTTCGATAGGTGCTCGAGGATCCGTTACGTAAGGCTCCCTTGAATAAGGTTGCGTTTCCACCAAAGATGTGCGAGGATATTTTAAGAGGAATGTGTTTTTAACGAATCAATATAATCGCTTGAATTACCTCGCCTCGCTCAGCACAGCACTGGTGGATTTTTTTATTTATCGTATGGCTCAAAAATATGACAATAGTAAATATAGATTAAAAAAAACTATTATAACCTATGCTAAAATAAAATAGATACAGGTACAAACTAAGATACATAGTCTTTGGTATTTACAGGTTGATATCCAGTTCTTTCAACCACTTCAGCGCCAACGGTGTGGCTGTGAAGAACTCTTCTCGCGATCCCTGAAACGCACGCAGTTCACATTCGCTCGTAATATGGTTTATAGTTTGGACGGGTGCGCCACAGTCACATAAGGGAGATTGCACATAGCCTCACTTGTAAAGGGAGTCGGCACATCTGCCGTGGCCTGTTCGGACGCTATTTAAGTTTTACCCACTCTTTCCGGGGTAGTTCTGATCCTGGAAGTAAGGCTGCCCCCATAAATGCGCATCGTGAGTGGTGTTCCGCAAAACCTTCCCACTGGGTGCGCCATTGGTTTAAGGTGTCGAAGTTATTGGTTTTAAGTTCTTCTGCATCCCTTATTGGTGGTTGTCGGGATTTAAGTTTGTGGTTCGTCGTAATCTTGTTATACTCCCTTAGAAGGGCGTCAGTCCTTCGGAGCTGCGGTGGGGCTATTCTGGAGAGTACAGGCAGCCATTGCGTTGGGGTTGTCTTTACTGCGCCTGTAATAAGTCTCATAGTGTGATTTAGTTGGACGTCAATTAGTCTGGTATGATGGCTGTCTGGATAGACAGGCGCATAGTACTCAGCACACGAATAGACAAGAGCTAGCGCACTGGTTCGTAGAGTTGGAGTAGTGGCACCCTACGTCGTTCCACACAACTTTTGGATAATGTCGTTGCGTGTTCTCAGTTTTCCTGCAGTGTTTGCGAGATGTTTCTTATAGCAGAGGGTGAGATCTAACGTTACTCCAAGATATTTTGGGAAATCGTTATGTTTCAGGGGTTCGCCTGCAAAAAGTACCTGCAGTTCATGTTTAGCTAGTTTGTTATTCAGGTGGAAGCAGGAAACTTCAGTTTTTTTGGGGCTCGGTACTAGTCTCCATTTCTTGAAGTAGTTGTTTAGAGCTAACAAGTCGTGAGAAAGGGTATGCTCAATGTTCTTGAAGCTCTTATCGGAAAAAGCTATGGCCATATCGTCCGCGTAGCAAAACTTGTAACTGACTGTTTCTGGCATGTCAGATATACAGATATAGATTGAAAAGTAAGGGGGCCAGTACTGAGCCTTGTGGAAGACTGTTGTTCAATTTGCGCTGCCTGCTTGCTTTCTCGTTTGGGATTACTTGGAACTTTCTATCGCATAACATGTTGTTTATGAGTCTTGTAGTGGTCTGATAGGGAATCACCTGCAGCAACTTATATAGCAGACCCTCCCTCCAGACCGAATTGTATGCGGCAGTGAGGTCAACAAACGCCACTCCCGTCTTCATGTTTTGCTGGTAGCCTGCCTCTATATGCGTTGTGAGTGACAGTACCTGATTACAACAACTGCGACCCGGTCTGAAACCAGCCTGGGTTATCGGGACCCGGTCTAAGATGGTCGCGCTCAATCGGTTATATCGGTTATATTATTATAGGTCTGTAGCTGGCGGGTTGATCGTTCGGTTTACCGGGTTTTAATATTGATATGACCTTCGTTCTTTTGAATTCCCTTGGTAGGTTTCCCGTATTAAGGAGGTTCGTGAAGAAGAGAGACAGCCGCACTCTTGTTTGCTGACCTGCATGAATGAGAAATTCTGGCAGGACGCCGTCGAAACCAGGAGCTCTTCCAGGCCTAACATCTGATATGGCATTATTAATGTCTTCGATCGAGAAGGCTCTAGTGGAAACGGCTTAGCGGAGCGAAGTTTCTGTATATACAAGACAAAGCATGTTGGCGAGTAATGTGTTTCGAGAGATGTGCGCTAGAAATGCGTTGTGAGGGATGTGGGTGAGGGACATGTGCTGTTGATGTAGGCGAGCAAAAAGAAAACTCCAAAAAGAGCCCGCTACACATCCTCGCAACGCTCATCTCCACATCGTTTCACAGCTCCGCCACACATTTTCGCACCGCTCATCTTCGTAGCGCATCCCTGGTGGAAACACCCACACCGTTTCACAGCTCCGCTACACATCCTCGCTGCGCACTGTTTTCTAGCACATTTCTGGTGGAAACGCAGCGAAATGCCAACATGACATGTCTACATGACATTTCGTTGGTCAGTCAAGGCGATTTTGTAGATTAATCTTGAAGTACAGTGTTGTCAGTTTCTGTCACATCCGGAAAAATGTCCGGCACAATACACGAAATACTGGCACAAAACAAAAAGAGATAACAGAACACATCAACATGCTTAGGCATAGGCATAACAAATTGACTTATATTTGAAATTTGACAGCGTCGCCAAATAAATCCCGCCGTCTGGTAGATGTTGTCTAGGATACACAAGACAAGCCACATTTGAGGGTCCCTTAAGTATCCCTTGAGTGTCACTTGAGGGAACCTCAAGTATTACTCAATGGACGACTATGAATAAATATGGCCCCAAGAAAATTGGACCGGTTTCTGCTTTATGAAATTCGTTACTGGAGAGTTTTAGGACGCAGCTTTAAAACTGCAGAATGTTTAGATAATAGACATCTCATCATGACTACAACACGAAAATGTATGCCACTGTTTTCCTTAGGTCCGTGTATCAGTCTTTTTGCCTGTCTGATTCAGCGCGTAAGTTATGTGACCGCTGCACTGATATTGATGAAATTTGAGGTATGATAGGTTGTGGGGACAATTCTGAAGTCTGCTTAATTTACTAAATCTTTCCATTTGTCATAAAAATCTCAGAAACAATTTTTAGATAGTATGCTTAATATACCGATTCAATTCAATTTTTTTAAGGGAACATGGGAAAAGTAGTCCTCAGTTACTGTATGCCTTTTAGGTATAATGTACCTACATAACTGCTCATTTATCAAAAAAGACCAAGTGCAACACTTTACCAGCGCTTTTAATGTTTTTTTTTGGCCATCTGCGATCTTGGGCAGCCATTATGTATTCAGGTGAATGATATTTCGAGGAGAACCGCAAGGCAAGCTAACATTGACATGCATTTTTGTATGTTAATCCCGCGATGTTTTTGTACAAAGTCAAGCTGCCCTCACACCATGTTCTAGTTGGTCCAGCCTAGTCGGAGGTTTGGGTAAATCGCCTATGTATCGACCCATTCAATGCCACAAATTTTCAATTGGCGATAAGTCGGATGATCGCGGAAGCCAGGTGAACAGCCTGCGCTCAGCTTCCTGTAGGAACTTCATCGATACCCTTGCAATATGAGGAGGCGCATTACCTTGTTGGAAGCAACTCTCTTTGAGGCCGGACATATAGAATGGCAGCTGGTTTCAACACCCCATTCACATAACGTTGTACCGTCATTGTACCACGAATCACAGAAGAGTTATATGCAGTGGCGCCCCAAACCATCAAACCAATAGGTCGGTGTACATGGCCCACAAAAGCAAACAAGCACTACATTCGGACGATATGATCTTAAGCCCATTTTACCTATGTTGTCGAAAGTTCGTTGTCTGATAGCAGTCCATCTTGGGCAGTGGACAACATAGGAGAAACTCTCACAGTGGATAATGTCCTGCCCAAAATGATAGCGTCCAAAGAGAACTGGAAGCAGGTACAGACAATGGTACGAGCCGTGCTCAGGGAGAAGGAAGCCGAAGATCGAGATCGAGGACGAAATATCCGAACTCCTAATCCCTGAGAAATCAGGGGAGGGGAGATGTAGGACAAAGACACCGAAGGAAGAAAGACAGCCCCCACCTGAAGTTATGTCTTCACGACGGTTCCGGGGAAGGGGCGGTTTCGCATGACCCACTCGCTCCGGGCTGCGGCCCGGCGACGGTCCATGGTAAAAAAAAAAAGCCCATTTTACCTAATCTGTGGTACACCGTGCGTATTCGAAGGAGCCTCCCTATAGCTGCATACCAAACGTCAGCAACAACTGGAGTAGATCGAAGTCCAGAAGTCGTAAATAACGATCTTCCCAGTCTGTAGTTCTTCTACATGCTCCAGAACCCCTAATTCGCTACATTCACCTTTTTCCAATAAGTCGCCCATCACGTTCTCGTTGGCCTAGAATCCGATTCCGTTCAAAGGGAACTACGTAAAGTGGGATTGTCGTCTTTTAGAGAGCATGTTTACACAACCAGCTAGTCTATGGCCACATCTGTAACGGATATCATAGTTGTTGGACCGACAAAAAGCCATGCCTTTAGTACTTTTAGCATTTTTTGGAAGTGTCATATAAGTAAATAGCATCTGAATGAATCACAAGTGTTAAATGTATACCAGAAAGGGACGCCATGCTGAGCACAAATTTTTTATGCGAAAATCCGTTTTCTCCAGGTGTTCAGGCAGCCTTATTACGTAAAAAATTGCGACAGCGGTCACTGAGCAGATGTCGGCAACAGCGACGCGACTACAACAGTATCGTCAAAATTGTAGGTTATAATATAACCTATGTTGTTGTCCGTTGTTGTGCATAATTCGAAATTTACGTTTGACAGCAGATGTTGCGCGATTATAGCCAGTCCCTTATCGTCTGCAAGAAACGTGATAAAGCTGCGGATGTCGCTTGCGAGTAGTACACAATATTCAAAGAGAACGACAATCGTAGGACAACAGTAAAGTTGGTTTCATGTCGGCAACTGAAGGCTCAGGTGTACAGTATGTGATATGAGGGTAGCTGGAGAACATAATAATTGAATGTCAATTCCATAACTGCGGCTAATGACCACAACAGTCGATGCCGCCATGCCGATAAAAAAAAGTATAAGCAAACAGTGACCGAGACAGAGTTCTGAACGCCATACGAAAAATAGAATATTGCTAGAACAAACTGATAGTAAATTTTTGTTTGATAACGTCGTGTGTGGCCTCCCGCGCCATAAGTCCCGTAGATGGTGTGATCGGGACGCGGAGCAGCGTGGCGGCCCGTGTGGTACTCCGGCTCTCGAGATGCTCATGGAGTCGCGCTTTAGCGTATCTCGTGCGAACGTTATCATGTCGCTTGTCCGGATGTCGCACCGGCCATTCGTGGCGTGGGTGGAGGATATATATACCTGGTTGTACGGCTTCGATGGTCACCGTACGACGGCTGTTGCCGGGTCCTCCAGAAATACTTCGAATTCTCAACAATCTCAAATGGGGGAATAGGCGGTAGAAAAGACCTGCCCGTGCGCCATCTGGTACCCGGAGGTAACGGCAAACCAAACAAAGTCAATGCTAAAAAGCAGCAAACGTCTTGGTGGGACGTAAAGGCGGATTCGCTTGACCTGACCAGATAGGCGGGTTTCTGTGCCAACTGCATATGTGAGTCGATATACGAGGGCTGTATTCAACGGGACATGCGCATTTGTGGACGCTTTCCACTAACTAATCGATGGACGACAACCTGTCAAAAAAGCGTCAGTTAGCTTGGTCAGCACTTTTAGGGCCGTATTCATAGTCCTTCCTTGAGTAACACTTAAGTAACGCTGAAAAGATACTTGACGGACACTCAAGTGTGGATTTCCTTGGCGATGTTGTCATATTTCAAGTCAATTTGTTATGTCTATGCCTACGCATTTTGATGTTTTCTGTTATCTCTATTTGTTTTGTGCCAGTATTTCATGCTTTGTGCCGGACATTTTTCCAGACGTGACAGAAATTCACAACAGCGCTGACATGCCATGTTGACATTTCGTTACTTGAGTATTACTCAAAGGAGTCTTACGTAAGGGATCCTCAAGTGAAGTATCGAACAGGAGACCTTGCTTAAGGGATTCTGAAGTACTAAGGGACCTTCACAACTATGAATACGACCCTTATTAAGTGCTGTTCGGTTAGCAAAGTGGCACAAAACTAGTTTTGAGGTTAGCGATTACCTTTGTATCTTGTCAAGTTTATATCAAAGTCTGTGATTTTATAATTTTCTTTGTAATAAAAAAAAAAATATTAAAATATGGCCAGTGTTTTCTCTGTCCCGTTGAACACGGTCATTGTGACAGTTTAGCCTTTGACGCACTACCAAACACTGTATAGTCTAACTACTCGCAGTTTTGAGTTTTATTCTCGTGTGATGAAAATAAAAAAACTCAAACCTTTCAGATCTTCAGTTTTGCTTTTTTTTTCAGGAGCCGTCCGACCTTACTGTCCCTGTCAATACTTAAGCCTTAAGGCCTATTGTATTATTGCTCCTCTCATTTACAGTATCCACTCCAGCAATCTGGATCCCTGCATAAGTTTACCTACTGGTCCTGGTGCTGAGCTGTACTCCATTGGTTCTAGCTTGGTCTTCCCTAAGAGCTGTTGTCTCTTGTGATCTAGCGCTTCGCACTCACAGAGCACATGTTGGGCTGACTCAGTTCCTCTTCCACACAATCTGCAAATGAGGTCTCCATTGTAGAGTCCCATGTTATTCAGATGTTCCTTCAGGCCACAATGTCCTGTGAAAAGACCCGTCGTTATTCGGCGCTGATTCCTACTCAAGGAGAGCAGTGTTTCTATTCTGGCATGGAGCTTTAATGAATGTTTTTCTATGAACACATCCTGGCAACAAGTTCCACTGCAGTTTTGCTTAAAAAATCTAGAGCGTTTTGGATAACTTGAGGGTGCTTATTGCAAATCTTGCCGCAATTTTGAGTCTTAGTTTCGTGTGACAAAAATAAACAATTTTAGATCTTTCAGATCTCCAGGTTTGCCTGAAAAATCTAAAACCTTTGTTTGACATTCTATCAAGATGAAACCTTGAATTTTGGACAATTTCAGGGTGCTGATTACAAATCCGGACGCAGTTTTGGGTTTCAGTCTCGTGTGACGAAAATAAAAAAATTCAGATCTTGCGTAAAAAATGGAAAATCTTTATTTGACTTTTCATTAAGATTAAACCTGGTGTTTTGGATACTTGGATACTTTGAGAGTGCTGATTACAAGTTTGGTCACAGTTTTAAGTTTTAGTCTCGTTTGACGAAAATAAAAAAGTTCTGATCTTTTAGATCCTCAGATTTACCTAAAAATTCGAAAATATTTGTTTGGCTTTCTGTTAAGATGAAGCCTCGTATTTTGTTTCGTTTCCGTCTCTTGTGACGAAAATAAAAATTTCATATCTCGCAGATCTTCGGGTTTGCCTAAAAAATCGAAAATCTTCATTTGATTTTCCATTAAGATGAACCCTCGTGTTTTGGATAATTTGAGAGTGCTGATTACAAATCCGGTCGCAGTTTTAGGTTTCAGTCTCGTGTGACGAAAATAAAAAAAAATCAGATTTTTCAGATTACCTAAAAATTCGAAATCGTCTGTTGAGATGAAACTTCGTATTTTGGATAATACAAGGGTGCTGACTCCATTTGAAGCTTTGAGTTTCAATCTCTTGTGACGAAAATAACAAAATTCAAATCTTTGGGGTCTTCAGGTTTGCCTAAAAAATTGAAAACTTTTGTTTGAATTTCTGTCAGGATTGTCGGCAGACCCAAATATCCCTAAAATGCCCCAAAATACTTCAATAAATTAGAACACTTTCTAATTTGTCAAATTCTTCATGAATTTCTTCAAGGTCGCAAATTTGATCGATTTCTTGACCGTGTAAAGTGGTTAAAGCTTAGAGTAACAACTGAACATAGAAGTAGTAAATAAACCACTTCAACATGGCGTGGTCAAAGCCATCATCTTGTGACACTTCAGACCCAAACATTGCCAACTAACCTGAAAATTCTTCCAATGCAACCCATGCTACAAAGACTGCTCTGCACTGTCCTATCTCGAAAAACTGTTAAACTATACTCGAATATAGAAAAGCAGGTCCGTAAAGCCTCACTACAGTTACCAACAAATAGCGAATTCGATTTTACTGACCAAGCATAAAAGACGCACAAACAAGACAAACGTTTGACAGTCGGCGGTTACCGTAAACAAATTGCAGGAAAATTACATAGGCGTTGCCAACCCCTCAAAATTTATGCAAGACAGAATTTGCGTTAATGATGAAGAAATATGCAGTAATCATTTCTGAACCATCAAAATGCCGTCTTTTTTAACGTAGAATGGAATATATACTATACAATTAAGACGATAGTAAACAATTATGATTGCCGTATCTGGTGGTCGATATGACAACGTAAGAAAAGATGTCGGCCTATTAGAATTACTATGTTCAGTTGTAACTTTGAGGGTTGAAGTTATTATAATAATTGACGCGGAGACTTGACATCGCCGCACTCTCATCCACAGCCTCCCAGAGGGCGCGAGCATCGGACGAATGCGTTCGGTTATAATCTGAATAAGATTAATAGCGGTTATTTGTTAAACAGTGTCGGCTTAACTTTTGTTGCGGCCATCCGCGTGATTTACCGCGCCGCTGTCTCCGTTTATAGGGTGGACAACGGCCATTATGCCTGAGACAAGTTACTCCGCTTCTAGGAATGCCGTGACTTGGTGCTAAAGGATTCAAAGGATCTCGTTGCGAATGCTCAAATGAATATAATGCCACTTGAATTATGATATTGGGTGGTCTGCAATTTCTGCATTCAACTGTTAATTCCGTGCATAAAACGTGGCTTCACCGAAACGTATTTGCTTCGTGGACTTTATATAGACGCCATTATGAAAGAGCTGGAAACGGAATGCCCTCAAGGTATACATCTTGACCAAAATACCACCCTAAATTCTATTTTATATGGCGATGACCTAGTACTTTTAGCCGAAACAGAAGACGATTTTCAGAGAAAAGTCTACACCTTACAAAAAATCTGTCAAAGATACGATATGAAAATGTCGGCAAACAAAACTAAAACCATTTCCTACTCAGATAAATATCCAGTTAGAACAAAGATTGTCGTAAACAGTGAAGTACTGGAACAGGTAAAACACTTTTTTGAAGTATTTGTACTTAGGCTGTGATATATATGACAGAAGTAAAGATATAAAAGGAAAAGTTAACAAATTCTCCAGTATCTGCGGAACTATCTCAAACAAGCAAAAATACTCCTCTCAGGTCGGAAAATCTCTGTCGTGGTAGACGGCTTTTCCTCTTCTTTCCATAGCATCAATGCCGGGGTTCCGCAGGGATCCGTATTGGCTCCGACATTGATTCCGCTTCACATTAATGATCTACTATCCAGCACTACAAACCCAATCCACAGTTTTGCGGATGACAGTACGCTACATGCAGGCATCATGAGCAATAGACCGATGACTGTGGTCGATCTGGAATGCAGAAGACTGGCAGTGGCAGCTTCACTTTCAAAGGATCGCGATACCATTACCGCTTGGCGGCTTAAGAATATGGTTAAATTTAATGCCTCCAAGACCCAGTATTGTACGCTATCAAACAAGAAGTACCCCAGCCAACACCAGGTTCTAATGAACAACGAGGCTCTGCCAAGGAGTCACTCATTCAAGCTGTTAGGAGTCAACATTACAGAAAATCTGATCTGGCACGAACACGTCGCGTCAATTGCAACAGCTGCTGGTAAAAAGCTTGGGTATCTATTTAGAGCCAGAAAATATTTCTCACCATGTAACCTCCTCACGCTATATAAAGCCCAGATAAGACCTTGCCTCTCATGTCTGGGGAGCTGCTGCCCCTGCTACCCTGCCTATACTAGATGCCGTCCAGAGAAGGGCAATTCGACTAATTGGGGACCCGGCCTTAACGCGCCACCTTCAGTCACTTTCTCACCGGCGTGTTCTTGGTGACCTCTCATTCTTCTACCGATATTCTAACGGCATCTGCTCCTCTGAGCTATCCTCTATCGTTCCGCTGCTCACTGTTCCTATCTGATGTACCCGTGCGATCGCTGCATCTCATTCTAAGATGGTCGTTCTTCATACATCAAGAACTGAGAGGTACAATCGCACATTTATTCCCAAGGTGTCCAAGGCTTGGAATGGGCTGCCAGGACATGTATGTATTGGCCTGCGGATATTGGCCCATTCATATCTCGCGTTAACAAACTTCCCCTAACATAACCCTTTCACAGCAGCCGCGGTACTCTGGTATTTAGGCTGTGCCTGCGCGGTCTGCTCAGTTATAAAAAAAAGAATGAAATTTTATAAGATGATAGCTGTTCCAACCCTCTTAAAGGTAGTGAAACATAGACAACAACAAGATAAGAGGAAAATAGGATACAAACACAAGAAATGGAATGTCTAAGAAGAGTGAAAGGTTGCACAAATTTAGACAGATTAAGAAACAGAGATATACGAGCGGAATTAGACATCTTTGATATAAACGACCAAAGAAAAGAAGGTAAAACTAAATGGAAAACATGTAGAATGAATGCATGAAAAAAAGGCCGAGAAAAAGATGGGCATCGTAACAGGCAAAGTGCCTGAAACCTGACGTGAAGAAGAAGAAAAAGAAGAAGAGAAATAAATAAGAAAAAATGACACGGAAATTCAAGTGTCATCCTGTCAACAGAATATTCATAAGCATCCGAACACTGGCTTCGAAGACATTTGTGGGTGAAGCCCAAGTCATCATAATTAGACATCAGGTTTGTTTGGGTGGTAAATAAATAAATTTATGAATGACTAAATAAATAAAAAAATAAAGATTTAATGTTATAACATATCGTTACAGCGGCGCATCCGTACAACGATAATCATTATTTCAGTGAAAAATTTGCGAAGAATGCAGGCAAATAGTTGGCCCCAAAAGGCACGGAGTTGGACTCCAACTGAAAGAAGAAGGAAAAGAGGAAGACCTATACCTCGTTTCCACGGAACTAGATAGTAGAAATAAACAGAAAGGCGGAGCGCAAAAATCCAGGACCGTAATGTAAAAATATAAGTCGCAACAGACGCTACGATTGTTGCTAAGTTGTTATATGAGTTAATGAATTGCTCGCAATTTGTGTTTGTTTTCAGTATTTTATTACAACTTCTCACTTTAGATGAATTTATGTTGCCATAAATTATTTCAAACTGATACGACGTGATTACATTGTGAATCTATCTAATATCCAATATTTTGTAAAATAACCTGAATATGTTCTAAGGAAAATCAGTGAATAATTTTAAAAAGTGGCAACGACGCATTTTTAACATGATGCAGACTTGCAGACACAGCGTGTATCTGTGGCTGAGTGGTTATCAAATACTACGACGTACGTCGTGTTTCCTTTCTCGTCTTGATCAATCGTGTCGAGTTCCGAATTATATTTACGTATTACGCTTACTTGATCACTTGTTTCAGAACCAGCTCGCGTCATTTGTGTTTATATTAAAGTTTTGGTGCCGCATTTTCTTGTTTTTTATTATTTATAAAGCGTTCGACGGATTATTTTTAATAAGTGGGTGATTTACTTTAAAACAGTGTCAAGTTCAACAGATTCCGCAGACCGAAAGTTTTAGAAAAGGTAGACGATTTTGAAAAGCATGCCATAAGGCGGAAAGTCACGAGTTTTTTTCGAAATGTGATAAGTCTCAATGACACCAGCGATAGTGATGTAGACGAATTACCAAGCAATCTTAATTCTGAGTAAGGTAGGTGATTTTGTACATATTTATATTTGTTTATCTCGAACAGAAATTAGAATTAAATTTCGTTATTTATATATTCGGATACGGTCCTGCCTGTGGGCGGAGCATATCCGTTTCTCTTCAATAAAATTCGACTCAATAGTCAAAGTTTATTTACTTTCACTATCAGGTTTCGTGGAATGGACTTTAGGAAGAATTGGAACGAAGGAGTTATAGAAGCCATGGACAAAAAGAGGATTGGAAGAGGATGCATGGCGAGAAAAAAAACTGTCGCGAATAGGATGCGAGAAACGGCCAGTTTAGCTGTGTAAAAAAGCTGATATATAATATGTGCAGTCCAAAAGCTCAGTTATTTTGATGTCTGTGTATGTGCATCTACCCCCCGCGTCGTTTAGTGACCAGACTGGTGACGCGCTGACACTATCAGTGCCGACGACACGATGTTGACGCGATCGCTGTGGCACCTGGGGGAACGCTAATCTCGGCCGTCTTGAAATGCTACCCCACACAGAGAATGATCCTGATGGGACCATTCGCCAATACGAAATACCATCGCAGCTCTATATTTGCCCATTGCCCAGCGTCCGATGGATCTTATATTGCCTACCCATAGTACAGTCGCCTTAAACATTTCCTTGACAAGTAAGAATCGCAGTTGCAAATTGCAGTAATTACGTTAATGGAAGCTAAGGTATCGAAGCGTTTTCAAAAAGCAAAGATGTAAGGGAACAATGTCTAAAGTAATTAATTCGTACAGCGGGTGTACCTAAAAAAATCGAAAAGCTTTACTTGGCTTTCTATTGAGATGAAACCTTGCATCTCGGATAATTTCAAGGTGCTGATTACAAATCCACTTGCAGTTTTGGATGTAAATCTCGTTTGACGAAAATAAAAAATTTCAGATCGCTCGGGCTGGCGAGTGTACCTAAAAAAATCGAAAATCTTTGTTTGGCCTTCTATTGAGATGAAACCTTGCGCTTCGGGCAATTTCAAGGTGCTGATTACAAATCCAGTTGCAGTTTTGAGTCTCAGTCTCGTTTGACGAAAATAAAAAATTTCAGATCTCTCGGGCTGGCGGGTGTACCTAAAAAAATCGAAAATCTTTATTTGGCTTTCTATTGAGATGAAACCTTGCGTTTTGGATAACTTCAAGGTGCTGATTACAAATTCAGTTGCAGTTTTGAGTCTCAATCTCGTTTGACGAAAATAAAAAATTTCAAATCTCTCGGGCTGGCGGGTGTACTTAAAAAGATCAAAAATCTTTATTTAGCTTTCTATTGAGATAAAACCTTGCGTTTCGGATAACTTCAAGGTGCTGATTACAAATCCAGTTGCAGTTTTGAGTCTCAATCTCGTTTGACGAAAACAAAAAAAATTCCGGATTTCTCGGGCTGGCGGGTGTACATAAAGAAATCGAAAATCTTTATTTGGCTTTCTATTGAGACGAAACCTGGCATTTCGGATAATTTTAAGGTGCTGATTACAAATCCAGTCACAGTTTTGAGTCTAAGTCTCGTTTGACAAAAATAAAATATTTCAAATCTCTCGGGCTGGCGGGTATACTTAAAAAAATCGAAAATCTTTATTTGGCTTTCTATTTAGATGAAACCTGACATTTTGGATAATTTCTTGAGGTGCTGATTACAAATCCAGTCGCAGTTTTGAGTCTCAGTCTCGTTTGAGGAAAATAAAAAATTTCGGATTTCTCGGGCTGGCGGGTGTACCTAAAAAAATCGAAAATCTTTATTTGGCTTTCTATTGAGATGAAACCTTGCATTTCGGATAATTTCAAAGTGTTGATTACACATCCATTTGCCGTTTTGAGTCTCAGTCTCGTTTGACGAAAATAAAAAATTTCGCATCTCTCGGGCTGGCGGGTGTACCTATCTAAAAAAATCGAAAATCTTTATTTGGCCTTCTATTGAGATGAAACCTGGCATTTCGGATAATTTCAAGGTGCTGATTAGAAATTCAGTTGCATTTTGAGTCTCAATCTCCTTTGACGAAAATAAAAAACTTCAGATCTCTCGGGCTGGCGAGTGTATCTAAAAAAATCGAAAATCTTTATTTGGCTTTCTATTGAGATGAAACCTTGCATTTCGGATAATTTCAAAGTGTTGATTACAAATCCAGTTGAAGTTTTGAGTCTCAATCTCGTTTGACGAAAATGAAAAATTTCGGATTTCTCGGGCTGGCGGGTGTACCTAAAAAAATCGAAAATCATTATTTGGCTTTCTATTGAGATGAAACCTTGCGTTTCGGATAATTTCAAGGTGCTGATTAGAAATTCAGTTGCATTTTGAGTCTCAATCTCCTTTGACGAAAATAAAAAATTTCGGATCTCTCGGGCTGGCGGGTGTACCTAAAAAAATCGAAAATCTTTATTTGGCTTTCTATTGAGATGAAACCTTGCATTTCGGATAATTTCAAAGTGTTGATTACAAATCTAGTTGCAGTTTTGAGTCTCAATCTCGTTTGACGAAAATAAAAAATTTCGGATTTCTCGGGCTGGCGGGTGTACCTAAAAAAATCGAAAATCTTTATTTGGCTTTCTATTGAGATGAAACCTTGCGTTTCGGATAATTTCAAGGTGCTGATTAGACATTCAGTTGCATTTTGAGTCTCAATCTCCTTTGACGAAAATAAAAAATTTCAGATCTCTCGGGCTGGCGAGTGTACCTAAAAAAATCGAAAATCTTTATTTGGCTTTCTATTGAGATGAAACCTTGCGTTTCGGATAATTTCAAGGTGCTGATTACAAATCCAATTGCAGTTTTGAGTCTCAATCTCGTTTGACGAAAATAAAAAATTTCAGATCTCTCGGGCTGGCGAGTGTACCTAAAAAAATCGAAAATCTTTATTTGGCTTTTTATTGAGATGAAACCTGGCATTTCGGATAATTTCAAGGTGCTGATTACAAATCCAATTGCATTTTTGCGTCTCAATCTCGTTTGACGAAAATAAAAAATTTCAGATCTCTCGGGCTGGCGGGCGTACCTAAAAAAAATCGAAAATCTTTATTTGGCTCTCTATTGAGGTGAAACCTTGCATTTCGAATAATTTCAAGGTGCTAATTACAAATCCACTTGCAGTTTTAAGTCTTAATCTCGTTTGACGAAAATAAAGAATTTCGGATTTCTCAGGCTGGCGGGTGTACCTAAAAAAATCGAAAACCTTTATTTGGCTTTCTATTGAGATGAAACCTCGCATTTGGGATAATTTCAAAGTGCTGATTACAGATCCAGTCGCAGTTTTGAGTCTCAGTCTCGTTTGATGAAAATAAAAATTTTTGGATTTCTCGGGCTGGCGGGTGTACCTAAGAAAATCGAAAATCTTTGTTTGGCTTTTTATTGAGATGAAACCTGGCATTTCGGATAATTTCAAGGTGCTGAGTACAAATCCAGTCGCAGTTTTGAGGCTCAGTCTCGTTTGACTAAAATAAAAAATTTTGGATTTCTCGGGCTGGCGGGTGTACCTAAGAAAATCGAAAATCTTTGTTCGGCTTTTTATTGAGATGAAACCTGGCATTTCGGGTAATTTCAAGGTGCTGATTACAAATCCAGTCGCAGTTTTGAGTCTCAGTCTCGTTTGACGAAAATAAAAAATTTCAGATCTCTCGGGCTGGCGGGTGTACCTAAAAAAATCGAAAATCGTTATTTGGCTTTTTATTGAGATGAAACCTTGCATTTCAGATAATTTCTAGGTGCTAATTACAAATCCACTTGCAGTTTTGAGTCTTAATCTCGTTTGACGAAAATAAAGAATTTCGGATTTCTCGGGTACACCTGCCAGTGTACCTAAAAAAATCGAAAATCTTTATTTGGCTTTCTATTGAGATGAAACCTTGCGTTTCGGATAATTTCAAGGTGCTGATTACAAATCCAGTCGCAGTTTTGAGTCTCAGTCTAGTTTAATGAAAATAAAAAACTTCAGATCTCTCGGGCTATCGGGTGTACCTAAAAAAATCGAAAATCTTTATTTGGCGTTCTATTGAGATGAAACCCGGCATTTCGCATAATTTCAAGGTGCTGATTACAAATCCAGCAGCAGTTTTGAGTCTCAGTCTCCTTTGACAAAAATAAAAAATTTTGGATTTCTCGGGCTGGCGGGTGTACCTACCTAAAAAAATCGAAAATCTTAATTTGGCTTTTTATTGGGATGAAACCTTGCATTTCGGATAATTTCAAGGTGCCGATTACACATCCATTTGCAGTTTTGAGTCTCAGTCTCGTTTGACGAAAATAAAAAATTTCGGATCTCTCGGGCTGGCGGGTGTACCTATCTAAAAAAATCGAAAATCTTTATTTGGCCTTCTATTGAGATGAAACCTGGCATTTCGGATAATTTCAAGGTGCTGATTACAAATCCAGTTGCAGTTTTGAGTCTCAATCTCGTTTAACAAATTAAGTCACCAATAACTTCAGTGATTCCGACACATTTTCAGTAATAATAAAAAAAATTGGAGATTTCTCACCATTTGAATTTAACCCCCATGCTTGCTTACAGCTTTTGTAATGAACAATCGAATGTTATTGGAAAATTCTTTACACTATGCCTTCAAATATAACGAGAATTCAACAAGTAGCGCTCAGTTTTTATCAAAAATGTAGACATTAAAAAATAAGCATGGAAATATGGGTTTCTGTGCCTCACTTCTAGAGCAGCACTATATACCTATGCAGCGACTAAGGTAAGACTCTAATTACTTCAGGCTTGGTAGCCATTAAAATACCACAGATTTCGTGTTTTCCTGGTTTGAAAATCCATCGGTATAGATCATGATATCTTACTAAGCATAAAACATTGCAGATGAATCTCATATATTCCGCATATCTAGCGAGCCCAAGGCGAATTTTTATCCCATCTACAGTATATTCAATCCCAAGATAGACTCCAAATAAACAGTCGCATGCAACATTCGCGTGGTTACTGTCCGCTAACGTCTACGAACGCGCCAACTATAGTCCAGTGCAATTATGGAATTTTATGTGACTATTTAAAAGAGTTGCCTTATGAGCCTATTGCAACTCAAAAGTAGCCAGGTGCCAGTTTGGAATGATCATTAGGCAATGAACACTAGACATTGCATAGTGGGATCTACTTTCCAGTCAGCCTTGGAGATTTTGACTTGCCAGATTATAACACACAATTTAGACATAACGTACTGGACTATTAAGGACCCCACCGACACGAGCCGATCACGCACACGGGCTTGTTTTCATTTGGTCTAGCTTGGCTGTGAATACAGTATAAATTTCTATGAGTAATTCTGCATTTTCTCATTTTCTTATGCTACCCTGTATAATAAGGGGTAATACTTATTTTTATATACCGCGCGTTTAACATTTTTTCTTCGTCTATCCGCACACACAGTTTGAACGTGAGGTCTGAGGAATCTTAATAAGCTCCTTACAAACATTGCAATAAGGAATTAAAGACTGTGAAATAGTCTTTTTGTTTCTTCCGTCGTCTCCAGACTTCGGGCGGCACGATGCTGCATTGTGCACCCATAAATCACATGGGGGACAGTGGCGGAGTCAATGATGAAGGATAGGCAATATCCACCAAAACAAAAAGAGTCACAGAAAGCATATTTTTTAATTAGTTTCTTTAGATTGCGTCTAGGAATTTTGGATTGATTTGTTTCAAACTATTTTGGAGCTTTGAAATAAAGCTTTGGACTTTTTATACAAAATCTAATAGCTCTATTTCTTTGGCGTACACACATAAAAAGAAATACATACTCACAACAAGAATATCGGTTCTCACTCTAAGAAAGAATATTTGATGAGAAAATTATAGAAAATTTGTGTCAAGAATAATATGTTTTTGGTTTATATACTTATTTTAAAGAAATATGCTCCAGCGGTGTCCAGTTTACTTCTATCAAAAGTATGGACAGCTTGCAAATGCGAACCTTCATTTACAATATGATAATCTTGGTTTGAAAATGAAAGCACACTCTATATTTGTGTCAAGTAAATCATTTATTTGACGTCTACCAACGTCGGAGTGCGCGGGCGCGCAGCGTCTCACGGGTCAACCCTAACCTCTCCACTCTCAACTCAACAGCCTGTTGCCCGTTCGGGTCCGCGCCGCGATTATCTGTTTTCGGATTGTCGCATTCGCCGCCGTCTTTAGCACCGTAGCGTAATACCTGCATCCTGGATCCTGCATAATAGCATATAATAGTATCTAGTCAAACTGTTAAAAAATTGCCATTGCCACGTGATACCCGTGATACCACCGTCAACCATCAGTCATCGAATCTACCGGTAGTGCTGGTCCACCGCCATTTGAGTCACGTCCCAGTTTCTATCAGCTTCCTTATCACTGGATCTATCCAACCATTAACGAGCTATTAAAAAAATTGGGATGCGAAGACCTGAATCAGGTGTTCCTAGATAAGTACTAAGTATATTAAATGTGATTTAAGAAATTTTGCAGAACTATTTCTCCATAAAAATTTCTACATGCTCATAGAAGGGTTTGAATGCTCAAATTAATTGTATTAGATTCCACATCCAAGAATATCACAATTTTAGAATAAAGTTGAGCTACTTGCGTCAAGTTTATGAAATCCTCCCAGATAAGTTTATGAAATGCCTCAGTCAAGATTGTGAAATACTTCGGTCAAGATTGCCATATGCTTGATTTAAGATTTTGGTATTCTTACTATCAAGAATTTCCCAGTTTTGCAATGAAGATATTTTCTCAATCTAACCCTTATATGGTCAAAGATATCGTTTTCTCACTTTAAGATCGTCATAACTTTGCGCGTATAGGGAGTTATGATATACTTGAATTAAAGCCTCTGTGCTCCATCTAAGAAGTTATTTTTATGTGTGTATAAGCACAATGTTAGAGAACCCACCACTTGCAAAACAAGTTCCCCTGTCATCATAAAGGATTTGTGATATTAAAATTCATGTTACTATATCAGGAAAAGAATAAATTTTAGTAATTACAATAATTTTGATTTCAGCAATTGTATCTTGGGTTACCTCAGAGTTCGATAAAATCTTAACCCGTTAAGCTGATAAACCTCAGACCAAACAATTTTTATAACAGTTTTGCAGCTGTGATTATAGATATTTGCCTTAGTTTTTTCCCGCAAAGGCTGAAAGCCTATGGCGCTGTAGAAGCGCTGCGAGAGGATAAGCGTCGGTGCACGTTAGATTTGAAACGCTGCAGCTTGTAATCGCTGGGAAACAAATTCGCCGGCAACTCATGCATGCTATATTATTCCATACATATACACAGAAAAATCTGTAGTTTTGTCAAAGACTTACGCTTGGGTTCAATGGGACGTTACACTCATCATTCCTCAAATACAGCGATGTTTTCTCCAATGGGAAGTGTATAGTTGGTAGCGAATTATATCGTATTGTCGATTCAACTACAAGATGTCATTGGATTCCAATGAATGATTCAATCGCAGCCTGTCGTTGAATCGGACCTGTGTTTGGTAATTGATTCTAAACTACTTTCTTTTCGTTGGACCATCAGATTTTATTGCGAGGACAGCTAATTGATTCGTTTGGATGTTTAATGGTGTGATTTTGTGTGAAGTTATAAGGAGCATGATATAAGAATTAGACATAAGCCTGCACCAGTTGTTGCATTATTACCTGAAATATAACTGTCTGACTAATCTAAATACCTACATTCAAATGTGCGTGTTAGCTCTTCTAAGTCCTAATTTCTCAGTAGGTCCTCCATTTAATATATAACTGGACACATTTAGCTAATGCAATGCGCAAAACCACGAGATGACACAACACGGTTAACACCGAAACAACACAACGGAACAACTTCGTCCATGTTGACGAGTTCGCAGCGATAGTAGCACTGAGATCATCCCCCTGTTCTTTACTCTTACCTTCATTGAATCGGGACATTAGTCCCGCCGAATACTGATTATAGTTCAGCGAGCGGCAAGGACCATTGAAACAATATTAATTTTTATCAGATGAATTATCACGAACTGCTGTTGCAGTAATAATTTTTGTACATTGAATAGATTGTATGCTTTGCTTAAACGAAACATAGGGCAAATTTCGAAAACAAAAGGATGTTTTGATTGCATTATATGTCAATACTGGTATTAGAAAGATTATACATATCGTTATAACGAATATAAAATTGTTTTGAATTCATTGGCGTACCTGTGATTACTTCGAATATAAGGATTTAATTCTTTCAATGACATGGATTTGAAACAACTGTAAATATATTTAAAGTGATGGAAAAACATCCAAATACTAACAATTAATTGGAAACGCAACAGTATTTTTTTCTGTGTAAAAGGTTAAGATTACGGATGTTAATGATTCGTTCTTTCTATGTTTGATATTCATAAGAAAAAAAATACATTTACCTATTGAAAAACATTTCCGTGTTAATGATAAAGTAATCGAGAGGCTCATGAAAAGGGCGTAACAGGGATACAGGTATCTTCTATCATTTTTTTTTGTTATTTATCCAAAACACATCTTTGAACAGCTAACGTGTTGTTACAGGCTATTCGTTTTTCGGTTACCGAGCTACACTGATGAGACTAGGTCATTGTATTAGAGTTCCACTTTGCAATAGATGAGATACTAGCTATGTTTGCAGTGTCAAGCTGCAGTGTTTTGATTTATAGAGGATAGCACAAAAGACGCTTTGAAATCCATTAGCTTTTGTTATTACTATTATTAGCAATGGCAGCATGTGTGGTTACGCCACTGCCAGTATGGCGCGACGCGAGGCTGTGCAAAAGCATACACCATCGAACAATATGTAATTGTTCGTTTGCTTATTCCAGATTTATGGGATCTTAGAGAGAGACGGACTAACAGCCAGAGCCTTTTGCTCCAACCAAAGAAGTCTCCTCGAGATAGAACGAGCTTACACTTGATATTGAGCTAAAACTGGCACTACAAAGTACTTAAAACTAGTAGTAAAAAATGAAGTCAAGTTGATTGACTCTGTACTTCCCACACATAACGGTGATACCAGTTTATAATTTTTTAATAGCATAATAAAGCTATAATCCGAGATCCCTTGCAAACAAATCATCGCCAGCCCCCCCCCCCTCAAATGTGTTACGCCGCTATGTCTTTCCTACATAGGTCATTGGACAACCTATATATCAATACAGCAATTTTTTCAGTTTCACAACCCCCCACCCCCCAGCCATCCCAATCTTCTCCCATCCAAAAAAGGTCGAAAATGATCAAGATCCCCTAAAACACCTAAAACTTTTTTGATTATTGCAGCGCTGTCACTGCCACGATTTCTAAATGCCATACGCGTTTTCCATTCTCATTCCTCACCACGCTAATAACACCATGTTAAAATTTAGTTCCGTGTTACAAAATACAGAACGACTTAAAGCAATAAATACTCGTATGTATACAGAAAATTTCAAGTCCCTTTGTTTCTGTAATAGGCAATGTTCGGATGGACCTAAAAAAGGTTATTTATGTCGGTCTTCCTTCACAGGTCAGGGGGCAGCTTATTACGAATACAACAATTTTTTTTAGTTTTTCAACCCCCGACCCCCCAACCACCTCAATTTCACCCGCACTGAAAAAAAGTAGAAAATGATCAGGAACCTCTAAAATGCTTAAAAATGAAGTTTGAGTTGTTTTTATATTTTTAGTTTTTCTAATATTTCTGCGCCGCCACTGACACAATTTATAAACACCATACGCATTTTCCAACCTCGCCACGGTAGTAATACTGTTTCTATTCTAAAATGTTATTAAAATCAATTCCATAGTTTCCTCGTTACACAATACAGAACGACTTACAGCAAAACTCTTATGTTTACACCAGAAAAAATTAATAATGGCAAGGCAATGTTCGGATGGATCTAAAAAAGTTATTTATGTCGCTGGGTCTTCTTTCACAGGTCAGTTGACAGGCGGTCATGAATACAACAAATTTTTCTATTTCTAGCGGCATAATAAGCTTTTTTAGGCCCTTCCGAACATTGCCTTGCTTATCATAGAAACCAAGGGACTTAGAATTTGTGATGTATACATACAAGTATTGCTTTAGATCGTTCTATATTGCGTAACGCGAAAATTATTGTATTGATTTTAATGAAATTTTGACACGATATTACTACCGCGGCGAGGATGGAAAACGCGTATGTTTAGGAAAAATGTAAAAACAGCTCAAACTTTGTTTTTAGGTGTTTTAGGGGTTCCTGAGCATTTTCTGCTTTTTTTGGGTGGGTGTGAAATTGGGGCGGTTAAAGGGTGGGGGGTTGTGAAACTGAGAATTTTGTTGTTTCCATAATAGTTTAATACGAAGGGAGCTTATGCTCAAAAAACTTAATTTAGATGAAAAAAATCTTGGGGTTGTGGCCAAAATTTTGAAGCTTGGCTATTAACACCAGAGTCTCCTTTATGCAGTAACCCAGTCTTTTTCAAAATTTTGGCCACAACCCCAATATTTTTTTCATCCATAGTAGTTTATTTATTGACTTGTGGAACAAATACCTATCGGCAATTACACTTCCAGTGCAACTGAACATTGGCTTGCCTATTACAAAAACCAATTTTGTGATAGAGCTTTGCTTTATTCCGTTCTATGTATGTCGTGTGAAGCGAAAATTATTGATTTGATTTTAATAAAATTCTCACACAGAATTTACTGCCGGGGCGAGAATGACAAAAGCGCCTGTTTTTGAAAAATAGTGTCAGTGGCGGAGCAACGTTAATAAAAAACTAAAAATATGTACAAACAACAAGCAGCTCAAACTTCGTTTTTGGAGGCTCCTGATCATTTCGCATCTCCAGTTGAAGCATGTAGAATAGAAACTGTGGCGTCCTAGTTCCTAAGGAGGAAGGCGCAAGAAACTATTCACGAGAGTTTATGTGTTGGATGTTTTTTGCGGGCGGGTGGGTAAATATTTGGTTGCAAGGGGATTTCAGACTATAGCTTCATGCAATGGGAAATAATAGAATGGTATCATCATTATGTGTGGGAAGTACTGAGTCAATCAAGTTGACTTCATTTTATATTTATCAAGTTCGTAAATGACCGAAATTTACACCCAGAACGCGTTGTGGATTTCTCCAATCTCTCACAACACTTGCTGTGGTTATGTAAGTTTATTAGAAATCCACTTTGTGGCTAATTGTAGTGTTCTGACGACATTCGGAGTTTCGCATTGTGGGTCTTTGTAATATACCCACAACGCGTTCTGCGGATACAAAAATTACCCGGAATGCGATGTGAGATATTAGAGAAATCCACAACGCATTCTGGGTATAAATTTCGGTTAGTGGTCGAATTCGGTTATTGAATACAACATACAGGGTGAGTTTTTAGTACCGGCTCGGTCGATAACTCCACTGCTGTAGAAGATAGCGAAAAAAGTTGTATATAAAAGTTGTAGCCACGGATATGCTCCTTGCTCAGAAAATATTTAGATTTATACAGGGTGATCCATAACTTCGTGGTGATGGAAACATGAATTTTTTTTAAATGAGACACCCTATATATTATTTCATATTCAAATTCGACTCGATTTCCGTTATTTCCATATAGGGTATTGTTACATTATACAGGGTATTGCAAAAGTTATGACTATTTTTATATCCAAACCAAAAAGTAATAAATCAAAAGTTATTTTTTTTACATGGGAAGATTAGAAACATCCCCTAGTTTTAAAGCCGGTTATAAAAAAAGCCCGTGACGCATATTCGTATACAGGGTGATGTAGAATGCAAAATTCAAATTTTCTCTTTTTTTTTAAATGTAACCCCCAATATTTTATTATCTCAAAGAATTGCTTTTGATATGCTCTTTCATCTTTGTTGTACCTACGTCTATCAGTTTCCGAGATATTTCGATTTTTCGGTAAATTTAAAATATAGCTTCTATTTGAGAAAGTACTATAAATGTGTTTTTTGTTTAACGAACAACTAAATTATAAGGTTATGATACTATTTGATGAAGCCAAAGCCCTAAATCATCGAGATAATAAAGTCAAGTATGCTGAGGAAACAATTTTGTAGGCGTCATGCATAATTATCAAGCAGATTTATCAGGTGTGCTTTGAAAAATTGACAGTTTTCACAGCCTGCTCAATAATTTCGTACTGTGTGAAAAACCAGCACAAAAAATTAATTTTCTCTTTGAGGGTATTTAGGAGAATCTTTGAGAAATTGTCTACTTGCCTAAGAATATATCAACTATGAACAGCAATATCCAGAACGGAGGCAGTATAAAACTAATGCGTTTGAAAGATTGAAGAATCGTTTTATCGGGACCGTGTCATTTAATATTTCATAGCCTATCTGCTTGATAATTATGCATGACGGCTATAAAATTGTTTCCTCAGCACACTTGGCCTATATTATCTCGTTTTGACTTGATCAAGTACTATTGTGGCCTTATATTTTAGTTGCTTGTTAAGCAAAAATAAAATTTGATAGTATTTTCTCGAAATAAATAAATTTTAGTAAACAAATAGGAGGTATATTTAAAATTTGTAGAAAAATCGAAATATCTCAGAAACGAATGAACGCAGCCATAACAAGTGTTATACAAGGATGAAAGAGCATATAAAAAGCAATTATTTGGTATAATAAAATATTGGAGGTTACATTCAAAAAAAGAGAGAAAAATCTAGATTTTGCATTCTACATTACCCTGTATACGAATATGCGTCGCGGACTTTTTTTATAGCAGATTTCAAAACTAGACGATATTTTTCATCCATCCTTATAAAAAAATGATTTTTGATTCATCACTTTTTGATATACAGTACGTCCATTTGACAGCGATTTAGATATAAAAATTGTCATAACTTTTGAAATACCCTGTATATTGTAACAATATCTAATATTGGAAGAACAGAAATCATTAGTAAAATTTGAATACAGAATAATATATAGGGTGTCTCATTTAAAAAAATGCATGTTTGCATCACCACGTACTTACGGATCACCCTGTATAAATCAAAATACTTTCTGAGCAAGGAGCATATCCGTGGCTACAACTTTTATATACAACTTGTTTCGCTATCTTCTATAGTAGTGGAGTTATCGACCGAGCCGGTACTAAAAACTCACCCTGTATATGTGACTTTTGGATGCTGCCAGGAGCATACCACTGATCTCTAGTAGACGGAAGGTCTTTGGTCGGCTGGTTGGGTCCCATGCCGCTCGCCATCGTCCTTATTATTTGCAGCCAGATGATCTTGATAACCTGACGCCACGCAGCCACGCCGCCGGCCGCAGCCCTATAATTACCGTTTATCTAATGTTTATTTTTGGAGTCTAATGCGCACCGCCCCCTTAGCGGGCACAGAAATTAATTATGATTTTCTGCTCTGACTCAGGCCGCTGCACGACTCCGTTCCTGCGTTTTTTCACCCGGAGAACCGAGAGGTACTCCATTTACCGGTGCCGAGCCAGCGACGAGGTAGCGGGAGGGTGTGGGTTCGAAGCCCACTGGTGCACAGGATGGTCGGTGTGTCCCTCAGAGTAACAACTGAACATAGAGGTAGTAAACAACTAATTCTAGTAGGCCGACATCTTTTCTTACGTTGTCATATTGACCACCAGACTGCTACTGAAAACTAAAACAAAATCTATAGTCACCTATGATAAGAAGTGTTCACCGATTCGTTGCTATTACAGCAAACTATGTTTTTTTTATGTTGTCTCATCATGCAGTTATGACAATATACCACCACAAATAGTCACAAAGTCACCAAATATACACTAAAATTACAAAAATCTCGACACACGCAATAACCACAACTACAATGACAGCCACATGACAGCTTAAGGGCACGCCGATTGAACGTTGCTAGATTTATGACATATTAGAAGTTATTACGACATTCCGCTATGAAATTTACCATTTTTGAGATTTCATTAAATCAATACAAATTATCTTCACGTAAATCAGTTACATTGCAAGTATATTGGAATGTACAGTGAAATATCCAGTTAAATACTTTGTGTTGAAACCGCGGAAACTGCCAGATTTTGAAGAACCTGGGAGCGGACGAAGAAGAGTGGCAATAGCGCTATAGATGTTGGCTGGCCAATATTCAAATTAGGCTCCCTCTAGAGATGTTAACTCTGTGGTTTTAGATAAAAAATAATGAATAACAAATAAAAATGATAGGAGATACCTGTAGCCCTTTCGATAAAGTATATTAATAATGCTAACAAAAATTAAAATCTAGTCTCCGGATTACTTTATCATTAACACGGAAATATTTTTCAATAAATGTATTTTTTTTATTATGGATATCAAACGTAGAAAGAACGAATCCAGCCAGTCATACACGAAGCCTTAGCCCCCGCCTTAGACTCAACACACGAATAGAAAACACAGATCCATTTTACAATCACACACCGACATCAGTACTCGAAAACAATAAATCCAAACTATGCAAACGTTGAAATACATACAGACAAGGCTATCCAAGAAAATAAACCAGATATACTTTTCCAGTCGTCAAAGGCCAACAAAATTACCCATTTGATAGATATTGCTATTCTCGATGATATGATTACCCAAAACACCTAGGCTGGGAAGATAAACAGAAGAAGTAAATAATATTAAGGAAGAAGACATCCCAAAATGGAGGTTGAAAGATGAGACTCTAAAATTAAAATTCAACAAAAATATGTTTTTCGGAAGGAGAAGAAATTGTAAGGCCAATTTGAGTACATCTGTGGATTCGTTGTAAAATTTTCTATCAGGACGAGTTGAAAATGATGAAGAAACTGCATGAAATTGGGCTTGAAGGTCCGCCCTTAAAGATCAAATGAAATAGAAACGTACCCCTACAAAAAAGGAAGATTTAACAATGTTTGTTTGCCATTTTTATTATACGTCCTGTATGATATGATGCAGCCAAAACATCTGCAAAAAACGTAGTATTGTGTAATGTAATCTTATTGAAATCTAAAAATCCAGAACTAATGAATCAAGGTAAAGTTTTGGTACAAAAATGGGATCCCACTTCGACCTCTTCTTTTCAATTTGAGCCAAGAATACGTCAAAATCACAAAGTTAACAACTTGTTGCATAACATCAGAAATCAAAAAATTCCTAACAGTTGATGGCAATCATTCCACAATCAGATTGCAATTTACTCTCTATCATGCCTTATGCTATCTAACATCCAATTCCACTACTCTATATTTCTGCCCCATCTGTCACAAAAACGGATTTACTTGGCTTTGTGTGTCCATCATGAGCATTCAAAACATGAAAAGTAATTACAGCTAGATCTTCTTGCACCTCTAAAATGACTCATTTAAAATGGCGACTCGATAATTAAAGGATTCTGCAACGAGATTGAAAAAAAAATAAATTACAAAATATTACAAACCAGTACAACGTTCACCAATCTCAACTCATCACAGTCAGTCAAGTTTCATGACTTGGCAGATGGCGGTAAATGATGAAGAATAGGATGGTTATATGGGGGTAGGTGGATTTATACATTGTATTTAAATTTAATTGTTTTGTTCACGCCAAAAAATAGTCTTACTTTTTTTTTATGGTCGGCCTCCCGCAAAGGCTGAAAGCCTATGGTGCTGTAGAAGCGCTGCGAGAGGATAAGTATCGGTTCACTTTAGATTTGAAACGCTGCAGGTTGTAGCCGTCGGGAAACAAATTCCTCGGCAGCTGATTCCACAGCGTCGAAGTTCTCCAAAAGAAGGAATGCTGGAGGAGACTAGTTCGCGGAGTAAGGACCTCGACCTGATAAGGATGAGCTCGCAGAGCTTCTCTAGTGTTCCTAGTTCGGGCGGCCTGTGGTGTTATTATCTGAGAGAGCTCACTCGAACATCTTCCGTGATAGAATCTATAAAACAGGGATAGGTCAGCCACCCTCCTTCGATATTCCAGGCTGTGGAGGTCCTTTGTGAGGTTAGGCGTATCGATTAGTCTAATCGCTCTTTTCTGGATAGTGTCCAGAAGCTTTAGAGAGTGCTTCGGAGCGCATCCCCACACATAGGAGCAATACTCCAGCGATGGTCGGATCTGTGCCTTGTAGAGCAGCAGCAGTTGCTCTGGTGTATACAACTTCCTACAGCGGAACAAAACTCCAAGCTTCTGGGATGCCGTTTTAGGAATACTGACGACGTGGTCGTGCCAGGACATGTTATTGTTGATGTTGATTCCCAAAAGCTTGACGGAAGGTGATTCGACTATGGGGTGACCCTCCATTTCCACGGTTGGTAAGCCATCGTGAGACTTCTTTGTAAGTGTTGTTGCCTGAGCTTTTTGTACGTTCAAACTGTACTTTATTCGCTAATCCCCACTCGACAATAGTTTTGATATCTGCGTTGATCTGTGAGGCATGCTGCTGTCGCCGACGTACCGTCTCCTGGGATGATAGTGGCGTGCCTGGCTCCATGCACGACACTAATGTACTGTCATCTGCGAAGCTGTAGATTGGATTGGATGTTATTTCCAGCAGCTCGTTGATGTACAGCAGAACCAGTGTAGGGGATAGGACAGATCCCTGAGGAGCACCGGCGCTTATTGAAAATACGTCTGATGAACAGCCCTCGACTACAACAAACAAAGATCGGTCGTTCAAAAAGCTATTCTGCCACTGGCGCAGGCCAGGTGGTAGTCCATAAGCAGCAAGCTTGACCAGAAGTCCGTCATGCCATACTCTTTCGAAAGCTTTCGATATATCAACTGCAACAACATGGGATACTGTTGCTACTTTGACTTATTCAGTTGCTCCTTAAAGTGTTTCAAAAATTTATACATTGTATATTTAATTGTTTTGTTCGCGCCAAAAAGTAGTCTTACTTTTGCTACTTTGACTTATTTAGTTGCTGCTTAAAGTGTTTCAAAAACCACCCCATTGAATTATACTAGACCCTAAGATGATGTTGGGTGACCCCCCGAAGGTAAGAAAATAACATGTTTTTATTCAGCAACTCAAGCGCCATCTCTGTATCTGTAGAGTGGGAAGGTTGAGTAGTCCTACTGCACTTAGGTCACAACTGACCCATTGTACTTCCTCCCAGGGAGTTGTTTCCTCAGGCCATCGTCTATCCTATCACTTTTAGAAAGGTGTACAAATCGCTAGGGGACATCTCCTTTATGGAGGCAGATGTAGGCCAAGACTCGCTGAACGCACACTCTCTAACAGAAGATAACTCTGGGCACTCACAGTTTCGTCTTTGCTTTCACACATTCTACATATCGGTGTGTCACTTAACTCCATCATGTGGAGGTGTTTCCTGAGTTGACAATGGCCAGTCAGGAGTAGATCCAGGTCGCAAGCAACACTCATGGCTCCGAGATATCAGAAACTGATGTCACGTCAACGAAATCTCAGCAATAGTGTGGAGAGCTAGCAGAGCACGGCACTCTACATATCGTCGGCCATGAGAGCAAATAACCGCCCACACGCTGCAAGGCGAATGGCACCCAAAGAAGAAGAAGCCTGGAATTCTACTATGAGGCGTAGGTTTGACCTGGTAATCGCCAAGTACTTCTTGGATATTGCTACGCCAAAACCTGCAAGGATTTCTTTGGCAAACTCAAGCAACATTACTTACCAACATATAATTTTTATAAATTTTTGCAACAATTCCTCTACATCTCTTGGCATTGATGCATTGACTGATTACTACCCTCAGATTCAAGGACAGTGAGTTCTAAAGCTCTATAACATCCTGGTCAGACCCATCAATACAGCATCTGTAAATTATTATAGCTTTATGAGGAATGTCTTAAATAGCGAATGTCAGCAAAAAACGTGAGGCTTATAGACCTTGTGCCTTTCGAAACATTAGATCAAGATAACCTTAGGCATTTATAAACTTCGATGGTTTCAATTGAAGAGCACCTTTTGGTCCTGATAAAAGTGAAAGGTGTCTTGATAAATACTTTGTCAGGATTCATTACCATAACCCCTGGAGTAGCTCAACTACTATACGGAGATCAGTTTTTCAAAAGGTATTTGTAGCAAACCAAATTTACTCGAATATAGAAGCGAATACAAACTATTGCCTCTCAAAGCTTGTATCTCTCAAAAATCATGCGCAAAGTAGAAGATTGCTTAATTAAGTCGTTCTATTTGGTCGAACAAGGGAGTATTTATCACATTACCCCGGTATAATTGGATCATCGGTATCATGCACGATTTTAATTTAATCGCTGGCATTTGTTTCAATCTCTCACGTTCTAAATATTCACATGCCTAAACGTCATTCTTAGTAATGCCCACTTATGACTTGGGAGCAACAGATTTGCTCTAATGGGCCTTTCCATCTTTTGTATGATAGAAATCTCTGATACCATATTATACCCATTGCATTCATTGCATTTATTATTATACTTTAATAATGATGCAGAATGGCATTCTTTGCTGTATCTACCTAGTATTTCACTAAATCGGCATATCTTTTTGAGTTTGCATGTAAGTAATTACGCTTTAACCTTGTGTTATGCCTGTTTCCCTTCTGTTCTCAGTACCTCTTGGAAGACACTGAACTGAGTCCTAACATAGTGATGACACCACTCAACGCAGCTTCTGTTAACCTGACAATGGAAAGCTAGCGCTTCCCAGAATGGATTCTCATATTCATAGATAGACAGATGTATCTATTTAGCCACACTATTGTACAAATAGTAAATTTGTAACATGTCTAAAAATGAAAATCAGAAAATGCGAGCATCATACTAATATTAAGCATAAGACTAAAAAACACATTGTAGACTATATAACGCATAAAACTAAAAAATATAAACATTTTTTGAAAAGGGATTTGGCAAACAACGTGCTTCAGTAACGCACTACACTACTGTTTATTTCTTCCTAACATCTCACTTCAGAGTATAATAAATGATTCAGGAATAAGTTTTTGACATTATGTTGCAATGCTCGTTTGGGTAAGATAATTGACCCAATAAAATTTCTCTTCACTGTAAAAGATGGTACAGGTAAGATGCCATACTCAATGAATTGTTTTGTTATTAGTTTGCTCAACAGTGCATGAAAGTTTAGGGCAAAATGTGTATAGTCTGATCGTAAACCGCTAAAATTCATTTAATTATTTATTTATTTATTGCAATTTAGGGTAAAAACAGAATATATTCCAAAAACTTACCCACTACATACAACAATGTATAATGTGAAAGATAGAAACAAGACGGAAAAAGAATTCATATGGCTGTATCTGCCAAGTGTTTGTGAATGTGAATTCAGCTGGGAGTTGCTAACCTCAGTAAGCTCACTAAACAGCACTACACCTTATTGTAACATTAACAATAATCGTCTACGCAGGGTGCACTTGAACGTGTTAAAGTTCACTACGAATACATCCGCGTTAAGATTACAAAGATATGTTCTTTAAGCTCTCACTAAAGGAGAGTTTACTCCCAAATTTGTTCTTCGAAACGGAATTTTAAAAAAAGGAACTTGTCTATACTGTCTATCTGGGACATTAAAATTAATTCTAGATAAAAGGTATGGACTATCAAACACATTAATTATCTTATATATAAGGCAAAGATCTGACAATATTCTTCTCTGTTTTAAAGTATACTAAATTCCTTTCTCAAATCCTCATATTGATTATTTTGCACCGGTTGGCCAATTTTGAAACCCAGTATTCTCAAGAATGTAATTTGTATTCGCTCAATACGATCTACGTAGGTTTGGTACAAAGGACGCCATATGACAGAGGCAAAACTCAACTTACTGTAGACGTAGGCATAATAAAGCGAAATCATGGCTCTTGCACTTTTAAAATCCTTGGACAATCTGCAAATAAAACCAAGCGTTCCATTGCATTCGGAAATTAGTTTTTCCGTTTATGTAACTTAAAATTGTCTTTGGATGCTTGTTTCCATTGCTTCACCACCTATTTACGTTATTTCACCACCAGCTACATCTTGCAGTATCCCACGCCACTTGTTTGTGCCTTCCCTTTTCAGAGTTTAATATTAATTTACTTTAAATCATCTTCTGCCTTCTTCAGCCATCTCTCCCTTGGTCTACCCTTCCTTTTTTCTTATTGGTCCCCGGTTGAGAACCAGTTGTGCCATTCATTCTCTCCACATGTCCTAGCCATCATATTTTTTGCGCTTTGATGACTGCTACACATGTCTTACAGTTCCTGGTTTGTTCTTCTCCTCCATCGTTTGTCCCTACGCCTCCATAAATGTTTCTTTCCCATCTTATCATTTTTTCTTCCTCCTCTTTGTGCATACTACAAGTCTCGGAAGCATATGTAGCTGTTGGTCTTATAACAGTTGTGTGAATTCTCTCTTTGATCTTTCTGGATACATATTTGGATTTAATGAGATTTTTCAGGGCTCCATACTATGACGACTCTTGCCTGTATTTTTTGTTTTTCCTGTCCTGAGAACTTTGACAGATGCATGTTCTTGAATAGGCTGATTGGTCATAGTCTTTGTCAAAATGCGCGTGTTAATAAAATCGGGCTTAGTGATTCATCCTGTTATCAGTACCATAGAGGGTAAAGCCCCATTACAGAAAGATATCCTTGCAGACATGAGTGTAACTTGAAATTGATAGCTCTTGCATGTGAGTCGCGCTTTTTTTCTTCTCTCGAAAGCCTCATCAGAACGATTAGCTGAAATTAAGAACGACTGTGTGAAATATGGATAGCGATGTTACTTACATAAAAAATCAGTCTAAATTCGATTATAATCGCAGTTGCGCTAGCCTCTTTCAGGTGTTATTTATGGGATACTATAAATGCTGAAATTATGTACGATTTTTTCATACGTAACAATTGCTTTTTTATGGTTGTTTGAGTTCCTTGGCCTCTACGGTTTCCGATATAACTGCTATAGTTCACTACTCGTATTTTTAACATTCTACCCTTGACTTTATAATAGTAATGTTTATTATTATTTGAATGATGTGATGCACTTAACAAATAAAAAAGTCAAAGACATTGAGATCATGATTAAAATAATTCTAATTATACAGGGTAATTGATGTACACAGCAAAATTGCAGGCCCTGGGTAAAAATATTAACATTCAACCAAACTTACCTCAGTGTTAAAGTTAATAACTAGTAACCGAAATACAGTGTGTCACAATTGTAATTATTTTTTCTTTTTTTTCTTCATGGTAGGGGTTCCTGCTCGTTTCCTACTTTTTTTGGGTAAGGGCTGTAAATCTATAAATATTTTTGTATTCGTAATAGGCGATTCGTTAACCTGTAAAAAAAAATGAAGTCAAGTTGATTGACTCAGTGCTTCCCACACATTCCGATGATACCAGTTTTATTATTTTCCCACAGCATGAAACTATAGTCTAGATGCCCCTGCAATCAAATCATGGCTCGCCCGACCGCAAAAAAAGTGTTTTATTCTACTAGGTGCTTCTTTCACAGGTCAATGGACAATATATCATGAATACAACAAATTTTTGAGTTTTACAAACCCGCACCCCCGAACCACCCCAATTTCACTCCCAACCAGAAAAAAAATTTAAAATGATCAGGAACCCCTAAAACGTCTAAAACGAAGTTTGAGGTGTTTTTTATATTTTTAGTTTTTTATTATTGCCGCGCCGCCACTGAAATGATTTCTAAAAGCGTGCTTTCCATACTCGTCGCGGTAATAAATCTGGGTCAAAATGTCATTAAAGTCAATTCAGAAGTTTCCACGTATTTTGTATGCATCAGAAAGTTCAAGTCCCTTGGTTTCTGTAATCGGCAAGGCAATGTTCGGATGGACCTAAAAAAGTGTATTATGCCGTTAGATCTTTCTCTCTCAGGTCAGTAGAAAGCCCACTATGAGTACAACAAATTTTTCAGATTTACAACCCCCCACCCCTCCAACAACCCTAATTTCACCCCCACCCAAAAAAAAGTAGAAAATGATCAGGAACCCCTAAAACGCCTAAAAACGAAGTTTGAGCTGATTTCATATTTTTAGTTTTTCTAATATTGCTGCGCCGCCACTGAGACGATTTCTAAAAATCAGACGCGTTTTCCATCCTCGCCAAAGTAGTAATACTGTGCCGAAATTTCATTAACATCAATTCAGTAATTTCAACATTATAAAATACAGAACGATCTAAAGCAATACTCGTATGTATACATCATCGGAAAATTCCTTGGTCCCTTGGTTCCTGTAATACACAAGGCAATGTTCGAATGGACCTAAAAAAGTGCTAGGTCTTTCTCTCTCAGGTCAGTAGACAGCCTATTATGAGTACAACAAATTTTTCAGCTTTACAACCCCCCAGCCCCCAACCACCCCAATTTCACCCCCACCCAAAAAAAAGTAGAAAATGATCAGGAACCCCTAAAACACCTAAAAACGAAGTTTGAGGCATATTTGAAATTTTTTGTTTTTTGCTAATTACTCCGCCGCCCATGCACCGATTTTCAAAATTGTAGCAACATTACCTACTACGACCCTACACCATATCACTACCCAAATTTCATCAAAATCTATGCAGCGGTTACTGAGATTAGGAGGCTAGAAAAACGCCAACAGACAGACAGACCGACAGACAGACAGACAGACCGACAGACAGACCGACAGACAGACCGACAGACAGACCGACAGACAGACTGACGGAAATGAGTGACGTGGATTTTCGTGATGTAGCCATCATAAAACGCCCAAAAAGTGTATTATCTCAAAATCGAAAATTTTCGCGATCACAATACTCCCCTCACCTATCGGTGTGGGAAGTAAAAGGCTTAGCGGCATAATACACTTTCATGCACGATCGGGCGGTAAAGTACATACTATTGATACGTTTAACGGGCCTAAAATGCTACTTTAGCGCCCGCTAGAACTAGAGGTTTTGGAGCACGTAGAAGAACAACAGAGCGCTAAGATCGTCATCTACGACTACTGGCTCTTCGAGACAGAATGCGATCCACTCGAGCTGACGCTTGGTATGCAGCTCTGCCATGCTTTTTCCTCTATTCTCCCTCAAACGTGGCAAGTCATTGGTCTTTCGTCTTATGAAACAAGTTGTTCAATCATTTTTGAAACTAAATATATGAATTAACATCTTCTTGCAAACGGATAAGGTGCTACAAAAGCTTTAATGGCTATTAAGGAGATGAAGTTCGCTGATCCTATGCGATCCAGCAAAATACTTGAATATTGTTCGGCGATCTATATGAAGTAGTTTTCGCGGTAATTTTTTTGCAACTTATTCCACAAGGCGGTAATAACTAACTCATTTTTCCTTTTACCTTTATTAGAACCCACTTTCATTACCTCAGTCGCTGTTTTCAGACTCAGGTTGGCTTGTGACACTTTCTCATCTATAACAAACATTTCAGTAATAGTCCTGTTATCTCCTAATCCCCTGCAGGTATAGTAATGTTACATTATACGTTACACAAATGAGTAGTTGCCATATTTTTGTTTGTAGTTGTAAATTTGAATAATCAGCAGATCAGTTTACTATCCTTTTATACAAGTAAAGGTTTTAAGTTGCTCGACTTACTAGGTTTTACGATAGCACATATGACTAAGTTCATTCAAGTATCCCAATGAATTCAAGTATCTCTATATATGAAAATATGTATTTTTTGTATGTCTATTTACTAAAACTGAGGTCTCAATCTCCGAAACTAGCAGTCCGATTTGCAATTTATAAATAGCTACCGATAGAGTTCGTGCTGGTGGTTCAATATACAGGGTGAGTCAAGCTCAACGCCTCGGATTCTTGTAACCAAACGATACCACTTTTAGAAAAATCGACTTTGCGAGTGTATGTAGGTCGAATTGGACTACATTTCAAAAATAGTGACTTTTATACAGGGTGTCTAATAAAAGCGTGACATATCAAAGTTATGTTTTTTTTAAATGGAATACCCTATATATTATTGCATATTTAGATTCCCGGATGCATTTTAGTGTGACTTTATGTATCACACATGGGACTTTAAGCGAACCGTTTAGGTGCAAATCACAATTTTGGGTATAGGTAGATGTCAGAAAAAACTTGAATATCGCAGCTATTATAAATCTGAGAGGGCTGTGACTTTGCCATGTTACTAAGCATGAAATGTGTCAATTTACTTTATACGGTCGAGTTTGAATTACATTTGTACTTGGAGAAACCGGTAGATCAATTAAGGAAACTTCAATCAAAGGTAACTTGATTTTTTCAAATGGGAATGCATAATTTTTTTATACGATCAAATGTGCAATTTGATAAGCTTTCTAATGATATGGGGTTGTAGATATCAATCTCTCGTAGTTTTGATTTAATTTCAAATTTTCTGTAAAACCGGTGTTTTTCAATTTTCCTACCTATAAGCAACTTAGCAGGCCTTGAAATATAAACAAAAGACTGTTCAGATGGAGCAAAACAACTAACTTAGCAGATAGTTACGGACGAACTAGAGTAAAGGGACAAAGTTATGAAAATGACTTACAACAAATCAATTCCAACCAGAAATAGCAAACATTACACATCTAAGGTCAAAAAGCAGCTGGAGTACGACAGAAATGGATATTTTTCACAGCATACCGGCTACTACAATATTCTAAAGATTGAAGATTCACAAAACCATTGTGAATGAAAGGACATCTGCCACTAATGTTGCTGGCAGTTTAATAGCTTCAGAATAAAATTTCACATTTCATGATTTAAAAAAATAGTAACCGATACCGCTGGCTGCAGTTCTGCAAATTCTTCAGTACTCATAAGCAAGATCGCTGAAATTGAATAATAAATTGAAAATTTGCTCAAATTATTAAACAATTTACCTGGCAGAAAATTAAAATATTATTTTCCTTCCTCCTTCCTCCAGTATTCCTTTTTTTGCGACCTTGCTTATAGATGCTGAAAAATTTAAAGGACAACAGTGAGAGGTATCATTACTTTCGACATTGGCGGAAATGACTACCGTTTTATACCATTAAATGTGAAATTGCGTTCTGAAGATATTAGACTGACGGCAACGATCGCTGAAAGATTTGCTTTCATTTCAAAGTGTTTAGTGATTTTGGAAATTTTTAATCTTTAGTACATTGCAGTCGCTAGTAGGCTGTGAAAATTATCCATTTCTGTCGTACTCCAGCTTCTCTTTAATATTAGACATGTTACCGCCGTTGTTTCTGGTTAGAGTTGATTTGTTGTAGGGAATTTTTATAATCTTGTTCTTTTCCTCTAGTTCTGCTGGATCTTTTTGCTAAGTTAGTTGTTTTCTTATATCTGAATACGATTTTGTTTATATTTCATGGCCTGCTAGTTTGTTTATAGGTAGGGAAATTGAAAAACACTGATTGGATTGAAATCTCGAAATTTAATAAAAACTACCATAGATTGATATTCACTATCTGACATATTTAGAAAGCCTATCAAATTGCACATTTGATCGTATAAAAAAAAATATGCATTCCCATTTGAAAAAATCAAGTTACCTTTGATTGAAGCTTCCTTAAATTGATCTACCGATTTCTCCAAGTACAAATGTAATTCGAGCTCGACCGTCTAATGTAAGGTGACACATTTCATGCTTAGTAACACGGCAAAGTCACAGTCCTCTAAGATTGATAATAGCTGCGATATTCAATTTTTTTCTGACATTGGCCTATACCCAAAATTGTGATTTGCACCTAAACGATTCGCTTGTCCCATGTGTGATACATAAAGTCACACTAAAATGCACCCGGGAATCTAAATATGCAATAATATACAGGGTGTTCCATTTAAAAAATCATAACTTTGATATGTCACGCTTTTATTAGACACCCTGTATAAAAGTCACTATTTTTAAAATGTAGTCCAATTCGACCTAAATACACTTGCAAAGTCGATTTTGCGAAGAGTGGTATCGTTTAGTCACAAGAGTCCGAGGCGTTGAGCTTGACTCACCCTGTATGCAAACAAAGCAAAAACCTAGTAACTCGAGTTACTAGGTTATTCGATTGCACGTCACAGCTACAGGGAGGTCCACTAGAATCCGCACGATGTACCACAGATTGAGTGAAATGGGCTTAGGATCATATCGTCCGCCTCTAGAGCTTCCACTAACTGCAAATCGTCGTCGCCAACGGTTAGATTGGTGCCAAGAACACCGACAATGGCATGCTGAGTGGCATCAAACGGCCTTCTCTGACGAGTCCAGGTTCTGTTTGGGGGCACATGACGGACGCCAATGCTTAAGATGACGATGGGGTGAACGACGTGATATCCAGTTTGCTGTTGAGCGCCATGTAGACCGTCCTATTGGTTAGGTGTGCTATTGCATTCGACAGCAACTCACCTATACTTGTGACTCGTGACACAATGACTGCACAACGTTATGTATATGAGGTGTTAGGACCAATGGCCGTTCCATGTGTCTGAGGCCTCGAAGAGGATTTCTTCTAGCAATATATTGCAAAGGTATCGATGAGGTTCCTACAGGAAGTTTACGCCACCCGATTTATCGACAATTGAAAAAGTATGGGATTGGATGGGTCGATACATAAGTGATTTACTCATTCCTCCGACCATGCTGGACGAACTAGAACATGCTGTGCGGGCAGCTTGGGAGGCTGTACCTCAAGAGTTTATCAACAACCAGATTACGAGCATGCGGCGTAGGCTAAAGGAGTGCATTCGCCAACTTGCGAGTAGTAGGTACAGAAAGTTATATCATATATTATATACATAATATACAGGGTGAGTTTTTAGTACCGGCTCGGTCGATAACTCCACTACTGTAGAAGATAGCGAAAAAAAGTGTATATAAAAATTGTAGCCACGGATATGCTCCTTGCTCAGAAAATATTTTGATTTATACAGGGTGATCCATAACTACGTGGTGATGCAAACATGCATTTTTTTAAATGAGACACCCTATATATTATTCCATATTCAGATTCTACTAATGATTTCCGTTCTTCCAGTATAGGATATTGTTACATTATACAGGGTATTTCAAAAGTTATGACCATTTTTGTATCCAAATCACGGTCAAATGAACGTACTATATATCAAAAAGTAATGAATCAAAAATTATTTTTTTACATGAGAAGATTAGAAATATCCTCTAGTTTTAAAATACGCTATAAATAAATCCCGCGACGCATATTCGTATACAGGGTGATGTAGAACGCAAAATCTAGATTTTCTCTCTTTTTCTAAATGTAACCCCCAATATTTTATTATACCAAACAATTGCTTTTAATATGCTCTTTCATCTTTGTATAGCACTTATTATGGCTGCATTCATTAGTTTCTGAGATATTTCGATTTTTCTACAAATTTTAAACATACCTTCTATTTGTTTAATAAAATTTATTTATTTTGAGAAAATACTACCAAATTTCGTTTTTGCTTAACAAACAACTAAAATATAAGGCGATAATAATACTTGATCAAGTCAAAACACTGAACTAACGAGATAATATAGGTCAAGTGTGCTGAGGAAACAATTTTATAGACGTCATGCATAATTATCAAGCCGATGTATCAGGTAGGCTATGAAATGTGAAACGACACAGTCCAAATAAAACGATTCTTCAATCTTTCAAACGCATTAGTTTTAAAGTGCCTCCGTTCTCGATATTGCTATTCATAGTTGATATATTCTAGAGGCAAGTAGACAATTTCTCAAAGATTCTCCTAAATACTCTCAATGGAAAAATTAATTTTCAAAGCTGGTTTTTCACACAGCACGGAATTATTGAGTAGGTTATGAAAACTGTCAATTTTTCAAAGCCTACCTGATAAAACTGCTTGATAATTATGCATGACGCCTGCAAAATTGTTTCCTCAGCATACTTGACTTTATTATCTCGAAGATTTAGGGTTTTGACTTCATCAAATACTATCAAGACGTTATAATTTAGTTGTTCGTTAATTAAAAAACAAATCAGATAGTACTTTCTCAAAATAAATAAATTTCAGTACACAAATAGAGGCTATATTTTAAATTTACCGCAAAATCGAAATATCTCGGAAACTGATGGACGTAGGTACAACAAGTGCTATACAAGGATGAAAGAGCGTATTAAAGGCAATCCTTTGGAATAATAAAATATTGGGGGTTACATTTGAAAAAAAAGAGAAAATTTGGATTTTGCATTCTACATCACCCTGTATACGAATATGCGTCTCGCGCTTCTTTTATAGCCGATTTTAAAGCTAGAGGATATTTTTAATCTCCTCATGTAAAAGAAATAATTTTTGATTCATTACTTTTTGATATACAGTACGTTCATTTGTCCGCGATTTGGATATAAAAATGGTCATAACTTTTGAAACACCCTGTATAATGTAACAATGCCCTATATTGGAAGAACGGAAATCATTAGTAGAATCTGAGTATGGAATAATATATAGGGTGTCTCATTTAAAAAAATGCATGTTTGCATCACCACGTAGTTATGGATCACCCTGTATAAATCAAAATATTTTCTGAGCAAGGAGCATATCCGTGGCTACAACTTTTATATGCAACTTTTTTCGCTATCTTCTATAGTAGTGGAGTTATCGACCGAGCCGGTACTAAAAACTCACCCTGTATATATTATATACATAAAGTTATATTTGAGACAAAGATTTGTTGTATCTACGCTTTTAAAAGAGCTTCAAAGTCTCATTTGCTAGATAACATGTATGATTCTGTTACTGAATATTAAGATTCACCAAGCATCTGATTAGGTAGTCTCTTTTGTATTTTTTTATTCTATCTTTTTGTATTTGTATATCTTCGTATGACTAGTTCTATACAATATCGGTTTTCTGGACAATAAAGATTTCTCTAGCTATCTTTCGACATTGTATGAAAATACACGCGTGCTGACAGGTTGTATAATAAATTTGCCTATTCGCTGTTGGTACCACCGCGAGTACTAATTATTATTTATTAAAATGTGAAAAAATATTGGGAAACGGTTTTATGGTAACATCCATACAGCTTAATTGCCGTGCGCAGTTTAAATAATAATGGGTAATAATTTAGCATAGACTTTAATTTATACCGACCTGTACAATAGCATATAGATCTTCTAATTGGATGTTTACATCATTTATATGGACATTTTAATTTGCTGGTTTACATTGTTTTGTGCATGTGCTTACGCGTAGAACTAGAATAAACTGGAATAGTGTATTTAGTATAGTGTATTACTAGGTGGCGTAGAATTCCAGAACCTGAAATGAAAATGACCTCCTTAACACGATCCCACACTGGTAAAATATCGCACAATATTTTGAAAATATGGCTGCGCAAAGGTATTGATAGTGTAAGGAGAAGTTTTGTGCAAAAAAGGGCGTCAATATTTTGTAGGTAAGAGTCGATAATCATGTTTTTAATTAGGGGGTTTCTAGAATTTCTCTTGAGACAATCATGAGATGGTGAAAGAACAGCAAATAACGATCCTGATTTCTGTGAGTTGGCTACCAAGACATGACAACTTCGCCCAGTCAACTAATTATTGTTTGTTACTTTTATATTTATACTTTAGTGCATATATACAAGCAGAAGACATGCCAATAATCATACGTATGAGACAAGATACAAGAAGAGGTGGAGACCTACTGGTACCTCTACCTCGCACATGACTGCAGTAAATAAACATCAAGTTGGTTACTGATGTAATATCGTAGATTACAGAAAATAGCTCTTAAAATCAATGAATCTACTCACCGTTTTTGCAAATCTGTTAAAGGACGTTTTTTGAGTAAGTGGTATTACTCTACTGATAAATTTTGTGTGAATCACAATTTTGAGTCTCACCCTTCATTAAAGAAAATCAAAAATTTCAGATCATTCAGATCTTCAGGTTTACCTGAAAATTTCAAAATCTTTTGGCTTTCTATTACAGTGAAACCTCGCGTTTTGGAGAACTTGAGGATGCTGATTACAAATCCGATCATAGTCTTGAGTTTCGTCTCGTCTGGCGAAAATAAAAGATCTCAGATATTTCAGATCTTCAGGTTTTCCCTGAAAATCGAAAATATTCATTGGACTTTCTATCAAGATGAAACTTTGTGCTTTGGATAACTTGATGCTGATTACAAATCTGGTCTCAAATTTCAGTTTCGGTATCATTTGATGAAAGTAAAAAATTTCAGATTTTCAGGTTAACCTAAAAAATCGAAAATCTTTATTTAGCTTCCTATTGAGATGAAGCCTTGTGTTTTGGATAATTTGAGAGTGCTGATTAGATATCCGATCGCAGTTTTGGGTTTCAGTGGCGTTTGACAAAAATAAAAAATTTCAGATCATTCAGATCTTCAGGTTTACCTAAAAATCCCAAAACCCTTATTTGGTTTTCTATTACAGTAAAACCTCGTGTTTTAGATAACTTTAGGGTGCTGATTACAAATCTGATCACGGTTTTGAGTTTCGTCTCGTCTGGCGTCGCAAAAATAAAAAATTTCAGATCTTTCAGACCTTCAGGTTTACCCAAAAAATCGAAAATCTTTATTTAGCTTCCAATTGAGATGAAACCTTGTGTTTTTGATAATTTGAGATTGCTGATTAGAAATCCAGTCACAGTTTTGGGTTTCAGTGGCGTTTGACAAAAATTAAAAATTTCAGATCACTCAGATCTCCAGGTTTACCTAAAAATTCGAAAATCTTTTGATTTTCTATTACAGTGAAACCTCGCGTTTTGGAGAACTTGAGGATGCTGATTACAAATCCGATCATAGTCTTGAGTTTCGTCTCGTCTGGCGAAAATAAAAGATCTCAGATATTTCAGATCTTCAGGTTTTCCCTAAAAATCGAAAACATTCATTGAAATTTCTATTAAGATGAAACGTTGTGCTTTGGATCACTTGATGCTGATTACAAATCTGGTCTCAAATTTCAGTAGTTTCGGTATCATTTGATGAAAGTAAAAAATTTCAGGTTAACTTAAAAAATCGAAAATCTTTATTTAGCTTCCTATTGAGATGAAACCTTGTGTTTTGAATAATTTGAGGGTGCTGATTACAAATCCAATCAAAGTTTTAAGTTTCGTCTCGTCTGGCGTCGCAAAAATAAAAAATTTCAGATTTTTCAGACCTTCAGGTTTACCCAAAAAATCGAAAATCTTTATTTAGCTTCCAATTGAGATAAAACCTTGTGTTTTGGATAATTTGAGATTACTGATTAGAAATCCAGTCACAGTTTTGGGTTTCAGTGGCGTTTGACAAAAATTAAAAATTTCAGGGCATTCAGATCTTCAGGTTCACCCGAGGGTTCACATAAAAATTCCAAAACCCTTATTTTCCATTACAAAGAAATTTCCTGTTTTTGATAATTTCAGGATGCTGATTACAAATCCGATCACAGTTTTGAGTTTCGTCTCGTCTGGCGAAAATAAAAAATTTCAGATCTTTCAGATCTTCAGGTTTACTAAAAAAATCGAAAATCTTTATTTGACTTTTTATCAAGATACAACTTTCTGCTTTGGACAATTTGAAAGTGCTGATTACAAATGTAGTCTCAAATTTCAGTTTCGGTATCGTTTGGCGAAAGTCAAAATCCGGTCGCAGTTTTGGGTTTCAGTCGCGTTTGATAAAAATAAGGTTTACCCAAAAATTCCAAAATCCTTATTAGGTTTTCTATTACAGTGAAACCTCGTATTTTCGATAACTTTAGGGTGGTGACTACAAATCCGATCACAGTTTTGAGTTTCGGCTCGTCTGACGAAAATAAAAAATTTCAGATCTTTCAGATCTTCAGGTTTACCCAAAAAATCGAAAGTGTGTATTTGATTTTCTATTAAGATAAAACTTCGTGCTTTGGATAATTTGAAAGTGTTGATCACAAATCTGGTCCCAAATTTCAGTTCCGGTATTATTTGACGAAAGTCAAAAATTTCAGAACTTTTAGATCTCCATTTATCTAAAAAATCCAAAATTTTTACTTACCTTTTTATTAAGATGAAACCTCGTATTTTGGATGATTTTACGGTGTTAATTACCAATTTGGTCACAGTTTTGAGATACAGTTGCGTATGACGAGTTTTCAGATCTTTCAAATATTGAGGTTTACCTAATAAATCGAAAATCTTCATTCAGCTTTCAATAAAAATAAAACCTAGTGATTTAAATAATTCGAGGGTCTGATTACAAACCCGGTCGCAGTTTTGAGTCTTAGTCTCATTATCTATATAGAAATTACGTTTTTACCCTTACTTTTTTTAAACTTATCATATTCGCCCTCCATTTTTGAGCTCTTACATTTACGCTAAGATTAGCTTCGTAGGCAAATCAAGTCGATACGCCTCAGTATGTCTTGCAACCTGATTAATCCTTGCCTAAAAGAATCACACTATCGTTTTGCGTCCACACGTCTGCGCGTTGCCCGAGGTCGGCGCGCTGCTCTGATTTATGGTCGCGGGTTCCTGGCTCGGAACCTTTCATTTAAATCACTAACGAGTGAATTCAATTTTCGAGTTCCCACAAGCCACAAGTGCACTCGGCCAACTCGGATTGCTACCATGAGCGCATCTCAATTCAGGTTCCTTAATACTAAATCAACTGTATTCAACTATTATCAATAATTACATAGAATGAGTCAAAATAGTGAATAAATAGTAGAGCATAGAGTATATACATGATTGAAAATACAATTGGATAATCTTTAGATAACACTAACACAGCAAATGGTCAAATAACATTTTTTTTTATGGTCGGCCTCCCGCAAAGGCTGAAAGCCTATAGCGCTGTAGAAGTACTGCGAGAGGACAAATCCCTGTTGACGTTAGATTTGAAACGCTGCAGGTTGTAGCCGTCAGGAAACAAATTCCCCGGCTGCTGATTCCACGGCGTCGAAGTTCTCCAAAACAAGAAATGCTGGAGGAGATTCGTTCGGAGAGTAAGGACCTCGACCTGGTAAGGATGAGCTCGCAGAGCTTCTCTAGTATTCCTGGTTCGGACGACCTTTGGTGTTATTATCTGGGAGAGCTCACTCGAACACCTTCCGTGATAGAATCTGTAAAACAGACATGGTCAGCCACCCTCCTTCGATGTTCCAGGCTGTGGAGGTCCTTTGTGAGGTGAGGCGTATCGATTAATCTAATTGCTCTTTTCTGGATAGTGTCCAGAAGCTTTAGAGAGTGCTTCGGAGCACATCTTCATACATGAGAACAATACTCCAGCGATGGTCGAATCTGTGCCTTGTAGAGCAGCAGCAGTTGCTCTGGTGTATACAACTTCCTACAGCGGAACAAAACTCCAAGCTTCTGGGATGCCGTTTTAGCAATACTGACGACGTGGTCGTGCCAGGACATGTTATTGTTGATGTTGATTCCCAAGAGCTTGACGGAAGGTGATTCGACTATGGGGTGACCCTCCATTTCCACGGTTGGTAAGCCATCGTCAGACTTCTTTGTCAGTGCTGTTGCCTGAGATTTTTGTACGTTGAACTGTACTTTATTTGCTAATCCCCACTCGACAATTGTTTTGATATCTGCGTTGATCTGTGAGGCATGCTGCTGTCGCCGACGTACCGTCTCCTGGGATGATAGTGGCTCGCCTGGTTCCATGCACGACACTAATGTACTGTCATCTGCGAAGCTGTAGATTGGATTGGATGTTATTTCCAGCAGCTCGTTGATGTACAGCAGAAACAGTGTAGGGGATAGGACAGATCCCTGAGGAACACCGGCGTTTATTGAAAATACGTCTGATGAACAGCCCTCGACTACAACAAACAGAGATCGATCGTTCAAAAAGCTATTCAGCCACTGGCGCAGGCCAGGTGGTAGTCCATAAGCAGCAAGCTTGACCAGAAGTCCGTCATGCCACACTCTATCGAAGGCTTTCGATATATATTCGATATGTCAAGTGCAACAACACGGGATTCGCCATGTTTGTCTATTGCTCTGTTCCACAAGTGAGTGACGTAGGTAAGTAGGTCACCTGTAGACCTGTGCTTGCGTACATACACTTAAACAACAGCGATACACTCACGCAGAAAAGTGAAGATAGTCAAAATGACATTGAGTCATCACAGAGGTATTCATCGAAAGAGGAATGAAGTTTTTTAGAAGTAGCGGCTTTATATTCCTTTTGAATTCATGGTGATTAGCTTGTTTTAAGCAATCGGGAAGTTTATTATATAATTAGTATAAAATCGATTCACATGTATTGTAAGAAAAAGTGGGAGGATCAATTAATTATGTATGTAGAACATCACAGATGTAAATCTGAAGTTGGGTCGGAAAATTAAGATGGAACGAGGTGTTTTGGATAATTTGAGGGTGCTGATTACAAATCCGGTCTCAATTTTGAATTTCAGTACCGTTTGACGAAAAACAAAGATTTCAGATCTTTCAGATCTTGAGGTTTACCCAAAAAACCGGAAATCCTTATTTGGCTTTCTACTAAGATGCAACTTCGTGTTCTGTATAACTTGAGGGTGCTTATTACAAATTCGGTCTCCGTTTTGAAGTTCATTATCATTTGACGAAATAAAAAATTTCAGATCTCTCACATCTTCAGGTTTACCTGAAAAGTCGAAAACCTTTATTTGGCTATTTGGCTTTCTAATAAGATGAGGCTTCGTGTTTTGGATAATTTGAGAGTGCTGATTACTAATCCGGTCTCAGCTTGGAGTGTCAGTATCGTTTGAGGAAAACCAAAGGTTTTAGATTAGACGTTTACCAAAGAAATAAGAAATATTAAGATAAAACTTCCTGCTTTGTGTAGCTTGAAAGTGTGGATGACACATCCGCTCTCAAATTTGAGTTTCCGTATCGTTTGACAAAAGTCAAAAATTTCATATCTTTCAGATCTTGAGGTTTACCCAAAAAATCGAAAATCTTTATTTGGTTTTCTATTAAGATGAAACTTCGTGCTTTGGATAATTTGAGGGTGCTGATTATAAATCTGGTCTTAGCTTTGAGTTTCAGTATCGTTTGACGAAAACCAAAAATTTCAGATCTCTCAGATTTTGAGGTTTACCCGAGGGTTTATCCAAAAAATCCAAAATCTCTGTTTAAACTCTATTAATATAAAAGTTGAAAGTTCCGATTACAAATTCGATCTCAAATTTGAGTTTCGTTAACGATAAGTCAAAAATTTCAGATCTTTCAGATCCTTAAGTTTGCCTGAGAAATTGAAAATCTTTATTTGGCTTGATATTAAGATAAGACCTCGTGTTTTGGATAACGGGGGGGGGGGGGGGGGGAGGGGAGGTGCTGATTACAAATCCAGTCTCAGTTTTGAAATTCAGTATTATTTGACGAAAGTCAAAAATTTCAAATCTTTTAAATTTTCAGGTTTACAAAGGGTTTAAATCTTTATTTGGCTTTCCATTAAGATAAACCATTATGTTTTGGATCATTTGAGCATGTTGATTACAATTCCGGATCTCTGAGTATAAATTATGAATAGACATTAAACAATAATGGAGAAATTATGCAACCCTGTCTTACGTATCTCAAAATTTTCGTTTCCTCTGTTGTCTGGTTTGCGACTTTGGCAAAATCGTACTGTTTACAGTGCAGGTTAACTATTATGTTGATGTCCTTTCCATATAAGCCTACGCTTTTCAGAATTTCTACCATTTTTTGATGTTTTGCTCCATCAAAAGCTTTTTGGTAGTCTACCAAGCATGCAAACACGTTACAGTTCATGTCTCTGCATCTCTGGAGTAAAACGTAGACGCTATATATATGGCTTCTCGTGTTCCCACTGCATCTCTGAAACCAAACTGGAGAGGTGGTAGTCCACATATTCTGTAAATTCTTCTGCGTATAATGTTTTGAAATAGTTTTAAGTAAATGGCTTATTGCTCTGAAGTCTTAGCACTTTTTAGCTCCCGATTTTTTAGGCAAGGCGATAAACCCTGATGTTAACCACTTGAGCGGAATGTTACCAATACTATATATTTTATTCAAAATATTTGTTATCCACCTGACACTACCTTCATCAAAAAATTTAAATACTCTGGATTTATTTTATCGGGTTCCTGAGTTTTTCCTTCCTTGATAGATTGCCTATTCTAACCTCGTCACTGATGGCATCTGGACCTGTATTATTATTTGTTTCAGAGGGCTCGGGTCTTTTGAATAACATAGTTCCCTACATTGGAACGTGGTCTTCGCTCCCCTTAGTTACGCACATGACCGCTCTTTCCATAAGGCGCTAGACGAGTTGATTTATGCCTGTCACTGGCGAAAAACACCAGGTGAACTTTTGACGCCCGCTGAAAATTGGCCTTGTAGATCAGTCGTGAGCATCAGATGAGGCTCTGAGATGCCGCGCTGCCTGATGCTCATCAAATTCAAATTAAATTATGATGGGAATACCGCCACGAACGGTATGCATCAACTATGTGGAGTAGCTATACAGGGTGGTGGTACAGTAGATATCAGGGTTGGGAAAAGCTCTATCTTTATTAACAAATTTAAAAACCATCATTATTTTGATTTACTTCTAGCTTATAACCATGATTTGAATCTATACTGTGTAAGGCTTTCGCGGCCATCGTCCAATGAATTTATGGTTCTCGGGTTTTTAGGCCGGCGTCGTTTAGCGTTAAAGCTTGAAGTTTTGCCACCAGGAGTGGATGGCATCTTCAGAAGCTATTTCACTTCGGCGACTTCCAAAATACTGACAGCTGGTGGATCTGCACCTGTATTTATACCTGCTAATGGTGACGTGGCCCAACCAGCGTTGGTAGCCCCACCCCTTCGCGATATGGTACTGTCTTCAGGTCCTTTAGGATGGGTACCCATGTCCGGTTGACTTTCTGTGTTTCTTCTTTCCTATTGAAATTATTATGATGTTTTTGTATTTCGATGGCTTCTCTTTGAAGTCTGGAATCGCACGTTCGGCTACCGCTGATTTGTCCGTATGGCCTAGTCGACAGCTAGCCTTATGTTCTGCAATTCTTGTGTTTATAGATCGCTTCGTTGTTCCTATGTATACACTCCCACATGTGCATGGTATGCGATAAACCCCCGGTGTTGTGAGTGGGTCTCTTTTATCCTTCATCGTTCTCAAATATTCTTGTATCTTTCTTGTGGGCTTGTAGATGATCTTGACCGTTTTCCTTTCGTAACATTTTCCCTATTCTGTCTGTTATTCCAGGTACATAGGGTAGAGAAGCTTTTGCTATCGGTTTAGGTTCTGGTTTTGCCCTATTCCTTCTCATTGTTCTTGTTATTTCCTTTTCTGTGTAACCATTTGCCTTAAGAGCATTCTTTAAATGATCCAGTTCGGTGTCGAGTTCTTCTGGTTCGCACACTTTTCTAGCCCGCTCTGTCAAAGTTCTAATGATTCCGTACTTCTGAGATGGATGGTGGTTTGATCCTTTATGTAAGTACCGGTCAGTATGAGTTGGCTTTCTATATACCTTGTGTCCTAATGTAACTCCTTTTCTTGTTAGCAGAACATCAAGGAAGGCCAGTTTTTTGTTTTCTTCTTCCTCCATGGTGAACTTGATGTTTTTATGCACGCTGTTTAGCTGTTCTAGAAATTCTTATAGTTTTTCTCTTCCATGACTCCAAATGACGAACGTATCGTCCACGTATCTGAGCCATATCTTGGGCTTGTATTGAGCTCTCTTCTCCATTACAAAGTTCGCTACTACCGGGCTTAGAGGGCTTCCCACGGCTACACCTTCAATTTGTTGGTACATGTTGGCGTCCCACACGAAGAAGGTTGTCGTTAACACGTGCTTGAAAAGGTTTGTAATGTCTTCTGGAAATATGTTCTTGATGTGTTCGATTGCATCGTTCAATGGCACCTTTGTGAATAATGACACCACGTCGAAGCTGACCAGCATGTCGGATTCCTCCAGCTGTACGTCTTTGATTTTCGAAATGAAATGGGCTGAGGCCTTGATGTACGAGTCATATGTTGGAAAAACTGACAAATTCAATTCATATGATTTAAATCATTTTTTTAACACGCTTTTATTAGCTTCAGCTGTATGTTTGTTTATTTTTGGGCTTGTAACTCTACTTTGGATTAAAAGGTCGGACCGGACACTGAACGCTTCGCCGCGAAAACGATTTTGACGGCTTCAAATCCGTCAGATCAGCGGTTGTATACCTTGACTAAGAGATGGCGCAGATACCTTGAAGTTTGTTAATAATAGTACACAAAGGCGTAGCGACGAGATCTATAAAAGATATGCAACTGTTTGGGAGTCGGTACTTTTATTAAATTTATTCAGCGAATTCGACAGTTTTAATTATTGTTTTATCGTTTATGCTGTAATGGTAATGGTTATGCTATGAATATTATTCATATCCATTATACTGAGTATTAAACCTAAAACATGCTTTATTGTTAAAGTTAACTAAGAAATATAATTATAAATGTAAAATACACAAAGTTTAGATAAATTAAAAACACGCTTTTAACGCAAAATAAAAAGCAGAACACAACTCTAAAAGAATAATAAATTTTAAAGTTCTATTACTTTTTTAATGACATAACATTGTCAGCACCATAACCTCCAGTTTTCCTCAATTCCAAATTATCTAATTAAAATGTATTTTTCATTTAATCACAGACCAGCATAGATAATAGTAGGATATGGAAAATAAACTGGCTTCAGTTTATTGCCAGTTATTACCTACTTTTGTTATTTGTAGTTAACTATTGTTCAGTAAACATCGAATCAAAATTTATCCCGAAATAAAATATTTATTATGGTTCTTAGATTTGGAGAATGCTCAAAATATTCGCTGCTAGCAAGTATAAAACGTACAAAGCATGGTATCCTAACTGTCATCCAAGGGAAGAATCATTCAAGCACCCCTTGTTTCATTATCTTCACAAAGAGCAAGCAATCAAACTAATCTTTGTTGAGCGAACAGAAACTATACGTATACACTATACACCTTGTTAAGTCTAATAGTTTTAGCTACACTGATAGTGTTTTTTGAGCAGTTTACTATTCTTGGTATCACCCTGTATATGACTGAAGAAATTATTTTAGTTCTCATTAATAACTCACATCAAGTTGGGTTAATTGATTTCACGTTTCAGGAAGCATATGCAGATGTGGGTGGATGTACCTTGACATTCATTTCTCCAGACTTACTTGGGACGTGAGTACATCTGAGCAGAAATAAGCACTAACAAATTATGATTGATGGGAGTCTACCATCTAAAGTTTTATGCAAGGATGGATATAATTGGTATCGAGAACTCTATATTAACGGAAACTATGTCGAATTTCATGAAAAACACAAATTGATGGAAATCTATCTACACGGAAGAAGCAACTGTGATAATACAGTAAATTATTTATCATAACCCTCAGTTGAAGCGTGAGTTTTGAAAAATGAGTGAACTACGCCTACCAGATACCAATAATTTCTTAGAAATGCATGCTGTATTAACCGCAAGGGCTATAAAAAGCCAGTTGCTAATTTGTTCGAAAAATTTGAGTTTCAATCTTTTTGACGAAAATCAAAAACCTCATATTTTTCAAATCTTTAGGTTTGCCTAAAAACCGAAACATCTTTCTATTAAGATGAAACCTCGTGTTTTGGACAATTTGAGGGTGCTAATGACAAATCCCGTCACAGGTCCGAGTTTCAGTCTTATTTGACAAAAGCCAAAAATTTCAGATCTCTCAGATCTTCGGGTTTGCCTAGAAAATCGAAAATCTTTATTTGACTTTCTATTAAGATGAAACTTTGTGTTCAGAATAATCTGAGGCTGCTGATTCCAAACCCAGTCACAGTTTCGAGTTTCATGCTCGTTTGACGAAAGTCAAAAATTTCAGATGCCTCAGATCTTCGGGTTTGCCTAGAAAATCGAAAATCTTTATTTGGCTTTCTATTAAGATGAAACATTGTGTTTTGGATAACTTGAGGATGCTGACTGCAAATCCGGTCACAGTTTCGAGTTTCATGCTCGTTTGACAAAAGTCAAAAATTTCAGATCTCTCAGATCTTCGAGTTTGCCTAGAAAATCGAAAATCTTTGTTTGGCTTCCTATTGAGGTGAAACTTTGTGTTCTGAATAATCTGAGGTTGCTGATTCCAAATCCAGTCGCAGTTTCGAGTTTCAGTCTTGTGTGACGAAAATCAAAAATTTCGGATCTCTCAGATCTATGGTTTGCCTAGAAAATCGAAAATCTTTATTTGGCTTCCTATTAAGGTGAAACTTTGTGTTCTGAATAATCTGAGGCTGCTGATTCCAAATCCAGTCACAGTTTCGAGTTTCATGCTCGTTTGACAAAAGTCAAAAATTTCAGATCTCTTAGATCTTCGGGTTTGCCTAGAAAATCGAAAATCTTTATTTGGTTTCCTATTAAGGTGAAACTTTGTGTTCTGAATAATCTGAGGCTGCTGATTCCAAATCCAGTCACAGTTTCGAGTTTCAGTCTTGTGTGACGAAAATCAAAAATTTCGGATCTCTCAGATCTATGGTTTGCCTAGAAAATCGAAAATCTTTATTTGACTTTCTATTGAGATGAAACTTTGTGTTCAGAATAATCTGAGGCTGCTGATTCCAAACCCAGTCACAGTTTCGAGTTTCATGCTCGTTTGACGAAAATCAAAAATTTCAGATACCTCAGATCTTCGGGTTTGCCTAGAAAATCGAAAATCTTTATTTGGCTTTCTATTAAGATGAAACATTGTGTTTTGGATAACTTGAGGATGCTGACTGCAAATCCGGTCACAGTTTCGAGTTTCATGCTCGTTTGACAAAAGTCAAAAATTTCAGATCTCTCAGATCTTCGGGTTTGCCTAGAAAATCGAAAATCTTTATTTGGCTTCCTATTGAGGTGAAACTTTGTGTTCTGAATAATCTGAGGTTGCTGATTCCAAATCCAGTCGCAGTTTCGGGTTTCAGTCTTGTGTGACTAAAAACAAAAATTTCGGATCTCTCAGATCTATGGTTTGCCTAGAAAATCGAAAATCTTTATTTGGCTTCCTATTAAGGTGAAACTTTGTGTTCTGAATAATCTGAGGCTGCTGATTCCAAATCCAGTCACAGTTTCGAGTTTCATGCTCGTTTGACAAAAGTCAAAAATTTCAGATCTCTTAGATCTTTGGGTTTGCCTAGAAAATCGAAAATCTTTATTTGGTTTCCTACTAAGGTGAAACTTTGTGTTCTGAATAATCTGAGGCTGCTGATTCCAAATCCAGTCACAGTTTCGAGTTTCAGTCTTGTGTGACGAAAATCAAAAATTTCGGATCTCTCAGATCTATGGTTTGCCTAGAAAATCGAAAATCTTTATTTGGCTTCCTATTAAGGTGAAACTTTGTGTTCCGAATAATCTTAGGCTGCTGATTCCAAATCCAGTCACAGTTTCGAGTTTCATGCTCGTTTGACAAAAGTCAAAAATTTCAGACCTCTCAGATATTCGGGCTTGCCTAGAAAATCGAAAATCTTTATTTGGTTTCCTATTAAGGTAAAACTTTGTGTTCTGAATAATCTGAGGCTGCTGATTCCAAGTCCAGTCACAGTTTCGAGTTTCATGCTTGTTTGACGAAAGTCAAAAATTTCATATCTCTCAGATCTTCGGGTTTGCCTAGAAAATCGAAAATCTTTAACTGACTTTCTATTAAGATGAAACTTTGTGTTCAGAATAATCTGAGGTTGCTGATTCCAAATGCAGTCACAGTTTCGAGTTTCATGCTCGTTTGGCGAAAGTCAAAAATTTCAGATCTCTAAGATCTTCGGGTTTGCCTAGAAAATCGAAAATCTTTAATTGACTTTCTATTAAGATGAAACTTTGTGTTCAGAATAATCTGAGGCTGCTGATTCCAAATCCAGTCACAGTTTCGAGTTTCATGCTCGTTTGACGAAAGTCAAAAATTTCAGATACCTCAGATCTTCGGGTTTGCATAGAAAATCGAAAATCTTTATTTGGCATTCTATTAAGATGAAACATTGTGTTTTGGATAATTTGAGGATGCTGATTACACAGCCGGTCACAGTTTCGAGTTTCATGCTTGTTTGACGAAAGTCAAAAATTTCATATCTCTCAGATCTTCGGGTTTGCCTAGAAAATCGAAAATCTTTGTTTGGCTTTCTATTAAGGCGAAACTTTGTGTTTTGAATAATCTGAGGCTGCTGATTCCAAATCCGGATACAGCTTTGAGTTTCAGTCTCGTTCGACGAAAGTCAAATTTTTCAGATCTCTCAGATCTTCGGGTTTGCCTAGAAAATCGAAAATCTTTATTTGGCTTTCTATTAAGGCGAAACTTTGTCTTTTGAATAATTTGAGGATGCTGATTACAAATCCGGTCACGGTTTCGAGTTTCAGTCTCGTTTGACGAAAATCAAAAATTTCAGATCTCTCAGATCTTCGGGTTTGCCTAGAAAATCGAAAATCTTTATTTGGCTTTCTATTAAGGCAAAACTTTGTGTTTTAAATAATTTGAGGATGCTGATTACAAATCCGGTCACAGTTTCGAGTTTGAGTCTCGTTTGACGAAAGTCAAAAATTTCAGATCTCTCAGACCTTCGGGTTTGCCTAAAAAATCTAAAACCTTTATTTGGCTTTCTATTAAGGCGAAACTTTGCGTTTTGAATAATCTGAGGCTGCTGATTCCAAATCCGGTCACAGTTTCGAGTTTGAGTCTCGTTTGACGAAAGTCAAAAATTTCAGATCTCTCAGATCTTCGGGTTTGGTTAGAAAATCGAAAATCTTTATTTGGCTTTCTGTTAAGGCGAAATTTTGTCTTTTGAATGATTTGAGGATGCTGATTACAAATCCGGTCGCAGTTTCGAGTTTCAGTCTCGTTTGATGAAAGTCAAAAATTTCAGATCTCTCAGATCTTCGGGTTTGCCTAGAAAATCGAAAATCTTTATTTGGCTTTCTATTAAGGCGAAACTTTGTCTTTTGAATAATTTGAGGATGCTGATTACAAATCCGGTCACGGTTTCGAGTTTCAGTCTCGTTTGACAAAAATCAAAAATTTCAGATCTCTCAGATCTTCGGGTTTGCCTAGAAAATCGAGAATCTTTGTTTGGCTTTCTATTAAGGCGAAACTTTGTGTTTTGAATAATCTGAGGCTGCTGATTCCAAATCCGGTCACAGTTTCGAGTTTGAGTCTCGTTTGACGAAAGTCAAAAATTTCAGATCTCTCAGATCTTCGGGTTTGGTTAGAAAATCGAAAATCTTTATTTGGCTTTCTGTTAAGGCGAAATTTTGTCTTTTGAATGATTTGAGGATGCTGATTACAAATCCGGTCGCAGTTTCGAGTTTCAGTCTCGTTTGATGAAAGTCAAAAATTTCAGATCTCTCAGATCTTCGGGTTTGCCTAGAAAATCGAAAATCTTTATTTAGCTTTCTATTAAGGCGAAACTTTGTGTTTTAAATAATTTGAGGATGCTGATTACAAATCCAGTCACCGTTTCGAGTTTCAGTCTCGTTTGATGAAAGTCAAAAATTTCAGATCTCTCAGATCTTCGGGTTTGCCTAGAAAATCGAAAATCTTTATTTAGCTTTCTATTAAGGCGAAACTTTGTGTTTTAAATAATTTGAGGATGCTGATTACGAATCCGGACACAGTTTCGAGTTTCAGTTTCGTTTGATGAAAGTCAAAAATTTCAGATCTCTCAGATCTTCGGGTTTGCCTAGAAAATCGAAAATCTTTATTTGGCTTTCTATTAAGGCGAAACTTTGTGTTTTGAATAATCTGAGGCTGCTGATTCCAAATCCGGATACAGTTTCGAGTTTCAGTCTCGTTTGACGAAAGTCAAGAATTTCAGATCTTCGGGTTTGCCTAGAAAATCGAAAATCTTTATTTGGCCTTCTATTAAGATATAGCTTTGTGTTTTGGATAGTTTCAGAGTGCTGCTTCCGCTGTTTAGAAGCAAAATGCCTCAGCCGTGGTTCTTGTTACGTTAATTTTCTCAATATTTGATTCCTTGTCGATACCTTTGCCGAATCTTGTGGCAATAATGTCAACTTTTGGTACCAACCCGTAGGAAGTACCGACCAGGCACTCAACTTGACTGCATTTTTATGCAATCCGGCAGGAATTCGTGTCACGGAAACGTAACGGCGACATAATGAACGAAACTGAAAGTCACCATTTCGCGGGAGTGGCCCGGCCAAGACAAAGTGAGTGCTCTGAATTGGTAACTCTCACCGGTCGGTCGGGCGCCCATAGGTGTTACATCTGGAGTACCCGGCCATTATACACATTAAATTAATTATGTAAATCTCTAATTTGAATAATATAACACAATAGCGAACTCTTCATAAATTAGCGCTTGACCGTGCCCACGAATTTCAGCTGCAGCGAACAATGACAGGATGGTGTCGTATACAAAAGAAGTTGATGCTCTGAGCAGACCGCGCAGGCAGAGCCTAAATACCAGAGTATCGCGGCTGCTGTGAAAGGGGGAGTTTGCTAACGCGAGACTCGAATGGGCCAATACTCGCAGGCCCAATAAATACATCTCCTGGCAGTCCATTGCAAGCCTTGAACACCCTGGGAATAAATGTGCGGTTGTACGCATGTATGAAGAACGACCGTCTTAAGATGAGATACAGCGGTCGCACGGGTACATCTGATAGGAGCAGTGAGCGGCGGAACGATAGAGGATAGCTCAGAGGAGCAGATTCTGTTATAATATCGGTAGAAGGGTGAGAGGTCACCAACAACACGCCGGTAAGAAAGTGACTGAAGGTGGCGCGTTAAGGCCGTATCGCCGATTAGTCGAATTGCACTTCTCTGGACGGCATCTGGTATAGATAGGGTAGTAGGGGCAGCAGCTCCTCAGACATGAGAGCAATACTCGTTGCCATAATATTATTGTAGTTTCCGAGGCTTGAAAATAATAAAGTATCATGTCTTGGGTTGAGGTTAGGGACTGAACTCTGAAGCTGTGATAGCAAATCAGAAGAGATAATTTATTATTATATTTTTGTTCTATATGTAAAGCTAACAATGTGACATTTTCTCAAATTAACCCTCAATAGATACACTTATTTTTTATGACACAATTATCGCACTGGGATCTAATTGACCCCAAGTCATTCTCCTAAATGTTTAAATGTAACTTATATAACTAGACAATTTCATTCAGTGGATTCATTACTCATACATAGCATTTCAAAAAAACGAAAAATAAACGAAATACATGATGAACTGTTTACATAAATGTAACAAAACTTTAAATTCTTAACCGAAAACTGAGAGACACACTGATAAATGAAAAAACAAAGTAATAAGACTTTTGTGATTCTAGTATTGTCACTAAGGTATCTTTTTCTAAATTAATTATTCAATCTTTAAATTTGGTTTACTCAAATTGAGTCTTTATATTAATAACAGATGGGCTTTGTATACTCCGGGGTCTCCAACAAGGTCCTCCTTTGCATTTTCAACTAAAATATTCTGAATTTCTAACTCGAAATGCCTCTAAGTTCCTTTTTCAAAATTAATCATTTCTTCTTTAAATTTCGGCACTACAGTTCACACAAATTGAGTCTTTATGCTAGTCACAAATGGACTTGGCACATGTGGTCTCCAGCAAGGTTCTCCTTTGGATGTTGAATTAAAATATACTGAATTTCCAACTCAAAATATCTCTAACTTCTTTTTTCTAAATTAATAACTTCTTCTTTACATTTCGGCACTATAGTTCACACAAATTGTGTCTTTACGTTAATCACAAATGGGCTTGGCATATGTGGTCTCCAAAAAGGTCCTCCTTTGCATGTTGAACTAAAATATTCTGAATTTCCAACTCGAAATGTCTCTAAGTTCCTTTTTCTAAATCGATCATTTCTTCTTTACATTTCGGCACTACAGTTCACACAAATTGAGTTTTTATATTAGTCACAAATGGGCTTGGCATATGTGGTCTCCAACAAAGGCCTCCTCTGGATTTTCAACTAAAATATTCTGAATCTCCAATTCTAGTTCTCTCTAAGTCAGATGTCGGTCAAAATCGTTATCGGATATCTTTATTTTTGGAAATATTCAGTGAAACAACAGAATTGCGCATTTGAAATATCCACCTTTAAATGACACACTGGGGTCAATTAGACCCAAAGCTAACTTCACACGCTAACGGCGCGACAGCCCTGGACAAACAAACATATAGGACCTGATACACAGGTCTATATCGAAGTGAACTAAATTTAGGTGGACGCGCCAAGATGTACCTACTAACCAAAATAAACAATTCAAAATAATGCTAGGATCTTATAGACCCCAGTTTGGTGATTATGAGTGCCACTGACACTCCAAACATGCACGTTACAGAGGTCCTTTTGCAATTGGATGCGTCTCTGGCGGTAGAAGTTTTCCTATGCATTTTGGAATCATCCGTATACAATACACACCTCTTTGCATTCGGCAAATCATTCTAATCCAGACCGCTGAGGTAGTAGTGAATTAATACTATATTTCTATGAAATACGTCCATTGAAACAAAATTGGCAACCACTTAAATAACTGAAATACCGAATGTCCTTGACACGTGATATTTTCGTACCGAAAAACGGTTCAAGCAAGAACTGAGTGGTACTTTTGGAGGTACTATAGGGTCTATCATACCATGCATTCAAAACATTTCTTTTGTACGTCAACCCCTTAAACTCACCCCGAACTTTTTTTTCCAAATTGCACCCTATAGCTTTTCCTACATAAATGAAATCCTTATTTTATTTAAAATCCTGTAAGGCCTTTGATTTCGTACAAAAACCAATTTTTTCCGTAAAGTCATCAGCATAAATTAAATAAAATTAGGATTTGTTTGACGCCAAATATTTTCGTAACAAAAAAATAATAAAAAAGAAAATAAGTAGGTTTTTAAATGTACTGAATTACCTATCATATTGCGCTTACAAAAAAATCCACTCCAACCGGAAAACCCACCCCTATTTATTTTCAAGCTATTAATCCACAATTTTTATCGGAACAATGAATTTCTTACGTTAATTAAAACGTCATAGTACCTCACCTTTGGGTAATCAAGTAAAGAATTTATTTTTCCATGCAAAATTGTGGATTGAAATTTGAAAGAACAGGCTAGGGGTGGATTTCAGGGGTTTAAGTAAGAAAAAAATGATTCATAAGCAAGGAATGATGAAAAACCTACTTACTTTTCTTTTTTATCCGTTTCTGTTACGAAAATATCATTCGTCAAACAAATTATCACTTCATTTGTCTTATGCTTATGATTTTACGGAAAAAATAAGTTTGCATATAAAATTAAAGGCACCACAATATTTTAAATAAAATGGGGATATCATTTATGTAGGAAAACCTATGGGGTGCTATTTGAAAAAAAAAGTTGGGGGTGAGTTTCAGGGGTTGACGTACAAAAAAAAAGTCTTGAATGCACGGTATGATAGACCCTATAGTACCTTCAAAAGTACCACACAGTTCTTGCTTGAAACGTTTTTCGTTACGAAAGTATCACGTGTCAAGGAAATTCTGGGACACCCGGTATAGTGCGGTGGACGCCAAAACTTGCTAACGGCTGATTGGCTAAAAGAATATTGTTATTTACCTTGTCAAAAGCCTTACCAAAGTCAGCCGTCATTTCAAACGCTGTAAAAATCTCCTCGGAAAATAAAACTAAATCAGTGTTCATAGATTTTTTTGTTATGAAATCATGTTGAGATTTTTTATTGGAAATTAATACTTTTCTATACAGAAAGAAGTGTGGAACCTCAGGTATTTTTAAGGAGGCTTCTGTATCGATTAACACCGTTCACTTCCATAACAGAAACAGCAAGGAGCATGTAGATCAGTCCCCGATCTACTGCAATTAGATTCGTTTCAAGCGAGCCAGCCAAATAATCGTAAAGTGAATTAATCGATTGTCAATCGTTTTGTCTGGTGAATTGCACAAATACTACACAATGGCTGCCATTGTGTCCACGTCCCGGTTCAATGATACAATTTGCTTGTCATCTCAAATTATGGATCAGATTTATTTACCTGTTACTTTCCCTTGGTGCAATCGACGCAATGTGAATTATATCGAGGTGAATCATTACGCACAGACTGTGACAGCTGGCCTTATTCAAGTGACAGTTGAGGGATGTCCCTCCTGTATTGTGTGTCACTCTAAAATGGCGTGACGACAATTGACGTTGATGAAGCAGAATTTTTACATATTCAGATAATTATTGCTTGACGTGCATATAACGAACACTACAAAAAAGAAGAGAATGACAGCGACTCTAAGATCCGTTCATTTATTTATTATAGCTAAAGACTGAAGAAATTTACTAGGAAGAAAATTAATATATCGATGCGTTTAGTTCGTAGATTTAGTTCTTAGTTCTCAAATTTCCATTTCTACTTTTTTCTCTTTATTAGGAACAAGGATTGAGTGGAAGATCGCTATTTAAGTGAACTCCTCCTTGAGGTTTTTCCAGTATAATAGTATAGTCTAAGCACAGCATAGTAAACAACCAACACAATATCTCAGATTAGCGGAAATTACACGCGCATCCCCACTTTTGGATGATTTTTTGTAGGGATGTTAACCATACTTCGATACTTGTACTTCTGCACTAATATCAAGTATTTTTATCTTAGATACCTTTTGAGCGATTCCAAGCTGGTATCGACACTTTTGTAGGGGTATCGGTATAGAAAATAATTATATAACTATTGAGGGATGTAATCAATTGCACAAAATTCTCTGTACGAACCAAACGCGCCTATTTGGCTAAAAAATATCGAGTTGGTACCGGTATCGATATCTTCATTTTCACATCTCTACCCAAACTTCACAGCCGTAAAATCATCCCAACGTCAAATGTGGGAACCATTTTTATATAGGAAATCCTCAGAGATATTCTGCTGGTTGTTTACTATGGTGTTGTCTAAGGATGTAATTTTCTTTTCTGTAAATCTATAACTTACTGGAAAAATAAAGGTTATTATCATTATTATATTATGTGCCCATATAACGAGAAAATGCAGCACATTATTACTGATAACAGATCTATATGGATTGATTTACATTCAAGTTCATATATATTGAGTAATACTTCATCTACAGGGTTCCCAAGTAGAATCCGTTTTACAGTGGTTTGGAATTTCCCAAAAGCTTTTTTACGTAAAGCTGAAGATTTGAAAGATTAAGTTCGCCTAAAAAATCGAAAATCCAAATAAAGGCTTTCAGTTAAGATGAAACTTCGTGTTTTGGATAATTTGAGGTTGCTGAATACAAATCCGGTCGCACTTTTGAGTTTCAGTCTGGTTGGATGAAAATCAAAAATTTCAGAACTTCAGATTTTCAGGTTTTCCTAAAAAATCGAAATCCTTTATTTGGCTTTCTATTCTATTGAAGTGAAATGTCGTATTCCGGATAATTTGAGGATCCTGACTTTAAACTTGGTTAGAATTTTCACTTTTAGTTTCTTTTGACGAAAATATAATATTTCAGTTTCAAGTTTGCCTAAAAAATTCAAAATATTTCTTGGCTTTCTATTCAGATGAAATCTCGTGTTTTCCAAAAATTGAGTGAGCTGAGCATAAATCCGGTCGGCGTTTTGAGTCACATTCTCATTTGACGAAAATCAAATATTCCAGAATTTTCAGTTCTTCAGATTTGCCTAAAATATAAAAAAAAAGTATTTGACTTTCTATAAAGATGAAACGTTGAGTTTTAGATAATTTGAGGATGCTGACTACAAACTCGGTTGCAGTACTCACTTTTAGTCTCGTTTGGCGAAAATCAAAAATTTCAGATCTTTCAGATTTTCAGGATTGCCTAAAAAACAAAAGATCTTTATTTGGCTTTCTATTCTGATGAAACCTCGTGTTTTTGATGATTTGAAGGTGCTGATTAGAAATCCGGCTACAGTTTTGAATTTCAGTCTCATTTGACGAAAATCGAAAATTTCAGACCTTTCAGATTGTCTGGTTTACGTGAAAAATGTAAAATCCTTATTAGGATTTTTATCAGAGTGGAATCCCGTGTTTTGTATGATTTGAGGGTGCTTTTTACAATTCATGCCGTAGTTTCCACTTTCAGTCTTGCTTGACAAAAATTAAAAATTTCAGATCTTCGGGTCTATCCAAAAAAATTTTTATGTGGCTTCCTCTTAAGATAAACTTCGTGTTTGGCATAATTTGAGAGTGCTGATTACAATAACGGTCGCAGTTTTCAGTTTCAGTCTCATTTGATATTAAAGATTTTCGGTTTTTTAGGCAAACCAGAAGATCTGAAAGATCTGAAATTTTTTAATTTCATCAAACGACACTAAAACTCAAACCTGCGATTGGATTTGTTATCAGCACCCCCAAATTATACAAAACACGACGTTTCATCTTACTAGAGAGTCAAATAAGGATTTTCGATTTTTTAAGCGCACCTGAAGATTCAAAACTTTTAATTGATGTGAAACGACAAATTATCTGAAACGCGTACGACTCGTGCTGCAAACTTCAACAGCGTGAGTTATTACCGCCGTTATTGCTCGCTGAACAACCTACTATTAACGTACATACGACATTTATTATGAAGATGGTAGCGGTATTTAAAGAAATATATTTAAGTGAATTTTTTCTAAATGTCTTTCATCTTTGGCTGTTTCTCATACTTATATTAAATTTCTGTTGCGCAACAGAACGCTTTATATTATAAACGGTATTATTATTTGTCTTCCTTAGACTTCTTTTCTGTTACATATGCTGTTTCACTTCCTGTGGCAATCAGTCTACCAGTTTCTGTGGCATCGGCATCGCAGGGATTTCTAGAGCTGACCGCAACCGCACTCCGATGCTCATACCTCGTCCATCGTGCAGAAAACGGCAAGCTGGCCTCCTGCGATTAATCTCAATTACATTCCTGCTACACGGGCCATTCCTGCTGTCCAGTAACCGGCGCAGGATATGCAGAGGATCGATCCGGTGTCGTAGGCTCTGAATTTGCAGGATACTTTATGGAAACCTGTCGATTAACTTAATCCTTGAATTCCCATGCTACGAAAATCAACGTAAATAACCAAGTGGGGTCCTTTAGAGACCCCAGCAAAATATGTGATATTAAATTAGTGCTATTAAGGAGCCTGGATACACAAATTTATACATACGTATTTGCCATGTAAAACACGGACTCATAATTTCTCGCATAACTCACTATATTCTCAGATTACATATATAGTATTTCAGAAGGCGATAGTTAAGACCTTAGTGAATGACAACTATTTTCGATTTTCTCATAAAAGTTTTTTAATGCGCAAAAAACTCGCATTGCAAAATCATACATTCTATAAATGCCTGTAATTTAACAACCAAACACGATATCAAAAAAGGCAAAATAGTTGCACAAGCGCAAGCTTTTTTCTTCAATTTGCTCTTTGAGTCATTACTGTAAGTTTATGGGTAACGTCAGGAGCTTGGAAATGCGAAATTCATTTCTATGGTGAATTTTGGACCTTACCTTGAACCTTTTGACCTTCTCTTTGGATTTTTGGACTTGTCTCCCTTCATCTTAGACACAGATACTGGAGAAAGGGATCAGGCGGCACGCCTCCTTGTTAACACGGGAATACGTCTTTTCTTGCAAAGAAAAAAAAGCATAAAATTCTAAAAATAGCCAAAAAATATTTGGAGAAGAACGCTTTCTGTAGCAACAGTTTTCTGCAGAGTTATCACTGTCATAGTCAGTTTCAGCATCAAAATTCCAGTTTTCGGCTACCTCAACTAACTCATGTTGCTTTAGGGGTCGCGTTCTATTCCAATAACTCATTTCGATGACTTTAAATAATTAAAAAGCAAAAAATATACCACGTTTTTAAAATGAAAATTGGGTCAGTAAATGACCGTCAGGGGTACCAGCGGGACCTCACTAAACAAAACGAAATCACGTGTCACTCTGCTGTACTCGCTGCGAAACGTGGCCGCATACTGAATTACGGCACCACCGCTAATGTTTTTAAATAAAGTATTTAGGCTAGGATTTTTTAAAATGGGGTCCTTAAGCAACCCCCGTTGGGGGTTTAAGGGTTAAATTAATTTTTGTGATGACGAGAGAGAGATAGTGAGTTTTTTGCGCTTAGCTTGTGAAATCCTTCAGTCAGGTGATATCCTCATTGCCTTATTTTGAAGATTATCATTTGCTTGAATAACATTTCGGTATTCTCACCTTCAAAACCTCCTGGGTTTTGAATTCTTGCGTCCATGTCATGGCATAGCTTTGGTCGGACACTAATAAATTATACAGAAAATTATTTCCGATGAATGGCTTTTATTTAAAAAAACTAGGGACAATAATTGTTTCGACACACAGTGTCTTTATCAAACAATGATTTTAAGCTTACAGTACTACGCTATTTATACAAGATATATTACATTAATGGGGTAACTATTATGGCTAATCATTTGTTCTCCGAAAACAATTGGACAGATTTAGTAAGGGTAAATTATTTAAATCTGTTTGGTCATTAAGGAGGTTACCTGAGAATTTGAGCTTGTTGATTTCTAATGCTTTTAAAAAATTTAATTTGCGTCCTTTCTGGTCTATGTGTATTTTAAAATCTTAGTTGAAATGATGGTTTTCGGAGATCAAATGATTGGCGTAATTAGAATTACAGAGATCGTTTATAAATGACTTTTTATGTTCGTTAATGCGGTTTTTGAATGATCTTCCACTTTGTCCAATATATACTTTAGGGCAATCCACACATTTTGATTTGTAGATACCAGACTTTTCGTTTTTAGCTGATTTCATGTTATTGTTTTTAATAAAATTGCCTAGTGTCTCTTTGCATCTGAAGGATATATTGCGGTCTAATTTCTTGAGTTTAAGTGCAACGTTTTCTGATAACTGTCCTATGTATGTAATAAATATGTGTTATTCGATCGATTGTCGGTAACCTGAGGGTATACTAAGTTAACTGCTTTTTGTGTTGCTTTTTTCTTTTATTATAGAATCGATTAGAGTAGAGCTATAGCCATTGTTTGAGGCAATTTGTTATATTTAGTTATTTATTATAATTTTCGTTATTCACGGGCACGTTAATTAGTCTATAGACATAACTATGATATGCTGCAATTTTATGTGAGTATGGGTGGTTGGAACTGCTGTCTATTGTGGTATCTGTGTGCGAAGGTTTATAATAAATTGAATATGTATGTTTATTTTGTTGTAGTTTAATTGTTAAATCTAGAAAGTTAATGGCACGATCTATTATTTCTTTTTTTAGTGTGAATTTTATTGCATGGTGTAATATGTTAATTTCGCTTAAGATATTATTTAGTTGTCCATCGGTTTCGGTAAAACAAATTATTATGTCGTCTACATAACGATACCAACATATGCATTTACTAAAAGATGGTGTTACTTGGATTTTCTGTTCGAGGTTGTCCATAAACATTTCCGCGAGTAAAGAGCTTAGAGGGTGCCCATTATTAGTCTCCATCAAGTAACGGCCAACTCCATCGATTACTAATAATTATCATTTTATTACTAAATTTTATCTTATAAGAACTAAAATAAGTAACAAATTTATTTCTGAGGTTATCTAAGTAAAAGCCATTCTATAAAGATAATAAAGCATCCAATCGCTTGCAGATAAAGTGTGAAAAAAGCCGGAAAGGCGTAAACGCGCCAAGCAGTCCCCCGTTTCCCACCGACGATTATCTGCACTGCCAATAATTTTTTTTTTTGCAGTTCGCACCGCATATTTCACCGGCCGGCATCGGCATTTTAACGCTAAACGATTCTAATTAACCGTAAAATAAGCAAATTGTGACCGCCGCCGGCCGCATTAGAACAATGGCCGCCGCGCCGCGCCGTCCAGATAAACATCGCGTTGCCGCATCCCGCCCGCCATTTTGCCGCGACGCGTCACGCCACGCCGACGCCACTCACTCAGCGATTATGGCGCGATCATAAATTCTAACACACTTATTGATCACATAGAGAAGAATCGTCTCATCAATTTAAATTCATACCAAAAAATGGAGTCAAGTTGATTGACTCAGTACTTCCCATACATTACGCTGATACCAGTTTATTATCTCCCATTGGATCAAGCTATAGTCTAAAATCCCCATGCAACTAAATTATCGCCCATCCGCTAGCAAAAACAATATCCAACACAAAAACGATGCGAAACGATCAGGAGCCTCCAACCCGTCTAAAAACGAAGTTTGAGCTGATTTTATGTTTTTGGTTTTTTGATTATGGCTGCGCCGCCACTGACACGGTTTTTAAAAAAGAGAGTCGCTTTCCATTCTCGCAGCGGTAATAAATTCTGTATCAAAATTTTATTTAAATCAATTCAATAATTTTCGCTTTACGCAATATACATACATAGAACGAAATAAATCAAAACTCGTATGTACAGATCACAAAATTGGTTTCTGTAATTGGCAAGCCAACGTTCGGATGGACTTAAAAAAGTGTAATATGCCGATAGGTATTTCTTCTACAGGTTAATAGATATTATGAATACAACAAATTTTTCAGTTTTACTACCCCCCACGCCCCAACCGTCCCGATTTCACCCCACCCAAAAAAAATGAAAGTGATCAGGAACCCGTAAAACGCCTAAAAACGAAGTTTGAGCTGTTTTCATATTTTTTGTTTTTTTATTATTGCTGCGCCGCCACTGACACTATTTTTACAAAACATACGCGTTTTCCATCCTCGCTGCGGTAGTGTAATATTGTGTCAAAATTTCGTTAAAATATAGAACGATCTAAAACAATACTCGTATGTATACATCACAAATTCCAAGTCCCTTGGTTTTTATAATAAGCAAGGCAATATTCGGATGTACGTAAAAAGTGTATTATGCTACTAGGTTTGTCATTCGAAGATCAATGGACAACCCATTATGAGTACAACAAATGTTTCAGTTTTACAACCCCCCACCCTCCAACCACCTCAAATTCACCCTCACCCAAAAAAACGTAGAAAGTGATCAGAATCCCCTAATATTTTTAGTTTTTTTATTATTGCCGCGCCGCCACTGACCTGATTTTTTCAAAACATACGCGTTTTCCATCCTCGCCGCGGGAGTAATACTGTGTCAAAATTTCATTAAAAATCAATTGAACAGTTTCTTCGTTACATAATATAGAACAATCTAAAGCAATACTCGTATGTATACATACATCGGAAAAAATTCTTCCTTTAGTTTCTGTAATAGGCATAAGCAATGTTCGGATAGACCTAACAAAGTTATCTATGTCGCTAGGTCTTCCTTTACAGGTCAGTGGGTAGTCTATTACGAATACAACAAATTTTTCACTTTTACAACCACCCAACCCCCAACCACCCCAAATTCCACCCCCACCCAAAAAAAGTAGAAAATGATCAGGAACACCTAAAACGCCTAAAAACAAAGTTTGGGGAATATTTGAAATTTTTCGTTTTTTGCTAATTACTCCGCCGCCACTGCACCGATTTTCAAAATTATAGCAGCATTACCTACTACGACCCCACAGCATATCACTGCCCAAATTTCATCACAATCTGTGCAGCGGTTACTGAGATCACGAGGACAGAAAAACGCGTACAGACAGACCGACAGACAGACAAACGGACAGACCGACAGACAGACAGACAGACAGACAGACAGACAGACAGACAGACAGACAGACAGACAGACAGACAGACAGACAGACAGACAGACCGACAGACAGACAGACAGACAGACAGACAGACAGACCGACGGAAATGAGTGACGTGGATTTTCGTTATGTAGACATCATAAAACGCCCATAAATCGAAAATTTTCGTGATCACAATACTCCCCTCACCTATCATAAGTAAGTAAAATGTCGGAAAAAGTCGGCGGGGACTTAAACCCACGGCGTCCAGATTTGTACTCCGATGCTCTCAGTAGTTGAGCTAAACTTAATTATTTAATTCGGTTTTATACGCTATTATGTGATCATCATCATAGTCACAATATCTTAACAGACATGCTGTGAACTCGTAAAATGCATTAAGTCGGAGCTAGAGTATTGCTGACACGAATATTATCGATAGTTTTGAAAACTGTAGCTCGCCATCGTTCGCGATTTACTGTCAGTTCAGTGGCACTTTTGATACTCATATCCAGCAACTGTTTCGTCGTATCCACCCAGCGTGTAGGGGAACGGCCACGGCGCCGCTGACTCGGGGTGCGACCCTGAACTACGAGTTTTTCCATATTAAACGCATTCTGTGTATATGTCCGAAGAATGTAAGCATTCTCGTCGACACAATGGAGAATAGTCTCTTTGGTTTACCAAGCTCATCCAGAATGGAAACGTTAGTTCGATGGGCGGTATAAGGAACTCTCAGCATTCTCCTCCACGTCCACATTTCAAAAGCATCTATGCAAGCTCGATCTGCCTTTTTAACAGTCCAAGTTTCCGAGGCATACCAAAAATAGGGAAAAGACAAGAGACTGAACCAGCGATATTTTGGTAGCTTTAATGATGTTATGGTCACGCCATATTTTAGTAAACTTTGTCATGGCCAAACGTGCCTGTTGAATGCGCCGTCGAATCTCATTTACACAGCTACCAGAATTGTCGATCAAAGAACTGAGGTACACAAGACTTTGAACTACTCCACAACGGTCTACTGACTTCATTGCTCAATGATTATTGTGCCCTCTATCTACGATCATAACCTTGATCTTGCTGTAATTAATACCAGGACCGTATGCTGCACTGTGTTGTTCTAAGATGTTTAACGGAGCTACTAGTCCTTCCTGAGAAGCAGCAATAAGGGTTGTATCATCAGCAAATCTTGAGTTGGATATTTTGCTTCCACCAATAGTTATACCGCCATTCCAGTGGTCTAATACCTGTCTCATCACAAATTCAGAGTAAATCTTAAATAACCTCGGAGATAATACACATCTCTGACGAACTCCTTTTCTGGCTGCTGTTTGACTATTTGTGATAATGTTCAACCAATATTACTTATTATAGTGCATTATTACATTATTTAAAACGAAACAACATTATATCTAAAGAATATCAACATAATATTATATCTGAACCTAGTAGGTATCAAAACAAAAGTTAAAAACGTCGAGGAGCTTTTAGAGATGTTGGTTGAAGTTGCCCAAAATGCGAAACCCTGTACATTACTTGTTGTAAATAAGATTGAATCGTTCGAAATGTGGACTCTGCCATGAATGCTGAGAGTGTCCTGGGTCGACCATGTGAGAAATGAGAATGTTCTCCAGAGAGCTGGCTTAGCAGAACGAGAACGTTTTGAGGTTATGAGGAAGAGGAAAATAGCTTACCTAGGCCATATTATATTGCATGGGGAACGCTATCACCTCGTCCGCCTCATTCTTCAAGGTAAGATCGAAGGAGGGAGAAGAGGAATTGGGAGAAAAAAGCTATCATGACTGAGAAACATCCTCACTGGACAGGAATTAGCGACTTCCAGGAATTACAGAGAGCTGCAATTAATAGAATGATCTGATGACAGAAAGGATGAACGCCTACGCAGGAATATACATGACACCCTAAGAAGAAGAGGTACGTTAGAACTCGACAAATATAGGAAGAGACTTGAGAATTTCGCCGGTTGCGCACACGAAAGAGTGAGAACGCATTCAGCGGAAAAGAAATAAAAACGCGGTGTACGCGTACACTCTAAGAACTAGTATACCGTTAAACTTATGAAAAGATTTGCTTCCTCCTCAATTTTGATGACAAAAATAATAAATAATTATTAGGTTAGGTGGCATTTAAATTTCAACAGTTCTGAAAGCTCACTTTCACTCTGAATCACTTTCAGAATCTGAGTTTCGATTTTCTATAAATTCTGCATCATCACTGTCACTGTCTTCCTGCAAGTTTATTATTAGATCCTCCACAATCACATCCAGAAATGGTTCTTTTTCATTGAACCATTGAACTTTTTTCCACGCTCCTTGCGAAGATGTGGAAAAAACAATATTTTAAGTGTTTAAAATCGAAATCCATAATTTTATCTATCACATTTTGCTTTAGAGATGTCCATACTAATTCAATTGGATTTAAGTCTGGGTGATACGGTGGAACAGAATGACCTGCTTCATGGTCATAGTCATAATTTTATCTATTTTATAGGTTTTGTATCTGGATTTATGCATTATTATTAAACCGTATAATTCAGCTTTTAGCATGTCTCTTCCATATTATTTTCCAGGTTGCCATAGTAGGACATTTGTTCACTTCAACATTATGATAGAAGCGTTATCTATTTCCAACACACTGCTGGTACATTTGGAATATTTTTTTCTTGAAGCCATTTTTTATAACTGTTATAATTCATTTCTCTGTGAAAATTCCCCAACTTAGTGCCAGAAATAGATTTGAAACATGACTTTTCTATAAAACCCATGTCACCTATTCACCACACGTGATTTTGCCCAGAGTGTACCGTTCCGTATGCTACGAAATATCTGATGCGCATTATTATTTATTATTATTTGTTTATTCATTTTAAAAGCTACATGAATAAATGAAGGTCATTCACAGAAGGCACTGCCTTGTGCGTGAACATCCCCCGGTACAGAAAAACTAGAATTTAAGTTCATATGCTCCTACTTCTCGTGCACTCACTAACTGGTAGACCTTTCCATCATTAGTCATCTTTTGGTTCCTCCTATGATCCTGCTATCTCTACCATTTCGACCAGTAAAACTCCCATCTTTTGTGCAGTCAAACATCAATCATATTAGTTTTCCTAAGCTTTGTTCAGAATAACTTCACAAATAGATTTTGAATGGCAAATTTGTTCGCTGTCCACTGCGCATCGAGGGGCGTTTCTTATTTCATATTTCTCACATCTCTAGCTATTCTTGTCGGGTTGTACTTAAAGGGTGCAGGTATTTCTCTTGTTTTGCCTGGTGTATATTCGTCGAATGCAAAAATGTAACCGATCGTGAGACAGCGATCAAGCGGCAAAATATGAGTTATCGTTTGTTGAACATGCCACCGCATCTGGTCGCCGTTTTTGACATGGCACGACGTGGAACACGGAACGGCGTGTCCCGAGAGACACGGTCATGTATGTAGCTCAGGCGCTTTCTTACATGGCACCCAGTCTGGGACCCGCAATGGGATATAAATTTCCGATCATGACATCTCAGCATTTGCTGGAGGAGACATGATCTAGACAAATACACGTACAGATCTATAACCGGTAAGATGGGCATATGCAGTAATCTTATACTAAAGAGTTTGTTACTATGATATTACATTATATAATAATAATAATATTTATTTACTCAAAGTACAAAAAACAAATAATTGAAGAAGATGAGTAAATAAATATGTTAACATCCATAGGAGGACTAGGCCTGTACATGGACGAATTAGTGTTACAGTGTATACGTATGTAGGTATAACGTAAATATGGTAGAGATAAGATAAACATGGCTATGAGTAATTTGAATGAAATTTGTTTATAAATTATAAGATTACTTATGGATTTAGTTATAGTAGGATTTATTTATTATTTCATGTATTTCTTTCCTATCTAGTGTATTTAACCATTCTTTAAGATTTTTTTGAATCGTTTAGTGGACTGTAGTTCCTTTATATCATTAGGTACTCTCTGATATAATTTTGGCGCCAAATAAATGTATGATTTCTGCATAATCGATTTTCTTGTTTTTAGGTATGTAATTTATATCTTGTGTTATAATCGTGTTTGATGCTGTCTTGCTCATTTGAATTTTTGTGATAACGAGTGATAGTATGTAAGAAATAAAGTTGCCTGACATCGTATATTAGAGCTTGCCTGAACAAATCGTCACTAGGATACAGTTTTGGTTTTTTAAACATAGATTTTAGAATTGCTTTTTGGAGAATATCTAAATCATTTATGTATGTTGTGCATGCAGCAATCCATGCCAATATACCGTAAATGAGATGGGTTTCAATTAATGCATAATATACTGTAAGTAGATGCTTTTCTGTTAAAATGTTTGTTAGTAATTTTATCTTATATGAAATGAATCTAATCTTTTTTAATAGATTATTAATATGTACATCCCAACGTAAGTGTGTGTCTAAATAGATTCCTAGATAGTTTATACTGTTTAATCTGTCAATTTTAATTATTTCATTATTTATGTTTAACGTAATATGGTTGAAAGAAGGTAAATATCTAGAATAGGAAGTAAACGGTAAAAAGTGTGTTTTAGAAAATTTTATTGTCAATTTTTTTTGAGTGAGCCATTGAATAATTTTGACAAAATCATGTTCAATAATGTTTTTTAGCTTATTCCATTCTTTTTCTTTATACAGTATGGCTGTATCGTCTGCAAAATATGAAGTATAGCATCGTGTAGTATGAAAATAATATCTCATTTAGGACATAAACGACCAAGCAAAATATGTTTTTTTTAGAAACACTATACCACGGAAAGTTTGCCTCTAGGTGTACGGTAGATTAAAATGCAAAAAGAAAATAAGTTGTTTTAAAAAATCAGATATTGTACTATACCAAATAATCTAAAAAAAGGTAAAAAGGTACTCATTAGTATTTAAACATTGAAGACATACCCTTTCTTAATTTATGTGCTTTTACTTTCCAATATAATACAAGGTGTGTCATCAATAAAGGCCAATGGAAGAACCATTCCGAACAGCAAATATGAACTGGCCAAACGCTAGATAATATGGATAAGGACAAAACGTACAGATACCTGGGCCTCAAACAGAACATACTAAAACCAAAATTGATTTCCAGACATCTTACAAAAGCCATTAACACATTTGCGAAGCCGGTCCTCACATACTCCTTTGGCATCATCAAATAGTCGTACACTGACATTGAAAACACCAACATATTCATATGAACGGAACTCACTAAACATAGAATGTTGCATCTGAAAGCGGGCAAGAAAAAGCTTACCATAGACAGCAAACGAGGGGGCAAAGGAATTACAGACATACAGTCACTCCACATAACTTCACAAAAAACAAATAAAAGCTTATGAAGGACAATAGTGGAAGGCAAAAACTATGCACCTCTCACCCTATCCTGCCTAGAACACGCATCAGTCGTACCGCAGACAAGTCACATATCACATACAATCGCAACAAATAAAATTAACACCTGGTTGCAGAAAGCACTTCATGGCAAACACAGATGACTGCACTAATAAAGGGCAGTCATACACTTGGATGCAGAATCGCCAACTTGTTCAAGAACCCGAGAGTTTATACCTGCTATCCAGCACTAAATGATTGCGACATGAAACTAAATGACTTAAATATCCATCCATAACCTGCGATAGTTGCAGGAAATATCAACAGAAAGAAGCTAGACAGCTAGACCTAACTATGCAGTCAAAGTCATACACCAAGAACTAGCCACAACAAGCTAACAGAAAACGCAGATCCATATTACAATGACACACCGACATCAGTACTCGAAAACAGTCAATGCAAACTACACTGGGACGTTGAAATACATACAGACGAGACTATCCCAGCAATTAGGCCAGATATAGGTTTTCAGTCAAAGGCTGACAAAATTACCTATTTGACAGATATTGCTATTCCCAATGATATGAATATCCAAAACAACTACACTGGGAATATATCTAAATATTCTGACCTTGCCAACGACTCTGGAAACAAAACAAAGTTACTATTGCCCCTAATTATAAAAGTCTCAGGTCTTTCAGCAAACACATTTACACAACATGTTCTAAAAGTCTGTAATCGTGAAGACTTTAACTTTACTTTAACATTGTATGATCATTCTTTAACTCAGATCAATAATATTTCGATTGTTGACTTGGTAAGGCCGTCAATCTTTGTTGCTACCGCAATCATGCCACAAAAATTAGAACAATTATAACAGTTATACTGTCCCACAGGATACGACTTTTGATCAGATATCTCAATCAGACAGTCTTCGCAATAAAACTGGAACTAGTGGCTCAATCAATCATTGCAAAGTGGAGTCAGTCAAGAGTTTCCACGCTCCAAAAATCAATATTCAGGAAAGATAATATACTGAAATGAATGATTTGGCCATCTCTGCCATTTGACCATCATCCGTGTTACCTGGTCAAAAATCACATGGGATGAATGCAGCAGAACGCTGCACTGAAAAATAATCTTCTTAAAAAGAGAGTCAAGTGTGATGCGGTAGCTGAATATTTTAGGTCGTACCCTGATACCCAGAGAAAGTTGAACATATTTGGAGAAGTTCATTTTCAAATCGGTGTGTGAGGCGCAAGCAAATGAGAAATATATCTTATAAACAACAATATAAACTACACTCGAATATAGCACACCAGGTCCGTAAAGCTTCACTACAGTTACCAACAAATAGCGAATTCGATTTTACTGACCAAGCATAAACGATGCACAAACATAACAAACGTTTGACAGTCGAAGTTCTACCGTAAATAAGTCGCATGAAATTTATATTGGCGTTGCCAGCTCCTCAAAATTTACGTAAGGCTTCAGAATTTGCGTTTATGATGAAGAAATATGCAGTAACGCAGTAGAGGTCAACATATCTATTTAGTTTGCTGTAATCATTCCTGAACCATCAAAATACCGTCTTTTTTAGCGTAGAATGGAATATTTCTGGATACTAGACAATTAAGACGATATTAGATAATTATGATTACCGTATCGTCCTGGTGGTCAATATGACAACGTAAGAAAAGTTGTCGGCCTATTAGAATTAGTTGTTTACTACCTCTATGTTCAGTTGAGGTTAGGACTAACTGTAATACTCAGAGAAAGCTGAGAATATTTGGAGAGTACATTTTAGTTTTTAAATCGGTGTACGATTTACACAAATGGCGCAAACAAATGAGAAATACATCTTATAAACAAACCCGCCAAAGTTAATTGATGTCAAAACGCTAATTGTAACCTGTGGACCGAAAGCAGCAAATCACAATAGCGGAAAGGTACCATCTTCCTGCCTTATGTTATTTATGGTTGATTGTTAAGGTCGGCAGTACCGGTAACACATACATTGTTAACTTAATGATACCCCTGGGTACTAATGGTGCTCAAACGATAATCGGCGCATTGTAGTTTGTTATTATGATTTCAAGAACGGCCTCAAATGCGGTCGTTGTTTCACTTTGGCTACGGTGATTTACCTTATTCATTTCCATTCTAAGTTCTGGTAGAATTTAATGCTTGGCATTTACGGTAAAATTGAAAATACTGTGGCTTGAATGACTCAAAACACCATGTGGAGGTAAATTTATGGGGAAGGAAGAGTCTATTAATAGATATGAGTTGTATATAGGCTTCACACTAGTAGACATGTTGGCCGCTCTTGGTCTCAGAGACGTGTCTAAGGTTGTCTATAGATGAATCCTCGTCTGAGGGCCTGTTGCAAGACCAAAAATCGCAGGTCTATGATCTTCCGACAGGAATGAGAGCCTTCATGCAACGTTAGATATGTTGCGCAAGATTTTGACAGTGTGGACGTCAACTGGAGTCTAGAGGCGAGGCGTCCCAGTCTGTCTCCAGCTATCTAGTGGCGTGGTTCGACTTCACATGTTGTTTCAATGCTGTGATGTTCGTATTGCAAACTTCTGGTATCATCTTTGATATAGACTGCTTGAATGTTCTGAAGGTGTACATGAGGCTCGTGAATGAGTCTCCACTTGTTAGGAAACGCAGCGTGACTGCGCGTCGAAGATAAGCTGAAATTGTTTCTCTAAATTTTATTTCTGAGTGAAATTCCAGAAACCTATGGCGCCTTCCAGTGTTAATTTGTTTAGTAATGTATTGCCGAACGTAGGTCCTTCTGCTAACACTTCTCGCCAACGTTTACGTCTCCGCTTTCTCTCACTATTACTATCCATTATCACTAGGCAGGAACTTATTCCATAGTGGACAGTGGACATGAGACTGATGAGAAATTCTTTGTCTGGTCTAAATCTGCACATTGTGGTGTAGATGCTAGACAAGACAAAAAACGGTCTCTAGACGGCTTATATACCATGTCTCTAAACTGGCTAGGGACGGTCTATAGACAAATCTCATAATATGGTCTACTAGTGTGTACAAGGCGTATGAGTAGTACATGCACCCGGTTCTACCCGGTTCCAAAATACCCGGTTCTACCCAGGTATTTCATCAGGCCACAAAACCGGTTCTAAAGAAGATGAGACCCGGGTTTCGGTTCCATAACGGTGCCGCAAGAAATTTAAATTTCGCGCGCCCAGTCTCGTGTTTTGTAACTAGATGAGCCCTGGGTTGTGATTGGCGCGCCAGTAGTGATTAACACGTACACGATTGCCCAACGGAGCGTTTGCAGTTCGCATTTAATGCATTGCATGGAGCTAGATTCAGTTCTCAGCATTTTTCACTGATAAAAGTAAAACTTGAGTTTAATTGTGGTAATTTGGTAAGTTGTTTTACCGTAGGTGCTTCTCGCAGTGAGAAACGGTTCAGTAAAAAAGTTTTTGGCAGTTACCTACTCACCCATAGCACTTGCCTACTTTTAGGTTAATAATAGAGAAATATGGGTGAATAAAATACGGCCTACGTAATTGTTATAGTTTTAACATTTATGTTCCGAGAACGATTTTGTGTTTCTTTATGTTTAATTTCAAGTTCCTAACATTTACTTATGTTCCTAATAACTAAGTTATGTTATTTTCGTTATTTATTTGAAATAAATGTTACTTCAACATGAATTAATCCAGTTTTTTTAGTAGGCACCCTAGAACCGGTTCGGAACCGGGTACCCGGGTAAAGTGCATTTAGAACCGGTTCTAAAAATTCGAGAACCGAGACCCATTTTGCACGCACTACTTATGAGATGCACCTTTTCCTCAGGTTCAGCATTAGTCGCATGTCCCCCTAAAAAATCCACTTAACCCTTAATTACCACACTGGGGTCTATGAGACCCTGGCATTATTTTAATCTACACTGCTTTTTTATTTTGGATAGTATATCTTGGCGCATCCACCTAAATTTAGTTTACTTTGATATATGTAGACCTGTGCATGCGATCCGATATGTTAGTTTGTCCAGAGCTGTGGAGCCGTTAGCGTGTGAAGTTAGCTTTGGGTCTAATAGACTAGTATGTTTTTTAAAGGTGGATATTTCGAGTGTGTAGTTTTGTTGTGTAAATGTTTAAATAAAATAAAAAAAGAGTTAAAAGACCTGGGTCTCGAACCAACAACCCGCTCGAACACAGGTTCACCATCTGATACTCTTAACCACTACACCATTGGCCGATGTAGAACCTCGCTTCAACGAAACATATTTGATTAGATACTTTGTTACTGGATTCTGTAACCTGATTTCAGACATTCAAAAAGATATTTATTTCAATCGTAGTTTATGTCTCGAGCTGCAGACTTCCCAGTGTGACCAGATTTTATTTGGGAAATCTACTAGATTTGTTGGCGAAATCTTCTAAAACCTACTCAAAAGGTATATGATTTTATAAAGAGCAAAAAAAAGCTCCTCATACCTCTAATACCTTAAAATTTTTGCTATCAATTTATTTCTTAAAAAATATCTTTTGAACACAGCACATTCTAAAGTGAGTCAATAATTCTTTAAAAGCGACATCTTTTCAGAAAAATTATGCAATAACAATAAGAAGGTAAATAAATGAAACTACCAAAAATCTACCAAGAAATTTTTCCTACCAAGATTTGCTATCAGATTGTCACTACCTACCAAAAAAGTAGGAATCTACCACATCTGGTCACGCTGAAACTTCCTTCATCGTCTACGTTGCAACAAATACACACTAGTTATTAGTGTGTACTTTTAAGATTGGCTGGGAATTTAGAATCTAGTATCGGCGTAGGACGTCATTGGTAAAAGGAACATCCTGACTGCCCTGCGCGTTTTCGGTACTGGATTTAAGAACCCATTTTTACTTTTAATTAACTTTTGAATTATTGCGAAAAAAAGAAAACAAAAACAGTTTTATTATAAAACTCACACATTTATAGTCTTTCCATTTATCACAAAAAAGTTGTCCTGATTACAGATCAGTTTCGTTGATAGAGCCTCTTCCTGCGGTGCTGCCTCCCTCCCCACTCCTTCTAGCCCGTCTATTGATTAATCTGATCAAATGCTACTGATCCGAGTTAAGCAGTGTATTATACTTTGTGGATAGAAAATAAACTATAAAGATGCTAGGAGGTTCATAATGTGCCATTGTTTATAAAACATTTTTTTTGCTTTTTGTGGTAAATTTTAGCAGATGTCATTGATTTTTGACGAATTTTTACTGAAGCAGTTCTTGAAATGATCTGTACACATTGCTAGTGTTAGTTGAACTCCAGACTTAGATTTTGGCGAGCTACAAGGGTTGATCACTATGTCCGACCCCTGAACTAGTTGTAGTTCAAGTAGAACTCTCTGTTGGAAGTATGTTGAAACATCAAGTTCAAGTGAGTAGGTATTATTTTTACATCAGAGGTAAACCACGAGGATCAATCCTCATAATTTCTACACCGAGTACTTGAGTAGACCTCTTCTCCAATTGCCTTAAGATCCTCCATAGGCCTTCGCGATGTAAGGAACTGGTTTCGGATATTGTACGGATAACAACGCGGTCGTGCTGATTAATCCCGTAATTCCTCATTATCGCACGCACGTAATTTTAATTTGCAGCAGAAGCTGCTGCAACAGCATCAGCCTCCGGTTAGCGTAATTGCGAATATTCAAAGTTATCCTGATTACAGATCAGTTTCGTTGATAGAGCCTCTTTCTGCTGCGGTGCTGCCTCTTCCCTCCCCACCCCTCCTGCTGTCCCGTCTAATGATTAAACGCGATGACTGTAAAAATCGCACACAACTATAATTCGCTACCGTGCAGCAGCAGCGTCGTCGCCTTTGCCGAGACCATAATCGCCTGGCCACCATATAATTAGGCCTGCTCTACCAGCCTTAATTACCTGCCACACAAAAATCCCTGTTTAAATGCGGATTTGCAACTACCATGGACGTGCACCTGGGGTCTGACATCCTGAAATCACGAGTACAGCTACTACCAAATTCCTTGGAAAATAACGTCGGGACTGGTCGTGGAGTGCAGGAGAGCTCTTGAAGACATCTCTGCTAAACGCAAGGTATCACTGGTGTGGGTACTTGGGCACGCTGGGGTAAAGGGTAACGACATGGCGGATTATCTGGCTAGGACAGGATCCGGCAACAGTTTTGTGGGCCCGGAACCAGCCTTAAGACTATCTGCAAACTTGATTAGGAAAACAACTGGAGAGTGGATCCAGAATCAACACTCTCTGAGATGGAACAACATCTCTGGTCATCTCCGTCAGGCTCGGGAACTATTAGCAGGGCCTGCAGAGAGAATAGGACGATTTTGTCTCTCTCTGGATAGGAGTAACTTGAGATTGCTAGTAGGCCTACTAACGGGTCACAACACCTTCAGGCGTCACTTGTTCGTGATGAGGGTGGTCAACGACCCAACGTGCACATGGTGTGGTGAAGAGGAAGAATCCTCGGCACACATCTTGTGTCGCTGTGAAACCCTGGGTTATCACAGGCAGACTATGCTGGGCTCAAGAGCCCTGGAACCAATGGAGATAAAACGAAAAGGACCTAAGAATGTACTTGCCTTTGCCAAAAGGGCAGGTCTTAGGAACTAGCGCGGATAGAGGCGCAAAAGGGCCCATCGTGTGGCCTATGCACCAGCCACATTCCGTGCTGGATAGCCTCTGGTCCTTATTCATTCATTCACTACCAAATTCGGTGGAACGTTATCAAGACTTCGGTTATTTTTTTTTTGGGTAAATACCTTGGGTGGGGAGGGGCTATCTAAGGAAACTGCTTTACCAGTCCCTTGAAGAATAGTTACAGCTTTATTTATTTCATTTTTCCAAAGTCTCTACCTACAATGTACTTCCCTATCCTCCAAGATCACCCTTCAAACCAGTTCTCTCGAGCATCACTGGGAACTAAAGCATGCTGGTGTCGCCAACCCCGCAGTAGGTCCTCACACTACAAAACCGCCTCTGTTTTAGCTTCGTTTTCAGATATCAAGGGAGTTCTGGTCAAGCTTGCTGCTTAAGGGTTACCACCTGGCCTGCGCCAGCAGCTGAATAGCTTCTTGAACGACCGATCTCTGTTTGTTGTAGCCGAAGGCCGTTCATCAGACGTATTTTCAATAAACACCGGTGTTCCCCAGGGATTTGTCCTATCCCCTACACTGTTTCTGCTGTACATCAACGAGCTGCTAAAAAGAAGACCCAGTCCAATCTACTGCTACGCAGAAGACAATACATTAATATCGTCCATGGATCCAGGCAAGCCACTATCATCCCTGGAGACGGTAAGTCACAGATCAACGTAGATATCAAAATAATTGTCGAGTGGGAAATAGTAACTTAAGTACAGTTTAACGTACAGAAAACTCAGGCAACAGCACTGACAAGAAATCCCACCTGGGATCCAACATTTTGAAACTGTAATCACAAGTATGCATGGAGCAAGCTCATCCAATCGTTTGGAGAGGCTCACGTCATTGCTCTCGATATTTCAAAGGCATTCGACCAACTGTGGCATGTGGCTCTCCTAAACAAGCTTCCGTCCCACAGCCTACATGCTAAGCTTTGCGGTTGGCTTGCAGACTTCCTCTCAGGTCAGAAGATCTCTGTTATGATAGGCGGCTTTTCCTTCTCCTTTCATAACATCAGTCCTGAGGTTTCGAAGGGACCGGTTTTGACTCCGGCATTGTTTCTGCTTCACATCAGTGATGTACTGTATCGCACTACAAACCCAATCCACAGTTTTGCGGACGACAGTACTTTGCTTGCAGGCATTATGAGCAATAGACCCATCTCTATGGTCGACCTGGAACGCAGAAGACTGGCTACGCCTGCTTCGCTTTCAAAGGATCTGGAGACCGCTTGATGGCTCAGAAAAATGTGTATGGTAAAATTTAATAACAATAGTAATAACATGTCTTTATTCGCCATAAAAAAATAGGTAAGTACAACAAAAGCACATGTTAAATTCATAATCATAATGACGACAGGCGGAGTGTCAACCAACAAGGTTGTTTTTCAACTCAACCCAAAAGCTAAATAAAATAAAACAAAGAACAAATTAAAACTCCACACACAAACATGCGCCCTGCATATGGTGTACATTGATATAGGTTGCGTTATAATGATATGGAGCGCAGATTCGCTGAACTGCTTTTTACGTTTTTACAAACACCTGATGTATACGAGTGTTTCCCACCATACTAATGCTTCCAGGACCCAGAACTCCACGCTATCGAACAAGAAGTGCCCAAGCCATCACCCGGTTCTCATGAACAATAGGGAACTTGCAGAAAAAAATATTATGTCGTTTACGCGTTCTTTAGAGCCTAGTAAACATGACAAAATCACTGGTTTGGTTTTTTGGAATCGGCTGTGAGAGATATTCCAAAATTTATTGCAAATGCCGGAAAATGCCGCGCAAACAACCTCTGACGTCAGTGATATCCTATAGTGATGGCATGTACAGTATTGATATTTGATATCAATAGCCAGTGCTAACCTAACATTTTAACAGTGATCATTATAGCCACAAAACATAGTCACACACAAAAGTACAAAAGTCAAAAGAGTAAAAGTTAGGCTAGATTACTAATTCACTTTGTAAGCATGGGCTTGAATTAGATTCTATCTTTGGATTCATTCATAATGGGATGCGCCGAAATAAAATGATGGCTTCGATTAATCGCGAATCTCGGTCACAAACAGGATGAACTGTACCTATCAGATATAAAAATGTATTGCAACGAAAATGCTAGTGGGTTAATTGCCTGTTTCAAAAATGTTTAAGTATCAATAAATTGAGTCGCATTGTTTAAGATTTCAGATCATCTCGAGTTTGCAGTTGAATCTCACTGACCTGCGCTGTGGCAGTATCGATTGTCGATATCGATAAGATACCTGTGACGTCAGCCCTTGTTTTAGGTCACGTGGAAAAATTTGAATATATCCTCATTTTATTTTGCAAATATCTTTTTTTGGCCGTCAGTAAAATCATGTTTTTTGTTTCCTACTGCTTCTTGATATGGTTTTCTTTACACTATGTATACTCCCGAGACGATTTCACAACCTCTGCAAGTATCCTTTTAGGCTCTGCCAAGGAGTGGCTCATTCAAGCTCTTAGGTCTCATCTTACATTTTATATCATTTTATATTTCAAATTATATTTATATTTTAAAATCTTTGGTACGTTCATTTGGACCACTTATTACGGACAAAATTATTGTCTATTCCGAAGTATTGCCTACCAAAAAAAAAATTTGTATTAACAAATTCTGCTTCATCTACTTTATAGAAATTGCAGAACGCTAGTATTCAAGCATTGCTTTCTGACTGATTAGAAAAGATACACCCATCAATTGTTCCTCAGTACCCCCTTAGGAATCTTGTTTTACTCCGCCACTGGCAGCCATTTAAATTGGCTGTCTTGATGGTACAATTGAAGCGCATACTCCCTTTATAATCTAGTTTACAAGATTCGCCTGGGCTATTGTTGCTGGGACTGAGATTCCTCACTGTCAGTTGACAGGGAGCTAATTTGCTTCTTAGTCAGACGCAGATAAAGGGTCCAAGATTGTAACGGTGCGTACTTAGAGTTCATTGGCGGAATTAGCGAGTCATCGCCCACAGACGAAGCCAAGATTGTACTGCAGAAATCACTATATAATGAGGCTGCTTTGTGGGTTGCCCTTGTTTTTTTGTTCTGCCTTAGAACATTGGAGATGGCATTTGGCCGTAATCTCTCCTCATTTCAAAGTAAAAGCAAATAGTATGATGCTTAAGCAAACTAATTCGTCATTCCAATAGGGAACAATTACATCTTGTAATGATACAGACAACCTCTTTGAGAACAAGAAAGTTACTTTAATGGTAAATCAATTCACAAACGGTTTTCTATGTGATCTTGATTAATTTAGTTGAATAGTTGAATTAGCTTATCTCAAAACATTAGCTCTTACTACGTTAGCCATTCGGATACTCGTATGTCACAAAAAGATGACCCTGTTGTGGATCCCCGGACACATTGGTGCAGTCCTTGGCTTACAAGGAACTGGCGAAAGCCTGGTTAGAGAGAGATGACTGCAGGCAAGTTAAAAGATTCATAGAGGGTCCTCACAAGGACCGTGCGCAATGGCGTCTGAATAAATGCAGCTCAACCTTTTGGTGAGGGTTCCCACAGGACATTGTTGGCTGTCATTTGTCACTTATGAGAATGGTAAGGGACCCCAACTGCTCCAAATCCTGGGAGGAGGACAGCGTGCCACTTCCTGGGCAGATGTACTGTGTATCGCAACCTCAGGGTTCAGATACTCGGTATGACGGAGTTCGAGGAAGAGTCAATATATTCGGTGGTCAAGCATACTGACTTTCGTCAAGAGGTCTGGTAGGTTCGACAGGACGTAGGTTTTTCGTGTTTTTAGTGTTGACAAAAAGGGCCAAAGGTGGCTACTACTAGTGTTTCGTTAGCTTAACAACAATTATTAAGTTAAATGAATTGAACATGTAGGCCCGATTTTATCAACATGCAGATTTTAACAAAGACTTTGACCAATCAGAGCAGCCCTTTCAAGAACATGCATCTGTCAAAGTACTCTGAAAATTATTGATTTCTCTTGAAGTTGACCTCAAAAAGCTCAAAAATGACATACATTGTATAGAATCGAGCATTGTAAATCATCTAGCATCTTTTCCAGTTTAGCAATTGCTAATCTCAACCAATCAGATTCCAGATTCCATTTCCATTTGATCGCTGGTTTCATGCTGTATTAGATGATATGATGACAAGAAATTCACTCATTGCATTATTTGGATAAAACAATAATTTACTATCGATAATAATTATGAATACCTGCAATATATCTCTGTTTTGTAGTAAAAAGAGGTAAAAATAGCATTTTGTTACATTTCAAAGGTTACAGCTACTTTCCAAACATATGTGCATTACTGGTTGCCTATCTAGAACCCCAGAACGCCAAAGCTTGCCATTTTATAATTAAAATTAAGTATAACCCTATTTGATGTACAATGCACCTGTGAATACTTCTATTCTATAAGAAGATCTATAACAAACATGCATCCAGTAAGTGAAAGATTGATTCTTCATAAAAGTATGTATTTTCACATAATCCATCTGACTGACGGACGTGGGATTTTTAATTATTAAATAAGGTAGGTAGTTGCTGTGATTGATATAGGTACCTACCTACTACTTTTATCACAAATTATCGCAGTTTGCAATTAGTAATTATACAATAATTATAATGATAACATGGAAAATGTGGCATTAATTTGCAAATCAATCGCTTTGTTCTGATATCCTGCTATGATTTTGATCCATGAATTTCTAAAATATCTTTGACAAAAGTGTCATCCAGCTTTGACGTGTTGTTTTCAATATTGATAAAATACTATTGGATGATAGTTATTAACATAGCCCTCAATACCCAATAGAAAGCTTTTGCTAAATAACAGCCAATAGAAAAGCTTTGTTAAATTCTTTGTTAAATATGCATGTTGATAAAATCGGCCCGTAGAATATTCATCAATCTCCATTCAAAATTCCTAACATGATGTTAATTTTGAACTCAGGAATCTTGTCTCTCTTAACATGGGCGCAATAACTAATATCGATAGTCAATCTCAACGGGTTGCTTCCCAAAAAGAACTAACATTTAAAATCTAAAAACATCCGAGACGATAAAGCAAAGATATTTAGTATTTTGGATCTATTCTGTATTGGAAGGAAGCAGATGTACCAAGTTCACAGCACTTAGGCTTTCCCTTAAACATCCTCCAAAGGATGCCTTAGAACTCAGAGTGCTCAGCCATATCGACCTAGTGATGAATTTTAGTAGGACTTCGTCGTGAAAGTCCAGCGTTCCCCCAGAATGGAACGTTGCATTGATAAAACAGCTGGGCAACGGCACATCAGGTCCTCGACACCCTTCTTCATAGGGGTGTGTCACTTCGCCTCATATTTTAGAGGCATTTCATAAGTTGACAGTGTCCAGTATCAGCACCAGTTGCAATTCTCTACATTTCTCTACAATTCTACGTCCTCACTAGGGTGGTTAACCTCAGAAGGGAATAGCTATCAAATTGAAACCGTGAAAGGTCATGCTTAAAAAAATGCTGAAGGCTATGGAGGTATAGCTGTGAAGGAAAGTGACGCAGAAGAAGTTGGACTGGAAGAAAAAGGGAGGTTAGATTCTTGGAAAAAAGTTGAAAAAGGCATAAATCTGGTAACGTCAGTAACGAATAAAAGCCAAACAAATAAGGTATTTCAAAAGGTCTATTTTGGACATGCTTTAACTATAGAACTTTTTTGAGTATCACAAAGATTCATTTCGTTCAATAACTTCCACCGTATTCAGGTGCGAGCTCACCGGAAGTCAGAAGAGAAGACTTCTTGAAATATCTACTAGGTCTACAAATTTTAAACAACAGTTTAAATAAGGCATGGCATAAACATTAGGAGGGGAACACCAAGACAAGTATATTTTGCACATACCAAAGAATCAACGGTATTCATCTCATATCCTACATATTAACTGAATGAGGCAGTATTTGCCACCACATCAATGGTTGGCTTTAAATAACTGGTATTCTGTCTAATGTTGGTATTCCCATTTACACATCTTTAATATAGTTTATAATTGGTTGCTACAATTTTATGAGTCGTAGGTTGAAGTTAAGTATGAGGTATGATTCAGCTCATTATAAATTCATATTCGCGTATTATTCACACGCTTAAATATGTCCCGGAAGTAACTTCACCACGAACTGACATTAATACAAAAATCAACAGCGCACGCATGCTTTCTCATCACCTGTGCCGATAATTGTGTAACGTTCGCGGTTAAGATAGCGAACAGTGGCGTGCATATAGGCAGAAGGAACAGGTTAAGCTAACAACGTTTACTCTGTATACAGCGTTTATGTTTGATAATTCAGGCACTGTTTAGGTAACTATACTTGATGCAGTCCAGAGAAAACCACTTCGACTATTCGGTGACCTAACCTTAAAACGTCACCTCCAGCCTTTTTATCGTTAGCGTACGGTTGGTGACCTCTCAGTTTTCTACACAAATAAAAATAATTTCTTAGATGGAGCACAGATGCTTTATTTCAAGTATACCATAACTTCCTATATGCGCAAAGTTATGCTAATCTGTTTGTTAGATTGAGAAAATATCTTCAATGAAAAACTGGGAAATTCTTGATAGTAAGAATACCAAAATCTTAAATCAAGCATATGGTAATCTTGACCGAAGTATTTCATAATCTTGACTGAAGCATTTCATAATCTTAACTGGCAGCATTTCATAAACTTGACGCAAGTAGCTCAAATGGGATGGGATGGGAACTGGGACGCGACTCAAATGGCGGTGGACCGGCACTACCGGCAGATTCGATGACTGATGGTTGACGGTGGTATCACGGGTATCACGTGGCAATGGCAAATTATTTAACAGTTTGACTAGATACTAATATGTGCTATTATGCAGCATCCATGATGCAGGTATTACGCTACGGTGCTAAATACGGCGGCGAATGCGACAATCCGAAAACCGATAATGGTGGCGCGGACGCGGACGCGCAACAGGCTGTTGAGTAGAGAGGATGGAGAGCTTAGAGTTGTCCCGTGACACGCTGCGCGCCTGCGCACTCCGACATTGGTAGACGTCAAATAAATGATTTACTTGATACAAATATAGGGTGTGCTTGTAAGACAGCGTTCAATTTTAAACCAAGATTATCATATTGTAAATGAGGGTTCGCATTTTCAAGCTGTCTATATTCTTGATAGAGGTAAACTGGACACCGCTGGAAAAAATGATAATCTTGATATAAAATTATGAAATATTTGTTATTAAATTATTATAGCCTTGGTTGCAAAGAAAATTATATTTTCTTTCGGAGCATATTTCTTTAAAATAAGTATATAAATCAGAAATATATTATTCTTGATACAAATTTTCTATAATTTTCTCATCAAATAATCTTTCTTGGAGTGAGAACTTCTTGTTGTGAGTATGTAAGAATATCACAATTCTTGACTTGAGAATTTCTTTTTATGTGTGTACCGGTATTCAAATAAGAACTGTTTCTCTGAGCTATCCTCTATAATACCACCTTAAAATCTATTAGATGCACCCGCTAGACTGCTGCATCTCATCTCAAGACTATCGTTCTTCATGCATCAATAACAGAGCGGTACGACCGCATCTTTGTTCTCAGAGTGTCCAAGGTTTGAAATAGAGGGCGAAGAGAGTTGGCCGTAACAAATTTCTCCTAATATAACCTCTCCACAGCAGCCCTCTGGTATGTAGGCTTTGTCTTCGCAGTATGCTAAGCAATAAAAAAAACTTTGCAGAACCACTCGCGAGAGGAGATTTAGCCATATCTTCTCAACATTACCTTTTTTTATTATTTTTATTGTCATAATGTTTATATACATAAACATTGACCACATCAAAAAAATACAGGTATGTCCTGAGCAAAATAGCATAAACACATTAACTTAAAGTAAAACACACATTAACGACACGCAATTAAAAAACACATTAAAAACAGCCCAGAAATTCAATTATTAAAATATTTTTGGAGGCTGTAATACGCCTTATCCAATAAGTACGTTTTCAATGTTCTTTTAAAGGTATCGATGTTCAAAATGTCCTTTATGTGAGTAGGTAAAGCGTTGAAAATTTTTATACCATTGTAATATAGGCTTTTTTCGTACAGTTTTGTCTTATGAATTGGTACGCTTAAATTGTTACGGTTTCTGGTACGCATGTTATTATAATAGTTGCCGTTTGTCCTGTATTTACTGAAATTTATCTTAGTATCAACAGCAATGCTAAAAATATATAGGCAGGGCACAGTCAGGATCGTTAATTTCCTAAAATGTTCTCTGCACGATGTTGTTCTGGTCAGTTTCAGAACAGTACGTATATTTTTTTCTGAGACGTAAAAACTTCACAGCATCTCGGTCAGTGAAACCAAAACACAATACTATAATCTATTACAGATTGCACATGCGCATAATAAACCATTTTGAGGACGTCCACACTGACTTGGTCCCTCATACATCCTATCAAGTAAGAAGCTGAACTCAATTTGGATAAAACTGTTATTATTTGTTCATTCCACTTCAGCGAATAGTCTATTTTAACACCTAGAAACTGCACGCAGTCTGCTTGTAAAAGCGACTTCCTTCTTATTATTATTATTAAGTTCGCTTTGTGGACATTCAGTTGTAGTGAGTTATTAGAACACCAATCGGCTACCTCATTTACGAGTTTCGTAGACTTCTGCGAAACTGAATCTACTTTTTTATCTACAACTATGCCTGAGATATCATCAGCATAGATAAAGAGAGATCCGACATCAATAAATTGGGGCAAGTCATTTATGAAAATTAAAAAAAGAATAGGCCCAAGGATTGACCCTTGTGGAACTCCCCTACATATTTTAATTTCATCGGAAAAGGAGAACTCACGATTATCGGTAGCAATGCTAACAATTTGAGAGCGGTTAGCTAGGTAGAATTTAAGTAAATCATTTGCAATGCCTCTTACTCCATAGTGCTCTAATTTTGATAAGAGTATCTTATGATCAATCAAACCTTAGTTTTAATTGACGTTATTTGATGTTATTTATGAAACTATTTTTTTTGTTTACCCTATGGTACTTTTGCATTGAATTCGTAAATGATATTGTTTTCCTCAAAAAAAAAATAATAATAGAATAGTATATCTGCATTCATTATTCATTTTTTTATCTATTATGTTTTATATTATTCTCACTTCAATTTTTTTTACTGATTTGGTCCATTTCTTTTTTATACTGTCTACTATTAAGACAGACACAACCAATCATCCTCGACATAACCAAATTGCATAGTTGGTGGAGCGTACTATAATGAATGCAAGGCATGCTGAGATAACCTAAAAATTTTATCATATAAAGCAAAACTCGATTTTACCACATTTCACATATCCAACCTACAGATAATAATACGTATGATATGCGTCCTGGCTTAGAAAATAAAGTTCTTGATGAAGCAATACCCTGGCACCGATATTCGCCGAAATAAACATACTTCAAAGTATCATACAGGTTTTTATTACCCTCTTAAAATCCAAAGAAAGGAGTGCCTAAAAGTAAATTTCTTAAAAAAAAAACAAAATCTTGGAAGGTAGGCCAGTAAACTAGCGTTTACTTAAAGTCGCTCACTCTAAAATTAATAAAATATAAGATTATAACAAATTAAACAATAATGCGAAAAGGTAATATTGCCAAAGAGAAATATAAAGTTTAAAAGCGTTTGTTTCAAAAACTGAAAAGTATGACTAAGGTACTTTTTAAACTCGGCCCTTCAATTAGAAAATTTTCCTGATAACAATACTGCTCCTAATAAGGTGTGAGAAGTAACAAATCCTGAGAAATATTTCTTATATTTTCCAAAATATCTTTTGAAACACTAAAGCCCTGGTTGCGCCAATGCTAGCAAGTATTAATTTATAACATCATTATAGAAATACATACGTTGAAACGTACATGTATATTCATTACATATATTATCTAGACGCGAGATTATGATTGAAGTCTTTGTGGCCGATAATTAACCGATGGTGATGGGTAACGAGAAAAATCAATTTGAACATTAATTTTACAATACCATCAATAACCACGTACCAAGTAAAAGTTGATTTGTGATGGGATGACTTGTACTTTTCGCAATCAATTATTCTATGGGCTCCTTTTCATGCGATTCTGTTATGGCGTCCTCTGCAATGTGCATGTGCATCTGCATTATTAGATTACATGATTCATATTGGTTGGGTCGTAGAACGGGATATCATCATTTGGAATTTGGGATTACGCTGCCAATACTACTAGTGGTATGGTACTACAGTCTTGAGTATTAGCAAAGTTTACGGAATACATATAAGTTGGATCACTCTCCGTCGGCACTTTGAAGATCTCACATCAAAGCGATGCCGCGGCCGCACGCGCCAGTTAGTTTTTGCATTCTTTTTTGCCCAAGTACGAGGGTCTTTTAGCGGAGACTTGCTAACGGCCATTGTCTTAACAGACATGTTGTGAACTCGTACAATGCATTAAGTCGGAGCTAGAGTATTGCCGACCCGAATATTATCAATAGTTTTAGATTTACTGTCAGTTCAGTGGCGCTCTTGATACTCATATCCAGCAACTGTTTTGTCGGATCCACCCAACATGTAGGGGAACGGCCACGGCGTCCCACTCGGGGCGTGACCCTGAACTACAAGTTTCTCCATACTATCGCTTCTGTGAATGTAAGCATTCTCATCGACATAATGGAGGATAGTCTCTTTGGATTACTGAGCTCATCCAGTATGGAAACATTAGTTCGATAGGCGGTATAAGGAATTCTCAGCATTCTCCTCCACGTCCACATTTCAAAAGCATCTATGCGAGCTCGATCTGCCTTTTTAACAGTCCAAGTTTCCGAGGCATACAAAAATATGGAGAACACAAGAGACTGAACCAGTGACATTTTGGTAGCTTTAGTGATATTATGGTTACGCCATATTTTAGTAAGCTTTGTCATGGCCACCCGTGCTTGTTGAAGGTGCCGTCGAATCTCATTCTCTCAGACACCTGAATTGTCGATCAAAGAACCGAGGTACACAAAACTTTGAACTACCTCACAACGGCCTATTGACTTTATTTCTCGATGATTGTTATGCTCTCTATCTACGATAATAACCTTGGTCTTGCTGTAGTTAATACCAAGACCACATGCTGCACTGTGTTGTTCCAAAACGTCCAATAGAGCTACTAATTCTTCCTGAGAAGCAGCAATAAGGGTTGTATCGTCAGCAGATCTTAAGTTAGATATTTTGCTTCTGCTAATAGTTATACCGCTATTCCAGTTGTCCAATATCTGTCTCATCACAAATTCAGAGTAAATGTTAAATAACATCGGAGATAATACGAATCCCCGACGAACTCCTTTTCTGGTTGCTGTTTGACCAGACAGGTTACCATCAATTCTTACACGAGCTGAGCTAGACTCATAGAGTTGCTGCATGAGAAATACTAAGTGATAAGGGACTCCCATAGAGATGAGGATTTCCCACAGTTTAGGCCACTTTACGTTATCAAACGCCTTAGAATAGTTCACAAAGCAGATAAAAACGGGAAAATAAAAACGGGAAAATTGAGCTATACCTCTGTATTATTAATATTATTTCTTGCCGTATCGTCTAGGTCTCAGTGCACTGTGCAGTTCACATTGCCGATTCCCACATTCGCAACATAGTATCGGGGTCCTGAGGACGAGGACGGGCGAGGAGCAACTCGAGCTTAATTAGTGATAAATCATGGAGGAGGGCTTCGGCACCGTTATAAAATATTAAAATTGATTCCGGCGCCCTCTGACCTTGCGCGCAGCGTCTCGCGTCGCGCGCTAACTATCTCACACCTCTAAGTGCTATTTTATGGGCATTCCGGGCTGTCAGCGAGGCTCTCCGGGCCTGCCCGACCGATCGTCGGAATCCGAGCATTCCTTCCCCTTCTCACTCCTCCGCTGCTGTTGCTTCCACTGCTGGGAAACTATAACAATTCGTTGGTCGCCATAAATTCGCCCGGATCTGGTAACAGGTAACATCAGTGCTGGCCCTTTTAGTACATTTGTACTAGCTCTAGTACATTTTCGACGTCAAAGTACAAAAGTACATTTATAGGCTTAATTCCAGTACATTTTCAATTCTTTGGCGAGAAGGACTCCTCTATAAATTCGTCGACGTAATACCGTGTAGTCGAACAGCACCCTTACTAAACAATATGCTCTGCGACAGACCCTTCCAAATAATCACAGGAGAGAGCAGAAGCAAAATGAGACATCTTAACAATGAATTGCCCCAGGGCTTGGTTCTTGCACCTCTCCTATTTAATCTGTATATTTCTGACATTCCAAACACGGTATCGAGAAAGTTCGGGTATGCTGACGACTTGGCCCTAGCAACTCAGGGTAAAAAAATAGAGGAAACTGCTAATGTGCTATCAGGAGACCTAGCTCTACTGGAGAAGATATTTTACTGAATAGAGACTAATCCCAAATATGAGCAAAACTGAAGTGATGTGCTTCCACCTAAATAACAAACAAGCACAGCTATAGCCCCAAGTGTACTTCAACAATAAACTACTTCGATACAACCCTTACCCGAAATACCTGGGGGTTACAGTGGACCGTACACTCTCATTCAAGAAACATCTGGAGAATATCGCAGCTAAAGTACATGCTAGAAACAATATAATTCATAAACTGTGCGGAACCACCTGGGGAGCTAGCGTGTCGACTCTCAGAACTTCTGTTCTCAGTCTTGTCTACTTGGTGGCTGAATATTGCGCCCCCGTTTGGCTGAACAGCTGTCACGTAAGGATCATTGATAATAAACTTAATGAGACAATGAGATTGATCAGCGACTGTTTAAAAAACACATCGTTACCTTAGCTACCCGTCCTGAGCCATATCGCACCTCTCACTATCCGCAGACAGGAGAGCCTAGTAAGGGAACATAACAAAATATTGTTAAATCGGCTCCTACCAATACACGGCGACCTGACCGACGCCGGCTTGCAGAGACTAAAATCTAGATCTCCCCCAACACTACTAACAGAAAAACTCGTGGGTGAGAACTCCGACCTGAACGATGAATGGAGGAAACGCTGGGTAACATCGAAACCCGGCCAAGCACCATATATAGCTGACCCTACAGTGCCCTGCCAGGAATGGAGCTGCCCCGCCACCAGTGGAAGACCCTGAACAGGATCAGAACGTCTCACGGCATCTGTCGTGATTCATTCCATAAGTGGGGTTTGGCCGAGACACCAACTTGCGACTGCGGAGAGCCCCGCCAGATCGTCCACCACATAATGGTCCAATGCCCTCTCACATCATACAGAGGAGATTTGAACGACTTCTACGAGGCTACTGCTTCTGTGCTGGAATGAATCGATGGCTTTCATTTTACAATTTAACCTGTTCGTTTGTTATGTCTGTATTTTATGTTTGTACCATGTAAGCCATACGCTAAATAAATAAATAAATTCAGTTTTCAAAAAATTGACCCAAAAAATCAATATATTTGACTGTTGTGGTCCATAAAATCTTCATTTCATACGTTGTAGCTCCTCAGATGGATGTATAATGCAAAAAATTGTGTGGTTGCAGAGGTTTGACAGCTTTTTTTGCTCTTCAGAAAATTATAGTGCCTCCATGTGAGTCAATCCAGCTGACAATGAAGTTCACGGAATTTAGTACAACTCAGTACAATCTAGTAGGTACATTTTATTGGTTTGATTCAGTACATTTCATAGACGCACCGCGGCAGCACTGGATAACATCCTTAAAGCAATGGAGTTCCTCACTTGTTCTTAATCTGATACATATATTATCTGTGGTCATTCACAAAGTGCAATTACCGCCATCAAAAACAGTTTTTAGTCCAGATCCAATTATCATCTTCTTTAGAACCTTAACAAGCAGGCCAAGTTTGTCTACATGTATTGAGTCCAGGTCATATAGAAGTATCTGGAAATGCAAATGCTTATACTGCAGCTCGTGCAAGTGTCACAGAACTGAGTACTCCAACAGAAAACTGCCCTTTAAAACTGGAAGACTTCAAAGCCTATCTGAAAGAAAGGACTACCTACTTGTGGCAAATAGAATGGGGACAAAGTGATACACCAACATCATCATTTATGATGAAGTTGGTGCTGGTAAAATAAACAAAAAAAACAGCAAAGGCAACTCGGTCAGAGGAGCTGATATGCTTCTGGGAATAGCCACCATCTTAGGTTGGAAGTGAGTGAGGCAACTGTGCCTCCTTCCACTGCGACCATTTGTGTCTATTGCATAGCTCACACTTGCTTAGAGTTCACCGTACAGTCCGCACCTCATACCGAAGGCGATGATCATAAAGGGTGAGACTTCCTTGAAGTCATAAGGTTCCAGTTGGGCAAATCCAAATGTCTGGAACCTAGCTCTCTCCAGTACTGGAGAGGAGCACAGAATATGCCCCACTGCTTCGTCCTCCACGTAGCAGAAGCGACAGTCTGATGTTGTTTCAAGACCCAACTTGCGCATGTAGTTCCTCAGATGACTATGCCCCGTCAGCAGATGAAATAGAATGCGGAGATCGTTCCTGTTTCATTCCATGATCCTAGTCTATCTCGCCAGTGCAGGAGTGCTTTTCTCTCTGCCCGATCTGAGATGGTTTTTAGCGGTGCTTTTTGCAATGCCCGCAAATGGTTCTGGTCTTATGGACACAGATTCAGTTCCTGCTCTTGCGAGCGCGTCGGCCAATACATTGCCTTCCACTTTGCTGTGACCCGGAACCCAAATCAAGGTTACCTTGTTCCCTGTTCCGAGTTCGTTGAGGTGGTGCATGCAGCTTGAGTCTTGAATCACCCCAAATGGAGCTTAGTGGTTTCAGTGCAGCCTGCCTGTCTGAAAAGATTTTTATAGATTTTTTTGTCAGAGGCCTTTTGATTATTTATTTATTTATTTATTTACGGCATTGCCAATTAGCAATACATACTTAAATATATAACAAGACATTCTATGTGTAATCCATAGCTCATACAAAAAAATACTATTTATAACATCTTAATAGATTTATTAAAATGAATGGCTGATTGGTCAAAAAGATCCAGTTCTTTAAACTTATTAGCAGCACGTACGACTCTTGTGATAGTTTCATTCATACCATAGTTAGTTCGCGAAAATGGAACAACAAATAAGTCGGTATTTCTGGTTCTTTTCACACTTACATTGAACTTAACTAATTCTAGAATTTCAGGAGAATTAACATTATTATTAATTAAATTGTACAAAAATTTCAAGTCCATTTCTAAACGGCGATGCTTGAGTGAAGCTATGTTGAGGGAAGACATAATATATGTATTTATATTGGGGTCATCTGGAAGTCCCATCTTATATGCACAACGCTTCAGAAACCTATTCTGTACTCTCTCAATTGAACGAATACTATTATCGTAGGATGGTGACCAAATGATTGAATTATATTCTAGAAGTGAACGGACCAACGAGCAATAGAGTATCTTGAATGCTGTAACAGAAAAATCAGTAGAACATCTATTAATGAAGCCTAACATTTTCAAACTCTTCGAAACAATATTTGTGATATGAGTCTTAAAGGTCAATTTAGAATCCAAGATTAAGCCTAAATCCTTCACATCATTTGTTTCAGCTACAACACTATTATCGATCTGATAATCAAAACTTATTGTGTTAGCAGTTCTATGGAAGGTGATTTTATAACATTTACCAATATTTAAAATTAAAAGATTTACATGGCACCAATTTATAAAATTACTTAAGTCTAGTTGAAGTTGTTGAGCATCTTTCAAATCATTAATGGATTTAAATAATTTTAAATCATCCGCAAATAACAAAAATTTGCTATATCTTATGACATGTGTAATATCATTAATAAAAATGTTAAATAATATTGGCCCAATATGGCTTCCCTGGGGTACACCGGAGGTACACATAATTTCGAAAGAAATACAATTGCCATACCTCACACATTGAGTACGATTGGAAAGGTAGCTACCAATCCATTTCAAAATTGAACCTCCAGTTCCTACAGCCTCAAGCTTAGCAATCAATAAAGTGTGATTCACTTTATCGAATGCCTTAGAGAAGTCTGTATAGATAGAATCAACCTGCATTCTATTTTCAAAAGCATCTGTTATATAATTCTGGTAAGTCATTAAGTTGGTGCAGGTAGACTTGCCTTTTGAAAAGCCATGTTGTTCATTTATAATAATATGCTTAGTATCCCAAGTGATCAGCTTAGTAACTAGACAGTCAAATAGCTTATCAAACTCTGACTGATTTGACACTGCTCTATAGTTTGTGATGTTATTGCGGCAACCAGCTTTATGTATTGGTTTCAAGTAGCTACGTTTCCAAAAGTCTGGAAAATTACCTAAATTAGGATTAGGTCCCTGACTCCCAGTTCTGTGGCTGTCATCTCTGCTTGGAAGAGTGTCGTATACCTCCCAAGGTTTACTGAAATTTCAACTCTTGGATTGATACCAACTACTCCTGCTCCTGCCCCCAGTTCAGATTTGAAGCCATCAGTAAATAGCGCAAGATCGGAGGGTGATATGAAGCCATCCCTCCTCTTCCATTCGTCCCTACCTGGGAAAAGGACGTAATAGGATCTCTCTGTGTGCGCTTGGGGAATCGTATAGTCCGCGACCATTCCAAATATGTGGTGATGGGTAATTTAAAACATGATACCAGTTGTGGCTGGTCCTGGTTCCGTTTTGTCCCGTCTGCCATGAGTTGATAGTAGTCAGGTACGTTTTAGAAAGGTCTCCATGGCCGGTCTTGGTGTGGCTCCCGTGATGGCCAAACAGGCGGTGCGTTGCACAGCAGCCAGTCTGACTCTGGCTGTCCGTTGTAAGCCACCATCTTAGAGATATCTGAATGATTCTGTAAGAGATATTTTTTAAATGCTGCACCATCTTCTTCTATACGACATCTAATAATAATAACAACACATTTGCGTTCCCAGTCTTCACAATTAACATACTCCTATGGCATTATGAAGTGGTGGCACACTAATATTTAAAACATCAAGAAAGTCATTCGAACGGAACTCATGAAAGATAGAATCTCACATCCAAAAGTATACAAGGAAAATCTTACCATAGAGGGAAAATAATATGGGGCAGAAGTACAAGACAAATAAAAATGCTCGGAGTTTTTTTCAAGCAAACAGACAAACTTACATAGGTCAACAGTAAAAGCATTTTTTTCACATAATGCATACTAATTAATAATAATAATTAATAACTTTGACATTACTTCGTACTAGCATCGGTGATTACTCCATAATTTTCAAATCAAAATATTCCGAAAACGGTACACAGTATTGAGTTTTACCAAGAGTACCTTTTTGGTGTAGAATTGACTGGTTTTCAAGTTCACCTAAAATTTTAATTGATAAATCTTCCCTCAAAAAGGTCATGTTCAATACTGCCTGATATGAACCGTGTAATTAGCGCCCTCTATGAGACTAAGGCATAAAAACAAATTCGTAGGATGTGTTAACTTCCAAAACATATTTGTGTGAAATTTCACTATAATGTTGCCAGCAACATCGACAAAATCATAAAAAATGTGTATAATTTTTTTTTCTTCGACGCCGTGTATCTTGAATACGGATGACGTTACGAAATTTTTTTACTGAGCAAACTCCAATTATTTTTCAGTTTTCTACCTATCCCAGAGACGGGGTCACCTTTTTTTGGAACACCTTGTATTTAAGTTAAGCCGGGGTAATAAACTTCAATACAATACAGTATTTCAGATGCCGCACTAAACTCTCATAGAACTCGTTTCTTCTTAGTAATAAATACAGGTTTACTGGAAAATAACGGTCTAAGGCGGGTTCAACATTGCTTCAATACATACTGCACATTATTGTTAAATCTTAAGTTCTCATCAAAATGTAAATCCAAGCTTGAATGTTAATGCAACTTTTGAGTTACTCGTTTATTACCCATTTTCTGTACAAAACTTCTTGCTGAATTTAACTGAAGGTTATGACAAAAAGACCTACCAATATTTGACAGATCGTCATTTACATACTTAACAAGGAAGTCGTACAAATTAATGCATAGATTGTTGGTATTTCTACTGAAGATTTCAATAGGCAATCACACGACAAGCCCTCTTGCTGTGAACTTTGGCTAAAGGCGGTAACAAAAATAGACTTCCAGTAAACATAGCGACAATTTCCATAATGAGAAGAATTAGTAGTAAAGAAAAATGCTTATTTTATTTTATGTGTCTATATAAAGTTGAATCACAATTACATTTCTAACTTACCATTTGACTATGATTCATCAGTTAGTTGGATATGCTTCAATGAAAAATCTGATCATTGTTCTCCAAACTAAAGAGTAGGCCATAAGTTTTGTCCAGGTACCCTGTCTCCTGGGACAACTGTCCTGCCAATATAATTCAACATTAGTTTTTGTAAATATTTTTATTACTATTACTTGCTTTATTACCTACTGGGACGTAATAGTAATAGTAATTCAAAATTGCTGCTGTCGGTTTATATTCGGTTTGAGAAAATTTGATAGAGTAACCTCTAAAATCAATGAATTAGGGTGGCTGAAAATCGATGGTATGTTTAAGTATTATATGAGTATGTTGGTATTTCGTGTCCTTGCTACATCAAATCCTCCTTACTTACGTAGCAAATTAGTATTTAGGCGAGAATTGCATAATGTTAATATAAGAAATGTGGACAATCTAGCTTTACCTTGTTTCCGGTTAAGTCTTTTTAAGCGTTCTTTTACATATAATGCAGTAACAATCTATAATGACATTGAGAACACGATTAAATGTTATACATTAAATACTGCTAAGAAACATTTAAAAAAACATTACTTTTTGTGCCAAAATATGTAAGTTTTTCCTAAATTTATATTTAGTTTCATATATTTTTCTTCATTTAAAATTTGGGTGGGGTTAAGTGGAGTAGCAGCAGCTAGACTTCGCCCCATATTTCTTAGGTATTGTATATAACAATACTTGGATAAAGCCTTTTATTATTATTATTATTAATTTGTTTACTCTTAATATAGAAAATTTGAAAAAAAGAGTAAATAAATGTTGGAATCTCCATAGAAGGACTATGTCTGTACATGGTTCAATCGAATGCTTAGCTATACATATATTATACACACATAAACAATTTTTCAAAATAGATGAATATGTAAAATTTTTAAAAAGGATTAAAAATTAATGATTTTTTGCATGTTTAATGAATTCATAGAATTCACTTCTTGTTAAAGAAGCTATCCACACACATAAAAATAATTCCTTAGATGGAGCACAGATGCTTTAATTCAAGTATACCATAACTTCCTATACGCACAAAGTTATGCTAATCTTAAAGTGAGAATACGATATCTTTGACCATATAAGGGTTAGATTGAGAAAATATCTTCAATGCAAAACTGGGAAATTCTTGATAGTATTTCGTAGTCTTGACTGAAGCATTTCGTAATCTTAGCAGGGAGCATTTCATAAAGTTGACGCAAGTAGCTCAACTTTATTCTAAAATTGTGATATTCTTGGATGAGGAATCTAGTAGTATTAATTTGAGCATTCAAACTCTGCTATGAGCATGTAGAAGTTTTTCTGGAGAAATAGATCTGCAAAATTTCTTAAATCACTTTTAATATACTTAGTACTTATCTAGGAACACCTGAGTTAGGTCTTCGCATCCCAATTTCTTTAATAGCTCATTCATGGTTGGATAGATCCAGTGATGAGGAAGCTGACGGGAACTGAGACGCGACTCAAATGGCGGTGGACAAGCACTACCGGCAGATTCGATGACTGATGGTTGACGGTGGTATCACGGGTATCACGTGGCAATTTATTTAACAGTTTGACTAGATACTATTATGCAGGATCCAGGATGCAGGTATTACGCTACGGTGCTAAAGACAGCGGCGAATGCGACAATCCGAAAACCGATAATGGCGGCGCGGACGCGGACTGGCAACAGGCTGTTGAATTGAGAGGGTGAAGAGGTTAGGGCTGACCCATGACACACTGCGCGCCTGCACACTCCGACGTTGGTAGACGTCAAATAAATGATTTACTTGACGCAAATATTGGGTGTGCTTGTAAAACAGCGTTCATTTTCAAACCAAGGTTATCATATTGTAAATGAAAGTTCGCATTTGTAAGCTGTCTATATTCTTGATAGAAAGTAAACTGGACACCGCTGGAAAAAATGATATAAAATCATAGAATATTTGTTATTAAATTATTATAGCCTTGATTGCAAAGAAAATTATGTTCTCTTTCGGAGCATATTTCTTTAAAACAAGTATATAAATCAAAAATATATTATTCTTGATACAAATTTTTTATAATTTTCTCATCAAATAGTCTTTCTTTCTTTTTGCGTGTGCATTCTCGTAGATACTTTTTAAATCGGTTTGTAAATAAATTTTTTATATAGAAAGGTGGATGTCTGTATAATTATGGTGCTAAATAGAGATATGACAGCTGTTTTTGTTGAAATGAGAGATTTTTGTTTGAAGACCATTGCAAAAAGGATGGTATAAAGGGACTACCACAGAATAAGAGAATAACTTTTTTTACACTAATGTAATTATTCGAAACGTCTTTGCAAATTCTATGAAAAAAAACTCAGCCAATCCTTGTAACGAAAACTGCCCCCTACCCGCATTGGTCCCGACATCAGTACCCAGATAACGGCAACAGATAAGAGCAAAACCCTGCCAGATCAAGATATCTGTGACATACGGCGCTAGGACTGAATACGCACATAATTCCGCCTGTTATCGTTACACAAACCTACCCCGAAGTGTCACAATAGCTTCTTGTTAACAACCTATAAATTAGCGACGAATATGTTTTATTCAGAAGTGCGACAAGGTGTTCTGAATGTTAGTTAACTGTTCTTTACCCTACAGATTGTGTTTGAGATAAGATGGGCATGGATTTGTGGAGTGACGGGCGGTATAGGTTGGTGAAGTTGGATTAAAAGTTGGTCAGTTTGTTTTGCTTTGTCTAAGAATCTAAGCAGCTGCAACATTCATGGACCAGTACCATAAATTTGAAAACAATGATTAAATCATCTTAGTGTATACAAAAATAGGTATACTGATGCATTTAGTTAGTCACTGCACCATTTTGGTTCGTAGTAATATCATTTCAAATTGCCTTACCCCAGCATAGTGCATCGTTGCTATTGACCCAGTTTTCACGAAACAAACTACTGTCTTTCCTTATCTTTTTTCAAGTTTTCTGTGCCCGACAAGATCCCAGAAAAGTATGAGAAGGTTCTTGTCACTATCTCATATGCACTTATAAAAAATTCATGATATCAGTCGTAGTTGTAGACGTGACCCTACCGCTGGGTTTGAGATTATGTATGTTGCTGCTTCTCAGGAAGAACTAGTAGCTCTATTGAACGTTTCAGAACAACACAGTGCAGCATATGGTCTTGGTATTAACTACAACAAGACCAAGGTTATTATCGTAGATAGAGAGCATGACAATCGTCGAGAAATAAAGTCAGTAGGCCGTTGTGAAGTTGTGAAGTAATTCAAAGTTTTGTGTACCTCGGTTCTTTGATCGACAATTCAGGTAGCTGTGAAAATGAGATTCGATGGCGCATTGAACTGGCACGGGTGGCCATGACAAAGCTTACTAAAATATGACTCACTAAAGCTACCAGAATGTCACTGGTTCGGTCTCCTGTGTTCTCCATATTTTTTGTATGCCTCGGAAACTTGGACTGTTAAAAAGGCAGATCGAGTTCGCATAGATGCTTTTGAAAAGCGGACGTGGAGGAGAATGCTGAGAATTCCTTATACCGCCCATCGAACTAATGTTTCCATATTGAATGAGCTCGGTAATCCAAATAGATTATCCTCCATTGTGTCGATGAGAGTGCTTACATTCTTCGGACATATTCACAGAAGCGATAATATGGAGAAACTTGTAGTTCAGGGTCACGCTCCGAGTAGGAGGCACCGTGGCCGTTCCCCTACACGTTGGGTGGATACGACGAAACAGTTCCTACATATGAGTATCAAGAGCGCCACTGAACTGACAGTAAATCGCGAATGATGGCGAGCTACAGTTCTCAAACTATTGATAATATTCGTGTCGGCAATACTCTAGCTCCAACTTAATTCATTTTACGAGTTCACCACATGTCTGTTAAGACATTGTGACTATGATGATGATGTTGAAAGAGTTCAAAATTATATTCGAAATACAAATAAGCGAATAATTTCCCTGAACTATATTTTACTTATAAAAAGCGGAAGCTAGATGCATATATGGTTAGATTTGAATATATTAGTTTCAATTCGCGAGAAAAAAAACAAAATCTGTTCCTTGATGTTGTGATCTCCTGAATATGTAATATCTTGGAGCATTTCCAGGTACTAGGGACAAATTGTTCGCGCTGAAGGGAATAATTGAGGGTGAAGTGTAACAATTTATAAAGACTATCAGATATACGCTTCGCACCTTCTTTGAAAATATTATCTAATATGTATAAGGGTATTTATGCACATATATTATCAGCAAGTAGTTGGTTAGACTTGTTATGATAGGACGTAGACAGTTGGACATGGTTTATTAAAAATGTGTATTACCACACAGAGAAACTAAGTATACCTACACCTTACTCTATACAAGGGATGCTAGAATAAAGTACCTGAGACTCCACGAACTTAAGTTGATTTATTTTGGACACAGTGACGAATTTTAGAGCAATTTTAGTTCGCGAATAAAGAAGAAATTGGTTTCGAGTCAAGTGGCTTTTTTCTCAACGAATTTATACATTTCACTTCTAACAATAATTTTACAGATAGATGTTATCGTTCACAGTATCAATAACTGACAATCATATATTCGTGGCCGTAATCAAAAAAATTATGTACAAAATAGACTTTATTTGCAGTAAATGCTATACTAGCCTCTCAAGTGTGGAATCAAACAACATAATTAGATCTCACTTTTGTCCGTAGTGTCATGGTGGCAATTTCAAATCAATCAATCAATATTTATTTAATATCATCACATAAAATGCTTACACACGTCAAATTCTATACTGGCAATTTCTGATCATAAAAGACAGTAAGACAAAATACAGGGTGTCCCACGACGATTAAGACAAGCAATATATCGAAACTGGGCAGTAATAGCGAACTATAACTTTGGGGATGTAAATTAGAGCAAATATAGTATCTTTTCTTATTATTGTGTCACCCAATGAGGTATCTGTATTTGGTCACGTGACGTCCGATTCAAAATTTTCAATGGGACACCCTGTATATTTGTGACTTTTTGTGTTCTTCCCGACAAAAAAATTCCAACACACCTGGGGGATAAAGTAATTAAGTCAGGAAGCTAGAGGTACTTAAGAGACCTAACTGCTGCCCTGTTTCGATATATTGCTTGTCTTAATCGTCGTGGGACACCCTGTACATATATCCTGATTCTGATACGTACATATTTTACATTTGAAAAGACATACAGTTATACTTGTGCTTTTTTATTGGTTTTAGGCGTGGTACGCATATCTTACTTAGGTTAGGTTAGGTTAGGGGGGTCAAACGTACAGGCCGGGTTAGGTAGCCCCAACACTGCAGCCATTGGCTTATTGTATTGTCCTGTGCGTTTGTTAATCCGTGAAGAGTTTTGTGACCTTCATAAGATCCAAGAGTCTCTTCACGATATCTCGATTGGGGAGTGATTTGGGGTTGTTAGGCCCTATCAGTCTGAATCTCCACCAGCGTAGAGCCTCACATTCAAAGATTATGTGAGAGGCTGTTTCGTCGTCCTCGTCACATAGTCTGCATATTGGGTTTTCTTTGAAGATCCCTAATGTGTGTAGATGTTTTCTTAGGCCGCAGTGTCCGGTTAGGAGGCCGGTTATTAGCCTAGTTTCTTTCCTATTTAGTTTTAGGATCTCTTCAGCTAGTTTTGGTGTGGGTTGTTTCACCATCAGCTTGCTGTGTCTGAGCTTTGGATGTGACTGCCAGTATTTTAGGTGCTGTGAATGCACCCACTGGTTTATCGTAGTTTATACCAAAGACCTTGAAATGCCTATCGCCGGTTCGGGGCCGGTAAAGCTGGATGCCGATCCGTTTCGTGCTAAGGTGTCTGCTTTTTCGTTCCCTTCAATTCCCTTGTGACCTGGCACCCATTTCAGGGTTACCTTGTTCATGGCACTAAGTTGTTTGAGGTTTTCTAAGCATTCCCAGACGAGTTTGGATTTGATTTGGCAGCCGTTAAGAGCTTTAATCGACGCTTGGCTATCCGAGCAGATAAGAATGTTTTTACTTTTGTATCCCCTTCTTACGTTTTCTCTCAGACAAGAGTCGATTGCATATATTTCTGCTTGGAATACAGTGGCGTAAACTCCCAGAGGTTGACTGATGTCACATCTGGGAGATTGACCGCGAATTCCTGCTCCTGTTCCATTGTCTGTTTTGGAACCGTCAGTAAACCAAACTATTTCTTGTTTGGGTGTTTCCTCGAGTTCTCCTTTCCATTCGATTTCGACGCTGAAGGGTTTCTCAAGTGATGTTGTTGGCATCCTGTAATCACTTCCCATGGTTAATATAGGGTGTGTAATTAAATCAGTGATTGCCGCGTGTCCGTTTCGGTACGGGTACCAGTTACTGTTTAACTGGAGGCGGTATGCCCCAATCCTAGCCTCTGCTTTGACAATTAAGTCAATTTGTGGGAGGTTCAGAATTGTTTCCATTGCTGCCGTCGGTGTGCTTTTTAGTGCTCCGGTTGCTTGCTTCTGGTTCACCTTCGGCCACCAGACAAGTGCGCCATATGTTATCATGGGTCTTATAACGGTAGTGTACAGCCAGTGTACAACTGTCGGTTTTAGTCCCCATGAGTTTCCAATAGCTCTTTTTAGTGACATTAGTGTCATTTTGCTCTTGGTGATTACCTTTTGAATGTGTTGGTTCCAGGTTAGCTTCGTATCGAGGATGATTCCTAGGTACTTAGCTTCCTACCAAAACTCAAGGTTTGTTGGAAAAGTCTGGGGGGTATGAGTTCCTCCAGTTTTCTTTTCTTTGTGAAGGGGACGAGTGTTGTTTTGGAGGGGTTTACGCGTAGTTGCTCCTCCTTGCACCAGTCCTCAACAACTTTCAATGCATCCTGCATTAGAATGGATGTTGTTCTGGGAAACCTTCCCCTGACCACAACGACTATGTCGTCTGCGTAGCCCTGGGCGAAGTATCCCAGTTCGTTTAACTTCTTTAAGAGTTCGTCAACGACAAGATTCCACAGGAGAGGTGAAAGAACGCCTCCCTGCGGGCAACCCCTGGCCGCTACCACCCTCAAGGAAGTTTCTGCCATAGTCGAGTTTATGTTCCTAAGGTTTAACATGGATTTGATCCATCTGCAGATGGTATCATTTATCGCATGTTGCCTTGCTGCTCTTAATATGGAGTTGAAGGAGGTATGGTCAAAAGCTTCTATGTCAAGTAATGCTGCTAGTGCAATTTCCTTGTTATCAAGTGAGTGCTCTACTCTTGTAACCAGCTGGTGTAGAGCAGATTCACATGATTTTCCTGGTTGAAAGGCGTGCTGGTTTTGGTGAATTGGCCTCTCTTTGAGAGAGGTTTCCCTGATGTGCATCTCAACCAGCTTTTCTATCACCATTAGCATAAAGGATGAAAGGCTAATCGGTCTGTAGGACCTGGCTTGAGATAGGTCTCTGGCAGGTTTAGGGATAAAGACCGCTTTCACTTCCCTCCAAGACTCTGGAATATAGCCTGTTGCTAGGCTGGCCCTGCACAGTCTACAGAGGAGCGGAGTTATGAGCTCCACACCCTCTTGTAGGAGTGCTGGTATTATTCCATCTGGTCCTGGTGATTTAAAACTGTCAAATGAGCTGATGGCCCATTTTATGCCGTTGTAGGTAACCACTTTCTTGGCTAGCTCCCAGTCTTCCTTACTCGCTCTATAGCAGAGCGTGTTAAGGTTTGATGGGTTACTGCTGTTTGGGGTAACTACAGTGGAATCTGGAAAGTGGGTTTGAAGAAGTAAACTTAGTGTTTCTTCCCCATTTTCCGTAAATCCGCCGTCTGGTTTTTCAATTGTTCCAATCGGTTGAACCGGATTCTTAGCCAGAATTTTGTGGATTCGGGTTCCCTCCGAAGCGTTTTCAACTTCGCCGCAGAACCTTCTCCACGATTCCTGCTTTGCTTTCCGGATTTCTTTGTTGTATTCGGTTAGGGTTTGCAGATATGTTTCCCAGTTACCGGTTTTCTTCGCTTTATCGAAGAGTTTGCGAGTATTTCTTCTGAGCATTTCAAGGTTCGCGTTCCACCACTTGTTGTGATTGTTGGTGGTTTGCCTCCTCTCTACGCAATTTGAATGGTATGAGGTTTGAATGGCTTCTTGCAGTTGCAAGTTTACCTCCTCTATATCAGATGTTGTTTTTATTACTGTTTTGATGTTTCTAAGGTTAAGCTGGAGGTCTACTCGGTATTTCTCCCAGTCAGTATTCCGCGGGTTTCTGAATATTCGCTCTGGTTTGTCGATATGTTTGACTTCCATTTGAATATATCTATGATCCGAGAGGCTCGGCTCATCAGAAACCCTCCAACTGCATATTTGGGAGCTTATTTCGAGTGACGCCAAAGTTACATCTATACGCTCTTGCCTATTTTTAATTATAAAAGTAGGTTTAGTTCCCCGATTTAAAATTTCCAAGTTGTTAGAAATAATAAAGTCAAGTAAGTTCTCACCACGTTGGTTTATGTTGCTGCTATTCCACGCGGTGTGATGAGCGTTGGCATCTGCACCAATGATGATCTGTAGGTTGTTTTGCCCACAGTACGTCACTAGCCTCTCCAGTTCTTCGGATGGAGGTGGGTTAGGGGAATCATAGGGCATGTACACAGAAGTTATGATCAGCTCCTTTGTGTTACCTGCCTCTAGATATTCCAGCTTTACAGCTGTTTGGTCCCTAAAACAGAAGATAGATATCTTACTTAATATAAACTCAAAATTAGAGCAAAAGTACTTCTTGCAGGTTATCTTCACAATCGCGGTGGCAATGTATGCGAATCACAACTCGTAAATGTGCATTGATGTCGACTGTAGGTAACTCTGAAATTCTTGTTCCTTTTTTATGCGACTCTTCCTTATTTCTTTAATTTTGGCTAAATATATCGCCAAGAGATAAATTGAATTAAATTCAGTGACAACAGAACGTCCTGGCGTAACGATAGCTGCATAAAGACAGTCGATTGCAACATTTCTAAACGTTGAAAATTCATGACCTGTCCAGTGACCGTATTAGGCGAGAATGCAACGAAGAACGGTCCTGCAATACAGAACGGTCGAGTGACTTCCTTCCGTTCCCGTAAAGAAGGCCATGGATACGGATGGGTGTCCCATCGCCGACTGCTCGCTCTGCGAAACAATCGCAGCCACCCATGATCCACCTACGCCCGCGGTCTCGATGTGCAACTTTTATTTCGAAACATGGGATGTACCACGCCAAGCCGCCTAAGATCCATACGATGACTCACCGACCGACCGACCGTCTCAAATTCTATTACTTATCGGGAATAATGGGAGTAGGTACTTTAATGTGACTATCCTTCATGTGATGCAAGATGGTTATAGGGTGATGCATCACGTATATTGGCTCAGTAGGAAAGTGGCTGACATCAAGCATGGACCGAATAGTAGTAGTAACAGCTCCCTGCATATAATAGGTCTGTTTTTACAGAGAATCACAAACCAGTCAGAGCTAATCAGTATTCCCCATTGCAGTTGTCAAACTATTTCTGACTAGTACTGGCCAATCAAATTGACACTGACTAGTTTGTGATTGCTGTAAAAACAGACCTATTAGCAACACTCCTGGCCATGTCTTATCGTATCTAGGCTTTATACACCGTTTGATGGTGAAAAGCCCTTTCTGGCTCTTAACAGGTATCTGAGGTTTTTCGTTGTCACGACAGATTATGTTTTTGGTAATGTTGACTCGTAAGAGTGTGGCTACTTGGCAGAGAAAGATTATCAAACAAAATGGTGAACCGAGTTTGTACTCATAGAGTGAAACAGGAAAAGTCAGCAGAAAGGGCTTTTCACCAGTCGCGAAATTTAGAAATAACTAGAGTAGAAATGCTGTAGGACAGAAGCTTGTTTAGCAGAGCTGAATGGTACTGCTGATCGAATGCAACGAGTACAACGACTTGAGCCTCGCCTAATGAATAGATGAGTTTGCTCCACCTATCTGTGACATACGCCAAGAGATTTACAGCTAACCACTGTTGCCGGAATCCATATTGTCTGTCGTTGATTAAGCGAAAAGTATTTTTCGCTTTACTGATTTCAGAAAGCAGATGTTCTTGATTCCGGCTGCTTATAACCTGACTTTTCCTTTCTTCCTTTCTTCCTTTCTTCCTTGCTTCCTTGCTTCCTTGCTTCCTTGCTTCCTTGCTTCCTTGCTTCCTTGCTTCCTTGCTTCCTTGCTTCCTTGCTTCCTTTCTTCCTTTCTTCCTTTCTTCCTTTCTTCCTTTCTTCCTTGCTTCCTTGCTTCCTTGCTTCCTCGCTTCCTCGCTTCCTCGCTTCCTTCCTTTCTTCCTTTCTTCCTTTCTTCCTTTCTTCCTTTCTTCCTTTCTTCCTTTCTTCCTTTCTTCCTTTCTTCCTTTCTTCCTTTCTTCCTTTCTTCCTTTCTTCCTTTCTTCCTTTCTTCCTTTCTTCCTTTCTTCCTTTCTTCCTTTCTTCCTTTCTTCCTTTCTTCCTTTCTTCCTTTCTTCCTTTCTTCCTTTCTTCCTTTCTTCCTTTCTTCCTTTCTTCCTTTCTTCCTTTCTTCCTTTCTTCCTTTCTTCCTTTCTTCCTTTCTTCCTTTCTTCCTTTCTTCCTTTCTTCCTTTCTTCCTTTCTTCCTTTCTTCCTTTCTTCCTTTCTTCCTTTCTTCCTTTCTTCCTTTCTTCCTTTCTTCCTTTCTTCCTTTCTTCCTTTCTTCCTTTCTTCCTTTCTTCCTTTCTTCCTTTCTTCCTTTCTTCCTTTCTTCCTTTCTTCCTTTCTTCCTTTCTTCCTTTCTTCCTTTCTTCCTTTCTTCCTTTCTTCCTTTCTTCCTTTCTTCCTTTCTTCCTTTCTTCCTTTCTTCCTTTCTTCCTTTCTTCCTTTCTTCCTTTCTTCCTTTCTTCCTTTCTTCCTTTCTTCCTTTCTTCCTTTCTTCCTTTCTTCCTTTCTTCCTTTCTTCCTTTCTTCCTTTCTTCCTTTCTTCCTTTCTTCCTTTCTTCCTTTCTTCCTTTCTTCCTTTCTTCCTTTCTTCCTTTCTTCCTTTCTTCCTTTCTTCCTTTCTTCCTTTCTTCCTTTCTTCCTTTCTTCCTTTCTTCCTTTCTTCCTTTCTTCCTTTCTTCCTTTCTTCCTTTCTTCCTTTCTTCCTTTCTTCCTTTCTTCCTTTCTTCCTTTCTTCCTTTCTTCCTTTCTTCCCTTCTTCCTTTACTCCCTTCGTTCCTTCTTTCCTTCTGTCTTGGAAAAATGTCGGACGATTGAAACATCCGAAAGAGATGAGTACAATAATGAGAGTCATGTCGGTAATCAGTAATCACGTAATGCATATCCGCCATTTCTGGATTTGAATAATTCACCATTATTAACAAGATTACGAAAATAAGAAATGAAATAATATTGTAAAAACAAGAAATGAGAAAGATAAATCGCAACGAACAGATCTCAGTTACAAACTGACAGGAAAATGGCAAGTGTAATAAACAATTGTCATATTTCATGGCAACTAGATCTATGGAAAAATATTGTATTCTTTGATAATTACCTTAGTTTTCTCGGACAACGTACAAGAGTTTTTATTTTTCTACTCAATAACGGCGCATGGGAGGAAATTAACTCAAGAGAGCTGTTATTTTCCGAATTAAATGGGAAATTCGAAGATAATTTTTATTGCGGAAAAAAGCATTGGCGTATCATTTTTCTCCTCAAAAATATCAAAGTTGTTGCCCGTACGCACGCCACTACTGAAACTGAAAATTATTTATGTACTGGAAAATGTGCACTTCTGTTTACTATTACTATGTACCAAATATCATTAAAATATGTTCAGCGATTTTAAAAATATTAATTAATTTCCATTTTTTTTCCTTAAACTTTAACACTCTGTATTTTCGTAACGGTACATTTTTGGACCATACTTTATAAAGCAAACTATCATTAATTTTTCATGTAGATTTACTCCCATGAATATTCGCATATCATTAAGGAACACCATGTATATACATCACCTTCCAGACTATTTTGATTTAATCGTTATTTCGCCCATATCTTGAGGTATCCTCAGTATTGATAGTAGCTGAGCATTGAGGACAGTACAGTGTATTTTGTTACAAATATGTTGGCAAATACTTTGTCTGTGTCCTTGGAAGCTACTTAGACTGTGCTATCCTGATCTGAAGAAAGTTACCCCTCTATTTTTGTGTCTATACGCAATAAAATTTGAGTATCAACAGTCAGTATAATAAACTAGACATAAGGAAGGCTGTTTCACAGATTATATCGAGTATCATACTGTATACATGTCAGTAGAGCCAATTTTTGCGTCGGTACGCCCCCAAGTGTTTGTTTCAGTCGTACCGATTGCTCAAAGTTACGATCAGATATAAGCCTTGATTGATATGTTTGCATACCTAATGAGCGTATTATATTTGAAACAATGCTAAACGATGCTAATGGCTGAATTATGCCTGGGTCGGATGCCTTATTTAGTAGCGGATAAAATCAGAAAGGGTGACAGGTACTCACAATGCGTTCCTTGACAGTTATAAAAAAAGAATGTTTGTTGGCAAATTCTCTTTTGGCCATGCAGCGTGTTACGTCAGATCTACACCAAGCACGCATACAGTGAAATTGATTTTCAGTGTGACAAGACGCTAATACTTACGGAGTTAATACTGCAATTGTTATTCTGTTTATCTGTAAAACCATGGCCGACTCTACACTAGGCCGGAGCCTTAGATGTGGCAACGTGGCGTAGATGTCAAATAGTGGGCCTATAGTTTCAGAATAATTATTACATTTTATATGTATTAGAGTTCATCTGGGTTAATAAATTAAGAAAAAAATGCTTTTTAGAACTACGACTACTAATATCACTTACATCTGATGTCGGGTTCATCATAGTCAGACACTACAAAATAAAAATAAAGCAACCTGCTTCCTGCTGCCACTACCACTTCCACTTAAATGAACACTCAATTTACTTTGTAAATTGTAACTTGAGCTAGAAAAATTCACTATTAGGTCACTATGAAGCCATTCTTGCTGGTCTTGATTCCCTTTCACTATCAAATCCTTTCGTAGGTATGCCCCAGATGCATGCCCAGATGAGTTCTATTAACTGTATTTTTCTGTGATATTTGGGAGGTCCAGAAAACATTATAGGTACCACATTGTGCTTTAAAATAGGTCTTATCCTTTGAAATGTTTGTAAATTATTGTCTTTATCCTTATAAATATAACCAGCCCTTCCGAGGAATACCTTTCACCCACTTCTGTTTATGTCCCTTATTGGACGCACAATTGCTAGTGCAACCTGGTACTACACACTTTGCAGGCATCTTTTTATCTTTATAGTTTCATTTGTGCAGGTAAATAAGTAGAAACACATTAAAAATCACCTTGCAACGTTCTTTTTAATCTGGAATAAGGTTATGTTGGGCCATGGTTTGGTATGTCCTCTACTGGGCTGCAACCTGGTACTACACGCTTTGCAGGTATCTTGTTATCTTTGTAGTTTCGTTTGTGCAGGTAAATAAGTAGAAACACGTTAAAAATCACCTTGCAACGTTCTTTTTAATCTGGAATAAGGTTATGTTGGGCCATGGTTTAGTATGTCCTCTACTGGGCTGCAACCTGGTACTACACGCTTTGCAGGCATCTTGTTATCTTTATAGTTTCGTTTGTGCAGGTAAATAATTAGAAACACATTAATAATCACCTTCCAACCATATTTTCTGCTCCTGAAAGAATACACATGACATAACAGCAAATGAAAGCTCAGCCCGCTGATTCAGTATTGCCATATTTCATGCTCCGGCCTAGTGAGTAGAGTCGGCCATGGCAAAACTAATATCCTGAGTAGAAGTTTATTTATAGGTACAAAACAGAAAATCATACCACAGAATTATCACTATCTTCCTGCTTCAAGCCTCTATTAGCCTCTCGTCAATATATAAATATTCTTGGGACGAGTTTACAGCAAGACATGTTTTCCCTGAAAAATCAATTTTCAAACCTGCCTCACCAGCAATAAGTATCTGATCATCTACGAAAAGTAAAGTATCACATAAAATATGCAAAAGATTCAACTTATGTTCAGACCCAATCCAACACTTTTGTTGTGTTAAGCTTTAGAACTTAAGGTGACACCACGTGTTTTGGATAATTTTGGGGTGCTGGTTACAGATCTGGTCGCAGTTTTGAGTTTCAGTCTTGTTTGGAAAAAATAAAAAATTTCAGATACTTCAGGTATTCTGGTTTGCCCAAAAATCGAAAATCTTTATTGGCCTTTCTATTAACATGAAACCTCGTGTTTGGGCTAACTTGAGGGTGCTGGTTACAAATCCAGTGGCAGTTTTGGGTTTCAGCCTCATTTGATGAAACTCAAAATTTTTAGATCATTCAGATCCTCAGGTTTTCCTAAACAATCGAAGATCTTTATTTGGCTCCCTATGTAGTAAAACCTCGTGTTTTGGAAAATTTGGGGGTCCTGATTACAAACCCGGTCTCATTTTGTGCTAATTTTTTTCCAAAAAAAAAAAAAGAACGTGATAGACCTGTTTTCAACAACTGTGCACTGTAAACCAAACAAGAGAGACCCTTCAATTGTACCGAACTCCAAGAAATATAAATTGGCTTGATAAAATCCTTGTAGCTCCAGAAATGCCAGGCATATCTAGATTACCGTATTTATTTATCCATTTATTTATATACACTCGAGAACGGCTAATAACAGTGTGGTTAATCAACAAAGCTACAATTTTTCCACGTATGCATCCGCCATATATACAGGGTGTCCCACAAACATGAGGCCAACCTTCAAGTTGCAAAAGTGTACTATTATTGTTATTATATGATAGAATTGTGTGGAACACAATTGCTATGAACTGAAATAACTAAGAGCTAGGAGTGTACAGACTGTAAAGAAAAAGATAAATGCAAATAAGCAAATAAGCTATACAAAGAAACACATAAATGAGGGCTCTAGTACAAACACCAAGTATCTCAAAAATTATATATTTTACATGAGATAAGTAAAACGCTAAAATTAGGTTCTATAAAACTGATTTTTGCAAATTTATATTAATTCCATTCAAGAAAAAATAACACTTTTGTCGAAGAATAATTCAGTTATAACAATTGGTGAAGGTGAATGTGAAGTTACTTCGTTTTTGGACATTATTATTGGAACAAACTTACTACTCATAACATAAAAATATTCATATTTATTATAGTAGGCATCTGAATGGACTGTACCTTAAATTGGTCATAAAATGCAAATGAAAACAAACCATATCTAATTGTTTTTAATGCGTTTTCGCAAAACATAGAACCAAGAATCATTCTATCATTCTGAGTGATTATACAGGGTGTTAGTTAAGTATGTTAACAAACTTTAACCACGAATAGTACTCCGAAAAATATAAAGAAAATGTCATATGAACATGGGTCCGGAAATGCTTCCTAAGGAAGCTACGCCCCTTTGCAAGGAACACCCTGAAGACGGTTTTCCCTCGATACCGTTCATAACAAAATTACGAAATTACCCAAAATGGGTAAACTTTTGACGCTGAATCTGACTCTGAATTCAGAATTTCATAATATTAATCAGAGGCGTATCATACGGGAGGAGTTAAAGGTAAAAATAACCCCATTTTCTAAATGGTAATTTTTTTGACATTTTGATTTTAGAATATAGTATTTCAGAGATTTCGACGTAAAAATGGTCTCTTGGTACATCTCGATAGGGCTAACCGTTTTCGAGAAACATGCAAATTATTGAATAGATGCAGGCTATTGTATTCAATAATTTGCATTTTTCTCGAAAACTGTTAGCCCTATCGAGATGTACCATGAGCCCATTTTTACGTAGAAATCTCTGAGATACCATATTCTAAAATCAAAATGTCAAAAAAGTTACCATTTAGAAAATGGGGTTATTTTTACCCCCAACTCGTCCCGTATGATACGCGCCTGATTAAAATTATGAAATTATGAAATCAGAATCAGATTCAGCATCAAAAGCTTACCCATGGTACCTAATTTCGTAATTTCGTTATGAATGGTTTCGAGAATATCTAGGGAAAACCGTCTTCAGGGTGCCCCATGCTAAGGGGCGTAGCTCCCTTAGGAAGCATTTCCGGACCCGGTTAAAGTTTGTCAACATACTTAATTAACACCCTGTATATACAGAATAGTCGGTCTTCATCTTCTGTATCTCCTACATCTACCTCTCGTTTTGCAACTTCGATGTTGCACTTGCAACTAGTATACTAGGATTAATTCTAGAATGCGAAAACCAACAAATATATGAACTAGTTTATAAGTATTAAGACAAACTCTAGATAGAAAATTAGATAAGAACAAATTGTATATAAAATGACACAGCTCAACAATTATAATTTATTAAGAGACAGGAAAGACTAAAAATTAAATTAAAAAAAGAGAATAATAGCTAAGAAAAATAATTAAAAAATAAGAAGAAGGAAACATAAAAGAAAACATTAACAAAATTAAATACTAACTGCTATTCCATAGCTATGACTTATATTCCACTGTCGTACATAGTCTTAGGTATATAGTTTATAGTTTTCCCTCCTTATGAAAGCATGAAGCAAAATGATCTGGCCTCTTGGTTTCTGATGAGAGTCATTATAGTAGCAGAAGAAGAAATAGGGATTAAAGAATTAGAAACGCGTTGAACGAAAGGTATCGAGTGAAACGGCGATTATATACAGATAACTAAAATTACTTTTTGCCGGAAAAAAGTTTAAATCTAAACCTCACTTTTTAATAGCTTACTTCCACCAGCTGGATTGTGTTACTTATCATGTTTTTGAGATACCATGTATACACAGTCTCAAGCTCGGCAAAATGATCAAATCGAAGGCTATAGATCATCCGCGTGGGGAATTAAACAAACTGTGGGCAGTTCTAGATCTGGAGATAAGAACTGTAGAGCGATTTCGCCCACCCATGCACCCATGCGGTTCCGATGGATTTTGGGGCGTTGAATTTATCATCGCCAACGAAAAATTGTAATTATTACTTCTCGAAATTGACGGGGTACCAGAGAAGAATACAATGGGAGGTGATGTGACTTTCGACTTCTCTTTGTAACTGAATTAGTTTAAATAAGATTTCACAACGTTCTGATATCAATGAAGTTAGTATCAGAAAGAAGGATTCACTTACAGTTCCTGCACATAGATTTTATATTTGAGGGAAGCTTCAAATATAACATATATAAATAATATAACTCCATTTCCACACATTTCAAGTGTCTCACCGTTGGCGGTTTTAAAAAACGTGTTTTTGAACAGCTTAGTATTAAATAGTAGCTATTATTATATACAGGGTTGGGATAAAGTATGGAACCAAGCAAATAACTTTGGAACGGAAAGAGTGATATTGCTGAAAATTTGCAGGCAAGTGTAGTGACGTCTAGTGCATCCGAAGACATTATGTTAGCTATTAATGTACTTCCGGTTTAACCGGAAGTACCGTCAACTTTTTTAATTTAAATGGGACACCCTGCATATTTTTGCAGATTTTAATTTATCTTTTTTTTCCGAATACGTCCATAGTAGGTTTAGCATTAGTTTCTGTAAAAACGGAAAAGATAAAGCTTCTTTATCATTTCAGGTGTTCAAAATGCCGGTCATTCAGAGTCGGTTTTGGCGATCGCTTGAGAACTCACAAAGAAGTGTCTCAACTTTTAATGATTTACGTTCCGACAAGGGTCCTACACGTTTGACGGTGGCTAAAAAAAAAATACAAAAAAATTACCTCAAACTGGAAGACCGCAGACCGCCACGGACGAATTTGTGAGACACATTTTTTAAGAAACAGATACTAAACCCACTATGGACGTATTCGAAAAAAAAAGATGAATTAAAATCTGCAAAAATATACAGGGTGTCCCATTTAAATTAAAAAAGTTGACGGTACTGCCGGATAAACCGGAAGTACATTAATAGCTAACATGTTTTCGGATGCATTAGACGTCACTACATTTGCCTGCAAATTTTCAGCAATATCACTCTTTCCGTTCCAAAGCTATTTGCTTGGTTCCATACTTTATCCCAACCCTGTATAATAACTAGGCTAAAGATTATTAGGTGACACCCACATGAGTGTATTTGTTTCAGTTTTTTTTACATGTTACTTAGACACGAAAGCACTATAAAGTTCGTGGCTTGAATACACATATTTTTCGATGTTCTAAATAAATATTTTCTTGTTCAAACGGGTGATCAAAATGGCCGTTTCGTTGTGAAATGTGAAGACGTGATTAAGTTGACGTGTTTAAGTAATATGTAAAGGTCGTTGTGTTTTTGCAATTTTACATCTATATGTTGTTTGTTCCTGACCTGCTTGTTTGAAGACACCGATACTAGCATAGAAGATTTTTAAAATTGTTTGACGATTTTGTATTAGTGCTGACAGTCCCAATGCAATGCTGTTTTTTCATTCTGTGCTTTGTATTGTAAAGGAGCATCTGCCAAGATCACAGCACTTGGGCCTCCCAAGGATCCCTCTGAACTGAGTTTCTCCATGAGAAGTGTCAACACCACCTGACTAAATCATAATAATTATGTGGCTGTTGTGGTATAATCTACCAGCATTACCTGAAGATAACGTGCAATTTGAAGGACGAAACATCGTACCTTTTTCCTATAATATGATGTTTGTATCCAAAGATTTTATTATTGAATATACCTTTCAAAGGGGCCTCGGAGCACTTTGCCAATTATTTTGCTATTGAGATACATTCTATTTAGACAAGCAATAGCTTTATGAGATAAACAGAGCAAGGTCCTTGACTCAGTACTTCTCACGAAACATACGTAGCCTAATATAACAAACCAAAGTTTTTGATGAAATTCAATTTCATTTTTCAATATAGTTTATTATGATAAGATTGTTATTTATATTCAAAATAGGCCCCAGTTTTGGCGACTGTCTCTTCACTTGTCTAAATTGATTTCCAGTGATTTATATTTTTGAGACCAACGAACAGAAAAAGTCACTGGATTCCATATCTGGAGAATACTGTGGATAAGGAAGCAGGAAGGGTTGAGTGGAAGAGCACTCTATAGTGAACTCCCCCTTGTGGTTTTCAGATGGCTTGTATCATTTTAATTTTGTTGAATTATTAATGTTTTAATTTATCCTCCTTATGTTTATTTTGATCAGCTGTTTGGAAATAAAGGCATTTATTATTATTATTCGTAGCTTAATTCATATAATTTTGCAATCGATTTACCGATCTGTGACACAGTGCTTAATCTCAATGAAAAAGCGCTTTTTTCCTTAATTGGGGCGCGTTTTTTTCTTGATTTTATCCGTCAAACGCTCCAACAAGACGCATCCCAGAATACTGATGAAAAAATAACTTAAAAATAGTCAATTTTACAGACGCTTTGAAATTCTAATGATTTGCTATGCTGATAAAAATATATTTCTGTCATACTAACAGCAAGCTAGCGCCTCAGAAGTCGCCAAATAGGCAAAAACTTTTGAAGATGTCATCCACTCTAGTTGGCAAAATATCAAGCAGCGGAGTGCGCCGATACCTAGATGGAGAGTATCGATACCGGCCATACAGTCCAAAAATCCAGTTTAGCAGCAGTACCTGTTGTTTGTTTTAAGCAGATTTTACTTTCTAAATATTTATGGGTCACAGTTATCAACAAACAACTGTGGACTATTTCCCAGCTTGGTATTCAGTTGGAGATACGATAGTTAAATTTTGTTCATTTTCTTGATATTTTGAGGTCGATAATCAGATCCCTGAATGAGAACACTATTTTTAGCCCCTTGGTATAAAAAATAAGGAAACTTTACATTGTTATATTGTAATACCGTGTATGTAATGTAATTTAAATGAATCCAGCGTACTTTCCGCGACACCAGAACCGTCATGGCGCCGAACGTCTGCCTCCGAACAAATTATTAAATTATGATAAGCCGATCAATTGTGTCTCGATTTAGACTGGTGATCTGTTCGAATTCCATAGAACAGGAAAATTAGGCAAACAATACAATTAAGTTGATAGACCAGTACATCCAGAATGTCTTTACTCAGGAACAAATGTATGGAAGGTAGGTTATAGCAAGAAAGAACTATTTTGCAGAGTTTATCAGCAAGACATGCTATTAGTTGGGTCATACTCAGGGTTCTGATCAAAATAGTAAAATACAAATCAAGCTCGCAATATACCAATCAACGTCTTTATTTTTCAGAGAATCAAGAATGAACTCAAAGGAAACCGTTTCGACATCATTCAAGATATCCAAACAGCTGTCACGACGATTTTAAACAAGGTTCCTGTCGAAGATTGTCAGGCAGTGAAAAACTGGTGTAACAAACATGTAGATGCTAAAGGTGATTACTTTTAAGAATATTAACACCGTACAAATATGCCCAATGAAATTTCGAAAGAAATATATTTCGTTAGGTACTGTTCGGCACTCGCCGTATACTGTGGGAATATGTGAAACAAAGAAAAACGGGACATAAACTGGAAGCAACAGAAAATGACTTTCTGCGACGAAGCTGTGCAGTTTCGAGGTGACAGAAAATCAATAATGCAAACATTAGACGCAGAATGTAAGTTCAGATATTGGTAAAAGAAGAAAGACACAGACTCAAGTGGTGGTGGTGGGTATCATCCGAAGAACAAGTCGTAGTCACAATGTCTTAACAGACATGTGAACTCGTAAAATGCATTAAGTCGGAGCTAGAGTATTGCCGACACGAATATTATCAATAGTTTTGAGCACTTTAGCTCGCCATCGTTCGCGATTTGTTGTCAGTTTAGTGGCGCTCTTGACACTCATATCCAGCAACTGTTTCGTCGTATCCACCCAGCGTGTAGGGGGACGGCCACGGCGCCGCCCACTCGGGGCACGACCCTGAACTACAAGTTTCTCCATATTATCGCTTCTGTGTACATGTCCGAAGAATGTAAGCATTCTCGTCGACACAATGGAGAATAGTCACTTTGGATTACCGACCTCATCCAGTATGGAGACGTTAGTTCGATGGGCGGTATAAGGAACTCTCAGCATTCTCCTCCATGTCCACATTTCAAAAGCGTCTATGCGAGCTCGATCTGCCTTTTTAACAGTCCAAGTTTCCGAGGCATACAAAAATATGGAGAACACAAGAGACTGAACCAGGGACATTTTGGTAGCTTTAGTGATGTTATGGTCACGCCATATTTTAGTAAGCTTTGTCATGGCCACACGTGCCTGTTGAACAAGAGCTAGGGTCAATTCTTCTAGATTTATATACATTTTTTCTCAGATCTCTTGTACTAATATACAAATGTATGCACAAGGTTAGTATAGCAGACCGAGTGGTGCTTTGCATACTTATGGTGTCAGACACGGATAGGCGCAGTCGGGAATTCGTGCTTTAGTTTTCAAATTAGATAGCATTAGAGTATTCAGTAAGCAAAATGACGACAATGTATAATAATCAGTTTATTCTTACTTCTGAAACCTGCTCTCAACACCTCAACTATGATAGATAAGTTCAACTTATAAATAAGACATACAATTAATACAAGAGCCATTAATTCATTTTCCAGTATTTTCTTATCTTGACCTCAATTCTCAATTGTTTTTTTTTTATTTATATTATTGGCTCTGATCTGAGATCAACTAGCCAGTCTATTTTGGATGGACATCTATTTTTTCTTAATAATACGAACATTGTTTTATATTAGTTGAAAGTTACAGTGTTATTTTTTGTTTTTGTGTGCAAAAGTTATATAATAGTTTGTAGGCACAGTTGTTTTCACTAGCTAGTATAGAAATCATATTAGCAGGTAACGGAATATAGTTTGACAACCTGTGATACAGGTCTGTTTCACTACTGACTAATTGGCATTCTAATATACAGTGTTGAGCAGTACCAATCTCTCCACATCTGCAGTGAGGGTCATCGTCTAGCCCTATTTTAGTTTTGTGTTGAGGGTTTAAGCAATGACCACACCTTAATCTGCAAAGTGTTCTCACAAGTGGTCTATTCGTTTCTCTCTTAAACCAGGGTTCTGTTCTTATGTTCTGCTGGATCTGTTTGTATATCGTTCCGGATGGATTTCTATGGTAGTGTTCACTCCACTTTTCTTTCAGGTTCTTGTTTAATTTACTGTTCAAGTCACTGTAGGGAATTTTGAAATTCCTCATCAATATTCCATCTGTAGTCGCCATCTTTGCTAGTATATCGACTATGTCGTTTTGAGGTATACCTGTATGTCCTTTAATCCATACAATTTTTACATTTTTATCCAAATTGTTGTGTCTGTAAATCAATTTAATTTTGTTTGAGATGATATGGTTGAAAGTCAGTGAAATTCTTAAATGCTCTAATCTCATAGCTGCACTCTTGGTGTCGCTGAAGATTATAACGTCTCTAAGCTCAGTATTACTGAGAGAATATTCTAGTGCTTTTTGAATGGCTGTCAACTCAGCTGTATATATTGAACAATCTGGAGGAATTTTGATAATTCTTGATATTTTTTATTTTCATGGTAGAAAGCGCATCCTACACCGTTTGTCGTTTTTGGACCGTCTGTGTATATGTGTTCACATTGATCCCATTTTTCTTCTATCTGCTGTTTAAATTTGATGTATGTGGTGGGGTCAGCTTGAAGTTGTAGTTCTTGTATTCTGTGGTAAAGTAGGGGTGTAATACGTTGGAATATATTTGGTCTCTGATTGGTAATAAGTACTCATATTTTATTCTCAATTGTTAATTTTAGATTTAATTTCTATATGAAGCAAATTAAAATTCTGAAAAAGTTATATGATTTCACAACACTGTAAGTGTAACTAACTTCTGATGCAGATGTTGTGGGGCATTTGTAGTTAGAACTTTATTCAAAAGTGTCAGAAGCTTTAATTTTTGCATACCTTTAATTTTCAAGATATAGGATTAAACGTTTTTATCCTATCAGAAAGTCTAAAGCAGAAATTCTGAATGCCCTGTATTTGTTCTTAAACAGTATATAGGATTAGAAACAGATCTTCGAAATTTTAGATGTTTCACAGAGCTTTAAGGAAGTGTACAAGATTGCTCTATGTGGATGCAGTTGCTTCAAAATGCTATACCATCTATTACATAAGGTTTAGAATCCTAGATTTTTACACTTATTTTGTATAGGTAGACGGATTCCATAGATCTCAAGGTGGAGGTCCAATAGACTAGTCTCACAAGGTTAAGAACAATGATTTAATTGTTATAACCGCATAGTGCATACAAAAATAAACGTACTGCTGCATTTCGTTACTTTCTACATCATTTTGTTTTTTAGTAATTCCATTCTAAAGTTTAAAGAAAGGAATTCAAATTCAGCCATCAGTGCCATCAGTGCCAACCGCGCGAATCATCAGCAGTGCATTGTTGCCAAGAACAGCTCCGACTCGCAGACGGAAACAGAAAACAAGATAGATGAGTCAGCCCGCGTACAGCTCTGGCATTTCGCGCGCCATCAGAATGCGGCAACACAGCACACATGTCTGTCTTTTGATTGGCTGTTCGCCTTTAGGGCAGTGACGTCACATTCAAATATTTTCCTTATTTTCAAGGCTTCCCTGTGCTCAAAAAAATCGGAGAAAAAAATGAGATGCTTTTTATGACGTACTCTATCATATGCAAAAATCATGATACTAGTCCATTCTATTGATGTTTTCTTATTTTTTCATGCGAAAATCATAACTGAAAATTTCCCAGACATCTCAGTCTAACGAATATATCAAAGTGCTTATGCAGTTGTTATCCATTTTCCCTTGATCATGGCACCGACAGAACGCGGAACAATTTGTAACTCTCCGTCTTGTTCTGATATCATAATTCGATTAAAAGTGAGACACACCGCTGAGCGGTAATTGCGCCTCTAATTGAACCGGTAATTTATGTGAACCGCTCTGAAAAAATCCTGTAAATTATCGCAGTATTTCACGGTGATTAGTAACAGTCGTGGAATTTGAAGAATTACCCAGTGCATTTGACGTGTACACGACCAACTCATGTATGTATAGGTATCACTGGAGGATACCTTATGTATAACTGCTTTGAGTTTGAATTTATTAAGAGAGGGTTATAGTAGGATGAGAGACTTTATTCGTTTGATTTTATTTATTTGTTCTATACATTACAAATACTGCAACCTCGAAGGCTACGCCTTGTATGAGGTGTAGGCATTGACATCTACATTCAAATTTAGCTAACCTAACATTGCTGCTGCCTCTCTTTGTATTGGTATGTTCGCACGCCTTTCAATCATTTGGGCATCCTGGGCAGCAGCATACATTCTTAATTAATTTTGTTGGCGATTTCATCATTTCAAACTTGAAATTTGGATGTGCTTATTATAGTTCAGCTATACCCGTTTATTGACTATTAGTTTTGAGATCTGTGAGCTGCAAAAAACACGAAAATGAAGAAAAGGCTAGCGCTAAGGCGCTGTTGACGTATTTTTTCAAATTTTCGAGCAGTCATCATTAAATAATTGCTGAATGTAGTTTTTTTGATAAAAAGTATGGTCTTTTTAATCACTGTATATACAACTAACCGAGATTGATTTCCTTCTACATTGGAGAATATTTAGTTACCTTTTTCTTGCAAAAGTTAGTAGTATACACTATAAAATATATGTACATATTTTATCTTTTAGAGTATACGTGGTTGCCTACCTTAGGTTCAACCCCATATAAGATACCCAAACAGGCCCAGCCAATAGCATTGCTCGTATGAATTTCGTGAGGACTCGAGAGAGATCCAGGAGAGGACGTGACGGTATCCGAGAACGGTTGTGCTCCTGTTTTTCGAACATTTTTAATCCTTACGTTCCTTTTTCTTCTGTATCACGACAACTTACGAGAAGCCATAAAACAACCAGGAGGATCCTTCAAAAAGCTGGATTGCAGGTAGGAGCTCTCGACTTTGCTTCAATTCACGAGTTCAACGAGCAAGCCCTTCTTTTGTCGTCATGATTTATTATCATTCAATCAGTACCTCAATTAGAATGTTCAGATTTATTCTGGCACAGCTACCAACACCCAATAAAAGTATACAGACTACTGTTTATGAATGAAATGATGCTCAGCATTCATCTCTTAAAATGACGTAGAAAAAATATTCTGAAGCATAATCAATGATACGCATGTCAAAATTAATAGGCCATTTGAAGACGCCATAGCCCCAAACAAATATTTATTTTGTCCAGGAAAATTTTAATTTCCAAAACAGTTTTGTAACTAGATTTTTAACGCTTGGGTAGAAGAACAATATATTTTCTATCTCAGAACCACCCTTGATACTTTTAGACATTCTGACAACACAATTTATGATTTGAGATAATAGGTTTCTTGGACGATGAGTTTCACCTATATCACGGAAAACCATGCTTAAAATATTTTTTTATTTATTGACAAGGTATTCGTTGTAATATATTCAGGCGGTCGATATTCAAATAAACTATATGAGCTTCATTTAATAAGAAACGGTTGGACCTTTTATGTTGATTGTCGAACACGAATAAAGAAAATACGCACGTATTGAATTCTAATGCAGGTGTACGTCGTTGGACACAATGCGATGCTTTATGAATGCTTATTTATCACACAAATATTTATTGGATGTGTTAGAAACCATTGTACTCTTTCATATAGACTGAGCAGCAGTTGTGTCCTTCCCACACCTATCGGTGTGGGAAGTATTGTGATCGCGAAAATTTTCGATTTTGAGATAATACGCTTTTTGGGCGTTTTGTGATGTCTACATAACGAAAATCCACATCACTCATTTCCGTCGGTCTGTCTGTCTGTCTGTCTGTCGGTCTGTCTGTCTGTCTGTCTGTCTGTCTGTCTGTCTGTCTGTCTGTCGCTTTTTTCTAGCCTTGTAATCTCAGCAACCGCTGCATGGATTGTGATGAAATTTGGGCAGCGCTATGCTGTGGGGTCGTAGTAGGTAATGTTCCTATAATTTTGAGAATCGATGCATAGGCGGCGGAGTAATTAGCAAAAAACGAAAAAAAAAATATTGCTGAAACCTCGTTTTTGGGCGTTTTAGGGGTCCCCGATCATTTTCTACTTTTTTTGGGTGGGGGTGAAATTGGGGTGGTTGGGGGGCGGGGGGTTGTAAAATTGAAAAATTGTTGCTTTCATAATAGACTGTCCACTGACCTGTGAAGGAAGACCTGGCGACATAAATAACTTTTTTAGGTCCATCCGAACATTGCCTTGCCTATTACAGAAAGCAAAGGACTTTTGACACAGCATTACTACTATGGCGAAGATGGAAAACGCGTATGGTTTTGATAAATCGTGCCAGTGGCGGCGCAGAAATAATAAAAAAACTAAAAATGTAAAAACAGCTCAAACTTCGTTTTTAAGCATTTTAGAGGTTCCTGATCATTTTTTTGGGTGGGGGTGAAATTGGGGTGGTTGGGGGTTGAAAAATTAAAATTATTGTACTCATAATAGGCTGTCCACTAACCTGTGAAAGAAGATCTAGCGACACAAATCACCTTTTTAGGTCCATCCGAACATTGCCTAGCCTATTATGGAAACTGAGGGACTTTCTGTATACATACGAGAATTTATTGGTTTAAATCGTTTGAATTTTGTAACGTGGACACCATTAAATTGATTCTAATGAAATTTTGACACAGTATATTGTTTCCGTGGTGAGAATGGAAAACGCTTATGTTTGTTAAAAATCGTGTCAGTGGCAGCGTAGCAATAATCAAAGAACGAAAAGTATGAAAACAACTCAAATTCGGTTTTTAGATGTTTTAGGGGTTCCTGATCATTTCCTACTAATTTTTTGGGTGGGGCTGAAAGTGATGTGGTCGGGGGGTGGAGGGTTGTAAAACTGAGAAGTTTGTAGTATCGATAATAGGCTGTCCATTGACCTGTGATGGAAAGTCCTAGCGACATAAGACAATTTTAGGGGGGAGGACTGGCGATTATTTGATTGCAAGGGATCTTAGACTAAAGCTTCATGCTATGGGAAAATAATAAACTGGTATCAGCGTAATGTGTGGGAAGTACTGAGTCAATAAACTTGACTTCATTTTTTCAGGTGTGTACTCAACGTCCAATGGCCAGTTATAAATCCAACCACCTTCGTAGTTCTTTCCTGCTCAGTCCGAGAGCATCTGCACAGTATTAGGACCCGAAGGTCCTCTCAGCATCCTCTTAGAGTGAACTTTCCTCAGAACTTTGTCCCGGCTCTTCTAGTGCTCATTTGACCCCATCTAGTGGCAGATATCCGTACCATGTTGTATGATTGATCTACCATATGCTGGTTTTGGCTTGATGAGAGGGAGTTCTGCATCTTCTTTGGCACACCTGTCAGCCTTCTCATTACCACTCACTCCTATGTGACTGGGCACGAAAGATAATGTTCCCTTGTTGGTCTTTGCCAGTGTCTTTAGTGTATTATGGCAATCCCATACTAGTTTTGAAGTACAGTGTAGTGTAGTATATTCTACCGCATTCCAAAATTGCGGATATTGGAGCCATCAGTGTACCAGATGATATGGTAACATGGAAGATGCTGCAAGGTTCCAGTACATAATGTAGAGCAGATTTTGCTCTCTGTAACTTTGTACTATTTTCGCATGTGAAAAAGTGATGCTGCTTTCTAGTAATTAGGACCTTCTGTGAGCTTGAAATCACGAGTGTAAATCACTCAACCAGTTCTGTCTCTTGACAGAACTGGTTGAGTGATTTCTGAGCATGCAGGGGTAAATGTAGATGGAATGTTGTACTTAAATGAATAGAGTTATAAAGCAAAACTATACTAGTACTCTCAGCAGATAGTATTTTTTTATCGACTGCTTCTTTGCCTATGTGGCTTATGATGGCATTGCTACGCTTCGAAAACGTGAAGTGCGTACGATCTACGCAGACACCCGCAGACTCGGTAATACGGTGATTTTAATAAAGTCGATAAATGTGAAATACCTTGAAAGGTTATTTTGAATAACATACCTATAATGTGTTTCCTGTGCTAGGTATAGTAAATCGCCGGTGCACGTTGAATTGTAATATGGAAGGCACCTTAGTCGACTTCAAATTACTCTTAAATGACTCATCATCAAGTCTAGGTATCAAGTGAGCGGGATAGAATATTAAAATGTAGTGGTAAAGGTAACATTGAGAGTCTTAAGCTAGTGTCATCTGCGAGCTTTGAATTAGATTTATTCTTTAAACTAAGTTATTGATGTGGACCTGGTAGTAGTTTTTTTTATCCTGTTCTGCATTTCAAAGCACACTATTCCTTGAGCAAGAGTTTGTTCAACTTCTTGAACAAAAGTCAGTATCTTTCTCTGTTCTAGAGTTTTAGCATCATGGTTCTCACGCTGTTCGAACATGTTCTACTTTTACTGAATTTTAGGTTCAATCTAGGCTTTTGAAAGACTTTCCTCTATGTCCATTCCAATCTACAGCTTCGCAGATGACAGTACATTAGTGTCGTGCGTGGAACCAGGCAAGCCACTATCATCCCAGGAGACGGTACGTCGGCGACAGCAGCATGCCTCACAGATCAACGCAGATATCAAAACAATTGTCGAGTGGGGACTAGCAAATAAAGTACAGTTCAACGTACAAAAACTCAGGCAACAACACTTACAAAGAAGTCTCACGATGGCTTATAGTCGAATCACCTTCCGTCAAGCTTCTGGGAATCAACATCAACAATAACATCTCCTGGCACGACCACGTCGTCAGTATTGCTAAAACGGCATCCCAGAAGCTTGGAGTTTTGTTCCGCTGTAGGAAGTTGTATACACCAGAGCAACTGCTGCTACTCTACAAGGCACAAATCCAACCGTCGCTGGAGTATGGCTCCCATGTGTGGGAATGGGCTCCGAAGCACTCTCTAAAGCTTCTGGATACTATCCAGAAAAGAGCGATTAGACTAATCGATACGCCTGGAACATCGAAGGAGGGTGGCTGACCTATCCCTGTTTTACAGATTCTATCACGGAAGATGTTCGAGTGAGCTCTCTCAGATAATAACACCACAGGCCGTCCGAACCAGGAACACTAGAAAAGCTCTGCGAGCTCATCCTTACCAGGTCGAGGTCCTTACTCCCCGAACCAGTCTCCTTCAGCATTCCTTCTTTTGGAGAACTTCGACGTTGTGGAATCAGCTGCCGGGGAATTTGTTTCCCGACGGCTACAACCTGCAGCGTTTCAAATCTAACGTGAACCGATACTTATCCTCTCGCAGCGCTTCTACAGCGCCATAGGCTTTCTTTGCGGGAGGCCGACCATAAAAAAAATGTGATACTAGCTAATTTATATTCTCTAATAAATTGAAACGAATCTTGATCAAGAAGTCGTATCATCTGAAGCAGTTTTTAAGCAATATAACGATCATCTCAGGTTCTCGTACCAACCATAGGGAACTATATTTACTCAAACAGTCACGTTGTTGGTATTCTGTATTATATTTATATTTTTTGTTGCATATGGACGATTTTTATACATATTATGATTCATAATTTTATAACCTGAAACCTGGTAACCGCTTTCGTGATTGCTGGTAAGACAGGACACACAGATAGAAACGGAAGTGATATTTTGAGTAGATCGTACGTTTCTCGAGTGAGGTGACTTCTCGAGGTTACAATGCCATATTAATCACTCAAAACTTTTTTGATAAAATGGAGACTATAAAAGATATTGACAATCCTATATCGTTGGAAAAGCTATCAACCCATGTGCGGAGGGCCTTACGCTATGCAAAACAAGAACGTACATGCTAAGTACTGAGTCAATCAACTTGTCTCCATTTTTTATTTTTCCAATGAAGAAGAACAATAAGGTACAGCTCCGAGGCGTGAAGCAAACTCACGGCCGGGCCGTTATGGGTTGCGGTGGCGAGTTACGAGCACGTGGCACGCGATGCGATTGAGACGTCACCGGTCCGACCTAACCCGACCAAACGGCGGGCCGGGCAGTCAGTCATTTCCATATGGGCATGTGCCCCGTGGGACGATTGCTGGCCGCAAAGATATTTATTCGATCGCCACGGTAATTATTGGCATCGCGTGACCACACAACCGGCACGAGATGAATGGACGAATGTGACAGGTACCGCACAGAACCACCAGAACTCACACACAGGGTTCATATAAACGCGTGAACTTGAAAGTGGATTTAGGATTTAGGAGAATTACATATCTCAAATTACGAAAATTAACCATAATATATATATCAGCGAGTTTCTTTTACAGCTAAACTGGCCGTTTCTCGCATCCTATTCGCCACAGCTTTTTATCTCGCCATGCATCCTCTTCCATTTCTCTTTTTTCTATGGCCTCTTTAACTCCTTCGTTCCAATCCTTCCCAGGTCTTCCTCTTTTCCTTCTTCTTTCAGTTGGAGTCCAACTCCATGCCTTTTGGGGCCACCTATTTACCTGCATTCTTCGCAAATGACCGTACCATAATAGTCTTTTCTCCTCTATGTTTTCCACAATTGTCTTTTGTATGTTGGTTCGCCTTCTTATCTCATCATTTCTTACATACTGAAGTCTAGACACCCTACAACTTCTACGTAACGCATCCATTTTATTAACTTAACCATTAACCATAATCAGGTGGATAAGATGCGTAACCCTTTTCCAGTTTCCATAAACGTACCCCAGGGCACCTTACTAGACCCGCAACTAATCATATTATTCATAAATGATGGAACGACTGAACTTGGTGATTACTTTGTTATACTTTCTGCTGATGATACATTCATTGCAGCTTACATATGACAAATCTACTGTTCATAGAATGGGCTGGTCTTAATTTTTTCTATAACTGAGCAGAGCACGTAGCCAGAGCCTAAACACCAGAGTACCGCGGCTGCTGTGAAAGGGTAAGGGTGAGGGGAAGTTTGTTAACGCGGGATTTGAATGGGCCAACACCTACAGTCCCAATACATACATCTCCTGGAAGGCCATTCCAAGCCTTGGACATCCTGGGAAAAAATGTATGGTTGTACCGCTCAGTTCTGAATGTATGAAGAACGACAGCTTTAAGATGATATGCCGTGGTCGTGCGGGTCCACCTGATAGGAACGATGGAACGATAGAGGATAGCTCGAGGAGCAGATTCCGTTTAAATATCGGTAGAAGAGTGAGAGGTCACCAACAACACGCCGGTGAGAAACTGGCTGGAGGTGGCGCGTTAAGGCCGGGTCGCCAAGTAGTCGAATTGCTCTTCTTTGAACGGAATCTAGTATAGATAGGGTAGTAGAGGCAGCAGCTCCTCAGACATGAGAGCAATACTCCAGGCTAGATCTTATCTGGGATTTATATAGCGCGAGGAGGTTACATGATGAGAAGTACTTTCTGGCTCTAAATAGGTGCCCAAGCTTTTGACCAGCAGCTGTTGCAATTGACACAATGTGTTCGTGCCAAATCAGGTTTTCTGCAAAGTTGACTTCTATTAGCTTGAATGAGTGTCTCCTTGGCAATTGTTCATTAGAACCTGGTGTTGGCTTGGGGACTTCTTGTTTGATAGAGTACAGTACTGGTTCTTCGAAGCATTAAATTTTACTATATGCTTGAGCCCCCAAGCGGTAACGGTATCGAGATCCTTTGAAAGTGAGGCTGTCGCTGCCAGTCTTCTGCATTCCAGCTCGACCTCAGAGATCGGTCTATTGCTCATGATGCCTGCATGCACGTACTGTCATCCGCGAAACTGTGGATTGGGTTTGTAGCGTTAGAGAGTAGATCATTGATGTGAAGCAGAATCAATGTCGGATTCAATACCAATCGCTGTGGAACCCTAACATTGTTGCTACGGAAAGAAGAGGAAAAACCCTGTACCACGCGAGAGATTTTTCGACCTGTGAGGAAGTCTTCAAGCCAACCGCAAAGTTTAACAGAGAACCCGTAAGACGGGAGCTTGTTTAGGAGAGCTGCATGCCACAGTTGATCCAATGGCTTTGAAATATCGAGAGCAACGACGTGAGCCTCGCTAAATGACTGGATGAGTTTCCTCTACACATTATGTGTGACGTAAGCCAAGAGATCTCCAGATGATCTTTGGTGCCGGAACACATATTGCCTGTCGTTGATTAAATGATTGAGTCTAGGTATTTCATGAGCTCTTGGTTGACGTGGATTAGTTTTGGATCCCTTTTCTTGGCACCGGCTGGATGCAAGCTGTTTTCTAGTTTTTGGGAAAATGCCGGAATCGTAAGACATCCGAAAGAGGCGAATAAATACAAGAGCGTGCTCCGATGCGCACTTCTTAACAACAATAGAGATGTCAGACCCATTCGCCTTATTAATGTCAAGTGACTGCAGCACCTTCCGAACTATTTTTGTTTGGAACGTTTTTTCGCTCATGACTTGGGGTACTCTCGGTGTATGATTCTAAGACAGAACTTATTAACTTCTCCCTAACTCAAACTGATTATAGTATCCACATAAGTTTTAGGATTTATGGGAGGTTTGATAGAGACTTGCTCAAGTACTTTTGGTTTTAAGACTTCCGTTTCAAGGAAACCCGTGACAGCTCTCTTGAGTATCCTTGCCTTAATGAAGTTCTTAAGGCAAGTTTTCTTTAAAAAGGCAAGCAATGAGGAGCTGTATCAGCCTCCTGTGTTCTATGGTAGAACTAAACATATTTCGACTTCTTCTTCAAGTGCCGTCTCCATTCAATATACAGGGTGTTAATTAAGTATGTTAACAAACTTCAACAACGAATAGTACTCCGAAAAATAGAAAGAAAATGTCATATGAACATGGGTCCGGAAATGCTTCCTAAGGGAGCTACACTCCTTTGCATGGGGCACTCTAAAGATGGTTTGCCCTCGATATTCTCGAAACCGTTCATAACAAAATTACGAAATTAGGTACGATGGGTAAATTTTTGACGCTGAATCTGATTCTGAATTCAGAATTTCATAATTTTAATCAGAGGCGTATCATACGGGAGGAGTTAAGGTAAAAATAACCCCATTGTCTAAATGGTAATTTTTTTGACATTTTGATTTTAGAATATGGTATTTCGGAGATTTCTTCATAAAAAAATGGTCTCTTGGTACATCTTGATAGGGCTAACTGTTTTCGAGGAAAATGCAAATTATTAAATCGATGAAGGCTATTGTAAATAAATAAATGCATTTTTCTCGAAAACGGTTAGCCCTATCGAGATGTATCAAGAGACCATTTTTACGTAGAAATCTCTGAAATACCATATTCTAAAATCAAATGTCAAAAAAATTACCATCTAGACAATGGGGTTGTTTTTACCCTTAACTCCTTCCGTATGATACGCTTCTGATTAAAATGATGAAATTCTGAATTCAGAATCAGATTCAGCGTCAAAAATTTACCCATCGTACCTAATTTCGTAATTTTGTTATGAATGGTTTCGAGGATATCGAGGGAAAACCATCTTCAGGGTGCCCCATGCAAAGGAGCTAACTCCCTTAGGAAGCACTTCCGGACTCATGTTCATATGACATTTTCTTTCTATTTTTCGGAATACTATTCGTGGTTAAAGTTTGTTAACAAACCTAATTGACGACAAATTGCAAGAAGAAGGGTAAAATGCTTCTAAACTAGGAAAATGATCAAAAGCCCTAGAAGGTAAAAATCCTTTCATTGTTCACTTTATTTCACTGACGTACTTAATGCAATGTTGTATTATTGTACTCTAATATACAGTTCCAAATAAATTGACCTGAAATTGACCTCCTTCGCAGTGCTCTGCTACAACATTTCATACAACACCAGGGCCATTTTTTATCCGCCGCCATCTAGATAGCCTGCGTACAAATTGAAATATTGTTGTTGTGTGTTTAGCTGCTATATCAGCCGGCCGTAATCAATAAAATTGACTGCTGGCAACGCCCGTACATTGATCATGATCCGTCCAAATACATTAAGCTCGCTGTGATTTCGGCATCACGCTGGCTGTGGAAGGTTAATGTAAATATTGTTTATTATTAAAGGTACGTACACACATGTAACAGAACTTTGTAATGTAAGAAGTTTAGGTAGGCATCCGTACTACAGTAGATAGTGAAGAGTGGTCACCCTTGAGGGTTATACCTTGTAGACAGTGATTGGTGGTTCAGATTGATGCATCATTATACTAAATTTTGACATTTCGACGTCCCATTTACATGATCTATTTAGTTTCTTCACAGTTTTTCCCATAGAAAACTTAAATAGGAACGCAGAGTACTCAAGGAATCGAAGATGTGCTTCGCCAAACAATACTGAGACTCAAAACTGCGACCGGATTTGTAATCAGCACCCTCAGATTGTCCGAAACATGAGGTTCCATCTTAATGGAAAGCCAAATAAAGGTTTTCGGTTTTTTAGCAACACCTGAAGATTGGAAGGATCTGGAATTTTTTATTTCCATCGAACGAGACTGAAATCCAAAACTGCGACCAAATTTGTTATCAGCACCCTCAAATTGTACAAAACTCGAGGCTTCATCTTAATAGAAAACCAAACAAAGGTTTTCGATTTTTTAGGCAAACCTGAAAATCGGAAAATCAGAATTTTTTTATTTTTGTCAAACGAAATTATAAACCAGCATTGCCACAAGATTTATAATAACCGCCCTCAAATTATCTAAAAGGGTTTCATCATAATAGAAAGCGAAATAAAGATGTCCGATTTTTTTGGCGAACTCGAAGATCGGATGAATCTGAAATTTTTTATTTTCATCAAATGACACTGAAATTTGAAACTATGACCAGATTTGTAATAGGCACCTTCAAATTATCCAAAACATAAGGTTTCATCGTAATAGAAAGCCAAATAAAGATTTTCGATTTTTCAGGCAAACCTCAAGATCGGAAAGATCTGACATTTTTTATTTTTATCACCGCGAGTAAAACCCAAAGGTGCGACCAGATTTGTAATCAGTACCCTCAAATCATTCAAAACACACGGTTTTATCTTAATAGAAAGTCAAATAACGGTTTTCGATTTTTTAGGCAAACCTGGAGATCGGAAAGATTTTAAACTTTAGATTTCCATCAAACGAGACTAAAAACCAAAAACTGTGACCGAATTTGTAATCATCACTCTCAAATTCTCCAAAACACAACTCAATAGAAAGTCAGACAAATAATATATCCAATTTTTGACGAAATTGTGAACATTTGAGGCAGACTTATAATCAGTACCCACAAATTTTTCAAAGTACGCGGTTTCACATTGACAATAAACCAGTTAAATTTTTTTGGACTTTTTGGTCAAACCAGGCATCTGAAAAATCTGAAATTTCTGATGTTCGTCAAACGAATAGAGTTTAAACCCGAGTATGGACTCCTGCTCATAAGATTGAGGTAATATAATAGTGTGTGCTCCTTTGCATATGAATTGGCCTATACCACATTTTTGGTTTATTGGCTTAAACGAACCCTGACACCACGTAGATGCCATAAATAGTTTTACAAAATTTTTCTATCGTATCTATAACCGAGAAAAATTGCTCTAAATATTGAATTTTTTGAATCCATACACTTCCCCCTCCAGGTCGTGACGTCACCTGTAGGAACCAATAGTCATCGGACCACGAAAGGACGCTTCTCGTTGGTTCCCTACAGAAAGGACGCTTCTCATTGGTTCCCTACAGGTGACGTCATCATCGGCTATTTCAAATTACAGTACAATTTTCTTTTTAGTGTTATTCTCATTTGGATCAAGTTTTCTGCTGACTTTTTACAGTAAACGGTCCTATGTATCATCAAAAATAATACCGCAGTAAACAAATTGATCAATTTGAGATTACGGTATAGGCCCATTAAGAAGATTTGGCTTTATTAGTAACATAATGTAAATACTTCTTGAAGCGTGGAGATATGCTATCCCTTTAAAAAATTGTTGTGTGTAATATGAAAGTAACTAACCATGGATGAATAACCTTTTATATAACGAAATAGAAACGCGAGGCAAAAAATGGGCATGGGCAAGAATAGAGCATACTGGCACCAGTTTGTGAAGGCTCTATGTTTCCTAATCGAATGATGGGACTATACACAACATATAAGTAAAAGTTGAAATTGCTTGAATTTGCCTGAATTTTTAGCGAACATGACATAGTGTCCTTTACCTCCGCTCTCTGGTCGCCCGATACTTTCTGTAAACACGGTCTTACTTAAGATCAGTCGTACACTTTGGAGGGTGATAAATGGACTACATGTTTTGAGCAGACAAGGCATCTTCTCATAAAACAATGTATCCATTTGTAGCTGTTAATCGCAAGAGTTACAGTTCGTTGAACAGTTATTCCTGGGAAGTTAGAGGCACATCATCACGGCATCAGGAGGACGTACCGCACCATGTAAAAACCATGTTCACTGTTAATATGAAGCTGTCAGGCATTAGCACGATTCAAGTATTAATCTGAACGAATGGCCCCGGACAAAATAAATATGGCCGGTCTTAATTATTATGTAGTGTATACTTTGCGGTCGGGCCTAATATAAAGTTCCTCTGTAGGGGCAAACGGGGCAAGTACACGAAATTGGCTGATATGCTGGCATTTAATAATAATGGTGATAATAATAATGAACACAAAGTTTCTATTTGGTAGATATTGCTATTTCTACCGATATGAATATCAAAAATGCCTACGCTGGCTGGGACAATATCTAAATACACTAATAAAGTGGCTCTTACACCACACCTACAACAGTTAGGCCTGGAAAAAAAGGTTACACAAGATATTCCAAAAAACCATCTGTTTCCTGGATAGATATTCCAAAAGTCTGTAATCCTGAAGACCTGTAGTTTTGTATGACCCTTCCTAAATTTAGATCAGTAATGGTTTAGGTGTTGACTTGGCACAACTCGTCAACATTTGTTGCTACCGTAATCATGTGAGAGAAACCTGAAGTATTGGGATACTAATAATATATGATTTTTTTGAGAAATTACATGGTGCAGGAGAGTATGGAGCGCATTGCACCGAAGTTTAGCTAATCAGCTACTATTACACTTAACCACAAAATACAGCTATAGTCAGTGTTTACAGAATAGAAAAAATTTCACAAACCATGAATAACTAAAAAACTTGACATGGCAATCTTACAAAAAATTCATGAAGTAAGTTAAAAAAAATTAATAAAAACAAAGTGAATAATGATCGAATCAGAAAAATGACAACAACTTTAACTAAAACATAAGCTGTTTGTTTTGGAAGGAGATGATGACATAGTTTTATTACTAGAGCTAAGAGAATTTTATAGCTTAGATATATTTTAGCTAGCACTACGTTTAAATGGGGTAGTTGAGTGTGTAGGTATTCTAATATTGATCACATTACACATTTTTTGCTATGTACTTCGAAAGACAATGTTAACAAATATTTAGGCGTAGTAGTTGAAACAAGCTTTTTAATAACAACAAGAAAATGGTAGGTACCTTACCAGACCATCAAATTTCAACCATTTTAGATGACGGTATTTGAACGACATATGGTTAAACATCCGCAAACCGTAAATGAAGCTCATGCAATTATTTTGAACAAACTGAAGACGTTTCTTCGTAGTCTAATCAATGCACGGAAAATAACCAATGTCACAGTAGCTGAGAATTCAAAAAATAATTGAGCATTTACTATTGGCTTTTAATTAACAATGCTGTTTTTGGAGTGGCGCCGGGAAACAATAACAAAGCGTACACAGAACGCGATGCCAATAACCTCAACTCAACTTCAGTAGATGCCGTTGATACCAGAGTAAAAAATATACTTTCGCATAACTGTTTCAAATCTCAATGTTGAGCAAGGCTCTGTTGGCATGCAGAACTCTAAGCCTGAGATAAGTCAAATTTTTGTTTCGTTAGATAGTTGTAGAGTGGTTGATCTGACTTTTAGTATGAAATGTCTGAAGCTATGTTCTCTTTTGTATTCAACCGAAAATATGGTAATATTTAACTCAGTGCTATTAATTGCTAAATTATATTCGTTAGAAAACAAGGGTACATTGCCCAGATCAGATTGCAAATTCTTAAATCACCTGGGTTGAAGCATACCATTTCGGGTAGGTAAATCGACAACATAAATTAAGAGAGGCAAGGGTCTCGAAACGGAACCTTGAGGGACACCGGAGGAGATAGATTTGAAACTAGAAATGTTAATATATACACCTAGGTACCTTTGCGTTTATGTCATAGTTCGTCAGTCAGTTTGTTATTATGTCGGCCTGGTCATCCAGAAACCAAACAACGTTATAGAAACGAAAAAAAAAAATAGAGGAAGGAAGAAGAAAAGCAAAGACACCTAGGTTTGCCCTTACTCCTTAAACTCGATCTGTCAAATATCTGTCAAGAAAAGAAACAGCTGTGAGATAAAAGCCAAAATGTTTCAGTTTGGCAACAAGCAATTTGCGATTGATCTTGTCTTGAATTATATTCATATTTTTTTAAAATTATTTTCACGGTGGGGACCGGTTATTATTGTGATGTTCAAACAACTAAACCTGCGGTCATGTCATCTAGATCTAGATGATTGGAGGACGACTGTTGGAGAGAGTAGTACAGATGTCGCAGAGAGGCTTACACTACGAAAGAACCATGGACAGCTCGCAAGAATAAGTTCCGGGTCACCGACTACTCGTCGATGTTTGGTGATTGAAAAATCAAAAGTCACTTTTTCCTCGATCCTAAGGATAGAATGGCATTTAATGAACAATAATGCTCCAATGACTGACGCCACTCTCCCCCATACCATCCAGAAAAGGCAGTTTGCAGAATCGCGCACATATCACGCTAGGGCGGGCGCTATGACAGGAAGGGCGGATTCGACTAATTTATTAACTTAGGGAAATCTTGATTCGCCTTATTTATGTTACGGACTGTTCGACGATTATATTAAGCCTACATAGAAGATTACAACGTGCAGGACGACTAGTATAGATACTTACATTACATTGGGTGTCTCTAGTCCAAAACCATTCAGACCCCGTTACGGCTCAAAACAAAGTTTTATGTGAATTGTGGGACGTGTCGTTTTGGATACACCGAAGTTAACCTCAGCTAAAGTACATGCTTACTAAGGTCATTGCATCTATTATGAAGAATCTACGGCCAAACTCAAGCATGACCACCTGATTCCTCCATCCCGATAATACGCCAGCTCACCGCGCTAGAACCTGTAAGGAATATCTGCACACAGAAAAATCTCTCGTTCTGTCAAAGACTTACGCTTGGATTCAATGGGACGTTACATTCATAATTCCTCAAATACAGCGATGTTTTATCCAATGGGAAGTGTATAGTTGGTAACGAATTATATCGTATTGTCGATTCAACTACAAGAGGTCATTGGATTCCGATGAATGATTCAATCGCAGCCTGTCGTTGAATCGAATCTGCGTTTGGTAATTGATTCTAAGCTACTTTCGTTTCCTTGGACCAACAGATTTTATTGCGAGGACAGCTGATTGATTCGTTTGGATGTTTAATATGTGATTTTGTATGAAGTTATAAGGAGCATGATATAAGAATTAGACATAAGCCTGTACCAGTTGTTGCATTTTTACCTGAAATATAACTGTCTGACTAATCTAAGTACCTACATTCAAATGTGGGTGTTAGCACTGCTAAGTCCCAATTTCTCAGTAGGTCCTCCATTTATAATATAACTGGATACATTTAAATCACACAATTGCTGATGCATTAGGCAAAACCACGAGATGACACAACATGGCTAACACCGAAACAACACAACGACACAACCTCGTCCATGTTGGCGGGTTCGCGGCGATAGTAACACTGAGATGATCCCCCTGTTCTTTATTTTTACGTAAATTGAATCGGGGCATCAGTCCCGCCGAATACTGATTATAGTTCAGCGAACGACAAGGGCCACTGAAACAAAATTAATTTTTATCAGATGAATTATCACAAACTGCTGTTGCAGTAATAATTTTTGTAAATTGAATAGATTGTATGCTTTGCTCAAATGAAACATAGGATAAATTTCGAGAGCAAAAGAATGTTTTGATTGCATTATATGTCAATACTGGTATTAGAAGGATTATACATATCGTTAAAATGGATATAAAATTATTTTGAATTTATTGGCGTACCTGTGATTACTTCGAATATAAGCATTGAATTCTTTCAATGACATGGATTTGAAACAACTGTAAATATATTTAAGGCGATGGAAAAGCATCCAAATACTAACAATTAATTGGAAACGCAACAGTATTTTTTTGTGTGATCACCACAAGACTTAAACTTCTCGCACGTCCTCCCTACAGTCTAGAACTTGCCTCCTGCCACTTTGCTTAGTCTCTGCATGTAAAAATATCAGTAGAGTGCCCGGAATTTGAACCTCAATCGAAAATAGTTGGCAAAAGAGACAGCAAAATAAAGAAATACAGTTAACGGACAGGCAAAAAGAAGGCACTACTGTCGCTTGGAATTGAGGTTTTGAATAAAAAATTTTTTGTGATAAATGGAAAGATCATATATAAGTTTCATAACAAAACTGTTTTTGTTTTCTTTTTTTCGCAATAATTCAAAAATTATATAAAAATAAATATGGGTATTTGGATCTAGTACCGAAAACACGCCGACGACTCCCGAGCCGTGTGACGTTACCATGGCGGTCAAGATGCTCCTTTGACCAACGACGTCCTACTCCGATACTAGATTCTAGATTCTCAGTCTATCGCGAAAATACGTACTGTTAAACTGATAATTAGTGGATATTTGTTGCAATACAGTCGATAAATTAAGCTTGCAGCTCGAGACGAAGTCTAAGATCGAAATCACTGTTTTTGAATGTTTGAAGTTGAAGTCAGATTACAGATTCGAGTAAGTAAGTACCTAATCAAATATGTTTCGTTGAAAAGATCTCCTCAGTCGAAGGATGGCCCAGTGATTAGAGAGTCCGCTAGTGAATCTCAGGGTCTTTGGATCGGAACCCAGGTCTTCCAACTTTTTTTTATCTTTTTTTATCAAAAAATTTATTGATGCGCTTTTTGCACTTGTTACGCACATCTTTTCTACGATCAACATAAATATGTGTTTGCATCAAATTTTGTTAGACATATTACTTGCGCTGCACAGTGTAAAAAATAAGTACAGGAGGCAGTGGACAATTAAAAAAATCAGTGGAAATGAGGTTTGTCCGTCAATATCAATCGCCATTATTTTTTTTTTAAATGTAATGGATGGTTAATAAAACAAAATCCCTTCATCCATTCAATTCATTTATTTTAAAGTCTTTTAATGTAAAAAAAAGTAATTGAAACTTATAATCACATTATGTTTACCACATGGTATTATTATTTATTTAATTTTGGGCAACAGTTAAATTTCAATAAAAATTTAACAAGCACTGTGCAGTTCAAGTAATGTGTCTGACAAAACTTGTTTCAAACACATATTTATGTTGATCGTAGAAAAAATGTGCATAACAAGCGCAAAAAGCACATCAATACATTTTTTGATAAAGGAAATCAAATAAAAAACATGGAAAGCCTGGGTTTCGATCCAAAGACCCCGAGATCCACTATCGGACTCTCTAACCACTGGGCCATCTTTCGATTGAGGAGATCTTTTCAAGAAACATATTTGATTATGTACTTACTTACTGGAATCTGTAATCTTCAACTTCAAACATTCATTTCTATCTTAGACTTCGTCTCGAGCTACAGGCTTCATTTATTGACTGTATTGCAACAAATATCCACTAGTTACCAGTTTACCAGTACGTACTTTCGCGATTGGTTGGGAATCTAGAATCTAGTATCGGAGTAGGACGTCGTTGGTCAAAGGAACATCCTTACCGCCATGGTGACGTCACACGGGTTCGGGAGCCCTCGGCGTGTTTTCGGTACTCGATTCAAAAACCCATTTTTATTTTGATATAACTTTTGTATTATTGCGAAAAAAAAAAGAAAACAAAAACAGTTTTGTTATAAAACTTATATATGATCTTTCCATTTGTCACAAAAAAAATATTTTTTTTCTTGATTCAAAACCTCAATTATTGATCTATGAAGTATATGGTTGCCTTATTTGAGTTGCGCTGCTGGTTTACCTACTCTTTATGCCTATAATATGGTCCACAACGCAGAGTATTCTCGCCGGTCTGTAGGAAGTGGTCTGTTATCTATGGCGTCGAGTTAGCACCCAATTTAATGAATCTGTTAGCGGCGCTGGGCGGCAGGGAGCGTGTGAATCTCGATGGCTAGCGTGGCTGCGCACGGTTGGCAGGCGAGCCGCGATAACACTCGGTTTCTCCCAGATAATAAGTCGGTATGTGTTTGTATCTGCCCGTAGGAATCGGCGGCGAGCAGGAGAGAGGAACAGATTCCGTTCGGAGTGCTCTCACGCACTGCTCGGAAAAAACCAAGCCGGGCCCTTATCGGAGTGCCGTGTGCACTGTGCACTTCGGTTGCTTTGGACTTATTGCGCAGTTCGACCATTAAGCAACTTGTTGCGATCTTATCGGCCTACGGCGATCTTGGAACGTGACCTTGCGACGCTCTTAACACCTCCTCGAATCAGCGCGGCACTGATTTTATGGAAAAACCGTCGTACCGTGCTATACACATTCAGGGCATCTATTTTCAAATCATGCGATTCTTATTTCGAATGCGAAATCACAACATTTTCGAACAACATCAATGAATATGTATTTTCAAATTCCACTTACGAACGCTATTAGTAGTAGTAGTACTAGTAGTAGTGATGGGGAGGCGAAGCCAGGCAAGTAGGCTACCTTTAGCCCTTTTTGCCAACCCCACTGAACCAATCACTGAAAACACTAAAATTCTACACCCTAGAAAGCTCCTTGTCGAACCTACCAGACCTCCTGACGAAAGTCAGTATTCGCTGAATATAGTGGCTCCTCCCCAAACTCCGTCGTGCCGAATATCACTGAACCCTAAGGTTGCGATAAACTGCACATCTGCCCAGGAAGTGGAACGCTGTCTCGTCCTCCTCCCAGCATCTGGAGCAAATGGGGTGCCCTACCACTCTCATAAGTGACAGATGTCTATTCAGCCGGCAATGGCCAGTGAGGACCCCCACCAGAAGGTTGAGCGTCTCTCTGCCTTTACTCAAAAGGCATTGCGTTCGGCCCCTATCAGGGCCTGCTATGAATCTTTTGGCTTGCCTGCAGTCGTCTCTCTCTAACCAGGCTTTTGCCAGTTCCTTGTAGGCCCAGTTATCCAGGGCCACATTGACCTGGCGTCTACTAATTCCCAGCATAGGTTCTGGGCCAATGCAGGGGCTGTTGGCCCCTATCCTAGCTAATCGATCCGCTCTCTCGTTACCCGGTATACCAATATGCCCAGGGACCTACAGTAGGGTCACCTTCTTTTTTTTTTATGGACAGCCTCCCGCAAAGGCTAAAAGCCTATGTCTTGCCAACTTCTGAAGGGCGACAGAGCATTCTTGTGCCATTAACGATATTAAATCCGTGTACGAATTTTTTCAGGCGAGTGACATCGATTGGTCTTCACCAACCGAAAATGGAATTCGTATGCGAAAAAAATGATTTTGACAGATGAAGCTGTGGATTCTAGGTTATTTATGTTGAAGTTGTAGTAGTTGTTCCCATTTAAATTTTAAACGATTTGTTGGTTTGGTATATTATTGTTATTATTAGTATGGCTGTTAACGATCTAATCAATTTAGGTGCGATAGAGGCTCTTGAACAAGCCGAGCTTCTAGCTAGTAGGCCTGTAAGGCAAATGCCTTCTTGGAGCGATCCGTATGATGTATGAATTGAGCGATAACGCATTTGTCAAGATATACCGGCTAACCAAGCCTATGACGGAGACTCTAATAGACACTTTAACACCTCATATTCCAGCACCTACAACTATATCGGGCTTGAATGTAGCACGAAAGGTATTTTTTATGTGTATTACGTTATTTTGCCTACCTAAGTGCAGTGAGTCCCACTTGTATCAGCAGATACTATACAAAAATTGGATGCTAGATAAGTTTTCCAGATATCACATGATTACTATGCTACAGTTCTATGATGAGAAAATCGTTTATTTTTTAGGTATTTTTGGTGTCGGATTGACAGTTCTAGTTATTTTCATTTTATACGAAAGCACTCATGCGATACGTGCGACGTTGTCACATCTACTCATTCGAAAATCAACCCGCATGAATCGGTCATTTCGTATAACGTTTGAAAATACCGATTTCATGAATTACCCGACTATAATTCGTATGCGATTTGCGTATTCGAAATGAAATCGATTGATTTGAAAATAGAAATGTCGATATCGGACGACTGTTTCTGATAGAGTTGGGGGTGTCGGAGTCTCTTTTCTTATATTATTTCTATAGACTGTATGAGTGTGTTGCTAAGTTGCTATATGGCGGAATCAGATGGAGATTCACGACTTAACTTGATTTTCAAGCTACTTGACTTGATATCAAGTCAAGATCAAGTCAAGTATTTGTTTTCGAAATTCGAGTCAAATCAAGTAGTTACACATCAACAAACTTGAAAATCAAGTTTTTCAAGCTAAATACTTGATTTTTCTAGAAAAAATAATTCCTTCTTGATATTAATCTGATTAGCTGCCAAAACGCAATAACAGTAAAAATCTGTGTATATAAGATGTAATCTAACACTTAAAACGCCTAAAAACGAAGTTTGGGGAATATTTGAAATTTTTCATCTTTTGCTAATTACTCCGCCGCCAATGCACCGATTTTTAAAATTATAGCAGCATTACCTACCACGACCCCACAGCATATCGCTGCCCAAATTTCATCACAATCCATGCAGCGGTTACTGAGATCACGAAGACAGAAGAACGCGTACAGACAGACCGACAGACAGACAGACAGACCGACAGATAGACAGACAGACCGACGGAAATGAGTGACGTGGATTTTCGTTATGCAGACATCATGAAACGCCCAAAAAGTGTGTTATCTCAAAATCGAAAATTTTCGCGATCACAATACTCCCCTCACCTATCGGTGTGGGAAGTAAAATTAAAGAACCGGGAAACACGAATTTGGAAAATAAATTTGAAAAACTTAAGAATCAAGTCAATAATAAAATTAAAGTATTAAAAACAGATATTTTAAAAATCAATGCGACTAAGTAGGCACAAACATAAAAATACAATGGGGCCATATACAGAGCATGTCGCTGGCATTTTTTTGTGAAATACGCGCAAAACGCTCAATAACACACAAACACTACTTATTTAGGCACCCCGGTAGATCCGACCGATTGTATCCCGTGCACCTACTGCTCGAGATCGCCGTGCGCCAGAATCCGCCAGCTTGCGTAGGTATCCGAGAGCACAGCAGGAAAGACCACATTGGGGGCGGAGCTTAGAGTGGCCCTACTCGTCTTTGTTAATGTATTGTTTCAACGTCCTTAGTCTGATGTATTGTTCTTATACCCTTTATGTTATTTGTTAACTGTGTATATTGTATGACTGTCTTGTATTTGGTATATGGTATTTCTCAACATGTAAAGCTACTGACCTGTTCAACGTGATCATTTATGATGATCCAATGAATAAATGAAGGATTATTATTATTATTACTAGATACTAGTATTAATTTTTTTTAAATAGTATTTATCACTTTTTCATTCATTGACAGTGATACATCAAGCTCGGTTCATAATGTAAAGGTTACAAAAATTAGTATGATCATAAAATCGAGGTTACTTAAGCCACTTTGTAATTAAATATCCTTCCAAAGTGATACTCGTATATTTTGGCATTTCAAAAACGAACATAATTGCAATCCACCGATAGATTTAATGGTGAAATTAGAGGTTTAGAAACCTACTTGCCACTTGATTGACGCCTCTATACAATAAGATGATTTATTGTACGATTTTTTTACTGCTCTTAAATGCAACTATTTAATAAATTACATATAATTACAAACGATTAGATATACACAACGTTTAACGATAGGTACGTTTGATCAGCGTCGAACAATCTCTGCTATGAGAAATCTCATGGCTGTGTGCTAGATAGACCGAGAGCTGATGACCGACTTTTAGATATTCGTTCTGTAAGTATGTTTTGTAATAGACTATTAGCGGCGGGTTGTGGTTTGTGGAATTATATTGGAGTTTTACCTTCTGTTTCTACAGGTTATGATATACGCATTATCAAACAAAATACTATACTAACGAATGAGGAAGGTGAGGTACTCGAGTAACATAGTCACCTGTGCATACATCATACATTAGACCATTCTCCTCTCTTTCAATCCAAGCTAGTCTCCAAGATCTGCCGTTTTAGTAAAACCTTGAGTGCTATCCTTCCCGTCCCCGAATCCTAGATCGGAGGTTTTTTTAAAATACCTGTACCAGTTAGACTGTAGCCTTAAGACTTAATTAATCACAGCACAACATCGTGGCCTTTTTACAGTCTCAGTTACTGTCTAGTCTACTATATGTACACTTGATGATGAATTTATTGAGTCTAGGAGTCTTGGACGCTTTAAGTTCTGCGTCAACAAATTTCTCCTAACATAACCTTTTCACAGCAGCCGCCATGCTCTGGTATCTAGATTCATTTATCAAACAAATAGGCTTGTTTAGCAGATAAGTAAGTTTCGTATTCGGACGAAAGTTGATTTGTGAGTTTTTTTATTTCGTTGTTCAAATTTTGAGTGTCTCTTAGTTACACTCATTCCGAGGAGCTCTTGGACTAAATCCAGAAAAGATAATATTAAGTTCACAGTCTGATACTACGAAGAACTCTCAGATGATAGAACATGAAAAAAGGGGGTATTCTTGAGCCTCTCTATCATTTCACAAAGATTAATCTGATACTTAAAAATTTTTACGTAAATTGAAATATCCGATCAAAAAACCATACATTAATGTTTTCAATAGAAAACGAGTTAATTTAATTTTTCAATCATGTAAAATTTTAAAGGTCGAACAGACCATGAATTACAAGAACAAAAAGTCTCCACCATCTTGAAAAATCATCAAGCGACGACGAAAAGAAAAAACCATAAAAAAATGCTTCACTTTAGGATAAAATTGGGACGGGAAGTCGTAGAAGATTTTTAATTCCTGTAAACTTGTCGCATTTCAGTCCATTTTTTTTTAATGATCAGTGATCTGTAAAACGTCTAAAAACAAAGTTTGTTTGAAAAATTTTCAATATTTTTTCATTATTTCACGATGGCCACTGTATCGGATTTGAAAATAATAGAGATGTTTCGTTTTTTATTTTATTTATACCAGATCTCCACCATACAAAGCCTCGCTGGGTCTGGCATTTAAGCTTATATTCCACATGACATGTCATCCAGCGTCCCTCCCAGAACAAGCCACGGTTTAGTCAGCATTGTAAGGGTGCATATACAGAGTTACCTACTTCTAAAAACCAACATTACAAAGAAAGGAGGAAAATCCAAATGCCCGCAACCAACGCAGCTTTATCGACGCCAGAAATCACTGTACACGCATGATCGACAGCAGCAAGGTCGAAAACAACCAAGAAATTAAGAACAAGCTCCTCTCATGTCCTACTTCATCCAGAACATTTTGGTTTGTAGCTAAGGCTATTAGTCAGAACTTTTTCTATTCGTCTATACCACTACCCTTGATCAGAGAGGACAAGTCCATCGCTTCTACTTCTAAACAAAAAACAAACATTTTGGGGAGGCTTTTCGCAGCCAATTCTCCTGTAGATTTCCACTGAAGTACTCCGGCCACCACCATAAACGTGAACTCGACAGTGGCAGAGGTCAAATTTCAACACCATAAAGATACTAGATACTAGAAAAAAGTTAAAAAGAAAAACTTTGAGATGATTGTTCTCCACTTCAAAAGAACGACTTTAACTGACCCTTATTCTACAGTCTATGTTCAGAGACATGTAGCTCGGAGAGACATCATGGCACCGGCAACACCCTGTAGGTCGTAAATAAGAGTGGCCCCGCGCATCTCGTGAGGAGGTTATCCCGCTCTAACGATCATCCCATTGTTGTTATTTAGCGATATTGTTTACAATAAATTACAGCGTACATTGTATGTTAGCGCACGTATCTTCTATCATGGCCAATTAAATGGTCGAACAATGTTATAAGGTAATTAATTGCGCGCGAGTATACCTTTCACCTAGGATTTTCGTTCCTTCTTCTTTTTCTTCTTGTTCCTCTGAAATATATCGATCTGAAAATAAGTTCACGATCCGGCCGCGCCGCACTGGCCGCTCGAAGCCTAGTTCTTTCGGTGCATTATGGCTCTAGTTGCTACGAGGTGTGTCGCAGAAGTTGTAAGAATACCATAAAAATAAAGTCTTAAACGTAGGAACTGTGCATCCATTTAGAAGTTTGGATAACAGAGGATGAGCTGTTATTATTTACATGGATCTAATGAAGGCATTGATCAAGTGAAAACAGAAAGATTATATGGAGATGAGACATATTCAACCAATTAATTTGACGTAATTTATGTGAAACCTGATGGTCATACTTTTTTCAAACGAAACACATTTTTTTAAATAAACGAGGTTGTACATACCTGACGGATTTTTTATTCCAGCCCAGTCCGTGCAAAAGAGCTTGTCTTGAGGATGCAATCGACATATCAATCCACACCTTTGATTTCGTGTGACCTGCATTGATCCACATTTCGTCTAGATAATAGATTTTCCTGCCTTCATTCCTGTATTTTTTATCATTTTCAGGCAATTTCTGCTCCATAAAATGGATTCTTCTTCTTCTATCAATACACTATTTCTTTCGCGGGTTTTATATTAAAAATTGAGTAGCTTCAGTAATTTATAAAATGTAGTTCGCTTAAAACCTGGCAAATCGGGATCATCGTTCACTTCTTTTAATAACTTGTCGATTGGTGGTAACTCACCCGAAAAAAAAAACTATGTACCTTGCGTCTTATTGCATTCCTGTCAAATTCGTCGACGGTGTGGGGAATTTTTTATACTCTGTCGGTTTTCGAGGTTCAGACGATGTATGAGATTGTACTTTTCTCTTATACTAAACACGGCCTGGCGGAAACACCTGTCTTCTTCGCAACTATTTTCTCTATTTCATGGATAGAGATACCAGCATTTTCCAAAAAATCACTTTTGAAGACATTCAACATGATCTCTTTAGCTTGAAGATTCAAGTGTCCTTTACTCTGTCGCTTTCTTGGGGGATACACTGTAGTGCTGGTACCGGGAAGGGAGATGTTCGCACCGTCAAAGGCCAGCGTGTCAGTGGAAGACATAGCGGTAATTATAGTCCGTGATAGTTGAAAAATATATCACCGAAAAGTGAAAAAGTGCCCTTTAAGTTGATGGGACCCTATTTATATAATGACATATCACTGTCGGCTGATTAATGACCTGACCTGGTCATAGGCCAATAGGAACTCGGCGATTCGTAAGTCATCCCTCTGTTACCGACAACCCGATTTTGTTTTGATGCGGTGCAGATGAAATGTGAACAGCAATGCGTATTCAGAATTAAAAAACAACAAATGATTAGCTTTCTTTGCAATGCCTCCGAAAATTATTTACATATTTACAATTTGTGCCGATGCGTCCCTGTTCATATCATCGTATGCTAGCCTCGAGTGAGTTATGGCCAATAGACCAATAGCATAGCTGAGATTTGAACATCCGGGACTCCGGGTTTGTTTTGACGCGGCGCAAGTGAAATTTGAATGGATAGATATTAATACTCTCACGTTTTATCCAGCTACACCAAGAACTATCCTGCTTTAGCATTCGCCTCTGTACTACATGCTCCTGCTATAATTATTTTCAGAGCCATTTCGATATTTTTTATTTATCTCTATCTGTTCAAACAACTGATTCTGCCCTACTTTTTTACCCCAAGTATCTATCTTATACATGAATGCTGAACACGTTGAAGTATAACACGCACGACGTTGATGAATGGGACAACCCAGGGGTGGTGTCTGTAGCGATACGCATGCTAATATCTCAACGCAACCAGAAGAGGTCCAAGCGGTGATAATTTCGGCCCTGCAGACACTGGACCACATGCGAAGACCGGCTGTTATTAAAACACAGATTGCCGGCCATTTGTTAGCACGGGTTTCGATTAAGATGGGCGTGAATTTGACTGCACCTGGGTCGACTAATTGTCGAGGTATTCGCGCAAAATGGGATCTTGGATCAAGTCGAAGCTCGTCTTCGTCCATGTTTTTCAGCCCAGTTATTCAGGAGGATGTTGTAAACGTTATCAATAGTTTGCCTAACAAAAAGTGCACAGGTCCAGATGATATACCTTTATCGATTGTTAAAGAAAATGTGGACGTCATAGCACCAGTACTAACTGACATAATAAATTTATCGGTTATTCAAGGAGTATTTCCTTCAACCCTCAAATTGGCCTCAGTTATATTAATACGTAAAAAAGGAGATCCCTGTAATGTTGAAAATTATAGATCAATAGCTCTGCTGAGCATTTTTTCTAAGATTATCGAAAAAACTATCTCCATAAAAATCGAATGCTTCTTGCAAGTTAATAACATCTTGGCTGATTGTCAGTATGGTTTTCGTGCAGGACTGTCCACTGAAGCCAATACTATTGATTGTATACAGCATATTTATGATATGATTGATGTCGGTGACTACACTGTTGCTATATTCTTTGATTTGAGTAGGGCCTTCGATACGGTTACTAGCAAATTTGTTTCAGATAAGCTCCAAGCTGTGGGCATACGTGACCCTATAAACTCTTGGTTAACATCTTATTTAGACAACAGAAAGTTTTATGTAAAAATTTGCGATGCGAAGTCAGAGGAGTTTGAGCTAAGTTCGGGGACCCCGCAGGGTAGTGTACTTGGTCCTCTAATCTTTTTGCTTTTCATAAATGACCTGCCTGATCACCTAACTGTGGGAAAACCTTTTTTGTATGCTGATGATACCTGCATCATTGTTTCAGCTTCTTCTAAAGATGAGCTCACTTCAAAAATTGATATCACAATCAAAGAGTTCCAGTCCTGGTGTCAGAAAAACCGGCTGTTAATTAATTCTGGTAAAACTATAGTAATCGAGTTCCATCATAAAATGAAGAAACCATTAGAACTCTCATTCGATATAAGTGATGTATCTATTAAGCCTTCTAAATGCACAAAATTTCTTGGTATTGAACTAGACTCATTTTTAGTCTGGGACGAACAAGTACATTGTGTTTGCTCCAAACTTAGCAAAAGCCATTACATTCTAAATAATCTTAAGGAAATACTGGATATAGAATCTCTTTTAAATATTTATTATGCAACAGTGTACTTTGCTATTTCTTATTGTATTGTTGTTTGGGGTCAAGCTAGAGATATTCAGCGTGTTTTGATATTACAAAAAAGAATTACTTAAGGTTTTAACTTATATTTTTTGTAACAGGAGTAAATTAAAAAGGCACAGTGACAATCATAAATATAATACTAGGAAGAAAGATGACCTGGTTATCAACAAATTTTATCATTCGTATTACAAAAAATCACCTCTTCATGTAGGTTGTTTCCTCTTTAATTTACTGCCACTACAAATTAAGGAAGCTGCATGTGTTAATTATTTTAAAAGAAAAGTTAAAGAAATTTTAATTAATGAATGTTTTTACACTATTGACGAGTTTGTTAGTTTTCTAACAAACTGCGCTTAGGCATACTATATTTTTTTAGTATTGTAAACTTATCGTATCATTCTTCATATGATTCATAAATTATATGATGATATATCTGCTCTTGACGTGTTCAATATCATTTTTGTGATGATCCTATGAATAAAGATTATTGTATTGTATTGTATTGTGCACAATTTAGCAAATATCGTTGAACTTTTCAGAGCTCCATTTAGATAAATATCTTTGTTTGAAAATCCATTGTGAAAACAGCATTATAATTATTCTTTATTGTAGATTTCCCATTGCGTGACTTTGTGATAAGCGTCGGCGCACAAAACGTTTATTACTGATTTTTATTATTCATAGATACAACCCTTGACTTTATTAGGCATCAAAATGTCCTTATTAAGTCAATTGCACTGTTCTGTTGATTGGACCTTGACTTTAATGACAACTTGCATATGAAGCGTAAGTACAAACAATTTATTTCAAAATATCTGTTCCAGATTTGCATGATCCATACAATTTTTTGAGCATCTCAATGTTTCAATCGATATACTGTCTGTCACTATATAATTAGACTCTGGTTATGTAACCTTTTCCAAAAATTAGAATGTTATAATACGTAATTTTATTCCCTTACAATAATTGTTTTGATGATTAAATCACAAGAAAACTTGAAAAAACTGCCTTTGATTTGGAGAACATGGATCAGACTCTTATCTTGAGGCATATTCAACCACACTGAGTTACAGCAAACTAGTGATCGTAAGATTTGTTTTAGAAGTTATATTATCCTTGCCTTTGCTTGGGGACATAAAATTTTAAACAAATTGCACGTTTTTGTAGTCTTTTGCTTCGAAAGGCACGAATATCAATAATATCCATCCATTTTACTTTGCATATTATATATCGCCTAATAGATGTAAATAAGATGAAGGGATATGCTGTTCCGGCAAGTCATATCACGCGAGTGAGCTACATTTTACATAACTATAGTCCTTACAGGTGTAACAGATGAACCGTGACTTTAAATTGTACAGGATACTTAGGATAGTGAGTATAGGTGAGGAGGCGATGATTTGTGAGAGGAGAATCTAAAGTAATAGGATGAGGAAATTCGATACATTAGGTATATCGTTCGAGCTAGTTTTGAATACTAGGAGGTAATTTCGAATATACTAGAAATAGTATATTCAACTACGTGTCTTTCGGAGAGCGTACATATGTCAGTTAGATGATTGCTTACATTGACCTGAGCCAAAAGTGTCCATAGAGGAGGTGAGAGGTCTGAGCTGTTAAAGAAAATGTTGAAACTCCTATAACGATGTTTTGGCAAAGTTTTATCACTATTTCAAATTCAAATTCAGATTTATTTACCACACCATAACAAATACAATTCGCTGGACAGCAGGAAAATGCATATATACATAGAAATTGTAGGTACTACTTAAGGTAGAAAATAAAATGTAAAAATATAACATTAATGATATTAAGAGAGATAAAAGAGAATAAATAGAGAAACGTAAAAAAAGGAGGAACAAATATAAAAAAAGCAAGGCTGGAGGTGGCAATATAGTCGATTTTTTTTAAATTTGAATTTTTCTTGATTTTTTATTATGAAGTTTTTTATTTTGTTTTTATATTCGTTAAATTTCTTTATACATTTCAAATCTGCTGGAAGTATATTGAAAAAATTGGGCCCGTGGTAAAGAAATGTTCTTTGTGTCAGAGTCTTCTATTTAATTTAATATAACACAATAAACGGTGTTCCTCAGGGATCGTATCCCCTACACTGTTCCTGCTGTGCATCATTGAGCTGCTGGAAATAACATTCAAACCAATCTATAGCTTTGCAGACGACAGTGCGTTGATATCGATGTCAAAATAGTTGTCCAGTGGGGATTAGTGAATAAGATACAGTTTAACGCACAGAAAACTCAGGAAACAACACTGAAAAAGAAGTCTTACGTTAGCTTACTAATTGTGGAAATGGAGGGTCACCAATAATCAAGTCACGTTCCGTCTGGCTCTTGGGGATCAAAATCAAAAATAGCATGTCCTGGCATGACCACGTCATCAGTATTGCTAAAACGGTATCCCAGAAGCTTAAAGTTATGGCATAGATCCGACCATCGTTGGCGTATTGCTCCCATGTGTGAGGATGCATTCCGAAGTACTCTTTAGAGCTTCTGGATACTATGTTATCCAAAAGATAGCAATTAGACTAATCGATACGTCTAACCACCCAAAGGACCTCCACAGCCTGGAACATTGAAGAAGGGTTGCTGATCTGTCCCTGTTTTACAGATTCTATCATGGGATATGTTCGCACAAGCTCTCCCAGATAGTAGCACCGAAGGTCGTCCGAACGAGGAACACTAGAGAGGCTTTGCCAGCTCATCCTTACCAGGTCGAGTTCCCTACTCCTCGAACCAGTCTCCTCCAGCATTCATTCTTTTGGAGAACTTCGACGTTGTGAAATGAGCTGCCGGAAAATTTGTTCTCCGACGGCTACAATCTACAGCGTTTCAAATTTAACGTGCACAGGTACATATCCTCTCGCAGCACTTCTACAGCGCCATAGGCTTTCACTCTTTGCAGGAAAAACACACAAATTAAACCACGACTACTATATCAAATACCAACTGATTTCTTCACAACTCCAATCCAATGATCTGTAGACCAAAATATCTCTACGGTTTGTTCCCCGGTCAGGTTTTTTTTAAATTTTGCAAGCACTCAAGATAAGGTCAAAAATTGGTTCAGCTCTCACACCACGTCGATGCCTGGACTAAATAATACATGGTTGATCGATATCAAGATTAATATTTTCGACATACAAGAAAGATTTACCGCTACCCAACTTGACGCGCTAAATACTTCAGCGACAAAAACAATGAAATTCATACATCGTTTATGGTCACTCAGTTTCCGTGGTGCATGACCGGCAGATCAAGTACAGCTTTCTTGCTCTGAAAATTCATAATTTATGACAGGGTAGGCCAAATATTCCATCAGATAATCATTCCAAGTTCCATGTGACAAAAACTGATCTGATTCAGGATCTAAGGGGAGAGCATAAGAAAGATTGGAAAAAACGTCTGACCCATGATAAGTGTCTGGCAAAGAGTAACGCGAGTTCAAATAATTTTTACGAATAAAATATGAAAAATTTGAGCTTTATACTTTAACAAATCTGGGATGGAATTTTGTACACCTTTGCTACCTTCCAGCTGTCAAAGCCACTACTACCAATGTTTCCTTAGTAGGGATCGTTCTTACCTGTATTCGAGATACACATAGAAAAACTTTCAGGTTTTATAGACTTCCGAAGTTCTGGTCCTCACGAGCTCTTGGACTATTAGCAAGCTGAAAACAGTGGTTCCGTAAGCTAAGTTAACAAGGTTAATAGTTATAGATCGATATCGATTATTAGTATATTTTCTAAAAACTGTGGAATTGATTGTCAAAACTGGAATAAAAAAATTTTTAGAAAGTAATATTCTAACGGATATTCATCAGTATGGTTTCATAAAGAACAGTGATATATTGGCAGTAACATTTAACTTGGTATCATCATAGCCACAGTGTCTTAACAGACATGTTGTGAGCTCGTAAGATGCATTAAGTCGGAGCTAGAGTATTGCCAATAAGAATATTATCATTAGTTTTGAGCACCGTAGCTCGCCATCATTCGCGATTTACTACCAGTTTAGTGGCGCTCTTGATACTCATACCCAGCAACTGTTTCATCGTATCCACCCAGCGTGTAGGGGGACGGCCACGGCGCCGCCCACTCGGGGCATGACCCTGAACTACAAGTTTCTCCATATTATCGCTTCTGTGTATATGTCCGGAGAATGTAAGCATTCTCGACGACACAATGGAGGATCGTCTCTTTGGATTACCGAGCTCATCCAGTATGGAAACGTTAGTCCGATGGGCGGTATAAGGGACTCTCAGCATTCTCCTCCATGTCCACATTTCAAAAGCAACTATGCGAGCTCGATCTGCCTTTTTAACAGTCCAAGTTTCCGAGGCATACAAAAATATGGAGAACACAAGAGACTGAACCAGCGTATATTACATATCAAAAGCCTTAGATGGAAAATATTTTGTAATTGCTGTATTTATTGATCTACAAAAAGGCTTTTGACGTTGTCAGTATTGATAAACTGCTGACAAGTTGAACAACATTGGTATTAGGGGCACAGTACATAAGTCACTCAATTCATATCTCTGTGATGGAAGGCAATATGTAAAGCTTAGTGAGGTAGTGAGTGAACTGCTGACTAATTCGTATGGGGTACCGCAGGGATCGGTTCTTGGTCCATTGTTGTACCCATTCTACATACTAAATTTGAAAGCAGCAAGCTTGAAGGCCAGATACTGTACATTTGCTGACGATACAGTACTAATATATGTATAGAGCAAGAAATGAACTGGAGCTACAGACTTTAGTTAACGAAGACTTAAGATGAATACATGTAACTGTTATTTTATAATATTGAAAAAATAATGATAAGACAAAATATTTTTTATTCAAAATGACAAGTGTCACAGGTCAACGAACTCCAGATTAAAATTAAAAAAAAACAAAAGGTCTCAACAATAAAATATTTGATATTGGGAATAGGGCTGATAGTGGATAAATCACATTACTCAAAAAATTACTGCGATGCTGCCCATAATTTTTAAATGTCGGCACTACTTTACCACGGAAACCAAATAGAGTATTTATAATTCATTTTCTCTTGCACATCTAAGGTACCTACTTCCAATATGGGGAACTTGTTCAGGGACTTCATTTAAGAATACCCAAAATTTCCAAAATAAAATTCTGAAAATACTATTCAACTATAGCAAACCTACCAACATAGACATGTTATATTCAGAAATAAAAGTTGCTCAACAGGAAAAATTTTGGAACTTGAAAAACGTAAGTTAATATACGCACAAAATAATTAAGAGTAGACAAAAAAGTAATGCGAACTACCTATAACTTTTACCAGGTCACAAAACAATATATATTTTGTCTATAGCCGCACAAACATATAGCTTTAAATTGTCCAATGCATTCTGCGTCTAGAGCATATAATAGGTTACCAGTTGAAATTAGATCTAAAATATGTTATAATAGCCTCTTAAACAATCTAAAACAGAACCTAGGCATATAGTTAATTAAGTAGTAAGTAATATAATTAAGCATTAATCTAGTTAAGGATAAAATGCGCATTGATGTTATTATTGTTAAACATACGACAAGAGTTGAGCACAGAGTGCTATAAACTCTACATGCTAGGATAGCTACAAATTACAGTTACAAAGTGTAATAAAGTACAACTAAGGCCTAAGAGTATCAAAAATAACAAATCATTTAAAGACAAATAAACTAGCTCATGCACGCATAAAACGCCAATTGTCATAGCTGTTCTTGAATGAGTTCACTGAGGGACTGTTGACTACATCCGAAGGAAGTTCCTTCCATAAGCTGAACACCCTGTTGCTCAGGAAGTGCTGCCTTATAGTAGATCTGAAGAACTCCTTAAGCTTAAGGTTGTGACCTCTCAAGTGGTTAGTATTGAGGCAAAACAGAGTAGAAAGATCAACGCCGAAAAGTCCGTGTAGTGCCCGGTAAGTAATGATTAGATCACCCCGGGTGCGCCTCTCATGGAAGGTATGAAGATCAAACAACTCTAGCCGTTCTTCATACGATGGACGTTTTGATCCGTAGGGTAGCCTAGTGCAACGACGCTGAAGAGATTCCAGTTGGTCGCGATCACGCTGAAGGACTGAGTACCAGACTGGACCAGCAAATTTAAGTATAGGACGTAGATATGTTTTATATAGGAAAGAAGCTGCAGATGGGTCACATCCATGAAACGACTTCTCAATGAGATAAAATTTTTTTTTTGCCTTAGAACATATTTGATTTATCTGTTCAGACCAAGATAGCGAACTAGATATAATCACTCCTAAATCACAGTGATTAGTAGAACTCGGAATAATGTGACCATCTAAGTAGTAGTCATACATGGGATTGTTTCTGCCAACGTGCAAAATACAACATTTTGCCGAATTTAGAGGAAGAGACCAATCCCTGGACCATAGACCCAGTCTGTCAAGGTCTGCTTGCAGGATATGAGACATATTCAAAGGAGTGTTATATATTTTGGTGTCGTCTGTTGATTATTTATTATTCTCGAGGACAGTACCTTCAGTACTGTTTAGAGAATTAAAAAATGTATTGTTTTATGTGACTTTATCCAGAAATAAACGATACTTCAAAAAAAAAAGAAAACTTGACTCAACATTTTGTGTGTGCTAGTGAAATTATTATAAGCGTTGATCCATGTGCCGAATAATTTTGAAAGACGAACTAGTCGTCGCTATTGGAATCCCATATCTGACTGAAAATCTGAAACCCATTACATGTGTACCATACGTCTTTGGAGCGAGGTGTGCTTCAAGCGGTAATAGCTGCCTTTTAACCGACGATGGCGTGGTCTACACGGATTCACTTTCTATTTCCAGCCTGAAACCCGATAATATTTAATAAATACTCTCACAAACTAATAAATATGTTTCACAATACGAGAACATTAGAAAGGATGTACCCGAGACACGACCTGACCGGTCGCGGTCACATGCCACCGGCGTGCGCCGTTGCCAGATTGGGCAGTCACATGAGACTGGAACTCAAAACGGAGACTAGATTTGTAATCAGCACGCTCAAATTATCCAAAACACAAGATTTCATCTTAATAGAAATCCAAATGAAGATATTCAACTTTTTAGGTAAACCTAAAGAACTGAAATATTTGAAATATTTTTGTCAAATGATACTGAAACTCAAAACTGAGATTAGATTTACAATCAGTACCCCCAAATTATCGAAAACACGAGGTTTCATCTTGATAGAAATCCAAATAAAGATATTCAATTTTTTAGGTAAACCCGAGGGTAAACCTGAAGATCTAACAAATCTGAAATTTTTGATGTTTGTCAAATGAGACTGTTACTTAAAACTGCGACTAGATTTGTAATCAGCACCCTCAAGTTATCCAAATCCCAAGGTTTTATGTTAACAGAAAGCCAAATAAAGGTATTCGATTTCTTAGGTAAACCTAAAGGTCTGAAAGACTTGAAATTTTTGATTTGCGTCAATTGAGACTGAAACTCAAAGAACTGCGGCTGGATTTGTAATCAGCACCCTCAAGTTATTCAAAACACGAGGTATCATATTAATAGAAAGCCAAATAAAGATTTTAGGCTTTTTAGGTAAACCTGAAGATCTAAAAGATCTGAAATTTTCGATTTTCGTCAAATGAGACTGAGACTCAAACCTGCGATTGGATATGTAATCAGCACCCTCAAGTTATTCAAAACACGAGGTATCATATTAATAGAAAGCCAAATAAAGATTTTAGGCTTTTTAGGTAAACCTGAAGATCTAAAAGATCTGAAATTTTCGACGTTCGTCAAATGAGACTGAGACTCAAAACTGCGATTGGATATGTAATCAGTACCCTCAAGTTATTCAAAACACGAGGTATCATATTCATACAAAGCCAAATAAAGATTTTAGACTTTTTAGGTAAACCTGAAGATCTGAAATTTTCGATTTTCGTCAAATGAGACTGAGACTCAAAACTGTGACTGGATATGTAATCAGCACCCTCAAGTTATTCAAAACACGAGGTATCACATTAATAGAAAGCCAAATAAAGGTTTTAGACCTTTTAGGTAAACCTGAAGATCTAAAAGATCTGAAATTTTCGATTTTCGTCAAATGAGACTGAGACTCAGAACTGCGACTGGATATGTAATCAGCACCCTCAAGTTATTAAAAACACGAGGTATCATATTAATAGAAAGCCAAATAAAGATTTTAGACTTTTTAGGTAAACCTGAAGATCTTAAATTTTCAATTTTCGTCAAATGAGACTGAGACTCAAAACTGTGACTGGATATGTAATCAGCACCCTCAAGTTATTCAAAACACGAGGTATCATATTCATACAAAGCCAAATAAAGATTTTAGACTTTTTAGGTAAACCTGAAGATCTGAAATTTTCGATTTTCGTCAAATGAGACTGAGACTCAAAACTGTGACTGGATATGTAATCAGCACCCTCAAGTTATTCAAAACACGAGGTATCACATTAATAGAAAGCCAAATAAAGGCTTTAGACCTTTTAGGTAAACCCGGGGGTAAACCTGAAGATCTAAAAGATCTGAAATTTTCGATTTTCGTCAAATGAGACTGAGACTCAGAACTGCGACTGGATATGTAATCAGCACCCTCAAGTTATTAAAAACACGAGGTATCATATTAATAGAAAGCCAAATAAAGATTTTAGACTTTTTAGGTAAACCTGAAGATCTGAAATTTTCAATTTTCGTCAAATGAGACTGAGACTCAAAACTGTGACTGGATATGTAATCAGCACCCTCAAGTTATTCAAAACACGAGGAATCATATTAATAGAAAGTCAAATAAAGATTTTAGACTTCTTAGGTAAACCTTAAGATCTAAAAGATCTGAAATTTTCGATTTTCGTCAAATGAGACTGAGACTAAAAACTGCGACTGAATTTTTAATCAGCACCCTCAAGTTATTCAAAACACGAGGTGTCATATTAATAGAAAGCCAAATAAAGATTTTAGACTTTTAGGTAAACCTGAAGATCTGAAATATCTGAAATTTTCGATTTTCGTCAAATGAGGCTGAGACTCAAAACGGCGACTGGATTTGTAATCAGCACCCTCAAGTTATTCAAAACACGAGGCATCATATTAATAGAAAGCCAAATAAAGATTTTAGACTTTTTAGGTAAACCTGAAGATCTAAAAGATCTGAAATTTTCGATTTTCGTCAAATCAGACTGAAACTCAAAACTGCGAGTGGATTTGTAATCAGCACCCTCAAGTTATTAAAAACACGAGGTATCATATTAATAACAAGCCAAATAAAGATTTTAGACTTTTTAGGTAAACCTGAAGATCTAAAAGATCTGAAATTTTCGATTTTCATCAAATGAGGCTGAGACTCAAAACTGCTACTGGATTTGTAATCAGCACCCTCAAGTTATTCAAAACACGAGGTATCATATTAATAGAAAGCCAAATAAAGATTTTAGACTTTTTAGGTAAACCTGAAGATCTAAAAGATCTGAAATTTTCGGTTCTCGTTAAATGAGACTGAAACTCAAAACTGCCACTGGATTTGTAATCAGCACCCTCAAGTTATTCAGAACACGAGGTATCATATTAATAGAAAGCCAAATATAGATTTTAGACTTTTTAGGTAAACCTGAAGATCTAAAAGATCTGAAATTTTCGGTTTTCGTTAAATGAGACTGACACTCAAAACTGCTACTGGATTTGTAATCAGCACCCTCAAGTTATTCAGAACACGAGGTATCATATTAATAGAAAGCCAAATAAAGATTTTAGACTTTTTAGGTAAACCTGAAGATCTAAAATATCTGAAATTTTCGATTTTCGTCATATGAGACTGAGACTCAAAACTGCGACTCGATTTGTAATAGTACCCTCAAGTTATTCAAAACACGAGGTATCATATTAATAGAAAGCCAAATAAAGATTTTAGGCTTTTTAGGTAAACCTGAAGATCTAAAAGATCTGAAATTTTGGATTTTGGTCAAATGAGACCGAGACTCAAAACTGCGACTGGATATGTAATCAGCACCCTCAAGTTATTCAAAACACGAGGTATCATATTAATAGAAAGCCAAATAAAGATTTTAGGCTTTTTAGGTAGACCTGAAGACCTAAAAGATCTGAAATTTTCGATTTTCGTCAAATGAGACTGAGACTTAAAACTGCGACTGGATTTGTAATCAGCACCCCCAAGTTATTCGAAACACGAGGTATCATATTAACAGAAAGCCAAATAAAGTTTTTAGACTTTTTGGTAAACCTGAAGATCTAAAAGATCTGAAATTTTGGATTTTGGTCAAATGAGACCGAGACTCAAAACTGCGACTGGATATGTAATCAGCACCCTCAAGTTATTCAAAACACGAGGTATCGTATTAATAGAAAGCCAAATAAAGATTTTAGGCTTTTTAGGTAAACCTGAAGACCTAAAAGATCTGAAATTTTCGATTTTCGTTAAATGAGACTGAAACTCAGAACTGCGACTGGATTTGTAATCAGTACCCTCAAGTTATTCAAAACACGAGGTATCATATAAGTAGAAAGCCAAATAAAGATTTTAGCCTTTTTAGCTAAACCTGAAGATCTAAAAGATGTGAAATTTTCGATTTTCGTCAAATGAGGCTGAGACTCAAAACTGCGACTGGATTTGTAATCAGCACCCTCAAGTTACTCAAAACACGAAGTATCATATTAATAGAAGGCCAAATAAAGATTTTAGACTTTTTAGGTAAACCTGAAGATCTAAAAGGTCTGAAATTTTCGATTTTCGTCAAATGAGACTGAGACTCAAAACTGCGACTGGATATGCAATCAGCGCATTTAAGTTATCCAAAACACAAGCCTTTGTCTTAATAGGAAGCCAAATAGAGATATTCGATTTCTAAATAATATCTGAAATTTCTGGTTTTCGTCAAACAAGACTGAAACTCAAAACAAACAACACAATTCCACAGTGAGAGCGCCGTTTGAATTCGCTCAAGTAAATTCTTTCTACTTGTTTGAATCTGATTTCCATAATTTCACATTACGTTCTTCAATCCCAAAAATTCTCTCGAACTACTTATCGATTACCTATTCATGCACTTGACCTCATAGCATCTCACCTTCTAGAAAGCATTTATGAAGGAAACTTGCGTTGAAATTGCACCTTCCAGTTTCCTGGCCCGATTAGCAATTTCGGAGGCTGGCAATTACGTTTTTTAAGTAGATCATTACGCAGCTCCCATTACCGGCACCCAAAAGTTCAGAAAGTAAGCGCTAAACTTTAGTGCGTAATTCCTTGCCCACTGTATCATTACTGAAAACACCTCGAGTCCACCTAATAACTATCATATGATCCACCTAGTTATAAGTGGATTAATATTCAAGATTTTTTTTGAACCTGTTCCATAGACGTGCAGATTTTATGTGTTCTGTACTGGAAGGGGTGTGTTTTGCCAAGAAAACAGCACCTAGACCCTATGGGATGCCTTGTACAGTTATATTCATAGAAAAGGCATACAAGAATTAGAAAGAGAACGACCTACCGTAAACGCGGGCTACTTTGGCCCACTTTCTAGTAATTATTGTGTGTACTTTTCTCTACAAACTGTTGTTTTCACTGCCCAGAACTTCTGGTAATCTATTTTACAACTATAATATCTTACATTCTAATTAGTAATCCTTTTTTACTTACAAACCGTTTTTTGAATTAATATATTTTTTTTAATTTTGGGCCAATGTTATCCTGCGGTTAGGGTAACTTTGGCCCAAGTCAATTTTTAGCGTTAAAAGCATGATACAAATGGTATGGACAAAGAAGGACTTGGATATTAACTAGAACAGGTTCTTCAACGAAGAATATATTATCAAATGTTATCAAGTTTCGTCATAATTATGAATGTTATCACGTAAAATATCTTTGGCCACCTCTTTCAGACTTCCCATGTAGTGTGTGATAATTTGTTCATGAATCGGAGTACGATTTCTTTTGATGTTCGACGAAAACTTGACAGTCAGTTGAGGGTGTATCTTTAGAAACGATTTGACCCAGTGACGTCCTGGAACATAGTTGCAAAAAGACTGCACAGTCTTCCGTTGCCTAGTCAAATAAGATTTTATGATGAATCTTAAATCTAGTTCATCGAGAATGCTAGTTCTGCTTCCTGCGAAAAAACTGTTAGATGGCCTGGTGCACTTGAAAACAAATTTTTCAACTTGTTTTTTTATAGGGGTATCTTGAAATGATCAGCAGCCTGCCTTTGCGTCATATCAGCAGATCTGATTGCTTCTAGACAAGTTAGAAGTTGTTCGTTGCTATAGCCAGTGTATATTGGGCCTCCAGGAAGTATTTTACAGCATCCTGAACAAGCTAATAACGAGAATACGCAATATAAATACGAATATAGCAACTTGTAACTTAATATTATGGGTTTTGGCCCAAAAAATGGTTGGGCCAAAGTAGGACATTTTTTATAGATTATCGGGTCTGATTTAAAAAACATGAAAATGAAAAAACTTGTTGAGTTTAACACTGTTGTAACTACAGTACGGCTTAAAGAAAGGAAAAGTGTTTAATAGGGGGCACTTGCCAGATTTTCCAGAAATACGTTTTTGTAAATGGAAGTTTGAGAGGTAAAGATTGCACGTGGTTTCACTAGTGAAACAACGATAGGTGCTGCTTTCTAGTGGACAGCAAAGGAACCACTGGACTTATCAGACAGCCTGTATAGGGCGGCTACCTAGCGAAATGAGCCGGAAGAATTTTAAATACAGTCACAAATATGTTTATAGAATACAATTTTGTTTTGTTTTCATTTGGGCCAAAGAAGGACGTTAGGGCCAAAGTAGCCCATGTTTACGGTACGTCATATTCGCTTAAAACCAGCTGCTGTCATCAGTTTTTAGGTTATTAAAAATGTCATCCATTGGTATGGGGTCAATAAAATAAATAAAAGAATAGTAACGAAAAATAGATTTGAAAAAAAATATTAACACAATAGACAGAAAAATTTCAATAACAACAGCAATCACGAACACCTTGAAAATGAAATATAATATTTGGTCACTTGGCCCTGTTTTTCTATAACTATATTCAATCTATTTGCCATTGAGTGTACTATAATTGATGTTGCATTGGCGTCAAGTTCCTCACAGGCATCAGACAAGTCACTATCATCCCAGGATACAGTATATTGGCGACAGCAGCATGCGTCACAGGTCAACATAGATATCAAAATAATTCTCAAGTGTAAATCGAGTACAGTTCAACGTACATAAAACTCAGGCCACAATACTTAAAAAGAAGTCTCACGTTGGCTTACCAACTGTGGAAATGAAGGATCACGTCGTCAGTATTGCTAAAAGGACATTCCAGAGGCTTGGAGATTTGTTACGCTGTAGGAATCTGTATACACCAAAGCAACTATTTAGTAAAACAATATTGAGATACGGTCGCTTATTATATTTCCAAAATTATTATTAGGCGTCATCTTCAGGTATTAAAACTAAAATGAAATATCAGAAATGTCAAACAGATACAAAATGACTAACATTCACAATTAATTTTTTTTAAAAACAAAATTACAATTTAAAACAAATAATTAAAATGCAACAGAAAACTTACATTATACTACAACAGTCATATGTATTATGCCGGGTGGTGTTGGCAATTTGGTTTTCAGTGAGAGACTGGCGTGGTGGAACAAAAATATCAAGCTGATAGAATGTACGTTAAAAAATATATATACAAGTACAAAACATAAGAAAACAATTAAATGTCATAAAATTTTATATTTTGGAAATATAATATGTGACCGTATCCCAAGATTGTTTTACTAAATATTTGGTACCGACGGTCAGGATTCAAAAGGTAAAAAATTCACCAAAGCAACTGCAACTTCTCTACAAGGCATAGATCCCATGTGTGCTGCACTACGAGACACTCTCTAAAGCTTCTTGGACACTATTCAGGAGGGAATGTTATTTTAAAACATTTTGAAGGATTTAGATAAAGAACATTAACATCACACCAATGCAAAACGCGATCTAAGTCCTTTAGTTACAACTTGACATCAGGAATGTTCTCTACAACCCTAAAATCTCTGAAAATCACACTATACGTATACACTGCACTATCTAGATCGTTAATAAGTATATTAAAAAAGAACGGGTCTAACTAAGAGCCCTGTGATACTACGGAAGTAACGATAATATTGCGAGATGTAAGTACATCCTCCTTATTTGATGATTTGATCGAAAGCTTTTGACAGAGTATGGCATGACGGACTTCTGGTCAAGCTTGCTGCTTATGGACTACCACCTGGCCTGCGCCAGTGGCTGAGTAGCTTTATGAACGACCGATCTCTGTTGTAGTTGAGGGGTGTTCATCAGACGTATTTTCAATAACGCCGGTGTTCCTCAGGGACCTGTCTTATCCCCTACACTGTTTCTGCTGTACATCAAAGAGCTGCTGGAAATAACATCCAATCCAATCTACAGCTTCGCAGATGACAGTACATTAGTGTCGTGCATGGAATCAGGCAAGCCACTATCATCCCAGGAGACTGTACGTCGGCGACAACAGCATGCCTCACAAATCAACGCAGATATCAAAACAATTGTCGAGTGGGGATTAGCAAATAAAGTACAGTTCAACGTACAAAAAACTCAGGCAACAACACTTACAAAGAAGTCTTACGATGGCTTACCAACCGTGGAAATGGAGGGTCACCCCATAGTCGAATCACCTTCCGTCAAGCTTTTGGGAATCAACATCAACAATAACATGTCCTGGCACCACCACGTCGTCAGTATTGCTAAAACGGCATCTCAGAAGCTTGGACTTTTGTTCCGCTGTAGGAAGTTGTATACACTAGAGCAACTGCTGCTGCTCTACAAGGCACAGATCCGACCATCGCTGGAGTATTGCTCCCATGTGTGGGGATGCGCTCCAAAGCACTCTCTAAAGTTTCTGGACTCTATCCAGAAAAGAGCGATTAGACTAGTCGATACGCCTAACCCCACAAAGGACCTCCACAGCCTGCAACATCGAAGGAGGGTGGCTGACCTATCCCTGTTTTACAGATTCTATCACGGAAGATGTTCGAGTGAGCTCTCTCAGATCATAACACCACAGGCCGTCCGAACCAGGAACACTAGAGAAGCTCTGCGAGCTCATCCTTACCAGGTCGAGATCCTTACTCCCCGAACCAGTCTCCTCCAGCATTCCTTCTTTTGGAGAACTTCGACGCTGTGGAGTCAGCTGCCGGGGAATTTGTTTCCCGATGGCTACAACCTGCAGCGTTTCAAATCTAACGTGAACCGATACTTATCCTCTCGCAGCGCTTCTACAGCGCCATAGGGTTTCAGCCTTTGCGGGAGGCCGACCATAAAAAAAAAATTTGGGATCTGTCAGATGAGTAAGTAAGAAACTTTAACTTTTAACTTGACGTTAACGAGTACCTGATGACAATCCAATTCTGGGCTCATTAGCTTAAAGCCCTTGAGTGCTAGTAGCGTTTGGCTGTAGTACACATTGTCCATTTGCGACTAGTTTATGATGTGTTAGTGTGGGGTGGTTCAACTGCGGCTAAGCGTGTATTTGCGGTTCAAAAACGCTTCGTTTGATGGATCGTGAAAGCTTCCCCCACGCAATCTTGCAGAGAAATTTTCAGATCCTTAGGGATACTTCCTCTACCATTTGTTTTTTATCTATCAGCTGTTGGTGAACATTCATCAAAACAGAGATAGATTCCTGAGATATTCTGATGTACACTCGCATGATACAAGATCTGAAAGTAATTATGTAGTACCATATAGGCGTTTGAACATCTTAATGAGAGAATGTTACCTGCTGAATGCAAATAAATTGCATCATATGTATCTTTTAAAAAGTATGTGAAGATCATCACCATAGTCACAATGTCTTAACAGACATGTTGTGAACTCGTAAAATGCATTAAGTCGGAGCTAAAGTATTGCCGACACGAATATTATCCATAGTCCATATTATCGCTTCTGTAAATATTTCCGAAGAATGTAAGCATTCTCATCGACACAATGGAGGATAGTCTCTTTGGATTACCGAGCTCATCCAATATGGAAACATTAGTTCGATGGGCGGTATAAGGAATTCTCAGCATTCTCCTCCACGTCCACATTTCAGAAGCATCTATGCGAGCTCGATCTTTTTTTTAGTCCAAGTTTCCGAGGCATACAAAAATATGGAGAACACAAGAAACTGAACCAGTGACGTTTTGGTAGCTTTAGTGACGTTATGGTCACGCCATATTTTAGTAAGCTTTGTCATGGCCACCCGTGCCTTTAAATGCGCCGTCGAATCTCATTCCCACAGCTACCTGAATTGTCGATCAAAGAACCGAGGTACAAAAAACTTTGAACCACCTTACAACGGCCTATTGACTTTAATTCTCGATGATTGTCATGCTGTCTATCTACGATAATAACCTTGGTCTTGTTGTAGTTAATACCAAGACCATATGCTGCACTTTGTTGTTCTAAAACGTTCAATAGTGCTACTAGTTCTTCCTGAGAAGCAGCAATAAGGATTGTATCGTCAGCAAATCTTAAGTTAGATATTTTGCTTCCGCCAATAGTTATACCGCCATTCCAGTTGTCCAATACCTAACTCATCACAAATTCAGAGTAAATGTTAAAAAATAACATCGGAGATAATACGCACTCAATTCTTACACGAGTTGAGCTAGACTCATAGATTTGCTGTATGAGAAATACTAAGTGGTAAGGGACTCCCATGGAGATAAGGATTTCCTACAGTCTAGGCCACTTTACGTTATCAAATGCCTGAGAATAGTCTACAAAGCAGATAAAAACGGGAAAATAATGCTCTCTGGCTTTTTCAATAATCTGTCTTAAGTTTAAGATCTGTTCACGCGTACCGCGTCCTTTTACGAAACCTGCCTGCGCCTGAGAAATTTGCCAACCAATAAAACCCTCCAAACGAGACTGTAAAATATATAGTAGAACCTTGCTTGCATGAGAGATTAACGAAAGTAGGCGATAATTGTCTGGATTTGTTGGAGATCCTTTCTTATGAAGTGGAACAAATATGGATGTGCACCATTCATCTGGCCAAACACCGGAGGACCAGACCCTCTTACAAATATTATATAAAAGAGAGATGCCGTCTTCACCCAAGCATTTTGGTGTTTCGGCAGAAATTGCATCAATGCCTGTAGCTCTATTAGTTTTTAGCTTATTGAGGGCATGTTCCACTTCAGACAAAAGAATGTTAGGTTCATATTCAAAATCCAATGAGACGACTTGAGGGCCATCATCATGGTACAGCTGGTGTTCGCAGTAATTCGTGATACCTCAATAACCTCATGGAAGTTGGGTATGTGACAAGCTTTTACTAAATCTATTTGCCTATTCCGTAGATGAATACATAGTCTCTAAATCAAAATAGAGACATTTCTATGTAATTTTTTATCACATTCTTGTTTTCAATGACTTATCCAATAGCAAATTATGTAGCTCAAATGGATTAATGAATACTACTACTACTCCGATATTTGTGCCTGTGATATTTCTTAAGACAATTTCTTTGGCTGCTATAGTTACACACATAAAAATAATTTCTTAGATGGAGCACAGATGCTTTAATTCAAGTATACCATAACCTCCCATATGCGCAAAGTTAAGCTAATCTTAAAGTGAGAATACGATATCTTTGACCATATAAGGGTTATATTAAGAAAATATCTTCATTGCAAAACTGGGAAATTCTTGATAGTAGGAATACCAAAATCTCAAATCAAGCGTATGGTAATCTTGGCCGAAGTATTTCATAATCTTGACTGGGAGCATTTCATAAACTTGACGCAAGTAGCTCAACTTTATTCTAAAATTGTGATATTCTTGGATGATGAATGAGGAATAGTATTAATTTAAGCATTCAAACTCTTCTATGAGCATGTAGAAATTTTTCTGGAGAAATAGTTCTGCAAAATTTCTTAAATCCCATTTATTATACTTAGTACTTATCTAGAAACCGCACCTGAGTCAGGTCTTCGCATCCCAATTTTTTTAATACTCATTCATGGTTGGATAGATCCAGTGATAAGGAAGCCGATGGGAACTGGGACGCGACTCAAATGGCGGTGGACCAGCACTACCGGCAGATTCGATGACTGATAGTTGACGGTGGTATCACGGGTATTATGCAGGATCCAGGCCAGGGTGCAGGTATTACGCTACAGTGCTAAAGACGGCGGCGAATACGACAATCCGAAAACCTATAATGGCGGCGCGGACACGGACGGGCACAGGCTGTTGAGTTGAGAGGGTGGACACTGTGGACAGGTTAGAGTTGACTCGAAACACGCTGCGCGCCTGCGCGCTCCGACATTGGTAGACGTCAAATAAATGATTTACTTGATACAAAATATAGAGTGTGCTTGTAAAACAGCGTTCATTTTCAAACCAAGATTGTGATATTGTAAATGAAGGTTCGCATTTGCAAGCTGTCTATATTTTTGATAGAAGTAAACTGGACAACGCTGGAAAAAATGATAATCTTGATATAAAATTATGAAATATTTGTTGTTAAATTATTATAGCCTTGGTTGCAAAGAAAATTGTATTTTCTTTAGGAGCATATTTATTTAAAATAAGTATATAAATCAAAAATATATTATTCTGATACAAATTTTCTATAATTTTCTCATCAAATATTCTTTCTTAGAGTGAGAACCGATATTCTTGTTGTGAGTATGTATTTACAAGAATATCACAATTCTTGACTTGAGATTTCCTTTTTATGTGTGTACGAGTACGCCTATGGTTTTCATAATCCAATTCTTAACGATCCGGCGAACGTGTAATTCTCACTCAATAACACGATTTTTCGCGTATCGCCAAAAAGTGGACTGATCACTGTAATCCAGGTTGGTGTGCAGCTGCTGTTTTCTGATGATATCACGTCGCTGCCACTGCCGATCTTCTTCTTGCTCTTCATCTTCTCTCACCGTCTCATTATTAACTTTTTACCATAAACAGGGACTGAGAGGTGTGATAGGTGGGGACTATATGAAAAAAATTGCCCCAGCACCTATCATTAGAAAATTGGATACCCGGATCATCGCGTCGGTAGTACGCTATAAAAATGAAGCACCTTGGTTTTATGTAAATGCAATATCTTCGATGCATCAATGCTGGGGTTCCGCAGGGATCGGTATGGGCTCCGAGAATATTTCTGCTTCATATCAAGAACCTACGAACCCAATCCATAGTTTTGCGGATGATAGTAGTTATCTGTGGTCGAGCTGTTTCCAAGACCCAGTAATGTACGCTTTCAAATAAAAAGTACCCAAGCCAGCATTTCGTTCTAATTAACAATGAGACTCTGCTCAGGACTCAGTCGTTCAAGCTTCTAGTAGTCAACATTACAGAAAATCTGATCTGGCAGGATCACGTTGCGTCAATTGCAACAGATGCTGGTAAAAAGCTCAGATACCTATTCCGAGCCAGAAATTACTTCTCACCATGTAACCTTCTCGCGCTATACATATAGAGCCCAGGTAAGATCTGGCCATTTGGCCTGGAGTATTGCTCTCATGTCTGGGGACCTGCTGCTCTAACTACCATGTCTATACTAGATGCCGTCCAGAGAAAGGCAATTTTCGACTAATTGGCGACTCGGCCTTAACGCGCCACCTCCAGCCACTTTCTCATCGGCGTGTTGTTGGTGACCTCTCACTATTCTACTGATATTCCAACGGAATCTGCTCCTCTGAGCTATCATCCTCTATCGTTTCGCCGCTCACCGCTCCTATCATACATCAAGAACCGAGCGGTACAACCACACATTTATTCCCAGGGTGTCCAAGGCTTGGAATGGACTGCCAGGAGATGAATTTATTAAGCCTGCACGTGTTGGTCTATTCAAGTCCCGCGTTAACAAACTTCCCCTAACATAACCCTTTCACAGCAGCCGCGGTACTCTGGTATTTAGACTCCACCTACGTGGTCTGTTCAGTTACACTCTAGCCAATATGGATTCAGAGCTAAATGCTCCACAACAGCAGCTATTAAAGATGTAGTTGATGTAATCATTGAAGGCTTGGAAAAAGGAGAACATGAAGAATTAACTCTATGTGACCTGTCAAAAGCTTTCGACTCTATATCTATTGAAATATTAATCAGTAAACTGCAGTGTTATGGAATACCCCTCGACTTTATTAAATCTTATTCCAAAGACAGATGGCAATGTGTTAATGCAAATGGACAGTTTTCAAAATTGATGTCAACGGTCAGAGGAGTCCCCCAAAGATCAGTTTTGGGCCCGTTCTTCTTTATAGTATATATCAATGATATATTCAGATATCTATCACCATATAAGTGTGTTGCTTATGCTGATGATGTCACCATCATCATTAGCAACAAAGACCTACATGCATTAAAAATCAACAGTGATGAGGCACTGCATAATGCAAATGACTGGTTCACTATGAACTCACTGCTACTCAATAGAGAAAAGACTGATAGCATTGTTTTCTCTACTAATAACAAATACATTGAGGGTAAATCAATAAAATACTTAGGATTACTCATTGACGATAGGCTCTCATGGAATGATCATATTTGCTACTTACAAAACATACAAAAAATATTTTTGTTCTCCGTAATTTGAAGACAGTACTGAGTTTTGATATACTACTTTCAAGTTATTTTGCGCTAATCCACTCCCATTTAACTTATGGTGTTGTGGTGTGCGGCAACTCTAGCCAGGCCTGAAAAATATTTGTATTGCGGAAAAGAGCTGTGCGAGTCCCTCTGGGATTAAGCTGGAGAGAACACTGCCAGCAGCATTTTATTAATCTCAAATTTGCCACTTCCTTGCATCTTTATTCACGCGTCTATATTGGAGGTACATAAGCAGCTAGATCAGCTTGCTGTTGGAGCTGACTTCCATGAATACAACACAAGGAACTCTGATGCCGTCAGAATGCCCTTTTATAGACTGAGGAAGTCAGTAAAAAACTCATTGAAAATTGACTTGTATTCCTCCAAACATAAGACATCTTGATTACTGTCGCTTCAAGATTGCCACAAAGAAGCTTCTTCTGAAACATTGCTTTTACACTGTTGAACATTTTAAGGGTACACATTTTAATGTATAGACTCTATGTTGTTTTTAACGATTCACCTGTACATTGTACTTTCGTGAAAATAAATCTACTACTACTACTACTACTACAAAGAAAAGAAGAATTTATTCAACATTCTTTTGGTAGATATCAGTTATGACTGTGATTTCGGTTCTATGATGTATATTATAAATATTTTAGTTATGTGCTACTAATACCACTTGTTCCTTATCCCTTTTACACATTTTTCACAAATTACTTTACTTGTGAGGTTGATTTAAAACATACTGACAACAATAAACTATCTGTATCTGTCTGGTTTTTATGACTGACACTTGTACCTGTATCTACTAAAGTAGGAGTCCATATAAATGCATACACCATAATTTTATCGGTTTCAGATGCATGTCACATGTTCCATTTGCCTTTTCCTGGAACGACATGAGAAGCGATTCAAAAATTTAAGAGTCGTACCGTGTCTGAACAATCTCGTCTACATATCAATATCATTCATTCATTCTTCACTTTGTCACTTCATTATACTTTTACGAAATCACGACCTGATTGTGAATTCCAAGGTGACTGTAGATCCTAATCCACATAGAAATTCAACCATATCGTCCCGTATCTGTACAGTATTGAACAAAAACGAAGAATGGAGAATTTAGGGTGAACTGTGGTCCTCACAGTTCAGCCCAAGCTTATTGTGTGCCTGTTATTCACAATCGCATGTTCAGGTTATTAGTCCAAGTAGTCCGCAACAAAAATATATGCCTTAAACTAAGATTGAAGTTTATCGAGTGCTACGTGTGGTCACAACTACTGTACGGAGTAGAAACTTGGACTCTCAAGGCTCGGACCATCAAAAAACTAGAGGTTTTTGGAATGTGGCTTTATCGCAGAATATTAAAAATACCCTGGACGGCTAGAGTTACCAACAAGGAGGTCCTGAGACGAATAGGACAAGAGAGGAAACTAATAGTAACAATCGAACGGAGAAAAACAATATACCTCGGCCATATTCTAAGGAATAACAAATACGAACTACTGCAGACTATCATGCAAGGACGAGTAGATGGAAAAAAGGGCATAGGAAGAAAAAATAAATCCTGGCTGAGAAACATTAGAGAATGGACTGATATGAGTGTAGGAGAACTGTTCCACATTGAAAAAGACAAAGATGCATTCAGAGAAGTGGTCGCCGACCTCCGTTAGGAGACGGCACTAGAAGAAGAAGAAGAAGTCCGCAACAGTTTGAGTCCCAGTAAGCATATCAGTCACCTCACCAGTGCAGGAACATACTGGGCACTCTTTCACCATATATCCCACAGTTTTTTTGGTCGCACCACAATCGTACTGTAGGGATTGGTTTTTCCCTCATTTAAACAGAGAGTCTCTATACACGGTGTCCTTAAACTTCCTTGAAACGTGATATTCTCGTAACAAAAAAAGTTCAAACAAAAACTGAGTGGAATTTTCGAAGGTACTATAGAATCTATCACACCACGTTTTCACGTGCTCTTGGTTTCACATTTTTTACATAGATACATAGAAGCCCTAGTCTAATCTACATCACTGGGCAGTGCCCTACACACTTCCAGTATTTGGCATCCAAGTCTATATAGAAACTAAGCCCATGACTTGCTTCCCTGTATAATATTATCACGCCATTAAAATTTCTCAGATGTTTCCGAGAGACCCTTTCATCGATTTTCCCTGCCTATTTTGGGACCCCGACAAACAAAAGTTATCTTCTCCAAAGATTGTTCATCTATCCGTATTCGATGTTAAATTCATAAATCAAGCTGCATTTTCTCAATTAACTACGTAGTCACTCTGTTTTCTAGCATAAACTGTGAAGCTTTAATATACATTGCTACACATCTGAAAGTTGATTATGAGTAGGGATGGAAATTGGAAAAATAGATACAAGTAGATAGACTTAGGATGAATTAAACGATTTTTCGTCAATTTGTACTACTTTGCACAATATTTCAATTTCTTTTTGTACGTCAACCTTAAAACTCACCCCCAACTGCTTTTTCAAATAGCACCCCATAGGTTTTCCTACATAAATGATATCCCTATTTTATTTAATATTTCTTGGTTCCCTATAATTTAATGTGCAAATAAAATAAAAAGTCGTTCGACGCAAGAAATGGATGAAAAATATACATACTTTTGAGAACAAATGTCTTTTTTGTTCTTTTGTTACGTAGGAGAAGCTGTGGGGAGCTATTTAGAAAAAAGTAGGAGGTGAGTTTTAAGGGCTGAAATACAAAAAATATTTTGAAACCGTGGTATGGTAGGCCATCTAGTACCCTTGAAAAACCCACCTAGTTTTTTTTACTTGTTTTTCTCACGATAATATTACACCTCAAACAAATCCTCATTTTATTTAATTTATGCTTACGTCTTTACGAAATAAAAAACAGTTTTTTGTACAAAATGAAAGGTAATTTGTTTAGGAAAAACTACTGGGTGCTATTTGGAAAAACAAAGTTGGGGTGAGTTTTAAGGGTTGAAGTACAAATAAAACTGTTTTGAAAACATGGTAACATAGACCCTGTCATCATCATCACCATAGTCACAATGCTTTAACAGACATGTTGTGAACTCGTAAAATGCATTAAGTCGGAGCTAAAGTATTGCCGACACGAATATTATCAATAGTTTTGAGAACTGTAACTCGCCATCGTTCTCGATTTACTGTCAGTTCAGTGGCGCTCTTGATACTCATATCCAGCAACTGTTTCGTCGTATCCACCCAGCGTGTAGGGGAACGGCCACGGCGTTGCCCACTCGGGGCATGACCCTGAACTACAAGTTTCTCCATATTATCGCTTCTGTTGTCCGAAGAATGTAAGCATTCTCGTCGACACAATGGAGGATAGTCTCTTTGGACTACCGAGCTCATCCAGTACGGAAACGTTGGTTCGATGGGCGGTATAAGGAACTCTTAGCATTTTCCTCCACGCCCACATTTGAAAAGCATCTACGCGAGCTCGATCTGCCTTTTTAACAGTCCAAGTTTTCGATGCATACAAAAATATGGAGAACACAAGAGACTGAACCAGCGACATTTTGGTAGCTTTAGTGTTGTTATAGTCACGCCATATTTTAGTAAGCTTTGTCATTACCATACCTGTCTGTTGAATGCGCCGTCGAATATCATTTTCACAGTTACCCAAATTGTCGATAAAACTTTGAACTACTTCACAACGGCCTACTGACTTTATTGCTCGATGATTATCGTGCTCTGTGTAGTTAATACCAAGACCATACGCTGCACTGTGTTGTTGTAAGATGTTTAATAGAGCTACTAGTTCTTCTTGAGAAGCAGCAATAAGGGTTGTCATAGACCCTGTAGTACCCCCAAAAATTCCACTCAATATCACGTGTCGAGTAAATTCAGGAAGACCCCATGATTTGTCTGGATTTTGTTTAATGAGCTCCAGATTTTCCGTGGCAGTTCTAAGGCTAGTGGTTTCTCTTTATGCATTATTTACCACCCACTTTTCCTCCCAAGCCTAGATGGGGTTGAAACTGTCAGTGCTAGGTGATCTAGCACCTAGAAGGAGGGATGTCTATATCTGAGCTACGAAATAGGTGTTAGACGTTACCTAAACTCTTGTACGGTACTTTACACGACTGAGACGTCCCTCAATACCGCATGATTCCTTGTATAATGCATTTAAACAATAAAGGCACGGACAGTGTATCAGATAAACAAATTACCAGCGATTTACCTAGAAATGTAAACAAATTAGTCGTGCAGTCTGTTTTGTACGTCTTATAAAAATAGTCGCGTATCCACAGCAAATGACAACAAATATATTTTACTGTTCCCATTAATGTGGCTTCTTACATACTAAGCATGTAGCGTTTGCAACAAAGAAACCATTGGATAAAGCAATCCATGTCCTAATCGCTATTCTTGCAACTGCAATATTTCTTTGGATGTCTACGATGCATGATTTATGGCGAATTTTATTCTTTGGTTTGCTAGGAGACTGTGCACTTATAATAACTATAGATAGTGTGGTATTATCACGTTTCGTGGTGTAATTATACGCTGTTAGCTAAAAGTATATAAACATTATGTGACTGTATACAGTTCTCAAAACTATTGGTAACGGCGATTGTATATTGCAGCGATGGTCAAGTATTCCTAATCCGGGATATGAAAATTGCAGCGTTGGTTATTTTTCCATTTCAAGTAAACATGTAAATTGCAGCGGACGACCCTCTGTTAAGGGATAGGAGGTTTTATAACAGCCATCCATCATTGTTTATTTTTGAGAGTCTTTGATAAATACTGGAACAGACACATACATTAAAATGAATAGTGTCAGAATAAAGCACACTTCAAATGCAACAACTAAAAAGAAGCAAGATTTTTTGAATCTTAGAATAGGTTTATTACTCAATGAAAATAGGATAAGTGGATTAGAATATATAAAAAGTGTATGTCAGTTTTATGGTGAGAACCTTAGTAATTATGGTTTTTTATGTATATATTGATCTAAGACGATTTACGAACATGTTTGTACATAATGTTATGTATTATTAACAATTAACAATTTAGAAAAGTATAATTTTATTTCAATGTCAATAGTTTTTGTTTTATTATTAACTGCTCTAACAAAAGAAGGATTTGTTAGTTTCAGTCTAAAAAAACCGCGCATTGGGTATACTATCACCTTCTGAAAATTGCAAAAAAGTATCAAAATTGTCACAATAATTGTTGGTATTGTCGAAATTGCCTAAAATAATGGAAATATGTATCAAGAAATTAACTTTTCTAGTTAAGTTCTAGTTAGTTAAGTAGAGAATCGCAAAATCTCTCTAACAATAAGTGCGAATAAAATTTTGGGTTTGTAATTTAAAAAAGTCATTGTGATGTCATATAGTTTTCAAGATCACTAACAGAAGTAGGTAAGTAAATGCCACCAAATTGTTGCTTTAGATAAAAATTAATTTGACCTGTCACATAATATTATTTTTATATAATATTTTGCTATACAAATCCAAATTAATTTTTAGAATACCTCCAAACAGGTAGACTGCGCCGATAAGGGACCCTCGCTGCAATTTTCACCATCTTTTATGGTCACCTTTGAGATTTGTAGGACTATACCCTAACCGCGGCTGCAACTTGTATCCTTCCATTGATAATATTCGTGTCGGCAATACTCTAGCTCCGACTTAATGCATCTTACAAGTTCACAACATGTCTGTTGAGACATTGTGACTATGATGATGATGCTGATTGTGAATATTTTTGATTTTGAATCACTTAAATAACATACAAATGAAATCAGTGTCGCATATCTCAAATCACTTGGTTCAGTCGCAGTGTTGAGTTTCGGTCTCGCTTGAAGAAAATTAAAAGTTTCAGACCTCTCAGATCTTCAGGTTTACCTAAAAAATCGAATATCTTAATTTGGCTTTCTATTAAGATGAGAATTCGTATTTTGGATAACCTAAGGGTGAGATTACAAATCCAGTCGCAGCTTTGAGTTTCAGTCTCGTTTGACGAAAATAAAAAATTTCAGATCTTTCATAACCTCATTTATGCAGTCACAGTGTTCCAAAATGTAACCGCCATCTTAAACATTTAAATTGATTTTTCTCAGAAATACACCTAGTAAATGTTACCAAAAAATATTTGCTTTCTATAACTAGGATTTACTGCAATGATTTTTGGTAAATACTTTTTCTCTTATCAATTAAGCTGAAGTGATAGGGGGTTATTCAGTGTTTTTCAAATAAACATCTATAACTCCCAAAGGACTGAAGGGATTTTAAAAAACTTGGTTTTACTGGAAAAGCATATATCGTTCTATCAAGCTCATCTTACCTATGATATGTCTAATTCCTAGTGACGATGCTAGATTACGTTTTTGAGATAATAACCTAAAACTGTAAAATTCTCCAAAACGTCACATACAGTGATGTTTTTTTCATAAGAATCTGGAGAAATAGGTTGGCAAAAACCGTATATCGATGTCTTACCCTAACGTGGAATATCGAAAAAATAAAATGGGCCCAATGTAAAAAGTTCCTAAGTCACATTTTTCGGTTTTTGAGAAAAATATATATTTTTCTCTGGAAATATTACCTTTCCGAATAATGATTTGACTTTATAATCTTGTATTTTATTACCTTTAGATTGAGCGACTTTAAGTAAATGTTAGTTTAGTGGTCTAACTTCCAAGATTTTCTTTTCAGAAACGAACTTAGGCACTTTTATCTTTTGATTTCAAAAGGGTGATAAAATCCTGTATATACTATTTAAAAATGGCCATACAAACCTGTATAAGACACTATAAAATATTTTTATTTTATATAATATATGAGAATACAAAGTACATTAAAAATACAGAAGTTATTCATAAATAGCGGTCTCACAGTCTGTTGCTTCATTAAGAACTTCATTTTCTGAGCTAGGACGCATATCAGATGTATTATTGTTTGTAGGTCAGATATGTGATATCTGTAAGAGAGAATTGTGGTGAAATTAACAGTTTTGCTTTATATGATAAAACTTTTAGGTTATCTCAGAATAAAACAGAACAATATTTTAGGCAATATTAAAAAAACCCACTTACCTGTGTTTCTTGTACTATATCTCCACAATTTTTCAACTATAAACGATGAGACAAATTTACTGAAATAATAAATCACTAAGAGCATGCTTCTATCAGTGATGAATGGAAAAACAAATTGTAAATCACAAACTAAGCATAAATAATATGCTAGTGGACTAAGGCAATTTTTGCGTTGAAGTGGTCATTCATAGTGACTAAGAAACCATGTACTTAGGCTCATCCTCCTGTAAAAATATATTTTATCTAATATTTGGCTGGACTTAAGCACATGTGGTTATATAGTCACATATAGGTGCATCTTACAATAATTTTAGATGTACTACCAGCAAGCTAACGAAAAGTTCAGATAGATGGCACTGATAGTCTATAATTGATCAAAATGTGACTTGCACTGGACCTTTCAAATGTTATCATATTACTGAAAATAAGACGCTGTTACACTGGTACTTATTGAACTTCATTAGCTTCTATGACCTCCTCATTCTGTTCAGAAAAGCAAGGCTTCCTATATACACGGATTTATGCAAATATGCCAGCTTCATGACTCATCTGACAGAGTGGATGTACGTATCGCAATTTATTTATTGACATTTTGTTCGGTACTACAATGCCTCTACTAATTACCAGCCATCACCAATGCCATTCAGTTGTCCAAACATTGTACCAACAGACGTCTTCAGATGTGGGTTAAAATTAAGCGTGATCAATCTGGGAAAGATTTCATAATGGAACGTCGATTTTATCATCGAGCTACAAGAACGTATCATCAATAAATTTTTATTTTTATCGTAACAATACACTGTTCATATATAAATAAATGCTTACACAACAGGTCTTGTACATGCAAATAATTTGTAATAAATTTTTAAGGAATATCAAGAGATATCGTGCCGTCCATACGTTGTAGTTGGGAGCAATGGTAATATTTCAAAATTTCTAACGTGCAGAGAGAGTAGAGGTTGGGAAGTACAAAATAGACATGAAATCAGGATCACGTTCTGTAGGCTACCAGATATTTTTGGGTTTCTTATATAACCTAAATACTGATATATGCTGATTCAAATTTATCAAATCAGTGCCACAAAGAAATCTGTAAGCTTCTTTCTATGGAATATACATGTGATATTCTCTTGTCCATGTCCATTAATAGTAAATACAGATATTCAGCATTGACCAACCACATGAAATGATAAGAGAAAATAATATTTATTTGAATAAAAGGTCATAATCATAGTCACAATGTCTTAACAGACATGTTGTGAACTCGTAAGTGTGGAGCTAAAGTATTGCCGACACGAATATTATCAATAGTTTTGAGAACCGTAGCTCGCCATCTTTCGCGATTTACTGTCAGTTGAGTGGCGCTCTTGATACTCATATCCAGCAACTGTTTCGTCGTATCCACCCAGCATGTAGGGGAATGGCCACGGCGCCGCCTACTCGAGGTGTGACCCTGAACTACAAGTTTCTCCATATTATCTCTTCTGTGTATATGTCCGTAGATTGCAAGCATTCTCGTCGACACAACGGAGGACAGTCTCTTTGGATTACCGTGCTCATCCAGTATGGAAACGTTAGTTCGATGGGCGGTACAAGGAACTCTCAGCATTCTTCCTCCACGTCCACATTTCAAAAGCATCTATGTGAGCTCGATCTGCCTTTTTAACAGTCCAAGTTTCCGAATAAAAGGTATATCAATAATAAAACTTAATTTTTATCCATTTTGCCCGACTAGGGCGAGTAAAGCAGCATTCACTGCTGGGCAAAATGAACATAAAGGTTAGCACTTCTACCCATGTAAGAAGGTGCACGCTTCATGGGTCCATCTTCTGCAATATAATATATCGCTCACTGCAGTCAGTACAAAAGCAATAACCTTGGATATTTTTCAGTCGAGTCATACAATAGAATAGAATACGTCGTCCAGTCTTTGCAAAAATTTCAACAGCTCAGCTTCTTTGTCATCAGAAAATACTTTGCTTTTTCTCGGTGTCGGTGTACGTTAGATTTGAAACGCTGCAGGTTGTAGCCGGCGGGAAGCAAATTCCCTGGTAGCTCATTCCATAGCGTCGAAGTTCTCCAAAAGAAAGAATGCTGGAGGAGACTGGTTCAGGGAGTAGGGACCTCGACCTGGTAAGGATGAGCTCGCAAAGTCTCTAGTGTAGCTCTAGTGTTCCTCATTCGGACAGCCTTTGGTGTTGTTAAAAAAACGCAAATTTACGGTGGTGTTTCCGTCAAGGGAAGAGTGGGTGTCTAGGAAAAGACAGCTCATCGAAGGAGGAGGACAGGTCTAGTACACAGAGTGTTCACTCGCTAGAGAGGGCTCGAGCTCCACACAGTATTCCAGGCTGAGGTCTGTGCGACACTTGCTTGTGTAAATCGTATTCGGGAAATTGACGGGTCTAGGAGGCGGATTACTATCTGCTCTGACAGTCAGGCAGTCTCAGCTAAACACAAGGTATCACCGTTGTGGCTACCTGGGCACAATGGGTGTAAAGGGTAACGACATGGCGGATCATCTGGCTAGGATGGGATCCGGCAACAGTTTTGTGGGCCCGGAACCAGCCTTAGGACTATGTGCAAACTTGATTAGAAAACCAACTGGAGAGTGGATCCAGAATCAGCACTCTCTGAGATGGAACAACATCTCTGGTCATCTCCGTCAAGCTCTGGAACTATTAGCAGGGCCTGCAGAGAGAATAGGACGATTTTGTCTCTCTCTGGATAGGAGTAACTTGAGATTGCTAGAAGGCCTATTATTAACGGGTCACAATACATTCAGGCGTCACTTGTTCGTGATGAGGGTGGTCAACGACCCAACGTGCACATGGTGTGATGAAGAGGAAGAATCCTCGGCACACATCTTGTGTCTCTGTGAAACCCTGGGTTATCACAGGCAGACTATGCTGGGCTCAAGAACCTTGGAATCAATAGAGATAGAAAGGATAGGACCTAAGAATGTACTTGCCTTTGTTAAAAGGGCAGGTCTTAGGAACTAGCGCGGATAGAGGCGCAAAAGGGCTCATCGTGTGGCCTATGCACCAGTCACATTCTGTGCTGGATAGCCTCTGGTCCTTATTCATTCATTCATTGGTGTTATTATCTGAGAGAGCTCACCCCAACATCTTCCGCGATAGAATCTGTAGAACAGCGATAGGTCAGCCACCCTTCTCGATGTTACGGGTAATGGAGGTTCTTTGTGAGGTTAGGCGTACCGATTAATCTAATTGCTCTCTTCTGGATAGTGTCCAGAAGCTTTAGAGAATGCTTTGGAGTGCATCCCCACACATGGGAGCAATACTCCAACGATGGTAGAATCTGTGCCTTGTAGAGCAGCAGCAGTTGCTCTGGTGTGTACAGCTTCCTACAGCGGAACAGAACTCCAAGCTTCTGGGATGCCGTTTTAGCAATACTGACGACATGGTCGTGCCAGGGCATGTTATTGTTGATGAGCTGACCCTCCATTTCCATAGTTGGTAAGCCAACGTGAGACTTCTTTGTAAGTGTTGTTGCCTGAGTTTTTTGTAAGTTGAACTGTACTTTATTTGCTAATCCCCACTCGACAATTGTTTTGATATCTACGTTGATCTGTGAGGCATGCTGCTGTCGCCGACGTACCGTGTCCTGGGATGATAGTGGCTTGCCTGGTTCCATGCAGGACATTAATGTGCTGTCGTCTGCGAAGCTTTAGATTGGATTGTATGTTATTTCCAGCAGCTTGCTGATGTACAGCAGAAACAGTGTAGGGGATATGACAGATCCCTGAGGAACACCGGCGTTTATTCCGATATGAGGTTTGACGTTCTCAAACCCTGCACATTCGTCACCATTCGTCCTGCGGGAAAAGAAAAAAAAGATGCACCTTTTAACTTCTAGCTAGAGCTCATCAGTCGATTGTAATTCTGAGCGCGAGTTGGAGCGCCGATGGATATGGTATTCAAGTTGGCTGTGAAACCGGACGCTACAGATCCCGAGTCCGAGTGTGTCCGGACTCGGGACTGTCGAGCCGTCGGCGGCACCTGATTCGATTAAATGCCAACCGTGGAAACAATCGAATGCGCCAGGCCTACCTCGATCGGTCATCGTCTCGTTCTCGTTGACGCGCTACTGTTACTTCGGTTCGACTCGACGTGTGACTCATTTGCTGCCGATTACCTAGAATCGACGGTTATTTTTATACACGGCTTGAAGATGCAGTTAGATAAGCCCATGGCCATGGATGCTATGCTTGTTAGATTTGTTAATTAATTGAAATTAATATTTTAGTTTTGATTCGGTTTCAATTGGCTATTACAGTTGGCAATTAACAAATGGACTAGTATCACGAGGTTAAGAACAATGATTTAATTGTTATAACCGCTTAGTGCATACAAAAATAAACGTACTGCTGCATTTCGTTACTTTCTACATCATTTCGTTTTTTAGTAATTCCATTCTAAAGTTTAAAGAAAGGAATTCAAATTCAGCTAATCAGTGCCAACCGCGCAAATCATCAGCAGTGCATTGTTGCCAAGAACAGCTGCGACTCGCAGACGGGAACAGAAGACAAGATAGATGAGCCAGCCCGCGTACAGCTCCGGCATTTCGCGCGCCATCAGAATGCGGCAACACAGCACACGTATCTGTCCTTTGATTGGCTGTTCGCCTTTAGGGCAGTGACGTCACTGCTCTAGGAGAATTCAAATATTTTTCTCATTTTCATGGCTTTCCTGTGCCCAAAAAGATCGGAGAAAAAAATGAGATGCTTTTTATGATGTACTCTATCATATCAACCAAAAAAATTCATGATACTAGTCCATTGCACATGTCAATTACAAAAATTATCTGAAAATAAAGCTACAGAATCTTTAACAAGACTGTATTAGTTATTACAAGAAGGTTTATGTGTGACCGTATCAAAAACGAGAAAACAGATATTGGCTAAGCATGCAAAAGTGATTGACTCTTGTCTTATAAACCGAAGATTTTTCTGACGGAAGCTACAAATGTTTAATTGATTTCCTGATACGACTTCCTTTTAGTTTTTTCATTCCCGGCCTTTGAGTCCATCCATCCTTGACTCAGTTCCTTTCTAAGAAAAGTCAAACAGTATGACAAACATGGTAGCCATGGCCATTTCTCAGAAACTTTCAGTATTTGGCAAAAATGTAGTATTAGGAATCGTTTTACTAGTTCAAATCGAAATAGCTCCATAACTGTTACGTTCAAACATCGGGAATTCTCAATAAAAGTGAAAGTATTTTGTAAGAACTTTCTGGCGATGGTATAAAATACAGTGTGTTCCATTTAAAATAAAGAAAATTATGGTCGCGAGTCTTGGTTCACCCTTTTTACAAAATCAAAGATAACAAAAACTTGTTAACTCTAGACAAAACTAGACAACCACGAAATTATTCTAGCATTGAGAAACAAGCTTCCAGTTATTGATTTTTTAAGATACAGGGTGGTGAATTTGTTAAGATTTTCACATAAAAGTTGCACTATAATAACCTGACAAAACCTTATATTTCCGGAATAGGGAGAGCGGGTACAAATTAGATTTAGAATAATATCTGTATCTCAGGATAAGAGAGTATCAGGTCCAAAAATAACAAAATCTAGTTTTATCTCAAAAAGTGTTATATATCAGGTCATCTGTTAGGAACAAAAGTACCTAATACCAAGTCCATATATTCAATGGTATTTATACCCAGTATACAATGCACGTATCAAGTCCCTTTCAGCAGTATGTTAAGTACAAGTAATTGACTACAAGAATAAAATTCAATTCAATTCAATTCAATTCATTTATTAATCCATCAGATCTGATACAGATATTGGATACGTCAACATACACAAGATTTAAAATCAGTATTGTACATTCACATTCTCTAGAAATTTAGACATACATATATAAAAACACATAAAAGATTATACAAATTAAAAAACAGTTAGTATTCATGCATTACATGCATCGTAAAACTCTTGCAGGGAGTAGAAAGCGCCATTTATCAGAAGGCCTTTCAACGCACTTTTAAATTTTGCCCCATTCAGACAACTAATGGAACTCGGTAGAGATCTGAATTGTTTGTGGCCCATATAAAAAGGACTGTTTTCGTATTTTGCGGTGTTGTGCTTAATTGATCTAAGTGAGTTGCTGCCTCTAGTATGGTAACTATGCAAATCAGAATTTTTTTCATAATTATCTAAATTTGTCTTGGCAGATAGTATAGATTTAATATATAAATTGATGGCAATGTGAGAATGTTGTATTCCTTAAAGGTAGATCTACACGATTCCCCAAACTTCAAATTGAAAATAAGTCGAATCAGTCTTTTTTGCGCTATAAAGATTCTATTTGCTAACGCGGAATTTCCCCAAATTATTATATGGTATGATAGATGTGGATATACAATCGAGAAGTAAATGCTGACCAGCTGGGCAACATTAAAATAGCTCTTCAGTTGTAACAGGGCATAATAACTTTTACTCAACTTTTTACTGATTTCGTTGATGTTCGTTCTCCAGCTCATATCGCTATCGATGTATAAACCTAGAAACTTCGCTGAACTTGACATACCAATAGAGTCCCCGTTAACCCGAACCGAAAAATTATTGCTAATTTTTCGATGTGAACCTGATCCAGCGCAAAACTGCATACATACTGTTTTATGCGCATTCACAATTAAAAAATTATTTCTACACCACGTCGTGAATTCAGCTGAAACAAGATTCATCTTAAAACCGAGTTCTTCCTCAGTTTCAGCATCAATAGCTGTGGTGGTCTCAAGTCAAAAATTCAGATTTAAAAAAAAATCTGAAGCTCAAAGTGTTCCCTAATTAGATTTTGCTTCAAATAGTAGGATAAGTGTTCAACATTATTTAAGTTAAATCCAGAGAAATGCGCTAATGCGAAGCTTGGAACTTCTAGACCTTCTCCTGTAAAATGTTGGTTTTGTGACTTAACACTCTTTTATTCTGAGGTACAGATATATAGGGTGTTACTAACTTTGTTATGCCGTGACTTTATCAATAACCCTGTATATTATAGAATAACTTTAAAAGGTAGACCTTAGCTTTATCTACAGCTTTTTTTTGGAAGTTTTTCTTTTGTATCTGCCCTAATATTGGAGGTATCAAGCTTCGGTGTATAAATAGATCACCATGTATATCTTTACCCATAAAATTTGTGAAAGTGAGATATAAAAATCTCGTAGAGCATTAGATACTCAAAAAAAGTCTGATTTTTATGCTCTAACCATTCTTTTCCTACATAACACAATTATGCAATATACTCTGTATAATGTATAGAAGAATACGTGATGGAACGTCGCCACACCTGTATATTATTCAAACGGTGATTGTCACTGTTATTTAACCAAGTGACAAGCTCGGTGTAAACACGAACAGGAAAACGTATGTATGCACTAGCGTGAACAAAGGTACCATCAGGTGTCCTGCTGTTTCGCACTTGTTGCGCTGATCGTGAGAAACGATCGATATCTGTCATAGAAGTAGACTGACGTCGTTATTTCAATGGGCTCGTTCACCTCTCTTTTTTTGTTTGTGCATCTGAAAGAATACATATTTTTTAGTCACCGTGCCAAAAATTAGACCTCTGTGAAGTTTCTAAGTCGCTCAAAAAAATTATAAACATGAATGCCGGGCGCATTTTCGATACGCTGTCGTGACGTCATCACATACGTTGACCGCGGTTCTGCGCACATTTTAGAACACAAAAACTAGCACCAGTCACAATCACTGACAATAGATGTCACAATAACACAAATACATACATCGAACGTAACTACGCGACGAGTCGTGATGATCACAAAACATATTATACTGAGTGATGATCTGAAATCACATGCGAACATATCTGCTTACGTCACAGTTAGGTGTTCGCGCGCTTGGAACTACAAGTACAACTACAAGTATGAAATTTTCAGAATCATGTTTTTTCTATTTAGGCTTTATTTTAGGCAGGTCAAAATTGATTTTAAAAATTTTGTGAACAAGCCCATTGGCCTTGGCTAGATAACAGTTAAAACACTGTCAACCGTGGTTAAGTCCAACTAAAATTGAACGGCATGGAGCACATATAAATCACAAAACTTAATTAACATCAATATAGTTCAACGAACAAAAAATAGGCTTTTAAAAAACGTCGAACTAAAGAACTGAAAATAATTTTTAAAAAGGAATTTAGCAGTAGTGGTTAAATTCAACGGCAGAGAGCACAGAATACATATTATTATAAATCAAAATTTAATTGAAAGAACTATAGTGTAACAAACAAAAAAAACAGGCTTTTGAAAAACATCGAACTAGAAATCTGAAAATAACTTTTAAAATTAGTTTGATACTAAAATACTAGTACGATCGTGAAAAAAGCGTTGAAGCTCGAGTACTAGTATTTCTTGTTCATTATTGCTCTAAGCTTATTTTAAAAATTATTTTTAACTTTTTAGTTCGATGTTCTTTTAAAGCATATTTTTTATTTTTTTCAAATTATACATATTTATTTTTTAATTTTTAGTCAACTTAGTCACTAAAGCGTTTTCTTTAGTTTTGTCTAACTGTTTTTATTTCATTAATTTTTTAGTTATAAGATCATGGTCCCAACAGAAATTGTCCTGAGAGTATAGCGCTATTTGCCAGACCTGATGTAAAACCTACAGCAACCTATATTTTTTTTAATTTATTTGAAGTGGCGTGTAATATTATAAAAAACCAACCTCTCGTAAAAAATAATAATATTACAATAAAGCTAACGACACGCGGCGTTTTCAAGCGGTCATCCATCCAAGTACTAACCACGCCCGTCGCTGCTTAGCTTCAGCAAACAGAACCTTGTGGAACCAAGCCATTCTCGATTTGACCAAGTCGGTGTTGATTTGACGCACAGAGTTGCATGGTATTAATTTTTTGACTGGAGCCTTAAATTAACGTTGTCAGAAATTTGTTTTATGCCAGTCCGTCGATCATTTTGTACCAAGTCATTAATTACTACAATTTTTGTGGCAGGTTAGTAGATACCTAGCTGTAAATCATAGAGCTGCCAACTTTATTTTAACTATTCTTTCTGTATTTTTAATTGAACTTATGCCTCGCGTTCTGCAAAATTGTTCATTTTAGTACCCTTAATACTATTACCACTGTCAAACTGTCGAGAACACAGACTATATTCTATGATATTGTGAATTGTTAATGCAAACCTCAACTCGGGCGAAAGGTGACGCCAAAGTTCCGCACCGTCCGTTGTAGGTGGCTATGACACGAAGCCAGCTACTATCACACGTCAGACAAAATTCAACTACTATCTTTCCAGCAGCTTGGGAAAGGATACTTTTCTGATGTTTGCAGTGTTCTTGGTGAATAGCAGTAGGAAGCAAAATGAAAGTTACACGCTCACAACGTCACAAACATACAGGCGAAAATAATCAAAGTGGGTTAACAAGGGGATTAGTATATCATACGTGTCCGCACTGACCCTTCTTCTTTTCGGTCAAAATGTTCAGAGCTTTTTCGGGATGCCTCTATAACAGATATGTCAAGTTCAAATGATATATGGCTATCATTAAAAAATGTGCTTTTACATGCTGCCCAGATAAGCCAACCAAAGGGTAGCACTCAACCAAGACAACAATGGATTAGTAGCCACACACTGTCCGTTATTGAGGCACGTAGAAGTCTTAAGATTTCAGGTCTGGATTCAGATACAGAGCAAAACACATATAAACAGCTCTCACGCGAGATTCAAAGATTATGTAGATAAGAACTCTTATCTACAGCAATTGTGCAGGGAAATAGAGATGCATGCCAATACTAACCATCCGAAAGAGATGTTTTTTAAGGTCAAATGCCTCAGTCGGGATTTTAAACCCAAATCTTGGGCTGTTAAAAATCCTGAGGGAGAGCTAATTACCAACTTGCATGAGGTTATTGAGGTATGGTGAAATTATTGCGAAAATCTGTACCATGAGGATGGCCCTCACGCCCTCTCATTGGATTTTGAACACGAACCGGATATTCTTTTGTCTGAAACTAACTAACAAAGCTACAGGCATTGATGTTATTTCTGCTCAAACGTTGAAATGCTTGGGTGACGACGGCATCTCCCTTTTACATAATATTTATAAGAGTGTCTGGCCCTCCGGTGTTTGGCCAGATGAATGGTGCACATCAATTTTTGTTCCACTTCATAAAAAGGGATCTGCAACAAATCCAGACAGTTATCGCCTATCTTCGTTAATCTTTCATGCAAGCAAGGTTTTACTATATATTCTACAATCTCGTTTGGAGGGTTTTATTGGCTGGCAAATTTCTCAGGCGCAGGCAGGTTTCGTAAAAGGACGCGGTACGCGTGAACAGATCTTAAACTTAAGACAAATTATTGAAAAAGCCAGAGAGCATTATTTTCCAATTTTATCTGCTTTGTGGACTATTCTGAGGCGTTTGATAACGTAAAATGGCCTAAACTGTGGGAAATCCTCATCTCTATGGGAGTTCCTTATCACCTAGTGTTTCTCATACAGCAACCCTACGAGTCTAATTCGGCTCGTGTAAGAACCGATGGTAACCTGTCTAGTCAAACTGCAACCAGAAAAGAAGTTCGTCAGGAATGTGTATTATCTCCGACGTTGTTTAACATTTACTCTGAATTTGTGATGAGACAGGTACTAGATAACTGGAATGGCGGTGCAACTATTGGCGGAAGCAAAATATCCAACTTAAGATTTGCTGATGATACAAACCTTATTGCAGCTTCTCAGGAAGAACTAGTAGCTCTATTAAACATCTTAGATAGAGAGCATGATAATCATCGAGAAATGAAGTCAATAGGCCGTTGTGAAGTAGTTCAAAGTTTTATATACCTCGGTCCTCTGATCGATAATTCGGGTAGCTGTGAAAATGAGATTCGACAGCGCATTCAACAGGCACGTGTGGCCATGACAAAGCTTACTAAAATATAGCGTGACCATAACATCACTAAAGCTACAAAAATGTCGCTGGTTCAGTCTCTTGTGTTCTCCATATTTTTGTATGCCTCGGAAACTTGGACTGTTAAAAAGCCAGATCGAGCTCGTATAGACGCTTTTGAAATGTGGACATGGAGGAGAATGCTGAGAGAGTTCCTTATACCGCCCATCGAGCTAACGTCTCCATACTGGATGAGGTCGGTAATCCAATGAGACTATCCTCCATTGTGTCGACGAGAATGCTCACATTCTTCGGACATATACACAGAAGCGATACTATGGAGAAACTTGTAGTTCAGGGTCATGCCCCGAGTGGGCGGCGCCATGGCCATCCCGATACACGCTGGGTGGATACGACGAAACAGTTGCTGGATATGAGTATCAAGAGCGCCACTAAACTGTTAGTAAATCGCGTACGATGGCGAGCTACAGTGCTCAAAACTATTGATAATATTCTAGCTCCGACTTAATGCATTTTACGAGTTCACAACATGTCTGTTAAGACATTGTGACTATGATGATGATGCACTCCACAAAAGAAGCTTTAATGAAATATATCATTCATTGTCGTTATATTTTGCGGAATTTCTCACTTGGTAGATAGATAGATAGATGGACCACACTGTACTTTCTAGACAGCTTCTCAACAAATACACACTATCAATTAGTAGCGCAATGTAAAGACAATTCAATCATTTAGCAGCAATACCTTGCATATACAAATGATTCAATTTATTCAACTAACTTCCGCATTTCTTTGCTGCAGAGATGCATGAATGCACATATATGTGCTCAAAGTAGTGCTAATTTGCATAAGTAAATAAAATGTAAATTGTTTTTACGATTTTATGTCTATGTCTTTCACACTGCATCTCGAGTTGCTAGCATATAATAGCAAAAATGTAAGATGGATGACCCTGGTAAGAATGTTGGGTCATACTTGAGTCATGTGATCATTAAAATTTTTAATTTATTTAATTTTAAATTAAAATCAAAACTTTATACGCAGTCGCGTAGCTGTGGAAGATCTAGAGGGAATGACCCTCCCTGGATGATGCTGTCTTCTACCCTGGAAGATACTGAGCTTGTTCCACTTTTTGGCATTAAGGATGAATAAATTCTTTTACACCAACTAATAGAACCCCTGTGTATTATTGCATATTTGGATTGCTTGCTCAGTTCTGGTATGTCTTGATGTACCACATGTGGGAGCTGAACCATTTAGGCACAAATCAGCATTTCTGGTATACTTGGATTTGGATACCAGAAAAAATTGAATTTCGTAGCGGTTATTAAACTAAGAAGGCTCTGACTAAGCATGAAATGGTCCAACTGAAGTACTTATAGAAATCGGTAGATTAATTAAAGAAAGTTCAATGAGATGTTACCAGTACCACTAGAGCAGCAGTACTTGCTCTGGTGTATACAGTTTCCTACAGTGGAACACAACTCCAAGCCTTTGGGATGCCGTTTCAGCAATTCTGATGACGTGGTTGTGCCAGGACATGTTATTGTTGATGTTGATCCCCAAAAGCTTGACGGAAGGTGACTCAACTATTGTATGACCCTCCATTTTGACGGTTGGTAGGCCAACGTGATGTAGAGCAGAAACAGTGTAGGGGATATGACAGATCCCTGAGGAACACCGGCGTTTATTATTGCAAATACGTCTGATGAACAGCCTTCGACTACAACAAATAGAGATCGGTCGTCCAAGAAGCTATTCAGCTACGAGAGCAGGCTAGGTGGTAGTCCAGAAGCAGCATGATTGACCAGAAGTCACCCGTAGACCTACTATATGTTTACGGAGGCCATACTGGTGATGTTATTGTTGTCCAGGTATTTCAGAAGCTGTATGTTGATGACAGTCTCCATAACTTTAGACATAATGTTCAGGAGAGCTACAGATTTATATTTGGAGGATCTGTTTTTTGCCTTTCCTAGGAATAGGTTGTACGGAGTCAATATTTCACGCAACGGGAAACACGCCTCGCTGATACGATAGTTTGAAGAGCCTGCAAAGAATAGCAATGGCGAAACTTATTTATTTAAGTTTTTCGCCTTACATATCAATATTACTAATAATCTAGGACCTATTCTTTTCTTAATATATATATTAATGGTATCACTAAAATAAACAATTTTTTAGGTCATATAATATGCTATGCAGATGATACTGCTATTATTTTTAGAGGTCCTTTCTGGGAAATTGTGAAGTCAACTGCTGAATCTGATATGAAAAAAAATTATACTTGGCTGAATAGTAATAAACTTCCCCTAAATATCAGTAAAACTAAATTTGTAACATTTCCATCTACAATTACAGGTCAACCAAAAGAGATTGATATCAAATTACATGAACCGTTTTGTGATGATACCAAACAGTGTAATTGTAGCATAATAAAAAAAACTAAATCACTTAGATACTAAGGAATCATGATAGATCAACATTTAAAAGGGGCGATCATATTAACTATGTCAACAAACGTTTGAGAATTACGTGACATCCTATCAAGAAAAAATTTAATGATTCTGTATACAACCCTTGTAGCTTGTAGAATCTATTATCAGATACTGCATTCCTGTTTGGGGTCCAGCCTTCAAATCAACAATTTCATCGCTACAAGTTGCTCAAAATATAATACTGAAGATAATCTTAAAAAAACAAACTTTACCCAACTAAAGAACTACTCAATGAATCCAAATTACTAAATGTACATTTGCTATATGTTTACAGCTGTTTAAATAGAATGTTTCATGATAAAAATAAATTTACCATCAGTTATGTGAGAGATACCCGGTCGAAAATTAACCTGTATTTTAAAACAGAATTTACTCATAAAACTTTTACACAACACGCCTTCACATATTACGGACCCAAATTATTTAACAAGCTTCAAAAAAAATTAAAATTGATATCAAAATTTTGCTTATTTAAAAAAGAAATCAAATCATTTATACAAAACAACAAAGAAAAATTTAACATTTAAATTTACACCGATTTCAGTATATTTTTCTGAAACACTACTTTTTGCCCGTTTCGCTCACTAGTCCCTTGAAGGTTAGTAGGTGTAGTTAATAGATATTAGTAACTTTGTTTCTGTATTTTAATTTAAGTTACATACTTAATATTAATATTCTGTACATGATATGTGAGACTGAGCAATACACTATCACGAAACGGACTTCCAAGCCTAATGTGATAGCTGTATTAATTCAATCCTCACTTGATCTACATATTTATACAGGGTGTCCCAGAAGTCAACGTCAAGCCGCTACGGGGTGACAGGATTGGTTGTAACTATCATGAGAAAAATCAGAAAAAAAATCTATCCCATGCAGTTTGAAAATTATGGGAATTTAAATAAAACCAAGAAATTTTCTCAAATTATAATAATTTTTCGGTTATTGTGGTTAACTTTTATAATTTTTGTCCATTTAAACTTTGGAGCCGTAACCCTAAATAACATTTCTAGAAGCAGGGTTAAAAATAATGACACAATTGCCCCAAGTTTTCTAGAATGAAGACTATTTATTAAACTATGAATTTAAGATTTTCAAAGTTTGCCAACTATGAAAGACCCTCCTTTAAAAAAAATGTACTAAAGTACCTTGGCAAGTACCACTAAAAGTTGGCGCATTTAACCAGGATTGTAAAATGGTACAATACTTGTTAGTTTCGTACTAAAAAAAAACGAGTAAAAAACTAAAAACCTCAAGTAACCCGATTTTTGCTAACCCATTTCACTCTGATCTGATGTCCTTTATTCGCACAAGCTTTTGGTAGATTCTTAATTTTACGGCAAAATGATGGGAGATATGGATAATGAACATATTTGCTATGAGTGAGCGAGACAGATAGTGACGCCACTTTTAGCAAAGTCAACAAAAATAAATAAAATTAATAAAATAATTAATTATTAAATAATTAAAAAAATAAAAAAATTTGACCTAGCTTAGTCTAGGTCTATTGGGATAAAAGTCAGGCAATAAATGTTCAAATTGTTTACCATCAGCCTCAATACACGCCCTACATCTTCTTAAAGAGATCTACTTATTAGCCAGGCATACCCTCGAGAGTTGATGGCCTCAGCAGCTTGAGAAATTCGTTTATGCATCTCGGCTACGCTCTCAATGGGCTTTGATTAAACTTTTTCTTTGAGAACACCCCAATAACAAAATTCCAGGCGATTTAAATCTGGGGAACGGGCTGGCCACTAGATAGGGCCTGAACGTCCATATCTACCTTCCGGATATTTTTTGTCAAAGAAACCTCTTACTGCACTGCGTAATGCGCTGGACAGCCATCTTGTTGATACCTCATGTGGCCACGATCTGTTAAGCGGTCTACAGACGTTGATGCATGCTGCGATTCAGGTATCGGCTTCTACGTTTCATAACGCAAGTAGCAGCGTGTGTGGTACTGAATCGCGAATTTGGTATCAGTTGCGGCTTGCAGTGATGCAGATTCTGGAATCCTCTTATGGACGGTGAGCCATGTCGCCGAGCCGGTGACGCTGATGCAGGGATGCAGGTTTCAACGTGTATAGTATTGCGTCGATGTAAAGAAATAAGCCCACCCAACTATTTTTGTGTTGCATAAAACGTGCATGAAATATCAAGTCGATTCAGGCATCGCAACAGGTTTTGATTTGAGTAGGAAGTAGGAACATATGCAACTGATGCAAGTTTCATGAAACCTTGAGTCGATTGAGGAATCGCAGCATACATCAACGCCTGTAGGCCGCTTTGGTGGTACGTCCTCTAACAAAGTTGGTAAATTTTATCGTAAAAAATGTAGATAATTCGTGCCATTCAAATTCTCAGGCAGCTCAAAAGGCCCCACAATTTTGCCGTTTAAAATTTCGGTCCACAGGCTTACTTTAAAGCGATACTGGGATCCGTCTTCTCGCATTAAATGTGCCTGGCTAATAAGTAGATCCTTTTTAAGTAAATGTAGGACGTGTATTGAGGCTGATGGTACACAATTTGAACTTTTATTCTAATAAAAACCTAAACCAAAACTAAGCTAGATCAAGATTTTTCATTATTTTATTAATTTTACTTATTTTTGTTGACTTTGCTGAAAGTGGCGTCAGTATCTGTCTTGCTCACTCATGGCCAACATGTCCACTATCTACCTCTCCCATCATTTTGCCGTAAAATTAAGAACCTACCAGAAGCTTGTGAGAATAAAGAACATCTGACCTGAGTGAAATGGGTTAGCAAAAATCGGGTTACTTGAGGTTTTCCTTTTTTACTCGTTTTTTTTAGTAAGAACCTAACAAGTATTGTACCATTTTACAATCTTGGTTTAATGCGCCAACTTTTAATGGCACTTGCCAAGGTATTTTAGTAATTTTTTTTTAAAGGAGGGTCTTATAAAGTCGACAAAATTTTAAATTCATAGTTTAATAAATAGTCTTCATTCTAGGAAACTTGGGGCAATTGTGTCATTATTTTTGACTGTGCTTCTAGAAATGTTATTCAGGGTTACGGTTCCAAAGTTTAAATGAACAAGAATGATGAAAGTTAACCACAATAACCGAAAAATTGTTATAATTTGAGAAAATTTCTAGGTTTCTTTAAATGCTCATAATTTTCAAATTGTATGGGATAGATTTTTTTTCTGATATTTCTCATGATAGTTACAACCAATCCTGTCACCCCGTAGCAGCTTGACGTTGACTTCTGGGACACCCTGTATAATACTTATTTACACATATTATTACATGCTATTATTTTGTATAGAATATTATTATAAATTTTGAATGTACCTATTGTAATGAACAATGTACAATAAATCATTCAATTCAATTCAATACAAAATACCTGAGGAATCAATTTTTTGGGGCAGCGGTGTTAAACGTAAAAAATGCAATCATGATTGCCAACCTCCGAAGCGGAAAACACGCCTCGCTGAGACGATACTTTGAAGAGCTTGCGAAGAATAGGATAACGGACAGAGTATAAAATGAAGACGTCAAAAGGTGTTATTAAACTAGAGTAGATGCCATATGCGCATGCCCGCAGGTCGGAGATTTAAATGAGCGTTAGGCTTCATTAAGACAGAGAAGAGCAATCATCTTTTATGTTTACGACTCATTAGCGAAATATTCAATACGTGACGCGAGCAACATGTTCTGGGGAATGTGTAACATTGTAATTACTATTGGTTTGATGGTTAGAAAAACGGTAATGTTATTTCAGCGATAGTCGTTCGCTGCGATTTTATTACGCGTCTTAACGTACGTTAAGATTAGGCTCGCTCAGTTGGTTACACTGCGAATGTGATTATAATGCTCTTACAGCGTGGCTTTGTTTGGATGTTGGTGGATGAGCGTACGCCCTAGCCATAAACAAAAGAAGTCTATCTAATAACGGTATGTCTAAGTATAAAAAATTGTGTAACTCTTTTCAAAAACATATACTGACCCTTAAAGTTTCATTTCGCCTTTTAGTTTTTGGGGCTCTATGACGACTCTAAGAGGATTTCTTTAATCTCTTGTATAGCTGTCTCTATCTCCCTCTATTACTGGGAAGATAATGAGAACAATTGTCGAACTCCTTGTACACTCTAAAAATTGTTTTGTAAAATTACTAACAAAATCGTAGGTTATTTAGTGCCATCGATTTTGTTAGTAATATTACAAATCAGATTTGTAATTACATTTAGCAATTTTCTTTTATTGTAAATTCGCAAAAACGCATTTTTGTAATATCACAACATTTATCTGTGATATAACATGATAATTTGTAGAATTATTATGCGATTTTTCACAATTTTGAGGATATCATATTGTATCTTTACATATATATTTTGTAAAACTATTTTGCTCGCTATTTTGTAAAATATGTAATTTCACATAATTTACTTGTAATATCACTAGATTATATTGTAAAACCATTATAGGTTTTATTACAAATTCTTTAATGGTTTATTTTGTAATTTTACCTCATTTTGTGAAATTACTTTGTAGTCTTACAAAAAACCTATTATAATAGATTTTAAGAAAAGGCTATCATTATAAACATGTTTTTATTTTATGTATGAAAATAAGGTAACACAACATTAAAATTCTATACAAACACAAAATAGAAAATCAACTGTTTCAGTTTTATCGGCTGACAAAAAAGCATATTGTATCAGCTTGTTGGCCAGGCAAACAGTTAGTTAACGTGACAGTTTATTCATAAAAGAAATTACTGTTTTGCTACTAGGAGTGTGACTTGACTTTCTCCCAAAGTCAAGATGCACTTTAATAAAATATGTTTGAGTCATTTCCAAAGTTACCGATGCATTTTTTTGGATTAATCCGGTTAGAATTAAAATATATGACAAATAGTAATTTTGTTGCTTCTTCAAAGGAACTTGCATTGATGAGCTGGATTTTTTCATTGTAAATGGAAATTTGCTTCTTCCCTTCTTCATCTGAAATTAAAGAAAATATTGTTCTTAAAGCAAAGTATTATGACTCGAAAGCTTTTTCATTAATTAACCATATCATATCGAAAAAAAAAATAAAAATGATAGCATCTCTAAATAGATTTGGTATACAGGATGGCCATATTTCCAAGATGGCGGCTTACTTTGTTTAAATGTACTTTGTATTCATTTTATCCAATGAATCTTCGAACTTCAAACACAAATAGCACCACTACACGTTATATACCGGCACTTCCAAAACAAAATCCATAAAATAACGACCCGTCTGCTGTTTCTCTATTCACACAACCCGATTCTTCTCGCCCGCCAGTGCTACCTTTCATCGGCAACGCGTAATCTGTACTGAGGGCAAGTGGCCATATAAGGCGTTTCAGTCAAGTTACCATTGATACCAGCCTAAGAAATCAATTATTTTACTAACATTATTGAAGTATTTTTCTAAAATAATTATAAATTTACAAAAGAAGATTGTAAAAAAAACAAACATTTTATTTAATAGCAATTATCTTGTAATTTTGTCTTACAAAAATGCAACACAGTTTTGTAATTTTACAAATATTTTGTGAAAAAATGAATTATTTGTATTTTTTCTGTAAAATGCTCAACTATTTTTACAAAATTAAGTTAACTACAAAACTATTGTATTATTGTTAATCTTTACTGTAGTTTTACAACATGACATAGTAAAATCGCTCCAATAGTGCTTGTAATTGTTTTGTAAAAATACACACGTTTTTTTCAGTGTAAATTTAGTCACTTCAAAACTATATTTTTTATATCGGTACGATATGCATAACTCTATATGACACCTGATTTACTTGCGATGTACTAGATAAGAACGGAAGTGCAAGTGCAGCAACGAGTAATTGACATGAGAAACGAGCCGTCCTCATTCCAGGATAAATAGCATCTGAGATGGCCTTGGACTGGTTATGCGAGAACAATCGAACAGCGTCAGGACACAATCCATAATGAAGACGCATTTGACGGTTATGAAACGAAAAGCGCAATGCCTGTTACTATATCACGTGCAGCTTAAAATGGAAATAGTAGTTAATATTAGAAGAGGCATAGCGAGCGATGACAGGTTCAACACTATTATGAATGTCTTTATTTCTCTTTTGAATATTACTTTTCAGAAATAACAGAAAACAGAAATATAGAGCGAGCGGAATTCAGGCTGTACTTTTTTTTTCCAGGAGCCGTCCGACCTTGCTGTCCCCGTCAATACTTAAGCCTTAAGGCCTATTGTATTATTGCTCCTCTCTTTTACAGTATCCACTCCAGTAATCTGGATCCCTGCATAAGTTTATGCAGTTTACCTACTGGTCCTGGTGCTGAGCCGTACTCCATTGGTTCTAGCTTGGTCTTCCCAAAGAGCTGTTGTCTCTTGTGATCTAGCGCTTCGCACTCACAGAGCACATGCATGGCTGACTCAGTTCCTCTTCCACACAATCTGCAGTTGAGGTCTCCATTGTAGAGTCCCATTCTATTCAGGTGTTCCTTCAGGCCACAATGTCCTGTGAGGAGGCCCGTCGTTATTCGGAGCTGATTTCTACTCGAGGAGAGCAGTGTTTCAGCTATCTTCTTGCATGGAGCTTTAATGAATGTTTTTTCATGAACACCTCCTGGCAACAAGTTCCACTGCTCCTTGTGATGATGTTTCACACATTCTCCCACCTGGTGTCTGATTGTGCTTTCAGGCACTCCCAGGGCGGGTTCTGCTCCAATGTATAGGGCAGACGAGTCTAGTCTTGCTAGCTCGTCCGCCCTTTCATTGCCTCCTATACCTGAGTGTCCAAGCACACTTACGAGTTACGACGCTATAGCTAAACTAATAGATAATTATTATCCACCCCGTATTGACGAAAGTGGAATGTTGCTATTATTCACTTCCATGTACCGGTGGTACTACTACGCCTATTCATTGAACGGATGCACTTCTGTGAAAGGATAATTCTGTTCGACCGTCTCATTGTGTAGTGCTCCCTATAAATTATTAATAAACCATATCTCCAGTGTTACCAGGGCAGTGACGTAAGCAGTTTCCCGCTATTACCATACAATTATCGCATAATTTTCGTTTTTTATTGCTCTGGACACATCGATTAATAACTTGGATGATACGTGCGTACACTTGGTCATACATTTCCTTTAGTACAATTCCACTAATCATACCTGCAAAAGGCATGAATTTTATTTCATATAATTTGTATGTAATTCTATAAGTATTGCCACCTTAGAAGGCAACATCTTGTATGAGGGTATTGGCAAAATTATGACATGTACCGGTTGTTTCCTTATACCTTGCCACCCCTCTTATCTTTTTTATTTCTTTTTCTTAAGCCCCGCAGTTTGAGAAACGCTACTGTACACGGTAAGCCAGTTAGGCCTACTAAAAGGTTTGGTAGGTTCGACAAGGAGGCACTTTTCAGGAGGCCATTAGGATATGGGCTCTATAAAGTGGCACTTTCACTATACCTACTCCTCAGTTTGAGGCTCCTATATATGCTTATCGGGATAAAATGTAATCTTTACTCGGTAAGCTGCTCAGTGAAGGTCAGCCTCACTTGGGATCTTAGACTGACGTGTTGGAGTGGCTATGACGTAGAGGTAGAGGTAATTTGTTAGTGTTTCGCACAGAAATGTATAAATAAAATTAACCAAAAATAACAGATATAACCCATAATTAGATACAAGCGCAATATTGCGTAAGAGATACCAGTTAATAGAAGTAGTGAATGAATGAATAAGGACCAGAGGCTATCCAGCACGGAATGTGGCTGGTGCATAGGCCACACGATGGGCCCTTTTGCGCCTCTATCCGCGCTAGTTCCTAAAACCTGCCCTTTTGGCAAAGGCAAGTACATTCTTAGGTCCTATCCGTTTTATCTCTATTGGTTCCAAGGTTCTTGAGCCCAGCATGGTCTGTCTGTGATAACCCAGGGTTTCACAGCGACACAAGATGTGTGCCGAGGATTCTTCCTCTTCACCACACCACGTGCACGTTGGGTCGTTGACCACCCTCATCACAAACAAGTGACGCCTGAAGGTGTTGTGACCCGTTAATAGGCCTACTAGCAATCTTAAGTTAATCCTATCCAGAGAGAGACAAAATCGTCTTATTCTCTCTGCAGGCCCTGCTAATAGCTCCCGAGCCTGACTGAGATGACCAGAGGTGTTGTTCCATCTCAGAGAGTATTGATTCTGGATCCACTCTCCAGTTGTTTTCCTAATCAAGTTTGCAGACAGTCCTAAGGCTGGTTCCGGGCACACAAAACTGTTGCCGGATCCCATCCTAGCCAGATGATCCGCCATTTCGTTACCCTTTACCCCAGCGTGCCCAGATACCCACATCAGTGATACCTTGTGTTTAGCTGAGATGTCGTCAAGAGCCCTCCTGCACTCCAGGACCAGTCCCGATGTTATTTTCCAAGCACTTAGTGCTTTGATGGCTGCCTGACTGTCAGAGCAGATAGTAATCCGCCTCCTAGACCCGTCAATTTCCTGAATACGATTTACACAAGAGAGTATCGCATAGACCTCAGCCTGGAATACTGTGGTGTGCCCCCCAAGAGGGAATGAAAGTCTTGTATGGGGTCCGTAGACTCCCGAGCCCGAGCCCTAATAGAAGTAGCAGTAGAAGTATTAAAAGTTACACATTTACAATTCTAAAATTCTGATACGATGCATGATGTCACTCTTACAAAAGAAAGCACCTGATTCTAAAGAATCTCTTGTTGCAATTCTAAACTGTGGCAGAGGAAGGTTTCAATTACATGTTTCCTTAATTTATTCTCTGATTTCTCCAAGTACAAAAAGAGTTCAAAGTTAGCCGTCTGACCCAAGGTGACGCATTTCATGCTTAGTCGTAGCGCAAAGTCAAGCCCTTCTAAGTTTTATAATCTGTGTGATATTAATTTTTTTTCTGATACCTGCTTATATTAAAAATAGTGCCTAAACGGTTAAAGTATTCTTACGTTATAGCCCTCAAAGGTCCCTACCATGACCAAGCGACAGATTTTTGAAATATTTTTTAGTAAGCCCACAATCCTCCGTCCACGCACTATTGGCCCACCCTGTGTTGCTTTGCTTTTTTTTTGTTTCTAGCGCAACAATAGGAAAGAATAACACTTTTGCGGGTTGTTTCCTTTCTGCAAAAATCCATCCAAAATGGCCGCACCCATCTTGGGAAAAAATCCACGACGACTTGCAAAGTAAATCGCCGTAAGAGGCGCAGAAGAAGAGCATTTCGGGCATGAGTGCGGTGTGAGGTCCCGCTTATAAATTACGGCGAGTATATTAATCAATGCGGCCGGGCCGACGCGGCGGAGCGACGCACCGACGGACAGACGGACGGACCGTTGCGACGCGTTCGGGCCCCACTAAATCACCTCTTCCATTTAAGGGCGACGCGGTATTCCGTTCGAAAATGGGAAGTCGACCGCCGCGCCGAAAACGGCCGGGCCCCGCCACGTTTTTTGTCCGTACGCTTAGCTCCACTCCTCTTTCAGCCAAATACGAGGGCAGCAGGAAGTTTTTACGGAACATCGAAGCGAGTCATGTGTCTGCTTCCTAAAAGTCCTCAGAAATGTATTTTCTTTGGTAAAAGTTTCCTTTTACTTCCCACACCGATTGGTGAGGGGAGTATTGTGATCGCGAACATTTTCGATTTTGAGATCATACACTTTTTGGGCGTTTCATGATGTCTACATAAGGAGAATCCACCTCACTCATTTCCGTCGGTCTGTCTGTCGGTCTGTCTGTCTGTCGCGTTTTTCTACCCTCGTAATCTCAGTAACCGCTGTATGGATTGTGATGAAAATTTGGGCAGCGTTATGCTGTGGGGTCGTAGTAGGTAATGTTCCTATAATTTTGAAAATCGTTATACGGGGGGCGAAGTAATAAGCAAAAAACCAAAAAATTCAAATACGCCTCAAACTCCGTTTTTAGGCGTTCTAGGGGTTCCTGATCATTTTCTACTTTTTCTTGGGTGGGGGTGAATTTGGGGTGGTTGGGGAGTAGGGGGTTGTAATACTGAAAAATTTGTTGTTTTCGTAATGGGCTGTCCATTGATATGTGAATGAAAAACCTAGCGGAATGATGCACTTTTTAGATCCATCCGAACGCTGCACGCTTATTATAGAAACCACGGGACTTAGAATTTGTGATGTATACATACGAGTACCTATTGTTTTAGATCGTTCGATATCGCGTAACGCGAAAATTGTTCAATCGATTTTAATGAAATTTTGACATAGTATTACTCCCAAGGCGAGGCTGGAAAACGAGTATGTTTTGGAAAAATCGGGTCAGTGGCGGCACGGCAATAATAAAAAAAACTAAAAATATAAAAACAGCTCAAACTTTGTTTTTAGACGTTCTATGGATTTCTGATCATTTTCTACGTTTTTGGGTGAGGGTGAATTTGGGGTTGTTGGAGGGTGGGGGTTGTAAAACTGAAAAATTTGTTGTTCCCATAATAGGTTGTCCATTGATCTTTGAATGAAAAACTTAGCAGCATAATACACTTTTTAGGTACATTCGAACATTGCCTTGCTTATTATAAAATCCAAGGGACTTTTGTGATGTATACATACGAGTATTGTTTTAGATCGTTCTATATTGCGCAACGCGAAAATTATTGAATTGATTTTAATGAAATTTTGACACAGTATTACTACCGTAGCGAGGATGGAAAACGCGTATGTTTTGGAAAAATAGTGTCAGTGGCGACGCAGCAATAATAAAAATGAAAACAGCTCAAACTTTGTTTTTAGGCATTTTACGGGTTCCTGATCATTTTCAATTTTTTTTGGGTGGGGTGAAATCGGGGCGGTTGGGGGGGTGGGGGGTTGTAAAACTGAAAAATTTGTTGTATTCATAATAGTCCATCTATTGACCTATAGAAGAAATACCAAGCGGCATATTACTCTTTTTTAGATCTATCCGAACATTGGCTTGCTTATTACGGAGACCAATTTTGTGATCTGTACATAAGAGTTTTACTTTATTTCGTTCTGCGTATATTGCGTAAAGCGAATATTATTGAATTAATGTTAATAAGATTTTGACACAGAATTTATTACCGCTGCGAGAATGGGAAATGACTCTGTTTTTGAAAAACCGTGGCAGCGGCGCAACAATAATCAAAAAACCAAAAACATAAAATCAGCTCAAACTTTGTTTTTAGATGGGTTGGAGGCTCTTGATCCTTTCACATCGTCCTGTTCAAGCATGCAGAAAAAAACTGTGGCACCTTAGCTTCTAAGGAGGGAGACGCAAGAAACTATTTACGAGGGTTTTTGTGTTGGATGTTGGATGACCACGTTTACCTTCGATTTTTCCTTCTATTATTAGTTTTAGTATATCATACTTGCTGTTCTGGTATATGTGGCCCAGATAAGCAGTCTTTCTTCGTTTTATTCTAGTAAGTAACCCTCTTTCCCTTCTCATACGTCTAAACACTTCATCGTTAGACATGTGTTGAGTCCATGATATTTTTAATAACCTACGGAAGGTCCACATTTCAAAAGATTCAAGTCTGTTCATGGTATCCACCTTTAATGTCCATGTTTCTGCTCCATATAAGAGAACTAAATGCACGTATGCCTTCACAAAACGGTATCTTAGGTTTAAGTTCAAGGTTGGGTTACATAATAGGTTTTTCATCTTTAGGAACGTGGCTCTGGCTTATTCTATGCGTGATCTTACTTCAACGTCAGGGTCTACATTTGTCGTTATGCAGCTGCCAAGATATTTGAATTTCTCAACTTTCTCTATTGCGGTATCATATATGTTTATGTTCAGTTGTGGGTTTGGAGATTTTGTTATCGCCATTACTTTAGTTTTTGTGACATTAGTTCTCACGCCTAGCTGATCTCCTTCCTCTAAAACTTTGTTGATTAGGCGTTGAAGGGCCTCTGGGCTGTCCGCAATGATAACCGTGTCGTCTGCATAACGTATGTTGTTCAATATCCTACCGTTGATTTTTATGCAGTCTTCCTCATCGCCTATTGCTTGATTGAATATGTGCAATCAAAAATAAATACCCATAAAAAAAGTTCAGCGAAGAATCTCCACCTCAGCCTTCACTCTTGGCTTCTAATTAACAGTGCTGTTCCTGGAGTGGCGCCGGGAAACAGTAACAAAGCTTACAGAACACGAGACTAATGACCAGAGCAATCGATGCCGATGACACAGAAGTAAAAAGAATGTAATATTCTCACTTGGCATCCATGATTCGAGACACATAAGACTTCGATTTTTTGTTTTGGTAACAGTTAAGGCAGCTCTAGAAAACTGCCTTTCAACTAGACCTGAAAAAGCTGGCGCTGCCAAAAAGTCTTTGGCCATTGGGGCAAGGTTTGGAAAAATACATTCGTGTCTTTTCCATCATTCTAAAATATCTTCAATACTGTCCCTTGCCGCTTGAATACTAGTTATAATCTGTTCGTCAGTTTCATCTCAATCAGGTTTATTGTCAAGTTCCATAGCCCACGAATCTAGTCTATCGAGTAGCATATTAATGCAAAAATGATGGAAATACTCTCGAAAAGATTAAGGTACTGGCAAATTCGTTCAATTAACGACCATTCTGTGTCGGTTGGCTTTAATGTTTTAAAGTCATCGGGTGCCTGCTTGCTGTCGTAACCTTGGTGATTCCCCTATTTTAAAGCTTCGATTCGCATTTTACAGAGCGATATCAAGTAATATCAAGTAGTTTGATTTTACTTGATATCAAGTCAAGTAGTTCAGATCGAAAATCAAGTCAAATAGCAAATTTTCAAAAGCTTGAGCTTTCACGTCAAGTATTTAAGAAAAAACTCAAGCTACTTGGCTTGATGAATTCCTAATCATGCATGACAACTAATACACAATACAGGAATACCATAATATACAGTATGTTACAATATTAGCGCCCTTATTTATGAACAACCTTAAAATAGGTTCCAAGATCCATGTCCAAACTTTACGTGCGCCCCTGGTAAACTGAACTTGGCGCAAAATATTCGTCGCTCCTCAGCCTCCGGGTTATTATTCTTTTGATACGGTTTTCCAAAATTAAATCGCACGTTGACTCGCCGATGTCGCCTGCGCGACCTACATCTTCATACGGATTTTTTTTTGGTGTTGCCTCGGGAGGGACGAACCAATTTTGTGCAACTTATGTAATTCATTATAATACGAAATTGATACAGGTGAAGCGGTATCTTGGGCAGAATAAATGCATCGATGATGGATGTAGTTTACATTCTCGGACAAACCTTCTGGGGTCGAACGCCTTCGGGGTATCGAGTTTACTGGCACGTGGTGTTTCAGTGACAACATGAGGAAATGTATATCAAATAAAATCATTTATTGGTCCAAAAATCTAAATTCATAGACGTAGGACAAGTCGGTAAAAAAGAACAAACAAATTTACACCAAACGAATATGGTACAAACAAAAAGACGGTAAAAATTAGAACTGCACAGAAAACATTTTTTTTTTCTTTTACTTCCCACACCGATGGGTGAGGGGAGTATTGTGAGCGCGAAAATTTTCGATTTTGAGATAATACGCTTTTTGGGCGTTTTATGATGTGTACATAACGAAAATCCACGTCACTCATTTCCGTCGGTCTGTCTGTCTGTCGGTCTGTCTGTCTGTCTGTCGCGTTTTTCTACCCTCGTAATCTCAGTAACCGCTACATGGATTGTGATTAAATTTGGGCAGCGTTATGCTGTGGGGTCGTAGTAGGTAATATTCCTATAATTTTGAAAATCGTTATACGGGTGGCGCAGTAATTAGCAAAAAAACGAAAAATTTCAAATATGCCTCAAACTTCGTTTTTAGGCGTTTTACGGATTCCTGATCATTTTCAATTTTTTTTGGGTGGGGTGAAATCGGCGCGGTTGGGGAGTGGGGGTAGTAAAACTGAAAAATTTGTTGTATTCATAATAGTCCATCTATTAACCTGTAGAAGAAATACCTAGCGGCATATTACACTTTTTTAGGTCCGTCCGAACATTGGCTTGCCTATTACAAAAACCAATGTTGTGATCTATACATACAGGTTTTGCTTTATTTCGTTCTATGAATATTGCGTAAAGAGAAAATTATTGAATTGATGTTAATAAAATGTTGACACAGAATTTATTACCGCTGCGAGAATGGAAAACGACTTTGTTTCTGAAAAACCGTGTCAGTGGCGGAGCAGCTATAATCAAAAAAACAAAAACATAAAATCAGCTCAAACTTTGTTTTTAGACGGGTTGGAGGCTCTTGATCATTTCGCATCGTCCAGATCAAGCCTGCGGAAAAGAACTGTGGCGCCCTAGTTCCTAAGGAGACGCAAGAAACTATTTACGAGGGTTTTTCTGTTGGATGTTGTTTTTGCGATGATTTAGTTGCAAGAGGATTTTAGACTATAGCTTGATGCAATGACTCCATTTTTTTTCGATTTCACAGTATATGAAGAAATCGAAAAAAATGTGAACAGATTTCCTAGCAAGAATGGCCGAATACTAAACCCAGATAAAGTTGAAAACTGCCTATTTCACGTTGATAACCTGAAGGGAAGGTAAATATAATGGAATTTGATCAGGCTATAGCACTGTCCAAATCTAGTTCATCTGGGCGATACCTTAGACAGGGCTATTTCCTATGAAAAACAGGTAGAGAAAACTAGAGCAAAAGTGAATACGAGGAACGATGTTATTTACAAGCTGGTCAACTACCAAAGGGGGGCCCACCTTGGCGTATTACAGACGATATCCTTTGCCATGTCTTTGCCTCAGCCAAATACGCGTGCCCTGTCTCTTTGGATTACCCCCTCCACGTCCACATTTCAAAAGCATCTTCAGATGTCTAATATCAATTTGTTATTTTAAAAAAATATGAAGTCTAGTCGAGGCTAGTTTAACAATATATTTTTAAGAATAAATTTAAACACAGTCATACACCTGGCTACACGATCGCCAACTCCTTCCAAAAACTGGGGGTCTTATGCTTGCTATCAAAGAAATAGATAATTATTAAAGATCCATCCATAACTGACGACAATTGCAGAAAATGTCACCAACAGAAGGGAACAGGACGAAAAGTTACACATCATCATCATAATCACAATGTCTTAAAAGACATGTTGTGAACTCGTAAAATGCATGGGAGCTAGAGTATTGCCGACACGAATATTATCAATAGTTTTGAGAACTGTAGCTCGCCATCGTTCGCGATTTGCTGTCAGTTCAGTGGCGCTCTTGATATTCATATCCAGCAACTGTTTCGTCGTATCCACCCAGCGTGTAGGGGAACGGCCACGGCGCCGCCCACTCGGGGCATGACCCTGAACTACAAGTTTCTCCATATTATCGCTTCTGTGAATATGTCCGAAGCATGTAAGCATTCCCGTGGACACAATGGAGGATAGTCTCTTTAGATTACCGAGCTCATCCAGTATGGAAACATTAGTTCGATGGGCGGTATAAGGAACTCTCGGCATTTTCTTCCACGTCCACATTTCAAAAGCATCAATGCGAGCAAATCTGCCTTTTTAAAAGTCCAAGTTTCCGAGGCATACAAAAATATGGAGAACACAAGAGACTGAACCAGCGCCATTTTGGTAGCTTTAGTGATGTTCTATCTAAGATAATGATAGCTGCCTTTTTTAAATTGAGCAGAATTGTGAAACAAGTCTTTTTGGATACCCAGAAGACAGCCACAACTAAATGGTTACTGAGAAGTGCTTGTCCAAATTGATTGGATCTGTTAAGAATGGACGACAGGACTGAAATTTCTCGCTCACCCTCTCTATAGCCCAGACTTTGCTCACCGCGACTTTACACTGTTTTATCTAGTGACACTTGGCAGAAATGGTTCAAAAAATAGAATGTAGAAAAATTACTTTGAACAAATGAAATAGATAAAGGTATACTGCAAACCATACTTGTTACACTTTGTATGTGTTTGGAGTTGTAGAATTACTGCAAATAAACATAGAAATTATTAAACACCAAACCGAGAGAAACCTTAATTTATCAGTATAAGTATCTGCTTGAAAAAGCTAGTCAACCTCTAATACAATCTGTTTCTTAAAATTCTATCGAAATCTTAACTATTAATGATTCTCGAAATTTTTCAAGAAGTTTCTGCTTAGCTACTCAAAAAATCTATGGACCAAAACAAAAAAATCATCTGCATGCTCTTGAAATGAGTTTACGCCAACTTAGTCCATCTATATTTCTATCCATTTCTTCAGACAACACATGCAAGTCATAGATTTTTCTTAAAAATTCATTTCCATATGGGGCATAATAACTTACAACTTAGCTACTGGTTATATTATCCGATGACATCAAAATTCCAATATCACAAATCCCCATTAAAATTATAATTAGGGAACACAAGTTATGAGATTCGAGACAGCCAGATGCAGCTATACATCATCATTATTGGACTGTTGCTACTGTTATAATCCAGTTTTAATCGGTAGCTATATCTAGCGCGCAGCCATCTGGATCCCACACATTAATGCCACTAATTTATAATTATCCAAATTAAAAATGATAGCTCATCTGTGCCGTTTGCTCTTTTGTCCAGTGTATAAATTTATATTATCTTGTCTAGCATTACTAAAAAATAAAAAAGCCGACTATTTATTTTTAAAAAAAGCTGCTTTCAACGGTCTCTATTGCTTCGAGAATTGAAATTTCCTTTACACACATTTATACACATGTATTTGCCATGCAAAACACGCATTCGCAAGTAAACGCACAACCCACTTGGTTTTCAACTATACACAGAAGGTGATAGTTAAGGCTGTAGTGAATGACATCACAGAACAATTTTTTCAAAAAGCATTTTAGTGCGCAAAAAAACTCTCAATGCTAAATCATACATTCTTTAAATGTCTGGAATTTAACAACTAAACACGACATCAAAACAAGGTCACTGAGGTGACATAGCACAAGCTTTCTTCTTCAATTTGCTTTTTGAATCATTTTTGTAAGTTTACAGGCAGCGTCAGGATGTGAAATTAACTTTTACGGTGACCTTTGGACCTTTTGACCTTACCTTTGGACTTTTGGACTTACCTCCCTTATTTTAGACACACATAAAGGGAACAGGTGACCAGGCCTCCTCGCTAAAACGGCAATACGTACTTTCTTGGATTCTCAATTTCGCGCGCTATACCCTAGACTCTTAGGAGTCCAAATTATATAGGCTATCTATGCTAATTACTCACTCAACTCAGTATCAGCTAGAATACCGCAAGATGTGTTAGTTATATATATATATATACATTAGCACTACAGGCCTAGTAGGCCCAAGGCTTTGTTAGTAATTTCTTTCCATTTTCTTCTATCCATAGCCTTCTCCCTCCAACTTCTAACACCTATTGTTCCAACGTCCCGCAGTACCTGTTGTAACCACCTCTCTCTGGGTCTCCCTCTCCTCTTCATCCCTCCAATTCTCCTGTCCAACATCATGTTAGGTACTCTGACTGGTGCCATTCTAACAACATGTCCCAACCATCTTATTCTTTGTGCTTTAACCACAGCCGTTATGATGGGTTCCTTATACAAGTCATATAACTCTTGATTTGTTCTTCTTTCCCATACCTCTCCTACCTTCTTTCCTCCAAAAATTTTCCTCAGAACTTTACGCTCCCATATCTCAATTCTTCTGATATCCGCTTCTGTGAGGACCCATACTTCACAAGCATATGTAATCACTGGTCGAATCAGTGTTTTGTATATATGTATTTTTAGCCCTCTGGAAATAAGTTTATTTTTTAGCAGCCCATTAAGACTATAGAGGCACTTATTTCCTTTTACTAGTCTTGCCTTTATCTCTTCCCTTACTTCTGGCTTTCTCTTGAATTCTGTCCCCAGATATACAAACCTATCCACTTCCTCGAAACTTAACTCTGTTCCAGCTTCTGTTTTAACTTTTAACCATTGTCCTTTATTGAAATTTCCGTCCGTCCATGACATGAACTTTGTCTTCTCCTCGCTTATTTCCAATCCCACCCAGCTTGCTTTTTCTACTAAGGATGCTATTACTTTCTGTAGCTCGGCTCTACTTCGTGCTACTATTGCTATATCATCTGCAAAACCTAAGCATTGATGCATCTTATGATACAACAATCCAGTCCGATTTATCTTTGCTGCTCTCATAACCTTTTCTAGGACTAAGCTAAATAGGATTGGCGATAATGGGTCACCCTGTCTAAGACCCCTTTTTACGTTAAATTTTCGAGAAAGACACCTATTCACCTTTACTTGGTTATCCGTCTGCTGCAGAGTCATTTTTATTAGCCGTATTAATTTTTTATCTACTCCTAACTCCTTCAAGGCGTTGTATACTGCAGATCTTTTAACGGTATCATACGCTTTTTTAAAATCCACGAAAATTACGTAAGTTTCTTTCATATGTTGGTAGCTCTCTGCTTGTAGTTCTCTTAAGGTGAAAATCTGGTCGATAACTCCTCTACTTGCTCTGAAACCGCACTGATACTCCCCAATTTCGTGATCTATTCTCTTCGCCAAATGGTTCTTAATATACTTCGATAATACTTTGTACGCAACGTTGAGTAAAGCTATGCCTCGATAATTTGCACAGTCAGTACGGTCTCCTTTCTTATGCAGCGGGCTTATTAGTGCTTCATTCCAGCTTCGGGGCATTCTTTCCTCTAACCAGACCTTCTTTATCAGCTGGCAAAACTCTTCTAATAACAATTCTCCTCCCCATTTTAACATTTCCGCTACAATCTCATCTGTTCCTGGACTCTTATTTGACTTTAGACTTGACAGAATCTTTGTAATGTCTTCTTTGCTTGGGACTTCAGTCGTTTCTGCTTCTTCCAGACAACTTCCTCAACATCGTCATATTCATCTATTATAAATCCTTCATTTAACAGCTCCTCGAAGTAATGGCTCCATCTCTCCAATATCTCTTCTTCACCTGTTAGTAGCTCTCCATTAATATTTTTGATAAACATCCTGTTACCTTGTTGTTTTGTTCCTTCTCTCTTTATTCCTCGGTATAGATTTCTGATCTCTTTCTCTTTGTAATGCTCCTCTATTTGCCTTATCTGATCTTCTTTGTATTCCCTCTTCTTCCTCCTTAATAGACTTTTGCTCTTCCTCCTCACTTCAATATATCGTCTTCTTACTTCCTCAGTGTCATGGGCTAGCATTACTAATCTTGCTGAATTCTTTTCCTCCAATACTTTTTCGCACTCACCATCGAACCATTTCTGTTTATATCTCTTCTTGGTCCCTGTAGATCTGTTGGCACACTCCATCATTAGGTTCCTTAGGGAGTTCCATTCATCGTCTACTGTTTTCCTTTCTCTATTTTGTGCCCTATACTTAGCGATGTCCTCTGATAGTAATTTTCTATACCTACTCCTCTCTTCTTCACTATCTAATTTTCCTATGTTTGTTCTTTTATGAGCTCTGTTTCTTATCATCGGTATAATTGGTTTAATTTTCATTCCTACGGCAAAATGATCAGAATCAGCGTCCGGGCCTCTGTAAGTTCTGATATTTATTATGCTTTTTTCTTCCTCCTCTTGGATAAGGACATGGTCTATCTGATTTGTCGTTCTACCATCTGGGGATCTCCATGTGCCCTTGTATATATCTTTTCTCTCAAAATAGGTGCTCTTTATAATTAAATTTTTGCCTCTGGCAAAGTCTATTAGCAGTTCTCCATTTTCCGATGTTTCATTATGTAAACTGTGCTTTCCTATTGTTTTTCCATATATTACTTCTTTTCCTATCTTTGCATTGGCATCACCTAATACTATTTTCATGTCATATCTGGGAATTCTCTCGAACTCTTCTTCTAACTTGCTATAAAATTCTTCTTTTATTTTCTCATCTTTGTCTTCTGAAGGCGCATGAAAGTTAAGTATGCTTATTTTCTGATATAGTCCCCGTAGGCGTAGGTAACACAATCTTTCATTAATCGGTCTAAAGTCAATTATACATTCCTTTACCTTGTTACTAACTAAAAATCCCACTCCCAACATTCGGTTAATTCCTGGGCTGTTGAAGAATACATAATCCTCTATACCCATTACTTCGTTTATGAGCTGCTTTGTCTCTTGGATGGCCATTACTTCAAACCCATATTTTCTACATTGTCTTACTAAATTTATAAGAGCTCCTTCTTGGAAGGTTCCTCTGACGTTCCAGGTTCCCATCAAAATGTTTCCTTTTATTTTATTTCCAAGACTATACTGTTTGATTCCCCCCTTTTGATTTCTACTTACTTCCTTATCTATACTTTGATCTGAGCTATGCTGCTTATTGTGCTCTCCTATTTTACACAATTCCTTACTCATAACCTGTTTCATAGCCTGTGTCCGTCTTACAACCAACCCTGATGTACTTGCTACTATATTCCGTTTTTTTCCCGCATTAACTTCATACCTTCCTTGGACCATATCCACGTTTCCCCATCTATTATTAGCTTCTTGTATCCTATTTTTACATCTTTTCCTTCCTGTTTTAGTTCTTTACCTTTACGTGTTAGTTAGCGATGTGAAAAGTAAATAAAAATAGTTTAAAAGGTGTTCAAAGTAGAAAATTTAGAGAGAAGGAGAAAATTTGTGTATCTCATTTACCATTCCCTAACCCTTAACTACTAACGTGTAGTCTGCGAGACGATTAGAAATTGACATTAGCACATTACTAGATGTTTCCGTCTGATTTCTGGTCTACGCGTCTATCTATCTTCAGTCGAAATAGTAGTCAGTTAGATATGCGAGTAGTAACACAGAGAAACTTTTAAAATGGTAGGAAGAATTTGGCAGGATGATGAAAAGGATGATATACAAATTTTGCGATATGAAGTGACACTTACAAAGAAAAGCGGGAAATACGACGTTATCTAGCTACGAGAAAATAACAAACAGTTTCTAGGTATCTCAGAAGATATTGCTAAAATAAAATCATAATTGTTATAAAAACGCAAGGATTGCTGCATGTTCCCCTTAATCAAGAAGATAAGACCTGGAATTTTTGTGTTATGTGCTGAAACCTGTGGGTTTAGAATGCACCAAAAAAATTTACGAAAATTGCACAGGAAAAATACATGTAAATCTGGTACATGCAAATTTGATTGCAATAAAGTGGAAATAAATTATAAGGTTTTGATTTTAGTATTTGTTTCTTTGTGGTATTCGCAAATGCAGCTTTTCGTATTAAAAATATGAATTAAAATTAACTTGCATGACTTATTAAGTTCAAAATACGTTTGTGCCTTGTCTTAACTTAAAAACTGATTTTGTTATGTGTACGTATTTCATAAAAGCATTTTTTAAATGAAGTTTTGATGCGAAGACATCACTGGCACCTCTCAGAGGGCACGTTAGTGTTAATGCTAGTAGTAGTAGCCCTTTAGTAAATAAGGGCTAAAAAGGTTATGTAGGTTATTTAGCCGAATCCCTTAATTAATTCAATTCAATTAAAAGCTTCTGAAATCATTGTATATTGTTACCGGTTCTTGGTAAATTTACAAAGTTTAAATTTAATCTGTTCGTATGAGTGGGTCAAAATTAAATCCAAGGTAACCTGTTACAAACAAATAGAGCAAATATTTACCGAAATTCTTTGTACCGGGTATTTCCTCATAATTAGCCACCCCTCTTATCTTTTTTATTTGAAGAGATACTCTTGTCATTTATAATTAGATACGAACAAAAAGAAAAAATAATAAAAAATCCTGTTTTTCGTATTAAGTTATGTCTTATTAAATGGGACACCATGTATATTACAACACCGAAAGAAATATATGTTTCATATGTTTATATTGTTTTCAAAAATATAGGGTTAATTCGCCTTATTTTGAAAGGTACTGAAAATATTTAGCTTCAAGGTTTCTAAAACGTGGGAGTTAACCTCAATCCACTCCACGGTGGCCGAAAAACAGTTGAATACGTCAATGTTTTGCGTTATTCTGATATTTTTTCCAAGAAAAGGCTATAAAATCTTCATATAAGAACTCCTTTCTTTCTCTTCAAATGAAAAAGATAAGAGGGGTGACGAAATATGAGGAAAGACCCGGTACTTCATATTAAAACACTCATTGTTTCATCTAAAATATTGTAGTCGCACACGCCTTTCCTTAAAGATTTAAATACTCGTATAAAACCTTTTAACATAATGGGTATATGACCCAATAGCAACTAAAAAAATACAACAATTATATTTTTATTAGACCTACGCAGTGTGTTTTTCAAGTGGCAGTAACAAGGAAACAAGTCCGACTTAAATGACCTGCAATATCTCCACTTAATGTTAAAACATTTATCAAAACATCGCTCCCCAACCTAATGCAATACGTCCAGCTCAAAAACAGCACTAGACGTCTGAACAATAGACTGATCCCACATACTGGCACTGCAGTAATGAATGTCTTAAGCCTACACGCTCTTCAGAGCATATTAATTACATTTAGGACGATTAATAAAGTTTTTAGGCGATCGCAGTATGACTAATGCCATGAAGTGGGTGTTTGTAGATGACTTCATTTTAATTGTATGATTAAATCTGTATTAAAGACTTAACAAAACAACTAGTGGTGACAGACAAAGTAGTCCTTTCAAGGTGCCATTGGAATAATACACACAAGAAAAAGTAGCTTCTAATTTTAAGACAAGTTATTATAAGCAAATCAACAACTAACAAGTGACTCTTCGAGCTGTAAAATAAAGTGGTCTCAATGGGAAGTTGGTTTAATTCTGATCACATAGGAAATTAATGCTCAAAAGCAAAAAAATAAATAGGTATAGTGCAGCCCATCTATGCAGCAAAAGTAAAAATACCTACAAGGGTCCACAATTTGTATAACAATTACAAATAAATAAATAATAAAAATAAACACTTACTATAGACTTTTCAACAAGCCATGTTGTATGACCCTTTTTTGTGCAACTTCTCTTCACAGATATTATATCACTGGAACGTGCTACAGTCACGTTTAATTTTATCAGTTTGCAGTTCCTTAGGCCAGAGGTCAAGATTTCAATGCGCTCCACCGAGACTGCTTTCTTACTGCGCCTGACAGTGAATGTAGTGCTTTGCCCATATTTACTTTCTGTCTTAGTCGCCTTGGAGATTTCGCACTATAGAACTAACCTTTCCGATCGTGTAGATACGTATAAATAGGGTACTTGCAGAAAAAATATTATGTCGTTTACGCGTTCCTTAGAGCCTAGTAAACATTACAAAAGCACTTGTTTGGTTTTTTGGAACCGGCTGTGAGAGATATTCCAAAAATTATTTCAAATGCCGGAAAATGCCGCGCAAACAACCTCTGACGTCAGTGATATCCTATAGTGATGGGATGTAAAGTATTGATATTCGATATCGATAGCCAGTGCTAACCTAACATTTTGACATTGATCATTATAACCACAAAACACAGTCACACACAAAAGTACAAAAGTCAAAAGAATAAAAGTTAGGCTAGATTAATAATTCACTTTGTAGGGATGGGCTTGAATTAGATTCTATCTTTGGATTCATTCATAATGGGATGTGCCGAAATAAAATGATGGCTTCGATTAGTTGCGAATCTCGGTCACAAACAGGATGAACTGTGATACCTATCAGATATAAAAATGTATTGCAACGAAAATGCTAGTGGGTTAATTGCCTGTTTCAAATACGTTTAAGTATCAATAAATTGAGTCGCACTGTTAAAGAATTCAGATCATCTCTAGTTTGCAGTTGAATCTCACTGACCTGCGCTGTAGCAGTATCGATTGTCGATATCGATAAGATACCTGTGACGTCAGCCCTTGTTTTAAGTCACGTGGAAAAATTTGAATATATCCTTATTTTATTTTGCAAATATCTTTTTTCGGCCGTCAGTAAAATCATGTTTTTTGCTTCTTACTAATTCTTGATATGGTTTTCTTTACGCTATGTATACTCCCGAGGCGATTTCACGACCTATTGTATCTCAGCCCTTACCTGACGTAATGTAAACACAATTCTGTAATGACATGAAAAAAATGATCATTAGTATTACTATTATCAAACTTTAAATCGTATCTTCATTCAATAGATCAAAATGGCACCAAACGTTTAAACTGTTGATTCATGCTGAACTCAGTAAATATAGCCTTAAATTCAGCACAGTTTAAATGCATCTAAAAGGATAGTTAAATTAACATGAAAACAGTATTTTTCTTCTTCTTATTCTTCTCCTTCTTTTTCTTCTTCCTCTTCATCTTCTTGTTCTTCTTCACTTCAGGTCTTAAAGGGGTGACACACGTACGAACTTTAAGTAGGCGGTTTTTAAGTTCGCGAACTTACTCGGCTCGACGCGGTGACACACGTGAAGCTGAAATCAGTCATATTGATAATTTTCCTAAATAAACAAAACTTTTAACAAACGCCAAACACAAAAAGCGTTGCGCATCGATGGCCTGCTGAAACAAAGTGGTGGCTCGCGGGTCGCAGTACGAGCCGAAATAAGCTACGAGGAAGATTTCAAATCAGTTGGATCGCCGACGGTTTGCGCGACGGTTTTAAAGTACGCGTACTTACGGTGACACACAGGCGAAAAAGCCTCAGGATCCGGGAGTCCGAAATTTCCCATTTTCATTAAACGAGACTGAAACTCAACACAGCAGCCGAATTTGCAAATAGTGTGCTCAAACCATCTCGGCCACGAGGTTTGGTCCTCATAGAAGGTCAAATAAAGATTTTATATTTTTTGCGCGTGAACCTCATCAGGATCCGGGGGTCCGAAATTTTCCATTTTTGTTAAACGAGACTGAAACTCAACACAGCAGCTAAATTTGCAAATAGTGTGCCCAAATCGTCTCGAACACGAGGTTTGGTCCTCATAGGAGATCAAATAAGGGTTTTAGATTTTTTGCGGGTGAACCTCAGGATCCGGGAATCCGTGCCCCGTTCTTTCACAATATCTCATAATTTACATCTATTTACATGATCAAAAGCTTTCACAAAGTCTATGAAGCTTATATGCGTTTTGCTGTATGATTTGTGTTTTCCTATAGTTTGTTGTATTGCTAAGATTTCATCTATTGTCGATCTGTCTCTTCTGAAACCCATTTCTTCTTCTTTTATTAGTTGTTCTGTTATGATTTTGAGTCTATTATTCAGTATTGGGCATACATTTTATCTATTAAAACTGTAAGTGACAAAATAGCTGCCAAAGTGAATGAGACGCTGAAATCCGAGACCCATAAACGATGCTGCGTCAAAATCTTGTGGGTGACACTGCAATTATTCCCATTGAGAAATTACGTAACAGCTCATGCTCGAAAAATAATAGCGCCGGGTCCATCGGTAAAAAACGTGACCTTGTCTTCCAGCCGTGGTGTTATTATTACACTTTAGAAAAGTATGATTTATACGCCATTGTTATGCCGGTAATTTACTCCCACGATCGAAAAATTCGTGTGAACACGCGGACGTGGGTGACGAAAATGGATCAACCTTTAAATGGATTTATTGTTTCAGCTGTTATTGTGCTCCATTCATTCTAATTGATCGTTTGGAGGTTCTACTTCCTTGTTTTTTAGCGGTCACACCATTTTTCACAAGACGACGACGCTTGATTTTTTAAAGCTTTCATTTTATGTTGATTAGACGGTTTGAAGCTGTCTCAGGTCGACAGGTTTTTAACACGTTCACTGCGATACCGGTTATTATGATTTGTAAATCGTATTCCGTTCTGGAGAGACAAGTCGTAGCAGAAAAAGCTTCAGAACTAAGCAACCAATATCAAAATTGTGGGAAAGTAAGGATCGCCAATTTCTTGAAAATTTCAAAATCTTATCCTGATCTTGTCCTCTTTAGGTGAAGGAAGTACAACTGTGATCGAGAAAAATTTTATTTTAAGGAATACGCTTTTTGACATATTATGATATCTTCCACATAACGAAAATCCACGTCACTCATTCCTGTCGGTCTGTCTGTCTGTCTGTCGGTTTGTCTGTCTGTTGACGTTCTTCTACCGACGTAATCTCAGTAACCGCTGCATGGATTGTTATGAAATTTGGGTAGCGATATGTCTGGGAGTCATAGTAGGCAATGCTGCTGTAATTTTGAAAATCGATGCATGGGGGATCGTAAAACTCAAAAATTTGGACCTTTTTAGGTCGCTAAACGAAGCTGAAACTCAAAACAGCAGTTAGATTTGAAATTAGCATCCTCAAATTATCTGAAAACACAAGAATTGGTATTGATAGAGATCCCAATAAAGATTTTAGGTTTTTTGAGTAGAATCTGAAAATCCAAGGGATATGAAATTTTCATCTTCGCTAAACGAAGCTGAAACTCAAAACAGCAGTTAGACTTGAAATAAGCATCCTCAAATTATCTGAAAACACAGGGTTTGGTCTTGATAGTGGTCCGAATAAGGATTTTAGGTTTTTTGAGTAGAATCTGAAAATCCAAGGGATATGAAAATTTTCGTCCTCGCTAAACGAAGCTGAAACTCAAAACAGCAGTTAGATTTGAAATTAGCATCCTCAAGTTATCTGAAAACACAAGGTTCGGTATTGATAGAGATCCCAATAAAGATTTTAGGTTTTTTGAGTAGAATCTGAAAATCCAAGGGATATGAAATTTTCATCTTCGCTAAACGAAGCTGAAACTCAAATCAGCAGTTAGATTTGAAATTAGCATCCTCAAGTTATCTGAAAACACAAGGTTTGGTATTGATAGGGGTCCGAATAAGGATTTTAGGTTTTTTGAGTAGAATCTGAAAATCCAAGGGATATGAAAGTTTTCATCTTCGCTAAACGAAGCTGAAACTCAAAACAGCAGTTAGATTTGAAATCAGCATCCTTGAATTATCTGAAAACACAAGGTTTAGTCTTGATAGAGATCCCAATAAAGATTTTAGGTGTTTTCAGTAGAATCTGAAAATCCAAGGCATGTTAAAATGTTCATCTTAGCTAAACGAAGCTGAAACTCAAAACAGCAGTTAGATTTGAAATTAGCATCCTCAAATTATCTGGAAACACAAGGTTTGGTATTGATAGAGATCCCAATAAAGATTTCAGGTGTTTTCAGTAGAATCTGAAAATCCAAGGGATATGAAAATGTTCATCTTCGTTAAACGACACTTAAACTCAAAACAGCAGTTGGATTTGTAATTTATCATCATAGTCACAGTGTCTTCTTTGCCATTATCATTAATTTTGTTTTTTTCGTGTTCAATAGAAAAGTAGGAGTCGCCAAGTTCTTGAATACATATTTCAAGATTTTGTCTTGATCCTGTCTTATGACGTCTTTAAGTATAAGCATACTTATCCAGTACTTTACTAATCTTAAAATAACAGCAGAATTCTGGGGAAACTATGGTTACGTTCTCAGTTTTGAGGGATTCTAGGGAGAATGTACAAGAGGACTAATAAAGCCTAAGTGTTGTGGTCTTGGCAGATAAAATAATGGTTACCCCAAACACTTGGTTAACAATATCCTTTTCAATTCCGAATATGATATATCACCACAAAATACTAATATTGAACCTAATAATGCCATTATTAATAATTCACAAGTTGCAAATTCTCAATCTACCACTTAACCAATCACTATATATGCAAAATTGTCTTTTATCAAAGAATTGACTCCTGGACTTGTCAGGATTTTCAGGGGTGTAAGTTTTAAAATGTTAACAGTTTTAACAATCAATAACCTTTTTTCTAAATTAAAGGACAAAGTACCCTTGCTTAGCTTGACCAATGTGGTTTACAGTATCCCTTGCAGTACTTGCAGCTCATTATATATTGATCAAACTTCCAGGTCCCTGAAAGGGAGACTTACCTCTCATAAAAGTGATGCTAGACTTCACCCTAACAGGTGTGCTTTAGCATCACATGCCTATCTTCCCAGTCATACCATTGATTATAATTCTGTTAAAGTTTTGGCAAGTGAGTCCAATTTAAGGGAAAGATGTTTCCTTGAAACGGCACATATTTTTCAATGTGACAGTTGTATCAACAAAAAAACTGATAATTACAGCCTAAGTATAATTTACGTACTCAGATCTCCTAGACTGTGAAAAATATCATATTGATAATTCTTTGGTGAATTCGTCGATGTAAATGTAATACACATAAAATAATTTACATCAAAATGTCATTAAATTTCCCCCTTAAACAAATAATTTTACATTATCACTAAAAAAAAAATTTTTTGCTATTAATGCATATTGAATTCGTCTTTTCTATCTTTCGATTTATTAATTGCTAACAACGCACATTGACATATAATTCCATACATTTAAACCTTTTATCACATCAGATTCTTTTGTTTTGCACGGTATAATGATATTTCTGGATCACCCTATACAAAAATCCCTTCCATAAAAATTTGATCACGTAATACGCATGCGTCAAAATTAGGCAAATGACAAATGACATATGAATAAAATTTGAATTTCTCTCCACCTACCTGTTTCCGCTCCGACTCAGACGCGTGTGCCTGACCGTTTCGATAAAGACGTAATTGCCGGCACGCAAAATAAATTTCGAACGTACATTTTATGGTTTTATAAAAATTTTAACTTTTAACAGTGAACTGTGTAATGTTTTTTGTAAATTTCTGTGTCTATATAAAGTGCTTCATGCAAGATATTTGTCGTTACTTGCCCTTTTGGCTTCTTTTATAACATCTTCCAGCAGCATCCTCAAGGGAGGATACAGAAAGTAGCAGCTGCGACTGTCAGGTATAGCATGATGAAAATATTATTGAAAATCTACGAATTGCCTTCACGTATCCATTGCAGATATCGTGACACGCCTCGTGTGTCTGTGCAACTGAAATATATACATTAAAAATGAACGACTGTGACATTCGACCTCACGAAATGCCTCGGCCTACGGCAACCGTACTGCTTCTCGTACGGCATTATTGAAAATTTAGAGTACATCTCGTCTACAGTCAAAACCCTTTCTATTCTTCCTAGAACATACAGTATATTCAAGAAAATGCGCCGTATCATTTCGTAACCACATGTCTTACCGACGCGACCATGGGCGTCCCTATTTGGTGGCAAGGGGTTACTGATGATACTGTGCAATGTGCATCTTAAAAAGAATGAAAGCTAGTTGAATTAGTCAGTATTGGTATATATAATATACAGGTTAATAAATATGATTGTGTGAGGCATTCGCTCAAGATATCTGGCATGTTGTGTACCTCTCTGAAGTATGACAATGCTTCAGAGGCACACAAAATGTGGTTTACGGATAGGAGCATACCACACCAGTGGCAATTTGGAGGATCTTCACCGCATAGCAGGTAAGAATGTGTCATGAATGTATGCCCCAGACGTAGGCGATGTACTTTCACTCTATCCACTCTACTGAGATTTTTGGGTGAGTATCTAGGTCTGACTTTAGATTTTAGGTGTCGTAATTGTGTCTCCGTGCTATTCCATTCATTTTGCCACTTATCTGTCACCATCTGATTAAGATAGAGATTTTGGTCGCACGTTTTAACGAATTGAACGTCTAGAGTCTCGCTAGAAGCAGCTAACTTAGCAGCGGTATCTGCTAAGTCGTTGCCTGGGATGCCTGAGTGACTCGGGACCCAAATAAACTTAATGGATTTGCCTAAATCCTGCAGAGTCTTTAACAAGGCAATGCTCGTCAATGCTAGAGGATCTTTAGACCTCCGAGCAGGTAACCCAGTCATGGCGGAAAGTGAGTCACTTATAAATATTATTATTAAAAATATTATTATTGTCCCACAGTCTCGTTGTCCATAGTACACAGCTATAGTATGTATGAAAATATATAAACCATATAGGGAGGCCCTGAATTTCTTTGAAACGTCAAATTCTCTTAATAAAAAAAGTTCAAACGAGATTTGAGTGGTATTGTAGATGGTTTCAAAGGGTCTTTCATACCCTACTTTTAAAGCCTTATTTCGTTTAGAATCTTGTAGTACCTTTGATCTATACACACCCTTTTTTTCATAAATTCATGAGCATAAGGTTAATGAAATAAGGATTCCTATTTTCGTAACAAAAAAGGACAAAAAAGAAAACTAACTGTTTATTCAGGGGTACTAAATGACCCTACTTTTCATTTTTGCTGCTCCAACCCTAAAAACTCACCCCCAACTTTCTTTTTCCAAATAGCACCTTATAGCTCTTCCTACATAAATGAAATCCTTATTTCATTTAAAATCTTATAGCACCTTTGATTTTACACACAAACCTTTTTTTCACGAATTCATAAGCATAAGATTAATAAAATAGCGATTTCTATTTTCGTAACAAGAAAAAATGAAAAAGAAACCAAGTAGTTTTTTTAGGGGTACTTAGTGACCATAAGTGCTTTCGAAATCAAATGTTTTTTATCCTTCTTTATTACGAAAATGTTACGCCTCGAATAAATACTCATTTTATTTACAGTATGCTTATGACTACGAAAAAATTGTTTTTTATATGAAGTGAAAGGCAATACAAAATTTTAAATAAAGTATTGACTCCCTTGCCCCCCCTTGAACGACTAAGTCGAGAGGAGGGATATTCAACAGTGCTTCTAGCGTGTCCAACAGAGTCGTGCATACTGCAACTTCCTAGTCATCATCGTAGTCACAATGTCTTAACAGACATGTTGTGAACTCGTAAAATGTGCTCATTTTACGAGTGTCTCTTGGGATATCTTTAAGACCTTTAATGAAGTAGTTTCCCATTTGCTTTCTGCATCCTCATGCCGTCGACCAGATGTATCTACTGGTTTATCCGCCTTTAGGGGCAATTTCTCACCTCAAGGACAAGAAGGTGTCCTGACTCTTCTCAACTCGTCTACCCAAAGCTGTTCGTTGAGAAGAGGTTACTGCTTATACCGACAGTAGTTCCTAGACAGTGATCCTTCTAGTCGCCTTTTACGACACGCAGGATATACGATGGGAGATATTCTAACCCGCCCCACACGGTTAGCAACTTAGTAGTTTAAAGTATTATCAGGTGGATTCATAGTATGTCTGCCATAATTTTTTGCAGAATGGTTGGAAGTCTTTTCTAATTACTCACCAATTCGACGGTTTAAGGTATTGAAGCCAAAAATGACTTTGGTGATATTATTTGCAGTCCTATTCGGATATTGCTTTTGAAAACTTATGATTTTTGACAGATAACTGTTACACCTTATAATCCTAAAAAAAAGAAATAAAAAGCCGTATTATATTAAAAAAATCCTGCTTGCAGCGGTGGTCTAATAAAAAAACTTTTTTTTGTCTTTAAATTGGGTCGGGATTTTACGGGTTTGATTATTACCTTTTTGTAGAGGGAGGGGGGTTAAACAGACGCAGTGGAAGGCCTATAGAGTTGAGGTGCAATGGGAGCAATGTACTATGATTATGGATGCATGGGATAATTATATCTTAACAGAATATACGGGATCTTACTGTGCGCTATGAACAACGAAAACATATATGAAACACAGGGTGAATTAACATGGTTATATTTTTTTGTACTTCCTATCTATGCAAACTCTGTCGCACAATTTCTGACTGACTGACGAAGTCACTGATGGTTGAGACAAAATAGTCGTTTGGGACCCTTAAGGGTCCAGGGTATAGCGCGCAAAATTGAGAATCCAAGAAAAGACGTATTCCCGTGTTAGCGAGGAGGCGCGGCCGCCTGTTCCCTTTCTCCAGTGTGTATGTCTAAAATAAGGGGAGGTAAGTAAACAATTGAAGAAGAAAGCTTGCGCTATGTCACTTCGGTGATCGCATTTTGATATCGTGTTTGGTTGTTAAATTACTAACATTTGAAAAAGACATTGCTTGCTTTGCGAGATTTTTTGCACATTAAAATTTTTTTTGAAAAAACTACTCAGAGTTGTCAATCATTAAGGTATCAATAATCACTTTTTGAAATATTATATATTTTATGTAGATTTGAAAACAAGTGTGCGTTAACTTGCGAGTCTGTTTTTTACATGGCAAATACATACGCATATGTGTACCCAGGCCCCTTAAGGATAACTTTGACACGCCGCCACTGTCGTCACCCATAATGATCGCCAGCTGAAAGATGCAGCTCCTATTTAACCTGTTTTTGCGTGAATATATTGTCACGTCATGACATAATAATAAATAATTATTCACTGTACCTTAAGATTATGTATGTTATAAATAATAGAGTGCACACGGTGAAATCAGAAACAGACACTAATACCGATGACCTATGCAGACGTACAAATGAAATTCATTACTTTCAAATTCGTCTCGGATCGAGTACAATGATGTAAAGTGCATCGAGACGCGCTTGTTAATAACTAGGTGTTATACGAATAACTATATCTTCTCATCGTAGTGTGCAGCGTCAGGTGATTGGTCTGTTGGTTGTCGCTGCAACAGCTTTTATAGTACTACAGGGTGAGTCAAGCTCAACGCCTCGGACTCTTGTGACCAAACGATACCACTTTTCGGAAAATCGACTTTGCGAGTGTATGTAAGTCTAGTTGGACTACATTTTAAAAATATTGACTTTTATACAGGATGTCTAATAAAAGCGTGACACATCAAAGTTATGTTTTTTCAAATGGAATACCCTGTATATTATTGCATATTTAGATTCCCGGGTATATTTTAGTGTGACTTTATGTATCACACATGGGACTTTAAGCGAACCGTTTAGGTGCAAATCACAATTTTGGGTATAGGTAGATGTCAGAAAAAGATGAATATCGTAGCTATTATAAATCTTAGAGGGCTGTGCCTTTGCCGTGTTACTAAGCATGAAATGTGTCAGCTTACGTTAGACGGTCGGCTTCGAATTACATTTGTACTTGGAGAAATCGGTAGATCAATTAAGGAAACTTCAATCAAAGGTAACTTGATTTTTTCAAATGGGAATGCATAATTTTTTTTATACGATCGAATGTGCAATTTGATAAACTTTCTAATGATATGCGTTTGTAAATATCAATCTCTGGTAGTTTTGACTTAATTTCAAATTTTCAGTAAAACCGGTGTTTTTTAATTTTCCTACCTATAAGCAACTTAGCAGGCCATGAAATATAAACAAAAAAACTGTTCAGATGGAACAAAACTACTAACTTAGCAGATAGTTACGGACGAATTAGAGTAAAGGGACAAAGTTATAAAAATGACTTACAACAAATCAATTCTAACCAGAAATAGCAGACATAACACATCTAAGGTCAAAAAGCAGCTGGAGTACGACAGAAATGGGTATTTTTCACAACACACCGGCTACTACAATATTCTAAAGATTGACGATTCACAAAACCATTGTGAATTTTGAAATGAAAGGAAATCTACCACGTAATGTTGCTGGCAGTTTAATAGCTTCGGAACAAAATTTCACATTTCATGATTTAAAAAAATAGTAACCGATGCCTCTGACAGGAGTTCTGCAAATTCTTCAATACTCATAAGCAAGATCGCCAAAAATAAAAAATAAATTAAAAATCTGCTCAAATTATTAAAGATAATTTACCTGGCAGAAAATTAAAACATGATTTGTCAGCATTCCTTTTTTGCGATCTTGCTAATAGATACTGAAAAATTTAAAGGACGACAGTGAGAGGTATCATTACTTTTGACTTTGACGGAAGTGACTACTGTTTTATACCATTAAATGTGAAATTGCGTTCTAAACGCTGACTGACGGCAACGATCGCTGAAAGTTTTGCTTTCATTTCAAAGTGTTTAGTGATTTTGGAAATTTTTAATCTCTAGTACATTGCAGTCGCTAGTAGGCTGTAAAAATTATCCATTTCTGTCGTACTCCAGCTTCTCTTTGACCTTAGACGTGTTACCGCCGTTGCTTCTGGTTAGAGTTGATTTGTTGTAGGGAATTTTTATAGTCTTGTTGTTTTACTCTATTTCTGCCGGATCTTTTTGCTAAGTTAGTTGTTTTCTTCCATCTGAATACGATCTTGTTTATATTTCATGGCCTGCTAGTTTGTTTATAGGTAAGGAAATTGAAAAACACTGATTTCATTGAAATCTCTAAATTTAATAAAAACTACCATAGATTAATATTCACAACCTGATACAATTAGAAAGGCTATCAAATTCCACATTTGATCGTATAAAAAAAAGTATGCATTCCCATTTGAAAAAATCAAGTTACCTTTGATTGAAATTTCCTTAATTGATCTTCCGATTTCTCCAAGTACAAATGTAATTCGAACTCGACCGTCTAACGTAAGCTGACACATTTCATGCTTAGTAACACGGCAAAGTCACAGCCCTTTAAGATTTATAATAGCTGCGATATTCAATTTTTATTGAAAATTGAATTGTGATGTGCACCTAAACGGTTCACTCAAAGTCCCATGTGTGATACATAAAGTCACACTAAAATGCACCTGGGAATCTAAATATGCAATAATATACAGGGTATTCAATTTAAAAAAACATAACTTTGATATCTCACGCTTTTATTAGACACCCTGTATAAAAGTCATTATTTTTTAAATGTAGTCCGACTCGACCTACATACACTCGCAAAGTCGATTCTTAGAAAAGTGGTATCGTTTGGTCACAAGAGTCCGAGGCGTTGAGCTTGACTCACCCTGTATAGACTCTGGCTACGCGATCTGCCCAGTTATAAAAAAATTAAGTTTACCTCTTATAGATTTTTGTTTTATCAAGTAAGTATACATATATATTCCCGGAAAACGGTCTATTATATCTCGTCACCTCATCGTAGGAGTACTCGTGTATAAAGATCGTCTACTTTCAAACCAACAACGCCGAAGAAAGCCATCACTTCCAACATCTGCCGCACGGATAACGAACGGATGTCCAAAACGGGAAGTCATCCGAAGCAAAATATTTTTCTAAACCGACGACCAGTTTCCACTTTCAGTTTTTTCCTAGTTGGCGAATAAACGCGAGAACGAATTTCACCCATACAGTTCCAGAATTGGTCAAAGAGGGACGATTTAAATTCTTGAAATCGCGCCGTCGCGTCCAAATAGAGAAAAAGTCGAACCCACCCACGTCGTACCGTCCTCACTGCTCACAAAGTACTACCGACAGTGTTGCCAGATCGATGGTTTTTAAAGTGAACAAATCCGGAAGGCAACATCTGGAGTGTCTGGAGTATGGTGTTCTACTAAGTAAACCAAGAATATCACTCACGGAAGAGTATTGGCTTACGTTGAATGCTTATCTAATGAGAGAAAACCATCTCTCTTAGCAAGAAAAAAAATATCGATATTGGTGAGTACCTAAATCTTGTTACATTACAAAAATGTAAATCAGAAGGCTACAGAGCTAGAAAATACAAATCTTTTACTAAAAAAAATGTCGCAAACGTAAGCATCAGACCGTGTTTAAAAAGTACCGGATCAACTGAACTCTTTGTATTGAGTTTAATTGCCACTATGGAAGAAGAAGAAAAGAAAAAACTAAAGAAAATGATGGGTTCATGACATAAAGCGAAAAAGAGATACTCATGTTGAATTTCATCATTTGTTTCATGATCTTAGACAAGATAAAAAGAAATTTTACAAATATTTTCGTATGTCAGAGGAAAAGCTTTTTGAGCTACTTTGCGTTTCATTTCATCACCGATTTCTTCGCACGCATTTCTCCTAATAAGCGTATTGCTGTATCTTGCATCTGTCAGTCATATAAAAGGGATAACTTTGAACTTGCACAATAAGTTCCTCTTCATTCAATTGCCACTTCCTAAAAATAATTTTTTTTATGTGCTCTTTTTTTCATTTCAACATAATCAATACAAAAACACATGCACCCATTCCAAATTTCAATCTAAATACCTATTTTCACAATGATACCAAAAATAATTAAATTACCTTTGTAATTGATGTCTTTGTATCACGGCCAGAGACTGCAATTTAGCACCACTTCCTACAAAATACTGCTAAACATTGAAAATATGCGAGAGGCATCAAGAAATATTTGGATTTTCTCGCCGCCTGGTACCGCACATTCAGGCGAAGCGAAGCGAAGCGTCAAGAGAAACGACGCCTAGTTGGTCCGAAGAGAATTCGCGCGTCAAACGACGCGCCTCTTCGCTTCGCGCCGCCTGAGTGTGCGGGCTGTCAAATCCACAATTTTCTTTGCGCCGCTTCCGTTCGCGACGCTTCGTCTAAGTGGGCGAGCACGTCAAATAGGGAAGTAGCAGTCGCACACAAAAATAGTTAAGACAAAAGTCGTAGGAAATTTTCCTAGCTATTCGATAGTTACCTTCAAGGTGACCTTGATCTTAAATATAAAGGTCAAATCAAGGACATATCATTTTTCTTAAAGGGAAATGCTTGCCGTATGCGAACTGCCCAGAAGGGCATATGAACCTTGAATGATTGAGTCAAGGTCAAAGTATGGTCAGTAGGATAAATTGGGAAGTAGAGGTGCACAAAAAAAAAATTATCACCACATCTCAACGTGAAATTTTCCGTACTTGTCATTTTTGGCATCAATCGATTTGACGTTGATGCGTCTTTGATGTCAGGGTCAAGGTTACGATTAAGGTCACCATCTGATAGCCAGGAAAAGTTCCTACGAGTTTTGATTTCACTATCTTTTTGTACAGCCCCCAGTTCTCAAGATATCCTACTGGTCCCATTTTGACCTTGACTTAATCATCTAGGTTCAATTTGAAACTCATATTTGGACGTAGAGTTTTGCTGGCATTTTATTTCCAGCGTGAAAAGTACACACATAAAAAGAAATTCTCAAGTCAAGAATTGTGATATTCTTGTAAATAAATACTCACAACAAGAATATCGGTTCTCACTCTAAGAAAGAATATTTGATGAGAAAATTATAGAAAATCTGTATCAAGAATAATATGTTTTTGATTTAAATACTTATTTTAAAGAAATATGCTCCGAAAGAAGATATAATTTTCTTTGTAGCCAAGGCTACAAGGCTTTAATAAGGAATATTTCATAATTTTATATCAAGATTATCATTTTTTCCAGCGTTGTCCAGTTTACTTCTATCAAAAATATAGACAGCTTGCAAATGCGAACCTTTATTTACAATATGATAATCTTGGTTTAAAAATGAACGCTGTTTTACAAACACACTCTCTATTTTGTATCAAGTAAATCATTTATTTGACGTCTACCAACGTCGGAGTGCGCAGGCGCGCAGCGTGTCACGAGTCAACTCTAACCTGTCCACAGTGTCCACCCTCTCAACTCAACAGCCTGTTGCCCGTCCGTGTCCGCGCCGCCATTATCGGTTTTCGGATTGTCGTATTCGCCGCCGTCTTTAGCACCGTAGCGTAATATCTGCACCATATCTGCACCCTGGCCTGGACCCTGCATAATACCCGTGATACCACCGTCAACTATCCGTCATCGAATCTGCCGGTAGTGCTGGTCCACCGCCATTTGAGTCGCGTCCCAGTTCCCATCAGCCTCCTTATCACTGGATCTATCCAACCATGAGTGAGTATTAAAAAAATTGGGATGCGAAGACCTGACTTAGGTGCTGTTCCTAGATAAGTACTAAGTATATTAAATGTGATTTAAGAAATTTTGCAGAACTGTTTCTCCAGAAAAATGTCTGCATGCTCATAGAAGAGTTTGAATGCTCAAATTAATACTATTAGATTCCTCATCCAAGAATATCACAATTTTAGAATAAAGTTGAGCTAGTTGCATCAAGTTTATGAAATGCTCCCAGTTAAGATTATGAAATGCTTCAGTCAAGATTATGAAATACTTCGGTCAAGATTACCATATGCTTGATTTGAGATTTTGGTATTCTTACTATCAAGAAATTCCCAGTTTTGCAATGAAGATATTTTCTCAATCTAACCCTTATAAGGTCAAAGATATCATATTCTCACTTTAAGATTAGCATAACTTTGCGCGTATAGGAAGTTATGGTATACTTGAATTAAAGCATCTGTGCTCCATCTAAGAAATTATTTTTATGTGTGTAGGGGCTTCTATTTAAGAAAATCGATTTGACCTTGAGTTAATCTTGAATGTCAAAGTCAAGGTCACCATAGAGACCAGCATGAAAGATCCCGGAAAATTGTATACGAGTTTTGTCTTAACAATTTTACTTCTATAGTTAGTCATTTGTGCTTATTTTTCTACGTAGTGAAGGAAAGATATAGTTTCAATTGTTGAGCGAAACCCATGAAAAACAACCATAATCTATAGTCGCGGTCACTAAAAAAATAAGCATAAAGTTCTAGGCCTGGTGAGAAGAGCCAAAATGAATGGAAGTAGGAGCTATATTTTCAAGGATTTTAAGAAGACTCAAACCGAAATTGCAAAAGAAAGAAACAGACAGATCTTTTTGACACCTGAAGATGGTTTAGATTAAAATAAACCGAAACGTAGTGAAGGAAAGTTATAGTTTCAATCGTTGACCGAAACCCATGAAAAACAATCATAACCGTCAGTCATTTGATCCGGTACCTTTTGAAACGTATTGTGTCCAACAAATGACACTCAAGGTGAACGACTTTAAAACACAAAACACTGCTTGAGGGACTATCACAGGTATTAAGGAACATCGAAGTGGCAAACTGTAAATACGGCCCTAACTAGCATAATGAGCTCCCTTATGTATTGAAAACTGCCCTGTCATCATGACGTGCCATCAGTTAATAGTATATTATTTAACGCTTTGAAGTTTGCAGCACGAGCCGGACGCGAGTGCTGTAAATCAACAACCAGTGAGTTCATTACCGCGAGTTGAATACTATACTTTATCTACTACCGAATATATGAATAGTAAGATTTAAATGCATAATAATTACAAAATATTGACAACAGAGGCCTGGGTATACTCAGTTATACATCTGTATTTGCCATGTTAAAGCACGGATTCCTATTTCCAACAGAACTCGCTTGTTTTTCAAACTACATACACACTATTTCAGAAGGTGATAGTTAAGACCTCAATCAATGACAACTATTTGCGATTTTCTCAAAAAAGTTTTTTAGAATGCAAAAAAATTCGCAATGCAAAATCATACATTCTTCAAATGTCTGTGATTTAACAGCGAAACACCACATCAAAAAAAGGCCAAATAGGTGACATAGTGCAAGTTTTTTTCTTCAATTTGCTCTTTGAATCATTACTATAAGTTTAAAGGTAACGTCAGGAGCTTGGAGTTGCGAAATTCATTTTTATAGTGACCTTTAGACCTTACCTTTGGATTTTGGGATTTCTCTCCCCTCATCTTAGAGACACACCCTGGAGAAAGGGAACAGGCAGCCACGCCTCCTCGCTAACACGGGAATACGTCTTTTCTTGGATTCTGAATTTCGCGCGCTATACCCTAGACCCTTCACCTCACTTCTCTGTCACTTAAGTAAATACTGTCAGGATTCGAATTAGCGTTTGACGTTTCATAACGACATTTGCAGTTTGTCACAGTAACCGTACCTATTTTGTGTGTTACCGCGTCTATTAAATTTAATCCTATGCATTTCCAAGAGATCAGTATCAGTAGTAGTATCCAGTAGGCGGTATTCATAACCCATCACGGCTGAACGGTGAGGTATGGAATATAACCCACGCTGTTTGTTTTATAACCTGTTCAGAAGTAGTTTGGTAATGGCTGATTAACGTAATGAGACTAGATAAAATAATAAGTAGTTGAGAAGACTTTAGTGTAAAAAGGTAGAACATGAGCTCGGGGGTGCAAGCAGTAGATCTTCTGTCAGAACAGATGATCTGGCAACACTGGCTGCTGCATGGATGTCGTTCGATGATAATCCTTGGATTTTATTATGTTTTTCAACCTGAACTTGAACGTTACTGACGGCTCGAACCGTATGCATCATGGTTTCGTTATGATCCACTTATCGAGCAAGTGGAGTAGATATTGGCAGTTTTATTTTATTGGTCAGCCAATGTGGGCAGGAAATGTCGTATACCGAACAGATATACAGAGGGGATAGCTTCCTGATGACTTGTTGGTATACAGGGTGGTTGTTGGGGTGGAAACTATGACCAAGGGCTAGATGAGCTCTCATTAAAAAAATAGCTGTACTACAAATCTTTCTTAGAACAGTATAACATTACACTAAATTTTCTATCAAATTCTATATCAAAGTTTGTCACAGATTTGTTATGAATTTCCTAACAGAAATGGTATAAAAAGGTGCAGAGAATTTGAAACTGCTCTACAAGGCACAGATCCGACCATCGCTGGAGTATTGCTCCCATGTATGGGGATACGCTCCGAATCATTCTCTAATGCTTCTGGACAACCAACCAGAAGATAGTAATTAGATTAATCGGTACGCCTAGCCTCACAGGGAACCTCCATAGCCTGAAACATCGAAGAAGGGTATCCCTGTTTTAGAGATTCTATCACGAAAGATGTTCGAGTGAGCTCTCCCAAGCAATAACACCAAAGGCCGTCCGAATAAGGAACACTAGAGAAGCTCTGCGAGCTCATCCTTACCAGGTCGAGGTCGCTGCTCCCCGAACCAGTCTCCTCCAGCATTCTCTCTTTTGGAGAACTTCGACGCTGTGGAATGAGCTGCCGAGGAATTTGTTTCCTGACGGATACAACCAGCAGCGTTTCAAATCTAACGTGCACCGACACTTATCCTCTCGCAGCGCTTATACAGCGCCATAAGCTTTTAACCTTTGCAGGAGGCTGACCATGAAAAAAATTCACCTGGAATGGACCAGTTGATTACCTTTTTAAAACAGACCGTAGCATCTGCTACACCCATACCCTAGAGCTGAATCCCTAATGACCATATTGTGTTCTATACAATCACTGTCCATGTTTTTGACTACACTAATTTTTTCTCAACATCTAATAACAATTAATTGTTATCTAATTACCGCATCATTACTATAATTAGCTACAAAAATTAGAATACACCCATACTACTGTTATACTTTTACGAGAGCTGTTATACCGAAAACTTGACCATAAATCATCGTAGAAAGAATTAAGTTGTCTGGATGTTCGAAACTAATTTTGTTTGTTACGCAGTACACGTGAGATTGAGATATCCGAAGGTGTTATTGATCTGGAGTAGAAGCCATATGGGAGCATAGACGCTTCTAGGTTGAAACAGAAATCTCAGCGAAGGTAATATATCTTTAAATAACCGTAAGGCCATTAGTTATTTTTCACAGGTGTGCACTGTATACAAAGAAGCTGATGTAATATTTCTTTGATACATATTGGTTACGCAGGTAAGCACAATCAATAATAATTGATCTGGAATCTAGGCGATTAGGATCGTAACAGGCCTTGGATGGAAGTCTTTCGGAGTTCAATTTCTCATGATATGAGGTTGCGCAGCCAATCCAACAAAACAAAACAAAATAGCAGCATATCAAACTGCAAGGTTTTGAAAATAGACACAAATTGGCAGCTGCTGACCACTTACCGGACAAGAACAGTCAAAGCTGAAACGATAAAATTCAATTGCAGTGAATTGCGCATGTCGAATTTAGTAAGGATAATTTCAAACGTTTTTTTTTCTATTTATTACTGAGATACCACAACACTGCTTTTTCAATAAAAAGTACCGGAACACGGAGATGAAACCTCGCATTTCGGATAATTGCAAGGTGCTGATTACAAATCCAGTCGCAGTTTTGAGTCCCAGTTTCGTTTGACAAAAATCAAAAATTTCAGATCTCTCGGGCGGGTGAGTGTACCTAAAAAAAATCGAAAATCTTTATTTGGCTTTCTATTGAGATGAAACCTCGCATTTCAGATAATTTCAAGGTGCTGATTACAAATCCAGTCGCAGTTTTGAGTCTCAGTTTCGTTTGACAAAAATCAAAAATTTCAGATCTCTCGGGCGGGTGGGTGTACCTAAAAAGATCAAAAATCTTTATTTGGCTTTCTATTGAGATGAAACCTCGCATTTCGGATAATTTCAAGGTGCTGATTACAAATTCAGTCGCACTTTTGAGTCTCAGTTTCGTTTGACAAAAATAAAAAATTTCAGATCTCTCGCGCGGGTGGGTGTAAATATCCTTTCAGGGTGATAAGTCTTAAAAAGTGAACATTTTGTTTGTAAGTTGTGTTTTTAAAAGTTTTCATTTAATTTGCAATGTAGGTATACGTAGTTTTGATATCTTCAACCGATTGAGTTGAAATTTTGTATACACGTTTAGCTTGGGTGGCAACACACGATAAGCTGTATGATGTCATTCTAAATTCAGTACGACGGAGCATCCAAGATGGCGAAATACTAATTTTGAATGGATTTCGACAGCATGGATATCAAATGAAGGGGCTTGTTGAGAATAACTCGTATTATGACACCTAAATCCAATATGGCGAATCATCCAAGATGGTATTTTTTATACACTTCTACAACATGGGTATCAAATGAAAGGACTTGTTGGGAGTAGCTCGAATTATAATTCTAAATTCAGTATGGTGGAACATCTAAGATGGCGGAATAGTTATTTTTTATGCACTTCTGCAATATGGTTACCAAACGAAAGGATTTGCAGAGATTAATAAGAAAAATATTCTGACATCATTCTTAATCCTATGTGGCGGACGTTTTTTATGCTTTCCTATAGCATGGGCAATAAATGAAAGAGTTCGCTAAGTTTAGAAATAAACGTTAATAACTAAAAAGTAAAAAATAAATTAAAAGCAAAAAACCTTTTTATAAAGAAGAAAATTAAATTTTCCTCTAAAATTTTAACTATCAATTCTTAGCCTCATTATACACAATTTATATGATCATGAAAGCCTGTCGTGAAGTTTGCCTGAGTACTTATAAGTATTTAATTGAACTGAAATTTAAACTAGCTGGATTGAGTTGCTCCTTTAAATAGGTACTAGTTTATTTACAGATGTAAATCGCGCGACAAGCTTTTATGTTCATATGAATTGTGTATAATGAACCTATAAGTTGATAGTTAAAATTTGAAAGGAAAATGTTTTTTCCTCTTTTTGGAGCTTTTAAATAAAATCTTTTTCTAAAAATAGGTTTTTGCTCAAAATTTTTTCAATTTTGAAGTCGAATTACACCGCAGGAATTATGATAGGCTTCTAACAGCTGACAATTTTCTTAACTGTACCTCATGGTGAAAATAAAAAAAATTGAAAAGACAACAATGAAACAATCTATCTGTTTACACAAAAATAATTCAACGGAAAATTAGCATTGGCTCGTTAGGTGTAAACCCACCTTTATAGTATACTGTGTAAGGCTTTCGCGGCGATCGTCCAATGAATTTGTGGTTCTTGTGTTTTTAGGCCGGGTTCGTTTAGCGTTAAAGCTTGACGTTTCGCCACCACGAGTGGATGGCATCTTCAGAAGCTATTTCACTTCGGCGACTTCCAAAATACTGACGGCTGGTGGATCTGCACCTGTATTTATACCTGCTAATGGTGACGTGGCCCAACCAGGTAGCGTTGGTAACCCCGCCCCTTCGGGATGTGGTAGTGTCTTCAAGTCCTTTAGGATGGGTACCCATGTCCGGTTGACTTTCTGTATTTCTTCTTTCCTATTGAGATTATTATGATGTTTTTGTATTTTGATGGCTTCTCTGTGAAGTCTGGCATGGTACGAAGACGTTGCGGCAAGAACCTAAGTTTCTTCAAACTTGATCCTGTGATTTCTCTCCTTATTCGCATGTTCGGCTACCGCTGATTTGTCCGTATGGCCTAGTCGACAGCTAGCCTTATGTTCTGCAATTCTTGTGTTTATAGATCGCTTCGTTGTTCCTATGTATACACTCCCACATGTGCATGATTGCGATAAACCCCCTGTGTTGTGAGTGGGTCTCTTTTATCCTCCACCGTTCTCAAGTATTCCTGTATCATTCTTGTGGGCTTGTAGGACGTTTTCCTTTCGTAATATTTTTCCTATTCTGTCTATTATTCAAGGCACATAGGGTAGAAAACCCTATCTATTGGTTTAGGTTCTGGTTTTGCCCTATTTCTTCTCAATGTTCTTGTTATTTCCTTTTCTGTGTAACCATTTGCCTTAAGGGCATTCTTTAGATGTTCCAGTTCGGTGTCGAGTTCTTCTGGTTCGCACACTTTTCTAGCCCGTTCTGCCAAAGTTCTAATAATTCCATACTTCTGAGATGGGTGGTGGTTTGAATATTTATGTAAGTACCGGTCAGTATCAGAAGATGCCATCCACTCGTAGTGGCGAAACGTCAAGCTTCAACGCTAATCGACGCCGGCCTAAAAACCCAAGAACCACAAATCCACCTTTATAGTGTTTGCTCTCGTACTTTTGATATACCCTGTATGTGGCAATTCGCTCTACAAATCGTACAAACATTCGCACGAAGCCGTCCGTTGCGGGCATTTCCATTTTTATATGTATTTCTGGTCGCGCACACCTCCCGGTACTATCAGGTACCGCCGATCTAGAACTCGTGACGCGCGCCGATTTTCAGCGTGATTTTTGCCAGCGGACGCGATGTAACAAGGAAACCAGATGATTTCCCAGATAGAGGCTGCTGCTGCTGCTGGTACTGCTTGCTGTCTTTTGTCCGACGTACCGTGCCAAGGGGGTGAATACAAATGAGAGTTTTGTAACGATTTTCAGATCTATGTTACACGCTGGTCAAACTTATGAGGCTCGCGAAGACGTGATCCCGGTGGCGAGACGCTAAATATGCACATATATTCAGATTCAGGCCTTCCGCGGCTCTCGTAGCGGTCCTCACTGGAGCAGCCTGCTGCATTACTGGCCTGGTTTGCTGTACTGCGCGCTTTTTTTTCTTCAGCAGAGAAAAAACGCGAAAATCCTCTATAATAGTGAATTTAGGAGATGTATAGAGCAATCAAGTGGGAAATTGTTACCTCCTTGGTACAATTTCGCTGTCGATCATAGGCGTACGTAAACTTTAACATTGTCCGTGGAACACAACTGAATGACTTCCACGTTGCTCTTTATAAACATTTATTTAGGCTAAATAATAGAACTACAGGTTCGCTAAAAATCTATTTATTTTTACATTTAACAACTTCAGCGGACAGTAATGACAACACGTGACATACCTAACAAAACTATATCTAGCATACAGAGTGTCTCTGCCTCGAACAACCAAGTTACCTGATATTTTCCCTTCATCATTCATTTATGACAGAGTGAGGGAGATAGATTACACATTTTAATGATGGAGTAATTAAACATACTGATAGTAGCGCCTGTATAAGTATATTTGTTAAATTTTACGCGTCAGTATTTTCTGTTAAGCCGTAGTGTTTGCAGTATTGTAAGAAATGGCGACATTGACAGCACTGAAAAGATATTGCAACAATTCTCCACTATTAGTGAGAGAAAAAGTTATTATTTTAAATGTAAATGATTGCATAAATTACGATTACCCAAATTTTACTGTATAAGAAACTGTCGATACTTGTTACCGGATGACTGTTAAAAAGACCACCGTTTTTAAATTATTACGGGAGAGAAAGAAAGAGAAAAGTCCTGTATTGAAACACCAAAAGTGTAATTCGAAGTTTACTATCTTCATTTCAAAAAATAAATACCCATCCTAGATAAGATTTTAATGGATCTTGGCCAGGATGGCAGTATTGGGTTGATAACCACAAAACATTCATGAACCAGTTTAAAAAATGTAGGTTTTGTCTGAGAGAAGCATAACCGTAAAGCACTTTTACTGGACAGCGATGAATTGTTTGCTGGAGACGAAAATACTTGAGAAGCAGTATCAAAGAGAGCATAAGAAAATATTTGTATTGATGAGACGTGGATTAATAAACGTTATATAGTGCCAAAAATGTGGCAGGACAAAAATATAAGCAGTGATTTCCAAAATTTCATTGAAGGCCTATCAACTAGTATTAGTGTCTTCAGGACAGGGAAGGAAGCTAATGATCGTCCATATTAGGTTCCCATACACCAGCAGTCATTCCTGACATTCTTTCCTTTGACGTTCTTTCCTCTCAGAAATTTGTGCGTTAGTGAAGTAAGAAATGATGCGCCGTCGAATGATTCATTTGTTTCGGCTATCTCGGCGTACTTCACCGACAGGAAAAACCTGTAAAATCTTCCCAGTTAGTTGGCTGCAGACTATCATTTGGCACAATTGAGCGAGCGTTCTTTCATGGTGTTCAGCGTGAAAGACTTATTAGTAGTTGCCGCTAAAACGAGTGTTTGTGTTTGCCATGGATTTGATGAACGAAGACGAGTCCCCGTCTCAGTCTACAGTAGACAAAGAAAATGAAAATTGTGATTTAAGAGTTGTACCTGAAAGAGTTCTACAACAATTTATAGATTGCTATCGAGCTCACCCTGCCTTGTGGCAAGTTAAGAATAAAGAATTGTATAATAACAGAAATATGAAAAATTAAGGCTACTTGGAGCTAGTCAAAGCTTGGAAACGGTTTGATCCTGAGGCAAATCAGAAGAAGAATTTTCCTGAATCTTCGGCGAGATAATTCTCCACAATCCTGTCAAATTTGCGGTATAAGCAATTAATCCTTTCAAAACTGCAAGGAAAGGGATTTGTCTTAGTGGGCTCTGTGAGGAATAATATAATCCTTTTGAAAAACGAGAGTATTGTCCGTCAGTAAAGACTGCCAGGAAAGATAGCAAAATCACGATTGTGTTAGTGGGGTACGAAGAACGGTCTTTCATTTTTGTTTTTAAACGAGAAAGAACGTCAAAGGAAAGAATGACAGAAATGACTGCTAGTGTATGGGTACCTATTGGAAGCGAAGAGGGATTGCTTAAAAAAAAGGTTTGTTAACCTTTCAGTCATCTCATACGAGAAATTACCACAAGGATATGAATTCAGATGTTTTTGAAAACTATTCTGGTGAAATGATTAGACACCTTCCGACTGATTCAGTGGTAGTTATGGATAACGCAAGCTATCATTCACGACGCATAAAAAAGACTCCACCTTCATCTTGGAGAAAACAAGAAATTATCGACTGATTTACCTCTAAAATAAAAATATTAAATTTGAAGACAGTTTGATAAAGAACGCACACACATATAGCAAATTTACACAAACACATTTTTAGAAAATACGCCGTAGAAGTTATAGTAGAAAAACATGGTGTAACTATAGTGCGCACACCGCCACATCACTGCAAACTAAATTCTATAGAACAAATATGGCCGCAAGTAAAAGGATTTGTAGCAAGACATATAGCACAACATTAAAAATTAAGTAACACTAGAGAACTAACGGAAAGCAGTTCAGCATGTCATTAAGGGCTTTCAAGTACTAAATTATTGACAAAAAACGATTGCACCTCTTTCGGGATCTACGAGCAAATTCTAATGAAACCTCAAAAGCGTATGGTTCACTCCTCAGTTTGGAGAACATTGATTAGATTTTCTTCTGAAGCATACCTTATTACAGTCTACTGACGGATTTTCTTATCCTTCTTGTGTCATGTATCAGAGACTTGAAGCCACCTGTCTGCGTAGATTCTGCATAGAAGGATTTCATTCGCCAACTGTGTGGCAGTCTACGTTGCAAACCAACTGTTACCAGACAGAAATCCAGACCACCTTGTAAGTGGCTTCTGACGGCGTTAACAAACGACTTTCGGCACTCTGCAACCGCATGCCAGACCACGTGCTGTCTCCAGCATAATCCGCTTTTGATCTGATTACCAAATTCTGATAGGCGCGAGCCACACAGATCATGAACAACACAATAGGAAGAAAGGCGAGGCTGGATATTTTGAAGGTGGTATTAACATTGGCAGCATTTAAATAACTTAGTAAACAAAAGTGGCCGCACTGTCACTAAGCTGGTTGTTGAATACCTAACAAGCCACCGGAATTTTTTTATATATATTAGCATTTTTTTATGGATAGCGTTCGATAATACGTTCGTAATACATTATGAAAGAACTAGTAAGTTTACCAGGTGATACTGATAATGCTTGGAAAATCAATGATATGTTTATTAAAAAAACATTACTATTCATTGACCCACAAATAAAACTTCTAAAGCCCAAAATTATGAATCTTTAGTAATACCCTTTGCAATCATAGATGTACGTATAAGAGATATAGTTCTTACAATACCCCACATTATTGATTGCTACGAGATGAGTGACAACTGGACGCAAAATCTCAACGACCCATTGCGGATAGAGAACACTCTATCATTCCTCAGAAGTACAGGGTTCTACTATAAAATTAAGGACAGATGATTTACCAACAGTAACACGCAGCTAATGACCCAGCAGTCGTTGCTGCCTAATCACAAAAAAAAGATTAAAAAATATTTGAAAAGCATTTTTAAATAAGAAAATCAATTCTTACTTCCCACACGTTACGCTAATACTATTTTATTACTTTTCCATAGCATGAAGCTATAGTCTGGGAGCTCCTTATAACCAAATCATCGCCCACCCGCAAAAAAATCCAACACAAAAATTCTCTTAAATAGTTTCTTGCAAGATTTAGTACGACACAGTTTTTATTATGCAATCTACAACTGATATCCTAGTCACATGGTATGCCGATTTTCCGATAATAAAAACAGATCATATTATCACTATCAATCCTTAAAGGGTAATGAAAAATTCTCAGGGGTGCCGCATCCACTCTACCTACCAGGCTGAGACCTCATCCTACTTCAGCTCGTTTAAACCAGTCCAAAAAAAAGCATAAACTGACCAGAGACCCCTAGAGTACCCAAAAAGAAGGTTAATTTAGTTTCACCGCCACTAACACAATTTTCAAAAACCATTGATTTTGTTGATCTCTACTACGACCAACGGTCCGTTCAGACATTTCATTGCTATCAGTCTAGTGATAAGCTACATACATTACAGACATCAATTTCATTTCAAAAATTATATTTTGTCTAAGGTGGGGCAGTATTCGTATATGGCTGAAAAGCCTATTAAGGGGCCTGGATACACACATTTATACATACCTATTTGCCATGTAAAACACGGACTCACAATTTCTCGCATAACTCACTCTATTTTCAAACTACATACATAATATTTCAGAAGACGACAGCTAAGACCTTCATGAATGACAACTATTTTCGATTTTCTCAAAAAAAGTTTTTTAATGTGCAAAAAAACTCGCAATGCAAAATCATGCATTCTATAAATGCCTGTAATTTAACAACCAAACACGATATAAAAAAAGGCTAAATCGTTGCACAAGCGCAAGCTTTCTTCTTCAATTTGCTCTTTGAGTCATTACTGTAAGTTTAAAGGTAACGTCAGGAGCTTGGAAATGCGAAATTCATTTTTATGGTGTCCTTTGGACCTTACCTTTGGAGCTTTTGACCTTACCTTTGGATTTTTGGACTTATCGCCCCTCATCTTAGACACACACACTAGAGAAAGAGAACAGGCGACCATCACGCCTCCTCGCTAACACGGGAATACGTCTTTTCTTGGTTCTCATTTTCGCGCGCTATACCCTAGACCCTTAAGTCGGTCCTTTATAGGGCAAAGAAGAGATAACAACAAACTTTCCGGTTTCACGACCCTCCACCCAAAACTACCCCTATTTTACCCCTTCTAAAAAACGTGGAAACAATTAGGAATCCCCAAGTCGCCTAAAACTAAATTTGAGCTGTTTTTAAGTTTAGTTCTTTGATTTTATTGCTGGGCCGATGTTTAACATCATAACAGCATCACCTTCTATGTAAATCTGTACAGAGATTCTATGACGTTACGCAGCGATTGTAACAAGACAGACTGACAGGTGCTAGATGTGAATGAATAAAATAGATTTTCGCGTTGTAGGCATCATAAAACGTCAAAAATCGTATTATCTATGACGTGTGAAGTAGAAGTGTTTTTTTGGGGGTGTGCTGAGTGCTTTATGACACAAGAAAATATCATAACAGTAATATTGATGCAAAGGGCAACCAACGCATTTGTTCTAAGAATAAGATGCTTTCATCGAACACACTCGGTTATCAGACACAGAGGCATGGAAAGATAGATACAGTGGCGTACCAGGGGGGCCCTGGGCATCCGGGGGCCCCTGCTCAGCCTCGAGCTCGACTATACCTCGAGCAAGCTTTGTACATAGTAATAACAGATATACTCAATTTTATAGGAAACAAAATTAGCTATAGCTGGGAAGCGGCAAAAGGTATATTAAGGCGAAGTGTACTCTTTAAACTGAACTTCAAGCTTTCAGAGAACTACGCCTCCATCATCATGGCTGAAATATTGAATTAACATAAGCAACAGGTAAGCAAAAAATGGAGTTTATACTTACAAAGTTTGTTGAGATTGTTGCTTAGGTTAGAAAATACATAATGGAACATATTGGTTAGATTCGCACAAAAACTCTTTAAAAATATTATGATATTAAATAATATCCTCGTCAATTAGTTCATCACACACGACATTTAGGTTAAAAAATCTATAGATTGATAAAATAGAATCAGATATCTGTTGCGTTCGAGGACTGGTACCACAATGAAGATTTTTCCAGCCCAGACAGGAAGCGAGGTTATGAAGTACCTGGAGTGGGGAATGTCAATCAAATGTCATTTCAGATGTATCAATTATAATTCGAAACAGGTGTCGATGTTTCTTTCTTTCATAGTCCTGGAAACTTAATACCAACCACAGATAAAGATATTACTTGTAATAAACTTCCATAATTTTCCAAAATCAAAATAAATATATTATGACAAAATTTGACAACACGACAACGTAGTCGAACATAGATTGGAAAACGGCAAGAATCAGTGCAACGTTACACTGACGCGACGTGTATCTGTTCAAACGAATTCGAACACGTTATAGAAAAATGCTCTAACAGGCATGTGTATGTTTCCAAGACCGCGTTGTTATTATTTTTATGTTTAGTTTAAAATAGTCATTTAACTTTTGCACTGTTAAAACCCAAAATTTACTCAAAACTATCACAATAAACCCGAAACGATGAACCAAAACAAGGTTTCTATTTATCTTATTCCACTATTCATGCCATTATTTTTAGAGCTCTTTACCTGCTATCTCGAAGAGGGTGTAGAAACAAAGGGTATACGGGTTTATCAGCGGTCAGTATGCTATAAATACCATCATTAAGCTACCGCTGAATCACTACTTTGGATTGTTTACTTTTTATAACCTAGTTGTGCGAAGGTATTCAAAATGGAGGAACGATGCGGCGGTATAGGGAAAATAAACTCGAAGGACCTGCGACACTTTATACTACGAATAACTAAGAGGTGAGGTTACCTTGCTCAGCTACCAGTTGAAGTTGGGGAGGCCTCCCTGATGTATCCTGATGGCACGAATAGGCACTACACGATAAAGAAAATGTTCAATAGGTCAAATGCGGAAATGCGGAAAATGCGGAGACGGAATGCTTCTTCTATCGACAGTCACTCACGTCGTTACCAACTCCTCGTGTGAGTTCGTCCTTGGTACTGTCCTCTATGCGCTGTTGCCACTTTTCCTCCTCGCTCTTTCTCCGTATAAAGTGTGACGAAAAGGAAAAGAGGTGCGGAAAATAATAAACGGAAAATTAAAGGAAAGCGGCGCAAACATAACCTATTCGAATTCGTTGGTGCTGACAAGTTATTTCTGGGAATCCCAGACAGTCGATGTCAATGCCTTGGCGCTCACGTTTTCAAAACTAAAAAATAAAAAGTTTTGCAAGATCGACAATGGGTGAATCGCACCTCCTAAGTTCTTTGGCATTGATTTCTATAGAAAATGAACGGGCAGAATACCAAATAGTTGATACATTTGTTGCTTTACATACAGAAAAGTTTTTTCTTTACATGAAATGCAAGTCAAAGCATAACACTAAAATTTTTAGAGTTGTTTAATTTTGATTTTGTTATAGTTTTGTGTTGTGTTAGTAATGTTTATTAAATAAAGTTATATCTCAAATTCTGTAGTTTTCTAAACCTAAAACTCAGTGGTCATATACAGGGTGTTGATTAAGTATGTTAACAAACTTTAACCACGAAGTACTCCAAAAAATAGAAAGAAAATGTCATATGAACATGAGTCCGAAAGTGCTTCCTAAGGGAGCTACGTCCCTTTGCATGGGGCACCCTGAAGACGGTTTACCCTCGATATTCTTGAAACCATTTATAACAAAGTTACGAAATTAGGTACGATGGGTAAACTTTTGACGCTGAATCTGATTCTGAGTTTCATAATTTTAATCAGAGGCGTATCATACGGGAGGAGTTATGGGTAAAAATAACCCCATTTTCTAAATGGTGATTTTTTTGACATTTTGATTTTAGAATATGGTATTTCAGGGATTTCTACGTAAATCGGTCTCTCAGTACATCTCGATAGGGCTAACTGTTTTCGAGAAAAAAGCAAATTATTGAATACATTATTTGAATATTATTATATATATATTATTATATTATATTGAATACAATATCCTCCATCGATTCAATAATTTGCATTTTTCTCGAAAACGGGTAGCCCTATCGAGATATACCAAGAGATAATTTTTACGTAGAAAGATCTCAAATATCATATTCTAAAATGAAAATGTCAAAAAAATTACCATTTAGAAAATGGCGTTATTTTTCCCTTAACTCCCCTGATTAAAATTCTGAAATTCAGAATCAGATTCAGCGTCAAAAGCTTACTCATCGTACCTAATTTCGTAATTTTGTTATGAATGGTTTCGAGAATATCAAGGGAAAACCGTCTTCAGGGTGCCCCATGCAAAGGGGCGTAGCTCCCTTAGGAAGCATTTCCGGACCCATGTTCACATGACATTTTCTTTCTATTTTTCGGAGTACTATTCGTGGTTAAAGTTTGTCAACAAACTTAATTAACACCCTGTATAATATAGATGGAGTTTCTTACATTAATGTGAATCGATGTATACTTATATCGTACCTAAGGTCTACGAATTCCTATTCTCCAAAAACTCGAAAGAAAAAAATAAAAATATAAAGTTGAGGTCACATCAAATTTTTCCTATCTATAAGCAGATTTGAAATATTTTTTTCATATAGAGGGGGGGCCCCCGCAGACCATGGCACGCTACTGGATAGATATTATAATAATAATGATAAATAGTCTTTTATTCGCTCAAATAGATTAAATAAATGAAGGAATGAAATGATGGCGAAGTCAAGCAAATTGCTATTCTACTGCTATTATACTGATCTTATGACTTACGAAGCAGAATTAGTCTTTTGAGAGGACGCTTTGTTAAACAAGCAAATATTATACATAACAGTAATATTGATGCAAAGGGCAACCAACGCGTCTGCTTGCAGAATGAGAAATGCTTTCATCTAACCATACACACGCACACTCGGTTATCAGTTGCAGAGGTATGGGAAGAACGCGGCGTATGCGGGACCACACAAAGGGTTCAATTTGTCGCTTTCGCGAACTGGTGACGAGGAGTCGAGCGATGGCGATGACAGGAAGGCACATCCGCACGTCCGAGAATGCCGTACGTACGCGCCTCGTGGTGTCGCTAAATCGCTAAGAAGGTTATTGGTCATCTCCGCCAAGGCTATTGCACTAGCCGATTCGTACAAAGAAGTACGGCGACGTACTGACGTAACTTGGGAAGCTTGCAGCGTGCTTGTCTTTGAACCATATAATGATTCTTAATACTATTTTAGGCTATACAAGATTGAAATTGATGTATGCAGAATGCAGATGACTTGAAACTGTTTTTTGAAATAAACTATCTGTTGTGGTGATCCGGAACGCGCTCCTGGCTGCCATACGTTAGAACGCACCTTTAGCTGTCAGGCTGTCGAAGTTTGACATTGACGGCAGTGAAAGATGGTAGAAAAGAGAAGCGATACAAATTTGTTAATTGTTATAATATAAGTGTATGAGTGTAGTCATCCGATGAAGTTCAGTTAAGTAATTTATTTGATTATTGCTACATCCTATATTGTTCAGATATTTTGATATTTGTCAGATCATGAGTGACTTTTCATAGAGTAAATAGTTCTATGTTTATTTTCAATCTGTGACTCAAAGCTACAGTTCTGTGATGCTTTTGGGTTTTGTCATTTGAATAAAGTAGTGGGTTGTGATAATCTATGCCATGGTCTTGTTTATTATCACGAGAGGGGATTGTTTTTGGAAAACGTAACAAGCTGGAGACCAAAAATTTCGACAAAAGGGTTTTTGAATCTTTTTCACGAATATTTGCAGGTATGTTGCTTTTTGAGTTTGTATTATTCACTAATGTGGACTGGCTACGACATTTAAAGTGTTTGACAACGTATAATACACCCCCGGGTTTTTAAGACGACTTTATATGGTGTTGGGTCTCTGATTTTCGTCTACTCTAGATATTAGGTCCTGGATCTTGCAACTTGATGGTGTTTAGGTGTATTTATTTAAATCCTTACTGATTTCTCTTTATTTACATATGATATTTATTTAAGGAGGGTCAATAGCCTGGTAACGACCCAGGTTGGACCTCTTCCAATTATCTCCTTTATTTACTCCTTTATATGGTTGGTCATATTTATTTATTTATATATGCTGATATTCTACATTTTTCCACATTCTATCCATACTATTATTATTTATTTAGGTGTATGTATCTATTTCAACCCTTACTAATCCTCTTTATGTATATACGATATTTATTTTATGGTTGTGGAAACCAAGATTACTGTCCCCGGGGCAGCTTATCATTTACCGTAGGTGGAAGTGGGTTATGATCACGCGTTCACGAACCATACGTTTCCTCTAACCAGCCCTTTTATGTGTTGTTTATTGTTTATATTTATTTATTGATCTATTTATGTGCTTAGATACCACGCTTGCTATGCTGCTATGCTTGCGATGCTATGCTTATATTTTATATACCCTATCACATTTACATCCTTTATTTACTCCTTTATGTATTTATTTATATATGCTGATATTCTACATTTTTCCACATTCTGTCCATATTTCTCTCCCTGACGTTGAACAGAGACCTAACCCACCATGTATTCTTATTGTTATTATTTATCGCTTAGACTGTGAATGTTTTTAACCATTTCTTTATTATACAATATCAATAACAAGAGCCAGTTTACCACTAGTATTAAGACAGCTTAGAATCGTATATTTCTACATATCAATATAAATACTTCACCAGTAAAATATCTTAAATACAAAGCTCTCATGATTTAATAAATACAAGAATCAAGTAACAAAACCATACTATAAACACTCAGCACTCATGATTAATAAATACAAAACAAATGTTAAGAAACAAGTAATAAAAAAACCATATTATAACATTTCTGTGTTTTGATTTCATCCTCTCTGAGTTGGTACACATGCATGCTAAAAGAATCTAGTTATCACGGGCACACATACAACATTGGGTTCTGAATTCCACCACTAGACGTCTTGATCACTTTGGCTATTTCGAAATTTGGTATCGGCTTTGACAGCGACCTATTGCTCACTACACTGTTTTATGGAATTGGTCCATAGTCAACAAACTGGATATAAATATAAGTAAATGTAAAGTAGTTACATTCTATCGTAAACAACAACAAATCTTATATCCTTATTGTCTTTCTGGAACTGAAGTCCCTATACATGATACAGTCTGTGATTGGGATGTGACTTTTGATAGTAGGCTGAGCCTTGATCATAATATAAGTCAAATTGTTTGTAGTGCTAATAGATCTTTAGGCTCTATAATAAGAAATTGTAAGTTTATTTATGACGTAGTGACATTGAAATCTCTGTATTTTGCTTATGTGCGATCCAAACTACAGTACCCGTCGCTGGTATGGAGTCCTCATTATGCATGTTATGTCAACCTCATTGACCATACCCAAAAAAGATTTTTAAAATATTTGGTATATAAAAGCGATAGAGTTTACCGAGGGGGTCAGACTACATGATACTTTTGAAAGGGTTTCAAATGTTATCACTCTCAGAAAGAAGAAAACATAGTTCTATGGTTCTTCTATTCAAACTATTCCATGGTACAATGGAACGTCTTCCGTGATAGAATCAGTAAAACAGGGACAGGTCAGCCAGCCTTCTTCGATGTTCCAGGCTGTGGAGGTCGTTTGTGAGGTTAGCTGATACGCTTAGTCTAATTGTTTTCTTCTGGACAATGTCCAGAAGCTCTAGAGACTGCTTCGGTGCACATCCCCACACATGGGAGCAATACTCCAGCGATGGTCGGATCTGTGCCTTGTAGAGCAGCAGTAGTTGCTCCGGTGTATACAGGTTCCTATAGCGGAACACTAGCTTCTTGGTAGATGTGTTTAATGTGACGTACTTCTTTTTCTAGCCCCTGTTATATATTATGAATGAATGAAAGGACTTTATTTAGAAAAAGCTAATTAATACACGAAGCTGTTAGTAACATATATACAATGTCATAGTAAATACAGTATCACATATCGAAATACATTGCTCTCAACCTTTTTTTGAATATATGTACATTTGGTGAGTTTTTTATAATCAGAGGCAGTTTATTATATAATTTCAAACCTTCAATAAATAACGATTTTTCCATTGATTTGGAGCGATATCTATCTATGCAGTAATAATATTTAGTACTTATACTATAGGCTGTGACATCCATTCGCTTACACATAAATTTTTCAAAATAATTTGGTGCTTTATTACTTGTAGTTTAAGACAGAAGCACCAAATTAGCTTCCTGCATGATTTGCTCAATGATCAAAAATTTTAAATTATTTAGCATATCACGAATGGGGGTGTATTTACTACAGCCTAATAGTATTCTCATACACTTATTTACCTAATAGTGAAATGAGGGTAAACTATAGTATTATACACAACCCTTTCACACCAAGTAGAGAGTTTTGGAGCAATTCTGCGAAAGTATCCTATTTTTTTACCCAATTTTTTACAAATATAATCTACATGCTTACTAAAATTTAACTGTTGGTCAATTTGTACACCTAAATATTTAATTTGATCTACAACGCTAATGTTAATATTATCTATTTCAACAGATAGATTACCGCTAACAAGTTGACAGTTATGTCTTGAGCCAATTACCATACACTTTGTTTTTTGAATATTCAGTTTAATCCTGTTACAGATGTTCCTGACTCGATGGAGCAAGGCCCGAAAAATTCCTTTCTTTGTTGATGTTGGATGGTTGGATTGAGGTATAATATTATAGGATATAAGTATTATGTGCCTTCGTTTTCCATGTACTTTGGTTTCTATTTGAGCATTTCTTCTCATTAATAAGACATCCGAAAAAAGGAAGGCTGTTGTTGTAGTCTGCGTCTTTTTTGAATGGAAACTGGAAACCTTCTTTCGCATCTCAACAACACAAAACTATCCTATAAATTCACAAAAGAAAAAGAGAACAACAGCAGTCTTCCTCTTCGATTTTCATATTCCTCGATTCAAAAACAAATAACTTTTATTCTATTATGTTAAATACACATCCAAGACACTATACGATTTATTATTTTTAACCACAGTACAGGGTTGGGATAAAGTATGGAACCAAGCAAATAACTTTGGAACGGAATGAGTGATATTGCTGAAAATTTGCAGGCAAGTGTAGTGACGTCTAATGCATCCGAAGACATTATGTTAGCTATTATTGTACTTCCGGTTTAACCGGAAGTACCGTCAACTTTTTTAATTTAAATAGGACACCCTGTATATTTTTGCAGATTTTAATTCATGTTTTATTTCCGAATACGTCCATAGTGGGTTTAGTATTTGTTTCTTAAAAAATTTGTCTCACAAATTCGTCCGTGGCGGTCTGCGGTCTTCCCGTTTGAGGTAATTTTTTTTGTATTTTTTTTTAGTCACCGTCAAACGTGATACAGGACCCCTGTCGGGACGTAAATCATTAAAAGTTGACACACTTCTTCGTGAGTTCTCACGCTATCGCCAAAACCGACTTTGAATGACCGGCATTTTAAACACCTGAAATGATGAAGAGGCTTTAGCTTTCCCGTTTTTACAGAAACTAATGCTAAGCCCACTATGGACCTATTCGGAAAAAAATATGAATTCAAATCTGCAAAAATATACAGGGTGTCCCATTTAAATTAAAAAAGTTGACGGTACTTCCGGTTAAACCGGAAGTACATTAATAGCTAACATAATGTCTTCGGATGCACTAGATGTCACTACACTTCCCTGCAAATTTTCAGCAATATCACTCTTTCCATTCCAAAGTTATTTGCTTGGTTCAATACTTTATCCCAACTCTGTATATAGTAACTATTGCCTATATACTTAAAACTTCACAACTACTGCTCCTACCTAATCTTATATGCAAGTTGCAATATTCCCTAGTGAAATTGAATCTTTAAATACAACCTAATTCAGTCGTCAAGTAACTTACCGCATTCAGTAGTCCGACGTAAATATTCCACGAATCTTCTTACCCTATCATGTACACAGCAAACGATATTCTAACATTAATATTTAAATAAATTTGACGCTAAACGGTTTTGCAACGATTTCTGGTGTCGTGCAGTTGCATTGCTAGATTTCATTCGAGATAACGTTACATTAAAATATTACAAAGCGCTAACTAGTTGAAAAACATGATGCTCATAACGTTCGAATGTTAGATATAGCTATTGCGCAAGCATTCTAAAGAGGATAGTTTATTAGCGAAGCAATGTACAGGATTCATTTTCATTTAACACTTGATCGGGGAGCGTTAAAAGTTAAAAGATAGTGGAAGTAGAAATTAGTAATAAACTGAGATTCAAGAATCGCATGATGAAAAAACATATTTCTGCATTAATACTCTTCATTTTAATCGCTATTTATTAAACTTCAAAGTAAGACAAAAGTTTAGGAATCCTTGGTATTGTCTGCATTCAGCTACTGTGATGTTGTTCACTACCCGTGTTTGGATCAGTTGATGAAAAATAGGATTCAAATCATTCAATCATTCATCTGTGTTCACTTTATTTTTGGCCTGAGAAAATGTGATCATGTCAATGAGAAATAGAAAGACTTGAACTGGTTTAGGTCAGACAATATTGTATAATTTAGAAGGAATCAGAAGCAAGTGGGAACAAGTGCACCTTTCTAAGAAACGGGATTAAATATATTTTTGCTTTGTACCGCAAGCGAACTTTGTAGTAGCAAAATGATGTAAGCGAATTTTAATGCCTAAGGTACCATTTCTATCATGATAGCATAAGCTTGTTAAAGAATTGAGAACTAAAACACAAACGGGTACACACGTACTTGTAGCTTTTCGCTTCCAATGGTGCACTTATACCCATTTGCTTCTAATCCCTTTTGTATTTCACATTAATTCTCAAAATAGTATCTGCAACAAGATCAGAGTATCTAAGACAAAAAGTAATTTTTAGTTATGAAGTTCATGACGGAGCTGTTAGAAATCGATACAGCATAAGAGCTACTTCATATACCACTACTTTATTGCAAGAAAGTATTTGATACAAAGTAGCTACATTAATTCTTTCAAAATACTGATGCTATCACATTTACTCAAATCTGTTAAAAACATGGTGCTTACTAGCGGTTTGTTAACTAAAACTAGGCTTTCAATATCTAGCATCTTATTAGTTTTCATTAATTTCGTTTTATCAAATTAATACACGTTTTTCTTTTTCTTTATTGAGAAAAAATCCTAAAAACTTTTATTTTTTATATATATTAATATTCTAAGTATTTTTTCATATTCGTTGCACTTGATATATCGAAGGCCTTCGGTAGAGTGTGGTATGAGGGATTTCTGGTGAAGCTTGCTGCTTATGGACTACCAACTACCACCTGGCCTGCGCCAGTGGCTGAATAGCTTCTTGAACGACCGATCTCTGTTTGTTGTAGACGAACTATGTTCATCAGACTTATTTTCAATAAACGCCGGTGTGCCTCAGAAATCTGTCCTATACCCTGCACTATTTCTGCTGTACATCAACGAGATGCTAGAAATAACATCCAATTCAATCTAGAGCTTCGCAGACGACAGTACATTAATATCAGGCATGGAACCAGGCAATCCACTATCATTCAAGGAGACGGTACGTCGGCGACAGCAGCATGCCTCGCAGATCAACGTAGATATCAATACAACTGTTGAGTGAACATTAGTAAATAAAGTACAGTTTAACGTACAGAAAACTCAGGCAACAACACTGACAGAGAAGCCACACGTCGGCTTACCAACTGCGCTCATAGTCGAGTCACCTTCCGTTAAGCTTTTGGGGATCAACATCAACAATAACATGTCCTGGCATGACCATGACCCATGCTAAAACGGCATCCCAGAAGCTTGGAGCTCTGTTCCGCTGTAGGAAGTTGTATACACCAGAGCAACTGCTGCTACTCTACAAGCCACAGATCCGACCATCGCTGGAGTATTGCTCCCATGTGTGGGGATGCGCTCCGAAGCACACCCTAAAGCTTCTGGACATTATCCAAAAAGCAATTAGATTAATTGATACGCCTAACCTCACAAAGGATCTCCACGGCCTGGAAGGAGGGTGGCTGACCTATCCCTGTTTTACAGATTCTATCACGGAAGACATCCGAGTGAGCTCTCTCAGATAATAACAGCAAAGGCTGTCCGAACCAGGAACACTAGAGAAGCTCTGCGAGCTCGTCCTTACCAGGTCGAGGTCCTTACTCCCCGAACTAGTCTCCTCCAGCATTCCCTCTTTTCGAGAACTTCGACGCTGTGGAATGAGCTGCCGGGTAACTTGTTTCCCTGCGGCTACAACCTGCAGCGCTTCCAATATCACGTGCACTGACACTTATCCTCTCGCAGCGCTTCTACAGCGTCATAGCCTTTCAGCCTTTGCGGGAGGCTCACCATAAAGAAAATATATTTAGTGTATATTGCTTTAAACATCCTTCTTGTAACCGACATAAGCATAGTAGCCAAAGCTGAACTTCGCAGCTCATCTACCTCTTGGTTTTTGGAAATGAAAACAAAATGATTACATAATTTCAATAAATAGTTTCTAATATACGTCAAATGTCAAATCAAAGCCAATTGGAGCGAAGTACATCAAATGGAAGGCTTTAGTTTCTTATTATTTACTACGTTCCAAAATCCCATCAAAGACCTCGATTTGCCTTGTAGTGTTCCAGTATTCACTCAACATCAAACGGTCAACAAAAATCTGTGTTCCGTTGTTACATTTCCGAGGCCATGGCTGTCATCGTTTTGCTCGGAAATCAAATTGAGATTTTAGCGACCTTTGTGTCAAGACTGTCAAGAGATATTTTTCACTTGACAGCTAACAACTTAACATAACCTATTCTGCTTTATTTGTATGCATTGACATGCCAACGGGTACGACTACTCTGACACTCTGACTCTGAGAAAACAGCACAGGTTATGTGATATGTCAAAATGGAAAAAAAGGATCTTTGCCGTTTCATAAATATTCCAACATCCCTAACATCTGGAATCACGTGACTATCCTCAAAAATTCATCTGCTCACTGGATAGAAGGGATTTTGGAACGTGGTAATTATAAATGACATGTACATTTGTCCAAGAAATTCAAAGCCAACAGAAGCAATCTCCTTTTTAAATTCCTACACCGAACCTGTGTCTGTATTTATATCGCTTACAATTCCGTCGGAGCGTGACTATCATACCCGATGCACCTATAACCATTATCATTTTTTCTAATACATATTTAAAGTATCACCTTGACATTCAAATCCAGCGATCGTCTTCAAGTGATGAAAGGAACTATTTTTTTCCTTCGATTCAACAACTGCTCTGAAGGATATCTCATCGGATCTGTAATGACCTAATGACAATATAATTATGCCACGATCGTGTTTACTTTAACGCTTGCTATTATGGGTGACGTACAATTACTGGGGTGCTGATTGTGATGTATGTAATTTCGTCTTCTCACATAGCTTGCTGACATTCTGTAACTATACAGACCTTTCCGAGCGTTGCCTTTGCTTATATAAATTGAATTTGGAATTTTTGCTTCCAGGCTGAAGTATCATGTTATTATTCGTACCAGAAAATCCCACAAAAAGTCAGCAGCCGGTGGAGCTCGAACCTTCGACATTCAGATCGGAAATGAATTGTTTTTATTGTCATGCTATCATCCACTATTTGAATTGATAAATCCACAACCAAAAATTGAGGAGTATGATGAATGGCGATTTCAAAACAATAATTGTGCTGTCAATGGCCTATCCTCGGTACTTCATGCAAGTGTGTTGGTAAGTTTTTTTGTTGATAATTCAATAAAAAGTATGAATATAGATAATTCAAGCACATCCACTTCAGCTCCTTGATCTTAGCAGCAAAGTCATTATATCCAATCCAAATAACTTATTTCGAGCAGATGTAAAACAGACATTAAATGCTATTGCGGACCTTAGTTACAACACAACAAATGACCTAAATTATTGTGAAGCTCCTCAGACTGTCTAGAAGATAATATCTGTCAGATGATGATATGTTTCGCCTTATTGGTTTTTATATTATGTATAACCTCTCTCTTGGATAATATAATTTTTTTATTATAAAGTTTTGTCAGCCTGACAAGCTTCACTGATGGCTAAAAGACAGAAGAAGGTGTAGGAGTGCGAATGACAAAAGTGCAATACCCAGTTTACACGCCTGCAGCCCACAATCAAGAGTTACAGTTATCCTAAGGGCCTCTCCAGAAAAGAACAAGTCTGTCTGACTCGTACAAGGATTGGTCATAGTCGGCTGACATCCAGTCATTTGTTTTTTTTATTTTTTTTTATGATCAGCCTCCCGCAAAGGCTGAAGCCTATGGCGCTGTAGAAGTGCTGCGAAGTGTCGATTTACGTTAGATTTAAACCGCTGCAGGTTGTAACCGTCGGGAAACAAATTCCCCGGCAGCTGATTCCACAGCGTCGAAGTTCTCCAAAGGAAGGAATGCTGGAGGAGACTGGTTCGGGGAGTAAGGACCTCGACCTGGTACGGATAAGCTCGCAGAGCTTCTCTAGTGTTCCTGGTTCGGACGGCCCTTGGTGTTATTATCTGGGAGAGCTCACTCGAACACCTTCCGTGATAGAATCTGTAAAACAGGGACAGGTCAGCCACCCTCCTTCGATGTTCCAGGCTGTGGAGGTCCTTTGTGAGGTCAGGCGTATCGACCAATCTAATTCTCTTCTGGATAGTGTCCAGAAGCTTTAGAGAGCGTTTCGGAGCGCATCCCCACACATGGGAGCAATACTCTAGCGACGGTCGGATCTGTGCCTTGTAGAGCAGCAGCAGTTGCTCTGGTGTATACAACTTCCTACAGCGGAACAAAACTCCAAGCTTCTGGGATGCCGTTTTAGCAATACTGATGACGTGGTCGTGCCAGGACATGTTATTGTTGATGCTGATCCCCAAAAGCTTGACGGAAGGTGATTCGACTATGGGGTGACCCTCCGTTTCCACGGTTGGTAAGCCATCTTGAGACTTCTTTGTAAGTGTTGTTGCCTGAGTTTTTTGTACGTTGAACTGTACTTTAGTTGCTAATCCCCACTCGACAATTGCTTTGATATCTGCGTTGATTTGTAAGGCGTGCTGCTGTCGCCGATGTACCGTCTCCTGGGATGATAGTGGCTTGCCTGGTTCCATGCACTATATGCGATGAGTGACAGTGCATATTAAAGTTTGACCACATCCTAGTCTGTCCCAAATTCCAGGAAGAAAAGTCCAGCCTCAATCTGCCAGACTCTCTTAAAAATTGCTTCTATAATCACACCCGTCCTCTCGCTCCTTAAGTTTTTGAAAATAATCGAGCTCCTTTACAAGATATGATATAACATAAACTTCGTCCCTTCCAATCTTGCTTTATATTTTAGTCCCTATCTTAACCAGTAGATTCCACACCCTCTCTCCAAGTAAATTAATTTGTATACTGAAACGGCAAATGGCGATTGTAGTCGAAGTCGTATTCCTCAAAAAAATAGTCTATCTGACCCCGTTTTTTCTAAAGGGTTTTTCAATAAGGACGGGTTGATGTTAAAATGAAATAAAACAAGCTGTGTGTGAGATATCAAATGATTTTTGTTTTTATTTGGAAGGCCCATGTATGCCATTAGGTGTGGAATATCACATCGTTCAAATGTTCTCCGTGACTTCTCACTCATCCGAGTGGTCCAATTTTCAATCACTCTGCTGCATAAATCCGGCTGAATTCGAGCCATGGACTGGATTATGTTCACCTTAAGGGCAGCGGTAGACTCCGGCTTATTGGCATAGACCTGTGACTTCAGAAAACCCCACAAGAAAAAGTCTAGTGGGGTTAAATCTCACGATCTTGCTGGCCAATTCACGTCACCTCTACGAGAGATAACCATACCCCCAAACCGTTCGTGCAGAAGGGCCAACGTGGCGTCCGCTGTATGGCAGGTAGCGCCATCCTGCTGGAACCACATGTCGTTCACCTCCATGTTGTTTAACTTGGGATAAACGAAATCCATTAGCATCCTTCTGTAGCCCTCGCCAATAATGGTAATGACTTCACCAACGCCATTTTCAAAAAAGTACGGACCAATAACGCCGCCGGCCTAGAATCCGCACCAAACAGTAACTTTCTGTGGATGCATTTTTGCCTGGTGAATCTCGTGAGGATTAGCGTTGTCCCATATACGGCAATTCTGCTTGTTAACATAGCCATTCATCAAAAAATGCGCCTCGTCACTAAAGATGATTTTTCGGCCGAAATTGGGGTCTTCTGCCAAACGCTCCGAAGCCCAGTCAGCGAACACACGACGTTGTCTATAGTCATCATGTTTGAGCTCCTGGGTAAGCTGGATCTTGTATGGATGTAGGCCCAAGTCTCGGCGCAAAATTCTCCAGGTTGAAGTCTGCGAAAGGCCGAGTTCTTGTGAACGGCGAGGAATTGACTTCCTTGGGTTCTCTTGGACACTTTCACGGACAACGGCAATGTTCTCGGCTGATTTGGAACTCCTTTGACGTAAGGCTGTTGGCTGATTGTTAACTGAACCAGTCGTCTCGAATTTCCACACCAAACGTTGCAAAGTCGACTTTGAAGGACCCCCGCGTCTTCCGTAAAATGGGCGTAACCCTGTCATGGTGATTTGGCATACGTCACTAATCATAAATCACTAGATTAGACACACGCTGTCAAAACAACATGGCCGCCACAGACTACCAAGGTCGACCCGTCCTAATTGAAAAACCCTTTATACTAATTTAGCATTTTCCTAATATTGCAGACGCACCCTCGCAATATTTCATCCTGCCATTATCCGCGGATTGTGCGATTAGAAGCGACGTTGTTGCGGAGAGACGCGATCGTCGGTTGTCCGTCGTAGCTGGGTCAATTGATTGAAATCATGAGCGTGTGCAGGCCTAGGCAGTTCGCGGTCCGCCATGTGCAAGATGTCGTGGGAATCAGGCGGGTCACGTCACGTGAAATTACTGAAAGACCGCGCACACACACATACGTACACGCCGCATAATAGAGAAAAGAGGCAGTGAGGCATTGCTTGTCCGTAGTGCCGCTCCGTCAGGTGCACACGTAGGAGAGAGCGGTGAAGATTATTGCAAAGTATCATTTTAGTATAGGAGGGTCCATCTATACACGATTATCCAAGTTGTAGCTGGAGTGCGAAATCTGGAATGCACGTAATAGAGAAGATACTACGGGTAAAGCCATCAGTTAAAGAGAAACACTTAACAGTTGCTGAGATCCACTCGAACTACCAGATCGCTTAAAGGGCCTTGGACTCCTGGAAGAGATTACATCAGTCGTCTAAATGCAAAACCCGACAAGTCACAAATTTTTTAAAATAGAGTTTTATATACCATTTTGTTAACTATTTGAAGCGCTACCATTTTCTATATATATTTTTCGCTTAAAAAACCCGACATTAGACATGAGATATTTGGCTAAGAAAACTAGACTAGTGCAAACACCGACAAGTCCAAGAGGTGTTTTATTTCAAACACCGACATGTCCACAGGAGCCAATACGGACAACGGGAGCAAGTCACATGTCGATCACACGAGGTATTCTGACCGTTGCGTTGTGCGTTTTTGTTTTATCCAGTCGCTGAAAATACGTTGTGGTGAATTCATGTGTTTTTCAGTTTACTGAGAGAATGAGATTAATTTATGCTCTATTGATAAATTATTGATAAAAATAACCATGTTTTTGAAAAATGCCTTGGATGCGGATTTTGGAGAGCCTACTTCAACAGAAGGTAGGTCCACATTAATGCAGAGGATCGAAGCTAATTGTGAAAATGCATTTGCTAGTTCTGAAGAATTTTGTTTGTCAGAAAATTTGGATTTTGACGTTTAAACCTTGTAACCCTTGAAATGTATCCTTTCTAATATCTAGCTTTATGTTTATAGTTCCTGTCGTTGAGCACAGTGTTTGATTAGATTCCTTTATATTCAGTAAAATAATCCAAATTGATAAGTGTTTCACTTATTTTGATCCGATTCCACAAAAATAGCAGTCAAAGCACGACATGTCACAGTTCCTAACATGCAAAACCCAACGTGTCCAAATTTGAAAGTCAGGTTTTAGAAAAACTATATGTCCTATATTTTGGGGCGTTAGGACTTAACATCCTAAAACATCGTATATTATAATATTCTCGATTTCATATTATTTTCGCTCATAATAAGGCTTTGATCTGTTTTTCTTGATTTCTGTAAAATTTGTTATCGTGGACTTGTCGGGTTTTGCGTTTAGACACCTGAAATCAAAACTTGTATTTTTACTGTTTCAACACTCTGAGTTTACTAGCTTCATGCAAAGCTGTACATCTCAGTTATGTACCAGGCCATGAAGGTATTAGTCGCAATGAGTGTACCACTTACAATTTCAAGGGGTGTACCGCAAGGGTCTATATTAGAGCCTCTTTTATGCATTATTTATATAAATGACCCTGCATCCCATATGGAACAGATAGATAATAAGCTTATGACAATTATGTATGCAGATGACACTATATTTAACTTTGAATTAAACCGCGATGACATCAAACAAAGCAAGTACAGAATCAATAAAGTAATAGGTCACTCTCTGGATTGGTTGATTCAAATGAATTACATATTAATTGCGATAAAACAGAATCTTGTGTGTTCTTCCTATTAAATGGAACTGAGTCACATCACGTGAAGTTCTTGGAAGTCCACTTTGATGCATGTCTGTCATGGTATATTGAACACCTATGTACTAGGCTGTCTAGAACAGTGTATGCAGTAAAAAAATGCTTACATAGTGGACACTGATGCTGCTCTGACCACATATTATAGCCTGTTCCACTCGGTAATGTGTTATGGTATACTAAGTTGGGACAACGCATCGCATGCTCAAATACAAAAGGTCTTCCTAGTCCAAAAAGCTGCTATGAGAAGTATTGTAAAACCTAACCATAGAGCCATAGAGCACACTGCCACCCGATATTTCAGAAATTGGATGTGATGGCTCTAGATACAATAACCTGTTCAGACGATCCTTTGAAATACCAGACATAAAAGCAATTTGAAGCAACCTTGAGGGCGAATTGATAAAACCAAACTAATAGGAATCGACCTTTACAACTTGCTCCCACTTAGTGTACGTAACCTATCTATTAATTTATTTGATAGAAAGATAAAAAACATTTCTGAAACAACTAGCACCGTACAGCGTAAATGAGTTTAAAACCCGTTTAAAAAATAACTTATCCCTGCACTGCTGATTATTACACCAATATGTTTTATATGTTTCTGTATGTCTCTGTGTCAAAATATGTAATTGTTAGTTGTTGTTTCGTATTACTTGTGATGACAGATAATACATAATAAAAAAAATATAAATTAAAAAAAATTGCGATCTAAATAGTAACTAGGCTATAAGTTAGAGGTTAACATCGAGCCTGGAAATCCATTCTACGGCTGATGGCTTGGCTTTGAGGAAGTCCTTGTTGTTGCCTGGATATGCTCTAAAGCCACACTCTTGCACTATTTGCCTGACAGTTTGGCGTTTCGCTCCACAGTTCCTCCGTTCTGGTGTTTGGGTCGCTCAAGTTTCTCCTTATTTAACTGCAGGGTTAAAATAATCAGACTCAAGTTGGAGACCCGTTAAAGTTGGTAGTCTTTGGATCGTAATCTGCGCAAGGGGAGATCAGATATATCATCGTGAACTGGCAGTGAAGGAACTGAAGGATTTGTTTTAATTCGAGCAAGCTTCAAAGGCAGACAAACAGAGGCTCGGGGCGAAGGCTTAAGCTTCCATATAATTTTTTTATGATATTATTAGTGCTGTTTACTTTGGCTGCGATAGACTGAATATGTTTTTTAAACGATAGCGATCTATCCAGTGTGACACCTAGATATTTGGGTATGAGACTATAGGGTAGCAATATGCCGTTAAGGTAAATCATTAGCTTTCTTGTTGCCATTTTATTGTTAAGATGAAAACACGATGTTATTGTTTCGCTCATACGTGGCTTTAGAATGTCAAAATTGGTATTTATGCGAATTTCCAGGAGGCTAACTGAGGTAGAAGAGTATTTTTTGAAAGAAAACAGCTAGGGTATAATTTCTTGATGATTTCTTAATGACACAAAGAACAATTCGTTTTTTCTAACATATTCAGCGATCCAGTCTATGATTAGTGCATGATACAGGGCGTCCCGTCGGGATACCGTAATACGATATGCATATCCATATAGTCGACCGAATGGCCGGCCATGCGGCAGTTGTATATACAGTAAATAAGCGATTAAAAAATTCGCATTAATTACGGTTTATAAGCAGCGGGACGGCGAGCCGGCATTTAAATTTGAAATTTATTCGAACGCGCGTCGGCCGGTCTGCCAGTAACGCACGCTCACGACGCGGCGGCGGCGGCGCGGCGGCGGGGTTTTTGAAAAAGGAACTCGAAAAGCCCTACTCCAATATCGCCGGACATCAATTACATACGTTATTACCCCGCTAACAAAAAGGATGTATTCTTGAATCGCTTTCAGTGGTGGAGAGGTAATGTTCTCTTGCTATTGTCTGGGATTTACTTATTCTCCAGCATACCTTTTTGTACTTCCTTCTTCTTAAGGTTCCATCCTCCTTCAGCAGGTTGGTTACAACTTCAGCAAATCGTTCTCTATCGTTCACAATTTTGAGTAAAGTATGTCTATTCAGACCAGTCCAGTCTCTCAAACAGGGTACTTGCAGAGGTCGTGAAATCGTCTCGGGAGTATACATAGCGTAAAGAACACCACATCAAGAAGCAGTGGGAAACAAAAAAACATGATTTTACTGACGGCCAAAAAAAGATATTTGCAAAATAAAATAAGGATATATTCAAATTTTTCCACGTAACTTAAAATAAGGGCTGACGTCACAGGTATCTTATTGATATCGACAATCGATACTGCTACAGCGCAGGTCAGTGAGATTCAACTGCAAACTAGAGATGATCCGAATTCTTTAACAATGCGACGCAATTTATTGATACTTAAACATATTTGAAACAGGCAATTAACCCACTAGCATTTTCGTTGCAATACATTTTTATATCTGATAGGTATCACAGTTCATCCTGTTTGTGACGAGATTCGCAACTAATCGAAGCCATCATTTTATTTCGGCGCATCCCATTTTGAATGAATCCAAAGATAGAATCTAATTGAAGCCCATCCCTACAAAGTGAATTAGTAATCTAGCCTAACTTTTATTCTTTTGAATTTCTATAATGTGTGTGTGACTGTGTTTTGTGGTTATAATGATCAATGTCAAAATGTTAGGTTAACACTATCTATCAATATCAAATCAATACTTTACATCCCATGACTATAGGATATGACTGACGTCAGAGGTTGTTTGCGCGGCATTTTCCGGCATTTGAAATAATTTTTGGAATATCTCTCACAGCCGATTCCAAAAAAACAAACAAGTGATTTTGCCATGTTTACTAGGCCCTAAGGAACGCGTAAACGACATAATATTTTTTTCTGCAAGTACCCTATTCTTGCCAGCCATGAACAGTGTCTTCTGCCCGGACCTTGTCTTTGCCCTCCATTATTAGTCTTAAGAATTCATACTGAGAAATGCATTTCGTGAATTTTCTATGCAACGACGTATTTCGGTTTCAGGATTGAGGTCTTTTGTTATCCTACATCATAGATATTCAAATTTCTTCACTCGTTCTTTTATTTTGTTGTAAATACTTATGCCTATTTGAGTTTTTGGAAACAACCATTGTTTTTGTTTTATCTATTTTATTAACCAGATTTTGGAGCCATTCTTGGCTATGCGCCTCTAATTGCAAGCTCTTCAAGCTATCGTATCAACGAGGCGTGTTTACCGCTGCATGGAGGATTGACTGTTCAACCCATTTCTAAGAAAAGCGATCCCACCAATTATAGACCTGTGCCTCTTGCCAGCATAATATCTAAGGTTATGGAAACTGTCATTAACACACTCTCATGGAATACCTGGACAACAGTAACATCATAGATGATCGCCAGTATGGCTTCCATTAGCATAAGTAGAGAGAGACTTCGATAGAGTGTGGCTTTAGCCAAGCTTGCTGCTTAGAGACTACTATCTGGCCCACGCCAGTGGCTGAATAGCTTTTTGAATTACAGATCTCTACTTGTTGTAATCGAAGGCTGTTCATCAGACGTATTTTCAAAAAACGCTGATGTTCCTCAAGGATTTGTCCTATCCCTACACTGTTTCTACTGAACATCAACGAGCTGCAGCAAATAACATCCAATCCAATCTATAGCTTCGCAGACGTCAGTACATAGATATCATGCATGGAACCAGGCAAGCAACTATCATCCCAGGACAGGGTACGTCGGTGAAAACAACATGCCTGACAGATCAATGTAGACATCAAAACAATTGTCGACTGGAGATTAGTAAATAAAGTGCAGCTTAACGTACAGAAAACTTAGGCAACAACTTTGACAAAGAAGTCTCACGTTGGCTTACCAACTGTGGAAATGGAGGGTCACCAAATAGTTGAGTCACCTTCCAGCAAGCTTTTGGGGATCAACATCAACAATAACATGTCCTGGCACAACCGCGTCATCAGTATTACTGAAACGGCATCCCAGAAGCTTGGAGTTTTGTGCCGCTGTAGGAAGCTGTATACACCAAAGCAACTACTGCTGATGTACAAGGCTCGTATCCTTTCAAAAGGCAGTCAATAATGTCAAATGTTATAGCTGCACCTCCTAAGAACGTGTATAAAAACGTCACCCGTTTTAAACAATACGAACAGTTTTTTAACGATTTCTAAAGAAAATGACGTAAAAAATCAAACTTCAAGCTCAAATTTCTCAAAAATTGTCCAGCACCAATAGACGACTGTGTTTTTGTGCTATCAACAAAAAAAAACAAAGAATTTTCCATCAGGTTTCGTCGCGACTTTTGTATTTTCATTTAAAAAAGAACTTTACGCTCAAACCGCCCGTAGATTTCGAATGACGTTTTTTTGGAATATCAGCTAATAAGTGTATTAAGATGCTACCGCATTTTCATTCGGTTACTTAACGATATTTTTCACGTTTTAACACCCCTCCTCTTCTTTCGATCCCTCCCACTTTGGAGTTATGTTGCAGTGACAAAAAAGTTGCAAAACTGCCTCTAGAACTCAAATACCAAACGTCATCCGGTTTTTTTCTCGACACTAAAGTTACGCATCATTGCCTTAACTTTCGCCCTAGGATAGACCCTCCGCCAACAGTATAATATAACAATAGGGTCGTTTAGTGAAATTCCAATAACCATATTTATGCGCATTTTCATGAAGTATTACTTACGTATAACATACAAAAAAAATTTTCAACTTAATTGGATGACAATTGAAAAAGTTACGGGCCTTCAAAGATTAAAATATTTCATGCACTCAAAATTCATCGTTGTGACGTCATTGGGTCTGTCGGCGAGCAGGACCGGCTGGAGGCTGTACAGCGACAGCGCCCAGCATACGTTTATAATACGTTCAAGTGCTTTGGTTGACACTATGTTTTGTTTGATCGGGTGGTTTCTTCTAACACATTCAATAATCCAGATTCTTCTACAATCATTTTACCGGTAGTTCACAAAACTCAAAATGAGTGACTGTGTATCCCGATATAAATTTTAGGATTATTTTCTATAAGAAAAGCTGTTCGCTTTTCTAAAAGTTCCTTGTTGAATGATCCGAACTCGAACCACTGGTTAAGGAGTAACATTATTTTGGGATATGCTTTAATAGCAATTGTTTCTGCCTTCCCTCAGTGGCTGCCTTAGTATATTGCACTCAACATATTTTGATATAACTCTGGCCTTTATATTGACTTGGACTCACTTATCTGTCTTCCAACGTTCCCTCTCTCGTTGTCTTTAGTACATTCTAGTTTTGCTTGCGAAACATTGGTGCTATAATACATTCGCTGCTTGGTGACGAACATCGAGTTTTTTTGTGCTGGTACTAGGTTCATCTAAATCTCATTTTCGTTGTCTTAAGGAAAACATTCCGAAGATCTCTAGCGTTTAAGGCTTGTTCTTTTTGACAAACAAAAATGTGCTGAACTACTTCTGGTTTCATCTTAAGTTTTACATTTTTCATTAGTTTGTAACACATATACTTTTCAACATCTTCCTCAAACTTAAACAAAATCTACAAGACTGCGATACACATTTGAAGTAGGGATATTGTGTAGGCTAAGTATCCACGATTTTCTACCCAAAAAACAGAAATGTGAGACATAAAGAACTAGAATATAATATAAAACAATTTTTTCTACATAATCAAAATACATATGAATTTTGGTTACATCAAAGGACTGAAAACAGCCTTTTATATGTTCCACACATCAATGAGAATTGATTTCTCCAATGCTTTTTTAATTGTTAGATATATGATTAGTTCAATATTTAGATTAAAAAAATCTACTCGTATCTCTTATGTTTTAGTGTACCAGTACCAGCAAAATTTGCTAGTAACAACTGACGTCAATATACCTTTAGAATGGCATTCACAAATGCGGATTCTTGATAATAATACAATTCACTTAGTTATAAAAATACTTGTATTCAAATAGTCCTCACAGAGTACTTTGTTGACTTATCGCTCACAAATTCATTCCTGCGCATAGCTCTCTGCCACAATTTCCTGATTTTTATATTTCGTGGCAAACCAATAAAAAATTCATCAGGAGTGGTCACTGTCGTATTTTCACATTAGGGAACCATACAATATTTATAATTTTTCTTTACCTGTCCTCCTTCCATTATTATACTCAGTATCAACGAATTCGAATAGCTTGGTAAGTATTCAGTGACGATGAAACAATTAAATAAATTATCCAATAGACGCGTATGCAGTTCACAAAGCTTGCATAGCAAGTAAGATGCGCCGCAGCGTTATTATTTACCAAGCACCCGTACAATGCGTGGCCAAGATGCTGCGCCGTGCCGGTCGGAGAGGTACAGTGACGTCACCGTCGCACACTCGCTAGTGCCGCGCGTTTTCAATTTGCAGCACTTTGATAATTTATTAGAATATGAAATCGAGCTCAGAAAATTCTGAAATTTTGCACAGCTGCTAAACTCAATACGCCCTTTTAGAATATGCAATAAAAAAAAATATGGTGAACGAGCCCATTATGACATTTGCGTATACTATGAAATAAAAGCCGATTATGAGTATTATTATTATTACTTCGTTAAAAAGCTAAAAAATGCCAATTGGTCTGGCTTTTCCCTCTCAACAACTACCAACGTGTGCTACCACTGCATCGTACGTGTCCAGCAAGACCACATCCAGTATTTACGATATCCAGTACCACCTTGTGTGTCGTGGTGTATTCGTACCGATACCTATGGCGATGCGGTGCAGTGTCCGCGTATTTAATAAAACCATTAAAATGGCCGTTTTATGCTCACACTTCGGCATCGGCCGAGAGCGGGACGCCCTAAGTCCACTTTATGGTATTCGAGCCATCGTATTAATGCAAACGCACCACACTTGTAAATCGTACCTGGGCCCATAAAGGCCACCTGAGAGACGCAGCCCGTTCTATATGGAAATGGGACGGTATTTCACTCGATTACCCTGAATATTGCCTCTTTGATGGTACCGAGGTCTTTTTCGTATACAGTAGCTCGAGCTGAGGGGACAGTTCTCCATAAAAATTGTATTCGAATTTCTGTTTCTCACTTAAAACGAGAGTCACACCGTCATTCATCTCCGAAGTACGGAATTTTCAAAACTTTAAAAGAACGGGCTAGAAAAGCCTGCGAACCACAGGAACTCGACACCGAGCTGGAACACCTAAACAACGCTCTTAAGGTAAACGAATATACAGAGAAGGAACAACAAGAACAATGAAAAGAAATAGGACAAAATAACAACCTGCAACTGTAGCAAACGCTTTTTTACCGTATGCGCCTGGAATGAAAGCCATTGAAATACAAAAACAGGACAACAATATTTCAATCGCCAAAGTGTAATAGTTTCTGAAGATGCCATCCACTGGAGGTAGTTAAACGTCAACCCCTAAGGCTCATCGATGCCAGGCTAAAAGTGAAAACCTTATTTGAAGGTACCGAGCTCTTTTTCGTAGCTCAAACTGAAGATATACTTCTCAATGAAATTGTTCGATTTTGAGATTATACGCTTTTTGGGCCATTTATGATTTCTACATAACGAAAATCCACGTCACTCATTTCCGTCGGTCGGTCTGTCGGTTTGTCTGTCTGTCGGTCTGCCTGTCTGTCTGAAAAAATTGCTGTATTCTTAATAGGCTGTCCATTGAACTGTGAAAGAAAGACCTACAGGCATAATTTACTTTTTAGGTCCATCCGAACATTACCTGACTTACACAAACCAATGGGCTTAGAATTTTCTAATATCTGACATAATTATTCAGAAACTTGTAGTTCAGGGTCACGCCCCGAGTGGACGGCGCCGTCGAAATTACCCTACACGCTGGGTGGATACGACGAAACAGTTGCTAGATATGAGTATCAAGAGCGCCACCGTACTGACAGTAAATCACGAACGATGGCGAGCTACAGTTCTCAAAACTATCGATAATATTCATGTCGGCAATACTCTAGCTCCGACCTAATGTATTTTACGAGTTCACAACATGTCTGTTAAGACGTTGTGACTATAGTGATGATATGAGAGTATTGCTTTAGATAGTTCTGTATTGTGTAACGGGGAAATCGCTGAATTGATTTTATTAAAATTTTGACATAGTATTTTTACCGTAGCGGGGGCGGAAAACACGTATGGCTTTTAGAAATCGTGTCAGTGGCGGCGCAGCAATAATAAAAAACTAAAAATATAAAAACAGCTCAAACTTCATTTTTATGCATTTTAGAGGGCCCTGGTCGTTTTCTACTTTTTTAGAAATCGTGTCAGTTCTAGCGGAGAAATGATAAAATGATAAAAAAAATCGAAAAATATAAAAATAGCCCGAACATCGTTTCTAGGCGATTTCGGGGGTCCCTGATTATTACATTTCATTCGTTAAAGCAGAATAAAAACGGTGTCGTCCTATTTCGTATAGAGTTGCAAGAAACCATTTACGGGTGTTTTTGTGTTGGACGTTTTTTTTTTGAGGGCGGGCGGGCAATGATTTGCCTGCAAGGGGATTTCAGACTATAGCTATATGCAATGAAAAAAAAAATAAAATGACATCACCGTTATGTGTGGGCAGTATTGAGTCAGTGAACTAAACTCCATTTTTTCGATCATGCGTCTCGCTTATTTTTCAGTTCTCAGTAAAAGTTTATTTTAAAAGGTTGTTTAGTTTAACGACCTCTATACTCTACACACGGTATAAAAAAAGTATCAACTTAGGACTCACCCTGTATAATGTTTCATCTGTGTCAATAACTCGTCCTGTATGGACGGAAAGCCGATCTAACGGAACATAATTGAGATGCGCGAAGTTCGAAGTGATATGATTATAGGCTACAATAGATTCTCCCATACGGCTGGTGACCGCGGGAACTGAACAGATCTGTTACATCTAATATTATATACCTACATATATGGTCACTGATAATATACAGAATACTGTACGAACCCTCCGCATGGAGCCTCTGTCATTTCACGCAGAAAAATAAGACCAGTCATAGTGCCATCAGAATAGTAGCGTATGTATATCACTCATGTGAATCCTTACTAATTTAGATTTAATGTAGAAAGGTGAATGCAGAGAAATAGAGAAACCCAAATAGTCGACTTGACAAAAGTCTACGATAATGTACTGATGAACCAACTGGGGGAGAAGCTAAATAATTTAGATATGAAACTCTCCCTAACAAAAAGATTTCAGTGAAAGCCAATTGGAGTCTATAGATACATTGGGGATTCGGGAAGCATTATTTGCCTTAAAAGTTTTAATATAAAGGTGTCTAGATGTGAACCAAGGTCTGTTCGTATGTTTTTTGAATTATAACGGAGCATTTGAAACTATGAAATTTCTAAGTGAAAAGCGTATTGACTTCAGCCACATGAGAATTATCAGCAACCTATACTATAATCAAAAAGCTGTTTTTATAGAGGAAAAAAACCGTCAGAGATACTTTTCAACCCTTATTCAGAGAAAATAATGCAAGATGCTATATCTGAAGAAATAGGGGGAATAAAGGAGAATGGTGAAATAATAAACAACTTTTGCATTTGTGATACCTTCGTAATGTCCCAGAGTAGCGTATACCGACAAAAAATAATGGACAAAATCGTAAATGAAAGCGAAGAAGCAGGTGTTTCACTCGGTATCAAAAAGACAAAATTTATGATTACCAGCAAGGCAAATGTCTAAAGAAGGTTGTATGTTTGCAATGAGGAGGCCTAGAGAGCGAGAAAGTATAAATATGTGGGGTACCATTTCAAACGAGCCTGGAGGTAACTAACAAGTAAAGAATAGGTCAAGTTAGAGCTGCTTTTACAAATATGCGAAGAGTATTCTACCTTACAGACCTGAACATCGAAGCTAAGATCAGATTGACTCAATCTCGTGAACAACGAACATAGTTGATGTGAAAAGACTGGAGGCTTTCGAATTCTGGGTATGTAGAAGCATAGTTTCTTATATGAAAGGAGTCACAAATGTTGAGATGTTAAGGCGTACGAATAAAGATACAGAGACAGTATAAACTGTAAAAATAAGGAAACTTTCTTACCTGGCTCACTTTATACTTAGAGAAATATGCCGCACTCTACAACTAATAGTACAAAGGAAAATATAAGGAAAAAAAGGGAGTGCGGTAAGAAAACGCACTTCATGGCTGAAGGCGGTAATACAGTAATTAATAGAATTACTCCGAGTTGCGATATCTAAAGCAAGAATCACCATGTCAATAACCAACCTTCTTAGAAGAGACAGCACATAAAGAAGAAGATGAAAATTGGGAGCAGAGAAATGATGACAGTTGTAAAAATCATATCATAGTCATATGTAGGTACATCGATATAGCTGAAATCGACACTTATTAGATTATAGCACATTGTATCCTGTGCTCCATACCCTCGGAAACTTGGACTGTTAAAAAGGCAGATCGAGCTCGCATAGATGCTTTTGAAATGTGGCCGTGGAGGAGAATGCTGAGAGTTCCTTATACCGCCCATCGAACTAACGTTTCCATATTAGATGAGCTCGGCAATCCAAAGAGACTATCCTCCATTGTGTCGACGAGAATGCTTACATTCTTCGGACATATTCACAGAAGCGACAATATGGAAAAACTTGTAGTTCAGGGTCATGCTCCGAGTGGGCGGCGTTGTGACCGTCCCCCTACACGCTGGCTGGATACGACGAAACAGTCGCTGGATATGAGTATCAAGATCGCTACTGACCTGACAGTAAATCGCGAACGATGGTAACCTATTGTTTTCAAAACTATTGATAATATTCGTGTGGTCAATACTCCCTGTACGTGTGAAAAGCCCTTAAAGCAAGGATTTCAGAGGACGGATAATTTGCCAGGACTTCGCGCAGCCGTGGCAGGAATATTAAACGGCCTGTAACCTGATTCTTGTAGCTGTTTTATTTATAAGACATATAAATTTCTTATGTATTACCCAGCTTTCATGGGCGTAGAGGAACTGCGAGAAATTATGGCCGGTACGAACGCCAGTATGGAACTGAGACAATATATGCCCGACGCTCCGTGTCTCAGAATGGAAATACGCTGATTATAATCGGTGTTTTATCTGCTATGCTAACGTACTATGTATAACGCGGTATCGTGATAAATTTATTATGCAGATATAGCTATTGCTAATAGGGTTCAGTTCAGTGTGAAGCTAGTTATTTTCTTCCAGCTTTATTAATTTTTTTTATGGTCAGCTTCCCGCAAAGGCTGAAAGCCTATGGCGCTGCGGAAGCGCTGCGAGAGGGTAAGTATCGGTGCACGTTAGATTTGAAACGCTACTGGTTGTAGCCGTCGGAAAACAAACCCCACCGCAGCTCAATCCACAGCGTTGAAGTTTTCCAAAAGAAGGAATGCCGAAGGAGACTGGTTTGGGGAGTAGGGACCTCGACCTGGTAAGGATGAGCTCGTACACCTCCTCTAGTGTTCCTGGTTCGGACGGCCTTTGCTGTTATTATCTGGGGGAGCTCACTCGAACATTTTTTGTGATAGAATCTGTAAAAGAGGGCTAGGTCAACCAACGTTCTTCGATGTTTCAGGTTGTGGAGGTCCTTTGCGGGGTAGTAGTAGGAGTAGTACTAGTAGTAGTAGTAGTAGTAGTAATGTTTATTAGAATAAATACAAGGCAGTATACAAAAAAAAGATTAAAATAAACGTCAGGAATCCACTGAAGCTGTGCTTGTGGATGGATTTTGATAACAAAGCTATGTCTTAAATCTAAAATAGGTTTATACTAATTAGGGAAATGAAGACAAGTTAGAAATCTAAATAGAGAAGCGATACAAAAAAAATCACAATATCCGTTACTTTTGGTCATTGCAAGTTATTTTTTAGATCAACTAATTCTGATGCAAACGTTCTGGGTTTATCTAATAACCATCTCTGTAAGTTCTTCTTAAATACAGTTCTAGATTTAATATACTTTTAATTTCATCAGGTAAATAAGTGTATGGCTTGGGCGCTAGGTATTGATAATATCTTTGGCCAATTGTTTTATATGCCCTGGGAACCTCAATAGGTTAGGCATATAACGATTTTAACATTGAACCTACACAAAATTCAGTTTTATTTATTGTGGTCTTATATTTCAAATCTTTTGTATAATTCTCATGCAGATCTTGTACTGAGACAAACTAATCACAAAGTGGTCCTAGCCTCCAATACAGTCCCCAAAATAAACTTGCTTAAATTGGATGGATGATTGTTGGTTTCGCATACACACTAAAAAAATAGTGCAAATGTTCGTCCAGGTCCAACATGTGACATAATGAGGGGCCCAATAATACTTTTTGTTTGTTTCCAGGGTTGTTTTAATTCTACAGCAGGAAAAACATCTGTCTGTGGAGTAGGTTTTTGGATACTTTTTACAAAAAGGCGCCTCCCGGGTTCCGACACACCAAGCTGTGTTTTATTACCCAGCGTCTACTCCTAACACCGTGGGGTGAGTCCACGAATCGCGGACCATAAGTAGACGAAGGGGCCCAAGAATGACTTCCTTCTGCATTCATTCTGCCTAGGGATCCAATGACCATAACTAGCAGACTTACAGTGGAGTCTATCCAGAGCCTGCGAGGTTGATAGATTCGAAACGCTGCAGGTTGTAACCGACGGGAAACAAATTCCCTGGCAGCTCGTTCCACAGCGTCGAAGTTCTCCAAAAGAAGGAATGCTGGAAGAGACTGGCTCGTGGAGTAGGGACCTCGACCTGGTAAGGATGAGTTCGCAGAGCCTCTCTGGTGTTCCTCGTTCGGACGGCCTTTGCTGTTATTTCCTGGGAAAGCTCACTCGAACATCTTCCGTGATAGAATCTGTAGAACAGGGACAGGTCAGCCACCCTTCTTCGATGTTCCAGGCTATGGCGGTCCTTTGTGAGGTTAGGCGTATCGATTAGTCTAATTGCTTTCTTTTGGATGGTGTCCAGAAGCTTTAGAGAGTGCTTCGGAGCGCATCCCCACACATGAAAGCAATATTCCAGCGATGGTCGCATCTGTGCCTTGTAGAGCAGCAGTAGTTGCTCTGGTGTGTACAGCTTCCTACAGCGAAACAAAACTCCAAGCTTCTAGGATGCCGTTTTAGCAATACTGACGACGTGGTCGTGCCAGGACATGTTGTTGTTGATGTTGATTCCCAAAAGCTTGACGGAAAGTGACTCATCTATGGGGTGACCCTCCATTTCCACTGTTGGTAAGCCAATGTGGGACTTCTTTGTAAGTGTTGTTGCCTGGGTTTTCTGTACGTTGAACTGTACTTTATTTACTAATCCCCACTCGACATTTTTTTGATATCTGCGTTGATCTGTGAGGCATCCTGCTGTCGCCGACGTACCGTCTCCTGGGATGACAGTGGCTTGCCTGGTTCCATGCACGATATTAATGTGCTGTCGTCTGCGAAGGTGTAGATTGGATTGGATGCTATTCCAGAAGCTCGTTGATGTACAGCAGGCACAGTGTAGGGGATAAAACAGATCCCTGAGGAACACCGGCGTTTATTGAAAATACGTCTGATGAACAGCCTTCGACTACAACAAACAGAGATCGGTCGTTCAAAAAGCTATTCAGCCACTGGCGCAGGACAGGTGGTAGTCCATAAGCAGCAAGCTTGTCTGGAAGTCCCTCATGCCACACTCTGTCGAAGGCTTTCAATATGTCAAGCGCAACAACACGGGATACGGCATGGTTTTCAATTGCTCTGTTCCACAAGTGAGTGGCACAGACCAGAAGGTCACCCGTAGACCTGTGCTTACGGAAGCCATACTGGCGATCATTTATGATGTTATTGTTGTCCAGGTATTTCAGGATCTGTGTGTTAATGACAGTCTCCATAACCTTTCTTAGGGATGGGTTGTATGCAGCCAATCTTCCATGAAGCGGGAAACACGCCTTGCTGATATGATAGTTTGAAGAATAGGTGTAAGCTCAGCGGTATAGCGTTTAAGGACAATGGCTGGAATTTGGTCTGGACCAGTAGCTTTCTTCGTGTTTAGCTTCTGGAGGATACTTTTTACATCTCGATGTTGAAATTTGACCTCTGCCATTCTCGAGTATACGTTTATGTTGATAGTCGGATTACTTCCTTGGAAGTCTACAGTAAAATTGGCTGCGAAAAGCCTCCCTAAGATATCTGCTTTTTCTTTAGGAGAAGAAGTGATGGACTTGTCCTCTCTGGTCAAGGGTGGTATTGAGGAATAGGAAAAGTTCTGACTAACAGCCTTAGCTACAGGCCAGAATGTTCTGGACGAACTAGGACATGAGAGGAGCTTCTTCTTAATTTTTGTGTTGTGTTTCTCCTTGCTGTTGTCAATCACGCGTTTACAGTGGTTTCTGGCGTCGATAAAACTGCGGTGGTTCTCAGCGTTTGGATTTAGTTTATATTACTATTATTATCATTATGTCCGAGAAGCATTGTAAGAGCTAAAATAAGATCGTCAAAGCACCTCTTTGGATGAAGCGGTACGGCGACGCGACGGCCGCAAGAACGACCGCTAATAGAGTTCACACGGGCGCGTTTGTCGGCGGCTTGAAGGGGCGTTTATCGCGTTATCAGGCGTCAAATCGGGCGCATGAATCAGCCGCGGATCGAGATACCGATCAATGTGTATCGATGGCGGGCATGGCCCATCGCCTGGTCGCTCTTGGTCGGCCGGCCTGGCTGCGCCACAACCCAGATAACCATCGCCAGACGGATATTGCACTTGCGATGACCGCGGCTAGTGATGGGGGATTCCCGAAACGTCTTCTGGTTATCACTCGATTCTTGCATGGTCAGCTTTTTGAACTGGGGTCTGGTTTATTGGGTTACAAAGGCTACTAGAAAAGTTCTACACTACAACTTTATTTGTTTCATTATTTCTGAGAAATTTCCCCTTGATAATTCTCCATATCACCTAAAAAACGTACCTAATACTTTATACTTAAGGTAGCATAATAACATTACAAATCTCTATATATAAAAATGAGTCCCTTTTTCCCTTAGTCACGGCATCACGTGAGAACGGCTTTACCAATTTCATCCATCTTTTTTTTATAAGTTTGCTATTACTTCGTAGAAGGTTCTTACGGGAAGAAATCTAAGGAAAATTATTCAGAACATTAGAAAATTTGAAAAAATGTGGGAAAACTTTACAACTACGAAGGGTGTGTAGTGTTAGTGATTTGTTTGTTATTGTTGTCATGTATGACGTTGCTGTCAAAAATACCGGTTAGGTGTTAGATGTTTAAACGTCAATTGTGCGTCATATAAAATGACAAATGCGTATACAGAGTGTTAATTATTGATAGACCGTAATTTCAAAGGCATATTTATGACTCAAATTCAAATAAAAAAAGCTCATACAGGGTGTCCGTATAATCGACCGACAACGCTTGACAGGTGATAGACCCCACATTTCTATGAACGTTGAGATAGGAACATGAAGCCTTACAACGCTTCATTTTCAAGATACAGGGTGTCAGAATGTTTTCTTTTATTTTCGTTTTTTCTCAATTCTTTCGCAGTAAAATGGCACAACGATGTAAAATTACGTATCGGGGTTTTTTTAAGGTGAAAAATCCAAATTCAACCATCGTTTTGCTATCATGAATAGAGGCGCCACCCAAGGAACATTGAACGGATTTAAATTATGAAACCTTTTTTCCGGTTTGCTGCATCAATGTAAAAAAATCCTCAATTATGTTTTACATGAAAAATGTATGATTTGTTTGAGTCTCTAGAGGTAACTGTTTTCGAGATAATCTTCATTGAAATTTTCAATGCGACTGAATTGTAAATTGCGATCAAAAGAAATATCGGTATTTCCGCACGAATGAATATCAGGCTTAGGCTCATAGTTTTAAATACCATTTACAAAGTATTCTCAAATTTCAACACCACCTATTTTAAAAACTAGATATATTTGAAACAAGTTTTTTGATTTACCTAATATTAATTCGTGCCAGAAAATCGATAATTCCTTGATCACATTTTACAAGTAATTGGGCTGCCTTGGATATTATAGTAAAGGTTATCTCGAAAACTGTTACCTCTAGGGACTTAAACAAAATATAACTTTTTTTCGTAACACATATTGGGGAAACGATGTTTTTAATATTCAGGTTGATGCTCCAAAACGGAAAAAGTTTCCTTAATTTAAAAGAGTTCGGTGTGCCGTAGGTGACGCCTCTATTCACGTTAGCAAAACCGTGGTTGATTCCCGATACATAATTTTAGATACGTTGTGCCATTTTATTGCGGGATAATTGAGATAAAACCAAAATAAAAGGAAACGTTGACACCCTGTATCTTGAAAATTGAGCATATTAAGGCTTCATGTCCCTATCTGAATGTCCATAATAATGTGAAGTCACCCTGAATAAACAGTGGATCGACATGTAGCTTGAAAATTCTGGATTTCAAGATACAGGGTGAGAAAGATTGAAAATGAAATTGTTTTTTTTATCAATGACTTAAAGATTAATGAGCCGTTTTTTAATCTGTAGTCTTTCACTGCATTAAGAATCTAAGTCACCACTGACTAGAAGATAATTATCCTTTCCAGTGGCGTGTCGGGGGTCGGAGGGCAGTCCCACGAGAATATTAGCAAAAAGATGTACGCCTCTAACTTTGAAAAAATTAAATGCTGTTTTTCAGGTTAAACAGATAAAAATACCTTTTATTTTCCTTTAATGTCGCTTCGTATTTCACTTTGTTTTGGAACAAATAAAAAAAAAACACTTCATCTCATAGCTCCACTTTTTCAATGGGCTATGAAGTGGTTTTTATTTTTTTCCTCCAAATCAAAGTGGGTTACGAAGAGACATCAAAAGACAGAAAAGTTGGATTTTTATCTGTTTCGTCTGAAAAACAATATTTATTTTTTTAAGGCAGTGGCATACATTCTATATTTTCCAAAATTTGACACCATGTATCTTGAATACCAGACTTTAGGCACATGTTTAAGTGAACTTTTCTACTTGAATTTGGGTCGGAAATACGTTCAGAGAAAAAACGTAAAATTAATTAAAAATACAGGGGAATACAAAAGCGAAGACGTCTTGATTTCACGCATCCCTATGATTTTAAACAACATGCCATTCGACTTAAAGCGGTTGCAATTTTCAGTGCGGCTTGCATTTGCATGACGCTAACTAAATAGCAAGGACAGTCGTTGAACATTTGTGGGATCAATCTTGATAATGCATGTTTTCCACATGGTCATGTAGCCTGTTCCGTGTTGACAAAATCATCATTATGTATTTATGGGCCCGAAAATGAAACAAAACATGTTGGATATCAAAAAGTATTTCAATGATCGCTAGGCTCTTCAGATAGGTAATTATTATTTATTGCAGATTTAAGTTCAATTTCAATAATCATAGCTAAGACAGGACAGCGTCTGTCGGGTCAGCTAGTATATAATAAATTCTACAGCCAATAGGTATTCGATGTGCCTAAACAGTCCTGGATGTCTTGCTTCTCGCATATTAGAAGTAGCACAAGGTACCTTATTCAAACCATACGTACAAACAAACTGATAAAATCAGTGTAACCAAAATATAATAGTAATAATAATACAGATTGAATGATTGCAGAGACTGCTATGTACCTATTCCTGTACCTATAGACAGCAAATGGAATGTTAAATACTTGACTTTTGACTATTTCCTATTATTCTGACGCAACCCTATTTGTATCATAATGATCAACTGACGATACACTGATGATCAGCTGGGCTACGATTCACTTTAGGGTACAGCCGCTAGGTGGCGCCCCTATATGTCAATCGAAAGGGCTCGAGGTGGGGAGCAATAATGTCCATAGGCACAACACCCGGAAACGAAAGACAAAAAAGTTATGCAGGAAACAATTTCCCATGTTAAGTATACGGGAATTTTTCGAAAATTTTAAGGTACAGCCGCTAGGTAGCGCCTCTTTATGTCAATCGAAAGGGCTCGAGGTGGGGAGCAATAATGTCCATGGACACAACACCCGGAAACGAAAGACAAAAAAGTTATGGAGGAAACAATTTCCTATGTTAAGTAGGTATATGGGAATTTTTCTTTCTCGTTAAAAGTGAATGAAATCTTCCACGTAGGTTAGGTTATGCTGACTAGTCAGCTTTATGACTGTTTGTTGCATATGCTAATAGATGGCGCGACTGCTGACTTCGCCTCGCATTTTGATTGGTTGGAGGAATCGAAACAAGAGACGCCATTTCGCGTTTTCCCTCAGTTTTCATCTAGACGTTGTGTGTGTGTTTGTTTTTAAGTTGTATTTTATTTTCGTTCAATGGAGGAGCTAATGAAAGCTGTTCGTCAAGAGTTCGACTTGACTAAACTTTGATTGTTCTTGCTTTTTTCGTACTTAATAAATCAAATAAACATGTTCCTTTGGATTCCAATGACTTTTAATGAGAAACATTTTTTTCGAAAAATTTCCAAATTGTTTCCTGCATAACTTTTTTGTCTTTTGTTTCCGGGTGTTGTGCCCATTGACATTATTGCTCCCCACCTCGAGCCCTTTCGATTGACATATAGGGGCGCCACCTAGCGGCTGTATCCTAAAATTTTCGAAAAATTCCCATATACTTAACATGGGAAATTGGTTTCTCCATAACTTTTTTGACTTTCGTTTCCGGGTGTCGTGCCCCAGGGACATTATTGCTCCCCACCTCGAGCCCTTTAGATTGACATATAGGGGCGCCACCTAGCGGCTGTACCCTAAAGTAAATCCTTACCATCAGCTGATTGCGGACCATGACCTTTTCGCTCGATTTTGGACCAAAACCAAGTTGCCTACTAGTTAGCAATTTCTGGATACTGAGCCATATCTCAAGATATTCTCATAATCAGATAACTCAGTATAATGTCTTGTAACTGCACATCTCGATTAGTTTTTCAACTTGGGCCTTCTGCCTAGATCAGTACCGACTATTGTAGCTAGTATTAAAAATGCACATGTTGGGGATTAATAGGGGATCAGTGGCGTACCTTATGACCTTTATGCAATCCATCTGGCCAGAAAGAGCAAAGAAACTGCATATCGCCAGTATATAACCGTAGCTTAGAGTATTGTGCTGCTTTTGGAAACTGTCAAGTCTATAGATACACACATAAAAATAATTTCTTAGATGCAGCACAGATGCTTTAATTTAAGTATAGCATAACTTCCTATACGCCCAAAGTTATGCTAAACTTAAAGTGAGAATACGATATCTTTGACCATATAACGGTTACATTGAGAAAATGTCTTCAATGCAAAACTGGGAAATTCTTGATAGTAAGAATACCAAACCGTTAAATCAAGCATATGGTAATCTTGACCGAAGTATTTCATAATCTTAACTGGGAGCATTTCATAGACTTGACGCAAGCAACCCATTTTTATTCTAAAATTGTGATATTCTTGGATGAGGAATCTAGTAGTATTCATTTGAGCATTCAAACTCTTCTATGAGCATGTAGAAATATTTCTGGAGAAATAGTTCTGCAAAATTTCTTAAATCACATTTAATAAGTACTTATCTAGGAACACCTGAGTCAGGTCTTCGCATCCCAATTTTTTTAATAGCTCATTGATGGTTGGATAGATCCAGTGATAAGGAAGCTGATGGGAACTGGGACGCGACTCAAATGGCGGTGGACCAGCACCACCGGCAGATTCGATGACTGATGGTTGACGGTGGTATCACGGGTATCACGTGGCAATGGCAATTTATTTAACAGTTTGACTAGATACTATTATGTGCTATTATGCAGGATCCATGATGCAGGTATTACGCTACGGTGCTGAAGATGGCGGCGAATGTGATAATCCAAAAACCGATAATGGCGGCGCGGACGCGGACGGGCAACAGGCTGTTGAGTAGAGAGGGTGGAGAGGTTAGAGTTGACCCGTGACACGCTGCGCGCCTGCGCACTCCGACGCTGGTAGACGTCAAATAAATGATTTACTTGATACAAATATAGGGTGTGCTTGTAAAACAGCGTTCATTTTCAAACCAAGATTATCATATTGTAAACGAAGGTTCGCATTTGCAAGCTGTCTATATTCTTGATAGAACTAAACTGGGCACCGTCGGAAAAAGTGATAATCTTGATATAAAACTATGAAATATTTGTTATTAAATTATTATAGCCTTGGTTGCAAAGAAAATTATATTTTCTTTCGGAGCATATTTCTTTAAAATAAGTATATAAATCGAAAATATATTATTCTTGATACAAATTTTCTATAATTTTCTCATCAAATATTCTTTCTTAGAGTGAGAACCGATATTCTTGTTGTGAGTATGTATCTACAAGGATATCACAATTCTTGACTTGAGAATTTCTTTTTATGTGTGTATGGTGTATACATAAAGGTCCCATTATTGTTCCTTGAGGCACACCACTATATCCATACTTGTGATTGTGAGTTAATGTGTTATGGACCTACTATGAAATTTGCACTTCGAAAATCGTCTGCGTCCGATGATCTTAGATTTTAACGCTACTTTGCTCAGTTTCAAGCCGAATACTAAGCAAGTATAGCAACAAGGGTTTCGCTTCCGATCGCCTATTGAGATCTCCGTAAAATACTACTCACAAATTGAACCCGCACGTTGAAAAAAAGAGGGATGCGGTACATGAAATGCGGCAGGACTAAAGAGAATGATAAACAAACCCATTTGCCATAATTCAGTAGATCTGTCTCGAAGGACCAGTAGCCGTAGATGACGTTCTTGCCGGTCTGTAGTTCTCCTACTTGCTCCAGAACATCTATCTCGCTATATTACAACTGTATCCACTCTATGTCCCATGGTTACAGCGATTGCTCTGATAGGAGCACCTCATTCTCGTTGGCCTACAATTTGACCCCGTTCAAAGAGACATAACTGCGTAAACTGGAGATGTCGTCTTCTAGGGGGCATCTTTATACAACCAACTAGTCTCTAGCCAATTTGCAACAGATATCATAATATAATAAAAAGCTGTGCTTTGCTTTTGCACGTATAGCTTTATTAACGTGTCATGTAGCTAAACAGCTTCTGAATGAGCGACAAGGGTTAGATGTGTACTAGAGAGGGTACTGCCAGTGCTCATATTTTTTGAATGAAGATATCCCTTTGTTTCTGGGGGCGGATTTCACTTGCGAGTAGTATATGTTACACTGCTCAAAATAATTAGAGGAACACTTATTAACGTCTCAATAACTTTTTTAGTTGCAACAATATACAAATGTACACTTATTTAAAAGACTTACATTTTCTTCGAATAAATTTGCTAAATCAAAACAAATTTTACATGACACTTTCAAGATTACGGCACCAATTCAAAAGAACTACAAGAAATAAAGTGGGGCAAGCAAGCATCTCTTGCCTGTACAACCTAAAATTGTTAACGCGTGTTAACATTAATAACGCGTATGTCTTCCATTAGCACGAATTACTGCTTGACATCTCCGAGGCATGCTTCGTACGAGCCTACGGATGTCTTCTTGCGGTATATTTTCCTATTCTTCGATTAGTGCATTTGTTAGCTGTTGGAGGGTTTGAGGTGGATCTGGGCGCCTTCGAACTGGAGTATCTAACAAATCCCAAAGATGTTCAATGGGATTTAGATCTGGACTTAGCGGAGGCCAATTCATGGTATGAATCCCGTGGTGCCGAAGAAAGTTCATGGTGATGGCTGCAGTATGAAGTCTTGCGTTATCTTGCATAAACACAAAATTTTGGCCTATCCCATAAGCGGCTGGTATAACATGATCCTCCAGAATGAGATCGATGTATCTTTGAGCGTTCAGTCTTCCAGGAACTACCACAAGTTCTGTTCTTTCATCAAGACTAATTCCGCCCCAAACCATCACAGATCCACCACCAAATTTTTCGACTTCTTGTATGGTAGCAGTAGAATGGCGTTCATGTGGACGTCTATATACACGTACTCGACCATCAGAACGACTCAAACGAAATCGTGACTCATCTGTGAAGAGTACTGGTCTCCACTGTCGAAGCTGCCATGCGACATGTTCACGAGCAAAATTTAAACGAGTCCTTATGTGGTACGGAGTTAAAGCAGGTTTACGCACAGGTCTTCTTGGTCTCAGGTTGGCTTCTTTCAGTCTATTCCTAACTGTTTGGTCGGATAACTCCACGCCATGAGTTGTTCTAAGCCTAACTTGAAGATCTTTTGGTGTAGATGTGCGGGTACGCAAGGAGGATAAGACTAAAAACCGATCCTGAATTCGGTTTGTCTTCCTTTTACGACCTTGTCCAATGCGTCTTTTGTATTCTCCGGTTTTTAGGTACCGATTCCACACACGATGGATGACGGAAGGGCTAACGTTAAAATTTCTTGCAACTTGACGAATACTGGTGCCATTCTCGACAGCAACAACAACGCGAACAACTTCTGTCTCATTTAAATGCCTCATTTCGGTTACCAGGGTAAAACTTAACAATTAATGATGAACTGTCAACATTGTTTACTATTCCAAGGCACACTACAGTATTTTGAATTAAATTTTCTTGTTTGGTTTCTTGTCGTTTCTTTAAACAGGAAGTGTTATCTTAAGAGTGATGTGTCAAATATGCTTTGTTTTTGCATTTTATTCAAACAAAATGCAAGTCTTTAAGATATACGTTACCGGATATGTATATCGTTTCAATTAAAAAAGTTATTGAGAAGTGAATATGTGTTCCGCTAATTATTTTGAGCAGTGTATGATCCATATTCACAATCATTGGTAATCTCTGCTGATCACTTGATCGGCAGATGGAAGTTAGTGACATACACTATACTACAGTAGTTCCAGTGGAGCCCTGTTCACAATGTCAATCTTGTAGTCAGTTAGAAAACCAATATTTCAGCTTATTTATCTTCAGATTGCCACCAAATTCTGCTCGAAGCAGTATCGTCTAGTAGTGATAAAAATGATTACTAAATTTATCTCAAAACATGTGTTACATACGTTATTATTGAAAACAACTCCTCGACCATATAGCCGCAAATAAACGCAACTTTCTTTTACGTGCATCCCGAAATGTGATTTACGAGGTAACTGATTATTAAGAAGCAATAAATACCGCTCCTTTGCCTTGATATATAGGCTACCTAAGAGATGCTTAAACAAAAAGGCATAATTGGGAATCCACACTGGAGTCAAGACGGAGATTATTTATGCGTTCTTTAATAACGCTAATAGTAACTTTTGTGATTTATGCTTTGATGAAGGTGAAGCTTGAATGGCTTCCAGCTGACTTGAGTGCGAGACATTGTTTATACGGGGGAAGCTATATTGTTTAACAGAATGTTTCGTCAAATTGAAAGAAAAATTTCAAAGCTAAGTAAACTATTAACCTCTAAAGTCAGACTATACAGGGTGGCCAATCGGGTGAAGATAATAATTTTTTTTTAGATAGCCCGTACCGAGACCTATCCAAAACACCCCCATGTATATGTACCGATTATTGATAGTTTTCGAGCTATGATTTTTTTTTTGAAAACTTAGAGATTTTCCAGTTTTTCCAAGAAATCGTCAAAAACAAGAACAAGAATGCTTTTTGGCTTATATTTTTTTCTGCAATTATACTCAGTATTAAGCCTATTTTAATATCCAATAAAGAGAACCTGTACATCCGAACAATAATTAAGTAAATTTTGGGCCCAAAGTTTGAAATCTCTGTTTTTAGTCAGCAAACCAAAACCTTCAAAATAAAATTAAAAATACTTATGCTTGGTTCTGGAGCTCGAATGTAATCTTAAAAACCGTGCAAGACATTGTGCTTAAGAAATAATAATGAAAAAATAGCACTTGTGGGGGCATTTCGCATCGTACGTGACTGTTAAATGTAAAAAGGTGATAATTCACGAATTTCCAAAATGATTTAAAAAACTATTATTTTACGTTATTATGACAAATTAAAGAAAAAATAACTCATAACAACTAATAGACACGATAATCATTGATGTTTTAATCACTTTTAATAAAAAAAATTGATACCTGTGCTTTTTGCTGTGTACTATTGAACTTCTGCTAAATTAAGTTGTATGGAAAGTTAACAAAGGAAAGGAAGAATAAAACAACAATCTGACTTTTAATTCCATTGCGGAATTACCTGGGAAGCATTATCGTAGCATACGTCATTCCTTTTACTTCCCACACCGGTAGGTGAGGGGAGAATTGTGATCGTGAAAATTTTCGATTTTAAGAAAATAGGTTTTTTAGGCGTTTTATAATGTCTACATAACGAAAATCCGCGTCACTCATTTCCGTCCTTCTGTCTGTCGGTCTGCCTGTCGGTCTGTCTGTCTGTACGCGTTTTTCTAGCCTCGTAATCTCAGTAACCGCTGCATGGACTGTGATGAAATTTGGATAGCAATATTCTGTGGGGTCTTAGTAGGTAATGCTGCTATAATTTTGGAAATCGGTATATGGGCAGCGGAGTAATTAAAACAAAAATTTCAAATATTCCTCAAACTTCGTTTTTAGGCGTTTTAGAGGTTCTTGATCTGCGTTTTTTTGGGTGGGGGTGGAATTTGGGTGTTTGGGGGGTTGAAAAGCTGAAAAACTTGTTGTATTCATGATAGGCTGTCTACTGACCTGTCAAGGAAGACCTAGCGATATAAGTCACCTTTTTAGGTCCATCCGAACATTGCCTTGCCTATTACCGAAAATTAATTAACACAACTGCGCTTCGCCGACATGAGCTCGCAAAAAGCTACTCTGAAAGAAAGGAATGGCGTATGCTACGACATCGCTTCCCAGGTAATTCTGCCATCAAACGAAAGTCAGATTATTGCTTTATTATCCCTTTCTTTTGTTAACTTTCCATACAACTTAATTTAGCAGAAGTTCAATAGTACATAGCAAAAACACTTCAAAAATCACAATTTGGGTATTAGTTTTTTTATTAAAGGTCATCAAAACATCAATGATTATCGGGTTTGTTAGTCGTTACGGGTTTTTTTTTCTTTAATTTGTCATAATAAAGCAAAATAATAGTTTTTTAAATCATTTTGGAAATTCGTGAATTATCACCTTTTTACCTTTAACACTCACGTACGGCGCAAAATGTCCCCATAAGTGCTACTTTTTCATTATTATTTCAAAAATGCAATGTCTTGCAAAGTTTTTAAGATTAGTTTGAAGCTCCAGAACCAGGCATACGTATTTTTAATTTTATTTTAAAGGTTTTGGTCTCCTGACTAAAAACAGAGATTTCAAACTTTGGGCCCAAAGCGTACTCAATTATTGTTCGGATGAATAGGTTCTCTTTATTGGATATTAAAATAGGCTTAATATTGAGTATAATTGCAGAAAAAAATAAAAGCCAAAAAGCATTCTTGTTTTTGTTTTTGACGATTTCTTGGAAAAACTGGAAAACCTCAGGTTTTCAAAAAAAAAAAATCATAACTCGAAAACTATCAATAATCGGTACATATACATGGGGGTGTTTTGGATAGGTCTCAGTACGGGCTATCTAAAAAAAAATTATTATCGTCACCCGATTGGCCACCCTGTACAAGACAATAGTGGAGAGCGTCGCCACCTATGGAGCTGAAGTTTGGGAAACCACAGAAGCTATGAGAAAAAAACTCCTAGCGATGCAAATGGGATTCTGGAGGAGTTGCTGCAGTCTGAGGATCCCGGACAGAATAAGGAATGTAGATATAAGGGACAGGCTCAACATCGCCATCAGCATCATTGATGCGATAGATGCGAAAAGATTGTGGTGGTATGGACATGTATGTCGAATGGCCGACAACAGATGGCCCAAAAGAGTTCTACAATGGACACCCAGTCAATGGGAAAGAAGAGGAAGACCAAAGAAAACTTGGAGACAAGATGTTGAGGAAGCCATGAGGCAGAGGAACCTGTCTGATGACGACTGGAGAGACCGCAGGCTGTGGAAGAGAGGATGCGATAAACGACCATAGCGTTGTGTACAAATCGCAAGATGATGATGATGATGAGATAAGGTCAAGCCTGCGCTAGCTCCTCATTTTGACTCTTTTCCCTCACGAGTCATGACCAATATTGTCTTGCTATCCAAGTATTATATTTTCAGATCCTCCAATTTTCCAAGCAAATCGAAAACCTTTATTTGGTTTTCCATTAAGATGAATCCTTGTATTTCGGATAACTTGATGGTCCTGATTACAAATCCGGTCGCAGTTTTCAGTTTTATTATCATTTGACGAAAATAAAAAATTTCAGATCATTCTGATCCTGGAGGTAGGTTTACATAAAAATTTGAATACCTTGATTTGGCTTTCTATTAAGACGAAACCTCGTGTTTTGAATAATTTGAGGGTGCTTATTACAAATCCAATCGCGGTTCTGAGTTTCAGTCTCGTTTGACAAAAATCAAAAGCTTCAGATCTTCAGATCCTCTGGTTTGTCTACAGGAACTCGAAAATCTTGATTTGGCGTTCTATTAAGATGAAACCTTGTGTTTTGGATAACTTGAGAGTGCTGATTATAAATCCGTTCGCCGTTTTGAATTTCAGTATCGTTTGACAAAAATCAAAAAATTTTGAGCTTCCTAGGAAATCGAAAATCTTGATTAAGCATTCTATTAAGATAAAACCTCGTATCTGAGATAATTTGAGGATGCTGATTGCAGATCTGGTCGCAGTTTTGTATTTCAGTCTCGTTTGACGAAAATAAAAAAAATCAGTTTTTCCAGATCTTCGTCTTTACCTAAAAAATCTGAAATCTTTATTTGGCTTTCTATTAAGATAAAACTTTGTGTTTTGGATAATTTGAGGATGCTTGTTACAAATCCGGTCGCAGTTTTGTATTTCATTCTCGTTTGACGAAAATCAAAAATTTCAGTTTTTCCAGATCTTCGTCTTTACCTAAAAAATCTGAAATCTTTATTTGGCTTTCTATTAAGATAATACTTTGTGTTTTGGATAATTTGAGGATGCTGATTACAAATCCGGTCGCAGTTTTGTATTTCAGTCTCGTTTGACGAAAATCAAAAATTTCAGTTATTCCAGATCTTCGTCTTTACCTAAAAAATCTGAGATCTTTATTTGGCTTTCTATTAAGATAAAACTTTGTGTTTCGGATAATTTGAGGATGCTTGTTACAAATCCTGTCGCAGCTTTGTATTTCAGTCTCGTTTGACGAAAATCAAAAATTTCAGTTTTCCCAGATCTTCGTCTTTACCTAAAAAAACTGAAATCCTTATTTGGCTTTCTATTAAGATAAAACTTTGTGTTTTGGATAATTTGAGGATGCTGATTACAAATCCGGTCGCAGTTTTGTATTTCAGTCTCGTTTGACGAAAATCAAAAATTTCAGTTATTCCAGATCTTCGTCTTTACCTAAAAAATCTGAGATCTTTATTTGGCTTTCTATTAAGATAAAACTTTGTGTTTCGGATAATTTGAGGATGCTTGTTACAAATCCTGTCGCAGCTTTGTATTTCAGTCTCGTTTGACGAAAATCAAAAATTTCAGTTTTCCCAGATCTTCGTCTTTACCTAAAAAAACTGAAATCCTTATTTGGCTTTCTATTAAGATAAAACTTTGTGTTTTGGATAATTTGAGGATGCTGATTACAAATCCGGTCGCAGTTTTGTATTTCAGTCTCGTTTGACGAAAATCAAAAATTTCAGTTTTTCCAGATCTTCGTCTTTACCTAAAAAATCTGAAATCTTTATTTGGCTTTCTATTAAGATAATACTTTGTGTTTTGGATAATTTGAGGATGCTGATTACAAATCCGGTCGCAGTTTTGTATTTCAGTCTCGTTTGACGAAAATCAAAAATTTCAGTTATTCCAGATCTTCGTCTTTACCTAAAAAATCTGAGATCTTTATTTGGCTTTCTATTAAGATAAAACTTTGTGTTTCGGATAATTTGAGGATGCTGATTACAACTCTGGTCACAGTTTTGTATTTCAGGCTCGTTTGACGAAAATAAGAAATTTCAGTTTTTCCAGATCTTCGTCTTTACCTAAAAAATCTGAAATCTTTATTTGGCTTTCTATTAAGATAAAACTTTGTGTTTTGGATAATTTGAGGATGCTGATTACAACTCTGGTCACAGTTTTGTATTTCAGGCTCGTTTGATGAAAATAAGAAATTTCAGTTTTTCCAGATCTTCGTCTTTACCTAAAAAATCTGAAATCTTTATTTGGCTTTCTATTAAGATAAAACTTTGTGTCTTGGATAATTTGAGGATGCTGATTACAAATCCGGTCGCAGTTTTGTATTTTAGTCTCGTTTGAGGAAAATCAAAAATTTCAGTTTTTCCAGATCTTCGTCTTTACCTAAAAAATCTGAAATCTTCATTTGGCTTTCTATTAAGATAAAACTTTGTGTTTTAGATAATTTGAGGATGCTGATTACAAATCCGGTCGCAGTTTTGTATTTCAGTCTCGTTTGACGAAAATCAAAAATTTCAGTTTTTCCAGATCTTCGTCTTTACCTAAAAAATCTGAAATCTTTATTTGGCTTTCTATTAAGATAAAACTTTGTGTTTTGGATAATTTGAGGATGCTGATTACAAATCCGGTCGCAGTTTTGTATTTCAGTCTCGTTTGACGAAAATAAGAAATTTCAGTTTTTCCAGATCTTCGTCTTTACCTAAAAAATCTGAAATCTTTATTTGGCTTTCTATTAAGATAAAACTTTGTGTTTTGGATAATTTGAGGATGCTGATTACAAATCCGGTCGCAGTTTTGTATGGCAGTCTCGTTTGACGAAAATCTAAAATTTCAGTTTTTCCAGATCTTCGACTTTACCTAAAAAATCTGAGACCTTTATTTGGCTTTCTATTAAGACAAAACTTTGTGTTTTGGATAATTTGAGGATGCTTGTTACAAATCCGGTCGCAGTTTTGTATTTCAGTCTCGTTTGACGAAAATCAAAAATTTCAGTTTTTCCAGATCTTCGTCTTTACCTAAAAAATCTGAAATCTTTATTTGGCTTTCTATTAAGATAAAACTATGTGTTTTGGATAATTTGAGGATGCTGATTACAAATCCGGTCGCAGTTTTGTATTTCAGTCTCGTTTGACGAAAATCAAAAATTTCAGTTTTTCCAGATCTTCGGTCTTTACCTAAAAAATCTGAAATCTTTATTTGGCTTTCTATTAAGATAAAACTTTGTGTTTTGGATAATTTGAGGATGCTGATTACAAATCCGGTCGCAGTTTTGTATTTCAGTCTCGTTTGACAAGAATCAAAAATTTCAGTTCTTTCAGATCTTCGTCTTTACCTAAAAAATCTGAAATCTTTATTTGGCTTTCTATTAAGATAAAACCTCGTGTCTTGGATAATTTGAGGATGCTTATTACAAATCTGGTCGCAGTTTTGTACTTCAGTATCGTTTGACGAAAGTCAAAAATTTCAGTTTTTCCAGATCTTCGTCTTTACCTAAGAAATCTGAAATCTTTATTTGGCTTTCTATTAAGATAAAACTTCGTGTTTTGGATAATTTGAGGATGCTTATTACAAATCCGGTCGCAGTTTTGTATTTCAGTCTCGTTTGACGAAAGTCAAAAGTTTCAGTTTTTCCAGATCTTCGTCTTTACCTAAAAAATCTGAAATCTTTATTTGGCTTTCTATTCAGATAAAACTTTGTGTTTTGGATAATTTGAGGATGCTGATTACAAATCCGGTCGCAGTTTTGTATTTCAGTCTCGTTTGACAAAAATCAATAATTTCAGTTCTTTCAGATCTTCGTCTTTACCTAAAAAATCTGAAATCTTTATTTGGCTTTCTATTAAGATAAAACCTCGTCCTTTGGATAATTTGAGGATGCTTATTACTAATCCGGTTGCAGTTCTGTATTTCAGTCTCGTTTGACGAAAATCAAAAATTTCAGTTCTTTCAGATCCTCGCCTTTTTTTTAATCTTTATTTGGCTTTCTGTTAAGGTAAAACCTCGTCTTTTGGATAATTTGAGGATGCTGATTACAAATCCGGTCGCAGTTTTGTATTTCAGTCTCGTTTGACAAAAATCAAAAATTTAAGTTCTTTCAGATCTTCGTCTTTACCTAAAAAATCTAAAACCTTTATTTGGCTTTCTATTAAGATAAAACCTCGTGTTTTGGATAATTTGAGGGTGCTGGTTACAAATCCGGTCGCAGTTTTGTATTTCAGTTTCGTTTGACAAAAATGAAGTGTGAAACAGTGATGTTCTTTGTTTCATGGCTAGGCTCATTATGCGTAGCTTAGTTAAGGAGAAATCTAAATAGCTCTGGCATTTGGTGTGACAAATGCAGCAGAAAATAAGGTTTTATGCTGATTCACCTCGATTTATAGGCAATTAAATGTGTGCTTCATTGTCCGTCTATGCACTTTCGTCATAGCGTTTGATAGGTGTCCCTCTTCTCTTCATGTGCTAATTTGGGCCATGACATATAGAAGTTTTTTACATCTTGCCATATAGGATGACCGTAAACGGTGACAGTGCAGTAACGTCATCATCATCATCATAGTCACAATGTCTTACAGACATGTTGTGAACTCGTAAAATGCATTTACTCATTTTCGAGTTTCCCTTGGGATATCTTTAAGATCTTTAATGCAGTAGTTTCCCATTTGCTTTCTGCATCCTCATGCCGTTGACCAGATCTATCTACTGGTTCATCCGCCTTTAGGGGCAATTTCTCACCCCAAGGACAAGAAGATGTCCTGACTCTTCTCAACTCGTCCACCCGAAGCTGTTGGTTGAGAAGAGGCTACTGTTTATACCGACAGTAGTTCGGTGTTCCTTTTAGTCGCCTTTTACGACACGCAGGATATACGGTGGGAGATATTCTAACCTGCCCCCACACGGGCTGCAGTAATGTCAAATAGTTTGATTTTCGAACAGAAATTTCAGTACCTAGTAAGCACCTTGCGGGCCTGTATTTGATAGAACCAGTAACTAGAAGTGGTATCTTTAAGAAATATAATGATAAAATCGTTAACACAGAGCTCTGTATCTGTGTTGCAACTTCTTTTGTATATTACTTCCCACACCGATAGGTGAGGGGAGTGTTGTGATCGCGAAAATTTTCGATTTTGAGATAATACACTTTTTGGGCATTTTATGATGCCTACATCACGAAAATCGACGCCACTCATTTCCGTCGGTCTGTCTGTCTGTCGGTCTGTCTGTCGGTCTGTCTGTCGGTCTGTCGGTCTGTCTGTCTGTTGGCGTTTTTCTAGCCTCCTAATCTCAGTAACCGCTACATAGATTTTGATGAAATTTGGGCGGTGATATGGTGTAGGGTCGTAGTAGGTAATGTTGCTACAATTTTGAAAATCGGTGCATGGGCGGCGGAGTAATTAGCAAAAAACGAAAAATTTCAAATATGCGTCAAACTTCGTTTTTAGGCGTTTTAGGGGTTCCTGATCATTTTCTACTTTTTTTTGGGTGGGGGTGAAATTGGGGTGGTTGGGGGTTGGAGGGTTGTAAAATTGAAAAATGTGTTGTACTCATAATAGACTACCCACTGACCTGTGAAGGAAGGCCTAGCGACATAAATAACTTTTTTAGGTCTATCCGACCATTGCCTTATGCCTATTACAGAAACTAAAGGACTTAGAATTTTTTCCGATATATATATACGAGTATTGCTTTAGATCGTTCTATATTATGTAACGAAGAAACTGTTCAATTGATTTTAATGAAGTTTTGACACAGTATTACTACCGTGTCGAGGATGGAAAATGCGTATGGTTTTTATAAATCGTGCCAGTAGCGGCGCAGAAATAATAAACAAACTGAAAATATAAAAACAGCTCAAACTTCGTTTTTAAGTGTTTTAGAAGTTCCTGATCATTTTCTGAGTTTTTTTTGGTGGGGGTGAAATTGGGGTGGTTGGGGGGTGGGGGGGTTGAAAAACTGAAAAATTTGCTGTATTCATAATAGGCTGTCCACTGACCTGTGAAGGAAGATCTAGCGACATAAATCACCTTTTTAGATCCATCTGAACATTGCCTTGCCTATTACCGAAACTAGGGGACTTAGAATTTTCTGTATACATACGAGTATTTATAGCATTAGGTCGTTTTGTATTTTGTAAAGTGGAAACTATTAAATTGATTCTAATGAAATTTTGACAAATTATTATTGCTGTGGTGAGGATTGAAAACGCGTATGCTTGTTAGAAATCGTGTCAGTGGCAGCATAGCAATAATCAAAAAACTAAAAATACGTTTTGTACCTTTTTTGGGTGGGGGTGAAATTGGGGTGGTTGGGGGGGGGGGGGCGGTGATTTGTAAAACTGAAAAGTTTGTAATATTGATAATAGGCTGTCCATTGACCCGTGCAGGAAAGACCTAGCGGCATATGACAATTTTGGGGGGGGGGGGGGGGTACTGGCGATGATTTTGTTGCAAGGGGATTGCAGACTAAAGCTTCATGCTATGGGAAAATAATAAACTGGTATCACCGTAATGTGTGGGAAGTACTGAGTCAATCAACTTGACTTCATTTTTTTTGGTATCCTCTTTTACATAATATGAAGAATGGAGGTTGTTCACTAGAAAATCCCCTCTACAAAGAAGTAGTAGAATCTGCTGTGTACACAACTTGATGCACCGTGTCTATGAAAACACAAAAACCGCAGATTAAGCTTCATCTGCCCATAAATAAGTTTATCCAGAGTTGCTACATTGCTCTTCACAAAAGTTCATTTAAGTCAACCTTCAAGAGTCTAGGATGTAGCACGCGAAATTGAGAATCCAAGAAAAGACATATTCCCGTGTTAGCGAGGAGGCGTGGCCACCTGTTCCCTTTCTCCAGTGTGTGTGTCTAAGATGAGAACAGATAAGTCCAAAAATCCAGAGATAAGGTCAAAAGGTCCAAAGGTAAGGTCCAAAGGTCACTATAAAACTGAATTTCGCATTTCCAAGCCACTGAAGTTACCTTTAAATTTACAGTAATGGCTCAAAGAGCGAATTGAAGAAGAAGGATTGCGCTTGTGCAACTATTTAGCCTTTTTTTGATATCGTGTTTGGTTGTTAAATTACAGGCATTTATAGAATGTATGATTTTGCATTGAGAGTTTTTTTCACATTAAAATACTTTTTTGAGAAAATCGAAAATAGTTGTCATTCGTTAAGGTCTTAACTATCGCCTTCTGAAATATTATATATGTAGTTTGAAAATAGAGTGTGTTATGCGAGAAATTGTGAGTCCGTGTTTTACATGGCAAATACGTATGTATAAATGTGTGTATCCAGGCCCCTTAATGCTAGAAATTACTGTTATTATCCAAATTCTAACAATTTGTAATTCGGCATATCCGACGATTTAGGTCAAATAGTTCTACAAATGAGCAGACCGCGCAGGCAGAGCCTAAATACCAGAGTATCGCGGCTGCGTCTGCAGAAAATTGTGCAGATTTGGCAACACAGGTTATCTAGAAACGCTTATCTGAGCTTTTGCCAGATGACTTAGTTTTCGTTTGCAATTGGTTACGGAAACCTGTGTTTTCTGAAAATCGCTCTAGTAATGGCAAGGAAATAAATAGAAAGCCTATAACACGATATTGGGAACGATTTTGACCTGCAGCACTGTACGGTCCTTCCTGAATTCAGAATAATAATAGGTCAGGTGTTGACTTGGCACAGCCCGTCAATACTTGTTACTACCGCAACCATGCGAGAAGAAACAAGAAATGCATAATAATAATAATAATAATAAGAATATCGTCTTTATTTCGAAGAAAAGCAGCGAAGTTTATCCTTACACTTAACTGTGACGATTAGACCAAAGATGTTCGATGTAATATACACAAAAGTAAATGTAAAAAAGTTACATAGAGCATTAATAACAATAATGCAGTGAGATACAGCTTGTTAGGATTCTAAGCTAACAAAGGCAAAGAAAATGTTTATTACTTTGATAAAAATATACTAAAAGGAAATTGTAATAACATGTTATAGATTAAAATTCCAGTTTCGCAGTCTCTCGCAAGTAGCATACTTTTAACTTATGTTTTGGTTGTCCACCTTGTATAGGCCCAAAAATCTCCCATACGGCACGACGAAAGAAAGATACCATGTCGGCTTTCAGCCGAGACCAAAAAGGTGAGAAATGTTGTCCGATCTTCTATTGTCTTTGACTCACTTCCATTCCAATGGACCACATTCCTTTGTACTAAGGTGATTCGTCTGTCTTAGGCCTGAACGGCTGACATGAGTGTAGGGCATATGGAATTTTACTGAATAACGGTTCTTACTCAGGCTAAAAGAAATTAAGTGATTTTTGATCTAAATGCTTGTACATTTTTTTGTCACTCGTTTTTTACTTGGCATTGTTTTATGTCCAAGTTTCCAATGCGAATGTGGGAGGAGGGATACAGTGTACGATGGGATCAAGATTCTATACTACACTAGGAGGATAAGTTTGCAAAAAAAAAATAAAGGAGTCTATCTTTTCCAGGTTTCGTTATAGGTTGCTGTTGGATCCCGAAAGAGATTCGTTATTGTCTTATCTTGGGGAATTTGTGAGTTAGTTAAATAGAAATTTTATAAGCAAAAAACAAAAGAAGCTGATGTTTCCTTGCATCATCATCATAGACACAATGTCTTGACAAACATGTTGTGTACTCGTAAAATGCATTAAATCGGAGCTAGGGTACTGCCAGCATAAATATTATCAATAGTTTTGAGAACTATATCTTGCGATTGTTCGCAATTTACTGTCAGTTCAGTGGCGCTCTTGATACTCATATCCAGCAGCTGTTTCGCCGTATCCACCCAGCGTGTAGGGGAACGGCCACGGCGCCGCCCACTCGGGGCATGACCCTGAACTACAAGTTTCTCCATATTATCGCTTCTGTGTATATGTCCGAAGAATGTAAACATTCTCGTCGACACAATGGATTACCGAGCTCATCCAGTATGGTAAGTTAACCTTTTGTCCGATTTTGTACTTTATGTAAAAATTGTACAGGTATTCTGGATTGGAAGGCGGGAGGTCTGTCAAGATTACAGCACTTAGAGCCCATTGGGCCCTCTGTATATCCTTTCAAGGACCATCCCTACCTAGTGAGAAATGTGATTCTAATGGGGCAAAACTCTTTTCCCGTGTTTTTTCTTAAACAATACCTTACAAAGCACACCTTCCTTAGAACAAACGCTAGTGCCCGAGTAGCAATTTTTCGATAAACTGGCGACTTCAAAAATCATAGCTGGGCGATTGGTAACTTTTGGTGGTACAAAACACACAGTGCGCGAGTTTTGGTTATTTTTAACTTCTATTTCACTGATTTTCCCCCGAAGATAAGAGTTAGCAGCATAAAGCTGCGATATTACAAGTTCTTTTCCAATTGACACGTTGAGCATAGTCACTCTTCATGAAGAGAAAGCAGGCAAGTAAGATTGGTCGACCTTCATTATCGTTATTGACCCTCTTTCATCTCTTATTACTACGCATGCTCAAAATAGTGACAGCCACAAAACTCGTTCTTTCTGGTGAAAGCTAGTACAGACAGAAAAAGCTGTCGTTTTGTCAAAGACTTACGCTTGGATTCAATGGGACGTTACACTCAGCATTCCTCAAATACAGCGACGTTTTCTCCAATGGGAAGCGTATAGTTGGTAGCGAATTATATCGTATTGTCGATTCAACTACAAGATGTCATTGGATTCCAATGAATGATTCAATCGCAGCCTGTCGTTGAATCGAATCTGTGTTTGGTAGTGATTCTAAACTACTTTCTTTTCCTTGGACCAACAGATTTTATTGCGAGGACAGCTGATTGATTCGTTTGGATGTTCAATGGTGTGATTTTGTGCGAAGCTGTAAGGAGCATGATATAAGAATTAGACATGAGCCTGCATCAGTTGTTGCATTATTACCTGAAATATAGCTTTCTGGCTAATCTAATTACCTACATCCAAATGTGGGTGTTAGCTCTTCTAAGTCCCAATTTCTCAGTAGGTCCCCCATTTAATCTATAACTGGACACATTTAAATCACACAATTGCTGATGCAACACGCAAAACCACGAGATGACGCAAAACGGCTAACACCTAAACAACACAACGGAACAACTTCGTCCATGTTGACGAGTTTGCGTCGATAGTAGCACTGAGATCATCCCCCTATTCTTTATTCTTACCTTCATTGAATCGGGACATCAGTCTCGCCGAATACTGATTATAGTTCAGCGAACGGCAAGGGCCATTGAAACAAAATTAATTTTTATCAGATGAATTATCACGAACTGCTGTTGCAGTAATAATTTTTGTACATTGAATCGATTGTATGCTTTGCTTAAATGAAACATAGGGTAAATTTCGAAAATAAAAGGACGCTTTGATTGCTTTGTATGTCAGTACTGGTATTAGAAGGATTATACATATCGTTATAACGAATATAAAATTATTTTGAATTTATTGGCGTACCTGTGATTACTTCGAATATAAGGATTGAATTCTTTCAATGACATGGATTTGAAACAACCGTAAATATATTTAGAGTGATGGAAAAACCTCCAAATACTAACAATTAATTGGAAACACAACAGTATTCTTTTCTGTGTAAGCTAAAGGTGAAACAGTCCCAAACCAGTTTATATTTAATCTTCTCCAGGAGTCCAAGGCGTTTTGAGTAGCGTGAGAGGATCACAGTAGCCATTAGTTTCTACACCTTTACCACAGGCAAATCATATGCTCATTTCAGAGTGACATATTTTTGCAGTTCCATAGACCAGAGGTCACCCTCACTCAGAGAATATGTGATATTGCGCGTTTCGATTTTGACAGCTTTGACTTTCACAACCGCTTTTCATTCATCCATGGCATGGATTGGCGATTTTTGGCGATTTTCATACCTAGCATAATTATAACCTTACAATATATGATACTTGCCTTGAGTAAGACATCATTGCTCTCTACCGAAATTTAAACCTGAACTATCCTCAAATTGATCCTATAATTTAAACAAGCGATATTTTCATTTACTTAGCAACGTGAGATCTAAGGCTTCACTTGAATAATGTAATATTTGAGTGAGTTTCTTACCAATTTAAAGTATTTTCAAGCAAATTACGACTGGTCATTTGCTAATAATATCTTAGCATAGAATTTGAGGCTACCTTCTTTTTGTACGTAGCCATACTAACATAGCTAAATGTTTGAGGACCTGATCCCGCAAATTGTACCACTTTTGCCAATCAAAACGATACAACGAAAGTTGTCAAAAGTGAAAACAACAACTACGCAATCTGGCGATTTAAAATTTTCCAAGCTTGTAAACTTGATTATATTCATACGCTTATTAACTGTGAACCAATAACAACGAATACCACTTCCTATCCAAATATTTGACCCCAAATTACTCACACATAATTGCTAATGGTTTTTTCCTAACCTTTCAACGCTGCTTCACAGCAAGAGACTCCTTTCTTCATAATAATACCCTATTAATTCCTCTTTAATTAATACATTATTCTTCTTCGAGTGCTATCGGATTAAGAAATCAAATCATAAATCTCTGTTTAGCATGTCAGCCGATATTTAGTGTGTCAGGGCAGATTTTTTAAGCCTATTATAATAATTATGGCTTTTTATAGAACTAGAGATTAGCGCTGGTGGGTAGCAGAAAAAAAATGTGCGTAGTAAGTGGCGGAATATATTGCTTGAGTTTTTTGCTTGCGAGAAGCCTCAGGCAATCCTAAACATTTGCAGACTCCGTTTGAATACTGATAGCAAAATGTAAGGTCACCAACCACATGTCTGTAAGAAAGAGGCTGTGGGTGACGCGTTGAGGTCAGATTTTCGATTAGTCGATTGGATTTCATCAAGTAGGGACAGCAGTTCCCTAAATATGTAGACTTATGTGAAGAGAGAATAATTGAGGTTTTGAATTAAGAAAAAAAATACTTTTTTTGTGATAATTGGAAAGGTCACATGTAAGTTTTATAACAAAACTGTTTTTGTTTTCTCTTTTTTCGCAATACTTCAAAAGTTATATAAAAATAAAAATGGCTTTTTCAATCGAGTACCGAAAACACGCCGATGGCTCTCGAACCCGTGTGACGTCACCATGGCGGTAAGGATGCTCCTTTGACCAACGACGTCCTACTCCGATATTATAGATTCTAGATTCCCAGCCAATCGCGAAAATACGTACTACTGCTAAACTGGTAACTATCGTATATTTGTTGCAACATAGTCGACGAATGAAGTTTGCAGCTGGAGACGAAGTCTACGATCGAAATAAATATGTTTTTGAATGTTTGAAGTTGAAGGCAGATTACAGATTCCAGTAGGTAAATACTTAATCAAATATGTTTCGTTGAAAAGATCTCCTCAATAGAACGATGGCCCAGTGGTTAGAGAGTCCACCAGTGGATCTCAGGGTATTTGGATCGAAACCCAGGCCTTCCAACTTTTTTTATTTTTTTTATCAAAAATTTTATGGCTGTGCTTTTTGCACTTGTTACGCACATTTTTTCTACGATCAACATAAATATGTGTTTGAATGAATCAAATTTTGTTAGACCTATTACTTGCACTGCACAGTGCAAAAATTAAGTACAGCAGGCGGTGGACAATTCAAAAAATCAGTGGAAATGAGGTTTGTCCATCAATATCAATTGCCATTAATTTTTTTTAAATGTAATAGCTGGTTAGTAAAACAAAATCCCTTCATCCATTCAATTCATTCATTTCTAACCTTTTTAATATAAAAAAAGTAACTCGAACTCACATTCTGTTTATCACTTGGTATTATTATTTATTTAACTTTGGGCAATGAAGCTTAACAATATTAAATTTTTATAAAAATTTAACAAGCACTGTACAGTGCAAGTAATATGTCTAACAAAATTTGATTCAAACAAATATTTATGTTGATCGTAGAAAAAATGTGTGTAACATGTGCAAAAAGCACATCAATCATTTTGATTAAAAAAAATTTAAAAAAAAGTTGGAAGGCCTGGGTTTTGATCCAAAGACCTTGAGATCCACTAGCGGACTCTCTAACCTTCAATTAAGCAGATCTTTTCAACGAAACATATTTGATTAGGTACTTACTTACTGGAGTCGGTAATCTGACTTCAACTTCAAACATTCAAAAACATATTTATTCCGATCGTAGACTTCGTCACGAGCTGCAAACTTCATTCATCCACTGTGTTGAAACAAATATACACTAGTTACCAGTTTAGCAGTACGTATTTTCGCGATTGGCTGGGAATCTAGAATCTAGTATCGGAGTAGGACGTCGTTGGTCAAAGGAGCATCCTTACCGCCATGGTGACGTCACACGGGTTCGGGAGCCGTCGGCGTGTTTTCGGTACTCGATTCAAAAACCCATTTTTATTTTGATATAACTTTTGAATTATTGCGAAAAAAAGAAAACAAAAACAGTCTTGTTATAAAACTTACGTATAATCTTTCCATTTATGACAAAAAAAATTTTTATTCAAAACCTCAATTATGTAAAATATCATTTCGGATCATTTTTTGTTTGATTCTATTTTGGAATTTTGGTTTATAAATCAGACAAAAGCCTCTTTACTGAAATAATGAACTTGTAATTAATATTTGGCTAAATGCTGATTTTCAGAATATTCCGTTAAAAAAAAGTTGTGAAATTAGTCTAACTAACATTAATTATTATTAATTTTTTCACGCATCAAGTTTCTAAATACATACCTAATGGTAGTGTGAAATATTGACGCAAAAATATTTGCAGATTGATGCATTTGAAAGCATGTTTCTGCATAAACAAACTAGGTAGCGTCTTATAACAAATATTTTCACTTCAAATCACCTTGAATTCAACTAATCAGTTGCAAAAACAGCACCTGACGGGATCGACCATTAACTTTATTTATTTATTCAGTACACTCAACCTTTTTTTCTATCCGTCACATCACAAAAACATTCTTGGTGGACTCGTATTACGCGCTGATCAGCATTTGTTTTCTTTTTGGTAGAGATGTTATTGGAAGCTACCAGTGTAGGACTTTCATTGAAAGGTAAAGGTCGATGCCATTACCAATGTCAGTGGCTTTTCTTATTATTCTTTAATTGGGGATTTTATTTTTTTATCTTTAAATGTTGTTAGGAACAAATATAAGAAAATGTATCAAACTTACTTCCAACTACATGTAAAAGAAGTAAACAAAGATTTTGTTTGTTTGAACCATGGTAGATGGTGGCACATGGTTTTATTTAACGATGTTTCCAGATCTTCTCTGGGTAAAGCCAGTATTCTACTTATATACTAGTCCATAATCTGAACATGAAAGCTGGTTTGACATTATATTGTAGTGATTGCATTGTGAAAGATCCCAAAACAGCTTATTACAAAGGAAGATACTTCTTCTTAGGGTGCCATGCAGATTCCTGCGTAGGCGTTCATCCTTTCTCTCATCAAATCATCCTATTCATTGCAGCCCTCTGTAATTACTGGAAGTCGCTTATTCCTGTCTAGTGACGGATGTTTCTCAGCCATGATAGCTTCTTTCTTCCAATTTCTCTTCTCCCACCTTCGGTCTCACCTTGAAGAATGACACGCAGGAGGTGATAGCGTTCCCCACGCATTATGTGGACTAGGTAAGCTATGCTTCTTTTCTTCATAACCTCAAAAAGTTCTAGTTCTGCTAAGCCAGCTCTCTGGAGAACGTTCTTATTTCTCACATGGTCGACACTCTCAGCATTCGTCGCAGAGTCCACATTTCGAACGCTCAATCTTATTTACAATGGCTGCCTTCAGCTTCCATGCCTCCACGCCATACAGCAGAGTGGACCAAACATAACAATTCAGCATCCTGTATCTGAGACTGAAGTTCAAATTTTTGTTGGTAAGAAATTTTCGAAGTTTCAGGAAAATTGTACTAGCTTATTCGATTCTGCCTTATCTCCTGAACTGGATCCCATCTTTCGTTTACCATGTATCCCAGATATTTAAATTTGCTGACCCGTTCGATGTCCTCTCCATTCAAGTGCATTCGGGTTTTTGGGATAAGCTTTCTGTTAACCACCATGAACTTGGTTTTGTTGATATTTATCTTCAGACCCAGCCTTTGGCTTTCCTCCTCGTTAACGCGACTCAGTAGAGTTTGATCATTCACATTGTCTGCTAGTATACGTATCATCTGCATATCGGATATTGTTGATTAGAGATGTAGATGGTGGCACATGATTTTATTTAACCATGTTGCCAGATCATCTCTGGGTAAAGCCAGTACTTTACTTATATACTAGTCCATAATTTGAATATGAAAGCTGGTTTAACGTTATATTGTAGTGATTGCAGTGAGAAAGATACCAAAACAGCTTATTACAAAGGAAAATACTGATCCAACATATTTGTTACTATACAGGGCTTTTCTCCCCCCACCCTTTTTATTTTTTGAACGGATCAACTAAAAAAAATGAAATTTGGGATAATGAAATTGATGCATCGATACTATATTTTGCAGTACAATCAACAGATGAAACTTTCAAGATGGCGACTGGGCACTCACCATGGTGGGTGAAGGTTTTGAGATTAAACCTAGGAATTTGAAGGAGAATGTAAAGTACAGGATTTTATTTTAATTCAGATAAAATAGCATGTTTGTCATACAGTTTTTATCTGCTTTGTGAACTGTTCTAAGGCGTTTGGTAACTGTAAAGTTGTTTAAACTGTGGGAAATCCTCATCTCTAGGGGAATTCCTTATCACCTAGCGTTTCTCATACAGCAACTCTACGAGTCTAATTCGGCTCGTGTAAGAATTGATGGTAACCAGTCTGGTCTAACAGCAACCAGAAAAGGAGCTCGTCAGGGATGTGTATTATCTCCGATGTTATTTAACATTTACTCTGAATTAGTGATGAGACAGTTATTAGACAACTGGCATGGCGGTATAACTACTGGCGGAAGCAAAACGTCCAACTTAAGATTTGTTGACGATACAACCCTTATTGCTGCTTCTCAGGAAGAACTAGTAGTTCTATTAAACATCTTTGAACAACATAGTGCAGCGTATGGTCTTGGAATTAACTACAGTAAGACCAAGGTAATGATCGTAGATAGAGAGCATGATAATCATCGACAAATAAAGTCAATAGGCCGTTGTGAAGTAGTTCAAAGTTTTGTGTACCTCGGTTCTTTGATCGAAAATTCTGGTAGCTGTGAAAATACGATTCGACGGCCGCATTCAACAGGCACGTGTGGCCATGACAAAGCTTACTAAAATCTGTCGTGGCCATAACATCACTAAAGCTACCAAAATGTCGCTGGTTCAGTCTCTTGTGTTCTCCATATTTTTGTATGCCTCGGAAACTTGGCCTGTTAAAAAGGCAGATCGAGCTCGCATAGATGCTTTTTAAATGTGGACATAGAGGAGAATGCTGAGAGTCCCTTATACCGCCCATCGAACTAACGTTTCCATACTGGATGAGCTCGGTAATCCATAGAGACTATCCTCCATTGTGTCGACGAGAATGCTTACGTTCTTCGGACATATACACAGAAGCAATAATATTTCGAAACTTGTAGTTCAGGGTCATGCCCCAAATGGGCGGCGCCGTGGCTGTCCCCCTACAAGCTGGGTGGATACGACAAAACAGTTGCTGGATATGAGTATCAAGAGCGCCACTAAACTGACAGTAAATCGCGAACGATGGCGAGCTACAGTTCTCAAAATTGATTGATAATATTCGTGTTCGCAATACTCTAGCTCCGATTTAATGCAGTTTACGAGCTCATAACATGTCTGTTTAGACATTGTGACTATGATGCTGAATACAATGAATTTTTTGTAACTATGTATTTAGGGAATAAGACAACAATGATTTAGGCAATTATTGCATAATCTGCCATTTTGTAGTAGGTGAATATATTTACCTTATATTCTTGGATTGTGAAGTATTCGTCAGAAGCTTTAAAAAGATGTGTCAACGATTCTGCCAACTGTGTATTTTGTGTTTCCTTGGACGTCAAGAAGGGCCGCTTGAAGCCAGTCTTCTGAAATTCATTCCCAATTAACAACCACATCGTATCTAATGTACGAAGCTCACATACAACACTTCATGTAACTGTCATTTTCCAAGAACTCTATACATCACGCCTATGTTGCATGGGAGATAAAATTTGGTTCAGATTTGCTGAAGAAATATACCATCAAAGCGTTACTGAGGAAGAAAGCAGCACTGAGGGTAAAGCCTAGCGTGACAATTCTTGTAATACCTATTTTTGGTGGCTAGTAATGCCTTTGATTCTACTTATCTTACGCTTTCTGGTTCCAGTGATCTAGATCCCAAAATGACCTGACTTTAGTATCCTAGAGACTCAGAGATATGTGTCGAAGGTTCTTCCTCTACACAGTATGGTCACTAACAACCTCCATTGCGTGCGATGTGTCATCTGAAGTAAGCTGCTAGTTTGTGGCTTGACAGTTCATTACCTCGAGTGCAGGATAGCATCCTCACAAGCTGTTGCCTGTTTGGTGACTCAGAAGATACTTGCACCGGGTCGACCTAGTCTCTCAGGGTGGGTATACAAGTCCCCTTTTGAAAAAACTCGCATGGACGCCTATGTGGGTCGATAGCTTCTTCACCAGCACACTTGTTTATTCAGCAGTTTCTTTTTGATTTTATACAGGTGTTAATTGGTTAGCAAACACTCGACAAAATCGATCGCATTTTGTGGAGTCACCGTATGGCCTTATTTTAGTCCTTCAGCTATAAAACGTGTCATCGGAATTTTTTTATAAGTGTGCGTATAGTACTTCGGGTACAGTTATGTAAATTCTAGCATTGTGGGTAGAAATGTACTAGTAAAGGTCGCGGTACTAACAGTAATATGGTTCTTTTTTGACAGACAATCAAGGTATAACTACTGAAATTTTGAAACTTGCGTTGTCTTTTGGTTTTCTTACATCTTTTGCCCTTCAACACGTTCTTAGTATAGAAAGTGGGTGAGTAGCCCCACTGCACTTAGGCTACAACTAGGTCCATTGTGCATCCTCAGGCCATCGTTCATACTGCCACTTTTAGGGAGGTGGATAAGTCGCTAGGGGACATCTCTCTAATGTGGGCAGGTGTAAGCCATCAAGACTCACCGAACGCACACTCTTTAATAGGGGTGGGCGATAATTATCGATGTTTGGAAAAGATCGATGTTTCACGTCCGATGATCGATGTTTTTACCATCGATGTTGTTAACTTGAACCATCGATGAAAACATCGATGTTTTTAAAAATTTGCGTCGATGTTTTCTTCAAAGTTTCAATTACAAATTGAAAATACACAGAAAAGTAAATTTAGCAAGTCTGCAGTTTTCTGGTCTTCGGTTTTGCCCCATGATTTAATATACCAATTGAAGGCGCTTGGATTCCTTTGTAGAGATGTGCATTCTACTTTCTTTCAGTGAACTAGTTACTACTATTCTGTACCAAAACAACACCGACGTGATGGTGACTGATTGACGTCATTACGAATTTATGGGAGGGGGGTATAATCACAAGCTACTAGATTTGGCAAGTTGATAAAAACCTCGGCTCACATCCTCACAATGGAGTTTTCTGTGTGAATTGTTTTTTGTTTGTCCTATTTCAAATTGATTTGAGATGACATTTGACATTCGTTGATTTCATCTTGTCAAATTCGCTAAAGTTGCAAAGCAATTTGAAAAAGGAAATAGACAATCAAAACTTATTATTATTTTTTTATTAAAATTTGATAATATTTGTTAGTTTAGCTAGTTTCTGGTCTTTATTATTTTCTGTTTACTATGCTGTGAAATTTGAAATACTTAGTAGTAAAATACATATCATTATTTATTTCTAACATTTAAATTGAAAAACAGCAATACCCGAATATATCGATGTTTTTGCGATGTTCAAGCATCGATGTTTTGAATACAATATATAGTAGTTATCGATGGCAAACCGTCGATGTTGATGTCGATGTCCAACATCGATGTTTTCATTCGATGTTCCATCCCTACTCTCTAATAGAGGATCAGTGTGGACACTCGCATAATTATGACGTGTTCCACAGCATCCTCTGTGCTTTCACACATTCTACATATCGATGTGTCACTTAAACCCATAATATGGAGGTGTTTCCTGAGTTGACAATGGCCAGTCAGGAATCCTACTGAGACGTAGTTTTGACCTGGTCCTCGCCAAGTGCTTCTTGGTTATTGGCGTGCTAAAACCTGCAAGGGTTTGCTTGGCAAATCGGCATCTTTCTAGTTCTTCCCATCGTTTTACCCTCGGTTTTACCATTTGGGCATGGGAGTGTTTTTTACTATTTCCGCAACTGTGGATGTCGACATTCCAAAAAGGTCGAGGTTTCAAATTTTTTTGATCAGCAGCCTTTCTGGCTAGACCGTCCCCTATACGGTTGCTTTTTTGGTTGTTGTTGTGCCCTTTAACCCACCTCAGGACAATATTGTTTTTATCTGAAGCATTGGTGGTCTTCCATTGCTAGTCCTGATATGACGTAAGGTCTTTTCAGGTTTAGAAGTGGTTGCCTGGTGTCTTGCTAAATACATCTTTCCTGGTTAGTTCAATAGCAGCTATCCATGTACCAGCCAGTTCCGATTGAACTACACTGACATTTTTACCCATAGCATAAGTACGCAGCAATTCTAACTACTCGACATGTTGACACTGTTGTTGAGTTTCAGACTCATCCTTCACATAGTCATAGTTTAAATTATAAATATTCATTCTGTTAGCTTATCTTCGGCTTAAGACAAAAGTCCATCTGGCAACACTGCTTACAATAACGTACAGTGACAAAAAGACTGCAGTGTCACAACACACTGTGGGTAGCCAGTTATGGCGCCACTATTTCAATACTAAACGTCCACGTGAAATATTGGGGCAGATAGGCATTACACTATATTACGGACAATATCTTCGCTTTATGGAATATAATTGAATTTTATTGATCGTGAATTATATCCAGAGGATACGGCGAATAATACAGAAAAGCCCACGTACCGGGACCCGAACATGAATCACATTCAAATTGAGGTTAATTTATGTCTTCTAGAAAGTGAACGAAGGTGGCTAAGGAATGGCTTTATTGCCGGCACTTGTTTATTTGGAGCAGAACACCAATCATACCAGGGTTCATTCGCATAATTTTATGAATCATTTATATCTCAAGAATGTGAAAAAAAGGCAAAATGATTCTCATAGAATTAACACCTCTTGGTATTTCAAGCATAATATACAGCGTGTTTACTAATCTCTCTGACAAAATGAATAAAGAGATTCCTCACTTGATGCTAAGACGAAAATGTGGAATACATTTTTTACGTAGATTGCTTAGTTTTCAAAATCGGTTTTTCTTTAAATTAACTGTTCTTTATGACATTTTTTTTAATTTATTTTAAGATACTTCATGTGGTACCTAAGGCTTATTTAGTCTTATGCAAATGAAAATTATTAAGCCCAGTGGCATCTGAAGGGTACCTTGTGTAATATTATTGAGAAAAAGATTACGCCACTAACTTTTTTATTATTTTTTTTTTTGATTAAGCAACTAAAATTACAACTCATGAGAAAGCAATAACGGCCTTCCTTTCTTGATGATGAGAAGAAATATTGAAATAGGGACCAAAGTGTACAGAAAACCAACGTATACAGGACAGTTACTTGCATTATACTCAAACCATTCAACATCAACGAAGAAAGGAGTTATTCGGACCTTGGTCATTTTGGTCAAATTTGGATGAACCTGAAGATCCAGGGATTGGAAAATGTTTGACTTTCGTCAAAAGACTTAAACTGAAATCAGCGGCTAGGTTTGTAATAACCGCCCTCAAATTATCCAGAATACGATGTTTTATCCTAATACAATAAAGATTTGCGATTCTTTGGATGAACCTGAAGATCCGGTGACTGGAAAGTTTTTAACTCTCGTCAAACGGGACTTAAACTCTAAACAAAGATCAAATTTCTTATAGGCGCCCTCAAGTTTTCCAGAGTATGATGTTTTGTCTTGATAGAAGGTCTAATAAAGATTTTCGACTATTTGGATGAACCTGAAAATGCGGACATTGAAAAATTTTTCACTTTCGTCAGACGATACTAAAATTCAAAACAAAGGCCAAATTTGTATCAAACACAATCTAACTATTCAGAATATGATGCTTTGACCTGATAGAAGGTCTAATAAAGATTTTCGTTTCTTTAAATGAACCTGAAGATGCGGGCATTGAAAAATTTTTCACTTTCGTCAGACGAGACTAAAACTCAAAACAAAGGCCAAATTTGTATCAAACGCAATCCAACTCTTCAGAATACGATGTCTTGACCTGTAGAAGGTCTAATAAAGATTTTCGTTTCTTTGAATGAACCTGAAGATCCGGGGATTGGAAAATTTTTGACTGTCGTCAAACGAGACTAAAGCTCAAAACGAAAACTGAAGTTGTATCAAATGTCCCACAATTATTCAGAATACGATGTTTTTTTGATAGAAGGTCTGATACAGATTTTCGATTTTTGTATGAACCTGAAGATTTGGGGATTGGGAAAATTTTTGACTTTTGTCAAACGAAGACTTTCAAGTTTCAAGACGTCTGAGGCAGACGTCTTGAAACTATTTTTTACATTGGTGTCATGTATATTGATTCCTTTTCGAGATATAAAATTGAAACCACTTTATTGCATACCCATAATGCCTATTTTTGTACATCATTATTAGTTTAAAAACGCACCCAACGGGTTGCTGTTCTATTATTCAGTGACTACAGAACATGAGGTGAGCAATCACTGGGTCTGCGCAATTTTGCGTTGAGCTTTACTTCTGTGGGCAGTGTTCTAACCAGTATCTAGCTAAAGTCTTGCTATGCTGCACTGTTCATCCCATCAAAACTTCCACTTTCTAGTGCCTGATGATAACTACATATTAGTCGAAACGTTGCATTAAGAAAAAAAGCTTCTGTTTTTAATTCTGACCTAAAAAAATAACAACTGAGTTTATCATTATTTTTATGCAAATATTTCAATCTACAACAAGAATAGTCAGTTTACTACCCAACAAAAAAGCAAATAGGTACTGATAAAATTACGAGATCGTTCGTCTAGGAGAGTTCCATTCGTATAAAAAGCCGATACACATATATAGAGTTCAAGGAGAGCAGAGCAGACGTATACCAGTTCCTCTTTCCGACAGAACTAAAAGTCACCGTCACAAATGATAAACTGCACAAATCGCGTTTTTCGGTTTTTCGGATGGACCCGAAAATCCGAAGATTGGAAAATTTTGACTTCCGTCAAACAAGGACTATCGACAAAGCCGACTGGGGCTGATATTTATGAAAATGATTCATCAATCATTTACAATAACAGTAAATTTTCTACCCAACAAAGGAACAGGTACTGATATAATGTTTGAGTTGATATCTTTATAAACTTTAAAGTGCATATTTTCAAGTAGTTGTAGTTGAAGTATATCGTAAGCTCAATTCTAACCTAATTTGCTTATAATCAACACACATAAAAATAATTTCTTAAATGAAGTACAGATGCTTTAACTCAAGTATACCATAACTTCCTATACGCGTAAAGTTATGCTAATCTTAAAGTAAGAATACGATATCCTTGACCATATAAGGGTTACATTGAGAAAATATCTTCAATACAGAACTGGAAAATTCTTGAAGGTAAGAATACCAAAATCTTAAATCAAGCATATGATAATCTTGGCCGAAGCATTTCATAATTTTGACTGAAGCATTTCATAATCTTAACTGGAGCACTTCATAAACTTGACGCAAGTATCTTAACTTTATTCTAAAATTGTGATATTCTTGGATGAGGAATCTAGTAGTATTGATTTGAGCATTCCAACTCTTCTATGCGCATGTAGAAATTTCTCTCGTCTATGTCATTATCTGCAAGAAACTTTCTTAAATCACATTTAACATACGTGCTGGTAGGAACACAAGAGTCAGGTCTTCGCATCCCAATCTTTTTAATAGCTCATTCATGGTTGGATACATCCAGTGATAAGGAAGCTGATGGGAACTGGGACGCGACTCAAATGGCGGTGGACCAGCACTACCGGCAGACTCGATGACTGATGGTTGATGGTGGTATCACGGGTATCACGTGTCAATGGCAATTTATTTAACAGTTTGACTAGATACTAATATGTGCTGTTATGCAGGATCCAGGATGCAGGTGTTACGCTACGGTGCTAAAGATGGCGGCGAATGCGACAATCCGAAAACCGATAATGGCGGCGCGGACGCTGACGGGCAACAGGCTGTTGAGTAGAGAGGGTGGAGGGGTTAGAGATGACACGCAACACGCTGCGCGCCTGCGCACTCCGACGTTGCTAGACGTCAAATAAATGATTTACTTGATATAAATATAGGGTGTGCTTGTAAAACAGCGTTCATTTTCAGACCAAGATCATCATATTGTAAATGAAGGTTCGCATCTGCAAGCTGTCTATGTTCCTGATAGAAGTAAATTGGAAAAAATTATAATCTTCATATAAAATTATGAAACATCTGTTAGTAAATTATTATAGTCTTGGTTGCAAAGAAAATTATATTTTCTTTCGGAGCATATTCCTTTAAAATAAGTATATAAATCAAAAATATATTATTCTTGATACAAATTTTCTATAATTTTCTCATCAAATATTCTTTCTTAGAGTGAGAACAGATATTCTTGTTTATGTATTTACAAGAATATCACAATTCTTGGCTTGGGAATTTATTTTTATGTGGGAAGTTTGATATATTTCTTATGTGCATAAATCTGTAACTAATCCATTGGGTTTTAGGTGGGAGAATAGCGTTGCCAAACCTCATTAAATGTACCACAATTTGTGAGTGTGATAGAGGGGTTTTATTATTATTTTTATGCAAATATTCCAATCTCCAACAAGAACAGTAAATTTCCTACCCAACAAAAAAACAAATACTGATATAATTACGAGTCTCGTTAGGTGTGTTCGTCTAGGAAAGTTCCATTCGAATAAAAAGCCGATACACATATAGAGTTGAAAGAGAGCAGAGCAGACGTAGACCAGTTCCTCATTCCGACAGAACTAAAAGTCACCGTCACAAATGATAAACTGCACTATTGATTTAAGCGGCAGATACAGCGCCGACGGTAGTGATTATTATTTAATAACAATAATTCCGAGTTAAAGCTGGTCTAATGACCGACGGTCTGGAAAGCGCTACTGTTTATTCCAATCTCGTTAGCCGTGCCTACTATGTTAGATGGCTTGAGCAGATTGGAGGACACGTCCCAACAAGCATTCTAAGTTAAAATTACGTCGCATCGACCACCGTACAGGTTACATGACTAATTTCAACAAGGATTATTTACTTCTAACTGTTCAACATTTTCCCTAAGTGGGGAATAAAACTAAAGTAATTTAGAGGTCAATATGAGGTCGAAGAGGAATTTATAACCGATAGGTCGAGAACAACTTGTAGACATTCTACAGCTATTTAGGTCATATTGAGGTAAAATCGTCGACATTATCCCTATAGTATAACCTAAATCTGACGTAAATTTAACACTTTTAGCAACAACAAAGAAAACATGATACTTCTGATCTTTTCTTTCATACACATGGAACTACGGATTATAATATGGCCATCTGCCTGTATAGATATGGTGCTGTCTTCATAAACAGTTGAATGGTGATAATGGTGATACCTATAATGGATTGATTTTCAACTTTGTTCTTTGGTTACTTAAAAATAAAGATTCTATGCGGAACGAACTTTTCCGTGGAATGTGGACATAATAGTTACACAAAATTAAGGCGCCTTAAAAATGAGCTTCTTTAACAAATTTAGTAAATTTTTTTTAATGACGTATTCTGAAACCCATATAACCTCAAATTATAAACACGTATCTTCTGGCGCGGTTTTTAGCTATATAGAACAGTATACTTTTTTCATGTGTTTTGTTTATTATTAGAAGGACTGATCTAGCATATTTGAAGAAATAGGAATCTATATATGATTAAATATAAATTAAAGATGTCTGCTTTTAGAATTTTGACCTATAGGGATTTATTGCCACCATTTTTAACCAACACCATATGTTTTCCATAATGATGTCGAAGCAGAGGTACATTTTCAACCTCGAGGGCAAAGTTTCCCTATTTTAGAATAAAAAATTACTTTAAGTTCAAAGTCTATTTTAAGGCGAGACTAGGGTCCTGTTGGATAATTCAGTATGGGGTGCGTCACATTTTGTTTATTTTTGATTCATGCGTTCAACAAAATTAAATTGCTTAAAGCAGTCCCAGGTCCTTCCATCTTTTGGCAGTTCATTTCTACCATGAGCTCTAAGAATTGGTAACAGCTCTTCAACTGCAGTTATAGTTATTTTATATTTTAAAGCCAACATCCTCAGTTGATCAAGAGTTGTACCCAATCACTGAAGACTTCATCAGTACTTATCGAAGTCATGTTCTGTGACTGAATATGATCAGGATCATTTCATGAGGGTAATGGCTCATTGTAGGTTGAATAACTTGCGCAAGGACTAAAACTATTTTTCGTAACGGCAGTGCCTATTGTTCCTATATTTTTTATTACTCTATAATACTGTGATGTATGCCTATAAACCTTAGGTCGTTTCAGCTTATAACTTGAACTGCGCAAAATATCGGATAATGCTGTTGTGTAGGATACAGTAGACATACATAGTGGGGAAAGTATGTAGGTATCATGAAGGGCAATTTTGGGCACTTCAACTTTGAGCGAGTATTTCCAAGTAATTTTAACTTCCGTCAAGACATTTGTTGTTATAGGTCTATAGAAATAGAGTTTTTGCCCTCAAAGTTAGTGCCAAAGTTAAAATTAGGATAATACACCTACTAAAAATATCCCTGTAACCTCATGGCACTTAAGAAGGCTATTTAGTGAACAGTTCAACCTCTTTTTTTCCTTTTTATGTCGCTAACTTCCAATAAGTTTTTCTAGGTAATAAATAAGGTAATTTTTCCCTATTAAAATGCCCAAAAAAATCCCTAACTTTGAGGACATATTCTAGGTTAGTGCTAGGTAATTTATTACCTCTGCATTGATGTTTGCAGACAAAGATTTTTTGGTTAATATAATTAGGTGTATTTCTTGTAATTCTGAACCAATTGTTTCGACCTTTTCGTCATCTGACTATTAGAACACTAATTAGGTACAGTTCGACTATTTTTCGTCAATGATTTGAACGTTCCAAGACATTCTGAGTTTATGAGCATTAATTAAGTATAAAGTTACTAACATTTGACTTATACAGGTTAATTTCTCTTGGGAGGTGGACTATTTTAACAAAATGCTACTTGGGGTTGTTCTGCTGTGCGAAGAGACTAATTTATATCGCTTGCAAAAAACATGCGGGGAAGTGCGGAGGCAACATTGTTCGATAACGAAAAGGCAAATTGAAGAAAATAGTCTCACAGTTTCTAATTTGCTTAGGCCCAGTTTCACAATCAGTGGTCACTCTGACGGTTTACTAACCTCGACCTGTGAGTTAACTCGAACAATGGAACGCCTCTTGTTTCACAATCATAAAATGACTTAGGGTTAACTGACCGCGTGTTGTATCTTATTTTTACCGGTTGGTGGTACTGTGTCCGCAATATTTAAAATTCTTCTTCTTATTTCCTTCGTTAGGTGTTTCGTGCTGGTGTTTTGTGTTTTTCTGACAAGACTGTCAAAGGATGAGTTCGTTGAGTTGTCAATTACATGCGATTTCCAACCTCATTTTGGTTTTTTCCACTGACTTTTTTCATTTAATTCGCAGTTATTTGGTGTTTGGCATAGATAAAATATTTTTATGTTGGGTTGGTGTTTGGACTGCTTGGCATTGTAGTTGTTTCTGGGGCCTTTTTCAAATAATAGCCGTACATGTACCCATTTGTCAGCACGGAAAAACCAAAAAGAGCGAACAACTTTTCGAAAGATGAAGAATATCTGTTCATTTCGTTAGTAGAAAAGTACAGGCATGTAATAGAATGCAAAACAAAAGGTACAACAACATGGTGCGAAAAAGACAACGCCTGGGAAAAGATAGGAGAAGAATTTAATTGTAAATGTGCAAATAATAGCCGCAGATCTGTAAAGGTGCTGAAAGAAAAATACAAAAATTTAAAAAAGACCAAGACCAAGGAGTCATGGTCATCATATTCCTCAAAATAATTGACTCCAGGTTGAAATATTCTTGGTCTCGTTGCTTTTTTATCACTGCTATACGCATTTATATCATAACCATCCATTTCAAATAAAAATAACCATGAAAAGCGTTAAGGTAAACGATAAAATGTGAAACTTCAAACGCCTAGCAAGTAGCAAAACCAAAGTGACATAACCCAATGCGCATGCGTCATCGCAAACCTGGGGTTAACTCAAGAATTTCTTGGAGTCAAGTTAACTCAGAGTTAACCTCAACTAAAATCGAAAACCACTATTTGTGAAACATGATATCTAGGGTCAACCTCCAGTCAACACACAACCGTGAGTTAACCTATCATTGTGAAACCGGCCCTTCTATGTCGTCGGCTGACCTCAACAAACGTCAGAGATAACCCATACTTTATCCCTGGGTTAACTTAACTACAGCATAACCCGAGCTTTTAACGTAAACCGCCGATTATGGAACGCGAAGTGTTGGCTAACCACTAGTTTTCTTTTAACCTCTAACAGAGCTTAAAATGATTTTCCCGTGACCAAAGGCGACTAAATAAGGTATGTTTAGTAAAGTCCTCATTTGAATCAATTTCCTCTCTCATGACGTCACAAAACCCTATGCGCCTGATATTATAAGCAGCTGGGAAAAATTCCTGTGTTGTTTTTAAATTGTAGAATTTATATCCATGCTTTTTTAAAATATGTCGCACTGTGCGGTCCGAAATGTCGAATTTTTTGGGAGATTTAGATGCTGGATGTAGGCTCACTTGTTTCTTCAAAGGCACACACATTTACATCCCTCTCGAATCTTTCTTCAGGAGCAGGACGGGCTTTTGTTAGCTCGTGATAGCATTTACTGCATTAGCTAATGCATCCCGATTGCTCAAACCGATGAAAAATGTTCAAAATAGCCTGAACACAGAGAACTGGTTAACCCGGATATTCAAAAGTAAATCGTCCAATAACTTCTTGAGCGCTTTCAGCTTTTAAGTAATACTTTTAAATGGAAAATGGTCTCACACTTAGCACAAGCTTCACCGATCAAGTCGGCTTTGAAACTGAATATTTGAATCACTTATTCCAGAAACAACCCGAGTTACATTTCCGCCATTCTGAGATTGTTGCACTTTAATGTATGTTTATGGTTTGCATATTATTAAATTGTTGATTTTGTTACGATTTAAAATACCCATACATTTCAGAAACAACCTTAGTCATTGCCTTCACTAAGGTTATTTCTACATTAACGTTTCAATTATCATTAGATATACACTGTCAAAATAATTAGTAAAATGTGACTTAGGTTGTTTCTGAAATAAGCGATTCATTTAACTGTCCTACATAGGTGGCTATAGTTTTAGATTCTCAGTGAATACTTATATGAATAGAAGGTTCAGCTCTTCAACACGCTTTTCTTAGCTTCACCGGTATGTTTGTGAGCTTGTAACTGTCCTTTGAATTGAGAGGCCGGACCGAACATTGAACGCTACAACTTTGCCGCGAAATCAATATGGACGGCTTCAGATCCGTCAGACCTTCTTGTCGTATTCGCTGACTAAGAGATGGCGCAGATAACTCAAAGTTTGTTAATATTACTTAGAGGCGTTACATCCAACTGTTTGGTAGTATTTTTCTGACATTTTATTCAGGAGAGTCGCCAGTTTAACTAACTAGAAAGTTTAAAACGATTTTTAAAAACAGGTTAAAACAATAAGGAACGAAAGATACTATTATGATTGTAGGAAAAGCATGAGCGCTTTGTGCCATATTATTCGTAAATTGACCGTCGACTTTGAACTCCTAATCTTGAGGCAACAATAGAAATTAGATCTGCCAAATTTTTCAGACGAGATGACTTTTTGTAAATTTATAATTTGTCATTTTCTTGTACGCTAGAGCACTGCACAAAAAATAAGTAAATACGCTCACCGTACTTATCATGAATGGACGATTTATTTTCGCAGCAGTTTTCTGTTGCTCATCCATCAAAGTGGTCACACAGCATAATGCTAGCTGGTCTGTGACGTATCAGCTGAGAAATCTATATCCAGATCACTTTCAGCCGTCAAAACAAATTGTCCATGCGATTAACGATGGTGTTAATGCGCTCTGACAACTGGCACCGCACGTCCCTTGTCATTTGTCAAACGTCTCGTGGCTGCTCATAAATAAAACAAAGGAATATCGTATACGCCCCGGACGACTCTGTTGGTGACAACTATTTTATGTTTTTGATAACGGTGTTTATTTAAAGACGCGTATTGTGTTTTTATTTTTGCTAAATGTTTATGATCATGTTTAGAGTAAATGACATATTTTACACTCCGCGCAAATCAACATATTTACAAAAAAATAATTTGCTGTGGGAACACGAAGTCACAGGGCCAATCTGGGTTCATCGGTAAATTTTTTATAAGAAAGAGTAGAAAATGAGACAACATCCCAAAATCAGGGATAAGAGTCAGCATTCTAAACCTGACAAAGTCTGTTAAAAAAAATAAACGAGCAAAACTTTGGTTCTCGTTCGGGACAAAAATTCATGTGTTCGTTGTTTTGGGAACGTTGATCACGAATTCGGCACCTGTTCCGAATTTTGTCGTGTTCAAAGTAAATTAAACAAATATCTTGAGAATAGTATCCGCTACCATTATTTATTTGCTTTCAATATACAGGGTGCACAAACTTTTTGGTGTTTTATAGTTTTTGCAGACTTTGATGTATACCTTTACGAGTTTTGTTATTTATGATTCATTGGGTATAGTCAATTACTAAATCTACTTGATTAATCGAGCAAAGAGGCTCAAAAGTTGCTTCTTTTTTAGATTTTCTTACTTCTGTAGATCACAAACTTCGGTAGCTATGTTAGGTTAGGGATAAGAGTAGTTGGTTGTTTGAGCTAACAATAGCTGATGGTGTAATATTCCGTATCCCGAAAGAGCTAGGAATATCTTAAGTCTAGATAAGAGATTTCCACTAATATTTCCAGAAAGGGACGATTAGATGAGGAGAAAATTGAAATTTTTGCCCCATAGTCTGGTGTGGTTCATTGACGGATTACGCTCAAAGGAGCTGAGATCCGGTAAGACCTGGAGGTAAAAGGAGTGTAGTGAAGCTTTGCGCTGGAGACCTGTACTACTGTCTTCCAGGCTACGCGATGGCTTCTGAATAAAGGCAGAGTGACGCTCAACTTTTTTCATGGCGGTTATCACAGGCTATTGCCGGCTGAATAGACATTTGTCACACATGAGCGTGGTAAGGGATCCCATCTGCTCCAGATGCTGGGTGGAGGACGGGATAGCGTTCCACTTTCTGGGCAGATGCGATGTGTGTTGCAACTTCAGTATTCAGATGATATTCGGCACGACAGAGTTCGGGGAGGTGTCACTATATTTCTTCAGCGAGATGGTCGACATACTGACTTTTCTGGAGCGGTCTTATAGGTTCGACAAGGAGCTTTCTAGGACGTAGGCTTTGGCGTTTTCAGTGGGGTATGTAAAAAGGGCCAGAGATGGCTTACTTCGCTGGTTTTGCCTCCCACCCTACTTGCCCTCACGTGATGAGGTGGTACTCAAACACGTAAAAAATAAGGCTATTCTAGTTATAGATAGATTGATAAGAAACCACGACTTGAGGCGATTACTCTGCGTATTTCAGGAGCCAATGGAGGCAGCGTAGTTTGTCAGATTAAAGGAGAGTCGCTTGAACCAAAAAGTCCATCGTGCATCTAGGCATCACGCTGGACAACGAGAATACTTTTGTAGAGTATCTCAAAAGACAGCAAAAGCGGCAAAGAAAGCGGTAATTCTTTCCCAGCTCATGCCAAATGTCGGTGGACCTAGTAGCAGGGAAAGAGCGTGGTAGCTTAGTCCATGGTGCTTTATGCAGCCCCACGAAAAAACATCAGCGGGCGCTGGATGCTTTACAGGGGAGGGCCTTGCTAAGGGTAGCCAGCGCGTACTGCACTGCATCGACCACGGCTCTACGGGTCATTACGGCAACACCGCCTCTGTACCTTTTAGCGGAGAAAAGAGCACGCATGCATAGAGGTAAATAAGATCTCCCAACTGCGAGACACAGCGTGCTAAAAAAAACTTTCCCCATCAGATGACACTCACCTCCACAGAAAAGATAGGACATGACGAAAAAGCACGAGACTTGGCAACATTGTCTGCAACCTGCAAGAACGGTCTCCAAGAAGTTATATTAATATTCCGTGTTACATAATGAATCGTCGTATGTGGTAGCCATGGTGCATTGTAAGCGCTCGCAAATGGTCCGATTGTCATTCATATTATATTTTAATTCATGAGTCATTCTTTGAATATATACAGGGTGCTACCAGTCGCACGCCCACAGCAGGCGAAGCTCTTTGTCACAGCGACGTGTTGCAGGATTTACTGCTGTTTGAACTCTTTGGTCGTCGAGTCTGAATAGAAGTGCAACATTAATGGGTTTCAGGAGCATATGAAAGGGACGCTTTGGGGTCAAATTGACAGTGTGTCTGCTATAAGCGTTAACCTTCACACACACGAAAGGTAGCATCAAATTGGATGAGATATTGTCAACAAATTAAGTCAGAATTGAGCTTCAACTACATCTACTTGTACTTCACTTGACTACTCGTACGTGAAATCCGAACGCTGAGAAGAAAGGGTTGCGGTTGATGAAATGCGGTAGAAGTAAATAAATGCCATAATTATATAGAAAAATAGCCTAACGGCTATAATAATGAATAAATTGGAGGAACAAATAGATATAGCCGAAGAACAGCAAGGATTCAGAAAAAACCGCAGTACCATAGACGCAACGTTCATTGTTAGACAAATAGTGGAGAGGTCGATAGAATATGATAAGCCGGCATATATGTATTTTGTAGACCTAAAAAGTGCATTCGATCGGGTCAAAAGAGGTGATAACTTGAGATTACTGGAAACACAAAGGATCAATAAGCAACTAATTAGTATAATCGATGAGGACAACAGAACAAAAATCATAACATCTAAGGGCAAAACAGGTCTCATGCCCCTAAAGAGAGGAATACGTCAAGGAGACTCACTGAGCTGATTATTATTTAACATGATAATGAACAAAATAATATTAGAAGTAAAAAAGCTAGAAGGATTTAGAATGGGACCACATAAGATCAACATAGTGTGTTACGCCGACGATGCGCTCCTAATAGCTAATACTGAAGACGATCTGCTAAGATAACTCCACACTTTCAACATCACGGCCAAAAAATACAGTATGGTAATTTCGGCGGAGAAAACAAAATGCATGGTCATCAGTAGAGAACTACGTAGATGCAAACTTGAAGTGGAAGGTAAAATTATTGATCAAGTGATGACATTTAACTACTTGGACATTGACATAACCAGTGATAGGAACTTGATTACAGAAGTTAAAAGACAGGCGACAAAAGCAGGTAGAGTTAGTGGATGTTTAAGGAGAAACTGTATGGAAGAACAGGTATATGTCTACAGAAAGCAAGATTAAAGTATATAAAACAACGATGCGACCAATTCTAACATACGCGGCAGAAACACGAGCAGACACATAGAGAACAAAACAAATATTCAACAGCATAGAAATGAAAACACTAAGATCAATTATGGGAATAACTCCAGGGACAGACAAACAAATAAAAACATACGAGAACAATGCAACATTAACAGCATCAATAAATGGATAAAAACACAGAAGAAAGAATGGGACGAACATGTAAATACAGTGGGACCCAACAGATTGGCTCACATATGTAAAAATAAAAAACCATACAATCGAAGACCTCCAGGACGGCCAAAGAGAAGATGGGAAGACAATTTGATGTCAACAACAACGTCAACAACAGAGACAGAATAAGAGGCAGACAAACAGGAGAAGTCCTAGTCATACGAAGAAGAAGAAGATATAAAAAAATTCAACAGATCAGTAATGGGTGAGCCCTCCATGTTGACGAATGCACTGTTCTAGCCTACGTGGTATGCTCGTAATCTGGTTGTTAACAAACTCTAGAGGTACAGCCTCCAAAGCTGCCCTCACAGCATGTTCCAGTTCATCCAGCGTGGTCGGAGGATTGGGTAAATCGCCTATGTGTCGACCTATCCAAACCCAGAGTTTTTCAATTTATGATAAATTGGGTGATCGTGGAGACTAGGGACTATGACCTCAGCTGCCTGTAGGAACCAGTAGACTAGATCTGACATAACAATATATCTAGAATAATCAGAGACAGAACAAGCTTAAGAATATTCTAAGTTTAATCTAAACTTCCTATCAGAACTTTGATTATAACCTTTTTGTGTGATATCTCGGTAATAAACAAATTAGCATTGATTTAATCTTCCTATCATAACTTTAAGCATATAACGTATTTGTATGATATGCATGTATGATATAAGCAATCTAGAATTTATTTTAATATAAACTTTCAATTTAGTTTATACATAGCTTATGGGTATGAGTATCTCAGTATGTGAACAACATCGTGACATATCACGAGACTTTGGTGTACCTACTATAACGTATAACATACTGTGCTATAACGTTAACGTATATAAAGCAAATGTGAATTTTAGCGGAAAAACACCAAGCCGCACATGCGCATGTAATTGCTAGTCTCATAGTCACCGTAGTCGACTTTACGCACAAACCTTCATTTTTAAGTTCTACGTAACTTAGGGCAGAGTCGATGCAACGTAGTTTCGAATTTTGTTTTTAATTCTTCAGTGTGTTACTCCCAAGCCATGTTTAGGGTAATTCCTAGCTACTTGCAAAGTTTACGCAATACATATAAGTTGGATCACTCCGCAAAAACATCAAAACGGCCTGCCCTTGCTCCGTCTCCCTGGTATACCGGTAGCAGTGTACCGACGTCAGCCGAGAGATACGGGGCGGCGCAAAGTAGAGGTTGAACGTGTTTAACGCGAAGTGTATACAGTGACAGTGACATAAAATGACAACCAGATCCATCCTTATTTTGTGGTAAACCTTGAAATGTAAAGGATACAAATACAAGGTGTTTCACGATGATTAAGATAAGCAATATGTCGGAACTGGGCAGTAGTAGAGAATTATAATTTTGGGGATGTAAATTAGAGCAGATGTTGTGGCTTTTTTTTGTCATTGTACTACCCAAAGAGGTATTTGTTTTTGGTCACGTGACATTCGATTCAAAATTATTAATGGAACACCCTGTACATTTGTGCCCTTTCTGTGTTCCTCCCGATAAAACAATTCCAACAAACTAGCACATTTGGGGTATAAAGTGATTAATTCAAGACCTACAAAATATTCATTCGGTGGTCTTACCATACCACCCAGGGACATCCTAAATTATATTTTAGAGCTCGGAAATATTTTTACTGACAACTTTAACAATTGAGTTTCTACAGTACCAATTGGAATGACACTGAAGAGCAAAATGTCAAAAATAATTTATTCACATCCAGGTAAAGCATTTCTATATGATTATCTTTTAAAATTGTACATACGAGTTCGTATATACTATACCATAAATTTTATAAGCTGTGGTCTCAAAAATAAGCCAAATAAACAAAACATTAAGGTAAAAATACTGCAGCACCTTTGAACCAATTTTTCCGTATCTATAAAGTAGCTACAATATGTGAAGTCATTTGAGATTCATTAGTAACAGTTTTACTAGGTTTTATTTTTGATATCCATTTATGTAACTTAGTATATTAGCAAAATATTATATTATATTTGTATGTCTAAATCGGATGTCAATGCCTAGTCTTTCAATGACCCTTGTATACAGGGTTACTGGTAACTCGACCACTTTCTTGCAGGAAGTGATAGAGGGACTCAAATGCAATAGATTTAACCCCCCATATGTACTTCCGAAAACCGATAGTTTTCGAGATAATTAACATTTAATATTTTTCAACGATAAGTCCAAATTTCCACACTGCATCTCACATTTAGAAAAAAACCCTGGTGTCGGTTTTGGTAATTTACAATTTAGTTTTTTACTGACACATACGCAAATCTAATTTAGTATTTAAATGTGTAAAAATACTAAACAGCTTCAAACTACATACAATTATTTAAAAAATAAAGAACAAAATTTTTACATTCACCGTGAAAGAAAATTGTCTAGCTCAAAAAAAGATACACAACCAGTCAAACAAATTATTTTAAAAAATTCCTTATCTGATGGCATATTCCAAGGACGAGAACGACAGTACAACTACAAGTAACTATTTAACAAAATTTATCAACATAATACAGAATTATCAACATGACATTCCAGCATGATGGTTGTCCAGCACATTACCGTATCACAATTCGGCAGTTATTGGACAACACATACCCGAACAAATGGATAGGGAGGGTTGAACCCATTCCATGGCCTGCGCGGAGCCCAGATCTGACACCTCTTGATTTTTACGTCTGGGTCATTGGGCTACGAGGCTCCAGCTGATACTGCTGACGAACTAAGGCAAAAAATTATCAATGCGGCGGAGGAGATGAAACGAATTTTTTCAACACGAGTTACAAAAACCGAAGTGAGGAAGCGGATCTGTACTTGTATCCGAAATCAAGGGCAACACATTGAGCAAGACCTCTAGAAATTTTTAGTGGATTTAATTTGTTTTACTTGGATAAAATCATCGACCGCATTTGAAAACATTCTAGTATGTAACTGAGTTATCAATAATGATTGTACTATCATTTGTTCTTTTTGAATAGGTGATTTTTAGTCATTGCTGTTTATAATCTTTCTGAAAAGGTTATTAGGTAGGAAAGTTTTTTTAGCGATTTGTTCAACCGTTTGTATAATTTTTTTTGAGCTAGATAATTTTCTTTTACAGTGAATGTAAAAATTTTGTTGATTATTTTTTAAATATTTGTATTTAGTTTGGAACTGTAGTATTTTGAAGCATTTTAATACTAAGTTAGCTTTGTGTATGTGTTAGCTAAATACTAAAATAAAAATTATCAGAATCAACAACAGGTTTTTTTCTTAGTTTAGGATCTAGTCTAGAAATTTGAACATTTAGTTGAAAAACATTAAAATTAATTATCTCGAAAACTATCGGTTTTCGGAATTACATATGGGGGGTTAAATCTATTACATTTGAGTCCCTCTATCACCTCTTGCAGGAAAGTGGTCGAGTTACCAGTAACCCTGTATACGTAAAACCCAAGTCCCCGCTAAAAGACCGTCGTACTTAGGCAAAAACCAACGCAAAAACTAATTGGCGCGTGCGGCCGCGGCATCGCTTTCATGTGAGATCTTCAAAGTGCCGACGGAGAGTGATCCAACTTATATGTATTCCGTAAACTTTGGTTTTACCAAGAAATCCGAGCACCGTTCACCGAGAATTATGCAAGTATGGATTCCCTGAAAATCCGCTGAATCACTCCCGTCTAAAAATACCCCTAAATACAATAAAATAGCCGAACTTTTGTTCGCTCCTACTAATCGTCAATTATGCCGCCTAAGAAACAAACGAAAATTCAAAGTCACGGCCTGCTTGCCCGTATCATCGCCGTGCCCACGGAAAACAATTGAAATTCGGACGGGTGGCACGTCAAAGATGAAGTCTTCATAAAAGGAAGACCGCTAGGTGTTGGCAGATAGTTTTCAAAGAGCCTTTAACTGGAGTGACGTCGGCTTTCGGCGCACAAAGAGGAAAGAGCTTCAAACTCGGCCTTGTCTCTAGCACATCCTTGCCGGTATTGTTTTGATAACCAGGTGATACAGATCATTGTTTCGTTTGTGGGATCGGTAACATTCTTATGCAGAGTATGTGGATAAACGGTTCCTTGTAAGGACTAGAGTCCAATTAGGTTAGATGAGTGGTGCGTTTTTTGAATACCCAGAATAGGAAGGGGTCGTTTATTCGACGTTTTTTATCCTTGCCTTGTTTTAGGCAAGCCTAAGGAGTTGAAAGGTCTAAAGTTTTTTATTTTCATCAGGCGAGATTGACACTCAAAACTGCGACCGGATTTGTAATCGGCACTCAAAAATTATCAAAATCGCAAGATGAAATCTTGATAGACAGCAAAATGAAAATTTTAGATTTTGTAGGCGATGTGAAAGATCTGAAATTTTTTATTTTCATCAAATGTGGCCGAAACCAAAAAATGCGATCAGATTTGTAATCAGCACCCTCAAATTGTCAAAAACGTAAGGTTTCATTTCAGTAGACAGCTACATAAAGATTATCGATTTTTTAGACAAATTTTGAGACCTGAACAATCTGAAATTTTTGATTTTCGTCAAACGAGGCTGAAACTCAAAAATGCGCCCAGATTTGTAATCAGCACCCTCAAATTATCAGAAACATAAGGTTTCACCTCACTAGACAGCCAAATAAAAATTTTCGATTCTTTTAGAAAAATTTTGAGATCTGAACGATCTGAAATTTTTGATTTTCCTCAAACGAGGCTGAAACCCAAAACTACGACCCGATTTGTAATCAGGACCGTCAAATTATCAAAAACATAAGGTTTTATTCCAGTAGACAGCCAAATAAAGATTTTCGACTTTTTAGGCAAACCCTGAGATCTGAACGATCAGAAATTTTTGATTTTCGTCAAACGAGGGTGAAACCCAAAACTGCGACCCAATTTGTAATCAGCACCCTCAAATTATCAAAAACATAAGGTTGTATCTCAGTAGACAGCCAAATAAAGATTTTCGATTTTTTAGGCAATCCTTGAGCTGAACGATCTGAAATTTTTGATTTTCGTCAAACGAGGGTGAAACCCAAAAATGCGACCCGATTTGTAATCAGCACCCTCAAATTATCAAAAACATAAGGTTGTATCTCAGTAGACAGCCAAATAAACATTTTCGATTTTTTAGGCAAACGAAATCCGAAAAACCTGAAATTTTTGATTTTCGTCAAACGAGGCTGAAACTCAAAAATGCGACCAGACTTGTAATCAGCACCCTCAAATTATTTATCAAAAATATAAGGTTTGATCTCAGTAGACAGCAAATAAAGATTTTCGATCTTTTAAGACAAACCTTGAAGATCTTAAATTTTCGATTTTCGTCAAACAAGGCTGAAACTCAAAAATGCTACCAGATTTGTAATCAGCACCCTCAAATTATCAAAAACGTAAGGTTTTATCTCAGTAGACAGCCAAATAAAGATTTTCGATTTTATAGGCAAACCTTGAGATCTGAAAGACATGACATTTTTGATTTTCATCAAACGAGGCTGAAACTCAAAAATGCGACCAGACTTGTGATCTCCCCTCAAGTTCGCAGGAAAACAAGGGTTCATCTTAGTTGCCATCCAAATAAAGATTTTTGATTTTTTAGGTAAACCTTGGGATCTGAATTTTTTTATTTTCTTCAAGCCAATGCGAAACTAAATGCTGCGACCGGATTTGTCATGAGCACCCTTGACTTATCCAAAACAAGCTATTTCATCTTAATAGGAAGCCAAATAAAGGTTTTCGATTTTTTAAGCAACATAGATCTGAAATTTTTGATTTTCGTCACAGGAGAAGTTGCGATCAGATTTGTAATCAATACCCTCAAAGTATCCAAAATACGAGGTTTCGGCTGAATAGAAAGCCAAATGAAGGTTTTAGATTATTTAGGCAGCCCAATATAATATTAGCCACCCTACATACAGTAGTCCTAGCTTCCATCGCATTTAGGCTACTTGATTTGTAATTTGTTCGAATTTAATATTGTTGTGCTTCGTAGTGTTTAAAATGCCATCAAATATGTGCAGTTGCTCGGAAAGTAAAGAGGAAATAACCAATAAAATTCCACAAACATAATACATATCTCAATTGATGGACGGTATCTACGTGAAGCCCATTACGTAATAACTTCATCATCTAGAATCAAATAGTCTGAAAATTGCACTAACAATTATTGGCACAATAACAACCAGATAAATTATTTCAAAAATCCCATTCTATTCTACTCAACTGTTATATCATTCATGTAACCATTTCTCTACGAATTACGATCTCATCTAACAGCGTCAATTAATTGCTTACATCCTGTAATGTCGGCTACACACGTTCCGGCACGCCTGTCAGTTCAAACTGAACGGTCTGCCTGAAGACCGGTCGCCTCGCCCCCACACGTTCCGGCAGGCCTGTCAGTTCGAACTGAACAAGGCCGCCTAAAGACCGGTCGCCTCTGATTGGCTGACTGTCCTCCACACGTGCAGGCGAATGTGAAATATATCAGCTGCTACGTTTCCACGGGCTTTTAAAACATTTTGTGTGTAATTTCTCGATATCTGGCAAGGTATACCTGATAGAAGAAAATGTCAAGTACAAAGGTTATTTGGTTACTTAAGACGCATCTCCTAAAAATATTTTGAAATATATAGGGTGTTGCGTGAAAGTATTTATATAAGTATAACTTTTTTTAAATTCTTTTAGTTTCCATCATTGATTTCTATTCAACTCTAAAATATTTTTGGGATCCGTTGCGACGTTGCCAAGTTATTATTTATTTTCTATTAATTTCCGGATTTGCAAGGTCGCAAGTAATACGTCCAAATTGATATATTCCTTCACCTTTTCTCAATATTATTATACAGCGAGTAACTTGAATATTAAATGAATATTATTTTGGATGTTATCAGCAATGTGCATCTACAGGGTGGTTTTGGCAGAATTTTAAATTACGGCAATTTGATGGTCATTTTACTTTGTTTTTTTAAATGTAACAATGTATGTTTTATTTTAAATCAAAATACCCACGAATAACCTATCTCGCCTTGTAATATTTTTTCGTGTTTGCGACGTTGCCAAGTTATAAATTATTTTTCCAAATTTTCAAACGAATATCTCCGATTTTTATTAATAGAACACACTGTATATTTTATTTAACATAGAAGTACTCCCTAGTAATGGTCTATAGCGTGAACAAGTTTTAACTGGTGTTCCTAAAATAATAAAACCGTTTTCCTTACACATACTGCTATTTAGAATACCAGGTCAGTAAAAGGTGCAGGAACGCTTAAATATCTCCAAAACTTGCTCAGCTGGAACGAGAAAATCAATAACTGCAGGTTTTTGAACATGCAGAATTCAAAAATTCTAACAACAGCGTTGCCAGATTTTACCACTTTTACGTAACTCGTCATAATTTTGTTATTTTCAATAGAATCCTCTACTTATCTTTATTGCAATGAATTGCGTATGTCGAATTTAGTAAAGTCTCACAATTTCAAAATTTTGATTCTATTAGTTACTGAGATACGGCAACACTGCTTTTTCAGTAAACAGTACCGGAACGCTTGAATATTTCCAAAACTGCCACAGCTGGAGCGCTGAAATTCAATTCGTAGGGGTTTTTGAACATACAGAATTCAAAAATGCTAACATCGGCGTTGTCAGATTTTCCAATTTTACGTTTCACGTAATTACTTTGAATGAAATGCCCTATTTATGAAGTCTAACCTAAAAGTGGTAAATCTGACAACACTGGTGTTAGCATTTTTGAATTTTGCTGTAAAAAAACTCTTCGATATTGATAATTTTCGCTTCAGCGGTGGCAGTTTTGGATATTCAAGCGTTCCGGTACTTTTTACTGAAAAAGTGGTGTTGCCGTATCTCAGTAATCAATAGAAACAAAATTTTGAAGTTATGAAATCCTACTAAATTCGACATGCGCAATTCATTGCGATAAAGATAAGTAGAGGATTTTATTGAAAATAATAAAATTATGACGTGTAACGTAAAAGTGGTAAATCTGGCAACGCTGCTGTTATAATTTTTGAATTCTGCATGTTAGAAAACCTGCAGATATAGATTTTCTCGTTCCAGCTGAGCAAGTTTTGGAGATATTTAAGCGTTCGTGTACCTTTTACTGACCTGGTATTCGAAATAGGAAGTATGTGTAAGGAAAACGGTTTTATTACTTTAGGAACACCAGTTAAAACTTGTTCACGCCGTAAACCATTACTAGGGAGTACTTCTATGTTCAATAAAATATACAGTGTGTTCTATTAATAAAAATCATAGATATTTGTTTGAAAATTTGGTAAAATAATTTATAACTTGGCAACGTCGCAAACGCGAAGAAAAATATTACAAAGCGAGATAGGGTATTAGTAGATATTTCGATTTAGAATAAAACATACACTTAAAAAAACAGAGTAAAATGACCTTCAAATTGCCTTAATTTAAAATTCTGCCAAAAACACCCTGTAGATGCGCATTGCTGATAACGTCCAAAATAATATTCACTTGATATTTAAGTAACGCGCTGTATAATATTATTGAGAAAAGTTCAAGAAATATATCAATTTGGACGTATTACTTGCGACCTTGCAAATCCGCAAATTATTAGAAAATAAATTATAACTTGGCAACATCGCAGCCAATTCCAAAAATATTTTAGGGTTAAATAGAGATCGATGATGGAAACTGGAAAAATTAAAAAAAAGTTATGGTTCCATATAAAAAAATCAATTTGATCACTGCCCTACTTTCCCGCAACACCCTGTATATTTCAAAATATTTTTATGCTTTTTTTATGTTCGTCTTAACCAAATAACTTTTGTATTTGATATTTTCTTCAATAAGGTATATATTGCGAGATATCGAAGAATTACTCATTATATAGTGGAAACAAATTGGATACGTTTTCAAAACGTTTCCTGTTCAAGGTCGATTCGCAATTTTACTTCCCACACCGATAGGTGAGGGGAGTATTGTGATCGCGAAAATTTTCGATTTTGAGATAATACACTTTTTGGGCGTTTCATGATGTCTACATAACGAAAATCCATGTCACTCATTTCCGTCGGTCTGTCTGTCTGTCGGTCTGTCGGTCTGTCGGTCTGTCTGTACGCGTTTTTGTGTCCTCGTAATCTCAGTAACCGCTGCATGGATTGTGATGAAATTTGGGCAGCGATATGCTGGGGGGTCGTAGTAGGTAATGTTCTTATAATTTTGAAAATCGGTGCAGGGGCGGCGGAGTAATTAGCAAAAAACAAAAAAAATTAAATATTCCTCAAACTTCGTTTTTAGGCGTTTTAGAGGTTCCTGATCATTTTTTACTTTTTTTTGGGAGGGGGTGAAATTGGGGTGGTTGGGGGGTGGGGGGTTGTAAAATTGAAAAATTTGTTGCTTTCATAATAGACTGCCCACTGACCCATGAAGGAAGACCTAGCAACATAAATAACTTTTTTAGGTCCATCCGAACATTGCCTTGCCTATTACAGAAACCAAAGGACTTAGAATTTTTTCTGGTGTAAACATACGAGAGTATTGCTTTAGATCCTTCTATATTGTGTTACAAGGAAACTGTTGAATTGATGTTAATGAAATTTTGACACAGTATTACTACCGTGGCGAGGATGGAAAACGCGTATGGTTTTTATAAATCGTGCCAGTGGCGGCGCAGAAATAATAAAAAAAAGTAAAAATATAAAAACAGCTCAAACTTCGTTTTTAAGCGTTTTAGAAGTTCCTGATCATTTTCTGCGTTTTTTTTTGGGTGGGGTGAAATTGGGGTGGTTAGGGGGTGGGGGGTTGAAAAACTGAGAAATTTCTTGTATTCATAATAGGGTGTAGGGTAGGGGCTCTGAAGGAAGACCTAGCGACATAAATCAACTTTTTAGGTCCATCCGAACATTGCCTAGCGTATTACGGAAACTAAGGGACTTAGAATTTTCTGTATACATACATACGAGTATTTATTGCTTTAGATCTTTTTGTATTTTGTAACGTGGACACTATTACATTGATTCTAATTAAATTTTGACACAGTATTATTACCGTGGTGAGGATGGAAAACGCGTGTGTTTGTTAAATATCGTGTCAGTGGCAGCGTATATAGCAATAATCAAAAAACTAAAAGTATGAAAACAACTCAAACTTCGTTTTTAGATGTTTTAGGCTGTCCATTGACCTCTGAACGAAATACTTAGCGGCATAAGACAATTTTAGGGGAGGGAAGGCTGCCGATGATTTGGTTGCAAGGAGATCTCAGACTAAAGCTTCATGCTATGGGAAAATAATAAACTGATATCACAGTAATGTGTGGGAAGTACTGAGTCAATCAACTTGACTCCATTTTTTCAATACGGCTTATTACGGTAGTCAGGGTTCTTCACAAATAGATCTTGTTATGGCCGCTTTGTAGCTGACACACCTTAACTCGCTACCTGTTTTATTCTTCGCTATAAAATCGTGTTGTATTGGCTGCTCTAGGCAATAATAATAACAATTTATTGGTGATATTTACAAATAAGTGGTCAAAAGTTAACTATACTCACCGGCACGAAAAACGGAAATTATATGATTAATTTTTTGAAATATAATATCTGTAATATTTCATTGTACTAAATACTTACCTACAAGCAAAACATCAATTTTTATTTCTAACAAAAATCAACTGTTTATTTGAAAAATATTGAAAATGGAAATTATATCACTCAAAACTGCACAGCTGGCCATGGGCTTTTTTATTGTTTTTAGTAAATTTGACAGACGTTTGTTAAAGTTTTGCTGTATTTAGCAAGTAGTTTACAGGTTTAGCTGCGTTCATTTGAGCTAAAAGTGCCTGCTGTTAGTCCCCAAACCACGGCTGCTGTGGTTGCGTTGATTCAAGACGGAAGAAGTGAGAGATATCGGTATGTTGCTCAACGATATCATCCCGCACCAAATAGCACTGTGCACCGTATTTATACAGGTTTTTTGGAAACTGAATGTTACTTGCTGGATGATCGCTTTATCATCTTACAAAGTCTACGAGATCATCATGCCACAGCAATAGAAATCAGGAATTGACTTCATCACGTCCGAAATACCAATGTAAACGAACGGACCGTTAAACGAAGACTTGGTGAAGCCAATCTTAGTGGTCATAGACCCGTTGCAGGTCCAGAGCTTCTTAGACGTCATCACTGGGTTGTAAATGAATGGGGGCGTTTTTGTTTACTGATGAGTCCAGATTTATCCTGCGGTCTCCAGATGGTCTTGAAAGGGTATGACGAAGACCACAAGAATGTTTTTCAGAATGTACCTTTAGTCCTGGGTAGGCTACCAAGGGGGTTCAGTTGAGGTGTATCATTCCAAGAGTGTCCTTAACTGTTGTCAAGTACATAAATGAAATTCTGCAAGATTTTGTTGTTCCTTATGTTGATTATATTGGGAAGAATTTTATTCTGATGCATGATAATGCCAGACCCCACACCGCGAGAATTATTCAACAATACTTAAACGATGTAGACAGTGACGTCTTGGAGTGGCCAGCGTTAAGTCCAGATGCGAATCCAATTGAGCATGTCTGGTACATGATTGGGCGAAGAATACGAAGTCGTGTTCCTATTCCTTTAACCTTAAACGAATTGCAGCACGCTCTTTTAGAGGAATGGGACCATATTCCTCAAGTAGACATTCGCCATTTGATCTTAGGTATGCCAAGAAGAAGATCATTCGGGCACCCGGAGGCAACATTCGTTATTAAAAATGCCCCTGCTCAATTTCTTCTAGCAATGCGCTACATTTTTCAATAATTTAAGGTCATTTGAGTCATAGCAAACTACCAGTTTATGTTTTTTGTGGTATTTCAACAAAAGAGTTATTTTCCAAATAAATGGTGGATTAATGTTAGAAATTACTTAAAACGAGTTTCTTTGTTTGTGTATATGTTTTTAAAACGATAAAACTTCACTGTATACTTACTTACTTACCTAACGTTTATTGACCAGCTATATACAGTAAGTACATTTGCAGTCAGAACAATCGTATCTAAAAGTACAGATTAAAAAACCTTACAACAAAAGGACATACAATAAACTAGACTATGACTATGTGGACAAAAACTCCACCACAGAATCTGGGCTATGGTACAGTAAGAACCGCTTTGCGTATGTATACAATTTTCTTCTGTCAATTTTGATATCTCCAGGGGAGAGATCAGTGCAACAAACTTATTGTATATGAGTAATTCGATTTTGTTTATCTTAGTAATTCGTATCCTGGAGTATGGCACCACAAGGTCCATTGCAGATCTGGTTTTGTACTGGTAAATATTGGAGTGACTTGATAAATTTTTATGTATTTCGTTTAGCGTATGAATGATGTAGATTGACGGTAGGGTAAGAACGTTATACTTTTTACTTCCCACACCGATAGCTGAGGGGAAAATTTTCGATTTTGAGATAATACGTTTTTTGGGCGTTTTATGATGTGTACATAACGGAAATCCACGTCACTCATTTCCGTCGCTCTGTCTGTCTGTCGGTCTATCTGTCTGTCGCGTTTTTCTACCCTCGTAATCTCAGTAACCGCTACATGGATTGTGATGAAATTTGGGCACCGTTATGCTGTGGGGTCGTAGTAGGTAATGTTCCTATAATTTTGAAAATCGTTATACAGGGGGCGGAGTAATTAGCAAAGAACGAAAAATTTCAAATACGCCTCAAACTTCGTTTTTGGGCGTTTTAGGGGTTCCTGATCATTTTCTACTTTTTTTTGGGTGTGGGTGAATTTGGGGTGGTTGGGGGGTGGGGGGTTGTAATACTGAAAAATTTGTTGTATTCATAATGGGCTCTCTAATGACCTGTGAATGAAAGACCTAGCGCCATAATACAATTTTTGAGGTCCATCCGAACATTGCCTTGCTTATAATAGAAACCAAGGGACTTAGAATAATTTGTGATGTATACATCCGAGTGTTGTTTTAGTTTTAGATCGTTCTTTATTGCGTAACGCCAAAATTATCGAATGGATTCTAATGAAATTTTGACACAGTATTACTGCCACGGCGAGGATGGAAAGCGCGTATGTTTTGGAAAAATCGTGTCAGTGGCGGCGCGGCAATAATAAAAAAACTAAAAATGCAAAAATAGCTTAAACTTTGTTTTTCGGCGTTTTAGGGGTTTCTGATCATTTTTTACTTTTTTTTGGGTGGGGGTGAAATTGGGGTGGTTAGGGGGTGGGGGGTTGTAAAACTCAAAAATTTATGCCATTTATAATAGTGTCCATTGACCTGTGAAAGAAAGACCTAGCGGTATAATAGACGTTTGTTAGGTCCATCCGAACATTCCTTGGCTATTACAGAAATCAAGGGATTTGGTATTGGTAGGGGTAGGTATTGATTCAGGTCGTTCTGAATTTAGTAACATGGAAATTATGGAATCAATTTTAATGAAATTTAGACACAGTATTATTACCGCGGCAAAGATGAAAAATGCGTATGGTTTTCAAAAATCGTGTCAGTGGCGGCCCAGCAATAATAAAAATCTAAAAATATAAAAATTGTTCAAACTTCGTTTTTAAGCAATTTGGGGGTTCGTGATTGTTTCGTTTCGTCCAGTTGAAGCTGAAATGTGTCATTTTAGTTCCTACGGAGAGATTGAGGAAACTATTTACTAGTTTTTGTGTTGGATGTTTTTTGACGGCAGGCGGGCGATGATTTGGTAGCAACTGTTATGTGTGGGAAGTACTGAGTCAATCAACTTGACTCCATTTTTTTGGGATCGTATCGAGATCCAAATGTCGTGGAAACACCAGCTGTCTGTCCCTTTCTTTTTGAATGGACCAATGGTAGTGCGTCAGGTCGGCCGGATGGACGAACATATATGTGATTCTTCTCCGGTCGCCTGATCAGTCGTAACTGACAGGTAGACCGGACCATACACACGCTCAGGCGACCGGACGTCAGGCCGGACGGAGGGACGAACATATATGTGATTCTTCTCCGGTCGCCTGATCAGTCGTAACTGACAGGTAGACCGGACCATACACACGCTCAGGCGACCGGACGTCGGCGGACCATTCAGTTCGAACTGACAGGCCTGCCGGAACGTGTGTAGCCGACATTACAGTTTCTTGCCGTGCAAGATAGTTCCAGTGTTGCCAAGTCTACGGGAGCTTCATCTTTAAACATTCTATGTGGCCATCGAAAATTGCCCAGCGAGGCATGAAGAAGTGGAGCGGGAGGTTCCTTCAGATAGCGATTGTCATTGTCACTTTCGAGCCTAAAAAGGGATAGAAAAAATAAGTAAAACAAGGACATTAAATATTGTCTGCAGCGATTATCCAACCATGATGCTTGCACCGTCTTAACGCTGCTCCTACAATCCGGAATAGTTTCTCCGGAAGATGCGGGGAGCTGAAAAGGAACCGACGATGGGTGTGATAAATAAACAGGTGCGCGCTACATTAGAAAGAAATGGAAGCAGTCATGTTAGCGCGTCGCCCAAAATTCGTAAAATTGAAGAGGTAGGCGATTTGCAGATGTTTTTTGTCCCAATTCTTGACGCTTCAATTTCCAATATTTTTACATGAAATTTTCACCTGACGTTTAGAAGGAAATTGCCCAGAGTGATATCGAAGCAGTTTTTCATTTTTGCTTCTGGGCTTTTCTTAAAAAAATTACAAAGTTGACGAAGAAAATAGGCAACTTCAAGCGATCATATTTCATGTTCAATCAATTTTTTTCAAAAAGTGCTTCGATAGCCCCCTGTGTAATTTCCTTTTAAACTTCATGCAAAAATACTGAAAACCAAAGCGTCAGGAATTAGGATGAAATCACTTGAAAATGACCGTTTGTGCTCTCCGTAGGAGCCGCCTTAAGGTGGGGATGAAAATTTGCTGTTGCCGGTTGTAGCCGTAAGTTTTATAAACTAAATAAGTAGAATATTTAGGGCCGGTTTTACCGTCTGCCGTTAACTTTTATACTGTCTTCGGATCCATCAAGTTCTTGCTCGAATACAATTTCGGATTACATATTGAAGAGCAACGGGCTGAGCATTGATCCTTGTCTGACTTCTCGCTTTATAGATACAGTTTTTGTCTCGAATTTTCTTGAAGCTACTTGGTGTTCCTATAAATTCTGGATAGTAAACATTATAAGTAATAGATATTTATCATTGTATATTTTATGTATTAAGTAGTGTTTTGTGGTTGTAATTATTTTGGCAGAGTGTAGTATTTATTATTTATATCTAAAGTTGGTCCAAATACTCTATGGTTTCACACACAGTTTTGGATCTGATCCACCAAGATTCAAGAGCAAATGTAGTCGAGACATCTGGCAACATAGGATATTGGAACGAAATAGAATGCTTCACAGCAATTACCTTGGCTCATATCAAGGCCAAGTTACATCTTCTTATTAATGATACCACCTCCCACTATTTTCATGAAAAAGATCGTATCGTCGTCTCCATGTGCGTTTGAAAAATTGTTACTACTTTGACTTACAATAAAAAAATCTCCATTCTGTTGTAACTGTTTTGGCATCAATGGGGGAGTACAGGAAATATGATCATTCATTTGTTTTTATAAGCTGAGATTGAGAAACGGATATTCTGGTTTTTGAATTTGGTTTTGGAGCGAAACTATATAACAACGTTGACATAGAATAACTATTCAAATAATTTAAAATATTTTTTACACTTTTATTTTGCAACAACAGAATCTAGTGTTGTCAACGTTCCAGAGTTATTCTTTTAGTTGATCAATCTTTGGGAGGATTAGGGAGTAATAGCAGTAGGTATCTATGAAAAACTTATGACTTGTTTTGGAATTTTCAGAATATGTATTTCAAATAATATCCAATTGAACGTCAGTCATTTCAATAATATCAAGAATATCAATATTATGAGTTGTGGAGAGAAAACGCGACGTTTAAAAGGGAAATTTTAAAAATCATGCACGAGAAATGTTTAATGTGGAATCTCTAAAAAGTTAGCGGTGTCTTGCTGAACATGAGATACAAGCCAAGAATTTTCAATTTTCTTTTGGTAACATTTCTAAAAAATGAACATGCTAAAAACGTTAAAATGCGCTTTTTTATAAAAGCAGTGTGGAAAATTCTTTTTTTGTAAGAGAAAAGGCAAATTAAAGCCCGGTGAAACACACAACAAAATAATATTGGAGTAAGTGCCAGAGGACACTCAGCTATATCTGGTAATGAAAAGTCAGATGAGCTGGCAAGGATAGAATCATCTGCCTTGTACATTGCAACTAACAGAGAAGGAACATAGGGCAAAGCCATTAGTTTAAAGGAAACACCTAACCCCTCATATACCCTTCATTCTTACTACATTTACAGCCAGGCGCAGTAAGAAAGCAGCTTCGGTGGAGCGTATGGATGTCTACTGAAAGCAAGTATCTTATGTTTCCATGTTATAAGTATGCTTGTCGCCAACTTTTGCCGCTTAAAATGCCTTGGACTCCGAGGAAATTATATCAAAACTAGTATTGGACTGTTTCAACACTCTCAGCTTAATAGCTTCACGCAACGCTGTACATCTCAGTTGGGTACCAGAACAAGAAGGTATCGGTGAGAGTGAGCGTACGTTGAGAATACATAAACATTACTACGTATTTGTTTTTTTTTTACTTTAATAAAAGATATTTCATAATTAACTCTGTCTATCTGATTAGAATTAAAACAACTTCCCAGTGAAGTCAATTTATTTTAAAACTTCTAAAGAACATTTCCTAGGTGCGAATCAAATTCAGCTTTAGAAATAATGTTTATTTTGAGACATTGAGGCGATTTGAACAGCAAAAATAACGCGTTTCGTGGCTATCGCTATTTTGAGCATGCGCAACAATAAGTAGTAGGTAAATAATATAATATAACGAAGGTCGACCAACTATACTTACCTGTTGTCTTTCACTACCGACAAAATTGGCGCTCCATACGGGTGAGCCTTATTTTATGAGGGGAGACCAATGAAATGGAAATTAGAAATACCCTCATTGTATATTTTCCGCCATCAAGTGTGCCAATAGGCCAGATACGATTGTTGGTCGCCAACTCGATTTTGATATCGCCACTTTAGCTGAAAATCGCGTCACCTGGCAACACTGCGAACGCGTGTCCTAAAGAATGGGAGTGGGAGATAGGTGATATTGTGTTCATTATTCAACCTCTTAGAGGTTAAGTAATTTTATCGGCTATCTGCGTCTGATGCGTTTATATCCACATTTCAGATAACTTTCAACTCCTTCCACCTTCCTTGAAAGCAATTTTCATGTGTTTCCTTTTGTACGTAAGTATATGTTATACTCAGTGCATTTTTTCACCTGCTAAGGGTGTATGTGGTCTAAACCTGGAGATGACGTAAATATAAACGTCGAAACGTCTAAAAAAAGTTATATTGTTTTCTTAAAATAGAATGACCGTATCCCAGGATTTGATTACAAAAAATGGAGTCAAGTTGATTGACTCAGTACTTCCCACACATAACGATGATACCATTTTATTATTTTCCCATTGCATGAAGCTATAGTTTTAAATCCCTTGCAACCAAATCATCGCCCAGCCGCCCGCAAAAAACAACCAACACAAAAACCTCTCGTAAATAGTTTCTTGCGTCTCCCTCCTTAGAAGCTAAGACGCCACATTTTTTTTTCTGCGTGCTTCAACTAAACGATGCGAAATGATCAGGAGCCTCCAAACCATCTAGAAACAAAGTTTGAGCTGTGTTTTTATATTTTTAGTTTTTTATTATTGCTGCGCCGCCACTGACGATTTTTCAAAGACAGACGCGTTTTCCATTCTCGCCGCGGCACTAAATTTGGTGTCAAAATTTCATTAAAATCAATTCAATAATTTTCGCTTTACGCAAAATACATAGAACGAAATAAAGCAAAACTCGTATGTATACATCACAAAATTGGTTTCTGTAATAGGCAAGCCAATATTCAGATGGACCTAAAAAAGTGTAATATGCCGCTACGTATTTTTTTCAACAGGTTAATGGACAAACTATTATGAATACAACAAATTTTTTCAGTTTTACAACCCCCCACCCCCCAACCGCCCCAATTTCACCCTCACCCAAAAAAGTAGAAAATGATCAGGAACCCCTAAAACGCCTAAAAACAAAGTTTGAGATGTTTTTATATTTTTAGTTTTTTTATTATTGCTGCGCCGCCACTGAAATGATTTTTTCCAAAACATACGCGTTTTCTATCCTCGCCGCGGTAGTAATACTGTGTCAAAATTTCATTAAAATCAATTCAATAATTTTTGCGATACGCAATAGAATAATATATCGATCTAAAACAACACTCGTATGTATACACCACAAATTCTAAGTCCCTTGGTTTCTGTAATCGGCAAGGCAATGTTCGGATGGACCTAAAAAAGTGTATTATGCTGCTAGGACTTTCTCTCTCAGGTCAGTAGACAGCCCATTATGAGTACAACAAATTTTTCAGATTTACAACCCCCCACTCCCCAACCACCCGAATTTCACCCCCCACCCAAAAAAAAATTGAAAATGATCAGGAACCCCTAAAACGCCTAAAAACGAAGTTTGAGCTGTTTTCATATTTTTTGTTTTTTTAATATTGCTGCGCCGCCACTGAGACGATTCCTAAACATCAGACGCGTTTTCCTTCCTCGTCAAAGTAGTAATACTGTGCCGAAATTTCATTAACATCACTTCAGTAATTTCAACATTATAAAATACAGAACGATCTAAAGTAATACTCGTATGTATACATCGGAAAATTCTCCAAGTCCCTTGGTTCCTGTAATACAAAAGGCAATGTTCCGAAGGACCTAAAAAAGTGTATTATAGCGCTAGGTCTTTCTGTCTCAGGTCAGTAGACAGCCTATTATGAGTACAACAAATTTTTCAGCTTTACAACCGCCTACCCCCCAACCACCCCAATTTCACCCCCACCCAAAAAAAAGTAGAAAATGATCAGGAACCCCTAAAACACCTAAAAACGAAGTTTGAGGCATATTTGAAATTTTTCGTTTTTTGCTAATTACTCCGCCGCCCATGCACCGATTTTCAAAATTGTAGCAACATTACCTACTACGACCCTACACCATATCACCACCGAAATTTCATCAAAATCTATGTAGCGGTTACTGAGATTAGGAGGCTAGAAAAACGCCAACAGACAGACAGACCGACAGACAGACAGACCGACAGACAGACAGACCGACAGACAGACAGACCGACAGACAGACCGACGGAAATGAGTGACGTGGATTTTCGTGATGTAGGCATCATAAAACGCCCAAAAAGTGTATTATCTCAAAATCGAAAATTTTCGCGATCACAATACTCCCCTCACCTGTCGGTGTGGGAAGTAAAATGAAAAAATATCTCTTCAAGATAAAGCATAACCCAGTTCCCTAAGTGCCACAAATTTACCGCCAACGTCGAACAGCGCTCTTGCCGCCTCCTCACGGGACATTTACAAATGAATGGTCGCGCTTCAGAAATTGCTCCAAGAGATAAATTCAAATTAGACACAAATTCTAATGCATTTCTCTTGAAACCCTATCTGCTGAACAACAAGCAAAATAACGCTCTTTGTATGTCCCTCGCTCACCATCATTTGTTACATGGCCTGAAATTGTCACGAACGCCTTTTTCTTTTTTCGAAAAAAGAGAACTCCGCCTTATCAGCGCGATTAATTCGTAGACCACTAATAGTGCGGTTGCACTGGAATTTATTTTGACATGGAATTGAGTAAGTAGGCAGGAATTGTTTTTAAGTGTACGAACTTGAATTAAGTCGGTTTTTGCCGATTGAGCGCGACAATATTGTACTCAGGGATCTGTCCTATCCCCTACACTGTTTCTGCTGTACATCAACGAACTGCTGGAAATAATATCCAATCCAATCTACAGCTTCGCAGATGACAGTACACTAGTGTCGTGCATGGAACCAGGCAAACCACTATCATCCCAGGAGACGGTACGTCGGCGACAGCAGCATGCCTCACAGATCAACGCAGATATCAAAACAATTGTCAGTGGAGATTAGCAAATACAGTACAGTTCAACGTACAAAAAACTCAGGCAACAACACTTACAAAGAAGTCTCACGATGGCTTACCAACCGTGGAAATGGAGGGTCACCCCATAGTCGAATCACCTTCCGTCAAGCTTTTGGGAATCAACATCAACAATAACATGTCCTGGCACGACCACGTCGTCAGTATTGCTAAAACGGCATCCCAGAAACTTGGAGTTTTGTTCCGCTGTAGGAAATTGTATACACCAGAGCAACTACTGCTGCTCTACAAGGCACAGATTCGACCAGCGCTGGAGTATTGCTCCCATGTGTGGGGATGCGCTCCGAAGCACTCTCTAAAGCTTCTGGACACTATGCAGAAAAGAGCGATTAGACTAATCGATACGCCTAACCTCACAAAGGACCTCCACAGCCTGGAACATCGAAGGAGGGTGGCTGATCTATCCCTGCTTTACAGATTCTATCACGGAAGATGTTCGAGTGAGCTCTCTCAGATAATAACACCACAGGCCGTCCGAACTAGGAACACTAGAGAAGCCTGCGAGCTCATCCTTACCAGGTATAGGTCCTTACTCCCCGAACTAGTCTCCTCCAGCATACCTTCTTTTGGAGAACTTCGACCCTGTGGAATCAGCTGCCAGGGAATTTGTTTCCCGACGGCTACAACCTCCAACGTGAATCGATACTTATCCTCTCGCAGCGCTTCTACAGCGCCATAGGCTTTCAGCCTTTGCGAGAGGCCGACCATAAAAAAAAACTCCAAAGGGTGGATAAATGTTAATATTTGCCTGTGAAAAAGATAACATTGCTCTTTACTCCATCTGAAATCACGTGCGACAAAAAAGCAACACACAAGGCGGCACGGGTTGTATGGACCAAGATTACAATAATTGGAATTGGCAGGTTCCAAATTTCGCAAGATTAGAGGCGAAAAATCCGAAACCTTTGACCTGAAGGACAATACACCAAGAAAAAAAGAGCGAAATAGGGAAATGGTTACGTTACGTTTGGCCTCACCTCTCTGGAAGAGCTCTAAGTTTCGAGCTGTTTTGTAGAACATCTCATAGCTACTGCCCCTACAGACCTTAGGATTACTGCTTTCTGTGATTATTTAACGGACAATTATATCAGTTAATCTGCTAAATTTCCATCATAAAGAGTAGAGAAAGAAGTACTACCAACTTCAATACATTTTATTATATCCATCCAAGTATACAGGGTGTCCTTGAATTTCCTTGACACGTGATATTCTCGTAGCAAAAAAGGTTCAAACGAAAATTGAGTGGAATTTTTGAAAATACTATCTATCATACGATGCTTCTAACCATCTTTTTTGTACTTCAACCCTTAGCTTTTTTTTTAAATACCACCAAATAGTCTTTTCTCACACAATTAAGTCCTTATATAATTTAAAATCTTGCATACCTTTGATTTTACACGCAAACTTATTTTTTTCACAGTGGACCATAGTGACTACAAACAGGAGGCAACAATCCATCATCACTCGTCTACGCCTGGGACATACGAGAGCAACTCACGGCTACCTCATTGCACGCTCAGGTGAACCGCGATGTACAATGTGTGACGTGATACTTTCTGTGAACCACATACTTATTATTTAGTGCCCAATGTTAGAAGTGTATAGGTTAAGACATAATCTCTATGGCCCAATCAATGTACTGTTAGGCACTAACTGTGATGTTGTCAGTATGATTAAGTTCCTTAAAGACTCAAATTTACTGTATGAAATATAAACTATCCACTCCCCGCTAATGACCATCAGGTTTATGCGGTTTTTTAGAAATAAAAAAATAAACGTAAATAAAGTAAGAATTTGCTTGACACAAAAAACAGATAAAAATAAAACTAAGTGGGTCTCAAAGCGTACTGAATGACCTATAATACATGCTTTCGAAAACAGATGTCTTTTTTATGCTTTTTTATTACGAAAATATGACGCCTCAAACAAATGCTCATTTTATTTATATTATGTTAATGACTTAATGAAAAAAGTTGGTTTGTGTATGAAGTCAAAGACACCACAAAATGTAAGATAAAATAGTAACTTCACTAACGTAGGGGGTAATCTTCAGGGCTTGAAGTAAAAAATGTATCAAAAACATGGTATGATACGTCATTCGGTGCCCTTGAAAGGCCCACTTAGTTTTCTTTTCTATCTGTTTTCCTGACGAAAATATTACTTGTCAAATAAATCATTTTATCTACTTCATGCCTATCGAAAAAAATAGGTTTCTGTATAAAATCAAAGGTAGTACAAAATTTTAAATAAAACGAGGACTTAAATTGTGTAGGACAAAGTATTAGGTTTATCTTTAGGACGAAGTACAATTTAACTGGGTTATTTTGTTTTTTCCAAAAAAACCCGAGGCTTATCGGCGTGATTAATTCCGACACGACTAATACGCCGGTGGACACGGCTAGCAAGACGTTGAAAAGTAACGCTTATCGCTGGTCGATTTGTTACGAAGTGCCATGTTTACAGAGCAGATATGAACACGGCAATTGCCTTTAATAATTGACATGGCTATTAACCAGCTACACGTCGCTAGCTGTGGTGCGGTCTGCGTTGAACCAGTTCTGTTAAATGTGTGATTGAGTAGACTACTCAAATATTATAGACATGCTGCGTTGGTCGGTGGTTTGCTATTGTCACACACGCACTCACTATTCGGTACTGCGCCAATTCGTCGCAGTAATTCACGAAGTAGTGCCATTGATTAAAGTATTAAACGTTTAATACTTTAATCAATGTCCAGACTTCGCCTTTTTTTTTCTCCTGAAGGATTGGCATCAGACATTAGCCTTTTTGCCACAAAATAATATAAAATCCAGAGTCCAGCATCACATCTCCTCTCTCAGACGCCATCAAAGTATAATTTCTGTTTATGGGTAAATGATAGCCTTAACGAATTAATGCTGCTATAAACTTATTCCGTACATTGGTATACCTGCTGCATGCAAAAAAAAGATGATTAATATCGGCTATTTCATTATCTCCCTCACACAAAGGTGATTCTTTCAGACATATCTTGTATAAATAAGCTGGAAAGTTACCGTGGTTCATTCTCAATCTGATGATAGTACGTGCTCCTTATAATAACCCTTATCCGAGCTAGATATAGTTTGTAGGACGGATTTGGAATCTGATAGAATGGTTACGTTTTTGGAATTATTGTGATTGCACCATCTAAGTGCTTTCTCAATAGCCACTGCTTCCGCAGTATAGTTGCTGCATACATCAGGAAGCCGGTTTTTTTAATTATATTAGGCGATTGTATGTATAACAAATGCACTACCTACGCAGACTTCGCCTTGACGTCGGTATTTGGACGAAACATCAAAAGAAAAATGAACGATGCGACGAAGTCGACGAAGTTGACACTGCGGTCTCAGATATCATTCGCAGATCGTTCGTTGATGAAAACAGTCGTCCTGTGCGTTTCGTGAGTACTTAAAAATGGGATGGAATTAAGAGAATATTTTTAAATTTATACAAGAAATACAAGCGTATCCATGTTTATGGAATCCAAGTGACAATAGAAAGGTTGGGACCACCATCTTCTTTTTTTCTTCTTTTTACATTAATTCAAAATAACCACATATAAGTTAAGTGTCTCCATATTATCGCTTCCGCGTATATGTCCGAAGAAAGTAACCATTCTCGTCGAGACAATGGAGGATAGTCTCTTTGGATTACCGAGCTCATCCAATATGTAAACGTTAGTTCGATGGGCGGTTGAAGGAACTTTCAGCATTCTCCTCCACGTCCGCATTTCAAAAGCATCTATGCGAGCTCGATCTGCCTTTTTAACAGTCCAAGTTACCGAGGCATACAAAAATATGGATAACACAAGAGACCGAACCAGCGACATTTTGGTAGCTTTAGTGATGTTATGATCACGCCATATTTTCGTAAGCTTTGTCATGGCCACACGTGCCTGTCGAATGCACCGTCGAATCTTATTTTCACAGCTACCCGAATTGTCGGTCAAAGAACCGAGGTACACACAACTTTAAACTACTTCACAAGGGCCTACTGACTTTATTGCTCAATGATTATCGTGCTCTCTGTCTTCGTAGATCGTTCATAACCTTGGTCTTGTTGTAGTTAATATCAAGACCTTACGCCGCACTGTGTTGTTCTAAAACGTTTAATAGACCTACCAGTTCTTCCTGAGAAGCAGCAATAAAGGTTCGATCGTCAGCAAATCTTAAGTTGGATATTTTGCTTCCGCCAATAGTTACACCGCCATTCCAGTTGTTCAATGCCTGTCTTATCACAAATTGAGTAAGAGTTACGACTCTCAAAACCTCGGTCACGGGTTGTTTCGGCTAACATATATTTTCTTCGTTATCATACGGAAAACTAATTGATAAGAAATCGATAAAATCTCAGCATAATCACCGTGAAAATTTGACGCTACCTTTCCGAAGAAAATAAATAAATAAGTACTCAATCAATGCAGCAACTATTGTTTACAGTTTTAAACCATTTCGCGGAAAGGACAGATCTAGTGGCATCTAGTTCCTTACCTTAAGTGTAGCAGAATTTTTGTCGAAATCTAAGAATCTCGTGTTTTTTTACCTAATTGTACCCCCCACGGCTCATTTATTAGAACTATTAACACTATGCTTCGAGTATAAGATAGCATTCCCAGGATATGACTGTAGTTCTATTTATATTGCGGTCTATAAAAATATCCGCATAAAAAGATCAATTTCCCTGGAATTCCACTCAATTAATAAAGGTGGCGTTGAGAGTTATTAAAAGCGAATAAAAACGTTATTAACAGCCCGACTAGAATCTAAGTGAACACATAAATCATTATTAATTGCTTGTGAATAAAAGTAAATGGGCCGCTTTTTTTTCTAGTAAGATGAAACGTATAAAAAAGAGGTATTAATTAACGAACAAACTCTTGGAAGACTAATCCGAATGACGTCATGCATGCCAAAAACGTGTAAACTTTTTGTTCTGAATAATGAAGTTAAAAATGGGATTACCGTCTCACATACGTAATCTTTGGCTAAAGTCTGTGTAGAACGAGCAGATTTGTTTTTTTAGACAAGGTATTTGAAGCTGTGTAATTTAGTCCAGATATTCAAACATTTGTAAGATTTGGCTACGCAAAGCTAATATAGAAATCTATATTTTAAACTTAAAAAATGGGGCGATAGTTTTATAACTATTTAATAAGGCAAACATGTTACACATTTAGATCACTGATTTCAATCTGGAGGTATTCCTCATGATCATAAACTACTTTCTCAATCAAGTATTTCTTGACCTTGTCACGGAAATATTAATTTCCAATACTTTCATCCCGCTTGGTAAAGCATTGTAGAAGTGCAAGGCATAATAATTTATGTGTTTTATTTGACACAAGCATTCTAAAATAAAAATCCAAGGTAATGTTAGTAGGTGTAACCTGATAAACGCATCTTTGCAGGGCTATCTATATTTGTCGCGGGCGTCTTACAGGTAAAAGTACGATTTCAGTTCAATTCGTTTCAATTTGGACCATACGAGGTTGTCTAGGTCTTCCAGCGTGTCCACCACGATGTGGATTCAGGCATCCTGTGTCTCTAGCTCTTTGCACGAACGAGACAAATCGACGAGGTGCAGGATGAGTATGGTTAGGGAAACGATCGGCATACACTCGCGAAGCCGCAGCGGTATTTTGACCACACTCACCGTACATTGAAATCAAGTCTACCAGTTCATTATTGTTATAAGCGGGCGCCATTGTTGTTGTTTTCAAAGTCCGATCGTCAGATGTAGCAAGTCAAGCACTCTCGTACACTATGCCCCAGCAACGCGACGTATGACGAACTGCCTGTTTTAGTGTTTTCTCACCAGCATCGGCACCGCTAGCGCTGCCTTGTTTGTTGTGATATAGTGATATTATGACATGGTGAGCCATTGCCCAGGTACGGACTTGAGGATACCTTTAATGGTCAGTATCCTGTTTTCTCTAAATACTTCGTTTATATGTTACTGGGAAAACACACTCATTTTAGCGAGTATTATCCGCTGTATGAGAAAAAGTCCCAACTTATGGAACACCCTGTATTTTTCAGACTTCTTAATTTCTTATGAGATAAATGATCCTGGACAACTTTTATGAGAGTCTCTGAGTATGTAGTCTCCTTGACAATTGCGAATCTAAGCACACATTCTGTTGTTTCTCTTGTGATGAGCAATTTGTTTTTTTTTGTATGGTTTAGGCTCAGTAAGTTTGAGAGACACCAAGCCCTAATTGAAGCCTGTTGATCACGGTCGATAATCCTCTCTATTCTTGTTGTAGAATGTAGAATGCTTGAACCAAAGCATACTGAACAACCAGCAGGACATCTCTGAGGATTTCCTATATAAAAATGGTTCCCATAGGATTTGACCTTGGAATGATTTTACGGGTGTGAAGTCTGGGTAGAGATGCGAAAACGAAAATATCAATACCATAAAAATACTCGACATTAGTGCAGAAGTACAGTATCAAGTATCAAAGTATCGTTAGCATCCCTACAAATAATCATCCAAAAGGGGGGATGCGCGTGTAATTGTCGCCAATCTGAGATATTGTGCTGATTGTTTACCATTTTTTTTATAACTGAGCAGACCGCGCAGGCAAAGCCTAAATACCAGAGTACCGCGGCTGCTGTGAAAGGGTTATGTTAGGGGAAGTTTGTTAACGCGAGATTTGAATGGGCCAATACCCGCAGGCCGAAAAAATACATCTTCTGACAGTCCATTCCAAGCCTTGGACATCCTGGGAATAAATGTGCGGTTGTACCGCTCAGTTCTTGATGTATGAAGAACGACCGCCTTAGGATGAGATGCAGCGGTCGCACGGGTACATCTGATAGGAGCAGTGAGCGGCGGAACGATAGAGGATAACTCAGAGGAGCAGATTCCGTTAAAATATCGGCAGAAGAGTGAGAGGTCGCCAACAACACGCCGGTGAGAAAGTGACTGAAGGTGGCGCGTTAAGGCCGGATCGCCAATTAGTCGAATTGCCCTTCTCTGGACGGCATCTAGTATAGACAGGGTAGTAGGGGCAGCAGCTCCCCAGACATGAGAGCAATACTCCAGGCAAGGTCTTATTTGGGTTTTATATAGCGTGAAGAGGTTACATGGTGATAAATACTTTGTGGCTCCAAATAGGTACCCAAGCTTTTCACCAGCAGCAATTGACGCGACGTGTTCGCGCCAGATCAGATTTTCTGTAATGTTGACTCCTAATAGCTTGAATGAGTGACTCCTTGGCAGAGCCAGGTTGTTCATTAGAACCTGGTGTTGGCTTGGGCACTTCTTGTTTAATGGCGTACTATATTGGGTCTTGGAGGCATTAAATTTAACCATATTCTCAAGCCCCCAAGCGGTAATGGTATCGAGATCCTTTGAACGTGAAGCTGCCACTGTCAGTCTTCTGCGTTCCAGCTCAACCACAGAGATCGGTCTATTGCTCATAATGCCTGCACGCAGCGTAATGTCATCCGCAAAACTGTGGATTGGATTTGTTGTGCTAGAGAGTAGCTCATTAATATGAAGCAGAAACAGTGTCGGATCCAATACCGATCCCTGCGGAACCCCAGCATTGATGCTATGGAAAGAAGAGGAAAAGCCGTCTACCACGACAGAGATTTTCCGACCTGAGAGGAAGTCTGCGAGCCAACCGCAGAGCTTAACAGGGAGCCCATAAGACGGGAGGTTGTTTAGGAGAGCTGCATGCCACAGTTGATCGAATGCCTTTGAAATATCGAGAGCAACGGCGTGAGCCTCGCCAAATGACTGGATGAGTTTGCTCCACACATGTGTGACGTAAGTCAGGAGATCTCCAGTTGATCTTTGGTGTCGGAATCCATATTGTCTGTCGTTGATTAAGTGATGGAGCTCTAGGTATTTGGTTGACGCATCTCTCCATCACTTTACTGATTACAGAAAGCAGAACTATAGGTCTGCTGTGGTTTGAACATCCTGTATAGTGTGCCCTGCACCAGTCATTCAAAAACAAAGCAGGCTGTTAGTTGGTCCCGATTGGCCGCACGACTGGCTCCGAACGGCACGTTTCGAGCGGCGTGTCTACGTCTTCGTCTTCGGCCAGTTATTTAATTGAAAATTATCCCACACATCTTTTTTCGCCACAACGGACACGCCGGCAAATAAGCTGAGGGTCACGAGCGACGCTCCAACGCGCGGCGTCAGAGCGCTGGATTGATGAAATATGGAAGGTACGACGCCGTCGGTACCGGGGACGCGTGGTAAGTGTTCCCTGTAGGTCAATTGAGGTTTTGAATTGAGAAAAAAAAATATATTTCTTTGTGATAAATGGAAAGATCATATATAAGTTTTATAACAAAACTAATTTTGTTTTCTTTTTTTTCGCAATAATTCAAAAGTTATATCAAAATAAAAATGGGTTTTTGAATCGAGTACCGAAAACACGCCGACGGCTCCCGAACCCATGTGACGTCACCATGGCGGTCAGGATGCTCCTTTGACCAACGACGTCCTACTCCGATACGAGATTCTAGATTCCCAACCAATCGCGAAAATACGTACTGGTAAACTGGTAACTAGTGGACATTTATTGCAATACAGTCGATAAATGAAGCTTCCAGCTCGAGACGAAGTCTAAGACCGAAATAAATATGTTTTTGAATGTTTGAAGTTGAAGTCAGATTACAGATTCCAGTAAGTACCTAATCAAATATGTTTCGTTGAAAAGATCTCCTCAATCGAAGGATGGCCCAGTGGTTAGAGAGTCCGAAAGTGGATCTCAGGGTCTTTGGATCGAAACCCAGCCCTTCCAGCTTTTTTTAATTTTTTTTTATCAAAAAATTTATTCATTTGCTTTTTGCACTTGTTACACACATTTTTGCTACGATCAACATAAATATGAGTTTGAATCAAATTTTGTTAGACATATTACTTGCACTGCACAGTGCAAAGACTAAGTACAAGAGGCGGGGACAATTCAAAAAATCAGTGGAAATGAGATTTGTCCGTCAATATCAATTGCCATTAATTTTTTTTAAATGTAATAGTTGGTTAATAGAACAAAATCCCTGCATCCATTCAATTCAAACATTTTTAAGTTTGTTAATGTAAAAAAAGTAACTCAAACTGATAATCACATTCTGTTTATCACTTGGTATTATTATTTATTTAACTTTGGGCAATGAAGCTTAACAATTAAATTTTCATAAAAATTTAACAAGCACTGTGCAGTGCAAGTAATATGTCTAACAAAATTTGATTCAAACACATATTTATGTTGATCGTAGAAAAAATTTGCGTAACAAGTGCAAAAAGCACAACAATACATTTTTTTATAAAAAAAATTAAAAAAAAGTTGGAAGGCATGGGTTTCGATCCAAAGACCCTGAGATCCACTATCTGACTTCAACTTCAAACATTCAAAAACATATTTATTTCGATCTTAGACTTTGTCTCGAGCTGCAAGCTTCATTTATCGACTCTATTGCAACAAATATCCTCTAGTTACCAGTTTAGCTTCTCGATCTCTTAAGTTACTTACTGTTAGGATCGCAAATCCCTATGAAGTAGAAAATAAAATAGATGGATGGTTTACAGCAAACTGCTTGAAATTGAATAGAGACAAAACTCAGAGAATAACTCTTTCAGTGAACGATAGACTGAATAAAAATGAAACAGTATCCTTACTTGGCCTGAAAATTGATAACTCACTCAATTGGGAGGCCCATGTCAAATTCATGTGCAGTAAGTTATCAACGCAGATTTTCGCCTTACGTCAACTAAAACGTATTTCAACTTTGGAAGGAGTGCTGAATGCTTATTTTGGACTTTTTCATCCGCATTTGGTCTATGGAGTTATTCTCTGGGGTGGATCTTGCCATGCAGCGTGAGTATTCAAGTTGCAGAAACGGGCAGTGAGGATCGTGGCAGGTGCTAAATTTGATGACCACTGCAGACCTCTATTTAAAATGCTAAAAATACTGCCGTTGCCTTGTGTTTTTATTTTTTATACGCTTCTACATATTCACGAAAACTCCAATACGTATACTTGCCACTCAGATATACACAAATATCCAACCAGAGGAGCATCTGCTATAAGACCTCCACGATCTAGATTAGCAGCCTCTGCACGCATTCATTAAACTTAAAGCTCTACAAAACACTTCCTAGAACAATCAGACAGCTAAACTATATAAAATTTAAACAGCACATTAAAAACTTCCTCCTCGACCATTGTTCACGGAAAAAAGACTGTTGAAAATTTTTCCACAATTGTAGGCATTTTCACTACAAATTGTGGATGATATAGGGACAATAACAACTTGTGTATATTTGTAACACTAAGTTGTAGAGCTATGGACCCAACAATTGTGTTCCATATTACTACCACCGAGAGAGTAAATTTGCGACCCCTGTGGATTTTTTATACAAATATTGTAACAACAGGATAGCAACAATTTGTAGACTAATAGGCGACTCAGTGAATGTACTAATATTTCACAAAAAGTATAAAATCATTTAACACATTGTTGTAGTAAAATTTTGAACAATATTGTGAAGTCTATTACACTCCAAAATTGGGGTTTAATAATCCATAATAAATGTGATGAGTGAGGTAGTTGTGGAGGCAAAAGTAAAATGAGGCGTGTATAAAATGGTTTATTTTCATACAATGAAGGTGTTCACAAGAAGAATACAAAAAATAATCACACTGGTATATATGTATGAGCACAATGATATTCACTTCCTAATAATCATCATCGATTGGATAGTTTGGATGTCCAATGGCACTGAAAAATAAAAATATCATAACGTAGCATAAATAATACAGTATCTCCATATCATTCAAGCCACATAGTTCCAACCCGTATAGTTAATTTCAAATTAGTAAATTCTAAAACAGTCTAACATTTCGCATAAATCAATACTTTGCTATTCTGCTGCTATTTGCTGTATAGATACATATTACCTCAGGTCCATACAAATGAAAATGCCCCTGTAACCCTGCCTGGACTTGAAAGACGTTATGGCGTTATACAGCGGTGAGCTTTCGCCGCATAGAATAAAGATGCGTAGCTTTTTCGATTTCGAGCCTATTGTGTTTAACATTGACTCAAGTTTTCATATATTTTTTTTCTTAAATTATGCATTCACCAACATTTCATTTATTCACCTATACTTCCACTCATCATTCACATCACCTACTACTCATCAAAAATCGGTCAAACATATGACATTGTCAATCTTGGGTTAATCCAGCACACTGATGTGAATAAATGTTAATTAATACACAAGGTTTTTATCAGTTTATGTTACAAAGTAAAAAATGTAATTTCTATTCGCGACGCAAAAAGGTGCGACTCCAAGACTCTAGACTTCTCGGCCTGGGCCTGCCAATTTAAATTCTAATTACTTACAAATCTGGTTGAAAATTGTAAGATTTCGTAGTGACCGTAAAAATGATAACTGCTCAAAACCAATTACCGCGATTTGTTTAAATTTTAGTAGTTCCTAACTTTTGGCCTGTAGTGTATATGTGTAAATCACCCAAAACCACTGTCTACAAATTTAGACGATGCCCAAAACAAAATCTATCCCATTTCAGAAATGAATAAACAGTAGTTTGCATACTTTTGTATTGGTGGCGCTTTTATCAGTGTCCCAATAGGCGCGCGATTGTTCAATGCAAGGCTCTGGCTGTAACCATTTTTGACCCTGTAAATTAATAATGTTTGGCACAATAACGTGGTTTCCGTTTTTTTTTAACTTCAATCTATGTTAATGTGAATCCCGATTTTAGAATAAGTTTATACAGGGTGATTGATGAGACCGTGAATTTAGTCAAGAAAGCGTCACTTTTGGCAATTTTTGAATAATTGTCTATTAGGAAATTAATGATTTAATGTAAAATCTAAATGCTAAAAATAAAACCATACTGACAAAGAAATCTCAAGTTTGCTTACCAACTGTGGAAATAGAGGGTCACCAAATAGTCGGGTCACCTTCATCAAGCTTTTGGCAATCATCATCAACAATAACATGTCTTGGCGCGACCAGGTCGTCAGTATTGCTGAAACGGCATCCCAGAAGCTTGGAGTGTTGTTCCGCTGTAGGGAGATCAGATCAATCTTTGTAGTACTGCCCTTTTGTATGGAGATGCGCGCTGAAGCACTCTCTAAAGCTTCTGGGCACTATCCAGAAGAGAGGGATTAGACTAATCGATACGCCTAATTCAGAAAAGACCTCCACAGCCTGAAACGTCAAAGAAGGGTGGCTGACGTGTCCCTGTCTAAAAAAAGAATGACAGGGAACTTAACTTGTCTCTTCTGTAACCATGGCAGCATGAATTTGGTAACATATTCATAAAAAGTGGCTGATACCATCCAGCCGGAATCTGAACGTCCAACAGCCCAGTCATCTGGCATGTTTTTGATGATTTTATCAGGCATTCGCTTATACGGATAAACTACCATGGGTGGCATTGTAGAGCCATCAGCGCTGTAGTTGCAAAGAACTGTGATTGCTTCTTTTTGTGTACCTGCTGATATTTCATACAGATTCTTGTAATTCTTGGGGCCCAATATTTTATCAGTGTCAGGACATGTCAAACATCCAGTTTCATCGCAGTTTAGTATTCTCTTAGGGTCTTCAAATATATCAATAGCATTGGTACTGTGTAGATATTCTTTTAACTCTGCAAACCATTCAGTAATACTATTTTTGGTTACAGTAGCTCGTGCCTTAGAAATAGCTTCGGCGTTTCTTTTTACGACCTCAGGATGACGACTGAGGAACAAAGCCAACCACTTTTTTCCTGGCCGATCATCTTTAAAAGGATTTGGTCTTGGGCATTGCTTCAGAACGTTTTGGATTGAATCTTTCACGTCCTCTCCAGAAAGGGGAAATCCTAACTTTGCTTTGTTCAGGATCCAAGATCCAAGATCCCTTTTTATAGATTCTATCACGGAAGATGTTCGAGTGAGCTCTTCCAGATAATAACACCAAAGACTGTCCGAACGAGGAACACTAAAGAGGCTCTACGAGCTCATCCTTACTAGGTGAGGGTCTCTACTCCCCGAACCAGTCTCCTACAGAATTCCTGCTTTTGGAGAACTTCGACGCTGTGGAACGACCTACCGGAAAATTTGTTTCCCGACAGCTATAACATGCAGCGTTTCAAATCTATCACGCACTGGCACTTGCGACATAGGCTTTCAGCCTTTGTGGGATGCTGACCGTAAAAAAATTGAGCAGGAATTTATAATATAAACTTCTGCTATGATTCTGAATATCAAGTTTTTCACTTTTTTTCGATAAATTCTATTTCAATATTTTGTACTAATAAACAAACATCAGAGCTGACAGTACACTCGAAAGTTACGTAATTTGGACCACGCTAGAACACACTTCTTTACTTTAGAAAGAGTTATTAGGGCAATATAGATAAACAAAAACGTCTTCCGAAGCTGAATGGAATTCGAAGTATCAAGGAAGAATTCACTAATCCCGATTTACGACCTTAGAATAATTTAAATGGCAACGCTCAGATAAACCATCCCGATTTGAATATCTCCCATTCTAATTTACTACTTTACGAAATGGCGTCAAAGCGTCCATTTGTCTTCATTTAGCCTTCACTTTTTTTCTTATCGGCTTCTGTTACAACTATGTTAATGTTTTTCCGATTTACTAATCACGGTAATTATAGATATAAATATTTTTATTGACTACTCTAGGCGTCCATCATTTTCGTTTTCGGTTGTGAAGCGACTTTTCTTCTTTCCTACATATGAGGAGTGATATAATTTGCTTCGACTACAAATTTATGGTGGAGTATTCTACATATCAAAAGTATATACAATGTACATACAATGGATATCGTATCAATGGATATGTATTTCCACAAATGGGACAAGAATGTCCAATGGATGTCAAATGGACATCAAAAAAATATACATTTCATGTACGTTTGTCGCGAGCTTTCACATCCATGGCATATCCGTATAATGTACATATGTACGTCTAATGTACATGCATAGTATATGTAACATAGTCCAGGTATGAACATGTATATTCATAATATATACCATGTATACACTTACATACGAAAGTACGTAGTATGTAAATGTACATACAATGAATATGTATATCCAGAAATGGAGCATGTACGTCTAATGGATGTAAAATAGACATAAACAAATTTACATTTCATGTACGTTTGCCGCGAATTTACAAATCCACGGTATATCCATTAAATGTACATTCATGTACTTTTAATGCACGTGCATAGTGCATGAAAATTCAAGATAAACAAACTTTATACTTTCATTATGTATTGCTATTAGTTCAATTTATAGTTACAATAATAATACTTGGCAAAATCAATTACTATGATTGTCATCTCTTTCCTGTTGAATGGCAGGTCTATAATCACAAAGAAATCAAGGTTATAAAATTTTGTAGGTGGTTTGTTCCGCTTACGCCTTACCGTCAAACGCTGGATGCGAGTGTTATCAGTAGCCAGAAGATAACTAACATTGCACAATATTTCACTCGATCAGATAATCAGGCATAACCAGCACCAGCACACATACGCTAACTACGACGAATGACCAGAAATCAGCAATGGCGACACTAGCTGTCCTTCGCGCAGGCGTAAACTACTAGATGTATATATGATACATAGACCAACATCTTATGTATATTCACATATGTATATACCTACGTGAATATACATAGTATAATACACTAGTGTATATCATTTTTCATAAGTACATTTAACGTCCTATGAATATTCAAAATATACATGTTCAAACTGGAATATCTAATTTACATTCTCTGGATGTGCATATCCATGTGGCATTCCACAAGTGAATAGCGTGGGTCAACTTACTGACGAAAGCTACGGCACTGGAGTCTGCTGGATAAAACAAATCTATCTCTCTCTCTTTTGGTGACTACACCATGGTACTTCAAGCAGTATGGAAGAGCAACCTCGTAATATGCAGTAATAGTAATGATTAAACTATGAATATTGATCAGAAACAATTGTGCATCTTCGTCACAGAGTATTGATAAATACAATTTAAAAAAGCTAATAAAACATGCTTTAGTGATGATTTTAGCTAAGAAATTAAAATAAATATTGTTCAAAAAAATTAAAAAATAGGCTTTTAAAGCATCAGACTAAACAGTTAAAAATAATTTATAAAATACGCTTAAAACAATAATGGACGAAAAATACTGTACTGTATTCAAATCCAAGGTGCAGAAGATTGTAAACAAACGGGATACCACGCACGCCGCCCGAGGCTTGCGTGGCTTGGAGGCTTGCCGCTATGCCGCCCGTCTGGGCCGTTCAACAGAGTACAGGGTTGTATTTTATTCAGTTGCTTCGTGTGTTTATCATTGTATACGATGTGTCGTGTTAATTATAGCGTACATCGTGCTTTTATCATCGCATACCTGCCGTGTTGTTGTGCGAATTTTAGTGTTATCTGTGTTATACTGTTGTTTTAATAGCTATTAGTGGTGTTTGTGTTATTCCCCGATAACTTGAAGGAGATATGGAAGGATGTCAGGGTAGTACAGACACTGCAGATGAATCCATGGATGTGGCTACAAGACAGGATTTAAGTCTACCAAAGAAGAGGCTTAGTAGCACAGACACTGCAGATGAACCCATGGATGTGGCTACAAGTCAGGATTTGAGTTCACCAAGGAAGAGGTCAAAAAAGAGCCATTTTGACGTGAGGCTTAAGGAGGTAGTATTAAACGTATATAAATACGAAACCCAGAAAAAATCATTAACAGCTGCTGCTGACGATATTGTGGAAGAGGTTGCACTCAAAATAGGTATCTGCAAACGGAGTGCCTATAAAGTGGTGCGAGAATACAGAACCAGACACTCTTTTGCTGCACCTTTAACTAATCAGAATCGCAATCGTTGTATTGACCTGGGGGACCATGGCGATAAAAGTGCAATTAGGAGAAAGGTGCATCAGTTCTTTTTCCGAAATGAACTTCTGACTATTGATAAAGTCCTGAAAGAGGTGAATGACGATAATGACTTGCTCAATTTTAAGCGAACCATGTTTTATAAGCTATTAAGGAGGCTTAACTTTGTATTTGGGAAACGAGGAAGGAAAAGTATTCTCATCGATAGGGAGGATATAATTGACTGAAGTATTGACCCCTTCTCAACTTTACCCCCAAAATGAAAGTAAGGTAAGAATAATATATAAAATCTAAAATATATCAATACAGCTGTAATGGAAAAATACGATTCATAAATGCTACTCTACATCCGATACTATGGACTTTATGACTGCTATTTTGAATACAGCTCACAGGCCAGCCGCCGAGCGCGTGTTATTGTTTACAGCCACTGCACGGCGGATCTGAATACACTTCAGGATGAAAAAAAGCCTGGGTGCTTTGTGGCACATTATTCGTAGATCTCACACACCGTAATACTAGTATTTTTTGTTTATTATTGTTTTAAGCTTATTTTGAAAATTATTTTCAACTTTTTGTCCAATGAGTGGAAGGCAGTGTCTATACTATTCATCGTCGGTGATAAAAACTGAAAAGTAACTTAGCATCTCCAACAATAATTGTACTCTCAGCAAGAAAAACCGACATTCTTCGACCACGTATAAAGACATATTTTAAACGCGTCAGTTGGAAGAAGTCTTGATTGCGCATTGCCAATAAAACTTGATCTTCTTTAATGTTTCTCTTTTTCTGCTCGCGAATGCGCATCTCCAATTTCGCTGCAAAATTGTGGAATAAATAACACTCGAGAGAATAAAAGAAACTCTTCTAGGAAATATCGGCGGATAATGTACCGACTCGTTGATAATTCGAATTGTGGCTGCAAAAAGGCTGGCGTTCTGAAGCTGACTACAACGCTTGCAGCAGCGGCGCGGCGTTTAAGATAAAAGTAAGAATCGCACCACTCTAAAGGATACCATACCCTTTCGAAAGTATTTTTACGTATCTCCAGTTAGAAGTTGAATATTGAGGTTTGCAGTCTGATCAGTTTTAGAAAAAGTCAATGACGTCATACATACAGGATGTTTCATAAGTTGGGATTTTTTTATACAGCGGATAGTATTCGCCAAAATGAATGTTTTTTCCTAGTGACATATAAACGAATAAGATACTGACCATTAAAGAGATCCTCAATTCTAAGTCCGTCCCTGGGCAATGGCTCACCATGTCATAATATCACAACAAACAAGGCAGCGCTAGCGGTGCAAATGCCGGTGAGAAACCACTAAAACAGGCAGTTTGTCATACGTCGCGTTGCTGTGGCATAGTGTACGAGAGTGCTTGACTTGTTGCCTCTGACAATCGGACTTTGAAAACAACAACATTGGCGCACGTTTATAACAATAATGAACTGGTGGACATGATTTTAATGTACCGCTGCGGCTTCGCGAGTGTATGCCGATCGTTTCCCTAACTGTACTCACCCTGCACCTCGTCGATTCGTCTCGCTCGTGCAAGGATCTAGAGACACAGGATGTCTCAATCCACATCGTGGTGGACACGTTGGAAGACCTAATAACCTCGTATGGTCCAAATTGAAGAAGGCATCGTAAATCGTACTTTTACCTGCAAGACGCCTGCTACAGGACCGCACTTACAACTTCGTAGCAACCAAACAGTGAGTACTTGCTTGACATTTTTTTTTACTGTTTTGCTGCTGGTTCACCGTGCAGTAGCTTTGCCGTTTCAAAGGCCTTTGCTTCTTAAGAGGAAAGTCCCAACTTTTAGCACACCCCGTGTAATAATAATGATAATAATAATAAACGTCTTCATTCGCCAATAACGTACATCACCCAAGGTAATAAATAAGAAAAGAACATAGAGTTTGGTATTTTGGTAAAATACTGGTTGGTCCAGCTTAGTTGAACATAATATTTTGTTGTCAATTTTAAAAATCTTCGATGCCGTCTACCTCTATTCAGGCACAACTTTTAGCAGCTGTGTGATAATGACGCCACTGACCTTTTCTTGAAAAACTTTAAGCTTGGTTAGAGAGATGATTGCAGAAGAGCAAAAAAGTTTATAGCACACTTTGATAAGAAACCATAAGCTATGACTTTTGGACAAAGACAGTAAATAAAAAATAGGGGTACTTGCAGGACATTACCGGTTAAGCAGACATTTATCACTCATAAGAGCTCCAGGTGCTATGAGGAAGGCAAAATTATGACCTAGGCAGACCTCAGGTTTCAGATACTTGGCACGGCGTCTGAGGAGGAGCCGCACTTGATAAACTGGTTGAATGGATTCATCAGAAGAAGATTCTCCAGGAGGCCATGAGAGTTTTCAGTGTCGATATTGCGAGTCGGCAGAAAAGGTCAGTGATGGCCTAGTTGCTTCTCCTCCTTACTACTACTGCTACTACTTACTACCAACTGTATAATATATGTATGACAGTGTCTTGGTTCTGAAAAGAATTGTCGCAATTTGTAGTTGTTGTTTAGGCAAGGACACTGCAGTTATATCTATCCCAAAATCTAACATTTCGTCATTGTTAGTCAGAGGACCTTTGCTGTTAGTTGCGGTCGTGTCAGTCGATCGGTCTGTCAGGTTTGGTTACCCAGAGACCAAACAAAGTCAGGGAGAAGTAAGGGAAGAAGAAGAGCAAAGAGGAGGAAGGGTGTCGATTGAAGGGCGGAGCTTGACAGTCGGTTTGAGTTCGGTAATTTTTAGGTATAACCAAAAGAGATAATTTTGAGGTTCGATATCTAGAAGGACAAACATTTTGTTGTTTCCAAAATTGTACAATTTGATTTTGATCACAGTGCGAGCCGCATCCTTGTGTGATCCCAAAACATGTTGCTTGTTGTATTAGAGCCCTGTGCTTGGTCTAATAAATATCACTACTGCTCATCATCATCATAGTCACAATGCCTTAACAGACATGTTGTGAGCTCGTAAAATGCATTAAGTCGGAGCTAGAGTATTGCCGACACGAATATTATCAATAGTTTTGAAAACTGTAGCTCGTCATTGTTCGAGATTTACTGTCAGTTCAGTGGCGCTCTTGATACTGTTTCGTCGTATCCACCCAGCGTGTAGGGGAACGGCCACGGCGCCGCCCACTCGAGCGTTACCCTGAACTACAAGTTTCTCCATATTATCGCTTCTGTGAATATGTCTGAAGAATGTAAGCATTCTCATCGACACAATGGAGGATAGTCTTTTTGGATTACCGAGCTCATCCAGTATGGAAACGTTAGTTCGATGGGCGGTATAAGGAATCCTCAGCATTCTCCTTTACGTCCACATTTCAAAAGCATCTATGCGAGCTCGATCTGCCTTTTTGACAGTCCAAGTTTCCGAGGCATACAAAAATATGGAGAACACAAGAGACTGAACCAGTGATATTTTGGTAGTTTTAGTGATGTTATGGTCACGCCATATTTTAGTAAGCTTTGTCATGGCCACCCGTGTCTGTTGAATGCGCCGTCGAATCTCATTCTCACAGCTACCTGAATTGTCGATCAAAGAACCGAGGTACACAAAACTTTGAACTACCTCACAACGCCCCTATGACTTTATTTCTCGATGATTGTCATGCTCTCTATCTACGATAATAACCTTGGTCTTGTTGTAGTTAATACCAAGAGCATATGCTGCACTGTGTTGTTCTAAAACGTTTAATCAAGCTACTAGTTCTTCCTGAGAAGCAGCAATAAGGGTTGTATCGTCAGCAAATCTTAAGTTAGATATTTTGCTTCCGCCAATAGTTATACCGCCATTCCAGTTGTCCAATACCTGTCTCATCACAAATTCAGAGTAAATGTTAAACAACATCGGAGATAATACGCATCCCTGACGAACTCCTTTTGTGCTTGCTGTTTGACCAGACAGGTTACCATAAATTCTTACACGAGCTGAGCTAGACTCCTAGAGTTGCTGTATGAGAAATACTAAGTGGTAAGGTAATATCATGGAGATAAGGATTTCCCACCGTTTAGGCCACTTTACATTATCAAACGCCTTAGAATAGTCCACAAAGCAAATAAAAATGGGAAAATAATGCTCTCTGGCTTTTTCAATAATCTGCCTTAAGTTTAAGATCCCTACTGCTACTACTACCAAAAACCCTTTAAATCGGATCTCTTGATTTTCATTTCAGCATATCACAAGTGTGTTAGACGCGTGGCTCTTATTATGATTTCTACGCTGTCTTCGAATGTCTCTGTCGACTGGAGCACAAGACACAGGTTGCGATAAAAACCGATTCCCAGCAAAATCACCGATTCGGAAACGGTCACGAGCAGACCGCAGCAGACCGATATAAAACCGTATGGAAGGCTTCAGCGAGGAGAATTCCGGCGCGGCCGAAGATACACCACAAAGGAGGAGATCGAAGGCAGAAACACGCGGATAATCACACGTGATTCTCATTGTCACGTTCCAAGTGACACGGCGGCGCGCGGTGAATTATGGCAGCGTCCGCCGCGTTGGCCCTGGTGCGCTTCGTAGTACGTGTGGCTTGTCAAGGGTCACTCGATTGGTCGCGGACAGACGCGGGTCAGGATGGCACGATCGCGCTGGAACGTGGTGGAGCAGCGCCTTCTTTTGTTTTCGCCAAGATGGGTACGTGATACGTGTGGTGTGCTCTCTCGGGGTAGATCGTATCTCCGCTCTCCAGATCTGTTCGCACTTCGAGCGTACCACTAGCTCAGGATCCCACAGCTCGATCCTGCAGACATCTGTTTTTTATAAAATTAATTTTAAGTGAACCTTGAGAAAGTACAGAATGAATTAATGATGAGTTGCCTTTGGTGACAATTGCCAAAAACTGGCCGCAATTGCCTTTATTTTGCTCGCATATTCATTTGCTTTTTCTACATCCATCTTATCAACCTATAGAGAGTAGAGCAGAGTAGAGTAATTTAGTGGTCATATTGTACATAAATAAATACTTATGACAAGTCAAACAACTGGACAGTAGAACGATTAAAGAAAAATGGTACATAGGTACAAGTAAGATGAATATAAACAAACAATAGCTATATATGTGTATATGTGTATAGAACGAGGACATAAGCATACACAAAGAATGAAACCTTAAAATTTAAAAATTCGACTGATTCGTAAAAACAATGGTCGAGGAGGAAGTTTTAAATGTGCTGTTTAAAGTTTATATAGTTTAGCTGTCTGATTGTTCTAGGAAGTGTGTTGTAGAGCTTTAAGTTTAATGAATTGCGTGCAGAGGCTGCTAACCTAAATCGTGGAGGTCTTATAGCAGATGCTCCTCTGGTTGGATATTTGTGTATATCTGAGTGGCAAGTATACGTCTTGGAGTTTTCGTGAATATGTAGAAGCGTATAAAAAATAAAAACACAAGGCAACGGCAGTATTTTTAGCATTTTAAATAGAGGTCTGCAATGGTCATCAAATTTAGCACCTGCCACGATCCTCACTGCCCGTTTCTGCAACTTGAATACTCGCGCTGCATGGCAAGATCCACCCCAGGGAATAACTCCATAGACCAAATGCGAATGAAGAAGTCCAAAATAAGCATTCAGCACTCCTTACAAAGTTGAAATAGGTTTTAGTTGACGTAAGACGAAAATCTGCGTTGATAACTGCACATGAATTTGACATGGGCCTCCCAATTGAGTGGGTTATCAATTTTCAGGCCAAGTAAGGATACTGTTTCATTTTTATTCAGCTTATCGTTCACTGAAAGAGTTATTCTCTGAGTTTTGTCTCTATTCAATTTCAAGCAGTTTGCTGTAAACCATCCTTCTATTTTATTTTCTACTTTATAGGCATTTGCGATCAGAACATTCTGATCAGTATGCTATTGAATTAGTGTAGTATCGTCAGCGAAGCAGGCGCACTTGACCGGTGGTAAAAAGTGAAAAATATCATTGAGGCACAGCACAAAAAGTGTAGGTCCCAAAATAGAGCCTTGGGGCACCCCAGATTCTGTAGACCTTAAATAGGATTCCTTGCCATTCGTGCTTACGATCTGAGAACGATTTTCTAAATATGACGTGAAAAATTTTAAGGAGTGTCCACGAATACCATAAAACTCGAGCTTCTGTAATAAGATTTTATGCGAGACACGCAGTAGCCTACGTTAAGATGGGCCTTCTGTCCACATCTCCAGCACGTAAACTTCTCAGTTCCTTCTAAAGTTCTGCGAATGCGCGTTTTTTTTTGAAGGGGTCTTCCTTTTGGTATGAACGTAGTGGCCCTAGCTCCTCCTTCATCGTCTTCTTCGATAGAGCGCGACGAGTCGCCGGAGTGCAATAGCTCCTGAAGATGCCATCCACTCGTGCTGGCGAAACGTCAAGCCTTAACGCTAAACGACGCCGGCCTAAAAGCCCAAGAACCACAGATTCTTTGGACGATGGCCGCGAAAGCCTTACACAGTAAATCATTATAGAAGTTCACCCGATTTTAAAATTCATTTTTAACATCGTCCGGCATGTTATGTAGTCAGCTGATACATACTATTTTCAGTGACAGCATAGCAGTACATACCGCACGCGATTTTACCGAGTCCAACTACCTTGCGACGGACTTTTACCCAGCTCCATATGAAAACCTGAAAGCTTCATCTGAAAATCAATGTCAATTTTCACCATTTTTTTAACATTCTTTCTCTTATTAGTTTCATCTGTACTTTTGTACGTATGTATATTTGTAACTGACTCCTTTAGACTCGATTTTGACCCACATTAAACAAACGGATTTAATTTAAACTTTGTACACTTATCAAGAACTGGACACAATACAATAATGTAATTAGCTTGTCTCCTTATCCTGATCAGAAAAACCAAAGTTGAATTATTTAAGGGCGAATTTTGTTTGAAGATTGGAACTAATGGTGGAGGTGCCACGTATTAAACAACCTACATCACTTGTTTTAAAAATGGTGAATGAGATAGATCAATTTATCTTTGGCTTGTCAAGGGTCACTCGATTGGTCGCGGACAGACGCGGGTCAGGATGGCACGATCGCGCTGGAACGTGGTGGAGCATCGCCTTCTTTTGTTTTCGCCAAGATAGGTACGTGATACGTGTGGTGTGCTCTCTCGCGCGGGGTAGATCGTATCGCCGGATCTGTTCTCACTTCGAGAGCACTACGGGCACTGATGTTACCCATAGCAGAAAAGGAGGAGATTTTTTAAGCATTATAAAAGTTTACCCGTTTTTAAAATTGATTTTTAACATCATCCGGCATGTTATGTAGTCAGCTGATACATTCTATTTTCCACACATGCGTCCTTTTACCCTACTCTGGTCCATACGAAAACCTGAAACCTTCATCTGAAAATCATCAATGTCAATATTGACCTTTTCTTTTTAACATTCTTTCTCTCGTTAGTTTCACCTGTTCGGTCTGCTCTCTTAGATGAGATTGTATCGCCGAATCTGTTCGCACTTCGAGAGTACTACGGACATCGATGTTACCCGTGGCAGAAAAGGATGAGGGTTTTTTCAGGGGAATGTAGATCAGAACTTGCACAGGTTTGCCTAAAAAGAACCTTATTTAGCCTTCTATTATTATTTTTGGTTTCATTTCCTCCTTCTTCCTGATGGACTACTTCTAACTTTACCGAGGTTTGTTTTTTCAGGATTAAATATTTTCTTTAAGAACTTCAGATGCCATTTCATTAATGAACCCATTCATCATTCTCCCTGAAACCAGCGTTTGTCCTCGGAACATGAGTTTTTAATTTATTATCCAATTTTAGAAAATGGTTTTAATAAACTTTTATTGAACCAATCTCCTGCATTTCATTTCTTAACCACCCTTGCTCCCCCTATCACTTCCCAACGTCGTAGAAGGCTATGTCTATTCTATATGAGTCGTTCCATTTCAAAAGTCGTCTTATCCACTTTTTATGAAAATTGTACTAACCTCGCAATTGGTATCCTTTGCATAAACTCAAACCAATAGCAAAGTAAAGGAGTAAATTGAGAATCGCTCCAAAACTTGGCCAATCCATTCAGAATGTCGTGCCAAAAGTTGCCTTATCCGACTGACCAATCACAGCGCTCTGAATGGTTGGCAGACGTGTAGCCAGTGTTCCGTGTTTTAGTGCACAATGAGCTGCTGTATCATAAATATCACGTTTTATTGTCTTGTTTAGAACAAAATTGGTATAGCGGGTATTATTATTAAAAGTGAAAATAATATTAACAATATTATGGAGACTATGATATTTTACCACAACGGAAGTAGAAAACCTAGGTTTTAGTTTGCTTTGTGTTACTTGAAAACAACCTTATTTTTTATGTTATATAACCAGAATTAGTTTCCTTTCTGATACTTAAAAGCAACATTATTTCTTGTGCTGAATGAAAGAAGTCTTGAGTTTAGATTAAATCACTTGTTTCTTCTTATATGCCTTCATGTGACGATTTTTTTTCGTCAAAACTTCTTCTTCTTCTTCTTCGTCAATCAAAATCGCCAAATCCAAACCAAAAAGTTAAAATTCTTGTTATTTGTATGTTTCCTTTAAAAGAAAAACACCGTTGTTGTTGCTATCACCTTATCAATCATGGCCGACTCTACTCACTAGACCGGAGCATTGAAATATGGCAACACTGAATAGCGGGCCGAGCTGGGCCGAGCTTTTATTTGTTTTTAACTAATTAGTGTAACCTTCCAGAGTAAAAAAGAAGATTGTAAGGTGATTTTTAATGTGTTTCTAATTATTTACCTGCACAAACGAAACTATAAAGATAAAAAGATGCCTGCAAAGTGTGTAGTACCAGGTTCCACTAGGAATTGTGCATCCAATAAAGGACATATTAGGGTGTTCAATTTTCCTCAAGACGAGCATTTCAAACAGAAGTGGGTGAAAAGTATTCGAGAGACAATAATTTACAAACATTTCCAAAGATAAGACCTATTTTAAAGCACAATGTGGTACCTACAATGTTTTCTGGACCTCCGAAATATCACAGAAAAATACAGTTCTAATAGAACACATCTGGGCACACCTACGAAAAGATTTGATAGTGAAGGGGAATCAAGACCAGCAGGAATAGCTTCAAAGTGACCTAATAGTGAATTTTTCTAGCTTAAGTGAAAATCTACAAAGTAAATTGAGTGTTCATTTAAGTGGAAGTGGAAGTGGCAGCAGAAAACATGTTCCGTTTATTTTTATTTTGTAGTGTTTGACTACCACGAACCAGACATCAGATGTAGGTGGTATTAGTATCAATGAATATAGAGATTCCCTTAAATCAATAAATCATAATTTGTTGGTGATTTGAGTTAGATTTTACCACTGTCATTAAGAATATCCTGTTGGTCTCAAATAGAAAATATTTTGGCACACTATTTTCAAATAGGTTTTCTGTTGATTTAATGTTAAAACCTTTTCTATGTCCAACCAAAGAAAGTTTACAATTTTGTGAGAGAGGATAAGTTGCCAATTTTACCACCATCCTAAATGTTCCTCAAAACTTTGCAATTCTTTAAAAATTGCAGCTGACAGAAAAAATGCCTTACATTAAAACTATTGCGTTCTCGGAGAAGTACATTGTTTTACACTGAAACTAATGGAAATAAGAAATGTCTAACAGAAGGGAAAATCTCTAAATCTAAATACAAGTACATTTTTGTACTGTTACTACTGGCATTTTTCACCATTCTTATTTTTCAAAAAGTATTTTTCTTAATTTATCAACCGGTATGAACTCTAATACATACAAAATGTAGTAATTATTTTGAAACTATAAAACAATTTAAATCTTCCGCGGAATGCCCGCCGTTCGGCCCACGGTGACCGGCCCACTATTTGACAGCTAAGCGACGTTGCCACATCTAACGCCGGCCTAGTGTAGAGTCGGCCATGTATCAATACATAAAAAAATATATGCACCGATAGTGTAGTATCTTCAAAAAACGATTTTCTTCATTTACGAAAAATTGGGTAAACTGTATAAGAAGACTTTTGGAATGGAACGACTCATATTACAGCATGTCTATAGAATTCGTAATGATTCCCATCACTAACTCACAACAAGACTGATACAATCTCCACAGCCCTACAATGCCTTCCGTCCGGAAGCGTCCTAAGAGCGTAACAAAAATTCACACCGTCACCGACGCCCTATTTAGGTATGCACCACATTTTCCACTGAATCACGGGCGGCTCTTGTCGACAACCGAAATGTGAAACAAAAGCGTATCGATTCAAGGCACACCGAGTCCCATCCTGCGTCCGGTCTCTGTCGCACTCCGGTTGCATACGATATCAGCCCTCCTGTCAGCCATCGGATCGGATCATCATATAAATTTCGTAGTCGCATCCTAAAGGAATAAATCTATATTCAGAGTTGCGCCACCTGACGTGCACGCTGACTGTCAATTAGCCTCTGGCGTCGGCCTTTGCTAGACTTGTGTCTGCGCGGGTCATGGATCCTGCGATATCGAGAGTCAACTCCACTGAATAAGTGAATTAGTTATCTTGAACCATGTAGAGTAAATTGCAGTCTCAGTCCACAATCTTCCAAGTCGAAATGCTAGCCATAGAGTTGGGAATCAGGGAGCTAAACAAATGACCCCTGACAAACAAATCTAAAAACCTATTTTCAGATAGCCAGGTCGCCCTGAGAACACTGAGCTCCAAACGGGTTGACCTAAGAATCATATGGAATTGTTATCTCATCAATGAACAAGGAACAAGTATCTTTGGTTTGGGTCTCAGACCATAGCGGAGTGCAAGGTAATGAATGACTGACACACTCGGAACAGAAGGAACTTAATCTGGTTTCATAGGACCAGAACCATTTGCGGGTATTTCGAAAAGTACTGCCAGTAAAACCATCTCAGTCATGGGCAGAGAGGAAAGCACTCCTGCGCTGGGTGATACACCAGGGCTACTACACTTGAAGACGTTCATTCCATAACCCCCGAGTGATCCTAGAATGGAGTAGGGATGATCTGCGCATTCTGCGCTTGGTGACAGGACACTGTCGTCGCGTCGGAGAAACCGTTTACGGAGAATACATCCGGAAGAAACAGCGGACTGTACACACAGAAAAATCTGTCGTTCTGTCAAAGACTTACGCTTGGATTCAATGGGACGTTACACTCAGCATTCTTAAAATACAGCGATGTTTTATCCAATGGAAAGTGTACAATTGGTAACGAATTATATCGTATTGTCGATTCAACTACAAGATGTCATTGGATTCCAATGAATAATTCAATCGCAGCCTGTCGTTGAATCGAGTCTGTGTTTAGTAATTGTTTCTAAACTACTTTCTTTTCCTCGACACAAGCCTGCACCAGTTGTTGCATTATTACCTGAAATATAACTGTCTGACTAATCTAAATACCTACATTCAAATGTTAGCTCCTCTAAGTCCCAATTTCTCAGTAGGTCCTCCATTTAATAATTATATAACTGGATACATTTAAATCACACAACTGCTGATGCAATACGCAAAACCACGAGATGACACAACACGGCTAACACCGAAACAACACAAAGGAACAACCGTCCATGTTGGCGGGTTCGCGGCGATAGTAACACTAAGATAATCCCTCTGCTCTTTATTCTTACCTTCATTGAATCGGGACATCAGTCCCGCCGAATACTGATTATAGTTCAGCGAACGACAAGGGCCATTGAAACAAAATTAATTTCTATCAGATGAATTATCACGAACTGCTGTTGCAGCAATAATTTTTGTACATTGAATAGACTGTATATACTTTGCTTAAATGAAACATAGGGTAAATTTCGAAAACAAAAAGATGTTTTGATTGCATTATATGTCAATACTGGTATTAGAAGGATTATACATATCGTTAGAACGAATATGAAATTATTTTGAATTTACTGGCGTACTTGTGATTACTTCGAATATAAGGATTGATTTTTTTCAATGACATGGATTTGAAACAATTGGACATCCAAATACTAACAATTGATTGGAAACGCAACAGTATTTTTTTCTGTGTACGGTGAACTCTAAATAAAATTAATGATTGTGTTACCTGACGCCAAACATGTTGCTATTTTCTTCCGAAGTCTTGGTTGAAATGGCTAGCACACAAAAGTAACAACAAGGTAACTATAGTCATAAAGATTCGCTGTACCGCGTGACCTTTGTGATGGATGCTAAACACCACAAAAATAAAAATTCCAGTAAAAATGTTCAAGTACACCTTTCTTCTTCTTCGTTTGTCAATAACAAAACGTGTCATCGTCCTCGATGGAGATGATTTACGATCAAGTAGGTAGTTTGTGACTCTTCTTCGCGGCCATATCTTCTCAGGCCTTTCGGAGCCGGCAGATGATGTATTTTTAGTGTCTATTGTGGTTGGATTTTTTCAATACGGCTTATTACGGTAGTCAGGGTTCTTCACAAATAGATCTTGTTATGGCCGCTTTGTAGCTGACACACCTTAACTCGCTACCTGTTTTATTCTTCGCTATAAAACCGCGTCATTCTTCCTGCTCTAAGCAATAGTAATAACCATTTATTGGTGGTATTTACAACTAAATGTTTGAAGCAGGTCAAAAGTTAACCAGGCAGATACCAAATTTGTCCAAGTATGAGTAACGACATTAATAACAAGTAACACTATCTTATCAGAAGAGCCAAAAATGCAGTCAATATTTTGAAAACCTTTAGCAATTATAAATGTGGAGTAGTTCCCAATATCTGTCTAATATTCTACAGATTTATAACTAGAATGTAACTACATCAATATCAGACTACAGGCCGATCCAATTTGACAACCCACCAAAGCACAACCTTCAAAAAATTGCAAAAATAAAAAACGAATGTTTGCGAGACTTGAGACAATGAACCTCCCTCATATTAGAGAAGACAAAAACTGAGTACAAATTAGCATAAACAAGCTTGCATCTACTGATAAGCTTTTCATTTTAGGGATGACTAGCAAAAATCTCCCTTTACTTATACAAAGCTATGAATACTTATTACCAGTAAGAGACAGAATATATTCCAACGTATTACACTCCAGATTTACCCCAGAATACAAAATTTTCAGCTTCCAACTAGGAGTAAAATATATGAACTTTCGTCAAGATGACCCAACCACATACATCAAGTTTAACCAGCAGATTTAAGAAAAATGGGATCAAAGTGAATTGGTATACATAGACCTTTGGAAGATGGCGAATGGTGTTACAAAAATTGTAGAAACTCCCTCCAGAATGTTCACTACATACAGCTGAGTTGACAGCCATCCAAAAAGCCCTAGAATATTCCCTCAGTAGTACCGACCTTAGAGATGTTATAATCTTCACCGACAGCAAGAGTGCAGCTACTAGATATCACCGACTTTCAGCCATGTCATCTCGGACATAATTGACTTCATGAACAGACACAGCAATTTGGGCAAAAATTCAAAAATCGTATAGATTAAATGACATGCAGGTATACCTCAAAAAGAAAAAGTACTGCTGAGAAATTTCACAATTACCCACAGTGACTTGAGCAATATGTTAAACAAGAACTATCATAGAAATCCATCCAGAGCGACATACAAACAGATCCAGCAAAACATAAGAACAGAGCCCTGGTTCAAGACAGAAACGAATAGACCACTTGTGAGAACCCTTTGCAGATTGAGGTGTAGCCCTCAACACAAAACTAGAATAGTTTTAGACGATGACCTTCACTGAAGATGTGAAGAGATTGGTACCACTGAACGCTGTATATTGGAATGCCAATTGATCAGTAATGAGGTAACAGACCTGTGTCAGAGATTGTCAAGCTGCATTTCATTACGTTCTAGTATGGACACTATACTAGCTAGAGAAAACAACTTTGCATACGAACTATCATATAACTTTTGTACACAAAAACTAAAACTAACACTGTAACTTGCAACTATGGCTGATGCCAAACAATATGATTTTGTTCATAGAAATTCAATAAAAATAGACGTTTCATCCACGATACACAGGCCAGTTGATCTCAGATCGGAGTCAACAACATAAAACAAGATACACGTTATTAAAATGAGAAAAAATAAAAAAAAATAAATTTTGGAGTACACAAAAAAATACGTACAATAATAGTACTAACAGAACGACTAACAAGCATACAAAAAAGACATTTTTGTCTTGAAATGGAGAACACCTCAGATCTCCGGAATGATTGCTTAATTACTCTTGTCAATTAGATAACCTCCAATTAAGTTTCTAAATGTTTTTGGGTAAGTTTCTAAAGCATTCTAGAAAAACATTATAAAAGTGGATTCCACAACACTTCCATCCTTGGTCTTTGTTGGTCAGTCTAGGTAAAATTAAGTTTCTTATATTTCTTTATTCTGGCGTGCAAGCTAAAAGATGCATAGAGGGCCCTGATAAGGGCCGAACGCTGTGGCTTCTGAATATGGGCAGAGAAATGCTCAACCTTCTAGAGGACCCTCTCTGCTTCCTGGACAAATGCGCTGTGTATCCCAACCTCAGGGTTCAGACATTCGGCATAAAATCTGAGGATAAAAAATTTTTTACAATACATACATAAAAAGACGGCACCTAATTAATGACCATGCAGATAACATATTTTATAGATAACTTAAATTTAGGTTCATATATTCGTCTACACTGTATGCAGGATTCTCAAAGTGGAATCTGTTTTACAGTTGTTTGGAACTTCCTAGAGAGATTTATTGATTTTATAAATGCCGGTAGCTTGTTGAAAAGTTTAATAGGTAAAACAACCGGACCTTTCGCCGATGCAGCTAAACCATGTTGAGGAAGTTGAATGTTGTATGTATTTCGGAGGTTGTAGCCACTTACTGAGCTAACATCAGATCGAGCAATAAAGCTAGAATGATTCTATTTGATATAACATACACAGTTGAGTATGAACAAGGCATATACGGTTAGGATTTTATGTGATTTGAACAAGTTTCTGCAAGATACTCTGATATCACTGTGGGCCATAGTTCGTATGATTTTCTTTTGGACTAGAAACAATTCCTGCACATGTGCACTATTTCCCCAGCATATCACACAGTAGTTCAGTACTGAGTGGACGTAGGCAAAATAGTACATACTCAGGATATTGAAGTCCAAGAACTGTCTCATCCGCCAAAGCACAAAACAGTGTTTTGATATTTTATTGATGATGGAGTCGATATGATTTCTCCAACTACGTTTTGAGTCAACCGTAATGCCCAAAAATTTGACAGCGTCCTTCTGTATAACTGACGTGTTATTGAAGCCTACGCGGATACTATAGTCAGTTTGAGTGAGGGAGAAGTTAGTAAGCTTTGTCTTAGAGTCATTCAAAATCAGCCCATTCCACAGTACTGTTTCATTTTCTCGGCTGAACAAGAAAGGTTATTAGCTAGATCTCCGATATTCCTGGCTTTAGCTGAAATGGAAGTATCATCAGCAAAAAGTGTAACAAAAGAATCACAAAGTTCAGTTGTAACCTCATTTATGAACAAGATGAATAGTAATAAGATAATAATATATAATTCTGAAGCCCCTACTTCTCCATTTTAACAGTTTGCAGGGACCTTCAAAAAACACTTCACCTAAGCTTTAAGCGCCACATTAGCATAAGTATTAGCTAATCTATTTCGTGTACAGAATTTCCTAAATGGAAAATGCAATCGCAGCATTAAGCAGAGATTAATAAAAACGGCAATATATTATGATAGGTCATGCATGTAACGACATTTAATCAAAGAGATAAGTTGACAAGGCCGAGATAACATTGACAGGTACTCTATGTGCGCGAGGCTATCTTAAATGGCTATTAATTTATGAATGCCTACATGACACGTGTTAAAAAGCTATAGTAATGTATCGGTGTGGGTGTTGTCCTTTGTTTATAATTTGTGAGCAAACAAAGTACCAGTAGTACTAGCTACAAGGTGTCTCTGAATTTTCTTGATACGTGATATTTTCGTAACAAAAAAAAGTTCAACGAAACCTGAGTGGAATTTTTGAAAGTACTATAGAGTCTATCATACCATGTCTTCCAAACGTTTTTTTATACTTCAACCCTTATAACCCACCCCCAAATATTTTTTTTCAAAAAAAAACTTTAACCCTTAAAACTCATCCTCAATTTTTTTTCAAATAGCACCCCACAGCTTTTCATACATGAATAAAGTAACTATTTTATTTAAAACCTTGTAATGCCTTCGATTTCATACACAAACTAACTTTTTTCGTAATTTCCTAGCCACAAGATGAATAAAATAGGAATTTGTTTGAGGCGTAATATTTTCGTGATGAAAAGGATAAAAAACATTTGTTTTCCAAAGGATGTATGATAGGTCGTTCACTACCCTTAGAAACCTGTCTAGGAGATATCATTTATGTAAGAAAACCTATGAGGTGCTGTTTGAAAAACAAAGGTTAGGGGTGAGTTTTAAGGGTTGAAGTACAGAAAAAATGTTTTGAAAGCATGGTATGACAGACCCTTTGATACCTTCAAAAATTCCACTCAGTTTTCGTTTGAACTTTTTTTTTGTTACGAGAATATCACGTGTCAAGGAAATTCAGGGACACCCTGTATACTAGGTCATATCTCGTCTCGTCTAGAGTTTTTTTAGAGGTGCCATGTAGGTAAATAGCGTCTGAATGAACAAAATGTTACATGTGTACTAGGGTTGGTACTGCCAAGCTGTGTACAAAGTTTCGTGGCAAATATTTTTTTCTAGGTGTTCGGACTTTCCTTGCTAGTAGTATATTACAACCAGTTTGAAAGATTTTTGAGACCTTATTGAACGGATCAATACATATTTCAATGAACACGGGATCGCCTTGAATCTGAAAAAGACAAAATGTATAAACATCAAAAAAGAAATAAAGAACCACAAACATTGATCGTGAAGAGAAAGAGTCAATACTTGAGTATAATTTATTATAAATGGAGAAAATGATCAAACTGTAGAAATGGACGCATAGAAATAGCAAGAACAGCTTATACGAAGATGAAGTCATTCCTACCAAATAGAAACCTTGATTTAAACGTAAGACTGCCTATCGTATGATGCTATATATCATCATTATTATTGTATAAAGTTGACGCCTGGACCCTCAACAAATAAAATACAGGGTGTCCCACGACAACTAAGACAAGCAATATATCAGAACTGGGCAGTAGTAACGAATTATAATTTTGGGGGTGTAAATTAGAACAAATTTAGTATATTTTCTTATTATTGTGTCACCCAATGAAGTATTTGTTCTTGATCACGTGACGTCCGATTCCCAGTTGATTATAACATACACCCCTACGGTTGAACTATTTTGGTAGTGTTTCATAATGGTAGTGGTACAGTCCTTTAAGTACCTGTAGCTCTTGAACTAATCATTTTAGACCCCAAGTGTGCGTTTGTTAGAATCGTTTTATCGGGAGGAACACAAAAAATCACAGATATATAGGGTGTCTCATTAAAATTTTTGAATCGGGCGTCACGTGAGCAAAAACTAATACCTCATTGGGTGACACAATAATAAGAAGAGATACTATATTTGCTCTAATTTATATGCCCAAATTTATAATCCGCGTCTACAGCCCAGTTCCGATATATTGCTTGTCTTAATCGTCGTATAAGCAAGGTACATGCTTTTGAGGTATGGATATATAGACGCATGAGGTGCAACTGCGAGTAGGAAAAGATCCAGAATCAGTCTTTAACATACAAAAAAGAAAACTTGATTACTTAGGACATGTAATGAGAGGAAATAGGTATGAGATTTTGAGGCTGATAATGCAAAGAAAAATTAAAGAAGATTGGTTGGGTGAAGATGCATATCGTGGTTGAAGAATTTCTGACACTGGTTCCATTGTACTTCACTAGAGCTGTTCAGAGCAGCTAGATCAAAAATAGAGTTGCCTTGATGATTGCCAATTTCTGAAGAGAGGAACCCGCACAGGCAGTTAATGGGCCTGGGTATACACAGTTGTACATAATTATGTATTTGTCATGTTAAAACACAGATTTCCGTTGCGACCAGAACTCACTTGTTTTTCAAACTACATACACAGCCTTTTTGAAGGTGGTAGTTAAGACCTTAGTGAATGACATCTGTTTGCGATTTTCTCAAAATAGTTTTTTAGTGTGCAAAAAAACTCTCAGTGCATAATTATACATTCTTCAAATGTCGGTAATTTAGCAACCAAACACGATATCCAAAAAGCGCAAGCTTTCTTCTTCAATTTACTCTTCGAATCATTATTGTAAGTTTAAAGGTAACGTCAGGAGCTTGGAGATGCGAAATTCATTTTTAGATTGTCCTTTGGACCTTACCTTTGAACCTGTTGACCTCACCTTTGGATTTTTGGACTTATCTCCCCTCATCTTAGACACACACACTGGAGAAAGGGAACAGGCGGCAACGCCTCCTCGCTAACACGGGAATACGTGTTTTCTTGGATTCTCAATTTCGCGCGCTATACCCCAGACCAGGGGTTCCCAATCTTTTTCAACCCGCGGCACACTTTCAAGTTTGGCATTTTGTCACGGCGCTCTTCCTTTGACAGCTATTTTAAATAGATACTGTCGAAACAAATAGGTATATACAATAATAGTAGACAAAAATAAAAACTTCCTCAATAGGAAATGAAGTTTATTTCATTATATTTATAAGAATTCAGACTTGAAACAGAAAACAAAAAGAAAGATTCAAGAAAAACAAAAATAAAGAACGACAGTCAAATGAATGTAACGATTGAGCTTTGTGATCTCCGCATAGTTATTCAAAACGGGGAATAAAATTCGACGCTGCGACTCTCATTTCTTGCTCCTCATTGATCCTTGAGCGATATTTGCTCTTGATTACAGCTACGGCTGAAAATCCAGCTTCATATAAATATGACGTTGCGAACGGACGAAAAACTCTTAAAGCCTAAAGCACCAAATCGGATTTGGCGAATTCTGGCGGAGCTTGCGTATGAAAGGGATCTTGGATCCACGCAAATTTGTCGACATCATCATCTGCAAAATATTTCGAAAACCATTCAGTGAGCTTCCATAAGTGTTCTGTGAAAAGGGCCATCAGGTCTTGTGAGACAACCAGTTCATTGGATCCCGCATATTTATACAATTGGGGAAAGCAACCTTGACCGCCGCCTGCATTCGTCTTTTTTATCTAAACTTGTTGTTTCTTCCTGAACGTTGTAATCGTCTCCAGTGGTTTCAAAGTGTGGCGAGCGTCAGAATAGGTATTGTTGCTTTTTAGGCACCTAGAAATATTTGTGCCTTAGACTTAGAGGATCGACTCACGGACCCCTTTTTACTTTCTACGGCGCACCAGGGCGCCGCGGCGCACAGGTTGGGAGCCCCTGCCCTAGACCTTTAAGGACTAAACAGAACTTTTAGAAATTGGATAATATCATCGTATTTCGAAATGCAATGGCTCCAGGTGGTGCTCTGAACAGAAAGACAACTAGTGAAACTGGTACGATCAGCTAATGCATATTTAAATTTCTCCAGGCGCGTTACTCATAGCTCATAACTCATAATGTGTTCTGATTTCCTTGCGGCCCACATATGGGACAATAATAACGCAGAAATATGTCAACACAATGGGCCTGCTACCGTTCGACGACAATATTATTTAGGAATTCGTCCGCAGGCGTCGCGGCACAGCCTTATTGTAACACTATTGTTTTAAACATCGACTTGTAAATGTAAATGTCGCCTGATAAGTAATAACTTTTTCTTGTGCGTTGCCCATTATTATTCAACTAATTAAACTTCTCATAATGTCAGGCGTAATGGTACGTTAGACGAGTGATTAATTTGGTATGTGTGAAAAGTGTGGGCGAAATGAAATGAGAAGATGAAAAATGGGATGGAGAATTTGAAAAATTGCTTGTTTGAGTGAGTATCATGTCGTACATGTGTATCTTTCTTGTCTGTATTTGATAGAGTGACATACATTTATTATAGCCTTCCTGATTAGACACCCACGTGTAAAACTAAGGAAGGGAATGGATAACACCGCAATGAACTTTACTATGCTTCAACGTGATCTTGATACTATTGTCCGATGGTCGGAGTCCTGGCTGCTACCACTCAACCTTCTGAAATGCTGCGTTCTTCATCTGGGCAAAAAACAATCCCAGACACGTGTACAATATTGCTGAATGTACTGTTGAAAAGGTATCTAGTCATACTGATCTTGGAGTAATCGTAAATGATCTCCTTGACTGGTCTGAGCACATCCAGCAAGTTGCATCCAAAGCGAAAAGGTTATTATATATGATGGAAAGATCATTGAACGGCTGTAGCATTCGCACTTGTTCATTCCTATTCACAACTTTCGTGAGACCAGTAATGGAGTTCGCTGGTCCGGTGTAGGAGGCAGCCTTCATTCGTGACAAGAACCTGTTGGAGCTAGTCCAGCGTCGTGCGACGCGCATTCCCTTTGGAGCCCGGAGACCCATCTATGATGAACGCCTCAAGTTATACAGGCTCCCAGCATTCGCTGACAGAAAACTTCGAGGTGATCTTATAATCACATTTCGGGCACTGCATGGCCTATTTAGCACTGATCTGAGGTACATGTTCCAGCTATCACACAGCAATCTCCGAGGACACAACCTGAAACTACAGAAGGAGCCGTTCAGAACATCAATCCGGCAGTGATTTATTACCAATCGCGTGTTTGACTCTTGGAACAGACTTCCCGTCGATGCGGTGAAGGCAAATTCCGTCACAAGCTTCAAGACCAAATATGACAGGTGGTGTTGTGACCAAAACTTGTAACTCTGGTTCGTGCAATTTCTAACACCTTGTGAACGTTTATGTCTGACATGATTTTTTCCCCTTATTTTGTAAATGAGTTTATAGTACCTTGTACTCTACTCATATCTATTGTATAGTAATAATAATATTAATAATAACTGGGAACCTCAAAATCAATGTTAAAGTATGCAGCAACAACTTCAACAAGCGACAACGACCGCAGATCATTTGGAAGTGCAATTGATAACCGGTTTTAAACAAATACGATGCACTCTCAAAAATTGTACAAATGATATCCAAGAGACATCATTTGGACATTCAAACTACACAGCTTTGGACGTCCGTGTCTCCATGATTTATCCAATAATGGACACGTACTTGGATACATTTTGTACACTGTTAAATGGATCTCTATGAATAAAAAAACATTTATGCATATACTATTTATTATAGAAATAACTGTCATTAATGAACAGTTAGATATCTCATAGAAGTAGACCTCTGTTTTTCACAAAAAAAGAACGAAATTTGACAGGAGTTGAATATAGACTATAATACCAGACAAAATAAGATCTAACATTAATGAAATCCTGTCACTAAGAGATTTAGGGTCGGTTGTACAAATGCGGGGTTAACACGAGATTTGTTAAGCCTAAGCTTAGCTAAGCTCAGGCTTAAAGTCGACACCCGTTGTACAATCGTTGGCTTAGTTAAACCTGGTTGATAATGAAATTCACTACAGTTGGCATCAATGAAGCAACACGTACTGACATAATCATCTGAAAAATTACCTTTTTTGGTTTGGCACTTATGACAGTTTGTGCCAAATTTCGGCAATGACCGTTTCTGTCTCTGTTCTTTCATTTGTTCTCGTTGTTAAATTAGACACAAATCTTTCAAAAAATATGACCTAATAAAGTGACAAGCAATTTGAGGGTTCCTCGTTGACATATCTTGTGACTTGTATCAGGTTAAGTTTAAACCTCAGCTAAGCTCGCGTTAAGCTTCAGCTTACGTAAGCTCGTGTTAAGCTTGAAGTGGGGGAATAAGCCACCATTGTACAACGGACATTTTGCAGCTGACGTGGTTTAAGGTCGGCTTACCTTAAGCCGAAGCTTAAGCTCGCATTGTACAACCGGGCCTTAGTCATATATAATGACAAACATGGCTAAAAGTCTTCTTCTGTCGTTCACTCAAGTTTGAGATATTTCATTTTAATAGAACGCCAAATCAAAGATTTTAGATTTTTTATTTTCATCACACCAGAATGAAACTCAGAACAGCGACAGGATTTGTAATCAGCACCCTCAAACAAATAATCTAAAGCACGAGGTTTCATCTTAATAGAAAACTAAATGAGGACTTTCAGTTCTTTAGGAAAACCTTAAGATCTGGAAGATCTGAAATTTTTGATTTTCCTCAAACGAAACTGAAGGTCAAAACTGCGATCGGATTTGTAAATAGCGCCCTCAAGTTATCCGAAACACGAGGTTTCATCTTAATAGAAATCCAAATAAAGATTTTCTACTTTTTTAGGCAAACCTTAAGATCTGAAAGATCGGAAATTTTTTATTTCAATCATTTGAGACCGAAACTCAAAACTGCAACCAGATTTGTAATCAGTACTCTCAAATTATCCAAAACACGAGAAGTCATCTTATTAGGAAGCCTAATAAAGATTTTCGATTTTTCAGGCAAGCCTTAAGATCTGAAATATCAGAAATGTTTTATTTTCCTCAAACAAAACTGAAACTCAAAATTGGGATCCAATTTGTAATCAGCACCCTCAAATTATCTTGAACACAAGGTTTTATCTCAGTAGAAAGTCAGATAAAGATTTTCGATTCTTTAAACAGATGATCTGAAGGATCGGAAATTGTGTATTTTCGTCAAACAATACTACAACTCAAAGCGGGGACCGGATTTGTAATCAGTGCTCCTAAGCTATTCAAAATACGAGGTTTCATCTTAAAAGAAACACAAATAAAAATTTTCAGGTTTTTAGGTGGTTCTGAAATTTTTTATTTTCTTCAAACGATAGTGAAACTCAAAACTGCGACCAGACTTGTAACTAGCACCTTCAAATTATCCAAAACACGAGGGTTCGTCTTATTATTATAGTGTATTATCAATGTAGTCAGTATAAATAATTGCAGTAATTTTCATTTTTTCCATATTTCTTAGTAATATCTACAACTTTGCTCCTATTATTGCTTATTTAAATCGCCCTGTATATCCATAGTCCTTTTAAAACCATATTGATACAGATCTCATTACCACACGTATAATTTGTAAGAAATTCGTGCTCAAATTGCAGGCATCTATCATACATAACGTATAAAATATGAGCCCAAATGCAAACGATCATTATTTAACCAGGTACCATTTAAAAAAAATATTAGTCCTTTCTCAGTTTACCAACATTTGCCCGAGCATAATCAATATGCATCCAATTAAAACCAGTAAATATTATAGCGATATTTCAACTATTCAATGTATAGTCGGTGAAATATCGCCTCTAAACTAAGACATTTGTTCCTGAAACCGAAAAGCGAGCTTTCGTTGTGAAAAATGCCCGTCCAAATTGGTAGGAATCCTTTTCGGACAGCCGATTTTTCAACTTGTCCTCCGTTTTTTCTAGATCTTAATTATGTATTTCGCCTTGGAAGGCTAGCTAGATCTTCATCAGTTAATAGTCCAGGCCTTGTAGTAGGTCCATGTGTCGGCCGTGCCTGGCAAGTAGGCCCCGTAGGCCCTTTTTGCTATGTCCTAATATCACCCCTCATCAACCATCACGGCCTACATCCCCCTCCCTAATCTGAGAGTCTTGAAACGGTCCCATAATAAAGTCTTCGACAAAGGTACAATAGTCGTCATTAATATATGGCTCCATAGTATGGTGGACCTGTATAGAGTCGGAGGCAATAAGAGCCAAACTTAATAAGGTTCAACGTTTGGCATGTCTTAGTATAACCAGTGTAGTGCGCACAACACCTTTGAGTGCCATTGGATCACTATTGAATCATCCTCCTTTGGATCTGGTAATTCAAGGGGAAGCTAGAAAAGCTGGGTTCCGTCTCTGGAGTCAGGGTAGCTGGATCTTTATGAATCCAGGCAAAGGACATCCGACGATTCTAGCAGAGTTGCATGAGGATAGTCCTATTTTGTTGGCGAGGAGCGATATAGTTTCTCCTACGCATCGCTTCAATCGCAAATTTACGGTGGTGTTTCCGTCAAGGGAAGAGTGGAAGTCTATGGAAAGACAGCTCATCGAAGGAGGAGGACAGGTCTGGTACACAGACGGTTCACTCGCTAGAGAGGGCTCGGGAGTCTACGGACCCCATACAAGACTTTCACTCCCTCTTGGGGGGCACACCACAGTATTCCAGGCTGCTTGTGTAAATCGTATTCGGGGAATTGACGGGTCTAGGAGGAGGATTACTATCTACTCCGACAGTCAGGCAGCCATCAAAGCACTGAGTGCTTGGAAAATAACGTCGGGACTGGTCCTAGAGTGCAGGAGGGCTCTTGACGACATATCAGCTAAACACAAGGTATCACTGATGTGGATACCTAAACACGCTGAGGTAAAGGGCAACGACATGGCAGACAATCTGGCTAGGATGGGATCCGGCAACAGTTTTATGGGCTCGGAACCAGCCTTAGGACTATCTGTAAACTTGATTAGGAAAACAACTGGAGAGTGGATCCAGAATCAACACTCTCTGAGATGGAACAACACCTCTCGTCATCTCCGTCAAGCTCGGGAACTATTAGCAGGGCCTGCAGAGAGAATAGGACGATTTTGTCTCTCTATGGATAGGAGTAACTTGAGATTGCTAGTAGGCCTATTAACGGGTCACAACACTTTCAGGCGTCACCTGTTCGTGATGAGGGTGGTCAACGACCCAACGTGCACGTGGTGTGGTGAAGAGGAAGAATCCTCGGCACACATCTTGTGTCGCTGTGAAACCCTGGGTTATCATAGGCAGACTCAAGAACCTTGGAACCGATAGAGATAAAACGGATAGGACCTAAGAATGTACTTGCCTTTGCCAAAAGAGCAGGTCTTAGGAATTAGCGCGGATAGAGGCGCAAAAGGGCCCATCGTGTGGCCTATGCACCAGTCACATTCCGTGCTGGATAGCCTCTGGTCCTTAATCATTCATTCAAGATACAATAGTTGTAATACTTCTACCCTCTTCTTCTCGAGCCAACACATAAATAGTCTATCAGCACTTGCTGAATTTCGTTATGCTATGTACGTTTTAATCTCAACATAGGTTTCTTCTAGGAAGATTTCGAATAACAAAATGAATAAAACACACGCAGATATTTTTTAATGGGTGCTTGTGAGTTTAGCTTCTGATAAGGCTATATTGACTGGACCATTGTAACGTGCATACAGCAATTTGTTTGGAGAATAGAATCTCTAGCAATTAGCAATATTTTTGCAGTTCTGTTTAACCGCTGATATATTGAGTGTTACGAAGCGATATTTGGTAAGCGCTATGGATTTAGATTTATTATACTCGTATTTAACCAGAAATACTCAGTAGTATCTTAAATCAAATATAGATGCAAGATATAAAATACTGAACACCAATAATGGGCTAATTTACCATTATTCTTGGAATGGCTCTCTGGATAGTTTTTGACGAGACCAACACATACATTTTTTTAGAATTTTTTTCAAGGCAAAAAGCAAAAAAACGTCGAAAAACTGCAGAATGACGTCACGGACCCCCTAATGAAGTTTGGCAACGCCGAAAGCTCGGTTTGTTTCTAGTTGCGGCGCTTACGTTTAGCTGTCGTGTTCTGTGAACGCTAAATAAGTCGTTCCATGTTCCATGGTCGATGAAATTTACAGTAGTCTGTTATCTGTCGGCCAGTGATAATACTGATAACCATTCCACGATAACCTCAAATCTAAATATGACAATTTTTTGGCGACACTAGATGACAGCACGACGTCACTGGAACACAGAAGCTTCTGTCTACGGTGATATTTTAAATCGATTTATAGGTAGAACCTCAGAGTAACAACTGAACATAGAGGTAGTGAACAACTAATACTAATAGGCCAACATCTTTTCTTACGTTGTCATATCGACCACCAGATACGGCAATCATAATTGTTTACGATCCTCTTAATTGTCTAGTATCCAGAAATATTGCATTCTAGGTTAAAAAAGACGGAATTTTGATGGTTCAGAAATGGTTATAACAAAATCAATAGATATGTTGACCTCTACTGCGTTACTGCATGTTTCTTCATCATAAACGCAAATTCTGTCTTACATAAATTTTGAGGAGTTGGCAACACCTATTTAATTTTCCTGCGATTTGTTTACAGTAAACTTCAACTGTCAAACGTTTATTTTGTTTGTGCGTCTTTTATGCTTGGTCAGTAAAATCGAGTTCGCTATTTGTAGGTAACTGTAGTGAAGCTTTACGAACTTGCTGTGCTATATTCGAGTGTAGTTTAACAGTTTTTCGAGACGGGACAGTGCAGAGCAGTGTTTGTAACATGGGTTGCATTGGAAGAATTTTCAGGTTAGTTGGCAATGTTTGGGTCTGACTGATCCTGAAGTGGTTTGTTTACTACCTCTACCTTCAGTTGTTACTCTGAGGGTAGAACAAATTGGGTGTGACCTATATAGGTTATATTTTAATTTTTTTCTTTCGAGTTTTTGAAGAATAAGAATTGATAGACCTGACGTACAATAATATGATTATACATCGATTACTGGCACAGATACGTCGTGTCGCGTCAGTGTAACGTTGCCACTGGTTCGTTCGTTGATATTTGATTCAAATAACCTATTTCGACTCAACTACTGACATTTTATAACAGCTATTTCTAAACCCTCATCCACAACAACAAAACAAACTTCCCTATCTGTGATAAATCAATGAAAACGGAATACTGTGTTATACTTTCCATCTTCTAATTCTTAAAGTTAATTATTCATTAGTCGTCAAGCTGTAGTTAACTGTACAAAGGAATTTGTGGGATGACATGTGATTAACTTTAACTACTGGTTTAACTATAAGCGTTGCAAACCACTGATAGTGCACTAGACTTCATCTAGGAAACAATGGGGCCGTCTTTATAGATCTAACGGCGGCATACGACACCATAAACCATAAAATATTACTGGAAAAAATTTTTAGAATGACAGGAGACTACCAGCTGACGAAAGTGATAAAAACAATGCTATCTAACAGAAGATTCTATGTAGAGTTCCAAGGAACAAGAAGCCGTTGGAGGAACCAGAAAAATGGCCATCCTCAAGGTAGCGTGCTAGCACCCATGCTTTTCAATGTTTATACCAACGACCAACCAATCGATCCATCAATAAGAAGCGGCTATATGCCGACGACGTAGCTATCACCTGCCAGTCAAAAAACATCGCAGAGATAGAGGAGCACATAACAGAATCCCTATCAAGATTAAATGATTATTACAGATCAAATCAGCTCCGCCCAAATCCAGCGAAAACGTAGACATGCCTATTCCACCTCAATAACTGACAGGCGAGAAGGGAACTGCAAATAGGGTGGAACTCAGTCAGACTGCAACATTTTCCAAACCCAGTCTATCTAGGTGTAGACCGCTCCCTGACATTCAGAAAACATATCGACAAAACCAAGACCAACGTCAACACCAGAAACGGCATTCTCCGGAAACTGACTAGTGCTCGATGGGGGGCAGACCCTAACGTCCTGCGCTCCTCGGCCCTTGCACTGTGCTACTTCGCAGCCGAGTATGCATCCCCCGTATGGGAGATCATCACATGCCCACAGACTGGACCCTGAACTGAATGACACGTGTAGATTAATAACCGGAAGCCTAAAACCCACTAACCTTGATCAGCTCTACATGCTAGCCGGAATAGCACCACCGCAAATAAGTAGGGAAACCTTAGCCATAACCGAATGAAGCAGACAATGTGAAGACACCAGACATCCTCTGTACCAATATATACCGGCTTTATGCAAACTACATAGCCCCTCATAGCCTCTAGAACTGCTACCAAGGAGGCAAAATGGGAACAGCGCCTAGCAGTCGACAACATCCCAACCTGGAATACAAAAGAAAAACTTCCTGCAGGCTCAGACTTAGACTGGGGCACCTGGAAAACCCTCAACCGACTCCGGTGCCAAATGGGGAGATCCAAGAACAACCTCCTGAAATGGGGATACGTGGAAGAGGAAACGTGTGAATGTGGAGAATCCCAGACAGTGGAGCACCTTCTAGCGTGTCAATCTCTACAAGCCCCATGTCCCATCCGAGACCTTTGGACGTGCAATGAAAATGCTGTGAAATGCGCCAGACACTGGAGTGATATATGAACATTTATAGTTATATTCACAACATATATCTATTTTTATCTATGGATATTTTATAATTCCTAGTTACAAGTTGTAGTTCAGACACGATTAGATAAATAAATCTAGTTTATTCATAATGTGTTGGAAAGCATAATCGGTTCAGTTCCCCATTGTCGCCAAAAAGAAAGCACCAGGCTAAACTCGAATAGAAAGAAGAAGCGATTGGTTATTCCGTAGCTGTGCGTACATCTCCGTCCGCAAACCGCCATAAATTTAACAACTCGATTGTTCGAAATGAGTGTAAACGTATAGTAAAGGCATACGCGCATATCTGCTTAAAAATTCAAAAGCCAATTCTGTAACATCCTGTACTACTCGGTCGACGTATATGTACGCGTACCATTTGCATTGTTAAGTCGATGGTATTGTTCCAACGAGAACATTAGTTCGAGGAAACAATATGTCATTTTCTTGTTTTATCTCCATTTTTACGAACGACGCTGTTTAAGGCAGACCTCGGCGTATAACGAGTGGTCTGCAGTTTGATGGATCGTTTTGACAGCGCCGAGGAACCAGATGATGATGGTGAGGTATGAAAACAGGAAGTGTTGGGCAGAGGAAGGATATGGATATAAAAATTAATGTCCTAGTGTTCATTCTGTTAGGCTCTAATCAATAGTGGAGGCACGTCTCTATATGGAGAAAGTGTTCGGCAAGTAGTGTAGTATTTTTTATTTATTTATTTATTTGACCATTTTATACAAATGAATGCATTTATGGTAAGTCAAAATGGAGAAAGCCTAGAAAGGGTAAAAAACAAATTTATAAGTAATTAAGACTAACTTAATATGTATGTAATATGTATGTACAGAGACTTGTGATAGTAATTCAGAAAAAGAAAAAAATATATATATTATATATATATATATTCCTCAGTGAGAACTGTTAATATTGGTGCTCAAATATTCCTGTGTGGAATAGAAACAGTGGTCCAGTAACATCTGTTTGACTTTTTTCTTGAACGTGTGTAAATTGCTTTGACGGTAGTCATCAGGCAGTTTTTTATAAAACCTGATGTCTAAAGAGTTTTGCTTAGAAGTAGTTAATCGGTATCTTGGTGGCTTTAATGCTTCAGATCTTCTGGTATTATAATTGTGGATATCTGACTGGATGGGGAAATTCTGGGAATTCACATGAATGGCAATTAATGAGTAGTAAATATACAAACAAGGGACTGTTAATACGTGCAAACTTTTAAATATCGGCTGACAGTGACTATTGTAACGTGCTCCTGTTATGACTCTCAGTGCTTTCTTTTGTAGCTTAAAAGCTATAGTAGTGTTTGAGGCAAAGCCAGATAACTTCTTATTCTTCATGTGCCGTCTCCTCTTAGAAGGTTAATTTTCATCATGGCGATACTTGCTTTAGATGCGGCTGCTCGAAATAATTCTATTGATGTACAGGGTGTCCCATTTTGGGCACTTTTATGGGGTATCTCGGTTATTTTAGAAGGTAGAGAGTTGCGGTTTTCGCGACAGTGTGAAACTAAAGATGCCATCAACAAAATTATCATGGCCCTCTTGGTTTTTGAGATACAGGGTGAAATCGAAGATTATCGATTTTCGGACCACCCTCGTATCTCGGTTGTCTTTTATTTTATTGAAAAGTTTAAAAAAGGGTCTTATAGAACTTTTCTGTAAAATCCAGTGATGTAGTATGATTTTTTCTTACTCTAACCATTTTTCAGTTATGAAGCAAACATATATTTTTTTAAATGGAAGACCCTGTATATTATTTTTGAAGTCAATCGGAAATACTCTGCAAGAGACTTCCTACTCAAATTCAAAAAAACAGAATCAAAATACTTTTTTCAAATGATAATGTCTGATTAAAATGATGAATATTGTGTTATTATAACATTGAGTAGATAGTGGGCTATGACTCATCTATTAAAAACAAAAAGCAAATCTGTGAAAAACTTGCGAGACTGTCAGCTTTTAATCATATTTTTATTAAATATAGCTTTGTTCTTTCTGTGTTTTCACTTTAATTATTATCAATTTTCTATAATAATGGCAGCTTAGATACCCAGAGAGACATCAACCGTTTTCAAATATATTTGCTCATCTAAAAATAAATATAGTTAGGTACGGATTCTTTATTCAACCACGTCCTAACACTTGTTTCAAGAAAAATATGGAGCAAAGAAAAACAAACGTATTAGGTTACATAGCAGCAACACATTCATCATCTTGTAACCACAAGGAAGAAGCTGTAGGGGTACAAAAATCAGCTGCAGAGCTAATTCTAAAAAAATGCAATTGCCATCCATACAAGTTTAAGATACTTCAAAATTTGCACAGTATCCATGTTTGGGAATTTTTAATCGCCATAACACGAAGGAGACCAATAGTTCTTTCAAATGCTATTTAAAGAATAAGAAATTGTGCCAGATTTGCATTCGAAAAAATAGTATCCAACTTGAACCAACATCTCTAAAAGCTCCTCGATGTTTTTAGTTTTTATTTTGATTCAAATTCAAATTTAATAGTGTGTTGATATAGGTAATGTTTGGTTTTAAGTAATGTAATACAATAAGTAGTATTTACTGAACATGATCACTAATAGTAGTTAATAGCGTATAAAATACAATTAAATAATTGAGTTTAAAAGTATTGAGTATCTTGTATCTCTATAATTGTATACTTGGATATTGTTTTTAATAGATTAGTCATGGCCTACTGCTACAAATAAAGTAAAAAATGAAATTTTTAGCTTAATTTTCAGAAAAAATTCATACTAACATACATTTTTGAAAAGCTTGAATTATTTCCGATTGACTTCAAAAATAATATACAGGGTATTCCATTTAAAAAACCTCGTGGTGGTGAAACATCAAGCTTTAACGCTAAACGATGCCGGCCTAAAACCCAAGAACCACAAATTCATTGGACGATGGCCGCGAAAGCCTTACACGGTGCATGTTCTAAATCTTATTTCTCGAAAGTGTCCTCCAGAACTAAGCTACCTTTAGCCCTCTTAAGTGACCTCGTAGAACTAACCCTAAACTTTCCCATGGCCTCCTGGGGAACTGTTTGTAGATCCTGTTGTGAAGGATAAACATGAAAAGCTTCAAAATTCCTCACATAGTAGGCTAATAATTAACATACACGTTACCGATTTCCTAGGACTAGGATCAATATCGCAGTACACATTAAAGACTTATGAAAACTCAAAAATAGTAAATAGAAAGTGATGAATTAAGTCTTACCACCTTCACTTATAATATAAACCCTTATTTCCTTTTAGAGAGTTTCCAATATAACTAGATATGCATCATTAAACAAATGTCTATGAATAATAGCCGCAATGTGAAATATTTCAAACTTGGGCATTTAACACCAATATGGTATCAGGCGGAGTACCTATATTTGTTTATGCGTATTCGATAAATAATCATGTTAACAAATTGACCATTATAGTTGTCCAGATAGTCAGTATTTATGTAAAGCATCATAACTTTTCCACATCTGCATATATTGTATATGAAATAAATAAACAACGTTCAGGTCTCAGGATTTCCGTCTCGACTGCCCTTGTTGCATTTTGACTGAAAGTGATCTTTCAGACAGCTAAGCGTTTGGTTAAGCATTGGAAAATCAGGTGTTCCAGTTTGTTGTCGGTACACATTCTGATGTTTTTACCTATGATATTTCTTCTTAAAATGATGACTGGTATTGACATAAAACAAATGAAGGCGCAAGTAGATAAAGGTGTCATGTAAAATTTTTTCAAAAATGTGTATTTTCCGTTCAATAAGCTTAAAATATGCTTCCATTTCATTCTTAAGTTTCTCTCTAGAGTTCGCAGCATGGCACATGAGTTTTAGGTTATGTCATACTGTTTTGTTATGCTTTAGTGTAAGGGTGGTGTTGTTGAAACAGTTTCTTTTACTAAGATGTAGTCAGTGATGCCTAGAGGAAAATACATTTGAAGACACAAGTGGATAAAGGTATCGTGTAACATTTTTTCAAAAATGTGTATTTTTCATTCAGTAAGCTTAAAATATGCTTCCATTTCATTCTTGGATCCCTTTGTTATGTTATTGTCATAAATAACATCGTTATTTAGGTGATAAAGATGTTACGTACAATACTTTTTACTTTCCATAGTGGATAAAGGAGTCAAGGTAAGAAAGAGTATAAATATGGTTCTATGAAAAAATTTTTGAAGACAACGAAGGGCATCCAATGAAAAAAAGAAAAACCAATTAGTGATTAGATCAGTTTCAAGTTTTGTGTTTTTTTTTTGCAATAAAAAACACCATTGTTTGTGTACATAGCTCTATTTTCCATATGCCTTTAATACAGGCTATGCCAATTTTTCATGTATAAAGGTGTCATGTACATTCAAAGTCCATTTTCCCGTGAAATATAAAAGTGTCTCTAAATTGAAAAAACAGACGAAGAAAATACATAACTAAGCTTTGAAAATACTTAACTATCTGCCTCAATTGTGGTGCATAAAAAAGTTCCAATCGAAAATCTTTAAATCAATTTTTCTCAGAATAGTTATTTTGTGACATGACACCTTTATCCACTTGTGTCTTCAAATATCTGAAGGGTTAATTTATCTTACGGCTCCAATCAAAAAATTATTCGCGGAAAAAGTGACTGATGAACAAAAGGCGATTCAATTGATAATTAATTTTCAGTATTATTAAAATATTTGCATAATAAAATATTTTCTTATTCTTATTGTGTGCCAAACTTGAGTGTGAGATGAAAGAAATTGTAGTATATAGACCATTAGACCCTCTATTATGTACACCACTGGATTTTGTATGATAATACCTCCACCATTAATTAAAAGCTTGTTGAATTGTCTTGAAACTGTTTAAAGAACATCGAAAAAGCTATCTCTATTAGCCCATTCCAATCCCTAAATTAATTAATTTTTTGGACTACCTATGTAAATATATATTTTATAAAATTTAATTGTAGAATCAGATCTCCTAATTCAAGAACGGTTTTACCAAACATCCTGTATTTGTTCGCAAATTTATATCATCACCCCTTAGAAAAACAAACCTCTGATGCCACTGATCGGCAGATTTTTCAATTAAACCACTTTTTCTCAGGTGCACTGATGGCGTACTGGAACTCATTGTTACTAAACATCATTAATGTTGATGAGCTAATGCTGCAAAGCTGAGATTTCAATAAGAGCAAATTGGAATTCATTAAGGCAAATAATATTTAATACAAGTGGCATTTATTTTCAATGAACAAGGAATTATATTCGTTAACCTTCGAATATACCCGCAATGCAATCTTGAAGAGTAAAATCAGTGGCTTTCGTACAATGACCAGTGAATAGGTAAATGAAGTGATTGGGCACCGTCCACAGGGTGCTTTTGGCTACTATTGGAGTAGTATCATGGATTTTGAAACAATGATTAAATCATTATAACCTCTTGATGCAGGGGTTCCCAATCTTTTTCAACCCGCGGCGCACTTTCAGGTTTGGCATTTTGTCACGGCGCCCTACCTTAGACAGCTATTTTGAATAGATACTGTCGAAACAAATAGGCATCTACAATAATAGTAGACACAAAAATTGAAACTTCCTCAATAGGAAACGAAGTTTATTTTATTATATTTATAAGAATTCAGAATTGAAACAGAAAACAAAAATAAAGACTCAAGAAAAACAAAACAGTCAAATGAATGTGACGATTGAGCTTGGTGATCTCCGCATAGTTTTTCAAAACGGGGAATAAAATTCGACACTGTAGCTCTCATTTCTTGCTCCTCATTGATCCTTGAGCGACATTTTTTCTTGATTACAGCTACGGCTGAAAATCCAACTTCATATGAATATGACGCTGCGAACGGAATAAAAATTCTTAAAGCTTTTGGAGTTAGGTTTGGATATTCATTTTGAATCGATAACCAAAACTCCACCATCGGATTTGGAGAATTCTGGCGAAGCTTGCGTATGGAAGGTATCTTGGATCCACGCACATTTTTCGACATCATCATCTGCAAAGTATTTCGAATACCATTCAGTGAGCTTCCATAAGTGTTCCGTGAAAAGGGCCATCAGATCTTGTGAGACAACCACTTCATTGGATTCCGCATCTTTATACAATTGTGTGCCGCCGTCATTCTTTTTTTTTTATCCAAACTTGAAGTTTCTTCCTGAACGTTGTAATCTTCTCCAGTAGTTTTAAAATGTCGCGAGTGTCAAAATAGGTATTGTTGCTTTTTAGGCACCCACAAATATTTGTGCTTTAGACTTAGAGGATCGACTCACGGCGCCCCTCTTTACTTTCTACGGCGCACCAGGGCGCCGCGCCGCACAGGTTGGAAACCCCTGTCTTAGTGTATACAAAAATGGGTGTACTATTGCATTTTGTTACTCTCTGCATCGTTTTGTTCACTAGTAATTCCAATTTAAAGTTTAAAAAAAGGAATTTAAATTTATCCAATCGGTGCTATGCGCGCCATACAATAGCAGTGCATTGTTGCCTCGTCAACTTCCAAATCCCGGTATTGACGCAATGTTCACAGAGTCCGGTGCAATTCAGTCACCCAACCCAAGCGCTAACCGCGCACAAGGCTGCTGCTGCCCCACTATCGAAGGCAGGCGCTGTTCATCACGCTGCCACGTGGGTCCCCTTTTTTCCACTTACGCAGGCTATCAAAATCTTAGGTACACGGATCTGGACCAGCTAACATGATATTTTTTCTCGTCAACATTAAGAAAGTCTACATTAAAAAATCCAGCCTCAGTTTAATGGTCCGATGAAATTTGATGCCACCTCCTGGAACATATCGCGGCCACTGTGCGACCTTCCACGATCATGAAGCTGTCGCTGAGGTACTGTGCAGATAAATATAGTTCTTGTTTGCTGCTTCTAACCTATGTGAATTCGTTGGCTTCTCTGACCGTATATCATCATCATAGTCACAATGTCTTAACAGACATGTTGTGAACTCGTAAATTGCATTAAGTCGGAGCTAGAGTATTGCCGACACGAATATTATCAATAGTTTTGAGCACTGTATCTCGCCATCGTTCGCGATTTGTTGTCAGTTTAGTGGCGCTCTTGACACTCATATCCAGCAACTGTTTTGTCGTATCCACCCAGCGTGTAGGGGGACGGCCACGGCGCCGCCCACTCGGGGCATGACCCTGAACTACAAGTTTCTCCATATTATCGCTTCTGTGTATATGTCCGAAGAATGTAAGCATTCTCGTCGACACAATGGAGGATAGTCTCTTTGGATTACCGACCTCATCCAGTATGGAGACGTTAGTTTGATGGGCGGTGTAAGGAACTCTCAGCATTCTCCTCCATGTCCACATTTCAAAAGCGTCTATGCGAGCTCGATCTGCCTTTTTAACAGTCCAAGCTTCCGAGGCATACAAAAATATGGAGAACACAAGAGACTGAACCAGCGACATTTTTGTAGCTTTAGTGATGTTATGGTCACGCCATATTTTAGTAAGCTTTGTCATGGCCACACGTGCCTGTTGAATACGCCGTCGAATCTCATTTTCACAGCTACCCGAATTATCGATCAAAGAACCGAGGTATATAAAACTTCTTCACAACGGCCTATTGACTTTATTTCTCGATAATTATCATGCTCTCTATCTACGATCATAACCTTGGTCTTATTGTAGTTAATACCAAGACCATACTCTGCACTACGTTGTTCTAATATGTTTAATAGAGCTACTAGTTCTTCCTGAGAAGCTTCAATAAGGGTTGTATCGTCAGCAAATCTTAAGTTGGATATTTTGCTTCCGCCAATAGTTACATCGCCATTCCAGTTGTCTAATACCTGTCTCATCACAAATTCAGAGTAAATGTTAAACAACATCGGAGATAATACACATCCCTGACGAACTCCTTTTCTGGTTGCAGTTGATGAGACAGGTTACCATCAATTCTTACGCGAGCCGAATTAGACTATCAAACTATATATTTTTTAACAGGTGTAGAGGATCACGTAAAGGTATGCACTGAACATTGTGTTAGAACAGCAACAAGGCATACGTACCCGTCACCCGATTGGCTGTTCTCCTATAGTCTCATGACGTCACGCAACTAGAGGAATTCAAATATTTTCCTCATTTTCTCGACTTTTCCGTGCCTAAAAAAATCGCGAAAAAAATATGAGAAGGTTCTTGCCATACTCTATCAGATACAGCCATAAAAAAAATTCATGATACTAGTCCTTTGTTAAGGGGTATGAAGGGCTTTACTTAGGGGTCTCGATACTTTCGACGGAAATAGCCTTTTTTATTCCGCTAAATGTGCATTTCATGTTGAATATATTAAAATGCCAACAGCAGTTACTGGTAGTTTTTCTTACATGTTGCAAATTTCTATATCTAGTAGGTTGTGAAAAATTACATATTATGAACTTATGTACATTCTAATGCAATATCTTGTTTCATCGTACACATTTTTTGATTAACAATGGAGTATTAACAAATATTACAAAAGTCATAACATGCAAACTCAAATACAACAGATTTTGGTTGCTGATATCCTACCACCAGTTTTGTGCAACACAGAATGTTTACATATGTGATGGGGTTGTCGACATTGCCAACTTTGACATTTGATTTGAAACCTGACTATCAACAATCTCGAGCTTTATATGCAGAATCATGAACTATGTCTTGACCATAAATTGTTTAGATGCAATGCAGGTAAAATGCTCTATCAAACTGTTTTCATTGTTCAAGTCGTTAAACCAAATCTTGGTCATGAAATATGTTGACTGTAGCTTTTTTGCGTTTATTATCAACATTTGTTTCAAGTATTAAGTTTTAAGTTTTTTATTGACTACATTTTGCATTGTAATTGTAGCAAGTCAAAAAAACAGCATACTGAGTGGGAAACACTATACAAACATATTGTATAAAATAACAAACAATATAGTAAATAACAAGAGAAAAATGGAAAACAAACAAACAAACAAAGATTAACATAATATATAGATAAAAGAAAGAAAGAAGTGCCTATGTGATAAGATCTGTGTTAGTTTTAGCAACAGTGACATATTCGTTCACAGTATAGAAACAATGATACAGCAAGAAACTTTTCTTAAAAGCCAATTCATTGAGGTTCTTGACATTTTTTCCCAAAATGTTATACAATTCGAAACGTAGTGAATTGTCGGTTGAGATTTTAAGCTTGAATTGTAGTTTGAGCAAATTATCACCATGTCTACTATGATAGCTATGATTATCAGAGTTCTTTCTAAAACTGTTCTTATTCTTGTGTATTTCAACCAATTGTTGATACAACCAGACACACAGCAAAGGCAATATTCCACATTTTTTGAACCAAGGGTGGCAATGATCCCGATAACCGATTTTTGCCATTACCCGTATAGCCTGTTTCAGTGTCTTAAATACTAAATCGGCGGTGGTTGAATTACCCCATAGGATTGCACCATAACTAATGTGAGAACGGAGTAATGAGTGGTAAACCATTAGCAAATACTTCTGATCAACGGTTTCACTCAGCATGCGCATGACAAATAGTAGAGAACTTAATTTTTTATTGTTGTCTTATATGTGCTGACCAATTTAGACAATCGTCAACAACTGAACCCAGCAAATGTACGGAGCTACCGTTTGTCATAGATCTGTTGCTTGAAACAGTCAACCTTTGGGTCTTATCAAGGTTTATCAATTATTTGCTAGCGCTTCGAATTCAGTTATTTTTCTTTAACCTCACCCTTGGATTTTCCAATACTGGGGTCAGTTGTGTCATCACAATACACAACACACTTGTATAATAATAATAATAATAATAACACGTCTTTATTCGGGAAGAAAAAAAAACAATTATATCTTTTATATTAACAAATAAAAAAGAAAAAAGAAGAAAAAAAAACAACATATGTATGTAAGGCTTGCCGAAAGGGCGAAGTTCAGTTACGCATCACACAGTGCGACGCAACTGTTCTACCACTTAACCCACTAAAATTACCCCAATGAGTGCACACCGTATTTACAATAATCACTCGAAATAAAGAAAAAGAAGAAAGAACAAAAGAAAAAATAGAAGATACACTTATATCACCCTTGTTCATGCCTGCATCTGCCTGTTCAATAATGTTTGCTTATACTTAGATTTAAAACCTAAATCAATTAATCTTTTATCATTTTTCGGTATACTGTTGTACACACTACATATTTGTTATCTGAAACTTCGCTTGAAAAATTCATGATGAAAACGTGGTGGGGTAAGTAATCCCTTAAATCTAATGTTCAAAGTGTGGACATCAGTTCGAAATTTGATTTTTTTATATAAGTATGTTGGCTTATTACAAACGATAATTCTATGATATAGACAAGCCGCATGTAACACTCTCCTGTGGTGCATGTTTAGCCAACCTATCTCATTTAACTTATGGGATACACTTTTTCCTTTACGGATTCCAAAAATCAGTCTTAGGCAAGAGTTCTGCACCTCCTGGATTTTTTGTTTGTACAGCACTGTCAAGTGTGGGCCATATACAACATCTGCGTAATTCAAAATAGATAGAACAAGGCTTTCACATAAGTTAATCTTCACTTTAAGTGTTAAAAAGGATCTGCTGACATAAATAGTTTTCAGAGCTGCATATGTTTGTTGTAGTAGTCTTGTGATATGAGGCCCAAATCGTAGTTCACTGTCTAGTGTAACACCTAAACTTTTGGCCTGATCCGCTATAGCTATTTGAACCCCATTGATACTTATATTTATCTTTGATTCAATCTCACTTCTCTTATTTTCAGGGCCAAATAGCATAGCTTTTGTTTTTTCGACATTGTTAATTAGACAGTGATCAGCGGACAAATTTATATAGTTTTTGAGGTCCTCGTTAACATGATAGCAGATAGTCTGCACGTCTTGGTATCTGAAAGAGCAATACAACTGTGTATCGTCTGCATACAAGTGTAACTTACTGCGCATTAAACAAGATTTCAGCTGGCTTGTGTATATAATAAAAAGCAGAGGGCCCAATACTGAACCCTATGGGACACCGGAAGTCAAATTTAGAAATGAAGAAGTATTTCCATTTAATACTACCCTTTGCTTCCTACCTGTAAGGTAATTATTAAAGAAGGTAGTATGTTGATCCATTCCAATATGTTTCAAAATGCTCAATAAAATTTTATGGTTTAATGTGTCAAAAGCACGAGTAAAATCTAGAAGTATTAAAACTGTGTACTCTCCTATATCTCTAGCTGATAGAATGTCATCTATGATTTGTAATAGGGCAGTATGGAGAGATGGCCAGATTTATGTCATTTATGTAAATTACGAATAAAAGAGGACTTAGTACCGACCCTTGCGGAACGCCGTTGTATGAGAAATCAGTGCCATATATTAATTTTACCCCTAGTTAGATACTATCACGATGCTTATACCATTTTTTCGGTTCTATATCTACGATAAAAATATTTAAATGGATAAATGTTGACCCTATTACACCCAACAGCGTATTCGCTCACGTTTACACAAACTGTAACCCTGAAGACGCCAATTCACCATGAACAAACAAACAAACGGAGAAGATTTTATTAAGGAGATGAACTAAAAGCCTATTGTGTGCAGTGCGCCGGTAGTCGGGATTAAAATGTAACTGCATAATGCACTTTGATCCGCGGCGAGATTGCGAATGTGCAGAAAAAGGCAACTAGTACAAGGTCGCCGATGCAGCTCAGGTGCATCTTCGCACTTTTTTGCACCTTGCGGGGAACTAGTTGCTAGTTGAAATAATTGCGCTCGCAGTATTCAGAACAAGGCGTATAGTTTATTACTCAGGGAATTCTGCCAAAAGATGAAACAAGTAAGGAAATTTTGCCACGATGACAGCTTCGTTACAGAATACTCGATTAGGAAAAAAAATCAAAAAGATGAATTACGTTGTTCAATGAGCAATTCAAAAGGGAAAGGGTCCTCTATAGCTGGAAGCCTAAAAATAAAAAAAATTCAATTGTCTATACAGCCGAAAATATTTTTATTAGGCCTCCTATTAAGACGAAACCTCGTGTTTTGGATAGTTTGAAGATGCTGATTACTAATCTTATCACAGTTTTGTATTTCAATCTTATTTGACGAAAATAAAAAATTTCAGGTCATTCAAATGTTCAAATTCGCTTACGAAATCAAAAACCTTTATTTGGCTTTCTACTTGAGGATACTAGTTACAAATTAGATCGCATTTTTGAGTTTCAGTCTTGTTTGATCAAAATAAAGTATATCTAAGATCTTTCAGATCTTCAACATTGCCCAAGAAACCGAAAACCTTTATTTGGCGTTCAATTAAGATGAAATCTCACGTTTTCAATAATATGAGGGTGCTGATTACTAATCTGGTCACAGCTCTTAGATGCAGGTCCATTTGACGAAAATAAAAAAATTCAGACCTTTCAGATTTTCGGGTTTGCCTAAAAAATTGAATCTCTTCATTTGGATTTCTATCAAGATGAAACCTGGTGTTTTGGATAACTTGAGGGTGCTGATTACAAATAGGGTCGCAGGTTTGAGTCTCAGTCTCGCTTGACAACAATAAAAAATTTGAGATCATTCAGATATTCAGGTTCGCCTAAGAAATCGGAAATCTTTATTTAGATTTCTAATAAGATGAAACCTCGTGGATCATTTGAGGGTGCTCATTACAAGTTTGGTTGCAATTTTGAGTTCCAGTTTCGTTTGGAGAAAGTAAAAAATTTCAGATCCTTCAGATCTTCACGTCTGCCTAAAAAACTCGAAAATCTTCATTTGGAATTCTATTAGAACGAAGCCTTGAATTTTGGATAAACTGAGGGTGCTAGTTACAAATCCGGTCAAAGTTTTGAGTTCCAGTCTCATTTGACGGAAATACAAAAATTTAAGACCTTTCAGATCTTCAGGTTTGCCTAAAAAGTGGGAAATCTTTATCTGGCTTTCTATTATGATGAAACCTAGTGTTTTGGATATTCTGAGTGTGCTGATTACAAATCCGGTCGCAGTTTTGAGTTTTAGTCGCGTTAACCGAAAATAAAAAAATTCTGATCTTCAGGTTTGCCTAAAAAATAGAAAATCTTTATTTGGCTTTCGGTTAAGCTGAAACCTAGTGTTTTAGATAAGTTAAGGGTGCTGATTACCGGTCTCATCGCAGTTATGAGTGTTAGTCTCGTTTGACGAAAATAAAAATTTTTAGACATCTCTGATCCTCAGATTTGGCTAAAAAAATGATAATGACTATTTGGCTTTCTGTTGAGATAAAACCTCCTGTTTTGGATAATTAGGGAGTGCTGATTACAAATCTGGTCGCTGTTTTGAGTTTCAGTCTAGTATGACGAAAAAAAAAATTCAGATATTCAGCAGGTGTACCTCAAAAATGGAAAATATTTATCTGGCTTTCTATTGAGATGAAAGTACTCGCTTCGGCGGTACATATACTAACTTTCGACTATCACTAATATAAAACAATGTATAGACGTCCATCCAAAATAGAACTGGCCAGTTGATCTCAGGTCAGAGCCAATAACATAAATTAAAAAAAATGTATTAAGATGAAACCTATTATTTTGGATAATTCAAGAATGCTGATCACAAATGTCATCGCAGTTTTGAGCTTCAGTCTAGTTTGACGAAAATAAAAGGTTCCAGATCTCTCAGATCTTCAAGCTCGCCTAGAAAATGGAAAATCATCATTTGGCTTTCTGTTAAGGAGAAACCTAGTGTTTTGGATAAGTTAAGGGTGCTGATTACAAATCTCGTCGCAGTTTTGAGTGTTAGTCTCGTTTGACAAAAATAGAAATTTTTAGACCTCTCTGATCATCAAATTTGCCTAAAAGAAATGAGAATAATTATTTGGCTTTCTATTAAGATGGAACCTCGTGTTTGGGATGATTTGCGTGTGCTGATTACAAATCCTGTCGTAGCTTTGAGCTTCAGTCTCGTTTGAGAAGAATAAAAAATATCAAATCTTTCAGATCTTCGGATTTGCCTAGAAAAACGAAAATCCGAATTTGGTTTTCTAATTAGGTTGCCACCTCGTCTTTTGGATAAGTTGAAGGTGCTGTTTACAAATCCTGTCTGAGTTTTTAATTTCAGCCTCGTTTAACAAGAATAAGTACCAAGCCGGCGAATCTAATGATTTCAGTTACCGTGTGCGCCCGCTTTACATAATTTCTAAATAACAAACGTTCACTCTACGAGGGTTGCTCTATACCTCCGTCAATCCACCAGTACGCAGGCAGGCTGTTTCACGCTTATTTGCGATCATCAGTGCGCCATAGGTCGATTGACGGAAATAGAGAGCATCAGGATTTCATGTTAACAAAACATGTGAAACATGTGTAGGCAACAAGCAGAAAGGTCTGCCGGTACGCCATCTAGTACCCGAAGGTAACGGCAACCAAAGAGAAACGCGACTAACAGCAGTAAACTCTTTGGTGGAACGACAAGGCTTCGTTCGCTTTTGCCACCAGAGGCACGGATTTTGTAGGCAAGCAGCGTATTAAAGCCGATATACGAGGGTTGCTCTATACCTCCGTCAATCCACCAGTACGCAGACAGGCTGTTTCACGCTTATTAGCGATTATCAGTGCACCATAGGTCGATTGACGGAAATAGAGAGCATCAGGATTTCATACAAAATCCGTGCCTCTGGTGGCAAAACCGAACGAAGCCTTGTCGTTCCACCAAAGAGTTTACTGCTGTTAGTAGCGTTTCTCTTTGGTTGCCGTTACCTTCGGGTACTAGATGGCGCACAGCAGACCTTTCTGCTTGTTGCCTAAACCTTCACTCTTTCTATCCATCGTCATACACAGGTGTTGTGCTGAAGTGTTGGATTCCCATATCCATAAGGATTTTTGTGCCGCTAATGAGACGTGAAGCAGAAATTTTCTTCGAGACTCCACGGAGCGCGTTCGTCGTTAATAATACGACCTTGTTTCGTTACAGTTTGTGAATTCCCAGTATGGGCTTAATAGCTTCATATTCCTAGATTATGCAATAAACGCTAGCCACTCGAGAAGATATTGTTATGATGGGTGCATTATGATGGCATTGACTTCTTTCTTTTATTTTAATTTGCAAGCGAGATTTATGAACGTTTTCACTGGTTTGCCTAGCTGAAGCTGAACGTTAGGTGGACCTTATCCCAAAAATTTGAATTGCACCGCTATCATTCATAACTTTAACTGAAGACTAAAGGTAGAAGGCTTAGACAAGGAAAGAAAGAGGACTGAACGCGCGACTGAGATTTCTATTACTGAATTGCACCTCCGTTAGTGAGGTTTTTAATGAAGTGGACGAACTTTAAAATCTCATTGTACAAGTCGTTCCTAAATATAATGTACAAACGAATGGAGACTTTTTTTGTAGATCAAATTTACTACACGGTGTTGAAATTTCAATATTTTTTTTAGTTTTCTTCTAATAACTCCCTTAATTTTTGAGGTAATTAGCCCAAATTTGGAATATGACAAACACAATACGAGTTTGTCAAACGCTTGGCAGAATCTACAGGGTGATATTTTTTCAGGGGTCATGTTCCTATTTCGTACTCTGAACTTTCTAGTTTTACACTTTGCAACTCTAAGGCCCGCTTTTATCAAAGTGTATATTCTAACAAAGGTTTTGACAAAGCTTTTCCATTGGATTTATTTATTTATTTAGCGTATGGCTACATCACAGGTACTTAAACTGCATTTACAGTGTATACATAATATACAGGGTGTAACTTTTAAGGATGTCCACACCTATACCATCATGTAGATCTCGCTGAGCTGATCATTTTTCGATAAGCAACATGGGTCCAAAAATGAACCGTTACGGAGATAACGCTACCGAAAGTTATCCTTGCTGACGCTTGAAGTTAGACAATTCATTCAACGCCTCGTAATTGGCAGAGGAAAGAGGGGGTTACGGATCAGCTGCTAAGACAGATTTGGCTTGTCAACATTTAATCGTCATGGCCAAAAGTAAACCAAACAAAACAAAAAAAACACAACAACAAAAAAAAACTGAGATCAGTCAAAAATCAGTGAAGGAGAGGCTCCACGTGGCCATCGCCTTCTTGCATGCACAAACTGGCTCGATGGATGACCGATGCAGTGGCAGCGTTGATTACCTGTGGCTGCTCCCTGACGTCTCCAGCTGCTGCAATGATGTGTGCAATCAGCTCTTCTGCTGTGTGCGGTGCACCCCCTTGGTAGACAAGTGCTTGCAGGTGACCCCGCAGGAAAAAATCCAGGGGATTGAGATCCGGAGACCGCGCCGGCCACGCTACTGGCCGCAAGGCGTCGAATTAATTGCCTAACTTCAGGCGTCAGAAAGGACTACTTCCGGTAGCGCTGTCTCCGAAACGGTTCGTTTCCGGACCCATGTTGCTTAATGAAAAAATGATCAGCTCAGCCAGATCTACACGGTAATATAGGTGTGGACATCCTTAAAAGTTACACCCTGTATATGAACAGAGTGAGCAACACGTTACAAGCAGTCATGATAATAAACAAACGATATTAAGATTCTTCAAACAAACGTCCAGGTTACAAATATACTCAATTGACTCCGTTGTCGCAATCAAAAAGTCGGATGGAGAACCATTGTAGGACCTATGCGGACATTCCTCCACCAGGTGTTGGATGGTTTGTCTTTCAGCGCAATAGGTAATGCGAGCTATGTTAATAAGTATCATCCAATAGTCTTTTATCAATATTGGAAACAAAATGTCAAAGCTAGATGACACTTTTCATCATGTCGTATATAAGTTTTATAACAAAAATATTGTTGCAACAAATGTATATTTGTTGCAAAATAGGCGATGAATGAAGTTGGCAGTTCGAGACAGTCAGTCAGGTGTCAGGTGTAATTTATACCTGTCAGTTTGAATTGACAATTGACGAGTTGCAAAATTAACTTGGCCGTTTTGAATTATCACTTGACGCTTTAGAAACTACAGCTAACTGAAGATCCCACTACAATCATAGAAAATAAGGCATACAAGACGTTATTGAATTACAAAACTCTAGATTTTTTGGGTAAACATATCGAGATTCAACAAAATGCAAAGGGCAAAGTTGTAGTTATGATTTAACAAGAATCATCCATTTGACTCGTTCAATTAGAACAGAATGTTAGCCAACCCCCTATGGCACTGAAAAACGCCACAAGAATACAATGATTAATCTATACTTGCTCTTTAATCCTTGTAGAAATTATCGAGTGCCAACAGATATGCATCATTGAACAGATCTTTATAAATAATGTGCACACTGTAAAATATTTCAAATCAAGCATTTCGCATTAGTATAATATCGGGCAGAGCATATTTGTTTACACCTAAGCAATAAATAACCAAGTTAACAAATTGACTATATAAATGTCTGGGTTTTATGGATTTACGTCAACTGCCATAACTTTTCCGCATTACACGTGTGACATAAATACGTATACGTTTTACTAATCTCAGACATAAGGGATAGGTATATGTGATTGTTCATTAGCTATACTTTCTAGATATATGGACATGTACAAGGTGTAGTTATCTTCTACCGTTTTCTACAGCATGAAACGTATTGACAACATATCGATCAGGATACAACACACAACACAACATTAATTTGCACTATGTATGGTACCGTGAGAAGATATTGAAAGAAGAAGATGGTAGAACCTTTCTATGAGAAGTATATGGGGTTTTTGGATTTATATCCAACATCTTCAAACATACATCAATAATTGCATCGACATGACATTGTCTTCGAAAATGACGATCATTTTATCATTGATTATCTTATTTTCTACATCTACCACCTACCTGTCTTGAATGAATTTGTGGTTCTTGTGTTTTTAAGGACAATATTGTTTGGTGTTGAGGCTTGAAGATTCGCCACCACGAGTGGATGGCATCTTCAGAAGCTAAATCAACGCCAGCCTAAAAACCATGAACTGCGCAGACTAGTCAGCACGTGTAGATATAGGCTCCACCTTTCGATACATTTTGTTAGCTAATTTAACGTGAATGACACACCTTTTGCAATTTCCTGGGAGCGTTTGACTGAGTTTGCCGCGTTATATGGAAGCTTCCAATGAATTTGACGTACCAAGTCCAACAAATGTATACTGTATTCCCAGCCAAGCTAGATCAAATGAAAACGAGCCCGCGTGCGTGATCGGCTCGTGTAGGTGGGGTCTCTAATAGTCTAGTACATTATGTGTAAATTGTGTGTTACAATCTGGCAAGTCAATATCTCCAAGACTGACTGGAAAGTAGATCCAAATATGCAATGTCAAGCGTTCATTGCCTAATGATCATTTCAAACTGGCAACTGGCTACTTTTGAGTTGCAGTGGGCTCATAGGGCAACTCTTTTAAATAGTCATAAAAAATTTCATAATTGCACTGGACTATACCTGACGCGTTCGCAGACGTTAGCGGACAGTAACCACGCGAATGTTGCATGCGACTGTTTATTTGGAGTCTATCTTGGGATTGAATATACTGTAGTAACAGAGACATCAAGAAGCAGGCATATTATATTTTGGTAAAAAAATTTAAAGAAAATGTTGACCCCAGATAGAAAAAAATTTCATAAAGGAGTGTTTACGTAAAAGAGTAATTAAAAATAAATCTCATCGATTTGGGCTTGACAGTACAATATCTACAAGTTATATTTCTGCTATTTCGTTTTGTTGTACTTCTTAAACAATTAAATAGTTTTGCCGATCATTAGGTTCATCACGCCCCGATGTAGGGACGGGTTAGAATATCTCCCACCATATTATATCCTATGTGTCGTAAAAGGCGACTAAAAGGAACCGAACTACTGTCGGCATAAGCAGTAACCTCTTCTCAACCAACAGCTTTGGGTAGACGAGTTGAGAAGAGTCAGGACGCCTTATTGTCCTTGGGGTGAGAAATTGTCCCTAAAGGCGGATGAACCAGTAGATACCATCTGGTCAACGGCATGAGGATGCAGAGAGCAAATGGGAAACTACTGCATTAAAGATCTCATAGATATTCCAAGAGAAACTCGTAAAATGGGTAAATGCATTTTACGAGTTAAGACATTGTGATTATGATGATGAGGTTCATCACGTAATTCACGCAGTAATGTGACGTGGGTGAAGTGTTGTATTCTTGAGGAGTCCTTCCCTCGACCACCTTGCACGTCAGATACTTCTTAAACAGTTCGTTTGCTTCCTTTTCTTTACAAGATAACATGCAAAAATTGACCAGAGTAGTACTTCATCCATGATTGCCGTCAACAAGACTACATAAAAATGAATACAAAATATCACCATGTGGACGCTCTATTTTTGCAACGTTTTCATTCAGTTCTAAAACTGCACAGACAAAACGTATCGTTTAGACCATCTCTACCTCTACTTGTCCATAAATGCTCCAAGGTCTTACTGTCCACCAGATAAGGGTGAAATCGGGCAAAGGTAAAAAGCTATCTTTCTGGTAGATCACAACTAGCTGAAATAGATGGAGTTAGATCGGAAACTTTGCCAATAACCTGTGGAGTACCCCAAGGCACTATCCTGGGATCTCTGCTTTTCCTGTTATTCGTAAATGATTTACCTGAGATAGTCGTAAATAATAATTTAATTATGCTCGCGGACGATAATAGCTATATATGTAGTAAACAAACTAAGTTGGAACTAATAGAGCATGCTTAAAATATTATAAATGAATTTACCAAATGGTTTACTAAAAACAGATTGCTTTTGAATGCTCAAAAAACTATTTTTATGAATTTCACTCCTAGATGTAAAGCCCTATTTGAATCTTATTTGATCAAAGTTAATGGTAAAAGTATTTCCCAGGTATCTGAGGTAAAATTTCTTGGCGTAGTGATAGAGAATAATTTGGAATGGAAGGCCATGCTATGTAAACAGTTATCTTCAGTTAATTATGCTCTCTATAGATTATCCCAGTTGGACAACAGAGAAGTTGCACTTTCTTACTACTTTTCTCATTTCTACTCCATCAGAGCTAGTTACGCAATTCTATTCTGGGGATGTTCTGCATACGCTAATAGGGTTTTTCGCCTTCAAAAACGCTGTTTGAGGAGCATAGCTGGTGTATCTAGGTTTGCCCCATGCAAGCAGATCTTTCAACATATGCGTATCTTAACATTACCTTCGATTTATATCTTGAGTGTACTAACATTTGTTAAATCAAACCCAGAACGTTTCACCCCAAACAATCACTTTCATAGCTATGATACTAGGCATGATTCGGATTACAGTATTTCACATCATAATTTAGCAATCTTCGAAAATAATCCTTCTTTCATTGGCATTCACTTGTACAATAAGTTACCTCTACTCTTAAGATTGTCTAATCTCACAACCTTTAAAAAATGCGCCAAAGGTATTTTATTGATAAAGGCTTACTACAGTGTTGAGGAATTTATGACAGACAATTTTAGTAATTTTTTCCAGTCTATTTCAGCTTACACTGATAGCTTAGATTAAATTTATTAAAGTTTAATTTTGATAATTGTTCCTTTGTTGATGATATCACTGTGTACTTTTATACTTGTTTATATTGTAATCTTAAGCACTGCTGTCAGATTGACTTACCCTATACTATTCTTGTAGTCCAAGGGATCAATAAATTACTTTACTTTACTTTATAAATGCTCCAAGGTCTTACTGTCCACCAGATAAGGGTGGAACCGTGCAACGTTGCCAAGGTCATCGAATGCGTGAGGAGCTCTGTGTTTTTGTACCTTGGTTTCTATTTACGCTAGCACAATATAAGCAGAAGGCATATGATACAGTGCCGATAAATAAGCTGTGGAATACTCTGAAAGAAAAAGAAGTACCAGTGATGTATATAAACGCAGTAAAACAATTCTATTAAAACACGAAGAGCTTAATAAAAATTGGAAAAGAAACTTCTCAAGAATTTTTGGTAAATAAAGGCTCAAGACAGGGATGTTGTATGTCTCCCACCTTATTCAAAATTTATATAGATGAGGCCTTAAAGGAGTGGAAACGAAAATGTAGTAAAATGGGTGTAAAAATAAACAGTGATTCCATCTACAGTCTATTATTTGCAGATGACCAAGTGATATTAGCGGAAGACGAAGACGATATAAATTATATGTTTAGAAAACTTGTTGAAGAATACAAGAAATGGGGCCTGGAAATAAATATGGAGAAAACCCGGTACATGGCTATCGGAATAAATGGACAAGATTTGCACACGGATATAGGAACAATTAAACATACAAACCAGTATAAATACTTAGGGGTGACTATAACATCAGACGGAAGAGACGAAGTGGACATACAAAACAAAATTAACAGAGGAAAAATCGTTATACGCCAATTACACCCAGTGTTATGGAATAACCAAATTTCCCAAAAAACTAAAAGAAGAATGTTTAATTCCTTTGTGCAAAGTACAATTACATATGGGTCAGAGGTTTGGACAATGTCTAAGGATATGAAAGGAAAGGTTGCTTCTACAGAAATGATGTATTGGAGGAGGTGTTGTAGAACCACATTAATGGATAAAATTAAAAATGAAGAAATTTTGAACAGAATGAATGTAGAAAAGAGACTATTAGATACTATTGAGCTAATGTGGTTTGGACATATGAGTCGAATGGGCGAAGAGAGAATACCCCAAAAAATTGGAAATGGAAGCCACCACAAAGGAAAAAAAGAGGCAGACCCCGGAGAAGCTGGAAGGCAGAGATTACCGAAGCTATGAAAAAGAGAGGTCTCACGGAGGATATGTATAGAGATCGAGACGCATGGAGGTTGGGATGCGGTAGACGGCCAAGGCTGTAACTAGACCGCTTATATATATATATATATATATATATATATATATATACAATATAAGCAAGATTGTGACGTGAATCGGTGTCCCCGTTAGCATGAAAGTACAGGTTGTGTCAGTCGCGTCCTTGCAAGGTCTCCATCACGCACCGGCCGTAAAATAAATCAAAAGATCTACGCTCAATGTCGACTCACTAACGACGCAGGATAAAGCTAGGCGTAACGTTACATTAATTAAATTATTTCTCAATTTAATTATTACATCCAGTGTATGTATCTTCGAGTACAATTCAACCTGATGAGGTAACTGCAATCAGTAGCGTAGGATTAAACATGTTAGAATAAGAAATATTAAAGCAGTTAACCAATAGAAACAACTCTCGTAGTGTTGCATTTGACATATCGAAAGCCTTCGATAGAGTGTGGCATGAGGGACTTCTGGGCAAGCTTGCTGCTTATGGACTACCATCTGGCCTGCGCCAGTCGCTGAATAGCCTTTTGAATGACCGATCTCTGTTTGCTGTACTCCTTTTCCTTATACTGTTTCTGCTGGAAACAAGATCCAATCTAATCTATAGTTTCGCAGACGACAGTACATTGATATCGTGCGTGGCAACAGGCAAGCCACTATCTCCCCAGAAGAAGGTACGTTGGCGACAGCAATATTCCCCACAAATCAACATAGATATCAAAGCAATTGTTGAGCGGGAATTAGTAAATAAAGTACAGTTTAACGTACAGAAAACTCAGAAAATAGCACTAACAAAGAAATCTCACGTTGGCTTACCAACTGTGGAAATGGAGGGTCACCCAATTGTCGATTCACCTTCCATCAAGCTTTTGGGGATCAGCATCAACAATAACAAGCTATGGCACAACGACGTCATCAGTATTGCCAAAACGGCATCCCAGGAGCTTGGAGTTTTGTTCCGCTGTAGGAAGCTGTGTACACCAAAATGACTACTGATACCCTACAAGGCACAGGTCCAACCATCGTTGGTGTGTTGTTTCCATGTGTGGGGATGCGCTCCGAAACACTTTCTAAAGCTTCTGGACACTATTCAGAAGAGAACACCTAGACTAATTGACACGCCTAACCTCATAAAAGACCTTGATAGCCTGGAACATCGAAGAAGGGTGGCTAACCTATCACGGAAGATGTTCGAGTGAGCTCTCCCAGATAACAACATTGAAGGCGACCCGAACGAGGAACACTAGAGAGGCTCTGCAAGCTCATCCTTATCAGGTCGAGGTCCCCGAACCAGTCTCCTACAACATTCCTTCTGTTGGACTTTGACGCTGTGGAATAAGCTACTGTAGAATTTGTTTCATGACGGTTACAACTTGCAGTGTTTCAAATTTAACGTGCAAGGTCCTGGCGATCGAAACGCAATGTCGTGGAGTAGGGATATCATGGCTGATATTATTCAGGACATGTTCCAATCAAGGATTATGAGATTGTGATATCCTTGAGCTCACCTCAGGTGAAGAGGAAATCGTTTTCTTAAGAAATATAAAAATTGGGGATTTTTTGTACTCAAGGAAGATTGGCGACAGCTTTGGAAATCACCTCTATTCATTACTCTTCCTATAAGAGCTTCAATATTTTTGTTTTTCTGTTCTGTTCTTCTTCATCACTATCTAAAGACGTTGTCTTGACGATATAACCAGTGAGGCATGTCCTTTTTATTTATTATTGGCTTCGCCTTTCTCTTGGTCTACTTTTCATTCTTTGTCCTTTTCAATAGGCCCCAATTTGTTTATGCTTTTGTCTTTTTAACTGGATTTTATTGTGTTATTAGCAATATTTTGTTACTGTAGGTGCTACTTTCTTTATTCAGATAGATACGTATATGTGTTTTTATAAACTATTTCGTACTGTATGTACCAGAACTACCGACTTGCCCTATATGATGTTTATTGACCTAAGGAAAGAAGAAAGATCTCTTAGTACCACAGTATTTGTGTGATTATAGCGGTGTATATCCACATGATAACTTGGACCTGCAGGCCCCATATTTTACCCGTGATTTCACGTCTATGCTCGTAGAATATCTGCACTTTCATTAGTCTTCATTCTAGATGGAGGTACCAGTTTAGTCTGACATCTAAAGTTACTCCTAAATATTTAACATCCGCCAGACCGGAAATTAGGAGTTTTTTGTGTACCATTAATCTTCAGACATTTATCCCTTGTATCAGAATACTTTTATTCCCATAATTGTTCCTGACGCCACTGGTTCAAGTCGTCTTACAATGGCTCTAAAACTCTTCCTGCATGTTGAAAGATGATAGGCTAGTAATTAATTAATGAAGAAACACCTGCGTTTTCGCTTCGACAATGTATTGTACCGTTGATATCATCCTAGATATTTTCGTCCAATACCATTTCATACATTGAATTTAATTGCTTTGTGATTAAAAATAGACGGTGATTAATAGTAACATAATAATAAATGTCTTTATTAACTAAAATACATAATGTTGATTAAATAATGTTACACATAGGGCGAGGTTCAGCCTAACCCATAGGAGAGGCTGCTCTTCCACCTAACCCCTAGAAAAAGGAAATGACACTTGTTTTTTGAGTGCGTACCTAGATACAATAACATATAAAAGTTAAATCGGTAGTGGCTCACGAAAATTTCAACTACTCTGCCGGCTCATTAAAAGCTGTGTGAGTTTTTTTCCTGAACTCTGACTTATTGAACGTATTCTTTGAGGTGTTTGGAAGGTTGTTGTAGAGCTTGACAACATTATATGTGAACGACTTTTTAAACTGTTCAGTATTATGAATTGGTGTACTTAGCAAATTTTCATAGCGTAGATTAACGTTATGTGCCTCAGTGCGAAATTTCAATTTTTTAGCCAAATACTGTGGTTCATTAGATACTATGAGTAAGTGATACATGCAGGCAGCGTGCAGAGCACGTCTGTTTTTCATGTTGAGCCAGTGAGCATCTTTCAGCTTGTGACTTATGTGTTCATATTTCCTGATGCCGTAAATCAACCTAAGACAACTACTTTGAAGTTTTTGAGTTTTATATATGTCGGTTGCTCTGAGACAGGGGCCATAGATAACATCACAGTAAGTAAGCTGAGATAATCTAAGGGAGTCACAAAGCATTCTTGTCACCTTGGTTGACAGCCACAGTCTGCATTGATAGATGGATTTCAAACTGAGATAAGCAGCTTGCAGTTTATGTTTAACATATTCACTAAAGTTTAATTCTTCGTCTAAAGTAAGCCCCAGGTTTCTAACAGTAGTCTTCCTTTCTATAATTTCATTTTTGATGGTTACAGGTAGGTTCACTTGCAAAAATCTATTTTTAATGTGCCTTCTTCCAAGAACAGTCATGGATGATTTAACAGGATTCAGCTTTAGACAATGTTTCAGTAAGGAGTCATAGAGTGATTCTAAATCTAGATTGAGTGCACAAATTGCTTGAGGAATTTCATCAGGAAGGAAAGATAAGTAGACTTGCGTATCATCCACATAAAAATGCCGGCTGGATGACAGCACTGATGCCTTCAATCTAGACGTATAGATTAAAAATAGCAGAGGGCCAAGAATGGATCCCTGCGAGACCCCTGTATGAGAGTGTACGAATGGTGATTGCTTTTCAGATAGTCTAACTGCTTGCATTCTACCACTGAGGCAGTTAGCAAGAAGTTGCACTGATAGCTGTGAAAGGCCTATATAATGTAAAACGCTCAACAATAATTCGTGGTTCAATGTATCGAAGGCTTTGGAATAATCCAGCATCATAAGGATTGTTAACTTGCCTTGCCTAACATTATATGGGGCACTGAACAATTTATTCGCATATAGTTGCGCCATATTGTAATTCTATCCTCGTTTCAGGATCTAAAAGTTGCCATTTTCAAAAGTATATTCAGGAGAGCTTGAGGGTTGATTGACTATTTGAAAAAATATATCAAAAAGACTCATATATTGTGATTTCACTGCCATGTTCCGATAATTTAGTGTTTCTTAGACTATTAGACCGACGTCGATACTTTCCACCGCTTTGCCATCGGAAACTACGTAAGACAGTTGGATGATATACTTATGAGTGTGGTTTTAACCCTTCTGCCAACATTCAGACGCCATGCTGGAGCCGCCATATTGAACTATATAATGTCGCATACTGACTGTATTTCACAATTAAATAATTAAGCTCTGATTTAAATACCTGCTCGATTTTTTTCGCTTGGTTCAAACTTTGGACTCAGTACTATATGAGTTGTCACACATCGCGGTATCTAGACTTACCTTCTCATAGTTGAACAATTTATTCGCATAAGTTGAGCCATCTCGTAATTCTAACCTCATTTCAGAATCTAAAAGTTGGCATTTTTAATTTCATTTGCCATGGTCCGATAATTTAGTGCTTCTTGGGCTATTAGGCCGACGCCAATACTTTCTACTACTTTGGCATCGGAAACTACGCACGAAAGTTGGATCATGTACTTTTGAGTGTGATTTTAACCCTTCTACATACATTCAGACGCCATACTGGAGCCGCCATATTGAACTGTATAAAGTAGCACACTGACTGGATTTCACGATTAAATAATTAAGCTTTGATTTAAATACCTGCTCGATTTTTCTCACTTGCCTCAAGCTTTAGAGTCAGTACTATATGAGATGTCACAGATCGCGGTATCTAGATTTAACTTTTCATAGGTAAGTAAGAACAACATTTGTCTGATAAAATTAAATGTCCTAGGTCTGCTATATCAAGAAGATGTTAGCTCATGTAAGTTCTGACAAATAACCCCGTGCTTGACATGACCTCCGATGCTATGAGCAAGGAGCTGGTCCTGCACATGAACTTTACAGTTCACCTCTACTACAGCTAAGAGTTAAGAAGGGTTAAAACACATTTCTGGTAAAATAAGTCTTGTCTGGTACACAGATCTAGATCCAAGATGAAGCATAAGCAATCGCTACCGCTCACAATATTATCAACCAAAGATCCAACAAGGAACATCGCCAGAGATGGCACTAGGCCAATAGGTACGATGTTAGGCAGGTTATTTTTATTATTACTGGACATGACCACTTCATGCGACATCTGTGCTGGTACTCTGTAACTTAGAAACGTGTTTCTATGCACTATGTACAATGGGATCGGATGGTTTCGTAAATATGTCAGCGTAGTAGGCACGTTGTCGTAGGCACACGAAACTGCCCGATCATCATGGCCGTCATGGTGATAGAAACCCGTTTCTATCTCTCAAGTTACAGAGTACCGAGTAGTACCAGTACCAGAATACCCAGAACAAGACTATAGACTTGGAACAGGGCTGTATACTTTGCCATAAGTCTCGAGAGACTGCTCGGCATATCATTTGGACTTCCAGGCACTCAGAGCGAGGCGAAGTTGACGTATAAGGACCAGAGTCCACCTCAAACAACTGTATCTAATCTAAGCGAATAGGAAAACGTTAATTCATGGACAGTATTGACTACCTAACTTTATGAAACCAGATTTAATTTAAATTCATCACCTTTAATGATGAGGAATGAGGCAACCAGTATAATACGTATCCAGGTGAGAATCTGAGAGTTGCGGTATTTCTGTGGCGTCGAAATGAAGCATATCCCTCATTTTACATTCTTGTTATTACTCGCAGAAGATGGGAACGCCCATAAACGACGAAACAATGATTATCTTACTAATAGGTATAGAATTTCAGATATTTTACTGAGTTGTGGCTTGAAGCTAAGTACTGTTAACAGGTCAGTGGTGTCGGAAAAACTGAGAAACAGTGGGAGACCACGTTCACTATTGGTTGCTAAACAAGTACTAAACAACGTAGTGTCTGCTAACTTACGAATATACAACATATGATTAGTTTTGACTGAGTACGTGGTAGATTACCAAACTTTGTTAACCCTTAACGCGAAACATTGGTCCATGAGACCTTTATCAAAACTGGTTTGCTCACTCTAAAAAAATTGTAATTCCGAGCGACTTGCCGATGCAGATACCTTCCTGGCATGGGGGAAAGACTATGATCACATCAGCTTGGCCTTGATACACTACGCGCGAGCGAGGCCTAGTGCCGCTGTCTTTAAAATTTTGCAGATCTGACAGGCCAAACCAAACAAAGACTGAGTACATTCTGACGAATGTAGCAAGAGACTCTGGAACTTCGCCGCTGTCTCGCACGCACACGTTATTTCATATCCTCTCGTCTCTTGCTATCCTTGTCTATTTCATATTTCTCGCGGCTGTTGTTACACTTGTTAGGTTCTACCAATATTCCCCGAGGAATGCAAAAGAGCATTAAAAACTATTCCAACAAAGAAGTAGCAACTCAAACTCTACGTTGTGTTGCAATACCAGATAACAAATTGCCTAAAAGAAAACTCTGAAGCATCTGTCCATCTGCGAAGATGAGGAAGACTAGTTATGGTTGTGTTCAGTGTTCCAAACCAATTTGCCTAGAATGTAGCTTAAAAATGTATATTACGGTTATAGAAACTATTAAAGAAAGTATTTAAAACCGACCGAACTTAATTTTGATTCTAATTGGGTTTTTTGCAAATTGTGGTCTCACAGACCAGATGCTTCCGATTAGCATAAACATACGTTAAGGGAGTCAAACGTTCTTCTTGCTTTTATTTAGTAGACGCTGTTGAATATCTTGATCTGTCCATATTGCGTGTAGCAGCTATACTGCCTATATATTCACAGTAGTTAATTCTTTCTATCACTTGGTTGTAAAGAAGAATCCTCGTTTCTTTTGTCTTGTTCCCATTCACTCTTACTCTCATTTTTTCTGCTTCCGTTTTAAGAATGTCGATCATCCTTTTCGTATCTTGGGTACTGTGCGATACTAAGCAGGTATCATCAGCGTAATCCAGATTTTGAAAGCTACCCATCAGTGCCCATGTAATGCCTCCTCGGCCATCACATACCTTTCCCATTAAGCAGTCTTGCGCTATGTTAAACAGAACAGGCAAAAGTATACGCCCTGCTTCACACCCTCCTTGATACTAGTTCTTTCAGCTTTTCTATCCGTTGCGAAAAACCTGACTTGTTGCATACTTATATAGCTCTTTAAGGAACTTCTGGTCAAGCTTGCTGCTTATGGACCACCACTCGGCCTGCACTAGTAGCTGAATAGTTTTTTGAACGACCGATCTCTGTTTGTTGTGGTCGAAGGCTGTTCATCAGACGTATTTCCAATAAACACCGGTGTTTCTCAGGGATCTGTCTATCCTCTACGCCTACGCTGTTTCTGCTGTACATAAAAGAGCTGCTGAAAATAATATCCAATCCAGTCTACAGCTTCGCAGTAGATTAATATCGTACATAAAACCAGGGAAGATATCAAAACAATTGTCGAGTGGGGATTAGTAAATAGAGTGCAGTTTTGTTCCGCTATAGGAAGCTGTATAACCAGAGCAACTACTGCTGCTCTACAAGGCACAGATCCGACCATTGTTGGGGTATTGCTACCAAGTGTGAGGACGCGCTCCGAAGTCTCCCTTTAAAGCTTCTGGATACTATCAAAAAGTTCCAGTGAGCTCTCCCAGATAATACCACCAAAGGCCGTCCGAATCAGGAACACTAGAGAGGCTCTGCGAGCTAATCCTTACCAGGTCGAGGTCCCTACTCCCCGAACCAGTCTCCTCCAGCATTCCTTCTTCTGGAGAACTTCGACGCTATGGATTGAGCTGCCGGGAATTTGATTCCCGATAGCTATAACTTGCGGCGTTTAAAATCTAACCTGCACAGACTGGTATCCTCTTGCAGCGTTTCTACAGTGCCTATGGCACTTTTCAGCCTTTACGGGAGGCTGACCACAAAAAAAAACAATATTTATAATCTTCTGGAGTGGGCGTGTCTGTCTGTCATGTCTATACATATGTGCGAGTTACAGTGTCAAAAGTATATTTAGTTATTTTATTTTTTTAACGTGTTCGCCACGTGGCATTCAAAACGGGGGCTCAATACTTGTAAAAGGAGTGAGAACTCCGAGCTCATTTATGCTTACGTAGATATAGTAGCACTTGTATACTCGTGTGAATACGAGAATCAATAAGGATCGTGAAAATCATCATAGCAGCTACAAGGTCACTTTTTAGCGCATTTATTTAATAAAAGAAGGAACAAATCAAGTTTTTGTTCCATAGAGACGAGTTAATGATATCATCGTGCTCCGTAATATAATTACATCATAACCATTGTCGTAACATACAGATTTAGTTTAAGTATTTAAAATTCGAAATAAAAAACTCGATTTAAGGTACGCAAATTCTGAAATGGTAGGAATTGCTTTTTTTCTTTTTGACTAGTTTTTCAATGTGAACATTGGCCATACAACGAATTAAACTCTCAAGAGAGGCCTGCCAAAAACCCTTTTATTTGCGTTTTGCGCTTTTATTACAAGATACCTAAAGATTGTTTACGTAAAAAAACAAAAACGTTATGGGAAAATGGTAGAGGGTATTTTCAGTCAGAGAAGAAGACTGCAATATTGAAACATAGTTTGCTCTTCTTCAATAACCTTGCTCTCTACGTTACATCTCGGCCCATTTTAGGCTCAAAAACTGCGTTACCGTTCTTCAAATAAAGACGGTCAAGTATTTCTTCAGTCCACAATATACACCAATCAATCACCAGTTTTGGATACCTGCCTTTTTGCTGAATCTTGTAAGTCTCAAATGGGATAGTTCTTCCATTGTTTTTTGTATTAACTGCTCCTATATATCCTTTATTAAGACTGCGTATACCAAGTGTCTAAATAGAAAAAAATGCCTTTAATCTTGCATTAGGATACAAAGATGTTTAAGCGTGACATCCAACTTAAAAATGTGCTTTTTGTGAGAACGGTTTTTTTTTAAATAGCAGCAGTTCTGAAAAAGTCTTATATTTAGGTCTGGAAAGTGATTCGACAGAAACATTAAATAAATATCTTAAAGTGAAAGTGGAGCTGTTGAAAGATTTCGCGTAGTATAAACAACTCATGACTTGTAATATAAACCAAAAAAGCACCAGCATTTCTATCAAACTTGGAAAATTCGCCAAAACAGCCAATTACCTGCCTATAAAAAATACAACCCACGTCACTGGTCGCAATCAGTGAAGGTGTAAAAAACGCTTCATTATTTTTTTTTTTACTTTGTATGCGTCCAGATTATATCCGCAATGCATGCTCCACGTCGTGTGGAGATGAAACGTGGATATTTTTTTAAAATACTGATTATAGGTCAGATTATTGTAGAAAACTATGTGTATGAAGGGTACGTGTAAATTAAAAACAACGAAAATTAGACACTTTTTTTCTTTATTGAACGGTGTATTTATTTGTTTGCATTGTTTGTTTCGATTTTATCTGTTAGTTTCTAATATTAAGCATCACAGTGATAAGTTTAAGGGTAGCCTTCCATACCTTGCATCTTTTTATTTGAATTAAGCCCTGAGTTTTCTTCACTTGTATTTTTTTCATTTAAGAAGAAGCTGTTCGAACAGTTGCTTAGCCAACAAGCAAATTATTGATATTTTAGGTTATAGGGTAAACTTAATTTGAGCATTGAGTGACATGGTGTAATACGTTACTCATTTAAGTTATTTTTGTTATTTATTCACACTGTACCTTTAAGTCTAGGCGAGGTGGTAGAAAGGATTGTGCCAATCTTCATCATCATCATAGTCAGAATGTCTTAACAGACATGTTGTGAACTCGTAAAATGCATTAAGTCGGAGCTAGAGTATTGCCGACACGAATATTATCAATAGTGAGAACTGTAGCTCGCCATCTTTCGCGATTTACTGTCAGTTCATTGGCGCTCTTGACACTTATATCCAGCAACTGTTTCGTCGTATCCACCCACCGTGTAGGGGAACGGTCACTGTACTAGAAATTTCTCCATATTATCGCTTCGGTGTATATGTCCGAAGAATGTAAGCATTCTCGTCGATACAATGTAGGATAGTCTCTTTAGATTACCGAGCTCATCTAGTATGAAAACATTAGTTCGATGGGCGGTATAAGGAACTCTCAGCATTCTCCTCCACGTTTATATTTCAAATGCGTCTATGCGAGCTCGATCTGCCTTTTTAACAGTCCAAGTTTCCGAGGCATACAAATATTGACTTTATTTCTCGGGGATTATCATGCTCTCTATCTACGATCATAACCTTGGTCGTATTGTAGTTAATACCAAGACCATACGCTGCACTATGTTGTTTTAAGATGTTTAATAGAGCTACTAGTTCTTCCTGAGAAGCAGCAATAATGGTTGTATCATCAGCAAATCTTAAGTTGGATATTTTGCTTCCGCCAATAGTTATACCGCCATTCCAGTTGTCTAATACCTGTCTCATCACAAACTCAGAGTAAATGTTAAATAACATCGGAGATAATACACATCCCTAACGAACTCCTTTTCTGGTTGCAGTTTGACCAGACAGGTTACCATCAATTTTTACACGAGCCGAATTAGACTCGTAGAGTCCTAACTTCAGACTTTTGTATATTTGCACAATAAATTTGCATTTATTCATTTATTTATCTAAGTTAATACTTTGCTTTTTATAACTAGTGACACAAGACAAATAGAGAAATACAATACAGAAACTTCACCCTGGGACTGTAAATAATATGGTCAGCAACTCTACTAAGATCAAAGTATTTGTTAATATCTCTTTGGAGGTTAGTGGCTGCAACACTGGGATACTTAGGAACACTTTTTTTTATTTACGTTATTGGCTCTGATCTGAGATCAACTGGCCAGTTCTATTTTGGATGGACATCTATTTTTTCTTAATAATACGAACATTGTTTTATATTAGTTATAGTTGAAAGTTACAGTGTTATTTTTAGTTTTTGTGTGCAAAAGTTATATAATAGTTTGTATGCACAGTTGTTTTCACTAGCTAGTATAGAGATCATATTAGCAGGTAACGGAATATAGTTTGACAATCTGTAATACAGGTCTGTTACCTCATTACTGATCAATTGGCAGTCTAATATACACTGTTGATCAGTACCGATCTCTCCACATCTGCAGTGAGGGTCATCGTCTAGCCCTATTCTAGTTTTGTGTTGAGGGCTTAAGCAATGACCACTCCTCAATCTGCAAAGTGTTCTCACAAGTGGTCTATTCGTTTCTCTCATAAACCAGGGTTCTAATCTTATGTTCTGCTGGATCTGTTTGTATATCGTTCCGGATGGATTTCTAAGGTAGTGTTCACTCCACTTTTCTTTCAGATTCTTGTTTAATATACTGTTCAAGTCACTGTAGGGAATTTTGAAATTCCTCATCAATATTTCGTCTGTAGTCGCCATCTTTTTAGGAACACTTGATACTAAATATAGGAGCTTTGAACATGGAAAATTACTGTAAAACATGAAGAAACGAATTAATGGATCTGGATGAAAATGACGAATACAAACAGGATAGAAAGAAATACTTATAAAACTGATGCCAAAACAAGACGCAACCAATAATGTATAGTGTAAGGTTAAGAACGGAGATCACAACACAGTCGATCGCAAAACAAAAGAATGCAGATTAGCAGAGCGTAGGTAGGGGGAGACTATGAGAGACTGGACTATTTTCGCTCGAAGCGGATCTTCTCGGTATGAATTTTAATATCCTGGTGAATGCATAATTACTGCGCATGTAATTCCGATGAAAAAAAGTATGTTACTAAACGTACATCGCGCGTTACGGGGAGTGTCGATTAAATTGGTGTTTGTTTCTGGAAAATTGGCGGATACGATTATAGAGGCGCCGATACATGAATATACAGGGCGTTTTTAACCCAGCGCACAGTATTTTTGACGTGTTTAATCTCATTTCTTTTCCTTTAAGTTCCGTGTTCTAGCAGAGGTTGGATGTTATCATGGCAATCCTGACTTTGTCTTCAGCTGTTCTAAATGTCATTCCAAACCAATCCCTCAAGTTTTTAAGCCAATAGGTTCTTTATCTTCCTTTGCTTCTCTTGCCCTTGATTTTCCTTTCCATAATGTTTTGTGATACATATTTGGGTCTCCTTATGACATGACCTAGGTATTGTAGGTTTTTTTTTACGGTCGGCCTCCCGCAAGGGCTGAAAGCCTATGGCGCTGTAGAAGCGCTGCGAGAGGATAAGTATCGGTTCACGTTAGATTTGAAACGCTGCAGGTTGTAGCCGTCGGGAAACAAATTCCCCGGCAGCTGATTCCACAGCGTCGAAGTTCTCCAAAAGAAGGAATGCTGGAGGAGACTGGTTGGGGGAGTAAGGACCTCGACCTGGTAAGGATGAGCTCGCAGAGCTTCTCTAGTGGTCCTGGTTCGGACGGCCTGTGGTTTTATTATCTGAGAGAGCACACTCGAACATCTTCCGTGATAGAATCTGTAAAACAGGGCCACCCTCCTTCGATGTTCCAGGCTGTGGAGGTCCTTTGTGAGGTTAGGCGTATCGATTAGTCTAATCGCTCTTTTCTGGATAGTGTCCAGAAGCTTTAGAGAGTGCTTCGGAGCGCATCCCCACACATGGGACCAATACTCCAGCGATGGTCGGATCTGTGCCTTGTAGAGCAGCAGCAGTTGCTCTGGTGTATACAACTTCCTACAGCGGAACAAAACTCCAAGCTTCTGGTATGCCGTTTTAGCAATACTGACGACGTGGTCGTGCCAGGACATGTTATTGTTGATGTTGATTGCCAAAAGCTTGACGGAAGGTGATTCGACTATGGGGTGACCCTCCATTTCCACGGTTGGTAAGCCAGGTAGTTTTTTTATGCGGGTGTTTATTATTTCTTCCTCTTTTTGTTGGATTCTCTGTCGTAGTGATTCTCAGCATTCTCCGATAACACCACCTTCCGGAAGCCTTCAGCCTATCCATTTCCGCCTCAGCATTTGTACTGTAAGTTTTAAACTTAAATCTCTGTTTTCTTCGGTTTTACAAAAGCAGTTCTTGCACTCTCTATTCGAACTCTTATCTCCTGACATTGATCAGCAGTTTAGGTTGCCAAGTTTCTAAATATCTATATGTTCGCTCTATTGGCACGTTGTCTATTGCATGATTTCCGACTATGTTGATATTTTTTTGTGAAAACCATGATTTTCTTTAGTTTCATGTTCAGCCAATAATTTGTATGACCGGTTGGAGGTCTTCCAGTCTATCGGTCACTACGACAGTGTCATCGGCATGACGCATGTTATTTTTAATCTGTCTATATACGGTCATTCCCTCTTGACAGTCGTTTGACATACACTGAAAATGGCCTCACTGTGTACGTTGAACAGAAGTGGAGAAAGTATACAACCCTTTCGAACGCCGTGCAAAATCTTCACTGCATCAAAAAACTGGTCTGCAATTCTGGCTCTCACTCTTTGAGTATACAGTAGTACAATTCAAGGATCCTTGAACCATGGAATTCCAAGATATACATTTATTTAGCGATGGCAATGAAATTATTGAAGTTTCTCAATATAAGAGCCAACCTCGTCATTAGAGAGAGCGAGAGGATTGGTTGCAAAATCAGAAAGAAAAATATTAACAAAGACCACGGCTTGCTACTACTACTACTACTGTCCATGCCACAAGACACATTTATCTTTTCATAAAACATTTAACAATTTAACTGGCAGTTGTCATTAACTGGAAGCTACCAAACTGCCGTGGGGGCGGGTTAGAATATCTCCGATCGTATATCCTGCGTGTCGTAAAAGGCGACTAAAAGGAACCGAACTACAGTCGGTATAAGCAGTAATCTCTTCTCAACCAACCGCTTTGGGTGGACGAGTTGAGAAGAGTCGGACACCTTCTTGTCCTTGGGGTGAGAAATTGCCCCTAAATACCATCTGGTCAACGGCATGAGGATGCGAAAAGCAAATGGGAAACTACTGGATTGAAGATCTCAAAGATATCCCAAAAGAAACTCGTAAAATGAGTAAATGCATTTTACGAGTTCACAACATGTCTGTTAAGACATTGTGACTATGATGATGATCAAACTGTCAGTTTTATCTGAGCACTGACAAACCAGCCCTTAGTTTCCAAGTGTGCTTTTGATAATGAAAAATTCAAACATTTGAAAAATTCAAAAAATTAAAAAATAAAACAGTCGAAATACCGAAAAATCAAAGAAAATAAAAAAATCAAAAGCCTAAAAATTAGATACCGAAATGTTGACAAATCGAAAAATTGATTGGAAGTATCTGATAGACTACAAACTATATCAGGCTATCATTGTATATAAAAGGCATTAGAATGCGGAAACTTATCACACTACGCTTTTTAAATGCATATGAATATGTAATAATATGTGTAGTTATCACAGTTGATTTCATATTGCTATAATAAATTAAACATGTCCACATCTCAGGCGGCTGAACTTGATACGCATGCTGCTTCTGCGTTATCTTTAGATCTCTGACCAGGATCTGATAATTCAATGCCAGCATATGAGCAGTCAAGCGGTATGCGTAATAATATGTGAGGTGATCTTTTAAAAATTGCTACAAATTCCTCAAATTAATTAAGGCAAAACCCGGATCTCCATTGAAGCACTTTGCGGTTGTTACGAGCAATTAAAGTAAAATACAATTTTTGTCTGAGTAATAGCTGGTAGGATGTTGTAGGAACTGATTATGAGCGATCTTCTAGTTTATAACGAATACTTATTGGTAAAACAAGTTATCAATAGTTGGGTAATTGAAATACAGCATAGCAGAGACCGAATAAAGGAGATTACTTATCTGGAACTCCGTGGTTAAAGATATACAGATGCAGTAGAAGGCTTAATTGTTTTTTTTTTGTTTTTTTATTTATCCTTCGGCATTTGTTCTTATTTTGTCCTTGTACACACGGTAACAAACAGGGAAACATTTGGAAATGTGATCGCCAACAACCAGTAAGAGTCGATAGGTAGCTGAAGAAGAAGAGTTCTTCCCTATCTTGTGCTAAATATCCTATCTAATATTAAAAAATAAAAAATGTCTACCTTTATAAAGCTAGATTTATATCGACGGTTTTTTCACGACTGCAAGATTAAACTGATTGTCTTTATATCAGTCAACAAAGCCAATGATTTTGGGACAGTATGCAGTTCTGGTGCAGTCATATGGTGTCTCCAAATTTTTGGTCTTGGTCAAAACTGACTCTTCATTGCTTGATTCCACGCCTTGCAGAAAAGGCCTTTTGTGACATTTCTCCAGGTTTTTAGAAACCGAACATTCTATAAAACCATAATGTTGGAGTATACAATGTGTTCCACCATCATGTCGACAAACTTTGAGGTATGAAAATACAATTAAAGTTATCGAGAAAAAAATGCGAAAAGAAGGGGTCAACCTCTTAATTAATTTTTTATTACATTTTCAATTTGTGTATCACGACTCCATGGGTTCGCGCAGTTGTAGCGCCATAGCTTGATTATTTATCGACCGATTCACGACATTTTGGACTCATTTTATAGGAGAATGACTGGATATATCAACTAAAGCAAAAAAAGATAATACCTGACAATTTCTAAGGCAAACAAATTCACCAAACTCAAAAATAAATTTTTTTGAAATGCACTTATTTGGGTTACTTACAAACAATTTGAAAAAAGCCGTATTAGTGCCCATTTATTAAGACATTTTAATGTTTAGCAGGATGTTTCCCGTCTTACCACATGCAATTCGTGTATGTAGCACTAAAATTTTCGACAGAATAGGCCTTTTTGTATTATGACTTCTGTATTCGAGCGATTTGCAAGTTTCTGGACCCATTTTATAGGGGGATGACTGGACATATAAACTAAGGCAAAAAAAAAATAATATCCGATAATTTCTAAGGCTAAAAGAAATCCACCAAACTTAAAAAAAAGTTTGTAATGAACTTGTCTTGGTTACTTGCAAATAATTTGGAAAAAAACCATATTAGTGCCTATTTATAAAGACAGTTTATTGTTTATCAGGATGTTTCCTGTCTACGACCAATTTTGGAATAAACGAGTATTTGGTATGCACATTGTCTTTATTGGACTTCGGTACAGATTATTACTTAAATGTAATTTACATGAACAAATGTGATTATTTAGTATTTAAATTAATCAACGAAATTTTCAAAATGTCGGCCATTTTCATTTCGGCACGCTTGACTTCTGAAACTAACGCTCTGGGTTACTCGACGTTAAGCTACGCTCCAGTCTGTTTTCTTTGATTTCCAAATGATTCCAACATATCTCCTTTCAATGAGTTGCCCTTCAGTCATTTGGCTGAATACTAAATAATACTAAAAATAAAAATAATAAAATTTGTTCATGTAAATTGCATTTAAGTAATAATCTGCACCGAAGTCCAATAAAGACAGTGTGCATACCAAATTCTCGTTTATTTCAAAATTAGTCGTAATAAAAAAGCCTATTTCGTCGACAATTTCAGTGCTACATAAACGAATTGCGTGTCTTTAGACAGGAAACATCCTGATAAACATTAAACTGTGTTTATAAATATGGTATTTTTCCTAATGATTTGCAAGTAACCAAAACAGGTGCATTACAATTTTTATTTTTTTTTTGGTGGAATTTTTTAGCCTTAGAAATTGTCGGATATTATTTTTTTGCCTTAGTTGACATGACCAGTCATTCCCCTATGAAATGGGTCTAAAAACTTGTGAATCGCTCAATAAATGATCAAGATATGGCGTTACAACTGCGCGAACTCATGGAGAAATTAATTAAAAGGTTGACCCCTTTTTTTCGCTTTTTTTTGTCGATAACTTTAATTGTATTTGAATGGTCAGTACGGAGACTAAGAAAAATACATGTACCTATGTATGCAAATGTCAGAATAAAAAACTACACCTCATGAACAGGACTTTTGTGTCTTAAGAACAAGCCCTTCCTACAAAAAAAGTCCAATTTGAAATACTCTGTACATATATGTTATGCTTAAATTAGCAATGAGATTCAGTTTATTTTTGTTTAAATTTTTCATGTTTCATTATTACTACTGAAAAAAACATTTTTATCCAGTTTTTTAAAGAACATCATAGCTGTAAAAATCTGATGAAGTCTGGCAACTTCTTGATGTCATTGTTGGTGAATTTTATATTTTTCATCTGGCAACACCGATCAGCGATGACTTGACCATTCATCCGAAATCCGTGCAAGGTGCACGTGGCGCGAACGAGTGCACAAATGTGGAACAGAAATCCGACGACCATGATGGATCATTAAAGTGAATCATTACGTAATCAGGATTCCCCAAGGTTGCCCGAGATACTCTCTCTGGTTCTTCCGAGCAAATTAACTGTAACAAATGCGCGCATCCACGGTGAATATTGTTATTAAAAATCACGCGGCGTGATTCGCCTTCGAGACGATTACCTGCCATTAAAAATAGTTTACTTGCTCGAAAGGTCACCACAATTAAGGTTGGATTTAGATCTGAGCAATGAGATTTCTAACTAGAGCATAATTTAAGGTGTGTATCCACTATACCTGGTTATTAAACATCTGTAGGCATAAGGCAGAAGGTAGGGATAACATCACTAAGGCCCGATTTCATCAACACGGGCATTTCAACAAAGGTTTTGACCAATCAGAACAGCCCATTCAAAAACTTGCATCAGTCAAAGTTCCCTGAAAATTATCGATTTCTCTTGAAGTTTACTTCAAAAAGGTGGAAAAAGACATGCTTTATATATAGTTGACCATTTTGAACTCTCTACTATCTTTTCAACCCTTATTTTCCATCCTAAATGGGTAAAAACTTCCATTTTTTCCTGTTGGACAAAGAGTTTAGCAATTGCTAATCTCAACCAATCAGATTCCACAAAACCAACACATTTGATCACTGGATAAAGGGTACTGTTAATTTAATGATGATGATGACAAGAAATTCAAATTACTGCTTTATTTTGATAAAACAATAATTTACAATCGATAATAATTATAAATACCTCCAATATACCTTTGTATTATAGTGAAAAAGGATAAAAATAACATTTTATTGCATTTCACAAAGCTATTATAGACACACATGATGCAAGCGTGCATTGCTGGTTGCCTATCCTGCGTAACAGCAAAGCCTTGCGATCTGGTAAAAATATAATGTATATCCTTACTTTTCCTAAACTAGAAGCCTTTCATATAGTCAGAAAGTGAATAAGGTGTTTTAAATAAATGTGTTTCTGCGCTACGGTGCCTTTTACGCAGTGCCTACAATCTTTACATCCCCTGTGAATATTTCTATAAGAAGGTCTATTCTATAACAAACATGCATCCAGTCTATAATCAATTTGACTGCAATTGCAATTGGTGATTATACAATAATTATAAGGTAAATATTAAAAATCTAGCATTAATTTTCAAATCAATCACTTTGTTCTGATTTTCTGCTATGATTTTAATCCATGAATTCTAAAATATTTTTAATGAGTCATCCAGCTTTGACGTTTTGTTTCCAATATTGATAAAATACTATTTGATGATACTTATTAACATAGACCTCAATACCCAATAGAAAGCTTTTGCTAAACAACATCCAATAGAAATGCTTTGTCAAAGTCTTTGTTAAATATGCATGTTGATAAAATCGGGCCTATAGCTACCGAAATGTTGCTGGTTCGGTCTTTTGTGTTCTCCATATTTTTGTATGCCTCGGAAACTTATTTGGCAGATCGAGCTCGCATAAATGCTTTTGAAATGTGGACGTGGAGTAGGATGCTGAGAGTTCCTTATACCGCCCATCTAACTAAGGTTTCCATACTGGATGAGCTCGGTAATCTAAAGAGACTATCCTCCATTGTGTCGACAAGAATGCTTACATTCTTCGGACATATTCACAGAAGCCATAAAATGGAGAAACTTATAGTTCAGTGGGCGGCGCCAAGGCCGTTCCCCTACACGCTGGGTGGATACGACGAAACAGTTGCTGGATATGAGTATCAAGAGCGCCACTGAATGAACAGTAAAGTGCGAACGATGGCGAGCTACAGTTTCCAAAACTATTGATAACATTCCTGTCGGCAATACTCTAGCTCCGACTTAATGCATTTTATGAGTTCACAACATGTCTATTAAGATATTGTGACTATGATTTTGAGAAGGATTTGAAGATGAAACACCAAAACGTTGCACATTTTTTAACTTATCCAAAACTTTTGACTGTGTTTCACATGCTATTTTGTTGAAATTATCTTTATATTGGTTCTGCGAGAATAGTGTAAACTTAGTTAAATCATTCCTGGAATAGCAAAACAATATGTATCACTGCATAGTGCTAAATCGAATTTACAGATCTGTAATTATGGTGTACCACAAGGTTCGACTTCAGGGCCAACGTTCTTCTTGATTTATATAAATGACATCTCAAATTGCGATCCAAAATCAGAATTTATCCTTTATGCAAAAATAGAAAGGATTAAGTCAACAGGCTTCTGTTAGAGCTTGGTGTCCTTCAAACTCGCTTAATCTAAACCATATAAAAACAAAACAAATTGATAATAAAATGAACAGAAAGGACAGAATGCAAGTTTACTGATTCCTTTTTTTTTGATGATAAATGAAACACAACTTCAGTTTAAATTTGCCAACGTTTCGAAAATTATAGTTTCTTCTTCAGAGCTCTATAAAAAAGGGGAGTAACCTCTTTTCTTTTCTATGTTTCTGTTTTGTTTATATCTGCTTATATGGTGGGGAATCTTTACTTTTAATTGATGTATACGCCCTTGATTGTTTCTTTTTTCAATTTTTGTGTTACTTGCCTTTTTAATTTTTTTCTCTTTTATAATCTATCAATACTTTTAATAACTCGTTGTATATGTATAATGTGGTTGTTTACATTTAGGTTTCCTTATCAGCAACAACAACAGCTAATCATGTCAATAAAACATGTATATACAGGGTGGCCAATCGGGTGATGATAATAATTTTTTTTTAGATAGCCCGTACCGAGACCTATCCAAAACAACCCCATGTATATGTACCGATTATTGATAGTTTTCGAGTTATGATTTTTTTTTGAAAACTTAAGAGATTTTCCAGTTTTTCCAAGAAATCGTCAAAAACAAAAACGAGAATGCTTTTTGGCTTATATTTTTTTCTGCAATTATACTCAGTATTAAGCCTATTTTAATATCCAATAAAAAGAACCTGTACATCCGAACAATAATTAAGTACATTTTGGGCCCAAAGTTTGAAATCTCTGTTTATAGTCAGGAGACCAAAACCTTCAAAATAAAATAAAAAATACTTATGCCTAGTTCTGGAGCTCCAATCTGATCTTAAAAACTCTGCGAGATATTGCACTCTCGAAATAATAATGAAAAAATAGCACTTATGGGGGCATTTTGCGCCGTACGTGAGTGTTAACGGTAAAAAGGTGATAATTCGCGAATTTCCAAAATGATTTAAAAAAACTATTATTTTACTTTATTATGACAAATTAAAGAAAAAAAACTCATAATATCTAATAAACACGATAATAATTGATGTTTTAACCACTTTTAATAAAAAAAATTAATTCCAGTGCTTTTTGCTGTGTACTATTGAACTTCTGCTAAATTAAGTTGTATGGAAAGTTAACAAAGGAAAGGAATAATAAAACAACAATCTGACTTTTAATTCCATGGCGGAATTACCTGGAAAGCATTATCGTAGCATACGCTATCCCTTTTACTTCCCACACCGATAGGTGAGGGGAGGATTGTGATCGTGAAAATTTTCGATTTTGAGATAATAGGTTTTTTGGGCGTTTTATAATGTCTACATAACGAAAATCCGCGTCAATCATGTCCGTCGTTTTGTCTGTCGGTCTGCCTGTCGGTCTGTCTGTCTGTACGCGTTTTTCTAGTCTCGTAATCTCAGTAACCGCTGCATGGACTGTGATGAAACTTGGGCAGCAATATGCTGTGGGGTCTTAGTGGGTAATGCTGCTATAATTTTGGAAATCGGTACATGGGCGGCGGAGTAATTAAAAAAAACATTTCAAATATTCCTTAAACTTCGTTTTTAGGCGTTTTAGAGGTTCTTGATCATTTTCTGCGTTTTTTTGGGTGGGGGTGGAATTTGGGTGTTTGGGGGGTGGGGGGTTGAAAAACTGAAAAACTTGATGTATTCATGATAGGCTGTCTACTGACCTGTCAAGGAAGCCCTAGCGATATAAACACCTTTTTAGGTCCATCCGAACATTGCCTTGCCTATTACCGAAAATTAATTAACACAGCTGCGCTTCGCCGACATGAGCTCGCAAAAAGCTACTCTGAAAGAAAGGGATGGCGTATGCTACGACATCGCTTCCCAGGTAATTCTGCCATGAAATTGGAAGTCAGATTATTGTTTTATCATTCCTTTCCTTTGTCAACTTTCCATACAACTTAATTTAGCAGAAGTTCAATAGTACATAGCAAAAACACTTCCAAAATCACAACTTGGGTATTAGTTTTTTTATTAAAAGTCCTTAAAACATCAATAATTATCGGGTTTATTAGTTGTTACGATTTTTTTTTCTTTAATTTGTCATAATAAAGCAAAATAGTAGTTTTTTAAATCATTTTGGAAATTCGTGAATTATCGTCTTTTTACCTTTAACACTCAGGTACGGCGCAAAATGTCCCCATAAGTGCTACTTTTTCATTATTATTTCGAAAGTGCAGTATTGTGCACAGTTTTTAAGATTAGCTTGAAGCTCCAGAACCAGGCATAAGTATTTTTAATTTTATTTTGAAGGTTTTGGTCTCCTGACTAAAAACAGAGATTTCAATCTTTGGGCCCAAAATGTACTTAATTATTGTTCGGATGTACAGGTTCTCTTTACTGGATATTGAAATAGGCTTACTACTGAGTATAATTGCAGAAAAAAATTAAAACCAAACAGCATTCTTGTTTTTGTTTTTGACGATTTCTTGGAAAAACTGAAAAATCTCTAAGTTTCAAAAAAAAAATCATATCTCGAAAACTATCAATAATCGGTACACATACATGGGGGTGTTTTGGATAGGTCTCGGTACGGGCTATCTAAAAAAAAATTATTATCGTCACCCGATTGGCCACCCTGTATGTATATGCCTTGTTTCGGTCTTCCAGAGCCCTGAACATGAAAACATAATTTTCGAAACGTTGGCAAATTTAAACTAATGTTATCTGAGCCTTTGGCATCAGCGAACATTATATATGAGTAGTACAAATCATGAGTAAATTAAATATTATTAACACTTTTAAGTATTTAGTCTACGAGGTTACTGAAGGACGATCAGACAGAACCCACTCAATAATAATTGTATCCACTTGAATCCCAATCTTATACAGAACGACTGACCACTTGCTTCTGACTGTTCTTTAAAGTAAAATTCGGTTGAATTCCACTTCATTTTCAACGTGACGAGAGCTGTCGGGACAAGTAGTATGTAAACACTGCCAGTATCTTCGAGAGCAATCTAGTAGAAGACCAACCGACATAATTTGAAGATATAACATGGAGATAAGACGATTATCATACCGCTGACAGGCGGTTTGACATTTCCTGACGAGGCCCGTCCAAACGGTAGCCGCCGTGATTCAGTGTCCATTTTAATTAATGTGTTATGTAAGCGAATCATTTATAGTGCAGGAGATTATGGACAGAGCAGTATAGTATATATATATATATATATATATATATATATATATATATATATATGTGCCCCAATAAGAACGATAGCGAAAAAAAAGTAAGAGTGAGATATCAAATTGGTTTTGGCTTTATTTTGAAGCTACATCCATGACATTATGTATGGAATAGAACATCACTCAAATGTCCGCCTCGGGCTCGACGGCAGTGCTTCAAGCGAAAATAATCGAGAGGTGTCAAATCACATGACCGCGGTGGCCAATCAATGAACGATCGTCTGGTGATGATCCAGTCGCCAATCTTCTGTCGAACAACTTCGAGCGTTGCGTCGCTTATGTGGCTCGTGGCTCCATCCTGTTGGAACCACATGTCGGTAATATCGATGTTGTTGAGCTCTGGCCACAGAAATTCATCCAACATCGCTCGGTAGCTTGGCCCATTGGTTGTAACGGTGTCTCTTTCCTCATTTCGAAAGAAATGAGGAACGATGATGCCGCCATGCCACAACCCGCTCCACACATAAATTGTTTTCTGGTACTGGTCCACTTCTTCATTTGTGGATTGTTCATAGCCCAGGAATGACAATTCTGCTTGTTGACACTGCCACTGAAGTAAAAAATTGGTTGCGTCTGAGGAGATGACTTTTTGGCCAAAATGATCTTCGTCCAACATTTGTAGCGCCTAATTTGCCCAATCACTTCTATTGGGGCACCCTATAGAAGACTCGAATTTGGTTTCAATAAGTAGATTAGCAATAGATGCTTTGAGGATGGTGTATTAATTAACCCAATACTTCTTGACTGTGTATCTCATAAAATTTACATCAAAATTGCCATTTTATGGTTTCGGTGCTAGAAGTGTGTGTCTTCTTAAAAATCACCTGCAAAATGGAAAACAAACTTTAAGGTTAGGAGTGACGCCGATCTGGCCAGAATGGGATCCGGCAACAGTTTTGTGGGCGCGGAACCAGCCTTAGGACTATCTGCAAACTTGATTAGGAAAACAACTGGAGAGTGGATCCAGAATCAACACTCTCTGAGATAGAACAACATCTCTGGTCATCTTTGTCAAGCTCGGGAACTATTAGCAGGGCCTGCAGAGAGAATAGAACGATTTTGTCTCTCTCTGGATAGGAGTAACTTGAGATTGCTAGTAGGCCTACTGACGGGTCACAAGACCTTCAGGCGTCACTTGTTCGTGATGAGGGTGGTCAACGACCCAACGTGCACGTGGTGTGGTGAAGAGGAAGAATCCTCGGCACACATCTTGTGTCGCTGTGAAACCCTGGGTTATCACAGGCAGACTATGCTGGGCTCAAGAACCTTGGAACCAATAGATATATAACGGATAGGACCTAAGAATGTCTTGCCTTTGCCAAAAGGGCAGGTCTTAGGAAATAGCGCGGATAGAAGCGCAAAAGGGCCCATCGTGTGGCCTATGCACCAGCCACATTCCGTGCTGGATAGCCTCTGGTCCTTATCCATTCACTCATTCATTCGACGCCGACCTGAGGTGATTGATGTAAGAGAGGGCTTACCGCAGGGCTCTATTATTGGGCCAGTACTATTTCTCCTCTACATTATTAACCTTTTCTTAGCTTTAACAGAAATAGGCTGTGTTTCATGCTGATGATACAACACCCTTAATTAGGGCAGAAAATGTGAAGCAATTACTGCAAAATACTTGCACCTTGAAGCTAGTCGCTGAGTCATAGTTTGCTAGAAGTCACCTAAGGCTGAATGATTCCAAAACTGTTGGGATGCTCCTTACGACTAAAAATATTGACAGCTATGATAGCGCAAGCTCTGCAAAGCTCTTAGGCATCAATTTAAATTCAAAACTATGTTGAAATGCCCATGGCGATTCACTAGAAAAATCACTATCACTATCACAAACAGTATTTGCCTTACGGCAGTTATCAGTCCGAGTATCTTCTGATGTGCTGCGTGTGGCGTATTTTGCAATGGTACACTCAAAACTGAGTTATGGTCTACTCTCCTAGGGACATTCTTAATATTTTCAAGAATGTTTAGGCCCCAAAGAAGAGCAGTCAGGGTAGTAGCAAACATATCATACAGAGATGATTGCAACGAAACATTTATCAACTCGAACATTACAAATCTCTCATCACAGTATGCGCTGGAATGTTTACTGCACATTCATAAACATCAGGATAAGTATGAAACTCATACTCATCGGTATAGTAGTAGAGGCAAACATACTGTCATGACGGCCGATTTTTCTGTACTCCAAGGAATCAAACTGGACGTAACTTTCACCATTTTACTTCACACCACAATACAATATCTCTTAGTCTTATCTCAGCTACAACTCAACTCAACTATACTACTGCCACGCTACTCGTGGCGCCTTATATACACTTCATCGAACCATCTAGAGAATTCTAGACATTCAGATGACATTCTAGAACGCCCATCCGTCATTCCCGAAAACTCTAGATGATTTGATGACGTTTGCACGTCAAAGATCTAACCTAACACTTTGACTTTACATCATGCATGACAACTAATACACAATACATGAATACCATGATACACAGTATGTTACAATACTTTGAAGCTGCCATTCAAGAGAATTACAAAATCACGGGATGGAGTTTCTCACTATGGTCCAAAATTATATAATAAACTGCAACCTCAAATTATAAAAAAGTAGGAATGAATCTACTTGAGTAAATTCAAACGGACGGACGGACGGACAGACAGAGGTTCTGCATAAATTCTCTTCGGTGAAAGCTAAAACCTCCCTCTGCCACAGTTTAGTACGACAATAAAAGATTTTTTTAGTATCTCGTGCTGTTTTCCTATGAACGACACCATGCAGGATATCAAAATTTTTAAATTGTAAGTGAGTTTCAATAATGTAGCTTTTTAATACTTCTACTGCTTGTACTGACTTTAATATATCTTTCTGTTACACACTGCACTAAACTGGAGGCTTAGGGGAGCCCTGAGTAAAACCACTCCATACTTGAAACTGGGTGTATGACCTCGTTACAAACTCCAGACGTATCTTATATCTAACCCACATCCTATTGACATACTTAACACACTCATTCTGTTTATAAACAATCTTAGTTAAACAAATATACGCTTATTTTCCAATATCTCACGCCCCGAACTGGTAACCTCCTTACGAATTGAAGCAATACAATATACTGGGTGTTACCAGTTCCCTTCACTCTACTAATCTACATCACAACTCTCAGGCCCGACTTTATCAACATGCGCAATTTAACAAAAACTTTGAACAATCAGAGCAACCCTTTCAAGAACATGCATCTGTCAAAGTACTCTGAAAATTATTGATTTCTCTCGAAGTTGACCTCAAAAAGCTCAAAAATGACATACTTTATATACAATCGAGCATTGTAAATCATCTAGCATCTTTTCCAGTCTGATTTTCCACCCTAAATGGGTGAAAAATTGCATTTTCTTGTTTAATCCAAAGTTTAGCAATTGCTAATCTCAACCAATCAGATTCCAGATTCCATTTCCATTTGATCGCTGGTTTCATGCTGTATTAAATCATATGATGACAAGAAATTCACTCATTGCATTATTATAATACAATTTACTATCGATAATAATTATAAATACGTGCAATATTTCTTTGTTTTATAGTAAAAAGGGGTAAACATAGCACTTTGTTGCATTTCAAAAGTTTAACAAGCGATTTAACTGTTAGGCAAGCTATTTTCCAAAGGCACATGTGCATTACTGGTTGCCTATCCAGAACGGCAAAGCTCATTATTTAGCTACCTATAGCCTTATAATTATTTTATATTATAACTGCTGTATCTTTAGATCCTCTGTCTGTGAATATTTCTATAAGATGGTCTATAACAAACATGCATCTAGTAAATGAAGGATTGATTCTTCATAAAAGTATGTATATTTTTTTCTATAATCCATCTGACTGATGGAGGTGGGATTTGTAATTATTAAATAAGGTAGTTGACGTGATTGATACTAGGTACTTTTATGATTCTGTCACAAATTATCGCAGTTTGCAATTAGTAATTATAGAATAATTATAATGTAAACATGAAAAATGTGGCATTAATTTGCAAATTAATCGCTTTGTTCTGACATCCTGCTATGATTTTGATCCATGAATTCTAAAATATTTTTGACAAAAGTATCATCCAGTTTTGACGTTTTGTTTTCAATATTGATAAAATACTATTGGATGATACTCAATAACATAGCCCTCAATACCCAATAGAAAGCTTTTGCTAAATAACATCCAATAGAAAAGCTTTGTCAAAGTCTTTGTTAAATATGCGTGTTGATAAAATCTGGCCTTACATAGTATCTTTTACGCAATATTGCTCTTGTATAGTGGTCTAGCCATTCTATCTATCCATCTATTTTGTGCTCATTTCTTGGAAGAATTACGGAAAACTTCGTCTAAATTAAATAAATTATTTTCTATCCAGAAGCATTTTTTTAAAAAGCGAATCTCGAATTATCGTTTCTGACAAACAACGCCGCCTGACGTGAAAAGATACGCTTCTTTTCTTGAGATACGATGTACCTAAATTCATAAACAAGAAGAAATATACAGAGCTTGTAATCTCCAGTATCAAATGCCTACCAGAATATTTCGAATTTCGGTTCATCTATAAATTCTCTGATGACAAGCCTAGCTTGAGAATCATAGGCGTAGTTCTAACACAGTGCCAGGGTTTCAGACTAGTTATTCAGGGGGATCAAAATATTCCATTTAGCATGCAATTTGATGAAGAGATTGATGTTACAATGGCCAGATTTGTAATTAGGGGAATTGGAAATTTTTTGATTTTCGTCAAACCAGAGTTAAACTCAGAACTGAGAACAACGGCCAGATTTGTGATTAGCGCCCGTTAATTATTCGGAATACGATTTGTTACTCCTGATAGAAGGTCTAATATAGAATTTCGATTTTTTTGATAAACCTGAAAAACCAAGGATTGGAAAATTTTTGACTTTCGTCAAATGAGACTTAAACTCAGAACAACGGCTAGATTTGGATTTAGAGCCCTCTAAGGTTTAATAAAGATTTTCGATTTTTTTGATAAACCGGAAAAACCAAGGATTGAAAATTTTTTGAATTTCGTCAAATGACACTTAAACACAAAACAACGGCCAGATCTGTAACAAGCGCCCTCTGATTATTCAGAATACTTTTTAGTCCTGATAGAAGGTCTAACAAAGATTTTCGATTTTTTCGATAAACCTAAAAAACCAAGGATTGAAAAATGTTTGACTTTCGTCAAATGAGATTTAATCTCAAAACAACGACCAGATTTGTAATAAGCGCCCTCTAATTATCTAGAATACGATATTTTAGTCCTAATATAAGGTGTAATAAAGATTTTCGATTTTTTGGACAAACCTGAAAAACCAAGGATTGGAAAATTTTCGACTTTCGTCAAATAATATTTAAACTCAAAACAACGGCCAGATTTGTAATAAGCGCCATCTAATTATTTAGAATACGATGTTTTAGTCCTGATAGAAGGTCTAACAAAGATTCTCGTTTTTTTTTGATAAACTTAAAAAACCAGGGATTGGAAAATTCTTGACTTTCGTCAAATAATACTTAAACTCAAAACAATGGCCAGATTTGTAATAAGCGCCCTCTAATTATTTAGAATACGATATTTTAGTCCTTATAGAAGGTGTAATGAAGATTTTCGATTTTTTTGATAAACCTGAAAAACCAAGGATTGGAAAATTTTCGACTTTCGTCAAATAATACTTAAACTCAAAACAACGGCCAGATTTGTAACAAGCGCCCTCTAATTATTTAGAATACGATATTTTAGTCCTGATAGAATGTGTAATAAAGATATCCGATTTTTTTTGATAAACCTGAAAAAGCAAGGATTGGAAAATTTTCGACTTTCGTCAAATAATACTTAAACTCAAAACAACGGGCAGATTTGTAATAAGCGCCCTCTAATTATTTAGAATACGGTAATTTAGTCCTGATAGAAGGTGTAATAAAGATTTTCGATTTTTTTGATAAACCTGAAAAAGCAAGGATTGGAAAATTTTCGACTTTCGTCAAATAATACTTAAACTCAAAACAATGGCCAGATTTGTAATAAGCGCCCTCTAATTATTTAGAATACGATGTTTTAGTCCTGATAGAAGGTGTAATAAAAATTTTCGATTTTTTTTTTTGATAAACCTGAAAAAGCAAGGGTCGGAAAATTTTCGACTTTCGTCAAATAATACTTAAACTCAAAACAATGGCCAGAATTGTAATAAGCGCCCTCTAGTTATTTAGAATACGATGTTTTAGTCCTAATAGAAGGTCTAACAAAGATTCTCTATTTTTTTGATAAACTTAAAAATCCAGGGATTGGAAAATTTTTGACTTTCATCAAATGAGACTTAATATCAAGCTAAAGGCCAGATTTGTAATAAGCGCCCTCTAGTTATTTATAATACGATGTTTTAGTCCTGACAGAAGCTGTAATAAAGATTTTCGATTTTTTTGATTAACCTGAAAAACGAAGGATCGGAAAAATGCTTACTTTCGTCAAATGAGACTTGAGCTCAAAACAACGGCCAGATATGTAATAAGCGCCCTCTAGTTATTTAGAATATGATATTTTAGTCCTGATAGAAGCTGTAATAAAGATTTTCGATTTTTTTGATAAACCTGAAAAACCAAGGATTGGAAAATTTTAGACTTTCGTCAAATAAGACCTAAACTCAAAACAACGGCCAGATTTGTAATTAGCGCCCTCTAATTATTTAGAATACGATATTTTAGTCCTGATAGAAGGTGTAATAAAGATTTTCGATTTTTTTAATATAAGCCTAGCAAACCAAGTATTGGAAATTTTTTTACTTCCATCAAACGAGACTTAAACTTAAAACAACGGCCAAGTTTATAAATAGCTCCCTCAAATTATTCAGAATACGATGTTTTGTCCTGAGAGAAGTTTTAATAAATATGTTTTTTTTTTGTTTATGTAACTGTCCTCTTGAGACTTCAAAAAACACCTATTACCTCCTCAGTTGAGCAATGTGAGAGAAACTGTTCCTAAGAGAAACTAATTTTTTTGAATTTCAAAAACGAGTCCCTAGAGGGTACCTATGCGGAACTAGTAACATAGCAGCCCAGTCACTAGGTAGTTTTCGTTGTCCTTAATTAATCTTACCGCTTCGGTTAACAAATACATTGTCAGAAGCGCTATTTGACGGATAAATAGATAGTTTTCGGAGCAAGAGACCACTGTAAGATGCCCCCTAACCTTATTTTGAGCTATTTGGAAGCATTTTTGTAAAACGACGGATAATAATTGTTGCAGATCTACTCAAAAGTCAAAACCAGTGTCACTGTCAAAACAGGTTATGATCTAATTTTTATTCGTGCTGCGCATGCGTGTCGCTTCGTTATCGCTATCGCTATCGTCCGTACAATACCGGTATTTAGCGGTTACCAGGGGTGTGAAACTCAAATGAGGACCCTGTGTAGCGGCGTTAGCGCTAGCCACCTAGCACACCTAGCGGGGTTGCGTGAACTATTGGTCAGCCAACTCTGTTTCAAACAGATTTCTAGATGCATTAATAGAAGTGGCCCAATTGTTACACCTCACGTCATTTTGACAGCCGTCGTCGTAACTGACACTGTCGTTGCTCGCTTTTGTCGATTGGCGTCTTTTTGCAATTTTGCACTACTTTTGAGATTTTTGTTTGCCTATTGTTGTCTATATGTATTTAGGAATGGGTTCTAAATATTTAGACCATTGTCTTGCGCCAAATTACAAGAATGTGGATGCGCGAAGGTAAGTGATTTGCCTGATTTATACCGCTCACCTCATTTTTGTATTGTGAATTTTTATGCAAAATTAATACAGGATTGATCATTTCTATATGAGATATACATATATCATTTGAATGCATTACTAAACACTACTACTCATACTCATATAACTTGTATTACTGTTCACAATCATACGCTGCCATAAAGGTGTGCAGCATTCCCTCTCTTTGGTAAACCATTGCATTGAAGGTGAGGTCCGATGGTCTAAAAGTACATTTTTTTATTTCAGACATTAAACCCCATCTGATCAGCGTATACAGAGACGCTAGTTAGAACGGATTGGCAACCCAAACCTACAAAGATACAAACATCTTGCCTGCATCAATATGAATAGTCAAGGAATAATATTACCTCTTTACTCTTCAAATTATATGCCACCAAAGGATTGTAATTATCATGAAATATCTAGTGATTCTAGTGAATAAATCATGCTTTACTTTTATATGAATTGTTTTTGTACCTTGTGTAGCTGGTTTTATTTAAGCAATTGTCATATTGAAATAAATTACAAAAGGGTTTGTTTTGCTTTATTACAGTAATGCATATCTAATATATTTCCATCCTTACACAATCAGTTGAATGTCCTATACAACGTGGTAGCTTGTCACAAAAATTTACTTAACTCATTAATTACCTGTTTTGAAAATTGCACCGATTAGAAAAGTTAAAACACTAATTAAAAAAATGGAGTACGTGTCGTGAACAATATTATTAGTTTTATTTATTATTACGCCACTTATCAATTCCATTTTTTTAAATTAATGCTTTAATTTTTTTTAATCAGGTCCATTTTCAAAACAGGTAATGCATGCGTAAGGTAAATTGTTATGACAAGTTACCACGTTGTCTGGAGGCTGAATAAGCTTATATGGTATTTCAAAAAGCCCGCTCTTTTCGTAACCTACCCCACCTATCGTCGGTCACCTACACCAAACTTTTTAGATTGACCTAGGTCGTGAATATCTACAGTTTCCTGTAATCGATTCGTGAATACATTGTAGTGACACACGCAACCCGAATAGATGGCGCGGATGTCAGTCAAAAATGCCATGCCAAATTTTCATACACAGAGTGTCCAGTCTTTCAGTGGATCTATTGTCAGTGGCGGTTACGATATACGTAAAAAGAAATACAAATGTCAAAGTTGTCAAATATCGTAAAACGGAACATCACTTTGTAAGTAACGAAAATTGCCTACTCTCCTCGAATCGTAAGCACCAATTGCATAGCGATGATATGTGGCTTTCTTTCTCATGCCAATCAAAAAATCTCATTCGAATCTCTTCTAGCGCGACCGCGTTTGTGTATGTACCATTGTGTAAGCGTCAGCAACCGCTGGGTGCTTATTAGCGACATAAAATTAATGGTTAATTTAACTTGTAGGGATATTTATTGACAATTCCAGCTAAATATATGTTAAGTACTGGGAGCGGCACGTTACAATGCTCGTACGGCACTTTCAAATCGACTCCGCTATAAAATTTTAGATATTCTCCAGCCTGAGGCGGTGCAAAAGAGAGAAGATACTTTGTGTTGTTCAACTAAGTACTAGTTTCTACTGTGTATATTGTAGTGAGCAACAGGTCACTGTCAAGTCAAGACTGATACCAAATTTTGAGATAGCCAAAGTGATCAAGACATCTATTGGTGGAATTTAGAACCCAATGTTGTATGTGTGCCCATGGTAACCAGATTCTTTTAGCATGCATGTGTACCAACTCAGAGAGAATGATATCAAAACACAGAAATGTTATGATATTGTTTTTTATTATTTGTTTCTTAACATTTGTTTTATATTTATTAATCATGAGTGCTGAGTGTCTATGGTATGGTTTTATTACTTGATTCTTGTATTTATTAAATCATGAGTGCTTTTTATTTCATATATTTTACTGGTGAAATATTCATATTGATATGTTGGAATATACGATTCAAAAATGTTGTCTTAATAATAGTGGTAAACTGGCTCTTGTTATTGATATTGTGTAATAAAGAAATGGTTATAAACATTCACAGTCTAAACGATAAATAATAATAATAATAATACATGGTGGGCTAGATCTCTGTTCAACGTCAGTGAGAGAAATATGGATAGGATGTGGCAAAATGTAACATATCAGCATATATGAATAAATAAATTTAACTAACACATAAAGGAGTAAATAAAGGATGTAATTGGATTAGGGTATCTAAAATATAAGCATAGCATAGCAAGCATAGCAGCATAGCAAGCATAACAGCATAGCAAGCATGGTATTTAAGCACGTAAATAGATCAATAAATAAATATAAACGATAAACAACATTTAAAAGGGCTGGTTAGAGGAAACCGTATAGTTCGTGAAACACGTGAGTCATCTCTCTTACTCCATTGATAAGATGTTGTAGGCTGTCACGGCCAGTCGCCACGGTTTCCACAACAATAAAATAAATACCGTATATAAATAAAGAGGATCAGTAAAGGTTGAAATAGATACACCTAAATAAGACAAAGTTGTTTCTGCTCACCACCAGCCTGCAATCACACAGGACCTAGTACCTAGAGTAGACGAAAATCAGAGACCCAACGCCATAGGTATAATGTCGTCTTAAATCCGGATGCTATACACACTTTGAATATTGTAGCCAGACCACCTTAGTTAATAATATAAACTCAAAAGACAACATACCTGCAGATATTCGTGAAAAAGACACAAAAAATGCATTGTGTAAATTTTGGTGTCTGAACCCTTCCTGTTTCCAAAAACAATCCCCGCCTGTAATAAATAAACAAAACCATGGTAACCCATCTCCAAGTGAAAAATAAAAGCAAAAGGCATCACAGAACTGTATCTTTTGCTGAGATTGAAAATAAACATGAAACTATTTGCTCTATGAAAAGTCACTCATGATCTGACAAATATCAAAATATCTCAACAATATATGGTGTAGTACTAATCAAATAAATTACTTACCTGAACTTCATCAAATGACTACACTCATATACTTATATTATAACAATTAACAAATTTTAATCGATTTTCCTTCTACCATCTGTCACTGCCATCAATGTCAAACTTCAGTCACGTGACCGCTAGAGGCGCGTTCTAATGTCTGGCAGCCAGGAGCGCGTTCCGGATCACCACAATATTCAGAAAAGAACGAAGAAAATGTATCAGGTCTTGGCTCAGAAATGAAATCACACCCACATGTCGTCGCTACTAACGAGGTATCAAAATTTCAATACAATAATAATAATTGTCCTTTCATGTTGCTATGTGAGTGCGAAGCGCTAGATCTCAACAAGTCTCGTTTGACGAAAGTCAAAAATTTTCCAATTCTTGGATCTGCAGGTTCAACCAGAAAAATCGAAAATCTTTGTTAGACTTTCAATCAGGACAAAACATTCTATTCTCCAGCCTTAGCAGTGCAAAAGAGAGAAGATACTTTGTGTTGTTCAACTAAGTACTACTTTCTACTGTGTATATTCAGAGAAGAACGAAGAAAATGTATCGGTGCTTGGCTCAGAAATGAAATCACACCCACATGTCGTCGGTATTAACGAGGTATCATAATAATAACAATTATCCTTTCATGTTGCTCTGTGAGTGCGAAGCGCTAGATCTCAAGGCACAACAAGTCTCGTTTGACGAAAGTCAAAAATTTTCCAATTCCCAGATCTGCAGGTTCAACCAGAAAAATCGAAAATCTTTGTTAGACTTTCAATCAGGACAAAACATTGTTTTGTGAGTAACAGATATCTGAAACATGGTGATATACACCTTTACGACACCAGAATTAGGGAAAACATTGTAATAAATAAATTTTACCATACTATTCATACAAAATCGCCGGTCCATGCAGGATCAACCCTGTTTAATATGCTTCCAATGAAAATCAGGAATTTGAAAGATGAGAATAAATTTAAAGCTAAAGTTAAAAAACTGTTAACTGACAATGCATTCTACTCTGTGGATGAGTTTAGGAACTATTTTAAAAGTACTTAGGAGCAATGTGAAACTGTTAGGTAATGAGTTTGTGTTTGTGACTGTTTATTAATTTTATTATGAATTGTTTTAATGTGTCAACTGTGTCGTAGAAATTTTAACTGACCTCATTTTATTTTATTTTATTTTATTTTTTACAAATATTTACTATTTATGTATTTAGTCTATGGCATCATTGTTTGCAGTTTATCTGTAATTTATTGACTTATCCAATCCACCTTGGTGGCTTACTGGATGAAATAAAGATTGATTGATCGAAACTGTGAATGCTTATTACAAATCTGGTCTTTGTTTTAAGTTTAAGTCTGGTTTGACGAAAGTCAAAAATTTTCCAATCCCCCGGATCTTCTTCATCCAGAAAAATCGAAAATTATGGCTATTGTTTTGTGTTTAAGTCTCGTTTGACGAAAGTTAAACATTTTCCAGTTCCCGGACCTGTAGCTTCACCCTGAAAAATCTAAAATCCTTATTGAACTTTTGATGAAGACAAAACATTGTATTCTGAAGCATTTAAGAGTGCTTATTACAAATCTGGCTATTGTTTTGAGTTTAAGCCCTGTTTGACGAAATTCAAAAATGTTCCAATCCCATGATTCTCAGAATCATCCAAAAAATCGAAAATTTTTATCAGATCCTTTATAAATACATAGCATCGTATTCTGATTCGTATGAGGGCGCTAATTACAAATCTGGCCATTATTTTGAGTTTAAGTCTCATTTGACGAAATTCAAAAATTTTCCAATCCACCGATCTTGAGGTTCATCCAAAGTATCCGAAAATCTTAATTAGAGGTTCTATCAGGACAAAATATTTTATTCTGAATAATTCAAGAACGCTAATTAGAAATCTGGTCATTGTTTTGAGTTTAAGTCTCGTTTGACCAAATTCAAAAATTTTCCAATCCCATGATTCTCAGGATCATCCAAAAAATCGAAAATCTTTATTAGATCCTTTATAAATACATAACATCGTATTCTGAATCATATGAGGGCGCTAATTACAAATCTGGCCATCGTTTTGAGTTTAAGTCTCGTTTGACGAAATTCAAAAATTTTCCAATCCCTGGATCTTGAGGTTCATACAAAAGATCAAAAATCTTTGTTAGACTTTCATCAGGACCAAACATCGTATCCTCAATAATTTGAGAGCGCTAATTACACATCCGGACATTGTTTTGAGTTTCAGTCTCGTTTGAGGATAGTCAAGAACTTTTCAATCCCCGGATCATCAGGTTCATCCAAAAAAATCGAAAATCTGGTTATCTGAATCATTTGAGGATGCTAATTACAACTATGGTCTTTGCTCCAAGTTTTAGGCTCCTTTGACGAAAGTCAAAAATTTTCCAGTCCCCGTATCTGCAGGTTCAACCAGAAAAATCCAAAATCTTTGTTAGACTTTGTTGAATAAATTGTGAATGCTTATTATAAATCTGGCCTTTGTTCTGAGTTTAAGTCTGGTTTGACTAAAGTCAAAAATTTTCCAATCCCCGGATCTTCTTCATCCTCTAGAAAAATCGAAAATTTTTATTAGACCTTCTATCAGGGCAAAACATCGTATTCCGAATCATTCAAGGGTGCTTATTACAAATCTGGCTATTGTTTTGAGCTTAAACTTTGACCAAATTTAAAAATTTTCCAATTCCCAGAAACATCTGAAAATTTTATTAGACCCTCTATCGGGACCAACCATCGTATTATGGATCATTTGAGGACGCTTATTACAAATATGACCTTTGTTTTGAGTTTAAGTCTTGTTTGGCGAAATTCATAAATTTCGAAAATTTTTATTAGATCCTTTATAAATACATAGCATCGTATTCTGGATCGTGTGAGGGCGCTAATTACAAATCTGGCCATTGTTTTGAGTTTAAGTCTCGTTTGACGAAATTCAAAAATTTTCCAATCCCGGATCTTGAGGTTCATCCAAAAAATCCGAAAATCTTTATTAGACCTTCTATAAGGACAAAACATTGTATTGTGAATAATTCAAGAACGCTAATTAGAAATCTGGCCATTGTTTTGAGTTTAAGTCTCGTTTGACCAAATTCAAAAATTTTCCAATCCCATGATTCTCAGGAACATCTAAAAAATCGAAAATCTTTATTAGAACCTTTATAAATACATAATATCGTATTCTGAATCGCACGAGGGCGCTAATTACAAATCTGGCCATTGTTTTGAGTTTAAGTCTCGTTTGACGAAATTCAAAAATTTTCCAATCCCCGGATCTTGAGGTTCATCCAAAAAATCCGAAAATCTTATTAGACCTTCTATCAGGACAAAACATTGTCTTCTGAATAATTCAGGAACGCTTATTAGAAATCTGGCCATTGTTTTGAGTTTAAGTATCGTTTGACCAAATTCAAAAATTTTCCAGTCCCGTGATTTTCAGGATCATTCAAAAAATCGAAAATCTTTATTAGGTCCTTTATAAATACATAACATCGTATTCTGATTCGTATGAGGGCGCCAATTATAAATCTGGCCATTTTTTTGAGTTTAAGTCTCGTTTGACGAAATTCAAAAATTTTCCAATCCCACGATTCTCAGGATCATCCAAAAAATCGAAAATTTTTATCGGATCCTTTATAAATACATAGCATCGTATTCTGATTCGTACGAGGGCGCTAATTACAAATCTGGCCATTTTTTTGAGTTTGTCTCGTTTGACGAAATTCAAAAATTTTCCAATCCCTGGATCTTGAGGTTCACCCAAAATATCCGAAAATCTTTATTAGACCTTCTATCAGGACAAAACATTGTATTCTGAATAATTCAAGAACGCTAATTAGAAATCTGGCCATTGTTTTGAGTTTAAGTCTCGTTTGACCAAATTCAAAAATTTTCCAATTCCATGATTCTCAGGATCATCTAAAAAATCGAAAATTTTTATTAGATCCTTTATAAATACGTAGCATCGTATTCTGAATCGTATGATGGCGCTAATTACAAATACGGCCATTGTTTTGAGTTTAAGTCTCGTTTGACGAAATTCAAAAATTTGCCAATCCCCGGATCTTAAGGTTCATCCAAAAAATCCGAAAATCTTTATTAGACCTTCTATCAGGACAAAACATTGTATTCTGAATAACTCAAAAACGCTAATTATAAATCTGGCCATTGTTTTGAGTTTAAGTTTCGTTTGACCAAATTCAAAAATTTTCCAATCCCATGATTCTCAGGATCATCCAAAAAATCGAAAATCTTTATTAGATCCTTTATAAATACATAACATCGTATTCTGAATCGTATGAGGGCGCTAATTACAAATCTGGCCATCGTTTTGAGTTTAAGTCTCGTTTGACGAAATTCAAAAATTTTCCAATCCCCAGATCTTGAGGTTCATCAAAAAAATCCGAAAATCTTTATGAGAGATTCTATCAGGACAAAATATTTTATTCAGAATAATTGAATTTCTGGCCGTTGCTTTGAGTTTAAGTCTCGTTTGACGAAATTCAAAAATTTCCAATCCCATGATTCTCAGGATCATCCAAAAAATCGAAAATTTTTATCAGATCCTTTATAAATACATAGCATCGTATTCTGATGCGTATGAGGGCGCTTATTACAAATCTGGCCATTTTTTTGAGTTTAAGTCTCGTTTGAAGAAATTAAAAAATTTTCCAACCCCTGGATCTTGAAGTTTATCCAAAAAATCCGAAAATCTTTATTAGGGATTCTATCAGGACAAAATATTTTATTCAGAATAATTGAATTTCTGGCCGTTGCTTTGAGTTTAAGTCTCGTTTGACGAAATTCAAAAATTTCCAATCCCATGATTCTCAGGATCATCCAAAAAATCGAAAATTTTTATCAGACCCTTTATAAATACATAGCATCGTATTCTGATTCGTATGAGGGCGCTTATTACAAATCTGGCCATTTTTTTGAGTTTAAGTCTCGTTTGACGAAATTCAAAAATTTCCAATCCCTTGATTCTCAGGATCATCCAAAAAATCGAAAATTTTTATCAGATCCTTTATAAATACATAGCATCGTATTCTGATTCGTATGAGGGCGCTTATTACAAATCTGGCCATTTTTTTGAGTTTAAGTCTCGTTTGACGAAATTCAAAAATTTCCAATCCCATGATTCCCAGGATCATCCAAAAAATCGAAAATTTTTATCAGATCCTTTATAAATACATAGCATCGTATTCTGATGCGTATGAGGGCGCTTATTACATGTCTGGCCATTTTTTTTGAGTTTAAGTCTCGTTTGACGAAATTAAAAAATTTTCCAATCCCTGGATCTTGAAGTTTATCCAAACAATCCGAAAATCTTTATTAGAGCTTCTATCAGGACAAAATATTTTATTCCGAACAATTCAAGAACGCTAATTAGAAATCTGGCCTTTGTTTTGAGTTCAAGTCTCCTTTGACGAAATTTAAAAATTTTCCAATCCCATGATTTTCAGGATAATCCAAAAAATCGAAAATCTTTATTAGATCCTTTATAAATACATAACATCGTATTCTGAATCGCATGAGGGCGCTAATTACAAATCTGGCCATTGTTTTGAGTTTAAGTCTCGTTTGACGAAATTCAAAAATTTTCCAATCCCCGGATCTTGAGGTTCATCCAAAAAATCCGAAAATCTTTGTTAGACCTTCTATCAGGACAAAACATTGTATTCTGAATCATTCATGAACGCTAATTAGAAATCTGGCCATTGTTTTGAGTTTAAGTCTCGTTTGACGAAATTCAAAAATTTTCCAATCCCCCCATATTCAGGATCATCAAAAAATCTAAAATCTTCATTCGACCTTCTATAATGGCATAACATTGTATCCTGGATCGTATGAGGATGCTAATTACAAATCTGGCATTTGATTTGAGTTTAAGTCATGTTTGGTGGAAGTCAAAATTTTATAACATCGTATTCTGGATCATATGATGGCGCTAATTACAAATCTGGCAATTGTTTTTTTTCTCGTTTGACGAAATTCAAAAATTTTCAAATCGCCGGATCTTCTAGCGGGGATGATTTGAAACTTGACTTAATTTTTTTAATTACCTTATGGACCATCAGTATAAGAAATAAGTCGTCATCGCCGCCTGTCTGGGATCCGTGGGTGCTCATGTTATGAATACCCGCGTCGTTCGGTACCACTATCAGTACGTGATATCGCGAGATGGCCTGAGTGGTACTCAGCGGGGCGCCAGACTGGTTCTTCCCGACCGGAGGACCATATTAATTTAATTAAATTTAACATCGCATACCTTAAATACCGCATAGCTGGAGCACTTAGACAATAACTTATATTTTTAACTGTTTCCATGTTGAACGCTGGGCGTTCTTTATGGCCGATCTCTCTCTTAGATATTTGGAATAGATTTCTCCGGAAAATATTAGACGCCTTTTAATTTATCTTGGATTATGGGACGCTGGTCAGTGCCGTATTACCTATTTTTCAAGAGCATTGAGGACCGCTTTTGAAGATGGTATAACTAACTGATGTTTGCCAAGTCCCCCTTCATCGTCATCATAGTCACAATGTCTTAACAAACATGTTGTGAACTCATAAAATGCATTAAGTCGGAGCTAGAGTATTACCGATACGAATATTAGCCATAGTTTTGCAAACTGTAGCTCGCCATAGTTCGCGATTCGCTGTCAGTCCAGTGGCGCTCTTAATGTTCATATCCAGCAACTGTTCCGTCGTATCCACCCAGCGTGTAGGGGAACGGCCACGGCGCCGCCCACTGGGGGCATGACCCTGAGCTACAAGTTTCTGCATATTATCGCTTTTGTACATATGTCCGAGGAATGTAAGAATTATCGTCGACACAATGAAGGATAGTCTCTTTGTATTACCGAGCTCATCCAGTATGGAAACGTTAGTTCGATGGGCGGTAGGTATAAGGGACTCTCAGCATTCTCCTCCACGTTCACATTTCAAAAGCACCTATGCGAGCTCGATCTGCCTTTTTAACAGTCCAAGTTCCCGAAGCATACAAAAATATGGAGAACACAAGAGACTGGCAGCTTTATAGTGATGTTGTGATCACGCCATATTTCAGTAAGCTTTGTCAAGGCCACACGTGCCTATTGAATGCGCCGTCGAATCTCATTTTCAGCTAGCTGAATGGTCGAATGGCCGATCAAAGAACCGAGGTACACAAAACTTGGAACTACTTCACAACGGCCTACTTACTTTATTTCTCGATGACTATCGTGCTCTCTATCTACGATCATAACCTTGGTCTTATTATAGTTAATACCGAGGCCATATCTGTCTTGTTTTAAGATGTTTAATAGAGCTACTAGTTCTTGCTGAGAAGCAGCAATAAGGGTTGAATCGTCAGCAAGTTTTAAGTTGGATATTTTGCTTCTGCCAATTCCAGTTGTCCAATACCTGTCTCATCACAAATACAGAATAAATATTAAAGTCCCCCTTCAGTTGGGGATATCAAGTAAATTCCATTAGATTCTTGATTTTTTTAGAACTGAGTAGACCGCGAAGGCAAAGCCTAAATACCAGAGTACCAGGCAGCTATGAAGATGTTAAGTTAGATGAAATTTGTTGACGCGGAGTTTGAATAGGGCAACACTTGCAGGCTCATCAAATCCATCTCTTGGTAATGCGGTCCAAGCCTTGGAAACTCTAGGAACAAAACTGCTGTCGTACTGCTCAGCTCTTGGTGTTCTTTCTAACCGCACATCGGTGAGAAAGCGACTGGAGGTGTCGCGTTAAGACAGATCACCAATAAGTCGAATTGACTGGACTGCATCAAGTAAAGATAAAGTAGTAAGGGCAGCAGCTCCTCAGATATGTTTTCTCCGTCCTTTTACCCTCGGGAGGGTGTAGTGATACTATTTAGGGATGTATTTGGATTTCCTGCTTCCATGCGTTTCTGTCTGTGCTAAATGTATTGCCTCGTATATTGAGTGGCCGGTCATATCTTTAAGTCTATCGGTCCATCTCATTGGGGACCTTCCTCTAGGTCTTATCCCCTGAAATTTCCCTTCTATCATGAGGCTTTCCACCTCACCTCTTTTTCTTGTTAGGTTAGGTCAGGTTTTTTATACAGCGTAAGAAGATTGGATATTGAGAAGTACCTTCTGGTTCTAAATAAGAAGAAGGGAGAATAATGTTGACATGCTGACTCCTAAAATCTGCATGAATGACTTCTTGGAAAGCGTGATTGTTCATTAGAACCAAGAGCTTCGTTGAAGCCAGTGGCGGCTCGTGCCAACTTAGAGAAGTAGTGCCAGAATGACAGCCAACTGTCAAACAAAAAAGTACTTATAACTAGCCGATGAGCCGAATTTGACTGAGTCTTTATGTTCGACTTACCAAGCATCGATAAACTGAAAACATTATTCATATGCACTTTAGATTTTTCATGGGTTTTCATTTTCTCCCATATATGAATAAAATCATCTATGCCATTTTTCGCCCAAGTGTCATCGCCTCCAAATAGAACACACACAAGACAAAACAGTTTGTTAACTTCGTCGCAGTCACTTATCTAATTGTTTTCATCATAAATAGTCTTATTAAATTTACGATAACATGATTTCTGTCCACTACCAATAAGTTTTTCAATTTTTCTTCCATCAGTGGAAGATTACTAAATGAGTTTATTAATGCACCAATTTTATTCATTTTCATTCTAATGATATATTTTAATTAAACACAAAAGAGATACCGATCCGAAAACAGCGCACAACTCACTCAAACTAGATAATAAGATCTAAATTTCAAACCTTTAACGACAAAAGCCGACATCAGCATTAAACAAATCGAAACTGCTGAAACAAAACAAAAATAGTGAACTGTGAATGGAAATATGGGTAATGTGCCTGGCACGATCTGCTTCGGATTTTCGTATTTAAAATCTATCCAAACGTCCAGCATGGCGTTCTCTCTGTCACTCGTAAGCGTTTGTGATAAGATTTCTCTCACTCTGTTTGTGCCTTATAAGAAACGGCACCGTAGGCTGTTGCCAACTTGCCGTTTCGTTGCGTCCTCTGCTCTCATCATGGGAGTTGCGACGATGCCACGTGTTGCCTGGTGCAAGCATTCATACGCTGAACCGCTATTGCCATTTCATATAAAACAGAAAAGGTCGTTGGAAACTAACGTAGAATAAGAAAAGTTTAAGAGATAGATAAATATGTTTTTGTCGAAAATTAAGGTAGTGCCATGGCACTGTGGCACTACCTCACCAGCCGCCACTGGACTTGAAGCGTCCTTGTTTGATAGAGTGTAGTTACTACTTTTGTGGATTTTGCATGTTTATATCCTCCTACTTTTTTATCTTATGAATTTTTAATCTATATTTATGTACTTTATACCAGAAGAATAAACAATTTATTTCTAGATCCTTGAAGCATTGAAAGTTACCATATTTCTGAGTCCGCAAGTGGTAATGGTCTCCAGACACCTAAGTCACCAAAGTAAGATTTTCTAGAGTTTTTGCTTCACCTTCAGTTATAAACCGTAGGCGAGGGTAGTATTGTGATCGTGAACGAAAACTTTATAGATTTTCTAAAAAATTCTGTTTACTATTTGTTCCTTTATTTTTAAAATTTTCTAGATCTAAATTCGCTCATTTTGATTATTTTCCAACTCTATGGAGGCTAAAGATTGAAATGATTGATTTTGGTTCAGAAGAAGCTTGTATTGCAAAAATTTGTTTAATCTAAAAGTTATGGAAATTTCAAAGTTTTTAAAAGTTCTTGAAATTTTGGAGTATTGAAGAGTTTGAAGGCGGAGGTGTGAATAATAGGATACTAAGATACGAAATTGGCTCAATTTTCAACTCAGATGCCAAAAAATGAGTAATCTAGTATAGCCTGATAGAGTTCGAAAGACAATAATGCTATGTGCTACGCAGTACTGATCTTGAAGTAGGGAGTGGGAGCAAGAGAGTCACCTATCGATTCAATAAGATAAAAGACAACCGAGATACGAGGTTGGTCCCAAAATCGATTGTTTTCGATTGCACCTTGTACGTCAAAAACCAAGAGGGCCATGATAATTTTGTTGACCGCATATTTAGGACCGATTTTATCAACATGCATATTTAACAAAGAATTTAACAAAGCTTTTCTATTGGTTGTGATTTAGCAAAAGCTTTCTATTGGGTATTGAGGGCTATGTTAATAAGTATCATCCAACAGTATTTTATCAATATTGAAAACAACACGTCAAAGCTGGATGACACTTTTGTCAAAGATATTTTAGAAATTCATGGATCAAAATCATAGCAGGATATCAGAACAAAGCGATTGATTTGCAAGTTAATGCCACATTTTCCATGTTTACATTATAATTGTTGTATAATTACTAATTGCAAACTGCGATAATTTGTGATAAAAGTAGTAGGTACCTATATCAATCACAGCAACTACCTACATTATTTAATAATTAAAAATCCCACGTCCGTCAGTCAGATGGATTATATGAAAATACATACTTTTATGAAGAATCAGTCTTTCATTTACTGGATGCATGTTTGTTATAGATCTTCTTATAGAAGTATTCACAGGTGCATTGTACATCAAATAGGGTTATACTTAATTTTAACTATAAAATGGCAAGCTTTGGCGTTCTGGCGTTCTGGATAGGCAACCAGTAATGCACATATGTTTGGGGAAGTAGCTGTAACCTTTGAAATGTAACAAAATGCTATTTTTACCTATTTTTACTATAAAACAAAGATATATTGCAGGTATTCATAATTATTATCGATAGTAAATTATTGTTTTATCCAAATAATGCAATGAGTGATTTTCTTCTCATCATATCATCTAATACAGCATGAAACCAGCAATCAAATGGAAATGGAATCTGGAATCTGATTGGTTGAGATTAGCAATTGCTAAACTTTTGATCAAACAAGAAAATGCAATTTTTCACCGATTTGGGATAGAAAATCAAACTGGAAAATATGCTAGATGATTTACAATGCTCGATTGTATATAAAGTGTCATTTTTGAGCTTTTTGAGGTCAACTTCAAGCGAAATCAATAATTTTCAGAGTACTTTGACAGATGTATGTTCTTGAAAGGGCTGCTCTGATTGGTCAAAGTCTTTGTTAAAATCTGCATGTTGATAAAATCGGGCCTTAGTTTCACAAAACAGTAGCACACTGTCGCGTAAACCGCAACTCTCAATCTTCAAAATGACCGAGATACCGCCTAAAAGTGTCCAAAATGGGATACCCTGTACATTCGAAGCGAAGCATGAGAACTGCAGACTGAAGGGTAGTACCGATGCGTTCCGTTGGCAGATTCACGCATCTCCTGCGGTACTACCTACTGTCTTGCGTCGGATGGCCGACGCGCTACCGGCGTACACGCGATGGACACTAATTAATTTCCATTACACGCCACCTAATTAAACCAATTTAATAAACGAGGCGATAAATCAGCCTGGGAGTTGGTCGGGTACGACTCGGGTACGACGGATGCGACGCCACCGCAGAGCGACCAATGCGCAGGCCGTGCCGTGCCCTCCCGCGTAATTAATCAATTTTCAACGGAGGATCTCTTGTTAGGCTGCGATGCTCTTTTGTTTGCTTTCAGCTAAAACACTTTTGCGTGGGGTGGTCGCCGGATCTGTCTCTTCGTCGCGGGCTGATGTGGGGCTGGATCGGTCATTTTCTTGCCGAAGCACAAGATGGAACCATTTTACATCCCAAACCGATAGGTGAGAATAGTATTAAGGCTCAAAAATAGAGTCAAGTTGAATGACTGAGTACTTCGCACACATAATGATGATACCATATTATTATTTTCCCATTGCATGAAGCTATAGCAAACATCCAACACAAAAACCTTCATGAATAGAAAATAAAAAGTATAAAATGATCAGGAATTTCTAAAACGCCTAAAGCGGTGCCAAAAAAGGGATCCTAAACTGATCCGACCAACTACAGACCTATAGCTCTGCTTTCTGTAATCAGTAAAGTGATGGAGAGATGCGTCAACCAAGAGATCATTAAGTACCTAGAGCTCCATCACTTAATCAACGACAGACAATATGGATTCCGACACCAAAGGTCAACTGGAAATCTCCTGGCTTACGTCACACATGTGTGGAGCAAACTCATCCAGTCATTTGGCGAGGCTCACTATATTCTCTCTCGATATTTCTAAGGCATTCGATCAACTGTGGCATGCAGCTCTCCTAAACAAGCTCCCGTCTTATGGGCTCCTTGTTAAGCTCTGCGGTTGGGTCGCAGACTTCCTCTCAGGTCGGAAAATCTCTGTCGTGGTAGACGGCTTTTCCTCTTCTTTCCATAGCATAGCAATGCCGGGGTTCCGCAGGGATCGGTATTGGCTCCGACATTGTTTCTGCTTCATATTAATAATCTACTCTCTAGCACTACAAACCCAATCCACAGTTTTTCGGATGACAGTACACTGCATGCAGGCATCATGAGCAATAGACCGATCTCTGTGGTCGAGCTAGACCGGAGAAGACTGGCAGTGGCAGCTTCACTTTCAAAGGATCTCGATACCATTACCATTGGGGGCTTAAGAATATGGTTAAATTGAATGCCTCCAAGACCCAATATTGTACGCTATCAAGCAAAAAGTGCCCAAGCCGACACCAGGTTCTAATGAACAACCAGGCTCTGCCAAGGAGTCACTCATTCAAGCTGTTAGGAGTCAACATTACAGAAAATCTGATCTGGCACGAACACGTCGCGTCAACTGTAATAGAAGCTTGGATACCTATTTAGAGCAAGAAAGTATTTCTCACCTCACGCTATATAAAGCCCAGATAAGACCTTGCCTGGAGTATTGCTCTCATGTCTGGGGAGCTGCTGCCCCTACTACCCTGTCTATACTAGATGCCGTCCAGAGAAGGGCAATTCGACTAATTGGCGATCCGGCCTTAACGCGCCACCTTCAGTCACTTTCTCATCGGCGTGTTGTTGGTGACCTCTCACTCTTCTACCGATATTCCAACGGCATCTGCTCCTCTCAGCTATCCTCTATCGTTCCGCCGCTCACTGCTCCTATCAGATGTACCCGTGCGACCGGTGCATCTCATCCTAAGACGTTCGATCTTCATACATCAAGAACCGAGCGGTACAACCGCACAATTATTCCCAGGGTGTCCAAGGCTTGGAATGGACTGCCAGAAGATGTATTTATTGGACCTGCGGGTATTGGCTCATTCAAATCTCGCGTTAACAAATTTCCCCTAACATAACCATTTCACAGCAGCCGCGGTACTCTGGTATTTGGGCTCTGCCTGCGCGGTCTGCTCAGTTATTAAAAAAACGAAGTTTGAGGAATATTTTAATTTTTCGCTAATTACTCCGCCGCCCATACAATGATTTTTAAAATTACAACACCATTATCTACTTCGACCCCACAGCATATCTCTACCCAAATTTCATCACAATCCATACTGCGGTTACTGAAATTACCACTTTAGAGCAACGCCAACAGATAGACAGACAGACAGACCGACGGAAATGAGTGACGTGGATTTTCGTTACGTAGACATAATAAGACGCCCAAAAAGCGTATTATCTCAAAATCGAAGATTTTCGCAATCACAATACTTCCCTGGATCTATTGGTGTGGGAAGTAAAAATTTGTTGTATTTATAAAATGCTCTACAATGCACCGAAAAACAAAATGACGTTGGTGATATCGTGTGCTTTTTGAACCTATCCGAATGTTGCCTATGAATTTATATGATAGGTGACTACTACCTAATCAAAGGTCAATATTTTGAAGTAGCACTCCACAATCCTTCCGCAAAGTAACATCACACTGATTACGGAAGCATCGTACGCATATACGGTGAATCTAGCATCAGAGGAACAGCTCTCCAAAGTATTTATATACCGGCTCGGTCGATAACTCCACTACTGTAGAAGATAGCGAAAAAAGTTGTATATAAAAGTTGTAGCCACGGATATGCTTCTTGCACAGAAAATTATTGAGATTTATACAGGGTGATCCATAACTGCGTGGTGATGCAAACATGCATATTTTTAAATGTGTTATTCCATATTCAAATTCTAATAATGATTTCCGTTCTTCCAATATAGGGTATTGTTACACTATACAGGGTATTTCAAAAGTTATGGCCATTTTTATCTCCAAATTGCTGTCAAATGGACGTATTGTATATCAAAAAGTGATGAATCAAAAATCATTTTTTTAGACAGATGGATGAAAAATATCATCTAGTTTTAAAATCGGATTGGAAAAAAGCCCACGATGCATATTCGTATACAGGGTGATGTAGAATGCAAAATCCAAATTTTCCCTTTTTTTTCAAATATAACCCCCAACATTTTTTAACACCAAAGAATTGCTTTTAATTATACTCTTTCATCTTTGTATAGCACTTGTTGTACCTACGTCCATCAGTTTCCGAGATATTTAGATTTTTCGGTAAATTTAAAATATAGCTTCTACTTCTGTACCTACTGAAATTTATTTATTTGGGAATGTACTATCGAACTTGTTTTTTATTTAACGAGCAACTAAATTATAAGGTCATGATAGTATTTGATGAAGTCAAAACCCTGAATCATCGAGACAATAAAGTCAAGTATGCTGAGGAAACAATTTTGTAGGCGTAATTATCAAGCAGATTTATCAGGTATGCTTTTAAAAACCGACGGTTTTCATAACCTACTCAATAATTCCGTACTGTGTGAAAAACGAGCCTTAAAAATTAATTTTTTTATTGAGGGTATTCAGGAGAATCTTTGAGAAATTGCCTACTTCCCTCTAGAATATATCAACTATGAACAGCAATATCCAGAACGGAGGCACTCTAAAACTAATGCGTTTGAAAGATTAAAGAATCGTACTATTTGGACCGTGTCGTTTAATATTTCATAGCCTACCTGATAGATCTGCTTGATAATTATATATGACGTCTGTAAAACTGTTTCCTCAGCACACTTGACATATATTATCTCGTTAGTCCAGTGTTTTGACTTGATCAAGTACTGTTATGGCGTTATATTTTAGTTGTTTGTTAAGAAAAAATAAAATTTAATAATATTTTTTCAAAATAAATAAATTTTAGTAAACAAATAGAAGCTATATTTAAAATTTGTAGAAAAATCGAAATATCTCAGAACCTAATAAACGCAGCCATAATAAGTGCTATACAAAGTTAAAAGAGCATGTTAAAAGCAATTTTTGGTATAATAAATATTAGGGGTTACATTTAAAAAAAAGAGAGAAAATCTAGATTTTTCATTCTACATCACCCTGTATACGAATATGCGTCGCGGGCTTCTTTTATAGCCGATTTTAAAACTAGGTCATATCTCTTATCCATCCGTGTAAAAAATATTTTGTATTAATTTATCACTTTTTGATGTACGTTCATTTGACAGCGATTTGGATATAAAAATGGTCATAACTTTTGAAATACCCTGTACAATGTAACAATCCCATATAGTGGAAGAACGGAAATCATTAGTAGAATTTGAATATAGAATAATATATAGGGTGTCTTATAAAAAAAAATGCATGTTTGCATCATCACGCAGTTCTGGATCACCCTGTATAAATCAAAATATTTTCTGAGCAAGGAGCATATCCGTGCCTACTACTTTTATACACAACTTTTTTCGCTATCTTCTATAGTAGTGCTGTTATCGACCGAGCCGGTACTAAAAACTCACCCTGTATAAAGAGTTCGGAGCTGGTCCCGAAATAGATCCCTGAGGTACGCCCATTGGGCAATCAGGCCACGTTTGACCGAATCAGAGCCAAAAGGTGGATAAGAGTGCAGCGATCAGGCGGTCACGAAACACCATTGTGTGCATACATTTTGCAAAATTCGCCTCCCGCAGCAAATCGTGCACCTTGCATTCATACCGTCATCTAATTTCTCAGGCAATTTATCTCCTTTGTTTACAAAAGTGAACAATTAGCAGCCTATTATAATTAACGGTTACAGTTTCAATGGGCAATTAAATCTAATGGTATGTACGCATAAGAGCGATATGGTTATAACGAGCACACGCTACGGGATTGCTCAACCATCTATTGTTTCCAGACCAAAATATATAGGATAATAGACGAGTAATAGTATTGCTTCAGTCCATTTATCCATTTTTTAATTCCCACACCGATACTCCCCTATTGTGATCGCGAAAATTTTCGATTTTGAAATAATACGCTTTTTGGGTGTTTTATGATGTCTACCTACATAACGAAAATTCACGTCACTCATTTCCGTCGGTCTGTCTGTCTGTACTGTCTGTACTGTCTGTACTGTCTGTCTGTCTGTCTGTCTGTCTGTTGGCGATTTTCTAGCCTCGTAATCTCAGTAACCGCAGCAGGATTGTGATGAAATTTGGGCAGCGATATGCTGTGCTGTCGTAGTAGGTAATGTTCCTATAATTTTGGAAATCGTTGTACGGAGGGAGGACTAATTAGCAAAAAATAAAAATTTCCAAATATTCCTCAAACCTCGTTTTTAGGGGTTCCTGATACTTTTTTTGGGAGGGGGTGAAGTTGGGCTGGTTGTTGTATTCATAATGGGCTGTCCATTGACATGTGAATGGAAAACCTAGCGGCATAATACACTTTTTTAGGCCCAACCGAACATTGTCTTGCTTATTATAGAAACCAAATCACTTAGAATTTGTGATGTAGATACATACGAGTGTTGTTTTAGGTCGTTATATTATTATATTGCGTAAAGCGAAAATTATTGAATTGTTTTAATTTTGACATAGTATTACTACCGCGGCGGGGATGAAAAACGCGTATGTTTTGGAAAAATCATGTCAGTGGCGGCGCAGCAATAATAAAAAACTCAAAATATAAAAACACCTCAAACTTTGTTTTTAGGCGTTTTAGGGGTTCATTTCTACTTTTTCTTTGGGTGAGGGGGGAAAATAATAAAATGGTATCATCGTTATGTGTGGGAAGTACTGAGTCAATCAACTTGACTCCATTTTTTTACTATTCAAATAGAGTGCCCATTTCGCTTCGTTTAAACCTAGGGAACCATTTTTCAACCATTAATTTTCCGTGTGCAGCATCTGGATAATGTTTATCAAGTCCAACCTTAGCTCCAACTGTATTGTTTTAAGACACGAAATTCGTGTTTTTTTTTAAACAGTAATAATAATAATAATAATTTCACGGCTTAAACTCAATCATGGCTGCTTTCTCTCCCACCTGTACCGCATAGGGTTTACTGGATCACCCCTGTCCTTGTGACTCCTCCAGATTTGGCGATATAAACCATCCACTTCTTATAGTCTGTCTGAAAGTCACTCGGAGGAACTTTTGAAAGACCTTTCTGATCTGGGAATAGAACTTCCCACAAATATCACAATAATTCTCGCGACATTTAGCAAACTAGTCTATCAGGCTGTAGTTTAATTTTTGAGAAGATCAGGCATAAAAATATAGACGATAACGATAAAATATGAATCTCTTCTGTGTCAAATGGACTCAGATTCCAATGCCATTCCCATCTACTCACACACACTAACGATAAGCAAAAGTTGCTTCACTCAGAATACTAAAATTCGCCATAAAAAAACATGCTATTGTTTCGCGAACAAAATATATAGGATAATAGACGAGTAATAGTACTTGTTTTAGTTTGTTTGTCCAATCTTTTTACTATTCAAATAGTGCTCTCTTCGCGTGGTTTAAACCTAGGGAACCACTTTTCAACTATCAATTTTCCTTGTGAAGATTCCGGACAATGTTTATCAAGCCAAGCTGCGGCTTCACCTGTATTTTCTTTTCTGCAAAAGAAGCAATTCTTTATTAAGACAAAAAACTTGCTTATCCATTTTTAAAAAATAAACAAAAGTTGCTTCACTCACAATACTATAACTCACTACAACTACAAGGTATTTACATAATTTTCTGAAAACGAGTTACCTATGCAGAGATACCTTCATTAAAATTTCCTATATTTTGGTCTAATAGCAATGGAGCTCCTCAACAGCGTTACTGAAATCTATTAGCAATTGGAATCATTTTTGAATTTTTCGAAAAATCATCTCTACAAAAAGACAAGTTTACTCTTCCAAAACACAGATTATTTAGAAAGCAGCCAACAAACAGAAACAACTACGCTAAGGGCTAATATCCCTACCAGCATTGAATCACACCCCAATTTTACTCTGCTCTGAAACGTCTAAAAATGAAGTTTTAGAAATGCTTGCTTTTTTTGTTTTTTGCTGATTACTCCGCCGCCCATGCACCGATTTTAAAAATCATAGCTGCATTTGCTACTACGAGTCCACAGCATATCGCCACCCAAATTTTATCACAATCCATGCAGCGGTTACTGAGATGACGAGACTAGAAGAACAGACAGACGAACTGACAGACAGACAGACAAACCTACGGAAATGAGTGACGTGGATATGCATTATGTGGATATCATAAAACTACAAGCATCTTATCCCAACTGTTATATGGATATTTCTACTGCCCAGACTTCAGGCATCAATATATGAAAAATACTAGACCTTCAAACTCGGATTTCATCCTATTTCTGCTTTTTTTTCTAATCATTACTTCTTTAACCTGATCTGACATTGACATTCATTCTCAGTTTTGCAATCACGATATATTTTCTCTTCTGACATACATCCTGAGGTATTTAACGTTAAATATTTACCCGCGGTTTGTAAATATTGAAAACCGAACAGAAAAACTGGTCTACGTTTATTCTGGTTCAGCTAATATTTGACGAACTTCATGTATGACTTGCATTACTTTACTTAAGTGCACATAAAATGAATATGTACATACGTTTAATTTGGTCAACAGACTTTTTGAGAAATACATTTGCGTAAGTATTTTTGTTTTATGTGTAGAGCTTTAACCATATTAGTTTAGTAAGTAGCACAGTTATGAATATTTAGATTTAGCGGGTTGAAGAGACTGAATAAGAAGCATTTTAGTATAACTACAAATATTCAAAGATGATGTCAACAGAGTTGCTATCGCTCCTTCATCTCTATTCTTTATGCTGCCTGATCTCTTTGGGGCCGTCTATTAATCATGTTAGGCTTGAAAACGGGAGGGGTTTGACAAAAATCATGAAATATCACCAGGTGGGGGGGGGGGAGGGTCTAGTAAGGTACAACGTGTATTAATTTTTTCGTCAAATACATTATAAATTTGTATGTCAGTCAAAAAAAGAACTGCAACCTTTCTGTCTAGACATTTTTATCCTGGTCCTTCATTTTAGAATAAAATGAGATTATACTTTATACACACAGAAAAATCTGTCGTTTTGTCAAAGACTTACGCTTGGATTCAATGGGACGTTACACTCAGCATTCCTCAAATACAGCGATGTTTTATCCAATGGGAAGTGTATATTTGGTAGCGAATTATATCGTACTGTCGATTCAACACAAGGTGCCATTGGATTCCAATGAATGATTCAATCGCAGCCTATCGTTGAATCGAATCTGTGTTTGGTAATTGATTCTAAACTTCTTTCTTTTCCTTGGACCAACAGATTTTGTTGCGAAGACAGCTGATCGATTCGTGTGGATGTATAATGGTGTGATTTTGTATGAAGTTATAAGGAGCACGATATAAGAATTAGACATAAGCCTGCACCAGTTGTTGCATTTTTACCTGAAATATAACTGTCTGACTAATCTAAATACCTACATTCAAATGTGGGTGTTAGCTCTTCTAAGCCCCAATTTCTCAGTAGGTCCTCTAATTAATGTATAACGGGACACATTTAAATCACACAATTGCTGATGCAAAAAGCAAAAACACGAGATGACACAACACGGCTAACACCGAAACACAATGAAACAACTTCGTCCATGTTGGCGGGTTAGCGCCGATAATAACACTAAGATGATCTCCCTGTTCTTTTTTTACGTTCATTGAATCGGGACATCAGTCCCGCCGAATACTGATTATAGTTCAGAGAACGACAAGGGCCCTTGAATTAGATATATGATGTTGTTGTTACGAGTACTACTTACCAATTTATTCAAAAGCATAGACAATGTGTTTTGAAAGCATGGGTTATTGTTCACGTAATAGTTTCCTTTTGAAATAAAATTAATTTTTATCAGATGAATTATCACGAACTGCTGTTGCAGTAATAACTTTTGTACATCGAATAGATTGTATGCTTTGCTTAAATGAAACATAGGGAAAACTTCGAAAACAAAAGGATGTTTTGATTGCATTATATGTCAATACTGGTATTAGAAGGATTATACATATCGTTAGAATGAATATAAAATTATTTTGAATTTATTGACATACCTGTGATTACTTCGAGTATAAGGATTAAATCCTTTCAATGTCATGGATTTGAAACAACTGCAAATATGTATATTTAGAGCGATAGAAAAACATCCATATACTAACAATTAATTGGAAACCCAACAGTATTTTTTTCTGTGTATGATCTTCTAGTGTGGGCCTTTTTGTCTTATGTCCATACACTTGTTCGAGTAACCGTGTATTTTTTTATCGTCTACGCCACTTGGTATTCGAAACGAGGGCTTAATATATTTGCAAAATGAGTGAGAACTCTGAGCTGATCTACTTGCCTCATTTATACTTAAAACGTAGATAGAGTAGCACTTCTATACTCGTGGTGGCGAAACGTCAAGCTTTAACGCTAAACGACGCCGGCCTAAAAACCCAAGAACCACACATTCATTGGACGATGGCCGCGAAAGCCTTACACAGTACAATACCTAGCTTATATTTTCGACATTGTGTTGTCAATGGTAGATAATAAAATATGTACTGTAGTAGTAGTAGTAGTACTGTAGTATTACTTAAATAGGATGCACTATGTAAAAAATTAAACACTCAGATTCTTGTATTAAGGCAACTGAGGTCTGTCACTACTTGAGGAGGTTTATTAAATGCATATTTTTCAGTTTTCTATTCTCATCTTATTTATGGAGTTGTACTTTAGGGGGCTCTAGTCATGCCAAAAGGGTATTTAAACTCCCAAAGAAAGCAGTAAGGATCATAACTATCTCCAAATTTGATGAGCATTGTAAGCCTTTATTCAAGCTACTAAGGATAATGTCACTACCTTCAGTTTACATATTTTATAGTCTTCTTTATATTCATGAAAATATCAAACAGTATAGCACGCATTCTGATATTCATAATTACGCCACTAGAGGCGCTGGAGCACTTATAACTCCTAGGTTCCGACCAGCAATATCCGCACGCAATTCCCTGAATCTTAACCTGTATAATAGATTACTGGACGATATACGAGCCCTCAGTCACATCAAGTTAAAAAAAACGGTTAAAAATATCATGCTCAGCCAGTGTTTCTATAGCAATGATGAGTTTTTAAATTTTGTATCGTCTTTATAGTTTGTATATCTAAAGTTGTGTCCTTATACCTATTCTGTATTATTAATGTATTCTTTTAATGTTTCTTTATGTAATTATGTGTTATATTCAATGTTTTCAATGTTTTTGTTATGACTTACCATATATACATGAATTTGTATTAAATGGTGAATAAACCTACTTCTACTTCTACTGCAACCCATCATGATTCCTGTCAAGACCCATATAGCAATTATCTATCAACATGTGTAAAGCACATGTAACCTGATCGTAAACCTAGCATAATTAGAGATGCTTGCCATCGCTAATAAACCTCTAAACGCCATTATATTTTAAACGTAAACAAAAATAGCGGTTGTGTTTATGATTTAATTACGGAATTAATTCCGTCATTAAAGATATGAAGTACCCGTTTGCCAGTAAATTGTGTCGAGCTCTTCCTGATCAGACTCCGCGGTTGTCCTTGGGCAACAAAAGGTGGCTCTTGCGAAAGAGCGAAACTGGTCTATGAACAATATCGTTATTAATAAATTCTATACAGTCACGTATGCACGCGGTATAGCATAATTATAATTATATCATCATTAAACTAAAAATACGCCGCTCATCTTCATTACACTCGGCGATATACAACGTGCTTTCTTGAAAAACAATGCGCGTAGAAGCAATTATGCTTTTATTGCATCGTACGTTAGTTTCAGTAATGGGTGCAGCGGTTGTTGGAAAATTCATTTTAATATAATCACACATTCGACGATATTTAGTCTTATTAGAATCGTGTGCGATGTTGTGCGTTTTTAGAATGTCATGGTAGCAATAGTTTTTATACTTGTAAGTCAGGGGGCCCAGGATGGTTTCAATAAAACTTGATTTCCTTTTCGTTTTCTTAAACTTTATTTCTCACGTCCATATTCATCATCGAGGTAAAATCCCAAGGAGACGCTATAAGGTTCAATTTCGCATAACAAAAACGGTAGCAGGAGGCGTGGCTAAGTGGGGTAATAATATGGACGCCTCGCCAGAGCCGAATTACTTTCTTATGTAAATAATTTTGAAAATTCATTCCAAAGATGATTTAAATATGAAGTATTGGGTTGATTTCTCAATCTAATGCGAAATTCATAGTTAAGTATATGAAAAAAAAACAGGATTTGTAGAGACGGCATTCATCATCAATTGAATAATACAACTGTATTATTGCTGCGATACGTTACACTTTATTGAGATAAAGATTACAAATGCGGTCCTGTACATTGTTATTTTTTTGCATACATATCTATGAAATGTAATTCCTGTCAATTTCTTCTTATCCATGCCATCTCTGCTAGAGCAACTACGATAAGTACATGAAATCAATATTTCCTTTATGAATCAACTAGAATAGGTATCGCTTAAAAATAATTAAAAATCTCGGTAAAAACACTCAAAAAAGCAAACACGAAATTGTCAAAGAAACGTCAGCTGTTTGACATAAGTGTCGAATCAATATGGCCAACTTGCACCTGCTTTCAGCCACGTTATCGCGCCTCCATGGGGTTCTACCTCGATGATCTTCATTGACTGCCGAAGTGACAAGTGACGTGTCTGTCTAGTGACAACTGATAGGTGACTGAAACAATGTTGCCAACCCGAAGTGTTGCCAACTCGAACACAGAACAACAAGACGACTGACATCTGTCACTTCACATTCAAAATACAAAATAGGTTCTTACATACTTTAAATCGTATAAATGAAATCTTTGAACTATACCTTGGCAGGCAGTAATTTCAAAAAGATCAAATTGGATTTCTAGGCTATAGTCCGTTGTAATTTAGATTTAAGTTTGGACCTGTAACTGACGCCTTAAAAATATAATTTGATCCTTGTGAAACTACTGCTGGAAAAGATATAGTAGAAGTATATCGTCTTCTAGTTTGTAGGTTAGGTAAGTGATAAATGTAATACACGTAATTTACTTGGTTAATATTTGGCAAGGGTGGGTGGGAGAGCACTTCGTTGTGAACTCTGCTTTGAGAATTTTCCTATATTACGACACTCGATTGGCCACAGAAATATTCCAACGTTACGTGTCTTTGTTGACCTAGCAAAAACATTTGACACAGTTGATCATATGATACTCATGAAAAATTATGGTATTCGGGGCCAAATCTATCATCCAATTAAAAGTTACTAAAGTAATAGAACACAAACTGTTGTGATAAATAAATTCTTTAATTCTCCATTGCCTATAACATGCGGTGTTTCTCAGGGAACGGTACTGGGACCATTATTATTTAACATATATATAAATGACCTATTTGCGGTTGATGTGAGTGGAAATGTAGTGAGTTTTGCAGACGATACAGCTGTTATATTTTCTGCTGAAAGTTGGGAAATATTAAAATCAAAGACTGAAAATGGTTTTAAAAAAATGTTCAACTGGTTCAGTAGTCGACTTTTAACAGTCAACAAGACTCACTTTGTTCCATTTGCGTCGTACGCAAACGGCTTACCGAAATACACCAACTTTCAAATCAGTTGTAGACAGGTAGGTCCTATATCAATCGTCACCAGTATCAAGTACTTAGGAATATATCTAGATTACCTTATCAAATGGAAGAAGCATACAGAATATGTTGTCAAAAAGATACGTTACGTTATAAGCAAATTTAAACTCCTTTCCACTATACTTACTTATGAACAGATGCTCATTGTATACGAAGCACTTGTTCATATAGTCATATACGATATTGTATTGTGGTTAGGGGCGCAACATGTATAAATAATATGAAGGCAATAGAAATTATACAAAAACGTTTAATAAAAATTTTACCTATATACATATCCTAGCGACTTGTTATTTTCTAAAACAAAAATTCTAGATATCCGCCAAAGATTTTTCATGTCATTAGGTATTTACCAATATAAAAATAAATCAAGCTTGACAAAACACGAACATAAATATGACATAAGATATGCATGTAGTGTTGTACCAAAAGCAAGAAAAAATACTTTATTACGATGTCATACATTTCTTGCTCCAGAAAGCATAAAATGTCTAGTGCCTTTAAATTCATTCAAGTATGGTTTAAAACAATGGATAGTAAATAATAATCGCGTTCAAATTCACTAACTTGTAGACATATGTAATACCTATTATTACTAATATATATATAGAATACATAATATTTAAATATAAATATTCCTGAATTAACCCTTATTTGTTGTTTCTATTTGATAATAATTACCTTGTACCCAAGCACAAGTTTTTAACTTTTTTGGGGCACTTGTTGTTTGTTGTATTTTATTTATTTAACAACAATAATAATAATAACACAATACATACATACATAGGTTAGGTTAGGCTTGACGTCAGCACGACAGTGAAATCAACACAAACTACGTTTATTTTTTCCATTCTTATTAATACTGTATCGTTTGTAACTTCCTCCTCCCATGGTGTTCTCAGAATTCAACGATAAATCCACATTCAAAACTTCGATCCCATAGTACAGTACAAAAGATACGTAGCATCTTACCACATGCATTTTCATTTCCTGACTTATATCCCAACTATTTAGTACTTTTTTCATTTTCATGAATGCTTTCTCGATGTGCATTCTTATTTTAACAGCCCTATCGTCGTTTTTATTTAAACATGTTCCAAGATAAGTATATCGCATCCCAATTTCAATTGCCAGGTCGTGATTGTACAAATTTCCAGTGTTTTGTGTTGTTTTTGTTATTAGCATAAGCTTTGTTGCCTTGGTTTATTTATGTTTAGGATTCAGGATAGGTTATGCTTAGTAAAGATTTACAACTGCTGGTCGATTCAATAGATGTCGCTAGTGTCTAAACCACGAGGTAAATTAGGTAGCTGAAAGTAAAACAGGTCTGTCCCTGTGGTTTACACTCTGTTTCATGGTGCTTCAATAAATGTACATATGAAAGAAGAACACACTACTACATTTCCGGTTATTCTTGCATTAACAACACTACAGCAATTCCATGTACCCATAATCTACATAGGAGCCATAAAGACCCTACCCCTTCATCTCACAGTTTTTTGCCTCGGTTTCTACCTACCCAGGAAAACCCACAGAACGGAGATAATGAAAGGAACGGACGTCTTCATTGCTCTAATCCGTCCTAATCCACAAATATTTATAACACCCAATAAAACAATAATGGGGAAGATTAAAGGGCAATTTGGTAGTCTGCTTCGACCCATTGTTGTGGCCGAGATCCTCTAAGCGTCTGCGTGTTGTCGTTTTTCTGAACCGACAGCGGTCAATGGGCACCGAATCGGGCCTGAAAGGCGTCCCGCTGCGATCAGCCTGGCTCCTCTGGGACTGCTGTTGTGACACGGAAATGCCTGTGAATGGTGAGGAGACTACAGTCATTTTTCTTGTCCTTTGTTCCTGAAGGATGAAGAAAAGGTTTAAAGTAACGAATATTTCCCAGATAGCACAATGACAACTTTGAGACGTCTAATAGATGTCTGATCCAGTTATTCAGGATGTTTCCAAAGTCATCCACTTATGTCTGATGCACGTCCAATAAACATCTTCTGAAGGTCGTTTGTGTAAAAAAAGGCATCTTTGAGACATTTTTAAAATGTCGTCGAGATATCTTTGAGAAATTTTTAGAATAATGTCTTTTTTAGAGTTTCCTGAACATGTTTAAGACGCCTTGCAGGTATTCAGTTACGTCTAAAAGATGTCTTAGAGATATCCGGTTACATCAAAAAGATGTCTTAGAGATTTTTGTCCATCTATTAGACGTCTATGCCCGTGTGGGGGCGGGTTAGAATATCTCCCATCGTATATTCCGCGTGTCGTAAAAGGCGACTAAAAGGAACACCGAACTACTGTCGGTATAAACAGTAACCTCTTCTCAACCAACAGCTTCGGATGGACGAGTTGAGAAGAGTCAGGACACCTTCTTTTCCTTGGGATGAGAAATTGCCCCTAAAGGCGGATGAACCAGTAGATACCATCTGGTCAACGTCATGAGGATGCAGAAAGCAAATGGGAAACTACTGCATTAAAGATCCTAAAGATATCCCAAGAGAAACTCGTAAAATCTGTAAATGCATTTTACGAGTTCACAACATGTCTATTAAGACATTGTGACTATGATGATGATGATTAGACGTCTAAGACCTATAGAAATTCAGACATTTTCCTCCTCAAGATATCTCTTGGATGTACATTCAATATCTTCACTACATCTTAACCTTGACGCCACAACATTATCAAGCTCTTAATAAGTCCACAGAATTAGAAGGAAGCCTTTTGCCTTTCCTGTTTTAAATTCTTGATTTCAATTTGGAAAAGCATTAGAATATATGAATAAATATTTTGTATACTATTGAGTTTAGAATATAGAGGTGATTTCTAGCATTTGTAAAGACTAATTCAAATTTTTCATTTTTGATATCATATAGTCAAATTTTTTATGCGCTCTGACAATTCCTGCTTACATCAGTGGGTTTGAGAGACAAAAGTTATAGGTAAATAATTTTTTATAAAAGAATAGTGTGTAATTTGGAAACAGATGATTGTATAAAAGTGAGCAAAATTAATATCGTAAGTGTTTTGAATAAAGTTAGGTTTAGAAAAAAGATCATTGCAGTTTGATTATTTATTTCATTTGATTTATTAATTTTACTATTCTTCTTATCACTTGCTCTTCTCAGCCAGAGTTGCACACAAGTCTCCACCTCATTCCTGCCACGACTCATATCCTTTGCATGTTCTGCTGCATCTTGAATAACAGAATTAAGTTGAAATATAACACGCTTGACTGATCAGTGAATAGATAAATTTGTCGCACTTTTTAAATATTTTTGTTTAATTTTTTTTATATTGTATGTATGAATATAGTTGCAAAATTAAATATGTAACCACATACATACGTATTTGTTCAAATAAATTAAAATAGTAGGTGGTTGAGGTTATTGAAAAGGAATCCAAATTATCTACCTACTAAAACTGAATTTGCCAAATTCAGACTGTTGAATGACTTTTTCCCTTTCCTCTTCAACGAACTACACAGTAATGCAAAATCGTTGGTTATTAGAGTAGAGTTTGCACCTATCCCATGCTCTACTCATAACTGAAATGTTAACATACCTGTACCCGGCTAAAAAACTTAAACAGTTCACACTAACGTCTACATTCTCCAGAAAAAACAGAAACAAAAAAAAACCACAAAGAAAAACCGAGAACGAAAAAGTGAGGTTGGCGAGGTTACAGAAGCCTAACGAATCACATACAAAATGTGGGTCATTCAGTGTACGTGGTGGGGGGTACGTATATGAGACATCTTTGAAATGTCACCCTCAAGACGACTTGAAAATGTCACCACAAAGACTTCACACCCTCAAGATGTCTTTATTTGATCTCATCGCTTTGGATAAAATTTTCTATTGAAAGCTGGACATTAAATGGTTATCTTTACGACATGAAACCTTAAACTTAAAAGCTTAAACTTAAAGCTGCATTTTTGATGCCGCAACACGTTCAGACGTAAAAGCGACATAGAATGGACGAATGATGTCTTGTGCTATCTAGGTTACAATGTAAACGAAATCTAAAGAAGAGTAGGTAGGTCGTGCTGTCTGTGTTCTGGAGGATATTTTTTTATTTATTCTTTATGCTTCCATTGCTTACTTTGAGGCTCAGGGCCATGATGATAAGACCAACTTTTATCACATGTAACCACATTATCGTGGAAACTTTTGACTTTTGACTGCCCCTCGTAGAAACTAATCATTCAATTTACATTATAGCACATCGCTATCGTGCTGCGACTGACTCCGATATCGGATCCATTATAAATATTTACATAACGCGATTTGTATATTATTAAATTAAACTAATTACATACTAGAGCAATTCCACTGAATTCATTATCTAGATTTAATGGAGTGATTATATAAAATGTTAATCGCCTTATTACAAACACTATTTGAATCCGGTATAAAAGTTTAAAAAGAAAAAAAAGTGGGCTCAACCGGGATTTGAACCCGGGACCTCTCGCACCCAAAGCGAGAATCATACCCCTAGACCATTGAGCCTCAGTGATAGTTTGTTTCTGTAAAGGCCATTTATCTTTAGGTACTGACACTGTTCATATTAAATTTGCAACTTTGTCGTATTATTTAATAACAATTATAGGCCATGTCGTCGGTCAATTGTAACTTCTTACTGTTTGCAGCATACGGGGTGTGGTCAATAAAAACCTTTGCTCACAAATTGCACAAAAAAAGTAATCCTGAAAATGGCTCTCGCACCTTACCCTTGAGTGAACGTTTTTTTTTAAACATATTTGTATATTTACTATATAGAATATATTTTATACAAAGCGCAAAGGATAACCTGACAAACTTATGATCTGATATAAAAACCTATAAAAACCCTCGGGGCATGCTTGGGGCTCTCTGACAATGGCTCTGACTAGGTATCAAGTAGTAGGTATGACTTGACTTTCAGTGGAGATACAAAGGTGCTTCCAAAATACGGTAATCCAAAGAGACTATCCTCCATTGTGTCGACGGGAATGCTAACATTCTCGGACATATTCACAGAAGCGATAATATGGCGAGCGGGCGGCGCCGTGGCCGTTCCCCAGCATGCTGGGTGGATACGACGAAACAGTTGCTGGATATGAGCATCAAGAGCGCTACTGAACTGACAGTAAATCGCGATGGAGAGCTACAGTTCTCAAAACTATTGATGTCTGTTTTAAGACATTGTGACTATAATGATGATGCCGATTATGGTCAGAAAATTCAGAATTCAACCCTGTCAAGTGCTGGCGGATGCTGCGACAGGTTGGTATGATATCAGCCAACCAGCCAATAATCCGACCATAAATAAGACCCATAGACCAAAAATGTACACCTCAAGGACCCAGAAGTATGTAAGTCGGGGTCAATAAACAAATCAGCAGAAAAAGAATGGCTTGTAACATAGATGCAGATATAGAACTTATTTATTAATATTGGCCAGGGCAGATGTAATTTCATACTGTTGCCAAATACGAGGTATGTTTAAAAATATCTATATCTGTATACGAACGTCCAGATCGAACAACAAATTATCAAAAAAAAGGTAAAGGCTTAGATAAGATTTGAAACTCCACAATGTAGAGATATTTTAATATAAGTATCTTTAGTAAAACATATCCCCGACATAAAAGCGGATTTTTTAGTTTTTGAAACTATATTTATTTTTCATTTTTTAATTAACTTTATCACTAAAGCGTGTTTCTTAGTTTTTTCAAATTATATTTATTAATACTCTGTGCAATAAAGATGAACAATTATAGGGCCCAATGTAAAAAGTGCGTAAGTCACATTTTTGAGTTTTTGAGAAAAACGCTTTTAAAGTCTATATTTTTCTCTGGAAATATCTTTTAGAATAATCATTTGATTTGTTATAATCTGGTATTTTATTACTTTTAGTGTGAGCGACTTTAAGTAAAAGCTAGTTTAGTGGTTTAGTTTCCAAAATTTTGTTTTTTTCAGAAATAGGTCTGAGTCACTCTTTTGGTTGGATTTCAAGAGTCATAAAAACCTGTAACATACTTTAGAGTATTTTTGTTTTATAACATATAAGAATACAAAATACACGACAAATACAAAAGTTATAAATATCGGTGTCAGAGTCGATTGTTTCATTAAGAACTTCATTTTCTGAGGCAGGAGGCATATCAGATGTATTTATATCTGTAAGGCAGATACCTGTGAGAGAGAAATGTGGTAAAATTTACAGTTTTGCTTTATATTTGATATTTTCAGCTTATCTCAGAATAAAGTAGGATTTTCCTATACAAACAAAATGTTATTCTTGTACTATTATTTCTCCACAATTACTATAAGTGATAAGACAAATCGAGTGACATAGTAAATCACTAGGAGCATGCGTCAATCACTGAATGGAAAAACTAATGGTAAACCACAAACTACGCATAAAAAATATGCTAGCGGACAGGCAATTTTTGCGTTGAAGTGGTTATTCATACTAACTAACAAACTGTGTACTTAGGCTGGTCTTCCATTGAACATATTTGGTTTAATATTTCGCTGGACTTAAGCACGCGTTCCACTGAAGTGAGAACCATTTCAAAAAACTCATTTGCGCATATAATCACTTACACTACAACAATTTTAGATATACTATCAGAAAGCTAACATATAGCATATAGATGGCATTGATAACCTATAATAGATGAAAATGTGACTTAGGCACTTCTTGCAGTGGACCTTTCAATTGTTTTTGATCAATACTTATTCATAGCATAATTATTACGATTATTGCCTAAACGATAAATAAAGCTGTCGACTTTTCCGGATAAATGTCAAAAAAATAGCAACTCTCAAACAGTTGGATGTCACGCCTTTTAAACTATCGTCGCTACGCCTTTGGCTAATATTAAGAAACTTTATGGTGTCTGCAGCATCCCTTAGTCAGCTGATGCGAGCGCTGATCCGATGGTTTGAAACCGTCAAAACCGTTTCGCAGTTGTAAATAGTAATAATAATATTTACTGACCACAAAGACACAAGAATATGTATACAGCACGTCAAAAGTCGACATGAAATGAAACAAACTTGTTAGATACCTATTAAAAAAAAAAGAAAGGACGATAGCCTCAAAACCTAATCCTACAAATGGCTACCATATCACAGACATATATTCACTGACATTATAAAAACCATGGTCACACAGTAAAAACTTTTTTTGAATCTATCATAGTTGTCAATAGTTTGTACATCCAGAGGCAATTTATTGTAAAGTGCAACACAGTTGTAAGTAACGAGGAGATTTTTGAAAGAAGGCTGTGTTAAGGGCCCCACAGACATCGTTCTTTTTCATCAGGTTTGCACGACGTGCCAACCGATCACACTCATTTCGGTCCGTGTGTGCCGAAAAACCGTCGTGTTGACCGTTGTTCCAAAAAATCTGTCCGAGCTTGATTTTACTCGTCGGTTTCGAACGCCATCGTGCAACTCGGTACATGTGTGGCCGTTCATCGTGCAATCATGACGAGATTTTGCAGTGTCGTTCTAGTTGCCTTCGAGTAAGCGTATCTAGGGTTAGCGACACTTATCAAAAATGTGATGTCAGACGTTCATGAGGGGAAATACTTTGTCCCATCCAAGTATCCTGTTTTTTTTATTAGAGGTGCTACTGAATTAAGTAATTCTAAGTATGTTTCTTCATCCATCCTCAAATAATTGTACCAATCCCCTGGTTCCAGACGACATTCTTCTAATAGATTTATATGGGAGAATTGGCTTCTTTTTAAAAGTCACTGTTTCACCCATTCAGAACTTTTTTCTTGCTGCATTTCACTTTAATAGCTAAAGCCGCCGCCAATGCTAAAGTATTATCCATGTTAACGGACCAAAAATTTGCGAGAAACTGAAAGAAAACCGAACAGTGTGTGGAGGTAACGTTCCATCGGTTTAACCGACATCGGTTGGCACGTCGTGCAAACCTGATGAAAAAGAACGACGTCTGTGGGGCCCTTTATGGTTCTGCACTAACAAAAGGTCAATATTTCGAGTAGTATAATTTTTTGTTCTATTTAAATTACAAAAATTCTGTGGATAATGTTTGACAAAACGTGCGTAGACATCTTAAAATATAAATATAAGTAGGAGTTAAAATTTTATGTTGCTTAAAAATTGGTCTGCAACTTTCACTCTGTCGTTTATTATTAAAAATAAGTCTCAAAATTCTTTCCTGTGACAAAAAAACCCTCTCACTATGTTTCGACCTACCCTAAACCATTATATTGTAGGACAGATATGAATATGCTAGACTGTAATATACAGGGTGTTAATTAAGTATGTTAACAAACTTTAACCACGATTAGTACTCCGAAAAATAGAAAGAAAATGTCATATAAACATGGGTCCGGAAATGCTTCCTAAGGGAGCTACGCCCCTTTGCATGGGGCACCCTGAGGACGGTTTTCCCTCGATATTCTCGAAACCATTCATAACAAAATTACGAAATTAGGTACAATGGGTAAACTTTTGACGCTGAATCTGATTCTGAATTCAGAATTTCATAAAATTCTTTTCTGTGACAAAAAAACCCTCTCACTATGTTTCGACCTACCCTAAACCATTATATTGTAGGACAGATATGAATATGCTAGACTGTAATATACAGGGTGTTAATTAAGTATGTTAACAAACTTTAACCACGATTAGTACTCCGAAAAATAGAAAGAAAATGTCATATAAACATAGGTCCGGAAATGCTTCCTAAGGGAGCTACGCCCCTTTGCATGGGGCACCCTGAGGACGGTTTTCCCTCGATATTCTCGAAACCATTCATAACAAAATTACGAAATTAGGTACGATGGGTAAACTTTTGATGCTGAATCTGATTCTGGATTCAGAATTTCATAATATATCATGGTGATTGGTGATAGGAAATTTGGGGTATTACTTTGTGGCTTTTAACATAAAATATAAGCGTATTAATAAAATATTAAACTTCGAATGCCAAATACGTATCCCTCAAAACCACGTAACATCATTGTATTGAAAAATATGTACTCAAATTAATTCAAACTTGTTAAATATTATGACAAATTCCTCGGACAGCTGGCAATACTAATTGGCAGCTATTACACGGTTTTTAACAAATTTTACGAGGAAATTACGAGGGAATTGCCTGACCACGCGTTTCGTCGTCAAATTAAATTTGTTACTGGTAGCATGCTAGGCATACGAAAGCAAGGTCGCTGCTCTTCGAATTTGGCTTTATTAATATTATAAATGGCCGCCATTTGAAGAAACGCTTCGTATTAGACTATGCTTTTAACGCCGATTGCGATTACCTACGACGTGGTTAAATAATAACATCATTCGTCAGGACAAGGTTGGAACCGACATCAGTTTTTCTGATACCGTCACGATTGGGCGATTTGTCAAAAATCGTTGGAATTAAGATGTAGGAAATATACTTTTTAACACCTGCAGACACGGTTGTGTTTTTTTATTGCCTTATTATCTTTACATTCGGAGATTTATTGCTGTTTTGATAGGTCCTGAGACAGCGATAACAATAACGAAGATCTAGGAAGTTATTAATGCGTGACTTTTGCAGGGTGGGGCATATTAACCAAGTGGTTTTGAAATAATCATAAAATTGTTAGTTTCTACTCTAAAAAAAATTATTGGTAGTAGAACATAGCTGATAATAAACCATTTTGAAATACCTAAGTGCAAAAATTACGTCTGGCATATGATGCAGCCGTTCACGAAAATTGCACTCCACTGTTTCCAGCATGTCTCTGTTGATTTTTGAGATTCCATGGCGAATCGCTTCCTTCTCTGCGTCTAACGTACGGGGCTTGGCCCTTTAAACAGGTGACTTGAGTTACCCCCCATAGAAAAAAATCACAAATTGATAAGTCGGGAGACCGAGCAGGTCATGAAATGTCACCAAACCTCGAAATTGAACGATTTGGAAACAGGTGGCGAAGAACAGCTATGGATGCTCTGGCGGTGTGTGCCGTGGCCCCATCTTGCTGGAACCACAAATCTTTGATATCCACACCTCTTCTTTGCAATTCAGGTATGAAAGAGGTATTCACCATATGAATGTAACGTTCAGATGTTACTGTAGCGGTGACCCCATTTTCTCCAAAAAATATGGGCCAATGATGCCACGCCATATGCCACGCGTTGTTCTAGCGTCTACCGCTCGATGATGGCAAGTGGCAAGTAAGAAAGTGAAATGGTTTCAAGGAATGGGCTGTAATAAACCGCGCGCTCCTCCTTTTTCTAATATATGAGTACTACTCAAACCAAGAACACTTGTTTTTTATGCCCCACCCTGGCATTTTTAGCTCAAATAAATGCAACAAATCTTGTAAACGACGCGCTAAATACAGCAGAACTTTGACAAACGTCTGTCAAATGTATTAAAAACAATAAAAAAACCCATGCCCCACTATGCAGTTTGAGTGATACAATGTACAGGCTCGAAGGTGGGAGATAAATTAGGGAAATTAGCACATAACGTATGTTGCAAAAGTTTTGAGAAATATTTGAAAAAATTAAAAAAATATCTCACAATAATATATTGGAACTGTAACAAGAACTACAAAAAATTACAATATTTCTTAATATAAAAATGATATTAAAGTACTGCTAATGGGCCATGATCTTCCACGACTCGCAATTTTCTCATTAGATTCTGGACAGATTCTAAATCAATTTCTCTGGTCTTTAGCATTATTCTTCTTCTTAACTGCTGTTCGTTTCGAGCGTCCCAGCTATTGTTATAAACTTTGGCACTCAGTTGTGCCCAAAAAGTTTTGATAGGTCTTGCTTGAGGAAGATTGGGAGGGTTGTCGTTTGGTGGCACAAAAGGTATTCCGTGTTGTTCTAGCCAGTTTCTCGTACGCCAAGCATAATAACTTGAAGCCTATCTGGCCAAAACATTATATTGTCATTAGCATGGTGGGTATTAATAAAATTAAGTACTTCAGGCAAACACCTTTGAGTATAGACTTCTGCGGTAACCGATTCGGCCCTAACTCGTCCAACGTATAGGGCTGTGAAATACCGTTGTCTGATATAGCGCACCACACTAACACTCTGTTTTAAAACTTTTCGTTTAAATTTTACATTATCTGGACAGGCTTTAAAGTCTCTTGTATAAAAACCATCATTACCTTTGATTCCCGAGTTCAAAAATGTGACATACTTTTCATCGTCAAGAATAATTTTTATGTTGCCAGCAAAATGAGTACGACGTAAATTGCGACAGCATTGAGAAATTCTTTCTAATTGATTTGGGGAATATTTTGGACATTTTCTGCTTTTTCAGAATATTAAGTTATTTCTCTTCAATTTTTCAGATTGTGCTAGCATTGCCGTGAAAAATTTCGTGTTGAAGTTCCAACTCGATGTTCACTTCTGTTGACCATTCTTTGAACTGTAGCAGCATTCAACGCTCTTGGACTTCCACATTTTGGTTAATTTATACAAGGAATACCTTCTTCGCATTCACGGATCGCTCGATAAATTGTGGCAACCTAAATATTTTGACCTATTTATTTTTTCAAGTCGTCCAACTAGACTGTAAATACTCTTCCGAATATCTAATTTGTACTACATTCTGACAACTTATATAATAACCAAAATGGTTTTATTGTAACGTTTAGATGTTGACTGGTTACCATGGTAACGATTTCTCAATTGTTTCCAATGGTGAAACTACCTTCCGAGTTTTGAAAAAAATTCTTAAAACTTTTGCAACATGTCTTATCACTACACTTATCACTACAATCATCAGCATCATCATAGTCACAATGTCTTAACAGACATGTTGTGAACTCGTAAAATGCATTAAGTCGGAGCTAGAGTATTGCCCACACGAATATTATCAATAGTTTTGAGAACTGTAGCTCGCCATCGTTCGCGATTTGCCATCAGTTCAGTGGCGCTCTTGACACTCATATCTAGCAACTGTTTCGTCGTATCCACCCAGCGTGTAGGGGAACGGCCACGGCGCCGCCCACTCGGGGCGTGACCCTGAAGTTCCTCCATATTATCGCTTCTGTGAATATATCCGAAGAATGTAAGCATTCTCATCGACAAACTGGAGGATAGTCTCTTTGGATTACCGATCTCGTCCAGTATGGAAACATTAGTTCGATGGGCGGTATAAGGAATTCTCAGCATTCTCCTCCACGTCCACATTTTAAAAGCATCTATGCGAGCTCGATCTGCCTTTTGAACAGTCCAAGTTTCCGAGGCATACAAAAATATGAAGAACACAAGAGACTGAACCAGTGACATTCATCACTACAAAGTTAACTAAAAGATTAGGCTAGACTTTGTTTTAGCAGAAACCGAAATTGGGGTTGAGAGTAGTGTCAATCGACTCGGTTTGACGTCCTTAGTAAAACGAGACCATTCCCGGACCAAGGAAACGCTCCGGTGAAAAACTACGGTAGTTTCAGTACCTAACCTAACTTAGATAGATATCTATTTTATCTAAATAGGTACTTTATTGTCAGGATTGTAAAAATTTATATTATTAATGTAATTTCTAAAGCTCATCCTGTACCTGTAGTAGCCTCTTTATTCTATCGTGCCTTACTGCCTTCAATACACTTTTAGGTCAACTGTCACTTTATGACAACACCTGTCATACCCCGTCACCTTTGACATAACCATGACCTACGCCTGACATATCAAAATCATCAGTACACCCATACACACACCCATCTCATCTGCAATGTCTAGACAGTGTCCCGTGGCAGAAAAATGTAGGAGCATGAGCTCAGCAGGTGGAGGTTCTGCCCAAATAGGACCTCCTAAAGAGGCTCAGCAACGATCGATGAACGCCCAGATTCCTGAGACTGCGGATGCGCAAGTTCAACCGGCAAGTGACGTCACGGTGTTCGAAAAAGCCTTCATGGACGCCTTGGTCGAGTTCATGAGAACCACCCACGCGGTCATGGAGAGGTGGAAGATTGCTTCGGGTGGACAGGAGCTCCAGATGTCCGAAGAGGAACGACAAGCCAAGGTATTTATGCTGTTTATGCTAAAAGTAGAGGATATGTGAGGAGCTAACATGCAAAAACCGATAAATCCAATTTCCACGAATCAGAGAAAAAGGCCAAAAACCTTTGGACGCCAATCCCCTAACAAATTGCAACTTTTAAGCTTCTGTATTTGGCTTTTTTGATTATAAATTTAAACTCAGAAGGTTACGAAGGAAAATAAATAGATATTTTTCGTTTTTTCATCAAAAAATTATCGGATTTGTCGGTTTTTGCATGAAAGTCGGAATTTGTTCATTCTATTTATAGAGGAGCGGCTATATATTTTACCAAAACATATATTTTCAACAGAATCCTTACATTAAAACGCTAATCTATAATGATATTAAAAAAATATATAATAATAAACTGAAATGCTGTAAGTATCCAAAACAATAACCTTAATCTAATGTAGCACGGGTTTATTCAGGGGTTCATTCCGGCTCCTTTGTGATTGAACGAAATGAACATGGACGGTTAGTTCTTCATCAAGACAGTCAACAGTCACACATTTCGTCTTCTATGATCTGCGGACGTGCTTCTTCTTCTTCAGATAAACCATTTAAGAGTCTTTTGTACCACTGCAACCTTTGGACATCCTCCCATTGCTGACCGAACTCCTGGACCAGAAGTTGTCTTAATATTTTTTTCTTTTTTTCTTCTGGTATCCCCTGATTCATTAAAGTTAATTCCGTGAAAGATAAATCTAGGTCTACACTTCCCGCCTTAATATAAGTTTCTCAAATTGTTCCTGACCATAACGGAATCGATAGTTTGGGAAACAACATATCTTAATATTCGTTCCATTTCTGAATCTACATAAACACAGCGTGGCATCCATCTCTGCAATGCTTTAGTAACATTTAGCTAGAGCTGTATATTTTTATCGCTGAAAAGTAATATAATTTCCTAATCTATCTAGTTTTTTACAGATGGCACAGCAAAAAAAGGATTTAACGAGTTCTGCTTGAATTTGGGATCTATAGGAATTTGCTTGAAAGGCCCTACTTTGTGGCGTATTCTCGTTGGGATTTAACGGGATTTGTGCGGTTTCACTATGCCATTTGATAGAATAGGCCAACAGGAACAAAATTTCACGTTTAACCAGAAAACGAAAAAATGTGGATTTATCGGTTTTTGCATATCAGCTCCTCATGTGCTTTACTCTGGGTTAGCACATTTCACAGAAAAAGAATCTCGTAGTTTCTGAAGAACTCCCAACAAACAAATTAAGTCTAAACTCCTAGTTCTTTGAGAAAATGTACCTAAAGTGTATTCAAATCCGCCGTGCAGTGGCTGTAAACAATAACACGCGCTCGGCGGCTAGCCTGTGGATGTCGGTCGCCAGAGCCGTATTCAAAATATCAGTCACAAAGTCCATAGTATCGGATGTGAAATAGCATTTATGAGTCATATTTTTCCATTACAGCTGTATTGTTATATTTTAGATTTTATATATTATTCTTACCTTAGGAACCTTCAATTTGGGGGTAAGGTTGAGAAAAGGTCAATACTTCAGTCAATTATATCCTCCCTATCGATGAAAATACTTTTCCATCCTCGTTTCCCAAATACGAAGTTAAGCTTCTTTAATAGCTTATAAAACTGCTCAAAATTGGGCAAGTCATTATCGTTATACACCTCTTTCAGGACTTTGTCAATAGTCGGAAGTCTATTTCGGAAATAGAACTGATGCACCTTTCTCCTAATTGCACTTTTATTGCCATGGTCCACTAGGTCAATGCAACGTTTGCGATTCTAATTAGTTAAAGGTGCAGAAAAATAGTGTCTGGTTCTGTATTCTCGCACCACGTTATAGACACTCCGTTTGCAGATAGGTACCTATTTTGAGTGCAACCTCTTCCACAATATCGTCAGCAGCAGTTGTTAATGACTTTTTCTGGGTTTCGTATTTATATAAGTTTAATATTACCTCACTAAGCCTCACGTCAAAATGGTTCTTTTTTGACCTCTACCTTGGTGGACTCAAATCCTGACTTGTAGCCACATCCATGGGTTCATCTGCAGTGTCTGTGCTACTAAGCCTGTTCCTTGGTAGACTTAAATCCTGTCTTGTACCCACATCCATGGATTCATCTGCAGTATCTGTACTACTAGACATCCTCCAATATCTCCTTCAAGTTATCGGGGAATAACAGAAACACCACTAACAGCTATGAAAACAACAGTACAACACAGATAACACGGCAGGTATGCGACGATAAAAGCACGATGTACGCTATCATTAACACGACGCGTCGTATACAATGATAACCACATGGAGCACCTGAATAAAATACAACCCTGTACTCTGTTCAACGCCCCAGACGGGCGGCAGAGCGGCAAGCCTCCAAGGTGTTTATTGCCTTTCGACCAATCGCAATGAATGCCGCCTTATTCGGGCGGCGTGCGTGGTATCCTGTTTGTTTACAATCTTCTGCACCTTGGATTTGAATACGGAAAAAATTACAAGCTTTTCCTTTTAAAAACTCCCATGGTAAAATGACTCAAAAATAACTTTCTTTTCGAGAACTGGTAGTCAATTTTTTATTAAGGCCCGCAATTCTAATCTATTTAGTTGTTAATTACTTAAGTTGTGACTTAATTTATGACTAGATACGAGTATGTAAGTCAAAAATTGGGAATGCTTTTTGGTAAATGTTTACTGTAATATAACACCAGTCAGTAATTTACATTCCAAGGATAATTTAAATAGTTACAACAATGAAAAGACAATTTATAAGTATAAAATAGATAACTTATTACTTATTTTTAACTTCTTCTGTCCATTACCTTTTGAGGCAATTGTGACGTCAAATATTATACAGGGTGAGTCAAGCTCAACGCCTCGGACTCTTGTGACCAAACGATACCACTTTTCGAAAAATCGACTTTGCAAGTATATGTAGGTCGAATTGGACTACATTTTAAAAATAATAACTTTTATGCAGGGTGTCTAATAAAAGCGTGACATATCAAAGTTATGTTTCTTTAAATAGAACACCCTATATATTATTGCATATTTAGATTCCCGGGTGCATTTTAGTGTGACTTTATGTATCACACATGGGACTTTAAGCGAACCGTTTAGGTGCAAATCACAATTTTGGGTATAGGTAGATGTCAGAAAAAAGTTGAATATCGCAGCTATTATAAATCTTAGAGGACTGTGACTTTGCCGTATTACTAAGCATAAAATGTGTCAGCTTACGTTAGACGGTTGAGTTCGAATTACATTTGTACTTGGAGAAATCGGTAGATCAATTAAGGAAACTTCAATCAAAGGTAACTTGATTTTTTCAAATGGGAATGCATAATTTTGTTTATACGATCAAATGAGAAATTTGATAAGCTTTCTAATGATATGCGGTTGTAAATATCAATCTCTGGTAGTTTTGATTTAATTTCAAATTTTTAGTAAAACGGGTGTTTTTCAATTTTCCTACCTATAAGCAACTTAGCAGGCCATGAAATATAAACAAAAAACTGTTCAGATGAAGCAAAACAACTAACTTAGCAGATAGTTACAGACAAAGTTATAAAAATGACTTACAACAAATCAATTCTAACCAGAAATAGCAGACATAACACATCTAAGGTCAAAAAGCAGCTGGAGTACGACAGAAATGGGTATTTTTCACAGCATACCGGCTACTACAATATTCTAAAGATTGACGATTCACATTGTGATTTTGAAATGAAAGGAAATCTACCACGTAATGTTCTGGCAGTTAGCTTCAGAATAAAATTTACATGATTTAAAAAAATGGTAACCGATACCTCTGACTGGAGTTCTGCAAATTCTTCAATACTCAAAAGCAACAGCGCCGAAAATGAAGAATAAATTAAAAATCTGCTCAAATTATTAAACATAATTTACTTGGCACAAAATTAAATGTCAGTATTCCTTTTTTTGCGACCTTGCTAATAGATACTGAAAAATTTAAAGGACGACAGTGAGAGGTATCATTACTTTTGACTTTGACGGAAGTGACTACTGTTTTATGCCATTAAATGTGAAATTGCGTTCTGAAGATATTAGACTGACGACAAGGATCGCTGAAAGTTTTGCTTTCATTTTAAAGTGTTTAGTGATTTTGGAAATTTTTAACCTCTAGTACATTGCAGTCGCTAGTAGGCCGTAAAAATTATCCATTTCTGTCGTACTCCAGCTTCTCTTTGACCTTAGACATGTTACCGCCATTGTTTCTGGTTAGAGTTGATTTGTTGTAGGGAATTTTTATAGTTTTGTTCTTTTACTCTAGTTCTGCTGGATATTTTTGCTAAGTTAGTTTTCTTCCATCTGAATATGATTTTGTTTATATTTCATGGCCTGCTAGTTTGTTTATAGGTAGGAAAATTGAAAAACACTGATTTGATTGAAACTTCGAAATTTAATAAAAACTACCATAGATTGATATTTACAACCTAATATAATTAGAAAGCCTATCAAATTGCACATTTGATCGTATAAAAAAAACTATGCATTCCCATTTGAAAAAATCCAGTTACCTTTGATTGAAATTTTGTTAATTGATCTACCGATTTCTCCAAGTACAAATGTAATTCGAGCTCGATCATGTAACGTAAGCTGACACATTTCATACTTAGTAATACGGCAAAGTCACAGCCCTCTAAGATTTATAATAGCTGCGATATTCAATTTTTTCTGACATCTACCTATACCCAAAATTGTGATTTGCACCTAAACGGTTCGCTTAAAGTCCCATGTGTGATACATAAAGTCACACTAAAATGCATCCAGGAATCTAAATATGCAATAATATACAGGGTGTTCCATTTAAAAAAACGTAACTTTAATATGTCACGCTTTTATTAAACACCCTGTATAAAAATAATTATTTTTAAAATGTAGTCCAACTCGACCTACATACACTCGCAAAGTCGACTTTTCGAAAAGTGGTATCGTTTGGTCACAACAGTCCGAGGCGTTGAGCTTGACTCACCCTGTATAGATACTGATGTCCTTATATGGGCAAGTGGAATAAATGTCAGACAAAATTAGAGTCAAAAATTACATGAATATAGAATAGGACAAAGAAGTTCTTTCTAGGAATCCTGCTGCAAACTGATTTATTTTGTGCAAAAAAATCAAGAGATATTTTTGTTTAGAATAGAACAGGCTATCGGAAATAGATGTTTAAATGTTGAACAAATAAAATGACAAAGAAGGGGTTGTTTTTTCTACCCCTTACAACCATGGGGTAAACCAAATAAATTACTGTCTAAGTGACTTTTTGGTATTAAAAAATGTCAGGTTAATTTCAATATTGTAACATTTTTTAGTGCTTGTGAAGAAAACTGCTAAACAAATTTTATGCACCCACTTTAAGGGGCTATATCTTAACAAGGGATGCTCCAAAGAAGTTTCTTTATACGAAAGATTCTATCTTTTTTTTCGATGAGGAATCACCACATGGTGTAACTGAATAAATGTAAAAATTTTATTATTTTTATTTTTTGTATTATTCAGCGAAATGCAGTGCGATGTTGTTCTGTTCGAAAAAGTTGTGTGATAACCTTACAGCCAATTTAAATATAAAAATCACAAACAACGATTTACATTTTGTAGACAGCTTAAAAATACTTGGAGTCACACTTGATCAAAATTTGAGGTTCAGATCGCATGTTTGTAGTGTTTTAAAAAAATCATACTTCAGGCTGAAAATTTTATATTCCAGCAAGTATATATTAAGTTTTGATGTTAAGAGGGCCCTCTGTGAATCTTTAGTTATGTCAGTGGTTCGCTATTGTGATATTCTATATTACCCTTGTCTAGACAGGTTAACCAAGTTGCGTCTACAAAAAATCCAAAACTCATGCTGCAGATTTGTTTGTGGTTTGAGGAAGTTTGATCATATCTCAGCTAAAATCAGGGAAATTGGTTGGCTGACTGTAGAAAAAACTGTGAAGCTACACTACATTATTTTTATACATAAATTAGTTGCTACGTCCACCCCTTGTTATTTGTTTGAGAAGCTTATACCTCGTAGACATGCGCACGACTTGAATCTAAGGCACAGAGATAATTTTACCATTCCACGCTACTTCACAGCATTATTTACGAGATCATTCTCGTATAATGCTGTGCAACTGTATAATCAAGTAAATAATGAGTTTAAGAGTTATTCACTTCTTATGTTTAAAAAAAAGGTGAGACTTCTACTACTGGTTGAATAAGAAAGTACATTCTTCTTTATTTTTTATATTACTTTTGCCTGTTACAACTCAAATACTTTTTGTATGTTTGAATATACATTTTTTGTTAGTATTATAGGTACATACACTATGTTATGGTTATAGGTAAAGGGTTAAATGTAAGAATAGCCTGTGGCTAAATTTCGCCCTAATAAAAAGACGTTTATTATTATTATTATTATTATTATTATTATTATTATTTATTTAGTATTCAGCCTAATGACTGAAAGGCAACTAATTGAAATAAGATATACTGGAATCACTTGGAAATCAAAGAAAACAGACTGGAGCGTAGCTTAGCGTCGAGTAACCCAGAGCGATAGTTTCAGAAGTCAAGCGTGCCTAAATAAAATGGCGGACATTTTGAAAATTTCGTTGATTAATTTAAATACTAGATAATCACATTTGTTCATGTAAATTACATTTAAGTAATAATCTGTACCAATAAAGACAATGTGCATATCAAATTCTTGTTTATTTCAAAATTGGTCGTAATAAAAAAGCCTATTTCGTCGACGATTTTAGTGCTACATAAACAAGTTGTGTGTCGTTAGACAGAAAACATCCTGATAAAGATTAAACTGTGTTTATAAGTAGGCACTAATATAGCTTTTTTCCAAATTATTTGCAAGTAACCAAAACAAGTGAATTACAAATTTTTTTTTAAGTTTGGCGGATTTTTTTAGCCTTAGAAATCGTCGGATACATTTTTTTGCCTTAGTTAGTATGCCCAGTCATTCCCCTATAAAATGGGTCCAAAAACTTGTGAATCGCTTGATAAATAATCAAGATACGGCGTTACAACTGCGTGAAAACATGGCGCTGTGATACAGAAGTTATAATACAGAAAGGCCTATTCTGTCGGAAATGTTCGTGCTACATACACGAATTGCATGTGGTTAGACAGAAAACAACCTGCTAAACATTAAACTGTCACAATAAATTGGCACTAATACGGCTTTTTTTTCAAATTATTTGCAAGTAACCAAAACAAGTGCATTACAAAAAATGTTTTTTTTTTTCAGTTTGGAGATTTTTTCTAGCTTTAGAAATTGTCAGATATTGTATTTTTTTACCTTATTTGATATACGCAGTCATTCGTCTATAAAATGGGTCCAAAAAGTCATGAATCGCTTGATAAATAATCAAGATATGGCGTTACAACTGCGTGAACACTTAGCGCTGTGATAAAGAAGTCATAATACAAAATGGCCTATTATGTCGAAAATTTTAGTGCTATATACACGAATTGCATGTGGCAAGACAGGAAACATCTTGCTAAATATTAAAATGTCTTAATCAATAGGCACTAATACGGCTTTTTTTCAAATTATTTGTAAGTAGCCCAAATAAGTGCATTACAAAAATTTTTTTTTCAGTTTGGTGAATTTTTTTAGCCTTATAAATTATCAGATATTATCTTTTTTTGCTTTATTTGACATGCTCAGTCATTCTCCTATAAAATGAGTCCAATGTGGTGAATCGGTCGAAAAATGATCAAGCTATGGCGCTACAACTGCGCGAACCCATGGAGTCGTGATACAGAAATTGAAAATGTAATAAAAAATTAATTAAAAGGTCGACCCCTTTTTTTCGCATTTTTTCTCGATAACTTTAATTATATTTTCATTCCTCAAAGTTTGTCGACATGATGGTGGAACACATTGTATTACTCACCAAATGCCATGCAAATCAGTATAGCGGCTACTGAAATCACGTAAATTGGAGCTAAAGTCCTTCTTTTTAATAATTCAAGGCAGCGGAATTGATGCAGATGATCGAACAAAAACAGAACGAAATCCAGAAGCTTCAACAGCAGAAAGAACAACTTCTGGGTGGTGGTACCAACAAAACCTACTTCGCGCAGACAAGAAGCGGTACCGTGTACTGCATCCAAGAATGCGAAGCTGAGTGTGCGGACTCAAATGCTGTTGCTGATTACGACGAACCATATCCAGCTGCTGGGTACGGCCAGCAAGGATATGCCAGGCAGATGTATCCTCCACGAAGCGGCTTCGATCTGTCTTGCGTACCAAACTGTACGGAACCGTGCAACTTGCCTCCTCAATACCCGCAGAGTGGGGGGTGTGCCCCAGAATGCTACATACGCCCCTCCGGAAGGTGATGGATGAATGTGGGGTGCATTTTTGTGATAACGGTCGTACCGGGTACCTGTTTCTGATAAGCTAGGCATTGTTCTGTATGCATTCATTAATAAATATCACTTGACATGGTTTATTTATCATTAGAAATAAATTATTTAATTTGACTGAATGGTGTTTGAAAGGAGACAAGCTTTCTGGTAATAATACCAGAGCATAGGCCTACAATAAGCGAGCTCTACTGCACCTCTCCTTAGTTTCTAATCTCTAGTTCTTAACTCACAACACCCCTCCCCCACCATTTCTCTCGATTTGATAGGGGAGCAGTACTAGTCATTTCAAAAATATCCTCCAAAAACTAAAACGAAGGAAGCTACTGGCCCTGACCAAATCCCAGCCATTGTACTAAAACACTGTGCCGCTGAGCTTGCACCAATTCGTTGCAAGCTCTTCAAACTATCGTATCAGCGAGGCGTGTTTCTCGCTTCACGGAAGATTGGGCCACTGACAATAGATCCACTGAAAGACTGGACACTCTGTGTATGAAAATTTGGCATGACATTTTTGACTGATATGCGCCATCTATTCGGGTTGCGTGTGTCACTACAATGCATTCACGAATCGATTACAGGAAACTGTAGATATTCACGACCTAGGTCAATCTAAAAAGTTTGGTGTAGGTGACCGACGATAGGTGGGGTAGGTTACCAAAAGAGCGGGCTTTTTGAAATACCATATAAGCTTATTCAGCCTCCAGACAACGTGGTAACTTGTCATAACAATTTACCTTACGCATTCATTACCTGTTTTGAAAATGGACCTGATTAAAAAAAATTAAAGCATTAATTTAAAAAAATGGAATTGATAAGTGGCGTAATAATAAATAAAACTAATATTGTTCACGACACGTACTCCATTTTCTTTTAATTAGTGTTTTAACTTTTCTAATCGGTGCAATTTTTAAAACAGGTAATTAATGAGTTAGGTAAATTTTTGTGACAAGCTACCACGTTGTATAGGACATTCAACTGATTATGTAAGAATGGGAATATATTAGATATGCATTACTGTAATAAAGCAAAACAAACCCTTTTATAATTTATTTCAATACGACAATTGCTTAAATAAAATCAGTTACACAAGGTACAAAAACAATTCATATAAAAGTAAAGCATGATTTATTCACTAGAATCACTATTTCATGATAATTACAATCCTTTGATGGCATATAATTTGAAGAGTAAAGAGGTAATATTCCTTAACTATCCATATTGATGCAGGCAAGATATTTGTATATTTGTAGGTTTGGGTTGCCAATCCGTTCTAACTAGCGTCTCTGTATACGCTGATCAGATGGGATTTAATGTCTGAAATAAAAAAATGTATTTTTAGACCATCGGACCTCACCTTCAATGCAATGGTTTGCCAAAGAGAGGGAATGCTGCACACCTTTATGGCAGCGTATGTGATTGTGAACAGTAATACAAGTTATATGAGTATGAGAAGTAGTGTTTGGTAATGCATTCAAATGATATATGTATATTTCATGTAGAAATTATCAATCTTGTATTAATTTTGCATCAAAATTCACAATACAAAGATGAGGTGAGCGGTATAAATCAGGCAAATCACTTACCTTCGCGCATCCACATTCTTGCAATTTGGCGCAAGACAACGGCGTTAATATTTAGGACCCATTCCTATATACATATAGACAACAATAGGCAGACAAAAATCTCAAAAGTAGTGCAAAATTGCAAAGAGACGCCAATCGACGAAAGCGAGCAACGACAATGTCAGTTAAGATAATGGCTGTCAAAATGACGTTAGGCGTAACAATTGGGCCACTTCTATTGATGCATCTAGAAATCTGTTTGAAACAGAGTTGGCTGATCAATAGTTCACGCAACCCCGCTAGGTGTTCTAGGTGGCTAGCGCTAACGCCGCTACACAGGGTCCTCATTTGAGTTTCACACCCCTGGATTGGGCTGCGTACAACCCATCTTTAATAAAGGCAAAAAAATCGATCCCACCAGTTATAGACCTGTGACCGTTGTCAACATCACGTCTAAGGTTATGGAGACTGTCATTAGCACACAGCTCCTCAAATTCATGGACAACAATAACATCATACAGAGAACTCAGGCAACAACACTTACAAATAAGTCTCACGTTGGCTTACCAACTGTGAAAATGGAGCGCCACCCCAAAGTCGAATCACCTTCTGTCAAGCTTTTGCGGATCAACATCAACAAGAATATGCCCTGACACGACCACGTCGTCAGTATTGCTAAAACGGTATCCTAGAAGCTTGGAGCTTTGTTCTGCTGTATGAAACTGTATGCACCAGAGCAGCTACTGCTGCTCTACCAGACACAGATCCGACCATCGCTGGAGTATTGCTCCCATGTATGGGGATGTGCTCCAAAGTACCCTCTAAAGCTTCTAGACACTATCCCGAATACAGCAATTTGAGTAATCGATACGCCTAACCTCACAAAGGACCTCCATAGCCTGGAACATCGAAGAAGGGTAGCTGACCTCACAAAGGACCTCCATAGCCTGGAACATCGAAGAAGGGTAGCTGACCTATCCCTGTTTTACAGATTCTATCACGGAAGATGTTCGAGTGATCTCTCCCAGATAATAACGCCAAAGGCCGTCCAAACTACGAACACCAGAGAGGCTCTGCGAGCTCATCCTTACCAGATCGAGGTCTCTACTCCCCGAACCAATCTCCTCCAGCATTCCTTCTTTTGGAGAACTTCGACACTGTGGAATGACCTGTCGGCTAATTTTTTTTGCAACGGCTATAACCTGCAGCCTTTCAAATCTAATGTGCACAGACACGTATCCTCTTGCAGCGCTTTTACAGCTCCATAGGCGCACTATAAAAAAATCCATCCTTTTTGCCGCACCCTGTATTAACAACAGGACTTTTTTTGTACTAGAGTAGTTTATCCTTCATGAAGCATGCGTTTTGCGTTCTCAGTACAGCAAAAATGCAGAATAGATAAATCCTTTGTTTTCTTCATATCACTGAGCAGCTTGCACCTGTTATTCCAGGTTCCAAAAGTCAGTAAGTTATGGAACAAGACCCCCGTAAACAACAAAAAAACCACACATCTGCTCCAAACCTCTAAAAGGCAACGATAACATAAAACTCGGACTCATCTCAGTGTATAAATAAGGTTTTAGAGCCGATACGAAATCTCCCATGAAAATGAAACGCAGAAGAAGAAGAAGAAGAAGAAGAGGGCCAAGCGACACCAGGTGATACCCTAGCACCCACTGGGTGGGCTGAGGCGCGCGGACTATCAACCCGTGCTGCGATAAACAAAAGCGAATCGTGTATACTGTCACAGACCGTATCACCAACCGGGCGTAAAACGGGTGAGGTTCTGTCAATTGTCAACCCCTTCGCGCGACACAGGACCGTACTCAATGCAAGCAGAGTTTCCAATATCATTTATAAATTAATATTCTTCGCCTACAGTGACAAAACTATTTATTCTGTCAAACCTGTGATTCAGAATTTTCTGTACGATACCGGTACTGGGACCAAGGCTGCCAGGTCAAAAAAGTAAATGTCCCTAGAAATTGGTGAGAAAAATCCATAGATCAAATGGAAAATCCCTAGGTTTCTATATACACCATTAAAATTTGAAAGAGAGGTGAGAGGAGGCATTTGGCTTATCTGAGGTGTAATAACAGTTTTTAATAATAAAAAGCTTTACAAAACGTTTATTTATGAAAAACATGGTTATCAATAAAAAGAAACAAAAATGTTTGTAGGTACATAAGGAGGCTATCAATCTGGGTTATTCACGCTTGAAATAAGGGGTAACCCTGTTGGTCTATTTATATTAAATAAAAGACAAAACTTAACGAGAACTAACCCTTTGGACGCCCCCATAGCCAAAAAGTGAAAAAGAATGAAAATCTATACCTAAACGCAATGATTGCAGACAATGGAAATAACATCTCTATTCTATCACCAAAAAGATATTCTTAAGGTGTATTGACACTTTTAAACACAAAAATAGAGGGTTCAAGAATAAAAATACTTGATTTTAATTGTACATATAATATACGCCATCAAGAACAAATATACATACTGCTAAGGTGGATTCAAAACTCTTAAAACAAAAATGGTTATTTCTTTACAAAACATAACATGAATAACAACTTAAAAATACATGTTATTATTACGTTTTTTAAAAATATTCTCAGTGATGAGATATTGAACCAACTCTTATTATTTTTAGATATGTGCCTTTTAGCGTGTAAAAGTTGTTGTCGCACCTAATTTTTTTGCCCAGAAGGCACAAGACATCTGTAAGACGTCCATTCTATGTCGCACTTACATCTGAACGTCTTGCGGCATGAAGAAGGCATTTTTAAGATGTCTTGATAATTGCATCTTATAGATGTTCAAGGTTTCATATCTTAAAGACGTCCATTTAATGTCCAAATTTTAACAGAATTATTTTTTCAAAATGATGAGAACTAATAAAGACATCTTCAAGGTGTCTTGCCGATGACATCTTTAAGATGTCTTACTAATTGCATCTTAAAGATGTTTAAGGTTTCATATCTTAAAGACGTCCATTTAATGTCCAGATTTTAACAGAATTATTTTTTCAAAATGATGAGAACTAATAAAGACATCTTCAGGGTGTCTTGCCGATGACATCTTTAAGATGTCTTGCTGATGATATCTTCAAGAATTTTTGGTAATAACATCTCAAGTCGTCTTGACGGTGACATCTCAAAGATGTTTCATATACGTACACCACAGACTGTACCCCACCACGTACAATGAATGACGGATAGTTTATATGTGATTCGCTAGGTCTCTTGAACCTCGCTTTTCCGTTGGCGGCTTTTCTTTGTGTTTTTTTATTTTGGTTCCTGCTTTTCTGGAGAATGTAGAAGTTAGTGTGAACTGTGTAAGCTTTTTAGCTGGCTAGCTATAGGTGAGTTAACATTTCAGTTATGAATAAAGCATGGGATAGGTGCAAACTCTACTCTAATAACCAACGATTTTGCATTACTGTGTAGTACAGTGCTATATTGTTAGTTGACTGATTCTATCCGCTGTGCAAAAATCGTCTCATCCTGGACTTGACTTGTTCTTGCACGATATTTGCTCTAATGCTAGTCAACTCTAGTCTAAGGCTAGTAGCTCCCTATCGCATCTTTTGACGTACTAGGTGACCAAACCCCATTTATACAGGGTTACTGGAAACTCGACCACTTTCCTGCAGGAAGTGATAGAGGGACTCGAATGCAATAGATTTAACCCCCCATATGTAATTCCGAAAACCGATAGTTTTCGAGATAATTAACATTTAATGTTTTTCAACGATATGTCCAAATTTCCACACTACATCCCAAATTTAGAAAAAACCCTGCTGTCGATTTTAGTAATTTCCAATTTAGTTTTTTACTGACACATACGCAAATCTAGTTTAGTATTTAAATGTGTAAAAATACTAAGCAGTTTCAAACTACATACAATTATTTAAAAAATAAAGAACAAAATTTTTACATTCACCGTGAAAAATTGTCTAGCTCAAAAAAAGATACACAACCATTCAAACACACAACCATTCAAACAAATTATTTTAAAAACTTCCTTATCTGATGGCCTATTAAAGGACGAGAATGACAGTACAACTACAAGTAAATATTTAACAAAACTTATCAACAAAGCATGACGGTTGTCCAGCACATTACCGTATCACAATTCGGCAGTTGTTGGACATCACATACCCGAACAAATGGATAGGGAGGGGTGAACCCATCCCATGGCCTGCGCGGAGCCCAGATCTGACACCTCTTGATTTTTACGTCTGGGGTCACATGAAGGCATTGGTTTACGAGACTCCAGTTAATACTGCTGACGAACTAAGGCAAAAAATTATCAATTCGGCGGAGGAGATGAAACGAACTTTTTCAACATGAGTTACAAAAACCGAAGTGAGAAAGCGGATCCGTACCTGTATCCGAAATCAAGGGCATCACATTGAGCAAGATCTCTAGAAACTTTGAGTGCATTTAATTTGTTTCACTTGGATAAAATCATCGACCGCATTTGCAAACATTCTAGTATGTAACTGAGTTATCAATAATGATTGTACTGTCATTCGTTCTTTTTGAATAGGTGATTTTTGTTCATTGCTGTTTATAATCTTTCTGAAAAGGTTATTATGTAGGAAAGTTATTTTAGCGATTTGTTCAACCGTTTGTATAATTTTTTTTGAGCTAGATAATTTTGTTTCACGGTGAGTGTAAAAATTTTGTTGATTATTTTTCAAATATTTGTATTTAGTTTGGAACTGTTTAGTATTTTGAAACATTTTAATACTAAGTTAGCTTTGTGTATGTGTTAGTTAAATACTCAAATAAAAATTATCAGAATCAACAACAGGTTTTTTTCTTAGTTTAGGATCTAGTGTGGAAATTTGGACATATCGTTGAAAAACATTAAATGTTAATTATCTCGAAAACTATCGGTTTTCGGAATTACATATGGGGGGTTAAATTTATTACATTTGAGTTCCTCTATCACTTCTTGCAGGAAAGTGGTCGAGTTACCAGTAACCCTGTATATGGCTCAAAAACATGCCAATATTAAATATAGATAAAAAACTATCATCATTTATAATAAAATAAAATATATACAGCTCAGACTAAGACACATAGTCTTTTATATTTACAGGTTGATGTCCAGTTCTTTTAACCACTTCAGCGCCAACGGTGTGGCTGTGAAGAACCCTTCTCGCGATCCCTGAAACGCACGCAGTTCGCAGTCGCTCGTGATATGGTTTACAGTTTGGCGGGGCGCGCCACAGTTACATAAGGGAGATTGCACATAGCCTCACTTGTAAAGGGAGTCGGCACATCTGCCGTGGCCTGTTCGGACTATAAAGCTTTACCCACTCTTTCTGGGGTAGTTATGATCCTGGAAGTAAATCGTGAGTGGTGTTCTGCAAAACCTCCCCCCTGGGAGCGCCATTGATTTAAGGAGCTGGAGTTGTTGGTTTTATGGGCTTCTGCATCCCTTGATGGTGGTTGTCGGGATTTATGTCTGTTTATCTGCAACGGGAAGACCAAACTCACCAAACCCCAAATCAGACGTGACACCAAGACCGCATAGAGAATTAATCACCGCATTGAAACGGAACCGATATTAACATCGGGGTAGACCGTTTGCGGCATAACTCCAACTAGTAGATCTGATAAACTTTTCTAACAGACGACGACCGTTGCGGCGCATTTTCGCACCCGTTATCGCCAGCGCCATCTACCGGGCGTGTTGGGGCATAATGCAACCTCTGGCCGCTGCCGCCGCTTTGTGGGCATTGGGAACAACATTGACATTGGACGCGCTACATAAGGAGGCTCCTACACTTGGCAACGCAGCAGGGATGACCTGGGTTCAGTGGGAATTCCCTGCCCGACAGATTCTTTGGGCTGGCCTGCCAGTTATAAGATAATTATAACATTATTAAGTGCTCATTTTGTTACCTCATTTATTTCATGTTTTGTATCATTCCTTTAACATATTTACATCATATTTATACCATATTTGTAACAGATTTCTATCATATTGATATTATTGCTTTATCATATTTAACCATAAGTTTACCATATTTTCACCTTATTTTTAATAACGTTTATCATTAAAACTTATATCGTTAAATAGCCCACTTTGTAATATGTAATATCGAAACAAACCAACATATCGAATATCAGACATAGTTGAAGTATATACAGAAGAATATATACAGTTTGAACAGGAATGCCTAATACCCCATTATCTCGGGCTAGAAAATGGATTAGGCGTAATTACCAGTAAATGTCTCCAAATGAGGCCAAAACAATTCGAGATATCTTTGTTAAATATTTTGGAGAGCACCTCTTATCTTATCTATCACTACCACATTTATAACAAGTTTTTTGATGTATTACCTCAGTTCCAAGCTTATGAATATATCCAAATAAATATTGTATATAAACTAACCGTCTGCTTTCATAACCGCGCACTTATTTCCTTCCAATATGCTTCTATCGCAGTGCGGCTGTGGTGCAGCTTTGTGTCTTTTATCCCAAATAGGGGTTTTCGCAAACACTGAAGCTGTAAGTAACTCTTTATCGATACTCATCTTCGACCGGCATAGACGAAACCAGGTAGCAAACTAAATTTCTGTTACTACAAAGGCACTCAAGCGGGCTTCCGACGCTGGTAGGCGGTCGAAAACTCAGTTGACAGGTTAGCCTGCATGCGGTACTTGCACGTCTTCGCACGCAGTTGCACGCACACTAAAATGACTGTGTTTGCGCACTAAGGCTAGTAACTCCCCATTGCATCTTTTGAAGCACCAGGTGACCAAACCCCAAATCAGACGTCACACTAACACCGCACAGAGAATTAATCACCGCATTGAAATGGAACCGATATTAACATCGGGGTAGACCGTTTGCGGCATAACTCCAACTAGTAGATCTGATAAACTTTTCTAACAGACGACCGTTGCGGCGCATTTTCGCACCCGTTATCGCCAGCGCCATCTACCGGGCGTGTTGGGGCATAATGCAACCTCTGGCCGCTGCCGCCGCTCATTATCGTGGCATTGTGTAATATCGATTGTGCGATGACAGGGGAAGAATGCAGCCGTGTAACTGTTTGTTCCGACCGGAGGAATAAAGTGCGGATAGGCATGCGACATCTTGCACTTTCTGGTTTTATGGAATCTTGATCGGAATATACCGGACGCACCGTTCTTGATATATATTCGCGGCCACTATGGGAAACTTCTGGAAGTGTAAACGTGCTCGCCACTTACACGAAGCGTCGCGAACGGAAGCGGCGCGAGGCGAAGCGTCATTTAACCGATGTCCGCACACTGGGGCGAAGCGTCGCGTCGCGTCTTTTACGGTGCGACGCAAATTTTATTTGTTTTTAAGCAATTGCACGAGGTACGTTGTCTAGTGAGGTACGATGAGCAGTTCATCAGAAGAGGAACTCTTTGTATTGAGTTTAATTGCCACTATGGAAGAAGAAAAGAAAAAAAACAAAAGAAAATGCTGGGTAATTAAATTACCTTTGTTTTTGATATCTCTGTATCACGACCAGAGACTGTAATTTAGCACCACTTCCTACAAAATACTGCTAAACACTGAAAATATGCGAGAGGAATCAAGAAAAATTTTTATCTTCTCGCCGCCTGGTACCGCCCATTCAGGCGAAGCGAAACGAAGCGTCTAGAGAGACGACACCTAGTTGGTCCGAAGAGAATTCGCGTGTCAATCAACGCGTCTCTTCGCTTCGCGCCGCCTGAGTGTGCGGACTGCCATATAACCTAATGTAAATTTCTCTGGCGTCAAATCCACAATTTTCTTCGCGCCGCTTCCGTTCGCGACGCTTCGTCTAAGTGGGCGAGCACGTTAAGGCTCTCCGCACACAAGTCGATGCAGTCGAAGTACTCTGACCACCACCATAAACGTGAACTTGAGAATGGCACATCCAGATGTAAAAAGCATCCTCCAAAAATCAAACACGAAGAAAGCTACTGGTCCTGACCAAATTCCAGCCATTGTCCTTAAACGCTGTGCTGCTGAGCTTGCACCTATTCTTTGCAAGCTCTTCAAACTTTCGTATCAACGAGGCGTGCTTCCTCCTGCTTCGTGGAAGATTGGCTGCGTACAGCCCATCCCTAAGAAACGCAAAAAAAACCCATCCCACCAACTAAAGGCCTGTGGTTCTTAGCATCATGTTTAAGGTTTTGGTGACTGTCATTAACATACAGCTCCTGAAATACCTGGACAACAATAACATCATAAATGATCGCCAGTGTGGCTTTCGTAAGCACAGATCTACTTGTGGCCTCCTGGCCTACGCCACTCACTTGTGGAACAGAGCAATAGACAATCATGGCGAATCCTGTGTTGTTGCACTTGACATGTCGAAAGCTTTCGACAGAGTGTGGCATGAGGGACTTCTGGTCAAGCTTGCTGCTTATGGACTACCACCTGGCCTGCGCCAGTGGCTGAATAGCTTTTTGAACAACCGATCTCTGTTTGTTGTAATCGAGAGCTGTTCATCAGACGTATTTTCAATAAACGCCTGTGTTCCATTGTACTGTTTCTGCTGTACATCAACGAGCTGCTGGAAATAACATCCAGTCCAATCTACAGCTCCGCAGACAACAATCCATTAATATCGTGCATGGAAGCATGGAACCAGACAACGGTCGTCTGTTAGAAAAGTTTATCAGATCTGCTAGTTGGAGTTATGCCTCAAACGGTCTACCCCGATGCGATGTTAATATCGGTTCCGTTTCAATGCGGTGATTAATTCTCTGTGCGGTCTTGGTGTCACGTCTGATTTGGGATTTGGTCACCTGGTGCGTCAAAAGATGCGATAGGGAGCTACTAGCCTTAGTGCGCAAATACAGTCATTTTAGTGTGCGTGCAACTGCGTGCGAAGGCGTGCAGGTACCGCATGCAGGCTAACCTGTCAACTGAGTTTTCGACCGCTTACCAGCGTCGGAAGCCCGCTTGATCGCCTTTATAGTAACAGAAATTTAGTTTGCTACCTGGTTTCTTCTGTGCCGGTCGAAGATGAGTATCGATAAAGGGTTACTTATAGCTTCAGTGTTTGTGAAAACCCCTATTTGGGATAAAAGACACAAAGCTGCACCATAGCCGCACTGCGATAGAAACATATTGGAAGGAAATAAGTGCGGTTATGAAAGTAGACGGTTGGTTTATACACAATATTTATTTGGATATATTCATAAGCTTGGAACTGAGGTAATACATCAAGAAACTTGTTATAAAGGAGGTAGGGATAAATAAGATAAGAGGTGCTCTCCAAAATATTTAACAAAGATATGTCGAATTGTTTTGGCCTCATTTGGAGACGTTTACTGGTAATTACGCCTAATCCATTTTCTGGCCCGAGATAATGGGGTATTAGACATTCCTGTTCAAACTGTATATATTCTTCTGTATATACTTCAACTATGTCTGATATTCGATATGTTGGTTTGTTTCGATATTAGATATTACAAAGTGGGCTATTTAACGATAACAAGTTTTAATGATAAACGTTATTAAAAATAAGGTAGAAATATGGTAAACTTATGGTTAAATATGATAAAGCAATAATATCAATATGATAGAAATCTGTTACAAATATGGTATATATATGATGTAAATATGTTAAAGGAATGATACAAAACATGAAATAAATGAGGTAACAAAATGAGCATTTAATGATGTTATAATTATCTTAAAACTGGCAGGCCAGCCCAAAGAATCTGCAAGGCAGGGAATTCCCACTGAACCCAGGTCGTCCCTGCTGCGTTGCCAAGTGTAGGAGCCTCCTTATGTAGCGCGTCCAATGTCAATGTTGTTCCCAATGCCCACAAAGCGGCGGCAGCGGCCAGAGGTTGCATTATGCCCCAACACGCCCGGTAGATGGCGCTGGTGATAACGGGTGCGAAAATGCGCCGCAACGGTCGTCTGTTAGAAAAGTTTATCAGATCTGCTAGTTGGAGTTATGCCTCAAACGGTCTACCCCGATGTTAATATCGGTTCCGTTTCAATGCGGTGATTAATTCTCTGTGCGGTCTTGGTGTCACGTCTGATTTGGGGTTTGGTGAGTTTGGTCTTCCCGCAGCATAAACAGACTCAAATCAATGGCGCTCCCAGGGGGGAGGTTTTCCAGAACACCACTCACGATTATTATTATTTACTTCCAGGATCATAACTACCCCAGAAAGAGTGGGTAAAGCTTAATAAAGTCCTACCAGGCCACGGCGGATGTGCCGACTCCCTTTACAAGTGAGGCTATGTTGAATCTCCCTTATGTGACTGTGGCGCGCCCCACCAAACGATAAACCATATCAGGAGCGACTGTGAACTGCGTGCAATTCAGGGATCGCAAGAAGAGTGTTCTTCACAGCCACACCGTTGGCGCTGAAGTGGTTAAAAGAACTGGACACCAACCTGTAAATACCAAAGACTATGTATCTTAGTCTGTAGCTGTATATATTTTATTATAAATCATGATACTGGTACTGGTGGATTGACGGAGGTATAGAGCAACCCTCGTATATCGGCTTTACGCTGCTTGCGTCAAAATCCGCGCCTCTAGTGGCAAAAGCGAACGAGCCCTGTCGTTCCACCAAGGAGAGTTTACTGCTGCTAGTGGCGTTTCTCTCTTTGGTTGCCGTCACCTTCGGGTATTAGATGGCGCACCGGCAGAATTCCTTCTGTCTACTCGCACATCTTTCACATGTTTATTAAACATGGAAAAATTGATGCTCTCTACTTCCGTCAATCGACCTATGGCGCACTGATGATCGCTAATAAGCGTGAAACAGCTGTCTGCGTACTGGTGGATTGACGGAGGTATAGAGCAACCCTCGTATATCGGCTTTACGCTGCTTGCGTCAAAATCCGCGCCTCTAGTGGCAAAAGCGAACGAGCCCTGTCGTTCCACCAAGGAGAGTTTACTGCTGCTAGTGGCGTTTCTCTCTTTGGTTGCCGTCACCTTCGGGTACTAGATGGCGCACCGGCAGAATTCCTTCTGTGTACTCGCACTCTCTAAAGCTTCTGGATACTATCCAGAAAAGCGCAATTAGATTAATCGATAGGCCTAACCTCACAAAAGACGAGGAGCGCACTATGGAATAACATGAATAATCACTTCAGCCAGGAAAATACAGTTTTCAGCTTAGCGATAGGCAAGATCTTATGTACACTTCGTCTTGGACTCTTGGGCCTTCTTTGGCATGGATTTTTTTGCATTGTTTACATTACAGTTGTTTTAGTTGTCTTGTCTAAAGCTAAATTCAGATGCACACGACATCCGACGGTACGAAACTGTTCCTATTGGTTGAAATATGTTGATTTGACATCATTTTGAATACTTAAACCAATAGGAACAGTTTCGTGCCGTCGTATCGTCGGATGTCGTGTGCATCTGAATTTAGCTTTAATGTTATGTAACTATATATTCTATATTTATTTTGTATTTAACACATTCAATGTCGTCGTGTAGCTGATCACCTTAATAAAGGCTTTTGCCTTCTGATTGTGAATCAGACATAGCCGTATATAAAAAACAAAAACAATAGGAACAGTTTTACACAATTAAACGTGTTATCCTATATAACGCACCAAAATAAGTTCAAGCGGTCGTAAAACGAGGTCTTATCTCTTCTTATTTACGGCCGTCCTACACTACATTTTTGATTACTAATAAAACTTCCAGGAAAGGCTTTATGGCGTACTAATGGCTCGATATTTCTAAATTATGGGATTCCAAAGGTACTTAAAGATACTGAAAGTAGAGTAGGGAGAGGTGTTGGCAATATTTTATAGTATCATTTGTACGATTCAAGCATAAACATTAGCATTAATGAAATCTAACACCCATTAACCTATCTGCAAGATATCTCTGACAAATGCAGAATTACTACTGTCTTGATTTTTGTCCACATCGATTGCACAAAGTATATCGTTGAACCTCATGTTTCGAAATACTTTCTTAGCTTATACTGTCATCCAAAAATTATTGATGGAATTTTCACTTTACTAATAGAAAATTATTTGCACCACTGAATACTAATTTCAACACCTTTTGCGTTAGCCTTTCAGCTGCTTCTTTTTATGGTCGGCCTCCCGCAAAGGCTTAAAGCCTATGGCGCTGTAGAAGCGCTGCGAGAGGATAAGTATCGGTTCACGTTAGATTTGAAACGCTGCAGGTTGTAGCCGTCGGGAAACAAATTCCCCGGCAGCTGATTCCACAGCGTCGAAGTTCTCGAAAAGAAGGAATGCTGGAGGAGACTAGTTCGGGGAGTAAGGACCTCGACCTGGTAAGAATGAGCTCGCAGAGCTTCTCTAGTTTCCCTGATTCGGACGGCCTGTGGTGTTATTATCTGAGAGAGCTCAATCGGACATCTTCCGTGATAGAATCTGTGAAACAGGATAGGTCAGCCACCCTCCTTCGATGTTCCAGGCTGTGGAGGTCCTTTGTGAGGTTTGGCGTATCGATTAGTCTAATCGCTCTTTTCTGGATAGTGTCCAGAAGCTTTAGAGAGTGCTTCTGAGCGCATCCCCACACATGGGAGCAATACTCCAGCGACGGTCGGATCTGTGCCTTGTACAGCAGCAGCAGTTGCTCTGGTGTATACGACTCCTACAGCGGAACAAAACTCCAAGCTTCTGGGATGCCGTTTTAGCAATACTGACGACGTGGTCATACTGTCTTTGGACTTTTATAATAATAATAATAATATAGACTTTATTGAAGTATAGTTACACTTCAAATGGAGTTCACTAAAATAGTGCTCTTCCACTCAACCATCTTCTTTGTTAGATTGGGTACCTACTTCTAGGACTACCTTCGCACGACATCGAACTTGGCATCACCTGGATGTACCTTGAGCATCTGGCAGGTCTAGGATGAGCGGCATAGCAAACCTGATGTAGAAGTCCAGGTCAATCTTGCCCCGCGGCTGCGCCGGTGGTGGAGCGTCTCCCATTTCTTCAGGACCCTTTCATATTTACAAAAAAATACACGTAGAATTTTGGTTCGAACGTAGACCACATGAAATTAGACCTTATTAGCACATCGAAATTTTGACATTTTTGATTATTTGATTGACATATATATCAAGTAAATAGTAAAAATCTGACATTTTTTCTAAAAACACGAGGCTCTCGTAATACTGAAACGGAAGAATCAAAATGCCAATCACTATGTATCTATAGATATTACTTAGAACCACTACAAACACATATGCAATTTACATGAAACTGCAATTCTGATTCTTCCTCTAAGCAGTAACACCTGTAAAGGACAGTCTACAAATAGTCTTGTGTATATGAATCCATATAACAATAAATCTAAGTTTTTGCATGTGCGCTTTGAATTATCATGAGCTCTCCATATTATTATTAGTCCAGTCAATATAGTGAAATGTCATTCTAAGAAACGTTCTTGAGTTGAGGTAAATTCAAGGTTTCCAAAAACGTATTTCTGCCATTGCCATAATTATATGCTAGTTGTTCAACGAGCAAAAATGTGAATTTTATGGATTGTTTCATGTTATTGAGATGCGAAAAGAACGTTTCCTATTGTTTCAGATTATGAACGCATCATCCACATAGCGAAGCCATAACTTTGACTTGACGCTTGATCTTTTAATGGCATTTGTTGAGTACCATTTCAAGTAAGGGTTGCCCGTGATAGAGATATCGGTGATCGCATGGGTAACCATTCAATTTGTCATTTTTTTGGAAACAGTTTTTTTCACACAGGAACCATAAATATTGCCAGATAATCAGTTCTTGCCGTCATTACTTTATACAAATATCAAAAATAAGAGCCAGTTAACCACTTTTAATCGGACATTTTTGAATTGTATATTTCAGATCTCAGTATATAAATATAAATTCTTTACCAGTAAAATATATGAAATACAAAGCACTCTTGATTAATAAATATAAAATAGAAAACCAATGTACAAATCAAGTAATAAAACAATATCATAACATTTCTCTGCTTCGATTTTATTCTCCCTGAGTTGGTACACATGCATGCCAAAAAATCTGGTTACCACGGTCACACAACATCGGATTCTGAATTTCACCACTAGACATCTTAGTTATATATTTCAAAATAATAATAATAACAGTGACCTCTTACTCACTACAATATTAATCCTGTATCTTGTAAATTAACAAATAGGGGTACAACGCATAATATCAATGTAAGGAACACCTCATTGTTAAGTATTCTAAGGCACTACATATCATTGTTTCAAAAAACTTTCTTTTATAATGCTATAAGATATTACAACAATCTAGATAGAGAATTAAAATCAATAATGCCTGTCAACGGTTTTAAGAGAAAGCTTAAACAGTTCCTTTTACGCAAAGTTGAGGAAGATCTAAAGGAACAGTATAATAGGTAATTGGTAGGATGTAGGTTTACATTTATTATTTACATTATTACATACATTACTTTTTAATCCAGTAATGCTGTATCTACTTTTTGGGACTTAGCATACGATATCTCGTATTTAGTATCACTGTTTATATATATTTTTTTCTTATTTACTTTCTTATTGTTTTTAATACATATACGCTGCTCAGGAGGTTGGGTGGAAGAATAGATCTTGATCTAAACCTCACCTTCTGAGTACGCAATCAACTATCCACCCAGCGTGTAGGGGAACGGCCACGGCGCCGCCCACTCGGGGCGTGACCCTGAACTACAAGTTTCTCCATATTATCGCTTCTGTGTATATGTCCGAAGAATGTAAGCATTATCGTCGACACAATGGAGGATAGTTTCTTTGGATTACCGAGCTCGTCCCGTATGGAAACGTTAGTTCGATGGGCGGTATAAGGAAGTCTCAGCATTCTCCTCCACGTCCACATTTCAAAAGCATCTATGCGAGCTCGATCTGCCTTTTTAACAGTCCAAGTTTCCGAGGTATACAAAAATATGGAGAACACAAGAGACTGAACCAGCGACATTTTGGTAGCTTTAGTGATGTTATAGTCACGCGATATTTTAGTAAGCTTTGTCATGGCCACACACGCCTGATGAATGCGCCGTCGAATCTCATTTTTACAGCTACCTGAAGTGTGGATCAAAGAATCGAGGTACACAAAACTTTGAACTACTTCACAACGGCCTACTGACTTTATTGCTCGATGATTACCGTGCTCTCTGTCTGCGATCATAACCTTGGTCTTGTAGTTAAAACCAAGACCATACGCTGCACTGTGTTATTCTAAGATGTTTAATAGAGCTACTAGTTCTTCCTGAGAAGCAGCAATAAGGGTTGTATCGTCAGCAAATCTTAAGTTGCATATTTTGCTTCCGCCAATAGTTATACTGCCATTCCAGTTGTCCAATACCTGTCTCATCACAAAAGGCGTTTATTATTACTATTAATCCCAAATAGGGTACTTGCAGAGGCCGTGAAATCGTCTCGGGAGTATACATAGCGTAAAGAAGACCATATCAAGAAGCAGTAGGAACCAAAAAACATGATTTTACTGACGGCCAAAAAAAGATATTTGCAAAATAAAATAAGGATATATTCAAATTTTTTCACGTGACTTAAAACAAGGGCTGACGTCACAGGTATCTTATCGATATCGACAATCGATACTGCTACAGCGCAGGTTAGTGAGATTCAACTGCAAACTAGAGATGATCTGAATTCTTTAACAATGCGACTCAATTTATTGATACTTTAATTTAATTAACCCACTAGCATTTTCGTTGCAATACATTTCTATATCTGATAGGTATCACAGTTCATCCTGTTTGTGACCGAGATTCGCAACTAATCGAAGCCATCATTTTATTTCGGTGCTTCCCATTATGAATGAATCCAAAGATAGAATCTAATCCCTACAAAGTGAATTAGTAATCTAGCCTAACTTTTATTCATTTGACTTTTGTACTTTTGTGTGTGACTGCGTTTTGTGGTTATAATGATCAATCTCAAAATGTTAGGTTAGCACTGGCTATCGATATCGAATCAATACTTTACATCCCATCACTATAGGATATCACTGACGTCAGAGGTTGTTTGCGCGGCATTTTCTGGCATTTGAAATAATTTTTGGAATATCTCTCACAGCCGAATCCAAAAAACCAAACAAATGATTTTGCTAGGCTCTAAGGAACGCGCAAACGCCGTAATATTTTTTTCTGCAAGTACCCTATTGAGAGGACTGCACTATAAGACCCGTACTGGCGAGCAATGCGCGAGTGACACATCACCATAACTCATCGTCACTTCGCCGCAAGTTCACATCGATCATGGCGCACTGTTTTCTTCAGTTTTACCCGCACTTTCTTCGTTCATCCCATAAATTAGCGGAAGACGAGCGAGTGCGTCAAGTAGGATCGCGGCAACAATGGGTTTCACCTGCGGAATCTGATTTCCAGATGATTTTTATTGCCTGCGATCCGTCATCAATCGGGGAAGAGCTAGTGGCTGAAGGCTGCCCGTCGACGTTTATTATCACGAAATCGGAATTGCAAATGGCGGCGGCGGGTAAGTTGAAAGTGTTTATCGGCCAAATCATCATTTATATCGACGACGATACCTTGTCAGTTGATTTGTTGTGTTGTAATTAGCGGTTTTTATGTAACGTTCTTTATCAGTCAATATGTGTCAGTGTAGAGATGTGTCGATCCGGCAGGATGGTATCCAAATGATTGAATCCGACCAAGGAATGAACCAATCCATGGCCGTCTCTACTCACTAGGCCGGAGCATGAAATATGGCAACACTGAATCTACGGGCCGTCATTTTGTTTGTTGTTAAGTCATTAGTCATGGCATTAGTGTAATCTTCCAGAGTGAAAAATAAGATTAGAAGGTGAATTTTAATGTTTCTAATCATTTACCTGCACAAACGAAACTATAAAGATAACAAGATGTCTGCAAAGTGTGTAGTACCAGGTTGCAATAGCAATTGGGGCTTCCAAAGAAGGACATAAACAGAAGTGGGTGAAAGGTATTCCTCATAAGGGCTGGTTATATTTATAAGAATAAAGACAATAATTACAAACATTTCAAAGGATAAGACCTATCTTAAACCACAATGTGGTACCTACAATGTTTTCTGGACCTCCCAACTATCACAGAAAAAGGACAGTTAATAGAACTCATCTGGGCATGCATCTGGGCATACCTTGATATTGAAAGGGAATCAAGACCAGCAAGAATGGCTTCACAGTGACCTAATAGTGAATTTTTCTAGCTCAAGTGACAATTTACAAAATAAATTGAGTGTTCATTTAAGTAGAAGTGGCAGCAGGAAACAGGTTCCGTTTATTTTTATTTTGTAGTGTCTGACTACGATGAACCAGACATCAGATGTAAGTGGTATTAGTAGTAGTAGTTCTAAAAGGTATTTTGCACAATGTGGTACATACAATGTTTTCTGGACCTCCTAAATATCACAGAAAAAGACAGTTAATAGAACTCATCTGGGCATGCATCTGGGCATACCTTGATATTGAAAGGGAATCAAGACCAGCAAGAATAGCTTCACAGCGACCTAATAGTGAATTTTTCTAGCTCAAGTGACAATTTACAAAGTAAATTGAGTGTTCATTTAAGTGGAAGTGGCAGCAGGAAACAGGTTCCGTTTATTTTTATTTTGCAGTGTCTGACTACGATGAACCAGACATCAGATGTAAGTGGTATTAGTAGTAGTAGTTCTAAAAGGTATTTTGCACAATGTGGTACCTACAATGTTTTCTGGACCTCCCAAATATCACAGAAAAAGACAGTTAATAGAACTCATCTGGGCAAGCCAACGAGGGCATGCATCTGAGCATACCTATGAAAAGATTTGATAGTGAAAGGAATCAAGATCAGCAAGAATGGCTTCACAGTGAACTAATAGTGAATTTTTCTAGCTCAAGTGACAATTTACAAAGTAAATTGAGTGTTCATTCAAGTGGAAGTGAAGTGGCAGCAGGAAACAGGTTGCTTTATTTTTATTTTGTAGTGTCTGACTATGATGAACCAGACATCAGATGTAAGTGGTATTAGTAGTAGTAGTTCTAAAAAGCATTTTTTGCTTAATTTATTAACCCAGATGAACTCTAATACATATAAAATGTAATAATTATTCTGTAACTATAGGCCCACTATTTGACAGCTAAGCGACGTTGCCACATCTAAGGCTCCGGCCTAGTGTAGAGTCGGCCATGACCAATCCAACACGTCGTCGCGGAGTCGATCTTTAAGCCTAGTTTACATTGGTCAAGTAAACGGTAAGCAAAATGGGCAAGATAAGAAAAGCATGCCCAACTTGACCGGTGTAAACAGTTGGTCAAGTAATTGGTCGAGTACACGGGCGAATATTGGGCAAGCCAAGTGGTAGAGCAGACAGCATATAGTAACTTGACCACTTGTCCTCCCCCACTGCTACTCACCTGTTAATTCGCTTGAAACTAGACCTGTCTAAACTCAAGCCACAGCAGTAGAGTAAGCAAGTCGAGTGAACATTCCGATTTCTTGCAGTGTTTGTATCGTGTTGAATGGAACATCTAGCTAAATAAATAATTTGAGAGAAGTGGCCGGAGAATGATACTTTAAAATTTGTTGAGCTCTATCGCGACCATGAACGTCTTTGAAACGTGAGTACACACATAAAAAGAAATTCTGAAGTCAAGAATTGCGATATTCTTGTAAATACATACTCACAACAAGAATATCTGTTCGCACTCTAAGAAAGAATATTTGATGAGAAAATTATAGAAAATTTGTATCAAGAATAATATATTTTTATCTTATTTTACTTATTTTTAAGAAATATGCTCCGAAAGAAATATAATTTTCTTTGCAACCAAGGCTATAATAATTTAATAACAAATATTTCATAATTTTATATCAAGATTATCATTTTCTCCATCGATGTCTAGTTTACTTCTATCAATAATATAGACAGCTTGCAAATGCGAACCTTCATTTACAATATGATAATCTTGGTTTGAAAATGAACGTTGTTTTACAAGCACACCCTATATTTGTAACAAGTAAATCATTTATTTGACGTCTACCAACGTCGGCGTGCGCAGACGCGCAGCGTGTCACAGGTCAACTCTAACCTCTCCACCCTCTCTACTCAACAGCCTGTTGCCCGTCCGCGTCCGCGCCGCCATTATCGGTTTTCGGATTGTCGCATTCGCCGCCGTCTTTAGCACTGTAGCGTAATACCTACATCCTGGATCCTGCATAATAGCACATAATAGTATCTAGTCATACTGTTAAATCAATTGCCATTGCCACGTGATACCCGTGATACCACCGTCAACCATCAGTCATCGAATCCGCCGGTAGTGCTGGTCCACAGTTCCTATCATCTTCCTTATAACTGGATCTATCCAACCATGAATGAGCTATTAAAAAAATTGGGATGCGAAGACCTGACTCAGGTGTTTCTAGATATGTACTAAGTATACTAAATGTGATTTAAGAAATTTTGCAAAACTATTTCTCCAGAAAAATTTCTACATGCTCATAGAAGAGTTTGAATGCTAAAATTAATACTACTAGATTCCTAATCCAAGAATATCACAATTTTAGAATAAAGTTGAGCTGCTTGCGTCAAGTTTATGAAATGCTTCCAGTTAAGATTATGAAATGCTTCAGTCAAAATTACCACATGCTTGATTTAAGATTTTGGTATTCTTACTATTAAGAATTTCGCAGTTTTGCATTGAAGATATTTTCTCAATCTAACCCTTAAGTGGTCAAAAATATCGTACTCTCACTTTAAGATTAGCATAACTTTGCGCGTATAGGAAGTTATGTTATACTTGAATTAAAGCATCTGTGCTCCATCTAAGAAATTATTTTTATATGTGTACATCTGTTCACACAAACATTGAAATTTTATAGTGAACTTTGTACATCTTTCGGATGTTTTACAACTCCGGAATCTTCCCAAAAGTTTAGAAGTCAGCATGTATCCTGCCGGTGTCAAGAAAAGGGGTCCAAAGCTGATCCAGCTTACTACAGACCTATAGCTGTGATCAGTAAATTGATGAAGAAATGCGTCAACCAAGAGCTTATAAAATACCTTGAGCTTCATCACTTGATCAGCGACAGACAAAATTCCGACATCAATGACCAACTGGAGATCTTCTGGCTTACGTCACACATGTGCGAATCTCGATATTACAAAGGTATTTGAGATGCGGCTCTCCTAAATAAGCTTCGATCCTTCGGTCTTTGTGTTAAACTGTGCGGCTGTTTAGCAGACTTTCTCTTTGGTCGCAAAATCTCTGTCTGGGTAATCGGCTTCTCCTCTTCATCCCATAACGTCAACGCTGAGGTCCCTCAGGGATCGGTATTGGCATCAACATTGTTTCTGGCCGCAGTTTGACCCAAATTGAAGAAGAAGAGTTCATAAGCATGTGTCCTAGAGAGTCTGGTTCTCATTTTTTTTATTGACCAGTAAAACGGGATATATCGGCAGATGTAGTTCCACTCCTAACAAAAATATACAAAATTTTCAGAAAAGGCAAACCAGATTCTAATCTGCTCCATCCAAACCCTAACTGGTCGATTCTACAAATTACACAACCCCGTATCAGAGAGCGAATCTTGACCACCCGATCATAAATCCACTTGGTACACAATACAGTTCAGCTAGCTTTGTGGCGTCCCATTTTCTCTCCATGGGGTGGGTGTGAGAAAACAGTTGAACCGGGAGATGGTTAAAAAGACGGCCTGCTCGCACACCTGACCTGAACCTGTCATCAATTACCGTTCGGGGTGACGTGAATGTGTCGCTGGAATCCGACCGGCAGACGTACTTTTGTGTCAGAGAAGCTTTTACTTTCGAAGAAGTCGACAGGGACGTATCCCATCTCAACGCAGTTGTATAGATTTTCCACTAATTTCGGAAGCTGGTTCCCGTTTTTTCGTAACACTCGCACATTTTACGTCCCACACCGATAGGTGAGGGGAGCATTGTGATCGCGAAAATTTTCGATTTTGAGGTGATACGCTTTTTGGGCGTTTTATGATATCTACATAACGAAAATCCACTGTTACAAGTCTTTAGTCCGATTGGGCAAGAAAACACTTGGTACGGATTTCACTATTCATTTGCACTATGTACACTACGCCTAGCCTAATACTTAACAGTCTAATTTATCTACAGTCACTACACTGATTTATATTGGTCCTACACACAGAGTTAACATTTCTAGAGGGAATGTAAACAACAAAATGCACAGGTCGCTGACCAGCCAACATGTAACGGAAATTTTGACAGCTTGAGGGCATTACGCGTGGCGTACGATTTTATATTAAAATTGGATGTTCATTAATAGATTCAATTATTACTGTGATGTTACAAACTGATACAATAAGTTGTATTAGTATTTAGCTATACTTAGAGAGTTACTCTTATTATAACTTGATTGTAACGGATGATAATTTATTATTACCATGAACTGTTTCCCCATATTTTACGCTACTGAAAACCAAAACAAAACCTATACTAACCTATGATAAGTGGTGTTCACCGATTTGTCGCTATTACAGCAAACTACGCACTTTTTATTTCGTCCCATCATGCAATTATGACAATATTGTTCATAAATAATTTAATTCACACCACAAATAGTCACAGTCACTCAAATGTACACTAAAACAACAAAAATCTCAACATACGCAATAACCACAACTGCAATGACAGCCACATGACAGCTTTAGGGGACAACAGATTTACGACATATTAGAAGTTATTGCGACATTCCGCTATGATATATTTCCATTTTTGAGATTTCGTTAAATCAATACAAATTATCTTCACGTAAATCAGTTACATTGCAAGTATATTTCAACGTATAGTTGAATACCCAGTTAAATACTTTGAGGAATATGTGTTCAAACTGCGGAGACTGCCAGATTTTGAAGAAACTGGAAGGTCCTTAAGCGGACGAAGAAGAGTGGCAATAGCGCTATAGATGTTGGCTGGCCAATATTCAAATTAGGCTCCCTCTAGAGATATTAACTCTGTGGTCCTACACTTCACTAATTTATGTCACAGTTCATTTATTTCGCGCGCACCACTGGAACGTCGCGTATTACAATACTACCGAACAATGACTGCTGCACTCTATTGACTCTAACTGTAACAGTGCCGACGCCGCTTATATAGATGCCTGCCCAGCGTCGAGAACCATTGCGCCGCTACCGTCGTTTCTGGAAAGCTTCTGGGCGACTCAATTCTAGATCTCACGTAAATCGGCTCAGCCGACCAGGGCCGGACTGGCCGACCACGTCACTCATTTCCTTCGGTCTGTCTATCTGTTGGCGTTTTTCTAATCTCTGTAACCGCTGCATGGAGTGTGACGAAATTTGGGTAGCGATGTGCTGTGGAGTCGTAGTAGGTAATGTTCCTATAATTTTGAAAATCGTTCAACGGGAGGGCGGAGTAAATAGCAGAAAAACAAGAAATTTCAAATAATCCTGAAACTTCGTTTTTCGGCGTTTTGGAGGTGCCTGATTATTTTCTACTTTTTTGGGTGGGAGTGAATGTGGGGTGGTTGGGGGGGGGGTGGTTGTAGAACTGAAAAATATGTTGTATTCATAATGAACTGTCCATTGACCTCTGGATGAAAAACCTAGCGGCATAATACACTTTTTTAGGTCTATCCCAACATTGCCTTGCTTATCGTAGAGACCAATGGACTTGCGATGTATACATACAGTATAACGCGAAAATTATTGAGTTGATTTTAGTTAAGTTTCGACACAGTATAGCTACCACGTCGAGGATGAAAAACGCGTATGAATTGGTAAAATCGTGTCAGTGGTGGTGCAGCAACAACCAAAAAACTAAAAATATTAAATCAGCTGAAACTTTGTTCTTAAGCGTTTTAGGGATTCCTGATCACTTTCTGCTTTTTTGGGTGGGGGTGAAATTGGGATGGTTAGGGGGTGGGGTGGGAGGGGGGTTGTAAAACTAAAAAGCATGTTGTATTTATAATAGTCTGTCCCTTGATCTGTGGAAGAGATACCTAGCGGCGTATTACACTTTTTTAGGTCCATCTGAACATTCGCTTGCCTATTACAGAAACCAAGGGACTTAGAATTTTGTATAGGTACATACGAGTTTTGCGTTCTATGTATATTGCTTGTGCGCACAACACCTTTGAGTGCCATTGAAACACTATTGAATCTTCCTCCTTTGGATCTGGTAATTCAAGGGAAAGCTAGAAAAACTGGGTTCCGTCTCTGGAGTCAGGGTAGCTGGACTTTTATAAATCCAGGCAAAGGACATTCGACGATTCTAGCAGAGTTGCATGAGGATAGTCCCATTTTGTTGGCGAGGAGCGATATAGTTTCTCCTACGCATCGCTTCAATCGCAAATTTACGGTGGTGTTTCCGTCAAGGGAAAAGTGGGAGTCTAGGGAAAGACAGCTCATCGAAGGAGGAGGACAGGTACACAGACGGTTCACTCGCTAGAGAGGGCTCGGGCTCGGGAGTCTACGGACTCCATACAAGACTTTCACTCCCTCTTGGGGGGCACACCACAGTATTCCAGGCTGAGGTCTATGCGATACTTGCTTGTGTAAATCGTATTCGGGAAATTGACGGGTCCAGGAGGCGGATTACTATCTGCTCTGACAGTCAGGCAGCCATCAAAGCACTGAGTGAATGGAAAATAACGTCGGGACTGGTCCTGGAGTGCAGGAGGGCTCTTGACGACATCTCAGCTAAACACAAGGTATCACTGATGTGGATACCTGGGCACGCTGGGGTAAAGGGTAACGAAATGGCGGATCATCTGGCTAGGATGGGATCCGGCAACAGTTTTGTGGGCCCGGAACCAGCCTTAGGACTATCTGCAAACTTGATTAGGAAAACAACTGGAGAGTGGATCCAGAATCAACACTCTCTGAGATGGAACAGCATCTGTGGTCATCTTCGTCAGGCTCGGGAACTATTAACAGGGCCTGCAGAGAGAATAGGACGATTTTGTCTCTCTCTGGATAGGAGTAACTTGAGATTGCTAGTAGGCCCATTAACGAGTCACAACACCTTCAGGCGTCACTTGTTCGTGATGAGGGTGGTCAACGACCCAACGTGCACGTGGTGTGGTGTAGAGGAAGAATCCTCGGCACACATCTTGTGTCGCTGTGAAACCCTAGGTTATCACAGGCAGACTATGCTGGGCTCAAGAACCTTGGAACCAATAGAGATAAAACGGATAGGACCTAAGAACGTACTTGCTTCTGCCAAAAGGGCAGGTCTTAGGAACTAGCGCGGATAGAGGCGCAAAAGGGCCCATCGTGTGGCCACTGCACCAGCCACATACCGTGCTGGTCCTTATTCATTCATTCATGTATATTGCTTAAAACGAAAATCATTGAATTAATTTCAGTGAAATTTTGCCACAGATCTACTGCCGCGGTGAGAATGGAAAACGCGTCTGTTTTGATGTTTTGAAAAATCGTGCCAGTGGCGGTGCAGCAATAATCAAAAAACTAAAAATATATATCTGATCATTTCGCATCGTCCAGTTGAAGCACGCAGAAAAAAACTGTGGCGTCCTAGTTCCTAAGGAGGGAGACACAAGAAGCTATTTACAAGAGTTTTTGTGTTAGATGCTTTTTGCGGGCGGGTGGGCGATGATTTGGTTGCAAGGGGATGTCAGACTATAAGTTTATGCAATTTTTTTATTCCGTGTCTTGCTTATTTTTGAGTTTTCTGAAAAACGTTATTTGAAAACGTTGCTTATTTTAACGACTTCTATACACAATTAAAAAAAGTATCAACTTAGGGCTCACCCTGTATACTGGACCAAATTTGATTTTGAGCGTCTGAACCACATTTTCTTCAGTGTTGCCAATCCGTCCCTGTAAAGAATCCTTACTTGTGGTTTTGGAATTTATTGTGTCATTTAGTGACCCTTCTTTAGATTCGACCATATATTCCCAAACGGTGCACAGGTAACAGGAATAAATTATCAAAAAGTTTTAATAATCCCAAGATACGGGGGGTACCGGTTACGTTATAATTCTTTAGAACTGTGTCACTTTTATGAACTTGTTTTTTGTTTTATAAGGCTACCTTATGTAAATGTTTGTGCTGTGTTTATTGTTAGGCTGTTAGGAACTGGCGGGGGGTGGCAACCCCTACAAGGAACTGTTTATAAAGAGGCTTCTGGTTTATATGATGTCGATGGTAATATTTTTCGTGGGTTGTCAGCAGGAAGCTTTGCAGCTTTTTCTACAGCGTTTTACTTCCCACACCGATAGGTGAGGGGAGTATTGTGATCGCGAAAATTTTCGATTTCGAGATAATACGCTTTTTGGGCATGTTATGATATCTACATAACGAAAATCCACGTCACTCATTTCCGTCGGTCTGTCGGTCTGTCGGTCGGTCTGTCTGTCTGTCTGTCTGTCTGTTGGCGTTTTTCTAACGTCGTAATCTCAGTAACCGCTGCATGGATTGTGATGAAATTTGGGCAGCGGTATGCTGTGGGGTCGTAGTAGGTAATGTTCGTATAATTTTGAAAATCGGTGCATAGGCGGCGGAGTAATTAGCAAAAAACAAAAAAAAAATTAAATATTGCTGAAACTTTGTTTTTAGGCGTTTTAGGGGTCCCTGATCATTTTCTACTTTTTTTTGGTGGGGGTGAAATTGGGGTGGTTGGGGGTTGGGGGGTTGTAAAATTGAAAAATTTGTTGTATTCATAATAGACTACCCACTGACCTATGAAGGAAGACTTAGCGACATAAATAACTTTTTTAGGTCTATCCGAACATTGCCTTATGCCTATTACAGAAACTAAAGGACTTGGAATTTGTTCCGATGTATACAGGCTGTCCATTTGGTGTGTAATTCTTCGATATCTCGCAAGGTATAGCTGATAGAAGAAAATCTCAAATACAAAAGTTATTTGGTTACTTGAGATGCATATCCTAGAAATATTTTGAAATATACAGGGTGTTGCGGGAAAGTAGGATAGAGATCAACTTGATTTTTTTATATGGAACTATAACTTTCTCTCAAGTTCTTCTAGTGTCCATCATTGATCTCTATTCAACCCTAAAATATTTTTGGAATCGGTTGCGACGTTGCCAAGTAATAATTTATTTTCTATTAATTTCCGCATTTGCAAGGTCGCAAGTAATACGTTCAAATTAATATCTTCCTTTAACTTTTCTCAATAATATTACACAGCGAGTTACTTGAATATTAAGCGGATATTGTTCTGGATGCTACCAGCAATTTTTATCTACAGGGTATTTTTGGCAGAGTTTTAAATTCCGGCAACTTAAAGGTCGTTTTACTTTGTTTTTTTAAATGTAACACCCTGTCTTTTTTATTTTAAATCGAAATATCTACAAATATTCTATCTCGCGTTGTAATATTTTTTTTCGCGTTGTCGACGTTGCCAAGTTATAAATTATTTTCCCAAATTTTTAAACAAGTATCCCCGATTTTAATTTATTTTAAATAGAATCCTCTACTTATTTTTATTGCAATGAATTGCGCATGTCGAATTTAGTAAGATCTCACAATTTCAAAATTTTATTTGTATTAATTACTGAGATACGGCAACACCGCTTTTTTAGTAAACGGTACCGGAACGCTTAAATTTTTCCAAAACTGCCACAGCTGAAGAGGTGAAATTCAATACAAAAGTTTGTATTATTGATAATAGGCTGTTCATTGACCTGTGCAGGAAAGACCTAGCGGCATATGACAATAATTTGGGGGGGGGGGGGGTACTGGCGATGATTTTGTTGCAAGGGGATCTCAGACTAAATCTTTATGCTATGGGAAAATAATAAACTGGTATCACCGTACGGTGTGGGAAGTACTGGGTCAATCAACTTGACTCCATTTTTTTTTCAAAGTAATGTTTTTACATTTAAATGCTATTATTCCGTAGTTCGCCAAAACTATAAAGTGAAACTCATTCATTTATTACTAACATTTTCGATCTCCTTTACTCAAAATATTCATGACATACTCAGAGCTTATTTCTTGTAATTTGTAGATAAGGTAGAAAAGGCCATGACATGGTTTTTATTTCTTTTTATATAGCTACTCGTATAAGAAATCTATAATCTTTATTTGGTTTTCTATTGAGATGAAGCCCCGTGTTTCAGATAATTTGAGAGCGATGATTAGAAATTCGTTCACAGTTTTGAGATTCAGTCTTATATGACGAAAATTAAAAATTTCTGATTTTTCAGATCCTTAGGTTTGCCTAAAAATCGAAAACTTTTATTTGACTTTCTATTAAGATGAAGCTTCATGTTTTGCATAACTTTAGGGTACTGACTGCAATTCCGGTCGCAGTTTTGAGTATGAATATCGTTTGACAAAAATCGAAAATTTCAGATCTTCAGGATTACCTAACAATCTAAAACCTCTATTTGGCTTTCTATTAAGATAAACCTTCGTATTTTGAATAATTTGAGGATACTGATTACAAATCCGGTTGCAGTTTTGAGTTTCGGTCCCGTTTGACAAAAATGGAAAATTTTAGATTTTTCAGTTCTTCAGGTTTGCCTAAAAAATCGCTAATACTTATTTGGTTTTCTATTGAGCTAAAACCTTGTGCTTTTGATAATTTGAGGGTGTTTATTGTAAATCTAGTCGCAGTTTTGAGTTTCAGCCTCGCTTGACGCAAATAAGAAATTTCAGATCTTTCAGATCTTTACTTTTGTCTAAAAAATCGAAAACCTTTATCTTGCATTCTAATAACCTAACCCCTAACCCCTAACCTTGTACTTTGGGTAATTTAAGGGTATTGATTACAAGTCCGCTCGCAGTTTTGAGATACAGTCACTTTTGATAAAAATGAAAAATTTCTGATCACTCAAAGCTTCAGGTTTGTCTAAAAAATTGAAAATCTGTATTCGGCTTTCTATTAAGATGAAACCTTGTATTTTGGATAATTTGAAGGTACTGATTACAAATCCGGTCGTAGTTTTGAGTTACAGTATCGTTTGACAAATATCAAAAATTTCAGATTTTTCAGATCTTCATGTTTCTCTAAAACATTGAAAATCTATATTTGGCTTTCTATTCATTTGAGAGTGATCACAAATTCTTTCTATTAAGGTGAAACCTCGTGTTTTTTGATAATTTTAGGGTGCTGATTATAAATCCGATCGCAGTTTTGAGTTTCTTGTTTGACGAAAATGGAAATTTCTGATTTTTTAGATGGGGTTTGCCTGAAAAATCAAAAATATTTATTTGGCTTTCTATTAAGATGAAATCTTGTGCTTTGGATAATTTGAGGATGCTTATTACAAATCCAGCTGCAGTTTTGAGTTGCAGTCTCGTTTGACAAAAATAAAATTTTCAGCTCTTCAGGTGTGCCTAAAAAACGAAAATCATTATTTGGGTCTCTATTAAGATGAAACCTCGTGTTTTGGATAACTTGAGGGTGCTGATTAGAAATCCGATCACAGTTTGGCATTTAGGTGTTTTTTTCATTTCATTAGCCATTAGCCTTGTGGCAGGGTATAGGAGTACATTAGATACTAACTTTATAGGTATTATTACCTCACAGAAAAATTTATATGTATATAAAATAAGCCATGATAATCTTGATATGAATGATAATCAGTACTTCCATATCACAACTGGATAGTAACTGTTGAAAAAAATAAAAAACGTCAGATTTTTTATCTTCACGTTTGCCTTAAAAATCTAAAAGAGTTTTCGGCTTTTCATTGAGATTTGCCTGAAAAAAGTGTATTACGATACTAGGTTAGCGTGATGCGGTCTGTTCCTAGTTTCTATTGCTTTTTTTTTCGACAGGTATTACAGTATTATGGTCAGCATTTTTTGCGGTACTTTTGACTGGTTGGACAAATATGTTATACATAAATAGATGGGCAATGCAACACTTCCCCGCCTATTGTTCGCACGGGAAGTGAACCGTCACGACGTTCACACTTCGTGTGATGTCACGAGCACCTATGTGATAATTCATCGAAAGAGCACATCATTATACTTTTATCGCATCTGCATCAACCTTAATATCTCGTCATCAGCTCGCAAGGTTGCGAAACACACGACCGACCCAAGATGCATCCATTAGATGCAAGGTGCAATAAAATCATATAAACGCGGCGATTTTTACATGCCTTGTGCTTCGCTACCGCGATACGAGACGTTTTAGCACTTCGACGGCGTGAAAGAGGTTCAAACAAAACGGTTTTGTAATATCACTTGTACAAACAACTTTTTTCGAACACCTGCGCATGATGTGAATGCAGTTTTGCATTAATTGATAGAGAGTTTAGATGCAGTAGCGCTCGTATTGGATATTGTCATCATCATAGTCGTAGTCACAATGTCTTAACAGACATGTTGTGAACTCGTGAAATGCATTAAGTCAATAGTTTTGAGAACTGTAGCTCGACATCGTTCGCGATTTACTGTCAGTTCAGTGGCGTTCTTGACACTCATATCCAGCAACTGTTTCGTCGTATCCACTAAGCGTGTTGGGGAACAGCCAGGGCGCCGCCCACTCGGGGCATGACCCTGAACTACAAGTTTCTCCCATATTATCGCTTCTGTGAATATGTCCGAAAAAAGTAACCATTCTTGTCGACATAATGGTGGATAGTCTCTTTGGATTACCGAGCTCATCCAGTATGGAAACGTTAGTTCGATGGGCGGTATTTCAAAAGCATCTATGCGAGCTCGGTCTTCACTTTTAACAGTCCAAGTCTCCGAGGCATACAAAAATATAGAGAACACAAGAGACTGAACCAGCGACAGTTTGGTAGCTTTAGTGATGTTATGGTTATGCCATATTTTAGTAAGCTTTGTCATGGCCACACGTGCCTGTTGAACGCGCCGTCGAATCTCATTTTCACAGCTACCCGAATTGTCGATCAAAGAACCGAGGTACACAAAGCTTTGAACTACTTTATTGCTCGATGATTATTGTGGTCTCTATCTACGATCATAATCTTGGTCTTGTTGTAGTTAATATCAAGACCATACGCTGCACTGTGTTGTTCTAAGTTGTTCAATTGAGCTACTAGTTCTTCCTAAGAAGCAGCAACAAGGGTTGTATCGTCAGCAAATCTTAAGTTGGATATTTTGCTTCCGCCAATAGTTATACCGCCATTCCAGTTGTCCAAAACCTGTCTCATCACAAATTCAGAGTAAATAATGTTAAATAACATCGGAGATAATACACATCCCTGACGAACTCCTTTTCTGGTTGCAGTTCGACGAGACAAGATACCATCAATCTTACACGAGACGAAGTAGACTCGTAGAGTTGCTGTATGCGAAACACTAGGTGGATATTGTATTTGTGAGTTATTTAGGCTTAGAATGCATGCACAGTGAAAGCGGGTAGCCTGCTTTGTCCAGTGCCGAACCGCTCGCAGGTAGAAGCAGACAAAGCGGGGAAACTTAAAATAAAATTAGTACATACATTTGTAAGCCACTTTCAGCGCCGGTCGGCGCGGGTTCTCTGCTTTCGTACACATAGTGGAAGCAGTCTTCCTGCTTGCGGGGACCTGCCAGCAGGAAACCGCTCCACTATGTCTGCGCCCTCAGAAAGGATTTTATCTTCTCCCGTTGAAGAAAAGGTTACAGGGACTTCATTATCAGCAGGCAAGTAAAACAGGTCGACCTTCGTTATCGTTATTGGGCAGAATTTACCTATTTCTTATTCTGTGTATGCTCAAAATAACAAGAGCTACGAAATTCGTTATTTCCTCAGAGTAACAACTGAACATAGAGGTAGTAAACAAACCACTTCAGCATGGCGTGCTCAAAGCCATCATCTTTTGACACTTCAGACCCAAACATTGCCAACTAACTTGAAAATTCTTCCAATGCAACCCATGTTACAAACACTGCTCTGCACTGTCCCATCTCGAAAAACTTTTAAACTACACTCGAATATAGCACAGCAAGTCCGTAAAGCTTCACTACAGTTACCAACAAATAGCGAATTCGATTTTACTGACCAAGCATAAAAGACGCACAAGCAAAACAAATGTTTGACAGTCGGAGGTTACCGTAAACAAATCGCAGGAAAGTTACATAAGCGTTGCCAACTCCTCAAAATTCATGTAAGACAGAATTTGCGTTAATGATGAAGAAACATGCAGTAACGCAGTAGAGGTCAATATATCTATTAATTTTGCTGTAATCATTCCTGAACCATCAAAATACCGTCTTTTTTAACCTAGAATGGAATATTTCTGGATACTATACAATTAAGACGATAGTAAACAATTATGATTGCCGTATCTCGTGGTCGATATGACAACGTAAGAAAAGATGTTGGCCTATTAGAATTAGTTGTTTACTACCCCTATGTTCAGTTGTTACTCTGAGGTTATTTCTAATGGTCCAAAAACGCCCCAATGTGTCAAAATGAATATTATTTGAAAAGCTGGAGTTGGTTCGTAATAAGCAAATTTAATGATAGAGAATTAATACAGAAATCATTTTTATTAAAGTGAAAAAACAGATACGCGGTTTATTTACCACAACGGTTTAATGTATTTTTTTATTTTTTCTGATGTAAATATACAAGTATTATTGCTTGAGATCGTTCTGTATTGTGTAACGAGGAAACTGTTGAATTGATTTCAATGAAATTCTAACACAGTATTACTACCGTGGCGAGGATGGAAATATGCGTATGGTTTTTATAAATCGTGCCAGTGACGGTGCAGGAATAATAAAAAACTAGCAATATAAAAAGAGCTCAAACTCCGTTTTCAAGCGATTTAGAGGCTCCTGATCATTTTCTACGTTTTTGCTCTCACTGATTCACTGAAGCGACTGAAGAGAGCTTATGCAGAGTCTCTGTCTGTCCGTCTCTACATCCGTCCGTCTGTCCCTATACAAAAGATAGCCAAAACTACAGGTGCTAGAGAGAAACTAAATACAGATTTAAAAAAAATTGAACAAAATTACGACAGGTAACTGACGACGTATTATGTACGGTGTATTGATATTCCTGAAGCACAGGCAGCATAACCGAGCAGTTAAAACGCTAGGCACCAGTCCAAGAGGGCGTAGGTTCGAATCTCACCGCGGTCAACAACTTTTTTCTTTTTTTTTGAAGACTAAATGTTAAATTTGTTGATTACTAGTCCGGGAAAAATCCGGTATAATGAAAAAATTTAAGTTTTTTGCCAACAAATTGCACAGTGATTCTGATGTACATACATACGAATATTAATTTAGATCGTTCTATATTGTGTAACCGAATTGATTTTAGTGAAATTTCGACACATTATTATTACCTTGGCGAGAATGGAGAATACGTATGGTTTTTAGAAATCGTGTCAGTGCTGGCGCTGCAATAATCAAGGAACTAAGGATATAAGGGTACCAGGGTGATAAAACTGAAAATTTTGTATTTATAATAGGCTGTCCATTGACCTGTGAAGGAAAGACCTAGCGGCATAACTCATTTTTGTTGGCTGGGCGGTCGATGATTTGGTTGCAAGGGGATGTCGAACTATAGTTTCATGCTATGAGAAAATAATAAACTGGTATCACCGTAATGTGTGGGAAGTACCGGGTCAATCAACTTGACTTCATTTTTTGAAGTATACTGACGTTAACCTTGAGATGCTTGTGGCTGCTAACCACCAAGTTAAAATTGGCAACACTGGTCCAGATATGATAGGAACATGGCCGCCTTTACTCACTAGGCCGGAGCATTGAAATATGGCGACACTGTTCGCGCGCCGAGCTTTTATTTGTTGTCGTCATTAGTGTATTCTTTCAGAGCAAAAAATATGGTTGGAAGGTGATTATTAGTGTATTTCTAATTATTTACCTGAACAAACGAAACTATAAAGATAAAAAGATGCCTGCAAAGTGCAATTGGAGCTTCCAAACCAGGACATACCAACATAACTTTCCAGAGTAACAACGAAGAGTGGAAGGTGATTTATAATGGGTTTCTACTTATTGACCTGCACAAATGAAACTATAAAGATAAAAAGATGCCTGCAAAGTGTGTAGTACCAGGTTGCACTAGCAATTGTGCGTCCAATAAGGGACATAAACAGAAGTGGGTGAAAGGTATTCCTCGGAAGGGCTGGTTATATTTATAAGGATAAAGACAATAATTTACAAACACTTCAAAGGATAAGACCTATTTTAAACCACAATGTGGTACCTACAATGTTTTCTGGACCTCCCAAATATCACAGAAAAAGACAGTTAATAGAACTCATCTGGACATGCCAACGAGGGCATGCATCTGGGCATACCTACGAAGAGCTTTGATAGTGAAAGGGAATCAAGACCGGCAAGAATGGCTTCACAGTGACCTAATAGTGAATTTTTCTAGCTCAAGTGACAATTTACAAAGTAAATTGAGTGTTCATTTAAGTGGAAGTGAAATTGGCATCAGGAAACAGGTTGCGTTTATTTTTATTTTGTAGTGTCTGACTACGATGAACCAGACATCAGATGTAAGTGGTATTAGTAGCAGTAGTTCTAAAAAGTATTTTTCTTAATTTATTAAGCGAGATGAACTCTAATACATATATAATGTAATAATTATTCTGAAACTATAGGCCAACTATTTGACAGCTAAGCCACGTTGCCACATCTAAGGCTCCGGCCTAGTGTAGAGTCGGCCATGGATAGGAAGCATCTCCGTGAAACGAAAAAAAGAGTCAAAGAACGTATCGGCAGGGCGCGATGCGACGCCGCGCGTCGTTTCCCATAGCCGTTCGGCGGCACGGCGGCAAAACGTTTAGCGCTCATCAAAAAGCAGTTGGCGCGGTGACAGATAGATTGCGCTCATACGTCGCGTCGGCCGCGGATCAGCAATCAGCCTTGCTAATCGGCGCTGCGCTGCGCTACGCTGCTCAGCCCTCAGCCGCAGAGCTCGGCTTGGCACACCGCGATTGCGGCCGGATTTATTGCCATGTGGACACGTTGATGCCGAGGCCCCCGGGGAAGATCATGGCAGGCTCTCTGCAACCATGCAGTACAGGGTTCGCTCCCAGACTTTTTTTAACATGGTACGTCACGTCAATGTATGAAAGTCCTAAGGGGCCGTGTAAAAATTAAGTGACAATTTTTTTTAGATATGTATGTAGAAATTCCGAGATAGCAAGAAGAAATGTAGACGTTTCTAGTTATTATGTGGAAATGTGTAGTTGATAGGGAGCTATTGAAGACGCGATGCAACAAGGTACTAATAATTCCTGACCGTATTTGACATCTAAGCATGCGCACTAAGACAAAAATCCTGCCTGGCAGTAATAAAGTTAGTGCCTACCACTATTTATGGACGCTTTGTGTCACGGCACTGCCAAGGCACTATTTTGACATATGATTCTATTCGTTGTTTTGAGACAAGGTACTTAATATTTTATAGACGTGACTGGTGAACATAACGATGGATACGCTTTTTGAGAACTAGGATAATTATTTATTTGTATACTCTTAACAAATAAGTATATTGATAATTGATGACGATGATAAGATAAAAAATATACCATCTAAATAGGTGAAAGCAGGTCAATAATAGTTTTTAAAAGTTTTTAATGTTGCTGTGTGATTGTAACGTAGGTGAAAATTATGGACTTCTGTGTACAAAACACAGTACAAAAAATAAAACCGAAGTTCCGTCTCTTTTTAGCTTGCAATTGAATCCGCGCTTGACATAACGCATCGATAACTCTGTTTTAGAGAGAATTTTAAGGTCAGGCAGTGCCTGCCACTACTAGTGTATGGACGGCACTATTAGTGGATGCCATTATTCCAATAACTCCCTACTAATAGAAATTTCTAGAAGTGGAGATTTCTGGTCACTGAATAGAGATTCCATGGTACTAATTTCTATGTTCTAGTTAGTAAATAGAAATTTTTAGAAACTAAGTAGAAATTTCTACTTACTAAATAGAAACTGCTGTTTATACACGTTAGACAAGCAGGAATCTGGAAAACCGATATAAACGCATAGGACATTGTAGCAGAGAAGTTAAGTTATCCTATAAGAGGTTGAACACAAAACGCAATATCCTCTACCTCCACTTCCATTCTTTAGAACACACGTTCCCGTAGATTTGGCAGGTGTGGCGATTTTCCAGTAAAGTAACGGTTTGACAACCAAGTTGGTGACCAAAAATCTTATCTTCGCGATTGGCAACTTCTGGTGGCGCAAACTACAGAGTGACTTTTAGTTATTTCTGCCTTCCATTTCTTCAATTGACTCTTCAAGGAGCGAGAGAACAAGCAAGTTAAATTGGTCGATTTTCGTTATCGTAATTGGGCGTGATTTACCCATTTCTTGTTATTGCGCATGCTCAAAATAACCATAGGTACAAAATTCATTATCTCTGGTGTTCCAAAAATGTCATAATGTCTCAAAATAAAAAGTAGACTAAGATGCTAGAGTTGACTCGCAATTACAAAACGACCCTTAGGGGTTTTAAAATAAATGTATCTCATCACTGGGAAGTTGTTCTAATTCCAATCAGATAGACAGAGAGATGAACGTAAAATCTGCTCTTACTGAAATAAAAAAGCCCTTTATATCTACAATAAATATGACCTTCACCCATCGAGGTAGAATCCCAAGGAGACGCTATAAGGTTCAATTTCGCATAACAAAAACGGTAGCAGGCGTGGCGTGTGGTACCAATATGGACGCCTCGCCAGACCCGGATTACTTTCTTATGTAAATAATTTTGAAAATTCATTACAATGATGATTTGAATATGAAGTATTGGGTTGATTTTTCAATCTAATGCGAAATTCATAGTTAAGTATATGAAAAAAAACAGGCTTTGTAGAAACGACAACTGTATTATTGCTGCGATACGTTACACTTTATTGAGATAAAGATTACAAGTGCGGTCCTGTACATTGTTATTTTTTTGCATACATACCTATGAAATGTAATTCCTGTCGATTTCTTCTTATCCATGCTATCTCTGCTAGAGTAGCTACGATAAGCACATGAAACCATTATTTCCTTTATGAATTCACTAGAATATCACTTAAAAATAACTAAAAATCTCGGTAAAAACACTCAAAAAAACCAAACACGAAATTGTCAAAGAAACGTCAGCTGTTTGACATAAGTGTCGAATCAATATGGCCAACTTGCACCTGCTTTCAGCCACGTTATCGCGCGTCCATGGGATTCTACCTCGATGGTTGGTCCTTATAGAAACCCTCCATAGTTAAATCACAGCATAAAGACTAAACTAGCAGCGCATGTCTACAAATTGATGCGAGAAACTGTTACAAACTTTTTCGCCTAGTTCCCTATGCGGAGGGTTAGGTCACCTTCAGTATACGCTTCGCCGTTGTCAAGTTGACATCGTGAATCCCAGGGCCTTATTCAGTTATTTTATGGTGCTTTTGCGGTTTTACGGGATTATCGAGTTGTTACCTGCCCAAACTGTTTGTGTATTAGCTTTTCATAGTTGTATTTTAATGATATTAAAGCCCACTGTAGCCTGGACCTGCATATAGTTATAATCACTATAGGATTTTTGATGGATATAATATTCTCACTCAGGTGACAGGTCCTGTATGAATCGCTCACAGAGTTAACATCTATAGAGGGAGTGTAAACAACAAAATGCTCAAGTCGCTGACCAGCCAACATGTAACGGAAATTTTGACAGCTTGAGGGCATTACCAGTGGCGTACGAGTTTACATTAAAATCGGATGTTCATTAATACGCTGTGGGAACAAGAGTTTTTCTGCCAGTTTTTATCAGTTTCATGTGAAAATGCAGGGAGCACACTACTACTGAATGGTCAGTTATGTCTTCTGCTTTCAGCTGTAATCCATCAAGCCACTTGTTTCACATCACTATATTCGAAGGAAACCTACACAGATGCACATAACATACATTAAACAACCATTATTATTCCTCAAACTGGAGTGAAGTTACTTTTGTTCCCAGTTATCCCCATATATTACGCTACTGAAAACTAAAACAAAACCTATACTCACCTATGATAAGAAGTGTTCACCGATTCGTCGCTATTACAGCAAACTATGCACTTTTTATGTTGTCTCATCATGCAATTATGACAACATTGTTCATAAATAATTTAATTCACACCACAAATAGTCACAAAATTAGTCAAATATACACAAAAATCACAAAAATCTCGACACACGCAATAACCTTAACTACAATGACAGCCACATGACAGCCTAAGGGCACGCCGATTGTGGGTTGCTAGATTTATGACATATTAGAAGTTATTGCGACATTCTGATATGAAATTTACCATTTTTGAGATTTCATTAAATCAATACAAATTATCTTCACGTAAATCAGTTACATTGCAAGTATATTGGAACGTATGTATAGTTAAATACCCAGTTAAATACTTTGTGTTCAAACTGCGGAAACTGCCAGATTTTGAAGAAACTGGAAGGTCCTTAAGCGGACGAAGAAGAGTGGCAATAGCGCTATAGATGTTGGCTGGCCAATATTCAAATTAGGCTCCCTCTAGAGATGTTAACTCTGTGGTTCAAACAAAACAGCTGTAGCTATAGCTTTTGTATTGAACTAACTGACGCTTACGTCATCTATGAAGTTGACGTCGACATCATAGCTGACACGTCAACAATTCAATAATTATTATCGACACGACATTCTCGACGTCACCCAACCTCTTTCCCCACCAAAATTCTCAAAGGCACCTAAAGCATTTCAAAAAAATGTTAGAGGTCATTCTAAATCCCTCTCCTCCTTTTAACATCAGTTCTCAACCACTGCCGCGATTTTCACAAATTGTACAACAAAAAATTGGTGTAGTTAGACGTGACAAATATTTCACTTTGTTTATGTAAGATAATATTTCACTCTTCGAAAGTAGTTTTGTAATCGCTGTAATGGAAGTAGATAAAGTCATTTGACCATTTGAGTCAGAAAACCTCACAAAAGCTTTTAAAGTCTGTTGGTCTTTATAGAATCCCTTCGTACACGGAAAGAAAACTGTTGTAATTTTTTCCACAATTGTAGGTATTTTCACTACAAGTTGTGGATGATATAGGGACAATAACAATTTGTGTATATTTGTAACACTAAGTTGTGGAGCTGTGGACTCAACAATTGTGTTCTATATTACTACCTCCAAGAGAGTTTATCTACGACCCCTTTGGATTTTTTATGCACATGTTGTAACAATCGGATAGCAGCAATTTGTAGATTAATAGTCGACTCTCTCAATGTACTAATATGTTACAAAAAGTATAAAACCATTTAACACATTGTTGTAGTACATTTTTGAACAATATTGTGAAGTCTATTATACTACAAAATTGGGGTTCAATAATCCATAATAAATGTGGTCTTCAATGAGTGAGGCAGTTATGGAGGCAAAAGTAAAAAGAGGCCTGTATACTATGATTTATTCTCATATAAAATAAGCTGCTCACAAGAAAAATACAAAACATAATCACACTAGAATATATTTATGTATGATCACAATGATATTCACTTGCTGATAATCATCATTGACTGGATAGTTTTGATGTCCAATGGCACTAAAAAATAAAAATATCATAACGTAACATAAATAATCAATAATTTCTTCCATCTTCACATCATTCAAGCCACAGAGTCCAACCCGTAAAATTAATTTCAAATTAGTAAATTCTAAAATAGTCTAACATCGAAACATTGGCATAAATCAACACTTTGTTGTTCTGCTGCTATTTGCTATATAGATAAATACTACCTCATATCCACACAGATCAAGATGCCCTGTATCCCTGTCTGGACTTGAAAGACGTTACGACGTTACAGCGGTGAGCTTTCGCCGCATAACATAAAAATGTTTTCGATTTTGAGCCTATTATGTTTAAATAATTTCATGTGAATAATAATCCTTCATAGAAATGTGAAAAAACAACAACAATTTCACTGAACGGGAACAGTCCTATATTTATCCCTGCCATGTAGGTGCAGCGTCCATATTGGCATTATCTTTAGACAAACGACAGCATTAAAACGTAGCCATTACGCAATCATTTACACTTATTTACGTATTCTAGCATAATCTCCGATATAAAGTTTCGCCCGTAAATTTTGTCTACAACTGTTCAATAGGTACTGGCGGACACAGCTTTGTATTTTCAAATCAAAATACATTGCAAAAATAACACACGTCAATCGTTGCTTCCTCATTTAGTTAGAAACTTCTATCACTGCCTCTCTGTAATTCAGTGATACCAAATAAATAAACTAGTACTTACCCAGAAAAATAGGAATGCACTCAAACCCTCCAATGCTCAAAAAATATACTTCTGGTATTTTCCATAGGTATAAGTATAAATTATATAATTCAAACGTCAGTTATTCACACACAGGCACAAACCAAATGGCAACCCAACGAGAACCAGAGAGAGACGGACTTGCGCAGACTCGTCCAGACTTCTTCAACAGTTTTGTGGATTTTTTACAATACATTGTGGGAAAATGCTCAACACTATGTGAACTTTTCTGGTGGCATGGTTGCGGAAAGGGAAACTGAATAGCTTGTGTAGAAAACATACATACTCCAATTGTGAAAGAGTCCACAGCAAGCCAACGCAATATGGTGGAAGATGTTGCTAGACCCAATGAAACTTTATTCAACAATCTTTTGGAAATACCTTACAAAATGTAGAAAAATCACCAACAATCATAACACACAATATTGTTTTAAAATACTCAAGTCTGCTTTTTTCCGTGTAGCTAAATATCGACCATCCCCGGTACTGAGAGCAAGTACGATCACCGAGAGCGCTTGTTGTCCGTAGTTAAAGGGAAATTATCGGTAACTGCGGCTACCGCAACCGCGATTGTAAATCTTTCTGCGGTTGTGCGGAGGAGCAGACCAGATGAGGGAAATAATAGAATCATCATGGTATACACGTCCAGACCAAGAAGGGACCGTTGCCGTATTTATGACCCTTTGGCCGATTCAATTTTGCAACAAACGCCGCTCCGACTGATTTACTGCGGGGCGTACCACAGGACGGAAGTTCCACGAAACAGGGAACTGCTGCTGTTTTGTCAACAACGGCGTTTATTACACTTCTGATTACCCTGGATTGTTGCAGTCAAGAGATTAGCACAACTTACCGTTTTTGTGCACATTTGGCCACTACTGAAATACGAAGACGGTCCAGAAAATAACGACTATACAATGAGATACCTTTTATTTAAAAATCTGCAGCAACTATCCTTCAAAGTACTTTCCATCCTATTCAATACACTTTTATCTCATTGCTTCATCCACGTGTCAGAAACTTTTGACACGTGTTGGTCCTTAAATGAGATTCGACGGTGCATTCAACAGGCACGTTTGGCCATGACAAAGCTTACTAAAATATGGCGTGACCATAACATCACTAAAGCTACCAAATGTCGTTGGTTCAGTCTCTTGTGTTCTGTATATTTTTGTATGCCTCGGAAACTTGGACTGTTAAAAAGGCAGATCGAGCTCGCATTGATGCTTTTGAAATGTGGACGTGGAGGAGAATGCTGAGAGTTCCTTATGCCGCCCATCGAACTAACTTTTCCATACTGGATGAGCTCGGTAATCCAAAGGGACTATCCTCCGTTGTGTTGACGAGAATGCTTACTTTCTCCGGACATATGCACAGAAGCGATAATATGGAGAAACTTGCAGTTCAGAGTCATGTCCCCAGTGGGCGGCGCCGTGGCCATTCCCCTACACTCTAGGTGTATACGACGAAACAGTTGCTGGATATGAGTATCAGGAGCGCCACTGAACCAGCAGTAAACCGCCAACGATAGCGAGCTACAGTTCTCAAAGCTGCTGATGATATTCGTGTCGGCAATACTCTAGCTCCGACTTACTGCGTTTTACGAGTTCACGACATGTCTGTTAAGACATTGTGACTATGATGATGATGATAATCCTTAAATCTGACTCAAATCTTTGACCTCCACATACAGCAATTTCCTGAGAGTAGGGTGGGGGTAAACTATCATTTCTGCCCCTAGTTCTTAAAGTATTCGTTGACTAGATTGATCCATCAAGGTTTGAACAACATATGTCTTGTTGGTTTTGAGTGGTTTGAGGTACAGTTCAGGTATGCGTGGGTTGACTTATGCTGAATATCTGTTCTCACCCTTAGACAATTTTCTTGATTAGGAAATTATGGTTGTTTTGAACCAAGAAAATATGATTTTGATTACAACAGTTATTCTAATGAGATATGCTCTGACTAAGAATATAACTTTTTTCACAACTAAAATTCCAATACTCTTCATCCAGGTATTTCGTAAGGTATTAGTAAGGATATAATATTTTCCAACTAAGCCTTTATTACTCCGATCAGATCACCACAGGCCTCATAGTCATTTGTTAATGATTCATAGCTTTACCTGTGTGTGTATGTTATAATGTCATTTTTTCATTTCATTTCATTTTTTATTTGTAAAACAGTATTACAAATATTGCCACCCTCGAAGGTTATCCCTTGTATGAGCGTATTGGCATACTGACATTCACATTAAATTTTGACAATATACGTATTAGTCCAGCTTTTTGGTTATTCTTCCTGCGGCATTGGCTTCAGTCATCATTCGTTCGTGTTTATCTTCCTTGATGCTCCTTGAGGCTCTAGTAGCTGATTATAGGTTTGTTTTCTCAATATTATTGGACTATTTGGCTGGTTGAAACTCTACATTTTGACGTGGGATATTTGACACTTACATACAATTTGTATTAATAAAAACTTTTTTGTGGAGTTGGAGCCACAGCATAGTAAACAACCAGCACAATAACTCAGGTTGGCGGAAATTACACGCGCATCCCCACTTTTGGATGATTTTTTGTAGGGATGCTAACGATACTTCGATACTTCTGCACTAATGTAGAGTATTTTTGTCATCGATACCTTTTGAGGCATTCCATGCTGGTATCGGTATCGGAAATAATTATATAATTATCGAGGGGTGCAATCAATTACACGAAATGTTCTGTACGAACCAAACGCGCCTATTAGCCTATCGAGTTGGTACCGGTATCGATATTTTCATTTTCGCATCTCTACCCAAACTTCACATCCGTAAAATCATCCCAAGGTCAAATTCTGTGGGAACCATTTTTATATAGGAAATCCTCAGAGATATTCTGCTGGTTGTTTACTATGCTGTGCTGGAGCTGTGGAGACCTCATACAGATGTTCGCATGTAGGTACCAAGTACGTGATATGCAATATATTTATGTTAGTAGTTGTGAATGAAATATAAACAATGATGGACCTGTCGGCGCACCGTATTCTTTTAGTTCAAAAGTGCAGGCACATATTTTTTATATTTTATGGTAATCGGTATTTTTCAACATGAATTTTGAAAAATACTATATAACATTATGTTTCCGCATGCTTATACAAATACCTTTAAATACTCCTTCCAACAAGACCAAAGTCTTTTATGCACCAAGATCATAAGATGCTTCAATCTATATGAAGTATTCTTAGGTGATAAATTCATTGTTTTGTTATCATAGTTAATCTATTATTCCACTCACTGAAAAATATGTTCATTTTTTTATCACTGGATATTCTTGCAACTTCTTCTCAATTGCATCCAGTGTCTTCTCAATCGGCACACCTGTTTCAGGGGTGATGATTATCTCTGTATTTACTTAGTGAATATCTTTTGCCTAAATAAAACACATGTGATGCATGTTTTTAACATCTAAGGGCAGATTAAGTATCGCCAATTCTCCTTGTGATACTTAGCAAAGAATATACACCTAAACAAATGATCCGAAATGTACGACGAACTGATTCATCATTTGTAATAAGAAATCGACCCATGGTTAACCTCTGTTCGATAAACGATCAATCCAGTACGGATTTTGACGTAAATGTATTCCCGCGCATCAATCAAACGTCAGAAAGGCGGTTCGTGGTACGAAAATAAAAGAGTGCGGGAATGATTGCTTTCAAATTGATTGTGCCAGCGTGTCGCTGAGGAAAGAACAAGAAGGATCAGTCCATAAGGATAGGGAGTCTATTTTTGGTGTACGTAGCGCGAATTCACTACCCATAGATTACAGAGAATGGTAAAAACTGATACTACTTGATCCTTTGACGCAATACTAACAAATACTTCACGGTCTAGCCATGGTCGACTCTACTCACTAGGCCGGAGCATTGAAATATGGCAACACTGAATAGTCGGCCGAGCTTTTGTCATTAGTGTAATTCTTCTAGAGTTAAAAATAAGATTGGAAGGTGATTTTTAATGTGTTTCTAATTATCTACCTGCACAAACGAAACTATAAAGATAAAAAGATGCCTGCAAAGTGTGTAGTACCTGGTTACACTAGCAATTGTGCTTCCAATAAAGGACATACCAAACATAACCTTTCAGAGCAAAAAGAAGATTGGAAGGTGATTTCTAATGTGTTTCTAATTATTTACCTGCACACACGAAACTATGAAGATAAAAAGATGCCTGCAAAGTGTGTAGTACCAGGTTGCACTAGCAATTGTGCTTCCAATAAAGGACATAAACAGAAGTGGGTGAAAGGTATTCCTCATAAGGGCTGGTTATATTTATAAGAACAAAGACAATAATGTACAAACACTTCAAAGGATAAGACATATTTTAAAGTACAATTTGGTACCTACAATGTTTTCTGGACCTCCCAAATATCACAGAAAAATACAATTAATAGAACTCATCTGGGCATGCATCTGGGCACGAAAAGATTTGATACTGAAAGGGAATCAAGATCAGCAAGAATGGCTTCAAAGTGACCTAATAGTGAATTTTTCTAGCTCAAGTGAAAATTTACAAAGTAGATTGAGTGTTCATTTAAGTGGAAGTGGAAGTAGCAGCAAGGAACAGGTTGCGTTTATTTCTATTTTGTAGTGTTTGACTACGATGAACCAGACATCAGATTTAAGTGATAGTAGTAGTAGTTCTAAAAAGTATCTTTCTTAATTTATCAACCGAGATGAACTCTTAATACATATAAAATGTAATAACTATTATTCTGAAACTATAAAACAATTTACGGTAACCGGACCACTATTTGACAGCTAAGCCACGTTGCCACATCTAAGGCTCCGGCCTAGTGTAGAGTCGGCCATGGGTGAACTCGTAAAATGAATTGCGCCGGAGCTAGAGTATTGGCGACACGAATATTATCAATAGTTTTGAGTACTGTAGCTCGTCATCGTTCCCGATTTACTGTCAGTTCAGTAGCGCTCTTGATACTTATGTCCAGCAACTGTTTCGTCGTATCCACCCAGCGTGTAGGGGAATGGCCACGGCGCCGCTTACTTGGGGCATGACCCTGAACTACAAGTTTCTCCATATTGTCGCTTCTGTGAATATGTCCGAAGAATGTAAGCATCCTCGTCAACACAATGAAGGATAGTCTCTTTGGATTACCGAGCTCATCCAGTATGGAAACGTTACTTCGATGGGCGCGGTATAAGGGACTCTAAGCATTCTCCTCCACGTCCACATTTTAGAAGCATCTATGCGAGCTCGATCTGCCTTTTTAACAATCCAAGTTTCCGAGGCATACAAAAATATGGAGAACACAAGAGACTGAACTAACGACATTTTGGTAGCTTTAGTGATGTTATGGTCACGCCATATTTTAGTAAGCTTTGTCATGACCACACGTGCCTGTTGAATGCGCCGTCGAATCTCATTTTCACAGCTACTCAAATTGTCGATCAAAGAAGAAGCATATTTTCATGTCGTATTTTGACTGTATCTTCTTTTGAGGAAATAGGCTGCTTTAGGATTTTTCATGCTTAATCCTAGAATACTAACCATCGTAAATTTTACGACGAGACTTAGTTTAATCTGCAATTTTATCGACGCGGCTTAGCCCTTGACCGTGTACGCTCGCCTAATCTTCTATTAGATCGGTATGAGTAAGTTAGTGACCCAAAGTGCATTTGATAGTACTTGGAATAGTTTTATTTGGACAACGGCGTCGTAAATTTCACGAAGGTTAGTATAAATGTTATATTTAAACATAAGGCCAGTTTAGCGTTATTTTGATTATTTTCTGTCAATATCGTTAGTTTCTAAGTTTTTTCAGAATATAACATTATGGAAGCTAACAAATGGGATATGACAAACATAATTACCATTAGAAGCGAAACAAGGTTTAGCAGGATTATTGCCCGGTGAAAATGAGGAGAATAGAGTTCGTTGGATAGTGATTTACAGAGCGAATATAGTGTTCAAGAAGCCTTTAGCCCATCCGAGTCTGAATTCATGGATTGTGTATGATCACAACCAACAAACAAAGAGCTAGGACCATCTCGAGAAAAAAAAATATGTATTTATCATCCAAACAGCTAATAAAACCATGGTTGAGACAACGGAAAACTTGACCAACTTTAACCCGCTCGCTAAGATTAATTATAGAGAATACATTAAACCAAGATGGATCAGACGATAGAGCCACTCCTAGTCTAAACAAGAGTGCAAGGTGCCAATACTGTCCTTCAAAAAACTTAGAATGGCGACGCGCTAATGTGGGCACTGCCAAAGGTCCTTTTGCGGAGAACATCTGCTCTTTGCTGTGTGTCTTGCAGTTCAAAAATGGAATTTTTCTTGTTATTATTAATATTTGTATTCAGAAATATTCTTATTATGAACAATTTTCAGTAAAAGTTAATAAACGATAAAAACGCTTTTTTTAATTGTGATCCTTTCTCAGGTAGTAAGTTTTACGAAGGTTAGTAGTGATAGGTATAAAATTAAGGTTAGTATTCTAGGGTTAATAAGCGTGCTTAATAAGCGTGCCATTTATGAGCATGTGTATAATCTGTACCTTTTATACTTCTCTCGCTTTGCTGTCTGGGTGACCAGTCATGACAAAATAACTGACGAATTATGACTTAAAGCCAAGGTCCTTGGACTGCCTTAAAAACTTACGACGAGCACCCCGTGAAAATAATTTTCAGGGTGTATCGATGATATCATCGAGATTGGTCCTGAAGCCAGACCATCCGTTCCAGTCACTATCTCGATCTGCCATAAAACGAAACGGAGTCCCTTTTTCGAAATTCCAACGTTACCTGTCCCGTCGTATACAATCCGGTGCGGCGGCGTGGCAGGACACTTACAAATTTTCGATAAATAAATCAGGTCTAGTCCAATAAAATATCCAAACAAAACCGGCGTGTTGGCTGGCCGGGTGAGAGGCAGTCGAGTAAAGCAAACATCTTGAGAGATAGAATCTACCCTAAATTTAATGCCATGACTGGCGAAATATACGGACCCTCGACATTCCTACGACCGTCCTCACGTGAAGACGCTAGAGCGGTCATTTTAGCTCTCACTGACTCACTGAAGTCACTGAAGACAGCTTATGTAGAGCCTCTGTCCGTCCGTCCGTCTGTCCGTATACAAAAGATAGCCGAAACTACAGGTGCTAGAATAAAACTAAATACAGATTCGGCATCAGCATGCAAAAACTAGTCTGGGAGGAATCCGGTTTTGTCAATATCGCTTCCACTTTTAAAAAAATTGAATTGAACTACGACAGGTAACTGACGACGTATTATGTACGGTGTATTGATATTCCTGCAGCGCAAGCAGCGTGGCCGAGCGGTTAAGACGCTAGGCGCCAGTCCGAAAGGGCGTGGGTACGAATCTCACCGCGGTCAATAACTATTTTTTCTTTTTTTTAAGATTAAATGTTAAATTTACTCAAGTAATGTGTTATATCATGGCCGACTCTACTCACTAGGCCAGAGCCTTCGATGTGGCAACGTCGCTTAGCTGTCAAATAGGGGGCCGGTTACCGTGGGCCGAACGGCGGGCATTCCGCGGAAAATTTAAATTGTTTCATAGTTTCAGAATAATTATTACGTTTTATTTATGTATTATGTGTTCATTTCGGTTGATAAATTAAGAAAAATACTTTTTGAAAAAATAAGAATGGTGAAAAAGGCCAGTGGTATCAGTACAAAAATGTAACATGTATTGAGACTAGGAGCTTAATTTAGAGATTTTCCTGTCTGTTGGACATTTCCCTTAGACTTGCTCTTTTTATTTTTGTCAGTCTGTATTTTATCTTGAACTGTTTTTGTGTAATTATTAATAAAAATATTTGCTAAAACAGGCAGCATTAATTCAAGCATCATTTCAGTTTGGGGTTGATTATATGAACAAGTGTATACTAAATAATGTAATGTAATGTGTAAAAATACTTTTTAGAACTACTACTAATACCACTTACATCTGATGTCTGGTTCATCGTAGTCAAACACTACAAAATAAAAATAAACGCAACCTATTTCCTGCTGCCACTTCCACTTCCACTTAAATGAACACTCAATTTACTTTGTAAATTTTCACTTGAGCTAGAAAAATTCACTATTAGGTCACTTTGAAGCCATTCTTGCTGGTCTTGATTCCCTTTCACTATCAAATCTTTTCGTAGGTATGCCCAGATGCATGCCCAGATGAGTTCTATTAACTGTCTTTTTCTGTGATATTTGGGAGGTCCAGAAAACATTGTAGGTACCACATTGTGCTTTAAAATAGGTCTTATCCTTTGAAATGTTTGTAAATTATTGTCTTTATTCTTATAAATATAACCAGCCCTTACGAGGAATACCGTTCACCCACTTCTGTTTATGTCCTTTATTGGAAGCACAATTGCTAGTGCAACCTGGTACTACACACTTTGCAGGCATCTTTTTATCTTTATAGTTTCGTTTGTGCAAGTAAATAATTAGAAACACATTAACAATGACCTTCCACTCTTCTTTCTTGCTCTGGAAGATTACACTAATGACTTAACAACAAATAAAAGCTCGGCCCCCGATTCAGTGTTGCCATATTCCAATGCTCCGGCCTAGTGAGTAGAGTCGGCCATGGTTATATACTCAGTGGCATTAGAACTCAAGTCATTGTTTATTATCAGAGCGATTGTCATGTACTTTGCTCTGTATGCCCTATATGGCCCAGATCGACTCATGCTAACAATTTGGACCCTACCCTAGGCCTGGACCATCCATACATGTTCATAAAAAAATGAGGTGCATAATTTCAATACCCGATGAACATGCAAACTCAACAATAATTGCCAGATTGGTGACCTTAGTACCCACTTATCCATATTAGACCGCATCACCATTCCTCCACACATCTGCAACTGCACTTCTTCGTTTGATCCCACGCCATCAGATCAGGCTGTCAGCCCGTTATTATTTTAACGTTCGCCTTTCTCTGGCGGTACGCGTGCAGACACCAAAAGCACGAAACCAGATCAAAGTCTTTGATCGATCATCAGCTGACTGCCGGCATCGCATACCGCTCAACAGGATTGTGGGAACGGACGATTATTTGCCATTGGCGTAACCAAAGAAGGAGTTGGAGAACGGCAGATAGTTCTATATTTTGTAGGGCCTACTGTCCACCCTACCCGTGTGGGGGGGGTTAGAATATCTCCCATCGTAGAAGGGGGGTAGTCATTGCCGAAACAAAAACCAGTTAGGTAATAAACGGTTAATAATTGGGAATGCTGCAAATAAACGCAAAAGTAGACTCTTTTAACTTTATTCCAAGCTTTCGGAAACTTATGATTCCATCTTCAGGGCTACAATAAAATTTTGAGTATGAGTTACAATCGCAAAAACGGGATGCTAAATACTTACAAAAGTTATTGAGATTGATGCGAAAAGATGTTGGATGGGAGGGTCTTAACAATAATAGCACAATTTGTGTAAAATACAAAATCGTTGTCACAAAACATTGGAAATTAATACGAAGGACTTTAAACATTTAAAAACACATTAAGATCAGATATCTGTAGTAAAATCGGTTATTTTGTTCTTCAATAAACCACGCGGAAATGTCGTTTTAAAATGAATGACATTCAGAAACAATGACACTTGTTACTTGTCTATCACTCTTGACAGATGACACGGATCGAAATGAAAGACAAGGTGTTAATACGAGTAAGACAGAAGGAATTCTGCCGGTGCGCCATCTAGTACCCGAAGGTATAGAGCAACCCTCGTAAGGTGTTAATAATCGATAAAAGATCGATGATCTTGAGGTCGAAGAATTTATTGTCGCCATGTTGGAATATTCGATTTTTGGAAAACCATGGCAAAGAGCTAGAATGTTCAAGTATAACACCCAAAAAGCAGGTGTAATTATATATTTTAATGTTAAACAAAAGAGGAAAGGTATTTGTGAAATAGACTAGTTTAAAGTCTTTGTAATATTATATGAGAATTGGCAATTGGAGAGGAGAGATATTGATATTCATTATTATTAGTTATAATGATTATTTCAGTGAAAATATTTTATTGGTTTTATGAATTGATAGGAATAACCAATAAAGTCTATAAAGGAGTTAGTCAAAACCCAAAACCGTATAAAAGTTACTGGAATAATTACAATTATTATAGAGAATAAGGGGGGAATAATAATAATAATAATAATAATTTATTTAAGCTATTAAACGCAAAATACATTTTTAGCGCGTCATATACAGAAAGTTAATTATATATGATAAAATGATTAAAACGATAAAGATAAAGGGGTATAAATCGAACATGAAAAGATAAATAACAAACATAGAAATTGACACACATACACATTAAAGGCTAATTAATCAGACATAAAAATATGTCAATTTATGGGTGGAGTCCCTAATCATTAAAGGAAAATCAACCATTATGGGAAATAATGGTATGGAAGAGAATTATAGAGAAATGTTAATTTTCTTACTTATGTAGACGATAATTATCAATTATGGGGGGGGGAGTTGTTGTTATAGTTATAGTGTGGTTGTACTCAAAATTTTATTTTGTGGATTAATTAATAGTGGCGAGGTATGATTGTCGTATATTCTGCGTATCGTAAAAGGCGACTAAAAGGAACCGAACTACTGTCGGTATAAGCAGTAACCACTTCTCAACCAACAGCTTTGAGTTGAGAAGAGGTTGACAAGAGTCAGGACACCTTCTTGTCCTTGGGGTGAGAAATTGTCCCTAAAGTCGAATGAACCGGTAGATACATCTGGTCAACGGCATGAGGATGCAGAAAGCAAGTGAGAAACTACTGCATTAAAGATCTTTAAGATATCCCAAAAGAAACTCGTAAAATGAGTAATGCATTTTATGAGTTAACGACATGTCTGTTAAGACATTGTGACTATGATGATGATTGTCCACCTAGTGTCGCTTCATATGCACGTTTTCATCTCTTGTAGCTCGGTGTACGTTTTTTGAAGCTTGCATTTGAACATAAGCAGCTCAGGCCATGGAGAGTACCGTCATATTCACGTAGTTTCCTGCTGCATGGAAGATTGGCTACTTACATCATGTCTAAGGTTATGGAGACTGTAAGCATAGGTACGTCAACGGATGACCGCCTGGTCTATGTAACTCACTTGTGGAACAGAGCAATTAAAGATCACGGCGAATTCAGGGTTGTTGCACTTGACATATCGATAGCCTTCGATAGAGTGTGGTATAAGGAACTTCTGGTCAAACTCACTGCTTATGGACTACCACCTGGCTTGCGCCAGTGACTGAATAGCTTTTTGAACGATTGATCTCTGGTTGTTGTAGTCGAAGACTATTCGTCAGACGTATTTTCAATCCACACCGGAGTTCCTCAGGGAAGCGTCCCCTGCACGGTTTCTACTGTATATCAACGAGCTGTTGAACATAACATCCAATCCAATCTACAGTTTCGCAAACGACTGTACATTAATCTTGTACATGGAACCAGGCACGCGACTATCATCCCAGGAGACGGTACGTTGGCGACAGCAACATGCCTCACAGATCATCGCAGATTTCAAAACAATTGTCTAGTGGGGATTAGTAAATAAAGTACAGTTTAACGTAAAAAAAACTCAGGCAACAACACTGACAAAGAGGTCTCACGTTGGCTTTCTAGCTGTGGCTCAACAGTCGAGTCACCTTCCAACCAAACACAGCTGTAGAGTAAACTTATTTTAGTTGTCGTTGTGGAGCCATTCTAACATATATTTCAGTTAGCTTCAGTAGCATCTATCCAGCTATCTGTCTTTGCTTGTCTGCTATCTCCCAGTAAACGTACGTTGTTTAAACGTGTGAACGGTTGATAAAACGTTTACATTAGATTGTCAATCGTTTGATTTTGGTTCAGTTCAGTTCACTTTATTGCTACATTTTGTATAATAAATACAATTGTAGAAGTCACAAAAAAACAGCAAAAACGAAAGACAATTAAAAAAATATATTGAATAGAATATAATGCACTCAAACATATCTGGACCAGTAAAACAAATATAAATAATATGTGTATTTGCAGTGTTGGCATTAGCGTTCGCTATTGGCCACATATTACTATAAATGATATATGAAATCTATTTTAGCAAATTGGCAGCCACGGCGTCTACATATTCCTCCTTGAAATAGAAACACAAGTTACAAAAATGTCTCTTTAGAAGAGACTTAAATTTTGAATTACTCATGTTTCTAATTGTTTCGGGCAAAATATTATGCAAACTTATTTCTAAAGAATTTTTTTGACTTCGAATATTTAAATTTTTCTGTTCTAACTAAATCAGTTTCTGGTCCTATATCATTTCATTAAAGCATCATAATAATGTTGAATTTTTGACTCCTGGGTTTCTAGGACGGCGTCGTTCAGCGTTAAGGCGTGACGTTTCGCCACCACGAGCGGATGGCATCTTCAGAGGCTATTTCATGTCCGCGACTTCCAAAATACTGACGGCTGGTGAATCTGCACCTGTATTTATCCCTGTTAACGGTGCCGTGGCCCAACCAGGTAGCGTTGGTAGCCCCGCCCCCTTGCGATATGGCAGTATCTTCAGGTTCCTTTAGGATGGATACCTGGGTAAAAGCACAGATTATCAGAATAGGTTGGGTTAAGAAGATGGGACACTCAGAACAACATCTATTCACTATTCGTTCTTGCCGCAGTCACAAATGTCGCCACTGTCGCAGATCATCTTGACAGCTACGTTGCACTTGCAGGTATGCTATTCCAATTTTTAATTCTTTTTATGAAAAAAACCTCTGAAGTGTTTGCAGTATTTTATTTCACAATTATTTAACCACATACATACCAGGGTATACATACCTGGGCATAAAATGTATGGCTTGTATAGCTAACCAATTTAACATTATCTATGCTACAAATATTAAAATAATTATGATGGCTAACAGAGAATACGAGAAATTTTTATTGAAAAATATGGGTTTAGAAAAATCGTTTTGGAGGCGAGAAATATGGTTTTGAGGTAATAGCTTTCATTGGTCATTATGTTGTTTCATTCTTCTTATAGCAATATTTTTTGCTTTGTGTTTAAAATAATATTCGTGAGGTTTGTTCTGTTGCCGAAGACTTCAAATTTGAAATCATCATCAAAATGGGCATCACATATCACAAAGTTGTTCCTCAAAGTGGTAACGCTATTCTCTTGAAGATCCACATGACCAGTAGCTTTCACCCACATTTTGCACAGATAACATCAATAGTAAGAATTAATAAGGTAATTTTTATTACAGTTTTCACATACTCAAGCTCAAACCATAGGCCATTGCTTACATTATGGATATTGCAAAACGATAAGTTAAATATTTGATGTACATAGGTACTCACCTCAGGATCCTTAGGGAAACTGTGCACTTTTTTGTTCTTAAAAGAACAGTTTTTCACGCAGCACTGCGATACCATTATAATTGGAAACTATAAAGGAAAAGCGCAGATAATGAAATAGTCCAGGGTAAAAGCTAAATAACACCGAAAAAATCACAATGGACGCTAAATACACAAAACACCAAGTTGATATTTCATTGCAAAACGCTAGTTAAAAGGTTATAAGGTTACTTAAGCTATCAAGAGTCGAAGAGTCTCAAGTGTCATTCACAAACTAGCTCCAGCGCTACCCGTGACTGCGGTAGGAACTAAAAGAGTGTCCAGGGTATGGGTAAAAGTAGTAAATAAAAAAACAAAACCGTTTCTGCTGACCAAAAGTTTGCTGAGTACGCCTTTGAACGATTATAGACAGACCCGCCTTTGGATTCAGTCTAACTGCTTGGGTGTGAACTACATTGAACAACGGCCCGTGATCCATCAAACGTTGTCATCAGTGATCACGAAGGTTCCTTTCCGCTTTCTTTTGATTTCTTTTTATCCGAATCACCAACTGTAGATTCCAACGGATGTGTGTTTACACGAAGAATGATAAATACGACGTTGATGTGAGTAATTGCCATTTAATTTCCTGTAGGTTGATGCGAGACTGTAGGGCTTACGTTTTATCCTGTTTGTAAAAGGAAACACTGAGCAAATCTTTAGCGATTATGATAAAGGGTTTTTTGTGCCAGTTTTCATCAATTTAGTACACGTCACGTTGGTATAAGTACATTCGATATGGATGAGGTTTACTGCATCTAAAATTCTGATATGTCTAAAGGGGCGACTATAGCTAGGTCAAAGCTCAAACAACAGTTGGAAGCAATTATCTATGGCTTTCAAATTCTGTAAACTTTAGACTATCTTTTTGCCTCTAGCAGGGACCAATTGCAATTGAGAAAACATTTATATGTGTATCGCCATTCATCCTTATTCTGCCAGCTATTCTCATCTAGGTCTTTTGCTTCCGACTTTATACTCGTATCTATTTCGTAGTTGATCTTCCTCTGGTTCTTCTTCCACTTAGAGGCTGGTTATATTTTTTTGGAATCTATCTTCGGGCATGCTTTCAGTTGTTTGTTTTCTATATATTCGTGCCATTCAAATTCTCAGGCAGCTCAAAAGGCCCAACAATTTTGCCGTTTAAAATTCCAGTCCACAGGCTTACTTTAAAGCGATACTAGGATCCGTCTTCTCGCATTAAGTGTGCCCGGCTAACAAGTAGATCCTTTTTAAGAAAATGTTGGGCGTGTATTGAGGCTGATGGTACACAATTTGAAGTTTTATTGTAATAAAAAATGTTATTTCCCTATCTGACTTCTAATCCAATAAATTTAAACTAAGCTAGGTCAAGATTTTACATTATTTTATTAATTTTACTTATTTTTGTTGACTTTGCTAAAAGTGGCATCACTATCTGTCTTGCACACTCATGGCAAACATGTCCACTATCCACCTCTCTCATCATTTTGCCGTAAAATTAAGAACCTGATAGAAGCTTGTACGAATAAAGAACATCTGACCTGAGTGATGGGTTAGCAAAAATCGGGTTACTTGAGGTTTTCCTTTTTTACTCGTTTTGTTTAGTATGAAACTAACAAGTATTGTACTATTTTACAATCCTGGTTAAATGCGCCAACTTTTAATGGCACCTGGCAAGGCACTTTAGTACATTTTTTTCAAAGGAGGGTCTTTCAAAGTCGGCAAACTTTGAAAATTTTAAATTCATAGTTTAATAAATAGTCTTCATTCTAGAAAACTTGGGGCAATTGTGTCATTATTTTTGACTGTGCTTCTAGAAATGTTATCTAGGGTTACGGTTCCAAAGTTTAAATGAACAAAAATAATAAAAGTTAACCACAATAACCGAAAAATTGTTATAATTTGACCAAATTTCTAGATTTTTTTTAAATGCCCATAATTTTCAAACTGCACGGGATAGATTTTTTTTCTGAATTTTCCCATGATAGTCACAACCAATCCTGTCACCCCGTTGCAGCTTGACGTTGACTTCTGGGACACCCTGTATATTATTGGTCCAAGAATTTATTTCCATGTGTGTAATCCTCTGATCCTTTGCGACCCAATAAACTAGTTTTGCAGCATTGTCTCCAATATGAATTGTCAACAGCCGTTAATCAGTGATTTAAATTATGACAGCCACGTTTTGACAAAATGTAGATTTGTAGGATCGAAGATTTCATTCATGACTGCTGCCTGGAACGTTTACTTACTAGAATTGATAGAGCTTCTGAAACCAGTCGTGTGTAAATAAAAAGCTTAAATACCTCATTAGACAATTGGGTATCGTATGTATCAGCATACGTATCTAGAATTTATTATAGGAAGTTGCTCCAAATGATAGTATGAAATTCAAAGCCAAGAATACAAAACTGTTATGTCAAGCTGCCGTACTACAATGCACTAGTATAATGATTTTTGTTTATTATTACTTTTGATAGAGGATGTCTTGAAAAGCTTGTCATCTTTTCCTCGAGTTCTTTTAGACTGGGACAGCATAGGATCCATAGCAAGTTTTATATAAAACTGTCATTACAAATCGCTGATAACAAATAGCACGACCATGTGATGTAATGTATCAGATACCACACCTAAAAACCATACATTTTCTCAGGTTGAGAACACGGCATTATAGGAACACAAGGAGAGAAATTATTGTCATTACTTAGTCTTCAATAAAAATATGAGAGCTATTCGATGTACGTAATTACGCTCCATAAAACTATCACCTTTACAATTTTTCTGGGACATGTAATTTATTGCTCGATTAATCAATAGTACCCATATCTTAATTACAGCAATTAATTCTTCAGCTTGATGACACGAACTATCGACGGTGCATTTTTCATTAGCAAAGGTACGGTCCTCCATCAGAGATGTTGAAAAATTTTGGGTCGCTCTCCTAATCCGCTCTGTCTTCATAGACTGTACTCTAATCATTTAAATAAAAATAAAATTTCAGGGGTTTTGTTGTGTTGTGATAAATATGGTTTTTTTTTTCTAAAATAACACTAAAATGGTTTACCCCTAATTTGAATAATCACTATTGAATTGTTAAGTTATCTAAAAATATACCTTCTGAAAAGCTAGACATATGGAGCGGAGTACCGCAGGGATCTGTATTAGGTCCCATCTTATTTTTGATAGATATTAATAATCTAAAAGCATTAGAAATAAGTGGTAAATTCACCGTATTTTCTGATGACACTACAACACTCTGGTATGATAATTAGAGATTCACGACTTTACTTGATTTTCAAGCTACTTGACTTGATATCAAGTCAAGATCAAGTCAAGCATTTGTTTTCGAAGTTCAAGTCAAGTCAAGTAGTTACATAACAAGCAACTTGAAAATCAAGTTTTTCAAGCTAACTACCTGATTTTTCTTGAAAAAAATAATTATTTGTTGATATTAATCTGACTAACTGCCAAAACAGTAAAAATCTATGTATATAAAGAAAAAAACATCCAAACTTAGTTAAGCAATCGATGTAATAATACGAAATAAAAATACGAAATATTCTGAATTCTGACAATAATACATAAAAAAACAACAGGCTCAAATGGGAGTGGGTTGACTCAGTGGTTACAGTCGAAGGCTCGTGACCGGAAGGTCCCGGGTTCGATTCTTGTTAGAGGCGGAAATTTATTTCTGGTTTTTTTTTCAATAAAAAATAGATATCCATAAAAAAAGTTCAGCGAAGAATCCCCACCTGAGCCTTCACTGTTTGCTTCTAATTGAAAGTGCTGTTCCTAGAGTGGCACTGGGAAACAGTAACATAACAAAGCCTACACAGAACACGAGGCTAATGTCCAGAGCAATCGATGCCGATGACACAGAAGTAAGAAAAAATTAAAATTCTCATTTGCCATCCATGATTTGAGACACATAAGACTTCTAACGGAGTTATCACCTAATCGATTTCTTGTTTTGGTAACAGTTAAGGCAGCTAGGGAACTGCCTTAAAATTCAAGCTGAAGAAGCTGGCGTTGCCAATAAGCCTTTTACCATTGCAGTAAGGTTTGGAAAAATATATTTGTGTCTCTTGCACCATTCTAAAATATCTTCAGTAGTGTCCTTTGCCGCTTGAATACTATTTATAATCTGTTCATCGGTTTCATCTCGATCAGGATTATTGTCAAGTTCCATTGCCCACGAATATAGTCTATCGAGCAGCATATTAATGCAAAAGTGATGGAAATACTCTTAAAAACATTAAGGTACTGGCAAATTCGTTCAACTAACGACCATTCTGTTAAGTATTAAAATCATCGGGTGCCTGCTTGCTGTCGTAACCTCGGTGATTCCCCTATTTTAATGCTTCGATTCGTATTTTACAGATCGATATCAAGTAATATCAAGTAGTTTGATTTTACTTGATATCAAGTCAAGTAGTTCAGATCGAAAATCAAGTCAAGTCAAATATCAAATTTTCAAAAGCTTGAGCTTTCAAGTCAAGTATTTAAGAAAAAACTCAAGCTACTTGGCTTGATGAATCCCTAATGATAATGGCATGTATGACAAAGAAAAAAAATTGAAAATGATATAGGCTTAATCAAAAGATAGTGGTTTTCTTCGCGTACAAATGATCATGCAGAATCAAACGAATTGCTGGTGTATTTAGGTTTGAAGTACCATTATCTGTGTTTATTTCCCCTATAGAACTCGAGCAACACCTAGTGTGGAGTCACTTCTTCTAAACACTGGACTATGTTTAAACCACGTATGAAATTATAACGCAAAACTGTCCTTTCTCATTTCGTGATCACGATAGAACCTTCATAGTAGCTTATGATTTAGGTAAACAAAAACAATATTTTCTAACAAAGTATCAATCCCTCTCTATCCAGAACGTATCGTTAGGTATATCAACATTTAAGTTTAAAACTAGTCTGAAATGATTTCCTGTTGAAACATGTTTTAGTTTGTCTGTGTCTGATTTTATTGATTTGTATTGTAAATACATTTTTACCTATTAGGTACGACGAAACATATTGTATCTGAAAGACAATAAATTATTGTTATTATTATATGACAAATAAACAAACACATATGCAACATCAATTCCATCCAACACATGTCTGCATATATTTTACATGCGATAATAATGGGCCTCAGCGAATGTGCCTAAGCATCAGCATTTCGTCTAATTGAGATTCGCAAAGCAGCCCCCCTGACCCCTCGCGGATACCGACGAGGCAAATGCTTTTGCACAGCGGGAGGCGAAATCCGTTACCCTCATTGATAGGCAAAATTACCATCGAGCTCCGAAATGCTGAAAAAAATCCACCGGTATGACATCTATCTTATTGTCTACACTCAGACAAGTGCTGTGTGTGAAAATAATATAACCATACTATACCTCATTCTACGGAACCAGATAGTAGAAATAAACAAAAAGGCGGAGCGCAAAAATCCAGGACCGTAATGTAAAAATATAAATCGCAACAGACGCTACGATTGTTGTCAGGTTGTCATATGAGTATACAACTTCTCACTTTAGATGAATGTATGTTGCCATAAATTATTTCAAACTGATACGACGTGATTACATTGCGAATCTATCTAATATCCAATATTTTGTAAAATAACCTGAATATGTTCTAAGGAAAATCAGTGAATAATTTTCCAAAGTGGCAAAGACGCATTTCTAACATGATGCAGACTTGCAGACACAGCGTGTGTCTGCGGCTGAGTGGTTATCAAATACTACGACGTACGTCGTGTTTCCTTTCTCGTCTTGATCAATCGTATCGAGTTCCAAATTATATTTACGTATTAAGTTTACTTGATCACTTGCTATTTATGTTTTGGTGCCGCATTTTCTTGTTTTTTTATTATTTATAAAGCGTTCGGTGAATTATTTTTAATAAGTGGGTGATTTACCTTAAAACAATGTCAAGTTCAACAGATTCCGCAGACCGAAAGTTTTCGAAAAAGTAGACGATTTTGAAAAGCATGCCATAAGGCGGAAAGTCACGGGTTTTTCTTTCGAAATGTGATAAGCCTCAATGACACCAGCGATAGTGATGTAGATGAATTATAAAGCAATCTTGATTCTGAGTAAGGTAGGTGATTTTGTACATATTTATATATGTTTATCTCGAACAGAAATTAGAATTAAATTTCGTTATTTATATATTCAGACACGGTCGTGCCTGTGGGCGGAGCATATCCTTTTCTCTCCAATAAAATTCGACTCAACAGTCAAAGTTTATTTACTTTCACTATCAGGTTTCGTGGAATGGACTATAGCCCTTAGGTCTTAGGGCATTGGATGTTGACAGAATTACTCGTAGCATTCAAGCATTGAGAAGCATTATGTCGACCTACGAGTGCTGAAAATAGGATACAACGAGGTTGTAGTAGTACTATAGACGTTTATTTAGCATATACAAGCTATTGAACAAAATATAAAATAACATGAAAAATAGAACTATGAGTACAACTCATGAGCTCCATTAAACCTATGAGTACAACATTTATGAAATATTGCAGGTTATGTATAGACTGCTAAAAGAGAGAAAAAGTATAATCACTCATACTTTTTTTTATCAATCCTTTTCTGAATCCAATAACAAAATTTGGAGAACAGTTTACATATAGAGGAAGTTTATCACATTCTTTCGTTCAATCATCAATTACACTTCTGTTGTTTATTGTCAATTTGGTAGGTCTTATTTTAGAGAAATGAGTAACCACTATTGAACCCGTCACCATTGGTGAGCCTGTTTCAATAATCAAAGAATTAGGGGTGAAGGTGAAGATTGACCCCCTCCTCTTCAGTCCTGGTATACTTTTAACGCTACTTCTGTAGAGATTTCGTCGCTGTTTGTATGCAGCTACAGTTGATGGCTTTGGTCTCAAGAAGGAGGAAAGTTCTAGCTCTCGTTTATTAGCTAAAATTTCAGCTACGTTATTTCCACAGTGTTAAGCATGTCCTGATGTCCATGATAGTAGTAGTAGCTAAGGGGCAGTAGGTCCTTTTTGCTGTCTGCTTGCCTTCCTTTTAACAAAGGCCAGTATGTCAGCCCAGCTTAGAAAGGCTAATTCCTCTGGCTGGAGTCTATCGGAGCCAAAAATCTCTTATCTTCGCCTGCTTAGCAACTCACTTTGCCTCCACTGTTCATCTATAGTATCGTTCACTCACTTTTTGACGAGTAACGTTACCTGCTGCCTACTTGATCCTATAACGGGCTCCGGGCTAAGTCCATACTAGTAGGTGAACCTTGTTTCCTTCTAATATACAACCAAGAGCTTTCATGCTTTGCTTTGGATATACAATGAATGGATTCAACTGATTTGAGCGCACTTGTCTATTGAAAATACTTTTATAGCCTTGTGATTCAGTTGTTCTTCTGCGATCGTTCTGGCCCACAGATGAATTTCTGGTTGAAAGCGTTCAGATCTTTCAAGCTCTGTCTTAACCTAAATTGGAAAGATATACATGGCGTTTATTGAGGTTCAAGTGTTAGAATTTTGGCAGAATCCTTACTTTCAATGCAAAATAGGGAATAGAACTGCAAAACTGTTCACTGTAGAATGAGAACAATCCAAAAGGTGCCTTACGGTATGTATTTTTCTGTACAGAAGCAAGATCTCTCTCTCCCACATAATTTATCTACTTTAGGATAATGTAACGGCCATTTTCGCCTAAATCAAGAAGGTCTTTCCAACTAAAAGTGTGTGTCTTTAAACAAAGAATATTTTAATTAGATAATTTTGTAATGCATTAAGGTGGTTAATAAGTTTGTATTTTACACCTGTGTAACCTGTTGTTTGGAGGACACCAAGTATCAAGAAGCTAAAACTTTCATTTTTTTATAGTTTTAATATTGATCTCAGCTTAAACTTTTATGTTTTGTTATCTATTGTAGAAAGCCCTGCAGATGGCAACAAACATTACCAAAAGCTTACCAAAGTCTACTTAATGCAGTAACCCTCGTTCTTTTCTTCAAAATTCTGTCCAAAATCCCAAAATTTTCTCCTCTTAGTTTTCTGTATGTTGGTTAAGTTGATTATGAATGGGGTGATTGTACCTCCTTCCACTGCGACTCTATTGTGTCTATTGTGACTCACACCTATTTGGAGTTTGCTGTACGATCCACACCTTTGACAAAGACGATGCTTGTGTTAGGTGAAACTTCCTTGAAATCAGTAGGTTCCAGATGGGTGAAGCCAAAAGTCTGAAACTTAGCTCCTTCCAGTACTCTTCAGTAACACAATATGTTTTCTGCTGTTTCGTCCTACACATAGCAGAAAGGATAGTCCGATGTTTGATCCAGACTATTTTTTGCAAGTGGTTTCTCAGACGACAATGTCCTGTCAATGGGATCCTCATGAGAGGGGGGGCTAACTAGAATGGAATTAACGCTTTCGGGTGTAGTAACCCTGGTGTATCTCTTGCAGGAGTAGTTTCTTCACTGCCCATTCTAAAATGGTTTTTCTGGCAGTGCTTTTTGCAATGGCTGCAGATGGTTCTAGTGATATGAATACAGATTCAATGAATTTGTGGTTCTTGGGTTTTTAGGCCGGCGTCGTTTAGCGTTAAAGCTTGACGTTTCGCCACCACGAGTGGATGGCATCTTCAGAAGCTATTTCACTTCGGCGACTTCCAAAATACTGACGTCTGGTGGATCTGCACGTGTATTTATACCTACTAATGGTGACGTGGCCCAACCAGGTAGCGTCTTTAGGTCCTTTAGGATGGGTATCCATGTCGGGTTGACTTTCTGTGTTTGTTCTTTCCTATTGAAATTACTATGTTGTTTTTGTATTTCGATGGCTTCTCTTTGAAGTCTAGCATGGTATGAAGACGTTGCGGCAAGAACCTGAGTTTCTTCAAACTTGATCCTGTGACTTCCCTCCTTAATCGCATGTTCGGCTACCGCTGATTTGTCCGTATGGCCTAGTCGACAGCTAGCCTTATGTTCTGCAATTCTTGTGTTTATAGATCGCTTCGTTGTTCCTATGTATACACTCCCACATGTGCATGGTATGCGATATACCCCCGGTGTTGTGAGTGGGTCTCTTTTATCCTTCACCGCTCTCAAATATTCCTGTATCTTTCTTGTGGTCTTGTAGATGGCCTTGACGTTTTCCTTTCGTAACATTTTTCCTATTCTGTCTGTTATTCCAGGCACATAGGGTAGAAAAGCTTTTGCTATCGGTTTAGGTTCTGGTTTTGCCCTATTTCTTCCCATTGTCCTTGTTATTTCCTTTTCTGTGTAACCATTTGCCTTAAGAGCATTCTTTAGATGTTCCAGTTCGGTGTCGAGTTCTTCTGGTTCGCACGATTTTCTAGCACGTTCTGTCAATACAGATTCAGTTCCTTCCGCTATGACCTGAACCCCAAACTAAAAGTACTTCGTTCATTTTCCAAGTTCATCGAGGAGATACCCCTATACAGTTCCATACAAGTCTTGAGCCAACAATTTTTCTGTGTGTATACATACGGGATGACTAGTCCGATCTCCAGATCTTATCTAGTCGGTTATTTATACTTAAGCTCGAGCTCTGAAAGCTTACCTAAGAAATTAATGGCGGACGGGTAGGTTTCTGAAATGATAAAGTGTAGTAATTGTATCTTTATTAAGGTATTTTTTCAGAACAGGAATTTGTTTGCTCTGTACACTGAGGAGGAGATTATTTAAATTTCTCGTTAGATATTTCTTTTATTCGGCGGCCATTTTTTACGAGGCACGCTCTGGTCTGTGGCCCCCTGTCTTCTGTCCCAGGAACCGTGCGGTGCCAGCATAAATCAGGATTAGCTCGGAATACGGAATACGAGTCAATTTTTTCACGGTCGGTCTCTTATTTCCTTGAAGGAGTTGTCGGGGGACAAACCAGATCCATTTTTTATGAAGAACGTTAGAAATAGTGTATGTGTCACAGGCACAACTGCTACAGAATTCTTTCAGGAATTAAAGAATGTCGTTGACTTGGTAGGAGGTAAATTAGACATCAGAAATTTTAGTTATTTCACGTTAATGGTCTGTGGGCTGGAATATACATATTTTGTTGTAATTTCTCAATTGGATTTTTAGATTCCAGTGTAGCGTCATGGAGAGTCAAAAGAAATAAAAAGAGCATAATTAAATGTTATTAATGAAGGCGTAATATTTTAAAATACCTCCAATTTTGTCTTTTGACAAAAAGTATTGCTTCTGCATTTTTTTGACTGAATCAGAAATGATATAGCTACAGCATGATATCATTAACTCATCATCACAGTATGTTAAAAAATAATTACTAGGTTACGTCTGAACATAAAAAAGCTTTTAAATTTGACACTTCCGAAAAATATTAATGGAAAACTTACAAAGTCATGAAAACAGTTTAAATTTTTGTTTTATATGAGCTACCAAATCTGAGGGGAAAAATGTCATCAGGAGAATATGGTCATTATTGTAATTATTGCAAATATGTTAATAAACAGCTGTTATTGAGCTCGAAATCACTATACGCAGTTAATTCAATTTAAATGTGTTGCAATAAAGGTACTAAAAGCAATGGGGTATTTTCCGAACAAAATTTTATGACGGAATATTGATGCTACGTGTCCAAAAACCATGTAACAAACATTTTTACGTTTCATTGTGAACGCGAAGTGGGTTAAAATCCCCTCCAAATTTCAAACATAAAATTTCGCGCCAAAGCTGTGACGTAATAAGTCTTAGCGTGACGTAATAAATCTTAGCGTGACGTCCTTCGTGGTGCTATCCTTAGAATGTGACTACTTTGTCGTCTGACCTCCTTTTCTCCATCTATAAACATAACCTCCGCTTCGTATTGACATTGACAGATGTTTGTTTATATCATTTCATCATGGTTAATTACCGTGACAGTCGTGAGACCAGGGGAGGTTATGTATGGCATGACACTAGTGACAGGCTCTTAAAGAATGACGAGTAAAATTGTGTGACAAGGGAAATGTTTTCCTAACTAGGAAACATTCTCAGAGTGAACTGCTAATTACATAATAATGCAAAAAATGGAATTGCAGTGTAATATAACATTTATAGTCTACAAACATCCTCTATATGTAGAAAAACTAGGCAAAATGTTAACAACGTGACAACCTTGAATCTACGCATAATTCAAATTAATATAGTTACATCCTATCTACATCCGGCATAAAAATGACTTTTGATTGGCTGATTTCTTAGGCGGGAGGTTTCAAAGGGATGACTTTCAAACTCTATCTTTACTCCACGTGGGCAGAAAAAATTGAGCAAACAGTGCCATCATCACAAATTAGATACAAGCAATCCATTTCAGCCATTAAACAGGCAATATTAGCAAGTTGGAAAATACTCCATTCCAGAAGCGTTCAGTATTCTGCTTCAAGCACCACATTACAAGTGAAGAAGATATTCTTCACATCTTCAAATAAAGAAGGTCACTAACCGATTCCAGCAACACGAGCTGAATGTTTGCAAACAAATGCAAACTGTACAGTTCTATGTCTTGATTAATTTATCAAACGTCTTTTTTACACACAGAATTTCTGCTGCCAATTGGTTAAGATGTTATTGAAATCATCTACTTGATTCTGTGTCTTCCTGATGTATCGGAATTCGTTATGGCTGATTATCATGAGATGATTTGCAAATTGGCATGATTGATAAGGAAATGGGAGGTGCCAAAATAGAGAATAATACGGTTTCAAAGTCAGTGGTGGCACGGAAGCAGAGTTGTAAAGTATCCTGAAGAAGTCAAGCCACTATCATCTCAGGAGACTGTACGTCGGTGACAGCAATATGGCCAATATGCCTCACAGATCAACGTAAATAACAAAAAAAATTGTCGACTGGGGATTAGTAAATAAAGTACAGTTTAACGAATGAAAATTCAGGCAAGAGCACTCAAAAAGAAGTCTTACGTTGGAAATGAAGGGTCACCCAAAAGTCGAGTCACCTTCCGTCAAGCTTTTGGGGAATAACATCAACCGTAACATGTCCTGGCACGACAACGTCGTTAGTATTGTTAAAATGGCATTGGAGTTTTGCTCCGCTGTAAAAAGCTATATATACCAGAGCAATTACTGCTGTTCTACAAGGCACACATCCGACCGTCGTTGGAGTATTACTCCCATGTGTGGCGATGCGCTCCGAAGCACTCTCTAAAGCTTCTGGACACTATCCAGGAGACAACAATTAGACCAATCGATATGCCTAACCTCACAAAGGACTTCCACAGTATGGAACATCGAAGAAGGGTGGCTGTTTTATAGATTCTATGACGGCAGATGTTCGAAAATAAAATATGGTCCATTAACTAGAAAAATATTAAGCCTGCTCAAAACTGTAACTACGTAAATCAGGATACATGGTTTCAGTTCTTGAACCCCCTAATAGGCTCCCTAGATGAAATTGATAATTACACTTCTTTATTAACTTGAGCTAAAAGTCTCAGCTCTCAAAGACTAATCATTATTTGAGGTGACAGATATGGTTCCATTCCAATGCACATTATTCTGGAGCTTGAGCCTGTTTCTGTCTTGGTCTCCGTAGCTATGACAAGATTGTTGAGAACTCTCTCACCCACAGAACCTTTAAAGCCGCGTGGGTTGGGAACTTCTTAGCTAGCCTAGTGAGAAAGTAGCTAAGAACTACCTGTCCATGCCTAGGCAACACCTCCGAATAGCTACTGGACACTGTCAGTTAAGAAAATACCTCAGCAATATGAGTTTAAGTGATACACCCCTATACAGGGGTTGTGAATAGGAATCCATTGTGGAGAGCTTTGGCTATCCGTGAAAAGGTTAAGGGGAATCCCGCAGTGTCAGCAACTTTCTCAAAATGTTGAGCAGTCAGTCCTGAGGCATTCTTGTTATAATGTATAAGAGGTTCAATGGGTCAAGTGGACGACAACATGAGAATGGATCTCTGACTAAAGTGGTTAGCACTATCAATATCGCTACATTTCCAATGGGTTTTCAAGACTGTTTTCAAAACTTTTTGCGATTTTGAGTTGTCGGTATTTCCACGATAAGATATTGGAAACGCATTGAAAACGTTGTCAACTGACATTCTTGAAAAATGTGATTGCCTAGTTTTATAACCTATTTTGCTGTTTATCATTTATCTTCCAGTGTTCAATTTCGAATAAAGTTCAACAAACTAACTATAGTGACATTAGACAACAACACACTGTGCATGTTCCTTCGAACATTGAAGGATTCTAGGGCATATTCCATTTCTAATCTTTTGAAAGTGACAACCTGTCTTTCCACGATATTTGGATCTCAATACGATCCCAAAAATTTTCGAATCTACCTTAAACAGAAAACGTTTTGAAAACGATTGCAACTGACGTTTCCACGATATATTTCAAAATTCCAATCGTCGAAAAGCCCGCGGAGACATAGTACGTTACCTGTTATGAATGAAGGAATACCTTGAAAACCATCTTACCCGCCTATGGGTTTGTACTTAGACATACTGCGAGAGCAGAACAATTATGGAGTTAATGAGTTCATCAGCTGGTCAATAGTCTGTATGATGAATTTGTTCGTTCGCGTCAGAAACAGACCAGCTAATTGACTTATTTAGCGTTCATTAACGATGGACGTCTTTTCTCCGACAAGGTACCGCTCATCTGGCTGCTCATAATCCAGGAAACAGAGGTTAGAAAGCTAAAACTAAAAAATTTAGTACTGCTGCTCCACAACCACGAAACTTAGTTCTCTCAAAATTTAGGTGAACCTGAAAATATTAATTTTAATGTTGTAGTTCAGACCAAAAGGGTTTTCAACTTTCAACTTCAACAACAAGGAAGAAGCATACAGGACCAACAGGATATGTATAGCAGCCCTAAGAGACACAAAGATCCTAAGATGCGGGGGAGAGGTAAAGGAGAGTGATACCGGGATCGGTACTCTTTATTCTTTTCGCATCTCTACAACATGAAACTGTCCATAAATTTCACAAAAAAGGAAGATAATAGGTAGTTTTCGTTGTTCTTAATTAATCTTACCGCTTCGGTTAATAAATACGTTGTCAGAACCGCTATTTCATAGATAAATAGATAGTTTTCGGAGCAAGACACCACTGTAAGATGCCCCCAACCTTATTTTGAGCTACAACTTTGACACCATAACGTCAAAATAGCAGAAGAGTATTGTAAAGGTTGTTGTTTGAAAGAAAATCATAATTCAATGGAGTTCGCTGTAGTTTGCACTAAAATGATGGACGAGTTGATTTTATTCTTATTTCTGTTAATAAAATTTGGTCGTCTTCCTCGGTAAAACGAACTCTGACTCTTTTTATTATTTGTAACACACTCTTTGAGCTTGACGAATTTGGAAGCATTTTTGTAAAACGACGGATAATATTTGTTGCAGATATACTCAAAAGTCAAAACCAGCGTCACTGTCAAAACCAAAACAGATTATGATCTAATTTTTATTCGTGCTGCGCATGCGGGTCGCTTCGTTAATCGCTATGGCTATCGTCCGTACAATACCGGCATTTAGCGGTTACGATATACGTAAAACGAAATGCAAATGTCAAAGTTGTCAAATAGCGTTAACCGGAACATCACTTTGAAAGTAACGAAAACTGCCTAATAACGTTTCTCGGTAGCGAGAAGAAATATTCAAATAGAAACTAAAGTGTACAGCAAAAACCAAAGCACTCAGGACAGTACCTCATCATACCTCAAACCACTCAACATCAATGAAGCAAGGAGTTACTCGGACCTTGACATATCGAGACAAGAACATTTGTAACATAGAACAGGGGCTGGAAGAAGAACTACGTCATATCAAAGAAGATCTGTTAAGGAACGCATATCCCAAGAAGCTAGTGTAAGCAACAGCACAAGGAAATGGTACTAGATCCTGAAGAACATAGGTATTTATTCAGTGTACCATACGTGAAAGGATTATCAGATGCGGTCAGAAGAACAGGGCAAGAATATCAAATTCAAACACGATTCTTAGAAACACCACACTCCGAAGTCTACTAACGAAAACAAAACTCAAGAATGACCACCAAGAAACTAAAAACGCCATCTACGAAGTGCCACGTGAATGCAGCAAAGTATACTTAGGAGAAACGAAGAGGCTTCTAGGAGCGAGAATTAAGGAGCAAGGAGTCAATACCCTGATGCGCGCAGAGACAGGAAGGTCCGGAATAGCAGATCACGCATGGACCCAGCACCACAAAATTATTTAAGAAAACGCCAAGTTATTGACCAGGAACCTCACTGGAAATTCAAATATTGCGATCTAAAGAGTAACTAGATTATAGGCTCATATCGAGCCTAGAAATTCATTCTATGGCCGATAGCTTGGCTTGGAGGAAGTCTTTGTCGGGATATGCTCTAAAACTACATTCTTGCACTGTATGCATGACAGTTTGGCGTACCGGTCCACAGTCCGACTTGTTTTATTTAAACAGTGAATCAGCGCACTCTCCATGCGATGAGCGAATTCTGTTTAGAGTCGAAGATTCCTTCAGGTGGAGTTCAAAAACAGGTGACTCTTGACCGACAGTTTTTTTTTCTAGGAGCTCTCCGACCTTACTGTCTCCGTCAATACTTAAGCCTTAAGGCCTATTGTATTATTGCTCCTCTCATTTACAGTATCCACTCCAGCAATCTCGATTCCTGCATAAGTTTATGCAGTTTACCTACTGGTCCTGGTGCTGAGCTGTACTCCATTGGTTCTAGTTCCTCTACCACACAGTCTGCAGTTGAGGTCTCCATTGTAGAGTCCCATCTCATTCAGGTGTTCCTTCAGGCCACAATGTCCTGTGAGGAGACCCGTCGTTATTCGAAGCTGATTCCTACTCAAGGAGAGCAGTGTTTCAGCTGTTTTCTTGCATGGAGCTTTAATGAATGTTTTTCCATGAACACATCCTACCAACAAGTTCCACTGCTCCTTGTGCTGATGTTTCATCCATTCTCCGACCTGGTGTCTGATTGTGCTTTCAGGCACCCCCAGGGCGGGTTCTGCTCCAATGTATAGAGCAGACGAGTCTAGTCTTGCTAGCTCGTCCGCCCTTTCATTGCCTCTTATACCTGAGTGTCCTGGCACCCACTCCAAAGTTACTTTGTTGTGTTCTGCCAGTCTTCCCAACAGTTAGATTACTGTTTACCTCTTCTCGTGTTTGGGTCGAACAAATTTCTGCCCATTCAACTGCAGGGTTAAAACCATCAAGTTGTAGTTGATGGTTTTCTGGACCGTAATCTGCCCAAGAAGAGATCAGGTATATCTTCGTTCGGCAGTGAGGCACTTGTTTTGATTTTGTTATATTCTTTCACGAAGGCATTTTGTCGACGGATAGATGGATGGATGGCCGAGTGTTGGTAGCCAGTAAGTTGGGGTTGACTTCATGCATCCAGTAATAAGTCTTATAGAAGTGAACTTGGTGCCTATCAGTCTAATACGTGGGATATTTAACCACACTGGTGAGGTAAATTCAGTCGCAGAAAAACAGGGACTCAGGGCCGAAGTACGGAGCGTAGAAGCGGAGGTGCCCCAAGAGGTTCCACATAATTTTTGCAGGATGTTATTTCTGTTGTTTACTTAAGCTGCGATGGACTGAATATATTCTTTTAAACAACAGTGTCCTGTCCAGTGTGACACCTAGGTATTTGGCTGTGGGATTATAGGATAGCAAGGTGTCGGTAAGGTGAATCTTTAGCTCTCTTGTAGCCATTTCTTTGCTACGGCTATACACAGGAAAAAATAATTACATAACTTAACGTTAGTAATTTGTAACCAACGTTAAGTTATGTAATTTCACAGTCGTTCTGTAAAGACATTTTACATAATCTGTAACGTCTTTTTTTACATAATGTATTCTGGGATTCTCCAACACTTGTTCTGTGTTGGAATAAGTAACAAGTTATGGAAAAACTATGCATTCTTTGTCGTTTTCCATAACATATTATGGTTGTTGTTACATAATATGCTGTGTTTCGTGCATAATTTTTATTGTTATTGTACATAGTTTATTATGGAATATATTACACAAGATGTGCCACTTATACGTATGAATGCGGGTTTATATTTTGGACATTGCTGAAGGGATTTTTCAATATTTTCGAAATGTTTTTCCACAAAAAAAAAGAATCTTGTTTTGCCATTTGTTTCTGTTAAATCTGTAAAATAAAGCACACTGTAAGTGTAATGTGAATAAACATGCATGTAAAAGAAGTGCGATAAGATGTAACAGAATCGCACTATTATGCAACATAATTATAAAATGGGACAGATTACTTTTTGCGCTATTAAAAATAAGGATTTGGACTGTAGATATATTAGAATTCAGTCAAAATATTTCTGTAAATTCTCTAGATTTAAACGTTTACGTAGGACATTTTATCCCAACTTATACTATCCGTAGTGCCAAACCGAGGTGATATTTTTACATCAGTAAATTATTTAAATGGCATTCTGATACATTTCATTGCAGACAAATAAATTAATAAATTGTACGCCTTGCCAGTTCCTATGGACATACTGGTGGCTGTTATATTTCGTCAGTATATGGTATTTGAACTGGCAAGTACAGCAAATAAACATGATGCTAATAAGCTTACCTTCAGAAACACAACCTTCGTCCTTCACAAAATACGATAAATACACAATTACACTCCTATAAAGCACCAAAACAAGTTGCAAATGGTGGGTGGCGTTTGTTGTACGTTCTTTATGCGAAACATGAGATTTTAGGTTATGTGTTCATAACCTATGAATAGATGGCGCGCTGGACGGCACGAAGGCGCTTCCTTAATATGTTATGTGATTTCACATAATCTATCACAGTGCTTGTGTGAATTTAATGTGGACAGTTAATAATGCTTTGTAACTTTATTTTATTACATGTTTTCTAATGTAAAAATACTTGTTTACATATCAAAAGTACATGATATCTGTGATAATACAGTATTATGTAAACGCACATGATAAATAGTGTAATGTCATGAAAGACAAGATATATTATTTGCATAATTATACAGAATGTGATTTTACCTCCATTTTTTGCAGTGTAGAAACTAAAATATTTTCGTATGTGATGCTTTGTTCTTGAATCTATCTATAGATATCGGTGTACAGTTCTGATTGTTTCCTGTACTATCAGCAGCGCAAAGGGGAAAAGCGATAGGTGAAACCCAAGCTCGAACGCAGCATTTATCTCTTTGAGTGACGGCTCGAAAAAACAAGGAAGCATCTTGTATTTTTAATTCGATTATTTATGTAGGTCCCGCGGTGAATTCCTCTGGATTGAAGAACCCGTATCGACACCAGCTTTCTGTTCGGTCCATTAGTGCGATTATTCATTGAAGTCGATACTCAGTATAGAGATGGCAAAATCGAATCGATACAACGGTGAAATGATTCTTCAAATGTCGAGTCGTTGCTAGAGTGATCGATTTATCCTAGGCAATTTGATGATTCGAAAAAGCAAATAAGGTTCTGTTTCTATAAATTTGTGGTTCTTGGGCTTTTAGGCTAGTGTCGTGGAGCCAATAATCACAAATTTATTGAACAATGACCACGAAATCCCTACACAGTACAGGTTCTATTTAAATAACAACAAACACTGTACGTCATTCAAACATGAATCCTCCTCTACGAAAACTGCAATTGGTTGGAGCACCACAGGGATCAGTTCTCGGGCCATTATTATTCCAATATATTTATGTTAACGGCCTGTCAAAGTGTATCCAAATAAACAATTCAGTTTTGTTTGCCTATCATACAACAGCGATCAATGTCACTGTTTGATAACTTCGTTACTAATCTAAAAAATTATAAAAAATGTATGCTTTAATGAAATGGAACCATTCTTTTCACATAGCAAGACACTTAGACGTTCAAAGGAAGTGCTAACTACTTTGAGATTAAGCTTTTTAACACTGTCCGTTATTCCTGATCTTATCACCTTTGAAATCAATAAATGAAAACCTATCTAATAGGAAAAGGCATTCACAATTTTGAAGAATTGATAATGAAAATTCTTCAATCTTGTGTGGACCTGTGTGAAGAATATCAAGCAGTCTATGAATAAGTATTGTAACATGTGCAGGGTGTCCCATGACGATTAAGACAAGCAATATATCGGAACTGGGCAGTAGTAGGAAAATTTTAATTTTGGGAGTGTAAATTAGAGCAAATATAGTATCTTTTCTTCTTATTGTGTCACCCAATGAGGAATTTGTTTTTGATCACGTGACGTCCGATTCAAAAGTTTTAATGGGACACTCTGTATATTTATTACTTTTTGTGTTCCCCCGATAAAACAATTCCAATAAACTAGCACACTTAGGGCCGGTTGTACAATGCAAGCTTAAGCTTCGGCTTAAGGTAAGCCGACGTTAAACCACGTCAGTGGAAAAATGTCCGTTGTACAATGCTGGCTTAACCCCCCACTCCAAGCTTAACACGAGCTTACGTAAGCCGATGCTCAACGCGAGCTTAGCTGAGGTTTAAACCTAACCTGACATAAAAATGACATGATTTGTCAATGATGAACCTTCAAATTGCTTGTCACTTTATTAGGTCAAATTTTTTGGAAGATTTGTGTCTAATCTAACAAAGAGAGTGAATGAAAGAACAGAGACAAAAACGGTCGTTGCCAAAATTTGACACAAACTGTCATAAGTGCCTAACCAAAAAAGGTAATTTTTCAGGTCATTATGTCAGTACGTATTGCTTCATTGATGCCAACTGTAGTGAATTTCATTATCAACCAGGTTTAACTAAGCTGACCATTGTACAACGGGTGTTGACTGTAAGCCTGAGCTTAGCTAAGCTTAGGCTTAACAAAGCTCGTGCTAAACCCGCATTTGTACAACCGGCCCTTAGGGTCTAAAGTGATTAATTCAAGAGCTACAGATACTTAAAGGACTGTACCACTATCATTATGAAACACTACCAAAATAATAAACTGGAGGGGTACATGTTATAATCAATGGTAGTGGTACCATTGCTTGTCTTAATCGTCGTGGAACACCCTGTATATGGTGTTAATGATTTGTGTTGTTGTTGTTGTCATGTATGACGTTACTGTCAGACATAGAAGTCATACAGAGATTTTTCAGCTGTCAGAACAGACAACAGCTGTTCTAGAATCGACTAGATATTATCTGGATGTCTCAAATTATCTCGAAATGGTGACGAGTCGGTATTAAGGTCAAAGGTGAAGTTATCCAGTTAAGGTTTCCGGTTTTCGGGATCGGGATTCCGTTTCGAGACCCTAGGATAAAAATCGAGATCCATGGATTCCAAGATATCGAGATTAATCCGAATAAATTTTTCAAACTCTAACACTACTAACAGCAATATAGCAATGACAAAAATGCAAAATGTAGTATGTTTTCTTAATAAACACAAAAAGGCGTACTTTTACTTTTGAAAAGAAACGTGCAATTAATTTTTTTTAATCTCCTATTTGCTTCGTATATTAAAATACGGCATTAGAAGAACCAAAGTCTAGTGTCGAGCCTTTTACGCGTGTTCGCAAATAAAACCGCTGAAGAAAAGACTCTTTCAGTTTCCATACGCGGATAAAACAGAAACTAAAGCAGACTTAAATTTCATCATTTTGGGATTTTCGAGACCAAAAAACCTCCAGAATCCCAGCATTTTGAAATCTCGGGATCCCGAATTGCAAATTCTAGGCGATATTGGCATAAGGCTAAGTGATTTAGTGTTCAGTTAAGAATAAAAAAGGTGAAAAGTACGTCGAGTTTGATTCTTTGAAGTAAAGAAGAAGCAGCTGCCCTGGCATTATCAGTGCTTGTCTTAATCTTTTTATCCTGAGTCAATATTTTGTATTATTCGAGCCATAAAATATCACCCTATAAGAGAAGAACGAACTCCTACACCGGAATGATCCCATAGTGGAAGGCTACTAAAAAAGTGATTCAGGCCATCATGTCCGAGAATTTATTGGAGCTATTTGGACGCGGGCGACCATTATCTCTTGAAATATCGGGCCAAACCTTCGGATGTCACCCGCGGTTTTATATCTCTGGAAATTTTGTAACACTCGTTTATGGCCAATATTTTATAAGGATATTTTGCTGGCCTGCTACGGACAGGCTATTATGTCGTATTTTATTTTAAACCGGCACCGTATGGTTTCCGTTACGAAACTGTCATTACAAATAGTGGAATCTGTGAAAAATGCTTGCTCTAGAGTATCAATATTGGCACGTGTTTGCTGGTAAACAAAGTTTCAAGAGGCTGCAGTAATCTAGTTGTGGCTTCACACAGCTTTGGCTGGGAATGTTTTGTCTGTATTTATTTCAATGTCCCATTATAGTTTGAATTGATTGTTTCCGAGTACCGAGGTCGGTGTGTAATTATAATATGGATCTGTGTTTTCAGTTAGTTAGGGTCTCCATGGTTCTTGTAAGGAACTGACGAATGTCTGGGTTGATTTTATACAGGGTGGGCCAATAGTGCGTGGACGGAAGATTGCGGGCTTACTAAAAAATATTTCTAAAATCAATTCAGTTAAATCGGTATTTTTCAACTTTCCTGCGTGCAAGAAACTTAGCAGGCCACGAAGAATGAAAAAAAAAACCCGTTAATATAGAAGAAGCCAACCAACTCAGTAGAAAGATGAAACTAACTAGAGTAACTAGGAAAGATTATGAAAATTCCTTACAACATATTAGCTCTAACCAGAAATAATAGCGGTAACAAGAACGCTAATTTTTCATAGCCTACTAGCTATCAGTCAATTTCCTAAGTCAGTAAAAAAATGTTTAATCAAAGGAAAACAACTAGTGATTGCTACTGGCAGTAGAATATCTATGTCTTCTGAATACATTTTCACATTTAATGCCATAAAAACGTAGCCATTTCCATAAGTCAAATGTAATGGTACCTGACTGGAACCCTTCAAATGCTTCAGTAGGTACTTCTACTTATTAGCAAAATCGCGGAAAATGAAAGTTGAAATGCAGTCTGTTTGAATTGTAAAACATAATTTAGTTTGTGGAAAAGTACATGAAATAAACACAATTACAACATTACAGCGTATTTAAAAAATTCTATATAATTCATTTCAATAGATGTTCAGAATGCTTCAGTTAGATATATCTTCGCCTTTGACTTAATTAAACGGAAATGACTAATTTTTTTATCCCATTGAATGTGAAATTTTATTCTAAAGATGTTAGACTGTAAGTGGAAATCGCTGGTAATTTTCCTTTTGTTTCAAAATTTTTAATCGTTTTGGAAGGTTGTCAAGCTCACGGAGACCTCAATAGCTAGTAAGCTGTGAAAAACAAACAGTTCTGTCATACCCCAGCTTCTCATTGACATTAGATATCTTGCCGCTGTTGTATCCGGAAGAGCTGATGTGTTGTAAGGAATTTTCATGATTTTGCCTCGCTGATGTAGTTTGTTTGCATCTTTCTACTAAGTTAGTTCGCTTCTTCCATATTAACGGGCTTTTGTTTATTTTTCATGGCCTGCTAGGCTGTTTGCACGCAGGAAAATTGAAAAACACCGATTTGACTGAAAATTTGAAATAAAATGAAAACCAAAAAAGGTTGATATTGAGAATCCTATATCGTTAGGAAGGTATTCAAATTTTACATTTGTATCTATAAACCAAAATAGGCATTCCGATTGAAGTTTCTTTAATTAATCTACTGATTTCTCCATCTATAAAAAGAATTGAAGTTTATCCGTCTAATCTAAGGTGACACGTTTCATGCTTGATCATACCACCAAGTCACGGCCTTCTAGGTTTTATAATCCCTGCGATATACAACTTTTTTCTGATACCACTTATACCAAAATTGGTGATTTGCGCCTAAACGGTTCGTTTAAAGTTCCACCTATGATACATAAAGTCACACTAGAATTGACCAAGGAATCCAAATATGTAATAATATATATTGGGTTCCATTAAAAAAATGTGAGTTTGATATGAATCACTCTATATAAACGTCAAAATTTAAGTGAAATTATTTTTATGTTATAGCCCTTAAGGTTCCCTACCATGATCAAGTGACAGGTTTCTAAAATATATTTTAGTAAGCCCACAATCTTCCGTCCACACACTTTTGGCCCACCCTGTATATTTGAAGAGTTTTAGTTAGCTAGCTAGGTTATACAGAGTCGAAAACTTTATTAAAATCTATGAAATAGGTATGAAGATCCCTATGTTCTTTTCTAGTTTTCTCCATGATCACACTACCAATTATAAGTTGTTCTTTGCAATCCTGACTTTGCTTTCTGCATCCTCTTTGTTCTTATTTTGTTTTGTTGTTGCTCTTCCTTGTTCTTTTGTTCTTATTTCATCGTATTATTCATAACACTCGCACAACTTCTTTACCACCTATTAAACGAAATAAAGACAAATTAGGTGGTAAGCCAATCTGAAAATATTATACAATAAAAAAATAGATATATTGATTTATTGTACGACCAAATGTAATATTTACATTTGTAGCAAGTCAGACTAAAATAGTAAATCCATATATGTACACATAAAATAGAAAACAACAGTACAAAATTGCTACTTTACAAATTTCAAGGTACTTGTCGTTTTGAGGGCGTCCATGTACTGAGGGATTGAATAAAATGCATATTCCCGAACAAGTGCTTTTACTGAGGCGTTAAATTTTAGCTGCCTTAAGTTTTTGGGGGGAGCTGGTAAGGTATTATACAGAGGTAATTTTCATGTGTTCCTAGCAGACTTCTCTAGCCGATATCTAGGAACTCTTATTAATTCTGCAGATCGGGTATTATGAGAATGGTAATTTGAATTTAGGCTAAAATTGTTCTTATTTTTATGAATGACCACAAGATGCAAGTAAATGTATAATGATGGTAGTGTCATTATTTTGAAGTTAGGTGGTGAGGTGGAGTTTACAATGGTCTCTATAGCCAGCATCTACAGTAATACGTACAACCTTCTTCTGAAATCTAAAAATATTAACTGCATGTATAGTATCCAGTATAAGACAAACTTGCTAACACAGCTAGCTACCCGACAATCTGAAGAATCAGTCAGACGGTCAAGCAAGCACATTGGCACATTACAAACGTCCCTGCCTGTACATAAACAGATCCAGATATCCGCAGCGCTAGCTCGTCTAGATGTGTGGTACTACGAGTACCCTTGGGAACCACCGTACTCTCCGTTATCGTACTGAATTTCGTGTGTTAAATCACGCCAGCAGCCGCGGTCTTGTGTTCGAGCTTATCATCGCTGCGGGACGCCTGGCGACCGATCGTAAACTTCCTTTCAATATGGTCGGACAGTCGCTAACGCTTGGGGAGCTATCATATCCTCTACTGTTCAAACCACCATCGTTCAGAGTTACTGTTTAGTGCGAACTATGGCACTTGTCGGGCAAAAAATCTGAATAAAAACATGGAGTCGCGTTTAGTTTAGGTTAGGTTAACCCTTAAGTAGTGATGTACCACATTTAGGACCGCTATTGTTAAGGTACAGTACTTACGGTATCTTAGTTTGACAGTATACAGAAAAAAGATCATCATATTATAAACAACAAGAATATATACATTTAAAGAACACGCCTAGTCTGTCTGACGAAAGGTCAGTACTTAAGCGTTAAGTTCTACTAAGCTTAATCCTTAACTGTGTGTGTTAATACTAACGTGGGATTTCTGTTACGTAATTAACGTCGACGAAGAACAGATAGAACAGGTAACACGTTTTAAGTACTTAGGATCCGCACTGAACAGTAAATGGGACTGCGATGAAGAAGTAAGAGCACGGGTTGGATATGCGAAGACTACATTCCTTAAATTATAGAACTTTCTTCTAGCACGAAGTCTTCCGTTGGCTCTGCGGCTTCGGGTAGTAAAGTGCTACGTTTGACCCGTATTACTTTACGGAGCAGAAACGTGGTCTCTTAAAGTACGAACATTGAATCGCATAGAAGCACTTGAAATGTGGACACTCCGGAAACTCCTCCGCATTCCCTGGACTGCACATAAAACCAACGAAGAAGTACTGAGAATCGCTGGCGTAAACAGAGAACTTCTTGAGATTGTCAAACATCGGAAAATATCTTATCTTGGTCATATCCTTAGAGGTGCCGGATACTCGATACCCAAATTGATACTGCAAGGTAAGCTAGAAGGCCTACGAGGTCCGGGGAGGAAACAGCACACTTGGCTTCGAAATATAAGAGATTGGTGTGGAATAAGAGATGCCGCCACAATATTCAGACAGGCAGAAAATGGCACCCTACATATTATGATGTGAGAAGAATACGAGGGATCGCCGACGTGCGGAATTACACAGGGCACATGAAGAAGAAGAAGAAGAATTACTAACGTGCCATCTGAGAGACACCATTGGCATTTTCGTCTTTGTTAAGAAAAACTTCATTTCAAAAATGTTTTTATGAAATACGTAAATATAACAGAATCAGTTTTAAGGTTATGATAAGGTACAAACGTATTTTGAGTTTAATAAGTCATGCAAGTTAATCTTAATTCTTATAAAAATTGCATTTGCAAATACCGCCAGAGAAAATAGCAACAAATACTAAAAACAAAACCTAACAACTTATTTCCAATTTATTGTAATCAAATTCGCATGTACCAAATTCACATGCATTTTTTCTGCATAATTTTCATAAATTTTTTTGCCCACAGGCTTTAGACACCTATAACAAAAAATATAGTTCTTCGTTTCTTGATTGAGGGGAATATGCAGTACTTCTTGCGTTTTTCTAACAATTTTCATTTTATTTTTGCAATATCTTCTGAGATACCTAGAAACTATTTTTATATTTTCTCATAGCTTCCGAGGTAGACGCGTATTTTCCGTTTTTCTTTGTAAGTGTCACTTTCTATATCTCATTTGGATATCATCCTTTTCATCATTCTGCCAAGTTCTTCGTACTATTTTAAAAGCTGGTCTTAGAAATTACTACCTCCAAGATGAACTCTCGTTGAAGTACAGGGACGAATACCTATGTTTATATTTTTTCAAAAAGTTACATTAACACTTAGACGCTGTTGATACTTTATCGTTGACAAGAGGTTGTCGCTCGTGGGGTGAGGGGTAAAAACCCAGCTTCACGACGGCTTTCGAAGAATAGCGTCGTTTTGGTGCCATCGAAATAAAGCTCAAATGACTTACAGACATAGCAAAGGTCTGCACAATTCTGGTCTTTATATTTTTTGTGTGCCACCAGTAGTTTTCATTCTAAAATCCCCCAAAATTCGGGGCTGATTTGTTATTTTCACTAAATCAGAATTTTATCGCATATTAAGACGAAAAACATCAAAAAGTTCTATAACATTTTTTTCCACTGAAAGAATGATATTTTCTCAATTTTATGTTATCTGCAGCTGCTTGAACACAACCGATTTGGTCACTATAAAAAAGTACGACTTTTAGAAGCTACTAGCGATATGTGCTATTGCGAAAAATATTTTATTTATGCAAGCTTTCAGTGGAGGTGATACTATATCGGCGTTGCTAAATCAAGACGAAAAGAAGAAAAGGAGAAAGAAGAAGAAAGTAAAAGTGAGAAGCGAGGAACGCGAAACGAGAAACGAGAAGACAAAAAAAAGTATGAAAGTAACCTAGCAACGAATTCAAGAAGACCAATAAAGAAGAAGGAAGAAAACGAAAGAAGATGGAATAAAAAGGAATAAGAAAGGAGAAGAAGAAAGAATAAGTGAGGAGCAAGGAACGGAAGGGAAAACGGGAAGTCAGAACAAAGTATTAAGGTTCGACTACTTTGACCTCCCCGTGTGGAGGCAGGTTAGAATATGTCCCATCGTATATCCTGCGTGTCGTAAAAGGCGACTAAAAGGAACCGAACTACTGTCGGTATAAGCAGTAACCTCTTCTCAACCAACAGCTTTGGGTGGACGAGTTGAGAAGAGTCAGGCCACCTTCTTGTCCTTGTGGTGAGAAGTTGCCCCTAAAGGTGGATGAACCAGTAGATACCATCTCGTCAACGGCATGAGGATGCAGAAAGAAAATGGGAAACTTCTTCATTAAAGATCTTAAAGATATCCCAAGAGAAGCTCGTAAAATGAGTACATTTTACGAGTTCACAGCATGTCTGTTAAGACATTGTGACTATGATGATGATGATGACATTGCCCTAGCAACGAGTACAAAATAATTTTTAACACTGAGTGTACGTACGACTGGGAGCTTCAAGGAGCTCTCATTTTCAGATAATAAATGCAGGAGCTGATTAAAGAAGTCGACTCGATTTTTTTCAGTTCGCCTAATGACTTTATTATTCAGCTATTGATCGTTCCCTACCGTTACGAAATTCGAACGGTGGTCGCTTTGAAGCGAGACAAAACAGCAGCACCTTGTGGTCCAGGTAAAGCCGGTCTCACCCCGCCGGCCTATGTCTAGTTAAAGAGGATGATATGCACCCAATGATTAATTACGCATGCGGTTAGGCAAACAGATAGATAGATAGAGAGAAGAAAAAGAAGAACAAGAAGAAAAAGTGGAAAGAGGAGAACATAAGGAAAAGAATAAAAAAGAACAAAAAAGAGGAAAAAGAAGTAAAAAGGAGAAAATGAAGAAAATGAAGCAAGTGGAGAAAATGAAGAAAATGAAGAAAATGAAGAAAATGAAAAAAATGAAGACTATGAAGAAAATGAAAAAAATGAAGACTATGAAGAAAATGAAGAAAATGAAGAAAATGAAGAAAATGAAGAAAATGAAGAAAATGAAGAAAAAAAGGAGAAGAAAAACATGAGATAGTGAGAGTCGAAGTACGAGAAATTAAAGACGAGAAGAGAGAAGCAAGTGTTAGGTACTACTTTGACTTAGCAACGAATACAAAATAATTTTTAACACTGAGTGTACGTACGACTAGGAGGTTCAAGGAGTTCTCATTTCTCAGATAATAAATGCAGGAGCTGATTAAAGAATTCAACTCGATTTTTTTCTGATGGCCTAATGACTTTATTATTCAGCTATTGATCGTTCCCTACCGTTACGAAATTCGAACGGAGGCCGCTTTGAAACGAGACAAAACAGCAGCACCTTGTGGTCCAGGTAAAGCCGGTCTCACCCCGCCGACCGACCGTCTAGTTAAAGAGGATGATATGCACCCAATGATTAATTACGCGTGCGGTTAGGCAAACAGATAGTGCGACTTGCTCCATTGTCACCGGAAGTATTACGACGACCGTCTGAATGGCACTGCGATCGTTATTAATGATCCAGTTTTGGATTAAATGCCGTCGTCGATTTGGAAGCACAATGGAAATGTTTGGACCGGACGGCTGGAGCGAAAGATACTTGAGCTTATTAAATGATCTGGGGTTCGCATAAGAAAGAGGATCTTCGGTACAATAGGGATTGTTAGAGTGGCTTTTACAGTGAGGAGCAGACTTTCACAGTTTTTGTTATACTGGTCTACAGTGGTTTTGTTGCTCTAGATATGAGAATGATTTTGGGCCTATTCAAGCACACTATTCATGAATCTATCAATTATTTTATAAGATTTACTCTGATTTGTTCTCATGTTACACTACAAAAATCAAAAAACAAGCAACAAAACAACAAATATCTCCAATGTCAGTTACGTTGTAAGAAATTAAGGTATATCGAAGGAAATAATGAGGAAAATGTCGAAAATCTATTATGTATTTCCTTAAAATGTTTTTATGGGCTTTTCTTTTATAATTTTCCAGGGGACAATCCCTATTTAGAGACCAACAGTAATCTGCCGTCGTATGACAATCCCATCGACCCTGATACTTTTCTTCCATCCTCTGTTCCTCACTCTAATTTCCTAAATTCTAAATTATCTAGATGATTGCGGAGATAGTGTAATTTGATACTCATACTTGCTCCTAAGTCCGAAAGTTTGTCGGCATATTTTGCACAATTTCTTCATAATTTGCTGCTTTATGGTTACCCAGGAAAGTTTCGACAACCAACACAAAACTTCATCAGACTTTACCTTCTGGAACAGTCATTAATCTATGGCAACTTGTCTGATCGTACATAGAGAGAGCATGATAATTATTGAGAAATAAAGTCAATAGACCGTTGTGAAGTGGTTCAAAGTTTTATATACCTCGGTTCTTTGATCGATAATTCGGGTAGCTGTGAAAATGAGATTCGACGGCGCATTCAACAGGCACGTGTGGCCATGACAAAGCTTACTAAAATATGGCGTGACCATAACATCACTAAAGCTACCAAAATGTCGCTGGTTTAGTCTCTTGTGTTCTCCATATTTTTGTATGCCTCGGAAACTTGGACTGTTAAAAAGGCAGATCGAGCTCGCATAGACGCTTTTGAAATGTGGACATGGAGGAGAATGCTGAGAGTTCCTTATACCGCCCATCGAACTAACGTCTCCATACTGGATGAGGTCGGTAATCCAAAGAGACTATCCTCCATTGTGTCGACGAGAATGCTTACATTCTTCGGACATATACACAGAAGCGATAATATGGAGAAACTTGTAGTTCAGGGTCATGCCCCGAGTGGGCGGCGCCGTGGCCGTCCCCCTACACGCTGGGTGGATACGACGAAACAGTTGCTGGATATGAGTGTCAAGAGCGCCACTAAACTGACAACAAATCGCGAACGATGGCGAGCTACAGTGCTCAAAACTATTGGTAATATTCGTGTCGGCAATACTTACTCTAGCTCCGACTTAATGCATTTTACGAGTTCACAACATGTCTGTTAAGACATTGTGACTATGATGATGATGATGTCTAGATTCACGTGTAAGCCCTTCAATATTCTGAAATAACTGAGATCTCAGTATTCTGTGGAGCAAAGATATAACGTAATGTTTGTATGAGTAAAAAAGTTGCGCAGAAGCCTAATCATGACTGTAACATCATGTTTGATTAACAGCACACCGATAATTGTTCAAAATATAAGATATGCAAAGGTTATGGAAATTCGAGCACATTGAGTACCTTCATTGATACATTTGTAATCGGGGCACTTGGAACCATAAAAATTTGCTATATCCGGGGCAATAGGAAACAAAAATCTGTAAAGCTTTGTCGTATTTTGTCATTGAAGGGTAACTAAAAATGGCTGAAGGACTGCCTTATTTTAAACAGGAATCAGGTTTGTATAACAACTGGTCTCCTATAGAGCACTGTGGTTTGTAGGAGCATCTGAAGAGATTGATGATGACCTACTGCTCAATTGCTGGAATGGATTCTGTAAAATGTCGATCTGCCAATCAGAATTTATTGTATAAAGCACAAAGGCTTTTACAAACAAGTTAAGAAATATTTTACAAACAAAACATCACTTATTATAATAACGAATACAAGTACAGACATAAGTGTCTAAAAAGAATTTCTTGTCAAATAGCTTTTTGTAATCATTTTAAATTTGTTATTTGACAATGACTAATTTTATTAAAAAGTCCAGTTCTTCTCAGATTTATTTAGCCTTTTCAGTTCGTCAACCCTCCCACAAACGCCCCAAATTTCACCCCACCCAAAAGTGCAAAATGATAAGGAACACCTAAAGCGCCTAAAAACGAAGTTTGAGGAATATTTGAAATTTTTGTTTTTTGCTAACTACTTCGCCGTAGATGCACTGATTTTCAAAATCATAGCAGCATTACCTAGTATGACCCCACAGCATATAGCTGTCCAAATTTCATGAAAGTCCATGCAGCGGTTAGTGAGATTACGAGGCTAAAAAAACGCGGACATACAGATGGATAGACAGGCAGACCGACGGAAATGAGTGACGTGGATTTTCGTTGTGTCGGTATCATGAAACACCCGAAAAGCCTATTACCTCGAAATCGAAAATGTTCGCTATCACAATACTCCCCTCACCTATCGGTGTGGGAAGCAAGATCAAAATAATTCCTCTAATTCCATCATACTTCTTCATTTTATTCAGATTCCTGTTATGGTCCACATAGTCGAAGACCTTGGAGAGTTAGAAGTTGTATTATATAAACAATAAACCTTTAGACCCCTCCTGGGTAAAAAAACTCTTACTTCTCAAATTTTGAATATATTTCTAGGACATATTTGGACACAATCTAGTGAAGTAATATCGACCTAAACCGCCACTATACTTCAGAAACCATCCACTGATGCGCCCCTGTTCAAACCAATAAAAACACCCAGCTAGAGCGACAGCATTCACTAAATGATATTTGTTTGTCCAGCACTTCTTGTGACCACCAAGTGGCTGACACAATAACACATGCCTTTCGTTATTTTTTTCCCGTCTCATCGTGGACGTAACCTGCGCGGGCAGACTACATATATATAGGCGGTACTCATTTGCGGCCGCTCTCGGAATGCTGTCCTCTGAAATGTGTGCCTTGTTTCTCGGTTTTTGCCGGCAATTTTTCTAATGCTAATCTAATTTATCACCAGTCGCGACGGTTTTTTCGAATCGCTCTTAAGGAATGGTAACAGCTCTAAAGTGGTCCAGTCTCGGAAATAAAAAAGATAAAAGCTCCTAATTTATTGGTGCTTTTTTAAGGCGCGTCGCTTTATATCCGAGGAGCTTTAATATTACTTGTTTTGTAGGAGTGAGGAATGAGGTATCTTTCAGATGTTTGGTCCTAGCCTTCTGTCGTTTTAGAGAGTATACTAAGCGTTTTCAGTTCTGCTTCCCATACCTAAGGTGGAGCAACTCCAAAATGTTTTGTCCACTATCCATTATCTTACAAAAATTACCTTGCGCATATTTCTATACATTATTATACAGGGTGGCCAATCGGGTGACGACAATATTTTTTTTAGATAGCCCGTACCGAGACCTTTCCAAAACATGCCTATGTATATGTACGGATTATTGATAGTTTTCGAGTTATGAATTTTTTTTTGAAAACTTAGAGATTTTCCAGTTATTCCAAGAAATCGTCAAAAACAAAAACAAGACTGCTTTTTGGCTTTTATTATTTTCTGCAATTATACTCAGTACTGAGTTTATTTTAATATCGAATAAAGAGAACCTGTACATCCGAACAATAATTAAGTACATTTTGGGCCCAAAGTTTGAAATCTCTGTTTTTAGTCAGGAGACCAAAACGTTCAAAATAAAATTAAAAATACTTATGCCTGCTTCTGGAGCCTCAAACTAATCTTAAGAACTTTATAAGGCATTGCACTTTCGAAATAATAATGAAAAAATAGCACTTATGGGAGCATTTTGCTCCGTACGTGACTGTTAAAGGTAGAAAGGTGATAATTCACGAATTTCCAAAATCATTTAAAAAACTATTATTTTACTTTATTATGACAAATTAAAGAAAAAAACTCATAACAACTAATAAACACGATAATTATTGATGTTTTAATCACTTTTAATAAAAAAAAATTAATACCTGTGCTTTTTGCTGTGTACTATTGAACTTCTGCTAAATTAAGTTGTATGGAAAGTTAACAAAGGAAAAGAATAATAAAACAACAATCTGACTCCAAATTCAATGGCGGAATTACCTGGGAAGCATTATCGTAGCATACGCCATTCCTTTTACTTTCCACACCAATAAGTGAGGGGAGGATTGTGATCGTGAAAATTTTCGATTTTGAGATAATAGGTTTTTTGGGCGTTTTATAATGTCTACATAACGAAAATCCGCGTCACTCATTTCCGTCGTTCTGTCTGTCGGTCTGTCTGTCTGTACAAGTTTTTCTAGCCTCGTAATCTCAGTAACCGCTGCATGGACTGTGATGAAATTTGGGCAGCAATATGCTGTGGGGTCTTAGTAGGTAATGCTGCTATAATTTTGGAAATCGGTACATGTCCTGCGGAGTAATTGAAACAAAAATTTCAAATATTCTCCAAACTTCGTTTTTAGGCAACTGAAAAACTTGTTGTATTCATGATATGATGACTACTGACTTGTCAAGGAAGACCTAGCGATATAGATCACCTTTTTAGGTCCATCCGAACTTTGCCTTGCGTATTACCGAAAATTAATTAACACAACTGCGCTTCGCCGACATGAGCTCGCAAAAAGCTACTCTGAAAGAAAGGGATGGCGTATATGCTACGACATCGCTTCCCAGGTAATTCTGCCATGAAATTGGAAGTCAGAGTATTGTTTCATTAATCCTTTCCTTTTTTAACTTTCCATACAACTTAATTTAGCAGAAGTTCAATGGTACATGACAAAAACACATCAGAAATCACAATTTGGGTAGTAGTTTTTTTATTAAAAGTCATCAAAACATCAACGATTATCGGGTTTATTAGTTGTTACGAGTTTTTTTTCTTTAATTTGTCAGAATAAAGCAAAATAATAGTTTTTTAAATCATTTTAAAAATCCGAGAATTATCGCCTTTTTACCTTTCATATTCAAATACGGCGCAAAATGTCCCCATAAGTGCTACTTTTTCATTATTATTTCGAAAGTGCAATGCCTTGCAAAGTTTTTAAGATTAGTTTGAAGCTCCAGGACCAGGCATAAGTATTTTTAATTTTATTTTGAAGGTTTTGGTCTCCTGACTAAAAACAGAGATTTCAAACTTTGGGCCCAAAATGTACTTAATTATTGTTCAGATGTACAGGTTCTCTTTATTGGATATTAAAATAAGCTCAGTACTGAGTATAATTTCAGAAAAAAATAAAAGCCAAAAAGCATTCTTGTTTTTGTTTTTGACGATTTCTTGGAAAAACTGGAAAATCTCTAAGTTTTCAAAAAAAAATCATAACTCGAAAACTATCAATAATCGGTACACATACATGGGGGTGTTTTGGATAGGTCTCGGTACGGGCTATATCTAAAAAAAATATTATCGTCACCCGATTGGCCACCCTGTATAGTACTAGTAGTGAAGTATATAGCTATTAAAACTAAACTCCGTCCGTTTATGTACTCTGTGTACCTTGAAAATAAAGACGCTTATAACTACAACTATTTTAATGTTTTACGAAAAGTCAAAAACATATCACTGTAATGACTTATGGTCCGATAGATAAATTTGATTTCGACATTTTAAGTTTGTTGAAATGCTGAAAATATCAACTGGTTCTTTATTACACTTGAACGCAATCGCAACGATACGGTTGTCGTTGACAGATCACTCCATCTTTACTACGCAAATTGTCAACTTGCAATTATTTCTTTATAATAGATATGCGATTTATGATAAATAAAGAAAAGCACGAGCATTTTGTCAAAATACAAGTTGGTGCAAAATCAAGTACCCTATGGAATGTTGTCATAGTTTCGTTGAGATCTGTTTGAGTTCTTCTGTCAGCTTTCAAAGTAGATGCTTGGAAAATCCATTACGAATCGATATACGCCTCAAAAACGTGCCAAAATCATAATTTCTTTTTATCGTTGTAATTCGTTGATTATCCTAGCTCAACGAGAATACCGTAGAAAACTGCAAAGACGTTTCGGCGATTAGTGATGAATTTTCAACAAACTAGATCTACATCTGATACACCGCATATTGGCAGACCTCGTTCAGCATGTTCAAGGGATAATATAGACCGCGTACGTTGTGATGTGATGGAAAGGCCTAGCACATCAACAATAAAACGATCTTCACAATTAAACATTACCCGACGTTCATTACAACGAAGTCTGGTCAAAGGTTTGCACTTGTTCCCCACAAAGTACAGCTAACCCATAAAATTCTGCCTTTAGGCGTTGAAAAACGACTTCAATATTGTAATGCTATCGTAAGCTTTGAAAACGAAATCTATAATTTTTGGGATAAAATCATAATGAGCGACGAAGCTCATTTTTATTTGAATGGGGCGGTGAATAGGCATCAGAACCATCGCTTCTGAAAATTATTTACCAGCAACCGTTACATGAGCCAGAAATGACCGTGTGGTGTGGCGTTAGTGGTACAAAAATTTTAGGACCTTATTTTTTTGAGCACGATCGGGGAAGAACCACCACAGTTAATGAAGATCGCCACAGAAGCACAGTATATCCAATTATACAGTAGCGCAACTCTCCACAATTTTGGTGGTTCGCGCACAGCATCCCGCGCATCTTTCGCAGGATGTTAAGCACGGCGATCACCTGAGTCGTGTTCAGTCTATGAAAGTGAAGGTATTGTCTTTGACAAAACCGGATTAAGGAATTTGGTGATACGCTGATATGGATATCGGGACGCGTGAAGTCAAATGTTGCGCCGCTGTAGGCTGTATTAACAATTCCTAAAACTGTGACTATAGTTTTTTAAGCTTCCTCAAGATGCTGCCAGGTATGCGATTCCTCCAATCTTTAATGTGCTCCTTTATTACCTAATAATATTGAAGTGTAATAGCATAGCTCCATTTGTCTCTAACAAAGTCTGTTGGGTATTAGGGTAGCTGTGTGTTTTTTTTTTCGGTTTTTAGAAAAGCCAGACCTTACGGAAAGTCGCTCTTTAATTATGAGCCTAAAGTCAGAATAATAATTTCTCACTGTTTCCTTACAGCACCAAAACGTTCAAAAGATCTTTCACGACATATAACAAAATGAATGTGATTATGCATTCCAACATTATGAAATTTTAAGCAGGAAGTGAAGTCCATTTTAATGGATGCTCAACTAGAAAGTTCACAATAAAGAGAATCAACATGCTAGTTTCAAAAATATATCATTTTCCTCTATAAACATGGATTCTTTTCTTCAATATGCCTATTCATATGTGATATACAAATATAGTAGGAAAAGTAGTCTTGGTAAACTAGATAAAAAACAGTTTTGCAATTTCTTTTATAAATAACGACCAGTTTACTATATTTTATCGTTGTTATAAACATATTGATCATTATTTTTTATGTACACCTAACAAATTTTCATCGGTTTTGCTGTTTACCACGTTTTCGTACGTTAAATGTTTTTCTATGATGATTGATGAAGATAAATTTAAAACAATAAAGCCGCCTATTTTCTCAACAACAACAAGTCAACAATTTTCTTTCATACACCGACTATTTCTTGTTTTGCTTCTAAAAAAATGTTTACACCCCATTTATATGCAAAGCATCCATGATGAATTAGAAGAATCAGTACAAAACATTTTCACGTACAGTAAATGCCAATGCATGGATATAACTTACAAATTGTAATTCAGAATTCCAAAGACAACTGCCTAACCTCGATGAAGAATATCACATTACCACACTGCTCTCAAAATTTACTCTATTTACGAGACATATCGCGTCCACTAAACTTATTGCAACACAATAAATGCGCTTCTTCACTCTATTATTGCTAAGCCGACCCTGTGCTCAAAACGTAAACGGCAATACTCGCGGCTCGTCCTGAGGAGCCGACGTGGGGTTATGAGAGGCCAGTTTTTCGGAGACAAACTGTCTGCATGATTTCTAGGGAGTTGCGCTACTGTACAATTGGATATACTGTGACAGAAGCATTCTGTTGGGTTTTTTAATTCTATAAATGGAAAAGCTTAACCAGGAAGATATTTGGTATCAACAAGATGGTGCCACAGTATACATGGTCCGTGAGATAATAGCCATTTTGAATAAAATCTTTCCTGGACGCCTTATCTCGAAAAAAGTTTCCGATTTAACTATTTCAGATTTTTAGTTAAGGGGTTACCTTAAAGATAGGGTATGAGCACTAGAAGCATTAAAAGACAACATCTGGAAAGAAATTGACAGAGTACCACCTAAAGTGTTGGAGAAAGTTTTGAAAAATGCTTTTAAAAGAGCTTATTGTTGTGCTAATGCTGGGGGTGACCATTTGGTCAATGTTGTTTTAACTGTGTAACAAAAATAATTTTTAGGATTTACATAAACATGTTTCGTTTATAATATGGCTGTTTTTTTCATTAGTATCACTTTTATATAAAAAAGAAGTAGGCGAGTTTGTTTTACGCCACCTTGTATTATACAAACGTTTGAAATTGAGGGCAATTTAACATCGATACATAGGTACACTTTTCTAGTATAGCAACTTGCATAATTGTCCGTTACAGCTCAAGTACACCTCATAAAATAAAAACCACCACACATATTGAGAGAGGGAAAAGAGAGTCGCAACATAAGCGCCATAATTAACATGTGGTACGACACCAAGTACAATACGCGTCAGCCTGAACAAGTAACCCAGATTTAGATATATCGCCGGTGAGCAAACATTTGCATGTCAGAGGATCCCTTATGGCGTCCAGACAAAACGACATTACGCTGGAGCGTGGATAAAGTTTGAATTATAGCTGCTGGGTACATCGGCTGCTTGCAGTGTTCTGTTACAATATGGGTCTTCGAGAGGCTGGGGTTTGTTCTGGTTTTGTTTTTTTTATGATGGGGTTACAGAGTAATTATTACAGGTCAACGAATGTGAAGCGTTAGTCCATGTAATTTTTTTTTTACTTCAGGTTTTAGGCACTTTGCCTGTTACGTTTTCTCGGTCTTGCGATATCTTCTTCCAGAGCATATAAAATCTGGCTCTGCGTGGAATCCTGTCTTTGTGGATTCGTTCTACATTTCTATTTAGTTTTATTTGCCTTTATTTCTTCATTTATATGGAATATGTCTAATTCCGCTCTGATATCTATGTTGCTTAGTCTAATTTTGTGCAACCTTTCCCTCTTTTTCATAGACATTTTATTTCTTGTGTTTGTATCTTTTTTTCTTATTTTTTCGTTGTTGTGCAAGTTTCACTATCGTATAAAAGCATTGTAACAGTTATCGTCTCGTAAAACTTCACTTGAGTATCTTTTCTTCCTTTACTCTTTAATCTTTTTCTAATAGTTGGTAACTTTATTAAGATTTCCTTTTATATATTTGCTTTTGTGTAAGATGTATCGCAGCCTAAGTATTTGAAGTGTTTTACCTGTTCCAGTACTTCATCGTTTATGACAATCTTTCTGGATATTTACCTAGCTATCCAATTATATCTGTTGTGGCCATGTCGTTTATTTTCCTTTTTTATATATATTTTTTTTTTACCATTTCCGCTTTCAGTCGAAGCGTTAAATTTATTTTGTTATAAAATTTATTATTACATTATTCGCGTGATGTCAAGGCATTTTTTCCCTTTGCCTTTGTCTTTTCCCGCATGCTACGCCACTCCTTTTTCTTCTTAAAAAGGAAGCAGCCATAAATGTCAAAAATAAGAAGGAAGTAATATGGCAGTCGAGTCGCTATAACCGTACCTGTGGTACGAGTCGCCGCACGTCGCCGTTCCGCATAAGACGTAACTCCGCTAAACGCTCTAACCCTCGCTCTAACCTTACTACGGCCACGCCGCTAAGATCGGATTCAACGGTCCAGGGTCCTAGAAGACCCACGGAGTGCATCAGGGGGCCCCCCAACTCCGAACGCAACCAGGATTGTCCTGCTAGACGCCGCCAGACCACGCTACGAAGCCAAGGTAAGGGAATTACTGTGCCTTGACTTATCTTTCTACTCGTTCTTTTAATTACCATATCGCTACGCTACGCTTCTTTTCTAAATTATTATTATTTAACGCTTGGACAATTAACTGTCGAAAGGATCTTATATACTAGTCCATTCATCTCTCCTCTGGAGTTAACTTTTCGCCAGTTGAGACTTTAGAGCCTTAATTGGGGAACGCGTGCTTTGCACAACAATATCAGATTCTTTGGGATTCGACTAGAGATTTAGTTATTTGGGGTATTATGGTTCACACCTATTTAGAGTTCACGGTTCGTTGGGTAATATTTTTTTTCATGTTTGCAACGTTGCCAAGTTATGAATTATTTTCCAAATTTTCAAACAAGTATCCTCGATTTTAATTTATTTTAAATAGAATCCTCTACTTATTTTTATTGCAATGAATTGCGTATATCGAATGTAGTAAGATCTCACAATTTCAAAATTTTGTTTCTATTACTTACTGAGATACGGTAACACTGTTTTTTCAGTAAACGGTACCGGAACGCCCAAATATTTCCAAAACTACTACAGCTGGAGAGGTGAAATTCGATACTTTGGGGTTTTTGAATATACAGAATTCAAAAACGCTAACATCGGTGCTTTCAGATTTACCACTTTTACATTAGACTTCATAAATGCGGCATTCCATTCAAAATTATGACGTAAAATTGGTAAATCTGACAACACTGGTTTTAGCTTTTTTGAGTTCTGTATGTTCAAAGACCCCCCAGTATTGAATTTCACCTCTCCAGCTGTGGCAGTTTTGGAAATATTTAAGCGTTCCGGTACCGTTTACTGAAAAAGCGGTGTTGCCGTATCTCAGTAATTAATAGAAGCAAAATTTTGAAATTGTGAGATCTTAATAAATGCGACATGCGCAATTCATCAATAAAAATAAGTAGAGGATTCTATTTAAAGTAAATTAAAATCGGGGATACTTGTTTAAAAATTTGGAAAAATAATTCATAACTTGGCAACGTTGCAAACGCGAAAAAAAAATTACAAGGCAAGGTAGGGCATGAGTAGATATTTCGATTTAAAATAAAAACTACAGGGTGTTACATTTAAAAAAAGTAAAATGACCTTCATGTTAAAATTCTGCCAAAAACACCCTGTAGATACAAATTGCTGGTAAGATCCAAAGTAATATCCACTTTATATTCAAGTAACTCGCTGTATGATATTATTGAGAATAGTTGAAGGAACATATCAATTTGGATGTATTACTTGCGACCTTGCAAATCCGGAAATTAATAGAAAATAAATTATAACTTGGCAACGTCGCAACCCATCCCAAAAATATATTAGTGTTGAATAGAGATCAATGATGGAAACTAGAAGGATTTAAGAAAAAGTTATAGTTCCATATAGAAAAATCAAATTGATCACTATCCTACTTTCCCGCAACACCCTGTATATTTAAAGATATCTTTACAATATGCGTCTTAAGTAACCAAATAACTTTTGTATTTGACATTTTCTTCTATCAGGTATATCTTGCGAGATATCGAAGAATTACACACTAACTGGACATATGGTATAATATCTGTTGCACTCCTTACATAGAACTTTGTACCTAAATAATTTAAGTTTAAGTCAAATAGTGTTTTTTTTTTGAAGAAAAAACCTTTTTTCTATCATGTTATCATTACTGACCGCATTTTTCATACTATCAGGCCTCAAAACTCGTTCTATTATTTCCGATGAATGATTAATATATTATGTTTTTATCAACTTTGTGAACAATGTGGAGAAGGTGGTGAGTCTAGTAATTTCAAATTCTTTAGATATGTAAGCTACATACAGGGGTTTTTTTATAAGTGAGCAGACCACGCAGGCAGAGCCTAAACACCAGAGTTCCGCGTCTGCTGTGAAAGGGTTATGTTAGGGGAAGTTTGTTAACGCGGGATTTGAATGGGCCAATACCCGCAGGCCTAATAAATACTACTTTTGGCAGTCCATTCCAAGCCTTGGACACCCTGGGAATAAATGTGCGGTTGTCCGCTCGGTTCTTAATGTATGAAGAACGACCGTCTTAGGATGAGATGCAGCGGTCGCACGGGTACATCTGATAGGAGCGGTGAGCGGCTGAACGATAGAGGACAGCTCAGAGGAGCAGATTCCGTTGGAATATCGGTAGAAGAGTGAGAGGTCACCATCCACACGCCGGTGAGAGTGTGGCTTGAGGTGGCGCGTTAAGGCCGAGTCGCCAATTAGTCGAATTGCCCTTCTCTGGACGGCATCTAGTATAGACAGGGTAGTAGGGGCAGCAGCTCCCCAGACATGACACATGGGTGTCTTTTTCTTCTTCCTTTCTTCTTTTGGAGTGGCTTGAAACACCGCAAATGGAGCCTGAAACGCCCGTCGTGCGTAACGTCGTTGAGTCTCGTTGCCCAATAAAAATGAGCCGCCGCAGGAAGAGCCAGCGGACAAGAAGAATATTAGAGGATAATTAAATAAATTACATACGACAGGCTGGCAATTGCGAAACCAAACCTGCTGCAATGTTTACACGTGAAGCTCGCTTTATAATTGCGATTATTCGCAATAAAATATTGTTTTATCGGATATAAATACCGGGGAGGCACAGCGGCGCGCGGCGGGTGCGCCTGGATTGACACAGAAATGAGGTCCTTGCAGTAGTCCTAAATTTGGATTGAGAGTATGTTTACAGAAAAGCTTGACAAAAATTGGCAACGATAATTGGCTTATAAATCTAACAAACACCTGTATTCCGGATGATGTCAAACGTTTCTTAAGTTTGGGCCCAAACTTCTCATTACCCAACATGAAACTACCAATAAATCAAATTATAGCAAGTGTTGAAAAAGGAATATCTTTAATTCAAAATATAAACAAAGACCAAACTAGAAATCAGATTTGTAACATTATCACCAACTTTCGTAATAAGCTGAATAATACAAAAAAGACATGTAAAAACAAATACAACTTCCTTCTCAAATCAACCAAAAATTTCTTGAAAGATAACCCACACCTGTGTATCCTTTGTGCTGATAAATGTAATAAAACTGTCATCATGGATATATCTTCTTATAAAGACAAGTTATTGAGTCTATTGAATAATGCTACAACTTATAAAAAGGAGAAGTCTGACCCAACACGTAAAACACAAGATTATTTAAACAAAATGGTACTAAATTGGCATCAAAAAAATTTTATTGACAGCAATATAAAAAACAAACTATGTTGCTACAACGGTGTTGCACCTTATATTTACGGACTACCTAAACTACATAAACCTAATGTTCCTTTACGACCAATTGTGGGCAACACTGGAGCACCTACATACCAACTCTCGAAGTACCTCTCTGATACTATTTCAAAAATTTTAGGAAATTCCAATTATCATATAAAAGATTCTTGGCATTTCCACGAATTTATTAAATCGCAAACAATTCCAAGCAACCATCTACTTGTCTCTTTTGATGTAGTGTCACTGTTTACAAATATACCTGTCGACCTGGCCATCGAATGCATTGAAAAACGTTGGAACGATCTAGAATGTTATACACCACTCCCTCCAAATGAATTTAAATCCGCAGTGAAGTTCTGCTTAAATACCACATATTTTAGATTTGAAGATCAATATTACTCGCAGATTTTTGGCATTGCAATGGGTTCACCGACTTCTTCAACTATCGCAAATCTTGTCATGGAAGAACTAGAACAAAATGTTATTGACAAATTGACCATCAAACCTGCCTTCTATAAAAGATACGTCGACGACTGTCTACTCTGTATACATTCTGATCAAATTGAACAAACATTCGAAGTTTTCAATAATTTCCATCCCAGGCTACAATTTACAAAAGAAGTTGAAAATAATAAAACATTACATTTTCTTGACGTTACATTGAAGTATGACAGTGATGGTTATATTGAAACAAATTGGTTTACAAAATTAATATGGTCAGGAAGATACCTCAACTTTGATTCTAACGTGCCGAAAACATATAAAACCAGTGTAATAGATAGTCTCACCGATCGAGCCATTTTACTCTCTGACGTCAAAAACAGACCTGACAATCTCAAAAAGGTAAGGAATATCCTGTCCCAAAACAATTACCCCCAGCACTTCACAAACACTACTATCAAGAAGAGAGTTCATCAACTTTATAACCGCCAGCAACGTTCAAATAATGATAATAATAAAAAGAAATATTTGTCAATGCCTTATACTCCTGGACTCTCCGAAAACATTAAAAAAATTTTCAATAAGTTTAACGTAAATGTTGCTCATACTGCCACGACAACAACCCGTGCAGTATTTTCAAACCTGAAACCTGCATTAGAAAAAGACATGCATAGCAATTTGGTTTATGAAATACCTTGTAAAGATTGCCCCAACTTATACATAGGACAAACTAAACAATATTTAAATAAACGCATATATAAACACAAATATGATATTAAAAACAAAAACCTGAATTCTACCGCCCTCAGCAAACATGCTATAGAAAATAAACATACCATCGATTTTAACAACGTTAGAACTTTATGCAAAGAGAAAGATTGGTATAAAAGAAACATCTTAGAGATGATACATATAAAAAAAAGTTCTAACAGCATAAATTTCAGGACAGATACAAGCAATCTTTCATGCATATATACAAATTTAATAAATGGAACATAGCCTATACTTTCTTCCATCTTATCAATATTTACCTTCCTCCCTCGATATTTAATTGTTAAAAAAAAATTTAATTATAAATGTTAGTCATTCTGTATCTGTTTGACAATTCTGATATTTTATTTTAGTTTTAGTACCTGGAGATGACGCCTAATAGAAGCGTCGAAACGTAGTAGGATTTTATAATTTGGAAATATAACAAGTTACCGTATCCCAAGATTGTTTTACTAAATAGAAAAGAAAAACGTATTCAAATGGTACTTAGGACAAAACTGAGGTTGGGTTAGGTTAGGTTAGGTTGAAAGTGAGTGAGGCAGAGCTGCCTCCTGCCACTGCGACTCAATTGTGTCTATTGTGGCTCACACCTTTTTAGAGTTCACCGTTCAGTCCGCACCTCTTCACGAAGGCGATCAACGTGAAGGGTGAAACTTCCTTGAAGTCATGAGGTTCCAGTTGGGCAAATCTGAATATCTGGAACCTAGCATTGTCCAGTACTGGACAGGAGCAAAGAATGTGCTCCGCTGTTTCGTCCTCCACGTAGCAGAAGCGACAGTCTGAAGTTTGTTCAAGACCCAACTTCCGCATATGGTACCTTAGACGACCACGTTCCGTCAGCAGACCGACCAGAATGCGTAATTAACGTCCTCAAATTATATAGGACACGAGGTTTCGTAGTAATAAAAGATCAAATAAATATTTTAGATTTTTTGTGGGTGAACCTCAGGATCCGGGCGTCCGAGATTTTCGATTTTCATTAAACGAGACTGAAACTCAAAACAACGCCCGGATTTATAATTAGCGTCCTCAAATTATGTAGGACACGAGGTTTCGTCGTAATAGAAGATCAACTAAAGATTTTAGTTTTTTTGTGGGTGAACCTCAGGATCCGGGCGTCCGAGATTTTCGATTTTCATTAAACGAGACTGAAACTCAGAACAGCGTCCGGATTTATAATTAGCATCCTCAAATTATGTAGGACACAAGGTTTCGTCATAACAGAAGATCAAATAAAGATTTTATATTTTTTGTGGGTGAACCTCAGGATCCGGGCGTCCGAGATTTTCGATTTTTATTAAGCGAGACTGAAACTCAAAACAACGTCCGGATTTATAATTAGCGTCCTTAAATTATGTAGGACACGGGGTTTCGTCGTAATAGAAGATTAAATAAAGATTTTAGATTTTTTGTGGGTGAACCTCAGGATCCGGGCGTCCGAGTTTTTCGATTTTCATTAAACGAGACTGAAACTCAATACAGCGTCCGGATTTATAATAAGCATCCTCAAATCATGTAGGACACGAGGTTTAGGTTTCGTCGTTATAGAAGGTCAAATAAAGATTTTAGATTTTTTGTGGGTGAGCCTCAGGATCCGGGCGTCCGAGATTTTCGATTTTCATTAAACGAGACTGAAACTCAAAACAACGTCTGGATTTATAATTAGCGTCCTCAAATAATGTAGGACACGAGGTTTCATCATAATAGAAGATCAAATAAATATTTTAGATTTTTTGTGGGTGAACCTCGGGATCCGGGCGTCCGAGATTTTCGATTTTCATTAAACGAGACTGAAACTCAAAACAACGTCCGGATTTGTAATTAACGTCCTCAAATTATGTAGGACACGAGGTTTCGTCGTAATAGAAGATCAAATAAAGATTTTAGGTTTTTTGTGGGTGAACCTCAGGATCCGGACGTCCGAGATTTTCGATTTTCATTAAACGAGACTGAAACTCAGAACAGCGTCCGGATTTATAATTAGCATCCTCAAATTATGTAGGACACAAGGTTTCGTCATAATAGAAGATCAAATAAAGATTTTATATTTTTTGTGGGTGAACCTCAGGATCCGGGCGTCCGAGATTTTCGATTTTTATTAAGCGAGACTGAAACTCAAAACAACGTCCGGATTTATAATTAGCGTCCTTAAATTATGTAGGACACGAGGTTTAGGTTTCGTCGTTATAGAAGATCAAATAAAGATTTTAGATTTTTTGTGGGTGAACCTCAGGATCCGGGCGTCCGAGATTTTCGATTTTCATTAAACGAGACTGAAACTCAAAACAGCGTCCGGATTTATAATTAGCGTCCTCAAGTTATGTAGGACACGAGGTTTCGTTATAATAGAAGATCAAATAAAGATTTTAGATTTTTTGTGGGTGAACCTCAGGATCCGGGCGTCCGAGATGTTCGATTTTCATTAAACGAGACTGAAACTCAAAACAACGTCCGGATTTGTAATTAACGTCCTCAAATTATGTAGGATACGAGGTTTCGTCGTAATAGAAGATCAGATAAAGATTTTAGATTTTTTGTGGGTGAACCTCAGGATCCGGACGTCGGAGATCTTCGATTTTCATTAAACGAGACTGAAACTCAAAACAGCGTCCGGATTTATAATTAGCGTCCTCAAATTATGTAGGACACGAGGTTTCGTCGTAATAGGAGATCAAATAAAGATTTTAGATTTTTAGTGGGTGAACCTCAGGATCCGGGCGTCCGAGATTTTCGATTTTCATTGAACGAGACTAAAACTCAAAACAACGTCCGGATTTGTAATTAACGTCCTCAAATTATATAGGACACGAGGTTTCGTCGTAATAGAAGGTCAAATAAAGGTTTTAGATTTTTTGTGGGTGAACCTCAGGATCCGGGCGTCCGAGATTTTCGATTTTCATTAAACGAGACTGAAACTCAAAACAACGTCCGCATTTGTAATTAACGTCCTCAAATTATGTAGGACACGAGGTTTCGTCGTAATAGAAGATCAAATAAAGATTTTAGCTTTTTTGTGGGTGAACCTCAGGATCCGGACGTCCGAGATTTTCGATTTTCATTAAACGAGACTGAAACTCAAAACAGCGTCCGGATTTATAATTAGCGTCCTCAAATTATGTAGGACACGAGGTTTCGTCGCAATAGGAGATCAAATAAAGATTTTAGATTTTTTGTGGGTGAACCTCAGGATCCGGGCGTCCGAGATTTTCGATTTTCATTGAACGAGACTAAAACTCAAAACAACGTCCGGATTTGTAATTAACGTCCTCAAATTATGTAGGACACGAGGTTTCGTCGTAATAGAAGGTCAAATAAAGGTTTTAGATTTTTTGTGGGTGAACCTCAGGATCCGGGCGTCCGAGATTTTCGATTTTCATTAAACTAGACTGAAACTCAAAACAGCGTCCGGATTTAAAATTAGCTTCCTCAAATAATGTAGGACACGAGGTTTCGTCATAATAGAAGATCAAATAAAGATTTTAGATTTTTTGTGGGTGAACCTCAGGATCCGGGTGTCTGAGATTTTCGATTTTCATTAAACGAGACTGAAACTCAAAACAACGTCTGGATTTATAATTAGCGTCCTCAAATAATGTAGGACACGAGGTTTCGTCATAATAGAAGATCAAATAAATATTTTAGATTTTTTATGGGTGAACCTCAGGATCCGGACGTCCGAGATTTTCGATTTTCATTGAACGAGACTAAAACTCAAAACAACGTCCGGATTTGTAATTAACGTCCTCAAATTATGTAGGACACGAGGTTTCGTCGTAATAGAAGGTCAAATAAAGGTTTTAGATTTTTTGTGGGTGAACCTCAAGATCCGGGCGTCCGAGATTTTCGATTTTCATTAAACGAGGCTGAAACTCAAAACAACGTCCGGATTTGTAATTAACTTCCTCAAATTATGTAGCACACGAGGTGTCGTCGTAATAGAAGGTCAAATAAAGGTTTTAGATTTTTTGTGGGTGAGCCTCAGGATCCGGGCGTCCGAGATTTTCGATTTTCATTAAACGAGACTGAAACTCAAAACAACGTCTGGATTTATAATTAGCGTCCTCAAATAATGTAGGACACGAGGTTTCATCATAATAGAAGATCAAATAAATATTTTAGATTTTTTGTGGGTGAACCTCGGGATCCGGGCGTCCGAGATTTTCGATTTTCATTAAACGAGACTGAAACTCAAAAAAACGTCCGGATTTATAATTAGCGTCCTCAAAATATGTAGGACACGAGGTTTCGTCGTAATAAAAGATCAAATAAAGATTTTAGATTTTTTGTGGGTGAACCTCAGGATCCGGGCGTCCGAGATTTTCGATTTTCATTAAACGAGACTGAAACTGAAAACAGCGTCCGGATTTATAATTAGCGTCCTCAAATTATGTAGGACACGAGGTTTCGTCGTATGACTCACGTACAAACGGCTCTTAAGACTTACGAATTCTAAGACGGTCACCTGATTCTCACCTAAGCTGTTAACATGTAACAAATGGTCTAGAAATAACGACGTAGGCAGTTAAAAGTTGTGGAAATGTGAAATCATCTCAATAAATATAAACGTTGTTATTACCGATAATACAGTTACTGCGATATAACATTAGTTTTTATAACCATGCAGAAATTGAAGTGTCGACAAATGTGGTACATTGGAGCACTTGCCGTGCCAAACGTAGTGAGAAAGGATGTGAGATACCTGATGTTAATAAGTTCAGATTCTATCTGTTCTATACAGAGTATCCCTTTATGGCATTTTATTGGAATTGGATTAGTTTGAAATTACTGATGGTATTTTCTAGGAAATAGGACCAAATTAAAATTTGTTTTTGCAGTAATAATGATTTCATCTTTATTTCTAAAAACTAAGAGGAACATGAGTAGCAGAGTTTAGCCTTGGTTATATTTAACGACGTTCAATGCAATATACAGAAAATTAAATATAAGAAGTACATGAAATATTAAAACAGTGATTATAAGGGTTTCTAAGGATGTTTGCCTAAAAAAAAGAAAAATCTTTATTGATTTTGTAAAACGATACTAAGTAGACTGTAAGCTACAGTTCGTCAGTATCTAGTAAGTAGCATATTTTTAACAGATTTACCGAAAAATTATAGTGTCAGTATTTTGAAAGTATTATTCAATCGAATAGTCGAAAAAGTAACTGCATCGTATGAAAAACTTCTGCGGAATAACATTGTATTATATGGAGTAGCTCTGAGATGTTGTAACGATTCCTAATATTTCTGTCATTGGCCTCATAACAAAAAATCAGTTTTTGTCTTAGAAGTTCAGGTTTTGATGAAGGCAGCAATTTGTGAATTAGCATTAAATACTTATTTCTACAATATTTGCTAACGTAATCTACTTCAGGCTTTAATAACAAATAGATTTATTATTAAATAGTGTTGTCTAAAGCAGGCCTTAGTTTTAGAGGAATCTAAAATCAAATTATTTGCAGAGAACCAGTTACGTAATGTAATGCCTTCAGTCTATCTGTACTTTGGCTTTGTCAAATTCATCTATTTCTCATCTTCAATATCCTACCCATCAGCATACTGCCAGTATTCTCAAAAATTTCAGAAAAAATCGTTCAAATTCAAGTTGTTGAAGAGCAGAAAATTATCCCTCATAACCCATCTGGCTTCAGATAGCATTACAATACAACATCTGGCTTATTAAACCTATAGGACAACGTAATCCGTGCGCTGCGCTGGACAAAAAAATTGGCAATGGCTCTCATTTGAGTCAACTACTCCAAAGCTTTCGACAAAACCGATCACACACTTTTATGTGCCAAGCTACGGTGCATTGGTTGTAACGGCATTGTAATCAAGTTTTTTGAAAGCTACCCCACGCATCGTACTCAATGTGTATCTTTTAGGGGCGCAATGTCTAATGTCACCCTCATACCCTCGGGTGACATATATTTTTGATTTTGCCAAAACGATTCAAAACTCCTTTGCAGGTTACATACAACTAACCCACTGTGTCAGTTTAGATGGTTTACTGAATACTATCCCAGCTTTGCAAGAAGATAATCTACGGATCTCAATCTAGACATAAGTCCAGAGAAATCCAAAATACTGGTTTTCTGTCCAGACAGTATGCAAACAGGTTCCTGGTAAATTTCAAGATGTGGAAAAACTCTGTGAAATCTTGCTGTTTTAAATTCCTGCAACATTTCATACTATCAATGCTTGGATCAAGTCACTAGAAAAAGGATTCAAATAATTCAAAATCATTGCATCCGCTTCATATTTGGCATGAGAAGGTACGATCATATATCTCACAAGGACCTGACGTTCAAACGGCTAAAGTTTGATGAAGTAGATAAGCTTAATTTTCTGACTTTCATCTACAAATTAATAGCATCATCTAAGCCTGCATATTTATGTGAAAAAATTATTTTCAACTGTTCACTTTACGACAGAATTGTTAAAAACAGATATCTAGTCAGAATTCCACAACTATGCTGAACTTCGCGACCATATTGACTCTTTGTACATTCTTTAATAAAGACACCTATTATTATTATTAATAATATCTTTGACAAAATAGGGAAAATCATTTCTGTAAACTGTATATTCAAATACACGCCACCTATGGCGCAAAAACGTAGTATGCAGTGGGTGTTGGGTGTTTATGTAGGGTCCATGACCCGACCTTAAGTCTTCTCAGCTATATCTGTTCAGCCAAGCACCAGCACTGCACCAGGGTACGCTCAAATGCGCTCTTTCATACATAATTTTAACGACTTCCTAATTATAAATTGGAAAAACTCCACCCGGACTGTCTCGGATAATGTATTTGCCTTTCGCAGTGTGTGTATACGTTACAGAGAAGATGCGAATAGGAAAATGGCGAAATTAATGTATGGATCTTACTGTAGCGTAGCCAAGCCTTATTAAGAGGATTCACAAATATATGTCTATACAGGGTGTTCTAAAAGTTGGGACTTTGCTCTTTAGAAGTAACGGCCCTTGAAACGGCAAAGCTAATGCACGGTGAACCAGCAGCAAAACAGTAAAAAAATGCAAACAAGTACTCACTATTTGGTTGCTACGAAGTTGTAAATGTGGTCCTGTCGCAGGCGTCTTACAGGTAAAAGTACGATTTACGATGTCTTCTTCAATTTGGACCATACAAGGTTGTCTAGGTCTTCCAGCGTGTCCACCACGATGTGGAGTAAGACACCCTGGGTCTCTAGCTCTTTGCACGAGCGAGACAAATCGACGAGGTGCAGGGTGAGTACGGTTAGGGAAACGATCGGCATACACTCGCGAAGCCGCAGCGGTATTTTGACCACACTCACCGTACATTAAAATCATCCCCACCAGTTCATTATTGTTATAAGCGTGTTATAAGCATTGTTGTTATTTCCGATCGTCAGATGTAGCAAGTCAAACACTCCTATTTTGTATTTGGACATAGAGAATCTGCCTATACAGGGTTTGATGTAATTCGACAGATTCCTGTCAGGGCTCGATAGTAGAACTAAAATGCAAAAAAATTAATTCAATATATGTATGGGCAAAAATCAACAGTTTTTGAGATTTTTCAATCTGAACGGAATTCTTAAAATTACCCAAAATCCGGCATTTTTGTCTGAACAATGAAAAATCTACTTTAAAAGTCAGTAACATGTTTACTTATTTTAGTTCAGTATGTTTACCTAATTCAATAGTATCATAAATAGGTGAAAAGGTACGAAAAAAACGCATATTGAGAAAAATTAAATAATTCCCACTTTTTCTCTTCAACAGAACATCTAGCTCAAAGTATTGCCAAGACACTATTGGAAAAACTTGCCCATAAACTCAGCTTCTCAAAAAATTGTAAAGGTGGAATTGAAAACCTACATTCAGGAGCACAGCCAGGATTTAAATTCGGGGGACTTAAACGAAAAGGAAAATCAGAATTATTTTATTTTTCTCAATATTTGTATTTTTTTTCTAAAGTACCGTGCTATTGAACTAAAATAAGTGTAAATGTTATTGATTTTGGGCTATTATTATAATTCCGTTAAAATTGGAAAATCTCAAAAAGTATTGATTATTGTCCATGCATGCAATAAACTAAATCTTAGCTCTAGTATCATTCCCCGACTGGAATACGTTGAATTACATTAAACCATGGATAAATTGTTTTTCTCGCATTACTATTATTGCTGTTGACGGTACAGTACTACAAGTCTTCAGGATTACAGAATTTAGGAGTATTTCGTGTAACTTTACGTCCAGATCAAACTGGTGTTTGGCTTGAGGCCTGAGATAATGAGTGGAACAGTAATAACTTTTTGTTACCAGTCTATTCATTTCTATGGCAAGTTCTTATATCTTTCAAATATTATTATCATTATTATGAGGACCAATGAAATAAGATGGAGTCACATATTGTTTTTTGTTGTCATGCCGAGTTAAAACTCCAGTTAAATTTAATGTCACGAATTGTAAAGTTTAATCCCTGAGACAAATTATATTTTCTATTATAGTCTCTCTCAGTTGTAATTATTTTAAGGATAATTGGTTTTTTATGAGTGCTTTTCACTTTTAATACGTTACAAAAGTCATTCTCGGTTTATTTCTCATGCTGTTTTTGATGCGTGGTAAAAGAGAATGAAAATTACATTTCTTTAGAAACCCTAGGTTGAGCTAAAACTTCGTTCATTTTAATAATATATTTTTTAATTCTCAGTTGGTGTTTGAAACTTATACGCTCCTTTTTTCAATATCATTTCTATTCACTAATAAAATCTGGGGATACGGTTCAACATTATATTTAAAAAAAAGTACATCGTTTTTATGACGTTTCGATGCTTAAATTTGCGTCATTTTCTGGTAAGGACTGGCACAACAGTCACATTTATATTGCCAGTGATGTTGCTGCTTCTCAGGAAGAACTAGTAGCTCTATATAACAACTTAGAACAACACAGTGCAGTATATGGTCTTGATATTAACTACAATAGGACCAAGGTTATGATCTTAGATAGAGAACACGACAATCATCGCGAAATAAACTTAGTAGGCCGTTGTGAAGTAGCTCAAAGCTTTGTGTACCTCGGTTCATTAATCGATAATTCGAGTAGCTGTGAAAATGAGATTCGACGATTTTTTTTTCTTCACTATTTCCAGCGATATGCTTAGGATATCTGCTATTGCAGAATACGCTTTGTTCCTTGCATTGATATTTTCATACTCCCTACTTCTCACGTCCGATAAACACTTCATATTGTAATCAGTAAAGTAATGGAGAGATGCGTCAACCAAGAGCTCATTAAATACCTAGAGCTCCATCACTTAATCAACGACAGATAATATGGATTCCGACACCAAAGATCAACTGGAGATCTCCTGGCTTACGTCACACATGTGTGGAGCAAACTCATTCAGTCATTTGGCGAGGCTCACGTCGTTGCTCTCGATATTTCAAACGCATTCGATCAACTGTGGCATGCAGTTCTCTTAAACAAGCTCCTGTCTTATGGGTTCCCTGTTAAGCTTTGCGGTTGGCTCGCAGACTTCCTCTGAGGTCGGAAAATCTCTGTCATGGTAGACGGCTTTTCCTCTTCTTTCCATAGCATCAATGCCGGGGTTCCGCAGGGATCGGTATTGGCTCCGACATTGTTTCTGCTTCACCTTAATGATCTACTCTCTAGCACTACAAACCCAATCCACAGTTTTGCGGATGACAGTACGCTGCATGCAGGCATTATGAGTAATAGATCGATCTCTGTGGTCGAGCTGGATCGCAGAAGACTGGCAGTGGCAGCTTCACTTTCAAAGGATCTCGATACAATTACCGCTTGGGGGCTTAAGAATATGGTTAAATTTAATGCCTCCAAGATCCAGTATTGTACGCTATCAAACAAGAAGTGCCCAAGCCAACACCAGGTTCTAATGAACAACCAGGCTCTGCTAAGGAGTCACTCATTCAAGCTGTTAGGAGTCAACATTACAGAAAATCTGATCTGGCACGAACACGTCGCGTCAATTGCAACAGCTGCTGGTAAAAAGCTTGGGTACCTATTTAGAGCCAGAAAGTATTTATCACCATGTAACCTCCTCACGCTATACAAAGCCCAGATAAGACCTTGCCTGGAGTATTGTTCTCATGTTCTCATGTCTGGGGAGCTGCTGCCCCTACTACCCTGTCTATACTAGATGCCGTCCAGAGAAAGGCAATTCAACTAATTGGCGATCCGGCCTTAACGCGCCACCTTCAGTCACTTTCTCACCGGCGTGCTGTTAGTGACCTCTCACTCTGCTACCGATATTCCAACGGAATCTGCTCCTCTGAGTTATCCTATATCGTTCCGCCGCTCACTGCTCCTATCAGATGTACCCGTGCGACCGCTGTATCTCATCCTAAGACGGTCGTTCTTCATACGTCAAGAACTGAGCGGTACAACCGCACATTTATTCCCAGGGTATCCAAGGCTTGTAACGGACTGCCACAAGATATATTTATTGGGCCTGCGGGTATTGCTCCATTCAAATCTCGCGTTAACAAACTTCCCCTAACATAACCCTTTCACAGCAGCCGCGGTACTCTGGTACTCAGGCTCTGCCTGCGCGGTCTACTCAGTTATAAAAAAAGTCAGTAAGTTGGTCGATCTCCTCAGGAATAAACTTACATATTTATAGCCAACTCGGATCCCTCGCAACTTTGAAACCGACACGTATACGACCAACGAGTTGCCATTTACACATGCGAAATCGTATACGGTTTGTTCACTCGTATTCGGCCAAGTCGTAAATGTAACTTCACCTTTAAGCAGATGCTGTGCCGACAAATTTTGTGAGCGCTGATTTTATTGTTGAGAGCTGTTAAGGGACCTGGGTATACATGCACAGTGATACATATAATAATAATACTAACGACTTTATTGTACTACAATCATTATATATACATATATGTATAACTATAGTGCAACGGCGAAGTCTGACCAAAGGTCACTCTACTTTAACCGTGTCTATGCCTAACCTAAAATACCTAAAAAACTAATCTTAACTAAGTCTTAGGTGACAAAATATGTTTTTTGAATAATGACTTAAAATTATTTTGTAGAAAAGCATACTTCAACGATGGTGTCAAACAATTAATCATATTTACTGCATTGTAGGTGAAACATCTCCTAAACAAAGTAAGCTTCTGTTGACACTACACACTACGGATGGATGTGCGCCAGATACGCTTATCGTACAAATAACTAGGGCACGACGTTTTCAAAATTTTAGCAGTAAAGGTTAAAAAGTGAAGCTGAAAAAGGTTCTCCATTTTGAGCCATCTCGTACTCACGAAAGCTTGCGTGACATGATCAAACTTACGCAGGTTGTTCACTAGCCGACAACAGGTGTTCTGTATCTTTTGGATTCTGTACTTAGAGATTTGTATTCGCCATGTTAAAACACGGATTCCCATTTCGAACAAAACTCACTTGTTTTCCAAACTACATACACGGTATTTCAGACGGTGATAGGACCTCAATGAATGACAACTATTAGCGATTTTCTCAAAAAAGTTTTTTATTGTGCAAAAAACTCGCAACGCAAAATCGTACATTCTTCAAATGTCTGTAATTTAACAACCAAACACGATATAAAAGAAAGGCCACCCGCCACCACAGTGACAATTTGCTTTATGAATCATTACTGTAAGTTTAAAGGTAATGTCAGGAGCTTGGAAATGCGAAATTCATTTTTATGGTGACCTTAGAACCTTACCTTTGGACCTTTTGACCTTACCTTTGGATTTTTGGACTTATCTCCCCTCATCTTAGACACACACACTGGAGAAAGGGAGCAGGCGGCCACGCCTCCTGGCTAACACGGGAATACGTCTTTTCTTGGATTCTCAATTTAGCACGCTATACCCTAGACCCTTAACTGACACCACATACCATCAGCAACCATTTTGAAGCGCACAATATAAGCCAGCGCTCATAATGCGAAGGTTTCTGCCATCGACAGCCGTCAGAAAGAAGAATCAAATGGTAATAACAGGATATGTAGTTTAGCAATGCCAGTCGGCTAACGTTCTTTGGCTAGCGCATGTATTAAGTTTGATGTACACCATAATGGGGCTGCCGTGAAGCGTTCTTGTGTGCGGAACACACAAACTAAGATGTCATTCGCGGATGAATACTGTTAGGTCGTCCTAGAGTTGAAAAATTGCTGATTGTTCGATTTATCTGCATGTACGCGGTTATAACGGGAATGTAGAGCTATGAGAACGATGCTAATGGCAGATCTCTATGCACTATAATATTCCAGGAGCCCCGTATCAATGCTGTAACTTCTTTAAAAGGTAGAATTTGTGACATTTTGGCTTTGCTTCTATTAACCACTCCTATTATTCGACCAGGCAGAGAACGGATGAGGCGGAAAGGGAAAAAGGTGTTAGAAAAATCGTACACTCAATCAAAAAGGTACGTAATTATAATAAAAAAGTTTGTGCTAACAACAAACTTGTTTATGAAATTTGCGCCAACCAACAGTTTTATGTATCCAATAAACGAGTATTTATGAATTGTTGAGAGATGTGTCTCAGTATTCACAAGTAGTAGTTTCTGAATATTATAAACACCGTTTGTGAATTACACAAAGTAAGTTTATTGATATAATAAATATATGTTATGGTTTTAGTGATTATTGTTTACTATGCACACAAACGCATTTATTAAATCAATTACCAATGATCATAGCGTGTTCTGCATATTGTACCAATAAGGTGATTAACTGTATTCACAAAGAATAGCTATGTATTTTATAAACACTGTTGGTGAATTCAAGCAAAGCAAGTTTATTGATATAATAAATATACAGTGTGTCCCAACTAAAATTTGCCACCCATCTTATCTCTGAAATTATCACAAAAATTGAAAATCGCCGTCACACGTCGATTTGTATTTCAAGGGGGATTTTTTCGATCGAATACGTAAACACTGTGCTGTCAACCCCCTCACACCCAGCAGCCCCTACTTTAAAATCTTAAATGAGACTACCATACTTGTGATAAATCAATTTGAATTCCCTTCAAAATGATACATCATAAGTATCGTAGTCTCTTTTAAGATTTTGGAGTAGGGGCTTCTGGGTTGATAGCACAATGATGATGAATTCTGGAGAAAGTTCCCTCTCGAAGTACAAAGCGAGGTATCACGGCGATTTTCATTTTTTCTGATAACTTCAGAGATAACATGGGTGGGAAATTTCAGCTAGGGCAGCTTGTATATTATGGTATTAGTAATCACCATCTGATATAACAAACGCATTTTTTAGTTCAATTACTGATGTTTACGGTCTTAACGTACTTTTACTTTACCTTCTACGTCAAGGAAACGGGATGACTGAAACAATTTTTATATATATTTATTATAAGGTAAGCAAGGGTCAAAACTTATTATGGGCCTGCAGAAGAGTTGTCGGTAGTAGCTGGGGCCTGAACCCAAAAGTGGTACACTGGCTCTATACTACGATAGTCAGACCGTCATTAATATATGGCTCCATAGTGTGGTGGACCTGTATAAAGACGGAGGCAATAAGAGCCAAACTTAATAAGGTTCAACGTTTGGCATGTCTTAGTATAACCAGTGCAGTGCGCACAACACCTTTGAGTGCCATTGAAACACTATTGAATCTTCCTCCTTTGGATCTGGAAACTCAAGGAGAAGCTAGAAAAACTGGGTTCCGTCTCTGGAGCCAGGGTAGCTGGACTTTTATGAATCCAGGTAAAGGACATTCGACGGTTCTAGCAGAGTTGCATGAGGATTGTCCTATTTTGTTGGCGAGGAGCGATACAGTTTCTCCTACGCATCGCTTCAATCGCAAATTTACGGTGGTGTTTCCGTCAAGGGAAGAGTGGGAGTCTAGGGAAAGGCAGCTCATCGAAGGAGGAGGACAGGTCTGGTACACAGATGGTTCACTCGCTAGAGAGGGCTCGGGCTCGGGAGTCTACGGACGTCATACAAGACTTTCACTCCCCTCCACAATAGCCTGCATCGATTCAATAATTTGCATTTTTCTCGAAAACGGTTAGCCCAATCGAGATGTACCAGGAGACCATTTTTACGTAGAAATCTCTGAAATATGATATTCTAAAATCAAAATGTCAAAAAAATTACCATTTAGAAAATGGGGTTATTTTTACCCTTAACTCCTCCCGTATGATACGCCTCTGATTAAAATTATGAAATTATGAATTCAGAATCAGATTCAGCATCAAAAGTTTACCCATCGTACCTAATTTCGTAATTTTGTTATGAATGGTTTCGAGAATATCGAGAAAAAAACCGTCTTCAGGGTGCCCCATGCAAAGGAGCGTAGCTCCCTTAGGAAGCATTTCCGGATCCATGTTCATATGACATTTTCTTACTATTTTTCAGAGTACTATTCGTGGTTAAAGTTTGTTAACATACTTAATTAACACCCTGTATACTAAAATATCCTCCTGGAAGTATTGTGAACTAAGCTAAATCCTACTTTGCAGGTACCCACTCAAACTACATAGACATTCCTATGCACAAAAAAACGATCCACTTGTGGAACAGGTATTCGGGCCAAAAGTCGCTCACAAGTCTATTAACGGGTGAAAATAGGTCATGAGTACATTGTCTGCTTATAAAACGTAGTGCAGAGGGGTGAAATATGGAGGGTTCGACAGGACATTTATATTCCTGGCGAGGCTCATTGTGATACAAATAAGATCAGGTTAGAATTGGATCGGTTATATGGAACTAAACGAGCATCCGATGTTGGAACCATTCAAGAGCAAACAGTGAAAAATGGGGCTGTTTTGAAGTGCAAAGTTAAATAGTTGTATAAGGGTATCGGGTTATAAGTATCTCTCACTGGATATTGATGTCACTGAATTAGGTTGATTTGAATAATTCTCAGAGAAGGTAGTTGTCAAAAATGTGTACTTTTATGCCAGGTTGTACAGTCTAAGTTCAAGCCACAGTTCTATTAAACTATGCTCAATGATGAACTTGGTTCAAAAACTCATTTCCGTTGTACGACCTATTTATAATCCCAGCTCTACAAAACCAGGTTCTAGAAAGAAGTAGTTAGGTTGGTAACATTAATGCATGCGTAGTTGGTCTGTCTGTCAAAAATTAGTTGTTTGAATGCTGTTTTGTTGGTTATGGGTTGATGGCAATTGTAATAAACAATAGTTTTTCAGGTCAAGATACGTATAAAACGATTCAAAGAAAGTTTCCAGTCGCATAATACCTCAATGTGACAAGAACCATTTGTTCAGCAGTTACTGCACAGTTCCTGAAAAACAATAGGATTACAAAATACTTTTGATTCATTACATGAACAAAAAAATACTCACCGTTCTGTTGGAGACTTTATTTGTGCTTTAACCTGGTTTATCACAAATCGAACACCTTGTTTGGAAAGTCGAAACCTTTGAATTGATCGTCATTCCACACAAAAAAATGATCAGCTCTATCTCTGTATTTCTTTTGACGCCTTCTTGCGTTTCTTAATATTTCTACTGCTTCAACGAAGTCTTCATCGTCTGTTAGTTCCAGGAGATTTTTTCTGAGCTGCTGAGCCATTACGTGCTTTAATTTACAACAAATGATTTCGCAAAATTTTATCTAAATCAAATTATTAAATTAGGTTACGACACATTAGGTTCTTAGAACTCGGTTTAAGCGCCCAAATTCGAACGTTCAGCTGTACCTTAAAAATATAAATTAGTGAACCGAGCTTAGAGTTGAACTGACTTTGTACAACTGGAGTTCCATATTTGAACTGAGTTCAACCTTGAACTGTGCTTGAACTGGAACTGTACAACCTTGGCCTTAATAACCAAATTTTGAGAGTCTTTTTCTTTATAGACTTATGATCAGCTCTGAATCTCAATATAATAATAATCTTATGAATATTACGTACACAGAAAAATATATAGTACATAGAGCGATGTACCGTTGTCATTATTTTTTTAAATATATCACTGAACCTTATGTCTATAATACTATAACCTGCAATGAAAATTTATTAATTCTTTGCTTTCTAAAAAACCCGTTGAGTGGTTTGTTACTAAAATAATTACTTTCAACAGCCATTTGCGAGGAACTATATTTTTGACTTGGTCACTCTTTGCAGTATACCGACCATATAGAAATAAAAATAGTGGATTTTAGGTCTACGGGTGACCTGACGTCACTCACTTGGGAAACAGAGCAATTGAAAAGCATAGCGCGAGTCCCATGTTGTTACACTTCTTGACATATCGAAAGACTTCGACAGAGTTTGGCATGAGGGACTTCTGGTCAAGCTTGCTGCTTATGGACTACCACCTGGCCTGCGCCAGTGGCTGAATCGCTTTCTGAACGATCGATCTCTGTTTGTTGTAGTCGAAGGCTGTCCATCAGACGTATTTCCAATAAACGCCGGTGCTCCTCAGGGATCTGTTCTATCCCCTACACTGTTTCTGCTGTACATCAACGAGCTACTGGAAATAACATCCAATCATGGAACCAGGCAAGCCACTATCATCCTAGGAGACGGTACTTCGGCGACACCAACATGCCTCACAGATCAATGTAGATATCAATACAATCGTCAAGTGGGGATTAATAGATAAAGTACAATTCAACGTATAGAAAGCCAAGGCAACAATACTTACAAAGAAGTCTCACGTTGGCTTACCAGCTGTGGAAATGGAGGGTTACCCAATAGTCGAGTCACCTTCCATCAAGCTTTTGTGGATCAACATCAACAGTAACATGTCCTGACACGACCACGTCATCAGTATTGCTAAAACGGCATCCCAGTAGCTTGGAGCTCCGCAGCCGTCCGAACGAGGGACACTAGAGAGGCTCTGCGAGCTCATGCTTACCAGGTCGAGGTCCCTACTCCCCGAAACAGTCTCCTCCAGCATTCCTTCTTTTGGAGAGCTTCGACGCTGTGGAATGAGGTGCCGGGGAATTTGTTTCTCGACGGCTATAACTTGCAGCGTTTCAAACATATCGTGCACCGACACTTATATCTACCATAGGCTTTCTGCCTTTGCGCAAAGCTGACCACAAAAATAATGTACAATTGACAACCACTTCACAATTATCCAAACTGGTACCAGATATTGCTGAGTATCTTTCATTTTGAAAATAGTAGTCGTCACTTGAAACAGGTTAACATTGTCGCCTAATTCACCAACAAATAATTATTGTATTAAATATTTTTGTCCAAAATACAACAGTGTCTATGTGCTGCTGCAAAGTGAAGCTGTTTAAATGTCTGAGATCATTGTCTGCAAGTAGACCCTTATTAATGGACATGGATGATATGTAGATGCCTTCACTTTTATGAACTCACTTCGGCTGAGAAAAAACCGGAACTCTCATAGCCCAGAAGCAACCATCATTAAAATTAATAGTCATATTCAAGCACCCTACATCAAAAAAGCACCCGGGCAATGCAAATAGAATAGTCCAGTCGTATTAGATATAACAAGAGGCTTATTCAAATTGCTTTGAATCAAGCTTCGAGAATGATGCAGTTGATACCTTTCATATATTTGATTTTTTAATCAGTGTCAAATCGACTGCCTTTTAAAGTACATTCTAGTTATTTACACAATCAATTCTGCATACCGTGAAGGGTTCTGTCCAAGCCAAGAAATGTTGTGGAAAAAGGAATGAACATTTTTTTTGAGAATTATGCTGTCATACATTTTTTACGTATAAGGTTTCGAAATTTAGAAGATATTTAATAATGAACTTTATTTTTAACCTTCTTAAAATTATTATTTTGACTACGACTTATAAATGATGCCAATACAAAATATTTAATAATGAACTTTATTTTTAACCTTCTTAAAATTATTATTTTGACTACGACTTATAAATGCTGCCAATACTGGAAGAGTAAAGAGTAAGGTTTCAAATATTTTTAGAGCCCCCACTCCTCCAGATATTTCCTTTTTTCATTCATCACTAGTCAACATCGACCGGATTTGTAATCACTACCCTTATGCAACCCAGGACATTCATGTTTATAGAAAGCCGAATAAAGATTTTAGACATTTTGAGATAAAACCGAAGATCAAGGGTGTTGGAAATGTTTGATTTCCGTTCTGCCAGAATGAAACTTAAAACATTGACCGGATTTGTAATTACCACCCCCAAATTATCCAAGATACATGATTTCATATTGTTAGAAAACCGAATAAAGATTTTAGATTTTTTTGGGGTGAAACTGAAGATCAAGGGTGTCGGAAATTTTTGATTTTCATTCTGCAAGACTGAAACTTGAAACAGAGGCCAGAGTTTGTAATTACCAACCTCAAATTGTCCAGGATACGGAATTTCATATTGATAGAAAGCCGAATAAAGATTTTAGACTTTCTGAGGTGAAACTGAACATCAAGGGTGTCGGGAAATTTTTAATTTTCGTTCTGCGAGACTGAAACTTAAAACAGAGACCGGATTTGTAATTACCACCCCCAAATTATCCAGGTTACGGGATTTCATATTGTTAGAAAGCCAAATAAAGATTTTAGATTTTTTGGGGTGAAACTGAAGATCAAGAATGTCGAAAAATTTTTATTTTCGTTCTGCGATACTGAAACTTAAAACAAAGGTCAGATTTGTAATCACCACCCTCAAATTATTATTCAGGATACGGAATTTCATATTGACAGAAAGCTAAATAAACGTTTTAGATTTTTTTAAGTGAGACTGAAAATCAAAGGTGTCGGAAATTTTTGATTTTCGTTCTGCGAGACTGAAACTCAAAACAGAGCTCAGATTTGTAATCACCCCCCTCAAATTATTATTCAGGATACGGAATTTCATATTGATAGAAAGCTAAATAAAGGTTTTAGATTTTTTGAGGTGAGACTGAAGATCAAAGGTGTCGGAAATTTTTTATTTTCGTTCTGCAAGTGTGAAACTTGAAACAGTGGCCAGATTTGTAATCAACACGCTCAAATTATTCAGGATATGGAATTTCATATTGATAGAAAGCTGAATAAAGGTTTTAGATTTTTTGAGGTGAGACTGAAGGTCAAAGGAGCCGAAAATTTTATTATTTTCATTCTGCAAATCTGAAACTTGAAACAGAGGCCGTATTTGTAATCAACACCCTCAAATTATTCAGGATACAGGATTTCATATTGTTAGAAAGCCAAATAAAGATTTTAGATTTTTTGGGGTGAAACTGAAGATCAAGGATGTCGAAAAATTTTTATTTTCGTTCTGCGATACTGAAACTTAAAACAAAGGTCAGATTTGTAATCACCACCCTCAAATTATTATTCAGGATACGGAATTTCATATTGATAGAAAGCTAAATAAAGGTTTTAGATTTTTTTAAGTGAGACTGAAAATCAAAGGTGTCGGAAATTTTTGATTTTCGTCCTGCGAGACTGAAACTCAAAACAGAGCTCAGATTTGTAATCGCCCCCCTCAAATTATTATTCAGGATACGGAATTTCATATTGATAGAAAGCTAAATAAAGGTTTTAGATTTTTTGAGGTGAGACTGAAGATCAAAGGTGTCGGAAATTTTTTATTTTCGTTCTGCAAGTGTGAAACTTGAAACAGTGGCCAGATTTGTAATCAACACGCTCAAATTATCCAGGATACGGAATTTCATATTGATAGAAAGCTGAATAAAGGTTTTAGATTTTTTGAGGTGAGACTGAAGGTCAAAGGAGCCGAAAATTTTATTATTTTCATTCTGCAAATCTGAAACTTGAAACAGAGGCCGTATTTGTAATCAACACCCTCAAATTATTCAGGATACAGGATTTCATATTGACAGAAAGCCGAATAAAGATTTTAGATTTTTTGAGGTGAAACTAAAGATCAAAGGTGTCGGAAATTTTTAATTTTCGTTCTGCCAGACTTAAACTTAAAACATTTTGTAATCACTAGCCTAAAATGATCCAGGATACGAGATTTCATACTTATAGAAAGTCGAATAAAGATTTTAGACCGTTTGAGGTGAAGATCAAAGGAGTTAGAAACCAGGTTTTGTAATACAATGAAAACTTGGACTTTCTGATTCCTGATAATGACTACATATCAGTCGAAACGTGGTTTAAAGAAAAATAACAAGTTTTTGTTTTAAGTCTGATCTAATCCTAAAAAAATAACAACAAAGTTCATCATAGCAGGTCAAGATCCTTACACAAGCCAACTACAATTACGCTGAACCTGATACCTATGTGTATCGTGCTATAACGTCTAACCAGGGTACTTGAACGTTGTCGCTGCCTTTGTCATCCCTGAGGTATGTCGAATGCCATGAGACACTTTACAATGCTTTTAAAGGAAAGCGCGAGGGCTAAAAAACGCGTGAAATGCATTCTGGGGTACGATACCCTCATTCTGACACACTATTTGTCATGGAACACAGACGGACGTGCAAGGCAGACTTGATTTTTGAACGGCGTGATTAATTGTTTTGGGATCTGGATTATGCGGCATGCCAGGACGATGCAGTGACGTGCTTGAGTCTTGAGGAACGTTCAGGGTTCTGTTCTGCGAAGTTAGGTTCTTGGAATGAGCTGGAAAATGTTATTTTATTTTATTTTGTTATTACTTTCTTTCAATTGATTATATAAGATGCAATATTGTAACTAATGGGGCTTCTAAACGGGCAACACTTTTACTGCAATGTGTGGCTGCAATAGTGTAGCCGGCAACATTCTCGGCAACAACGGCCAGACTGAGCAATATTTCTTGTATGGCCTGGCCATATAGCCACATATGTTCGGCATTGCCGATATATTTTTATGTGTTGCCGGCACATGGCCGGATGATCGCTTGGCTACCGAAAACATCGGCAATATTGCTCTATTTTGGTGTTTGTTTATTGTTGGTATCGAACATTTTGGTAGGAAAATGGCCAATACTTGGACGAACGAGAGGATTATTGATTTCATCAATGAAATACAATTATGTAAAGTGAAAATTCCCAGAATTTCCTTGAAACTTCATATTGTAGCAAAAAAAGTTCAAACAAAAACTGAGCGGTATTTCTGAAAGTACTATAGGGTATATCATACCATGCTTTCAAAACTTTTTTGTGTACTTCAACCCTTAACAATTACCCCCAACTTCTTTTTTAAAATATCAACCCACAGCTTTTCCTGCATAAATGAAGTCATTATTTTATTTAACATCTTGTAGTGTCCTTGATTTCATACACAAACCATTTTTTTCGTGAAGTCATTAGAATAAAGTAAATAAAATAAGAATTTGTTTGAGGCGTAATATTTCCGTAATAAAAAAGGGTAGAAGAGACATTTTTTTTCGAAAGCTCGGCATGACAGGTCATTCAACACCCCTAAAACCCACGTGATTTTTGTTTTTTCGTTTTTTGCAACAATATTGGCTGTCAAATAAATTCTTATTTTATTTATATGATTTTACGGGGTAGAAATTTTTGTAGCTCATTGATACAAAAAAATTGAATTGAATAAGTTTGCGCATAACATCAAAGGTTCCATAAGATTTTAAATTGGTGCTATATTTGAAATCAAAAAGTTAAGGGCGAGTTTTCGGGGATGACGTACAAAAAAGATTTTGCATGCATGATATAGTCCCTATAGTATCTTCAGTATTATAACTCAGTTCTTGCTTGGACCAATCCAGTTGCTAAAAAATGCCGGTCTTGTACTAACAGGTATTGCTTTTGTTCATGTTTCATTTCTTTTTATTTATGGTTCAATTTCCTTTGAAAGCCACTCTTTGATATTGTTGAAAAGTTTTGTAATAGCATATTACCAAGACTTATTTGTAAATTCAAGTTATCTAAAGTTTCACGCCTATTGAGATAAAGTCGAACCCACTGTCTTCTCACTTTTCTATTTAATGTTTTGTTTAAAACAATATAAGCCACTGCGTCAGCCATTGCTGCCCGACTATATAGCCCGTCTATGAACAAATTTTTGGGCTATACCTATTGCAGAAAATATTGCCGGGATATATATTGCCAAGCCATGTGCTGCAATAAAATATTGTCGCCATGGCCGGGCTATAGTTACTAGGAATATAGCCAAATATTGCAGTAAAAGTATTGCCCGTTTAGAAGCCCCTTAACAGTCCGAGTATACGATTTATGCTTTAGAAATGTAATTTGATCCTTTTGAAACTACTACTTGAAAAGATTCCAGTTAGGCATTTCTTTGAGAAATTTTATTAATTTCTTCAAAGTAGAAGAGAACCTCCAGCTCTTTTTCATTTGTTAGAATATTTGTCGGATATTTTCTATCTTCATTAATAAGTAGTTTGTTTGCGAGATCTCGCAAAACCCTTGGAAATATTTGTTTGAATTTAACATGTCTGACGTCACTCAAAGCCTACTATAGGTGCTTCGAATTTCTGTAAGAGGAATATCGTTGAGTTAAAACATTGAAAGCTATTTGGAAACTATCAACTTCACGTATTGATACGAAAATACAAAGAAATAATCAAGCAATCCGACAATACTAAAATATGGTTGAATAAAAAAACTTTAAGTTATTTGGAATCTTTCAACCTTAGGTGTAGCTGGTAAAAGACATACTTATATGAAAATACAGAGAATCATGCAGTAAATTCATTGAAATCAAAATATATAGGGGGTTCTGTTTGCAATAGTTAAAATATCGATGTTTGAAAAATTGCTTTTTCCAATAACTATAGAAAAATCGTTAAATTTCATTTCCTAGTAGACCTCTTAGATCATAGTAGTAGCGACATTTGTCTAGAGCGATTAAAATGTAATTGATTTTTCGAAAAGAAGTGTTATTCTGATTTACACAAAAACTAGACAGAATTTGAAATAAATTTAACAACAGAAGTATTTGAATTTAAGCAGTCAATCTAAAAATCGGAAAGTACATAGAGTATTCATTTGAAATGAAAAAGCTGACATTGATTCAGGCATAACGGACCACCCTGTATATACAAAATTATAATAAAATTAAATTATAACTCAGATCAAACAGAACATGTTTGAAACAAGGATTGTAATATTCTTGTTCTCACTTTGTTGTTGTACACCAAATGTACAGGATTTTTTACACAGGACACAGGCATAGAGCTGAGGTCATTATTGTCTATTTTCTAGTTCGGGAATTTAGAGTCTAAGCCTTAAATATTCCGCAACTAATAAAACTAAAAAGGTTATTTCCTAGGCTGTGGAATATATTGCTTTCTAGGGCCCGAGTAACCATGAAAAGTTGGCTGAGCCCTAAAATGGGCTGAAAGTATATATTTGTGACATCGTGTGTTATTTTTTTTGGAACATCCTTTATTTCTGGAAATAATTATATAACAATAAACTCTAACGATTCTCTAGACAGTACCGAAGGAGTCCTTAATTATATTATATACTAATTAATTAACTACATACATGTCTAGGTGTTGTTTTAAATTGTACAAGAAGCTATTATAACATATTTTAGATCTAATTCCAACTAAGCTCTAGACGCGGATTGCATTGGACAATTCAAAGCTATATTTGTACGACTGTAAACCGGATTTATATTGTTTTGTGACCTGGTAAAATGATCATGTATTTCATTTACAAAATTATAGATAGTGTTATTCTTCTGCCTGCTTTTAATTATTTTAAATATTAATTTACATTGTTCAATTTCTAAAATTATAAAATTCTGAGCAACTTTTAGTTCTGTATATAACGTGATTGTATTGGTAAGTTTTCTATAATTAAATAATATTTTCAAAATCTTATTTTGTAAAGTGTGAAAATTTTGAAATAAAGTTCCTGAACAAGTTCCCCATATTGGAAATTAAGTACCTCAAATGTGCAAGAAAAAATGCATTATAAGTGCTAAATTTGGTTTTCTTAGTGAAGTAATATCGACATTTAAATATTATGGGCAGCATCGAAGTAACTTTTTTAGGCCTTCTTGCTGTGTATACTAGTACTGTATCGTCAGCAAATGTAAAGTACCTGGCTTTCAAGTTTGCTACTTTCAAATTCAGCACGTAAAGTGAGTAGAACAATGGACCTAGAGCCGATCCCTGCGGTACTCCATACGAATTAGTCAATAGTTCACTCACTATTAAGATGTCTTATCATCATAATTATACAGCAGATATCTGATCCTGAAGCTATATCTAATAATGAATATGGGTTGCTCTAGCAAAATGATCTATGGTATTTGGCTAATATCTTGTTGACCTCTATAAAAAGTTATAAATTTTGCCCACACCTATCTGAGGTTCACCGACCATTTTTGTTCCTAGAGTACCACTAACTAAGGACTTAACAGTTATATTTCATAACGCTTTGAAGACTGTTCAGTTTCTAACATTTTACTCAACTTTCGATAGCTTCTTAATAGCAACCAGGTTTCAGTGGGGTTCAGGCTTCGCCTTCGTACATGCCTAGAGTTATGAGAGTAGTACGCCACTGGAAAGAGTCAACTAAATCGATTAAGGAAACAAAAGAGGGTTAAGTGTATAGTGTCACACGATCTAAAGAAGGAATACAAAGCATAGTGTCTGTTTATGTTTTGTTATACCTGAGTTTCATTTATATGGATAACCATCAAAATTTTGTCCGATATCTAACGTATTTCTGTTTGGCGTTTCTTGAATAGGAAGAATTCCCCTATTATGAGTGACACAAACAAAAACGACGTGTGAGGGGAAATAAGAGACGTATATACAACAGCTCCATATGGAAAAACTTGAGATAGTTCTGTAAATATGTTACACTCAATACCCGAATTCGGGCAATGCCCGAAACAAATACGCAGAACTAGTTTTGAGCAAGAAATATTTTTCAAACCCGAAATATTAATTTTATACGATTAGTGAGCATTACCAAATAGGCAGAACTAGTTTTGCGCATCTTGAAATGCACAAGACTAGTTTTGTATATTTTCTGAACGACCAGCACAAATTCTGCTTCTTCCATTCAATCAGCGCCAGCGGCAGACTCAAATAAATATAAGGTTAGAGAAGTTAAATATATTTTAATGAATACCAACAAATAATCAATGGCCAACTAAGGCTGGTTTTAATTTTTTATTTGATTGTCCGAGTATCAAACTGGCTTGAGCTTCCAAACCTAAAGAGGTTTGGTTTATAAGTACGAATCGCTAAAACGCAAAAAGTTGCACGCAAAAAGTTGCATTTTAGCGATTCGTACTTATATTGCAGGAACGTTGGCAATGAAGCCTAACCTAACCTAAAAGATAGGTTTTTGACATACAATGCATAACGAGTGTTCACTTTTGTTATCACTCCGTACCATAGAACTAATTCTTTGCATTTCAAGTTGCGTAAAACTAGTTCTGTGCATTTCAAGATGCGCAAAACTAGCTCTGCATATTTGGTAATGCTCAATAGCCGTATAAAATTAATATTTCGGGTTTGGGAAATATACCTTGCTCAAAACTAGTTCTGCTTATTTTTTTGGGGCATTGCCCGAATTCGGCTATCGTGCCTAACATACTGGTAACTAACTCTTTTGGAGTGTGACCAAAGATATCAATGGAAAATAGGTCAATTATTGGAATGCGTCATATTATTGCATCTTTTTCTGTTGACTTACTATGCAATTTTTTTAAATGCAGAAGTTTTTGAGCTACAGCGGGGCCAAACAAAGGCTTACTAGACACTCAGACGATTGCAGTGTACGCAAATGGTTCAGATCCTATGAATGCAGATTGCAGATGCAGATGATATGAAGCTGACACTCCTATTTTTTTCTCCACTTCCTGGGAAGGAAATATATGATCCGAGTAAAGCACCTTAAAAAATTATTATGACACCAAGGTACCAATATGTAAGAACCTAAGCCATAGATTAGTCTTTAGATGGAATTACCTCCCAAACGCCTATGTTCAAGCACGTACTTGAACAAATAGTAATATCTGATGTCAGTATAAAAAATCCCAGACAGATATCCACCTTCACAGCATTAAGCAATACTTAATAGCCACATTTACGTTAATATCTTTCCAATACATTTTCCTAATCGAAATAACACCGATATATTACCTACCGCCGTGATAACATCAATTATTCATCCAAATTACATATAGATATATTGAAAATTTTCTCCTTTCGCCTTTCCTGTAAACCCGAAATTACATAACGATACCAAATTATCGTTATCACAAGCGACTAATTCTCTTTCTGTGTCACCAGTTAATCTTCTGAGTTCGTTTCTCTAGCGGTCTGTACTCCGAAGATATGTGTCGTTACTCAGACCTAATAGCGGTATCATGTATCTGCATGTATCTCTATTCGAAAATCTTTGATTGAATTATTTACAAGTACATCGGTGTGACGGTTTGATATTCCAAGAATTCCTGACGTATGGTGCTCTTAATGGGTTCCTCGCTTTCTCATAGAAGACGAGAGATGCTAGGATAGGTACGGTCTATCGTTCTTTCTGTCTGTTGGTATGTTCTAGCTCAATAACTGCTGCATGGATTGTGATGAAATTTGAGTAGCGCTATGCTGTGGGAGATAATTGAGGATGAAATTGGGAAAGTGCGAGAGTGGGGGGTCGTAAAACTGAAACATTTTTTGTACCTGACCTGTGGCAGAATGATCTAGCGGTATAATCTCAGAGTAACAACTGAACATAGAGGTAGTAAACAACTAATTCTAATAGGCCAACATCTTTTCTTACGTTGTCATATCGACCACCAGATACGGCAATCGTAATTGCTTACTATCGTCTTAATTGTATAGTACCCAGAAATATTGCATTCTACGTTAAAAAAGACGGTATTTTGATGGTTCAGAAATGATTACAGCAAAATCAATAGATTACAGATACAACCCATCCCTAAGAAAGGCAAAAAAACTGATCCCACCAATTATAGACCTGTAGCTCTTCTTAGCATCATGTCTAAGGTTATGGAGACTGTCATTAACACACAGATCCTGAAATACCTGGACAACAACAACATCATAAATGATCGCCAGTATGGCATCCGTAAGCACAGGTCTACAGGTGACCTCCTTGCCTACGTCACTCACTTGTGGAACAGAGCAATAGACAATCATGGCGAATCTCGTGTTGTTGCACTTGACATATCGAAGGCTTTCGACAGAGTGTGGCATGACGGACTACTGGTCAAGCTTGCTGCTTATGGACTACCTCCTGGCCTGCGCCAGTGGCTGAACAGCTTTTTGAGCGACCGATCTCTGTTTGTTGTAGTCGAGGGGTGTTCATCAGACGTATTTTCAATAAATGCCGGTGTTCCTCAGGGATATGTCCTATCCCCTACACTATTTCTGCTGTACATCAAGGAGCTGCTGGAAATAACATCCAATCCAATCTACAGCTTCGCAGATGACAGTACATTAGTGTCGTGCATGGAACCAGGCAAGCCACTATCATCCCAGGAGACGGTACGTCGGCGACAGCAGCATGCCTCACATTTATTTATTTACTTAGCGTATGGCTGCATGGATTAATTGGTAATAAGTCTTAAACAATATAATAAAATACAAATATTGAATTTAAAACAAACAAAAATAAATAGTTTTTAGATTTTGATAATCACAGATCAACGCAGATATCAAAACAATTGTCGAGTGGGGATTAGCAAATAAAGTACAGTTCAACGTACAAAAAACTCAGGCAACAACACTTACAAAGAAGTCTCACGATGGCTTACCAACCGTGGAAATGGAGGGTCACCCCATAGTCGAATCACCTTCCGTTAAGCTTTTGGGAATCAACATCAACAATAACATGTCCTGGCACGACTACGTCGTCAGTATTGCTAAAACGGCATCCCAGAGTTTTGTTCCGCTGTAGGAAGTTGTATACACCAGACAACTGCTGCTGCTCTACAAGGCACAGGTCCGACCATCGCTGGAGTATTGCTCCCATGTGTGGGGATGCGCTCCGAAGCACACTCTAAAGCTTCTGGACACTATCCAGAAAAGAGCGATTAGACTAATCGATACGCCGAACCTCACAAAGAACCTCCACAGCCTGGAACATCGAAGGAGGGTGGCTGACCTATCCCTGTTTTACAGATTCTATCACGGAAGATGTTCGGGTGAGCTCTCTCAGATAATAACACCACAGGCCATCCGCTACCGGGAACACTAGAGAAGCTCTGCGAGCTCATCCTTACCAGGTCGAGGTCCTTACTCCCCGAACCAGTCTCCTCCAGCATTCCTTCTTCTGAAGAACTTCGACGCTGTGGAATCAGCTGCCAGGGAACTTGTTTCCCGACAGCTACAACCTGCAGCGTTGAAATCTAATGTGAACCGATACTTATCCTCTCGCAGCGCTTCTACAGCGCCGTAGGCTTTCAGCCTTTGCGGGAGGCCGACCATAGAAAAAAATCAATAGATATGTTGACCTCTATTGCGTTACTACGTGTTTCTTCATCATAAGCGCAAATTCTGTCTTACATAAATTTTGAGGAGTTGGCAGCGCCTATGCAATTTTCTTGCGAGTTTACGGTAAACTCCAACTGTCAAACGTTTGTTTTGTTTGTGCGTCTTTTATGCTTGGTCAGTAAAATCGAATTCGCTATTTGTTGGTAACTGTAGTGAAGCTATACGGACTTGTGCTATATTCGAGTGTAGTTTAACAGCTTTTCGAGATGGGACAGTGCAGAGCAGTGTTTGTAACACGGGTTGCATTGGAAGAATTTTCAGGTTAGCTGGCAATGTTTAGGCCTGAAGTGTCAAAAGATAATGGCTTTGAGCACGCCATGCTGAAGTGGTTTGTTTACTACCTCTATGTTCAGTTGTTACTCTGAGGGTATAATACACTTTTTTAGATCCATGCGAGCATGAGAACACCTATTACAGAAACCAAAGGACTTGTCTGATGTATACATATGAGTTTTACTGTAGATTGTTCGATATTGTGTAACGTGCAAATTATTGAATCGACATCAATTGAATGTAGGCACAGTATGATTACCGCGTGGCGAGAATGGAGAAGGCGCTTGGTTTTTTTCTGGTTCATCTCCATGTTTTCCTGATTTCCACCACTTTTGACAGAACTTTAACTATATTCACCAATGTTTGCCAACTTTTCTTGATGTTTGCCCATTTTTACCATTTTTTTCCTACTTGTTCCGTCTTATTTTCAAATTTTTTTATTCATCCCTCTATTTTTCCGATTTCTACCATTTTTGACCTATTTTTCTTATATCTGCCCATTTTTACCAATCCTTTTCTATCTGCCTCAAATTATTACCAATTTCTCCCGAGTTATCTGCAGATTCGTCCAATTTTGACAGAACTGTACCAATTTTCACTAGTTTTACTTCCCACACCGATAGGTGAGGGGAGTATTGTGATCGCGAAAATTTTCGATTTTGAGATAATACGCTTTTTGGGCATGTTATGATGTCTACATAACGAAAATCCACGTCACTCATTTCCGTCGGTCTGTCTGTCTGTCGGTCTGTCTGTCGGTCTGTCTGTACGCGTTTTTCTGTCCTCGTAATCTCAGTAACCGCTGCATGGATTGTGATGAAATTTGGGCAACGGTATGCTGTGGGGTCGTAGTAGGTAATGTTCGTATAATTTTGAAAATCGGTGCATAGGCGGCGGAGTAATTAGCAAAAAACAAAAAAAAATAAATATTGCTGAAACTTCGTTTTTAGGCGTTTTAGGGGTCCCTGATCATTTTCTACTTTTTTTTGGGTGGGGGTGAAATTGGGGTGGTTGGGGGGTGGGAGGTTGTAAAATCGAAAAATTTGTTGCTTTCATAATAGACTGTCCACTGACCTGTGAAGGAAGACCTGGCGACATAAATAACTTTTTTAGGCCCATCCGAACATTGCCTTGCCTATTACAGAAAGCAAAGGACTTCGAATTTTTTCTGATGTAAACATACGAGAGTATTGCTTTAGATCGTTGTAACGAGGAAACTGTTGAATTGATTTTAATGAAATTTTGAACCAGTATTACTACCATGGCGAAGATGGAAAACGCGTATGGTTTTGATAAATCGTGCCAGTGGCGGCGCAGAAATAATAAAAAAACTAAAAATATAAAAACAGCTCAAACTTCGTTTTTAAGCGTTTTAGAGGTTCCTGATCATTTTCTGCGTTTTTTGGGTGGGGGTGAAATTGGGGTGATTGGGGGGTTGGGGGTTGAAAAATAAAAAAATTTCTTGTACTCATAATAGGCTGTCCACTAACCTGTGAAGGAAGACCTAGCGACACAAATCACCTTTTTAGGTCCATCCGAACATTGCCTAGCCTATTACGGAAACTAAGGGACTCAGAATTTTCTGTATACTATACGAGAATTTATTGGTTTAAATCGTTTTGTATTTTGTAACGTGGACACTATTAAATTGATTCTAATGAAATTTTGACACAGTATATTGTTACCGTGGTGAGAATGGAAAACGCGCATGTTTGTTAAAAATCGTGTCAGTGTCAGCGTAGCAATAATCAAAGAACGAAAAGTATGAAAACAAATCAAGTTCGGTTTTTAGATGTTTTAGGGGTTCCTGGTCATTTCCGACCAGTTTTGTGGGTGGGGGTGAAAGTGAGGTGGTTGAGGGGTGGGGGGTTGTAAAACTGAGAAGTTTGTAGTATCGAGAATTGGCTGTCCATTGGCCTGTGAAGGAAAGACCTAGCGGCATAAGACAATTTTGGGGGGGGGGGGGGCTGGAGATTGTTTGGTTGCAAAGCTTCATGCTATGGAAAAATAATAAAGTGGTATCAGCGTAATGTGTGGGAAGTACTGAGTCAATCAACTTGACTTCATTTTTTACCTACCTTTCTTGATGTTTGCCCATTTTCACCAATTTTTTATATAATCTATCGATGCTATATACCAAAACTGGGACTTTCTGTACGTCTTGTATCATTTATGTTAAGTTCAGGGTCTAAAAAGCAGCTGAATCTAGCAAATAATTGATAAGGTGACTTAAAAGTCTGTCTGTGGCTTTCTATAGGTATCCCAAAAGGAGTCCAAACCAAAAATAAAATTGACATTGAATACGACATACAATTCACAACAGAAATCAAGAGATACAACATTTTATAAAAGCTTTCTTCTGACCACTGTAGCACACTACAGTCCTAGAAAATGTCCTAAACAGGGTATTTAAAACAAATCGTCTAACATTGAATAATTATAGGCATCCTTATAAAACCACTTTAACTTAAAAGGAGTTTACCTACACTAGGGTCCTTAGGAGATAATCGAAGCAAACTAGTACAATGACATAAAAACATCTGCTGGTGATTTACATCTAACTACCAGTATTCAGTATCATTTGACATGGTTAATGGATTCTCTTTTAGAACGTAGTACCTAAACGTAAGCAAAAGACGCTTCTTGCTGGACACAAAAGAAAGTTTTACTTTACGAAGCTAGATGTTGCCTGTAGTGCTCGTATATATTACTTCCCACACCGATAGGTGAGGGGAGTATTGTGATCGCGAAAATTTTCGATTTTGAGATAATCCACTTTTTGGGCGTTTCATGATGTCTACATAACGAAAGTCCACGTCACTCATTTCCGTCGGTCTGTCTGTCTGTCGGTCTGTCGGTCTGTCGGTCTGTCGGTCTGTCGGTCTGTCTGTCTGTCTGTCTGTCTGTCTGTCGCGTTTTTCTACCCTCGTAATCTCAGTAACCGCTGCATGGATTTTGATGAAATTTGGGCAGCGATATGCTGTTGGTTCCTAGTAGGTAATGCTGCTAAAATTTTGAAAATCAGTGCACTGGCGGCGCAGTAATTAGCAAAAAACAAAAAAAATAGATATTCCTCAAACTTCGTTTTTAGACGTTTCAGGAGTTCCTGATCATGTTCTACTTTTTTTTGGGTGGGGGTGAATTTGGGGTGGTTGGGGGGTGGGGGGTTGTAAAACTGAAAAATTTGTTGTATTCATAATGGGCTGTCCAATGACCTGTGAATGAAAGACCTAGTGGCATAATTCACCTTTTTAGGTCCATACAAACATTGCCTCGCTTACAATAGAAACCAAGGGACTTAGAATTTGTGATGTATACATACGAGTATTGTTTTAGATCGTTCTATATTGCTTAACGCGAAAATGATTAAATGGATTTTAATGAAACGTTGACACAGTATTACTACCGCGGCGAGGATGGAAAACGCGTATGTTTTGGAAAAATCGTGTCAGTGGCGGCGCAGCAATAATAAAAAAACCAAAAATATAGAAACAGCTCAAACTTTGTTTTTAGGCGTTTTAGGGGTTTCTGATCAGTTTCTACTTTTTTTTGGGTAGGGGTGCATTTGGGATGGTTGGGGGTTGGGAGGTTGTAAAACTGAAAAATTTGTTGTATCTATAATAGTGTGTCCATTGACCTATAGAAAATAATGAACTGGTATCATCGTAATGTGTGGGAAGTACTGAGTCAATCAACATTCAATATATTTGAGTTTAAAGCAAACTGTCAGTAATAAAATATAAATTGCTAATAATTGTAAACTCTAGTTATACTGAAGCTATAGCGTTAGAAAAAGCAAAAACTAATATCAGAATAAGATGCAAAACAAATATAGCAAATAACGGTATTTTACCCAATCACAAAAGAAAATACGCTATGCAGTTATTTGAAAGAAATAAATGCTAAACAATCATTTAAAATGAAGGAGGCTCTAACTGCAAAGGAATTTCACACAAGATTTGGACATGGGAACGTGTACTGTTCGAAATACTCTATAAAGTTTATGTGATTATATTAATTTCTTGATAAATATTTTGTAGTCTTTGTACACAGGTGACCGAAACGTCAATAAAGAGTTTACTTTTTGAGCAGATTTGGTTTTATTGCTGAGCCACCGAAGCTCAATTTATCATATAAAACTTTAGTATAAGTTTCAAATATTACATAGCAATACAGGTATTGAATTTTGAATACGGTAACCTGGAGTTCCAATAAATTATTATTTGGCGGGCAGAAAACGTTTTTTTTTCTTTGTACTGACCAGTTTGGAAATATAAACTTTATAGATGTTATAAAATTTCAATCTCGCCATGTAAAATGTCCCAATGAAATGTTTAGAGCGTTGTAAAGGACGTCTTTTAACTTCGGTGCAATAAAATTTTAAGGTAACGGCTGTATTGATGCGCTACAAAAATTAATACTATCAAAATCCTGGGATGTTGGACTAATTTTATTGCCGTATATTTAATTTAATTTGTCCATTTTATATCAGATCAACGGTAGTTGAAAACCAGAGTAGCTGGGGTTCTCGTTCAATAAAATTTTGTATAAAAGTTCAACAGTAGGTCTTTTACTGCTTTTGGTCATTAAACTTTGAATGTATTTTTTGGTGACGTAGTATCTTACTATTTAACTATTTCCTGTCACACTGTCGATTTTTTTTAATGTAGGGTTTGAGTCTAATAGAGATATTCAACATTTGTTAACCATAAAGCTAATATTGTTAATGGAGGATTCACAATTTGCAAGCTATTTGTATTATTATTAACAATTATTCTTATATATTATATAATATTTAAATCAGTTTTATGTATTGTTAGTTACTATTATTATTTATTATTTATAGCACTTATTATTTGTTTTTTGAACCTGACATCACCTATAACATAGACTAGTTATGTAACAGTTATATATCTTTTGGGCACAACGCAAGTTCCAACTTAGGTGCCCCATTGAATTTACTTTGTTGTTGAACTTATCAATTATGAAAAAATCTGAATTTGAATCTGAATTATTGATCAAAGTGAATGGGTCCCTGTTCAAAAATTTGATGGCCTTATTAAACATTCAGGTAATACTTGGCAAAAGAGCATTGACGTCTTTTAAAGAATTTTGTTGTTCAAAATATCTTTTTCACAATTGCAGAACCTTAACTATAAAATCGCGAACAGGGAGATAAAGATTTACCTCAACGACTTTGCTGCCCTATAATCCCACATCCAAATACCTAGGTGTCACACAAATCCCTCACTGCCAATTCACAAGATATACCTGTGGGTAGATTCTGTAACTTTCGCTATAGTAACGAAAGCAGGCGAAAACGAAGCTAATCATTTACGAAAACGATTTTTGACGGCATTCCATAACCAAAGTTTAACGCTTCGTTACGCTTTCGGCATGGAGCTCGATGACTCACGAGCATTCACGAGTTGGCTTAAATATCTCTGGATGCGGCTCTGCAAAATCCAGCAATGCCGACCATTGCGAAGGATTAATTTTTTCTCTTCGGTTGATTGATTGATAATTAAGTTCACAAATAAATTAAGCAAATTGATGTCACTTTAACACAACACAGCAACAGTGACGTCAAAACTTGACAAGCAACTAGCCGTACCAAGTGTACTTCGGCTCGCTGACTTTGACAGTTGACGTTGACACGGAACATAACCTAAAACTAAAGGGTTCGCATTATTTTGGGATTTTCGCCACATTCGCGGTTTATGTGTTGCTGATATTTTTCGTCTGAGAGTCTGAAGTTTTTAATAATATTGAAATTGAACTAACGTTATTATTTACTGTGAATTAATTTAAAAAAATGGCTCTAAGATGTACTATATGCATTACATTATTTTCAAAGCAATGCAATTTAAGGCTGCATGTGAAAAAAGTTCACCCTAGTAGGTTCAGAACAGAGACGTCTGTACAATGCAAAAAACCGCCATCAAAAGATTTTAAATACTTGCCAAAGCAGACGCCGAAGAAGCAAAATAATATCGCGCTAAACCTTTTATATCCACCAGAATAAAACTAACTGCATTTCAATATAAATAAATTGTTTATCATTTTTTATTGTGATCATTTATAATTTTAAAACTGATTCCTTTTCTAATACCTAAGCACTGGCTAACCTAAGTATATTAAACTAATTCATTCTACAAGTATAAAGGAATAAAAGATTGATATTGATTGATTGTGTGGTCAACATACGGGAAACTTTTTCTATTCTATTCATGATAAAAGATAGTGCATAGAAAGAAACTAGCAGTGAGTTGATCAAATCCGCCATACCATTGTGTATACAAGGTATGTAAAAATTCGGAAAATCTGATGAAACTGACGTAAAAGTTGAATTTCTGAGATGACCACATTATAGATCCTAAAATTGTGAGCAGAAAAGCACTATAAAGTTTTTGCGTATCAGCTGTGGTTACCGCGAAAATTTTCATTGAAAATGCAAAAAATCCGAAATAAATAGAAAAAAACCGGTCAGATTTTCCGAATTTTTACATACCCTGTACACAATGGCAGATTTGGTCGACTCATTGCTAGTTTTTCTTTATGCACCATCTTTTATCACGAATAAAATGTTCTGAGATATCGATAATAAAAAAGTTTCCCATATCTTGCACACTAAAATGACCACAGTCACATAAAATAATACAATTTACGTTACATTTTTATTTACAAGTTTAAAAATATAAGGCGCGACAATTTTCAAATCATAATATGACATTAGTACTCTGCGCATGCGGAAGTCAGGGAGCCAAAGTACATTTGGTACGGCTAGCCGCTTGTCAAAACTTGACAAACGAGATCCAAAATCTTTCGCTATCGCTTTTACCGTTCGTCTGCGTTTGTTATGTCCGAGTCGGAACGAAGACATTTATGGAATACCGAAACGAGCGAAAGCGTTGGAAGAATGTCGCTATCGCTTCGCTTAGAGTTACAGAATTCATCCACTGATCCCTCCTTGCGCAGATTAAGGTCCAGAAAACCAACAATTACAACAGCTTTTCAACTTGAGTCTGATGGTTTTAACCTTGCAGTTAAATGGGCAGAAATTTGGATGACCCAAACACCAGAAGAAGTGAACAGTGATCTAACTGTTGGTCAAGTACCCCTTGGTTTTGAGCTCCACCGAAAGGAATGGTCGACCCTAAACAGAATTCGTACGTCGCACGGAGTGTGTCCTGATTCGTTGTTGAAACAAAACAAGCTCGAATCCCCATGATGATGCGATTGTGGAGCGAAACGCCAAACTGTCAGGCATGATGTGAACATATCCAGGCAACAACAAGGACTTCCTACAAGCCAAGCCATCAGGATTTCCAGGCTCGATATTAGCTTAGGTTTACATCGCAATTTTCTTCATTTAGTGTCGTTTTTATCAATTGTTTTATTTTTTTATGACTTTTTTGTCATTTGTACTACAACTATACGCTAAAATAAGATGGGTCAAGATAGTTGTAATGTCACATCCAAATTGTTGGTATAAAATCAACGATAATATTGAAAGAGGCATGTTGCAGGTCGTGATGAATATGTAGGTATATTAAATATCAAGAAGAATGACAATGTGAGTGACAGTGGCGTGCCGAAAGGGCCCGCAGGGCCCGCTGTGCGGGGGGCCCCGAGCATCCAGGCAGCCCCCATTGACACCATTCAGTCACTTTATGTTTTTTTTAGCGAAAGTCTGCCTCGTTGGCAAGCCTCAAACACTAAATTAAAAAAATGGAGTCAAGTTGATTGACTCAGTACTTCCCACACATTACTGTGATATCAGTTTATTATTTTCCCATAGCATGAAGCTTTAGTCTGAGATCCCCTTGCAACCAAATCATCGGCAGCCTTCCCTCCCCTAAAATTGTCTTATGCCGCTAAGTATTTCCTTCAGAGGTCAATGGACAGCCTAAAACATCTAAAAACGAAGTTTGAGTTGTTTTCATACTTTTAGTTTTTTGATTATTGCTATATACGCTGTCACTGACACGATATTTAACAAACATACGCGTTTTCCATCCTCACCACGGTAATAATACTGTGTCAAAATTTAATTAGAATCAATGTAATAGTGTCCACGTTACAAAATACAAAAAGATCTAAAGCAATAAATACTCGTATGTATGTATACAGAAAATTCTAAGTCCCTTAGTTTCCGTAATACGCTAGGCAATGTTCGGATGGACCTAAAAAGTTGATTTATGTCGCTAGGTCTTCCTTCACAGCCCCTACCCTACACCCTATTATGAATACAAGAAATTTCTCAGTTTTTCAACCCCCCACCCCCTAACCACCCCAATTTCACCCCACCCAAAAAAATGCAGAAAATGATCAGGAACCTCTAAAACGCTTAAAAACGAAGTTTGAGCTGTTTTTATATTTTTACTTTTTTTTATTATTTCTGCGCCGCCACTGGCACGATTTATAAAAACCATACGCGTTTTCCATCCTCGCCACGGTAGTAATACTGTGTCAAAATTTCATTAACATCAATTCAACAGTTTCCTTGTAACACAATATAGAAGGATCTAAAGCAATACTCTCGTATGTTTACACCAGTCCTTTGGTTTCTGTAATAGGCAAGGCAATGTTCGGATGGACCTGAAAAAGTTATTTATGTTGCTAGGTCTTCCTTCATGGGTCAGTGGGCAGTCTATTATGAAAGCAACAAATTTTTCAATTTTACAACCCCCCACCCCCCAACCACCCCAATTTCACCCCCACCAAAAAAAAAGTAAAAAATGATCAGGAACCTCTAAAACGCCTAAAACCGAAGTTTGAGGAATATTTAATTTTTTTTGTTTTTTGCTAATTACTCCGCCGCCCCTGCACCGATTTTCAAAATTATAAGAACATTACCTACTACGACCCCCCAGCATATCGCAAAAAGTGTATTATCTCAAAATCGAAAATTTTCGCGATCACAATACTCCCCTCACCTATCGGTGTGGGAAGTAAAACAGTAAAACTGTGGGATCCACCTTAAAAAACTATGTCCCACCAGATGGTAATCCAGGGTCGAATCGATAATTTCATTAAAAAGTAACTATATAGTCGTCGTTCAATGTAATATAATAGCAAAGAAAGAATCTGATAGGGATGAAGCAAAGGTCTTACCAAATAAAATAGAAAATTTGAAATTTGTATTTTTATTAATATTTCCAGGAAAGATATTTGAAAACGTCAATTTACTTTCAAAATGTTTGCAAAAAAGTCATATAGATACTGGACAAGTCACATATTTAATTGCATATGTTTCCGATTAATTAGGGAATTTAAGAAACAAATTTGAAAATATCCTTGAAATTTCAGTAACAATAGCAAAAGAATGGAGTATATAATGAGCCACAATTTACAGACAAAAGAATTCGTACTACTAAAAAGGTTTTTTGTTGAAATGGCGGTTGATGAACCAACTGAAGACCCTAAAAATCGTTTAAGAATGTTAGTATTCAACACATGTCTAGAACTATTTTAGTACAACTAAAAAATAGAAGTGAGGCATTCACAAACATCTATTCAAAATTATATATTTTAAACCCCAAAACACTTATTGAAGTGCAAGAAGTACAAATGATTAATTAAGTAAAAGTACTAGAAAAATATCCAGACGATCTCACACAAAATCTTGCGGCGGAACTAATTCAAATAAAAAATCTTCTATATGTAATCCTGAAAAATCTTAACAGTATTAGGGAATTTTCTGACTTTATTTTCGAAAAAAATCAATTGTTGATTAGTAGTGTACTTGAGAGTTGCATTGCATCTCAGCTATTTTTAGTACTACCTATTACATCGGCTCAAGAAGCTCATTTTCAAACCTAAAACTAATAAAAAGAAGACAGAAGGCAAGGCATAGACTTAGACCAAATAGTTGCTTTCATAGTGGCCATTATTATAAACCCATTTGAAATATTTTTTTGTATAGAATGGGGGCCCCGTGAAAAAAATTGCGGGGGCCCTCGAAGACCTCGGCACTCTACTGCAATGTGTAACAATGTTGGGAGAAACCAGGGCCGTCACAAGGGGGGGGCAGCTGGGTACTGTTGTCCCGGGCCCGGGCCCCGTAGGGGCCCAGTCGGGGCCTGAATATTAGTAAACGCTGTCGAGTGGGCGACTGTTTTTTAACAGTATGTTATGTTATTTAACAAAACGAAGATCATATTCTACTGATTCATTTGTTTTGTTAATAATCTAATTCTTTTCTCGGTAACTTTATTACAAATAATTATAATGAATTGTGAATAAACTGTAATGAAGCAACTTCATTTTTGTAGCAATTATTTTTTGTTCCGGTTTTTTCACTTAATACACATTCTATATTCTTTTCAGTACTGTTTATTCAAATCCTTCAGCCATGTTGTGCACATAGACTCTCATTTCCAATCAGTCTACAAAATTTCAATTTGAACATAATTGATTGAATATGTCGATTATAAATGTCAATCATTATTTTCTGTCAGCTACTCTTAAGAAATGAATGATTATGAATTTCTCCGAATACAGCTTCTATTTGCTATTCAAAGACGAAAAAGTAACAAAATCCCATAACTAATAACTACTTAACGTAAGTGAATACTAGTGTTTCCAATTCTTAGTTACAGTTTCTTAAATTTATTTCAGAAAATGAATTATAAAAAACATAGGTCAGTAAAAATTTAGACATTTCAATCACTAAAACTTGAAAGCAAGTACAAATGAAGTTATGTGTGGAGAGAGGAAATCAATAGTTTTTCAACATGGTATTGGCATATCCTTAGACAAGGAAAGAGGGCATAACCATCTCGTTGCCAGTTCGAAGGTCACGGCCTCATCACTTGGGGCCCCGTGGCCAGAATCTGGTCCTGGGCCCAACCTTGCGATGTGGCGGCCCTGGGAGAAACATAACATAACAGCCATGTGTTTCAGCTGGTCCATAAACCACCAAGCCAACTGTACATTTGGACGTGTCAAAGTCGTTATTTGTATCCCGATAAGATCCGTTTCCACAACCGGGGGTAAACTCAACTAAAACGACTGAATAATGAACCGTAGAGAACTGCGATCAGTTACGTCCTTCCAAACAGATGCCAGCTTCCTTTCATCGATTTTCACACCGTCCTCATAGAAACACCTCATCAAGGGTACCCAATAAATTATCGATAACCGAATGTTGATAAAACACAATGGGCTGTCAATAGGACATAAATCTGGGTAAGTGGTGGACCGTTGCTTGCAAACACGGTACAGGCACACAAAAACAAGCCGCAGCCGAGCGCCTAGCGTGCCACTGAACTAGATCTAAGGGACTCGGATCGGGACAATAGGAAGGCAGCAACACACGATAAACTCTATTAAGTGTGGGCGCTGGTGCGTGAAAAGTCGCGCAAACAAGGGGTGGATCCACCCTTGGGTGCTCTGACCGAGCTCGGTATGTCTTTCGCTTTGTTCCTGGGTTATTCATTAGGATTATATTTCATCACCGATGACACTTATTTAGTCAGCAAAAAAGGTTCTTCAGTTGGTGATTTCCTGTCGTATCATTTTGTTAAAGAAGATCTTGAACGGTTGTCTTTTATGGCTACGTTTGCACCTTTCTTGGAGTGCAGCATGAGAAAATCTTTATAAGCGAGTGTGTGAGGTCAAGTCAGGCACGGGGGTCCGGACCCCCCCCCGAAACGTTATAAAATGCCGTCGAAAAAATGGAATCCCCAAATTTGCAACCCCCCCCCCCCCCCCGCAAATTTAAGGTGGCAACCCTAATTTGGACCCCCCGAAAGGTCAACCAAGTGACACCAAATCCTGGATACGTGCCTGGGTCAAGTAGTATAACTTTTGTATGTCGACTAGAACACACATAAAAAACTCAAGAATACCTATAATCTTGTTACAATATACAAGAATCCTAAAATAATGTACCTGATGAAAAAATTATGAGTAATTTAAACCAATATCGGCAGGGCTATTTGAGTTGCTGTAAGTTAACTGCTTTCCTATGTTCTATAGCATATGAACAGCAGTTTTTGAGCAGCAATTTTTGTCTGATTTCGTAAAACAGTATTAATACGAAATTAATTGTTATAAAAAAATTAAAAAGGCTGATAAAATGACCGCACCTATTTTAATTATTCTTTCATAGTTATATTCATAGTTTCACCTACTTATTAAAATATCTCCATATATTAAATGAAGGAACTCACATATACAGGGTGTCCCAGAAGTCAACGTCAAGCCGCAACGGCGTGACAGGATTGGTTGTAGCTATCATGAGAAAAATCAGAAAAAAAATCTATCCCATGCAGTTTGAAAATTATGGGCATTTAAAGAAAACCTAGAAATTTGGTCAAATTATAACAATTTTTCGGTAATTGTGGTTAACTTTTATTATTTTTGTTCATTTAAACTTTGGAACCGTAACCCTAAATAACATATCTAGAAACACAGTCAAAAATAATGACACAATTGCCCCAAGTTTTCTAGGATGAAGACTATTTATTGAACTATGAATTTAAAATTTTCAATGCTTGCTGACTTTGAAAGGCCCTCCTTTAAAAAAAATGTACTAAAGTGCCTTGGCAAGTGCCATTATAAGTTGGCGCATTTAACCAGGATTGTAAAATGGTACAATACTTGTTAGTTTCGTACTAAAAAACCACGAGTAAAAAAAGGAAAACCTCAAGTAACCCGATTTTTGATAACCCATTTCACTCAGATCAGATGTTCTTTATTAGCACAAGCTTTTGGTAGATTCTTGATTTTACGGCAAAATGATGAGAGAGGTGGATAGTGGTCATGTTTGCCATGAGTGAGCAAGACAGATAGTGACGCCACTTTTAGCAAAGTCAACAAAAACAAGTAAAATTAATAAAATAATGAAAAATCTTGACCTAACTTAGTTTACGTTTATTGTATTAGAAGTCAGATAGGGAAATAACATTTTTGATTACAATAAAAGTTCAAATTGTGTACCATCAGCCTCAATACACGCCCTACATTTTCTTAAAAAAGATCTACTTATTAGCCAGGCACATCTAATGCGAGAAGACGGATCCCAGTGTCGCTTTAAAGTAAGCCTGTGGACCGGAGTTTTAAGCGGCAAAATTGTTGGGCCTTTTGAGCTGCCTGAGAATTTGAATAGCACGAATTACCTACATTTTTTACGATAAAATTTACCAACTTTGTTAGAGGACGTACCACGAAAGCGGCCTACATACTGACGTTGATGTATCTGCGATTCCTCAATCGACTCAAGGTTTCATGAAACTTGCATCAGCTGCATAAGTTCCTACTCAAATCGAAACCTGTTGCGATGCCTGAATCGACTTGATATTTCATGCACGTTTCATGCAACACAAGAATAGTAGGGTGGAAGGGAGGGCTTATTTCTGTGCATCGACGCAATACTATACACGTTGAAACCTGCATCACTGCATCAGCGTCACCGGCTCGGTGACATGGCTCAGCGTCCATAATATGATTCCAGAATCTGCATCTCTGCAAGCCTCAACTGATACCAAATTCGTGATTCAGTACCATACATGCTGCTACTTGCGTTATGAAACGTAGAAGTCGATACCTGAATCGCAGCATGCATCAACGTCTATAGACCGCTTAACAGATCGTCGCCACATGAGGTATCAACAAGATGGCTGCCCAGCGCATTACGCAGTGCAAATAATAGGTTTTCTTGACCAAAAATATCCGGAAGGTGGAGGTGGACGTTCAGGCACTATCTCGTGGCCAGCCCGCTCCCCAAAATTAAATCCCCTGAAATTTTGTTATGGGGTGTTCTCAAAGAACAAGTTTATTCATAGCCCATTGAGAGCGTAGCCGAGCTGCGTAAACAAATTTTTCAATCTGCTGAGGATATCAACTCTCGAGGATATCCCTGGCTAATAAGTAGATCTTTGTTAAAAAGATGTACTCGTAGGGCGTGTATTGTGGCTGATGGTAAACAATTTGAATATTTATTGCCTGACCTTTATTCCAATAAACCTAAACTAAACTAGGTCAAAATTTTTCGTTATTTTATTAATTTTACTTACTTTTACACTATCTGTCTCGCTCACTCATATAGCAAATATGTTCATTATCCATCTCTCTCATCATTTTGCCGTAAGAATCTACCAAAAGCTTGTGCCAATAAAGCACATCTGACCTGAGTGAAATGGGTTAGCAAAAATCGGGTTACTTGAGGTTTTTATTTTTTTACTCGTTTTTTTAGTATGAAACTAACAAGTGTTGTACCATTTTACAATCCTGGTTAAATGCGCCAACTTTTAATGGCACTTGCCAAGGCACTGTAGTACATTTTTTTTACAGGAGGGCCTTTCAAAGTCAGCAAACTTTGAACATTTTAAATTCATAGTTTAATAAATAGTCTTCATTCTAGAAAACTTGGGGTAATTGTGTCATTATTTTTGACTGTGCTTCTAGAAATGTTATTTAGGGTTATGGTTCCAAAGTTTAAATGAACCAAAATAATAAAAGTTAACCACAATAACCGAAAAATTGTTATAATTTTACCAAATTTCTAGGTTTTCTTTAAATGCCCATAATTTTCAAACTGCATGGGACAGATTTTTTTTCTGATTTTTCTCATGATAGTTACAACCAATCCTGTCACCCCGTTGCGGCTTGACGTTGACTTCTGGGACACCCTGTATACGGATATGATCTTCAGGCTACTGATAACACTCGCATCCAGCGTTTGACAGTAAGTCGTAAGCGGAACAAACCACCTAGAAAATTGTATAACCTCCTTGATTTCTTTGTGATTTTAGACATGCTATTCAACAGGAAAGAGATGACAATCACAGTAATCGATTTTGCCAAGTATTATTATTGTAACTAGAAATTGAATTAATAACAATACACAATGAAGGTATAAAGTTTGTTGATCTTTCTGTCTATACGTTGAACTTTCATACACTATGCATGTGCATTAAAAGTACATGAATTTACATTTAATAGATATACCATGGAAGTGGAAATTCGCGACAAACGTACATGTAAATTTTTTTGTATATTTTACATCCATTAGACGTTGATGCTCCACTTGTGGATAAACATATCCATTGTTTGTAAACTGTATATATTTTGGTATGTAAGTATATACATGGTATATGTCATACCTGGTCTATGTTACATATACTATGTATGTACATTAGACGTACGTACATTCAATGGATATGCCATGGATGTAAAAGTTCGCGACAAACGTACATGAAATGTATACTTTTTTTGATGTCTATTCGACATGTATTAGATATTTTTGCTCCATTTGTGGATATGCATAATATCCATTGATTCGATATCGATTGTATGTACATTGTATATTCTTTTGTTATGCGGAAAGTGAAGAAATTGCAGTTTTGTAACACGTGTCTCCTTTTATTTTTAGCGCTTTTAGTCTTGATTGTACTGCGATTTAAATAGTAGTGATTTAATACCAACTTCAACACTAATTAGTTAATAAATCTATTTTACGGTATATATTCAATTGTTAAAATTACATTATTTCACAAAACAAGTGTGGGCTTCATGGTTCGTGGTTCATTGTAAGCACTGACACTAAGTAATCCATATAATTTAACAAATAATAACGTTGCCAATATGTTTGAAGAATAATTTTGTATTTAAAACCGAGTTTACGATCATATGAGCATAACAAGTTGTCTTCAAACAATTAATTTTCTAATGTTGTAATCTCTGCGACAACCAGTACATAATTTACAACCATACTTTTCCACTCTGAGGTACTGAGATGATGGCACATTGTTAGGAAAATGATTGAGTTTCTAAAAGTGTAAATGTCATTAGAGTAGAATTAATTTACATGAGATTTATGTGCTTGTATATACGTCACGACAAAAGTTTTCAGTTGAAATTGACTCTTATTGCGTCATTAATAAACGGCTTCTTTAAAATTCCACTAATGTATCAGGATAGCTATATGATGAAATCATTATAACCTTTTAGTGTATACAAAAGTGGGTGTACTGTTGCTTTTCGTTACTTTCTATATTGCTTTATTTACTAGTAATTCCATTTTAAAGTTTAAAAAAAGGAATTTAAATTTATCTAATCAACAATTAAATGTCTCAAAAACTCTCAAAGCTGAAACAATAAGATTCAATACCTAGGGGTTTTTGACCATGCAGAATTAAAATAATGCTAACAAAAGTCACATTTTCCACGTTACACAAAAGGAAATTATGATATAAAACGTAAAGTAATAAATCTGACAATATTGCTGTCAGCACCTTTCTAAATTTAATTTCCTTTAAACGTCGGTCTTCACCAAACAAAACTTTGCCAATTTTTTATAGTTGGTAATTTTCCTTCAGTAGAGTCACACCTTAAGATTTACGATGAATAATTTTTGAGCTTATAACATCTTGTAAACTTACACTTTTTGACTGTAGTATAACTCAGGGATGAGCAACAGCCTGACACATTTGAATTTTGCAATAATAAGGAAACGTGCCGAATGCTAATCGAACTTAAAGTGGAAAGTGTTTGAGAAAAATGGCAGAGAATGAATCATGTCAGTATCTTAAATGAGTTTATCCAGTAAAGTAACCTTCGTTTCCTTGCCACGATCTTCGGTGCTATAATTGAATGCGCTTAGGCATGGTAATGATTTGTACAAGTGTTTTTAGATTTTGCAGTTCTGTAGATGCGCAAATAATACAGATCAAAATATTTCAAAGCTATATTGTGAACTTCCATTGCCTATTCAGATTAAAAAGAAACTATTTTCCGTAACTGCGGACTTAGCTGGTACATACTATCGGAAACAGTAATGCTTTATAAATGCTCAATCTCGAAGCGTATTTAAGAAAATAAATAGACTTATTTGAGAAATTTTGGAATTTTTAGTACGACCATACGAGGTTGTCTAGGTCTTCCAGCGTGTCCACCACCGACGTGGATTCAGACATCCTGGGTCTCTATCTCTTTGCACGAGCGAGACAAATCGACGAGGTGCAGGTTGAGTCATCATCATAGTCACAATGTCTTGTTGTGAACTCGTAAAATGCATTTTAGGCATGCAGGGTGAGTACGGTTAGGGAAACGATCAATATACACTCGCGAAGCCGCAGCAGTGTTTTGACCACACTCACCGTACATTAAAATGATGTCCCCCAGTTCATTATGGTTATAATTGTGCGCCATTGTTGTTGTTTTTAAAGTCCGATCGTTAGATGTAGCAAGTCAAGCACTCTCGTACACTATGCCACAGCAAAGCGGCGTATGACGAACTGCCTGTTTTTGTGTCTTCTCACCAGCATCGGCACCGCTAGCGCTAACTTGTTTGTTGTGATGTTATGACATGGTGAGCCATTGCTCAGAGACGGACTTAGAATTGAGGATTTCTTTAATGGTCAGTATCTTGTATTCTCTAAATATTTCGTTTACGTGTTACTGGGAAAAACACTACATTGGCGAGTACTATCTGCTTTATTAAAAAAGTCCCAACTTATCAAACACTGTATAATGAACATCGTCTTCTGTTGGTGGTCGAGAAGGACTATGCGGGCTTGTTTGCTTGTAGAAGCTCGAGCGTGGGGAACGAGTAGTTCACGTAAATCCGGCATCTCTCGTCCTCCAGAATGGACTCCATATCCCCTGGAGCGTATGACAGCACCGGTGTCTCATTATATTATTATTATAGCTCTAAGCTCTAGATATTATTATTATGTAGCGTTACATATAAAAATGTCTATCTTCGAAAGGTTCTACCTACACACATCATAAACAACGTATAGCTTTCTGTATACTTCATTGCAAATTGATGGCGTTTGTATATCACGAGAGGACCATCATAGAGGCTTAACTTACAGCTTTTCTAATTAGTAGAAAGGCAAACGTATCCATTTAAATTGATTATTAAAAGGATATAAATTATAACTATTCGCTGCTAGGTGCTGCTCGCGGATGTGTTATTCGCATTTTTCCTTCTGCAACGCACACGGATCCGTTCACCGACATCACGTTTATTACTCTATTATGTTGCATATTACACTTATTCGGATTTTGCAATTATGCGTCAGTCCCGTTCAAGTGATTTATAGCGAGATTGGGACTTTGAATCACTTAATCGATTTCGATAATCGTGATTTATCACTGTGATGTGATTTGCAAAAATTGTAATTTCTTAAACGAATCGAAAGCTTTCCTTATAGATTGTAGATGCAACAGTACAAGGGAATGGTACCAGCAGAAATATGGTCCTGAGGAACACGAGCATTTACTCAGTATACCATAGGATAGTAATATCTAGACAAATATCCACATCCATAGTATTACTAGCCACATTTACCTTAATATCTTTCCAATACATTTACTTATTCGAAATAACACTGATATATTACCTACCGCCGGCGCCGTGATAAAATTGAAATGGAATTTTGGAAATTCTTGGAAATTTTGGAAATTTTGGAAATTTTGGAAATTTTGGAAATTTTGGAAATTTTGGAAACTTTGGAAATTTTGGAAATTTTGGAAATTTTGGAAATTTTGGAAATTTTGGAAATTTTGGAAATTTTGGAAATTTTGGAAATTTTGGAAATTTTGGAAATTTTGGAAATTTTGGAAATTTTGGAAATTTTGGAAATTTTGGAAATTTTGGAAATTTTGGAAATTTTGGAAATTTTGGAAATTTTGGAAATTTTGGAAATTTTGGAAATTTTGGAAATTTTGGAAATTTTGGAAATTTTGGAAATTTGGAAATTTTGGAAATTTTGGAAATTTTGGAAATTTTGGAAATTTTGGAAATTTTGGAAATTTTGGAAATTTTGGAAATTTTGGAAATTTTGGAAATTTTGGAAATTTTGGAAATTTTGGAAATTTTGGAAATTTTGGAAAATTCGGAAAATTCGGAAATTTCGGAAATTTCGGAAATTTCGGAAATTTCGGAAATTTCGGAAATTTCGGAAATTTCGGAAATTTCGGAAATTTCGGAAATTTCGGAAATTTCGGAAATTTCGGAAATTTCGGAAATTTCGGAAATTTCGGAAATTTCGGAAATTTCGGAAATTTGGGAAATTTTGGAAATTTTGGAAATTTTGGAAATTTTGGAAATTTTGGAAATTTTGGAAATTTTGGAAATTTTGGAAATTTTGGAAATTTTGGAAATTTTGGAAATTTTTGAAATTTTGGAAATTTTGGAAATTTTGGAAATTTTGGAAATTTTGGAAATTTTGGAAATTTTGGAAATTTTGGAAATTTTGGAAATTTTGGAAATTTTGGAAATTTTGGAAATTTTGGAAATTTTGGAAATTTTGGAAATTTTGGAAATTTTGGAAATTTTGGAATTTTGGAATTTTTGGAATTTTTGGAAATTTTGGAAATTCTGGAAATTCTGGAAATTCTGGAAATTCTGGAAATTCTGGAAATTTTGGAAATCCTGGAAATTCTGGAAATTTTGGAAATTTTGGAAATTTTGGAAATTTTGGAAATTTTGGAAATTTTGGAAATTTTGGAAATTTTGGAAATTTTGGAAATTTTGGAAATTTTGGATATTTTGGAAATTTTGGAAATTTTGGAAATTTTGGAAATTTTGGAAATTTTGGAAATTTTGGAAATTTTGGAAATTTTGGAAATTTTGGAAATTTTGGAAATTTTGGAAATTTTGGAAATTTTGGAAATTTTGGAAATTTTGGAAATTTTGGAAATTTTGGAAATTTTGGAAATTTTGGAAATTTTGGATATTTTGGAAATTTTGGAAATTTTGGAAATTTTGGAAATTTTGGAAGTTTTGGAAATTTTGCAAATTTTGGAAATTTTGGAAATTTTGGAAATGTCGAACATTCCGGAAAGTATGGAAATTTTCAGAATAATGAAGAAAAATTTGAATATTTTGGAAATTCTGCGGGGAGCATAACTCACTTATCTGGAAGGCTCGACTTACTGATGACATACTTTTTCGGCATCACCTCCGGCTTCTTTCGTATCGTATCGTGCGGTTGGTGACCTCATTCTTCTTACTTTTATTTATGCCTTGTCTTCGCGGCTATGAAGAAATGGTGACCAATTCCCATAATACGTATCTTAACTTTAATGTCTAATGTAAAACAGATAATTGTAACTATGAATATTTGTTGGACTTTTGCTTAAAATAAAAAAAAGTCTGTATCCCGGCGTGTCTCGTCCGTCCGTGCGCCATTATTTAGCGTTAGCTGAGCCCAAGCTACGCTATCAAAGCTCGCAAACACATAAATAATAGTTATCAGGAGAGAGATAACGCCCCTACGAAAATGTTAGCACGACGCTAGAGTTCGCGATAATTTATTAGAAAACGAAAACGGAGATATTTGTACAATTACACGCGCATCGCTCTCACTGTGCATGATTTATAACTGCAGGTTGGCCGGAAAGCGACGTCAAAGATACAATTTTAGATAAACGAATTGAAAAATTTTGTTACTTATGATTAATAGCTTAATAAACGTTCTACAAACATGTTTCGAATTGCTATCATTGATCAGAGGTCGAAAGGTTGCTAGCTCTACGTTGTGTTCACATGGTCTGATTTCTGCTGAGGATCAAGTATATGTAACTTCGTTTGCTGTTGAAGAAAGAAGATAATACAGTGAAATACAGTTAGTTGTTGGCTCATCATCATCATAGTCACAATGTCTTAACAGACATGTTGTGACGAGGGCTGCTCTATACCTCCGTCAATCCACCAGTACGCAGACAGCTGTTTCACGCTTATTAGCGATCATCAGTGCGCCATAGGTCGATTGACGGAAATAGAGAGCATCAATTTTTCCATGTTTAATAAACATGTGAAAGATGTGCGAGCAGACAGACCTATGGCGCACTGATGATCGCTAATAAGCGTGAAACAGCTGTCTGCGTACTGGTGGATTGACGGAGGTATAGAGCAGCCCTCGTATAATATCGGCTTTCATACGCAGCGGCGTATAAAACCCGCGCTCTCTAGTGGCCAAGCGGATGCACCTTGGCGTCCCACCAAGAAGTCTACTGCTGCTAAGTAGAGATTTCCTTGGTTTGCCGTTACCTTCGGGTACTAGATGGCGCACCGGCAGAATTCTTTCTGTCTGCTCGCACATCTTTCACATGTTTATTAAACATAGAAAAATTGATGCTCTCTATTTCCGTCAATCGACCTATGGCGCACTGATGATCGCTAATAAGCGTGAAACAGCTGTCTGCGTACTGGTGGATTGACGGAGGTATAGAGCAGCCCTCGTATATCGGCTTTCATACGCCGCGGCGTATAGAACCCGCGCTCTCTAGTGGCCATGCGGATGCACCTTGGCATCCCACCAAGAAGTCTACTGCTGCTAAGTAGAGATTTCCTTGGTTTGCCGTTACCTTCGGGTACTAGATGGCGCACCGGCAGAATTCTTTCTGTCTGCTCAGACATGTTGTGAGCTCGTAAAATGCATTTACTCATTTTACGAGTTTCTCTTGGGATATCTTTAAGATCTTTAATGCAGTAGTTTCCCATTTATTTTCTGCATCCTCATGCCGTTGACCAGATGGTATCTACTGGTTCATCCGCCTTTAGGGGAAATTCCTCACCCCAAGGACAAGAGGGTGTCCTGACTCTTCTCAACTCGTCCACCCAAAGCTGTTGGTTGAGAAGAGGTTACTGCTTATACCGACAGTAGTTCGGTTCCTTTTAGTCGCCTTTTACGACACGCAGGATATACGATGGGAGATATTCTAACCCGCTCCCACACGGGCAGCTAGAAAGCCCTTAATCTCCCATAAAATCACCAATAATCCTGGACACATCTGATATTGTCAAATACTGATAAAACATTACAAAAAAATTTAAATTCATAGAAGTATATAAGATATAAAAATGTTCGTAGTTAGAGAATACAGTTGTGAGCATAATTATAATGCGCTATTTAGAAAAGTCGACCGATACAATATATGCTCTGAATTCACTGAAAATAGATTAGAAATATATTATCACTCTTTTTCTCTAAATATGTATATGTATAACTTATATTTATAAAATATAACCTTCGATGAATATTTAACCATTTCAAAACCTCATCCGAAATGTTTCTTCCTGCATTCAAAGGTGGCTGAATTAAATGAAATTGAAATGTATCAAAAACTCCGGAATTCGCGAATATTTCATCAATAATACAGTCTAATACTTCTTCGCTCTTGGATTTCAATAAATATTTATTTCCTTGAACGGTCTACATCTACAGAAGTGAAAAACTCATCACAGTACATCAAAGAATTTAAATAAGTTACTGGTTACAAAAATATAGCAGGTATTACAGGAGAAACCTGTCTGACCAAATCACATTTCAAATTTAGTAATTAAAAGCACATTTTGAGAATTTTTTGAACACGGCATTGCTCTTTGTCTTTGTAGCTGGCATACTATTCGAATAATAACGATCAACTAACTGTATTATAGAAAAATCAGAAAAAATGGGAGTTGGATGAGATCTGTTTTCTTCAAATATGGCAAGCATTTCTTTTCATAAATGGATCCTCCTTTTCACGTCCTGGTTGACTCACTTCTGGGATCCCTATTTATCGATGGATAACATATTTTTTCAAATGTTTAATTGACTACTGGTAAACATAGTTGTTGGCTCAAAGATGAACAAATTTCAGTAAACGTCCAAAAAAGTTCTGTTATCACCTTAACACGAAAAACTGATGTAGCATAAAACACATCTACAACGTTAAGGCCATATTTTATTAACACGCGCATTTTAGCAAAGACTTTGACCAGAATCAGAGCAGCCCATTCAGGAGCATGCATCTGTCAAAGTTCTCTGAAAATTATTGATTTCTCTTGAAATGCACCCCAAAAAGGTGAAAAACTACATGCTTTATATACAATCGATCATTATGAACCATCTAGTATCATTTCAACTCTGATTTTCCTTCCTCAATGAGTGAAAATTGCATTTTCTTGTCCCACGAAGCGTTGAACGGACGGTTGATCTAGACCAATCGAATTCCACAAAAGCAATACATTTGATCACTGGATTGTTCGTCTATCAAAAGATAGTAATGAAGAGAAGGAGTTCAATTAGTACGTTATTTTGATGAAAAAAAAAGTAACTAAATATAATAATGATAGGTACCTGCAAATATACCTATATACAGTAAACACAGGTGTAAATAATATTTCACAAAGCTAGACACATTATTTAACTGTGGCCAATCACGCACTTTCATATGAATATGTTGATGAAAAGGAAATCTAATTACTGCGTCATTCTGATAAAACAGGACTGTTGCTATCTATCTAGCTGGTAATGGGCCTATACTACATTTTTGGTGTATTGGCTTAAACGAGCCCTGACACCACGTAGATGCCATAAATAATTTTACAAAATTTTTCTATCGTATTTATAACCGAAAAAAATGGCTCTAAATATTGTATTTTTTGAATCCATACACTTCCCACCCAGGTCGTGACGTCACCTGTAGGGAACCAATAAGAGCTCACTGGTACAAAACAATAGCATCCGCTCGTTGTCATCGGACCACGAAAGGACGCTTCTCATTGGTTCCCTACCGAAAGGACGCTTCTCTTTGGTTCCCTACAGGTGACGTCATCATCGGCTATTTCAAATTACAGTACAATTTTATTTTTGGTGTTATTCTCATTTGGATCAAGTTTTCTGCTGACTTTTTACAGTAAACGGTCCTATGTATCATCAAAAATAATACTGCAGTAAATAAACTGATCAATTTGAGATCACGGTATAGGCCCATTATAAATACCTGTGAGGTATAATAGCTTTGTATTATAATAAAAAAAACGATATATGGAAGTACTTTATCAGATCCGTTTTTCCTATATCATCCTACGTCTGTAAATAGGTATACAGATTTCATGGTTTACCCAAATGCAAAATAATATTTATGGTCAGAGTGTGTTGACATCTCAATAGGCAATCCGTGGATATGCAAAGCTCTGCTGAAAACTTATATAGCTGTTTTTAATTCGAAAAAATAGCTGTTTAAATAAAAAAGTAGAAAATCAACCAAGTCAAATATCCATAAATGTAAACGCTAGAAGATCTCAACACCACCACAAAATAGGACTTTTTACTCATTTTATTTTAGACACACATACTTGAGAGAATGCGAATTAATGAGGTGGTCTTAGAATGTAAAAATAGACTCAAAGACCAGGAGTTACACAGCCAATAAGGTACACAAAATATCTGGGGTTAGTTATCACAAATATTACCTTCTTTAAACATGAGACAGCTATAAGGCTCTATCATACATTACTGAGAGCTCATCTGGAGTATACTATAAAAATTTGGATTGTGTCTATATGTGGTACATAGAAATACATGGTAAAAGTACAAGATTGGTTTCTGACATACAGGGTGGCCAATCGGGTGACGATAATAATTTTTTTTTAGATAGCCCGTACCGGGACCTATCCAAAACACCCCCATGTATGTGTACCGATTATTAATAGTTTTCGAGTTATGATTCTTTTTTTGAAAACTTAGAGATTTTCCAGTTTTTTTCAAGAAATCGTCAAAAACAAAAACAAGAATGCTCTTTGGCTTTTATTTTTTTCTGCAATTATACTCAGTATTAAGCCTGTTTTAATATTCAATAAAGAGAACCTGTACATCCGAACAATAATTAAGTACATTTTGGGGCCAAAGTTTGAAATCTCTGTTTTTAGTCAGGAGACCAAAACCTTCAAAATAAGATTAAAAATACTAATGTCTGGTTCTGGAGCTTCAAACTAATCTTAAAAACTTTGCAAGACATTGCACTTTCGAAATAATAATGAAAAAGTAGCACTTATGGGGGCATTTCGCGCCGTACGTGACTATTAAAGGTAAAAAGGTGATAATTCACGAATTTCCAAAATGATTTAAAAAACTTTTATTTCACTTTATTATGACAAATTAAAGAAAAAAGACTCATAACAACTAATAAACATGATAATCATTGATGTTTTAATCACTTTTAATAAAAAAATTAATACCTGTGCTTTTTGCTGTGTGCTATTGAATTTCTGCTAAATTAAGTTGTATGGAAAGTTAACAAAGGAAAAGAATAATAAAACAACAATCTGACTTTTAATTCCATGGCGGAATTACCTGGAAAGCGTTATCGTAGCATACGCCATCCCTTTTACTTTTCAAAAAAAAAATCATAACTCGAAAACTATCAATAATCGGTACACATACATGGGGCTGTTTTGGATAGGTCTCGGTACGGGCTATCTAAAAAAAATTATTATCGTCACCCGATTGGCCACCCTGTATATTTATGTTAGAAAATGAAACCTATCCTTACATTTGACAGAAGCTAGTCATGAAGTTCAACAATCTGTCATTTACAATGTTCTTCTCAGTGGGTATCTTAAAAGATTCTGACCTCTGTCTTTTGTGTAAGTGTATTGTCATTGACTCGGTACGAATTAGGTATAAACCAAGAAAAGTAAAATACTGGAGTTGGAGTTCTATTAGAAAAGAAACTTAGCTAAGAACTGAGGGGAATTTAGAGACTGGGCCACAGAATTTCGAAACACGGTCGGCCCTTAGCACCCTGGTTGTTGATATTTTTTTATTATTTTTTTTTTATTTACCGGCATCGACATCTAAGGTCATTCCAGTGGGTCACTCTCGTTACTCTCTTCACTTTAGGTCTGCTCTTGTTGGTTCTATATCCTGTTAAACATATCTATAGCTTTTAAATAGGCAAGTACTTTGTTTTCGCGTCTGACGGTACCTTTAAGTGAAGTAGGTAGATCTAGAAGGGTTCTGGCATTTGTATGTTCCTCACAGGTGAAAATAAGGGCTACAGTTAGTCTTTTTTTTTTAGTAAAACAATCTTGGGATACGGTCACTTATTATATTTCCAAAATATAAAATTCTTACGACGTTTCGACCCGTGCAGTATTTTCAAGCCTGAAAACTACATTAGAAAAGGACATGCATAGCAATTTAGTTTATGACATACCTTGGTAATATTGCCCCAATTTATACATAGGACAAACCAAACAATATTTAAATAAACGTATATATAAACACAAGTATGATATTAAAAATAAAAACCTGAATTCTACCGCCTTCAGCAAACATGCTATAGAAAATAATCATACCATCGATTTTAACAACGTTAGAACTTTATGCAAAGAGAAAGATTGGTATAAAAGAAACATCTTAGAGATGATACATATAAAAAAAAGTTCTAACAGCATGAATTTCAGGACAGATACAAGCAATCTTTCATGCATATATACAAATTTAATAAATGGAACATAGCCTATACTTTCTTCCATCTTATCAATATTTACCTTCCTTCCTCGATATTTAATTGTTTAAAAAAAGAATTAGTTGTAAATGTTAGTCATTTTGTATCTGTTTGACAATTCTGATATTTTATTTTAGTTTTAATACCTGAAGATGACGCCTAATAGAAGCGTCGAAACGTCGTAAAAATTTTATATTTTGGAAATATAATAAGTGACCGTATCCCAAGATTGTTTTACTAAATATTTGGTACTGACGGTCAGGATTCAAAAAGCAAAAAAATTCTACAGTTAATCTGGTTACCATTTCCACGAACTTTTATTAAATTGACAAAGCGACTAAAGTAAATGAGACTAAGGCTTCAAAAGAACTTTCTGAATGTTTTATTTCTCATCGCTGATTGACCTCAGTACCTCACCTTAGATCTCGTGGAACGTGAAAATGACATTAATCTGCAATAAAAGAAATATTGTCACGTACTACGAATAATCGCTTCGTCTTAGCACTATAATTTGAATTGCGCAATTTTACTGATGAGAACACAGCCATAATTTTATGTTGGCCGACACGCTCATACGACAATTTTTTTAAAAGTCCATATACGTAGCTTTAATGGTGTGGATGAGTTGAACCTTGTTACAGTGCGGTCAAGCTAAAATCAAAAGGTATAGGATTAGCAAAGGAGTGATGCAAACAACGAGGCACAAGAGCTAGTAGAATAAAGAAATTTAGTCAAATTGATTGACTCAGTACTTCTCACAGATTACGGTGATACCATTTTGTGATATTCCCTTGCATGAAGATATAGTCCGAGATCCCCTTGCAACGCCTCGCAATGAAGTTTGAGGAATATGTGGTGATCCGGAACGCGCTCCTGGCTGCCATACGTTAGAACGCACCTTTAACTGTCAGGCTGCCAAAGTTTGACACTGACGGCAGTGACAGATCGTAGAAGGAAAATCGATTAAAATTTGTTGTTATAAGTGTATGAGTGTAGTCATTTGATGAAGTTCAGTTAAGTAATTTATTTGATTATGACTGCAGCCTATATTGTTCAGATATTTTGATATTTCTCTGATCATGAGTGACTTTTCATAGAATAAATAGTTCCACGTTAATTTTCAATCTGTGACTCAAAGCTACACTACAGTTCTGTGATGCTTTTCGGTTTTTTTTTTGTCACTTGAATAAAGTAATGGGTTGTGGTAATCGTTGCCACAGTTTTGTTGATAGTTGGTTTATTAATTACGAACGGGGATTGTTTTTGAAAAACGTAACAAGCTGGAGACCAAAATTTCAACAAAAGGGTGTTTGGAGTCTTTTTCACGAATATTTGCAGGTATGTTGTCTTTTGAGTTTGTATTATTGACTAATGTGGTCTGGCTACAATTTGTAAAGTGTTTCACAATGTATACTATATCTCCGGTTTTTTTAAGACGACTTTATATGGTGTTGGGTCTCTGATTTACGTCTACTCTAGGTATTAGGTTCTGAGGGATTGCAGTCTGATGGTGAACAGAGATAACTCTGTCTTATTTAGGTGTATCTATTTCAACCCTTACTGATCCTCTTTATGTATATACAATATCTATTTTATGGTTGTGGAAACCAAGGTGACTGTCCCCGGGGCGACTTATCACTTACTGTAGGTGGAAGTGGGTTACGATCACGCGTTCACACGAACCATACGGTTCCTCTAATCAGCCCTTTTATATGCTGTTTATCGTTTATATTTATTTATTGATCTATTCATGTGCTTAGATACCATGCTTGCTATGTTGTTATGCTTGCTATGGTGCTATGCTTGCGATGCTATGCTTATATTTTATATACCCTATACCATTTACACCCTTTATTTAGTCCTTTATGTGTTGGTTATATTTATTTATTTATATATGCTGACATTTTACATTTTTCCACATTCTATCCACATTTCTCTCCCTGAGGTTGAACAGAGACCTAGCCCACCATGTATTCTTATTATTATTTATCATTTAGACTGTGAATGTTTATAACCATTTCTTTATTATGCCATAGCAATAACAAGAGCCAGTTTTCCACTATTATTGAGACATTTTGAATCGTATATTTTAACATATCAATATAAACACTTCACCAGTAAAATATATTAAATACAAAGCACTCATGATTTGATAAATACAATAATCAAGCAATAAAATCATATCATAAACACTCAGCACTCATGATTCATAAATACAAAGCAAATGTTAAGAAACAAATAATAAAAAACAATATCATAACATTTCTGTGTTTTGATTTCATTCTCTCACTATAAATATTTCATTTCGATAAGACCGTTTTTGGTGACTTCAAATGGCTCTCATTTGACATATAAGCAGCACAATAATGCTCACCATTGGTTGTCTTAGGGTATTGCCAGTTGAAGCTAAAGAAAATTATACTATAAGAATGGTATCGAAATATTGAGTGATCGCAATCCCGAAATAAAGAGAGATATATTACTTTGGACAGAAAATAGAAAGAATCTGTGCTTTGTCTAATGGTATCTTCAGTAAAGTCCTCATCATTCTCAGTGAGGCCAATAATTTCATTATGAGAACTTTTGAACTCATTGTAGAATTCTTCCAAGTTCTCATATTTGACTCGAAATAGTGCATGTTGGCTAGGGTCTGTTTTAGCCTTCACCGCCAAAGTATAAATCTCGGTGATCCGAGTGAATGCCACTCTCCTCTGATGCGTAAGCCTATTTTTCGACGTAATGAAGCAAAAGAGCAAACTAAAGTGGTATAGTGATTCCAAAATCCCCTTAAGGCGGCTCCTACGGAGAGCATAAACGGTCATTTTCAAGTGATTTCAACCCAATTCCTGACGCTCTAGTTTTCAATATTTTTGCATGAAATTTTTACATGAAGTTTAGAAGGAAATTACACAGGGGGCTATCGAAGCATTTTTTGAAAGAATCTTTATAAAGCCCTCGAAGGTTTATTAGTTTTATTTATTTAGCGCATGGTTATAGTACGTCATAAAAAAACAACACAAAATAAAGAAAATAAAAATTAAAAAAATTACGATCTAAATCTAAAACTAACTAACCAAGAAGCATTTATCCGACTTCGACCTAAATGTGGCCCTAAAGGGACGTCCAATTAAGTGCAAATAGAGGTCGTAACTTGTTGAGGCGACCGACGACGTCGCTGTTATATCAAAATCGACGTCGCTTGACGTAAGTCGGTATATACGACGCACCGCCGACGTCAAAGGCAGCTACGTAGCTTTCTGCTGATTTGCCAATGTCGTATGCACGTTGGTTTATCCGACCTAAACTGACGTTTCGTTTCAGTGACCTAATTCACGTTGCAGATTAATAAGTCACCACCACTGTCAGCCAAATGGACTACGAGTTGTGAATCGTATACCTTACCATTTGCAAACATAAACTACAAATTGGTTAGCGGGTCGGCGACTTTGGGTAACGCAATCTGATGGTTATGAATCGTGTAAGTGTACGACTGTGAACATAACCTACCAAAAGTGTTGTCGCTCTAGTGTTGAGTTTGTTTTAAGTGATATATTTAGATCACGCCTAACACCAACAGGAATTATCATTTATATATATTCTCACTGTATGTAGAATTAAAACATATATAATAAACCAGTGCAAGGTTTGACATTTCCACCAAAAAAGCACCACATACAACGTCGGATTCAATCCCGTATTCAAAACGTCGCCCGAACGTTGTCACATTTGTAATACGGAGATAACACTACAAATTTACCCACTGCGCAGGACGTTGTAATCTGGTACGTCCGTTGGCCGTCGTATCTCGTACTTTGGTCGCCTTTGATGACCAAATTTGGAGACCCGGTCCGAATTGGTTCATTTTTCGTTCATGTTACGTAAAACAGTATATTCTGCCATCTTTAACAGCTTTTTAGATGACGGCCATTATAAAAAAAATTATTAAATTTTCGTATTTTACCTGAATATAAAGAATTCTGAAGAAATTAGTAATATGTAATTAGAGAATAATAACAAAGCATATTTAAAACAAAAGCAAAAATATATTAAAACAAATTTTTGGTTTCACTTAACGCTAATTAATAATTTATAATGACGTTCTCTTTTGGAATAGTGGTAGGGAGTTATTTTTTTCGGGGTATCTCATTCACATTTCTCAGTAAACTAGCTTCCGTTGACAAATTTATATTCATCTTTCGTGCTTAGGAGTGTACTTATGGTTGTATAATTTCTGTCTTATAACATATAATATAGAGCATCATCCATTTTGTTAAATGTAGAATATCAGGCAAAAGGCATTGACTATTATTATGTATAACTTAGGTCAATCGGTGTAGGAAAACGAATCACAGCATAACGTCCGTATCTAGCAACTAAATTTAGTTGTAGGATACCTAACGTATGGACGACGTAGGCAACTGGTAGAGACATTCTCTATCAAGTCGTATCCCGACGTCGTAGCGACCCGAATCTGTGTTCCCCATTTAGGTACAAATACAGGTCGCCATGACGTCGAAACGACGTCGGATCCGACGTTGAGTCTGTCTAATGCGACATATGCGCAACGTAATGACAACGTTGTAATGCTGCTTGGGTAGGTATAGGATATAAGTTAATATCGAACTTTTATCATTACCATTACAACGTCGAATGTACGGAGCGGTACAATGCATTCATCTTTCGTTCATTCTGTGAGCGTCACGAATTTAGTCCATGTGGAACATGCCGTGAGATACGTCGGGATCGATTGCAAAACCGAATCGTGAATTGGATTGACTTCACGGAACTATTAATTTATCATATGATTAATTTTTCCTATTTGTTTATCTGAAATTGTATCTCTGGCATTACTTTCCGGCCTGAGAATATTGTTCTGCAGCTATAAATCATTGCTGTAGATGCGCTGGTAATTGTGTGAATGTATCTGCAATAACAGGCAGGTATTTAGTCATGCGGCAAGAATAACATCGTGGCTCTAAATTTAGAATCACGGTTTTCGGTTTTATTGGCTGGCTCATTAAATTCGGATGCTGCAAAAATTAATACAAAAAAATTGATATTATTTACTATTCCATTTAACAGGCAGGAGTCACTCATTCAGGCTGTTAGGAGTCAACATTACAGAAAATCTGATCTGGCACGAACACATCGCGTCAATTGCAACAGCTGCTGGTAAAAAGCTTGGGTACCTATTTAGAGCCAGAAAGTATTTCTCACCATGTAACCCCCTCATGCTATATAAAGCCCAGATAAGACCTTGCCTGGAGTATTGCTCTCATGTTTGGGGAGCTGCTGCCCCTACTACCCTGTCTATACCAGATGCCGTCCAGAGAAGGGCAATTCGACTAGTTGGCGATCCGTCCTCAACGCGCCACCTTCAGTCACTTTCTCACCGGCGTGTTGTTGGTGACCTCTCACTCTTCTACCGATATTCCAACGGAATATGCTCCTCTGAGCTATCCTCTATCGTTCCGCCGCCCACTGCTTCCTATCAGACGTACCCGTGCGACCGCTGCATCTCATCCTAAGACGGTTGTTCTTCATACATCAAGAACTGAGCGTTACAACCGCACATTTATTGCCAGGGTGTCCGAGGCTTGGAATGGACTGCCAGAAGATGTATTTATTGGGCCTGCGGGTATTGGCCCATTCAAATCCCGCGTTAACAAACTTCCCCTAACATAACCCTTTCACAGCAGCCGCGGTACTCTGGTATTTAGGCTCTGCCTATGCGGTCTGCTCAGTTATAAAAAAAAGGAAAAGAGGAAAACTTTATATAAAATAAACGGTAACAGTCAACCAACGGTTATAAAACATATTTTAGGAATTTGTGGTTCTTGGGTTTTTAGGCCGGCGTCATTTAGCGTTAAAGCTTGATGTTTCACCACCAGGAGTGGATGACATCTTCAGAAGCTATTTCACTTCGGCGATTTCCAAAATACTGTATTAATAGCAGTATTGGCAATATTTTGGAAGTCGCCGTAGTGAAATAGCTTCTGAAGATGCCATCCACTCGTGGTGGCGAAATGTCAAGCCTTAACCCTAAACGACGCCGGCCTAAAAACCCAAGAACCACAAATTCATTGGACGATGGCCGCGAAAGCCTTACACAGTACATATTTCAAGAGCTTCATCGTTGCAAATGAAGAAGAATGAAAATGAAAATATCAACTTCTTTTGCACTTTCACACACATTGGACATAACATAAAGTGGAGAGAATAATAACAAATTTGTCGTCGGTAGAGGTAAATAGAACAAAATGTTGCCATGACCACCAGTACGTAAATTGGGGATGTGTAAACAATTTTTTTCTGAGAGTGAGGAAGAATCAACACCGTCATCAAACAACTTACACAAAAACGTAGCACGTAGCAATTTCTACGTTTCCCTAAATTTGATAGAGGTTGGGTCTACTCAGTACTATAGCAGGGTACCAAATAATAGAGCAAAACTTAAGGACAGATCTAACAAAAGGAAAATGTAGCAAAATTTGCAGTTTTTGGATCATTGAACAGTCTGCTATTTCTAATAACAAAATCAAGGTTTATTTATATTTTTGCTTTAGTTCTATTTATGTGTTGTGAACGTCATCAAGTAATACTTATCAACATTCAAAGACATATTACTGTCTTACACCATTGATGTATAAGGTCTAAATCTATTTACAATTTTATACTTGATCTACAGTATTGTCACGACGGCCTCTTTTTCTTCACCCAGGGAATCAAACTCGACGTAACTTTCACCGTTTTACTTCAGAACTTAATACAATACCTCAACCTTATCTCAACTAGATCTCAACTCAACTGACTCCCTACGCTACCCGTAGCACCTTATATATACTTCATCGAACCATCTAGAGGATTCGATGACATTTCTAGAATCTATCCGTCATTCTCGAAAACTCTAGACGATTCGATGACGTTTACACTTCAAAAGATCTAACCTAGCACTTTGACTTTACATCATGTTTGACAACCAATGACAAGTAAAACAAATACACGAATACCATAATATACAGTATGTTACATTCTTCCCCCCTTAGCGTTCGGCGTCCTCGACAAACAACTTCGATTCTTGTATCACCACAGACATCAGCATAGTCGACATTCGGTTTTCCACTTTCCGTACATAACCTGTAGACTAAGTCGTTGAGGCGCTTCATCACCACGTAGGGTTCCTCCTCATGGCGTTGTAGCTTCGAACATCTACCCTTCCTTCCGTCGTCTGTTGCAAGACCATACCAGATCATCTCGTAACTGCGATATTCTTTGCCCAACTTGCGATTCTCATTTTCAGCTCCAGCAGGATCCTCTTTTCCTAGCTCTGTTATCATTTTCTTCAGTTGCACCTTTTCGCCTTGACGACTGTCACCTCTCGACACTTCCTTCTTCCCATCACTCAGGCTATTCTCCACTTCCTCTATGAGCCTGCTGAGTTCGTCTTCCACCTGCACAATCCTGTTCTTTTGCTTAACATTCTCGCTTTTGAGTTGCGTGGTCTGGTCCAAACCCCATGATGCGTCCTTGAGTGCAGCGCCAAACTCTGCTCCTATCCTCGGGTTTTCTTTCCTCAGTTGTGCCAATCTCTGTTCTAACTTTACATCGTAAAATGGCTTCGCTAATATTGCGGACACACCCTTCTTTGTATCCTCAGTAACCTTACTCAGTTCTTTCTTCTTCTTATCGATCTCAATTTCCAGCTGTGTAGTCTTCTGCTCCACGTTACTGTTTTCATTCTTCATATGCTTCATCCCGGAGTTACCATACTCTACTTCAGTTAATGCGTTTTCCAGCTCTTTTTTTAGTCGAGCATTCTCATTTTCCAAATTCATCAGTCGCTGTTTAGTTTTACTATCAACTTCTCTTGCTTTAGACAAATCTTCCTTTCGCTTGTTCGCATCATCGACCTCGGCGCTCAAATCTGTTCTCAGCTTCTTGTTTTCTTCTTCAAGCTGCGCCAACCTTTCTCTCAACTCATTCTTCTTTATACCGACCCTTTTGGCTTTGTCATTCGCTTTGTTCAAGTTCTTTTTACAGAATGCATACTCAGCCTCCATCTGATTTATCTTCTGTTTGAGCATTGCATTTTCATCTTTAACTTGGTCATATTCCCTCTCTGATTTCTTCAACTGATTCAAAGCTTTCAATCTCTTGATTTCGCCCTTCAAAGCAGAGACTTCTTTATTGAGCTTCCTCAAGGCTATTTCGTGTTGTTCGTCCTTCTTCAGCAGATTCTTTCTATTCGTTTCAAACTTGCTTTTAATATGCATACTTCTCCTTTCCTGAGAGGTAAGCAACTGCTTCATCCTATCTCTGTCTGCTCTAAGTTCCCTCATGGCTACTCCGTGTTGTTGTTGAAGTTTGGCAATACTTTCTCCATTCTTCTTTACTAAATTCTTTATGTCTCTGTCAAACTGCTCCTTCATTGAGTTTATCGTGTCTGGCATAGATTTCATTTTGTTCGCATATTCATCCGCTTTTACTACATCCGCTTGTATCTTATCAGCCTGGGTGCGGCAGCCTACCCTAAGATGCCCCTTCTGTCCACATTTCCAGCATGTAAACTTTTCAGCTCCTTCTAGGCTTGTGCGAACTGGGTTTCTTTGGAAGCTAGCACCTCTTCTTCCTGAAATAAACGGTGTGGCCCTGACTTCTGCTTCTGTATCTTGCTCGACAGCGCGCACCCTCCTTGCCATTCGCTTGGCTTTTATGTCAGCTTCAATTTGCAAAGCCTTGATCACAGCATCTTGTAAATTTATGGGACTGGACAGTTTTACCATTCGTTGAACTTCCGCGTCTGCAATGCCTTCGACAAACTGGCGAGCAGCGACGTATTCCTGTGTTTCGACGGGGCTGTTGACGAATGCCCGTTTCGCTAAGCTTTGGACTTCATATGCAAACGTGGTCAGATCCTCCTTGGCTTGCTGTGTCCGGTTATGCAACTGGCCATGCAACAGCTCTGTTAAGTGTGCATCTCCAAAGCGTAACTTTAGTGCAGATGTTATCTTATCATAGTCACGTAGATCTGATGAGCAGAGATTTTCCAAAATAGCTGCGGCAGAGTCTCTTAGCATGGATGTAAGCACACAAGCTTTTTCTTCATTTGACCAGTTATTCATACGAGCGATATTTTCAAATTGCATATAATAAATGTCCCAGGACGTTTTGCCGTTGTACGGATAGGGCTTTGCTACTACGCCACTGTGTCTATCAGTAAAAGCAGGTGCTGCAGCTGTTAAACTACGCTCACCTGCACTAAACTCTCGCAGCTCCTCTCTAACCATTTCTTTGACCTGATCTTTCACTTGCTGAAGCTGTTCCTCAACGTGTTTTTCTGATGCTGCTAGCTGCTCCTCAATTGCACTAATACGGTGGTCTTGATTTTCTAATGCTTGACTTACGGCTTGCTTCTGCTCCTCCAACCGAGTCATCACCAGTTCCTGTCCACTCTTCAAGTCTGCGACTGCCTCGTCTTGATGGCGCTTCTGCTCGTCCAACCGAGTCATTACCAGCTCCTGTCCACTCTTCAAACCTGCGACTGCCTCGTCTTGGTGGAGCCTTAGCTTTTCTTCAAGGTTCATGACTGTTGCTTGCATAACAGCTGCCTGGTTGTCTTGCTGGGCCTTCATTTCTTGTAGCATAGTCATCAATGCACTCATGTCGGACGCCATAGCTCTGGTTACTGGCATTGACTGACGCTGTACTCACTTCTTGATTCCTTTTCTTGGTTTGATTCGATGGATAATCCCACTTCTGACACCAATTGTCACGACGGCCTCTTTTTCTTCACCCAGGGAATCAAACTCGACGTAACTTTCACCGTTTTACTTCAGAACTTAATACAATACCTCAACCTTATCTCAACTAGATCTCAACTCAACTGACTCCCTACGCTACCCGTAGCACCTTATATATACTTCATCGAACCATCTAGAGGATTCGATGACATTTCTAGAATCTATCCGTCATTCTCGAAAACTCTAGACGATTCGATGACGTTTACACTTCAAAAGATCTAACCTAGCACTTTGACTTTACATCATGTTTGACAACCAATGACAAGTAAAACAAATACACGAATACCATAATATACAGTATGTTACAGTATTATTACTTTAAAAAGCCAACAGCATAGAGCAAATACTCACATTGTAGGTTATTTACTAAGTCGTTAATGAAAATCAAAAACAACAAGGGGCCAAAAACTGAACCTTGGAATACACCTGATGTAGCCAATATCGCTTCAGAGGTAGTGTTCACTAAACATTGACTATCGGCTATCGATAGTTCATCGATAGTACCCGAAAACATCGATGTTTTCGGATAAGTTGCAGTTGCACAGATTGTGTTTGTTTTGGTCCGTTATAAATTCATTTCGTTTGTTTAGCAATTGCTTCGGCAAGCTATATTTATATATCTTTATGATGAATGTATTTTGGGGTAAAGTTTGAGATAAAAGACTCCTTTAAGTAACATACAAAACATATACATTTATTGAAATAATTATTTTTATACAGAAGTTGTACATAATACTTATAAAAATTATAGAGACATTATTTTAACGTTTGAATTGGAATGTGAAAGAAATCTTGTTCGTATTTTTAAGAAGGAAAAGTTGCATCGCCAAATTTTCGGGATGCAGTCGGTTATGTCTGTTATGATTTCGCCTGCATTGGACCACACGCGTTCGGAAGAAACTGTCGTTGCAGGAATGGACAGGTATTTGAATACAATGTTTCGAATGTGTGGATTTGGATATAAAGACCAAATTTTTAATGGATCATTAGACTCTTAGAAGATCGGCGGATATATATTGGTGCACTACAGCCTCGGCATCTGCATTAGAGTTATTATTTGGTTCTCTTCTTTCATTGTCGATGCCAAATAAAATCAAATATATATTAGTTTATTTTTTTTGAGCGAGAAACAAAAATATGTCCACACACTTTCTGTTTCATTTTCCGCAGTGTCACACGAGTTCAATGAAATTACCTTTTAGTTTTTTTCCTGCACATGTTCTCGATCAACAAATACACAGTTTGAGAGAAGAAAAGTAAGCAAATAACGGTACGGCTTGGATTCGTTCATGAATCCGAGGGGACTCTGTGCAATCTTGACGCCGCAGAAAACATCGATAGGCCTATCGGACTATCGATTGCACATCGATGTTTAGTGAACACTATTCAGAGGTATAACTTCGATATTCTAAATATAAATGTCTACTTTCAATGTATGATCTAAAAAAATCAAGAAACAACACCTGTCTGATGTTTTTTGTTCAATGCCGTGGTCCAATCAGTTGAAAACTTTCGGAAAATAGGACCGTGACATACAGCCTTAAAAGAAGATCCAGAAGAAATCTAACTTTATTACCAAATACGCTATTTTCGTTCTCTATTCATAATAATGGTATTTTATTGCTTCACCAGAACCTGAGGAATATATGACGTACACGAGCCTGGTATGCGTACAAGTAAATAACTGTTAATCACTGGATGGTTAATCACGTTGCGATTCACTTCCCTCTTCGCTCATCTTCACGTATACCGAAATAGACGCAGAAATGTTATGCTAATCATGTATGTATATAAGATAAATAAAGGTACGTTCGACGCTCACCTGTCGTGAGTTCGGGTTCTACAAAAACCGTTCGGTAAATAATAATTTTATACGTTAATCGGCCCACACGTTTCAGCTGATTATAATAGAATAGACCTAAAGCTACAAGGTCGTGAAGAATCACTACGAAAGCTCTTTGTTGAGTAAATCGTGTAGATATGTAATATTTTTAGTACACATTTTATTTCCTATACATGCAGTAAAGTCATCCGGGTGTTCAAAAAATTTGGACTTCCGTCAAACGATACTTAAAATTGAAAGAAGGGCCATATATGTAATAAGGGCACTCAAATTATTCACAATACTATGTTTTGTCCTGATAGTAGATCCAATAAAGATTTTAGATTTTTTGGTTGAAACCGAAGATCCAGGGGATGCACAATTTTTGACTTCGTCGAACGAGACTTAAACATCGCCCAGATTCGTAATTAGTGGCCCTTCATCTATACAGAGTAGAAGATTTTTAACTTTTTGGATGAACTTGAAGATCCGTTGACTGGTAAATTTTTGACTTTCGTCAAAGGACACTTAAACTTAAAACAACGGCCATATTTCTAATTAGCGCCCTCAAATCATCCAAAATACGATGTTTTGTCCTGATCGAAGGTATAATAAAAATTTTCAACTTTTTTGATAAACCTGAAGATCCGGGGACTGGAAAATTTTTTACTTTCGTCAAAAGACACTTAAACTTAAAATAACGGCCACATTTGTAATTAGCGCCCTCAAATCATCCAGAATACGATGTTTTGTCCTGATAGACGGCCTAATAAAGATTTTCGATTTTTTTGAAGAACCTGAAGATCCGGGTTTTTGTTTTTTATTTTCGTCAAGCGAGACCTAAACTCAAAACAACGGCCAGATTTATAATTAACGCCCTCAAATTATCCAGAATACCATGTTTTGTCCCAACACAAGGTCTAGTAAGATTTTTTCTAGATTTTTTGGATGAACTGCAAGATCCAGATAGTTTATCCGTTTATCGATTTATTTATTTCTAATATATAAATACTATTTATTTATTTTTGTTTTATTCATTTAATCATATGACAAGAGTTCAGACTTATAAAAAACATTACAAAAATAAACTATTATAAAAGGAATGAAAAAACATAAGCAACTTAAATACCTATAAATACAGAAGATAAATAGCAGTACTAAAAAACAAACAAAAAAAACTTCAAAAGTGATAGTATGGTGAAGTTGATACGCTATATGTATATTAGTTCCCATATTATAGTATTGTCAAATACTAACTAAATGTATCTAAAATACTGTTGAAGTTTGTTTCGTACAGGTTTATACCTGCTCCTGTCCAAGATAACAAAAATATAAAAATGACATTCCAGTACGAACTCGTGCGTACATCAAAGCGAAAGAAAATGATAGAGATTACCATACCATTTCAGAAACGTGCGATAAATTACGGTATCGATGCGTTCACGCTTCCAGATAAAGAAAATGGTAGGGATGGGCGTCAAACATAGATGTATTCGACATGCTTACGATAAAGAGTAGCTTCAAACTCAGCTTTTTAAAAGCTTTTATTTAACTTGCAATGTATGTATATACGCTTGTTCGTGTGGAATCTTGCAACTCAATCTTGAAGCAGATATCTTCAACCGATTGAGCTGAAATTTTGTATACACGTTTAGTTTGGATGACAATGCACGATAAGTTATATGACGTCGTTCTAAATCCAATAGTGGAATAGTAATTTAATGCATTTCTACAATATGGGTATCCATATTGATATGAGAACGCTCGGTAGCTAGGGGAATGACAATCTTATGAAAGGAATGTCATCACTGACAATAGACACAATAGATCCACTCAGGATCCTCTGATGTCATTTTTAGTCAAACGATGCATTTTGTTGTGAGTGTTTGGGGAAAATACTATTCAAAGCCGGCAAGTTGTTTTATCACTGCTTGAACCTGACGACCTGAGAGAAGAGAGTTTTTGCATTTGGCGCTCAACTAGAGGCTTGCGGTGTAAGCAAGAATCTGGCAGCAGTCACAGGAGATTCTGGATCAAATTGTACGAGTTCCTTTATACAACCTACGCAGTGGTCATCACCAAGTTGTATTGACGACGGTGACGACATCGACATGAGGTTAGGGGGTAGCTAACGAACCGCTGGTACACCGAGCAACCACGAAGGGTAGACCGGACAGCCGGGGTGTATGACTGTGACAGCGACGTGAGTGGTAAGGAAGATCCGCGGTAAGGATTTTCAAATAATAAGTTGTAAAGGAACATTTGGGGTGCTGCACTGACTTTGGGAAAGTGATAGGGATAAACTCGTGTTGTTAGTGGACTCTTATCACCACCACAGTTTTAAGGTTATCTTTAGAGTAGGTCTATATTTTGGCTAGAGTTGTTTTATCACTGCGTGAACCTTGTTTACGACCTGAGAGAAGAGAGTCTTTGCACAGTGAAAGGGCTTGTTGAGAGTGACTCGAAAAATGACATCATTCCAAATCAACTATGGTGGACCATCCAAGATGGCGAAATAGTTCTTTTAAGGGCCGGTTGTACAAACGCTCAATGAACTCCCGATCACGTAACCTTAAGTTCAGCGATGAACACGGTTCAACGGTTGACGCGTTGTACAAACTCCGTTCTGGGATGGATCAGCTGAACTGGATCAAAAGAGGATTGGTAGCAATGGATATAGGGTATTTGTTGGCGAAACTAGTTACTTTTCGTTTTTAATGTTTAATGTTATGCAGGTTATGTTAATGTCACGACTATGAATGTCAAATTCTGACATTCATCAAATTTTGTTGTCGGTCAAGAAGTATCTTATTTTGCAATTTTATAATGGAATCCAAAAAAAAGGGCGACTAATTTTACGGCGAAAGAAGAGGCCGTATTAATAGAATTTGTGAAAAAATATGAGACTGTTTTGGAATGCCAGAAAACGGATACAAATATTCATGGAATCAAAACGGAACAAAAATTTGCCGATGAGCAACAGTACATCCATAATACCGGCGGTGGGCCTTCGCAGGATTTCAAAATACAGGACTTGGACATATCAATAAAAGAAAAATCGGACCCCAAATAACAGGATTCACATCTACATTCGACGATGATGCGGCAACTTTTATTGCTGATGTGCCTACAATCAATGGAGAATTTGTTCACGATACAATAGGTACAAATATCATTTGGCATTTTTCAGCTCATTTTTCCTAATGTCATCCTCGGTCAAAGGTTCGTTAAAGTACTCCATCATGTAACTCAAGTGAAAATATTGCATTTGACTATGTCACTCCCGTCGGATATTAGGGTTAGAAACTGATCAGCTGGTCGTAAACATCGCCATTTTAAACCTTGAACGGCCGTTAAACGCTCCCCGGTGGCCGTTCAACTTGATCCGAGGTTGAACTGATGTCAACGCTTGAACTTTGTTGGTACAACAGCAAATTAGGGTTGAACTCGGTTCAAAGTTGAACTCGAGTTAAACTGTGTTTGTACAACCGGCCTTTAATGCACTTCTGCAATATGGGTATCAAATAAAGGGGTTTTCCGAGAATAAATAAAAATTTTGTTTGATATGAATGCAAGTTAATAACTAAAAGGTGAAAAATAAGTTAAAATAAAAAAAACTTAAAAAAAGCTTTTATTTAAAGGTTCTAAAAAACAGAAAATAAAATGTTGCTTTAGAGGGTTAACTATCAGTTATAGCCTCATTATACACAAGCTTTTCGCGCGATATACTTGTGTAAATTAACTACATAGTACCTATTCAATTGACTAACTTGGTCTGCTAAATTTAAGTGTGTTAAAATTTCAGTTTCATTGAATTCCTATAGGTACGTACGCAAACCTCGCGACAAGCTTTTATGATCATATAAATTGTGTATAATGAGGCTATAAGTTGATAGTTAACACTCTAAAGGAACATTTTATTTTCTTTTTTTTTACCTTTAAACCTTTGAATAAAAGCTTTTTTTAAGTTTTTAATAATAATGCTTAAAAAATATGTAATAAACTAAAGCAAAATATAAGTATTGTTTTTATCTCATCTTCTTTTAGTCCAAAAAAATTTTTCATTGTATATTGTTCTGTTTTAGTGCTAAGTAATGTTTATTTTTCATTTTTACTAGATGTTGTCTCATATATATACCGTTCATCTACTAGACAAGATATTTACCTGTTTTTATAATTCTTTATAGGCACCTGACGATGGTTTAGATATAATGAACCGAAACGTCGTGGAAAGGAAAAGTGTTTTATTTAATTGACCGCAATACCGCTAGAAAAAACCATGTACAGTGTATATGTTACGGCCACTGTTGTAAATTGGGCATTGATGACATTGGCCGGGCATTAACGTTAGAAGCCAAATATGCAGGCCAATATCGTTATTGCCCAGGCTATAACGAGAATGCCCGTCTGTCGTAGACAAGGTTGAAAGTATTTTAGTTTTTGCATCTTTGCCGGCCATTCACGATATGGACCATCAATGCATGGGCAAAGTTGATATTACAGGTTAGAGCAGCGTATCATTCTGTAATGTTTCGTTGTTTTGTTAGACTTCTCGGTACAAAGCACTTCTTCCGCGCCTTTTAGTTTGCTAATTTGCTGTTCGTGTTCACTTCCACTCAAAAACGCCTTATTATCATTTCGCTTTGATTTAATAAGCAAGTTCAGCTTTTCAATGAATTTTTCACGCATTGCACTCATATTTATCACCTACTGTATGCGTAAAGCTGTTAAGCTCACACTCAACAGACACAAAAATGGCAAAATGAGAATAACATAACCTATATTTTATTCAAACCTTGACAGCCCACTCTTGAGCGGACATTAACGAGATTGCCCGGGCAAAGTCGTAAAAACGTAAATCCATTCCCAGTTTATCAACAGTGCCCAGTTTACATGGATATTCACGCTATTGGCCGGTCATTATCAGGACGTCTCGCTGTAATAGGACATTCACGACAATGACCGGCCAATATCGTTAAAGACCGAAATATCATCTTTGACCGTAACATATATACTTTTGTTATGTGGGATGCTGACTACTAGAAGCTTGAAGGATATTTTCTATTAGACACCCAACTCTAGAAGCAAGCACAAGGCAGATGCGCGGTTCCTCTCGTCTGAGAAGAACGAATGTAGTCCGTAAATCGATTTCCCACACGGCCAGCCGGTGCAGCCGGGAAAAATAATAACCGATTTTACAATTACATATTGACGATACCTCGCACTCTCGGATAAAATACGGCACCCAATAATATATTACTAATACGTTCCGGCCGTGAAGTTATCGTACGAGCCTTCAATTTAGTTCCTATACAGTTCCATATGCGTGTAGCGCTCACATATTTTACGCGTTTGTGTATATCATCTTTGCTCCGTTCGCTATATTGTTCCTCTTTCTCTGCCGCAGCGGATAAATCGCAGCGATTGTGGGCTTCGCAATGAATTTGGCAACCTAACAAGACCGTCCGTGCATTGGTGTCCGATTTATTGACACTATTAGTTCAGAAAGACGCCGCATGGGGGCTTTTTATCGCGTATTACCAGCAACGGTCGCTTGCGGGACCGGGGATGACCAACATGCATCGGTCACCTCAATATCAATGATTCAAGCCGTACATTTTGTATACAGTGTCCAGTTAGTGTGAAATTCTTCGATATCTCGCAAGATAACCCTGATAGAAGAAAATGTCAAATATAAAAGTTATTTGGTTACTTAAGACGCATATTCTAAAAATATTTTGAAATATACAGGGTGTTGCGGGAAAGTAGGATAGTGATCAACATAATTTTTTTATATGGAACTATACCGTTCTTTTTAATTCTTCTAGTTTCCATCATTGATATCTATTTAACCCTAAAATATTTTTGGGCTCGGTTGTGACGTTGCCAAGTTATAATTTATTTTCTATTAATTTCCGGATTTGCAAGGTCGCAAGTAATACGTCCAAATTGATATATTCCTTTAATTTGTTAATAATTTTACGACCCTTCTTCTACAGTTATTGCTACTTTCTTTCTTTTTTTTTTGGATGATAGGGTCCAAATTAAGCACAACTTTCGTTTAAACTTGCCAACGTTTCGAAAAATTTATTTTCCTCTTCAGGGCTCTAAAAGATATGAAAAAGGCATATACATACATATACATATGTTTTTCTTTGTGTTATCATTGTACGCTGTTGTTGTTATAAAAGAAACATAAATATAAACGACTACATCATACATATACAACAAGTTAAAAGTTTGAGTAAAGTATAAAAGAGAGAAAAAAAAATTAACTAAAAACATAGAAATTAAGACGGAAAAAACAGTTAATGACATCTACAACAGATAAAAATAAAACTAAAGATTCCCCACCATATAATCTAATTGTTAATCATTAATAGAACTGATAAATGGACTGATGAAATCAAAAATTATAAAAAAAATGTGACAAGAGGGAGAGAATAGCCACACAAAAAAATTTCGAACATACCGTTTATGTTTAAAGTTGTGTTAGTCAGTTTTTCAAAATACATTTGCATGTCTCCTAGATATTGGGATTTTTGTTTTGTATACAACTACAGATGTTCCTTCTTTTAACCACGTTAGAAGTAGACTGCATGGATATGATGGAATTTTGTTTTTGTTCGTACCTACTTTTTATTTGATGTTTCAAAACTATATTATAGTCTAGGAGGTGGTTTACGGATATTTTTGATGTGATTGACAAAATTATAATATGATATGCTTAAATCTGCAATGTCTGTTCTTTTATTTACAGTATTATCGTGTTTTTTTATTTCCAACATTTCCTGGAACATCCTTTTTTTGTAGTTATTATTTGAACATAATATTTTGTAATTTTCAAAATCGAATGTATGACCCTCTGATATCACATGTTGGACTAATTGTGTATGTCCTTCTTTTAAATGGTAGTTCCTGCAGTCTCTCCTATGCTCAGATATCCTGCTCTTAAGGTATCTTCCTGTGGTTTCTATGTATATTTTTCCACAATTGTTACATGGGATACTATAAACTACGTTTGATTTTTGTTCTACTGGTATTTTGTCTTTGAGTTGCGTAAAAAAGTTGTTCCGTATGGTATTTTGGCTTCTGCAAGTTACTGCTATAGTTTTGGAACTAAGAATTTTCACCAGTTTCTCTGAGAGGTTTTTTATATACGGAATTTTGAAATATTTTTTATTTACAATGTTGTTACTATTACTATTCGGTTGATTACTAACTTTATTTTGGTGTAATATTTTATTAACAAGTGATGAAGGGTAGTTGTTTTTTTGTAGTATACTTTTTATATAATTTATGTTCTTGTTATGAAATTCTGGGTCTGACAGATAAATAGCTCTATGTTTAAGATTGTTGATGATGTTAATTTTGTGTTTATGTGAATGTTCCGACGTAAAATTGAGGAATCTTTCAGAGAAAGTTGGTTTCTGATACCAGCCGAACTTGAGATTATTGGAAGAGTCCCGAATAATGAGTATATCTAAGAATGGAATTTTTTTGTCGACTTCAACTTCAACTGTGAATTGAATTCTATTATGGTAGTTATTAAACACATCTACTATTTCAGTTATCTTGTCATGAGGTACTGCAGTAACGATATTATCAACATATCTTTTAAAAAACGGAACTCTAAAGGATAATTTTTGTAAGCAAGTATTTTGTATGACTTCCATGCCTATATCTGAACATACAGGGGACATGCAGTTTCCCATTCCCAAGCCAAAAATTTGAGAGAAGAATTGGCCATCAAACATGAAATAATTATTTTCTATACAAAAGTTGAAGATTAGAATAAAATTGTTTAGTGACAATTGAGTATGGTTGGATATGAGGTGCCATTTTGATTTTATGATATCCAAGACAAGGTCTGTTGGTATGTTTGTAAATAAGGATACTACATCTAAGGAGATGAGAACGTAACCATTAGGAATATTAACACTTCGTAATTGATCTACTAGTTCAAATGAGTTTTTTACATAATGTTCGTCTTGATTAAAAACATGTTTCAATATATCTGCTATGAAGCGAGTAAGGTTGTATAGTGGAGATGAAACAAAAGAAACTATAGGTCTAAGTGGAGTGTTACTCTTATGGATTTTTGGTTGGAAATATTCCTTTAATTTTTCTTACTAATATTATACAGCGAGTTACTGAAATATTAAGTGGATATTAGTTTGGATGTTACCAGCAATTTGTATCTACAGGGTGGTTTTGGCAGAATTTTAAATTACACCTCCACTCCCGTTGGTATATCCTATCACTCCCATCATTAGATATTAGCCAGAAGCTTGCCACAACGAATTTCTTCTCGTAAATTCTCAAATTTTCTACGCGTATTTATCAGACTAAGATTTTGACGTGACACATTTTGAATAAACTTTTTCTTTGAGAACACCCCGATAACAAAATTCCAGGTGATTTAAATCTGGGGAACAGACTGGCCACATAGAGCCTGAACGTCCACATCCATCTCTCAGATATTTTTTGTCAAGGAAACCTCTTACTTGCACTGCGTAATGCGCTCTTGTTGATACCTCATGTGGCGACGATATGTTAAGCGGTCTACAGACGTTGATGCATGCTGCGATTCAGGTATCGATTTCTACGTTTTATAACGTAAGTAGCAGCGTGTGTGGTACTGAATCACGAATTTGGTATCAATTGCGGCTTGCAGCGATGCAGATTCTGGAATCCTATTATGGACGGTAAGCCAAGTCGTAGGGCCGGTGACGCTGATGCAGTAATGCAGGATTCAACGTGCAGTATAGTATTGCGTCGATGCAAAAAAATAAGCCCACCATACTATTCTTGTGTTGCATAAAACGTGCGTGAAATATCAAGTCGATTCGGACATCGCAACAGGTTCCGATTTGAGAAGGAACTTATGCAACTGATGCAAGTTTCATGAAACCTCGAGTCGATTGAGGCATCGCAGCTTACATTAACGTCTGTAGGCCGCTTTAGTGGTACGTCCTCTAACAAGTTAAAAATTTTATCGTAAAAAATGTAGGTAATTTGTGCCATTCAAATTCTCAGGCAGCTCAAAAGGCCCAACAATTTTGCCGTTTAAAATTCTGGTCCACAGGCCTACTTTAAAGCGATACTGGGATCCGTCTTCTCTCATTGAATGTGCCTGGCTAATAAGTACATCTTTTTTAAGAAAATGTAGGACGTGTATTGAGGCTGATGGTACACAACTTGAACTTTTATTTTAATAAATATCTAAACCTAAACTAAGCTAGGTCAAGATTTTTCCTTATTTTATTAATTTTACTAATTTTTGTTGACTTTGCTGGAAGTGGCGTCACTATCTGCCTTGCTCACTCATGGCAAACATGTCAAATGGACATGCCACTAGAGGACTCAACGTCGAGTAGGCAGACTCTCACTCACACCTTCGGGTGTGAGAGTGCTTCTGTCCTTGCGATCAAAATAAAAAACTACTACTACTACTACCGATAAGCTTGGACTACCCTGTATAGTAGCTGTTAGTCGACAGGTGCGTGAAAAAATCAATATAAGAATAGAACAACGCACCTTCTCGAGAAGTGGTTTATTTTTTCAGGTGCGTGCTACTGCCGAATAAAAAACGCTTAGTAGCATCGAATCACTTGACCATTCTCAATATTGCGCAAGACAAAATTGGTTGTTTGAAGAGCGAAGTGCCTCAGCGACAAACTTTGTATCTTCTCATCAAGAGCACTTATAGGTTCTAAAAATATTCCTTAAGCGCTCTTCAGATGTTACGGTTCAAAAAGAAAGTAACCGGACATGAGATAAGAGGTGTTAGAAGTCTATAAATAGTACGTGAGTTTCGTAAAAAAAATAGTGAAGCTGAAATTTACATCAAACAAATGCCTATGCGTACGCATATATTGAAGTTAATAATTGGGCTGTTCTTTGTACACCTGAATCAGCTTTAAAAAGTGTCTTTCTCTTCGACTATGGCTGAGCTGAGTGTCATTCCGTTTCATTCTTAATTACATAAATGTTGATTAAAGTTTGTAAATCCTGGCAAGGAACAATCTGTCATCCTCTCGAAACTTCACATCTTATGAGGAGAGATATAATTTCTCCTACATATTTCTTTGATTGCAAATTTAAGGTGGCTCCTACGGAGAGCATAAACGGTCATTTTCAAGTGATTTAATCCCAATTCCTGACGCTCTAGTTTTCAATATTTTTACATGAAATTTTTACATGAAGTCTATAAGGAAATTACACAGGGGGCTGTTGAAGCATTTTTTGAAAAGAATTGATTGAACATGAAATATGATCGCTCGAAGTTGCCTGTTTTCTTCGTCAACTTTGTAATTTTTTTAAGAAAAGCCCAGAAGCAAAAATGAAAAAGTGCTTCGATATCACTCTGGGCAATTTCCGAATTGGCGGCGCCGTGGCCGTTCTCCTACACGCTGGGTGGATACAGCGAAACAGTTGCTACATATGAGTATCAAGAACGCCACTGAACTGACAGTAAATCGCTAACGATGGCGAGCTGCAGTTCTTAAAACTATTGAATTTTGGACCTATTGAAATAGACAAAAGACAAATTTTTGAGGCTGATAGTGTCAAATGCTCAGGTATAATAATAAATTGACAAACATTTAAAATGGGATTTACAAATAAAATTTCTTTCGCGAAAAGTCAGGCAACTATTACCTGAATTCAAATTTCTTAGACAATTTCTAAACACACGTTGTTTAGAAACATTGTATTATTCTCTTGTGCAGTCCCAGCTAAATTATGGCATCTTAGGTTGGGGAGGAGTGCATCAAACTCATTTGAAGAGTATCAGTTCCTTGCAAAAAATTTGTTTTGAAGGTTATTTATTATAAAGAACCCACTTACCCTTCAAATAATTTATTTAAAAAAGCCCAGAAGTTCGATATCCGACAACTATACAGCTATAACATATTGAATATCGTCCACAAACATAAAAATTACATCAACTTCAATAGTCATGAACATAATACACGAACCAAGAATAGGACCTTAAGACCTCCTAAATTTAAGTCAATAGGCCAAAAAAGTTTAATATATTTATGTTGCTGCATATACGATTTACTTTCTGCTTCACTGAAATCCATAAAATCTCATATTGTATACAAAAATAAAATAAAAAATGGATAATGGACACACCCAGAGATATTTTTTCAAATGTTTCTAAGACGATTTTGAACTGACACACAAGTTTTTAATATAGTTAGTAGTAGTTTTAATATAGATATGTATTGTAAAATATATGTATTTATTATAACCCACGCACAAGGTCAGCACCTTCTGTGGGTCAAACAATTTATTTGCCCTGTATTGTTGGTGAATAAATTATTATTATCTGACTTTCTAAGTTCCTCTCGCATAATTGCGGTAGCGACAAATGTTGACGGGCTGTGCCAAGTCAACACCCTGACTATTGATCGGAATTTAGGAAGGATCGCACAATATTACAGGTCTTTAGGATTACAGACTTTTGGAATACTTTGTGTAACTTTTCGTCCAGGCCTAGCTGTTGAAGGTGTTGTGTGAACGTGTCTGGTGTAAGGCCTGAGACCGCCATAATGAGGGGGACAATAGTGACTTTGTTTTGTTTCCAAAGTCGTTTTATTTCCATAGCAAGGTCTGTGTATTTAGATATCTTCCCAGCGTAGGTGTTTTGGATATTCACATCATTGGGAATGGCTATATCTATCAAATAGGTAATGTTGTCGGCCTTTGATAATATTCATGTCGGCAATACTCTATCTCCGACTTAATGCATTTTACGAGTTCCTGAACTTGATAGGAATACAAGTCAAACGATTGTTTTCTATGTGAATATTTTTTTGAGGTATTTTCAATGAAAAACACATCGTGGAATACCTGAAGCACCGCCACTGGGTCCAGGTGTAGCATCATTGTTTCCAATTTCAAATTTTATGTCCAATTTGTAGTTAGGTGTATGTTCCTCATCCTCATTCGCGGACACTCTCACGAATCTGGGTGTGGAAACTCGTAAAGTAGATTTCCTATTGGCGATGGTCGCCACACCGAGCCATTATCATATTACGTGTTATTTGCACATTGTTCCTAATGAAACACCTGTGCGGACCAGCGTTACTGTCCGTCACCATGCAATTGTTTAGCTACGCTCGACCAATGACCAACAAACAAATTAAAACGATCGTAAATTGACGTGTGCAGTAGGATGCGCGCTCCGTCGACATATATGTCACCAAATACTTTTCCATATCTACAGGGTGTTTTCTAACGATCCTGACAAAATGAGGAAGGAAATTTGCTCCGTTGCTACCATAACCTCACTAGAAGCATTACCGTTCCGTTCGCTATATATAGCGCCACCATTTTCTATATCATTTGCTTACAAAACTCAACAATAAACATAAGATATTAAAATATCTTTTCTCATGTACACATCTGTTCAAAATTACCACACCACCTAAAATTTCGGTTATTTTTGAATCGTCATGACAATGCCATTTATAGTTCGGTTTTCATGCATTTTTTTTAAACTTTCATCATCATAGTCCCAATGTTTTAACAAACATGTTGTGCATGAACCCGTAGAATGCATTAAGTCGGAGCTAGAGTACTGCCGACAACAATATTATCAATAGCTTTGAGAACTGCGGCTCGCCATCGTTCGCGATTTGCTGTCAATTCAGTGGCGCTCTTGATATTCATATCCAGCAACTGTTTCCTCGTATCCACCCAGCGTGTGAGGGAACGGCCACGACGCCACCCACTCGGGGCGTGACCCTTAACAACAAGTTTCTCCATATTATCGCTTCTGTGAATATGTCCGTAGAATGTAAGCATTCTCGTCGACACAATGGAGGATAATCTCTTAGGATTATCGAACTCATCCAGTATGAAAACAACGTTCGATGGGCGCTATAAGGGACTCTCAGCATTCTCCTCCACGTCCACATTTCAAAAGCATCTATGCGAGCTCGATCTGCCTTTTTAACAGTCCAAGTTTCCGATGCATACAAAAATATGGAGAATATAAGAGACTGAACCAGTGACATTTTGGTAGCTTTAGTGATGTTATGGTCACGCCATATTTTAGTAAGTTTTGTCATGGCCACATGTGCCTGTTGAATGCGCCGTCGAATCTCATCTTCACAGCTACCCGAATTGTCGAATAAAGAACCGAGGTACACACAACTTTGAACTACTTCACAACGGCGCATTAACTTTATTTCTCGATGATTATCATGCTCTCTATCTACGATCACAACCTTGGTCTTGTTGTAGTTAATCCCAAGACCGTACGCTGCACTGTGTTGTTCTAAGATGTTTAATAGAGCTACTAGTTCTTCCTGAGAAGCGGCAATAAGGGTTGTATCGTCAGCAAATCTTGAGTTGGATACTTTGCTTCCGCCAATAATAGTTATACCGCCATTCCAGTTGTCCAATACCTGTCTCATCACAAATTCAAAGTAAACGTTAAATAACATCGGAGATAATACACATCCCTGACGAACTGCTTTTCTGGTAGCTGTTTGACTAGACAGGTTACCATCAATTCTTACACGAGCCGAGCTAGACTCAAGGAGTTGCTGTATGAGAAATACTAAGTGATAAGGGACTCCCATAGAGGTAAGACCGACATAATGAGAGGGACAATAACAAGCTTTGTTTTGTTTCCATTTCTATGGCGAGATCAGTGAATTTAGATATCGTCCCAGCGCGAGCGTAGGTGTTTTGAATGCTCATATCATTGGAAATCGCAATATCTATCAAATAGGTCACTTTATCTGCCTCTGACTGAAAAACTGTATCTGGTCTATTGGCTGGGATGGTTTTGTCTGTATGTATTTCAATGTTTCAGTATAGTTTGAATTGATTGTTCTCAAGTACTGAGGTCGGTGTGTAGTTATAATATGGCTTTGTGTTTTCGATTAGCTTGTTTGTTATGGCTAGTGCTTGGTGTATGACTTTGGCTGCAGGGTTATGTCTGGATGTATACTCAGTTCCAGCGAGAGTTTTGCATGCATTGTTATGTGTTGTTATTATATAAAAAACAAAAAAGTGCAGCCCGGGCTCAGACACACCAAGCTACTGTTCCATTACCCAGTGACTACTCCCCACACCGTGAGGTGAGCAATCACTGGGTCCGCGAATCGTGCGCCCTAAGTAGACGAAGAGACCCAAGGATGACTGCTTTCTGCATTCTGGCGGCTAATATGTGCGCCGCCGCACGACACACCGGTATTTTGTGCAGTGTAGAGAGCAGCGTATTCCTCATTCCACCTAGGGTTCCAATGACCATAACCAGCAGACTTAAAGTGTAGTCTGGCCAAAGCCTGCGAAGCTACCCGAGCAACTCCTGATATTTGGTCCGCTTTTCCTCCTCCCTAGAGACGATGTTCACCTATTATTATTATATCTCCCCTGTATGGTGCCCAGTGGTAGCCGCAGTAAGCTTGAATTATTGTTTATGTAGTTCGCAGGCCTGCCAACGATTTAATTACAGTGGGAGCAGTAGCAGCAGCATCGATGATATTCTCGGGATGTAAATGTAGAGCGGCATAAATACCGTGTCTATTATATGCAAATAAATGTTGTTCAAATCGTAAGGTACGGCCCTGGTACTGCCGTATCTTTCTGCGGGACATGTCGGCTGCTTCTACACGAATCGGCGGGCGGCAGACTGCTCTGCAGTACCGCAGGCATAAACATCAAATATGCCGACGACAGTCGCGGCAGGCCGTGTCCACGGTAGCCGGACATTGTTTTGCCTTCGGGCTTGAATGCTCCGCAATTCGTGCAGTCTCTCTTTATGAATTGATCTAACAGGACATGGCCGACTCTACACTAGGCCGGAGCCTCAGATGTGGCAACGTCGCTTAGCTGTCAAATAGTGGGCCGAACGGCGGGCATTCCGCGGAAAATTTAAATTGTCTTATAGTTTCAGAATAATTATTACATTTTATATATATTAGAGTTCATCTCGGTTGATAAATTAAGAAAAATACTTTTTGAAAAAATAAGAATGGTGAAAAATGCCAGTAGTATCAGTACAAAAAAGTACATGTATTTAGATTTAGAGATTTTCCCTTCTGTTGGACATTTTATTTCTATTAGATTTCCTCTTTTTAGTTTTGTCAGTCTGTATTTTGTCTTGAACTGTATCAGTGTAATTATTAATAAAATATTTGCTACATTAACAACATTAATTCAAGCAGAATTTCATCAGTTTGGGGTTGATTACATGAACAAATGTCTCTAAAACAAACTCATCTATATGCATATTAATGTATTCTTTTGCAATTTTCATTAAAACTGCTTTGTGCATTTGCCCAAAAACTTACTTTTATACCTATTGGCCTGAAATCAAAATTTTAAGAATACCTATTGTGAATAAGGACTGTAATTTGAGCTGTATACTCTGATGGAAGTGTTACGCCTATACCAACTATAAGCTGTATGTATTTAATATACCTATCAAATAATTTTGTCCTTCATGTTCTACCTATTATTTTTGTAATGACAATAAGAACATTGATACAGGCTGATATTTCATCAATTTGTAAAACAATGTACTTCTCTAAGAATAATAGACCCTCTGCAACAGTTTTCATGTAAGGCATATTTTCTGTCAGGTGCAATTTTTAATGAACTGCAAAGTTTTGTTGAATATTTAGGATAGTGGTAAAATTGGCAACTTATTCTCTCTCACAAAATTGTAAACTTTCTTTGGCTGGACATAGAAAAGATTTTAACATTAAGTAAACAGAAAACCTATTTGAAAATAGTGTGCCAAAATATTTTCTATTTGAGACCAACAGGATATTCTTAATGACAGTGGTAAAATCTAACTCAAATCACCAACACATTATGATTTATTGATTTAAAGGAATGTCTATATTTATATCGTAGTCAAACACTACAAAATAAAAATAAACGCAACCTGTTTCCTGCTGCCACTTCCACTTCATTAAATGAACACTCAATTTACTTTGTAAATTTTCACTTAAGCTAGGAAAATTCACTATTAGGTCACTTTGAAGCCATTCTTGCTGGTCTTGATTCCTCTTCACTATCAAATTTTTTCGTAGGTATGCTGTATTTTTCTGTGATATTTGGGAGGTCCAGAAAACATTGTAGGTACCACATTGTGCTCTAAAATATGTCTTATCCTTGTAAATGTTTGTAGATTTTTGTCTTTTTTCTTACAAATATAACCAGCCCTTACGAGGAATACCTTTCACCCACTTCTGTTTGAAATGCTCGTCTTGAGGAAAATTGAACACCCTAATATGTCCTTTATTGGAAGCACAATTGCTAGTGCAACCTGGTACTACACACTTTGCAGGCATTTTTTTATCTTTAGAGTTTCGCTTGTCCAGGTAAATAATTAAAAGCACATTAAAAATCACCTTCCAATCTTCTTTTTTACTCTGGAAGATTTACATTAACGATTTAAAAACAAATAAAAGCTCGGCCCAGCTCGGCCCGCTATTCAGTGTTGCCATATTTCAATGCTCCGGCCTAGTGAGTAGAGTCGGCCATGAACAGGACAATTTCTCATCGTAGTGTTGATAACAATAACGACTGCTTTAGACCATGAATTCCTTGTACAAGATTTGCTTCAATTTCTTGGACAGTATAAATACAGAGTGTTTCCTAAGTTGGAACTTTCCCGTATAGTACTCGCCAAAAGGAGTGATTTTTCTCAGCCCAGTAAACACATATACGTTACTTAAACGTAACTTAAACGTGTGAACGGTTGATAAAACGTTTACGTTAGAATGTTAACGGTTCGATTTTGATATAAAAAAATGAAGTCAATTTGATTGACTCAGTACTTCCCACACATTACGGTGATACCAGTTTATTATTTTCCCATAGCATGAAGCTTTAGTCTGAGATCCCTTGCATCCAAACAATCGCTAGCCCCCCCCCTCTCCTAAAAATGTCTTAAGCGGCTAGGTCTTTCCTTCGCAGTTCAATGGACAGCCCATTATCAATACTACAAACTTTTCAGTTTTACAACGCCCCGCCCCCCAACCACCCCAATTTCACCCCTACCCAAAGAAACACAGATAATGATCAGGAACCTCTAAAATGCTTAAAAACGAAGTTTGAGCTGTTTTTATATTTTTAGTTTTTTTATTATTTCTGCGCCGCCACTGGCACGATTTATAAAAATACATATACTAACACTGTGTCAAAATTTCGTTAGATTCAATTTAATAGTGTCCACGTTACAAAATACAAACCGATCCAAAGCAATACTCGTATGTATACAGAAAAGTTTTTCAACCCCCCGCCCCCTAACCACCCCAATTTCACCCCCATCCAAAAAAACGCAGAAAATGATCAGGAACCTCTAAAATGCTTAAAAACGAAGTTTTAGCCGTTTTTATATTTTTTATTACTTCTGCGCCGCCACTGGCACGATTTATAAAAACCGTACGCGTTTTCCATCCTCGCTACGGTAGTAATACTGTTTCAAAATTTCATCAAAATCAATTCAACAGTTTGCTCGTAACACAATATAGAACGATCTAAAGCAATAATCTCGTATGTTTACACCAGAAAAATTCTAAGTCCTTTGGTTTCTGTAATAGGCAAGGCAATGTTCGGATGGACTTAAAAACGTTATTTATGTTGCTAGGTCTTCCTTCATAGGTCAGTGGACAGTCTATTATGAAAGCAACAAATTTTTCAATTTGACAACCCCCCACCCCCCAACCACCCCAATTTCACCCCCATCCAAAAAAAAGTAGAAAATGATCAGGAACCCCTAAAACGCCTAAAAACGAAGTTTAAGCAATATTTATTTTTTTTTTCGTTTTTTCCTAATTACTCCGCCGCCTATGCACCGATTTTCAAAATTATAGAAACATTACCTACTACGACCCCACAGCATATCGCTACCCAAATTTCATCGTAATCCATGCAGCGGTTGCTGAGATTAAGAGGCTAGAAAAAAGCGACAGACAGACAGACAGACCGACAGACAGACAGACAGACAGACAGACCGACGGAAATGAGTGACGTGGATTTTCGTTATGTAGACATCATAAAACGCCCAAAAAACGTACTATCTCAAAATCTAAAATTTTCGCGATCACAATACTCCCCTCACCTATCGGTGTGGGAAGTAATTATACCGTTTGATTAAAGCGTCATAATAACGTTTAATTAAATACATAATTCTACGGTGACTCAGTTTCACGTTAGAGTAACGTTGTGTACTCCACAAATAAAGTGTGACAAAAATGATGTATTCAGACTTTAATATAACGTTCTGATTCATAATCATTCTGCAATCCATAGAGTTGCAATATTGAAGTAACGTTTGGCTAAACCATTTTGTTAACCATATGAGCAACTGGTTTTTCAAAAGTTCTTCATTTTTAAATTAGTAGCAAAATCTGGTCAAGCGTCTAAAAAGAAACAAAATACATAGTTCTGCTAATCCGCTATAAGCTATACAAACCGTTATGATAGCAGATGAAAATAACGTGCATTGCTCGTTCAGGTACCACGTTATAATAACGTAGTTTCTAAACGGAGCAATTTGATTGGTCCGAAAGAACCAGGCTGTGCGTGTATGTCGTGACATCAGTACTGGCGGCGGTCATTTTCACCCGTGTTGTTGTAGAGTCAACAAGTTTAGTGTTCTCTGCTCCCTGAGTCTTCAGCTGTTTAGTACAGGTCTTGCGTTTGGTAAGTACATCCACATGACTAACTAATTTGCTGAGATGGAAATACGAATGTCACTAATGCTAACATTTTGCTGTGGACCTCAGAGATGCAAATGATGCTATTACAACTCGTCGCTTGGTGGCGTGCGTTTGTTCTGGTTTTTCTTCTCAACTCATATGGAGTACCTATAACCGTTTCTTAATAGTAGCCTTGTAATTATCATGCCTCCTGATTATTATTTGGCTTTTTTACATTCTGTTTCATACTGTAGAAAGAATAAATCTGTATTGGTTTATTTTTATGTATTTATAATGATTTGGATTAACGCAAAATTAAAACTGTGATTTCCTAATTTTTATTAACGCCGGACATATTGTAGTGGCGGTCATGAAAAATAAATAGTTAGGGTTGTTCTAGATTTAATGAAAATGCTCTACTTTTAGGTAATGGTCAATTATGCCACATTTTAAGATTCTCTCAAAATGTCAAGTACAAAGAAAAGTAACAAAACGAGCAACTGTAACGAAACAAAAATTTTACATTGCGTTTTTTATAAGCGCCCTTAAAGTTGTGTATATATTTTATTTTAAGTTATATATTATATCTATATTCCTTTATAAGCAGCCTTCTAATTTGATGTATCCACTTATTAATGAGAGTTCAATAAATACGTTAAAAAAACAACCGTTGCGTTTTATTTATGATACCCTTTAAAATTATAAGCACTATTAATAGCAATTCAAATACTACCTCAGAATAATATTTTAATTGGGGCAAAAATAATGTCTTATTAATGTTGCAAATACACGATTTTTAAACGTTTTCGAAAAGGGTTACAAATTGAACTTTTTTAAACGTATAATGATCGCTTTTTTAAAACCGAGATAAAACGTATATTTGTACGTTACTTGTAACGTTAGAAACCGCGACATTTTTAAGTTGATTGTACGTAAAAAACTAACGTAAAAATGAAAAGGTGTCAGGGATTAAATAACGTTTAACTAACGTATGAGTGTTTACTGGGTTCGCTTTCCTTTTTTGTACAAATACCCAAAGTATTTTAAGTTTATTTTGCGTATTGTTATTTTTGCTTATTGCTGCTAAAAGTTTGCCGTTTTTGGTCGAGTTGTATCACTATTACTTTCACTATGGAGGCTAAAGCTGTCTCAAGTGCCTGCGCTGGAAGACAGAAAGCACGTAGAAAACTTCGCTAGGCTGACAGCGGTAGTGAAGGAAATCGCGCTCAACAAGTTGAATAATTATTTGAGCAAGTCAATGCACGAGGTCGAAGTGTTTTCTCGTTGCGAAAGGATAACTGACGTTCCAGAGTGGATTGTGCGCAGATCGTTGGGATAACAGAATAGAACTAGAGCTGTTAGAAATTGAGTCTTTCTTTTGAAGGAAAGAAAGGCTATCAAATTGGACGAGATATCAAAATGGCATTGAAGTAAACTGTGCATTCATTCTTTTTTATGAATGAGAGACCAACACTCGAAGCAAGGCATGAGAAGGCCAAAGGCAGCGATACTACACGCCCAATGAGTATGGATACCCTTAGGAAAATTTTAGTAATTACACTATGAAAAGGGGAGCCAAATGTCAATATTCAAGATATATACTACATAGTATCATATTATTATTCGTAGCTAAAAGTTTCCACAAAGAACATAGAGGTTATTGCATTCTTTACGTATTGCCAGTACGAATAAGACAACTTATCAACTCCTTATTTGTCCGGTCTATTTATTTATTACGTCACTTCTAATGGAATAATCAGTTCTCCTATGTTATGCAGAACAGTTATTGAGCTCAATTTTGGTCAACTTTGCCAAAAATAATTTGTAGTAAGTAAGTGGAAAATTATCTATTAATATCTAAAAATCTCAACTTAATATACTGCTATACATTTCTACTTAGTATCTATAAATATCTGCATAGGTTAGGTCAATTGTGAGTGGGGTGGTTATACCTCCTTCCACTGCGACCCTATTGTGTCTATTGTGGCTCTCACCTATTTAGAGTTCACCCTACAATCCGCACCTTTTTGTGGAGGCGATGGTCATGTTATGTTGGCTGAAAGCCAGTAGGTTCCAGATGGCTGAATCCGAGAGTTTGAAACCTAGCTCTTTCCAGTACTGGGCAAGAGCACAATATGTGCCTGACTTTCAGACCGATCAGAATGCACAGATCATTCCTGCTCTATTCTAGTTTCCTCGGGAGAGCCTGACTAGAAGAATATAAATTTAACACCTTTGAGTGTAGCATCACTAGTGTATGGTCCTATGAACACAGATTCAGTTCCTTTTCTCGCGAATGTGTCGACCAATTCATTGCCTCCCACTCCCTTATATCCGAGACTCCAAACCAATATCTTTGTTGCTCATTCCAAGTGCATTGAGGAAATGTATATAGTTACGAGGAGTTTTGAGTCAATCTGTTTATCAGGGGTCATTTGTTCAGCTCCAAGGCTCCCACCTATAGAGGGGGCTAGCATTTTTGCTTAGAAGAACGTCTACATAGTAAGAAGAAATTTGTTCTGTCTGGCAATTTCAATATATAAAAATTAACGCTTAATTTTTTTGTGTAGATCAACTGGGCACCTGTATAAATTATTCAAAATCCTACCATTTCTATTCTGAGACTGTGCGAGATCGAAAGTAAAACAGCCGTCGGCAGTGGCGGCATCGTAGCGACCTTGTGTTAATTGCGGTAATCAATGTGGATCATCTCTTGCCGTGAAACAATTGCACGTTAGCGGCGGATAGCGTGCAGCAAGCATCCTCCTTAATACGGCGGCGGATATCTTCATCTTTTATGATAAACGCACCTTGCGAAAACCTGCGCTCGATCTTATGACGACAGCCCTTACGCTGTATAGGGCATTGTTTTAGGTTAACGCTGATGCATCCAGATTGACGAGCAGCAATGTGCTTCTAATATTACATTATTTGTTTTCATTAACGTTGTCGAGAGCTAAAGTTGTGTCATTTGAATGGTACGAAATTTTAGTATAGATCGTATGAAATAACTAAGATCGTTATCTAACTTCCTATCACGACGAAAACTCGTATCGTAACGCAGGTCTCCTAAACAAGCTCCCGTCTTATGGACTCCCGGTTAAGCTTTGCGGTTGGCTCGCAGACTTCCTCTCAGGTCGAAAAATCTCTGTCGTGGTAGACGGCTTTTCCTCTTCTTTCCATGGCATCAATGCCGGGGTTCCGCAGGGATCGGTATTGGCTCCGACATTGTTTGTGCTTCACATTAATGATCTACTTTCTAGCACTACAAACCTAATCCACAGTTTTGCGGATGACAGTACGCTGCATGCAGGCATCATGAGCAATAGACCGATCTCTGTGATCGAGCTGGAACGCAGAAGACTGGCAGTGGCAGCTTCAGTTTCAAAGGATCTCGATTACCATTACCGCTTGGTGGCTTAAGAATATGGTTAAATTTAATGCCTCCAAGATCCAGTATTGTACGCTATCAAACAAGAAGTGCCCAAGCCAACACCAGGTTCTAATGAACAACCAGGCTCTGCCAAAGAGTCACTCATTCAAGCTGTTAGGAGTCAACATTACAGAAAATCTGATCTGGCACGAACGCTTCGCGTCAATTGCAACAGCTGCTGGTAAAAAGCTTGGGTACCTATTTAGAGCCAGAAAGTATTTCTCACCATGAAACCTCCTCACGCTATATAAAGCCCAGATAAGACCTTGCCTGGAGTATTGCTCTCATGTCTGGGGAGCTGCTACCCCTACTACCCTGACTATACTAGATGCCGTCCAGAGAAAGGCAATTCGACTAATTGGCGATCCGGTCTTAATGCGCCACCTTCAGTCACTTTCTCACCGGCGTGTTGTTGGTGACCTCTCACTCCAACGGAATCTGCTCCTCTGAGCTATCCTCTATTGTTCCGCCGCTCACTGCTCCTATCAGATATACCCGTGCGACCACTGCATCTCATCCTAAGACGGTCGTTCTTCATACATCAAGAACTGAGCGGTACAACCGCACATTTATTCCCAGGGTGTCCAAGGCTTGGAATGGACTGCCAGAAGATGTATTTATTGGGCCTGCGGGTATTGGACCATTCAAATCTCGCGTTAACAAACTTCCCCTAACATAACCCTTTCACAGCAGCCGCGGTACTCTGGTATTTAGGCTCTGCCTGCGCGGTCTGCTCAGTTATAAAAAAAATATATCAAAAATTTTCAGTCCCTCAAACTTCAAGTTCACCCTAAAAATCTAAAATCGTTCTTTGGCTCCCTTTCAGGACGAAAACTCGCATCATGTATATTTTGAGTATTCTTATTACAAATTAGTATAGTTTGGTAACGAACATTAAAAATTTTCTAAGCCTCAGATCTTCAAGTTCAACATGAAAATCTAAAATCGTTATTTGACTTCCTATCAGGACTAAAACTCGTATCGTGTATAGTTTGAGGGTGCGGATTCCAAATCCGGCCGTTGACAAGTCGTATGGTGAAATTGGCACCATACCAGTTTTTCTCCTGATAGGAAGTCAGATAACAAGCTTATATATTTAGGGTTGAAAATAAGCAGATTTTAAGTAGTGTATGAGAATCCAGACCTATCCAGTCTCTGACGTTTTGCAACCAACAGTGTGTTTTTGCATGCGCTTTGGCACTCTTTTGTCTTCTATTGTTATGTGTTTGATAAGGGCATATTTATTATTTCTCGTGATATGTCCAAGATGCTGTTTTTGTCTGATTTTGATCATCGACGTTTCGACGCCATACCGAAGTACCAGAAAAACATAACATTTGACGATACTATATTTTATTTGGGCATTCAGACCTTCATCGCTTAGCACACTACACCTTTTCAAGAATGTAATATTGTACTTTCGACATCTACGCCTAAACGTTGGTATCAGTGTGAGTAACAGATCAGTCAAAACCTCAAGATCCCTAGCCAATTTTTTCATTTCAATATAATTTTACATGTAGTGATGTTTGTCAGTAAATATGAGTGATTAGAAAAGTAAGAAATCAATTCACTAAAAGCTTAAAATGGTTAACACACTGTTGGATTAGGTTTAAGTTGTTTGGGATGGGCACCTCATAGCCAAATAAATCTTCTACAAGAATACCATCTGGGTGCCGGCAATCTTCGTCTGAGAAGAGTTTTACTCATTCCCCACTCTTTCCTGGAGTGGAGGTGAACTGCAGAAATTCTGTGGAAGACCACCTCCCTGCTCATGATCTCTAAGGTCATGTCAAAGCCGTTATAAACACACCCTGGCATGCAGATATAAACAATGTTTACAAGAAGCTATTTTAATATTTTAGTTAGGTATAACAATGTTATATTAATAATTCGTGCAAATATCTTCTTCTTCTTCTTTGTGTGCTCTCGTGACCAACGATGTGTAGAGTGCCGTCTTCTGCTCTCCTCACTATTGTTGTGATGTTGTTGACGTGACACCAGCTTCTGATATCGCGGAGCCATGAGTGTTGTTTGCGACCTCTCCTTCCTTCAATTTTAGCCACTAAAATTTCTTTCAGTAGCCCATATTTGGAGACTCCAAGCATGTGACCTAAGTAAGTAACTTTAGATTTTTTTATGATTTCCAGTACCTCTAGAGGCTCTGTTCAAGACATCCTGGTTCGTAACATGGCCTATCCATGGAATTCTCAGAGGCCGACGTAACGTCCACATTTTGAAGGCTGCGATTCTATTCATTGACCTAATTTGGAGGGACCAAGTTTAAGCACCGTACATGTCATGGCCATATCTAACATTTTACCAGTCAGAGTCTCAGGTTTAGTGGTGTTTCTCGGGTAAAAGGAAGCTGTTAAGCTTTGCAAAAGTATTCCTGGCCATCGCAATGCGTATTTTGATTTCTTCGTCACAGTCCCATCTTGCATTTAGTGTTGAACCCAGGTATTTGAATTTATCTACTCGTTTGATCTGTTGGTTGTCTATGAAAAGCTGATCGCTGGTATGTTCGCTGTTTTCGACTTACAATTATTAATTCAGTGTTTGTTATATTGATCTTTAGCCTATACTATTTTCCGATTCTATTTATTTTGTCCACGTTCCATATTATCTGCTATTATTGCGGTATTATCAGCGTACCTTAGGTTATTTATAGGAAAGCCATTTATTTCGATGCCTTTCGTTTCGTCCTCAAGTGCTAACTTAAAAATAGGAGAGTGAGTGAAGACTGACTGATCATGTGGCCATGTCCTCATATGAAAGTTTGGCTTCAGTGTCGATTTATGTTGCAAAAAACAGTTTTGGTCGCATCCAAGTGTAAGAGTAATACGAGTATAGTGTAGTATCATGGCTATGATGTGACATTCCCATGCTCATCATAATTTCAGTTTAGACTTTTACACTTCTAAAAACAGTGATTCATCAGATCCTTTATTTGGATTTTTGAGATTACTGAAGGAATTCTTCAGTTGTTTTGATAAATATAAAGGCGGGCCACCATATTCCTTACCTCATTATTGACACAAGTGAAATGTGCGAAGTGTTTGTGCCCGACCCAGTTATATTTGCATTTCAATATCGGTGTCACCCTGTTTGCCGTTTTGTTTGTTCTGTTTCCACGGACCTATCGGTTAACGAAGTAGCTTTTAGTCCAGGAATAGTAGAGCAGTGAAAATGAAGCTTAAATGTAGACCATACCACTGAACATAAACTCAACAGTAGGGTCCACCCTTAACGTTGTTTTCTCGTTCTGCTCCAGCAAATCTGGACAAATTTCAGCTCTCATTGGGCACAGGCTCACGCATAGCGCGAGACCATTAGTACATTATATCAGGTTTAAAGTGCGAACTTCGTACATTGAATATGATGTGTTGTTTATTTTGTTGAATCTAGTACAAAGAGCAAAGTAATGCTCTTGTTAGCAAGCGAGATGATACTACTGCGATAGCTAGTTAGCTGGGAATTCAAACGATTCGCCTCTATTGGACTCACTTAAAAGAACCAACGCATTCTTGTACTGTATATGTAAGGCGGTTAAAAGCTCTCGTTTAGATAACTAATATTAACAATAACTAACATATCCGAATTTCATGCTTAGTCACACCCCAGAGTCACAGCTTTCTAAGTTTTATCATCGCTGTGATATTCAGTTTCTTCTGATAGCTGGTTATACCTGGAGATGGTTTTTTGCGCCCAAACAATTCGTTTGAAGTACAACGTGTGCTACATAAAGCTATACTGAAATTGACCAAAGAATTCAAATATACAAATAAGATATCAAAGGGTCTCAACCTAAAAATCTAAAATTGTTATCTGGCTTCCTATCAGGACGAAAACTCGTATCCTGTATAGTTTGAGGGTGCCAATTTTAAATCCAGTCGTTGTTTTGAGTTTCAGCCTCGGGTAAAGAAGATCAAAAATTTTTAGACCCTCACCCTCACCCTAAAAATCTAAAATCGTTATCTGGCTTCCTATAAGGACAAAAACTCGTATAGTGTATAGCTTCAGGGTGCTGATTTCAAATCTGGCCGTTGTTTTGAGTTTCAGCCTCAGGTAAAGAAGATCAAAAATTTTTAAACCCTCACCCTCACCCTAAAAATCTGAAATCGTTATCTGGCTTCCTATAAGGACAAAAACTCGTATCCTGTATAGTTTCAGGGTGCGAATTTTAAATCTGGCCGTTGTTTTGAGTTTCAGCCTCAGGTAAAGATCAAAAATTTTTAGACCCTCACCCTCACCCTAAAAATCTGAAATCGTTATCTGGCTTCCTATAAGGACAAAAACTCTTATCCTGTATAGCTTCAGGGTGCTAATTTTAAATCTGGCCGTTGTTTTGAGTTTCAGCCTCAGGTAAAGAAGATCAAAAATTTTTAGACCCTCACCCTCACCCAAAAAATCTGAAATCGTTATCTGGCTTCCTGTCAGGATAAAAACTCGTATCCTGCATAGTTTGGGGTTGCCAATTTCAAATCCGGCCATTGTTTTGAATTTCAGCCTCAGGTAAAAAAGACCAAAAATTTTCATACCATCAAATCTTCAAGTTTGCCCTAAATATCTAAAATCGTTATCTGGCTTCTTATCAGGACGAAAACTCGTATCCTGTATAGCTTGAGGGTGTTAATTTCAAATCTGGTCGTTGTTCTGAGTTTCAGCCTCAGGTAAAGAAGATCAAAAATTTTCAGATTCTCAGATCTTCGATTTCACCCTAAAAATCTAAAATCGTTATCTGGCTTCCTATCAGGACGAAAACTCGTATCCTGTATAGTTTGAGGGTGCCAATTTCAAATCCAGCCGTTGTTTTGAGTTTCAGCTTAAGGTAAAAAAGATCAAAAATTTGCATACCCTCAAATCTTTAAGTTTGCCCTAAATATCTAAAATCATTATCTAGCTTCTTATCAGGATAAAAACTCGTATCCTGTATATTTTGAGGGTGCTAATTTCAAATCCAACCGTTGTTTTGAGTTTCAGCCTCAGGTAAAGAAGATCAAAAATTTTTAGACCCTCACCCTCACCTTAATAATCTAAAATCGTTATCTGGCTTCCTATAAGGACGAAAACTCGTATCCTGTATAGTTTGAGGTTGCCAATTTCAAATCCAACCATTTTTTTGAGTTGCAGCCTCAGGTAAAAAAATAGGGAGGGAGACAGAAAAAATAAGTAAGTAAAAATATTTTAAGGTAACTTTCAACGCCCTCTAGTATGACCAAGTGACAGATTTTAGGAATATAATTTGGTAGGACCATTCACTCACTTTTGGCTCACCCCAATAGATAAATGTATAGTATTTTTGTCCACAATGACCAGAATAAGCTACTTATAGCTCGGTTAAAGATGCGTGCCTTGAGTGTTTTCATTGGGGTAGATTTCAGAGTGTCAGGTTTCGGAGGTGTCAAAATATGTGGGGTGTTTATTTTGAAATACCAGTGAGAGGGTGCGTGAAAACGTAGGGTGTTAACTCTGCTATGCGGTAGGTTTGGATTTTAGAAAGGGATGTATCGAGAAATAGGCGAGGCAAAATTTTTACTTTTTGCTTGACAGTATGACAATAAAAAAACCTTGCTTTCAATCAGTGACATTATTATTTGTTTTGGGAGTAGATCTACTCGGTTGACATACTTTTTTGGAAACGCATAGTTTCGCAAAATGTCTGTAGCAGTCTATACATGTTATATTTGTAAAAATTGGAAAAAATGACTTTATAAAATGTCATTGCTAAGAGAGAGTGGATCTGGTCTTTTTGGAATGTTTATAAAAATACGTACCTCCACAAAAGGTCTGTAGCAGCTCATACGTATAAAAGAGTAGCTTTCGCTTTTGTTTACATTATGAAAGAGCGGATCAACATTTAAATTGAAAAAAACGTAAAGTATTACAAGTGATGTATGTAATAGCATACCTTAACATAAAAAATGGATTAAAAATTGAGTAAAGTATATAGGACATGAACATCAAGATTTTGAGTTTGTTGTGCTGATAAATAATCTGAAACTCGAAAAGGATTGAATAATAAAATGTAGCATTATTTTTTTTAATATGCACTTACTAACCACTAAATTACATATCTACGAGTAGTTCAAAAATCTGTGACCAATGGACTATAGTCTGATGACATTCCTTTCAAAAATAGGAATACTTTAATGCAGCTACCAGCTATAGGGTACCAAGGTAACAGGAGGTTCGTTATTATACATTTTTTTAAACAATTAGGGCCTTCGAAAGCTCTCAAAGGAAAAGAAGTTTAAGTATTTATTCATATTTTTTTTTTCATCTAGCACAAACCAAAGTCTTATCCAAATAATCTCTTCCAAGTTATAGAGTGACCAAGGTATAGAATATTTTAAGTCTAACCATAGTACACGTATAAACCTGCTGTTGATTGATTCAAAAGTTTCCAAATTAATAAGGGACAGACAGACTGAAACAAAGGATCTGTTTTTTCGAAACGTATCTGTTATCCCAAATTCATAAGTATTCCACCTATAATTAATTATATTATTTAATAAACTTCTGCCTCCTATAAACCCAAGCACATTCAACATTCTTAAGGCCTTATTAAGCTATATTTCTCATGAAATCACATACGTAAATAAGTAATACGGTTACGTAATCCTCCAGTTACAAATATCTTCTCACCAGCTATCTCCACATTCATCTACACACATATGCGTCCGTTTCTAATTTTTAATAATGATATCAGCATTCTGACGAACCCAATGACTTGCTCAAGCCGAGCTTGCTCGCAGAAAAAAGAAACTGTGTCAGGTCGAACAATAAAATAATTAATGATACACAAAATTATATCTGACTAATACGATTTAAACGAGGCATTATCTTGATTGTACTGCTAGAGTTCTAGATTCATCGCACACCTTGTTGCCAGATTTAGTTAGGTTATGGGCTTGAAACTGCTGAAAATACTAGAAGGCTCAACACAGGAACTGAAGGTCATACAGAATTTATACGAATGCTCTAGTTCTCCATTGCATATAACATGCGGTGTTCCTCAAGGGACGGTACTGGGACCATTATTCTTTAACATATATATAAATGACCTATTTGCGGTTGATGTGAGTGGAGATGTAGTGAGTTTTTCAGACGATACAGCTGTTATATTTTCTGCTGAAAGTTGGGAAATATTAAAATCAAAGGCTGAAAACGGTTTTAAAAAAATTTTCAACTGGTCCAGTAGTCGACTTTTAACAGTCAATTTCAACAAGACTCACTTTGTTCCATTCGCGTCGTACGCAAACGGCTTACCGAAATACACCAACTTACAAATCAGTTGTAGACAGGTAGCTCCTATATCAATGGTCACCAGTATCAAGTACTTAGGAATATATCTAGATTGCCATATCAGATGGAAGGAGCATACAGAATATGTTGTCAAAAAGATACGTTACGTTATAAGCAAATTTAAGTTCCTTTCCACTATACTTACCTATGAACAGATGACCATTGTATACAAAGCACTTTTTGATAGTCATATACGATATTGTATTATGTTGTGGGGCGCAGCATGTAAAAATAATATAAAAGCAATAGAAATTATACAAAAACGTTTAATAAAACTTTTATATAAAGTAAAATGTACATATCTTAGTGACTTATTATTTTCTAAAATAAAAATTCTAGATATCCGCCAAACATTTTTCATGTCATTAGGTATTTACCAATATAAAAATAAATGAAACTTGACAAAACACGAACATAAATATGACATACTATATGCATGTAATGCTGTACCAAAAGCAAGGAAAAATACTTTATTACGATGTCATACATTACTTGCTCCAAGACTATACAATGAGATACCAGAAAGCGTAAAATGTCTAGTGCCTTTGAATTCATTCAAGTATGGTTTAAAACAATGGCTAGTAAATAATAATCGCATTAAAATTCGCCAACTTGTAGATATATGTAGTACCTATTATTACTAATATCTATAGAATACAAATATTCCTGAATTAACCCTTATTTGTTGTTTCTATTTTATAATAATTACCTTGTACCCAAGCATAAGTTTTCAACTATTTTGGGACACTTGTTGTTTATTGTATTTTATTTATTTTATATTTACAATAAACGCTATACTACCAAATAGCTTCAATAAGATCTGAAGGTATTGAGACATGAGCTGTATTGGCGGCCATTAACGTTAGAATATCGTTATTGCGCAGGCTGTAACGACAATGACCGTCAGTCTTGGACAAGGGCGGTTATTTGAAAAAAAATTAAGAAAATGAAAAAATACATATTTTCATCGCTTCTCAAAAAACCGGAAGGAAACTTTAAATATCAAATATCTAATCATTGTATATGACAATTTAAAATATTAAAATGTGTCTATAAAAACTAGATCAAAGCATCCAATGAAGGAAATAGGTACCCAACATCGCGAAAGTTTTGAAATTTGGAAAAATCATCGAATTCTGAGAATAGCATGGTTGGAGAAAGAAATGATACGGTACTAGTAAGAATGTAAAAACAAAGAGGAATGTTGCTGGGACGCGTTATGAGAGGGGAGAAGTATCATCTATTTTAACTAATAATAAGAGGGCAATAAGAAGTAGAAGACATTTGTGGCTGAAAAATTTGAGGGATTGATATATAGGTGCCATCTCCATTCTGGAGATCGCACCTAAAGAAGGAAAATAGTCGATGTTTTTCGAAAAATTGTCTTCTCTATCTTCATCACAAGAAATAACACCTTGCAAAGCAACAAGCAACTGTAGCAATGTACACACAGAAAAATCTGTCGTTCTGTCAAAGACTTACGCTTGGATACAATGGGGCGTTACACTCAGCATTCCTCAAATACAGCGATGTTTTATCCAATGGGAAGTGTATAATTGGTAATTGATTCTAAACTACTTTCTTTTATTGCGAGGACAGCTGATTGTTCGTTTGGATGTTTAATTGTGTCATTTTGTATGAATATATAAGGAGCATGATATAAGAATTAGACATAAGCCTGCACCAGTTGTTGCATTATTGCCTGAAATATAACTGTCTGACTAATCTAAATACCTACATTCAAATGTGGGTGTTAGCTCTTCTAAGTCCCAATTTCTCAGTAGGTCCTCCATTTAATATATAACTGGACACATTTAAAGCACACAATTGCTGATGCAATACGCAAAACCACGAGATGACACAACACGGCTAACACCGAAACAACACAACGGAACAACCGTCCATGTTGGCGGGTTCGCGGCGATAGTAACACTAAGATAATCCCCCTGTTCTTTATTCTTACCTTCATTGAATCGGGACAGCAGTCCCGCCGAATACTGATTATAGTTCAGCGAACGACAAGGGCCATTGAAACAAAATTAATGTTTATCAGATTAATTATCAGGAACTGCTGTTGCAGTAATAATTTTTGTACATTGAATAGATTGTATGCTTTGCTTAAATGAAACATAGGGTACATTTCGAAAACAAAAGGATGTTTTGATTGCATTATATATGTCAATACTGGTATTAGAAGGATTATACATATCGTTACAACGAATATAAAATTATTTTGAATTTATTAGGGTACCTGTGATTACTTCGAATATAAGGATTGAATTCTTTCATTGACATGGATTTGACACAACTGTAAATATATTTAAAGCGATGGAAAAACACCCAAGTACTAACAATTAATTGGAAACGCAACAGTATTTTTTTCTATGATATGGAAAAGGCCTTATGCATAGGCAACACTGTCGGTAGCTGAGTACGGTCATTAAAATGAACGTATAATTTTGACGGTATCATTTTTAATAAATTATATTCAGGTGGTGAGCTGCCGTTTTCGCTGGAAGCGCCTATATAATGGACCGGCCATCGTTTTTCTTTATTTTAATGTTGTTTCAATGAATAAGCGTTCGGGTGGCAGCGCACAATCGCTCATTAGGATCGATTCGATCGATAACGATCGAGACTACTGTGGACGCTGACAATGCGCTCAAATTAAAGCAATGCGAACTGGATTAAGACGTTACGACGCCTGGTTGGACCTCTGTTTTCTTTAACTGTATTTACCTTATCACTTAACACTCGAATTGTCTGCAGGGTGTTTCCTAACTCTCAGATCATTAAGTTCACTCTAAAATTCTAAAATCGTTATCCGCCTTCCTATCAGGACGAAAACTCGTGTCATGCATATCTTTAGGCTGCCGATTACGAATTTGGCCGTTATTTTAAGTTTCAGCCTTAGGTAACAAACATCAAAAATTTTCAAGCTCTCAGATCTTCAGCTTCACCCTGAAAATCTACAATCTTCATCTGGCTTGCTATTAGGATAAAAATACGTGTCATGTATATTTTCAGGATGCTCATTACAAAGCTGGCCGTTGTTTTGAGTTTCAGCCTCAGGTAACGAACATCAAAAATGTTCAGACCCTCAGATCTTCAAGTTCACCTTAAAAATCTAAAATCGTTATCTGACTTCCTATCAGGACTAAAACTAGTGTCATGGATGTTTTTAGTAAGCTGATTGAAAATTCGATCGTCGTTTTGAGTTTGAGCCTCAGGTGACAAACATCCAAAATTTTCAGACCCTCAGATCTTCAAGTTCACACAAAAAATTTAAAATCGTTATTTGGCTTCCTGTCAGGATAAAAATTTGTGACAGGTATATTTCTAGAATGCTGATTACAAATTCGGCTGCTATTTTAAGTTTCAGCCTCAGGTAACGAACATCAAAAATGTTCAGACCCTCAGATCTTCAAGTTCACCCTAAAAATCTAAAATCGTTATCTGACTTCCTATCAGGACTAAGACTAGTGTCATGTATGTTTTTAGTGAGCTGATTAAAAATTCGGCCATTGTTTTGAGTTTCAGCCTCAGATGACAAACATCCAAAATTTTCAGACACTCAGATCTTCAATTTCACCCAAAAAATCTAAAATCTTAATTTGGCTTCCTGTCAGGATAAAAATTTGTGACATGTATATCTCTAGGGTGCTGATTACAAATTTGGCTGCTATTTTGAGTTTCAGCCTCAGGTAACGAATATCCAAATTTGCGGTCTCTCAGATCTTTAACTTCGCCCTGAAAATCTAAAGTCGTAATCTGGCTTCCTAATAAGATTAAAACTTGCGTCATATATATGTTTAGGGTGCTGATTACAAATTCGACCGTTGTTTTGAGTTTCAGCCTCAGATGACAAACATCCAGAATTTACACTCAGATCTTCAAGTTTACCCTAAAAATCCAAAATCTTTATCTGGCTTCGTATCAGGCCGAAAACTCGTGCCATGTATATCTAGTGTTCTGATTACAAATCCGGCTGTTGTTTTGGGTTTCAGCCTCAGGTAACGAACATCAAAAATTTTCAGAATCTCAGATTTTCAGGTTTACCCTAAAATCGTTATCTGACTTCCTATCAGACCGAAAACTCGTGTCATGTATATTTTTAGCGTGATGATTATAAATTCGGTCGTTGTTTTGAGTTTCAGCCTCAAGTAACGAACATCAAAAATTTTCTTACTTTCTCGTTCACCCCGAAAGTCTAAAATCTCTATTGGGCTTTGATGAAAGTGCGGAATAATTTTTTTCGCAGGTCACTTAATTTTCAAGATACAGGGTGTTGAAAATTTAGCTCGAAATTGGTTTGTTATTTTCTGTAATGTCGTCATATTTATTTATTTATTTTATTTAAGGAAACATCTTACAAACACTTAAACAGCAATTACATGTAAGAGTACGAAACAAAAGAGAGATCCTAGAGGCTATAACGCTACAATATTGTCAATGCTTCTCATGAACAATTCAAGATTTTTGTGGAAAAAATCTAAATCACTATATTTCACTAAAAATCTATTACATGTCTTGAGCATCAATGTAAGAGGTGAACAATCACTACCCGTGTGAAATACGCCAACATTTCTTTACCTTAATGTAATCTTTGGTACTTTAAAACTTATAAGATCTATGTATGAGCAGTTCTTGTATTTAGTACTATGTATAATATGATATATAAAAATAACAGACTGTTTTTCTCTTTGTAATAATAATGACTGAAAATCAAAGCTGTTTAAGATAGATCTGTATGATATCATAATTATATGGGTATACAGGGTGTCCAGTTAGTGCGTAATTCTTCGATATCTCGCAAGTTATACCTGATAAAAGAAAGTGTCAAATACAAAAGTTATTTGGTTACTGAAGACGCATATTCTAAAGATATTTTAAAATATACAAGGTGTTGTGGGAAAGTAGAATAGTGATCAACTTGATTTTTTTATATGGAACTATAACTTTTCTTACATTGTTCTTGTTTCCATCATTGATCTCTATTCAACCCTAGAATATTTTTGGAATCGGTTGCGACGTTGCCAAGTTATAATTTATTTTCTATTAATTTCTGGATTTGCAAGGTCGCAAGTAATACGTCCAAATTGATATATTCCTTTAACTTTTCTCAGTAATATTATACAGCGAGTTACTTGAATATAAAGTGGATATTATTTTGGATCTTACCAGCAATTTGTATCTACAGGGTGTTTTTGGCAGAATTTTAAATTACGGCAACTTGAAGGTCATTTTACTTTGTTTTTTTAAATGTAACACCTTGTATTTTTTATTTTAAATCGAAATATCTACTAATACCCTATTTCGCCTTGTAATTTTTTTTCGCGTTTGCGGCGTTGCCAAGTTATAAATTATTTTTCCAAATTTTTAAACAAATATCCCCGATTCTAATTTATTTTAAATAGAATCCTCGGCTTATTTTTATTGCAATGAATTCCACATGTCGGACTTAGTAAGATCTCAAAATTTCAAAATTTTGTTTCCAATAATTACTGAGATAAGGCAACACCGCTTTTTCAGTAAACGGTACCGGAACGCTTAAATATTTCCAAAACCGCCAGAGCTGGAGAGGAGAAATTCAATACTAAGGGGTTTTTGGACATACAGGATTCAAAAACGCTAACAGCAGTGTTGTCAGATTTACCATTTTTACGTCATAATTTTGAATGGAATGCCCCATTTATGAAGTCTAACGTAAAATTTGTAAATCTGACAACACTGCTGTTAGCGTTTTTGAATTCTGTATGTTAAAAAACCCCCAAGTATTGAATTTCACCTCTCCAGCTTTGGCGGTTTTGGAAATATTTAAGCGTTCCGGTACCGTTTACTGAAAAGGCGGTGTCGCCGTATCTCAGTAATTAATAGAGACAAAGTTTTGAAATTATGAGATCTTACTAAATTTGACATGCGCAATTCATTGCAATAAAAATAAGTAAAGTATTCTATTTAAAATGAATTAAAATCGGAGATATTTGTTTAAAAATTTGGGAAAATAATTCATAACTTGGCAACGTCCGAAACGCGAAAAAAAATATTACAAGGCGAGATGGGGTATTAGTAGATATTCCGATTTAAAATAAAAAATACAGGATGTTATATTTAAAAAAACAAAGTAAAATGACCTTCAAGTTGCTGTAATTTAAAATTTTGCCAAAAACACCCTGTAAATACAAATTGCTGGTAACATCCAAACTAATATCTACTTCATATTTAAGTAACTCGCCGTATAATATTATTAAGAAAAGTTAAAGGAATATATCAATTTGGACGTATTATTTGCGACCTTGCAAATCCGGAAATTAATAGATAATAAATTATAACTTGGCAACGTCGCAACCGACCCCAAAAATATTTTAGGGTTAAATAGAGATCAATGAAGGAAACTAAAAGAATTTAAGAAAAAGGTATAGCTCCAAAAAAAATTAAGTTGGTCACTATCCTACTTTCCCGCGACACCCTGTATATTTTATAATATTTTTAGAATATGCATCTTAAGTAACCAAATAACTTTTCTTCTATCAGGTATACTTTGCGAGATATCGAAGAATCACCCACTAACTGGACACCCTGTTTACCATTACTTTTGAGATCCAAGAATCTGAGAAATCTTTTTTGCCTTAGGAGACCAGATGATAGATGCATAATCCAAGATAGAACGAACCAGTGCATTGTACAGCAATATGATTGTATCAATCTTGATAAAATGTTTACTGTTTCTAATGATGAAGCCTTATTTACAATAGACTCATAATGATTCTTAAATTTAAAAGATGATTGGAAATAAACACCAAGGTCTTTAATATTATCCACTTGTTCTATTGTATTATCATTTATAGTGTAATTATATTTTACTGGATTCAATTTACGAGTATAGGACGTCACATAACATTTATCAATATTTAAAAACATGTTGTTTTCAGACAGCCACCCTACAATACAATTTAAATCAGCCTGCAATAGATCATAGTCATTTTCAGTAGACATAATTCTAAACATTTTGAAATCATACTACATTTAATTATGAAATCAAGACTGATTCAACTGTATAACCTCAAATATTTACCGCAATCAGAGCGCAAGTCGCTCAAACCACTCCAACTACACTTCCATTCTGATCACATGCGAGTGAAAACGAGGAGACTGAAAACGACCCTTTAGTGGCGCTCCAATACTTTGCATGAGAATCCGAGTGGACGTGCGTCGAGAATCGCGGCTTAAGGTTTGTGAGATTCATTACACGATGAGGAATTTAGTTAGGTATATCATCGAGGCTCTGTACCGTATCATCGATCTGCCAACTCAATAGTGATGGTTGTACCGGGTAGACTTTGAGTAGTTACAAAGTAACCGGTTACCAGTTACTTCGAAGTTCCTTAGATGCAAGATGGCACTTATCAAACAATCAGCTTTGCCGCTCATACGACGCAGCTCGTCCCGTTACCTGATTCATTAGACAAAAACGCATTAATTGAAAGGTTACAGATCCTTATCTGCTTTATATCAGCACACACAATAAACAATACCTCACGATACTTTGCAAACGAGCTAAGCCTTATAAATATAATAAATTAACCTTGGCTTTCCATAAAATCAACTGACAGGATCATCCGTTTTCTGCAGATAATCAGATCTATCTGTTGCAACTGCATACAAGATGATTCAGCTTTGAAAGGAAGGAAGATCTTTTAGGTCTAGCAGGTAAGAGTCGTATTTGTAGAATTAAGTGTTTCTTCAGGTGCAAATATTGTTGTCCATATTGAACCAAATTTTGAAAATTGTCCGTACATGTGAGCTATTGAAGAAATAGGATAGAATTACATACGACTGCTAGGATAGCACATATATGGGATGTTGCTACAGAAGAAAGCAGTTTTAGAACCACCTAATGGTAAATGTAGACTCTTCTATATAGCTGTTCAATAAACGTTAAGCATTAGGCAATAAGTCAATGGGAAGGAGTGAAGCAAGCATATCCACAATTCTATGAGGTCGCGTCGTTCAAATAAACACGGATTTTCACACCTCTCACATTTACAGCCATCCTAAAGGTTTTCAATTAATATTGAGATGGCAGATAATATTATGTATATCCAATCTGATGTGCACATGCACGTACATAACTGCTTTATTATCTGTTCGGAATCAGTATGTTTTATGTGAATCCGCAGATAGATCTACCTACTTCCCTATATCTTTAATTGACTAATATGAATAACGACGGAGTGTCCGCGTCTTCCGTGTGCATCATTTACTCTCGTCATAAACAATTTGATGTAATTACATCACCTTCACCTCAATTGGATTTTAGTTACGGCTGTTTAGCGTTGCATGTGCAGATTCGAGATTGGTTGATAAATACGTTGAAAGACTGTTATGCCAAATGATCCACCGTATACACGATCTTCAATGCACAAGTACATTTCGATGGACTCATCAGTATAGCTCGGCAGACGATTGGAGGACGCGCTCACGAGGCAAGGGTCGGGAAAGAATTTCCTGGATCCTGAGTTGGCTGTGAGGCTGGCACCAGCTACCATTAGAAAGAAAACAGAGGTGTAGTTGCAAAACCAACATCTTATGAGATGGAGAGGAATCTTTGGACATCTCTGTCAAGCTAGAGAACTTACGTTACGCCCTAGTGTGGCAAGATGGACTACTACCTGGCCTGCGACAGTGGCTTAACAGCTTTTTGAACAACCGATTCTGTTTGTTGTAGTCGAAGGCTGTTTATTAGACGTCAGAAATCAAACTTCAAAATAAAGTACTTCGACATACCTTTAAAACAAGGTATCACCCGATATCCCTTGTTGTTTCAAATTTTTAAGGGGATGATCCTAGAGAGGAGAGAGAGGAGAGACACTAATTATTATAAGGTGCTCCTGTTATAACACAGTATTTTTTTGTAGATTAATATGAAGACATGATTATCTTTCTCATCAGTATGATGTAAGCATTCATTGAGTCCACGCTCAGGTATGGCGGGGTGGAGGTAAATTTTGTGATAGGACACTCCTCTAATCTCACAACCCTTAAAAAATGTGTCAAAGATATTTTATTGATGAAGGCTTTCTACAGTGTTGGGGAATTTATATGACAGACGATTTTGGTGGTAATTATTTCTAGTTTATTTCAGGTTACATTGATAGGTATGTCAGTTTAATTTTTAAAGTTTAATTTTTAATGATTGTTCCTTTCTTGATGATATCACTATGTACCTTTATACTTTTATCACAGCATAGTAAACAACCAGCACAATCACTCAGGTTGGCGGAAATTACACGCGCATCCCCACTTTTGGATGATTTTTTGTAGGGATGCTAACGATACTTCGATACTTCTGCACTAATATCAAGTATTTTTGTTATCAATACTTTTTGAGGCATTCCAAGCTGGTATCGATACATTTGTATCGGTATCGAAAATAATAAATTATATAATTATTGAGTGGTGTAATCAATTGCACAAAATGCTCTGTACGAACCAAACGCGACTATTTGGATGAAAAATGTCAAGTTGGTACCGGTATCGATATTTTCATTTTCGCATCTCTACCCAAACTTCACATCCGTAAAACCCTCCCAAGGTCAAATTCTGTGGGAACCATTTTTATATAGGAAATCCTCAGATATATTATGCTGATTGTTTACTATGCTGTGCTTTTATATTGTGATCTTAAGCGCTCCTGTCATCAGATTGACTTATTCCATACTATTCTGGAAGTCTGAAGGATCAACATATTACTATTGTTATTACTTGACGGCTTATTTGAGAAAGTACGTCGAAATGATGCCGGATTGTATCTGAAATCATTGAAAATTGTTACATAGTAGCTAATTCTCTGGGTGCGAAAAGCAATAATAGTTATGGTTGTAATACTTGCGTGTTGGAAAAAATCCAGCAAGTTTATGGTGCTTGGTAATTATATTCATAGAACGCAGCCAGTCTCAGAATTTCTTGCAAAGTAGACGAACGTTGTGTAGGTTGCAAAAAGTGGAACTACCGTTTTCTCTTTATGGAACAAAAACGGTGGTTTAGTTGGAAGCTCTTAACCTCAAAATTCCTGAATGTGGATCATGAGCTGCCGATTTGTGAATTATTTTGCGTCAACCAATGTCAGTTTATTTATTTACTTAGTGGATCAATGAATATACTTCTCTCGTTTCGAAATACCTACTATGCAGATTAAGCATTCCCCAAATCAATTTTATAATTACAACTTTAGTTATCAAATTCTGCACTATGATAAGTTTGGTTAAATCCCAATATTTTCAGTTTTTTACCAAAAAAAACTGCAGATTTGATGTCTACCAATAATTAGTGAATATTAAATAGATAGGTTGTGGAAGCCCATATTGAACTAACTGTCTCCCAAATTAAACTGTTGTCATTTTTATTACTTCCCGAAAATCTTGCCAATACTGCCATCGTACTCGACACCACACCTTTGAATATTTTTGCAACTCAGTTGATATTTAGACCGGGACAACGCAATACAGATCTGTGAAATGTTGAAGATTTCTAATACGTGCAAAGTAATATTTTTTGAACTTGTCGAAGGCTTCAAATCTAACTAAAACAATGTGGTTTTGTTCTGTCAATTTTATAATTTTTTTCATAGCAGTGCTTTATAGCGCTAGCGAACAATAGCATTGTCAAACACTTATTTAAATATGGGGTTAATCTTAATTTTGGAGCTAGGTGCTCATTTTGAATCATTTAAGAAACCTAATTGAACCCCGGTTCAATTAAGGCCATTCCAAATTTCTAACGCTCCTGAACCTGAACTGTCGTGGTTCTGTACTGAACGCAAGACTGAAGGCAAAGTTGAAATGACCCAGTGCCTGTACCTGCCACACTTTGTTACACTGGAAATGTGTTGGCGTTAGACCAAAAACGAAAATATTCAAGTGTTCATCTCTTGCAGTACAGAATTCTCTTACACATTTTGTTAACTGTTATTAGAAAAAATAGTTATGTTTCGGTACTTACCAACTTTTCTTGAAGAGACACTAGTTCAGTCTAATTTGTTTTCCTAGGAGTATTATCCCTACTCTACCAAGATCTGAGGACAGGTTCAATTTATGAGAGCACAAGTTCAATTTCAGCACCTGGTTGCCTAGAATGAACCTTTTGCAACACCATCCTAATTTTGATTTTATCTTGTTGTTAACAATAATTATAAAGATAATCTATGCTGCTCAAAATATTCCTTAAGGTTAGGAGATTTGTATAATCATGTTATCATTCATTAATCAATAAATGCAAAGAACATAGTCCAAACAAGAACGGTCACTTGGTGTCACTTCCATGAAGGCAAACCATAGTATTATGGACGTTCGTTCATGAAAGTTGTTGATAGGTTTAGTTTTGATAAGCTTAATCACTTAGGTATCTACTCTCAAAAATTTCAAAGTTCTTAACCATCATTTCAGGGTTAAGACATAATCTCTATGGCCCAGTCAATGTACTGTTAGGCACTAACTGTGATGTTGTCAGTATTATTAAGTTCCTTAAAGACTCAAATTTACTGTATGAAATATAAACTATCCACTCCCCGCTAATGACCATCAGGTTTATGCGGTTTTTTAGAAATAAAAAAAAAAGTTATGAACGATTAAATATCAGAATTTTAGCACTTATGACAGATTGACGTTTTTTATATTTATGTGTGCAGATGCGCTCCGAAGTACTCTCTGAAGCTTCTGGACACTATCCAGAAGAGAAGAATTAGACTAATCGATATGCCTAACCTCACAAAGGACCTCCACAGCCTGAAACATCGAAGAAGGATGGCTGACCTGTAGTACAGGTACCTGTTTTACAGATTCTATCACGGAAGATGTTTAAGTGAGCTCTCCCAGGTAATAATATCGAAGGTCGTCTGAACGAGAAACACTAGATAGGCTCTGCGAGCTCATCCTTACCAGATCGAGGTCTCTACTCCCCGAATCAGTCTCCTCCAGCATTTCTTCTTTTGGAGAACTTCGACGCTGAGAGCTGCCGGAGAACTTGTTTTCTGAAGGCTACAACCTGCAGTGTTTCAAATCTAAACATGCACCGATATTTTATCCTTTCGCATCGCTTCTACGGTGCCATAGGCTTTCAGCCTTTGCGGGAGACTGACCATTAAAAAACGCGCTAGTAAAATTGATTAAGTAACTAGAATGGAGCAAAATAGTAACTAATTAAGATTAACTGCTGTTTTAAAATAGAGACCTCAGAAGCATCTTGTTTATATAAAAATAACTTATAAATAATTGCAAGACTATTATTATACTTTGCAGTTTCCTAAAGTCGAGAATAAATATGACAGAAAGTTAGTATCCTTTTGACTATAACCGTCACTTTGACATTGACAGCTGCTATTTCAGAAATCTAGAAAGGTACTCTTATGGATACAACAGTATTGAAGTTCGTCCATTTATTAAAAAAAATCGGGCTTTATATTCTCACTGTATATGAGTAGGTATAATATCGTCGAATGAGCAAAAGCCATCAGCATAGCATATATGCAAATATAAATTTTTCCAATTGCCAAAGCATCAAATCGATCTATTAAGAACACAAAAGATTATTATTAATATTAACAGACAGGCCCGTTTAACTGTATGCCAACCATGATTGATTCAAACGCTGAAAGTGTGAGAAATACAGACCGTCGGAACGGGACCGTATCTGAACAACTTATAACATATAATGTGGCTCACACAATTATCTTCGGCCTGCAAGTATAATGAACATGTTTTGTCTTGCTCGTCAGATAGAGCGATATGTTATTGTACATAGAAATATAGTTTGTAAGTTAATATTCCGTTTCTTATGAAATGTTCGATAGAAAATAGGAGAAGATATGGTGATGAAAAACTCGAGCAACACAAGAAAAATATTGCTCATTCAGAATCAGCAAAACCTTATTTAAGAACAGAAAAGGCATAAGATTCAAAAAATAGAATGCTATCATAAACGATAACATCGATTATAATATGTTATTTGTAATTGCGTACAAAATAGTACTACCTTGAAGGCAATGCCTTGTATATGAGGTATCGGCGAATAAGTTACATTAACTATGTAACATTATCTGCAAGCAGTGTAGTTAGCCTTTCTTTCCAATTATTGGTTTTCTTTCTGTCTTCCAGAAGGAAGGAAAGAAGAGGAGGAATCCTAGACCATAAACAACATAAAAATCCAATATGGCTGGATTGCCATGACCGTCATAGCTCAGCAGGTAAGAGCAGCAAGAATCCTGCTCAGTCGTTTCTTTTTCCGACATTTTCTGGTAGCATCTTGATAAAAATGTATTGGCAATTCCAAAAATCGATGAGACCTCTAGCGGCAAAAATCTACACTGACAAAGCAGGTACTCGAATTTCGGACGGCACACAATTAACATGACATTAACCGTTTATATGCCGTTTATGTTTCTTCGTTCAGTCGTGTTTTCGAGTTTGTGCTTTGTTAATTGGTATATAGTATGTTAGAATATTTCTTCGGACCTTCTTCATACGCTATTGTCAAGAATATGGCATCTATATCAGGCTTCAAATCAAGAAACGCTAACAAGTTTAATACAAACTGTAGTGTTTCTGATTGCCACTCCAAAAAAGACTGTGATAAAAGCATTCATTGCCACGCATTTCCTCCAAAAGCGTGTCACAGCGTGCAGGATACCTGCTATCCTCCATATTTGTTTACAGACGCCAGCGCCCTCATCGGTAATTGGAATCGCCAATACATTTTGAGTGGACATGACCCACGTTGTGACATTAATAAGATGTCAAATGATTTATTTGTACGAATAAAGTTTAAATTTTGCCACTGTGAAGGCAGTGCCTTGTATGAGCTATACGCTACTTGAAACTGTACTATCCTTTGGTATGTTTTAATGCTATTTTTCCATTTCATTGTATCTTATAAGCCGAGTATTAAAGTTGTTCTTGAAAGTACTGCACAATCAGGATCTGGAAATCATACATAATTTATAAGAGTACCAACTAGCTTCAATAATAGGAAGTATCCACATAAGAGCTGTATTTATAAAGTTATATTCGAGCAGGCACTTGATGGATCTGAAGACCGTATAATAGTTAACGTCGGACTGATAAATAAATTAAGGTATGCGGATGACAGTCATTCTCGCGAATAGTTCTGAGGTGTTCAAAGACTAATCGACAGAATAGCTACAATAAGTGACTAGATGGGACTACAAATAAATAAATATAAGACAGAGACCATGATGATAAGAAGAAATTTAAATCATCTAATAGATATGAAATTTCACGGGACGTCTATATCATACGTTCAGAAATTTAGATATTTGGGTAGCTAGACCACAGAGGACATGAATCCAGATATGGAAATAAGAACAAGAATCAAGATGGCCAGCACAACATTCTTGGAAAGTGCATAGTCTTTTCAGCGAAGTCCTGTAGCAGATGAACAAGAAACGTGATGTCTTCACCACCGTAAAGAAGGGAAAAACCACCTATCTTGGACATATCATGAGAAATAATAAATTTGCCCCTCTGAAACTAATAACGGAAGGGAAAATCGAAGGCAAAAAAAGGCCGTAACGCAGACAAAACCCATGGTTGAGAAACGTCAGAGATTGGACGGGACTGGATTCTCATACTATACTTAGCATTAAATGGAGTGGAGAAGAAGAAGAAGAAGAAGAAGAATAAGAAGAAGAAGAAGAAGAAGAAGATATCTATAAGACGGTCTTTATACCCTATTTTATATTCTGTATAACCTCATAATAGCCTTTTGATGTGCACTGACGTGGGATACACATTAACGTGTGCCCTCTAGATCAATAATATTACTTGCTAAGTTGCGTAGTCTGAACTATGTTTCAGAGCAAGCTTCATATCGCTCATAAAGAACCAACAACCAGGTCCAATAGATTCCCAATAAGCAGAAGCAGAAGAATTGAATGGATATGGCGGCCAGCGTGTGTCAGCTTCTGGCAATAATATTAATATTAATTTAAGGAAGTATCAGACACAGCTGCTTTTGCTGCACAGCACACTAGAAAATAGCGCAGCATGATTATTATTATTGCACACAATTCAAGAAGTAGCCACGTGTGAATAGTCTTACTCAACTATGTTGAAAACACACGTACATCGCTGCGGTGTCATATAGGAGTAAAGTTTTACTAAAGGCATCCATAATTATTTCCTTTGTCCATAAACACAGCAATTTAGGATGAAACTAAGTAGGTGATGTATTAATAGATTAACTTTATAGATTCTTGTCTTTGAAGGTATTTTAAGTATTAAATTATCAATTCTGGAGACAGAAAATGCTTTTTTGTTCGGTTTCTCTATGAAGGCATTTATCGTTAAAGAAATTTGTAATATTTTGCCATACTAGGTAATTTTTAACCTAGAACTGGAATTTAATAATAATAACAATAATAATAAACGTCTTTTATTAGGGCGAAATTTAGCCACAGGCTATTCTTGCTATCTATCTACCTCTGCGCCTTAGATTCAAGTCGTGCGCATGTCTACGAAGTTTAAGCTTCTCAAACAAATAACAAGGGGTGAAAGTAGCAACTAATTTATGTACAAAAATAATGTAGTGTAGCTTCACAGTTTTTTCTACAGTCAGCCAACCAATTTCCCTGATTTTAGCCGAGATATAATCAAACTTCCTCAAATCTCAAACAAATCTGCAGCATGAGTTTTGGATTTTTTATAGACGCAACTTTGTTGAACTGTCTAAACAAGGGTAATATAGAAATATCACAATAGCGAACCACTGACATAACTAAAGATTCATAAAGGGCTCTCTTAACATTAAAACTTAATATATGCTTGCTGGAATATAAAATTTTCAACCTGAAGTATGATTTTTTAAACATAACAAACATGCGATCTGAACCTCAAATTTTGATCAAGTGTAACTCCAAGTATTTTTGAGGTGTCTACAAAATGTAAATCGTTGTTTATGATTTTTATGTTTAAATTAGCTGTAAGGTTATCCCACGACTTTTTCGAACAGAACAACATCCCACTACATTTAGCTGGATTCAATGAAAGGTTATGGTTTTTAGTGTACGTGACTAAACTTTCAATATCTACATTTAACATATCAACAGCATCCGTCAGATTCTCAGGATCGAAGTGGTGAATTAGCTGCGTGTCATCTGCATAGCTCGATATAAATCAATGCGATAAGGTAGTATGAAGATCAGCTGTATATATAATAAACAGTAATGGTCCCAGAATCGAACCCTGGGGAACTCCCGACGAAATACGTTTATTATAGGATATTTGTAATCTTAATTTGCTTGTTGGGACGCAGATGACAAACAAAAGAGGACCCAATATTGAGCCTTGGGGGACTCGTAACTAAGGGTTATCAAGACAATTTTTGTCTCGTCGACCCCTACTAGCGTAGGTTAGGTTTCAGGGCTTGACATAGCTCGTAAAAAACGAACAGAGAGGGAATCGCGAGTCGTAAGCATCCAATAGATTCCCAATAAGCAGAAGCAGAAGAATCGAGTGGATATGGCGGCCAGCGTGCGTCAGCGTCCGGCAATAATATTAATATTTACAGTGCCACACATCAAAGTTGCAACAAAAGACGTAAACGCAGGTACGAGTATATACGTGGCCGTGGCTGGAATCCCATTTCGAAGCATTACGCTGAAAATGAACTATAAAAGTCGCCAGGGAAATTTACGGTCGCTTCAGCCTTTCTGTGAGTTATCGCCTCCGACGAAATGGGGAACGTTTAAGTAGGCAGCCACCGCAGCAAGTGAACAAAGGCTCGCTTGCGGTCCACTTTCTGCTTCTTCGCTTGTCTGGGGAGGAAGAAGAATACCTTCGCAGTCATTTCTCAATTAGTGGCACACACTAAGGCCCGATTTTATCAAGACGCGCATTTTAACAAAGCAGAGCAGCCCAGTCAAGAACATGCTTCTGTCAGAGTTCTCTGAATATTATTGATTTCTCTTGAAATTTACCTCAAAAAGGTAAGAAATGACATGCTTCATACACAATCGATCATTATGAATCATCTAGCATCTTTTCTAGCCTGATTTTCCTTCCTAAATGGGTGAAAATTGCATTTTCTTGTCCAACGAAGCGTTGAACGGACCATTGATCTAGACCAATCACATTCCACAAAAGCAATACATTTGATCACCGGATTGTTGGTCTATCAAAAAATTATTATAAAGGGAAGGAATTCAAATACTTCATTATTTTGATATACAAAATGTTGCTAACTATAATAATTATAAATATCTGCAAATATGTGAATATTTCTATAAGAAGATCTATAACAAACATGCATCCAGTAGATGGACGTTTCTTCATAGAAGTATGTAGGTATGTGTCTATAATCAATTTCTAACTGGTGGTGGGATTATCAATTATTAATCAAGGTGGCTGTGATTGCTACTACTTTTATGATTGTGTCACATAAACTATCGCAGTCCGCAATTAGTGATTATACCTACAATAATTATAAGGTAAAAATATAATATCTGGCATTGGATTGGATTCAAAACCTTAGTTGGCATTATTTTAATAGTTCATGGATTAAACTATGAACACCCTGGCATTTGCGCATTATTTATGGGATACCCTACACACTTTGTGTGTGGCAAGCTACTATCTACAACGGTTGACGTGGTTCGAACAATATCTTGACACGATCTCGTGTGAGACACAATTTCAAAACTAAACCGTCGTTCTGACTGAATACGTTAAAGACGTTAGTGTTCGAAACAATCGGTTCCTTGGCATCATTTATAATGATATCACGAGGAGCCCTCCACGGTATCCAATTGTTTCACAGGCACCCCTGATATGTCGAAGTGTATAGAGATGCATATCTGCGTACCCGCATTTTCATGCCTTTATTTTTCTCGCTCCATGTTTATTTCAATCGCGACATCAATTATTCAGGTGCGTGGGATCCAGGTGTTTTTAATTTAGTAATCATACAGTTAAGAAAGGGGAAGATATCCAGGATCTAATTGGAAGAAGTCGGACGAAGTCGGTAAAAAGTGAGAAAAACTCAGAAAATGTGAAGATATTAGTAAACCGAGAAAATTTGGTAAAAATCTAGAAACGTGAGATAAATTAGAAAAAATTGGTAAATAATAACTTTTACTACTCTATTTTACTATAATTATCATACATCCTATTTGAAACTATATTGCATCGATGAAGTTTGGCCAAGAGGAGCCCTTCTAGAAAAACCTGCACCTAGAAAAATCAAAAATAAAATCGGTACTTAAGTTTGGGAGAAAAAAATCAGGAACCCATCGGAAAAAATTCACAACGTTCGAGTTCAGTCAGGAAAAATAGGTGAAAATAAGAAAAAATTAGGCTAATCGGGAAGAATCCAGATAATCGGTACAAAATCGGTAATAATCAGGAATTAGTCGGGAAAAGTTCGGGAAATCCGGGAAAAAATTGTGAAAAATTGGAAGAATTCGGGAAATTGAAGAGAATTTGGGATACATCATAATAATCTAGAAAAATTCAATATATTTGGGTATTAATAAAAATCGATAACAGTCTGGGGAATTGGAATAAAATCTTAAAGAATTGGGAAAAAACTAAAAAAACAGAATAATTCAAGGAAAGATGGAAAAAAACGAAGAAGTCGGGATGAATTGATGAAAATTGGTAGAATTCTGTTAAGGCCGGAAAAACGAGAAAAATAGGGATAAATGAAGGTCGGGAAAAATGATAGAAATGAGTAAATTTTATGTATCTTATTTTTTCAGATAAGATACGACAATGTACGGAAATACAATGTGGTTGGCAAACTGTAATTCCGTTTATCGCCAGATACCCGGAGAAGATAGGTACATGTTTTGTAGCATGTTACGAAATTTACTCAGACTGGATCTGTTGCTAACAAAAAACGGAAAGATCTGGATAACACCGCTAAAATTAATGTTCTGGGCTACTTTGGCATAAATCCTAATACTTCGTTACGCAAAACTGTGGATCCGACTGACATTTCATTATACAGAGTTACTGAAGTTCATAAATTTTATTCATTCAAAATGAAGATAATGCAAGAGTTAACCGACGACGATTTCGATCGGCGAGTTGAGTTTTGTGAACAAATTATTACAGCGATTAATGGTAATACCATTCATGTGAGGAATACCTGCCTCACTGATGAATGCACATATTATCTAACTGGATTCTTTAATGAGCATAACTGCAGGAATTGGAGCAATGGAAATCCTCATGTTTTTGTAGAAGGGCATACCCTGTTCCCCCAAAAAATTAATGTATGGACAGGTATTTTAAGAAACAAAGCGAAGGGGTCACTTTTTATTAATGGAAATTTAAATGGAGACATTCATTTGGTTATGTTGGGAAATACCATCAATCCGTTTATCACTGAAACCATTGATAATAATACAATCGAAGAGGATGGAAACCCTATAGTTGATGAGGCTGAAATCTATTTCCAGCAAGACGCTCCTTCTCACTATGCTTTTTCGGTTCGGCAATGGTTAGAACACAAGTTTCCAGATAAATTAATTGATTGGGCGAAGAGATCTATTATATTTAGTCTCCAGCTTGAAAGTTTGGATGACCATCGTCAAGGCATCATCGAAAGCAGCCATGATATCCCACATATTTCTGCAACTGTCTAAGGTTATGGAGACTGTCATTATCACACAGCTCCTGAAATACCTGGACAACAATAACATCATAAATGATCGCCAGTATGGCTTCCGTAAGCACAGGTCTACAGGTGACCTCCTTGCCTACGTCACTCACTTGTGGAACAGAGTAATAGACAATCATGGCGAATCCCGTGTTGTTGCACTTCATATGTCGAAAGCTTTCGACAGAGTATGGCATGACGGACTTCTGGTGAAGCTTGCTGCTTATGGACTACCACCTGGCCTGCGCCAGTGGCTGAATAGCTTTTTGAACGACCGATCTCTGTTTGTCGTAGTCGAGGGCTGCTCATCAGACGTATTTTCAATAAACGCCGGTGTTCCTCAGGGATCTGTCCTATCCTCTACACTGTTTCTGCTGTACATCAACGAGCTGCTGGAAATAGCATCCAATCCAATCTACAGCTTCGCAGATGACAGTACATTAGTGTCGTGCATGGAACCAGGCAAGCCCCTATCATCCCAGGAGACGGTACGTCGGCGACAGCAGCATGCCTCACAGATCAACGCAGATATCAAAAAAATTGTCGAGTGGGGATTAGCAAATAAAGTACAGTTCAACGTACAAAAAACTCAGGCAACAACATTTACAAAGAAGTCTCACGATGGCTTACCAACCGTGGAAATGGAGGGTCTCCCCATAGTCGAATCACCTTCCGTCAAGCTTTTGGAAATCAACATCAACAATAACATGTCTTGGTACGACCACGTCGTCAATATTGCTAAAACGGCATCCCAGAAGCTTGGAGTTTTGCTCCGCTGTAGGACGTTGTATACACCAGAGCAACTGCTGCTGCTCTACAAGGCACAGATCCGACCAGCGCTGGAGTATTGCTCCCATGTGTGGGGATGCGCTCCGACGCACTCTCTAAAGCTTTTGGACTCTATCCAGAAAAGAGCGATTAGACTAATCGAGACGCCTAACCTCACAAAGGACATCCACAGCCTGGAACATCGAAGCAGGGTGGCTGACCTATCCCTGTTTTACAGATTCTATCACGGAAGATGTTCGAGTGAACTCTCTCAGATAATAACACCACAGGCCGTCCGAACTAGGAACACTAGAGAAGCTCTGTGAGCTCATTCTTACCAGGTCGAGGTCCTTACTCCCCAAACTAGTCTCCTCCAGCATTCCTTCTTTTGGAGAACTTCGACGCTGTGGAATCAGCTGCCAGGGAATTTTGTTTCCCGACGGCTACAACCTGCAACGTTTCAAATCTAACGTGAACCGATACTTATCCTCTCGCAGCGCTTTTACAGCGCCATAGGCTTTCAGCCTTTGCAAGAGGCCGACCATAAAAAAAAACTGTCCGCCAGGCATTTAAGATAGCCTATATCATTGTTTGGGCAATAATGGCCCGTGTGGTTGGGTGCCTATCGGGTGCGTCCCCAGGTGGCGGATAGGGGAATGGCCGGGGGAAGAGGAATCTCGGAACCCGGTTAGTGGCAGCCATAGTAGAGTACGAGGGCTTAAAAACCCTCAATCCTTTTGCGAAAGCTGTCGCCGTGGACCAACCCACCCAAAGCTAAGGCGTAAGGTATCGTGCTGAGGGCTGAATGGTCGCAGGGTGATATGCGGCCACAAACGATCCCCTTGGGGAACCAGGCGACACCCCATTGTAATAAGCCTTACCCTGGCATGCGGGGCTCTGCCAGTGGTGGACTCATCCTTTCCCTTGCTACTCGTGGGAACGACTATGGATCACACAAAAACTAATAAACAAAATCCCGAGGCTGGACCATCAAGTTCACCTCAACCTGAATCTGCAGCTGGGGCTGGACAATGTTCACCTCAAGCTGCGGCACAGACCGAGGCTGGACGAGAGGGATCACCTCATACACAATACAAAAAACAATGGCCAAAGCGTCGTCGAGTTTGTGGCGCTGAGGCTAAAAGGAGAAGGAAGGCGAGGCAGGCGAAAGAGACGGCATCCACAGGAACTACCTCCCCCTCCTCAGCCCCTTCAAAACTAAAGGAGAAGGCGCCCAGTGAGTCAGGTGGCAAAAACCTCGCCTCCAAAAGAGGCCAGGAGGTAGCGACACCTGGGAAACGCCTTCACCCAAGTACCTCCACCGAGGGCACGCCGAGAAGGATTAAGAAGGTTCGCAGTGACACAAAAGCCGCTGCACCTTCCCAAACCTTCGCGGAGGCAGCCTTAAAGCATCTTAAGGTTGCCATAATAGATAAGGATAACCCCTACGGCAAGGTCTCTGTAGAGCGGGCAAGCCTTATCAAAAGACGGCTAATGGAGGAGCTGGACAAGTTAATCTTGACGCCCTCCAGCAGCCAAAACAAAGTGCCGACATTCAAGTCGTGGACTCACTCTGGTGAGATCATCAGGATCGTCTGTGACGACGATGGGGCACTACATTGGCTTTCTGGGGCTGTTAAAAACCTTAGGCCATGGGAGGAAGCATCACTGGCGGTCGTCAGTTTGGACAAGCTCCCAAAGCTCACCAAAGCCTCTCTTTGGGTCCCGGAGGATGACGCTACCGCTACCTCTGAAGACCCGGAGAGGGTGCTGCGGCGGCTGACGGTGCAAAATCCGGAACTGTCGGTAGCCAAGTGGTGCACCTTCCACCATGAGGTCAAGAAAAGCCCTCCAGGACACCTGTTCGTCTTCGGTGTTGGAGACGAGGATATGGCTGTCCTAAAGAAGAAGTCGATGAGGATGAGCTATGCGTTCACCTCATTGACCATCAGAGCCTCCAGTAATAGGACGGGAGCTTCTGCAGAACCAAGGACCTCGGATGAGGGTACATCCAACACCGAGGCCCCCTTGGAGAACGCAGAGGGCCCCGAACATATGGACGCCATCCCTCCTCGGACGGAGGAGGAGATGGAGTCCTAAAGAGGCAATCTATGACACCTGAGCCATGGGCAAGGACGTCATAAAAAAGGTGAATATCCTTCAATGCAACCTCCAACACGGTAGGTCGGCGACAGCAACTTTATGCCGCCGACATGATGTGCTGGAGGATGCAATAGCACTAATCCAAGAACCTTGGATCATAAAGACCAGAATAACAGGTCTAAGCTCACTAACTGGTCAAATTTTCAGCTTACCAAGCAACTTACAACCCAGGACTGCAATATATGTACCTAGGAAGATTAAAGCCACCCCAATGGCACAATTTTGTACCTCCGATTTAACTGCGGTTAGATTGGAATGTCCATGGGAAAGAGGCAATAGCAGGGCGTTGGTCCTAGCATCGGTCTACCTTCCTTCAGATGCAGCCACCCTACCACCAACAAAAGAATTGGAAGAGCTAGTAGACCACTGCCTCAACCAGAAATTGGAGCTTGTCATTGGCTGTGACTCGAACTCCCACCATCTGGGATGGGGCAGTAAGGACATTAACTCTCGAGGTAAGTCTCTTTATGACTATATTGTTAAGAAAGATTTACGAATCTTAAATAGAGGCACGGAACCGACTTTTATTAACACCCGCAGCCAAACTGTCATAGACATTACGCTGGCAACAGCCAAAATCTCCAATAAAATTCTGGACTGGCAGGTGTCAGAGGACATTTCGATGTCTGACCACCGCTGGCTGAATTATACTTTAAGTCTGGAACTCAAAACTCTCGTAAAGTCTCGCGACCCGAAGAGGACTGATGTAAATCTCTACAATCGACTCTTAGAAGGTGCTCTGCGTAACGAACAGGTTTTGACTCCGTGCACTAACGAAGAATTGGAAAGATATACAATATCTATCCAAGATAAAATAAGTTATGCTTATAAAAAATCCTGCCCCATAAGGATGGTCCAGGAAGGCGGCAAAACCAATATTTGGTGGTGCAGCGAACTGGAACACCTCAGGAGAGCAGCAAGAAGAACTTACAACAAAGCAAAACGTACCAAACTCAAAAAGGATTGGGACTTGTACCAATCCAACATCAAAGAGTTTAAGAAAGTCTGTAGACAAAAACAGAGGGCTGCCTGGAGAACCTACTGTGAAGAAATAGAGGATTTCCCACAAGCATCCAGACTGCAAAAAATGCTCTCTAAAGATCCACATCGGTGCATCGGCATTCTAAAAAGGGAGGATGGAAGTAAAACCTCCAACCTCCGGGAAAGTGCCGAGCTCCTAATGGATACACACTTCCCTGGTTCAATTGTCACTGCGACGTCGAACTGGATGGAAGACATTAACACACCCTCGCCGATTGACTGGCAATTCACCAGAGAAATAATCAGTGAGGAAAAGATAAACTGGGCCATATCCTGCTTCTCCCCCTTCAAATCACCAGGGCCAGACGGCATATGTCCAGCCCTACTTCAATGGGGTCTGGATCATCTTATGCCGCACTTGGTGGGAATATTCAGAGCCTCCTTGGCTCTAAAATATATTCCCAAAAGGTGGAGAGAGGTGAGAGTGGTCTTCATACCTAAACCAGGTAGGATGGACTACACCCTACCGAAGGCATTCCGACCAATAGGCTTAACATCGTTCTTCCTCAAGACGATGGAACGGCTATGCGAGAGGTATATAAGAGATGAGGTACTAATTCATTTCCCACTTCATCCAAATCAACATGCATACACTCCAGGCAGATCCACCGACTCTGCACTACATCAAGTAGTTGGCAGAATTGAGAGATCACTGGACAACAAAGAATCCACCCTTGGTGTATTCATAGACATAGAGGGAGCGTTTGACAAAACAACATTCCCAAAAATTAGCCAGCAACTCCAGGCTAGGAACGTGCCTAGCACTGTAAGCGAATGGATACTTAGCATGCTCTCCAACAGAGCAATAACAATCAACGTAGAGGACATTTCTGTTAAAGGTGTTGTTACCAGGGGTTGTCCGCAGGGAGGTGTTCTGTCACCACTGCTTTGGAACGTGGTTCTGGATACCCTCATCAATCACCTCAACAGCAATGGACACTACACAATAGCATATGCGGATGACATAGTCATCCTGCAAACAGGTAGATTTGAGAACACGTTGGGTGAACGCACCCAAGTAGCACTCAAATCAATAGAAAAGTGGTGTCTAGAACACTCATTGTCCATTAATCCCAAGAAGACTGAGATGGTTCTGTTCACCAGAAAAAGGAAGATCAGGGGCCTAAACCCCCCTGAGCTTCTCAGTGTCAAGCTACATTTCTCTGAAGAGGTGAAATATCTTGGTATTACCCTCGACAGAAAGCTGACGTGGAACTCTCACTTAGATAGTAGAGCCAAAAGAGCATATGTCGCTTATGAACAATGTCGGCGAACAGTGGGACGCACTTGGGGCCTGTCGCCAAGAGTTACCCACTGGATCTATACCACAATCATTAGGCCTATGCTAACGTATGGAGCCATTGCCTGGGTACCTAAAGTTCTGCAGGCGACGGCGATTAATAAATTATATAAAATACAACGTATGGCCTGCATTAATATAACAGGAGCCATGAGCACAACACCGACTGCTGCTATGGAAGTAATAATTGGCATTACCCCTCTAGATATTTACATCAAAGAGGTTGCGTTACTGTCAATGTTACGACTTCGCACGGTTGGTATTAATCCAGATGTAGGTATGGGACGACTGAGGCAGCTGGTATGGTGGGAAGCGCTAAAGGCACTACCCATGCTACAAGCAACCAGCGACTCAATTAAACCAACATTCGTTTTTAAGAAACCCTACAAAATAGAGATTAAACAGAATGTTGAGCCAAATGTGACAAATGCAATTTGCATATACACAGATGGCTCCAAAACAAGGGACGGCACTGGATGTGGTGTATACTCCAGGTCTTTAAACCTAAGAACAAAGTTGGCTATGGGCAAACACGCCAGTATCGTTCAAACGGAACTGGCTGGCATATCGATAGCCGCAAATGAACTAGCCAGGAGAGATGTATCTGGCAAAACTGTAGCAATCTGCACAGCAGACAAGCACTTCTAACCCTGAAAAGACCTTGTATCACCTCAGGGCTAGCAATGGAATGCCACCAATCTTTAGCCCATGCTTCGGACAAAAACAATATTGTCCTGAGGTGGGTTAAAGGGCAAAATAAGAACAAAGGCAACCGTATAGCGGATGGTCTAGCCAGGAAGGCCGCTGACCAAAGAATTTTAGGACCATGTGACCTTTCTGGAATGTCGACAACCACAATTTCGGAAATAGCCAAAAAACACTCCCATGCCCAAATGGTAAAACGATGGGAAGAACTACAAGGATGTCGATTTGCCAAGGAAACCCTTGCAGGTTTTGACATGGCAATATCCAAGAAGTATTTGGCGATGACCAGACCAAACCTACGTCTCTTAGTAGGATTCCTGACTGGCCATTGTCAACTCAGGAAACACCTCCACACTATGGGGTTAAGTGACACACCGATATGTAGAATGTGTGAAAGTGAAGACGAAACTGTGGAACACGTCATATGTGAATGCCCAGAGTTATCTTCTATTAGAGAGTGTGCGTTCGGCGAGTCTTGGCCTACACCTGCCCACATAAGGGAGATGTCCCCTAGCGACTTGTTCACCTTCCTACAATTGGCAGGATGGACGATGACCTGAGGAAACGACTCCCTGGGAGGATGCACAATGGGCCAGTTGTGGCCTAAGTGCAGTGGGACCACTCACCCTCCCCACTCTACAGACACAGATGGGCAATAATGGGCAATATTTTGAACAGTTATTGCAATAAAAAGAATATTTCCATATATTTTAGTTTTCTGTCGAACAAATTAAGATACAAAAATGTTTTTTTCAATTTTCTCGGAAGCGCATCGACAGATTAAACAAAATTGAAACGTCAAAATAAAGGACATCGAGATACCTTTGAAACGAGATATTACTCGATACCCTTGTCATTAAAATTTTTAAGGGGATGACTCTAGGTTGCTGGGGTGAAGTAGGTTTCGGTTAAAGAGTCATCCCCCTTGGCAAATCTTTAACGTGTTTCGGCGTTTTTCCTTTTAATCAGTGGTTTTCGGTAAAATCGTATTGGGAAGTTTTCAAATAATACTCTGTATAACAAAACATCCAAAAAGTATACTACCTATCCAAGGATCGAAAATTTCTTCCAGTAAAATACTCTCCTCGAATAGTAAGTAAAAATAATAAAATGCGCCCTCCCGAGTCCCACATCAGCACGGCGTTAGTCAACTGTCTTGCCGGTCGGGCGCTTACAACACTTGGCAGCCAACTTGCTTGTTCACGCGCCGTCTTCACGCTCATTAGCGAACCTCGGTTACACTTACAAACAGCGACATCGAGTGACGCCCAAGCGCGGTTGATAAAGACCGCTGATAAGACCACCGAGATTTTAGTACCTTTTTCGTGGTCGACGGCTCGGGTTAAGTAGTCGTTAAGGTGTGTTATGTGCATATACCTCGCTTTAAGCGTCGGCGGAACACGGATTTGTATGCAGGTCGCTCCAACGGAAAAAGGTCTTGCACTTTTAGGTAACACACAAAGGTGCGTGTTAGGAAGTAGTTCCGATTGAGTTCCAAGCAGATATATTTGCCATATTGGTAGAATTTCAACATCGTACATAATAGAATATACAAGGTAAGCTTATGGCCAAAAAACTGAATTTAGATGAGACAAAATTTTGGCCACAACCCCAAGAATTTTGTCTCATCTAATAGAATATACATACACTTGTTTGGAGCGTTTAGGAGATGAAATCAAGAAAAAACGACACCTCTTGATGAAAAATAAGCGTTTTTACTTCCCATACCGATAGGTGGCATTCTTTGAATCTATAGAACACTTTTCATTGCCCTTTAAAGATTCATACTAGTAATATATTGTCACGACGGCCTCTTTTTCTTCACCCAGGAAATCAAACTAGACGTAACTTTCACCGTTCTACTTCACAACTCGATACAATATCTCTTAACCTTATCTCAACTAGAACTCAACCGAACTGAACTACCACGCTACCCGTGGCGCCTTATATATACTTCATCGAACCATCTAGAGAATTCGATGACATTTCTAGAATCCACCCGTCATTCTCGAAAACTCTAGACGATTCGATGACGTTTACACTTCAAAAGATCTAACCTAGCACTTTGACACAACCAATGACAATTAATACAAATACATCATACCATAATATACAGTATGTTACAATATTTTGTTTTTGAATATCGGAAAATTGGACTTGCCCTAGTTTCTATGGAGAGAGATGCAAGAATTTGCATATTATCGCTTCTGTGAATATGTCCGAAGAATGTAAGCATTCTCGTCGAGACAATGGGTTACCGAGCTCATCCAGTATGGAAACGTTAGCTCGATGGGCGGTATAAGGGAGTCTCAGCATTCTCCTACACGTCCACATGTCAAAAGCATGTATACGAGCTCTATCTGCCGTTTTAACAATCCAAGTTTCCGAGGCATAAAAAACTAGTGATGTTATGGTCACGCCATATTTTAGTAAACTTTGTCATGGCCACACGTGCCTGTTGAATGTGCTGTCGAATCTCATTTTTACAGCTACCCGAATTGTCGATCAAAGAACCGGGGTACACAAAACTTTAAATTACTTCATAAAGGCGACTATAGTGCTCTCTATCTACGATGATAACCTTGGTCTTGTTGTAGTTAATACCAAGACCATATACTGCACTGTGATGCTCTAAGATGTTTAATAGAGCTCCTAGTTCTTCCTAAGAAGCGACAATAGGGGTTGTATCGTCAGCAAATCTTTAGTTGGATATTTTGCTTCCGCCAATAGTTATACCGCCATTCCAGTTGTCCATTACCTGGCTCATCATAGATTCTGAGTAAATGTTAAATAACATCGGAGATAATACGCATCCCTGACGAACTCCATTTCTGGTTGCTGTTTGATCAGACAGGTTACCATCAATTCTTACACGAGCCGAATTAGACTCGTAGAGTTGCTGTATGAAAAACACTAGGTGATAAGGAACTCCCATAGAGATAAGGATTTCTGACAGCGGCCACTTTACGTTATCAAACGCCTTAGAATAGTCCACAAAGCAGATAAAAACTGGAAAATAATGCTCTCTGTCTTTTTCAATAATAGGTCTGTTTTTACAGAGAATCACAAACCAGTCAGAGCCAATCAGTATTCCCCATTGCAGTTGTCAAACTATTTCTGACTAGTACTGGCCAATCAAATTGGCGCTGACTAGTTTGTGATTGCTGTAAAAACAGACCTAATATGTCTCAAGTTTAAGATCTGTTCACGCGTACTGCGTCCTTTTACGAAATCTGCCTGCGCCTGAGAAATTTGCCAGCCAATAAAACCCTCCAAACGAGTTTGTAAAATGTATAGTAGAACCTTGCTTGCATGAGAGATCAATGAAAGTAGACGATAATTGTCTGGACCCACGGAACCTTAGCCAAAAAAGCCAGTGAGTATTTGGAAGGCTTGCTCCACTTAGGTACTTGCCCGATTCTGTTTGATTATTGTAGACAGAAAAACTGCTGTGTAAGCATGACCCTTGCATCTATCTCTCAAAAATAGCGGCTGAGTAGGAACGTTGCCTTTTGTCCTTTGGACTATGCATCACTTACGGTGATAGATGTACAGCTAACGTTGCAATCGTGTCTCCACTCATTAATATCTTCTGCTCACATCGCAGCCATGTATCTAATCACAGGGAATTAATCACTGGACGTGTTCCTAAGCAACACGCATCAATTTCATTGTCGCGTATGGACGAACACAACGCGAATTATTTAACAATAATGCCCGTCGCACCGTGGAAGATCCGGAGGAACCGTTACCTGCGACCAATCGTGTGAAACACTCGCTCCGGTGCGTCCGGAGCTGAGATTATTGCGATGTTTGGGTCATCGGTTTAGGGGCATATAGCATTTGCACCATGCAGGGTGAGTTTTTAGTGCCGGATCCGTCGATAAGTCCACTACTGTAAAAGAAAAGTTGTATATAAAAGTTGTAGCTAAAGATATGCTCCCTGCTCGCAAAATATTTTTATTTATACAAACTACGTAGTGATGCAAACATGTATTTTTTTAAATAAGACACCTTATATGTTACCCCATATTTAGATTCTACTAATAATTCCTCTTCTTCCAATATAAAGTATTGCAACATTATGCAGGGTATTTCAAAAGTTATGACCATTTTAATATCCAAAATATAGCTTCTGTTTCTGTACTGAAATTTATTTATTTTGAGAAAGTACTACCGAATTTGTTTTCTATTTAACGAACAACTAAATTATGATGTCATAATAGTATTTGATGAAGTCAAAACCCTGAATCATCGAGATCATAAAGTCAAGTATGCTGAAGAAACAATATTGTAGACGTGATGCATAATTATCAAGCAGATTTATCACGTAGGCTTTGAAAAATTAACAGTTTTTATAACCTGCTCAATAACTGCGTCCTGTGTGAAAAACGGGCTTTAAAAATTAATTTTTCTATTGAGGGTATTTAGGACAATCTTAAAGAAATTACCTACGTGCCTCTAGAATATATCAGTACGGTCATTTGCCAGCTATTTGGATATAAAAATGGTCATAACTTTTGAAATACCCTGTATAATGTTACAATACCTTATATTGTAAGAAGAGGATTATTAGTAGAATCTAAACATGGGATAAAATCTAGGATGTCTCATTCAAAACAATATATGTTTGCATCACAACATAGTTATGGATCACCCTGTATAAACAAAAATATTTTATGAGCTACAACTTTTATATACAACTTTTCTTGTTATCTTTCACAGTAGTGGAGTTATCGACTGATCCGACACTAAAAACTCACCCTGTATATGATATAAATATGGGGCTGTTCATACAGTCTAAAGGCGATGCTACATCAAACCTGGCGTCTGTCCATCCACTGGATGGATTTTTCGAAAATCTAACACACGATGATCGAATGAGAGGATATTGGGTCTCCAGATATCAAACTGTATTTCATCAATTTGAAAAAATAAGGAACACTTGGTGGCTCCTGTTTAAGGTCATTTGGTCAATTACCTCCCAATTATTCTTGAGAACCTACAACAGCGTGTAGACTATGGATAGAAGAGAGAAGACAATTTGAAAATTTGTCATTTAAATGTACGATCCCTTACAGCTTCTTTTAACGAGTTTTCTAGGTTGGTTCTAAATAAATTCGATATTATTGCTGTATCGGAAACATAGCTCACTGAAAATATTCCTAATAATATTGTATCAATGAATGGTTACAATTTTTTTTCGTAGAGATAGGCTTGGTAGAGGCGGTGGAGTTGCTCTTTATGCTAGAGCAGTTCTCAAGTTCAGCTTAGTTGATATGGATCCTTTAGGTAATCATCATCATAGTCACAATGTCTTAACAGGCATGTTGTGAACTCGTAAAATGCATTAAGTCCGAGCTGCAGTATTACCGACACGAATATAATCAATAGTTTTGAGCACTGTAGCTCGCCATCGTTCGCGATTTGTTGTCAGTTTAGTGGCGCTCTTGACACTCATATCCAGCAACTGTTTCGTCGTATCCACCCAGCGTGTAGGGGGACGGCCACGGCGCCGCCCACTCGGGGCATGACCTTGAACTACAAGTTTCTCCATATTATCGCTGTATATATGTCCTAAGAATGTAAGCATTCTCGTCGACACAATGGAGGATAGTCTCTTTGGATTACCGACCTCATCCAGTATGGAGACGTTAGTTCGATGGGCGGTATAAGGAACTCTCAGCATTCTCCTCCATGTCCACATTTCAAAAGCGTCTATGCGAGCTCGATCTGCCTTTTTAACAGTCCAAGTTTCCGAGGCATACAAAAATATGGAGAACACAGGAGACTGAACCAGCGACATTTTTGTAGCTTTAGTGATGTTATGGTCACGCCATATTTTAGTAAGCTTTGTCATGGCCACACGTACCTGTTGAATGCGCCGTCGAATCTCATTTTCACAGCTACCCGAATTATCGATCAAAGAACCGAGGTATATAAAACTTTGAACTGCTTCACAACGGCCTATCGACTTTATTTCTCGATAATTATCATGCTCTCTATCTACAATCATAACCTTGGTCTTATTGTGGTTAATACCAAGCCCATACTCTGCACTACGTTGTTCTAAGATGTTTAATAGAGATTACCTTATCCACCGAATAAACGGAGTAACCATGCACAATATATGTAAATTTTTACTGTATGGTCAAGGGTTATATGCACACCATCTACAAAACTGCATACTGAGAGCAGTGATGTTATTATAAACAGAAAAATTAAGTTCGATTTATCCGAGTAAAGCCCCAAAATATGGGTTTGAAATAATTTTTTACTCCTTTTCTTCAGTGGACAGACTTATAGTTCTTCCTGAGAAGCTGCAATAAGGGTTGTATAAGTTGGATATTTTGCTTCCGCCAATAGTTACACCGCCATTCCAGTTGTCTAATACCTGTCTCATCACAAATTCGGAGTAAAAGTTAAACAACATCGGAGATAATACACATCCCTGACGAACTCCTTTTCTGGTTGCAGTTTGACCAGATAGATTACCATCAATTCTTACACGAGCCGAATTAGACTCGTAGAGTTGCTGTATGAGAAACACTAGGTGATAAGGAACTCCCATAGAGATGAGGATTTCCCACAGTTTAGGCCACTTTACGTTATCAAACGCCTTAGAATAGTCCACAAAGCAGATAAAAACCGGAAAATAATGCTCTCTGGCTTTTTCAATAATTTGTCTTAAGTTTAAGATCTGTTCACGCGTCCCGCGTCCTTTCACGAAACCTGCCTGCGCCTGAGAAATTTGCCAGCCAATAAAACCCACCAAACAAGATTGTAAAATATACAGTAGAACATTACTTGCATGAGAGATTACCGAAAATAGAAACGTTTTTCCCCCGAAGGGTAAAAAACGAGTATTTTAGGTCTTGCCTAGGCTTGACCCTGGTGAGATTACCCCGTCAACCCCGCCACTGAATATTCATCCATCTTACCTGTTTCTCGCCCTCGTGTCGTGTCGTCTAGCTCGGCTGGTCGTCCCGAACTCGCTTCCCCACCCTCGCCAGGCGGTGTTGCCGGCGCGCTGCGCGCGTACCAGCCGATTCCTCAGTACCTTCTCCATAAGGTCGTCAAGATATTAAAGGGGTCAAGCCTAGGCAAGACCTAAAATACTCGTTTTTTACCCTTCGGGGGAAAAACGTTTCTATTTTAGGGTCTGTGCCGTCGGCTTGACCCTGGTGAGAAGTGTTTGGATTCTGACGACACTAAAGATAGCGTACTGTGATGTTTGTATAAGACATGATCACAAAAATAAAATCTTTATTCTCTTAACCAATGAAATGTTCACAGCATAAGGTATAAAACTAAACTAGCCTTCAATATATGCCAGGTACATACATTAAATATAAGTAAACTTTGGTTCCTATACAGGTACAAAACTATTATCCGAAACAAGAGTAGTTTTCTCTACAGTCTCTTGTGGTTGAATCTCTCTAAAATAATATCGGAACACATTCCCTTCTCCGGCCCAGTTACCACACTGCAAGATTGTGTCCAACGGAAGATGATCCTTTCTACGTGTAGATGCTACCGCTGACCGAATACTACCAGGGGGAAAATTGATTCCCGCAGACCGAAAAGCAGACTGAACCCAACCGGCGATAATCGCTCGGGATGCTGGCCCCACTTTACCTCGGGTTGTTATGAAGAGGTTGAACAAATTTTCCCTGGCCGCTCGACGACTGGCCGATACCTCTAGTAATTTGCTCGACCAGTGGACCGGATCTAATGCCTTGTCCCCAACTTTTAAAAGTTTCCATCCAGATTGGCGATGCGAACTACGGTCCGTCTTAGACCCAAAAGCGGGCCAGAAACAAACATAACCATCCCTTAGCGTCATATACTCATTATCCATTCGTAAAAGAGTGAGGTCATGGATACGACGACCAGAGGCTAGTAGCAAAATTAAGGATAACCTCCTAGAGACTTGATAAAGACTGGTTTCATCCAAAATTTCTGACTTCAACCAAGAAATTAGCAGACTGACATCCCAAATAACTTTCGCTGGCCCCATAGAAGATGAATACGATACCTCAATGGCTTTCACCATGTGACGGACTAACGAGGACGCAGCCAAAGCTTCGCCGTGAACCGGGTCCACCAATGAAACGATTACTGAGTTATGGACCCTAATAGTAGCAGGAGCAAAGCACTTGACTCGAAAGAGGAAAGAGCGATACTGAGCCAAAACGCCGGCCTCTGGTTGCATTGGATCAGATTTGATTTTCGCACACCAAGCAAGCCACTGCTTCCAAGGCGATGAGTAAGTTTTCAAAGTGGATTTTCTCCAGGCTTTTTCTAATAAGGACCTGTCCTCCTCGGGCCAACTCCTTGTAGTGGAGGCCCACCACGTATTTTCCATACCTCCAAAGATATTTTGGGAGATTGTTGGAGATGCTTGCTCGTCCGGCTTTCCAACAGGTGGCGATTTGCATTGCGAATCTGGATGGGAGGAGCAATGGCTCTGCTCTTCAGATCTGGTCTCCAGAAGACCTTCTCCCATCGTGGCACCACCAAAATGTAAGTCCCCTGAGCGGAGTTGAGGTGGCAAAGGACTCTGGGTATCAAGGCTGGCGGTGGGAAGATCCAGGCAAGATTGAAACTCCAAGGACGACTGAACGCATCTGTAAATGCGGCTTCTCGATCCGTCATGTCTCTTGAGACATATTGATTTACTACCCTGGAAGGATTGGATGCAAACAGGTCGATCTCTGGAGTCCCCCACCTTTGGAAAATTCGGCGAACCAAGCTGTTTGATAGCTTCCAGTCGACTAAACGCTTGCCCCGGGATAAAGAGTCCGCTATGCTGTTGAGCTTCCCTGGCAAAAACTGGGGGATAAGCGTTATGCCCTGTTGTTTGCAAAATCTTAAGAGGCGAGACACCACGCTGGTAAGGAGGCGAGATCGTGTGCCCCCTTGCTTCCTGATATAAGAGACCACTGTCTGACTGTCGGACTGGACGACCACTGTCTTTCCCTTCAACATGTCCGAACTTAGCTGAACCGAGAGGAAAATGGCCATCAATTCCTTTATGTTTATGTGCCACTTCAACTGACCCTGAGTCCACAGACCGCTTAGAAGCTTTTCCCCTATTTGTGCTCCCCATCCTTTCTCCGATGCGTCTGAGCTCATGAAAACATCCGGGCTGCGAGGAAAGATGTCCGAGGATGCTCTCAAATGGTTTAGCCACCAACGCATTTCCATTAAGGCAGGTGGAAGAACTGGAAACGCTTTCCTCGGTTTCCATTCGGGAAGCCGATGGCAAGCCCTCTGCATCTTCCTCATGTGGAGGCGTCCAAGAGGAACGGGGAAATCTGCAAAGTTTAATTTTCCTAGAATCTTTTTTGCGGTCACCCAACTCCAAGAGCGATTTGACAACAATGTTCGAAGATCTCGTTTGAGAGCCCTCCGCTTGCGAGGTGGAAGAGCTACCGTATTCTTTGTCGTATTCCAGAGCAGGCCTAGTAAAACACACTCCTTTACAGGAGAAAGAATTGACTTTCCGAAATTCACTACCCATCCCAGATTCATCAGAAAAGCTATAGCCTTTTCTGCCTGTCCCTTGAGAATAACAGGATTCTGATGGGCTAGGAGAAAGTCGTCTAAGTAGACAATGATCCTGATTCCCATCTCTCGAAGCTGACTTGCCATCCAGTTTGACAGGCGGAAAATGCCAAGGGAGCGCTTGCTAGGCCGAAAGGGAGGCAGGTCCATTGCAGAATCTGATCCTTGTACACGATGGACAAGAATCTGCGGTGATGTGGTTTGATGGGCACATGGAAATAGGCCTGAGACAGGTCCAGCTTCACGAGAAAGTCGTTTGGCTGCAAAAAGGCTGGTACCTTCAGATGGTTCAACAGACGAAACTTCTTTGGATTTAAATAAGCGTTGAGCCTCTTCAGGTTCAGAACAGGTCTCACGCCCCCGTCGCTCTTTGCGACTGCAAACATCCGAGACAAAAAGCCCGACTGACCTCTTGACACCTCTAGGATCCCCTGCTGAAGCATAAGTAGAATCTCCTGGTGCAGGCCTGGAAAGGCGAACTTTTTTAGAAGTGAGTCGGAAAACCGGACTAGGGGCGGTTGAGCTACGAAGGGTATAGTGTATCCTGCAGAAAGTGTGTGGAGGATACTTTTCGGAGCACCGGCAAGCTCCCAGTTCTTCGAGAAATCGGAGAGCTGACCTCCTCTGAACCTTTTTCTCGGCATATCATTGCTTGTGAGACTTCTTTTCTGGCCTACCGGAACGAAAACGCTCCCCACCATATGGTCCTTGAGCTTTTCGGGCACTAGTTGAGTGGAACTTCTTAACATCCGCACCCGACGATGTTTTCTTGGAATGCCTGCTTCTGGAACTAGAATAGTGTCCTGACTTGAACCGATTCGAGGCTGAAACATTTGCTGCTCTCTTCGTTTGGGAGCCGCTTTGGGACGATGAGCCACGAAAAAACAAGTCAGGATGGGTTCTAAAAAGCTCTGCTAGGGCTTGCTCCTCGAATAAGTGGGAAGGAGATGGAGGAATTGCATGAAGGAGGGAGGCCATGTAATCCGACCGAGGCTTGAAAGCCTTTCGCCTAAGCTCAATGACCTCAGCCCTCCGCCCACAAGTATATTGAAGTAGGTCATCACTAACTGAGCGAAACTCAGAATTGGAATCAATAATAAGTCGCTGGATATCCGCAACTGCCTCCGGAAATTTGGCACCAATCTCTCTTAAAGATTTGCTTAGAGATTCTCTTTGCAGCAGCAGTCCATGACATATCAATCCCAAAGACATGTCAGACTTCGCAAGCGTGTCGCTGGCCGGCGAAGGTACAAGTTGCTTAATTTGCTGATTGACTTGTAGAGCACTGAAAACGGGAGCTGCGTGCAACTTCTTTTGGACTTCTGCATACCGGATCCGATTAAAAGTAGGCTGCCCAAAACGCTGACACTCGATGCCTTGGGCCGCGATAGCCTCTCTGGCGGGAGGGATCAAAGGTTCTTGTTCCAGAGTACGAGGAGTCAAGTCGAGATCCATCGTGGGATTCATGGGTATGTGTCCAAGCGACGGAGCTACCCAGGAACCCGAAGCACCATCGGAAGCACCAGAAGAAATCTCAGAGAAGGCGTCTTCTTCATTATCGTTGGAAAGGGTCGGGGCGAGCCCTTCGGTACTTTTCTGAGGAAGTCGATCCAAAATGGCCTCCATCATAGATCGTAGTTCTGCATTAGCCTGCTCCAACATGTCAAGACGTGAGGGCTTCTTAGGTGGCCGATCAGACCCTTGTAGTGACGATGACCCATCCACATCTGAACTATCAGCTGCGAGCTCAAGGCAGGCTTCTTTACGTGAAACTAATAAAGGTTTGAGATCCACTATTGCTGAGAGAAAGAGCTCATGTTGTGCCGCAGAACCTCGGATACGTGAAGCAACTGACGAAGGGGCCATAATAAGCCCTACACAGAAAGGCCAGTTCAGCATCCTAAACTTGAGGTCCCGATATTTCTTTTCGGAGATGGTATTTGCCGTTTGGTAAAAGGCCTGAATAAGACTCACTGTAGGCAGAGCAAAACGTATCTTTGAGAGAATCTGGGGGTCCAGCTCCGCTCCTAAAATGTCCTTCCGGGAGAGTCCGAACACCTTCCAACTCCTCCAACCCTCCGGTAGGTGAGCAACTGCAAGTCTCTTGATACGTTGCAAGATAGCATTATCGTCCTGGTCTTCACATTCCAAAAGAGCCAGGTCACCTAACGACTACGTAGCTGGCTGGGAAACCATCTGAAAGCAGACGAGAGCTGTTCAGAAAGAACGAAACGTCGACTAAGAAAATCTCGACGTCGACTGCGCAAAGCGAGACGTCGACTGAGAACTTCAAAGAAAACAGACGTCGTCTCTCGAAGAGGAGACGACGACTCCCGGAAATGAGCCGACGGCAGAAAAACAGGAAACGTCGTCTCATGCCTCCGCAGACGACGTCTGCAGACAATGTTACATTAAGCCTAGTCTGAAAGCACGTAGGCCAAGAAGGAGATGGTCAAATGGGCGTAAGCGCCAGAGTGACCCTAACTGGCATGAGACTCACCTTAAAACATTAAAACTTCACTCGCGCACACAAACGACTACGTCGTTAACACACATGCACGTGCTGGATGAACATTCGCCAACGGCGGTTGATAGCGTACTGAGGAATCGGCTGGTACGCGCGCAGCGCGCCGGCAACACCGCCTGGCGAGGGTGGGGAAGCGAGTTCGGGACGACCAGCCGAGCTAGACGACACGACACGAGGGCGAGAAACAGGTAAGATGGATGAATATTCAGTGGCGGGGTTGACGGGGTAATCTCACCAGGGTCAAGCCGACGGCACAGACCCTAAAATAGGCGATAATTGTTTGGATTTGTTGGAGATCCCTTTTTATGAAGTGGAACAAAAATTGATGTGCACCATTCATCTGGCCAAACATCGGAGGACCAGACACTCTTACAAATATTATGTAAAAGGGAGATGTCATCGCCACCCAAGCATTTCAACGTTTCAGCAGAAATAACATCAATGCCTGTAGCTTTGTTAGTTTTTAGCTTGTTGAGGGCATGTTCCACTTCAGACAAAAGAATATCCGGTTTGTGTTCAAAATCCAATGAGAGGGCGTGAAGGCCATCCTCATGGTACAGATTTTCGCAATAATTTATTAAAAAAGTCCCAACTTATGAAACACCCTGTAGAGTGGACGCAGACTACCGATAACATTAAGCTGCTTACCAATCCTACTAAGACTTTCTAGCATCGCAATAGTCCCAAACGAAATACGCAGTCAAGACAATAACAACATGTACCCAGCCGCATGTTTGTGCAACAGGTAGATAAAAAATCCACCTGAAATTATATATGCCGAGCTTCGATTATTATATATCCAATTACCGTGTATGCATCTAATGCAAATTGCACTTGCCCGTATTATGAAACAATATATGGCGATTTTTATGGTCTCTGCGGAATGCTTGAATACCGCGCTGGGAAGCAAAAATAGAAGATGAGCAAAAGGGGGAGTCACAGAACACACTGAGATTACCATCGCATCGATGCAGATGAACAATTGCATCAAACTGCAATTATGACTCATATGGAATGGTTGCAGTGAACTTATACCTTATGTATCGATGGGTGATGTATGTACTGTATTTCACAACGTAAGTTTAACTAAAGGTGATACTGTAATACTGGCATACGATATATATTATATTTATTTCACCTTTAATTTTTTTATTACGCTATTTGCTCTGATTTGAGATCAACTAACCAGTTGTATCGACAATAAGACATCTATTTTTTTCTTTATAATGATTAACAAGTTGAATGTTATAGTGTCATGTTTAGTTTTTGTGTACAAAAGCTATATACTCGTAATATTATGTATGCACAGTAGCTGTTTTCACTAGCTACTATAGCTACTAGCTACTATAGTGATAATACTAGCAGGTAACGGAGCATAGTTTGACAATATGTGACATATTACCGATCAATTGGCATTCTAATATACAGTGTTGAGCGGTACCAATCTCGGCTTCGTTCATTTTAGCGAAACCCGAAACGGGCGTTGAGATTGGTGTCAATCGACGCGGATTGACGCACTGAGTCGAACGACATCACTCCTAGACTGAGGAAACGCCCTGGTAAAATTCTATGACACTTTAAAGTTTCAGTACCTAACCTCACTTATGCCAAACGGTCAACTTATTGAGGTCAAATTCGGTTTAATTGGTCGTTAAATTAGTGTTAATCGATTCTGCTTGATTTCCTGAGTCAAATTAGACCTCATTAAGACTGAGGAAACGCTCCGATGAACATCTGCGCCACTTTAAAATTTCAAACCTAACCTCAAAATTACTTCGATATTTCGATGAGTTTTAATGAAATATGTGGTCAGATTATATATCGTGCGAAAGCGCTAGACGAGTACAACACAACGGCACCAGTCACAACATCCCAAAATGGAAAATAAAAAAGTTACGATACTTTAAATGTTTCATATTAAAGCTATTGAAGAAATATGAATAACCGAAAACCAGGTTAGTTTATGTTGAACTGAAGGTTTGTGTAAACGTATAACGGGGGGCCTGTTTTTCAATATTTTGAATAGTCTAAGCAACACAAGTTTTTCAAGTAGGATTCTCACCTGTTAGGTTATTTCCATAGCATGCGGAGATATTAGGGCCCAGAGGAACTTATTTTGATTAATTTCCAATTGAGAATCCAAATAAATGGTTGTACAGTCTAGGTTTGGTACAATTTAAGTCAAGGTATCAGGTTGAGTCGCTAGACACACTTTTTTACATCAACCGATTCGCTTTATTTATATTAGGTAAGCTATTGGAATTTGTGAATTTCAAAGTAGCGTACACTTCCACCAAAATGTTTTCTCGCGTTGATAATGGTCTAGTTCGTCTTATGACTTCAATCCGAGTCGACTAGAACCCATTTCAGCTTTAATAATTCAACTAGTTTAGTTAAGTTAGGTTAGGTTTGGAATCTTCAAAGTACTGTAGTTTTTCACTGGAGTGTATCCACAGTCTGGAAGTGGTATCGTTCGACTCAGGGCGTCAATCCGCGTCGATTGACACCAATCTCAACGCCTGTTTCGGGTTTCGCTAAAACCCCAATCTCCAATCTCTCCACATCTACAGTGAGGGTCATCGTGCAAACCTATTCTAGTTTTATAGTGAGGGCTTAAGCAAAGCCCACACCTCAATCTGCAAAAGGTTCTCATAAGGGCCACTTGCGCGCCGCATGCATCACAGATCAACGTAGATATCAAAACAATTGTCGAGTGGGGATTAGTAGGTAAAGTTTAGTTTAACGTGCAGAAAACTCAGACAACAACACTGACAAAGAAGTCTCACGTTGGCAAACCAGCTGTCGAAGTGGAGGGTCACCCCATAGTCGAATCACCTTCCGTCAACTTTTGGAGATCAACATCAACAACAACATGTCCTGGCACAACCACGTCGTCAGTATTGCTAAAACGGCATCCCAGAAGCTTGGAGCTTTGCTCCGTTGTAGGAAGCTGTGTAATGCTAGATTGAAAGTCCCAACTGGGTTGAGACCTTTAAGCTGGCAATGACTGAGGTGCCTTTGGGCTGTCAGTTTTTTTACGGTGGGTCGTGAATCCTTGGCAACTTACTCCTTTTTTCTTTTTCTAAGAGATGTCAGGTAAAATCACTAACTTTTCGACACGAGGTTACTCTAAAGTTCAAAAGCTACCAGCAAAGGGCGCCAAGAGTTTTGATCTCCAAACTCCAAGGAAGTGATATTACCCAACCTCTCCAGAAACACTGAATGGATAGATGTAGAAAATATAAAGAATAAACAGTAACAAAGTATATTGTTCTTAATGAAAATATAAATAAATAGTGAGTTGATATGTATACATCAGCGCTACTACTGCTGCTCTACAAGGAACAGATCCGACTATCGTTAGCTCCCAATTGTGGGAATGCGCTCCGAAGCACTCTCTAAAGCTTCTGGACAGTGGACACTATCCAGAAGAGAGCAATAATTAGACTATTCGATACGCCTAAACTCAAAAAGAACCTCCACAGTCTGGAACATCAAAGAAGGGTGAATGACCTGTATCTGTTTTACAGATTCTATCACGGAAGATATTGGAGTGAGCTCTCCCAGATAGTAACACCGAAGGTCGTCCGAACCAGAAACACTAGAGAGGCTCTGCGAGCTCATCCTTACCAGGTCGAGATCCTTACTCCCCGAATCAGCCTCCTCCAGCATTCCTTCTTTTGGAGAACTTTGACGCTGTGGAATGAGCTGCCAGGGAATTAGTTTCCAGAAGGCTGCGACCTGCAGCGTTTCAAATCTTTCAGCCGGAGGCTGACCATATAATTAAAAAAAATTTATTTATAACATCTCTAAAGTCATCATTACTGAGGGAATATTATAGGGCTCTTTGAATGGCTGATAACTCAGCTGCATGTATTGAACATTCTGGTGGGAGTTTATATAACTGTTTATACTTCATCACAGAAGTTTAAGAGTTATTTTATTTGCACATTTAAATGAAATCTTTCTGTCTATTTTTATTTTTAGTTCCTGTTCTTGCTATTACTAAAGCTAGAGCTTAGAAAAGTACGAGGGCTGCTCTATACCTCCGTCAATCCACCAGTACGCAGACAGCTGTTTCGCGCTTATTAGCGATCATCAGTGCGCCACAGGTCGATTGACGGAAATAGAGAGTATCAATTTTTCCATGTTTACGAAACATGTGAAACGTGTGAGAGCAGACAGAAAGAATTCTGCCGGTGCGCCAAACGGCAAACCAAGGCAATCGCTGCTTAACAGCAGTAGACTTCTTGGTGGGACGCCAAGGTGCGTCCGCTTGGCCACCAGAGAGCGCGGGTTCTATACGCCGCTGCGTATGAAAGCCGATATACGGGGGCTGCTCTATACCTCCGTCAATCCACCAGTACGCGGACAGCTGTTTCACCTTCGGGTACCAGATGGCGCACCGGCAGAACTCTTTCTGTCTGCTCTCACATGTTTAGTAAACATGGAAACATTGATGCTCTCTATTCCCGTCAATCGACCTATGGCACACTGATGATTGCTAAGAAGCGTGAAACAGCTGTCTGCGTACTGGTGGATTGACAGAGGTATAGAGCAGCCCTCGTATATCGGCTTTCATACGCAGCGGCGTATAGAACCCGCGCTCTCTAGTGGCCAAGCGGACGCACCTTGGCGTCCCACCAAGAAGTCTACTGCTGTTAAGCAGCGATTGCCTTGGTTTGCCGTTACCTTCGGGTACCAGATGGCGCACCGGCAGAATTCTTTCTGTCTGCTCTTAGAAAAGTTATTGGGATTAATCCAGAGGATAAACCCTACATTCCAAGAGCTCGGAATCTCGAGACGGGATCGTTATCCCGAAAATTAGAAACCCTACCTCATTAGAAAATCAACTATCGTATTAGAAGTAAGCCCCGACTCCTACGTGTTTATTAGTTCATACGATATCGTGTGGAGGTCCAACTCATTATCTTCAAACCTTATCTTTGAACCTGCTATAAAAATTATTTTGCAAAACTCCTTGACTATTTGTGAGATGATATCAGTAACAACTAGCATCACGCTAAGCTTCTCTCAGAGATAACAGCCAGTGTGTCGCGCATATCATCCGCCCACGCTGTCTCCCCCTCGCCCCCCAGCCTGCTATCAAACCGTGTCGACTCCGCCCCGTCGTCCCCAATTGGTCGGCTGTCGGTCTCGTGATCGCTGGCGAAATCGCGTTCGCCGCCGAGCGGAAAACATCCGACGATCGGTAATTAATTATGCCGCGCGTCAAAGGCGGCCGCGGCGCGGCGACGGAGCATATCGAGGCGGGTCGCGGTTGGCGGTGACGCTCGTTGCTCCCGGGCAACGCGCTTCATTTGTTCTGACGCCACAGCCACCTTAGATAAGTACCTATACATGATTGGCAATGTTGGATCTGGAGTGGCAACTCTCCAATGCAACTAACAGAGATGGTACCGGGTTTTCCCTTATACTTCGCCAACCCTCTTATCTTTTTTATTTGAAGTGATAGACAAAATATTTTATGTTTTATTCCTTTTCAAGGACTTTTTGAACCTTCCAGCTTATATATCTTGATGAGGTTTTCGGGAACTATGGTTCAATGTGACAAGGGAGAAGGGAGAGTAAAACACACAAGTTTTATCTCAAATGGGTCGAAACGTTTCGACCATCTTTGTGGTCTTCTTCAGTCTGTTTTTTTTTTCTTTAATTTTCAAAATAAACTACAAAAATGTGGTAATAAATTACAGGTTTTTATAGTTTTAAAATATGTACCTACCAAAAATTCTTTGAAACCAGGTTAGGAAACGAACATAATAAAAAATAAAATGACCCAGGCTGTTAACAGCTCTGGTCTTTATGTTTGGAATGCCCTTTAGCACATTTTCTTCGTTTTTTCATTTCCACAAAAGGAAAAAAGAAAATTTTAATTTATAAAAATCGAAATTTGAGCAAATTGCACGTGCACAATTTTTGACAGTTGTGAGTCACAAAACAGGTAATAGGCTACAGGCTAAAAATATTTTATAGTCTTCTTTTGTCATTCAGAATCTGACGTGGACAAAAAGAAAAAATATGTAAGACCCTGATATATAAATTATTGATAACTCCACAGCCTCTCTATTTCAGAAAAAAAAGTCATTCGGTATTAACATACACAATAGAACTCTTTAAACTTTAAACGAAGTTTTTCATATGACGTTGCTATTATTTATAATTCTTTACTAAAACCATATAAACAATATTCCTTATCAGTTTTTCGACAAAATTCAACTGTTTTATTATTTGTCTTAATCATTTTATCTCTTATGCTATTATAAGATTCGTATCTGAGACCTGTTTTTTGTTACTGAATTGTTCAACTCAAAATTATCTGTAATTCTGAAAACTTGTGGATTTCCTGACAAATCTTGTGCCCCAGCCCTTCGTGTATGTGTGTCAATATTACTTTCCATATAGTATTTTCATATGTGATATATTCTTTTAAGGAAATATCTAAGAATGTCTAAGAATTTGTGCCTTTAAAATGGGCTGCATAAGAGAGGGGTATAGTTATACTGATACACTTCTCTATATTATGAATATAAGCACTCCTGAGTGACGTAGTAAAGAATCTGTCTCGTTTTTGTTACACAAAATAATAAACAGTTATATAGATTGTAGCACGGATTATGGTTTGAATGACCCTTTAACTAGGATTGTTAAACTTGGTAATGAAATTTTACCAACAGTATATTCAATCCCAAGATAGACTCCATATAAACAGTCGCATGCAGCGTTAGCGTCCGCTGCCATCTGTGAATGCGCCAGCTATAGTCCAGTGCAATTATGGAATTTTATATGACTGTTTAAAAGAGTTGCCCTATTAACCCATTGCAACTTAAAAGTAGCCAGTTGCCAGTTTGAAATGATCATTTAGGCAATGAACACTTAACATCGCATATTTGGATCTCATTTCCAGTCAGTCTTGGGGGTTTTTACTTGCCGGATTATAACATACAATTCACATATAGTGTACTGGACTATATTAGGGACCCTACCGACATGAGCGGATCACGCACGCGGGCTTCTTTTGATTTGGTCTAGCTTGGCTGTGAATACAGTATAGTTTTTTTTTTATTTATGTTATTGGCTCTGATCTGAGATCAACTGGCCAGTTCTATTTTGGATGGACATCTATTTTTTCTTAATAATACGAACATTGTTTTATATTAGTTAAAGTTGAAAGTTACAGTGTTATTTTTAGTTTTTGTGTGCAAAAGTTATATAATAGTTTGTAAGCACAGTTGTTTTCACTAGCTAGTATAGAGATCATATTAGCAGGTAACGGAATATAGTTTGACAATCTGTGATACAGGTCTGTTACCTCATTACTGATCAATTGCCATTCTAATATACAGTGTTGAGCAGTACCAATCTCTCCACATCTGCAGTGAGGGTCATCGTCTACCCCTATTCTAGTTTTGTGTTGAATACAGTATAGTGTAGATATATTTGGGTCTTCCTTTGGTATTTTTAAAAGTCTTGTCAAAAATACTTGTAACATGTGATGTGATTTTGTATAGATATATTTTGTAGCAAGGGTTTTATCAATCAAACAAATAAATAAATAAAATAAAAATAAAGACTTTTCCAGTTCTCAATTGAAAGCATTTATTTAATATAACCCAATTTGATGGAAATATCATATTCTCGATTTAAGATTATTACAGCGTTACACATCATATAGGAAGTATATATTCTTCGTCTAAGATTTTATTTTTATGTGTGTATCAAACCAAAGGTATGTCCAAACGACCAGGTGTCTGTTTATCAGTCAATGTTTTAAATCCGACGTGAAAATTACTTCATCTGGTGGGCTTCCTAAGATGTAGCCGCTGTTCACACATCGGCCTATTCTGTTTGTCCATGGACCTGTTATTCTTTTCATTAGCACATTTGGACCGGCAAAGAAACGCGATCACCTTACTGTTTGCCGTGCACACATACAACAAAGAGGCGGCTCCTTTTTGACAAATTCTCGGACTGCTTCTCAGAGAAGCTGATGTCCTGGGATGGGATTCCGTTTTAAAAATGATATCGAGTTTGATATCAAAAACGATAGTAGCGATTCCGTTTGCCACAATTCGACAATAAACTCGATATCTATACTAGACAGCTGCAGAGCAATCGATTCGATGCTTAGATTCTCAAGAGTGAGGTTATACATCTGTTTACACAAACATTGAAATTTTACTTCAGTTTTTTCAAACTTAAGGGAAATTGTGAGTATATTAGTGGCTGCAGTAACTAGAAAATAAACTTTTATTTCACTACGGATTTTTGACTCATTCCAGCTGTATATGTCTAATACCTACACTACATCGTTGGTATGAATCTGTGGCGTAGAAACTAAGGCAGCAAAGAACTTAGCCCTTTCTTGACAATCTCTCCTGAACCAAAGGTCGAATTTCCTCAATCATATGCCTACAGGACCTTTTGTTTATGTTATTATATAATTTAGATAAGTATACATGTATCTACTCTTTATTTAATAGAAACAGTTCTATGAAACTATTGTCGGGAAACTCGAAAGGATTGCTTTTTGCACTAATTTCCATTCTTCTCCGAATATTAATCAAGTGTTTCTGTTCTCTTTGTTGCTGTAATAGATGCTCTCTCACAATTGGCAACATTATTATGTCTATAAATATTATTATTACAAAGATGGAAACAAACAAATGATGAGGCTAATGGCTAATAACCAGATCAGTCGAAGCCGATATAATTTTTCTGGGTATTTGAGGTTAGGTTAGGACCAAAAAACAATGATTATGTCCGAGCAGACAGAAAGAATTCAGCCGGTGCGCCATCTAGTACCCGAAGGTAATAGCAAACCAAGGAAATCTCTGCTTAACAGCAGTAGACTTCTTGGTGCCACGCCAAGGTGCATCCGCTTGGCCACTAGAGAGCGCGGGTTCTATGCGCCGCTGCGTATGAAAGCCGATATACGAGGGCTGCTCTATACCTCCGTCAATCCACCAGTACGCAGACAGCTGTTTCACGCTTATTAGCGACCATCAGTGCGCCATCGGTCGATTGACGGAAATAGAGAGCATGAATTTTTCCATGTTTAATAAACATGTGCGAGCAGACAGAAAGAATTCTGCCGGTGCGCCATCTAGTACCCGAAGGTAACGGCAAACCAAGAAAATCTCTGCTTAACAGCAGTAGACTTCTTGGTGGGACGCCAAGGTGCATCCGCTTGGCCACTAGAGAGCGCGGGTTCTATACGCCGCTGCGTATGGCGCACTGATGATTACCATTAAAGAAAGCCTCAATTCTAAGTCCGTCCCTGGGCAATGGCTTACCATGTCATAATATCACAACAAACAAGGCAGCGCTAGCGGTGCCGATGCCGGTGAGAAAACACTAAAACAGGCAGTTCGCCATATACGTCGCGTTGCTGTGACATAGTGTACGAGAGTGCTTAACTTGCTACATCTGACGATCGGATTTTAAAAACAACAACAATGGCGCACGCTTATAACAATAATGAATTGACATTTTAATGTACGGTGAGTGTGGTCAAAATACCGCTGCGGCTTCGCGAGTGTATGCCGATCGTTTCCCTAACCGTACTCACCCTGCACCTCGTCGATTTGTCTCGCTCGTGCAAAGAGCTAGAGACACAGGATGTCTGAATCCAGATCGAGGTGGACACGCTGGAAGACCTAGACAACCTCGTACGGTCCAAATTGAAGAAGACATCGTAAATCGTACTTTTATCTGTAAGACGCCTGCGACAGGACTGCACTTACAACTTCGTAGTAAGCAAATAGTGAACACTTGCCTGAAATTATGTTTACTGTGTTGCTGCTGGTTCACCGTGCATTAGCTTTGCCGTTTAAAGTGCCGTTGCTTCTAAAGAGGAAAGAACACCCTGTATCCTACTTGTCTTTCTTCTTTGTGTGAGATTGTACATCAAACGTGTGTTGCTACATCAGCATCTGCCTACTGGCTTTGGAGTTCACATCATAATTCTTCCAAATTTAGGTGTCTACTTAAAAGCTTATTCAGGCAAGTAAGTAAATTAACATAGCGTAATCAATAAAGATTTATCTAATTAGTCCATTACGTATCTGAAAGAAATTTAATGGAAATCCTATGAAATAACAACCCGAAGGAATAAAAATGGTGTTTTGATATTGAACCGGTTTATATAGGTGCACAAACAACATCAATACAATTTGTCAACAGACGCGTGAATTGATACCGGTGCCTAATAGAATATTAATTTTAGCTGGTAGAACATACAGAGAATGCACAAAAACAAAAGGTCAGGTATAACATTCATCAATGAGACAATGTCCTTGGTGTCACTGTATTAAATACTTAGCATAACAGATTTTGTCTATTGGACCAAAAGAGGTAATAAAAAAGAGAAAAAAACATTTCATCGCCTTCCTTTCGAAAGGGCTTATATCAAAAAATGGCTAGCAGTGACCTGCAAGTATGGATTGTGGCGAAGTTACGACGTGTCTTTCTCAACTTTGACACATAAAGAATCTCACAAAGTGGCCCATCGGAAGAACAGATGACCTGCTGAAATGAGAACCTCAGGATCTGCATCTTCATCATGGAAGACCCTGACAGTGTCTTGCAGTGTCGTGTTTTTTCCAAGAAGCTCGACAAACTTCAACTTACCTTGGCGATAGAATGCAGAGCCATCACGTCCAGTGATCGCATGTAAGAACAGGATATTCTGTTTGACAACAGACGAGAAGTTGAAGTACTTGGCAGTGTAGAACGTATTCTGAGAGGTTCCTCTCCCACGTTTCATAACGAAATTGTTGGACGAATTTGGTGCTTTGGCGGTTAATAGGATCAATAAGTCAGTGCCCTCCCCAATTATAATGACCGTCGCAAATTTACCAGCTAACTCAAGGCAGTGTTGACAATAAGGGTGTCAGCGTCCTCAATACTTTGCCTTACCTTAAATCCATGCTGTATAGCAACTTCTCACACATTATAGAAATAAGCTGTCCTTTGTCCTTTTCGTTGGAGAGAAATTGTTCTTTCGGCATGATTGCATTCATCACTTCAGTGAATATCACATTTGCAGAAGAGTACTTACTTCTACGGCGAAGCCGTTCAGCTGATTTGGTACTCTTTGCTGATGCCGCATTAGGGTAGTCATCAAAAACGATGGTTAAGGCGGCCTAGGGCTCAACTCAGTTTCTCATAAATTCGGGAGGAGTAATTAGGTATCTATCATCATTTTCAAAGAGCAAAATGAGAATCTTCTGCGGTCTGCCGGAACACGCTACGAAAAAGACCGTACAGGCGACAATCTTATCTTAGGGTATCTGTTGCTTTAGAGTATCATAGATCATTAGCAAGGAAAACTCCTGAAAAATCATTAAAAATCAGATAATCCCTTTTGTAAGGAAGGCGACGATTTAAAAGGGGTTTATATATTTCACCGTTTTAAGTAATTTTCTCTACGTAGAATACATCTCTCCATCCTCAGAAACCATTATATAAACCAATTCTATGAAATGTGACTAGGGATTAAAGCAATAGTCCAGTCACCTTCTGTCAAGCCTTTGGGGATCAACATCAGCAATAACATGTCCTGGGCACGACCACGTCGGCAGTATTGCTAAAACGGCATCCTAGAAGCTTGGACTTTTGTTCCGCTGTAGGAAGCTGTATACACCAGAGCAACTACTATTGCTCTTCAAGATCATCTTTGAAGTATTGCTCCCATGTGTGGGGATGCGCTCCGAAGCACTCTCTAAAGCTTCTGGAGACTATCCAAAAGGCAGCAATTAGACTAATCGATACGTCTAGCCTCACAATGAAGCTGCACAGCCTGGAACATTGAAGAAGGGTGGCTGACTTGTTCTAATTGTACAGATTCTATCATGGAAGGTGCTCGAGTGAGCTTTCCCAGATAATAACACCAAAGGCCGTCCGAACGAGGAACACTGGGGAGGTTCTGCGAGCTCGTCCATACCAAGGAATTTGTTGCCCTGCAGCGTTACAAATCTAACATGCACCGACACTTATCTTCTCACAGCGCTTCTACAGCGCCATAGACTTTCAGCCTTACGGGAGGCAGGCCACAAAAAGATCAATGACACTTCCTCCAGCCACTTTCCTGTAGAAGGCGGTCGGTGACATTGGTCGTTTTTACCGGTATCTATCAGCTGACTCTGAAATGGTATCACTATACCAGAGTCGACCTATAAAATAAGTATAAAACATGTAATAATATAAAAGGCTTTCAGCTTTTGCGGGAGGCTGACCGTAAGAAAATGACTTGACGTTATTTTTTATCATTTTTGCTTACAACTAAAATATTTTTTCATGTTTCATGGTAAAATTCTGTTAACTGGCGGTGCCCAAAAATACGCTGCTGCAAGTGATTGACATCGAATGGTAAGCAGAAAGATGTTGGCAAAAATCAAGAATATTCATATAATGATTGACAGCCTCCTTGAGCCGATGTATGGATACAGAAATAAAATAGTCATACATCACATCAAATACATGTACTTAGATATCATCATGTCAAAATAACAGTGAATCATGTTGATCATTACCACTTTATACACCGTTTTGATACAAGGTTTCTGGCGCAGATCGTATTATTATAATAATAAATGACGTAACCAGAAGACCGCCAGTAGATCTGCGCTGTTAGCAATTTAGCAACATTAGCGACATTAGCGACGGACCAATGGCATCAGCAGACGTCGAATAAATAGCTGCAACAAGCTTTTCCCGTGTTAACACGTCCCTTACCATAAACACTGGTCGTTAAATACATAAAAACCCTAACTGCGCAAAATTAATATAATAAACAATTATTTCATAGCCAATACCTGTAATTTCGTGCATGTTATTACATCCTATAAATTATCAACGCTAAACGGGCGACGTGAAATTATGAAGCGTTGCCAAAGCACCAGCAAAGATCCACAAAAATGAAACACTCTCCCATTAATGAATTGACAATTGCTTCAAAGGCAGTCTATTAGAGGGGGGTAGACCAGATTAGATTAGAATTGATCTGGGTACACACATTTGTGAAACACGGATTCCCATTTCCAACAGAACTCACTTGTTTTTCAAACTGCATACACAGTAAAACAGACCTAGTACTTCAGAAGGTGGTACTAATGACGTGTCAGAGCAATTTTTTCAAAAAAGTTTTCTAGTGTGCAAAAAAAACTCGCAATGCAAAATCATACACTACCTATCGACCTTTTGACCTTACTTCTTTTGGGCTTACCTCCCCTAATCTTACACACACATACTGGAGAAAGGGAACAGGCGGCCACGCCTCCTCGCTAACACAGGAATACGTATTTTCTCAGATTTTCAATTTCGCGCGCTATACCCTAGAGTCCCTAGACCCTTAAGATATTTTTCTACTACAACTATACTTATACACAAAGTATTTCCGATAAATGATCACCTTCTTGTTCTTCAAGTGCCATCTCCATTTAATGAAGGTTGGCGACAATTTCGGCGTACTTATTTCGGTCTTGAGTGGTACGAATTAAAGATGATGTGCTCATACCAGTCCAATCGCGTATGTTTTTTAACCATGAATGTGGTCTGCGACCAGGACCACGTTTACCTTCGATTTTTCCTTCTATTATTAGTTTTAGTATATCATACTTGTTGTTCCGGTATATGTGGCCCAGATAAGCAGTCTTTCTCCGTTTTATTATAATAAGTAACTCTCTTTTCCTTCTCATACTTCTAAGCACTTCATCGTTAGATATGTGTTGAGTCCATGATATTTTTAATAACCTACGGAAGGTCCACATTTCAAAAGCTTCGAGTCTGTTCATGGTATCCACTTTTAATGTCCATGTTTCTGCTCCATATAAGTGAACTGAGTGCACGTATGCCTTTACAAAACGGTATCTTAGGTTTAAGTTCAAAGTTGGGTTACATAACAGGTTTTTCTTCTTTAGGAACGTAGGCTCTGGCTTGTTCTATGCGTGATCTTACTTCAACGTCAGGGTCTACATTTGTCGTTATGCAGCTGCCAAGATATTTGAATTTCTGAACTTTCTGTATTGCGGTGTCATATACATATGTTTATGTTCAGTTGTGGGTTTGGAGATCTTATTATCGCCATTACTTTAGTTTTTGTGACATTAATTCTCATGCCTACCTGATCTCCCACCTCTACAACTTTGTTGATTAGGCGTTGAAGTGCCTCTGGACTGTCCGCAATGATAACCGTATCGTCTGCGTAACGTATTTTGTTCAATATCCTACCGTTGATTTTTATGCCGTCTTCCTCATCGCCTATTGCTTGATTGAATATGTGCTCAGAGTACATATTAAATGATCACCACTTTTATTAAAAAAAACTTGTGACGATAGTTTCGACACACAGTGTCTTTATCATACAATGTTTTTTTGGATAAAAATGGTGATCATTCATCGAAAATACTTTGTGTATTAGTATGGATCTCCATCAAGTAACGGCCAACTCCATCGACTAACTAACGTATACCTCGCTTGAAAATACTTTAGTATATAAAGAAAAGACATAGACATTAAAAATGGATACCATAAACATGCTTTTGCAATATAGACCTTCCATAGACTATACTAAAATATTATGGATTCAACACATATCTAAGGATGAAGTGTTTAGGCATTTTTATCCTGATTGAGAACCAATAATGTTGCTGAATTCGTATTTTTTTAACAAAGAACTATAAACTTTTTCGCCGACTTTCATCCCTGATTTTGGAACGTTATCTTTTCTCTATAAAAGATTTACGGCTGAATGAACTCAGATGAGCATGACAGCTTTGCATTCTCACACAATACTATTTTTTAGCAAAATATGCAGATATGCGCGAAAATCAAAATATCTCGTTTACTGTGAACACTGCAAAACACGAATTTTTGTCCTGATTGAGAATAAAAAAAAAATGTTTAGAACGCCCACTGTCAACCCCGATTTTGGGATGTTATTTCATTATCCCCTACTCTTCCCATCCTCACAGAAAATTATTTTTTTAGATATCTTTATTATACTACAGCATCAGTCTCACTATTTTCTGATACACAATTTTTCTTGTTGTTGTGACCTCAGTTGCTTATCTCTCATAACCTCCAAAAAAGTTGCCAGCGACTCGCCATTCAGCCCGACAAATGACCTTATCACGAGCGCGATGTGAACCAAATTGGCCATCACGCCGGCCCGACCCGGCTCCCATTGTTTTAGGCCAGATGTTCGAAAAAACAGCGCGGCCGGCCTGCCATCGCGACGCGTACGGTAAGTGCTCTTGTTCTTTACTGTTCCTCAGGTGCTAATGAAAAGAATAACAGTGGACGTTGTTGAATAGAGATCAATGATGGGAACTAGAAGAATTTAAGAAAAAGTTATCATTCCATATAAAAAAATCAAGTTGATCACTATCCTACTTTCCCGCAACACCCTGTATATTTCAAAATATTTTTAGAATATGCGTCTTAAGTAACCAAATAACTTTTGTATTTGACATATTCTTCTATCAGGTATACCTTGCAAGATATCGAAGAATTACGCACTAACTGGACACCCTGTATACAGGAAGCACCTGAAAGTGGGACCCGACTGGCGAAGTTTAGCAAAGCTACTCTTACACTTAACCAGCTGAGTCGGGAAGCAACGGTGTTAACACACTTAAATAAGTAATAATACATATAAATAATAACAAAAAGAATAGTATATTACAGCCCCAAGATAAAATATTAAAAAAAACTTCATATGCGTACATACAAACTCTAACAGTTTTAAAACAAATACATAAATGTATTAGCCCCATAATTTGAGCTTTACATATCTGCGAAATCTAGGGAGACTCATATTTTTGTACATATTTTCTTACGAATTCTATCGAACTGCTACATTGTAAGAAAAACTACGTTGAAAGAAGGATGTATTCGTATGTTAAGCTTATTCCTGATTAATTTGTTATAAATTGCTTGATTAAATATGATTTTTTCTCTCAGATAGTGGTTTAGATGTAGTGAGAACCTTATGGATGAACAACTGGTAATGATATTGCACCAGGTTTGCCAGTTTGAGCCACCTCAACGTAGAGTGACTTTGCGTCACATGGTCAAACTTCTTTAGATTGCAAACAAAACGGACGCAATTATTTTGTATGATTTGAAGCCTATTTTTGACAAATATATCTTTATTACACTAAAGCATCAGTCTCACTATTTTCTGATACCGTAAACGCGGGCTACTTTGGGCCACTTTTCAGTAATTATTGTATGTACTTTTCTCTAGAAACTGTTGTTTTCACTGCCCAGAAGTTCTGGTAATCTTTTTTACAACTATAATATCTTACATTCTAATTAGTAATATTTTTTTACTTAAAAAACGTTTTTTGAATTAATATATTTTTTTTAATTTTGGGCCAATGTTATTCTGCGGTTAGGGTAACTTTGGCCAAAGTCAATTTTTGGCGTTAAAAGCATGATACAAATGGTATGGACAAAGAAGGACTTGGATATTGACTAGAACAGGTTTTTCAACGAAGATTATATTATCAAATGTTATCAAGTTTCGTCATAATTATGAATGTTATCAGGTGAAACATCTTTGGCCGCCTCTTTCAGACTTTTAATGTAGTCTGTGATGATTTGTTCATGAATCTGAGTACGATTTCTTTTGATGTTCGACGAAAACTTGACAGTCAGTTGAGGGTTTCTCTTTAGAAACGATTTGACCCAGTCACGTCCTAGAACATAGTTGCAAAAACACTGCACAGTCTTCCATTGTCTAGTGAAATGAGATTTTGTGATGAATCTTAAATCTAGTTCATCGAGAATGCTAGTTCTTCTTCTTGCGAAAAAACTTTTGGATGGCCTGGTGAACTTGACAACAAATTTTGCAACCTGTTTTTTATAAGGGTATCTTGAAATGATCAGCTTGCCTTTGCGTCATATCACCAGATCTGATTGCTTCTAGACAAGTTAGAGGTTGTTCGTTGCTATAACTAGTGTATATTGGGCCTCCAGGAAGTATTTTACAGCATCCTGAACAAGCTTATAACGAGAATACGTAATACAAATACGAAAATGAAATTTTATAGCAATTCATAACTTAATATTATGGGTTTTGGCCTAAAAAAATGTTGGGCCAAGGTAGAACGTTTTTTTATAGATTATCGGGTCTGATTTAAAAAAACATGAAAATAAAAAAACTTGTTGAGTTTAACAGTGTTGTAGCTACAGTACGGCTTAAAGAAAGGAAAAGTGTTTAATAGGGGGCACTTACCAGATTTGTTCAACGCGAAATACGTTTTTTGTAAATGGAAGTTTTGAGAGGTAAAGATTGCACGTGGTTTCACTAGTCAAACTACTATAGGTGCTGCTTTCTAGTGGACAGCAAAGGAACCATTGGACTGATCAGACAGCTTGTATAGTGCGGCTACGTAGCGGAATGAGCCGGAAGAATTTTAAATACGGTCACAAATATGGTTATAGAGTACGATTTTGTTTTCTTTTCATTTGTGCCAAAGAAGGACGTTAGGGCCAAAGTAGCCCATGCTTACGGTACTCAATATTTTTTGTTGAGGTAACCTCAGTTGCCCATCTCTCGCAACCTCCAAAAAAGTTGCCAGCGACTCGCCATTCAGCCCGACAAATGACCTTATCACGAGCGCGATGTGAACCAAATTGGCCATCACGCCGGCCCGACCCGGCTCCCATTGTTTTAGGCCAGATGTTCGAAAAAACAGCGCGGCCGGCCTGCCATCGCGACGCGTACGGTAAGTGCTCTTGTTCTTTACTGTTCCTCAGGTGCTAATGAAAAGAATAACAGTGGACGTTGTTGAATAGAGATCAATGATGGGAACTAGAAGAATTTAAGAAAAAGTTATCATTCCATATAAAAAAATCAAGTTGATCACTATCCTACTTTCCCGCAACACCCTGTATATTTCAAAATATTTTTAGAATATGCGTCTTAAGTAACCAAATAACTTTTGTATTTGACATATTCTTCTATCAGGTATACCTTGCAAGATATCGAAGAATTACGCACTAACTGGACACCCTGTATACAGGAAGCACCTGAAAGTGGGACCCGACTGGCGAAGTTTAGCAAAGCTACTCTTACACTTAACCAGCTGAGTCGGGAAGCAACGGTGTTAACACACTTAAATAAGTAATAATACATATAAATAATAACAAAAAGAATAGTATATTACAGCCCCAAGATAAAATATTAAAAAAAACTTCATATGCGTACATACAAACTCTAACAGTTTTAAAACAAATACATAAATGTATTAGCCCCATAATTTGAGCTTTACATATCTGCGAAATCTAGGGAGACTCATATTTTTGTACATATTTTCTTACGAATTCTATCGAACTGCTACATTGTAAGAAAAACTACGTTGAAAGAAGGATGTATTCGTATGTTAAGCTTATTCCTGATTAATTTGTTATAAATTGCTTGATTAAATATGATTTTTTCTCTCAGATAGTGGTTTAGATGTAGTGAGAACCTTATGGATGAACAACTGGTAATGATATTGCACCAGGTTTGCCAGTTTGAGCCACCTCAACGTAGAGTGACTTTGCGTCACATGGTCAAACTTCTTTAGATTGCAAACAAAACGGACGCAATTATTTTGTATGATTTGAAGCCTATTTTTGACAAATATATCTTTATTACACTAAAGCATCAGTCTCACTATTTTCTGATACCGTAAACGCGGGCTACTTTGGGCCACTTTTCAGTAATTATTGTATGTACTTTTCTCTAGAAACTGTTGTTTTCACTGCCCAGAAGTTCTGGTAATCTTTTTTACAACTATAATATCTTACATTCTAATTAGTAATATTTTTTTACTTAAAAAACGTTTTTTGAATTAATATATTTTTTTTAATTTTGGGCCAATGTTATTCTGCGGTTAGGGTAACTTTGGCCAAAGTCAATTTTTGGCGTTAAAAGCATGATACAAATGGTATGGACAAAGAAGGACTTGGATATTGACTAGAACAGGTTTTTCAACGAAGATTATATTATCAAATGTTATCAAGTTTCGTCATAATTATGAATGTTATCAGGTGAAACATCTTTGGCCGCCTCTTTCAGACTTTTAATGTAGTCTGTGATGATTTGTTCATGAATCTGAGTACGATTTCTTTTGATGTTCGACGAAAACTTGACAGTCAGTTGAGGGTTTCTCTTTAGAAACGATTTGACCCAGTCACGTCCTAGAACATAGTTGCAAAAACACTGCACAGTCTTCCATTGTCTAGTGAAATGAGATTTTGTGATGAATCTTAAATCTAGTTCATCGAGAATGCTAGTTCTTCTTCTTGCGAAAAAACTTTTGGATGGCCTGGTGAACTTGACAACAAATTTTGCAACCTGTTTTTTATAAGGGTATCTTGAAATGATCAGCTTGCCTTTGCGTCATATCACCAGATCTGATTGCTTCTAGACAAGTTAGAGGTTGTTCGTTGCTATAACTAGTGTATATTGGGCCTCCAGGAAGTATTTTACAGCATCCTGAACAAGCTTATAACGAGAATACGTAATACAAATACGAAAATGAAATTTTATAGCAATTCATAACTTAATATTATGGGTTTTGGCCTAAAAAAATGTTGGGCCAAGGTAGAACGTTTTTTTATAGATTATCGGGTCTGATTTAAAAAAACATGAAAATAAAAAAACTTGTTGAGTTTAACAGTGTTGTAGCTACAGTACGGCTTAAAGAAAGGAAAAGTGTTTAATAGGGGGCACTTACCAGATTTGTTCAACGCGAAATACGTTTTTTGTAAATGGAAGTTTTGAGAGGTAAAGATTGCACGTGGTTTCACTAGTCAAACTACTATAGGTGCTGCTTTCTAGTGGACAGCAAAGGAACCATTGGACTGATCAGACAGCTTGTATAGTGCGGCTACGTAGCGGAATGAGCCGGAAGAATTTTAAATACGGTCACAAATATGGTTATAGAGTACGATTTTGTTTTCTTTTCATTTGTGCCAAAGAAGGACGTTAGGGCCAAAGTAGCCCATGCTTACGGTACTCAATATTTTTTGTTGAGGTAACCTCAGTTGCCCATCTCTCGCAACCTCCAAAAAAGTAGCCAGCAACTCGCCATTCAGCCCGGCAAATGACCTTATCACGAGCGCGATGTGAACCAAATTGGCCATCACACCGACCCGACCCGGCTCCCATTGTTTTAGGCCAGATGTTCGAAAAAACCGCGGCCGGCCTGTCATTGCAACGCGTACGGTAAGTGCTCTTGTTCTTTGCTGTTCCTCAGGTGCTAATGAAAAGAATAACAATGGACGTTGTTGAATAGAGATCAATGATGGAAACTAGAAGAATTTAAGAAAAAGTTATCGTTCCATATAAAAAAAATCGTGTTTCTCATTATCCTACTTTCCCGCAACACCCTGTATATTTCAAAATATTTTTAGAATATGCGTCTTGAGTAACCAAATAACTTTTGTATTTGACATATTCTTCTATCAGATATACCTTACGAGATATCGAAGAATTACGCACTAATTGGACACCCTGTATACAGGAAGCACCTGAAAGTGGGACCTGGCTGGCGAAGTTTAGCAAAGCTACTCTTACACTTAACCTGCTGAGTCGGGAAGCAGCAGTGTTAACACACTTAAATAAGTAATAATACATATAAATAATAACAAAAATAATAGTACATTACAGCCCCAGGATTAAATATAAAAAAAAACTTCATATGCGTACATACAAACTTTATTAGTTTTAAAACAAAAGTGTTAGCCCAATGATTTGAGCTTTACATATCTGCGAAATCTAGGAAGACTCATATTTTTGTACATATTTTCTTACGAATTATATCAAACTGCTACATTGTAAAAAAACCTACGTTGAAAGAAGGATGTATTGTGCGGTGGTATTCGTATGCTAAGCTTATTCCTGATAAATTTGTTTTGAATTGCTTGATTAAATATCATTTTCAGATAGTCTGGTTTAGATGTAGTGAGAACCTTATGGATGAACAACTGGTAATGATATTGCACCAGGTTTTCCAGTTTAAGGCACCTCAACGTAGAGTAACTTTGCGTCACGTGGTCAAACTTCTTTAGATTGCAAACAAAATGGACGAAATTATTTTGTATGGCCTATTTTTTGTATGCCGGTCGAGACATGGGAAATACAAAATGTTACAGTAACTCAGGCAGGACAAATATATCGTTATTACACTCACTTTAAAAATTGTTTTGTAAAATTACTAACAAAATCGTAGGTTATTTAGTGCCACCGATTTTGTTAGTAATATTACAAATCAGAATTGTAATTTCATTTAGCAATTTTCTAATATTGTAAATTCGTAAAAACGCATTTTTGTAATATCACAACATTTGTCTGTGATATAACATGATAATTTGTAAAATTATCATGCGATTTTACTCAATTTTAAGGATATCGTACTTGTTTTTTACATATATATTTTGTAAAACTATTTTGTAAGATATGTAATTTTACATAATTTACTTGTAATATAACTAGATTATATTGTAAAATCGTTATACGTTTTATTACAAATTCTTTAATGATTTATTTTGTAATTTTACCTCAATTTATAAAATTACATTGTAGTCTTACAAAAAACCTATTATAATACGTTTTAAGAAAAGGCTGTCATTATAAACATACTTTTATTTTATATATAAAAATAAGGTAACACAACACTAAAATTCTATACAAACACAAAATAGAAAATCAACTATTTCAGTCTTATCGGCTGACAAAAAAGCATATTATATCAGCTTGTTGGCCTGTCAAACAGTTAGTTAACGTGCCAGTCTATTAATAAAAGAAATTACTGTTTTCCTACTGAGAATGTGACTTGACTTTCTCCCAAAGTCAAGATGCACTTTAATAAAATATGTTTGAGTCATTTCCAAACTTACCGAAACATTTTTGGATTAATCTGGTTAGAATTGAAATATATGACAAATAGTAATTTTATTACTCCTTCAAAGGAACTGGATTTTTTCATTGTGAATGGAAATTTTCTTTTTATCTTCTTCATCTGAAATTAAAGAAAGTATTGTTTAAAGTAAAGTACTACGACACGAAAGTTTCGTTAATTAACCATATCATATCGAAGAAAAATAAAAATGAATGCATCCTTAAATAAATTTGGTATACAGGATGACCATATTTCCAAGATGGCGGCTTACCTTGTTTAAATGCACTTTGTATTCATTTTATCCAATGAATCTTCAAACTTCAAATACAAATAGCAGCACTACACGTTATATACTGGTACTTCCAAAACAAAATCCATAAAATAACGACCCGTCCGCTGTTTCTCTATTCGCACAAGCCAATTCTTCTCGCCCGCCAGTGCTACCTTTCATCGGCAACGCGTAATCTGTACTGAGGGCAAGTGGCTATATAAAGCAATTACCATTGATACCAACCGAAGAAATCAATTATTTTACTAACATTAGGGCAATATCTTGTAATTTTGTCTTACAGAAATGCAACACAGTTTTGTAATTTTACAAATATTTTGTGAAAAAATTAATTATTTGTATTTTTTCTGTAAAATGCTCAACCATTTCGACAAAATTTAGTAAATCTACAAAACTATTGTATTTTTGTTAAACTTTACTGTGGTTTTACAACGTGACATTATAAAATCGCTCCAATTGTGCTTGTAATTGTTTTGTAAAAATACCCACGTTTTTTTCAGTGTACAGCATCAGTCTCACTATTTTCTCATACTCAATATTTTTTATTGTTGTGACCTCAGTTGCTCATCTAATCCTCGCAACCTCCAAAAAAGTTACCGGCATCTGGCCATTCAGCGCGATGTGAACCAAATTGGCCATCACGCCGGCCCGACCCGGCTCCCATTGTTTTAGGCCAGATGTTCGAAAAAACCACCGCGGCCGGCCTGCCATCGCAACGCGTACGGTAAGTGCTCTTGTTCTTTACTGTTCCTCAGGTGCTAATGAAAAGAATAACAGTGGACGGCGGCGAGATCAGAGAGGAAGAAGAAACGGTCAGGCCGTAAAACCGAAGCCAGAGCTGTTGACGTGCACGCATTTACGGCTTTTCTGGGAACGCTACGGCTCAAAGCTACGGCGCGGCGCGGTCGCAGCTACGGTTTCGTGATCTTCTTTCCGACACTCACGTGCTAATGGATGCGGATGATATAGATGGGGTGCGCTGTGGCATATGCAATGCGGTTTATTTAAGCCAGCAAAGTGCAACTGCAACTGCAGTCGTTGCAGCAACCAAATTCGCTAGGTTGCGAGCCGCCATCAATTGCTGATCTTTAAGACAATCATTTTCTTACAAATAGTGTAATATAGGGGTGCTACAAATTTGGAAAAATTTCATATTTGAATTGAAGGAGGTGGTCTATTATACAGGGTGTCCCAGAAGACAACGTCAAGCCGCAACAGGGTGACAGGATTGGTTGTAACTTTCATGAGAAAAATCAGAAAAAAAATCTATCCCATGCAGTTTGAAATTATGGGCATTTAAAAAAAAAACTAGAAATTTGGTCAAATTATAACAATTTTTCAGTTATTGTGGTTAATTTTTATTATTTTTGTTCATTTAATCTTTGGAACCGTAACCCTAAATAACATTTCTAGAAGCACAGTCAAAAATAATGACACAATTGCCCCAAGTTTTCTAGAATGAAGACTATTTATTAAACTATGAATTTAAAATTTTCAATCTTTGCCGACTTTGCAAGGCCCTCCTTTAAAAAAAATGTACTAAAGTGCCTTGGCAAGTGCCATTAAAAGTTGGCGCATTTAACCAGGATTGTAAAATGGTACAACACTTGTTAATTTTATACTAAAGAAAACGAGTAAAAAAAGGTAAACCTCAAGTAACCCGATTTTTGCTAACCCAGTTCACTCAGGCCAGCTGTTCTTCATTCGCACAAGCTTCTGGTAGGTTCTTAATTTTACGGCAAAATGATGAGAGAGGTGGAAACGAGTAAAAAAAGGTAAACCTCAAGTAACCCGATTTTTGCTAACCCATTTCACTCAGGTCAGATGTTCTTCATTCGCACAAGCTTCTGGTAGGTTCTTAATTTTACGGCAAAATGATGAGAGAGGTGGATAGTGGACATGTTTGCCATGAGTGAGCAAGACAGATAAAGACGCCACTTTCAGCAAGGTCAACAAAAACAGTTAACGGATCCCAGTATCGCTTTAGAGTAAGCCTGTGGACCGGAATTTTAAACTGCAAAATTGTCGGTCCTTTTGAGCTGCCTGAGAATTTGAATGGCACGAATTACCTACATTTTTTACCATAAAATTTACCAACTTTGTTAGAGGATGTACCACTAAAGCGGCCTACAGTCGTTGATGTAAGCTCCGATTCCTCAATCGACTCAAGGTTTCATGAAACTTGCATCAGTTCCTACTCAAATCGCAACCTTGTTGCGATGCCTGAATCATATTGAAATTTAATGCAACACAAGAATAGTAGGGTGGGCTTATTTCTTTGCATCGACGCAATACTATACACGTTGAAACCTGCATCACTGCATCAACGTCACCGGAGACATGGCTCACCGTCCATAATAGGATTCCAGAATCTGCATCGCTGCAAGCCGTAACTGATACCAAACTCGTGATTCAATACCACACACGGAAGGTGGAGGTGGACGTTCAGGCACTATCTCGTGGCCAGCCCGTTCCCCAGATTTAAATCCCCTGGAATTTTGTTATCGGGGTGTTCTTAAAGAAAAAGTTTATTCATAGGCCATGAGAGCGTAGCCGAGCTGCGTAAACTAATTTCTCAAGCTGCTGAGGACATCAACTTTCGAGGATATGCCTGTACTCGTAGGGCGTGTATTGAGGCTGATGGTAAACAATTTGAATATTTATTGCCTGACCTTTATTCCAATAAACCTAAACTAAACTAGGTCAAACTTTTTCATTATTTTATTAATTTTACTTATTTTTGTTGACTTTGCTAAAAGTGGCGTCACTATCTGTCTCTCGCTCACTCATAGCAAATATGTTCATTATCCATCTCTCTCATTATTTGGCCGTAAAATTAAGAGCAGATATCGGTCAAATATAGCAATACAGCTCAATTAAAAACACTATTAAAGCCACCGATTTTACATAAAAAGCTAATATACAAACTAAATACAACAAACAACAATACTTAATCACTAACGCGCAGGGGTCATGTTACTCTTCTCTGTATCGTTTCAATTTTCGTACATGTATCGTCGAAGCGATGTTAAATATCGAGCAAATGTTGGCAACACTGCATCTATTATCACCTGACAAGCAGTATCTCGCTTCTAAAATATTGTATTGTTCTGTGCGCGTGCGATACTGAAATATGTTGAAAATACAATTTCATCAAATTTTTTCTCCAAAAAAGCGTGCTTCTTTCGCAAATTTTATTTTTGAAAACCACTTAACTGACCATCCTCTTTACATTGATAAAAAAATTTCTTAAATCGCGTGGGACGCCGTTGCACGATAGACCTTAATCCTTAATATAGGTTATGTCACACGAAAATTGCATAATTATGTGAAAAACAAATGATAATAACAAATCCTATAGCTTCCTGAATGGTTTAACAATATATACAACGGTACTTCTCCAGAAGACTGCAGATTTGTCTGAACGCATATTACAGTCTCTTAACCAGAATCCTGTAGATGTAATTCCTTCAAGCTGCAAATCCCGTGTTTCTCAGCGGATATGAACAAAGAGGGTCTAAGAAAGGAGTAGCTGGCTGCAGGGACCACTGTGTCATACAGGACTCCGTGCAGTACATGCGAAGCGTTTCTACGGCCTGGATTGAGTACCGAAATACATTCGACACCACGTCTCATCATGCGGCTGTTAGAGTGTCTATTTCTAATGTCGTCTTGGGGTGAAGTGAACACGAAGAGAGCCCTCAGTTGTTATGTAGACGTTGATTTGAGAGGTTCGAGCAACCAGACATAAGCAAGTCGTATGGATTTCAAGTGTTTTTAAAATACGCGTATATATTTTGTGTATTTTACAATTTCTTGGGAGTTGCCGAACAAATAACAGAATCTGAGGTGGTCATCCAGTATGTTGTCGGCATGTATAGACGTCGACCGAGCAGCCAAAAAGTTACTAATTGTACTGTGTAAGGCTTTCGCGACCATCGTCCAATGAATTTGTGGTTCTTGGGTTTTTAGGCCGGCGTCATTTAACGTTAAGGCTTGACGTTTCGCCATCACGAGTGGATGGCATCTTCAGAAGCTATTCCATTTCGGCGACTTCCAAATTACAGTGTTTTGTGGTTCTTGGGTTTTCAGTCCAGCGTCGTTTAGCGTTAAGGCTTGACGTATCGCCACCACGAGTGGATGGCATCTTCAGAAGCTATTTCACTTCGGCGACTTCCAAAGTACAGTATTTTGTGGTTCTTGGGTTTTCAGGCCAGCGTCGTTTAGCGTTAAGGCTTGACGTTTCGCCACCACGAGTGGATGGCATCTTCAGAAGCTATTTCACTTCGGCGACTTCCAAAGTACAGTGTTTTGTGGTTCTTGGGTTTTTAGGCCAGCGCCGTTTAGCGTTAAGGCTTGACGTTTCGCCACCACGAGTGGATGGCATCTTCAGAAGCTATTTCACTTCGCCGACTTCCAAAGTACAGTATTTTGTGGTTCTTGGGTTTTTAGGCCAGCGTCGTTTAGCGTTAAGGCTTGACGTTTCGCCACCACGATTGGATGGCATCTTCAGAAGCTATTTCACTTTGGCGACTTCCAAAGTACAGTGTTTTGTGGTTCTTGGGTTTTTAGGCCGGCATCGTTTAGCGTTAAGGCTTGACGTTTCGCCACCACGAGTGGATGGCATCTTCAGAAGCTATTTCAGTAAACAACGCCGGCCTAAAAACCCAACAACTACAAATTCATCAAAATATGTTTGCTCATCGCCTGTACTGTTTCGTATCGGAGCTTGGCATCCTCAGTGATTAATGGCTTTCCGAAAGTGATCCATACATCACACCGTTCGTAGGCCAAACTGGCTTTTCCGCGGATCGCCAGCTGTCAGACGAGACGGAGCTGACGCGACTCACCTCCGAATCAGTTTCACCATTATAATTATCTGACCGAGCAAAAACTTTCGATCGGGTCAAGATATTCATCAATTTCGTACCGTATGACGCACGTTCATGTATGCAGGTCCCGTCTACGAGGGTGCTGTGACATGTACTACGGTCTATCTCTGCTATAACAAGTGAGGAGTGGAATTTCAAAATGCAGTTTGTCAATTTATATATATTTTTTGGAGAGACACAAGTTCTTGAGAGGATATATAATATATACGCGAGGTTCCTACGGCTAGTACCGTTTCTCGCTTCTCAACTTCCATCTTCTCCGGTCTGTCCAATCTTCGTCTTGCAGACCTCTTGCCTCCATCCTCCATAGCTTCCTCTGAGAGGAACCTATTTAATGAAATGCGTTCTTCCAGAAGGACTCAATAGAATTCAGCTACATTCAATCAATATCGCTAGAGAGCAAAAAACACATATGCTCTTGTATACTGTGTAAGGCTTTCGCGGCCATCGTCCAATGAATTTGTGGTTCTTGGGTTTTTAGGCCGGCGTGGTTTAGCGTTAAAGCTTGACGTTTCGCCACCAGGTCCTTTAGGATGGGTACCCATGTCCGGTTGACTTTCTGTGTTTCTTCTTTCCTATTGAAATTATTATGATGTTTTTGTATTTCTATGGCTTCTCTGTTAAGTCTGGCATGGTATGAAGACGTTGCGGCAAGAACCTGAATTTCTTCAAATTTGATCCTGTGACTTCCCTCCTTAATCGCATGTTCGGCTACCGCTGATTTGTCCGTATGGCCTAGTCGACAGCTACCCTTATGTTCTGCAACTCTTGTGTTTATAGATCGCTTCGTTGTTCCTATGTATACACTCCAATATGTGCATGGTATGCGATAAACCCCCGGTGTTGTGAGTGGGTCTCTTTTACCATTCACCGTTCTCAAATATTCCTGTATCTTTCTAGTGGGCTTGTAGATGGTCTTGACGTTTTCCTTTCGTAACATTTTTCCTATTCTGTCTGTTATTCCAGGCACATAGGATACAAACGCTTTTTCTATCGGTTTAGTTTCTGGTTTTACCCTATTTCTTCTCATTGTTTTTGTTATGTCCTTTTCTGTGTAACCATTTGCCTTAAGAGCATTCTTTAGATGTTCCAGTTCGGTGTCAAGTTCTTCTGGTTCGCACACTTTTCTAGCCGGTTCTGTCAAAGTTCTAATAATTCCGTCCGAGATGGGTGGTGGTTTGATTCTTTATGTAAGTACCGGTCAGTATGAGTTGGCTTTCTATATACCTTGTGTCCTAATGTAACTCCTTTTCTTGTTAGAAGAACATCAAGGAAGGCGACCTTTTTGTTTTCTTCTACCTCCATGGTGAACTTGATATTTTCATGCACGCCGTTCAGGTGTTCTAGAAATTCTTCTAGCTTTTCTCTTCCGTGATTCCAAATGACGAACGTATCGTCCACGTATCTGAGCCTTATCTTGGGCGTGTATTGAGCGCTCTTCAAAGCTGCCTGTTCGAACTTCTCCATTACAAAGTTCGCTACTACCGGGCTTAGAGGGCTTCCCATGGCTACACCTTCAATTTGTTCGTATATGTTGGCGTCCCAGACGAAGTAGGTTGTCGTTAACACGTGCTTGAAAAGGTTTGTAATATCTTCTGGAAATATGTTCTTGATCTGTTCCATTGCAATCGATCGTCTGTAACGTATTTTCGACTTCTGATATGTGTTTATTGGGAGGCAATCAATACGACTTATTTCAAAGTCGTCAAATGGACGTAATACATTTCTTGACTTTTGGACAAAACTTTCTGAAAGCCTGCTCCTCAATGCTGTTTGAGGACCAAGTAACACCTATTTTCCATAACGTGTCTTTATAAAACATTTTTTAAATGTATTTTTTTAATATTCTATTTTTTTTTTCTTCATGTGTCACTTCTCCCACAGATAAGTGAGGGGAGTATCGTCATCGCGAAAATTTTCGATTTAGAAATAATACGCTTTTTGGGCGTTTTATGATATCTACATAACGAAAATCCACGTCACTCATTTCTGTCGATCTGTCTGTCTGTCGGACTGTCTGTGTGATGTCGGTCTGTCTGTCTGTTGACATATTTCTACCCTCGTAATATCAGTAACCGCTGTATGGATTGTGGTGAAATTTGGGTAGCCATATGCTGTGAGGTCGGAGTAGGTAACGCACCTATAATTTTGTAAATCGGTGCATGGGCGGCGGAGTAATTAGCAAAAACCAAAAAACTCCAGATGTTCCTCAAACTTCGTTTTTAGGCGTTTTAGGGGTTCCTGACCATTCTACTTTTAATTGTACATTTTTTTAATCTTGAAAATTTTGAAAAATTTGAAACTTTTAATATTTTGAAATTTCTGAGTATATCCTGAGACTGCAGTCTGTTTACAGCCTGTCACATCATTTATCCATAAGGCAGGCAGTATATCGATTCCTGTGCGTTCTTTAGGATTTCATAATTAGAAGGTTAGCAAAAAACAAAATCTGTCATGGAATAGCTGTCAAATCATGTCATTCAAATGTAGATCTTGTCAGGTTTGTACATTTTAATGAGAACCGAAGCTTAAGGTAAAGTCTATTTTAAAAATATGAGGTTTTTATTAGAATGCCACCTCAACTGAATATAGAGGTAGTAAACAACTAATTCTAATAGGCCGAGATCTTTTCTTACGTTGTCATATTGACCACCAGATATGGCAATTATAATTATTTACTATCGTCTTAATTGTATAGGATCCAGAAATATTCTATTCTACGTTAAAAAAGACGGTATTTTGATGGTTCAGGAATGATTACAGCAAAATCAATAGATATGTTGACCTCTACTACGTTACCGCATATTTCTTCGTCGTAAACGCAAATTCTGAGGTCTTACATAAATTTTGAAGAGCTGGCAACGCCTATATAATTTTCCTGCGATTTATTTACGGTAAAACCCGACTGTCAAACGTTTGTTTTATTTGTGCGTCTTTTATGCTTGGTCAGTAAAATCGAATTCGCTATTTGTTGGTAACTGTAGTGAAGCTTTACGGACTTACTGATATTCGAGTGTAGTTTAACAGTTTTTCGAGACGGGACAGTGGAGAGCAGTGTTTGTAACATGGGTTGCATTGAAAGAATTTTGAGGTTAGTTGGCAATGTTTAGAGACTGAAGTGAAGACGATAGAATAAGATTATGTGTCCTTTTCGTTTATTCACTTAGTATAGTGATGGTGTTCCTCGCAAAAATAGGCACCACATCTGAACCTCTTCACAGCCTATATGTGACCTCACAGCATGCCGTAGATGGTCTTCGCAGTAAACTTAAAATAGTGTCACCATTATCAAATGCCTTTATGAGACGTTAATATCCAATACTCCGTTGTATTTGACTATTTATGAAAATTAATAGCTAATAAAAGAGCGGTCATCGTAAACAGATTTTTATTTATAGAGATTTCTTTTAGCGGTATCACCACGGGACCAATCACCTACAACATCCATGTATATATTATATTTTGTACAGTGAGGTTTTTTATGTGGTTATCTATAGATAGGTTTTTATGAAGAGGTACGAAATTAGTGATTGAAAAGTTTGCCTCGGAGGAAAAGGTTGTTGTGGATAAACAAAACTTGTTTCAGGCCAAAATTTAGATATTGGTATGGTGGTATTTCAGGTATTGGTTTGTAAATAATGGTACCTTATAAGTATTTACTAACTACAAAGAAATGGTTCATTTATAAGGAACTTCTGTGAATTTGTCTACTTGAATAAAGATGCCTTATGCTTTAGGGGATCTTCATTAACTACAAAGAAATAGCTTACTTGTAAACATGTCTACAGGAAATAACAGTATGCTTTGTTGTGTGAAAGGATACAGGTTTGCGAGAAGTAAATTATAAATTGAAATATAAATATTTCTTATCATAAGCATGTTTTTCTTCCGCAAACGTAACCATTTGTTCAGTGCAAATAAACTATATTGCAGGCAAATATTGTATAAATAACTGTACAGCAAATGCATTTTATATCAAATAATAATAATCAGTCAACAGTCAAGGTCTGTTTCGAACCATTATTTTAAAATCTTGAGTACAACGTTTCATTTATTTACTGTCTTCAATCATCTTTAGGCGAACTGTCGAATATGGTCCATTCTTTGCTATTTATTCTCGTATAGCTGATATGTCGTATTTTTGTAGCTTGTTCTGGTTGGATGTTAAAAAATATATTAATTTTGACCTGATCTGAAAAAGTGTATGCTTCTTGAGTTAATAAACATAATCGATCATATTTTAAACCAATCTGATTCGGATTCAGAACAGATTGGTTCCGCAGCATTGTTCTTCTTGTTCCTATCTACAGAGAAAGACTTACCAGCTGGGATATTTAATATGGTCACTTTTACGTGATGTCTCACAATGCACAATTGAGCAAGCCAAGTTCGTCACTTTTCCTGCTACTTTATTAGTTCTATTGATTTGATCAAAATGCGCTGCAAACTAAACACACATATAAAAATAATTTCTTAGATGGAGCACAGATGCTTTAGTTCAAGTATACCATAACTTCGTATACGCGCAAAGTGAGAATACGATATCTTTGACCATATAATGGTTAGATTGAGAAAATATCTTCATTGCCAAACTGGGAAATTCTTGATAGTAAGAATACCAAAATCTTAAATCAAGCATATGGTAATCTTGACCGAAGTATTTCATAATCTTGACTGAAGCATTTCATAATCTCAACTGGCAGCATTTCATAAACTTGACGCAAGTAGCTCAACTTTATTCGAAAATTGTGATATTCTTGGATGAGGAATCTAATAGTATTAATTTAAGCATTCAAACTCTTCTATGAGCATGTAGAAATTTTTCTGGAGAAAGTTCTGCAAAATTTCTTAAATCACATTTAGTATACTTATTACTTATCTAGGAACACCTGAGTCAGGTCTTCGCATCCCAATTTTTTTAACAGCTCATTCATGGTTGGATAGATCCAGTGATAAGGAAGCTGATGGGAACTGGGACGCGACTCAAATGGCGGTGGACCAGCACTACCGGCAGATTCGATGCCTGATGGTTGACCGTGGTATCACGGGTATCACGTAGCAATCACAATTTATTTAACAGTTTGACTAGATACTATTATGTGCTATGATGCAGGATCCAGGATGCAGGTATTACGCGGCGACGGCTAAAGACGGCGGCGAACGCGACAATCCGAAAACCGATAATGGCGGCGCGGACGGGCAACAGGCTGTTGAGTAGAGAGGGTGGAGAGGTTAGAGTTGACTCGTGACATGCTGCGCGCCTGCGCACTCCGACGTTGGTAGACGTAAAATAAATGATTTACTTGATACAAATATAGAGTGTGCTTTTAAAACAGCGTTCATTTTCAAACCAAGATTATCATATTGTAAATGAAGGTTCGCATTTCCAAACTGTCTATATTTTTGATAGAAGTAAACTGGACACCGCTGGAAAAAATGATAATCTTGATATAAAATTATGAAATATTTGTTATCAAATTATTATAGCCTTGGCTGCAAAGAAAATTATATTTTCTTTCGGAGCATATTTCTTTAAAATAAGTATATAAATCAAAAATATATTATTCTTGATACAAATTTTCTATAATTTTCTCATCAAATATTCTTCCTTAGAGTGAGAACCGATATTCTTGTTGTTAGTATGTATTTACAGTAATATCACCATTCTTGACTTGAGAATTTCTTTTATGTGTGCATATTTGAGTACTCGCATTGGCAATATTTCCTGAAAGAGACAAGATTATTTCTAGTTGCTAGGTACGGAAAACATCAAATTATCGACTTCTTGACTTGGCTACTTCTTACAGTATACCGACGATTTATAATACCTGTATTTTGAAGAACGTTATTAAACAGACCAATTCGATCTCGTTTCTCTACTGGCCTGCAGATAATAACGTGCATGTATAATCTCGAAATAGCAGCTGCAGCGTGTGTATGGCGCGATATGAGCTAGAAGAGAAGAGCGCGAGGGAGGAGGAGAGAGCGGGAAGGGGGGAGAGGGGGGGTCGGGGGGCATGTCGGGGTCAGCCGGAGTCAAGAGCCGAACCGGAAAAATGAAGATGCTCGCGCCGTACCGCTATACGTTAGGACACCACATGAGATGAGACCATATTGCCTGTTAGATATACGTGTCTTTGCGACAGGTAGTTGTAAATAATATTATATAACTACGCTTGCATTTTTTAGTTCTAAGGAGAGATAATCAAAGTGCATTCAATTTAAGATATTGAATATTTCAAGAGCTGACTCGCAGCGAGATTTAGCTACTGACCTTGTTACTCTATTTTATACATAGTTTATGTTATTTATATCAACTGTAATATTCATACTTCATCCCTAAAAATAATCTGGACCCAGGTGTCCCATTTTGGATAGTTGCTGCTTTGCACCATGCGACATTCAAAAGTGAAGCGAACTGAAGCCAACCTAATTTTCGACCCGGATTATTGTAAACCCAGTTTTGACAAGCTTGAGACCAATAGGTTTTCAGGGGCTTGAAGAACGACCTGTCAAGTGGTTGAAGCCAATGAGTACTGTGACTGGGCAAGTAAAATAGAATCACATCATTTGCCACAGCATAATCCAACAATTCGACATTCGAACAATATGAAGAATGGCCATCCATAATTGATAATACTTTTCCTTGTCCTTTTCTCGGAACAAAAAATTCTCGAAATCATTTAAAAAAAATGTCAGATGTAACGTAGGCTGACTTATCTCCCATAATAACTTTACCACCTGGTGGTAGACCATTCTCAAATTCATTTTTTTATTCTTATCCTTGAATATGCAACAAGGTGGTAGAAAACTGCCCTCTGCATTAACACAGGTTATTACGGAAATGGTTTCTCCCTTTTCAGCACTTGTAATACAGTTTACCATTTTAGCGCCCTTATTTGTCACCACCTTTCCGGGATTGTTGTTAAGCTGCAGGCCTGTTTCATCTAGGTTGAAGATTTTCTGTGGGGTATTCAACAAATTCTTTTCTCTTAAGACATCCCCTAGTAATCCAAGATATTTTCTTCTTTTCTTCTTTTGTCATTGCCTTTGCTCTGGCGGTTAACAGTCCTTGAGCTTTACGTACTGCCAGCTCAGGATGCCTTTTCATGAAAGAGACGAACCAATCTTGACCTGTTTTTTTTTCTGCCTGGTTAAACGAATGTGGAATATTTTTTTGCACAGCAAAAGGATACGCAAGTTTTCTTATGTTGGTGGCAGATAAAGCAAACCCGTGCCATGTTTTGTATGTATCTGGATAAACTCATTTCTTGGTCAGTACTGAGGCAGGTTTTTCAACCTAAGGGAATATTATTTAAATTTCCGGATTCTTTTCTTCGCATTAACGTTCTAACAGTAACTTTATAAATTCGACTTATCGCTCAAACTGAGCCTCTACCACTGATGATGTCGTTATTGCATTTTGAAGATCTTCTTCCTACCACTGCCCTCTCAGATTTTTCCGAACATAAGCACGTGGCATTGTATTACCCTGAAAGAATTAAAAATATATGAATATTCAACTTACCATCCTGATAAATATGCCGCACTACCGTTTCAATGAGGCATATTACCCAAAAGAACAAGGTATAAGTTTGAACTGGGGATCGAAAGCTTCCGCGTAAATAAAGTAATCGAAACACACGGCAAAAGTTAGAATCCTTATTTCACCCAGTATTGATATTTAAAGCGGATCGTTATTACCTGATTCAAAAAACAGTTGTAAAATTTGGTTGAAAATAATTTCTGACATTAACTTACCTTGTTTTTGACACTATTCGTAGAGTTTTTATATTTAAAACACAAACCGAGCACATGTCTTCTTAAATAACAACAGGTGTGCACTGCTGCAGTGGTTCCAGACAGTCGGTCTATCCTAAAAGGGGAGTGAGGCATATTACCCGTTGAGGCATATTCCCCCGCTTTACTCTACATTTTTAAACAATTAAGTATATCTGTTTACTAAAGTTTTCGATGAACTCTAAGCTTTAGTACATCCGCAGGTATTATAGTTCATAACACTGTATCAAAGTAGGCTCTTGTTGGCAATTAAAAATTACGTCTTTTCATAGTACCTACTCTATTTGCAAAAGAATACTGCACACATAAAAATAATATCGTAGATGGAGCACAGATGCTTTAATTCAAATATAGCATAACTTCCTATACGCGCAAATTTATGCTAATCTTAAAGTGAGAATACGATATCTTTGACCATATAAGGGTTAGATTGAGAAAATATCTTCATTGCAAAACTGGGAAATTCTTGATAGTAAGAATACCAAAAAATGGTAATCTTGACCGAAGTATTTCATAATCCTGACTGAAGCATTTCATAATCTTAACTGGGAGCATTTCATAAACTTGACGCAAGTAGCTCAACTTTATTCTAAAATTGTGATATTCTTGGATGAGGAATCTAATAGTATTAATTTGAGCATTCAAACTCTTCTATGAGCATGTAGAAATTTTTCTGGAGAAATAGTTCTGCAAAATTTATTAAATCACATTTAATATACTTAGTACTTATCTAGGAACAGCACCTGAGTCAGGTCTTCACATCCCAATTTTTTTAATACTCGTTCATGGTTGAATAGATCCAGTGATAAGGAAGCTGATGGGAACTGGGACGCGACTCAAATGGCGGTGGACCAGCACTACCGGCAGATTCGATGACTGATAGTTGACGGTGGTATCACGGTTATTATGCAGGATCCAGGCCAGGGTGCAGGTATTACGCTACGGTGCTAAAAACGGCGGCGAATACGACAATCCGAAAACTGATAATGGCGGCGCGGACACGGACGGGCAACAGGCTGTTGAGTAGAGAGGGGAGAGGTTAGAGTTGACCCGTGACACGCTGCGCACCTACGCACTCCGACGTTGGTAGACGTCAAATAAATGATTTACTTGATACAAAATATAGAGTGTGCTTGTAAAACAGCATTCATTCTCAAACCAAGATTATCATATTGTAAATGAAGGGTCGCATTTGCAAGCTGTCTATATTTTTGATAGAAGTAAACTGGACAACGCTGGAAAAAATGATAATCTTGATATAGAATTATGAAATATTTGTTATTAAATTATTATAGCCTTGGTTGCAAAGAAAATTATATTTTCTTTCGGAGCATATTTCTTTAAAATAAGTATATAAATCAAAAATACCTATATTATTCTTGATACAAATTTTCTATAATTTTCTCATCAAATATTCTTTCTTAGAGTGAGAACCGATATTCTTGTTGTGAGTATTTATTGACAAGAATATCACAATTCTTGACTTGAGAATTTCTTTTTATGTGTGTGGTCCCGAATTGTTGATTGAATCCATAATACTGATCCCTCCACAGCTGTTTATCAAAATACCGAGATCATTTGCATACTGCCATTCATCCTTGGAAGACAAATGTTAAGTCCACCGGTATGTCTTCAAAGGATAGGCTTGCACTTGTAGTACACTAACACCAAATTATTGTTTGAAGTTAGTAGACAAGGTAGATGTTTTAAAACGTATGTTTCAGACTTCCACTGTCTTTTTTTGACCAGGCGCTATGAAACAAATTTAAAAATTCACGATAAGCCTACATCAGCGTCTGAACTAAATTCCATCTAGACGTTGACGTGGAATATAGCATGCAAATGTATGCAAGCAATCCAGCCTCAGTGTGGTCCGTGACTAATACCTTTTCGCACGGGTGTTGTTACAGATTGCGATTATTATGGATCAATTGGAAGACGAAGGCGAAAATTTATGGGTTCGCCAGTGTTGGGTAGGTTGAGGTCGTTCCGCGATTATCTCCAGTTTTCAATATCGGAGAAAGAGGTTTTTGTGTTTATCAAAAACCACTTACTCTTGAATTGAATAAAAACTATTTTCCAGCAGCAGATGTTTGATTTTATTTTTTAACCTATCTAAGGAAGTTTTCTTATATCAAGTGGTAACTCATTATAAAATTTTATTGACCAAAGCCCTGGGCCATTCTGACACCTTCTCAGTCGCCTACCAGATCCAGATCATTACTAGCTCGTATGTCATAGTTATGAAGGTCGCCATGGATTCTAAATGATCCCATATTGATTCGTTTAATGAACAAAAGAGTTTCCAGAACATATAGACAAGGCAAGGTGAGTATCCCCAGTTTCTCAAAAAACCTCTACAATCCTCTCGATATGCGAGGCTACTTATCACTCTTATGGCTTTGCGCTGGAGACAAAACAACCTCAGCACACCAGAAGAGTGTCTCCCAGACTAGGATCCAAACTAGGATTGCGTAAGTGAGGTGGGAATGAAATAAGGCATAATAAGCAGTTCTTAAAGCTTCCTCTGAAATACATGCAAGAGGAATACGTTCTTACCCAGCTCACTAGCATCCGCCTCAATATCTGTGCTCCACTGTAGCCTGGGACTAGGTATACACCAAAAAACTTTACTGAATCCCCACCCTCATCTGCATCTGTAAGGTCTCGCATGGAAAACGCAATCCTTTTTGTCTTGGCTTTGTTGAGAAAACTGCATCTCTGTTAAAGCAGAACCATGTCCCTGCTCTGTTCTGGACCTCTGATGAGCCATTCTATGATTCTGTCAAGCTATTTAAAATGAAGGGCACAGTTGTGTCATCAGCAAAGAGAGTTGTTGAATCGTTGATGCATACCAGAATTACCAGAAACAGTATTGCCCCCAGTAATGACCCTTGTGGGACCCCACATCCAATTTCCTCCCCGCTGACCTCAATACACCAACCTCCACTACCTCCGGCTCTTGAGATAGGACCGAAGATGGGACATCATACCAAATGTCAGTATTCGACCCAAGTTGTGGATGGTCCATCAGCTTTTGACCCCACATTCGTGCCATTTCAGTGTTTTTAAGATGGAAGGATCAAAATATTAATACAGTTTTTACATTCATAAGAAGAGCTTCAAGCTCTTACTATAACGGTCCCAGTTTTTTTATGATTCGTTCATTGGAGTCACAAGATCCAGACTCACTTACAGAATCATCATCTCTCAGATACCGACCGATGGGAAACACCCACAACATAGGTAGACAGTACTTTGGGGTTTCTCATCGACCAATACTGGGGCCAATCAATTTATTAGTTAAATTATCGGAATTTTAAGTATTCTATTTTTCGTTGACAAACGTATATATATAATATACATGTATCAGAAGGAGAATAAATATATGATGGTAATTACTGCTGCCTGATATGATATCCGCAGAGCTCAAATACCCGAAGTCATTACGTCTTCCATCATACACACTCAAGACACACACACACTCTTTTGTAACGTGGTGGATGGTTTAGGTTTTGACCCCACATCCGCATTGAGGGGGCATTGATTGAATCTTCTTCTGCCATGTAGGGTCCTAATTGTGCCATACTTTCCCGCAAAGCTAAACAACACTCAACCAAAAAGGTACGTGTAATAATAATAAAAAAGTCTGTGTTAACAATAAACTGTTCATGAAATTCGCGCCAACCAACGGTTTTATGTATCCAATAAACGAGCGTTTATGAATTGTTGAGAGATGTGTCTCAGTAATTGTGTTCACAAACAATAGTTTCTGAATATCACAAACACCGTTTGTGAATGACACAAAGTAAGTTTATTGTTCATTTTTCAACTTGAAATATGTAAGAAACAAAACAAAAATATAATGTAAAAATGCTACCAACATTTGCTTCTTCTAGAGTGGATTTCATCAATACCTAGTTTGTTCTATGTAGATTGGATACTGAAACAAAAAAAAGTGAATTTTCACCCAAAATTCGAATGTCGTATAAAAACTATGACCTCCGAACGTGAAAGGAACTTCTAGCGGGTATAGGTACCCCTAACAGCGATCCCAAACGCCGTGCCGGAGAAAGAGATTGGGCGTGATGCGAAAAATTCTACAGGTACATATCGTCATCAATAATGCTTCTCCGTTCACTGGTTAGGTTCTCATCCTTCTTGCTTAATTAAGGACAAGCATGGTATATGCATTTGTACAGGTTAAATTCAGTTGGCGGATCCATGCAGCAACAATTCGTGCCAGTATGGAATAGTAGAACAGTTCGGGATCAATGTTGGGGTACCCGCTAGAAGATAGTGAGCGCGATATAAACGTAATGTAATGTTGGAGGAAGGAAAAAACTCACCTTTTAGTAGCTTATTCCACCACAGAAACAGCAAGAAGCACAGTATTTCTTTATTAAATATTCCTTAAGGACGCTAGACTCCCAACAGAACACCAACACTTTTTTTCACAGTCCACCAGCCATCAATTCAAATACAAACTACGTGTACACGTAAGCACAGATGCTTCCCCTGATTCGGTATGTTTAACGCCAAGAGGCCTAGTGGCGCTACTTTCAAAACAGCCTTACGTTAAACGATTTCATGATATTCACGACAGCGTTTATTGATCTTACAAATGCGTTTTACTTATAAGCAGTGGTGCTTGTGATTAACATAAACATAGGTTTATAGTATCAATGAAAACTACTAATGGTGCCCACAATCACGGTTGTTGAAAATACTTTAATTATTCTGATAAACGGATGTTACTGTTCTTACGGGATATTTAATAAAATACAGTTTTCAAATTCATAAATACGGTTCTAGTTATTAATAAACGTTGTTAATTGTCAGCACAAATAAATTGTTGTATATATCAATGCTTTGTCATAACGTACAACTCATATCGGATTTTATTTCCATAAACGTCGATTTATTGTATCCACAAATATGAACATGAGCCAATAAAGAGGTTTCGTGTGCACCATAAATGAAATTATCGATACAATAAAAAAATAACTCATAAATAGCGTTAATGAATATTACGAACGGCATTTTTTTGAGTGAACTTAACATACTTTGTTTATCATGAAAGTCTTGCTATGGCTGTCTTAATTTTTAAGACTCATCCATTGGGGTCACAAGATCCAGACTCATACCTACACAATCTCTCGCCGGATCATCTCCCAGATACCGACCGATAGGAAACACCCACACATAGAGAAAAGGAAGATGTATACCATAAGCGAAAGCATTCCGGTTTCTTCGCGAGGCAAATAAAAAACGCTGGCCGGTACATTAATGATACCCTGTATGGATACGTGCACTACATTGTTCATAGAGAGGTTAGGCTGGGCGGGACGCAGCGAAAATCGTGACGAATGCGGCAATTAACTGCGCATATTAAAATTAAATTAATATTTAATGGGCTATTCTGTTGGTTAAAACAATTATTCGGAGTGTAGAGCGGCGTGAGAAGATCGCTCCAGATATACAAGTTTAAGGCCTGGTCCAGACGTTATGTTTTCCACAACGTTTTGTCTGTGCAGGGTGCAGGCACGTATCCAGGATTTGGTTTTGGGGGGAGTCCAGATTATGGGTGTCACTTGGTTGACCTTTCGGGGGGGGGTCCAGATTAGATTTGCCACCTTAAATCCTTAAATCTGCGGGGGGGGGGGTTGCAAATTTCTGGATTCCCTTTTTTAGACGGCATTTTATAACGTTTCGGGGGGGTCCGGACCCCCCTGAACCCCCCCAAATACGTGCCTGGCAGGGTGGCCTAATAAGAATGGACGCCGGAACAATATCTCGGCAAAAAATATCGGCTAAGAAAAATCGCTGGAAATTATTTTTAAATTTTGCAAATGGCCGCTAGAGGGCGCGACTGTTGTGATCATCAGAAAAACGGCTTTTTCTCAAAAAATATGCAAGTAAAGGTATATTATAAATTCTACCATCATGTAGGCAGGACAATTTCTGATTTTCTTTGTTAATAGTTTTTTGCCCTATCTTGTAAGATGTATGGTAGGGGAAGGTCAAAAAAGTTTTCATTCAAATGGCCATGACCTTGGTACAAGTTGAAAGAATTAAGCAAGCTAGGTCTTTTTGGAAGAGCTACTCTTATCTAATAATCTGTCGTTTTGACTCATCACAATGACGTTATTTGGTGCTCAAGATGTACCTTTATGTTCAATGTTATGGCTCTTTTAAAATGGGGCTGTCATACGAACTGTGCAATTCTCTAAAGGTGATGCTAATTTTAGAAGATGCTGGACATTCCATCAGTGGCGGCTGGTGAGGTAATGCCACAGTGCCATGGCACTACCTTAATTTTCGACAAAAGCATATTTATCTATCTCTTAAACTTTTCTTATTCTATGTTAGTTTCCAATTCCAACGACGTTTTCTGTTTTGTATGGAATGGCAATAGCGCCTCAGCGCATAAATGCTTGCGCCAGCAACACGTGGCATCGTGGCGTTGTGCCGTTTCTTATAAGGCACCAACAGAGTGAGAGAAATCTTATCATAAAGGCTTATGAGTCACAGAGATAACGCTATGCTGGACGTTTGGATAGATTTTCAATACGAAAATCGAAAGTAGATCGTGCCAGGCACATTACCCATATTTACATTCACTATTTCTGTTTTGTTTTAGCAGTTTCGATTTGTTTATGTTTGACGCTGATGTCGACTTTGAAATTTAGATCTTATTAGTTTGAGTGAGTTGTGCGCTATTTTCGGGTCGGTATCTCTTTGTGTTAAAATATATCATTGGAGCGAAAATGAATAAAATTGGCGCAATAATAAACTCCTTCCTGATTTGAAAAATTGAAAAACTTATTGGTAGTGGATAGATATCGCGTAGTCGTAAATTTAATAAAACTATTTATGATAAAAACAATTGGATAAGTGACTGTGAAGAAGTTAGCAAACTCTTTTGTTTTGTGTGTGCTCTATTTGGAGGCGATGACACTAGGACGAAAAAATGCACGGATGATCTTATTCATATATAGGAGAAAATGAAGACCCATAAAAAATCTAAAATGCATATGAATAATGTTTTCAGTTTATCGATGCTTGGTAAGTCGAACATAAAGACTCAGTTAAATTGGGCTTATCGGCTATAGTTATAAATATTTTTTTCAATTTTATATCGGTTTGAAATTTTGGCTGTCATTCTGGCACGACCTCTCTCTGAGTTGCCACGAGCCGACACTGCATTCCATACTCTGTTCTGAAATCCTGTTACTATCATCTGCTCTACTTGAATCTGATCCAATAAACCCCAAGCTATGAGGGCTTTTAGTGTTGGTTCTGAGGTGACGATCAAATGGGTTGACTAATTGTCAGGCTCTGCTTACACTCCGCATCACTACTACTACATATACGTACTACTTCTACTTTTATAAAAGATATGTGAATTTATTTAACAAAGAAAAACAGATTCTTTAAACGTTTCACAATAAATTTATCAAAGTGACACTTACTGACATCTGTGTCTAGAAACAACTTTATTAAGTACTAACTTCCCAAGTCAGGGATTTTAAAATCTAAAAGTATACTTACACTTGTATTGTTAATAAATCCAAAATTAGAGCGAGTATAATACCTGTATCTTAGGATGACAACAGTTATACATATAATATGGTTGCTTTATGTTCAGAGAGTCAATAAACAATAGCTTATTAATTTATTACTTTTTACAGTTGCCATTAAATCAACATGAGGTACAGCTAATCTGTGACATGTGGAAGGTGTTATATGAATAGTATTTTGTTATGATACATAATTTGCCAATCTGCACAATTTCGCAAACAGTACTATTTCTTAACATCAGACGTCTGTATACAGTTGAATCGATTATACACGGTTTCAAAAGTGGAAAAGTTCTTTTTGCATATTAGCTAATCACATTAGCAAACTATGTCTCATTTGTCTGTACTGTACACTGAGAAAAATACATCAAAATTATTACTATACAAGTGTAAAGCCTTAGTTATATATATTATTAATTTCTTTTGGACTTTGCAAGATATGATATAAGTTTTTGTATAGCTATAATTGAAATATGTAAGCTTAACTACTGCAGGAGAAAATATTTTGTCAGGTTAGTTAACCAGCTATTGCTTTGTAAATTTTGTACTTTTTGAGTCATTTGTTACTTATATTTTTCATTAAAATGATGCATATTCAGTTTGTTTCTGGTCTGCCTCCCGCAAAGGCTAAAATCCTATGGTGCTGCAGAAGCGCTGCGAGAGGATAGGTGTCTGTGTGCGTTAGATATCAAACGCTGCAGGTTGTAGCCGTCGGGAGACAAATTCCCTGACAGCTCATTCCACAGCTCTCTAAAAGAAGAAATGCTGGAGGAGATTGGTTCGGGGAGTCGGGACCTTGACCTGGTAAGGATGTGCTCGCAGAACCTCTCTAGTGTTCCTCGTTAGGACGGCTTTTGGAGTTATTATCTGAGAGACCTCACCCGAAGATTTTCCATGACAGAATCTGAAAGCAGGGACAGGTCAGCCAACCTTCTTCGATGTTCCACGCTATTGAGGTCCTTTTTGAGGTTAGGCGTATCGATTAGTCTAATTACTGGGTAGTGTCCAGGAGCTTTAGAGAGTGCTTTGGAGCGCATCCCCACACATGGGAGCAATACTCCCACGATGGTCGGATCTGTGCCTTGTAGAGCAGCAGTAGTTTCTCTGGTGTATACAGCTTCCTATACAGCGGAACAAAACTCCAAGCTTCTGGGATGCCGCTTTTAGCTATTTTGACGACGTGGTCGTGCCAGGACATGTTATTGTTGATGTTGTTTCCTACAAAAGCTATAGCAATTTCAATTTCTGCAAAACGAAAAGCTTTAGGTCGGGTTTTTGATGATGTTGGCCATAATATTCTATTTTTGAAAACCCAATTTATTGGTTGTTTTCGTAATCCTCTATAAGGACTTATTGAATGACCCCCTTAGTAGAGTAGCTTTCTACCTCTACCTTTCAATATGCATAATATCTTAGTATTATAGAGCTACTAAAATAGACGTTACTAACACCAATCGTGCCTCCACCATTTCATTCAACAATGAACTGTTTAATTAACAATCTCATAGTTACAATATTTTCTGCAAACTTTATGTATCGATAGATAAAAATTCTTGTCTTTGTTCTTTCTTAACAGAGTGGGTAAGCTTTCTGAAAGCACTTGTCATGCAATGACTCATTTGCCTTTTTCTACAATGGGCAAGGCGCTTACTTATCTACAGGGCGTTAATTGAGGTTTTGAATAAAGAAAAAAATATATTTTTTTTGTGATAAATCGAAAGATCATATATAAGTTTTATAACAAAACCGTTTTTGTTTTCTCTTTTTTCGCAATAATTCAAAAGTTATATCAAAATAAAAATGGGTTTTTGAATCGAGTACCGAAAACACGCCGAAGGCTCCCGAACCCGTGTGACGTAATGATGGCGGTTAAGATGCTCCTTTGATCAACGACATCCTACATCGATACTAGATTCTAGATTCCCAGTCAAACGTGAAAATACTTGCTAGTAACTAGTGTATATTTGTTGCAATATAGCCGATGAATGAAGTTTGCAGCTCAGGACGACCTCTACGATCGACATAAATATCTTTTTGAATGTTTGAAATCAGATTACAGATTCCAGTAAGTAAGTAAGTACCTAATCAAATATGTCTTATTGAAACTATCTGGTGCATTGTTCGGCTGGCCTAGTGGTTAGAGTGTTGGCTAATGGATCCGTTGGTCCGGGTTCAAAGCTCAGCCTGTCCAATTTTTTTTTATTTTTTTTTATCAAATAATTCATTCATGTGCTTTTTGCACTTGTTATGTAAATTTTTTTCTACGATCAACATAAATATGTTTTTGAAACAAATTCTATCAGACATATTACTTGCACTGCATAGTGCAAAAACTAAGTACAGGACGCGGTGGACAATTCAAAAAATCAGTTCAAACGGTGTTTGTCCGTCAATATCAACCGCCAATATTTTTTTTAAATGTAATAGTTGGTTAATAAAACAAAATCCATTCATTTTTTAAGTTTTTAATATAAACATAAAGTAAGTCAAACTCGTAATCACAACAGTCTCCTGTTTATCACTTGGTATTTTTATTTATTTAATTTTGAGCAACGAAGCTTAATAATTAAATTTTCATAAAAATTTAACAAACAAAAATATATAAACGCAATGCAAACAAACAAAACTTATTCTTCTATGAGTTCCAATGTTATAATTATCTTTACTGTACGTGGATGCTTTTCTGTTAAAATATTTGTTAGTAATTTCATCTTATATGAAATGAATCCAATTTTTTTTAATAAATTATTAATATGTACATTCCAACGTAAGTGTGAGTCTAAATATACTCCTAGCTACTTTATACTTTTTTCTATGTTCGGGACTAAAAAATATAGTTTTATTTTTGTTTACTTGAAGTGCTAGCTCTTATGTAAAATAATTATACTTATAGTTTATTTATCGTATAAGTATTTATTATCAATAATATTAAATAATAAAATAATTATTTTAAGTTTTGGTCAAGAAGATAATTATAACATTGAAACTCATAGAAAAATAAGTTTTGTTTGTTTGCATTGCATTTTTATATTTTTATTTGTTAAATTTTTATGAAAATTTAATTATTAAGCTTCATTGCTCAAAGTTAAATAAATAAAGATACCAAGTGATAAACAGAAGACTGTTGTGATTACGAGTTTGACTTACTTTATGTTTATATTAAAAACTTAAAAAATGAATGGATTTTGTTTTATTAACCAACTATTACATTTAAAAAAAATATTGGCGGTTGATATTGACGGACAAACACCATTTGAACTGATTTTTTGAATTGTCCACCGCGTCCTGTACTTAGTTTTTGCACTATGCAGTGCAAGTAATATGTCTGATAGAATTTGTTTCAAAAACATATTTATGTTGATCGTAGAAAAAAATGTACATAACAAGTGCAAAAAGCACATGAATGAATTATTTGATAAAAAAAAATAAAAAAAAAATTGGACAGGCTGAGCTTTGAACCCGGACCAACGGATCCATTAGCCAACACTCTAACCACTAGGCCAGCCGAACATGCACCAGATAGTTTCCATAAGACATATTTGATTAGGTACTTACTTACTTACTGGAATCTGTAATCTGATTTCAAACATTCAAAAAGATATTTATTTCGATCCTAGAGGTCGTCCTGAGCTGCAAACTTCATTCATCGGCTATATTGCAACAAATATACACTAGTTACTAGCAAGTATTTTCACGTTTGACTGGGAATCTAGAATCTAGTATCGATGTAGGATGTCGTTGGTCAAAGGAGCATCTTAACCGCCATCATTACGTCACACGGGTTCGGGAGCCGTCGGCGTGTTTTCGGTACTCGATTCAAAAACCCATTTTTATTTTGATATAACTTTTAAATTATTGCGAAAAAAAAGAAAACAAAAACAGTTTTATTATAAAACTTATATATGCTCTCTCGATTTATGACAAAAAAAAAATTGATTCAAAACCTCAATTAAGTATGTTAACAAACTTTAACCACGAATCTGATTCTGAATTCAGAATTTCATAATTTTAATCAGAGGCGTATCATACGGGAGGAGTTAAGGGTAAAAATAACCCCATTTTCTAAATGGTAATTTTTTTTGACAGTTTGATTTTAGAATATGGTATTTCAGAGATTTCTACGTAAAAATGGTCTCTGGTGCATCTCGATAGGGCTGACCATTTTCGAGAAAAATGCAAATTAGTGAACCGATGCAGGCTATTGTAAATAAATAAATGTTCATCTATTTAGTAAGTGTTATTAATGTTACTTTAAAAATAATACCTAAATGTTTTGTAATAACTCTAAACTGAATAAACTGACAGTTCTCAAGTTATCAATTTTTGCAATTGTTTTTCACAGCACACTTACTAAATAGATGAACATTTATTTATTTATAATAGCCGGCATCGATTCAATAATTTGCATTTTTCTCGAAAGATTCAGCGTCAAAAGCTTACCCATCGTACCTAATTTCGTAATTTTGTTATGAATGGTTTCGAGAATATCGAGGGAAAACCGTCTTCAGGGTGCCCCATGCAAAGGAGCGTAGCTCCCTTAGGAAGCATTTCCGGACCCATGTTCATATGACATTTTCTTTCTACTTTCCGGAGTACTATTCGTGGTTAAAGTTTGTTAACATACTTTATTAACACCCTGTATAGTGACGCATTTTGCTATACTAAATTTACGCTTACTTCATTTTTCTTTTATTTATTTTTAAGTTTGCTTGAAATTCATTCATTCGCAATAACTTCTTTTTCCAAGATTGCAGGAGACATCTTCAGAGTACTAGGACGACTTAAACTAACCTAAAGCAAGATGTACTGTTATAATAAGAGTATTTCACTTTTGTGCAGTTTTTTTAGTCTAAGCGTAACTAAAGATATTTTGAACTTTTGTCATATTAGTGCATAGTAGAAGTATACCAACCGTAGCAGAGTTTGTTTCTCTTCGTGTAGTTTTTAGTATTATGTCATACTCTACATACACTCAATAATCAGTTATTCAATTCATAAATTATTATCAATCCTACGGTTATGCACAGCATCTGTGAGGAAAACAAACAGAACGTAGTGTAGTAGTAGGTGTTGATAATGAATTTTAAATAGGAATTGGTGCAACACACTACTGGTGACTAATAAGCTCGATTTGTAATGCACTTCGAGGTGTGAACCAAAGACCATACGCAATCTCTACTTTGAAAACAGTCCATAATGCTGCATAAAGTCAATGATTCATGTATAAAACAAAAATTTTAATTTTGTTAATGGAGAATGGGCTAAGATGACTTTTAGTACTTTTTCACTACATATAAGTATATTTTGCTGCGATTTTTATTTCGGTTAATGGCAAAAATTGTGAAATTTTAATTTATGACTATAGCTATAATTTTATGTAATCGCGAAAATTTTCGATTTTGAGATAAAGCGGTTCTTAGACTTTTAATGATATCTGTCGGTCTGTCTGTTGGTCTGTCCGCCTGTCAGTCGACCTGTCTCTCTGTTGGCATTTTTCTAGCCTCGTAATCACACCAACCACTGCATAGACACTATATACCGCTATAATTTTGAAAATTGTTGCATGGGCGCGGAGTAATTAGCAAAAAATGTCAAACATTCCTCAAACTTCGATTTTGGGCACTTTAGGGGTTCCTGGCCATTCTCTGCTTTGTTTAGGTGGGGTGGTTGGGAGGTGGGGGTTGTTAACATGAAAAATATTCCTAATAGGCCGTCTATTGACTTCTAAAAGGTCCATCCGAACATTGCCTTGCCTATTACAGAAACCAAGGGAAATTTCAGATGTACACATTCTTCTTCTTGTAATGCCGACTTCTCATTGAAGGTTAGAGACGACGTTTCTAAATACATCTCTGTCTCTTGCAACATGAAACAGTTCTTCGACGTTGAGATTGGTCCATTCTCTTATGTTTCGAAGCCCGGATCTTTTCTTTCTGCCAATACCTTTCTTCCCCTCCACTCTGCCTTGCATAATGTTTTGTAGCAGTATACAGTGTTGGGATAAAGTATAGAACCAAGCAAATTACTTTGGAACGGAAACAGTGATATTGCTGAAAATTTGCAAGCAGGTGTAGTGACGTCTAATGCATCCGAAGACATTATGTTAGCTATTAATGTACTTCCGGTTTAACCGGAACTACCATCAGCTTTTTTAATTTAAATGGGACACCCTGTATATTTTTGCAGATTTTGATTCATCTTTTTTTTCCGAATACGTCCATAGTGGGTTTAGTATTTGTTTCTTAAAAAATTTGTCTCACAAATTCGTCCGTGGCGGTCTGCGGTCTTCCCGTTTGAGGTAATTTTTTTGTATTTTTTATTTTAGTCACCGTCAAACGTGTTATAGGACCCCTGTCGGGACGTAAATCATTAAAAGTTGACACACGCCTTTGTGAGTTCTCACGCGATCGCCAAAACCGACTTTGAATGACCTGCATTTTAAACACCTGAAATGATAAAGAGGCTTCATCTTTCCCGTTTTTACATAAACTAATGCTAAACCCACTATGGACGTATTGGGAAAAAAAGATGAATTAAAATATGCAAAAATATACAGGGTGTGCCATTTAAATTAAAAAAGTTGACGGTACTTCCGGTTAAACCGGAAGTACATTAATAGCTAACATAATGTCTTCGGATGCACTGGATGTTACTACACTTGCCTGCAAATTTTCAGCAATATCACTCTTTCCGTTCCAAAGTTATTTGCGTGGTTCCATACTTTATCCCAACCCTGTATTTATCGTTGCGTAAGATGTGACCTATGACCTATGTATGATGTTTTTCTCATTTTAATGATTGTCAACAGCGTTCTTTTGCGACCAATACGTAGAACTTCTTCGTTGGTGATTCTGTCAGTCCAGGGCATCCTCAGGATGCGTCTATAGAGCCACATTTCAAATGCCTCAAGTTTTTTGATCATTTGAGCTTTCAATGTCCAAGTTTCCATCATGTATACATACGAGTATTAATATTGTTCTTCTCAGTTTTCTTAGGAGGTGATATTACTACTTACAGGTTGTTTCTTAGTTATTCCTTCCTCTAGTTGAAATGTGGAATAAAACAAAAAATTGCTTTTCCTAGGACGTTTCGTCTAGCTACCTAGACTTCATCAGCAATTATATTTGTTACAAAAAATATGTTTTTTAAATCCGCGCGCGCATTACGAATTGCGAACATACGCATAATCTGTAGCGACCTCTACATCATCATCATAATCACAATGTCTTAACAGACATGTTGTGAACTCGTAAAATGCATTTGCACATTTTACGAGTTTCTCTTGGGATATCTTTAAGATCTTTAATGCAGTAGTTTCCCATTTGCTTTCTGCATCCTCATGCCGTTGACCAGATGGTATCTACTGGTTCATCCGCCTTTAGGGGTAATTTCTCACCCCAAGGACAAGAAGACAAGAAGGTGTTCTGACTCTTCTCAACTCGTCCACCCAAAGCTGTTGGTTGAGAAGAGGTTGCTTATACCGACAGTAGTTCGGTTCCTTTTAGTCGCCTTTTACGACACGCAGGATATACGATGGGAGGTATTCTAACCTTAACATAGCCGACACAAAAAGTGAATCTTGTCTAAAAGAAAACGTGGAAATCGAGTAAGAAAAGCAAAAACGCGCGTTTTGTGCAACGCAAAGTTCCTGTGACCCGACATTGAACTGGTTTTACCTGGGGATTGCAATAGAGTGCTGAAAGAGCACTGTCGGAACACGGTCGTGAAAATTGCCGTTAAATCACCGACGCGGCGGTCTAGTTTTCACTGGAAATGTGTCATATTTTGTTTAGGTAAACAGCGCAGTGGTTACACCACCGGCATACTACCGGTTGATGCTTTTTTTTAACGCGGATTTCACGGTTGTTTGATTGTAGTTGAGATAATTAAAACGTAGATTTCTTGCTTTATTCTATCACTTTTATAAATAATTTGCCTGAAGAGATTTTCTTTATTTATGTTATTGGCTCTGATCTGAGATCAACTGGCCAGTTCTATTTTGGATGGACATCTATTTTTTCTTAATAATACGAACATTGTTTTATATTAGTTATAGTTGAAAGTTACAGTGTTATTTTTAGTTTTTGTGTGCAAAAGTTATGTAATAGTTTGTATGCACAGTTGTTTTCACTAGCTAGTACAGAGATCATATTAGCAGGTAACGGAATATAGTTTGACAATCTGTGATACAGGTCTGTTACCTCATTACTGATCAATTGACATTCTAATATGCAGTGTTGAGCAGTACCAATCTCTCCACATCTGCAGTGAGGGTCATCGTCTAGCCCTATTCTAGTTTTGTGTTGAGGGCTTAAGCAATGACCACACCTCAATCTGCAAAGTGTTCTCACAAGTGGTCTATTCGTTTCTCTCTTAAACCAGGGTTCTATTCTTATGTTCTGCTGGATCTGTTTGTATATCGTTCCGGATGGATTTCTATGGTAGTGTTCACTCCACTTTTCTTTCAGGTTCTTGTTTAATTTACTGTTCAAGTCACTGTAGGGAATTTTGAAATTCCCCATCAATATTCCATCTGTAGTCGCCATCTTTGCTAGTATGTCGACTGTGTCATTTTGAGGTATATCTGTATGTTCTTTAATCCATACAATTATTACATTTTTATCCAAATTGTTGTGTCTGTAAATCAATTTCATTATGTTTGAGATGATATGGTTGAAAGTCGGTGAAATTCTTAAATGCTCGAATCTCATAGCTGCACTCTTGCTACTCTAGTGCTTTTTGAATGGCTGTATATATTGACCAATCTGGAGGAAGTTTGTATAACTCTTGATATTTTTTATTTGTTGCACTCATAATAGGCTGTCTACTGAACTGAGAGAGAAAGACCTAGCGGCAGAATACACTTTTTTAGGTCCATCCGAACATTATAGGAACCAAGGGACTTGCAATTTTCTGATAAATACATAGGAATATTGCTTTAGTATGTTCTGTGTTGAGTAACGTAAAAGTTATGGAATGGATTTTAATGAAACTTTGAGAATCTTCCGATGTATACATACGAGTATTGCATTAGGTCGTTCTGTATTTTATAATGTGGAAACTATACTGAATTGATGTTAGTGAAACTTCGACACAGTATTGCTACTTTGGCGGGGATGGAAAACGCGTCTGACTTTTAGAAATCGTGTCAGTGGCGGCGCAGCAAATCAAAATAAAACAAAAAATATGAAAACAGCCCAAACTTCGTTTTTTTGGGGTGGGGGTGAAATTTGGATGACTGAGGGGTGGGAGGTAAAACTGTTTTTTTTTTGTATTCATAATAGTTCGGAAAAATAATGAAACTGGTATCATCGGAATGTGTGGGGATTTAATCAACTTGACTACATTTCTTTTTTTCGGTGATTATTTAGATACGATTTGGCCTTGATGTCGTTCAAATTTAAGTTCTTGTGAGACGTAGATACTCCCTACCATTGCCAATGTTAGAACACCAGTTGTAGTGATGTATATCAGTTTTTTTTTTATTTCATAAAATTATAAAAAATAAAGTTCCTTGCTACCTACATAATAAAATAAGATATCGCTCTGACATTCACAGTGTGAACGTCCGGTATAGAAATCAGATATCTCTTCCTCAATATAAGACAGCTATTTTTACAAGGTGCTTCACATATGTTATTTAGAAGCTTTATAACAACTTACCTTGTGAAATGAAATATTTGTCTCTGCATACCTTCAAATACAAATGTAGAATATTAATAACGAATCGCGCAAATTCATAATTCTGTACTGTAAACATTAATTATTTATAGCTCTTTCTGTTCTATTCCGTGGTTTACTTTGCTTACCTTAGATTAATTTAGTGTAATTAGATCTAGGAAGGGTTGAGTGGAAGATCAGTTGATCATATGATGTATGTATGTATGATCTCTACTGAACTCCGCCCTTTGATTTGTATTTACATGTCAATAAAGACTGTTTTTTTTTTTTTAGGCAGCGCCGACTACTGTGGTCATTGGCTGCCGTTATCACTATTTACAGTATAGCGAGTTCTACTTTACAATCTCCAGTAGAGTCCCAAATTTTTGATGTACAGCAGAACATTCTTAATCTTATCCGGGCTATTAAAACAACTATGTACGTCATGAGGTATTTCATATAGTTGACGCAGGTGACGCAGAGATGGACACTCCCAGATTATGTGGAGGATGGTCAGACGGGTACCACAAAAACTACAATCGGGAGGATTGGTGCCGAGCAAAAGATGGGAGTGGGTGAGGGCAGTGTGTCCGATACGCAATCGATGCAATCGGACTCTATCTGCGCGGGGAAGTATAATGGGGGGTGTCCATGGGGTAACTGTCCTTTTTGAGTTTTTGAGAAATGTGTTCTCAGTATCCCACTGTGAACTCACTTACACGCGTACCTAGTGGTCTGGTTATTGTTGGTCTTAACAGATAGCTTTCATGGGTGTTAAACAAAAAAGAGTTATTACGATGTTGAGGCTTTGTCTTGCAAGTTAGGGTATATGTTAGTTCCAGCTTTTTACGCCGGAGAGCAAGGGGTTCGATGCCTGTCTCCGAGCATATACTCGAGACTGGGGATGTGCGAAAAGCTCCTAGACTATACCTCAGTCCGAGATGATGGACCGTGTCGATTCTTTTCAGCTGTGAGGGTCTAGCTGACGAATAGACTATGGAGCCATAATCTATGCGGGAAAGGATGAGGTGCCGATATATCCTGACGAGTATGTCAGTATCTGCACCCCAACGTGTTGCATACAGACACTTTATTAAGTTTAACGTGGACTTACATTTGCTGATTAGGTTATCGATATGGTCTTTCCACCTTAGTTTGCTGTCGAAGGTTAGTCCTAAAAATTTTATTGATGGCACACAGGGGATAAGTTGTGTGTCAAGATAAAGCATAGGAGAGTTATGTGGGGATCTTAGCCTGCAGAAGTGAACACACTTTGTTTTTTCTCTTGAAAGGGTATAGCCCTTACTAAGGGCATTTTGGTATACGGTATCAACAGCGGATTGCATTAGCCTGGTTACCGACTCTATAGATTTATCTGCAGCTATTAAACATAGATCGTCCACATATAGGCATATTTCTACGCCAGAAGCTACAGAATGGGCAATGCTATTTATGGCGCATGCGAAAAGCGTGCAACTCAACGTTGAGCCCTGGGGAACACCATTTTCGAGAACGTGGGACGAAGATAAAGTATTGCCCACTCTCACTCGAAAGGTACGGTTACTTAGAAATGAGGATAGAAACCTAGGCAGGTTACCTCTGAGACCCCACTGGAAAAGTTGTATTAATATTCCATGTCTCCATGTCATATCATATGCTTTTACTGTGTCGAAGAAAACTGCGACTGCGTGATGCCTGTCCTTGAAGGCGTTTTGTATAATATTTTCGACAAAGACAAGCTGGTCGATAGTAGAGTGCTGTTTTCTATAGCCGGCTTGATGCTTCACTAGGAGCTGCTGATCTTCCAGATACCATGAGAGACGCTCATTAACCATTTTTTCGAAGAGCTTGCCCATGCAGCAGGTGAGGCTTATGGGTCTGTAGCTAGATACATCAATAGGGCTCTTACCATTCTTACGTACTGGTATTATGGTAGCTTCCTTCCAACAGGAAGGGTATTCTCCTTCTGTCCATGCCTTATTATATGAATATAAGAGAGCATTTTTTTATATTTAGAGGAAGATGGGAAATCATATCATAATTGATCTTATCGGGGCCAGCTGCAGACTTTTTTGAGATATTTAGGGCAAACTCTAATTCTGAAAACTGGAAAGGTTCATTGTAACATAGGTTACTGTTGGTAGAGAAGTCGAGGGGGGTTTCGTTAAGCACTCTAGTGGCTTGAAAGTGAGCATCGTAGTTTTCTGACGAACTTGTGCGAGCAAAGTGGTCAGCAAAGGCTTCTGCTATTGACGGGATGTCATACATAATGGTACCATCGTTCTCTCTAAGGTGCGTAATGGGTCTATAGGAAGGGCAGCCTTTGATATCTCGGACCTTATTCCAAACCTCTTTTACTGGAGAATCCGCTATTATTGATGTGATATAATCTCAAGACTTACGTTTAGATTCTAGCATAGTAAGCCGAGCTTGCGCTCGTGCACGTTTAAACGCAATCATGTTGTTTGTGGTAGGGTGTCTCCTGTGCCAAGTCAACACCCGGACTATTATTGATCGGAATTTAGGAAGGATCGCACAATTTACAGACTTTTGGAATACTTTGTGTAACCTTTCGTCCAGGCCCAACTGTTGAAGGTGTTGTGTAAACGTATTTGGTGTAAGGCCTGAAACAGACATAATGAAAGGGACAATTGTGACTTTGTTTTGTTTCCAAAGTCTTTTTATTTCTATGGCAAGGTCCGTGTATTTAGATATCTTTCCAGCGTAGGTGTTTTGGATATTCACATCATTGGGAATGGCAATATCTATCAAATAGGTAATTTTGTCGGCCTTTGATTGGAAAACTATATCTGGTCTATTGACTGGGATAGTCTTGTCTGTATATATTTCAACGTCCCAGTATAGTTTGTATTGATCGTTTTCGAATACTGATGTCGGAGTGTAATTGTAATACGGATCTGTGTTTTCTACTAGTTTGTTTGTTGTGGCTAATGCTTGGTGGATGACTTTGGCCGCAGAGTTATGTCTGGCTGTGTATTCGGTACCGGCAAGAGTTTTGCACCCGCTTGTTATGTGATCTATTGTTTCTTTTTGTTGTTGGCATTTTCTGCAATTATCGTCTGTCATGGATGGATCTTTAATTATATATTTTTTGTAGTTTCGTGTTGCAATCACTTGGTCCTGGATAGCAAGCAGGTGCTTATTTTTTCTTGTTGTGATTGGGTGGGATTATTATTATTATTATTATAAAAATGAAAAAATACATAAATATGTATAAATGTGTGTACCCAGGCCCCTTAAGGATATATATTAAAGATTTTTACATAAATATATGTCCGGAGTTAGAACACCAGTTCTAGTGGAGTATATCAAAGATTAACTCTTGCGCAATAAGTTGTGTAGAAGTGATCCTCGTCTTTGGCGAATTTAAGCTCGGCGTAATGGCCAATATAATCCGTTGATGCACGTTTATGGTGTTTCTTACTAACGCTGGCCATAACGGTCGAGAAGCGGCCGTAAACGGGCGTTTAGTCAAAATTATAGCTATTTCAGGTTACAGGGCTTCGACTGCCCAGGACCATTTCCATGAGATATTGAATTGCGAAATTATACCGCCACTACGACAGACGAGTCGGGGTTGTCGCTAATAAATACCGAGATTTTACCATTGTGCTGCTTATTGGACCCTCAATTTCATTAATATCCACCACAGCATGGGTATCTAACGTGGTGCGAGTATACATGGTGTGCTCGCCAGCCGTACGAAATTGCGATCGCTCTGCGCATTGCGTCAGCAACGGAGATTTTTCGCGCGGAGAATTATTAGACGTCGTGATACCAGGGCTTGTTTAATCGCGTTTTAGAAAGAATCGCTAACGATTTTTGTTTAATTTACTTTGTATTCCTTATTTTGAGTTATAGAGGACTGAAAATTGTATACATAATGCCAAATTGTACAGTTGTCGGTTGTAAAAACCATAGTAAGATGAAAGAGCTAAATGTAAAATTCTATAAGTTCCCGAAATCTAAATGATCACTTTTTAAATCCTTGACCTCAGCAGCAACGCTCAAAAAATAATGGGAACCCTAGAAACCGAATTTAAAGGGATCTGATTTTTTTGAGGCTGCTCTCCCTTGCTGGAAACTGATTCTCAAAGAATACGTAAAAGTTCAAAATTTCATACTTATTCGAAATATTATAAACTTTTGAGATTTTCAAAATGTTTGCATCTCAACGGTACTGTATTGTCCTTAGTAGCAATACCTGTATGCTGATCCATGCTCATGGTTTTTTAGCTAAGAAAATTACATACTTGCAAGCGACGCCAAGAAAATAACCAGGTAACTAACCATGTTCTAGTTCTAGTGACTCGCGTCATCATCTATTTATGTTTCAAAAGTCGCTGTAACTTCGCTCTCAGAAAGGCTACGCCACCTGCCAGGCGCTTATCGTATCCGTAACAAACTGTAAATATAAAAGCCTACAAAATGCACCATTTGGACTCCGACACACCGAGCTGCTGTCCCATTACGCAGTGACTACTCCTTAGTCCTCACCCCGTGAGGTGAGCATTCACTGGATCCGCAAATCGTGCGCCCTAAGTAGACGAAGGTACCCAAGGATGACTGCCTTCGTATTCTGGCGGCTAAGATGTGCGCCGCCGCACGGCACACCGGTATTTTGCGCAATGCAGAGAGCAGCGTATGCCTCATTCCACCTAGGGATCCAATGACGATAAACAGCAGACCCACAGTGTAGTCTGGCCAGAGCCTGCGAAGTTGTCCGAGCAACTCCTGATATTTGGTCCGCTTTTCCCCCTTAGAGGCGATGTTCACCTTGGTAGGTGCCGAAAACTCTATAACGGACACCGTCTTCTGTTGGTGGTCGAGAAGGACCATACGATTACGACAAGCAATATATCGGAACTGAGCAGTAGTAGAGAATTATAATTCTGGGGGTGTAACTTAGAGCAAATGTTGTATCTTTTCTTATTATTCTGTGCCATATCACTCCTCGTCATATCCGCAGACAGGATAAACTGGTGCAGGAATACAACAAAATACTATCCAATGCTCAGCTTCCACTGCATACTGACCTAGATGATGCAGATCTTCGGAGGTTGAAGTCTAGAAATCCCCCATTACCATTTGCAGAACGGCTCCTGTGGGATGGCTTCCAAGTTGATGAGCACTGGAGGAGGGATTGGGAAGTCCAGAAGCCGGTACAGGCTCCACGGACCCACTATGGACCCCACTTTAACCCTGCCAGGAATGGAATTGCCTCGCCATGCATGGAAAACCCTTAATCGAGTCAGAACGTCGCATGGCATCTGTCGTGACTCGTTCTTTAAATGGGGGATATCTGAATCACCGTCCTGTGACTGTGGAGAGCCCCGGCAGACTGTTCAGCATATTGTCACCAAATGCCCGATTACCGCATATGCTGGACAACAGTCGGATTTCTTCGAAGCCTCGAAGTCTGTAGTGGACTGGATAAATGGTCTTAATTTTGAAATCTAAAAACTATTTATTTTTGTTTGTTTTAGATTTAATGTGTTTATTTTATTGTCTAAGACTCATTACCAATTAACCAATGTAGCCATACGCTAAATAATAATAATCATAATTGTGTTAATCAATTAGTATTTGTTTTTGGTCACGTGACGTCCGATTCAAAATTATTAATGGGACACCCTGTATATTTGTTTTCCTCCCGATAAAACAATTCCAATCGACTAGCACACTTAGGGTCTAAAGTGAAGAGCTACAGGTATATTTAAAGGACTATATCACTACCATTATGAAACACTAGCAAAACAATCTAACTGTGGGGCTACATGATATAATCAATGGTAGTGGTACAATCCTTTAAGTACCTGTAGCTCTTGAATTAATCACTTTGGACTCCAAGTGTGCTATTTTGTTAGAATTGTTTTATCGGGGGGAACACAGAAAGGCACAAATATACAGTATGTTCCATTGATAATTTTGAATCGGACGTCACGTGACCAGAATCAAATACCTCACTGGTTAATACAATGACAAGAAAAGACACATTTGCTTTAATTTACATCCCCAAAATTATAATTCTCTACTACTACCCAGTTCCGGTATAGTGCTTGTCTTAATCGTCGTGGTAGACCCTGTATGCCGCGAAAACGTTAGAAATGGCAACACTGGCAACAGTGTGTCGAATTAGCAGATTTGGCGCACGCGAGTGCATAATAAGAGTGTATCGCAATTCGTAAACCAGTTCAATGTCAGGCCACCGGTAAATGTGGGAACCGAATTAAAAGCGAAAACAATACACTTTGTGTGCCACAGCGTAATTCTCCTTCCACTTCCAGGAGTTCACGGATGTTAAATTGTAGACACATTCAAACCGTTGCTGATACAGTCGCAGACACTGGCTTCTTACTCGCCTTTATTGGTATATAAATTTAGCGGTATTGATTGAGATCCTGATTATAACACTTACTCAATTTTTTCATACCATTTTTATAGTACGAATTGTCTTTAGCCGCAAAATATGCCTGTTTTGGCGATTATCGCTATGCCCAAAGTTTCTCTCCAGCGAGCATTCTTTCAAGGTTTGGAGAATACGTGGATTTCTTTTTGTAAAAGTGTACTGAAGATATTGCCACCCTCGAAGGTTATACCTTGTAAGAGGGGATTGGCATAATTATGACATTTACATTACAGTTTGACAATATAACTAGCTATTTTGCATTGGCTCCGGTCATTATTCGTTCTTTTTTTCTTCTTTAATGCATAACGAGACTCCAGCAGCTGATAATAGATTTGTTGTTCAATGTTATTCGACTATTTGACCGGTTGAAACTCTAAATTTTGACGTGACAAGTTATGTGGAATGAATGAATGAATAAGGACCAGATGCTATCCAGCACAGAATGTGACTGGTGCATAGGCCACAGGATGGGCCCTTTTGCGCCTCTATCCACGCTAGTTACTAAGACCTGCCCTTTTAGCAAATGCAAGTACATTCTTAGGTCCTATCCATTTTATCTCTATTGGTTTCAAGGTTCTTGAGCCCAGCAGAGTCTGCCTGTGATAACCCAGAATTTCACAGCGACACAAGATGTGTGCCGAGGATTCTTCCTCTTCACCACGCCACGTGCACGTTGGATCGTTGACCACCCTCATCACGAACAGGTGACGCCTGAAGGCGTTGTGACCCGTTAATAGGCCTACTAGCAATCTCAAGTTACTCCTATCCAGAGAGAGACAAAATCGTCCCATTCTCTCTGCAGGCCCTGCTAATAGTTCCCGAGCTTGACGGAGATGATCAGAGATGGTGTTCCATCTCAGAGAGTGTTGATTCTGGATCCACTCTCCAGTTGTTTTCCTAATCAAGTTTGCAGATAGTCCTAAGGCTGGTTCCGGGCCCACAAAACTGTTGCCGGATCCCATCCTAGCCAGATGATCCGCCATTTCGTTACCCTTTACCCCAGCGTGCCCAGGTACCCACATCAGTGATACCTTGTGTTTAGCTGAGATGTCGTCAAGAGCCCTCCTGCACTCCAGGACCAGTCCCGACGTTATTTTCCAAGCAATCAGTGCTTTGATGGCTGCCTGACTGTCAGAGCAGATAGTAATCCGCCTCCTAGACCCGTCAATTTCCCGAATACGATTTACATAAGCAAGTATATACTGTGTAAGGCTTTCGCGGCCATCGTCCAATGAATTTGTTTAGCGTTAAAGCTTTAACGCTAAACGACGCCGGCCTAAAAACCCAAGAACCACAAATTCACAAGCAAGTATCGCATAGACCTCAGCCTGGAATACTGTGGTGTGCCCCCCAAGAGGGAGTGAAAGTCTTGTATGGGGTCCGTAGACTTCCGAGCCCGAGCCCTCTCTAGCGAGTGAACCGTCTGTGTACCAGACCTGTCCTCCTCCTTCGAGAAGTTATGCGGAAGCAATTCATGTAATTTTGGCAGATTTGTGATAGGATGATTTATCTTAATCAATAAACACTTTGTTTTCTTCTTCAAATGCGTTTTTTCTCAATTCCAGCCTTCAAACACCCCAACAACGCTAGTAATAATATCAGTTGGTTGTCAGGCTCCTTCTGTAATAATCAGCGATTACAATACCATAACCTTGCCAGTCGATTGTTGAGTCTTTTCACTTTTGTTTTTTCACTTTCCTTTCTATATAGTTTTTTTTATTTAATGATACATGTTTATAAACACCTTACAGCTATCTACAGCAAAGGCAACGTAGAGACTTAAAACTATTGAGACTGACACAAAACTTAAAAAAAGATAGAGAAAAGCGCAAATGCTGAAACAGTTGGCCCACCAGCTATGAGATGCTGTCATCAAATATAATAAATTAGCTAAATTATGGGATCTTAGGTTGGGGAGGAGTGCATCAAACTCATTTGAAGAGTATCAGTTTCTTGCAAAAATGTGTTTTGAAAGTTATTTCTTATAAAGAACCCACTTACCCCTCAAATAATTTATTTAAAGAATCCCAGAAATTTGAAATCCGACAACTATACAGCTATAACATTTGAATTTCGTCCACAAACATAAAAATTACATCAACTTCAATAGCCATGAACATAATACATGAACCAAGAATAGGACCTTAAGACCTCCTATATTTAAGTCAATAGGCCAAAAAATTTAATATATTTATGTTGCTGCATATACAATTTACTTCCTGCTTCAATGAAATCCATAAAATCTCATATTGTATACAAAAAAAAGTCAAACAATGGATAATGGACACACCCAGAGATATTTTTTCAAATGTTTTTACCAGGATTTTGAACTGACACACTTACAAGTTTTTAATACAGTTAGTATTAGTTTTAATATACATGTATTTGTAAAATACATGTATGTATTGCAATGTAACCCATGCACAAGGTCAGCACCTTCTGTGGGTCAAACAATTTATTTACCCTGTGTATTGTTGGTGAATAAATCATTATTATTATTAATATAAGTATCTTTAATCTTATTCTGACAAAAAAGTCTCACATTGGCTTACAAACTGTGGAAATGGCGGGTGGTCTAATAGTCGAGTTACCTTCCGTCAAGCTTTTGGGGATCAACTTCAACAATAACATGTCCTGGCGCGACCACGTCGTCAGCATTGCTAAAACAGCACCCCAGAAGCTTAGAGTTTTATTCCGCTGTAGGAAGCTGTATATAACAGAGCAACTACTGTTCCTCTACAAGGACAGATCCAACCATCGTTAGAGTATTAACTAGCATGTCTGGGGGTGCGCTCCGAAGCACTCTCTAAAGCTTTTGGACACGATGCAGTACAGAAAAATTAGACTAATCGATACGCCTAACTTCATAAAGGACCTCCACAGCCTGGAACATCGAAGAAGGATGGCTGACCTCTCCCTGTTTTACAGATTCTATCACGCAAGATGTTCAAGTGAGCTCTCCCAAATAATAATACCAAAGGCCGTCCCAACGAGGAACACTAGAGAGGCTCTGCGAGCTCATCCTCACCAGGTCGATGCCCCTACTTCCCGAACCAGTCTTCTCCAGCATTTCTTCTCTTGGAGAACTTCGACGCTGTGGAATGAGGTTCCTGGGAATTTCTTTCTCGACGGCTACAACCTGCAGCGTTTGAAATCTAACGTGCACCAACACTTGGTAATAGCCTTTGCGGGAGACTAACCATAAAAAAACACACTCGGTACAATACCTTATAGATTTTCTAGTAATAGACATTACGGAATATTTTCTTAAATTTAGGTGCATTATCACACACAATATGTTGATCAAAGCAGTTCACGGTTACGAATACAATAGTGCACATTTCCTATGACGGCCTTTATGCAACTGTAGGGTTTCGCAACATCCGCTATTATATTCAAATACCTTAATTGGTGCAAATAAAAAACGGCGAGATGAAGGTGCATTACTTTTGCCATGCCATTCTTAATTGTTTTGGACTTGTGCGCGCCGCGGCGGCCATTGTTTCCGCTGATAGATAAACAATTGCGTTATGGTTTTCGACCGGTCGTTGTGGTAAAGAGGACATGCATGTACCGCATTTAGGGGAAGGTCGCTTTTGAATGAACTGCTGTACATGTGAGATGTGAAATTTCTGCGATTGTTTCAAACGGAATGAGGTGAATTGTTTTTTGGGTTGAGATGGATGTAAATCTATTATAACTAGATTTGGTGGACTCTATCTATCACAGATTAACAGAAACGTATTCTGTGCCCCGACCTATTAGTCGGATAAGCTAACTCCTGCCCTCTTGATCCGATGCAGATTTTTTCCAATACTACACTGCAAAAAATAGGGGTAAAATCACATTCTGTATTATGTAAACTTTGCATAATATATCATGTTTTTCATGACATTACACTATTTATCATGTGCGTTTACATAATACTGTGTTATCACAGATATCATGTACTTTTAATATGTAAACAAGTATTTTTACATTAGAAAACATGTAATAAAATAAAGTTACAAAGTATTATTAACTGTCCACATTAAATTCACACAAACACTGTGATAGATTATGTGAAATCACATATTAAGGAAGCGCCTTCGTGCCGTCTAGCGCGCCATCTATTCATAGGTTATGAACAAATAACCTAAAATCTCATGTTTCGCGTAAACAACGTACAACAGACGCCACCCACCTTTTGCAACCTGTTTTGGTGATTTATAGGAGTGTGATTGTGTATTTAACGTATTTTGTGAAAAACGAAGGTTGTGTTTGTGAAGGTAAACTTATTAGTATCATGTTTATTTGCTGTACTTGCCAGTTCAAATGCCATACACTGACGAAATATAACAGCCACCAGTATGTCCATAGGAACTCGCAAGGCGTACAATTTATTTGTCTGCAATGAAATGTAACAGAATGCCGTTTAAATAATTTACTGATGTGAAAATATCACCTCGGTTTGGCACTAAGGTTAGGATAAGTTGGGATAAAATGTCCTACGTAAACGTTTAAATCTATAGAATTTACAGAAATGTTCTGACTGGATTCTAATATATCTACAGTCCAAATCATTATTTTTAATAGCGCAAAAAGTAATTTGTCCCATTTTATAATTATGTTGTATAATAGTGCGATTCTGTTATATCTTATCGTACTTCTTTTACATGCATGTTTATTCACACTACACTTACAGTGTGCTTTATTTTACAGATTTAACAGAAACTAATGGCAAAACAAGATTCTGTCTTTTTGTGGAAAAACATTTAGAACAAAAATATTGGAAAATCCCTTCAGCAATGTCCAAAATATGAACCCGCATTCATACGTATAAGTGGCACATCCTGTGTGATATATTCCATAATAAACTATGTACAATAGCAATAAAAATTATGCACGAAACACAGCATATTACGTAACAACAACCATAATATGTTATGGAAAACGACAAAGAATGCATAGTTTTTCCATAACTTGTTACTTATTCCAACACAGAACAAGTGTTGGAGAATCCCAGAATACATTATGTAAAAAAAATACATTACAGATTATGTAAAACGTCTTTACAGAACGACTGTGAAATTACATAACTTAACGTTGATTACAAATTACCAACGTTAAGTTATGTAATTATTTTTTCCTGTGTACAGTCAGTTTCGTCATGGCTACGTTACACCAAACAGAGCCCTTCTCCTCGCTCCAAATGACTCGCAGTCCAAAATTATATGTCGATCAGTCCTTTTTAAGACTGATGACAAAGTCTCAAAACTCAACCCTCTGTTGGTGATTCCATATGTCCATCAATATATGCCCAAGGTAGGTCTCGGATAAGTGGATATCGTCATTTGGAATCAAAGAAGAGAAAAACTGAAATAATTTCTAACACACATCAACAGCGTGTATGGAAACATCCAGTTTAACATGGAGATAGAAGAAAATCAAAACCAGCCTTGCTTGTCTTCTGACAAGAAAAGGGGCGACGCTGAGACACAGGTTATATTGAAATTCAATTCACACCGACCGGTACGTCAAGTTGGGGGCAAGTTGGTATAAGAAAAATCCAAGAAGCACAAATTCATATAGATGTGGTCTGAACTGAACTGAAGTAGCGGAAAGTAGTAATTTAGATCTAAAAATCTTAAAATTATCACGCCTAACTTAAAAGTTCTTTGCCGGATTAGCATTCCCCGCTGTAGCAAAGCATTCCATTATTCTTTCTATTCACATCCAAACTACACTGCTACAAATGTTTTGACACGTGATTATTCGTACTCCAAACAGTAGGTTCCCTGGGATTTCCAAGAAGTCATAAAACTGGGACCCTCTTCAAAATTCTTTAGGCGTCTGAATGGCCTGTTTTTTGCCTGGCATAATCCAGATCTTGATCGCCTAACGGTATACCCTAGAAAACTGTACTACCTCCTATGGGGTGCAGTAATATAAAGAACACCACGTTTGTTTTTCTTTCTTTTTTGAATTTTATTGACCCCTCAGGTATTGTTTCCGGTCAGAACAAGGCTATATACACTGTATAACTGTCCAATATAAAATATATTAACCATAGCTTCACATTTGGATAATGAATAATACCTTAGCCCTTAACTACTAACTACTATATTCGTATTTTTTTAAGAAAACCTTCATTTCAAAAACATTTTTATGGAATACGCATATATAAAAAAATCAGTTTTAAGATTAGGACAAGGTACAAACGCATTTTGAGCTTAATAAGCCCTACAAGTTAATTTTAATTGATATATTAACACAATAATTGCATTTGCGAATATCGCTATAGAAAACAGAAACCAATACTGAAATCAAAACTACAACAATTAATTTCCACTTTATTTCAATCAAATTTACTTGCACCAACTTTACATGCATTTTTCCTGTGCAACTTTCATTACTTTTTTTTGGGGCATTCTAAACCAATAGATTTTAGGCACATATAACACAAAAGCTCAGTTCTTCTTTTCTTGATTGAGGAGAATATGCAGCAATTCTTGCATTTTACTAACAATTTTGAATTCATTTGATTTCCGAGGTAAATGCATATTTTCTGCTTTTGTTGCCGCCATTGTTTCTGGTTAGAATTGATTTGTTGTAAGTAATTTTTATAATCTTGTCTCTTTAGTCAAGTTTGTCTGTATTTTTCTGCTAAGTTAGTTGTTTTCTTGTATCTGAACAGGTTTTTGTTTATATTTCACGGTCTGCTAGGTTGCTTATAGGTAGGAAAATTTGAAAAGCACCGATACGATTGAAAATTTCGAATTAAATTAAAATTACCAGAGAATGATATTCATAACCTTAAATCATTAGAATGGCGATCACATTTTACATATAATCGTATAAAAAAATTAGGCATTCCTATTTAAAAAAATCGAGTGTTCCCTGATTGAAGTTTTCTTAATTAATCGACCGATTTCTCCAAGCATAAACGTAATTTAAATTTGACTGTCTAACCTAAGCTGACGCGGTTCATACTTAGTAATACGGTAAAGTCACGGTCTTCTAGATTTTATCATCTCTGTGCTATTCTTTTTTTTCTGACATCTATTTATACCGAAGATTGTGATTTACAACTAAACGGTTCGCTTAAGAACCCATGTGTGATACAAAAAGTCACACTAGAATTCGCCAAGGAATCTGAATATGTAATGATATACAGAGTGTTCCATTTAAAAAAAATATAACTTTCATACGTTTCGTGATTTGGGGACACTCTGTATAAGATGTCGAATGACGTGAATAACCCGGTAGAATCAAGAACATATTTTTTTTTTGAGTGGTACAATTTCATTGAAACCGCTCATGAAGAAATATCGCCAGATAACTGATGCGATTAGACAGGTACATTTCATAGAATCCACGTAACAATGATGGCGCTAATGAGGCCAGGTTTTGTTAATAGAGATACAAAGCGCAAACAAGTGGATCTTTGTTTGACCTAATGGTGCTAATGCTGCTAACCTCAATGAACTATCTGTCTCTAAGTCGTTTGCCGTAAAATATCAAAGGTTGACGCCGGCTTTGAACATCTGTTAGTTGCGCCTCAAGGAAATTATTTTGAATAAGCATCGTCTGCATATAGATGCTTTGTGATATATGAACATCACTTATAAAGAGGATTTGATGTAAACGTGGTTCAGCGTATTTAAGTTTACGACTAAGATGTGCGATGGAACTTGAAATGCTGATAATAAACACATCGAATTTCTTCAAAAGGTCTACAAAGAAGTTACACTATCAGTTAGGTACTAATAAGACATGAATAAGACAATATCTTTATTTGATCTCAAGACGATTTCGACTTTGACACAAGCTGTCAACTGAACTATCGAAGATTTTTATAACTGAGAGAAATACTCCTGATATACGCAGAATACGTTATTAAAAGCTAAGTATATCCATTTAATTCCAGTAATAGATTATTGATAGTTTTATAGTTGTAGATTGATCATTATACAGTGATTCATCATTGAGGAGAAAGGGGATGAGTGCGGCCAGTGGGGGCACACCTCCCGAGAAGAAGAGAAAAGAGGATGTACCCAATATAGTACAATTACCGACAGATAGTATGGGAGACAGATATTATGAAAAACAAATTGGTAAAACAGTGACAAATAATACAACTCAGAATGTAAGTATGGATACAATTACAAAAGCGGAACAGGAGATAACAACGGAAAGAAAAAACGGTAAGCCAATTGTGTTTTATAAACAAACAGATACCGGACCATTTCATGTTTACGGAGAAAATAATTCAGATAATTTCAAAGGTAAATTGAATCCCGTAAAGGTAGGTGAAATAATTTTAAAAACACGCCAGAATTAGACAATCAAATAAGGAAAATAGAATCTATAGGCAATAATAGAATTAGGATTATATTTAGAAATGCACTGGATGCAAATACGCCACTAAAAGCAAGAAATCTTTTGGAAAACTATAACTTAGATTTTTACATTCCAAAATTTATTATATTACGACAGGGTATAATCCCAATTGACAAAGAATCTACAGAGAAATATATTCTAGAAAAAATAAAACCATACGATTTTCATTGTAAATTTACTGTAGAATCTGTAAAACGTATGTACAGAAAGGTAGTTGAAAACGATACCACAAAATTTGTTCCGATAAATAAAGTAATAAATAGTCTGCTTTGAAACACAGGAATTACTGAAATATGTTGCTATTAACCACGTTATATTTGAAGTTACAAATTATATTTAAAAGTTAATTCTATGTCACAACTGTATGCGTTATGGACATTTGGGCAGATAATGCAAAAGCAAACCAAGATGTGCAAAATGTCACGGAGAACACGTTACTGGCTCATGTCAAATGGATGAATGTGTTCCAAAATGTTTTCACTGTGAGGTAAATCACTATACCTTTGAGATGAGAAAGGATGACGAATTTAAAAAACAAAAGGAAATTAAAAAACGTATGTCGATTGCTAATAATACATCTTATAGAGATGCAGAAAAAGCGATTCCTAGAGTAACCTATGCAACCGTTACAAAAACAGAGTTAGAAAATCGTATCTACCGCCAAACACAAACTTTTAATCAAATAAACAGCACATATTCATATAATTCCCCTTCAACAAGTTCAAAAATTCAAAATATAAAACCTAAGATAATCAATCAGGATAATACCAGACAGAGAGGATCTAGATTCAATCAAGTCGTTCCCAGAAAAACAAATAAAAGATACGTATCTTCTACGAGAGATACTACAGATCAAATTAGAAAACAAATAGTAAGTCATAAATATTCCGTCTACCTCAGGGGGAATTTATAATATAGTAAAAATTATGAAGTTAATAGTAACAACCAGAACGGGAATGAAGATGATTATATAGATAATGTTATAGAATTGGTTATGTTCGTTTTGTTGAATCTCAAACAGATGTTCAAAATCTTCCAAAAACAGAAATCGTCAACCTAAGAAGAAGAATAAATAAACATTATTCATCTAACAAAGAATTCTAAAATGTCTAAAAACTTACAAAAACATGATATAAATAAATTGCTGCGAATGCACGTAGATTGCATGAGATTTTTATTACCTTTTTATAAATTTACTATACAAGGAGGATAAATTTACATAAAAAAACAAAAAAGGTAATCTGACGAATAATAATGGATCATTCAATGGAATTGCCGATCAGCTTTAGCAAACAAAAGTAATCTGGAACCCCTCCTGGAGAACAAAAACGCAGACATTGCAATTTTATCAGAAACTTAGTTTAAACCAAATACTTTTGTAAATTTCACAGGATTTAACGTGATCGTTTACTCTTAACATATTTTTTACTAATGTTACAATTCAATGCAGTTCTGAGGTAAGCCAGATTTATTTTCTATTTCATATCGGCAATCCGTTACGATGCAATTAACGAAAAAGTGACACTACAATTAGAAGGTTAAGAGAAAAAGAAAACCGCCGATTTCAAGAAAATGAAAAAACACCGGACACTGACGCGAAACGTTTTCCTTCCTATTGACCTTAATCGCAAAAACCAGATCAAGAAATTGCATACGTTTGGTGTTTTCGACTTATGACATTTCTCGGTTATGAAATGAAACCTTCAAACACTGGTTTTATCTTTTATGATTGTGATGTAAAATATTACAAAACAGCTCTATCAATACAGGATTATTTACGACCAAAACATACATTAATTATATCTATATGTATGTATAGGTTAGGAGGCAGTGGATTTTTTTGTTTTAACAAATGCGACGCATGAAAATTTTGATTTGACCTTCTATTAAGGTGAAACATCCTGTTTTGGATAATCTGAGGATGCTAATTACTTATCCAGCCGCAGTTTTGAGTTTTAGTGTCGCTTGATGAAAATCAAAAATTTCAGATCTATCAGATCTTCAGCTTTGCCTAAAGAATCGAAAATCTTTATTTGGCTTTCAATTAAGATGAAATTTCGCGTTTTGGATGATTTAAGGGTGCTGATTACAAATCCAGTTGCAGTTTTTGGTTTTAGTGTCGTTTGACGAAAATCAAAAATTTCAGATCTATCAGATCTTCAGCTTTGCCTAAAAAATCGAAAATCTTTATTTGGCTTTCTATTAAAATGAAACCTCGTGTTTCTTGATAATTTGAGGGTGCTGATTACAATTCCAGTCACAGTTTTTAGTTTTAGTGTCGTTTGACGGAAATCAAAAATTTCAGATCTATCAGATCTTCAACTTTGCCTAAAAAATAGAAAATCTTTATTTGGCCTTCAATTAAGATGAAACCTCGTGTTTTGGATAACTTTAGGGTGCTGATTTACAAATCCAGTCGCAGTTTTGAGTTTTAGTATCGTTTGACGAAAATCAAAAATTTCAGATCTATCAGACCTTCAGCTTTGCTTAAAAAATCAAAAATTTGTATTTGGCCTGGAATTGAGGTGAAACCTCGTGTTTTGGATAATTTGAGGGTGCTGATTAGAAATCCAGTCGCAGATTTGAGGTTTAGTATCGTTGGACGAAAATCAAAAATTTCAGATCTATCAGATCTTCAGCTTTGCCTATAAAATCGAAAATCTCTATTTGACCTTCTATTAAGATGAAACCTCATGTTTTGGACAATTTGAGGGTGCTGATTACAAATCCAGTCGCAGTGTTGAGGTTTAGAGTCATTTGACGAAAATCAAAAATTTCAAATCTATCAGACCTTCAGCTTTGCCTAAAAAATCAAAAATCTGTATTTGGCCTGGAATTGAGATGAAACCTCGTGTTTTAGATAATTTGAGGATGCTGATTACAAATCCAGCCGCAGTTTTGAGTTTTAGTGTCGTTTGACGAAAATCGAAAATTTCAGATCCATCAGACCTTCAGCTTTGCCTAAAAAATCGAAAATTTGTATTTGGCCTTGAATTGAGATGAAACCGCGTGTTTTGGATACTTTGTGGGTGCTGATTACAAACCTAGCCGCAGTTTTGAGTTTTAGTGTCGTTTGACGAAAATCAGAAATTTCACATCTATCAGATGTTCAGCTTTGCCTAAATAATCGAAAATCTTTATTTGGTCTTCTATTAAGATAAAACCGCGTGTTTTGGATAATTTAAGGGTGCTGATTACAAATCCAGCCGCAGTTGTTAGTTTTAGTCTCATTTGACGAGAATCAACAATTTCAGATCTATTCAGATCTTCAGCTTTGCCTAAAAAATCGAAAATCTTTATTTGACCTTCTATTAAGACGAAACCGCGTGTTTTGGATAATTTGAGGGTGCTGATTAGAAATCCAGTCGCAGATTTGAGGTTTAGTATCGTTTGACGAAAATCAAAAATTTCAGATCTATCAGATCTTCAGCTTTGCCTATAAAATCGAAAATCTCTATTTGACCTTCTATTAAGATGAAACCTCATGTTTTGGACAATTTGAGGGTGCTGATTACAAATCCAGCCGCAGTGTTGAGGTTTAGAGTCATTTGACGAAAATCAAAAATTTCAAATCTATCAGACCTTCAGCTTTGCCTAAAAAATCAAAAATCTGTATTTGGCCTGGAATTGAGATGAAACCTCGTGTTTTAGATAATTTGAGGATGCTGATTACAAATCCAGCCGCAGTTTTGAGTTTTAGTGTCGTTTGACGAAAATCGAAAATTTCAGATCCATCAGACCTTCAGCTTTGCCTAAAAAATCGAAAATTTGTATTTGGCCTTGAATTGAGATGAAACCGCGTGTTTTGGATACTTTGTGGGTGCTGATTACAAACCTAGCCGCAGTTTTGAGCTTTAGTGTCGTTTGACGAAAATCAGAAATTTCACATCTATCAGATGTTCAGCTTTGCCTAAATAATCGAAAATCTTTATTTGACCTTCTATTAAGACGAAACCGCGTGTTTTGGATAATTTGAGGGTGCTGATTACAAATCCAGCCGCAGTGTTGAGGTTTAGAGTCATTTGACGAAAATCAAAAATTTCAAATCTATCAGACCTTCAGCTTTGCCTAAAAAATCAAAAATCTGTATTTGGCCTGGAATTGAGATGAAACCTCGTGTTTTAGATAATTTGAGGATGCTGATTACAAATCCAGCCGCAGTTTTGAGTTTTAGTGTCGTTTGACGAAAATCGAAAATTTCAGATCCATCAGACCTTCAGCTTTGCCTAAAAAATCGAAAATTTGTATTTGGCCTTGAATTGAGATGAAACCGCGTGTTTTGGATACTTTGTGGGTGCTGATTACAAACCTAGCCGCAGTTTTGAGCTTTAGTGTCGTTTGACGAAAATCAGAAATTTCACATCTATCAGATGTTCAGCTTTGCCTAAATAATCGAAAATCTTTATTTGACCTTCTATTAAGACGAAACCGCGTGTTTTGGATAATTTGAGGGTGCTGATTACAAATCCAGCCGCAGTGTTGAGGTTTAGAGTCATTTGACGAAAATCAAAAATTTCAAATCTATCAGACCTTCAGCTTTGCCTAAAAAATCAAAATTGTGTATTTGGCCTGGAATTGAGATGAAACCTCGTGTTTTAGATAATTTGAGGATGCTGATTACAAATCCAGCCGCAGTTTTGAGTTTTAGTGTCGTTTGACGAAAATCGAAAATTTCAGATCCATCAGACCTTCAGCTTTGCCTAAAAAATCGAAAATTTGTATTTGGCCTTGAATTGAGATGAAACCGCGTATTTTGGATACTTTGTGGGTGCTGATTACAAACCTAGCCGCAGTTTTGAGTTTTAGTGTCGTTTGACGAAAATCAGAAATTTCACATCTATCAGATGTTCAGCTTTGCCTAAATAATCGAAAATCTTTATTTGGTCTTCTATTAAGATAAAACCGCGTGTTTTGGATAATTTAAGGGTGCTGATTACAAATCCAGCCGCAGTTGTTAGTTTTAGTCTCATTTGACGAAAATCAACAATTTCAGGTCTATTCAGATCTTCAGCTTTGCCTAAAAAATCGAAAATCTTTATTTGGCTTTCTATTGACATGAAATCCCGCATTTTGGATAATTTCAAAGTCCGGATTACAAATCTAGTCGCAGTTTTGAGTCTCAGTCTCGTTTGACGAAAATCAAAAATTTCAGATCTATCAGATCTTCAGCTTTGCCTAAAAAATCGAAAATCTGTATTTAGCCTTCAATTAAGATGAAACCTCGTGTTTCGGATAATTTGAGGGTGCTGATTACAAATCCAGCCACAGTGTTGAGCTTTAGTGCCGTTTGACGAAAATCAAAGAATTCAGATCTATCAGATCTTCAGCTTTGCCTAAAAAATCGAAAATCTGTATTTACCCTTCAATTAAGATGAAACCTCGTGTTTTGGATAATTTGAGGGTGCTGATTGCAAATGCAATCGCAGTTTTTAGTTTTAGTGTCGTTTCGAAAATCTTTATTTGGCCTTCAATCAGATGAAACCTCGCGTTTTGGATGATTTGAGGGTGCTGATTACAAATCCAGCCGCAATTTTGAGTTTTAGTGTCGTTTGACGAAAATAAAAAATTTCAGACCTATCAGATCTTCAGCTTTGCCTAAAAAATCGAAAATTTTTATTTGGCCTTCTATTAAGATGAAGCCTCGTGTTTTGGATAATTTGAGGGTACTGATTACAAATCCAGCCGTAGTTTTGCGTTTTAGTGTCGTTTGACGAAAATAAAAAATTTCAGTTCTTACAAATCTTCAGCTTTGCATAAAAAAACGAAAATTTTTATTTGGCCTTCTATTTAGATGAAACCTCTTGTTTTGGATAATTTGAGGGTGCTGATTACAAATCTAGCCGCAGTTTTTAGTTTTAGTGTCGTTTGACGAAAATTAAAAAATTTCAGATCTACCAGATCTTCAGCTTTGCCTAAAAAATCGAAAATCTTTATTTGGCCTTCAATTGAGATGAAACCTCGTGTTTTGAATAATTTGAGGGTGCTGATTATAAATCCAGTCGTAGTTTTCAGTTTTAATGTCGTTTGACGAAAATCAAAAATTTCAGATCTATCAGATCTTCAGCTTTGCCTAAAAAATCGAAAATCTGTATTTGGCCTTCAATTGAGATGAAACATCGTGTTTTGGATAACTTGAGGGTGCTGACTACAAATCCAGCCGCAGTTTTTAGTTTTAGTGTCGTTTGACGAAAATCAAAAATTTCAGATCTATTCAGATCTTCAGCTTTGCCTAAAAAATGGAAAATCTTTATTTGGCCTTCTATTAAGATGAAACCTCGTGTTTTGGATAATTTGAGGGTGCTGATTACAAATCCAGCCGCAGTTTTGAGTTTTAGTGTCGTTTGACGAAAATCAAAAATTTCAGATCTATCAGACCTTCAGCTTTGCCTAAAAATTCAAAAATCTGCATTTAGCCTTCAATTAAGGTGAAACCTCGTGTTTTGGATAATCTAACGCTGCTGATTACAAATCCAGTCGCAGTTTTTCGTTTTAGTGGCGTTTGACGAAAATCAAAAATTTCAGATCTATCAGACCTTCAGCTTTTCCTAAAAAATCGAAAATCTTTATTTGGCTTTCTATTGACATGAAATCCCGCATTTTGGATAATTTCAAAGTCCGGATTACAAATCTAGTCGCAGTTTTCAGTTTTAGTGCCATTTGACGAAAATAAAAAATTTCAGGTCTATCAGACCTTCAGCTTTGCCTAAAAAATCTAAAATCTTTATTTGGCCTCCAATTAAGATGAAACCTCGCATTTTGGAGGATTTGAGGGTGCTGATCACAAATCCAGCTGCAGTTTTAGTGTCGTTTGACGAAAATCAAAAATCTCAGATCTATCAGAACTACAGCTTTGCCTAAAAAATCGAAAATTTGTATTTGGCCTTGAATTGAAATGAAACCTCGTGTTTTGGATAATTTGAGGGTGCTGATTACAAATTCAGTCGCAGTTTTTAGTTTTAGTGTCGTTTTACGAAAATCAAAAATTTCAGATCTATCAGACCTTCAGCTTTGCCTAAAAAATGTAAAATCTTTATTTGGCCTTCAATGAATATGAAACCTCGTATTTTGGAGGATTTGAGGGTGCTGATCACAAATCCAGCTGCAGTTTTGAGTTTTCGTGTCGTTTGACGAAAATCAAAAATCTCAGATCTATCAGAACTACAGCTTTGCCTAAAAAATCGAAAATTTGTATTTGGCCTTGAATTGAGATGAAACCTCGTGTTTTGGATAATTTGAGGGTGCTGATTACAAATTCAGTCGCAGTTTTTAGTTTTAGTGTCGTTTTACGAAAATCAAAAATTTCAGATCTATCAGACCTTCAGCTTTGCCTAAAAAATCGAAAATTTTTATTTGGCCTTCAATTAAGATGAAACCTCGTGTTTGGATAATTTGAGGGTACTGATTACAAATCCCGCCGCAGTTTCGAGTTTTAGTGTCGTTTGACGAAAATCAAAAATTTCAGATCTATCAGATCTTCAGCTTTGCCTAAAAAATCGAAGATCTTTATTTGGCCTTCAATTGAGATGAAACCTCGTGTTTTGAATAATTTGAGGGTGCTGATTATAAATCCAGTCGTAGTTTTTAGTTTTAATGTCGTTTGACGAAAATCAAAAATTTCAGATCTATCAGACCTTCAGCTTTGCCTAAAAAATCTAAAATCTTTATTTGGCCTTCAATTAAGATGAAATCTCGCATTTTGGAGGATTTGAGGGTGGTGATCACAAATCCAGCTGCAGTTTTGAGTTTTAGTGTCGTTTGACGAAAATCAAAAATGTCAGATCTATCAGAACTTCAGCTTTGCCTAAAAAATCGAAAATTTGTATTTGGCCTTGAATTGAGATAAAACCTCGTGTTTTGGATAATTTGAGGGTGCTGATTACAAATTCAGTCGCAGTTTTTAGTTTTAGTGTCGTTTTACGAAAATCAAAAATTTCAGATCTATCAGACCTTCAGCTTTGCCTAAAAAATCGAAAATCTTTATTTGGCCTTCAATTAAGATGAAACCTCGCGTTTTAGATGATTTGAGGGTGCTGATTACAAATCCAGCCGCAGTGTTTAGTTTTAGTGTCGTTTGATGAAAATCAAAAATTTCAGATCTATCGGATCTTCAGCTTTGCCTAAAAAATCGAAAACTTGTATTTGGCCTTGGATTGAGATGAAACCTCGTGTTTTGGATAATTTGAGGGTGCTGATTACAAATCGAGCCGCAGGTTTGAGTTTTATTATCGTTTGATAAAAATCAAAAATTTCAGATCTATCAGACCTTCAGCTTTGCCTAAAAAATCGAAAATTTGTATTTGGCCTTGAATTGAGGTGAAACCTCGTGTTTTGGATAATTTGAGGGTGCTGATTACAAATCCAGCCGCAGTTTTGAGTTTTAGTCTCGTTTGACGAAAATCAAAAATTTCAGGTCTATCAGATCTTCAGCTTTGCCTAAAAAATCGAAAATCTGTATTAGGCCTTGAATTGAGATGAAACCTCGTGTTTTGGATAATTTGAGGGTACTTGTTACAAATCCAGCCGTAGTTTTGAGTTTCAGTGTCGTTTGACGAAAATCAAAAATTTCAGATATATCAGATCTTCAGCTTTGTCTAAAAAAACGAAAATGTTCATTTGGCCTTCTATTTAGATGAAACCTCGTGTTTTGGATGATTGCTGCCGGTCACAGTTTGGATTTTCAGTCTCATTTGACGAACAAGTGACGTCTGAAGCTATTATGTCCAAATAGCAGGCCCACAAGTAACCTTAACCCGCTTCTGTCCAATCAGACACAGAACCCCCCCCCCCCCCTCCAACTTGGCCTGAGGTCCTAAAATAGGTTCTCTAGCTTGACGGAGATGTCCAGAATTTTTTTGTATCTGCCTTAGCTACCCGAAGTGTGACACTGCCTCTTGATCTAACACAAAACAGCTAACTTACTCCGACTTTTAGCAAATAAGCTACGCACCTAACGCATTTTATAAAACAACGTAAATTGAGTAAACTTTATTGCAATCGCGAAGTTACTTATCAAGTGCAATAATTTTATTGATCAATAACGATAGAACATGCACGTATTGAATGCGCATACTAATATATCTAATTCTAAGTTACGATACAATAACCTCATTGTATTTTAACGACCGTACATTGATAAGTAGCTGCCGTGTTTGCCGTTCAAGCGAATGACTTGAATGAATTGGATCCATACCTAATATACATACCTACAGCATCATTTCAATTTGCATTATAAATAGCCTTTACTGTAATAGGTAGCTTAACTACTGTCTTCTTTTAAATATAGCGTAGTCATAGTCAATGCGCTGCTTGATATATGGGCTTTCTTTCTAACATTACGACCAATCATACACGGTAGAATAGGTCATAACAGGTCTCCGATAACGTTTATGTAACATGGGGTACCTCAGGGCTGGGTACTTGGGCCACTTCTATTTATCGTATATCGTCAACGCCACTTTCCCTCACCTTCTCAGCATTATATCTAAGGTTATGGAGACTGGCATTAACACACACAGCTGGACAACAATAATATCATAAATGATCGCCAGTATGGCTTCCATAAGCACAGGTCTACGGGTGACCTCCTAGCCTACGTCATTCACTTGTGCAACAGAGCAATTGAAAATCATGGCGAATCGCGTGTTGTTGCACTTCACATATCGAAAGCCTTCGATAGAGTGAGGGACTTCTGGTCAAGCTTGCTGCTAACGGACTACCACCTGGCCTGCGCCAGTGGCTGAATAGCTTTTTGAACGACCGTTCTCTGTTTTTTTCAGTCGAAGACAGTTCATCAGACGTATTTTCAATAAACGCCGGTGTTATTCAGGGATCTGTCCTATCATCCACACTGTTTCTGCTGTACATCAACGAGCTGCTGGAAATAACATCCAATTCAATTCTACAACTGTGTACATCGTATACATCGTATACAAAGTTGGTATAACAGATTATAGGGCGGTTTTTTGAAAAAAAATATGAAGAAAATTAAAAAAATATATATTTTCATCGCTTCAAAAAACCCGAACTATTTTAGACTACGCCACTGCTCGTCTGATGAGCCGAAAGTAATACAGTGCGTAGGCATATTTTTGAAGGCTTGAATAGGAGCAAATCCAAACGACATTAAAAAAGAAATCTAAGCCTCTATTTATCATACTCTACCACCCTACACAGTACGTAGGAACATAATCTTTTATTGCCAAATTATTATGTATGCCAAATTTCGCAACGTAACACTTACAAAGGTTCGTTTTTGTCACGAGTGGATTCCCAAAGGCGGACACTGCCAATTATCGCGATGTTCTTAACTAGAATTAACATTCCTAATTAGTCTACTAATTATGCAAGTCTATAGACAATTGAACGAGGAAAACAGGGTCCAGCGGTCAAACTGTGGTTTTAACTAATTTTATTGCCTGCCGTTACGTGGGCATGAAAATGCTTCTTTGAACATCTGCTCATGTGAAAAGTCGTAAAAATGTTCCGAGAAAGCAAAATCCATTCGGGCACTCCTAATGCTACATTGAAGTGGACTGAAATAAATGAAATCGTTTAAGTACTTCTATTTATACGAATAAGGAGGAATAAGAGCATAGACAGGAGGGTAGGTGTCTGAGAATGTTATATTTGAAACGCTGCAGGTTGTAACCAGAATTGAAATTGCGATGCGGTCTTTCCTAAGATGTCGAACACTATTTAGCAACAAAAATCTATGCCTTAAACTAAGATTGAAGTTTATTGAGTGCTACGTATGGTCACAACTACTGTACGGAGTAGAAACTTGGACTCTCGAGGCTCGGACCATCAAAAAACTGGAGGCTTTTGAAATGTGGCTTTATCGGAGAACTTTAAGAATACCCTAGACGGCTAGAGTTACCAACGGGGAGGTCTTGAGACGAATAGGACGAGAGAGGAAACAGATAATAACAATCAAACGAAGAAAAACAACATACCTCGGTCATATTCTAAGGTATAACAAGTGCAAACTATTGCAGACTATCCTGCAAGGACGCAAAAGACAAAGATGCATTCAGAGAAGTGGTCGCCAACCTCCGTTAGGGGACGGCACTAGAACAAGAAGAAGGAGAAGAAGGTTGTAGCGATATGTATAATCCTTCTAATACCAGTACTGACATATAATGCAATCAAAACATCCCGTTGTTTTGGAAATTTAACCTATGTTTCATTTAAGCAAAGCATACAATCTATTCAATGTACAAAATTATTACTACACCAGCAGTTCGTGATAATTCATCTGATAAAAATTAATTTTGTTTCAAAAGGTAACTATTACGCGAACAACAACCCATGCTTTCAAAACATTATCTATGCTGTTAAAGAAATTGGTAAGTAGTATTCGTAACAACAACATCATATATCGAATTCAATGGCCCTTGTTGTTCGCTGAACTATAATCAGTATTCGGCGAGACTGATGTCCCGATTCAATGAACGTAAAAGGAAAGAACGGGGGGATCATCTTAGTGCTATTATCGGCGCCAACCCGCCAACATGGACGAGGTTGTTTCGTTGTGTTGTTTCAGTGTTAGCCGTGTTGAGTCATCTCGTGTTTTTGCTTTTTGCATCCGCAATTGTGTGATTTAAATGTGTCCAGTTATATATTAAATGGAGGACCTACTGAGAAATTGGGGCTTAGAAGAGCTAACAGCCACGTTTTTGAATGTAGGTATTTAGATTAGTCAGACAGTTATATTTCTGGTAAAAATGCAACAACTGGTGCAGGCCTGTGTCTAATTTTTATATCATGCTCCTTATAACTTTACACAAAATCACACCATTAAACATCCAATCGAATCGCTGTCGCTGTCCTCGTAACAAAATCTGTTGGTCCAAGGAAAAGAAAGTAGTTTAGAATCAATTACCAGACACAGATTCGATTCAACGACAGGCTGCGATTCGACAATACGATATAATCCGTTACCAACCATTGGATAAAACATCGCTGTATTTGAGGAATGCCGAGTGTAACGTCCCATTGAATCCAAGCGTAAGTCTTTGACAAAACGACAGATTTTTCTGTGTGTATGATCCAAGAACAAGACTAGTGTCACCAATATAATCCGAGGTACTTAAGTTCAAGCCTTGAAAATGGCGCCACAGCTAGCTCACGAAAGCTTCAGTAATTAAGTCTGTCTCCCGTACTTCGAATATTCCATTAAATGATTTGCTACACTTTTTGCGTTTGACGGTTAAAGTTTAGTGCGGTGACCCGAGCTCGCCATCTCTCCGACAAAGGTTATTAACAATATTCATTATTCAAAGCAATTTCTTCGCGTATGCCTCGGCGCGGTACCGATATGCAAGAGCGGAACGCCAAGTAAAACATTCATACAAAGATAATTTAAAGCTAATCAAAATGCATAAAAAGACGTTTTTCTGCAGAAAATTAACGTAGAAATGGCAATAGTGTATATGAATAGTGGAATATAAATAGTTACTTTGATTACTTTCAACTTTTTTTTAGCGAGTGTCCACCCAAAGCTAGCTTTTACTGCCGAAACTGAACCCAAAACTTTCATATAAGGGCACGTTTATATGGAGTACCAACTGATATATCTAGATTTTACTTCCCACACCGATAGGTGAGGGGAGTATTGTGATCGCAAAAATTTTTGATTTTGAGATAATACGCTTTTTGGGCGTTTTATGATGTGTACATAACGAAAATCCACGTCACTCATTTCCGTCGGTCTGTCTGTCTGGCTGTCGATCTGTCTGACGGTCTGTCGGTCTGTCGGTCTGTCGGTCTGTCGGTCTGTCGGTCTGTCGGTCTGTCGGTCTGTCGGTCTGTCGGTCTGTCGGTCTGTCGGTCTGTCGGTCTGTCGGTCTGTCGGTCTGTCGGTCTGTCGGTCTGTCGGTCTGTCGGTCTGTCGGTCTGTCGGTCTGTCGGTCTGTCGATCTGTCGGTCTGTCTGTCTATAATTTTGAAAATCGTTATACGGGGGGCGGAGTAATTAGCAAAAAACTAAAAATTTCAAATATGCCTCAAACTCCTTTTTTAGGCGTTTCAGGGTTTCATTTTCTACTTTTTCTTGGGTGGGGGTGAAAATGGGGTGGTTGGAGGGTGGGGGGTTGTAATACTGAAAAATTTGTTGTATTCGTAATGGGCTGTTCATTGATATGTGAATGAAAAACCTAGCGGCATGATACACTCTTTTAGGTCCATCCGAACGTTGCATGCTTATTATATAAACCACGAGACTTATAATTTGTGATGTATACATACGAGTATTGTCTTAGATCGTTCGATATCGCGTAACGCGAAAATTGTTCAATTGATTTTAATGAAATTTTGACATAGTATTGCTCCCAAGGCAAGGATGGAAAACGCGTATGTTTTGGAAAAATCGGGTCAGTGGCAGCGCAGCAATAATAAAAAAACTAAAAATATAAAAAAAACAGGCCAAACTTTGTTTTTAGGGGTTTCTGATCATTTTCTACGTTTTACTCTACGAGTTTTGCTTTAATTCGTTTTATGCATATTGCGCAAAGCGAAAATTATTAAATTGATGTTAATAAAATTTTGACACAGAATTTATTACCGCTGCGAGAATGGAAAACGACTCTGTTTTTGAAAAACCGTGTCAGTGGCAGCGCAGCAATAATAAAAAAACTAAAAATATAAAAAAAAAAACAGGCCAAACTTTGTTTTTAGGGGTTTCTGATCATCTTCTACGTTTTACTCTACGCGTTTTGCTTTAATTCGTTTTATGCATATTGCGCAAAGCGAAAATTATTAAATTGATGTTAATAAAATTTTGACACAGAATTTATTACCGCTGCGAGAATGGAAAACGACTCTGTTTTTGAAAAACCGTGTCAGTGGCGGCGCAGCAATAATCAAAAAATAAAAAACATAAAATCAGCTCAAACTTCGTTTTTAGACGGATTGGAGGCTCTTGATCGTTTCGCATCGTCCAGTTGAAGCATTCCGGAAAAAACTGTGGCGCCCTAGTTCCTAAGGAGGGAGACGCAAGAAACTATTTACGAGGGTTTTTGTGTTGGATGTTGTTTTTGTGGGCGGATGGGCGATAATTTAGTTGCAAGGGGATTTTAGACTATAGGTTCATGCAATGGGAAATAATAAAATGGTGTCATCATTACGTGTGGGAAGTACTGAGTCAATCAACTTGACTCCATTTTTTTCGACAACATTTGATGGAGTACGAGGGTTGCTCTATACCTCCGTCAATCCACCAGTACGCAGACAGCTGTTTCACGCTTATTAGCGATCATCAGTGCGCCATAGGTCGATTGACGGAAGTGGAGAGCATCAATTTTTCCATGTTTAATTAACATGTGAAAGATGTGCGAGTAAGACAGAATTCCTTCTGTCTTACTCGCATATTTGATGGAGTTCCCCAAAAGAAGCAATTTTATATTTTATAAATTGGAACGTCTTGGTACATCTTACTGTCTCCTATACCAGTGTTAAGAGGTGTCCAAGATTTCATGTTAGGCCATTTACTATTCCTTCTATGTATATAGAACATAACATTTACTCTGAGTTGGTGATAAGACAGGTTTTGGACAACTGGAATGGCGATATAACTATTGGCGGAAGCAAAATATACAACTTAAAATTTCTGACGATACAACCCTCGTTGCTGCTTCTCAGGAAGAACTAGTAGCCCTATTAAATATTTTAGAACAACATAGTGTAGTATAATCAATCAATCAATTAATCAATAGATAATATCTCCCTTGAGGTCCTCCACTCAATGTCGCTCATTCAGTCTCTTGTGTTCTCCATATTTTTGTATTCCTCGGAAACTTGGACTGTTAAAAAGACAGATGGAGCTTGCGTAGATGCTTTTGAAATATGGACGTCGAGAAGAATGCTGAGAGTTCCTTATACCGCCCATCGAACTAACGTTTCCATAGTGAATGAGCTCGGTAATCCAAAGAGAATATCTTCCATTGTGTCGACGAGAATGCTTGCATTCTTCGGACATATTCACAGAAGTGATAATATGGAGAAACTAGTAGTTCAGGGTCATGCCCCGAGTAGGTGGCGTCGTGGCCGTTCTTCTACACGCTGGGTAGATCTGGCGAAACAGTTGCTGGATATGAGTATCAAGACCGCCACTCTAGCTCCGACTTAATCCATTTTACGAGTTCACAGCGTGTCTGTTGAGACATTGTGACTATATGATGATAATATAGCGGCTCTTATCGAATCTATTTGTTCATCATACACTGAAAAAAACGTAGTTTGTAGATTTACTAAATTTTGTAAAACTGGTTGAGCATTTTACAAAAAAAATACAAGTAATCCATTTTTTCACAAAATATTTATAAAATTACAAAACGGTGTTGCATTTTTGTAAGACAAAATTACAAGATAATTGCCATTATATACAAAATGTTTGTTTTTACAATCTTCTTTTATAAATTTATAATTACTTTAGAAAAATGCGTCAATAATGTTAGTAAAATAATTGATTTCTTCGGTTCGTTTCAGTGGTAATTTGACTAAAACGCTTTATATGGCCACTTGCCCTCAGTACAGATTACGCGTTGCCGATGAAAGGTAGCACTGGCGGGCGAGAAGAATCAGCTTGTGTGAATAGAGAAACAGCGGACGGGTCGTTATTTTATGGATTTTGTTTTGGAAGTGCCTGTATATAACATGTAGTGGTGCTATTTGTGTTTGAAGTTTGAACATGCATTGGATAAAATGAATACAATGTGCATTTAAACAAGGTAAGCCGCGATCTTGGAAATATGGCTATCCTGTATATCAAATTTATTTAGGGATGCATTCATTTTTATTTTTCTTCTATATGATATGGTACTTTACTTTAAGAACAATATTTTCTTTAATTTCAAATGAAGAAGGGAAAAAGAAAATTTCCATTTACAATGAAAAAATCCAGCTCATCAATGCAAGTTCCTTTGAAGCAATAAAATTACTATTTGTCATATATTTTAATTCTAACTTGATTAATCTAAAAAATGTTTCGGTAACTTTGGAAATGACTTTGAGAGAAAGTCAAGTCACACTCCCAATAGGAAGGCAGTAATTTATTTTATTAATAAACTGGCACGCTAACTAGCTGTTTGCCTGGCCAACAAGCTGATATATAATATGCTTTTTTGTCAGCTGATAAGACTGAAACAGTTGATTTTCTATTTTGTGTTTGTATAGAATTTTAATGTCGTGTTAACTTATTTTCATACATAAAATAAAAATATGTTTACAATGACAGCATTTTCTTATGACCTATTATAATACGTTTTTTGTAAGACTACAAAGCAATTTTATAAAATGAGGTAAAATTACAAAATAAATCACTTAAAAATTTGTAATAAAACGTATAATGGTTTTACAATATAATCTAGTGCTATTACAAGTAAATTATATGAAATTACATATCTTACAAAATAGTTTTACAAAATATATATGCAAGAAACCAATATTATATCCTTAAAATTGAGTAAAATCGCATAGTAATTTCACAAATTATCATGTTATATCACAGACAAATGTTGTGATATTACAAAAATTTGCGAATTTACAATATTAGAAAATTACTAAATGAAATTACAAATCAGATTTGTAATATTACTAGCAAAATCGGTGGCACTAAATAACCTACGATTTTGCCAGTAATTTTACAAGACAATTTTTCAGACGACACACACAATATTCAATTCTCCCTTAAATAGCGCTCTGGTAGTTTAGGGATTGGTCTCTCCCTCTAGATTCGTGAAAGTGCTGTATATTACATGTTGGCAAAAACAATCTTAAGATGCATAATAAAGTTTTAAATAAAAAGCTGTTTCATTCATGCCAAGGTCTAGCTCAGTACGTTTATAATAGGTACAAAGCCCTGGAATATTTCCTTCAAAGTTATTTGCAAAGGAAAAACTCATTCTTAATTACTAGGTACAGTGTAGCACGTGGTAGGAAATCATTAACTGTCATTATGCACGGTTATGCATAGCGCATCTTCTTTACGACGTTCTTTCTCTGGTTCATTAATGCCTCAAATTGAATATTTTAGTGCAGCTAAAATGCACGCCCTGACGACACTTTGCTTCAAAGGCTACGTTTTAGACCTGCGTCTAGCTGTCACTCTATTTATGCATTAATTTGTTTATTTATACATCGACCAACAGTATAAATACTACTTGTATGTTGAAAATTTAATACGAAGGAAGCTTATGGCCAAATAACTTATCTTAGATGAGAAAATCTTGGGGTTGTGGCCAAAATTTTGGAAAAAGGGACTGGGTCACAGCATGGAAGAGACTCTGGTGCTAACAGCCAAGCTTTCGGCAATGTTTATTGCCATCTTAAGGGCTTTCTACATAGCTAGAAGAAAAAAAGAATTTAGTTTCAAAATATATAATGAATTTTAAAAGTTATACTCACAACGTTGGTGTCTGCCAATTTAAAAAATAGCAATCGCATTGAGTGCAAACGACTTCTTAATGCAGCTAAATAATCGTCACAATTTTTTCATAAATTTTTAAAAAGCTATGCTATCATGGCGTCTTCCACTTTGTTTGTTTACTGACCTGTCTCTTTTTTCAAAATTTTGGCCACAACTCCAAGATTTTCTCATCTAAATTGAAAATTTAATGTATGTTTCCTATTCACTAGTCATTAAGTTACTACATAACTACAAGACATCCATAAACAAACCTCAATACTGAATGCAGAAAGAAAAACTACACCTTGATAGGGTGAGTTATTAAAAAAGTATACCACGAATTAGGCAAGTTATAGTTGATAGATGATAAAACCTCCTAAATGGAAAAAGAGTACTACAAGAAAATATGTGTTAAATACTTCTTACACACAGAAAAATCGGTCGCTCTGTCAAAGACTTACGCTTGGATTCAATGGAACGTTACACTCAGCATTCCTCAAATACAGCGATGTTTTATCCAATGGGAAGTGTATAGTTGGTAACGAATTATATTGTAACTTACTGTACATTATGGTATTCGTGTATTTGTATTAGTTGTCATTGGTTGTCATACATGATGTAAAGTCAAAGTGCTAGGTTAGATCTTTTGAAGTGTAAACATCATCGAATCGTCTAGAGTTTTCGAGAATGACGGATGGATTCTAGAAATGTCATCGAATTCTCTAGATGGTTCGATGAAGTATATATAAGGGGCCACGGGTAGCGTGGTAGTTCAATTCAGTTGAGTTGAGATAAGGTTAAGAGATATTGTACTGAGTTGAGAAGTAAAACAGTGAAACTTACGTCCCGTTTGATTCTGTGGTGAAGAAAAAGAGGCCGTCGTGACAATATCATATTGTCGATTCAACTACAAGATGTCATTGGATTCCAATGAATAATTCAATCGTAGCCTGTCGTTGAATCGAATCTGTGTTTGGTAATTGATTCTAAACTACTTTCTTTTCCTTGGACTAACAGATTTTATCGCGAGGACAGCTGATTGATTCGTTTGGATGTTTAATTTTGTGATTTTGTATGAAGTTATGAGAAGCATGATATAAGAATTAGACATAAGCCTGCACCAGTTGTTGAATTTTTACCTGAAATATAACTGTTTGACTAATCTAAACACCTATACATTCAAACGTGGGTGTTAGCTCTTCTAAGTCCCAATTTCTCAGTAGGTCCTCCATTTAATATATAACTGGACACATTTAAATTACACAATTGCTGATGCAATACGCAAAACCACGAGATGACACAACACGGCTAACACCGAAACAACATAACGGAACAACCTCGTCCATGTTGGCGGGTTCGCGGCGATAGTAACACTGAGATGATCCCCATGTTCTTTATTCTTATGGAACATCAGTCCCGCCGAATACTGATTACAGTTCAGCGAACAAGAAGGGCCATTGAAACAAAATTAATTTTTATCAGATGAACTATCACGAACTGCTGTTGCAGTAATAATTTTTGTACATTAAATAGATTGTATGCTTTGCTTAAAGAAAACATAGGGCAAATTTCGAAAACAAAAGGATGTTTTGATTGCATTATATGTCAATACTGGTATTAGAAGGAAACAACTGTAAATATATTTAAAGCGATGGAATAACAGCCAACTATGTACCTACTAACAATTAATTGGAAACGCAACAGTATTTTTTTCTGTGTACGAGACATCCATATACAAACCTCAATACTAAATGCAGGAAGGAAAAACTACACCTTGATAGAGTGGGTTAATTAAAAAAAATATGCCACGAATTAGACAAGTTATATAGTTGATAGATGATAATACCTTCTAAATGGAAATATGAAGAATAAACACAAAAGAGTAATACAAGAAAATAGGTGTTAAAAGTAATTTTACTAGATCCTGGTAGGTAATTTTACCCGGCTCATACTTTATTTATGTCCACACGTACCAGATTCCAGTGATTTTGACTAAAGACTTCAACGACCGAGAAGAAGAGAAACCTGGGAGATCTCGATGCTGGATGACAAAGGGACACCCCTGGGATTTCTGTTCAGATAAGTCTAAGAATATATAGAACTTTAAACTACTATAAACTGTTATTATGTAAATATGACAAAATATGGGCCCACATAGTTGATATATCTACACTAGATCGCTCTTATTGAACTTTTTTGGCACTTACACACATAAAAAAATTCTCAAGTCAATAATTGTGATATTCTAGTAAATGCATACTCACAACAAGAATATCTGTTCTCACTCTAAGAAAGAATATTTGATGAGAAAATTATAGAAAATTGTATCAAGAATAATATATTTTTGATTTATATATACATATTTATTTTAAAGAAATATGCTCCGAAAGGAAATATAATTTTCTTTGCCACCAAGACTATAATAATTTAATGACAAGTAATTCATAATTTTATATCAAGATTACCGTTTTTTCCAGCGGTGTCCCGTTTACTTCTATTAAGAATATAGACAGCTTGCAAATGCGAACCTTCATTTACAATATGATAATCTTGGTTTGAAAATTAACGCTGTTTTACAAGCACACCCTATATTTGTATCAAGTAAATCATTTATTTGACGTCTGTTGCCCGTCCGCGTCCGCCACCATTATCGGTTTTCGGATTGTCGCATTCGCCCGCCGTCTTTAGCACCGTAGCGTAATATACCTGCATGCTGGATCCTGCATAACAGTACATTATAATATCTAGTCAAACTGTTAAATAAATTGCCATTGCCACGTGATACCCGTGATACCACCGTCAACCATCGGTCAACGAATCTGCCGGTAGTGCAGGTCCACCGACATTTGAGTCGCGTCCCAGTTCCCATCAGTTTCCTTATCACTGGATCTATCCAACCATGAATGAGCTATTAAAAAAATGGGGATGCGAAGACCTGACTCAGGTGTTCCTAGGTAAGTACCAAGTATATTAAATGTGATTTAGGAAATTTTGCACAGCTATTTCTCCAGAAAAATTTCTATATGATCATAGAAGAGTTTGAATGCTCAAATTAATACTATTAGATTCCTCATCCAAGAATATCACAATTTTGGAACAAAGTTGAGCTACTCGTGTCAAGTTTATGAAATGCTCCCAGTTGAGATTATGAAATGCTTCATGCCAAGTCAACACCTGACCTATTATTATTCTGAATTCAGGAAGGACCGTACAATACTGCAGGTCTGAAGATTATTATTATTTTGACTAAAGACCTCAACGAACACCAAGAAGATGGTGGGGGTTGCATGGAAGAGCAACGTAGTTGAATGCCGCCTCCAATTGTGCAATATTTTAAATAAAGACACATTATTATTATTACTAGCTGGGAGATATCGATGCTGGATGAGAAAGGATAACCCTGATGATGGGATTTCTGTTTCGATTAGTGAAAGATGCTGATACAGAACCTCTACATAGATTCGCTGAAATTATGGCTTAGACATTCTTCGTAGGTATAAAACGCTTTGTTTAATAGGTATGACTTAAGTTTTTTCTTAAACAACTCGTGACTTAGATTTTTGAAAGATTCTGGTAAAATATTATAGAATTTGATGCAATAGTAGTTATAGAGCCATTTCTAGATGTTTAAAGTCGTTGTTTGGGTATATTTAGTTTATGCATATTCCGTGTGGGACAGCTATGAATGTCACTATGGGTTTTGTATAGATGCAAGTTGATATGTATATGGCATAAACAAACAAATATATAGAGAGAGGGTAGTGTTAAAATTTTGAGTGTAATGAAGGCATCTCTACAGGGTTGCGTATATTTCAGTCCTGAAATGTATCGGATGCATCAGCGTCTTTGGAGAGCAAAAACTTTGGGCATATGAACCGAATGGCCCCAGTTCAGTACTGCATATGACATTTTTGACTGGAAGTAACCGTGGTATGTGGTTAAAAGAGCGTCATGAGAAACACAGTTTTTTAGATTTCTGATCATAAAAATGCATTTTGCTAGCTCAGAAAGAGTATTGTTAACATGGGCCTCCCATCAGGTCATATGTGTATCAACCCACACGCCTAAAAAAATTTACTGACTCTAAGGAATCAATGTTATGTTTACGCAGACTGATTATCATCGATTGTGTTTTGGAATCATTTAATGTTAGCTTATTTGCCAAGAACCATTTTTCTAAACTTTCTCGAAACATGGCATTTTCACTGCACAGTGCTTCTATAGATTTTCCGCTAGTATTAGATTCATTGCAGTATTGCAGTTAGGAAGGTCATTAATATAAATTAAAAATAAGAGTGGCCCATAAGGACCTGCCTTGTGTGCATTACTATTATTATTTACTATTTTGCATTTCTTATTTTTTCTCACTTGGTTGCGGTAGTAACAAGTATTGACGGGCTGTGCCAATTCAACACCTGACCTATTATAATTCTGAATTCAGGAAGGACCCTACAATGCTGCAGGTCTGAGGATTATTATTATTTCGACTAAAGATCTTTAACGAACACCAAGAAGATAGTGGGGGTTACATGGAAGAGCAACACAGTTTAATGCCGCCTCCCATTCTGCAATATTTTACTATGTCTTGTAACATTAATACAAATAAAGACACATAAGCATTAAGTTTATACTCAAAAATTTGGAGCAAATACTCACACAACACGTGGTGTGAATAAAAACCAGAAGCAAATACTCCACTTGAGTAGATACTCTTATGTACAATTTCTAGTGAGTATATTCTCATTTTTGATATGAATAAAAATGTGTTTATGCTCTTTAGAATGAGAATATACTCCAGAATTTTGAAGTCAGATAGTCACCAGACTCAAGTTTGACCGCGGTACAGTTATGGCTTAGTTCGTGTTTAATTTGCGATCAAAAAAATATTATAAACCTAGGAGAAGCACGTGTGATCATGACTTTAAGCCTTTAGTAAAGAAAATGTCGAGTGGCTATCAATTAATTTTTTGGGTGTAGAATCTGAAGAAACAAGAGGTGGTGCTATATGTAACACTGATAAAATATTTTTGAGATACGTAGGTGATCCGGGATTTCAAACAGGAGTAGCAGAAGATATTGATGTTCACCAAACTTCTGTTTCTAAAGTAGTGACAAAAGTTGCTGACTAGATGATAGAAACATGTGGACGGAGGATAAAATTCCCTAGCACTCCGGCGGATGTTATAAAAGCCAAAAGAAAATGGCAAGAAAAGTACACTTTTCCATGTGCCGTGGGTGTGCTCGATTGCAACCCAGATTAAAATTAAATAATCACCTCTTCATGGTGATGAATACATTAATCGCAGAGATATCGTAGCATTAATGTTCAGGCCACTTGCAATGCAGACGAGTAGTTTGCAAGCGTAACTCAGAAATGTTTAGCATTGCAAAGAGAGAGTTTCAGACATCGAATGCTTCAGGAGAGGGATACGGCTAATGGTGCCTTTTAGAAACCCTAATACTCCGGCAGAGCATCCTTATAACAGCTGGTGTTTGTGACTTAGAGAAAAGTATGGGAAAATCAGGTCACATAGTATGCACAAATCCCATTTGGGATTCGCAACTTTTATTACTTTCTTCCTCACTGCTTTCACTCATTGTACCAATAAATACTCGCTGACTGCCTGCTTCGATAATATTATCAGAGATTTAGAAAAATGCCGAACGCGAACGTTTGTTATCTGACACTTCTGACAGACTCTGTCAAGTTTGAAAATTAAATAGCGAGTATCTACTCTTATGTACCAGGAGCAGAAACTCATCAAATCGAAATATTTTTATTCATATGGAATGGAGTACAAACTAGCGAGTATCTATCCTTATGTACCAGGAGCAGAAACTCATCAAATCGAAATATTTTTATTCATATGGAATGGAGTACAAACTTAGTGTAAAGTCGGGTATATTGTACCAGTTGTTAAATTGTACCAACTCGATATTTATTAAATTGTAAGCTTCTAGTGTCACCTAGTTTACTTGTTTTATACCTCCTGTTGTCAAAACATAACCCACCAATAGGCATAAAAAGTTAAAATTTGTGTTTTTCGGAAAAATGCCTTTACGCAGTAAGTATTATGCTTATCTTAGATAAGCCTTTGTATCCAAATGAATAATTTTTGGTAGTTGAGTTGGTATTCTTTGTAATTATTGGACATTTCCGAGGACATTTCGAAAGAGTTTGGAGGGTTTATATTTACCCTAAGTTCACTTTTAAAAAAGAAACAAAGCAGTTTGTGTCAATCATATTATCGGTTCTGTAATTTGGACCAGCACCTCCTTTGTTAAATCGTACCGGTACAATTTACCAAACTAGTATTTTTAATACCGCCAATGGTTAGAGCAAGATATGGAAGCAGCAGTAAGAAACTATAAAATTGCAAAATTTGAACTAAACGAGATCTGCAAACTATACAAAATTCCGAAGCCGACTTTCAACAGACACTTATTGGGTACGCATACGAAAGCAAAACCAGGAATTAAATCGTTGGGACGATTAAATCTATGAATGTTTTGTTTTACTAACAAGCTTCTAATTTGTGATTTCTATATTCAAGTTTAACAAATGAAAGGTTTAATTCATTATAATGTCTTGTCTTACAAATCTGTGAAAGGAACATCTAATGCGTTTTGCTATGGTACAATTTACCAAACCGGGTGGTACAATTTAGTGAACCAGTTGGGTAGATAGTACCGTTTGCAACATTTTAAAAAAACATTTATTATGCCAAGTTGTCGCTTCTTAATATGAATCTTTCCTATTCCGCATTTTGATAGAAACATGTCAAGTAATCTTAATTTATATTTTAATTGAATTCAAATGAGTCAATAGCGAGTTATTTGATGAAATATGCAAAGTGGAACAATTTGACCGACTTTACCCTATACTTTATGCTCATGCTCATGAGAACATACTCGGAGTCATAGAGTTAACATCTCTAGAGGGAGCCTAATTTGAATATTGGCCAGCCAACATCTAAAGCGCTATTGCCACTCTTCTTCGTCCGCTTCCAGTTTCTTCAAAATCTGGCAGTTTCCGCAGTTTGCACACAAAGTATTCAACTGGGTATTTAACTATACATTCCAATACACTTGCAGTGTAACTGATTTACGTGAAGATAATTTGTATTGATTTAATGGAATACCAAAAATGGTAAATTTCATAGCGGAATGTCGCAATAACTTCTAATATGTCATAAATCTAGCAACGTACAATCGGCGTGCCCTTAAGCTGTCATGTGGCTGTCATTGTAGTTGCGGTTATTGCGTGTGTCGAGATTTTTGTGATTTTAGTGTATATTTGAGTGACTTTGTGACCATTTGTGGAATGAATTAAATTATTTATGGACAATATTGTCATAATTGCATGATGAGACAACATAAAAAGTGCATAGTTTGCTGTAATAGCGACGAATCGGTGAACACTTCTTATCATAGGTGAGTATAGGTTTTGTATTAGTTTTCAGTAGCGTAATATATGGGGATAAGTGGGAAGAAAAGTAACTTCACTCTAGTTTGAGGAATAATAATAGTTGTTTAATGTGTGTTTTGTGCACGTATTACATTCATGTCAATCAACATGAATTTTCCAAATTCCGTTTTTTAAACTATTTGAGGACGTGAAATGCAAAAATGTATGCCACATTTACTTACATAAAATCTATCTATGAGAATTTTATAGAACTGGATATTACCTAATGCAATTATTATATTTTATTGCTGAAGTAAAAATACGATGCAGCCATTCCAACAGACTACCTTTCAGAACACTGTTAGATATGTTTTGAAAAACACTTCATGGTAATAATAAATTATCAACTGTTACAATGAAATTATAATAAGGGTAACTCTCTAAGTAGGTATAGCTAAATACTAATTACAACTTGGGTATCAGTTTGTAACATCACAGTAATAATTGAATCTATTAATGGACATCCAATTTTAATATAAAGCCGCACGCTACTGGTAATGCCCTTAAGCTGTCAAAATTTCCGTTACATGTTGGCTGGTCAGCGACCCGTGCATTTTGTTGTTTACACTCCCTCTATAGATGTTAACTCTGTGCTCGGAGTTTAAACTCTGGTATTATTCATATCACCCATTATTATTGTCTGGGATATATCGATGCTGGATGAGGAAGGAAAACCCTGATGGGATTAGTGAAAGATGCTGCAAGTGTGACAAAATAAGCACCCCTACAGTTGTCACATCTACATATCCCGATGTTTACGCTTGTAAGCGGACTGTAAGCAGCACATTCCGTGGCAACGCACGGCGTCGAATGCGGGCAAAAATCCGAGCAGTCGATCGGGCCGACGTACACGTCCACACCCCACCCGTCGCCCAACACCAATGACTCTCAGCCGCAACATAAAAACCGAGATGCTATCCCAAAGACACTAATTCAAATATCAATATCTGCCCCCACCAGCGGCTCGGCTGTTTTCGACAGGTCGCCGGTGCCCCCACCACCTGGGGCACGGCCGCTCAGAGGAGGAGTCCGCGGCCACTCGCGGTGGAACCTGCACATCTGTCACACGGGCTGCGAAGCTCAAGGCGCACTTCGACTTACGCTTCCTTCGGTGGCGTGGTGATATATGCTGATGCGGGACACGGCGGACTGTGCTTGAGTGCCGCGCGACTCTTCTCTTTTGGATTCAGTGCTTTCTGTGACCCTCAGTGACTTGTGCCCCCACCCACACACGGACTGGGTTCTATAGTGCGTGCTTCGGTGATTTGGACTGTTTTGCGGTTAAGGTGAGTGATATTTTAGGGTAGTTAGGCTTGGAGATTTCGACGGGCAGTGAGGAGAGTAGCTCGGGAGATATATATGCTAGATCAGAAGGGAAACTTCTGTAAATTTGGGGCATTGCATGCTCAAGAATAATTAAAATCTAATTTGCACCCATGAATGGGATATATGTCTTAGAAACTTCTTAGGAGCTGTAAAGAAGGTAGCCTTAGAGATATGGACGATAAACGAGAGAAGAACTCCTCATAGTTTTTGCTCTGTCATTATTGGGACACTAGATGCCTAAATACAACTTATCAAATTTCGATATACTTTTGGGCATTCATTTTGGAGTTTGAGAACTTAGATAGGCCGTAAATCTTGGTGGAGTAATTTGTAAGAAGTCGATGCTATTTCAGGAGTAAAATCTCTAAAGTTTGTGTTTGTGGCGTTTTTTGCTTGAACATGAAAAGGTATTTGTGAATTTTGATGCTTAGATGAGATATAAGGCTTAGACACTTTATCAGGTGACAGAAGTAAAATATCTAAATTTTGTGTGGCATTTTTGGCCCAAAACAACGTCATGTAGAGATATTTGGATGCTTCAATGGGTGGTTGAGCTTGTTAGATATCAATCCTGACTCAGAGAGAGAAACTAAGGAAGCATTAAACTTTGAGACATTAGGTCTGTTTTTACAGCAATCACAAACTAGTCAGCGTCAATTTGATTGGCCAGTACTAGTCAGAAATAGTTTGACAACTGCAATGGGGAATACTGATTGGCTCTGACTGGTTTGTGATTCTCTGTAAAAACAGACCTAATGTTTGCTCAAAAATGTGAACCTTTGTTTTTTCAAGCGCTTTAGAACTTGAGCACTTACCTAATTGAGATGTAGGTATGCCATGAAAAAAACGCGAAACTTCAATATGTACCACTACATGAAGAGGTATTTGTAACTTTTGATGCTGAGATAAAATGTAAAGCTTGGAGAGTTCAACGGGCAGTAAAGAGCTATGCTAGATCAGAAGGGATACATACAATTTTTGTCATGCTTATGATCATTAATTTTTGAATACTTAAATGGGACTCAAATACGTACCCCTACATAAAGAGATTCTTTAGAAAGAATCTAGGTACTTAAATGGAAAGTTCAAAAGATATCTAATATGTACCCATGCATAACTATGCGCTTAGGAATTTGGGTACTTAAATGCAGTGAAGCTTCTAAGGAGCCGTAAAGAAGGTAGCTTCAGAGATATCTAGAGTGAATGAGCAAGCAACTCCTTACAGTGCTTGCTCTGTTATTAAAGCATTATGTGCCTAAATACGTATCAAATTTCGACATAGTTTTGGACATCAATTTTGGGTTTTGAGTACTTACATGGGACGCAAAGCTAGAAGATTTCATCTGGTAGCTAAGAGAGTAGCCTGATGGGAGGTTTCTATATACTAGTCCAGAATGGAAGTCGCTGCAAATTTTATTTTTTCGGGCCTTCTGTGTTCAAAAGTAATTCAGATTTAATTTGCACCCATGAATGGGATGTAGGTATGTCTTGGAAACTTCTGAGGAGGTGTAAAGAAGGCAGCCTCAGATATATTGACAGTAAATGAGAAAGGAACTCCTTACAGTTTTTGTCGTGTTATTGAGACACTATATACCTACCTAGATATTCATATCAAACTTCGACATGCTTTTAGAGTTTGAGTAGTATTAGATGGGACGTGAAGCTTGGTGGACTACCTTGTGAGATGTCGACTTTGTTTCAGAAGTAAAATTGCTCTCAAGTTTGTCTTTGTGCCCGCTTCAATGATTCGGACTGTTTTGCAGCTAAGACAAGTGATATTAGGGTAGTTAGGCTTGGAGACTTAAACTGTGTTTTAATATCTAAAGATTCATCAAATTATTATTACATGCTTATGGACCTGGATTTTGGAGCACTTTGAAGTAAAATCTCCCAAATTTTTTGGTTTGCGGCATTTTTGCCTAAAAGAGGCTTGACATCGAACAGTGAGGCATCCTTTGCTAAAAAAAATAATATATGCACATATATGAAGAGATTGTTTTTAATTTAAATAAAACCGTAAAGAAGGCAGCTTCAGTGATATAGACTTTAAATGAGAAAGAAACTCCTTATAGTGTTTGTTCTGTTATTGAGGCACAATATACCTAAATACATATCAAATTTCGACATGCTTTTCGACATTCATTTTGGAATTTGAGCACTTTAATGGGACGCAAAGCTTTGAGACCTCATCAGGTAGTTAAGAGGGTAACCTGGGCGACACATTTGTGCTAGACCAGAAAAGAAGTAACTGTAAATTTTGTTTTTGAAACATTGTTTGCTCAATAATAATTCATATCTAATATGTACCCATGCATAAATAGGCGCTTAGGAGTCTGATGGGTACTTAAATTGCCGTGGAACCATCTAAGGAGTCGCAAAGAAGGTAGCTTCAGAAATATCTACAGTAAATGAGCAAGCAACTCCTTACAGTGCTTGCTCTGTTATTAAAACATTATGTGCCTAAATATACGCATCAAATTTCGACATAGTTTTGGACTTCAATTTTGGGTTTTAAGTACTTACATGGGACGCAAAGCTTGAAGATTTCATCGGGGAGTTAAGCGAGTAGCCTGACGGGAGGTTTCTATATACTAGTCCAGAATGGAAGTCGCTGTAAATTTTATTTTTTCAGGCCTTCTGTGTTCAAAAGTAATTCAGACCTATAATTTGCACCCATGAATGGGATGTAGGTAGATATGTCTTAAAAGCTTCTGAGGAGCTGTAAAGAAGGTAGCCTCAGATATATTGACAGTAAATGAGAAAGGAACTCCTTACAGTTTTTGTCGTGTTATTGGGGTATTAATATCAAATTTCGACACTCTTTTAGAGTTTGAGGATAGTATTAGATGGGACGTAAAGCTTGGTGGAGTACCTTGTGAGATGTCGACGCTGTTTCAGGAGTAAAATTTCTCTAAAGTTTGTTTTTGTGCGCGCTCCAGCGTTTCGGGCGGTTTTGCAGCTAAGGTATTAGGGTAGTTAGGCTTGGCGACTTCAACCAGCAGTTAGGAGAGTAGCCCGGGGGATTTCTATGCTAGATCAGAAGGGAAGCCACTCTAAATTTGGGGCATTGCTTGATCAAGAATAATTCAAATCTAATTTGGGAATGAGAAAAGAAGTCCGCATAGTTTTTGCTCCGTCATTGAGATTCTAATATATACTATATACTATACTATCAAATTTCGATATACTTTTGGACATTCCTTTTAGAGTTTGACATTTAGATGGGACGTAAAGCTTAACTTGTAAGATGTCGACGGTATTGCAGGAGTAAAACCTCTCTAAAATTTGTGTTTGAGACGTTATTTGCCTGCACAATCGTCAAACTTACTTACAATATGTACCCCTATATTTTTTTTTTTTTTTTATTTATTTATTATCCGTAAGACATGAACTTACATGTATAGGACTTGTCACATAATAAATACTTACAAACGAACATAGTCACTGACACAATAATAACATTTCTCTATGAAGAATTATTTGTGAATTTTGATGCTTACATAGATGAAATGTAAGGCTTGGAGACTTCAATGGGCAGTTAGGAGAGTAACCTACATCTATGCTACAACAGAACGGAAGTCACTGTAAATTCGGTTTTTGAGACATTGTTTCCTCAATAATAATTCAAATACGGTTTGGACCCATGAATGGAATTCATCCTTTGGGAACTTCTGAGGAGCTGTAAAGAAGGTAGCCTCAGAGATATGGACGGTAAACGAAAAAAGAACTCATAGTTTTTGTTCTGTTATTGAAACATAAGATACCTAAATACTCATCAAATTTCTATATACTTTTGGACATTCATTTTGGAGTTTGAGAACTTAGATGGGCCGTAAAGCTTGGTGGAGTAATTTGTAAGATGTCGATGCTATTTCAAAAGTACCTAAAATCTCTCTAAAGTTTGTGTTTGTGGCATTTTTTGCTTGAACGAACGTCAAACTTCAATATACATGTAGAGATATTTGGATGCTTCAATGGGTGGTTGATGGGCTTGTTAGATATCAATCCTGACTCAGAGAAACTAAAGAAACATCGGACTTTGAGACATTGTTTCCTTAAAAATATGCACCCTTACATGTTGAAGTGCTTCAAAACTTGAGCACTTAATTGGGATGTATATGCCTTGGAAACTTCTAAAGAGCCGCCCTACAGAAGGTAGTCTCAAGGATATCGAAGGTAAATGAGAAATGAAGTTCTTATAGATTCTGTTTGTCATTTTTCTCCTGAAAAAACGTCAAACTTCAATATGTACCACTACATGAAGAGGTATTTTTGAATTTTGATGCTGAAATAAAGTGCAAAGCTTGGAGACTTCAACGGGCAGTTAAGAGAGTAGCCCGGGAGATATCTATGCTAGATCAGAAAGGAAGTCACTCTAAACTTCATTTTTGAGGCTTTCCTTGCTCAATTATAATGTGCACCCGTATACATGGATAGGCGCTTTAGAATTTGTGTACTTGAACGGGATGTAGGTATGCATTGGAAACTTCAAAGAGTTGTAAGAATGTAGCCTCAGAGATATCGACGGTAGATGAAGAAGGAACACCTTATAGTTTTTGTTATTTATGGTCAAATACAGTTTTTGGATAACACCTAAAGCTTCTCGAAGTAACCTGTTAAATGTTGGTGCGATTTGGAGAGGTATTTGTGACTTTTTAACGTTTAGATGTTATGGTAAGGCTTGGAGACTTCAACGGGCAGTAAGGAGAGTAGCCTGGGAGATATCTATGCTAGATCAGAAGGAAAGCCTCTGTGAATTTTTTTCTTCTGAAAATACGTCGTGCCTATGAACATTAATTTTTTAACACTTAGATGGGACGCAAAACTTGACGACAGAAGCGAAATGTTTCTAAATGTTGTGTCGATGGCATTATTTGCCTAAAAAATCATCAATCCCTTTATATTTTCTGTATTTGAGGCACTATAAGCCTAGATGCATATCAAATCTCGACATGATGAGTCACTATATCACTATATCTATGGATACATGTTAAGTTTAGAGACTCCGATAAGTACAGTAATGAGAGTAACTTGGAGATATAGATGCTAAGTAAGAAGGAATATCGCTGTCAATTTCCTTTTTGAGTCATTATGTGCCTACATGGAGAGAAATGGGTTATGTCATCTTCGATGGGTGCTATGGATAGTAGCTTGGGAGATATCGATGCCAGATCGCTACATCTTGTTTTTGAGGCATTTTTTGTCTACAGAAGCATCAAACTTTGATATTTATGCTCCTATGTATGGAGAAGAATTTCATTATAACAGAAGGGAATCGTTTTAAAATTTTGTTTCTGATGCATTGTTGTCCAAAAGTGCGTTTGATATCCCCTACATGTACAGGCATTTTGTATTTGAGGTTCTTGTATGGGATATAAAGATTAGACACTGCATAGGATAGTAACGTGAGAGATATCGAGGCTAGATCAGAAGTGAAGACCCTCTAGTTTCTGTTTGTGGGACACTATCTGATATTGAGATGGGATGTTGGGTTTAGAGACTCCAACTGGCAATAAGAAGAGTAACTGTTAGATCTTGATACAACATGCAAAAGCAATCATTATGGAGCCTGTTTTGAGACATTTTTTCTTAAATATACGTCAAATTATACAGCCCAGATAAGCACTTCAGTATTTGGAAGCTTATACGGGATGTACGGCTTGGAGACTTCAACAAGCAATAAGGACAGTAACCTGGAGATATCAATGAGATGAGAAAACAAACTTTTAAATTTTGTGGACCTTCGAAAAACAGCGTTCCACTCACACTGATTTAGACTGTTTTTGAGCACTTTTGAACTTGACGCATAGATAGAACGTTAGACTTGCACAAGAGCAACCTGTAGGTTCATAGACATATCAAAAGGCTTTGTCTGTCTGTATTTCTTTCAAACTTGTAGATTCCCAAAAACCCTAGATGCGAAGCTTTTATGGGCACTTCATTACTCATCAGTAAGTGATTTGACTTCTTTGTCCATTACTGATATAGGTCTTCTGTTTCAAACTTTCGTTGAAGTCGACTTTCTTAGCAAACATTTCTGACATACCTACAAGTAATTTACACAGATTTGACTTGCTTACTGGTACTAGTTTACTAAAATCTAACGATGAACTTGTTCATAAACTATTTCCAATATTGAATATATACAAATCTCTATAATATACAGTGAACTGATTGATTTTGGGAGTTTTCTCAAAAGTATAAGAATAGTTATCAAATTGTGTACAGAAATGTAGTCAGATACCCCTCCTGCTAGATAGAAAGTAATCAGTTAAGAAGTAGTTTATTCAGTTTTGATTTGTTTATGTGTTACTCGTTTTCTTTTACTAAAATCTTATGACAAACTTGTCCATAAACCATTTCCAATATCGAATGCCTATATAAACAAAATCTACGGTATTATGGACTTTATTGATGAGTCTATTTGCAGCGGGTGATATGATGCATCTCTAAGATTATACGTAATATTACTGAAAAAAATTAAAACACGTTTCTGAGTACAAAAGCGTAATAGATTGTAAAGAATGACTCACTTCTATCTAATTTATATGGCGGTGATTGACAGATTATGTACCGGATATTCTTAACTGAATCATCGCCCCATCATGCAATAAAAAGTGTTTTTCATTCAAACCTTATTGTTGAGGCGGTAAATCCTGAAACCATTAAAATGCAGTTAAACTACAATTATCCAGAAATGAAGGATTATCCCAAGATTAGGGACGGTGCAGCTTATTTCTCTCATTTATAATCATGATTATCGACAAATACTTTTCATTCGAGGATTTAAAACCCAGGACCATTTGCTGACCACCCATTTACGATGGTGATAATGACGGATATGGTTCTTTCTTCCTTGCGGTCTAATAATTTAAATTTTAAGGTGAGATATCTATATTTAGAGCTTCATTAGCATCAGGTGCATTATTGTCTTTTATCTTTTTTCCCATTCATACCAACGGAGTACAAATCTCAGGAAGAATGAATTGCTTTTTCGTATTAAAATGAAATTTATTTCCCCGAAATGCGCTAAAGTTGTTTGTACACATCAGATTTATTATAATAAACGCTTAAGATATGTGAAAAAGTACCTATATACAAGAGGTTTAAATAAATACACGATTACTACTGCATTAGACCTATAAGATACTCACCATCAAAATACCACTTTGACTTTTGAGTTTTGTGTATAGTATTGTATTACAAAGCATTAGCATTTCAAAAATATTCATCCAGATTTTCAAAAAATATAAGGCGCGTACCATGTATTTTTTGATGTTGATTTCACCTGATTGTGATTATACTAGTAAAGCTAAGAGCCTGTAGACAGATAGTAATATACTACTAAATACAGTATTTGATTTCGTTAACAAATATATTTTTAATTCCAGTAGCTTGCCGTATAGTAGCAAGAAAAGTTAAAGCAAATAAACAAACTCTTGTGAGCCCTTAAAATGTATTTGAATCTAATGATGAATCGTCTTTATTGAAAATAAACATATCATGTAAGATGAGGCTTACATCAGGATAGGGCATCGGTGGCGAAGTTTAGCAAAGTGCTACTCTTACACTTAACCACCAGCGTCTCACATTTATTAGATGTTAAAAATAAACTAAACAAACAAAAACGAAAAAGTTATATAAAATAAAATATATAGTTTGATGATTTATGTTGTACTTCTCATAACACATATTTATGTATGCTTAAAGACTTAAGAAGAAAGACAAAATGAACTGTTATTTAAAAGCGTCCATAGTTAAAATATGCTATGTTTTACTATGGCATATTTGCTCTTAAATTTAGTTGAACATCAAATCCAAAAAAAACACATAAATATTCATAGTTTCTTAATTATTTATAGAATATATTTATGTATGTTTGAAAACTTAAGAAGAAAGACAAAAAGAACAGTTATTCAAATATATCCATAGTTAAAATATGCTATGATGTTTTACCATGGCATATTAATTTGCTCTTAAATTTAGTTGAACGTCAAATCCAACAAAAGTACTTAAATATTCATAGTTTCTTAATTACAAATCATACTAACATTCCTTTGAGAGTACAGCACAGAATATACGTAGTCTTGAAACTAGGTCATGTTCCACCAAAGACTGAAATTATGAAGAAATGACTGATGATTGGGCAAAGTACATAAAAACACGTCACCAGTCTGATGGTCTTCATCAATTCTTGTAATTGTTTGTTTGTTTTAACCAATTTGGTAGAATGTAAACGTCAGACAGATCACTTTTTGCAGGTGCGAACTCAACATCTTTTGTTGACATTTCATTAAGAAGGAATTGAATAAAAATAATAAAATTATTACGATTACTTTTTTCTCATTTATCATAACACTGAGAAGAAATTGTCGTGGCAAATTGAAATCGGATGTCAGATTATAAAACCTTCTGTAAGATGAAGTATGTTTCCGAAAGGGTTTTAAATATTTGGAAAATGTAGGCAAAAAACTGACCTGTGTGGCATGTATCTTATACAGCTGAATTGTATTAGCTGTATAGAGCTTTAAATAAAGTTTGAAGACCTCGTTGTTATTTTTGTGTTATTAATAGTATTTTTTATCTATTTTGCATGAAAGTTGGGTAATGATTCTAAGCACTGGATTTGACAGTATGATGATGCTACCAAAACATAGTAAGACGTACCTCTTGCATTTCTGTTTGTGAATTGTGATTCTGTGAAGTATCAGAATTATTTGGACTCTGGAGATTTTAGCTTCAAAACATAACATGCTGTATAGAGCTTTAAATAAAGTTTGAAAACCTCATTGCTATTTTGTGTTATCAATAGGATTTTTTAGCTATTTTTCATGAAAGATTCTCAGCATTAGATTTGACAGTATGATGATGCTACCAAAACATAGTAAGACGTACCTGCGCATTTCTATTTGTGAATTGTGATTCTGTGAAGTATCAGAATTATTTGTGACTCTGGAGATTTTAGCTTCAAACATAACATGCTGTATAGAGCTTTAAATAAAGTTTAAAAACCTCATTTATATTTTTGTGTTATTAATAGGCTTTTTAGCTATTTTTCATGAAAGTTGGGTAATGATTCTAAGCAATGGATTTCACAGTATGATGATGCTACCAAAACACAGTAAGACGTACCTCCTACATTTCTATTTGTGAATTGTGATTCTGTGAAGTATCAAAATTATTTGTGGCTCTGGAGATTTTAGCTTCAAAACATAACATTTCAGGTTTTTTTTGTATAGTTCTATCATCTATAAATAGGTATAAAACCTCGGTCACACGTGCATGCTTTAGCTCGTACTTACTTGTGCAAACCAGTTTGCATCGGGAAGCCCGTGCGTGTGGATGTTAAGAGACGGTAGCTCGCGCAAACCGAATAGTGTGGCTTGTGTAAATTTTAGTCTGCTAAAAAGCCTGTGTGTGTGACCATAGGGTTCATTTTTAAGGATAGCAGCACCTATACGAAATAGTAAGTTTCCGAGTTATTAAAAAGTGGGGGTCTGCGCGAGCTTAGTCGAATGGTGTGAACACTTAGCGGTATATACCGTCTGGCAAGTCGCTTCAGGTGGCCGCCCCTTAATACACAGTTTCTTTTTTCTATATATGATTGAGATAGTTTTGTTCATAATTGATAAAAGCTGTGATTTATGAATTCCATTGTCCAACCATAATGATAGAGACTTTAATGTTTGCCGTTCCACCGTGAGAGGGCGCTATCTACAATTCTCAATGGATTATTCGCATAGAGTTATTTTTTTATAGCTTTGGGTGATATGTCAAACTGTTATAGGCGTAGCATTTTACTTAGCTTGTGGTAATCTTGTACCGTATTTCAATGAAGGCATCGTCTTCTTTATTCAGAACATTATCTAGCTGAACTTATTTGCCCGAAGTGTGAGACTCAGTCATCTGCTATACAGGGTGTTTACGATCTTAGTGCATTAATTTGGAAGAACGATAAGGTCATGATATTTCGAACCTGAAATCACTAGTTAGCGCATAGTTAAACAGAAAAAAATTAAAAAAGTATGACGGCAAAATCACAATCCGGCAACATTGCCCAGTATTCGCCCTAGTTTCTGTCAGGTGTTTTTGGAGATATTCACTATGTAAACAAATGTTATCTCCAGACTTATTGCCGCATATTCTGTGTTATCAGAAAATGTTGCGATTTTTTTTGAAACTTCAAATTTGGGATATTCATATTATATTGGTGCTACAGGCATTACAATGATGTGTAGTATTCGTACTTTACATAACGGCAATAATATCGTAAACACCCTGTATATCTCATCACAGAAGTGTTAACTGAGTTTCGTCATGATGTGTGGCGCCGTACTTCAAATGCATGCCTACGATATTTGACTTTTTTTGCTTACAGGGTATATACTTTTTAATTATGCAAAGATCTCAGTTTACAATAGTTTAAAGTTTGCTTCTTTATCCTTATTGCTATCTCTAAAGCTGCCCACAGACGCTCCAGAAATCCTCAGAGGAAAACTGTACAGTCCTGGCCTGAAGGCCCTTGCACTTTGGCCTGAATACACCCTCCTTCACAGACCCTCAGGAAACCTTTCAGTTCAGTTCAGTTCTAGCAAGCATGGCATGAAAAGACGGCCTGCGCATGCGATCGAATGGTTTTTCAATTCCACATCCGACCTGTACAGTCCTGCGAGCCTCCACATACGCTCCGACAATCCTTGAGGCCAGGACTGTGCACTTTTTCCTCCGAGCATCTCCGGGGAGTCTGTGGGCCGCTTTAGTGTGTCAGTGCACCTTCAACATTCTTTTTATAGTTGGGTACATCTACATTTCTATGTTATATTTGGTCATTTGTGTCTCTTCACAATTAAGTGGGGATCAAAGTATGCCAGCTTATCCGACACCCGTGCCGGCAACAAAAAATCGGTCGGCTTGTCCCTCGAAGGCGAAGAAACAGCACACGTGGTCGTCCGTATTCCATCGTTTGGGATATGCCAGAGGCAATATGAAAAGGCAAATACAAATATCAAGGGAAGGTGGAAATTAGCGATGATCAAAATACAAATTCTAGTCATGCACACAAAACATAGGCACATGCAACTACCAAACATTAACCGTCAGTGAAGCCTCGCCCATCTTAAGGCTGAAAATTAACATAACAAAACCGTCTGTCCAGATCTCTATCTGCGGATTCCAGAAACTGCTACTTATCAAATTGACCGTACAAATCCGGACAATTGACTTTCATCGCTTTGAGCGATGCGGTTGACCGCACACTTTAAGCCTTCGAAGAGATTAGCAACCCTTCTGGTTCTGATTTCTGGTCCATTGGTGGCACCATAGGCGTCGTAAAGGGGCACTAGTAGTAGTAGTAGTAGTAGTGATGGGGAGGCGAAGCCAGGCAAGTAGGCCACCTTTGGCCCTTTTTGCCAACCCCACTGAACCAATCACTGAAAACACTAAAATTCTACACCCTAGAAAGCTCCTTGTCGAACCTACCAGACCTCCTGACGAAAGTCAGTATGTCCGACCATTTCGCTGAATATAGTGGCTCCTCCCCAAACTCCGTCGTGCCGAATATCTGCACCCTAAGGTTGCGATAAACTGCACATCTGCCCAGGAAGTGGAACGCTGTCTCGTCCTCCTCCCAGCATCTGGAGCAAATGGGGTCCCCTACCACTCTCATAAGTGACAGATGTCTATTCAGCCGGCAATGGCCAGTGAGAACACCCACCAGAAGGTTGAGCGTCTCTCTGCCTTTACTCAAAAGCCATTGCGTTCGGCCCCTATCAGGGCCTGCTATGAATCTTTTGGCTTGCCTGCAGTCGTCTCTCTCTAACCAGGCTTTCGCCAGTTCCTTGTAGGCCCAGTTATCCAGGGCCACATTGACCTGGCGTCTGCTAATTCCCAGCATAGGTTCTGGGCCAATGCAGGGGCTGCTGGCCCCTATCCTAGCTAATCGGTCCGCTCTCTCGTTACCCGGTATACCAATATGTCCGGGGACCCACAGTAGGGTCACCTTCTTATGTCTGGCCAACTTCTGAAGGGCGGCAGAGCATTCTTGTGCCAGAGCTGATCTGGCCCTCGAAGCTGCCACCGCTTTCAGAGCTGATTGGCTGTCAGAGCATATATATATGCTCTGTTCAGAACACTTTTCGACTTCCGTCGAGTATGCCGCCATCAATATCGCATACACTTCCGCCTGGAAGACAGTCGTGCAGGTTCCCAGAGCGAAGCTCCGCCGCACTTCTTTACCCTCCAGACAGAAGCCCGCTCCCCCGGATCCTGACTCCTTTAAGAGCGATCCGTCAGTGAAGCATACGAGACTATTGGGCGGAAACTTGACTTTCCCTCTCATCCAGTCGTCTCTTTCCGGGATGACTAGTGAGAATCCATTATCTAAATTTAAGATGTCCTTAGCTTTTTCCACCCTGAATGACGATATCGGGATATTACTCTCCGCGAATCGCTCTATTCTGGTGTGGCCAACTAATGGTTCTCGTGCTACCCACGTTCCCCCGTCACGCATTCTCAGGCAGGCCGACATCGCCTCCCTCTTTATCCAGAGGTGCAGAGGCGGCAAGCCCAAGAGTACCTCCAGGGCAGCAGTGGGTGTTGTCCTCATGGCACCTGTTATGCTCACTGCTGCAAGCCTCTGAATCTTTGCGAGCTTGAGCTTAACAGAGACCTTCTCTACGCTCGGCCACCAGACCGAGCAGCCATACTGGATCCTAGATCTGACTACTGCCGTATATAGCCAGTTTAGAACCTTGGGTTTGAGGCCCCAGGTTCTGCCGACTACCCGACGCAACTGCCACATGGTAGCTATAGACTTTTTATACACATAGTCGATATGCTGTGCCCATGTGAGTTTATTATCAATTAACACCCCCAGGTACTTGACCTCCTGTGTTAGGGTCAGCGGTACACCGTGGAGAGTTGGGGCTTTAAAATCATCTATCTTCTTCCTGTGAGTGAATAGGACCAGCTCAGTCTTCACTGGGTTGATTGAGAGTCCTGATTCGCCACACCACCTGTCCAAAATGCTGCACGCCATCTGCATCCTATCGCAGACGACGCCCAGGAATCTACCAGATACTAACACCAGGCCGTCGTCTGCGTAGGCCTGCGTGTAGAAGCCGGCCGAGCTAAGTCTCGTAAGGAGGCCATCCATAACAAGGCACCAGAGGCGGGGGGAGAGGCAGCTGCCCTGCGGGCAACCCCCACTCACCCCAACCTCCAGCTGAACCCCGCCTAATGTTGCACTAGCCTTGCGATTCTGAAGTGCTGATCTTACCCAGCAGACCAGAGTGGGTGGAACACCCCTGGTCTGAAGGGCGGTGCATATATTAGCTGTTCGTGCTTTATCAAAAGCTCCCTGTACGTCGAAGAATACTCCCAGAGCCACTTCTCTGTGAGAGAGGGCTCTTTCTACTTTTCCTACTATAGCATGCAGTGCCGTTTCCGTGGAGCGACCCTGCCTATAGGCATGCTGATTATCATGGAGGGGATAGGTGACGAGCGTTTCCTCTATCAAATATCTGTCCACGATCTTCTCCAATGCTTTCATAAGAAAGGAGGTAAGACTGATTGGTCTGTAAGACTTTGATAAAGAGTAGTCGATCTTCCCTGGTTTAGGGATGAACACTACTCTTGCTGCTTTCCAGGACGACGGTACGTATCCTAGCGCTAGCGAGCTCCGGAAAGCTGCCACGATATGTGGCAGCAACTCTTCTAGACCTCTTTGTAGTAGCGCGGGGAATATACCATCAGGTCCGGCTGATTTAAATGGACTAAACTCGTTTATTGCCCAGGAGACTGATCCGTCGGTTATCATCCTCTCGGCCAAGCCGGCGTCCCCTATCAAGGGAGCCGACTCAGCTTCTGGAGACAGTTCGCCGGACTCTCCCGGGAAATGCGAGTCGAGGAGGTATTGGAGAGATTCCTCCACCGATGTAGTCCATGTACTATCCTCTTTCTTGAATGAACTAATGGTTTGTCTCTTCTCGCAGCTGAGCAATTTCATTAGTCTGGCGGAGTCTGAAAGGGACTCCAATTCTCCACAGTAGTTCCGCCAGCTTGCTCTTTTGTTGCTGCGTAGCTCTTTTTTATACTTTCTTCTTGCCTCTCTAAAGGCATCCCAGGAGGCTTCATCGCCTCGCTTTGTAGCCCTGTTAAGAGCCCTCCTTGTGGCCCCTCGGAGTTTATTTAACGTCCCAGACCACCAGGGTACTCTCCCAGGAGCCACAGCCCTCAGTGGGCAAGATGCCTCAAGTGCAGTGCGGATAGTCTCCTCCAAATTGGAGACACCGCGCTCCACTTCTTCTATTGTGTTATACCATCTAGCCGGTTCCCTAAGGTTCGCAGCCAGGGAGGCTTTGTAAGTCTCCCAGTCGGTCGCTCTAGGGTTCCGGCATTGGGCTACGTCGCTGTGTACTGAATCTATCTCAAATCTAATCATCCTGTGATCAGACAGAGATATATCATCTGTTACTCTCCAGTCTGTTACTAAACGAACCAGATCCGGCGAGGCTACCGTAATGTCGATAACCTCTTTCCTAATCCGATTCGCGAATGTGGCTTCTGTGCCTTTGTTTAGAATCTCTAAATTACAAGATGCTATGAACTCTAATAGGGCTTCGCCTCGACTGTTTATGTCTGAGCTACCCCATACTAAATGATGCGCATTAGCGTCCATTCCAATAAGGAGTGGCAGTCCATTGCTATTCGCGAAATCTATTATATTAACTAGGTCTGTAGTCGGGGGTAAACTCGCGATATCGTAAGGTAGATACACGCTGCCTACGACTATCTTAAACCTAGTGTCACTAACCTTGCATTCCAGTACGGCGACCGCCGCATCTCTGGTCCCTAGCTGAGGCAATGGCGTCACCTGCAGGTCCCTAGACGCGAGGATGGCCGCCCTGGGGGAGTCTAAGTTGGCTGACACAAGGCTGAAGGTACTGACCTCCAACCCGCGTATTTGCTTCCTGTAACAATATGGCTCTTGAATTAATATAATCTCTTTAGTCCTTCCAGCAACAATGGCCAGCAGTTCGGCTGCGGCATCGTTGCTGCGGTGGAGATTAATTTGACTTACCCGCAGCTGTGTCATGGTTCCTGCGGTATGCTGGGGAAGCATCGGCACGGCCTATTTTGCCTTTCCGGAGGCGCCCTTGCCACCAGATGGACCTTGCCAGGCACCCCTCCCACGAGCAGCCACCCTGTGGACAGCCACAGTGCAGAGCTCGTAGAAGAGAGACCAACCAGCCCGTTCTAGCAGCGTGGCCTCCTCCTTGCTAATCGAGAAGGTGATGACGTGATCACCCTCCCTTCCCTCGCTCATTGTCTCCAGATGCCTCCAATCTCTTATATTGAGATCAGGGTTCTGGAGACTAAGAGTCTTAATCAGCCGCTCTAAATTTGGCTGTCCCTGACTCTTGACCCGGACGCCCACCGTCACCGGCCATGGAGCGTCCACAGACCGTACAGGGCTGAAGACATGGTCTCCAATGTCCAGGGGGGGCAGTCGGTTCAGGAGCCAGTCCCGAGATGTCTCATCGTAGGCTGTGACTACGAACCAGCCCGTGTCATACAGCCCCGAGTTCAGGAAACGGAGGATAGGGGCTCCCTCTTCCTCCATTGCCTGTAGAGCTCTTCCTACGACGTAGGACCTAACTTGCTCCGCCTCGTCCGGGAGCACCAGTCCGTCAGGTCTGTCAGACCTTACGACGACCTGTAGCTCTCTACGGACTGCAGAGCTGTAAGAGGTCGGTTGCGATGACCCAGCAGCCGGCCGCAAAGACCCCCCGGCAGATTCCCTCAAAAGAGGGGATATGCCAGATGAAGTCGATGCCCCCTGCGCTGGCGGGTACTCGCCCCTGACCTTCTTATTCGCCCTCTCCGGCGGTGTCGTCAGGTCCTGTCGCGATCGCTTGGCACTTTCCGGTGGCCGTCCGACCGCTGCTGCCTTAGGGGCGCGGGCGCCCTGCGGCTGCGGATCTTGAGGCCCACCGGTGCCGCCTGTCTTGCCCTGGGCGCTGCTCGATCCTCCTCTCCCCCCTATCGCACCGCCGGGCGCCACTCTGGGGTTTGTTGCACCCCCGCGAAGCGCCCGCCCGGACCGCGAAGAGGTGTGAGGAGTCGCGGCCACAGGATCTCCTCTCTTTAATGCCGGCTCAGTTGGCAGCACGAAGGGCTGCTTATTCGCCGCCCGGTCCGCTGCCCTCTTCACCGGCCCTCTACTGTAAGAGGAAGCCAGCTTATGGCCCCCTCGGCTTGAGATGTAGATGGTACTTCCGGGACCCCTTTGTCGACCGAAGTTCCATCTAGAGTGACCGGGGGCTGCCGGGGCTGGAGATGTACTTGTCATCTCCGCCCCCACGGCTACCGCGCCGGCTGCTCTCTTCTTTTTCCTTTGCCTGCTCTTCCAGTTCCTCCTTGCTTTGCCCCGTAGATGCGCCGGAACGAACCCCTCCTCGTCACTCGAGAGTGGAGGCCGAGATGTCGGACCAGCAGCACCAGCCGGTGACCGCAGGAGGTCATCTTCTTTATCTGAAGGGACACAGGGGGAGCTCCCGCTAATTATAGGCTCCTCCGTGCCCTCCATCTCAACAGTGGAGGTAAGGTCCTCCATTGGGGGTTGTGGGGTTGGGACTTGGGATGGGGGTGGGGATGGTGATTTGGGTGGCACATTAATCTTTTTTTCACTAGCTTGCATGTTCATTTTAATGTTTTCAAGTTTGGTTTGGTGTGTAGGTGTGTGGGTGTGGGTGTGCGTGTGTGTGTGTGTGTGTGTTGTTGCGAGGCTCAAGGCACGGCCCCCGCACCCACTCGCCGACCCCCCACCGCCGTCATTCCCCTCGGGAAAACCCGGCGGCCGCAGACGAAGCCCCCCGAAACGTGCAGCAGGGCCTTTGTCCAGGCGCCACCTGGCACTACTACACGCCCGAGATTATACACCGGCTGATGGAACAGCCCTCCAAACTGGCTAGGCCGGACGGGTTCCTGTACTAACCGGCGGCCCAGGAGTGCCAACCCTGGTTTCTTTCGTCGCTACCACTCCGGGAAGATCCCAGCCGGGGCAACAGTGGGGGAGTCGACGCGCAAGACAGGGACCGCACCTCAAGTCACGCGAGGTGAACCACTCAGACCGACGCGGAACAGAGGAGGTCATAGAGGAGTTGGCGAAGGGCGCCCTCACTCTAACACCACCATCATAGTACCGCGGCGTTCTGGGTAGATAAGCTGGGGTCTCAAGGGATTGCTACACCCAACATTTTACTTTATCCCTTTCCGTGGAAAGTGAAAAGGTAAAGATGCCCCTGGAGTTCCACATGATCCGCGGACAATATTTGCATATTGCCTTCCCAGGGGAAAGAGGAAGGCTCCGCTAGGCTTTCGCCGCAAAGAGCCATTTCTTCCATTTTCTCTAAATTTAGGCCCTGGGGTACCCTATCAGCCATTGGGACGCGACAGGTAGGTCGTGGACAAACCTCCGCCTAGAGTCTTCGCCGCAGGATTGGGGATTTAGGACGAGATCGTCCTTCCTCCTGTCCTCCTGCGGATGAAGTCTCGCGCGCTGCAAAGGGGCACTAGCCCAACCAAAGGACGGAAATAAATGTTTAAAAGCCATTAATGTGAGGAAAAAAATACTTCCGCTACCTTGTATTTACATGTATTTAAAGGAATTTCTAAACCATGTTTACGTCACAATTCTGAGTCTCAGTCTCGTTTGACGAAAATGAAAAATTTCAGACCTCTCGGGCGGGCGGATGTACCTAAAAAAATCGAACTTCTTTATTTAGCTTTCTATTGAGATGAAACCTCGCATTTCAGATAATTTCAAGGTGCTGATTACAAATCCGGTCGCAATGTTGAGTCTCAGTCTCGTTTGACGAAAATGAAAAATTTCAGATCTCTCGGGCGGGCGGGTGTACCTAAAAAAATCGAACTTCTTTATTTAGCTTTCTATTGAAATGAAACCTCGCATTTCGTATAATTTCAAGGTGCTGATTACAAATCCGGTCGCAATTTTGAGTCTCAGTCTCGTTTGACGAAAGTGAAAAATTTCAGATCTCTCGGGCGGGCGGGTGTACCTAAAAAAATCGAACTTCTTTACTTAGCTTTCTATTGAGATGAAACCTCGCATTTCGGATAGTTTCAAGGTGCTAATTACAAATACGGTGGCAATTTTGAGTCTCAGTCTCGTTTGACGAAAATGAAAAATTTAGGATCTCTCGGGCGGGCAGATGCTTGCATATTGTTTATTTGTTGTTGTATAACAGTTCTTCACAAATTTTCATGTATGTTCATACTTGTATGTATTATTTGCGTTATTTATACATTATGTGTGTATCTATATTATATTTATACAGGGTTATTCACGTTATTCGACACGGAGCATTATGGCTAAAGTATTTGATAAAAAAGAAAATAATAATTTGAGATGGATAGAAAGCTATAAAGGCTACGTTTTAAAAATATGTTCATGTTATACAGGGTGTCCCAAAATCACGAAATGTATCAAAGATATGTTTTTTTAAATGGAACACCCCGTATATTATTGCATATTAAGATTCCTTGATGAATTCTATTATGACTTTATGTATCATACATGGCACGTAAAGCGAACCGTTTAGGTGTAAATCACCATTTTCGGTATAAGTAGATATCAGGAAAAAATTAAATATCGCAGAGATTAGAAAATTTGGAAGGCTGCGACTTTGCCGTATTACTAAGCATAAAATGCGTCAGCTTTGATGAGACTGTCAAATTTAAATTACGTTTATGCTTGGAGAAATCGGTCGATGAATTAAGGAAACTTGGATCAGCGATAACTTGATTTTATCAAATGGGAATGCCTAATTTTTTTTATACGGTTAAAAGTAGAATTTGATAACCTTTCTAATGATATAAGGTTGTGCATATCAATCTCTCGTAGTTTTCATTTAATTTTAAATTTTCAAACAAATCGGCGATTTTCAATTTTCCTACCTATAAGCAACGTAGCAGGCCATGAAATATAAACAAAAATCTGTTCAGCTAGAAGAAAACAACTAACTTAGCTGAAAAATACACACTAACTACACTAAAGGGACAAGATTATAAAAATTCCTTACAACAAATCAACTCTCCCAGAAAGAACTGCGATAACATCTCTAAGGTCAAAGAGAAGCTGGAGTATGGCAGTAATAGATATTTTTACTGTCTACTGGCTACCGCAATTTACTAGAGGTTAAAAATTTCCAAGGCAATCAAAAACCCTCATACGAAACAGAAACAACCAGCGACTGTTGCTCGAGCACGCAACTATCAATCATATGTAATGGTGTAAAAAGGTACTAATTTGCGTCGAAGTCGATACCTGTGACTGGAGCCCTTCTATTTTTCAATATCTATTAGCAATATTGCAAAAAAGGAATACTGACAAATCAGATTTAAATTTTCTGCCATTTACGTTATGTTTTATAATTTGAACAAATTTTAATTCATTCTTCATTTTCTGCAACCTTGCTAATAGGTACTGAAGAATTTTCAGAACTCCAGTCAGAGGTACTTTTGAGTTTTGATAGAATTGCATACTTTTTTATATCATTAATTGTGAAATTTTATTATGAAAATAATAAACTGCTTACAACATTCTCTAATAGTTTTTACTTTATTTCAAAATTATTAATGGTTTTGGAAATTGCCAATCTCTAGTACAGTGCAGTAGCTAGTAGGTCGTGAAAAAATCCATTTCTGCCATACTCGAGCTTCTCTTTGACCAAAGATATGTTACCGCCGTTGTTTCTGGTTAGACTTTGTTTGTTGTGAGTAATTTTTATAATCTTGTCCCTTTAGTCTAGTTCGTGTGTATTTTTCAGCTAAGTTAGTTGTTTTCTTCTACCTGAACAGGTTTTTGTTTATATTTCATGGCCTGCTACGTTGGTTATAGGTAGGCAAATTGAAAAACGCCGATTTGTTTGAAAATTTAAAATTAAATGAAAACTACCAGAGACTAATATGCACAACCTTATATCATTAGAAAGGTTATCAAATTCTACTTTTACCCGTATAAAAAAAATTAGGCATTCCCATTTGAAAAAATCAAGTTATCACTGATCGAAGTTTCCTTAATTCATCGACCTATTTCTCCAAGCATAAACGTAATTTAAATTTGACAGTCTCGTCAAAGCTGACGCATTTTATGCTTAGTAATACGGCAAAGTCACAGCCTTCCAAATTTTATAATCTTTGCGATATACAATCTTTTCCTGATATCTACTTATACCGAAAATGGTGATATATACCTAAACGGTTCGCTTTATATATGATACATAAAGTCACAATAGAATTCATCAAAGAATCTGAATATGCAATAATATACGGGGTGTTCCATTTAAAAAAACATAACTTTGATATATTTCGTGCTTTTGGGACACCCTGTATAACATGAAACAATTTTTAAAATGTAGCCTTTATGGGTCTCTATCCATCTCAAATTATTATTTTCTTTTTTATCAAATACTTTAGCCATAATGCTTCATGTCGAATAACGTGAATAACCCTGTATACCTATGCTATATCTGACATATCCAATCCATTTGACATGTGGTTAATGGACGAATAAAGTTATTCTATTTTCTATTCTATTATACTTTAATGCATATACACAAGTAAATCAACAACTGCCTGCACCAGACATGCCAATAATCACACGTCTGACCATGTACATAAATAACATTAAATACTAAGTAGCTCGATACGATAATACAATGTAACTAGTACCTATTATTAAACGTACAGATAGAAAAATTAATTCTATCGAAATATATCGAGTCCACCATTTTGCATTAACTAATTGTAGAGCTTTAATTGGTATATTGAATAATTTTTTTTGTAATAAATGGAAATATCATATAGTTACATAAACTATTTTTTTTCTTTTGTAATAATTCAAAACTTGTATCAAAATAAAAATAGGTTTTTAAAACCAGTCCCGAAGACATGCCGACAGCTCCCGAACCCGTGTGACGTCACAATTGTGGTCGCGATACATTCTTTTCACCAACGACGTGCTACTCCGATAGTAGATTCCAGATTTCCAGCCAATCGTGGAAATAGTTACTTGTAACTAGTGTATATTTGTTGCATCATAGACGATGAATGAAGTTTGCAGCTCGAGACGAAGTCTAAGATCGAAATAAATATTTTTTTGAACGTTTGAAATTTTTTTTTAATTTAACGTGGTTCGTCACTTTGTCTAGAAAGCTAAATCCGCGAGATGGCAGCATCTGTACATAGCTGAGTGTTATGAGGAAGCTCCTCCTTTTTCTACCTAGAGACCGCCAAAACTAGTATGGCCGTCCCAGCAACGTTGCCAGGGGTTTGTAGTCCACCGCTAAAAGAAATGCTGACTTTTTATGGCCCATAAATTATATGGGTCATTGGCTAGGCTCTGTCGGCTGCCGAAAAAACGTCGGAGGGACAGGTGTTGGCCGAGGCCGACATACATATACTATCTTCCTTCTATTTGGCTAGGTATAACTTATAAGGAGGGTTTGGGTTATGGTCTGTTTTGGATAAATGATTTCCTGTATAGTTTTATACTATTGATAAATGCAAAATTATACGAGTTATTCCATTTATACTAGAGTATGGGTTCAGTGTACTGTCCTTTCTGGAGGTTTGGAATTTGATATAATACGGCTATTTATTGGTTATGTACAATTAACGATTACCATTTGAAAACATTTTACAATTTGAAAAGGACTATCAGAGTATGTGCTAAAGTATGAATATAGGGTGCTATGAAAAATTAGTACATAAGAAGGAATATTGGAGTCAAAAAGAAAGAGTAAACACGTGTACTGTGCGCTCCATAGAATTTATTGAAAAAAAGTGGTTCAAAGTGATGTGAAAATTTCCAAAGCGGGCAGAAGCTTTCATCAGACCGATCTTCAAGTCTCTGCAATACTATAGTATCACTAATTAAGTGCAACCATTGCTAGTGCATGTAGACCTTAACAGCCACTCACATAAGGTGCAAAATCGTTCAGCCGATTTAGAAAACGATTATAGTATGGGCGACGAGCGCCAGATTTCAACCAATGAAATTTATAGTTTGCTGGAAAAGGTTTCCGTGCAAATCACACATATACAAAGTGAAGTTGTGCAGCTGAAAATAAACCTAGAAAAAAATGAAAGCAGGATCGAAAAGTTGGATAGCAAAATTAATACAGTAGAGGCAGAAAACGTGATATTGAAAGAAAAACTATCTGAACTGCAGAAAAAACTGAAAAGAGATAATATTGTTGTTTTTGGAGTACCAGAAAGAGAGTCTGAGAACACTCCTGAATTAATTAAGCAACTCGTAAATGACAAACTGTCCATTAATATTGAAATAACGGAAATCAGTAATGCATATCGTTTAGGAAAAAGACAAAATAACAAAGTTAGGCCAATACTAACGGAATTTCATAGAAATCTGGTTAAACAAAACATACTACGGGATGCTTCGAAACTGAGAGGATCCGGGATAGTTATTACAAACGATCTCACAACAGACGAACAGCAAATACAAAAACAACTGTACAAATACTATAAAGAAGCGAAGCAGAAGAACCAAGCTGTAAGAATCAAAAACAACAAGCTTGTTATATACGACAAGGCACTTACATTGGAAGAATTGGATCGAGACGGATTACCGCAAGACAACGTAGATAAGGGAGAAGTGGTAGAAAGCAATCATAGCGGAAGCTGGAAGAAAAGAGTTGAAGCATCAGGGAGCCAATCTGTTTCTACCGACGAGGTGCTTAGCAGAAAATTGGGCAATATTCACCCCCAAGGACCATTCACCCGATCAGCATACAAAAACAAATCAGAACCACCAAGTAAGTGTACACCCCCGAAAACAGGCCAAAAATTTAATTAATGACACAGAACAGTACCATAATCGTACTTGCGGAGTGCGTGTCATAGTGTGTCGCTAAGTGTAATTTTTAACACCTTACTCACTATTGTTCATTGGACAAATCACCTGAACTATTTTCGGGGTATAAACTGTAACGAGCCGTGCTGTCTAGATACCTGAATGTTTTATTGCTTTTACTCCCAAGCAAAAACTACCCAAAAAATATCCATAAATATATACCGTTTGGAACTGTAACGTATAATATTTCGCTGGGAGGTTATTTATTATTTATTATTAATTTTTTGTTTAGATTTTAACACGTGTATTGTCCTTTAATAGGAATTGATTCATATGTAATATTATTAATTTAGGTGTATATGGTGTGCAATCAAATAAGTAAAAAATGGAGGAATATATTTTGAATTTTAATGTAACTGCTGAAAAAACAGAGATTATCGATAATATGTCAAAATTGAATGATATTTTTCATCCAACACAAAATACATTCAACCTCTTCCATATGAATATTAGAAGTGCACGAAAAAATATAGATCATCTCCAAATTTTGCTGAAAAGTACTAAGACCGAATTTGATGTTGTTGTGCTGTCAGAGTCGTGGATAATTCATGATCCTTCCGTACTAATAATATGTGGATATCGTTTGTTGTACAATCAAGGTGACATAAACCAGAACGATGGAGTTCTAGTATATGTGCGTGACTCATTATCTTTTCAATATGGAGTAACATATATTTCAGAAGTTAAAGCACTAGTAATAACCTTAAAACATACTACGACCAATATTAAAATAACAGCATTGTATCGGCCTCCATCGACTTGCCCCAATAAATTCATTGACAGTCTGACCCAATACCTAGACCAACATAGACAGAATGACTGTGAGACACATTTTATTATCGGGGACATGAACATAAATATACAAGAAAGCAATGCTATAACAAACAGCTACTTGAACGTGATGAGTACGTACGGCTTTAAATCTTATATCAATGGCTTTACCAGGGTACAAGGGCAGATTAAGTCTTGTATAGATCATATCTTCATAAAGGATTTACAATCACGTTACGAATACAAATCACTTATATTGGAAAATGATTTAACAGACCATTATCCCATCATTGTCCAGGCGATACCATTTACAGAAGGAAAAGTTAAAATGAAAAACAAAAACATAAGACAATTTGTGGATAACAAAAAATTAGTGACAGAAATAGAAAAAGAAACATGGCTCGATATCTACGCATGTGACTCTGCAGAACTAGCTATAAATTTTTTTATAAGTAAAATTCAAAATGCAATACGAAAAAGTACAAATCGGATCAAAATAGCTCATGAAAATCGGAAAAGAACACCGTGGATAACAGAAAAAATAATTAAAATGGTTAACCAAAAGAATGCTTTATATATAAAAATAAAAAATAACCCCACTACCGTAAGTCTTGAGGCATACAGAAAAATAAAAAATGAAATTAATAAACTGATAAAGGATACAAAAAAGAAATATTATCAAACTGAGATTAAAAAAGGGGGCTCAGATTCTAACGCAATTTGGAAAGCTACAAACAGACTCACTGAAAAAAGGGGACAAACAAAGGAGATAGACCAGATAAAAATTAACGAAGCAACTATACTGAATGAGCCTAAGGATATTGCCGAATATTTTTGCGACTTTTTCACAAATATAGGAAAAGATCTGGCGGAAAGTATACAGGACGAACAAACTGTAAAATCGTCCATGATTGCAACCAAGATATCTGGATCTTTTTTTCTAGATACAACAACACCAGAAGAGGTAATTAAAACCATCTTGAGTTTGAAAAATAAAAAAGCACCAGGTGTGGATGGAATAAGAGCAGAGACCTTGAAAATTATAGCTAATCAAATATCTGCGCCATTTTCGTATATCATTAATATGATATTTGAAACAGGGGAGTACCCAAGTCAGCTCAAAACTGCAGTGATCACACCTATATACAAGAGCGGTCAAACAACAAATGTGGCAAACTATAGACCCATATCATTAATTTCAGTTATTGCGAAGGTTTTTGAAAGAATCCTAAAAAAACGTATCACCAGCTATTTATCATCAAAAAAAATTTTATCAAAGAAGCAGTTTGGGTTCATTGAGGGAAGGTCTACGCAAGATGCCATTAATTACTTGGTCACTAAGATATCGGAGTATATCGATGAGGGCTCGCCTAGTCTTTGTTTATTCATAGATTTGGCGAAGGCATTCGATACTGTCAGCCACACGCACCTACTGAATACTTTGGAAAATATCGGCTTTCGAGGAACACCGTATCTCCTACTGGAAAACTATCTCAGTAACAGATTACAGTGCGTAAGAATCGGTGATACGAATAGCAACTACAAAATGGTTGAATATGGTGTTCCTCAGGGCACGGTACTTGGCCCAGTACTTTTTAATATTTACCTGGCCGATCTCTATAAGCAGATAGTGCAGGGAGATATAGTGAGTTTTGCAGATGACACGGCAGTTCTGTATAAGTCAAACAGTTGGAGTGAATTGAAAGAAACCGTTCAAGAAGATTTTTTAACTATTAAGAAATGGTTCGATAATAGGAAACTTACCATAAATTTCAAAAAAACCCACTATGTCCCCTTCACTTCATATGCTAAAAACTTACCTCCTTATAACCACCTTTGCTTTACACATAATGACATAAAAATAGATGTAACTGCTCAACACAACATCAAATACCTTGGATTGTATATCGATTGCCACCTCAAGTGGGATGTACACATACAGTATCTTGTGAAAAAACTCCGCACGGTGTTGTATAAAATAAAATTTTTAACAAACATTTTAGAGGTGACACAACTAAAAACATTATACCATGCACTTGCAGAAAGCCACATAAGGTACGCTATCATCGCTTGGGGTGCTGCGAATGCAGTTCATATAAATTCTCTGGAGACTTTACAGAAAATGATCTTGAAGACTACATTCAATAAGCCAATGCTATATTCCAGCTCACTACTCTACAAAGACACCAATATGTTAGATATCCGTCAATTGTACCTTTGCGACATTTTGATAACACAGCATCGACATAAAGCCTCGCTAGTCGCGGTACAGCACGAATACAATACTCGCAATAAGAATTCTGCTTGTGTTCCCAAGCCTGATAAAAATGTACTTCAGAGGTCATTTAAATATCTCGGCCCTCGAAGTTATAATCTAATCCCTAACGAACTAAAAACCATAAATTCCATAGAACTTTTCAAAAAAAAATGTAAGCAGTGGATTATGAATTTACCAAGGTTACAAGCACACGAAATGGTGAACGTTAAACAGATTCGGCATTAGACAGTAAAGCACTATGTATGTGTGTATGTGTATATATGTGTATGTTCACATGTATGTATGTATGTGTGTGTATGTACATGTGTGTGTATATATATTAATAAAAATAAATAAACAGAAACACTGAAAAATATCATTAGTTCACGTAAAAAAATAACAGTTTTGAGATTGCACGCATATACACCATTATATTATTTTATCTATACCTCTCTTTATCATGTCAGTATTTTTTATTTATAAATTAGTTGTATTATAGTCATACTACCACGCACAAGGTTCATGACCTTCTGTGGTTCTACTATTTGTTTACCTCAAGTAGTGGTGAATAAATCAAATAAAAATAAATCTCGTTGGAAAAGCGATCGTTATAATCAGTGGCGTATATAAGGGGGGCCCGGGTGGCCCGGGCCCACCCCGAAACCAGCCACGCATGCAGTTTTGACGTCTGGAAAGAGGCTGAAGTAATGTCAAAAATTATAGTACTGAATAAAATTAGCAGCGACATCAAAATGTAGTCTAATAATAAAGCAAATATCATAAATGTCTGATTAGGAAGTACACCTTGATGGTTTCTTTGCTTCAATTTAGAATTGTTATCTATAAAAATACATTTCTAATACGCATATGTGATATATATCAAATTATTTTCGTTAATATTAGTACACTGTTATTTTATTTTTAGGTTAGGATTATAATACGCCAATATTATAACGTATGAAATAAACTAATTTTTCCGATGGGCCCCCCGAAATTGATTTTTATATACGCCACTGGTTATAATTATAGGACGTCAGCAATATATCAAACTCTCTGGTGTAACGAATGGTTTCTGTATAAGAATGATATTATCATCAGAAAACATGCCCAGATATCTTCCTGTTCCTAACATTTTAGAATCGAGGGGGTGAGGAAGGGGGAGGGAGCAGAAGAAGACTTTTAAAGTTTGTATATATGTATATATTACAACATTTTTTTTAAACATTGTAAATAGTATTTTCAGAAATTTACAAAATGCAAATGCTTGCTGTCCAAAATGTATGTAGCCGGGTAAAAAAGTAGATGGAATGAGTTGAGATTCTTAATGATGACACGTCGTCGTGGCTCTGCCGTTCTTATCATAATAATAGATTATCAACAACTGAGGTGCCAAAAAAATCAAGCTTTCAGCACTCAAATATGAACAAATAGAAAAAGAAATGAAAAATCTGAACAGTGACCTGAGAATATTCTAAACGTTTTCAAAAGCTGAAATCTCATTTCAGAAATTTTCGGTAAGGCAATGTCCAAAAAAGGTGATTTATCTCGCTAGGTCTGCCTTCACATGTCAGTAAACAGCCTATTAAGAATACAACAAATTTTTCAGTTTTCCAACCCTTCACCCCCAAACGACCCCAATTTCACCCCCCCCCCCAAAAAAAACGAAGAAAATTATCAGGAACCTCTAAAACGCTTAAAAACGAAGTTTGAGCTGTTTTTATATTTTTTGTTTTTTTTATATCTGCGCCGCCACTGGCACGATTTATAAAAACCATACGCATTTTCTATCCTCGCCATGGTAGTGATACTGTGTCAAGATTTCATTAATATAAGTTCAACAGTTTCCTCGTTACACAATACGATCTTTAGCAATACTCGTATGTCTAGGTACACCAGAAAAAATTCTAAGTCCTTTGGTATCTGCAATGATCAAAAGCACCGTACGCAAAAGGCAATGTTCGGATGGACCTACAAAAGTAATTTATGTCGCTAGGCCTTCCTTCTCAGGTCAGTGGGCAGTATTTTATGAATGCAACAAATTTTTCAAATTTACAACCCTCCAACCATCCCAAATCTCACCCCACCCAAAAAAAAGTAGAAAATGATCAGGAACACCTAAAACCTCTAAAAACGAAGCCTTGAGGAATACCTATTTGATTTTTTTTGTTTTTTGCGAATTACTCCGCCGCCCATGTACCGATTTGCAAAATTAGCAGCATAAAACAATAACGACGAATAACAAAAGGGATAACGAAATAACAATGGTAACAAGAACTATTAAAGAATACTGGGATTACGCCAAGAACATGCACTCTGAAAGACAGGCTTCAGTGAACTAAATACATATATATTTAAAAATTAAAATACAGGAACAGGAACCTATCTCCTTTTGTGAACAAAAACTTCGTTTTCTTAGTCCCCTTATTGTAGCGGCATGTTACAAAGTCGCCACCGACACCGCCACGCCGCCGCCCGCCGCACCGCTTGGAGCTCGTTAATGGGACGCCGCGCGGCGGGCTCTTTGCAATTTTTTTATGATGACCAGACAACCCGTACCTACCGCCAGTCGGTAGCACCGTTAAAGCAGTGTCCTTAACGATTTGGCAATACCGCATGCGAATAACCATCTAGGTGTTAGAAATGGGCGGGATCAGTGTGGGGCGTGTCAATAGGGATTTTTCAATAGATGATCAGTGTTTTCTCCCTCACTGTTTTGATTATCGCAATCAAATTTTGCGGTTGGGTAAAAGATTCATGATTACGTGATTTTACTTCAAATAAATTGAAAAATAATGAGCAGTAATCCACCCAGCCAAATTTTTTTTTGAAAAAATTGAGCTATGTAAAAAGTATCACATTCTTGTCACAGATATAGTGCAGCTGATTATAAATGCTAAATTACAACCTTCTAGCATATATATATTTCCAGTAACGGCTGTCCTAAAATCGGAGAAATACTACACAAAAAAGATTCAAAATTTCAAAAAAAATCAAAAATAACTGATCAAACACATCACATTGGTATGTCCGAATACATAAGAACATTATAAAGTAATTATTAAGCAGAATATAGAGTGTTTCTAAAAGGTGACCAACCACCTTAACTCCCAATTGATTAGCTATCTGTAAAACTAGTCACAATGAGCAAATAGTTTGTTGCACTAACACTAACATGTAGGGAACAGTTCAGTAACTATTTCCTCTTACATCTTTGCACATACACAAAGTTTAGCACTGGGAACTACACACACAAATCTTTCTGGAAGATCACTTGGGATGTGTCTCTTCAACCTACGGCTGCCCTGATGCTGCATAAGGTGTCTGGCTAATGGGTTGGGATGCTCTTGAAGACGAGTTCTGTACCTCTCGGCGATGTTTGACACTTCTTCTTTCACTGATGGGATTTGCAAGTCGCGCCTGATAAATTCATTTGGAACATACCATGGAGCTTTGGTTAGGAGTCGTAATGTTTTGGCTTGGAACCTATTTTGATATTAGAATTCGAGGCCGATCCCCATAGTTGTATACCATAACTCCAAATTGGTTTTATTATGGCCTTATATATCAAGACTTGTTTGAAATTAGATTACAAATTCCAGTAATAAAGTACCTAGCCAAATATGTTTCGTTGAGGCAACCTTTTTCGCAACGTCGTGATGACGCAATGTCTTAGAGTGTTAGCTGACCAATCTTGGTTCGAAACCAAGGCCTTACAACCCTTTTTTTATTTTTTTTTGTTTAAAAAAATTTGTGGATATATGTTTTTTCCACATGTTACACACATTTTTTCTACCATCGACATAAATATGCTTTTGAATCATTTTTTTTTTCAATTCAAACCCCCAATTGCATCTATCTCCGCAAACAGGAGATTGAATTCCACCAGTGTAGTGTTTTGAAATTAATACTTCTCATACTACATTTGCCCTACCACATCCCAAAGAACTTGTCTCTGATCTATTTTTGCATTGGATTCAACCACTGCAGTGTTTCAGAAAAAATACTTCACTTAGTCCATTTTTGCCATAACACCCCCTAAAAAACGTTAAACCTACGCCTATGGTGGCGCTCTTTCCGTCCACAAGTGGGCGTTAACCTACCGTAAAATTGGCGTTAACTACCGGATTTTCTATCTTGGGGATCCTCTCTTTCTTGCTGCGGTTAAAAGGGAGGGATAGGTCGTCGAGATTAGACGTTCTGGGAAGTCCGTACAGCTGATTTACAGCACACCAAAGTAGATTTGTTGATAGCGGAGACAAGAAGCATCAAAAATAGGAGTAACTGAACTTAAGTTAAATCAATGTAGCTGAGATAATGACTGATACAGGAGCTGTCGCTCGAAGGTCACTTTTCTGTCTTTTTTGTTGTGAAAACGATAATTCTCTACAGTGTAGTACTATTGAACTGCAAATGACATAATAAAATCAATAGATATCTAGAAGTGACGTTCAATAGAATACCCTCCTTCAAGCAATACCTGCTAAACTCTTCCTAGTGCTTAGAGCTCACCATACCATACTCTTGATGATGATGATGATGATATTTCTTTTGAAAGTGATATTGTTCCTAATATATAGAAATTACCCTCCAAGGACAGATCCAAATAAAGAAAAGTACAGCAAAATTAGAATTTTTGAACCATGGAACTGACTATTACTTCTAATGACGAAACAAAGGTTTTTGTAAGCATTTGCTGTAGTGTGCTGTAATGTAGTAATTATAGTTTGTCTATTAGGCAGCATTCAGCAGACTACAATAGCGCTTTCAAAAACTTATTTAAATATGGGACTAATTTTGATTTTGAAGCTAGGTGCTCATACTGAACCACTTAAGAAACTTATAATTGAACCTGGGTCCAACTCAAGCTCCTACTGGTTCAATTAAAGCCACTCTAAATTTCTAACGCTTCTGAATCTCATGTTTTGTGGTTCTGTACTGAATACAAGACTGAAGACCAAGTTGAAATCGTTCACTACCTCAGCTGGTCCACCTGGTTTCATTGCAAGTGTATTGATATTGGGCCACAAAAGAAAACATTTAAATATTGATCGCTTGCAGTACAGAAGAATATAATTATGCAAGTAGATTTGTGAATAGCAGAGACAAGAAGCATAAAAAACGGGAGTAACTGATAGAGTTACTTCCTCCTAAGATAAATCAATGTAGCTGGGATACTGACTGATTTAAGTGCTGCCACTCAAAAGTCACGTTTGGGTCTTTCTTGTTGTAACGACGACAATTTTACAGTGACCTACTATGGAACATGGTAAATGGCATAATAAAGTCACTACATATCCAGAAATATGCTCAATAGAACACCCTCCTTCAAGCACTACTTGTTAAACTCCTCCAAGGGCTTAGATATCATCGTACCATACTCTTAGGCCTGGTTTCACCACAATATTTTATCCAGGATTAAAACATTATCTGGGATTAAATCCTAGATAATTTTTTAGACGAGTTTCACCACATTCTTATCCAGGATTAAGGACGTATATCCAAAATAAAATTTAATCTCCCATACTTGGCGAATAAAATGTTTAATTGGAGATTTAGAATGCAGATGACAGTTGAGGTGACGTGGCTGACGTGTCTGCGAACTTCAAGGGTGTACAAATGTTGCAATTTGGAGAAGTGAAGAAGAGGTAGTTTCAAGGCATTCTTAAGCTATGAGTTTTACAGAAGCCATAGTGTGAAGTGTCGGACTGGGGTACTTCTTAAAGAATCGGGGCTCATCTTTTGATGAACTTCAACAAGCTTCTATCAAATTACTGTGGGTAAATCCCGACCGACCCAGCCATCAGCTATGTGCAGTACCGGCGCACCATGCATCCTTGTACGTCCCGTTGAAGTAGTACTTAAATCGTCGACCGGACAGAGGTGACGTGGCTGACATGTCTACGTCTAAAAAAACCACAACAAAATCTCAATAGAACAAAGAAAACACAAAATTGAAAATGAACACCGCTATCCGCTATGACCACACCCAGAATTATGTCAAATTCATGTCAAATTCTCAAAATTGTGAGGTTATAAATGCCCCCATTACGCTGTTGCCACATCTTAGTTTGAATATATCGGAGATTAGTTAATCCTAGATATATTTGCGCAGGTGAAACAGAAATTAATCTAATCGCGGATGAAATACTTCGATTATTTTTATCCAAGACTACGTAATACGGGATTAGTATGGGTTTGGTGAAACCGGGCCTTAGATGACATAACAAATTTCTCTTAAAAGTGGTATTGCTTGTAATGTATGGAAATTAGTCTCCAAGAACAGATCCAACAAAAGAAAAGTAGGTATAGCAAAATTGAAGTTTTTAAATCATTGAACTACCTACTGTTCCTGCTGATGAAAGCAAGATTCTTGTATGCTTTTGCTGTAATCATAATATGTATGTGATCGACATTTTCAAGCAGTTTGTTAATTTAAAGTGAATGCAAACAAAAAATTGTTTAGTCCCTTAAATCCCATTTTTTGTGACAGTTCCCTAAAGATATTGGGTACGATTAAGTTGTCTCCCAAGTTGAAACTTTGCCGTTTTTGTTACTTCCCGCAAAACTTGGCAACGTTGCCAACGGATATTCGACATCACACGTTAAACCTACTCGCGACTCAGTTGATATTTAGATTAGGACAGCGCTCAGAGTAACAACTGGACACAGAGGTAGTAAAGAAACCACTTCAGCATGGCGTGCTCAAAGCCATCATCTTTTGACACTTCAGACCCAAACATTGCCAACTAACGAGGGTTGCTCTATACCTCCGTCAATCCACCAGTACGCAGACAGCTGTTTCACGCTTATTAGCGATCATCAGTGCGCCATAGGCCGATTGACGGAAGTAGAGAGCATCAATTTTTCCATGTTTAATAAACATGTGAAAGATGTACGAGTAAGACAGAAGGAATTCTGCCGGTGCGCCATCTAGTACCCGAAGGTGACGGCAACCAAAGAGAGAAACGCTACTAGCAGCAGTAAACTCTCCTTGGTGAAACGACAAGGCTCGTTCGCTTTTTGCCACTAGAGGCGCGGATTTTGACGCACGCAGCGTAAAGCCGATATACGAAAAAAAAGAAAAAATTGATGCTCTCTACTTCCGTCAATCGGCCTATGGCGCACTGATGATCGCTAATAAGCGTGAAACAGCTGTCTGCGTACTGGTGGATTGTCGGAGGTATAGAGCAACCCTCGTATATCGGCTTTACGCTGCGTGCGTCAAAATCCGCGCCTCTAGTGGCAAAAAGCGAACGAGCCTTGTCGTTTCACCAAGGAGAGTTTACTGCTGCTAGTAGCGTTTCTCTCTTTGGTTGCCGTCACCTTCGGGTACTAGATGGCGCACCGGCAGAATTCCTACTCATTGCCAACTAACCTGAAAATTCTTCCAATGCAACCAATGTTACAAACACTGCTCTGCACTGTCCCATCTCGAAAAACTGCTAAACTACACTCGAATATAGCACAGCAAGTCCGTAAAGCTTCACTACAGTTACCAACAAATAGCGAATTCGATTTTACTGACCAAGTATAAAAGACGCACAAACAAAACAAACGTTTGACAGTCGGAGGTTACCGTAAACAAATCGCAGGAAAATTACATAGGCGTTGCCAACTCCTCAAAATTTATGTAAGACAGAATTTGCGTGAATGATGAAGAAACATGCAGTAACGCAGTAGAGGTCAACATATCTATAGATTTTGCTGTAATCATTGCTGAACCGTCAAAATACCGTCTTTTTTAACGTAGAATGGAATATTTTTGGATACTATACAATTAAGACGATAGTAAGCAATTATGATTGCTGTATCTGGTGGTCGATATGACAACGTACGAAAAGATGTTGACCTATTAGAATTAGTTGTTTACTACCTCTATGTTCAGTTGTTACTCTGAGGGACAACGTAATACAGATTTGTGAAGTGCTGAAGATTTCGACCACGCGCAATGTAATATCTTATGAACTTGCTTCAAATCTAACTAACACGATGTAGGTTTGTTCTTTCGATTTTATAATTTGTTTATCAGATAGCAGTATTTTATAGCGCTGCCTAAAAATAGCATTGTCATAAACTTATTTAGATATGGGGTTAATCTTGATTTTGGAGCTATGGTGCTCATATTGAACCACTTAAAAAGCCTCCAATTGAATCCTGGTTCAAATAAGGCCATTCTAAATTTATAACGCTCCTGAATCTCAACTTTTGTGGTTCTGTACTGAATGCAAGACTGAAGACCAAGTTGAAATGCTTCAATACCTGCACTGTTCCACCTGGTTTCATTGCAAATGTGTCGATATTGGGCCACAAAATAAAATATTCAAATATTCATATCTTGTAATACAGAAACATAGAATTATGGCTCATTTTCTTACAAATTTTCTTTAAAATGGTTAGAAAAAAATATGTTTCGGTATTTATAAACTTTTTTTGAATAGAAATTGGTTCATTTCAAGTCCATTTGTTTACCTGGTAGATAGGGTTCAACATCTGAAGGCAGGTTCAATTTAAGAAACAATTGAGTTCAATTTGAGCAACTGGTTGCCTAAATTGAACTATTTTGCTTTTCTCTTGTTGTTTACAGATATAAAAATAATTTATGCTTCTCAAAATATTCCTAAAAGTTGAGAGACTTGTTCTGCCACATTAATTTTATTATTATTTTATTTTTTATTTTATTTTTTTACTTCCCACACCGATAGGTGAGGGGAGTATTGTGATCGCGAAAATTTTCGCTTTCGAGATAATACGCTTTTTGGGCATGTTATGATGTCTACATAACGCAAATCCACGTCACTCATTTCCGTCGGTCTGTCTGTCTGTCGGTCTGTCTGTTGGCGTTTTTCTAACGTCGTAATCTCAGTAACCGCTGCATGGATTGTGATGAAATTTGGGCAGCGGTATGCTGTGGGGTCGTAGTAGGTAATGTTCGTATAATTTTGAAAACCGGTGCATAGGCGGCGGAGTAATTAGCAAAAAACAAACAAAATAAATATTGCTGAAACTTCGTTTTTAGGCGTTTTAGGGGTCCCTGATCATTTTCTACTTTTTTTTGGGTGGGGGTGAAATTGGGGTGGTTGGGGGGTGGGAGGTTGTAAAATTGAAAAATTTGTTGCTTTCATAATAGACTGTCCACTGACCTGTGAAGGAAGACCTGGCGACATAAATAACTTTTTTAGGCCCATCCGAACATTGCCTTGCCTATTACAGAAAGCAAAAGACAGAATTTTTTCTGATGTAAACATACGAGAGTATTGCTTTGGATCGTTGTAACGAGGAAAACTGTTGAATTGATTTTAATGAAATTTTGAACCAGTATTACTACCATGGCGAAGATGGAAAACGCGTATGGTTTTGATAAATCGTGCCAGTGGCGGCGCAGAAATAATAAAAAAACTAAAAATATAAAAACAGCTCAAACTTCGTTTTTAAGCGTTTTAGAGGTTCCTGATCATTTTCTGCGTTTTTTGGGTGGGGGTGAAATTGGGGTGGTTGGGGGTTGAAAAATTAAAAAATTTCTTGTACTCATAATAGGCTGTCCACTAACCTGTGAAGGAAGATCTAGCGACACAAATCACCTTTTTATGTCCATCCGAACATTGCCTAGCCTATTACGGAAACCAAGGGACTTTCTGTATACTATACGAGAATTTATTGGTTTAAATCGTTTTGTATTTTGTAACGTGGACACTATTAAATTGATTCTAATGAAATTTTGACACAGTATATTGTTACCGTGGTGAGAATGGAAAACGCGCATGTTTGTTAAAAATCGTGTCAGAGGCAGCGCAGCAATAATCAAAGAACGAAAAGTATTAAAACAACTCAAATTCGGTTTTTAGATGTTTTAGGGGTTCCTGGTCATTTCCCACCAGTTTTTTGGGTGGGGGTAGAAGTGAGTTGGTTGAGGGGTGGGGGTTGTAAAACTGAGAAGTTTGTAGTATCGATAATAGGCTGTCCATTGACCTGTGAAGGAAAGACCTAGCGGCATAAGACAATTTTAGGGGGGGGGGGCTGGCGATTATTTGGTTGCAAAGCTGCATGCTATGGAAAAACAATAAGCTGGTATCAGCGTAATGTGTGGGAGGTACTGAGTCAATCAACTTGACTTCATTTTTTAGTGCCACAAAGGTTTTCAAAATGTGGTTCAATACTGACAACCTCACGCTAATTTTGAGTGCTCTAAATCCGCGTTTCAATTTCAAATGTAATTTTCTCCTCATGTGCTAGTTCCCCATAAACTTGCGTAAAGCGTAAACCATTTTCGCTGCATTATTTCTCCAACGAATTATCGCTTCCAGTGAAAATTATGTCATTATCCTATATGAATACGGTCAACATAACCCGATATATTTGCCGTCGATTTAGAGCCCTCGTTTCACATTCGAAAGCGTTCAGCCTGCTAGATTTGAAATACAAACAATTTCATAACGTACCACAGCCGCCTTTCTATCTTGTTTTCACTTGTACAAACAACAAAAAATCCAATTTGGAGGCATTAGCGGTGCTTAAACCTGGTGGATTTATCTAGACAAAAACGTTTGATGCTGCCTAATTGGGACTGTCACTTCCAATGCGCAGTTTACTAGAAATAAGTTTCAGAGTTTGTAAGTTTTATATTATATACAGTGTTTAACGTAATTCGACGTATTCCTGTCGGGACATGATAGGATAGCTAAAATGCAACAAATTTAATTTAATATTTGTATGAACAAATATCAATGGTTTTTGAGATTTTCAATTTTAACGGAATTCTAATAAAATTAGCCAAAATCTAGAATTTTGTCACGTATTCACTTATTTTAGTTCATGACACCTACATTAATTCAATATCGTCATAAATAGATGAAAAAGTACGATAGTTTAGGGAAAAACGGATCTTGAGAAAAATAAAATAACCCTCATTTTCGTTTTGTTTCAACCGAATGAAGTTTTTCCAGTGGTTTATATGCACAGTGTCTTGGCAATATTTTGAGTTAGATAGGTATTATTCTGTAGAAGCGAAAACAAAAATGAGAATTATTTCATTGTTCTCAATATCTGTTTTTTTAACACATTATTGGACACTCTGCTGGCCGGGAGACTTCGTAATACGACACCCCAAAACATTCCCATTTTTTTGCGTTTGTAGCATGATTTGCGTTATCAAAATATTTTTGAGGTATTCATTTTTGACTCTTTTTTTCATTTTTGAGGTTTTTGGTGGCAATAAAAGAGACGGCTATATCCGTCGTGTCATATCACAGCAGACTTTATGTTCTAGAATGGCAACCACGGCTAAAGCCGTCTGATCAGTGTGATCGTAAAACAATCTTGTGGGAAGAAAAGGACAATTTTCGAGACAAAAGCTAAAACAAAAACAACATTTTATTGTACCAAATTTATAAGCAAGAACGCATTTCTCAGAATACAGACGGTATAAAAACAAAAAATCAAATTTATTAGCAAACAGAGGTTTCCCCAAACAAAACAGAATTTAGGCGCAAATTTATGTTTGACGCCACTCTTCAAAGTAGTCTGGACACAAAGCAGGTTTATTTTCACAACCCTTGCATCTATAGCTAGTTTCTTTGCGTTTTCCAAACTTAAAACATTGTTTGCATCTAAGAAAATAGGATTTTATTTTATGATCCTCTGGTAGGGGCAGCTTCTCTGGAAAATGTATCACAAGTGCTTCGAGTTTTGTATTGATATGAAACAATATATTCTATATTATGTATAATAGGTGGACGACGAATATCTGTTTAGGATGAAAATATCTGGTTACCTACCTCCCACTCAGTACTGGAAACTTCAAAATCAAACAAAAGCACACTTGCAATATGGCAGCTATACACGTGGTCAATGCATCACATTGGAGGTTATGGACGGTTATAGCCGTCGTGCCGTTTTACCCATGCACCTTAAAACATGAATAGTTGGGATAGCGTATAGTGGGTTAGAATTTGGCAATTTCAGAAACGAAGAGCTTTATGTTATGGCAATAACATTGCTTAACAAGGCAAGTATACCGACATTCTGACGGTCGTCGCCGTTCTGCCGTAACAAGCAGATAACTTTTTGACTAATATAGCCGTCCTGGCGTATCACGATCACTCCCCGCAGACGGCTATAGCCGTTGTGTCCAACCACGTGTTAAAGTATCGTACCTTTTCATCTATTTATGATGGTATTGAATTAGTGTTAGCGTATTGAATTAAAATAAGTTAACAGTTTACTGATTTTAAACGTAGATTATTTATTCATTGTTTGGCAAAAATGCCAGATTTTCGGTAATTATAAGAATGCTCTTGAAATTGAAAAATCTCAAAGACTATTGATTTTTGTCATACATATATACCGGGTGTCCCAGAATTTCCTTGACACGTGATATTTTCGTAACGAAAAACGGTTCAAGCAAGAACTGAGTGGTACTTTTGAAGGTACTATCATACCATGCATTCCACACATTTTTTTTTGTACGTCAACCCCTTAAACTCACCCCCAACTTTTTTTTCCAAATAGCACCCTACAGCTTTTCCTACATAAATGAAGTCCTTATTTTATTTAAAATCCTTTCGTACAAAAACCATTTTTTTCCGTGAAGTCATCAGCATAAAGTAAATAAAATTAGGATTTGTTTGACGCCAAATATTTTCGTAACAAAAAAATAATAAAAAAGAAAATAAGCGGGTTTTTAAATGTACCTACTGAATTACCTATCATATTGCGCTTAGAAACAAAATCACTCCAACCGGAAAACCAACCCCTATTTATTTTCAAGCTATGTGTTTTAATCAATTTATGCTTACGATTTCATGGATTAGACGATAAAAATTAACGATAAATTGCAGTAGGGGCATAAAAACTAAGGCAGGTAATTCAAATAAAAAATTTATTTTCCAGGCAGAATTGTGGACTGAAATTTGAAAAAACAAGCTACGAGTGGATTCTAGGGGTTTAAGTAAGGAAAAAATGATTCATAAGCAAGAAATGATAGGTCATTCACAACCCTTGAAAAACCGTTTTTGTTACAAAAATATCAGGCGTCAAACAAATTATCATTTCATTTGTCTTATGCTTATGATTTTACGGAAAAAATAAGTTTTCATATTAAATTAAAGGTACCACAAGATTTTAAATAAAATGGGGATATCATTTATGTAGGAAAACCTATGGGATGCTATTGGAAAATGGGGATATCATTTATGTAGGAAAACCTATGGGATGCTATTGGAAAAAAATAGTTGGGGGTGAGTTTTAGGGGTTGACGTACAAAAAAATGTTTTGAATGCATGGTGTGATAGACCCTATAGTACCTTCAAAAGTACCACTCAGTTCTTGCTTGAACCGTTTTTCGTTACGAAAATATCACGTGTCAAGGAAATTCTGGGACACCCGGTATATTAAGCTAATTTTGTTGCATTTTAGCTGTACTATCATTCATGTATAGACATCCATACAAGTTTGCTAGCTATATGAGGCAATCACACACTGATATCAGCAGTATATATGGAGAGAAGTTCTTTAGACGTTTTATGTCAATTACACTATTTGTCACTTCTGTCGCATTGTCGTTCTTTCTGCGTAATCTCTGAAACAGCTGCACCAATTTCGATAAGATTTGGGGACCAGCATGCCACGGAAGGTAGCAGCTAATGTATTGACCTCGATTCATTAACCAACACCAGAAAATAGCAGAACAGCTTCAAGCCTCATTTTTTTGGTGCCCCTAGACATTTTTATGGTGGAATGAAATTAATAAATTATGACAATCGACGAAACGACAATTTAATATGACTGAACTATGCCGACAGTTCGGCACAAAGCTTATTTGAATCCAATTGCCAATTAGGAGATTCGGCTACAGTTTTTTTAAATAGAGATTGGTGCCTACGAAGAATCTTCTTTAAGCAGGAAGTGACGAAATCCGAATTAGATAGAGGTCTAATAATGTGTGACGTCCAATTAGTGGACTAATATTATTTATTATGGTTACCTTTTGAAAAAAATTAGGTGCATAATCTCCGGAAGTGTAGCAAATTGTCCCGCAAATTATCCATCGATTTGAAAGTGTTGAATGGCAGTGAAATCAGGTAGATTTGAAGGCCGAACACACAGATCAGCCAAAACGGTCCATAAAACTGGCACCCTACTATCCAGGAATTAGTTTTATACGCCACTTGTTTGACCATTCTGTGACCAGGCAACAATTCTAAAGTTTGCCATTCATTTTTAGGACTATTAATGATGCCACTAACCTCAATAAAACATAATTCGATTTAGAAGTTTTTTGAAAAAACTAAACTATGTTTGGGCAAACAAAATGAGTACCTCGAGAATAACCGGAATATGAAGCTTAGTTGTTGTAGGCAAGGCGCCATTCAAATATTTATTTGGCTTTCTATTGAGATGAAACTTCGCATTTCGGATAATTTCAAAGTGCTGATTACAAATCCAGTCACAGTTTTGAGTCTCAGTCTCGTTTGACAAAAATAAAAAATTTCAGATCTCTCGGGCGGGCGGGCGTACCTAAAAAAATCGAAAATATTTATTTGGCTTTCTATTGAGATGAAACCTCGCATTTCGGATAATTTCAAAGTGCTGATTACAAATCCAGTCGCAGTTTTGGGTCTCAGTCTCGTTTGACAAAAATCAAAAATTTCAGATCTCTCGGGCGGGCGGGTGTACCCAAAAAAATCGAAAATTTTTATTTGGCTTTCTATTGAGATGATACCCCTCATTTCGCATAATCTCAAGGTGCTGATTACAAAACCAGTCGTAGTTTTGGGTCTCAGTCTCGTTTGACAAAAATCAAAAATTTCAGATCTCTCGGGCGGGTGGGTGTACTGAAAAAATCGAAAATCTTTATTTGGCTTTCTATTGAGATGAAACCTCTCATTTCGCATAATTTCAAAGGGCTGATTACAAAACCAGTCGCAGTTTTGGGTCTCAGTCTCGTTTGACAAAAATAAAAAAATTTCAGATCTCTCGGGCTGGCGGGTGTACCCAAAAAAATCGAAAATCTTTATTTGGTTTTCTATTGAGATAAAACCTCGTGTTTCGGATAATTTCAAGGTGCTGATTACAAATCCAGTCGCAGTTTCCAGTTTCAGTCTCGTTTGACAAAAATAAAAAATTTCAGATCTCTCGGGCGGGCGGGTGTACCCAAAAAAATCGAAAATCTTTATTTGGCTTTCTATCGAGATAAAACCTCGTATTTCGGATAATTTCAAGGTGCTGATTATAAATCCAGTCGCAGTTTTGAGTCTCGGTCTCGTTTGACAAAAATCAAAAATTTCAGATCTCTCGGGCGGGCGGGTGTACCCAAAAAAATCGAAAATCTTTATTTGGCTTTCTATCGAGATAAAACCCCGTTTTTCGGATAATTTCAAGGTGCTGATTCAAAATCCAGTCGCAGTTTTGAGTCTCGGTCTCGTTTGACAAAAATCAAAAATTTCAGATCTCTCGGGCGGGCGGGTGTACCCAAAAAAATCGAAAATCTTTATTTGGCTTTCTATTGAGGTAAAACCTCGTGTTTCGGATCATTTCAAGGTGCTGATTACAAATCCAGTCGCAGTTTTCAGTCCAGTCTCGTTTGACAAAAATCAAAAATTTCAGATCTCTCGGGCTGGCGGGTGTACCCAAAAAAAATCGAAAATCTTTATTTGGCTTTCTATTATTGAGATAAAACCTCGTGTTTCGGATAATTTCAAGGTGCTGATTACAAATCCAGTCGCAGTTTTCAGTTTCAGTCTCGTTTGACAAAAATCAAAAATTTCAGATCTCTCGGGCGGGCGGGTGTACCCAAAAAAATCGAAAATCTTTATTTGGCTTTCTATTGAGATAAACCTCGTGTTTCGGATAACTTCAAGGTGCTGATTACAAATCCAGTCGCAATTTTCAGTCTCAGTCTTGTTTGACAAAAATCAAAAATTTCTCGATCTCTCGGGCTGGCGGGTGTACCCAAAAAAATAGAAAATCTTTATTTGGCTTTTTATTGAGATAAAACCTCGTGTTTCGGATAATTTCAAGGTGCTAATTATAAATCCAGTCGCAGTTTTCAATCTCAGTCTCGTCTGACAAAAATCAAAAATTTCAGATCTCTCGGGCGGGCGGGTGTACCCAAAAAAATCGAAAATCTTTATTTGGCTTTCTATTGAGATAAAACCTCGTGTTTCCGATAACTTCAAGGAGCTAATCACAACTCCAGTCGCGGTTTTCAGTCTCAGTCTCGTTTGACAAAAATCAAAAATTTCAGATCTCTCGGGCTGGCGGGTGTACTTAAAAAAATCGAAAATCTTTATTTGGCTTTCTATTGAGATGAAACCTCGCATTTCGGATAATTTCAAGGTGCTGATTACAAATCCAGTCGCAGTTTTCAGTCTCAGTCTCGTTTGACAAAGATCAAACATTTCAGATCTCTCGGGCGGGCGGGTGTACCGAAAAAAATCTAAAATCTTTATTTGGCTTTCTATTGAGATAAAACCTCGTGTTTCGAATAATTTCAAAGTGCTGATTACAAATCCAGTCACAGTTGTGAGTCTCAATCTCGTTTGACAAAAATTAAAAATTTCAGATCTCTCGGGCGGGCTACGCTATAACACTATAATGGTGTTGTTATTTTTAGGGTTCTTTACCTGCTATCTCGTCGCGGGTATACAAAGGGTATACGGGTTTATCAGCGATTCAGCTGTCAGTGTGCCAGCATTACCAAACTGCCGCTGCTTCTTCTTACCTATTCCAATTATGAAAAAAAATTGCGATTCTTGGAACCTATTAACTATGTTTGTTTGTTTGTTGTTTAAATATTTCTTTTCCCACTTTTTCGACATCAAGGAGCCCCTTACTCTCATTCAAATGGTCATTATTATCTATTTATTTAATCTACCATTATGTTATTTTTTAGAAAAGTTTATTCGCATTTTGTAATATATCTCTGTTTCTATTCTAATTAAAACATTTATTAATTATGGCACAGATCATTTTAATGTTAATTAGATGACCAATGCCAAAAGTAACCAAGCCATATTTCTACACAATACGTGAAGAATAAATTGCAAAACCAAGTAAGGCGACAACAATAAATTGTTACCTTCATTTTACTGTTATGTGATTTGCTGAAGGTTTTCAGTATACAACGTATGTTATACTTCACTGCAATATATCAAAGATATCTCATTATGATGTATACGAACTAGGAATAGGAAACAACAGCATTTATTTATTTTCTCTGAAAAACCTTGCCATCATGAAACTCACATTGTTAATAACAAATGTGTGTTTCATAATACTGGCACTTATTGTACGCAATATTTCGAAAATATAGCAGATTTTGTTTTAAGGTCTATAGATTGCTAGATTTATTCGAGGAATACAAAGTTAAAGAATACAGAGTTTTGTTGTATTTTCATTTGTGATAGTTCCCAAATAACGTGTTTTTTGCGCACTGAGGACTCAATAATAATAATAATAATAATAATATATACATCCACATCCTCATACGGACGGAACTCACGAAACACCGAATGTCACATCCAAACGCATGCAAAGAAAGGCTCACCATAGACAGGAAACAAGGAGGCAGAGGGATTACAGATATACAGTCGCTTCGCACAAGACAGATAAAGACACTCAGACATTTCTTCCAAAACAAACAAACAAATTTACATCGAGCAATAGTAAAAGCAGACAAAAACTATACACCACTCAACCTATCATGTCCAGACCACGTCGCAGACACACACAATCCCACACAATCACAACAAGAAAAAATAAGCACCTGGTCGCAGAAACCACTCCATGGCAAACATAGATACCGTATTACGCAAGACCACATAAATGAAAAACAGTCATACACCTGGCTGCAGGATGGCCAGCTCTTTCCAGAAACTGAGGGGTTTATGCTTGCTATCCAGGACCAAGTTATTGCGACGAGAAACTACAAGAAATACGTAATTAAAGATCCATCCATAACAAACGATAACTGCAGAAAATGTCAACAACAAAAGGAAACAATAGACCACATAACAAGCGCATGCAAAACTCTCGCTGGAACTGAGTACACGGCTAGACATAACTCAGCAGCCAAAATCATACATCAAGCATTAGCCACAAAAAACAAACTAATCGAAAACTCCGATCCATATTACAAGTATACACCAACATCAGTACTCGAAAACGATCACTACAAACTATACTGGGATGTTGACATACACACAGATAAAACCATCAATGCAAACAGACCAGATATAGTATTTCAGATAAAGGCAGACAAAGTTACCTACTTAATAGATATTGCTATTCCCAATGATGTGAATGTTCAAAACACCTACGCTGGGAAAATATCTAAATACACTGACCTTGCCATAGAAGTGAAGCGAATTTGGAAACAAGATAAAGTTATTATTGTCCCCTTCATTATGTCGGTCTCAGGCCTCACACCGAACACATTTACACAACACCTACAGCAGTTAGGCCTGGACGAAAGTTTACATAAAATATTCCAAAAGTCTGTAATCCTTAAGACCTGTAATATAGTACGATCTTTCCTAAATTCAGATCAGTAATAGTTCAGGTGTTGACTTGGCCTAGCCCGTCAACATTTGTCGTCACCGCAGTCATGCGAGAGAAGCTTGAAAAAACACAATAATAATATATAATAATGGAACAGCAGCCCGGTGTGTCGGAGCCCGGGCTGCACTTTTTTGTTTTAAACTATAATATATAATAACTTGTTACTACTGCAACCATGCGAGAAAAAATAAGACATGCATAATAATATAATAATAATTTATTGTCGCGTGACGATGTTCAAAATCAGACCAAATATCAGAAGTTGCTCGGACAACTTCGCAGGCTCTGGCCAGACTACGCTGCTCTCTGCACTGCGCAAAATACCGGTGTGCCGTGCGGCGGCGCACATCTTAGCCGCCAGACTGCGAAAGGCAGTCAAAACCTTGGGCTTCGTCTACTTAGGGCGCATGATTCGCTTGCCCAGTAATTGCTCACCTCACGGTCTGAAGAGTAGTCACTGGGTAATGGAACAGCAGCTTGGTGTGTCGGCTGCACTTTATTGTTTTTTTATTTATTGCCATAAGGTTTACATAAATAAACATTGACAACGTCAAAAATACAGGTATGATCTTAGTAAAACAAAATTAAAATAAAGTGAAAACACACATTAAAAATACTCCTGCCATTTACTTGCTATTCTTGCTCTTATATGACTTGGTAAAGGTTAAAAATATTCCATTGTAGTAGGCTTTTCTCCTGCAGTTTAGTTTTTTGAATTGGTACGCTTAAATTTTTACACTTTTACTGGCTTTACAAAGTATGTTTTTGTAGTTCAAAGAAGATGATGTCTATCCGGAAAGAGGGATACATGATAGTATGTATAGGACGGAGTGAATTTAACCTATAAAATTTAGGGAAATTGTAGGAATTATGGTGCTGCTATATTTTCTGTAATATGTTTGATGGACATATTGATTTCTTCTCATATTTTTTATTTTCAGAGAAAATTTGTTTACACATCCCCACTTTACGTACTCGTCATCGCAACAAAATTTTGTTTTATTTACTTCTTACTATCCTATCCTATCCTCTCCATTTTATGTTATCTGCAGTATGTGTGTGAAAGTGCAAGTGAAGTTAACATTTTCTGTTTTAACAGTGAAACCCTTAAAAGGTGTTTCTTAACCAACAGATTAACGACAAAGAAGTAAGCGACTTCACTGTAGATGCATACAAATATTTTCACAAAGTGATATAAATTGCAATCATATTTTAGGTTCCATTTACTGAAAATACCATCAGGTAGGCACGTATCTGGTTCCTTCACAATACACGCAGTTACAAAAGGAGCCACATTTTTCATCTTCTTATGTGTACCATGGTACCATAGTCGTACTGGTTCATTTCAGAATATTCACTTAAGTTAAGTTGAATAAGAAGTTATAATTTTTTTTTTGAAAGTGTTAGTTTCGCACAAAAATACCTGAAGTTTCGCCCTTTGAGCTTTGCGGATTGTTGGATTTTTTTGGAAGGATGCCTGTCATTGCGAGAATTTTGAAAATTTTGACAATTTTCAAAATTTTGAATATTTTGAAGAAAATTCTGAAAATTATGTTAATTTGCAAATTCTTAAAATTTCCTGATTTTGCCGTACCATTCCCAATCGTAACCCCAACCCTAACGTCAAACCCAACCCCAAAAAATAAAGTTTCAAAATATCCGAATTTTGCCGTGTTAAACCCAATCTAACCGCAACGCTAACCCCAACCCCAAAAATTGGTTAGCTGCGTTTACTCACCCTCTTCACCGCCACAGGGTGAGGGATTTGCACAGGGTAAGCACCGGCACAGCTATCATTTTGAAAACGTCTTTTCACGACACGTCAATTACGCGTTTTCAAAAATGTGGTTCGCTTCAAGACCTAGCGGGGTCTTAGTACTATGACATTCATTTTTTTTTTCGATATATAGTGAATCATCAGATACCAGTAAAAATTTTGTCATTATTTTTGAACAAATTAATGATATTTTCTTTAGAATATACAGCCTCGCAAAAAGACTGAGATTTCTCTCTTTGAGATTTTCGGCTGGGTAGATTTTTTTCGGAAGGATACCTGTTATCGGCCATTGGGAGAATTTTAGAAAAAACATCTCTATAATATGAAATTTCATTAGATCTGTTTAATATGCTGTTAGCAGTAAACATTTTTTTAGTATTTTTAAACAAAATAGTGATGTTTTCTTTAGAATATACATGCTCTTCCAGAACACTTATCAGTGTTAGAGGATACTTGAGTGACATTTTTTTGTTAACAAACTAATATCTTGAAATTCATCAGCATAGAGATAACATCTCTCATCGAAAAAAGATATGATCTTTCACATAATGAAGCTTCGTTAGAGCAGTTTTTGCCCAAAATAAACCATTTCGCAGCAAGAAATTATTTTCGCTTTATGACAATATGTATCTTGTTCGTAAAATAATTTTTTGCTGCGAACTGGTTTATTTTGGGAAAAAATTCAAGAGACATTTTTTGTTTAGAATGAAACAGGCTATCGGAAATACATTTTTAAATGGTAAACAAATAGTAAGACAAAAAGTTGCATTGGAAATAAATTTTAGGGGTTGCATTTTCCACCCCTTAAGACCATGGGGTAAACCAAATAAATTACTGGCTAAGTGTCTTTTTGGTAGTAGAACATTTCAGGTTAATTTCAATGTTGTCACTTTTTTAGTGCTTCTAAAAAAATTGTTAAACAAATTTTATGTACCCCTTTAAGGGGCTGTATCTTAACAAGGGATGCTCCAATGAAGCTTCTTTCTTTTTTTCGATGAAGAATCACCCCCTTATATATTTTACACTTATTTAGTTACACCCTGTATATGTCAATGGTGCTGAGACCTTTAAATTCCCAACAATGGCAGATACATAGCCCCCAGATAAGAACATTTCTGATACTTTTCCCTCTCTAGTTACGCTCGTGTAAAACACAGCTACACTTTTTGTAGCACGCAATCCCTCGTCAAGCACCTCTTACACAAATCCAAATTTATAGCAGATTTGTATCCAGCATACCGATTGTTGTGAGATTATTGGTCCAGCCGTAGGGATACGTAAGCTTTCAATTATGTAAATAGGACGTCAGTGAGGATTCGGTGGTCGACAATGGCGGATGATTTACAACCCCCTATTAGTTCTGCGAATGGGGTCTTAGTCGGCCCCCCGCTGATGCCGATTTGCGCCCCATTGACTTTCCGTATTAATTTTCCGAACACCGTTCTGACATCCGATAATTGCCTACGGATGTGGCTTGGAATGTTAATCGATCGCTACAGCTTCAATTTGATCGCCATTGATGACTGTGTCTGTGAAGGTACACCTCAGTCTGAATGAAATTCGAAGTGTTATACTTGTTGGATAACATAATGTAAGATGAAGTCCTTAAGCGCATGAAGAAACAAAAAAAAACATGTCTGCTATCAAGGAACGAAAAATATTTTTTTTATAGTCAGCCTCCCGCAAAGGCTGAAAGCCCATGGCGCTGTAGAAGCGCTGCGAGAGGATAAGTGTCGGTTCACGTTAGATTTGAAACGCTGCAGGTTGTAGCCATCGGGAAACAAATTCCCCGGCAGCTTATTCCAGAGCATCGAAGTTCTCCCAAAGAAGGAATGCTGGAGGAGACTGGTTCGAGGAGTAAGGACCTCGACCTGGTAAGGATGAGCTCTCAGAGCTTCTCTAGTGTTCCTGGTTCGGACGGCCTTTGGTGTTATTATCTGGGAGAGCTCACTCGAACATCTTCCGTGATAGAATCTGTAAAACAGGGGTAGGTCAGCCACCCTCCTTTGATGTTCCAGGCTGTGGAGGTCCTTTGTGAGGTTAGGCGTATCGATTAATCTAATTGCTCTTTTCTGGATAGTGTCCAGAAGCTTTAGAGAGTGCTTCGGAGCACACACAACTTATATATATATATATATATATATATATATATATACAGGGTGAGTTTTTAGTACCGGCTCGGTCGATAACTCCACTACTGTAGAAGATAGCGAAAAAAGTTGTATATAAAAGTTGTAGCCACGGATATGCTCCTTGCTCAAAAAATATTTAGATTTATACAGGATGATCCATAACTACGTGGTGATGCAAACATGCATTTTTTTAAATGAGACACCCTATATATTATTCCATATTCAAATTCTACTAATGATTTCCGTTCTTCCAATATAGGGCATTGTTACATTATACAGGGTTTTTCAAAAGTTATTACCATTTTTATATCCAAATCGCGGACAAATGAACGTACTGTATATCAAAAAGTAATGAATCAAACATTATTTTTTTTACATGAGAAGATTAAAAATATCCTCTAGTTTTAAAATCGGCTATAAAGGAAGCCCGAGGCGCATATTAGTATACAGGGTGATGTAGAATGCAAAATCCAAATTTTCTTTTTTTTTCAAATGTAACCCCCAATATTTTGTTATCCCAAAGAATTGCTTTTAATATGCTCTTTCATCTTTGTATAGCACTTGTTGTACCTACGTCCATTAGTTTCCGAGATATTTCGATTTTTCGGTAAATTTAAAATATAGCCTCTATTTGTGTACTGAAATTTATTTATTTTGAGAAAGTACTATCTGATTTGTTTTTTATTTAACGAACAACTAAATTATAACGTCTTGATAGCATTTGATGAAGTCAAAACCCTAAATCATCGAGATAATAAAGTCAAGTATGCTGAGGAAACAATTTTGTAGGCGTCATGCATAATTATCAAGTAGTTTTATCAGGTAGGCTTTGAAAAATTGACAGTTTTCATAACCTACTCAATAATTCCGTACTGTGTGAAAAACCAGCTTTGAAAATTAATTTTTTCATTGAGGGTATTTAGGAGAATCTTTGAGAAATTGTCTACCTGCCTCTAAAATATATCAACTATGAATAGCAATATCCAGAACGGAGGCACTCTAAAACTAATACGTTTGAAAGATTGAAGAATCGTTTTATTTGGACTGTGTCGTTTTATATTTCATAGCCTACCTGATACATCTGCTTGATAATTATGCATGACGTCTATAAAATTGTTTCCTCAGCACACTTTGACCTATATTATCTCGTTAGTTCAGTGTTTTGACTTGATCAAGTATTATTATCGCCTTATATTTTAGTTGTTTGTTAAGCAAAAACAAAATTTGGTAGTATTTTCTCAAAATAGATAAATTTTATTAAACAAATAGAAGGTATACTTAAAATTTGTAGAAAAATCGAAATATCTCAGAAACTAATGAATGCAGCCATAATAAGTGCTATCCAAAGATGAAAGAGCATATTAAAAGCAATTCTTTGGTATAATAAAATATTGGGGGTTACATTTAAAAAAAGAGAGAAAATCTAGATTTTGCATTCTACATCACCCTGTATACGAATATGCGTCGCGGGAGTTTTTTATAGCGTATTTTAAAACTAGAGGATATTTCTAATCTTTTCATGTAAAAAAAATAATTTTTGATTAATTACTTTTTGATATACAGTACGTTCATTTGACCGTGATTTTGATACAAAAATGGTCATAACTTTTGAAACACCCTGTATAATGTAACAATGCCCTATATTGGAAGAACGGAAATCATTAGTAGAATTTGAATATGGAATAATATATAGGGTGTCTCATTTAAAAAAATGCATGTTTGCATCACCACGTAGTTATGGATCACCCTGTATAAATCAAAATATTTTCTGAGAAAGGAGCATATCCGTGGCTACAACTTTTATATACAACTTTTTTCGCTATCTTCTACAGTAGTGGAGTTATCGACCGAGCCGGTACTAAAAACTCACCCTGTAGATCATAAATTATCCTACGAGCAGAAAATTATGACCTTCTGCCACTGATTACAGAAAGAGAAGTCCAAGGTAAAACGTCTATGGAGAAACGTCAAAATTCTTGGTTGAAGGACTTCCGAAGACGGTTTTGTTGCCCATCGTTTGACGTTTTCTGCATGGCTGTATTTAGCTGTTAGCTATTTGGACCGCCAAAATCTTCGAAAGGAGATGGTGTCATAACAAGAAGATACTTATTGGACCATAAAAGCCTTGCTTTTCGAGAAAGTAGAATTTTTGATTATCTTGTTATGTTGTATAAATTATTAGCCACGCAAAACATCATCATCATAATCACAATGTCTCAACAGACATGTTGTGAACTCATAAAATGCATTAAGTCGGAGCTAAAGTATTGCCGACACGAATATTATCAATAGTTTTGAGAACTGTAGCTCGCCATCGTTCACGGGTTACTGTCACTTCAGTGGCGCTCTTGATAGTCATGTCCAGCAACTGTTTCGTCGTATCCACCCAGCGTGTAGGGGAACGGGAACGGCCACGGCGCCGCCCACTCGGGGCATGACCCTGAACTACAAGTTTCTCCATATTATCGCTTCTGTGAATATGTCCGAAGAATGTAAGCATTCTCGTCGACACAATGGAGGATAGTCTCTTTGGATTACCGCGCTCATCCAGTATGGAAACGTTAGTTCGATGGGCTGTATAAGGAACTCTCAGCATTTTCCTCCACATCCACATTACAAAAGCATCTATGCGAGCTCGATCTGCCTTTTTAACAGTCCCGCAAAACATAATTAGGGACAAAATAAGATGAATAGAACTTGACTAATGAAGGCGAAGTCTCCAGGACTTTCAGAAAGCCAGTATCGAAAAAATGGAAGTGAAGTCCTCAATATATAAAATTTGGAAGAGTGGTCTTGAGACCTGGACATTGTGCAAGGATGAGGAAAATAGGTCACAGTCAGTAAATGAAATTTTAGGAGGGGTTAAATGTTGCACACGTATTTGAAACGACAGTATATGGGAATCTGAGTGTTTTAGCATAAATGACAAAAAGACAGACCATTTAGATAAAATGCAAGACCAAAAAGTGTCCAAGAAATCCATGAAATATAAATTTTGAAATCTCAACTAATATAGAGAAAGAAATAAAAAATCTGCCTAGAAACTCGACCTATCAGTTTGTCAATTTTATGTGCGGTAGTCTCAAAATCTTGATGAACAATGAAATTTGATATCTGTATGTACAGGTAATAGTTCTGGCAAACCATAAATTTCAGAGCATATAGTACTTTTCTTTCCTAAATATATTCATGTTCATAGTCTTATTAGTTATGTATCTTAGAAATATAAAATTGCATATTTTGGCGTGGAGCATTAAACAACTCACTATATGTTTGAGTAAGTCGATGTTATTGCTCCTTGAAACAAGAATGGGGTCAGAAATAATATTGCACTGTGTTGAAAAGCTCCTAAACAAACATCTCATCCTGATATTGGAGAAAGGAGGTTTGGTCATCTATGACATCGTCTTAGTGCGCCATCTACAGTTCCTTTATTACTGGCAGGCGATCGGTGCTCTACTGCAGGTATTCCTCCTCAGCCTGTTTCTCTGAGCTTTCTAAAACTAATAGATGCATCCAATTACTCTCTATCTTTTCTGTTACTTCATTTGCAATAATAATATTTTGAGAAACTGTGCTCACTAGATATTTTCACAGCTGTTTCTTTAATATAGCGAAAACATTCAAATATACATACATATATGCAATATCCTAGATATTTGAATACAAATAGTTTTATTTTTGTACAAACGGGTATTATCTCGGTATTAATATTTTTATGTAAATTTCTACCATCGTAAATCAAGAAAAATCTTCCGGTATTTCGCTGAAATACACCTAAGTACTCAAATGGCCAATTACCAAACTACGTCTCAGCTGGGATATTATAATCCAACCTAATTAAAAAAACAGGTATTCGAAGCAATTAACTAAAATACTATCAAAGTTAATCATCTAAATGTATTTCCAAATACTGGTTTTTCTCGTGTGCTTTTAAATAGAACACCTCCCATGAGAAAAAAAATATTTTAATTCACAGGATTCCTCGGTTCGTCCGTCGAAATAAGCGCTCCAATCTTGATTATTAACGGGTAAAGTACGACTCGAAAAAAATCTTAATTAGCTACTCGGAAATGGATCTGATTTTATTTTTAGGAGGTATTAACATAAATAAGCTATAATTCTAGACCGCGTATATACGGGGTTTGAATGTAAAAACAGAAATAATTTGGAAACTCTTGCTGAGTCCGAGTACACAGCCAGATATATCTCTGCAGCCAAAGTCATACCCTAAAACACTAGCCAAGTTGTGGAATTATACAGGGCTGGGATAAAGTATGGAACCAAGCAAATAACTTTGGAACGGAAAGAGTGATATTGCTGAAAATTTGCAGACAAGTGTAGTGACGTCTAGTGCATCCGAAGACATTATGTTAGCTATTAATATACTTCCGGTTTAACCGGAAGTACCGTCAACTTTTTTAATTTAAATGGGACACCCTGTATATTTTTGCAGATTTTAGTTCATCTTTTTTTCCGAATACGTTCATAGTGGGTTTAGCATTAGTTTCTGTAAAAACGGGAAAGATAAAGCTTCTTTATCATTTCAGGTGTTTAAAATGCCGGTCATTCAAAGTCGGTTTTGGCGATCGCGTGAGAACTCACAAAGAAGTGTGTCAACTTTTATTGATTTACGTCCCGACAGGGGTCCTATAACACGTTTGACGGTGACTAAAAAAAAAAACCAAAAAAATTACGTCAAACGGGAAGACCGCAGACCGCCACGGACGAATTTATGCGACAAATTTTTTAAGAAACAAATACGAAACCCACTATGGACGTATTCGGAAAAAAAATATGAATTAAAATCTGCAAAAATATACAGGGTGTCCCATTTAAATTTAAAAAGTTTACGGTACATCCGGTTAAACCGGAAGTACATTAGTAGCTAACATAATGTCTTCGGATGCACTGGACGTCACTACACTTGCCTGCAATTTTTCAGCAATATCACTCTTTCCGTTCCAAAGTTATTTGCTTGGTTCCATACTTTATCCCAACCCTGTATATTATCCAACAATCTCAGATATTACAAAAATTCAAAGCCCTACATGAAGAGCTTAAAAGATGTGAGAATCATATGATAATTCACCATTTTGCCGTCAGACAAAATATTTTCAAATGGGTTAGCTGCGAAAGATAGAATAGGCATGTATATAATTAATGCTAGAATAAATAAGAATAAATTATTATTTGTTTACTATTTTTATTCTAAGTATAGCCCTACAACCCCCCCCCCATCTTTACGCCTTTGGATATGTTACACCCCAAAAATTACTCGCATTTTATCGAACGCCTGAATGTCGTTATTTTTTTTTGTCATAACAATTGCTCCTCGCATACAAGTCGTACGGAATAAATTAAAAGTGAAGTACCTTTCAATACATTTAAAAAATATGCATTATTGGTTCTGAAAATGCCACCGCATTACGTCACGTAAGGTAAGGCGCAGTATTATGAATGTTTGAATAAGCAGGCATTGTACAAATATAATTATATTTTTAATAGCGCAGTTTCTCCAATCAAGAGCGGTACAATTGGTGATCGAGCGTAACTACCTGTCAATAAAGACAATTCAACGGTGCATAGATTCCTAGAAGCACCTTACTTGCAATAGCACAAGTTAAAAATAAGTTTATTAGGTTCAGACGGCACAAAATGGTTTGATAGACAACGTATTTGTTCTGATAGTTATGGTTTTCTATCTTCTTCTTTCTTGCTTTTCTTCAAACCATCGAAATATACCTTGTCATTTTCCAGTTCCTTCAATTTGTATCTCCAGGTTCATGTATCTTCTAACCATAGCCTCTGTTTACTGATTAGATTTTCGTCCCTCTCTGAGTGGAATAAATCAAAATAATAAGGCAGCTGTTTTTTCGGAATACACTTATACTGGTTCCAAAAACTGTCCCGTCTCATATACCAAACTGAATCGTTTCAATCTTACATAAATGTAAAGCAAAGTACATAGGCAAGCACTAAAACAAATTTTGCCGTATACTATTTGCATCACACTGATCTCTAAGAAATATCAGAAAAATCAGAAACATCAGGAAAAATCGAAAAAATCGGAAAAAGCAGAAAAATCAAAAAAACCGGAAAAATCAGAAAAATCGGAAAATTCGGAAAAATCGGAAAACTCGGAAAAATCGGAAAAATCGGAAAAATCGGAAAAATCGGAAAAATCGGAAAAATCGGAAAAATCGGAAAAATCGGAAAAATCAGAAAAATCAAAATTATCATAAAAAATCAGAAAAATCAGAAAAATCGAAGAAATCAGAAAAATAGGAAAAATCAGAATAATCAGAAAAAAAGGTATTTACTCTTCAATAAAATTAGCAACAATTGAGTAACAGCTTGTACTCCTAGAAATCCATATCAAATTGACAAACTCTAGCTTTTCTATAAGCTTCTGACTTCATAACAAAGAACTGTTAATACAGAGGCTGTGGAGTTAGTTTAGACTTTGAATATTTTTGTGGGCACCTATCGTCATTCCACCAATTTAAACGTTTTTCTGTGTTGAGCTGGAATACAAACCTTTCATGGTGTGCAAAATGATATCAGCAAAGTATCGAATCAGTGTACCTATATTGACCACTTTCACTTGGTGGAAGATTATTTCACCTATCAAGAGGTTGTATAGAGCAACCCTCGGATAAAGTTAGGATTGCCATGATAATATACAACCTTCGCAAGGAGATGGAACTGGAAGAAAAAGAACGACATTTTTCCCAGTGTTTTGTACAGAAAAGCAAGAAACTAGCCGCACACTCAGTTTTGAAAGTACAACACTCGTTCATTAATCAGTTCTTAACTACTGCCATTCGGCTCTCTATTTGCTAAATGACCTACGTATTAAATTACGTTTAATGACCGTATAAATATAAGCATGCACAACAGGTCAAATGGCGGGTTAAATTTCTATTTTGTCTGCAGCAGCCTGCGTATCGACGCAATCTATAAAAGATGGTACCTCGTCGGGGTCACCGCGGCGCGTCGTTATATTTGATAGAAAGTTCCCCGCGCGGTGCGACGACGAAATGGATCGGTTGTGCTGCAATTGCTAATTGCCTTTTTATGTAACAGTTTCGGTTGTGAGTCATTGCGGTTGACCTGCCATCACAATCATCGGCAGGCGACGCTAAGTGACTCGTATTGTCACTGCCCGGAATATGTACATAAACTTAAACGATGGAAAGTTGGGTAATCGATGGGTTATTCAGACCAGAACCTACGAGGGTACAGGCAAGGTCGTTCAGACGCTGGAGGCGGAGAAAATATAGGGTGTCCCAATTGAGGTGATAGGTTTTCTAATACGGATATCTAGACAACCGTCAAAGGTACAAACGTCATTCAGCTGTCAAAATAATCAGTAAGGTTTGACAATTCATCGTGCATTGTTTCACGCTTGCCGATTTCTGAAAATTATTAAAAAGTACTACGGAAGTTCCCGCTCAATTGTAAATACGCAGCGCGCATTTCTTCGTGAACTCGGCCGTCATCATGGCTTTAATGAGTAGGCAATTCGTTGCACCATGGAAAAGTTTGAGCATGAGTACACTCTATTGCACCTAAAGAAACCAACCCGAATGCGAACTGGTCGACGCGAAGAAAATATCGCCACCGTAGCGGCCGGTGTTCACGCTCAAATTTGTCGTATCGATACCGAGCCGCGGAATTGGGCCTCTCCCAAGAGACAACTCGACGAATTTTGCGTTTGGATTTGGGTCTACAACCGTATAAGATCGAGCTAACGCAACATTAGGTGACCATAGGCCGTCGCCGTGACGATGATCCTCATTTTGGTCAAAAAATCATTTTCTCAGACGAAGCCAATTTTTACCTCAGTGACTATGTCAGCAAGCAGAAATGTCGCACTGGGCTGTGAGCAATCCACAAAAGACCAGAGAAGTGGTCCAGTACCCGAAAAAATTGAATGTGTGGTGCGGATTGTGGCACGGCGGTATCATCGGTCCTTATTATTTCTTTCGAAATGAGGAAGGAGACACCGTTACAAGCAATGGGCCACGCTACCGAGCGATGTTGGAAGAATTTCTGTGGCCAGAGCTCGACAACATCGATATTACCGACATGTAGTTCCAACAGGATGAAGCCACGACAAAGTTTACGGAATACATGTAAGTTGGATCAGTCCGCAAAAATATCAAAACGGCATGCCCCTTGCTCCGTCTCCCCGGTACACAGGTTGCAGTGTACCGACGTCAGCCGGGAGATACGGAGCGGCGCAAAGTAGAGGTTGAACGTGTTTAACGCGAAGTGTATACAGCGTCTCAAAAATATCGGATCTTTTTAGAAGTTTGAGAGTAATCAATTTCGCGAGAAAAAGATATTAACTACCAAATCTAAATTTATTAACGGATGGAGAATGATAATCAGATCCATCATTTTATGGTAAACCTTGAAATATAAGGGATATAAATACAGGGTATCCCACGACGATTAAGACAAGAAATATGTCGGAACTGGGCACATGTAAATTAGAGCAGATGTTGTGTCTTTTTTTTCATTGTAATACCCAATGAGGCATTTGTTTTTGGTCACGTGACATTCGATTCAAAATTATTAAAATGGGACACCCTGTATATTTGTGCCGGTGTTCCTCCCGATGAAAGAATTCCAAATTCCAACAAACTAGCACACTTGGGGTCTAAAGTGATCAGTTCAAGAGCTACAGGTACTTAAAGGATTGTATCACGCTAAAAGCATATAGTGAGACAAGGTATTTATTCGGTAGTCTTACCATACCACTCAGGGACATTGTAGATTATATTTTAGAGCTCGAAAATATTTTTATTGATAACTTTAACAATTCAGTTTCTACAGTAGCAATTGGAATGACACTGAAAAGCAAAATGTCAAAAATAATTCATTCACATCCATGTAAAGCATTTCCACATGATTATCTTTTAAAATTTTACATACGAGTTCGTATGTACTATACCATAAAATTTATGACCTGTGATCTAAAAAATAAGCCAAATAAACAAAACATTAAGGTAGAAATACTACAGCACCTTTGAATCATCAGTTTTTACTTATCTACGAAATATTTACAATATGTGAAATCATTTGAGATTCATTAGTAATAGTTTTACTAGGCTTTGTTTATGTTATCCATTTATGTAACTTAGTGTATTAGCAAAATAAACGTTATATTTGTATGTCTAAATCGGCCGTCAATACATAGTTTTCCAATGACCCTCGTATATACGTACAACCCAGGCGTTAGCAAGTCCCCGCCAAAAGACCCTCGTACTTGAGCAAAAACCAAAGCAAAAACTAACTGGCGCGTGCGGCCGTGGCATCGCTTTGATGTGAGATCTTCAAAGTGCCGACGGAGAGTGATCCAACTTATATGTATTCCGTAAACTTTGACCGTTCTCAATCCTATCAATCATATGTATCTCACAACACCTCCACATGCCAAGAAGGTCGCGTTATAGAAATAACAAAGATTTGTGTAAAATATTAACAGGTATAGAAATTAGTCATGTTGCTGTTCCTCGCATTGTGGAACGTGGAGCTGCGGGCGATTTCGAATAAACAACTATAACTATAGAAAGTAAAAATTTCATATTCCCACACCTCGAGAGCTCGCTATGTGGCTCGGAGGATGAGCACCAAGGCTCCGTATCAGCTAATGGCTAACTGTACATTCATGGTGCATGCATACGCGATGCTCATAGCGGACCCTCACACTACACGAGATCCTAACGAAGATCTCCTATGAAAAATGTTACTCTTATGGTCAGTTTCATACGTAATTCCGTAAAAATGACGACATAAAATTCATTTTGTAGGTTGAATACAGATATGTGCTTTAAGGAAATTATCTAAGGGCCGCATGACACGATACGAAATTTGCCCTCTAATTTCATATCAAATTTGATCACAAATCCGTTATCCAAAATGGTATCAAAAAAGTGCAGAGAATTTGAGCCTATAAAATACCTTCGCAAATGTAATATCAAATTTGAGCCCTGCGCAAGCGCAGTTAAAACTAAATATGACACTGGGTTGACACAATTGACAGATATCAACTGGAATTCAACAACTGACAATTCGACTCCAATGCGTTTTATAGGTTATGTTAGCATTACGTTCCTTTCACACATTTTCTAAGATATTCTCAGTTTCGTGCCCGTTCAGTTGGCTAAATAAGGAGAGTTAGGAGAGGATATTTGTTCCCTCTTCACCTCTCCAGTGCTTGGTTTTGTCAGTTTTGTGGTTGTGCTCCACGTTTTATTTTAATCACTAACCATATTTTCGTTTTTGTGTATGTTTCTATATTATGTATGTATGTATAACTTATTTTATTAAAGAAAATTCCATGTTATGACTTTTGTTTTACCTGAAAATTATAATTTTAATTTTATATATTATAAAGGAATTTAGCGACATGTGCAGCAACTAAAAATCATTAGTAGTCAAGTAGATTTTATGCATGTAGCCTTGTAAACAGAAAGAAACATATAGAACGTTTAAAAATTAACAGTCTTTCAAGATGGTCTAGAAAATAGCTCCTAGGGGTACAACCTTTACCCACGTTAGATTAATGCACGAATTACGTGATGAATCTAATGATTGGGAAAACTATTTAACCACTTAAGAAGTACAACAAAACAAAATACCACAAAGATGGCTTGTAGACATTGTATTGTGCACTGCAATGCGCAGCCCCAGATGGATGAGATTTAGTTTTGCTCTTTTCGGTAAACACTCCTTTAAGAATTGACTTTCTTACAAATGCCTGCTTCTTTTACACAATATCCTTTGAAACCTTTTCAAGACAGAAGCAGCACTTGTACCCTCCTATTAACCACTACGTGAAGATAATCTTCACACATTCAGCCTCCAATATGAGCAATAATAAACGCATCAAGTGCAATAGTATATTGATTAAAAGCGTTTAACCTGGCCATTACCGCTCGAAAATGGGATAACGACAAAAGAATAGGCTCATAACCGAGGCATTCACAGTTGTGAAAACAGACGGCAGATGGCGTCCGCGGCTCTCCACATTCGTTCCCATGCGGAGCGAGATGCTTATTACTCATTTTGTTTGGTTAACGGACTTCGAGAACACTTATCAAAAGGTTTGTTAGGCTACCGAGGTTACAGTATTGACTGACTGCTGGTCGTGGTTATTTTATTCTTTGCCGGAACGCTTTGGTTTATAGGAGACGATCTGGTGCAAACATGGACGTGGCTGTGGCTTTCTTAACAGTGAATTTAAAGGTTAAGGTAATGGTTGTGAGAATTTTTTACAAAAAACTATTTGCAGAAGGGCAAAAGAAACAAAACAAACTAGAGGTAGGTAAAATCTGTAACGCTCATAATTACATTGACAACTGACAGACGGGAATAATAGCTTTACACATATACTACTTACTACTTTGCTATCATCATCATAGTAACAATGTCTTAACAGACATATTGTGAACTCGTAAAATGCTTTAAGTCGGAGCTAGGGTATTGCCGACACGAATATTACCATAAGTTTTGAGAATTTTGAGCTCGCGCTTTACTGTCAGTTCAATGGCGCTCTTGATACTCCTATCCAGCAACTGTTTCACTCAGGGCATGGCCTTGAAGTACAAGTTTCTCCATATTATTGCTTTTGTGAATATGTCCGAAGAATGTAAACATTCTCGTCGACACAATGGAGGATTGTCTCTTTGGATTACCGAGCTCATCCAGTATGGAAACGTTAGTTCGACGGGCGGTACAACGAACTCTCAGCATTCTACCCTACGTCCACATTTCAAAAGCATCTATACGACCTTGACCTGCCTTTTTAACAGTCCAAGTTTCCGAGGCATACAAAAATACGAAGAACACAACAGACTGAACCAGCGACATTTTGGTAGCTTTAGGGATGTTAAGGTAAATTTAAAAAAACTAACTTCATGGTTGGCTAGATATAGACTAACCTATGTACCCGTCCCAGATATAAAAACGCCTGATTATCGACATAAATGCCGTCACATTTTGGTAATTTACTGCCTCAATATATTCCACATTTATTGCATGCCTCTCACACTTAAAACACAAAACTAGGTCGTTAAATCCAAATTGGCGTATTTTATGACCTGGCATTTGCCTAACCTTTTGCAGTTGATGGTACCGATCTAAAAAAAACATAAAATTGGACTCGTCCTGTCAACTTACAAATTTTGAATATATTAAGTTCGGATGGCGACTCGTTACTCAAATCCTTCCCTGATTAAATTTTTTAAATGTTGACAAGTCGACAAGTAACCACGCATATATTTTTTAAACCTATATCAAATATATCAACGTTGTGGTAAATCTAGATCAAAAAAATAGTGTTTTCTTTATAACTGAGCAGACCACGTAGGCAGAGCCTAAATACCAGAGTACCGCGGCTGACGTGAAAGGGTCAAAACCCACAGGCCCAATAAATACATCTCGTGGCAGTCTATTCCAAGCCTTGGACACCCTGGGAAGAAATGTGCGGTTGTACCGCTAAGTTCTTGATGTATGAAGAACGGCCGCCTTAGGATGAGATGCAGCGGGAGCGGCTTAACGATAGATGATAGCTAAGAAGAGCAGATCCCGTTTAAATATTGGTAGAACACTGAGAGGTCACCAACAACATGCCGGCGCCTGTGAGAATGTGGCTGGAGGTGGCGCGTTAAGGCCGAGTCGCCAAATAGTCGAATTGCCCTTCTCTGGACGGCATCTAGTATAGACAAGGTCAGCAGCTCCCCAGGCATGAGAGCAATACTCCAGGCAAGGTCTTATCTAGGCTTCATATAGCGTGAGGAGATTACATGGTGAGAAGTACTTTCCGGCTCTAAATAGGTACCGAAGCTTTTTACCAGCAGCTGTTGCAATTGACGCGACGTGTTCGTGCCAGATCAGATTTTCTGTATCTAATGTTGACTCCTAACAGCTTGAATGAGTGTCTCCTTGGCAGAGCCTGGTTGTTCCTTAGAACCAGGTGTTGGCTTGGGTACTTCTTGTTTGATAGCGTTCAATACTGTGTCTTAGAAGTATTAAATTCTACCATATTCTTGCGCCCCAAGCGGTAATAGTATCGAGATACTTTGAAATTGAGGCTGCCACTGCCAGTCTTCTGCGTTCCAGCTCGACCACAGAGATTGGTCTATTGCTCATGATGTCTGGATGCAGCGTACTGTCGTAGCTATAGAGAGTAGATCATTGATGTAAAGCAAAAACAATGTCGGAGCCAATATCGATCCCCGCGGATCCCCAGCATTGATGCTATGGAAAGAAGAGGAAAAGCCGTCTACTACGACAGAGATTTTTCGACCTGAGAGGAAGTCTGCCAGCCAACCGCAAAGCTTAACAGAGAGCCCGTAAGACGGGAGCTTGTTTAGGAGAGCTGCATGCCACCGTTGATAGAATCCCTTTGAAATGTCGAGTGCAACGATGTTAATGACTGGATGAGTTTGCTCTGAAGATATGTAACGTAAACCAGGAGATCTCTAGTTGATCTTTGGTGTCAGAATCCATGTTGTCTGTCGTTGATTAAGTGATGGAGTTCTAGGTATTTCATGAGCCCTTGGTTGACACATTTCTCCACCACTTTACTGATAACAGAGAGCAGAGCTATATATGTCCGTAGTTGGTTGGACTAGTTTTGGATCCCTTTTTTGGTACCGGCGGGATGTAAGCTGTTTTCCAGTCTTTTGGGAAAATGCCCGAATCGTAAGACATCCGAAAGACTATATTGTTAATGAGTACACCATAACTAGTGAAACTTTGCTAAAATGTACTTGATGAACTACGCTGATAAAAATAATGATCATAACATTGTACGTTATAACTAACAAGTCATCATTTTCGTTGTAGCTAGTAAAGGAAAGACGTACCTACTTAATTGACTAAGTGCATTTGCGATTCATATATCATATTCTGTAACACATGAATAATTGGCGTACAAGTTCAATCCATCTATTTTATGACTTGTTTATATAAGTAGAGTGACAAATATTTTCCATTTAGTTTACATAGTAGTAGATTTTTTTGACCTTGTTTTGGCGGAAACTTGAAGCACTTGGTCTTTGGAAGGCCGCTTTCATGTGTGGAATCTGGAATTACTATCAAATGGTATTCTCAAGTGTATTACAATATAATAGGATATATACTTATTGTCGAATTATTTTTTGCTCAAACTAGTAGAGAGCAACATCCTTGTTAACAGGTTTTTCAACGGGTTTCAACTTGGAAATGTTTGAATTTGGCGACTTTTTTGTTTTATTCGTTTTTCCAAAATGCAAAGGCTGTCGAAGTTGACAAGCCATTAGTTGTTCCGTTGTTAATTTTGAACAAATTTTAATTATGTTACAAATTAAGGATATTGGAACAACCATACCGAAGATCCAGCCACTGTCATCATTTTTTGCATACGCGGATTCACAAAGACGGTAACGATGGACCTCTTCTCCAGCAAGTGAATTCCCGGTGAGAGATACAGATCACAAAGGTGCATTCGTCGCGAACCATACCGAGGATAGCTTCGGACCGTTTCGTCCTATCGGCATACCATCCTCTCCATTTTCGCCCAACTAAAATACCCTTACCTTGCCATAACGTCAACCAGCACCCGCGGAATTTCGCAAACGAAAGCCCCTAAAAAATAATTGGACAACAGATTTCAGTAAATTGCTCTGATTGGTCGAGATATCGCAGACGATTGGACGGCCGCCGAGATAGTTTTGGAATACCGGGGAGGTTCGATAAGTAGGTAACTCAAAATAATGAATAACATCGAAGAAAAAGGCTCACTTGGCGTCTCATAGCGGCGAACCGACTGAATTCTCGTTTACTTACAGAGGCATTCTGCTATGCAATATTTATGGTAGTATTTGTACGAAGATTAATAGAAGTCCACATAACGCGTCAGATTTTATATACGAAGTTCGCACACAAAGCTTTACTCGATATTGTTCAGGATCTTTGATATATTTGGTGGCCGACGGTCTTACGTGATACTCGGAGAGAGAGAGAGAGAGAGAGAGAGACAGAGAGAAAGAGAGAGAGAGAGAGTGAAACAGGGAGAGGGAGAGGAACACAGAGAAGGATAGAGACTGAGATAGAGGCCGCTCTCAGACTTTAAGGATACAAACGAAGTCAGGCCGATTAACTTCGTACTCCCACACATTACGATGATACCAGTTTATAACTTCCCCATAGCATAAAGCAATAGTCTGATGAGATTCCCTTGGAACCAAATCCTCGCCCGCCCGCCCGCAGAAGAGCCTGTTATGCGACTAGGTCTTACTGTCACAAGTCAATGGATAGCCCATTATGAATACTACAAATTTTTCAGTTTTACAATCCTCAACGTCCAACTACTCCAATTTCACCCCCACCGAAGAAAAGGTAGAAAATGACCAGGAAGCCCTAAAATGCCTAAAAACGAAGTTTGAGCAGTTTTTATATTTCTGCCACTGATGAGATTTCTAAAAACCATACACGTTTTTATATCCTCGTACGTTAGTAATATTGTGTCAAAATTTCATTAAAGTCAATTCAATAGTTTTCACGCTACACAATACAGAACGATCTTAAGAAATATTCTCGTATGTATACAACAGAAAGTCCCTTGGTTTCTATAATAGATGAGGCAATATTCGGCTAAGCCTAAAAAAAGTGCAATATGTCGCTCGATCTTTCCTTCACAGGGTCATGGAGAGCCTGTTATGAATAGAACACATTTTCCAGTTTTACATCCCCTCCCCCTTAAATCATCCCTATTTTACCCCCACCCAAAGAAAGTGGAAAATTATCCGGAACCCCCGAAGTGCCTAAAAACGAAGTTTGAGGAATATATATCTTTTTTTTGTTTTTTGCTAATTATTTCGTCACAATCAATGCAGCAACTACTAAGATTGCGAGACTAGAAAAACATCGACAGACAGACTGACGGAAATGAGTGACGTAGTTTTTCGTTATGTAGATATCATAAAATGCCCAAAAAGCGTGTTACCTCAAAATCGAAAATTTTCGCTATCACAGTACTTCTAACAAGAAAGTAGCTGCACACTCAGTGTGATAAAAAAGTTTACATAGCCACAACCTTCATTGTTCAATATGACGATAAGCTAATCTTACAAAAATTTAGGACAGAAAAGTGATTTGTGATTTACTAGGTAGTTAGCTACCTGAAACTAGCTTTCTGACTGGCTCTCTCCAGCCACACTTTATTAATCACATGGCGCGATATCTTCAAAACGTCGATTGAGGTTTCATAAAGGTTACAACTACCGATGATATGTGAAAATTTATAATGATTTGTATGAGGCAGAAATATTTCTTCGATTCCTGTAAATATTCTTTCGTCCAAATAGTTGACTCATAGTCTGATGAACTTAACTTACTCCAAGAACGGCATCAGCAGTCAGCCATGTGAACCATTTGTAAGCCCCTGGTATACATACTTAGGGAGACTCGTGCCAATATAAAATAATTGACCGTACTAATTAACATTACATTTTACGAAGACTAAGAGCTAATGGTAGTGTAATTTTAACTTATCGGACCGGCTGCATCTACTAATTTCCCTTGTAAGGGTCGCAACTCTGCATATACGGGTAAGACTGATACGCGGAGGAATGGAATGAGAAAGAGAAACAAAAAGGGCAGAGAAACTTATGGTAGCGAACGTCTTTGTTGTGTCGTCAAACTAATTGGCTATATCCAGATAAGTAGTATGTCCGTTAAGTGACATTTTAGGATATTATTATCTCAATAATTAATACTGTCCTGAGCTTGAGAACTATCACCATAGTCACAATGTCCTAACAGACATGTGAACTCGTAAAATGCATAAAGGCGGAGTTAAAGTATTGCCGACACGAATATTATCAACAGTTTTAAGAACTGTAGGTCGCCATCGTTCGCGAGTTACTGTCAGTTCAGGGTCGCTCTTGATACTCATACCCAGCAACTGTTTCGTCGTGTCCACCCAGCGTGTAGGGATATTATCGCTCCTGTGTATATGTCCGAAGAATGTAAGCATTCTCCATCGACACAATGGAGAATCTCTCTCTTTGGATTACCAAGTTCATCCAGTATGGAAACGTTATTTCGATGGGCGGTATAAGGAACTCTCGGCATTCTCATCCACGTCCATATTTCAAAAGCATCTATGCGAGCTCGATCTCCCTTTTTAACAGTCCAAGTTTCCGAGGCATACAAAAATATGGAGAACTCAAGAGACTGAACCAGCGACATTTTGGTAGCTTTAGTGGTGTTATGGTCACGCCATATTTTAATAAGCTTTGTCATGGCCATACGTGCCTATTGAATGCGCCGTCGAATCTCATTTTCACAGCTACCCGAATTGTCGATCAGAAAACTAAGTCCTTGAGAAACAAATAAAACTAAATAATTACGTAATCAAAAATGTATTTGTCACTAATATACGTGTGCGTTTTGGCAACTGATATCTACAGTTTTTAATCAAAAGGTTACTGCTAGCGTATTGCTTTCTTGTTTTTTAGCTTTCACTGAGGTCACTGAAGAGAGCTTATGCAGCGTCTGTTCGTATACAAAACATAGCCAAAACTACAGGTGCTAGAGGAAAACTAAATACAGATTCGAAATCAGCATGAAAAAGCTAGTCCGGGAAGAATCCGGCTTTGTCAATATCGCTTCTGGTTTAAAAAGAATTGAACTAAACTATACGACAGTACGACAGGTTAACTGACGACGTATTATGTACGGTGTATTGATATTCCTGAAGCACAGGCAGTGTACTTGCCGAGTGGTTAAGACACTAGGCACTAGTCCGAAAGGGTGTGGGTTCGAATCTCACCGTGGTCAACAACTTTTTTTTCTTTTTTGTAAGATTAAGTGTTAAATTTGTTGATTACTAGTCCAGGAAAAATCCAGTTTTGTCAATATAATACAAAATTTAAATTTGTATACCAAAAAATTCCACAGTGAGAGCGCCGTCTGAATTTACTCAAGTAAATTCTTTCCTATTTTTTTAATTTGAATGCAATTTTGTTTTGACATTTTACCATCAATTGCTTCTCGATGCCTGATGATAACAAGATATAAGTCGAAACGTTGCACAAAGAGGCATAAAAAGTTTTTGTTTTAATTATAATATGTTCAAATATCCGTGAGTAACCAACAAACCCAAAAAACCTATATTTAACCAACGTGTAGCACTCAAATATTTGTAAACATACCTAAAATGGGCTATTTCACATAAAAAAATGACACCCGGTTGAAACACATATTACCGCGCTGATAATGGTTAATAACTTTCAAAGTATATATTTAATATTGACGAATAATCTGATCATCTGCATATTTGAATTTCATAATAATTTGCTTTTTACGAGAGGTCAAACGACATGTTGTACAAATTGGGAGAAATATACGTCACATAAATACGACAGAGGTTTCGAAAAAAATATAATTTGATACACAAGCTCCGCTTCATTGTAGCATATGATTATCATACATTTTTTCGAAACACATTCCTTGGATCGTGATAGATCCCGGAAATAAGTAAAAATAAATAAATAGATAAACTAATTGAGACGCAACTGATTTCGGAATACCATAATTAGTTATTGGATAACTCAGCTTCAAAATATTCCAACGATGGTCAGATGGTGTCTTGTAGAGCAGCAGTAGTTGCTTAGGTGTATACAGCTTCCTACAGCGGAACAAAACTCCAAGCTTCTGGGACGCCGTTTTAGCAATACTGACGACGTGGTCGTGCCAGGACATGTTATTGTTGATGTTGATCCCCAAAAGGTTAAGGGAAGGTGACTCGACTATTGGGTGACCCTCCACTGTTACAGTTGGTAAGTTAACGTAAGACTTCTGTGTCAGCGTTGTTGCCTGAGTTTTATGTACGCTAAACTGTACTTTACTTACTACTCCTCACTCGACAATTGTTTTGATATCCACGTTGATCTGTGAGGCATGATGAAGGTTCTCTAGCTTTTTTCTTTTGGGATTATCTACCGCAGTTGCACATCTGAGACCATATCAGTCCAAGAGACCCTCAGCATTCTTCTATAGCACCATCTTTGGAAAGCCTCCAGTCTATCAATTTCAGCCTTCTTAAGCACCCAAAGCTCGGCACCATATAGCAGAGTCAAAAAGACAAAACACCTCAGCATTTGTAATCTAAGTTTTAAATTTATATTTCTGCTGCAAAGAACTCTCTACAGTTTTAGAAATGCAGTTCTTTTACCCACTATTCAAGTTCTTAGTGCAAAATGTTCGGGGCGCATAAAAATTTGCTTTTCTAACAGCAAGTGTGAGAAATTACGATTTTTACCCGAAAATAGCCATATCAAAAGGTGATAGTAGTAGGAATAGGAAGGCAAAGCCAAGTCTTTGAACATTTGTGTCGATCCCACAGAACCAGAGCATCATTGGGCTGGAGAAATCAGGTGCCCATTCTTGATTTTGGTTGCAGTTCTTTATAATTCCAATGACTTGAGGTACGCCCTGTTCAGCATTCTACTTAGCTGTGATTGAATTTGTGGTTCTTGAGTTTTTGGGCCGGCGTCGTTTAGCATTAAAGCTTGAGGTTTCGCCACCACGAGTAGATGGCATCTTCAGAAGCTATTTCACTTCGGCGACTTCCAAAATATTGCACCTGTATTTATACCTGCTAATGGTGACGTGGCCCAACCAGGTATAGCGTTGGTAGCCCCACCGCTTCGCGATATGGTAGTGTCTTCAGGTCCTTTAGGATGGATACCCATGTCCGGTTGACTTTCTGTGTTTCTTCTTTCCTATTGCAATTATTATGATGTTTTTGTGTTTCGATGGCTTCTCTGTGAAGTCTGGCATGGTATGAAGACGTTGCGGCAAGAACCTGAGTTTCTTCAAACTTGATCCTGTGACTTCCCTCCTTAATCGCATGTTCGGCTACCACTGATTTGTCCGTATGGCCTACTCGACAGCTAGCCTTATGTTCTGCAATTCTTGTGTTTATAGATCGCTTCGTTGTTCCTATGTATAAACTCCCACATGTGCATGGTATGCGATATACCCCCGGTGTTGTGAGTGGGTCTCTTTTATCCTTAGCCTTACACAGTATATTAGCTTTGATTGTCTTTTATGTGCCCAAAACCAAACGTTCCATAATTCTACTCGATTTGAAAGATACAGCTACTTAGCTAAATACGAGAGTATCATGCATCCACAGAAAGTTACTGTTTGGTGCGGATTCTGGGCCGGCGGCGTTATTGGTCCGTACTTTTTTTAAAACGGCATTGGTGAAGCCATTACCATTACCGGCGAAGGCTACAGAAGGATGCTAATGGATTTCTTTTATCCCAAGTTAAACAACATGGAGGTGAACGACATGTGGTTCCAGCAGGATGGCGCAACATGCCACACAGCGGACGCCACGTTGGGCCTTCTGCACGAACGATTTGGGGGTACGGTTTTCTCTCGCAGAGGTGACGTGAATTGGCCACCAAGATCGTGCGATTTAACCCCACTAGACTTTTTCTTGTGGAGTTTTCTGAAGTCACAGGTCTATGCCAATAAGCCGGAGTCTACCGCTGCCCTTGAGGTCAACATAATCCAGTCCATGGCTCGAATTCAGCCGGATTTATGCAGCAGAGTGATTGAAAATTGGACCACTGGATCCGTGCCACCGTGAGAAGCCGCGGAGGTCATTTGAACGTTGTGATATTCCACACCTAATGGCATACATGGGCCTTCCAAATAATAACAAAAATTATTTGATATCTCACACACAGCTTGTTTTATTTCATTTTAACATCAACTCGTCCTTATTCAAAAACCCTTTAGAGCACCAGTAGTTGCCCTGGTGTATAGAGCTTCCTACAACAGAACAAAACTCTAAGCTTCTGAGATGCCGTTTCAGCAGTCTTGACGATCAAAGCCTAAACTTTGTTTTGAGCCTTTTAACCATTTAGAAATTTCTCCTAAGAAATTAAATTTGATGTTTATGGTGAGAGCTGTGCATCAACTGAACAAAATGAGTATCCGCAGCCTGTAATGAATTTTATGACGTGGTGTACTTTGGTGTAACGAGAAAGAAAGACGCAAGACGCTCCTAAGCTATGCCATAAACTCAAAGCAATAAACTCGAAATTCTGCCGTCTAACGGAACGCAAAATTAAACAATTTGTAAACAAATTAAAGCCGCCGTAATAAGTCTTCAGACGCAAATTATTATCCACAATCGAGAATTGTGCCGGTTTGTAGCAAAGTCGATTTGCATTTTACGGAAAATTCCTGAAGACTTGTTGGAGAATCTGAAGTATGGCTCGGATCTGATCAGAAATGTTGGTTTTGATTGCTGCGAAGATGTTTAATTGTATGCAATTCTAAAGAGGCATTCCGAGTGTAAATTGCAGCTCTGTGGTGAGGAATTTTAAACGCAAATATTGACATCCGCGTTATCCTCGAGGTGAATACCAAAAATTCCTGTACTTACACTCATAGGTCTGTAGATACAACAGCATGACGAAGTCTTGGTACTGTGTTAAGTTGATGTGCGTTTATTTTCAAAGTACTCTTCATTCACTTTGAACCTAAAGCTCAAGTTTTAAAAACCAAGATGATTTTTTTTTAGATGAATAATGGTAAAAACCTGAAAAAAGGAGTTTAGGCATCAATTTAATGGCAAAAAATCAACAACAAAATACGACATATTATCAAATTATTGAGCAATAACACTATTGATAGTGCACCTGCTACCTCGTGTTTTGAATAATTTGAGGGTGCTGATTACAAATTCGTTCGCTGTTTTGAGGTTCAGTCTCGTGCGATGAAAATCAAAAATTTCAGATCTTTCAGATCTCCAGGTTTGTCTAAAAAGTCATAAATCCTTATTTGGCCTTCTATTACCACGATACCTTGTGTTTTGGAAAATATGAAGGTGCTAATTGCAAATCCAGTCACAGATTTGAGTTTCATTCTCGTGCGATGAAAATCAAAAATTTGAGATCTTTGGGTTTACCTAAAAAATCGAAAATCTTTATTTGGCTTCCTATAGAAATGAAACCTTGTGTTTTGGATAATTTGAGAAAGCTGATTAGAAATCCGGTCCCAGTTTTGAGTTTCAGTCTCGTGAGACTAAAATCAAAAATTTCAGATCTTTCAGATCTTCGGGTTTACCTAAAAAATCGAAAATCTTTATTTGGCTTCCTACAGAAATGAAACCTTGTGTTTTGAATGATTTGAGAATGCTGATTATAAATGTGGTCGCAGTTGTGAGTTTTAGTTTTGTGTGACGAAAATAAGAAATTTCAGATCTTTTGGATCTTCGGGTTTGCTCAAAAACCGAAAATCTTTATTAGAGTGAAACCTTGCATTTTGGGTAATTTGAGGGTGCTAATTACAAATTCGGTCGCAGTTTCAAGTTTCCGTCTCGTATGACGAATTAAAAAAATTCAGATAAGTATTTCAGATCTTCAGGTTTGCCTAAAAAATCGAAAATCCTTATCTGGCTTCCTATAGAAATGAAACCGCATGTTTTGGATAATTTGAGGGTTCTGATTACAAATCTGGTTACAATTTTGAGTTTCAGTCTCGGTTGACTGAAATCAAAAATTTTAGTTCTTCTGGATCTTCAGGTTTGCCTAAAAAATCGAAAATCTCTATTTGACTTTCTATAGAGGTGAAACCTAGTGTTTTGGATAATTTGAGGGTGCTGATTACAAATAAGGTCGCAGTTTTGCGTTTCGGTCTCATGTGACGAAAACCAAAATTTCATGTTTCAGATCTTCAGAAGGCTTGCCTAAAAAATTGAAAATTTTCATTTGGCCTTCTATTCCGATGAAACCTTGTGTTTTGGGTAATTTGAGGGAGCTGATTACAAATCTGGTAGCAGTTTTTAATTTCAGTCTGGTGTGATGGAAATCAAAAATTTCAGATCGGTCAGATTTCAGGTTTGCCCAAAAATTCGAAAATCTTTATCTGACTTTCTGTAGAGATAAAACCTTGTGTTTTGAATAATTTGAGGGTGCTGATTACAAATCCGGTCGCAGTTTTCAGTTTCAGTGTTGTTTGACGAAAATCAAAAATTTCAGATCTTTAAGATCGTCAGGTTTGCCTAAAAAAACGAAAATCTTCATTTGGCCTTCTATTAAAATAAAACCTTGTGTTTGGAATAATTTTGAGGGTGCTGATTACAAATCCGGTCGCAGTTTTCAGTTTCAGTGTTGTTTGACGAAAATCAAAAATTTCAGATAAATCAGATCTTCAGGTTTGCCTAAAAAATCGAAAATCTTTATTTGGCCTTCTATTAAAATAAAACCTTGTGTTTGGAATAACTTGAGGGTGCTGATTACAAATCCGGTCGTAGTTTTGAGTTTCAGTCTCTTGTTACGAAAATCAAAAATTTCAGATCTTTAAGATCTTCAAGTTTGCCCAAAAAATTGAAAATCTTTATTTGCCCTTCTATTAAGACAAAACCTCGTGTTTGGAATAATTTGAGGTTTCTGATTATAAATCCGATCGTAGTTTTCAGTTTCAGTGTCGTTTGATGAAAATCAAAAATTTCAGATCCTTAAGATCTTCAGGTTTGCCTAAAACATCGAAAATCTTTATTTGGCCTTCTATTAAGATAAAACCTCGTGTTTGGAATAATTTGAGGGTTCTGATTATAAATCCGGTCGTAGTTTTGAGTTTCGGTCTCTTCTATTAAGATAAAACCTTGTGTTTGGAATAATTTGAGGGTGCTGATTACAAATCCGGTCGTAGTTTTGAGTTTCAGTCTCTTGTGACGAAAATCAAAAATTTCAGATCTTTAAGATCTTCAGGTTTGCCTAAAAAATCGAAAACCTTTATTTGACCTTCTATTAAGATAAAACCTCGTCTTTTGGATAATTTGAAGGTGCTGATTACAAATCCGATCGCAGTTTTGAGTTTCAGTCTCTTGCGACTAAAATCAAAAATTCCAAATCCTTCAATTTTCATTACACCAGGTAAACCTCAAGCGTGTCAGATTGGAAGCAAAACCATATTCGTTCGTGATCCATCTTAAAAACGCCTCCAATTAACACTCGAGTAGAAAGGCGATAAATCACGAATTCATAGCAAACTAAGATAATGCATTTGTCGAATCCACGTCCGAGCGTTCAACACATGAAATTTAATTAAAATCCTTTCTGAGGTACAGACTGTGCGCATAATTAAATATTTATAATTGTTTTCGATGCGCAAAGATACAGATTGACATTTCGAAATGTCAGGAATACACACCATCGCATCAAGGCATCGGCAACACAAAATTATAATCACGATTAACCGTATTTTTTTTATTAGATATAGTCCAGTCGTCATTCTATATCGCAAGGTGATTATAACACTTCAACCCTATCTAGCACCTGTACGTCTGGACAATTATTTTAGCCATTACAAGTTTACACAGTGCAGTGGCAAAGAGCTAATCATATACCGGGTGTTCCAGAATTTCCTTGACACGTAATATTTTCGTAACGAAAAACGGTCCAAGCAAAAACTGAGTGGTACTTTTGAAGGTACTATAGGGTCTATCATACCATGCATTCAAAACATTTTTTTCTACGTCAACCCCTAAAACTCACCCCCACCTTTTTTTTTAAATAGCACCCCATTCCTTGCTTATGAATCATTTTTTTCTTACTTACCCCCCTGGAATCCACCCCTAGCTAGTTCTTTCAAATTTCAATCCACAATTTTGCCTGGAAAAATTAATTCTTTACTTGAATTTAATTATCGCAGTGCCTTACTTTTTATGCCCCTACTGCATTTTATCGTTAATTTTGGCGCCCGTGTGCGGGGCACACCCTGCACACGGGGTTGGCGCGGCCCGATGTAACTATAAAACTTTTTCACGTTTTTGCACTTAGTTTTGTTGTCACATTTTTTTTATTAGTTGATTCATGATAATAAAAAAATATTTTCCATACATGTGTTTTAATTAATTTATGCTTATGACTTCATAGATTAAACGAAAAAAAAAATAACGATAAATTGCAGTAGGGGCATAAAAAGTGAGGCACTACGATAATTAAATTCAAGTAAAGAATTCATTTTTCCAGGCAAAACTGTGGATTGAAATTTGAAAGAAGAAGCTAGGGGTGGATTCCAGGGGTTTAAGTAAGAAAAAGATAGTCCATAAGCAAGGAATTATAGGTCATTCACTACCCTTGAAAAAACCACTTACTTTTCTTTTTTATCCGTTTTTGTTACAAAAATATCAGGGGTCAAACAAATTATCATTTCATTTGTCTTATGCTTATGATTTTACGAAAAAAATAAGTTTGCATATAAAATTCAGGTACCACAAGATTTTAAATAAAATGGGAATACCATTTATGTAGGAAAATCTATGGGGTGCTATTTGAAAAAAAAGGTGGGGGTGAGTTTTAGAGGTTGACGTACAAAAAAAAAAGTTTTGAACGCATGGTATGATAGACCCTATAGTACCTTCAAAAGTACCACTCAGTTTTTGCTTGAACCGTTTTTCGTTACGAAAATATCACGTGTCAAGGAAATTCTGGGACACCCGGTATCTATAAACTAAGCCAAAACTAAACGTGTCTATTCCAACAAATTTAACGTCGAAACCAGACACTTAAACTTATCAAATCAAAATCCAAAAAGGTCAAGGTTAATACAGAAAACATAGGCAACAACACTTACAAAGAAGTCTCATGTTAGCTAACCAACTGTAGAAATGGAGGGTCATCTTATAGTTGAGTCACCTTCCGTCAAGCTTTTGGGGATCAACATCAACAATAATAGGTCCTGGCATGACCACGTCGTCAGTATTGCTAAAACGGCATCCCAGAATCTTGGAGTTTTGCTCCGCGGTAGGAAGCTGTATACACCAGAGCAACTACTGCTGCTCTACAAGGCACAGATCCGACCATCGCTTCCATGTTGGGGATGCGCTCCAAAGCATTCTCTAAACCTTCTGGATACTGTGCTGAAGAGAGCAATTAGATTAATCGATACGCCTAACTTCACAAAGGACCTCCGCACCCTGGAGCATCGAAGAAGGGTGGCTGACCTGTCCCTGTTTCACAGATTCTATCACGGAAGATGTTCGAGTGAGCTCTCCCATAATAACACAGAAGGCCATCCGAACGAGGAACACTATAGAGGCTTACGAGCTCATCCTCATCAGGTCGAGGTCCCTGCTCCCAGAATCCGTCTCCTCCAGCATTTCTTCTTTTAGAGATCTTCGACGCTGTGAAGTGAGCTGCCGCGGAATTTGTTTCCCGACGGCTACAACCTGGAGCGTTTCAAATCCAACAGTGCCATAGCCTTTGCGGGAGGCTGACCACAAAAAAATGACTCCGTCTCTCTGCCACATTGACTATAGTCGAGGTTTCAATCGTATTACCTTCAGATGTTCCTTTAAACCAGTTGCTAATTGAAGCTGATTTCTGTAAAATCGAGGATAGGCGAGTTAGACGAGACTTATTCCTAAGTTAATTTTATATTTTTTACATAGTCAAGTGATACTCAATTCACTTCTGGAGCAAAAGAACCTATCAGGGCTATTTCTAGTTATAGGTCAAAGAGTTGCTGTTTGACTGGGCTATTAGCCTGTCATCACAATAATTACGCCGAATGGAAGACCTGGTGGAAGACGATAACATTTAAATAAAGACGATCCGACTTCTAATATGTCCATTACCAACTTGATTCGTTTGAGATATTGATATTTATTCGCAGGTTATGCTTAGTGATGATACGCTCCGTCTCGATCGGTTGCTTTATGGAAGCATTCCTCTTGTTAAGCTCATAATTTACCTTCAAAGTACGATGAAATCCTTGAAACTGGCTTCGCGTTTGTACCTGATGATGACCTTTTTCGGGCAGCCATACAGGCGGCATTTCTAAGTTTCTGTACTTGATGTTAGCTGAATCAATATTAATATACAGCATTCTGGAGTTGGGAGATACGTTTCTATATGTGACTCAGATTTGAAAATTTTAAATTCTAAACCAAACTATCCTCGACTATTAGTCTATATGAAGGATATGTTTTTCAAAGAAAAAAAAATACAGATCAGAGAGAATAACTAGTTCTAGCACCAAGAGTGACTTATAGGCGAAATTTTCAAGAAAACTTCAGCACAAAGGACGATATTCTTCTTCAGATCTAAATGTTTTAATCAGATACCTAAGACAGATTCAAAAACATAAAATATTCAAACTTTTAGTATTATCCCGCTATATATACCGTGAGGAGGTTACATGGTGAGAAATACTTGCTGGCTCTAAATAGGTACCCAAGCTTTTTACCAGCAGCTGTTGCAATTGACGCGACGTGTTCGTGCCAGATCAGATTTTCTGTAATGATGACTCCTAACAGCTTGAATGAGTGACTCCTCGGCAGAGCCTGGTTGTTCATTAGAACCTGGTGTTGGCTTGGACACTTCTTGTTTGATAGCGTACAATACTGAGTCTTGGAAGCATTCAATTTATCCATATTCTTAAGCCCCCAAGCGGTAATGATATCGAGATCCTTTGAAAGTGAAGCTGCCACTGCCAGTCTTCTGCGTTCCAGCTCGACCACCGAGATCGGTCTATTGCTCATGATGTCTGCATACAGCGTACTGTCATCCGCAAAACTGTGGATTGGGTTTGTAGTGCTAGAGAGTAGATCATTGATGTGAAGCAGAAACAATGTCGGAGCCAATGCCGATCCCTGCGGAACCTCGGCATTGATGCTGCTGTGGAAAGAAGAGGAAAAGCCGTCTACCACGACAGATATTTTCCGACCTGAGAGGAAGTCTGGGAGCCAACCACAGAGCTTAACAGGGAGCTACACATATAAAAAATGTTTTCACATTTCTATGTAATGTTCAAAAGACTAAATCCGCGTGGATGACAGTTGGTATGGATCGAAATAAGACGCCATCTACCGTCTGACAAATGTCCAGGGTCTTACACTTACAGACAAGATCATTGGACCAATTCTATAGAAGTTTCATGCTTGATAGGGGCTCCATAGTATTCCTATATTTAAGGTGTTTTAATACTAGCCTTCACTGCTTTAGGAGTTTCATAATTCCAAAATATATAAGGTTCGATTCAATGAACTTTTGTACTTGAATCCACTCACTTTACATCCTTTACATATCCTTTACAATATACTCCCATCCTATTTAGTGTGCATCAGTTATTCATAAATCACAAATCTTAAAAGCACTTTAAATCTATAATGCAAGCTGGTAAAGGCAGGGTATCATCACTATTACGAAATCCAGTATAAATTATGAGTAAATATCAATATTTCAGATGCATAAAATGCATAATGGATGCATTAGAAGTCAGTTAGTCTTCATTTAAATGATATAGTCTTTCATTTGGTATAATTATAGCACGATCAAGTTACAGATGATATTTCAGAGCTGTGTTGCAAGACAAAGGTTGACACTTACTATAATGAAAGACTATCTGGATAGATCTTATAATGTGAGATGAGAGAGACATGTTGTCGTCTTTTCAGTGAAGATTCGGTGCTTCCTTTGGGATCCTGTGGTACATCAAAAATGGAATTTGGGAGGTTTCTACATTTTTATTTCTTGAGTTGTCGTAGATACGATTTTTAGAAGTCTTATGCTTTTTTCATTTTTCTCACGGTTGGAATACGTTACGAGAATTGTATTACAATCAAGTTGGTAGTTCACAAGTTACAGAACGTATTATTTTAGTGTAGCCGTAAGTTTTAAACCCTTGGAATAAGGAGTGACTCAAATAATGTCTCTTTCGATCAAAAATATAGACAACTCGTGATTTACATTTTCAATATCTAAAGGAAAATCAATTATTGTACTTTAAAAAAGAACTGGCTTCAAAACTGGACCCTGAGGCCTCCTGAAGGAAAAATACCCATTTCCGTTTACCTCTAAGGTGTGAATATAGTAGTTGCAGAGCTGGTTAACCAAAAACGAGTTCAGAAAATCATAAGCTTGATATTTGACTATTCAGCATAAACAAAGGGACTCCACAGTCAGTAGCTTATGCACATATATTTGCTATGGATGACAAATTAGGGAACAGCGTTGAATTTTTTGATAAATCTGATTAATAATGTTTTGGCATATATAGAACTGGGAGATGGAAGAGTAAAGTCATCATCTGCTATCTTGCTTTTCACAAACATAGCCTTTAAGTTTCTGGACCACCCAGACAGTTGATCCAAACTGAATCAGGTGTACAGCTGTATCTGTTTTGAATATCGGTCGTAAAATCAAAAGTAGACACATAATTAGGATGAATAATATAAATCGAACTCCCATAAATTGTGTTTATTTGATAAATTTCGAAACTGTACAGGATCGTAAAATCTCATTTCGTGTGTAACAAATAATTCAGGCATTTACATTAATTTGAATAATGAGGAGTGGCTGGTAGCGTTTATAACAAACGGTGGCGTGAGTTGTTTGTTTTCATAAAAAAAGTGGATGTGCTACCAATTTTCTGAAGTCCTATTCAGTTTTATGGTACTTCTATTTATTTGTCCAAGTAGTAGCAGCCTCATGACCTAGGTTGTTAGTTTTTGTAGCCATTAGATACTGATGTTATTGTTCAAAGTCCTTTATAGGTTCCAGAGACTTTGGGGTCCTATTATTAGTAAACCATACGGAATAGGATTTCGATTGAGCTGTTCAAATATGCTTTTAATTTTATCAAAACACGTCATACACTATTCGTATATCTGTATGTGTAAAATTTTGTGCCAAATCATAATTCAGTTGGAGAAATATGTGTCAATCAAATACCTACGACTGATTGTTATACATCTACAATTATGAAATTGTATTCGATTTTTCTGAATGATATATTTTCTGATTGAAAAGGTTCTCATTGACAATATTTTATAAAGAGAACATGGATGCAAAAAAGTGATTTAATTCTTTTCGATACAGATAGCGAAACTACAGTCGCAATATAAATAATATAATCGAATTCAAAAAAATTGGCAAAAGCAAAAGGAAATTAGAATCTGTAATGTCACAGCTGACCCACTTTCAATGAAAGGAGATTTTTTCAGAGACAGTAATCGATAGCTTTACTACTTCTAGAGAGCAAATATTTCACACAAATGGTTAAAAATGTACTAAAAGCATCGAGTAATGAAGCACAGGAATTGTTATGTGGATCCACATTTTAAAGTCTCATATTCTTAGGTGACAAAGTTGTTTGATATTTGTGTTTTACTTTTCACACCGATAGGCGGGGGGAGATTGTAACCGCTAAAATTTTCAATTCCGTCGATCTGTCTGCCTGTCTCACAGTCGGTCTGTTGCCTCGTAATCTCAGCAACCGCTGCATGGATTGTGATGAAATTTAGATAGTCATATGCTCTGGGATCTGCTATTTTAAAAATCGGTGCATGGGCAGCAGAGTAATTAGCAAAAACAACGTAGGTAATCGTTTTCCAATTTTTTTTTTTGGGGAGGGAGTGAAATTCGAGTGTTGGGGGGGGGGAGGATGGTGAAAAACAGAAAAGAAAAATTTGTTGTATTCATAATGGTGATCACTGACCTATAAGAACGGGACCATATAAAGCCCAGATAAGACCTTGCCTGGAGTATTGCTCTCATGTCTGGGGAGCTGCTGCCCCTACTACCCTGTCTATACTATAGATGCCGTCCAGAGAAGGGCAATTCGACTAATTGGCGATCCGGCCTTAACGCGCCACCTTCACTCACTTTCTCACCAGCGTGTTGTTGGTGACTTCTCACTCTTCTACCGATATTCCAACGGAATCTGCTCCTCTGAGCTATCCTCTATCGTTCCGCCGCTCACTGCTCCTATCAAATGTACCCGCGCGACCGCTGCATCTCATCCTAAGACGGTCATTCTTCATACATCAAGAACTGAGCGGTACAACCGCACATTTATTCCTAGGGTGTCCAAGGCTTGGAATGGGCTGCAAGAGATGTATTTATTGGGCCTGCGGGTATTGGCCCATTCAAATCTCGCGTTAACAAACTTACCCTAACATAACCCTTTCACAGCAGCCGCGGTACTCTGGTATTTAGGCTCTGTTTGCTCGGTCTGCTCAGTTATGAAAAAAGTGCTCTATTTTATGCCGCCATTACCTCAGTTGTTTTGTGCACATAAGAGCAACTTGTAGTACATAGTTGCTATATTTGGTGACAATGTATTGCCTTCAAAAGCTAGGTCTTGAATTACTTAACCCCATGACGTCCAAGAAACTTACCATCTGGGTTTGTATAACCAATTAGGTACTTGCCCACATAACATTCTTATACAGATATCACATATGAATCAGGATATATTTATTTTTCCATCGCTGCATGTCTCCAAATCCAAACACGAGATAAGCTAGCACGGACGATTTTTCAAGATGACCGCTTTCTCACCTTGGACCAACCGTTCTGAGAATCAATTAGTACAACAAATGCTCAGGAATGACCAAATCCCTCGAGAATTTCGATCTGAAACAGGACGAATGATAAAGAGCAGCTTGTTGTTGGCCTAATCGGCCCAAAAGCATCTTTGGGTCGCAAGCGTCGATTTGTAGCCGACACCACCGACAAAAGACTGAACAACTGAACGGGTATTAAGTTATCACACCAGGACGAACGCTCATTACTGCTCCGCCGTTCACTCCTCAACCAGTGGCGTCCGTCATTGAAAACATCGGATTTATTGCAACTCGAAGTAAAATGATTTTTTTCAGCCCCCAGCGGCCTCAGATGTGAAAATACTTACTATTCCTTCGTTGCGAAGTTTTTAGTGCGGTCCTGTCACATGAGTGTTTAGATACAGCTCAAAGTTCAAAGTTTTTTTGTGTGCACGTGTTTTTTGTGTGCGCATATTTTTTTGTGTGCGCGTCTTTTTTTTTGTGTGCGCGCGTTTTTTTGTATGCGCGTGTTTTTTGTGTGCGCGCGTTTTTTGTGTGCGCGCGTTTTTTTTGTGTGCGCGCGTTGTTTTATGTACACGCGTCTTTTTGTGTGCGCGCGTTTTTTGTGTGCGCGCGTTTTTTTGTGTGCGCGCGGTTTTTTTTGTGTGCGGCGTCTTTTTGTGTGCGCGCGGTTTTTTTTCTGTGCGGCGTCTTTTTGTGTGCGCGCGGTTTTTTTTTTGTGTGCGCGCGGTTTTTTTTTGTGTGCGCGCGTCTTTTTTTGTGCGCGCGTTCTTTTGTGTGCGCGCGTTTTTTTGTACGCGCGTTTTTTTGTACGCGCGTTTTTTTGTGCGCGTGTTTTTGTGTGCGCGCGTTTTTTGTGTGCGCGTGTTTTTTGTGTGCGCGTTTTTTTTGTGTGCACGTGTTTTTTGTGTGCGCGACTGAAAAACGAATGTATTTCTTCTTCAATTTGGTCCGTTCGAGATTGCCTAGGTTTTCCATAGTGTGCGCCATAATGTGAATAAAAGTATCCTGTGTCTCTAGCTTTTTGCATGAGATAGACACATCGACGTGGTGCAGGGTGAACACGGTCAGAGAAACGATCAGCATATACTCTCAAAGTCTGAGAGGCATTGCTACCACATTTACTGTAGACTAAAATCATGTCCACCAGTTCATTATAGAACAGTTGCACTATTTTTGTTGTTTTTAAAGTCCGATGTAACACGTCAACAACTCGGGAGACTTCAAACGTGCGCTGCTACGCACAAATCTGTTCTGTAGTCAACTGCGTTTTTTTTTGTCTGTTTTGACCTAATCGCAAAGGGACTGAATTAGAAATCATGATTTTATTATCAGTCAATATCTTGATATCTCTGAGCATTTCGTTTATGTGTTACTGAGAAAAATCACTCCTTTTGGTGAGTAATATACGCCCTCTAACAACGTAGTATACATAAAGGAATCAAACAGCCCTAAACAATAGAAAACGACTAAACACAGCCGAATACAACAGAAAAGAACAGAAAACAGCTCAAAACCAGAGAAATCAAGCAGATAACAGCGATAAACGATAGAAAACGACTAAACACAGCCGAATACAATAGAAAAGAACAGAAAACAGCTCAAAACCAGAGAAATCAAGCAGATAACAGCGATAAACGATAGAAAACGACTAAACACAGCCGAATACAATAGAAAAGAACAGAAAACAGCTCAAAACTACAGAAATCAAGCAGATAGCTATCGATAGAAATCGACCGACCGTGAATTTTAAAATCAATAATAGATTTAAAAGGTTAAACTGTTTCATCTATATACTCTTATCCACATGTAGATTTTTCAGATTGATATTCCTACCAGAACATGTCGAGGGCCGTCGGGATTCGAACCTGAGACCTCCAGATTACCTGGTACCAATCTGGAGGTTGCAGGTTCGAATCCCGTTGGTCGTCCACATTTTCTGACATTATCTGATTAAGGAATTTGAATTAGACTTGATACGTTCCAGAAGGTATATTTCGGGCATCCAATGTGAGTTTTTGCGTTAATTTTGGTTTTAAGTTACTGCGTGTTCTCCAGGTGCAATGTCTTCGTAAATAACGAACACTATTTAAAACCTGTGGCTTAGTTTGCAGTTTAGTTTTCTACTGCTGACAAATTCACGTTTTGTTCATCTCTTTTTGAATCCATCTTGCCATGACCATCCAGTGGTCTAAATTTTCATGAATAATTTTTTGAGTAAAACCATGAAACGAATTAACAATTATTACAACCTCAAATACCTCCAAAGGCAGAATCGGAACCATTATGAGAATTCCAGCCCTATATTTAAAACAGACAGTCACAAGTCTTTGATGAAATGTGTTTTTGGGTATAGGTTTGGGCCAAATAAAGCAAAGGATCAAATGCAGCTATAGGATAAGTGAACTACCCAGGAGAGATGAATAATCTGAACCGACAGCAGACAAGCACTTGTAACCCTGAAAGGATTTCTCATCACATCAAAGCTGGAATCCCACCAATCTTTAGCCCATGTTTCAGACAAGAATAACATTGTCCTGAGGTATAGGTTTAAGGGCACAACCACAACAAAGGCAACCGTATAGCGGACGGTCTAGCCAGGAAGGCTGATGGCCAAAGTATTTTAGTATTATTTGACCTTTCTGGTTTGTCGACAATCACAATTGCGGAAATAGCGAAAAAAAAACACTGCCATGCCCAAATGGTGAAACGATGGGAAGAGCTATAATGATGCCAATTTGCAGGTGTTGACATGGCAATATCCAAGAAGTGCTTGGCGATGGAAAGGTCAAATCTACGTCTCATAGTAGGATCTCTGACAGGCCATTGTCGACTCAGGAAACACCTCCATATTATGAAATAAACTAAGGTCACAATGGGCCAGTGCTGGTCTAAGTACACTTTACATATTTATGTACTGATACAGTGTATAAAACCTTATACTCCTCGCTATATGGGCCACCGAGCTACATTGAAGCACCTCTAGTTTAATTTAGTTGACAATAGTGGACAACTTTCCATACTATTAAGGGGCCTGGATACACACATTTATACATACGTATTTGCTATGTAAAACATGGACTCACAATTTCTCGCATAACTCACTCTATTTTCAAACTACATATATAATATTTCATAAGACGATAGCTAAGACCTTAATGAATGACAACTATTTTCGATTTTCTCAAAAAAGCTTTTTAATGTGCAAAAAAACTCGCAATGCAAAATCATACATTCTATAAATGCCTGTAATTTAACAACCAAACACGATATCAAAAAAGTCTGCACAAGCGCAAGCTTTCTTCTTCAATCTGCTCTTTGAGTCATTACTGTAAGTTTAAAGGTAACGTCAGGAGCTTGGAAATGCGAAATTCATTTTTATGGTGACCTTTGGACCTTACCTTTGGACCTTTTGACCTTACCTTTGGATTTTTGGACTTATCTTCCCTCATCTTAGACACACACACATACTGGAGAAAAAGAACAGGCAGCCACGCCTCCTCGCTAACACGGGGATACGTCTTTTCTTTGATTCTCAATTTCGCGCGCTATACCCTAGACCCTTAACTAAACAGCAAAGCAAGGGTGTGGAAAAATGTTCAGCGTTGATTACCCCGTTGAAAAAAGTCGTCGGTACACCCATAATCAGTTGTCGGCGAAAGAACAAAGAGATCTAGATCTGTGTATGCAGCGTGGACCGGTGTGGATCAGGTGTGCTATGATTGATGGGCAGGTCCAGGGTGCCCGAAACATCCGAGCATCGTGCCGCCGCCTTTTCGACACCTTTCGCGCTACGTCGATCGCGTATCACGACCGCTTTGAGCTTTGACCGCTCGTGATGGGACAATCCGAATTACGGTATTCGTTTAATTCTACGTACAAAAATACTTGTGCTATATTCACAGCCAAGCTAGACCAAATAAAAACAAGCCCGCGTGCGTGATCGGCTCGTGTCGGTGGGGTCTCTAATAGTCCAGTACATTATGTGTAAATTGTGTGTTATAATCTGGCAAGTCAAAATCTCCAAGGCTGACTGGAAAGTAGATTCAAATATGCAATGTCAAGTGTTCATCGCCTAATGATCATTTCAAACTGGCAACTGGCTACTTTTGAGTTGCAATGGGCTCATAGGGCAGCTCTTTTAAATAGTCATATAAAATTTCATAATTGCACTGGACTATAACTGGCGCGTTCGCAGACGTTAGCGGACAGTAACCATGCGAATGTTGCATGCGACTGTTTATTTGGAGTCTATCTTGGGATTGAATATACTGTAGATGCGAGTTTGAGTCACTAGATGGAGTAGGAAATTGAAAAACAGACGTATGGACTAATATGAATTGATCTGCCGGAAAAACATCTCTATTTGACACGATTCTTTGACATCATACTTAGGAAAACTCGGTATAAATATCCACAGAAACATGAAATTTCTAATGTGTGACAATTTGGGTTTCGGCAGCATCACTATATCGTTCGGACAGTAGTCCAAGTGATGAAAGGTATATTGGAGGGTCTTGATAGTGGCTTTTGACTTGTATCTCCCATCAGCTGTAACTTGAAAAACTCATTCCCTGCTTTTTGTTTTTAAATAGCATCTCATAGGCTTTCTTACATAAATCATATCCTTATTTTATTTAAAATCTTGTGGTACCTTTGATGTTATACGCAAACTTTTTTTTGTAAAATATATTAAAAAATAATTATTTTTATCCTTTTTATGCTTATGCTTATGCATTTACGAAAAACTTTGTGTATTAAATCAAAAGCACTACAAAATTTTGAATAAAATAAGGACTTCATTTATGTGTAGGAAAAACTATTATTTGAAAAAAAGGGTTGGGGGTAAGTTTGAAGGGTTGAAGTGCAAAAAATGTTTTGAAGGCATGGTACATGCATGCATACTTTCAAAAATACTACCTAATTTTCGTTTGAACTTTTTTTTGTTACAAGAATATCACGTGTCAAGGAAATTGTGAGACCCCGGTATATCAACGATTTATTAGCTTGCAGTGACTTTCAAAGTCCAAATTAAACAAAATTAGTCCCGATCTAGACCCAATAAACCACATTTCTTTAAAACAATTCCAGAACTTGTTAGATTTTGGTCATTGGTCTCCTACATTAATAGTTTCTAATGTATTTTGCCTAAAACCTCAAAACTGATACGCAGCTTAATCCAGTCCTATGTCGCATTTCTCAGAATTTATGTAAAACGTATTCTATAATTTCTGTCTGTTAAATAAACAAAATTCCTCTCTTAAGGCTGAAGCCAGTAAAAACACGTACAACCTGACAAGTGTAGCTAGAGACTTGAAAATTTCGCCGCTGTCTCAAACGCACACGTTATTTCGTATCATCTCGTCTCTTGCTATCCTTGTCTATTTCATATTTCTCACGGCTGTTGTTACACTTGTCAGGCTATATCTATTGAACGGACCATCAAAATCCAAAACAAATATAGTAATACAATTTTAACCGAATATTCGAAAATCAGATATCTCCCATCACTACTAATTTGAGGCGTGAGTTCGAGCATCATTACACGCCATGCGGAGATCGATGCTGGATCAAAAGGTGTTGGCGGGTTGGGTTTTTCTTTTCTTTTTCCTTTACCGTGCGTGAGAGCTAAATGATTTTATGCTTCGTTCTTTTTTTGCCTTTAATCTTTGCATGGCTCAGTCTCTGTCAAAATTAATGGACGTAGCAGATTCACCACATTATGATGCAGCTAACAGAATGTCTTCCTATCAACAATGTGTTTGAAACATTATTTCAAATTAATTTCTATCAAACTATTTTTAGAGGTAGCATCGTTAGTAGCATTTTCGTATTCCTAGTTAGCAGTTTTATTTGTTGCAAAAAGAAATCCTATAATGGTGTTTTAGCAACTTTATATTTCACTAGATTGAGTTTCTATGTTGGGTCTGAATAACAAAACTCAACATTACAAACAAAAGTTATTCCTTCATCAGAAGAAAGCTGTAGTATTGATACCGTATTGATTATTCCACATCTATACAACCTTGTAAAAAAGCTCTACAACAATGTGAACACAGATATTAGATAAATTTAGACTTGAAAAAACAGAATTATAAAAGAGATAATTAAGTCCTTGCTATTAAGTAATTGTTTTTATTCGTGTTCGTAGACCTTATAAGTACCTAGGTTAACTTAGACAGCGAATGACTGTATACATGTTTTTAGTGCAGTGGTTCAATAAACTGTACTTTACTCTATTATGAGGCCCTCAATCAGATGTTAGTAAGGATTCCAGATCCGGGTTCTGGACATCTCAAAAATACATCATATTGCTGTTGCTATTCCTTGAAAAACATTAATGTTTTTTCTCTTCTTTCCAGGTAAGCATCTTTTGAAGCCAGGTCATGTTCGGTAAGCATCATCATCATAATCACAATGTCTTAACAGACATGCTGTGAACTCGTAAAATGCATTAAGTCGGAGCTAGAGTATTGCCGAAACGAATATTATCGATAGTTCAGTGGCGCTCTTGATACTCATATCCAGTAACTGTCTCGTCGTATCCACCCAGCGTGTAGGGGAACGGCCACGGCACCGCCCATCCTGAACTACAAGTTGCTCCGTATTATCGCTTCTGTGAATATGCCCGAAGAATATAAGCATTCTCGTAGATACAATGGAGGATAGTCTCTTTGGATTATCGAGCTCGGGTATGGAAACGTTGGTTCGATGGGCGGTATAATGGACTCTCAGCATTCTCCTCCATGTCCTTATTTCAAAAACATCTATGCGAGCTGGATCTGCCTTTTTAACAGTCCAAATTTTAGAGGCATACAAAAATATGGAGAACAAAAGAGACTGAACCAGCGACATGTTGGTAGCTTTAGTGATGTTATGGTCACGCCATATTTTAGTAAGCTTTGTCATGGCCATACGTGCCTGTTGAATACGCCGTCGAATCTCATTTTCGCAGCTACCCGAATTGTCGATCAAAGAACCGAGGTACACAAAACTTTGAACTACTTCACAACGGCGTACTGACATTTCTCGATGATTATCGTGCCCTCATAATACAGCATAGTCAATACTTTAATTCAGTTCGACACAGATTTCGCACTACATCAACGTGAGTCGTCGATGCAATAAGAGCAGTGATCCTGGATATATGATCATTATTGATTAAAATTACGAATAGCTATACGTAATATTAACAACTGAAATGATTGATATATGGCCTTGTATGTCGCTTGCAATCATCAATTCTTGCGCGTAGCCTGAAAGCTGATAAAAGGGTTCGTAACATCAATGCCTTAGTGTTCGTCGAAACAAGTATACCGTTTATTAGTTTTACGTTAGCCCAATGACAAAACCATTGTTATAAACAAACGATATTATATTGATTTCTTGATGTTTTGTTTTGCGTTCCTAGTTTAATCTTATTCAATTTAGTGATTCGATGTTTAGCACTTATTAATCCAAAATTAAAAATAATTGCAAAAAGCACCGACTGCACAATACATATTTCTGGATAGCAAACTGGGGTAGAAAATATAGACATAGATATGTTGAGATACTTATTTTAAAAAATTAGATAATTTTCTATTTCTCTTAAAATGTAACTAACCATTATTCATCTTCTTAAAATGTTGTTTGATTTGATTGTAAAATTACTATCATTAACCTCAATTTAAATTATCATATACTACACGTGGCAAATAGATAAATCAAGCTTCTCCTATATTTTATTTATATCAGCTAGTTTTTTTCATTGTACGATGTGTATATGTTATTTTGATTTTCCAAAAAAAAAACAGGGAGATAAAACTGGATAGGTTTTTGTAAACGTTTCAATTCGTATATTTACATGAACTATAATGTGAGCGAATAAAATGACAATAACTTTTTTATTCGCTTAAAAATCTAGAATTCCCAAATTGAAACCAACCAAACTACCGGGTTAGTTTGATAAATCGTAACACCCTTTGTAAATATCAATCTCAAAAGTTTTCTCGTATTTCTCGCCGAGCTATTACAATAGACTGCAGAGTGACCGACGGAGTCCATATATAAAGCAAGAAATATCCAATATTTAGATGAGTTACTATGTGTCGATGCCGGAAGTTTAACCGTTTAGTATTGGACCACCTTTTATACGGCTGCGGGTGAATGGTATGGCGTATATACGTTTTTGGTATTACTTAGCAGAGTACAAGAGAATTTTAGCAAGCACTGGCCACAACAAACAATCTCATAGAAAACCCACATCTGTATTACAACTACACACCGACATCAGTACTCGAAAACAATCAATACAAAAAGTAGGCGACAGAAAAGCCCTGCCTGAGCGCCATCTGGTACCCGAAGGTAACGGCAACCCAAAGAAAGTCGCTGCTAAACAGCAGCAGACTTCTTGGTGGAACTGGAACACCACGGCGCGTTCGCTTGGACTGACCAGGAGAGCGCGCTTTTATGCCAACTGGCTTCGAGGGTTGATATAGAGAAACCCTCGTAAATCAATACAAACTATACTGGAACGTTGTAATACATACAGACATTACTATTCCAGCAAATAGGCCAGATATACTTAGTTCTTCAGTCAAAGGCAGACAGAACCACATACAGAAAATTTAGAACTACCATACGCTAATAAAGCAAAAAAGGACATTCAGGGTCCGCGCACACACACGACGGTCAGGAGTTCCGAGTTCTGCGTTCAGAGTTTTGCGTTGATTGTTTGGAGTTCTGAGAGCACACAGGCGGCGGTCAGTTACCAACGTTCCAGTTGTGTTCCTATTGTATTGTTCGTGAAACATGTATTCAGACAGCTCATCTTCCGACGAAGAAGAAGCATTGCTTTTGTTGAGCTTGCAGGCGTCCAAGAGGAAAGGAAACACTGGGTGCACCCAATTAACAGCAAGCGAGAAGATCAAGGGGAATTTCACACGCTATTTGCTGAATTGCTTGAAGATGAAGAACGATTTTTTATATATATTCGTGTGTCAATAAATAGCTTCAATGAATTGTACAGTTTAGTAAAACATCATATAGAAAAGCAGGATACCAACTTGATAAAGGCCATTCCTGCAAAAGAGAGGTTGGCAGTATTTTTACAACTTTCATAATCATTAGCACGATTTTTATAATCATTATCACTTAAATCGTATAACAAACGTCTTTCTCGAACCAATTCAATTAATTTTCCTGTTTGCGACATGACGGAGTTTACGCGTTCTTTGTCTTTCTGTGAATAGAACTCCGGAACGCAAGAGTTCTCAGTGACCGCTATGGTTTGACTGCCGGCAGTGTGCTTTGTGACCAAGTAGTCCATGAATTACAAAGAACGCAGAACCCTGAACGCGGAACTCAGAACTCCTGACCGCCGTCTGTGTGCGCGGGCTCTTAGGTTCTGAATCGTAATTAACCGTAGTTCAGAATTAACTACATTCTTCTTGGTCCAAATTATTGTTAGACTACTGCAATTATAATCGTAATGATAACGGTCTTGCATCGGAGTGCTACACACATAAAAAGTCAAGAATTGTGATATTCTTGTAAATACATATTCACAACAAGAATATCGGTTCTCACTCTATGAAAGAATATTTGATGAGAAAATTATAGATCATTTGTATCAAGAATAATATATTTTTGATTTATATACTTATTTTAAAGAAATATGCTCCGAAAGAAAATATTATTTTCTTTGCAACCAAGGCTAAAATAATTTAATAACAAATATTTCATAATTTTATATCAAGATTATCATTTTTTCAGCGGTGTCCAGTTTACTTCTATCAAGAATATAGACAGCCTGAAAATGCGAACCTTCATTCACAATATGATAATCTTGGTTTTTGAAAACGAACGCTGTTTTATAAGCACACCCTATATATTTGTATCAAATAAATCACCTATTTGACGCTTGCCAACGTCGGAGTGCGCAGGCGCGCAGCGTGTCACGGGTCAACTCTAACCTCTCCACCCTCCCTACTCAACAGCCTGCTGCCCGTCCGCGTCCGCGCCGCCATTATCGGTTTTCGTATTGCCGCATTCGCCGCCGTCTTTAGCACCGTATTATAATACCTGCATCCTGGATCCTGCATAATAGCACATAATATAGTATCTAGTCAAACTGTTAAATAAATTGCCATTGCCACGTGATACCCGTGATACCACCATCAACCATCAGTCACCGAATCTGCCTGTAGTGCTGGTCCACGGCCATTTGAGTTGCGTCCCAGTTCCCATCAGCTTCCTTATCACTGGATCTATCCAACCATGAATGAGCTATTAAAAAAATTGGGATGCGAAGACCTGACTCAGGTGTTCCTAGATAAGTACTGAGTATATTAAATGTGATTTATGAAATTTTGCAGAACTATTTCTCCAGAAAAATTTCTACATGCTCATAGAAGAGTTTGAATGCTCAAATTAATACTATTAGATTCCTCATCCAAGAATATCACAATTTTAGAATAAAGTTGAGCTACTTGCGTCAAGTTTATGAAATGCTCCCAGTTAAGATTATGAAATGCTTCAGTCAAGATTATGAAATACTTCGGTCAAGATTACCATATGCTTGATTTAAGATTTTGGTATTCTTACTATTAAGAATTTCCCAGTTTTTCATTTAAGACATTTTCTCAATCTAACCCTTATATGGCCAAAGATATCGTATTCTCACTTTAAGATTAGCATAACTTTGCGCGTATAGGAAGTTATGGTATACTTGAATTAAAGCATCTGTGCTCCATCTAAGAAATTATTGTGTGTAAAAATACCGCGCAAGTCATCAGAAGCGGGATCTGACGTGTACGCTCCGTTGATGATAATTCGGCGAGGAGCCCCATCCATAACCTCAATTGTGCATTGAACCGATTTTTGCACGTCACCGTGCACAATCAACCTATATACCCATCACCGTCACGTCCGAAGAATACGCGCGATGTGTGTGTGTGGCTTGCTGGCTCTTTTGAATGCAAACGAAAACTGCGTTCGCATTTATCTGTCGTCGTCTCGACTCTAACGCGTACGTCGAGCACATGTTGCGAAGAAGAAGACTGGACAGAAGAAGGCTTCCAACAGGTCCGGAGCCAGACTATATCTTGCAAAAAGCATCTCCAAGTCCAATATGAGGTACCTATACGAATCTTGCAATTTGCAACAATTTTTAGACTCACTAATAGCGTTTTCGATTTACTGCTCTCAGGGCGAGCATAGATCATCCGCAATCAAACTAGAGATCTGTCAAGAGTTGAAATGAGCACTTCACAAATCGAACATGATCGAACACAAAAATGACTTCTTTTTTTGTGCAAAAGTGACGGTTGATAAGGCCGCAATTTAAAATTTAAGATGTTCTACGCACCGACTATAACAGTCGGTGCCTACCTTCGAATATTAAAGGTATTAGAATCCAGTTTTCCATATTATGTATATGTGTTTTTTACTTTTCCTGCGATCACCACAAAGGGGGGCTATTTTCTTCGAATGATCGAATGTTTTTCACCTTTTCTACCAACCACAAAATACTTCTCCCCGCAGAACACCAAGCCTTCAATTCTTTTTTGACCTACAAGACGTCGCTCTCAAATGCTCATGACCTGGCTTCTCGGAGCAATCAAGTTCAATCTGAGAGCGTTCCGCGAGCGAACAACAGGTAAATCGAATTTGCAAATCTGGAGCAGAGCCGTCAAACCGAACATACAATTTACATCACATGCGCTCTGAGAGCGTCTGAGAGCAGTAAATAGAAATCCCCAGATGGTTCTTTGACGTTTATACAGCAGTAACCTATGACTTGACAGTAAAACCAAATATGTCAAAAAGTCTCATTCTCACTGTCACTGTTTTTTATGGTCAGCCTCCCGCAAAGGCTGAAAGTCTATGGCACATAGAAGCGCCTCGAGAATAAGTGTCAGTGCATATTACATATGAAACGCTGCAGGTTATAGCCGTCGGGAAACAAATTCCCCGGCAGCTCATTCCACAGCGTCGAAATTCTCCAGAAGAAGGAATGCTGGAGGAGACTGGTTCGAGGAGTAGGGACCTCGACCTGGTAAGGATGAGCTCGCAGAGCCTCTCTAGTGTTCCTCGTTTGCTCGGCCTTCGGTGTTATTATCTGGGAGAGCTAACTCTTGAACATCTTCCGTGATAGAATCTGTAAAACAGGGACAGGTCAACCACCCTTCTTGGATGTTCCAGGCTGTGGAGGTCCTTTGTGAGTAATCGTATCGATTAATCTAATCATTCTCTTCAGGATACTATGTACAGAAGTTCATGAAAGTGCTTCGGGGTGAATCACCACACAGGGGAACAATACTCCAACGATGGTCGGATCTATGCCTTTTAGAGCAACAGGAGTTGCTCTGGTGTATACCAGTTATCCTTTGTGCTCTTTGGTCTGGAGGAATAATTGGCTGTATTTCTTTAAATATAAGGTTCTCTTTGTTTTTCTTGGGAAGTGAGATTATTACTTACGGGTTGTTTCTTAGAAATTCCTTCCTCTGGTTGGATTGTGAAATAAAACACAATAAAAAAACAATAAAAATCTATTTTCCCAAATTCACCCCCCCCCCCCCCAAATGTCCATAGGTTACTTTTGGCCTAGTTTTTTCGACGACAAGAGATACATAATATACATATACATACATATTATAATATACTAGTTAAGTTTTTATGTGTCTCTTACTGTCGAAAAAAACTAGGCTAAAAGAGATCTATGGACATTTGGGGGGTGGATTTAAAAACAAATTTGTTACAAATATAATTGCTGATGAAGTCTAGGTACCTAGACGGAACGTCCTAGGAAAAGCAAGATGTGTTTTATTTCACAAATCAACCAGAAGAAGGAATAACCAAGAAACAACCCGTAAATTTAAATATAAGGAAACTAATGCATTAACTGTGTATGCTGAATGTTATGATTCTGACATAATGAAACATGACATGTGGTTTCAGTAAGACGGTGCAAGATGTAATTTCTCTAGTGAAAATATCACTGTCTTGCACAATTTTGCTCCTGATCATGCCATTTTCCAGTTTAGTGAGTCCTGCCCATTTTCTGTCTTCAGGTTTAAGGATCTTTGAGCCTAGTATAGTCTCCCTGTGACACCTAAAGGCTTCACAGTGACATAGAATGTGTGCCCAGGATTCTACCTCCTCATCACATACAGTGAGAGACAGAACCACCCTACCTTAGCTATAGAGGTCCTAAAATAAGTTCTTTAACTTGAGGGAGATGTCCAGAGATTCCTCTCCATCTCTTCTTTCTACTGGTACCTGGTGCTAGCCCCACAGGCGCCTCAGGATCCAAGAATTTTTTTAATGGATAAACCCATATGATGGTATACAGGGTTACTGGTAACTCGACCACTTTCCTGCAAGAGGTGATAGAGGGACTCAAATGTAATAGATTTAACCCCCCACATGTAATTCAGAAAACCGATAGTTTTCGAGATAATTAACATTTAATGTTTTTCAACCAAATGTCCAAATTTCCACACTAGATCCTAAACTAAGAAAAACGCCTGTTGTTGATTCTGATAATTTTTATTTTAGTATTTAACTAACACATACACAAAGCTAACTTAGTATTAAAATGTTTCAAAATACTAAACAGTTCCAAACTAAAAAAAAAAATCAACGAAATTTTTACATTCACCGTGAAAGGAAATTATCTAGCTCAAAAAAATTATACAAACGGTTGAACAAAACGCAAAAAAATCTTTCCTACCTAATAACCTTTTAGTTAAATCCACTCAAAGTTTCTAGAGATCCTGCTCAATGTGTTGCCCTTGATTTCGGATACAAGTACGGATCCGCTTCATCACTTCGGTTTTTGTAACTCGTGTTGAAAAAGTTCGATTCATCTCCTCCGCCGCATTGATAATTTTTTGCCTTAGTTCGTCAGCAGTATTAACTGGAGTCTCGTAAACCAATGCCTTCATGTGACCCCAGACGTAAAAATCAAGAGGTGTCATATCTGGGCTCCGCGCAGGCCATGGGATGGGTTCACCGCTCCCTATCCATTTGTTAGGGTATGTGTTGTCCAAGAACTGCCGAACTGTGATACGGTAATGTGCTGGACAACCATCATGCTGGAATATCATGTTGTTGATGATTCTGTTGATAAATTTTGTTAAATTGTTACTTGTGGTTGTCCTGTCATTCTTGTCCTTGGAATAGGCCATCAGATAAGGAAGTTTTTAAAATAATTTGTTTGACTGGTTTCGCGGTGAATGTAAATATTTTAAATAATTGTATGTAGTTTGAAACTGTTTAGTATTTTTACACATTTAAATACTAAATTAGATTTGCGTATGTGCCAGTAAAAAACTAAATTGGAGAACGACAGCAGGGTTTTTTCTAAATTTGGGATATAGTGTGGAAATTTGGACATATCATTGAGAAACAATAAATGTTAATTATCTCGAAAACTATCGGTTTTCAGAATTACATATGGGGGGTTAAATCTATTGCATTTGAGTCCCTCTATCACTTCTTTCAGGAAAGTGGTCGAGTTACCAGTAGCCCTGTATTTTTTTATGAACGAAGTTGAGTAAATATATGTAATAGTGCGTTATGTGCTGGATACGGTCCTGCGTTAGACCGTGCGCAGCGCAGCGCATCATTTAGCCCGTCGGCATTGTAATTGCATCAACACCATTTCAAAAAGATAAATGCCCTCCATCGAACCCGCAATTTCGAGTGATTTATCGAATGATGGCCGATGCATTGTCGAACGGACTATTTCGCGGCAAGACGAACATACCGAAAAAAAAAACACCCCGTATGCTAACTGGATGGTAATGGACTAGTATCATGGGCTTGAAAACAATGATTAAATCATTCCAACCTCTTGGTGCATACAAAAATGGGTGTACTGTTGCATTTCGTTACTCTCTGCATCGTTTTGTTTACTAGTAATTCCATTTTAAAGTTTAAAGAAAGGAATTTAAATTATTCCAATCGGTGCGATGCGCGCCATAGCAGTGCATTGTCAGCTCTTCAATCTCCAAATCGCGGTATTGACGCAATTTTCTCGGGGTCGAAACTGCGCTCGGTGCAATTCAGTCACCCACCCAAGTGCTAACCGCGCACAAGGCTGCTGCTGCCCCACTATCGAAGGCAGACGCTGTTCATCGCGCAGCCACGTGGGTCCCCTTTTTTGCCAAAATCTTAAGTCAGGATCAGCTAACATAGATATTTTTTCCCATCAACATTAAGAAAGTCTACATTAAAAAATCTAGCCTCAGTTTAATGATCCAATGAAATTTGACGCCACCTCTGGGACTATATAGCGGCCACTGTGCGACCTTCCACGATCATGAAGCTGCCGCTGAATCGTTTCTTTTAGGACTGTGCAAACAAACATAGTTCTTGTTTACTCCTTCTAACCTATGCGAATTCGTTGGCCTCACTGGCCGTATATATCAAACTATGTATTTTTTAGCATGTGTAGAGAATCATAATATTAAGTTATGCATTGAATATTGGGTACTTGAGTTAGAACGGCAACACGGCCTATAGTCTCATGACGTCACGCGACTAGAGGAATTCAAATATTTTCCTCTTTTTCTTAACTTTCCCGTGCCCAAAAAAATCGTGGAAAAATATGAGAAGGTTCTTATGCAAAACTCTATCATATACAGCCATAAAAAATTCATGATACTATAGTCCATTGACAAGGCTGAATATGGATGTAATTAAAGGGTGAATACAAGAACTGGTTAAGTTCAATTTTTAATGATATTGCTATATCCACCTGTTCTTGCATAGTTTGAAATTCTACATCGTCCATTACTTCTATCTCATACTTCACGCGATTCAGAACAGTATTGTTGATTATCTGGTTCTTTATACCGTGCAAAAATAGGCGAAGTCCTGGACTTGACTTGTTCCTGCACAGTATGGAACGAACCAAATCAATCAAACTCGTTTCTAGTTGTAAACAGATATACGCATTTTCTGAAACATCAATGAAACGTCTGTTTTAGCACTCGCCATTCTGTTGGGAAAAACAGGAAGTAATCATAATCTTCTCATTCATAAGCCATTGGCACTAACTCTTCACGCTAAGTATATGGCGATGAATGTTTATTAAGGAAATGCGCTATTAAATTTATTGGCTGGCAACAATGTATTTGCGATTGCTTTGAAGACGGACATTAAACAAAACTCTGAAAGATGTCTAGTTGTGAGTCGGTTTTTGAAGAAATATACACATACATCATTCACACCAAAGTATACAAGGTGTTTTTTTATTTAAAAATACATGACTTTGTTGAGCGAGCTGTACTTGACCATAAATATTTATAAACATCTTATTTTATTTATTTTCTTTTGTCATATGGTACGTAAAATGTGTATATGATACACTCACTAACATAAACAGGCAGATAAATGGATTATTTTTCAAATAAAGGATGTTTGCATGTCAATAAAGATATAGATGTGTCTAAGATTTCAAAAATTATGATTTAAATCCTAATAAAAGATAATCTTAAGAATGAATTGGAAGAACGTCAATGCTGAAATTCTTCCTAAGAACCTATATCCCCCTGAACAGACCTATTAAAAATATAAGGTTTTACTGATTATTGAGATCTATATTTTCAAACACTGTGTATAACCTATGAAAATACAGTAAACATTAAGCATCAAACGTCTGAATGTATACTACAAAAAATAAATCCCAAATCGCCATTTGAACTTTATACACTGAAATATGCGTGCTTCAGTTATATTTGGCAATATTGCGTATATCAAAAAATATATAAAAACATTATAATTTTACGAAGGGATAATAAAAACGTCAGTCCTGAAGTTCTTCCTAAGAATCCATACATCCCCTGGAAACATAAAAAATAAGATTTTACTGATTACCCAGATCACTATTTTCAAACATCTTGTATAAGCTATGAAAATATAGTATATATTAAGCATCTAAACTGATCGCAGTTGTCTGCAAGATGTATACTACAAAAGGAATACGCAATCCAGTATCCGAACTAGACTGTAGTTTTTCGTGTTTTTGTTAGGTTAGGCAACATTGCGTATATCTGTAACAAAAAACATTATATATTAAGAATGAATAATTATTCTTCTTAAGAGTCTATACATCCCTCTGAAAAGATTAAAAATAAGATTTAACCGATCACCCAGATCGTTATTTTCAAACACCTTGTATGTATAAATCATGAAAACATAAAATAAAAATATATTGAGCATCAAAACAGATCACAGTTGTCTGCATGTACTACAAAAAGGAAAACCCAATCCGGTATCCGAACTAAACTGCGGTTTTTCTGAAATATACGTGTTTTTGTTAGGCTTGGCAACACCGCGAATATCTGTAATAAAAACATTATATATTAAGAATGAATAATTCTTCCTAAGAGTCTATGCATCCCCCTGAAGAGATTAAAAATAAGATTTAACCGATTACCCAGATCGTTATTTTTAAACACCTTGTATGTATAAATCATGAAAATATGAAATAAAAATATATTGAGCATCAAAACAGATCACAGTTGTCTGCATCTACTATAAAAAGGAAAACCCATTCCGGTATCTGAACTAAACTGTTTTTTTCTGAAATATTCGTGTTTTTGTTAGGTTTGGCAACACCGCGAATATCTGTGGCTGTTGAAGTTTATCGGAAACGCCTCGTAAAAAAAGTTGTAAAATCAAGTCGGCGGCGAGTAGTTGCACTGCGGTAACACCTTTTAAATATTCATTAACGTGTTGTCACTACACTGTCCATGTCGGTATGATAATCTTTTCGCTGTACACGAGACGCGCTGAAATTAAGATTCGCCTTGCCACAAGCATGAATTGCCTTTACTGTGATGAGGTTAGGTATTATGATGGACAAAATCCGAGAACTTTAAAAATAATGGTTTGAACATTCGCTGCTTGTACACCAAGTTGTCATCATGATTAAGCACTGATTCTCAAAGTCTCAAAGCTCTTTAGGGGGCAGTAGAAAGCTTAGGGCAAAGTTGTGCAATATCTGAGGGGGGCAATGACACATATTGAAAAAGTATGGTTTAGTACATATTTGGGCAGCGTAAAGGGGAGTAGTGATTGCCGAAACAAAATCCAGTTAGGTTACAAAATGGTAAAAAATTGGGGATGCGGAAATAGACGGAAAGGTCGACTCTTTCAACTTTATTCCAAGCTTTCGGAAACTTATGATTCCATCATCACAGTTGCAATAGAATTCTAAACGTGTAAATGAGATGTTAAATACTTACAAAAGTTAACGAGATTCACATAAATAGCACAATTTGTATTTGAAACACAAATTCGTTGTCACGAAACAGTCCTTTTTAATATCACTCCAATGTTTCGTGACAATGAATTTGTGTTTCCATACAAATTGTGCTATTGCGTGAAGTCTCTCCCTTTTAACATCATTGCGCATCAATCTCTGTAACTTTTGTAAGTATTTAGCATCATATTTGAGATTGTTATTCACGTTTAAAATTCTATTGTAGCCCTGATGATGGAATCATAAGTTCCCGAAAGCTTGGAATAAAGTTGAAAGAGTCCACCTTTGCGTCTATTTGCTGCATTCCCAATTATTAACAATTTTGTTATTTTGGCAGCTCTATAAACAACATTACTCCAATCTTACTTTCTTTATAGAATCAGGCATTAAAACATTCAATACAGCAATGACCTTAACAGTCGACGTTGCAACACAAGATAAAAAAAATAAAAACTATAGACAGACCTACTAGTATCGGTTTCTCGATTGGGGAGTTTTGTGTTGTGAACACACAATTGAATTTAATAAACAAATGTTTAAAAAAATAAGTCTAACAAGTGCATCAAAAAAACTGCGCTAAAAAGCAAAAAAACAACTAAAATGACCCCTGTTGGGTAAAAAGAAGGTATTAATAATGTTAACTCTATAAATAAATATTAGTCCCAGTTCACAAAAAGCTAGGCTTTGAGCATGATAGCATACTTTTTTGATAAAAAACGTGGGGTTGACCTATCATATGTAATGGAAAAAATTAATTTTGTCTTCGTTCTCTGAGAATTAAAGTTCAACTAATTTTTCAAGAGTTTATTAAAAACGCTGATATCTGCCACGTTCCCACATTACAGTCCACTAGGCGGTACCCACTGTTAATAAAGCTTTATCGCTCACTAATCTCGATCACGCCCGAGGTTGCTGAGATCGTCGAAGATAATAACAAACTATTTTCGTGGTTTTATATCCCCTAAACAGTGCCGAAAGTACCTCAGGCCCCAGAACAGGTGAGCCCAATAGATTCAAGCAAAAACACGGCATGGTTTGGCCACAGTGATACGTACAGGGTGTCCCATTTTGGGCACTTTTAAGGGGTATCTCGGTTATTTTTGAAGATAGAGAGTTGCGGTTTTCACAACACTTTGCTACTTTTTTGTGAAAGTAAAGATGCCGTTAACAAAATTATCATGGCCCTCTTGGTTCTTGAGATACAGGGTGAAATCGAAAACTATCGATTTTGGGACCACCCTCGTATCTCGGTTGTCTTTTATCTTATTGAAAGTTTAAAAAACGGTCTTATAGAATTTTTTCTATAACTGAAAAATGACTAGTGCAAGAAAAAATCAAACTACACCACTGGATTCTACAGAAAAAATTCTATGAGACCCTTTTTTGAACTTTTCAATAAGATAAAAGACAACCGAGTTACGAGGGTGGTTCCAAAATCGATAATTTTCGATTTCACCCTGTATCTCAAAAACCAACAGGGCCATGATAATTTTGTTAACGGCATCTTTACTTTCACAAAAAAGTAGCACAGTGTCGCGGAAACCGCAACTCTCTATCTTCAAAAATAACCGGGATACCCCGCAAAAGTGCCCAAAATGGGACACCCTGTACTTTGATAGAATTTATTTTTAACAGAACAAAGTAATAATTCCACTAGTTGCGTAATGACCAGTATTTAGACAAACTTGCTTATGTTTTTGCATATAAATATCTTCATTTTAAAATTTGCGCAAGATTGAGTATTTCGTAATTATTTTCAACAATCACTTACATTTTTAAGGGTCTCATAATTAATAGTGCTAGATATGAATTTTAAGCAAAAACTGTATGCAACATCATCATCACAGTCACAATGTCTAGTTCAGTGGCTCTCTTGATACTCTTATCCAGCAACTATTTTGTCGTATCCACCCAGCGTGTAGCTGAACGGCCACGGCACCGCCCACTCGAGGCATGACCCTGAACTACAAGTTTCTCCATATTATCGCTTCTGTGAATATGTCCGAAGAATTTAAGCACTATCGTCGACACAATGGAGGATAATCTCTTTGGATTGCCGAGCTCATCCAGTATGGAAACGTTAGTTCGATGGGTGGTATATGGACTTTCAGCATTCTCCTCCACGTCCACATTTCAAAAGCATCTATGCGAGCTTGATCTGCCTTTTAACAGTCCAAGTCCGAGGCATACAAAAATATGGAGAACACAAGAGACTGAACCAGCGACAGTTTGGCAGCTTTAGTGATGTTATATGATCACGCCATATTTTAGTAAGCTTTGTGATGGCCACACGTGCCTGTTGAATACGCCGTCGAATCTCATATTCGCAGCAACGTAGTGTACCTAAATAACCTGTTGTTCATGTTATTGAATTTCAAAAGGCGACAGATAAACCATATTAACAATAAAACTTTGCAAATCCTTGGTGTTATGGGAGTCCAGCTACTGTGTTGTTTATTATCCATGATCAGTTGATGAAAAACATTCAAAATAACTGTGTCCACTTTATATTTTGCCTAAGGAAATATGGTCATGCTAGTGAGAATGAGACATATAAAGACTTGAAGTGGCTTAAGCTATAGGCAATATTGTAGAATATAAGTATTTAATATTAGTTCACAAAATGTTATCTGCATATCTAAGATTAAAGCAGATTTTTTGTTATGCGGCTCAAGACAGTACTGTTAGAGATCGTTACAGCATCAGAGCTACTCCACACACAACAACAATATTCCGTAGAAGTTTTCCGTATTATGCAGGTACCTTTTACTATCGATTGAACAATTCTTTCAAAATACTGACACTGTCATGTTTTTGTGTATCTGTTACAAACATTAATTACTAGAGACTCGTTAATCAAAGCTAGACTTTTATTCTGCAGCTTGTTATTACAGCCTGTTTTTAGTATCGTTTTACCAAATTCATAAACATTTTTCTGTTATCTCCTGAGGTAAACATCCTAACAAAACTTTGTATGTCACTGTATTAATATTTTATATATTTTTCACATTTATTTTTGAGTATATTGCACTAAACATCCTTTTTGTAACCGACATAAGCAGTTTAAGTGTAAGAGTAGCCAAGGTTAAACTTCGCTGCTTGTGTCCCTCTTGGTTTTTTTGGAAATAAAGACGATGTTATTTAACAATTATTTCAGGTAGTGCTACTATAGTATGTCCACTGAAGAAAAGGAGTAAAAAATTATTTCAAACCCATATTTTGGGGCTTTACTCGGATAAATCGAACTTAATTTTTCTGTTTATAATAACATCACTGCTCACTGTATATAACCTTCGATCATATATAACTAGATAAGTAATGGTAGCTATTCAACACAGTGATTGTTTGCTTGCATCATCTTAGTGGATTTTGTAAACATCCAAGATGTTTACCCTAGACAGGACATAGGCGGGTGCATATACATTTGAAAGGGGGTCACGACCTTCTATCTGAGATTGATATATAAATGTGTTCAGTGTCGTCAGTCCACTTTTAACAATGAATATGGGAGTTGATTGTTAGCTCTGTTACATCAAAATACTTATGAATGAAGCACTATACAAATCAAACATTTTATTAAGCCTTTAAAGTAATAAAGTAATAAAGTAGCTTACAGTTGAGGACAAAAAAAGTCAATGAAATCATCATAGTATATCACTCAATAATAACAGATATAATTTGTGTTAAAACAAAGACAGCAGAACACTGGATCTACAACCAAAAGGATATAGATTGATAGATAATCTTTATTGGTTCCAAATAACCGTATTAGGGTTAAAACAAAGACAGCAGAACACTGGATCTACAACCAAAAGGATATAGATTGATAGATAATCTTTATTGGTTCCAAATAACCGTATTAGGGTTAGAACTTGTCAAAAGAATAAGACAAATTACATACATAAAATAAAGTTAATGAAAACATACAAACATACAAAAATGTATACTCATTCATATATTCGCCAAATTGTGTACAATACATATTCACATTAAAGGTTCAACAGTACTTCATATGAAACAAAAGTAAATAAACTGAGCAGTTATCACAGCACTAGTTGATCATTCAAAAATCCTTGCATAGTATGCCTTACCTAACAGGAAGTTTCTGATTATGAATTTCAACATATTCAGTGGACTAGTACAGAGTACAGACAACTTATTCTGAACCTTTTCAATTGAATATTTAGCCATTTTAGCACTAAGTGAAAAGTTCATCGCATAATAAGCTACTTTACTTTTCTGATGATTAGACATTGTAAGCTGCCTTCAGCAAAATTTATTATTTTTGAAGTAAATCTGTATGTCCTAAGTTAGAACTTACATCAGCTCGTGACTTAACTATTTCAAGATTATTCATCTACAAGCTATACTTCTCATTGATTTTTAAATAAAATGATTTTGGTGAATATATTTCTGATCCTTTCAACTGACTTCAACTTAGAGGTTTCATGGTGAAATCTTAAACTAAAATATTTTTTAAAACAAGTTTTGTTAGATCAAGACAGTGCTCCTGATCAGATAAATGATTGTCAAATGTGTCAAAAACTGTATGAGGTAGATTCCTCCTTGCATGATGTAACAAAAAGTCGGTACTTTTAAAAATCGTGGAGTCTTTTAAAAGATAACTGGACTTTGACATATTTTCCCTCAGATTTACAAATATTTATAGTAAACTGAGATGCATTTGTTAACCGCCCATGTGCTTTTTTCAAATGGAAACTTGATAAAGGAACGTCAGGCGCTATGAGACTGTTGCAAGCACATACCGTAAAGTTACGCCACTGCAAATATGATATAAACATTACTTACGTGTGACAACATCGACCCTCACCCGGTATATGTTCCTTTTTGCACAGAGAACAGGTTCCAACCATTGTTTTTAATCACAATTTGCACAACACTACTCAAAACACACTCAGCCACCACCGTAAACAAAGATTAAATCGTGAAATGACGCCTAAACGCTGGCCGGTTAACCTCTGTCTCTTTCTTCGTTGACAGACAAAGCGCGCCAAATTTAAAATCTACCAATGTATACGCGAGTTGACGCTTATGTGTATCTATCCCTGTCTTGGACTCAGAACTATCCTCTGCATAATTTATCTAGTTATATATGATCGAAGGTATATAACCCTTAACCATGCAGTAAAAATTTACATATATTGTGCATGGTTACTCCGTTTGTTCGGTGGATAAGGTATAGTACCTATTCTTACATACACGTTTTCCGTATATTTAAGCGCTAACATTTAGAACTCACTAATTTAGAGCTAATAGACAAATTTACGGTTTACAAATCACTACATATAAAGCCCATTCTGATTACTAAACGTCTGCTAAAAAACAAAACAGTAACCCAAGTCAATAAATTCTTCTATTGCATGGTGGAGCTCCATTAAACACATACAATGAAAGGAAACCGAAGTTGCATTAGTTTGGCAGATTTTTTTTCTTAGCCGTATTGTTCGGATCAAGGATCCAACGCGTGCTAGATTTTTTCCTACATTCAGCAAAGATGCAGATCTTACATTTTAGGAGTATTTGCCTATTGTGGTTTGTCGTTGCATAATAATTACTGGTAGTCGGTACAAAAAGAGAAACGGGTCAAACATGTCGATGTGTATGCTCTGAAACTATGATGAGCTGCTGTTTCGGAAGGATTACTACAGAGGTGTGCTGTAACGGCTACAATGGAGGTCACTATATAACACTCTTACTAATATGGTGCAGAGATATATTCCAAAAATTTATCGAACGGCTTAGTTTAGCAATTAGGGTGCTGTTGTTCATATTAAAGCAAATTTTGAAAAATTGTGTGCCATTAACAAAATTAAATAAATTAGGCGATCAAGTGCTCAAATTGACCTTGTAGTCTCTCAAATTGATTTTGATAAAGAAAAAAGAAAAACTCATACTCTTTCGTTTTTTATAACGGGCGCCGATATAGTTCTAGTTCTGCTGAAATTGTCGATGTGTATATATGCTCTGAAACTATGATGAGCTGTTTCGGAAGGATTACTAAAGAGGTGCGCTGTAAAGAATATTCCAAAAATAAATCGACTGACTTAGTTTAGTACTTTATTCAAAATTATAGACACTCTCAATAAAACGGTGGCGTGGTATAAGGTTTGATGATTTTGGGTTGGTTCAAACAAATCAAACAACATCCTCGTAAAGTTGATTGACTCACTACTTCTCATACACTTTGAAATGTAGCTCTAAAGTTAGCAGAATAAAGTCAGCAGAACAAATTATTGATAACACCGCAATTAAAGGCTAATCAAATGCCTTAATAAGAATTTTAATGCTCCACTTTTTTAGTATTAATCGCATGTTCTGCTAATTTTAGGTAGAGATAGCAGACCAACCCTGTATATAATTGTCATAATTAAAAAATTCTATTTTCATACTGAAGAGCTAATTAAATGCCCTAATAAGAAATTTAGTGCTCCACTTTTTTTAGTAAAAATCTTACGTTCTTCTAACTTGTGATAACATTAGCTGAGCAACCCTGTTGCCCTGTCATAATTAATAAATTATAATGGCATGCTGGAGAGTTAATTAAAGGCTAATTAAATGTCCTAATAAGAATTTTAATGCCCTTTTTTTTTAATTATCAGAATTATATACAGGGTTGCTCTGCTAACTTTATCTGAAGTTAGTAGAACATGCGATTTTTACTAAAAAAAGGCCAAGCCGAATATGATGTGATATTTAAATTTTCTTAGGTAGTAAGTAGCATTTAGACGGTTATTCTGAACTGAAATACAGGATTTACAAAATTATAAGTCAAAACGTAGTTCAGCGCCGCCGGTATATGCTGTAAATCGTGCACTTTGCTTGGATTTCATGGTTTTAATGATTGATCATTCTGAGTTAGTACATTTAAGGCCCGGTCAAACAGAGGGCGTTCTAGAACGCGGCGTTACGGCATTCTCTAACAATACAACGGAACGCCGAGTTCTAGAATGCCCTCTGTTGGCCGGGTCTTCTGTTCATCTTTTTTTGAATCACTTGACATCTTAACAAAAATTGGCGTAACGCTTTTGCTCAACCCTTCAAAAAGGCCTGTCTGGTACAAACTACGGAATGCTACTACGCGGCATTATAGAGAAGGCCGTAACGCGGCGTTATAGAACGCCCTCTGTTTGACCGGGCCTTTATTGTACTTTTAAGGATATTTTAGAACAGTCTGATAAGTCTCATATGCATTAGCATCTGAGTGTCAAACACTAGTCAAGCAAATTGTTGAAAAGGGGGGATATCCTTATAGGGAACTACGTAGACTGAGACTAGTTTTAGCATTTACCTAACCTGTATAAATATACCGAAACTCGGGAAAGCTAAAGAGGACTAGCGGACTACTCCACAAACTCGAGCATCTTGGTATATACGTTAAACTAGATTATCATATGGAGTAAGACGTCCATCGTATGAGGAGCGGCTAAGAATATTACAGTATATTCAATCCCAAGATAGACTCCACATAAACAGTCGCATGCAGCATTAGCGTAGTTACTGTCCGCTGCCATCTGCGAACGCGCCAGCTATAGTCCAGTGCAATTATGGAATTTTATATTACTATTTAAAAGAGTTGCCCTATTAACCCATTGCAACTTAAAAGTAGCCAGTTGCCAGTTTGAAATGATCATTTAGGCAATGAACACTTGACGTCGCATATTTGGATCTGATTTCCAGTCAGTCTTGGGGGTTTTTACTTGCCGGGTTATAACATACAATTCACACATAGTATACTGGACTATTAGGGACCCTACCGACATGAGCCGATCACGCACGCGGGCTTGTTTTCATTTGGTCTAGCTTGGCTATGAATACAGTATAGATCTACAACTTTCCGAGAGTAGACGTGCTCGAGGTGACTTGATCGTTACATATCACGCACTACATGGGCTCTTCGGAGTAGATTTGTCATCTCTGTTCTGCCTTAATACTGGCCATCTGCGAGGTCATTCAATGAAATTAAAAAAGAAATCCTTCAAGACCACCGTTAGACAGCATGTTCTGCTCATCAGAGTATTTGATGCATGGAATAAGCTCTCCTCTAGCGTAGTGAATAGTGAGTCCGTGAACTTGTTCAAGAACAGACTCGATAACTGGAACAATATGCGTACGTGATGTGTCTTAGCTTAGTTATGTTTATATTGTATCTAATTCATATTTGCATTTTAAGTTTATACTAAACATAAAATTGTAATACAGCAGATACTGTGTTCTGGCGTACGATGACGGCAGTGAAGCTGCGAAAAGAATATCACCTATTTAATATGCACGGAGTGATTCTATAATGACGGATTTACAGCAGTGTTGAATTCCACGTTGATTCTCTGACAGAAGCCGCGGCATTCTTTGTCTCATTTGAAAACTGCGTGAATGGTTACTGGTGACGCGCGGAGTGATTTAGAATTCATCTGTTTCCCTATTGTGTAGCGCGGCCTGCTCGATCCGTTGCTCCTAATTTGTCACTGACAACTTAACTGTTATGGCGAGGTGTGAAACGCACGTTTAGCTAGAAATTGCACTGTTAATGGCGATACGTTTTCTCTTCCGATAATCGCTAACGAACAACCAATCAACAGGAAGAACATCGCGCCAAACTGAGATTCGATTAGGATTTAATCTGGTGTTAAATTTGCTTCTACCTTGCGACGAAAGGCTCAAGTCATAACAGCGATCGTTTTCATTTTGAAAAATTGACACTTCATGCGACTTGTCATCTGAAAAATATAAAACAAAAGAAGGCCCTGGATGTGTGCGTACCACTTAAGAAGATGGGTAAAGATGTCAGTGTCCTTCAAGCGGAACTGGCTGACATATCGATAGCCGATTAGCCGCCAAGGAACTAAAATAATATGCACCAACAACAGACAAGCACTTTTAACCCTAAAGTGACCTCGTGTTCCATGATGGCTGGCATTGAAATGCCACCAAGCATTAGCTCATGCTTCAAACAAAAACAGCATTGTCATGAGGTGGGTTGAGGGGTACAAAACCAAGGCAACCGTATAGCGGACGGTATAGCTAGGAAGGCTGCATCGATTCAATAATTTGCATTTTTCTCGAAAACGGTTAGCCCTATCGAGATGTACCAAGAGACCATTTTTACGTAGAAATCTCTGATATATCATACTCTAGAATCAAAATGTCAAAAAAATTACCATTTAGAAAATGGGGTTATTTTTACCCTTAACTCCTCCCGTATGATACGCCCCTGATCAAAATTATGAAATTCTGAATTCAGAATCAGATTCAGCGTCAAAAGTTTGCCCATCGTACCTAATTTACTAATTTTGTTTTGAATGGTTTCGAGAATATCGAGGGAAAACCGTCTTCAGGGTGCCCCATGCAAAGGGGCGTAGCTCCCTTAGGAAGCATTTCCGGACCCATGTTCGTATGACATTTTCTTTCTATTCTTCGAAGTACTATTCGTCGTTAAAGTTTGTTAACATACTTAATTAACACCCTGTATATTGGACATGCGATGATAGAAACCTGAGGGTAGCGGATTCTCGGGATGTACGAGAGCTGTCGTAGATAAAAATGCCGAACTCCTAAGGAAGAATAAGAAGAAATACTTATCAGTATGCTTAAAATCATTCACCAATAAATTTCTATACTTGTATAAAAACATTCCACTACAAGTCACCTAATATCGGCTGTATACGTAAACTGTTTCAAGTGAAGTACCTCAACTGTAATTACTTCACGGAAAGGAATCTAAATCGTCCTTTCAATTTAGACTTAAATGTTAATTTGATCTTGATTCACCTTGCTCCTCATCATAGAAAGGTCGTCCCCTCGCATAAAAAGAAATTTCAGGTTAATATACAGAGGAAACAGAGTGTTAATCTTTATCACCCAGTTCCATTGGTGTCGAGGAAAAGGTTTCAAACAGGACGGAGTCCTTAGTCTCAGAAATGGAGATAGCTTGTAGTTATGCTAATCAGGGTAGCTATTCTAAATAGTTATGCCTTTGTTGTTATAGTTGGGCAAATATGCAACTAGAATTAATATGTATAAAAAACTATCTGAATATTTGTAGTGTCATGATCATAGTCACAATGTCTTAACAGACATGTTGTGAACTCGTAAGATGCAATAAGTCGGAGCTAGAGTATTGCCGACACGAATATTATCAATAGCTTTGAGAACTGTAGCTGACCATCGTTCGCGATTTACTGTCCGTTCAGTGGCGCTCTTGATACTCATATCTAGCAACTGTTTCATCATATCCACCCAGCGTGTAGGGGAACGGTCACGGCGGCGCCCACTCGGGGCGTGACCCTGAACTACAAGTTTCTCCATATTATCGCTTCTGTGAATATGTTCGAAGAATGTAAGCATTCTCATCGACACAATGGAGGATAGTCTCTTTGGGTTACCGAGCTCATCCAGTATGGAAACATTAGTTCGATGGGCGGCATAAGGAATTCTCAGCATTCTCCTCCACGTCCACATTTCAAAAGCATCTATGCGAGCTCGAGCTGGCTTTTTAACAGTCCAAGTTTCCGAGGCATACAAAAATATGGAGAACACACGAGACTGAACCAGTGACATTTTGATAGATTTAGTGATGATATGGTAACGCCATATTTTAGTAAGCTTTGTCATGGCCACCCATGCATGTTGAATGCGCCGTCGAATCTCATTCTTACAGCTACCTGAATTGTCGATCAAAGAACCGAGGTACACAAAACTTTGAACTACCTCACAACGGCCTATTGACTTTATTTCTCGATGATTGTCATGCTCTCTATCTACGATAATAACCTTGGTCTTGTTGTAGTTAACACCAAGACCATATACTGCACTGTGTTGTTCTAGAACGTTCAATGGTGCTACTAGTTCTTCCTGAGAAGCAGCAATAAGAGAAATACTAAGTGGTAAGGGACTCCCATGGAGATAAGGATTTCCCACAGTTTAGGCCACTTTACGTTATCAAACGCCTATAATAGTCCACAAAGCAGATAAAAACGGGTAAATAATGCTCTCTGGCTTTTTCAATAATCTGTCTTAAGTTTAAGATCTGTTCAGGCGTGCCGCGTCCTTTTACGAAACCTGCCTGTGCCTAAGAAATTTGCCAGCCAATAAAACCCTCCAAACGAGACTGTAAAATATATAGTAGAACCTTGCTTGCATGAGAGATTAACGAAAGTAGGCGATAATTGTCTGTATTTGTTGGAGATCCTTTTTTATGAAGTGGAACAAAAATGGATGTGCACCATTCATCTGGCCAAACAAATATATTAATCCAAGGCTATCTATGTAGTGATTTTTTCAGCTTTGCGCCTATTGGGACTCTTGTTCGGGACGCTGAGGTTAGCATAAGTTTTTCTCAGAAAAAGTGGATGCTGTTAAAACAAGTGATGGCAAAAAGGTACGATGAACTTAAGTAACGCAAAAGTTTTTATTTTCTGGCTTAAGGCCATTAAGGGCTATTGATCGGGATGTGTTTGTTGTCCAGAACCATAATCCGAGAAGTGGGCCCTTATGCGCCTCTCCTCACCCCAGTTCTCAAGTCCAGCCCTCATCACAAAGGTGAGGATGACCTTGGGTCGTTTTCAAAACGTTTTAAATGCCCGTGGAAACGTAGCACCGCGTACACAAAATCTCACATCGTACGTCTATGCATTTTGTCTCAGCAATGAACACATCCGAGCATCGACCTTGCATACCAATGGTGTCCACCGACGTATATACCTCTTTTGACAGATACTCACCCAAAATGGCGGGATGCGCGTATGATTGCCGACAACCTGACTGCTCACTGTCTGGTATGCTGTGGTTACACCATCTCACACAGCATTTGATATGCACTGTATGGTCCCAAGCTGGCCTTGAAGGGATATGCAAAATGTCCCAGAGAAACCCATATCCTGGACGACCTGGGTGAGCCTCAGGTTGGCCCAAAATATTATCATTTAGTCTGCCGTAGGTTAACCCAGAAGTAAATTCTTAGGTTGTCCTAAAAGATAGCAGTACAGATCGCCATGGGTCACCTTATGCGAAACACTTAGGTTACTCGAAAACAACGAGATTATCTTTCTAGAACTGTTTTACTATACTCCTCTGGCTTACGTACCGGGTTATTCTGGGCACAGATTAGCTAGCACCATCATCATCTAAAGATCCAATAGAGCTACCATCCGAGTGTTTAACACAATTCAGTCTAACCTCATTCTGTTCCATTCCTTTATAAAATGCATTGTGACATAAAGTTTCGCCATTAAACTTTCCTTTTACTTTTTAATATTTCTATAGAATGTCGACTTGGATAATTCTACACCCACCTTGCTAAAATAAATAGGTAGCCGAATGATTATCTGACTTGCAATTTGTGGTTTGTTCTTGGGGGTCCTTGACGTGTCGAATGGTACAGGTCACAGGTACAGATGGTAAGGTATTGGAAGATATGATAAACGCCGAAAAACGATCCAGGAACCAGAAACTACTGCAAGCTGCCAGCTTGCTTTGCTCAACTTTGCTGCAAGCTGCAAGTCACCTTCACCTTTCACCTCTTTCATCTTTCTAACGTCAACACTGTCAAATGTCAGATTTTGTATAAAGAAGGGTATGGTCTTGAAAGGATATCCCTTGAACCGCCTCATAGTATACAAGCTGAGGACTTCCAAAACCGTCATCCTTAGGATATTCCAGTGATAGAAGGACCAGCGTGATACCCAAAGGATGACCATGCCTGCCTGCCACAGGATATTCCAAACAGGCTATCCTAGGGCTAACCTAGGACAACTTAGAATAGCCTACAGATAACTTGTAGATGCTATTCTGGTCGTATCCCAAATTTGGCCGATACGGCTTCATTTAGGATGTCCTAGGGATAGCAGGTACTGTGTGGTATAGTTTGTTTGTTTCTATTTTTTTTTTATGTAATCTAAACTGGCAGTGGAATGGGATTTTACGTTGCTTTAGACTTGCCTCTACGGCTATGGCGGTTTACGAATACATCTTCTCTTAATGCCATGTTCAAGTTTGCGTTAATTATTGTAGGCATGTTCATCTTGAGGTTTATGCGTTCAATTTAACGCTGAGATGTTCCATCTTTGGCATTCCGACTGTGTTGCAATTCAACATAATGCGTGAAGTCTGTATGTGCCTATGAACAGCAACAGCTTTTGAATGACACATTTACAAATAAATAAGATTGTGAACAGGTTGGCAAAGTACGTGACAATGGAAATAAAATTTAACACTGTATACAAATCGTATGACGAATAATTTTAGATAAAATATTTAATAGAGATTCTACAGTACCTTTTGACAAGAGAGATTGTCGTGTTGGCTGTGGGTTTCAGATGGGTGAATCTGAAAGTCTAAAACCCAACTATTTCGAGTACCAGACAGAAGCACACTACGTGCTCCGCTGTCATCCTCCACACAGCAGAAATGATAGTCCGATGTTTGACATACAAGCCAATTTGACCATTTCTATGAACCATTTCTAAACCAAAAAGGAAAAATAAGATAATCTTCCAGTCTTGCATTATTTATATTCTACAAGCTTCTAATTTTCTATTAATATTTCGATTTCATATGTATCTATTTATAGCAAACAGCTGCGTAATCATTCTGCTTGTCGTAGGTCAGTTTATTTATGAAAAAAGCATAGGTCTATGCCAACAAACCGTTAAAAATTGCTTTAGGGAATCGACAGTCACAAAAAGGCGAGTAAGCTAGTTACTGACGTAATCTCCTTGCGCTCTACATAACGCTTAAATTTTTCACGGTATTTGGTGCTAAGGCATCTTAAGAACAGACTTTTTGCTATTTCGAGTATTGGATACCTTTTCGGAATAGCGAGGGTGAATATTGTTTCCGCAACTAGGCAGAAAAACAGAAACAATTGGGTGTCGAGAAAGAACCTATTTTGATAATTTTATTATTTGATCTGAATGTACCTATGTATATCGAATCATAAACCTATTTGATAATATTTGTTTGACATTTTGTAACTTGTACATCGTTATATTCATACTTTAATCTACGTGGATGAAAAAAGTAATTCTAAACTCAAGTAAATTTTAATGCATAAATGATTTTTGTTACTCTAGTTATGTCTAGCATTCAAAACAAGCTATATGTATACAATCGTTATGTTATTCCTTTTGTGTGTAGCTATACCGTATCAGAGTAACACGTAAAGCAAAAAAGCAGAAAATTGGTTGCACTTATCACGCTCAATTGGTGTAGGTATTTAGGATAATTTGAACGGATTTTTATTAGGTTTTTTTACTTATATATGGCTTATGCTAGTTACTTTTAGTATAAATACAGTCAGTGAACTAGAACTTTCATTTGTTTTTATAACTTAGACGATATCCTACTTGATTTTTCAACAAATTAACAATCGTGCTGTGAAAGCGTATGATTATTTGATTTTTTTGTTGAAGAAGCTACAAAATGAATCTCTTCCATCAGAAAAAAAATCATTAACATATCAAGTACATATAATATTTTAGGGATTCAACCATTTTAAACTGCACTATATCAGCTCAATGAATCCAGAACTTGTTTACCATATTTACTTATATAACTATACCTCCATTTAACAGGGAGGAAATAGGCAAAGGTTTACACAAAATGAACTGAGAAGGTAACAGTCAACCACTGGTAAAAAAACACCGCTTAAGGCTTTCATCGTTGTAACAGAAAATGTCAACTTCACTTGTTCTTTCGGAAAATTGTAAATAACAAAGTGGGGAGGAAAACAACAAATGTGTCCTCAAAAAATTGGGGATGTTTAAACAAATTTTCTCTGAAAATGATGAAAAATCAATACGTCCATCAAACAACTTACAGAAAAATGTAGCAACATCATAATTTCTACGTTTCCCTAAATTTTATGTATTGAACCTACTCAGTAATATGTATAACTCTTTCCAGATAGACATTAGCTTCTTTGTACCACAAATGCTTCACAAAGCGGTGTTGGAATCTCTTAATATTATGGACATCATAAACATGATACCAAATAATAGACCAATACTCAAGGACAGATCTAACAGAAAAAAAGTATATCAAAGAGTTTTTGAATCGTTAAACTATCTACAGTTTCTGATGATGAAACTAAGAGTTTTTTATGCCTTTATCATCATCATAGTCACAATGTCTTAACAGACATGTTGTGAACTCGTAAAATCCATTTACTCATTTTACGAGTTTCTCTTGGGATACCTTTAAGATCTTTAATGCAGTAGTTTCCCATTTGCTTTCTGCATCCTCATGCCGTTGACCAGATAGTACCTACTGGTTCATCCGCCTTTAGGGGCAATTTCTCACCCCAAGGACAAGAAGGTGTCCTGACTCTTCTCAGCTCGTCCACCCGAAGCTGTTGGTTGAGAAGAGGTTACTGCTTATACCGACAGTAGTTCGGTGTTCCTTTTAGTCGCCTTTTACGACACGCAGGATATACGATGGGAGATATTCTAACCCGCCCCCACACGGGAATTTATGCCTTTACTGTAATCATATTTATGTGATCTACAAATGCTAGCTGGGACTCTAATAAGACTCTGATATATCCATATATGTTTACCCATCGAAGCATAGAGAAGATATAGAATACACTTTTACATTGAATATAGGCTCTAATTCTAAGGACATATCATGGATGTATGGTCCAATTCATCATTTCGATATTGCGTAACTGGCACTTTAACTTGAAGATGCTGCGTTTCTGTTGAATGGATCCTTCGTACCGGTTGGAACAACAACAGGCCATTTTGAAAACTCATTTGCTATAAATACGTCGCTGTAACACGGCGCACACATAGTTCACTCATTATGCTAATGATAGTATCTGTGTGTAAGATTTTAATTGATTTTCATATGAGGAAATCTTCGGAACCAGAATTGACTTAATGAAGATTTATGAACCATTTAAGTGATTTCAGTGAAATATAATTCAAAGTGGAATCCCAATAGATGACAATTATGTGAAAAACGTTGGAACGAAGAGACAACTTGTTTTGACTTTAGAGGTTGAAAGAATTTAATCCAAAAGCTCTTGACGTAAACAGCAATAAGTTCGGCTACACTCTATCTTCTGGTTTGGACTAAGAAAGTTATAATTACGAATATTACAACTTTAGGGTACCAATTATTAGAATATTCGTCTTCCTTTTCCGTTCTATATAGCTCTGTCCAGTTTATTACAAGGCAAACGGTGTAATAACATTATACATCGATGTAAAGTGTCTAGTCATCACCTAGCTAAGCATCTGCAGTCCAAAAACTAATCTACTGAACCGTAATTTTAATATCGGACCAAGAATATCAAGGTGAAAGTAATACGGTAGCATCTTTTCCAAAATATAAAAGATCAGGTAGCAGTTAGCAGATGTCATAACCTAGATTTTATGTAAAAGCATTCTACGGCAGCAAAAAAAAAGCTTGGAGAAATTAACGTCAAAGATTTGCAGCTGAACAAATTTTTTTACTCTGACTTTACTAAGGACTGTGTAGGTGTTAACGCTAAATTGGTGATCTACCAATTTTTTGTCATTTGTTGTTTCAGTTTTGAACCAATAAGGTTACCTTCCTGTTGTTACTCTTCTATCTAAACCACTAATGTAGCGTAGACTACTTAATATGTAAAAATGTTCGCGTTATTAGACCCATTATAGTCAACCAAAAAAATTGTATCTTTTACTATATGCTCGTTATAGACCACTCAGAAAGGAATTTGCGAAAATTAATGATGTCTTTCGCGATTCCAAAAAGACTGTTGAATGATATATAAATCGAAATATTATTCTACATCCTTAGATCTTACATTCGCCGACCAGGACCATATGTTATATCACAAAAAAAATTATCGAATATTGATGGCATTTGCGTGAATATAAAATTAGGAAACTGGCAAAGATCACTGACCCAAACATAGTGGCAGAGTTGCAAGCTGTACAGGGTGTCACGCGATAAAAGAAGTGAGAATTATTGAATTGTTTTGATTAATTTGTATTTAACTATTTTTTTAAAATCGTTACGTCTTCAAGGCAAAACTCATTATAGAGGGTGTTAATTATGTTAACAAACTTTAAGCACGCATAGTACTCCGAAAAATAGAAAGAAAATGTTATATGAACATGGGTCCGGAAATGCTTCCTAAGGGAGCTACGCTCCTTTGCATGGGGCACCCTGAAGATGGTTTTCCCTCGATATTCTCGAAACCATTCATAACAAAATTACGAAATTAGGTTCGATGGGTAAACTTTTGACGCTGAATCTGAATCTGAATTCAGAATTTCGTAATTTTGATCAGAGGCGTATCATACGGGAGGAGTTAAGGGTAAAAATAACTCCATTTTCTAAATGGTAATTTTTTTATCATTTTGATTTTAGAATATGGTCTCTCAGAGATTTCTACGTAAAAATCGTCTCTTGGTACATCTCGATAGAGCTAACCGTTTTCGAGAAAAATGCAAATTATTGAATTGATGCAGGCTATTGTAAATAAATAAATGCATTTTTCTCGAAAACGGTTATCCCTATCGAGATATACCAAGAGACGATTTTTACGTAGAACTCTATGAAATATCATATTCTAAAATCAAAATGTCAAAAAATTACCTTTTAGAAAATGGGGTTATTTTTACCCTTAACTCCTCCCGTATGATGCGCCTCTGATTAAAATTATGAAATTTTGAATTCAGAATCAGATTCAGCGTCAAAAGTTTACTCATCGTACCTAATTTCGTAATTTTGTTATAAATGGTTTCGAGAATATCGAGGGAAAACCGTCTTCAGGGTGCCCCATGCAAAGGAGCGCAGCTCCCTCAGGAAGCATTTCCGGACCCATGTTCATATGAGATTTTCTTTCTATTTTTCGGAGTACTATTCGTGGTTAAAGTTTGTTAACATACTTAATTAACACCCTGTATATAAGGGAAGTCATCTACCTTGTTCATATACTGCACAGCAAAAACAAGTCAACTCATTGATGATACTTTCTTGGCGCGCCACATCCAGCCACTTACCTATAGCGGGCGGTCGGTGACCTAGGGCTTTTTTACCTGTATATCAGCTGCGTCTGTTCTTCAGAGCTGACTCGTAGACTTAAAAAAGGTGAGAATACCGTTCCGCTTCACTTTATTTCCATAAAAGTAGAAGTTGCCAAAATGATGGCAAATATCACTGACTCAGAAATAGTAGTAGTAATAGTTGTAAGCTGTAAAGGGTATCGATCTATGTAAGAAGTAAGAATTTTTGAATCCTTTTGATGTATTTATATTTGAATCTATTAAATATCTAACGTGGTTACATCATCAAAGCAAACTTCATTGCATTATAAAGCAGAGTAGTATCAGAAGTACTGCCCCATATGTACATTGTTCATATACTGCACGGCAAAATAAGTTAACTCATTGGTGATACTTTCTTGACACGCCAATGCAGCCACTTACGTATGTATAACAGCTAGTCGGTGACCTAGTAAGCGAAGCAGCCGAAACGTCATTATATTTGAAACTATCAAAATATAATGAAAATAGTTACGTTGCCTTTCAGGAAAACTCCATCACACTGTAAAACAATGTTTAGACTAGCGATCTCTGAACAGATATTCATAGTTCACACCAAAAAAAGTCAACTTATCGATGACACTTCCGTGACGCGCCACCTCCAGCCACTTTTCTCTAGAAGGCGGTCGGTGACATTGGTCATTTTTACCGGTATCTCAGCTGACTCTGAAATGGTATAGTGAGAGTTGACCCATAAAGTAAGCGTAAAACAGCCTAAACATTAATATAACAAGGAGAACCGATACTGACTCATAGACTCAACTTTTTGCCTCCGAAAAAAAGAGTATAGCTACGTTTATGGCGGTGCTACCTAATGCATATTTATTGGAAGATGGTACCCATTGACCACATGTTCCTCGTTAAATCTGTCGTTTCGTAATAGTTGGAATCAGATCCAATAACTTGTTTTAATGTGACAAACTCCAGTGGACAATTAGACTAGTCAGGATTCCAGCGCGTACTGTGATCAAATTTATGGTACAGAAACATTTGAATTAGAAACTGAAGCTTTTTTGAGCATTCTGAGATGAATACCATCATAAATTGCTTTTAGATATTTTTGGATATGGTTAGAGGGAATTTAATATTCATTATTCAGAAGAACAGTTTAGACTATATGCGTCAAAAGTCAGTAATAAATATTGTTCATATCATGTATCTGTGTTACTGAGTGGTTTAAACACCTGCTTTATAATCATATTCACAACAGCATAAGAGGAACATTCATATTAAAAGTAGCATTACTAACAAAGAGTCTCAACCCAAAAAGTTTCAGACCTAATAATTTTTTCGTGCCTAAAAGGGCCTTCAGATCTTCAGAAAAATTCGAAAATATTTATTTGGCTCCCTATTAAGATGAGACAGCATACTATGGATGATATTAGGGTGCTGATTACAAGTCCTGTCCCGGTTTTAAGTTTCAGTCTCGTTTGACGAAAATCAAATATTTCAGTTCTTTCAGATCTCGAGGTTCACCTAAAAATCGAAAATCTTTATTTGGCGTTCTATTAAGATGGAACTTCGTATTTTGGATAACTTGAAGGTGCTGATTACAAATTCCGTCGCAGTTTTGAGTTTCCATCTCGTTTGACCAAAATCAAAAATTTCAAATCTTTTCAGACCTTGAGGTGCACCTCTAAAAAATCTAAAATCTTTATTTGGCTTTTCTATTAAGATGAAACCGCTTGTTTTGAATGATTTTAGGGTGCTTATTACAAACCCAGTCGCAGTTTTGAGTTTTGGTTTCGTTTGACAAAAATAAAAGATTTCAAATATTTTAGATCTTTTGAGGTTCACCTAAAAAATCGAAAATCTCTATTTGGCTTTCTATTAAGATGAAACCTCGTGATTAGAATAATTTAAGGGTGCTGATTGCAAATCCACTCTTGTTTGACAAAAATCAAAAATTTCAGATCCCTCAGATCCTGGGGTTTGCCTGAGAGACCAAAAATCTTTATTTGGCTTTTTATTGAGATGAAACCTTGTGTTTTGGATAATTTTGGGATGCTGGTTACAAATCCTATCGCAGTTTTAAGTTTCGGACTCGTTTGACAAAAATGAAAAATTTCAGATGTCAGATCTTAAGGTTCACCTAAAAAATCAAAAATCTTTATTTGCTTTTCTATTAAGGTGAAACCTTGTATTTTGGATGATCTGTAGGTGCTGATTACAAATCCGCCCGCAGTTTTGAGTTTGCATCTCGTTTGATAAAAATCAACAATTTCAGATCTTTCAGATCTAGAGGTTCACCTAAAAAACCAAAAATTATTATCTGCTTTTCTATCAAGCTGAAACCTTGTATTTTGGATGACCTGAAGGTGCTGATTACAAATCCGGTCTCAGTTTTGAGTGTCGGTCTCGTTTAAAAATTTAAAAAATTTCAGATCTTTCACATCTTGAGGTTCACCTAAATAATCGAAAATCTCTTATTTGGATTTCTATTAAGATGAAACCGCATGTTTTGGATAAATTTAGGGTGCTAATTACAAATCCGGTCACAGTTTCGAGTTTAGGACGGGAGCTTGTGTAGGAGAACTAGATCTCGCAACTAATCCAACGTCTTTGCAACAACAGTGAAGTGGTGTGAGCATCTTCAATGAACGATTACTACACTGTACATAATGCCTGACATATCAAGTACTGCTTCGCAGATAGGCGAGCAATAAAGCTGTCTAGCGACTTTCGACCGCGTCCACTCTGTACTCACTTACGCTTAAGACTATGGAATTTGAGCCAAAAGAAGTGAAATCAGATTCGAAGGAAATGAGTTTTGAACATAATATCGTTCATGCATTCGACTAATTGAAATTTGAAGTGGTTGGGTCACCGACCGCCCAAAAATGAGAAAGTGCTGGAAGTGACGCATCACAGCAGTGTCAACGATAGCACGTCTTCGAAGTGCATCCAGTATATGTTGTATATACGAGATAGTAGCGGTAGTACTGAGGTTCAATCGATTGTTTATTCGAAAAACAACTTGGACAACATTTATGTAAGATTTTTTTTTATTTTCACTTTTACGGCGTCAAATATAAGTCTTTTGCTGAATGGACAGTACAGTGTTTTTGTTATACTTTTTATATGCTCAGAAGCTCATGGTTCATAGTTACTAACTGTGTGTTACTGAGAGAGTATGCAAGTAAGAATATCTACAAATCTATTTATCCACAAGATTTTATGACTTCAGGGGCAATCCCCTGTGCCTGTAAAGCTGTTCGGGATAGTTGTACTACGGGAGCTTGTGTAGGAGAACTGGATCTCAAAATTAAACCAACGTTTTTGCAATATCGAGCGAATTGGTGTGTGAGCTTCTTCACTGGACGATTACTACACTGTACATAATGCCTAACATTTCAAGTATTGCTTCGCAGATAGGCGAGCAATAAAGCTGTCTAGCGACTTTCGAACGCGTCCACTCTGTACTCACTTACGCTTATCAGATTTTGTAATAGACGGCCATATTCGGAACGTAAGGTCACAGGGTACTGGGAACCTTACACAATACCTCTTTGGGATATACATACGTGTATGTATATGCATATTCCATATCGTCTGCGTGCCACTAATTATTTTAATTGAGGTGTTATGTCACTGAATTTGTGAAACAAATGACGACAAGAAGCGTTTCTCGGAATGGGCTTACTTATGATTTATGACAGTTGCCTAGGTCATGAAGAGTTCATCAAAGATTTTGCTTTAAAGTTTTACTATTTTGTTTGCGACATTTTCATATTTGTGTCATAACTATATTCGCATCACCACTTCATTAAATCAGATTGAGGGATTAGCTATTCCAGGGGTTCCCAAACTGTGCGCCGCGGCGCCCTGGTGTGCCGTAGAAAGTAAAGAGGGGCGCCGTGAGTTGATCCTCTAAGTCTAAAGCACAAATATTTGTGGGTGCCTAAAAAGCAACAATACCTATTCTGACGCTCGTCACATTTTGAACTACTGGAGAAGATTACAATGTTCAGGAAGAAACTACAAGTTTGGATAAAAAAGACGAATGAAGGCGGCGGTCGAGAGTGCTTTCCACAATTGTATAAATATGCGGGACCCAATGAACTGGTTGTCTCACAAGACCTGATGGCCCTTTTCACGGAACACCTATGGAAGTTGACTGAATGGTTTTCGAAATACTTTGCAGATGATGATGTCGAAAAATTTGCGTGGATCCAAGATCCCTTTCATACGCAAGCTCCGCCGGAATTCTCCAAATCCGATTTGGTGGAGTTTTGGTTATCGATTCAAAATGAATATCCAAACTTAACTTCAAATGCTTTAAGAATTTTTATTCCGTTCGCAACGTAATATTTATATAAAGCTGGATTTTCAGCCGCAGCTGTAATCAAGAACGAATATCGCTCAAGGATCTATGACGAGCATCGAATGAGAGTCGCAGTGTCGAATTTTATTCCCCGTTTTGAAAAACTATGCGGAGATTACCAACCTCAATCGTCACATTCACTTGACTGTTTTGCTTTTCTTGAGTCTTTATTTTTTCTGTTTCACTTCTGAATTCTTATAAATATAATAAAATAAACTTCATTTCCTATTGAGGAAGTTTTTATTTTTGTGTCTACTATTGTTGTTTCGACAGTATCTATTCAAAACAGCTGTCTAAGGTAGGGCGCCGTGACAAAATGCCAAACTTGAAAGTGCGCCGCGGGTTGAAAAATATTGGGAACCCCTGAGCTATTCTGTATTGGAAGAAAGGTAATCTGTCAAGATGACAGCACTCCCAAGGATTCCTCAGAATAGTGTTCAGCCGTTCCAACCTAGTGGTGGATTGAAACTCAATACTACCCCTACTATCTCGTTTATACTGGATGAACCTCAAAGAAATGCTATCATTGACACTGCTTTGATACGCCACCTCCAGCACCTTTCACGTTTGGGGGCGGTCGGTGATCCAACTACAAAGATTTCTATTTATTTTGCTCAATTGTTCCTAATGTATCGCAGATCCAAATTAAAATATGAAATCATCACAGAGAAATCCAGCGAAGAGCTTGCATCACGATCAACGAACGTAGAAATTAATAGACATGAAGTGTTTCCTTGATTTGCTATAAATTTACAACGTTTTCAAACAAAACATAACGGAATAAAATTAACATCGATTTGAATCGCTAAATATAATGAAACTGAAAACAATGCCTGGCTGTCATATTAAAGCGGATGATGAATGCCCACGTTTTTTTACGGTTTGTAACATTCAACCTGACATCACTGTTACTACAGCGCGAGGTGGTGAACCTTCAGATGAACAAGATCGATTACGGTGTTTATTGGTTTTTTATTAGTCGTTGTTGAGTCATATTGGAAATATATAGAAGAGTGTACCTGAAAATATTTTGTATTTATTGAGAACTCACCATTCCAGGTTCACCACAGTATTATTATTGCCCATATATGTAACAATTTAAAAAAAATAGTAACTGTTGTATTGGGTCCATAATCTCTTAGTATAGACAATATGCTCAATTTTTTTAACAAATCTCTGAATAAGTGTTTAATAAGCAGTAGTTCTGTACTTTGGTAGTAACAGTAAGGATTAAACCTCTCTTCATTTTTTTTATATTGGAAAAAAGTATTCTGTTGGGTTACTAATTTTATGGATATTTTGTGTTTTAGCATATTTATAGAAAAAATACCACCTCTCAAGAACAGTGATCTGAGAGGTAGTATTTTGTATGAGTCATTAATAACAATAAGAGGACTTTATCGTTGAAAGGCTCAACAATTTGCACCTTTTGCTTTGAAAGACTGTAATATCCGTATATCATATAATCTCTTGTAAAATATATGTTTCAATGTATTGAATATCAAGACTGGACACAACGGGTATAATGAGTGAAATCATCATATATACTTGAAATTATTATTATTATTATTTATTTGTACTGTTAATTACAAATAATTGCCACCTCGAAGGCCAGGCCTTGTGTGAGGTATTGGCATTTATAACTTGAAAATGTACATTTGAAATTTTGCTAACCTAACTATGCTGCTGCTTCCACGTTGCCTCCCCTTGTACTGCTATTCGTACGCCTTTCGATGGTTTGACCTTCAATGGATCCACCCTGAGCAGCAGCATGCATTCGTCATCAATTTTATCGATTATCTATTCATTTTAAACTTGAAATGGCCTCGGACTTCACCAAGTGCACACGAAAACATCCTAAAAATAAAAAATCCTTTCTCCAAAAAGGGGCAAATGGAATAGGAGTGACAGTTTTAAGCCTCGTGTCCACTTGCAATCAACTTGTGATAGTTTTTGCAACAATTACTTGCTTGTTTGTCTACATGATCTTTTAATTGTTTGCAAATTTAATCTAGGAAATTGCTCTCGAAATTTCACTTGGACTTAATTGCTGTGATTCCGTGTACACTATAGATAAAATGTCGTATGCAAAATCTGTAGCTTCTGCGGTAGTTGTGATATATTTAAATTAAAAAAGAAAACAAGAGAAACATAGTAAAAGGCGGAGAAAATGTTGGGTGAGAAAGCGGGTTCGACGTAAAACTACTCTAGTGATACATTAACTTCAATGAGTCAAAGAACTCCCAAGTACTCTTATATATTTCATTACTTCCTTGTCTACTTTTTTTTTTAATTTTTCCCCACTCTTGGTTAACTTGCGTTCTCAAATTATTTAGCTTCCTTTGGATTTCCGCTGTAGAAGTATTATATAAGCTTTATATCACCCTCCGATCTTGCACTATTCTCCAAAAGCTCCAAATCAGAACTGGGCGTAGGCGCGGAAGTAGCTGGTACAAATCCAGAAGTTGAAATTTCAGTATAGCCTGGGACATATACGACAATATTCCAAGCATAGATGATAAAAAAATCATCTCAGAATGTGCAGTGAAGAAAGTCTCTCTTGCACTGGAGAGATTCACCAGAGCTACTACACTGAAGGAAGGTAATTTCATTCCATATTTGAATAGAGCAAGAATGATCTGCGCATTTCGGTCGGTCTGTTGACAGAACATTGTCATTTGAGAAACCACTTGACGATTGGTACAAATATCGAACTGCCTTTTTTGCTATGTAATGGGCGAACCAGCGGAGCATCATATGCCCAGTACTGGAATACTGGAAAAAGGCTAGATTTCAGACATTTGCGACCATCATCATCATAGTCACAATGTCTTAACAGACATGTTGTGTCTGAGTTTCTCTTGAGGATATCTTTAAGATCTTCAATGCAGTAGTTTCCCATTTGCTTTCTGCATCCTCATGCCGTTGACCATCAGATGGTATCTACTGGTTCATCCGTCCTTAGGGGCAATTTCTCACCCCAAGGACAAGAAGGTGTCCTGACTCTTGTCAACTCGTCCACCCAAAGCTGTTGGTTGAGAAGAGGTTACTGGTTATACCGACAGTAGTTCGGTTCCTTTTAGTCGCATTTTACGTTACGCAGGATATACGATGAGAGATATTCTAACCCGCCCCCACACGGGGCATAGCCTTCATCAAAAAGTGTGTATTGTACAGCGAGCTCTAGATAGGTGTGAGTCACAATATACACAAGAGGGTCACAGTGGAAGGAGGGTTGAACTACATTTTTCACAAGAAAGTATGTAATGTGTTGCTTTAATTTTTTGTGTCCGAATCCAAATTAAATTCTTTCGGCCGAATATCGAGGCAAGTCTATAGCATTTTCTCTCGCAAACCATAAATCTTCAAAGGTGCAGGTGCTTGGACAGTTCACGCAGGTTAGAACATGTTTGAGGTTCTCCGCTGTCACATATTGGGTAATAATACCAGAGTTTAAACTCCGAGTATGTTCTCATGAGCATGAGCATAAAGTATAAGTTTGTACTCCATTCCATATGAATAAAAATATTTCGATTTGATGAGTGTCTGCTCCTGGTACATAAGAGTAGATACTCGCTATTTAATTTTCAAACTTGACAGAGCCTGTCAGAAGTGTCACATAACAAACGTTCGCGTTCGGCATATTCCTAAATCTCTGATAATATTATCGAAGCAGTCAGTCAGCGAGTATTTGTTGGTACAATGAGTGAAAGCAGTGAGGAAGAAAGTAATAAAGGTTGCGAATCCCAAATGGGATTTGTGCATACTATGTTACGTGATTTTTCCATACTTTTGTCTAAGTATGGAGTACTAGGGTTTCTAAAGGGCACCATTAGCCAAGGTGCAATGCCGTTTCCCTCATCTCCCAAAAGTAAAGCATTCGATCTCTAAAACCCTCTCTGCAATGTTAAAAATTTTGAGTTGCTCCATATCCGTGAATCATGGACAGATCCTGGCCATGATGCGTCTACGTCTTGCGTCTACTTGCCTGCATGACAAGTGGCCTGAACATTGATGGTATGATATCCCTTGCGATTGATATATTCATCACCATGAAGAGGAGATTTTTTTATTTTAATGTGGGTGCAATCATTCACACCCTTCGGCACATGGAAAAGTGTACTTTCCTTGCCATTTTCCTTTGGCTTCTGTTACATCCGCCGGAGTGCTAGGGAATTTTATCCACCGTCCACATTTTTCTGTCATCTGGTCAGCAACTTTTGTCACTACTTTAGAATCAGAAGTTTGGTGAACACCAATATCTTCTGCTACTCCTGTTTGAAATCCCGGATCACCTACGTATCTCAAAAATATTTTATCAGTGTTACATATAGCACCACCTCTTGTTTCTTCAGATTCTACACCCAAAAAATTAATTGATTGCCACTCGACATTTTCTTTACTAAATCGATACAATGCTTTAAAGTCACGATCACACGTGCTTCTCCTAGGTTTATAATATTTTTTTAATGAAAATTAAACACGAACTCAGCCATAACTCCGCAGCGGTCAAACTGGAGTCTGGTGACTATCAGACTTCAAAATTCTGGAGTATATTCTCATCCTATAGAGCATAAACACATTTTTATTCATATCAAAAATGAGAATATACTCACAAGAAACTGTACATAAGAGTATCTACTCAAGTAGAGTATTTGCTTCTGGTTTTTATTCATACCACGTGGAGTATTTGCTCCAAATTTTTGAGTAATGCTCATTTTTATTCATAAGACCCATTATGTCATTTCCATTCGTAATACTCCGCTACATTACAGTGTTACATTTGTACACTACATCGATTTTATATAGTTTGTTTATTCCCATTTGAAGCAAAATCCGGCCAAGTGGCATCAACGGAACAATACAATTGCAGCCGTCAAGCTTGAGAACGCTTACAAGGTCGAGACCCCAAAAAGTACCCAGCATTTATTTACAATAATACAGTAATTTTATAAACAATGTATTGCACAGGAGCGCAAGCGGAATGGTCGGCTGACTGCACTTATGCAACTGCGCTGGCGATAAATAGGCACCTTATCACTTTTGAAATCTTTGCGTTAAATGATACACGAAATGGAATCAAGGAAAGTGAAAACCATTGTTTGTTTCTTTTGACTCGCGCTGTGTCGGTGTCGATATATGGGAAAAGGACGGATATTGACGGTGATTTGCGGTCACCGATCGGATGTCTGCGTTTGTTTCGTCATCAGAAGCTAGAATTATAGTATGTCTAAATTCTTCGTTCTTCGATTTTTAACATTCTGCTTCCTGTGGTACCTTTGCTGCCACTAACCGGTGTTGAGGATCTCATGGTACCTGAAAATTCTTGATGTTGGTTACCTGAGACTTAAACTCAAAACGGTGGCCAGATTTGTAATTAGCATCCTGAGATTATACATGACACAAGTTTTCGTATTGATAAGAGGACAGATAACGATTTTAGATTTTTATGGTAAAGTTGGGGATCTCATAGTACCTGAAAATTGTTGATGCTGGTTACCTGAGACTTAAACTTAAAACGGTGGCCAGATTTGTAATTAGCGTCCTGAGATTATACATGACACAAGTTTTCGTCCGGACAGAAGGCCAGATAACGATTTTGGATTTTTATGGTGAAGTTGAGGATCTCATAGTACCTGAAAATTGTTGATGTTGGTTACCTGAGCCTTAAACTCAAAACGGTGGCCAGATTTGTAATTAGCATCCTGAGATTATACATGACACAAGTTTTCGTATTGATAGGAGGACAGATAACGATTTTAGATTTTTATGGTAAAGTTGGGGATCTCATAGTACCTGAAAATTGTTGATGCTGGTTACCTGAGACTTCAACTCAAAACGGTGGCCAGATTTGTAATTAGCATCCTGAGGTTACACATGACACAAGTTTTCGTATTGATAGGAGAACAGATAACGATTTTAGATTTTTATGGTAAAGTTGGGGATCTCATAGTACCTGAAAATTGTTGATGCTGGTTACCTGAGACTTAAACTCAAAACGGTGGCCAGATTTGTAATTAGCGTCCTGAGATTATACATGACACAAGTTTTCGTCCTGACAGAAGGCCAGATAACGATTTTGGATTTTTATGGTGAAGTTGAGGATCTCATAGTACCTGAAAATTGTTGATGTTGGTTACCTGATACTTAAACTCAAAACGGTGGCCAGATTTGTAATTAGCATCCTAAGATTATACATGACACCAGTTTTCGCCCTGATAGGAGGCCAGATAACGATTTTAGATTTTTATGGTAAAGTTGGGGATCTCATGGTACCTGAAAATTGTTGATGTTGGTTACCTGAGACTTAAACTCAAAACGGTGCCCAGATTTGTAATTAGCATCCTGAGATTATACAAGACACAAGTTTTCGTCTTGATAGGAGGCCAGATAACGATTTTAGATTTTTATGGTAAAGTTGGGGATCTCATAGTACCTGAAAATTGTTGATGTTGGTTACCTGAGACTTCAACTCAAAACGGTGGCCAGATTTGTAATTAGCATCCTGAGATTATACAAGACACAAGGTTGAGTATTGATAGGAGGCCAGATAACGATTTTAGATTTTTATGGTAAAGTTGGGGATCTCATAGTACCTGAAAATTGTTGATGTTGGTTACCTGAGACTTAAACTCAAAACGGTGCCCAGATTTGTAATTAGCATCCTGAGATTATACATGGCACAAGTTTTCGTATTGATAGGAGGCCTGATAACGATTTTAAATGTTTATAATAAAGTTAAGGATCTCATGGTACCTGAAAATTGTTGATGTTGGTTACCTGAGACTTAAACTCAAAACGGTGGCCAGATTTGTAATTAGCATCCTGAGATTATACATGACACAAGTTTTCGTATTGATAGGAGGACAGATAACAATTTTAGATTTTTATGGTTAAGTTGGGGATCTCATAGTACCTGAAAATTGTTGATGTTGGTTACCTGAGACTTAAACTCAAAACGGTGCCCAGATTTGTAATTAGCATCCTGAGATTATACAAGACACAAGGTTTCGTATTGATAGGAGGCCAGATAACGATTTTAGATTTTTATGGTAAAGTTGGGGATCTCATAGTACCTGAAAATTGTTGATGTTGGTTACCTGAGACTTAAACTCAAAACGGTGCCCAGATTTGTAATTAGCATCCTAAGATTATACATGACACAAGTTTTCGCCCTGATAGGAGGCCAGATCACGATTTTAGATTTTTATGGTAAAGTCGAGGATCTCATAGTACCTGAAAATTTTTGATGTTGGTTACCTGAGACCTAAACTCAAAACGGTGGCCAGATTTGTAATTAGCATCCTGAGATTATACATGACACACGTTTTCGTATTGATAGGAGGCCAGATAACGATTTTAGATTTTTATGGTAAAGTTGAGGATCTCATGGTACCTGAAAATTGTTGATGTTGGTTACCTGAGACTTAAACTCAAAACGGTGGCCAGATTTGTAACTAGCATCCTGAGATTATACATGACACAAGTTTTCGTCTTGATAGGAGGCCAGATAACGATTTTAGATTTTTATGGTAAAGTTGAGGATCTCATGGTACCTGAAAATTGTTGATGTTGGTTACCTGAGACTTAAACTCAAAACGGTGGCCAGATTTGTAATTAGCATCCTGAGATTATACATGACACAAGTTTTCGTCTTGATAGGAGGCCAGATAACGATTTTAGATTTTTATGGTAAATTTGAAGATCTGATGGTAACTGGAAATTTTTGATGTTGGTTACCTGACGCTTAATCTCAAAACGGCAGCCAGATTTGTAATTAGCACTCTCAAGTTTTACATGACCGGAGTTTTCGTCTTGATAGAAGGCCAGATAACGATTTTAGATGTTTAGGGTGAACTTGCAGGTCTGAGTGTATATGAAAATTGTTAATGTTCGTTACCTGAGGCTTGAACTCAAAACGGCAGCCAGTTTTCTAATTAGTAATAAATCATGAACGACACAAGTTTTTGTCTTGATAGGAGGCCAGACAACGATATTAGATTTTTAGCGTAAAATTGCGAGGTTCTTCCAAAGCCATTACCTATTTCAAGGATAAGTTTTCTCATGGCCCACATGAAATACTTTTTTTCCGAAGTACTACGTGTACTTTCGATAAACACATAGCTACTCAATGATAGGTATCTGCATCTCATCCTAAGGTGGTCGTTCTTCATACATCAAGAACCGAGCGGTACAACCGCACATTTATTCCCATATTTTTTTACAGGAGCCGTCCGACCATGCTATACCCATCAACACTGAAGCCTTAAGGCCTATTGTATTATAACTCCTCTCATTTACAATATCCACTCCAGCAATCTAGATCCCTGCATAAATTTGTGCATTTTTACTACTGGTCCTGGTGCTGAGCTGCACTCCACTGGTTCTATCTTGGTCTTCCCAAAGAGCTGTTGTCTCTTGTGAGCTAGCGCTTCGCACTCACAGAGCACATGTAGGGCTGACTCAGTCCCTCTACCACACAGTTTGCAGTTGAGGTCTCCATTGTAGAGTGTCATTTTATTCAGGTGTTCCTTCAGGCTACAATGTCCCGTGAGGAGACCCGTCGTTATTCACAGCTGATTCCTACTCAAGGAGAGCAGTGTTTCAGCTGTTTACTGCTCCTTATGCTGATGTTTTATCCATTCTACGACCTGGTGTCTGATTGTGATTTTAGGCACCTCCAGGGCGGGTTCTGCTCCAATGTATAGAACAGACGAGCCTAGTCTTGCTAGCTCGTCCGCCCTTTCATTGCTCCTTATGCCTGAGTGTCCTGGCACCCACTACAAAGTTACTTTTTTGTATTCTTCCAGTCTTCCCAATTCTTGTAGATATTCCCAGACTACAGCAGACGTAACTTTGGGCCCTTCTTAACTGTAACCTGACTGTCTGTAAGTATTAAACATTAAGTTTTTTCATGTTCCACAAAAAAATACTTTTTATCGAAAAAACTATGTGTACTCTCGATGAACACATACTTAATGTTAGGTCTCTGCATCTCATCCTAAGACGGTCGTTCTTCATCAAAAGTTCATCTAATATGAACTATTTTAAAATGTTTACTTAAAAGGTCGAATTACCCACTTGCTGAGTTTGTAAGTTGAATTTTAGTTATTTGTTGCTTGTCTATTATTAATTTGTACTATTTTGTAGTATTTTAAACTAAACACTGTGATGACTTTTTCCTATACTATGTACCATAGTCTTTTGGAAATAAACTATGATTGCTTGACTGATTGATATTAAATTTTCTCTTTTGACATATACGAGCAGACCAGGCGAAATCCGCAAAGAAAAGCGATTCTTACGATTTTCAATCGAGGCATTCAGACCGGCAGACATTGTCGCTCCTGAGATTGTGGCTAATGAATCTTTAATAACGCCACTAATTGGTAGCTTCTTGGTCGTTTCCAATAGAAACCCATAATGTTTTTGTAATGGGCACTGCGTCTGCTGTGTACCGGCGCTGCGATCACTTTTTATATTAACATCGATGTTACCGCAGTTAAACTGTCGTTAAGTGGTATGGAATTAAGTAATATGAATGACTAAGCTAGATTTTTCCAAGCGATATCTGCAAACGCGTTCGGCCTTATCGGTTTTTCATTCATTTCTTGGAGCATGTCGGACAAGTTGTAAACCTAGTAAGTAAAACCTTACTTTAATTTCTTCGTGATTAGTTTCAGGACTTTGGATCAGTAATGGCAGGGAAGTTTGTGAAAGATTCGAGCTTTAGTATGTCGATATCTTTAATATGTTGAAGTAGCTAAAGCTGAACAAATATGGTATCCATGGTCAGTTGGTGAATTTGATAATTTGATAAATAGGAAGTCACAAGTGGATAAAGGTGTCATGTAACATTTTTTTCAAAAATGTGTATTTTTCATTCAATAAGCTTAAAATATACTTCCATTTTATTCTTCCCTTTGTTATGTTATTTTCATAAATAACATCGATATTTTAGGTGATAAAGGTGTTATGTACAATACCTTTTACTTTTCACAGTGAATAAAGGAGTCAAGGTAAGAGAGAGTATAAATATGGTTCTATGAAAAAATGTTTGAAGACAACGAATACTTTTGCCACTAATGCTTTTAATACAGGCTATGCCAATTTTTCATGTATAAAGGCGAAGAAAATACATAACTAAGCTTTAAAAATACTCGAACTATTGCCTCAAATGTGGTGCATAAAAAGGTTCCAATCGAAAATATTCAAATCGATTTTTCTCAGAATAATTATTTTGTGACATCACACCTTTATCCACTTGTGTCCTCGTTACTTATATGACATCTGAGATGGTCAAATATGGTGGATGCACATCTCGTAATATTATTTAACTTCAGGCGTACCACAGGGTTCTCATTTAGGTCCGTTGATGTTTAACATATTCATTAATGATTTAGCTAGTGTAGTGGATATACTGTGTAAGGCTTTCGCGGCCATCGTCCAATGAATTTGTGGTTTAGCGTTAAAGCTTGACATTTCGCCACCACGAGTGGATGGCATCTTCAGAAGCTATTTCACTTCGGCGACTTCCAAAATACTGACGGCTGGTGGATCTGCACCTCTATTCATACCTGCTAATGGTGACGTGGCCCAACCAGGTAGCGTTGGTAGCCCCGCCCCTTCGCGATATGGTAGTGTCTTCAGGTCCTTTAGGATGCGTATCCATGTCCGGTTGACTTTCTGTGTTTCTTCTTTCCTATTGAAATTATTATGATGTTTCTGTATTTCGATGGCTTCTCTTTGAAGTCTGGCATGGTATGAAGACGTTGCGGCAAGAACCTGTGTTTCTTCAAACTTGATCGTGTGACTTCCCTCCTTAATCGCATGTTCGGCTACCGCTGATTTGTCCGTATGGCCTAGTCGACAGCTAGCCTTATGTTCTGCAATTCTTGTATTTATAGGTCGCTTCGTTGTTCCTATGTATACATTCCCACATGTGCATGGTATGCGATATACCCCCGGTGTTGTGAGTGGGTCTCTTTTATCTTTCACCTTTCTCAAATATTCCTGTATCTTTCTTGTGGGCTTGTAGATGGTCTTGACGTTTTCCTTTCGTAACATTTTTCCTATTCTGTCTGTTATTCCAGGCACATAGTGTAGTGGGTTGTGAAATTTTTATTTTTCAAATGATGTGGAGATTTTCAGAGTTCTATAGAACATGTCTGATACCAAATTGTTACAAAAGGACTTGGATCGCTTTTTACATTGGTGTGATGTGAATGCTCTATATTAGACCAAAATGTTTGAAAATAATTGCCAGTTGGTCAGGTGCCTTTAGAAAGAAAATAAAGGTAGGTATTTTAGGACCTCTAGCTAAGGTGGGGCGGTTCCGAAGATATAAGCTGGGCAGGACCCAAGGCCATCCTTACCTTCACTAGGGTACTATAGTAAGTCTTGTAGCCTATGCATTCGTGGCTCTTGTCGTCAGCAAGCCTTTCTTCTTCTTTCATTGATCGAGGACTTCTGAATCATTTGACGACATCCTGAAATCTGGTTTATCGTCAGTTGAAACTTAACATATGTAGACGAAGGTTAGTTTTCACTGACTGCTCATAGCGTTCAGTAAAAACTGTCAGTTAAAAGTGATCGTCTGTAGCCGGCATAAGACAGTTATGTATTACTGGCTTTCATTTTATTAGAAATTTAAGAAGTTAAGGACTTAAATAGGCCAAAACTCAGTTTTCGAGGTATGAAGAACAACCGTCCTTCTCTGAACGGCATCAAGTACTATAGGGTAGTAGGGACAGCAGCTCGCCAGACATGAGAGCAATACTCCAGGCAAGGTCATATCTGGGCTTTATATACCGTGAGGAGGTTAGATGGTGAGAAGTATTTTCCCCAAGCTTTTTTCCAGCAGCTGTTGCAATTGACGCAACGCAACAGTTTGAATGAGTGACTTCTTGGCAGACTCTGATTCTCTATTAGAACCGGGTGCTCGCTTTGGCACTTCTTATTTGATAGCGTACAGTACTGAGTCTTGAAAGCATTAACTTTTACCATATTCTTGAGCCTCTAAGAGGTAGTCGTCTCCAGATCCTTTCAAAGCAAAGCAACCGCTGCCACAGATCGGCATATTGCTCATGATGCCTGCATGCAAAGTAGTTGGGTTTGTAGTGCTAGAGAGTCGACCAATGATGTGAAACAGAAACAATGTCAGAGCTAATATCGATCCCTGCGGAACCCCATCGTTGATGTTATGGAAAGAAGAGGAGGACCCGTCTATTATGACAGACATTTTTCGATCTGAGAGGAAGTCTGCAAGCCAACAGCAAAGCTTAACAGGATGGAATCTTGTTTAAGAGATATTCATTGCACAGTTGATCGAATGCCTTTGAAATATCGAGAGCAACGATGTGTGCATCTCCAAATGGATGAATGGGTTTACCCCACACATGACTGCCGTAAACCAGGAGATCTCCAGTTGATCGTTGTCCATGTTGTCTGTCGTTAATTAAGTGAGAAGCTCCAGGTATTTCATGACTTGGTTGACGCATGTATCCATCACTTTACTGACTCTAGGATACTCATGTGTACTTGCCAGGAAACTATATAGTCTGGCAACCGGATAGCCCTAGCTCATTTAGCGTTATCTAAGTTTTTACACGAACGGGAGCTAAAATTGCACCCCAGACAGATCAACCACAACTTACTGGCTACCAACACTCAATCAATATAACAAAATTAAAACAAATCCCTCACTGCCAATCAACGAAGATATAGCTGATATCTCCTTGCACAGATTACGTTTCAGAAAACCACCAATTACAACAGCCCTTTAACTTTTGTCTGATGGTTTTAACCCTGCAGTTAAATAGGCAGAAATTTGGGCGACCGAAACACCAAAAGAAGTGAACAGTAATCTAACTGTTGGTCAAAAACTCTCTGGTTTTGTGCTGCACCGAAAGGAATGGTCAACTCTAAACAGCATTCGAACGTTACATGGAGTGTGCGCTGATTCGTTGTTTAAATGGAACAAGCGCGAATCCCCACGATGCGACTGTGGAGCGGAACGCCAAATTTTTAGGAATACAGTGCAAGAACGTGGTTATCCAGAGAAAAACAAGGACTTCCTCCAAGCCAAACCATCAGCCGCAGAATAAATTTTCAAGCTCGATATCAACCTATAGCCTGGTTACTATCTAGATCACAAAAAATAAAAAAAAACAGAAAAAATGAAAAAGAAACAAAAAATAGCAAAAAACTGTTTTACTTTTTTTTATCATTTTGTTCATGTGTGCTATAGCCATACGCTAAATAATAATAATAATAATAGTAATACTGACTGTAGAAGAGTGCAGTGGATCAGAATTTTCCTGTTACGCCCGTGCTATCCGCAACCTGTTCGAGCAATAAAATCGCCAGAGTGTCCGACGGAATTCATTGGGATGCATTGTTACCGTGTCATTTTATGAACCGGCATTATAAATTCATTGGCCGGCCATTGTACAGTCGCTCTAAAAATTAATGTCCCTGGCCGACCGACCGACCGGCAGAAATTACCGACTCGATTTATATTTTAATAAATATTTATACTGCGTTATTGTTGAGTAATATAATTGTTATAAATGTCTGCACGGCAGGCCACACGCACGCACCGCGGTGCACCTTTTTCGATCGGGTCGATTTTATATGGTCGAACTGCTAAAGACAACAGCCGGCCTTTTTATTGTCGCCATCGTAAATGCGATCAACAACACAATGCCATCCAACTCGGGTCATTGAAATGAGACTGTTTCTAATATGCTATAAAGTGGTAACTCTTATGGGCTCCCTGTTAAGCTGTGCGGTTGGCTCGCAGACTTCCTCTCAGGTCGGAAAATCTCTGTCGTGCATGGTAGACGGCTTTTCCTCTTCTTTCCATAGCATCAATGCCGGGGTTCCGCAGGGATCGGTATTGGTTCCGACATCGTTTCTACTTCACATTAATGATCTACTCTCTAGCACTACAAACCCAATCCACAGTTTTGCGGATGACAGTACGCTACATGCAGGCATCATGAGCAATAGATCGATCTCTGTGGTCGAGCTGGAACTCAGAAGACTGGCAGCGGCAGCTTCACTTTCAAAGGATCTCGATACCATTACCGCTTGGGGGCTTAAGAATATGGTTGAATTTAATGCCTCCAAGACTCAGTATTGTACGCTATCAATCAAGAAGTGCCCAAGCCAGCATCAGGTTCTAATGAACAACCGGGCTCTGCTAAGGAGTCACTCATTCAAGCTGTTAGGAGTCAACATTACAGAAAATCTGATCTGGTACGAACACGTCGCGTCAATTGCAACAGCTGCTGGTAAAAAGCTTGGGTACCTATTTAGAGCCAGAAAATATATCTCACCATGTAGCCACCTCACGCTATATAAAACCCAGATAAGGCCTTGCCTGGAGTATTGCTCTCATGTCTGGGGTGCTGCTGCCCCTACTACCCTGTCTATACCAGATGCGGTCCAGAGAAGGGCAATTCGACTAATCGGCGACCCGGCCTTAACGCGCCAATTCTAGCCACTTTCTCACAGGCGTGTTGTTGTTGACCTCTCACTCTTCTACCGATATTCCAACGGAATCTGCTCCTCTGAGCTATCCTCTATCGTTCCGCCGCTCACCGCTCCTATCAGATGTACCCGCGCGACCGCTGCATCTCATCCTAAGACGGTCGTTCTTCATACATCAAGAACTGAGCGATACAACCGCACATTTATTCCCAGGGTGTCCAAGGCTTGGAATGGACTGCCAGAAGATGTGTTTATTGGGCCTGCGGGTATTAGCCCATTCAAATCCCGCGTAAACAAACTTCCCCTAAAATAACCCTTTCACAGCAGCCGTGGTACTCTGATATTTAGGCTCTTCCTGCGCGGTCTGCTCAGTTATAAAAAAACTGCTTTCGTTGACGTCCTGTATATCGAAGATGCTTGGTACTACCATCGCTATTGTAGACTCAAACAACGGTATGCGGCGCGAAGCTAGGCGGTGATGGTGTATACGTAAACAAGAGGCAAAATAGCTCCCGATGCTCTCAATAGCTATACTGGTGATAACGAGAGAGACAGCGAATAGTACTTTTTCGATCAGTACCGTTTTATATGGTCGAGCTGCTAAACACAACAACTCCGGTCATTGAAATGGGAGTGCTTCTAATATGCTATAAAGTGGCAATAGTGCTTTCGTTAGTACTAATACTGGTACTGTAGAGGCAAACGGTATGAAGATAAGCGGCCATGTTGTGTACGTAAGCAAGCCTAGCATGCGCGACAACATTTCTCTCGATGGAGCCAGTAGATACATTGGTGATACTTGCAGGTATAAATAGCTCTTAAACTTTGCGGCATAGTCCAAATTCTTGAACGCCCTGAAGAAATACTAGTCCTGAAATGCATTCTTCTCAAACTCTTTAATTTCAAATTGGAACATGGAATTGAAGAAAACCATCGTGAGGATCCTGACTATCTAATCAGTCTATCCAGCATTCTAATTCTGTCTGTACCACCTAACCAGTCTGTTGAAAAAGTCTGTCTATCGACTTGGCATATCCAATCTACCTACCAAGCCTTTCTATATATCCAAGTTGTATATGTAGACATTGTAGACCTTCCATCAACTCTGCTCTGCGTATTTATCATTTGTACTATACATCACAAATACTGCCACCTCGAAGTCTTCACCTTGTATGTTAAAAACGTACATTTAAATTTAGCTAACCTAACCATGCTGCTGCCTCTCTTTGTATTGCTATGTTCGTATGCCTTTCAATCATTTGCTCTTCACAATCTCCGATGGATTCATCCTGGGCAGTAACATACAGTCTTCATTAATTTTATTGATGATTTCATCATTTCAAACTCAAAATTTGGATGGGTCAATGTATCTGATCTGCCTATCTAGTCTGTATATCGCATCTGTACAGAAATCTGCCAACCCAGTCTGTTAATCAAATCGAACCATAAATGCAGCATATCCATGCAGTTCTTCTATCAACTCGGTCTATTTAGTATGCATCCTTTCTATCTATATATCTAGTCTATCTGTCCATCTATCTGTCCAGCCTGCCTGTCCAATTCATTTATGCAGTCTGTCTATCTATTCCATCTATCCAGTCTACCTATTCAGTGAATCCAACCTGCTTATACTATCTATCGAGTATGTCTAGGAAATCTGTCTATCAATTGTGCCTATCAAGTCTATCTACCAAGTCTGTGTATCTATCCAGCTTATCTACGTAGTCCTTCTTTAACCCTATTTATCAGTTATCGAGGCATATCTATGCATCTGCTTACCTAGTCTACTTAGTCAGTCTATCAATTCAGTTTGTCTATTCAGTCCTGTGTACGCAATCTACCTACCAACTCTGGATATCCGTTCTTCCTGTCAACTCTGTCCATCTAGTATGAACTACCTATACAGTTTGCCAACAAATCTTTCTGTATGTCTGTCTGTAGGTCTGTCCATTGCTCCATCTGTATTACAGGCAATCTCAATGTCTGCAGGTCAGTCTATAAACCTGTCTACAGTTCTATCTATAGGTGTCTGTTAGTCAGTATGTCAATTGGTCTGTCTGTCGGTCTTTGCTTGCTGATATATTTTGTCTGATACCTGACTTGTAGTTACAGCGACTTCGTTATTTAGTAGAAGAGCAATAACTTGACCTACTGAACGGAACTGTTTGGACTTCAACAACTCATAACTGAACCAGAGTTAGTTATCTCCATCATTTCATGATCTTGGCTTTTTCCGAGGCTTTTTCCTTATCCTCAATTGCAGTCTGTTCATACTACGCTACTGTTTTACGGGAATTAAGGTGACAACACACGCATCTTACTGTACAAGTACAAGTGTTCTGGTACCCAGAACTGTTATAGACGTATTTGCATATTGAATTTTACCAAACCAAGGGAATTTGGAGCCAAAAACTGGTTGTCAACCACTAAAACTGTCCACAGTACCGCTTGCAATCGGTAAAGTTTCACAGTTTATGCTCACGATTTCGTATAGTTATTTGGATATTTTGTTAAATCTGTTGACAAGTAGGTACTCAACATATTTCAGGTAACTGTTAAGACCATGTATTGGTGTGCCAAGTTTGGAAAAACGAGATTGCGCTTCGACACTTCCGAACCAATCATTTGTTTAATATATGTGAGATGTGTGGCGTAATGGTTGTTTATGATCCGTATTAGGTACAAAATTTTATCTGATGGCATTCATCCAACAAGCAAAAACTGTACATGTCACAATGACAACTATTTCTAAACGGTAAGTACACGTATAGCAAATTTATCTGTTGTGGCAATGTGAAGACTCTAATTATGTGCAAAATAAAGTGTAACTCCAAATCAAGCCTTGAACAAAATTAAGAGCTTGTGGACATACTAAAAGTTGTCTATGTTATTTATTTTGGACGGCAGAATTTTCCCTATAAAGGTATAGAGACTTTTTTCACAAAATAGTACTCTGCATGGGGGGTGTTGACGTATCTGTATTAGGCCGGAGGAGTGACATCTGGATCGCACGCGGTCGGAGATCAATACCGACCAATCAGATCGCTTGATGTCACAGATGCGGGTCGCTGGTGGTACCAGAAGGTGGCGCGAGAGAGTTATTGGGGGTGAGCTCGTTCTCGCGTAGTTCTAGTCAGCGCTTTCGGAATTGAGTTGACAGGTCGACCGTAGCTCAACTGGTGAGAGCGCCGGAGTACAAATCTGGAGGCGTGGGTTCGAGTCCCGCTGGCCGCCGACCTTTTCTGGTACGAATTTAAATTGTAAATGGTGTGATGCACGACATCCAAAGATGTTATGCACTACATTGCATGCGCGCCTGTGCGTCTGGGTGCTCTAAAGTGTATTCAAATCTGCCGTGCAGTGGCTGTAAACAATAACACGCGCTCGGCGGCTGGCCTGTGCATGTCGGTCGCCAGAGCCGTATTCAAAATAGCAGCCATAAAGTCCATAGTGTCGGATGTGGAGTAGCATTTATGAATCATATTTTTCCATTACAGCTGTAATGAAATATTTTAGATTTTATATATTATTCTTAGCTTAGGAACCTTCATTTTGGGGGTAAAGTTGAGAAGGGGTCAATACTTCAGTCAATTATATCCTCTCTATCGATGAGAATACTTTTCCTTCCTCGTTTCTCAAATACCAAGTTAAGCTTCTTTAATAGCTTATAAAACGTGGTTCCGCTTAAAATTAGGCAAGTCATTATCGCCATTCACCTCTTTCAGGACTTTGTCAATAGTCGGAAGTTTATTTCGGAAAAAGAACTGATGCACCTTTCTCCTAATTGCACTTTTGTCGCCATGGTCCACAAGGTCAATGCAACGTTTGCGACCCTGATTAGTTAAAGGTGTAGCAAAAGGGTGTCTGGTTCTGTATTCTCGGGCCACTTTATAGACACTCCGTTTGCAGAAACCTATTTTGAGTGCAACCCCCCCACAGTATCGTCAGTAGCAGTTGTTAATGATTTTTTCTTGGTTTCGTATTTACATGCGTTTAATATTACCTCCTTAAGCCTCACGTCAAAATGGCTCTTTTTTGACCTCTTCCTTGGTGGACTCAAATCCTGACTTGTAGCCACATCCATGGATTCATCTGCAGTGTCTGTGCTACTAAGCCTCTTCCTTGGCAGACTTAAATCCTGTCTTGTAGCCACATCCATGGAGTCATCTGCAGTGTCTGTACTACTAGAGATCCTTCAATATCTCCTTCAAGTTATCGGGTAATAACACAAACACCACTAATAGCTATTAAAACAACAGTACAACACAGATAACACTAAAATTCGCACAACAACACGGCAGGTATGCGATGATAAAAGCACGATGTACGCTATCATTAACACGACGCGTCGTATACAATGATAATCACGCGGAGCAACTTATTAAAATACAACCCTGTACTCTGTTGAACGACCCAGACGGGCGGCAGAGCGGAAAGCCTCCAAGGTGTTTATTACCTTTCGGCCAATCGCAATGAATGCCGCCTTACTCGGACGGTGTGCGTGGTATTCTGTTTGTTTACAATCTTCTGCACCTTGTATTTGAATACGGTATAGAGCGATGTCATCCTAAATATCGTACTTTTTTTCAAGCCTAAGTGTAAAAATTGAGGATAATAGTGGTATGAGAAATGTTCATTCGAAGCTTTTTCCGATATCACTTACCAAAGCAGCGTTATTTTTCAAAAATCATCGCGAAGCATAGTTTTCATCCTCTCACCCCAAGAGTGGCAATCCCCTGAGGTCGCAAACTTAGGTGTAGGTTCAGGGGACCATTGTCTACCATCCCTTCAAATTTCATTTCTTTCCGACCTTTTGCTGTCAATAAAACTCCTGCCGCCTGGACTATCTGGCGCATGCGCTAAAGTATGCAGAAAGGATACGTGAAAAGCTAGCATCAATTCTGTATAATATGTACTAGGTAGTCTATAAAATAACATACGATAAATTAACATTGCACTAAACTTCAAAAATAATGCAATAGCAGAAACAACCTAGAACGACCAACCCAGTTTCAACGTCAATGGTCCGTTGTGTTAATCTAAGCTTTCCCACTTCGACTCTAACGACACCTTAATCTAAATTTGCCGTTGATAATTCGTAAATGAACAAAAAGAGAATAAATCATGTGCGAGATGTGTGAAACTAATCTGAAATCCTCAATCTGTGTCACGACTCGCCTGATGCGTGCCTGCGCGTCTAGTCGAACGACCCACAAAATCTCATTCTGCCATTCTGATGGTTCTTCTGTTGTTTGAAACAGCTAACAGCTTTGTGCGGACTGTCATTAACTGGTTCGCTCTAGATTCTATCTGTATATCTCTTTGTACAGAATGTGTGATGTATGCCAGCAGCTCATTTAGTTTGAATAACAGTTGGAATGAAAAGTTCGTCAATTTTGTTAATCAATATGTAGTTGCTTGACCATAACATCACTAAAGCTACAAAAATGTCGCTGGTCCAGTCTCTTGTGTTCTCCATATTTTTGTATGCCTCGGAAACTTGGACTGTTAAAAAGGCAGATCGAGCTCGCACAGATGCTTTTGAAATGTGGACGTGAAGGAGAATGCTGAGAGTTCCTTATACGACCTAACGTTTCCATACTGGATGAGCTTGGTAATCCAAAGAGACTATCCTCCATTATGTCGACGAGAATGCTTACATTCTCCGGACATATACACAGAAGCGATAACATGGAGAAACTTGTAGTTCAGGGTCACGCCCCGAGTGGGCGGCACCGTGGCCATCCCCCTAACGCTGGGTGGATACGACGAAACAGTCGCTGGATATGAGTATCAAGAGCGCCACTGAACTAACAGTAAATCGCGAACGATGGCGAGCTACAGTTCTCAAAACTATTGACAATATTCGTGTCGGCAATACTCTAGCTCCGACTTAATGCATTTTACGAGTTCACAATATGTCTGTTAAGACATTGTGACTATGATGATGATGGTATAGTTGCTTTAGAGGGCGATACGACGATTATAGGGGTCACTCAATTGTTTGATATAGATGCTAGTTTTGTAGTACAAAGTCTATTAGCCTCACAACAGGTCTCAGTTTTGGCGATTATCTCTCCGTTGGTCTTAAATTTCTTTTCGGAGAGCATTCTTTTGAGGTCAGCAAACGGAAAAAGTCAGTAGGAGCCAGATGTGGGCAATACGTTGGATGGATGGTGGAACAATTCTTGGCCTAATTTAGGCAGAAAATAGCCGTTATGGAAGGAAGAGGAAAAACTGTTCCCGCAAAGGCATTGTAGAAGCGCTGCGAGAGGGTAAATGTCTATGCACGTTAGATTTGAAACGCTGCAGGTTGTAGCAGTCGGGAAACAAGTTCCCCAGCAGCACAGCGTAGGTGTTCTCAAAAGGTAGGAATGCTAGAGGAGACTGGTTCGGGAAGTAAGGCTCTCTACTTGGTGAGGATGAGCCCGCAGAAGCTCTCTAGTGTTCCTCGTTCGGACTACCTTTGGTGTTATTATCTGGGAGAGCTCACTCTGACATCTTCCGTGACAGAATCTGAAAAACAGGGACAGGGACATCCTTTTTCGATGTTCCAGGCTGTGGAGGTCCTTTGTGAGGTTAGGCGTTAGTCTAATTACTCTTCTGGATAGTGCCCAGAAGCTTTAGAGACTACTTCGGAGCGCATCCCCATACATGGGAGCAATACTCCAACGATGGTCGGATCTGTGCCTTGTAGAGCAGCAGTACTTGCTCAGGTGTACACAGCTTCCTACAGCGGAAAAAACTCCAAGCTTCTGGAAAGTCGTTTTAGCAATACTGATGACGTTGTCATGCCAGAACCTGTTATTCTCAATGTTGATCCCCAAAATCTTGACGGAAGGTGTCACGAGTATTTGGTGACCCTTCATTTCCACATTTGGTAAGCCAAAGTGAGACTTCTTTATCAGGGTTGTCACCTGAGTTTTCTGTACTTTATTTACTAATTCCATCCTGGGATGATAATAGCTTGTTATACTACGACTGAGATTTTTCGACCTGAGAGGAAGTCTGCGAGCCAATCGCAAAGCTTAACAGAGAGCCCGTAGGACGAAAGCTTGTTTAGGAGAGCTGCATGCCACAGTTGATCAAATGTCTTTGAAATATCGAAAGCAATATGCAACATTTTTTTGCAGCAGGTATGACGAAAATATGACCCATTTTAAAAACATATCTTTGTGTTCAAATAACGCTCGTCGGATTAGATAAAAAAAATCGATGAATGATCGATCGTACAAAGAGAACAAAAATCGGAGTTCACACAAGACAGCCTCACAGCTGGCACCTATGCCGCGCCGGTGCAAACATGACTTGCGGAATACATACAGAAAAAAGAACATAACAGGCGTGAATCGACGAATATAAACAATTTTCGTCCGAAAAAAATCCTATGATAAATCTAATAATAATAATAGCAAATAGCGCGCGTTTTGGTGGTACGGGTAACACTTTCATTAATCATCTCCATTATGTGGAACCGAGAAAAGGTGCGCTGGTTGTTAGAATAAATTTCTTTGCCAGTGACAGCACAAAAAGAGAGAAGTACCATTACTAAACTGTAGCATCCAAGTGGGCGGGACACGAAAAAGTTATATAAAGTTGCCGGTTAAAAAACGACCATAAATCTAGTCGACCTAGGAAGATTATACATTGTTGACCGTCTTTTGTTACTTTTGGATACCGTTGCTTATGAAATTAATCGTATATTTTTAAAGTAGGGTAAATGTGTTGCAGGATTTTGTATAGTTTATTTCACAGCCAATTCATGAACGGGCTAATTTATTCACACAAAAAATATATTTTTTTCAAGAGAATTGGAAAATTGAGGGGAATGTACGTTCATACAATTTGTTTCAGAATTTTTATGCATCTAGTTTCAGCAAAATTTGAGTTTGAAATTCAAATTATAGGGCTAGTGACGTCACCGCTGCCACCGTATACCAGGATGGTCGGTAAATTTTATTGGAAATACGTAGGCGTTTTAAACATATCGCTCTCAAAATACAGGCTTCTACCGTATGCACCTTAATCATCTAAGTATTTAACTAGTGCCATATGTAAGTGTAGTTTTATGTAAGCGATAAATTCAATGAATGGCTGAATTATAAATAGACATTGTGAAATAATCGTCCCTCGTACATACGGACCTCAAGCATCTGGCATCGCTGTATTGTTATCTGTGTTCCAGTGACGTCGTGCTGTCATCTAGTGTCGCCAAAAAATTGTCATATTTAGATTTGAGGTTATCGTTGAATGAGTATTATCACTGTCAGACAGATTACTGTCAATGTCATCGACCATGGAACATGGAACGGCTTATCTATCGTTCACAGAACACGACAGTTAAACGTAAACGCCGCAACTAGATCCAAATCTCGCTTTCGGCGTTGCCAAACCTCATTAGGGGGTCCGTGACGTCATTCTGCGGTTTTTCGACTTTTTTTTGCTTTTTGCCCTTATAAGAAGGTCGTAAAAATTCTAAAAAAAAATGTACGTGTTGGTCTCGTCAAAACTATCCAGAGAGCCATTCCAAGAAAAATGGTAAATTAGTCCATTGTTAAATACCGCTTATTCAGTGTTTCGGCAACGTCAAGGGTTTAATAAAAGCATGATTAAAATATAGTTTAATAAAACTAGAAAAAACGCGTTTAAAAAACATCGAACTAAAAAGTTTAAAATAATTTTTAAAATATGTTTAAAACATCAATGAACGAACAATACTAGTATGATTGTTTACATTTAGGTTATTTTAAACTCGCTACTTTTTCATTCCAGTAATGTCAAACCCTACGGCCCTTTGGCTTTTCCTATGTCCTTTTGTAGCACATTATAACACATTCATGGTTATTCAGACCGCATATATGAAACTCTCAGACAATAATCTTTTCAAATAGAAATGTTCATTGGCACACTGCTCGTAAAAACAAATAACCTCAATCGGATGCATTAACATGTTGGTTAGAGATTCGATATGGTAAAAGCTGTTTGCTTTTCCATTTCAGTTAAGTGACGGTAATGTATTGTTTTGCAGATTCATTACTTTCGTATAACGTGTTATTAGGTTCATTTCGGACAGTTCATTCACATCTGAAAGTATTTGCCTGTTCTGTATACCAGGATAGTGGAAAGACGCTAGGCTTGGCATCCTACGGCAATCTTAAATTATGTTGGAGGTATTTTGAGACAATTCAAACTTTAATTTACTAATTTTAGCCATTGTAATAACAGATTTGCGAGCAGATGCAATGTCTTCATAGAAAAGTACTTTTTTCTTAGCCGTATAAGCCCATGTTTGCTTGATAGCTTTTCTTTTTTCAAGATATTCAATGAAAATTTTCCTACATGCATCTCAAAAAACGGATGCCATGGTCTTATCTGGAGATAGAATGGCCTTAGCCTTCTTTGGAGTACCTGTCCTCTAACTTATATTAGAGAGTGTGCTTTCGGCGAGTCTTGGCCTATACCTGCCCACATAAAGGGAGATGTCCCCTAGCGACTAGTTCACCTTCCTAAAATTGGCAGAATGGACGATGAGCTGAGGAAACCTGGAGAATGCACAATGAGCCAGTTGTGGCCTAAGTGCAGTGGTACTACTCACCCTTCCCACTCGATAGATACAGATAGTATGTGCATTGATGAATTACGTATTAAATGCAAAATATTACGTGATAAAAAAGAGTCGGATAATATGAAGTCATATTTAAACGAGCCATCCAATAATATGATTTCTGGAGTTCCAAACGCTTGTCAGCGACCTTAATCCATCGAAACTAGACCGAAAAATGCGTCCGTTTTCAAGTGCAACCGAAAATTTTTACCAGTTCGGACCTTGGAATTCACCAAAAATGTTGTCAGATCTGGGAAAAATCGCAGCAATTAAAAGAGTAAAACTGGCATGACAACGCCTCAACTTCCCCAGAATCTAGGGAAATTTCACGGTAGAAATTTAAAAATGAGCCCAGAAGTGATATATTATCTATATATCATCTACTGATAAAAAATTATTCTTGCACTTTGAAGCCCTCTCACGGTCAAACTGTGCAACTTGGTATATAGGTATGTTGTGTTTATTCGCAATATTTTGACTATGGGACCGTCTTTCTGGGACACCCTGTATACAAAATTCCACGCGATAAATAAAAAAGAATCGGATAATATGAAGCCATCTTTAAAGGATTCATTTTCTGGAGTTTCCAAACGGTTTCCATTGACCTCGATCCGTCTAAATGAGATCGAAAAATGCGTCCGAATTTACCGAAAATTTCCGCAGATCTAGGGAAAAATCACAGCAATTACAAGAGTAAAATTAACGTGGCAACACCGCATATTGCGATAATATCTGGGGAAATTTCATTGTATAAATTTGAAAATGGGCCAAAAGCGATTTCGTATCTATATCTACTCATAAATTACGTATTATACATGCAAAATTCAACGCGATAGATAGAAAAGTCTACTAAGATGATGTCATCTTTAAACGGTCCATTTTCTGGAGTTTCTAAAAGGCTGCCAGTGACCTTGATCTGTCTAAACAAGACCGAAATTGTGTCTGAATTTATCAAAAAATTCCAGGAAAGTTACAGCGCGTACAAGAGTAAAATTGAAGTGACAACATTGCAATTTCCCCAAAATTTGGGTAAACTTCATAGCAGAAATTTGAAAATGGGCCGTAAGTGATATAGGATCTATATCTGCTGTACTGTACTGATAAATTACGTATTATATCATGGCCGACTTTACTCACTAGGCCGGAGCATTGAAATATGGCAACACTGGTATCGGGCCGAGCTCTTGTTTGTTGTGAAGTCATTAGTGTAATCTTCCAGAGTGAAAAATTAGATTGGAAGGTGATTTTTAATGTGTTTCTAATTATTTACCTGCACAAACGAAACTATAAAGATAAAAAGATGCCTGCCAAGTGTGTAGTACCAGGTTGCAAAGCAATTGGGGCTTCCAAACAAGGATATACCAACATAACCTTCCAGAGTAACAACGAAGAGTGGAAGGTGATTTTTAATGTGTTTCTAATTATTTACCTGCACAAACGAAACTATAAAGATAAAAAGATGCCTGCAAAGTGTGTAGTACCACGTTGCACTAGCAATTAGTGCTTCCAATGAAGGACATAAACAGAAGTGGGTGAAAGGTATTCCTCATAAGGGCTGGATATATTTATAAGAATAAAGACAATAATTTACATGTTTTCTGGACCTCCCAAATATCACAGAAAAAGACAGTTAATAGAACTCATCTGGGCATGCCAACGAGGGCATGCATCTGGGCATACCTACGAAAAGATTTGATAGTGAAGGGGAATCAAGACCAGCAAGAATGGCGTCACAGTGACCTAATAGTGAATTTTTCTAGCTCAAGTGACAATTTACAAAGTAAATTGAGTGTTCATTTAAGTGGAAGTGGAAGTGGCAACAGGAAACAGGTTGCGTTTATTTTTATTTTGTAGTGTCTGACTGTGATGAACCAGACATCAGATGTAAGTGGTATTAGTAGTAGTAGTTCTAAAAAGTATTTTTCTTAATTTATTAACCGAGATGAACTCTAATACATATAAACTGTAATAATTATTCTGAAACTATAGGCAACTATTTGACAGCTAAGCCACGTTGCCACATCTAAGGCTCCGGCCTAGTGTAGAGTCGGTCATGATTATATAGAAAATTTCACGCGATATATAAAAAAGTCTGACAATATGACGTCATCATTAAACGGTCCATTTTCAGCAGTTTCCAAACGGTCGCCAGTGACCTTGATCCGTCGAAACTAGACCGAAAAATCCTTCCGTTTTCAAGTGCAGCCGAATCGGAGAGCGTTGAGCAACGCGGCCGCTTGAGCAACGCGATCTTTGAACAGAAAAAAAATTGACGGTTACGCGCGATATCCACCGGCGGTCATTCAAATGGCGACCTGTATCGGACATGGAAGCAGCCTGTCGCGTTTTCGCAATCGGTGGTGGTTCGCAGGTATGACGGACTTAGATCGGGTGGTGTGGGTGGCAGCGGCAGCGGCAGCTAACCAACATGCTAACTGGCAATTCTTTTGTTTTTGCAGATGAATCAGACGTGCAAGGTATGCGGGGAACCGGCGGCAGGATTCCACTTCGGAGCGTTCACTTGTGAAGGATGCAAGGTAATACTCATTTTTATATTATATACTGCACATTTAATAAGAATATTCAATTGGTTTAGTAGTCGGCTATTTTTTTTTACTTCTGTGTCATCGGCATCGACTGCTCTGGTCATTAGCTTCGTGTTCTGTGTAGGCTTTGTTACTGTTTCCCGGCGCCACTCTAGGAACAGCACTGTTGAGAAGCTTCAGGTGGGGATTCTCAATGAGCTTTTTTGAAAAAACCAGAAATAAATTTTCGCCTCTAACGAAAATCGATCCCGTGACCTTCCGATCACGAGCCCTCGACCCTAAACCACTGCGGCAACCCACCCCCCTGTAGTTGCGTATATGTAACTCACTTCGTGACGTTATTGTATTGTGATGTGGTATGCGCGGCATGTAAAGTTATTATTGAAATTATACAAAAACGTATAATAAAAATGTTATATAAAGTGAAATTTACATATCCTAGTTAGTTGTTGTTTTCTCAAACAAAAATTCCAGATATTCACCAATCACTTTTCATGTCTTTAATATATACCAATATAAAAATAAAACGAACTTGGCTAAAAATAAACATAAATATAACATGCAAAATATAAATCTAATGTACCTACCTAAAGCAAGAAAAAATATCTTATTACAAAGTCATACATTTCTTGTCCCATCAGGCAATGAGATACCATCAGATAGTAGTACCTATAGTACCTTTAAATTAATTCAAGTATAGTTTGAAAAAATGGATAGTAAATAATAATCGCATGAAAATTCATCAACTTGTTGACATATGTACCTAATACTAATATCCATGGAACACATAAATATTTAAATTATATAAATGTTCCTGAATTTTTTGCTTCTATTTCATAATAATTACCTTATACCCAAGCACAAGTTTTTAATTTTCTTCGGGTCATGATCATCATAGTCACAATGTCTTAACAGACATGTTGTGAACTCGTAAAATGCATTTACACATTTTACGAGTTTCTCTTGGGATATCTTTAAGATCTTTCACGCAGTAGTTTCCGATTTGCTTTCTGCATCCTCATGTCGTTGACCAGATGGTATCTACTGGTTCATCCGCCTTTAGGGGCAATTTCTCACCCCAAGGACAAGAAGGTGTCCTGACTCTTCTCAACTCGTCCACCCGAAGCTGTTGATTGAAAAGAGGTTCCTGCTTATACCGACAGTATAATAGTTCCGTGTTCTTTTTAGTCGCCTTTTACGACACGCAGGATATACGATGGGAGATATTCTAACCCGCACGCACATGGGTACTTTTTGTTTATTGTGGTTATTAATAATTTTTCACAGTAAATGCTTTTAATATTATTATTATATATGTTTGAAGTTTGAGTTTGCTGAATACATTAATAAGACTTGGAGACTTCAATGCTATGACAGAACAGAAACCTTGCTTGCATTGGTTTGCTATAAGAGACTTCACCTACAATCTAGAAACGTCTTGGATGTGAGGCTAGTAGGAGGTACCATTATAAGAGGTGTGGTTACAAAAGCAACATCTTGTGAGATGTACAAAGCTAGAGAACTTACTTTAGGACCTCTGGCCAAGATGGAACGGTTCTGTCTCTCATTGGACAGAAGCAGACTAAGGTTACTTGTGGGCCTGCTATCTGTTCATAACAGATTTCAAACTTCAAACACTGACTTGAATGTGATGCACACATTCTATATCGCTGTGATGTCCTTGGGTATATATTAAGTTCAAGGGTCCTTCAACCTAAAGGCATAAGACGGGCGGGACCCAAGGCCATGCTTACCTTTGGTATTAGGGTTAGACTTGGGAACTAGAGTAAGGAGAGGTACAGAAGGACCCGTTTGAAGGGCCTATGCACTAATGGCTCTCGGCATCAGAAACCCTTTCTCCCTTATTCTATTTATTAATTCAAGAGACTTCATTTATGCAACTGTGTCAGTTCACAATGAGTGGCTTGTAGATTCAATACTCAAACTATGAAATAATATAGGCTTTCTTAATAACTACACTATTAAGGGCCGGTTGTACAAATGCGGGTTTAAGGGCCGTTTGCACCGCTCACTCTTAATTCTACAGTTTAGCTAGGGTGTACCTTAGAGTTAATCTGAACCTTAGATTAAAGCGGTTTGCTGGGGTTCCTTTTAACGTAATCTTAGCTAAGCGAGCTTACAGTTTGGCATCGCCGGAATTCTAGGGAATTTTAATTTGTACTTCTGAAATTTCACTTTTATGATTTGACGTATGTCGCAGGTCCAGCTATGTTTTGTGATCCCGTCCACTCTGCAGCCTCAATATACATAATGCATGTATGTTTTGTGTTCGCATTTTCGCAATTCGCAATCGCACGACGCATGACGCAAAGTCGTTGATCGCAGGGCTCCGCTGAATAACTGTATTAACTGCTTTCTCAAAAATTATTTCATAATTTGAACAAAAAAAATGGAGGACAAAGATAAGAAAAGGGGGCCAAATTATACAGAAAAAGAGAAATCAACTCCAAAATATGCATGGCCAGTGGGCTTCGTCACTCTAAATCTTTGAGCATATTGAAATGGTTCAGTCGGCCTTTAATTTGCCTAGTTATCTCTGAAATAATTAAATTCACTTCCACCCACTCGTCATCATCATATATTATTAAATTATTTCTGAATAAATCCATTTTTGAACTTTGCCTTGCGAATATCGAAAAGAAGCTTAACATTTTTCAGGTTATATTACTAAGTATCACCTTAAGCCAAAGAAATCTTCGGCTCAGTTTGATGTCACTCTAAGTAAGGCTTAACACAGATTTTGTGGACCGCGCAAAAGAATTTGACAGTTTAAGCGCTACTTAAAGTTAAGGTTCACCTAAGTGTAACCGGTGCAAACGGGCCTATCACGAGCTTTGTTAAGCCTAAGCTTAGCTAAGCTCAGGCTTAAAGTCGACAGGTCACAATGGAATTGAAGGGAACGAAAAAGCAGATACCTTAGCACGAAATGGATCGGCATCCAGCTTTACCGGCCCCGAACCGGCGATAGGCATTTCAAGGTCTTTGGTAAGAAATACGATAAACCAGTGGGTGCATTCACAGCACCTAAAATACTGGCAGTCACATCCAAAGCTCAGACACAGCAAGCTGATGGTGAAACAACCCACACCAAAACTAGCTGAAGAGATCCTAAGAAAAGAAACTAGGCTAATAACCGGCCTCCTAACCGGACACTGCGGCCTAAGAAAACATCTACACACATAAGGGATCTTCAAAGAAAACCCAATATGCAGACTATGTGACGAGGACGACGAAACAGCCTCTCACATAATCTTTGAATGTGAGGCCCTACGCTGGTGGAGATTCAGACTGATAGGGCCAAACAACCCCAAATCACTCCCCAATCGAGAAATCGTGAAGAGACTCATGGATCTTATCAAGGTCACAAAACTCTTCACGGATTAACAAGCTCACGGGACAATACAATAAGCCAATGGCTGCAGTGTTGGGGCTACCTAACCCGGCCTGTACGTTTGACCTCCCTAACCTAACCTAACCAAAGTCGACACCCATTGTACAATCGTCGGCTTAGTTAAACCTGGTTGATAATGAAATTCACTACAGTTGGCATCAATGAAACAACACGTACTGACATATTGATCTGAAAAATCACCTTTTTTGGTTAGGCACTTATGACAGTTTGTGTCAAAATTTGGCAACGACCGTTTCTGTCTCTATTCTTTCATTTGCTCTCTTTGTTAAATTAGACACAAATCTTTCAAAAAATATGACCTAATAAAGTGACAAGCAATTTGAAGGTTCCTCCTTGACATATCATGTTACTTGTATGAGGTTAGGTTTAAACCTCAGCTAAGCTCGCGTTAAGCTTCGGCTTACGTAAGCTCGTGTTAAGCTTTGAGTGAGGGGCTAAGCCAGCATTGTACAACGGACGTTTTGCAACTGACGTGGTTTAACGTCGGCTTACCTTAAGCCGAAGCTTAAGCTCGCGTTGTACAACCGGGCTTAAGTGGTAAAAACAGGCTTAAGGCCTAAGGCGTCTACCCACAATGGCGAAACGCACCAAAGATGGCCGTAAGGGCCTGCATAGCGAAAAACAGAGGAGTTTTACCAACCAAATATTTTTAGTTATTTGCAGGTCATCATTAAAATAATGTTCAATTTATTTGTTAAAAAGTGTAACAGAAAATTTGCTGTAGGAGAACTGAATGGATCAACGCAACTTTGCCTAAAATTTTGCTCGTCCCTTAGTCCTCGTTGAAAACGTATCCCTTCCACCATCTTTTGAATGTGGCAATGCTTATCAAATTACACCTTCTTTTTTGGTTGTCCTCTTTTTTTTTGTTTCAAAGCATAACGTAACATATACTCAAGAACCTTTATTCCACATCCAAAACACTTCTTTCTATTGATCGAGACCGCCTAAATCAAGTTTGTTTACTCTCACTAATGACTCTAAGCGCTATAGGATTGGTCTTTCTGACTGAAAAAACTAACTAGCTTGAAACCGCTAAGATAAAAAGCGGAAGACATAGATGAAGTAATTGCGACCGCACCAAAAATAAAAACTGCGGGATACAGCTCGTTAACAAATCTTAATTAATTAACCAAAAAACATCATACAACATTGAGACGCTTCCTGCTTTTTTTCTATGTTTTGCTCGTAGTTAGTCGCTTGGCTTGAATCAATCAGAGTAAAAGAACGAGCCCACATCTGCTATGCTTGCTAGAAATAGACAAGTAGTTAATGGTTGTATAAGAAAAGGAACCCAGTTTACATTATCTATATCGAACACTGATCTAGAGTTTGTCAAAGTACAAGATTTGACAATAAACTAATTTTAAATTGTTTGGGAGATGTGCCTATAAACAGACTTTTCTTTCTTTTTGCTGACTGACTACCTAACTAACCAGCGCTAATTCTCCAATCTCTTATCTTAATTAACAGACTATTTCATTACCACTGTTGATAAATCAGAAATAATAATAATGACACACACTCGTAAAAATAAATTTTTGGATGAAGAATATATACTTTCATTCAGCTATACCATATCTTCCAATATGCGAAAAGCTGTGATGATTTTAAACCAAGAATTTTTGGTCATATAGGATTATTTTAAGTGAATATTTTCAATTAAAAAATGGACTCAAGTTGATTGACTCAGTATTTCCCACACGTTACGGTGCTACCAGTTTATTATTTTCCCATAGCATGAAGCTCTAGTCTGAGATCCCCTTGCAACCAAATCATCACCCGCCCAACCAAAAAAAGTGTGTTATACCGTTAGGTCTTCCTTTCACAGGTCAGCCTATTATGAGAACAACAAATTTTTGAGTTTTGCGACCACCCCAATTCCACTCCCACCCTAGAAAAAAATAAAAACCATCAGGAACCCATACAACTCCTAAAAACGAGGTTTGAGCTTTTTTTTATATTTTTAGCTTTTTTATTATTGCTGCGCCGCCACTGACACGATTTCTAAAAATCATAAACGTTTTCCATCCTCGCCTCGGTAGTAATACTATGTAAAAATTTCATTAAAATCAAATCCAATGGTTTCCATGTTACACAATACAGAACGATCTAAAGCAGCACTAGTATGTTTACACCAAAAAAAAGTCCTTTGGTTTCTGTAATAGGCAAGGCAATGTCCTAAAACCTAAAAAAGTTATTTATGTTGTTAGATCTTCCTTCACAGGTCAGTGGATAGCATATTATGAATACAACAAATTTTTGAGTTTTTCAGCCCCTCACTCCCCAACCACCCCAATTTCACCCTCATCGGAAAAAAGTAGAAAATAATCGGGACCCCATAAAACGCCTGAAAACGAAATTTGAGGAATATTTAATTCTTTTTCGTTTTTTGCTAAGTACTCCGCCGCCCATGCACCGATTTTCAAAATGATAGGAACGTTACCTACTACGACCCCACAGCATATCGCTGCTCAAATTTGATCACAGTCTATGCAGCGGTTACTGAGATTACGAGGCTAGAAAAACGCGTACATACAGACCGCTGGAAATGAGTGACGTGGATTTTCGTTATTGTAGAGATCAAAAAACGCCATAAAAGTGTATTATCTCATAATCGAAAACTCTCGCGATCACAATACTCCCCTTACGTATCGGTGTGGGAAGTAAAATTATAATCTTGAAAACAAAACAATGAGTATATCACCTATAAGAATACTATATACTGAAGCATTTCATAATCTTGGCGCAAGCAGCTCAAGATTTTAGTCTTCTTGGAACAATCAATTCAATTCAATTCAATTCATTTATTGGTGCTAAATATGCCTAAGCAATAACACAAGTCAAACAATACTATAAAAATAGCAACACACATATATACCTATAATACATATACACATCACAAATATAATCAAAATACAATATAACACAATATAAAAATGGTATAGATCTATTAAATAACTATATCGTTAAAATTGTCCTTAAAATACTCGTTCACACTGTAAAATGCTTTTAGTTTCATAAAGCTGTTCATTTTAGTCTTAAAAGCTTTACTACCCAGCGTTTTTACTGCAGTAGGTAGTACATTAAAAAAATGTATACCGTGGTAGTTGTAACCGCTCCTAGCTCTTTGTGCTCTATCATATATGGCACTGAAATATCGTTGCAAGACCTTGTCTTATAGTCGTGAAACTTAGAGTTCAAATCAAATTTCTCGATGTGTTCTTTTATATAGACAAGGCAGTGCACGATGTATGCATTCGGGAAGGTGAGGATTCCCAATTTTTTGGAGCTGTCTCTGCATGACTGTTGTGCGGGTAGTCTTGCCATGATTCTGATACACTTTTTTTGTGTTATAAATATGTTCGAGGTATGGGTGGAGTGACCCCGGAGTATAATTCCATATGTCATGCGTGAGTTGAAGTAAGCATGATAGGCATTAAGTAGAGTGCTGGTTGAGACACTGTTGGCAAGACTACGTAAAACAAAAACGCTTTTGCTAAGCTTTGTATTTAAGTCATGTATGTGGCTTTCCCATGTTAACTCCGAATCTAAACCAACACCAAGGGTCTGAACAGAATCAGTCTCGTGAGGGAAGACCTTTAGGGAGAACAGCATAGTCTGAGTTTTCTGTTCATTTAGACATAATACGTTCTTAGAACACCAGTTTCCAACCTGAAGGTCTGAGACATCTGATAATGTAGCCACAGTCTCATATAGTGTTAAATGGATAGAAGTAGCTGATGTTAAGTCACTTATGTAGATAAAAAATAAGGTAGGTCCCAAAGTGGATCCTTGAGGAACTCCCTGCTTTACTTCTAATTTACTGGAGTGTTCACCATTTAGCTGTGCATACTGCAGTCATCTAAAAGCATCTATATAGGCATTCGGCATTCTTGATGAAGTATATAGTGAATATTTGCCCAAATTTATGTGAAAAAATGCCAATTACCACAGAAAGATCATATAGAAAGAATGCACGAAAATAGGATTCCAGTCAGAGTCATATTTTATCAATGTTCTGGAAGAAGAGATAGGCCGAGAAAAAGATGGGTATCGTAACAGGCAAAGTACCTAAAACCTGAAATGGAGAAAAATAAGAAGAAGAAGAAGGAGAAATTAGGTCAACTCAGGCAAAAATCTCACAATCTCCGACCACCAGCTCCTGAACTATAAATATCGACCACACCGAAGATTCCGATAACGTACGAGACTGTCGATTCACAATGGGCATCTTGTTGAATCAGCATTTTTTCAAATTAACCGTACACGATCGATTTGTGACGGTTGTCATGCCTCAACCTATGGATCATTAAACGTTCGAAAATGTGACAGCGAAGGTAAATATATCGGGATGACAGAACAGCCTTTCATACGTGAGGCGTTAGATTTGGTCACAGTATGTATTACAAACACAAAGTTTTGTTGATTTTAGAGTGCTTTCTTTGTGTAGACTTGTATTCTAGTAACAAGTACTATACACAGTCTTACCGCTCGTCAAACTGATTTTTTTGAACCCGAAGGTGTTTCCGTATATTTAGATCTTCAAATCTTCAATCTTCAATCTTCAAAGGATGATTTAGATTTAGAATTTTAACTCCTAATTCTATATTGTAACAGTCTAAACCTAAGAGCATTTACTATCCTCTGAGGGGTACGTCAAAAAACAAAGCAATCCTTTAGCAAGCTATTTGCAATCAGTCTTCTATTCCTGCTCATGGACATCTTCAATAATGAAAAAAAATCTCTCAAATGGAAATTCTGTATTAAATCCAGACTTTTGCACCTAATATTTATTGTTATTTTTTATTCATTTATTTAATGATACATCTCTACAAACATCTCACAGGTAGTTACAAGTAAAGGCAAAGTAATACTTAAAACTGTAGACTCATACGAAACTAAAAAAAACACGACAGAAAAGCGCACAAGTTAAAACATTTGGCCCACTAACTGTGGGAGGCAATTATTAAATATATCAAATGGGTTTTGTATTGAAGATAATTACACTGCTCTATAATTCTACTTAGAGGAGAATTTATATTGACTAATTTGGGACATGTCTATACTAAGGTTCCTTAAACTAATTCTAGAAACTTTAGAATTAACAAATTCAATTAGATTATTACAAATTTAATATACACAGAGGTCAAATTTCAACATCGAGATGTAAAAAACATCCTCCAAAACTAAACACGAAGAAAGCTACTGGTCCTGACCAAATTCCAGCCATTGTCCCTAAACGTTGTGCCGCTGAGCTTGCACATAGATTCTTTGCAAGCTCTTCAACATAGCCCATCATGGAAGATTGGTTGCGTACAACCCAATCCTAAGAAAGGCAAAAAAACCAATCCCACCAACTATAGATCTGTGGCTCTTCTCAGCATCATGTCTAAGGTTATGGAGAATGTCTTTAACACGCAGCTCCTGAAATACCCAGATACTTGTGGAATATAGAGCAATTGAAAATCATGGCGAATCTCGTTTTGTCGCACTTGGCATAGCGTAAGCCTTCAATCAAGTATGGCATAAAGGACTTCTGGTCGAGCTTGCTGCTCATGGACTACCACCCGACCTGCGCCAGTGACTGAATCGCTTCTTAAACGATCAATCTCTGTGTGTTGTAGTCGAAGGCTGTATTTACTGTACATCAACGAGCTGCTGGAAATAACATCAAATCCCAATCTACAGCTTCGCAGTCGACAGTACATTAGTATCGCGTATAGAACCAGGAAAGCCAATATCATCTCAACGCAGGTATCAAAACAATTGTCGAGTGAGGATAAGTAAATAAAGTAAAACTCCTAAAATCGTCTGTCACCTCGGGGGCTTTGGTTCAGACAAAAAGCAAACCAGCTTCTGGCTCCTTTAAGCTGGCATCATCTTCTGGCGGCGGATCTTCGAAAACTCCATCTTCATCCGCTGTTAAGGGCGGCGAAAAGAAGAGGAAGTCAGTTTTAGCGGTACGAAGACGACCGGAACAGTGGCGAAGAAGGTTAGTGGAGCGAAATCGGGGAAGAAGGCCTCGCCCAAAGCCAAGAAGTCCTCTGCAACCGGTACTGCCAAGAAGAAAGCTCGGCCGAGGCTTCTGACACTAACAAAGAAGTCTCACGTTGGCTTACCAACTGTAGAAATGGAGGGAAACCCCATAGTCGAGTCACGTTCCGTCAAGCTTTAGGGAATCAACAATAACATCTCCTGGCACGGCCACGTCGTCAGTATTACTAAAACGGTATCCCAGAAGCTTGTAGTTTCGTTCCACTGTAGGAGCTGTATACACCAGAGTAACTGATGCTGCTCTACAAGGCACAGATCCGACCACCGGTGGAGTATTGCTCCCATGATGTGTAGGGATGCGCTCCGAAGCACTCTCTGAAGCATCCAGACACTATCCAGAAGAGAGCCATTAGACTAATCGACATGCCTAACCTCAACAAGGACCTCCGCAGCCTGGAACATCGAAGAAGGTTGGCTGAACTTTCCCTGTTCACAGATTCTATCACGGAAGATGTTCGAGCAAGCTCTCCCAGATAATAAGACCAACAAAGGCCGCCCGAACGAGGAACACTAGAGAGGTTCTGCGAGCTCATCCTTACCAGGTTGAGGTCCCTGCTCTCCGAACCAGTCTCCTCCAGCATTCTTTCCTCTCGCAGCACTTCTACAGCACCATAGGTTTTCAGCCTTTGTGGGAGGCTGGCTATGAAACAAAAGTGTTATCTGGAGAACCATAAAAATACAATGAGTCCTAGAGCACTTGATTTTAGTGACACATAAATTACTGATAGCGTTAAAGTCCATCCTACCAGGTCAAAGCTGCTTATCTAGAATTGTACTCAATCATGTTAAGGCGGCTCCTAAGAAGAGCATAAACGGTCATTTTCAACTGATTCCATCCCAATTCCTGACGTTCTAGTTTTCAATATTTTTGCATTAAATTTTTACATGAAGTTTAAAAGGAAAGTACACAGGGGGCTATCGAAGCATTTTTTGAAAGAATTGAATGAACATGAAATATGATCGCTTGAAGTTGCTTCTTTTCTTCGTCAACTTTGTAATTTTTTTAAGAAAAGCCCAGAAGCAAAAATGGAAAAGCGCTTCGATATCACTCTGGGCAATTTCCTTCTAAACATCATGTGAAAATTTCATATAAAAATATTGGAAAATGAAGCGTCAGGAATTGGGATAAAGAACATCTGCAAGTCGCCTTGCTCTTCAATTTTACAAATTTCGGGCGACGCGCTAACATGACTGTTTCCATTTCTTTCTAATGTAGCGCGCACCTGTTTATTTATCACGCCCATCGTCGGTTCCTTTTCAGCTCCTCGCATCTTCCGGACTATTCCGGAGAAACCATTCCAGATTGTAGGAGTAGCGTTAAACATAAATGCAAAGCTTTTTGCACTAATTTATTTGTGTAAAGTTTCCCAATCCGAATTAATATTTCTTGCGCTTCGTACGGTCTAGCAGTCCATCGGTTCTGACCTTAGTTCCGATACCAACTTGTCTTGCCAAATCGCGCAGGAAAAAAGACAAAGCGGTCGGAAAAAATAGATTTCTCCTGACGTTATTCAGTTCAGTGCTCGGTCGCATATCGAAATGCATTTGTTTTCGCAAAACGGTGGACACTCGTAATCGCGAATGACATTCATTAACCTATTTTTACATTGTTGCAACTCACAAATGACTATCATTCTCCATTAAGGAGTACATATATGAAATTTCGATTACTTTTCCTTTTATCATCAGGTTACATAATGATGACACGCATTTTACGCGCTATTTGAATAACAAATTATCTATACGAGGGGTAAGCGATATTCACCTGTCTATTTTCAGCTATTGCAATTAGAGATTCACGACTTGACTTGATATCAAGTCAAGATCAAGTAAAGTATTTGTTTTCGAAATTCAAGTCAAGTCAAGTAGTTACACACCAAGCAACTTGAAAATCAAGTTTTTCAAGCTAACTGCTTGAGGTCATATTATGATCAACAAAGTCACGCACATCCACGCCTAGGAAATGTATTCAAATACCTTAAGGGTCTAGGGTAAAGCGCGCGAAATTGAGAATCCAAGAAAAGACGTATTCCCGTGTTAGCGAGGAGGCGTGACCACCTGTTCCCTTTCTCCAGTGTGTGTGTCTAAGATGAGGGCAGATAAGTCCAAAAATCCAAAGGTAAGATCTAAAGGTCCAAAAGTAAGGTCAAAAGGTCACTATAAAAATGAATTTCGCATTTCCAAGCTCCTGAAGTTACCTTTTAACTTACAGTAATGACTCAAAGAGCAAATTGAAGAAGAAAGCTTGCGCTTGTGCAACTATTTACCCTTTTTTGATATCGTGTTTGGTTGTTAAATTACATGCATTTATAGAATGTATGATTTTGCATTGCGAGTTTTTTTGCACATTAGAAAACTTTTTTGAGAAAATAGAAAATAGTTGTCATTCATTAAGGTCTTGCCTATCTCCTTCTGAAATATTATATATGTAGTTTGAAAATAGAGTGTGTTATGCGAGAAATTGTGAGTCCGTGTTTTACATGGCAAATACGTATGTATAAATGTGTGTATCTAGGCCCCTTAAGAACGCGGTGGAATCTTCTGACGCTCCCTCGTAAAGAACCCTACGAGGTTGACAAAAGACAATCGGCAAACCGTGTAATTCGACCGAGTTTTCACGGTAGGCCAGTTCTGAAATCGAAAGAATGACGTAATGGGGGGCACGCGGCGAAAAAACAAAAGCATCACGAGCCGCGAAGACCCAACGTGCGTGCAAACTAGCGCCTCACGGGCGCAACGTTGCCACGTCTCGTAGAATTTCGCAAGATTTCTGATAAAAGTTCTGTATCGAATAACTTTAGTTTGAACTTCATATTTAATCAAGTAAAAGTATTTTCAAAACGATACTGATCATACACTATATTTATTAGCGTATCTTACATATTGTAAGAACACTAATACAGCATAAGATTCCAAAAAAATAAGCAAAATACATGATGATAGACCGTTTACATAAACTGTAAACTAAGGTACACACTGATAAGTGGAAACAAAAAAATGAAGACAAAATAACAAAACTATTGTGATTCTAGTAATGCCTCTGCATTTTCAAATATTCTGAATTTCCAACCCAAAATGTCTCTAAAGTTCCTTTTATCAAATTAATAATTTCATCTTTACATTTTGACACTACGGTTCACACAAATTGAGTCTTTATGTTGGTCATAAATGGGATTGGCATATGGGGTCTCCAACAAGGTCCTCCTCTGTATGTTCAACAAAAATATTCTGAATTTCCAACTCTAGGTCTCTGTAGACGTTTTGAGAAGTGTAGCTCGCCAGCTCGTGCAGTGGCGCTCTTGATACTCATATCCAGCAACTGTTTCGTCGTATCCACCCAGCGTGTAGGGGAACGGCCACAGCGCCGCCCACTCGGGGCATGACCCTGAACTACAAGTTTCTCCATATTATCGCTTCCGTGTATATGTCCGAAGAATGTAAGCATTATCATCTACACAATGGAGGATAGTCTCTTTAGATTACCGAGCTCATCAAGTATGGAAACGTTAGTTCGATGGGCGGTATATGGAACTCTCAGCATTCTCCTCCACGTTCACATTTCAAAAGCATCTATACAAGCTCGATCTGCCTTTTTAGCAGTCCAAGATTCCGAAGCATACAAAAATATGGAGAACACAAGCGACATTTTGGTAGCTTTAGTGATGTTATGGTCACGTCACGTTTTAGTAAGCTTTGTCGTGGCCACACGTGCCTGTTGAATGCGCCGTCGAATCTCATTTTCACAGCTACCCGAATTGTTGATCAAAGAACCGAGGTACACAAAACTTTGAATTACTTCACAGCGGCATACTGACTTTATTGCTCGTTTAAATTTGTTTTTAAATCTTACCTATTAAGTAAAGCTTTCTACTCTATTGAAGAGTTTTTAGAAAACAACTTTAGCGACATGACTGTATGATTTTTATTTTATGTATTATTGTATTGCTTGTTCGTTCTTTTGTTTGTGATTTACCTATTTATTTATATGTATTTTTTTAAATGACTTATGTAAGCACATATCCTGCACGTGAATTTGTGATTTAAATTTTCTTATTTATTTTTTGAATGACCTGTGTAAACACATATTTGTGTATAAAACACCAATAAATTATTATTATTATTATTATGATTACCATGCTCTCTATCTACGATCATAACGTTGGTTTTTTATAGTTAATGCCAAGACCATATGCTGCACTGTGTTGTTCTAAGATGTTTAGTAGAGCTACTAGTTCTTCCTGAGAAGCGGTAACAAAAAGGCAGTGCTGATTTAAAATAAATCCAGGGTCTTATAGACCCCAGTGTAGCAATTAAGGGTTGATTTCGTTCATCAGCATATGTCTGTTCTTCACTGCAGGTGACAAAAATATTAAGTATTTTGTCCTCCTGGCTGGTTTTCTTCAGTGCACTTTAGCTGGTATAAACAAATGAGTTAAATAATCTAAACTAGATACAACGAACCACAAAGAAACCCACAATCAGATTATCGGCAAGGAACACCGCTTAACAATGTCGCTGTTTTGCAACGAACCTCACAATGAATCATGATGAAGATGCCTCATCGTGCCGAAGATTGCGGTTGAAGATAACCGCGCGGATGTGGCAACACCGTGCAGAGGTAACTAGAGCATGCAACTGCTGGATTTACACAAGAAGAAGCTCATTATTAGGCAACTTTATTCATAAAACGTCGGGCGCATACCAGCGCGTGTTTTATGAATGGGCTTAGCATAAATTCAGGCACCCATTAGATGGTCGATCAGTGCTGCCGTTTTAGTACATTTTTGTACTATTTCTAGTTCTAGTTTCTATTTTCTATTTTCGACGTCAAAGTACAAAAGTGCATAGAGGCTGAATTCTAGTACATTTTCAGTTTTCAAAAAATCTTCATTTCATACGTTGTAGCTTCTCGAATGGATGTATAATGCAAGATTGCAGAGATTTGATAATTTTCCTTTTGCTTTTCACAAAATTATAGAGCGTCCATGTGGTGGTGTCAATTGCTAGCTCATAAATTTAGTACAATCTAGTACATTTTATTACCTGCATTCAGTACATTTCAGAAACGCGTCGCGACAGCACTGCTCATCTCATCATTCTAAGCGCGCAAACACAGTGGGGCTTTTTAGTGAGCGTGCAAGGGCGTGCGAAGGCATGCAGGTACCGCATGCAGGCTCACCTGCTCAACTGAGTTTTCGACTGCTTACCAGCGTCGAAAGCCCGCTTGAACGCCTTTATAGTAACAGAAATTTAGTTTGCTACCTGGTTTCGTCTGTGCCGGTCGAAGATGAGTAGCGATAAAGATTTACTTATCGCTTCAGTGTTTCCGAAAACCCCTATTTGGTATAAAAGACATACGCTGCACTATAACCGCACTGCGATATAAAAATGTTGGAAGGAAATAAGTGTGGTTATGAAAGGAGCCTCCTTATGCAGCGCGTCCAATGTCAATGTTGTTCCCAATGCCCACAAAGCATATTATCTCAAAATCGATAATTTTCGCGATCCCAATACTCCCCTTACCTATCGGTGTGTATCGGAAGTAAAAGCTATTCTAATATTAATGGTTAACTAAATAACAATGTGCCCGACCAATGATATAACGAGACCCAAATATATAACGTTAGGCAATTGTATTTACTACGTACTATCACTTAGTATCAGAGATATATTCAAATGAGCATAACACATTTATACACAACCAACAACTATATGGGCTAGGTACCACAATATTTCCCAAACCAAACAAATCAGTCATGCGGCGGTCATATCTCAATTTAGCGCCAAAATGATACAACACTTCTACTTTTTGATACCAAAAACTTGTTTACAAAGAGATTCAAACAGTCTCTACCAGAGTGGATACCTAGCTTCCTTAATAAGACGCGCACAAGAATTCGTTGAACATGTACAGTATCAATCACATATTCATCTGATTGACAAATTTCAGCTAAATGGTTCTAATGTATATGATGTGAGTCTACATATTATGTATGTACTAATAGTTCATTTGACAACTTCCCACCACGGATTTATCAAAAACCGCTGATTAAATAAAAAAACGCCAAGACACGTCAAGATATTTGTCCAGAGAGACAACTTTTTAACCAAAAACTATTTCACCCCCTATTGTACCCTCTAGCTCCTCAGGGGAATCATTTCCAGTGCTTTTGCAACTGTTCCTCATTGTTTTACCAATAATGGGCAATATTTTAAACCCTGATTGCATGTTTCCTATACCGTGTCTAGATGCGGCTGGCCAATCTTTGTACTCTTTTACTTGTCTGTCTTCACTGTACCATGCACTGGTGTGCTTGACTACATGCGGAACCGGCGTCGGCCTGCTTCTACCTGCCGAGGAGACTCGGCGTTGGCCAACGCACTTCAACGCTCTCCAACGCTTCTAACTGCCGCTACTGTGAATGCCTACTAATATTCAAAATGAGGCCAGTCAACAGAAAAGGGTACCTTAAATCAACGAATCGATAAATGAATACCATTCAAAAACTCTTTACTTAACGTCACCGTTATAAGATAATGATATAGTTAATCTCTGCCCTTATAAGACGGGTTTTGACTCTTCAGTTTCGCCAAAACTGATGACACTCAGATGACAAAAACGATTCTGACACTGAGATTCTGGCACGTCAGTATGTATTCATTTTTGAATACTGATCCAGTGAAAATGAATGAAAAGTAGAACTGGCTTCCACTGTGACTGAAAGTACAAACCCACTGATCGGTTTTAATGAAAATGTGTTCTACGTTCATTAACTATCAAATGATTGTGGGGGCAGGTTAGAATATCTCCCATCGTATATCCTGCGTGTCGTGAAAGGCGACTAAAAGGAACACCGAACTACTGTCGGTATAAGCAGTAACCTCTTCTCAACCAACAGCTTCGGATGGACGAGTTGAGAAGAGTCAGGACACCTTCTTGTCCTTGGGGTGAGGAATTGCCCCTAAAGGCGGATGAACCAGTAGATACCATCTGGTCAACGGCATGAAGATGCAGAAAGCAAATGGGAAACTACTGCATTAAAGATCTTAAAGATATCCCAAGAGAAACTCGTAAAATGTGTAAATGCATTTTACGAGTTCACAACATGTCTGTTAAGACACTGTGACTATGATGATGATGATTCAGCCAAACTGAATCTTGAGAACCCGCCTTTAGCTATTCGTATGCATTTACAATCTATTTTTTTGCTTTTTGAATCCTGACCGTCGGTACCAAATATTTAGTAAAACAATGTTTGGATACGGTCACTTATTATATTTCCAAAATATAAAATTTTACGACGTTTCTATTAGGCGTCATCTTCAGGTATTAAAACTAAAATAAAATATCAGAATTGTCAAACAGATACAAAATGACTAACATTTACAATTAAATTTTTTTTTAAACAATTAAATATCGAGGGATGAGGGTAAATATTGATAAGATGGAAGAATGGCTATGTTCCATTTATTAAATTTGTATATATGCATGAAAGATTGCTTGTATTTGTCCTGAAATTCATGCTGTTAGAACTTTTTTTTATATGTATCATCTCTAAGATGTTTCTTTTATACCAATCTTTCTCTTTGCATAAAGTTCTAACGTTGTTAAAATGCCCTCAGCAAACATGCTTTAGAAAATAAACATACCATCGATTTTAACAACGTTAGAACTTTATGCAAAGAGAAAGATTGGTATAAAAGAAACATCTTAGAGATGATACATATAAAAAAAAGTTCTAACAGCATGAATTTCAGGACAGATACAAGCAATCTTTCATGCATATATACAAATTTAATAAATGGAACATAGCCTATACTTTCTTCCATCTTATCAATATTTACCTTCATCCCTCGATATTTAATTGTTTAAAAAAAATTAGTTGTAAATGTTAGTCATTTTGTATCTGTTTGACAATTCTGATATTTTATTTTAGTTTTAATACCTGAAGATGACGCCTAATAGAAGCGTCGAAACGTCGTAAAATTTTATATTTTGGAAATATAATAAGTGACCGTATCCCAAGATTGTTTTACTAAATATTTACAATCTATGTCCAAAAATGTGCATTAGTACATTCACAAACCAAAATATTGCGTCAGTGATATTGACCGCCTGGCAGTTACCTAAGTTATAGGTAAACAAAAAATACTTTTCGGATATTTATTGGAAACTAATGCATATTTTAGAAGGAGCGGTCGGTCAAAAAAATGTGAATATCCATAAATATGTGGAAGTTGTAGGTGCGTTACGTTTAAATTTTAATTTGAAATCAGGTGAAGATGTAAATACCAAACTTTCCTTTATATCAACATATCTGCTTTTCATGACACGAAAAAAGTGTTACCAAATTGTGAGATATGGCTTGTAATATTTCTGGCGGTATTCTATACTTTCTCTGTAAGAACGATTCAAGTTAGAAAAGAGTGAATGATGTTTTATAGATTCTTCTATTTTATAGTCACGGGACGTCTATATCAATGGATTCGGACATTCAGATATTTGGGTAGCTGGATTACAGAAGACTTGATTCCAGATCTGGATGTATGAATAAGAATTGAGATGACATTCTTGAAATGCGTAGATATATAACTTGGTAAAACTATACTAAAAGTAGGTTATAATAACAAGTTACAGATCGAAAGTCTAGCTTTAGTTAATCAGCAAGTGCATGTTACAACAATAGGCAACCTTAACCTAGTAATCCTGGATCAAGAGAGTTCTAAATAAATACACTAAGACTTGATTGAGGACATCCAAGATGTTGCCAAGGCAGTCCTTAAGAATACTCCAAAAGAGACTTACGAAAACGCCTTCCCGGCTTTGGAAGAACGGTCTGCAAAAATTTATTTATGCAAGAAGAGGAGAAATACGTCAACCAAGAGCTCATGAAATACCTAGAGCTCCTTCACTTAATCAACGACATACAATATGGATTCCGACTCCAAAGATCAACTGAAGATCTCCTGGCTTACATCACACATGTGTGGAGCAAACTCATCCAGTCATTTAGCGAGGCTCACGTCGTTGTTGTCGATCTTTCGAAGGCATTCGATCAACTGTGTGGCATGCAGCTCTCCTAAACGAGCTCCCGTCCTATTGGCTCCCTGTTAAGTTTCGCAGTTGGCTCGCACACTTCCTCTCAGGTCGGAAAATGTCTGTCGTGGTAGACGGCTTTTCCTCTTCTTTCCATAGGATCAATGCTGGGGTTCCGCAGGAATCGGTATTGGCTCCGACATTGTTTCTGCTTCACATCAATGACCTACTCTCTAGCACTACAAACAGTTTTGCGTATGACAGTACGCTGCATGCAGGCATCATGAGCAATAGACCGATCTCTGTGGTCGAGCTGAAACGCAGAAGACTGGCAGTGGCAGCTCCACTTTCAAAGGATCTCGATACCATTACCGCTTGGGAGCTCAAGAATATTGTAAAATTTAATGCTTCTAAGACCCAGTATTGTACGCTATCAAACAAGAAGTGCACAAGCCAACACCCGGTTCTAATAAACAACCAGGTTCTGCCAAGGAGTCACTCATTCAAACTGTTAGGAGTCAATATTACAGAAAATCTGATCTGGCACGAACACGTTGCATCAATTGCAACAGCTTCGGTACCTATTTAGAGCCAGAAAGTATTTCTCGTCATGTAACCTCCTCACGCTATATAAAGCCCAGATTAGACCTAGCCTGGAGTATTGCTCTCATGTCTGGAGAGCTGCTGCCCCTACTACCCTGTCTATACTAGATGCCGTCCAGAAAAGGGCAATTCGATTAGTTGGCGACTCAGCCTTAAGGCGCCATCTCCAGCCACCTTCTCACCGGCGTGTTGTTGGTGACCTCTCACTCTTCTACCGATATTCAAACGCAATCTGCTCCTCTGAGAAATCCTATCGTTCAGCCGCTCACCGCTCCTATCAGATGCACCCGCGCCACTCCTGCGTCTTATTCTAAGGCGGTCGTTCTTCATACATCAAGAACCGAGCGGTACAACTGCATATTTATTCCCAGGATGTCCAAGGCTTGGATCGGACTGCCAGGAGATGTATTTATTGGGCCCATTCAAATCCTGCGTTAACAAACTTCCCCTAACATAACCCTTTCACGTCAGCCGCGGTACTCTGGTATTCAGGCTCTGCCTACGCGGTCTTATAAAATAGGTGGATATTTTGAGTATTATCAAGCTTTTGTACCGATCCAATCAATTAAACTATTTTTTTTAATGGCTCGTTACTTTTGGGACGAACCCTGTATATACTGATAAACTGAAGGAGATTAAGCTGTAGTCGCTATTATGTCAACTAAGCTCTTATTTTGCCGTAATAATACCTAATTTTCTGCTACCTCAACCTCGTTGTCCCCAAGCCTTGAGAACCGTTCTATTTCCTATTTTATATAAAAAAAAAATTCTCATATCATTACGACAGTCCCTCCCACCCCACATATATCTTAAAACAATCCCGTCCAAGTTCTGTGCATACCCATAATTCTCACAGACGTTTCGCGTGTCTGTACAATTAACAGAACACATCGGAGACTGCATGTTACAACAATAGGCAACCTTAATCTAGTAATCCTGGCATTTTCAAGGTTAACCTAGAAACGCAACCGGCCGGTAATGACGAATTTCCTCGGCGCGCGGCGCTGATTGCCGACTGAGAACAAAAACAAACTTCCTGCCAAAAGGAAGAGCTTTCGTAAGAGGTTGGCACGCTTCGCGGAGCTCAAAAGTGAAAATGACGGTGGGACAGGAATGGCAGCGTTGTCAATGTTCGGAAAATGTCTTACGATCCTCCATATAATGATAGACCGTAGATAAGATGAGCGAGACCCTTAGTCATCCAGTGGCGGATTTAGAGGGGGGCGTACGCCTCCCTCTAGAATACAGAATACAGAATCCTTTATTTCACAAGAATCTATAAAATTTACAAAATAAAGACTACAAATATGGTGAAATGGCGTCAATTACAACAATTTGTTCTTATAGATCTTATATATTTGTTTAGAAACAAGATCAACAAATTTATAAATTTCATACAAAATTATTAAAGCATTTAAAATTAATCGCATACCTAAATAGGTAGCTACAAAACATTACACAAACACATTAAAGAATAGCATTAACCTAGACAAATATTTTGACATTTCAATTCCTACTGTTCAAGAACTCCTCGGTTGAGTATGGTTCAATTTCACTAATTAAATAAAAAAATTTTATTTCAAATCTAGATAGGCTTTTCTCAGTTTTTATATGTTGCGGTAGCGTATTAAAGAATCTGAAACAGGCATATGTTGGTATCTTTTCAGTAAGTGAAAGTCTATGTTCAGGCAATTCATAGTTGAGATTTCTTTCATTATATTTGGATTCATTCAGGTATTTTGTGAACTTGTCTTTATTTCTGAACAAAATCAGTAGACACTCATAAATATAAAGGCCAGGTGCAGTTAAAATTCTCAGATGTTTAAATTTGCCCCTACAGGTTTCGGTAGCTTTCAGATTCAATAGCAGGCGAATAACTCCTTTTGTGATTTCAAAATGAGGTGGAGCTATACGGAAGCATATTATATTTATATGAATACCAAAATTTGAGGTTTTTTTACTGGTCCGACCCCTCCCCCCCTAGACCTGTAGGAAGGACGTAATATTCATGTAAATAGCAAAAGTTTGAGAGAGCTTTTTTTGCTCTTCAGAAAAGTATAGCACGTCCAGCTCATCATAAAATTCGAGCGCCACTGGTCCACCCCCCCTAGACTAAATCCTAAATCCGCCCCTGGAGCCATCATCATTCCTTTAACCCTCTCTTAAGTGATTATTCATCACAGTCACAGTGTCTTATCAGACATGTTGTGAACTCGTAAAATGCATTAAGTCGGAGCTAGAGTATTGCCGACACGAATATTATCAATAGTTTTTAAAACTGTAGCTCGCCATCGTTCGCAATTTACTGTCACTTCAGTGGCGCTCTTGATACTCATATCCAGCAACTGTTTGTGTGATTAATAGCTACAATATAAAACTGGGAATTTTTCAGACGTTTTGGCAGCAACTCTTAGGACAAACAATACTTGAATATATCTGAAAAGTACAAGACATTACCATGGTAACACTTTTTTGGAAGCAATGTAAATACAATTAGTTTTAAGATCACCCACCGCGAGTCTACAGCAAGTAGGCACTTCAGAAAAATGAAAATGAACAGGAGTTCCTAAATTATAATAAAAACCTTTTTTTCCTAATTACCTCGTCATCGGTGTAGTCGTCATGTTCTTTCCTCTTTTTTCCAACTTCCCTTACTACACTTTGATTTGCGTGAAACTTTAATCTTTCTGGTTTACAAGTAATGATATAATACTAACTGTAGCAGACACACACAATCCCATACAATCACAACAAGAAAAAATAAACACCTGGTCGCAGAAAGCACTCCACGACAAACATAGATAACATATTACAAAAGAGCACTTAATGAAAATCACTCATATACCTGGCTGCAGAATGACCAGCTCTTTCCAGAAACGGGTTTTATGCTTGCTATTCAGGACCAAAAGTAACTGCAACGAGAAACTACAAGAAATACATTATTAAAGATCCATCAATAACCAACTATAGTTGCATAAACTGTCACCAACGGAAGAAAACAATAGATCACATAATAAATGCGTGCAAAACTCTCGCTGGAACCGAAAACACAGATCCATATTATAATAACACACTGACATCGGTACTCGACAATAATCAATATAAACTATACTGGAACGTTGAAATACTGACACATCCCAGCCAATAGATCGGATATAGTTTTACAGTCAAAGACCGACATACTTGTCTATTTAATAGATATTGCTATCCCTAATGATATGAATATTCAAACCATTTAGGCTGGGCTTAATAAAACCGCTCTGGAAACAAAATAAAGTTATTAGGTCCCCCTCATTATGTCGGTCTCAGGCCTTACACCAAACACATTCACACCACACCTGCAATAGTTAGGCCTGGACGAAAAGTGACACAAAGTATTCCAAAAGGCTGTAATTCTGAAGACCTGTAATATTGTACGATTCTTCCTAAATTCAGATCAGTAATAGTTCAGGTGTTGACTTGGCACTGCCCGTCAACGCTTGTTGCTACCACAATTATGCGAGAGAAACTTAGAGGGTGAGGAAAATAATAAATATTGCCTTTATTTATACTTACTGAGTACATAATGTGGACTATATCTAAGATAACCTAAAAACTAAGTATATAATCATAGTACTTTGACTTGTTTTTCTTAGCAGAAGCTTATGTACGTATGTAATAATTTATATTTGTGAAGATGAAATATGGCTATATTGAATTTGCCAACAACGACTGTTTTAAACGAACCTTCATATCAGGCAGCTATTTCATAACTCATAAATAATTCAAAAAGAAATTAAAGCAAAGGCTTCTGAACTCTTTGAACTGATACAATGTACAACTCCATATGCCATATCTCTTAATAATGCTGTGGATAACACTATATAGGTATTTTCTCTTTTTTTTGGATATGTTCTTTGGGTAATCTTTGTGCTTATTTCTCACCGTATGTTTATAAATACGATACTGTTATATTCAACGAATGTATGTATTCATATTATGAGTTGTGTATATTTTAATTTGATTACCTTAAATAGGTTGAGTTGAAAAATAGCACTTGCTAATACTCCACCTTTTCAATTTTTTATTATCCCTCGAATTGCATATTAATTTGTACAAAATCGAATAAAGAATCTTTATTATTATTTTTATAAGTCAGACGCCTTCCGAAAGGAAAAGCTGAACGTGGCAACAATGCGTGCGGCTACTGTTTCGCGCCTAATTGGATAATTGGATCATTAGGTCGGAAGAAAAAAATTTGCAAAACACATTCAATTATACCCAGTGTTTTGCCATATTGTTTTTGCCAAGCGGTGTTCTGTGTCGCTACACCCAAATAATAGCCTACCGCTGTCTGTTTTGAAATATGCAACTTGATAACTATAAATGATACACCTGACGAATCGGTTAGCTTGCTACATTGTAAACGTAACTGCAGTTCGTACAGGTAGAATTATCACTCATTGAAAAAATTGAATTAGTGACAAGGTGGGGGTTTTTTGAGACACCCAAAGATGGTTATGTTAAAACTTTGCTATCCACCTTGACGAAATGCAGCAAGAACTGCAGTGTTGTATATAGATGATGGGCGAGGGGTACTGAGAGCAGTGATGTTATTATAAACAGAAAAATTAAGTTCGATTTATCCGAATAAAGCCCCAAAATATGGGTTTGAAATAATTTTTTACTCCTTTTCTTCAGTGGACAGACTACAGTATTTAGCCATAGCAAGCTGTCAAGAGTCCCTCAAAAAGGCTAGTGAATTTGAGAAATATAGGCACCGAACTATTTTTACTCTGCTCGCAGTATTGAGTTTGACGAAAATCTAAAATTTCAGATCTTCAGGCGTTGGATAATTCAGGGTGTTGATCACAAGTCCGGTCGCTGTTTTGAGTTTCACTCTCGTTTGACGAAAATCAAAAATTTCAGATCATCTCAAATTCGGTCGTAGTTTTGAATTCCAGTCTCGATTGGTGGGTATCAAAAATTTCAGATCTTTGAGATTTTCAGGTTTGCCTAAAACATCAAAAATCTTTATTTGGCTTTCTATCAAGATGAAGTGTCGTGTTTCGGATGATTTGAGGGTGCTGATTACAAAGCGGTCGCAGTTTTGAGCATCAATCTCGTTTGAAGAAAATCAAAAATTTCAGATTCTTCAATCTTAAGGTTTTCCTAAAAAATCGGAAATACTTATTTTTATTTCTTTTAAGATGAAACCTCGTGTTTTCGATCATTTCAGGGTACTGACTACAAATCCAGTCGCAGTTTTGAGTTCCAGTCTCGAACCAAAAATTTCAGATCTTCCAGATTCTAAGGTTTTCCTAAAAAATCGAAAATACTTATTTGGATTTCTATTGAGATGAAACCTCGTGTTTTGGATAACTTGAGGGTGCTGATTACAAATCCAGTCGCAGTTTTGGGCTTCAGTCTCGTTTGACGAAAATAGATGTGTCAGATCTTCAGGTTTGCCTAAAGAATCGAAAAATTTTATTTGGCTTCCTATTAAGATGAAACCTTGCGTTTTGGATAATTTGAGGGTGCTGATTAAAGATCGTAAACTTTTGGTGGGGGTTCTCGCTGGTCATTGCCGGCTGAACCGACATTTTTGTCACTCATAAGAGTGGTAGGGGGCTCATATATTCGGCACAATGGCGTTCGGGGAGGAGTCACTTTTTTCAGTGAGATTTTCAGATTGTCGGGTTCGACAAGGACCTTTTTAGGACGTAGAAAGAGCCAAAGGTCACCTCCTCATCACTACTACTTGCCAGAGTGACCTTTAATATTGTGTCTATGTTCGGACACTTTGTAAAATATAATTTATGTTCATAAAGTCACCCAGTTACATATGTTGGCGTTTCATTGAAGCTTTTCACGGCACCCACCTATAGTTCATGTAAAACTTTCCATAATTTGTCTCTTTTTAAGTTTGGCAAGCTCTGGTCTTCATTAATTTCTACTAAAACTTTGTCCAAAGTAGGTATTATTTTTTGGAAATAAAATGAGTGCACTTTTTACCCTATCATTTTTTTGTCACTATCGTCTAGTTGTATGGGTTTTCTCCCTGTTGACTTTTTCGGTAGTACGGTAACACTTCCACCCTTTCGTTGCTTCAGCAGTCTATAAATGGTCGCTTCTCCAACTCCAGTCATAGTTGAACACTTAGAAACTGTACTCCGAACACCGCTAGTTATATGTTCATGTACAAGTGCGTCATGTACATTTAATATTACAGTTTTCAAATGCACCGTTAACTGATACTTTAATTTCACAAGAGTAAAGTTTAACGTTTGTGCCATTTTTATTACACCTAATTAATATCACTACTAACAATTCTGCGTGTTACACTATACCGACTATACCGACCGCAACGTAAATTTTAACTAAAATTAAACAAGGAATCTGCATACAGGTCTTGGAAAAGTATCTGCGTCATACTTTGCGGAAATCCCTAATTACCTGCTCATACACAACTTACATTTAAAAGAGCACGTTTAGTATTTTAGGGGTCCTATGGTTTACATTTTCTAGAAATCAAAAATACATCTTTAGACAGATATAAGCATTAAATTTCATTAAGTATATCCATCTCTCCGTTATATTTAAGTAAATTATACACACAGTTTACCAAGTTGAAAATATGTATTATATATAATAATACTTGTATATAGGTAAATTCACAATATTTCATGTTAGAAATTCTCCGTCACTGTTTTCAGGTGCTACCCTCGATTTTACCTGCTATGCAATAAAATTTTAGCTATCAAAAATTTTCAAATAGACTATAAAATACATATAATTCCACAGAAATTCAATTGTTCTTCTGTCGCAATTAAAATTACGTGTCAATAGACGCAACGGTTGCGTGCCAAAACGGTTTTTCATTTTTTATTGTACCGGCATGTATGTAAAACATAATACGAGCAAAACGACTTGAATTTTTGCAGACGTGTCGTTTTGTTATTTAAACACGTTTAAAGGAAACCTGACACAGTTACCACACATCCATACAAAATCGGAAACAAATGAACAAAACGGGCCAAGAAGTTGCGCCAAATGCGTTTGCAAAATTAAATCGACGCCTTTTTAGCGAATTGCACACAGATTTCGATAGTGGTACAATGTCATGGCCAAGTTGACTGTTACGAGGTTTTTTTAAAATCTATGACTCAAAACAATATATCAATATAGTCCGAAGCTCAAAAACGTATTAGACAACTCAAAATGGAAATGGAGGGTCACTCAATAGTCAAGTCAAGTTCCATCAAGATTTTGGGGATCAACATAAAATGTCCTGGTACGACCAGTCTCCTCCAGCATTGCTTCTTTTGGAAAACCTCGACGCTGTGGAATGAGCTGCCGGGGAATGTGTTTTCCGGCGGCTACAACTTGTAGCGTTTCAAATTTAAGACATACTTATCCTCTCTCAGCGCTTCTACAGCGCCATAGGCTTTCAGTCTTTGCGGGAGGCTAACCATAAAAAACTGGTATACATTCACTGGTATAACAAAATATCTATCTATCTAGATCTTCCTCTGAAGCGCATGCAAAACTCTCGCTAGAACTGAGTACACGGCTAGACATGATTCTGCAGCCAAAATCATGCATCAAGCACACAGGCAAAACTATCAATGCAAAAAAAAACAGATATAGCGTTTCAGATAAAGGCAGACAAAGTAACCTACTTAATTGATATTGCTATTCCCAATGATGTCAATGTTCAAAACACCTACGCTGGGAAAATATCTAAATACACTACTCTTGCCATAGAAGTGAAGCGACTCTGGAAAAAAGATAAAGTTAATATTGTCCCTCATTATGTCGGTCTCAGGCCTCACACCGAACACATTTACACAACACCTACAACAGTTAGGCCTGGACGAAAGATTACACAAAGTATTCCAAAAGTATGTAGTGCTTAAGACCTATAATATAGTACGATCTTTCCTAAATTCCGATCCGTAATAGTTTACGTGTTGACTTGGCACAGCCCGTCAACATTTGTTGCTACCGCAGTCATGCGAAAGAAGCTTGAAAAAACATACTAATAATAATAATTTTTTTTGAAATTTCTTTTGTATTGCAACAAAAGTTTTACAATATATTTAAACATACAATTCTCTAAGACAGTGTTTTAAACACTGGTATCGAGAATATACACATTGCGCCTAAAAACTAACAATGTATAGACTTACAATAGCGACAGTTATTACATATTATTTTACAGCCACTATTTTTATAATACAAAATTATGACCGTAATTGCACTATTTATTTTGGAAACGGTTACATTAATATTCAAAAATAAAACAAAATTTGAGACCATAAATATAGAATATAATTTAATACAAAAGAATGATTTTAAATTAATCACTCCCAAATCAGCACTGGTTAAAGATTCAATTATATACAATGGATTGGAGATGTATAACAAACTTCCTAATTCTTTTATAATTCAAAAAGATTTAAAAGTTTTTCGTAAAAAACTTAAAAACTTCCTATTTCAAAAACCCTATTACACACTAGATGAGTTCTATGACGAATTTTAGTGAATATTCCACATTTTGTTGTTACAGCTTTGTCAATAAGAAATTTGTAAATTCTTAGACAATAAAGCATATTTATCTATCTATTCAGTAGTGACAGTTACCTGCCTTCATTCTACCGCAACAATAAGGCGAAGTTTAGCCTATTGGCTACTCTGACACAAGGCCCGGTTTCACCACAATATTTCATCCAGGATTAAAACATTATCTGGGATTAAATCCTAGAGGATTTTATAAACTAGTTTCACCACATTCTTATCCAGGATTAAGCACGTATATCCGAGATAAAATTTAATCCCCCGTATTTGGCGAATAAAATGTTTAATGGGAGATTTAGAATGCAGATGACAGTTGAGGTGACGTGGCTGACGTGTCTGCGGACTTCAAGGGTGTACAAATGTTGCAATTTGGAGATGTGAAGAAGAGGTAGTTTCAAGGCATTCTTAAGCTACGAGTTTTACAGAAGCCATAGTGTCAAGTGTCGTACTGGGGTATTTCTTAAAGAATCATGGCTCGTCTTTTGATGAACTACAACAAGCTTCTATCAAATTAATGTGGGTAAATCCCGACCGACCCAGCCATCAGCTATGTGCGGTAACGACGCACCATGAATCCTTGTACGTCCCGTTGAAGTAGTACTTAAATCGTCGACCGGGCAGAGGTGACGTGGCTGACGTGTCTGCGGGCACGAAAAAACCACAACAAAATCTCAATAGAACAAAGGAAACACAAAATTGAAAATGAACACCGCTATCCAGTATCCACTATGACCACACCCAGAATTATGTCAAATTCATGTCAGATTCTCAAAATTGTGAGGTTATAAATGCTCCCGTTACGCTGTTGCCACGGTTTAGTTTGAATATATCCGAGATTAGTTAATCCTAGATATATTTGCGCAGGTGAAACAGAAATTAATCTAATCGCGGACGAAATACTTCGATTAATTTTATCCAAGATTACGTAATACGGGATTAGTATGGGATTGGTGAAAACGGGCCTTAAGCTGCTGACATGTGAGCGAAACACGTGTCGGATTCGAAAAAAAATCGGTTTTTCGAGTAGTTGTACTTCATGTCCAATCTAACCTCACTTTCTTTCTTTCCAGTCCTTCTTCGGCCGCTCGTACAACAACCTGAGCTCGATCTCCGAATGCAAGAACAACGGCGAGTGCGTGATCAACAAGAAGAACAGGACGGCTTGCAAGGCGTGCCGACTGCGCAAATGTCTGTTGGTCGGCATGTCGAAGAGCGGCAGTCGATACGGCCGCAGGTCCAACTGGTTCAAGATCCACTGCCTCCTGCAGGAGCAACAGCAGCAACACCAACAGCATCAGCAGCAAGCGGGGGTGAACAACGGACCCCAGGGGATGAAAGCGCCCCAGAAGACGCCGCCCATGCATCCCGGCATGGGCGGCATGGGGCTGCTGGGGATGAACTCCTTCCCGCCGCCCATGCTGCACTTGCCCAAGACCAAGGAGGAGCTCATGATACTAGGTGAGTGTCTTTCATATGAATACCTAGAATAGAAACATCTTTAAACTATGGCAGACCAAAATATTTTGTTAGAAAAGTTGACCTACTTGACAGAGAGTTGAGATGAAGACTCGTGTTTTTGATGATTTGAGGGTGCTGATAAGAAAACTGGTCGCAATTTTCAGTGTCAGTTTCATTTGACGAAAATAAAAAAATTCAGATTTTTCAGATCTCCAGGTTTGTCTAAAAAATCCAAAACTTTTATTTGGCGTTCTATTGAGGTCAAACCTTTACATTTTGTGGTTTGCTTAAAAAATCGAAAATCTTTATTTGGCTTCCTATTAAGATGAAACCTCGTATTTTGGATAACTTGAGGGTGCTGATTAGAAATCCGGTCGCAGTTTTGGCTTTCAATCTCGTTTGTCGAAAATCAAAATTTTCAGATCTTTCAGATTTTCAGGTTTGCCTAAAAAATCGAAAATCTTTATTTGGCGTCCTATTATTTGGTACAACTTGAGGGTGCTGATCACAAGTCTGGCCGCAGTTTTGAGTTTCAGTCTCGTTTGACGAAAATCAAAGTTTTCAGATCTTTCAGATTTGCAGGTTTGCTTGAAAAATCGAAAATCCTTATTTGGCTTCCTATTGAGATGAAACCTCGTGTTTTGGATAACTTCAGGGTGCTGATTATAAGTCGGGTCGCAGTTTTCAGTTTCAGTCTCGTTTGGCGAAAATCAAAATTTTCAGATCTTGCAGATTTGCAGGTTTGCCTGAAAAATCGAAAATCCTTATTTGGCTTCCTATTGAGATGAAACGTCGTATTTTGGACAACTTGTGGGTGCTGGTCAAAAGTCTGGTCGCAGTTTTGAATTTCAGTCTCGTTTGACGAAAATCAAAATTTTCAGATCTTTCAGATTTTTAGGTTTGCCTAAAAAATCGAAAATCTTTATTCAACCTTCCTATTGAGTTGAAACCTCGTGTTTTGGATAACTTGAGGGTGCTGATTGTAAGTCTGGTCGCAGTTTTCAGTTTCAGTCTCGTTTGGCGAAAATCAAATTTTCAGATCTTTCAGATTTTCAGGTTTGGCTCAAAAATCGAAAATCTTTATTTGGCTTCCTATCAAGATGAAACGTCGTGTTTTCGATAACTTGAGGGTGCTGATTATAAAACTGGGCGCAGGTTTGAGTTTCAGTCTCGTTGGACGAAAATCAAAATTTTCAGATGTTTCAGATTTGCAGGTTTGCCTGAAAAATCGAAAATCTTTAATTGACTTCCTATTGAGATGAAAACCCTTATCTGGCTTCCTATTAAGATAAAACCTCGTATTTTGTATAACTTGAGCGTGCTGATCATAAGTCTGGTTGCAGTTTTCAGTCTCAGTCTCGTTTGGCGAAAATCAAAATTTTCAGATCTTTCAGATTTGCAGGTTTGCCTGAAAAATCGAAAATCTTTATTTGGCTTCCTATTGAGATGAAACCTCGTATTTTGGACAACTTGAGGGTGCTGATCACAAGTCTGGTCGCAGTTTTGAGTTTCAGTCTCGTTTGACGAAAATCAAAATTGTCAGATCTTTCAGATTTGCAGGTTTGCCTGAAAAATCGGAAATCCTTATTTGACTTCCTATTGAGATAAAACCTCGTATTTTGGATAACTTAAAGGTGCTGATTACAAATCTGGTTGCAGTTTTGAGTTTCAGTCTCGTTTGACGAAAATCAAATGTTTCAGATCTTGCAGATTTTCAGGTTTGCCTAAAAAATCGAAAATCTTTATTCAGCTTCCTATGAAGTTGAAACCTCGTGTTTTGGATAACTTGACGGTGCTGATTATAAGTCTGGTCGCAGTTTTCACTTTCAGTCTCGTTTGACGAAAATCAAAATTTTCAGATCTTTCAGATTTTCGGAATTGCCAAAAAAATCGATAATCTTTATTTGGCTTTCTATTAAGATGAAACCTCGTGTTTTGGATAACATGAGAGTGCTGATTGCAAAACCGGACGCAGTTTTGAGTTTCAGTCTCGTTTGACAAAAATCAAAATTTTCAGATCCTTCAGATTTGCAGGTTTGCCTGAAAAATCGAAAATCTCTATTTGGCTTCCTATTAATATGAAACCTCGTGTTTTGGATTACTTTAGGGTGATAATTAGAAATCCGGTCGCAGTTTTGACTTTCAGTCTCGTTTGCCGAAAATCAAAATTTTCAGATCTTTCAGGTTTTCAAGTTTGCTAAAAGATCGAAAATCTTTATTTGTTTTCCTATTAACATGAAGCCTCGTGTTTTTTATAACTTGGGGGTGCTGATTCAAAACCGGGCGCAGTTTTGAGTTTCAGTCTCGTTTGACGAAAATCAAAATTTTCAGATCTTTCAGATTTTCAGGTTTGGCTAAAAGATCCAAAACCTTTATTTGGCTTCCTATTAAGATGAAACCTCGTATTTTGAATAACTTGAGGGTGCTGATTATAAGTCTGGTCGCAGTATTCAGTTTCAGTCTCGTTTGACGAAAATCAAAATTTTCAGATCTTTCAGATTTGCAGGTTTACCTGAAAAATCGAAAATCTTTATTTGGCTTCCTATTAAGATGAAACCTCGTGTTTTGGATAACTAGAGGGTGCTGATTGCAAAACCGGACGCAGTTTTGAATTTCAGTCTCATTTGACGAAAATCGAAATTTTCAGATCCTTCAGATTTGCAAATTTGCCTGAAAAATCGAAAATTTTTATTTGGCTTCCTATTAAGATGAAACCTCGTGTTTTGGATAACTTGAGGGTGCTGATTGCAAAACCGGGCGCAGTTTTGAATTTCAGTCTCATTTGATGAAAATCAAAATTTTCAGATCTTTCCGATTTACAGGTTTGCCTGAAAAATCGAAAATCTTTATTTGGCTTTCTATTGAGATAAAACCTCTTGTTTAAGATAAGATGAGGACGCTGATTACAAATCCGATCGCAGTTTTGAGTTTAAGTCTCGTGTGACAAAAATCAAAAATTTCAGGTATTTCAAATCTTCAGGTTTGCCTAAAAAATCGAAAATCTTTATTTGGGTTCCTATTAAGATGAAACCTCGTGCTTTCGATAACTTGGGGCTGCTGATTATAAATCCGGTCGCAGTTTTGAGTGTCAGCCTTGTTTGACGAAAATCAAAATTTTCAGGATCTCCAGATTTATCTAAAAAATCTAAGATCTTTACTTGGCCTCCTATATAAATATGAAACGTGATATTTTGGATAATTTGAGGATTCTGATTATAAGTCCGATCACAGGTTTGAGTTTTGGTCTCGTTTGACAAAAATAAAAATAAGTTCAGTTCTTCTGGATCTTCAGATCTGCCTCAAAAATAGAAAATCTTTATTTGGCTTTCTATTCAGATGAAACCTCGTGTTTTGGATCATATGAGGGCGCTGATAACAAATCCGGTCACAGTTTTAAGTTTAACTCGTCTAACCTGTTTCAACTGCACAGTTCTCTTAGCTGTAGTCTTAAAAATAATTTACTATAGCACCGGTTCATAATTTTTTTAAACAACCTCGTATTTTATACTTTTAAAAACCCTACAGGGGTACCTAACTAAAACACTAAAACAGTTCATCTTTCTCTATGGTCCAATGAAGTGTAATGAGTTAAAGTACTTATATTTTGTTATCAGGTACTTCCTTACTTTGTTTTTTTTTCAATATGACGGAAAAAGACCTATTATTATTCTGATTTTCCAAGTTTCTCTCGCATGACTGCGGTAGCAACAGGTGTTGACGGGCTGTGCCAAGTCAGCACCTGAACTATTACGGATCGGAATTTAGGAAAGATCGAACTATATTGCAGGTTTTCAGGATTACAGACTTCTGAAATATTTTTTGTAACCTTTCGTCCAGGCCTAACTGTTGTAGGTGTGGTGTAAATGTGTTTGGTGTAAGGCCTGAGACAGACATAATTAGGGGGACAATGGTAACTTTGTTTTGCTTCCAGAGTCGTTTTATTTCTATCGCAAGGTCCGTGTATTTAGATATCTTCCCAGCGTAGGCGTTTTGGATATTCGTATCGTTGGGAATAGCAATATCTATCAAATAGGTAACTTTGTCTGCCTTCGACTGGAAAACTATATCTGGCCGATTTGCCGGGATAGTCTTATCGGTATGTATTTCAACGTCCCAGTACAGTTTATATTCATTGTTTTCGAGTACTGATGTCGGTGTGTAATTGTAATATGGATCTGTGTTTTCTATTAGCTTGTTTGTTGTGGCTAGTGCTTGGTGAATGACTTTGGCTGCAGAGTTATGTCTAGCTGTGTACTCGGTTCCAGCTAGAGTTTTGCATGCGCTTGTTATGTGGTCTATTGTTTCTTTTTGTTGGTGGCACTTTCTGCAATTGTCGTCGGTTATGGATGTATCTTTAATTATGTATTTCATGTAGTTCCTTGTCGCAATCACTTGGTCCTGGATAGCAAGCATAAAACCCTCGGTTTCTGGAAACAGTTGGCCATCCTGCAGCCAGGTGTATGATTGTCTTTCATTAATGTGGTCTTGTTATTATTATATTGATTTTTCAAGTTTATCTCGCATTACTGCGGTAGCAACAGATGTTGACGGGCTGTGCCAAGTCAACACCTGAACTATTATTGATCGGAGTTTAGGAAGGATCTTACAATATTGCAGGTCTTCAGGATTACAGACTTTTGAAATATTTTGTGCAACCTTTCGTCCAGGCCTAGCTGTTGTAGGTGTGGTGTAAAATTGTTTGGTGTAAGGCCTGAGACAGACATAATGAGGGGGACAATTGTGACTTTGTTTTGTCTCCAAAGTCGTTTTATTTCTATGGCAAGGTCCGTGTATTTGGATATCTTCCCAGCGTAGGTGTTTTGGATATTCACATCGTTTGGAATGGCAATATCTATCAAAAAGGTACTTTTGTCGGCCTTTGACTGGAAAACTATATCTGGTCTATTGGCTGGGATAGTTTTGTCTGTATGTATTTCAACGTCCCAGTATAGTTTGTACCGATCGTTTTCGAGTACTGATGTCGGAGTGTAATTGTAGTATGGATCTGTGTTTTCTATTAGTTTGTTTGCTGTGGCTAGTGCTTGGTGTATGACCTTGGCCGCAGAGTTATGTCTGGCTGTGTATTCGGTACCGGCAAGAACTTTGCATCCGCTTGTTATGTGATCTATTGTCTCTTTTTGTTGGTGACATTTTCTGCAGTTATCTTCTGTTATGGATGGATCTTTAATTATGTATTTCTTGTAGTTTCTTGTCGCAATAACTTGGTCCTGGATAGCAAGCATAAATCCTTCAGTTTCTGGAAAGAGCTGGCCATCCTGCAGCCAGGTGTATGACTGTTTTTCGTTTATGTGGTCTTGCGTAATACGGTATCTATGCTTGCCATGGAGTGGTTTCTGCGACCAGGTGTTTATTTTTTCTTGTTGCGATTGTGCGGGATTGTATGTGTCTGCGGCGTGGTCTGGACATGATAGGTTGAGTGGTGTATAGTTTTTGTCTGCTTTTACTATTGCTCGATGTAAATTTGTTTGTTTGTTTTGGAAGAAATGTCTGAGTGTCTTTATCTGCCTTGTGCGTAGTGACTGTATATCTATAATCCCTCTGCCTCCTTGTTTCCTGTCTATGGTGAGCCTTTCTTTGCATGCGTTTGGATGTGACATTCGGTGTTTCGTGAGTTCTGTCCGTATGAGGATGTGGATGTTTTTTATTATTATTATTATTATTATTATTATTTCATTCCAGGTTTAGACGAATACAACAAGCACTCAGCATCACCCTCAGTAAGCTCGCCAGAATCTCACAACTCAGACTCTTCAGTAGAAATCAACGATGGAAGGCGGTTACCTCTATTTCCTGGACTGCTTCATCCTGCTACCTTCTTACCCCCACCAGGACTGTTATTTCCTCCTGGTTACCCGCCACTGTATCCAGGACTGCTCCAACCCGCCAACAACAATAACAGGTTTGTATAACATTTTATTTATTTATTAAAAGTATCATTAGTTAAAAGAAAACAAAAAGTTACTTCCTGAAGCAGCTCCAAAATTAATTTTTGTAAAATATTTATGCTTTGTTATAACACAATTTTTTTATTTTTCAATTTTATATCAAGAAATATTCAAAGTAGCAGTTTAAATTATTTTGTTTCCATTAAATCTTTAGTAAAATTAATATTTACTGACAAATCTAAAATTGTCAAATATGGTGAATGTACATCTCGCAATACCAACGTAACTTCCGGAGTTCCACAGGGCTCTCATTTAGGTCCGTTGTTGTTTATTATATTTATTAACGATCTGGCTGGCGGTAGTGCATAGTGAAATTCTGATGTTTACAGAAGATGTGAAGATTTTTAGAGCTGTATAGAACATGCCTGATGCCAAAATGTTTCAAAAGGAATTAGATCGCATTTCACATTGGTGCGATGTTAATGTCCTTGTTTAAGTGCTTCAAAATATTAAAAAATATTAACATTCAATTTGCATACTCGTATTAGAAGTATCATCAGCACAGCGTTCTAGCTGCTAGGTTTTGTAGATCCGAATAGTGTTGAACTGTCACTTCATTGATTTAAAATTCTGTATTGTTCACTAGTCCATTCTTTACTGGAGTGCTGTAGCTCCATCTGGTCACCAAGTTACAGTACACATATTTTTCAAATATAGAGTGTACAAATAAAATGTTTAAGAATATATGCCTCTAAAATCGGCTGCACAAGAGAAGAGTATAGTTACACTGACACATTTCTCTATATGAATATAAGGCCCGATTTTATCAACATGCAGATTTTAACAAAGACTTTGACCAATCAGAGCAGCCCTTTTAAGAACATGCATCTGTCAAAGTACTCTGAAAATTATTGATTTCTCTTGAATTTGACCTCAAAAAGCTCAAAAATGACATAATTTATATACAATCGAGCATTGTAAATCATCTAGCATCTTTTCCAGTCTGATTTTCTATCCCAAATCGGTGAAAAATTGCATTTTCAACCAATCAGATTCCAGATTCCATTTCCATTTGATCGCTGGTTTCATGCTGTATTAAATGCTATGATGACAAGAAATTCACTCATTGCATTATTTGGATAAAACAATAATTTACTATCGATAATAATTATGAATACCTGCCATATATCTTTGTTTTATAGCAAAAAGAGGTAAAAATAGCACTTTGTTACATTTCAAATGTTACAGCTACTTCCAAAACGCATGTGCATTACTGGTTGCCTATTCAGAACCCCAGAACGCCAAAGCTTGCCATTTTATAATTAAAATTAAGTATAACCCTATTTGATGTACAGTGCACCTGTGAATACTTCTATAAGAAGATCTATAACAAACATACATTCAGTAAATGAAAGATTGATTCTTCATAAAAGTATGTATTTTCATATAATCCATCTGACTGACGGACGTGGGATTTTTAATTATAAAATAAGGTAGGTAGTTGCTGTGATTGATATAGGTACCTACTACTTTTATCACAAATTATCCCAGTTTGCAATTAGTAATTATACATTAATTATAATGTAAACATGGAAAATGTGGCATTAATTTGCAAATCAATCGCTTTGTTCTGATATTCTGCTATGATTTTGATCCATGAATTTCTAAAATATCTTTGACAAAAGTGTCATCCAGCTTTGAAATTTCGTTTTCAATATTGATGAAATACTACTGGATGACACTTATTAACATAGCCCTCAATACCCAATAGAAAGCTAAATAACATCCAATAGAAAAGTTTTGTTAAATTCTTTGTTAAATATGCATGTTGATAAAATCGGCCCTAAGTATCACAACGTGGAAAAGGATTCGACTTATTTTTGTTAAACAAATTAAATTCTTCCGATTGAATGATAACCCTAAGAGCACGCGACATCCTGATCACGTTTTACTTACAGTTTAATTTCACGAATTATGGTTTAAATGAACCCATAGCTAGAATTGATAGGTTGTACACCAAGTGTAGATACATTTGGGTTTTCTTGTGGTGTTTTCAAAAGTCTTGTCAAAAACACTCGTAATCTGTAATATGCTTTTCTACATTTATAATGAGGGTTTTACCTGTGCAATAAATAATACTATAAATTTTCGTGTACAACGTCACACAGTTTTTAACTCCTCTACCTTTTGTCACAGTTCGTTGCCTCCACCCCATTTGGACTCTAATATTTCTTTATACAGGGTGTCCAATTAGTGTGTAAGTTATTTGGTTACTTAAGACGCATATTCTAAAAATATTTTAAAATGTACAGGGTGTTGCGTGAAAGCAGAATAGTGATCAACTTGATTTTTTTATATGGAACTATAAATTTTTTTAAATTGTTCTAGTTTCCATCATTGATCTCTATCCAACCCTAAAATATTTTTGGGATCGGTTGCGATGTTGCCAAGTTATAATTTATTTTCTATTATTTTCCGGATTTGCAAGGTCGCAAGTAATACGTCCAAATTGATATATTCCTTTAACTTTTCTCAATAATATTATACAGCGGGTTACTTGAATATCAAGTGGATATTATTTTGGATGTCACCAGCAATTTGTATCTACAGGGTGTTTTTGGCAGAATTTCAAATTACGGCAACTTCATGGTCATTTTACTTTGTTTTTTAAATGTAACACCCTGTATGTTTTATTTTAAATCGAAATATCTACTAATGCCCTATCTCGCCTTGTAATTTTTTTTTCGCGTTTGGCGCCGCCAAGTCATAAATTATTTTTCCAAATTTTTAAACAAATATTCCCGATTTTATTGTATTTTTAATAGAATCCTCTACTTATTTTTATTGTAGTGAATTGCACATGTCGAACTTAGTAAGATCTCAAAATTTCAAAATTTTATTTCTAATAATTACTGAGATACGGCAACACCGCTTTTTCAGTAAACGGTACCGGAACACTTAAATATTTCCAAAACCGCCACAGCTGGAGAGGTGAAATTCAACACTTGGGGGTTTTTGAACATACAGAATTCAAAAACGCTAACAGAGGTGTTGTCAGATTTACCATTTTTACGTTATAATTTTGAATGGAATGCCCTACTTATGAAGTCTAACGTAAAAGTGGTAAATCTGACAACACTGCTGTTAGGGTTTTTGAATTCTGTATGTTCAAAAACCCCCAAGTATTGAATTTCACCTCTCCAGCTGTGGCGGTTTTGGAAATATTTAAGTGTTCCGGTACCGTTTACTGAAAAAGCGGTATTGCCGTATCTCAGTAATTATTAGAAACAAAATTTTGAAATTTTGAGATCTTACTAAGTTCGACATGTGCAATTCATTGCAATAAAAATAAGTAGAGGATTCTATTAAAATCGGGAATATTTGTTTAAAAATTTGGAAAAATAATTTATAACTTGGCGGCGCCAAACGCGAAAAAAAATTACAAGGCGAGATAGGGTATTAGTAGATATTTCGATTTAAAATAAAACATAAAGGGTGTTACATTTAAAAAACAAAGTAAAATGACCTTCAAGTTGCCGTAATTTAAAATTCTGCCAAAAACACCCTGTAGACACGAATTGCTGGTAACATCCAAAATAATATCCATTTAATATTGAAGTAACTCGCTGTATAATATTATTGATAAAAGTTGAAGGAATATATCAATTTGGACGTATTACTTGCGACCTTGCAAATCCGGAAATTAATAGAAAATAAATTATAACTTGGCAACGTCGCAACCGATCCCAAAAATATTTCAAGGCCGAATAGAGATCAATGATGGAAACTAGAAGAATTTAAGAAAAAGTTATAGTTCCATATAAAAAAATCAAATGTATTACTATCCTACTTTCCCGCAACACCCTGTATATTTCAAAATATTTTTAGAATATGCGTCTTAAGTAACCAAATAACTTTTGTATTTGACATTTTCCTCTATCAGGTATACTTTGCGAGATATCGAAGAATTACCCACTAGCTGGATACCCTGTATATTTCGAAATAAATAACACCCCACTAACGTCCCTCCTATTTTCTTTCAGGCTGATGCGCAACCACAACCCGGGCGTGGAGACGTTCAGCAAGCGCATCTTCCTGGACGCCGTCCTCCAATCGCAGCGCTCCCCCACCCCCGAGGAGGCGGAGCCGCCGACGGCCGCCGACAGTCCCCTCCCACTGCAGGAGGACCCGATCGACCTCAGCATGAAGCCGGCCAGCGACCGAGGCTCCTCCCCCAGCCACAGCGACCGGTCCGGTTCGGTGGTCACGGAAAGGGGCGGGCACGGCAGCGAGGCCGACGAGGAGAGCGACTGCGACAGCGAGGGGGGGTTGAGGGGGGTGCAGATGCTCCGACCGACGCCGCTGGATCTCACCACCAAGGTGTGACCGGCAGGAAGAGTGCTGGCCGGCTGGGAGCTATCACCACCGTGATGATGTGTTCTTGCGGGGTATCTGACGCATTTATTAAAAGCATAGGCGTAGTTAGGTGGGGGCTCGGGGGGGCTTAGCCCCTCCAAGAATGAAATTAGCCGCCAAAAAATCCTAAAATAGCTCGTTCTGTTAAGTCTTTGTACCTAGGGCGGGAACTTGAGCCCGCCAGATCCAGGGACTTAAGCCCCCCCAGATTTAGGGACTTGCCTATGATTAAAAGATGGTTTGCCTTTTGTGAAATGTTACTAGAATCTTTTTATTATTATTAGGTTTAATACAGTAGAAAGTAAATCCTATCCCAGCTTTTTCACTATTTAATAGAAAAGGTTCTTTGGAGTTTGACATAAGTTATGCAGAGGTTTCTTTACTCAAAAGGCCGACGCTTTGGCGTTTATTTTACGCCTTCTTCAGGGCTGTCGAGCATACCACCAAGGGATGACATGTCACTTTGATTCAAATAAAAAAATTCAGATCTTTTGACAAACGTCATTTTTTTATTTACTTATTTATCGTATGGCTCAAAAACATGACAATAGTAAATACAGATTAAAAGAAAAACTATTATAACCTATACTAAAATAAAATATATACAGCTACAAACTAAGATACATAGTCTTTGGTATTTACAAGTTGATGTCAAGTTCTTTCAACCACTTCAGCGCCAACGGTGTGGCTGTGAAGAACTCTTCTCGCAATCCCTGAAACGCACGCAGTTCACATTCGCTCGTAATATGGTTTATAGTTTGGCGGGGCGCGCCACAGTCACATAAGGGAGATTGCACATAGCCCCACTTGTAAAGGGAGTCGGCACATCTGCCGTGGCCTGTTCGGACTCTATTAAGTTTTACCCACTCTTTCCGGGGTAGTTCTGATCCTGGAAGTAAGGCTGCCCCCATAAATGCGCATCGCGAGTGGTGTTCCGCAAAACCTTCCCACTGGGAGCGCCATTGGTTTAAGGAGGCGAAGTTATTGGTTTTAAGCCCTTCTGCATCCCTTATTGGTGGTTGTCGGGATTTAAGTCTGTTTATCTGCAACGGGGGTGGATGGGCAGTTTGTTGTTGGCCGTAATCTTGTTATACTCCCTTAGAAGGGCGTCAGTCCTTCGCAGCTGCGGTGGGGCTATTCCAGAGAGTACAGGCAGCCATTGAGTTGGGGTTGTCTTAACTGCGTCATTTATTATTCTCTTTCAACATCTTCTGGAATGTTTTTTGTTGTTTGAGCCAAACGGACAAGTCATCCCTTGGTGCTATAAGGGTAGTAGTAGTAGTAGTAGCTTTATTTTCACGAAAGTACAATGTACAGGTGAATCGTTAAAAACAACATAGAGTCTATACATTAAAATGTGTACCCTTAAAATGTTCAACAGTATAAAAGCAATGTTTCAGAAGAAGCTTCTTTGTGGCAATCTTGAAGCGACAGTAATCAAGATTTCTTATGTTTGGGGGAATACAGTTATACAAGTCAATTTTCAATGAGTTTTTTACTGACTTATTCAGTTTATAAAAGGGCATTCTGACGGCATTAGAGTTCCTTGTATTATAATCATGGAAGTCAGCTCCAACAGCAAGCTGATCTAGCTGCTTATGTACCTCCAATATAGACGCGTGAATAAAGCTCTTTTCTGCAATACAAATATTTTTTGGGCATGGCTAGAGTTGCCCCACAGCACAACACCATAAGTTAAATGGGAGTGGATTAGCGCAAAATAACTTGAAAGTAGTATATCAAAACTCAGTGCTTTCTTCAAATTACGGAGAACAAAAATATTTTTTGATAATATGTTTTGTAAGTAGCAAATATGATCATTCCATGAGAGCCTATCGGCAATGAGTAATCCTAAGTATTTTATTGATTTACCCTCAATGTAGTTGTTATTAGTAGAGAAAACAATGCTATCAGTTTTTTCTCTATTGAGTAGCAGTGAGTTCATAGTGAACCAGTCATTTGCATTATGCAGTGCCTCATCACTGTTGATTTTTAATGCATGTAGGTCTTTGTTGCTAGTGATGATGGTGACATCATCAGCATAGGCAACACACTTATATGGTGATAGATATCTGAATATATCATTGATATATACGATAAAGAAGAACGGATGCTCGATAGCCCTGAAGGAAGCGTAAAATAAACGCCAAAACGTCGGCTTTTTGAGTAAAGAAGCCTCTGCAGTACTTTATTATCCGAAAATCAAAAGAACCTTTTCTATTAAATTACACGATTTTGTTGCGCAAAAAATGTTCTTGAATCCATATGAATTTATTATTGGTTAGAAAACACTGCGTAAATACGTCATGTTGAGGTATTGCGTCGAGTAGTTTAACTCATTGTGGTGAAAACTCTTGCAAAATATTAATTGATTACTTTGTTATTTTCTGATTAATTGAGAACGTGTTATGTAGCTTGACTCGTCGATGTAATGTCTTTTACGGAATCTTCCTTTTGATTCTGATTTACCTTATTTTTCAACGGGGCATCAAAAACCTTTTATTACGGACACAAAACACCTTGGAGACACCTCAGATCTTTAGTCTTACTTTATCTTACAATCCTTGAAAGATGATTATAGACCTTTAACATGGAAGGTTATGCAAAACGTTTCTCATGTTTTGACCACTTGTGCTTTCTCTCAATATCAATTTCAAATAATTTTTTTAAACTTGCCATTCTAGATTACAATCTGTAACCAATTGCTATAAGCATTTGCTTTGAAAGTAGATATACCGGCTCATTTTCAAATTTCTTATATGAAGCTTTCCGGAATTCTATGGAATTTGCGGTTTTGCCAATTCAATTTTACTCTTCGTTTGATGTGATTTTTCCCCAGATCTGGGGAAATTTTGGGTAAATTCCAAGGTCCGACCTGGTGAATTTATTTTCATACCATCGCAAAGATGAAGACCATGGGAAAATATAATTATTGTGAAAACAGTATCGTGAGGGTGGACGTATGTGCTGCATCGTCAGCGCGTGGATAGTTAAGCTTCGGCACTTGGTTAGGGAACCCCACATCTCGGGACTTGGAATTTACAAAAAAATTCCCCAGATCCAGGGAAAAATTACAGCAATTACAAGAGTAAAACTTGCGTGGCAACACCGCAATTTCCCCAGAAACTGGGGAAATTTCATGGCAAATTTGAAAATGAGCCATAAGTGACATAGTATATGTACTTTATAGTTAGAGTAATAATTTCCGAGTTATAGAGACCAATAATTATTAATTTTTTTTTTGATCACCTCTCCGCCTCTGGACCGATTTTTAAAGAACATACATTCAGTAAAATTTTCATTTTTGTGTTACTGAGAGATTTCATTATGAATACGTTATCTATTGCATTCCTCATCACATCTTCCTCAGAAAACAATTTCCAGAATTATTCTTAGTTGGCTAGTCTGCAAGTTACCTACATAATGCACCGCCGTCATCGCAAAAGATTGATGGCAGAACGCTTGCCTTAATAATAACGTTAAGTAGAAGAAGAAGAGGAAAATTGGAAGTTGATGGCCAATTAGCCAATGGCAGCCGATCATGAGATGGCATATCAGCGAACTGTTCGATTTCGTCCAAAAACCTTGGAAATTAGTTTCTAGAATACAAAGGATCGTTTCAATACTTCCTTCAGAGAAGGAAGAAAGATTGTAAAGCTCAAAATGTTATACCTATACAAAAAATCGTTTTCATAAAGTGTTATACATCATTTTAAAATGAAACGTGCTAAAAAACAAAATGGCTGTTATAAGCAAAAAGAACATTGTGACGATTTCTCAGAACCAAAACGTCAAAAATAAAAACTGAATGCAAGGATGCGTTGTTCCTGGAAAGTTGCCCGAAATATGTATTTACAGATTTTTAAAGTTTACATATTGAAATAAAAAAATGTTACTTTAATTTCGAAATAAATATCTGTAAAAGCAGCTTCCAAAATCCCTATACATTCCCTACCAATTTTGGACACATTATGTATACCTTACTTACCCTCATAATTGGCTGAATTTGTAATAATTTATTTATGTAGGTGTTTACAAATTAAACCTCATCTATAATGTTGATTTTATATGAACCATATTTTTTATCAGGGTATTATCGGTTAATTACTTGAAGGGAAATACTCCGTATTGAAAAATATTTTTACAATCCACAGTATACGGCTACTGCTTGGCTTAAATATACAGTAAAATTTATAAGAAAAAGTTATCCTAGCTCAATGTCATTATGAACTAATAAATATCGTTCCAATTGAAATAAAACCTGGTCTATAAATCTTGGGTCACTGCACCTTGATCCATTAATTTGAATACATTTGGAGTGTAAAATCTAAAATGTAGGAAAAGTTCATATAATACGGCATCAAGTTTCACAATATGCACCTACTGCTTATCCATAAACTTCGAATGCAGGCTTTGACCACACCAAAAAAGAAACTACTACATGCAAAGCGATTGATAAAGTATGTATAGTCTGGTAAAGTTTTGATGTGTCCTGGTTTTAGTCAAACTCTTTTAAAATTGTTATGTGGAGCTCTAGTTAATTTTAATAGTGATCTTCGGCTTTAGAAGCTAAATATGATACATTTAATTTTGTCTCTACGTATATGTACGTACCAAGCCTTTCTTGAATTATGCCTTGGACAATGGACAATCAACTGTAGAAGCTTATATTTCTTCCCTCTTCTAATATGGTCTAGATATTCCAATTCACGTTTTCTAGTTACATCTGCAATCTCTCTTTCTGAGGATCATTCGAAAGGCTCATATTTTAAATGCCTCGACATTTTTAAGAGTTGTGACATTCACAGTTCATGCTTCCACTCCATACAGGAGAGTAGAAAATGCATCACTTAGCTACACAATATTTTAGGGTCATACTTTCAGTTTAGGACTCTACGTTTCTTGAAGTAAATAATTATATGTCAAAACATATTTTTTCACACGCCGTAGCGAGCACAAAAAGCATTTTATCGTGTCTATAACGTGACCACGGCGATCTGTCAAACCCGTGTAATCAGAAAAATCTAGCTTGGAAAAAATCTCTGGACCTTTATATTGAAAAGCCGCAACTTAACCCATTAACTGCTCTTCAAAGAACTAGCTGCACAGCTCCCCCGTGAAAGCGCCTCTTATCCACTTGTTTTTTTATAAACTATTTTTTTCGAAGCTACATAAAACGTTTTCAAGGGCCAGTGTCGAATTTGACCGGGCTATAAGAAAAGCACACATGTTCGTTAAGTCGAGGATCGAAATACCGTTGGCTAGACTGTTTTATATCACACAATTGAAAAAGGACCTCTAGCTGTCAAATCGATCCCGGACATCTGTATTGAAAATCCGTAGCGTAACCGATTAACTGCTCTTTAAAGCACTTACTTTACAGCTCACACGTTCTTTGAAGACCCTATTATCCACTCTTACTTCACTACACTATTTTTGCGACACATTTCCATGCGCTAGTGTCTGATATGACCGGGCTATGAGAGGAACACAGATGCTCGATGATCGAAATACCGTTGGCCGTTGGCTTTTGGTCGACCTGTTCCTATCACACTTATCAAAAAAGTCGTCTATCTTGCAAATCGATCCTCGGACCTCGGACCAGTAAGATTAAGATGTCGCGATTTCCTGATCGATTTGTATAGCCAGTTAAAACAACGTTTGCCGGATAATATAAAACATTTAAAAAAAATATCATTAATTTCGGTCCAAAATGTACTAAAGCAACAAAAAGATAATGAAAAACTATTAAGTCTGCTACAGAATTTAAACATACTCGAAAACATTATAGGTTTGATTGAACAGCAATACACAAACATAATATTTTGTTAAATGGGAAAATACTACTGACACAATTAAGTTTCGATCCGAAGTGTGGCAATATCGGGACACGAGTAGAGAAAACCCTTTTAAAGAAACATGTGAGTTTGCCTTGGGCGTCCTTGTATCGCCTTTCTCCAGATTATCAATAATATAACTTTTTTGTTTGGCACCCTTAAATTTATGTTTGACCTGGGACGACTTCATCAGAAAAACAAAATATTATTCCTTCCCCGGGAAGGAGGGGGGGGGTAGTATGTTTAGCGGAAAATAAATCAAATCTAGCGGATTTTAAGCCTGTCCTTGGCGGAAAATATTTTTTACTGTTGGCGAAAAGCCGTAGCGTGAACTTTTAACTGCTCTTTCAAGCACTTACTCTACAACTCACACATTCTTTAAAGAGCCTATTATCCACTCTTACTTTAATACCCTATTTTCGCGAAGCTGCATAAACTTTTTTATGTGCCCGTGTCTAATTTGACCGGGCTATCAGCGGAGCACACATGCTCGTTAAGTCGAGGATCGAAATATCGTTGGCTAGACTGTTTTATATCACACAATTGAAAAAGGTCCTTTAGCTGTCAATCGATCCCCGGACATCTGTATTGAAAAGTTGTAACGTAACCTATTAACTGCTCTTTACAGCACCTACTTTACAGCTCACACGTTCTTGAAAGACCCCATTATCCACTCTTACTTCACTACACTATTTTTGCGACACATTTCCATGCGCTAGTGTCTAATATGACCGGGCTATGATCGAAATACCGTTGGCCGTTGGCTTTCGGTTGGCCTGATCCTATCACACTTGTCAAAAGTCATCTAGCTTGCAAATCGATCCCCAGACCTGTGTATTGAAAAGCCGTAGTGTGACCCATTAACTGCTCTTCAAAGCACAGCAGCACAGCTCACGTGTTTTTTAAAGCGCCTCTTATCCACTTGTTCTTTTATACACTATTTGAAGCATAACAGATATACGTCAAATGGCGGAGTTCACTATAGCAGTGCTCTTCCACTCAACCATTTTTACATTACCTAACCCTATTAACTACCAACTAAACAGGATTTCATAACGTATTTCCATGGTATTTCTAAAATTTGAATCACTCAACTGTAGCGCTTCAGTTACATTGTATCTATTGAACACAATATTATGACCTCAGCTACCACCGATCGCATTTAATGAACAATAATTCAACAATAATTTTATTGATTGAAAAATCTGCCGAAATGACTAATTTTCATTGCAAAATCTGTAGGTACACATTTCTGCTGCGCAAATAAACATATAATAGATCAGTGACTAAATAAATCCGCTTCATAAAAGACCTACTCCCATAGCAAATTTTGCTAGAAAAATGTTATACAAATATACATAATCGTAATAATATACATACCTATTAATAATTATTATTTAAAGTAGTTGATAATAATACTATACATAAATTATATAAGATAATAGCTATAAATGTTCGGATACGACGTTTAAACGTTTCGTCTGAAAAATCTCTTGAATTCTTAGGGCAGCATATTATACAAATTATATAAACAATATGAGAATGACCTTTCGAAAAAGCAAGTATTGTGCTGGGGTGGACTTATCAACTCCTTTCCCCGTATGTTGACATTGTGTAAATCCGACCTGAATACTATTTTATTATAAAGATAAGAGGGTGTTTCTTCAAGGACTATCTTATGAAAAAGCACAAGACAGTGATGTATGCGACTCTGTGACATACGGAGCCAGCCTATTTCTTTGATCTTATGAGAAATTGGATGCCCTCTCCTCACGCCACACACTACCTAATTTGACCGGGCTATGAGAGAAGCACATATGCTCGTTAAGTCGCGGATCGGAATACCGTTGGCCGTTGTGGCTTTCGGCCGACCGGCCTGTTCCTATCACACAAATCAAAAAGGCCGTCGTGACCCGACGGGCGCGCACAGGCCATCCGAGATCGCCGAGCGCGAAGAAAAACAATTGAAAGCGCCGTCGCCGCCTCGACGATTTTCTATAAATGTTCGGGCACGCTTTTATTGATCGGTACCCGGCCGGCGAGTTAATTGTGGTGCACCGCGGTACCACCATTGTGCCCGGCTGATAGACGTGGGAATATACACGACCCGATTGACGGCCGCGTCTAGCAGAAAATGAGACACCTGTCTCACTGAATAGGTTTCATTTGATACGAAGTTTAATGTTCTGAGTCGATCTACTTGACGCTGTTTCTAGCTACAGGAAAATGGCAACCTATATGATTAGGTAGGCTACCCTTGAGGTTATGGTATCAAGTGAAAATAAGATGTAAATCTGGAAGCTCTGAGTCTAGCTACTTGACGCAATTTCTTGCTATAGTAAAACGAGCCACCTGCCTGACTGACTAGGCTACATTTGAGGTCTTGGTATGACGTAAAACTTGGATTTAACTGAGTCTATCTACTTGACGGCGTTTCTGACTATAGGAAAATGACCATCTGTCTGACTGACTAGGCTGCATTCCATGGTTTGCTGTGACGAGAATGAGGCAATTATGATGTGGAACATGCATTTACTTTTTATATCATGGAACTTGATAATGAGTCGATCCACTTGACGCCATTCCTTGCTACAGGAAAATGAGAGACCTCTCTGTCTGAGTACTTGAGTAGGCAGCCTTTGAGGCCGAGACGAAATATTTAACTTGGAATGCACTGAGTATATCTACTTGACACCATTTCTCACTATACCAAAAATTGCCACCATTCTGACTGACTAGACTGCAATCCATGGCTTGCTATGAAGCAAACATGTGATGAAATATCCTTTTATTTTTCGAACCTGATAGTGAGTCAATCTACTTGACGCCATTCCTTACTATGTGAAAATGAGACACCTGTCTGTCTGATTACTTGAGTAGGCTGAATTTGGGGTCTTAGTATTAAATATAAACGAGGTATGAAACTTAAAATGCACTAAGTTGGTCTACTTGACACCGTTTCTCACTATAGGAAAAGGAACCACCTGCCTAACTGACTAGGCTGCATTCTCGGCTAGATTTGGGGTCTTGGCATTAAGTAAAAACGAGATATAAAATTTGGAATGAACTGAGTCGATCTACTTGCCACTATTTCTTACTAACAAATATGGCCACCAGTCTGACTGACTAAGCTGCATTGCATGGCTTGCTATGAATCGAACATGACTAACATTAATTTACTTTTGGAACATGAAAGCAAGTCGATCTACTTGACACCATTCCTTACTATATGAAAATTATACATCCATCTGTCTGATCACTTGCGTAGGCTGCATTTGAGGTCTTGGTATTGAGTGAAAACGAGATATTTGGAATGCACTATGTCAAACTACTCGATACTACTTCTCACTACAACAATCAAGCCACCTGCCTAAAACTGACTAGTCTGCATTTGAGGTCTTTGTATGAAGCAAAAATGAGATGTAAAACTTGGAATGCACTGAGTCTATCTACTTGATGCCGTTTCTGACTATAGGACAATGGCCACGTGTCTGACCTACTAGGCTGCATTCCATGGCTTGCTACGAAGCAAAAATGTGATGAAACCTAAAAATGTGTCGATCTTCTTGACGCCAATCCTCACTATTTGAAAATTATACACCTGTCTGTCTGATCACTTCAGTAGTCTGAATTTGAGGTCTTGGTATTAAGTAAAAACGATAGATGAAACTTGGAATGCACTGAGTTTATCTACTTGGTGCCGCTTCTCACTATAGAAAAACCTGTCTGACTAACTAGGCTGCTTTCCAGAGTTTGCCATGGAGCAAACATGAAATGAAACATTAATTTACTTTTGATACCTAAAATTGAGCAGTGAGTCTATCTTCTTGACGGCATTAGTCGTCATAAGAAACCCTGATTTACAAATTTAAATAAATGGTGGGTGCTCCTAAGTACAAATACAATTATAAAAATAGTGCGCTTTCACCGTTATTCAAATTGTTGATGGTCACGTTATCGCGACAGAGGCAAAAAAGGAAGCAAGATGACTTAATTTTGTCAATTCTACCAAATTTTAAGCCATTTCTTAAGTTTCAAATTACGAGCTAATTAGAAAGGTACTTTAAAATCATTAATAGAATTTCTCAAATGTATTGAGTCCATCTACTTGATGCTATTTGTATCTGTAGGAAAACCTGGTTCACAAATTTAAATAAATGGTGATTGCGGTCTTGTACAAATACAAATAATAGAAATAGTGTGCATTCATCATTATTTAAATTGACATCAACGACTTTTAAAAAAAAAGGTAGTCGGCAACCGATGTATAGCGTTTTTTACTTTTTTCCTTAATGAATTTTTAAAATAAGTGATCATCAAGAGATCGAGTCATTTAAATCTTGTTAAAATTACAATTAGACAAGGTACTAGCAAAAGAAGTACCTGTATTCATTATTCCATTGAAAATTTATTAAAAATGTAATGAATGCGTCAGATACCTATATATCTAGTTTATAATTATGTAAATTCTAAACTCTCCCCACTTCACAAATTGAAATCGAAATAATTGTAGATAGTTTAGTTCTTTTGTACATACATAACTCCAATTTTTGTACATATCTATTTATAAAAATCTATGTAAATTTTTTCTTGTGTAGTGATATTAAGTTTTGTATAAAAACAAGAAAAATGTGAATTTGTTGGCCAGTATACTTAGCTCTGAAAACCGATAAATGTTATATACAGTGCTTCCTAGATACTATTGTATTTATCACTAGACAAAAGCAAACTGTGAGGAACTGTACAGAAATATGGTTTTAGGAGTGCAGTGCAATGTTGAAATTTTTTGTTAATTTATACAAAGCCAGTTTTTCACTGGCATGGATAGATAGATTATTGTTAATATTTCTCTAGACGATTACCAACCTGTTTTTTCAATAAACAGTTTTATCAACCCATGTTACTGTTTCATTTGTTATAAGTATTCCTTAACTAAAGCTGTTTACTGAAAATTATATGTACCTTTCACAGTGACAAAGTGAAAATAAGGTTGAACACCAACCAAGTGCACTTTTGAAGGGTATCCCGACTATATTTATGCAACGAGCAGAAAAAAAACCAGTACATCTTTCTGATTTAGTTTGAAAATAGTGATAAAAAATTATTGTTTGGAAAGTTCTAACAACAATTCAATCAATTCAATTCAATAGGCTGGATGTTAATAACTACTAGTTTTATCAAGTGCTTTTTAGTAAAATACATAGGAGTTTCATTAACTAATTCACACTTGTTTCTCGTAAGTAGTGTCATAATAATTTAGCTATACATCTTGATAGGAACTCAAGAAGTGGAAGATACTTGCAGATACTATACAGATACAAAATACTAAATACACAGTGTGAAAACACGTAAAATTTGCCAATGTATTCCTGTAAGTTTAAAGCCAAAACTTCTGCAAAATACAGAAAAAATATCTCCAAGTGAAGCGTATTCAGTCCTAAAGAATGATAAGTTTTGTTTGTAGTTAAAGAAGCTATTTTTCAATTATATGAATACTTGAATAAGAAGAAAATGAATTTTCATTTGCTGAATCGTTTTCAGTAAAAAAATAACTGTTGTTTGCTGTGGTTAAGCTTAATAATTTAAGTGGAATAATTTAAAGTAAAAGGACACTGTAACCAGTCAACAATAAGAAGCGCTTCTTGAAAATAAATGAATAAAATTTAAATATCTCTGAATCAGTTGAAAATTGGACCCTAATTTATATAACTTTTTTTTTGAGCTGTACATTCTTCTCTTAAGGTATCCTCCACTCATCATAGAACACCCTATATAAAGACAAACTGCAGCTTACTGGTGACCTTGTAAGTAAACTGAGTGCTATTGCAAACAAAAACTATTATAATATCTGGAGACATTTCTTTCAAAGTACAAATTTGGTGACCTATGTCCTAAAAAAGTAAATTTGAGCAGTATTATCATAAGATTTCCAGGTGTTTATAAGAAAACATCAGTAATTAACTACCCTAAGACAAAAAGCAAAGGCTGAATTATTTCATTATACTTTAAAACACGTAAGAATACTACTCTACAGCAGGAGTTAAATATACTTTATCTACTTCAGAAGCCTTTAATGTATTTTCAAAAGATAGAAAAGCAAACATTACTATATTCTGGGACCCTTACATATAAGATCTTTAACGAATACTGTCTAGATCTGGTCCAAATTTATCACTTGAAGAATTCGAGAATGCAAAAGTTCAAGTCATTAATATCACCTTGCCCAAATTGTTCTGTCTTCATAATAAAATAACAAATTTTATGAACTCATATCATTCTACTGAAAGAACATAGTATATTACCTGTGTAGTGAAAAGTAGTGCAATGACAGTCTTAGTAGTACAGTCATGAAGATAACTGAAAACATAGCTTATTATATTAGTAAATAATTTATACTGTTCTGGTAATATACATAGTCGGGATATCTTTCAAGCTGAAAGCTATACTTCATTTTAAACCCCGTATGTTTCGATTAATCGAATACCCCCAGTATTTTGGGATACACCTAATCTTGGGCATTTTTGTACGAGAAATGTAAAATGTATTTTATATATGATATATTTTTGTTGTATAATGTTTTTGTATGATCTTTTGATAGAATACCTGTCTGTCTGATTTGTAGGGGACTAGGGCCAGTGGCTGTATGAATGTGCGAGAGCATGAAATGTAAAAAAAAATATATGAATAAACAGTGATCTTTATTTATTACACTATTTGTTTTACCTACCCTACCCTCAAAATTCCCAGAATAAACATTGCGATCGCTGATAAAAGCAGTAATAGAAAAGAAAAGCAAGAAAATTATCATAGTTACACTCATAACCAAAAAAATTAACTACATGTTGGTGGTCTACCAATGAAACTTAACTCATTGGTTATACATTAAGTACAAAACAAATGAAATGAAATGAACCGCAAAATCTAAAATAAGAAAAATCAACGCATGAGAATATTCGGCTACCTTGGAAACCTTATAAGAGCTGAAAATAATTCTGCCAAAAAAAATTAAAGAAGTAATCTACTGTCACTGCAAAGGTTTACAAAAAGAATCTAATTTCTGTTTGACCACGAATGCTCTTCTTATTTCAAGTGGTTTTTTTTCTCGTTTATATGTAGTTCTTACCCATTCTGCTGAGGCTTATTATGCAAAATACCTATATACAGGGTGTCCCAGAAGTCAACGTCAAGCCGCAACGGGGTGACAGGATTGGTTGTAACTATCATGAGAAAAATCAGAAAAAAAATCTATCCCCTGTAGTTTGAAAATTATGGGCATTTAAAGAAAACCTAGAAATTTGGTCAAAATATAACAATTTTTCGGTTATTGTGGTTAACTTTTATTATTTTTGTTCATTTAAACTTTGGAACCGTAACGCTAAATAACATTTCTAGAAGCATAGTCAAAAATAATGACACAATTGCCCCAAGTTTTCAAGAATGAAGACTATTTATTAAACTATGAATTTAAAATTTTCAAAGTTTGCTGACTTTGAAAGACTCTCCTTTAAAAAAAATGTACTAAAGTGCCTTGGCAAGTGTCATTAAAAGTTGGCGCATTTAACCAAGATTGTGAAATGGTACAATACTTGTTAGTTTCATACTAAAAAAACGAGTAAAAAATAAAAACCTCAAGTAACCCGATTTTTGCTAACCCATTTCACTCAGGTCAGATGTCCTTTATTGGCACAAGCTTCTGGTAGGTTCTTAATTTTACGGCAAAATAATAAGAGAGATGGATAATGAACATATTTGCTATGAGTGAGCGAGACAGATAGTGACGCCACTTTTAGCAAAGTCAACAAAAATAAGTAAAATTAATAAAATAGTGAAAAATTTTGCCATGGTTTAGTTAAGGTTTATTGGAATAAAGGCCAGGCAATAAATATTCGAATTGTTTACCATCAGCCTCAATACACGCCCTACGAGTACATCTTCTTAAAAAAGATATACTTATTAGCCCGGCATATCCTTGAGAGTTGATGTCCTCCTCAGCAGCTTGAGAAATTCGTTTACGCAGCTCGGCTACGCTCTCAATGGGCTATGAATAAACTTTTTCTTTACGATAACAAAATTCCAGGGGATTTAAATCTGGGGAAAGGGCTGGCCACGAGATAGTGCCTGAACGTCCCCCTCCACCTTCCGGATATTTTTGGTCAAGGAAACCTATTATTTGCACTGCGTAATGCGCTGGGCAGCCATCTTGTTGATACCTCATGTCGCGACGATCTGTCAAGCGGTCTAAGACGTTGATGCATGCTGCGATTCAGGTATATCGACTCTTACGTTTCATAACGCATGTAGCAGCGTGTGTGGTACTGAATCACAAATTTGGTATCAGTTGCGGCTTGCAGCGATGCAGATTTTGGAATCCTATTGTGGACGGTGAGCCATGTCCCCGAGCCGGTGACGCTGATGCAGTGATGCAGGTTTCAACGTGTATAGTATTGTGTCGATGCAAAGAAATAAGCCCACCCTACTATTCTTGTGTTGCATGAAACGTGCATGAAATATCAAGTCGATTCAGGCATCGCAACAGGTATCGATTTGAGTAGGAACTTATGCAACTAATGCAAGTTTCATGAAACCTTGAGTCGATCGAGAAATCGCAGCTTACATCAACGTCTGTATGCCGCTTTAGCGGTAGGTCCTCTAACAAAGTTAGTAAATTTTATCGTAAAAAATGTAGGTAATTCGTGCCATTCAATTTCTGAGTCAGCTCAAAAGGTCCAACAATTTTGCCGTTTAAAAATCCGGTCCACAAGCTTACTTTAAAGCGATACTAGGATCCGTCTTCTCGCATTAAATGTTTCTGGCTAATAAGTAGATCTTTTTTAAGAAAATGTAGCGCGTGTATTGAGGCTGATGGTACACAATTTGAACATTTATTGTAATCAAAAATGTTATTTCCCTATCTGACTCATTATTTTATTAATTTTACTTGTTTTTGTTGACTTTGCTAAAAGCGGCGTCACTATCTGTCTTGCTCACTCATGGCAAACATGTCCACTATCCACCTCTCTCATCATTTTGCCGTAAAATTAAGAACCTACCAGAAGCTTGTGTGAATAAAGGACATCTCACCTGAGTGAAATGGGTTAGCAAAAATGGGGTTACTTGAGGTTTTCCTTTTTTTACTCGTTTTTTTTTAGTATGAAACTAACAAGTATTGTACCATTTTACAATCCTGGTTAAATGCGCCAACTTTTAATGGCACTTGCCAAGGCACTTTAGTATATTTTTTTTGAAGGAGGGGCTTTCAAAGTCGGCAAACATTGAAAATTTTAAATTCATAGTTTAATAAATAGTCTTCATTCTCGGAAACTTGGGGCTATTGTGTCATTATTTTTGACTGTGTATCTAGAAATGTTATTTAGCGTTACGGTTCAAAAGTTTAAATGAACAAAAATAATAAAAGTTAACCACAATAACAGAAAAATTGTTATATTTTGAACAAATTTTTAGGTTTTTTTTAAATGCCCATAATTTTCAAACTGCATGGGATAGATTTTTTTTCTGATTTTTCTCATGATAGTTACAACTAATCCTGTCACCCCGTTGCGGCTTGACGTTGACTTCTGGGACACCCTGTATAATATTAAACGAGACTGAAACTCAAAACAGCTTTCAAATTTGCAATAAGCATCCTCGAATTATCCAAAGACACAAGGTTTCATCTTGATAGCAATACCAATAAAGATTCCATATTTTTTGGGTTGAATCTGAAGATACAAGGGATCCGAAAATTTTAATTTTCGTTAAATGAGACTAAAACTCAGAACAGCAGTCAAATTTACCATCCGCATCCTCAAAGTATCCAAACACAAAATATTCGATCTTAATAGAAGTACCAATAAAAATTTTAGGTTCTTTTGGGTTGAATCTGAATATACAAGGGATCCGAAAATTTTGAGTTTCGTTAAATGAGACTCAAACTCAAAATAGCAGTCAAATTTGCAATAAGCAGCCTCAAATTATCCAAACACAAAAGATTTGGTCTGGATAGAAATGCCAATGAAGATTTTAGATTTTTTGGGTTGAGTCTGAAGGTACAAGGATTCCGAAAATTTTTATTTTCGTTAAATGAGACGAAAGCTCAAAACAGCAGTCAAATTTAGAATCAGCATCCTCAAATTATCGAAACACACAAGAATTGGTCTTGATAGAGATACCAATAAAGATTTTAGATTTTTTGGGTTGAATCTTAGGATACAAGGGATCCGAAAACTTTTATTTTTGTTAAACGAGACTAAAACTCAAAACAGCAGCCAAATTTACAATGAGCATCCTCAAATTATCGAAACACACAAGATTTGGTCTTGATAGAAATACCAATAAAGATTTTAGATTTTTTGAGTTGAATCTTAGGATACAAGGGATCCGAAAATTTTTATTTTTGTTAAACGAGACTAAAACTCAAAACAGCAGCCAAATTTACAATAAGCATCCTCAAATTATCGAAAGACACAAGATTTGGTCTTGATAGAAATACCAATAAAGATTTTAGATTTTTTGGGTTGAATCTTAGGATACAAGGGATCCGAAAATTTTTATTTTTGTTGAACGAGACTAAAACTCAAAACAGCAGCCAAATTTACAATAAGCATCCTAAATTATCGAAACACACAAGATTTGTTCTTGATAGAAATACAAATAAAGATTTTAGATTTTTTGGGTTGAATCTTAGGATACAAGGGATCCGAAAATTTTTATTTTTGTTGAACGAGACTAAAACTCAAAACAGCAGCCAAATTTACAATAAGCATCCTAAATTATCGAAACACACAAGATTTGTTCTTGATAGAAATACAAATAAAGATTTTAGATTTTTTGGGTTGAATCGTAGGATCCAAGGGGTCCGAAAATTTTTATTTTTGTTAAACGAGACTAAAACTCAAAACAGCAGCCAAATTTACAATAAGCATCCTCAAATTATCGAAACACACAAGATTTAGTCTTGATAGAGATACCAATAAAGATTTTAGATTTTTTGGGTTGAATCTTAGGATACAAGGGACCCGAAAATTTTTATTTTTGTTAAACGAGACTTAAACTCAAAACAGTAGCCAAATTTACAATAAGCATCCTCAAATTATCGAAACACACAAGATTTGGTCTTGATAGAGATACCAATAAAGATTTAAGATTTTTTGGGTTGAATCTTAGGATACAAGGGATCCGAAAATTTTTGTTTTTGTTAAACGAGACTAAAACTCAAAAGAGCAGTCAAATTTACAATAAGCATCCTCAAATTATCGAAACACAGAAGATTTGCTCTTGATAGAGATACCGGTAAAGATTTTAGATTTTTTGGGTTGAATCTTAGGATACAAGGGATACGAAAATTTTTATTTTTGTTAAACGAGACCAAAACTCAAAACAGCAGTCAAATTTACAACAAGCATCCTCAAATTATCGAAACACAGAAGATCTGGTCTTGATAGAGATACCAGTAAAGATTTTAGATTTTTTGGGTTGAATCTTAGGATACAAGGGACCCGAAAATTTTTATTTTTGTTAAACGAGACTAAAACTCAAAACAGCAGCCAAATTTACAATAAGCATCCTCAAATTATCGAAACACTCAAGATTTGGTCTTGATAGAAATACCAATGAAGATTTTAGATTTTCTGGGTTGAATCTTAGGATACAAGGGGTCCGAAAATTTTTATTTTTGTTAAACGAGACTAAAACTCAAAACAGCAGCCAAATTTACAATAAGCATCCTCAAATTATCGAAACACACAAGATTTAGTCTTGATAGAGATACCAATAAAGATTTTAGATTTTTTGGGTTGAATCTTAGGATACAAGGGACCCGAAAATTTTTATTTTTGTTAAACGAGACTTAAACTCAAAACAGTAGCCAAATTTACAATAAGCATCCTCAAATTATTGAAACACACAAGATTTGGTCTTGATAGAGATACCGATAAAGATTTTAGATTTTTTGGGTTGAATCTTAGGATACAAGGGATCCGAAAATTTTTATTTTTGTTAAACGAGACTAAAACTCAAAAGAGCAGTCAAATTTACAATAAGCATCCTCAAATTATCGAAACACACAAGATTTGGTCTTGATAGAGATACCGATAAAGATTTTAGATTTTTTTGGGTTGAATCTTAGGATACAAGGGATCCGAAAACTTTTATTTTTGTTAAACGAGACTAAAACTCAAAAGAGCAGTCGAATTTACAATAAGCATCCTCGAATTATCGAAACTCACAAGATTTGGTCTTGATAGAGATACCAATAAAGATTTTAGATTTTTTGGGTTGAATCTTAGGATACAAGGGGTCCGCAAATTTTTATTTTTGTTAAACGAGACTAAAACTCAGAACAGCAGTCAAATTTACCACACGCATCCTCAAAGTGTCCAAACACTAAATATCTGATCTTAATAGAAGTACCAATAAAGATTTTAGGTGTTTTGGGTTGAATGTGAATATACAAGGGATCCCAAAATTTTGAACTTCTTTAAATGAGACTGAAACTCAAAACAGCAGTCAAATTTGCAATAAGCAGCCTCAAATTATCGAAACTCACAAGATTTGGTCTTGATAGAGATACCAATAAAGATTTTAGATTTTTTGGGTTGAATCTTAGGATACAAGGGGTCCGCAAATTTTTATTTTGGTTAAACGAGACTAAAACTCAGAACAGCAGTCAAATTTACCACACGCATCCTCAAAGTATCCAAACAGTAAATATCTGATCTTAATAGAAGTACCAATAAAGATTTTAGGTTTTTTGGGTTGAATCTGAATGTACAAGGGATCCGAAAATTTTGTTCTTTAAATGAGACTGAAACTCAAAACAGCAGTCAAATTTGCAATAAGCATCCTCAAATTATTCAAACACACAAGATTTGGTCGCGATAGCAATACCAATAAAGATTTTAGGTTTTTTGGGTTGAATCTGAATATACAAGGGATCCGAAAATTTTGAACTTCTTTAAATGAGACTGAAACTCAAAACAGCAGTCAAATTTGCAATAAGCATCCTCAAATTATCCAAACACACAAGATTAGGTCGCGGTAGCAACACCAATAAAGATTTTAGGTTTTTTGAGATGAATTTGAAGATACAAGGGTTACGAAAATTTTTATTTTCTTTAAATGAGACTAAAACTCAAAACAGCAGTCAAATTTACAATAAGCATCCTCAAATTATTCAAACACAAAAGATTTGGTCTTGATAGAAATACCAATAAAGATTTCAGATTTTTTACGTTGAATCTGAAGATACATGGGATCCAAAAATTTTTATTTTCTTTAAATGAGACTAAAACTCAAAACAGCAGTCAAATTTACAATCAGCATCCTCAAATTATTCAAACACAAAAGATTTGGTCTTGATAGAGATACCAATAAAGGTTTTAGATTTTTTGGGTTGAGTCTGCATATACAAGGGATCCAAAAATTTCGATCTTTGTTAAACGAGACTGAAACTCAAAATAGCAGTCAACTTTGTAATTAGCATCCTCAAATTATACAAACAAACTAGGTTTCGTCTCAATTATAATTCAAATAAGAATATCAGGTTTTTTGACTTCAATCTGATGATACAAGGGATCCGAAGATCCGATAATTTTGATTTTCGTTAAATGAGACTAATACTCAAAACAGCAATTAGCATCCTCAAATTATCCAATGGCACAAGGTTTGGTCGTGATAGCAATACCAATAAAGATTTTCTGTTTTTTGAGATGAATCTGACTAATCACATCAGAGAGATGACAATTTCAGTCCATAAGACAGAGAAGTTTTAGCGCGTCAGACAAATGTATGGCTTAGATACACAAAATGTTGTCACATGTGAGACGGAAACTAAACTGGCCTATCCGCCAAAAAATGCCTCTGATCTCCCATGCCCCTCTGTAGCTACCCATACGAAATCTACCTGCAGTATTGAAAACACAAATCTGAAACATTCGTTTTATGGCACCAGTTTTCATTATTCACTTATGTTCTTATCTCGTTCTCTCTAATGTGGAACCCTTTTCTTGAAATAAATCTTGAACACGTTGAGATAAAACACCCGTACATCGATACTCTAAAGGGATACAGAAATAAACCGATAAAGATCTCTACCTGAGGAGTCGATAAAGAGTGAATAGAGATCAGCTACTGTTATAAAATTCAGAAAGACAAGCTAGACACAGGAGAAACAACTTTTCGGCTTACAACTGGTTTCGAGAGATTACAAACTGGACACAGTATGCCACTTTGATTATAGTAGAGTTCTTAATTTACCTCCATTGAATATCTATTCATCTACCTTCGAATAGTTTGTGCTATCTAGAAACAAACAGAATGAGCTATTTTCATAACTCATTTGTTGCTCATAAACTTTCGAATGTTCGTTCTATCCAATTTTAGTTTTTGTACCTTTCTTAGGCCACAGGCCATATTGCTTTAGATATATTGTTATTATTTTTATAAGATAAACCTACAATTTTAAATTTTTTATTTTAATTATAATAATATAACGGCATTCTCTACAATAGAACTGGAAATTATTTGCACGATAATTTATTATTTTTTCGTTTCTTTTTTTTTGTCAAACTCAGAATGCCAAGAAAAATTCATGAAAGTTGACAAATAATTATGTTCTCCCTTCTAGTGATTGCACGATGTTCAGTAGATGTTTCGTGAGATCATTCGCCGGTGTATCGGCCCCTTAAGGGTCTAGGGTATAGCGCGCGAAATTGAGAATCCAAGAAAAGACGTATTCCCGTGTTAGCGAGGACGCGTGACCGCCTGTTCCCTTTCTCCAGTGTGTGTGTCTAAGATGAGGGGAGATAAGTCCAAAAATCCAAAGGTAAGGTCAAAAGGTCCAAAGGTAAGGTCCAAAGGTCACCATAAAAATGAATTTCGCATTTTCATGCTGCTGAAGTTACCTTTAAACTTACAGTAATGACTCAAAGAGCAAATTGAAGAAGAAAGCTTGCGCTTATGCAACTATTTAGCCTTTTTTGATATCGCGTTTGGTTGTTAAATTACAGGCATTTATAGAATGTATGATTTTGCATTGCGAGTATTTTTGCACATTAAAAAACTTTTTTGAGAAAATCGAAAATAGTTGTCATTCACTAAGGTCTTAACTATCGCTTTCTGAAATATTATATATGTAGTTTGAAAATCAATGCTTCAAAAACAAAATTAATGGTAGTAAGCCATCAGAATAGAGGTAATGAAGGCCTTTCAATCGACAAGCAGCAAATCTAAAGAGTGGAGAAATTCAAATATTTGGCGGCCACTTTAAACGCGAAATGCGATTGCGATGAAGAAATAAAGATCCGGATTGCTGTGGCCAGAAATACTTTCATAAAGTTTAATACATACCTCCTTCGCCGAGAAGTGCCTCTGGACTTAAGATTGCGTGTACTTAAATGCTACATTTGGCCTATAGTAACATATGGGTCAGAAAGCTGGTCAATGAAAGTAAGATCAATGAATCGCATAGAAGCGTTCGAAATGTGGACTCTAAAAAAACTTCTAAGAATACCCTGGATGGAAAACGTCACCAACGAAGAAGTTCTACGAAGAGCAAATGAAGAAAGACAGCTACTGCACATTATCAAAAACAGAAAAGTAGCTTACTTGGGACATATATTAAGAGGCTCCAAATATAAAATCCCGAAAGAAATCTTAATGGGCAAAATAGAAGGAAGAAGAGGGCCAGGACGAAAACAACATTCTTGGCTCAGAGATATCAGAAACTGGTGCGGTATCGGAGACATCGGAACATTATTCAGAAAAGCAAGAGAACATACCTTACATATGATATAACATGATGAACAGTGACTCGCCTACACGCTCATTGCGTACGGCACCTAAAGAAGAAGAAGAAGTTTGAAAATAGAGTGAGTTATTATTATTATTCTGATTTTTCAAGTTTCTCTCGCATGACTGCGGTAGCAACAGATGTTGACGGGCTATGCCAAGTATTATTATATTTGTTCACAAACACAAAAAGTGCAGCCCGGGCTCCGACACACCGAGTTGCTGTGACTCACACCGTGAGGTGAGCAATCACTGGGTCCGCGAATCGTGCGCCCTAAGTAGACGAAGGGACCCAAGGATGACTGCCTTCTGCATTCTGGCGTCTAAGATGTGCGCCGCCGCACGGCACACCGGTATTTTGCGCAGTGCAGAGAGCAGCGTATTCCTCATTCCACCTAGGGATCCAATGACCATAACCAGCAGACTTACAGTGTAGTCTGGCCAGAGCCTGCGAAGTTGTCCTAGCAACTCCTGGTATTTGGTCCGCTTTTCCTCCTCCTTAGAGACGATGTTGACCTCGGCAGGCGCCGAAAACTCAATAACGAACATCGTCTTCTGTTGGTGGTCGAGAAGGACTATGTCGGGCTTGTTTGCCTGTACAAGCTTGAGCATGGGGAACGAGTAGTTCCAGTAAATCCGGCATCTCTCGTTCTCCACAACGGACTCTATATCCCCTGGAGCGTATGGCAGCACCGGTGTCTCATCGATACCGTATGAGTGCCTCAAATGATAGTAGAGCACTCGTAGAGCCGCGTTGTGCCGATGGACGTAAGCCGTCCCAGCGTACGTCTTACACGCCGACAAGAGATGCATAAGCGTCTCTGGCGCCTGTCGGCAAGCTCTACAAAGGGTGTCGGGTACATCTACACCCATAACCCTTTTACGGTACACCAAGGTGTTGAAGACACCGTCTTGGCAAGCCATTATAAAGCCCTCAGTCTCCGACTTCAACCCACTAGACCTTAGGAAAGAGAAGGTCAACTGCTCAGACAAGCCATGCTCTTCCAGATGTTTGTAGAAGATTCCATGCATTGGCTTATCTTTATGAAGTCTTAAAAGGAAGTCGACTTCGGCAGTTTTAAGGTGGGATTTTAATTCTGCGGGAGCAAGTTCCGTAATGGACTGCTGACACCTCCGCTTGAAGTCGAGTGTGAGGCTGAGTTCCTCAGCTGCTCGTTTCGCTGCGCTAAAAAGAAAGGCTCCTTTTCCCGCATTCTCGTGCTCTCGCACAAAGCGGATCAGGGGATCGGTGCTGTTCGTTACATAGCAGGCAGTGGCCAGTACTACTCTGTTGTGCAGACGCTCCAAACTCAATAGTCCACGCCCAGGTGTCGCGGGAGGTATATTCGCGGGACAGAGGACTTAGGATGCAGGCTTCTCTCCATATTCATCCTTTTGCGGGTCTTCGTGTCGATTTCCTTCAGCTCGTTCACTTTCCAGTGTATAGCACCAAAGGTGTATAATAACAATGGGACCGCAGGCATGTTTGTGGCAGCGACTTTGTTCTTGCCGGACAGTTCTGACGACCAGATCTGCCAGAGTCGGTGCAAATACTTGCGGCGGCAAGTATTTATAATATTTCGATATAATATTATTATATCGAAACTTGTAAACCAATCTTATGCATCTGTCGTTTTGGTTGTGCAAGTATCTCAAAGAAATCCTTTACAAATGTCTTCCCTTCTAGTGATTGTACGATGTTCAGTAGATGTTTCGCAAGATTATTCGCCGGTGTATCAGCCCCTTAAGACCCTTTTCAACGCCACCCATGATGCGATGACACGGCGCGCCAGCACTGGCTTGTTTGCGGGGGCGTGGACCACAATTACGGTATCGAAGAAAGCGACTCGTTGAAATTTTTATTCATTTACAGGTTTTCTAGATACCGAAATTAAGGCGAAGCGCTCTTTCGGAATTCAACTGACGTCGACATCAAAATCCTCTTTCAAATAATGCGACTTGTTTTACGAGTCGTGCCGTATGGGATGACGATGAGACTAGAAAGTGTGTTACTTACATACATGCGGAAACAGAAGATATTATTATATACATACATATGTAGACAAGCGTCGCGAACGTATTGCTGTGGATCACTAAAAGCATTTCTGAATAATTATGATAATACCAGAAAAGAAATCGTTTGTGTCTTCGCAGCTCATACAACGTGTATTGTGCTTCTTTTCTCTCGTAGGAGACGCTTTAAAACGATAGATGGAACTAATCAGTGCACACAGAAAAATCTGTCGTTTGTCAAAGACTTACGCTTGGATTCAGTGGGACATTACACTCAGCATTCCTCAAATATAGCGACGTTTTCTCCAGTGGGAAGTGTATAGTTGGTAGCGAATTATATCGTATTGTCGATTCAACTACAAGATGTCATTGGATTCCAATGAATGATTCAATCGCAGCCTGTCGTTAAATCGAATCTGTGTTTGGTAATTGATTCTAAACTACTTTCCTTTCCTTGGACCAGCAGCAAAAAAATATATTGAAACATACAAAAAAGTTGTGACAGGTAAAAGTGATATAAAAAATAAAGAAAAATGTACCTTCTTATTCAACCAGTAGTAGAAGTCTCATCTTTTTTTTAAACATAAGAAGTGAATATCTCTCAAACTCATTATTTACTTGATTATACAGTTGCACAGCATTATACGAGAATGATCTCGTAAATAATGCTGTGAAGTAGCGTGGAATGATAAAATTATCTCTGTGCCTTAGATTCAAGTCGTGCGCATGTCTACGAAGTATAAGCTTCTCAAACAAATAACAAGGGGTGGACGTAGCAACTAATTTATGTATAAAAATAATGTAGTGTAGCTTCACAGTTTTTTCTACAGACAGCCAACCATTTTCCCTGATTTTAGCCGAGATATGATCAAACTTCCTCAAACCACAAACAAATCTGCATGAGTTTTGGATTTTTTGTAGACGCAACTTGGTTAAACTGTCTAAACAAGGGTAATACACAATAGCGAACCACTGACATAACTAAAGATTCACAAAGGGCCCTCTTAACATCAAAACTTAATAGTATACTTGCTGAAATATAAAATTTTCAACCTGAAGTATGATTTTTTTGAAACATTACAAACATGCGATTTGAACCTCAAATTTTGATCAAGTGTGACTCCAAGTATTTTTAAGGTGTCTACAAAATCTAAATCGTTGTTTATGATTTTTATGTTTAAATTAGCTGTAAGGTTATCACACGACTATTTCGAGCAGAACAACATCGCACTGCATTTAGCTGGATTTAATGAAAGGTTATGGTTTTTAGTGTATGTGACTAAACTTTCAATATCTACGTTTAACATTTCAACAGCATTCGTCGGATTCTCAGGATCAAAGCGGTAAATTAGCTGCGTAGCTAGATATAAGTGAATGCGATAAGGTATTATGAAGATCAGCCGTATATATAATAAACGGTAATGGTCCCAGAATCGAACCCTGGGGAACTCCCGACGAAATATGTTTATTATAGGATAGATTTTCCTCAATTTTCACCTTCTGAATACAAAATTATAATGCATGTAGTCATATGATAGTTTTGGGCGTATAACACATGTGTATAGTTAGAATGTAATTTCTATAGAGTGATCTTTGAATGATCGTTTAATAAGCTATACAATGAGTTAGATTTTTTAACAATCTTCAAAATGTGGTTTTCCTATTTCAGGTCTTATAAGTCAATAAACCATATTAACATTATACACTATTCTGGATATACTATAAAGTGGCCCTCCTGGTAAGATATTCGAACAACAGGTGCCCCAACTAGACAATCTGTACGGATGTTCTACACGCCCCGAACATTGAAAAGGCCGTCCGCCGGCCAGCGTACGCTCCAGACCTGATGCCGTCGAAAGATAGCGTCCCCCGAACAAACATCTTGCGCGTAGTGTTCGATTTCAAACGCGTAAATCAAATTTTATAGGCGCTTATCTGATATTTGTGAAAGTGCATTTTACGTATGTGGCCGAACAGGAATTTATAATTGTTACTGAGGAGATGTACGAATGGCTCTGTGGGGTTGGTTGTCGCTACGAATTTATGTTTTTTAGGTACATAAACTGATATATTTTAGATGGTTATTCTTGTTCTTTTCGTTATTGAACAGTTATACTATTACTGTCATTTCTTGTAAAAGTAGAGTTTTGTGTTAAGTCACGTTTAAAACACCCTGTAATAAAAACACATTCGGGCACGATGACAGTGAGTTAAGTCAGATTTTATTTATTTTAATCAATCATAATCAATCAATCATTAGATGCACTTTAAACACAGTACTAATATAACGCTGACCTGAACCAACCTAAAACCAAGAGAGGTCCTTCGAGAAACACAAAGGTCAACTTGGGGTTTGCCTGCAATTCATCAAAGGTAACCCAAGCCCAACATTTTGTAACACACAATATGAGACGTGAGCGCTTAACTTTCATGTACAGGGTGTCCCATTTTGGGCACTTTTACGGGGTATCTCGGTTATTTTAGAAGATAGAGGGTTGTGGTTTTCGCGACAGTGTGCTCCTTTTTAGTGAAACTAAAGATGCTGTCAACAAAATTATCATGGTCCTCTTGGTTTTTGAGATACGGGGTGAAATCTAAAACTAACGATTTTGGGACCACCCTCGTATCTCGGTTTTCTTTTATCTTATTGAAAAGTTTAAAAAAGGGTCTCAAGATTTTTTTTTTCTAGAATCCATTGGTGTTGTTTGATTTTTTCTTGCTCTAACCATTTTTCAGTTATGAAGCAGACATATATTTTTTTAAACGGAATACCCTGTATGTTATTTCTTACGTTAATCGGAAATAATTCAAGCTTTTCAAAAATATATATTAGTATGAATTTTTTCTGAAAACTAAGCTCAAATTTTAATTTTTTATTTTATTTGTAGCAGTAGGCCATGACTAACCAATAAAAAACAATATCCAAGTAAACAATTATAAAGATACAAGATACTCAATACTTTTAAACTCAATTATTTAATTGTATTTTATACGCTATCAACTACTATTTGTAATAATGTTCAATAAATATTACTTATTGTAGTCCATCATTACATCACTTAAAACAAAACAACATTATACCTGAAGAATATCAACAAAATATTAAATTTGAATCAAAATAAAAACCAAAAACATCGAGGAGCTTTTAGAGATGTTGGTTCAAGTTGGAGACTATTTTCTCGAATGCAAATCTGGCACAATTTCTTATTCTTTTAATGGCATTTGAAAGAATTTTATAGGTCTCCTTCATGTTATGGCGATTAAATATTCCCAAACTTGGATCCAGTGCAAATGTTGAAGTATCTTCAACTTGTATGGATGGTAATTGTATTCTTTTAGAATCCTTTCTGCAGTTGATTTTGATACCCCTACAGCTTCTTCTATGTGCTTACAAGAAAATGAAGGCGTTGCTTCTATGTAACCTACTACGTGTGTTTCCCTTTGCTCCCTATTCTCCTTGCAATAAGTTTTAGGACGTGGTTGAATGAAGGATCCGTATCTAACTCTATTTATTTTTAGACGAGCAAATATATCTGGAAACGGTTGCTGTCTCTATGGGTATCTAAGCTGCCTTTATTATAGAAAATTGACAATAATTAAAATAAAAACACAGAAAGGACAAAGCTATATTTAATAAAAATATAAATAAAAACTGACAGTCTCGCAAATTTTTTAAAGATTTGCTTTTTTGTTTTTAATAGATGGGTCATAGCCCACTATCTACTTAAATATTACAATAACACAATCACCAATTTAATGAGACATTATTATTTAAAAAAAGGTATTTTGATTCTGTTTTTTCGAATTTGAGTAGCATGTCTCTTGTAGAGTAGTAATTGCTTAGATGCTTATTATTGTTGATTAACCATGGCCTACTGCTACAAATAAAGTAAAAAATGAAAAAATCAAATTTTGAGCGCAATTTTCAAAATAACTTAATACTAATATATATTTTTGAAAAGCTCGAATTATTTCCGATTGACTTCAAAAACAATACCATTTAAAAAAATATATGTTTACTTCATAACTGAAAAATAGGTAGAGCAAGAAAAAACCAAACTACACCACTAGATTCTACAGAAAAAATTCTATAAGAACATTCTTTAAACTTTGCAATAATATAAAAGACAACCGAGATCCGAGGGTGGTCCCAAAATCGATAGTTTTTGATTCCACCTTGTATCTCAGAAACCAAGAGGGCCATGATAATTTTGTTAACGACATCTTTACACCAAGAGGTGAGTAATCACTGGGTCCGCGAATCGTGCGCCCTAAGTAATCGAAGGGACCCAAAGATGATTGCCTTCTGCATTCTGGAGGCTAATATGTGCATAGAGCAGCGTATTCCTTATTCCACTTAGGAATCCAATGACCATAACCAGCAGACTTACAGTCTATAGTCTGGTTAGTCTGGTTTTGACCACATTTGCCTCTTGGACATGATGCTGAGCCACTCCAAGGTAGGTATAAGTGTCTCTGGCAAGCAGTTGTCGCAAGATGATCCCATCCATTTTCCCCCTGTTTTATTTCTGTAATAACTAGTTATATTATTTCAAGTGTCTTTCACCATGTATTTTGTCTTTTTTCTGTTTTATTAGTGTAATAACGAGTTACATTGATTAATTGTGTTTTCTGTGTAAATTGTTTGTAATCATTAATACGTATCGTCCATTTGCATCTACTAATTATTTCTTGTATTTATACATTAAAGTAATCTGACCTGTTCTATATCATCAACTGATGATCCAAAGAATTAATAAAAATTATTATTATTATTATCCACGGATAAATGAAAAGTCTACATAACATCGTTGTACGCCGACATAAAGTTTGCTCGACGACATGTGTCGTTAATACAATGAAAGGTTATACATCAAGTTATGATTGCTATGCACTGAGTCTATGACCATTAGGGCTTCCACCAACTGTTTTGCTCAGTTTTGTTTTTTGCTAATCTGGCTAAATGATAACTGTCAAGTCAATCCATCGCACTTATGCAGATGATAAAAATAGCCATAACCAGAATCCTAACACAGATGGAGCGACTGATTGCTTTTTTGCTGTTTTCAGCGGACAGATTATATACGCCCGATTATGCTATGAAAAATTGGCAACAAAAGTTCAGAATCTTAAGAAATTTATGGTTGTCTACTCTGGCTAGTATTAGGAATATACTGTATTTTGCCTTGCGAGATCAATGATCTCATATATCACTATTGTTTACGGGCAGCTAGTAGATTATGAATAAATAATACTCCTAATTTAGTGACAGTATAGTAGTACAGGTATATTAGAAGAATAGAATTATTAGTCTAAGTTGAATACTCATATTAAAGTCTAAGGAATAAAAAATAAATAATAGGTTCACTCTGTCTTTCACATCTTCAATAATAACTATATTCTAGCAACTTTCCTCTTTATACGTGTAACAAATATATTTTCACAATAACAATTGCAATGCTACGCAGTCAACAACGAACTTTATATGGCTTCCTATGAAAATACCTTTTGAATAAAAAAATATGCCATGAAAGAACTGAAAAAAAAATCTTCAGAGTAACATGTCATACATCTATCAATAATGCTTTATAGGCCCAATAAATTATTATATCCAGTTTATGGGGACCATAACTCAAAGTGGACGTCTTAGAAATCTGTCTTTTGTCTTCAGAAAGAATTATGACGCCGCCATTTTGATTGAAGCAGTCTTTTGCTATCGATCTTTACAACCAATAACACCAGTCGTAATTATCAGTTGTTGGATTATGGTCCGAACTACTCAATTGAAAGCCAAAGAGGATGACGTAATCGCAACAAGATGCTTAGGAAAAAGAGATAGTATACAGAGGGGATAGTTGAAAAATTATCAGCAAAATCTTAAGAAATAAATGCCTTCCCTGCAAGTCAGTCTGGTTTTTGTAAATCGCACAGCACCACAACGTATTTTTAAAGATATGTGTGCGGCAACATATCAAGAGCGCTTAACAAAAAAAATCAGTGTTGGCGCACACAGAAAAATCTGTCGTTCTGTCAAAGACTTACGCTTGGATTCAATGGAACGTTACACTCAGCATTTCTCAAATACAGCGATGTTTTATCCAATGGGAAGTGTGTAGTGGTTTCAGTGAAGTTGCGATGCCATAAGACGATAGTGTAGGAAGAGAGACAGTATCGGTCAGTCTGACAGATGCTGACAAGAAGTCAGTCGCCTCTATCAGCGGACGGCGAGGTTGCGTTTACGTTCGGGCTATTATTCAATGGTCGCGGTCGGGCACTTTTCTGCTGTAATAGTTTTAAGGTATTTGTACCTTTATCGCAAGTAAATAAATTGTATCCTGTCACATCCGCGCTTACTTTCGAACCACGATCCCTGATCCGAAAACCAGGAATTATTCGGAACCATCACATTTGGCGCTCAACTAGTGGCGTAAGACGGATGCAACGAGGCTGAAGGAGATAGCGATACGTCAATACGTTCAGCGTACTTCTCGCAGCAAGGCGTGCCGGCGAAGGCGTTCATCAAAGGAGGGCGTGATTGGAGGCTTCGGGTGGCGTTGGATCGCTGCCACGCTCAACATACAGCCCACAGGCTGGATTACCAGGTTCCAGGTGGTGTTGCCAGCGTTAGGTAAACCCAGTGTACATGCATCGGATACGGTGAGAGATTTTTATACTACTGTTGACTGTTGATGAGTTGGTGTATAGACTACGGGGTAAACGTTAAGCTTTGGGTTAAACTTTTGTATGAATATTACTACTGCTATTATTGTACGCTAAGTTTTTGAAGGTATATGTAAAATGACTAGTTGTCGTAAGAGGAGAAGCAGAGGGGAGAGTGTAGGGGGTGCTTCAGCTGACCTTGAGGCACTAGTTCGCAACTTATGCATTTCAGTCGGCGAACTCAAAAATACGATTGGCCAGCTGACCGACGCGGTTGCCATGTCTCAATCAGGGGAAAATGGTAATATAAATTCAGGAAAATCAGTGGTAGAGCCAGCGTGTACGGGGGGTAGAGATACAAAGTCTCACGAGGGGACTAACGACCGATTTTATATTATGAATTGGAAAGAGCTGGGGGGTGGAAACTTGACTTATTCTGCATATGGTAAGATGCACCCCATGCTTTTCTTGAAAAGATTAGACAAAACGTTTTATGATGCTGGTGTACCTGAGCAGGCTATGTTGGGTCTCGCGATCGGATGTTTAAGAGGTTCGGCAGCGGAATGGGCGAGTTTAAGGGAGGACTCGTTGACCGATTTCAACTCTTTTAAACAAGCGTTCAAAGATAGGTTCTGGGGTATAGAAAAACAGAGGGAGCTATATATGACATTAGTTTATGGAGCGTACGGAAATGGGAGTCGCGCGGACTATTTTTTGGACTTAGTGTCACAGGCCAAGTTTCTAGACAATGAGATTCTGGTAGAACAGCTCATAGGAATGTTAGGTAAGCATTTTTCGGCAGAGATCAGGCGGGGTATAGTGATTAATAAATTTACATCACTAGAGACTGTCGAGGAATACCTGAGAGAAATAGACGAATCCTATGTAGTGGGGAGTTCAAATCGAGTTGCAAATATACCAGGGGAACCTATGAACAGACGAATTCCGGCTGACAATAATAGGGCAGGTCATAATCGGAACGCACAAAGAGACGATCCACCAATCGTAAGAGGTAATAATCAAGGGCACAATGTACGTACTTTAGTTTGTATGGGAGAACCGGAAGTAGATCTTTTAAGCGATCCAGAGGACGGCACGCAGGAGGAGGAAGGCACTTCGCCTACCATTAATATACAGATTTTCGGTATGTCTGTTGAGGTACTGATTGATAGCGGTTCAGATATCTGTGCTTTATCTGAAAAATTCTATTTGGGGTTGTGTAACAGGGGTAAATTTCCCACTTTACCTGTAACTCGTGGAATAGTATCTGTGGCTGTAGGCGGTACAACTCAAAGGATTAAGTCACAAATCCTTGTACCTGTTGAGTTAGCTGATAAGTCGATGGACGTGAATTGCTTAGTTATACCACAATTAAATTGTGATATAATTTTCGGTTCAAATTGGCTCTATAAACATCAAGCTCAGCTTGATTATCAACATTCAAAGCTGAATTTGACCATAAACGGCGAGAGTTTATATATAAATCTGTCATTTCGATGTGATGCGCAGAGAATCTCAATAAATCTATGCGAAAAGTTTGATGTTAGCTACGATGAATGTTTTGACGGTACGCCGATGCTAAAGCGGCACGATGAGAAGTGGCATTGGGGGAACATTGAAAATAGTAGTTTCACGGAAATTAAGCGCGTGTTTCTTAAGGAAATGATGCTCACGCATCCCGATTTTAAGCGTACTTTTTATATCCAGTGTGATGCATCGGATTATGCTGTGGGGGGTAGTCTTTACCAGATCGACGATACGGGGGAGAGACGATATGTCTCTTTTACGAGCTCGGTTTTAAAGGGTGCGCAGGTAAATTATACTATAACTGAGAAAGAAGCATGGGCGGTTGTTTATTGTTTGAGGCAGTGGCGCACTTTAGTTTTGGGAAGGGACTTGGTGATTGTCACTGATCATAAAGCACTTAGTTACTTAATGTCATGTAAGCTACGCTCAGCGAGGTTGTCGCGCTGGATAATTTTGATCCAGGAATTTGACTTCAGAATAGAATATTGTAGTGGATCGGATAACAAAATGGCTGATGCGTTATCACGTTATCCCTTAAAAGATAGAAAAGTAAGCACACCGGACGTCGGCACCAATGTGCAGATTTCTTTAATAAAACGAACTAGTGACTTTTCGGAGCTAAAGAAGCATTTTAAAACGCTGCAACGCGATCAGCTGGAACAGGCCTGGACCAAGGAGAAAATTGAATTTTTGGAAATGATAAGTCATGATGCACGAGTATTTACAGAGGGGGAACTCAAAATTTATGAACGGTTTGTTGTTTACGAGGGGTTATTGTTGAAGAGGAGTTCAGATCAAAGGAAAACATTATCAACCTCAAGCCTTATAAGCAACCAGAGTTCTGATGGAGAGTTAGAGTGTCTAGGCATCGCTTTCACCCTCTGCTCTGCTTCGTCACCGTAGTACTTAAATTTCTTTGTATTACCAATTTAAGTGGGGGGTTATGTAGTGGTTTCAGTGAAGTTGCGATGCCATAAGACGATAGTGTAGGAAGAGAGACAGTATCGGTCAGTCTGACAGATGCTGACAAGAAGTCAGTCGCCTCTATCAGCGGACGGCGAGGTTGCGTTTACGTTCGGGCTATTATTCAATGGTCGCGGTCGGGCACTTTTCTGCTGTAATAGTTTTAAGGTATTTGTACCTTTATCGCAAGTAAATAAATTGTATCCTGTCACATCCGCGCTTACTTTCGAACCACGATCCCTGATCCGAAAACCAGGAATTATTCGGAACCACCACAAGTGTATAGTTGGTAACGAATGATATCGTATTGTCGATTCAACTACAAGATGTCACTGGATTCCAATGAATAATTCAATCGCAGCCTGTCGTTGAATCGAATCTGTGTTTGGTAATTGATTCTAAACTACTTTCTTTTCCTTGGACCAACAGATTTTATTGCGAGGACAGCTGATTGATTCGTTTGGATGTTTAATTGTGTGATTTTGTATGAAGAGTTATGCAGAGCATGATATAAAAATTAGACATAAGCCTGCACCAGTTGTTGCATTTTTACCTGAAATATAACTGTCTGACTAATCTAAATACCTACATTCAAATGTGGGTGTTAGCTCTTCTAAGTCCCAATTTCTCAGTAGGTCCTCCATTTAATATATAACTGGACACACTTAAATCACACAATTGCTGATGCAATACGCAAAACTACGAGATGACACAACACGGCTAACACCGAAACAACACAACGACACAACCTCCAACCTTTATTTTTACGTAAATTGAATCGGGACATCAGTCCCGCCGAATACTGATTATAGTTCAGCGAACGACAAGGGCCATTGAAACAAAATTAATTTTTATCAGATGAATTATCACGAACTGCTGTTGCAGTAATAATTTTTGTACATTGAATAGATTGTATGCTTTGCTTAAATGAAACATATTGCAAATTTCGAAAACAAACGGATGTTTTGATTGCATTATATGTCAATTCTAGTATTAGAAGGATTATACATATCGTTAGAACGAATATAAAATTATTTTGTTTTTATTGGCGTACCTGTGATTACTTCGAATATGAGGATTGAATTCTTTCAATAACATGGATTTGAAACAACTGTAAATATATTTAAAGCGATGAAAAAACATCCAAATACTAACAATTAATTGGAAATGCAACACTATTTTTTTTCTGTGCGTAGTTTCAATAAACTTGAATCACAGTTTGCTCATTACTAAATTAAAATATTATGGGTTTGATGGTCACCAGTCACTTTCATTGAAAGCTATCTTGATAATTAATACACTAGATCCGACTTCAATGTTGTCAGGTCAGGAGTACCACAAGGATCCGTATTAGAGCCACTTCTGTTTCGTATATATGTTTTGGACCTAGCTGGTAAGGTTAATACATCTCATTTGCATACATATTCGGATGACATGCAGTTTATTCACTGAATGTGATCTGAATAATGGCTTAGCAAACATAATATAAGTGTTGCGAATATCAGAATCTTCAAATTAAGGGGCCTGGGTACAGACAGTTATACATATGTATTTGCTATGTAAAACACGGATTCCCATTTCAAACAGAACTCACTTGTTTTTCAAACTACATACACAGTATTTCAGAAGGTGGTACCTAAGACCTTAATGAATGACATCAAAGAGCAATCTTTTCAAAGTTTTTTAGTGTGCAAAAAAACTCGCAATGCAAAATCATACATTCCTCAAATATCTGTAATTTAACAACCAAACACGATATCAAAAAAAGGCCAAACAGCGACAAAGCGCAAGCAATTCATTTTTATGGTGACCTTCGGATCTTACCTTTGCACTTTTTGACCTTACCTTTGGATTTTTGGACTTATCTCCCATCATGTTAGACTCACATACTGGAGAAAGGGAACAGGCGGCAACGCCTCCTCGCTAACAGGGGAATACGTCTTTTCTTGGATTCTCAATTTTGCGCACTATACTCTGATGCTAAAAGCGAATTTATTAATATACACCTCAATGTCACGAGTAGCTCAGAAAATTTCCGTTCAGTCCGTTCAGAGACGTTTTTTGAAGTATTTTTCCTTGAAAGTCGATGGTACATATCCGCCGATTGGTATACCCCATGAGTCACTACTTGAGAGACATCTTGTTAGCAGCTTAGAATCTCGACGTACAATCCAGTCTATAATAATGTTATTTAAATTAATTAATAACTTAGCTGATAACACTTTTATTTTTTGCCAACTAATGTTCAACGTTCCTAGAATAATATCTCGGCAAAACGTAACATTTTACCTTCCTGAGGCACGTACCAACTACTTGTATTTCTCTCCACTGTTCACAATGTGCAGAAACTATAACCGCATAAATAGCCAGCTGGACATATTTCATTGTAAAATATCTACTATAAAAAACCTTCTGAAATAAGCCTATTTTTGTAAATTGTTCTTAGTCACAATATGTATTGTTATTTTTCTTTGGCATTTTGGCCTTACCCTGTAAGTGGTATTTTGTACTGTTGGGTATTGTAATAAATAGGATAAAATAAAATAAAAATAAAAAAATTTAAAATTCTTCGAAAGTGTTAAAATTCTCGGGGTCACATTTTATAAGAAGCTAAGATTTACTATCCGGTTAAAAATCTCTTGAAGAAAACTTATTAAGCTTACGACCACTTTATGCCCATAAATTCATTTTAAATTTTAAAACAAAAAAATCTTTGTAAATCTCTAGTACCTAAGGTCAATTTATAACTAGTGTGAAGTATTATTTTTTCATATACAGGGTGTTTTTGGTTTGAGTAGTACTCATATATTAGAAAAGGGAGGAGCGCCCGGTTTATTAAAATCCATTCCTTGACTCAAACCATTTCACTTTCTTACTTGCCACTTGCTATCATGGAGCGGTAGACGCTAGAACAACACGTGGTATATATGGCGTGGCATCATTGGCCCATATTTTTTTGGAGAAAATGGGGTCACTGCTACAGTAACATCTGAACGTTACATTCATAAGGTGAATAACTTTTTCATACCTGAATTGCAAAGAAGATGTGTGGATATCAAAGGTTTGTGGTTCCAGCAAGATGGGGCCACGGCACACACCGCCAGAGCATCCATGGCTGTTCTTCGCCACCTGTTTCCAAATCGTTCAATTTCGAGGTTTGGTGGCATTTCATGACTTTCTCGGTCTTCCGACTTATCAATTTGTGATTTTTTCTCTGGGGGTAACTCAAGTCACGTGTTTAAACGGCCAAGCCCCGTACGTTAGTCGCAGAAAAGGAAGCGATTCGCCATGGAATCTCCCAAAAATCAACAGAGACATGCTGGAAACAGTGGAGTGCAGTTTTCGTGAACGGCTGCATCATATGCCACATGTAATTTTTGCACTTAGATATTTCAAAATGGTTTATTATCAGCTATGTTCTATTACCAATAATTTTGTTTTAGAGTAAAAAGTGATAATATTATGATTATTTCAAAAACACTTGATTAATATGCCCCACCATGTATTAGGCGAGTTTTGGCACAAGATATTTATATCCTTCAAAAAAGTCCATTCTGGACTAGACTGTATGCACTTGCTCCAACCTCGTGTGCGTATATATCACACCAAGTTGCGCATTTCAAAACCGACACAATAACAAACATAGAATATTCGTCTAAGCGTTAATGCGAACAGCGATACTAGTTGTTACAGCCTCTAAAAGCCGATTTCGCATGCGAACTCCTCTGAGTGTGTATATGTGCACGTGTGGTGGTACTGGCGGTACCGTACCGTGCCGGCGTTAATTGCAAAACCCGGCAAATATTTATTTAATCGATGTACATCGGTAATTGAATAGAAAATAAATTTTCTATTTATCGATCGATCGCCGGATAAATCTCGCTTCGCCGATACACCGTCAAAAATAATTAAAGGGGAATTTTCTCAAAGTCTCGGTTGTATAAATTTTGTTATTTTTGAAGTTTGATGCGTATAGTGGGTGTACTTTATTGCTTAAGGGAATCAGAGCTCCTTGAAAATAATAGATTCAAAGATTTTTCAAGATAACGAAGTTTTGTGAACTTCATCATCACAGTCACAATGACGTATTATCAGACATGTTGTGAACTCGTAAAATGCATTAAGGGTCTAGGGTATAGCGCGCAAAATTGAGAATCCAAGAAAAGACGTATTCCTGTGTTAACGAGGAGGCGTGGCCGCCTGTTCCCTATCTCCAGTATGTGTGTCTAAGATGAGGGGAGATAAGTCCAAAAATCCAAAGGTAAGGTCAAAAAGTCCAAAGGTAAGGTCCAAAGGTCACCATAAATATGAATTTCTCATTTCCAAGCTCCTGACGTTACCTTTAAACTTATGGTAAGGGCTCAAAGAGCAAATTGAAGAAGAAAGCTTGCGCTTGTGCAACTATTTAGCCTTTTTTTGATATCGTGTTTGGTTGTTAAATTACAGGCATTTATAAAATGTATGATTTTGCATTGCGAGTTTTTTTGGACATTAAAAAACTTTTTTGAGAAAATCGAAAATAGTTGTCATTCATTAAGGCCTTAACTATCGCCTTCTGAAATATTATATATGTAGTTTGAAAATAGAGTGAGTTATGCGAGAAATTGTAAATCCGTGTTTTACATTGTAAATCCGTGTTTTACATGGCAAATACGTATGTATAAATGTGTGTATCCAGGCCCCTTAAGTCGGAACTACAGTATTGCCGACACGAATATTATCAATAGTTTTGAGAACTGTAGCTCGCCATCGTTCACGATTTACTGTCAGTTCAGTGGCGCTCTTGGTACTCATATCCAGCAACTGTTTCGTCGTATCCACCCAGCGCGTAGGGGAACGGCCACGGCGCCGCCCACTCGGGGCATGACCCTGAACTACAAGTTTCTGCATATTCTCGTTTCTGTGAATGTGTCCGAAGAATGTAAGCATTCTCGTCGACACAAGGAGGATAGTCTCTTTGGGTTACCGAGCTCATCCAGTATGGAAACATTAGTTCGATGGGTGATATAAGGAATTCTCAGCATTCTCCTCCACGTACACATTTCAAAAGCATCTATGCGAACTGAACTTACTAACCCGAATATTGTGGATTGACTGTTGGTAGATATAATTAGCGGTTCTTGAATTGATCGGCCGGTATTGGTAGGTTCAGCCTGTTACCTATTCTTCTGCGACTGCCGATAAGCCCAGAGATAAGCGGTTTTCCAAACTACCAATACTTTCAAAATTTCCAAGTTTTCCAAAATAATCTAAATTTCTCAACATTTCCAAATTTTTCAATCCAAACTTTCTAAATTCTAAATCGTATGTTATTTTGGCTTTGGACATATCATATATGATGAAATAGTGTCTAAATACTAATCGCAAGTGAAATCCAAACAGAAAAAAAAGGGTTTGATGAAATACAATAATAAACGAACTCATTTGCCATAATTAGTTTATAAAAAAATACAACAGAACAATAATGGGTGGGCCCTCCATGTTGACCAATGCACCTCTCTAGCCAACGCGGCATGCTCGTAATCTGGTTGTTGATAAGCGCTAGAGGTATATCCTCCCGAGCTGCCCTCAAAGGATGTTCCAAGTCGTCCAGCGTGGTCGGAGGATTGGGTAAATCGCCTATGTACCCCATCCAATTCCATAGTTTTTCAATTGGCGATAAATCGGGTGATCGTGGAGGCCAGGGAAATACCCTGATGACCTCAGCTACCTGTAAGAACCTCATCGATACCCTTGCAAATATGAGGACGTACATTATCTTGCTTGAAGAAACCCTCTTCGAGGCCTCGGACATATGGAACGGCAATTGGTTCTAACACCTCATTCATATAATATTGCGCAGTCATTGTGCCACGAATCGCAAGTAAAGGTGACTTGCTGTTGAATGCAATGGCACCCCAAACCATCAAACCAATTAGACGGTGTACATGGCCCTCAACAACAAACTGGAGATCACGTCGTTCCACACGTTGTAATCTTGCACATTGGCGTCCGACATGTGCCCAGAGACAAAACCTGGACTCGTCGGAGAAGGCCGTCTGATGCCACTAAGCATGCCATGGTCAGTGTTCTTGGCACCAATCTAACCGTTGGCGACGATGATTTGCAGTGAGTGGAAGCACTAAATGCGGACGATATGATCCTAAGCCCGTTTCACTCAATCTGTGGTACACCGTGCGGATTCGAATGGGCCTCCCTATAGCTGTATACCAAGCACCAGCAAGAGCTCGAGTGGATCGCATTCTGTTTCGAAGGGCCAGTAGTCGTAGATCACGATCTTACTGATCTGTACTTCTTCTACGTGCTCCAGAACCTCTAGTTAGCTGCATTCGCCATTCTGCGATCCATGCGAGCCATGCTGCTACAATTGTAGCCACGCTACGCCACATGGTTACAGCAACTGCTTTGAAAGAAGCACCACGTTTTCGTTGGCTTAGAATCCCACCCCGTTCAAGGGGACTTAACTGCGTAAACTGGGGGTGTCATCTTCTAGGGGGCATCTTTACACAACCAATTAGTCTCTCGCCACATTTGTAACAGATACCAACGTTTTTGAGTCGACAAAAATCCATGCTAGGGCTTTCTAGATGTGCCATGTAGGTAAATAACCTCTGAATGAACAAAAAGTGTTACATGTGTACTAGAGATGGTATTCCCAAGCTGTTTACAAATTTTCAATGCAAATATCCCTTTTTTTCAGATGTTCGAATTTCACTTGAGAGTAGTATATTTCACGCATGAGTCTAATTCAGTGGTTCCTAACCTGGGGGTAATTACCCCCGCGGGGGTAAGTCAGCTATTTTACGGGGATAACGAGGAACCTAATAATTAGGATCGTAAAATAAAAACATACAGAAAAAAGTTACACCGCACTGCGCAATCTCAGCACATTTTGGCTCAAAGCAGGTGCCGATTATCCTGTTTTTAAGAATGCTAATACCACAGAGTTAACATCTATAGAGGGAGTGTAAACAACAAAATGCACAGGTCGCTGACCAGCCAACATGTAACGGAAATTTTGGCAGCTTGAGGGCATTACCAGTGGCGTGAGACTTTATATTAAAATTGGATGTTCATTAATAGATTCAATTATTACTGTGATGTTACAAACTGATACCAATAAGTTGTATTAATATTTAGCTATACTTAGAGAGTTACTCTTATTATAATTTCATTGTAACAGTTGATAATTTATTATTATCATGAAGTGTTTTCAAAACATATCTAACATTCTGAAAGGTAGCCTGTTGGAATGGCTGCATCGTGTTTTTACTATAAAATATAATAATTGCATTAGGTAATATCCAGTTCTATAAAATTCTCATAGATAGATTTTCTGTAAGTAAATGTGGCATACATTTTTGCATTTCACGTCCTCAAATAGTTTAAAAAATGGAATTTGGAGAATTCATGTTGATTGACATGAATATAATGCGTGCACAAAACAAACATTGAACAACCATTATTATTCCTCAAACTGGAGTGAAGTTACTTTTGTTCCCAGTTATCCTCATATATTACGCTACTGAAAACTAAAACAAAACCTATACTCACCTATGATAAGAAGTGTTCACCGATTCGTCGCTATTACAGCAAACTATGCACTTTTTATGTTCTCATAATGCAATTATGACAATATTGTTCATAAATAATTTAATTCACACCACAAATAGTCACAAAGTCAGTCAAATATACACTAAAATCACAAAAATCTCGACACACGCAATAACCACAACTACAATGACAGCCACATGACAGCTTAAGGGCACGCCGATTGTAGGTTGCCAGATTTACGACATATTAGAAGTTATTGCAACATCCCGCTATGAAATTTACCATTTTTGAGATTTCATTAAATCAATACAAATTATCTTCACGTAAATCAGTTACATTGCAAATATATTGGAATGTATAGTTAAATACCCAGTTAAATACTTTGTGTTCAAACTGCGGAAACTGCCAGATTTTGAAGAAACTGGAAGCGGACGAAGAAGAGTGGCAATAGCGCTATAGATGTTGGCTGGCCAATATTCAAATTAGGCTCCCTTTAGAGATATTAACTCTGTAGCTAATACCATTTGCCACCACCTATAGATGTGAGAGTGGTTTTTCTACTTCACTAACACTCAAAACGTAGGCCAGAAATCGTCTCAATGTGGAACATGGTGACTTGGGATGCACTTTAAGTGGATCTAAACCTAACATTAAAAAACTTGTGAATGCAAAACAATACCAACCTTCACGTTAAGCCAACATTCATAAGTGTTTATGTTGGAATTAGTTTCACTACTAGTCAGTGTAACTGAGTATTATTAATCCATTGTTTATATACAGGGTGAGTTTTTAGTACCGGCTCGGTCGATAACTCCACTACTGTAGAAGATAGCGAAAAAAGTTGTGTATAAAAGTTGTAGCCACGGATATGCTTCTTGCTCAGAAAATATTTAGATTTATACAGGGTGATCCATAACTACGTGGTGATGCAAACATGAATTTTTTTAAATGAGACACCCTATATATTATTCCATATTCACACTCTACTATTGATTTCCGTTCTTGCAATATAGCGCATTGTTATACAGGGTATCTCAAAAGTTATGACCATTTTTATATCCAAATCGCGGTCAAATGAACGTACTGTATTTCTAAAAGTAATAAATCAAAAATTATTTTTTTAGACGAAAAGATTAAAAATATCCTCTAGTTTTAAAATCAGCTATAAAAAAGGCCCGTGACGCGTATCCGTATACAGGGTGATGTAGAATGCAAAATCCAGATTTTCTCTTTTTTTTTCTAACGTAACCCCCAAAATTTTATTATCCCAAATAATTGCCTTTAATATGCTCTTTCATCTTTATATAGCACTTGTTGTACCTACGTCCATCAGTTTTCGAGATATTTCGATTTTTCGGTAAATTTAAAATATAGCTTCTATTTGTATACTGAAATTAATTTATTTTGAGATAGTACTATCTAATTTGTTTTTTGTTAACGAACAACTAAATTATAAGGTCATACTATTTCGTGAAGTCAAAACCCTAAATCATCGAGATAATAAAGTCAAGTATGCTGAGGAAATAATTTTGTAGGCGTGATGCAGAATTATCAAGCAGATTTATCAGGTAGGCCCTGAAAAATTGACAGTTTTCATAATCTGCTCAATAATTCCGTACTGCGTGAGAAACCAGCTTTAAAAATCAATTTTTCCATTGAGAGTATTTAGGAGAATCTTTGAGAAATTGTCTACTTGCCTCTAGAATATATCAACTATGATCAGCAATATTCAGAACGGAGGCACTCTAAAACTAATGCGTTTGAAAGATTGAAGAATTGTTTTATTTGGACTGTGTCGTTTAATATTTCATAGCCTACCTGACACATCTGCTTGATAATTATGCATGACGCCTACAAAATTGTTTTCTCAGCACACTTGACCTATTTTATACCGTTAATTCAGTGTTTTGACTTGATCAAGTACTATTCTGGCCTAATATTTTAGTTGTTTGTTAAGAAAAAATAAAATTTGATAGTATTCTCCCAAAATAAATAAATTTTAGTTAACAAATAGAAGGTATATTTAAAATTTGTAGAAAAATCGAAATATCTGAGAAACTAATGAATACTGCCATAACAAGTGCTATACAAACATGAAAAAGCATATTATAGGAAATTCTTTGGGATAATAAAATATTTGGGGTTACATTTAAAAAAAGAGAGAATACCTAGATTTTGCATTCTACATCACCCTGTATACGAATATGCATCACGGGCTTTTTTTATAGCCGATTTTAAAACTAGAGGATATTTTTTAATCTTTCCATAAAAAAAATAATGTTTGATTCGTTATTTTTTGATATAAAGTACGTTCATTTGACCGCGATTTGGATATAAAAATGGTCATAAATTTTGAAATACTCTGTATAATGTAACAATGCCCTATATTGGAAGAATTGAAATCAGTAGTAGAATACGAATATGGAATAATATGTAGCCTCTCAGTTTAAAAGAATGCATGTTTGCATCACCACGTAGTTATGGATCATCCTGTATAAATTTAAATATTTTCTGAGCAAGGAGCATATCCGTGGCTACAACTTTTATATACAACTTTCTTCTACATTAGTGAAGTTACCGACCGAGCCGGTACTAAAAACTCACCCTGTATATATAAATTAGTTAAAATTGTAAGGCTGATGTACAAATTATGATAAATAAAGGTCATTGTATTTGCTTGTACAGTTTTTTTTGACAACATTTTAAAGGGGGTAAAATCAGTTTTCCTCATAGGTTTTAGGGGTAACAATATTGAAAAGGTTAGGAACCACTGGTCTGATTCGACGTTTGTCTCCAATAAAAACATACAGGGGAAGCCAATGAGAGCGTCTTAAAAATATCGCTCGCTCTGTAAGTACCTATTAAACGAGTACGCGATGGGATGTCTTCATGAAGACGAGGTCCGAGAGTTTAAGCGTTAATAAAAGTAGGATCATTAATATTGATTAAGCAGCCGAGTCGGTGGATATCGGGTGTATCTGCGAGCAATATCTTGTTTGGAGCATTAGAATAATTAATGGGGAAAATTTGTAAGTTGTTCCTGGCATCTCTGACATTCTCCGTGAACCTGTGAGGTACGATAAGACTTTGCATATTTATAAAGCGTGTGCATAAAGTATGTTTATGTGGTGGACATTCGTTTAACTGTGTATGGACGTAAATGCATTTGCATAAGGTCTTGGAGAAATTACGCTAAGCACGTTATAGGTTTCAGTCAAGCTAAGGGCTCATCATCATAGTCACAATGTCGTAAACTCGTAAAATGCATTAAGTCGGAGCTAGAGTATTGCAGACACGAATTTATTAATAGTTTTGAGAACTGTCGCTCGCCATCGCTCGCGATTTTGTATATTTATATATTTTTTTTGTATTTGTATATTTAGTACAATTTCAAGGTTTGTATATTTAATATAATCTCAAGGTTGTAAATTGCAGTAATATGATATGTAACTTATATTTAGTAAGTCCACGTAATGTTAACTTTAGTTTAATCTGTGCCTGTTATCCTTTAGTCCTTTAGTTATTTTTTAGATACGATGATAATTTAATGTGTATGCTGGAAATAGTCTTGTATTTGACTACCTAGTTCTGTCTAGACTGATTGATTCAGCGGTCGTACTGTATGTTTTTTTTCTCATTGTTTTTATTCTTCGGGCGAGGCCCGCCAGTGGTTGAGTAGAGTAGCTAGAAGCTAGACTTCGCCACTGGATTCTCGAAACAAAAATGTAAAATTTAATTTAAAGTAATAAAGACGATTTATTATTATTATTATTATTATTATTATTATTTACTGTCAGTTCAGTGGTGCTCTTGATACTCATATCCAGCAACTGTTTCGTCATATCCACCCAGCGTGTAGGGGAACGGCCACGGTGCCACCCACTCAGGGCATGACCCTGAACTACAAGTTTATCGCTTCTATGAATATGTCCGAAGAATGTAAGCATTCTAGTCGACACAACGAATGATAGTCTCTTTGAATTACCGAGCTCATCCAGTATGGAAACGTTGGTTCGATGGGCAATATAAGGAACTCTCAGCATTCTTCTCCACATCCACATTTCAAAAGCATCTATGCGAGCTAAGATAAGGGCTACGTCGTACCAGAAATTTCTGCATTCTCATATAATCAAGGAGGCTGGAAACAGAAGTCCAGTTTATATCTAGTTTGATAGAATAATTTCAAGTTGACAGTTGTTCGTGTCAATTGGAATTATTAATTATTAAGGGGCCTGGATACACACATTTATACATACTTATTTGCCATGTAAAACACGGACTCACAATTTCTCGCGTAACTCACTCTATTTTCAAACAACATATATAATATTTCAGAAGGCGATAGTTATGACCTTAATGAATGACAACTATTTTCGATTTTCTCAAAAAAGTTTTTTAATGTGCAAAAAAACTCGCAATGCAAAATCATACATTCTATAAACGCCTGTAATTTAACAACCAAACACGATATCAAAAAAAGGCTAAATAGTTGCACAAGCGTAAGCTTTCTTCTGCAATTTGCTCTCTGAGTCATCACTGTAAGTTTAAAGGTAACTTCAGGAGCTTGGAAATGCGAAATTCATTTTTATGGTGACCTTTGAACCTTACCTTTGGACCTTTTGACCTTACCTTTGGATTTTTGGACTTATCTGCCGTGATCTTAGACACAAACACTGGAGAAAGGGAACAGGCGGCCACGCCTCCTCGCTAACACGGGAATACGTCTTTTCTTGGATTCTCAATTTCGCGCGCTATACCCTAGACCCTTAAGGGGTTTTGGAAGCCCTTATTCAATCTAGTCTGCAATCACTTTTGAAAAAAATACAAATTCTCATGATTTCTAGGTTTCTAATGGGTTTAAATGAAGGTAAGGCGCCTTCTGATGAATGATAAAAAATCATTTTGGTATTCAGGATTGGGTATTTCGAAAATGACAAATCATATCAATACACGAAAAGGACAAAGCCATTATACTTGTATCCATTGTTTTCTTGTTGCATTGGTCCCAAAATAAAGTGAAAATACAGAACGGTACCCCAAATTTCTCCTCCGAGCCATTCGATGTACTTCATTCTGATATGGATCCGCCATATTGGGAGTAAAATTGCTCGTAAAACCGCTCCCATTTTGTTAACGACGAAATTCAATATGGGGGTGCAATTACGCCGGAGACATATTCAATAACATTAAATTAAGGACACCTTTATTAGTAATACTCCATAGTGTACAGCTTATACCTACATACGTGTACATCAATAAAGTGTATGCTTATTCGGCGACCGCTGACTAAGTTTGTATCAGAAAAAAGAAACCGATGGAATGAAGTTTAACCATGTGCAAAGTTAGCTTGATACTCGTATAATTACTAATTGATTCTGACGGCTCTATTTACATTTTTCGAGGTTATATCAGTCCTGATTTTTATTTACCTATTTAAACACCTCATATCAGGTAATTATTATGAGTAAAGGCAAGGTTTAGGACTTACAGCTATTGAGACACAAAACTAAAAGAAATACAGAGAAGGATGCACGCGTTAAAACAATTAATCCATCATCTGCGAGAGGCTAACGTCAGATATGTCAAATTTTCTATTGAAGATGTTCGCTGCTGCATCATCATATTTAAAGGATATAGGCATTTTATAATCATAATCATAATCATAGCACTTTATTGCCCAACAGATTTACATCCCTTTACAGGGCAATACTTCATGACAATATTATATTATAACAATAATGAAACAAGTGTTAATCTAGGAGTAATCTTTTAGCGGTCGACTTTAACTCAGAAATGGTACAATTAAAAATATCACAATGCTTAGAAATACTATTATAATTTGAACATATCACTGTTATTGGCGATTTTAATAATATTGTTGTTCGCGGTTCCTGGTAATAAAATGTTTGATAGTGGCGAGGGTTATAATGAGGTACATTTAAGCTTATGTAACCCAATAATTCAGAACAGTCAATTTTGTTACACATAAGCTTACAAAAATACACAGGGCGAAATTATCCTCCTGAATTCCAAACTCTGAAACTCAAAACGTTTCAATAATGAAGTATGACCTATTCCTTGTTCAGGATAAACGTGATCGACTTTATACGAAAGATATTTTAGGAACTTTCGTTTAACGCCTTCGAGACTGTCAATGTGATACTGATAGACAGGATTCCAGACAACAGAACAGTATTCTAGTTTGGAACGCACATAAGAAAAAACAGACATGAGTGCTGAGATGTCGTTAAATAGATGACAGTTTCGCACAATAAAGCCATAAACCCTATATGCTTCTGATACCTTCTTATCAATGTGTTCAACAAAGCTAAGTTGCGAATCAAATATAACACCTAAATCACAAATAGATTGTTGTCGAGTGATGTCTGTACCCTCAATCTTATAATTAAATACTATAATATGCTTTTTCTTAGTAAACGTTACTCTTTTGCATTTGGAAATATTTAACTCTAACCAGTTATTCAAACACCACTCGTAAACCTTATCAAGAGCAGACTGAAGAATATTGCAATCATTGATAGTTTTAATTGCTGAATAAATTTTTAAATCATCGGCGTAGAATAATCTATTTATTTTTAGCATCTTATCTAAGTCGTTTATAAAAAGCACGAACAACAACACTAGCAACTTTTGAAAATGTCTACAATAATCATCCTTAAGTTAAATCTAGGAACATTAACATTAACAAAAACAATATTACATCAGGTCCTTAACTTCACTTACCCGATTCAACTTTATCAATAACAGTTTAGTGAAATTCAATATAGACAGATTCTCTGGTAATAGACTTTACCGCTGATGTAGCCCTAAACCTTGAGGAAACCTCTCTACAAATATTTACCATTTAGTACAAGTCAGATAAGTACGAGTTCAAAAACAGAAATGCTCCCTCTGACAAGCCATAGTCACTCAGTCGTACTACTCAGAAGTACCATATGAGAAACTCTATCGGAAGCCTTTTCACAGTCTGTATATACAACATTCAACAGGGACGTGTGGCCATGGCCACAAAGCTGGACAAAGCTTACTAAAATATGGCGTGACAATAACACCACTAAAGCTACCAAAATTACGCTGGTACACTCTCTTGTGTTCTTTATATTTTTGTATGGCTCGGAAACTTGGACTGTTAAAAAGGCAGATCGAACTCGCATAGATGTTTTTGAAATGTGGACCTGGAGGAGAATGCTGAGAGTTCCTTATACCGCCCATCGAACTAACGTTTCCATACTGGATGAGCTCGGTAATCCAAAGAGACTACCCTCCATTGTGTCGACCAGAATGCTTACATTCTTCGGACATATACACAGAAGCGATAATATTGAGAAACTTGTAGTTCAGGGTCGTGCCCGGAGTGGGCAGCGCCGTGGCCGTTCCCCTACACGCTGGGTGGATACGACGAAACAGTTGCTGGATATGAGTGTCAAGAGCGCCACTGAACTGGCAGTAAATCGCGAACGATGGCGAGCTACAGTTCTCAAAACTATTGATAATATTTGTGACGGCAATACTCTAGCTCCGACTTAATGCATTTTACGAGTTCACATGTCTGTTAAGACGTTGTGACTATGATGATGATATACAACATTAAGTTGAAGCTTCGACTCAATTGCTTTTGAAGTGATTGCAAAAAATATGCAAAGGTTTGACACAGCTGATCTGTCCGCAACAAACCCATGCTGCAAGTAAGATATTTTTTGTCGCAATGTATTATTAAGATCATCCTTTAGTGTTGCTTATAGAAAATATTTTGAATAAAATGAGTTTGAGCATACATAATGCACTTTCAATAAGGTCATCTCATATTTAAACGATGTGAATCAACAGAAACTGAATAAACCTGTGTGTAAGGACCTAAACGAATCTAAAGAAAATCACTTATAGCCAGGGTTTTATCATCAGCATCATCATCATAGTCACAGTGTCTTAACAGACATGTTGTGAACTCGTAAAATGCATTAAGTCGGAGCTAGAGTATTGCCGACACAAATATTATCAATAGCGATTTACTGACTGTTCAGTGGCGCTCTTGATACTCATATCCAGCAACTGTTTCGTCGTATCCACCCAGCGTGTAGGGGGATGGCCACGGCGCCGCCCACTCGAGGCATGACCGTGAACTACAAGTTTCTCCATATTATCGCTTCTGTGTATATGTCCGAAGAATGTAAGCATTTTCGTCCACACAATGGAGCATAGTCTCTTTGGATTACCGAGCTCATCCAGTATGGAAATGTTAGTTCGATGGACAGTATAAGGAACTCTCAGCATTCTCCTCCACGCCCATATTTCAAAAGCATCTATGCGAGCTCGATCTGTCTTTTTAACAGTCCAAGTTTCCGAGGCATACAAAAATATGGAGATCACAAAAGACTGAACCAGCGACATTTTTGTAGCTTTAGTGATGTTATGGTCACGCCAGGGTTTTATAGCAGACACATTATTATAAAGGCGGTAATGATCTCGTGGACTTGACTGTAAATAGATACCAAAAAGTCTCCTTAATCTTCCTTATCTACAGGAAAACAAGTATTCCATCCGTTTCTAGTGAGCCATACGAACGTAGCACACCTGTACCCGTAGCCGGTCTTCAATTTGTTGCTACACACATACACACATACGGACGGACAGACGCAGCCTGCTCGCAAAAATGACCAACAAAAATGTGATTTAGTATATTAGCGACGTTACCGGTTTTCGAGACATCGGCGGGTGGAAAAAATTCCGTTCGGCGTTTTTCTGACCTTAAGCATTCACAATTTAGAAAAATCTGCGAGAAATAGGAAGGGATCAGAGCTACTAGGCAATTTTTAATAGTTTTTGGACGTTTCATGATATAGACATCGTGGAAAACTATGTCTCGTAATCATAGGCCTCTGTAATAACTGAGAAAGTACTAAATAAATGTTGATGAAATTTTGACAAAGATACTACCATGGCTAGGAGGGAAAATCCAGATCTGACTCAAGAATGTTCTGTCGCGCTTCAGAAACTAGCAGGCCATAAGAAGGCAAGAAGGCAACCCCTACTGTGGGTCTCCTGATACACTGGTGTACCGGGTGAAGAGACAGTGGACCGCCTATCTAGGATAGGGGCCGGCAGCCCCTGCATGAGCCACCAGAACCGATACTTGGAATTGGCAGGCGCCAGGTCAGTGTTATCCTGGACGACTGGGTTTACAAGGAACTGGCGAAAGCCTCGCTGGAAAGAGGGATGACTGCAGGCAAGCAAAAATATTCATGACGGGCAGAGAGATGCTCAACCCTTTGGTGGGTCATTGCCGGCTGAATAGACTGATAATGAGTGGTAGAGGACTCAATCTGTTCCAGATGCTGGGAGGAGGACAAGACAGCGTTTCACTCACTCACTCAGACAGCATGTGTCATCCAGCATATCTTAAATAGACACAAGACTCCAGTTTACCTACATGAAAGAATAAGGGCTCAAACACATACTATAAGATTGAATTTGAGAAGCGATGACCTCATTTCAGCTCCTCGCCACAGAACTGCAATTTATCAAAGATCTTTCACGTATTGTATTTACAAATTATAATACCATATTTAATAAGCAACTTCGCACTTTGAAATATGAATTGCCATTACCCTGTATCTCAAAATCAACAAGAACAAGGATGTAGTTTTTTCTTTCTGCAATTGTTTTCCTTTCTTTTATTTGTTAGGTTAAGTTTAGGATAGGTAAGGTTGAGCGGAAGACCAGTAAGCTAAATTCTTGCAATTTGGTGATGCTAAACTCCGCCTTTTGGAATGTATGTTTTGTATATTTCAATAAAGGTTACTGTTCGATGAAGTTCGGGGGTTCACGTCTCAGTGAGATGGTCGGACATATACTGACTTTCGTCAAGAGGTCTGGTAGGTTCGACAAGGAGCTTTCTAGGACCAGGACGTAGGATTTTAGTGTTTTCAGTGTTGATTCCATGGGATCAGCAAAAAGGGCCAAAGGTGGCCTACTGGCGTGGCTTCGCCTCACCATTGCAGGTCTAGTTGTTGTACTGGTGAATATACACCTGTTTTTGTAACGTGACTGTTGACAAAAAGAGAAATAGACATGTGTTTAGCCAGCGCATTATTTTTTACGGTCTGCCCCCCGCAAAGGTTGAAAGCCTATGGCGCTGTACAAGGACTGCGAGAGGATAAGTATCAGTGCACGTTAGATTTGAATTGCTCCAGGTTGTAGCCATCGGGAAACAAGTTCGCCGGCAGCTCATTTCACAGGGTCGATGTCCTCTAAAATGCTGGAGGATACTGGTTCGATGAGTAAGGACCTCGACCTGGTAAGGATGAGCTAGCAGAGCCTCTCTAGTGTTCCTCGTTCCGACGGCCTTCGGTGTTATTATCTGGGATAGCTCACTCGAACATCTTCCGCGATAGAATCTGTAATACAGGGACAGGTCAGCCACCCTTGTTCGATGTTCCAGGCTGCGGAGGTCCTTTGTGAGATTAGGCGTATCGATTAGTCTAAATGCTCTCTTCTGGATAGTGTCCAGGAGCTTTAGAGGGTGCTTCGAAGCGCATTCACACACATACAATACTCTAACGATGGTAGGATCTGTGTCTTGTAGAGAAGCAGTAGTTACTGTGGTGTATACAGCTTCCTGTAGCGGAACAAGACTCAATCTTCTGGAATGCCATTTTAGCTATACTGATGACGTGGTCGAGCCAGGGATTGTTATTGTTGATGTTGATTCTCAAAAGCTCAACGAAAGATGACTCGACTATGGGGTGACCCTCGATTTCCACAGTTGGTAAGTCAACGTGAGACTTCTTTGTCAGTGTTATTGCCTGAGTTTTCTGTACGTTAAACTGTGCTTCATTTACTCATCCCCACTCGACAATTGTTTTGATATCTACATTAATCTGTGAAGCCTGTTGCTGTCGCCGACGTACCGTCTCCTGGTATGATAGTGGCTAGCCTGATTCCATGCACGATATTAATATGTACTGTCATCTGCGAAGCTGTAGATTGGATTGGATGTTATTTTTAGCAGCTCGTTGATGTACAGCATAAACAGTGTAGGGGATATGACAGAGCCCTGAGGAATGCCGGCGTTTATTGAAAATACGTCTGACAAATAGCCTTCGATTACAAAAACCGTCCATGGCAAACAATTGCGAGGAAAGCATAGCGCGAGCCTTATGGCCCTCCCTGACCTACGCCTCTGTGCGACAGCAGTTATTTAATTTGATATCGTCCAGGTTTCGGTCCATACCGTACGCCGGGCGAGGCTATTAGCATACGAATATTCCATTAATACTTTTTTAAGAAGTCCACTGTGTCTGATTTGTGGGTTGACTTCGGATTGTGGATCTTGGCATGAGAGAGGTCACACTCGCTGGAAGTCGGACTTTATGCGCTGAACCATGAAACATTTCACCAGAAGAAGATTCCTGCGTGGGCCGTAATCCGGATGCCTTCGGGACAGAGATGAATGAAACTGAAATGGATTTTGAATAGATTGCAGTCTTACTCACTCATGACTTCTGTTTACGAAGGCAAACAGCTTATCGTATTCCGGTAGCTAAGGCCAAGTTTCACAATCATTGGTAACTACTACGTCGCTTAACCACCGAAAGATGGAAGCTAACCACTAGTTATCGGATCGCTCTGGGCCGGTTTCACAATGATGGGTTAACTCAAGGTTGTGTGTTGACCGGAGGTTAACCCTAGATGTCATGTTTCACAAATGGTGGTTTTCGATTTTACTTGAGGTTAACTCTGGGTTAACTTGACCCCAAAAAATTCTTGAGTTAACCCCAGGTTTGCGACGATGCATGCGCATCAGGTTATGTCACTGGTTTTGCTACTTGCTAGGCGTTTGAAATTTCATATGTTATCGTTTACCTTAACGCTTTCCATCGTTCTTATTATTTGAAATGGATGGTTATGATGTAAATGCGTATAGCAGTGATGAAGAAGTAATGACACCGATAATATTTCGACCTAGAGTCACTTTTTTTTGAGGAATAGGATGACCATGACTCCTGGGTCTTTGTTAAATTTTTGTATTTTTCTTTCAGCACCTTTACAGATCTGCGGCTATTATTTGCACATTTGCAATTAAATTCTTCTCCTATCTTTTCCCAGTCGTTGTTGCAGCTTTTGTTTTGCGTTCTATTACATGGCTGTATACTTTCCTACTAACGAATTGAACAGATATTCTTCATCTTTTGAAAAGTTGTTCGCTCTTTTTGGTTTTTCCATGCTGACACACGGGTACATGCACGGCTATTATTTGAAAAGGGCCCCAGAAACAACTACAACGCCAAGCAGTCCAAAGTCCAACCCAACCTAAAAATCTTTTATCTAATGCCAAACCCCCAAATAACTGCGAATAAAATGAAAAAACGTCAGTGGAAAAAACCAAAATGAGGTTGGAAATCGCATGGAACTGACAACTCAACGAACTCATTCTTTGACAGTCTTGTCAGAAAAACACAAAACACCAACACGAAACACCTAACGAAGGAAATAAGAAGAAGAAGAAATTTAAATATTGCTGACACAGTACCACCAACCGCTAAAAATGAAATACAACTCGCGGTCAGTTAACCCTACGTCATTTTATGATTGTGAAACAAGAGGCGTTCGATTGTTCGAGTTAACTCGCAGATCGAGGTTAGTAAACCGGCAGAGTGACCACTGATTGTGAAACTGGACCTCTGTTTCAGAAATGAAACTAGTGGTTAAGCTCATTTATCTTCAATTTGGCAGCACGGATGGATCTCAGAGCACTGCCATAATAATTGTGTCCTATGAATACAATCTAACCCTTTGACAAATAAACCTAACCTTTGTATTCATATTTTTGACTTGTATCACAACAGACTATAATCAAAATCCATCGACGTCTTAGACGTCAATGTTTTATAACCTCCAAAGCAAGCTTATGTGTCATCGGTTAACCACAACAAATGTCATAGATACTTTAACCTCGGGTTAACTGAACTACTGGATAACCAGAGCTTTTGACATAAATCGCTGATTCTGAGACGCAAAGTTTTCGCTAACCACTAGTTTTCTTTTAACCTCCAGTTAACTGCCGATTGTGAAACTGGGCCTTAAGTGAGAGAATAAGAGTTAACCAAAGGGTGAACCGTTGGGGCATTGTGGTGTACAAATTGTGGGAATTACTGGGCATTATACAGGAATTAGTGGACATTAGTGAGTATTACAAGACGTTAAGCAGGAAATACAGATCATTAGTGGGCAGTAACAAGCAATTTTATGAAATTTGGAGCTTTATGGATTTTTAAGATCTGTCTGTTGGCGGCGGAGTAATAAAAAACGAGAATTCTATGACCTTTCCATAACTTCCTAAGCACTAAATCTCCAGTGGAATTTATAGTACTACCACATACCATGCAAAGGACGAATTAGAATTTTTGAACACGAATCGAGTAGTGACAGAAAAAAAGGATTTTAGAAACTCTTAATCTTTTAATTGTTACGTCATAGCTTCTAACGAACCCCAAGGTATTAAGAAAATTGAAAATAAAGCCCAAAAATAATTTACCAAGGGTTTGATAGTTTTTATGGTTTTGGAAATTTTTAATCTCTACATTGCTGTAGCTAGGAGGCCTTGAAAAGTATCAATTTCTGTCGTTCTCCAGCTTCTCTTTGACCTTAAATGTGTTACCGCCGTTGTTTTTGGTTAGAGTTTATTTGTTCTTAGAAAATTTCATAATCTTGTCTCTTTATTCTAGTTCGTCTGTGTTTTTCTGATAAGATGTTTCCTTCCATATGAATACGGTTTTGTCCATATTTCATGGCCTGCTAGGTTGCTTGTAAGGTAAGTGGGAAAATTGAAAAACACTGATTCCATAAAAAACTTGAAACTAAATGAAAACTACCAGAGATTGATATTCACAGCCTTTTACCTTTACATAGTTATCTCTGATTGAAGTCTCCTTAATTAATCTACCGATTTCCCCAAGTACAAAAACAATTCAAATCTGATCGTCTAACCTAAGCTAACGCATTTCAGGCTTAGAAATACGGCAAAATCACAGCCTTCTAAGTTTTATAATCGCTGCGATATTCGATTTTTTGCTGATATCTGAGTCTACCAAAAATCGTATTTTACAACTAAACGGTTCATTTTAAGTCCCATAAGTGATACATAAAGTCACACTAAAATTGAGCAAGGAATCTGAATAAGTAAAAATATACAGACATGTAGATTCAAAAGGACATACCTTTGATATGTCAGGCTTGTAGTAGATATAAGTATAAAAGATATTATTTTTTAAATGTAAGTCCCACTCGACCTACATACACTCGCATAATTTCGCATATTTCATACAAAGATAAAATATTTTATGCTTTCGTGTGCGATCTTTATTATGCTTTTAGTTCACCAGTAAAGACTGAAGATACCCCTCCATGCTCTCCATTTTTTACATCGGTAACTTAAAACCACGTGAAAAGTACCTACTGAGTCGATCTCCTTGACGCAATTATCTATTGACATCTCATAGAAACTAATATGGTGAATGAACTGAAAAATTTCCAGAATGCACTCCGCCTTACTGCCGGACCGTTATCACCATGAAAATAAATTTCGTCGGATTTAACTTTTAAGAGCTGAACCTATTTCGTTCGGTAAGCTTAATATAACAATTTAAATTCAATTTTCTTAATTAATTGTCTCACTATCAGCCGTCATTATCATACATATTACCCTATTATCAAAAACGTTACTAGTTCTCTATTCGGATGGAAGGGAGCCCCAACTTTATTGTTAGTACGATGAAATTGGCTCACGAAAATTGATCAACATTGCCAATTACTGGTATTCACAAAAAATGCACCCACTTTTGTCCAATACAAAGCCCGCCCATACTTGACAGGGTCAAGAGAAGAGCTATTCGACTAGTCGGTTACCCAACATTAAAGCTTCACCTCCAGCCTTTTATCACTGGCGTGTGGTTGGTGACCTTCGATTTTTTTACCGGTATTAAAAGTGAACTTACTCCTGTGACCAATAATCTCTTTACAGTAGCCATAGTACTCCGGTATTTAGGATTTGCCTTTGCAGCTGCTCAGTTATAAAAAAGGTAATAGTGTAGTTGTCGACCCTATATTTGCAACAAGGATTTTAACAACTTCAAGAGGGTTTCCATTCTATCGAAGTCAGCCCATGTTTTCCAGAAAAGGTGAAAAACGGTGCACATAGCAAGGACTGATGCTGTTTTTCCAGGTTTTTATCTGTGTATCATACATGATAGTTGATACACAGTACCACATAGCCTAAAGTCAGATTGGCGGAAATGAGTGAAAATCGTGGCGAGAACATCCAAAAAACGTACAAATAACTCAACATAAATTTTTTGCGATCACAATACCATAGATGTGGAAAGTAAAGGTAGACTCTTTTTATATTTCTCGCGTTTTCATAATTATTTCAAGGAAAACATTTAAAATATAAATACAGTTAAAAACGATCTTAGAAAACAAGCAGTAAACAGCTGGAAACAACAGAAAACGCCTAAATACAATAGAAAACATCCAAACACAACATAAAACAACAGAAAACAGCTGAAAACAACAGACAACGGCTAAATACAATAGAAAACATCCAAACACAACAAAAAAACAATCAAATACAGCAGAAAATAACAGAAAACAGCTCCTAACAACAGAAAATGAAGCAGGAAATAAGAGCAAACAACAGAAAACGACTAAATACAACCAAAAACAACAGAAAAGAATAGAAAACAGCTCAAAGCAACAGCAAAACAGCTGGAAACAACAGAAAACGACTGAATACAACAGAAAACATCCAAACACAACATTAAACAACCAAATACAACCGAAAACAACAAAAAAGAACAGAAAACAGCTCAAAACAAAACAAAGCATATGTGAGTTGCTCTACCTATGGCGCACTGATGATCGCTAATAAGCGTGAAACAGCTGTCTGCGTACTGGTGGATTGACGGAGATATAGAGCAACCCTCGTATATCGACTCTCACATGCAATTGGCATAGAAACGTGCCTATCTGGTCGGGCCAAGCGAGCGCGCCTTTGCGTTCCACCAAGAAGTTTGCTGCTGTTTAGCAGCGACTTTCTTTGGTTTGCGTTACCTCCGGGTACCAGATGGCGCACAGGCAGATCTTTTCTACCGCCTACTCTCACAAGCAGAAAACAGCTGGAAACAACAGAAACTGACTGAATACAACAGAGTATATCCAAACACAACAGAAAACATTCAAACACAACCGGATACAACAGAGAAGAACAGAAAACAGTTAAAGACAATAAAAAAACAAGCAGATAACAGCAAGAAACTACAGAAAACGACTAAATACAAGATAAAACGTCAAAACACAACAGAGTTGAGAACTGTGCGCAGTAATTATGCACTTCCTGAGATGCGAAAAATTGTATCTACAAGTATATTTGAGAAATATCGGAACCAATTTGACTGCTCTATGAAAAGTAATAGAATTTCAATTCGGCTGTGATATCATTAGGATTTTCCGAATTTACAGTTAAATGTGGCATAATGGAGAGTCGATAGTTCGTTATTGCTCGTGCCGTTTCACAAGACCTTTTAATTTTATCGATCGCGTTCGATTTATGACCTACGATATTTTTGGATATGTGAAGCAATTCTAGCTTAGATAGATGTCTGCGTCGAATGTTGGAGTCGGCCAATCTCTCAACTATCCAGTCCTCCTAACGGCATATTTTCTTCTCTGACTTCTACGGTTTTTTGAGAAGGGTAACGCAGTCAAAACTGACGAATTTTCGAATTTGTTGGTGCAAACCAACGAAATCTAGCATGATAGAAAAAGTAAACAAAGATTTTTTGTGAACTATGGTAGATGGTGGCAATAGATTATTTGACCGTGTTGCCAGATCATCCGCAAATCTTCCTGCAAGTGGTCGTGCACAGACAGATTACGATTTTAGATATTAAGGTGAACTTGAAGATTTGAGGGCCTGAAAATGTTTGATATTCTTTTACTGAGGCTGAAACTCAAGACAACGGCCGGATTTGAAATTGGCACCTTTCAGCTATACATCGTCCGAGTTTTCGTCCTGGTAGGAGGTCAGATAACGATTTTAGGTATTTAGGATGAACTTGAAGATCCGAGGGCCTGAACATTTTTGATTTTCTTCACCTGAGGCTGACACTCAAAACAATGGCCGGATTTGAAATTGGCACCCTCAAGCTATATGCCATACGAGTTTTTGTTCTGATAGGAAGCCAGATAACGATTTTAGATATTAAGGGTGAACTTGAAGATCTGAGGCTCTGAAAATTTTGAGTTTTCTTTCCTAAGGCTGAAACTCAAAATAACGGCTGGAATTGACATTGGCACCCTCAAACTATAAGCTATACAAGTTTTTGTCCGGATAGGAAGCCAGATTATAATTTTAGATATTTAGGGTGAACTTGAAGATCTGAGGGTCTGAACAATTTCGATCCTCTTTACCTGACGCTGGAATTCAAAACAACGGCCTGATTTGAAATTCGCACCCTCAAACTGTAGCCATACGAATTTTCGTCCTAACAGGAAGTCAGATAACGATTTTAGATATTTAGGGTGAACTTGAAGATCTGAGGGTCTGATCATTTTTGATCCTCTTTACCTAAACTAAAACTACTAAAACTCAAAACAATGGCCGGATTTGATATTGGCACCCTCAAACTATACGCCATACGAGTTTTTGTCCTGATAAGATGCTAGATAACAATTTTAGATATTTAGGGTGAACTTTAAGATTTGAGGGTCTAAAAATTCCTGATTTTTTTCTACCTGAGGCTGAAACTCAAAAACAACGGCCGGATTTGAAACTGACACCCTCAAGGTATACGCCATACCAGTTTTTGTCCTAATAGGAAGCCAGATAACAATTTTAGATATTTCGGGTGAAGGTGATGGTCTGAGGGTCTGAACATTTTTTATTTCCTTTACCTGAGGCTGAAACTCAAAACAACAGCCGAATGATTTGCAAATGGCACCCTCAAACTATACATGATACAAGTCTTCGTCCTGATATAGAATGGAAATTTGTAATGTTTTTGTTTTTTATATTTTCTAACACTGTTATGCAACTTGACTATATAGTTCAGCGTACCGGTTTTTCTAATTTTCTCTAATTTTGATTGTTTTTGCCGAGTTGTACTGTGTAAAAGTTGTTCAAATTTTTTAAATGTTAATTGAGAATTTTATGTGGGAATTTTTTTTAAAATTTCTGTGTAAAACTTAATTGTCACAGTCACATACTCAATGTTATTCAGTTTATATTTTTACTTATATATTTTTTTCGTCTTTTTATGAGTTTAGCCCTTAAAAAGGCGTAAAATAAACGCCGAAACGTCGGCTCTTACCGTTACTGCATAAACGATAATTAAAACTGTCGACTTTCTAGAATAAATTTTGCAAAAACACTAACTCCCAAATAGTTGGATGTCACGCTTTTAAGCTCTCGTTGCTACGCCTCTAAGTAATATAATTAGAGAGTTTTTGGACGTCCGCTTCCTGACGTTCTCCCGAAATAACCGAATCGGCGAATAACCGATAAACTTGTACGTTAGCTACGGACGAGGCTACGGAAGTTTACGGTACGATATGACTGTGTGCGGTATTGCCAGGTCTAAACCACTATGCGGCAATGAGAAAAGAACCGTGATGATTACAACAATACTTATTTTGTGGTTTACCATTGTACAAAAGGACCAGGTTTTCTTCCGTCAATTTTATTTGACAGTATTATCCAATAAAAGCTACAAAGTTAGGCACCAGCATAGAAAACAACCAGCATTATATCTCTGAGGATTTCTTATCTAAAAATGGTTCCCACAAAATTTGACCTTGGGAGGGTTTTTGAATGATTTTGCGGCTGTCAAGTTTGGGTAGAGATGCGAAAATGAAAATATCGATACCGGTACCAACTCGATATTTAATAGCCAAACAGGCGCGTTTGGTTCGTACAGAGCATTTTGTGCAACTGATTACACCCCTCAATAATTATATAATTATTTTCGATACCGATACAAAAGTATCGATACCAGCCTGGACTGCCTCAAAAAGTATCGATGACAAAAATACTCGATATTAGAGCAGAAGTATCGAAGTACCGTTACCATCGCTACAAAAAACACGCTACATCTTGAGTTATTGTGCTGGTTGTTTTCTATGCTGTGGTTAGGCGTCTCCGGCAACAGCGTGTGATCATCACGTGACTGAACCATGGTAGTGAAATCTGAAATGTCATGCTTCGGGTATCCTGCATAACCTATTTCTTATTTTACTTGTGGTTAGCTGTTGCACGTAACGTTTCTTGGACATTTCCGACCAAATCGATCATAATGTGAGGTTATGTTAAAATCAAATAGGTCCAATAATTGTTAATGTCAATAACGCAACGATACACGTCACAGATTTCGGTTACAAAAACTGTACACAAGGCACACCACAGAGTTAACAACTATAGAGGAAGTGTAAACAACAAAATGCACAGGTCGCTGACCAGCCAATATGTAACGGAAATTTTGACAGCTTGAGGGCATTACCAGTAGCGTGCGACTTTATATTAAAATTGGATGTTCATTACTAGATTCAATTATTACTGTGATGTTACAAACTGATAAGTTGTATTAGTATTTACCTATACTTCGAGAGTTACTCTTATTATAATTTCATTGTAACAGTTGATAATTTATTATTACCATGAAGTGTTTTTCAAAACATATCTAACAGTGTTCTGAAAGGTAGCCTGTTGGAATGGCTGCATCGTGTTCTTACTTCAGCAATAAAATATAATAATTGCATTAGGTAATATCCAGTTCTATAAAATTCTCATACATAGATTTTCTGTAAGTAAATGTGGCATACATTTTTGCATTTCACGTCCTCAAATAGTTTAAAAAACGGAATTTGGAAAATTCATGTCGATTGACATGAATGTAATGCGTGCACAAAACATACATTAAACAACCATTATTATACCTCAAACTGGAGTGAAGTTACTTTTGTTCCCATCTATCCCCATATATTACGCTACTGAAAACTAATACAAAACCTATACTCACCACGATAAGGGTGTTCACCGATTCGTCGCTATTACAGCAAACTATGCACTTTTTATGTTGTCTCATCATGCAATTATGACAATACTGTTCATATGTATGTGGGTTCGCTAGTTCTTTAGGGTTTCAGTGGACTGTATACGAATTTGAAATTGAAATTGAAATTTGTAGCACCATAAAAATCCTATTGCATTTATCGGCACCTACCTCGATTCTTCGTTCGAAGGGACACTGGGCCCAGTGGTGCTCGTCCTTGCTCCTCCAGTGGTTTCTAACTAGGGGTTTAGTACTGCAATTTTTTCTTAGTTTTTCTTAGCACTTCCTTATAACGTAGTTTTCTCGACCGTATAATATAAGTGGTTCCCGTTTGAATGCTCACGAAGTACTCGGTGCGGAGGTTGCCGAATCCAACAAAAATGACATTTATGGTGCGGGCGCCAAATTTGAAATTAATGAACAAGATATATTGATACACATGCATCATAAATAATTTAATTCACACCACAAATAGTCACAAATTCAGTCAAATATACACTAAAATCACAAAAATCTCGACACACGCAATAACCACAACTACAATGACAGCCACATGACAGCTTAAGGGCACGCCGATTGTAGGTTGGCAGATTTACGACATATTAAAACTTATTGCGACATTCCGCTATGAAATTTACCATTTCTGAGATTTCATTAAATCAATACAAATTATCTTCACCTAAATCAGTTACATTGCAAGTATATTGGAATGTATAGTTAAATACCCAGTTAAATACTTTGTGTTCAAACTGCAGAAACTGCCAGATTTTGAAGAAGCTGGAAGCGGACGAAGAAGAGTGGCAATAGCGCTATAGATGTTGGCTGGCCAATATTCAAATTAGGCTCCCTCTAGAGATGTTAACTCTGTGAGGCACACGCTTATCCGTTATTCGAAACACACTGCGCATGCTCAAAATAATGTTTAACGTATAGCGTCATCCCAATTTTTAGTGCGGCTCAAAATCTCTCTATTAACAAACTTTAAGTTGCCTGCGCCATCTCTTACTCAGCGGATACGACCGCTAGTCTGACAGATATGAAGCTGTCAAAATCATTTTCGCGGCAAAGTTGGAGCGTTCAACGTTCGGTCCGACCTCTTACTCCAAAGGAGAGTTACAAGCTCACACACGAACAAACATACATCAGGGGTGACGCTATAAAAATGCCATTATCCCTATATTCTGTTTTTGACTTTCATCAACATATGCATGTTTTAGAACCTGCCAAAAATAATTAATTGAATATAACGGTTAAAAAAGTGTTACCGACAAATATATTTTGGTCTCAGAAATGATCCAATGTCTTACTGAAATGAAATAGATTGAAAAAAGTGGGATAGTTCACAAGTGATTGACATACTAACAACAATAATTCCTTCATCTAAAAACAGCTTTTACAAGCAACAAAAATATTAGGTTTTAAGAAACTCGTAGCTTAAATGGTTGATTTTTAATTTTTAGCGGTTATAATAAAAGCGTGTTAAAACCCAACCTAAATTGCATGAACAATTATTGTTTTTTGATACACAAGCCTACTTGTCCTTCTGAGCATCGCACTCTCAATTAAAACAGAGGAATGTTAAGTAGTGGCGTCCGTCAGGTCCGTGAACGTTCTCTCATGAGACGAGAGCGCCATTTGAGACCATTAGTCGGAGACTTATGCAGTCTAGCAAGAGGCGGCTGTACCAGATTTTATCTTTCGATCTCCCCGTATTTTAATTTAATATAATATTACGTCGGTAGACGCATAAAACACGTTCATTTAAAGGGGTATCATCTGCCCTGAGCCCAGGCCGGTTGTTTACGGCCTGCCTCGCTTCTTAATTATTTGTTTATTTCATCTGATACGGAGCCACGCGGGGAGGCGGTTATAATTGCGGCCGTATGAGGACAATCGTTAAAAACATGATTTAAGGGGCGACTCGCGGCCTGGGTGCTCGACGATCATCCTTTTTGGTGAGAAATTCTGGGGGACTTTTTTTCATCATCATCATAGTCACATTGTCTTAACAGACATGTTGTGAACTCGTAAAATGCATTAAGTCGGAGCTAGAGTATTGCCGACACGAATATTATCGATAGTTTTGAGAACTGTAACTCGCCATCGTTCACGATTTACTGTCAGTTTAGTGGCGCTCTTGATACTAATATCCAGCAACTGTTTCGTCGTATCCACCCAGCTTCTTCTTCTTCGTATGACTAGGATGTCTCTTGTTTGTCTGCCTCTTATTCTGTCTCTGTTGTTGTCGTTGTTGTTGACATCAAATTATCTTCCCATCTTTTCTTTGGCCGTCCTGGAGGTCTTCGATTGTATGGTTTGTTATTTTTACAAATGTGAGCCAATCTGTTGGGTCTCATTCTATTTACATGTTCGTCCCATTCTTTCTTCCGTGTTTTTATCCACTTATTGATGCTGTTAATCTTGCATTGTTCTCGTATGTTTTTATTTGTTTGTCTGTCCCTGAGAGTTATTCCCATAATTGATCTTAGTGTTTTCATTTCTATGCTGTTGAATATTTGTTTTGTTCTCTTTGTGTCTGCTCGTGTTTCTGCCGACACGAATACTGTCAATAATTTTGAGAACTGTAGCTCGCCGTCGTTCGCGATTTACTCTCAGTTTTGATACTCATATTCAGCAACTGTTTACCCACCCAGCGTGTATGGGAACGGCCACGGCGCCGCCCACTCGGGGCGTAACCCTGAACTACAAGTTTCTCCATATTATCGCTTCTGTGTATATGTCCGAAGAATGTAAGCATTCTCGTCGACACAATGGAGGATAGTCTATTTGGATTACCGAGCTTATCCAGTATGGAAACGTTAGTTCGATGGGCGGTATAAGGAACTCTCAGCATTCTCCTCCACATCCACATTTCAAAAGCATCTATGCCAGCTCGATCTGCCTTTTTACCAGTCCAAGTTTCCAAGGCATATAAAAATATGGAGAACACAAGAGACTGAACCAGCGACGTTTTTGTAGCTTCAGTGATGTTATGGTCACGCCATATTTTAGTAAGCTTTGTCATGCCCACACTTGCCTGTTGAATGCGTCGTCGAATTTCATTTTCACAGCTGCCTGAATTGTTGATCAAAGAACCGAGGTACACAAAACTTTGAATTGCTTCACAACGGCCTATTGACTTTATTTCTCGATGGTTATTATGCTCTCTATCTACGATCATCACCTTGGTCTTATTGTAGTTAATACCAAGACCATACGCTGCACTATGTTGTTCTAAGATGTTTAATAGAGCTACTAGTTCTTCCTGAGAAGCAGCAATTTTTTCATATAATAATAATAAGATCTAAATACACGGATTTTGCTATGGAAATAAAACGACTTTGGAAACAAAACAAAGTCACTATTGTCCCCCTCATTATGTCTGTATCAGGCCTTACACCAAACTGTTTACACAACACCTTCAATAGTTGGGCCTGGACGAAAAGTTACACAAAGTATTCCAAAAGTCTGTAATCCTGAAGACCTGTAATATTGTGCTATCTTTCCTAAATCCGATCAATAATAGTCCGGGTTTTGACTTGGCACAGCCCGTTATCACTTGTTGCTACCGCAATTATGCGAGAGGAACTTAGGAAGTCTGATAATAATATGTATATCAAGAAACAAAAAATAATTAAAAAATAAAAATAGAAAAAATGCAAGTAAAAAAGTGTATAAAGGTTTTGTATAACTAGTATCTGACAAATAATAGATAATACAGGGTTCCATGTAATTTGAACCGACCGCAAAGGCTGAAAGCCTATGGCGCTGTAGAAGCGCTGCGAGAGGATAAGTGTCTGTGCACGTTATATTTGAAACGCTGCAGGTTGTAGCCGCCGGGAAACACATTCCCCTGGAGCTCATTTCACAGCGTCGCAGTCTTCCAAAAGAAGGAATGCTGGAGGAGACTGGTTCGGGGAGTAGGGACCCCGACTCGAACATTTTGCGTGATAGAATCTGTAAAACAGGGACATGTCAGCCATCCTTCTTCGTTGTTCCATGCTGTGGAGGTCCTTTTTGAGATTAGGTCCAAATATCAACGAATATTTTCTGGGTTACGCCACACATGGGTGGAGTAAACTCATCTATTCGTTTGGGGAGGCTCACGTCGTTGGTCTCGATATTTCAAAGGAATTCGATCAACTATGGCATGAGTCAACAGTGTATGGTATTCGGTGTTGGATCGTTTGTTTACTTTGTGCGAGAAAGTTAGTTTTTCCGCCGGAAAAACCAAAGAATCTAAGTCAAAATTACCATTTAACTACATCATTAGTTCTTGTGGACAAAGGTGTTTAAATATTGCATTGGTTGTACGGTATTTATACCAAAAAACCGATCAATTTCATCCAGACAAGTGCTACTGGTCAAAGTCCAACGTGGCAGTGGTTACCTGTTGAGCAAACGACGTTGCCGCTGAGTGAACAGAATAATCACTTTTCTGCAAAACCAAGCAACAACATGCCGGAAATAGAAAACTGTAACATTTGCCGTAAAAGGGTTCAAGACAACCAGGATGGTCTCTTATGCGAGAAATGCCTAATTTGGAAACATAGGGTGTGTATTGATATGTCAACTCGAGCATATGAACAGATAAGCAAATCAACACAACCATGGTTCTGTGACACATGTAAAAAGGCTGATGGAGACAAACAAAAGCAGTCAACCAGTAGGAGTGTAGTTACACTGGAAGACCTTATGGACAAATTGACCAAAATGGAAACCAAGTATGATGTGCTTATGAAAAAGTATAATGAGCAGGTAGTAATTAATGAGAAGTTACAGGTGGACATCGTTAAAATTAAGTCACAGCTTAATAAACAAGAACAACTAAACCTAAGAAACAATGTGATTATACAAGGCATACCTCAAAAAGCGAATGAGAACATCACAGACATAGTGAAAAAAATATCTGAAAAGCTGGAGGTACAAAACGTAAGTAATTTTACTGCTTACAGAATAGGCAATGGTTCAAGTGATGGAAGCAGGCCCATAAAAATTGAGTTCAATGATGAAAACTCCAAATTGAAGTTTATGAAATCGAAAAAAAGACTACACTTGACCTCCAAAGACCTGGGATTCAACGAAAACAAAAAAGTGTATCTAAATCACGACCTAACTGCTACAAACCTTGAATTACTCAAAGAAGCGAGGATTTACAAGAAAAAAATGGACTTCAAATTCCTGTGGATAAATAATGGAAATATTCTGATGAGAAAAGATGAAAACAGTAAGGTTATTCTTGTGGATAACCTGGAACAATTAAAAAATTAGTTAGGCCTCGATGTGAGATATCTATTGCATATGCGAACATACAAAGTTTAAGAAACAAATTGGAAGAGATTCAATGTTTTGTGATAAACAAAGACTGTGATGTATTGATGCTTGTGGAAACTTGGCTTAATGAAGAGGAAGCACCATTCTACAACATAAATAACTACCAAGCGGTGCATTGCTTCAGGGAAGGCAGAGGTGGTGGTGCTTCTATTTATGTGAGAGAAGGGATTAGTGTTCAAGTGGTGGATAAATCCAACGAGCAGGACTCTGTTAACTGGGTATGTGTGAACTTAGGTGAAAGTAATTTAAAACTAAGTGCAATATATAAACCTCCATCATATTCTGGTTCTGAATTCTTGGAATATTTTAATAATTTGCTTTGTAAATATCCCACAAAACATGTAATTGTAGGAGATATAAATTTAAATTTATTGGATACTAGAGCCAATCTCATTGTGCAGTATAAAAACATGTTAACCCTCAGTGGCTTTAAGTTGCACAATACTATTAGTGAAGAACACGCTACCCGTGTCACAGAACAGTCAAAAAGTATCATTGATCATGTTCTTTCCACTAACAACATTGATATCTGTCGTTCCATCACAGTTGAAGATATTTCACTTTCAGACCATCGACTACTAACATTTTCGTTGAAAGAAATGATTAATAAAACAAAACCAAAAGAACTGTATGAGATAAGGACGATCAATTATCAAAAGTTTCAATACAGGTTCAACAGATGTATTAAAGATAAAACTATTGAGTCATTTCAGGACCTAGTCGATATTATAATAACCTCAAAAAAAGAATCTGAGTTTACCAAATCAGTCAGAGTACGTAAAAATAATAAATGGATTAATGCAGAGCTACTTGAATTGATGAAACAAAAAGATAAATTATATAAAAATAAAAAAAGGAATCCCCATAATATTCAAATAGAGTTAGAATTCAAAACAATAAAAAATAGAGTAAATAATAAGATAAAATCCTTAAAAAATACATATTTTAAAAGAAAATGGGAAGAGACAGGTACCAATGTAAAAAAGCAATGGAATTTTGTAAATAGTTTTTTTAATAACAAAAATGTACAAACCGATATTAATAGTTTGGTAATTGATTCCAATAAAATAGAAGATCCAAGAAATATTGTTCAGCATTTAAACCAACATTTTACTAAAGTAGGAAAAAATATTGCAGCGGAGCTTGATGACGAAATTCAAGTACTGGGGCTTAACCCCAAGTTTGCTGAGGCAACCTGTCAAAATAGTATTTTTCTAGAGCTAACTAATGAACAGGAAATTAGCGAAACCATATCTGAACTGAAACAAAACTCTGCTGCAGGACATGACGGAGTGACAGCCAGAGACATAAAAAACCTGAAAGATGATATTTTAAAGATTATAGCCAACCTTGTTAACACAGTATTAAGAACTGGTATGTTTCCAGATGAACTAAAAGTAAGCAGAATATGTCCAATTTTCAAATCTGGTAGTAAACAAAATATGAATAATTATAGACCAATAGCTGTGGCAAGTGTTTTCTCAAAAATTATAGAGAAGGTAATTAAAAAAAGAATGTTATTATTTATAGATAAATATATTCAAGTAGACCAGTTTCAGTATGGTTTTGTTAAATTTAGCAGTACACATAGTGCGACCTTCGATTTTGTTAATTATGTATCTAGGGCATTAGATGAGGGACTTCTGGTGGTAGCTGTGTTTGTTGATCTGAGAAAAGCCTTCGACGTAGTTAGCACTGAAATCTTATTGAGAAAGCTTTGTTTGATGGGATTTAGAGGAACTTTATACAATTTGATCAAAACATACTTAACGGGTAGAAGGCAATACGTTAGATTAGGAGATGCGAATAGTGACATGCTGTTGAATGAGTATGGGGTACCGCAAGGTTCCGTCCTTGGTCCACTACTATACTCGCTGTACGTATTGAATCTAGGATTGTCTGGAATCGAAGCACAGTACTTTACCTTCGCTGACGATACTGTCTTAGTTTATAAAGGTGCAGGAGAAGAGGCACTGAACGACACTGTAAATAGGGACCTAGAACGCTATTCAAATTGGTTGTATCATAATAAACTTAAGATAAACATTGATAAAACAAAATTTATAACATTCAAACAAAAAAATAAACGCGTCCAAACTTTAAACATTCAAATTAATAATCAAAAAATAGAGGAGGTACATCACATAAAATACTTAGGCCTTATAATTGATAACAAATTGAACTGGTTGGATCATATAGAATATATCTACAAAAAAATAATGCTGATGATACCAATAATATATAGATGTAGAAATTACCTTTCAGATAAAACTAAGTACAGTGTCTACAATGCCTTTTTCCTATCACATTTTAGATATCTATTGCCAGTGTGGGGAACATGTTGTAAAACTAGTTTTAATGCAGTTCAAACACTTCAGAACAAGGTTCTAAAGATTTTATTTAATTATGATAAATTAACTAGCACAGACGAATTATATAGTGAACTCAGTATCTCTAAACTTAGCGTAGTATTGGAGTTTGAGCAAATTAAATTAATTTACAAAATATTAATTAAAATGCAGAAATCTAATATTAGTATTGTTATGACAAATGATGTACACAGTTACAGTACCCGATTCCAAAATAATATCTATCAGATAAGTTCAAGAACAAATATAGGTCTGAATAATCCATTTCTACAAGCCAGTAAGGCATACAACAAAATTCCAGAGACCACTAGAAACGTAACAAATTATACAATGTTTGTCAAACAGGTGAAAATGTATTTAGGTATAGTTAGTAAGTAAATTTATCCAACACAGATATGAAAATCTAAGTATTCTCGAGGCCAGGGCTTTTTGCACTGTTTAGAGAATTTGTTGTTTGTAATGTAATGATTATGCGAAATAAAAGAAGTTTAAAAAAAAAAGCTCTCCTAAACAAGCTTCCGTCCCACGGTCTTCCAGTTAATCTGTGCAGTTGGTTAGAAGACCTCTTTGATCGCGAAATATGTGTCGTGGTATACGTCATCTCCTCTTCTTTTCATAACATCAACGCTGGGGTCCCTCAAGGATCGGTATTGGCTCCGACGTTGTTTCTGCTCCTCATCAATGATCGGCTCTCTAGCACTATAAACCCAATCCATAGCTTTGATGATGATAGTACTTTGTACTATGCAAGACGGAAACCCTATCGCTATATGCTATACAACACGAGAATCTGTGAAATTTACTGAGTCATTCAACTTGACTACACATCTATTTTGATTGGCTATATTAACACAACCTCTTCACAATTGAACAATTTTATGGCGCCCTACTTCTGAGAGAAACTAACATCAGTAGCAGTACAACATAAACCACGTACGTCGCAAATTCCAATATCTGCTAAATCTTCAGCCGATATAAACGAAAGTTCCTCGCTAAAATATTACAGCCAGGCGATAATTACAAATGATAAATATGAGAGGATTATGCTAATAACAATAGGCTCACTTGGGTGAAGATAAGACGGCAGGCAGGAATAGCTTTCTTCTATCGGGCGTTAAATCTACACTTTGATATGGCCGCGCGTAAATGTTCGGGAAAAAGCGGTCATCTCAATATTTCACTGTATTTTATTGCCTATTAACACCTACATCATTTTTTATATTCACGAGTTATCGTTTTGTTAGATAATGTCGCAGAGATGTGTATATTTATTTTCTATTCGGTTAAAAGCAGTTATTTTCAGCGGTTATTGACCAAGGTGAGGCTTAGGTGTACACACAACGGATTATAACAAAAAAGAAATAGAGTATTTTAGCGTATCTGATAGATAAATACTCCCACTTGGTTATTTTGGCCAGAAGGTTAATTTATAAGGATTACGTTCCAATTAAAAGTGCATATGAGTCACAACAGGATGGTGTTCTTACGGAAAGGAACCAACCCAAAAAAAAAGTTATTTAGTAACTGAATCTTAAGGTTATAGCAATCACTCATCTAAAACACTGCGGCCGTTGTTTTGAGTTTCAGCTCTAGATAGCGAACATCAAAAATTTTTAGATCCTCAGATCTTCAAGTTCACCATAAAAATCTGAAATCGTTATCTACCTTTCGTTCAGGCTAAAAAATCGTGTGATGTATAGTTTGAGGACGTTAATTACAAATCCGGTCGCTGTTTTGAGTTTCAGTCTCACATAGCGAATAGCAAAAATTTTCAAATCCTCAGATCCTCAAGTTCACCCTAAAATTCTAAAATCGTTATCTAACCTCCTATCAGCGTCAAAACTCGTGTGATGTATAGTTTGAGGATGCTTATTATAAATGCGGTCATTGTTTTGAGTTTCAGCCTCAGATAGCGAATAGCAAAAATTTTCAAATCCTCAGATCCTCAAGTTCACCCTAAAATTCTAAAATCGTTATCTAACTTCCTATCAGCGTCAAAACTCGTGTGATGTATAGTTTGAGGATGCTTATTACAAATGCGGTCATTGTTTTGAGTTTCAGCCTCAGATAGCGAATAGCAAAAATTTTCAGATCCTCAGATCTTCAAGCTCACCCGAAAATTCTAAAATCGTTATCTATCTTCCTATCAGGATCAAAACTCGTGTGATGTATAGTTTGAGGATGCTAATTACAAATCTGACAGTTGTTTTGAGTTTCAGTCTCAAATGGAGAACATCAAAAATTTCCAAATCCTCAGATCTTCAAGTTCACCCTAAAATTCTAAAATCGTTAAGTAGCTTCCTATGAGGATCAAAACTCGTGTGATTTATAGCTTGAGGGCGCTTATTACAAATCCGGTCGCTGTTTTGAGTTTCAGCCTCAGACAGTAAATAGCAAAAGTTTTCGAATCCTCAGATCTTCAAGTTCAGCCTAAAATTCTAAAGTCGTTATGTGTCTTCCTATCAGGATCAAAACTGGTGCGATCTATAGTTTGAGGATGCGTATTACAAATCCGGACGTATTGCTTTGAGTTTCAGCCTCAGACAGTAAATAGCAAAAATTTTCGTATCCTCAGATCTTCAAGTTCACCCTAAAATTCTAAAATCGTTATCTATCTTCCTATCAGGATCAAAACTGGTGTGATGTATAGTTTGAGGATGCTTATTACAAATCCGGTCGTCGTTTTGAGTTTCAGCCTCAGATAGCGAACATCAAAAATTTTCTTGTCCTCAGATCTTCAAGTTCACCCTAAAAAACTAAAATCGTTATCTAGCTTCATATCAGGATCAAAACTCGTGTGATGTATAGTTTAAGGATACTTATTACAAATCCGGTCGTTGTTTTGAGTTTCAACCTCAGATAGCAAAAAGCGAAAAATTTTCAAATTCTCAGATCTTCAAGTTTACCTTAAAAATATAAAATCGTTATCTAGCTTCTTATCAGGATCAAAACTCGTGTGATGTATAGTTTGAGGATGCTTATTACAAATCCGGTCGTTGTTTTGAGTTTCAGCCTCAGATAGCGAACATCAAAAGTTTCCTGATCCTCAGATCTTCCAAGTTCACCCTAAAAATCTGAAATCGCTATCTAGCTTCCTATCAGGATCAAAACTCGTGTGATGTATAGTTTGAGGATGCTTATTACAAATCCGGTCGTTGTTTTGAGTTCCAGCCTCAGATAGCGAACATCAAAAATTTCCTGATCATCAGATCTTCAAGTTCACCCCAAAAATCTAAAATCGTTATCTAGCTTCCTATCCGGATCAAAACTCGTGTGTTGTATAGTTTGGGGGCGCTTATTACAAATCCGGTGGTTGTTTTGAGTTCCAGCCTCAGATAGCGAACATCAAAAATTTCCTGATCCTCAGATCTTCAAGTTCACCCTAAATATCTAAAATCGTTATCTAGCTTCCTATCAGGATCAAAACTCGTGTGATGTATAGTCTGAGGATGCTTATTGCGAATCCGGTCGTTGTTTTGAGCTTCAGCCTCAGATAGCGAACATCAAAAATTTCCTGATCATCAGATCTTCAAGTTCACCCCAAAAATCTAAAATCGTTATCTAGCTTCTTATCAGGATCAAAACTCGTGTGATGTATAGTTTGAGGATGCTTATTACAAATCCGGTCGTTGTTTTGAATTTCAGCCTCAGATAGCGAACATCAAAAGTTTCCTGATCCTCAGATCTTCCAAGTTCACCCTAAAAATCTGAAATCGCTATCTAGCTTCCTATCAGGATCAAAACTCGTGTGATGTATAGTTTGAGGATGCTTATTACAAATCCGGTCGTTGTTTTGAGTTCCAGCCTCAGATAGCGAACATCAAAAATTTCCTGATCATCAGATCTTCAAGTTCACCCCAAAAATCTAAAATCGTTATCTAGCTTCCTATCCGGATCAAAACTCGTGTGTTGTATAATTTGGGGGCGCTTATTACAAATCCGGTGGTTGTTTTGAGTTTCAGCCTTAGATAGCGAACATCAAAAATTTCCTGATCCTCAGATCTTCAAGTTCACCCTAAATATCTAAAATCGTTATCTAGCTTCCTATCAGGATCAAAACTCGTGTGATGTATAGTCTGAGGATGCTTATTGCGAACCCGGTCGTTGTTTTGAGCTTCAGCCTCAGATAGCGAACATCAAAAATTTCCTGATCATCAGATCTTCAAGTCACCCCAAAAATCTAAAATCGTTATCTAGCTTCCTATCAGGATCAAAACTCGTGTGATGCATAGTTTGAGGATGCTTATTAAAATCCGGTCGTTGTTTTGAGTTCCAGCCTCAGATAGCGAACATCAAAAATTTCCTGATCATCAGATCTTCAAGTTCACCCCAAAAATCTAAAATCGTTATCTAGCTTCCTATCGGGATCAAAACTCGTGTGATGTATAGTTTGAGGATGCTTATTACAAGTTCGGTCGTTGTTTTTGAGTTTCAGCCTCAGATAGCGAACATCAAAAATTTCCTGATCCTCAGATCTTAAAGTTCACCCCAAAAATCTAAAATCGTTATCTAGCTTCCTATCACGATCAAAACTCTTGTGATGTATAGTTTGAAGATGCTTATTACAAATCCGGTCGCTGTTTTGTGCGAGGCTAGCCCAAAGCTCCATCTTGGGAGATTTGGTGTACACCCCATAGCTCGAACCATCTGTAAGAGAGGGACGAGGCACCCTTTGCCTGAGAACGGTTGTACTTTGTCTTTCCTGGACCTGTCAAATTCCTGTTGGAGTCCACCTCCGTGCTTATGGCATCTAGTCAAGCACGAGGTTGTTTACCACAATGTTCATGGCACACTTTTTTTATAACTGAGCTGACCGCGCAGGCAGAGCCTAAATACCAGAGTACCGCGGCTGCTGTGGAAGTATTATGTTAGGGAAGTTTGATAACGCGACATTTGAATGGGCCAATACATACCCGCAGGCCCAATAAATACATCGTCTGGCAGTCCATTCCAAGCCTTGGACACCCTGGGAGTAAATGTGCGGTTGTACCGCTCAGTTCTTGATGTATGAAGAACGACCGTCTTAGGATGAGATGCAGCGGTCGCACGGGTACATCTGATAGGAGCAGTGAGCGACGGAACGATAGAGGATAGCTCAGACGAGCAGATTCCGTTGGAATATCGGTAGAAGAGTGAGAGGTCACCAACAACACGCCGGTGAGAAAGTGACTGAAGGTGGCGCGTTAAGGCCGGATCGCCAATTAGTCGAATTGCCCTTCTCTGGACGGCATCTAGTATAGACAGGGTAGCAGGGGTAGCAGCTCCCCACTCGTCGCCCTTCAATGTATGAAAGTTTGACAACCAACTAGGAATTTGTATTTGTCTCCCTGTCCACTGAGCTATCGGTATGTGTGTCCAGGGAGAGCTAAAAATAAACCCCAGCGCCATATTTCTGCAATCTGAAAGTGTATCCGTGAAGCCCATATACATTTTGAAATATCAGCCTGCCTCGTACACGATAGGCCGCTATAAAATTGAAACCGGCACTCTAGATCGAAAATTTGATAAGCTCCGACCAGTCATAACAGTCCGTCGCTTTTTTATGTTCATTAGAAGATGGAATATGCCCAATAAATAATAAATGTAATATTAACTCGTCCTCCAGACCCAACGAGCGAGTTATAATGAGCAGAGTTTTTTGTAATACGACACCCGTCTTCTTATTGGCTATACGGGAACATTCTACACCTACTATCGTATACTGCTTCAGTTTCACAGGGTGGAGGATAGAATAAGTAAAAATGTTATCAAGCTACTTGATTGAATACTTACCACTCATTGAATCGTCTATGAATAAAAACATTTACCATTTATTCAATGGTTTATGGCAAATGCTCCACACGATGTGAATAAAACCGGACACAGATGCTCCATTGGAGAAAGTGCTCTTATAAAAATATGGTTGTATGTTACGTTTGGTAACAAATAAAATTACTTTTTAAAAAAACTTTATTGGACGCAATCTTGCGTCTCAAAATATTACAAAAGTTACAAACGTTTCTTAAATAGTCACAAGACGGAGTCTTACCGGGTGATGAACATGGGTGTTATGGAAGATACGGCTTTTATATGTTTTGGCAGTGCCAACTCAGCATCTGTGTCCTCTAGGAAGTCTAGGGCACCTTAGCTAAGCAAAGAGATGCTGTAGGAGCCTGTTTACTTGGGAAGTCTAAGTGGGCATGCACAGTAGCGGCAGTTAGAAGCGTTGGAGAGCGTTGGAGTGCGTTGGCCAGCGCCGAGTCCCCTCGGCAGGTAGAAGCAGGCCGGCGCCGGTTCCGCACGCAGTCAAGCACACCAGTGCATGGTACAGTGAAAACAGACAAGAAGCAGAGTACAAAGATTGGCCAGTCGCATCTAGACACGGTATAGGAAACACGCAATAAGGGTTCAAAATGTTGCCCATTATTGGCAGAACAATGAGGGACAGTTGCAAAAACACTGGAAATGATTCCCATGAGAGGCTAGAAAGTACAATGGGGTGAAATAGTTTTTGGTTAAAAAGTTGTCTCTGGACAAATATTTTGACGTGTCTTGGCGTTTTTTCGTTTAATCAGCGGTTTGTGATAAATCCGTGGTGGGAAATTGTAAAATGATCTATTAGTACATACACATGTAGATTCATATCATATACATTAGAACCATTTAGTTGAAATTTGTCAATCAATTCTTGTGCGCGTCTTATTAAGGAAGCTATCTACTCTGGTAGAGACTGTTTGAATCGCTTTGTAAACAAGTTTTTGGTATCAATAGGTAGAAGTGTTGTATCATTTTGTCGCTAAATTGAGATATGACTGCCGCAGGACTGATTTGGTTTGGGAATTATTGTGGCACCTAGCCTATATCTAGTGTTGTGGTTATGTATGAATGTGTTATGCTCATTTGAGTATACCTATGATACTAAGTAATAGTACACGTAGTAAATACAATTGCCTAACGTTATATATTTTGGACTCGTAATATCATTGTTATTTTGTTAATATCGAATTACATATCGAATAGCAGACACAGTTAAAGTATATACAGAAGAATATATACAGTTTGAACAGAAATGCCTAATACCCCATTATCTCGGGTTAGAAAATGGATTGGGCGTAATTACCAGTAAATGCCTCCAAATGAGGCCAAAACAATTCGAGATATCTTTGTTAAATATTTTGCAGAGCACCTCGCATCTTATCTATGACTACCACATTTATAACAAATTTCTTGATGTATTACCTCAGTTCCAAGCTTATGAATAATATATCCAAATAAATATTGTATATAAACTTACCGTCTACTTTCATAACCGCACTTATTTCCTTCCAAGATTTTTCTATCGCAGTGCGGTTATAGTGCAGCTTATGTCTTTTATCCCAAATAGGGGTTTTCGCAAACACTGAAGCTATAAGTAACTCTTTATCGATACTTATCTTCGCCCGGCACAGACGAAACCAGGTAGCAAACTAAATTTCTGTTACTATAAAGGCGTTTAAGCGGGCTTCCAACGCTGGTAAGCGGTCGAAAGCTCAGTTGAGCAGGTTAGCCTGCATGCGGTACCTGCACGCCTTCGCACGCAGTTGCACGCACACTAAAATGCCTCACTGTGTTTGCGCACTAATACTAAGCGTCTGCTACAACACTGTTGCAAACAAAGAACCAATGATAGATCAAATTACGTCTATTGCAACAATGTCACTAACAATAGGGTATCTGTTAGAAAACCATATATATGCTCACTTTTTCTATGCATAAATGATTATTCATACTCTTCGGGGTGAGTATCTGTTCCATAACTTTGGAATCTGATAGGCAGAAGACCGTCGGATAATTTGAGGATGCTATTTTCAAATTTGACTGCTGTTTTGAGTTTCAAATTCTTCATTCCCTTGAATTTTCAGATTGAACTTAAACAACCGCAACTTATACAACCTAAAATTGGGACTTCCATCAAGACAAAAATTTTGGCTTTGGATCATTTGAGAATGCAGTTGAGGATGCTAACGCTCGTTTGAGTTTCAGTCCCGATTAACGAAGATAAAAATTTTCATATCCCTTGTATCTTGAAATTCAACTCAAAAAACCTGAAATCTTCATTGGGATTTCTATCAAGACGAAACCTCGTATTTTTGAATGATTTGAGGATGCCTCGGAGGATGCTAATTGCAAATTTAAGTGCTGGTTTGAGTTTCAGTGTCATTTAACAAAGATAAAATTTGTATATCACTTCCCTTGTATCTTCAGATTCAACTAAAAACCTTAAAATCCTTATTGGGAAATATATCAAGAAGAAACCTCGTGTCTTTAACGGAGATCAAAACAAAAAAAATAAAATGTTTCAGCGATTCAGGTCATGACGTTGAGGGTAAGTAGGAACTTTTTTTAGCTTCATTTTAATGGTCTGAATTGATTCTATTTGCTTGATGGACAGCATTGTAAGGTCTTTTGGAATAAGACAGTACGTTAAAATTGTGAATAGGACCTCTAGGTACAAGTTTGTCTAGCAGAAATGGAGAATTAGGTGTACTAAATTATTCTGTGAACGAAATCTTGGCAAATTATAGTCAAGGGACACTGTTTTAACACTATTTTATAGGAGGTTATAATGTTGCAAAAATTTTAAATTATCACCAACAATTAAACCTAAATATTTTGCACTCTCAACTGACTATCAGCAATATATATTGCTTTTTATACCTGCATTTAAGTTTAAGTCATGAATTTTGCTATAATTCTCAATCAGTTTTATATCGTTACTGATTACAGCATTGACAGCTGCAACGTCTTCAGTTTTGAAACTGTTTTTTTTCATTTTTCGGGTTAAACTACCTGTTGATATAACCTTTAGGGTTATGACTGTGGAACATCCAACCCAACGAATGCACACAAAACAAACGAAAGCAGAAGAGCATGGGGGATATATCGAATTTCATCCGTACTGGAAATAATCTTTCTATATTATCAAGTAGGCGTGACTGCAACGTTATTTGTAGGAGGACTGGGCAAATATTGTTTTTGTAATGTGAGGCTGTATTGATAGTGTGATGCTCGCTTAAAGCAAATTGCTATCTATCGGGAACGGATTATACAGGGTTGTCAGATTTCAAATAGGTATATATATCATATATCCCTCTAGAACAGAAATCAAGAATATCAAGAAAATATATAGTCATATATCCCTCTAGAATAGAAATCAAGAAATAACATTTAAAAAAAATTCGGCCATATGAAAGGTCTTTATTCACCATGAAAAAAATAGGTAAGTACAACAAAAACACATACTAAATTCATAACCAAAATGACGAAAGGCGGAGTGTTAACCAACTCAACGCAAAAACTAAATAAAAATAAAACAAAGAACAAATTAAAGCTACACACACACACACACATACACCCTGTATATAGTGTACATTGGTATAGGTTGCGTTATCTCCCATAAACGTTTCCGAAATATGTGAGACGTTCCATAATCAATGCTCACTCTGTACATTTAAAGGAAGAAGGTACAGCCCAAGCTCCGACACATTGGACTGCTGTTCCATAACTTAGTGACTACTCCTCCCACCGTGAGGTAAGCAAACACTGGGTCCATGAATCGTGCGCCCTAGGTAGAGGAAGGGACCCAAAGATGATTGCCTTCTGTATTCTGGCGGCTATGATATGCACCGCCGCGCGGCATACCGGTATTGCACGCAATGCAGAGAGCAGCGTATTCCTCATTCCACGTAGGGATCCAATGACCATTACCAGTAAACTAACAGTGTAGTGTACTGTTTCAAACGTTCATCAATGGTTAACCATAAAAGATCCTCGCGGATGCAACTCATACGCCCTTCAGTAAGTAATAATACTTTATTTATTTAGTACACTTTACAAACACCCCCCCCCCCCCCCCAGGGGTAATAACAGGTTGAGGACGAGAAAAAACACATATCAGGAACAGTGTAGATCACAGTTTTCTAAGCAGTTCCTGAACATGCCTTAAGCTAGGATTAAAAAAGTCCATCAATTCATGCTGTTTTACAAAATAATTGAACAATGCCAACATATTATTGATTGGAGAAAGATTATTAGATATGTGAAATAATTTCCTATTCCCAGCTCTTAATATAGCCTTTGGTATTTTAAATGTCATGTAATTCATAATTTAACAGTCCTTGAACTCAGTAGGTACTATTGACGACACAGAATATAAAAAGAATTACTTTTTTCTTTCTCTCCTTGTAGACAGTTTCTCTATATTAAAACTATATGAGACAATGTATGGATAAATAATTTTTTCTTGGCATGAAAAAACCTCAGAAGACTTTTCTGTACCTTCTCAATCAAACCCCTACTGCAATTGTTGGTGACCATATATTTGATGCATGCTCCAATTGCGGTTTCACATGCGTTATACAGTTTTATTATTGTTGCAATATTGAAATTCTTACTATTACAAATTACAAAACACTTTTTATAAGCTCTATCCATAATATTCAAAAGATGATCCTAAAATCTGAAGATTCAGAATGAACTCCAAGATCTTTAACTTTATTATTCCTTCATCAAAGTCATCAGCAAAATCACAATGACTTAAAAGACATGTTGTTAACTCGTAAAACATAGGCGTATTTAGGTGGGGGCTTGGGGGGCTTAGCCCCCCTAAGGATGAAATTAGCCCCCCCAAAAATCCAAATAATATTCAGTCTGTTAAGTTAATTGTATCTAGGGCAGAGACTTGAGCGATCCCAGAACCAGGGACTTAAGCCCCCCTAGATTCAGGGACTTAACTACGCCTATGTCGTAAAATGTATTAAGTCGGAGCTAGAGGATTGCCGGCACGAATATTTTCAATAGTTTTGAGAAATGTAGCTCGCCATCGTTCGCGATTTACCATCAGTTCAGCTCGCAGTTCAGTGACGCTCTTGATACTCATATCAGCAATTGTTTCGTCGTATCCACCCAACGTGTAGGGGAACGGCCACGGCGCCGTCCATTCGCGGCATGACCCTGAACTACAAGTTTCTCCAGATTATCGCTTCTGTGGATATGTCCGAAGAATGTAAGCATTCTCGTCGACACAATGGAGGATAGTCTCTTTGGATTACCAAGCTCATCCAGTGTGGAAACGTTAGTTTGATGGGCGGTATAAGGAATTTTTAGCATTCTCCTCCACCTCCACATTTCAAAAGCATCTATGCGAGCTCGATCTGCCTTTTTAACAGTCCAAGTTTCCGAGGCATACAAAAATATGGAGAACACAAGAGACTGAACCAGCGACATTTTGGTAGCTATAGTGATGTTATGGTCACGCCATATTTTAGAAAGCTATGTCATGTCATTACTAAAAATACGCCGTTGATATTATAATCATGTACTATCCAGTCATACTTTCGAGTAAAAGTAACTACAGAGCATTTATCAATATTAAGAGTCACTTCGTTAATGGCAAACCAATTTACCACAGAGTCTAGATCCAATCGTTGATAAACACAGTCTTGTTCGCACACTACAGGTCTAATGCCCAGTTGCTCCAACTTTCACTTGAGGAACGATTAACAAAGGAAACCTCAACATTTAAGATGACCTTAAAGTTCCAATCGTTTGCACGGACGTCAATGGAACCTTACTTAGTTAAGTGCTTGTTATATGTGGCAACGCTGGTTCTGTCACGCCTATTTTGTGTTTTGCCATTCCTATTTTGTGTATTGTGTTTGTGTTCACCACTTCTTCTTGTTAAATTCCGTGGTTCCTTGGGTTGGATTTTGGATTGGATTGGAGGTTGAAGTTTGAAGTATTGAAGTTAACCTTAAACCTTGCCGTTTTTGTACAGTTGAATATATATTAGAAAAACAAAAAATGAATGAATGCAAACAAGATATAGATGCCACAGTATTTTTCTAAAGCCTAAACCTTTTGAAAAAGCGTAATTTATCTAGCTCCTCAAAGTAATTTGGCCTGTTGTAAATACGCCTAGGAATTCCATACTCCACACTCCACGATATCGACAACTTCCATATCATCATCTAGAAAATCGAAATCTTCCATAATCACGATAAAAAGACAGCACCAGATCACAATGATGCGATAATTAAATGCAAAAGACAGTTAAGTCGTGTTTAAGTCGCTAAAATCGAGCACTTTATAAAGGAAGGTTTAAGGAGACTTTGAGTATTCCTTAAATGTTGGTGCAATGAAATATTCTACATAAGCATGGTTTAAGAATGCTTAACGTTTAAGGCTTCCTTAGAAGAGTTGGTGCAAATAGGCATAAATATTTTAAAATCCTCTGCATACTAATACTCCATGGAAAATCTGGAATCAGCCCATCCAATGGTGAATCTGATATATGGAGAAACCTGGCAACAGCGATCGTAGACGTCCCATAGAGCGTTCCGAGGTATATCTCAAGAGCGGACAGAGATTATACTGCTCTCGAATGGTGGGTGGCCATATTTAATTTATTTTATTGCGTTGGTACCTATTTGACATAGAAACACATTCAGCACTCTGCGTCTGCCGTTTTTCCATTTCGACTACTCCCTCCATTAATATTAATGACGGACAATTACTAATGTTAACATAATGGCTTTGTTACTATTTGCATTATAACACGACTGTGATGGTAGTAGTTTGTTTGTTTTGTAGTCTGCACTCTTGTTCGACTCACCGTTAGATGGTGATTTAGAAGGCTTTAAGGGTCTAGGGTATAGCGCGCGAAATTGAGAATTCAAGAAAAGACGTATTCCTGTGTTAGCGAGGAGGCGTGGCTGCCTGTTCCCTTCCTCCAGTGTGTGTGTATCTAAGATGAGGGGAGATAAGTCCGAAAATCCAAAGGTAAGGTCAAAACGGCGATTGCAAATTGCAGCGATGGTCAAGTATTCTTAATCCGGGATATGAAAATTGCAGCAGCTGGCTATTTTTCCATTTCAGGTAAACATGTAAATTGCAGCGGACGACCCTCTGTTAGGGATAGAAGAGATAGTAATTACTTATTACTAATCTGTCATTTTTATGCAGTGTTGAATGCATATCTGCTGACGGTACTTTTCAGTACTGTAAAAAATTCTTCAAGCAGCTGTTTACAGTTGTTTACAATCCATGGACTAAAGAATGGACATTACACTTCATCGGTTTTCATATTGTTAAAAGATAAGTTATTAACATCTTATGAAAAATGTTTTGCTATTCTCAAAAATATTTGTTGTAAAAACAGTTTAGATTTAGAACCAACAACTGTAGTCATAGATTTTGAAAAAGCAATACACACTGCAGTAAAAAATGTTTGGCCTGAAGTTCAGATTGTTGGGTGTCCATTTCACTTAGATCAAGCGTGGTGGCGTAAAATTCAAAGTCTAGGTTTAGCGAGTGAATACAAAAATTTGACCGATATTGGTAAATGCGAGGGTAAATGGTTAAAATATACATTTGGCTTACAATTTCTGAATCCTAACGAAGTAGGTGATGCTTATGCTTTCGACTTTACAGGAATTTAGCCTGCTGATGCAGGGATGTTTTTATATGCAGACTATTTAGTCGAAGATTATATATCGGGGGATTCTGAGTTTCCTTCAGAAATTTGGGCAGAACACTCTGCCAACACATCTCATACTACCAATGCCTGTGAATCATTTCATGCGCACTTTAACTAGAGTTTTTATAACAGCCATCCCTCATTGTTTATTTTTGTAGAGTGATAAATACTTAAACAGACACATACATAAAAATGAATAGTGTCAGAATAAAGCACGGTCCAAATGCAACAACTAAAAAGAAGCAAGATTTTTTGAATCACTAGCAGAATTAGGTAAGTAAATGCCACCAAATTGTTGCTTCTGATAAAAAATAATTTGACCTATCACATAATATTATTTTTATATAATATTTTGCTATACAAATCCAAATTAATTTTTAGAATACCTCCAAACAGGTAGACTAACCCTAATCCACCCCCTGCGGCGACGCCGATAAGCCGATAAGGGATCCTCGCTGCAATTTTCAACATCTTTTATGGTCACATTTAAGATTTATAGGATTATACCCTAACCGCGGCTGCAATTTGCATCCGCCCGATCAAAAGCTCCAAAGGTAAGATCCAGAGGTCACCATACATAGAACTATGTTAAACAGCTTTAATTTTCAGTCATTAGTATTACGAAGAGAAAAACAGTCTGTTATTTTTATATATCATATTATACATAGTACTAAATACGAGACTAAATATAAGAACTGCTCATACATAGATTTCATAAGTTTTAAAGTACCAAAGATTACATTAAGGCAAAGATATGTTGGCGTATTTCACACGGGTAGTGATTGTTCACCTCTTGCATTAATGCTCAAAACATGTAACAGATTTACAGTGAAATATAGTGATTTAGATTTTTTTAATCAAAATCTTGAATTGTTCATTAGAAGCATTGACAATATTGTAGAGTCATAGGCTCTAGGCTCTCTCTTTTGTACTGTACTCTTACATGTAATTACTGTATAAGTGTTTGTAAGATGTTTCCTTAAATAAATAAATAAATTAATAAAAATGAATTTCGCATTTCCAAGCTCCCGACGTTACCTTTGAACTTGACTGACTCAAAGAGCAAATTGGAGAAGAAAGCTTGCGCTTGTGCATCTATTTAGCCTTTTTTTGATATCATGCTTGGTTGTTAAATTACAATGTATGATTTTGCATTGCGAGTTTTTTTGCACATTAAAAAACTTTTTTGAGAAAATCGAAAATAGTTGTCATTCATTAAGGTCTTAAATAACGCCTTCTGAAATATTATATATGTAGTTTGATAATAGAGTGAGTTATGCGAGAAATTGTGAGTCCATGTTTTACATCGCAACTACGTACGTATAAATGTGTGTATCCAGGCCCCCCTTAAGGACGTTCAATCACGAGAGTTGTTGGAGCAGGCTCTGTCGGAATACCCACAAAAAAGGTGAAGGGTTGCTAGCCGCACGTCGGTGAGAAAGTGACCGGAAGTGGCGCTTCATAGATGGTGACCAGTTCATGGAACTGTTCTTTTCTGGTCTGCGTTGAGAGTATAGTCATGGGGTAGTATCCTGATACCGAAAAAAATACTACAATGCAGCAATTTGTTTGACTCCATACTCTATCTGAGATAGGCCCAGTTTCACAATCAGTAGTCACTCTGACGGTTTACTAACCTCGCAGGTCGCTGCGAGTTAACTCGAACAATGGAACGCCTTTTGTTTCACAATCATAAAATGACGTAGGGTTAACTGCCTGCGCGAGTTGTATTTTGTTTTTAGCGGTTGGTGGTACTATGTCCGCAATATTTAAAATTCTTTTTCTTCTTCTTATTTGTTTCGTTAGGTGTATCGTGCTGGTGTTTTGTGTTTTTCTGAAAAGACTGTCAAAGAATGAGTTCGTTGAGTTGTCAGTTCCATGCGATTTCCAACCTCATTTTGGTTTTTACCACTGAAGTTTTTTCATTTCATTCGTGGTTATTTGGTGTTTGGTATAGATAACAGATTTTTAGGTTGGGTTGGTGTTTGGACTGCTTGGCGTTGTAGTTGTTTCTGGGGCCTTTTTCAAATAAAAGCCGAACATGTACCCGTATGTCAGCATGGAAAAACCAAAAAGAGCGAACAACTTTTCAAAAGATGAAGAATATCTGTTCATTTCGTTAGTAGAAAAGTACAGGCATACAAAAGAATGCAAAACAAAAGGTGCAACAACATGGCGCGAAAAAACCAACACCTGGGAAAAGATAGGAGAAGAATTTAATTGCAAATGTGCAAATAATGGCCGCAGATCTGTAAAGGTGCTGAAAGAAAAATACAAAAATTTAAAAAAGACCAAGGATTCATGGCCATCATATTTCTGAAAATAACTGACTCTAGGTCGAAATATTCTTGGTCTCATTGCTTCTTTATCACCGCTATACGCATTTACATCATAACCATTCATTTCAAATAAAAAGAACGATCGAAAGCGTTAAGGTAAACGATAAAATATGAAACTTCAAACGCCTAGCAAGTAGCAAAACCAAAGTGACATAACCTAATGCGCATGCGTCAACACAAACCTGAGGTTACTCAAAAATTTCTTGTGGACAAGTTAACTCAGAGTTAACCTCAAGTAAAATCGAAAACCACCATCTGTGAAACATGACATCTAGGGTTAACCTCCGGTCAACACACAACCTCGAGTTAACCCATCATTGTGAAACCTGCCCATAAGCTGATGAATCGCAATGTCTAATAGAATCACATACGCAACACCAAGGTTCTTTTCAGTCGATTACTAACGGTAGATTTTTCGTAGGAATAAGTTATGCCGCTGACCTCTTTAACTCGTATGACAACAATAATTAACCATATACACTTTGCGTTTTCCCATAAAAGCACATTAATTATTCAATTTCTAATTTACACAAAGCAGAAAAATGTCCGCGCCTGTGACCTCAGAGACACCGAGTTGTGCCAAGAGAAGAAGATGCTCGAACCGGGAAGATTTACGATTGAAGAAAGCACAGGACCGTCTTAGGAGAGGCAGCTACCCAATAATTAGACGGTTAAACCTAAATACCGCCTTTGTGGGGGGGGTTAGAATATCTCCCATCGGATATCCTGCGTGTCGTAAAAGGCGACCAAAAGGAACCGATCTACTGTCAATATAAGCAGTAACCTCTTCTCAACCAACAGCTTTGGGAGGACGAGTTGAGAAGAGTCAGGACATCTTCTTGTCCTTGGGGTGAGAAATTGTCTCTAAAGGCGGATGAACCAGTAGATACTATCTGGTCAATGGCATGAGGATGCAAAAAGCAAATGGGAAACTACTGCATTAGAGATCTTAAAGATATCCCAAGGGAAACTTGAGTACATTTTACGAGTTCACAACATGTCCGTTAAGACATTGTGACTATGGTGATGGTGAAACCTAAATAAATACAAGCTTTGGAAACATGGAAAAGATCCATGTAACCCTTAACCCTACCCTTAGTAATGCATCGTTTCTAAAATACAGGGTATTAGGAAAAGGCAGATCTTTTCTGTCGCCTGCTCTCACATTAGGATTTAAGTTTCTTTCGGTTTTTACAGGGCACACAAAATTTTTACATTGTTCTCAACCTTTTTTTATGTTTGTACATTTGGTGAATTTTTTATAATCAGACGCAGTTATTTATACATTTTAAGTCCCTCAATAAATAACGATTTTTCCTTTGTTAAATTGGAGTGATATTTTTTACACAGTAATGATCTTTTACTTCCCACACCGATAGGTGAGAGCAGTATTGCGAACGCGAACATTTTCGATTTTGAGGTAATACGCCTTTTGGGCGTTTTATGATGACTACATAACGAAAATCGACATCACTTAATTCGTCCGTTGGTCTATCGGTCTGTCTGTCTGTCTGTTGTTGTTTTTTAGCCTCATAATCTCAGTAACCGCTGCATGGATTATGATGACATTTTGGGTATCGATATGCTGTGGGGTCGTAGTAGGTAGTGCTGCTATAATTTCGAAAATCGGTGCATAGGCGGCGGAGTAATTAGCAAAAAATAAAAAACTACTCCTCAAACTTCGTGTTTAGGGGTTGCTGATCATTTTCTGCTTTTTTTGATTGGGGGTGAAATTGGGGTGGTGGGGCGTGGGCGGGTTGTAAAACTGAAAAAAGTGTAGTATTCATAATTAATTAAATTTAATAACATATATAATAAATAAATATATTCTGATGTATTCATGCGAGTATTGCATTAGGTCGTTCTGTGAAATCATTGAATTGACTTTAATGAAATTTTGACACAGTATTATCACTGTGGTGCGGACGGAAAATCAGTATGGTTTTTAGAAATCGCATCAGTGGCGGCGCAACAATAATCAAAAAACGAAAAATCGTGTGGCGCACGAACAAAAAACGAAAAAAATCGTTTTTGAAAAAAGTTCCTGATTGATATCTACTTTTTTTGTTGGGGATGGTTTAGGTATAGACTCGGGTATAGAGGAACTCCAAATTTTGTGTTAGCCCCGATAATGTGTGGGAAGTACTGAGTCAAGAAAAAGACTTTTTTTGTTCGTATGTTATATCCATTGTGACATCCATTCTAGTATTCATAATTTTTTTAAAACAATTGATTTTTTTAAAACAAATTGGTGCTTCTATAATAGAAGCACCAAATTAGCTTCTTCTCGGACTTGTTCAATATTCAAGAAATTCAAATTACTAAGCATGACACAAATGTGGGTGTATTTATTACAACCTAACAGTATTCTCATACATTTATTTAGTAGTAGCTGCAATTGAGGAGCAGACTTTCAAATTGCATTTTGCCAATTATTACAAATTTTCAGGGTAAGGAAAAAACCAGTACAGAGAAACTAAATCTTAGAGAAAAAAGAGTTAGATCTCAATTGCAAAATCTGAGACAAGACGGTTAAAAAACAACTTGGAAAAATAAAAAAAAACTGTTGGGCATAATGCAGTTTGTTTGTCACTACTGGACTACTCGACAGAATTTAATTTGAGTTTAATTATTAAGTAGCAAGAACAAAAATGTTGAAAATATTTCCAGCATTTTAGAATGAAACAACAAAATGTAAGTAATGTGCAGAACGAATTTTAAATAAAATCGTGTTGATCATTCAAAAACATCTAGTTCCATACAGCACTAGTTTGCCACAGTTTTCTCATGTGTTGTAGCTATCATTTCAGCTCCCAAACTGTGTCGTACAATACAGGGTGTCCTAAAAGTTCGGACTTTCATCTTTAGAAGCAACGACCCTTGAAACGGCAAAGCTAATGCACGGTGAACCAGCAGCAAAACAGTAAAAGATGTCAAGCAAGTACTCACTATTTGGTTGATACGAAGTTGTAAATGCGGTCCTATCGCAGGCGTCTTACAGGTAAAAGTACGATTTACGATGTCTTCTTCATTTTGGACCATACAAGGTGGTCCAGGTCTTCCAGCGTGTCCACCACGATGTGGATTCAGACATCCTGTGTCTCTAGCTCTTTGCACGAGCGAGACAAATCGACGAGGGTGAATACGGTTAGGGAACCGATCGGCATACACTCGCGAAGCCGCAGCGGTATTTTGACCACACTCGCCGTACATTAAAAGCATGTCCACCAGTTCATTATTGTTATAAGCGTGCGCCATTGTTGTTGTTTTTAAAATCCAACCGTCAGATGTGGCAAGTCAAGCACTCTCGTATGCTATGCCACAGCAACGCGACGTATGACGAACTGCCTGTTTTAGTGTTTTCTCAACGGCATCGGCACCGCTAGCGCTGCCTTGTTTGTTGTGATATTATGACATGGCCATTGCCTAGGGACGGCCTTAGAATTGAGGATTTCTTTAATGGTCAGTATCTTGTTTTCTCTAAATATTTCGTTTTTATGTTACTGGGGAAAAGACACTCATTTTGGCGAGTACTATCCGCTGTATGAAAAAAAGTCCCAACTTATGAAACACCCTGTATACGAAAATAAAATTTCAATAAAACTGCATTTTTTGCATGGACTTGAATCAGTTCGTTTGTCTAGGTAAGATTTCCTACCGAACACGGAGACTAAATGCATTTTGTCTGTCTTATAGCGTATTCGACTTATTGCCCTACCACTGCACTCATAGGAACTGAGTGTCAAAATTATGTTCTTCTTAGATTTGAGTGCAAAACTAGTGTGGTTTTTTGTTTTCGACTTATCCGCTTAATTGCACTTGAGTGCAAATTATCGCCACGGACTCTCTGAGCTCGTGGAGATTGCAGTGCATTTTTGACGTCTATAAAATCCTTTTTTATTTGTCAGAGAAAATAATTTTTTGAATTAAGAACTGGGTAGTGTACATGGTAGTATACATAGTAGCATGAAAGATGCGGAAAGTGTAGTTGGAAGAACTGCGAATATCGTCATCTTCGGATGATGAGGAAATTGAAGCATATCTAGATAAATTGCAAACAACGGCTGCGGGTGTCCCAAAAATACGAATATTTGTTAAAGATGTTGTTCATATACTGACGGAAGAAGAGATACAACAAGATATACGTAAGTATTTACCGATATAGATAGATATTCATTTTTAGTGCAGAGGCCCTATTGCACAAAATGCTGTTAGTTTTTATGTCGATAAATAGAATAAATTATTGACTAAGGCGTATTCAAACTATTCAAATTCCAAAACCACCACAGAATGAAACTGAGCTCTCGCAATGCAAAATGACATCAAACTGTCATCAGTTCCCTGACAGAGCAGTTACTTGAATTGCACTGCAATTTGGTGTATGTTCGTCTTACCAGTTCAAATTTATTGCACTTCTGGGCACCAGACGAGTTTTCAATGTGCACTGTAGTGCAATCGTGGTTAAAATCAGTGCAGTAAGTCGGAAACGCTATTATTGTTCAAGAGTAAGTATTTGATCATAGGAGTACAGCACCACCTCTATGTAAAACATGGAAAATTTAGACAAATTTTGAAGGTCTGCTCCTCAATTTCTGTGTCTCGTCGTCAATCTGCACAGGGTCCGCCCCTGATTGGTCAGTCAACCGCAGCTTTTTCACCTGCTATTCGCCATGCTGAGGCGGCGTTTATTACCCAGCATTGCGGGGGTGGTCGATACTATCAAGGAAATGAACGTACTGGTGCTATATGCTCGTAAGCATGCTTGTTAACATGCGCACGATACCCATCTGAACGTGTACAAATTGAGAAGGCTCTGCTATCGTCCTGTTCTAATCTTCTTATCAAAAGTTTCATTGCATTCAAATTGCTCGTCATGAGGAAACTTGGTGCTAATGTCGAGAGAAGCCCGAGATGATGGTTGCTGTTTTGTATACAGGATTTAATTGGGACTACTATTAGTATTACGAAAGTTATTTCATCTTTTTAAAGCAATTTCCTCTACTCTCAACATGCTTCTCCACCTTCCGGAACCCAAGCCCGCAGACCTACGTGAAGTTAGTCAAGATTTTTCTGGAAAATGAGAAAAAGGCTCAGCATACGATTTTCCATCGTTTTACCACGTTTTTCCAACAAAAATTTTCGTTTTTCCACCCAACGTTTACGAGAAAAAAAATAAAAGGGTCAGATTTATATCCTCTTGGCCGTGAGGACTGGACATTTTGTCGGGATATAAAACTGATGCTTTTATTTTTTTTTCTCGTAAACGTTGGGTGAAAAAACGAAAATTTTTGTTGGAAAACATCTCAAAACTATAGGTAAGATACGTCTGTACAGCACTAAATAGCCCCGATAAGGGTAAAAAAATGGCGGGCAAATTTTCCAGTCCTGATGGTTAACCGGAGATAAATCTGACCCTTTTATTTTTTTTCTCGTAAACGTTGGGTGGAAAAATGGAAATTTTTGTTGGAAAAACATCTCAAAACTATTGGTAAGACACATCTGTACAGCACTAAATAGCCCAGACAAGGGTAAAAAAAATGGCGGGCAAAATTTCCAGTACCCACAGCTAGCATATATGCGATACATTTTTATTTGTATTTGCCGTAAAAGCAGACTGGAAAAAAGAAAATCTTTGATGGACAGACATCATAAAGCTATTGATAAGAGACACGTGTACAGAATTTCTGTGGGAGAACGTGAAACGTTAATTAAAGCGTGACATAGACAAAATAATGAAATAACAGCGGCACTGGCGCTGGCGTGGAAAAACGATGCAAGTTCAAAATTTAGAAAAATTTTAAAAATTCTGGGCTAGATCAGAATTTTCATTTTCATTTTTCTCGGTAAACAAAGGTGGAAAATCGAAAGTTTTTTGTGGAAAAACATGGAAAAACGATGTAGAAGCGGTGTATGTTCATACTTTACAAAAACTTGAAAAATTCTGGGCTACGTGAACTTATCCCAGAATTTTGATTTTCACTTTTCACAATAACCTAAAGTGGAAACACGAAAATTTTTGGTGGAAAAACGTGGTAAAACGATGGAAAATCGTATGCTGAGTCTGAGTTATTATTTTCTCATTTTCCAGAAAAAACTTGGCTAACTTCACGTAGGTGACGCTAGGCTCCAGTCCGAAAGGACGTGAGTTCGAATCTCACCGCGGTTAACAGCTTTTTTTCTTTTTTCAAGATTAAATGTTAAATTTGTTGATTACTGGTCCAGGAAAATTCCGGTTTTGTCAATATAATAAAAAATAACGTTTTTATACCAACAAATTCCACAGTGAGAGCGATGTTTGAATTTACCCAAGTAAATTCTTTCCTACTTTTTTTCAAAGCTATTTCCTCTACTCTTAACATGCTTCTCCACTTTCCGAAACCCAAACCCGTAGAAGATCCTTATCACTAGATCCTTACCACGAAACTGCGAACACTACATTCGAGAAACGTGTTATAGCCTTACAATATCCCTCGGAATAGATAGATAGATAGTATGTCAATATTTATACTACAGTCAACAGTAACAATAACCACAAACTCTTATAATTAAGTATACAGGGTGAGTCAAGCTCAACGCCTCGGACTCTTGTGACCAAACGATACCACTCTTCGAAAAACCGACTTTGCAAGTGTATGTAGGTCGAGTTGGGCTACATTTTAAAAATAATGACTTCTATACAGGGTGTCCAATAAAAGCGTGACATATCAAAGTTATGTTTTTTTAAATGGAACACCCTATATATTATTGCATATTTAGATTCCTGGGTGCATTTTAGTGTGGCTTCATGTATTACACATGGGACTTTAAGAAAACCGTTTAGGTGCAAATCACAATTTTGGGTATAGGTAGATGTCAGAAAAAAATTGAATATCGCAGCTATTATAGATCTTAGAGGGCTGTGACTTTGCCGCGTTACTAAGCATGAAATGTGTCAGCTTAAGTTAGACGGTCGCGTTCGAATTACATTTGTACTTGGAGAAATCGGTAGATCAATTAAGGAAACTTCAATCAAAGGTAACCTGATTTTTTCAAATGGGAATGCATAATTTTTTTTATACGATCAAATGTGCAATTTGATAGGCTTTCTAATTTTTTCAGGTTGTGAATATCAATCTATGGTAGTTTTTATTAAATTTCGAGATTTCAATGAAATCAGTGTTTTTCAATTTCCCTACCTATAAACAAACTAGCAGGCCATGAAATATAAACAAAATCATGTTTAGATGGAAGAAAACAAATAACTTAGCAAAAAGATCCAGCAGAACTAGAGTAAAAGAACAAGATTATAAAAATACCCTACAACAAATCAACTCTAACCAGAAACAACGGCGGTAACATGTTTAAGATTAAAGAGAAGCTGGAGTACGACAGAAATGGATAATTTTTACAGCCTACTAGCGACTGCAATGTACTAGAGATTAAAAATTTCCAAAATCATTAAACACTTTGAATTGAAAGCAAAACTTTCAGCGACCGTTGCCGTCAGTCTAATATCTTCAGAACGCAATTTCACATTTAATGGTATAAAACAGTAGTCATTTCCGTCAAAGTCAAAAGTAATGATACCTCTCACTGTCGTCCTTTACATTTTTCAGTATCTATTAGCAAGATCGCAAAAAAGGAATACTGACAAGTCATACTTTAATTTTCTGCCAGGTAAATTATGTTTAATAATTTGAGCAGATTTTTAACTTATTCATCATTTTCGGAGATCTTGCTTATGAGTATTGAAGAATTTGCAGAACTCCAGTCAGAGGTATCGGTTACTATTTCTTTAAACCATGAAATGTGGAATTTTATTTTGAAGCTATTAAACTGCCAGCAACATGACGTGGTAGATTTCCTTTCATTCCAAAATTCACAATGGTTTTGTGAATCGTCAATCTTTAGAATATTGTAGTAGCCGGTATGCTGTGAAAAATACTCATTTCTGTCGTACTCCAGCTGCTTTTTGACCTTAGAGTGTTATGTCTGCTATTTCTGGTTGGAATTGGTTTGTTGTAAGTCATTTTTATAACTTTGTCATTTTACTCTAGTTCGTCGGTAGCTATCTGCTAAGTTAGTTGTTTTGTTCCATTTGAACAGTTTTTGTTTATATTTCATGGCCTGCTAAGTTGTTTATAGGTAGGAAAATTGAAAAACACCGGTTTTACTGAAAATTTGAAATTAAATCAAAATTACCAGAGATTGATATTTACAACCCCATATCGTTAGAAAGCCTATCAAATTGCACATTTGATCGCATAAAAAAAATTATGCATTCCCATTTGAAAAAATCAATTTACCTTTGATTGAAGTTTCCTTAATTGATCTACCGATTTCTCCAAGTACAAATGTAATTCGAACCCGACCGTCTAACGTAAGCTGACACATTTCATGCTTAGTAACACGGCAAAGTCACGGCCCTCTAGGATTTATAGTAGCTGCGATATTCAATTTTTTTCTGACATCTACCTATACCCAAAATTGTGATTTGCACCTAAACGGTTCGCTTAAAGTCCCATGTGTGATACATAAAGTCACACTAAAATGCACCCGGGAATCTAAATATGCAATAATATACAGGGTATTCCATTTAAAAAAACATAACTTTGATATGTCACGCTTTCATTAGACACCCTGTATAAAAGTCATTATTTTTAAAATGTAGTCCAACTCGACCTACATACACCCGCAAAGTCGATTTTTCGAAAAGTGGTATCGTTTGGTCACAAGAGTCCGAGGCGTTGAGCTTGACTTACCCTGTATACACATACACAAAAAAAGAAGTAAAAAACAGGTACTAAGATGATACAATTAATTTGAAAGATACACACAATGCAAAAAGTATATAAATAAAATATAAAATAGTATACATAAAATCAAATATGAGTGGCATCTGAAAGATATTCTTCTACAGAATACTTTCTGTTTTAGGAATAACTTTAATCTATTTTTGAAATGCTTCGATGGAAGAGACTTGAACATACTCGGTAACTTATTGTATAGTTTTACAGCCATGAGTTTAGGGCTGTTTTCTGTTTTAGATAATCTGTGCTTAGGAATCTGGATGACGAGTGAATTTCTAGTTGCGTATGTTTTGTGATCATTTAGTTTTGGAAAGTCATGCAGGTTCTCCTTAATATAAACTAGCAATTCAAGTATATAGACATAAGGCAGCGATAATATACCTAATTCCCTAAATGAATCTCGACAGCTGGTGCTTCTGCTAATACCTGCCATCAGACATACCACACGTTTTTGCATAATAAAAACCCTATGTGCTTCTGTGTATCCTCCCCTTCAATCATATCCTCCCCAAGTGATGTGAATATCCCAGATGATACTTTTATAGTTTAATAATCTAATAAAGCTGTGCAAATTATCTGTTAATGAAAATACAGTCATAGGCTCATTCCCGATTCCGGCAAGTAAAAAATTACATGTGTTGATAGAATTTCTCTTATAAGCTGCCTCCCGCAAAGGCTGAAAGCCTATGGCGCTGTAGAAGCGCTGCGAGAGGATAAGTATCGGTACTCGTTAGATTTGAAATGCTGCAGGTTGTAGCCGCCGGGAAACAAATTTCCCGGCAGCTCATTCCACAGCGTCGAAGTTCTCCAAAAGAAGGAATGCTGGAGAAGAGTTGCTGCTTCCATCATGCATGTCGTCTGAGAAGTTGTAGATTGAGTAGAAACAGTGTAGGAAATAGGACAGATCCCTGAGGAACGCCGGCGTTTATTGAAAATACGTCTCATGAACAGCATTTGACTACAACAAACAGAGATCGGTCGTTCAAGAAGTTATTCAGTCACTGGCGCAGGCCAGGTGGCAGTCCATAAGCAGCAAGCTTGACCAGAAGTCCCTCATGCCACACAATTGGACAGCTTCAAATATATAGAAACGTGATAGATCTGTAGAAAATAGAAGTCTAAAGCATACGGTCACGGAGTCCCGCTGACCCCCGCAGATATTTTGAATAATGGTGAATGTATTCAGTATTTTGGCGAGAGTGCTACACGAGGATGGATATTATTATCAATCGTGATTAAAATGTAAAAAGGTTGAATAGCACTCAAAATAATATAACATTGCTACAATCACAATATAAAATATTTAGTAAGATAGTATTGATTTTAACAAGGTACATCAAGCAATATTTCTGGTAAAACATTTTCTTAAACAATTTTATATTAAACTAAAGAATGTTGCTCTACCCAAACAGCACACAGACGTCCGAAAGACGTTCTAAGGAAGTCCGGCTTGAACTTTCACACGTCTATAGGACGTCCTGAATAAGTCGTTCGACGTTCCTCGGCCGTCTGTGGGAGGTCCGGTGTTACCAAATTATTGGTCCGAGGGACGTCCGATATATAGGCTTGATTGCACCTGAATCGTACTTCCCTTGTACCTAAATAGAGCCTGCCTTGTACCTAGATAGAGCCTCCCTCGTACCTAAATAGGGTCTCCTTTTTACATAAATATATAGAGCCTTCCTTTTACCTAGATATGGCTTCCCCTGTACCTAGGGCCTCGCTTGTACCTAAATATGGCCTCCCTTATACCTAAATAAAGCCTCTTGTATCTAAATAGTACTTCTTAGCAGGCTGATTTTTAATCCTTATTTTTGAGCAGTCTTGTGTTCTGTATGATACCTACCAGGCAACCTACAAGGCTACCATACTCAGCAGGAGGTTTGAATCAATACTTCTGTATACTATATAGGGTGTGTATTAAACAAAAGTTATATAAAAAACCGTATTTGCACATATAACTTCAAATATAAGGATTGAATTCTTTCAATGACATGGATTTGAAACAACTGCAAATATATTTAAAGCGATGGAGACATCCAAATACTAACAATTAATTGGAAACGCAACAGTATTTTTTTCTATGTAGGAACCCATTTCGAGACGCAAGGAATTCAACATTATTTGCAGCCAACCAGTAAGCACTCAATACTATGCGTACGCCACTGGTCGTGTGGGGTCTCGAGGTGGCGACCCCCGGTATGTGGTACGACGTTGCAGACTCGATGGTGGCACACCCACTCTGACTCCAATGATGCTCACACGCATCAAACGTCTCATCAGATACCTCTAACGTTTCATACACATTGCATACGGAGATTCCCATCATCTTGAATGGTCGGTTATGGGGGGTAAGCGGGAAGTTAAACCGAAACCTACCTTGCTTATCTGTATGGTACCGAATCGCTTCTCACAAAATAAGCTGAACTTTCTCACAAATCGCTTCTCACAAAATAAGCTGAACTTTAATGATAGTAAGTTTATCAACGTACAACCAAAACATTACTACTTACAAACCTATAGAGTGCCCCAATAGAAGTGATAGGTTTTCTAATAGGGATATCTAGATAGCTGTCAAAGGTACAAACGTCATCCAGCTGTCAAAATATTCAGTAAGGTTTGACAATTTATCATGGATCGTTTCATGCTTGCCGATGGTTTTAAAATTATTAAAAAGTACTACGGAAATTTCAGCTCAATTGTAAATACGCAACGCGCATTTCGTCGTGAACTCGGCCGTCATCATGGCTTCAGTGAGCAGGCAATTCGTCGCACTGTGGAAAAGTTTGAGCGTGAGTATAGTCTACTGGACCTAAAGAAACCAACCTGATTGCGAACTACTCGACATGAGGAAAATATCGCCGCCGTAGCGGCCAGTGTTCACTACGACCCCAATTTGTCGTATAGATACCAGGCCGTTGAATTGGGCCTCTCCCAAGAAACAACTCGGCGAGATTTGCGTTTGGATTTGGACCTGCACCCGTATAAGATCCTGCTGACGCAACAATTGAAGCCGGACGACCATAGGCCGTCGCCGTGAGTTTCGCAAATTGGGCGCTCCAAATCTTGGACGAAGATCCTCATTTTGGCCAAAAAATTATCTTCTCAGACGAAGCCAATTTTTACCTCAGTGGCTGTGTCAACAAATGACCGAAGAAGTGGTCACGTACCCAAAAAAATTGAATGTGTGGTTCGGATTGTGGCACGGCGGCATCATCGGTCCTTATTTCTTTTGGAATGAGGAAAGAGACACCGTTACAACCAATGGGCCACGCTACCGAGCGACGTTGGAAGAATTTCTGTAGCCAGAGCTCGACAACATCGATACTGCCGACATTTTGTTCCAACAGGATGGAGCCACGAGCCACGCAAGCGACGGAATGCTCGAAGTTGTTCGACAGAAGTTTGGCGACTGGCTCATCACCAAGCGAGCGTTCATTGATTGGTCACCGCGATCGTGTGATTTGACACCTCTCAATTATTTTCTTTGGGGATACGTCAAATCATTGGTCTACTGCAACAAACCAGCCACTTTGGATGCCCTCGAAAACAATATTCGAGTAGCCATTGAAGCCATAACGCCGCAAATGCTCGAAAATGTCATCCGAAATGGGACCGACTGCTTGAAGCACTTCCAGCTAGCCCACGAGGCGGACATTTGAATGATGTTCTATTCCATAAATAATGTCATGGACGTAGCTTCAAAATAAAGCCAAAACCAATTTTATATCTCAAACCGTTGTTGTTTTATTTAATTTTTCTTTCCTATCGTTCTTATTGGGGCACCCTATATAATAGGTTATATCGTCTATTTCTTCGTCGACTAACTATACCAGTGGCGGATCTAGAGGGGGCGAGGGACGCGTACGCCCGCCCCCCCCCCTAGAGATCTACGGAAGCATATTATATTTATATAAATATCAAAAGTTAAGCGTTTTTGTGGTCTTCAGACCGCGGTAGGCACTAGTCCCCCCTCCCCCCTAGATCTGTAATGAAAAGTGTAATGGAAACACGAAATATTTATATCAATAGGAAAAGTAGCTCGAAAAGTAGCTTAGAGAGCCTTTTTTTCTCTTCAGAAAATTATGGTGCGTCTATGTGGGTTTTTAATTCTATAGGGCGGCAACACTGGTCCGCCTCCCCCCCCCCCCTAGAAAAATTCCTAAATCCGCCCCTGAACTTCCCTCTTCGTCCAACTATGACTGGTAATGTTGGTAATTACAGAACTGTAGTTCACAGGGATGTGTCCTGTCCCGTACACTGTTTTTGCTGTACATCAACGAGCTGCTGGAAATAACATCCAAACCAATCTACAGATTCGCAGACGATAGTACTTTAATATCTTACATGAAACCAGGCAAGCCACTATGATCCCAGGAGACGGTACGTCGGCAACAGCAACATGTCTCACATCAGATTAACAATTATTGTCGAGTGGAGATTAGTAAATATAAAGTACAGTTTAACGTACAGAAAAATCAGGCAACAACAGTCACAAAGAAGTCGCATGTTGGCTTACCAACTGTGGAAATGGTCGAGTTACCTTCCATCAAGCTTTTGGGAACCAACATCAACAATAATATGTCCTGGCACAACCACACCATCAGTACTGCTAAAGTGGCGTCTCAGAAACTTGGAGTTTGTTCCGCTGTAGGAAGCTGCATACACCAGAGCAACTACTGCTGCTCCAAAAGGTACAGACACAGCATAATAAACAACCAGCACAATAATTCAAGTTGGCGGAAATTACACGCGCATCCCCACTTTTGGATGGGTTTTTTGTAGGGATGGTAATGGTACTTCGATACTTCTGCACTAATATCGAGTATTTTTGTCATCGATACTTTTTGAGGCATTACAAGCTGGTATCGATACTTTTGTATCGGTATCGAAAATAATTATATAATTATTGAGGGGTGTAATCAGTTGCACAAAATGCTCTGTACGAACCAAACGCGCCTATTAGGTTTGACGTTTGTACTTTGAAATCGGTAGACTAATTAAGGAAACTTCAATCAGAATTAACTTGATTTTTTCATATGGGAATGCCTAATTATTTTTATACAGTCGAATTTAAAATTTGGTATCAATCTATGATAGTTTTCATTTAATTTCAAATTTTCAACCAAACCGGTGTTTTTCAATTTTCTTACCTATAAGCCACTTAGCAGGCCATGGAATACAAACAAAAAACAATTTAGGTGGAAGAAAACAACTAACTTAGCAGAAAGATACTGACGAACTAGAGTAAACAGTTAAAATTACAAAAATGACTTACAACAAATCAAGTCTAATCAGATATAACAGAGGTAACACATCTAATCAAACCAAATTATAAAACATAATTTGCCTGGCAAAAAATTAAAATCTGATTTGTCAGTACTCTTTTTTTTGCGATCTTGCTAATAGATACCGAAAAATAAAGATATTAGACTGCTTGTAACTATCGCTGAAAGTTTAATTGTTTTGGAAATTTTTAATCTATAATACATTGCAGTAGGTAGTAAGCTGTAAAAATTATTCATTTCTGTCGTATTTCAGCTTCCCTTTGACCTTAGACATCTTACCGGCGTTGTTTCTAGTTAGATTTCATTGGTTGTAGGGAATTTTTATAACCTTGCCCCTTTTACTTTAGTTTATCTGTATCTTTCTGCCAAGTTATTTGCTTCTATCTGAACTCTGAACACGTTTTTGTTTATATTTCATGGCCTGCTGATTTGCTATAAGTAGGGAAATTGAAAAACACCGTTTTGATTGAAATCTCGAAACTAAGTTTTTAGTAGATCTACTGATTTTATTGTTCATCTATTGACGTAATATTTGCTATGTCACATTAAATGAAAGTAGGGCCCCTGCGGGGCCCCTCTGAACAGCGGGGCCCGGGGCTCCAGCCCCTTTAGCCCCATGGTTAATCCAGGCATGAGCAGGAAACGTCGAAAGTATGTTACTGAAAACAGTAATTTATGATTTATGCATCGTGAACTACCGATGCCTACGTTACATAGCATCGTTACTTTGTTTGATAATGCGCACTTGAGTTTTACCGAACGCGCATCCTCATATATGTTTATGGCCGCCATAAAATATCTGTTTAAATCTTGCCGTTCGTACAAGCGCACAGCACAATATTATTATTCTGCGAGTCGCCGATGTGAGAAACAATTACATAAATTAATGATTAACATCTAAATAGGAATCATTAAGTGCGTTTTTCTAAACGGCTCCGGCTGGCCCGTTAACATTTTCTATTTCCCAATATTTTAACGCAGATTACAGTCTGGATTTCTAGGTGTGGGCACCGAGAAATGACAATAAAGATCTAGAGATGCAGCTTTCGGACGAAAGTTCACGTCATACAAGTAAAAACGTATACAGGGAACAAATTCTAAATGCCGTGGTAGTGTTGATATACAGGGTGTCCATTTAGTGCGTAATTCATTGATATCTCGCAAGGTATACCTGATCGAAGAAAATGTCAAATACAAAAGTTATTTGGTTACTTAAGACGCATATTATAAAAATATATTGAAATATACAGGGTGTTGCGGGAAAGTAGGATAGTGATCAACTTAATTTTTGTATATGGAACCATAACTTTTTCTTAAATTCTTCTAGTTTCCATCATTGATCTCTATCCAACCCTAAAATATTTTTGGGATCGATTGCGACGTTGCCAAGTTATAATTTATTTTCTATTAATTTCCGGATTTGCAAGGTCGCAAGTAGTACGTCCAAATTGATATATTCCTTTAACTTTTCTCAATAATATTATACAACGAGTTACTTGAATATTAAGTGGATACATTGATTAACTTATTCACGGAATAATAAGTGAATAAGTTAATCAATGGTGGATATTATTTTGGATGTTACCAGCAATTTTTATCTACAGGGTGTTTTTGGCAGAATTTTAAATTACGGCAACTTGAAGGTCATTTTACTTTGTTTTTTTAAATGTAACACCTTGTATTTTTTATTTTAAATCGAATTATCTACTAATACCCTATCTCGCCTTGTAATATTTTTTTTCGCGTTTGCGACGTTGCCAAGTTATATATTATTTTTCCTAATTTTTAAACAAATATCCCCAATTTTAATTTATTTTAAACAGAATTCTCTACTTACATTGCAATGAATTGCGCATGTCGAATTTAGTAAGATCTCACAATTTCAAAATTTTGTATCTATTAATTACTGAGCTACGGCAACACCGCTTAAATATCTTATGAATTTGACATGTTCTTCTACCAGGTAAAGGTAAAGTAAATATAAGTACCTTTGTGAGACATGGGATAATAATTGCGTAATAATGTGCAAGGCAAGAGCAAATTTAATTTTTTTAAATTTACCTCTCACTCGGAGATTCGGCGAGCGTTGATTAGATTCTTGCTTCTAAATGTATCCAACTAGGCACTGCACACTACACACTATAGCACAAAACTAAATTTCAAAACACCACCATTCATTTTCTGGAATCATCGAGAACAAGCCGCCTTCCACAAATTCACTTCAGCCCTTTGGAAGACAGAGGCACAGACAGAGACGCATACACACTTTACACACTTATGTCAACCCCTGTTTTGACCGTAGCGAGCGGGGTTTGAAAAAAACGCCCGGTATAGTCGAGCCCAGAGATATACCATTTGTGTACGTTTTGCGCTATATAAAAACTGCATACCATCTCTTAGTACAGTTCATCATTTGGAATAGATACAGTTTTGATAATATTCAATGGTTACCATTATTTTACTTTCGTACTCGTAAGCAATTCATGGAATTTGCTTTTAACCCATTTTATAACAAAACGTCACCTTTTAGAATGGTGAAAAAGAAACACTAAGTTGTATTTGAACTATGATAAGTCCGACACATTCCAGGATTATTAGCGACTCGATCTATGGAAAGGACCGGACTTTAGTCAAATTGTTTAGGCAGGTATTGCTACCGTTATTGATAGCAACGCCAATCTGTTTTTACTTTTGTGCGTTACTTTTCTGTCTGAATCGGACGTTTTTTTCGGAAGTGTGACAGCTAGAGTATGTTTCGGCCTTGGGAAGATAATGGGATTTCACAGCGATGTGAATTACCCTGCAGCAGTGACGCTACGTCGGCGGTTTGTCATTACGGTGGTGAAAGTAGTGACTACAGTACGGACACTGATAATGAATTTGCACAGAGGGAGGTGGAGGTAGACCAATTGAAACCTCACAAAAGGTCACATCTTAGCGCAGATGCAAAACAAATAGCACTAAATGTGTATAATGAACTAAGGAAGGATCCGGAGAATGAAAATAAGGGGAGTATGATCAAAAAGACGTCAATTCTAACACAAGTTCCATATCCAACAGTATGGAGGAGAGGAGACCACGATAGTTATGATATATCATTTTGAAGGGAATACAAATTGATTTATCACAAGTATGGTAGTCTCATTTAAGATTTTGAAATAGGGGCTGCTGGATGTGAGGGGGTTGACAGCACAGCGTTTACGTATTCGATGGAAAAAAATCCCCCTTGAAATACAAATCGAAGTGTCACGGCGATTTTCAATTTTTATGATAATTGCAGAGATAATATGGGTGGCAAATTTTTGTTGGGACACACTGTATATTTATTATATCAATAAACTTACTTTGTATCATTCACAAACGGTGTTTATGATATTCAGAAACTATTATTTGTGAGTACAATTACTGAGACACATCTCTCAACAATTCATAAACGCTCGTTTATTGGATATGTTACACTCAATAGCCGAATTCGGGCAATGCCCGAAAAAAATACGCAGAACTAGTTTTGAGCAAGGAATATTTCCCAAACCCGAAATATTAATTTCATACGGCTATTGTGCATTAACAAATAGGCAGAACTAGTTTTGCGCATCTTGAAATGCACAGAACTAGTTCTGCGCAACTTGAAATGCACAGGACTAGTTCTGTATATTAATACCTTAATCAATGCTATAACGTAAAAGAATGATCTGATATCAAAAAATTTATTATAGCAACATCAAAAAATATTTATTGCCCATGGAAATGGATTCAATGGCGGCGAAAATACTATGAAAAAATTAAAAAAAATTGCTCAGTCCTTTTTTTACGAATTTTTTACTTACATTTTGGATGGATTAAAATTGAAAGTGATGGGTAAAGAGCAGCATTAGGTAAATTCGATAATTATTTCAGTCATGAAGACCTTGCTTAGACAACCAACAATGCTTGTTCAGTAAGGAAGTAAAAGAAACACCTAATGTTAACTTTTTTTCATTATTTCTAAATCGGTGGTAGAGGATTTTTATGTTATGATAAATATGTTCAGTTTACCTATGAACATTTTGTCCAGTTTTCAAATAAATGGAGTAAGTCTACACAAACATTTTTTCCCATTACTGTCCCCCCTCTCCTCAAAAAAAAAACTAAAAAAATTCGTCTAGGAACATCCTTGGTGCAGGTTGACTTCAGAGAAGTGAACATATTGGAGTATGTACTAATGCAATATTTTTATTCTTTATTAATTACAAAAATACAATAGGTGCAGGTTGTTATAAAAAAATTAAGGGATTATATTCACAATAAAATATTTAGTCTTCTTCGTTTTCTTTATACCACATGCCACAGGTGAGAGCATGGGTACTCTTGTGCTTTACGAGGTTTCCAACACACGAAAATCTCCATCCACAGCATTTACAGACGTAGGGCTTCAGACCAGTGTGGATGGTGCTATGCGTAACCAAACTGTCCCTTGAAAAAAAAATGAGATGTATTTAAAAGGTATATAAATACAATCAAAATATTTTCAGTTCTGGTATATTAAAAATTAAGTTGAATCTAACTATTAGTGTTCGCCTTTAAAGACAAAAAATAAGTTGTAGTAGTAAACTTCATTGAAACATATACACTAAAAAAACATTTCAAAAGGCATAACGTATGTAAAACATTAATGCAAGTTTGACTTTTTCTAATGGTATTGCGGTCAAAGTAAATGAAACACTTTTCCTTCCCACGACGTTTCGATTTATTTAAACCATCGTCAGGCGTTTATAAAAAATTATAAAAACAGGTTATAGACACCTGTCGATGGTTTAAATCATGGCCGACTATACTCCCTAGGCCGGAGCATTGAAATATGGCAACACGGAATCGGGGACCGAGCTTTTATTTATTGTTAAGTCATTAGTGTAATCTTCCAGAGCAAAAAAGGAGATTGGAAGGTGATTTTTAATGTGTTTCTAATTATTTACCTGCACAAACGAAACTATAAAGATAAATAAAAAGATGCCTGCAAAGTGTGTAGTACCAGGTTGCACTGGCAATTGTGCTTCCAATAAAGGACATACCAACCATAACATTCCAGAGTAAACAAGAAGAGTAGAAGGTGATTTTTAATGTGTTTCTAATTATTTACCTGCACAAACGAAACTATAAAGACAAACAGATGCCTGCAAAGTGTATAGTACCAGGTTGCACTGGCAATTGTGCTTCCAATAAAGGACATACCAACCATAACATTCCAGAATAAACAAGAAGAGTGGAAGGTGATTTTTAATGTGTTTCTAATTATTTACCTGCACAAACGAAACTATAAATATAAACAGATGCCTGCAAAGTGTGTAGTACCAGGTTGCACTAGCAATTGTGCTTCCAATAAAGGACATTAACAGAAGTGGGTGAACGGTATTCCTCGTATGGGCTGGTTATATTTATAAGAATAAAGACAATACTTTACAAACATTTCAAAGGATAAGACCTATTTTAAAGCACAATGTGGTACCTACAATGTTTTCTGGACCTCCCAAATATCACAGAAAAATACAGTTAATAGAAGTCATCTGGACATACCTACGAAAAGCTTTGATAGTGAAAGGGAATCAAGACCAGCAAGAATGGCTTCTCAGTGACCTAATAGTGAACTTTTCTAGCTCAAGTGACAATTTACATAGTAAATTAAGTGTTCATTTAAGTGGAAGTGGAAGTGGCAGCAGGAAACAGGTTGCGTTTATTTTTATTTTGTAGTGTTTGACTACGATGAACCAGACATCAGATGTAAGTGGTATTACTAGTAGTAGTTCTAAAAAGTATTTTTCTTACCGAGATGAACTCTAATACATATAAAAATGTAATAATTATTCTGAAACTATAGGCCCACTAATTGACAGCTAAGCCGCGTTGCCACATCTAAGGCTCCGGCCTAGTGTAGGTCGGCCATGTTTAAATATAATAAACTGAAACTTCAGGGAAAGGAAAAGTGTTTGTCTTACTTTGACCGCAATACCATTAGAAAAAGTCAAGTTTGAAATCTACGGTCACTAAAACATTGCAGAGAAAGGCTGTAAGAATCATTTCAAGCCTGAGGTATAGAGATGACTGTAGAGCTATGTATGTAAAGTTGCGCTTACTGACTGTACCAAGTGTGTATATATTGGAATGTTTGATGTATGTGAGACAGAACATTGGTCTGTACCAAACTCATGAAAACATTCATACTTATAACACCCGTGTTAGGAAAAATTTAATTCCTGCATACTGGCGGCTAGGGAGGTGTCAGGATGGTCCAGGATACTGGAGCATAACATTTTTTAATGCATTACCTGGTGAGATTAAGGTTCTTCCAGAAAAAGTTTTTAAAGTGAGAGTAAAAACATATTTGCTAAGAAACGCCTTTTACTCCTTTAATGATTTTTAAACTCTGATTTTAACATGTTGTGAAATGTCAGTTATAGGTTTTTTTAGTATTTTTAAATGTCGATGTTTGGTGTCTCTTAATAATATGTAATATTGTATTGTTTTAGTATTGTAACTTCTATTTTCTTGACGTGTGTAAACAGATCTTGTATAGACACAAATAAACTATCTATCTATCTATAAAATTTTGATTAATGTAAGTCAACACATGAAATGTATATTCTATTCTATTCAAACCTGAAAATTCGTTAAGTGTTGATAGAGTTACCTATACGCAAAGGAACTGGGGCAAAACAAGCAGGTGTAAGGCTTCTCTCCAGTATGCGACCTCTCATGCACCTTCAACTGTCCCTTCCAGTGGAACCCTTTATCGCAAAAGCCGCATTTGAAGCCCTTCTCAGCCACGTGGAGCCTCATGTGGCTCCTGAGCGTGTGTCGAGTAGAGAAGCTTTTGTTGCACACGTGGCACATGAAGCGGGACTCGCTATCGCAGTCTGTGCTCATGTGGGCTTCTAAAAGGGCTTTCTGCTTAAAGGTCTTTCCGCACTTCTGGCACACGTAAGTGTAAGGCTTGCGAGGTTGCCCTTTGTGGAAAGCTTTGATGTGGGAGCGTAGCGAATCCACGTTGGAGAATGTCTTGGAGCAGTGACCACAAGCTGAAATCAATCAATCAATAATAGAGAGTTTTGGACGTCCATTTCCTGACGTTATTGCACGTTATCGGCTATTTGTGGCATGCGCAGATCTCCCGAAATAACCAAATCGGCGAATAACCGATAAAGTTGTACGTTAGCTACGGAAGTTTACGGTACGATATGTCTCAGCTCCTTAACTGTCTAAGATACGCTAATGCACACTTATACGCAGATGACACCCAAGTTTACTGCTCTTTTCCGCAAGAAGAATCAGCCAATGCGTGTAGCTTGCTTACCAGGGATTTGAATACTCTATCTCGTATCTCTAAGGATCACTGTTTAGAGTTAAATCCTCAAAAGTGCTCTGTTCTACTTTTCGGCAGGAAAAAGTCTAGAAAAAGGGTCTTAGATAACAAGTTTATGGTTAGCATCCACGGGGAGCGTTTGCCAATTGTGGATTCAGCTAAAAACCTTGGGGTAACATTGGACACGGAATTACGATTTTCTAGCCATGTCAGTACGTGCGTTGGCAGAGCGTTTGCGAAGTTGAAGGTAATTTATGCTCAACGAAAAATATTAGACCAGAGCACTAAAAAGCTTTTATGCGATTCTCTCGTACTTTCTAATTTCAATCACTGTGACGTGCTATATAATTCATGTATTACCAAGAGAGATGCTGGCAGAATTCAAAGAATTCAGAATTCTTGTCTTAGACTGATCTGCGGTATTAAGAGAAGGCAACCAATCTCAAGTAAATATAAAGAAATAAATTGGTTGACTATATCCGAACGTAGAACATTGCACTCTTTAGCTTTATTTCATAAAATTGTAAAAAATAAAGTTCCTACCTACATAATAAAATAAGATATCGCTCTGACATTCACAGTGTAAATGTCCGGTATAGAAATCAGATATCTCTTCCTCAATTTAAGACAGCCATTTTTACAAGGTGCTTCACATATGTTATTTGGAAGCTTTATAACAACTTACCTTGCGAAATGAAATATTTGTCTCTGCATACCTTCAAATACAAATGTAGAATATTAATAACGAATCGCGCAAATTCATAATTCTGTATTGTAAACATTAATTATTTATAGCTCTTTCTGTTCTTTTTCCGTTGGTTTACTTTGATTAGCTTAGATTAATTTAGTGTAATTAGTTCTAAGAAAGGTTGAGTGGAAGATCAGTTGATCATTGTATGATCTCTACTGAACTCCGCCTTTTGATATGTATTTACATGTCAATAAAGACTGTTATTATTATTATTATTATTATTACGTGCGGTATTACCAGGTCTAAACCACTCTGCGGCAATGAGAAAAGAACCGTGATGATTTTGATAGCAACAATACTTATTTTGTGGTTTATCATTGTACAAAAGGATCAGGTTTTCTTCCGTCAATTTATTTGACAGTATTATCCAAAAAAACAACAAAGTTAGGCGTCTCCGGCAACAGCGTGTGATCATCACGGGACTGAACCATGGTAGTGAAATCTGAAATGTCATGCTTCGGGGATCCTGCATAACCTATTTTTTAATTTTACTTGTGATGTGATTTATTTTCTGCTTGTGGTGTTTACTTGTTGCACGTAACATTTTTTGGATATTTCCGACCAAATTGATCATAATGTGAGGTTAAGTTAAAATCAAATAGGTCCAATAATTAATTGTTAATGTCAATTGTCAAATAACGTCACAGATTTCGGTTACAAAAACTGTACACAAGGCACACGCTTATCCGTTATTCGTAACACACTGCGCATGCTCAGAATAATGTTTTACGGATAGCGTCGGCCCCATTTTTAGTGGCTCAAAATCTCTCTAATAATGTTGATAACATTTTTTTGCGATAGGTGTTTGTAAATTCATTGAAATCAAGAACTATAAACTTTAAGCTCTTTCACTGGTAGCTTTGCTCAAATCTGCTACTTGACCCTGCTTATCGTTGCATGAACCTCTAATGAATATGAATTTTGTGGCTGAAATCATATTTGAAAAGAAAATATGCATATTTAATAAAAATAATAAATAACATAATTTTTCAAATGCATATTGCCTATTTCTATTAAAACCAAACACTTCAAAAAAGTTAAAAATCTGATTAATAATAGGATCCTTGAATGCAACTGTTCTTCAAAATATTCAGGGTAAAGTGGTGAATAAGCCTAACACAAAACAATAATACCAAGTAATTGTCTAGACATAAATGCAAGATTAAACAAATAAATAACCAGCACACACAAATTTTTAAAATCCACCGTATTGGTAAACCATTTGTATGTAAGTACGATTACCAGTAATACTAGATGATTGGTATACACCAGAAAATATTGTAGCATCTCATCTGAAAACTATTTTCCTTTTTCTGTAATGTTTTTTTGATTTTTTCTTTTTTTTTGTGTGTCACATTCCATATGTATTTGTGAAGTAGTGTTACAACAGGCTAGATTTTTTCCACCATTGATACCAAAATGATTATCATACACATCAAAATCGCTTCACTACTCACTAATTTATAATCTCTGGTTTCTATAACGAATTATAAATTGGATTATTAACCTAGATTCAATGTGGGTGGAGTACTGTGTTTACGCCAAAAGTTGTAATATCAGGGCACCATGCTTTGTACAATTCTACCATAAGATGTACCTTGTAGGTAGTTTATTTGTGAAATAAAATTCAAATTCAATTCAAATATCAACTCCTCAACTTCAACTCTTTTTGTTAGAAAAAGTGCACATTTTCAGCTACTCACTAAAGTCTAAATTTCTATCCATACTCAAATTTTTATATTAGGTTGAACCTGTCTTTTTGACAATGAAGAAATAAAGGTAATCCGATCATTTGGTTAGAAAATATGGTACTCACTGAGGACATCAGCATGAGCTTGTGTCTGGTGCTGCTTAACTGCTTCCTTGGTATCAAACTTTGCCTGACAGCAACTGCACTTAAAACTGAGCTCATTCAAATTTGCATTTCCTTTATTTTGTTCATGTGCATTTTCGTGCCTAAACAACCATTTGAAGTTGGTGTATTCTTTGCTACAATATTTGCATTTAGTCACTGATCCTGGAACTATAAACGATAATATTGTTAATGTTAAAAAAATTCTGTTTGTTTATCGATATGTAACTCACCAAGCTTTCTATCTTCTAAAACGTTCCAGTTCTATTTTAAGTGATTCCTTTTCTTTACTATTTTTATGCTTTTTGTTGTCTTTGGCTTCACATAGGCTTCCATTACTTAGATGCTTTGCTTCCCCCAAAGTTACATTATTATCAATATTATTACATTTTGTTGCTTGCGTATTTTCCATTACTAAATTATCTTCTTCCTTAAAAGATCATTATCATAGTCACAATGTCTTAACAGACATGTTGTGGACTCGTTAAATGCATTAAGTCGGAGCTAGAGTATTGCCGACACGAGTATTATCAATAGTTTTGAGAACTGTAGCTCGCCAACGTTCGCGATTTACTGTCAGTTCAGTGGCGCTCTTGATACTCATATCCAGCAACTGTTTCGTCGTATCCACCCAGCGTATATGGGAACGGCCACGGCGCCGCCCACTCGGGGCGTGACCCTGAACTACAAGTTTCTCCATATTATCACTTCTGTGGATACGTCCGAAAAATGTAAGCATTCTCGTCGACACAATGGAGGATAGTCTCTTTGGATTACCGAGCTCATCCAGAATGGAAACGTTAGTTCGATGGGCGGTAAAAGGATCTCTCAGCATTCACCTCCACGTCCACATTTCAAAAGCATCTATGCGAGCTCGATCTGCCTTTTTAACAGTCCAAGTTTCTAAGGCATAGAAAAATATGGAGAACACAAGAAACTGAACCAGCGACATTTTGGTAGCTTTAGTGATGTTAAAAGTTACATATGTCCTTAAAACTCTTAAATTTTCTCATAGTAGTATGATCATGATCTAAATTTACTTACAAAAACGACAATAAAAAATTCTTGATTCTTTTAACACTTGCAATACCTTTTTGCACATCATAAAAACATGTAAGACTACGATTTGCCAAAATAAACTGATACCTACACCTATATTTGACTATGGCATTCAAAATCTCAGTACTTCAACCACCTGTTGTGTAGATAAGACAATATATAACAATGTATATGTATTTCAAATCAACAGAATATGAAAAGGAAAATGTTGCTTACACCACAAAATTCTTCTTGGCGCTTTACTTCTATGCATTTTTCTTTACTCTCGTTTACATCCCTAGGTTTATTAATTTCATGAAGGTTATTTTGCTCTTCCATGCAATTTTTGGTAGGATGGCCAGATTTAACTACATTTTGGTCAGTGTCCTTGTCCAGCATTTCTAATTTCTTCTCTAGCTCTCTTCTCATCTTATTTTGTTTCAAATGTGATGATGCTGGAGTATTTATTCTCACCTAAAATATTGTTTGATAAATAGCAAAATTCAGATTTTACATTTTACATTATGTTATTTGTTCTCTCTTTCAATATATATTGAAAGAGAGAACAAATAATGATTGAATAGAAGGTAAATATTATAACATAGACGATATAGTAACTATGTTTACTACAGGATTTATGTGTTTAACAAAACAAAAATAAAAAAGATAAATAAATAAGATAATCAGTTGAAGTAGTTTCCCAAACAATGAATATCTAAAAAACATTCAACAAACATGCATTTTTCAATTACAGGCAAACTTTATTCTATAAATGGATATCTGGATCACAATTTTAGAGAACTGCAAGCGCCATAGTCCTGTTTTTTGTGCAATTTTTTTGGGTGTATATAATTTTATTGTCAGTATTTTATTCATATCTTATGTTTATAAAACTCCAATGTAATACTTAGTCGCATCCATTTTACACATTATATTGTAATTTTGTTATATTACTTGTACATTTTAACTTGTCATATCATTTTTTTTGTCTGCTGTGGCCAATAAAGATTATTATTATTATTACTAACCTGAAAAAAATTACCTTTATCTTAGTTGATGGATTCTTCACTCGATGACTAGTCATTGGCACCAATCCACATGTATCTTCATGAGTCTTTCTATGCTTCAGAAGATTCCCAACACAACTGAAGGATTTACTACACCCCTCACATTGATATGGTTTGATCCCAGTGTGTATTGTGATATGTGTTATCAGGCTCTGGCGATGACAGAAACCTTTGTTGCATATCTAGAAGAACATAGGAATAGTACATCGATACTGCCATGGTGCGTTTTTGAAATGTAATAAAATAAAAATCTGTGAATTTCATTATGAGCTGGAAATTGACCCACCTGGTCGTGGTATAAATTTCTAAAGAGCAGAAAACCTCTACAGGTATACAATTGCTTGCATTATACATCCATTTGAGAAGCTACAACATATGAAATGAAGATTTCAGCTCATAATATTGTGTTTTTGCTCCATTTTTTGAAAACTGAAAATGTACTAGAATTAAGCCTAAATGTACTTTTGTACTTTGATGTCAAAAATATACTAGAAATAGTACAAATGTACTAAAACAGCAGCACTAAGCTACATGTGAGAAAATAAATGAAATCATTTCATATTGTTTTTGCAACATGTTCAAATATTACTAGTTGTTCAAAGCTTCAAAGCTCACTATAATTTTTAAATAATAAAATTGAATCTATCTAAATCTATGGTTCATAAAAAAAAATACATACTTCACAAACAAAGTCCTTCTGTTGAGTATGAACCTTTTCATGTACCTTCAGCTGACCTCCAGTGACAAACATTTTAGCACAAAATCGACACATGTAACTGTGTATTTTTTGGTGACGTTTTACATGATTGTACAAAGATCCTGCCGACATCAAACTTTGGCCACACTCCTGGTGAATGAATAAAAATCTTGAGATCAAATCCGTACACAATATAGAAAGAATGGTTACAGAAAAATGTTGTAGTGAAGATAATTTATTACCTTGCAAATAAACCTCCTTTCTGTGCCACATTTTGATTTGATATGCTGTGTCAATTCGCTATGTGTCTTGAATGTTTTGCCACAAACATTGCACATGTGACAGTCAATTATTTTACCTTCATGTTCATCTCGTATGTGCAAAAGGTATTCCTTTTCTGTTGTAAACTGGAGTTCTGGACATACTCTGCACTTTTTTACTTTCATCTGTAAAGTAAAACTAACATAATTGGTGCCAGTTTAAGCCCAAATAACTTCTAGACTATTCCATAAGCATAAATTATGAGCTGTACAACTAATAATAGAAGTCTGAATTTGTTTTTTATAGGACAGTACTAGACAGCTACATGTAAATGATTGTAAAAAACCAATCTGAAAATGAGAGGTCCTCTAGGGTAGCACACTAACTTTGAGATGAACTAGGCATACTATTTTTTTTTTCATTAAATATAACTTCCAAAGATCACTATTATTAGCACTACTTCCTACCTTTGGATGGAACTCCCTAAAATGCTTCTTTTTGAGGCTCTGATTCTGAAATACTACCTTGCATGGCAAACAATAAAGTTCATGAAAAGAATCGATGTGTTCTTTGAAAAGGTCTTCAGTGTTGAATATTATTTTACAGTCTGAACAACTAATCTGAAAAACAAAGTTGAAATTTCTTCAAAAAAAAAAATATTGTTCCACTTACAAGTCTATCTCTATCATTTCCTTTTAGATCCATTATCCATTCATGTTATTTTTCAAGGTATAATCAACATCAAGTAACAAAACAAGAAACAAGTGCACACTGCACAGGAAATGCAGTTCAAAATAAAAACAAATCCCCACTCCACACAGCTGTCAAAATTATAATCAGCCATTTTGGCCTGTTATGTTGGTTGCATAAGCAAAGGGAAACAATTTATTACAAAAAAAATTATATTATATAACTTTACTTATTAAGGCTACATAATATATCTTATATACTATCAACAAAATACGAATACAGAGGAGCTCATATACAGATAACCCACATTTGCTGAAAAAATTGTATATCACAAAATTTTGTACAACTGCCTAGTCCCTGCTTAGCATCTGTTCATCTGTACCAAATCAATATGACTTTAAAGTACCAAATTTACTGTAATCATGTGTAGGTTATTTGTCACATAAAACATTATCACAAACCTGAAAAATATATTACACAATCTCTGAAAGGAAACCAAATGACCTCTAACCATCAATGTCTTAGTCATCTAAAACGATAACTTCATGTTTAGGTTCTATAATAAGAACATCATCATCATCGTCTTCATCCTCACTATCATCCACTATCATAATTTCTTCGATTACAGTCTTTTGAGGAGTTTTCTCAGGTGCACTACCATTAAGCGTTACAGGTGTAACTACTGGCTTCACATCTGGCTCTTGCTTATTTACTTCAAGTACAGTTGGCTCTTTTCGGTCTTTGTCTGGTTTGTCAATTTCTAAAATTTGTTCGGGTACAGTACTTGGGACTTCTGTGGTCTGTGCGACAATCTGCTCTGAAAGACTTGGACCATTATTTTCAACTGTGTACTTATCAATGATTGCTAGACATGTCTGCTCTGCATCCTGTTTGCTCAAGGTTTGATCACCATTTGCAGTGCTACAGCTACCATTCTCTGCAGTTTCAATATTTGAATCTGATTCTTGTATTTCAGTCTGCAAGCAATTTGAAGGCAAGATTAAATCATCTGCTGGGTTATAATCTTTGTCATTCTCGTCGTCCTCAAATTCTGCTTCTTCTACTTCCAGTTCAGGTTCTAAAAGGCTACTATCAATTTCCTCGTCATACCTCTTTCGTGGCTTACTTTCCCTTTTGGGATATCCTTTAACACCATCTTCTTCAGGATTATCTAGTTTGATTTCTGAACTACAAATGACATTATCATAGTCAATCCTATTCTTATTTACAACAATATCTGCACGAATCATGTCCTCAAAGTCAATCATTCCATCAGCTTCTTCCAACTGTACTTCGGCTTCAGGTGGAGGTTCATAGTAGGTGTCTTGTGTCACCTCTGTATTTTGTTTTTGAGGTGACGTTTTTTTACGTGTATACTGATGATGCACTTTGGGAGCACTTTTAGCAGCTTCTTGAAGCTCAACAATCTCCTTTTCTACCTCGAAATCCTCGTCGTCTGAATGTTTTTTACGGATCAGCTGGTGTATTTCCTCTGCATCCTCGAAATCGTCGTCAAAGGCCTCGGTGAAGAGTGGTCGTTTTCTTTGTCGCAAACTGTACTTTTTTGGGGCCAGGGTGTTGGTAACTTCCTCTAGATCCAACTCTAGATCGCTGTCTTCCTCTGCCTCGCTTTCATACTGCTTCCTAGAGGTACGGGTCCGTTTCCTGACCATTTTTTGTTATTGTTTTTCAACTTCTGCTTTAATGGAAGGTTTGAGGTTATGCCATTGCGGTTGTTGACAAATCCCAAATCCCAAATGGCTGTCAGCACTCAGCAGCGTCAGCCTTTTCAGAAAACAGTCCAATTTTTTTTTGTAAACACCTACCAGCAAAATGTACACTCAGCATACAGTTGTAGTCGATAGACAATATTTAGTAAAATGGTTCTAAAATTATTAATTGTCCATTGGATTGATTCAAAAAGTGTTTCATTAACCAATTTGACTTTCTATTTCCATCTAGACAAGAATATCAACTTTTGTCTTTAAAAATTTTAAAATATAATAAGTAACCTTTGTAAAATAATATAACTATAATCTCAGTGATTCGAAAATCACTTACTTATGAAGGTATTCGGTAATCGTATATGCTCATCTCTATACTCGATCCTCGATCCTTTTTGTCATTTTGTATGAAGCACAGCATAGTAAACAATCAGCACAATATCTCAGGTTGGCGGCAATCACACGCGATTCCCTCCATTTTGGATGATTATCTAACAAAGGAGGCAAATTGCTGAAACAAAATGCATAGGCGTACGCTGAGATTTTGTATACGCGGTGGTGATAGTTACTACGTTTACACGAACTGTCAAAACGTTTTGAGGTTTTATAAGTATATCGTGGAAGCGTCAATTGGATGCGTTTTCAAAACGTTTTCTGTTGAAGGTCGATTCGCTAATTTTTGGGGTCGTATCGAGATCCAAATGTCGTGGAAACATTCAAATAATCAATAAAAATTTTAAATACATTAATAAAACTAAATTAATAATATGGCGCCACCAATAAATTTATAATTTTTTTGAATTATTTCGTTGATTTCTGAGTTTCTGTACTGTGTACACTTATGCATGTACAACAGATACAACAAATACGAAACTGTCAAAATCCAGAAGACGGATTTAATATCCTCTTAGCCCAACGTATATCAATGATATATTATGCCATTTTAAAATGCTTTTTAGAACGTTGTTCTAGAATTCAGTACATCTTTTGGATCAATCTCAGTACACTTCAAAACACGATAGCGCTGTGCATGTACAAAAACGTACCTATTGTGATATTTTTCCCAATTAAAACAGGTTTTTAATTTTTGTTTGCAAAATATCAAGTATATACTTTTTATTTCATATTACTTGAATAACAACATAAAAATAATAAATAGACTATTAATATTTACATTACTGTATCGAGTATTTTTGTCATCGATACCTTTTGAGGCATTCCAAGCTGGTATCGATACTCAATTGCACAAAATTCTCTGTACGAACGAAACGCGCCTTCATTCGCGTGTACAGTTCTATACTTGGCGAAAAAATATCGAATTGGTACCAGTATCGATACTTTTTATTTTCGCATCTCTACCCAGACTTCACACCCATAATGGCGGCGTCAAGGTCAAATTCTGTACAAATACAGGAAATGGTCAGAGATATTCTGCTGGTTGTTTATTTTGGTGTGGTATGAGGCTAGTGTCCTGTGTCAACTGTCAATATTGACATTTACTTATGTCACTTGTGACAGCTGGTTCGCAAATCAAATTTTATTTGCCATTCAAATCACAATCAAATAATGAATTTGAAAAATTATTAATTAGAGAACGCCCACTTATACCCATAATTTAGATTTTCTCCTTGATGCCTGTTAAGGACCCGTGCAAAGCATTTGCGTGTAGAATCCAAGCCTGTCTTAAAGGTATATTGATATAACCTAGGCACTCTAGACATCTATATTATTACATAATTTTTTTAGCAAACAATTTTCAAGAGCCGGCTTGTAAGGACGTTATAGAGGACATGCGAGAATGCTGTAGAACGTGGAAGGACAAAAGTTTTGTGTGTAACGGAATGGACATTAGCCCCAAATTAGACAAGAAAGACTAAATTATCCCATAATATATTATGAACCAACCACGCGGAAAAAAGAATCGTGGTCTTATCTATAGGTATCCTCGCGCTTTTGTAATCATAACCACAACAGCCGCTGTGCTGACGTTATATTCTAGACCAATTTACGAAGTATTCTTTAGAAAAGATCACCCTGATTATCACAAGATACTGGAAGAGTACAAAGCAGAAAAAGAAGCCAGGCTGCAGCGGCGACATGGAATCCGTACGGAAGGCAAAGCAGAGGTATAAACAATACCCCCTGCTTCTAGCAAAGTGTAGTAAAGAGGCTTCCATATACGGCCAATGTGTTTTGAAGAAAGACAATTTAAAATTGAACGATTGCCTTGAGGAATTCACAAAGTTCAAAGGTTGTTTGCAGCAAGCTGCAGCCACACTGAAAACTAAAATATAGTAATTCAGAAACACAATGTCTCTTTGGGAACTGTTTGTAAATATTGATTATAAATTGCATCTCTACTTGTCACTTACAATCAGGCTGTTACTGATTGTGTATGGAAACTACCATGATACTATTTCAGAGGTTAAATATACTGACATTGATTACAAAGTTTTTACAGATGCAGCTAGACATGTTGCATTTGGAGGCTCTCCATATGACAGATCCACTTATCGCTACAGTCCAATCATTGCTATATTATTAATCCCAAACATTACAGTACATCCTAGCTATGGTAAAATTCTTTTCTCTCTGACTGATATTTTAGTAGCGTTGCTGATTCGTAGCATCGTTAAAAACAGCCTGAAAAACTATGAGACTTACACACAGAAAGATTGTCCTAAAGGGGATGTGAAGCAAATCAAATCAGATGATTCGGACAAAAAGAAAAAGAGGAAGCAACGTCAGTCAAACAGACAACAGCTAAATGTGACAAAAAAACAACTGGCAAGCAAAAGCGATGTAGATTGCATCACTGATTTGAGCATGATGGCTTGGTTGTACAATCCGCTAACAATCGCAATCAGTACTAGGGGTAATAGTGATTCTCTGGCAGTGTTTCTGGTTTTGCTTACTTTGTATTTTATTCAATGTAAGCATTTTCCATTCTTAGCAGGTATAGCACATGGCTTATCTGTCCATTTCAGGTTGTATCCAATTATTTACAGTCTGGCCTATTTCATGTACTTTAGCAAATATTCTTTCTATACAACAGAGGATAGGAGAATAAAGAAACCAAGCTTGAAAGCTGTCACAAATGATAGAACGAAAAAACAACTGAAGAATGTAGAAAATACTATTGTAGAGAGCTCATCTTTAGGTGGACATAAATTAGTACCTGTACAAGATGTTGATGAAAAGCGTACAATTTTCAAGATGAAGTACCTCTTTTATCTCATTCCAAATTTTGACCAACTAAAGTTGATCTCTGGCTGTCTACTGTCACTTAGTTGTCTCACTGTGATGTTCTACAACATGTATGGATATCGGTTTTTGTATGAAACGTACATATATCATTTTGTGAGGAAAGACCCAAAACACAATTTTTCGCTATATTTCTACCTCCAATATCTGACAGCATGGGTGAAGAATATCGGTATGTGGCAAAAAGTGTTGATGCTACTTCCCCAACTGGTACTCATTTTGGTCTTTTCTGTTAGATATGGGCTGAATAAGATTTCGTTGAATTTTTCTATCCTCACCCAAACCATTGTGTTCGTGATTTACAACAGTGTGTTAACCTCGCAGTATTTTGTGTGGATCATGGCGATACTACCATTATGTCTTTGGCAGATCAAAATATCTAAGAAGTCTGCACTGCTTTTGATATTGATTTGGTTTGTTGCTCAAGCAGTTTGGCTACTGCCGGCTTACCTACTAGAGTTTCAAGGTCACAATACCTTCCTGTTTATATGGATACAGAGTGTTTCGTTTTTTTGTGCCAATATTGCTATTTTGGGTAGGCTTATCATGTACTTTATGCCAGTGAAAGGGAAGCTAGGATAAGGAATGGCATATTTTTAATAATGTAGTCTCAAGTAGATGTAACACAATTTATACCATTTGTATTGTTGTATTTCAAAATATATTGTAAAAGTACAGTATAGTGTTTTACTCAACATGTTGGAATTACATACAAACCTCGAAAAAAGTAAATCTTGAAGAGTACTACCTACAAAACAGGCATAGAAGCATTCACTGAATTTGAATTTATAAAATTTTACATTCCTATATTTAAGTAGCCGTCTGTCAAATTATTAATATCGCTTATACAACTTTTGTTTAAAAAACAATCATTTTCAAGGTACAGTACATGCTTAAATCTTAGGACAAGTGGTTATAGTTTTTGAAGAATTTCAGTTTCTCATTCTAGTTCTGGTTTCATTTGAGTTATTATTCAAATCTATCAACCTATTACAAATAATGATGTTATTAACAACAGTTGGAAAAAATCATTTATTCATATCAAATAGTATAATTAAAAAGATTCTTTTGTACAATAAAAATAATGATTTACATGTAACATTTTCTTAACAATACTCATAATGATGAACACCTTTCTTATTTCACTTGCAGCTTCTTCAAAAATTCTACATACATAAAAGAAAGATGTATCTGCCTTCCTCAAATATTATGACATGCTGAAATAAAAAAAAAATGTTAATGATCTGGAGATAATATCTCTTGGGCTACAGGTCATTTTTGCACAAGGACAAAAATGAACTGATTGATGGAATTAAACCTTATAGTTCCTGTCAAAAAGCTTCCAAATTATTTGTTCACATGCAAGCAATTCATTTTTCTATAATATGAAAATGAATCTATATTCAATCATTTTCTATGAACTAAAAAAGTGAAAACAAGGAAGGCCCTTGTTTTGCTTGAGACTAATGAGTTATGACATTGAACTCAAAATTTTGTCTGGAATACATACATACTCCCAAAAAGATTTTTTTCTATTGAGACAAAATAAAACTAAAAGTGATCTATATTAAAAAACTAATTTATACTAATTTAAACAACTTACATAACAAGAATTACCTTATGTGTAATACTAACTCACCTTTCTATAAGACTTGCCCTCATGTCAGATGTGATCTTAGAAGGTGCTGAGTCATTCAGCCTGAATATTGACTCTATCACTGTTAGTTCCGTAGAGGTGGTGTCAAGGCCAGCAAAAGCACACCAGTCGTTCACAACTAATCCAGCACCTATCACCTCGCTACCTCTATTAACTGTACCTGCCTAAGGAACAAAAAAAAAAAAAAATTAGAGTATGGCATCTCATTACCTTAAAGTGAAACTATCTACTGATATTGTTGAGAAACAGGTTCAAATAGCTATTATTGACTGTGTATAGTGTGTATCATCTAATAATATATGCCAAAGTATACCTCAAGGATCAGTTCTGGGTCCATTACTATTTTTATCATATATTTCTAACCTACCTATTAGTATGAACGGTTTTGAAGTTCAATTCTTTGAGGATAACATGCAAACATTTCATCAGTTTAACAGTACTGATATTAAGAAACATAATATCCTCAACATTATTATTGAACTAAAAGTTATGGTTTTTTGTTACAAGAGGTATTAAAATCTACTAAAAATAAGTAGCAAATTGACTGACTGAAATGAGGGAGTCTGCAAAAAAAATGGGGAATAGCTTCAAAGAGTAATCTCCACTTGGAAAACATCACAATAAGCTGGAAAATTCTTATGTAAAACCTTGTTTTATATAGTTTTGATAGTAGCATAGCAAAACATATATTTTTTACAGCATAACTTCTGAATGAAATAAAATTCAAACTGACCAGCTTTTCCATCTTTTTCAAAAATATATACTCACAACTAATGGAACTTGGAGTAAAGATGATAATTCTTCTTGGTCAACGATACTAGTCTGCGGGTGTACTAAACCACCTTGATTGCTGAGTACACAGTAAGAACCTACTAATACTTTACTTGCAATGGTTTGCCTGAATACCTCTACTTTCAATGTGTCTGCTATGATTTCTTCTGATTCCTAGTAGTAGAAAAAACGCTTATCAGTAAATGAAGAATATAATAATATAAACACACTCATTACCAACAAACATTTCAAGAATAACAACTACAAGTAGGTTCATTATAATCCACATAATAGGAAGATTACAATGACACTTTGAGAAGGTTTGTGCAAATCAAACTATATCTTTTTTCTCTTATCATCTCATTACCAATATCTTGGTAAGAGTGAGTTGTAGTATTAGTAGCAGCAGTGCTGATATGATGAGAATGCAAACACCCCCAAAACTTTGCTATAAAACATTACATGTCCTTAAGGATAAATTAAATTTGTATTGACTCTTGCACTTACCCTATCTAAATCAGGATGTACAATTGCAACATAGTCATTGCATGACACAATGTTTCCTAATGCTGATAATCTCTCTTCAACTCTCTGGACCTTGACGGTATCTGGTAATGCATTTCGAATGTGTTGTAGCTCAGTGTCAAGTGTTGTGTTAGGTACAAGAAGCCCATGTTTATTTCCAACGCACATCCTGCCTATGATACGGCAGTTGGCAAGTGACACATGTACCACAGGGATGGTTTCGGCTAGTTCACCTTCAAATGTGCTGCAAATACATTATTCTGATGTTATGAATTGAGTTTGGAATGCTTTGTTGGAAGTAGAGACTTTTTATTATACCGCAGTGACGTAGGGAATGTGTGGTACAATTTAGCAGTTTTACCTGTAGAAGTCTTCTGAGCCTCCAATCCCTACCAGGCAGTAAGCATTAGTTAACTTGGCAAAGCATCCTATTTCGTTATTGTTTTCAAACTGCGCACGTAACGCCATCGTACTTGGTCGCAATAAGGAGTTTAGCTGGTATCAAATCTATTCTATAGGAATTCAAAACGAGAGAAACTATATTTGAAAGCTGTTTGATGTGAAAACACTGAAAACGGAAACACGATGCTATAACCTCAATTTTACCAACCAGAAAACCTGCACCGAACGTCACTCTCACGTCAAAGTCAAACCTACAGATGTCAAACTTGTCAGTTCCCTACTTCTCCAATAGATGGCACTACTGATCCTTAAAGTCTAGAGTTGGGCTCAATATACGATATCGATACTTTTCTATAAGTTTGTTCCTACACTGTTTAAGTTCAGTCCGACAGAATAATGGTGAGTCTGCGCAGGTAAAATTTGACGTTTCTATATTAATTCGTCGCAAACCCCTATGTAGTTCCTAATCTTTGTTTTATTTATGTGTTTTGTGATTGTAGACAATTTTTAACCTAAATAACCTGTCACCTTCAAGTTTATTTGTTTTTATTTTCTATTTGCTGTTTTAGAAAAAATTCAAATTCACAATGGCATTAGTATTTTTAGAGGAAGATCCCTGGTAAAATTGAATTAAATTTTATCATCTGCTTTTTTTAATGCAAAAATTTTCAGGTTGTTGGAATATGAATCATGTGAAAAGTTACACAGGGATATTATGGAGCAATTAACTCACAGACAAAAATATCCCAGAACGAGCGAAAATTATTCGCAAATATCTGCAAATGTTCGGTTGAGGCTTAAACAATACAACAATGAAGTAGGACAACTTGAGAAGAAATTGAATGACACTCCTGCAGGAAACATGTATCCTTTTTTTGTAAATAAAACATTTTTACTTGGCATATATTCAATTTTGCTTCCTATGTAAACACTTCTTGAACTTTGTAAGTATCCCTTAACTCTACTACAACAGAACAGCTGAAGAAACTGAAAGGCGAGCAAGACAAATAGAATACCTGAAAACTAAAAATGTGCAAATGCAAAAAATATTTGATGATCAAGTAGTTAGCAAGATGTTAGAGGAAAAAAGGCAGCTGATTGGTAGTTCGCCATGGGGTGACGATTCATACAGGGATGTAGAGGCTGCTAGTACAGCTAATGCCTCTATATCAGACATAAAGTCAAACCAAAAAAATATGTTAAAAGGTAACTGCAAATATAATAAATTATCAAGATTGGAATGTTTAAAAATTCACAAAGAAAGGAATAGCAGCAAGGTTGGGAATTATAGATTTCTTTCAATAATGATTGGTTGTTTTTCTACCCTTGAAAAGTACTTTTGGAAATAACACAACTTATTTTATGTTACTTTTTTTTTCAGAACAAGAACAAGGTTTGGAAAACTTATCACAAATTATATCAAGACAAAAAGATATTGCCCATACCATATCAAATGAAGTAGACTATCATAATGGTAAGTATATTAGTTTGAGAATGGAAGAAGTATGTTTTTCAAACTTTATATTTTTTATGAGCCATTACTGATTGCTAAAAGTTTAGTTTTCTTCTTCTATTATGATCTCAGTACCAAGATAGATGAAATTTGGTTAAACACACAACAAGGCCTCTTGGTGTCTAATACTTCCTTTATTTTTTGACATATTAAAAGAAAATTCAAACACTTGAAGTGGAGCAGTTAATAAAAAAGCTAAATTCATCAAAACTTGTGTATCACAGTGTGATAAATATTTTTTATATTTTTTTATATTTCATTTTTTTATCTACAGAACTCCTGGACGATCTTGGAACCCAAATTGATAGGACTGATACTAGGGTTAGGACAGAAACTCAACATGTTGGTGTCATTAGCCAAAAAGACAATGCATGTACATATTGGATTGTGATTATTATATTATTTATAGGCATTGTAACTGTTGCAGTTATTTGACTTAGCTCTTATTTTAATTATACCAAAAACTGTTTTATATCTATTTAAGTACCAACCTTGTTATATTCCAGTTACTGTATCATTTTATATATAATTTTATATTTATCAATAAATAATAAGTAATGAAAAACAATAAATTGAGTTTCAGTTTACGACTTTTCTTCATATAAGCATATGAAAACCAACAGGATGTCAGGATTCAGGAAAAAAAATTAGTATTTAGGAACACTTGCTTGAAAATGATACTACATATTTATTTCCAACTTAGGAATCTCAACATTTATTTTTGTATGTTACATTAAATGTACAAATTAAATTACAAAGGATTCACCATTAACTTAACTCTTAAAACGAAGTTTGTTAACCATAAAGTTACTTCAACTCATCCATGTATGGAACATCGACTAAGTTACCCATTGCTGCTACAGACAATTTTTGACCAGCTTTCTTCAGGGCCTGAAATGACAAGACAAAGATTAACTACCATCAGATTGTAGAGCATACAAATTTTTTCTTGATTAAGGTTTGTTTAACAAATACTGTTATGCAGCAGAGTACAAAATATTGACTCACAATAACTATCAGATGCTGCTATTTGGTTCTTAATTTTAGACTCAATTGAATCATTATTCAGCAAATTTTTTACCTTACAGTTTAAGATAAATTTGAGAATGTTTTTTAACAGTTGCCGATTTTAAACATGATTTTCAAAGTAGCACCAAATAGTGAGTGTTTACACACACCATCTCTTAGGCCCAGTTTCACAATCATAGGTAACCCCTGGTAGTTACTTAACCCACAGATGCAAGTTAACCAGTAGTTATCGGATCGCTCTGTTTCAGAAAGAAAACCAGTCGTTAAGCTTATTTATTCTCAAGTTGGCAGCACAGATGGGTCTCAGAGCACTGGCATAATTATTGACGTCCGTGGATTTTGATTATAGTCTGTTCTGACATAATTTAAAAATATGGGTACAAAGGTTAGGTTTATTTGTCAAAGGGTTAGGTTGTATTCACAGAACACAATAATTTACGTCACAAGTCACAATTATTGTGTTCTGTGAATACAACCTAATTTTACAACCTAACCCTTTGACAAATAAACCTAACCTTTGTACTCATATTTTTAAATTGTGTCAGAACAGACGATAATCAAAATCCACGGACGTCTTAGATGTCAATGTCAAAATGCATGTTTTTATAACCTCCAAAGTAAGCCACAACAAACGTTAGCGAAAACCTATACTTTGTCCTTGGGTTAACTTCACTACTGGATAACCAGAGCTTTTGACGTAAACCGCCGATTATGAAACGCAAATTGTTCGCTAACCACTAGTTTTCTTTTAACCTCTAGTTAACTACCGATTGTGAAACTGGCTCTTAATACTTTTTGTTGTTTATCTACATTTACTCAAAAGGGTTATAACTGGTGACATTTCTGGGGTGTTTTGTCAAGATGTTAGGGCTCGGGCCCAATCATGCCCTTAAAAAAGCCAAGGCCAACAAATATTAAGCCAAGTGCAACAAAATGCCAAAGATTTGAATTCTGTTCTAATTTTTCGATTATGTGGCGTAATGCATCAAGAGTTCTTGGCGATAGGGCATATCATGTTGAATTTATTCGCCCTTTGTGAAAAGCAATACGAAAAAACAAAACGACAGGTTGTGGAAAAACAACTCATCACGATAATGCGCCTGCTCAGTCCTTATTGCTTGCAAGTTACTTTTTTGTCCAAAATCAAGACAACAATGATGGCTCAACCTTTATATTCACCGGAATTGACACTAGGTGACTTTTTACGTTCCAAACAAGATTGATCAGTACAGACTGAATTGCAAGAGCGGTAAACGATACCAAAAAATGCTCATTAGAATTTTGAAGAGGATAACACGAATATTGATATGTTGATAAAATTATGTTACCTTGTAGATAAGCTAAGACAAAAAACTTACACTTTGAACGTCAGCGGCGGTGATTGAATCAACACCTGCTGCCAGTTGAGCGGCAGTTTGTGGATTGCCTGTTAGTACTGCTTGAATTCCAATGTCGTGAATGGCAGTTCCACCGCACTCTGCGTCAACTAGAAGTTGCGTCTTCAACTGATTCTTGCCTAGAAAAAAAAATCATGTAAATCAACACTCTTGCATTGAATTTTCTAGAGATCTGAATAAAAATGAAGTATGTATTTTGGGCTGCCTGAATACAAATGTGCATTATCCCTTCTCAATTTTTTTGCAGTTTGAAAGTAAGGAAATACTTGGGATCCACGCGACCCAGCATGCGAAAGGAGTATGTGAGGACTGGTATCGCAAATGTGTTAATTACTTGAGATTTCTAGAATTCAATTTTGTTTTTAGTAGTCTCTTGTGTTAGTGGTGCTTTGACTTGGGTGTGGTCTATCTTAACATTCTGATTGAGGTCAGGTACTTGTATGTTTCATCCTTGTCCATTTTGTCAAGTGTTTGACCAGTTACTATTTGCTGTTCGGGATGGTTCTTTTATTGGCCTTTATTGATATGGAATCTTGCATCTGCTTATCCGAATTCCATCCTGGCATCTAATAAACAAACTTCTGTCTGTGTTGGTGTATTATGAGGTGTGCAAGATTCTTTCATTTTCCATTCTAATTTGCTATTTAGGTTTAGATCTTTGGCTTGTCTGCTCTTTAGATTGTTTTGGAAGTTTTTGACTGTTAACTATGATTATTATTATTTTGCATTTCTTATTTTTTCTCGCATGCTTGCGGTAGTAGCAAGTATTGATGGGCTGTGCCACGTCAACACCTGACCTATTATTATTCTGAATTCAGGAAGGACCGTACAAGGCTGCAGGTCTTGAGGATTACAGACTTTTGGCAGGTTTTATGTAACTTTTCATCCAGGCCCAATTGTTGCAGGTGTGGTGTAAATGTATTTGGAGTAAGGCCAGAGACCGACATAATGAGGGGGGCAATGACAACTTTGTTTTGTTTCCAGAGCCGTTTTATTTCTATCGCAAAATCTGTGTATTTAGATATCTTCCCAGCATAGGTGTTTTGGATATTCGTATCATTGGAAATCGCAATATCTATCAAATAGGTTACTTTATCTGCCTTTGACTGAAAAACAATATCTGGTCTATTGGCTGGGACGGTTTTGTCTGTGTGTACTTCAATGTCCCAGTATAGTTTGAATTTATTTTTTTCGAGTACTGAGGTCGGTTTGTAATTATAATATGGATCTTTGTTTTCAGTTAGTTTGTTTGTTGTGGCCAGTGCTTGGTGTATGATTTTAGCTGCAGAATTATGTCTGGCTGTGTACTCAGTTCCAGCGAGAGTTTTGCATTCACTTGTTATGTGATTGTTATTATTATTATTATGTATATGAAAAAACACTTACCTCTATTGACGTCGGCATCTGTGATACTGCCACACTTCATGACGTTGTAAGCAGCCTGGACGATGTTCTTGGCACACTTCGCCGGTGCTGCCACAAGCACACCAACCAAACCTGTGTCGGAATAATTGACGTTGATGGCAGTGGAGGCAAATCCTTCAGGTTGGGTACCGATGCTCTTGGCCAAGATGCCGTTGTCGTGGGTGCTCCACTAAATCACAGAAAAAATGCATAAGGGTGGTTCTTATTGACAGGTTCACAAAGGTTCGTAAATCAAATACTAATAAATTGTCCAAAAAAGTGCTATGGGAAATATGCTACAATTGTCGACAAGACAATATATGCAGAGAAAAATTGAGGAAAGCAACATTCCAACTGTAACTGTAGTATACATCCAGGAAGCGTTACTCATTGCATTCAAAATAAAACTATTTCTAATTATACAAAAAAGCAGTTACAATTTAAAACACTTGGGATTATAGATACCTAATCATCACTTAACAATTACAGCAAAAAAATGTGAATAAAACTGTATAAAAATTTTCACTTCACCAGAAATTTAAAATGTTAGCAAGTTGTCTTCTTCAAAAAGGAATTTCACAAAATGTTATTTGAAATGAATTGAATTTTTATATTGTATATTTCACCTGACAGTGAGAGTTACATTTTATGAACTGCTGCTTTGAAATAAAGAGTTGTTATTTTTGGTTACTTGTGTTATTTAAAGGCTTATAATTAACTCAGAAGACACATGGAATGGATGAGCCAATTCACGCTACTTCCAGATTGTTAGCTCAACTTTGTGAAGTAACAAAATAAAAAGGTAAAAAAACATAAAAAAGCAGCAAATATTAGGAGGCTACCTGAAATGTAACTAAATTACAAGAAAAAGAGACACAAAAAACATTAAGGAAAACATATCCTAAGGGTAAAGTGGGGCAAGACAAGGACTAAAATGAAAAACTATATAGGAATGATGTTTAATTTTAAGTTGCAAGTTTTTCGATTTTCTGGTATATGGATTTTCAAGTTCTCATGTTTTTGGGTTTCCTGGGTTTTTGGTTTTGGATTGTTCATGTCCTCAAGTTTTTGGATAATGGTTTTGGCTCTTCCAGTTTTTGGGTTTTTTTGTGTTTTTCTGTTATTATAAGTTAAAAATAGAAATAAATACCTTTATATGAGGTCCAGTACCAAGTGCTCTTTGAAGGACAGCACATGCAAGAGCCTCCTTGATGTTGGAGGCTGGAGCACCTTCACCAGCAATGGCTACAAATGCAAAATCACCACCCTTGTTTGACCTGAAATATGTTTATATAATATTTAAATGTTTGTCTATCAAGATATAAATAGTGCACATGCAAAGAACATGAATAACACAAAAAAATTCATTCTGAAATATTGTAGTTAAAAGACAAGGCATAACAAGCCTGTAGTAATACAAATATAACCTTGTTGTAACTTGAGGTTATTCAAGAGTTAAGAGTGTTGATAGTCAAGGTTATATTTTGATATAAGATTATCCAATTATCCATTATTTCATTTGCCAGTAAAATTATCTACTAGCTCCATATCCAGAGTCAAAATTAGGCATTATTCTCATTTAAAAACATCTAATCAACCTTCTGAGCCTCAGAAAACTTACATTAGCAAAAAAGGTAACTCAGGCTTACCTCAACTCTCCACCTTTGTATGGTGAAGGAGTAGCACAGCCTGATCCATTGTTCAATTTCAACGCATTTGCATACTGCGTCAAATGGCTGTGGTTAACACCAGAACCTACTACTGCACATCTACCACTGAGGAAAGTAGATGCCACATAATGCTGGAGGGTCTCTGAGGATATCTTGCCAATCTTGTTCTTGGGAATGAATAGCGAGTTTCCTAGCCCACTGCGGAAGGCAGCGTTGTGCAGGAGATCCACTGTACGAATCTGCAAATATTAAAGAAAAAATTTCATGTATCAATGTTGTTGACATTCATTTTGTGAGGACATCTTCATGTATGAGATAAAAAAATGGACTTATTTGGGTCCTATGCAGACATTTATGTTAATAGAACATGCTATGAAAAAACCTTAACAGTCTGGGCACAAACTCGACAGCAAGCAAAAAATGCAGCTTAGAATTATTTCTCTTGCTGTAAATATATGCACAGTTTGTTAAGGCTTATATCCAAGGATGCCTCTAGATAATATTTGAATTTACCTAGGGTACTTGAACATTTAAATTCAAAATTCTCAGCACTCTACAATTTATCTTACAACTGCAATTTATTGTAAATGTAAATGTCTTGTGAAGTACAAAGTTATTACCGGTAGAGTTCTGGTGGCAATGTCTAACTTTAGCCTGTTTGACAGGTCAGCAAGTTCCCATGGTTTGAACACCTGTTGGGTGGCAACTTCAGTCAGGAAGGGGAGTGCCTGTTCAATAGCTGATTTGGTTCCTTCCAAGGTGTATGCAATGGTCTCCCTGTCAGAGGTGGCAGTCAGACTAGCCCCAACCTCCTGGATGTTACGGATGATAGCAAACTGACTGGCGTTCTTTGTGGATAAACCAGCTGCAGTGCGAAGGACATGAGTGGCTCCAAGACTATCAGCTGTCTCATTGCGACTTCCAGCTCTGTAACAGAGGAAATTTGATGAAAAAAATGTGCAATTTGTATTAGATTCTACTTGATTGCGAGAACATGGAAACTGTAATGTTTTTATCGAGTTAATTCTTGGGTTTCGTACCTGAAGACGATTGAAATCCTCGCAATGCTCGAGTCATTTTCTAGGGTTGTTACAACTAATTTGTTCTGTAATACGGTGCTCTTTAGATCGGGGCTAGGATTGCCACAAACGGGAAGAGCTTGAGAATAGCTTCTAGCCTGCAATAAAAAGAATATTCCATGTGTTACATCATACCTCGCATTGGAATACCAGAATTGTCAAAATAACTTACCGCGGCGGTACGCAACAATGGTACTTTGGTGAGAGTTGAGGCCATATTTTCCTGTAAAAAGAATATTGATCAAATTGGGTTTATTATATAATTTGTGAACTTCCTCCTTCCTACCTTCTAGTAAAAGTCAAATCTCAATCTCAAATCACAAATCGAAATCGCCGCTGAATTGTCAAGTGACTCAAGTGTCATGTGTCAAGGAGCAAAAGTGCCAGTGTCAACGACGTCAACGTCAATTTTTGGGATTTTGTCATTCAAGCAGGAATCTTTAACGACGAAGGTAGAAACCTATTTGTATGGATAGTAATTAACCATTTCTTTTACAGATGTCGCCACCATGACGTCTTATTGTGGTGACATCTGTGTGTACATTGTTTAACGTGGTTTGTTGCAACTGAGTCTTACGTAGGAATCTTTACGGATAGAAGTATGAGTTTCTCTTAACTATCATAGATGACGCCACAATGACGTTTTATAGTGGCGACATCTCTGAGTGGATTGTTCAATGAATCTTATGTGGTACGTAGAAACCTGTACCGATAGAAGCGTAAGTTCCTTTTAGCGTCCATAGATGACACTACTATGACATATCGTGGCGGCATCTGTGAGAGGACTGCTCAACGCGATATTGCATGTTACATGGTACGTAGCTTAGATAAGGAAAGAGAGGGGATACCGCACGCCCATTTGAATAGAATAGCTGTCAAAATGCTGGTGGAAAACTGACGGTAGTGTCAAGGTGGTGTTTTTTGCGATATTTATCCTTTTTAAGGCCAATAATTGTGAAATATTGTGGTGAGCGTAATGGTGGGGTGTGCAGCTTACCGTTGTAAAAGCCACAGCAGCAGGAAGGAGCCAGGAATCACTTTTCACAGGTAAATTTATGATCTTATTTTTTTGGTGTATCCGAAATTCATGCAAATATCTCGATATCTAGTTCAAAGATATATGTGTATCCGAAATATAATTTGGAATGTACCACTAACATGCGAATCATAATGTTTTTGAGCACGTAAAGTCTAAAAATTATGTTTTTAAGGGATTTTTTGGTTCAAATACAATCAGTTTTCCAGTGGCGTATCTATTATAGCTTACATTTTGAATAGAAATATTATGACTTTGCATTGTAATATATAATATACCAATACCCTTATACAAGGTGTGCATTTCAAGGGTGGCCTTTATTTGTAGTTGTATGAATAATAAAATTAATTTTCTTTCTTCTTCGACAGGTTTCCTAAAGATCTTCCTAGACATGATTTATGGATAAAAAATATGAGGATCGAAGGTTGGAAGCCTACAAGCAACGATAGGCTTTGTTCTAAGCATTTTGAACAGAATTTCCTTCATCAAACAAATCAAAAAGTATATCTTCTGAAAGGAGCAGTCCCCACCATATTTGACGAGCTTCCGGAATACTTACGTCCAAAAATTGTAAGTTATAATTCCTAGCTTGCATTGTCTACGCTTAATCAATATTAAAATAATAAACATCCTAGGATTATGATAGATGGATAGATGGATAGATGGATAGTTGGATAGATGGATAGATGGATAGATGGATAGATGGATAGATGGATAGATGGATAGATAGATAGATAGATATACTTTATAGTCTAAGAATTTACAAGATTCTTATTGACAAAGCTATATAATAACAAACAAAACTTTTGGGATATTCACTAAAACCTGTGAGGAGGAAGTTTGTTATAAATCTTCACTCCATTGTATATAATTGGATCATTAATGAGTTATGATTTGGGTGTGATATTAATTTAAAATCATTCTTATGCCTTATGCCTATATTCTATATTTATGGTCTCAAATTTGGTTTTATATTTGAGTATTAGTGATGACGTTTCCAAAATAAACAGTGCAATAAAGTAAGGAGAAATACGATTACGAATGGCTGAATAACCATTTAAAAATTGATAGCTATGAAAATCAAAAGGCAGCTAACCTCAAAAATGTAATAATTTCTTGTGTTACAGTTACATTATTAAACAACTATATTTAGGTGTGTTTACTCGATACGAAATCAAAACAAAATGTTACTTTTCCTATAAGATTCAGTCACTCATTCACATCTACTTAAATCATAAATTAATTAGTTCTGTCTTTCTTTCGGAAATAATGTTTCAAACATTGTCTAATATACAGCTCTGTTATTTTAGGCAAAAGAGAGAAAAAGACCCCGTGAACGTGATGTTCATCCAGAACCATCGCCATCAACCTCAGCTCTGGCTGCACAGGACGACTCTCCCCGGAAAAAGAAACTTAGAAGAGAACTGCTGCTGCAAAAAGATAAGAATAAGGAAAAAACGAAAAAAATCCGTGCCCTTGGTCAGTCACTGAAAAGAGCACACAAAAAAGTAGCCTCTTTAAAAATAATTGCTGAGGAATTAGAGCGACAAAATTTACTATCTCAAGAAAATTTAGTTTTAGTTCAAAATATGAGCAAGGTTAATATAGAAATATTGAACAGAAAAATGGGGAGAAATGTTCAATATTCACCTGAACTTAGGAAATTTGCCCTGACATTAAATTTTTTTTCACCAAAGGCATACAACTATGTGAGTGATGTTTTTGACACTTGTCTCCCGCATAGCAAAACTATTGCTAAATGGTTTCAGAATGTGGATGCTGAGCCTGGTTTTACCAAGGAATCAATAAATACCTTAAGAAATAAGGTTCAATCATCTGACAGACCAATAATTTGTTCATTAATTATCGATGAAATAGCCATACGGAAACATTTAGAATGGGATGGAAAAAAATTCCATGGTTATGTGAACTGTGGTACAAATTTAAACGATGACTCTAATGCTTTAGCCAAAGAAGCTTTTGTTATAATGTTGGTTTGCATCAATGGAACTTGGAAATTACCTGTCGGTTACTTTCTTACAGATTCTTTGAATGGCAGTCAAAAACATTCAATTGTATCTCAATGCATCCATCTGATTGAAGATACGGGAGCCAAAGTTATGTCAATCACATTCGATGGTGCTCCATCTAATACCGCTATGTGTCATAACTTTGGATTCTTATTTAACATTTCAAATATACAGACACGTTTCAGAGTTACAGATCACAATGTATATATTTTTTATGATCCATGTCATATGATAAAACTTGTTCGCAATGCATTTGGTGAAAAGAAAATCCTAATTGATTGTGATAACAATTTTATTCAATGGAAATACATAGCGCTTCTAGAGAAGCTGCAAACTAGCGAGGGCTTACATTTAGGGAATAAGTTACGTCGCGCTCATATTATTTTTTTCAAACAAAAAATGAAGGTTCGGCTTGCAGTTCAGTTACTTAGTGCATCAGTAGCCGATGCTATTGAGTATTGCGAAAAAAAGCTGAATCTTGAGGATTTTAAAGGTAGTCAGGCAACAGTTAAATTTATTAGAATTGTAAATAGCATTTTCGATATTTTAAACAGCAGAAACCTAGTAGCACCAGGTTATAAAAAAGCATTATGTCAAAAAAATATAGATCGATCTGCGGAATTTATCAATAGTGCAATTTTTTATCTTTCAAAGTTGAAATTATCTAATAATGAGCAAGTAATCATGTCTAACAGAAAAACTGGGTTTATTGGATTAATAATTTCATTATCAAGTTCTTTAGGATTGTACAAAGAACTTGTTTCTGAGAGAAAAACATTACTGTACCTTCCGTTGTATAAGATTAGTCAAGATCATTTAGAATTATTCTTTTCGTCAATTAGATCAAGAGGTGGCTGGAATAATAACCCAACCGCTCGACAGTTTCTAGCTGCTTACAAAAGGCTTCTGGTTCGAGCAGAAATTAGAGAGGGCGGTATGGGTAACTGTATTCCATTAGATCAAATCCCTGTTCTAAGTAGTTCTACAAAAAATGTAAGGTCTGAAGATGTAATTAATAGCAGTTTATCGAACCATAGTTTAATAGACATAAATGAGCCTTCTGATGATCTAGAAACTATTTGGAAGGATCATGACTACATCATGAATGCACCTGTGATAAGTGAATGTTCATCTCAAATTGTGCAATATATTGCTGGTTATGTTTCGCACCAATTACAAAAAACAATAAAATGTGAAACATGTGTCACAGCATTGATTGATACTAGAGATCGGTTTCTCAATTCCCTAATTGAATTTAAAAGCCACGGCGGTCTGACTTACCCATCAAATGATGTTATCAAGATATGTTTGAAATCGGAACATTTTCTGAGAGTTAATGAAAATTGTATTCACACCAAACATTTTGTACCTTTGCTGATAAGCAAAATAATATCAAGTTTTCTAGGCACCCCTATTTTCAGCTGCTTAGAACGTCACGTATTAGAAAATGATGTAAATCATATATATTTTTTAATAAAAGCTGTATGCACAAAATACTTAAATATCAGAATCCATTTTATTGTAAAATCTCGATCACAACAGGACAATCCAGTTCGGAGCCAATTAACAAAAATGATTCTGTTTAAAGGGCAGTAAAATATTGGTAGTTTTTGACCTTCATGACTGTAATATTGACTGCCATCAATTGTAGGAGCAAGCGAAATGCCACGTTCCTACAAAAAATTTATTTTTGTTGAAGCACACAATACTGAGTTTCACCCAAACTTCCCCATAAGTAAATACATAACTGCAATAAATTAGAACTTACTGGAAGCAAGGGGTTAAGTGATAAAATAGAGTTGTAATTTCTATGTAAGTTATAGGACCTCACCTATATTGAATGAATTGTTCGTTTTTATTTACTACTATCTAATCTAGGGGTAATTTTCTAATTTTGTAAACGTTTTGATTTTGGATAAGATTAGAGGACCTTTGTATTTCTAGCCCAAAACTTACTTTATTCCATGTCTGAGATAATTTTTATGTTTAACCCTCCAGCTTTTTCATTAATTATTGCCACCGTCGCAAAAAGAAGTTAAGTATAAAAAAGCCTCGTTGGAGTAATTAAAAATACTGCTCTTCATTACACACTACAAACAGCAAGTAACAGCGTAACAGCAAGTAGATTTTTTTACTGCATATGGGGACTTCGAGATTGAAGGCATCAAATTCCTCAATCTCGTAAGCTAATCTATAATAATAAAAATGTTTTATTGCTGCTTCTGTTTACAGTATGTAATAGACAGTATTTTATATATAAACATAATGTCAATAAATATAAATATACTATAGGTATTATGTGTTCTTTAATAATAAAAAATTGATTTACTACAAACTACAAGCAGTTTTTTTCTTTCTGGGTAGAAGTATAATCGTGTCTTTCATCAGTCATATACTGCAAATGAACATAACATGTTCATGACTGAATAAAATATATACATTATCAATTTTTATAATTATTGGCCACAAAACAGCAGTCGAATGAAAATCACGTAATGTTGGTCACTTAAATTTTAATTGTGGATGGCGAAATTGGCCATATAGAAACCCTGAATAACAATATTTCATTAAATTTTATTTGAAAAAGATTATTTCTACAAATAGCTCAACCATAACGTTAATCCCATTAGTTACGCCACTGGGAATAGCGCTTTGGTGCCATTTGGTATCAGAAATGTCAGTCGCGGGTTCCGTCCTCTCTCTTTCCTTGTCTAAGGTACGTAGGAATCTTTATCGGTAGAAGGATAAGTTAGTTTTCATTGTTAATAGATGACACCACTATAAGTAGCATAGTGGCGACATCTGTGAATGGATTGTTCATCATAATTTGTCAACGTGCATGGTTGTCAGATCATTCAGCTCGATTTCTCAAATCCAAAATAAAAAGTTACAAACATATCTTCCGGAAAAAAATGGTCTTTGTAGATTACGATTCGTTGGTCCTGAATTTAAGTAAATTTTCCGGACTCAAATATTTCCCACTGGGAATCCCCCACAACTCCACAATACCCCAAGCCGTACCTATTTCATAGCTAAATATCTAAGCACCATATAGAATATATTTAGGTAGGTAAATAGGCAGGGCCGTAGCTAGGCGTTCTTCATGGGGGCGGGTTCATGTATAAAAGAAATTACTTAATTTTTATGTTTTAATTTGCTTAAAAACTGTATACCTAGGTTGTGTCGCTGCGCAAACTGCAGAAACTGAGGGTGTATACGCAGAAAAACCTGAACAATACTATAAATAAGCTTGGAGAAATAAGCATCTTGATTACTTTTTATTTTGTATTATTTCAGTAGCTTATCATAGGCGTAGTTAGGTCCCTGAATCTGGGGGGGGGCTTAAGTCCCTGGATCTGGGGGGCTCAAGTCCCCGCCCTAGATACAATAAACTTAACATTGGATTTTTGAGGGGACTAATTTCATTCTTGGGGGGGCTAAGCCCTCCCGAGCCCCCACCTAACTACGCCTATGTAGCTTATTTATCATTCATGGGAAACTACTCATGGGGGAGGTTGATCCCCTACACCCCCCTTATATATACGGTCCTGTAGGTAGGTAGGCATATATAGGTATAGTAAAGCCCAGAGATATACCATTTGTTTACAAAGTGAAGATCTCCGCAAAAAGTACCGACAGAGAAAGGGAACGGGGTCGGACTGGGCATTCGAATTCGTTGGAGTGGGCAACAACGAAAATGTTCATTCCATCCAATAAAGTGCTCATACATCAGTTGGTTGAACAAGATGTTTGAAACTTTATTATCTGTTAATAAATATATGGTAGAGACATTTCAATATAACCGTATAAACCATATGGTAAATTATTCCTTTCTACACTCAATTTTAACGTTCGATTCGTTGTTTTAGTTGTCCCCAAATTAATTCTATAGGACTGAAAATGCAAAAATAGGGAGGCAACCTTAAGACATCATGACCATACTTTTTAGCTATGCTTTCTATGACATAGTGTTTCTCAAACTATTCAGTGTGCAGGACTTCCAATAATTCAGTTTTTTTTGTAAGTTTCTTCAGAGTACAAATCCTGTTTTATGAGAAAATCTTGTATTTCCGCCTTCGATAACGTTGAATTCGGAATTTTGTACCCTTGTCTGGAGTGATAGCTTGCGTTGTCCATTACGATGACGCTAAATGGCTTTAAATTGGGAATAAGCATTGCTCAAATATTCCCGAGTCCATGTTTTTGTGGTAGTCTATATTGCAGTCTTCAATTTTCTTTCCGCATAATTTGAGTGCGTCATAGATAAAAAGAGTGGAGTGCGTTTTCGACCTAGCCGTCAGATGATCCGCAGTGTAAGATAACTATACGGGATCCTTTATTTGGTGGAACGCCTTTTAGCTAACACTTCTCTGTACCGTCGGTCCATCCCTTTTTAGCGGTATCCTGGGTATCATACCAGGTCTCGTCGAGGTAGTACACTGACCTCCCCTCGTTCCGGTATTGCTCTATCTTATGCAAGTAATCGTGCCGCCATCCCACAATCCTTGCACGTTCCATTATAGCCATTCGTTTGTTCACAGTTCTGTACCTAAACCCAATCTTCCTAATCCATCGCTGCAATGTACTCCTTGGATACTGTTACCCCATTCTAGCCAATTGTCTTTGAACGGATTCGATTGTGGGTAGTTCATTAATTTTGTACTTTTCGTACACAATATTCCTCAATAATTTTGTGATCGTGGGATCTAGTTCTTTTGAAACACCAGCATCAAACCTACGCTTCCTCTTTTGTGGCCCCTTTCTCAAAATTTCACATACTGTTGGATATGGAACGTGTGTTAGAATTGACGTATTTTTGATCATATTCCCCTTATTTTCATTCTCCGGATCCTTCGTTAGTTCATTATCATTTAGTACTATTTGTTTTGCATCTGCGCTAAGATGTGACCTTTTGTGAGGTTTTAATTGGTCTACCTCCACCTCCCTCTGTTCAAATTCATTATCAGTGTCCGTATTATAGTCACTACTTTCACCACCGTAATGACAAACCGCCGACGTAGCTTCACTGCTGCAGGGTAATTCACATCGCTGTGAAATCCCATTATCTTCCCAAGGCCGAAACATACTCTAGCTGTCACACTTCCGACAAAAACGTCCGATTTAGACAGAAAAGCAGATTGGCGTTGCTATCAATAACGGTAGCAATACCTGCCTAAACAATTTGACTAAGTCCGGTCCTCTTCATCGATGAATTCGCTAATAATCCTGTAGAGTGTGAGGGTCTTATCATAGTTCAGTCAAAATATACATAGTGAACGTCATCCGTCAGATTTACGTTCAAATACAACTTAGTGTTTCATTTTCACCATTCTAAAAGGTCGCGTTTTGTTGGAAAATTGGTTAAAAGCACATTCCATGAATTGGTTACGAGTACGAAAGTAAAATAATGGTAACCATTGAATATTATCAAAACTGTATCTATTCCAAATGATGAACTGTACTAATAGATGGTATGCAGTTTTTATATAGCGCAAAACGTACACAAATGGTATATCTCTGGGCTCTACTTTACCTGTGTAGGTAGATTCTACAAATAAATGTAACTTTATCAAGGATTTTTTTTGTTTTTCAAATGAAGGACGAAGGCAATAAGTTACAATTAACAGTACCTATATAGGCAAGCCACAAAGTGCTTTATTTTTTGAGAAAATATTTCATTAATTTGGAAAATGTTTTTCCAATTAAAATTTAATGATAATCAAATATTTCCAACAACGGATTAGATTAGATTAGATTGATTAGAATGTTCCAAAAAATGTACAAGTACAACAATGAAATTCTTCCGTGATTCGCGATGGAGATTTGTAAAGCTTGGGAAATATAATTTTTTTAAGTCATTGTTCGTTGTGGATAAAAACCGGTGATAAAAACTATAAAAAGTTGATATAAAAAAATTGTGGTTAAGTGTGCCTTAACCATTTGTTTTGTATTCCATCCTTGCCTAGGGGAGTGCTAAACATCTCTCCTTTCATACAACACATTCCGACATGGATTTATAAGCTATTATATACTTAACTTCGCAAAGTTTGTGTTAGCAACATATAACTTTCATAATGTAGATTAATAGGATTTAAATCAAAACAATAAATATGATAATTTTACAAAATTAACACTATAATAGCTTTGTCTTATCGTAAACACCGTCATCAAATCGCTATATTGCTATATATAAATAAAAATAATCCTTATTTTTTGGGGAAAATCCCGCAATCTGACAACCTTGTCGCGGTGTAGTTTCTCGTTTCTCTTGTGCATTCAACTGTTCAAGTTTCAAGCAAGTGTTATCTGGTGGGTGTGACTAGGACTACATTTCTTCACTTCTTTTTGTAATTTTTTTACGTAGAACAGGTGAGAGAAACATTTCCATTAATTCAATCTTCTCAATGCTATTACCTGTAATTGAAGATAGGAATGAATGAGAATGAATTGTTTCATTATTTAAAAGTAGGCTTACGTATGCAAGGGGTTAGGTGGAATTCTTAAGTAGATAAAAATTCCACAAATATAGCAGTAGGCCTAGGATATCGATTTGAGCGTAATTATTCGTAATTAAAAATTTGTCAATTACTCAATTTATATCTGATTGTCACTGCATACCGGCTAAATATAAATGTAAATCACCTTTATAAATAGAACCGGTTTTAGATAGAAGTTTCACTTTTCGTGCCTTCCTATACTGAGCATCTTTTAAGTTTGAAGCCCTCTGCTACTATCTATATAATTATCTCTCCAAAAATTCCATCAAAGCATATGTAATTCATCATAATCCCAAGACATGAGTCATAAATATTATCAATAAACAATTCCCTGTATGTTTAGTGCAGCTCTTGGTAATTTTGTTATTCATTCACAGTTTACAAGGTAATGGCTTATTTAAAAGAGTGATGTCATCCAAATAAGTTGCTTATAATCTATACATTTTGCTATGCTTGACTCAGTCTCTTGCTGTTACTGATACCAGAAGGATATACCCGTAGATATTTAAGTGACATATTTGTCTTTCTGTTTTAGTTTAGAACCTCTACAATATGAGTAACCAACAGTATTACCCTTTCAAGGTAAGTCCTTTGAATTTTTTTATTTTTAAAAGAGAATATTTAACTGCGGACTGTTGTTTTTTAATTCATATAGTGCCTAAGGTATGTTCTACATAGGCATAGTTACGTTTTTTCTGTAGTGCCTTGGCGTGGGTATATTTATGTGTTTGTATGTGTTTTTGAGGTAATATAATTACTATCCTTCAAAGAAGTTTTCATTCTGTTCGATATATTTTTTTAGGTCTGTTTAGTATACCCATCACAATATTGCAGTTGCAGAGCTTCAAATCTGACTCTAATTTTGAACCTGTCAATTCGTTTTTGATTTAATATTGCCCTCAAAGATCTTTATTTGTCATAGTACATTAGAATAGTACTTCTCGCATTGTCAGCTACCTTAGGCCTTCGAGGTACAACATGACAAGTTACTGTAGCAGCGCTTTTAACATTTTCAGCCTTCTGCCGTCTTGGTGCCTTTATGCTTCAATTGTATACTTTGAAACTTCAACTCAAGGTTGCAACAAGAACAACAACTCTCACCATATGTAACACCATTACTTAAAAACAGTGGATTATGTTCTAGTTGCCTTTTCCATAAATTGTCACTCAATTCGCTTTTTGTTCATCGGTTGACACTTCTGGAGTCCATATTGCTGCGACCTTCCGGTACCCCAAATCTTCATTAATAGGTTTTTGCAGTGAATGTGTAACACTAGAAAATTATTTTTGATTTTAAAACTTATGCTGATATTTTTGACAGTTAATCACTTATGCGATTTGGTTGGGGCGGGATAACAGCAGCCTTGTTTATTTAAATATGTTTTCAGGTTTTTAAGAATCAAATATAAAAAAAATAGCCGCAAAATAAAATAAGACGCTTCTCCCTATGTTCCTACCCATTCTTTTCAAGTTATTATGTGCTAACACATTTTTTGCGGGTGAATCTCAGGATCCGGGCTTCCGGGCCTCGGAGATTTTCCATTTTCGTTGAACGAGACTAAAACTCAAAACATCGGCCGGATTTGTAATTAAGATACTCTAATTATCTAGGATACAAGGTTTCATCCTCATAAAAGATCAATTAAAGATTTTAGATTTTTTTGCGGGTGAACCTCAGGATCCGGGCATCGGAGATTTTTCATTTTCGTTGAACGAGACTAAAACTCAAAACATCGACCGATACCAAATTGCCAAAACTCAAAAGATATTTTGACCCCAGAAAATGAAATGAAATTGTCATCAAAAGTGTAGATCAATATATTTTCAGAGTTGAAGCAGGTGTCATCAAAAATACTCAATAATAAGCCTCCTCATTACCTACATATACAATGTCTCATACATAATAGGGTACTTGCAGAAAAAAATATTCTGTCATTAACGTGTTCCTTAGAGCCTAGTAAACATGACAAAGTCACTTGTTTGGTTTTTTGGAATCGGCTGTGAGAGATATTCCAAAAATTATTTCAAATGCCCGAAAATGCCGTGCAAACAACCTCTGACGTCAGTGATATCCTATAGTGATGGGATGTAAACTATTTATATTCGATATCGATAACCAGTGCTAACCTAATATTTTGACATTGATCATTATAACCATAAAACACAGCCACACACAAAAGTAAAAAAGTCAAAAGAATAAAAGTTAGGCTAGATTATTAATTCACTTTGTAGGGATGGGCTTGAATTAGATTCTATCTTTGGATTCATTCATAATGGGATGCGCCGAAATAAAATGATGGCTTCGATTAGTTGCGAATCTCGGTCACAAACAGGATGAACTGTGATACCTATCAGATATAAAAATGTATTGCAACGAAAATCCTAGTGAGTTAATTGCCTGTTTAAAATATGTTTAAGTATCAATAAATTGAGTCGCATTGTTAAAGAATTCAGATCATCTCTAGTTTGCAGTTGAATCTCACTGACCTGCGCTGTAGCAGTATCGATTGTCGATATCGATAAGATACCTGTGATGTTAGCCCTTGTTTTAAGTCACGTGGAAAAATTTGAATATATCCTTATTTTATTTTGCAAATATCTTTTTTTGGCCATCAGCAAAATCCTGTTTTTTGTTTCCTACTGCTTCTTGATATGGTTTTCTTTACGCTGTGTATACTCCCGAGACGATTTCACGACCTCTGCAAGTACCCTATTATAACAACAAAATAATTAATATTGTACTGTGTGTAATTCTAGGTTTCTAGACTGTTACACTGATTGTAAATCTATTTATAAACATGTTTAATGCATATTGACATAAACAATCATAAACTTCCATATTTTCTGCTAATTTACTTCGTTAGTGACAGTTATCGCGAATATTATCGTGGAATAAATATTTATGGAGATGACTTCACTCCTACTCTGTTTATACTAACAGGAAAAGTTATGTTGTATCGGAAATCGCCAAAAAAATCTTATGAAAATCAATTCCGCAATGATATCATCATGACTAAACATATGTTACCTAGAAAAGTCATAAGTTATTTTTATCTACAACTGTTCGATTGAATGCACTATTGGATGAATTTGTTCTGGGTACAGTTACTCATAACATTGTTTTTGTCTACCGGCCAAAAACAAAGCTCTCCTTCTCTGTTGGAGGATCATCATCATAGTCACAATGTCTTAACAGACATGTTGTGAACTCGTAAAATGCATTAAGTCGGAGCCAGAGTATTGCCGACACGAATATTAGCAATAGTTTTGAGGACTGTAGCTCTCCATCGTTCGCGACTTACTGTCAGTTCAGTGGCGCTCTTGATACTCATATCCAGCAACTGTTTCGTCGTATCTAGCCAGCGTGTGGGGGAACGGCCACGGCGCCGCCCATTCGGGGCGCGACTCTGAACTACAAGTTTCTCCATATTATCGCTTCTGTGAATATGTACGAAGAATGTAAGCATTCTCATCGACACAATGGAGGATAGTCTCTTTGGATTACCGAGCTCATCCAATATGGAAACATTAGTTCGATGGGCGGTATAAGGAATTCTCAGCATTCTCCTCCACGTCCACATTTCAAAAGCATCTATGCGAGCTCGATCTGCCTTTTTAACAGTCCAAGTTTCCGAGGCATACAAAAATATGGAGAACACAAGAGACTGAACCAGCGACATTTTTGTAGCTTTTGTGATGTTATGGCCACGCCATATTTTAGTAAGCTTTGTCATGGCCACCCGTGTCTGTTGAATGCGTCGTCGAATCTCATTCTCACAGCTACCTGAATTTTCGATCAAAGAACCGAGGTACGCAAAACTTTGAACTACCTCACAACGGCCTATTGACTTTATTTCTCGATGATTGTCATTCTCTCTATGTACGATAATAACCTTGGTCTTGTTGAAGACCATATGCTGCTCTGTGTTGTTCTAAAACGTTCAATAGAGCTACTAGTTCTTCCTGAGAAGGGGCAATAAGGGTTGTATCGTCAGCAAATCTTAAGTTAGATATTTTGCTTCCGCCAATAGTTATACCGCCACTCCAGTTGTCCAATACCTGTCTCATCACAAATTCAGAGTAAATGTTAAATAACATCGGAGATAATACGCATCCCTGACGAACTCCTTTTCTGGTTGCTGTTTTACCAGACAGGTTACCATCAATTCTTACACGAGCTGAGCTAGACTCATAGAGTTGCTGTATGAGAAATACTAAGTGGTAAGGGCCTCCCATGGAGATAAGGATTTCCCACAGTTTAGGCCACTTTACGTTATCAAACGCCTTTGGAATAGTCCACAAAGCAGATAAAAACGGGAAAATAAAAGGATACATCACAGTATTTCAAGCAGAAATATACTCAATTTTTGCTTGTGTCTCTCGTGTTCACGATATTCAGTGTCTGGATTACTATTTGCTCTGACAATCAGGCAGCATTTAAAGCATTGAGTGCTTCTAGGTTTACATCAATGCTCATTCTGAATGTAGAAAGGTCTTCGATGACATTGTAGACTTTTTTCACTACAAAGTCTTTCTCCATCCATTCATTCATTAATACTAATAAAATTTGGTTTGGGTTAAAATTATTCTTAGAAAATTACACATCTTGGCAATAGGTTTTTATATTATATCAATAATATTATGTATTTCTATACTAGCAACTGTAGCTGTAACGCAGTGCATTTGACTATCATTTAAATTGACTGATGTCTGGTATTTGGTTTGCTTTTTCTGGATTTTTATTAAAGTCGCATTTCCAAAGACATATATGGTCTTTAGATATTTATGGGTTTGAAAACTGAAACGGAAATGTATACAACTGATAACACCCATTCATTTCCTTATAAGAAACCAAACCAAGATAAGGATATACTTTATTTAACAGCAAATGAATGTGTTATTAAATTGGATATAGGAAAAATATTTTAGCAGACCGTTTGGCAAAAAGGACTGCCGACATCAAAATCCTGGGGCCAGAGCTTTTTTGTCTTTTTTGTCAGAGGGATGCTAAGACACTTCTTAGCTATCCTATTGAGGAGTTAGCCAAATACTACCTGTCCAAGCTGAGGCAAAACATCCATCTTTTTATTCTTTTTTATATGTCAAATAAAAAAAATACTAGCCACAGAGTTAACATCTCTAGAGGGAACCTAATTTGAATATTGGCCAGCCAACATCTATAGCGCTATTGCCACTCTTCTTCGCCCGCTTAAGGACCTTCCAGTTTCTTCAAAATCTGGCAGTTTCCGCAGTTTGAACACATGTTCCTCAAAGTATTTTACTGGGTATTTAACTATACATTAAAATATACTTGCAATGTAACTGATTTACGTGAAGATAATTTGTATTGATTTAACGAAATCTCAAAAATGGTAAATTTCATAGCGGAATGTCGCAATAACTTCTAATATGTCGTAAATCTGGCAACCTACAATCGGCGTCCCCTAATGCTGTCATGTGGCTGTCATTGTAGTTGTGGCTATTGCGTATGCTGAAATTTTTGTTGTTTTAGTGTATATTTGAGTGACTTTGTGACTATTTGTGGTGTGAATTAAATTATTTATGAACAATATTGTCATAATTGCATGATGGGACGAAATAAAAAGTGCATAGTTTGCTGCAATAGCGACGAATCTGTCAACATCACTTATCATAGATTAGTATAGGTTTTGTTTTGGTTTTCAGTACCGTAAAATATGGGGAAACACTTCATGGTAATAATAAATTATCAACTGTTACAATCAAGTTATAATAAGAGTAACTCTCTAAGTATAGCAAAATACTAATACAACTTATTGTATCAGTTTGTAACATCACGGTAATAATTGAATCTATTAATGAACATCCAATTTTAATATAAAATCATATGCCAGTGGTAATGCCCTCAAGCTGTCAAAATTTCCGTTACATGTTGGCTGGTCAGCGACCTGTGCATTTTGTTGTTTACATTCCCTCTAGAGATGTTAACTCTGTGATACTAGCAATGGACAAAACTTGGTTTTTAGGCATTTTTTGCAGATGTATGATTGTGTTAAGCAAAATTATGGGAGGTGATAAAATCGCACTTGGAGGGGCTGACAATTAAGGAAACCCAACGACCGCGACGTCCTACAAAATAGTAGGAGTAGGACGTCGTGTCTTAGACCCATTTTTGAGTATAATGTTCAGGATTTTCCCTCGAACAACATATATTCATCGTGTAATAATTGTATAGTAGTAGTAGTAGTAGTAGCAGTAGTAGTAGTGATGGGGAGGCGAAGCCAGGCAAGTAGGCCACCTTTGGCCCTTTTTGCCAACCCCACTGAAACTGAAAACACTAAAATTCTACACCCTAGAAAGCTCCTTGTCGAACCTACCAGACCTCCTGACGAAAGTCAGTATGTCCGACCATTTCGCTGAATATAGTGGCTCCTCCCCAAACTCCGTCGTGCCGAATATCTGAACCCTAAGGTTGCGATAAACTGCACATCTGCTCAGGAAGTGGAACGCTGTCTCGTCCTCCTCCCAGCATCTGGAGCAAATAGGGTCCCCTACCACTTTCATAAGTGACAAATGTCTATTCAGCCGGCAATGGCCAGTGAGAACCCCACCAAAAGGTTGAGCGTCTCTCTGCCTTTATTCAAAAGCCATAGCGTTCGGCCCTTATCAGGACCTGCTATGAATCTTTTGGCTTGCCTGCAGTCGTCTCTCTCTAACCAGGCTTTCGCCAGTTCCTTGTAGGCCCAGTTGTCCAGGGCCATATTGACCTGGCGTCTACTAATTCCCAGCATAGGTTCTGGGCCGATGCAGGGGCTGCTGGCCCCTATCCTAGCTAATCGGTCCGCTCTCTCGTTACCCGGTATACCAATATGTCCGGGGACCCACAGTAGGGTCACCTTCTTATGGCTTGCTAACTTCTGAAGGGCGGCAGAGCATTCTTGTGCCAGAGCTGATCTGGCCCTCGGAGCTGTCACCGCTTTCAGAGCTGATTGGCTGTCAGAGCATATGTATGTGCTCTGTTCAGAACACTTTTCGACTTCCGTCCTACAGTAGTAGGAGTAAGACGTCGTGTCTTAGATCCATTTTTGAGTATAATTTTCAGGATTTTCCCCTCGAACAACAGATATACATCGTGTAATAATTGCATAAATGTTGTACGATCATTGACACTGTCCTTTTTTGATAAAATCAATCTTTGAATTATCCAATATTTTATAAATTTTTGTTGGATAGGATATCGGAAATAAACATGTATAAAAACGCATGTGGAGTGTTCTTAAAAAGTTCGACGGGCGCCACATTTCACTTTCTATATCGATTTAGGTTAGAATCGTGCGTTTCTATGGTTACGAACCGACTAGTCGGCACCCTCTCGAATGTGGTGGGGTTTGGGGTTGACGGAAAATTTGAACAAAACACTCGATGCATGACTGTATGGGCGTCGCATAGGGTGTGGAATAAGTGGGTAATAACATGTAATATTTGTAACTTTTCATCGAAACTTTAGCGTGAAAACTGTGTCGAAAGTGTTAGAAACCATGCAAGACCTCTAACAAGAAGTTCTTAACACGATTTTATTAGCTTTACTCGTATGTTTGTTTGTATGTATGTATGTAATCGACTTCTTTGGACTTGAATTTGAGCCACTTTAAACTTTGTACACTTATCAAGAACCTCTGACAATACAGTAATTTTATAAGTTTATCTCATGATCCTGGTAAGGATAGCCAGAATAGGGTACTTGCAGAAAAAAAATATTATGTCGTTTACGCGTTCCTTAGTGCCTAGTAAACATGACAAAATCACTTGTGTGGTTTTTTGGAATCGGCGTGAAAGATATTCCAAAAATAAAATGATGACTCCGATTAGTTGCGAATCTCGGTCACAAACAGGATGAACTGTGATACCTATCAGATATAAAAATGTATTGCAAGGAAAATGCTAGTGGGTTAATTGCCTACTTCAAATATGTTTAAGTCTCAATAAATTGAGTCGCATTGTTAAAGAATTCAGATCATCTCTAGTTTGCAGTTGAATCTCATTGACCTGCGCTATAGCAGTATCGATTGTCGATATCGATAAGATACCTGTGACTTCAGCCCTTGTTTTAAGTCACGTGGAAAAATTTGAATATAGCCTTATTTTATTTTGCAAATATCTTTTTTTTGGCCGTCAGTAAACTCATGTTTTTTGTTTCCTACTGCTTCTTGATATGGTTTTCTTTACGCTATGTATACTCCCGAGACGATTTCACGACCTCTGCAAGTACCCTATTGAAGAATTTAAAGATGAATGATGATGATGATGATGATGATGATGATGATGATGATGATGATGATGATGATGATGATGATGATGATGATGATGATGATGAATGAATGAATCAAAAAGAAAATTTGAAGATAGGATATAATGGTGAAGGTGCCAGGTGCACATCATTTTTTTAGAAATGGTGAATAAGGTACATCGATTTTATCGCCAATATTGATGATTTTCGTAGGAATACAGCGCCACCTCTATCTAAAAATATGGAAATTTGGAAAAAATGCATTTTGAAGGTCTACCCTTCAACTGAACTCATCGACTTGGGTCGGCGACTACTATGCACGTATAAAACATGTCTCGACATGCAGCAAACACGCAGCGTCCTGCGATTCATTGTTGCTTTATAACATCTTAGAACACACTGCTTCCTCCTCTTTGCTCTTCTCCTTCCTTCCTCTCTTTTTCTTCCCTTACTTCTCCATGACTGTCTGGTCTCTGGGTAACCAGACCTGACAGACCGGTCGACCGAAACGACTGCAACTAAGAGCAAAGGTCCTCCGGACCGCTCTGACTAACAATGACGAATAGTAACAACACACTGCCTCATACGGTCTTGGTATTAACTACAACAAGACCAAGGTTATGATCGTAGATAGAGAGCACGATAATCATCGAGAAATAAAGTCCGTAGGCCGTTGTGAAGTAGCTCAAAGCTTTGTGTACCTCGGTTCTTTGATCGACAATTCGGGTAGCTGTGAAAATGAGATTCGACGGCGCATTTAACAGGCACGTGTGGCCATGACAAAGCTTACTAAAATATGGCGTGACCATAACATCACTAAAGCTACCAAAATGTCGCTGGTCCACTCTTTTCTGTTATCCATATTTTTGAATGTTTTAAATTTAATATTTGTATTTTATTATATTGTTTAAGACTTATTACCAATTAATCCATGTAGCCATACGCTAAATAAATTATTGTATGCCTTTGAAACTTGGAGTGTTAAAAAAGCAGATCGAACTCGCATAGATGCTTTTGAGATGTGGACGTGGATAGGAATGCTAAGAGTTTCTTATACCGTCCATCGAACTAACATTTACATACTGGATGAGCTCTGAAATCCAAAGAGACTATCTTCCATTGTGTCGACGAAAATGCTTACATTCTTCGGACATATACACAGAAGCGATAATATGGAGAAACTTGTAGTTCAGGGTCATGCCCCGAGTGGGCGGCGCCGTGCCCGTTCCCCACACGCTGGGTGGATACGACGAAACAGTTGCTGGATATGAGTATCAAAAGCGCCACTGAACTGACAGTAAATCGCGAACGATGGCGAGCTACAGTTCTCAAAACTATCGATAATATTTGTGTCGGCAGTACTCTAGCTCCGACCTAATGCATTTTACGAGTTCACAATACGTCTGTCAGACATTGTGACTATGAAAAATTAACTACACTAATAATACTGAATAACCATTTCTTGTCTTCGTTTGCTTCTATAATTTCGTATCTATTATGAACAACCTCATATAATTTTACGTTTAAATGACGACTGGTAATTAATTCTACATATTCCCTGAAGTACTTATTGAAAGACGATTCATTCAATGGTCTGTTTCAAGTGTAATCATTTAAAATTTATTTCCTATGAACAACACTCTTTCATGAAGCACTTCACGTATTTTACGACTGACTAGTGATTCACTGATGATTGCAAAGTAGAAGCAAAATAATTCTAGTGTATATCTATTTCGTCTAAAAATATTGAAAAGGAAATCAAAATTTTCGCTATAAATAAAGATGCGGCATTTTTTTAACATGAAATATTCCGCTTTCGTTTCTACAACAATTTTAAAAATAGGTAGTTGTTCCTGATTCGAAAAGTTGAACGTTCGTTTAAATAGATCATCCCACACGTGGTTTCCCTCGAAATTGAGAGTTGGCGCTATTTAGTCGAATGCACAATTTGAACCTCGTTATGTCATATTACGCTGACGACCTGTATAATCTCCTTGCAAGTGACTCACTGTTTTATTATTCGCGTTTCAACTGTCTCGGACAACCTTCTGCAAGTTAATTAACCTTGAGTCATTTTGTGGTAACATGGTGCCTCTTCAGTGGAATGCTAAAGCAGTGGCTGTTCTTATAGTCGGTTCCATAGGAGAAAAGGAATTACGTGATGAATCATGGTTGTATATGATAGAGTATGGCATACGACCCTTTTCATATTTTTCGGCGATTTTTTTGGGCATGCGAAAGTCGAGAAATTGAGGAAAAATATTTGAATTCCTCTAGTCGCGTGACGTCATGAGACTATATAGGAGAACAGCCAATCGGATGACGGGTATGTGTGCCTTGTTGCCGTCCTAACTTAAGTCCCAATCAGCGTTGCCAGGTCGAATTTTAAAAAAGCAGTAGGTTATAGGTAAAAAAAGCAGTAGTTTTTGCAAAAAAACAGTAGATTTTTTTTTTGTAAATAACCAGTGTAACATCTAACCTCAAACAAAAAAACTTAGCACAGTTTTTATTACAAAACCACAAAAAAAAGCAGTTGCTCGAGTAAAACATAATCCTAATAAAACTACAAAAAAAGATAACTTTTTACAGCACGGAAACTCTTAATATGGCTTACCTAATAAAACTAAAAAATAATAAACAACAATACACGCCTTCATTGATATAGATCTGAGTCTGCATTTATTTGGTACACGGTACATATTATATTGTTATTTAGTTTAATACAATTATTTAAATCCACATCAAAGCAACTTTGGGCTTCTTGTTTTCATTTTGTATGCAAAATGCTACATTACATACAGTTGACGTGCATAGACGATAGCGTATATGCATTTTTTTTTGAAGATTAGCATCTGAGAAAATTCTTTCCACGTTTCCACGTCTTTCCACACTTGCGTATTCAACATACATTCGGATAATACAAGAAACATGGCACTATCATCTCCAAAAGAGACGTGTTTTTTCCTTTAATCCAAAACTCGGTCATACTTTCGCTTTGATTCCACGTGAGATCATTATTTCGTAGAAGTCACTCATTATCGAGCTATTGAAGTTGATTAGGATTGACTGAATTTGAAAAATGTTTGGCAAGTGGCATCATACTGAAGGATACTGACCGTCCAAAGCTGCTGAGGGCTTAACCAATGATACATTTTTCAGAACATCGCTTTGGAAATCAAACCTGCTATATCTTATGCATTTTCTTGAAATACAAAATCAGTAGTACTCATTATTACTTGAAAACCGAAATAAAAATCAGTAGATTCCATCGTAAAAACAGTATTCAGTAGACAAAGACCCAAAAGCAGTAGATCTACTGAAAAATCAGTAGACCTGGCAACGCTGGTCCCAATGTTCAGTGCATACCTTTTTATGATCCTCTCCTCTACACATGCTAAAAAAATACATATAGGGCCAGTGAATCCAACGAATTCGCATAGGTTAGAAGCAGTAAACAACAACTATGTTTGGCTGCACATTATTAAAAGAAATGATTCAGCGGCAGCTTCATGATCGTGAAAGGTCGCACAGTGGCCGCGATATGGTCTGGGAGGTGGTGTCAAATTTCAGCGGACCATTAAACTGTGGCTGAATTTTTTAATGTAGACTTTCTCAATGTTGATGAGAAAAAATATCTATGTTAGCTGGTCCAGTTCTGTGACCTAAGGTCTTCAGAGCCTGCGTAAGGTGGTAAAAAAGGGGATCCACGTGGCTGCGCGATGAACAACGTCTGCCTTCGATAGTTGGGCAGCAGCAGCAGCTTTGTGCGCGGTTAGCGCTTGGGTGGGTGACCGAATTGCACCGGACGCACGGGCATTCAGTTTCGATCCCGTGAAAATTGCGTCAATACCGCGATTTCGAAGTTGACGAGGCAACAATGCACTGCTGTTGTATGGCGCGCATCGCACCGATTGGATAAATTTGAATTCCTACTTTAAACTTTAAAATGGAATTGCTAGTGAACAAAACGATGCAGAGAGTAACGAAATGCAACAGTACACCCATTTTTGTATATACTAAGAGATTATAATGATTTAATAATTCTTTTCAAATCCATGAATCCGTTATAAAAAGAAACAAAAAGGAGCATTTATTTCATAGCAAATGAAGTACAGTTTAACGTACAGAATACTCAGGCAACAACACTGACAAAGACAAAAGCATAATAGAGATTTAGGCCATCTTGATTCATAATAAGCTGCATCCGAAAAATGTCATAGTATGATTTTTTTGCAATATCCTCATAATCAGTCCAAAAATTCCTCCGGATGGTGTGGTCATCCTGTACCATAAGTTATTATTATTGTTTTTGTTTGGATACCAATTCACATCACGCTGCTCCTACGATTACGTCACCTTTGAAACATTAGGTATGTTCCAAGGCTCACTCGATGCCATCACGGTTTCCTCATTTGCATAAATACACAGCGCTGGTGGTCGTGCCGAGTTGTCGAGATGGGAACCTCGAATGTTGATTAGGCCAATGTGGGTCAGTCAGGCGGCTAAGTTATTAGATTTGCGCTAGTACAAACGGACCGCGCCCAAGACAACACCTAATTTTCGTTTATCTTCTTTATTTATGGTTTTGTCGGAATATACACCCGACAAAATTAATTTCATCGAAGAGAGGCCTCTTGCCTGGAAATATTCCGTCAAACAATTAATGCTATAGTCCAATAAAAATAGTGGAGAGTTAGAACTTTATTTCAAAATATTGAATTTTTGGTGTAGTGTGTGTAGGTGTGGTAAAAAGAAAATGATTAAATGATGATATATGAGAAATATTGGTATGATTCGCATAACCTACAGGTTAGCACTTGGTATAATTTACACAAGTAAACATAGATAGATACACATCAAATAACTCATCAAATACCAAATAGGTAGATGAAATAATATACAGGATAACATACAAATTGTGTAGTCATACAAATCACACACAACGTAAATCAAGCATCTCTCGGGCCATGGGTATTAAGGGTTAACATCGCGAAATACCTCTCCAAAAGAATACATGAAATAATATACTGTGTAATCATACAAGAAGCATATAACTTGTGCAGTCATATAAATCACACAGAACATAAATCGAGTATCTCTCGGGTCATGGGTGTTAAGGGTCAACTCGCGAAATACATCGTCAAAGAATACACGAAATAATATACTGTGTAATTATACAAAACCCATATAACAAAACTCGAGCAGCACTTGGGTCTTTGGTATTAAGGGTCAACACGCGAAATACCTCTCCAAGGGCTCCAATCACTAGGGCGGAGAATTATCATGATAATTGTGAGGCCAACTCACTAAGATACTAGGGGTCAACTCGCAAAGTATCCACTCCTTTGTACTAGTTCAGCACGAAGGGTCAACTCGCGACGTCCTTCGAGATTGTTATGTTTTCATATCGCAGACATTCAGTAGTTGAATTATCGAACCATGTGATGTAAATGTGTGTATGAAAGTTGTCAATTGTCTAAATAATAAGTTCTCAAATAAATTAATGAAATAAATCAATATATCAATAAACAAAGAGACAATTAGTCGAATTGGGTACTCACCTATGCACAATCACAAAACAAATCACAACACCTCTTTACTGTACGTGATACAACTTTGTACTGTTTTGAGTGCCTTTTCGACAAGAAGGACCGTGCTTTCAAGTTGGTACCACCCCCAAACATTATATGCGATTTTGAACCTTATCTCAGTCTGGCGAACATCTTGAAATAATAAAGTATGTCCAAGTTCTTGTGAAACTCTTCAGGCTGATTAGAAAACAATATCGGTCAGGTTTGTGTTTTATTATCAGGTTCGGGTTTAAGGTTTCTTTTATCTCTTCGCCTTTATGGCGTCACTTTTACGATGCATTTTTAACTAAATTGTAGGGTAATATTATTTTTCGATTTATAAACTTTTCTCACCCTGAAATGTGTAGTATTTGTAATTCTCCTATTTGAAGACCTAATTGAAACTGGATAAAAACACGTGTGGCAGTCACACCAAAGGAAACCTGCTATGGGCGTCACACTTTATACACAAGTTTAGTACTGAACATGCAGTGGTACCTCTCGGTTCTTGATGTATGAAGAACGACCGCCCTGGAATGGAGTGCAGCAATACTGCGGGTGAATCTAGTAGGCTGGGTGAAAGGCCGCACCAACCGCACGCCGATTAGATAGTGGCTGGAGGTGGCGCGTTAAGGCCGATCGTTAAATTTCACATACTTTCTATCGGTCTGTTCGGTTGACATCTACATTTTGATAATCCTCAGAAAATTTAATTTTGAAAATGTTCGTTACCTATGGCATGAAAGACGAGTTGTTAGTTAAATGTTTTCTTTTAAATTCCAGTGCACACCAACGGTGTACCCCGCCGATCCCTTCGACCCTGTGGCCGATGCGGCCACCCTCAAGAAGGCCATGAAGGGCTTCGGGGCCGACGAGAAGGCCATCATTGACGTCTTGGCCAGAAGAGGCATCGTCCAAAGGCTGGAGATCGCGGAGACCTTCAAGACCTCCTACGGCAAGGACCTCATATCCGAGCTCAAGAGCGAGCTTGGAGGCAAATTCGAGGATGTCATCGGTAAGTAAAATGATGATTTAGGTTTTTAAAAACCAAACAAGTAATTTTTTACACCTTCAATAATCATCATTTGGTTCACAGAAAAAGAAAAATCGAAAAAATGTTTTCTGTGACCCAAATGATTTGAATTGTGTCCCTCTTGCAGAGTAAGCAATCAATAATTAATAATCATGTTAAACACTTCATGTGATGATACAAATATTGTGGATGAATTTCGTTGATGTAGTGTTTAATTTAGTTTTGTAATGCGCGGGTAGTTCTGGACTAGTTGAGATAGACCTTTGACTTCAAAATAATCCCATAAGAAAAACATCTGTTGAATCATACAATCTATGAGGCCCATTCTGATCACCAAAACGAGAGTACACTATCAAGAAATGTCTCATGCTCTCAATAGTTGAATTGTCACTAGCTGCATAGAATGTGGTACATGTGACACAGTTATTGAGCGATCTGTAATTATATTGGAAAATAATATTTCATTGTAGTCATATGCTGGAGTCACTCTGGTTGAGAGATTGAAAAAAACCATCAGTATCTTCACCAAATGGAGTTAACTTTTATGTTGTTTTTTCAGTTGCTCTGATGACTCCTTTACCTCAATTCTACGCCAAAGAACTTCACGATGCTGTTGCCGGACTGGGAACTGACGAAGAAGCCATCATTGAAATCTTATGCACACTATCCAACTACGGAATCCGTACCATTGCCCAATTTTACGAACAAAGTAAGTACTATGTCATGTCCACTCTTCTGAAAATAATCCTTGACAAAAACATCTATCGGGGGGTGGGTTGGCCCAGTGGTTAGGGTCGAGGGCTCGTGACCGGAAGGTCCCGGGTTCGATTCTCGTTAGAGGCGGAAATTTATTTCTGGTTTTTTCAACCAAAAATAAATATCCATAAAAAAAAAGCTCAGCGAGAATCCCCACCTGAGCATTCACTGTTGGCTTCTAATTAACAGTGCTGTTCCTAAGTGGCGCCGGGAAACAGTAACAAAGCCTACAGAGAACACGAGGCTAATGACAAAGTAGTCGATGCCGATGACACAGAAGTAAAAAAAAAAAAAAAATCTATCAGTCAGTCAATCACGGTATTTGACTGCAAACAATCACGTCTTGTAGGTTGCAGTTGGTAAACAAGAGTTATGACAGGCGTACAAAAATTTAAATAAAACTTAGATAGATAATCCTATACATCCTCGAAATTTTATTAGGATACAGTTAAAAATAGTAAATTAAAAACCGCCATCTCGCAAAACATAAGGAAAACTAGAAAAAATTATGACCCACCTTTTAGTTTGGAGCTCAGAGTAACAACTGAACATAGAGGTAGTAAACAACTGGTTCTACTAGGCGACATCTTTTCGTACGTTGTCATATCGACCACCAGATATGGCCATCATAATTATTTACTATCGTCTTAATTGTATAGTATCCAGAAATATTCCATTCTACGTTAAAATAGACGGTATTTTGATGGTTCAGGAATGATTAGAACAAAATCAATAGATATGTTGACCTCTACTGCGTTACTGCACATTTCTTCATCATAAACGAAAATTATGCAGTATTACATAATTTTGAGGAGCTGACAACGCCGCATGCCCTCAACTGTCAAACGTTTGCTTTGTTTATTGTTTGTGCGTCTTTTATGCTTGGTCAGTAAATTCGAATTTGCTATTTATTAGTAACTCTAGTGAAGCTATACGGACTTGCTGTGCTATATTCGAGTGTAGTTAACAGTTTTTCGAGATGGAATTCAAAAAGTGCAGTGTTTGTAACATAGTTTGCATTGGAAGAATTTTCAGGTTAGTTGGCGTTACACAGCATTGTTTACAATTCGAACTGTCACTGCGAGGTCACAGCTGATTGTTTGGAGGCTGAAGTGTCAAAAGATGATGGCTTTGAGCACGCCATGCTGGAGTGGTTTGTTTACTACCTCTATGTTCAGTTGTTACTCTGAGGTTTGGAGAACATTTTTTATCACAGTATTCTGACGAATTGGAAATGCAATTTGATTAATCCTTATATGCCGTAAAATCAAGGTGCATTCTCTCAAAATATGACGTGGATCGTTGAAAAAAGACAAAGCCATTCAAAAAAGCCCTTACATATCACATTATATTCCTTAACAACCCTCACAAATGTCAACAATCTCTATCTTCAACACAAGAACTTAGTTTGATATAATTTGTGGGTGAATGTGGGTGGAATTCTGTAACTCTAAGGCCCGATTTTATCAACATGCAGATTTTAACAAAGACTTTGACCAATCAGAGCAGCCCTTTTAAGAACATGCATCTGTCAAAGTACTCTGAAAAGTATTGATTTCTCTTGAAGTTGACCTCAAAAAGCTCAAAAATGACATACTTTATATACAATCGAGCATTGTAAATCATCTAGCATCTTTTCCAGTCTGATTTTCCATCCCATATCGGTGAAAAATTGCATTTTCTTGTTTGATCAAAAGTTTAGCAATTGCTAATTTCAACGAATCGGATTCCAGATTCCATTTCCATTTGATCGCTGGTTTCATGCTGTATTAAATGCTATGATGACAAGAAATTCACTCATTGCATTATTTGGATAAAACAATAATTTACTATCGATAATAATTATGAATACCTGCAATTTATCTTTGTTTTATAGTAAAAAGAGGTAAAAATAGCATTTTGTTACATTTCAAAGGTTACAGCTACTTCCAAAACGCATGTGCATTACTGGTTGCCTATCCAGAACCCCAGAACGCCAAAGCTTGCCATTTTATAATTAAAATTAAGTATAACCCTATTTGATGTACAATGCACCTGTGAATACTTCTATAAGAAGATCTATAACAAACATACATCCAGGAAATGAAAGATTGATTCTTCATAAAAGTATGTATTTTCATATAATCCATCTGACTGACGGACGTGGGATTTTTAATTATAAAATAAGGTAGGTATTTGCTGTGATTGATATAGGTACCTACTACTTTTATCACAAATTATCCCAGTTTGCAATTAGTAATTATACAATAATTATAATGTAAACATGGAAAATGTGGCATTAATTTGCAAATCAATCGCTTTGTTCTGATATCCTGCTATGATTTTGATCCATGAATTTCTAAAATATCTTTGACAAAAGTGTCATCCAGCTTTGACGTGTTGTTTTCAATATTGATGAAATACTATTGGATGATACTTATTAACATAGCCCTCAATACCCAATAGAAAGCTTTTGCTAAATAACATCCAATAGAAAAGCTTTGTTAAATTCTTTGTTAAATATGCATGCTGATAAAATCGGCCCTAAGCGAAGCGATAGCGACATTCTTCCAACGCTTTCGCTCGTTTCGGTATTCCATAAATGTCTTCGTTCTGATTCGGACATAACGAACGCAGACGAACGGTATAAGCAATAACGAAAGATTTTGGATCTCGTTTGTCAAGTTTTGACGTTATCAATGCTGTGTGTCAAAGTGACAATTTGCTTAAATTTATTTGTGTACTTAATTAACAAGCAATGAATCGAAGAGGAAAAACTAATCCTTCGCAATGGTCGGCATTGCTGGATTTTACAGAGTCTCATCCAGTGATATTTAAGCCAACTCGTGAATGCTCGTGAGTCATCGAGCTCCATGCCGAAAGCGGAACCTGAGCGTCAAACTTTGGTTATGGAATGCCGTCAAAAATCGTTTTCGTAAATGATTAGCTGCGTTTTCGCCAGATTTCGTTACTATAGCGAAAGTTACAGAATCTACCCACTGTTCTCTTTGATTTAACCGATAAATGCCTATACGTTTATTCTCGCGTCACACACTTTGAAAATCAATCATTATGTATAGTCTTCAAGAATTTATGTCATGTCATAAAGACTATTTCCTCATTAAAGTTTATTTCCTCGTTAAAATAACATTAAAACATCAACAAAAAAATTGGGACCACTTTATTGCTTATCCTTTAATGATGATCATCAACCCATAGAGTCTGTTACGGCGCATTTAGACTATGCAACATGTTGTAAAACATCATGTTTTAAAACACTGTTGTACAACAAGTTGCAAATACTAACGAAAAATGTTTTACAACTTATCTGTTTTAAAACAACTTTTGTGTTTTACAACAAGTTGTCGCCTTTCCGTCTTGAGCCGGAAAATGTACAACATGTTTTAAAACATATTGATATTTCATTTTCTGAAACTACAACTTCTTTCAAAACACGGGGCGGTGCCACAAGGCGGTACAGTGCTCTGGTGCATTTAGTGAGGTATTATGGTAAACCAGGTAAACATCAGAAATTGATACTTATTCCAGTCTATTAGCTACTGCAATGTACTAGAGATTAAAAAGGTTCCAAGATCATTAAAAACTATCAAGTGAAAGAAAAACTCCCACCGAACGTTGCTGGCAGTTTATTCTCCGAAATAAAATTTCACATTTCATTACACAAAAATGAGGTCAAGTTGATTGACTCAGTATTTCTCACACATTATGGTGACAACAATTTATTGTTTTCCTATAGCATGAAGCTGTAGTCTGAGATGCCCCTGCAACCATTCATCGCCCGCCCGCCCGCAAAAAAAATTAAAAATGTGTTATGTTACTGGGTCTCTTTTTCACAGGTCAACGACGTTTTATGAATACATCAAATTTATCAGTTTTACAACCCCCACTCTACAACCACCTCAATTTCACACCCCCCCCCCCCCCCCCCCAGAAAAAATAATGAAAATAATCTGGAACCCCTAAAATTTATAAAAACGATGCTTGGGGGCTTGAGCTGTTTTTATATTTGTAGTTTTACTTCCCACACCGATAGGTGAGGGGAGTATTGTGTTCGCGAAAATTTTCGATTTTGAGATAATATACTTTTTGGGCGTTTTATGATGTCTACATAACGAAAATCCACGTCACTTATTTCCGTCGGTCTGTCGGTCTGTCGGTCTGTCTGTCTGTTTTTCTAGCCTCCTAATCTCAGTAACCGGTGCATAGATTTTGATGAAATTTGGGTAGCGATATGGTGTGCGGTCGTAGTAGGTAATGTCGCTACAATTTTGGAAATCGGTGCATGGGCGGTGGAGTAATTAGCAAAAAACGAATAATTTCAAATATTCATTAAACTTCGTTTTTAGGCATTTTGGGGGTTCCTGATCATTTTCTACTTTTTTTTGGGTGAGGGTGAAATTGGGGTGGTTGGGGGGTGGGGGGTTGTAAACCTGAAAAATTTGTTGTATTCATAATAGGCTGTCCATTGACCTGAGAGAAAAAGACCTAGCGGTATAATACACTTTTTTAGGTTCACCCGAACATTGCCTTGTCTATTACAAGAACCAAGGGACTTGGAAAATTTTCCGATGTATACATATGAGTATTGCTTTAGATTGTTCTGTATTTTAGAATGTGGAAACTACTGAATTGATGTTAATGAAATTTCGGCACAGTATTACTACTTTGACGAGGATGGAAAACGCGTATGATTTTTCTAAATCGTCTCAGTGGCGGCGCAGCAATATTAAAAAAACTAAAATATGAAAACAGCTCAAACTTGGTTTTTAGTCGTTCCTGATCTTTGTCTACTTTTTTTGAGTGGGGGTGAAATTGGGGTGGTTGAGGGGTAGGAGGGTCGTAAAAATTAATTTTTTTGTATTCATAATAGGCTATCCGTTGACCCGTGAAGGAAAGACCTAGCGGTATAATACAATTTTAGGTCCACTCAAACATTGCCTTGCCGATTACAGAAACTATAAGGGACTTAGAGAATTTTCTGATGTATACACAATACATACGAGTATTTCTTTAGATCGTTCTGTATTGTGTAAGGTGGCAACTTTTAAATTGACTTTAATCATATTTTGACACAGATTTATTACCGTGACGAGGATGGAAGACGCGTATTGCTTTTGGAAATCGTTTCAGTGGCCGCGCGGCATTAATAAAAAAAAATGGAGTCAAGTTGATTGACTCAGTACTTCCCACACATAATAATGATACCATTTTATTATATTCCCTTTGCATGAAGCTATAGTCCGAGACCCCTAGCAACCAAGTAATCATTCGCATGTCCTCAAAAAACATCAAACACAAAAACTAGTAAATACATTCCTAAGTCTCTCCGTGGGAATTAAAACGACACAATTTTTATTCTGCCAGCTTCAGCTGGACGAGCGAAACAATCAGGAACCCCCAAATTGCTTAAAAACGAAGTTTGAGCTATTTTTAAATTTTTAGTTTTTCTATTATTGCTGCGCCGCCAATAACTCGATTTTTGAAAACCATACGCGTTTTTCATCCTCGGTAATAATATTGTGTCTAAATTTCATTAAAATCGATTTCGTAATTTCCATGTTACTGATTTCAGAACGATCTAAAGCAATAGTCGTATAGTCGTATGTATACATCAGACAACTCTTAAGTTTCTTTATTTCTGTAATAGCCAAAGCAATGTTCGGATGAACCTAAAAAAGGGTATTATGCTACTAGGTCAGTCTTTCACAGTCAATGGACAGTCTATTGTGAATAGAACAAATTTTTGAGTTTTACAACCCTCCACCCGCTAACCACCATAATTTCACCCCCACCCAAAAAAAGTAGAAAATGATCAGGAACCCCTAAAACGCCTAAAAACGAAGTTTGAGGAACATTTGAAATTTTTCGTTTTTTGCTAATTCCTCCACCCCACGTACAACGATTTCCAAAATCATCGGAACATTACCTACTAAGACACCACAACATATCGCTACCCAAATTTCATCACAATCCATGCAGCGGTTAGTGAGATTACGACGTTAGAAAAACGCGAACAGACAGACAGACAGACAGACAGACAGACAGACAGACAGACAGACAGACAGACAGACAGACAGACAGACAGACAGACCGACAGACCGACAGACCGACAGACCGACAGACCGACAGACCGACAGACCGACAGACCGACAGACCGACAGACCGACAGACCGACAGACCGACAGACCGACAGACCGACAGACCGACAGACCGACAGACCGACAGACCGACAGACCGACAGACCGACAGACCGACAGACCGACAGACCGACAGACCGACAGACCGACAGACCGACAGACCGACAGACCGACAGACCGACAGACCGACAGACCGACAGACCGACAGACCGACAGACCGACAGACCGACAGACCGACAGACCGACAGACCGACAGACCGACAGACCGACAGACCGACAGACCGACAGACCGACAGACCGACAGACCGACAGACCGACAGACCGACAGACCGACAGACCGACAGACCGACAGACCGACAGACCGACAGACCGACAGACCGACAGACCGACAGACCGACAGACCGACAGACCGACAGACCGACAGACCGACAGACCGACAGACCGACAGACCGACAGACCGACAGACCGACAGACCGACAGACCGACAGACCGACAGACGGACAGACCGACAGACCGACCGACGGAAATGAGTGACGTCGATTTTCGTTATGTTGGCATCACAACACGCCCAAAAAGCGTATTATCTCAAAATCAAAAATTTTTGCGATCACAATACTACCCTCACCTATCGGTGTGGGAAGAAATAAAAATATAAAAACACCTCAAACTTCGTTTTCAGACGTTTTAGGGGTTCCTGGTCATTTTCATTTTTTTGGGTAGAGATGAAATTGGGGTGATTAGGGGGTGGGAGGTTGTAAACATCAAACTTTTGTTGTAATCATGATAGATTGTCCATTGACCTGTCAAAGAAGTACACAGTAGAATAACACACTTTTTGCGGTCGGGCGAGCGATGATTTGATTGTAAGGGATCTGGACTATAGCTTCATGCTATAGGAAAATGATAAAACTGGTATCATCGGAATGTGTGGGAAGTACTGAGTCAATCAACTTGACTAAATTTTTTTTATTATCTCTGGGCCGCGACTCGTGCGATTCATAAAAATGTTACAAAAACGTGTATTGAGCCTCTGGGCCTTTGTTCCAGAGGTCAGTTTTACAACCCGACCCCCTAACCACCACAAATTTCACCCCCACCCAAAAAAGTAGAAAACTATCACTAACCCCTAAAATGCGTAAGAACGAAATTTCAGGAATATTTTTTTTGTTTTTTGCTAATTGCTCTGCCTTCCATGCACCGATCAAAATTATATAGCAGCATTACCTACTACAATACCACAGCATATCGCTACGCAAATTTTATCACAGTCCATGCAGCGGTTACTGAGATTGCGAGGGTAGAAGAACGCTAACAGACAGTCAGACCGACGGAAGTGAGTGACGTGGATTTTCGTTATGTAGACGTCATAAAACCCCCAAAAAGTATATTATCTCAAAATCGAAGATGTTCATGATCGTAATACTCCCCTCACCTATCGGTGTTGGAAGTAAAAACAAAACTGCGATATGTCAGGCTTGTATCATACACCCTGTATAAGTCATTATTTTTAAAATGAAGTCCACCTCAACCTACATAGACTAGGCATAGTTATTTTTCTGAAAAGATATATCGTTTGATCACAAGAGTCCGAGGCTTTGAGCTTGACTCATTCTATATAGATATCAATTAAATGGCTCACAGCGACCATAACCTCACTAAAAGCACTAGAGCACATGATCAGAATGAGCAGAATTTTAAATTACGGAACCTTGAAGGTCATTTTACTTTGTTTTTTTAATTTGACACCCTGTATTATTTATTTTAAATCGAAATACCTACTAATACACTATCTCACCTTGTAATATCTTTTTTCACGTTTGCGACGTTGCCAAGTTATAAATTATTTTTCCAAATTTTTAAACAAATATCCCCGATTTTAATTTATTTTAAATAGAATCCTCTACTTATTTTTATTGCAATGAATTGCGCATATCAAATTTAGTAAGATTTCACAATTTCAGAATTTTGTTTCTATTAGTTACTGAGATACGGCAACACCGCTTTTTCAGTAAACGGTACCGGAACGCTTGAATATTTCCAAAACACACATATGATCCTGTACCATAATTGGCACCGCTCTGTATTTTGCAACATGTTGGATGTGTCCGACTCAAGGCGGGAACGCGACAACTTGTTGTAAAACACGAAATTTGTTTTAAAACAGATAAGTTGTAAAACATTTTCATTAGGATTTACAACTTGTTGTACAACAATGTTTTGAAACCCCTTGTTTTACAACATGTTGCATAGTCTAAATGCGATTTTTGTGCCAAAATGGTTATTGTTTTACAACATGTTGTAAAACACCATGTTTTGTTAAACTTGTTTTAAAACAAATGTTTATTAAACATGTTGCATAGTCTAAATGCGCCTTTAGTCGGCTTGAGAGCATTTCATACGTTGGTCACGCTTTTTTATAACTTCCTTTGTTAGTGTTATTATTTTTACGCTATAGTCCGACATATACTTATATCGTCTGTTTGGAAAAAGACTGTCATATGTCAAAATTTTTACTTTTTGAGGTTTTTTGTTTAACCATCTTGAAATCATGCATATTTTCTTGTGTAAAAGTATCATAAACCTGCCTCGCTTCTTTACCCATAGATGGCGCCATGTAAAAACGTCATATCTTTATTTTGAGACTCAATGTTAAAGCAAGACAGCAACATGTAAGTTGTATTACAACCGCCGAACAGAAAGTCACGCATTTTTTGCAAAAAGACCATCAAAAAATAAAATAACATATACTTTACGTCGCAGTTCTTTGGTGCAAGATTGTCATATTCTGAAATAGTACAGTTCAGAATGAAAATAAATAAAAAATATGATAAAGATTGTCACAACTCAAAAAAAAAAATTATAAAAAATAAAATATGGACTCATTTCAAAGACACAAAATACTGAAAATGTGGGCATGTGTCACTATACTCATTAAAGCATAATTAAACCTTTTACTAATTGTTGATTGGAAAATGTTTGCAGTGTTAGTTTCATAAAACTTTAACGAGCTCTCCTGAAGATATACATTTTTTGAGATAAAACAGTCTTTTTTCCAAACAGACGATATGTGATTTTTCAAGTGCAAAATGTGACTGAAAGCTATTTTTTCTGAGTAACTATATCATACAAATGTTTTATAATGAAATTGTTCTAGATTTTTTATAGTAAATATATTTTGTTTCGCAGTCTACCAGAGACGTGGTTGTGTAGACGTCCTTAACCTACAATGTCTATACCGTCGGTTCAAACTGGAATGAAATGAACATAATCGCTATTTTTAGAATTACATGATACGGTAACGCGATTTCACGTAAATATTTTCAAAGCCGCGCACCGATGGACGTGAGAAAATAATTATATGTATGATGGATAACGATATGGCATGAAATAAAAGTTTTTACTTAAATTACTTAAGAAATCAATCAATTAATGGAATGAGCTTTCGTTTAATACTTACTCCATTTATTGGACGATGGGACTATCACAGAAAAAAGCCTTCCTATATCCAACTATTACGGTCTGGGTCTGTTTTATTGTTACAAGATATCAAATAAAAATTCCTGGGTTGGCCCAGTGGTTAGGGTCGAGGGGGGGTCGGGTTCGATTCTCGTTAGCGACCTAAATTTATTTCTGGTTTTTTCAATCAAACATAAATATTCAAAAAGCTCAGCGAAGAATCCCCACCTGAGCCTTCACTGTTGGCTTCTAATTAACAGTGCTGTTTCTAGAGTGGCGCCGGGAAACAGTAACAAAGCCTACACAGAACGCGAGACTAATGAACAGAGCAGTCGATGCCAATAACATAGAAGTAAAAAAATGAAAAGAAAATAAAAGAATGAATCAAACATTCTTATTAGTATCACTGTTCCTCGAAAAAAGCCAGATATGCTCTCGGCCAATCTTGTGGTCTTTATCTTTAGGGGCTGGTATTAGAAACTACATTCACCCATTTTATTTGAATTCAAACATCTGCATGTCAAGTCACGTGTACACTGTTCACGAAAAAGTTTCCACAATGATTTATTTCTTCCCAGCGTGTTTGGGAACACGTTTCATGGTTTCGGAAAAATGCATCCAATACCTTGACCTGTTAATTTTGTTGCTAGGTGAAGTTTCACATAGAATATTTCAAAATTTGTCTATAATTGTTTGAATAGACCATGAAGTGTGGGAAGCTGAAATAATAATTATGGTAATTTAATGCTATAATTTTATATTTATTTGACATTCAGATTTTTAAGTAACTAGTAATTCTGTTTCTGAATATTATTATGTGAAGCTTTTTCACTTTTTCAATGGAAAACTTTTTATTACTTAAAAAAACTGCGACTTGAGTCATTTTAATTTTTAGAATTGTCAAACATTGGAGGGAGGTAGTAGTAGACCTTTGTGTTTCTGTAGTAAAATGACGTTCAAATATTAACGTCTCCTATAGTCTTATTCTGAGTTCTGAATATTTAAAGTATGTTATCTTTATCAATGTGAGATTCTTTCATTAAATTTTTGGGGCTAAAATTGGGGCACAGAACCCTGTTACATGTTTTATTTATTTTTATTTAACAGTTTTAGCCTCTCCAGTTTAAGCCTTAACCACAGAGTTAACATCTCTAGAGCGAGCCTAATTTGAATATTGGCCAGCCAACATCTATAGCGCTATTGCCACTCTTCTTCTTCCGCTTAAGGACCTTCCAGTTTCTTCAAAATCTGGCAGTTTCCGTAGTTTGAACACATGTACCTCAAAGTATTTAACTGGGTATTTAACTATACATTAAAATATACTTGCAATGTAACTGATTTACGTGAAGATAATTTGTATTGATTTAACGAAATCTCAAAAATGGTAAATTTCATAGCGGAATGTCTAATATGTCGTAAATCTGGCAACCTACAATCGGCGTCGCCCTTAAGCTGTCATGTGGCTGTCATTGTAGTTGTGGTTATTGCGTATGTTGAGATTTTTGTAGTGTATATTTGAGTGACTTTGTGACTATTTGTGGTGTGAATTAAATTATTTATGAACAATATTGTCATAATTGCATGATGGGATGAAATAAAAAGTGCATAGTTTACTGCAATAGCGACGAATCGGTGAACACCACTTATCATAGGTTAGTATAGGTTTTGTTTTGGTTTTCAGTAGCGTAAAATATGGGGAAACACTTCATGGTAATAATAAATTATCAACTGTTACAATCAAGTTATAATAAGAGTAACTCTCTAATTATAGCTAAATACTAATACAACTTATTGTATCAGTTTGTAACATCACAGTAATAATTGAATCTATTAATGAACATCCAATTTTAATATAAAATCGTACGCCACTGGTAATGTCCTCAAGCTGTCAAAATTTCCGTTACATGTTGGGTGGTCAACGACCTGTGCATTTTGTTGTTTACATTCCCTCTAGAGATGTTAACTCTGTGGCCTTAACGCTAAACGACGCCGGCCTAAAAACCCAAGAACCACAAAATCATTTGTTAGGACTGTTTATAGTACAGCTAAATATGTATTTTAATTTCTCACATTTACGAAGTTCATCCATCTTATCATTTCCTTTAAAATATAAGTTATTTAGCTAATAAAATCCTTTGATTTGCAGTGTATGGCAAACCTTTAGAAAAAGACTTGAAAGGCGACACATCCGGCCACTTTAAAAGACTGTGCGTTTCTTTAGTACAAGTAAGTATTTGAGCTCATTTTTAGCATACCTGAAATTTGTAAATTATTTTTTTAATCATAAAATAATTACACTTAGACATCCCGCATGCAACCAAATCATGCATACCAGATTCCAACGGCTGGTTCAACAAGTCCTGTGACACAGCTCGTTTGCAAAAAGTTCTGGCCCATCAAACTTATTTACAGAACCCCACCGTCGAAAACAGACAGGCTGATATTGAGTCCAGGAACAGATACAATGAAACCATCCGACATGCAAAAAGCCAATACGATGCCAAAATAAAAACGAAGGTTATGTTACACCCCAATGGCAGCCGCTCCTTCTGGACTCGGGTCAAACAAATAGAGGGTAACTTCTCGAGGAGTAGCTTCCCACCGATCACATGTGCGGATGGAACAGTAGCAACTGCTTCCAAGGACAAGGCCGAAATATTTGCCAAGACATTTGCAGCAAACTCCACTGTAGAAGTCCCACCAGTGCCCAGTTACCATCCATACCGAGAGTACCCCAAGCCATGAGCGAAATAACGTTCAGAACAAAAATAGTTCGGAAGGTGCTGCAGTCACTTGACATTAATAAGGCGAATGGGCCCGACATGATCCCCTCCATTGTTGTCAAGAAGTGCGCACCGGAGCTCGCTCCCATATTTACCCGCCACTTTCGGATGTCTTACGATTCCGGCATTTTCCCAAAAGACTGGAAAACAGCTTGCATCCAGCCGGGGCCAAAAAAGGGATTCAAAACTGATCCGACCAACTACAGACCACAGACCTATAGCTCTGCTTTCTGTAATCAGTAAAGTGATGGAAAGATGCGTCAACCAAGAGCTCATTAAATACCTAGAGCTTCATCACTTAACCAACGACAGACAATATGGATTCCGACACCAAAGGTCAACTGGAGATCTCCTGGCTTATAGTCCGGGATCCCAGGCCCATTTTCACTACTTACTACTAACAAGCTAATTTTGCGTGAGTAGCTTCATTTTGATGAGACGCCCAACTTTTTCCTCTACAAAAATTCTCGATTGTGGTAGCTAACAGGGGTAGCAGGGATGAAATATGTCAATTTCACGTGTGTTAAAAACTTATTACTAACAGTTAGTTTTTCAACTAAATCTCAAGAATGTGATCAACCTTATTAGAAAAAATGTTTGTCCTACAAAATCTATGGTTTGATCACATTGTCCCCCTCCGTCCAACATGTACCAATAACAAGGTTATACAAATTTATTACTAACAGCCTGATTTCTTCACTATTGCTTCGTTAATATTTGTACAATTTGACAGCAACATTGTCCTACAAATCACGTGGTATGTTATCCCGGTCCTACGACCAGAAGTTGTTAATATCACAAGACCATTTTTTTCATTACTAACTGTAGGACAAAATATCACATAATAGGTTACTGTGTTCTCTGACCAAACGAAATTATGTCCTGCAAGAAAACAGGGATGTATCATTAGTCCGACAAGAATTGTCATTTTTCTACTTGTATTATAAAATGTAATCTTTGCCGAAATCTATAATAAATAACTACTACAGTAGAACCCCTCTAATCCGTCGCCCTCGGGACTAGGAGTATGGGCGGAACCCAAAAAAGGTCGGATTATCCAAATAGCCTTTATTTATTGGTTAAACATGGGGCCCGGGGCTATTATAGTTTCAAGGGGCCCTTTATGAATAACATGCAAATAATATAGCCCTTACGGTGTCCCACTAAACCGCGGGGCCCGGGGCTCCAGCCCTTTAGTCCCATGGTGGGGCGTGGCAATAAGTGATGTACGCAGTTTATAAACCTGGTTTAAAAGCATTAAATAAATTTAGTTTAGTAGTTTAGTAAAAACATCAGTCATAGATTTTTGTTTAACACACGAAATTCTAGAGTTAGCTGCAGTGTCTCTCTATTCCTCGATCCACAAAATGTCACTGAAGCAGGGTCGGACTAACCGGAGCGTCGGACTAGCGGAGGGCGGATTAGAGGGGTTCTATGTACTACTAAGCTAATTTTGCGTGAGTAGCTTCCTTTAGATGAGACGCCCAACTTTTTCCTTTACCAAAATTCTAGATTGTGGTAGCTAACACGGGTAGCAGGGATAAAATATGTCAATTTGACGAGCTTCAAGAATTAATTACTAACTGTTAGTTTTTTAATTAAATTTTAAGAATGTAATCAACACTATTAGAAAAAATATTTGTCCTACAAAATCTATGGTTTTATCACATTGTCCCCCTCCATTCAACATGTATCAATAACAAGGTCGTACAAATTTATTACTAACAGCCTGATTTGTTCACTATTGCTTCGTTGATATTTATAAGATTTGACAGCGACACTGCCCTATAAATCACGTGGTATGTTATCCCGGCCCTACGCTCAGAAGTTGTCAATACCACCTTTTTCATTACTGACTGTAAGACAAAATATCACATAATAGGTTAAGTATGTTTCCTGTCCAAAGGAAATAATGTCCCACAAGAAAACAGGTATGTACTGGTAGTCCGACAAGGATTGTCATTTTTCTACTTGTATTATAATTATAAAGTGCAATCTTTGCTATATTAAGTACAAAATTTTATTTTAATATATGCAAAAATTAATTTAATCAGTATCAGACTCATCTGACAAATCTTCATCTTCGCTACTGAATTCACTATCGTCTTTATCTCTTTCATCTCTCTCATTTTTATTATTCGTGATATCTGGCTCTGTAATAATATACGCAATATAAATTGCCGAATAATCAATTTATAAATAACGATAGTATCATTTGGTTACCTTGTGATTTGGAAGATAATTCGTCAAAAGATTGACTTTGGGGGCCATCAAACCAATAGTACTGGTTCCTGTAGTCAATAATTGTCCATCCATAGTTTTCTGGTAATTTATCTGTGGGGCACAGGATGTGTGCATTTGTACTACAACTTCTGAGCGTAGGACCAGGATAACATACCACGCGATTTGTAGGACAATGTTGCTGTCAAATTGTATAAATATTATCGAAGCAATAGTGAAAAAATCAGGCTGTTAGTAATAAATTTGTATGACCTTGTTATTGGTACATGTTGGATGGAGGGGGACAATGTGATCAAACCATAGATTTTGTAGGACAAATATTTTTTCTAATAAGGCTGATAACATTCTTAAGATTTAGTTGAAAAACTAACTGTTAGTAATTAATTTTTGACACTCGTCAAATTGACATATTTCATCCCTTCTACCCCTGTTAGCTACCACAATCGAGAATTTTTGTAGAGGAAAAAGTTGGGCGTCTCATCGCAATGAAGCTATCCACGAACATTGGACTTGATAGTAATTATTTTTACACCCGGAATTTGTACTACAACTTCTGAGCGTAGGACCAAGATAACATACCACGTGATTTGTAGGACAATGTTGCTGTCAAATTGTATAAATATTAACGAAGCAATAGTGAAAAAATCATGCTGTTAGTAATAAATTTGTATGACCTTGTTATTGGTACATGTTGGATGGAGGGGGACAATGTGATCAAACCATAGATTTTGTAGGACAAACATTTTTTCTAATAAGGTTGATCACATTCTTAAGATTTAGTTGAAAAACTAACTGTTAGTAATTAATTTTTGACACTCGTCAAATTGACATATTTCATCCCTGCTATCCCTGTTAGCTACCACAATCGAGAATTTTTCTAGAGGAAAAAGTTGGGCGTCTCATCAAAATGAAGCTACTCACGCAAAATTAGCTTGTTAGTAGTAAGTAGTGAAAATGGGCCTGGGATCCCGGACTATTACGTCACACATGTGTGGAGCAAACTCATTCAGTCATTTGGCGAGGCTCACGTCGTTGCTCTCGATATTTCAAAGGCATTCGATCAGCTGTGGCATGCAGCTCTCCTAAACAAGCTGCCGTCTTATGGGCTCCCTGTTAAGCTTTGCGGTTGGCTCGCAGACTTCCTCTCAGGTCGGAAAATCTCTGTCGTGGTAGACGGCTTTTCCTCTTTTTTCCATAGCATCAATACCGGGGTTCCGCAGGGATCGGTATTGGCTCCGACATTATTTCTGCTTCACATTAATGATCTACTCTCTAGCACTACAAACCCAATCCACACTTTTACGGATGACAGTACGCTGCATGCAGGCATTATGAGCAATGCACCGATCTCTGTGGTCGAGCTGGAACGCAGAAGACTGGCAGTGGCAGCTTCAGTTTCAAAGGATCTCGATACCATTACCGCTTGGGGGCTTAAGAATATGGTTAAATTTAATGCCTCCAAGACCCAGTATTGTACGCTATCAAACAAGAAGTGCCCAAGCCAACACCAGGTTCTAATGAACAACCAGGCTCTGCCAAGGAGTCACTCATTCAAGCTGTTAGGAGTCAACATTACAGAAAATCTGAACTGGCACGAACACGTCGCGACAATTGCAATAGCTGCTGGTAAAAAAGCTTGGGTACCTATTTAGAGCCAGAAAGTATTTCTCACCATGTAACCTCCTCACGCTATATAAAGCCCAGATAAGGCCTGGAGTATTGCTCTCATGTCTGGGGAGCTGCTGCCCCTACTACCGTCTATACTAGATGCCGTCCAGAGAAGGGCAATTCGACTAATTGGCGATCCGGCCTTAACGCGCCACCTTCAGTCACTTTCTCACCGGCGTGTTGTTGGTGACCTCTCACTCTTCTACCGATATTCTAACGGAATCTGCTCCTCTGAGCTATCCTCTATCGTTCCGCCGCTCACTGCTCCTATCAGATGTACCCGTGCGACCGCTGCATCTCATCCCAAGACGGTCGTTCTTCATATATCAAGAACTGAGCGGTACAACCGCACATTTATTCCCAGGGTGTCCAAGGCTTGGAATGGACTGCCAGAAGACGTATTTATTGGGCCTGCGGGTATTGGCCGACTCAAATCTCGCGTTAACAAACTTCCCCTAACCTAACCCTTTCACGGCAGCCGCGGTACTCTGGTATTTAGGCTCTGCCTGCGCGGTCTGCTCAGTTATAAAAAAAAAACTTGAGCAGTCTTGCTTTGTTGTTGCAGAATAAAAGTATGAAATACGGTGATCAATGGACCGATTTTTCGCACGCTGTTAATTTTAATAGCCTGCGGTCCATCGGTGTTCCTAAACTTTGATCCAAATTGGAGATTGATGTATGGTTTAGGTTAGCGTACTCGGTTTTTAATATCTCAATGTCTCGTATTTTTAAACAGAAGTGAACTATGACTTTTAGAAACTAACTAAATAAAACATGTTATGCTGCACTTTATTCTGTTTTTCGAAGCAGAGGGACAAAGAAAACACAGTTTGGTAATACATAAACGTAATTTTCATTGTTGCAGAAAATGCTTTTATTCTAATAAAAAATTCAATATTTTATGTTTCGTAAAAAAAACAATTGTGTACATGGTGTACGCTTTAAATTAGAATATTTTTAATGAGACAATCTTTTCAGGCCAATCGCGATGAAAACCAGGGCGTAAACGAACAACAAGCCGTGGCTGACGCGGAAGCCATGATCGCGGCAGGCGAATCGAAATGGGGCACTGAAGAGTCCATCTTCAACAAGATCCTGATCACCAGGAGCTACCAACAGCTCAGGGCCACCTTCGCCGAGTACGAAAGGCTTACCGGCAAGGACATCGAAGAATCCATCAAGAAGGAGTTCTCCGGAGATATCCAGAAGGGACTCTTAGGAATCGGTAAGTGTTTAGCCCTCCATACCATTAGATTTCAATATAAAAAAAAAAAACAATAATTTAGTAATATATTTACTCACTATCACGATTGTTGTAATCCCTGTATTTTTGTCTCGCGTCCAAAGCTAAAATTCATAAAACATACAGGGTGAGTTTTTAGTACCGGCTCGGACGATAACTCCACTACTGTACAAGATAGCGAAAAAAGTTGTACATAAAAGTTGTAGCCACGGATATGCTCCTTGCTCAGAAAATATTTAGATTTATACAGGGTGATCCATAACTACGTGGTGATGCAAACATGCATTTTTTTAAATAAGACACCCTATATATTATTCCATATTCAGATTCTACTAATGATTTCCGTTCTTCCAATATAGGGCATTGTTACATTGTACAGGGTGTTTCAAAAGTTATGACCATTTTTATATCCAAATCGCGGACAAATGAACGTACTGAATATCATAAAGTAATGAATCAAAAATTATTTTTTTTACATGAGGAGATTAAAAATATCCTCTAGTTTTAAAATCGGCTATAAAAGAAGCGCGAGACGCATATTCGTATACAGGGTGATGTAGAACGCAAAATCCAAATTTTCTCTTTTTTTTCAAATGTAACCCCCAATATTTTATTATCCCAAAGAATTGCTTTTAATATGCTCTTTCATCTTTTTATAGCGTATTTTAAAACTAGAGGATATTTATAATCTTCTCGTGTAAAAAAAATAATTTTTGATTCATTACTTTTTGATATACAGTACATTCATTTGACCGTGATTTGGATACAAAAATGGTCATAACTTTTGAAATACCCTGTATAATGTAACAATACCCTATATTGGATGAACGGAAATCGTTAGTGGAATCTGGATATGGAATAATATATAGGGTGTCTCATTTAAAAAAATGCATGTTTGCATCGCCACGTAGTTATGGATCACCCTGTATAAATCAAAATATTTTCTGAGCAAGTAGCATATCCGTGGCTACAATTTTTGTATACACATTTTTTCGCTATCTTCTACAGTAGTGGAGTTATCGACCGAGCCGGTACTAAAAACTCACCCTGTATATCACAAACTTTCGTCTACAAAGGCTCGGAACACAAGGATTATGGTGCGATCTCAGAGTAACAACTGAACATAGAGGTAATAAACAACTAATTCTAATAGGCCAACATCTTTTCTTACGTTACTATCGTCTTAGTTGTATAGTGTCCAGAAATATTCCATTCTACGTTAAAAAAGACGGTATTTTGATGCTTCACGAATGATTACAGCAAAATCAATAGATATGTTGACGTTTACTGCGTTACTGCATGTTTCTTCATCATAAACGCAAATTCTGTCTTACATACATTTTGAGGAGCTGGCAACGCCTATGTAATTTTCCTGCGATTTGTTTACGGTAACCTCCGACTGTCAAACGTTTGTTTTGTTTATGCGTCTTTTATGCTTGGTCAGTAAAATCGAATTCGCTATTTGTTGGTAACTGTAGTGAAGCTTTACGGACCTGCTGTGCTATATTCGAGTGTAGTTTAACAGTTTTTTGAGATGGGACAGTGCAGAGCAGTGTTTGTAACATGGGTTGCATTGGAAGAATTTTCAGGTTAGTTGGCAATGCTTGGAGGCTGAAGTGTCAAAAGATGATGGCTTTGAGCTTTGAACGTGCCATGATGAAGTGGTTTGTTGACTACCTCTATGTTCAGTTGTTACTCTGAGGGTGCGACTTAACATAGTGAAAAAGACATAAAAACACCCAGACATTTTTTGCTAAGTAAACAAACAAATTTATCTCCTCCTGCCCAGAACACGTATCAGATACACACAATCACAGCAACAAAAAACAAACTCCTGGTCGCAGAAAACATTCCACGGCAAACGTAGATAAACTATTACATTTCAATTCTAATTTACTACGTTTCCACGGGATTTCAAAACGATTTCAAAGCGCTTTGAGTTTTCAAGTATATCGTGGAAACGTCAATTGGATGCGTTTTCAAACCGTTTCCTGTTCGCTCATTTTTGGGATCGTATCGAGATCCAAATGCGTGGAAACACCAGCTGTCACTTTCAAAAAGTTTTGAAATGAACTATGCACAGTCTAATGTCGCTATTGTTAGTTTATTGAAGTTTATTCGAATTCGAAACTAAAGATTTATGCTAAACAACAAAATAGGTTCTAAAACTAGGAAATGACATTTGTCAAGAGTGTCAGTTGGAAACGTTTTGAATGCGTCTCGAAAATTGTTTCGAAACCTATCGTGGAAACACCGGCAATCCAAAGTCACAAAACGTTTTGAAAACAGTTTAGAAAGTCCGTGGAAACGTAGTAATTGTATGAAGACGTTGATTGACTTGTTTTTTGTTTTCAATTAATACACTAAGCCGGAGCCTTAGATGTGGCAACGTGGCTTAGTTGTCAAATAGTGGGCCTATAGTTTCAGAATAATTATTACATTTTATATGTATTAGAGTTCATCTCGGTTAATAAATTAAGAAAAATACTTTTTAGAACTACTACTACTACTAATACCACTTACATCTGATGTCTGGTTCATCGTAGTCAAACACTACAAAATAAAAATAAACGCAACCTGTTTCCTGCTGCCACTTCCACTTCCACATAAATGAACACTCAATTTACTTTGCAAATTGTCACTTGAGCTAAAAAAATTCACTATTAGGTCACTGTGAAGCCATTCTTGCTGGTCTTGATTCCCTTTCACTATCAAATCTTTTCGTAGGTATGCCCAGATGCATGCCCAGATGAGTTCTATTAACTATATTTTTCTGTGATATTTGGGAGGTCCAGAAAACATTGTAGGTACCACATTGTGCTTTAAAATAGGTTTTATCCATTGAAATGTTTGTAAAGTATTGTCTTTATTCTTATAAATATAACCAGCCCATACGAGGAATACCGTTCACCCACTTCTGCTTATGTCCTTTATTGGAAGCACAATTGCTAGTGCAACCTGGTACTACACACTTTGCAGGCATCTGTTTATCTTTATAGTTTCGTTTGTGCAGGTAAATAATTAGAAACACATTAAAAATCACCTTCCACTCTTCTTGTTTACTCTGGAATGTTATGGTTGGTATGTCCTTTATTGGAAGCACAATTCCTAGTGCAACCTGGTACTACACACTTTGCAGGCATCTTTTTATCTTTATAATTTCGTTTGTGCAGGTAAAGAATTAGAAATACATTAGACATCACCTTCCAATCTCCTTTTAGTGAGTAGAGTCGGCCATGACTGAAGTGTCAATCTCAGTCACTATAATGCCTATTGACATTGACTTTTTTTCAGTGAAATGCGTGAAGAGCAAAGTGGGCTACTTTGCGGAACGTCTTCACGACGCCATGTCTGGATTGGGCACCAACGACAAAACCCTCATCCGCATCGTCGTTTCTCGTTCAGAAATCGACCTCGCTGACATCAAACAAGCCTTCCAGGACAAATACGGAAAGAGTCTGGAGAGCTGGATATCGGTAAGTCTGACGCCTTGCTTAATATGGTTGGTGTGGGTACTACTACCTAGCAAACGTGGATGACATGGCCCTTAAATGTACCATTGATGTTTCTGCTGTTTATTTGATGGTCATTTTGATGTGCCCATTGTGTTTGCTGGGGATTCTTTATCAAAGAAACAAGGCGTAATAAAAAAAGCTGGATTTGAAGTTACTATATTCTAGGCTTTCACTTATTTAGTGAAAGTCTTGTTTCAAACTAGGTTTTATCGGAGTTCAATTGAAAACGATGGGACAAATATTGAGGATATTTATCTAACTTAGTTTCACTACATAAAATGGTATTTATCAGTATTCTAGTTTATACAAGGCCTTCTGAAACTTTTCCTTAAAAAAGCTACAATTGAAATGACAATGAAAATATATAAATGAGTATGTCCAAAGTACCTGAAATTATATCGAATTCATCATAGCTAAAACAATGCTTTTTAAACAGATTTGGAGGTTTTAATTATATGGATATGTTTAGGTACAAATAGGTTTTTGAAGTGGCTAAACAACAAAATTATTATGGAATAGTGGTATATTGCAAATAAGCCAAAAAATGTTGTAATTTAACTGGTTTCTTTATTTTGAAAACGAATGTTTTTTGAAAGAAAACAAAAAAAAATATGTAATTTGTGCATACAGAGTGCTGTTTTAGGGTTATATAACAACTATAATAGATATTTTTGTTCCTGATATCAGTGGAAATGTTTAAATAAAAAAGAAAGTGAAGATAAAAATATTCGTTATTCTTGCTTAGGAATCATTAAATTCATTAATTTTTGAATTACTTTTGAGGCAATGGAGTATTGTTATCATTTTTTCAAGGGAGTTTCACGGAATAGTTATTTATTGCAACAACTGAAAGTATATTTCCATGATTTTTTTATTTTTTCTTTACATATTGTAATTCACAAAATGTACCGGTGAAACTATTTTTATTTGACTATGCAACAGATATTACCTCTTAACAACAAATTCAAAACCTTTTTGAGGGTACAATAAACTTTTTGAAAAAATCGCTAATAATTTTTTTCTACAGCAGTATTTATTTTGTTGGCCAAAAAGAAATAAAATGAATATTTTTTGCTATTTTTATTACGCCTAAAAGGGTATTTCGGAAAAATAACTACTTGAGACATGCTTTCCTAAATTTCAACGTTAAATAGCCCGTTTTTCCCCTTAACGTCCAACCTCAATTAATTCAACATTTTGATGTAACCTCATGTAAAATTGACAGTACATTTCAAATTCAAGTAGATTTTTAAAGGACTGTTTCGATTCGTCTTATCTTACTAACGTGGCCATTCGTTCCACGGTTGTCTCCAAGACTGTTCTGTCCAATTTCAGTTTTTGTATATTTCTTATGAGTGGCTGCAATATTGGTCTAATTTCCACATTAGTCTTGGTTTGGAAACACATATGTAGTTGCCATCTTTGCTTCATATTCAACCAACGAAATTCCTTAAATTTTTCTGATCGTCGGTCATACTTGCGAAGGCCATATTTTATATTATACGTACACAGGAATTTTGGATTTTTTGAAGTCTTTTAGCTTCAAATTTTGTCAAAAAGGGCCCATAAAATAAATCTGCATAATGTACGTGAGATAGTATAGGGTGATTCATTAAGACCTTTGTTTTTAAATTCTAAATAAAATACATAAAACGGAGTTCGACGACATATTTACTATAAAAAAAAAAAAACAATCTTTGACATTTACTTTTTAAAGATAATTTCATTTAAATGCTGGTCGTGGCTACGCTGTAGGTGGTCCATTCGGAGGGTCCATTCTGGATCACTCTTTCCTGCATTGCGACCGGTATCTGCCCAATTATGCGAGTGATGTTGGCTTCCAGGTCCGGAATTGTAACTGGTTTATAATAATAAACGTCTTTATTCACTACTACCACAGGAGGCGAGGTTTAGAACATGTCTACTCTTCCACCTAACCTCCAAGAATACAAAAAAAAAAAAAGAAAAATATAATCATTCGATCAGTACCATGGCAATAATATTATGATCTAGTGTTATACACCTATGTAATAGGAAATAAATGAGTTATCCTATCCAGACGAAAGTAAAAACAGTGATATTGTCATGAAACATACGTCATTATAATGTTATTTATGTAAACTGTATATAAAAAAAATTATCTAGCATACCTGTTTACCTAGGATCAGTACCGTGGCAATAATATTATAATTTAGTAATTTATACTTATATAATATTAAACAAATAATTTATCCTAACCAGCAGAACAAGAGACAATGATATTATCATAAAAAAAGTCACTACAATGTTATACTATATGAAGTGTATTTTTTAAGTGTGTTTATCAATAAAGACCTTTGACTTTACGTATCCCCAGAGGAAAAAGTCCAAAGGTGTGATACCACAGGATCTAGACGGCCAGCTGACAGGTCCAAAATGCGAAATTATCTGCTCACCAAAATGATTTCTTGATAAAGTCATTGTTTTGCGCGCTGTGTGTGCCGTAGCTCTATCTTGCTGAAACCAAATGTCGCCGACATTACGGGCTTCAATTTCAGGCAACAAAAAATCTGTTATCATAGTGCGGTAACGCTCTGCATTGACCGATGATTCCACCGGCCCATAAACCACACCACACAGTGCATTTTTCAGGATGCAACGGTACTTCGAGTGCCGCTTTGGGTTGTTCGTGAGCCCAAATACGGCAATTTTGTTTATTGACTTATCCGTTAAGCCAGAAATGTGCCTCGTCACTGAACAAAATTCGACGCGAAAACAGCAGATTTTCATTAAGCTGTGTCAGAGCCCATTGACTGAAATTTAAGCGTAAATTTAGGTCTTGACGCTTCAATTCTTGAACAAGCTGGATTTTGTAAGACTTAGATCCTTACGTAAAATTCGCCAAATTGTCGAATACGATAGGCCCAAATGCTGAGATCGACGTCGAATTGATCCCTCAAGGTCTTCAGCAGCACTATCCACTACAGCAGCAATATTCTCCTCATTACGGGCCTATTCGGTCTCATATGATCCAATAGCGTATACTGAGACTCAAATTTGTGGATGGTATTGGCAATAGTGGTCTCGGAAGGTCGATGATGCACACCATATGTTGCACGAAGTGCACGAAAAACTTGTCTTACACAACGATTATATTCATAATATAGCTGAATAATTTGGAGACGCTGTTGTGGTGTGTCTTTCCATAATTAAATGTCAAGCAATACTGAATCAAAATAGGATGACACTTTGACAGCTGTCACTAGTAATCTGCCAAAAAAAGTCATGCGAAAAACAAAGCTCTAAATGAATCACCCTTTACAAGATGTTCACATAAAATTTTCCTTTCAGTAGGCGGGATAATTTTTCGGCTATCATATTTTAATTTAATTGAAGCAGAAGATTAATTATATTTGCAGATGAATAATATTTTCAATCTCATGTACTGTCAATTTTATGTAACAATTTAGTGTTCAATTCATCCCTTTCATCCATTTGTGGCGCATGCGGTGTTATTTACTACTACTAGTAGATGTACCCTTACCACAATCTGTGAAGGTGACATAATCATCGCTTTCATTATCAAGTAATCCGAAAATGTAGGTGAATTCAACATTTATCATGATCTTTGGGTGTTGGAATTCCATCGGACTTAATCAAAGTTATGAATACTAAAAGAATGACATCACCACTCCTACATAATAATTATGTACAGGTTGACGCTATATACGTTTTCCAAAACGGTATAATAACTGCTTGTGAAAGATTGCTTGTCTTTGGTTCTCAAACAGAAATAGAAATGTTAATTTTCTAGTGTGACCTTATGTTGCGCTTATGAATCTTTTATGAGGATATACCGGGTGGGCCAGAATTTCCTTGACAGGTGGTATTCTCGTAACAAATAAAAGTTCAAACGGTAACTCAGTGGTATTTTTGAAAGTACTATAGGGTTTGCCCAATGTTTTTTTGTACTTCAACCCTCAAAACTGATCCCAACTTTTTTTCTACAGTTTTTCCTACACAAATTAAGTCCTTATTTTATTGAAAATCCTGTAGTACCTTTCTGTACACAAACCTAGTTTTTTTTCATAAGTGTAAGACAAATAAAATAAGGATTTGTTTCCGCGGTAATATTTCCGTAATAAAAAAATGTAGTCAAGTTGGTTGACTCAGTACTTCCCACACATTCCGATGATACCAGTTTTATTATTTTCCCACGGCATGAAACTATAGTCTAGATGGCCCTGCAATCAAATCATTGCTCGCCCGACCGCAAAAAAGTGTTTTATTCTACTAGCTACTTCTTTCACAGGTCAATGGACAATATATCATGAATACAACAAATTTTTGAGTTTTACAAACCCCCACCCCCGAACCACCCCAATTTCACTTCCAACCAAAAATATTTTTAAAATGATCAGGAACCCCTAAAACGTCTAAAACGAAGTTTGAGGTGTTTTTTATATTTTTAGTTTTTTTATTATTGCCGCGCCGCCACTGAAATGATTTCTAAAAACCATACGCGCTTTACATACTCGTCGCTGTAATAAATCGGTGTCAAAATGTCATTAAAGTCAATTCAGAAGTTTCCACGTAACACAATACAAAACGATCCAAAGTAATACTCGTACCTATGTATTTTGTATGCATCAGAAAGTTCCAAGTCCCTTGGTTTCTGTAATCAGCAAGACAATGTTCGGATGGACCTAAAAAAGTGTATTATACCGCTAGGTCTTTCTCTGGAACCCCTAAAACGTCTAAAAACGAAGTTTGAGGCATATTTGAAATTTTTCGTTTTTTGCTAATTACTCCGCCGTCCATGCACCGATTTTTAAAATTGTAGCAACATTACCTACTACGACCCTACACCATATCACTACTCAAATTTCATCAAAATCTATGCAGCGGTTACTGAGATTAGGAGGCTAGAAGAACGCCAACAGACAGACAGACAGACCGACGGAAATGAGTGACGTGGATTTTCGTTATGTAGGCGTCATAAAACGCCCAAAAAGCTTATTATCTCAAAATCGAAAATTTTCGCGATCACAATACTCCCTTCACCTATCGGTGTAGGAAGTAAAAGGATCAAAAGACATTTTTTTTTCCGAAAGTATGGTATATTAAGTACCCTTAAAAACCACAACAATTAGTTTTGTTTTTTATCCGTCTTTTTTTGCAAAGATATGCGTCAAACGAATTCTTATTTTATTTAATATTATGCTTATGATTTTACGTAAAAAATTAATATGGGTATGATATCAAAGGTAGCACAAGATTTTAAAGAAAATATGGATATTAATTATGTAGGAAAACCTATAAACCTATGGAGTGCTATTTGAAAATAAACAGTTGGGGGTGACTTTTCTGGGTTGACGTACAAAAAAAATGTTTTGAATACACTGTATAGTACCTTCAGAATTCCTCAGTTCTTACTTGAACCGTTTTTCGTTACGTTCTTCAAACACGATAAATGTTTGTATGCTATAAAAACATGGCCTATTTATAACCAACCAGAATCTTCAAGAATGTAGTTGCGTAACTGATAAGATTCGCCTTCTCTATTCGTCTCAACTTCCACAGCTATATATATGCTCATTCCCCGTTCCATTACTGCTAGAAACTAATTGCAGTTCGACGAAAACGTATATAGCAACCAACGGCAACGGCGTCTTGCATGAAGACTTAAAAGGAAAGCTATTTAAAAGTTTCCACGAAGAGAAAATTAAACTGGAGTCAGTCGTATTCCAATTAGACGACGATTTTAGGACGCCTGTTGAAGTATTATATAAGATTGCCACTTTTAAATGACTTCGTTTAAGTTAAGGGTGTCTCAAAGGGCTTTGATGCATTGCTACGCTCTACTGGGTGTCTGAAAATAATGTCTAGAATTTAATTCCTATGAATAAGTTCTTCCTGAGCGGACGACTCTAGGACTAGATCTTGAAATGAGACATTGAAAATAGTTTTTGTTGGTTATTTGAAGACTGATAGAGATAACTGGAATAAATTTTGACAGTTTACTCAACACTTTTTAAACCACTAAAAATGTGGAGTTTCACTCTTGAGTGAGTGCCAACAAGAATAATGGCTGGTAGTTTTTCTTTCATTTCAAAATTTCTAATCATTCTGCAGATTTGTCAATATCTAGTACATTTCAGTATCTAGTAGGCTGTGAAAAATAGCCATTTCTGGCATACTCCACCTTCTCTTTGACCTTAGGTATGTTACTGCTAAAGCTTCTGGTTAGAACTGATATCTTATAAGGATTTTTTTATAGTTTCGTCTGGATACTCTAGTTCTCTACGTATCTTTCTGCTAAGTTAGTTATTTTCTTCCATCTGATCAGTTTTTTGATTATTTTTCATGGCCTGCTACATTGCTTATAGGTAGGAAAATTGAAAAACACCGACTTGATTGAAAATTTTATGTAGCATGAATACTACAAAAGATTGATATTAAAGTACAAAAACAATTCAAATTTGACAGTTTAATCTAAGCTAACCTATCACGTGCTTAGTTACACCGCAAAGTGACAGCCTTCTAAGGTTTATAGTCACAGCAATATTCAATTATTTTTAGACATCTGCTTATATCACAACATAATTATTTGCGCCTAAAAGGTTCGTTTTAAGTACAATTTGTACTGTAATTGATGAAGTCAAACTAGAATTGGCTAAGGAATCCAAATATACAATATACAGAATCTGGGATTGATATAGAAACTGAGATGTTCAACAGTTACTTCGTTTCTGTACATTTCTGGGACAACTTTGACACACCAATCATGATTTCAACAATTTTTAGATAGCTTTCCGCTTTGTTTGAGTACCCGTGCATAAAATCAATATTTATTGGTATCCTCTTAAATAGCTTCTATAGCTTAAGGGCATCTCTGTCGCCTATGAAGGTCTTTGTAACAGCGTCTTATTTTTTCATTTATTAATTAGACGATTTTGACTCGGCGAACTGCACAAATTGCACAAATTTCAATGAATTAAAAAAATAAATAATAAGGAAGATCATTGATTAACACTATTTATTTCGAAGTGCTTATGAGGACTATATAGAATGTTATTGTACTTGCCAGACAAAACTTCTCTTTGTCAATTTTTTGCTGCTGCTTTCACTCAAGGCAAGATAACATGTTTCCTCTGCCTCATAATAGACACTTGAAAGACACCTATTTAATGAATAAAAAATGCCGCAATTGGAGTTTTGAATTAAAAAAAATATATTTTTTGTGATAAATGGAAAGATCATATATGTAAGTTTTATAACAAAACTGTTTTTGTTTTCTTTTTTTTTCGCAATAATTCAAAAGTTATATCAAAACAAAAATGGATTTTTGAATCCATTACCGAAAACACGCCGACGGCTTCCGAACCCGTGTGACGTCACAAGGGTGGTCACGATGCTCCTTTGACCAACGACGTTCTACATCGATAATACATTCTAGATTCCCAGCCAATCGTGAAAATACTTGTAACTAGTGTATATTTGTTGCAACGTAGACAATGAGTGAAGTTTGCAGCTCGAGACGAAGTCTACGATCGAAATAAATATCTTTTCGAATGTTTGAAATAAGATTACAAATGCCAATAATAAAGTTACCCACACACCCATCAGCACACCAACACACATTTTTTTTTCTACAATCGACATAATTACCTATGTTTTTAATTCAAATGTTATTAGATATTTTACAAGTACAACAAAAATTACGAATAAGTTTACTTTTTTTTGATTAGTTTCATTTTGATATCGCAATCAGAGCCATTGGCGATTGATATTCATGGACAAGCTTCATTTCGACTGATTTTTTCAATATTCTCCACCGGCTCCGGTGCTCTGCTTTGGTACTATGTAGTGCAAGTATAATGTCTAATAAAATTTGATTCAAAAACATATTCATGTCGATGGTAGAAAAAAATGTGTGGAACATGAGTAAAAATCATATCAATAATTTTTTTGCTACAAAAAAAATAAAATAAAAAAAGAGTTGCAAGGCCTGGGTTTCGAACCAACACCCGCTCGAACACAGATTCACCGTTTAACACTCTAAACCACTGCGGCACCCTACGTTGCGTAGGAAGTCGCTACAACGTAACATGTTTAATTAGGTACTTTTTTACTAGAATTTGTAATCTAATTTCAAAAATTTCGATCGTAGACTTCGTCGAGCTGCAAACTTCATTAATCCTCTATCTTGCAACAAATATACAGTCGTTACAAGTATTTTCACGATTGGCTGGAAATCTAGAATCTATTATCGGTGTCAGACGTCGTTGGTCAAAGAAGCATCGTGACCACCCTTGTGACGTCACACGGGTTCGGAAGCCGTCGGCGTGTTGTCGGCACTGGATCTAAAAACCCATTTTTATTTGGATATAACTTGAATTATAGCGAATAAAAAGAAAACAAAACTAGTTTTATTATAAACCTTATATACAATCTTTCCATTTATCACAAAAAAATTATTCAAAATCTTAATTGCAACGAGTTTCACAGACGACAAAGTAGCGATGCCTTGGAGTTATACAAAAATTTGACAGGATGTAAACAAATAATGATTTTATCAACGTGCACTTAGACTAGTAGTTTTAACCATCTGCATGAACTATAATTGACATACCTATCCTTTGCAGGGCGATACCTCCGGAGATTACAAGCGAGTCCTTTTGGCTATCCTTGGAAACTAAATCTCTCTGGTTAGACCGCACTGTTTGTTATCCTTAGATGTATAGTTACACGATATGCCTTCACACTAAAAGCATATATAGCTTAACATCATATACTGCCATCTTATAGAAATGTTTCGACACAGCCACCCACGATATTTTTGTATGTTGTTTTTGTTTGCAGGACGATTGCAAGAGCGAAGTTCGGTATGTTTTGAGGACGCTTTCTTGTTACGGTTAAACTTACCTCAGGTCTCACTCTTTCAATTTTCTCTAACGTTCTAAATGTCAGTGTAAGTGATCATCTGCTTGTTTGATGTTTAATATTCGAATATATAGTCCTTTTTGAGTATAGGTTTAGTCTATGATCTGCAACAAGTTGATTTTCGGCTTCTAGACTGACATATCTGACGTCAGTCTTCTAGATGAAAGGCTAGGTTCAAAAATAAGTATAAGAATTTACCTTCAGTGTTTTAACGTCATTATTTTATATTATGTGTCCTAGGAAGATCTATTTTGTTACTATGTGTAGTGAAATGACATTCTGTGCAATGAAATAATCCATAGTTAAAATTTCAGAGTTTAAGCTAAACATAGAGGCAGTAAAAACATTGGTAGGCAGACACTATTTCTCTGCTGTTACTAATATGTATCACGCTAAATGATTCTATTGTTATTTCACTATTTCTGAAAGTTTTTTCAACTTGATATTGAAGCTTCTTCAGTCCTTTCATTTAGTTGAGAGATGAAATAGATCACATATTCTTCCCTTGTCTTTTTTCACAAGAAGTCAGTAAATGGTTTAGACAATTTAGATATAATAAATTTTAACTGTATCTTAGTTGTTTAATTTGAGTGTAGTTTTATCGTATTTTTAATATAACAAAAAAAAATTGCTAATCTCTTAGAGTCGTTTTTGAGATCAAGTTTACCAACTCAGCTGCCTCTGTTTCTATATAGTTTGTTTATCTATGCTGATGCTCTGATCAAATGTAAAAACTTCTTCCTTGGCTTCAAAACTACCAATCAGATGATCATAATTGTTAAGTCAACTGTTGTAAGATGAAAATTTTATTCTCGAATGTTTGATATTAATTCCTTTAGTTTCTTCTTTAATATAGAGGCCTTAATGTTATGAACAAGCCTTACACTTCTGAAGTTCATAGATTCTATGATGTTGTAAAGAGTTTTAGTTTGAGTTTGAAGAGGGTGCAGGGCATTTCCATACTATTTATGAATCGTACTTTTTATATGTTTTATGTATGTTTTCGGAATATATTTTAAATGTTTGTATATGTTAGCTTTAATTGGTGCTTAATAAAATATGTACGTAAAAAAATTGAGTTTTATTTTCTGTGTAATATACTAGAAACACCTGATATTTGAAAAGGGGGGCGCCCAAAATTTATCATAAAAAACTTAAAACGAAAATCCTACCCGACTTGTTGAGCCTGGAGTTTAGCCTTGCATGTAATAAGTTTTCCGTTTATCGAGTTTTTACTTATTATTTATCAAAAATTTATTTCTTAAGACCTATTGACCAAAGATGCTGTTTGGCTTCTTAAGTCAAACTATTTTACATTATTAGTACCTCTCTTTTTTGTAATGGTTATTTAAAAGTGTACCAAATAAAGAAAATAGCGTAAAGAACTGTTACAAATTTTAAGTAAAAAAAAATTGGCAAATTTTTATGAAAGTTTTATTAACAATTCAAATGCACACACGAAACATTTATATAACTTTATAAACAACTTTATTTGTTAAAATATTATATAAAAACCTCTCCAAAGTTAAATGACAAAATTTTATATCAAGGAATATTTTAATAAATATTTTATGCAATAGTCATAGCGATTTCTACTGTTCAATCTATTGCTTTTGATTATAAACTGTTTCAGTATCTCTTTAAATTCCTTGAATAGGAAATAAATCACTAAACTATAGAAAAGGGTTCACTACAAATTATTTGTACAAATAAGCCTATATCTACAGCTGCATCTGTATGAGTTTTTGTACCTTTTATTCAGCATGGTTTTTCAAAGAATATACAGAGCAAGAAAAATAAGTACTTTAGTGATAGTGATCCTTTACACATGGTGGTCTTCAAGTATAGTATATTGGGGGTATTGACCGGGGATATTGTAGGTTATTCCAATAAAATTGATCATATAAGATAGGTCTGTATATTGAAAATTGCGATAAGGCAATGATTTATTACTCAGTAAAATACGTTGCGTAATGTAATCATTTTGTGATAAATTTTATGATATTATTTGGTAAATTTTATGATTTGATTGTTTGCTTACCAACTTTTCATCTCACGATGGCTTACCAACCGTGGAAATGGAGGGTCACCCCATAGTCGAATCACCTTCTGTCAAGCTTTTAGGAATCAACATCAACAATAACATGTCCTGGCACGACCACGTCGTCAGTATTGCTAAAACGGCATCCCAGAAGCTTGGAGTTTTGTTCCGCTGTAGGAAGTTGTATACACCAGAGCAACTGCTGCTGCTGTACAAGGCACAGATCCGACCATCGCTGGAGTATTGCTCCCATGTCTGGGGATGCGCTCCGAAGCACTCTCTAAAGCTTCTGGACACTATCCAGAAAAGAGCTATTAGACTAATCGATACGCCAAACCTCACAAAGGACCTCCACAGCCTGGAACATCGTAGGAGGGTGGCTGACCTATCCCTGTTTTACAGATTCTATCACGGAAGATGTTCGAGTGAGCTCTCTCAGACAATAACACCACAGGCCGTTCGAACCAGGAAAACTAGAGAAGCTCTGCGAGCTCATCCTTACCAGGTCGAGGTCCTTACTCCCCGAACTAGTCTCCTCCAGCATTCCTTGTTTTGGAGAACTTCGACGCTGTGGAATCAGCTGCCGGGGAATTTGTTTCCCGACGGCTACAACCTGCAGCGTTTCAAATCTAACGTGAACCGATACTTATCCTCTCGCAGCGCTTCTACAGCGCCATAGGCTTTAAGCCTTTGCGGGAGGCCGACCATAAAAAAAAAAAATCTCAAAATTGGGGGGGGGGGGATATACAAAATGAATTTTGCCAACTTTTATACTACAAGTCCTTAAAGTAAAAGTTTTGAGGCCCATTCAAATTATGAAATGAAATGCAACATGAAATCACACTGAAAAAGACAATATGTTGGATTTATAGGAGTTTCTACGTCCAGAAAAGGTCATTAAATGGAACTTACTAGATCTGAAGGGTCTTTACAAGACAGTGAAAGTTATATTCTTGTCTAGAAGGGAGAGATCATGCAGATACATTTGTTTTTCACTTGAACTCATAGTGGAAGGTATATTGTTTTATACTTCCAAACACTGTTTGGTTTAAGCACATTGCAAAGCATGGTAAAACTTAATTTTGTATAGTTTTATGGAAATTATATGTTGACATAGGTCCTCAATATCTGTTTGTCTTCAGGATTAACACAAAGATCTACTGGCGTTTTATTCACAGTAGTTATGGTAAAAAAAGGCATTATATTAACATCTTAGTTTCACAACCTTAGTTCAAAAATTAATGCTTAAAAAACTATACATGCCTAGACAGAGACAAAAACATCATACAGGCGTTAAACGGTAACTGTTTTTGATATGTTATCTACAACTATACAAAGTAGGTACTACTCAGAGGGCTCTACATTATTATTTGATCATTTGATTTCTTGATGGAATATAAAATTTTGCCACAGGCATTATTATACAATGAAGGCGAAGGCATAGGGCGATTAACTCCACCAAAGCAAGTTTTCATCTGGAATGGAAGAATTATGTTTTATGCACCTGATTTAGAATAAAGTTTGACTTAAAACTGTGTACGATTTAAGTTTATACAGTCGGACGGAATGTAAAGTTTCAAATGAAATAGAGAGGAGGCCAGAGAACAGATCTGCAATGTAACGTTGCCCCAAACTTCAAGTCATACAAATATACAGGGTGTAACTATATAAGTGTAAAACATTTAAGGAGGTGATCTCTCATCAAAAAAAAGATAGGATCTATCATACAGGGTGTCCCAGAAATAACATGCCAGAGTGACATGGAAGGTAGATTGGCTTTAGATCAATCAGATAACATCGATATGACCTTAGTAAAAGTTTTCTAGTTTTCGAGATATTGCCACTTTTAAGGTTTTTAAAAAAAATCCTACTTTTGGTCCTTTTGTTGCCTGGTATGGCTATAAGGATTTGCGGACTTATGATCTTTTGTTTGTGGGACTACTATTAATAGTTGGTTGAGTCGACAGAGTATTGATTTCATTGAGAACTATCACGGTATGTTAAAAAAACAACCGAATTTTTAGATTTTGTGTCAATGCGAAGACCTTAACCAAGGTTTAACTGATTACTGTGACAACGAATGAACCAGACTGAATCAGCAAATGCTCTTAAAAACCGACCTACTTAATGCTCTTTCAAAAATAGTATAACATTTATAGGTTCTTTCTACTAAAAATTGAATAGCCCCAAGTTTTGACATAGAAGTCGGAATACTTCTACGTCTAAAACGCCTACATACATTGTCCTTTTTAATTCGTTGTAGGCATCAAAATAATGGATAGAACATAAAGCTGTTTTTTTATTTCCATTGATTTTTAGTTACTATAACAGATTTTCAAAATGTTTACCACCCACTCTTATACACAACCTTATCTTCTTAAAAATTGTTTTCAATAAAATCAATACTCTGTTGTCTTAACCAACTATTTATAGTAGCCCAAGAAAAAATACTTAAGCAACTTCATCAATCCTGTCAAACAGACGATGGTGAAGATGATTTGAAGAAAGGAACTCAACTGTTAGAAATATATGCCCTGGAGATTCAGATGTATACAGCACAGAAGAACAACAAAAAACTAAAAACCCTTTATGAACAATCTCTTCATATTAAGTCGGCTATACCACATCCACTGATTATGGGTGTTATCAGAGGTAATGTTGTAATATATACTGTTCTCAAGTAAATTTGGAACACTTTGAAAAAAAAGGGATATTCACATTAAAAATGGCAGTACCCTCTTTAGTACACATTGAACACTTGTTGTTCATTCACAATAAAGCATGGCTTTTTGTCCATCCAAAAACAATGATATCTTGCAAATGTGGCGAGAGACTAGTTGGTTGTGTAAAAATGCCCTCTAGAAGAGGACAGCCCTAGTTTATGCAGTTACCACCCTTTGAATGCTGTCGGATTGTAAGACAATAAGAATGTAGTGCTTCTTTCTTTGAATGGTGTCGGATTGTAAGACAATAAGAATGTAGTGCTTCTTTCAGAGCAATAGAAAGCCAAATAAAGATTTTCGATTTTTTTAGGGACACCTGCCCGCCCGAGAGATCTGAAATTTTTGATTTTCATCGAACGAGAGCAAGACTCAAAACTGCAACTGGATTTGTAATCAGCACCTTGAAATTATCCGAAACGCGAAGTTTCATCTCAATAAAAAGCCAAATAAAGATTTTCGATTTTTTTAGGAACACCCGCCCGCCCTAGAAATCTGAAATTTTTTATTTTCATCGAACGAGAACAAGACTCAAAACTGCGACTGGATTTGTAATCAGCACCTTGAAGTTATCCGAAACGCGAGGTTTCATCTCAATAGAAAGCCAAATAAAGATTTTCGATTTTTTTAGGAACACCCGCCCGCCCGAGAGATCTGAAATTTTTGATTTTCGTCGAACGAGAGCAAGACTCAAAACTGCGACTGGATTTGTAATCAGAATATTGTCGTATCTACCGTTTTTCTGGAAATATAATAAATTAAGTCCACAAATCTTTATAGTCATAACAGGCAACAAAAGGAGTAAAAGTAGGAATTAAAAAAAACCTTAAAAGTGGCAATATCTCGAAAACTAGAAAACTTTTGCTAAGGTCATGTCGATGTTATCTGATTGATCTAAAGTTAACCTACCTTCCATGTGACTCTGGCGTGTTATTTCTGGGACACCCTGTATAAAGAAACTTCATTGGACCATTCCTTGTTAAGATACAGCTCCCGTTCCTTTTTTTCGATGAGGAATCAGCCCCTTAAATATTTTACACTTATTTAGTTAGGTGCACCCTATATAGCAATTATAAGGCGTGGCGACTTTCTGTTTTCTTTAACTAGCCAGATCACTCCATTGCTATTGTCAGAATCTGTCCATTTTGTTAAAAAGATCTTTAACATCATTAGCAAGCGTGAGTGAATACACCCTGAATTTTAGTGTTGTTACAAGCAAGGACATACTCCCATTCCAGAGAAAAATGAATGGACTTTATAATGTACAGGACACATTTAGAACAACTTTGAGCACCCTATATAATAAAACACACAAATATTGCATTTATCAAATCATTACAGCACCCGGTAGGTATGGAGTTAGTTCGTTCGGACGGAACAAAGTCATTTTGCTCACTATTTTTTTTACAGGATGGTGATAAAAGCTCATCACTCACAATATCTCTGATGGAAGAATCCTTATATCCTACAAAATTATATTTGCTCATAAATATTCATTCAATTTTATGACGTCAGAATCATCATCAACATCAGAAGGGATCATGGTTGAAAGAGGTGTAAGACCGCTCTTATTCAATATGTATACAGGGTCTATTTTCAAAGAAGCTGTGGAAGGAATCGACATATCATGACTGATTATAGAAGGAACAGTCCAAAAGTTCAAGCGTCGCGTCGGTACAATGTCTTTGTGTTGGTTGAAGACATCGGAAGATGGTTTGAGATTTTCCGCATTGCTGTACTTTGAACTACATTAGCTATTTGGATCGCCAACCTTTGAAAGGAGACGGCGTCGTAAGAAGAAGAATCTCATGGAGTTAACTGCTGTTGGTTTAATATTAAGAACTATTTTTTATATATGTAGTTTTTTCAGTGTAGTGTAAACTAGTATTAGTTGGAATATGTGACATCTTGTACAAATGTTACTCAGGCTATTGTAGATTGTAGAAATTATCTAATAGCAAATACTAATTTTTGAAGGATATAAGAACACTTTTTGTTTATACTGTTGTAGATTACTCATCAATTTTTGCACACACTTTTCTCCACAGCAAACAGCACCACCTTCTTTTGCTATATAATTAATTAATTAATTTATTATAATGGAAAAACATGATGATAAAAAAGACATAGTTAGATTTTTAAACTATACATGATTATACATCAGCCTTCAGCCAAGTGACATCCAATCTTAGGACGACAAGTATCTTTTTGAATGTTATTGATGACACTTACACTGTGGTTGTCTGTGACTTATTTTTCTTTGCTGGTGTACCGACATATTTACGGAACTAAGTCACAAAAAACAGTTTTAGGAGGCTACCTAATCAACTAATACATGTCACTTATCTAAAATAATCCTCTTTCCAATATTTTCTGCTTTTAAGAAAACTACGGAGGTAGCACAGCTTATGCAATATGATTTAAGGGCTGATAGAGAGCATTGACTATTTTTTGTTTGTTTGCAAATGTGTATAATGAGTTTGTCGATTTTAGCTCTCACTGACTCACTGAAGTAACTGAAGAGAGTTTATACAGAGCCTCTGTCTGTCCGTCCGTCCGTCTGTTCGTATACAAAAGATATCCAAAACTACAGGTGCTAGAGAAACTAAATACAGATTAGGAATCGGCATGAAAAACTAGTCCGGGAAAAATCCGGTTTTGTCAATATCGCTTCCGGTTTAGAAAAATTGAATTAAATTACGATAGGTAACTGACGACGTATTATGTACGGTGTATTGATATTTCTGATGCACAGGCAGTGTGGCCGAGCAGTTAAGACGCTAGGTACCAGTCCGAAAGCGCGTAAGTTCGAATCTCACCGCGGTCAACAACCTTTTTTTCTTTTTTTATAAGATTAAACGTTAAATTTGTTAAATCCTGTTTTGTCATAATAATGAAAAAATTAAATTTTTTTACCAACAAATTTCACAATGAGAGCGCTGTTTGAATTTCCTCAAGTAAATTCTTTCCAACTTTCCAACTTTATACCCATAGGTAGTTAGCAGAGCAATTATTGATGAGTAATATACAACAATCTTTTTCTCGTACCATCCAGTAGTGTATATAACATTGGTCTATAACTGAAGCACTTTTCCAGCTGCTAGAAGGGCCTAGTACAGGCAGCCCCTGCTATAGCACAAGTCTGTCTGCTTGGTGAAGCTGGATTCGATAAACCGCTTTCTCTAATGGGCGACAACGCTGGGGTTTTGGTTCTATGTACAGCACTCCTCCTTCTCCGTCTGAAATGAAAAAGTAGGTATTACAAAAAAAAAGAGTCTAGTTGATTGACTCAGTACGCCCGTAGGCATAAATATTGTTTGGTTTGTCCTATGTATAAGTTGGGGCAATCTTTACAAGGTATTTCATAAACCAAATTGCTATGCATGTCCTTTTCTAATGCAGGTTTCAGGCTTGAAAATACTGCACGGGTTGTTGTAGCAGTAACAATATTTAAATAAACGCATATATAAACACAAGTATGATATTAAAAATAAAAACCTGAATTCTACCGCCCTCAGCAAACATGCTATAGAAAATAAACATACCATCGATTTTAACAACGTTAAAACTTTATGCAAAGAGAAAGATTGGTATAAAAGAAACATCTTAGAGATGATACATATAAAAAAAAGTTCTAACAGCATGAATTTCAGGACAGATACAAGCAATCTTTCATGCATATATACAAATTTAATAAATGGAACATAGCCTATACTTTCTTCCATCTTAATATTTACCTTCCTCCCTCGATATTTAATTGTTAAAAAAAAATTAATTGTAAATGTTAGTCATTTTGTATCTGTTTGACAATTCTGATATTTTATTTTAGTTTTAATACCTGAAGATGACGCCTAATAGAAGCGTCGAAACGTCGTAAAATTTTATATTTTGGAAATATAATAAGTGACCGTATCCCAAGATTCTTTTACTAAATATATATATAATTATGTAAAAATCAACTCAAACTATATAATATACAGAATAAGGATGGTAAAGGTGGTAAGCTTATAAATTGACAATCTCCAATTCCTAGTAGTTTCCAGTTTAAATTCAGTTTTAGGAATTTTCATTAAAATGCAGACCTCCAAACGAAAACTCTAATAAAACAAAACTTTATTGCCATTATTTCGTCATTATCGGCTAAAAGAAAGTGATCATGTATCAAACACTTTGCGAGATACATAGGTAGTTAGTGTCAAAATCAGCACATATTGAATAGTGAATTCAAAAAACGTTACAAAAGAATGAATTTATCTTAAAAAGTCACCAAATAACTAACCGTATACTTTGCGGTAAAAACATACGCATCTTTCTAGTTATCCATTGGTACCATAAACGTACTGAAAATGTGGTAATCACAGGCAATAAGATAGCATTTAAGCTCTCGTTTTGCATGTCGCACTGCAATACAGGTCTCAACTATAGTTTTGTGGCAATTCGTTGTATATCTTCTGTTTGTGGTTTTTATGGTCAGCCTCCCGCAAAGGCTGAGAGTCCATGGCGCTGTAGGGACTACGACCTGGTAAGGATGAGCTAGCCAAGCCTCGCTCTAGTGTTCTTCGTTTGGGCGGCCTTCGTTGTTATTATTTGGGAGAGTTGACTTGAACATCTTCCGTGATAGGATCTGTAAAACAGGGACCGGTCGATGTTCCAGGCTGTGGAGGTCCTTTGTGAGGTTAGGCGTATCGATTAGTCTAATTGCTCTCTTCTGGATAGTGTCCAGAAGCTTTAGAGAGTGCTTCGGAGCGCATCCCCACACATGGGAGCAATACTCCAACGATGGTCGGATATGTGCCTTGTAGAGCAGCAGTAGTTGCTCTGGTGTATACAGCTTCCTACAGCAAAACAAAATTCCAAGCTTCTGGGATGCTGTTTTAGCAATACTGATGACGTGGTCGTGCCAGGACATGTTGTTGTTGATGCTGATCCCAACAAGCTTGACGGAAGGTGACACTACTATTGGGTGACCCTCTATCTCCACAGTTTCCACTGTTGGTAAGCCAAGGTGAGGCTTCTTCGTCAGTGTTATTGCTTGAGTTTTCTGTACGTTAAACTGTACTTTATTTACTAATCCCCACTCAACAATTGTTTTGATATCTACGTTGGGTTGTGAGGCTGTCGACGACGTACCGTCTCCTAGGATGGTAGTGGATTACCTGCGTCCGTACTCTCTAACTTAAGAGATAGAAACATGTTTCTATCACCATGACGATCGGGCAGTTTCGGATGCCTATCACGTGTCTACTACGCTGTCACGGCACGCTGTCATATTTACGAGGCCACCCGATCCCATAGAGCATAGTGCATAGAAACACGTTTCTAAGTTAAAGAGTACCGGCGCTGGTTCCATGCACGATATTAATGTACTGTCCTAGACACTTTAGTTCTGGGTTACTTTTTATGTTATGTTCTGGTTATGTGATCTATGCAATAAAAACAACTATTATTAATTTATGATACATCGTTGCACATGTTTTTTTATTGACCGGATAACTTTCCGAAACGCCATCCTACTGTAACACGTTTACCTCCCCCACCTGTAGAGCGGCCTCCTGGTGCCGATGCACCTCTGTTGCTGCTGCAGCGCCTGCAACGCGTCCGCCAGTTCCGTTTCCGAGATGAGCCGCCTTCTTGGGGGTGGCAACGGGGGTTGCCCGCCCCTGGGAGTCTTCGCGGGGGTCTCCGGGTAGCACGGCACTGGCACCAGGTTGCTCACCGTCTGCACGCCGCCGCTGCACTCCATGGCGTTTCCGTTGCTCGGAGCCACCTGATTGCCCCGAGCTGAGGACGGGGGTGTTGGAGGCTGGGGGTGGGAGGGCCGGCGTTTCGTCTGCCCCAGGTTGCCTGCGAAATGATAAGCTGGTTGAGTTTAAAAATCTTACAGGGAAAAATAGAAAGAAAGAACAGCGTTTTTTTTCCGATTTTCTGAGAATTGGAAACACTAGAAACGAAGGAAGCTTTAAAAACTGAAACTTAAGTTGAAGCAGCATTATAATATATAATATAGGAACGTATCCAGGATTTGGTTTTGGAAGGGGGGTCCAGATTAGACTTGCCACCTTAAATTTGCTCTCGTAGGGGGGCAGACGGCATTATATAACGTTTCGAGGGGAGGTCTGGACCCCCTAGACCCCATCCTTAAATATGTGCCTGATATAATACTACGTTTTATACAGTTGGGACTTTTCTTCACAGTAGCGTGCCAAGGTCTTCGGGGGCCCTCCCGCAATTTTTTCACGGGGCCCCCCTCCGATATAAAAAAATTATATTTCAAATCGGTTTATAGATAGAAAAAATTTGTTGTGACCTTAACTTAGAAACTAGAAACAACTGAAAAGCGGTGCAAATCTGAGGAACACTACTGATGAACAACTGATTTTTCTCGAAAATAAAATCAAAAAATTCCCTAATACTGTTAAGTTTTTTCAGGCTTACGTATAGGAGATTTTTTATTTGAATTAGTTCCGACGCAAGATTTTGTGTGAGATCGTCTGGATATTTTTCAACTGGTTCTTTACTTTATTATTAATTCCCACTTCTTGCACTACAATAAGTGTTTTGGGGTTTAAAATATCGAATTTTGAATGCCTCATATCTATTTTTTAGTTGTACTAAAATAGTTCTAAGCATGTGTTGAATACTAAAATTCTTAAATGATGTTTAGGGTCTTCAATTGGTTCATCAACCGCCATTTCATCAAAAAACTTGTTAGTAGTACGAATTCTTTTGTCTGTAAATTGTGGCTCAATATCCCATAGTTTTGCTATTGTCATTGAAGTTTCAAAATTATTTTCAAAAATATTTCTAAAATTCCCTAATTGGTCTGAAACATATCCAATGTTTTGTCCAATATCTATATCACTTTTTTGCAAACATTTTGAAAAAAAATGACGTTTTCAAATATTTTTCCTTGAAATGTCAATAAAAATATAAATTCAAAATATTATTTTGTAAGACCTTTGCCTCATCACTATCAGATTTTTTCTTTGCAATTATAGCTAGATTCGACAAACATTTGACGACGACTAAACAGTTACTTTTTAACGAAATTAACGATTAGACCCTGGATGACCACCTCGTGCGACATAGTTTTTTTAAGGTGGATCCCACAACGAGGCAAACTTTCGCGCGAAAAAAAAAACACATAAAGCGACGGAATGGTGTCAAAGGGGGCCCTTTTGGATGCTCGGGGCCTCCTCGCACCGCGGGCCCTGCGGGCTCTTTCGGCACGCCACTGTTTCTTCATAAGGCATATAGTACTCGCCAAAAGGAATTATTTTTTCAATAACATACAAACGCAATGTTTAGGGATATCAAGATATTGACCTATAATGAAATCATCATTTCTGATTCCGTCCCTGTGCAATTAGATCAAAACAGACACAAAAAACGCAAGTCGTTACGGAGCATACTTAGAAGTTCTCGTTTACGGTCTCTCGAGTTGTTGACGTGCTACATCACACTTCAAAAACAACAAGAATGGTGCAACTGTAATAACTATAATGAACTGGTGGACATGATTTTAGTGTACAGTCAATGTGGTGAAAATTACTCTCAGACTTCGCGAGTGTATGCTGATCCTTTCCCTGACCGTATTTGTCCTGCACCCTGTCGATTTGTCCATCTCGTGCAAAGAGCTAGACACAGGATGTTTGCATCTACATCACGGTGGACACGCTGGAAGACTAGACAGCTTCCAATGGTCATCAAAGGTATTTCTTTACTTTTCAGCTATGCGAGTTTCGAACTGTAGGTATCTGTTGAACTTATGTGACAGGACCGCACTTAAAATTTCGCAGCGAATGGATAGTAGGTATTTTCTTGCAATTTTTGAAATTTCAAAGGCAGTTGCTTCTGAAAGGAGAAGTCCCAACTTTTAAAACACCCTGTATATACGACTCTATAATAACGATATACGCAAAGCTCAAAAATGCAGTCTAATTATTAGAGAGAATAACTAGGTCAAACAGCAGGAGTGACTTACGTAGCGAAATATAAAAAAAAGGTGTATTGCAAAGGACGATATATTCCTCCTCGAACCCAATTTTTCAAACAGACATCTCACACAATGACGTAGATGCAAACACCCAAAAAGACTCAAACGCTGTTTCCCTGTGAAAGAACCTGGATAGCATTAACGCATGGGAGCTCAACAAGATGGTAAACTTCAATGCTCCCAAAACCCCAGGGCTTTTTAAGGATTTTTTTTCAACTACCCAGTGGACTTCTTTTACTTACTGACTATCAAAAACCTGATGGCACATAATCACAAATCATGATTGATAATTAATTCAAGAGCACCAATTCTTAGATTAATTTTAAATACAATAGAATAGGTACCTCCTTTATGAGTTTGACCATATCTTGTGGATGAAAAATAGAAAAAAAAACTACTACCCAGTTTTGAATATTGAACTACTCAAATTTTGTTTTCAACTACACTTTTGTGTTCAGCTGCCCATTAGAATAAGCACTGCAAAACACTGTTCACTTTCAAATAAAAAGTGCGCAATACTGGGTCGCTGTTACAAGAAGTTACCCTTTTAAGCTCTTTTGTTTTTATGTTTTTCGTTTTCTTCTACAACTTATAACCTTTCCTGCATAGCTCCCATACTACCATTGCATTCAATTGATGTATATTTCACTTTTTCTTTTTCTATACCTACAGATTTATTTAAATGTTTATTTTGTAAGAAATTTCCCAGAATTAGCCATGAGGCAGAACAGGCTGTATTGCCAAAAACTTTTGCAGAAATTTCATGTCATTAAACGTAAAATGCTCATCTCACGTATTGTATAACTTACAGATCATATTATTATCAACCTGATACCGGGCTTTAACAAGGCTCACCTAATGAGATCCAAAAAATCGAAACAGCTCGGTCATGGACTATAATAGGGAAAACATGATAGTCACAATGTCTTAACAGACATGTTGTGAACTCGTAAAATGCATTGAGTCGGAGCTAGAATATTGCCGACACGAATATTATCAATAGTTTTGAGAACTGTAGCTCGCCATCGTTTGCGATTTACTGTCAGTTTAGTGGCGCTCTTGATACTCATATTCAGCAACTGTTTCGCCGTATCCACCCAGCGTGGAGGGGACGGCCACGGCGCCGCCCACTTGGGGCATGACCCTGAACTACAAGTTTCTCCATATTATCGCTTCTGTGTATATGTCCGAAGAATGTAAGCATTCTCGTCGACACAATGAAGGATAGCCTCTTTGGATTACCGAGCTCATCCAGTATGGAAACGTTAGTTCGATGGGCGGTATAAGGAACTCTCAGCCATGTCATGTCCACATTTCAAAAGCATCTATGCGAGCTCGATTTGCCTTTTTAACAGTCCAAGTTTCCGAGGCATACAAAAATATGGAGAACACAAGAGACTGAATCAGCGACATTTTTGTAGCTTTGGTGATGTTATGGTCACGCCATATTTTAGTAAGCTTTGCCATGGCTACACGTGCTTGTTGAATGCGCCGTCGAATCTCATTTTCACAGCTACCAGAATTGTAGATCAAAGAACCGAGGTATACAAAACTTTGAACTACTTCACAACGGCCTATTGACTTTATTTCTCGATGATTATCATGCTCTCTACGATCATAACCTTGGTCTTATTGTAGTCAATACCAAGACCATACGCTGCACTATGTTGTTCTAAGATGTTTAATAGAGCTACTAGTTCTTCCTGAGAAGCTGCAATAAGAGTTGTATCGTCAGCAAACCTTAAATTGGATATTTTGCTTCCGCCAATATTTACACCGCCATGCCAGTTATCTAATACCTGTCTCATCAAAAATTCAGAGTAAATGTTAAACAACATCGGAGATAATACACATCCCTGGCGAAGTTTTTTTCTGGTTGCAGTTTGACCAGACAGGTTACCATCAACTCTTACACGAGCCGAATTAGACTCGTAAAGTTGCTGTATGAGAAACACTAGGTGATAAGGAACTCCCATAGAGATGAGGATTTCCCACAGTTTAGGCCACTTTACGTTATCAAACGCCTTAGTATAGTCCACAAAGGTAAATAGTAAATCATGCCTGATTTGACTCAGAACATTCTCAAAACAAGGATTGTGATATCCTTGACCTTACTTTGGGTAAGGCGGCAAGCAGTTTCTTCATGTTTCTCCAAAGAAAGCACCTGAGCCAATAGAGTAGGTAATTCAATGCTGGAAGGGGGGAGATTAGCCCTCGGAGTAGTAGTTTCTGTTGGTTTAAAGGAAAATAAACAATATCCTACAGTACATATATGACAATCTCATATTCAGAATACACACATTCAACAAAAAAATGTCTGGGCAGTAATGGCGTGCTTTATGCCATACAGGAGTAATGGCCTCGGAAATGCTATCTACCCTTTTTTACATAGACAGACATAGCTAGTTATCTACGAAGATCGTTTTTCCATTATTCACCGAGTGCCGTTGTCCTGTCAAAGGGCACTGAACCTTTTTAGTAAATATTACCTTCCTCATGCTATACACTATTGTTGGTACATACAAATACATTATCCTACGTTCTTCCTGTTCGATAAGTGACTATATCGATTTTGCAATTACTATTTTTAGGGTTGAACCTGGACATTTATAAATTATTGTTTTTTATCTTCATTTACGTGTGATATCGGTCGATACGATTACTTATTGATACTACTGTGAATAAATTCATTGATTTATAGTTTTAGTTTGTGGCATCTTTGAATGACGCTATTGGGCGTGATATCACCAAGGTTATTGTAATTTATTCTCTATTCAGTCTGAAAATCCAAGGACATAAGGACATACAAAAATTTAAAGGGTGATTCATTGAACTATTTTAAGATAATTTTATTTGATGATTTTTGAAAAACCGCTTGGTTTCAAAGATACCTAGGTACATTTGTAATGCATTTTCTTTGTTTTTGATTTCTAGAGTACTGTTGAACAATATCAATCGGCATAATTATTTTGCATCCAAAAATACCTACCACCTATAAAAGTTGAGCACTATCAAAGTGTTGTGAAATATTCTATGATATCCACAAAAGTTTATTTTTGGTATAGGTATATGTCTATATACCGGGTGTCCCAGAATTTCCTTGACACGTGATATTTTCGTAACGAAAAACGGTTCAAGCAAGAAGTGAGTTGTACTTTTGAAGGCACTGTAGGGTATATCATACCATGCATTCAAAACATTTTTTTTGTACGTCAACCCCTAAAACTCACCCCCAACTTTTTTTTCTCAAACAGCACCCCATAAGTTTTCCTACATAAACGATATCCCCATTTTATTTAAAATCTTTTCTTTTTTATCCGTTTTTGTTACAAAAATATCAGGGGTCAAACAAATTATCATTTCATTTGTCTTATGCTTATGATTTTACGGAAAAAATAAGCTTGCATATAAAATTAAAGGTACCACAAGATTTAAAATAAAATGGGGTTATCATTTATGTAGGAAAACCTATGGGGTGCTATTTGAAAAAAAAAGTTGGGGGTGAGTTTAAGGGGTTGACGTACAAAAAAAATGTTTTGAATGCATGGTATGATAGACCCTATAGTATCTTCAGAAGTACCACTCAGTTCCTGCTTGAACCGTTTTTTCGTTACGAAAATATCACGTGTCAAGGAAATCCTGGGACACCCGGTATATGTATTTATTAGGTACGTATCTAGAATACTTATCATTAAAAAGTATCCTACAGCATTTATTTCCTGTTCCCATGTTCGTAAATTGTTCCGAAAAATCTTTCGTTAAAAATATAGGTAGGACCATTTAAATTTCCATTAATCAGCCATTTAAAAAATAATCTATATAATTCGTAACTGTTATTGTGGCACTCGTGTACTGTCATTCTAGTTGCATTACTGTTATTTGCAACAAGTAGGTACCACTTTACATAGCTTAGAACATGAAATATTTAAAAACACCCTGTAAATAAGTGGCATGTATACTGATCGTAGTATTTGTTGAACGATGAAAAGACAAACATATTAAAAGCCTTTTAGCCATTGTACTATGAATCTATTTTCAATTAAGATTAGAGAGAGAAGAGATAAATATATTAATCTCCCAACGACATCAAAATATCTGTCCCGCCGCCCATGCTTTTCAAAGAAAACGCCGATCGCCGATGAAGACTTTTTTAGGTAATTCAATTCACAATAGTTAAACTATACCAGTAATTGTTTTAAGCAAGACAAAAATCACAATAAACACACGGAATATTTCCTTACTGATAGTTTTTTGATATTTATCTGAAAAATAACTTCCTTTCTCTAAAATAGATGGTAGTAATAACGCACACAAAATAATTTAAAATTCAAAATTCACCGACGATAAAAGAAATCAAATTTCAATTTGTACAAGAAAGACGTTTTTAATTCGCCGAACAACAGGCGAGTCGAGCGAAAATTTATCAGCAGTGGAAAAGCCAACTGCATAGTTTCCAGTTTCATAGTACTGTGCCAGTCCGGCCCTGTCTTTTTCCAGAAAATCGGCCGAGAACGCGGAGAAGTCGCTCGAGCGCGACGGAATTGTTTGGACGCCCAGATCTTTCTAGAGCCGGGGTTCCGTACGATATATAGATAGGCGCATCTAACGGCCGGACAGTTAGAGTCGATACAGTGCAAGCGAGCAGTCGAATACGCGATAGGCCAGTGGCGCGCGCGAAATAAATGAAGTGTGACATAAATTAGTGAAGTTAAGGACCAATATAAATTAGTGTAGTGACTTTAGATAAATTATACTGTTAAGTAGTGTACATAGTTAGTGAAAATAAATAGTGAAATCCGTACCAAGTGTTTCTTTGTCCAATCGGACTAAAGACTTGTAACAGTACCGTGATTACATAAAACAAAAGTTAAGTTCATTACGACCTTGAGTTGAATTCCCAAAACATGCAAACGAGGAGCCCAAAACTCTCGAAGGCCAAAAGTGTTAAAACCGGATTTTTTTGATAAACTATACTATTCCAATGCACAATTCAAAGATCTTAGAAGCAAAATTCTTGTATACCACAAATATTACAATTTATATGGTATACCACGATGAATACTTAACATGGAGGCTCCTATAGGTACCTATTTTCCATTATACAGATCAAGGAGCATAGCTCATGAAATATGCATTGGTTTTATTTATATCTGATTATATGACTGCCAAATCAATAATCTTCAGAGTGTACTTGATACTTGCACAATTTATACTTCAAGGTATCGTTTAGGTGATATGCAATACATACATTTTCCGAAGTCTTTTGTCTTATTCAGTTTTTAGAAGTACCTTGGGAAATACGACGTTATGAAATCCTGTCTGTTTAGTTAATAGGGTTAGGTTAGGTAAGAATGGTTGAGTGGAAGAGCACTGTTGCAGTGAACTCCGCCATTTGAGGTATATCTGTATGTGCTTCAATAAAGACTATTATTATTATTATTATTGTATCCGTAATGTAGTTGTAATCTATTTATAGTACGTCGCGTCCCAAAGATATATAACATTTGTATACCGAGTGAGACTGTGATCCCTTGTTGGCAGTTTTTTGGAACTTTTCACTTTATAAACAAATATTATATTTTATCTACTCCAGTTTTTTTAAATTTTTAATTCATAAATAAGTCAATCAACTTGGATCTATGCTTTTAGTTGCAAACGAAGGGTATTGTCACCAGAATTTTGCTAAAAATGTTTTGTAGTTTTTTATTTATACAGGGTGTCCCACGACGATTAAGACAAGCAATATATCGTATCTGGGCAGTAGTAGCGAATTATAATTTTTGGGGGTGTAAATTAAAGCAAATATAGTATCTTTTCTTGTTATTGTGTTACCCAAGGAGGTATTTGTTTTTGGTCTCGTGACGTCCGATTCAAGATTTTTAATGGGACACCATGTATATTTGTGACTTTTTGTGTTCCTTCCGATAAAACAATTCCAACAAACTAGCACACTTGGGGTCTAAAGTGATTAATTCAAGAGCTACAGGTACTTAAATGACTGTACCACTATACCATTAAAAAACACTACCAAAGTAATTTAACTGTAGGGGTACATGTTATAATCAATGGTAGTGGTACCATCCTTTAAGTTCATATAGCTCTTAAATTAATCACTTCAGACCCCAAGTATGCTAGATTGTTGGAATTGTTTTATCGGGATGAACACAAAAAGTCACAAATGTACCATTAAAGTTTTTGAATCGGACGTCACGTGACCTAAAACAAATACCTCATTGGGTGACACAATAATAAGAAAAGATACTATATTTGCTCTAATTTACACCCCCAAGATTATAATTCGCTACTACTGTCCAGTTCCGATATATTGCTTGTCTTAATCGTCGTGGGACAGCCTAATAAATATCCCCCAAATCAGGGTAAAAAAACGTTCTTGCCAAATAGGCACTAGAACAAATCAATCAATTATTCTTGGCAAGACCGGTTCGATAAGAAGTAGTTATACTACTCGAGAAGCAACTTTCATCCCAATTGGCATGGCTCCATCGACTAAATCAAACCTCCTTCCACGCAAAAAGGGTCCGGACTGAAAACAAAACTCCCAGTTTGAATGCGGAGTGGGAGGCAAGGTCAAGCCCGTTTTTTCGTCGGCAAGCGCCTTTCTCGGATAACGGATAACATCAATTTATATCGCCCGATCTGCCACCCGAATAAATTTCAGACCTGACTGGGCACAGAGAAAGCACAGGAGCGGTTCCTCCTTAAGGCACAATGCCACACGCTCCCCCTCAGCGAAAGAGAAAAAAAAGAACTTTTAGACCCAGTCTCACAATCGGCAGTTAGCTAGAGGTTAAAAGAAAACTAGTGGTTAGCGAAAACTTTGCGCTTCATAATCGGCGGTTTACATCAAAAGCTCTGGTTATCCAGTAGTTAAGTTAACCCAATGACAAAGTATGGGTTATCTCAGAGACGGTTATCTCTGACGTTTGTTGTGGTCAACCGATAAGACATAAGCTTGCTTTGGAGGCTATAAAAATATGCATTTTGACATTGACGTCTATAAGACGTCGATGGATTTTGATTATAATCTGTTGTGACACAAGTCAAAAATATAATTACAAAGGTTAGGTTTATTTGTCAAAGGGTTAGGTTGTACTCACAGAACACAATTATGGCAGTGCTCTGGGACCCATCCGTGGTGCCAACTTGAAGATAAATAAACTTAACCACTGGTTCTCTTTCTGAAACAGAGCGATCCGATAACTACTGGTTAACTTCCATCTGTCGGTTAAGTGACTACCAGAGGTTGCCAATGATTGTGAAACTGGATCTTAGTAGGTTTGTATGCAGTGCAAGTACCTACTTCTAGCTACAATCGGTTGCCTGATTTCTGGTAGACTATATAAAAACTCGCACTTGTTGAAGTTGAAGTTTCGGGTTGTTTTGGCATAAATCCTAATACTTCATTATCTATTATAATTCGGTAAAAAGCACAACTGCAGGTATTGAAGCAATAGAACTCCTCATGCTTTTTTAGGACATATCCAAAACCCCTAAAAAATTAATTTGCAAAGGCATTCCAAGAAACAAAGTAATTGGGTCATTGTATATTAATGGAAATTTAAATGGAGACATTTATTTGGGTATATTGGGAAATACCATCAGTCCTCCTATCACTGAAACCATTGAAAACTAAATCAAAGATGATAGAAACTCTATACTTGATGATAGTGAAATCTATTTTCAGCAAGACGGAGCTCCGTCGCACTATGTTCTACCGGTTCGGCAAAGGCTAGACGACGCTTTTTCAGACAAATGTATAAGACGAAGGGGTCTGAGCCTGCTAGATTTCCTGATTTGACGCCTTTAGACTTTTTTCTATGGCACCATATAAAACCCATTGTGCTTAGTCCCCAACCGAAAAGTTTGACCTTTTGACGTGTCTCGGCGTTTTTTCTTTTAATCAGCGATTTTCGACAAATCCGTGGTAAGAAGTTTTCAAATGAACACTCTGTATATACGCCGTGTTAACTCTAGCAATCAGCCGACTGGAAATTTCAGTTCTCCCTATGATTTTAACACCTTTTTTCCGTTAGATGACAAAACTTTTCCTATACCACCTGTATATTACAAAAAATGGTGCAGGCACACGCAAATCTGTCCTACTAAAGCCTGAATAATACGCACCTGACTGGAAATGATTGTTCAGATTTGGTAAATGTACTCGCAAAGTGGTTAATAATGAGGTAGCAGCAATCCCACCCCAGCTGCTATTGATTTATGATGTAATTTGCAATTACGATGCAAATGGACAACCTTTTGGAATTAAATCCACAAAATAGCAAAACAGGGCTTTTATCCAATGGCAGTCCATTAATGAATCGTCAATTATGTGGTCACCCAATTCCGTGCCACCACTATAGGGCTATGAGCAGTGATTGAAAAAATATACTGTAATATTATAAATAAACGATGCAATCAAGAACATATTTCCATAAGACATTACAAACCTTTTCAAGCACATGTTAACGACAACCTACTTCGTCTGGGACGCCAACATGTACGAACAAATTGAAGGTGTAGCCATGCGAAGCCCTCTAAGCCCGGTAGTAGCGAACTTTGTAATGGAGAAGGTCGAACAGGCAGCCTTGAAGAGCGCTCAATACAAGCCCAAGATATGGCTCAGATACGTGGACGATACGTTCGTCATTTGGAATCACGGAAGAGAAAAGCTAGAAGAATTTCTAGAACACCTGAACAGCGTGCATGAAAACATCAAGTTCATCATGGAGGTAGAAGAAAACAAAAAAATTGGCCTTTCTTGATGTTCTTCTAACAAGAAAAGGAGTTACATTAGGACACAAGATATATAGAAAGCAAACTCATACTGACCTGTACTTACATAAAGAATCAAACCACCACCCATCTCAGGAGTACGGAATTATTAGAACTTTGACAGAACGAGCTAGAAAAGTGTGCGAACCAGAAGAACTCGACACCGAACTGGAACATCTAAAGAATGCTCTTAAGGCAAATGGATACACAGAAAAGGAAGAACAATGAGAAGAAATAGGGCAAAATCAGAACCTAAACCGATAGAAAAAGCTTTTCTACCCTATGTGCCTGGAATAACAGACAAAATAGGAAAAATGTGACGAAAGGAAAACGTCAAGACCATCTACAAGCCCACAAGAAAGATAAAGGAATATTTGAGAACGGTAAAGGATAAAAGAGACCCACTCACAACACCGGGGGTTTATCACATACCATGCACATGTGGGAGTGTATACATAGGAACAACGACGCGATCTATAAACACAAGAATTGCAGAACATAAGGCTAGCTGTCGACTAGGCCATACGGACAAATCAGCGGTAGCCGAACATGCGATTAAGGAGGGAAGTCACAGGATCAAGTTTGAAGAAACTCAGGTTCTTGCCGCAACGTCTTCATACCATGCCAGACTTCACAGAGAAGCCATCGAAATACAAAAACATCATAATAATTTCAATAGGAAAGAGGAAACACAGAAAGTCAACTCGACATGGGTACCCATCCTGAAGGACGTGAAGACACTACCATATCGCGAAGGGGCGGGGCTACCAACGCTACCTGGTTGGGCCACGTCACCATTGGCAGGTATAAATACAGGTGCAAATCCATCAGCCGTCAGTATTTTGAAAGTCGCCGAAGTGAAATAGCTTCTGAAGATGCCATCCACTCGTGGTGGCGAAACGTCAAGCTTTAACGCTAAACGACGCCGGCCTAAAAACCCAAGAACCACAAATTCATTGATTGGGAAAATGTTTCATAAAAAAAATCGTTATATCACTGATAATAAAGTACCAAAACATTTCCGAAATATTGTTTGAAATTTCGAACGATTTATCTAACAACCCATCAATATTTCATCTCGCCTCCACTTTAGGCACCCACCATCTGCGATGTAGCGCTTCTAAAATATTTGTTTGCTTCCTATAAGACTCATTTCCCTTCGATTTTCCGGGCCGTCAAGTACGTCTGAAACGCTCTAAACGATATCGATTAAAGTAGTTTACTGACACAAAAACCTTCCATGTAAAGCCATCGAACGAAATAGGTCGCAAGTTCTTTGAGAATTATCTTTTTCACATAACTCAGCTTCATCTATTTTGGACTAGATACGCTTCGATATAACGTTGTCGTGGTCTCTATTATTGCGTCCAATTTTCTTTTGTGTTCTGTTTTTGCATGAAATCGGTTCAAGCATGAGCACAGGTAAGGGAGACAAAATAAAAAATGCCGCCTTGTAGGTACTACGGCCATATACACTCGTATGTAGGTATAAAATAATTTTATTATTATTATATTTTATTTTTTACATTACCCAATACAAAAACCACTTATTGGAAATACTCAACTTCAATCTAATCATATGTTGACACCATGTTAGGGCCTACCTACCTCACCTACAGTCTACAATGTATTGATAGTACTGAATCATGTCATTTGCAACATTTTTGATGAACAGAATTTTGCAATTTTACGTTTTTCATCCGCCTAGAATACAGTATTTAGAATACTTTTTGTGAGTAACTTGACAAGCGATAGTCGATCTACTTGACAGCATTATTTTGCGTTAGACTTCATAAATAGGGCATTCCATTCAAAATTATGACGTAAAATTGGAAAATCTGACAACACTGATGTTAGCGTTTTTGAATTCTGTATGTTCAAAAACTCCCAAGTATTGAATTTCACCTCTCCAGCTGTGGCAGTTTTGGAAATATTTAAGCGTTCCGGTACCGTCTACTGAAAAAGCTGTGTTGCCATATCTCAGTAATTAATAGAACCAAATTTTTGAAATTGTGAGATCTTACTAAATTCGACATTCGCAATTCATTGCAATAAAAATAAGTAGAGGATTCCATCTAAAATAAATTAAAATCGGGGATATTTGTTTAAAAATTTGGAAAAATAATTTATAACTTGGCAACGTCGCAAACGCGAAAAAAAATATTACCAGGCGATATAGGGTATTAGTAGATATTTCGATTTAAAATAAAAAATACAGGGTGTTACATTTAAAAAAACAAAGTAAAATGATCTTCAAGTTGCCGTAATTTAAAATTCTGCCAAAAACACCATGTAGATACAAATTGCTGGTAACATCCAAAATAATATCCACTTAATATTCAGGTAACTCGGTGTATAATATTATTGAGAAAAGGTAAAGGAATATATCAATTTGGACGTATTACTTGCGACCTTGCAAATCCGGAAATTAATAGAAAATAAATTATAACTTGGCAACGTCGCAATCGATCCCAAAAATATTTACGGGTTGAATAGAGATGATGGACACTAGAAGAATTTAAGAAAAAGTTATAATTCCATATAAAAAATCAAGTTGACTACTTTCCTACTTTCCCGCAACAAAATATTTTTGGAATATGCGTCTCAAGTAACCAAATAACTTTTGTATTTGACATTTTCTTCTATCTGGTATACTTTGCGAGATATCGAAGAATTACACACTAACTGGACACCCTGTATAATTTATGAACATGCTTTAAATAAGTAAGAGACACCCAAACAAAGTCAATAATAGGAAAACATGTAGATAGACCGCAGGCTTAGGGCGGGTTTCTCAATGTCTAGTTAAAGTAGCTGCCAGATAGCGTTGCTATGGAAACTATCTGGCAGATAAGATTTACGTGAATTCGTTTAGGTTGGTACGCCAAAGTTTTCATACCTATCTGTAACAGTTTCAATACTGTCCTCGATAAGGGACAAAATATATAACACTGTGGTTTTCTTAAACCTAAACCGCCTCACAAAATCTTTTTCATCCCACTTTTGCAACCAATCCTCCCGCTCTCTAAATCGACGCGGTTGCGTCTCTTGTTACAAAAATTCAATGATTTCCTCATCGTCGTCGTTAAATAAATCTATGTCTTGCAGTTGAAGATCCATTTTTGGCTAAACAGAAAATATATATTTCTAACAACAATAAACAATAACCTACAACCAATCGCGGCACCACAAAACACGGAATGTCGGCAATTGACATGGAACGCCATTCCACAGAAATCAAAGATAGACTTCTGTGGCCTAAATGATATTGTTTTGTGCAATTATCTTCGTTGTCTTGTGCAATTATCTTCGAGTTATGGTTTAAATTGTAGGTTGGTAATGTTGGTATTAGTGTCAATCAAAAGTGAGTCAAAATATCCTCTAGATAAGGATTTGACGGTAATATGAAGTTTGACCTTCAATTGTTTAAACAATTTATCTAACAGTTGCAGTTATCTGGCAGATAAATATTTAACTATACATTGAGAAACCCGCCCTTAGTCATCAAATTGAATTCATCAAGGGATATGTTACCCTAGCTTCTGTTACCGAGACAACAGCTTTTGTTAGTTCTTTATTTGTAACTACTGCGTACATACAAACACTTCTTATACGACTTCAGTAAAGTTATCACTAGGGCGGAACCCTTTTTACCTAATTATGCCGTACCCCCATTTTCCCAGTCTAATAACGTTAATGCATTTCTCATTGACAAGCTCCACTAACATGGTTCGTCATCCTAACTGTTTTTTTTCGTCCAACAAAAGCTGTCCTCGTTTATACTGCTGCCTGTAACACGATGCTACCCACTATGACAAAATACAGTATATGCATGTACTATTGTACTCTGAAGAGTCTCACAGTTGGGCAGATAAGGCTATCAAGCAAATGCCTTTCTGGTATTGAATGAATGAATAAGGACCAGAGGCTATCCAGCACGGAATGTGGCTGGTGCATAGGCCACACGATGGGCCTTTTTGCGTCTCTGTCCGCGCTAGTTCCTAAGACCTGCCCTTTTGGCAAAGGCAAGTACATTCTTAGGTCTTATCCGTTTTATCTCTATTGGTTCCAAGGTTCTTGAGCCTGCCTGTGATAATCCAGGGCTTCACAGCGACACAAGATGTGTGCCGAGGATTCTTCCTCTTCACCATACCACGTGCACGTAGGGTCGTTGACCACCGTCATCACGAACAATGTTACGCCTGAAGGAGTTGTGACCCGTTAATAGGCCTACTAGCAATCTCAAGTTACTCCTATCCAGAGAGAGACAAAATCGTCCTATTCTCTCTGCAGGCTCTGCTAATAGTTCCCGAGCCTGACGGAGATGACCAGAGATGTTGCTCCATCTCAGAGAGTTTTGATTCTGGATCCACTCTACAGTTGTTTTCCTAATCAAGTTTGCAGATAGTCCTAAGGCTGGTTTCGGGCCCACAAAACTATTGCCGGATCCCATCCTAGCCAGATGATCTGCCATTTCGTTACCCTTTACCCCAGCGTGCCCAGGTACCCACATCAGTGATACCTTGTGTTTAGCTGAGATGTCGTCAAGAGCCCTCCTGCACTCCAGGTCCAGTCCCGACGTTATTTTCCAAGCACTCAATGCTTTGATGGCTGCCTGACTGTCAGAGCAGATAGTAATCCACCTCCTAGACCCATCAATTTCCCGAATACGATTTACACAAGCAAGTATCGCATAGACCTCAGCCTGGAATACTGTGGTGTGCCCCCCAAGAGGGAGTGAAAGTCTTGTATGGGGTCCGTAGGCTCCTGAGCCCGAGCCCTCTCTTGCTAGTATTAATGAACATGTAAAAGTTGCCCAGAGTCTCACACTTTGCGCAAACAAGGTCGATGGTATAATACAGGCACGTATCCAGGATTTGGTTTTGGGGGGTCCAGATTATGGGTGCCACTTAGTTGACCTTTCGGGGGGTTCCAGATTAGAGTTGCTACCTTAAATTTGCAGGGGGGGGGGGTGCAAATTTGTGGATTCCATTTTTTAGACAGCATTTTATAACGTTTCGGGGGGTCCAGACCGCCTGGACCCCCCCCTCTAAATACGTGCCTGGTATAATATCGGGCTTTTTTTACTTGAAGAGCACTGGGAGGAAACTTCCTTGTATAAGTACAGCCATCTACCTACACATATTAGCTCTGAACGCTATATCGTTAGAAAGGTAATCAAATTTTACGTTCGATTCTTTAAACCAAAATAGGCATTCCCATTTAAAAAAATCAAGTTATCTGTGATTGAAGTTTCCTTAATTAATCTATCGATTTCTCTAAGTACAAAAAGAATTCAAATTTAGCCGTCTGACCTTAGGTGACGCATTTCATGCTTAGTCGTACCGCAAAGTGACGTTTTATAATCGCTGCGATATTCAATTTTTTTCTGATACCTACTTATACCAAAAACGGTTATTTTCGCCTAAACGGCTTGTTTAAAGTTCCATATGTGATACATAAAGTCACACTAAAATTGACCAAGGAATCAAAATATGCAATAATATATAGGGGGTTCCATTAAAAAAAATGTAAGTTTGATATGAATCACCCTGTATAAACGTCAGAATTTAGGTGAAAATATTTTTACGTTATAGCCCTCAAGGGTGCCTACCATGGTCAAGTGACAGATTTTTGAAATATATTTCAGTAAGCCCACAATCCTCCGTCCACGCACTATTGGCCCACCCTGTATAGTCTTTACACAATGCCCCTTTTGCAGTATAAATAATCAAATGTTTTGCACATTTCCAAAACTATAGCAAAAGTGAACTTATTCACTTTTCTGCCCAAGTCACAACTTTGTTGTAAATTAGTTTAAAATAAAATAAAATAAAAATTACTTACCTAGTATACGAAACAGCATTCTGAGCTTGGCACTGGACCAATGGCCGTGCGTCCGATGAGCTCGTCCTTCCAAGGCTGGCAACGCTTTGGACTTGGCTTTGTGCCGACAAAGAGATATTAGGCATCTGGAACAAATTGGATGAACATTAATTTGTCTATATAAATTCAATGAATGAAATGAAAGAAGACCAGCTAGGTGTAACAAACTCCATTGGAACACCGTAAACTAATAATAATAGCATTTAATAGCATTTATTTGCCCAACAGTATAAATAATCATTTACAGGACAAATACTAATAACAACAACATATAAAGGGTAATATTAAAATAAAAAAAATGTGGTACAATTTATGTAGAGCAAAAGTATGTATGTACTAATCACAAAAGTAATTAGCCATTTAAATGGCAAATATTAATAAGAGTAATATAATTTGAAGAAAATTATAGAAATTTTTACCATTTATGTAGAAAAAAATTATGGTTTCTATCACTAATGCAGAAGGTGTATATTTTCGGCTATTTTGGAAAACTTATTATGATCATCACGGAAAAATCGGCAAGAGTGCGAAGTCCTAAGGCAATGAAAGAAGAAGGCGATATTATAACTCAATATACAGGGTGTTCCTAAATATCATGCACAAACAAAATGGACGAATGGACAATGACAGAAGCAACACAAAAAAGAATACAATCGTTCGAACTCTGGTGTTACCGTAAAATGCTTAGAACATCTTACGTGAGTCATACGACAAACGAGGAAGTCCTGCGGAGAATGAACAAGACAACAGAGCTTATGAACCTCATAAAAAAAAGAAAAACACAATATTTTGGCCCCGTGTGGGGGCGGGTTAGAATATCTCCCATCGTCTATGCTGCGTGTCGTAAAAGGCGACTAAAAGGAACACCGAACTACTGTCGGTATAAGCAGTAACCTCTTCTCAACCAACAGCTTTGGGTGGACGAGTTGACAAGAGTCAGGACACCTTCTTGTCCTTGGGGTGAGAAAATGTCCCTAAAGGCGGATGAACCAGTCGATACATCTGGTCAACGGCATGAGGATGCAGAAAGCAAATAGGAAACTACTGCATTAAAGATCTTAAAGATATCCCAAGAGAAACTCGTAAAATGAGTACATTTTATGAGTTCACAACATGTCTGCTAAGACATTGTGACCATGATGATGATGAGAAACGAAAAATATGAACTGCTCCGTCTTATCATCGAAGGCAAAATCAAGTAGTAGTAGTAGTAAGAGGGGAAGAAGATGCAACTTTTGGCTGCGACAGTGGTCCAATATGACCTCCCTAGAATTATTTAGAGCCGCCACAAATAATATTAAATGGGCAAATGTAATAGCCAACGTCCTCAAGGATAAGGCACCTTAAGAAGAAGAAGATCGGTCTGCAAACACTTCCTTACCGATCTACAGGGTGTTGACGTTTCATATTTTTTAATGTTTTATGCATTTTTGTTAATAACTCTCTCAATTTTTAAGGTATGTAACTCAAATTTGGAATATAAGAAACGCAAACATAACTGCACATGAAAAACGGTTGGCAGAATCTACAGGGTAATATTTTTTCAGGGATCATGGCTCCTAAACTGCTTTTCGGTGCGTAGATTAAAAAAAATATATCTTTACATTTTGATTAGAAACTTTTCTTTATGCAACAAAACAATTATCTAAATGAAGCCGTATGCTACTAGACCATATTTCAAATGCATTATTTTCATCTACATAATAACAGAGAATCCTGTTTTCTTTTTTTCTCGATAAGGATCGGAGATATAAAAGAATTGCAGGAGGACAAATACACCCGCCCGCCCGAGAGATCTGAAATTTTTTATTTTCATCAAACGAGACTGAGACCTCAAAACTGCGACTGGATTTGTAATCAGCAGCTTGAAATTATCCGAAACGCAAGGTTTCATCTCAATAGAAAGCGAAATAAGGATTTTCGATTTTTTTAGGTACACCCGCCCGCCCGAGAGATCTGAAATTCGTTATTTTCGTCAAACGAGACTGAGAGTCAAAACTGCGACTGGACTTGTAATCAACACCTTGAAATTATCCGAAATGCGAGGTTTCACCTTAATAGAAAGCCAAACAAGGATTTTCGATTTTTTTAGGTACACCCGCCCGCCCCGACAGATCTGAAATTCTTTATTTTCGTCAAACGAGACTGAGACTCAAAACTGCGACTGGATTTGTAATCAACACCTTGAAATTATCCGAAACGCGAGGTTTCATCTCAATAGAAGGCCAAATAAGGATTTTCGATTTTTTTAGGTACACCCGCCCGCCCGAGAGATCTGAAATCCTTTATTTTCGTCAAACGAGACTGAAACTCAAAACTGCGACTGGATTTGTAATCAACACCTTGAAATTATCCGAAACGCGAGGTTTCATCTCAATAGACGGCCAAATAAGGAGCTTCGATTTTTTTAGGTACACCCGCCCGCCCGAGAGATCTGAAATTCTTTATTTTCATCAAACGAGACTGAGACTCAAAACTGCGACTGGATTTGTAATCAGCACCTTGAAATTATCCGAAACGCGAGGTTGCATCTCAATAGAAAGCCATATAAGGATTTTAGATTTTTTTAGGTACACCCGCCCGCCCGAGAGATCTGAAATTCTTTATTTTCGTCAAACGAGACTGAAACTCAAAACTGCGACTGGATTTGTAATCAACACCTTGAAGTTATCCGAAACGCGAGGTTTCATCTCAATAGACGGCCAAATAAGGAGCTTCGATTTTTTTAGGTACACCCGCCCGCCCGAGAGATCTGAAATTCTTTATTTTCATCAAACGAGACTGAGACTCAAAACTGCGACTGGATTTGTAATCAGCACCTTGAAATTATCCGAAACGCGAGGTTGCATCTCAATAGAAAGCCAAATAAGGATTTTCGATTTTTTTAGGTGCACCCGCCCGCCCGAGAGATCTGAAATTCTTTATTTTCGTCAAACGAGACTGAAACTCAAAACTGCGACTGAATTTGTAATCAGCACCTTGAAATTATCCGAAATGCCAGGTTTCCAATAGAAGGCCAAATAAGGATTTTCGATTTTTTTTTTTAGGTACACCCACCCGCCCGAGAGATCTGAAATTTTTTATTTTCGTCAAACAAGTTTCTAAGAAAGATGGAAAAATAATTTTGTTTTTTTAAGTATACCTGCGGTGCACCGTAAGAAAGTAAAATGTGGGAAAAGGGGACGTGACCTCTAAGAAAATAACACCCTGTAGATTCTGGCAACCGTTTGACATGAATAATTATGTAACTCACATTGCCTATTTTATATTCCAAAGTTGAGATAAATATCGTAAAAATTGAGGGAGTTATAAAAAAAAAACTGAAAAAATCTTGCAATTCCAACACCCTGTAGATCGGTAACAAAGCGTGTGCGGACCTATGGTTATTTGAAATTTTAGTCCTTAAATACACCAAATAATCTTCTCCCTTCGATTGTACATGATATTTAGGAACACTCTGTATATGTATGTTTCAATATCTAGACCAGAAACATGTGTCGAGTTCTCTCACCATTTCTCAAAAATATCTATCACATCCAACATTTTTTGAACTAAACTGTGAAAGGTCTCAGAACTTCAATTCTGGTGATCAGGATCATGATAATGGTTGTCACCGGTTTTTGATAAGTTTCCAAAGTTTAAACCGGCAGATCTGACAAAACGGAACTAGGTCTAGATACAATGGGTATAATGAGTGAAATTACCCATCATCATGTACCTGGAATGGTCTAGGACTGTATGGTTCCCCAAGCGCATATAGAGCGATCCTATAACGTCCTTTTCCCAGGCAGGGACGAATGGAGGAGGGACGATTTTATATCACCCTCTGATCTTGCGCTATTTACAGATGGCTTCAAGTCTGAACTGGGGACAGGAGCGGGAGTAGTGGGTACCAATCCAAGAGTTGAAATTTCAGTCAACCTTGGGAGGTATACCACAGTGTTCCAAGCAGAAATGATTGCCATAGAGATGGGAGTCAGGGAACCAATCAAAAGGCCCCTGACAAACAGATCTATAAAAATCTTTTAGACGGCTAGGCTGGCATTGAAAGCACTGCTCCAGTCGGGTTGATTCAAGACTGGTATGGAGCTGCATGCACCTCCTCAACAAACTCGGAACGGGAAACAGGGTATCCTTGATTTGGGTTCCAGGTCACTGCGGAGTGGAAGGCAATGTATTGGCCGACACGCTAGCAAAAGGAGGAACTGAATCTGTGTTCATAGGACCAGAGCCATTCGCGGGCATTGCAAAAAGCACCGCTAAAAAGACCATCTCGGACTGGGCAGTGAGGAAAGCACTCCTGAACTGGCGAGATACACCAGGGCTATTGCACTCGAAGATGTTTATAAGATACCCCTCGAGTCAGGCCCCCCCGAGGATCATGGAATGTAATAGGTACGACCTCCGCATTCTGGTCGGTCTGCTGACGGGACATAGTCGTCTAAGGTACCATATGCGGAGGTTGGGTCTTAAACAAACTTCAGACTGTCGCTTCTGCTACGTGGAGGACGAAACAGCGGAGCACATTCTTTGCTCCTGTCCAGTACTGGATAATGCTAGGTTCCAGATATTCGGATTTGCCCAACTGGAACCTCATGACTTCAAGGAAGTTTCACCCTTCACGTTGATCGCCTTCGTAAAGAGGTGCGGACTGTACGGTAACTTTAAAAATGTGTGAGCCACAGTGGAAGGAGGCAGCTCTGCCCCACTCACTTTCAACCTAACCTAACCTAAAGTTTAAATTAAATCTGTTCGTTTAAAGTGGGCCAAAATAGAATCCAAAGAAGTCGGTTACAAACTTACAAACAAACATACAAGTAAGACTAATAAAAGCATGTTAAAGATAACAGAATATGCGAACTAAATCTCCACTGAGACTGACCTGGGTTCAGTGGGACTGTGCGGATCGTCGGGACTGTCCGGAACCGAAACGCAGCAGTTCCACCGTTTCTTCTTGGGCTGTTGCTTGGCAGCGGCCGTCTTGGTCTTGATCGTTTCCGGGGCCACTGCGTTTCCGCCGATCACTGCGCACAGCTGGCAGTCTTGGGGGGTGCTGGGGGGTGTGGGGGTGGGCTCCGCGCCACCACCCTCTTTGCCGCACCCCGAAAAAGTTTCTTCCAATACCGCGCAAGTGAAGAAGGTGGTACGGGTACGTTCCTGCAAGAAAACATTTATCATAATAGTATAAATATAAAATATTAGAGGTGAATAATTAACATATAGGAAAAGTGTTACAAAAAGGACCGAGGGCATTAAAAATGAACTAGTTCGGCCCTAACGCAAAGAAATAGAGTATAAATGTTCCGAAAAGAAATAACTATACTTACATAAAAGAAGGGAAAACATTGAAAATAGGAATTTTTGCATGTATACACACAAATATATGTATATGCAGAGAAAACATAATATTTGTCATCGATAGCCATTCTAATTTGGAAATTTGCCAGACAATTCTAAAACTCCCGCAAGAACCTCTTATATTTGAGTTTAAAAATCCTAGGTTCTAAATGTTTAAATGAGTCAGGAACCTGATTGTATAGCCAATAAACATTGTAAGTAAAAGACCGCTCAAAGAAAGTTGTTTGATGCGGTGGTGGAGGTATATAACTACGAAAGCGGAGGTTGAGGTTATGTACGTCTGTTCGGAACTCAATTTTATCGTAAAGATAGGTGGCGTTCTGTAAAAAATTATTTTGTGGTAAAGATTAACTGCATGAAGCTTCCTTCTTTCTGCCATGGTCAACCATTTAGTCTCTTTTAACTTATATGACACATTTTGAAATTTACGGATACCATGAATAAACCTCAAACATGCTTTATGAACTCTTTGAATTCTGTCATTGTCTGCTCGATCCAAGCAGGCGCCATACACAGCATCACAGAAGTTGAAGTGACTTAAAACTAATGAGTTACAAAGCATTATTTTCATCGATTGAGATGGTAGATGTCAGTGAGGAAAAATAGTCTCTAAACTAGCATAAGCTCTCTGTATGCACTTATTGACATGTGGTTTGAATCTCAAATTAGAATCAAAATGCAAAGCTAAATTTCTGGCAGAAGAAGTTACCGGTATGGTATCATTTCCGATGGTTATATCCAAGGAGGGAGCTATATCGTCCTTCAGTCTTCCGAAAACTAAAATATTTGATTTAGCAGCATTAATATGAAGACCGAGATCTTGGGGGTACTTAATGAGTTTGTGTAAATCCTGATTTATAATAAGTTCAGCTTCAGCTCTATCGCTGAGCTGAAATGAAAAGTAAAGCTGAGTATCGTCAGCATATAAATGAACCCTGCACTTTTCAAGACAGTCGCCAAGGTTGGATGTATATAAACTAAAGAGCAATGGTCCAAGGATTGATCCTTGAGGCACCCCGCAACTCACAAGGCCTTCATTTGACACAGCTTCCGTAGCGACAAACTGTCTGCGGTTACGTAAGAAGCTGGACATTAGTTTTTGTGCTGTTTCAGAAAAACCAATAAAATGTAAAATAGATAGTAGCATCTCATGGTCAATTTTATCAAAGGCCTTAGTGAAGTCCAAAAGGACAAGAATAGTGGTTTGTCCCAGGTCAGCCGCTCGGAAAATAGCATCTGTAATATTGAGTAATGCTGTTTCACAGCTAAAACCTGCTCTAAAGCTTGACTGGTAGTCGGGTAACAAACTGTATTCGTTCAAATATGCTGTGATTTGTGACTCAACAACCATTTCATAACTAGTAGCTCTATTAAACATTTTAGAACAACTCAGTGCAGAATATGGTCTTGGTATTAACTACAACAAGACCAAGGTTATGATCGTAGATAGAGAGCATTGTAATCATCGCGAAATAAAGTCGTTGTGAAGTAGTTCAAAGTTTTGTGTACCTCGGTTCGTTGATCGACAACTCGGGTAGCTATGAAAATGAGATTCGACGGCGCATTCAACAGGCACGTGTAGCCATGACAAAGCTTACTAAAATATGGCGTGACTATAACATCACTAAAGCTACCAAAATGTGGCTGGTTCAGTCTCTTGTGTTCTCCAAAAAAAAGGCAGATCGAGCTCACATAAATGCTTTTAAAATGTGGACGTGGAGGAGAATGCTGAGTTCCTTATACCGTCCATCGAACTAACGTTTCCATGCTGGATGAGCTCGGTGATCCAAAGAGACTATCCTCCATTGTGTCGACGAGATTGCTTACATTCTTCGGACATATCTACGGAAGCGATAATATGGAGAAACTTGTAGTTCAGGATCATGCCCTGAGTTGCTGGATATGAGTATCGAGAGCGCTATTGAACTGACAGTAAATCGCGAACGATGGCGAGCTACAGTTCTCAAAACTATTGATAATATTCGTGTCTGCAATACGCTAGCTCCGACTTAAAGCATTTTACGAGTTTACAACATGTCTGTTAAGACATTGTGACTATGATGATGATGTGGACAAACTACAAGATCAGTTAGGACTAGGTTTGAAGGACATATCGCACATTTACGATATGGTAGAATCGAAAAGTCTAGTGTAGTGAACATAGGGTAGATGTATCTAAGCTAAAATTAGTCTGTAGTGTAGTAAACCTTCAAGAAACTAGACGCATATGAAACCTTGGAAATTACAAAGAGGTCAGGTAACGGGATGAATAGAAATAGAGGACCGTTAGCAAACAGCCTCTTAAAGTCTTAACTGCTTTAGTTTCTTGGTTTACATGACGAGACTATACACGGTTATTCACGTTATTCGACACGAAACGAACGAAACGACACGAAAAGTAAAAAACCCCGTATATTATTGCATATTCAGATTCCTTGGTGGATTCTAGTGTGACTTTATGTATCATACATGGGACCTAAAGCGAACCGTTTAGGTGTAAATCACCATTAGTAACTAGTAGGCCGTGAAAAAATCCATTTCTGCCATACTCCAGCTTCTCTTTGACCAAAGATATGTTACCGCCGTTGTTTCTGGTTAGACTTTGTTTGTTGTAATTTTTATAATCTTGTCCCTTTAGTCTAGTTCGTGTGTATTTTTCAGCTATGTTAGTTGTTTTCTTCTACCTGAACAGGTTTTTGTTTATATTTCATGGCCTGCTAAGTTGCTTATAGGTAGGAAAATTGAAAAACGCCAATTTGTTTGAAAATTTGAAATTAAATGAAAACTACCAGAGACTGATATTAACAACCTGATATCGTTAGAAAGGTTATCAAATTCTACGTTTAACCGTATAAAAAAAATTAGGTATTGCCGTTTGAAAAAATCAAGTTATCGCTGATCGAAGTTTCCTTAATTAATCGACCGCATTCTCCAAGCATTAACGTAATTTAAATTTGACAGTCTCATCAAAGCTGACGCATTTTATGCTTAGTAATACGACAAAGTCACAGCCTTCCATGTTTTATAATCTCTGCGATATTCAATTTTTTCCTGATATCTACTTATACCGAAAATGGTGATTTACACCTAAACGGTTCACTTTAGGTCCCATATATGATACATAAAGTCATACTAGAATTTACCAAGGAATCTGAATATGCAATAATATACGGGGTGTTCCATTTGAAAACACATAAATTTGATAGATTTCGTGTTTTTGGGACACCCTGTATAACATGAAAATATTTTTAAAATGTAGTCTTTATGGGTCTCTATCCATCCGAAATTATTATTTTCTTTTTCATCAAATACTTTAGCCATAATGCTCCGTGTCGAATAACATGAATAACCCTGTATAGGTAGATCAAATTGATATCGCGCCTCCGTTATATCCATACATTTCTGTAGCAATCTCAAAAGCTTCAAAATGTTTATTCAGCCCTATAAGTCCCTTTTCAGGCCAGTAGTCTTTCGGGCGATATTACGACGCTGTTTTCTTCCAACACCATTGTCCTACTTTTCACTCGAGTATTGTTTGAGCCGTTTTTCTAAGAGAACGCTGTTTTTTTTACGACGGAAAATGTGTGTTGCGCCTTTTCAGATAAATGGAAGTGACAACTGAACAAGCTCCAAGGATTTCCATTCCATTTAACCAAAGCTGTGCACTGAATAACGCATTTTGAACACTGCGCTGTCTTTGAATCTTATAAAGTGTATTAGTTATACACATACAGTGCATTGCAATGGAAACTATCTACCTTGAATAGTTTTTAACAAGAGGCTTTTATAGAAAAATGTAAAAATAGGTCAAACATTATTTGAAGGGAGGGTCTGGTATAGTATAGTACACAGGCGTATACAAGGGGGGGGTAACAGGGGTAATTACCCCCTCAAGATTTCCGAAATAAAAAAACTTGATCCAACTTTGACTTATCTAAGCAATTGTCGCACTGAAAAAATCTTTTTTGCAGTAACTAAATTACAAAAGGGTTTGTTTTGCAATATTACAGTGATGCATATCTAATATATTCCCATTGTTACATAATCAATTGAATAGAGAGTTTTTGGACGTCCGTTTCCTGACGTTATTGCACGTTATCGGCTATTTGTGGTACGCGCACTGCGCAGTTCCCCCGAAATAACCGAATCGGCGAATAACCGATAAAGTTGTACGTTAGCTACGGAAGTTTACGGTACGATCTGATTACGTGCGGTATTGCCAGGTCTAAACCACTATGCGGCAATGAGAAGGGAACGAAAGAACCGTGATGATTTTGATAGCAACAATACTTAATTTGGAGTTTATCGTTGTACAAAGGGATCAGGTTTTCTTCCGTCAATTTTATTTGACAGTATTATCCAATAAAAGCTACAAAGTTAGGCGTCTCCGGCAACAGCGTGTGATCATCACGGGACTGAACCATGGTAGTGAAATCTGAAATGTCATGCTTCGGGGATCCTTCATTACCTATTTTTTATTCTACTTGTGATGTGATCTATTTTCTGCTTGTGGTGTTTACCTATTGCACGTAACATTTCTTGGACATTCCCGACCAATCGATCATAATGTGAGGTTAAACTAAAATCAAATAGGTCCAATAATTGTTAATGTCATTTGTCAAATAACGCAACGATACACGTCACAGATTTCGGAGTGGATTTCGGTTACAAAAACTGTAAATAAGGCACGCGCTCATCCGTTATTCGAAACACTGCGCATGCTCAGAATAATGTTTTACGGATAGGTCGTCCCAATTTTTAGTGGCTCGAAATCCCTCTAATGTCCTATACAACGTGGTAGCTTGTCACAAAAGTTTACCAACTCATTAATTTTCGGTTTTGAAAATTGCACCGATTAGAAACGTTAAAACACTAATTAAAAAAAAATGGAATACGTGTTGTGGCTACTAGGGTACCTGACTGTTGAGTTTTCATGATCGTTTAATTTTGTATGCTGTGCCAATAAAATGTTCACGGATGATATACGTATTACATATTAAGTATTTGTATTCCGTAAAATTAAAATTGATTAATGCATCAATAGATTTTTTATTTCATCTTCCTAAAATATCTGCTACTCCACTGTTTCACTTGCTATTTATATCTTCTTTTTTATTTTAATACTATTAACATTTTCCTTTTCTCTTGCATCAACGTCCTACACGAAGGTATTACAAAAAATGGTGAAAGCACACACAACTTCATGCCCCGCTACCCCCCCCCCCCAAGACTGAGGTCTGGATACGCCCCTGGTATAGTATAGTATAGTGTTGTATAGTATAGTATATAGTGTATAGTACAGTACAGTATAGGATAGCATAGCATAGCATAGCATAGCATAGCGAATCATAGCATAGTATAGCATAGCATAGTCCTCAATGGGTCCTCACCTCTCCACATCTCAGGTTAACCGGTCGATGCCTAAGCTCAGACCCGCCCGTCGCGTTGGCGCCGCCCCTTTCTCCTCCGCCCCCCTCCTCGTCCTTGGCCGCCTGGGACGTGACCGGCTGCTGGCGCTGTTGCCGGATGTACTCGTAAGTAGTGAGACCCAGGAAGGAGATGTAGATGTGGAAGAAGCACAGGTGGAGCAGCAGACCGGCGGTGATGGCAGCCAGGAGGCCCAGGGCGGCCACCACTGCCAAGAAGGCGGCGTCGCTGGACGGCAACGAGGACGATGAGGGCGGCAAGGTGCTCGTGCTGGACGAACTGGCGTTGCTGGGGTCGAAAAAGCCGTTTATCGGCTCCTGGAACAAATGATGATGGTGTAATCAAGTGAACTTGTATACTGTTGTTGTCTTATTGATATCGATAGTACTTGGCCAATGGCCAATAAATCTACTCGATCAAATTAGAGAAGGTGCCTTGTAGTTCATCAAAATTCTTTAGAAAACAAATTAGTTGAGAATAGGTTAACATTTTATTAATTTATCGTATGGCTCAAAATCATGACAACAGTAAATATAGATAAAAAAAACTATTATAACCTATACTAAAATAAAACAGATACAGATACAAACTAAAATACATAGTCTTTGGTATTTACAGGTTGATATCCAGTTCTTTCAACCACTTCAGCGCCAACGGTGTGGCTGTGAAGAACTCTTCTCGCGATCCCTGAAACGCACGCAGTTCACATTCGCTCGTAATATGGTTTATAGTTTGGCGGGGCGCGCCACAGTCACATAAGGGAGATTGCACATAGCCCCACTTGTAAAGGGAGTCGGCACATTTGCCGTGGCCTGTTCGGACTCTATTAAGTTTTACCCACTCTTTTCGGGGTAGTTCTGATCCTGGAAGTAAGGCTGCCCCCATAAATGCGCATCGCGAGTGGTGTTCCGCAAAACCTTCCCACTGGGAGCGCCATTGGTTTAAGGAGTCGAAGTTATTGGTTTTAAGCCCTTCTGCATCCCTTATTGGTGGTTGTCGGGATTTAAGTCTGTTTATCTGCAACGGGGGTATTGCTCGGTGGATGGGCAGTTTGTTGTTGGTGGTAATCTTGTTATACTCCCTTAGAAGGGCGTCAGTCCTTCGCAGCTGCGGTGGGGCTAATCCAGAAAGTACAGGCAGCCATTGAGTTGGGGTTGTCTTTACTGCGCCTGTAATAAGTCTCATAGTGTGATTTAGTTGGACATCAATTAGTCTGGTATGATGACTGTTAATCCAGACAGGCGCACAGTACTCAGCACACGAATAGACAAGAGCTAGTGCACTGGTTCGTAGAGTTGGAGCAGTGGCACCCCACGTCGTTCCACACAGCTTTTGGATAATGTTGTTGTGTGTTCTGAGTTTTCCTGCAGTGTTTGCGAGATGTTTCTTATAGCAGAGGGTGCGATCTAACGTTACTCCAAGATATTTTGGGAAATGGTTATGTTTCAGGGGTTCGCCTGCAAAAAGTACCTGCAGTTCATATTTAGCTAGTTTGTTATCCAGGTGGAAGCAAGAAACTTCAGTTCTGTTGGGGCTCGGTACTAGTCTCCATTTCTTGAAGTAGTTGTTTAGAGCTAACAAGTCGTTAGAAAGAGTATGCTCAACCTTCTTGAAGCTCTTATCGGAAAAAGCTATGGCTATATCGTCCGCATAGCAAAACTTGTAGCTGACTGTTTCTGGCATGTCAGATATATATATAGATTGAAAAGTAAGGGGGCCAGTACTGAGCCTTGTGGAAGTCCGTTGTGTAGGTTAACAGATAGTTGAATTGAAAATCACTTAAAGCTGCTCTACTTCATGCTGAATCTATACGTAACTGATAAACTTCACTTGCCAGTTCAAATAAGCTTTACAAGCGCTTTTTACTTAATAATACTATACAGTTTTATACAACTATCTCATTAATTAGTTCAATGACACCTCGCATATACTGATATGCCTATGTATTTATTTAAAAGGTGTGTAAAAAGGTTCTTATTAACTCATAGTTTTTACACTGAACATGAGTATCTTACATTTTTGGACTACTGCACGTACCTGATTTATGAATCGTGACTGTCCATACAAATTACCTATAAAAATAGTCAATACACTATCTATCTATCTATCAGTTACTGTATTTTCTCTAGGTACAACAGTATCGTGAACAACCTCACATTTATAAAAAAAAAACAACTGGAGGGGCAGAGTGCCAGAACCAGCATGTGGTATATCATACAACATGGTATGGACAGCTGTTACCAGTTGGGTGTCAAATGAACACCAGGAGCGCTGGGACAGAGTCCTTTTTATGGTCAGCCTCCCGCAAAGGCTGAAAGACTATGGCGCTGTAGAAGCACTCCGAGAGGATAAGTATCTTTACACGTTAGCTTTGAAACGCTGCAAGTTATAGTCGTCGAGAAACAGATTCCCGGGTAGCTCATTCCACAGCGTCGAAGTTCTCCAAAAGAAGGAATGCTGGACGAGACTGGTTCGGGGAGTACAGACCTCGACCTGATAAGGATGAGCTCGCAGAGCCTCTCTAGTGTTCCTCTTTCGGACGACCTTTGGTATTATTATCTGGGAGAGCTCACTCGAATATCTTCTGTGATGGAATCTGTAAAACAGGGACAGGAGAGCCACCCTTCTTCGATGTTCCAGGCTTTGGAGGTCCTTTGTGAGGTTAGACGTATCGATTAGTCTAATTCCTCTCTTCTGGATTGTGTTGAGAAGCTTTAGAGAGTGGTTCGTGCCAGATCAGATTTTCTGTAATGTTGACTCCTAACAGCTTGAATGAGTGACTTCTTGGCAGAGCCTGGTTGTTCATTAGAACCTGGTGTTGACTTGGGCACTTCTTGTTTGATAGCGTACAATACTGGGTCTTGGAGGCATTAAATTTAACCATATTTTTAAGCGCCCAAGCGGTAATAGTATCGAGATCCTTTGAAAGTGAAGCTGCCACTGCCAGTCTTCTGCGTTCCAGCTCGACCACAGAGATCGGTCTATTGATCATGATGCCTGCATGCAGCGTACTATCATCCGCAAAACTGTGGATTGGGTTTGTAGTGCTAGAGAGTAGATCATTAATGTGAAGCAGAAACAATGTCGGAGCCAATACCGATCCCTGCAGAACCCCGGCATTGATGCTTTGGAAAGAAGAGGAAAAGCCGTCTACCACGACAGAGATTTTCCGACCTGAGAGGAAGTCTGCGAGCCAACCGCAAAGCTTAGATTTGATTGGATGTTATTTCCAGCAGCTCGTTGACGTACACCAGAAACAGTGCAGGTAATAGGACAGATCCCTGAGGAACACCAGCATTTATTGACAATACTATCTGGGAGAGCTCACTCGAAGGTCTTCCTTGATAGAATCTGTAAAAGAGATGTTCTAGGCTGCGGAGGTCCTTTGCGAGGTTGGACACCCTTTTGATCGGACGTCGGACGAGCACAATGAGCCTTAAGGCTGAGCGGCGACCATAGGGGTAACTGAAGCCTAACCTCCTCACTACTAACAAATTGTCGGCAAGTTGAATTTGATTATTTACTCCATCTACTTTTAGTGTTGTTCCTCTGAGGAAAAAACAAATTACATAGCCCCCAACTCTATAAAACACCTGGCAGCAATATTACGCTAGCACTCTAAAAAAACTTGAAACTAATTTAGCTCGACCTTCGTCGGAGAAGTGGCAGTATTTGTCTTTGTCTCGAAGCAAAGAGACATTAATTCAAAATGTCTGCGTTCCGGAAAGCAGAATTTTCTGGATCGGGGATAATAAAGCAGCCGGAAGCGAGTGGAAAGAAGGTAATGGCATTTTCCAGAGATGAGCCCCTTAATGAACCTGTGTTGTTCAATTAACGTTCGCAATTTAATGATCTATGGAACGTAACGGACGACAGTGCCAGTGGCGGCTCTAGGTGGTTTAGATAGGAGGTGCATAATTGCAAAAATTGGTGAAAGCGATATAAAGAAACACTCACCCAATCCTTAAGTATAATTAAAATAGGTAAACTTGTTGATGATACACCCTCAACATTGCATCCAGCAACTCATTCTGAATTGTTTTTGCCAATCCCTTAAAAACTGGTGCAGATTCGATGTGATCTTTGAGTGTTTTATCCAACTCTGCAGTAAAATCTATTAATTCTCTGAAAATCCCCTTGCTGTTTGACATTTGCCGTTCATCATGACCTCTAAGAGCCAGCTCAAATGCGCCACAAAACCTGATGCAATTTATTATCAAATTCAAAACATGTCTATTTTTTGTTACCTCTTCATTATGTTTCTGAATCGACTTTCTATATGACGAGTCCAAAACATTTTGAATGTTATTTTTCCCTAACATTCTCAAACTAAATGTATTTCTAAGATGTCCTTCTGAACTTTCATGTTTATTAATCTTAGCACTAAGATGAACAAAGTCTCTTATTCCGTTTTTTGACCAAGACGGCTCACCACCAAATAAAAGGCACGGGAAACAAAAGAAGGCATTTTTAGCATCGCATCCAAAAATCCAGTCATTTTTTTGGTAAATAGTCGGATTGAATTTCCGTATAATGTCTTTACCTTTCACAGTCTGTTTATTTTCTAAACATAACTGAGGCATCGGGCGTTTAAGATTTTTCACTCCAATTTTCTCATCGTAGGTTAGCCGTGAAAACGCATTGTCTATCAAAAATGCGACAAAATTCATTTTCAAACCGTGTAAAACTATTATACTACGCCTATGTTTTCGCTGCGAATACAAAATCACGACGCGAAGTAGACAGTAAACACTATCGTGAGCAGACTAAATTCTTGCTCCACTGTTACGTTTACGCGGCATTGGAAACGCTAGAGATATTAGCTACCCCCACCTCTAATGGAACTTATATGACTGAATGTAGCAACGCCTTGTTTATGCTCACAGTGTTGCCAACACTAAAAAATATTTTCCGCCAAGTACAGGCTTAAAATCCGTTAGATTGGATTATTTTCCGCTAAACATACTACCCCCCCCCCCCCCCAGGACAGACAATTTAAGGGTGCCAAACAAAAAAGTTATATTAACATAAAATAATGACAATTTGTAAAAAGGCAATACAAGGACGCCCAAGGCAAACTCACATGTTTCTTTAAAAGGGTTTTCTCCACTCGCGTCCCAATATAGCCACACTTCGGACCAAAACTTAATTGTGTCAGTAGTATTTTCCCATTTAACAAAATTTATGTTTGTGTATTGCTATTCAATCAAACCTATAATGTTTTCGGGCATGTTTAAATTCTGTAGGAGACTTAATAGATTTTCCATCATCTTTTTGTTGCTTTAGTACATTTTGGAGCGAACTTAATGATATTTTTTCTAAATGTTTTATATTATCAGGCAAACGTTGTTTTAACTGGTTATACAAATCGATCAGGAAATCGCGACATCTTTCTCACTGTTTTTCCATCAGCAGCTGTTATATGTTTGTTTCGAACTAATTTATTTATCTTGTTTTCAAACTGGAAGCCCAAATATCGTTTAGGATTTAAATACTTTTGTACATCTTTTTTCACATTTTCTACTTCCCAGTCTGGCAGAAAGCTTGCAAATTAGATTTTCCTCATATGTCTAGTTTTTATCTGAAAATTAATAAGCTAAAATCAGTTCTCAAAACTATTGATAATATTCGTGTCGGCAATACTCTAGCTCCGACTTAATGCATTTTACGAGTTCACATGTCTGACATTGTGACTATGATGATGATGATGATGATGAAAATCAGCTGAAATCAGCTAAGAAAATCTCATAATCCGTCAAAAATTCCGCTATCCGCTATCGCCAATTTTGTCCGCTAAATTTAAACCAAATTCCGCTAAATCTAGAGGAAATTCCGCTAAGTTGGCAACACTGTATGCTCATAGGAGGTGCGGGCCGCGGCGAACGGCCGGCGCGGCGATCCATGTGTGTGCGTGTGCGCAGATGGTGAATCACGACGTAACAATACTTGCTAAACGTGCATAAAAGCAGCAGACACTACAGCCTTTGATTGTTTTGTTTGATTCAAACATTCAAGGGGGTGCAATTGCTCACTTGCTCTCATTAGTGGGCCGCCACTGGACAGTGCATAAGGTATTAGAAGGACTACTCATTATGTCAGAGATTGATTGTATTATGCGGAAATTGGGTCTCTATGGAAGCGACGCAGGCATGTTACATGTCGGGCTATCAGATTAGGGATTGGTAGGCCGTTGGAGAGACGAGAGATAGTTTAATGTATTTGTGTAGTGGACTGGATTTAATAGTCGTGATTACTGGTGTTTCTTAATGATTTCGAGATCATCATCATAGTCACAATGTCTTAACAGACATGTTGTGAACTCGTAAAATGCATGAAGTCGGAGCTGCAGTATTGTCGACATGAATATTATCGATAGTTTTGATAACTGTAGCTCGCCATCGTTCGCGATTTACTGTCAGGTCAGTGGCGCTCTTGATACTGATATCCAGCAACTGTTTCGTCGTATCCATCCAGCGCGTAGGGGAACGGCCACGGCGCCGCCCACTCGGGGCGTAACCCTGAACTACAAATTTCTACATATTATCGGTTCTGTGTATATGTCCGAAGAATGTAAGCATTCTCGTCGACACAATGGAGGATAATCTCTTTGGATTACCGAGCCCATCCAGTATGGAAACATTAGTTCGATGGGCGGTATAAGGAATTATCAGCATTCTCCTCCACGTCCACATTTCAAAAGCATCTATGCGAGCTCGATCTGCCGTTTTAACAGTCCAAGTTTCCGAGGCATACCAAATATGGAGAACAGAAGAGACTGAACCAGCGACTTTTTGGTAGCTTTAGTGATGTTATGGTCACGTCATATTTTAGTAAGCTTTGTCATGGCCACACGTGCCTGTTGAATGCGCCGTCGAATCTCATTTTCACAGCTACCCGAATTATTATTGTTAAACAACAGATAAGTGTTGAGCCTATAGGCTATAAACTCAGAAGGTTCAACGTTTGGCATGTCTTAGTATAACCAGTGCAGTGCGCACAACACCTTTGAGTGCCACTAAACACTATTGAATCTTCCTCCTTTGGATCTGGTAATCCAAGGGGAAGCTAGAAAAACTGGGTTCCGTCTCAGGGTAGCTGGACTTTTATGAATCCAGGCAAAGGACAAGGAGCACAAGGATTCTAGCAGAGTTGCATGAGGATTGTCCTATTTTGTTGGCGAGGAGCGATACAGTTTCTCCTACGCATCGCTTCAATCGCAAATTTACGGTGGTGTTTCCGTCAAGGGAAGAGTGGGAGTCTAGGGAAAGACAGCTCATCGAAGGAGGAGGACAGGTCTGGTACACAGACGGTTCACTAGCTAGAGAGGGCTCGGGCTCGGGAGTCTACGGACCCCATACAAGACTTTCATTCCCTCTTGGGGGGCACACCACAGTATTCCAGGCTGAGGTCTATGCGATACTTGCCTGTGTAAATCGTATTCGGGAAATTGACGGGTCTAGGAGGCGGATTACTATCTGCTCTGACAGTCAGGCAGCCATCAAAGCACTGAGTGCTTGGAAAATAACGTCGGGACTGGTCCTGGAGTGCAGGAGGGCTCTTGACGACATCTCAGCTAAACACAAGGTATCACTGATGTGGGTACCTGGGCACGCTGGGGTAAAGGGTAATGAAATGGCGGATCATCTGGCCAGGATGGGATCCGGAAACAGTTTTGTGGGCCCGGAACTAGCCTTAGGACTGCCTGCAAACTTGATTAGGAAAACAACTGGAGTGTGGAGCCAGAATCAACACTCTCTGAGATGGAACAACATCTCTGGTCATCTCCGCCAGGCTCGGGAGCTATTAGCAGGGCCTGCAGAGAGAATAGGACGATTTTGTCTCTCTCTGGATAGGAGTAACTTGAGATTGCTAGTAGGCTTATTAACGGGTCACAATACCTTCAGGCGTCACTTGTTTGTGATGAGGGTGGTCAACGACCCAATGTGCACGTGGTGTGGTGAAGAGGAAGAATCCTCGGCACACATCCTGTGTCGCTGTGAAACCCTGGGTTATCACAGGCAGACTATGCTGGGCTCAAGAACTTTGGAACCAATAGAGATAAAACGGATAGGACCTAAGAATGTACTTGCCTTTGCCAAAAGGGCAGGTCTTAGGAACTAGCGCGGATAGAGGCGCAAAAGGGCCCATCGTGTGGCCTATGCCTCTGGTCCTTATTCATATAAACTCAGAATAGAAGCATAACGTAAAATTAGAGTACAGTGATATTGAGGTAGGCATTAAAGTGTCACGATTCAAAAAACTTGTCCAAATTGTTTTTAAAATTATTCGCACGGGTAGAGTTCACGACAAATCCTAGCAGATTATTCCAACGGTCGAAAATTCTATTGGGAAGAAAGTGCTGCCGTACTGTGGTCTTGAACGCTTCCTTCTTCAACTTGTACTGGTGCTCTCGTAGATTACTGTTACTTTGTTGGAACAGCTTTGACAAGTCTGCCCCGAAAATGTTACGAAGCGCATGATATGTTATAATTAGGTCGCCCCGAAGCCGACGATCAGAAAAAGGAGTAAGACCAAAAATTCTGAGCCGATCTGTGTAGTCAGGGCGCACCGTACCATAGGGAATACGTGTAGTTCTCCGTTACAGTGATTCTAACGCTTCTTGGTCGCGAACAAGTATGGGATACCACACCGGCCCAGCAAACTCCATCAGGGGTCTCACGTAAGTTTTATAAAGAAGGCAGCATGTCGTGCTATCACAGCCCCAGAACGACTTCTCGAGTAGATAATTAAACCTTTTGTCCTTCGAGCACAGAGCGTTGACATGATCAGACTAGGTAAGGCAGCTGTTGACAATTACTCCAAGATCGCAATGGCTGCTAACAGAAGGGATTGTTTCGTTCAAAAGTAAGTTCGATCTAATCATATAACGACCTTATTGATCTGTCAATATTACAAGAAATTTCAGAAGTCTAAATAACCTAGGTACCTAGGTTTTACAAATGGTGATAGCTTGTACAGGGTACATTTTTGCATAGTATTCAAATGCTGCTCTTGCTTACATTATGCTACGGTGAACCAGAAAATGACAAGGCTGGTGATAAGCAGATAAATTTCACAGGACGTCTATATTAAGTATTCGGAAATTTAGATATTTGGGTAGATGGATTACAGATTTAGATATTTGGGTAGCTGGATTACAGAGATCATGACGGCTATTTTATCACCTGTTAGACCAAGAAGGTCTTTATTTAAGAGAATCTAGATCATAAAATGTGTGCTTTCAAACCACGGATTGCATAATACCTCCGGGTATTAAAATTTCAACATGTAAAGGTCGTTTCTGCGTGTTTGTAATTTACAATTATATGTTGTTGGTTTCCTGACCTGTTAGTGGAAGACGCCATGATAGCATAGTTTTTAAAAAATTTATGGAAAAATTGTGACGATTATTATAGCTGCATTAAGAAATCGTTTGCACTCGATGCAATTGCTGTCTTTAAATTGGCAAACCTCAACGTTAAAGCCCTGAAGATGGCAATAAGCATTGCCGAAAGCTTGGCTGTTAGCACAAGAGTCTCCTCTATGATGGGACCCAGTCTCTTTTTCCAAAATTTTGGCCACAACCCCAAGATTTTCTCATCTAAATTAAGTTTTTTGGCCATAAGATTCCTTCGTATTACGATAAATTTTCTATCACGTCTGTGCTTTTTTGTTCTCACACATAAAATGTGTCCTCGTTCTTATTTAAACAAGATCGTCTGCTGATAATACACTATAAACATAGCGACAGACGTCTATGAATAATGCATTTAATTTGGCAAGGTGCCTTTACCGGTTTGCTACTTAGTCGTTATCATATCTCACGCCCGTATCCACACCCAAACTAGGCGTGGTCATGTAGGTCATAAAACATGCAACAACTGGTTCGGCTTTACGTGTGGCATACATTTACGACGCTTTCCGTATATTGCCGATTTTATTGAGCAGTTTAAAGCCTTTTGGTTGATTATCAGCATGATCCAGATCTGCTGTCTAATTGAAAACATGATGACTAATTTGAGACGGTAGTAGCAGATCACATCACATTGTATCTAACCTATACAGGGTGTTTCAGAACTATGGGATCAAACTTCTAGGGGTTATTCAGTGCAACAGTAGAAAACTTTTGAGTATAGGGTCCCATGTCCGGAAAAGTGTCCGTACGGTACTACGGCCCTAAGAAGCGTTAAAATGTAGAAAGACGATGAATTGCCTAAATAGCCTTTAATGCATTCACTTTTTGCCTTTTGTACATGATATCATCACAAAAATTGTTCAAAATTTCTTCCTTTGATTGAGCCATACCTTCTACCGGAACGGTTAACAGGACCTATTTACCGGCGTTTCTTGGAGGAAGTTCTTCCTCTTCCAGAACTTCTTGAAAATGTTCCAATAAACGTTTGACAGCAAATGTGTTTTCAGCACGATGGAGCGCCGGCTCACTTCGCTGTACCAGTACGTGAGGATTTGGCTCAGCGGTTTGGGCACCGTTGGATTGCTAGAGCTGGAGCCGTTTCTTGGCCTACTAGATCACCTGACTTAACGCTGCTACATTTTTTCCTGTGGTGACATGTAAAGTCTTTGGTCTACGAAACTCCAGTAGAAACAGAGCAAGACTTAATCGGACGACTTACAGCAGCATTTGAAATCATTCCAAACGAGTATCAAATTTTTAGTCAAGTCCGCCGAAATCATGTGCGACGTTTAAATCGGTGTATTCAGGTTAGAGAAAGACATTCAGAACAACTGTTGTGATGATATCATGTACAAAAGGCAAAAAGTGAATGCATTAAAGGCTATTTAGGCAATTCATCGTCTTTCTACTTTTTAACGCCTCTTAGGGCCGTAGTACCGTACGGACACTTTTCCGGACATGGGTCCCTTATACTCGAAAGTTTTCTACTGTTGCACTGAATAACCCCTAGAAGTTTGCTCCTATAGTTCTGAAACACCTTGTAGATAATAATACATCTGATATGCATCCTGGCTCTAAAAATGAAATTCTTGATGAAGAAATAGACTCCGGTACCGCTATTTATAAATAACTTTAGTATTTATAATGTATTTTGAATTCTCATGTTATAAAATAAAAATACTTTGAAATATGTTACAGGTTTTCGTTACCCTTTTGCAATCCACAGAAAAAAGTGCCTAAATCCATTTTTGAAAAAAAAACCAAAATCTTGAAAAGTAGACCAATAATTCAGCACTTACTCTAAAAGTAATAAAATACAAGATTATAACAAATTAAATGATTTTTCGAAGAGGTAATATTTCCAGAAAGAAATATAAACTTTAAAAGCGTTCTTCTCAAAAACAGAAATATGCGACTTTTTTCATTGGGCCCCTCATATTCTGTACAGGGTATCCCACTGGGCACTTTTACGGGGTATGACGGCTATTCTTGAAAATCATTATGACCAGCTTGATTTTTGAGATGCAGGGTAAAATCGAAAATTATCTATTTTGAGATCACTCTTGTATCTCGTTTGTCTTTAACCTTATCGAAAAGTATAAAAAATTATATTTTAGAATTTTTTCTCTAAAATGCAGTGGTGTAGTTTGATTTCCATTTTTCAGCTATGAAGCAAGACAGTCGAGATACGAGGGTAATCCCAAAATTAATAGTTTTCGATTTCACCCTGTATCCCAAAAACCAAGATGGCCATGATAATTTTGTCGACAGCATCTTCAGTTTTACAAAAAAAAGTAGCACACTATCGCGAAAGCGGCAACTCTCTATCTTCTAAAATAACCGAGATATCCCGTAGTGCCCAAAATGGGACACCCTGTACATTGCGTGTATCAGTGGCGTACGAGCTGCAGCAACAAACTTGGGCATCTCGATTGCTAGGACAGTTTTTTTCGCGTCGGTGCAATCCGATCTGTCCTACGGTCTACCATTTTGGGGCTGTTGTAGCCAGTTCCTTTTCCAATCTGTCTTTAAGTTTTTATTCGTCACAAAGTCCTTACACTGCCATCTCTTTTCATATTAGAGACTACGAGCCTAATACACAAACATCGTTCTTCATTCTCCGATCATCAACAAGCTTATGCAACTCGCCGAAGACATGACATTCCGCTACCAATACCTCATTCTACCCTCGTGCGAAATTCCATAATATATAATAGTGTGAAAATATATAACTACCTGCCATCGGATATTAAAGCAATCCCAAATATTATGAAGTTCCGTAAAGCGTTAAAAAAATACTAATAACACAAGCATTCTACTCGCTGGACCAATATTTTGAATTTTCCTTCACTCAATGAGTTAGTCAACTATTGCCCCAACTGTTTGATGAACATAAAAATAACCTTCATCTATGGGGTGTCAGTAAAATTTTTAATTTGTGAATGTCTGACTCTTAAGTATTTTATTTATCTTTATGTATTTGTATTTTAATTTTTATGTATATGTATTTTCATTATGTACTTCTACTTACTTATTTGCTTTGTCAATAAGATTTTTTATATATCTTTGGCAATAAAGCATGTTAACCAACCAATAACATTTATTCTTTGTCTATTAAACTAACACATCCGACAAAACCAATACTTCTGTTTAAGTCTTCTTGCCTATCATGCATATCAAATGGTACCGATTCAAGCAGCTACTACATCTGATGAAACTTTCATTGAGATCATGGTTACAAACAACAAATATCCACTGGTTCAATTTTTTTCTTTTTAATGATGGACTCTAGAGTATTCCATGCTTCATTTGTGAAATACCTTCTAATATAAAAAACGTTCACAAGTGACTCTTCAATATTCTTGTTGTTAATAAGATCCGGTTTGTTTATATCATAGTCCTGTATAAGGAAACTAGGTGAGGATATGTTGTCAACTTCATTGGTGTCTTTGATAATCCAGGACAAAAATAGTTTTTCTTTTTTATTGTAATTAAATTTGATGAAAGACATTTTTTAATAGCTTTTCTTTTCTTGGGTATACCCATTAATTCGATGAAATATAATTGTTTACAGAATTATTACCTTGTCTTTCTGGAACTCTTTTTATCCTTAATCTTTAGCTTTTGACCCCCTTGTATACAACAGTATTTGATCTAGTAATACTTTAAATTCACATTAGCTTTCTCTATAACATGTGGTACACGTTTTCGGGCAGATGTACCTGAAAGTTCTATTATCTCTCATCCAGTATTCGGTTAATATTTGCTTTTTATGCACTTTATGAAATCTTCAAGTGGATTAAACTTATCTCCAAGTCTCATTTTCACCAGTAATAATACTAAAAATCGAGGTTAAAACTAAAAACACCATTCACCAAAGACTGAAGGTAAACAGAGCATGAAGATAACCTCAAACTTCTTATGTGGAAATGCCGGGTGCCGGGATTACTTTTCTAATGTTTCAAATGCCGGTTGCCGGGACCTGAAAATTACAATCAATATCCTGAATCCCGAGATTTCAAATTAAAATGTAAAAAATCCCGGTTGCCGGGATTTTGATTGTAATTTTCATGTCCCGGCTGCCGGGACCTGATCCACTGCCAATATATGTCTACGCCAGAGACAGGGCCGGACTGGCACACTGCCCTCTCCTTAACGCCGTTTCGTCCCCGAGACGTTCATGTCTGAATGGACACAGAACGCCCTTCTTGCAGCCAGAACTTTTGTAAAAGAAGCAATCCACGGTTCTGCGTTCTGGTTATTTTAGTGTTACTAACTTGGGACTTGCCTTGACGTCCTGCTGGAGCAAGATGGCGGCGTGCGCCCTGCCGAGCACCAGCTGCGTAACGGCGATGGCGGCGACCATGGCGGAAGCGGCAACAGCGCTGGCCACGCACATGACGAAGGGGGCGTAGTTGCGGGCGCCCACGCACTGGTTCAGCCACTTGCAGTGGTGGTCGAACCCCGCCACGCACTTGTTGCAGTAGCCGCAGTGCTTGGTGCGCTGCCCGCTCACCCAGATGTCGCACAGGTGGCACCGGCCCTGCTCGATCGCGTGCAGGTGCTTCTCTCTGCGAAAAAAAACGGATTATGTAGGTAGTAATTTTGAAAATGACTAAATTTTGAAATTCTTGAAAATATTGAAAATTGTTAAATTTTGAAACTTGAAAATTTTCAAAATTTTGCAAATTTTGAAACTTGAAAATTTTCAAAATTTTGCAAATTTTGAAAAATTGAAAGATTTGAAAATTTTGAAATTTTTTTAAAATTTTGAACTTGAAATTTGAAAATGACTAAATTTTGAAATTCTTGAAAATATTGAAAATTTTTAAATTTTGACCCTTGAAAATTTTCAAAATTTTGCAAATTTTGAAACTTGAAAATTTTCAAAATTTTGCAAATTTTGAAAAATTGAAAGATTTGAAAATTTTGAAATTTTTTTAAAATTTTGAACTTGAAATTTGAAAATGACTAAATTTTGAAATTCTTGAAAATATTGAAAATTTTTAAATTTTGACACTGGAAAATTTTCAAAATTTTGCAATTTTTGAAAAATTGAAAGATTTGAAAATTTTGAAATTTTTTTAAAATTTTGAACGGGTCTATTGCGCAACGGCGCCCCACGCGATTTGAGAAAATTTTGCTATCAATGCAAAGAGGATGGTCTGTTATGTGATTTTAAAAAATAAAATTTGCGAAAGAAGCACGTTTTTTGGAAAAAAATTGATAAAACTATATTTTCAACATATTCCAGTAAGGCATGCACACAGAACTATACAATTTTAGAAGTGAGGTACTACTTGACAGATGATAATAGATGCAGTGTTGCCAACATTTGCTCGATATTTAACATCGCTTCGACCGTATATATACTAAGATTAAAATTGAAACATTACAGAGAAGTTTAGCATGGCCCCTGCGCAAGGACAACACAAATAATCGTGAATCGTTCTACATTTTTAACTACCTATCTAAATTTATAGATATCTTATTTCAAATGTTCCTTTGTTTCTAGCTGATACTTGTGATTAAGTATTATGTATTATTGTTTGTTTTATTTAGGTTGTATATTTGCTTTTTATGTAAAATTGGTGGCCTTAATATTGTTTGTGATTAAGCTTTATTGTTATATTTGGCCGATATCAGCTCCAATAAATCATTGAAACGTGCGACTGACGTTGGACCGTTGCCACTAAAAGCCGAACAGGTGACAATCTTACCTGAGGTGAGGTTGTTTAGATTTTTCAACATATTTGATTGCAATAACGTCTGGGGGGGGGGGGGCGAGCCGCCCCAGCCCCCCCCGTAACCACCTGATACAAATCTAATTAGACCTAAAATAGTCTAAATTTAGATATATTTTATATTTCACCCAACCTAGTAAGTACCTATATGAACACCAACTTCAACCTCCATTTCAGTTTCTGCTAAAACAAAATGAGGTCAAACTAAATCCCTTTTCAACATCTGTGTATGAAAGTCCCAAAATGATTTATTTCCATATTTTCCAAAACACATCGAATGAATTTTCCATGTTTTTCACTAACCTAAAAAAATTGCAATTGCACAATTTCGTGAAGTACATTAATTGATAACTGTTGCTCGCTGGCAACACTGCATCTTTGTGACACTATTGAAGTCTGTCATGCGGGTTTTCGATTCTAAAATTGTCTTGTACTGTTCGGGTACGTTTTGAAAGCGTGGTGAAAATACCGAGTTTTAACTATTTTTTTTTTCAAAAAATGCTTCTTTCACCAATTTTCTTCTTTAAAAGTACATAATAGACCACCCTCTTTAATGCAAATATGAAATTTTACCAAATTACGTGGGGCGTTGTTGCGTTGTAACACCATTTTGAACATTTTGAAAAATTTGAAAATTTTGAAATTTTGAACATTTTGACAATTTTTTTCTAATGTATCTGATCACCAAAAAACAGAATTTTGTGGAAATATTAGTTACGCCCATTAGCGTTTGGACGACAGTGTGGGTTTGTAAGATAGCGTGCTGTTGCCAGTTTTCAATATGTGTGGAGAATCATTACGTCAGATAATATTTTCTCATAACTGATATGCATTTGTTTTAGTTTTAATATATGTATATTTATAGTAGATTTAGGCTCGACTTTATTAACATGCGCATTTTTACAAAGACTTTGACCAATCAGAGTAGCCCTTTCAAGAACATGCATCTGTCAAAAGACTCTGAAAATTATTGATTTCTCTTGAAGTTGACCTCATAAAGCTCAAAAATGACATACCTTATATACAATCGACCATTGTAAATCATCTAGTATCTTTTCCAGTCTGATTTTCCACCCTAAATGGGTGAAAAATTGCATTTTCTTGTTTGATCAAAAGTATAGCAATTGCTAACCTCAACCAATCTGATTCCAGATTCCATTTCCATTTGATCGCTGGTTTCATGCTGTATCTAATGATATGATGACAAGAAATTCACTCATTGCATTATTTGGATAAAACAATTTACTATCGATAATAATTATAAATACATGCAATATATCTTTGTTTTATAGTAAAAAGGGGTAAACATAGCACTTTGTTACATTTCAAAAGTTAAACAAAAGATTTAACTGTTAGGCAAGCTATTTTCCAAGCGTACATGTGCATTACTGGTTGCCTATCCAGAACGGCAAAGCTCATTATCTAGCTGCGTATAACCTTATATTTTATATTATAAATATAAATGCTGCATCTTTAGATCCTCTGTGAATATTTCTATAAGATGGTCCATCCAGTAAAATGAAAGATTGTTTCTTCATAAAAGTATGTATATTTTTTTCTATAATCCATCTGACGATCTGACTGACGGAGGTGGGATTTGTAATTATTAAATAAGGTAGTTGCTGTGATTGATACTAGGTACTTTTATGATTCTGTCACAAATTATTGCAGTTTGCAATTGGTAATTATAGAATAATTATAATGTAAACATGAAAAATGTGGCATTAATTTGCAATTAATCGCTTTGTTCTGATATCCTGCTATCATCCAGCTTTGACGTTTTGTTTTCAACATTGATAAAATGATGATGATACTTATTAACATAGCCCTCAATACCCAATAGAAAGCTTTTTCTAAATAACATCCAATAGAAAAGCTTTGTCAAAGTCTTTGTTAAATATGTGTGTTGATAAAATCGGGCCTAAGGGTTCTGATTTAAATTAATAAAGTGAAGGGAACTGGTAACATCCAGTATATTGTATTGCTCCAATTCGTAAGTAGGTTACCAGATTGTTTATAAACAGAGTGAGATGTCAATAAGATGTGTGTTAGATATAAAATACATCTGTAGTTTGTAACAAGGAGAGATCAATATACACCAAGTTTTGAGCATGAAGTGTTTCACTAAGGGTTCTTGTAAGCTTCAAGTACAGTGTGTAACGGCAAGTGAGCATACTACATATGGTTGCTTAATATCCCAAATAGTTTTAGCTACCATATCTAAAATAACTGATAACTATTTTAAACGTTCGTCAACCCAATTTTTTTAATACGATATAAACTACAAATTCCAAAGAATATTTTTAAACATTATTAATGTTTGTATCACTCTTAAAATAGTATATTTATTCTACTCTTAAATACTAAAAAACACGAATCTGTCATAAGGGCCCGTGTTAAAATTTTGATTTTTGACGTTAATAACTTTATAAAATGATCAATAAGAAGTCTATGTGTTGAAACTCATGAAAATGGAGAAACACTAAGTTCATCTCCCAACAACTCTCGTGAACGAACTTCTCTAAAAAAGTAACTGTTTTGATAACGAAGAGGGTGATTTTCTATAGAGATGAGACCTGTTGATAACGGCTACATAACCGAAATACCTACCTATCTAGTTGCGAGACCTCGACGGACTTCCTGTTTCTCAGCTCTTCTTCGGCAGGGTCGACGAGGGCGGCCGCTAAATGGGCGGCCAAATGTACGAGCAGCACGGCCGAAAGGGCGGCCGTCAACGCCGGTTGGAACGCGGGGGGCAGCGCCGGCACCTACACAAGAAGTATAAGTATTTACTAATGAGGGGACCTATCACTATCGATGTTATAAAATGGTGAAAGCTCATGCATGCACTTTCACCAAATTTTGAAATGTTAAAGATTTCTTTCGATACTAATGATGTAAAATACTTAAGTAAAAAGTAACTATTATAAAGTAATCGTAACTAATAAGTAACTGAATGAGTAATTGAGGAGCTGACATGCAAACACCGATAAATCCAATTTCCACGAATCAGAGAAAAAGGTCAAAAACCTCTGGACGCCAATCCCCTAACAAATCCCAGCTTTTAAGCGTCTGTATTTGGCTGTTTTGGTTATAAATTCAAACTCAGAAGGTTACGAAGGAAAATATATGGATATCTTTCATCAAAAAATTATCGGATTTATCGGTTTTGGCATGAAAGTCGGAATTTGCTCATTCTATTTATAGAGGAGCGGCTATATATTTTACCAAAACATATTTTCAACAGAATACTTACATTAAAACGCTAATCTATAATGATATTAAAAAAATATATAATAATAAACTGAAATGCTGTAAGTATCCAAAACAATAACCTTAATCTAATGTAGCACGGGTTTATTCAGGGATTTATTCCGGCTCTTTTGTGATTGAACGAAATAAACATGGACGGTTAGTTCTTCATTAAGACAGTCAACAATCACACATTTCGTCTCCTATGATCTGCGGACGTGCTGCTTCTTCAGATAAACCATTTAAGAGTCTTTTGTACCACTGCAACCTTTGGACATCCTCCCATTGCTGACCAAACTCCTGGACCAGAAGTTGTCTTAATATTTTTTTCTTTTCTTCTGGTATCCCCCGATTCATCAAAGTTAATTCCGTGAAAGATAAATCTAGGTCTATACTTCCCGCCTTAATATAAGTTTCTCAAATTGTTCCTGACCAAAACGGAATCGATAGTTTGGAAAACAACATATCTTAATATTCGTTCCATTTCCGAATCTACATAAACACGGCGTGGCATCCATCTCTGCAATGCTTATTAGTAACATTTAGCTAGAGCTGTATATTATTTTATCGCTGAAAAGTAATATAATTACCTAATCTATCTAGTTTTTTACAGATGGCACAGCAGGATTTGTGCGGTTTCACTATGCCATTTGATAGAATAGGCCAATAGGAACAAAATTTCATGTTTAACCAGAAAACGAAAAAATGTGGATTTATCGGTTTTTGCATGTCAGCTCCTCAATTAGTCCTCCGTTTCGGAAAGAATCGTTACTTTCGTTACTTTTGCTCTCGTTACTCAGAATCCGATACAAAATCACGCCACGCTGTCTGCAACCAGTAAATCCCAGGACTGCATCGGAGCGTATTGCACACGGGAATGGTACACTATTCAGGATACACAACACATATACAAACAGATTATCAATAGTGGTAGGACAGACTTGTTCTGGTTTAAGTAGGTTTGTTTGTTTAAACTACTTTAAAGAAAACACTTTATGTGTTTCCGAAGAAACGCCTTCAAACACACTGTTTTTTAATGAAATATCCATCTTTGAGTTATAAATAGGTACATAATAAATAATAATAATAATAATAATATTTATTTTCCAGAGGACGAAATCAAATCGTATTGGAATGGTCGAAAAGAAAGAAGGTATACAAACAAAAAAGAGTATAAAAACAAAAGATGCAATATAGAATTACATACATAACTAAAAATATATCATAAAAGCTATTTCATAAAAAATCATTCCCATTGTAAATGCACTGCTGGATGAGCAGTTTCTTTAATTGCGACTTAAACAAATTATAATTTCTACAATTTCTGATGTCAAACGGCAGTTTATGAAAAAACCTTAATCCTAAACTGTCCGGAGAATTATATCCTACGACATACTTTTTATATGGAACATATACATTTTCACCTTGCCTTGTATTTTTTTGTATGGATCTCACATACAGTACTAAGTTTATCTTTATTCTAATAACTTGCCAATCCCACAAAATAACTAAACTAAGTCAAAATTAGCGTAGTCAACCGTTAAAAGTAAACTCTTGAGCATACGTACCTAAAAAGTAACTAGAGTAAGGAACTCCGAGTAACGAGGCTAGAAGTGGAAAGTAACGAGTCGTCACAAGTCCTTGAAAGTAACTAAAGTGTACATCACTACTCGATACCTACATAACTTACTGCGATCAACTCAGAAGCCAAAAGTATAGTAGAAAATTGTACGACTAAAGAAGTGTGCTCCTTCACCAAATTTTGAAAATAAAAAAATAGTCTCTTTTACAGCCCCAGCCAGCTGACAAGCTGTGGGGCATGAGCGGGGGCTGCAGGCTGGCAACATGCACCTTCTTTACACGTTTAGTATCTCAAAATGGAAAATTTTCGTGCTAGTAACATCTAAAGAATGGTGAAGGCATAAGTATGCTCCTTCACCATTTTTTGAAATTTTGAAAACAGCCTGTTTTGCACGCATGAAATGGTGAAGGTGCAAGTATGCTCCTTCACCATTTTTTGAAAATTAAAAATTTACCTGTACGGCGAAGGCGCCCGTAGAGAGGGCGGCCAGCGCCAGCCAGCCGACCAGCTGCAGGGGGTGCAGCGGGGGCTGCAGGCCGTGCCGCCTGCGGTGGCGGTCAGCGGGGGGCGCCGTCCTCGGCGGGGGCGGCCGCGGCGGCGTCGCGTCCTCCGCCCGCGGCGGGACGGGGGGCGGCGAACTCATGCGGGGGGCGGCGGCTAAGGCACCTCCTGAACGGCGGCAGCATCGGGCCTCCGCCGGCAGCCATCGCGCGCTTACTGAACCGCCACCACGACGGCGACGGCTTCCTGGTCCCGGTCCGAGGGACCGCCGCGCTTTCCACCGTCGCGACGCGACGCGACGTGGGGGTATTGATCGACGCTGGGGTGGGGGCACGTTCCGAGGACGGACGGTAGTCAATTCCGCATAGTTTCAGCTAAAGGGCCCTTCTAACCCCAAGCTTAGAAACCAAAAAATAGTTTCAAGGCATTGTTTGTCAAATGGACCTATTCCGAGGTCTCAAAATCGATTTCTTGCAAAAAGTACATCCTCTGCAATAATGGAACTAACAAACGTAATTGGGGGATTTGAATAAGGTAGTTTGACGCATGCTGTTTTCTATGACAATGCTGTCCCCGTCAATACGAAAGCCTTAGGTCCGGTTGTACAGTCTCAGTTCAAGCACAGTTCAAGGTTGAACTCAGTTCAAATATGGAAGTCCAGTTGTACAAGGTCAGTTCAACTCTAAGCTCGGTTCACTAATGTATATTTTTAAGGTTCAGCTGAGCGCTCGAATTTGGGCGCTTAAACCGAGTTCTAAGGACCTAATGTGTCGCAACCTAATTTAATAATTTGATTTAGATAAAATTTTGCAAAATCATTTGTTGTAAATTAAAGTACGTAATGGCTCAGCAGCTCAGAAAAAATCTCCTGGAACTAACAGATGATGAAGACTTCGTTGAAGCAGTAGAAATATTAAGAAACGCAAGAAGGCGTCAAAAGAAATACAGAGATAGAGTTGATTATTTTTTGGTGTGGAATGACGATGAATGCATTCAAAGGTTTCGACTCTAAACAAGATGTTCGATTTGTGATAAACCAGGTTAAAGCACAAATAAAGTCTCCAACAGAATGGTGAGTACTTTTTTGTTCATGTAATGAATCAAAAGTATTTCGTAATCCTATTGTTTTTCAGGAACTGTGCTGTAACTGCTGAACAAATGGTTCTTGTCACATTGAGGTATTATGCGACTGGAAACTTTCTTTGAATACGTATCTTTACCTGAAAAACTATTGTCTATGACAATTACCATCAACCCATAACCAACAAAACAGCATTCAAACAACTAATTTTTGACAGAACAGACCAACTAGGCATGCGTTAATGTTACGAACATAACTACTTCTTTCTTGAACCTGGTTTTGTAGAGCTGGGATTATAAATAGGTCGTACAACGGAAATGAATTTTTGAACCAAGTTCATCATTGAGCATAGTTTAATAGAACTGTGGCTTGAACTGAGACCGTACAACCGGGCCTTAATGTCTCATAACTCCTCTCATTTACAGTATCCACTCCAGCATAAGTTTAAGCAATTTTCCTACTAGTCCTGGTGCCGAGCTGTACTCCATTGGTTCTAGCTTGGGCTTCTCAAAGAGCTGTTGTCTCTTGTGATCTAGCGCTTCGCACTCACAGAGCACATGTAGGGCTGACTCAGTCCCTCTACCACACAGCCTGCCGTTGAGGTTTCCATTGTACAGTTCCATTTTATTCAGGTGTTCCTTCAGGCCACAATGTCCCGCGAGGAGACCCGTCGTTATTCGGAGCTGATTCCTACTCAAGGCAGTATTTCATCTGTTTTCTTGCATGGAGCTTTTATGAATGTTTTACCATGAACACATCCCGGCAACAAGTTACACTGCTCCTTGTGCTGATGTTTCATCCATTCTACGACCTACGACCATAAATTGGTGCCACTCTTGCCACGTCAAAACACTATTTTTGCTAAAAAGACGCTGTATTAGAATACTATCTCATGATACTTGTTGCAGAAATGCATTTATGGGTCTCAATATACTTACACTACCCTGCACTTATATTTTGTGCCTCTGGTATGTTAGAGGTAACACTGATAAGTTCACCTAGCTACTTCAATAAATTTCCAGGCACTGCGAAACAAACAAGACAATCTTTGCTATTAAAAAGAGAAATAAAGTTGCTATTATCAAATTCATATTTATTTGAAAATATTTAAGTAGCCTTTCAAATCTCACTGATAAAACATGTACATCCTCTGACCAGCTCTAACCTTCTATCTGCCTCACAAATCACAAATTTTATATTTTACTAAATTTGTCTGCCCGTACTTGTCATCTTATTCAGTATGAATTACTTTTAAGAATTTTATTTACTGTACACATCTTACATCTTATTTAAGTAAAATGGCTTTGGCTAGGTTGTGCAACCTTGTGAAGTAGCTTGCTTATTGTATAATATGTTTTACAGGCGTCGAAATAATTTTGATTTGATTTGAATCACCAAACATTCTGTTGCGCTTTCATACAACCCAAGCCAAGACAAGAGACAATTTTCATGTCGACGCGTTTATTTACAGGAGCATTCTGTTATACGACAAAGGGGGTCGATAACGTTACTTCTTGTAAGGCGTTAAATAAAAATCTACACACGATACCATATTTAGGGCCGATTTTATCAACATGCATATTCAACAAAGAATTTAACAAAGCTTTTCTATTGGATGTTATTTAGCAAAAGCTTTCTATTGGGTATTGAGGGCTATCTTAATAAGTATCAACCAATAGTATTTTATCAATATTGAAAACAACACCTCAAAGCTGGATGACACTTTTGTCAAAGATATTTGAGAAATCCATGGATCAAAATCATAGCAGGATATCAGAAGAAAGCGATTGATTTGCAAATTAATGCCACATTTTCCATGTTTACATTATAATTATTGTATAATTACTAATTGCAAACTGAAATAATTTGTGATAAAATTAGTAGGTACCTATATCAATCACAGCAACTACCTACCTTATTTAATAATAAAAATCCCATGTCCGTCAGTCAAATGGATTACATGAAAATACATACTTTTATAAAGAATCAATCTTTCATTTACTGGATGCATGTTTGTTATAGATCTTCTTATAGAAGTATTCACAGGTGCATTGTACATCAAATAGGGGATAGGCAACCAGTAATGCACCTACGTGTGGGAAGTAGCAGTAACCTTTGAAATGTAACAAAATGCTACTTTTTACCTGTTTTTACTATAAAACAAAGATATATTGCAGGTATTCATAATTATTATCGATAATAAATTATTGTTTTATCAAAATAATGCAATGAGTGAATTTCTTGTCATCGTAGCATTTAATACAGTATGAAACCAGCGATCAAATGGAAATGGAATCTGGAATCTGATTGGTTGAAATTAGCAATTATTGCTAAACTTTTGATTAAACAAGAAAATGCTATTTTTCACCGATTTGGGATGGAAAATCAGACTGGAAAAGATGCTAGATGATTTACAATGCTCGATTGTATATAAAGTATGTCATTTTTGAGCTTTTTGAGGTCAACTTCAAGAGAAATCAATAATTTTCAGAGTACTTTGACAGATGCCTGTTCTTAAAAGGGCTGCTCTGATTGGTCAAAGTCTTTGTTAAAATCTGCATGTTGATAAAATCGGGCCTTAATGTTCGAAATTCCCACTCAACGCTTAATATAGCAGTTATTGTTCAAGAACCGTCGATGGTCTTGCATGATATGTATTGCATATACTGCAAAGGAGCTGCCAAGAATTGCTGAGAAAAAGTAACACTAGAGTGCGGCTTAAAGGGCTTAGCTTACAGTGATCCTTTTTGTGGTAGTTTGAATTGTACGCGAGACAGAAACATTTGAAGCCATGCACTGCGCAGACTACGTCGCCCGTCTCATTGATTTGCGGCAGGACAATGAGTCCAATAGATAAACTCACGGAATTTCAACGTAGGTGGAGTTTTCCATCAACCTTCTTAGCATAAAGGAAACACGCAACGTGCAAAGACTTTATAATATGTCTGTATCTAGAGTACTCAGATCCCAAACTGCCCTCAAATCAGGACAACAATTATTTCTAAGGATCTGAGTCATGGAGACTTTCCTTCTCTTTTTCTAGACAACATCTAGGGGGGGATTTATCATAGTAGTTTAAATATCGTGTGAGACGAATGACATCATTGTGACTGCCTATTTAAGTTACACATTTTGTCCTTGTTCTGAAAAAAAATCAGTAGCTTAGCTTGCATTGCTAATTATTTCTGATAGGGTGAGAAAAAATAGATAATTTGCTCATTACATTACTGTTACGGGTATACAGGGTGTCAATTAAGTATGTTAACAAACTTTAACCACGAATAGTACTCCGAAAAATAGAAGGAAAATGACATATGAACATGGGTCCGGAAATGCTTCCTAAGGGAGCTACGATCCTTTGCATGGGGCACCCTGAAGACGGTTTTCCCTCGATATTCTCGAAACCATTCATAACAAAATTACGAAATTAGGTACGATGGCTAAACTTTTGACGCTGAATCTGATTCTGAATTCAGAATTTCATAATTTTAATCAGAGGCGTATCATACGGGAGGAGTTAAGGGTCACAGCACACTTACTAAATAGATTAACATTATTATTTATTTACAATAGCCTGCATCGATTCAATAATTTGCATTTTTCTCGAAAACGGTTATCCCTATCGAGATGTACCCAGAGACCATTTTTACGTAGAAATCTCTGAAATACCATATTCTAAAATCAAAATGTCAAAAAAATCACCATTTAGAAAATGGGGTTATTTTTACCCTTAACGCTTCCCGTATGATACGCCTCTGATTAAAATTATGAAATTCTGAATTCAGAATCAGATTCAGCGCCAAAGGTTACCCATCGTACCTAATTTCGTAACTTTGTTATGAATGGTTTCGACAATATCGAGGGAAAACCGTCTTCAGGGTGCCCCATGCAAAGGAGCGTAGCTCCCTTAGGAAGCATTTCCGGACCCATGCTCATATGACATTTTCTTTCTATTTTTCGAAGTACTATTCGTGGTTAAAGTTTGTTAACATACTTTAACTAACACCCTCTATAACTTCGAGCAAAAAATATTACTAAGCAAGTTGGATAGGAAAAATCGTTTGGAAATAAATTTCAACTTCCGCAAGTAACAGCTAGAGGGTGCAACTGTTACGATCAATCAGGTGAAAAGACCTATTCTCAAAAAGTATGCATATATCGGTATATTATAAATATTGCTATCCTATAGACTAGAAAATATTCTACTCTGCTTGGACCCGAAGGTGGTTAAAAGTGGTAAACAAGTAAAAACGTTGTGATAGCCAAAAGGATATTTAGAAATGGAATTTCGAAATAGGCATCTTAAAAGATGCATATCAATATTTGCAAAGCGATATTTAAAAAAATTGGTAGCGTTATTACCTCAAATCTCGAAAGATTGAAGGCATATCTTCATACGAAGGTTTTCTTACAATATACACTAAATTTACCATTTTAAATATGAAAATGCAATTAAGCATCACTCTGTATTATACATAGATGACAGTTTTCAAGTTGAATATGCTGTAGTCTAGTCTGGTTACTATCATGTCTTTGATAAATGCTAATCAAAGATGCTTGGCAATACAGCTACAAGTCAGCTCAAAAATCTTTGCTGCTCGTTCCATAGCAGATAGGGCAGCTGTGATCTTTAACCTTTCAAACGAAACGCAATAGATGTAATCACGTTTTACCCTACACTCGAAATCGTCTAATCGATAACTGCTTGGAGTTGCTTTCACTTTTCAACGTGATTTCAGCATTTGGGTTGAGCCATCCTGTAACCTGTAGTTGCTATGAAATATATACACAAAGACGTCCTAAAATAGAAGCTGGTGTACGGTGGCAAAAATTATGTTCATAAATAGAACGATTAAGTGAAGTTTTACATAGCTTATAGCGCTACTTCCATTGTGATGCTAATGAGGCAGCTTGAGCTGTCCAAGAATGTTTGTAAAGTACGTACTTGAGTACACCTTTATGTTGGAAAAATATGAGGAAAAGAAGTTTACTTTGCTTGGAATACAGCGACTGTAGTAGTAGTAACACTATTTGTTTGACCATTCTATGCAAATGGTTCAAATAGTTTTGAACAGGTTATACTACCAAACTTAGAGTAAATTATTTTTCATAGCTCACGCTTCTGCCCTGAGCTATGAACAAAGATACCTAGATACCAATACTAATTTCTTGGATATGGAAATTTTGCAATCAAAGAACTAGTCTGCTAGCAAACTTTTCACATTTGACGGGTCTAGGAGGCGGATTACTATCTGCTCTGACAGTCAGGCAGCCATCAAAGCACTGAGTGCTTGGAAAATAACGTCGGGACTGGTCCTGGAGTGCAGGAGGGCTCTTGACGACATCTCAGCTAAACACAAGGTATCACTGATGTGGGTACCTGGGCACGCTGGGGTAAAGGATGACGACATGGCGGATCATCTGGCTAGGATGGGATCCGGCAACAGTTTTGTGGGCTCGGAACCAGCCTTCGGACTATCTGCAAACTTGATTAGGAAAACAACTGGAGAGTGGATCCAGAATCAACACTCTCTGAGATGGAACAACATCTCTGGTCATCTCCGTCAAGCTCGGGGACTATTAGCAGGGCCTGCAGAGAGAATAGGACGATTTTGTCTCTCTCTGGATAGGAGTAACTTAAGATTGCTAGTAGGCCTATTAACGGGTCACAATACCTTCAGGCGTCACTTGTTCGTGATGAGGGTGGTCAACGACCCAACGTGCACGTGGTGTGGTGAAGACGAAGAAGCCTCGGTACACATCTTGTGTCGCTGTGAAACCCTGGGTTATCACAGGCAGACTATGCTGGGCTCAAGAACCTTGAAACCAATAGGGATAAAACGGATAGGACCTAAGAATGTACTTGCTTTTGCCAAAAGGGCAGGTCTTAGGAACTAGTGCGGATAGAGGCTCAAAAGGGCCCATCGTATGGCCTATGCACCAGTCACATTCTCTGCTGCCTCTGGTCCTTATTCATTCAAACTTTTCACATGAAAGCCTTATGACCGTTGACGCATTTCTCCATCACTTTACGGAATCTTCTCTCATGAGCTATCCTTATTAACTCTGCCGCTCTTCAGGCCTATTATCATTCAAGGCCCGAGTCAAAAAATTTCTCCCAGCATACCTAACTTAGCAGTCGCGGTACTTTGGTATTTAGTCTTTGCCTTCGCGGTTTGCTCAGTTATACAAAAATAGTAGTGGCAGAGTCACTAGATAGAGAGCATGATAATTATCGAGATAATTATCGAGAAATAAAGTCAATAGGCCGTTGTGAAGTAGTTCAAAGTTTTACATACCTCGGTTCTTTGATCGACAATTCGGGTAGCTGTGAAAATGAGATTCGACGGCGCATTCAACAGGCACGTGTGGCCATGACAAAGCTTACTAAAATATGGCGTGACCATAACATCACTAAAGCTACAAAAATGTCGCTGGTTCAGTCTCTTGTGTTCTCCATATTTTTGTATGCCTCGGAAACTTGGACTGTTAAAAAGGCAGATCGAGCTCGCATAGACGCTTTTGAAATGTGGACATGGAGGAGAATGCTGAGAGTTCCTTATACCGCCCATCGAACTAACGTCTCCATACTGGATGAGGTCGGTAATCCAAAGAGACTATCCTCCATTGTGTCGACGAGAATTCTTACATTCTTCGGACATATACACAGAAGCGATAATATGGAGAAACTTGTAGTTCAGGGTCATGCCCCGAGTGGGCGGCGCCGTGGCCGTCCCCCTACACGCTGGGTGGATATGACGAAACAGTTGCTGGATATGAGTGTCACAAGCGCCACTAAACTGACAACAAATCGCGAACGATGGCGAGCTACAGTGCTCAAAACTATTGATAATATTCGTGTCGGCAATACTCTAGCTCCGACTTAATGCATTTTACGAGTTCACAACATGTCTGTTAAGACATTGTGACTATGATAATGATGAGAGTCAGTAGTAACTTTTTGACATTTAGTCACGCCTCCACAGGCTGAAACAAACCTTCATCAAAACGTTTGGCCACACTGGTCGGCTGTTAAGATAAGTTCCATTATACTGAATCAATTAAAAAAGATGACTGTGATACACATACATACATTATTTTTGTTTTGAAATATCGCACTAAATCATCAACATAAATCAAAGCACCGATATACTTTATTATGGTATTTCCACAAAAAACATTTGACCCCCTGTAACGTCGCATCGGATGTTTAACTGATACTTTGATTGTCGCAATTATACGGTTTGTTAAGCTTTTGCATAATCTTAAATTATTATATTTACAATATCGTTGTTAACCGAAGCCTCTGGAACTCTAGTTCGTAAACTAGGGGGCGTGATATCCTTTGGGAGATGCGGCAAGTATGTCATGTCAGTCGATTTAATAGGATACAGGGTAGGCCGATGGTGAGTGGACAGAAGATTGTGGGCTTAATAAAAAATATTTTAGAAATCTGTCACTTGATCATGGTAGGGACTCTTGAGAGCTATAACTTACATTTTTTTAATAGAATCCCCTATATATTATTGCACATCTAGATTCCTTGGTAAATTCTAATGTGACATACATGGAGCTTTAAATGAACCGTTTAGGCGCAAATCACCACTTTTAGTATAAGTAGGTAACAGAAAAAAATCGAATATCGCAGCGATTATAGAATTTAGAAGGCTGTGACTTTGCGGTACGGCTAAGCATGAAATGCGTCAACTTAGGTCTGACGTTTAAATTTGAATTGATTTACAGGGTGTCCCTGAATTTCTTTGACACGTGATATTCTCGTAACAAAAAAAGTTCAAACAAAAACTGGGTGGAATCTTTGAAAGTACTACAGGGTCTATCACACCATGCTTCCAAAACATTTTTTTTACTTCAACCCTTAAAACTCACCCGCAACGTTTATTTTTCAAATGGCACCCAGTGGTTTTTTCTACACAAATTCAGTCTTTATTTTATTTAAATTCTTCTAGTACCTCTAATTGTATACAAAAATTTATTTTTTTCTTAAACTTATAAGCAGAAAATAAATAAAACAAGGATTTGTTTCAGGCGTAATATATTTGTAAGAAAAACAGATAGAGAATACAACTAAGAGGGCCTTTCAAGGCTACTGAATGACCTGCTTTCCAAATATTTTTTTTACTTCAACCCCTAAAACTCACCCCACCTCTTCTTCCAAATAGCATCCCACAGATTTTAATACATTAATGAGGTCATTGTTTTATTTAAAATCTTGTAGTGCCTTTGACTTCATACACAGACCAATTTTTTTTCGTGTAGTCATTATAGTGAAATAAATACTCGTAAAATGATGATTTGTTTGAGACGCAATATTTTCGTAATAAAAAAGGACATTTTTTTCGAAAGAATGTATTATAAGTCATTAAGTATCCTTAAAAACCTACTTAGTCTTATTGTTATCCGTTTTTGCGCCGAATAAATTCTTATTTATTCTATGCTTACGAAAAAAATAAGTTTGAGTACAAAATCCAAGTCACTACATAGTATTGAATAAAATAAGGATTTAATTTGTATAGGAAAGACCATTTGGTACTATTTGAAAAACAAAATTTGAGGGTTGAGAGTTTTTAGGGTTGAAGTACAAAAAAAAAATGTTTTAAAAGCATGGTATGATAGACCCTATAGTAGTTATAAACATTTCACTCAGTTTTTGTATTAACTTTTTTTTGTTACGAGAATATTACGTGTCAAGGAAATTCAGGGACACCCTGTATACATCAAAATCGACTGATTAAAAGAAAAAACACCGAATCAGGTCAAAACATTTGTCAAAGGGACAACCTTTTAACCAAACACTACTTCACCCCTTGTACGCTCTGCCCCCCCCCCCTAGGGTCATCCCCTTAAAAAATTTGATGACAAGGGATATCGAGTAATATGTTGTTTCCAAGGTATGAAGAAGTCGTTTATTCCGACGTTTACTTTTCTTAAATCCGTCGATTCGTTTTCAAGAAAAACAGAAAAATCGTGTTCGAATAGAAAGCTAAAACACAACAAAATACCACTTTTATTGCATACAGGCGCTCGGCCAATATTTGGCCATCTGACGCCTGCTGGGTTAGGTTAGGTTAGGTTGAAAGTGAGTGGGGCAGCGCTGCCTCCTCCCACTGCGACTCAATTGTGTCTATTGTGGCTCACACCTTTTTAGAGTTCACCGTACAGTCCGCACCTCTTTACGAAGGCGATCAACGTGAAGGGTGAAACTTCCTTGAAGTCATAAGGTTCCAGTTGGGCAAATCCGAATGTCTGGAACCTAGCATTATCCAGTACTGAACGGGAGCAAAGAATATGGTCCGCTGTTTCGTCCTCCACGTAGCAGAAGCGACAGTCTGAAGTTTGTTCAAGATCCAACTTCCGCATATGGTACCTAAGACGGCCATGTCCCGTCAGCAGACCGACCAGAATGCGGAGGTCGTACCTATTACATTCCATGATCCTCGGGGGGGCCTGACTCGAGGGGTATCTTATAAACACCTTCAAGTGCAGTAGCCCTGGTGTATCTCGCCACTTCAGGAGTGCTTTCCTAATTGCCCAGTCCAAGATGGTCTTTTTAGCGGTGCTTTTTGCAATGCCCGCGAATGGTTCTGGTCCTATGAACACAGATTCAGTTCCTCCTTTTGCTAGCTCGTCGGCCAATACATTGCCTCCCACTCCGCTGTGACCCGGAACCCAAATCAAGGTTACCCTGTTCGCTGCTCCGAGTTTGTTGAGGAGGTGCATGCAGTTCCATACCAGTCTTGAAGCAACCCGACTGGAGCACAGTGCTTTCAATGCAGCCTGGCTGTTTGAAAACATTTTTATAGATCTATTTGTCAGGGGCCTTTTGATTAGTTCCCTGACTCCCAGCTCTATGGAAATCATTTCTGCTTGGAAGACTGTGGTATACCTCCCAAGGTTGACTGCCCCCAGTTCATACTTGGAGCCATCAGTAATTAGCGCAAGATCAGAGGGTGATATAAAATCGTCCCTCCTCCAAGCGTCCCTGCCTGGAAATAGGACGTTATAGGATGCCTTTTTTTAAAAACTGAGCAGACCGCGCAGGCAGAGCCTAAATAGCAGAGTACCGCGGCTGCTGTGAAAGGGATATGTTAGGGGAAGTTTGTTAACGCGAGATTTGAATGGGCCAATACCCGCAGGCCCAATAAATACATCTTCTGGCAGTCCATTCCAAGCCTTGGACACCCCGGGAATAAATGTGCGGTTGTACCGCTCAGTTCTTGATGTATGAAGAACGACCATCTTAGGATGAAATGCAGCGGTCGCACGGGTACATCTGATAGGAGCAGTGAGAGGCGGAACGATAGAGGATAGCTCAGAGGAGCAGATTCCGTTGGAATATCGGTAGAAGAGTGAGAGGTCACCAACAACACGCCGGTGAGAAAGTGACTGAAGGTGGCGCGTTAAGGCCGGATCGCCAATTAGTCGAATTGCCCTTCTCTGGACGGTATCTAGTATAGACAGGGTAGTGGGCGCAGCAGCTCCCCAGACATGAGAACAATACTCCAGGCAAGGTCTTATCTGGGCTTTATATAGCGTGAGGAGGTTACATGGTGAGAAATACTTTCTGGCTCTAAATAGGTACCCAAGCTTTTTACCAGCAGCTGGTGCAATTGACGCGACGTGTTCGTGCCAGATCAGATTTTCTGTAATGTTGACTCCTAACAGCTTGAATGAGTGGCTCCTTGGCAGAGCCTGGTTGTTTATTAGAACCTGGTGTTGGCTTGGGCACTTTTTGTTTGATAGCGTACTGCTGGGTTAAATCATGCCAAATTCCCTTACATACCTAGACGGATACATATTTACACAAAGCAAATAAAATTTAAAATTAACAAATTGGTACAGACATTTTACAGTAAAGCGTAATTAAGATAAGTGTACAGGGCGCGCACGAGTGACTTAGTGTTTTACAAGTGATCAACTGGTTTTTTAACTTCTGAACCGGATTCAACCGGATAACCTCTGAAACTAACCTTCGCATTTTTATCTACGGCACACGGTGCCGTCTTTAGATTAAACACAGTTTATTTGTTTAAGCAAGTCAATGAATCCACCGAAAGTAATGTTCTAATAAATCTACAGAAATGTTATGAGTTGTACACACTGAGGTCGTAAAATATTTATATTTATTTTTAAACCAGTGAATGGATTCATATGAAATTTGGTACCGTTATTCAAGATCATCATAGTCACAATGTCTTAACAGACATGTTGTGAACGACACGACACTAATATTATCAATAGTTTTGAGCACTGTAGCTCGCCACCGCTTCGCGATTTACTGTCAGTTTAGTGGCGCTCTTGATACTCATATCCAGCAACTGTTTCGTCGTATCCACCCAGCTTGTAGGGGGACGACCATGGCGCCGCCCACTCGGGGCATGACCCTGAACTACAAGTTTGTTGTCAATTCTTAGAAACAAAAAAGACAGCTGTCAATGTCAATGTGGTGCTGCACCCTCGCATTATTTTAGGGATGTGAGGCATTACTGGGCTGCTACTTATAGCCACCATAACATCACTAAAGCTACCGATAATGTCGCTGTTTCAGTCTCTTGTGTTCTCCATATTTTTGTATGCCTCGGAAACTTGGACTGTTAAAAAGGCAGATCAAGCTCGCATAGATGCTTTTGAAATATGAACGTGGAGGAGAATGCTGAGAGTTCCTTATACCGCGCGCCGATCAAACTAACGTTTCCATGCTGGATGAGCTCGATAGTCCAAAGAGACTAGCCTCCATTGTGTCGACGAGAAATGCTTACATCCTTCGGACATTCACAGGATTCACAGAAGCGATAATATGGAGAAACTTGTAGTTCAGGGTCATGCCCCGAATGGGTGGCGCCGTGGCCGTTCCCCTACACGCTGGGTGGATACGACGAAACAGTTGCTGGATATGAGTATCAAGAGCGCCACTGAATTGACAGTGTATCGCAAACGATGGCGAGCTACAGTTCTCAAAACTATTGGTAATATTCGTGTCGGCAATACTCTAGCTCCGACTTAATACATTTTGCGAGTTCACAACATGTCTGTGATGACTATGATGATGACTCTTAGGCCTTTACGGAAACTATGATCGGGTTATAACCCGATCACAAGGATCACTGATCCTGGCGTTCGGAAAGTGATCTAGGATCAGTCAGAAATAGGATCAGTTCACTCTTGTAAAGTAAGTGATTGCGATCTGATGATTCAGATCAGTAGCTGTTTTTCATAACCATCTGTTTTTTATTCTTCAACCAATTTTTTCGCTGTTCGATGTCCGCTAAATCCATGGAATCATAAATCCAACTTGACAGCTGTTTGACATATAACTGATCTATCCGGATCCAGATCAGTGTTTCCGTGAAGGCGTGAAACCACCTGTGAAGCCGTGAAACTACCTGTTCTAACCTACCCAGTCAAGTTACGTCAACTGTCAAATCTTTAAAACTAGGCCATTCTGAAAAAAGTATGTATTCCTTAAATTCCGTTAGAACAAAAACTTAAAAAAATCTAGTTAAAATAAAAACTAAAAAAAACACGCGTTTAAAGAACAGCGGACTAAAAAGTTCATAACATGTACTTCTTAAAATGAGCTTAAACAATAATGAACAAAAAAATACTAGCACGATTTTGAAAGAAGTGTCGAGTACTCGATTTACAAAGCGCCCAAGCTCTTTCACAATCATCGTCGTATTTTTCGTTCACTATTTTAAAAAATATGTTTAATTTTTGATCCGATGTTTTTTAAAAGCCAATCTTTTTTGTTTTACTAAACTATAATTATTTTTTATTTTTGATTAACTTTATCACGAAAGCGTGTTTTTTTAGTTTATTTAAGCTGTATTTAATAATACGGATATGCGATATGTATCTTGTTCGTAAAATAATTTTTTGCTGCGAACTCGTTTATTTTGGGCAAAAAATTCAAAAGACATTTTTTATTTAGAATGAAATTAATAAGCTTTCGGAAATAATTTTCTAAACAAATAATAAGACAAAAAGTTGCATTGGAAATACATTTTAGGGGTTGCATTTTCCACCCCTCACAACCATGGGGTAAACCAATAAATTACTGGCCAAGTGTCTTTTTGGTAGTAGAAAATGTCAGGTTAATTTCAATATTGTAACTTCATTAGTGCTTGTGAAAAAAATTGTTAAACAAATTTTATGTACCCCCTTTAAGGGGCTGTATCTTATGGGGCCTGGATACACACATTCATACATACATATTTGCCATGTAAAACACGGACTCACAATTTCTCGCATAACTCACTCTATTTTCAAACTACATATATAATATTTCAGAAGGCGATGGTTAAGACCTTAATGAATGACAACTATTTTCGATTTTCTCAAAAAAGTTTTTCAATGTGCAAAAAAACTCGCAATGCAAAATCATACATTCTATAAATGCCTGTAATTTAACAACCAAGCACGATATCAAAAAAAGGCTAAATAGTTGCACAAGCGCAAGCCTTCTTCTTCAATTTGCTCTTTGAGTCATTACTGTAGGTTTAAAGGTAACGTCAGGAGCTTGGAAATGCGAAATTCGTTTTTATGGTGACCTTTGGACCTTACCTTTGAACCTTTTGACCTTACCTTTGGATTTTTGGACTTATCTCCCCTCATCTTAGATACATACATTGGAGAAAGGGAACAGGCGGCCACGCCTCCTCACTAACACGGGAATGCGTCTTTTCTTGAATTCTCAATTTCGCGCGCTATACCCTAGACCCTAGACCCTTAACAAGGAATGTTCCAATGAAGTTTCTTTATATGAGAGATCCTATCTTTTTTTCGATGAGGAATCACCCCTTTAAATGCTTTACACTTATTAAGTTACACCCTGTATAAGCTTTAATAAAACCATAATTTCTACTCCAGTGCAAGCATTATTGGGTTATCAGTCAAAACGAACAGTAAAAGGTCATTAGTTAAATTTTGTCTAAACAGGTCTCGACCGTATTTAAACATCGTAGATTTAAAAGATAAAATAAACGATCTTATCACTGAGTATCAGGTAAGTCAGGAGGCATGTTAATCATGTTATGATAAACACCTGGCGCTAGGCAAGTTATTATCATGCTATCAAGTCAAATTACAGTAATACCGGGGAAAGCGAAAAAATATTACTATCAAACTTCAGAATTCTAAATAATGTTTATTTATTCAGACTTGCTCAAGACAGTAAGGTTCATATAGCTAGAGAAAGCGATACAATTTCGTATTTCTATGACAAGTTATTTAAAAATACTAATTGGGATTATATTTCATCCACCGAGATTTCCAAATATGCCCATTAATAGTGATTTTGTTTATATTTTTCGTATGTTCGATTACATGAATTGCATAATGAATTATCTCCATTTTTGACGCATGGCGGTGTAACAATAACATTATATTTACTACAAACATACTACTAAAGATATTATTATAGAATCATTATGATTTATTGCCAATACCAAGCGCTGTACCAAAATAGCATTTAGTTTATCTGATGTACTCATTTTAGAGAATGCTTATAAGGTATCATGATACTTTTGTTACAGTTTCTCCATGGCTTCATGGCTTTTTTTATTCGATTTTTAATTCTAATTTATTTCTAAAGAACAAGAGGTCATTATTTATGAAAGCTAATGGCGCTGTACAAGTGCTGCGAGAGGATAAGTGCCTGTGCACGTTAGATTCAAAACGCTGCAGGTTGTAGCCGTCGGGAAACAAATTCCCCGGTAGCTATTCCACAGCGTAGTAGTTTTCTAAAAGAAGGTATGCTGGAGGAGACTGGTTTGGAGAGTAGGGACCTCGACCTGGTAAGGCTGAGCTCGCAGAGCCTCTCTAGTGTTCCTCGTTTGTACGGCCTTCGAGAGATCACTTGAACATTTTCAGTGGTAGAATCTGTAAAATAGGAACAAGCCGGCCACTCTTCTTCGATAATCCAGGTTATGGAGGTCCTTTGTGAGGTTAGGCGTTTTCTGAGAGCTATAGCCTATCTCTCGGTCTGCGGTAAGTTCTCTCATGGTTGCTCTGTGTTGTCCTTGAAGCTTAGCGATAGGTTCCTCGTTCCACTTCACCAAATTCTTCGTGTCTCTGTCAAACTGCTCCTTCATTGAGTTTATCGTGCTTTGCATAGATTTCATTTTGCTTGCATATTCATCTGCTTTTTCTACATCCACCTGCATCTTATCGACCTGTATGCGGCAGCCTACTCTAAGGTGCCCCTTCTGCCCACATCTCCAACACGTAAACTTCGTACCGATTAGACTAATTGCTCTCTTCTGGATGGTGTCCAGAAGCTTCAGAGAGTGTTGCGGAGCGCATCTCCATACATGGGAGCAATACTCCAACGATGGTCGGATCTGTGCCTTGTAGAGCAGCAGTAGTTGCTCTCATGTATACAGCTTCCTACAGCGAAACAGAACTCCAAGCTTCTGGGATGCGGTTTCAGCAATACTGACGACGTGGTCTTGCCAGGACATGTTATTGTTGATGTTTATCCCCAAAAGCTTGATGAAAGGTGACTCGAATAGACCCTATGGGATAATCTAATGCTCTAAAAATCGTAGTTTTCCAGTGGCATACTATTACCATAAAAAATGAAGCATAAAGTATTCGATAGATGCCATTCTAATTAGATTATGTATATTCATGAACGATTTCATGGAAAAAAGCATTCTAAACTGATGCAACCAATACCTTTAAGATGTAATGATAATTTCTTCGGAATTATTCTTCATCTTTTGAATAAGATTTGCAGCTGTTCCTAGGAAAAAATATTTTGGTTATCTTCTTTTCTATCAGTACCGGTGTTGTTTATTCACACAGAACAATTTGTGGCTACGTAGACAGGTGCGTTGTTACTATGTCTCTTCATTTCCAAGGTTAATAGGCGGGGAAATAATTTGAGGTAGTGCGTTTTTTACCTCTCTCCATTTATTCAGCTCGAAATGGTATATCGCAACTCTGGGGTTTAGGTATCATCATCATCATCATCATCATCATCATCATCATCATCATCATCATCATCATCATCATCATCATCATCATCATCATCATCTTCTTCTTCTTCTTCTTCTTCTTCTTCTTCTTCTTCTTCTTCTTCTTCTTCTTCTTCATCTTCATCTTCATCTTCATCATTATCATTATTTAATGGTACTTCTTTTTCTTAAGGTGCCGTCTTCAATGAAGGTCGGCTACAATTTCGGCAAATCGTTCTCTATCCTGTGCAGCTCTTAACAGTGACTGTGAGTTCAGACCGGTCCAGTCCCTAACATTTTTCAGCCATGAACACTGTCTTCTGCCCGGGCCTCTTATTGGTACTATTGAGATACAATAAAAATACCCTATGCACTGTTCATCATCATAGTCACAATGTCTTAACAGACATGTTGTGAACTCGTAAAATGTATTAAGTCGGAGCTAGAGTATTGCCGACACGAATATTATCAATAGTTTTGAGTACTGTAGCTCGCCATCGTTCGCGAGTTGTTGTCAGTTTAGTGGCGCTCTTGACACTCATATCCAGCAACTGTTTCGTCGTATCCACCCAGCGTGTAGGAGGACGGCCACGGCGCCGCCCACTCGGGGCATGACCCTGAACTACAAGTTTCTCCATATTATCGCTTCTGTGTATATGTCCGCAGAATGTAAGCATTCTCGTCGACACAATGGAGGATAGTCTCTTTGGATTACCGAGTTCATCCAGTATGGAGACGTTAGTTCGATGGGCGGTATAAGGAACTCTCAGCATTCTCCTCCATGTCCACATTTCAAAGGCGTCTATGCGAGCTCGATCTGCCTTTTTAACAGTCCAAGTTTCCGAGGCATACAAAAATATGGAGAACACAAGAGGCTGAACCAGCGACATTTAGCATGTTGAAAATAAACCTCAGACCAACAAATGACATAAAATGACTCACATGTATTGTGAACGTCATAAAAGGCCCAAAAAGCATATCAATTAAGAATTATGTCTTTTTTTTGAATAAAACTCTTCCGTCAAGTGTCGACATGGAAAGTAAACAGCAAAAAAAACATTCCGTCTTTAATTTATCACTGCTAATATGGTACATGTTTGTACAAGCTTTGTCTGCACTAATCTTTTAAGATATCCACGACCTTACGAGTTCTTTACGCAACTTTACCTCACTTTCTGACTCTTAAGATCATCTGAACTGGTAATCACACCATATTTCACCAATCTGTCATTTCATATTATGGTTCTAGAATTATCTTCCCGTATCAAATACAAAAAAATAGTGATAAGCTAAATACATGTTGGGACTGGTGATCACCATGACCTTGAGAGTTGGCTCAAGGATGCCCAATTGAATCACAACGGTGTTAGAATAAAGATGAGGTATATATTATCTAAATGCGTTTTTGCCTTCAGTTGAAAAAAATTTCAGTCAAGTTACTTGCATTTCCTCAAACATTATCACTACTAGCAAGGTGTCAAAACGTCATTCCAATGAAGGGTGATCAGTAACTAAAGCAATATTGACGTTTATCTATCTTCTCAAACAGAAATTGATATCTAAAATACTAAATTAGCACAAGTATTATATCATTCATGTTTTGAACCACCGTCATTCCGCGTTTTTCAATACTATACACCTTCCATCAAACTTTCCATAGGATGTCATCAGTACCAATGTTTTTTACAGCGGAGATGCACCCCGAAGCCTACTCTAAAGCTTCTAGACACTAACCAGAAGAGAACAATTAGAATAATCGGTACGCTTGACCTTACAAAGGACCTCCACAGCCTGAAGGATCGAAGAAAAGTGGCTGACCTGTCCTGGTTTACAGATTCTATCACGGAACATGCTCGAGTGAGCTCTTCCAGATAATAACACCAAAGATAGTCCGAACGAGGAACACTAGAAGGGCTCTACGAGTTCATCCTTTTTTTATATATAACTAAGCAGACCGCGCAGGCAGAGCCTAAATACCAGAGTACCACGGCTGCTGTGAAAGGGTTATGTTAGGGGAAGTTTGTTAACGCGAGATTTGAATTGGCCAATACCCTTAAACCCAATAAATATCTTCTCTTCTGGCAGTCCATTCCAAGCCTTGGACACCCTGGGAATAAATCTGCGGTTGTACCGCTCAGTTCTTGATGAATGAAGAACGACCGTCTTAGGATGAGATGCAGCGGTCGCGCGGGTACATCTGATAGGAGCAGTGAGCGGCGGAACGATAGAGGATAGCTCAGAGGAGCAGATTCTGTTGGAATATCGGTAAAAGAGTGAGAGGTCACCAAAAACACGCCGGTGAGAAAGTGACTGAAGGTGGCGCGTTAGGGCCGGATCGCCTATTAGTCGAATTGCCCTTCTCTGGACGGCATCTAGTATAGACAGGGTAGTAGGGGCAGCAGCTCCCCAGACATGAGAGCAATACTCCTGGGCTTTATATAGCGTGAGGAGGTTACATGGTGAGAAATACTTTCTGGCTCTAAATAGGTACCCAAGCTTTTTACCAGCAGCTGTTGCAATTGACGCGACATGTTCGTGCCAGATCAGATTTTCTGTAATGTTGACTCCTAACAGCTTGAATGAGTGACTCCTTGGCAGAGCCCGGTTGTTCATTAGAACCTGGTGTTGGCTTGGACACTTCTTGCTTGATAGCGTACAATACTGGGTCCTTGCCTGGTCGAGGTATATATTCCCCGAACCAGTCTCCTCCAGCATTCCTTCTTTTAGAGAACTGCGACGCTGTGGAATGAGCTGCCAGGGAATTTGTTTCCCGACGGTTACAACATCGCAGCGTTTCAAATCTGACGTGGACCGATACTTATCCTCTCGCAGCACTTCTACAGCACCATAGGCTTTCAGCCTTTGCGGGAAGCTGACCATAAAAAAATGACAATTCTTTTACGGTGACAAATAGCGTTGTACCTTCACATTCCCTCAATTTCATCTCTCCCCAAATAAGACTGCAGAAGAACGCCCAAAACCGACGTTTGTACGAGTTTTGATATTTTTTTTTGCTAATTATAACACCGCTCATGCATCACTGCCTACTAAGACTCCTCCGCATTTCGGTGTCCATATTTTTCCAAAACTGATGCAACGGTTACTGACATTACGCGAATCAAATTCTGAGGACCGATGATCGACAGACAGATCAATGGAAATGGGTGCTGTAGGTGTCAAAAAAAGTAAAAAAAAAACATAATTCACATTCATTCTTCTGCGCGAAATCAAAAAGTCATTTCATCTCCCCCACAGGTTTGTACATGTTCTGTGTTAGCCATTTTATTAGATATTAGATATAGAATAGATAGACATAGATTAGAGGCCAGCCTAAGTCGTTTGCCGACTTTCTTAGGAAACAAAATTAGCTATAGCTGGGAAGCGGCAAAAGATATATTAAAGCGAAGTGTACTCTTTAAACTGAATTCCAAGCTTTCGGAGAACTATGCCTCCATCATCAAAAGTCCCTTGGTTCCTGCAATACACAAGGCAATGTTCGGATGGACCTAAAAAAGTGTATTATACCGCTAGGCCTTTCTCTATCAGGTCATTAGACAGCCTATTATGAGTACAACAAATTTTTCACCTTTACAACCCCCCACCCCCCAACCACCCCAATTTCACCCCCACCCAAAAAAAGTAGAAAATGATCAGGAACCCCTAAAACACCTAAAAACGAAGTTTGAGGCATATCTGAAATTTTTCGTTTTTTGCTAATTACTCCGCCGCCCACGCACCGATTTTCAAAATTGTAGCAAAGTTACCTACTACGACCCTACACCATATCACTACCCAGATTTCATCAAAATCTATGCAGCGGTTACTGAGATTAGGAGGCTAGACAAACGCCAACAGACAGACAGACCGACAGACCGACAGACAGACCGAGAGACAGACCGACGGAAATGAGTGACGTGGATTTTCGTTATGTAGGCATCATAAAACGCCCAAAAAGTATATTATCTCAAAATCGAAAATTTTTGCGATCACAATACTCCCCTGACCTATCGGTGTGGGAAGTAAAATGACCACCAAAGTGGCAGGTGTTAAGCCCCTATCACACATGTGGAAATGCACAGTACCGATACCATTTTTGCGCCATCCCTGTCTAGGTATGAAGCGCAACTTCTATAAGTGGAAGAACAAGAATCACAGAGGTACGCAAAATCCATCCAGACTTGAGGGTTTCTCATGCAACTCACTTGTATGTCACCTCAGCGTGCCGTGAAACGTGTGTTTCCAGCACATCGCCTACACGTATGTCTTTAATGATGGAGTCTGGATAGAAGAGCAGTAGGGGGGGATATGCATATATTAACGACAAAAATCGACGTATAGCAACATTTACCAGTCAGATCCAGACCGAGTATGAAAAAATGTGCTAGTTAGATCGCGTTCCGTTTCGTCCTTACAAGGATACATCCCACTCCCGCATCGACATCCTTAGTGACAGTTTTGACAGGAATGGTGATAATAGTCATCTGGATCATGTTGTTGGTTGAAGTCTACGGGGGTTTGATGAAAAAGCTCCCGTTGCAGTATCCGATGAAAATGGAGAAAAGTGGCGTTGAATTGATGGTGAGTGTAAGAAATTTTCACTAGGTTCAATAAACTCATTATTAATCACTATTAAACACAAAAATTTTATTAATTAGAAAAATACAGGGTGGCCAATCGGGAGACGATAATAATTTTTTTTAGATAGCCCGTACCGAGACCTATCCAAAACACCCCCATGTATGTGTACCAATTATTGACAGTTTTCGAGTTATGATTTTTTTTTTGAAAACTTAGAGATTTTCCAGTTTTTCCGAGAAATCGTCAAAAACAAACACAAGAATGCTTTTTGGCTGTTTGCAATTATACTCAATATTAAGCCTATTTTAATATCCAATAAAGAGAACCTGTACATCCGAACAATAATTAAGTACATTTTGGGGCCGAAGTTTGAAATCTCTGTTTTTAGTCAGGAGACCAAAACCTTCAAAATAAGATTAAAAATACTTATGCCTGGTTCTGGAGGTTCAAACTAATCTTAAAAACTTTGCAAGACATTGCACTTTTGAAATAATAATCAAAAAGTAGCACTTACGGGGACATTTTGCGCCGTACGTGAGTGTTAAAGGTAAAAAGGTGATAATTCACGAATTTCCAAAATGATTTAAAAAACTATTATTGTGCTTTATGTGCGGATGTACAGGTTCTCTTAAAATAGGCTTAATACTGAGTATAATTGCTGAAAAAAATTGAAGCCAAAAAGCATTCTTGTTTTTGTTTTTGACGATTTCTTGGAAAAACTGGAAAATCTCTAAGTTTTCAAAAAAAAAATCATAACTCGAAAACTATCAATAATCGGTACACATACATGGGGATGTTTGGATAGGTCTCGGTATGGGCTATCTAAAAAAAATTATTATCGTGACCCGATTGGCCACCTTGTATAATGAATTCGTCACATTTTACTTCTCGACCTCTTCCCGGAGGGATGGTTAGCAGCTCCTTAACAACCGAAATAAAAAGCTATGCAACAATTTACTTTAGTTATAAATCTCGAAAACACAAAACGAACAATATCGTCTAGTGAATAATAAAAAATCTGTACCTCCAAAATTACGATTTTTGGTTCAATAGTTTAGGGCAAATTAATTACTATAATAACTTGAAACGCGTTAGTCCAGTAGATGCTTTCGTCAAGGTAAGGAGATTTATGCTCGTGTTACTGCAAGTTTCAGACTCTCTTTTTATTTTTATCATACTAGCTTATGGCATAGGCATTGGTGATGATGAAATAGCGGGAAAGAATTGATGTTGAGGCCAAAAGTTTTGAAAAAAAATGTGGACATTGAACGAGGTGAACCTTGCTCTAGAAACTTCCCCTACTCAAATGGTTGTTGCTCAATACATTTGAGTATTTCAATTCATTTAGTTTTTTTTAGTTTTTTTGATATACCGTTTTAGACATAAAGAGACATTCTCTTTCAACTGGTGCTATCAAATTTATTTATGTTGTGTTACATTTTTTTTGTGCACCCCCCACCCTTTTGCATCCCCCATTGTCAGATCGACACCAAAACCTTTTTAACTCGAAAGGACCTTTATTAATGAAAGGTGACCAAAAACCAACGTTTTCCTATTTTCTTCAAACTTGTCTGTATAAAAAGGTTACCATTAGAAACAAAAATCTAGTTTTTGGTCCCGTTGCAATGATAAGAAAGGGATGGAGGTGGGGGTAACTCAAAAAATGTAAAATTCTAATGTTACCACAATAAAGAGCATGTTTCCATATGTCGAAATCGCTGTCGCGCATGCCGCAAAATTTTCGAAATTGCGGAATAAAAATTCATAAAGCGTAGCAAGTTTTAGAACATCAAAATGGCAGTAACTTAACTAAATTTCAAACTCGGAAAAATAATGATATAACATAGCATTTTCTTTTTAGAAAATGAGTCAGGGGGTGATTTTATCTTGGAAATGGTACCTCGCACGTTGATTTCGGTAAAATTTTGGAAAAACGGGTCGATTCTAATAACTTACCCCTCCTTTGTTGAGAAAGTTAAAAATCGAAGGTCACTGCACAAAAGAAACTGATATTGACAGTAAAACATTCGGTAATGTTTATTGCCATTTTTTAGGGCATATTGTCTAAGGTAAAACTTGTTTTTACCCTTATCAACTAGCTTCTTGGCCAAAAACCATCTTTATTAGATAATAAATATGATCCTTAAGTCACTGTTGACTATCTGAGTAATCAGGAATTTCCTCTTCGTATAGTTATAGGTATTCAAGGATGAAGTGATCATGATATAGTGATGCAATTTTTTTCGAAATGGTATCATGGAATAGATTACTTACTAGTATGTTCCGCATATATTGAAGAATAATGTGAAATAGCAGCGAGCTTTTCAAGATTATTTTGTATCTAAAATCAAACTTATGCCTCAACTTAAGTAGCAGTTATAATAACTGCCTTTATTTTCAAATAGCTGATCAAAAAAAAAACAAGGATCGGTATTTAAGAAACACTATCAATGCAACAAAAAAACAAAATGATACAGACTGTCTGAAAACCCAATAGGGAGTTCACTTTACAGTGCTCTTCAACTTAATCCTTGAAACATAATAAACATCTATATTATTTCAAATAAAAAAAAAATATTCAACCTATGATCTCATCAAATAGATGATTACATAATACGTTCCTCATTTCTTAGAGAGTGAGTTTGAGAATAATAAACCTCTACCCTGCTCTTCAGCTTTGATGACACGAAATATCAGGGCAGATTTTCATACTTGTTAAGGATTTACTTCAATCTTTTCGAGTTTTGGTTTGAGGCTTGATATTGTTGATTGTCACAACGGTCAGTGTAATTGGTTCAACTATCGGTATCACGATATGCATTAAGTCGGAGCTAGAGTATTGCCGACACGAATATTATCAATAGTTTTGAAAACTGTAGCTCGCCATCGTTTGCGATTTACTGTCACTTCAGTGACGCTCTTGATACTCATATCCAGCAACTGTTTCGTCGTATCCACCCAGCGAGTAGGGGAACGGCCACGACGCCGCCCACTCGGAGCGTGACCTTAAGCTACAAGTTTCTCCGTATTATCGCTTCTGTGAATATGTCCGAAGAATGTAAGCACTCTCATCGACACAATGGAGGATAGTCTCTTTGGATTATGGAATTGTGTGTGGATTGGAATGGTGTGTAGACTTAATAATAATTTTTTGACAAAATACGTGGAAGCCTGTATGATTCAGAACCAGTTGATTTTTTCCTGCTTCATGTTAAGGGGATGCTATCCTAAGAGGCATATATTTGTAGTGGTTTAACTTAAGCATTTAGTCAATTCAAGATTATTTAAATCTATGCATTGAGGATACAGAAGCTTATGTAAGAATTACGTGTACTGATATTCTCATTTTCATATTAATTCAAATTGACTTACACATACCAATAAACGTTAGCCTACTCTACTAAATATCAGGTTTATTCTGTATCTAAAAACGTAAAGATCTACTTAAATATATCTTCAACATTCGGTTAAAGTTAAGTACTTTGTTGATTATCAGAACGGATAGTAAGATTCTACCATCGCTATAACGAAAGACTGGAGTAACGATAATATACTGATGTAATTTTTTTTCTATATTGTCTCATCTGATTGAAGTCTGACTATTATCTAATGTGTTTAACATTTATTCCAATAAAAAATGACATAGGCTTGACAGTAGTATTTCTATGGGAACACTCAGCACTAAACTTAGGTTTTTTCGAAATTTTATGGCTTCCATTCCAGCCATTTATGGCTGTCAATCTAAGTTTACATTCATAAAACTGGCTCTACTGAAATTACGTTGACTGCATCAAAATTAATTTCAAAAAGTCTATTCTAACAATTGCACTTCTTTCTCATTTGTTCTTCTTTTTCTTTCTTCTTTAACCTGTCTAGCTTTGATTGGCCAATATAATGAAAAATTGGTTGATCCATTATAACTATGTCTTCATGCTGCATAAGATTAGTTTTTAATCTATATTGAGTTTTGTATATTCCATGAAAACGGGTCTTGAAACTGTAGCGAATCTTAGGGTCCATTGCTATTTTTCAGGATTGTATCGCAATCAAAACAGGAACAGAATTGGAATCATATTGCAATTATAAATATTCAGATCTTATCTCTGCAAAAAAAATTGTATGAATATTTTATTGATGAGACCTCTTCTAATATGTTGTTATTAATTTTAATCTGAAGTTCATTAACTATGATATTTTTCCTTTAAAATAAAATATATTTGGTCTCATTAATATCTATTTTTCAATTATTATAAAATATCCATTTCAGGTATTTATCTAAGTCTTCGTTAACTAAAGTGTGGGGATCTAGTTCATTTCTTGCTGTACATATTAGTACTGTATCGCCAGCAAATGTAAAGCATTGAGCTTTCAAGTTTGCTGATTTCAAATTTATTACGTAGAGTGAGTACAACAATGGACCTAGAACCAATCCCTGCGGTACCCCATACGAATTAGTCAGTGGTTCACTCACACCGCACAAATTACCTTCGATCACAGATATACGAATTGAGTGACTTATGTATACTGTGCCCCTAATACCAATGTCATTCAAATTTGTCAGCAGTTTATCAATAGAGTAGTCCAATAAATACATCTCTGGAGCTAAGATGATGGTTTCCAAAGTGTTCTTAAAAGACATGATACTTTATTTTTCTCAAGACACCTCCCCACTTGAGCCTTCAATGTTGGCTTACTAGAGTGGCGCCGGGAAACAGTAACAAAGCCTACACAGAACACGAGGCTAACGACCAGAGCAGTCGACACATTGAGTGCCAAAGTTCGCGCCAAATTAATTTCGCAGTTGAATTTCACCACATTACGAATTTCTATTTGCGTATGAACGCCACAAGATTCTCGTTATCTCATTCGCAAATTAGTCAGTTTCCTAATTATTTCTTTGGACCGTGAAAAAGTTATCAATTACTAGAATCGATTAATCATGCGTTATCTCAAAATGGCCGCGGCATCATGCGATGGAAGACAAAAAACTGGCGATGTCGCCGTAATTGATAATAGGAAGAGGTTAAGTTGAACTTCTGTGATGGACAAGTTAAAAAATCGGTTGTGATAAAGGAATAATAAGGCCACCACACGTGCTACAGACATCAATGAAGATAACTTTTTTTTTTTTGACGAAATATGAGTCATGACTCAATGGTCATCATCATAGTCTCAATGTCTCAACAGACATGTTGTGAACTGGTAAAATGCATTAAGTCGGAGCTAGAGTATTGCCGATACGAATATTATCAATAGTTTTGAAAACTGTAGCTCACCATCATTCGCGATTTACTGTCAGTTCAGTGGCGCTCTTGATACTCATATCCAGCAACTGTTTCGTCGTATCCATCCAGCGCCAGCGTGTAGGGGAATGGCCATGGCGCCGCCCACTCGGTGAGTGACCCTGAACTACAAGTTTCTCCATACTATCGCTTCTGTGAATATGTCCGAAGAATGCAATCTTCCCATCAATACAGTGAAGGATAGTCCCTTTGGATTACTGAGCTCATCCAATATGGAAACGTTAGTTCGATGGGCGGTATAAGAAACTCTCACTCTCAACTCTCTCCTTCACGTCCGCATTTCAAAAGCATCTATGCGAGCTCGATCTGCCTTTTTAACAGTCCAAGTTTCCGAGGTATACAAAAATATGGAAAACACAAGAGACTGAACCAGCAACATTTTGATAGCTTCAGTGATGTTATGGTTACGCCATATTTTAGTAGGCTTTGTCGTGGCCACACGTACCTGTTGAATGCGCCGTCGAATCTCATTTTCACAGCTACCCGAATTGTCGATCAAAGAACCGAGGTACACAAAACTTTGAACTACTTCACAACGGCATACTGCTGCTCTCTATCTACGATCATAACCTTGGACTTGTTGTAGTTAATACCAAGACCATATGCTGCACTGTGTAGTTCTAAAATGTTTAATAGAGCTACTAGTTCTTCCTGAGAAGCGGCAATAAGGGTTGTATCGTCAGCAAATCTTAAGTTGGTTATTTTGCTTCCGCCAATAGTTATACCGCCATTCCAGTTGTCCAATACATGTCTCATCACAAATTCATAGTAAATGTTAGTGATAAAAGACTAGTATTCTGATGGTTTGGGGTATCTGTATCTGTAGAGTGAGGAAGGTAAGTAGGCCTGAACTGGCCCATTGTGCATCCTCCCAGGAAGTTGTTTCTTCAGGTCATCGTTCGTCCTGCTAATTTTACGAAGGTGAACAAGTCGCTTGGGGATATCTTCCTTATGTGGTCAGGTGTAGGCCAAGACTCGCTGAACTCACATTCCAATAGAAGATAACTCTAGACACTCACATAATATGAGGGGTTCCACAGTTTCGTCTTCGCTTTCATACATTTTACATATAGAATGTCTGTCTGTCTGTATCTATTTGAGCTCCAACAATATAATTCCCCTTAGACAATCAGAATTTCGTAAAGGGCATAGTAATTGCAGCGCTGTGTGATCTTATAGATAATATCGTTACAGCTATCGACAATAAAACCACAGTTAAATTAGTATTGTTACATTTTACAAAAGCCTTTGATACCTTAGTTAGAAAAATATTGGACATCCTTTACTATAACTGAGATCGAAGGTTCACTCGCATCACTATTTTCTTTTCATCAAGTAAATAAAGTACAGTTTAACCTTGGCCATGGCCGAACGAAGCAGACAATGTGAAGACACCAGACATCCTCTGTCCCAATATACACCGGCAGCGGCCAGACTAAAATCAAGGCGAGGCTTTATGCAAACTACACAGCCCCTCACAGCCTCTAAAACTGCTACTAAGGAGGCAAAATGGGAACAGCGCCTAGCAGTCAACAACATCCCAACCTGGAATACAAAAGAAAAACTTACACCTACCCTACAGGCTCAGACTTAGACTGGGGCACCTGGAAAACCCTCAACCGACTCCGGTGCCAAAAGGAGAGATCCAAGAACAACCTCCTGAAATGGGGATACGTGGAAGAGGAAACGTGTGAATGTGGAGAATCCCAGACCACGGAGCGCCTTCTAGCATGTCAATCTCTACAAGCCCCATGTACCATCCGAGACCTTTGGACGTGCAATGAAAATGCTGTGAAATGCGCCAGACACTGGAGTGATATATGAACATTTATAGTTGTATTCACAACATATTGTCATAATATTTATTTTTATATATGGATATTTTATAATTTCTAGTTGCAAGTTGTAGTTCAGACACGACTAAATAAATAAATAAACGTACAGAAAACTCGGGCAACAACTCTGACAAAGAAGTCTCATGTTGGCTTACCAACTGTGGAAATGGAGGATCACCCAATAGTGGTGTCACCTTCCGTCAAACTTTTGGGTGTCAACAATAACATGTCCTGGCTTGACCATGTCGTCAGTATTGCCAAAACGGAATCCCAGAAGCTTGGAGTTTTGTTTTGCTGTAGGAAGCTGTATACACCAGCAACTACTGCTGCTATACAAGGCACAGATCCGACCATGTCGGAGTATTACTCCCATGTGTTGGGATGCGCTCCGAAGCACTCTCTGAAACTTCTGGACACTATCCAGAAGACAGCAATTCGTCTAATCGATACGCCTAACCTCACAGAGGACCTTCGCAGCCTGGAACATCGAAGAAGGGTGGTTGACCTGTCCCTGTTTTACAGAAGGAACACTAGAGAGGCTCTGCGAACTCATCCTTACCAGGTCGAGGTTCCTACTCCCCTAACCAGTCTCCTCCAGCATTGTTTCTTTTGAAGAACTTCGACGCTACAACCTGCAGCGTTTCAAATATAACGTGCACAGACACTTATCCTCTCTCAGCGGTTTTACAGCGCCATAGGCTTTCAGCCTCTGCGAGAGGCCTACCATAAAAAAATAGGTTTCATCAATAAAAAACCCGACATACCTGAAGGTAAACATTTCTTGACGTTTCGGGCATGTCATCAGCATACAAAAATTAAATTAACCAAGGTAAGTTATTCAATTCCCAAATCCAGAAATAACCAGAATAACAACGCCGGCGGTTCCAAACAAATAATAAGCTTTATGCAAAAATTCAAGGTCAAAATTACAAATCGAGCAAATACAAAGTCTGTGAATTATGGATATGGTTTGAAGCAGCATATTTATACGCACAAGCTCTGATAAGAAATCACAGTGTACACGTTCAATTTTTTTTAACATTGCATCAGACTAAGTCGCCAGCGTCACCATAGACTACCATAACGTTTTCCGATTTACGTCTAGGTTACATCAGCAAGCGTGAAGTGCTTGAAATTTCGCCACCATTGTGATGTAATTATCGAAGTAAACATTTTCCGAAATAGTGAATGGAGTGTTATCTGCCGAATAATCCATGAATTAATTTGGCAGGATACGTATTATGGATACCATAGTAAATAACTTTTATCGCCGAGTTCATTCGTAGTGGTGACTCCTTATAAGGTTTTGTTTATTTAATGTGGTTGTAGAGACATTGTAGTTGGCTGTTCAATAGTCTAGATTACTTTTGTACAAGGTGGTGTAAAATAAAGTCTCCTATTTCTTTTTTATATAAAAGTAAGATTAATTTAGACCATTATAAATGAAAATGTTTATCTACACCTTAAAAATTTATTTTGTGTCACACTAAAAATAATTTCGGCCAAATGGCCACCCCAGCATTAATGAAATTATGAGAACTCTTCAAATCCTAACTTGAGAAGTTCGAATCTTATTCCAATTTTTTTTATTTCACTGCCAATGCTTGCATTCTCAAAGAAGCAATCTGTCGTGTCAAATTCTGAATTTAGATGTTAATCTATAAGCCCCAATTTCTCAGTAGGTCCTCCATTTGATATATAACTGGACACATTTAAATCACACAATTGCTGATGCAAAAAGCAAAAACACGAGATGATACAACACGGCTAGCTCCGAAACAACACAACGAAACAACCTCGTCCATGTTGGCGGGTTGGCGCCGATAATAACACTAAGATGATCCCCCTGTTCTTTCTTTTTACGTTCATTGAATCAGGACATCAGTCCCGTCGAATACTGATTATAGTTCAGCGAACAACAAGGGTCATTAAATTCGATATATGCTGTTGTTGTTACGAATATTACTTACCAATTTCTTTAACAGCATAGACAATGTTTTGAAAGCATGGGTTATTGTTCGCGTAATAGTTACCTTTTGAAACAAAATTAATTTTTATCAGATGATGTTCGAGTGAGCTCATCCTTACCAGGTCGAGGTCCCTACTCCCCGAACCAGTCTCCTCCAGCATTCCTTCTTTTGGAGAACTTTGACGCTGTGGAATGAGCTGCCGGGGAATTTGTTTCCCGGCGGCTACAACCTGCAGCGTTTCAAATCTACACTTACCCTATCGCACCGCTTCTACAGGAAGCTGACCATAAAAAGACGGAATATTTTCCAGAAAATCTAATGCGTAGAGACACGAGTGTACTTTCATAGACGTACAGCCGCGATACCGATAATGATTTTTATGTTGCCTAACAAATAGATAATAAAACATCTATGCAGATATCAATACTTCCTTAGATACTCCTATAATGCGGAATCAGCTACAATGCCTTAATTAATTGCTAGGAATTTATCTGGTCACAAGTGTAAACGTGATTAGCCTAATCGCATTGCAAATTCTTGCGCGTGCAGAAAATTCTACGCTGAACGTAGGTACTATCTGTTTCTATTAAAACGCATACTACAAGGTTTATAGGTCGAAATAAGATAAGCGTCTAAACGGTTATTCATAGTCTTGTGGATCAGCTCTTTGGGAAAGCCAATTATTCTGGATTTAGTGTCTAGTGGAATTTCAATTCCTAGTAAAGCCTAGGGTAATGGATTTTTGTAGCTTTCCTCTTTCGTTTTATAGGTTCAAGGTTTTTTGTCTATATTTCAACTACAATCAAGTACAGGGTGTCCATTTAGTGCGTAATTCTTCGATATCTCGCAAGGTATAACTGATAGAAGGAAATGTCAAAGACAAAAGTTATTTGGTTACTTAAGACGCATATTATAAAAATAATTTGAAATATACAGGGTATTGCGGGAAAGTAGGATAGTCATCAACTTGATTTTTTATATGGAATTATACATTTTTTTTAATTTTTCTGCTTTCCATTATCGATCTCTATTTAACCCTAAAATATTTTTGGAATCGCTTGCAACGTTGCCAAGTTATAATTTATTTTCTGTTAATTTCCGGATTTGCAAGGTCGCAAGTAATACGTCCGAATTGACATATTCCTGCAACTTTTCTCAATAATGTTATACAGCAAGTTACTTAAACATTGAATGAATATTATTTTGAATGTTACCAGCAATGTGCGTCTACAGGGTGTTTTTGGCAGAATTTTAAATTACGGCAATTTGAAGGTCATTTTACTTTGTTTTTTTGAATGTAACACCCTGTATGTTTTATTTCAAATCGAAATATCTACTAATGCCCTATTTTGCCTTGTAATTTTTTTCGCGTTTGCGATGTTGCCAAGTTATAAATAATTTTTCCAAATTTTTAAACAAATATCTCGGATTTTTATTAATATATAATTATATAGTATATTTCAAAATATTTTTGTGATATGCGTCTTAAGTAACTAAATAGCTTTTGTTTTTGACGTTTTCTTCTATCAGGTATACCTTGCAAGATATCGAAGAATTACACACTAAATGAACACTCTGTATATTTTGTGATATTTTATAACATTTCCGTATAAATTTTCTCTCTGGAGACTGGAATAGATAGGAAAACCAATTAATCAAAAACGTGGGCATCTGAAGCATTGAACTTATTGCTGATAGGATAAAATGTTTGGACACGTGGGTTTACAACGACCTTCAGATAAAACATAAATTTATTCCTATAATTAGAAAAAATATTTAAGGAAAGATCCGTATATCGCAGATCTTGGGGTTATTAACATAGGAATGAATTGGAGTACTGCTTATCGAACATTTTAATCGAAAAGATAAGGAGACTGGTATAACAATGAAATCAAATACACTTGTCAAAACTTCTAACAGACCATTTTTGTATAAGGGTTGCTCAATATCTCCGTCAATCCACCAGTACGCAGTTTCACGCTTATTAGCGATCATCAGTGCGCCATAGGTCGATTGACGGAAATAGAGAGCATCAGAATTTTCATGTCTACCACACATGTGAAGCATGTGAGAGCAATCCTCGTACATCGGCTCTCATATGCAGCAGCATATAGAACCGCGCTCTTCTGGTGGCCAAGTGAGCGCGCCGTGGCGTTCCACCAAGAAGTCTGCTACTGTTTAGCAGCGATTTTTCTTTAGTTTGCCGCCACCTTCGGGTGCCAGATGACGCACAGGCAGAACTTTTCTGTCGCCTGTTCTCACATTTTTGTATAGTCTGTCTAGTATTCCCAACACAACGTTGTTGATACTCGAATCTTAGTACTCTAATTTTTTTTTGACTTCAGGAAATGAATGATCACAGTCACAGCTCTTGTATTCACTACTTAACTTCGGCAACCCTACTGAATTGATAAATTAATACGCTACTTCTTTATTTAGTATGCTAGTTGAGGATTCCATGACAAAAATCGTTAGATTTTGTGCACCTACACCAAACTACACTAAATGCGACTTTTTTTTCAATTTTTTCAAATTTTTGTGTAAAAAAAATAATATTAGATCCACTATTAAAAAATTAATATAGATATTAAAAAAAAATTTTATCATTTGTTTTATGTTTGAAACCAACAATTTTTTTTAAATAATTAAACCGTGTATCATGTACCATATAAAAAAAACTAGGAAAGAATTTACTTGAGTAAATCCAAACGACACTCTCACTGTGGAATTTGTTGGTATTAAAATTTAGTTTTTCATTATATTGACAAAACCGGATTTTTTCCGAACTAATAATCAACAAATTTAACATTTAATCTTAAAAAAAAGAAAAAAAAAGTTGTTGACCCCGGTGAGATTCGAACCCACACCCTTTCGGACTGGTGCGTAGCGTCTTAACCGCTCGGCCACGTGCTCCAGGAATAGCAATACACCGTACATAATATGTCGTCAGTTACCTGTCGTGATTTAATTAATTTTTTTTTGAACCGGAAGCGATATTGACAAAACCGAATTTTTCTGCTTTTTTCATGCTGATTTCGAATCTGTATTTATTTTTTCTCTTCTCTTTTGTATACGGACGGATGAACAGACAGACAGAGGCTCTGCATAAGCTCTCTTCAGTGACTTCAGTGAGTCAGTGAGAGCTAAAACGAGTCTGAGTTAACTGATTTGAAATTTTTTCTGCACCCTAAACTTATCCTAAACACGAGGTTTCATCTTACTAGAAAACCAAGTAAACTTTTCCGATTATTTAGGTAAACCTCAAGGTCTAAAATTCTTTATTTTCGTCAAACGAGACTGAAACTCAAAACTGTGACCGGATTTGTAATCAGCACCGTCAAACAATATCCAAAACATAATGTTTTATCTTAAAAGAAAACCCAATAAAGGTTTTTGATTTTTTAGGTAAGCCTGATATGAAATTTTAGTTTTTTGTCAAATGAGACTGGAACTCAAAACTGCGACTGGATTTTTAGTCAGCATCCTCAAATTATCCTAAACACAAGGTTTGATTTTAATACAAAGCTAAATAAAGATTTTCGATTTTTAGATAAATCTGGTTCTCTGAAGAACCAGAATTTTTTTATTTTTGTCAAACGAGACTATAATCCAAAACTGCGACCGGATTTTTAATCAGCACCCTCAAGTTATCCAAAACACGAAGTTCAATTTTAATACAAAGCTAAATAAAGATTTTCGATTTTTTAGGTAAATCTGGTTCTCTCTCTCTAATAGAAAACCGAATAGTAGAGTATCCAGGGAGATTGACCTCGGACTCCGAAAAATCTCAACGTATCAATATAAATCTTTCTGAATTGCATTAAATACATCATATACCAAAATGTTTACCCATTTTTTTGTGCAGCTTTCGACTTATTATTATTTTTTAACGTTTTTTTAGTTTTCCCCCTCAAATGAAAATATATTTTAATATTTCCATAGTGTATCCGCTTTGTGCAGATGCGGCAATTATTTTACTAACGACGGTAGCCTATCGAATATCTCGTATCTATTTCTCTCCGTGATGAGTGGATCAGAGGTTGTAATTTAACATTCCTGAGAAGCGCGTATCAAAGGACTTTTCATTTGACCCGCAAAATTCTATAGAACGAAGCGTAATTTCAAGAAATTTGTCTTATCGGGTTTATTTATAACTACGCAGCTTCTGTTTTGAGTTGAGTTGATTGAACAAACTTATATATTATAATGTATGCAGTTCAGGAAAAACATTAGTTTTCTCGCATGTTATTTAGTCAAATCAAATATTCATGTCAATAATAGGCCAGAGTGAATGTTTATTACAAATTCTCAACTACTGTTTTTTAAAATATTCTCTATTCTAATCCATATAGTTTTTACATATCACAATTGTTTACTTTTGAGAAACAATTTTTGATAGTCTGTTTGTCACAACTGTAATGTAACCCCCCATATTTTATTATACCAAAAAATTGCCTTCAATATGCTTTTTCACATTTATATAGCATTTCGTATACCGAAATTCATTAGTTTCTGAGATATTTCGATTTAACTGCAAATTTTAAATATACCTTCTATTTGTGTACTGGAAAATATTTATTTTGAGAAAGTGCTATCGAATTTTATTTGTATTTCGAACAACTAAAGCATAAGGCTATAATTGTATTTAATGAAGTCAAAACCCTGAATTATAGAGATAATATAAGTCAAGTGTGCTGAGGAAACAATGTATAGACGTGATGCATAATTATCAAGCAGATCTATCAGGTGGGCTATGACATATTGGCAGTTTTCATAATCTGCTCAATAACTTCGTACTGTGTTAAAACCGAGCTTTAAAAATTAATTTTTCCAATGAATAACAAGTAGAGGGTATTTAGGAGAATTTTTTAAAAATTGCCTACTTGCCTCTAGAATGTATATACTATCAACAGCGATATCCAAAACGGAGGCACTCTGAAACCGATGCATTTGAAAGACTGAAGAATCGTTTTCTTCGGACTGGGTCAGTTAATATTTCAATGCCTACCTGATAAATCTGCTTGATAATTATGGATCACGTCTATAAAATAGTTTCCTCACCATAATTGACTTATACAGGGTGGGCCAATAGTGCGTGGACGGAGGATTGTGGGCTTAATAAAAAATATTTCAAAAATCTGTCACTTGATCATGGTAGGGACCCTTGAGGGCTATGACGTAAAAATATTTTCACTCAAATTTTGATGTTTATACAGGGTGATTCATATCAAACTTACATGTTTTTAAATGGAACCCCCTATATATTATTGCATATTTGGATTCCTTGGTCGATTCTAATGTGACTTTATGTATCACACATGGAACTTTAAACGAACCGTTTAGGCGCAAATCATTATTTTTTGTATAAGTAGGTATCAGAAAAAAATTGAATATCTCAGCGATTATGAAACTTAGAAGGCCGTGACTTTGCTAAGCATGAAATGCGTCACCTTAGGTCAGACGGCTAAAATTGAATTCTTTTTGTACTTGGAGAAATCAGTAGATTAATTAAGGAAACTTCAATCACAGATAACTTGATTTTTTCAAATGGCAATGCCTATTTTGGTTTAAAAAATCGAATGTAAAATTTGACCACCTTTCTAACGATATAGCATTCTCGATATCAGTCTTTTTTGGTTTTCATTTTATTTCAAATTTTCAGTCAAATCGGTGTTTTTCAATTTTCCTGCGTGCAAGCAACCTAGCAGGCCATGAAAAATAAACAGAAGCTCGTTAATATGGAAGAAACCAACTAACTTAGTAGAAAAATGCAAACTAACTGGAGCAACGAGGCAAGATTATGAAAATTCCTTGCAACATATTAGCTCTAACCGGATACAACAGCCCCAAGATATCTAATGTAAATGAGTAGCTGGGCTATGACAGAAGTATTTGTTTTTCACAGCCTACTAGCTATCGAGGTCTACTAGAGCTTGACAACTTTCCAAAACGGTTAAAAATTTTGAAACAAAAGGAAAACTACCAGCGACTTTTGCTTACAGTCTAACATGTTTAGAATTTCATATCGAATGGGATAAAAAGATTAGTCACTTCCGTTTAGTTAAGTCAAAAGTGAAATCTCCAACTGCAAACCAAATTATGTTTTACAATTCAAACAGACTGCAATTCAAGTTTCATTTTCCGCGATTTTGCTAATAAGTAGAAGTACCTACTGAAGCATTTGAAGGGTTCCAGTCAGAGGTATCATTACGTTTGACTTACCGAAATGGCTACTTTTTATAGCATTAAATGTGAAAATTTATTCAGAAGACATAGATACTCTACTGCCAGCAACAATCAGTAGTAGTTTTCCTTTGACTAAATATTTTTTTACTGACTTTGGAAATTGGCTAATAGCTAGTAGGCTGTGAAAAATGAGCGTTCTTGTTACCGCTATTGTTTCTGGTTAGAGCTAATATGTTGTAAGAAATTTTCATAATCTTGCCCCATTGCTCTAGTTAGTTTGCATCTTTCTACTAAGTTGGTTGGTTTCTTCCATATTAACGAGCTTTTGTTTATTTTTCATGGCCTGCTAGGTTGCTTGCATGCAGGAAAATTGAAAAACACCGATTTGACTGAAAATTTGAAATAAAATGAAAACTAAAAAAGATTGGTATCGAGTATGCTATATCGTTAGAAAGGTAATGAAATATTACATTCGATTTTTTAAACCAAGATAGGCATTGCCATTTGAAAAAATCAAGTTATCTGTGATTGAAGTTTCCTTAATTAATCTACTGATTTCTCCAAGTACAAAAAGAATTCAATTTTAGCCGTCTGACCTAAGGTGACGCATTTCATGCTTAGTTGTTTCGCAAAGTCACGGCCTTCTAAGTTTCATAATCGCTGCGATATTCAATTTTTTTCTGATACCTACTTATACCAAAAATGGTGATTTGCGCCTAAACGGTTCGTTTAAAGTTCCATATGTGATACATAAAGTCACACTAAAATTGACCAAGGAATCCAAATATGCAATAATATATAGGGGGTTCCATTCAAAAAAATGTAAGTTTGATATGAATCACCCTGTATAAACGTCAAAATTTAAGTGAAAATATTTTTACGTTATAGCCCTCAAGGGTCCCTACCATGATCAAGTGAGAGATTTTTGAAATATTTTTTAGTAAGCCCACAATCCTCCGCCCACGCACTATTGGCCCACCCTGTATTATATCGACAATTCAGGGTTTTGACTCCATCAAATACTATTACGGCCTTGTTTGTTAAATAAAAATAAAATTCGGTAGTACTTTCTCAAAATAAATAAATTTCAGTACACAAATGAAAGTATATTTAAAGTTTGCAGAAAAATCGAAATATCTCGGAAACTGATGACTGTAGGTATATGAAATGCAATACAAATATGAAAGAGCTTACTGAAAGCATTTTTTTGGTATAATAAAATATGGAGAGTTACATTAAAAAAAGAGAATATCTACTTTTTGCATTCTACCTCACCCTGTATATGAATATGTTTCGGTGACTTTTTTTTACAGCCTGTGTCAAAACTAGAGGATATTTCTTATCCTTCTACGTAGAAAAAATAATGTTTGATTGATTAATTTTCAATATACAGTACGTTCATTTGTTAGCGATTTGGATAAAAAGAAATGGTCATAACTTTTGAAGTACCTACATAATATTAGAATACCTTATATTTTAAAAAAGGCAATCATTAGTAGAATCCAAATATGAAATAATATATAGGGTGTCTCATTAAAAGAAATGCATGTTTGCACCACCACGTAGTTATGGATCACCCTGTATAAATCAAAATATTTTCTGAGCGAGAAGCATATTTTCGACTACAACTTTTATATATAACTTCTTCCGCTATCTTCTGCAGTACTTTTTTATATTTATATGATTGGCTCTGATCTGAGATCAACTGGCCAGTTCTATTTTGGATGGACATCTATTTTTTCTTAATAATATGAACATTGTTTTATGTTAGTTATAGTTGAAAGTTACAGTGTTATATTTAGTTTTTGTGTGCAAAAGTTATATAATAGTTTGTATCCACAGTTGTGTTCACTAGCTAGTATAGAGATCATATTAGTAGGTAACGGAATATAGTTTGACAATCTGTGATACAGGTCCGTTACCTCATTACTGATCAATTGGCATTCTAATATACAGTGTTGAGCAGTACCAATTTCTCCACATCTGCAGTGAGGGTCATCGTCTAGCCCTATTCTAGTTTTGTGTTGAGGGCTTAAGCAATGACCACACCTCAATCTGCAAAGTGTTCTCACAAGTGGTCTATTCGTTTCTCTCTTAAACCAGGGTTCTGTTCTTCTGTTCTGCTGGATCTGTTTGTATATCCTTTCGGATGGATTTCTATGGTAGTGTTCGCTCCACTTTTCTTTCAGGTTCTTGTTTAATTTACTGTTCAAGTCACTGATCAATTGGCATTCTAATATACAGTGTTGAGCAGTACCAATTTCTCCACATCTGCAGTGAGGGTCATCGTCTAGCCCTATTCTAGTTTTGTGTTGAGGGCTTAAGCAATGACCACACCTCAATCTGCAAAGTGTTCTCACAAGTGGTCTATTCGTTTCTCTCTTAAACCAGGGTTCTGTTCTTCTGTTCTGCTGGATCTGTTTGTATATCCTTTCGGATGGATTTCTATGGTAGTGTTCGCTCCACTTTTCTTTCAGGTTCTTGTTTAATTTACTGTTCAAGTCACTGTACGGAATTTTGAAATTTCTCATCAATATTCCATCTGTAGTCGCCATCTTTGCTAGTATGTCGACTGTGTCGTTTTGAGGTATACCTGTATGTCCTTTAATCCATACAATTTTTACATTTTTATCCAAATTGTTGTGTCTGTAAATTTCATTATGTTTGAGATGATATAGTTGAAAGTCGGTGAAATTCTTAAATGCTCTAATCTCATAGCTGCACTCTTGCTTCTGCAGTACTGTAAGCTATGTTGTTATGTCGTATCGGTTTTACAGCCAAAATGCCAAAATTCAATTTTTTTCTGTTGTTACAGCAGCCAAGCAAGAAACAAGAAATGAACGTCGTTTCTCAGTTTCAACAAGTGAAACAGAATGGCATTGACTACTACGATACGAAGGAAGCGTTGATCTCTGTCACAAATTTGAAGCACCGTAACAAAAGATATACGGGTTGTAAGTATTTCACTTGATAAATTTAATATTTTCACCAAAAACAGGTTGTAGTAGAGCTGTTTCCGTGGATTTTTTTATGAGAAATTAGCCAGTACTTACAGGCTTGATCTTTTTGTTGTACACATTGAACCAGAATATCAAAAACATTTTTTTATAACTGAGCAGACCGCGCAGGCAGAGCCTAAATACCAGAGTACCGCGGCTGCTGTGAAAGGGTTATGTTAGGGGAAGTTTATTAACGCGAGATTTGAATGGGCCAATACCTGCAGGCCCAATAAATACATCTTCTGGCAGTCCATTCCAAGCCTTGGACACCCTGGGAATAAATGTGCGGTTGTACCGCTCAGTTCTTGATGTATGAAAAACGACCGTCTTAGGATGAGATGCAGCGGTCACACGGGTACATCTGATAGGAGCAGTGAGCGGCGGAACGATAGAGGATAGCTCAGAGGAGCAGATTCCGTTGGAATATCGGTAGAAGAGTGAGAGGTCACCAACAACACGCCGGTGAGAAAGTGACTGAAGGTGGTGCCGGATCGCCAATTAGTCGAATTGCCCTTCTCTGGACGGCATCTAGTATAGACAGGGTAGTAGGGGCAGCAGCTCCCCAGACATGAGAGCAATACTCCAGGCAAGGTCTTATCTGGGCTTTATCTAGCGTGAGGAGGTTACATGGTGAGAAATACTTTCTGGCTCTAAATAGGTACCCAAGCTTTTTACCAGCAGCTGTTGCAATTGACGCGACGTGTTCGTGCCAGATCAGATTTTCTGTAATGTTGACTCCTAACAGCTTGAATGTGTGACTCCTTGGCAGAGCCTGGTTGTTCATTAGAACCTGGTGTTAGCTTGGGCACTTCTTGTTTGATAGCGTACAATATTGGGTCTTGGAGGCATTAAATTTAACCATATTCTCAAGCCCCCAAGCGGTAATGGTATCGAGATCCGTTGAAAGTGAAGCTGCCACTGCCAGTCTTCTGCGTTCCAGCTCGACCACAGAGATCGGTCTATTGCCCATGATGCCTGCATCAATAATTGAAAAGAAGCATTTTGTATGTAAAATAATATAGTAATATTTGTTTTACTCTAACGTTTGTTCTAAACGTTTATTACTGATTTGGCACCACCTTACCGGTCAAAGCTAAAGTTAATGTACTTGGCTCACTCATACGGCTTTTGAAACTCTGCCACCTAAAGCTCTTGCATAGACGAGAGTTTCATAGAATATAATGGCTAGCAAGAATTTAACAGCTGAAGGCTTGGTGATGCAACATAGAGGAAAATGTGCCAGGAAACGTTAAGGGTTAAGGATTTCTAGGCTAACAATGTACAGTTAGTATGTACTCAGCAAACAGCCCTGAATAATTATTTTGAAGTTTAGAGATGCACAATTTTGTTAGATAATGCTAATTAGATTCAATTTTCTATCGACGGCTACATAACATATCAACATTTGAAAAATTGATATATCTAATTGGATAGTTTCTCTCTATATTATGGTACGCGCACATAAATCGGCATCGGACGGACGGTACGGATCGGAGAAAATTCCTTTCTATTAAATTTAATGGACCATCGCACATACGTCGGGACGGTAGGCATCGGATTTTCAAAATTCGGCGAAAATATAGCAACCAGAAATAAAGCCGGCCGATGGGTGCCGTGCGTGCCGATACCGACGTATGTGCGATGCTGATCGGCGATTGCCGAGGCACCGTCGGCATTTTCCAAGTTTCTACCTGTACTGCCTGCAGACAGTGTTGCCATTCATAGCAACTTGTCGCGAAAATAGGGACACTTTGATTACGTTGAGACGTAGCGGCGATTTAACAAAATAAACCGATTTGTAGCGACTTTTTGAAAAATTCTGTTACTACCTTTTTTTCGCCACTGATTACTGCTTGTTTGTTATTCTTTTCGGTTTTTTCCGGACTGTCTTGTATTGGTGTCGAGACCACATCATAGTAAACAATCAGCTCAATATTTCAGGTTGGCGACAATTACACGCGCATCCCCCCTTTTGGATGATTATTTGTAGGGATGCTAACGATACTTCGATACTTGAAATATATCAATACTTTTGCACTAATATCAAGTATTTTTGTCTTAGATACTTGTTGAGCGATTCCAAGCTGGTATCGCTACTTTTGTAGCGGTATCGGATTCGAAAATAATTACGAACCAAACGCGCCTCCATTGGCTAAAAAATATCGAGTTGCTACCGGTATCGATATTTTTATTTTCGCATCTCTACCCAGATTTCACACCCGTAAAATCATCCGAAGGTCAAATTTTGTGGCAACCTTTTTATACAGGACATATTCTGCTGGCTGTTTACTATGCTGTGTCGAGACTATGTATCGGGTAACGCACTATTTTTGAATGAAAGGTTATATTATACTATACATATACCTAATATCAATTGCACCCCCCTCCACGAATAAAGGTATACACAGACTGAAATATACGTTATTTTTGTGGGGCGACAACGTAGCGACATTCAAGGCGGCTCAGTAGCGAATTTCAATCTGATCTGCCTGGCAATATTGCATGCAGATCATTTGCATATTTGCAACTGATTTCCAATTCTTCCGACGATTCCGATCAGATATCTGCGATACCCTAATGAAAAATCCGTACCGTACCGGCCGTTCCATCCGTACCGTCCGTCCGATGCCGATTTATGTGCGCGTACCCTTAGAAGGAGGGAAATCTGCTTCTTCGTCAATTGGTCTCCTGAAATATTGCCTTTACGTTAAAGCTCTTGAAAGCGAGTAGTGCTTGTCTGCTATCTGTGCAGAAAACGTTAACAGGAAAATATTTGTCGGAACTGTCGGGTTTGGAAGAGTATTTTTTTTATATTTCGAAAAGTTCCACTCTTTTACATTCAACTTTCTTTGTTTCATGTTAACTAGACAGCAATGTTGAGAAGCAAAGTAGCAAAAGGATATCTAACTCTCACCATAGGATAAATAGGCTCAGGCACAGTTCAGGTGAGCTAAACTACAGAAAAATACAGTAGTAAAGTTTAAAAGAGAAATCAATTGTTTTTGACAATGGAAACAGCCTGGGTGCTATATTTGTTAGTCTCGAGTGTCATGCCAAGTCCCATACTACAATTATTGTCAGCGCCAAATACGCTGTTTTAGCGTCAAATGAGAGCATTCAGGGTCATCTAAAAAGGCATTTTCGACATCAAAGGAAGATCAAGATTCTTGGATATAGTATTAAACTTGTTAATTTACAAACTCCAACTGCGTGAGTTAATACTTTCGTTACCACTTATTAGATGTATTACGGTGGGCTCCTGAACTATTTTTAACTCCCTACAGAGTCCGTTCTGTGGATAAACAATTGCCACCCCCGGAAACATCAAACGTCAAAGCGTCCACCGCCTTCTTCAACCTCATCGAACGATTTGACGAAGCCACTCGGCAACTCAGAACTAACGAGCGTTTATGTTTTGTTCCAGACATCGCGCTGTGCCCGTTCAAAGTGTGCTGCATGGGCCGTAAAAGGATGAGGTCCAGGCGATTCTCCAGGAAGATAGTGGGATAATTCCCACCGCGTGGGCAGCACTGTCGCGCGGCATGCGCTTGTTATTTTTCTTCGTACTTAACGACGTTCTAGGGGAAAGGCGCTCTGGATAAGCTTTGGAAAAGCGTGAAGCTTTGGAGTAATTTTATCGTTTTGGTGTGGATGTATACCGATAAATTTTTAGGATTAGATTAAATTTTAAGGACGTTTGTTCACGAGAGGCATGCCTGGATTAACCATGGGGCTAAAGGGCCTGGAGCCCCGCAGGGGCCCTACTATTATTTAATGTGACAGAGCAAATATTAGGTCAATAGATGAACAATAAAATCAGTAGATCTACTACAAACTTAATTTCGAGATTTCAATCAAAACGGTGTTTTTCAATTTCCCTACCTATAAGCAAGCCAGCAGGCCATGAAATATAAACAAAAAACATGTTCAGATAGAAGCAAATAACTTAGCAGCGAGATACAGATAAACTTAAGGGGCAAGGTTATAAAAATTCCCTACAGCCAATGAACTCTAACTAGAAACAACGCCGGTAAGATGTCTAAGGTCAAAGAGAAGATGAAATACGTCAGAAATGAATAATTTTTACAGCTTACTAGCTACTGCAATATATTATAGATTAAAAATTTCCAAAACCATTAAACTTTCAGCGTTAGCTACTAGCATTTAATGATATAAAACAATAGTCATTTCAGTCAAAATCAAAAGTAACGATACCTTTGACTGCCCCACTGTAACCGTTCTAAGTTTTCAGTATCTATTAGCAAGATCGCAAAGAAAGAATACTGACAAATCAGATTTTAATTTTTTGCCAGGCAAATTATGTTTTACAATTTGGTCATTTTCATAATTTTAACTGTTTACTCTAGTTCGTCTGTAACTTTCTGCTAAATTAGTTGTTTTCTTCCACCTAAATAGTTTTTTGTTTGTATTTCATGGCCTGCTAAGTGGCTTATAGGTACGAAAAATTGAAAAACACCGGTTTGGTTGAAAATTTGAAATTAAATGAAAACTACCAGAGATTGATACCTAATTTTAAATTCAACTGTATAAAAATAATTAGGCATTCCCATTTGAAAAAAATCAAGTGAATTCTGTTTGAAGTTTCCTTAATCAGTCTACCAATTTCTCCAAGTATAAAAATGTAATACAAACTTGAACGTCAAACCTAAGTTGACCAATTTCAAGTTTAGTCACACGGCAATCTCACAGCCGTCTAAGTTTTATAATCGCTGCGATATTCAATTTTTTTCTGATATCTACTTATATCAAAAATTGTGAACTGCACCTAAATGGCTCACTTCAAGTCCCAGGTGTAATACATAAAGTCACACTGATCATTGGTCGTAATCTAAATATTCAATAATATATACAGGGTGTTCCATTTAAAAAATCATATCTTTGGTATGACACGCTTTTAGTAGAAACCCCGTATAAAGGTCATTATTTTTAAAATGTAGTCCAACTCGACCTCAATACATTCGCAAAGTTAATTTTTTAAAAAGTGTTATGGTTTGGTCACACGAATCCGAGGCGTTGAGCTTGACTCACCCTGTATAGAAAGAAAATAGAAAATACCTATACCTACCAATTGGATACTGTCGGCACCTGTAGCCCGTGCCAACATAATGAATAAATCGAAGTTGAACCGATACAAAGGCGACGCTCAAAAAAGTAAAGTAAGTTACCCATATACTTTGTTGGTGTTATGTCTATGTGCTACATGGCTACAATTTTTACCAAGATAACTATTTTAAGGCTGCTGAGAATAAATTGAAAGCAGTGAAAAATTGAACAAAATGAGTTCTTTAAGCAAACCCAACGCTCCGCTTGAAAGGATTGCACTGAAAGTAGTTCTAATCACTAAGCAAATGCAAACATTGTGAGCAGTGCTGATACTATAAGCGGGACTCATGACGTACTTATAAAAAAGTGTACAGTAGTTTCTTTTGTTATATCGGGAGTATAGTTTCATAAATAATAGTATTTTTATTTATAAAGGGCCCCTTAAAATTATAAGCACCGGGTCCCATGAAGGCTTAATTCGGCTATGACGAGAGGTGTTGGTAAATGAAATTATTTTTCAGTTTTGATAAGTTGGATCACAAAGACATCCACCATCAAAAATTCAAAATTCCTTATCGACTGCTTCAGAAAGTTATTAATGATTAAATATAAGAATTTCGGAATGGCTTACTGAAACGACAGATTAGCGTTTTTTTCTTGGATTTAAAGGTAGAATGGTTATATTTTAAGAGTAGATACAAAAATAAATAATGTTTAGAAATATTCTTTGAAATATGTATTCAAGAAGTAGGGTTGACATCGTTTGAAGTAGTTATTAATTATTTTAGTCATGGTAGATTTGTTTCGTAAATTAAGAGACCATATAGAACATTCAAGAGTCAAAATTGAATAGTAAAGAATAACAAGACATTTAAAAAAATGTAAAAATTTTGACATTACGCTAACCAATAAGGTCCTTTTGTATGTGATGCCATAAAAATGATTCAGTGTATATTTTGACTTACCTTAGAAATAGTGTTTTTTTTTGTTTTAAGTAGGTGGAGTCTGCATTGTGTACCACGTGATTCGCTAAAATAGATGTATAAAAAAACTCCAGGAAAAAATAATTAATCATTGTTTACACCATAATCAAAACATATTGCTTAAAAGAATGAATTGCAGTTACAAGTAAGAGAACATTATGAAGTTAATCGATCTCTAAAACCTTACAGCAATTTTAATCTATAAAACTTTAAACATATTATGTTAGAGTTCAGTTTTTATAAATCGGTTTTTTGTTCAATGGTGTATCTACGGTTGATTATTGTTCTTCCAAAAAATAGGCTTAAATATTATATCTTCAAGTATATTTTATAAAATTTGTATGACGTCTTGTAATATTTTTGATGTGTACCACCGTCTTTCCGCAATACATTTTTGTGTACATGTACTTACCATTTTTTATTTATTGTTTATTTATTTTTTGCCTTCGAATAAGGATAATGTGATAAGAACTAAATATAAGCTTTGTTTTGTATAGACCGTCATTTTTAATTATCATCCTTTAACGCAAGTATATTTACCTAATCAGAATTCATAAATTAAAGATATTTTGCAAATGTTCCATCTTCAGTTATTGATCAAGTAAATATAGTTAAAAAACTAAAAAGCATGCTTTTATAGCGCTAAAAAGTACAAAATGATTCTTAATTTGAAAGGTTGCGGCACTATATTTTTTGTATATCAAGCAATTCAAGCTTTCTTCGCAATTATACTACTGTTTTTTCTTTACTAAATATCTAGACCAGACCATCACGATCAAAGATTAATTTTCTAAGCCCTTCACCATTTCTTAAAAATCAAAGCCATCTATCTATCGCATCAACCATTTTTGAACTGCGAAAAGCCTCATAACTACAATTCTGGCGATGTTGATTAGAGTTGAGATAAACTTATTAAATTATTGTCCTTTCACTGGTTCTTGATGAGTATACAAAGTTTAAATTAAATCTGTTTGTTTAAACTGGGTCAAAATCGAGTCCAAAAGAGTCGAGTCGAGACATAGAAACATACAAACATACAAACATACATACATACGCTCATACAGGTGCAGCTTATTAAAAATGAATTTTATCAATGGAGTTCAATACTGATAAGGTAGAAAAAATAAAATTTATTCAAATCTACACATCACATTGAACTGGATCACTAAAATCTGGCAAATTCTCCTTTGCCCCTTGTAACAATCTTTTGTTTTTCTTCGGGAAAAAACTCCAGCATATAAATCCAGTCATTGTAGGCGAGACTCAATATTTCTGCTTTTTTCGACGTAACTCTGTAAGAAAAATGTTGGACCATCTCAAGATTCAGACCTTGGAGCACACTAAAGGAATCATTTTTTCGCAAAATCACGTGATGTGCTTCCGTCAAATCGGGATACTTGTTGAAAACTGCCACTTCTCCTTCGTTGATGAAGTACATTTTGGAATTGAAGTCTTTTTGCTTCAGAACGTAGTCGTTTTGGAAGTAAACTACTCGCTGCAGTTTGGAACAGATCTGACGCAACAAATCTGTACTGGTATCCTAGAAGAAAAATAATAGAATGCAAAGCGAGTGGCCTATATCGCTTCAGAGCTAGAATATTTCATCCAAGCCACTTGCATTCTATGTCAATTCATCTGTTTGTCCGTCTGTCTTCTTGTCATTCTTGTATGCGCGTAATCTCAGTACTCGCTGCACTGATTTTGATATAATTGGAAGTGCGAGATGCTATGTCGATTATTTCAAAACTTAAATTACTTCAATTTTATAAGATATCTAAGTGTTCAAAGTTGTCAAATTTTTTCAGGTTTTCAAAATATTCAAGTTTAGTATTTTGGAGCCACTACCCCTTCTACCCTCCCTAAAACAAAGCTTATAGTACTTCTGCAAATTTTAGATTTTTGATAATTGTATCGATACCATTGACCGATTTTCAAAAATATAGTAATACCATGTATTCCTATGACCCCAAATTTTTCGCCAAAATCGGTGAAGTGATTACTGAGATTATGCGGTTAGAAGAATGGCCACATACATTCTAAGACAGGGAGGCAGACTCCCACAGAAATAAGAGGCATAAATGTGTAAATGTGGACATCCTGAAATGTCAAAAAAACTGGTCTTAAAATAATATGCTATTGGAAATTTCTAATGTTTACGAATAGATCGTTTTTGGAACACCAAGTTTTGATTTTTCTGTGCCACGCTTTTATAAAAGCAACGATAACATTCCTAAATCCATGGATTGAACAGTTTGCATGCAATTTTGATTCACCAATATGAATATGATGCATATTTTATAATGGAAGATTTACAGATGTTTACCTTAAATAGAAACAACTCCCTCAATGGTTCGTGGTACAGACTGTACATGACGTCACATCTCAGACTGTAAGGCAATACGCCAAGAAGTTTTGGTAAATTCTCTCCTTTCTCATATTTCCACATTTTCTGTAAGTACACCTCTATTTTCCGCAAAATATAGTCTAAAAGAATATCGACATATATATATATATATATAGCAATACCTACACAGTTTCAAAAAATTTGATACCTGAGGTGTCATTGTTCTTGAAATGACTCAAGAGCAATCGTGTTTTGCTACTGAAGTCCATGAATTGACACCCATAACTTAGTAAAACTTTCAGGATTTCACCTAAAATTATTCATTCAAGAATAGAAAATAATATACAAGCTGACGAAGAAAGATACAGGGCTTTACTCAGTTCTAAAGGAGTATTTCTGACCCAAATTCAAGTAGACACAGGACACATGCTTTTTGTATGAAATTTTTTACTTGAATGAATGTTAGAAATGCGCCATTCAAATTATGAACAATAATTATTGAGTGAGGCATCGTGAGTATAATTGAGAATCCGAAGGTCTGGCCCTAACGGGTAGTGAGAGGTTAAGTAAAATCGCTAGCGAATACAATGCTCGCTAAAAAAACAACTGCAAGCTGGATTAAGTAGAAAAATATATAAATAACAGAGCGTTACCTATGAATACTGCTGTGATTACTTTTCCTAGCAAAATAGTCAGTGAGCAGAAACATATTTCGAACCACCGTTTCATCACGATGCTTCCTATATCAGTCGTAATCATCAGCGTTGTAACATATAGGTAAGTCAGCAACATTTTGTCGCTGGAAGCAATTTCGCTAGTACCACTAAAAATGGAAAAAATCGCATTTTTTATATAACGGATAATAATATTGAGTGTATAGCATAGTATATAAAGCACCTGATTCACTTTTTGACTATACGACAGGTTTCTGGTTTACAAAAAATATGGTTATACCACAGAGTTAACATCTATAGAGGGAGTGTAAACAACAAAATGCACAGGTCGCTGACCAGCCAACATGTAACGGAAATTTTGACAGCTTAAGGGCATTACCAGTAGCGTGCGGCTTTATATTAAAATTGGAGGTTCATTAATAGATTCAATTATTACTGTGATGTTACAAACTGATACCAATAAGTTGTATTAGTATTTAGCTATACTTAGAGAGTTACTCTTATTATAATTTCATTGTAACAGTTGATAATTGATTATTACCATGAAGTGTTTTTCAAAACATATCTAACAGTGTTCTGAAAGGTAGCCTGTTGGAATAGCTGCATCGTATTCTTACTTCAGCAATAAAATATAATAATTGCATTAGGTAATATCCAGTTCTATAAAATTCTCTTAGATAGATTTTCTGTAAGTAAATGTGGCATACATTTTTGCATTTCACGTACTCAAATAGTTCAAAAAATGGAATTTGGAAAATTCATGTTGATTGACATGAATGTAATACGTGCACAAAACATACATTAAACAACTATTATTATTCCTCAAACTGGAGTGAAGTTACTTTTCTTCCCACTTATCCCCATATATTACGCTACTGAAAACTAATACAAAACCTATACTCACCTATGATAAGAAGTGTTCACCGATTCGTCGCTATTACAGCAAACTATGCACTTTTTATGTTGTCTCATCATGCAATTATGACAATATTGTTCATAAATAATTTAATTCACACCACAAATAGTCACAAAGTCAGTCAAATATACACTAAAATCACAAAAATCTCGACACACACAATAACCGCAACTACAATGACAGCCACATGACAGCTTAAGGGCACGCTGATTGTAGGTTGCCAAATTTACGACATATAAGAAGTTATTGCGACATTCCGCTATGAAATTTACCATTTTTGAGATTTGATTAAATCAATACAAATTATCTTCACGTAAATCAGTTACATTGCAAGTATATTGGAATGTATAGTTAAATACCCAGTTAAATACTTTGTGTTCAAACTGCGGAAACTGCCAGATTTTGAAGAAACTAGAAGCGGACGAAGAAGAGTGGCAATAGCGCTATAGACGTTGGCTCGCCAATATTCAGATTAGGCTCCCTCTAGAGATGTTAACTCTGTGGCTTATACTTTTGCCAGTCCGCGAGCTTGGCTGTTAAGAGGGATAGGCAACCAGTAATGCACACTTGGGAAACAAATTGGTCAGCACAACAGTTAAATCGTGTGTTTAGCTTTGTGAAATGCAACAAAATGTTATTTTTACCCCTTTTTACTGTAATACAAAGGTATATTGCACATATTTATAATTATTATCGATAGTAATTTATTGTGTTGTCAAAATAATGCAGTAATTTGAATTTCATGTCATCATTATCATTTGATAGATCAACAACCCAGTGGTCAAATGCACTGCTTTTGTGTAATCTGATCGGTTGAGATTAGCAGTTGCTAAACCGTTTGTTAAACAAGAAAAAGCAAGTTTTCACCCAATTAGCATGTCATTTTTTACCATTTAGAGGTAAATTTCAATCAACCATTTTCATAGAATTTTTGACAGATGCATGTTCTTGAATGAGCTGCTCTGATTGGTCAAAACCTTTGTTAAAATTCCTGTGTTGATAAAATTTGGCCTAAATTCTGTGCAATAGTTAACGACTAGATTACTTTTTTTATTACATAAACAACGGTTGATGATAGTGAATCGTTTCAAAACCGTTGATGTGCTCTTGGGTCAAACGAGAGTTATGTAAATAAAAAAAAATGTGATAGCTAATTACTGTACAGAATTAGCTAATATAAAGATGCCAATACGAGATATTTCCAAAATCAACATTTGTTGAACCCGGGACGGCAAAAACCCAAAAGTTTTTTGGTACCATTGACCGTTTATCATCGGTACTTTTTTTTGTCAGTGTATTTAGGTACCAGCTTTTGCCGGTTATGATAAGGAAGCGGTTCATTTTTTTATTGACATTTATAACGACAACGAAATATTTAGTCGAAACAATTTTTTTGGATTGATCCGGGAGAAGTACTAACTACAAATTGAAAAAAATCTTGACGCCAAGATTTTTTCAACTTTTAGTTACTACTGTAGTTTTATGGGTAATTCTCACCAAAAACGTCAGTCTTGTATAACGAAATTAGACAATTTCAGATCTCTCAGATTTGCGGCTTTACCTAAAAAATCCAAGATCTGTATTTGGCTTTCTATTAAGACGAAACCTTGTGTTTTCGATAACTTGAGGCTACTGATTACAAATCCGGTCGCAGTTTTGAATTTCAGTCTCGTTTATGGGATGTCAAAAATTTCAGATTTTTCAGATTTTCAGGTTTGCCCAAAAATAGAAAACCATTATTTCGCTTTCTATTAAGGTGAATCATCGTGTTTTGGATAACTTGAGGCAGCAAATCCTGTCTCAGTTTTTAGTGTCAGTCTCGTTTCATGAAAGTAAAAAATTTCAGATCTTTCAGATTTGCAGGTTTGCCTGAGAAATCCAAAATCTGTGTTTGGCTTTCTATTGAGACGAAACCTTGTACTTTGGACAATTAGAGGCTGCTGATTGAAAATCCGGTCGCAGTTTTGAGTTTCAGTCTCGTTTGAGGGAAATCAAAAATTTCAGATTTTTCAGATTTTCAGGTTTGCCCAAAAATAGAAAACCATTATTTCGCTTTCTATTAAGGTGAATCGTCGTGTTTTGGATAATTTGAGGCTGCTGATTACAAATCCGGTCGCAGTTATGGGTTTCGGTCTCGTTTAAGGGAAATCAAAAATTTCAGATTTTTCAGACTTTCAGGTTTTCCAAAAAAATCGAAAATCGTTATTTCGCTTTCTGTTAAGATGAATCCTCGTGTTTTGGATAATTTTAGGATGTTGATTACAAATCCTATCTCAGTTTTGAGTTTCGGTCTCGTTTAACGTAAATAAGAAATTTCAGATGTTTTAGATTTTCAGGTTTGCCAAAATTTTTATTTGACTTTCTATTAAAACAGAACCTTGTGTTTTTGATAATTGGAGGCTGCTGATAACAAATCGGGTCGCAGTTTTGTGTGTTCAGTCTCGTTTAAGGCAAACCAAAATTTTCAGAATTTCAGGTTTAGCCAAAAAAATCGAAAATCTTTATTTAGCTTTCTATTAAGATGAAACCTCGTGTTTTGGATAATTTGAGGGCGCTGATTATAAATCCTGTTTTGGGTTTCGGTCTCTATTAATGAAAATAAAAAATTCAGATCTTTCAAATCTTCAGGTATTTTGTCGAAACAATTGTTTTGGATTGGTCCCTCCCAAGATTTTTTTCAACTTATAGTTACTACTATAGTTCTATGGGTCATTCTCACCAAAAACGCATTTGTTGCATTTGTTCAAATTACGCTTTATGCTGAGAAGTTTTTATATACCTTAATGATTGTATCCATGACTTTGAAGAGCAGTTGCTGAAAGGGCATGCTGCAAATAGAAATATGCAGGATACAAAATGGCCACACAAAACGCTATAAACCAAAACCTTCACTAGCGGCAGCCATTTTTTTACGTTCAACGTCTTTTCACGCTGTAAGAGAATAAAGTACTGTTCAGAAGTTTAAAAGTTTAATTTCAAAAATTTCATTAAACCTAGCAAAAAAACAAAAAACGGTTATACAGAATCATAGCTAAAAAAACTCTAGAACTAGTCACCTTTCAAACGAAAAAAAAAAACTATAATTTTCGTAAGTTAAGAGGTAAGAATGAATGACACCATAATAGTCACTTTTTAATCTTTTATTCGTATTTTTTTGTCACTTTCAGACCTTTTATTCATATTCATTTTTTATATATTCGTTTTATGTTCTTTTTACATAAAATATTCATACGATGATCCCAGAAGCTTGGAGTTTTGTTCCGCTGTGGGAAGCTGTATACACCAGAGCAACTACTGCTGCTCTACAAGGCACAGATCCGACCATCGCTGGAACATTATTCCCCCTAAAGCTTCTGGACACTATTCAGAAGAGAGCAATTAGACTAGTCGATACGCCTAACCTCACAAAGGACCTCCACAGCCTGGAACATCGAAGGAGGGTGGCTGACCTATCCCTCTTTTACAGATTCTATCACGGAATATGTTCGAGTGAGCTCTCCCAGATAATAACACCAAAGGCCGTTTAAACGAGGAACACCAGAGAGGCTCTGGGAGCTCATCCTTTCCAGGTCCAGGTCCTTACTCCCCAAACCAGTCTCCTCCAACATTCCTTCTATTGGAGAACTTTGACGCCTTAGAATGAGTTGCCGGGGAATTTGTTTCCCGACGGCTACAACCTGCAGCGTTTCAAATCTAACGTGCACAGACACTACTTATCCTCTCGCAGCGCTTCTACAGCGCCATAGGCTATCAGCCTTTGCGGGAGGCTGATCATAAAAAGAAACACCAGACCTTAAGAGCTAACTCTAACTAATTTAGGTACAACTATGACACTGCAGTAAAAGTGAAAAGTGCTAGAATCGTATTTTTGTGTTTCGAAAAATGACTTTAAGTGGCTTGACGCGAGATACCTCAAGTTCGAAAAATGTCACGATTACACATGGTGTATCAAGAAGTAAAAGGTTTCATAATGCGTTGATTAGCAAATGTATCTATTAACTTAATCATTCCATTAAAGTGATGCGCGTTACATACTGCATTTGGAAACATCAATTAGTTAACAGGCAATAAAATATAGTTGGTACACCTGAAAGAAGGTTTTATTTATTTATTTATTTATTTATTATCATCCAAACAGACCTAAGTCTAATTACATGGATGTAAACTTACAAATAAAACTAAGTAATATGAGAGAACTGACAAAATTTATATACAATATAAAGAGGAAAAGAAAATACTGCAAGAGGAATCTGAGGAGACATCAAGAGCTCAAACCATTAAATTTGTAATATGGTGTACAACTTTCTTAATAAATTGATTCTCGCAAACAGAAAAATCCAAGTCACATGAAACATTTATTTGGTTTGCTAACCTAAGCATCGATATCAATGGAAGTCGCGATGAAGTAGTGGAACAGCCGGGTACTTTAAAGAGCAGAGGAGAGCGTGTAAAACGTGGAGGGACATTAAGATTAATTAGTGCTAGAATTTCTGAACTTGCGATATTTTGATTTAAAAGTTTGTGAAGAAACTTAAGCGCAGATATTTTATATCTACTACACATAGGTAATAAATTGTAACGTGTTCTGAGATAACTGGTCCTTATAGAATGGAAATCTGGCCATCTACCAAATTCTTTGAAATACAAATACCTCAGAAATCTGTTTTGAACTTTTTCAACATCTTGCATATTATGCCACATATTGTGCTGTTTGAACGACATTATGACATTTTGCTTAACCTATAAAAGTGAATGTGTTAGATTGTGACATAAGTTTTGGTGTTTGCAATTCTGATGATATTATTATAGCATTATTACTATTATTAGAAAGGTATGGAGTCAAAGCCTCAAAAAGCAAAACGTGCGAGTGGTAGTAACTTTACTAAAGAAGAGGAGGTGCTACTCATTCGCACAGTAGCAATATTCACAAGCATTATAAAATGCAAACTTACAGATAAAGTGAACAATCAGGAGAAGGTACCTGATGACTGAGTATATAATATAGTCGTCTACAAATGCGTATAGAAATTAATAAAGAAAAGATTATGCAATTAGATGAATACTTGCTTCTAATTGTGATCAAAAGCAGCTACGAATCGATGTAATCTGTGAAATAAACTTATATAAACACTGATAAAAGTGAACATCTACTGTCAACTCAACCTTAACCTAATAAAATTCTGATAGGTGTGTCAGCTCTTAAACATCATACAAACGACTTGTCAGATTTTTAGGTTGATTTTTCAATTAATGCGCTTTGACTGACCGAGGGCGAGCCATTACCTTATTGGATAATTATGTCATTTTAATCTGTCAGTTAGCGATTATGAAAACCATTTATTTCCTAATGCTCGGATTAAACATAATGGGTGAATTAAGTTTGATTATGAAACCGGGACTTATTGCTTACCGTTTGAAAGTAATTCCTGATGTAGTAAAACCTCAGAATATGTATCAGCCTGAAGCAGGTATAAAAGAAGAACCAGTCTTCTGGGTGGAAGGTGAAGCACAAGAATTCTAGCGGTATATTGGGTACGACATCCCAAAACACTTCTTGAGGACTGTTCAAATACCTCTTGGCGATCTTGCTGTTTGAACGTATGTAGTTACCGTAGTAGCTGACGAAGCCTTTGTGGAACTTCATGAGCAGTCTCAGGTAGTACACAGGCTCCAAAGCCAGATGCGCGTAATAGTAAGGCGAAGTGTCTTGAGTGACGAAGAGGTAAGGTATGATCAGCAAGTTGACAAAGGTAGTCATGAGGGTTACTACATCGATTACCTGTAAATAGATTCATGATAGGTAAATATTGAACTAGTAGCTCTATTAAACATCTTAGAACAACACAGTGCAGCATACGGTCTTGGTATTAACTACAACAAGACCAAGGTTATGATCGTAGATAAGAGAGCACGATAATCATCGAGCAATAAAGTCAGTAGGCCATTGTGAGACATGGCGGATCATCTGGCTAGGATGGGATCCGGCAACAGTTTTGTGGGCCCAGAACCAACCTTAGGCCTATCTGCAAACCTGATTAGGAAAACAACTGGAGAGTGGATCCAGAATCAACACTCTCTGAGATGGAACAACATCTCCGGTCATCTCCGTCAAGCTCAGGAACTATTAGCAGGGCCTGCAGACAGAACAGGACGATTTTGTCTCTCTCTGGATAGGAGTAACTTGAGATTGCTAGTAGGCCTATTAACGGGTCACAACACCTTCAGGCGTCACCTGTTCGTGATGAGGGTGGTCAACGACCCAACGTGCACGTGGTGTGGTGAAGAGGTAGAATCCTCGGCACACATCTTGTGTCGCTGTGAAACCCTGGGTTGTCACAGGCAGACTATGCTGGGCTCAAGAACCTTGGAACCAATAGAGATAAAATGGATAGGACCTAAGAATGTACTTGCCTTTGCTAAAAGGGCAGGTCTTAGGAACTAGCGCATATAGAGGCGCAAAAGGGCCCATCGTGTGGCCTATGCACCAGTCACATTCTGTGCTGGATAGCCTCTGGTCCTTATTTATTCAGGCCATTGTAAAGTAGTTCAAAGTTTTTTGTACCTCGACTCTTTGATCGGCAATTCGGGTAGCTGTGAAAATGAGATTCGACGGCGCATTCAACAGGCTCGTGTGGCCATGACAAAGCTTACTAAAATATGGCGTGACCATAAAATCACTAAAGCTACCAAAATGTCGCTGGTTCAGTCTCTTGTGTTCTCCATATTTTTGTATGCCTCGGAAACTTGGACTGTTGAAAAGGCAGATCGAGCTCGCATAGATGCTTTTGAAATGTGGACGTGGAGGAGAATGCTGAGAGTTCCTTATACCGCCCATCGAACTAACGTTTCCATACTAGATGAGCTCGGTAATCCAAAGAGACTATCCTCCATTGTGTCGACGAGAATGATTACATTCTTCAGACATATACACCGCAGCGATAATATGGAGAAGCCTGTAGTTCAGGATCATGCTCCGAGTGGGCGGCGCCGTGGCCGTTCTCCTACACGCTGGGTGGATACGATGAGACAGTTGCTGGATATGAGTATCAAGAGCGTCACTGAACTGACAGTAATTCGCGAACGATGGCGAGCTACAGTTCTCAAAACTATTGACAATATTCGTGTCGGCAATACTCTAGCTCCAACTTAATGCATTTTAGGAGTTCACAAAATGTCTGTTAAGACATTGTGACTATGATGCTGATGAAATATTGGAAGAAGAAATTTTCCATCAGCTTCAAAATAATTCTTATTTGGGTGAAACCAGTGAACCAACAGAAACAACTAGCCTGAGGGCATTGAATTGCACTACTGGCTCGAGTACTTCCTTTGGAAAAACATGAGATCCTTACTTCCCTAACCAGTCTCCTCCAGCATTCCTTCTGTTGGAGAACTTCGACTCTATGGAATGAGCTGCCGGGGAATTTGTTTCTCGTCGGCTACAACCTGCAGACGTTCAAATTTTTCAGCCTTTGCGGGAAGCCGAGAATAAAAACGAGATATCTTTCAGAAACAAATTTACCTCGAATATCTTGTGCTCTGGTTTCAACCCAAACTTGAACCATCTGTTGACTAGCACAAACTGAAGGGATGACTTGTTTGAGATTGAAGGTAGGAACTTTTTGTTTGAAACTGGCTCGTCATCCGATTCCATATCGTAAAACTGGCTAGACTGTTTCTTCAAACCTTAAAATCAGATAATTCAAATCAAACTACCAATCACGACATCAGATTGTAACTTTAGGTGTACCACAAGGTTCTATCCTGGGACCTATATTGTTTCTTTGTTATATTAACGATCTACCCGACTACGTATATCAAAGAAAGCTGTGTAACTATGTTTGCTGATGACACTGCAGTTACAATATCTTCTGAAACCATAGAACAACAGCAAGCAAGGATTATTCAAGTGATAGACGATATGAATGCTTGATGCTATAGAAACAGATTAATTTTTAAAAAATCAAAGACAGTTCCAATACAACACCCCATGCCTACTACCCCTACCCTAAATCCAGAATCTGCAGTCCAAATAAATCTATCTGTTGATGTTAAATACTTAGGATGTATCTAGGAAAGTTTTTTGAGCTGGACCAAGCATGCTGATTCTGTTTGCAAAAAACCAAATAGTGCCTTCTATGCACTCATTCAGCTTAGGAGCTGCCTCGATATAAATGTTTACTATGCCTTAGCGTTTCTGCATATTTGTTTCAATATACTGAGCTGGGTTCACAGCAGTGTCAGCAGTGCAAGTAACAGAGTTTTCATTTCTCAAAAAAGAGTTATTAGACAAGTTTTTAATTTAGCTTGTATAGAGACATGTAGGTCAACATACACCGTGTTTAAAATGTTCCGTACCAAATTAATAACTAGAGAAGCAGGGATCGCACAAAAAAAAAATAGTCAGGATAGAAGTCGTAGGAAGTCTGCGTAGATATTCGACGGTGACCTTTATCGTGACCTTGACCTTTACATTCAAGGTCAAATCAAGGTCAAATCGATTTTCTTAAATGGAAACCCCTACCTTTGAGGCCAGAAATGAAATGCCCGGAAAATTTTACGTCCAGATATGAGCTCGGCCATTTGAAAAATGACCTTGGATGATTAAGTCAAGGTCAACGTGTGACGAGCAGGATATTTTGAGAAGTAAGGGTTGCACAAAAAAGTCAAGACAGAAGCCGTAGGAAATCTGCGTAGCTATTCGACGGTGACCTTTATCGTGACCTTGACATTCAAGGTTAAATCAATATCAAATTGATTTTCTTAAATGGAAAGTCCTCCTTTAGAGGCCAGAAATGAAAGGCCCGGAAAATTTTTCGACCAGATATAAGCTTGGCCATTTGAAAAAATGACCTTGGATGATTAAGTCAAGGTCAACGTGTGACGAGCAGGATATTTTGAGAAGTAGGGGTTGCACAAAAAAGTGAAGAGAGAGGCCGTAGGAAATCTGCGTAGCTATCGATGGTGATCTTTATCGTGACCTTGACCTTGAAACTCAAGGTTAAATCAAGATCAAATCGAATTTCTTAAATGGAAACACCTACTTTTGAGGCCAAAAATGAAATGCCCGAAACATTTTACGTCCAGATATGAGCTCGGCCATTTGAAAAATAAATGAACTTGGATTAGGTCAAGACGAAAGTCGTAGGAACTTTGAACTTTTCCTAGCTAACCGATGATGACATCTGTGGGGGCCTTGACCTTGACATCAAGGACACATCGAGGTCAAATCAATTTTCTGAAATGGAAAGCTCTATTTCTGACGTCAGAAGTGAGAAACACGGACATTTTTACGTCCAGATATAAGTTTAGCCGTTTGAAAAATTTGACCTTAGACGATTAAGTTAAGGTTAAAATCTCCTATGATCCTTGTCTCGACCATTTCTTGTGCGAACTCTACTTCCTAAGATATCCTTTTGATTACATTTTGACCATGAGTTAATTATTCAAGGCCCATTTTTCAAAAGGTCACGTTCATATCTGGGCATTCCATTTCCGCTGTCAAAGGTAGGGGTTTCCATTTAAGAAAATCCGTTTGACCTTGGATTTCAAGGTCAAGGTCAACACAAATGTCACCATCGTATAGCAAGGTAAACTTCCCACGACTTTTGTAAAATTTTGACGTATACTTGATGTCCCTTAATGGCAAATAAACAAACAAACAACTAACCTCTAAGGAGGTCAATTTCTCCTCCCAACGGAAGCAAATAATCTTTCTTCCGATCGAAGTACCCTGCGATTCTCATGAAGAGTTTCGGATGCATTTTGGCGAGGTTGAGGAACCTCTCAGTTGGTAAAGAACATACCTCAACGTTTCTTCTGGCTGTGAAAAATACCTTGCTGCCTGAGTATCTGCTTCTCTGTAGGTTTCCGAAGACTGAAGCAGTCTCAAGCGTTCTGATGTAGTCGTTGTACTGGTCTTTCACTTCTACCTGTCCAGAAACCAGGAAGAATATATGTGAAACGACGTCTCGGGCTCTCACTATGGACTCGCCTGAAAAAATATTTTTTAGTGTCAAAAATAAATTATTTATTTATTTTATTTAATAATAATAATAATAATAGGTCTTTATTTTCAACCAACAAAAAAAGAAGAGTAAAAGAACGACGCGCCGGGCTCTCACTATGGACTCGCCTGGAGAAATATTTTTTTAGTGCCGAAAATAAATAATTTTTTTTTATTTTATTTAATAATAATAACAGGTCTTTATTTTCAACCAAAAAAAAAGAACAGTAAAAAAAGTCGTCTCAGACTCTCACTATGGACTCGCCTGGAAAAATATTTTTTTTAGTGTCAAAAATAAATTATTTATTTACTTTATTCAATAATGATAATAATAGGTCTTTATTTTCAACCAACAAAAAAATAACAGTAAAAGAACGACGCGCCGGGCTCTCACTATGGACTCACCTGGAGAAATATTTTTTTAGTGCCGAAAATAAATAATTTTTTTTATTTTATTCAACAATAATTACAGGTCTTTATTTTCAACCAAAAAAAAGAACAGTAAAAAAAGTCGTCTCAGGCTCTCACTATGTACTCGCCTGGAAAAATATTTTTTTAGTGTCAAAAATAAATTATTTATTTACTTTATTTAATAATAATAATAGGTCTTTATTTTCAACCAACAAAAAAAGAATAGTAAAACAACGACGCGCCGGGCCCTCACTATGGACTCGCCTGGAGAAATATTTTTTTAGTGCCGAAAATAAATAATTTTTTTTCATTTTATTTAATAATAATAACAGGTCTTTATTTTCAACCAAAAAAAGAACAGTAAAAAAAGTCGTCTCAGGCTCTCACTATGAACTCGCCTGAAAAAACATCAAAAAAAAATAGTAAAAGAACGACGCGCCGAGCTCTCACTATGGGCTCGTCTGGAGAAATATTTTTTTAGTGCCGTAAATAAATATATTTTTTTTAATTTTATTTAATAATAATAACAGGTCTTTATTTTCAACCAAAAAAAAGAAGAGTAAAAAAGTCATCTCAGGCTCTCACTATGGACTCGCCTGAAAAAATATTTTTTTAGTGTCCCAAATAAATCATTTACTTATTTTATTTAATAATAATAATAGGCCTCAACACTTTCTGTATCATTTTAAACAATTTAATATCGTCTGCAAGTAGGTCACTTCAAGCTGTGGGGCAGAGTATTAATTATAAGAGAAAAGGTCCAAATTTGCTTCCCTTGGGTACCCTAGAAGTAGCCCTAAACCTTGAGCAAACCTCTCTACCAATTTCTACCATCAGTTCAGTTAGGTATGACTCCAAAAACAAATACTTCCTCTAACAAGCCATAGTTACTCAGTCGATCTAAAAGTACTTTATGGGAAACCTTATCGAAAACTTTTTCACAGCCTTTATACGTATACAATTATTATTGTCGATATCAAATGTAAGACAGCTCATTTTTCTTTAAAATATTTTATGGTCTCTCAAATAGCTGCTGATTATTCACTTTGTTGAAAATAACGTAACGCTAATTTCTAAAATGATGAAACTAACCTTTCCTGAAGTGGTATATTTTCATCTCTCTGACAAATATTTTGAAAGTTGAACTAGACACATCACTGAAAAGACAGGCTTCTCTCAGTACGTGTTGATAGCGGTTCAAGAAAATGTCTTCACTCAATTTAGGACCAACAGAAAGTTCCTCAAGGCAGTGTTCATTCACACCTTTAGTTCTTTCCCAAAGTAGGGTTAGGTGTTCGAATGCCTATAACCAAACAAAAAATTTTACCACAAGACTGTAAAAGTCTTGGTCAATAACAAAATTAATTCAAGTTTTTTCTATAGAGAGAGACTACAAAAAAGCAATCTAAAGGATTTGCAGTTTCTACTCTTTATATTTTCTGGAATACAGAACGATTATTAAAAGCTATATTCAAAAAAAACTAAGTGAAGATTTATCTTGTTACTATTTATCATGTTTATTATTTTTTGTTGATACTGACAAATTTATTCTCATTATTTTGTTCTCTGAAAGAATTTGTTTAAAATAGTTCATTATTATTATTATTGATTTACCCTTCTTCTAAAACTCTTCTTTACGTTTTTCCTTTCGAAAAACTTCATCAAGTTTTCTGCCTCTTGTCTGAATTTCAAAGTAACCCTTGCATTTTCCAGTATCATAGCTACAATTATTGCACTAAATATTGAGAATACAGTAAATCCAGCAAATATTGACAGAATTGCGCCTAACATTGTAATTGCTGACCAGGCAGCGAAGTCAGTGAAACCTGTGTTTGTCAACAGATGAGTGCTTGTTTGGAACGATACCAAATATTTTTTGAAAGTGCCTACAAATTAGAATTTATTTAGAGATTGTAGCACAAGTAAGAATGAAGTGGTAATGATTTTAACAGCATCTTAGAATATACTTTCGAAGAAATATTCAAAGACTACATTATAGTGCATAATTCTTCGATTTCTTCTAAGATATACCTTGAAGAAAAACATTTCAAATACAAACTTTCTTAGAGTGCTTAAGACGGACTAATAGTAATAGAGATACATTTTTATGCGACAAAAGAATGTAATCAAATTTTAGATCTCTGAGCGGTTCTATACCAAAATAAAATCGAATTTAGAATTTTGAAAAATGGTGAATGATCAATTCATTAGTACATTCACCATTCTTTAATCTTTAGAATACGAGGAGTGATTGAAAATTAAACATGGCAACCAGTTATTTAAACTGAAATTGACTCACCGGTGAAACAAGTGATTTTAGTACACCACTTCTTCAATCCTATAACTAGCTGCACTTATTACTATTAATATTCAAATTACTGCAAAAGAAGTATCTCGATTCTCGATTAAAAGTATACTCTAAGCTCAATTGGATTTATTGGGTTTTTTTTTGCTTAAAATAGTTCATACTCACTGCTATTCAAAAATACTTCACACTTGAACTTCTCGGCACCGACAAAATAAGCTTGTGAACTAATTGGACCAATACCTACTGAGCACAAAACGTTCATCAGCACACAAGTCAGAAGGTGAATAGCAAATAAAATAAGCATCACGAGTTTCATTATTTTCAAGTAAGTTCGAGGTCTATATCTGTCGCTTTCAAAATATGATATACAGCTTATCACTCTGTGTATCTGGATTACTTTCAGTATTCTCCAATACTTGTTATATTGTGTTGAAGTCAACACGACCATTATGGTTTCCCATGGTATAGCTGCTATTAGATCCAACGCAAAACTGTGCGTTAAATAATGCCTGCAAAATATTGTATGTATGTATGTATGTAAACGACTTTCTTCTTGCACAAAGAGTACAGAAGTGGGCGGAGTTTAGCTTTAAAGCTATTCTACCACTCAAACCCAACCCAACCCATATTCCAAATAAATTAATTGGTGAAAATAATAAATACGAAAAAAGAATATTTTTTTGCTAAAATCTGGCACTCTGTATCTTGAAAAGTAGATTTTTCCGAATTATAGCCTATCAATAAGAACATTAAAGTTCCAATCATTTGGTTCACAGAAAAATCGGATAAATGAAGGGTACCGGCTGGATTCGAACCAGCGTCTCGGGCATTCTAAGCCAGCGCGTTACCAACTATGCTACGGTGCCCCGTACCATAGCCCATATACAGCGTCGACGACATGGTGTGGACTCCATCGACACCCACCACTCTCCCGCATCTCTCTGCGAACCGTGTATTTCAGTCATCCAGAGACATCTAGTCGGCAGTTGGGTGAGTGTGAATCTCCCACCGCTATTTGCACGACAGCTCTCTATGTTACTGAAGTGCGACTCCTCAATCGGACAGGATTGGTGGGTTTCGATGGAGTCGACACCATAAGCGTTTTCTGGCGGTCTTAGGTATTCGAATACATATTTGTCACGCATTAATCGCTGACGTCATAGACTTCAACCAGCGCTAGAATTAACAGTTTTGAAAACATCTCAGAAACGGCGCCAAACTTTAAACAAGTAGCCTATATATTTTCGATGTATTTTTGTGACAGGATGTACTTGGCACCACTTTGGCACTCGTATTAACAACAGTCAGTAATACGAGTGCTGCTCTATACCTCCGTCAATCCACCAGTACGCAGACAGCTGTTTCACGCTTATTAGCGATCATCAGTGCGCCATAGGTCGATTGACGGAAATAGAGAGCATCAATTTTTCCATGTTTAATAAACATGTGAAACATGTGCGAGCAGACAGAAAGAATTCTGCCGGTGCGCCATCTAGTACCCGAAGGTAACGGCAAACCAAGGCTGCAGCGTATAGAACCCGCGGCTCTAGTGGCCAAGCGCACGCACCTTGGCGTCCCACCAAGAGGTCTCCTGCTGTTAAGCAGAGATTTCCTTGGTTTGCCGTTACCTTCGGGTACTAGATGGCGCACCGGCAGAATTCTTTCTGTCTGCTCGCAATAGTCAGTAATGAGAATGGATATTTCAAGTGCCCTGGCAGTTGTTCTTGATTTGGAGAATCAACAAGAGGAAGAATTTCTGCAAAATACTCTCAATATTTATGAAATGTTTTTGAAAGAAGTTTTAAATAGGTTTTTATCGGTTATACTAACCCACAGAGAAGCGCATCAAAAAATTCCGGGATTTGCAGAAAATTTGCTAGGCCAGTATATTGAATACGCCAGTAATTAAAAACTATCCCAGCTGCACCTCCATCATATCTTGTTTTATTTCGCTGTTGTGTTTTGTGTTGGTTCATTCGAAATTTTTGAAATTACGATGACAGGCTACGATGACAGCATTACAATTACATGACAATTACAAGCGATGATATGCAGTTATGTTGGTTTGAAACTAACGTTCGGTTGGTTTTGAATCGGTTTGAATACATTTTGAAATATTGTTACCATGACGTCATCGTTTCAACGCCAAAACGAATGTATTTGAAACGCAGACGAACACTTTTTGAATGCATGGGCGCCAGAAAACAGCCCATGTCATCGGCGCTGTATATCGGCTGTCATACGGGGCATCGTAGCATAGTTGGTAACACGCTGACCTGGAATGCCGGAGACGCTGGTTCGAATCCAGCCGGTACCCTTCATTTTTCCGATTTTTCTGCGAATCAAATGATTGCAATCATCTCCCTCTTGCGGAGTAAGCAAGCACCTTTCATTCCAATATCAAAGTTACCAATTTTTTTTTTTTGATGAGCATAAACACCATAAAATTCGAAACAGATGACAAATGCGTGATCTATGTCCCCAAATTAACCAACCTGATAGAACCAAAAATTTTGCTCATATTTTTTTTAAAAGGGGTATACCTTTGGGCTTTTTCGATTTTCGAGTCGAGTCCTAATTTAGGGATGTTACCACGTTAATTTGTGCTCTTCCTTTATATAAAATTCACCGCTGGATCCAAGAAACATTTTTTTGATGAACATGCTGACCTGGGCTAGTTTTGTTCACCGTACATTAACAAAGACAAGTAGGGTCACTGTAAGCTCCGCCCCCAATGTGGTCTTTCCTGCTGTGCTCTCGGATGCTACGCAAGCTGGCGGATTCTGGCGCCCGACGATCTCGAGCAGTAGCTGAACGCTAACAGCTGTGGTTTACAGGGTCAGTCCACCTAACACCACCTAACACGCGCCACGGTGCACGGGATACAATCGGTCGGATCTACCGGGGTGCCTAAATAAGTAGTGTTTGTGTGTTATTGAGCGTTTTGCGCGTATTTCACAAAAAAATGCCCGCGACATGCTCTGTATATGGCCCCATGGTTTTTTTATATTTGTGCCTACTTATTTCCATTGATTTTTAAAATATCTATTTTTAATACTTTAATTTTATCTATGACATGATTCTTAAGTTTTTTAAATTCATTTTACAAATTCATGTTTCCCGGTTCTTTACCTTTTTGTTTTTAAATTTTGACTCGGTTTTCAATCATTTCGAGAATTTCATGATTTATCCAGTCGTTATTTTCACGTATCTTTATACGTCTTTTTGAACTCCGAATCTTTTTTACAAGAAGTGATTAAGTCAATTAGTTCCTGAAATGATTGAACTTCTGTAGTTTGAATATTCTTTTCAAATTTTGAGATGAATTTTTTATGATCTATTCTGTTTACTTCTTTTCTACATTTTGTCGCAAGTATTTTTATGTTTACACCTAAGGTTATTGACAACAAATTATGAATGATGAGACTGTTACTTACTACTTGAATCGTACATTTCAAATTACTATATCTATCTGACAAAACATGATCTATAATACTCCTTGAGCTATTTGCCACCCCAGTAGCTGCATCTGCAGTTATTGTGTTGAATGGTTTATTGAATAATAAATTATATCCTATCTATACTATAGAATTCATTCCTAATGACCCCCGTATAAGTAAAGTAAACGTCGACCATTGACGTCGACCATATCGCAGAGTCGGATTCCCTGTAAGTAAATGAGTCCGCACGAAGGGAACCCCTCTCAAATCGAGGCGGCGCGCATTTGTGAGACTCACATCAAAGTCGGCACGGCGAGTGACCCTACTTGTACGGTGTTTTGTTTTAACATTTTTACAGGCTACAAAGTGGCTCTTATCTTTTTTTCTCAAAAAAGGCATCTGCTTGGACACCTACCTTGCTGTATAAGCAGGATGAGACCTGAAATGTCCCTTTTCATAAACAGCAACATGTAGGTTGATATAAATATCCAAATACAGCGACAGCTGACAAATCCATATGATCCAATACAACTTCACTTCGTGACTCGTTGTTGCTAAAGCAATCGGTTGCAGTGTGCATATTATGGTGATCAGAAAGCTTCTCTTTATGCACCACATCTTGAAAAATATGCCATCTGGATATACGGATAGAGGCAAAAGTACCCAAGAGAGGAACCAAAGCGTGCCCCAGTTTTGTTTGTAGACTTTCCAATAGCCCTTTGGGTTTCTTGAAAGGTTCATGACGGATTTCCTTGAAAATGTATATCGAGATGCAAAATAGAAGTGATAACTTATTTTTGCTTACAATAGTGATTGATGACTATAAACTTTCTTTAGTTCATAAAGGACTGTATTCATAACAACAAGGCTAATGTGAGGTGAACTAAAGGTTGAAATGATTATTTACCGAAGAAAAGGATTCCTAAAACCGTCAAATAAAGGAATATTTATTTAGACAGGAACAAATTAATGCATTAACAGCAACTCTGAGAATTGAGCTGAAAAATTTTGCTTTAATTTATGTACGAATACAGGGACAACGTTTTTTTCCGAGCTTTATTAAGCTATGTTGAGACGTCTTGAAAATAGGTATCCTACAACTAGTCAGGTGATGGCTTGATCTTAAATATACAGGGTTGGGATGAAGTACGGAAGCAAACAAATAACTTTGGAACGGAAAGAGTGATATTGCTGAAAATTTGCAGGCAAGTGTAGTGACGTCTAGTGCATCCGAAGACATTATGTTAGCTATTAATGTACTTCCGGTTTAACCGGAAGTACCGTCAACTTTTTTAATTTCAATGAGACAGCCTGTATATTTTTGCAGATTTTAATTCATCTTTTTTTTCCGAATACGTCCATAGTGGGTTTAGCATTAGTTTCTGTAAAAACGGGAAAGATAAAGCTTCTTTATCATTTCAGGTGTTTAAAATGCCGGTCATTCAAAGTCGGTTTTGGCGATCGCGTGAGAACTCACAAAGAAGTGTGTCAACTTTTAATGATTTACGACAGGGGTCCTATAACACGTTTGACGGTGACTAAAATAAAAAATACAAAAAAATTACCTCAAACGGGAAGGTCGCAGACCGCCACGGACGAATTTGTGAGACAAATTTTTTAAGAAACAAATACTAAACCCACTATGGACGTATTCGGAAAAAAAAGATGAATTAAAATCTGCAAAAATATACAGGGTGTCCCATTTAAATTAAAAAAGTTGACGGTACTTCCGGTTAAACCGGAAGTACATTAATAGCTAACATAATGTCTTCGGATGCATTAGACGTCACTACACTTGCCTGCAAATTTTCAGCAATATCACTCTTTCCGTTCCAATGTTATTTGCTTGGTTCCATACTTTATCCCAACCCTGTACATATACTACTTGCCAGTGTAATCCGAACACATAGAAAAAAAATGTAATCAAGTTGATTGACTCAGTCCTTCCCACACATTCCGATGATACCAGTTTTATTATTTTCCCACAGCATGAAACTATAGTCTAGATGCCCCTGCAATCAAAATCATCGCTCGCCCGACCGCAAAAAAGTGTTTTATTCTACTAGGTGCTTCTTTCACAGGTCAATGGACAATATATCATGAATACAACAAATTTTTGAGCTTTACAAACCCCCACCCCCGAACCACCCCAATTTCACCTCCAACCAAAAAAATTTTTAAAATAATTAGGAACCCCTAAAACGTCTAAAACGAAGTTTGAGGTGTTTTTTATATTTTTAGTTTTCTTTATTATTGCCGCGCCGCCACTGAAATGATTTCTAAAAAGCATACGCGCTTCCCATACTCGTCACGGAAATAAATCTGTGTCAAAATATTATTAAAGTCAATTAAGAAGTTTCCACGTAACACAATACAAAACGATCCAAAGTAATACTCGTATGTATTTTGTACGCATCAGAAAGCTCAACTCCCTTGGTTTCTGTAATCGGCAAGGCAATGTTCGGATGGACCTAAAAAAGTGTATTATGCCGCTAGGACTTTCTCTCTCAGGTCAGTAGACAGCCCATTATGAGTACAACAAATTTTTCAGATTTACAAACCCCCCCCCCCCACCACCCTAATTCTGCGAGCTCATCCTTACCAGGTCGAGGTCCTTACTCCCCGAACCAGTCTCCTCCAGCATTCCTTCTTTTGGAGAACTTCGACGCTGTGGAATCAGCTGTCGGGGAATTTGTTTCCCGACGGCCACAACCTGCAGCGTTTCAAATCTAACGTGAACCGACACTTGTCCTCTCGCAGCGCTTCTATAGCACCATAGGCTTTCGGCCTTTGCGGGAGGCTGACCATAAAAAAAAATTTCACCCCCACCCAAAAAAAGTAGAAAATGATCAGGAACCCCTAAAACGCCTAAAAAAGAAGTTTGAGCTGTTTTCATATTTTTAGTTTTTTTAATATTACTGCGCCGCCACTGAGACGATTTCTAAAAATCAGACGCGTTTCCCATCCTCGCCAAAGTAGTAATACTGTGCCGAAATTTCATTAACACTGTATTTATAAAATACAGAACGATCTAAAGCAAAATACTCGTATGTATACATCGGAAAATTCTCAAGTCCCTTGGTACCTGTAATACACAAGGCAATGTTCGGATGGACCTAAAAAAGTGTATTATACCGCGTAGGCTAGAGGAGTGCATTCATCAACCTGGAGGGTCCACCAATTATTGATCTGTTGTATTTTTCAATAAACCAATTATGGCAAATGAGTTTGTTTATTATTGTATTTAGTCCTACCGCATTTCATCAACTGCAACTATTTTTTTCTCAGTGTTCGGATTTCACTTGCGAATAGTGTACATTTTTTTAATAGTACTAAATGAAGTTATGATACAGAAACAAGTCCTGCTACAAAATACTTATTCCATAGGTAAACTATTATTGTGTTGTGCAATATTTTGAGAAAATAGATTTATAACCTCCCAGGTCTGAAATGCAATAGCTCTATTAAAAGTATCTTACTCAGTGAGCATGTAGTCTCTATAGGGATAACTCTCTACAGTTCTACCTTCCTCAAGACCATCGACCAAGTGTCTCAAATCTGAACGGTCTCGCACGTTTTCGATCGCGTTCCATTCCTTGGAGAACGTTTTGAGTACCTAAAAAATATTAGCTAAAATTTGAACAAATGGAATCTACTACCCGCTCTATCCCCTACCCTATCTTTTTGTAACGAAAACGTATAATAGGATTAAAGATGGGAAAAACAATATTTTGGAGAAAAAAAAAACAATTTTATTTTTTTCATACTTTAAACACATACTTTTTAGGCCAAAATTAAAATATATAAGTAGCACATTTTTCATTAAATTAATTGAGACTCGTTCCTATCATCTCGCCACTTCGCATTCATAACAGAAAATACCCCTACTACGAATACCGTAATGGCAAGAACAGAAAGTAACTATGAAATAATTTTGGTAATATTAACGAACTTTTATGAAGCATTTGCTGGCAAATAACTTAATTTTTTTCCAGTGCTCATGTTGATAAAATCTTCTCCATGGCTGCGGATGCGGATGAATCTTAATATAAATATTACATAATTTTGTTCAAGTTAAACAGTAAAAAGTATTATATAGCGAAAACAGTATACTGAGCCTTCACTGTTGGCTTCTAATTAATAGTGGCACCGGGAAACAGTAACAAAGCCTACATAGAACACGAGGCTAATGACCAGAGCAGTCGATGCTGATGACACAGAAGTAAAAAAAAGTAACGTTAGCAACCCTACTTATGTCATACCTTGTATAAATCACTGTAATCTATCATCACCAGGTCACAATCAGATGCCGCGATCACAGTGTGCTTCTTCGGTATACCGAATATTGCTTCTAAAGTACCCAGATCGCATACCGAGCTCACAATCTTCTCAAAATTATCCTCAGAATTGTACACTTCGCAGCACCCGCTGAGCAGTACAAAAACATGTCGGGTGACGTCACCGTAGTAGTATATGATCTCGGTTTTCGGTATGCGGATTATTTTACTGCACTTAATCACCAACTATAAGTAAAAAAAAGTATTTATATGAAAGTTTTATTGAATCGGAATTTGACAAGAAGAAATTGAAAAAGCAATAAGAAATTGGTTTCTTTTTTCGAACAGAGTTTTATTTCTTCAAATGGGTCACCCTGTAATATTATATCACATAAACAGATATACCTATTTCTTTTGTTTTCAAAAATATAGGGCTCATTCACTTTATTTTGAATGGCCTATAAAATATTTAGCTTCAAATTTTCCAAAATGTGGAAGTAAACCTCAATCCACTATAGCCATGGCCGAAAAACAATTGAATGCGGTAATGTTTTGTGTCATTCTGACATTTTGCCGAGATGAAAAGCATTGCTAAATTGTCAAGTGCAATTAACTTCCAGTTTTATTGTAAAAAATGCCGTTAAATTATTATAGTAAATAATACGTTTATTTTATAAAAATGATAACAAATAACAATAATTATTTTGTAAAGGTGAGTTCGTCTTTTACTTTGAAGGAATTTTCATACTGACATTAGTAAGTACATTTTTAAGTACCTTAACTCCAATAAATTGATTATAATTGTGATAAAATCCACGAAAATTGTACCAACCGTTAAAAAATAGGAGTCCACTGACTGAAACAGCGGTATCTGACATAAACTGTCACCAATCTTTGAAGAATGAAGCAACTGCTTTAGATGCTTGGGACAAGTCTCATCTAGGAATTTTTCACTATTTGTCAAGCAATAGTACGAATCTAATGTCATATATTGTTTTATTCTCTCTGAAGAAGGTCTTGTGATAGAATACATCTCGTCTAACCTGAAAAATTGAATGTTTTATTACCAAGAAGAAAATAATTAGGTACTTAAGGGAGTAAGGGTCCTTAAACATAGTTATTAGGAATTTTTCACTATTTGTCATACAATAGTATGAATCTACTGTCATACATTGTTTTATTCTCTCTAAAGAAGGTCTCGTGATTGAGCACATCTCTTCTAACATGAAAAATTGAATATTAAGTACTTAAGGGAGTAAGGGTCGATGAAATTAAGAAAAAAAAATCAAAAATTACTAGCTAATTTTGTCTTAAAGATTAGCTCAGTTTTTGTAAGTAAAAATGACCTATAAATGTTAGGCGAAAATAAAAAAATAATGTAATTAATGTTGAAATGATAAGAATTAAGGTGAGGCTGTAAAATTGACTGAGTAAAGGTCCTTAAAAATAGTTCTTAGGAATTTTTCATTATTTGCCATGCAATAGTATGAATCTACTGTCATATATTGTTTATTTCTATCTGAATAAGGTCTTGTTATAACACTCTAACCTGAAGAATTGAATGTTTGGAGATAAAGAAACTTTAGGCTGCTTAAAAATAGTACTTGCTACATGAACAATTAAATTATTCCATGCAAAAGTTACCTTTTTAGTTTAAAGTTCATTTGAATCCATCCGTTAGTTGCATAGGTCATAAAGACGTGTGATATAATTTCCGCCAAAAAATAACTCTTCAACAACAATGCACAAACTGTCAGAAAGGTGATCAGTACTACCACGTCACCAGTTTTGGGAAAGGTCATGCACTTTGATGTCCGAAAAAATGATATTGTCACATAATAGATCATCAGTAAGGAGTGGTTCATGTAGTCCACGCCATTTTGGCTAAGTTGAAATAATTTGACCTAAAAAAATAAGTTCGATTGGTAATTCGATACGTTAACTTGGGAAGGTGGTAGTAGAGGTGGTAAGCTAATAAATTGGCCATATGTGACATGCCCAATTGAGGTTTTGAATTAAGAAAAAAAAGTACTTTTTTGTGATAAATGGAAAGATGATATATAAGTTTTATAACAAAACTTTGTTTGTTTTCTTTTTTCGCAATAATTCAAAAGTTATATCAAAATAAAAATGGGTTTTTGCATCGAGTACCGAAAACACGCCGACGGCTCCCGAACCCGTGTGACGTCACCATGGCGGTAAGGATGCTCCTTTGACCAACGACGTCCTAATCCGATACTAGATTCTAGATTCCCAGCCAATCGCGAAAATACGTACTGCTAAACTGGTAACTAGTGATATTTGTTGCAACACAGTCGATGAATGAAGTTTGCAGCTCGAGACGAAGTCTACGATCGAAATAAATATGTTTTTGAATGTTTGAAGTTGAAGTCAGATTACAGATTCCAGCAAGTAAGTACCTAATCAAATATGTTTTGTTGAAAAGATCAGTGGAAATGAGGTTTGTCCGTCAATATCAATCGCCATTAATTTTTGTTTTAAATGTAATAGTTGGTTAATAAAACAAAATCCCTTCATCCATTCAATTCATTCATTTTTAAGTTTTTTAATGTAAAAAAAGTAACTCAAACTCGTAATCACATTCTGTGTATCACTTGGTATTATTATTTATTTAACTTTGGGCAATGAAGCTTAACAATATTAAATTTTCATAAAAATTTAACAAGCACTGTGTAGTGCAAGTAATATGTCTAACAAAATTGATTCAAACACACATTTATGTTGATCGTAGAAAAAGTGTGCGTAACAAGTGCAAAAAGCACATCAATAAATTTTTTGATAAAAAAATAAAAAAAAGTTGGAAGGCCTCGGTTTCGATCCAAAGACCGCACAGGTATTAACTTACCGGAATCTGTAATCTGACTTCAGCTTTAAACATTCAAAAACATATTTATTTCGATCGTAGACTTCGTCTCGAGCTGCAAACTTCATTCATCGACTGTGTTGCAACAAATATCACTAGTTACCAATTTAGCAGTACGTATTTTCGCGATTGGCTGGGAATCTAGAATCTAGTATCGGAGTAGGATGTCGTTGGACAAAGGAGCATGCTTACCGCCATGGTGACGTCACAGGGGTTCGGGAGCCGTCGGCGTGTTTTCGGTACTCGATTCAAAACCCATTTTTATTTTGATCTAACTTTTGAATTATTGCGAAAAAAAAAAGAAAACAAAAACAGTTTTTTACGAAACTTATGTATGATCTTTCCATTTATGACAAATAAATTTTTTATTCAAAACCTTAATTCATGATGGTTTCCGAGATATATTGAATTTTAGAGATTTTCATTAAAATGCGGACCTCCAAACAGAAACCCTAATAAAACAACATTTTATTGTCGAAATTTGAATTTTTGAGTCCTTAGGAAATATACGAGATAGTGTCAAAATCAGCAACTGTTCCAAAGCGAATTCAAAAACCGTGACAAAAAATGAATTTATCTTAAAAAGTCACCAAATAATAATTAACCGTGCACTTTACAGTAAAAACATACGCATCTTTCTAGTTATCCATTGGTACCATAAACTTATAAATGTGGCAGGCAATAAGATTTTATTTAAGCTGTAATAGCAAAATAGATCTCCGAGAGTAAAAAGTTACAACAGAGGGTTTGGCAAAAACTTGGCATCGGATTTTTAAATTTTTTTATGAGTACCTGAATAATATGCATCATGATTAGTCATAAAATTTGCTGCAGAGTCTCAAAATTGTATAATTTCAGAAGAAAACCTCAAGTTGTAATTTAAAATGGATTCATCTTAAAAAATCGCTATATAATCAAGCAAATATGCAAGACTTACTATAGTACTAGTATACTTACCAGGAACCAAGAGTGTTCATCACATATTTCATAAAAGCAAGCATACAAGTACAACATACAGCAATAGTAGTAAATAAACAGGGCTAGGTAAAGTATACTTTTGAATACCCACATTTTCTGGAAATATTATTTTCTATTATAGAATACATCTTTGAAAATAATACCTAGACATGTTATTACCCATGAATAATCCTGTTTGAAAATGTATTTAAGGTGATGAAGTCTTAAAAGACGATTTAATTGAAGCACATCATAATATCTGTCTCTGTCAACTACGGTTTTGAAGAAATAGCACCAAACTTCTAGAAAATGTAATTCTTGTCATAACGAAATTCGACATGCAAATGAACCAATCTCAAAACATTCTCATAACACCGCGAGGGAAAGGCTGTAAGGTGAAACAAAACATGGATTTCTGTTTAATGTATTGAAATATTTGTTGATCTATTACATATAGATCAGATTATACTCCATAACTTAAGCTATGGCCTCTGAGATATGTCCTATCCTCTACACTGTTTCTGCTGTAAATCAACGAGCTGCCGGAAATAACATCCAATCCAATCTACAGCTTCGCAGACGACAGTACATTAACATCGTGCATGGAACCAAGAAAGTCACTATCATCCCAAGATACGGTGCATTGGAGACAGCAACATGCGTAGATATCAAAACAATATCGAAAAAATTATCGAGCGGGGATTAGTAAATAAAGTACAGTTTAACGTACAGAAAACTCAGGCAACAACAAAGAAGTCTCACGTTGGGTTACCAACTGTGGAAATGGAAGGTCACCCAATAGTGGAGTCACCTTCCATCAAGCTTTTGGGGATCACCATCAACAACAACATGTCCTGGCACGACTAAGTCATCAGTATTGCTAAAACGGCATCGCAGAAGCTTGGAGTTTTGTTCCGCTGTAGGAAGCTGTATACACCAGAGCAACTACTGCTGCTCTTCAAGGCACAGTCCCGACCATCGTTAGAGTATTGCTTCCATGCGTGGGGATGCGTTCCGAAGCACCCTCTACAGCTTCTGGACACTATCCAGAAAAGAGCAATTAGACTAATCGATAAGCCTAACCTCACAAAGGACCTCCACAGCCTGGAACATCGAAGAAGGGTAGCAGACTTGTCCCTGTCTTACAGATTATATCATAGAAGGTGTTCGAGCGAGCTCTTTGAGATAATAACACCAAAGGCAGCCCGAACAAGGAACGCTAGAGAGGCTCTGCGAGCTCATCCTTGCCAGGTCGAAGACCCTACTAGTCCCCAAACCAATCTCCTCCAACGTTCCTTCTTTTGGAGAACTTCGACGCTGTAGAATCAGCTACAGGAGAATTTTTTTCCCGACAGATACAACCTGCAGCGTTCCAAATCTAACGTGCACAGATACTTCTACAGCGCCAGGAGACTGACCATGGAAAAATGGAGTTGGTGCCTTAACAAGAACTCACTCCAAAGCTTGATAACTCCGTTATTTTAACAGATATGGTGAAAAGTTAGATAAGAGGCTATAGACAGTGTCAAGATCATTCTAAAATTATTTAATAATATCAAGCTAGGTCATCAGTAAGTCAGGTGGTGTATTTATGAAAATATATCGATTATGATGCATCAGATACTTTACCTCTAACTACAGTGTCATACAATACCTATAGGAAGAACTGATAACACATCTAGATTAACTCTCCAGTCATCCATATGCTCGTTGATGATATCTTTCAATCTTTTTTGATCCTAGGGGAAAATATTTATCTGTGGTTATATTATTTAATTTAAATCGTACATCTTGATTGACATAGTGAATCAACAATATTATTATTTGGTATTTTCCACCTACCCTTATGTTGTTGACGGTGAAGCATTTTACGATGAGATTTGACAGGCAAAGGAAATCGGCAGTCCTGACGCATACAGTCAACCAATACGGTACACGTTTGAAAAACGTAACATAGTACGGATATATGATGCAGAGAATAATTTGTACCAGACTGTGTATCACCCTCCATACTTCTAGCTGAAAACAAAACAACACAATCGGCTCTACTATGACGTTACCAAAACTTCACTGAAAAAAAAAATAGTGTCTTAACACCATACCGTGTGACGTCACGGTAGTGGCGAATGCCACGAGCATTTTCTTGGTATGAATTTATAAAAAATTGAATTTCTGATGGAAGGCGCCAGTAGATATCTACTGAACTAGAGTCGTTTGGACGTGAGAAGGTCAAAAGTCGGTCTTAAATGCGCCCAGATGTTGAGGTTTGCCTAGAAAATCGAAAACCATTATTTCGTTTTCTGTTAAGGTGAAACCCCTTATTTTGGATAAATTGAAGGGGATGGGTACAAATCCAGTCGCAGTTTTGAGTTTCAGTTCCGTTTTGCGAAAATCAAAAATTTCAGGTCTTTCAGATTTTTAGGTTTGGCTAGAAAATCGAAAATCTTCATTTGACCTTCTATTAAGATGAAACCCCGTGTTTTGGATAATTTGATGGAGCTGACTACAAATCCAGTCGCAGTTCTGAGTTTCAGTCTCGTTTCGCGAAAATCAAAAATTTCAGGTATTTCAGATTTTTAGGTTTGGCTAGAAAATCGAAAATCCTTATTTGACCTTCTATTAAGATGAAACCCCGTGTTTTGGATAATTTGATGGTGCTGATTACAAATCCAGTCGCAGTTTTCAGCTTTAGTTCCATTTCGCGAAAATCAAAAATTTCAGGTCTTTCAGATTTTTAGGTTTGGCTAGAAAATACAAAACCTTTATTTGACCTTCTATTAAGATGAAACCCCATGTTTTGGATATTTTGATGGTACTGATTGCAAATCCAGTCGCAGTTTTGAGTTTCAGTCTCGTTTTGCGAAAATCAAAAATTTCAGGTATTTCAGATTTTTAGGTTTGGCTAGAAAATCGAAAATCCTTATTTGACCTTCTATTAAGATGAAACCCCGCGTTTTGGATAACTTGATGGTGCTGATTACAAATCCAGTCGCAGTTTTGAGTTTCAGCCTCGTTTCGCGAAAGTGAAAAATTTCAGGTCCTTCAGATTTTTAGGTTTGGCTAGAAAATCGAAAATCCTTATTTGACCTTCTATTAAGATGAAACCCCGTGTTTTGGATAATTTGATGGTGCTGATTACAAATCCAGTCGCAGTTTTGAGTTTCAGTCTCGTTTCGCGAAAATCAAAAATTTCAGGTCCTTCAGATTTTTAGGTTTGGCTAGAAAATCGAAAATATTTATTTGACCTTCTATTAAGATGAAACCCCGTGTTTTGGATAATTTGATGGTACTGATTACAAATCCAGTCGCAGTTTTCAGCTTTAGTTCCGTTTCGCGAAAATCAAAAATTTCAGGTCTTTCAGATTTTTAGGTTTGGCTAGAAAATCGAAAACCTTTATTTGCCATTCTATTAAGATGAAACTCCGTGTTTTGGATAATTTGATGGAGCTGATTACAAATCCAGTCGCAGTTTTGAGTTTCAGTCTCGTTTCGCGAAAATCAAAAATTTCAGGTCCTTCAGATTTTTAGGTTTGGCTAGAAAATCGAAAATCTCTATTTGACCTTCTATTAAGATGAAACCCCGTGTTTTGGATAATTTGATGGTGCTGATTACAAATCCAGTCGCAGTTTTGAGTTTCAGTCTCGTTTCGCGAAAATCAAAAATTTCAGGTCCTTCAGATTTTTAGGTTTGGCTAGAAAATCGAAAATCTCTATTTGACCTTCTATTAAGATGAAACCCCGTGTTTTGGATAATTTGATGGAGCTGATTACAAATCCAGTCGCAGTTTTGAGTTTCAGTCTCGTTTCGCGAAAATCAAAAATTTCAGGTCCTTCAGATTTTTAGGTTTGGCTAGAAAATCGAAAATCTCTATTTGACCTTCTATTAAGATGAAACCCCGTGTTTTGGATAATTTGATGGAGCTGATTGCAAATCCAGTCGCAGTTTTGAGTTTCAGTCTCGTTTCGCGAAAATCAAAAATTTCAGGTCCTTCAGATTTTTAGGTTTGGCTAGAAAATCGAAAATCTCTATTTGACCTTCTATTAAGATGAAACCCCGTGTTTTGGATAATTTGATGGAGCTGATTACAAATCCAGTCGCAGTTTTGAGTTTCAGTCTCGTTTCGCGAAAATCAAAAATTTCAGGTCCTTCAGATTTTTAGGTTTGGCTAGAAAATCGAAAATCTCTATTTGACCTTCTATTAAGATGAAACCCCGTGTTTTGGATAATTTGATGGAGCTGATTGCAAATCCAGTCGCAGTTTTGAGTTTCAGTCTCGTTTCGCGAAAATCAAAAATTTCAGGTCCTTCAGATTTTTAGGTTTGGCTAGAAAATCGAAAATCTCTATTTGACCTTCTATTAAGATGAAACCCCGTGTTTTGGATAATTTGATGGAGCTGATTACAAATCCAGTCGCAGTTTTGAGTTTCAGTCTCGATTCGCGGAAGTGAAAAATTTCAGGCCTTTCAGATTTTTAGGTTTGGCTAGAAAATCGAAAACCTTTATTTGCCATTCTATTAAGATGAAACCCCGTGTTTTGGATAATTTGATGGAGCTAATTACAAATCCAGTCGCAGCTTTGAGTTTCAGTCTCGTTTCGCGAAAGTGAAAAATTTCAGGTCTTTCAGATTTTTAGGTTTGGCTAGAAAATCGAAAATCTTTATTTGCCATTCTACTAAGATGAAACCTCGTGTTTTGGATAATTTGATGGAGCTGATTACAAATCCAGTCGCAGTTTTGAGTTTCAGTCTCGTTTCGCGAAAATCAAAAATTTCAGGTCCTTCAGATTTTTAGGTTTGGCTAGAAAATCGAAAATCTTTATTTGACCTTCTATTAAGATGAAACCCCGTGTTTTGGATAATTTGATGGTGCTGATTACAAATTCAGTCGCAGTTTTGAGTTTCAGTCTCGTTTCGCGAAAATCAAAAATTTCAGGTCCTTCAGATTTTTAGGTTTGGCTAGAAAATCGAAAATCTTTATTTGACCTTCTATTAAGATGAAACCCCGTGTTTTGGATAATTTGATGGTGCTGATTACAAATCCAGTCGCAGTTTCGAGTTTCAGTCTCGTTTCGAGAAAATCAAAAATTTCAGGTCCTTCAGATTTTTAGGTTTGGCTAGAAAATCGAAAATATTTATTTGACCTTCTATTAAGATGAAACCCCGTGTTTTGGATAATTTGATGGTGCTGATTACAAATTCAGTCGCAGTTTCGAGTTTCAGTCTCGTTTCGAGAAAATCAAAAATTTCAGGTCTTTCAGATTTTTAGGTTTGGCTAGAAAATCCAAAACCTTTATTTGACCTTCTATTAAGATGAAACCCCGTGTTTTGGATAATTTGATGGTACTGATTACAAATCCAGTCGCAGTTTTCAGCTTTAGTTCCGTTTCGCGAAAATCAAAAACTTCAGGTCTTTCAGATTTTTAGGTTTGGCTAGAAAATCCAAAACCTTTATTTGACCTTCTATTGAGATGAAACCCCGTGTTTTGGATAATTTGATGGTACTGATTACAAATCCAGTCGCAGTTTTGAGTTTCAGCCTCGTTTCGCGAAAATCAAAAATTTCGGGTCTCTCAGATTTTTAGGTTTGGCTAGAAAATCGAAAACCTTTATTTGACCTTCTATTAAGATGAAACCCCGTGGTTTGGACAATTTGAAGGTGCTGATTACTAATCCAGTGGCAGTTTTGAGTTTCAGTCTCGTTTCGCGAAAATAAAAAATTTCAGGTCTTTCAGATTTTTAGGTTTGGCTAAAAAATCGAAAATCTTTATTTGACCTTCTATTAAGATGAAACCCCGTGTTTTGGACAATTTGAGGGTGCTGATTACAAATCCAGTGGCAGTTTTGAGTTTCAGTCTCGTTTCGCGAAAATCAAAAATTTCAGGTCTTTCAGATTTTTAGGTTTGGCTAGAAAAACGAAAATCTTTATCTGACCTTCTATTGAGATGAAACCCCGTGGTTTGGATAATTTATGGTGCTGATTACAAATCCAGTCGCAGTTTCGAGTTTCAGTCTCGTTTCGAGAAAATCAAAAATTTCAGGTCCTTCAGATTTTTAGGTTTGGCTAGAAAATCGAAAATATTTATTTGACCTTCTATTAAGATGAAACCCCGTGTTTTGGATAATTTGATGGTGCTGATTACAAATTCAGTCGCAGTTTCGAGTTTCAGTCTCGTTTCGAGAAAATCAAAAATTTCAGGTCTTTCAGATTTTTAGGTTTGGCTAGAAAATCCAAAACCTTTATTTGACCTTCTATTAAGATGAAACCCCGTGTTTTGGATAATTTGATGGTACTGATTACAAATCCAGTCGCAGTTTTCAGCTTTAGTTCCGTTTCGCGAAAATCAAAAATTTCAGGTCTTTCAGATTTTTAGGTTTGGCTAGAAAATCCAAAACCTTTATTTGACCTTCTATTGAGATGAAACCCCGTGTTTTGGATAATTTGATGGTACTGATTACAAATCCAGTCGCAGTTTTGAGTTTCAGCCTCGTTTCGCGAAAATCAAAAATTTCGGGTCTCTCAGATTTTTAGGTTTGGCCAGAAAATTGAAAATCTTTATTTGACCTTCTATTAAGATGAAACCCCGTGTTTTGGATAATTTGATGGTGCTGATTACAAATCCAGTTGCAGTTTTGAGTTTTAGTCTCGTTTCACGAAAATCAAAAATTTCAGGCCTTTCAAATTTTTAGGTTTGGCCAGAAAATCGAAAACCTTTATTTGCCATTCTATTAAGATGAAACTCCGTGTTTTGGATAATCTGATGGAGCTAATTACAAATCCAGTCGCAGTTTTGAGTTTCAGTCTCGATTCGCGAAAGTGAAAAATTTCAGGCCTTTCACATTTTTAGGTTTGGCTAGAAAATCGAAAACCTTTATTTGCCATTCATTTAAGATGAAACCCCGTGTTTTGGATAATTTGATGGAGCTAATTACAAATCCAGTCGCAGCTTTGAGTTTCAGTCTCGTTTCGCGAAAGTGAAAAATTTCAGGTCTTTCAGATTTTTAGGTTTGGCTAGAAAATCGAAAATCTTTATTTGCCATTCTATTAAGATGAAACCTCGTGTTTTGGATAATTTGATGGAGCTGATTGCAAATCCGGTCGCAGTTTTGAGTTTCAGTCTCGTTTCGCGAAAATCAAAAATTTCAGGTCCTTCAGATTTTTAGGTTTGGCTAGAAAATCGAAAATCTCTATTTGACCTTCTATTAAGATGAAACCCCGTGTTTTGGATAATTTGATGGTGCTGATTACAAATCCAGTCGCAGTTTCGAGTTTCAGTCTCGTTTCGAGAAAATCAAAAATTTCAGGTCCTTCAGATTTTTAGGTTTGGCTAGAAAATCGAAAATATTTATTTGACCTTCTATTAAGATGAAACCGCGTGTTTTGGATAATTTGATGGTGCTGATTACAAATTCAGTCGCAGTTTAGAGTTTCAGTCTCGTTTCGGGAAAATCAAAAATTTCAGGTCTTTCAGATTTTTAGGTTTGGCTAGAAAATCCAAAACCTTTATTTGACCTTCTATTAAGATGAAACCCCGTGTTTTGGATAATTTTGATGGTGCTGATTACAAATCCAGTCGCAGTTTTGAGTTTCAGTCTCGTTTCGCGAAAATCAAAAATTTCAGGTCTTTCAGATTTTAAGGTTTGGCTAGAAAATCGAAAATCTTTATTTGACCTTCTATTAAGATGAAACCCCGTGTTTTGGATAATTTGATGGAGCTGATTACAAATCCAGTCGCAGTTTTGAGTTTCAGTCTCGTTTCGCGAAAATAAAAAATTTCAGGTCTTTCAGATTTTTAGGTTTGGCTAGAAAATCGAAAACCTTTATTTGACCTTCTATTAAGATGAAACCCCGTGGTTTGGACAATTTGAAGGTGCTGATTACTAATCCAGTGGCAGTTTTGAGTTTCAGTCTCGTTTCGCGAAAATAAAAAATTTCAGGTCTTTCAGATTTTTAGGTTTGGCTAAAAAATCGAAAATCTTTATTTGACCTTCTATTAAGATGAAACCGCGTGTTTTGGATAATTTGATGGTGCTGATTACAAATTCAGTCGCAGTTTAGAGTTTCAGTCTCGTTTCGGGAAAATCAAAAATTTCAGGTCTTTCAGATTTTTAGGTTTGGCTAGAAAATCCAAAACCTTTATTTGACCTTCTATTAAGATGAAACCCCGTGTTTTGGATAATTTTGATGGTGCTGATTACAAATCCAGTCGCAGTTTTGAGTTTCAGTCTCGTTTCGCGAAAATCAAAAATTTCAGGTCTTTCAGATTTTAAGGTTTGGCTAGAAAATCGAAAACCTTTATTTGACTTTCTATTAAGATGAAACCCCGTGTTTTGGATAATTTGATGGCACTGATTACAAATCCAGTCGCAGTTTTGAGTTTCAGTCACGTTTCGCGAAAATCAAAAATTTCGGGTCTTTCAGATTTTCAGGTTTGGCTAGAAAATCGAAAATCTTTATTTGACCTTCTATTAAGATGAAACACCGTGTTTTGGTTAATTGGATGATGCTGATCACAAATCCAGTCGCAGTTTTGAGTTTCAGTCTCGTTTCGCGAAAATAAAAAATTTCAGATTTTTAGGTTTGGCTAGAAAATCGAAAATCTTTATTTGACTTTCTATCAAGATGAAACCTCGTGTTTTGGATAATCTGAGGGTGCTGATTACAAATCCAGTCGCAGTTTTGAGTTTCAGTCTCGTTTCGCGAAAATCAAAAATTTTAGGTCTTTCAGATTTTTAGGTTTGGCTAGAAAATCGAAAATCTTTATTTGACCTTCTATTGAGATGAAAACTCGTGTTTTAGATAATTTGATCGTGCTGATTACAAATCTAGTCGCAGTTTTGAGTTTCAGTCTCGTTTCGCGAAAATAAAAGATTTCAGGTCTTTTAGATTTTTAGGTTTGGCTAGAAAATCGAAAATCTTTATTTGACCTTCTATTGAGATGAAACCTCGTGTTTTAGATAATTTGATGGTGCTGACTGCAAATCCAGTCGCAGTTTTGAGTTTCAGTTTCGTTTCGCGAAAATCAAAAATTTCAGGTCTTTCAGATTTTTAGGTTTGGCTAGAAAATCGAAAATCTTTATTTGACCTTCTATTAAGATGAAACCCCGTGTTCTGAATAATTTGATGGTGCTGATTACAAGTCCAGTCGCAGTCTTGAGTTTCAGTCTCGTTTCGCGAAAATCAAAAATTTCAGGTCTTTCAGATTTTTAGATTTGGCTAGAAAATCGAAAATCCTTATTTGACCTTCTATTAAAATGAAACCCCGTGTTTTGAATAACTTGATGGTGCTGATTACAAATCCAGTCGCAGTCTTGAGTTTCAGTCTCGTTTCGCGAAAATCAAAAATTTCAGGTCTTTCAGATTTTTAGGTTTGGCTAGAAAATCGAAAATCCTTATTTGACCTTGTATTAAGATGAAACCCCGTGTTTTTGATAATTTGATAGAGCTGATTACAAATCCAGTCGCAGTTTTGAGTTTCAGTCTCGTTTCGCGAAAATCAAAAATTTCGGGTCTTCCAGATTTTTAGGTTTGCCTAGAAAATCGCAAATCTTTATTTGACTTTATATTGAGATGAAATCTCGTGTTTTAAATAATTTGATGGTGCTGATTTCAAATTAAGTCGCAGTTTTGAGTTTCAGTCTCGTTTCGCGAAAATCAAAAGTTTCAGGTCTTTCAGATTTTTAGGTTTGTCTAGAAAATCGAAAATCTTTATTTGACCTTCTATTAAGATGAAACCCCGTGTTTTGAATAATTTGATGGTGCTGATTACAAATCCAGTCGCAGTTTTGAGTTTCAGTCTCGTTTCGCGAAAATCAAAAATTTCAGGCCTTTCAGATTTTTAGGTTTGGCTAGAAAATCGAAAACCTTTATTTGACCTTCTATTAAGATGAAACCCCGTGTTTTGGACAATTTGATGGTGCTGATTACAAATCCAGTCACAGTCTTGAGTTTCAGTCTCGTTTCGCGAAAATCAAAAATTTCAGGTCTTCAGATTTTTTAGGTTTGGCTAGAAAATCGAAAATCTTTATTTGACCTTCTATTAAGATGAAACCCCGTGTTTTGAATAATTTGATGGTGCTGATTACAAATCCAGTCGCAGTTTTGAGTTTCAGTCTCGTTTCGCGAAAATCAAAAATTTCAGGCCTTTCAGATTTTTAGCTTTGGCTAGAAAATCGAAAATCTTCTATTAAGATGAAACCCCGTGTTTTGTATAATTTGATGGTACTGATTACAAATCCAGTCGCAGTTTTGAGTTTCAGTCTCGTTTCGCGAAAATAAAAAATTTCAGGTCTTCCAGATTTTTAGGTTTGGCTGGAAAATCGAAAATCTTCATTTGACTTTCTACTGAGATGAAACCTCGTATTTTAGATAACTTGATGGTGCTGATTTCAAATTCAGTCGCAGTTTTGAGTTTCAGTGTCGTTTCACGAAAATCAAAAGTTTCAGTTTTTTCAGATTTTTAGATTTGCCTAGAAAATCGAAAATCTTAATTAGGCTTTCTATTAAGATGAAACCTCGTGGTTTGCATAATTTGAGGGTGCTGATTACAAGTCCAGTCGCAGTTTTGCCATTCTGTCTCGTTTGACGAAAATCAAGAATTTCAGACCTTTCAGATTTTTAGGTTTGCCTAGAAAATCGAAAACCTTCATTTGACCTTCTATCAAGATGAAACCTCATGTTTTGGATAGTATGAGGGTACTGATTAGAGTTACCATGATGCAGTCGTCATGCACAATCCCAGAAAACACGTTCACCAGATTTTTCTTTGACAGCTTATACAAGCTCAGATGGATATTTGGCACGTTGACAATATCTTCTACGTATCCCTGAAAATCATGAATGCTAGTTATCTGCATTTTGAGACGTTTCAAATTTTGCATTTCGTTTCTTCTTTGCATTTCGTTTCTTCTTTTCTGGTTGTTCGTTATTACACCGTCAATTCGTTCTTCTAAGGCTCTTTGTATATTTTGCAACAGTTCTGGATAGGCCGACATGGTTTCTAAGAAATCTGATTTTTCCAGCGTGATCAATTTTGTGTTTGATAAAGCTCTGACTGTCGCCTTTGCGGGTATGGTCGCCTTTGCGGGTATGTTGAATATCAAGGCTACTTCTCCTGAAGCAACAGAAGTAAATTAATCATCTCAATATTAGATAGAATTGAATATAAGGATCAACATACATTTAACGTTTATGCATATTCCAACATGTTTCTAATTAAAAAAACATATTACAATAAAGGATGTGATAAAAGTCATTGGAGAAGTCAGATAATTAGAATAAAGCATCACCTATTAGCTCCAGCTAGTATATCTTGTGGTGTGCCTCAAGGTTCTGCATTGGAGCCACTCCTATTTCGTATTTATACTTCTCAGAGTGTTATAGTGTTTAAAGTCCGTATTCATAGTCGTTTCTCAAGTATCCCTTTTTGTTTTGTGCCAGTATTTCGTGTTTTGTGGCGGACATTTTTCCGGATGTGACAGAAACTGACGACACCGTACTCCAAAACTAACTTACAAAAGCGCCTTGACTGCAACGAAATGTTATGTTGACATGTCATGTTGACATTTCGCTACTTGAGTATTACTCAAGGGAGCCTTACGTACGGGACCCTCAGGTAGCTGAAAACTTAACTTAGGGGACCCTCAAGTATTAAGGGACCCTTAAGTATTGACTATGAATACGACCCTAATATACTTAATGTACAGGGTGTCCCATTTTGGGCACTTTTACGGGGTATCTCGGTTATTTTAGAAGATAGAGAGTTGCGGTTTTCGCGACAGTGTGCTACTTTCTTGTGAAACTAAAGATGCTGTCAACAAAATTATCATGGCCATCTTGGTTTTTGAGATACTGGGTGAAATCGAAAATTATCGATTTTGGGCCAACCTCGTATCTCGGTTGTCTTTTATTTTATTGAGAAGTTTAAAAGAGGGTCTTATAGAATTTATTATGGCAGCTTAGATACCCAAAGAGACAGTAATCGTTTTCAGATATATTTGCTCGTCTAAAAATAAATATAGTGGGAAAAGGCTTCATAGAAGCAACGCATTCATCATTTTGTAAGCACAAAGAAGAAGCTGTAGGGGTACAATATCAACTGCAGAAATGATTCTAAAAAAATACAATTACCATCCATACGAGTTTAAGATACTTCAACTTTTGCACAGGATCCAAGTTTGGAAATTTTTAATCCCTACAACAAGAAAAAGACCAATAATTCTTTTAAATACCATTAAAATAGTCTCCAACTTCTAAAAGCTCCTCGATGTTTTTAGTTTTTACTTTGATTCAAATTCAAATTTAATAGTGTGTTGATATTCTTCAGATATAATGTTTGGTTCTAAGTAATATAATACAATAAGTAATATTTACTGAACATTATCACACATAGTAGTTAATAGCGTATAAAATACAATTAAACAGTTGGGTTTAAAAGTATTGAGTATCTTGTATCTTAATAATTGTTCACTTGGATATTGTTTTTAATAGATTAGTCATGGCCTACTGCTACAAGTAAATTAAAAAATGAAATTTTGAGTTGAGTTTTCAGAAAAAAATCATACTAATATATATTTCTCAAAAGCTTGCATTATTTCCGATTGACGTAAAATATAATATACAGGGTATTCTATTAAAAAAATATATGTTTGTTTCATAACTGAAAAATGGTTATAGTAAGAAAAAATCAAACTACACCACTGGATTCTACAGAAAAAATTCTATAACACCCTTCTTTAAACTTTTCAATAAGATAAAATACAACCGAGATATGAGGGTGGTCTCAAAATCGATAGTTTTTGATTTCACCGTGTATCTCAAAAACCAAGAGGGCCATGATAATTTTGTTGACGGCATCTTTAGTTTCACAAAAAAGTAGCACACTGTCGCAAAACCCGCAACTCTCTATCTTCAAAAATAACCGAGATACCCCGTAAAAGTGGCCAAAATGGGACACCCTGTACATGTACACCCAGATGATACTCAACTTTTTACTACCCTTTTCCGCAAGTAGAGTCGGCCAATGCGTGTAACTTTCTTACCAGCGATCTAAATACCCTTTTGCCTACCTCCAAGGATGATTATTTAGAGCTAAGTCCTCAAAATTGCTCTTTTCTAACTTTTGGTAGAAAAAAGTGTTAGATAACAATTTTCTGATTAACATCCAATATAAAAAAGTCAATCCTTTGAAAATCATGAGACATACCAAGTATACTGCCCTTAGCCAATGACATCACAGGGCTTTCTTCGTCTTCATGATGCAGTATCTCCAAAATTCCTTCCTCCACACAAACCATCCCAGGTTTCACAACGTATTGATAGAAAGCACATTCCCCAGTTTGCAGAGTGACAGTTTTCACTGGCAGCTTTCTTTGGACCATGGGTGGAAGGTCTTTCAGAATTAAACTTCTGTTCAGTAAGCCGCAACTGATATCATACGAAATGTCCCTTTGGAGAGATTCGGGAATTATTTTCAACAGGGTTTCTTTAAAGTAGCCCTTCTCTTCTTTCCAAAGGGTTTTGTAGTGGTTTTCGATTTTTTTGGATACATTTTTGTCGCTAGTATGCAGGTACTTGCTAAGATCTTGGATCTAAAAAAAAACTTGGATATAGGGTTAGAAAGACATTTATCACAGTAATTCTATGCAAAATTATTGTTTGGAGTTTATTTTGGAGTATCGTGAGTCGTGACGGCTGTGAGCCAGCCAACTCGATTTTAGGTTAGGTTAGGCCGTTATAAGAAGTGCATTTCACTATTTTCAACTTCTACTCGGAATCCTTATTAATCGTGAGATTTGATCCTTTTTTGTAATTATGATGATATTTTCGATTTTTGATTAAGAAGAAGCATAAGTGAAGCTTTATTTTCTGGACTCTATCATGACAAAGAGCCAGACTCCGTTAGAGTCTCCACAATTTGCTGGTTGATTGTGCTAACGTGTAGAAACCATTAGGATAGAAGAAATAAGAGGAAGATGAGGAAAAGGAAGAGGAAGAGGAAGAGGAAGAGGAAGAGGAAGAGGAAGAGGAAGAGGAAGAGGAAGAGGAAGAGGAAGAGGAAGAGGAAGAGGAAGAGGAAGAGGAAGAGGAAGAGGAAGAGGAAGAGGAAGAGGAAGAGGAAGAGGAAGAGGAAGAGGAAGAGGAAGAGGAAGAGGAAGAGGAAGAGGAAGAGGAAGAGGAAGAGGAAGAGGAAGAGGAAGAGGAAGAGGAAGAGGAAGAGGAAGAGGAAGAGGAAGAGGAAGAGGAAGAGGAAGAGGAAGAGGAAGAGGAAGAGGAAGAGGAAGAGGAAGAGGAAGAGGAAGAGGAAGAGGAAGAGGAAGAGGAAGAGGAAGAGGAAGAGGAAGAGGAAGAGGAAGAGGAAGAGGAAGAGGAAGAGGAAGAGGAAGAGGAAGAGGAAGAGGAAGAGGAAGAGGAAGAGGAAGAGGAAGAGGAAGAGGAAGAGGAAGTGAATGGGGAAGAGGATGATGACGAGGAGGGGGAGGAGGAATCAGAAAATTATTGTATCACAGCTTTAACATCAATAAGTTCAAGTAAGTTCCTTAGGCGATTTTTGGTGCTCCTAGGCCCTCTAGTAGGCCCCCCTTGCTCCAAGAAGTGTCCTTTGACGTTCCCAATGGAAAGCAGCTCGTTACATCAATAATAAAGAATTTTAATGTGCTCTTAACTTACCTTTTTGCAGTCTTGCACTCGATGGAAGTTACGATGTATCAAATACCAAGCAAAGCTGCAGATCATAGCAATGAAAAAAAGCTGCCCAATCAAAGTGAATAGTATGAAATAGTATAGCTCGTTTTTAGTAGTAACATTGTAATCCTGCAGACCAGCATTGAATAAGATCTGCGTTGAAATGTGTGTGAATAATAGATGCCAACTGCCAAGATATTCTTGACTATGCTCATCTTCAGGGCTTTTCAAATGCTGAAACGAAAAAGGTAGGTACCACCTATGTCTTCCTAGGCAATGTTAGAGTAGGACTAAAAGGTATACATCTATACACTCTTATACTCAGTAGGCTTTATTTTATTCATGGCAAAAGAAATAATTTTTCATGTATATACAGACAATAAACAGAAACATACGCCATGTACAGTTTTCTTAGATCGTCGTAGGATTTTATTCTTCTCACAGCTGTGGACACATCATCAAAAAATCAGTTTTTTGTACTGAGTCATGCTACATTACGACATTTTTTCCTACACAACTATTCTCTCTTTCTTTCTATATTATCTCTCATACAAATTATGTTCTTAGAGCTTCTATGCCATACCTACCTCACGAAACGACGCCTTAACATCTTCATTATCTATATTGAACCAAGCCAGATTAGTTCCATAGATGATCAGGAACAGCAATACCGCTGTTTCAGCAACAGACCAAATCCAGATATTTCTGAAAGCTGAGCTCTGCCTTCTTCGAAAATACACAACGTTCCTTAGTCGCAGACATCCAAGAATTCTTAACAGCAACGTGACTTTTGTGTAAGTTTCGTTGAAGAAAGGTGTCAGGACCATAACGATAGGTAAAAGCGAAATGCAATCAGCTACCAAACAAATCATTGGAGTTTTTACCACTTCTGTTAGATATTCTTTAGCCTTACTTTGGGTTCGATGCACAACCAAAAGCACGAAGTGCAGTAGGTATGCCAGATCGCATATTATGAAGAATGGCATGTAGTCAACGTAGGAGCTTATCATGATTGTAAGTGCTGACGTCACCAAAACGTAGTTGAGGATGCATGTGGTGATGATAGAAATCTGAAAAATTGGTTGGCATTCATTTTACGAGGTCACAGACACCAAAAAAAAATATGTTTTTATAGTTTAAATTACACAGAAAATGATGTAACTGACTAGGACTGGCTTTAGAACTTTGTGTTTAACACTTGTATGATGGCTATATGGAAAGTCTGATTCATAGGTCTACGTCTGTTACTTTTCTAATTTAGTCATTATACTTATATACTAATTTTAATAACGAATAACTTACATTCCATATGGTAGAGTTAGGGAGGTTCAGTAAAGCACAATAGTAGTCTTTCCAAGGAGGGTCCACTACAGAAACGGTAGCTTTTCCGTTCATATTTTGAAATTTGAACTAAATTTCAGTGTCAACTGTCAATAAAAATTCATATTTTCAGATTCAACATGCAGGCAACCAGTATTGCACTCCATGCTTTTGCGTTAGTTACAAAGGTTGCATAATATTTGCCTTTACAAGCAGATTCCACTAATTTTCCAGATCATCCTATAGGCAACTAGTATTGCAGCATGTAGCCCTTTGACGCAGTGTTGACAGCCATAGCATAATTATCAAACATCTACGATAAATTGATGTGCCATGGAACGGCCATGGACCATAGTGCGCTTTTTGTATGTTCTTGAGTAGATTTATGTGTATATAAAAACTCTGTCACAGTTTAGCGATACCTAAAATCTTGTATGATGATGCAGTATTGCCGTTTATTGAACTTAATGATAAGGTTGGAAATAATGCAAATTGAGATTTGGCAACTATGCGACTGCCTTGACGTTTAAGTGAAAATCATAGATATCATAACCTAATAGAATGTCAATGGTGAAAATCCGAATTTTTAGGTTATGTTGTTTTTTGCATGCATTTTGCCATATCAATGATTTTGTCTAAGAATTTTTTATTAGAGAAAACTGCAAAGAAATGGAATTTTGGAGAGATGTACTAGGAGCTCCAAGGAACATAGTGGCACCCATGGTAGACGCAAGTGAGCTCGCTTGGAGGATATTGAGTAGAAGGTATGGTGCACAGCTGTGCTATACACCAATGCTACATAGTGCAATATTTTGCAAAGATCCCAAGTACAGGAAAGAAGCACTAGCTAGTTGTGAGGAAGACAAGCCCCTAATAGTACAGGTATAATCTTACATATGGTATCAATTGCACTATGTAAAATGTACAACTCATAATGCTATCCTTCTTTTTATAATGACCACATTTACAAATATTCATTCCCAGTGGATGTTTTGGTTTATTATATTTGAAGGCAAGATGTTGATTATATAGCTGTAAACCACACTAGGTCAAACATATGAGTAAATGGTCAATGTAGTGATCCACTCAGTTTAAACCTACCGTATATTTTTATATGTTTCACCATGAATAGCTCAGTCACTTATAGCTAAAGGTTCAAACCAGAAACTGATTTAGGTATCATAGATGCTAAGCAACGTCTACTGTTTGGTTAAATTAAATTGTCTATACATTTATATCAATTATGTAAGTGTTTGATAAAATAATTGTTTCTAGTTTTGTGGAAATGATCCAAAAACGTTGCTGGAAGCATCACTTTTAGCTCAGGATTACTGCAGTGCCATAGACATAAACTTGGGGTGTCCACAAGCTATTGCGAAAAGGGGGCACTATGGTGCATTTTTACAGGATGAATGGCCATTGCTACAAGAAATAGGTGGGTAATTAAAAACGTTAAAATTTAGGTAATCAGATGCAAGTCACACACATTTATTTATGTATGGTACATGTTAGAAACACCAAAGGTAATACAATATGTAATGAGTAATGGTGAATAAACACAAACAGCATATAACTTGTGAATATATTCTTTCTAATATATAACTGAAATTTTAGTGAGTACACTGAGCAACAACCTAAGGATACCAGTAACATGTAAAATAAGACGATTTGAAACAATCGAGAAGACAGTGAAGTATGCCAAAATGCTAGAAGCAGCAGGTTGCAAAATGTTGACAGTTCATGGCAGGACAAGAGATCAAAAAGGGCCCTTAACTGGCTTAGCAGATTGGAGTTATGTCAAAGCTGTGAGGTAAATACCGAATAGATTTTTGAAGAATTCCATACTTCATGTGACAATTTCTTATTTGCTGTCATAATGGGGTATTTTCAGAACAAAATTTTATGACGGAATATTGATGTTACGTCCCCAAAAACCATGTAACTAACATTTTTACTTTTTACTGTGAACGCGAAGTGAATCAAAAGCACCTGCAATGTTCAAACATAAAATTTCGCGCCAAAGCTGTGACGTAATAAATCTAAGCATGACATAATAAGTCTTTCGTGGAGCTATCCTTAGAATGTACATTGTCATCTGACCTCCTTTTCTCCATCTACAGACATAACCTTCGCTTCGTATTGATATTGACAGATGTTATTGTTTACATCATTTCATGATCTGTCTTGGTTAAATGAGATACCGTGACAGTCGTGACACCAGGGGAGGTTATGTATGCATGACACTAGTGACAGGCTGTTCAAGACGAGTATTGCCGAATGATGAGTAAAAATGTGAAAAGTAACTATAAAACATTCTCAGAGTAAACTGCTAATTACATAACAATGCAAAAAATGAAATAGCTGTGCAATATAACATTTATAGTCTACAAAAAGGGGGAAACTAGATAAACATAAAACAAAGTTTACATCCTTTATAGAAAAACTATGCAAAATATTAACAATGTGACAACCTTGAATCTATGCTCCATTCAAATTAAAATAGTCACATCCTATCTACATCCGGCATAAAAACCACTTTTGATTGGTTGATTTCTTAGGCGGGAGGTTTAAGAGATTTAAATGAGCTCTTTTCAAAGGGATGATTTTCAAAGTCTATCTTTACTCCACGTGGGTAGAAAAAATTGAGCAAGCACTGCCATCATTACAAATTAGATACAAGCAATCCATTTCAGCCATTAAAAATGCAATATTAGCAAGTTGGAAAATACCCCATGATTTTCTCAGAATCATTGTAATGATAAAGCTCTTAATGGGTGGGTGATTGACATATATTATGATGGCCCCTAAGCGTAGCTAATAAATGATGTTAATAGTTATAATTCTCCTAGAGAAGCTGTTTCGATTCCAGTGATTTCCAATGGCAACATACAATGTATGCAGGACCTTGAGAGATGTCTAGAAGAAACTGGAGCAGTTGGTGTGATGACAGCAGAAGGAAACCTACACAATCCAGCACTTTTCGCATATCAGAACCCACCTGCATGGGAACCTGCCCTAGAGTATTTGGATTTGTCTGAGAAATATCCCTGCCCCTTGTCTTATGTCAGAGGGCATCTATTTAAGCTTTTCCATCATGTGTAAGTATTTTTTGAAACAAGTTTTTCTACTCTGTTTTGGTATCTAATCTGAAATACCTAGATGTGTCATATGAATCGTAGACTGGAGCATCTCTATACTCTGTTACCTGATACTTTAAACTGACTTGGCGTCTATTTGATAGGTATCAGCTGACGAAGAAGTGTATCTCAAATTTAATTTTTTACTAGTGGTGTTGATTGGCACTCCTGCGATCAGGACTGTATTAGTAATACTCTTACTGAATATCTCATTGCCAAAAAGTAATTACTATTTTTGTAAACAAGAAATTGCTTCAATATCCAAAAATCCAGAAATTCGCAGCAAAAATAGTTGGTTAAAGGAAATAGATTGTTTTATTGATTTGTATATTGTTAGAGACTATCAAAATACTCCTATATTTTAGCAATAGGGACAATTCAATGAACAGCTTGTACCACGAGTGGGATATTTATTGGTTAAAACGTACAACATACAATTGGAAAAGAGTATAAAGTAAGTACATAGAGTAAAATTAATATAAGCAGTTTAACTGACCAGCTTGTGTTAATAATGTTTCTAATTAAACTACTATTTATTTGGTACCTCAATAATGTTCAGTTCTAATGCAGGAAATTGAACCTGTGTAAACTCTCTGAAATAGCTCCATACATTTTTTACTATTTGTATAGCAGTTGCGCGTTGCCCTTCAACGTTTTATTTTTCTTCAATTGCTGCAAAAAGAAATGTTAGGAACTCAGTGCTTGTATATGGTTAGGCCACAAATGCTTTTATCTTCATTCTTACCTCATTTAAAGCGTAATCATCATCATCATCATTCATACTAGCCATACTGATATACTGAAAGAATTTTCCGAGAAAATGTAAAATAAGCATAGACCTCAGGCATGGACGAAAACGTCACCAAGTGTCAATTACTCGTCATTAGCAGGACGTGCACTCAGTACAGCCCTGTATTCCTTGAAAGCTTAAAATTGATAGGTCAAGACTCAATCTGGGGTATTTTTAGTTATCACTAGCCAAACAGCTGTTCGCTGTTGACACGGCTGACAGTTTAAAGTATCGGGTTTAACTCCTATTTCCATTGACTGACTCCAATTTCATGAATTTTGCCAAGAAAAAATTTACATAAGTTAATAATTATTGATAAACACTGATTTCCACAACTACAGAAGGTTTTTTCAAATTAGTTTTGGTGTTTTTTTCCTTTTCAAGCTTTTGCTAGTGTGTGATGTTGTAACAATAGTTTGTTTTGTTAAGTGCATTAGAGAGCAGATTTAGGCGGCAGAGTACAGTGAACTAAGAGAGCCACCCTGGAAGATACTGCATCATATGTGTAGCTTCTCCATTTGGGTATGGCTGTCCTGAGTTTTGAGGTGTATTTTGGTTCACTATGTCTCTATATCTCTCCATGGACGTTGTAAGAAACCGACGAAGGCCTGGGTAATTTTTTATATGTTTGAAGAGCCAGTTAGCCTGCTGTAGGGTACAGAGTCAAAGGCTATGAAAAGTATGAAATACATATTATCATTATTCTGATTTGCTAAGTTCATCTCGTATGATAGCAGTAGCAACTAGTGGTGATGGCCTGTGCCAAGTGCTGATTTGAGACGGTGTTGGCTGTGCCAAGTTAACTCCTGAACTATTACTGGTCTGAATTTAGGAAGGATCTCACAATACTATTATTATTATTATTATTTATCATTGCAGGTTATCAGTACCTGAAAACAACGACATTCGAATACGTTTAGGAGCAGCAAATACGATGGAGCAGTTCAGATTGATTGTGAAGGAATTGAAAGCCTTATATGAACCCCATCATAATGGCCTTGTGAGGTGGGATCAGACAGTGGAAACGGATAGTCAGAACTTGATCCTCCCACCTTGGTTATGCCAACCGTATATTAGGGATACACCAGAAAACTATGTGAAGAAAGTCGAAGAGAGGCGGAAAGATAGCGAAGAAAAAATGGTGAGTTGCTGTGTTGCTGAATTTATTTTTAAAATCGAGATGTGAATTGATCATTTTCACATTTTAGCTCTCGCTGACTCACTGAAGTCACTGAGGAGAGCTTATGCAAAATGTCTGTCTGTCCGTCCGTCCGTCTGTCCGTATACAAAAGATAGCCAAAACTACAGGTGCTAGAGAAAAACTAAATACAGATTCGGTATCAGCATGAAAAAACTAGTCCGGGAAAAATCAGGTTTTGTCAATATCGCTTCCGGTTTAAAAAAAAAGTGAATTAAATTAGGACAGGTAACTGACGACGTATTATGTACAGTGTATTGATATTCCTGAAGTACAGGCAGTGTGGCCGAGCGGTTGAGATGCTAAGCACCAGTCCGAAAGGGCATGGGTTCGAATCTCACCGTGGTCAACAGCTTTTTTTTCTTTTTTTTTTAAGTTTGAATGTTAAATTTGTTGATTACTAGACGGAAAAAATCCGGTTTTGTCAATATAATAAAAAAATTAAATTTTTATACCAATAAATTCCACAGTGAGAGAGCAGTTTGAATTTACTTAAGTAAACTTAAGTCTACTTTTTTTTTCAAATAGTAATATGTCAAAACCAGGATGATCTGAGGCAAATTACTAGTTTCTAGGTGACAAGGTGACACAGATGTGAACAATAGGAAAACATCGAAAGTCAGACTGATATACAGAACATTAATTTTGCTACTTTTAAATTTTCATAATATCAAATTGCTCAGCTGATGTAAACTCTCATTTAGACTGAAGGAAAAAGAAAATAATAATAAATCAATGCCTAGCAACACAGTGTCAGAATGTCATTCAATCAGGTTATTAGGTTATTAGTTATTATAGTGTGTTCATACTGAGAGATTGCGGAGGAATAAATGAAGAAGAAGCTAGTATTCGGTTTCTTGGAGTCACTATTGATCCCACCTTCAAATAGGATGCCAATATTGACCAACTATCAGTAAGACTTCAATCAACCATTTATTAGTGTTAGGTATAGGTATAGGTTGATATAAGTCAGTTAAAGATGTATATAACAGGACTACTTTTAAAACAACAGCAAATATAAACACACATAATATATACAGAGGAATACGATTGCAAAAATGTATTAATATAACAAGGTAAAGACGGCACTCAAAACACAAAATTATCATTAAAATCTAGGAACCGATTTACGTCATAGAAAGGATGAATTAGAAATTGCTGTAGCCTATTTCTGGATAGATCTGGCGGAAGATTATCTATTTCGTAGCTCATCATCATAGTCACAATGTCTTAACAGACAGGTTGTGAACTCGTAAAATGCATTAAATCGGAGCTAGAGTATTGCCGACACGAATACTATCAATAGTTTTAAGCACTGTAGCTCGCCATCTTTCGCGATTTACTGTCAGTTCAGTGGCGCTTTTGATACTCATATCCAGCAACTGTTTCGTCGTATCCACCCAGTGTGTAGGGGAACGGCCACGGCGCCGCCCACTCGGGGCGTGACCCTGAACTACAAGTTTCTCCATATTATCGCTTCTGTGTATATGTCCGAAGAATGTAAGCAGTCTCGTCGACACAATGGATGATAGTTTCTTTGGATTACCGAGCTCATCCAGTATGGAAACGTTAGTTCGATGGGCAGTATAAGGAACTATCAGCATTCTCCTCCACGTCCACATTTCAAAAGCAGCTATGCGAGCTCGATCTGCCTTTTTAACAGTCCAACTTTCCGAGGCATACCAAAATATGGAGAAGACAAGAGACTGAACCAGCGCAGCGACATTTTGGTAGCTTTAGTGATGTCACGCCATATTTTAGTAAGCTTCGTCATGGCCACATGTGCCTGTTAAATGCGCCGTCGAATCTCATTTTCACAGCTACCCGAATTGTCGATCAAAAAACCGAGGTACACAAAACATTGATCTACTTCACAACGGCCTACTGACTTTATTGCTTGATTATTATCGTGCTCTCTATCTACGATCATAACCTTGGTCTTGTTGTAATTTCGTAGCTACTTTTTTATAAAATTTGCATCTGTCAAGCCTCCAGAATGGCACAGACAGTAAGTCTTACAAAGGTCAACTATTTACTCAGATTGTGACATGGTGTCTTGGTTTGGCGTCACTCTGCCCATATTAGCAGACTCGTTAGTCTTCAGAGAGCTTAGAGCTATGGCTGGACTGGGTTTTAGAGAAGACTGTTGGAGGGCATTCAAAAACTATATAATGTTCTTACACTACAGAGAAATATGCAGTTGAGTACACTTTTTGCAGGGTTCTGAGAATAAAAGGCAATACGAAGACGCAGATGGCAATCCAATTAGTAGGAAAAAAATGAAGAAACTCAGAAGGATAAGTCGACGACCAGAAAAACCTTCACATATTCCGAGCGAAAGGCCTATTTGTGAGAAGTGTGTCAATCCCTTGGTAAGTGTCTTTCTTTGATCTAACTTCATCTACGAAATTTACAGTTAAAGTTGTATTTTATGACGCAGCTCACATAGATTGACAGATTGTTCCAAAAGCTTTAAAAAACCTTAGTGCTTTCAAGGATCTAATGTTGAAAGAACCAAAAATTGAGTTTGAGAACAATGTTCAGTCCTCTAGGCCTTTTATTTTATTGCTGTGCTTTTAAATGCCTAAAATTTTGAGAAGCTTACATAATTACGTGTGAATTTGATCTTTTGGTATATACACCTTGTTTCAGTGGTCAATAAATTAACGCACATTTTATCGAATTTGATACCGCTATTAGATTGAAAGAATCGAAGATGAAGTTTTAGAACCATATATTTCCATTTTCCATATACAATTCTGCTTTATTCTTTTTACTATATTTTCAAATATTTGACACTATAAAACTCTCGATATTTCCATTAAATATCCGCGAACACGAAAACAATGAAGGACATTGGAGAATTTATCAAAATCGATGCAGCGGTTGTTGAGATTGCGCAGTTGTAAAAATGACAACAGAAAGTCGACACGTGGTGGGGTTTTAAACACGTCAATAAATCCATTTGTTTTCATTAGAAATTATTTGCCCACTTTTTGCATTTTTGAAAAGTTCTTTTATTTTCAGGGTTCCAAATGTGAATATAAACTTTGTAAAAAATGTTGCAAGGAAAGGTGTTACGTCGATAATCTTAACTGCGAAGGACACAGGATCTTGGTGAAGAAAAGAAGAGAAATGGCGAAGTTTTATGCTAGTCAAGACAATAAAAATAAAATTGAAAACGGTATATCGTGAACAGAATATAAGTTTTTAACGAATTTTTTCGTTTTATTTCTGAATTTAAACTGCAAAAAATTGAAAAAACCAATTCTGTACTCCATGTAAAAGTGTGAAAGTGTAAAAGTGCAACAAATCATCTCAATTTCGGAAATATTCCTTGTTTTGAAGATCTGTTGAAACAGCTGAAATTTTTTATTTTAGTCAAACGAGACTCAAATTATCCAAAATTCGAGGTTTCATCTTGATAGAAAGCCTAATCAAGGTTTTCGATTTTTTAGGCAAACCTGAGGATTTGAAGATATATGCATTTTTGATTTTTTGTCAAACGAGACCGAAACTCAAAACTGTGACTGAATTTGTTATCAGCACACTCAAATAATCCAAAAGACAAAGTTTTATTTTAATAGAAAGCCAAATAAAGATTTTCGACTTTTTGGGTGAACTCGAAAATCTAAAAGATCTGAAATTTTTGAATTTCGTCATACGCTACTGAAACTAAAAACAGCGACTGCATTTATAATCAGCACCCGCAAATTATCCAAAACGCGAGGTTTCATCTTAATAGAAAGCCAAATAAAGATTTTCAATTTTCTTAGGTAAGCCCGCCGAAGATCTGAAATTTTTGATTTTCACCAAACGAAACTGAAACTCAAAACTGCGACGGGATTTGTAATCAGCACTCTCGAATTATCCAAAAACGAGGTTTCATCTTAATAGAAAGCCAAATAAAGATTTTCGATTTTTTAGGGGTAAGCTCATTGAAGATCTGAAATTTTTGATTTTCGCCAAACGAGACTGAAACTCAAAACTGCGACGGGATTTGTAATCAGCACTCTAAAATTATCCAAAAAAACGAGGTTTCATCTTAATAGAAAGCCAATATAAAGATTTTAGATTTTTTAGGTAAGCTCATATCGAAGATCTGAAATTTTTGATTTTCCTCAAAGAAGACTGAAACTCAAAACTGCGACTGAATTTGTAATCAGCACCATCAAATTATCCAAAACACGAGGTTTCATCTCAATAGAGAAAGTCAAATAAAGATATTCGATTTTCTAGGCAAACCTAAAAATCTGCCCGAAAATCTGAAATTTTTTATTTTCATCAAACGAGACTGGAACTGAAAACCGCGACCGGATCTGTAATCAGCATCCTCAAATTATCCAAAAAAACGATGTCTCATCTTATCTGTTATCTTAAATACTTTACAATTTTTTTAGACCACTGTAGTATAGCTCTGCTTACTTGCTTTATCGTAGAACAATTATTAAACACAGTAGGTATTAACTTAATATAATCTGTAATATACTATTATTATTACTTGGAATATTATATAGGTATTATCTGGAAATATTCAGCAGAATTAAACCGTACGAAATTTTTTTCAAGGTTCCAGAATGGTAAGTTTCAAAGCATTTTTCCAACATACTAAAAAACCCTGTAAAAGATACAGATGACGACGAGTGAAATTATCGATTTTTCAACATCCCTATTTGCCTATAACCTATCCCCATTCAATATGACACCGTCCATCTCAAAATCGGTGACTATGCCCAGCGCGTAAGCAAAAAAACTACAAACATAACTATACACGACAACGCAATAAAAGCAGGCTCGATGCTTTTTGTACTCCCGAAAGAAGTTTTTTGCTATTGCCATTGCATCACAAGTTGAAATAAGAGCCTATTTGAACCGACCTTAGGTAGCGCTGTCACAATATTTAGGCGCCAATCAGGTACACGAAAATATTTCTTTCCAATCCCAGTCGCTCTGAAGCATTCGCGCCGAATAGACTTCATTTGTTTCTTGCGTTTTTTGTTGGTTAGTTTCACGCTTTGTGAGCGTGGATCGGCGGTATTCCTTCTAGCTTTTGGTCAAGTATTGTTAACATAGTGATTCTTAAGTTTAGCAGAAATGTGTCCAGTGCGTGTAAAGAACTTATCGAGAGCCGCGTGCCTTTAAATTTCATATTTGATCGTCGCGAAAACCTGAACCTGCGAACTATATGAACTGTGCAACTTCGCTTCTGAGAGTGTAAACTGTGGTTGTGGAAATTAAGCAGGAAGATCTCTGAAGTTGAGTCCAAAGATCATCTACGAAGGTGAGTGAAAGACATTCAAGCTGACGCTTCATTTGCATTCAATTTTCTCCTATATTCTTCAATATCTTGCAGTTGTTGTACGTTGTACTGCCAGAATTGCTCAAGTATTGTAGCTACTTTGGACATCCCAAAACCATTTTTGTGAAAACTGCTTTCCTGGAATAACCTCTTTTTTTTTGTTTAGTTTAGCAGCATAAACTTCTGAGGTTATTAGCCGCGTGACTCAGATTTATAGAGATTTATAAAAAGTCTTATGGACTCTTTAATTTGCTTATTTATTCGAATTCACGTTTTATATAAATATGGGCATGGATAAGTTGGTCCATAAAGGCTCCCTTAGAGTGCTATAAGGTAAGAGGTAACGTAAGACGTAAGAAAATAAACCTGTGGAATCAGATGAGAGCACTCTAAATTATACTTAAGTTTTACGTGAAGCCTGGTATGAAGTTTTTTCGTTATTATGAATAATGAATAATATGAAAGTTTTCTTTATAAGCACAGCCTCATATCATTATAATCCGAAATATGGAGTTCTTTATAAACAATACGTTAATCAATGCTTATACTGTAGGTTTTTTCTTTATTTAAGTGGCTTTATATTCTTTGACATGAAAACTGTACTATATCGTTTGAGATTTCTAGTAGCTTTTGTTTTTTAGTGCCAAAGACAGTATAGAACTATAGAGGTTTGGTTTTGGAGTTACTGTGCATTATTTCAAATTTTGCACTGTGATAAGAGTTTTCTTAGGTAGTTTCTAAGTTTCTTCTGATGAAATGAACGTAATTTTTATTATTAACTTACTAAAGCAGCTCATCATTCAGCTACGTATCTATCTATGAATGTTAGCTTTTAGCAATAAAAAAATTACATATGTTTGGGTCACGCAAAGAAGCAGGACCTGCTTTTTTTTGGGGTGCTTAAAATTTAAAAACTCGTCATATTATGTTAACTTTCACATTTCTAGTCCCCTGATCATCAGATGTAAATTTCTTAGAAGGTTTAATGTTGCAAGGTCTCAATACCATACATTAACAAATTCATTCATAAACTATTGCTATTTTTGATGAAAGGCACAGAAGCAAAAGTAGTTTCATTTCTTTAACGTTTTAGAAAACTGGGTATATATGTATTTACAAGAATTTTGGTGGATTTTTAAGGTCAAAACAATACTATTGCGCAACATATAAGTACATTTATTTTATTGCAGCGTTAAAAAATTATTTGCGGCAATTCTCTGTTATATCTCTAAATAAACGAACTGGGCGATTTCTTCAAAATTTAGTGTATATCTATCTAATAGAATAAAATGTCACGTTTTTAAGCGGTTGGTTTTGTTCAAAATTTTTTCAACGAGACGGAAATCGCAAAAGTAGTTTGAAATTGTATTAAACATCAACCCAATCTCAATCAAATCGTCAGAGTGGTTTTAAACATATGAGGCCTTTACGGAAACTATGATCGGGTTAACCCGATCAGTTAGATCACTGATCTTGACGTTCGGAAAGTGATCTGGGATCTGTCAGAAATAGGGTAGTTCACTCTTGTACAGTAAGTGATTACGACCGGATGATTCAGATCAGTAGCTGCTTTACTTTACTTTACCATCTGTTTTTTATTGTTAATCCAACTTTTTCGTTGTTCGATGTCTGTTAAATTAATGGAATCATCAATCGCACTTGACAGCTGTTTGACATATAACTGATCTATCCGGATCCAGATCAGTGTTTCCGTAAAGGCCTCTTTTTAAATAACTCCATACGAAATAAAGATATACAACATCTCAAATAAACAAAGCAGGCATAGCGCTGGGTTTTTTCTAGGCATCAGGATTTTTTGCTATCGCCGGTGTAAATTGAAATGAAAACTTTTGGATTCGACTGTAGAGTGCGCTGACGCAGTACTTACGCGCCGATTTGAATTTGTCTTGTCAGATAATAATTTGATTCCCGTCTTTGTGAATGCGGTTCGGGGTTTTCGTTAGTTTTTGGTCGAATATTGTTTATAGACTGATTATAAAGTTTAACGGAAAGGTGTCTAGTGCGCATACAGTGTAGACATGTTTGCCATTAAACTTTGCACATTCTGCTTTCGCGAAAAACATAACCTATAAAAATTGTTGCAGTTGCAGCCTTGGTTCCTGAGGTTTCCTGTGTCTTAAGTTTGGGTACCAAAAGAAAGACCTCTTCGCTCTTCACGAGGTTGGATGAGTTGCTTCGACGTGTCCGAGGGTAAACTGATGCTTTATCTATATGCTAGAAAATGGTGATATTTTGTATTTATTTCTGTTTTGATGCTAAACATTTTGAGTGATTGAGAATGTAGCTGAACATTTTCTAAAATCCTTTTTATCATATATCTACTCTCGAATTTATAAAATTGCTTAATGTTCATATTATTTCATACAGGATAGTCATTTGAAAACTTTCCAGCATCGGATTACGAATATTATTTCAAAATGCGTCGGAAGCATGGCATGGGTTTCTTGGGTAGACTTATACAGGGTGGCCAATCGGGTGACGATAATAACTTTTTTTTAGATAGCCCGTACCGAGACCTATCCAAAACACCCCCATGTATGTGTACCGATTATTGATAGTTTTCGAGTTATGATTTTTTTTTGAAAACTTACAGATTTTCCAGTTTATCCAAGAAATCGTCAAAAACAAAAACAAGAATGCTTTTTGTCTTTTATTTTTTTCTGCAGTTATACTCAGTATTAAGCCTATTTTAATATTCAATAAAAATGACCTGTACATCCGAACAATAATTAAGTACAGTTTGGACCCAAAGTTTGAAATCTCTGTTTTTAGTCAGGAGACTAAAACCTTCAAAATAAAATTAAAAATACTGATGCCTGGTTCTGGAGCTTCAAACTAATCTTAAAAACTTTGCAAGACATTGCACTTTCGAAATAATAATGAAAAAGTAGCACTTACGGGGACATTTTGCGCCGTACGTGAGTGTTAAAGGTAAAAAAGGTGATAATTGACGAATTTCCAAAATGATTTGAAAAACTATTATTTTGCTTTATTATGACAAATTAAAGAAAAAAAAAAACTCGTAACATCTAATGAACCCGATAATCATTGATGTTTTGATGACTTTTAATAAAAAAACTAATACCCAAATTGTGATTTTTGAAGTGTTTTTGCTATGTACTATTGAACTTCTGCTAAATTAAGTTGTATGGAAAGTTAACAAAGGAAAGGAATAATAAAACAATAATCTGACTTCCAATTTCATGGTAGAATTACCTGGGAAGCGATGTCATAACATACGCCATCCCTTTCTTTCAGAGTAGCTTTTTGCGAGCGCATGTCGGTGAAGCGCAGTTGTGTTAATTAATTTTCGGTAATAGGCAAGACAATGTTCGGATGGACCTAAAAAGGTGATTTATATCGCTAGGTCTTCCTTGACCGGTCAGTAGACAGCCTATCATGAATACAACAAGTTTTTCAGTTTTTCAACCCCCACTTCCCAAACACCCAAATTCCACCCCCACCCAAAAAAATGCAGAAAATGATCAAGAACCTCTAAAACGCCTAAAAACGAAGTTTGAGGAATATTTGAAATGTTTGTTTTAATTACTCCGCCGCCCATATACCGATTTCCAAAATTATAGAGGCATTACCTACTAAGACCCCACAGCATATTGCTGCCCAAATTTCATCATTCCATGCAGCGGTTACTGAGATTACGAGGCTAGAAAAACGCGTACAGACAGACAGACCGACAGGCAGAACGACGGAAATGAGTGACGTGGATTTTCGTCATGTACACATTATAAAACGCCCAAAAACCTATTACCTCAAAATCGAAATTTTCACGATCACAATCCTCCCCTCACCTATCGGTGTGGGAAGTAAAAGGGATGGCATATGCTACGATAACGCTTCCCCGATAATTCCGCCATGGAATTAAAAGTCAGATTGTTATTTTATTATTTGTTTCCTTTGTTAACTTTCCATACAACTTAATTTAGCAGAAGTTCAATAGTACACAGCAAAAATCACAGGTATTAATTTTTTTTATTAAAAGTGATTAAAACATCAATGATTATCGTGTTTATTAGTTGTTATGAGTTTTTTTTCTTTAATTTGTCATAATAAAGTAAAATAATAGTTTTTTAAATCATTTTGGAAATTCGTGAATTATCACCTTTTTACCTTTAACAGTCACGTACGGCGCAAAATGCCCCCATAAGTGCTATTTTTTCATTATTATTTCGAAAGTGCAATGCCTTGCAGAGTTTTTAAGATTAGATTGGAGCTCCAGAACCAGGCATAGGTATTTTTAATTTTCTTTGAAGGTTTTGGTTTCCTGACTAAAAACAGAGATTTCAAACTTTGGGCCCAAACTGTACTTAATTATTGTTCGGATGTACAGGTTCTCCTTATTGGATATTAAAATAGACTTAATACTGAATATAATTGCAGAAAAAAATATAAGCCAAAAAGCATTCTTGTTTTTGTTTTCGACGATTTCTTGGAAAAACTAGAAAATCTCTAAGTTTTCAAAAAAAAAAATCATAACTCGAAAACTATCAATAATCGGCACATATACATATGGGGGTTGTTTTGGACAGGTCTCGGTACGGGCTATCTAAAAAAAATTATTATCGTCACCCAATTGGCCACCCTGTATGAACTAATAAATTAACTAACTATTTTATTTATTTTTAATTTAAACTCTATACATTAGCAACCAGTATTTCGATTTCTTTGTCGATAACGTAGTGATATCTGTTATTTGAGATGAAATAGAATGCAGCCTTGTTACTCTGAAAGATGACTACTTTCCCAACCAAAAGTTGTCCTTGGTGTTCGATTCTCCCAATCAAGAGTTTGTACCTCAGGTTGAAGTCTACCCCTGCTACTATCGGGTACTCTTTTTTCAATATGTTGTCGATGTTTCTGCAGCTTGTCTTTACCCAACGTACTTCAGAGAGAGGATTTGCACAGAGAATCTGTAAGATAAAGGTATACGTAATAATAATAATAATAATAATATGTCTTTATTCAGCAAAAATAAATAATTACATTTCTTCGATAACAATAAAGGAAAAAAAGTAATGCTTGCCGAAATGGCGGAGTTCAGTAACGCATCACACAGTGGTGAGACGAAACTGTTGTAAAATCGTTATCTGGCTTCCTATCAGGACGAAAATTCGTATCGTTTATAGTTTGATGGTGCTAATTTCAAATTTGGCCGTTGTTTTGAGTTTCAGCCTCAGATAAAGAAAAAAATTTACAGACCCCTCAGATCTTCAAGTTCACCCTAAATATCTAAAACTGTTATCGGGCTTCCTATCAGGACGAAAACTCGTTTGCTGTATAGTTTGAAGGCGACAATTTAAAATCCGGTCGTTTTTTTGAGATTCAGTCTCGGGTAAAAAAGATCAAAAATTTTCAAGCCCTCATCAGATCTTCAAATTCACCCTAAATATCTAAAATCGTTATCTTCCTTCCTATCAGGACGAAAACTCGTATGGTGTCTAGTTTGAGGGTGCCAATTTCAAATCTGGCCGTTATTCAGAGTTTCAGCCTCGGGTAAAAAGGATCAAAAATTTTCAGGACCTCAGATCTTCAAGTTCACCCTAAATATCTAAAATCGTTATCTAGATTTCTATCAGGACAAAAACTCGTATGGTGTCTAGTTTGAGGGTGCCAATTTCAAATCTGGCCTTTGTTTTGAGTTTTAGCCTCAGTTAAAAAAGATCAACAATTTCAGGTCCTCAGATCTTCAAGTTCAGCCTAAATATCTAAAATCGTTATCTAGCTTCCTATCAGGACGAAAACTGGTATGGTGTCTAGATTGAGGGTGCCAATTTCAAAGCTGGCCATTGCTTTGAGTTTTAGCCTCAGGTAAAAAAGATCAACAATTTCAGGTCCTCAGATCTTCAAGTTCACCCTAAATATCTAAAATCGTTATCTAGCTTCCTATCAGGACGAAAACTCGTATGGTGTCTAGATTTCAAAGCTGGCCGTTGCTTTGAGTTTTAGCCTCAGGTAAAGAAGATCAAACATTTTCAAACCGTCAGATCATCAAGTTCACCCTAAATATCTAAAATCGTTATCTGGCTTCCTATCAGGACGAAAACCTGTATCGTGTATAGTTTGAGGATGCCAATTTCAAATTCGGCCGTTGTTTTTGAGTGTCAGCTTCAGATAATAAAGAAGGTCAACAATTTGCGAACCCTCAGATCTTCAAGTTCACCTCAAGTATCTAAAATCATTATCTGGCTTCCTGTCAGGACGAAAACTCGTATCGTGTAAAGTTAGGGGGTGCCAATTTCAAATCCGGCCGTTGAGTATCCTGTCAGGACAAAAAATCTATCCCCAGGCACGTATCCAGGATTTAGTTTCGGGGGGTGGGGGGGGGGGGGGGGGCTCATATTACAGTTGGTACCTTTTAATTTTGCTTGCCTGATACTTGATCAAGCAAACAAAATTTGGAGGGGGGGGGGGAGGGTGCAGATTAGGGTTGCTGTTAGACGTATGCGTTTGTGGGGGGGGGGGGGAGGTCGGTCTCCCTGAGGCCTGTACATCTCATCAAGTATAGTCAGGAACCTTAAGGCCCGATCAAACAGGGCGTTCTAGAACGCGGCGTTCTCTAAAGGGCCCCACAGACATCGTTCTTTTTCATCAGGTTTGCACGACGTGCCAACCGATGTCGGTTAAACCGATGGCACGATACCTCCACACACTGTTCGGTTTTCTTTCAGTTTCTCGCAAATTTTTGGTCCGATAAACATGGATAATACTTTAGCATTGGCGGCGGCTTTAGCTATTGAAGTGAAATACAGCTAAAAAAAACGTTCTAAATGGGTGAAACAGTGGCTTTTAAGAAGAGGCCAATTCTGCCATATAAATCTATTAGAAGAATTGCGTCTGGAACCAGGGGATTGGTACAATTATTTGAGGACGGATGAAGAAACATACTTAGAATTACTTAATTCAGTAGCACCTCTAATAAAAAAACAGGATACTTGGATGAGACGAAGTATTTCCCCTCATGAACGTCTGACAGCTACATTGAGATTCCTTGCTATGGGTAGAAGCTACGAGGATTTGAAATTTTCAGTTGCGATATCCCCCCAAGCTTTACAAATTATACCTGAAACCAGAACGACACTGCAAAATCTTGTCGTAATTGCACGATGAACGGCCACACATGTACCGAGTTGCACGATGGCGTTCGAAACCGACGGGTAAAATCAAGCTCGAACAGATTTTTTGGAACGACGGTCAACACGACGGTTTTTCGGCACACACGGACCGAAATGAGTGTGATCGGTTGGCACGTCGTGCAAACCTGATGAAAAAGAACGATGTCTGTGGGGCCCTTAACAATACAACGGAACGCTGTAACGCGGCGTTCTAGAACGCCGTAACGCCCCGTTCTAGAATGCCTTCTGTTTGACCGGGCCTTGAGTTCATCTATGTTTGAATCATCAGACATCTTTTGACAAAAATTGGCGTAACGCTTTTGCCCAACCCGTGAAACAGGCCTGTTTGGTACAAACAACGGAATGCTGTAACGCGGCGATGTCTAACGCCGTGTTCTAGAAGGTCCTGACCTGGCCTATATACCTAGATTATTCGATAGAATCTGATATAGGTATATCCATTTCTAATTACTGTCACTGTCACTCAGACATCACATCCAAATTTCAAGTTCCAAACAACGTTAAAATTGATGAAGAATGCATGATGCTGCTCAGGGTGGATCCAGTGAAGGTGAACCCATTGAAAGGCGGAAAGGCGGAGGCAACGTGGAAGCAGCAGCATATTTAGGTTAGAAAAATTTCAAATGTACATTTTCAAGTTATCAAAGCCAATACCTCACACAAGGCGTAGCCTTCGAGGAGGCAATTATTTGTAATGAATAGTACAAATAAATTATAATAAATCATAATGTCAACTCACTTCAACGTTACTGGCTGCTACAGGCCTCAGCAGGGCCCCCACTTGCACTTCAGCTGTCGAATTGATACCCAGAGGAGCGACTTCGTGTTTCCCGGTATTCCACAGGGCTCCGCGCCCCACGTAAATTTCATTTCCGTTTCCATCATGGCCTCCTACCACTGCGTCAACTGGAATTATTTTTCCGTAGGATCTCCAATAGAAGTTGATGCAATCCAGGGAAACGTTTGACACGTGCTCTGAAAGTTAAGCCGGAAAAGGATCAGCATACCCTAAACGCATAAACCGTCTATACACAATAAGCAATCATGATTACAGTCAACGTGATGAAACATTTCAAAATTATACCCCTGGCGGATAGAAGAGTAATATCCGATATCTATTACCTGCACAAAATTGTCAATAATCTCATTGCTAGCAAAAATTAATTTTTATGTGCCAACAAGGCCCAATCCTAGACATTGTATATACTTCAACATCCCATTCTGCAGAACAAATTTGGGTTTGAATTCTCCACTTGTAAGAATGCAAAGAAATTTGAATACTTTTGGCAGAGACGCCGATATTTTTAGCCATCAGTTTTCATCATTTAAGCGTTTACTAAAAAACAAATTTTTATCCGCAACTCCGTCTTGACCAAAATTGTTCTGCGTGGTAGTACCTAATCTAGTGACAATTATTGTAGTTTAAAATTGTCCAGCTTTAACATCTTACGTTCTATCTTGTTAAGATTGTAATGAACATATACTTGTAACTTAGTGCAAAAACTATGATGTGGATGTCATTTTGGAGATTTTCTCTGTTGATATCCCAAATTGTGTGAAATAAATAAATAAATAAATATACTCTGTTACCACAATTGGTGGTACCAGATTCAAGAAGATTTTTGATGTTTGTCTTGAATCTAGATGAAGTATTAGAGACAATCATTCACATCTTATGCAAGACACCAAGACCTGTGTTTGCAAAAGCTGTGAATGAGTGACTCTAGTCCTCCATCTTTCCCAGCTGTACTTTCTAAAGCGTCAAGTGATAACTCAAAACGGTCAAGTTAGGTTTCCAACTCGTCACTTGTAATTTCAAACTGTCAGGTGTAATTTATACCTGTCATTTTGAATTTATAATTGGCGATTCCAATTACCGATGAGGGCTCTGGCGTTTGTAAACAAATATGGAGGATAGCAGGTATCCTGCACGCTGTAACACGCTTTTGGAGGAAATGCGTGGCAATGAATGCTTTTATCATAGTCTTTTTGGAGTGGCAATCATAAACACTACAGTTTGTATTAAGCTTGCTAGCCTTTCTTGATTTGAAGCCTGGTGTAGATGCCATATTCTTGAAAATAGCGTATGAAGAAGGTCCGAAGAAATATTCTAACACAATATATACCAATTAACAAAGCACAAACTCGAAAACACGACTGAACGAAGAAACATAAACGGCATATAAGCGGTTAATGGCATGTTAATTGTGCGCCGTCCGAAAGTCGAGTACCTGCTTTGTCAGTGTAGATTTTTGCCGCTAGAGGTCTCATCGATTTTTGGAATTGCCAATTGACGAGTTGAAAAATTAACTTGACCGTTTTGAATTATCACTTGTCGCTTTGGAAACTACAGTTGGAAAAGGCCTGGGGAAAAGGTGTAGAGCCGAGTGTAGAGCTAAAATCAGGTATCAAATTTCATCCAATCTGGTGTCATCAATTGTGGTACCAAGGTATAGACATGGAGCTTGGAGTAACGACTTTTTAAGACGAATTTTAAATTACAAATTAAGGTTTTCTTCTAAAATTATACAATTTTGTGACCCTATACCGAAGTTTTGGTTAACCGATCACATAACAAAAATTAAAAATCCGATGGACAAGATTTTGCCAAACGGTCTTTTGAAATTTTGCACTCTCCGAGATCCATTATGCCTGTAGAGCTTAAATGCAATCTTATTGCCTGTGTTTGCCACATTTACCACAAGTTTGTGGTACCAATGGACAACTAGAAAAATGGGCAATTTTTTACCGTAAAGTGCACCGTATACCAAGTATTTGGTGATTTTTCAAGATAAGTTCATTTTTTCGTGACGTTTCTTGCTGTCACTTTTCAACACATGCGGATTTTGACACCATCTCGCGAATTGTATGATACATGATCACTTTCTTGTAGTCGATAATGACGTGATAGCTAATTTTCTAAGGACTAATACCAAAAATTCCAAAATCCGACAATAAAACTTTATTAGGGCTTTCGTTTGGAGGTCTGCATTTTAATGAAAATCTATAAAAATCAACTAATCTCTGAAACAGTTGAAAATGGGACCCTACTTTATATGACCTTTTTTGTTGGAAATGAGCCTATACCGTTTTCTTCTAAAGTATTTTCCACTCGTCATAGAACCATGGGCGTAGTTAAGTCCCTGAATCTGGGGGGGCTTAAGTCCCTGGATCTGAGGACTGCCCAAGATAGAATAAACTTAACAAAACGAATTATTTTTAGATTTTTGGGGGGCTGATTTCATCCTTGGGGGGCTTAGCCCCCCCAAGCCCCCACCTAACTACGCCTATGCATAGAACGCCCTGTATACAGGGTGTTTCCCAATTAAATGTCAATATTTATGGGGGCAGTTTTTAGGTCCATTTTAAGAAGAAAACTTCATGTTAACGTATGGCCCAAACGTCTTACCTTTTGAGATACAGGGTGGTAATGTTTTCAAAAATAAATAGTTTATTATTCTCTACTATACCACTTCAGATATTTAATGAAATTCGTCATACATGTACCATGAATCAAGAGGCATTTTCTAATGTATCACTTTTTCTTAAATTTCCACCAGTGGCTTTCTTACGTAATTTGACCTGCCTATTTTGGTAGACATTGATGGTACGCCACTGATTTCTCCTAAAATAAAGATTATTTTTGAAACCCCCACTCATTTCTAACCAAAGTTGAACACCTGATTTTTTCAATCCGATACACGGTTTCGCTTAAAAAATTGAAAACCGTTTCTCTGCATGATCACAACAATATCATTAATATGACAATATCACCATGCAGACATACGTAGATTTTATTTTTTCAGATGAAACCCGTACGTCGGACTAAAAAAATCCAAGAGATGAAATCTGCTCATAACTGAATACAGATTTCAATTTTTTTTATTTTAAGAAAAGTCAGTGGCGTGCCACTGACTGTCCAAATAATATTTGGGACTATGTTAATTGGGTCGGCAATGGTTAAAATCGAGAGTTTTTTTGTGAATGATGTCAAAAGAATCTAGTCTTTAGTTATTAATCAGTGGCCGCAATCACAGGATGTAAATAATCAGTGAAATCAGTGACGTAGGTACCATCAATATCTGCCAAATTAGAAATTGGAAAAAATAAAAAATGCCTCTTGATTCGTAGTGCATGTATGACGAATTTCATTAAAATATATGAAGTGGTATTGTAAATATTAATAATAAATTATTTATTTTTGAAAACATTACCACCCTGTATCTCAAAAGACGTTTAGGACATACGTTCATAATTATGAAGTTTTTTCTTAAAATGGACCCAAAAATCGCCCCCATAAATGTTGACATTCAATTAGGAAACATCCTGTATACTTTCAGAATCCAATGTAGATTATGCACTTTGATACTTACCTCCTTCAGCATAGACAATACAACTAAGCAGTACCACAAAGGCAGAAATTCCTACTGATTTCATTTTGGCTACCTGGAGGGATTTGTATTAGTTGAATCGTAAACTTTAAAGTGATTAAAGTTTGGCAGATATGGTACTTATATTTAAAAACCTCTACGCATATCATTAGCATCAGCATGATATTTCAAAATATAAGATGATCGATAATTGCTTTCGAGTATCAAAAAAAAACTGTGTAAAGTTCGATAGGCAAATTTTCAGCTAAAATATTATTCAAATTCCTTGGAGATTTCACCTACGTATACGTTCTGATAGTGACATACAATTATTCTATAAAAAATTAAGAAAACATCCTTGCCACACTTTAAATTTTTTTTAAATCTTCCTTGTTACGAAACAAGACATTGTTGATGCACAAAGTATATAAATCCACTAGGCATCAAGATTTTCTTTATCTCATTCCATCAATTTTCAAATTTGATCAAGGGTTCAAATTTTACCGGGTGTACTAGAATTTCCTTGATAAGTAATATTTTCGTAACGAGTTCTAATTCTGCATTCAAAACATTTTTTTGTACGTCATCCTCGAACCCACCCTATTTTTTTGCTTTCAAACAGCACCCCATAGGTTTTCCTACATAAATGATATCCGTATTTGATCTAAAATCCTGTAGTACCTTTCATATTATATGCAACCTACTTTATTTCGTAAAAAAATATTGGTTTGTGTATCAAGTCGAAAGGACTACAAGATTTTAAATAAAATAATGACTTCGTTTATGTAGGAAGAACTGTGGAGTGCTATTTAAAAAAAGATTAGGGGTCAGATTTACTGGTTGAAGTACAAAAAAATGTTTCGGAAGCATGGTATGATAGGTCATTCAGTACCCTTGAAAGGCCCACTTGATTTCCCTTTTCATCTGTCTTTGATACGAAAATATTACGTCTCAAGCAAATCCTTATTTTATTTATATCTTATGCTTACGAATTTACGAAAAAAGTAGGTTTGTATATAAAATCAAAGGTACTTTAATATTTTAAATAAAATAAGGACTTAATTTTTGTAGGAAAAACTATTGGGTGCTATTAGAAAAAAAGTTGGGGGTGTGTTTTAAGGGTTGAAGTACAAAAAATGTTTTAAAAGCATGGTATGTAGACCCTATAGTACTTTCAAACTTCCCACTCAGTTTTTGTTTGAACATGTTTTTCTAATATATTACCTGGCAAGGAAATTCTGAGACACTCGGTATATCATTTAATCAGAAGCTTTATAAGTCTGAAGCATGCTAAATTAATTCAAGTGTATGAGTAGACGTGGTTGACAAATTTAGATATCTAAAAATTTAAATAAAAGTTTTTTCACTAGAATTGTATGCTATGGCTACAATATTTTATAAAACATTTTTTCCTTCTAGTATTGATTAAGCATTTTGGAGTTATATCATCATGATTCTCATTCTCTCTGTAAATAGTCCTGTTAATAAATATTTTTTTTAAATATATGCATGATCATCATAGTCACAATGTTTTAACAGACATGTTGTGAACTCGTAAAATGCATTAAGTCGGAGCTAGAGTATTACCGACACGAATATTATCAATAGCTTTGAGCACTGTAGCTCGCCATCGTTCGCGATTTGTTGTCAGTTTAGTGGCGCTCTTGACACTCATATCCAGCAACTGTTTCGTCGTATCCACCCAGCGTGTAGGGGGACGGCCACGGCGCCGTCCACTCGGGGCATGACCCTGAACTACAAGTTTCTCCATATTATCGCTTCTTTGTATATGTCTGAAGAATGTAAGCATTCTCGTCGACACAATCGAGGATAGTCTCTTTGGATTACCGACCTCATCCAGTATGGAGACGTTAGTTCGATGGGCGGTATAAGGAACTCTCAACATTCTCCTCCATGTCCACATTTCAAAAGCGTCTATGCGAGCTCGATCTGCCTTTTTAAAAGTCCAAGTTTCCGAGGCCTACAAAAATGTGGAGAACGCAAGAGACTGAACCAGCGACATTTTTGTAGCTTTAGTGATGTTATGGTCACGCCATATTTTAGTAAGCTTTGTCATGGCCACACGTGCCTGTTGAATGCGCCGTCGAATCTCATTTTCACAGCTACCCGAATTATCGATCAAAGAACCGAGGTATATAGAACTTTGAACTACTTCACAACGGCCTATTGACTTTATTTCTCGATAATTATCATGTTCTCTATCTACGATCATAACCTTGGTCTTATTGTAGTTAATACCAAGCCCATACTCTGCACTACGTTGTTCTAAGATGTTTAATAGAGCTACTAGTTCTTCCTGAGAAGCTGCAATAAGGGTTGTATCGTCAGCAAATCTTAAGTTGGAGATTTTGCTTCCGCCAATAGTTACACCGCCATTCCAGTTGTCTAATACCTGTCTCGTCACAAATTCAGAGTAAATGTTAAACAACATCGGAGATAATACACATCCCTGACGAACTCCTTTTCTGGTTGCAGTTTGACTAGACAGGTTACCATCAATTCTTACACGAGCCGAATTAGATTCGTAGAGTTGCTGTATGAGAAATACTAGGTGATAAGGAACTCCCACAGAGATGAGGATTTCCCACAGTTTAGGCCACTTTACGTTATCAAACGCCTTAGAATAGTCCACAAAGCAGATAAAAACAGGAAAATAATGCTCTCTGGCTTTTTCAATAATTTGTCTTAAGTTTAAGATCTGTTCACGCGTACCGCGTCCTTTTACGAAACCTGCCTGCGCCTGAGAAATTTGCCAGCCAATAAGACCCTCCAAACGAGATTGTAAAATATACAGTAGAACCGTACTTGCATGAGAGATTAACGAAAGTAGGCGATAATTGTCTGGATTTGTTGGAGATCCCTTTTTATGAAGTGGAACAAAAATTGATGTGCACCATTCATCTGGCCAAACACCGGAGGACCACTCTTACAAATATTATGTAAAAGGGAGATGCCGTCGTCACCCAACCATTTCAACGTTTCAGCAGAAATAACATCAATGCCTGTAGCTTTGTTAGTTTTTAGCTTGTTGAGGGCATGTTCCACTTCAGACAAAAGAATATCCGGTTCGTGTTCAAAATCCAATGAGAGGGCGTGAAGGCCATCCTCATGGTACAGATTTTCGCAATAATTTCGCCATACCTCAATAACCTCATGCAAGTTGGTAATTAGCTCTCCCTCAGGATTTTTAACAGCCCAAGATTTGGGTTTAAAATACCGACTGAGGCATTTGACCTTAAAAAACATCTCTTTCGGATGGTTAGTATTGGCATGCATCTCTATTTCCCTGCACAATTGCTGTAGATAAGAGTTCTTATCTTTCCGGCATAATCTTTGAATCTCGCGTGAGAGCTGTCTATATGTGTGTTGCTCTGTATCTGAATCCAGACCTGAAATCTTAAGGCTTCTACGTGCCTCAATAACGGACAGTGTGTGGCTACTAACCCATTGTTGTCTTGGTTGAGTGCTACCCTTTGGTTGGCTTATCTGGGCAGCATGTAAAAGCACATTTTTTAATGATAGCCACATATCATTTGAACTTGACATATCTGTTATAGAGGCATCCCGAAAAGGCTCTGAACATTTTGACCGAAAAAAAGAAGGGTCAGCGATCTCCATCCGTACTATCCGCTTAGAACGTGGACATACCTTCAGTTTCAACTGAAGTTCGCACAGAAGTAACTGATGGTCTGAGCCGCAGTCTGAGCCTGGTAGAGTCTTACAAAGGCTAATGGATGACTTCCACCGTGTACGAACTAAAATGTAACCAATTTGATTACGAAATCGTCCGTCGGGAGAGGTCCAAGTATACAGGCCCCGTGGATGTTGTGAAAACATAGTGTTGGCAATTGAGAAATTATGGTCAATACAGAATTGAAGCAGACGTTGACTCCTTTCATTTCTGACACCAAGACCGAATTTACCAATATGTGCCCTAAGATGATGTTCATCATCAATGGTTTGACCAACCTTTGAGTTAAAATCGCCTAAAATGAGGACCATTTCCCGATTCGAAAAAGATTCAAGTGCAGACTCAAGATCGTTGTAAAAAGATTCGATCGTTTCCTCATCCGAATTTGACGTAGGCGCATAGATTTGCACAATGTTAATCGGTGTAGGGTTCGCATTGATACGTATTGTTATAATTCTGTCACTAATACACGTGTAACCAAGAATGGCCCTTGCGTGCGCTTTCGCCACCCAAAAGCCAACACCGTTAACACTTTCATCAGATTTACCTGAAAAGCAAATAAAATTCCCCTTGCTAGAAGTAAAATGACCTGTGTCTCTATATGAGTCTCAGATAATCCAGCAATGGCTATTTTATTTGCTGTAAGCTCTTGTTCGACGATGCCGAGCTTTCCTATAGCCTGAAGACCTCTAACCTTCCAAGTTGCCAGGCGATGTTTTCGGCGCGATTTAAAAATTTCATCAGTAGTTAATTTACTACTGATATGCATGATAAGGGATATATAAAAATAAGATAACCATCAGACACTTCTCATCCTGTATATTACATAATTCTTTCTGAGATCTAAGTTTTTCGGTAAAGGAGGCAAGTGCGTGTAATAGTAAGTAGTACATTTTCTTCACGTTTTCTATAAATAAATAAGCTACAGGCATGTATACATATACAAAACAAAACATAATCATATAAGCTGTACAGAGTTAACTACATCACAAGGAAAAACATAAAACGAACATCAGGCTGCACATATAAACACAGTCCTTTCGTCCTCAAACCTGTCAGTAGTACAGTAAATAATATAATAATATCGTAAAAATTTAAAAAATTAAAAGCACTGGGTTGTTGTTGAGTATTGTCAAAATTTCCTGGTCATACGTGCATGATAAGGGATACATAGTAAATAAAATTACATACATTTTTAAAGTTTGAATAGGTTGACAAAAATTCCAGAAGCAGCGTCAAATCTTTTTGATTCCAATATTGTGTTTTTTTTTTTGGTCACTGAAGCCCTGTAGACCTTAAAAACAACTACAGGATAAGTTTTATAAACCCCGTTGATTAAAACTCGCCCGACTATATCTGATTCCAATGTCTAAATCAGATATTGTGTCTTTTGTTGGCATGTTGAAAATTTAAGAGAAGTCTTCAATCGCTATTAAGTTTTTTATCTAAAATGAAAGCTAATATTTTGTGTTCTTGAAGATCGAAAAATAGAGTAGATTTTATTATCCTATTTTGAAATAATATAGGATTTTAGTTATTTAATTTTTTTGTAACTGTTTTACAAACTGTGGTCACCCCTTGACCCATTTAGACAGTTCTACCTTGGGTTATACATGTATTTTGAAAATAATTCTGGAGATACTTCAATTCAAAGATTTTGTTTTTGTATTTCAATGGTGTTAAAAATGCAAATTTCATTTATACAGAGAAAGTTATCCAAGAGGTATTAGTTTTATTTCAAGGGAAATTCACAACGTAGATAAACGAAGTGTAGTAAATCCAGGTAAAGAAAATCTGAAAATAAAAAATATTTCTCCGTAAAATTGCACAAAAAACTAATCATCAGTGAATCAAAATGAAGAATGGCCTTTAAACACCTAATCTCCCACAATATGTTAAACAGATAGAATTACAGTAGCTTTTCCTTAGTGGTTATTTCAACAAATCCTTTATACCTTATCATTTATAATTTGTTCATTTCCTCTATAAAACTTTTTCAGTATATTTCACCGACGTTTTAGAAGCTAAATCGATACATCTACACGATATATTTCATTTTCAGCATAGGGTGGGCCAATAGTGCGTGGACGGAGGATTGTGGGCTTACTGAAAAATATTTCAAAAATCTGTCACTTGATCATGGTAGGGACCCTTAAGAACTATAACGTAAAAATATCTTCACTTAAATTTTGACGTTTATACAGGGTGATTCATATCAAAGTTACATTTTTTTGAATGGAACCCCCTATATATTATTGCATATTTGGATTCCTTGGTCAATTCTAGTGTAACCTTATGTATCACACATGGAACTTTAAATGAACCGTTTAGACGCAAATCACCATTTTTGGTATAAGTAGGTATCAGAAAAAAATTGAATATCGCAGCGATTATAAAACTTAGAAGGCCGTGACTTTGCGGTACGACTAAGCATGAAATGCGTCACCTTAGGTCAGAGGAATAAATTTGAATTCTTTTTGCGCTTGGAGAAATCAGTAGATTAATTAAGGAAACTTCAATCACAGATAACTTGATTTTTTCAAATAGGAATGCCTATTTTGGTTTAAAGAATCAAATATAAAATTTGATTACCTTTCTAACGATATAGCATTCTCGATATCAATCTTTTTTAGTTTTCATTTTATTTCAAATTTTCAGTCAAATCGGTGTTTTTCAATTTTGCTGCATGCAAGCAACCTAGCAGGCCATGAAAAATAAACAAAAGCTCGTTAATATGGAAGAAACCAACTAACTTAGTAGAAAGATGCAAACTAACTAGAGCAACGAGGCAAGATTATGAAAATTCCTTACAACATATTAGCTCTAACCAGAAACAGTAGCGGTAACAGGAACGCTCATTTTTCACAGCCTATTAGCTATTAGCCAATTTCCAAAGTCAGTAAAAAAATATTTAATCAAAGGAAAACTACTACTGATTGTTGCTGGCAGTAGAATATCTATGTCTTTTGAATAAATTTTCACATTTAATGCTATAAAAAAGTAGCCATTTCCGTAAGTCAAAAGTAATGATACCTCTGACTGGAACCCTTCAAATTCTTCAGTAGGTACTTCTACTTATTAGCAAAATCGCGGAAAGTGAAACTTGATTTGCAGTCTGTTTGAATTGTAAAATATAATTTAGTTCGCAGAAAACTACATGAAAAAAACACAATTACAACATAGCGTAATTAAAAAATTCTAGCATTATTTCAATAGATGTTCAGAATGCTCCAGTTGGAGATATCCTCACTTTTGACTTAACTAAACGGAAATGACTAATTTTTTTATCCCATTAAATGTGAAATTTCATTCTAAAGATGTTAGACTGTAAGCAAAAATCGCTGGTAGTTTTCCTTTTGTTTCAAAATTTTTAATCATTTTGGAAGGTTGTCAAGCTCTTGTAGACATCAATAGCTAGTATGCTGTGGAAAACAAACACTTCTGTCATAGCCCAGCTACTGATTGACATTAGATATCTTGCGGCTGTTGTATCCGGTTAGAGCTAATTCATTGTAAGGAATTTTCATAATCTTGCCTCGTTGCTCTAGTTAGTTTGCACTTTTCTACTAAGTTAGTTGGTTTCTTCCATATTAACGAGCTTTTGTTTATTTTTCATGGCCTGCTAGGCTGCTTGCACGCAGGAAAATTGAAAAACACCGATTTGACAGAAAATTTGAAATGAAATGAAAACCAAAAAAGACTGATATCGAGAATGCTATATCGTTAGAAAGGCAATCAAATTTTACATTTGATCCTTTAAACCAAAATAGGTATTCCCATTTGAAAAAATCAAGTTATCCGTGATTGAAGTTTCCTTAATTAATCTACTGATTTCTCCAAGTGCAAAAAGAATTCAAATTTAGCCCTCTGACCTAAGGTGACGCATTCCATGCTTAGTCGTACTGCAAAGTCACGGCCTTCTAAGTTTTATAATCACTGCGATATTCAATTTTTTTCTGATACCTACTTATACCAAAAATGGTGATTTGCGCCTAAACGGTTCGTCTTAAGTTCCATGTGTGATATATAAAGTCACGCTAGAATTAACCAAGGAATCCAAATATGCAATAATATATAGGGGGTTCCATTAAAAAAAATGTAAGTTTGATATGAATCACCCTGTATGAACGTCAAAATTTGAGTGAAAATATTTTTACATTATAGCCCTTAAGGGTCCCTACCATGATCAATTGACAGATTTTTGAAATATTTTTTAGTAAGCCCACAATCCTCCGTCCACGCAATATTGGCCCACCCTGTATTTTTACTTCTGTGTCATCGGTATCGACTGCTCTGGTCATTAGCCTTGTGTTCCGTGCAGGCTTTGTTACTGTATCCCGGCGCCACTCTAGGAACAGCACTGTTGATTAGAAGCCAACAGTGAAGGCTCAGCATATTGTCATATTATTCCTGTACTACTGACAACTTGGTTGAGTTTTAGCACTTCACTATCACTATCTTCTAATCGTCTTTCAATATACTGAGAGGGTTCTTCTTGCCTGCCCGAGAGGATGGGGGAGATGTTACAGATATCACACCTGAAACAAAACAAAAATTAGATTTGATTACTATCGTCTAAAACTTTACAGCTGGTACTAGAGAATAAACCGGCATTTGTCATATATCGATTTTTTTTGGTAGTGAGGAGGCTAGGGTTCAGTAGCTCTATTTTTGAAGTATCGGCACTGATTGAGACCTGAAAGAAATGTAAACCACTCATAATTCATTAAAATGAATTGATTCATTTTAAAACGACATTTCCACGTGGTTTATTCAAGAATGAAATAACCGATTTTACTACAGATATCTGATTTTAATGTGTTTTAAATGTTTAAAGTCCTTTGTATTAATTTCCAATGTTTTGTGACAACGATTTTGTGTTTTACACAAATTGTGCTATTATTGTGAAGACTCTCCCATCCAACATCATTTCGCATCAATCTCACTAACTTTTCCTTGAAGATGGAATCATAAGTTTCCGAAAGTTAAAAAAGTCCACTTTTGCGTTTATTTGCCGCATTCCCAATTATTAACCGTTTATTACCTAACTGGTTTTTGTTTCGGCAATGACTAACCCTGCTTCGTATTCGGGAAATTGACGGGTCTAGGAGGCGGATTACTATCTGCTCTGACAGTCAGGCAGCCACCAAAGCACTGAGTGCTTGGAAAATAACGTCGGGACTGGTCCTGGAGTGCAGGAGGGCTCTTGACGACATCTCAGCTAAACACAAGGTATCACTGATGTGGGTACCTGGGCACGCTGGGGTAAAGGGTAACGACATGGCGGATCATCTGGCTAGGATGGGATCCGGCAACAGTTTTGTGGGCCCGGAACCAGCCTTAGGACTGTCTGCAAACTTGATTAGGAAAACAACTGGAGAGTGGATCCAGAATCAACACTCTCTGAGATGGAACAACATCTCTCGTCATCTCCGTCAAGGTCGGGAACTATTAGCAGGGCCTGCAGAGAGAATAGGACGATTTTGTCTCTCTCTGGATAGGAGTAACTTGAGATTGCTAGTAGGCCTATAAACGGGTCACAACACCTTCAGGCGTCACTTGTTCGTGATGAGGGGGGTCAACGACCAAACGTGCAGGTGGTGTGGTGAAGAGGAAGAATCCTCGGCACACATCTTGTGTCGCTGTGAAGCCCTGGGTTATCACAGGCAGACTATGCTGGGCTCAAGAACCTTGGAACCAATAGAGATAAAATGGATAGGACCTAAGAATGTACTTGCCTTTGCTAAAAGGGCAGGTCTTAGGAACTAGCGCGGATAGAGGCGCAAAAGGGCCCATCGTGTGGCCTATGCACCAGTCACATTCTGTGCTGAATAGCCTCTGGTCCTTATTCATTCATTCAACCCCCCTTCTACTTTCTGACTTCATCTATACATCTTAGATAACAAGTATGAATGTGAGCGATCCTACGGTTGACGCACTTCACGGCGTTAAGGTAGCGTGAATCATACATTTCTCAAGTACATAGTGCAAAGGCTTGAAAATGTGTCTTTGCTTATTTATGTGTTGATTGCAGCAATTCTTTTTGACAAAAATGCCACCAGACAGAAACACAACGCAACAGAAATGAATGAGATGTTTTCGTCATAAATATACAGGGTGTCCAATTAGTGTGTAATTCTTCGATATCTCGCAAGGTATACCTGATAGAAGAAAATGTCAAATACAAAAGTTATTTGGTTACTTAAGATGCATATTCTAAAAATATTTTAAAATATACAGGGTGTTGCGGGAAAGTAAAATAGTGATCAACTTGATTTTTTTATATGGAACTATAACTGTTTCTTAAATTGTTCTAGTTCCCATTATTGATCTCTATTCAACCCTGAAGTATTTTTGGGATCGGTTGCGACGTTGACAAGTTATAATTTATTTTCTATTAATTTCCGGATTTGCAAGGTCGCAAGTAATACGTCCAAATTGATATATTCCTTTAACTTTTCTCAATAATATTATACAGCGCGTTACTTGAATATCAAGTGGATATTATTTTGGATCTTACCAGCAATTTGTATCTACAGGGTGTTTTTGGCAGAATTTTAAATTACGGCAATTTCAAGGTCATTTTACTTTGTTCTGTTAAATGTAACACCCTGTATGCTTTATTTTAAATCGAAATATCTACTAATACCCTATCTCGCCTTGTAATATTTTTTTCGCGTTTGCAGCGTTGCTAAGTTATGAATTATTATTCCAAATTTTTAAACAAATATCCCCGATTTTAATTTATTTTAAATAGAATCCTCTACTTATTTTTATTGCAATGTATTGCACATGTCGAACTTAGTAAGATCTCAAATTTTCAAAATTTTGTTTCTAATAATTACTGAAATATGGCATCACCGCTTTTTCAGTAAACGGTACCGGAACGCTTTAATATTTCCAAATCCGCTACAGCTGGAGAGGTGAAATTCAATACTTTGGGGTTTTTCAACAGACAGAATTCAAAAGCAGTGTTGTCAGATTTACCATTTTTACGTCATAATTTTGAATGGAATGCCCTATTTATGAAGTCTAACGTAAAAGTAGTAAGTCTGACAACACCGATGTTACCATTTTTGAATTCTCTATGTTCAAAAACCCCCAAGTATTCAATTTCACCTCTCCAGCTGTGGCGGTTTTGGAAATATTTAATCGTCCCGGTACCGTTTACTGAAAAAGCGGTGTTGCCGTATCTCAGTAATTAATGTAAACAAAATTTTGAAATTGTGAGATCAATTCATTGCAATGAAAATAAGTAGAGGATTCTATTTAAAATACATCAAAATCGAGGATATTTGTTTAAAAATTTTGAAGAATAATTTATAACTTGGCAACGTCGCAAACGCAAAAAAAATATTTCAAGGCGAGATAGGGCATTAGTAGATATTTCGATTTAAATTAAAAAATACAGGATGTTACATTTAAAAAAACAAAGTAAAATGACCTTCAAGTTGCTGTACTTTAAAAGTCCGCCAAAAATACCCTGTAGATACAACTTACTGGTAACATCCAAAATAATATCCACTTAATATTCAAGTAACTCGCTGTATAATATTATTAAGAAAAGTTAAAGGAATATATCAATTTGGACGTATTACTTGCGACCTTGCAAATCCGGAAATTAATAGAAAATAAATTATAACTTGGCAACGTCGCAACCTATCCCAAAAATATTTTAGGGTTAAATAGAGATCAATGATGTAAACTAAAAGAATTTAAAAAAAGTTATAGTTCCATATAAAAAAATTAAGTTGGTCACTATCCTGCTTTCCCGCAACACCCTGTATATTTCAAAATATTTTTAGAATATGCATCTTAAGTAACCAAATAACTTTTGTATTTGACATTTTCTTCTGTCAGGTATACTTTTCGAGATTTCGAAGAATTACCCACTAACTGGACACCCTGTACAGGGGCAAGGGCTCGAGGAGAAGAACTTTTAAAGCTGCTGAAAGGCTGCTTTTGAAAGATCCTTACTAGTAGGGAGCAAAGCCCTTGAAGGCTTTCGAGTTTGACTCTAGGCCGTCGTTTGGTTCACTTTTGTCCTCCAGAGTAGCGAGCGATACATGATTTGAGTTATCGATACTAACCTTGCTGTACATTTAAACACTCCAACCACTCAGTCATACTGATTTGTCTATCTTTGTTGCTATCACAGTACCGCGGCAGCTTCTTGCCGCACTTCCTGAGGCTCTTCACCGTCCCCACCATGTCCTTGAAGCTCTTCCATTCGCTTCGCTCCAGCATCTTGTTTTTGTTCTTGTCGAACACGACGAAGCTCCACGTGGCGGCCTGTTCTTCCTTCGAAGCTATCCAGGCCAGGTTGTTGAAGCTGGTCGTACTGCAAATAACCAACATCCAAATTTAGTACTGCAGGGGCATCGAATGAGTGAAAGAAGGAGAAAAGCTCGTTCTGTAAGACTGAAACTTAAAATGTCGGCCGGATTTGTAATCTCCACCCTCTTTTTGTCCAAGTTACGGGATTTCAAATTCATAGAAAGCCAAATAAAGATTTGAGATTTTTTGAGATCAATGGTGTCAGAAATTTTTGAACTTCGTTCTGCGAGACGGAAACTTGAAATATCGGCCGGATTTGTAATCTGCACCCTCAAATTATCCAAGATACGGGATTTCATATTTATATAGAGCCAAATAAAGATTTTAGATTTTTTGAAGTGAAACTGAAGATAAAGGGTGTCGGAAATTTTTGACCTTCGTTCTGCAAGACTGAAACTTAAACATCGACCAAATTTGAAATCGGCTCCCTAAAATTATCCAAGATACGGGATTTCATATTCATAGAGTCAAATAAAAATTTTAGATTTTTTAAGGTGAAACTGAAGATCAAGGGTGTCGGAAATCTTTGATCTTCGTTCTGCGAGAGGGAAACTTAAAACATCGACCGGATTTGTAATCACCAGCCTCAAATTATCCAAGATACGCGATTTCATATTCATAGAAAGCCAAATAAAGATTTTAGATTTTTTAAGGTGAAACTGAAGATCAAGGGTGTCGGAAATTTTTGATCTTTGTTGTGCGAGATGGAAACTTAAAACATCGACCGGGTTTGTAATCTCCACCCTCTTTTTGTCCAAGTTACGGGATTTGAAATTCATAGAAAGCCAAATAAAGATTTGAGATTTTTTGTGGTGAAACTGAAGATCAAGGGTGTCGGAAATTTTTGATCTTTGTTGTGCGAGATGGAAACTTAAATCATCGACCGGATTTGTAATCACCAGCCTCAAATTATCCAAGATACGCGATTTCGTATTCATAGAAATCCAAATAAATATTTTAGATTTTTTGAGGTGAAACTGAAGATCAAGGGTGTCGGAAATTTTTGATTTTCGTTCTGCGAGAGCGAAACTTAAAACATCGGCCGGATTTGTAATCACCACCCTCATTTTGTCCAAGATATGGGATTTCATATTCATAGAAAGCCAAATAAAGATTTTAGATTTTTTGAGGTGAAACCAAAGATCAAGGGTGTCGGAAATTTTTGATCTTCGTTCCGCGAGAGGGAAACTTAAAACATTGGCCGGATTTGTAATTACCAGCTTAAAATTATCCAAGATACGCGATTTCATAATCATAGAAAGCCAAATAAAGATTTTAGATTTTTTAGGTGAAACTGAAGATCAAGGGTGTCGGAAATTTTTGATTTTCGTTCTGCGAGAGCGAAACTTAAAACATCGGCCGGATTTGTAATCACCACCCTCATTTTGTCCAAGATACGCGATTTCATATTCATAGAAAGCCAAATAAAAATTTTAGATTTTTTGAGGTAAAACTGAAGATCAGTGGTGTCGGAAATTTTTGAACTTCGTTCTTCAAGACTGAAACTTAAAACATCGATCGAATTTGTAATCAGCACCCTCAAATTATCCAAGATACGGGATTTCATATTTATATAAAGCCAAATAAAGATTTTAGATTTTTTGAGGTAAAATTGAAGATCAATGGTGTCGGAAATTTTTGAACTTCGTTCTTCAAGACTGAAACTTGAAACATCGGCCAAATTTGAAATCAGCTCCTTAAAATTATCCAAGACACGGGATTTCATATGCATAGAGAGGCAAATAAATATTTTAGATTTTTTGAGGTGAAACTGAAGATCAAGGGTGTCGGTAATTTTCGATCTTCGTTCTGCGAGAGCGAAACTTAAACCATCGGCCGAATTTGAAGTCAGCTCCCTAAAATTATCCAAGATACGCGATTTCATATTCATAGAAAGCCAAATAAAAATTTTAGATTTTTTGAGGTGAAACTGAAGATCAAGGGTGTCGGAAATTTTTGAACTTCGTTCTTCAAGACTGAAACTTAAAACATCGATCGAATTTGAAATCACCACCCTCAAATTATCCAGGATACGCGATTTCACATTAATAGAAAACCAAATAAAGATTTTAGATTTTTTGAGGCGAAACTGAAGATCAGTGGTGTCGGAAATTTCAGAACCTCGTTCTTCAAGACTGAAACTTAAAACATCGGCCAAACTTGAAATCAGCTTCCTAAAATTATCCAAGACACGGGATTTCATATGCATAGAGAGGCAAATAAAGATTTTAGATTTTTTGAGGTGAAACTGAAGATCAAGGGTGTCGGTAATTTTTGATCTTCGTTCTGCGAGAGCGAAACTTAAAACATCGGCCGAATTTGAAGTCAGCTCCCTAAAATTATCCAAAATACGCGATTTCATATTCATAGAAAGCCAAATAAAAATTTTAGATTTTTTGAGGTGAAACTGCAGATCAAGGGTGTCGGAAATTTTTGAACTTCGTTCTTCAAGACTGAAACTTAAAAAATCGGCCAAATTTGAAATGAGCTCCATAAAATTATCCAAGACACGGGATTTCATATGCATAGAGAGCCAAATAAAGATTTTAGATTTTTTGAGGTGAAACTGAAGATCAAGGGTATCGGTAATTTTTGACCTTCGTTCTGCAAGACTGAAACTTAAAACGTCGGCCAAATTTGAAATCAACTCCCTAAAATTATCCAAGATACGGGATTTCATATGCATAGAGAGCCAAATAAAGATTTTAGATTTTTTTAGGTGAAACTGAAGATCAAGGGTGTCGGAAATTTTTGATATTCGTTCCACGAGACGGAAACTTAAAATATCGGCCAGATTTGTAATCACCACCTTCAAATTATCCAAGATACGCGATTTCACATTCGTAGAAAGCCAAATAGTGGTGTCGGAAATTTTTGAACTTCGTTCTTCAAGACTGAAACTTAAAACATCGATCGAATTTGAAATCAGCACCCTCAAATTATCCAAAATACGGGATTTCATATTTATATAAAGCCAAATAAAGATTTTAGATTTTTTGAGGTAAAATTGAAGATCAGTGGTGTCGGAAATTTTTGAACTTCGTTCTTCAAGGCTGAAACTTAAAACATCGGCCAAATTTGAAATCAACTCCCTAAAATTATCCAAGATATGGGATTTCATATGCACAGAGAGCTAAATAAAGACTTTAGATTTTTTGAGGTGAAACTGAAGATCAAGGATGTCGGTAATTTTTGACCTTCGTTCTTCAAGACTGAAACTTAAAACATCGGCCAAATTTGAAATCAACTCCCTAAAATTATCCAAGATATGGGATTTCATATGCATAGAGAGCCAAATAAATATTTCAGATTTTTTGAGGTGAAACTGAAGATCAAGGGTGTCGGAAATTTTTGATCTTCGTTCTACGAGACGGAAACTTAAAATATCGGCCGGATTTGTTATCACCACCCTCAAATTATCCAAGATACGCGATTTCACATTCATAGAAAGCCAAATAAAAATTTTAGATTTTTTGAGGTGAAACTGAAGATCAAGGGTGTCGGAAATTTTTGGTCTTCGTTCTACGAGACGGAAACTTAAAATATCGGCCGGATTTGTTATCACCACCCTCAAATTATCCAAGATACGCGATTTCATATTCATAGAAAGCCAAATAAAAATTTTAGATTTTTTGAGGTAAAACTGAAGATCAGTGGTGTCGGAAATTTTTGAACTTCGTTCTTCAAGACTGAAACCTAAAACATCGATCGAATTTGAAATCAGCACCCTCAAATTATCCAAGATACGGGATTTCATATTTATATAAAGCCAAATAAAGATTTTAGATTTTTTGAGGTAAAATTGAAGATCAGTGGTGTCGGAAATTTTTGAACTTCGTTCTTCAAGACTGAAACTTAAAACATCGATCGAATTTGAAATCACCACCCTCAAATTATCCAAGATACGCGATTTCACATTAATAGAAAACCAAATAAAGATTTTAGATTTTTTGAGGTGAAACTGAAGATCAATGGTGTCGGAAATTTTTGAACTTCGTTCTTCAAGACTGAAACTCAAAACATCGGCCAAATTTGAAATCAGCTCCCCAAAATTATCCAAGGCACGGGATTTCATATGCATAGAGAGGCAAATAAAGATTTTAGATTTTTTGAGGTGTAACTGAAGATCAAGGGTGTCGGGAAATTTTTGACCTTCGTTCTGCGAGAGGGAAACTTAAAACATCCACCGAATTTGAAATCAGCTCCCTAAAATTATCCAACATGCGGGATTTCATATTCATAGAGAGCCAGATAATGATTTTAGATTTTTTGAGGTGAAACTGAAGATCAATGGTTTCGGAAATATTTGAACTTCGTTCTGCAAGACTGAAACTTAAAACATCGGCCGGATTTGTAATCACCACCCTCATTTTGTCCAAGATACGGGATTTCATATTCATAGAAAGCCAAATAAAGATTTTAGAATTTTTGAGGTGAAACTGAAGATCAGTGGTGTCGGAAATTTTTGATCTTCGTTCTGCGAGACGGACACTTAAAATATCGGCCGGATTTGTAATCACCACCGTCAAATTGTCCAAGATACGGGTTTTCATATTCATAGAAAGCCAAATGAACATGTTAGATTTGTTTAGGTAAAACGTACCTATTTACAATCTCCGACATCTTGGCATGCAAGAATTGGAGCAGCTCTTGGAGGAAGATGATCTTCTTATCATCTGGACAGCCTTTCATGGTTCTGTTGGAGGTCTTCAGATGATTGCAGTTTGGCTGGCCATTCTTGACAGATGTACCGGGTATGTTTCTACCAGTGTCTTCATTCACACACCAGCAGTAACCTGCTGACTTGTAGCACTGGATCTAGATAGAAACAGTACGACCAAATTACTAGTAGTGGAAAACTATAAAATGTAAATCTTAGCATAACTGAAGTTGTACCTACTATCATCAACATAAGGTCTTTTCGAGCTCTCATGGTTTGCAAAATTGGCGATTTTTAATCGTTATGTATGTAGAGAAGTACAGATCACAGATCACAGTTAAAATCGTGAAGTCAAACCCTTTCATCCTTCACTTTGTGTGGAGTTTTTATAAATGATCAGTAAACAATGTCATGCAAAAAAAAAACTTTCAAAAAAAAGTTGTAGATAAAGCGAAGGTCTACTTTTTAAAATTATTTTATAATATACATAGTTATTGGTAAAACCACGGTATACCAAGGTTTTGTTTTTTCAAATGGAACACCCCATATATTATCCCTAACTTGAATTGTGCACGCTCTCCCTGTTCCGAAAATATAGTGTTTTATCAGGTTACACAGGGTAATTTTGAGATGTGGCCACTTCTATGTGAAAATCTTAATGAATTTATCACCCTGTATCTTCTAAAGAACATCGGACTAAAAAGTTTAACTTACCTTTTGATACCTTCCATCCGGTGTACACTCAGGAACATACAGCTGATGATATCCTTCAGCTAGTGCAGTTTTTCTATCTGATATGCAATCTGTGGGATCATCTGTTATTTCTGATGACTCATCTTCTTGACTGCCGGGTTGACTGATCTCAGTCAGCACTGTCAAAAGGAATATATTCACACTACAATAATTTAAATTTCAGTTTTGAGGATTTTTTTATTCAGCAATAGGTACTAACTAGGATTATCGAAATTTTTTGTACCGAATTTTCGAATCTTTATAAAAATTTTCAGTCTCAAAATTCTTAAAATTTTCCAGATCTTCCCAGATTTCCGAAATTCGTCAGTATCCTCGAGATTTTTAGAAATTTCCAAATTTTTGAAAATTCCAGTATTTCGTGAATCTATAATTTTCTGTAACTCTGCTATTAAATGTTAAAATTCCCAAAATAAATGAGGAAAATAATCTTATATAAATGTTTTTTGGTACTGGTATATTTGTCATCCTTTCCTAAAGGTAGTTTGCTAATAATAAAGACCGGGATTCACTCAAGACTAGAGGTAGTCAGCAGTTTTTAATTTCTTAATCTAGTTTTGGCCGACAAAAGTGGTTGAGAATCAAGAATGGGCTGCGCTAGAGCATCTACATTGTTTCGTAGACCTTTCTTCATAATAGTCACAATGTCTTCAGACATGTTGTGAACTCGTAAAATGCAAGGGTATTGCCGACACGAATATTATCAATATTTTTGAAAACTGTACCTTGCTATCGTTCGCGATTTACTGTCAGTTCAGTGGCGCTCTTCATACTCATATCCAGCAACTGTTTCGTCGTATCCACCCAGCGTGTAGCGGAACGGCAACGGCGCCGCCCACTCGGGGCATGACCCTGAACGACAGGTTGCTCCATATTATCGCTTCTGTGAATGTGTCCGAAGAACGTAAGCATTCTCGTCGACACAATGGAGGATAGTCTCTTTGGATTGCCGAGTTCATCCAGTATGGAAACATCAGTTCGATGGGCGGTATAAGGAGCTCTCAGCATTCTCCTCCACGTCCACATTTCAAAAGCATCTATGCGAGCTTGATGTGCCTTTTTAACAGCCCAACTTTCCGAGGCATACAAAAATATGTAGAACACAAGATACTGAACCATCGACATTTTGGTAGCTTTAGTGATGTTATGGTCACGCCATATTTTAGTAAGCTTTATCATGGCCACACGTGCCTGTTGAATGCGCCGTCGAATCTCATTTTCACAGCTACCCGAATTGTCGATCAAAGAACCGAGGTACACAAAACTTTGAACTACTTCACAACGGCCTACTGACTTTATTTCCCGATGATTATCGTGCTCTCTATCTACGATCATAACCTTGGTCTTATTGTAGTTAATACTAAGCATGGGCGCCGTCAGAAAAAAGGCCAGGGAGAGGCAAAAAAATCCAGGGGGGGGGGGGGCAAAAAGAATATTTCTTGTCATGAATTTTTATCTGTATTTAGACAAAAAATAACATAGAACATATATGCAAAATAAAAGAGGTAAACATCTTAAATAACAGAAACGCATGAACAATAGGATTATACCCATACCTACTCAGTATAGTATCTTAATTAAAAACAATAAAAGAACAAAAATAATAAAATAACAAGAAAAGAATACATCTGAAAAAATAACTAACTATAAAACATAAATCTGCATGTTACTGTTAGAGAAAAAGACTAGAGAAGTTATTCGAAATCGAACTTTAGCTTCCTTCGGTCTTGGGCAAATTTGTTGATTACTGTGTTTATGAATTGAATTCTATCACAGTTAATTTTTTGCTGTGAACGCTGAACACACATAAACCAGTCAATCGATGTTCGCTCATTGTTGACCTCAACCAAGTATTGACCTCCTTAGCGTACTGAATGAATGTTCAACACGGAACAAGACGTAGGTGGCAAAGAGAGGAAAATTTTAATTGCGCTCGCACGAGGAGAGAAAAGTAACAGTTCCCATGTATGTATGTTAGATTTGATTTGCCAAAGAGGGGGGGGGGGAGTGCCCCCTCCCCTGGCGGCGCCCATGATGCCAAGACCATATGCTGCACTGTTTGTTTTAAGATGTTTAAAAGAGCTACTAGTTTTCCTGAGAGTTTTAAAATCATGAAATACAATGGCAGTCATAGCAACTGACCTCCATCAGGTGGCGCTCTGTGTCCCCGGAAGAGCTGCTCCGGGTATTCGTCCTCGTTGGTGTCCATGTCCAGCTCTGCGGTGTCCCCTCCACCGGCGGCTGTCGATTGGTCACCTCCTCCTCCTCCTCCACCTCCTGGTCCCCCTCCTCGCCCGTCTGCGGTCAGCGACAAGAACACACGCAAAGAGACTATTTAAGTTCAAAACAAAGTACCCGAACGGTCGACGGGGATTGGTAGTTTTCCTACTCATCGATTCATGATAACTTAAACATGGAGCAGATAAAAAGATAATAGTCTGAAACGATTATTTGAGAGTTTTTCATATTTTTTCCATTGCCACTGGATTGATTTACAAAATCAATAAAAGGCTTATACTGAATAAACCTACATATACCATTTATTAGATCGTGAAGATAGGAATACCTGTTTTACTTCCCACACCGATAGGTGAGGGGAGTATTGTGATCGCGAAAATTTTCGATTTCGAGATAATACGCTTTTTGGGCATGTTATGATGTCTACATAACGAAAATTCACACAATTCATTTCCGTCGGTCTGTCTGTCTGTCTGTCTGTCTGTCGGTCTTTCTGTTGGCGTTTTTCTAACGTCGTAATCTCAGTAACCGCTGCATGGATTGTGATGAAATTTGGACAGCGGTATGCTGTGGTGTCGTAGTAGGTAATGTTCCAACAATTTTGGAAATCGTTGTACGGGGGGTGGAGTAATTAACAAAAAACGAAAAACTTCAAATATTCCTCAAACTTCGTTTTTAGGCGTTTTAGGGGTTCCTGATCATTTTCTACTTTTTTTTTGGGTGGGGGTGAATTTGGGGTGGTTAGAGGGTGGGGGGTTGTAAAACTGAAAAATTTGTTGTATTCATAATGGGCTGTCTAATGACCTGCGAATGAAAGACCTAGCGGCATAATACACTTTTTTAGGTCCATCCGAACATTGCCTTGCTTATAATATACTTAGGGAATAGAATTTATTTGTGATGTATACATACGTGTGTTGTTTTAGATCGTTCTATATTGCATAACGCAAAAATTATCGAATTGATTTTAATGAAATTTTGACACAGTATTACTGCCGCAGCGAGGATGGAAAACGCGCATCTTTTGGAAAAATCGTGTCAGTGGCGGCGCAGCAATGAAAAAAAAAACTAAAAATATAAAAATAGCTCAAACTTCGTTTTTAAGCAATTTGGGGCTTTCTGATTGTTTCGTTTCGTCCAGTTGAAGTTGAATTGTGTCATTTCAGTTCCTACGGAGAGACTTAGGAAACTATTTACTAGTTTTTGTGTTGGATGTTTTTTTTGACGACAGGCGGGCGATGATTTGGTTGCAACTGTTACGTGTGGGAAGTATTGAGTCAATCAACTTGACTCCATTTTTTTGATTATTACTCAGTCACCATTGGCTGGATTTTCAATGAGTGGTAGTGACGGTAACAACTCACGCATCTGAAATTTCGTCTGCGGCTTATGCTGCAAATCAACAAGTGAGTTGTTAAGATTAACGCAAATTGAATACTACTATCTATGACCTTAGCAATAAATGTGTACTACGATTCAAATATATAATAATTAAAAACTTGAGCACACTTCTGTTAATGAATACTGTACACCGTTCTAAGCAGCGTTTGACCAAAGATTACAGAATAATTTGGTTTGACGTTTCATAGGGTCGTATCTGTAGTCGATATTTAAGGGTCCCTTAATACTTGAGGGTCTGAGGTCCGTATTCATAATCGTTACTCAAGTATCCCTTAAGTATTACTATTACTATATTACTCTCCCTCAAGTATTGAAAGTTACTTGAGGGTTACTCAAGGGACCATCAAATGTGGCTGTCCTTGTGTATCTGTTTCCTAGACAACATATACCTGACGGCGGGGTTCATTCAGCGCCGTTGTCATATTTCAAATATGTCAATAGGCGCTTTCCTTTTACCTGATTTATCTAATAAATCTCACTTGTGACGTCATGACTCATTTCGATGTACGTTCCTTTTGTCTTCTGAATCTGAGTCTAAAGTGAGATATTTTACCCCCACTTAAGCCCATCTGCACAAGATCGAAAGGTAGATCAGTTGACTCAGATCATTTAGATGTCAAATAAATCAATAATTGAGGTTAGAATTTTTGGTATGTTTGAATTTTAGCGGGTTTTGTGGTGTATGGATAGTCGATAGTGTACGGTGAGCTACGAAAAACGTAAAAAATAGGTTATCGCACAAACACGTTCCTTTAACTCATCTGAGCATCTGAGGTTTCCAACTGAGCTGAGCCATCTGATTTTTAAGTGATCTGAGTTAGTGCAGATGTAAAAGGAAAGCACCTTATGCCTACGCATTTTGATGTTTTCTGTTATCTCCTTTTATTTTGTGACAGTATTTCGTGTTTTGTGCCGGCCATTTTTGCGGAAAATTTTGGAGAATAATATATAAATCCTGCTGCGCGTTTTGGGAAGAAAAAAGTAGGAAATTTACTTGAGTAAATTCAAACGGCGCTCTCACTGTGGAACCGGAAGCGATATTGACAAAAGCGGATATTTCCCGGACTAGTTTTTCCATGCTGGTTCCGAATCTGTATTTAGTTTTTCTCTAGCACCTGTAGTTTTGGCTATCTTTTGTATACGGACAGACGGACGGACGGACAGACAGACAGAGGCTCTCTGCATAAGCTCTCTTCAGTGAGAGCTAAAATAGTAGTATAATAAATAAATTTTCAACAAGTAATATCACTGGATTCATCTTACTGCAAATCTAATATTAATATCATCCTGTCGGTATTTTAATGGCTGCATTTTTTACGCCATAACAAAGCTGTAAAATGTGTAGGTGCGCCTTACCAGTAATGGCCATTCCATGCAGATGGCTGGCGATATAGGAAGGTCGTTTTGGTGGTTTTATGTCATCTTAGGTAGGTTTTACGATCTGCGGGATTGATCAAGTGACCGTCGTAAAAGTCGAAGATGCGGGCATAACTGCTACCGTGCATGGCAGGCCGTTAAGTTTGAGGTGATAACGTATGTACGGCATTCATAGACGCCGCAATATGGGGAACCTAGGGCAAAGTTTACAGAATACATATAAGTTGGATCACTCTCCGTCGGCACTTTGAAGAACTCAAATGAAAGCGATGCCGCGGCCGCACGCGCCAGTTAGTTTTTGCTCAAGTACGAGGGTCTTTTAGCGGGGACTTGCTAATGCCAGGGTTTTCCGCATATACGAGGGTCATTGATAGACTATGTATTGACAGCCGATTTAGACATACAAATACAAATTTAACGTTTATTTTGCTAATACACTAAGTTACATAAATGGATATCAGAAATAAAACCTAGTAAAACTATTACTAATGAATCTCAAATGATTTCACATATTGTAGCTGTTTCGTAGATAAGTAAAAATTGGTTCAAAGGTGCTATAGTATTTTTACCTTAATGTTTTGTTTATTTGGCTTATTTTTGAGACCACAGCTTATAAAATTCATGGTATAGTATATACGAACTCGTACGTACAATTTTAAAAGACAATCATGTGGAAATGCTTTACATGGATGTGAATAAATTATTTTTGACATTTTGATTTTCAGTGTCATTCCAATTGCTACTGTAGAAACTAAATTGTTAAAGTTATCAATAAAAATATTTCCGAGCTCTAAAATATAATTCAGAATGTCTCTGGGTAGTATGGTAAGACCACCGAATGAATATTTTGTCTCACTATACGCTCTTAGCGTGATACAATCCTTTAAGTACCTGTAGGCCTGTAGGTCTCGAATATATCACTTTAGACGTGTGCTAGTTTGTTGGAATTGTTTTATCGGGTGGATCACAGAAAGGCACATTAATAATTTTGAATCGGATGTCACGTGACCAAAAACAAATACCCCATTGGGTATATAATTCTCTACTACTGCCCAGTTCCGACATATTGCTTGTCTTAATCGTCGTGAAACACCCTGTATTTATATCCCTTATATTTCAAGGTTTACCACAAAATAAGGATGGATCTGATTGCCATTTTCCACCCGTTAATAAATTTAATTGATAAAATCAAACTTCTGAAAATATTATCCATCTCCTGCAAACAAATCCGAGATAACAAAATCCGATGTTTTTGAGTCACTTCGCGTTAAACACGTTTAACCACTACTTTGCGCTGCCCCGTATCTCCCGGCTGACGTCGGTACACTGCTACCGGTGTACCGGGGAGACGGAGCAAGGGGCAGGTCGTTTTGATATTTTTGCGGAGTGATCCAACTTATATGTATTCTATGTAAACTTTGCCTAGGGTGACCATATACTTCATCCAGCAATTCCGGACGCTTGGCATATCGGGCTTACGGAGGGGGGGGGGGTGAACTGTACACGTGCTCGCCCACTTAGACGAAGCGTCGCGAACGGAAGCGGCGCGAGGCGAAGCGTCATTTAACCGATGTCCGCACACTGGGGCGAAGCGGCGCGAATTTTATTTGTTTTTAAGCAGTTGAACGAGGTACGTTATCTAGTGAGATACGATAAGCAGTTCATCAGTCATGAGTTTAATTGCCACTATGGAAGAAGAAGAAAAGAAAAGCAAAAGAAAATGCTGGGTTCATGACATAATTGAATTACCTTTGTAATTGATGTCTTTGTATCATGGCCAGAGACTGCAATTTAGCACCATTTCCTACAAAATACTGCTAAACACTGAAAATATGCGAGAGGCATTAAGAAATATTTGGACCTTCTCGCCGCCTGGTACCGCCCATTCAGGCGAAGCGGAGCGAAGCGTCAAGAGAAACGACGCCTAGTTGGTCCGAAGAGAATTCGCACGTCAAACGACGCGCCTCTTCGCTTCGCCCCGCCTGAGTGTGTTGGCTGCCATATAACCTGATGTAAATTTCTCTGGCGTCAAATCCACAATTTTCTTCGCGCCGCTTCCGTTCGCGACGCTTCGTCTAAGTGGGCGAGCACGTTAAGAGAATGAAGAGAAATGGGCCATCAAGCGACAGTAGTGCCTTTTTTCCCTGTCCGTTTATTTTACCCGTATTTGTTTATTTTGCTATATATTGGTATATTGTGCCAACTATTTTCGATTGGGGTTAACATTTTTGGGCATTTTACCGATTTTTGTGATTTTTTGCCTGCCTATCAGCTGTATTTGTTCATTTTGCTGTATGTTGTGCCAACTATTTTTCGATTGCGGCTCAAATTCCGGACATTTTACCTATTTCTGTAATTCCGCCCGGACATGACATTTAGCTCCAAATTTCGGAACATGTCCGGAATTGTCCGGACGGATGATCAAACTGGGCGTTTTTTAAATCTCTTTATATTCTTATAATTGAAAATGAAATAATAGCGTTCTACAGAAGGCACGTATCCAGGATTTATTTTTGAGGGGGGTCCTGATTAGAGTTGCCACTTTTTAGCTCTCACTGACTCACTGAAGGGAGCTTATGCAGAGCCTCTGTCTGTCCGTCCGTCCGTCTGTCCATATACAAGAGATAGCCGATTCGGAATCAGCATGAAAAAAATCGCTTTTGGTTTAAAAAATTGAATTAAATTTCGATAGGTAACTGACGACGTATTATGTACGGTGTATTGATATTCCTGAGGTACAGGCAGCGTGGCCGAGGCACCAGTCCGAAAGGGCGTGGGTTCGAATCTCACCGCAGTCAACAACTTTTTTTTAAATTAAATGTTAAATTTGTTGATTACTAGTCCGGGAAAAATCCGATTTTGTCAAAAAAATTTATACCAATAAATTCCATAGTGAGAGCGCCGTTTGAATTTACTCAAGTAAACTCTTTCCTACTTTATTAATTTTGCTTGACAAGGAAACTTGATCAGCAACAAAATATCGTCGCCAGGAGGTTAGATTTTTAGCGGAATTACATTATATAGGGGTTCGGGGGGGGGGGGGGGGGGTAATAATAATTTTAAATTTTCAAGCTCTGCAATAAGTCGAAAACACCGTTACTGATCAAATCGCTATTTTTTGCAAAAGAATTGGGAGTGCGAACGGGTTAGGAAGGAATTTACTGATCTGTGTGTCCCTTATGAGTCAAAATTGCATTTGGTGAGGTAAAAAATCGTAGGAAGGCTACCAACCCCTAGAAAATATATCGACTTGTTATGTATGGAGTATACATTTCAAAGTTGTGTTCTCATAGGAGGTAGAAATAATATTTTTACATCTAAATTACATGAAAAAGAGGCCAGAAGTAGACATGTCATCACTCAAACTTTGCAACCTAATTCCTGAGTTGCCTTTTTATTTTACTAAGTTTGATTTTCATAACCAAAATCCGTGTGTCACAAGTTCTTTTCGTAACTGCTAAAAAAAAATATTAATTCATTGTTTCTTATTTTAGCCGGCAGGCAAAACAATAAATTATTAGCTTGAATTTTACAGTTTCTCACTCTTTTGGCTTAATTTTTATATGGTTTTTGAATGTCATTTTATTTTAGAGCGCTATAAAAAAGCAAACTGTTACATACTTGTCAGTTTATTGTTTTATATTTTTTACAAACTCCAAGTTCGTTGAAAGTCTAATGTGTAGTAATAGGTAATCTAATCTATAAAAATATATACACATATTGCTGGATTAAGCACTTATCATGTGATGTTGAAAAAAAAATTAGTTTGTATTAAAACTTTTCTTCATGTTTCTTTAAGCGGAGTGAAACGTTTTTTTATTTGGGTAAATTAATTGGAAAAACGTTCGATATCATTTAAAAATATGGTTGTCGTATCTGTGTACAAAAAAATGTAGGAGAAAGTCCACACTTTTTGGCGGTCCGTTGTCCCCTAAACGAATTCTGATCTTCACCGATTTTACCTGCCTAAAAATTAAGCATAGATTCATTACTTTCCAGAACCCTAAGGGCCGCATTTTTCATTTCATTTCATTTTATTTGTAACAAGTACAAATTGAGTACTACTCAAGGTTCCCTTAAATAACACTCAAGGGATACTTAAGGGACCCTAAGTGTGGCTTTCCTTCCTGTCGAAACACAAAACCTTACTTAAGGGACCCTCAAGTATTAAGAGACCCTTAAGTAATGACTATGAGTACGACCCTGAGTCACTGTTAGGCTTCCATTTTGTTTTTTGTGAACCCTTAGTAGCCGTTCAACCTGTAGTCGTCTCATACAATAGCTTAAAATTAAACATCGGACTACAAAAAAAAGGGACACGTTGTTTTTCTAAGTATCGGGTTAACTTCGCAAGTCGGACGCATATGAAGGAAGGCATAAAAAATATAAAAGCAAGCCAAACTGTGCCTTAAATCATACTACTTCATTCAACCTGAGCGTATTCACTCATCCACTTCTGACCTCTTCTACCAGCTCTCTACCGACGACCTTGACTTACCATCCATCCCGTCCCTGGTGAGACAGTCCTCCCACTCGCGTTCCCCCACCACTCCGTCCCTGTCGACGTCACAAGAGCGCGGAAACTGCCTGGCGCAACGTTTCGGCTTGGCGGCCTTCTTCACGATCTTCCGCAGGTCTCGGTACTCGTCCTTGTCCAGGAAGCCGTCCCTGTTGGCGTCCAGCGACTGGAACTTCCACGCGATCACCGCTTGATCGGAGTCGTTGCGACCTACCTCTCTGGAAATTCAGAAAACCACGGTCAAATTTACAGCATACAGATCTGCAGATCCTTTGATAACGAAGCTCTGGTTCAGGAATGCTCTGTCGTACCCCAGAAATTAGCATGCCATAAGAAGGTGACCCTGCTGCGAGTCCCTGGACATATTGGTATACCGGGCAACGAAAGAGCGGACCGATTAGCTAGGATAGGGGCTTTTAGCCTCTGTATCGGGCCTGGACCTATGCTTGGAATTAGCAGGCGCCAGGTCAATGTTGTCCTGGACGACTGGGCCTACAAGGAATTGTCGAAGGCCTGGTTGGAGAGAGACGACTGCATGCAAGCTAAAAGATTCAAATCGGGCCCTGATAAGAGACGAACGCAATGGCTTCTGAATAAAGGCAGGGAGACGCTCAACGTTCTGGTGGGGGTTTTCACTGGCCATTGTTGGCTGAATAGACATTTGTCACTCATGTGAGTGGCGGGGGACCCCACCTGCCCCAGATGCTGGAAGGAGGACGAGATAGCGCTCCACTTCCTGGGCAAATGTGGTATGTATCGCAACCTTAGGGTTCAGATATTCACTGAGATTCAGTGAGATGGTCTGACATACTGACTTCCGTCAGGAGGTCTGGTAGGTTCGACAAGGAGCTTTCTAGGATGCAGCATTTTGGTGTTTTCAGTGTTGGTTCAGTGGAGTTGGCAAAAAAGGCCAAAGGTGGCCTACTTACCTGGCTGCGCCTCTCCATCACTAACTACTACTACTACTACTACTACTCCTTTGATAACGAAGTATCCACTACCTGCCTTCTGCGTTGGAGCTCGACTAGAGAGATTGTTCTATTGCTCATGATGCCTGCGTGCAAAGTACCATCATTCACAAAATTTGGATTGTGTTTGTAGTGCTAGAGAGCAGCTCATTGATGAAGAAGAACCCTGTGTTAGTATAACAAGTACACTCCGTTGAGCACGCCAGAATCACGGCTGAATCTCCCTTCACGTGACTTGGTAGGTCGAGGGGAGTCAAGGCGTCTGCATCCTGGGAGGTTACACTCTGTCATCCTCTCGGAACTGCAAAGGGATGAATGACCCTATCCAACGCATGAGGAGTGATATAATTTTTTCCATATATCCGCTCTGATGCCATTGGGGATCACACACAATAAATACTGGGTTCAAGGGTCGCTGAACCTGGAGACATGAGATTCGCAGGACCCAAGGCCATCCTCACCTTTTGAACTTTTCGATGAGGGTTGGATTTGGGAACTAGATTAAGGAGAGGTGCAGAAGGACCCGCCTGAAGGCCTATGCACTGGTGGTTCTTGTCACTAGAAAGCCTTTCTCCTTCTTTCATTCATTCAAGTAGTATGAAACTCAAACAAGCAAACCGAATGTTAAGTACCATTTTGAACCAGTTTCAAATAGATTTTATCAGGGGAAACACAAGAAAGTGTCTCTTAAATACTGCAAGTGTTAGGGGACAGGAAAAGAAGAGAACTAACAGAATACAAGGTGATAACCCATATATTATTCTACAGGGTGTTCAAAAAGTCCCGGACCGGATGAATAACTTGGGAAGTAGGGGTCACACAAAAAAATGGTTATGAGTAAAGTCGTAGGAAGTTTTCCGGGCTATCCGCTGGTGACCTTGTTGGTGACCTTGAACTTGAGCTTCAAGGTCATCTCAAGGTCAAGTTGATTTTCTCAAATAGAAACCCCTATTTTTGACACCGGAAACGAAAAGTACGGAAAATTTTACGACCAGATTATTATTTTGACCTCTTGAAAAATTTGACCTTGGACGGTTAGGTCAAGGTCAAATTGTGACGTGCAGGGTATCTTGGGAAGAAGAGGTCATACAAAAAAATGGTCAAGGGTAAAGTCGTAGGAAATTTTTCGGGTCATCCGATGGTGACCTTGATGGTGACCTTGAACTTGGCCTTCAAGGTCATTTCAAGGTCAAGTTGATTTTCTCAAATGGAAACTTCTATTTTTGACACCGGAAATGAAAAGTACGGAAAATTTTACGACCAGATTATGACTTTGACCTCTTGAAAGATTTGACCTTGGATGGTTAGGTCAAGGTCAAATTGTGCCGTGCAGGGTACCTTGGGTCGTGGGATAACACAAAAAAATGGTCTATAGTTGTGTAAAGTCGTCAAGGTTTTCTTGGCTATCTGATAGTGACCTTGACGGTGATCTTGACTTTGACCTTCAAGGTCAGGTCGATTTTCTCAAATGGAAACCCCTACTTTGACACCGGATATGAAAAGTACGGTTAGGTCAAGGTCAACATGTGACGTGCGGGATATTTTGAGAAGGTCAAATGTTTCAAGAGGTCAAAGTCATAATCCGGTCGTAAAATTTTCCGTACTTTTCATTTTCGGTGTCAAAAATAGGGGTTTCCATTTAAGAAGATCAACTTGACCTTGAAATGACCTTGAAGGTCAAAGTCAAGGTCACCATCAAGATCATCATCGGATAGCCCGGAAGATCTCCTACGACTTTACCCTTGACCATTTTTTTGTGTGACCCCTACTTCTCAAGATACCCTGCACATCACAATTTCACCTCGACCTTGACCTAACCGTTCAAGGTCAAGTTTTTCAAGAGGTCAAGGTCATAATATGGTCTTAGAATTTTCCGTACTTTTCATTTCCGGTGTCAAAAATAGGAGTTTCCATTTAAAAAAATCTACTTGACCTTGAAATAACCTTGAAGGTCAAGTTAAAGGTCAACATCAAGGTCACCATCGGATAGCTCGGAAAATTTCCTACGACTTTACTCTTGATCATTTTTTTGTGTGACCTCTACTTCCCAAGTTATTCATCCGGTCCGGGACTTTTTGAACACCCTGTATATACATATAAGCATTGCTATTACTGACCTAATCCGAGTTGGCGCAATGGACAAAGAGGATGATACCGTCCATAAGGGAATGGTCGTAGTGCAAGCACAGGACAGCATGCTACTTCCTCACTCAGGCGCCATAAGCCCATGGCCCTTTTAGGTCGTATAAACACCGAATAGGTAGAGCAGCTGACGATGTTCCATCACTCCCACGTTTCGGACACAGTGTTTGACTGCAGTAGATTGTCCATTACAAGCAGAAAGTGAGAGCAAACCAGCCTGAGGACTTCACCTCTGAAAATATGGTGCCAGTCATGTTATCGAGCGAAAAAAACATCTTGAAAGCCAAAGAGTCAGAAGAACGCAGGCACATGGAATTGAAAATACCTCATCTTGTGTTGCGAAGAATATCGTTTACGATGATGCTCCGTCCAGATGGAGATAGAAGAGGTAATGTGAGAGGGAACGAATTTCAACCGGTTGGACCTTGGTGACATTTCGTGTGGATGAAACTGGGAGTGTTGGACATGACGTCAGAGGACTCAAGCTGGTACAACGTCGGAGCCAGGTACGTATCCAGAATTTGGTTTTGGGGCGGGGAGTCAGATTAGGGTTTGCCATCTTTTTAATTTTCTCTCGTCGAGGGGGGTTGCATATTTCATATTTGCGGATTACATTTTTGGACGGCATTATATAACATCTCGGGGGGGGGGGGGGGTTCGGATGCTTGGGAGGAGTCCAGATTTGGGTTGCCACCTTTTAATTATACTCTCGTGGGGGAGGGGCGTTTTTGCATTTTTGAGGATTAGATTTTGTGGACTGCATTATATAACGTTTCGGGGGAGTCCGGACCCTCTGGATCCCTCCCCTAAATACGTGTCTGGTGGGAGCTGGTAGCTGACCTGATGAACTGAATGGAAGCTGTTGACGAGGTTGCTGTTGAGCATGGACTTTTCTGCCAGAGCGGCAGAGGACCGCCAGGCAGAAAACAATGGACGAGAGGCAGGGGATCTGGTCCAGTACAACGGAAGTGGTGCAAAGAGCTAAGCGCCTGATTTCAAATATACGAGAGTGGACAGAGCGCAAACACAGAACAACCTGCTATGACCTAACAGAGGCGTTGTCGGGCCACGGTCCCTTTTGGGTATATAGGAACAAAATAGGGCGAGCGACGGACGATCGTTGTCGACATTGCAGCCAGAGCGACACAGTCGAGCACGCCCTTTTTGAGTGTTACAAATAGTCCTGAGGGAAGCAGGAAGCGAGAGCAAACCTGCCTGAGGACCTAACCCCAGAGAGCACGGTGCCTATAATGATATCGAGCGAGCAACGCCGGAGAAGAGTGCATAAAATGGTTCAAGGTATTTTAAAGTCGAAGGAGGCAGAGAAACGTAGGGACATGTAGCAAAAAGAAGAGGGGAAAAACATACTTAGCTCATTTTGCACTGCGAAGAATATCGTTCACGATGATTTATTTTATTTATCGTATGGCTCAAAAACATGACAATAGTAAATATAGATTAAAAGAAAAACTATTATAACCTATACTAAAATAAAATATATACAGCTACAAACTAAGATACATAGTCTTTAGCATTTACAGGTTGATGTCAAGTCTTTCAACCACTTCAGCGCCAACGGTGTGGCTGTGAAGAACTCTTCTCGCGATCCCTGAAACGCACGCAGTTCACATTCGCTCGTAATATGGTTTATAGTTTGGCGGGGCACGCCACAGTCACATAAGGGAGATTGCACATAGCCCCACTTGTAAAGGGAGTCAGCACATCTGCCGTGGCCTGTTCGGACTCTATTAAGTTTTGCCCACTCTTTCCGGGGTAGTTCTGATCCTGGAAGTAAGGCTGCCCCCATAAATGCGCATCGCGAGTGGTGTTCTGCAAAACCTTCCCACTGGGAGCGCCATTGGTTTAAGGAGTCGAAGTTATTGGTTTTAAGCCCTTCTGCATCCCTTATTGGTGGTTGTCGGGATTTAAGTCTGTTTATCTGCAACGGGGGTATTGCTCGGTGGATGGGCAGTTTATTGTTGGCCGTAATTTTGTTATACTCCCTTAGAAGGGCGTCAGTCCTTCGCAGCTGCGGTGGGGCTATTCCAGAGAGTACAGGCAGCCATTGAGTTGGGGTTGTCTTAACTGCGCCTGTAATAAGTCTCATAGTGTGATTTAGTTGGACGTCAATTAGTCTGGTATGATGGCTGTTAATCCAGACAGGCGCACAGTACTCAGCACACGAATAGACAAGAGCTAGTGCACTGGTTCGTAGAGTCGGAGCAGTGGCACCCCACGTCGTTCCACACAGCTTTTGGATAATGTTGTTGCGTGTTCTGAGTTTTCCTGCATTGTTTGCGAGATGTTTCTTATAGCAGAGGGTGCGATCTAACGTTACTCCAAGATATTTTGGGAAATGGTTATGCTTCAGGGGTTCGCCTGCAAAAAGTACCTGCAGTTCATATTTGGCTAGTTTGTTATTCAGGTGGAAGCAGGAAACTTCGGTTTTGTTGGGGCTCGGTACTAGTCTCCATTTCTTGAAGTAGTTGTTTAGAGCTAACAAGTCGTTAGAAAGAGTATGCTCAACGTTCTTGAAGCTCTTATCGGAAAAAGCTATGGCTATGTCGTCCGCATAGCAAAACTTGTAACTGACTGTTTCTGGCATGTCAGATATATATAGATTGAAAAGTAAGGGGGCCAGTACTGAGCCTTGTGGAAGTCCGTTGTTCAATTTGCGCTGCCTGCTTGCTTTCTCGTTTAGGATTACTTGGAACTTTCTGTCGCTATAATAAAAGGAAATACTGACCTGACGAACTCCGAATGGAAGCTGTTGACGAGGTTGTTGTTGAGCATGGACTTGTCCGTCCGCTTGCACATGCGCGGCTTGTGCTTCCTGGCGGGCGAGCGCCGCCTGGCGGACTTTTTGCGTCTGCCGCACCTCGGCGGCCGCTCCCCCTCCTCCCCGCTGGCGCTGGCGCGACGTTTCGACGACGTGTAGGGGAGGGGAGCGCCCTCTGGCGTCACGCACCAGCAGAACCCGGCCGCCGGGTGGCACTGCGTCGAGTCGTAGCCGCCGTCCGAGCGGCAGTTCGGGATGAAGCTGAAATCAGACGGCAAAATGTACTTAATATAATTTGTTTATATCAGAGATTCACGACTTGACTTGATTTTCAAGCTACTTGACTTGACTTGACTTGATATCAAGACAAGATCAAATCAAGTATTTGTTTTCGAAATTCAAGTCAAGTCAAGTAGTTACACATCAAGCAACTTGAAAATCAAATTTTTCAACCTAACTAGTTCATTTTTCTTGAAAAAATAGTTCTTTTTTGATATTAATCTGATTAACTGCCAAAACGCAATAACAATAAAAATCTATGTATACAGGGTGGCCAATCGGGTGACGATAATAATTTTTTTTTTAGATAGCCCGTGCCGAGACCTATCCAAAACACCCCCATGTATACATATACCGATTATTGATAGTTTTCGAGTTATGATTTTTTTTTTTGAAAACTTAGAGATTTTCCAGTTTTTCCAAGAAATCGTCAAAAACAAAAACAAGAATACTTTTTGGCTTATATTTTTTTCTGCAATTATACTCAGTATTAAGCCTATTTTAATATCTAATAAAGAGAACCTGTACATCCGAACAATAATTAAGTACATTTTGGGCCCAAAGTTTGAAATCTCTGTTTTTAGTCAGGAGACCAAAACCTTCAAAATAAAATTAAAAATACTTATGCCTGGTTCTGGAGCTCCAATCTAATCTTAAAAACTCTGCAAGACATTGCACTTTCGAAATAATAATGAAAAAATAGTACTTATGGGGACATTTCGCGTCGTACGTGACTCTTAAAGGTAAAAAGGTGATAATTCACGAATTTCCAAAATGATTTAAAAACTATTATTTTACTTTATTATGACAAATTAAAGAAAAAATAACTCATAACAACTAATAAACACGATAACCATTGATGTTTTAATCACTTTTAATAAAAAAAATTAATACCTGTGCTTTTTGCTGTGTACTATTGAACTTCTGCTAAATTAAATTGTATGGAAAGTTAACAAAGGAAAGGAATAATAAAACAACAATCTGACTTTTAATTCCATTGCGGAATTACCTGGGAAGCGTTATCGTAGCATACGCCATCCCTTTTACTTCCCACACCGGTAGGTGAGGGGAGAATTGTGATCGTGAAAATTTTCGATTTTGAGGTAATAGGTTTCTTGGGCGTTTTATAATAGTACATAGCAAAAACACTTCAAAAATCACAATTTTGATATTAGTTTTTTTATTAAAAGTCATCAAAACATTAGTCGTTACGAGTTTTTTTTCTTTAATTTGTCATAATAAAACAAAATAATAGTTTTTTAAATCATTTTAGAAATTCGTGAATTATCACCTTTTTACCTTTAACACTCACGTACGGCGCAAAATGTCCCCATAAGTGCTATTACGTATTTCATTATTATTTCGAAAATGCAATGACTTGCAAAGTTTTTAAGATTAGTTTGAAGCTCCAGAACCAGGCATAAATATTTTTAATTTTATTTTAAAGGTTTTGGTCTCCTGACTAAAAACAGAGATTTCAAACTTTGGGGCCTAAAATGTAGGTACTTAACTATTGTTCGGATGTACAGGTTCTCTTTATTGGATATTAAAATAGGCTTAATACTGAGTATAATTGCAGAAAAAAATAAAAACCAAAAAGCATTCTTGTTTTTGATTTTGACGATTACTTGAAAAAACTGGAAAAGCTCTAATTTTTCAAAAAAAAAAATCATAACTCGAAAACTATTAATAATCGGTACACATACATGGGGATGTTTTGGATAGGTCTTGGTACGGGCTATCTAAAAAAAATTATTATCGTCACCCGATTGGCCACCCTGTATAAAGATGTAATCTTTTGTTTAAAACAAATCCAAAAACGAAAACTGCAACAAACTTAGTTAAATAATGAATGTAATAAAATGAAATAAAATACGAAATACTGACAATAATACATAGATAAACGACAACTCGAATGGAGGGTGGGTTGGTTCAGTGGCTAGATTCGAGGGCTTGTGACAGGAAGGTCCCAGGTTCGATTCTCGTTAGAGAATTTATTTCTGTTATTTCATTTAAAAATAGATATCCATAAAAAAAGCTCAGCAAAGAATCCCCACCTGAGCCTTCACTGTTGGCTTCTAACGAACAGTGCTGTTCCTAGAGTGGCGCCGGGAAACAGAACAGAACACGAGGTTAATGAGCAGAGCAGTCAATGCCGATGACACAGAAGTAAAACAAAATTTAATATCCTCATTTGCAATCCATGATTTGAGACACATAAGATTTATAACGGAGTTAACACCTAATCGATTTCTTGGTTTGGTGGAGTTAAGGCAGCTCTAGAAAACTGCCTTTCAACTGGAGCTGAAGAAGCTGGCGTTGCCAAAAAGTCTTTGGCCACTACGGCAAGATTTGGAAAAATACATTCATCTCTTTTCCACCATTCTAAAATATCTTCAGTACTGTCCCTTGCCGCTTGAAATCTATTTATAATCTGTTCATCGGTTTCATCTCAAGTTTATTGTCAAGCTTCATAGCCCACGAATCTAGTCTATCGAGCAGCATATTAATACAAAAATGATGGAAATACTCTTAAAATCATTAAGGTACTGGCAAATTCGTTCAATTAACCACCATTCTGTGTCGGTTGGCTTTAAAGTTTTAAAGTCATCAGGTGCCTGTTATAACCTCGGTGATTCCCCTATTTTAACGCTTCGATTCGCATTTTACAGATCGATATCAAGTAGATTGATTTTACTTGATCTTGATATCAAGTCAAGTAGTTCAGATCGAAAATCAAGTCAAGTCAAATATCAAATTTTCGAAAGCTTGAGCTATCAAGTCAAGTATTTAAGAAAAAACTCAAGCTACTTGACTTGATGAATCTCTAGTTTATATAGTACTCATATACATATGTCACCAACAAAAACGGCCTGCTTCATTCCAAACGCCCTCTAGAATGGTTTAAATATAGAGCGAAATTTAAATTATTACGAGCTCCCGAAAACACGTCGTGTTTGGTCGTGATGTCATGTAGTACGATACGCCACCTTGTTTTTAAATTATCGTTGGGGTTGCAGATTTTTTGTTCGTTCATGTTATTTCCTGTGTAATCTGATTGATTATATTGAAAATGTATTATACCATATTTCTGTTGATGGTGAAACGTTTTCTCTTGGAGAAGTTAGATAGGAGACAAGGCAAGAAAGTAAGTACAAAAGCTGTTGAACGTTAATTTCCCTTTTAATTTAAACTGCTATAGCATGCTATGCTAATATACAGGGTGGTCCAATAAGCACGCGGTGATCTCTAGCGGCCTTACCGTTGAAAATGGCTTGAATAAAAAATGGTTCTTTTCAAATTGTCTACTTGTGGAAAATAATTTCAAAGATGGCGGACATCCGGATACACCGGAAGTAGGTATGAACTTCCTTATTTCAAATAAAACACCCAGTTTGTTAACCATAGTTTATCTCTAGAAAACTTGACGTTTATAGTACTTACAAAAAATTTTAATATCTCGGAAACTAAGTACGACAGGAAGATGAGGTTTTCAGCTTTAAAACGAGCAAGAAACATACTTGTGTTTCACTAAGATCATTGTTTCAAAAGCACATTAAATCAATAGACTAGCAATTTTCAAATTTGAATAGTTTAAAACGTTAAAAAAGTTTTTTTTCAAATGGGATGGTATGATAAGTTTTACATCAGTGGATGCGAAATTAAATTCTCTTTCACTTTCATCCAAGCATATGTGGTTCTTCCGTATAATTGATACCGAAGTTACTGGGGTAGCTATGCCCCTGCTACAACTACTAATAACTTATTCAGCTTCAATGAAAAGGCTCACTTCAAACGTAAACATTCATGAAAATGAACTTAATATGGTCTGGCTCTGGTGTCCAGGTATTGAAAAGTGAAACATTCAAAAACATTTTTAAGCATCTAACGTTAAGGCTTGTCTGATGTGTAACATTTTTGAAGGAAGATTTTTTTATGCTAAGCCTCCCGCAAAAGCTGAAAGCCTATGGCGTTGTAGAAGCGCTGCGAGACGTTAAGTATCTGTGCTGGTCAGATTTGAAACGCTGCAGGTTGGAGCCGTCGGAAAACAAATTCCCCGGTAGCTCATTTCACAGCGTCGAAGTTCTCCAAAAGAAGGAGTGCTGGAGGTGATATTATCTGAGAGCTCACTCAAACATCTTCCGTGATAGAATCTGTGGAAAAGTGACAGGTCAGCCAACCTTCTTCGATGTTTCAAGTTGTGGAGGGCCTTTGTGAGGTTAGGCGTATCGATTAGTCTAATTGCTCTCTTCTGGATAGTGTCCAGAAGCTTTAGAGAGTGCTTCGGAGCGCATCCTCAAACATGGGAGCAATACTCCAAAGATGGTCGGATCTGCGCCTTGTAGAGTAGCAGTAGCTGCTCTAGTGTATACAGCTCCCTTCATCGGAACAAAACTCCAAGCTTCTGGGATGCCGTGTTTGCAATACCGACGACGCGACGTGGTCCTGCTAGGACATATTATTGTTGATGTTGATCCCCAAATGCTTGACGGAAGGTGACTCCGTTATATACATATAAAAGTAAAACAATATTAATATGTAACTGAGGTTTTGAATTAAGGAAAAAAGTACTTTTTTGTGATAAATGGAAAGATCATATATAAGTTTGATAACAAAACTGTTTTTGTTTTCTTTTTTTTCGCAATAATTCAAAAGTTATATCAAAATAAAAATGGGTTTTTGAATCGAGTACCGAAAACACGCCGACGGCTTCCGAACCCTTATGACGTCACTATAGCGGTACGGATGCTCCAACGACGTCCTACTCCGATACTAGATTCTAGATTCTCAGCCAATCGCGAAAATACGTACTGCTAAACTGGTAACTAGTATATATTTGTTGCAACACAGTCGATGAATGAAGTTTGCAGCTCGAAACGAAGTCTACGATTGAAATAAATATGTTTTTGAATGTTTGATGTTGAAGTCAGATTACAGATTCCAGTAAGTATCTAATCAAATAGGTTTCGTTGAAAAGATCTCCTCAATCGAAGGATAGCCTAGTGGTTAGAGTGTCCGATAGTGGATCTCAGGGTCTTTGGATCGAAACCCAGGCCTTCCAACTTTTTTTTTAATTTTTTTTTTCATAAAAAATTTTATTGATGTGGTTTTTGCACTTAACAATATTAAATTTTCATAAAAATTTAACAAGCACTGTGCAGTGCAAGTAATATGTCTAACAAAATTTGATTCAAATACATATTTATGTTGATCATAGAAAAAGTGTGCGTAACAAGTGCAAAAAGCACATCAATAAATTTTTTGATAAAAAAATGAAAAAAAAAGTTAGAAGGCCTGGGTTTCGATCCAAAGACCCCAAAGGCCCTGAGATCCATTATCGGACTCTCTAACCACTGGGCCATCCTCCGATTGAGGAGATCTTTCCAACGGAACATAATTTGATTAGGTACTTACTTACTGGAATCTAACTTCAAATTCAAACATTCAAAAACATATTTATTTCGATCGTAGACTTCGTCTCGAGCTGCAAACTTCATTCATCGACTGTGTTGCAACAAATACACACTAGTTACCAGTTTAGCAGTAGGTACGTATTTTCGCGATTGGCTGGAAATCTAGAATCTAGTATCGGAGTAGGACGTTGTTGGTCAAAGGAGCATCATTACCGTCATGGTGACGTCACACGGGTTCGGGAGCCGTCGACGTGTTTTCGGTACTCGATTCAAAAACCCATTTTTATTTTGATATAACTTTTGAATTATTGCGAAAAAAAAGAAAACAAAAACAGTTTTGTTATAAAACTTATGTATGATCTTTCCATTTATGACAAGAAAAATTTTTATTCAAAACCTCAATTGTCATCCTCACCTGTTGTTGAGATGTTGGTTGGCCGCGAAGAAGGTGCCCCACTCTTGGCAGGCGCGCTGCCGCTTGCAGGGCCCTCTCTTGGCGAGAGTGACGTTCGCGTTACGACAGCGCGCCCTCTCGAAGATGCACCTGCTGGGGTAGGTGAGGCCGTCCGAACCGCACACGGGTCGTTCGCTGTCAGTCTGGCGGGCGCACGCCTTCGGGTTGCACGATTCCTGCAAACAAACGGTACTGTCAAAGCTCAATTTCTAAGAATGATGGAGTACTATAAGTTAACCAGCTGCGCCCAACAAATTCATATTGGTTAGAAGAAGTAAACAAGGATTTTATTTGTCCTCACAATCGTAAAGCGGCAGCTTGATTATGGTGGCACGCTGACCGCTGATAAACCCGTATACCCTTTGTATACCCGCGACGAGATAGTAGGTAAAGCACCCTAAACGTGCTCGCCCACTTAGGCGAAGCGTCGCGAACGGTAGCGGCGCGAAGAAAATTATTGATTTGACGCCAGAGAAGTTTACAATAGTTTATATGGCAGCCCGCCCACTGAGGCGACGCGAAGCGAAGAGGCGCGTCGTTTGACGCGCGGCTTCTCCTCGGACCAACTAGGCGTCGTTCCTCTTGACGCTTCGCTTCGCGTCGCTTCGCTTCGCCTGAATTGGCGGTACCAGGCGGCGCGCCGTGGCGAGAAGATACAAATATTTCTTGATGCCTCTCGCATATTTTCAGTGTTTAGCAGTATTTGGAATAAGTGGTGCTAAATTGCAGTCTCTGGCCGTGATACAAAGACATTCATTACAAAGGTAATTTAATTACCCAGCATTTTATTTTGTTTTTGTTTCTTTTCTTCTTCCATAGTGGCAATTAAGCTCTATACAAAGAGTTCCTCTTCTGACGAACTGCGCATCGTACCTCACTAGACAACGTATCTCGTTCAACTGCTTAAAAACAAATAAAATTCGCGTCGCGCCGTAAATGACGCGACGCGACGCTTCGCGCCGCTCCGCCCCAGTGGGCGGACATCGGTTAAATGACGCTTCGCTTCGCGCCGCTTCCCTTCGCGACGCTTCGCCTAAGTGGGCGAGCACTGGGGCGAAGCGGCGCGACGCGACGCGTGGCTTCCAAGGGCGCAACGCGAATTTTATTTGTTTTTAAGCAGTTGGACGAGATACGTTGTCTAGTGAGGTACGATGAGCAGTTCGTCAGAAGAGGAACTCTTGTATTGATTTTAACTGCCACTATGGAAGAAGAAAAGAAACAAAAACAAAATAAAATGCTGGGTAATTAAATTACCTTTGTAATGAATGTCTTTGTATCACGACCAGAGACTGCAATTTAGCACCACATTCTACATAATACTGCTAAATACTGAAAATATGCGAGAGGCAAGAGAAACGACGCCTAGTTGATCCGAAGAGCATTCGCGCGTCAAACAACGCGCCTCTTCGCTTCGCGTCGCCTGAGTGGGCGGGCTGCCTAAAAGTAATGGCATGAATAGTGGCATAATAAAAACAGCAACTTTGTTTTAGTTGACCACTATGGGTTAATTGTTATAGCTTTGAGTGAATTTTGGGTTTTGACATTGTATAAGTGTTAAAAGACTATTTTAAATAATTCCACAAGATTTAAATCCTGTAGATTTCTGTAAAAAATAACGTCAAAATCAGTCCTCAGCTGACACCCTATACTATACAAGGAGGATAATAGTTATAAAAGAAGAATAAAGGAACCTCCTCATATAAGATTGAATAGCGATTGGATTTCTAATTCACGAGTTGACTGTGCTCAGTGTAGTTGGATATGTTTCAAGGAAAATCCTCTAAAATTACCTAAACCTAACATTCGGACATACATTTTTATTGAATTCTTCTTTCACAACATATTGCAGCATGAAAAACTTTCACTCCAATTTTGAACCATTTCAACAAACGTATCACAGTTACTATACTTACTGCAAGAAACCTTGGGTTCTGCAAAATATCTGACCATCATTTTCAATTTTGCTATCATCATCATAGTCACAATGTCTTAACAGACCTGTTGTGAACTCGTAAAATGCATTAAGTCGGAGCTAGAGTATTGCCGATGCGAATATTACCAATAGTTTTAAAAACTGTAGCTCGCCATCGTTCGCGATTTACTGTCAGTTCAGTGATGCTCTTGATACTCATATCCAGCAACTGTTTCGCCGTATCCACCCAGCGGGTAGGAGAACGGCCACGACGGCGCCCACTCGGGGCGTGACCCTGAACTACACGTTTCTCCATATTATCGCTTCTGTGTATATGTCCGAAAAACATAAGCATTCTCGTCAACACAACGAAGGATAGTCTCTTTGGATTACCGAATTTATCCAGTATGTAAACGTTAATTCGATGGGCAGTATAAGGAACTCTCAGCATTCTCCTCCACGGCCACATTTCAAAAGCATCTATGCGAACTCGATCTGCCTTTTTAACAGTCCAAGTTTCTGAGGCATACAAAAATATGGAGAACACAAGCGACTGAACCAGCGACATTTTGGTAGCTTCAGTGATGTTATGGTCACGCCATATTTTAGTCTAGCTTTGTCATGGCCACACGTGCCTGTTGAATGCGCCGTTGAATCTCATTTTCGCTGCTACCCTAATTGTCGATCAAAGAACCGAGGTACACAAAACTTTGAACTACTTCACAATGGCCTACTGACTTTTTTGCTCGATGATTATCGTGCTACCTAAGATCATAGCCTTGGTCTTGAAGTAGTTAATACCAAAACCATACGATGCACTGTGTTGTTCTAAGATGTTTAATAGAGCTACTAGTTCTTCCTGAGAGGCAGCAATAAGAGTTGTATCGTCAGCAAATCTTAAGTTGGATATTTTGCTTTCGCCATTCCAGTTATCCAAGACCTATCTCGTCACAAATTCAGAGTAAACGTTAAATGTTAATCTTCCTATAAATGGTTATAAATTTGATGAACTCTACCAAAGATATTACAAGAGATTTTAATAAATCCATTCCATGACCGGAAAACGAGTTGGCGTCACGAAAATTGACAAATTGTTCTCTGAATCACTGCAATTTTTTCCAGTTTGTAAATCAGTACTGTCAGCAATGAGGCGCATCCTGTTTTGCCCTTATTTATTTACTTTGTAGCCTACGCTTAAATTAGCGATGATCAAAGTATTACAATTAATTTTGAATAATTTCAAACACGCAACACCGTGGATATATTAGACGTTATATGTTCTGAGGTTTTATATTTTACTTGACATGTGATTTCGTATTTGATCAATAAACTTCACAAATTCTTGTAAATACATTTACTGACGTTGTTTAAAATGGACTGTATGTTTTAGGCGTTTTATTACAATATGGCACCTGGTTGTACACGTCAGGCTGGCTCATTGGCCTATACAGTGCTGCCAAACTAAAATCTAATATAATGAACTTATGTAAATCATAACAGTATTTTTTGAGTATCTTTCTGAATACAAAAGTGACATAATTAGATTAGAAAGAGAAGTTTGTACGAGTGGAACATTCCGCAAGCAAGTGTTGGTATTAGATAAAATTTTCATTTTAATAACTTTTTTGGGGGGTGGGGGGTTGGCCCAGTGGTTAGGGTCGAGGGCTCGTGACCGGAAGGTCCCGGGTTCGATCCTCCTTAGAGACGGAAATTTATTTATGGTGTCTTTAATCAAAAATAAATATCCATAAAAAAGGATAATTCAAGGGTGCTAATTACAAATATGGTCATAGTTATGAGCTTTAGTCTGGTGTGACGAAAATCAAAAATATCTGATCTTTCAGATCTCCAGGTTGACCTAAAAAATTGAAATTATTTATTTGGCCTTCTATTAAGATGAAACCTCGTGTTTTTGATAATTTGAGGGTGCTGATTGCAAATCCGGTCGCAGTTTTGAGTTTCAGTTTCGTTTGACGAAAATCAAAAATTTTTAATCTGTCAGATCTTCAGATTGACATAAAAAATTCAAAATCTTTATTGGGGTTTCTATTAAGATAAGACCTCGTGTTTTCGATAATTTGAGGGCGCTGATTACAAATCTGGTCCTAGTATTGAGTTTTAATATCGCGTAATGGAAATCATAAATTTCATATCTTTCAGATCTTCAGGTTTACCTAAAAAAATTGAAAATCTTCATTTGGCTTTCTATGAAGATTAAACCTCGTGTTTTTGATAATTTGAAGATTCTGATTACAAATTCGGTTGCAGTTTTGAGTTTCAATATCGTTCGACGAAAATCAAAAAATTTTGAAGGAGCTATCGCCAGGTTTAGCTAAAAAATCGAAAATCTTTATTTATCTTTCTACTATTAAGATGAAACCTCGTGTTTCGGATAATTTGAGGGTGCTGATTATGAATCTCGTCGCAGTTTTGAGTTTCAGTGTCGTTTGAAGAAAATCAAAAATTTCAGATCGTCGAAAATACATACGAAACACTTGAGGATCAAATATATCACAACATTCTTGCTGAGATGCAACAATGTTTAGTTACATTACTTCGTAATGATTACTTTCAGTATTATGTAACGTTATTTTTGATCACGAACAAACTTATTTATAATGATATATTAAAAATATAGTATATTCTAATAGTTTTTTTAATAGTACATAAAAAGTATATCCTATTATGAAAACCATAATACTTATGACCTACACATACTTATTTTGTTGCATCTTAAATGTCAGTCAGTTATAAAAGACCATAAATAATAAAGTTAGTCTTGTGGTAAGGATGCTTCCATTTACTGTGCATAATCCATTATTCCGTAATAGATTTATGTCAGACGGTCATGACATTAACTGTATAGTAACAAGCGATGTGTGACATGGAGTACACCTACGCTTAGTTGGAATATTATGGATCTTGTTCTTCCTGTCATTACTATATGTGACTCTAAAAGGAATTACTCAGATCATGGCCGACTCTACACTAGGCCGGAGCCTTAGATGTGGTAACGTGGTTTAGCTGTCAAATAGTGGCCCTATAGTTTCCGAATAATTATTACATTTTATATGTATTAGAGTTCATCTCGGTTAATAAATTAAGAAAAATACTTTTTAGAACTACTACTACTAATACCACTTACATCTGATGTCTGTTTCATCACAGTCAGACACTACAAAATAAAAATAAACGCAACCTGTTTCCTGCTGCCACTTCCACTTCCACTTAAATGAACACTCAATTTACTTTGTAAATTGTCACTTGAGTTAGAAAAAGTCACTATTAGGTCACTGTAAAGCCATTCTTTCTGGTCTTGATTTCTCTTTCACTATCAAATCCTTTCGTAGGTATGCCCCAGGCCATGCCCAGATGAGTTCTATTAACTGTATTTTTCTGTGATATTTGTGAGGCCCAGAAAACATTATAGGTACCACATTGTGCTTTAAAATAGGTCTTATCCTTTGAAATGTTTGTAAATTATTGTCTTTATCCTTATAAATATAACCAGCCCTTACGAGGAATACCATTCACCCACTTCTGTTCGAAATGCTCGTCTTGAGGAAAGTTGAACACCCTAATATGTCCTTTATTGGAAGCACAATTGCTAGTGCAATCTGGTACTACACACTTTGCAGGCATCTTTTTATCTTTTTAGTTTCGTTTGTGCTGGTAAATAATTAGAATCACATTAAAAATCACCCTACAATCTTCTTTTTTACTCTGATGGAAGATTATACTAATGATTTAAAAACAAATAAAAGCTCGGCCCGCTATTCAGTGTTGCCATATTTCAATGCTCCGGCCTAGCGAGTAGAGTCGGCCATGGTTAATGCTATTAGTATTATTATTACTTTGTGCCGATGAATACGTGGTAGGATTTTCTAGGAACGTTTTGGAAACACCTTGTACACGTTCATAAAGGTTTGTATACAAAGTAGCAAATGGACAACATATAATAAGTAGTATCATTGAACTGGAAAGAGGCGTCCGTCGTAAGCCCACTCCAATTAGTCTGGAGAGCAGGCCAGACGTCGGGATCGCATGTGCTGCCATCCATTACCTAAATTAAGCGCACATTAACGGCCGTTAAGTTTGACTAAGCGGTATTTTAGCCGCTATATATCCGGAGGTAATGGCCGCGCCATGCTGCCTGTTGCGGCGCGCATCTGTTCCCTGCTGCTACTGGTCAAATTTACTGCCGGATAATCGCCGGTATCCTATTTTGCCACTAGACAGACAGTATGGCGCAAGCGGTCCATTGGCCACATCATAACGTATGTTGCAAAAGTTTTGAGAAGTTTTCAAAAAATTAAAAAACACCTCACAATAATATATTTGAACTGTAACATGAACTACAAAAAATAACAATATTTCTTAATATGAACATGATATTAAAGTACTGCTGATGGGCCATGACCTTCCACGGCTCGCAATTGAGGTTTTGAATCAATTTTTTTTTGTCATAAATCGAAAGATCATAATTATGTAAGTTTTATAATAAAACTGTTCTTGTTTTCTTTTTTTTTCGCAATAATTCAAAAGTTATATCAAAATAAAAATGGGTTTTTGAATCGAGTACCGAAAACACGCCGACGGCTCCCGAACCCGTGTGACGTAACGATGGCGGCTTTGACCAACGACGTCCTACATCTATACTAGATTCTAGAGTCCCAGCCAATCGTGAAAATACTTGCTAGTAACTAGTGTATATTTGTTTCAATATAGCCGATGAATGAAGTTTGCAGCTCGAGACGACCTCTACGATCGAAATAAATATCTTTCTGAATGTTTGAAGTCGGATTACAGATTCCAGTAAGTAAGTAAGTACCTAATCAAATATGTCTTATTGAAACTATCTGGTGCATGTTCGGCTGACCTAGTGGTTAGGGTGTTGGTTAATGGATCCGTTGGTCTATGGTTCAAAGCTCAGCCTGTCCAATTTTTTTTTATTTTTCTTTATCAAATAATTCATTAATGTGCTTTTTGCACTTGTTACGTACATTTTTTTCTACGATAAACATAAATATGTTTTTGAAACAAATTCTATCAGACATATTACTTGCACTGCATAGTGCAAAAACTAAGTACAGGACACGGTGGACAATTCAAAAAATCAGTGCAAATGGTGTTTGTCCGTCAATATCAATCGCCAATATATTTTTTTAAATGTAATAGTTGGTTAATAAAACAAAATCCATTCATTTTTTAAGTTTTTAATATAAACGTAGATGCTTTTCTGTTAAAATGTTTGTTAGTAATTTCATCTTATATAAAATGAATCATATTTATGTTGATCGTAGAAAAAAATGTACGTAACAAGTGCAAAAAGCACATGAATAAATTATTTGATAAAAAAAAATAAAAAAAAATTTGGACAGGCTGAGCTTTGAACCATAGACCAACGGATCCATTAACCAACACCCTAACCACTAGGCCAGCCGAACATGCACCAGATAGTATCAACAAGACATATTTGATTAGGTACTTACTTACTGGAATCTATAATCTGATTTCAAACATTCAAAAAGATACTTATTTCGATCGTAGAGGTCGTTTCGAGCTGCAAACTTCATTCATCGGCTATATTGCAACAAATATACACTAGTTACTAGCAAGTATTTTCACAATTGGCTGGGAATCTAGAATCTAGTATCGATGTAGGGCGTCGTTGGTCAAAGGAGCATCTTAACCGCCATCGTTACGTCACACGGGTTCGGGAGCCGTCGGCGTGTTTTCGGTACTCGATTCAAAAACCCATTTTTATTTCGATATAACTTTTGAATTATTGCGAAAAAAAGAAAACAAAAACAGTTTTGTTATAAAACTTATATATGATCTTTCGATTTATCACAACAAAAAATATATTTTTTTCTTAATTCAAAACCTCAATTTCCTCATTAGGTTTTGGACAGATCCTAAATCAATTTCTCTGATCTTTAGCATTATTCTTCTTCTTAACTGCTGCTCGTTTTGAGCTTCCAAGCCATTGTTATAAACTTTGTCACTCAGTTGAGCCCAAAAAGTTTCGATAGGTCTTGCTTGAGGAAGGTTGGGAGGGTTATCGTTTCGTGGTACAAAAGGTATTCCCTGTTGTTCAAGCCAGTTTCTCGTACGCAAACCATAATAACTTGAAGCCAGATCTGGCCAAAACATTATAATGTCATTAGCATAGTGGGTTTTAATAAAATTGCGTAGTTTAGGCAAACATCTTTGGTAAATCATCATCTTTTTGGTAAATTTATACAAAGAATACCTTCTTCGCATTCACAGATCGCTCGATAAATTATGGCAACAGAAATATTTTGATCTTGATATAGGCGAACTATTTTTTTTAAGTCATCCAAACAGACTGTAAATACTCTTCCAAATATCTAATTTGTACGATATTTTGACAACTTATATCATAACAAAAATTATTGTTACGTTTAGGTGTTGACCGGTTACCATGGTAACGATTTCTGAATTGTTTCCAACGGTGAAACTACCTCCCGAGTTTTGAAAAAGATTCTCAAAACTTTTGCAACATACGTTACTCATAAACAGATGAAGTATAGGGGCAATGAGGGGTATTGTTTCTCCTCAACACTAACAAAGTACTTCGGTTCACATCACGAGGTATGTTATCAGATCACCCCTCAATGTTTCCTATTACAATGATTGTAGGAAACCGCATATTTGTCACTTGAATACACAAATGTCAACGCATTGTGTACAATATGGCAACGCCGGCAGTGATGTTCATTCGGTTAGGAATGGAGAAGTGACCACACGTGACCGAGACTCCTGCAGCCGATTGGCTTGGCTCCCGCTACTGATTGGTTAGCCGTTCCCTGACCCCTCTAGTTATTCGGAATAACATCAGATGTTTATTGTTAATTCTATCCACATTTAATATTCGAAGGGTGGCAAGCACTACCCACTGATTTATTTTAAAGCATAGCAGCCAACGCAGAATCTGCACGCAAGCAAACAAGCACTACTGGCACTCTAGTGCTTTAAGCTGAAGAGCAACAGCTATGGTATCCATGGTCAACTTTTTTTATAACTGATCAGACCGCTTAGGCAGAGCCTAAATACCGCGATAGCGGCTGCTGTGAAAGGGTTATGTTAAGGGACAGGCACAATAAATACATCTCCTGGCAGTCCATTTCAAGCCTTCGACACCCTGGGAATAAATGCGCGGTCATACCGCAGCAGCTCTCCAGACATTAGAGCAGTACTCGAGATCAGGTCTTATCTCGACTTTATATAGCGTGAGGAGGTTAGATAGTACCTTCTGGCTCTGAATAGATGCCCAAGCTTTTTACCAGCAGCTGTTGCAACTCAGATTGTTAACTCTAAGGGCTTGAATGGGTGACTTCTTGCCAGAGTCTGATTGTTCATTATAACAGGATACTGGCTTAGGTACTTCTTATTTGATACTGGATCTTGGAAACATTAAGATCCTTTGAAAGCGAAGCAGACCCTGCCAGTCTTCTTGTTCTTGATGCCTGCATGCTAAGCACTGTCATGCGGAAAACTGATGATTGGGTTTGTAGTGCTAGAGATTAGATGATTGATGTGAAGCAGAAATTGATGATTGATGTCGTAGCCAATACCGATCCCTGCGGAACACCAGCATTGATGTTATGGAAGAAAGAGGAAAAGCCGTCTGGCTCAACAGAGATTTTTCGACCTGAAAGAAAGTCTGTGAGCCAACCGTAAAGCTTAACAAATTGATGAGTTTGCTCCATACATGTGTAACGTAAGCCAGGAGATCTCCAGTTGATCTTTGATGTTAAGTGATGGAGCCCAAGGCATTTTATGAGCTCTTGGCTGACACATTTCTCTATCACTTTACCGAGCAGAGCTATAAGTCTGTAGTTGGTTGGATCAGCTTTGGATCCCTTTTTGCCACCGGCTGGATGCAAACTGTTTTCGAGTCTTTTGAAAAGATGCCAAAATCAGACGCTCCGGAAATCCTCAGAGGAAAAACTGCACAGTCCTGGCCTGAAGGCCCTTGCACTTCGGCCTGAATACACCCTCCTTCACAGACGCTCAGGAAACCTTTCAGTTCAGTTCAGTTCTAGCAAGCATGGCATTAAAAGACGGCCTGCGCAGGCGATCGAACGGTTGTTCAATTCCACATCCGGCGGCCTGTACAGCCCGTCGAACCTCCACATACGCTCCGATAATGCTTGAGGCGAGGACTGTGCAGTTTTTCCTCTGAGGATTTCCGGAGCCTCTGTGGGCCGCTTAAGACAACTGAAAGAGGCGGATTCAAACAAAGAAAAACTAACCTATTCGAATTCCTAGGAGGTAGTAACCTACCATGTCAGTCTTTTCTAAGTTCTAGATAGCCCTAGGTTTTTGTTTGATTCGAAGTTTAAGCTTACCTTCTCGAACCGTTGTTTAATCTGGTTGGAGGATATTCCTCCTCTTTCTTGCGTATGTGACCGCCATTCGTGACACAAAATACCGGCAAATTTATTGTGTATGATGTGCAATTATTTATGCCAAATATAGTAAGCGGAAACGGTACACCGATGACAGCCCGCTATGTGCCGAGATGAAAGGGAACATACCTTCCAGTGGCGTACTTTCAAGACGCAGATAACACTAAAATTGATTTCACCAAGAAAATAAACGTACACAATGATCAAAGCGTGAGAAACATGTGAACATTCAATAGATGCCTCGCTATTAAACCATACATCGGCAATAAAACCACAGGACAAGTACAAAATAAAGTCATCAGAAACATGTTAAAAATCACTGGATCAGAAAAAATATCCAGCTACAAATATATTGCAATTTTGAGGTTCAGTGAGCCTGGAAAAATTAAGCCTCCATACATCATCAATAAAACAGTAACACAGCAGGACAGTTGCATGGCTGTCAGGCAGCTCTCCTAAAGCTGCCTGACAGCCATGCAACTGTCAATCTTCCGCCATACGGCCTTCCTGCTAAGCTTTGTGGTTGGCTCGCAGACTTTCAGGTCGAAAAATCTCTGTCGTAGTAGACGGCTCCTTCTCTTTCTTTCATAACATCGGCGCTGGGGTTCCGCAGGGATCGGTATTGCTTCCGACATTGTTTCTGCTTCACATCAATGATCTACTCTCTAGCACTACAACCCCAATCCACAGATTTTGGAATGACAGTACCTTGCATGCAAGCATCATGAGCAGAAGACCCATCTCTCTGGTCGAGCTGGAAGACTGGCAGCGGCAGCTTCACTTTCAAAAGATCTCAATACCATTATCGCTTGCGGGCTCAAGAATATGGTAAAATTTAATGCTTCCAAGAGCCAGTATTGTACAGTATCAAACAAGAAGTGCCCAAGTCAACACCCGGTTCCAATGGAGAACCGGGCTCTGCCAAGAAGTCACTCACTCTAGCTCTCAGGGGGGCAACATTACAGAAAATCTGATATGGAACGAACAGGTTGCGACACTTGCAACAGCTGTTGGGAAAAACCTTGAGTACCTATTTAGAGTACCTATTTAGAGTTAGAAGGTTCTCACCATCTAACCTCCTCACGCTACATAAAGCCCATATAAGACCTGGTCTGGAGTATTACCAGTCTGAGATTGCCACGGCTCAACAAACAATCAGCTGTCTTACTCACGGTGGTTCGTTTGTGATGACCTGTTGCAAATATCTAACGTCAACGATGCCATTTTGGGATAGTTTCATTCGCCCTGTCAGGGGCGGAGTAGAGAAAAGTGTACCACAGGGCAGGATTAAAAAATAATACTCAACCTTTGCGGTGTAAAAGGAAGGTAAACATTAAAGATAACATAATAACAACATAACAATAACATAACACCAAATAAAGTACTAGATTTGCGCTGTTATCTATATTATTTATCTCTATACTCATATTCTGTGTAGACAGCCATGACCCTGCTGTGCCGCCGCTGTTGAAATCTATCTCTCTCTAACCCAAAATGTCGATGCGCAAAGCATCCCCAGACCTTAAGCGGTTGGTGACTCTCACTCTTATACCGATATTTAAGCAGAGTCTCACCAATCCCTGTAGATGCATCCGCGCGACTGCTCCATCTCATAATAAGGCAATCGTTCTTGATACAAATTTTCTCATTTTGAAAGTCATTGTTGAGCATATTGCAGAGATTTATTTCCAAAAGCCCAAAGCTGCTCGTACACCACTGATTACAACGGTATATTTTTGCTGTTCGAATAAAATGAATGGATGGGCAACAGGAGTATTATTATGACCGCTGTAATGGATATGAAAATACACGCTGTTATTTATAGTTTATGGGCTGGCATACAGTGGTGTAGATTCAGAAGAGACTGTTGAAACCAAGATACCTACTCCTACCTAGTGCAAGGAAGTACCTCTCATTATACAAGCTTCTTCTGCTGTATAAAGGCCAGATAAGAAACACGCTGTCAATATTTGAGCAGTCTAGAGAAGAACAATTTGACTAATCGGTGGCGTGGTCTTAACGCACCATCCAGCCTCTTTATCAACGGCGTGCGGTTGGGATCCCCTTAATTTTCTTCTCTTCTGTTGCATCTGATCCCAAGACAGTCGTTCCAATTCAAGAAACGACCAGTGCTGTCGTAACTTAGTTGCCTAGGTGTCCAGAACTAGAACGTGCTACAAGGAGACGTATTTATTGACCCTGGCCCAGTTTTGATGATGATGAGATTTACGAGGGTTGCTCTATATCTCCGCCAATCCACCAGTACGCAGACAGCTGTTTCAACCCTCGTATATCGACTCTCATATGCAGTTGGCATAGAAGCGCGCTTATCTGATTAGGTGAAGCGAATGCGCCTTTGCGTTCCGCCAAGAAGTTTGCTGCTTTTTAGTAGTGACTTTCTTTGGTTTGCCGTTACCTTCGGGTACCAGATGGCGCACAGGCAGATCTTTTCTGCCGCCTACTCTCTTGATGATGAGATTGTTAAAACTTTAATCAATTTTGGTGATGAATCTGATAACATTTTCTTTTCAGATTCTGTAGTAATATATTTGACTTTCTTATCAATCCACATGACTAATCCTATCTAAAATCTGTGTTCAACAGTCGAAAAAGCTCCATAAGTGTGAACGCGGCTTAAGAAAAGGGAAAAGCGGCAATGAATCAGTGGCTGGATGACGTCCGTCGAAGCCACTTGATTGCTGGTGTCCCAATTTTTATTATACAAGCAGGAAATGGTTACGAAACCGTTGCCCGAACATGTATATATGCTTGTTATGTACACAGAAGCGAATATGATGAATTGCTTTCATAGCAATTTATATGTTTGAACTTAACTACGGAAATATTATGTTTCTTGTACTTCTGTTTGATGAAGTCATAAACCTACAGTGTAAATTGCATGATTTTTTGCATATAAGATAAGTTTTATTTTATTTAATAAAAATTATACAACTGATAGACGGTCTTAGTACATGCTGAGTCTCAGAAACAAGATTCATGTAGTTGAAACTATTACCATTGCCCATCAAGACTCGTTCTGCAATGTAGAAAGGTCTTGGATGACATTCCGGTAAGACATGAGGTGTCGCTCATGTGGATGCCGAGTCATGCTGGAGTTAGTGGTAATGAAATGGCGGACGCGCTCGCAAGGCGAGGGTCGAGGAATAACCTCCTGGGTTTTGAGCCGGCTTTGGGGCTGGCAGCAGGTATCACTAGAAGGAAAATAGAGGTGTAGTTGCAAAATCAGCATCTTATCAGATGGAGAGGAATCTCTGGACATCTCCGTCAAGCTAGAGAACTGATTTCAGGACCTCTGGCTAATGTGGGGCGGTTCTCACTGAACAGAAGCCGACAGGTTACTTGTCGGCCTGCTATCCGGCCATAACACATTCAAACGTCATTTGCATGTGGTGGGGGTGGCAAATGATCCGACGTGTACACGCTGTGGCGAGGAGGAAGAGTCCTCGGCACACATTCTTTGTCGTTGTGAAGAGACTTGGAAACTAGGGTAAGGAGAGGTGCAAAAGGGCCCGTTGGTAGACTTATGTACTGGTGGTTCCAGCCACCAGATAGCATCTCTCCTTCTCTTTCATTCATTCATTCAACCCTTAATATAAGGGGTCACTTAAACTAGGTCATAGACATACAATTCGTGATTGCTAATTTACATTTTTTTATGTTAAGCGATTTCATTTCTGCTGGTAAAGAATTATACAAGTTATAAATACTAAATGTATTTTTTTTTCAGAGAAAGCGGTTTTGTGAGTAGGAGCTGAGAATGTTTATTCCTGATATTAACCTGTTCAAAAATAGTTTGATAATCGCTATTAGACTTAGACAAGGAAAGAGAGAGAGGACGGAACGCGCGACTGACATTTCTGTTACCAAATGGCACCAAAAAGCTACCAAAATTTATCTGTGATAAGTGATTTCTGGCTCCTTCCTGCTGCTGTGGCTTTTACAACCGTAAGCTGCACAACCTACCATTATGTACACCACAATATTTTGCAATGATTGGTCTTAAAAACGCTAAATATCATAAAAAAATATTTTGGTCGCTATTCATTTTCGGTAACAGCTAATGACAGCTAATTCATATAGCATCAAACGGGCGTGCGGTATTAGATATAATCGCTGGGAGTAGATTAACTTATTATCCTAGTTATACATTTTGATTTGCGATGTAAAATATGGGTCTAAACCTCTGCAAAGAACATTCTGGAGAGTAGTTTTCCTCGACTTCAGACTATCATAATAAAGGGCCCCACAGACATCGTTCTTCTTCATCAGGTTTGCACGACCTGCCAACCGATGTCGGGTAAACCGATGGAACGATACCTCCACACACTGTTCGGTTTTCTTTCAGTTTCTCGCAAATTTTTGGTCCGTTAAACATGGATAAGACTTTAGCAATGGCGGCGGCTTTAGCTAGTAAAGTGAAATACAGCAAGAAAAAACATTCTAAATGGGTGGAACAGTGGCTTTTAAAAAGAGGCCAATTCTCCCATATAAATCTATTAGAATTGCGTCTGGAACCAGGATATTGGTACAATTATTTGAGGATGGATGAAGAAACATACTTAGAATTACTTAATTCAGTAGCACCTCTAATAAAAAAACAGGATACTTGGATGAGACAAAGTATTTCCCCTCATGAACGTCTGACAGCACATTTTTGATAGGTGTCGCTAACTCTAGATACGCTTACTCGAAGGCAACCAGAACGACACTGCAAAATCCCGTCGTGATTGCACGATGAACGGCCACACATGTACCGAGTTGCACGATGGCGTTCGAAACCGACCAGTAAAATCAAGCTCGGACAGATTTTTTTGAACGACGGTCAACACGACGGTTTTTCGGCACACACGGACCGAAATGAGTGTGATCGGTTGGCACGCCGTGCAAACCTTATGAAAAAAAACGATGTCTGTGGGGCCCTTAAACTAAACCATCTTTGCGGTCAAATTACAAAATCTTTATGATTATAGTTCGACGGATCCACTCAGTAGAAGCGATTGTAAATGCAGATGTGAAAAGGTTTGACGAACCGAAAACAATAGAGTAGCCGTACTGCATATAGAACGTTTACTTTAACCAGCTCTTCAACATCTAGGTCGTAAAGGACATCAAACAATGGCTTCTAATGCAGAGAGGAAACTCCATTTGCCTTATCTCCCAGCTATTGATTCAGTGCAACCGTATTTTGCATTTATAGGTCAGAAGCGTTCAGATTTACGCCAGATACATAATGGCTCAACTCCATTGGCGTCTATGTTGGTTTTTTTTAGGGGTACCAATGTGCATTTCCTGCAGTATTGTCGTTTATTTGTATATCTATGTAACCGAATATTTTATGCTTTTATTAATTCGCTTTGAAACGTCGCGTCGAATTAAACTAAAACAATATTATTGTTTGAAGTGTTTTCATGGTCGGCCTCCCGCAAAGGCTGAAAGCCTATGGCGCTGTAGAAGCGCTGCGAGAGGATATGTGTCAGTGCACGTTAGATTTGAAACGCTGCAGGACATAGCCGTCGGAAACAAGTTCCCCTGCAGCTCATTCCACAACGTCGAAGTTCTTCAAAAAAAGGAACGCTGGAGGAGACAGGTTCGGGGAGCATGGACCTCGACCTGGTAAGGATAAGCTCGCAGAGCCTCTCTAGTGTTCCTCGTTCGAACGGTCTTTGGTGTTGTTATCTGGGAGAGCTCAGTCGAACATCTTCCTTGATAGAAATGGTAAAACAAGGACAGGTCAGCCATCCTTCTTCGATGTTACAGAGGCTTTAGAGAGTGTTTGGGAGCGCATCTCCGCACATGGGAGCAATACACCAATGAGTAGGATCTGTTCCCTATAAAACAGCAGTAGTTGCTCTGGTGTATAAAGCTTCCTACAGCGGAACAAAACTCCAAGCTTCTGGGATGCCATTTTAATAATACTGATTACTGACGACGTGGTCTTGCCAGGACATGTTATTATAGCTGTTGATCCCCAAAAGCTTGACGGAAGGTGACTCGACTATTGGATGACCCTCCATTTCCATAGTTGGTAAGTCAACGTGAGACTTCTTTGTCAGTGTTGTTGCCTGAGCTTTCTGTACGTTAAACTGTACTTTATTTAACAATTTTTATGTCAAAAAACCGTGCATCGTCCGCAAATTTTTTTTGTTGGGAATTACATAACAGTCAAGTCCGTTAAAAGTGAAATTTCCGCAAAATTCGCTGGGAATCGATCTGCTATAGACCCAAATAGATGAATAAACATATAAAAGTAGATTTTTTATTCTTATCTACTAAAGTTCTATATTTTTTTGAAGCGTACTATATTTTTTATAGCATTTTTATAAAAAATACTACATATAAACCAAAAGTTAGCAACCCTAGATGATAGTGGCGCCCTTGTGTATAAAACATATCGAGTTTACCTTTTTAAGGTTTCATAAACTGCGCGTATGACTCTTACATCTGAGCATGGCCGACTATGCATTAACACATTAGCGATACCGGTCCTCACATACTCCTTTGGCAGCATCAAGTGGTCGCACACTGATATTGAGAACATCAACATACTCTTACGAACGGAACTCACAAAACACATAATCACATCCGAAAGCGGGAAAGGAAAGGCTTACCATAGACAGGAAGCAAGAGGGCAGAGGAATTATAGACATACATATCAACACTTCGAGTTGATATCTTGTCCTATTGATTGGTAATTAGATCTGAAGGATTTCCAATTGTCATTCCAGCGTCTTTTTGTAATCTTAAGCCTCGTGACCACTAGCAAATAAAATTGCTAGAGTTGCTATCACAAGTCACTTGCGTAGCGTGTACACGTCATTAGAGAAATATTGCAGCAAAATTAGTTGCACTTAAAGAACTTGCGAGCTTGTAGTGTACATGGTTACTCTCAGGAAATTAGTTTGCCGCAAAAATTTCGAGCCTGTTCCGAAAGTCTTGCAGCAAGTAGTGTTGTAAATATAGCAAATATGGAGAAGTTCAACTGGATGAGACAAGACACGTGCCTTTTGATTGAAAATTTTGAATTATATCCTGAATTATGGAATGTTCATACTCCAGAATTTAAGGACAAAATCAAAAAGCAGAATGCATTACAAAAATTGGCCGACTAATTTAATACTTCTACAGCAGAAATTCAAAGGAAGCTACATAATTTGAGAACCCAAGTTAACCAAGGATGGAGAAAAATTCAAAAAAGAAAAGTGGACAAGGGACTATATAAGAGTACATGGGAGTTCTTTGACTCATTAAAGTTATAATTGACTCAAATATACAGAATAGTACGGAAGATAATCTGGTAAGTTGAAAGTCGATTTTTAGAAAAAAAAGAATGTTATGTTGTATTTCTAGCAGTAATTGTAGCAATGGTCAGGCTAGGTCCGGTTCAACACTATTCTTTATTGACTCTCGTTCTCACAACTCTCCGTAGGCAGGCAACCCATCATACATACACATCCGCAAAAACTGTTTAAGCTCCATCGGATCTTCATTTCTCAATTCAGTAAGCAACGTTTCGTGTGTCCCTAGAGTCGTTCTACGTTGAATCCACTTTCTCACCCAACATTTTCTCCGCCTTTTACTATCTTTCTCTTGTTTTCTTTTTTTTTTTAATTAAATATACCACAACTACCGCCTCAGCTGCAGATTTTGCATACGACATCTTATCATCTGTAGTGTACACGAAATCAGAACAATCAAGCCCAAGTGAACTTGCGAGGGCAACTTCCTAGATTAAATTTGCGAACAATTAAAAGATAGTGTAGACAGACAAGCAAGTACTTGCTGCAAAAACTGTCGCAAGTTACTTGCAAGTGGACACGAGCCTTTAGAGTCATGTCCTTTAGCTTCTAGGAGAGTGAGATTGGCTGGAATATTGTTCTTTAGAATCTTTTTTGCCATTGAGTCAGCTTTTTTGTGAGATCCAAGGTGTTCCCTATTAAACGTTGGAATTAGTTCAGTACCTAGTGTAGACAAGTAACAGCAATTTACCAAGAAAAAGTAATTTGCTGTTCTGGGGTAATTTGCGTGTCACCAGCTTTCAGTCTTGCTACGTTCCTGTCTACAATTAATCGACTGCTAAAAGCAACAGCGCCTTGTAGCATGTAATTATGCTATCGGTACAGACGAGCTTTGAAAGCAGCTTAACAAGATTGCATGCCGGCGTGTCTTCATTATGACCTGATGGTACTATTTATATAGATATTTTTTGCTTGACTAAGTAAACGAGTTGGATGGTCCATTACCAGTATAAGTCGACATTGTGTTTGAGGTTTTATATTTTTTATATTCTTACATGTACTACGTATATCGTAAATGTTAACCTTTTATTAACTTCATTGTCATGATGTTTGTGTTGCAGGAACTATATGGTGATGTTTTATTTTCCATCTTATTAGATTTTTTTATGTATTTATAACATGGAATTTTGTTCATAATACGTATGCAGTATGTAGTTTTTCTTCTTGACGTGTGCTAAATGTTCAAACGACAATAGAGGTATAGGGCATAACAGACTCTCAAATCATCACTATCCCTCTCACGTTTCCTAGTACGTAATCATTGTTAGACGTAGTTAAAGTAATAGTTTTGAATCGTCATACTCTCGTAAAAACTTCATAGTACGTACAACATTCTTCGCAAGAGTAGCTTGAATACTCCTGGATAGTACCGAGTCTATCAAGTTGGCAGCGTTTTTTCTATCGTAGTTAGAGTAACGATTTTGAAGCATCATACTCTCTTAACTGCCAACTCTCATAGTGCGTACAACATTCTTCGGAAGAGTAGCTTGCAAACTCCTGGGTAGTACCGAGTCTATCAAGTTGGCAGCGTTTTTTCTATCGTAGTTAGAGTAACGATTTTGAAGCATCATACTCTCTTAACTGCCAAATCTCATGGTGCATATAACGTTCTTCGGAAGAGTAGCTTGCAAACTCCTGGGTAGTACCGAGTCTATCAAGTTGACCTCTTTTTTTCCATCGTAGTTAGAGTAACGATTTTGAAGCATCATACTCTCTTAACTGCCAAATCTCATAGTGCGTACATCATTCTTCGGAAGGGTAGCTCGCAAACTCCTGGGTAGTACCGAGTCTATCAAGTTGACCTCTTTTTTCCATCGTAGTTAGAGTAACGATTTTGAAGCCTCATGCTCTCTTAACTGCCACATCTCATAGTGCGTACAACATTCTTCGGAAGAGTAGCTTGCAAACTCCTGAGTAGTACCGAGTCTATCAAGTTGTCCTCTTTTTTCCATCGTAGTTAAAGTAACGATTTTGAAGCATCGTACTCTCTTAACTGTCAAACCTCATAGTGCGTACAACATTCTTCGGAAGAGTAGTTTGCAAACTCCTGGGTAGTACCGAGTCTATCAAGTTGGCAGCGTTTTTTCCATCGTAGTTAGAGTTTTTGAAGCATCATACTCTTTGAATTGCCAAATCTCATAGTGCGTACAACATTTTTCGGAAGAGTAGCTTGCAAACTCCTGGGTAGTACCAAGTCTATCAAGTTGGCAGCGTTTTTTTCCATTGTAGTTAGAGTAATGGTTTTGAATCGTCACACTCTTTCAACTGACAAACTTCTTAGTGCGTACAACACTCTTCTCAAGGACGCTTGCAAACGCATGGGTATTACCTTGGTAGTACTGCGTCGATCAAGTTGACTGCGTTTCTCCCAGTGTAATTAGAGTAATGGATTTGAATCAGAACACTCTCTTAACTACGAAATTTCATAGTATGTACAACATTCTTCGCAAGAACAGCTTGAAAACGCATGGGTAGTGCCTTGGTAGTACCGCGTCCATCAAGTTGACTGCGTTTTTCCCATTGTAGTTAGAGTAATGGTTTTGAATCGTCACACTCTTTGAACTGCCAAACTTCATAGTGTGTAGGTACAACATTCTTCGCAAGAACAGCTTGAAAACGCTTGGGTAGTACCGAGTCCATCAAGTTGACTGCGTTTTTCCCTTGTAGTTTGTGTAATGGTTCTGAAGCGTCGTACTCTCTGAACTGCCAAACTTCATAGTGCGTACACAAGAACAGCTTGAAAACGCATGGGTAGTACCTTGGTGGTACAGCGTCCATCCATAACTGCGTTTCTTCCACCGCCGCTAAAATAATGGTTTTGAATCGTCACACTCCTTCAAATACCAAACTTCATAGTGCGCAGGTACAACATTCTTCGCAAGAACAGCTTGAAAATGTACGAGTAGTACCTCGTCCATCAAGCTGACTGCGTTTTTTCCGTTGTAGTTTGTGTAATGATTCTGAAGCATCGTAGTCTCTTAACTGCTAAACTTCATAGTGCGTACAACACTCTTCGCAAGAACAGCTTGAAAACGCATGGGTAGTACCTTGGTAGTACCGCATCCATCAAGTTGACTGCGTTTATTCCACCGTAGCTTAAATAATGGTTTTGAATCGTCACACTCTTTTAACTGCCAAACTTCATAGTGCGTGCATTCTTCACAAGAGTAGATTGCGGACTCTTGGGTAGTACCGAGTCGATCAAATTGTCTGCATTTTTTTCATTGTTGTTTAAGTAATGGTTCTGAAGCGTCGCTCCCTCTTAACTGCTAAACTTCATAGTGCATACAACACTCTTTGCAAGAACAGCTTGAAAACGTATGCGTAGTACCTTGGTAGTACGGCGTCCATCAAGTTGACTGCTTTTCTTCCCCCGTAGCTAAAATAATGGTTTTGAATCGTCACACTCTTTCAACTGCCAAACTTCATAGTACGTACAACATTCTTCGCAAGAACAGCTTCAAAACGCATGGGTAGTACCGCGTCCATCAAGCCGACTGCGTTTTTTCCACCGTATCGAATACGTTTGCGGTGTGTGCGGACGAGAGCAGCGTGTTTAGAAACGCGTACAGGTGGGAGAGTCGTACCGTACACAATGGTACCAGCACCGTGTCGTGCCGATACGGTACGACCGTACCATCATCCACCGGCGACCATTATACCACCGGCCACCTGTTCCGCTACGGTCGTCGTCGGGGCCTGTTTCTGTTTCGTGTTGCACACCTGGGCACTCCGCGGCACGATGAGAGACGCTCGCTGCTATTCGTTTTTTGCCTCTTTCTTCTTCTTCATTTTCTTCTTCCATGCTGGTTTGGGGGAGAGTGGGATCAAACACCGTACGGAATATCTTTTTAACAGGTTTCTCCTGAATATTTGTTTGTTTGTGAGTGTGTAACTCTCCTTTAGTTTAAGAGGTCGGACCAAACATTGAACGCTCCTTTGCACTAAGAGGTCGGACCAAACATTGAACGCTCCAATTTTACCGCGAAAACTATTTTGACGGCTTCAAACCGTCAGACCAGCGGTCGTATCTGCTGACTAAGAGATGGCGGAGACGTCTTGAAGTTTGTTAATATTACACAAAGGCGTAGGGACGATAGCTAAAAAGGCGTGACATCCAATCGTTTGAGAATTGTTTTTTTTTGTCAAATTTATTCAGGTCATCATCATCATAGTCACAATGTCTCAACAGACATGTTGTGAACTCGTAAAATGCATTAAGTCGGAGCTAGGGTACTGCCGACACGAATATTATCAATAGTTTTGAGCACTGTAGCTCGCCATAATTCACGATTTACTGTCAGTTTAGTGGCGTTCCTGATACTCATATCCAGCAACTGTTTCGTCGTATCCACCCAGCGTGTAGGGGGACGGCCACGGTGCCGCCCACTAGGGGCATGACCCTGAACTACAAGTTTCTCCATATTATCGCTTCTGTGTATATGTCCGAAGAATGTAAGCATTCTCGTCGACACAATGGACGATAGTCTCTTTGGATTACCGAGCTCATCCAGCATGGAAACGTTACTTCGATGGGCGGTATAAGGAACTTTCAGCATTCTCCTCCATGTCCACATTTCAAAAGCATCTATGCGAGCTCGATCTGCCTTTTTAACAGACCAAGTTTCAGAGGCATACAAAAATATGGAAAACACAAGAGACTGAACCAGCGACATTTTTGTAGCTGTAGTGATGTTATGGTCACGCCATATTTTAGTAAGCTTTGTCATGGCCACACGTGCCTGTTGAATGCGCCATCGAATCTCATTTTCACAGCTACCCGAGTTGTCGATCAAAGAACCGAGGTATGCAAAACGTTGAACTACTTCACAACGGCCTATTGACTTCATTTCTCGATGATAATCATGCTCTCTATCTACGATCATAACCGGTCTTATTGTAGTTCATACCAAGACCATACGCTGCATATGTTGTTTTAAGATGTTTAATAGAGCTACTAGTTCTTCCTGAGAAGCTGCAATAAGGGTTGTATGGTCAGCAAATCTTAAGTTGGATATTTTGCTTCTGCCAATAGTTACACCGCCATTCCAGTTGTCTAATACCTCTCTCATCACAAATTCAGAGTAAATGTTAAACAGCATCGGAGATAATACACATCCCTGACGAACTCCTTTGCTGGTTGCGGTTTGACTAGACAGGTTACCATCAATTCTTAAAGGAGCTGAGCTAGACTCATAGAGTTGCTGTATGAGAAATACTAAGTGGTAAGGGACTCCCATGGAGATAAGGATTTCTCACAGTTTAGGCCACTTTACGTTATCAAACGCCTTAGAGTAGTCCACAGAGCTGATAAAGTCAAGTCGACAGTTTTAAATACGTTTATGCAGTAATGGTACTAATTATACTATAAATATTGATCAAAAAAAACATAAGAGTCCAATGCAAGAACCGGTTAAGTCCATTTTTAAGGAAATTTCGTTAACCAGATATTCTTGCATAGTTTCTGGAATTCTACATCGTTTATTGTAAAAAGAGGCTCCTGTCTTATACTATATGGGATACATGCAGAACTGTTTTCTTGGTTGACTGGTTCTTTAAATTGTGCAAAAATCGGTTCAGTCTTAGACTTGGCTTGTTCTTGCATAATATTTACTCTAATCGTTTCTTGCATCGTTCTTGACATTGTTTATGTTCATTACATAGATCATTCATAAATACAGTTTAATACAACTAAAAAAAATGCTTTAGTGATAAAATTCATTGAAAAATTAAAAATAAATATGGTTTAAAAAACTAAAAATACGATTTTAAAGATCATCGGACTAAAAACTTAAAAGTCATTTTCAAAATAAGCTTAAGACGATAATGAACGAGAAATAATAGTATTCTTTTTTCGTAGTGAGGGGGTTAGTGTTCAGTTGCTCTAATAATTGCCGCGCAGCTTTAAGGCTTATTGTGCACCAAAAAAATAATGATTGTGATGAAAGCGTGTCCACTTCGTGCCATATTTTTTTACAATCATACCAGTATTTTTCGTTCATTATTGTTCTAAGCTTATTTTAAAAAAAATTTTCAAATTTTTAGTCCGATGTTCTTTAAAAGCGTGGTTTTTAGTTTTTTTTTGAATTATATTTATATGAGATTTCGGTTACATTTCCGTATATTTTCACACAGAGAGAGAAGGATAAAGAGAGCTGATAATCATCTATATTTCAATGGAAATTGTATGAATTGAAGTAACTGATGATGATCTATGGCATATCACTGGATAAATACAGTGTTGAATAACTACATGTTTATAATTAATGATTTATAATGTATCTGCCTAATTTTTTACTGCCAAATTTCAAAGATTCAATTTTATCTAAACATTTATATTATGCACATTCAAATTAATTATGGAGCAAATAAAGATAAATAATCGCATAAATAACGTCGATACCCTCGTCGCCTAAATATAAATACAATTTCTATTTTCATCTGTATCGGTGTCGAAAAACCAATATTTTGGCTTTCGTAGATTATTATTGAACTTCTGTAATGGTATAAATAATATACCAGACACACGTTTGGATATTATTTATAGAAGAAATATTAACTTTTCCAATAATCATTTGATTTGTTATAATCTTGTATTTTATTATTTTTAGAGTGAACAACTTCAAGTAGAGGCTAGTTTGGTCTACTTTCCAAGATTTTGTATTTTTCAAAAATGGACTTTGGCAATTTTTTCTTTGGATTTCAAAGGGGTCATAAAAACCTGTACATACTTTAAGGTATTTTTATGTTATGAGAATACAAAATACACTACAAATACAAAAGATATTCATAAATATCGGATCAGAGGATATTGCTTCATCAAGAACTTCATTTTCTGAGCCAGCCATTATTATCTGTAGGTAAGATATGTGGTATCTATGAGAGAGAAATGTGATAAAATTGACAATTTTGCTTCATATGATAAAATTTTTAGATTATATCAGCATAAAACAGAATTCTCCTAACGTTCTTTCCAACAGGCCTGAATACCGTACAATGTATCGTCACGGACATGCGCAGAACGTGAAATGCGTTGCAACACGTTTTGTGACCGTTCATGAAACGGTCCATAAAGCGTTCCAACAGATTTCGTTACCGTTCATGGGACGGTTTCTGTACGGTCAAATCGGTACTTGGTCCAGAGTAAGGACTCTGTGAGGACTGACATGCGCAGTAAAAAGTAAATCGCCTACTTAGCGCACAATTTCATTTTGTCATTTCTATGCCCCTTCTGTTTTCTTGCTTCCTTGAGTCTTGAGTGTGATTTGATTTTGCTTCGTTTGTTTTTACTGTTGCTTGTTATTTGGCTGGCTCGTTTGTTGGCCGAAACTTCACCAAAGCCAAAAATGGAAATGGAATCAAACAATAATGTTATACATGGTTATGATAAATTCGGTCATTTTTATGGAAAACATAACCCAGGTTCTTTGTTTATAGAGCTACAGGAATACCTGGTTGTGAGTGGCAACCATTATTCATGGCTAAAATTACCCAAATAATCCTCATTTTTCGGTTGTGGTTGATAGACTAACACCAAGTCATCGTCAGAAAACTCAGACCCCGATCAATTTTAATAAAGCTTAACTGACACGAGTCCAGTGAAATAAGAGAAAGAACCGTTCCAACAGATTTTCCTGTTTGTACGGTCACGAAACCATCCAAAATCAACGCATGCGCACCACAAACAATCCGAACAGTTTCGTGACAGTTCAATGGATGGTACAAAATATGCTGTTGGAAAGAACCTCTATACAAACACAATATTATCGACAATATTAAAAAATACTTACTTGTGACTGGTCAAATTGAGTGAATTATTAGATCACTAGGAGCACGCTTCTCTCGGTAAATGGAAAAAAGCATGGTAAACCACAAACTGAGCATAAATAATATGCTAGTGGACTAAGTCAATTTTTGTGTTGAAGTGGTCATTCATAGTGACTAACAAACCTTGTACTTAGGCTCATCTTCCAATGAAGATATTTTATCTGATATCTGGCTGGACTTAAAGCACATGTTGCACTGAACTGAGAACAACTCTGTAAATCTCATATGCTCATAAAATCACTTAGGTACATCCGTGGTGCGAGTATACATGGTGTGCTCGCCAGCCGTATGAAATTGCGATCGCTCTGCGCATTGCGTCAGCAACGAGATTTTTCGCGCGGGGAAATATTAGACGTCGTGATACCACGGCCCGTTTAATCGCGTTTTAAATAGAATCGCTAACGATTTTTGTTTAATTTACTTTGTATTCCTTATTTTGAATTATAGAAGACTGAAAATTGTATACATAATGCCAAATAGTGCAGTTGTCGGTTGTAAAAACCATAGTAAGATGAAAGAGCCAAATGTTAAATTCTATAGGTTCCCGAAAAATTAAAATCTCGCAATGCAATGGAGTAATGCTTGCCGCCGAAAGGACGAAATTAATATGAAAAATGGTAATCATTTCACAAATTAGCATTAAACATTTATTAAAACTGAAATTTTTATGGTACATCCTCGGAAAATATTCACCTGCCGTATTTTCAATGAATAAATATGCAGAAAAAAGCAATAAATCGTGCCTACTTGAACCATTACAAGTGAAAAACTTAGTTTCGAGTAATTCTAACATCGAAGCTGATGACGTGTGCTTTACTCAGGAGTTTTTCAACAACGTTCTTCTTGACAGCGATATTGTTGAGACAGAGAATGGTTCAAATGATATTCATTTTTCCAACTTCACCTTTCAGAGTCCAGATTATGACCTAGATAACTTTATTTCTGAAGGACATGACCTTTTGTGTCAATTGGAAAAAAAATAAAATGCCAGACACGATTTCCAACGAGGGATTGAAATTTATTGACGGACATGTGGCCTACAGATTCAAAAACGAATATCCTAATCTAGCTTTGGGGGCGCAAACCAAATTTCATTCTTCTAATCGGGCCCCAGACTGGATTGAGTTTCTATCTAGAGTCAGTCTTGTATATCCAAGTGAGGAGATGATTAAAGTAGCCCGTTTTGGTTGAGATAGAGTTCGATAAATTCCATGGACAGTCGTGTTCTAAACAATCAAACATATTTAAAAAATTATTAGAGATAGACCCCAGTGGAAACCATCAAACAATTTCCTGACAAAATAATATTATATCTAATACGAACGAGAATATACGTCAGGCTCAGACATTTAAACAAAAGGATTGGTTTCGAAAATTGTAGGCGTAAACTTAGGGAAAAAATGACCAAATTTATCAATAAATAATACATTTTTGTAGAAAAAGTCGTTAAATTACCTATTTTACACTTCTCTATAACATAATTGTCAAATAATTGGCTATCGAACTCCTTTAATCTATCACTTTGAAATTAAAATATAATCCATCATGTGGTATTCCCGCTAGTTCGCCGACAGAAATCTCGTTGCTGACGTCACAGCGTGCCGGCGCTCGGACGGCTGCATGCGCGTGAGCACACCATGTTTTACACTATGGGTACATCTTACAACAGTTTTAGATATACTACGAGAAAGACAACAAAAAGTTTGCATAGAAGGCACTGGTAGTCTATAATTGATGAAAATGTGGCTTCTTGCATTGAACCATTCAAATGTTCCTCACGCTCCGATCCCAACTTTCCGGCCAACAAAAACCAAATTAAAAAGCAATCTGACCATCTGTGGTACCACCAATCGGATAACGATAAATCACCGTTGGACAAAAGCATGGGAGGCGTTGGTGGTTCACACGTGCGTCATAAGCCGATCAAGTCAAGTTCGGCCCTACAAGAGGGAAACAAAAGCGGCCGAAGATTTAAAGGCCACAAAGGCCGTACGGCCCCTAACAGCCCGACAAGTGGTACCTTGAAAGCGATACTGTGGCCGATTGTGTACCGCCACGCCACGCCGAGTGTGAGGCGGTACCACAGCATATACGTCTACCAGCAGAGGAACTGTCCACAGTGACAGCCAGAGACATAAAAAACCTGAAAGACGATATTTTAAAGATTATAGCCAACCTTGTTAACACAGTATTAAGAACTGGTATGTTTCCAGATGAACTAAAAGTAAGCAGAATATGTCCAATTTTCAAATCTGGTAGTAAACAAAATATGAATAATTATAGACCAATAGATATGGCAGGTGTTTTCTCAAAAATTATAGAGAAGGTAATTAAAAAAAGAATGTTATTATTTAAAGTAATTAAAAAAAAAATGTTATTATTTATAGATAAATAAAGAATGTTATTATTTATATATAAAATAAAGAAGTCAATAAACATTGACGAAACGTTGAAAAATTTCAAAGAGTTTTCTTGATACTTCTCAGTTGGCCATCTTCTGAGATTGACTGCATAGTGCATATCCCACTAGTATTTCCATAAATGTCAACTTGGGTCAGTCACTAAATTTTCCAACCATAAATATATTCAAGTAGACCAGCTTCAGTATGGTTTTGTTAAATTTAGCAGTACACATAGTGCAACCTTCAATTTTGTTAATTATGTATCTAGGGCATTAGATGAGGGACTTCTGGTGGTAGCTGTGTTTGTTGTGTTAGCACTGAAATCTTATTGAGAAAGCTTTATTTGATGGGATTTAGAGGAACTTTATACAATTTAATTAAAACATACTTAACGGGTAGAAGGCGATACGCTAGGTTAGGAGATGCGAATAGTGACATGCTGTTGAATGAGTATGGGGCACCGCAAGGTTCCGTCCTTGGTCCACTACTATACTCACTCTATGTATTGAATCTAGGATTGTCTGGAATCGGAGCACAGTACTTTACTTTCGCTGATGATACTGTCTCAGTTTATAAATGTGCAGGAGAAGAGGCACTGAACGACACTGTAAATAGGGACCTAGAACGCTATTCAAATTGGTTGTATCAAAATAAACTTAAGATAAACATTGATAAAACAAAATTTATAACATTCAAACAAAAAAATTAACGTGTCCAAACTTTAAACATTCACATTAATAATCAAAAAATAGAGGAGGTACATCACATAAAATACTTAGGCCTTATAATTGATAACAAACTGAACTGGTCGGATCATATAGAGTATATCTACAAAAAAATAATGCCGATGGTACCAATAATATACAGATGTAGAAATTACCTTCCAGATAAAACTAAGTACAGTGTCTACAATGCCTTTTTCCTATCACACTTCAGATATCTATTGCCAGTGTGGGGAACATGTTGTAAAACTAGTTTTAATGCAGTTCAAACACTTCAGAACAAGGTTTTAAAGATTTTATTCAATTATGATAAATTAACTAGCACAGACGAATTATTTAGTGAACTCAGTATTCCTAAACTCAGTATTCCTAAACTAAGTGTAGTATTGAAGTTTGGGAAAATTAAATTAATTTACAAAATATTAAATAAAATGCAGAAATCTAATATTAGTATTGTTGTGACAAATGATGTACACACAGTTACAGTACCCGATTCCAAAATAATATTTATCAAATGAGTTCAAGAACAAACATAGGTCTAAATAATCCATTTCTACAAGCCAGTAAGGCATACAACAAAATTCCAGAGAGCACTAACGTAAAAAATTCTATAATATTTGTCAAACAGGTGAAAATGTATTTAGGTATAGTTAGTAAGTAAATTTATGTATATATATTTGAATCTTTCCATCTCTCCAACACAGATATGAAATGTTAAGTATTCTCGAGGCCAGGGCTTTTGGCACTGTTTAGAGAATTTGTTGTTGTAATGTAATGATTATGCGAAATAAAAGGAGATTATGCGATTTTTTTTAGTTATATAGGGGTATGAGCCACAGAATTCAATTTCGCACAGGAGCGACCAAAATCTCCCGATAGTATTGTTTATAATAATTATGGTAAACTACAATCTGACAAGTGTAACAAGAGCCGTGAGAAATATGAAATAGACAAGGATATCAAGAGACGCGGGGATATGAAATAACGTGTGCGTGTGCGACAGCTGCGAAATTCCCAAGTCTCTTGCTACACTCGCCAAGCTGTACTTTATGACATCACGTATTATTTATACCCTGCTATCCGATACTTTAGACTGTCAGCTCTCACTGTCAGCCGTGTCAACAGCGAAGAGATGTTCGGCTAGTCATAACTAAAATTCCCCCGGAATGAATCTTGACACATGCTTTGACGGCATACAGAGTGATGATGTTGATCCCCAAAAGTTTGACGGAAGGTGACTCGGCTATTGGGTGACCCTCCATTTCCACAGCTGGTAGGCCAACGTGAGACTTACTTGCCAGTATTCAGCCACTGGCGCAGGCCTGGTGGTAGTCCATATGCAGCAAGCTTGACCAGAAGTCCCTCATGTTATACTCTTATCGAAGTCTTTCGATATGTCAAGTGCAACAACACGGGATTCGCCATGATTTTCTATTGCTCTGTTCCACACGTGGGTGACGTAGGCAAGGTCACTCCTAGATTTATGCTTAACAAAATCCATACTGGCGATCATTTATGATGTTATTGTTGTCTAGGTATTTCAGGTGTTGTGTGTCAGTGACAGTCTCCATAACCTTAGACATGATGCTAAGAAGAGCCACAGGTCTATAAGTTATGTGATCGGTTTGTTTGTTGTTTTTTTGATTTGTTTATATGGCTATTAAATTTCCGGGAGGTATCCAACTCAACACCTAGATTTTTCGCTGATTCTATGACGGTGTGTATCTTCAGATCGCTGAAATAGACTTTTAATGATAAGGTTGAACACATAGGCTTCTTTTTCGCTGCTATTGGTCATGCATAGTCTGAGGAAATTTCTTATAGAGTCGTGTTGCTAGTACTTTTATATGCTACGGCGGTACCAGCGGGTACTGCCGTAAGCACCTTTTCTTGTAGGCGGAGGAGGACTCTCCCGGATGGGGGTGAGTGGGGCTGTTCATACACAGTCGTACCATAAAAATGTGCATTTTATCTCTGGTTTTTCTTGGATGTCAAATCATTTGCGATTATTGGTTCTTCACGACGTTTTGATTCATTAAATGTGAATTATTATTACAGGTGCGTACCTAAAAAGAGATTCCTAGTTTATGAATAGTGATGATTATTTAAAAACGTAATTAATGTAATTGCCATGTTAAGGGTCTAGGGTATAGCGTGCGAAATGAGAGAGAATCCAAGAAAAGACGTATCTCCGTGTTAGCGAGGAGGCGTGGCCGCCTGTTCCCTTTCTCCAGTGTGTGTGTCTAAGATGAGAGGGAGATAAGTCCAAAAATCCAAAGGTAAGGTCCAAAGGTCACTATAAAAATGAATTTTGCATCTCCAAGCTCCTGAAGTTACATTTAAACTTACAGTAATGACTCAAAGAGCAAATTGTAGAGGAATGCTTGCGTTTGTGTAACTATTTAGCCTTTTTTTAATATCGTGTTTGGTTGTTAAATTACAGGCATTTATAGAATGTATGATTTTGCATTGCGAGTTTTTTTGCACATTAAAACACTTTTTTGAGAAAATCGAAAACAGTTGTCATTCATTAAGGTCTTAACTATCGCCTTCTGAAATATTATATAATGTAGTTTGAAAATGGAGTGAGTTATGCTGAAAAATTGTGAGTCCCTGTTTTACATATGTATTTGCCATGTTAAAACACGGATTCCCATTTCGAACAGAACTCACTTGTTTTTCAAACTACATACACAGTATTTCAGAAGGTGATAGTAAAGACCTTAATGAATGACAACTATTTGCGATTTTCTCAAGAAAGGTTTTTTAGTGTGCAAAAAAACTCGCAATGCAAAATCATACATTCTTCAAATGCCTGTAATTTAACAACCAAGCACGATATCAAAAAAAGGCTAAATAGTTGCACTAACGCAAGCTTTCTTCTTCAATTTGCTCTTTGTGTCGTTACTGTAAGTTTAAAGGTAACGTCAGGAACTTGAAAATGCGAAACTCATTTTTATGGTGACCTTTTGGACCTTACCTTTGAACTTTTTAACTTTACCTTTGGATTTTTGAACTTATCTCCCCTCATCTTAGAGACACACACTGAAGAAAGAGAACAGGCAGCCACGCCTCCTCGCTAACACGGAAATACGTCTTTTCTCGGATTCTCAATTTCGCGCGCTATGCCCTAGACCAGGGGTTCCCAACTGGTGGTGCGCGTACCACTGGTGGTACGCGGGAACGTTTCAGGTGGTACGCGTAAGTCATGTGAGCAAGAAGAATTTATCTGCATTTCCCACTCTATCATCATTTTTGGAAGAAAAAAAGATGAAATATCTCCAATGCCAGATGTGGTTGCAGATATCATTGTTCACTTGGAAGGCCTTGAAAAAAGTCTTAAGAAGTATTTCTCTGAAAATTATTCAAAAGTGGACTGGATCAGAAATCCTTTTTCGGGAACCTCACCAAATGAATTGGAACTAAAAGAAAGTTTTATCGATCTTACAGAAGATAGTTCCATGAAAGATTATTTTAAAGAGAAATCTTTAATTAACTTCTGGGTCGGATGTAAAACCGAGTACCCTTTGATCTTCCGGCAAGCTCTGCTATTTTTGATGCCATTTGTTACGAGTTACTTGTGTGAGAGTGGATTTTCCGAACTCTTGTACATAAAGAATAAACGTAGAAGCAGAATAAGTGTTGAAGATGACTTAAGAGTGAAGATAAGTTCCATTACTCCTAATGTTGATATTTTAATCACAGGCAAACAACAAGTTTCGCACTAAAGACTATAAAAGTATAATTTGTATGATGATTAATTGTTTGCTGAGTTTGCACTAATTTTTTATTTGTATGTTTTTAGTCCCAAATACGGTAATTACCATTTTAATCTTTTTATTTCTCCTTTATTATAAGCATGTTATTATAAATAAACAAATATTCATTAAATGAAGTTTTTTCATGAATTTAATTAAAAAGCCTTTGAATACTCTTAGAAGTAAATATTACACGTTTATTAAAATATTTAGGTTATTAAATTATTAGGTTATTAAAATATTCAGGTCTGATGGTACGTCAAAATTTCACAAAAAGTCAAGTGGTACGCAGGTGCAAAAAGGTTGGGAACCCCTGCCCTAGACCCTTAAGGGGAATCCCGTTGAGCTGCATTACCACCTTCTTCACTAGTTAGGGATGGTTGAACCCCTTGAGGATTCTCCAATATAAACTACAGAATACTTTCCGACTTATAGAGTCGATAAATCATTTTCGCACAGATCGACAAAAATGACGCCCCAAAACCTTTCGCGATCATAGTACTGTTCATCGAATAATGTCCGCTAAAGAATTTTGTCGACTACGCCACTGGCCACTGGGTGAAAAGTAATTGATCGTCTGAGAATCCAGTTTTGCGTAATTATAATTATACGGCGCTAGACGCGGAATTATAAGGTCTGCAAACAGTCTATCAACGAGCATGAAAATACACTTAATTTTTTATAGCTCAATGGCACTGCTATCTTGTTAGATTTATTTAGACAACGCGGCTGTTTCTGTACCATCGCATCGCAAACTGACGAGAAATATTGCGATACTCGGAACTTGTATGTACAGAATTTCCATTCAACTGACGTAGGCTGAGGTTATTGACAGCTTTCTTAGTAAATTTCTTTACTTTTTGTGTCCAGGATTTTATTACAAAATATTGGTGAGTTTTGGTAAAACAGAAGGCCTGTCAACATCGTACAACGATATTTAGGTGGTACAGACCATTCTAAAGGAGAAATTTTCACTCTTGGGGATGCTGAGTGGCAGGGAAGGTCACTAATATCATTTACAGAGGAAAACATTAGTGCTGTGAGGAAAATGCTTGACAAGACAGGCGAGGGACCTACCAATAGTTAGAGGATACTTTTGGCCTAAGTGTACCAGCAATTTGTTCAGTTCTGCATAATCATTTGGATGTAAAGGAAGTTTGTTGGTTAGAGAGTCTCAATCACAGAGTTAGTATCTCTCTAGAGGGAGCCTAATTTGAATATTGGCCAGCCAACATCTATAGCGCTATTGCCACTCTTCGTCGTCCGCTTAAGGACCTTTCAGTTTCTTCAAAATCTGGCAGTTTCCGCAGTTTGAACACAAAGTATTTAACTTGATATTTAACTATACATTTCAATATATTACAATGTAACTGATTTACGTGAAGATAATTTGTATTGATTTAATGGAATCTCAAAAATGGTAAATTTCATAACGGAATGTCGCAATAACTTCTAATATGTCATAAATCTAGCAACCTACAATCGGCGTGCCCTTAAGCTGTCATGTGGCTGTCATTGTAGTTGTGGTTATTGCGTTTGTCGAGATTTTTGTGATTTTAGTGTATATTTGACTGACTTTGTGACTATTTGTGGTGTGAATTCAATTATTTATGAACAATATTGTCATAATTGCATGATGAGACAACATAAAAAGTGCATGGTTTGCTGTAATAGCGAAGAATCGGTGAACACTTCTTATCGTAGGTGAGTATAGGTTTTGGTTTAGTTTGCAGTAGCGTAATATATGGGGATAACTGGGAACGAAAGTAACTTCACTCCAGTTTGAGGAATAATAATGGTTGTTTAATGTATGTTATGTGCATCTGTGTTGGTTTCCTTGAATACAAGTTATTGGTATCAGTTTGTAACTTCACAGTAATAATTGAATCTATTAATGAACATCCAATTTTAATATAAAGTCGCACACCACTGGTAATGCCATCAAGCTGTCAAAATTTCCGTTACATGTTGGCTGGTCAGCGACCTGTGCATTTTGTTGTTTACACTCCCTCTATAGAAGTCAACTCTTTGGTCTCAATTATGTCACTGTGATGTCAATTTTTGACTTTGACAAAACCACAAATGTGACTGAAACCCGGTATCTAGTCTATTTCAAACTTATCCAGTAAAAAACGATTAATAAACCTGACGCATTCATTTTTTCGTACGTCAAGTTGGTCATAGCTGTGATCTATGTTAAACAGAGGCGTTCTGCAAGGTTCAGTCCTCGGACCAGTCTTCTTTTTAATCTATATCAGTGACCTATCAGTAACTGTCACTACCGCTCTTTGCGGATAACATAGCTCTTTCTTATGTTGGCACCACTTTGGAAGAGTACTTTTATAGAATCCAGAGAATCACTGGAGCTGACAATGTAGTCGAATAGGCTCTTCCTTAACCAGGATACGGAATTCAGGCGCTAAGTAGGCGGATCACCCTCTGCTTTGACAGCCAGGCAGCATTAAAGACATTAAATGCTTTTAGGTTTACATCAAGGCTGGTTCTGCAATGTAGAAAGGTTCGGCAAGACATCAGGTGTCACTTATGTGGGTGCCGAGACATGCTGGAGTTAGTGGTAATGAAATGGCGGACGCGCTCGCAAGGCGAGGGTCGAGGGATAACGTCCTGGGTCCTGAGCCGGCTTTGGGGCTTGCAGTAGGTACCATTAGAAGGAAAATAGAGGTGTCGCTACAAAATCACCATCTTATCAGATGGAGCGGAATCTCTGGACATCTCCGTCAATATAGAGAACTTATTTCAGGACCTCTGGCTAAGGTGGGACGATTCTGTCTCTCGCTGGACATAAGCCGACTAAGGTTACTTGTCGCTCTGCTATCCGGCCATAACACCTTCAAACGCCACTTGCATGTAATGGGGGTGGTAAAAGATCCGACGTGTACACGCTGTGGCGAGAATCCTCGGTATACATTCTTTGTCGTTGTGAAGCCCTAGGGTATCACAGGCAGACTATACTCGGTTCAAGGGTTCTTGAACCTGAGGATATAAGATGGGCGGGGACCACGGCCATTCTCACCTTTGCGATGAGGGCTGGACAAGTGCTGACAAGAACATGTTTCCTAAGGCTAATTATAAAGCGGCTCAGTTAATTTGGATGATTTCAATTCTGTTTTTCATCATCTGATCCAAACACGGTGGACGTAAACAACATCACAGTAGGTGAACATAGACAATACCAAGGATTTGTTTCTTCTCACTTTAAAGTTTGATAAATAACAATTATAATAGAGAGCTCTGATGCGGAGATATGTCTTCTTCATCAAATTAGCTATATACAGTGTGGTCCAAAGAGTGTGCAACAAATGGAATTTTTTTTATTAGCTGCACAATCAAAAATCCAATATTGACAAAAGTTGGTGCATGTCCGATAACTAATTTAGGTGCACTTAGAATGGTTCCAAGTTCATCAGTATACGGGGTGAATCAAAAAATATAAAAATTGTACAAGAGTAAAGTACCCTTATTTTCAAAAACTCAGCAAAATGTTATTAACAAAAGTTGTTTAGAATCAAGAGTTATGCCTAAATACCAAAACTTGGCCTCCTCTGAGAAAACAAAAATTTTTTTGAAAAAAGTGCAATAACTCTCCCAAAATTTTTTTTTTTTTTTTTGGTAAAACTGATACACTAATTGAAATTGAATTAATTTTGTAGAACTTTATTTAAATTCAAGCATTTTTGTGAAATTTACCTGAGGTTAAAATTTTTTTGGGAATCACAAGCTAAATGTTTGTTGCAAGGATATTAAATATGGCTTTATAATTTCGGAAAAAATCTTTTTACTAAGGCAAGAGGTTGCTTATCATTACATGCATATCAGAATAACTCTCAATAAAAGCGCAAATCTTTTATTAATTTTTTTATTTCTAAACATGTATTTAAATTAATCCACAAACATGAAATCTTGCAAAAAATATCATGGATACCCATGGAAAGAAAACAAATGTGGGTTTTAAGTAAACATTGTGACAGTTTGATGACATTAGTCTCACTTTCTTACAATATTGTAAAATTATTGCTCGGTTATTGTCTTTTTACGTACCTAAAATGCCTCCTCCCAAACAGTTAACGTTACCCGAGAGGGCGGAATTGGTTTTAATATGTGGTGACAACTACAAAACAGTTCGAGAAGCAGCAGATATTTTCAATGAACGGCATCCAGATAAAGAGGTTCATTATTCAACAGTAAGCCGAATTTTGGTTAAGTTTAAAGAAACTGGGTCTCTAAACTACAATTATAAACATGAACATGTTAAAACCGTATGTACTGAAGAAAATCAATTGGAGGTACTTCAAGCAGTTGTCGAAAATCCACGACGATCTACCCAAGAGATTTCCGCCTATACGGGTGTGAAGAAAACCAGCGTGAAGAGAATACTCAAGAAAAATAAATATCATGCTTACAAGCCTTTGTTCATCTGTACTCTCCAAGAACGAGATTATGATTTGCGGTATGATTTTTGCATGTGGATTCAAGGCGAAATAGAAGGTCAGCAAGACTTCCACAGGCACATTCTTTTTGGGGATGAATCCATCTTTACAACAAATGGGGTTGTTTCGTCCCAAAATTGTCGATGGTGGTCGGATGAAAATCCAAATTTCGTTATTGCTAATAAAAACCAGTATTATCAGAAAACAAATGTGTGGTGCGGCATAATGAACAATCAATTAATTGGACCTTTTTTTTTTCGCGAAAACCTAACTGGTAACACTTATTTACAGTTTTTAGAAAACGAACTAACTAACTTTTTGGACAATTTAAATTTGCAAGAACGGAATCAGTTGTGGTTTATACATGATGGATGTCCGGCCCATTCAGCCATAATCATTACTGAATGGTTAAATGGGGCATTTGGAAATAAATGGTTAGGACGAAGTACTAATCCTCGGTGGCCTTCTCGTTCACCGGACCTTACCCCATTAGATTTTTTCTTATGGGGCTATCTAAAACAAAAAGTGTATGAGGATAGACCCTTTAACAATCTCGAGGAGCTTGAAAACTCAATACGAGTACATTGCCGGAATATACCGGGAAATATTTTACGATCTACTCTTAGCGAATTTTATAACCGGACAATTAAGTGCATTGAACGAGAAGGTGGACATACCGAGACGCGCCTATAATTATTTTATGTTTCTTAACTATGTTTTTCTTTTGTTTCTACTTTTCACATATTTTTTCATTTTAGCTTTCAATTTTTCACTTATGGTAAAATACGGTTATGACATGTCCATTTATTATAATTATGTATTAATACACACAGTTCACTTTGTTTCCACGCTTTGTTTCCTTCATGGGTACCCATGATTTTTTTAGTAAGATTTCATGTTTGTGGATTAATTTAAATACATGTTTAGAAATAAAAAATTAATAAAAGGTTTGCGGTTTTATTGAGAGTTATTCTGATATGCATGTAATTGTAAGCAACCTCTTGCCTTAGTAAAAAGATTTTTTCCGAAATTATAAAGCCATATTTAATATCCTTGCAACAAACATTTAGCTTGTGATTCCCAAAAAAATTTTAACCTCAGGTAAATTTCACAAAAATGCTTGAATTTAAAAAAGTTATACAAAATTAATTCAATTTCAATTAGTGTATCAAACAGTTTACTAAAAAAAAAAATTTTTGGGAGAGTTATTGCACTTTTTTCAAAAATTTTTTTTTCTCAGAGGAGGCCAAGTTTTGGTATTTAGGCATAACTCTTAATTCTAAACAACTTTTGTTAATAACATTTTGCTGAATTTTTGATAATAAGGGTACTTTACTCTTGTACAATTTTTATATTTTTTGATTCACCCCGTATACTGATGAACTTGGAACCATTCTAAGTGCACCTAAATTAGTTATCAGACATGCACCAACTTTTGGCAATATTGGATTTTTGATTGTGCAGCTAATAAAACAAAATCCCATTTGTTGCACACTCTTTGGACCACACTGTATAGGTATGTAAACGTCTTTATTTATTTTCAAAATACACAGAGTATTCTACCACTCAAACCTAGCCCAACCTATCTGGTTCTTGAATCTTAATTTATTATCAATTTCTACTCCCAATATACTTCTTCCACAAAGACAACTCTACCACGATACCAATACGCCATATTCATATTTCAGTCAGCATCTAATTAAAAAAAACGAAATTGCTTGTTAGTTAGCTTAACAGAATCGTTGACCGAAGACATATTTATTATCTCGTACGTCACATCCACACTCGAGGCTTCCAAGCCGGGGACAGCTGAAGAACAAAATAAACACACTGCCCGTGCAAAACGCAAAAACCCATTGGGGCAAAAAGAAGAAAGATCTTTATTTTAATGCCTTGGGCTTCAGACAGTTCGCATACGGCCGCGTTATGCAAAGTATCCCACGATTTCGGTATTCTCTCCTTCTCCATGGGGTCAACGAAGAAGTCAAACCGCTTCCCAGTTGGTTTTATACAAGGTGGGCAATCAATCAGGATACAGCTGGTATCGTTGATGCAATGGGAATGAATGAATAATGCTTGTGAGTCAGAAGCACTCGGACATCCCATCCAAATTTTACGTTGAAATGACGATATCATAAAAAAAATTATAGAAGAATGCATGCTGCTGCTGAGAATGGATCTATAGAAGCTCAAGAAGAAGAAGCAAATCATTGAAAGGCGAACAAATATAACAGTGAACAGCAGTGAAATTAGGTTAGCAAAATTTTAGTGTATATTTCAATGTTAATACCTCACACAAGGCGTAGCCTTTGAGGTGGCAATATTTGTATTATTTTACAGTACAAATAAATAAAAATGAAAAGAATTGGCTTAGGTTAGGCAATATTGTAGAATATTTAGTATTTAATATTAATTCACAAAATGTACCTTCATCGAAACCTTAATACCTGAAAAAATATCAGATTTCTCAGTTACCATCAAAGTCCACATGCCACAGCTTTATTCCGCAGAAGTTTTTCATATAATGTAGCTACTTTTTTTAGTAGTAGTTGCCACACTGTCCGTTATTGAGGCACGTAGAAGCCTTATGATTTCAGGTCTGGATTCATATACAGAGCAAAACACATATAGACAGCTCTCACGCGAGATTCAAAGATTATGCCGGAAAGATAAGAACTCTTATCTACAGCAATTGTGCAGGGAAATAGAGATGCACGCCAATACTAACCATCCGAAAGAGATGTTTTTTAAGATCAAATGCCTCAGTCGGGATTTTAAACCCAAATCTTGGGCTGTTAAAAATCACGAGGGAGAGCTAATTACCAACTTGCATGAGGTTATTGAGGTATGGCGAAATTATTGCGAAAATCTGTACCATGAGGATGGCCTTCACGACCTCTCATTGGATTTTGAACACGAACCGGATATTCTTTTGTCTGAAGTGGAACATGCCCTCAACAAGCTAAAAACTAACAAAGCTACAGGCATCTCTCATGCAAGTAAGGTTCTACTGTGTATTTTACAATCTCGTTTGGAGGGTTTTATTGGCTGGCAAATTTCTCAGGCGCAGGCAGGTTTCGTGAAAGGACGCGGTACGCATGAACAGATCTTAAACTTAAGACAAATTATCGAAAAAGCCAGAGAGCATTATTTTCCAGTTTTTTATCTGCTTTGTGGACTATTCTAAGGCGTTTGATAACGTAAAGTGGCCTAAACTGTGGGAAATCCTCATCTCTGTGGGAGTTCCTTATCACCTAGTGTTTCTCATACAGCAACTCTACGAGTCTAATTCGTCTCGTGTAAGAATTGATGGTGTATTATCTCCGATGTTGTTTAACATTTACTCTGAGTTTGTGATGAGACAGGTATTAGACAACTGGAATGGCGGTGTAACTATTGGCGGAAGCAAAATATCCAACTTAAGATTTGCTGACGATACAACCCTTATTGCAGCTTCTCAGGAAGAACTAGTAGCTCTATTAAACATCTTAGAACAACGTAGTGCAGAGTATGGGCTTGGTATTAACTACAGTAAGACCAAGGTTATGATCGTAGATAGAGAGCATGATAATTATCGAGAAATAAAGTCAATAGGCCGCTGTGAAGTAGTTCAAAGTTTTATATACCTCGGTTCTTTGATCGATAATTCGGGTAGCTGTGAAAATGAGATTCGACGGCGCATTCAACAGGCACGTGTGGCCATGACAAACCTTACTAAAATATGGCGTGACCATAACATCACTAAAGCTACAAAAATGTCGCTGGTTCAGTCTCTTGTGGTCTCCATATTTTTGTATGCCTCGGAAACTTGGACTGTTAAAAAGGCAGATCGAGCTCGCATAGACGCTTTTGAAATGTGGACATGGAGGAGAATGCTTATACCGCCCATCGAACTAATGTTTCCATACTGAATGAGGTCGGTAATCCAAAGAGGCTATCCTCAATTGTGTCGACGAGAATGCTTACATTCTTCGGACATATACACAGAAGCGATAATATGGAGAATCTTGTAGTTCAGGGTCATGCCCCGAGTGGGCGGTGCCATGGTCGTCCCCCTACACGCTGGGTGGATACGACGAAACAGTTGCTGGATATGAGTGTCAAGAGCGCCACTAAACTGACAACAAATCGCCAACGATGGCGAGCTACAGTGCTCAAAACTATTGATAATATTCGTGTCGGCAATACTCTAGCTCCGACTTAATGCATTTTACGAGTTCACAACATGTCTGTCAAGACATTGTGACTATGATGATGATGACCTACTTTTTAAAATCAATGGAATAATTCTTTCAAAATACTGACACTATCATGTTTCTTTGGTAGAAAAGATGTCTTCGTCTTCATATGATTGTAGCCCTGAAGAAGACGTAAATAAACGCCGAAACGCCTGCTTTTTGAGTAAAAAAACCTCTTGTATTAATTTATCCCAAAATCCAAAAAACACCTTTTCTACTAGAAAAACACGCCCTGAAGGTGACGTACTTCTAGCGTCGAAACGTTGGCCATTGTATACATGTATATTTTTTAAATATATTATTGACCGTATCACAGGATTTCATTACAAAATATTGGATTATAACGGTCAGGATACAAAAAGTAAATAAATTATTAATTGTTTTAAGCTTACTTTAGTTTTTTTAGTGCTGTGTTCTTTAATAGTGTTTTTTAGTCCGCTATTTTTAACAGCGTGTATTCATTTTTTTAAAACTATATTTATTGATGACAGGCAGTGATTTCAAATCATTTTTATTTTAAATAACCTTGTACCTGCACGCGAGTGAATTATTTTCAGTCGTTTACACATAATTATAATAATCATGTGTAAGTACATAAATACAACTAGTGTTATGTTATATCTATAAAACTTTATTTTAATTACCTTTTCATTACCAGTATTTGTATTATGTTTCATTATTCTTCTCTTTCTAACTAAATTTACAAGTAGATAATGCTGTAAGTAGCAACGTTACCAAACAACAAAATTGTACCATCTGAGAATAATAAGTGACCCTTATAATCGATTACAGCTTAATGAGTGCCGTTGATGCCTGAAGGGCATAAACATGTAAGTTAAGATGTTTACGTCATTAAGAGAGCACAAGTAAACATATACGAGGGGAGTTTGTTACATTGTTGAAAATCTATGTAATTTATGACAGCATATCCACATCCTCTGCATCCACTTGCTCACCTGCACATCAGACAGGACCTGACCATACTTCTGCTATTATGGCTCAACTCGTTTCGATAGCTAAGGATGTTAAAGATATTAAAAGCGCTCAATCTAATTTAGCTAGTGATGTAGCAGATTGTAAATCCTTTTTGGAATTACATGCTACAAAAATAGCTCAACATGACGTCTCTATTCAAGCATGTGTCGACGATATCCAGTCCCTCCGTAGCACTCAGGCTGACATTTCATCTAGCCTGTCTACTTTGGAGCAGAAGATTGGTGTTCTTCAGGATGCTGTTCATGCTGCGGCTGCAAATACTACTGCCTCAACTTCGTCTAATAATAGTATCCTGCAAATTTCTGCTAACAGTGAGATGATTGAAAGATTTCGGCGGTCCCATAACATAATTATAAAAAATGTTGCTGAGAATAGCGATACTAGTGACGTTGACATTGTGACTGAAATGCTGAACGTCATAGATTCGTCGAGTATAGCTCAACTTTTAAATATTTCCCGACTAGGTACGCCACAAGCAAACCGGCCAAGGCCCCTCAAAGTCTCATTCTCAAATCCATTCACTGCCAAAAATATTCTCCGTCGTAAAGGCGCTCTGCTTACGCATCCGAATTTGCGAAAGTTTCTCGTGCAGGATGATAAGACACCACAGCAAATGTCTGAGCTTACCCAGCTTCGTGATGAGCTACGTCGGAGGCAAATCGCAGGAGATAAAAATATCACGATCAAGTTTATTCGTGGCTCTCCGCAAATAGTACCTCTTCCTGCTCATCAGCTCAATTCAAAAAACTAATTCCTCTTGAATGGTCTGTCTGCTACAGTAACGTCCAATCCCTTATGTCTAAGTATCTTGAATTGTTAGCTTTTGCTAGCACCTATAGTCCTACATTCATTTGCTTATCTGAAACCTGGCTCCATTCTGATATATCCGATATGACTGTCAATATACCAGGCTACTGCGTCTACCGCAACGACTCTTGTACAACCCCAGGTCATGGAGGTGTGTGCATATATGTGAGCAATAACGTTGTCCATAATTTTAATGTGCTATCCGTTTCTGAAAAACTTCCTGGTATTGACAACATTTTCTTGTCTATAACATGTCCTAATTTCAACTTTAGTCTGGGTTGCATATACAGGCCCCGTCCTGCAGCTTCGGATAGTGACTTATGCAAAATCATGGAGGGCCTTTCTGCAAAATCCAATAATTTGTATGTAACTGGGGATTTCAACTTACCTGATTTAAAATGGCCGCTCAAAGTTATACCTGTTACTAACTCTCCTTCAACACCTTTTTGGGAGCTTATGCGTGATACCTGCATTACACGACTGATTGATCGTCCCACCAGGTTTCGCAGTGAACAGACTCCTCGCCCACTAGACCTCATATTCGTCAATGATGCTGGCTTCGTTTGTGATATTGATTACCTACCGCCTTTCGGTAAATCCGATCATTGTACGCTCCTTTCCAAACTACAATTCAGCATACCAAATATGCATTCCAATGTGGTAAAGACACTTAAGCTTATCAATTTTACTCAGTTGAACCGTATTTTGTCAGGTATTGACTGGCATGCACTTTTTGAATCTCAGAACACACAGAGGATGTGGGACATCTTTATTGATAAACTAAACCTAGCTATGCGCGATTGTAGTTCGTATAGGAATATCAAGTACAACCAAACTAAGCCCTGGATAGGTGAAAGCATATCTCTATTGATACGTCACAAGAAATCCTTGTGGCAAAGGTATTCTAGGAGTAAGTTGCAGACTGACTACACAACGCACAGAGAATTCTCGAACTATCTTAATAAAATACTGACTACCGCTAAGGCATCGTACGAGAAACAGCTTGTAAAATCTAAAAACCGGAAGAGACTATATAATTATCTCAGGTCTTCGCTGAACTCCAAGGTATCCATTCCTACAGTACGAAAACCTGATGGTACGATTTGTGGGGATCCTGTTGCTTCAGCCGAAGTTCTTGCTGATATTTTTTCTGCAGATGTTAGTAACGCACCTGATGGGATCTCACCTCAATTAAATTCTCCTCGCATAGATGCATCGTTAACGGACGTTACGTTCACCACAAATGATGTTCTACAACACATCTCTGAATTAAAAATTTCCACTTCTCCTAGTAACGACGGCATCACGGCAGCCATCTTGAAAAAATGCTCCACGTCATTGGCTACACCTCTGAGTCTAATATTTACATCATCCTTCAGATCCCATTATCTTCCATCTTGTTGGCGACGAGCATCAATAACTCCCCTTTTCAAGAAAGGAGACAAACACGATGCTAAAAACTATCGTCCGATTAGCCTTACTCCAATAGTTGCGAAATTAGCTGAAAAAATAGTTGCCAGCAAGCTGCTCCTTTTTGCTTTTTCTAATAATCTATTTAACAACAATCAGCATGGTTTTCTTCCTGGGCGCTCTATTATCACTAACTTGTTAATATGTGTTAACGATTGGAGCAAACTGTCTGATATTGGAACACCAATTGACATAATTTATCTAGATTTTTCGAGAGCATTTGACAAGGTTCCCCACGAGAAGCTACTGCTGAAATTGGAGCATCTGGGTGTTAGAGGTGATCTGTTGTTATGGATTAAAGCTTTCCTCAATAACAGAGAATTCGTTGTACGAGTATCTAATGCATGTTCGTCCCCTAGATCAGTTTTAAGTGGTGTCCCGCAGGACTCCGTGTTAGGTCCTATACTTTTTATTTTATATAGGAGTGATCTGCCTACCCTCATGCAATCCACTTGTTCATCTTATGCAGACGACACCAAAATATATAACACTCCTTTGAGTATGTCTCATGTCCTGCAAGCTGACCTTGACAGACTGGCTCGATGGTCCAGGGATTGGTCTCTTCCTCTAAATTCGGTAAAATGTTGTGTTGTGCACGTTGGCAGAAACAATCCCATGTATGACTACTACTTAGATAGGTCACATTATTCCGAGTTCTACTGATCACTGTGATTTGGGAGTGATTATATCTAGTTCGCTATCTTGGTCTGAACACATAAATCAAATCTGTTCTAAAGCTAAAAAATTTTTGTATCTCATTGAGAAGTCGTTTCATGGATGTGACCCATCTGTAGCTTCTTTCCTGTATAAAACATATCTACGTCCTATACTTGAATTCGCTGGTCCAGTCTGGTACCCAGTCCTTCAACGTGATCGCGACCAACTGGAATCTCTTCAGCGTCGTTGCACTAGGCTACCCTATGGATCAAGACGTCCATCGTACGAAGAACGGCTAGAGTTGTTTGATCTTCAAACCTTCCATGAGAGGCGCACCCGAGGTGATCTAATCATAACTTACCGGGCACTACATGGACTTTTCGGCGTTGATCTTTCTGCTCTGTTTTGCCTCAATACTAACCGCTTGAGAGGTCACAACCTTAAGCTTAAGAAGGAGTTCTTCAGATCTACTATAAGGCAGCACTTCCTGAGCAACCGGGTGTTCAGCTTATGGAACGAACTTCCTTCGGATGTAGTCAACAGTACCTCAGTGAACTCATTCAAGAACAGCTGTGACAATTGGCGTTTTATGCGTGCATGAGCTAGTTTATTTGTCTTTAAATAATTTTTGTCTAATTTCTTATTTTGTTACTCTTAAGCCTTGGTTGTATTTTATTACACTTTGTAACTGTAATTTGTAGTTATCCTAGCATGTAGAGTTTATAGCACTCTGTGCTCAACTCTTGTTGTTTTTTTAATAATAATAATAATAATAATAAAAATCGCACATTGTTTATATTTTCTTCACTTTGTTTTGTCTTTTCTTAGAGTGCCTCGGTTTCTAAATTTTGTTACCTGACTTTTACTTCTCTACTGGAATTTGAGATTTTTTTTGCATTTTATGACATCAACATTGCAAAAGCTGTGCCACTCATTTCCTTCCATGTGTCTGTGGTCTGTCGGGTAATTATTGGCCCTCTCTATAACTCGGAAAGTACTGGCACAAAGTTACAGTGTTGTGAGTAAGGCCTATTCTACTCAGATATAACAACTACTGTGTGACCAACGTAAATTGAAAAGCGGTAAGAGAAGTAAGGACGTTGCCATAACTCTTAATAATTCTATCCTATTTCCTTCTTTTGCGACTTGTTTCATTTTATACATAAATAGAACGGCAAATAATAATTTATATTCACTTAATATCCTATTCATCTACTTCATAAAACTCATAACTACAACCGGCATCAGCTGATTTTATTCCCCACCTTAAAGACGGTCCAGCAGCGGGATTATATAATCCCAGCAGAGATGTTTAATGTCTCTATTATACTTATATTTTCTATCCCTTTTTAGAACCGACATGATAATGTATGGTACACAGTATTAGCCAAGTGAGAGGTAAGTGGCCTTCTCAATAGACTGAGAGTATTCCAGTTCTTTCCGTATCACCCTTGTATTTGAATTTTGTATTACGGGTAATACGTTGGATTTGTGTTGTGTCACAATCTATCATTCAATTCTACATCGCCTTCTACACAAACTTACATAAAACTCTGTATTATCATAATATCTTCTTGTGCCGAACAGTGTCTTGTCTCTATACTTAATTTCACATCGTATCTCGACAACCTTTCCATGACAATAATTAATATCTCGATATATTTATTCCCCGATACTTCTGGATGCAACATGCGTCAATTGCTTCCTCCTGCTGGTAACAGCAAAAAAGAATAAACGGTACGTGTCTAGGAGTGAGAATGTATAGTTATCACTGTACATAAACTGAAGAAGAGGAGCCTTGTCTGTTGTCGTATGTGATAATGTACGAGCCTCTAAAGTTGTAATTCATTCGAACACGTTGTAAATCGGTAATCGCAATCGTATATACGCATTATTTATTTATATTTGCGTATGGAAGCCTCACGTACTTCCGCTATCAAATGTTTTGTGACAGCGCAACACCTCAGAAATAAGTAATAGTTTGTTGTGGTAAAAGTAAATCATTAGCAGTTTTACTTCCCACACCGATAGGTGAGGGGAGTATTGTGATCGCGGAAATTTTCGATTTTGAGATAATACGCTTTTTGGGCGTTTTATCATGTCTACATAACGAAAATCCACGTCACTCATTTCCGTCGGTCTGTCTGTCTGTCGCGTTTTTCTACCCTCGTAATCTCAGTAACCGCATGCATTGATTGTGATGAAATTTGGGCAGCGTTATGCTGTGGGGTCGTAGTAGGTAACGTTCCTATAATTTTGAAAATCGTTTTACGGGGGGCGGAGTAATTAGCAAAAAACGAAAAAATTCAAATATGCATCATACTTCGTTTTTAGGCATTTTAGGAGTTCCTGATCATTTTCTACTTTTTTTGGGTGGGGGTGAATTTGGGGTGGTTGCGTAGTATTATGAAAAACATAGCGTCATGATACACTTTTTTAGGTCCATCCGAACGTTGCATGCTTATTATAGAAACCACGGGACAATTTGTGATGTATTGTTTTAGATCGTTCGATATCGCGTAACGGGAAAATTTTTCAATTGATTTTAATGAAATGTTGACACAGTATTACTCCCGCGGCGAGGATGGAAAACGCGTATGTTTTGGAAAAATCGGCTCAGTGGCGGCGCGGCAATAATAAAAAAAACTAAAAATATAAAAACTGCTCAAACTTTGTTTTTAGGCGTTTTACGGGTTCCTGATCATTTTCAATTTTTTTTTAGGTGGGGTGAAATTGGGGCGGTTGGGGGGTGGTGGGCTGTAAAACTGAAAAATTTGTTGTATATTGTAGAACAAATACCTAGCGGCATTTTACACTTTTTTAAGTCCATCCGAACATTGGCTTGCCTATTACAGAAACCAATTTTGTGATCTGTACATACGAGTTTAGCTTTATTTCGTTTTATGTATATTGCGTAAAGCGAAAATTATTGAATTGATTCTAATAAAATTTTGACACAGAGTTTATTTCAGCGGCGCGAATGGAAAACGACTGCGTTTTTGAAAAACCGTGTCAGTGGCGGCGCAGCAATAATCAAAAAACCAAAACCATAAAACCAGTTCAAACTTCGCTTTTAGACGGGTTGGAGGCTCTTGATCGTTTCGCATCGTCCAGTTGAAGCATGCACAAAAAAACTGTGGCGTCCTAGTTCCTAAGAAGGTAGAAGAAACTATATACGAGGGTTTTTGTGTTGGATGTTGTTTTTGCGGGCGGATGGGCGATAATTTAGTTGCAAGTGGATTTTAGACTATAGCTTCATGCAATGGGAAAATAATCAAATGGTATCATCATTATGTGTGGGAAGTACTGAGTCAATCAACTTGATTCCACTTTTTGTATAGGTTTGGGAAAGTCCCTTATTGTGTATTGCGAAAAAAGGTTCAAAAGATTTATAAAGAGAACACAATTCAGCTCCCCCCCCCCCCCCCACCCTCGAGCGGAACCCCCAGAGGTCGCAAATTGAATTCTCTCATTTGAACCTTTTTGCGATAGCACTTACACTTATCAAAACAACGCTATTTTTCGAAAATCGTCGCTAGGCAGAGTACCTCCCACCCACCCCTCGAACGGTAATCCCCCCAGGTCGCAAACTTAGATGTACAGGGTGTCCCATTTTGGGCACTTTTACGGGGTATCTCTGTTATTTTTTAAGATAGAGAGTTGCGGTTTTCGCGACAGTATGCTACTTTTTTTGTGAAATTAAAGATGCCGTCAACAAAATTATCATGGCCCTCTTGGTTATTGAGATACAGGGTGAGATCGCAAATTATCTATTTTGAGACCACCCTCGTATCTCGGTTGTATTTCATCTTGTTGAAAAGTTTAAAAAAGGGTCTTATAGAATTTTTTCTGTAGAATCCAGTGGTGTAGTTTGATTTTTTCTTACTCTAACCATTTTTCAGTTATGAAGCAAACATATATCTTTTTAAATGGAACACCCTGTATATTATTTTTGAAGTCAATCGGAAATAATTCAAGCTTTTCAAAAATATATATTAGTATGAATTTTTTCTGAAAACTTTCATTTTTGCTTTATTTGTAGCAGTAGGCCATGACTAATCTATTAAAATCAATATCCAAGTAAACAATTATTAAGATACAAGATACTCAATACTTTTAAACTCTTTAAACTCTAAACTATTGTATTACCATTATATCTGAAGAATATAAACACACTATTAAATTTGTATTTGAATCAAAATGAAAATTAAAAACATCGAGGAGCTTTTAGAGATGTTGGTTCAAGCTGAAGACTATTTTCTCGAAGGAAAATCTAGCACAATTTCTTATTCCTTTAATGGCATTTAAAAGAATTATTCGTCTCCTCCGTGTTATGGCGATTAAAAATTCCCAAACTTGGATCCTGTGCAAATGTTGAAGTATCTTAAACTTATATGGATGGTAATTTTATTTTTTTATAATTATTTCTGCAGTTGATTTTTTTACCCCTACAGCTTCTTCTTTGTGCTTACAAGATGATGAATGCGTTGCTTCTATGTAACCTAATACGTTTGTTTCCCTTTGCTCCCTATTCTCCTTGAAATAAGTTTTAGGACGTGGTTGAATAAAGGATCCGTACCTAACTATATTTATTTTTAGACGAGCAAATATATCTGAAAACGGTTGCTGTCTCTCTGGGTATCTAAGCTGCCATTATTATAGAAAATTGACATCAAAATGAAAACACAGAAAGAACAAAACTATATTTAATGAAAATATAATTAAAAGCTGACAATCTCGCAAGTTTTTTACATATTTGTTTTTTTGTTTTTAATAGACGAGTCATAGCCCACTATCTACCCAATATTATAATAACACAATATTCATCATTTTAATGAGACATTATTATTTAAAAAAATGTATTTTGATTCTGTTTTTTCGAATTTGAGTAGGAAATCTCTTGTAGAGTAATAACTGCTTAGATGCTTATTATTTATGTTTGACTAACCATAGCCTAGTGCTACAAATAAAGTGAAACTTGGAAAAATTAAATTTTGAGCGTAATTTTCAAAATAACTTAATACTAATATACAGATATTTTTGAAAAGCTTGAATTATTTCCGATTGACTTCAAAAATAATATACAGGATGTTCCATTTAAAAAAATATATGTTTGCTTCGTAACTGAAAAAATGGAGTCAAGTTGATTGACTCAGTACTTCCCACACATAACACTTGCAACCAAATCATCGCCTGCCTGTCGTCAAAAAACATCCAACACAAAAACTAGTAAATAGTTTCCTAAATCTCTCCGTAGGAACTAAAACGACACAATTCAGCTTCAACTGGACGAAACGAAACAATCAGGAACCCCCAAATTGCTTAAAAACGAAGTGTGAACTAATTTTATATTTTTAGATTTTTATTATTGCTGCGCCGCCACTGACACGATTTTTGAAAACCATACGCATTTTTCATCCTTGCCGCGGTAATAATACTGTGTCTAAATTTCATTAAAATTAATTCCATAATTTCCATGTTACTAAATTCAGAACGACCTGAATCAATACCTACCCCTACCAATACCAAATCCCTTGATTTCTGTAATAGCCAAGGCAATGTTCGGATGGACCTAACAAACCTCTATTATGCCGCTAGGTCTTTCTTTCACAGGTCAATGGACACTATTATAAATGGAATAAATTTTTGAGTTTTACAACCCCCCCACCCCCTAACCACCCCAATTTCACCCCCACCCAAAAAAAAGTAAAAAATGATCAGAAACCCCTAAAACGCCGAAAAACAAAGTTTGAGCTATTTTTACATTTTTAGTTTTTTTATTATTGCCGCGCCGCCACTGACACGATTTTTCCAAAACATGCGCGCTTTCCATCCTCACCGTGGCAGTAATACTGTGTCAAAATTTCATTAAAATCCATTCGATAATTTTGGCGTTACGCAATAAAGAACGATCTAAAACTAAAACAACACTCGGATGTATACATCACAAATTATTCTAAGTCCGTTGGTTTCTATTATAAACAAGGCAATGTTCGGATGGACCTAAAAAATCTCTTTCATTCACAGGTCATTAGAGAGCCCATTATGAATACAACAAATTTTTCAGTATTACAACCCCCCACCCCCCAACCACCCCAAATTCACCCCCACCCAAAAAAAAAGTAGAAAATGATCAGGAACCCCTAAAACGTCTAAAAACGAAGTTTGAAGCGTATTTGAAATTTTTCGTTTTTTGCTAATTACTCCGCCCCCTGTATAACAATTTTCAAAATTATAGGAACATTACCTACTACGACCCCACAGCATAACGCTGTCCAAATTTCATCACAATCCATGTAGCGGTTACTGAGATTACGAGGGTAGAAAAACGCGACAGACAGACAGACAGACAGACAGACAGACAGACCGAAAGACAGACCGACAGACAGACAGACAGACAGACCGACGGAAATGAGTGACGTGGATTTTCGTTATGTAGACATCATAAAACGCCCAAAAAACGTATTATCTCAAAATCGAAAACTTTCGCGATCACAATACTCCCCTCACCTATCGGTGTGGGAAGTAAAATGGTTAGAGTAAGAAAAAATCAAACTACACCACTGGATTCTGCAGAAAAAATTCTATAAGACCTTTTTTTAAACTTTTCAATAAAATAAAAGACAGCCGAGATACGAGGGTGGTCCCAAAATCGATAGTTTTCGATTTCACCCTGTATCTCAAAAACCAAGAGGGCCATGATAATTTTGTTGATGGAATCGTTAGTTTTACAGAAAAGTAGCACACTGTCGCGAAACCGACTCTATCTGTTAAAATAACCGAGATACCTCGTAAAAGTGCCCAAAATGGGACACCCTGTACATTCAGGAGACCAATGTCTACCACCCCACCAAATTTCATTTCTTTCCGACCGTTTGCTGTCAAAGGCCTTTTTTACGACGTAACCTTTGGATTTTACTATGATTCAAAAAAATCTGATTAGCCTTGTTTTTGTTTTTCATTCGTAAATTTTGCATCTTTTTTACTTGTCTCATAGAATATGTTTTCCGTTAAAAATTTATAAACTGTAAAGACAGCGTTAAGAAGGGACCGAAAGCTACATCGCAGTTGGTATCTGTTTCTAAGCGGACAACAGCCGCATAAGGAGTAAATGTACATATGCATCGAATAACGACACCAAAATAAGATCGTCTTATTAAGGGAATGATTTGTAACCTGTACAGGTACCAGGTGTTTCCTTACCATTCGCCATTTTCCATATTTGTCAAAATGGTGACGACCGAGGATTGTACCACGAAAGATTCAGCCGGCATGTACAGCCAGTCCTCGCTTTCTAAAGATTTTTTAAATCATTATCGTCAGAGCAGAAATAAAGGAATTTCCGAGGTTGAAATATGTCAGTGTTATACAAAAGTGGCATCAAATTTGATGCAAAAATCAAAAACTAAGAATTATACGTTTATTTAATAAGTATAATAAGATGGTGTGACAGCAATTTTTTATCTTTCAATATCCAGAAAACCAAATTTATGACTTTCAAATGCTTACTTGACGTGATTTACTCAGAAAATGAACAATTACCTCAAACATACAGCATGAAGTTCTTAGGTCTAACTATTGATCAAAAATTGAATTTTATAAATCACATTGATAATTTAATTAATGAGTTAGGTAAAGTAACTTATATGTATACTAAGAACAGTTAGAGAAACTATAAAACTTTCATATAAAAACTTTTTTCTTCTCTTCAACTAAAGACAAGAGGGTGGAGAAGTATGAGGAAAAGATCCTACGGCGCGATTTTATCGACATGCGCATTTTAACAAAGATTCTGACCAATCAGAGTAGCCCTTTAAAGAACATGCACATGTCAAAGTACTCTAAAAATTATTGATTTCTCTTGAAGTTTACCTCAGAAAGGTCAAAAATGACATACTTTATATACAATTGACCATTGTGAACCATCTACTATCTTTTCCAGTATAACTTTCCATCTTAAATGAGTGAAAAATTGCATTTTCTTGTTTAACAAAAAGTTTAGCAATTGCTAATCTCAACCAATCAGATTCTACAGAAGCGGAAGATTTGATCACTGGATTTTTCGTCTCATGTGATAACGATGACAAGAAATTCAAATTACTGCATTATTTGGATAAAACAATAATTTACTATCGATAATAATTATAAATACATGAAATATAATCTTTGTTTTATAGTAAAAAGGTGTAAAAAAACATTTTGTTACATTTCAAAACCCAAACACACGATATAACTGTTAGCCAAGCTATTTCCCAAGCGTGCATGTGCATTACTGGTTGCCTATCCAGAACGGCAAAGCTGGCTAGCTGCGTATAACCTTATTTTATGTACAGTGTGTACGCTGCACCTCTACATCCTCTGTGAATATTTCTACAAGAAAGTTTATAACAATTATGCATCCAGTAAATGAAAGATTGATTCTTCATACAAGTATGTATTTGTCTATAATCCATCTGACTGACGGAGGTGGGATTTGTAATTATTAAATAAGGTAGTTGCTGTGATTGATACTATTTTTATGATTCTGTCACAAATTATCGCAGTTTGCAATTAGTAATTATACAATAATTATAATGTACCTAAACATGAAAAATCTGGCATTAATTTGCAAATCAATCGCTTTGTTCTGATATCCTGCTATGATTTTGATCCATGAATCACCATGAACTTCTAAAATATTTTTGACAAAAGTGTCACCCAGCTTTGATGTTTTGTTTTCAATATTGATAAAATACTATTGGATGATTCTTATTAACAAAGCCCTCAATACCTTTGTTAAAATATACATGTTGATAAAATCGGGCTACGTGTTTCAAAGCACGTCAACACCTCTTATTGTCGCGGAGAGAAAAAAATCCAAAATGCCATTAATCGTAGAAGTATTAAATACGCGTACATCATGATGAGGTTATGAACTGTTAGACTGCCATTAAAAGTTAACTGTCTGTAAATTTAATAGGGATACTTCTGTGTCAACATTTCTTTGGTAGTATATCGTGCGTTTAGTCTATATTCCTGATGTTATTTATATCCTAGATGATATCACTCACTTCAAAGGCAGTAAGCTTTTAGTTTTCGAATAACCATTTGCATAATGATGCATGAAGCCGCTTATAATACTTTTCAGCTCTGTTTATTCATATAAGAGGTAATGTAAAGATAAAAATTACACGATAAGCAATATTTATCTGAATATTTAAATTATACAGTAATAATGTGTGCGCCAGCAATTTAAAGACTTTAAAAGGTTGTTGCTAACGTCGAAACTGGAAATTCAAGTCTTCAATAAAATAAACCGAGTCTATAAATCAGGAGGCACAAATTAAGCGATATTCTGGATTTTAACATCTGTGAGAGCTGCAACAAAAACTGCTATGTTGTACAAATCATGGCACCATTTTGAAGACGACTAGACTGTTGTTTTGATGCTGTCATGCTGCTTGACTCAGCAGTATTGAAAGATTTTTTATATTAATAGTGAAATTTTATCATAAATAAAAGATAGTTATCTTTTAGAATGTTTGCTTAAAACATTTTTTGAACAGACTCGCTCTTTAGCCAGTTAAAGCATCAGTAATTTTTTGGCAAAAATCCTTTGGCCTACCCTGATGATTAACAGATGTCAAGTCAAGTCAACTTCTATTGTTACTACCAGAGAGATGGCAAAATTTGCAATTTACATTATACAGGGTATTAAAAGTTGTGACCTTTTTTATATCCAAATCGCTGTCAAATGAACGTACTGTATATCAAAAAGTGATGAATCAAAAATATTTTTGTTACACGGATGATAAAAAAGCCCGCGACGCATATTCGTATACAGTATGAAAATCTAAATTCTCTCTTTTTTTTTTAAATGTAACCCCCAATATTTTTAATAAAATTATCAAAGAGTTGCTTTTAATATGATTTTTCATCTTTATATAGCACTTCGTATACAGGATGAAAATTTAGATTATCTCTCTTTTTTTTAATGTAACCCCCAATATTTTTAATAAAATTATCAAGGAGTTGCTTTTAATATGATTTTTCATCTTTATATAGCACTTGTTATGGCTGCATTCATTAGTTTCTGAGATATATCGATTTTTCTACAAATTTATATATACCTTCTATTTGTTCATTAAAATTTATTTATTTTGAGAAAGTACTATCAAATTTTATTTTTGCTTAGCAAACAACTAAAATATAAGGCCATAATAGTACTTGATCAAGTCAAAACACTGAATTAACGAGATATTATGTGTCAAGTGTGCTGAGGAAACAATTTTATAGACGTCATGCATAATTATCAAGCAGATCTATCAGGTAGGCTATGAAATATTAAACGACACAGTCCAAATAAAACGATTCTTCAATCTTTCAAAGATTCACCTAAATACCCTCCATGGAAAAATTAATTTTTAAAGCTCGTTTTTCACACAGTACGGAGTTATTGAGCAGATTATGAAAACTGTCAATTTTGCAAAGTCTACCTGATAAATCTGCTTGATAATTATGCATCACGCCTACAAAATGGTTTCCTCAGCATACTTGACTTTATTATCTCGATGATTCAGGCTTCTGACTTCATCAAATACTATCATGACCTTATAATTTAGTTGTTCGTTAAATAGAAAACAAATTCGATAGTACTTTCTCAAAATAAATAAATTTCAGTACACGAATCGAAATATGGCGGAAACTGATGGACGTAGGTACAGCAAGTGCTATACAAAGATGAAAGAGCATATTAAAAGCAATTCTCTGGTATAATAAAATATTGGGGATTACATTTAATAAAAGAGAGAAAATCTGGATTTTGCCCTGTATACGAATATGCGTCGCGGGCTCTTTTATAGCCGAATTTAAAACTAGAGGATATTTTTAATCTTCCTATGTAAAAAAAATAATTTTTGATTCATTACTTTTTGATATACAGTCCGTTCGTTTGACAGCGATTTGAATATAGAAATGGGCATAACTTTTGAAATACCCTGTATAATGTTAAAGTACCTTATATTATGAGAAGAGAAATGATTAGTAGAATCTAAAAATTCCCTTTTGCTACTACTGCTACTGCAATTATGACAGCTATAATATGACTCTGTACATCATTTGGTGAATAATAGATAATTTTATATCATTTGGGTGCGTTTAAGTCCAACTTTTAACCTTCTTACCTCCAAACGACTCTACTTAAATATATATCAACTGGCTCTATTAATCACAAATTCAATTTCCTATAAATTCATTCCTATACATTACTTTTGTATTGTTGACCGTTTTCTCGGTATTTGAAGAAAATGTTCGTAGCGCCGGAATTTCTCTATTAATCCCTGCAGATACGTGCGGCGTCTGGTGTGACGTCACACGCAGCACCATCTGGCCCGGTAGCTCTCGATGGTCCCGCTAAAAACTCACCCTGTATAGCAAATGACAGAAAGTTCTGACGGAGGTATAGAGCAACCCTCGTATATCACCCTGTATAAATGTTTTGCCCCTGACTATCAGAGAAGAGAGAACCGATGAGCGTGGCCCCAGCACTGCACGGCCGCGGCCAATCTGTGGAGCCAAGCTGTCTGCCGATGGCCTCGGGACAATTCCCAGATGCAACGGCTGGCTGGCTGGCTGGCTGTGGGCTGGCTAATGCTAATGGCTAATGCCATGCCGTGGCCTGCCTGACCAGAAACACGACCAAAACGAACACACGCACACGTGTCCGTTCTATTGTTTATGGCCATGGGAAAGATCGTATCTCTCGAATCATGGCATGCCATGGCATCACTTACAATAGGACAATACCTGATTCTCACAGACACAGATTCGGTTTGTACAGGTGGACCGTTTGTCGTCCTGCAACGATATATTGCACAAAATAGCTAGTGAGTAGGTAACAGTATTTAATGTGATAATCTAACATGAAAAATTCAGATAATGATAATACGTTTTGTGTAATCTACATAACCAGGTCAGCCAATTTCCTGTTATGGGTTACGACTGCAACATTAAACTTTCTGCTTTTGGTTAGACGTTTCCTGCACTTTCATATATACGATTGGCAAGCCGGGATCTAGAACGCAACATCCCCTACCTCCACTTCCATTTTTTAGAACATGTGTTCCTCAGACTTTCCAGTAGCGGTTTCAAAACCGAGTTAGCAACTTTTGGTGGCGCAAAACACACAGTTAGTTGGCAACTTTTGGCTATTTTTAACCTGCAAGCCTAGTAATTAATAGCTTTTTCGACTTATTGCCCTACACTGCACTCATAGGAACTGAATGACAAAATTATGTTCGTCTTACATTTGAGTGCAAAACTAGTGTGGTTTTTTGTTTTCGACTTATCCTGGACTTGAGTCCAAATTATCGCCACGGAATCTCTGAGCTCGTGGAGATTTCAGTGCATTTTTTACATCTATAAAATATTGCTTATAACGTATTTTACTTGTCAAAGGAAATTATTTTTTGAATCAAGAACTGGGTAGTGGGGTAGTATATACAGGGTGGGCCAATAGTGCGTGGACGGAGGATTGTGGGTTTACTAAAAAATATTTCAAAAATCTGTCACTTGATCATGGTGGGGACCCTCGAGGGCTATAACGTAAAAATATATTCACTTAAATTTTGACGTTTATACAGGGTGATTCATATCAAACTTACATTTTTTTGAATGGAACCCCCTATATATTATTGCATATTTGGATTCCTTGGTCAATTCTAGTGTGACTTTCTGTATCACACATGGAACTTTAAACGAACCGTTTAGGCGCAAATCACCATTTTTGGTATAAGTAGGTATCAGAAAAAAATTGAATATCGCAGCGATTATAAAAGTCAGAAGGCCATGACTTTGCGGTACGACTAAGCATGAAATGCGTCACCTTAGGTCAGACGGCTAAATTTGAATTCTTTTTGTGCTTGGAGAAATCAGAGGATAAATTTAGGAAACTTCAATCACAGATAACTTGATTTTTTCAAATGAGAATGTCTATTTTAGTTTCAAGAATCAAATGTAAAATTTGATTATCTTTCTAAAGATATAGCATTCTTTATATCAATCTTTTTTGGTTTTCATTTTATTTCAAATTTTCAGTCAAATCGGTGTTTTTCAATTTTCCTGCGTGCAAGCAACCTAGCAGGCCATGAAGAATAAACAAAAGCTCATTAATATGGAAGAAACCAACTTACTTAGTAGAAAGATGCAAACTAACTAGAGCAACGAGGCAAGAGTATGAAAATTCCTTATAACATATTAGCTCTAACCGGATACAACAGCGGCAAGATATCTAATGTCAATGAGTAGCTGGAGTATGACAGAAGTGTTTGTTTTTCACAGCCTACTAGCTATTGAGGTCTACTAGAGCTTGACAACTTCAAAATGATTAAAAATTTTGAAACAAAAGGAAAACTACCGGCGATTTTTGCTTACAGTCTAACATGTTTAGAATGAAATTTCACATTTAATGGGATAAAAAAATAGTCATTTCCGTTTAGTTAAGTCAAAAGTGAAGATATCCTCAACTGGAGCATTCTGAACATCTATTGAAATAATTGCTAGAAAATTTTAATTCGCTATGTTGTAATTGTGATTATTTCATGTAGTTTTCTGCAAACTAAATTATGTTTTACAATTCAAACAGACTGCAATTCAAATTTCATTTTCCGCGATTTTGCTAATAAGTAAAACTACCTACTGAAGAATTTGAAGGGTTGCAGTCAGGAGTATCATTACTTTTGGCTTACGGAAATGGCTACTTTTTTATGGCATTAAATGTGGAATTTTATTCAAATTTATTCAGAAGAAATAGATATTCTACTGCCAGTAACAATCACTAGTAGTTTTCCTTTGATTAAATATTTTTTTACTGACTTTGGAAATTTGCTAATAACTAGTAGGCTATGAAAAATTGAGCGTTCCTGTTACCGCTAGTGTTTCTGGTTAGCGCTAATATGTTGTAAGGAATTTTCATAATCTTGCCTCGCTGCTCGAGTTAGTTTGGATCTTTCTACTAAGTTAGTTGCTTTCTTCCATATTAACGAGCTTTTGTTTATTTTTTCATGGCTTGCTATGTTGCTTGCATGCAGGAAAATTGAAAAACACCGATTTGACTGAAAATTTGAAATAAAATGAAAACCAAAAAAGATTGGTATCAAGAATGCTATATCGTTAGAAAGGTAATCAAATTTTACATTTGATTCTTTGAATCAAAATAGGCATTCCCATTTGAAAAAATCAAGTTATCTGTGATTAAAGTTTCCTAAATTTATCCTCTGATTTCTCAAAGTACAAAAAGAATTCAAATTTAGCCGTCTGACCTAAGATGACGCATTTCATGCTTAGTCGTACCGCGAAGTCAAGGCCTTCTAAGTTTTGTAATCGCTGCGATATTCAATTTTTTTCTGATACCTACTTATACCAAAAATGGTGATTTGCGCCTAAACGGTTCGTTTAAAGTTCCATATGTGATACATAAAGTCACACTAGAATTGACCAAGGAATCCAAATATGCAATAATATATAGGGGGTTCCATTAAAGAAAATGTAGGTTTGATATGAATCACCCTGTATAAACGTCAAAATTTAAGTGAAAATATTTTTACGTTATAACCCTCAAGGGTCCCTACCATGATCAAGCAACAGATTTTTGAAATATTTTTTAGTAAGCCCACAATCCTCCGTCCACGCACTATTGGCCCACCCTGTATAGTAGTGTGGATGCTAGGATAGGTTACGGAAGGTACGGGAAGTGTAGTTGAAGGAGCTGCGAACATCGTCATCTTCGGATGATGAGGAAATTGAAGCATATCTAGTTAAATTGCAAACAACGGCTGCGAGTGTCCCAAAAATACGAATGTTTGTTGAGTATGTTGTTCATGAACTGACGGAAGAAGAGATATAACAAGATATACATAAGTATTTACCGATAAAGAAGGATATTCTTTTTTAGTGGGCAAACCCTAGGCTGGTGCAAAAGCCATATTGCACAAAATGCTGTTAGGTTTTATGTCGATAAATCAATAAATGATTGAACAAGGCGGATTCAAACTATTCAAATTCCAAAACCACCACAGAAGAATGAAATTGAGCTCTCGGGATGCAAAATGACTTCAAACTGTCATCAGTTGGCAGACAGAACAGTTACTTCAATTGCACTGAAATTTGATGTATGTTCGACTAACCAGTTCAGATTTATTGCACTTCTGGGCACCAGACGAGTTTTCAATGCGCACTGTAGTGCAATCGTGGTTAAAATCAGTGCAGTAAGTCGAAAACGCTATAAGAATATCTGTCATGAAACGTCACGTCAAAATTTGGAGTTTTTGTAGAGGCACATAAATAACCGACACAATTGAAGAAATGAACTATTGAAATCTGCTGTAGTTTTGTTATTCAAGAAAACGATTAAAATAAGAATGAATAAAGAACCAATGGCCACCATCAAGTCCAGAAAGGAAAACCGAATAGTTAGTGCAATAGATTATAACTAAATTATTGTAATGTAAACTTCATATACCTATACCCCACACAATAAGGTGTAACCTCTGAGGTGGTAATATTTTCATTTTAACTAGTACAAACAAATGAAAAAATAATTAAATCATGTATTTAAATGTATGAAAAGCATCACATCTTGTCAAAGCACGGCCGACTCTACTCACTAGGCCGGGGCCTTCGATGTGGCAACGTCGCTTAGCTGTCAAATAGGGGGCCGGTTACCGTGGGCCGAACGGCGGGCATTCCGCAGAAAATTTAAATTGTTTCATAGTTTCAGAATAATTAATATTACATTTTATTTATGTATTATGTGTTCATTTAGGTTGATAAATTGAATAAAAATACTTTTTGAAAAAATAAGAATGGTGAAAAAGGCCAGTGGGTATGAGTACAAAAATGTAACATGTATTGAGACTAGGAGCTTAGTTTAGAGATTTTCCATTCTGTTGGACATTTCTCATTTCCCTTAGACTTGCTCTTTATTTTTGTCAGTCTGTATTTTATCTTGAACTGTTTTTTGTGTAATTATTAATAAAAATATTTGCTAAAACAGGCAACATTAATTTAAGCAGCATTTCAGTTTGGGGTTGATTACATGAACAAATGTATACTAAATAATGTAATGTGTAAAAATACTTTTTAGAACTACTACTACTAATACCACTTACATCTGATGTCTGGTTCATCGTAGTCAAACACTACAAAATAAAAATAAACGCAACCTGTTTCCTGCTGCCACTTCCACTTCCACTTAAATGAACACTCAATTTACTTTGTAAATTTTCACTTGAGCTAGAAAAATTTACTATTATGTCACTTTGAAGCCATTCTTGCTGGTCTTGATTTCCTTTCACTATCAAATCTTTGCGTAGGTATGCCCAGACGCATGCCCAGATGAGTTCTATTAACTGTATTTTTCTGTGATACTTGGGAGGTCCAGAATACATTGTAGGTACCACCACATTGTGCTTTAAAATAGGTCTTATCCTTTAAATTGTTTGTAAAGTATTGTCTTTATTCTTATAAATATAACCAGCCCTTACGAGGAATACCGTTCACCCACTTCTGTTTATGTCATTTATTGGAAGCACAATTGCTAGTGCAACCTGGTACTACACACTTTGCAGGCATCTGTTTATCTTTATTGTTTCATTTGTGCAGGTAAATAATTAGAAACACATTAAAAATCACCTTCCACTCTTCTTGTTTACTCTGGAAGGTTATGGTTGGTATGTCCTTTATTGGAAGCACAATTGCTAGTGCAACCTGGTACTACACACTTTGCAGGCATCTGTTTATCTTTATAGTTTCGTTTGTGCAGGTAAATAATTAGAAACACATTAAAAATCACCTTCCACTCTTCTTGTTTACTCTGGAAGGTTATGATTGGCATGTCCTCTATTGGAAGCACAATTATTGCTAGTGCAACCTGGTACTACACACTTTGCAGGCATCTTTTTATCTTTATAGTTTGGTTTGTGCAGGTAAATAATTAGAAACACATTAAAAATCACCTTCCAATCTCCTTTTTTGCTCTGGAAGATTACACTAATGACTTAACAACAAATATAAGCTCGGCTCTCGATTCAGTGTTGCCATATTTCAACGCTCCGGCCTAGTGAGTAGAGTCGGCCATGGTCAAAGCTATAACACGCCTAACGTGATCCTCCCTGTATGTTCATCAACCACCATACTATCCATCCCGTGTCTCATTTTGCGGCAACCTCTCGAAGAACCGTGTCCGCCGCCGTCGCCGCGCGCCGCGCCGATAGAGAAGAAAAGAAAAGAGTGGTCGAGTCGAGAGAGTGATGGTCTGATGGTGCGTGGTAGGTGTGATATTCTTAGAAAAGCGGCCGTCTTCGGGGCCAAGCAGTCTGCTGCTGCTGCGACTCGGAGACTCGGACTCGGCCGTTCTGCCGCCTTCACGCTTTGCCGCCGTACCGCCGGAGTGAAACGTGGGTCGGACGCAGGGTTGGATCCACCGACTATAAACCTACTTAGACCCATCGACTATATAGGTTTCTAGTCGGCGGTTAGATCCTTAATCCCATTCATAATTCCTTAATAATTATACATTTAGGAGGGTTGCCCTCATATGCAGTTGGCATAGAAGCGCGCTCTTCTGGTCAGGTCAAGCGAACGCGCCGTGGCGTTCCACCAAGAGGTCTGCTGCTGTTCAGGCAGCGACATTCTTTGGTTTGCCGGGGTCTACTGCGCAACGGCGCCCCACGCGATTTGAATAAATGTTTTTATCAATGTAAAGAGGATGGTCTGTTATGAGATTTTAAAAAATAAAATTTGCTAAAGAAGCACTTTTTTGGAAAAAAAATTGATAAAACTGTATTTTCAACAGCCCGCCCCCCAGAACCACCTGGTACAAACCTAATTATACCCAAACTAGCCTAAATTTATATATCTTTTATAATTCATCCAACCTAGTAAGTATATTAACACCAACTTCAACCTCCATTTCAATTTCCGATAAAACAAAATCGGGTCAAACTTAATCCCTTTTAAACATCCGTGTATGAAAGTCCCAAAGTGATTTATTTTCATCTTTTCCAAAACACATTGACTGAATTTTCTGTTTTTCAGTCACTAACCTAAAAAATTGCAATTGCACAATTTCGTGAAGCACATTAGCTGATAACTGCTACTCGCTGGCAACACCGCATTTTTGTGACACTATTGACGCCTGTCATGCTGGTTTTCGATTCTAAAATTGTCTTGTACTGTTCGAGGACGTTTTGAAAGTGTAGTGAAAATACAGATTTTTTACTATTTTTGTTTTCAAAAAAGCTTCTTTCACCAATTTTCTTCTTTAAAGGTACATAATAGACCATTCCCTTTAATTCAAATTTGAAATTTTACCAAATTACGTGGGGCGTTGTTGCGTTGCAGCACCGGTTTGCCGTTACCTTCGGGTACCAGATGGCGCTCAGGCAGAACATTTCTGTCGCCTGCTCTCACATGCTTCACATGTCTGGTAGACATGAAAAATCTGATGCTCTCTATTTCCGTCAATCTTTTGTATGGCCTACTCTCAATTGTATAATAGTTGTTTACGTCGGTACGTTGAGTATGGGCCAGCGGACATTTCCCCTATAGGGGAACGGTGGGATTAGCAAAAATGACCGCCGTGTAAGTCTAGACTCTAGAGGACAACAGAGATTCCAACCGGCAAATTTGAATGCCATTAACGTAAACTGTCGTAAATAACAGTAGTATACAATCTAACGGCATTACCAAATTCATAATAGAGCTCCGATGTATGTATACATACATACATACCACATTATTGATGTTCACGTTTTAACTTTTTCAGGGATGAGGATATATCTAGACCACAGAGTTAACATCTATAGAGGGAGTGTAAACAACAAAATGCACAGGTCGCTGACCAGCCAACATGTAACGGAAATTTTGACAGCCTGAGGACATTACCAGTAGCGTGCGACTTTATATTAAAACTGGATGTTCATTAATAGATTCAATTATTACTGTGATGTTACTAACTGATACCAATAAGTTGTATTCGTATTTAGCTATACTTAGAGAGTTACTCTTATTATAATTTAACTATCTAACATATCTAACAGTGAAAGGTAGCCTGTTGGAATGGCTACATCGTGTTTTTACTTCAGCAATAAAATATAATAATTGCATTAGGTAATATCCAGTTCTATAAAATTCTCATAGATAGATTTTCTGTAAATAAATGTGGCATACATTTTTGCATTTCACGTTCTCAAATAGTTTAAAAAATGGAATTTGGAAAATTCATGTTGATTGATATGAACGTAATGCGTGCACAAAACATACATTAAACAAACATTATTATTCCTCAAACTGGAGTGAAGTTACTTTTGTTCCCAGTTATCCCCATATATCACGCTACTGAAAACTAAAACAAAACCTACACTCACCTATGATAAGAAGTGTTCACCGATTCGTCGCTATTACAGCAAACTATGCACTTTTTATGTTGTCTCATCATGCAATTATGACAATATTGTTCATAAATAATTTAATTCACACAACAAATAGTCATAAAGTCAGTCAAATATACACTAAAATCACTAAAATCTCGACACACGTAATAACCACAACTACAATGACAGCCACATGACAGCTTAAGGGCACGCCGATTGTAGGTTGCGAGATTTACGACATATTAGAAGTGATTGCGACATTCCGCTATGACATTTACCATTTTTGAGATTTCATTAAATCAATACAAATTATCTTCACGTAAATCAGTTACATTGCAAGTATATTGGAATGTATAGTTAACTACCCAGTTAAATACTTTGTCTTCAAACTGCGGAAACTGCCGGATTTTGAACAAACTGGAAGCAGACGAAGAAGAGTGGCAATAGCGCTATAGATGTTGGCTGGCCAATATTCAAATTAGGCTCCCTCTAGAGATGTTAACTCTGTGATCTAGACTCTCTGCTCTTTGCTCAAGCGTTCTCAATAGGTCTAATGATACTTAAAACAATGGACATATATTTCGTAAATTTAGTAGTCAGTGTTTGGATCTCATACGGTACTTACATATGTATGTATATATTTTCATGCTATATAGTTTCACGGTTTAGTATGAAATGCAAATACAATACGTTTAGTTTGGTCTTCGGTACTTCAGGGTTTCTGGTCTCGCCACTGTAGTGCAAACTGTTGAAATTTCATTACAAATAAGATTAATTACCAAAAAAAGAAGAATGGTGGCATGTTCAGTTTATTTTGAAAAGTTCACAGAAAATGTATGTATAAAGCAGTAGTAACTAAGAAGTATTTTATAAATAATTAGTCATCACCACAGTCACAATGTCTTAACAGACATGTTGTGAACTCGTAAAATGCATTTACTCACTTTACGAGTTTCTCTTGGGATATCCTTAAAAGGGGTGATACACGTACGAACTTTAAGTACGCGGTTTTTAAGTTCGCGAACTTACTCGGCTCGACGCGGTGACACACATGAAGCTGAAATCACGCATTTTGATGATTTTCCTAAATAAACAAAACTTTTAACAAACTCCAAACACAACAAGCGTTGCGGATCGATGGCCTGCCGAAGCAGAGTGGTTGCTCGCGGCTCGCAGTACGAGCCGAGACAAGCTACGAGCAAGATTTCAAACCAGTTGGCTCGCCGGCGGTTTGCGCGACGGTTTTAAAGTACGCGTGACACACAGGCGAAAAAGGTCGTCGAGCCATAAGTACGCGTACTTGCTCGTACGTGTATCAGCCCTTTTAGATCTTTAACGCAGTAGTTTCCCATATGCTTTCTGCATCCTCATGCCGTTGACCAGATGGTATCTACTGGTTCATCCGCCTTTAGGGGCAATTTCTCACCCCAAGAACAAGAAGGTGTCCTGACTCTTCTCAACTCGTCCACCCAAAGCTGTTGGTTGAGAAGAGGTTACTGCTTATATCGACAGTAGTTCGGTTCCTTTTAGTCGTCTTTTACGACACGCAGGATATACGATGGGGGATATTCTAACCCGCCCCCACACGGGGCATAAATAAATACATAAGGTTTCTTGAAAATAAGCCAATTCCCTCATATGAAGCCGAACATGTTTATACAACTCTTTGGTAGGTCCACCTTTGCTTGCTGTGCACAAATTGACCACTTGTGGAAAGTTTCCTAACCAAATATAAAAGGATAAATCGAAGCGAGTCTGTTCTAACAGGCTTGTATAAGGTACTTGAAAATAAGAAAAAGCGATCTAATTGGTTAGAGTGAAGTTTATTGTTTGCCTTGTACTTATTAATCGCGTAAGACAATTCATCAGCCTTTTACGAGATTCAGGAGCTCTTTCCCAATACTATAGCCAGTTTCGACATTTGACTGCATCCCACCAAACAGAGCCTCGCTCCGAGTGAGACTTGATGGCAAAATCTACACACCTGTCTAAAATGATTCCTTTTGAGGTAAGCAGCTTTTGGCTTATGCAGAGTATAGACTCGCCATCGCTCACAGTTGGTCTTTTTTTCTTGTCTATTTTCGGTGACTTTTTGGAGAGGCTGATGCCAACCCTGGTCGGACGGCTCTTGGTTCTCGACTCGGCTGGTTTTCAGTTTCACACGGTCAACGGCTAATGTTCTAAATGTTATTCCTGATCACCGCCATACGTTCATGAGGTTGCCAGATCAGAATGACAAAACTATCGAACATGAAGATGTTGAGCTTAGGGTGACAACAGTAGAGCACTCAGTAAATACTAAAATTATACTTCAATTGCTAATTACAGCTTCAATAAATATTTTGTAACTCATTTGCAAATTCGAAGTTACAACGAATAAAATAACAAATTTCACTACATACTTCTCGCTTATGTATGGCATCTATAACACTGGCCATATGGGGGGATATGCGTAGCGCTGCCATGGGCGCCGCCACGAGGGCAAGGGTGGCACTTGCCTCCCCCCTGGCAAATCAAATCTAACATACATACATGGATATTGTTAATTTCTCCTCCTCCTGCGAGCGCAATTAAAATTTTCCTCTCTTTGCCACCTAGGACTTGTTCCGTTGAACGTTCATTCAGTACGCTAAGGAGGGTCAACACTTGTTTGAGGTCAACAATGAGCGAAAATCGATTGACTGGTTTATGTATGCTCAGCGTTCACAGAAAAAAAATTGACTGTGATAAAACGCAACTCATAAAAACAGTAATCAACAAATTTGCCCAAGACCGAAGGAAGCCAGAGTCCAATTTAGAATATGTATTTTTTCTTGTACTTTTATTGTTTTTGTTCTGATTTTTGTTCTTTTATTGTTTTTAATTTAGATACTGTACTGAGTATGAGTACAATCCTAGTGTTCATGCATTTCTGTTATTTAAGATGTTTACCTCTTTTATTTTGCATATGTTCTATGTTATTTTTTATTTAAATACAGAAAAAAAAATAATGACAAGAAATATTCTTTTTGCCTCCCCCCCCCCTGGATTTTTCTGCCCCCCTGGCTTTTTTTCTGGCGGCGCCCATGAGAGCTACCAATGTATCCTCAAACTCAATTTTTATGCCTCACGAAATTCGCAGTTCCTTTTGGAAGTAACGAGGTAAACTAGGGGTGGGCGATAATTATCGATGTTTGGAAAACATCGATGTTTCACGTCCGATGATCGATGTTTCTACCATCGATGTTGTTTACTTGAACCGTCGATGAAAACATCGATGTTTTTAAAAATTTGCATCGATGTTTTCTTAAAAGTTTCAATTACAAATTGAAAATATACAAAAAAGTAAATTTAGCGAGTCTGCAGTTTTCTGGTCTTCGGTTTTGCCCCATGATTTAAAATACCAATTGAAGGCGCTTTAGGTTCCTTTGTAGAGGCATTGATTAAGGTATTAAGGTATGGTAGAGGTGTGCATTCTACTTCCTTTCAGTGAAATAGGTACTGGGCGATTCCATTCTCGCGGGTGTAACATTTTTACGGATATCAAGTGCTTTTACGAATAAAATAAAACCAGGCTTAATGAAATTATTCTCTGAACAACTACATATTAACCTATTCTCTTTCGATTTGGCTAAAAAAGTACAAATGAGATATGATAGCATTCACCACGGAGCTTTAAAGTGCTATCGCGGGTGTAACAAAATTGGCCCTACCTTTCCAGATCGGAGTACAAAAACACATAAGTCTGTTAATTGTGAAACATTTATTATATTATGCCTCCAGATTTTTGAAGACACTAAATCAAATAGCTGAGCTGGACAAAAGACTTATGGAGAACAAAAATAAACTCTTAAGTATTCGGTTTTGCAGCAATCGCGGATGCAACGTCCAATAATCGCGGGTGCAACGCGTCTAACAAAGATCATTTTAAACACACATATAGACTAAACAAGAGACCAAAATTGTATATATAACTAACTATGCTAACTATGATGCTTATTTTTCACATTACTTGATTATTTCCTTTCAAATACGTCGATATTTGCGGAAAATTCCGTAAAAATATGATTGCCAATAAACTTCCTCTCTGTTGCTTCCAATTTTGCAAGAATGTCTTCAAATGGAACATCTGCTATGTAATAGACAAGGCAATGTTCGGATAGACCTAAAAAAGTTATTTATGTCGCTAGGTCTTCCTTCACAGGTCAGTGGACAGTCTATTATGAATACAACAGATTTTTCAATTTTACAACCCGTCACCCCCAACTACCCCAAATTGCATCCCCACCCAAAAAAAGTAGAATATGATTAGGAACACCTAAAACGCCTAAAACGAAGTTTGGAGAATATTTGAAATTTTTCGGTTTCTGCTAATTGCTGCACCGACAATGCACCGATTTACAAAATTATAGCATTACCTACTACGACCCCACAACATATGGCTGCCCAAATTTCATCACAATCCATGCAGCGGTTACTGAAATTACGAGGCTAGAAAAACGCACACAGACAGACAGACCGACGGAAATGAGTGACGTGGATTTTCGTTATATAGACATCATAAAACGCAATCGAAAATGTTCGCGATTACAGTACTCCCCCCACCTATCAGTGTGGGAAGTAAAAACAGCGAAATATCAACAAATTCGCCTATTATACGTTGATAATTAACCCAATCATAGCGCGTATTAAAGCCAAGTCCTAATTAATAAAAAAAACTGATATAAATGACACCATAACTATAGGGATCAAAAATGTTGCACCCGCGATGCTAACTGCGATCGCGGGTGCAACCAATTTGAGTCGACATTTTTGTTAATCCCACTTAGAGCATATTTCAATTTTTGAATGACTTAAGTTTCTCTGTAACTTCTTCTTACTTTTATAAAGTCTCAAAGCATTAACCCATGACGTCTGTGAGAAAACTTAACTTTTATATCTTTTGTATCGCGGGTGCAATAAGCCAGCAGTGGTGCCTGATAGTCAGTAATACTTAAAAAATAATAACAAGTAGTTACATGTTTCTGTATGAGCGAATAGGGGAGTATTTCCACTAGCGGCAAAATATAACGTCAGACCGTCCAACTGTGTGTAACGGCCATTTCGGACTAGTTATTGCAATTTGCCCACTTTCAGGCAGCAGCTAATCTATGAATGTTAGTACTTCTGAGCACGATAGAAGCTTAAATATGGACATTGGTCCACAAAAACTAGTTTTAGTATTAAATATAGGTATTTTTCTTTGTACTGACATTAATAAAAGCAACAATAACTGCGATTCAGAATTTATGTTAGGAATTGTCTACAGCGGAATCGCCCTACTACTATTCTGTACCAAAACAACACCGACGCGATGGTGACTGATTGACGTCATTACGAATTTATGGGAGGGGGGTATAATCACAAGCTACTAGATTTGGCAAGTTGATAAAAAGCTCGGCTCACATCCTCACAATGGAGTTTTCTATGTGAATTGTTTTTTGTTTGTCCTATTTCAAATTGATTTGAGATGACATTTGACATTGGTTGATTTCATCTTCTCAAATTCGCTAAAGTTGCAAAGCAATTTGAAAAAGGAAATAGACAACCAAAACTTATTTTTATTTTTTTATTAAAATTTAATAAGATTTGTTAGTTAAGCTAGTTTCTGGTCTTTATTATTTCCTGTTTACTACGCTGTGAAGTTCATATATCGATGTTTTTGCGATGTTCAAACATCGATGTTTTGAATACGATATATCGTAGTTATCGATGGCAGACCGTCGATGTTGATATCGATGTCCAACATCGATGTTTTCTTTCGATGTCCCATCTCTAACTAGTAAACTACGCAAGCCTCCGCTGAAAGACTCGCATATTCTCGAGCACTGCATTAAATTTTCCCCCCGATACGTAAAAATGCTTTTCCCCCCTGAAAGCTCTCTGGCAGAAAGGCACCGATCCATGAATCGTTTGTTAACAATTTAAAATGTGCCAGTCAGCCGTCACTGTGTAAAAGCTCCGAACACAGAAAAACCATTACCGTGCCGGCATCGGGAATCATTCGAGCCTGTTCGCCTGTTGGAGTTGTTTCAGCGCTGGAACACCGGAACCTCGTCCTCATCAATCTCCATTGCCTTGTTCTTCGTTATTAGTGGAAGGAGGAAAGAAAAACGGCACAAGGAATAATATGGAGTTATTGGCGTCCTAAAGAACTAACTAGCTCTCCGCTACATATTTTTCGATATTTGGAGATATGCTGACATGTAAAGGAGGAGGCAATGTAGTCGTCCCTTAAGTTATTTATTTATCGTATGGCTCAAAAACATGACAATAGTAAATATAGATTAAAAGAAAAACTATTATAACCTATACTAAAATAAAATAAAATAAAATATAAAATAGGGGTGCAGACTAGCTCGCGTCCATAGCAGGAAGCTACACGTGCACCCTGGGTAACGCTAAATGAGCTAGAGCGAGCCTGGCAACCAGACTCTTTTTTTTTTTTGAGATTTCCTGGTCCCTTGAGTAATACTTGAGGTTCCCTCCAGTTTTCCCTAGAGCGAGGTTTGCTTTGCAAACATGATGTTATCAACTGTCTGCTCGGAAATCACAGAGGTTATTCATGTCGGCATGGAAGCATACATCCCGCATACAACCAAATCATACAAACCAGATTCCAACGGCCGGTTCAACAAGTCCTGTGACACAGCTCGTCTGCAAAAAGTTCTGGCCCACCGAACTTACTTACAGAACCCCACCGTCGAAAACAGACAAGCTGATATTGAGTCCAGGAACAGATACAATGAAACCATCCGACATGCAAAAAGTCAATACGAGGAAATAAAAAAGAAGGTTATGTCACACCCCAATGGCAGCCGCTCCTTCTGGACTTTGGCCAAACAAATAGAAGGTAACTAACTTCTCAAGGAACTAGCATGATCTGGCACGAACAATTGCAACAGCTGCTAGTAAAAATCTTAGATACCTATTTAGACCCAGAAAGTACTTCTCACCATGTAACCTCCTCACGCTGTATAAATTCCAGATAAGACCTGGCGTGGAGTTTTGCTCTCATGCCTGGGGTGCTGCTGCCTCTACTACCCTGTCCATACTAAATCCCGTCCAGAGAAGCGCAATTCGACTAATTGGCGACCCAACTTTAACGCGCCACCTCCAGCCACTCTCTCACCGGCGTGTTGTTGATGATCTTTCACTTTTCTTCCGATATTCAAACGGAATCTGCTCCTCTGAACTATCCTCTATCATTCCGCCGCTCACCGCTCCTATCAAATACACTCGCACGACCGCTGCATCTCATCCTAAGGCGGTCGTTCTTCATACATCAAGAACCTAGTGGTACAACCGCACATTTGTTCCCAGGGTGTCCAAGGTTTGGAATGGATGCCAGGAGATGTATTTATTGGGCCTGCGGGTATTGGCCCATTCAAATCCCACGTTAACAAACTTCCCCTAACATAACCCTTTCACCCCAAAGATAAATTACAAATATTAAAAAAAGTACAAGTTATAGGTATCTTTTCTATTAAATTTCCCATATAACGAATATTCTGACAATTTATTATATTGCCTCGGTACTCTGGTATTTAGGCTCTGCCTACGCGGTCTGCTCAGCTATAAAAAAGTAATACTCAAGGTACACATGAGGAATCCCCAAGTGTTGCTTTCCTTGTGTATCTGTTTCCTAGACAACATCTACCAGATGGCGGGGTTCATTCAACGTCGTTGTCATATTTCAAATATAATTCAATTTGTTATGTCTATGCCTACGCATTTGATGTTTTCTGTTATCTCTTTTTGTTTTGTGCCAGTATTTCGTGTTTTGTGCCGAGCTTTTTTCCGGATGTACAGAAACTGGCAAAACCGTAAACCACGAGACATTTCATCATGGCGGCATTAGGCAAACAGTCAGTTTGAGGTTAGCAATGAGTTTGATGCCGTCAGGCTCATAAAGTTTTCATATCAGTTTTACTTTTTATGGACTCTGCACCATTTTTATGTGTGTCTATCAGTATTTTACCTTCTAATTTAGTATTTTAAGATGATGAATCGAAGCCGATTATCACTAGACAACCCTGACGTTTTTCGAAGGTTTGTGAACATTATATTGTTTTATTGTACACTTTGCGTACCTATCAATTGGAAGCTTTTTTATAATGGAGTTTTGAATTTGAGATTATCACGTTTAAATGCAGCTGTCCACAAACTCCTGCATTTTGGGGAACATCCATTTTTGTTAGTCACAAGCCGATGAGATCTATCGGCAGGTGCTAAGTAAAATCCAGGTTTTTTTTCGATCAGATCGAGATCCACAGCTAACCACAAGGCATGTATAGAGCATATTGTTTTTTTAACTTAAACTATTCTCAAGAAACCATTTTAAATGAAGAAATTTGCAAAAAGGAGCATAATCCGGCACATTCCCAAATGATAACAGGAAGATGTTTGCCCAACGGTAGCCATATTGAATTAGTTTGACAGGTTGTTGGATTGCCTAATTCACCTCCAAAAAAGCGCCTTGACTGCAACGAAATGTCATGTTGATATGTCATGTTGACATTTCCTTACTTTAGTATTACTCAAGGTAGCTTTACGTAAGGGACCCCCAAGTAAGGTTACGAAATACAAAACCTCAACCCAACCCTCAAATATTAAGGGACCCTTAAGTATTGACTATGAATACGACCCCAAGTAGTGAAGATGGTTGACTGCAAGAATGAAAATAGTAGTCCTTGAGCACAGTAGAACATCTTTTTCCCAGAACAGAGGATATCTGGCAAAACTGTCGTCGGTAACCGAAGGCTTGATGCTATTTGCAAAAGAAGAACTGGAAGAAGCAGCACAAAAGATCAAGATAGGAAAGGCAGAGGGTCCAGATCATATTCCCCCCGAAGCTGTGTGTCAGGTGCGACGGATTTGAAGCCGCCAAAATCATTTTCGTGAAATAAAAACGTGTTAAAAATTGGAGTACTGAGTGCACACAGTTAACATCTCTAGAGGGAATGTAAACAACAAAATGCACAGGTCGCTGACCAACCAACATGTAACGGAAATTTTGACAGCTTGAGGGCATTACCAGTGGCGTACGACTTTATATTAAAATTGGATGTTCATTAATAGATTCAATTATTACTGTGATGTTACAAACTGATACAATAAGTTGTATTCATATTTAGCTATACTTAGAGAGTTACTCTTATTATAAGTTGATTGTAACAGTTGATAATTTATTATTACCATGAAGTATTTCCCCATATTTTACGCTACTGAAAACCAAAACAAAACCTATACTAACCTATGATAAGTGGTGTTCACCGATTCGTCGCTATTGCAGCAAACTATGCACTTTTTATTTTGTCCCATCATGCAATTATGACAATATTGTTCATAAATAATTTAATTCACACCATAAATAGACACAAAGTCACTCAAATATACACTATACAACAAAAATCTCAACATACGCAATAACCACAACTACAATGACAGCCACATGACAGTTTAAGGGACGCCGATTGTAGGTTGCCAGATTTACGACATATTAGAAGTTATTGCGACATTCCGCTATGAAATTTACTATTTTTGAGATTTTTCGTTAAATCAATACAAATTATCTTCACGTAAATTAGTTACATTGCAAGTATATTTTAATGTATAGTTAAATACCCAGTTAAATACTTTGAGGAACATGTGTTCAAACTGCGGAAACTGCCAGATTTTGAAGAAACTGAAAGGTCCTTAAGCGGACAAAGAAGAGTGGCAATAGCGTTATAGATGTTGGCTGGCCAATATTCAAATTAGGCTCCCTCTAGAGATGTTAACTCTGTGACTGAGTGAGTCTTTGTTGGATCTCGTCTGTATTGGCGCGTCGTTGATCGTCACCCCAGGCTAACTAGATGCGAAAGCTTCGTATTGAATCGCGGGACGCATATCTGATGAGGCGCGATGGCGGGGTGCAGCATTCCTTTCGCGGCATCGATATCGGCAATGGCACAGGGACAAACAGACAGACAGACACACACACACACCGCACCGGTTGCCTGCCTGCTCTCGCCCCCGCACACCAACACCCAAGAACCGGATTAAAAGTGCCGAACTTCGCCGCAACCAGAAGAAGAAATACGGCTTTTGGGAGGGACTTTCCGCTCACAAACATATATTGCAACATTTCATTGCCATCATCATCATCCCTAGCTAGGATAGGGGTCGCCCCAGAACCGATGCTTGCAGTTAACAGACGCCAGGTCAATGTCGCCCTGGACGACTACAAGGAACTAGCGAAAGCCTGAAGGCACTTACTTAAGCTGTTTAAAGTAAAGGAGTTCAGAGGTCTTCTCGGGATTTTAGGCCGTCGTCTGTTGGAGTCGGCTTAAAAACCCGAGAAGACATCTCAACCCTCCTACTGAATGAATGAATAAGGACCAGAGGCTATCCAGCACGGAATGTGGCTGGTGCATAGGCCACACGATGGGCCCTTTTGCGCCTCTATCCGCGCTAGTTCCTAAGACCTGCCCTTTTGGCAAAGGCAAGTACATTCTTAGGTCCTATCCGTTTTATCTCTATTGGTTCCAAGGTTCTTGAGCCCAGCATAGTCTGCCTGTGATAACCCAGGGTTTCACGGCGACACAAGATGTGTGCCGAGGATTCTTCCTTTTCACCACACCACGTGCACGTTGGTTGGGTCGTTGACCACCCTCATCACGAACAAGTGACGCCTGAAGGTGTTGTGACCCGTTAATAGGCCTACTAGCAATCTCAAGTTACTCCTATCCAGAGAGAGACAAAATCGTCCTATTCTCGCTGCAGGCCCTGCTAATAGTTCCCGAGCTTGACGGAGATGACCAGAGATGTTGTTCCATCTCAGAGAGTGTTGATTCTGGATCCACTCTCCAGTTGTTTTCCTAATCAAGTTTGCAGATAGTCCTAAGGCTGGTACCGGACCACAAAACTGTTGTCCGGATCCCATCCTAGCCAGATGATCCGTCATTTCGTTATCCTTTACCCCAGCGTGCTCAGGTACCCACATCAGTGATACCTTGTGTTTAGCTAAGATGTCGTCAAGAGCCCTCCTTCACTTCTGGACCAGTCCCGACGTTATTTTCCAAGCAGTCAGTGCTTTGATGGCTGCCCGACTGTTAAAGCAGATAGTAATGCGCCTCCTAGACCCGTCAATTTCCCGAATACGATTTACACAAGCAAGTATCGCATAGACCTCAGCCTGGAATACTGTGGTGTGCCCCCTAAGAAGGAGTGAAAGTTTGTATGGGGTCCGTAGACTCCCGAGCCCGAGCCCTCTCTAGCGAGTGAACCGTCTGTGTACCAGACCTGTCCTCCTCCTTCGATGAGCTGTCCTTCCCTAGACTCCCACTCTTCCCTTGAAGGAAACACCACCGTAAATTTGCGATTGAAGTGATGCGTAGGAGAAACTATATCGCTTCTCGCCAACAAAATAGGACTATCCTCATGCAACTCTGCTAGAATCGTCGAATGTCCTTTGCCTGGATTCATAGTCCAGCTTCCCTGACTCCAGAGACGGAACCCAGTTTTTCTAGCTTCCCCTTGAATTACCACATCCAAAGGAGGAAGATTCAATAGTGTTTCAATGGCACTCAAAGGTGTTGTGCGCACTGCACTGGTTACACTAAGACATGCCAAACGTTGAACCTTATTAAGTTTGGCTCTTATTGCCTCCGTCTTTATACAGGTCCACCACACTGTGGAGCCATATATTAATGACGGTCTGACTATTGTAGTATAGAGCCAGTGTACCACTTTTGGGCTCAGGCCCCAGCTACTACCGACAATTCTTCTGCAGGCCCATAATGAGTTTCGAGCCTTGCTTACCTTATAATCCACGTGCTGCCTCCAAGTCAGCTTGTGATCCAGTATGACTCCTAGATACTTTACTGACTGAGACAATTCAAGTGTCGTTCTGAAAAAGGTAGGCCTCACGAGGCCTTCCATCTTCCTTCTCCTAGTGAACATAACGAGCTCCGTCTTTTCAGCGTTCACTGACAGATCTACCTCATTACACCACGTTTCCACAACACGCAGCGCGCCTTGCATTACCTCGGAGACTTCACTTCGCCATAGTTTGCACGGAGTATTTGAACTCCGTCAAGACTGAAATTTCTCGTGCACCCTCCCTATAGGCCAGACTTTGCTCCCTTCGACTGTGCACTGTTTTCGCATGCAAAAATAATGGTTAGAAGGCGGATTTCTAGTTGGGAGGACTTGGTATCAAGAGTGTGCTTTACTTCCTAGTCACGCTTGACACAACTGGTTTAAAGAGGGATATGTTTATTGAATGCTGCATCCAATTAGTGAGGTAAAAACCTCGGTGCATCTTGAGCTGGATCATTTTCAAATTTGCTTATCTTATACCATAAAATTGACTACTATATTTTAACCTCGGTCAAAATTAATAATGGAAATACTTGGCGAGATTTCGCAAAGGCCCGAGCACTTTCGGTATCCGATGACTCATGATCCAAAACACCATTAACTTTCGGTTCAAACTGATTATATGTGACTAGGATCATGACAAAACGATTACTCATATCAATAACTTAGAGATAAACTGAGATGATATCAATTTTTTTTGTAACACGAACCGCAAGGTCTGTGCAGGTAGATTAGGCACTTTTCAGAAATTGGATGAAATATTTCTAACGGCTTTCGGTTGTGGTTGTGGTCACTTGTGTTAAGCTGAAAACCATATTTATTTTCATAGCCAATCAATAAATGTCAATTTTTTATGTTTTGAACTTTTTACTTCTCACACCGATAGGTAGATAGATAGGTATTCCCAGACTAGTGCAGCCGTCAATTTGGGCATATTATATTGGTGGTTTAATCAAAAAGGCGCGAGAGACTCAAAAAAACTAACCTTGTTTTTTTTAGTACCTACTATACAAGATTTTGTAGTTTTTGATAAGAAATTTAAAACTCTCCATATTATCTCAAGGGAAGGACTGAGTCTAGCTACTTGACTGCATCTTTTTGTTCTATCAAGAGCAACTCTCACGTCGTGGTCTAGAAACTTTTACTGACATGCAATACTTTTGCATTAGATAGTTTGAAAATGCATGCAAAGTAGAGAGTTCTTTCTTGAAGCGATTATTATTTGTAACTCAAATCAGAACAAAAACATAAAATAAACAATAGAAAGCACTACCTATAACTTCATTCGATAAAATCATAAATCGCTGTTCTTTGATATCGTCACATTTACCTAGAATCGTGACTCAAGGCATCAGTTACTCGCTCAAGTGATAAAAGCAGGGAAGTCTGCAAAAAACATACGAACCATTGTATACCAGTTCGCACAAGTCTATTAAACTTCGGAGCAAAGCTAACTGAAATCCTACGTAATGTACCGGAATCTGCATATTATATAAAATGCTTAAAGCAGTTTCAAAGCTTAGCCAACCTTCAAAATGTGAAAAATTTACCACCTGTTTGAATTCTACATAGAAAAATTCATCTGCAGGCTACGATAAAGAGTAGCGTTGAAGTTGCATAGTTTTTCTTCAGTTTAAACCTTTTAGTAGATGCTAGATTCATAATTATGTCGGAAAAATATATTCGTGATCATAAACACGTTTTTTTTTGTAAAATTTGCTGCCTTGTAACGATTCTCGAGAATAACCCAATTTTCATAATTTATTACTCAGACAAGTTTTCAATGTCCAACTGAGTTAAAAGTTTTTGATCTACTCAACTCAAGTAAACGATTTTTTTTAATATTAGTTCTCTTTTCGCAAATCTGTGTATCCAGAAACTATTGGATATTATCAATTCATCGTCCTACTCTTGAGTTTTCACAATTCTTAAAACAGACTATGCCAATTTTATCGGCTTACATACTGTCTCAAGAATAGACCAGAAAAAAATAATCAAAAACATTGTTTCACTCAATTAGAATGAAACATAATTATGATCCCTAATAATTAATGTTTATCCACGTAGTTTTTTCTATGAAAGCTGACCATCAAAGCATTTATATAAATTGTTTATTAACAATTTTCACTTCTAAAGAAGCACTAAGTACAAAAATCAACGATAAGTAGCTATCAATTATCCATAAATGTCGGTATTTCCTTTAATATTGTCAATTAGTAATATCATGCTGGTTTAAAAATCGTTAGATTGTTTTCAGTTTATACTAGTTGAACTTGCATATTTGTCACATATTTTTGAGGCCGAAGGGTTATGAAATATGTTATCCATATAACTGTGTTATTGATTTATTTATATCTGTAATTTATTGTTTTTCAATAATTTCTCTGTCTGTCCCACCATTTACAAATTTACAGTATATATCATCCGATTAGACATTGGAATAACATAAACTGTAGTTATAATGATTAGTTTTTTAGTGATGTACTTTTTATATTCATAAAACTAATTATTAGTCAGTATTCCAACGCACAACATAAATATATATTGCTATTAATAATTCTTGTATGGCTTAGAAGCACTAGGAATTTGTCGCTTGTAAAAGTTTTTTTAGATCGCGAATTTTTTAATTCTTCAACTGGACAACCTTGATGCGTCTGACTGCAAAACTCGATGATAAAAAAGTGCCACACTACCTAGATTTCTATTCGAAAAAACAGCTATATGATTAATTTGAAAAACAATCGCTTTTTTGAAGTTTTATGTATGTAAATTGTAGATCCTCAGATTTTGTAGTTCACATTATTGTTTATATTTTTCAACTTAATGTGTGTGACGTAGGTCTGTGCTTATTTTTTTAATAATCAATATAAAGTCGGTGAAGTAACAGAAAACGATAAAATTCGCAACATATGCTTTTTTATATTTTCCTCGGTTCTAGTGGCTGGGAAATGGTCTAATTTGAAATATTTGAAATTATCATTTCTTGTTTCAAAAGTATTAATTATACTAAGGTGGAGATGAAGTTTATCTTCAAATCTAAAGCATTACGTTTGTGGGATATCCATAAAAATGTATAGGGGGAACATTGACTTATTTGGTACGAGATTCTATAGCAGCTTTGATAGAATAATAATACAATACTTTGTTATTTTTGTAGCACTATTGGTCTATGAATCGCTGAAATAACATTGCACATCACCTTACATGAACTACAAGACGGATTTCAAAAAACACTTCAACGTTTACCCATGACATTATTGGGATTTGATAGTTGAAATATCAAACATATTGTAATATTGTAATAGCCATATCTAGTATAAGACACAACATAAGTTTAAGATTTTAATCATACATATACTAAGTTATTTTAATTTTATTTTTATTATATTATATCGCTCCGATGTCACGAGTCATGTTACAGCTGTCAGAAACCACCTCCCTAATTTTGCTGATCGGTGGTAAGTACTATTAAGAACAGCTGAAGCACATGCTGACTTCTCTAAATAGTTAAAACGGTATAAGATAGTTCTTTATTACATATGAGATACAACATAGGTCCCAAAACTGACCCTTGCTGTACACCCAAATAAAAATTGCTTGCTGTTGACGAGCATCGCATGCAAAGATGCTAATTCGTGGTACAAAGTTACTTTTGCTGTATATTAACGGTTGATTAGATTATTTCTTCTTGTCACGAAGTTTTTATGTCAAAATTATGGAGTATATGCAAGAAATCATCTTTTCTTTTCCTGGTTAGTGACGGAAAGGATGCTGTGTAGATACGATGCAAGGGAACAAAGTAACAACACTGTAAGAACAAGGAAGTACCCTTAAAAAGCACTAAACCTCACGGAACAAATCAGATACAACACAGGCCTCAAAACCGATCCTTGTGGTACACCAAAATTAAAAAACCCGAGTAGGACGACTTACCGATGCGGCAAAGACATGTACCCAGAAGAATCCTAGAAGCAGGGGTACCAGCGCATGCAGCAGCCACATGTCTGTGTTCTGGGGGCCGCCGCCACCGTGGGCCATCGGCTGATTTCTCCCCCAGGTCACCAGGACGAGGCGTCGCTGTTGCCGCTAAGCGGCATATTCCGCCCGGTGTTCCGGGGGGGTGGGTGCCAAGCACTGAACTTTCTCCTTCGAGCGGGTCGGCAGGTCGGCGCGATTTCGCGACGGTCAACAAACGGACGGTCAGCAGAGCAGCTGCGTTCGGCGGTTCGGTTGTCGGCGGTTCGACGGTCACGCTGTCACTGACGGCGCGGCGGCTCGGACGCGCCAGCCGCGCGGACGCCGCAGAAGAAGAAGAAGAGATCGTGACGCGCCGCGTCGCAGCATCCCGACTCGCCGCTCCGCGCACGGACTCTCTTCGGAGGAGGAGATTCTCTCTTCTTGCGTACAGGGTGGACGTGCCTAAGAGTTAAAGATTTCTTTCAAATCGGAATATATGATAGGTGGATAATGCATCGTTATTTAGATAAATAATAATAAGAAATAAATTAAACAAAGTAGAACGTTACGTTACAAAAAACTCGTAATCATTCTTCTTCTTTTCTTTTTCTGCTCTTTCTCTTCTCCTGTTCTTCTCGCATTCTTTTCCTCTTATTCTCTCCTACTTCTCTTCTCCTCTGGAGAAGATTTGGCACCCCTGCCTTTTGCTCTCCTCTTTTTATTCTCCTCTTCTTCTTCTCTTCTTCTTCTCTTCTTCTTCTCTTCTTCTTCTCTTCTTCTTCTCTCTCTTCTTCTCTTCTTCTTCTCTTCTTCTTCTTCTCTTCTTCTTCTCTTCTTCTTCTCTTCTTCTTCTCTTCTTCTTCTCTTCTTCTTCTCTTCTTCTTCTCTTCTTCTTCTCTCTCTTCTTCTCTTCTTCTGCTCTTCTGTTCTTTTGTTTTTCTTCTGTTCTTCTTCCCTTCTTTTTCTCTTCTCTTTTTCTTCTCTTCCTCTTCTCTTCTACTTCTCTTCTTCTCTGGAGAAGATTTGGCAATCCTGCCTGTTTCTCTTCTGTTTTTCTTCTCTTCTTCTCTTCTTCCCTTCTTCCCTTCTTCCCTTCTTCCCTTCTTCCCTTCTTCCCTTCTTCCCTTCTTCCCTTCTTCCCTTCTTCCCTTCTTCCCTTCTTCCCTTCTTCCCTTCTTCCCTTCTTCCCTTCTTCCCTTCTTCCCTTCTTCCCTTCTTCCCTTCTTCCCTTCTTCCCTTCTTCCCTTCTTCCCTTCTTCCCTTCTTCCCTTCTTCCCTTCTTCCCTTCTTCCCTTCTTCCCTTCTTCCCTTCTTCCCCTTCTTCCCCTTCTTCCCTTCTTCCCTTCTTCCCTTCTTCCCTTCTTCCCTTCTTCCCTTCTTCCCTTCTTCCCTTCTTCCCTTCTTCCCTTCTTCCCTTCTTCCCTTCTTCCCTTCTTCCCTTCTTCCCTTCTTCCCTTCTTCCCTTCTTCCCTTCTTCCCTTCTTCCCTTCTTCCCTTCTTCCCTTCTTCCCTTCTTCCCTTCTTCCCTTCTTCCCTTCTTCCCTTCTTCCCTTCTTCCCTTCTTCCCTTCTTCCCTTCTTCCCTTCTTCCCTTCTTCCCTTCTTCCCTTCTTCCCTTCTTCCCTTCTTCCCTTCTTCCCTTCTTCCCTTCTTCCCTTCTTCCCTTCTTCCCTTCTTCCCTTCTTCCCTTCTTCCCTTCTTCCCTTCTTCCCTTCTTCCCTTCGTCCCTTCTTCCCTTCTTCCCTTCTTCCCTTCTTCCCTTCTTCCCTTCTTCCCTTCTTCCCTTCTTCCCTTCTTCCCTTCTTCCCTTCTTCCCTTCTTCCCTTCTTCCCTTCTTCCCTTCTTCCCTTCTTCCCTTCTTCCCTTCTTCCCTTCTTCCCTTCTTCCCTTCTTCCCTTCTTCCCTTCTTCCCTCCTTCCCTTCTTCCCTTCGTCCCTTCTTCCCTTCTTCCCTTCTTCCCTTCTTCCCTTCTTTCCTTCTTCCCTTCTTCCCTTCTTCCCTTCTTCCCTTCTTCCCTTCCTCCCTTCCTCCCTTCTTCCCTGCTTCCCCGCTTCCCTTCTTGCCTTCTTGCCTTCTTGCCTTCTTGCCTTCTTCCCTTCTTCCCTTCTTCCCTTCTTCCCTTCTTCCCTTCTTCCCTTCTTCCCTTCTTCCTTTCTTCCCTTCTTCCCTTCTTCCCTTCTTCCCTTCTTCCCTTCTTCCCTGCTTCCCTGCTTCCCTGCTTCTCTTCTTGCCTTCTTGCCTTCTTGCCTTCTTGCCTTCTTGCCTTCTTGCCTTCTTGCCTTCTTGCCTTCTTACCTTCTTGCCTTCTTTCCTTCTTCCCATCTTCCCTTTCTTCCCATCTTCCCTTCTTCCTTTCTTCCCTTCTTCCCTTCTTCCCCTTTTCCCTTCTTCCCTGCTTCCCTTCTTTCCTTCTTGGCTTCTTGCCTTCTTTCCTTCTTCCCATCTTCCCTTTCTTCCCTTTCTTCCCATCTTCCCTTCCTCCCTTCCTCCCTTCCTCCCTTCCTCCCTTCCTCCCTTCCTCCCTTCCTCCCTTCCTCCCTTCCTCCCTTCCTCCCTTCCTCCCTTCCTCCCTTCCTCCCTTCCTCCCTTTCTCCCTTTCTCCCTTCCACCCTTCCTCCCTTCCTCCCTTCTTCCCTTCTTCCCTTCCTCCCTTCTTCCCTTCTTCCTCTTCTTCTCTTCTTGTTTTTCTCTTCCTCTTCTTCTCCTCTTTTTTTTCTACTTCTCTTCTTGTTTTTCTCTTCCTCTTCTTCTCCTCCTCTTCTTTTTTTCTTCTTCTTTTGCTTGTTCTTCTCTTCTGCTTCTGCTTCTCTTTTGCTTCCCTTATTCTCTTATTCTTCTCATCTTGTGCCTTTTCTGCTTCTGTTCTTCTCCTGTTATATTTTTCTTACTCATTTCTTCTGTTTGTTCTTCACTCCTTCTTCTCTTCTGCTTCTCTTACTCTTCTTTTCTTTTCCTCTTCTTCTCCTCTTATTCTTCTTTTCTTCTCCTTCTTCTCTTTTTGTCCTCTTCTGCTGATCCTGTTCTCCTTTTCTACTAATCTTATTATCCTCTTCTACTTCCCTTGTTCTTTTCTTATTCTTCTCTTTTGCTTTTCTTCATCTTCTCTTATTTGTCTCTGCTTCTTCCTTTCTTCTTCTCCTCCCTGGAGAAGATTTGGGAACCCTGACTTCTTCTCTTCTCTAATTCTTTTCTTCTCTTCTTCTTGCCATCTTCTTCTGCTCTTTTTCTCTTCCTCTGCTTCTCCTTCTCTTCTGCTTGTTCTCTTATTCTTCTCATCTTATTTCTTTTCTTCTTCTGCTTCTTCTTCTTCTTCTTCTTCCCTTCCTCTTCTCCGCTTATTTTCTTCTTTTTCTTCTCTTATTCTTCTCTTCGTGTTATACTTTACTTTTCTTTTTTTCTCTTCTTTGTCTCTTCTTCTTTTTTTGATCTTCTCCTCTGAACAATATTTGGAAACCCTGCCCACTTCTCTACTTCGTTTCTTTTCTTTTTCTTCTCTTTTTTTCATCTTCTTATTTTCGTCTTCTTTTACAATTTTCTGATGCTCTGTATGAAGATTCATAGTTTTGCTATTGCTATTTGTAATCTTTTTCACTTTGTTTAGCTATGTAAAATTTCGGTCCCAGAGATTGTCAGTCCCTGATATTAATAAAATGTAATAGATCGTTGTGATTACTGTATAGATTTAGTAGATTTAATGGACGTTCTCTTGATGCCTTTCCGCGATTTGCAAAACCATACATTCAATTAGCATATTTGGGATAATTATTTTATTAGCCATGGAATACAATAGAAGTATTCAGAGTAACGCTTTCAGTACTAACGTGTGAAACAGTGTCAGAAAAACTTTAGAACGACAAGGTGAACGGTCGCGGAAACAAAGAGCTGAAAGATTCCCTATTTATTTACAAACTTCATAAATTATTCACACCTTTTAGAGTGTTTACGTATGGAATTGAAGTGCGTTTAGTCAAAGCGGCGACGGATTTGCTATCGTTTGCATACGAGCGTTATTCAGCAAGTCAAATTAGGCTGGTTTATCATTTGCGGTCAACTCAATGAGAAGAAAATTGTTGTTCTATGGAACTCTCTAGATGAAGCCGACCGATTCGATGTTAAAGCAATAAATGAAAAAATGGCGATAAGTTGATAGAACAGAATACAATATTTCATGTTTGAACATTGCATTAATGTCTTACATATGTCAAAAATAAAATACAGGGTGCGGCATAAAAACCAAGTGTTTTTGGTTTGAGTAGTACTCATACATTAGAAAAGGTAGGAGCGCGCGGTTTATTACAATCTATTCCTTGACTCAAACCATTTCACTTTCATACCTGAATTGCAAAGAAGAGGTGTAGATATAAAAGATTTATGGTTCCAGCAAGATGGGGCCACGGCACACACCGCCAGAGCATCCATGGCTGTTCTTCGCCACCTGTTTCCAAATCGTTCAATTTCAAGGTTTGGTGGCATTTCATGACCTCCTCGGTCTCCCGACTTATTAATTTGTGATTTTTTCTATGAGGGTAAGTCAAGTCACGTGTTTAAAGGGCCAAGCCCCGTACGTTAGATGCAGAGAAGGAAGCGATTCGCCATGGAATCTCTCAAAAACCAACAGAGACATGCTGGAATCAGTGGAGTGCAATTTTCGTGAACGGCTGCATCATATGCCAGATGTAATTTTTGCACTTGGATATTTCAAAATGGTTATTATCAGCTATATTCTCCACCAATAATTTTTTTTTTTAGAGTAAAAACTAATAATGTTATGATTGTTTGAAAAACACCTGGTTTTTATGCCTCACCCTGTATTTACATTACATATTTTGTATACTCAAAATTGGTATAAGGAACATTAAATAAAATAACACTTATTAGACTGTTACAATTTACAATCACATATAGCCACACAAATATTCAACATTTCAACCAAATCATCTCTCGCTCGCCTCCCAAAAAATAATAAAAAATAATCAGGAACAAAAACACCCAAAAATGAAGTTGGGGCTGTTTTTATATTTTTTGTTTTTTGATTATTACTGAGCCACCACTGACACGATTTCTGAAAACCATACGCGTTTCCCACCCTCGCCACGACAATAGTACTGCTAAAAAAATTTCATCAAAATCAATTCAATAGTTTCCACGTTATTCAATATAGAACGATCTAAAGCAATACTCATATGTATAAATAAATCAGAAAGTCCCTTGGTTTCTGTAATACGCAAGGAAATGTTTGGATGGACCTAAAAAAGTGTATTATGCCGCTAGGACTTCCTTCAGGTCAAAGAACACTATATTAGAAATACAACAAATTTTTCAGTTTTACAACCCCTACCTTCTCCAGCGACTCCAATTTTGACCCCGCCCAAAAAAAGAACAATCAGGAACCCCTAAAACGCCTAAATACAAAGTTTGAGCTGTTCTATATCTTTACTTTTTTTATTATTGTTGCGCTGACACCATTTCTGAAAATCTAGTTTTCCATCCTCGCCACGGTAATAATACTGTATTAAAATTTCATAAAAACCAATTCTATAATTAAAAATAAAATAAAGTTTTTCAAAATTATGGCAGCTTTATATACTTCGACCCCACAGTTTATCGCCATACCCAAATATTATCACAATCCATGCAGCGGTTACTGAGATTACGAGGCTAGAAAGACAAACAGATAGACTAAAGGACCGACAGAAATGAGTGTCGTGGATTTTCGTTATGTATATATCATAAACCGCCCAAAAAACGTATTATCTCAAAATCGAAAATTTTCGCGCTCACAATACTCCCCTCACCTATTGGTGTGGGAAATTTTGTAAACTGTGAAGTTTAAAAAGCATAGATGTACTAGAGAGTGTGATCATTGTTTGACCTTTCTTAGCAAATTTAACAAAATTGTTGTAACCTTTACTTTCTAACACACCTATTTCTGTTCATCTTAGAACCTCCTGGATCAACCATTATTCAATTTACTTTCCATTTACGCTGCGGTTAAATTTAATTAAATAAGTAATTGATTCTTCCCAACAGAAAGTGCATTTCACTTTTATGCAACAAAATGTCAATTGTTAACTTCTTTCTGCTTCTCTTTCAGATCATTGTTTATAAGCTAGGTAACTGCTAGAGATGTCAAGGTAAATGGATAATCATTTTGATCCACAATGGCTTATACCCCGTGTCCGTGTCCCAAAACAAATCCCGAAAAAATAAATAGCACTAAGGTTTCGGAATGTAAAGTTGATATCAAAAAGAATTATTCTTAAGTTTGCATTTGTTACAAAAAAATCAACATTAGAAGATTTGTTGTATACAGGGTTATTCACGTTATTCGACACGGAGCATTACGGCTAAAGTATTTGATAAAAAAGAAAATAATTATTTTGGATGGATAGAGACCCATAAAGGCTACATTTTAAAAATATTTTCATGTTATACAGGGTGTCCCAAAAACACGAAATGTATCAAAGTTATGTTTTTTTTAAATGGAACACCCCATATATTATTGCATATTCAGAATCCTTGGTGAATTCTAGTGTGACTTTATGTATCATACATGGGACTTAAAGCGAACCGTTTAGGAGTAAATCGCCATTTTCGGTATAAGTAGATATTAGGAAAAAATTGAATATCGCAGAGATTATAAAATTTGGAAGGCTGTGAGTTTGCCATATTACTAAGCATAAAATGGGTCAGCTTTGATAAGACTGCCAAATTTAAATTACGTTTATGCTTGGAGAAATCGGTCGATTAACTAAGGAAACTTCGATCAGCGATAACTTGATTTTTTAAAATGGGAATGTCTAATTTTTTTTATACGGTTCAACGTAGAAATTGATAACCTTTCTAATTATATAAGGCTGTGAATATCAATCTCTGGTAGTTTTCATTTAATTTTAAATTTTTAAACAAATCGGCAATTTTCCTACCTATAAGCAACGTAGCAGGCCATGAAATATAAACAAAAACCTGTTCAGGTAGAAGAAAACAACTAACTTAGCTGAAGTCTAACCAGAAACAACGGCGGTAACATATCTTTGGTCAAAGAGAAGCTGGAGTATGGCAGAAATGGATTTTTTCACGGCCTACTAGTTACTGCAATGTACTAAAGATTGGCAATTTCCAAAACCATTGAAATTTTTGAAATGAAACGAAAACTACTAGACAATGTTCTTGGCAGTTTATTATTTTCATAATAAAATTTCACATTTAATGATATATAAAAGTATGCAATTCTGTCAAAACTCAAGTCAAAAATACCTCTGACTGGAGTTCTGAAAATTCTTCAGTACCTATTAGCAAGATCGCAGAAAATGAAGAATGAATTAAAATTTGTTCAAATTATAAAACACAACTTAAATGGCAGAAAATTAAAAAATGATTTGTCAGTATTCCTTTTTTGCAATATTGCTAATAGATATTGACAAATAGAAGAGCTCCAGTTAGAGGTATCGACTTCGACGCAAATTACTACTTTTCTACACCATTACATATGATTGATAATTGCGTGCTGGAGCAAAAGTCGCTGGTTGTGTTTGATTCATATCAGGGTTTTTAATTATTTTGGAAATTTTTAACCTCTAGTAAATTGCGGTAGCCAGTAGACTGTAAAAAATATCTATTACTCAACTACTCCCGCCACGCTGCCTGTGTCGTATATACACTTCATCGAACCATCTAGAGAATTCGAGACATTCAGATGACATTCTAGAACGCCCATCCGTCATTCCCGAAAACTCCAGATGATTCGATGACGTTTAGACGTCAAAGATCTAACCTAACACTTTTACTTTACATTATGCATGACAACTAATATGTTACAATATGATAACATATTTTGGTGCCAGCAATCGTCCCTTGAAAGTTTTCGGGATATGTTCTGAGACACGGTGTATCAATACGCGAATAGCTCTCAGTGCAATTAGGTATTGACATCCTGTATATTTACTTCAACCTTTTTACGCTGTTCTTGCAATTCTTAGTGCCTTCGTAACACGCATCTGTAATTCTCCAGACATGAAGATAATTTTTGTAATTTATGATCCATTTTATCGTCGTTTACTGTCCTTTCTCGGAAAAAATTGTAAATATTGTTAAAAATATCCCGAGTAACTGGATTAGATAAAGACGACAGAAATTCTTGGTTTAGTAACATCTATATCCATGCAGGAGTATTTATAAATAATAATAAAATTAATTTAAATGATCCGATAAGTTCATAACGAGAATGACCTTTTGACCTACATCTGGCCATACATTTCTTGATTTCTGGAATTAATCTTAAATTCTTGGAATATTCTATAATTATTTCAAGATAATGTTCTTACCTAGCCAGGTCAGCCTACAAAGCCTTGTAGTTATAGTGTATTTTTCGAAAATATGAAACTATAGGTCTGATCAATCACTTTTTATAGTTCTCACGATAACATGTGATGAACTATTTATGATAGTGAAAAATTGAAAGAGCATAACATTGTGCTTTTTAGCTCTTACTGACTCACTGAAGTCACTGAAGAGAGCTTATGCAGAGCCTCTGTCTGTCCGTCCGTCCGTCCGTCTGTCCGTATACAAAAGATAGCCAAAACTACAGGTGCTAGAGAAAAACTAAATACAGATTCGGAATCACCATGAAAAAACTAGTCCGGGAAAAAGCCGGTTTTGTCAATATCGCTTTCGGTCAAAAAAAATGGATCAAAATACGACAGGTTATTTATTTATCGTATGGCTCAAAAACATGACAATAGTAAATATAGATAGAAAAAACTATTATAACCTATACTAAAATAAAACAGATACAGCTACAAACTAAGATACATAGTCTTTGGTATTTACAGGTTGATATCCAGTTCTTTCAACCACTTCAGCGCCAACGGTGTAGCAGTGAAGAACTCTTCTCGCGATCCCTGAAACGCACGCAGTTCACATTCGCTCGTAATATGGTTTATAGTTTGGCGGGGCGTGCCACAGTCACATAAGGGAGATTGCACATAGCCTCACTTGTAAAGGGAGTCGGCACATCTGCCGTGGCCTGTTCGGACTCTATTAAGTTTTACCCACTCTTTCCGGGGTAGTTCTGACCCTGGAAGTAAGGCTGCCCCCATAAATGCGCATCGCGAGTGCTGTTCCGCAAAACCTTCCCACTGGGAGCGCCATTGGTTTAAGGAGTCTAAGTTATTGGTTTTAAACCCTTCTGCATCCCTTATTGGTGGTTGTCGGGATTTAAGTCTGTTTATCTGCAACGGGGGTATTGCTCGGTGGATGGGCAGTTTGTTGTTGGCCGTAATCTTGTTATACTCTCTTAGAAGGGCGTCAGTCCTTCGCAGCTGAGGTGGGGCTATTCCAGAGAGTACAGGCAGCCATTGAGTTGGGGTTGTCTTTACTGCGCCTGTAATGAATCTCATAGTGTGATTTAGTTGGACGTCAATTAGTCTGGTATGATGGCAGTTAATCCAGACAGGCGCACAGTACTCAGCACACGAATAGACAAGAGCTAGTGCACTGGTTCGTAGAGTTGGAGCAGTGGCACCCCACGTCGTTCCACACAGCTTTTGGATAATGTTGTTGCGTGTTCTGAGTTTTCCTGCAGTGTTTGCGAGATGTTTCTTATAGCAGAGGGTGCGATCTAACGTTACTCCAAGATATTTTGGGAAATGGTTATGTTTCAGGGGTTCGCCTGCAAAAAGTACCTCCAGTTCATATTTAGCTAGTTTGTTACTCAGGTGGAAGCAGGAAACTTCAGTTTTGTTGGGGCTCGGTACTAGTCTCCATTTCTTGAAGTAGTTGTTTAGAGCTAACAAGTCGTTAGAAAGAGTATGCTCAACGTTCTTGAAGCTCTTATCGGAAAAAGCTATGGCTATATCGTCCGCATAGCAAAACTTGTAACTGACTGTTTCTGGCATGTCAGATATATATAGGTTGAAAAGTAAGGGGACCAGTACTGAGCCTTGTGGAAGTCCGTTGTTCAATTTGCGCTGCCTGCTTGCTTTCTCGTTTAGGATTACTTTGAACTTTCTGTCGCATAACATGTTGTTTATGAGCCTTGTAGTGGTCTGACAGGGAATCACCTGCAGCAACTTATATAGGAGACCCTCCCTCCAGACCGTATCGTATGCGGCAGTGAGGTCAACAAACGCCACTCCCGTCTTCATGTTTTGCTGGTAGCCTGCCTCTATATGCGTTGTGAGGGACAGTACTTGATCACAACAACTGCGACCCGGCCTGAAACCAGCCTGGGTTATCGGGACTCGGTCTAAGATAGTCGCGCTCAATCGGTTGTAGATGGCTCTTTCTAGTAATTTATAGGAGCAACTGAGCAAGGCTATAGGTCTGTAGCTGGCGGGTTGATCGTTCGGTTTACCGGGTTTTACGACAGGTAACTGAAGACGTATTATGTACGGTGTATTGATATTCCTGAAGTACAGGCAGCGTGGCCGAGCGGTTAAGACGCTAGGCACCAGTCCGGAAGGACGTGGGTTCGAATCTCACCGCAGTCAACAACTTTTTTTTCTTTTTTTAAGACTAAATGTTAAATTTGTTGATTTCTAGTCCGGGAAAAATGCGGTTTCATCAATATAATAAAAATAAATAAATTTTTATACCAACAAATTCCATGGTGAGAGCGCCGTCTGAATTTACTCAAGTAAATTCTTTCCTACTTTTTTACGAGATTACAACTAACTACTATTGGTCAATCTAGCGATACGCTGTGATCTCGGACAGACGATTCGTTTTTGGTTCGAAAATGGCTGTAAATATTGGAAAAACGCGAACTGCATAATACTTCAAATCAAATAAAATTTCAACATCGTTCGATGTGGAGTAGGTTGATTTTAAATAATGGTGAAAGCTCACACAGTTTATTATGTATAGGTTGTCCTAGCTAAAATTTGCCACCCACCTCATCTCTGAAGTGATAAAAACATAAAAATTGCTGTGACACGTCGATTTGTATTTGGAAGGGGAACTTTTCCAACGAATAAGTCATCAAAGTGCGATCAACCCCCTCACCCCCAGCAACCTCTACTTCAAAATCTGAAAAGAGAACACCATACTTGTGATACGTCATTTTGAAGGGAATTCGTTGACAAATACAGCAGTGTAATCGGATTTAAAATTAATTCATTAGTCATCTCGAAATAACCATAAGCCCCACAATCACTCATTTGAAAACAACGATAATTTACGTAAAGGTCAGTGTTGAGAAATGTTTGAAGACATTTTGAAAATCGCCTATACGTTTGTATGGAACAAAATGGCTCCCATTTGGAACCTTTCTTACGATAATATTTCATGTAATGAAAATAATACCACGGCTCAACATTCAGCTGTCTTACTCGAGGTCTGGGGACATTTTGGGTTAGATTGGTTTTGATTTCAACAGCGGCGGCACGGCAGGGTCATGGCTACAGACAACATGAGTATAGAGATAAATGAGTCGCCTAGTTCCAAAAGTCACTAAATCCTTCCAAGAATATTTTTAAGGAAACGCGAAAATCTGCTGTTAGTTCAAAAAACAATAATAGTATTTGTAACTATAGATATTGATAGACAGTAACATAGTGCTTTAAAAGGTCTTTTGGGCAAAAATCCTACCTTAGTAGTTTTGTGAAAAACTTGAAAAGCCTTTCGGATTTAGCTGTTTTTGGAAATACATTTGGATTTGGAGGGATTTGCTTCTAAATTTACATGATATGACTGTATTTCATGGTATATTTTGCGCAGTTGGATTTAAGAATATACAAAATAAGATGAAAGCTGATATTAAGTCAAAAACCTGAAAAAATAAATATAGAGATATAGTATCTCTTCTTATTATTGTGTCACCCAATGAGGTATTTGTGTTTGGTCACGTGACGTCCGATTCAAAAATTTGAATGGGACACCCTGTATATTTGCGACTTTTTGTGTTCTTCTCGATAAAATAATTCCAACAAACCCGCACACTTGGGGTCTGAAGTGATTCATTCAAGAGCTACAGGTACTTCTAAAGGACTGTACCACTACCATTATGAAACACTACCAAAGTAATTTAACTGTAGGGGAACATGTAATCATTGGTAGTGGTACCATCCTTTAAGTACTTGTAGCTCTTGAATTAGTCTAGAACTAGACCCCAAGTGTGCTAGTTTGTTGGAATTGTTTTAGCGGTAGGAACATAAAAAGTCACAAATATACAGGGTGTCCCATTAAAAATTTTGAATCGACGTCACGTGATCAAAAACAAATACCTCATTGGGTGAGGTAGTAATAAGAAAAGATACTACATTTGCTTTAATTTAAACCCTCAAAATTATAATTCGCTACTACTACCCAGTTCCGATATATTGCTTGTCTTAATCGTCGTGTGTATATAAATCAAATTATAGGTTAGGTTAAAAGTTAATTTATAGATAGTACGGCTGTTATGCAAGCAGCAGAAAACTTACTCATCGTCCTATCCTGGATTTAGTGGGTTTTGTTCTCAAGGATCATGGTTCACATGTAAATTATGCTAATATGGATTAAGAGGTTTTTGTTATCGAATGTAATTTGGGGTATTTGAATCTCATTCTCTCATGGATTTAGTTGATTTTGTTTCCAACCTTAAGAATCTACATTGATTCAGACCAGGATTTAGAGGGTTTTGAAAGATATATTATGTTCTAAAGCAGTATACTGAGGCCTCTCGCAGTAAGATGGCACTACTAGTTCAATTTATTTGAAATTTGGATATAGCTGTTTTTGAAACTAGACGACTCAAATAATATAGGCCATATCAGCGCAAATCTAGGACTTTATGGGAGATAAACATTAAGGACATCATAAACTTTATGTTATCTTTTAATGTTTACCTTCCTTTTACACCGCATGGGTTGAGTATTACTTCTTAATTCTGCCCTGTTGTACACTTTTTTCTACTCCGCCCCTGTCAGTGCGAATGAAACTATTCCAAAATGGCGTCGCTGACGTCAGATATTTGCAACACGTTATCACAAAGGAACCGACCGTGAGACAGCTGATTGTTTGTTGAGCCGTGATAATACTTCATTTTTATTGTCAATTTAAATGATACGAAGTGTGGCAAATTTTAGCTGGGACACACTGTATGTAAACTCTCCGCTAGAGCTGCAAAATTAGCGACATCGTCAGTACCTACCAGTATGCATTCGTTACTTTTCTTCCGAAAATTTGCATTGGAGCACCACTAACGGGTCGTTTGAGGGTCGTCTCGAGACGTGCGTTTTCAGAATGCAGCAGTCTCGTGGGTGCATCTACAGGGTGTTAATTAAGTATGTTAACAAACTTTAACCACGAATAGTACTCTGAAAAATAGAAAGAAAATGTCAAAACATGGGTCCGGAAATGCTTCATAAGGGAGCTACGCCCCTTTGCATGGGGCACCCTGAAGACGGTTTTCCCTCGATATTCTCGAAACCATTCATAACAAAATTACGAAATTAGGTACGGTGGGTAAACTTTTGACGCTGAATCTGATTCTGAATTCAGAATTTCGTAATTTTAATCAGAGGCGTATCATACGGGAGGAGTTAGGGGTAAAAATAACCCTATTTTCTAAATGGTAATTTTTTTTTACATTTTGATTTTAGAATATGGTACCTCAGAGATTTCTACGTAAAAATGGTCTCTTGGTACATCTCGATAGGGCTAACCGTTTTCGAGAAATATGCAAATTATTGAATACAATAGCCTGCATCGATTCAATAATTTGCATTTTTCTCGGAAACGGTTAGCCCTATCGAGATGTACCAAGAGACCATTTTTACGTAGAAATCTCTGAAATACCACATTCTAAAATCAAAATGTCAAAAAAATTACCACTTAGAAAATGGGATTATTTTTACCCTTAAATCCTCCTGTATGATACGCCTCTGATTAAAATTATGAAATTCTGAATTCAGAATCAGATCCAGCGTTAAAAGTTTACCCATCGTACCTAATTTCGTAATTTTTGTTATGAGTGGTTTCGAGAATATCGAGGGAAAAGCGTCTTCAGGGTGCCCCATGCAAAGGGGCGTAGCTCCCTTAGGAAGCATTTCCGGACCCATATTCATATGACATTTTTTGTTTATTTTTCGGAGTACTATTTGTGGTTAAAGTTTGTTAACATACTTAATTAACACCCTGTATAATAGGCTCAGTGAGTGGCTAAATTGTGGAGGATACCTCAGAGGAGCAGGCTCCGTTGGAATACCGGTAAATGAGAGGTCACCAACTGTACGCTGGTGAGAAAGCGTCTGGAGGTGGCGCGTTAAGGTAGTGTCACCGATTAATCGAATTGCTCTTGTATAGCAAGGAGAGACTTTCTACAGCATAAGAAGGTTGGATGTGTATTTTCACACAATCCATTTCGTCCCTTGAGAGCAGAATTATACTATGTCCAAATTGTAGTATTTTGCGTCGTATACTATGTCCAAATTGTCGTATTAAAGATCATCGAATCTACTGCAGAAGTATTCCACGTCCACACTGAAGGGGAGATAATAAATTCACAAAATTCAAAGTAGTGTATCTTTTCTGTGTTTGAGATAGACTAGTACTGATGTGCCGTTTTGGGGTATACAATGACAGTGGACTTACACTAGATCTGCTTTCGCATGTTTGGAGGTAGTACACTTCATCGGATGACATAGGTTTATTCTGATCTGTAGTATGTGAGTTAGTATACCAGCAGTGGCGATTGACTTGTCCTAATACATGCTATGTCCACCATTTTCTATAACATAAGATTGTCCCAATTCCAAGTAGTGCACCTTATAACCAGTTATCTCATATGTAAATTTCATCAAGCAGTTTTTCAGTTTACAATATCTCAAAAACAAAAAAAAGCTTCTCCTGTAAAATTTACATTGTATGACTTTAGGCCCAGTTTCACAATCGTTAGTTAACTAGTGGTCAAAAGAAAACTAGTGGTTAGCGAAAATAATCCATTTCATAATCGACAGTATATGTCAAAAGCTCTGGTCAACCAGTAGTTATGTTAACCCAAGGATGCGGTATGGGTTATCTTGACGTTTATTGTGGTCAATCGATGACAGCTTTGGAGGTTATAAAAACATGGAGTTTGATACTGACGTCTAAGACGTCGATGGATTTTGATTACACTCTGTAAGTAAATCAAAAATATGAGAAGAAAGGTTATGTTTCTTTGTCAAATGGTTAGCTTTTATTCACGGAACACCATTATGGCAGTGCTCTGAGATCAATCCGTGGTGCTAACTTAAAAATAAATAAGCACAACCATTGGTTTTCTTTGTGAAACAGAGCTCTCCGATAACTACTGGTTAACTTCCATCTGTCGGTTACGCGACTACCAGAGGTTACCAATGATTGTGAAACTGGGCCTTAGCATACTTCTGCTCTAAGGGGATGATATAATCGTAGATTAACAACATGGTGCCCAAGAGAAAAAGTCTTGGACATCTAATTTAGTTTGCATAGCTCAAAGCATTAGCAAAGGTATGGATAGCAGATGACAAATAGAATCTAGATAGGTAGATCTAGATAGGCCGTAGAACTTCTATATAGACTTGCGATAAAGACATAGGCGCAACTGGTTGCGTGTTGATTCAATTAAAATGGCTATCGACGTACATCGCAAGTTAACACAAACATATTAAGGCTCTCGTATTTGATTGCGAGCGTTAAAGAAGGCAGACTTGTAAATATTTCAAAGAGGCTGCTGAGATTTAGTGCAAAAAAGTCTGTCAGCGGCCGCGTCTCGCGCTCCGTCTGATTACGACCTGCTGATAAATCGATCTTTTAATCGGAACCAAGATTAATTGGCCACAGTGGCGTGCGTTGGTGGTTAAAGCTGCGTTTCCACCAGAGATGTGCTAGGAAAATGTGCGCAGCGAGGATGTGTGGCGGGCCCTTTTCGGAGTTTTCTTTTTGCTCGCCTACATCGACAGCGCACGTCCCTCGCCCACATCCCTCGCAACGCATTTCTAGCGCACATCTCTCGTAACACATTAATAGCACACATTCCTCTCTGACATGTCTTGTTTTGTACGTATAGAAACTTCGCTCCACTAAGCAGTGGCGGCTCGTGACAACTTAGAGAGGTAGTGCCAGATTGACAGCCAAAATTTCAAACAAATATAAAATTGAAAAGAATACTTATAACTAGCCGATAAGCCGAATTTAACTGAGTCCTTATGTTTGACTTACCAAGCATCGATAAACTGAAAACATTATTCATAGACTTTAGATTTTCCATGGGTATTCATTTTCTCTCATATATAAGTAAGATCATCCGTGCCATTTTTTGCCCAAGTGTCATTGCCTGCAAACAGAACACACACAAAACAAAACAGTTTATTAACTTCTTCACAGTCACTTATTGTTTTTACGATTTACGATTTCTGTCAACTACCAATAAGTTTTTCAATTTTTAAAACAGGTGTTGGACGTCCTAATTCCTTAACATGCAGTTTTTCTTCCAGCGGAAGATTACTAAATGAGTTTATTGATGCGCCAATTTTATTCATTTTCCCTCCAACGATATATTTAAATTAAACACTAAAGAGATACCCATCCGAAAACAGCGAACAACTCGCTCAAACTAATAAGATCTAAATTTCAAACCTTTAACGAGAAAAGCAGACATCAGCATCAAACATAAACAAATCGAAACTGCAGAAACAAAACAAAAATAGTGAACCATGAATGGAAATACGGGTAATGTGCCTGGCACGATCTACGTCGGATTTTCGTATTTAAAATATATCCAAACGTCCAGCATAGCATTATCTCTGTCACTCGTAAGCGTTTGTGATAAGATTTCTCTCACTCTTTTTGTGCCCTAATAGAAACGGCACGGTAGGTTGTTGTCATCTCGCCGTCAGTCGCGTCGTCAACTCTTATCATGTGAGTTGCCACGATGCCACGTGTTGCCTCGTGCAAGCATTAATGCGCTGAGGCGCTATTGCCATTTCATATGAAACAGAAAAAGTAGTTGGAAACTAAGATAGATTAAGAAAAGTTTAAGAGATAGATAAATATGTTTTTGTCTAAAATTAAGGTGGCACTACCTCACCAGCCGCCACTGCCGGTAAGCCGTTTCCACCGGAGCTGTGCTGAGCGAGGCGAGGTAATCCAAGCAATTCTATTGGTTCGTTAAAAACACATTCCTCTTAACACATCCTCGCACATCTCTAGTGGAAACGCAACCTAAATGTGCTATCTTGAATTATTTGTCCCCGACTAATATGACTATGATTACTGTTCCACAGAGACCTGCTAAAGGTATATTTTCAAGAAACATTAAAGACTTATCAGAAAGAAGCATCGTATCCTAAATAACTTGAAATCGCTAATTTTAAATCCAGACGTTTTTTTAAGCTTTCGCCTCGTTTGAGCAGTCAGAAATTTTGTACATTCTGGATCTTCATTCAGGTTCGTCTAAAAAGTCTAAAATCTTTATTTGGTTTCCTATCAGAATTCGACATCGTATTCTATACAGGGTGTTTCAGAATTATGGGATCAAACTTCTAGGGGTTATTCAGTGCAACAGTAGAAAACTTTTTAATATAGGGACCCATGTCCGGAAAAGTGTCCATACGGTACTACGGCCCTAAGAAGGTTGGTTGGTCTGTCAATGTATGGGCAGGCATTGTTGATGACTATTTGATTGGGCCATACCTTCTACCGGAATGGTTAACAGGACCTATTTATCGGCGTTTCTTAGAGGGAGTTCTTCCAGAACTTCTTGAAAATGTTCCAATAAACGTTCGACGGCAAATCTGGTTTCAGCACGATGGAGCGCCGGCTCACTTTGCTGTACCAGTGCGTGAGGATTTGGCTCAGCGGTTTGGGCACCGTTGGATTGCTAGAGATGGAGCCGTTTCTTGGCCTCCTAGATCACCTGATTTAATGCCGCTAGATTTTTTCCTGTGGGGACATGTAAAGTCTTTGGTCTACGAAACTCCAGTAGAAGACTTAATTGAACGAATTACAGCAACATTTGAAATCATTCAAAACGAGTATCAAATTTTTAGTCAAGTCCGCCGAAATCATGTGCGACGTTTAAATCGGTGTATTCAGGTTGGAAGAAGACATTTTGAACAATCGTTGTGATGATATCATGTACAAAAGACAAAAAAAGGCTATTTAGGCAATTCATCGTCTTTCTACATTTTTACTCTTCTTAGGGCCGTAGTACCGTACGGATACTTTTCCGGACATGGGTCCCTATATTAAAAAGTTTTCTACTGTTGCACTGAATAACCCCTAGAAGTTTGATCCCATAGTTCTGAAACATCCTGTATAATTTGAGGGTGCTAAATACAAATCCGAACGTTGTTTTGAGCTTTAGCCTCGTTTGGCCATAAACAAATTTTTCATATTCTTCTTCTTACAAATCTACAAGTTTTTTTAAGCTTCAGCCTCGTTTGATGAAAATTAAAATTGTTGGGCTTTCGAGATCTTTTTATGTTCGTCTAAAAGAGTCTAAACTCTCTATTTGGCTTTCATCACAACGCAATATTATATTAATTTGACGGTGCTAATTTCAAATCTACAAGTTTTTTAAGCTTCAGCCTCGTTTGATAAGAATCAAAATTGTTGAGCTCTCGAGACCTTCAGGTTCCTTCATCTAAAAAAATTAAATCTTTATTTGGCTTCCTATCAGAACGCAACATCGTATATTCTATATAATTTGAGGGTGCTCGTTTGGCCATAAGCAAATTTTTTGTATATTCTGGATCTTCAGGTTCTTCTAAGAAAGTCTAAAATCTTTATTGGGATTTCTATCAGAACGCAATATTGTATTCCGCATAATAAGACGGTGCTGATTACAAATCTAGACGTTTTTCTAAGCTTTAGCCTCGTTTAATGAAAATCCAAAATGTTGGGCTCTCTCTGGATCTTTATAGGTTCTTTGCAATCTCCGTATATTATTTAGGTTAGGTTAGATGCATCCAAAACAATGAAAATCTTTATTAGACTCTAATTACAAATCTGGCTGTTGTTTTGACTTTAAATTTCGTTTGACGAAAGTCAAAAAATTTCCAATCCCTGGATCTCCAGGTTCATCCTAAATATCAAAAATCTTTATTAAACCTTTTTCACCACAAAACATCGTAATCTGAAGGGCGCTTATTACAAATCTGATGATTTTTTAAGTTCAAGTCTTGTTTGGCGAAAGTCGAAAATTTTCGAATCCCCGCATCTTCATCGGGTTCATCCATAAAAATCGAAAATCTTTATTAGACCTGATATTAGGACAAAATATAGTTTTCTGAATACTTTAAGGGAGATAATTACACATCTGGCCGCTGTTTTGAATTTAAGTCTCGCTTGACGAAAATCAAACATTTTTCAATCCCCGGATCTTCAGGTTCATCCATAAAAATTTAAATTCTTTATTAGACCTTCTGTAAAGACTAAATATCAAAAATCTTTATTAAACCTTTTTCACCACAAAACATCGTAATCTGAAGGGCGCTTATTACAAATCTGATGATTTTTTAAGTTCAAGTCTTGTTTGGCGAAAGTCGAAAATTTTCGAATCCCCGCATCTTCATCGGGTTCATCCATAAAAATCGAAAATCTTTATTAGACCTGATATTAGGACAAAATATAGTTTTCTGAATACTTTAAGGGAGATAATTACACATCTGGCCGCTGTTTTGAATTTAAGTCTCGCTTGACGAAAATCAAACATTTTTCAATCCCCGGATCTTCAGGTTCATCCATAAAAATTTAAATTTTTTATTAGACCTTCTGTAAAGACGAAAGAAACATCTTTCTCTGAATGATAAGATGGTGCTAATTACTTATCTGGCCTAACAGGCTTGCTATGATGAATAGTCTGTGAGTGAAATTATCCTATGAGAATACATATTTTTACGAAATATTTGTGAGGGGTCTTACATACATTACAATATGCGGTGTCTCTCAGTCAAATATTTAATCATGTGATTACAGAATCTTCCTACTCCATTCAACAATCCAATGCACGCTCATGTTATGAGCGGTTTTATCATACAAATGTTTATAAAATTGTTTACAGATGCAGGCGCCACATGTTTAAAAAGTTATCCGGCATCTAACTAGTGTTTTAAAGCATAAAACTTTGATAACAGCAGAATTAACAAATTATAGAATCATAAATAATCTTAATCATAAATAACAAATACCTTCTGCTGTTTCGCAAGACTTATGTGCTTGCTTGCAAAGGATGACTGGAGTTTAAACTGAAGATAAATCATACAATTTACATTAAATATTAAGGGTAACACACTACAGACATAATCATCAATTTTCTCTTGATCATAATTGACCCGATAAAACACAAGTCTTGTTATTCTGTTCAAAAATAAACGAAGAAGTGTAGAGGATTCGTTTCATTTAACACTTGATGGGGTGGTGTTAAATCATACTCAAACAGCAAAGATATTGGGAGTAGAAGTAGATAATAAACCAAAATTCAAGAATTATGTAGGTAATTTAATGAAAAAGACATATACCGGGTGTCCCAGAATTTCCTTGACACGTGATATTTTCGTAACGAAAAACGGTTCAAGCAAGAAGTGGGTGGTACTTTTGAAGGTACTATAGGGTCTATCATACCATGCATTCAAAACATTTTTTTTGTACGTCAACCCCTAAAACTCACCCCCAACTTTTTTTTCTCAAATAGTACCCCATAGGTTTTCCTACATAAATGATATCCCCATTTTATTTAAAATCTTGTGGTACCTTTAGCTTCATATGCAAACTTATTTTTCCCGTAAAATCATAAGCATAAGACAAATGAAATGATAGTTTGTTTGACGCCTGATATTTTTGTAACAAAAACGGATAAAAAAGATAAGTAAGTGGGTTTTTCAAGGGTAGTGAATGACCTATCATTCCTTGCTTATGAATCATTTTTTTCTTACTTAAACCCCTGGAATCCACCCCTAGCTAGCTCTTTCAAATTTCAATCCACAATTTTGCCTGGAAAAATAAATTCTTTACTCAAATTTAATTATCGTAGTGCCTTACTTTTTATGTCCCTACTGCAATTTATCGTTAATTCAGGCGCCCGTGTGCGGGGCACACCCTGCATACGGGGTTGGCGCGGCCCGATGTAACCATAAAACTTTTTCACGTTTTTGCACTTAGTTTTGTTGTTGTTTTTTTATCAGTTGATTCATGATAATAAAAAAATATTTTCCATACATGTGTTTTAATTAATTTATGCGTACGATTTCATGGATTAAACGAAAAAAATTAACGATAAATTGCAGTAGGGGCATAAAAAGTAAGGCACTACGATAATTAAATTCAAGTAAGGAATTCATCTTTCCAGGCAAAATTGTGGATTGAAATTTGAAAGAACTAGCTAGGGGTGGATTCCAGGGATTTAAGTAAGAAAAAAATGATTCATAAGCAAGGAATGATAGGTCATTCACTACCCTTGAAAAACCTACTTACTTTTCTTTTGTATCCGTTTTTTGTTACAAAAATATCAAGGGTGAAACAAATTATCATTTCATTTGTCTTATGCTTATGATTTTACGAAAAAAATAAGTTTGCATATAAAATTAAAGGTACCACAAGATTCTAAATAAAATGGGGATATCATTTATGTAGGAAAACCTATGGGGTGCTATTTGAAAAAAAAAAGTTGGGGGTGGGTTTTAGGGGTTGACGTACAAAAAAAATGTTTTGAATGCATGGTATGATAGACCCCATAGTACCTTCAAAAGTACCACTCAGTACTTACTTGAACCGTTTTTCGTTACGAAAATATCACGTGTCAAGGAAATTCTGGGACACCCGGTATATGCATTGGACCTATGTACTCTAATTGTTATTTTTGAATCTTTAAAGCTGTAGAAACACTGCTACTGTGATGTTGTTCACTACCCGTATTTGGACTAGCTGATGAAAAACAGAATTCAAATTATCTAAAATAACTGTGTCAGCTTTATATTTGGTCTAAGAAAATATGATCATGTCAGTGAGAAATATAAAGAGTTGAAGTGGCTTGGGTTAAGCAATATTGCAGAATATAAGTATTTAATATTTTTATTTACATTTTATCTTCATAAAAAGCCGAATATCTAAGACAGAAACTGATTTTTAGTTATGAGGTTCATAACAGATCTGTTAGAAATATTTACAGCATTAGAACTACTCCACATACTACACCGCAACTTTATTCAGCAGCAGTTTTGCATACAATGCAGCTACTATTTATAACCGATTGAATAAGAATTCTTTCAAAATACTAACTCTATCGTGTTTCCGTAAATCTGTTAAAAAACATGCTACTTGCTAGGGACTGATTAACTAAAGATAGGCATCCCTCTTTTAGTACCGTTTTACCAAATGAATAAACATTCTTTTTTTTTGTTAGCTAAACCTCTAGCAAAACCTTATATGTCATTGTATTAATATTTTAAGTATTTTTTTCCATATTTATTTATTTTTGTGTATATTGCATTGAACATCCTTCTTGTAATCGGCATAAGCTGTTAAGTGTAAGAACAGCCAGATTTAAACTTCACTCTTGCTTATTGGAAATAAAGACGATAATATTATTATTAAAGTTAAATTAGTTTTGGCATTGATTAACTTATTTATTATTAATCAATGGTTTTGGTGGGTCTACGGTATTATGAAAGTTCATACAAAATTTACCACTTCTGTGTCTATGATCCAAACTAAAGTTATCCAAATAAAGCATTTTATTTCTAAAATAACAATGGGTGATTCTTACCCCCTCAGAGCTGTATTAAATCGTTGATGTTTTTCTCAAACACTCAATCTCAATCTATCCTCGAAAAAGTGCATTATTTCAATGCAATAGATCAATATTTCATATTCTAACAGAATTCCTTCACTTTAGACAGGTATCGTGCCAAAAATGTTCAGGAAATAAAACACATTTTTTATGTCTGAGATTTTTTTATTGAATAAACCTAACCTATACGGTATTACGAACAGATTGCTACTTACAAAGACATTATTAACATCTAAATATTAATTTCTAAATTTATTTATATATGTATAATCATTTTACTCTATGTTTCGGTACAGAGCAGACCGACGCCATTTTAAATGACGTCGACACACTTGTATTTTGTTGTCACACAGGCATTCGGAAGCGGAATCTTCCGAACGACAGAAATTGCAACTTGAATGCTCTAACAAAAATGGGGGCCAACATCTGAGCTCTTCGTAAAATGACTGTATTTTGAAAACTGCTTCTTATGACTATGTCAGGGCTTTGAAGGAATCTGATTATGGGTTGTCAGAGGTCGCACAGATCTTAATTTAGATATTCTGACGATCGACTATACTTCTTAGGTAATTCAAAACCTTATATAATCAAATTGATGGAACTACATGTCAATTGTCAAACGTTTCTACTTGTAACGGACCATATCATATATGACTAAAGCTTAATTCAGATGCACACGACATCCGATGACGGTACGAAACTGTTCCTATTGGTTGAAATATTTTGATTTGACGTTGTTTTGAATATTTCAACCAATAGGAGCAGTTTCGTACCGTTGTATCTTCGGATGTCGTGTGCATGTGATTTAAAGCTTAAGGCCTAGCTTGACAGTTGACGAGTGGTAAATATAAACAAATGTTTAGTATTGAAACATGTAATACAGCAGGCACTGTGTATGTTGATTTGGTATAATTTAGCGTCAATAATTGAAATGAAGAAGGTTGAGAATATACAGCAGAGTAACTGCAGTTAACTGAAATTTATCAATACAATTTATTTCTTTTCTTTTTATGAAGTTTGTTCGGCAAATCACTTGATATGTTTCAATACTCGGTACAAGTATGAAAGAAAATACTGAGATTTTTGAATTTTCTGAAATGTCAACAAAAAGCCTAGATATTTTTTCATTATGTAAATATAACAATTTACAGGTTATAGAACGATAATATTAAAAAGCACAGAACTGATTAACTAGTTGGCCTTGTTGAAAATATATTCATTGGACAAAGTGCAACTTCGTTATGATATAAATTCACTAGACCTTAACCAATGAAAACAGTCCCAGAGCTAACTTTAAACTAAAATTTTATACACGACATAAATCGAAAACTCAATGTTATAATTCTAGACTTTTAGAGTCGAATTTACATGAAGCGTTTTGAAGTGCTGTGAAAACCATTAACAATTTTCTGAATAATGAAATGGGCTTCAGAAGAACCCGTAGCGTATTTTTAGAACTAAAAAGCCAACGAAATTTAATAGAACATGAGAAATCGCTTTCAAAATTGTATCGGATATAATATTTTTCATGTCTCAAAAACTGTTATTACCATTCTGTCAGGCTGTAAATACATGACATGATGTTTCAAAAACCACAAATATTTCCATCTTTACAAAAATAAGATGTCAAGAAAACCCCAAGATATCTTATCCAGGTTGCAATGTACTTTCTTAAAGCTTTATTTGGTCTTAAAAAACATGGTATATGCTCTATAATGAGAGTGTACCATTCTGACTCAAAAATGTAAGTCAATAGGTAGGTATATTACATTTTAAATATTCACTATGTTTTATATTGATTATTATATGTTTTATATTTAACTAATTTTTTTGTAATATGGGTATTAGAAGGTCAAACTTGATCAAAATAAGATAGAAAACACTCTTATTCTATTTATCGCCCGATTTGTTTCTGTTAATAAAATAATTTCTGTCCTCGTACTCAAAGAGTTTCTACTATTTTCTTTATATGTTGAAATAACTATCCAAATTAGATAGTTTTTAACACTGCCTAAAATTATTAGAAATGAAATTTGGAGCGAGTTCAGAATTTGGTAATATTTAATGATTTACCTTCTTTTTTTCAACCTTCTGCATGAATATTTTTTGTCTTTTGGGTATTGGCAACCTTTTATGGTCCTCTTAGAGCAGTCATCAATAATTAAAAACTTGTCAATAGCACTAAAAAATCCTTCAAATTCGTCGGACATTAAAATAAAGTTCTTTTCAGCTCTTGAAGTTTCCTGGACGCAAAAGTTGTCTACAGAGTGATTTCTGACAAAATAACTCTACAGTAAACTTAACTATTAATCAATACTTCAAATAACAATTCCTCTGACTAAGATGTGCTCACCATAAAAGCAAATTGCCAACATTCGTGCAGATAACACAAAGTTGACAAATTCCCTTACTATTTCCTGTACCCTTCTTTACATGTATTATCTTCCAGGATATTTTTAATGAACATACACCACTTCTAGGTCTATTAAAAACGTTAGGATAACCTTCCACTAACATACGAATAGATTCAGCTATCTGGCAGTCATTTTTCGAAGCAACTCAGCTGCGGGATCATCCCCAAAAAAGACATTTTTTATACATTGCACTTATCCAAAAAGAGAAACTTAAACATACTATCATTGTAAAACCTAAGCAGTCACGTTTTTGAGCTCGACTTCATGCTCGATCGTGTGTCCCGGGAATATGGAATATGGCACTCTTAATCTCTTTGAATCCGGACACAGTTTCGAGATGAAAAACCGCTCCATGTGGTTCTGTTTGGAAGGACAGTCGCTGGCAAGATGATCTCTCGTTTTCGCATTTGGCAACGTTATACCAAGGCTGATAACGAGCTTCTAATACCTTATCATTTGATCAAAAATGCTAGCGAAGCTTTTTGTTATAAAATTTGAAGGGTCCAGAGGAAAAACAGCATTTTAAATTGACTGTCTCTCCTTATGGCATATTGTATTTACTATCAGATAACGAAAGCGTTAAATGGTGAAAACAGCTGGAGTCCGCAAAATAACAGCTACAAGATAGGCTATACCTGGGAAGAGTGACATGAGTAGTTAAGCTTATATTTTCGATTTTCTCCAAATCTGTCCGGATGGTCTATTGTCGTTCTTTTCCTGTACCCTTCAAATGAACACAAAAGTGATTTACAGCCAATTGTTCCCAACCATTTATCTATTTATATGGAATTTCAAAAAGGGAAAATTTCAGATAATCCTTTTTAAGCAGGCGTTAAAAACACTAGTTTTAGTTATTCGAAAAGGCTGATTTTAGAATAAGAACTTCTAGTACCTTATTATGATTTTATCAAAAATACACAAAATGCTAACGAATTTTTTTTATAAAAATTGCATTGACAAATATGATTGACAGCCAATAATTGTTCCCAGACCTGTAAAAGTATCTCTTTCGTTTTTTTTATCGAATCTCAACAAACGAAAATTTCAGTTTGTTGAATAATTTATAAACCTTACTGTTTGCAGAATTTGGTCGATTATAAACATAAACAGTGAATCGTAATGAAGCATGATTTATAATATAATTATAGTATAATAGAAATCAAGATTGAAGATCATCAAGGGTGTCGTAAGATCTGTAACAGATAAGACTACGTTTTCGTGCAGAGATCAAGGCTTTAACTGTTTAAATTCATTTTGTGTGTCGTTAGCATTTTTATATGAAATCTTGAAATAATTGTTTTTTTAAATTCCAGGATCAATTTTAAGAACGAAAACACATAAATCGTCTCGAGTTTTTTTTTTTTGAAATATCACCGATTTTTGTATGTATTGGTATGTAGCACAGTGTTAACAAATAAAATTGCCGCAAAGTGTGATGCATGTTTTTTTTTATTAAAAGTATCGTCAGACTAAATAAAAGTTAAAAAGATCATATATATTTGAAGCCATTTTATTTGTTAACTTTTGTGCCATGTTTTTCAAGCGAGTTCTAAATATTTTCTTTTCAGTCGAGCAGGATTTTTGTTATTTCATCATTTTGTAATTAAAATTATCAAATATCATCAGACTTTCTCAAAATATAGCTTTTTATATGCGTGAAAACATCATCAATCTCAATTTGTTGACGCGGATTTCAAGTATCTCAATATTGATTAAGAATTGGTACAACTAGTCCAGAATTTGTGATCGATGAACAAGTGTTTTACTAAAAATTAAATGCTACGCCACGAGATTTATCAATAAAATAATATACACACATTTCTGTTGTATACATTTTATGATAATCACATAACGCGGTATAGCTTTCAAAAAAATACTTGTTATTTTGTTATTTGTTGGGAATTGTCAGCTGCCAATACCAAGCATATTTTAGAATAAGTAACATAGTAATTCGCCTGAAACTGAAATGAAATCTATAATCTGTAATTTCTAAGTCGTTCTGAATAACTACATGATTAATTCCATAATATACAGTATTGCTATTTTAGATGCTCTTTGTTGGTGAATCTCTTCCATAGCTACTATCGAAATAGGTCACTTTATGGTACAACGCTTTATTTAATTCGGATGGATTTTTAATAAAAAAAAGAATCCCACGAGCAGATCCATTTTTAACTGTGATTAGTTTTGCTGTATTAAACAGAATTATAATTGAACTCTCAAAAATATTTACAGTAATATAGAAAACACTCCTGACACACAGTTTGGGTTTCCTTTGTTTTTAATAAGTTTCCAGGTCGACACAAATTGCAAAAAACAATATGCGATTGGTATATGCTTTTTCTGACCAACTCTTTTTTTCTAAAGTTGGTCAAAAAAAAATACAAAGTAATCAGTGATGTTTTGGATAGTCCATATTTTCAGGTGGATTTGGTCTGCACAGCTTTTTAAGCGAAAAACTGATAAAAATTGTCATTCTAAGTTTGCAAAAATCGAGAAATTGTCTTGCCAACAACAACAAAAACACATTTAAATGCGTACTCCTGAGGGGGAAGCCAAAAGTAATGTTTATATTAAATAGTATAAAATATCACATGTCTCATTTTCATAGTAAATAAAATGTAGAACACTAGCGTTCTTCGATGGCTTGCAGCTTATGTACTGGTTTTCAAGAAAAAAAGTATATAATAGTGTTCCATAATATAAAGGAATTGTGGCAAACTATATGTGAGCATGTCTTATTGCTTTAAAAATTTAGTTATCTTTTATTTTGTGATTTATGATTTTATTTATCTACGATTTTGCTTATAAAAATTAGAGCTCAAGGAGGAACATACAGGTCACTTTTACAAAAATAAAGATTTTGTACTTGGCTGATATAACAAAAATATTGACAAATGCAATGTAAATGGAAATTTATTTTCTGCAACTTATCCTATCCTGGTTTGACGATTATTGGAATTTTTTTCTGATCCGTAAATGAAAAAACTCATGATCTTGATGTTTGAGTTTGTGTCTTGTTATGCTACAGAATATAGAAAATAAATTAATTTATTTTTTTCTATATCTTGCACTTAAGACTTTCTTCAAACGACTATTTTGTGTGTTATCGAAACATTTTGCAAAAAGCACAAGTGACCAGAGATTTTTAATTACGTTAAAAATATCAAAAATGTTTAAAATAAATGTTATTTCTTAATTCGTTTGAGTGTATAGAGATATCCAGATGTTATTATCAAAATACAACAACATATATGGAGTTATGCAGGAATAATAATTTCGGTTAAAAGCATATTTCAATATATATTTTTGATGTTGGTTTTAGCGAAATGGCTGTCTGCATGAAATACAACCTGAACCAGAAAGATTATTCCTTTAAAGACAACATAACCTAGCATGACACAATTGTTGAATTTTCAAACACACTGACACAAAAAGTTGATACATTCAAAAATAATAAATTGATCAGTTAACCTCAAATATGCATATATAAAAGTTTTCACAGAAACTTGGTTGAAAGTATTAGATAAGCAAGTTGCACTAAGGTAGAATGTTTACAAATAAAAAATTATAATTTCAGTTAATCAAAATCATTAATATATTTATATTATGGGCCAAAAGTGAAAACCAGGCCATCCGCTGCCAGCCAATATAAACGAATGTTGTGGATTTGTCAAAAATCAGCTTCGAATTTTTGATTCTATATATACACAGCAGACAAAACTAAAACATATAAATTTCGCTTTTAAATCTATACAAAAAAAAATAAAACAAATAAGATTGTTCAGATATTGCAAAAAAATATTGCATGTACGTACCTAAAAAATAATTTACAAAACAACTTGATATTCGAAAGTACAAAAAAAGGCTCACCGTATAACAAATAAAATTTGAAATGTTAAAAAAATTAAAAATTTTACATATAGCATCTTATATAGCTTTTCTCATATGTACAAATTAATTACATCCCTTATCAATAATATACACTATTATCTTCAAGTCTGGTATGAAATTAAGAACAAAAATGAATCTAATGCCAGTTTCATAGGTGATTATTTGTTGAGTAGAAAATCTTATTCACATCTTAACCTACCCTCCACGGTTTACCAACGAAAATTTCAGAAAATCATCAAAATCAAATTAAATACCATAAAGAGGTGAACTAAATATTGCAACTTTTTTTAAACGAGAAATTAAAATGATCCCTAGATGGCGAGGTATTTATAAAATGTTGAGATGTGAAAAAGATCTAGGATAATGAACATAGAAAAAATATTTCTACAAAACCTCATCAAACACGTCAGTTTTTCAACCCATGAAATAATAAAATGGTAAACTGACATTAAAAATGTGGCACAAGGAACAATATAATAACATACAGGGTGTTCTAAACTACATCGGACTGATGCGAAATGTAGAGGTAACGAAAAAATTGAATGATGCTCAATGCATAATAAGGGTATCAAAAAAATTACAGTCAGCTATGTTTCAAAATGATTATTATATCAGAAAGAAAAGAAATTATTATATTTTGATAAATAAAAAAATATTTGAAGAAGGCATTAACTGGCAGAATTTCAGAAAATTTGTTTAATATATGCCTGCCAAACATATTGAGCAATAATTACATTTTGTTAAGAGCAGCTGAATATTGAAAACGTCATCCTTTGGGTTGTAATAAAAAAAGTTACTCCATTGTCAAAATATAAGGAAAAAATATATTTCTAAGGCAATTCTCGCTTATATTACAAAGATGAATTTGTTTTTGTTTCAAATAATTGTAAAATCTCTGGTTTATATGGTTTTCCTAAATCAAAATAAAGAAAAAAGTATCAAAATGTTTTGAGAAATGACCGTTTTGTTCAAAAAGATTAAAATACATTTGTATTTCATCATTTGGCTAAGCGATGCGATGTATCAAAATATTAAGAGACTTTTTCAATATATTTGCATAGGAAATACAACATAGTCTGCAAAAAAAAGACAAAATTCCCAGCAGGATTCAACACTTTATTTAAACAACGTAGCCTTTACTTGCTACTGCTTATATACTTTTTTTTCTTAAAGTAACCCATAGAATTCTTTATTTCAAGAACACAGTGAACAATTTTTTGTGTTGACATGGAAAATAAATAAATGTAGCGCAGATATTATAGATAGGCACTGCTCTTAAAAACTATAGCTGATAGTTTTTTCAGGCCACTCAGTGTGGTGTGGATCAAGTCGTTCTATTGTGCTTAGGTTTGTTGTAGTTTAAATCACCCTATGTGATGTAACCTTCATTTCACTGGTGTAGCTATATGCTTGAAAGAAAAAACTTAAGAGAAAAATACGTATAGTTCGAATGGCAAGTGTTTGTACTTTGTTCCAATTTTAAGGACTCAATCGAGTCGATCAAAGCACAGCCCTGCAAAAAAAAAATTGAAGTGTTGAAGTTTAAGCAATGTATTATAAATCTGAATCACCTTATGACATGATATTTTATCAATAATGGAGTCGATAAGTCCATGTCCAAATTCTAGAGTGATTGGTCAATCTTATGATACATCACATTCCGACTTCAAAAACTTCAAAACTTTATTGTGGGCCTGCCAATCAGACGAAGAAGCTACATTTTTAAGTACGGGTACAAATAGCCACACCAGTTAAATGTAGAAATCAAAAAATATATATAACGAAATGAAACAATAAAATTGTGCTTTTCCATAATATTATAAATAACAAAAATAAAAAAATAAAAACTAAATGTCCTACGTAATATCAATTGTCTTGTAGTGTCTATATCGCTACAAAAATCACAATTTTATCCTTTCTCATCGACAAACATACCTTTTAACTTCCAATTTTCATATAAATAACTACAAAATATAAAATCGGATATTTAAAATATATATTCATTTATTTTATAGAATCGACATTTTTTTCTTCATAGCTTAGGCACTTGGTTTGGACTCTTCGCAGTTGCAGTACGTGGCATGAGTAGTCTGCATTGTTCTGCCATCTTTTATTGACTTGTGGTAGTTATAAAAGTGTACTTCAGAAAAGGATTTTAAGCTGCCAGAATTACGTTTTAGATAGTAATCAGGTTTTACTTGATTTTTGAAGCAGTTCAAAACAAAACGTTAATGAAAATTCGTTGTATGATAAATTTTCATACGTGATGATTTGATGTAGTGGGTCCAAATAAGTCATTTCGATAGAACATTAAGTTATTAAATTCAAAATGAGAAGCGTTTAACATTTCGCTTTGCTAATACCATTCCAAAGAAAATTACTGATTTATATCACAGATCACGGATGTGTTGTAAAGCTGTAATTCATTAAGAGATCAGATTGCACTTTGTCGGTAGAATTAATAAAAATTTTGGTACTGTCAGAAAATGTAAGTCCAATATATAAAACAACAGTCAATAGACAAATTAGTATAGTCAATATCCAGTGAATAAAAATATGAATATAGGTCGAATATTTAAGACTGTCAAATTCAATACAAAAATAAAATATTATGAATAAATTTGATAAAATGTTTGATCAGTAAATAAAAAAAATAGAAGACTAGTCAACATAAAAATTGCCACGTCATACCTTTGGAGTACACCTTTAGACCTTTAGAGTAGAGTAACTTCACTTTTGTATATCTAGAATTGTAATCTGAATCTCATATAGCCCTGATTTTGTTAAAAATTGTTATTTTAAAAATAATTATTTCCGGTGACTAATTCACATTTATTATTGAAAAAGTTGTGCAGTATGTATAGAGGTGCAAGTTTCAGTTTCCAAACAAAAAATGAGCGAATTTACAACAAACAACTTTTGTGAAATTGCTCATTAGTTTTGAAATTCTGCAACTTGTACTGAATACATATTGATTTGCATTACTTTTGAGAATTTTGGGATATCAAAATGAGCTGATCAAGTGTACAATGCAGTCAAAATAATTCAACACATTAATTTTTCTAATATGATTAAAATAAATGACTATCTGTTATTAATACCCAAGCATTCAATATTTTCGTGATGTTGCCGTTCTTTCTTAGAATAACAAATAGTTTCAGGAAATTAATAAATAATTAAACGATCAATACTTGTCAAAGCAAAAATGTCAACTGCTGAATACGAAAATGACTTATTAAGGATACTTAAAACATATTTGAGATATTTATTATCACAGAAAGTATGTCAAATCGTGTGTCTGCCAAACATAATACGCGGAACATACAGGGTGTATCACATTGATGGGGTCAAGTGGATTCCTTTTTGACTCTGGGACAGAAAAGCTATGCGTCATTTTTCTCCGTCTCAAAAATGAAGGACATACATTTTACAGACCAATCAGCCTACTTACTGGTTTGGGCCTGAAAGAATAATTAATATCCGTCTTATTTTCGAGAATCTAGAAAAATGACTAAGGCCTTTTTTGTTCCAAACGAATTTCTCGTTTTTCTTATATTCGGTGAATGTGCTTTCTAAGAAACCTGAGGATGAAGTGCCTGTTCCTGGACTGTTCAGTCGGCCTCAACATGCTTGGCAACCTTGGTCTCGGCGCATCCTCAGAAGCTGTTACCTGTCTGGTGAGTTCCGAACAAACTGAGACCACGTCAGCTGTGTTAGCATATACAGGGTGGCCAATCGGGTGACGATAATTTTTTTTTAGATAGCCCGCACCGAGACCTATCCAAAATACCCCCATGGTATGTGTACCTATTATTGATAGTTTTTGAGTTATGATTTTTTTTTTGACAACTTAGAGATTTTCCAGTTTTTCCAAGAAATCGTCAAAAACAAAAACAAGAATGCGTTTTGGCTTTTATTTTTTTCTGCAATTATACTCAGTATTAAGCCTATTTTAATATCCAATAAAGAGAACCTGTATATCCGAACAATAATTAAGTACATTTTGGGGCCAAAACTTGAAATCTCTGCTTTTAGTCAGGAGACCAAAACCTTCAAAATAAGATTAAAAATACTTATGCCTGGTTCTGGAGCTTCAAACTAATCTTAAAAACTTTGCAAGACATTGCACTTTCGAAATAATAATGAAAAAGTAGCACTTATGACGATATTTTGCGCTGTACGTGAGAGTTAAAGGTAAAGAGGTGTTAATTCACGAATTTCTAAAATGATTTAAAAAACTCTTATTTTGCTTTATTATGACAAATTAAAGAAAAAAAACTTATAACAACTAATAAACCCGATAATCATTGATGTTTTGGTGACTTTTAATAAAAAAACTAATACCCAAATTGTGATTTTTGAAGTGTTTTTGCTATGTACTATGTAATTTAGCAGAAGTTCAATAGTATACAGCAAAAAACACAGGTATTCATTTTTTTAATTAAAAGTGATTAAAACATCAATGATTATCATGTTTATTAGTTGTTATGAGTTTTTTCCTTTAATTAGTCATAATAAAGTAAAATAATGGTTTTTTAAATCATTTTGGAAATTCGTGAATTATCACCTTTTTACCTTTAACAGTCACGTACGGCGCAAAATGGCCCCATAAGTGCTATTTTTTCATCATTATTTCGAAAGTGCAATGTCTTGCAGAGTTTTTAAGATTAGATTGGAGCTCCAGAACCAGGCATAAGTATTTTTAATTTTATTTCGAAGGTTTTGGTCTCTTGACTAAAAACAGAGATCTCAAACTTTGGGCCCAAAATGTACTTAATACGTACGGATGTACAGGTTCTCTTTATTGGATATTAAAATAGGCTTAATGTTAAGTATAATTGCTAAAAAAAATAAAAGCTAAAAAGCATTCTTGTTTTTGTTTTGGATAATTTCTTGGAAAAACTGGAAAATCTCTAAGTTTTCAAAAAAAAAGTCATAACTCGAAAACTATCAGTAATTGGTACACATACATGGGGGTGTTTTGGATAGGTCTCGGTACGGGCTATCTAAAAAAAATTATTATCGTCACCCGATTGGCCACCCTGTATATACCCCAGGTTAGAAGTGGCCCATCCCTATATCTCTATCCTGCATCTTTGGACCTTTGTGTCTCTTAGGGCGGGTATCCATATCCTGTTTAGCACAAATACACAAAGCTCCAAGATGGGGATTAAAGATGCAAGGATCAGCACTGCCTAATGCCACTGCATCCGATCTCACTTTATCGGGAGTCATCGAACGGGTAATAGCTTTTGAGGATACCATTCATTCGTGATGCCTGGCGAACAGTCCAAAAACCTGAGGATGGTTTAGCAACGAGTTCTGTTGAAACGTCGTCATCAAACCTTTGTTTGTGTTACGATATACGTTCGACAGACAATCAAACAAGTACGTTTCGGTAGTGTATGTGTGAGGAGTGGTTCATGCCACGGCTGGCGACTGGGAAAAGCCTCAAACCAGTCGTACCGGGTGCGCGCAAGAAGAACGAAAAAACGTCGACGACACTCATCCGACGACGATCCTACGAAGAGGTGATTTTGGCAAATGACATTTATGTTACATAGTAGTATGTGGGCGCCCCGTCTGGGGGAGGTGCCCGCGTCCGACAGCGACGAAGAGATCAACGCTTTGGGGGCAGTGGGCGGCGCTTTGGGGGGCAGCGGGGGCTACGTGACGCTGATGATGGACCGCGCCGTCGCGGCCTCTTTGTTACCGCCGCCCCCGGAGTCTTGCGGCTCGTTCCTGACGCACTGGCCCGTCAGCTGGTTCACGCTCAGGGGGTTGTTGGCGTCGTGGGGGTTGGTGCCCACCGGGTTCCGGTTCGTCACGCCCGCCACTGACGGCGGTGGGCCGCAGTGCGAAGTGGCCTATGAAACAAAAAACAAACATGTCAAATACGTCAATATAAAAATTAGCTAAGAAAATTTAAAACTCTAAGGCCCGATTTTATCACCATGCAGATTTTAACAAAGGCTTTGACCAATCAGAGCAGCCCTTTTAAGAACATGCATCTGTCAAAGTACTCTGAAAATTATTGATTTCTCTTGAAATTGACCTCAAAAAGCTCAAAAATGACATACTTTATATACAATCGAGTATTGTAAATCATCTAGCATCTTTTCCAGACTGATTTTCCATCCCAAATCGGTGAAAAATTGCATTTTCTTGTTTAATCAAAAGATTAGCACTTGCTAATTTCAACCAATCAGATTCCATTTCCATTTGATCGCTGGTTTCATGCTGTATTAAATGCTATGATGACAAGAAATTCACTCATTGCATTATTTGGATAAAACAGTAATTTACTATCGATAATAATTATGAATACCTGCAACATATATTTGTTTTATAGTAAAAAGAGGTAAAAATAGCATTTTGTTACATTTCAAATATTACAGCTACTTCCAAAACGCATGTGCATTACTGGTTGTCTATCCAGAACCCCAGAACGCCAAAGCTTGCCATTTTATAATTAAAATTAAGTATAACCTTATTTGATGTACAATGCACCTGTGAATACTTCTATAAGAAGATCTATAACAAACATGCATCCAGTAAATGAAAGATTTGATTCTTCATAAAAGTATGTATTTTCATATAATCCATCTGACTGATGGACGTGGGATTTTTAATTATTAAATAAGTTAGGTAGTTGCTGTGATTGATCTAGGTACCTACTACTTTTATCACAAATTATCCCAGTTTGCAATTAGTAATTATACAATAATTATAATGTAAACATGGAAAATGTGGCATTAATTTGCAAATCAATCGCTTTGTTCTGATATCCTGCTATGATTTTGATCCATGAATTTCTAAAATATCTTTGATAAAAGTGTCCTCCAGCTTTGACGTGTTGTTTTCAATATTGATAAAATACTATTGGATGATACTTATTAACATATCCTTCAATACCCAATAGAAAGCTTTTGCTAAATAACAACCAATAGAAAAGCGTTGTTAAATTCTTTGTTAAATATGCATGTTGATAAAATCGGGCCTAAAAGTGTCAAAATCCTCGGAGTTGCATTCGATGATCAGCTAAAATTAAACTAACCATGTTCAAAATTTCTTAGACAAAACGACTACTCGCAAGTGAAATGTGAACGCCTAGAACAGAAGGATATTTGTGCATAAGCTTATCAGTATCCTCTTTAGAACAGATATACCACTTGTTGTTCGTTCAGACGCTATCTACCTATATGGCACCTCCTCAGAGTAACAACTGAACATAGAGGTAGTAAACAAACCACTTCAGCATGGCATGCTCAAAGCCATCATCTTTGACACTTCAGCCCCCAAACATTGCCAACTAACCTGAAAATTCTTCCAATGCAACCCATGTTGCAAACACTGCTCTGCACTGTCCCATCTCGAAAAACTGTTAAAATACACTTGAATATAGCACAGCAAGTCCGTAAAGCTTCACTACAGTTACCAACAAAGAGCGAATTCGATTTTACTGACCAAGCATAAAGGACGCACAAACAAAACAAACGTGTGACAGTCGAAGGTTACCGTAAACAAATCGCAGGAAAATTACATAGGCGTTGCCAACTCCTCAAAATTTATGTAAGACAGAATTTGCGTTTATGATGAAGAAACATGCAGTAACGCAGTAGAGCTCAACACATCTATTGATGTTGCTGTAATCATTCTTGAACCATCAAAATACCGTCTTTTTTAACGTAGAATGGAATATTTCTGGATACTATACAATTAAGACGATAGTAAACAATTATGATTGCCGTATCTGGTGGTCGATATGACAACATAAGAAAAAATGTTGGCCTATTAGAATTAGTTGTTTACTACCTCTATGTTCAGTTGTTACTCTGAGGGTACCTCCATAAAACTATATACGTGTAAAAACGAAGAATGGCTTTTCGCCAGTCCAAAAGTTTTTGGCGCAGCAGACCAGGTCTAAGTGCCTGGAAGCGGATTTGGGGACCGTCCTCCAGGTGTTCCACCACGGTTCGCATAATGGCAAGCCGTATAGCTTGCAAATTCTCGCTCGAGAACTGGACGTTAGTAGTTCAAGGTGGACAATACCTACTCGAACACTTTCCGCCACCATCTTGAACGAGCGTGCAGGCTCGACATCTGTGCGCAGTTTTTTTTTGTGTTCGTCCTAGGAGTGCTTCCATCGCATCAAACTCGTTTAGTTCCGGATGCAAATATCATTTGCATCAAACGACAACGACGGGGAGAACGACGTGATCTCCAGTTTGCTATTGAGCGCCATGTACACCGTCCTATTGGTTTGATGGTTTGGGTCGCCATTGCATTTAACAGCAAGACACCTTTACCACAGCATAATAAACAACCAGCTTAATATCTCTGAGGATTTCCTATATAAAAATGGTTCCCCCAAAACTTGACCTTGGGAGGGTTTTTGGATGATTTTACGGCTGTCAATTTTGGGTAGAGATGCGAAAATGAAAATATCGATACCGGTACCAACTCGATATTTTCTAGCCAAATAGGCGCGTTTGGTTCGTAGAGAGCATTTTGTGCAACTGATTACACCCCTCAATAATTATATAATTATTTTCGATACCGATACAAAATTATCGATACCAGCTTGGAATGCCTCAAAAAGTATCGATGACAAAAAACTCGATATTAGTGCAGAAGTATCGAAGTACCGTTACCATCCCTACAAAAAACCCATCCAAAAGTGGGGATGCGTGTGTAAATTTGAGTTATTGTGCTGGTTGTTTATTATGCTGTGCGTTTACTTTTGATTCGTGGCAAAATTACGGCCCAGCGTTATGTGAATGAGGAGCTAGAAACAGTTGCCATTCCATATGTCAGGCCTTGAAGAGGTTTTTTTCCAACAAGATAATGCGCGTCCTCATATTGCAAAGGGTGTCGATGAGGTTTCTACAGGAAGCTGAGGCCTCCACGATCACCCGATTTATCGCAAATTGAAAAATTATGGGATTGGATGGGTCGCTACATTCACGATTTGCCCAATCCTTCGACCACGCTGCACGAACTGGAACATGCTGTGAGGGCAGCTTGTGTAGCCATACAGTTTATTAACATCAACCTATTATGATTGATCTCTATTTATTTATAAACTAATTATAGCAAATAGTTTCGTTCGTTATTCTTTATTATTTAGTTTAAACATTTTCTCGGTGTTCGTATTTCACTTTCATTGTTCATGATTTTAAAGTTAAAAAAAGCATACTAACCACAGAATGAGGCGGAGGAGGTATCGGCAGCTTGACATCGAAAGCGGACTCGTGAGGCGTGAGAGGGCTTTGCAGCATGTAGGGACTGGCGACGCTGACCGAAGGGCTTGCAGCGCTGGTGCTGGGACTGGGCAGCACGATGCCGCCAGGACTGGTCAGGCTGCTCAACGGCGACGACATCGACCGGTTGTTGAGACTCTCCGTGTCGTCGTCGGGTGGCGTGTGAGCCTCCTCGCCCATGCTTCCGCAGCTGCCTAGATTGTCGTCCGATTGGTTCCCGCTGTCGCCTGGCTCCAGGTAACGTATGCATTTCTTCTTTCGTCTGCAACACATTTACGAGTTGAACTGGAGGTTGTAGGGTTACGGAGGTAGTACGCTCGCATGCGAAACGAGGGTGGTGGTGCCATGCTCGAGGAGGTTGTTATTGCAGCTCAGGAAAGAACTTAAACTCCATGCGCTATGTAACTCAGGAAAAAATGTCATTGGGTGTTGCGTGGGTGAGCGGTGGGAAGATTTTGTTATTCCAGTATTTCAAACCAAAATCATTTCCGACAACAAGTTAAAAAATCATCTATTATATTTTTGTGGTCATAAGTACTATGAAAATACGATCCTGATTCCTTTATTTTTTGCAGATAGATCATGACTGATCCATAGGTGCGAAACAAAGACCAATGAGCTGATTCTTCTGGTCAGAGGGTGTCAAAGGGTCAGGCATTTATTTCAGACTATCACCGCATATGAGGAAAGTACAACTATCACGAAAACTGTGCTTTTATGCCACGACAGGTTTAAAAGTGAATGATGAAATGAGTATTTCAGATCTGGCTATATTATTTAAGACGAAAAAAGAGTTGCAAAATAAAAAGTAAGTTTAGAAGCAATTTTTTTTTCGTTTAAAATTCGTATGATGGAATAACAAAATCTTCACATCCACTATTCATCCAACCATTCAGCTATTAACAGCCTGTTCAATCTACCTGCAACCATTATTCAATTACAATATTCAGTAGAAAAAGATATTGGCTTTAGCTGAATGGAATATATCCATTTTCAAGCATTGTACAATATTATTGTACCCATCCAATATTGTATCAAAGACAATAATAACATTGTTTTGAACTTAAAATTTTACATATACCTGTAACATTGTCGTTTGCTTGAACTTGAATACATGTCTACCCATCTGGTAAATGTTCAGCATAGTCTTCAAAATAAAAAGATCACAACATAAAAATAAATAATGCATAAAACAGAAAAAGAAACAAAAAGAAAACCATCCAATATGCGAAAACAAAACAAAAAACACCTAAAAACAACAATAAAAAAACATCGTTATACTTGTGTGTGCGTATGGGGTTGTTTGCACACGGTTATTTCTTACGAACTACAGTAAGGCAAGGCGCAAATTAAGACACGTAAGAAGATAACAGTGACGTCATAGTTGCATAAGTGCGCTATGCACGCATAATCAGCTGATCGGTTGCCATGCAGTAGCGTGGGTTAAATTGATTTGTAGAACATCGATTGGTAATCGTTTGTGTGCGAATTGTCTTGTGCGGTTTGTTTTTGATTTTCTGTGGTTTCACGATTTTTTGCATTATACTCTTATTCAAATTCGAATTGAGAAAACAAGTGTTACGCCATTGACTATAAACAATGTCATCCGCCATATTGTTGGAGCCGGTTACGTGAAATGGACTGTCCGTGCCATATGCGTCTCGCGGTGATCCGCATATTGACACGCTGTTTTGAAATGACAACCTTACCACCACAATCGGAAAATGTCACGGACAAAAGACTTATAGCGTTTTTCACTGGGCACATTTTAGTGCACTCCGTGCGAGTGCAGAATACTGATAAAGTTGACCTAGTTGACCACTTTTGCACTGGGTTCTTCCAGTGGAATACACATCAAGAAACATCAACTTGTTTTGACAACAACCTTTGCATATATTACTACAGGCAATATATATACTACTGACTACTGACTTGTTTATCTGAAAACTGTTCAACAGTTTCCATGTAATTGCTAATTCTGGGAATTTTTTCTTTCGAATTTCTTCCTAAATACATATTTGTTCATACTCAGAAGATGATTCTGCTAATTCAAAGAAGGAAATTAAAAGTTTGATTTTTTCGTTCACTCTACTCATTCTGACTTAAAATAGTGAAAATCAACTAGGTATTACTGTATTCAAAGATCGAAAGTTTAAACAGATGAAACAGAATTCTATGATTTGAAGTTCCCCGCTCAAGCCTACTGTCATTTTCTTGGTTCACTTCCACGACACTCACTTTGAAATCGGTGCGAAATTATTGCACTCAGTTCGACCGTTCCAAGTGCAGAAATGCCAGTGAAATAAGTGCACTTAAAACATTTAGCACTGGAACTGCCATTGAAATGCAAAACAGAAATCCAGTGCAGCCCGAGTGCAACCATTGAAAAACGCTATTAGTGTTAGACTTGAGCTCCGAATCAGAATCAGATGATGCTGAAGAGAACATGTTGTTTTATGCCTTGCTAAATAGGACTTTCAAATCCGTTTTTTCAGTTTTGTCTTCATCCACACAGCTCTTTGTGAGCCCTTATCGCCTCTATCAATTTCTCTTCTACCATTCTTATCCAAAAAAACGAAAAAAGAATTATTGCAACCACAATATGACACGAGAAACTGTGTTTCAACTACTGCGCCCCGCGAGTCGTGCCAGGCCGTGTCTTGTGGCCAATTTGCGCTAATCTATTTCAATCCAGCAGTTACAAAAGAACGGGCTGAGCTGTGTCACCTCACACGCGCTATATGTGTCTCAATTTGGGCCTTGCCTTAGCCAGTGTCATAGTGTAAATAAACATGGTGTGCTCACGCGCATGCAGCCGTCCGAGCGCCGGCACGCTGTGACGTCAGCAACGAGTATTTCTGTCGGAGAACTGGCGCGGCGGGAATACCACATGATGGATTATATTTTATTTCAAAGTGATAGATTAAAGGAGTTCAATAGCCAATTATTTGACAATTATGTTATATAGGAGTGTAAAATAGGTAATTTAACGACTTTTTCTACAAAAATGTATTATTTATTGGTAAATTTGGACATTTTTTTCACGTTTCGCCTACAATTTTCGAAACTAATCTTTTTGTTTAAATGCCTGATTCTGACGTATATTCTCCTTCGTATTAGATATAATATTATTTTGTCAGGAAATTGTTTGATGGTTTCCACTGGGGTAGCTCTATCTCTAATAATTTTTTAAATATGTTTGATTGTTTAGAAAACGACTGTCCATGGACTTTATCGAACTCTATCTCAACCAAAACGGGCTACTTTAATCATCTCCTCACTTGGAATTATAAGACTGACTCTAGATAGAAACTCAATCCAGTCTGGGGCCCAATTAGAAGAATGAAATTTGGTTTACGCCCCCAAAGCTAGATTAGGACCTTCGTTTTTGAATCTGAAGGCCACATATCCGGCAATAAATTTCAGTCCCTCGTTGGAAATTGTGTCTGGCATTTTATTTTTTTCCAATTGACACAAAAGGTCATGTTCTTCAGAAATAAAGTTATCTAGGTCATAATTTGGCCTCTGAAAGGTAAAGTTGGAAAAATGAATATAATTTGAATCATTCTCTGTCCCGACAATATCGCTGTGAACAAGAACGTTCTTGAAAAACTCCTGAGTAAAGCACACGTCATCAGCTTCGATGTTAGAATTACTCGAAAATAAGTTTTTGGCTTGTAATGGTTCAAGTAGGCACGATTCATTGCTTTCTTCTGCATATTTATTCATTAAAAATACGGCAGGTGAATATCTTCCGAGGATGTACCATAAAAATTTCAGTTTTAATAAACGTTTAATGCTAATTTGTGAACTGATTACCATTTTTCATATTAATTTTTGTCCTTTTGGCGGCAAGCATTACTACATTGCATTGCGAGATTTTAATTTTTGGAAACTTATAGAATTTTACATTTAGCTATTTCACCTTACTATGGTTTTTACAACCGACAACTGCACAATTTGGCATTGTGTATATAAATTTCAGTCTTCTATAACTCAAAATAAGGACTACAAAGTAAATTAAACAAAAATCGTTAGCGATTCTATCTAAAACGCGATTAAACAGGCCGTGGTATCACGACGTCTAATAATTCTCCGCGCGAAAAATCCTCGTTGCTGACGCAATGCGCAGAGCGATCACAATTTCGTACGGCTGGCGAGCACACCATGTATACTCGCACCACGGCCAGTGTTACCCCTTCGATTACTCCATCTTCCTGGTCTTTAATATGATTATGTCGATCAAGAGATAAAACTTGCAGTTGTAATTTTTTCACTAGGAAATAAAAGAAGTACTCCGGTAGCAAACAACCCCGAAACGCATCGTCTCCTGCCTGTGTGGTGTGGTGAGGTGTGAGTGTGAGCGTACAACAACGACAACAAGAACAAATCAGGTACAACTGCTGTTGAGAGTGGGTGTGTGACTAACCGCTGACGGACGTCTGCTATAGATTGACGTAGGTGGGTTCCTGCGGGGACTGGGCGACCGCAGCTGCAGCAGCCGCAGCGGCCGCAGCTGCGTGCAGCAGTCCGCCGTGCACAGCAGCCGCCGTGGAATTGCCGCCCCCAACGGTGGTGACGCCGCCCCCTGGACCGCCTCCGCTGCTCACGCCGTGCGGGCTGTTCTCCGGACTAAACAATCATCGGACAATGTACAAAGGGCGGCACTCTATCTCTGTCATTCTCAGATAGTAACACGTATATACCATACCAACGCGGTACGCGTTTGGCTATGATCGAGTGCGTTCTGCTTTTGTGGCTAGATATTTTTATTGGTTATGTTCTATCGTCAATTTTCTGATTGTTTAAAAGTAGATTGGGGCACAGCGCAGTTTGGAATCTCTAGAGCAAGAACCCGTGTGGGCCAAACCTTTTATAAAAACTGAAACGTCTTCTATGTGTATCCTCAATACATATAAGAACAATTCCCATTTGATGAAACCTGGATAGTGGCAGTTTTGGAAAGTAACAGGAAACAAAGGTGTACAAAATCCCATCTCAGATTTGTTAGAGTATATGTTAGGAGCAAACACCGATTTCGGCCAATGGACGGAAAATATGGTCAAAACGCGTTTTGGCTGCTATCATTTTGCCCATGTCCGAATTATCGCTTTCCGGCTGTTTAATGTAGCTCAGAACGCGTTCTATTCTACTACGATTGCCATGACGCGTCATCGATTTTGTGTGGGTTAGACAGTAGCTAGAGAGTTCCATGGAAGACCTAAGGTTACGTTTTAACGATGAACTGCAAGTAGTTATAAGTGGTAGCAATGATCGTAGTAATATTTTTACAAGAGAAAGGTACGACCAAATACTCACAGAGGTAGAGGCGGCAATAGCTTGTAAAACTAAGGGTGGCAGTATTTTCGAAACAAAGACGACGATTGAAAAGATATGATATTTTAAAAATTGGCGAAATCGAAAAGCTAATTGAAAGAAGGACAACAAGAAATGCGGGTGTAGGGCGAAGTAAATAGTATGTAACAGTAAATGTCATAACAATAGTTCGTGTAAAAATAAGTAGGTATAGATAAGATCAAAGTTGTTCTTTTTTGTTTCGCATTTTAATGTTTTCAGTTTCTTTTAAAAATAATGTTAATCTTGAGGCCTGTGTGTCGTATTGACATAACAAATTAAAATATTTTTTCGCATTGACGATTGCTATTGTTTACAAGCTGAGACACTCACAAAATCGACGAGGCGTTATGGCAATCGCAGTAAAACAGAACGCGTTTTGATAATCGTAGTTGGTCCAAAACGCGTTCTGGGCTACATTACGATAATTCGGAGATTGGCAAAATGATAGCAGCCAAAACGCGTTTTGACCATATTTTCCGTCCATTGGCCGAAATCGGTGTTTGCTCCTAACATATACATCTCAATATTGCCATATTTTCGTAACAATATAAAAACTCGCATTACTCGTTGCTAGACACTCAACATGGTTCCAACGCCACTCCAGACACCCTATAATCATTTATAATAATTATTAATTATATTTTCGTTATATAATAAAAGCAACGAGTAATGCGAGTTTTTATATTTTTACGAATACAATATGAGCTTGAACATTTGAGATTTATGCTTTAACAAATTTAGATTCAGGATGGAATTTTTGTACGCCTTTGCTACCTGTCATCTGCCAAAGCCACCACTAACCAGGTAGTCATCGTTCTTCCTTGTACTGGTGATATACATTTAGCTTTTATAAAATCTCGAAGGTTTGGACCTCATCGGCTCTTGCTCTTGGGCTATTATGTTCTATGGTCAATATTCTGATTGTTTAAACTTCGAATGGGAATTGCTTGACAGCGCATGTCTACACCTTTTCATCGGAAAGCGTCAGTTGTAATTCAGAAAGCATGATATATAAATCAGAACGTATCAAATGTAAATCAGAACAGTCAATTGAAAATCAGAATGCGTCATATGTAAATCAGAATAATCAAATGAAAATCAGAACGTATTATCTGATTTACATTTGATACATTCTGATTTACATTATTAATTATTTCTGAATTACAACTGACGCTTTCCAATTGGAAAAGGTGTAGTCACATACCTGGTTTCAAACTGTTTGGATTCTACATTAAATTTAACATTTCGCCACTGTGGCAATGAAAATAACCAATTCGTTAAAACCAAGTATTTATAGAGCGCTGAGATGTCAATTTTTCTTTTTGACAGGTTTCACTCAACTGTTGTGGATGTTACAAGTTACTATGGCATATAATACGTCATGAAATCAGAGATTCAAATTTTCTTCTGCAACCACTGTTAACTTCAAATTAATCCTGTTCTTGTATAAATCCGTCGACTTCTGATTAGATTGTTTGACATCGGCGCTTTAAAACATGATTATTTATAATTTGGTTGCCACATAAGAAGAACGCACTGTACACAACTATCAACATATATCAGAATCATTCCTATACGTTAATGTAACATCGATAAACATAAAACATATAAGAGAAGAAAGAAAAGACAATAGAAGAAAAGTGCAAATTAAATGATCAGAAAATGTGTCTATATCCTTAGTTTTTGCCACCCCTTGCACTCTGACCAAATGTTTTTCTACTCAACAGCAGTGTACAGTGCATAAACTAAGCCAATTTTGTCCTTTTCTCTTTGTGGGAAGACACATTTTCTGATTTCGATCACAAAGAAAAAGAAAAAATTCTATGTGAAATAGTGTCTCCCGATAATTCAAAATAAATGATGGAAAAATCTTACAAATAACAGTCTTTCCACATAGATCAAGAAACACCAAAATAAAATAAAAATTCGTGGGTTTATCGAAACCAGATTTTCTCAAGCCTTGCCTTGTTCCAAATTCATATATACACACGCTTTATATACACGGATACAGACACATTGATTCAGCAAGTCTACAACAAATTACTAGACAATAACTAAACGTTAAAGAAACAAGTACAGCACACAAAATGTGATGACAAACAGGGTAACAAAATACCAGATCAAATTATATTGTTTGAATCAAAAGCTAACTGATGTTATGATACTTTGAACAATGTTTGTGACAAGGTGTAGACAGTAACATTCGCAAAGCCAATTCACATAATTTTTGTAAACCTTTTCAAGGAAAGAAGATTTTACACATTAAGCGTATTAAGTGAATAATCTGTCAAGCTTGATAATATTTATATAACAACTAAAGCTCAACGGAAAGCAGTCTCTACAACAATTTTGCGAGATCATAACTTATGAAGGGAGTATGTGTAATGAATGAACTTGGAACACGTTGCAAAGCAGCAATCAATCTGCACGGGCACATGCAGGTTGATTGCAAAAAGTTTCCACCCACAAAAATAAAGAACAAAAGGCGTGCATCATCTAACTAGGGTCTAAGATAATAATTTTGATGGATGCTTACCTGCAAGGTTTACACCATTGGCTTTGTTGGTCTAAGCCGTACCTTGCTCTACATTTCTTCATACTGTTACCTATACGATACATAAAGAATATGTCAGAAAACGTACATTGCGAAAGAAATACAGGTTAGTCATGCAAACGGGTATGACGTGTTAAGCAAGTTTTACTGGACGTGTGCGAAAAATTACTTAAAGAGGTGTTTCTGAAAATATATGTCTTTTTGAATGATCCAAATGGGAGCATTCCATGGTGTAATATTGTTCCCTATATAGGCTGTCTTATTTCTTTCAAAGCCACATCAAGAAAATAAATAAAAATATAGCATAAGGTACAAGATAAAATTAATAATTGTATGTATACTGAAACACGTGGGCTCTCATTTGATTATATAAGATAAAAAGTTGAATTGTTCATCATAGTAATGTGTTATATTATTACTTTACATCTCAGAGTTACGATTGCAGCTGTTACTGCACATCGTTAGATAAGGAAACACTTCTACAATATGAGGTTAAGTGATACACCTCTGTGCAGGGGATGTGGACAGGAAGATGAGACTGTTGAGCAACTGCTGTGTGATTTTACAGCTGTCTTAGCAATGCGAGAATTTATTTTGGGGAGAAACGCTAGCCTTCCAGGGGAATTGCACTGAGCTGCAACACCGCTTTCCTTACTAGGTTGAGATGGCTTAGCCTTCAGTTATGAGGGATTATTGGGAGGTTGTTCAAGAACCCAATAAGGCCTTAGTGCTGCGATCTTGGCATTGTCATCTGCAAAGCAGTTGAAGGTGTTTATCAATATGGATTTTGAAGCGATTGACGTCCAGAAAATCTGGAAAGGCGTTTATTTGATCCAAATTATAGACAAAATGACTCATCATATGAACCGCTTTTTAAAGTAGTAAACTGAGATGTGGAGCATGATACTGAAGAGCCTATTTAGCGAGTCTTTGGTAGGTATGGAGGAAAGCTCAGGAAAGTTGATACCTTTAATATATCAATAGAACAGTTTAAAGTTACCTACCGTCTGTCTGGATGACTGATGGGAAGGGTAGCCGGTGGAGCAAACATGAGAGCACTATTCCAGGTCAGATCTTATCTGGGTTTAGTATAATGTAAGAAGTTTAATAGGTGAGAACTATTTCCTTTACCCAGAGCTTAAAAGGCTGGAAGACGAAGACTGTAAAGATTCGTCGCTTTCGGTACCTTAAAGTCTTTTGGTCGAGGTTAAAAATTTGGTCTGGGATATGAAATAAAACGTACACTATTTTGGAAGTCAAAATTGACCAACCGCCTAATTTTCGAAACGCAGATATATATCAAGATTCTGTGTTATCATCACAATGTCATAAATAACATCCGTTATCGAATATCAATTTGTTTCTCGTAGCGACTAATGTTGCGTTTATCGACGAACTTTTTCCGGTTTTACCTCAAATAAGTAATCATATACACACATCCAGTATTACTACATAGTAGATTGACGAATCGACAGTGCTGAAAAATGCATACGATTAGATGTTAAAAGTATTTTCCAGCTCTGCGTAACTAAAACAGCAAAAGGATAGAAATAGCTACATAAAGCGACATGCTATCGTATATATGTTTTGTACACAACAATATATACCGAAACTACTTGAGTGAAGGAGCAAAGTCGCTACACGTAAACATGACAAGCGAGTTGATTGTCAACTGTCAACGACTTTCCTCCAACATGCAGCCAGTCCGACAAACGTGCATACGACGAATAGAGTTTTTGGGGTGTAAAAAAATTATTTAACCCCCGGCAGAATAGGTCCCAAATCGGCCAACCGATATGTCTTTACCCCAAAACATGCAATGTAAATTTATAAAGATAAATAGATAATATATGTATATGAATCGCAAGGTACTATTTGGCATTCAAGTTTCGTCACTCCACCCAAACACTGTAGAAGTCTGATCAGAGCTTTATACATCTAGGAGACACAAACGGTTAGACTTAGCTTGTTACAGCTATTGAGTTTCTGATCTAGAAATGTTGAACAAAAGACAAAAAAATTGACAACTAATTTATTTTACTAATACATGAGGTACAAAGATTCGATTCCCCAGGAATAGACCTTACAAAATCAATAGATCCATATAGTATACAAATGAATATAGATTGGAGACACATGTACACAGGTAATATATGGTTATATTTCAGAGCAATTTACTGATAAATTGAGGTCAACATGGAAATGTGGAGTAACTAGTGTTGTAACTAGCCAGTCTATCGATAATAGTTGGAAGTAAGAGGGAAGAGGCATTTATGACATCAAATATAATATAATTTCTTACCTTACCCGGTAAAAAGCTTGTGAAATTTGATGGTGATTTATTGTGAAAACAGTGTCGGAGTGATTAACGTAACTTTAGTCCAGACAGTGCATTTTTTAAATTATTTAAATTTCCATTATAGAAACTCGAAGCAACTTCATACAAAACTACATCTCCGGTCTGAAAAGACCTTGTACAGAGGTGACGATTTATGAATACTTCTGGTGTTGAACTTATTTTAAAAACGCGCAAGATTTTTGGAGTACTGACAAAAAGAGTTGTTAGTTTAAAGCACTTGAGAGCAACTAGCGTTTTACTGTTATCTTTGCAGATTTTGATGTTTTTGCCCGTAGTGCAATTTCTCGAATTATTTCACTGAAGTGTCAATATTTTCGATTAGTAACACTCTACATTTAGTTGGGGGTATTTACGTAATTTTTGTTGAAATATCTATTGCGCAATAGAAGATGGTGATAACTGTAGTATCTATATTCAACGTACGTTATCGCCAAATTGTGTATAGACAGCATGAAAAATCACGTAATTTTTTATTCCGATCTTTCACTTGTAAACATACAAATGACATCTATTAGGCTTTAGAAGATTTGTGAGAGCACTCGTTGGAAACACGTAGTCCCTGTAAGAGCTAGAGCATAGAGGTGCTTTTGTCACCGTGGCTGTTTCGTCACTATCAAGATCGAGGATATGTATGGAGATGCGCGTATGTTAACTTGGTGACATTTTTGTCCGTTGGTCACAAAAATGTCATCGCTCCTGATTATGACTGTCACCAGACTTCCATAGTCGCACACGCACCGGTGACATTCGAATTACGAAACAGTCGTGGTGACAAAAGTCACCCGTGCGCGCTAGATCTAAGGCCCAGTTTCACAGTCATTGGTAACCTCTGGTTTAAGCATACTTATCTTGAAGTTTTCACCTATTTTTGCAGATCGATCCCGGAACATTGCCGTAATTGTGTTCCGTGGACAATATAACCTTTGTATTATTATTTTTGATTTGTCACCAAAGACTATCATCAAAGTACATATTTTTATAACTCCTAAAGTAGGCTTATGCAGCCATCGGTTGACCACAACAAATTACAAGATGAATGAATAAGGACCAGAGGCTATCCAGCACGGAATGTCACAAACAAGTGACGCCTGAAGGTGTTGTGACCCGTTAATAAGCCTACTAGCAATCTCAAGTTACTCCTATCCAGAGAGAGACAACATCGTCCTATTCTCTCTGCAGGCCCTGCTAATAGCTCCCGAGCCTGACGGAGATGACCAGAGATGTTGTTCCATCTCAGAGAGTGTTGATTCTGGATCCACTATCCAGTTGTTTTCCTAATCAAGTTTGCAGACAGTCCTAAGGCTGGTTCCGGGCCCACAAAACTGTTTCCGGATCCCATCCTGGCCAGATGATCCGCCATTTCATTACCCTTTACCCCAGCGTGCCCAGGTACCCACATCAGTGATACCTTGTGTTTAGCTGAGATGTCGTCAAGAGCCCTCCTGCACTCCAGAACCAGTCCCGACGTTATTTTCCAAGCACTCAGTGCTTTGATGGCTGCCTGACTGTCAGAGCAGATAGTAATCCGCCTCCTAGACCCGTCAATTTCCCGAATACGATTTACACAAGCAAGTATCGCATAGACGTCAGCCTGGAATACTGTGGTGTGCCCCCCAAGAGGGAATGAAAGTCTTGTATGGGGTCCGTAGACTCCCGAGCCCGAGCCCTCTCTAGCGAGTGAACCGTCTGTGTACCAGACCTGTCCTCCTCCTTCGATGAGCTGTCTTTCCGTAGACTCCCACTCTTCCCTTGACGGGACGTCAAGATAACCTATACTTTATTTTTGACGAAACTTAACTACTGATTAACCCGAACTTTGAGGCTGATTATGATAATTAATTTTCACTAACCGTCACTTTCTTTTAACCACTTGTTAAATAGTGATTGTGAAACTGGGCCTCGGTGTGATACTTCGCAAAGGCATAACTGCTCCAAGTGCTACTAGATGTTGTCTCTAAAGTTTGAGGGTTCACAATTGGAAAAATGGGATCAACTCGTTGCATAGTCGTTAGATAATGGGAAGAATGATTTGCTCATCTTTGATAAAGATACTTCGAGTTTCGTATACGATCCGACACATAGCACTGTCCGGACTAACAATGCACACAAAAATAATGGATATACAAAGTAATAAAAATTAAGAGAGAGATAGAGATATATGTAAATTGCGAGGGGTGGCTACCTCCATCGGCGGCGGGGTCTTGCTTGCGCTTCCTCTTCTTGCCGCGAGTGGCGTTGGCCCGCGACGACCAATCGGGGTAGAGCTGCATGTGCAGCTGCCTTTCTCGGCGCGCCAGCTCATAGTACTTGGCCTGCTCCTCTCGACCCAGCGCGTGCCACTAAACAAAACACAGTGATGGTAGACGACTTGCACTACGCGCTACAGCGCATGCGCGGCTCTACATAGTGTCGCGAGGATTTGCGCAGGCCACGCTTTTACGAGTATTTTCTTTTGTTTGTTTTTTTTTGACAGCAGAAGAAACCTTACAACTTTAGTCTATAGCCAATTCACGTTCCACATAGGCCGCGTCAAAACAAAGTCGGGCGCAAGGCTCTGAGAGGTAGGTCGACCTGGTCTGTAGGTCATTAGTCGACTTGGTTTGGACATTTCCACAGGCACTGTCACTAGAAAATTCCTAACTTCCGGATTTACGTTAGACACAGAGCTTTAGTCATCAGAGCACTACGAAGACTAACCTTATCATTTATGTAACCTGTATATACAGGGTGTTAATTAAGTATGTTAACAAACTTTAACCACGAATAGTACTCGGAAAAATAGAAAGAAAATGTCATATGACCATGGGTCCGGAAATGCTTCCTAAGGGAGCTACGCTCCCTTTGCATGGGACACCCTGAAGACGGTTTTCCTTCGGTATTGTCGAAACCGTTCATAACTAAATTACGAAATTAGGTACGATGGGTAAACTTTTGACGCTGAATCTGATTCTGAATTTAGAATTTCATAATTTTAATCAGAGGCGTATCATACGGGAGGAGTTAAGGGTAAAAATAACCCCATTTTCAAATTGGTAATTTTTTGACATTTTGATCTTAGAATATGGTATTTCGGAGATTTCTACGTAAAAATGGTCTCTTGATACATCTCGATAGGGCTAACCGTTTTCGAGAAAAATGCAATTTATTGAATCGATGCAGGCTATTGTAAATAAATAAATGCATTTTTCTCGAAAACGGTTAGCCCTATCGAGATGCACCAAGAGACTATTTTTACGTAGAAATCTCTGAAATACCATATTCTAAAATCAAAATGTCAAAAAAATTACAATTTAGAAAATGGGGTTATTTTTACCCTTAACTAATCCCGTATGATACGCCTCTGATTAAAATATGAAATTCTGAATTCAGAATCAGATTTACCGTCAAAAGTTTACCCATCGTACCTAATATCGTAATTTTGTTATGAATGGTTTCGAGAATGTCGAGGGAAAACCGTCTTCAGGGTGCCCCATGCAAAGGAGCGTAGCTCCCTTAGGAAGCATTTCCGGACCCATGTTGATATGACATTTTCTTTCTATTTTTCGGAGTACTATTCGTGGTTAAAGTTTGCTAACATACTTAATTAACACCCTGTATATATCCAATTTCGTGAAAGAATTGCCATTACGGTGGGTATCGATGTATATGCTGTGGATTATTACCGATGGACAAGGATTTCCAGCTTACGCAAAATCTCTGTACCTTCCCATAGGTTGGGTATATGTAATGTTAGGTAAGTGCTAAGGGTATCTTCGGCCTCCGTAGTGCCGTGAGGATGTCCCGGGCTCGGAGGTTAACGCAAATATAACGCAGGTTTCAGCCGGAAATGAATTTTCTAGACCCTGTACACGTTGATATCGAGTGACTAAAGACCCATAGACCAATAAGAACGCTGGGTCGTGGTGTTTTTTAGGGTTAGATCAATTAAAAACAAAAACTTCTTATTACTCTTTATGCAACGTTTCGACTAATACAGGGTGACCGACGGGAACCGGACGTTTTTCAAATGATTAGTATAACGGCGCTAGCCGTGGTAGGGAGAGGATTCAGTATCAATTTAATATGCTGAGTCGGTCACGGCCGCGCAGCGACTGTTCCGCGTTCATTTTAATCTTGGACACCATGATATTATTCTAAGCCGCAATACCATTCTCAGAAGGGTTAACAGTTTGAGAACAACAGGAATGATTGTGAAGAAAAAGCCACCTGGTCCCACGAAGACTGCGAGGACGCCAGAAAACGTCGAGCGGGTGAGACAAGCGCTTGCTCGGAGCCCTCAACGGTCTGCACGAGGAGACGCGCGTGAATTAAACTTAAGTCGTGAATCAGTGCGCATAATATTCAAAAAAGGTTTAGCGTTTCATCCTTACAGGATGTGTATTGTTCAGCAGCTTAAGCCAACAGATTATGAGCAACGAGAAGACTTCGCCACTCGAATTCAAATGCTGCTTGGAGACCATGAAAGTGCAGTAATCGTCATGAGTGATGAAGCTCATTTTAATTCAAGCGGAGAGATAAACAAGCAAAATCTTCGATACTGGGTTCCTGGTAGCTTTTTCTTCACAATCATTCCTGTTGATCTCAGACTGTTAACCCATCTGAGAATGGTATTGCGGCTTGGAATAATATCGTGGCGTCCAAGATTAAAATGAACGCGGAACAGTCGCTGTGCGGCCGTGACCGACTCGGCACTTTTAACATACGCGTCATAAGCGAACATACGGTGCTCTACGGTCCATTGCTCCATAGCTACTAAAATGGCATTACACAGCAAGGCGACTGATATCTGAATGCCCTCCCTACCACCGCTAGCGACGTTAGACTAACCATTTGAAAAACGTCCGGTTCCCGTCGGTCACCCTGTATATAGTCATCTTGTTTTTAATTGATCTAACCCTAAAAAACACCACGACAGATACCTTACTAGATCAGAATCGCTTTACCAGGGTAACGCTAGGATTTGACCACCAGCCTGTTACCCAGCGACTTTGTTTTACCGGAGCGTGAATGGAAGGTGAATCCGGTATTAACATATATTGTTTGTGGATATCAATATATCATCAAAACGATATATTGTGATATACCTGTATATAAATGACTTGAAGCTGTCAACTGTTCCCGTGCTCCAATTGGCTTATATGTGTGACTTCGGTACAACTACAAATAGCTATTCCTTGAAGCGTAACATTTTTAAGTAGTATTAGTAACATGTACATACAGTCCTACTTGAATCAAAGTTTTTTTCTCGCGGAGAAATACCTGTTGCACAACAGAGGATGATGGGTATCATAAATCACAGCATTATGTTTTATTATGTTTCAGCTACTATTTTCAGCTAGGATAGATTATTAGAAACAGTATTTGTAGTGTAAAACAATGGGTATTTCTAAACCTTCGAAAATGTCTATCACTATGTACAAAGATATTTTGATATCTTCATAAACTGAACAGAAAATCATATTTCAACTTAATAAAACTGATTTTAGATGTACAAATTATGTGATCGATACAGCGATTGAACAAGCACGTCATTAAAAAAATATTCAAATGATTTTTCTATTTGGCTCGAGTCAATACAGTTATTCTTGCTTGAAACGAATTCTTCAACACCTTGATGGCTTTTCTATACAAAAATATTTTAAGGTATATTACATAACAACAAAGTGCAGTTGTCGCAAAGATTCAGAGTATGCATGGTCTTTAACGGTACTGCTGCCAATTTTACAGAGATAATCATTTTCTGGCCTATACTCGAGTCACATTTCATTTACGCCACATCAAAGCAAATTCTTTGGGCTTTATACATAGTCAGTTATCCACACACCTCACGCCATTGGATCGCCGGCGGTAGATTGACTATGTTTTGACGCGGCTTACATGATATGTGAACCGGGTAGGTATACAGGGTGAGTCAAGCTCAACGCCTCGGACTCTTGTGACCAAACGATACCACTTTTCGAAAAATCGACTTTGCGAGTGTATGTAGGTCGAGTTGGACTACATTTTAAAAATAATGACTTTTATACAGGGTGTCTAATAAAAGCGCGACATATCAAAGTTATGTTTTTTTAAATGGAATACCCAGTATATTATTGCATAATTAGATTCCCGGGTGCATTTTAGTGTGACTTTATGTATCACACATGGGACTTTAAGCGAACCGTTTAGGTGCAAATTACAATTTTGGGTATACGTAGATGTCAGAAAAAAGTTGAATATCGCAGCTATTATAAATCTCAGAGGGCTGTGACATTGCCGTGTTGCTAAGCATGAAATGTGTCAGCTTACGTTAGACGGTCGAGTTCGAATTACGTTTATACTTGGAGAAATCGGTAGATCAATTAAGGAAACTTCAATCAAAGGTAACTTGATTTTTTCAAATGGTAATGCATAATTTTTTTATACGATGAAATGTGCAATTTGATAAGCTTTCTAATGATATGCGGTTGTAAATATCAATCTCTGGTAGTTTTGATTTAATTTCAAATTTTCAGTAAAACCGGCGTTTTTCAATTTTCCTACCTATAAGCAACTTAGCAGGCCATGAAATATAAACAAAAAACTGTTCAGATGGAACAAAACAACTAACTTAGCAGATAGTTACGGACGAACTAGAGTAAAGGGACAAAGTTATAAAAATGACTTACAACAAATCAATTCTATCCAGAAATAGCAGACATAACACATCTAAGGTCAAAAAGCAGCTTGAGTATGACAGAAACGGGGTATTTTTCACAGCATACTGGCTACTACAATATTGTAAAGATTGACGATTCACAAAACCATTGTGGATTTTGAAATGAAAGGAAATCTACCACGTAATGTTACTGGCAGTTTAATAGCTTCAGAATAAAATTTCACGTTTCATGATTTAACAAAAAAGGAACCGATACCTTTGGCTGCAGTTCTGCAAATTCTTCAGTACTCATAAGCAAGATCGCCGAAAATGAAGAATAAATTGAAAATCTGCTCAAATTACTGAACATAATTTACCCGGCAGAAAATTAAAATATGATTTGTCAGTATTCCTTTTTTTGCGATCTTGTTAATAGATACTGAAAAATTTAAACGATGACAGTGAGAGGTATCATTACTTTTGACTTTGACGGAAATGACTACTGTTTTATACCATTAAATGTGAATTTGCGTTCTGAAGATATAAGACTGACGGCAACGATCGCTGAAAGTTTTGCTTTCATTTCAAAGTGTTTAGTGATTTTGGAAATTCTTAATCTATAGTACATTGCAGTCGCTAGTAGGCTGTAAAAATTATCCATTTCTGTCGTACTCCAGCTTCTCTTTAACCTTAGACATGTTACCGCCGTTGTTTCTGGTTAGAGCTGATTTGTTGTAGGGAATTTTTATAATATTGTTCTTTTACTCTAGTTTTGCTGGATCTTTTTGCTAAGTGAGTTGTTTTCTTCCATCTGAATACGATTTTATTTATAGTTCATGGCCTGCTAGTTTGTTTAAAGGTAGGGAAATTGAAAAACACTGATTTGATTGAAATCTCGAAATTTAATAAAAACTACCATAGATTGATATTCACAACCTGATATAATTAGAAAGCCTGACAAATTGCACATTTGATCGTATAAAAAAAATATGCATTCCCATTTGAAAAAGTCAAGTTACCTTTGATTGAAGTTTCATTAATTGATCTAGCGATTTCTCCAAGTACAAATTTAATTCGAACTAGACCGTCTAACGTAAGCTGACACATTTCATGCTTAGTAACACGGCAAAGTCACAGCCCTCTAAGATTTATAATAGCTGCGATATTCAATTTTTTTCTGACATCTACCTATACCCAAAATTGTGATTTGCACCTAAACAGTTCGCTTAAAGTCCCATGTGTGATACATAAAGTCACACTTAAATGCACCCAGGAATCTAAATATGCAATAATATACAGGGTGTTACATTTAAAAAAACATAACTTTGATATGTCACGCTTTTATTAGACACCCTGTATAAAAGTCATTATTTTTAAAATGTAGCCCAACTTGACCTACATACACTTGGTAAGTCGATTTTTCGAAAAGTGGTATCGTTTGGTCACAAGAGTCCGAGGCGTTGAGCTTGACTCACCCTGTATAAGTAACTGCCTGTTCGCTGTCTCTTTGCGACAAATACTGCTTACAGACATGATTCGCAGCGTATCCTCTACCATCACTGACAGAACACGATTGCTATGTAGCCGGCAGGGCACCAAGAAGCGTGCGCAAGTGTCAAAGTGCCGCCGGTCACCCCGTATCTAGCCTCCCTTGAATTTTTCGCTTATTTCGCTATGGCTGCCACTGTAGGTACCCATTCTGCCCGAAAGCGTCGACTCGCGTATGCACGTGTAGTCTACCAGATACAAAATTTTCTGTGGTTTCGGTATTAGGAATGGGCCGAAATCGATCTGAGGATGTAAGGATGTTTCTTTGAGTGCAATTTGGAATTGGCTGTAGTGGTATGCGAATTATTCAAGAACGAATCCTGCATGGTCCAATATTGTTTAGTTATCTTGCCCATCAAATCAGTTTGAACCGAAAAGTCCATTTTTATTCTCAAATATAAGCAAGACATTAGTTCTTGACAGAAGCAACGGCAGTAGACTCTATGTCAATCTGTCAAGGTAGTGCCTCCCAACCTGTTGCGCTGATTGTTTAATAGAAATAATATACCGCTTATTTTTCAGAAAATACGGCAGATGACTTATCTGCTTAAAAAATAAAAAAACCATTTCTCAATTGTGAAGTTTGTTATATTATAATCATATCAATACTGTGTCAAATAGAGTTCATTAAGTTTGGATTGTTATAATGATTTATTATAATAAAAAAAAAGAGGTCATGGGACGACCATATACTTCTCCGTGGTATTGCCCTGTATGGTTAGTTCTTGAAAAACAGTAAATATTGTAAAAAATAATACTAACGTCTCTAGCATGTGATTCTCAGGAAACTAAAATATAACATACTGCTCTTATGGTACGAGGAAAAAATCTACTACAAATAAATATGAATACAAAGTGTGCTTTAATCCCTAGTGACACTTGGCAGAAGAAGAAATTTTGAAAAAATGAAAAATATAACTGCACTGCAAAATTATTCAGGATGCTTTGTAGATTGAAATTTATGACCGCAGCTCATGTTTTTTTCAAAATACTTGTACTAACTTTGATGATGGGCTAATAAAATGTAATAAAATGAGCCCTCATTCCAAATGAGTGGACTCATCCTATTTCTAAAAGCTTTTGCACGCTCTAGAAAATATGTGAACTCTTTGCGAAAGCTAGTTACATTTTCCTTATTTATAATGATCTAGCTGTGTAAAAGTGAAAATTGTGCTCCACGAAGGATAATGATATCTTCCTTATTCCTAAGGATATACTATTAGCTCGGCCATATTCGCATTCAGCTCAAGAATATGTGATGCTGGTTAGTTGTGGATGATGGCAACATAAATAAAGCAACTCCAGGTAGATTTGCATTGATGAATATGCAAGGCAGACCGACATGCATCATGTATGTCCCCGCAAATGTTAGAGATCGGTTAAAACAAAGGAGTTCCAAGCATACCACTGACGTAAAAACGTGTATATACATGGCATCTCTCAAACAGATTTCAGCCCAACCGATGTCTGATTACCATTGTTAATAACTTGCTTTTTTAGATCGAGTTCGCTCTCATTAGTTGTTAGAGACGAGTGCAATAATGTGTTAGTCCTTCTCACAGATTGTCATGTGCATCAAAATAGAATAGAATCACTTCTGCAATATCTCCAGGTGTTGTTTTAAAAAGGTTATGTTATATAATTCAGCCTTATTTGCTCAAGCTTTAATACATAAAAAGTAGTAATCGTAAATTCTTGGTTAGTTTATTGCTAACTGATCATGTTCAATACTTGTTTAACTAACCATCAAAATTTGGTGTTAGCTTAAAAGCTATGACGTCAACAGACTTTGGAGGTTATATTCGTTAATTTGAAGAAATAATTCAAGTATTCTATGCACATGACAGTTGCCACGCGTTGTTTTTTAGTCTTTTGGTTCATAACACAGCAAATATTGACAAGTGAACATGCTAATGAAGTTATCTCAATTCTGTTCTCAAGTATTTTTATAATTTCTGCTTTAGAAGGATCCTAGTGAGTAATGATCGATATAAGATGTTTTATTTAGAGTTTATTCCCAGTTTTTCTATATTTTTTCGCTGTGTGGACCAAAAGACATGTTCTAGTTACTGATGCTGTCACCAGAGGGCGTGTGGCACAAAAAAATCTTAATCATAACGAGCCAATCTTAAAATGGTTGTTAAATCGCACGATCAAATCTAGTCCAGTGACGTAGGATAAAATCAATGAATTCTGAATTCTTTTTTTGTCTATAAGAATGAGCTCTTTAATTTAAACGATAACTGCAATTAAGCTAAAAAAAATATATAATAAATATAACATCTGAAGGTAAATGATGAGGGGCTTCTCCCGATTTGTGGCATCAAGAGATTTTTGTGACCAACCAAAATACATGACGTGCAATGCTATTGAAGCTGACTGTGGAAAATACCTTCTTTTTTGTTCCTTGCAGTTTGAATTATCTTCTTAATAGAAAAAAAATATAAAGGGGGAGAGGGGGCCTCCAAATTACGATAGCCACCTTTTAATTTTGCTTTTGTAGATTAGATTTTTTGCTGTTATTAATGTTGATTTAGTTCTGCGGGGGGGGGGGGGGGGTTGAGGATTAGATTTTTTGGGCGGCATTTTATAACGTTACGGGGGGTCCGGACCCCCTTTAATTCGTGCCTGCATTGATGCTAGAAATTAGTTATGCTCAGACACCCGCCATGCAAAGGCTTATTTTTTATTTTCTCTTAAAGATTTCATTTGGAGAAAAATAAATTGAAGGATAACCGTTTTACCGATGTTACAGTGTTAAAAAAAAATTCGAGTCCATATCTCATACAAGGTGCTTACAGTCTTAATACAATAGTTTGAAGGTCCTATCAATTATTTGGGGTGGACTCTGGTCTTCACACGTGAACCGTAGCTACTTTTTTGACAGAGATTTTTATTCGTTAAGCTGGATAAATCATTTGGCATTATTAATGTTTTTATTTCAACGAATTGCATGCAATGCTTCAAAAGTTACGATTATTTCTGAGGCTCACTTACTTTTTTTAGTGGATTTTATGACTCACCAAGTAGCATCTATTACTAGCATTATTAGTGTTTTTCACTTCAACCAAATGCACGTAACGCTTGAAGAGTTCTTAGTATTTCAAAAACGGACAAAAATATGAAACTGTCCATATAAATTCAAAACAAAATTTTAAGATATTTTTAAATATTTGTTTTTTGTCGATAAATCGCGGTCTAGTTTATCTCAATTGCAGATTATCTAAGGGTATTTGAACTTATTTTTTCAAGTGCTGTTTAAGTAAATTTAGCGACATTATTCATACAGAACGTAGAATGAAAAGTGCAACTGTGAATATGAGGCAACAGTACAGTTCCAATAGCACAACAGCCTGCAGTAAGTCAACAGCACACTGGACTAGAACATCATTCAGACGGTTAGAACACAGTAGTCTTGTGAGTGACAGATAGAGAACAAATCATTATCAGCATCATCATCGTCGTCATGATCATAATAAAAAAGTGAGAGGAGAGAAATCGTAGCGTAGGTGAGATTGAGATATTGAGCAATGTGAGTGGTGTGTGTACCTCCCGACTCGATCGGAGTTCGTTCTTTCTTTCGCTTCTTCTTCTTGGTGCCGTAACCGTAATTGTCACGGGCGCTCCAGCCCGGGTACAGCTGCATGTGCAGTTGCCGTTCCTGACGCGCCTTCTCGTAATACTTGGCCTGCTCCTCGCGACTCAAAGAGTGCCACTAACCAACGCCATATACCATCCGTCATTTACGTACTCTTACGTTGTTAAGGTACGCGCCCACCAGGCCGTCACGGCACGCGCGGACGTCCCGCACGGGTTCGTTCAAAAATCAATAACTTGCGAAAACCATCAAACCATACAGGGTAAGTCAAGCTCAACGCCTCGGACTCTTGTGACCAAACGATACCACTTTTCGAAAAATCGACTTTATGAGTGTTTGTAGGTCAAGTTGGACTACATTTAAAAAATAATGACTTTTATATAGGGTGTCTAATAAAAGCGTGACATATCACGTGACATTTTTTTAAATAGAATACCCTGTATATTATTGCATATTTAGATTCCCGGGTGCATTTTAGTGTGACTTTATGTATCCACACATGGGACTTCAAGCGAACCGTTTAGGTGCAAATCACAATTTTGGGTATAGGTAGATGTCAGAAAAAAATTGAATATCGCAGCTATTATAAATCTTAAAGGGCTGTGACTTTGCCGTGTTACTAAGCATGAAATGTGTCAGCTTACGTTAGACGGTCGAGTTCGAATTACATTTGTACTTTGAGAAATCGGTAGATCAATTAAGTAAACTCCAATCAAAGGTAACTTGATTTTTTCAAATGGGAATGCATAATTTTTTTTATACAATCAAATGTGCAATTTGTAAGCTTTCTAATCATATGTGGTTGTAAGTATCAATCTCTGGTAGTTTTGATTTAATTTCAAATTTTCAGTAAAACCTGTGTTTTTCAATTTTCCTACCTATAAGCAACTTAGCAGGTCATGAAATATGAACAAAAAACTGTTCAGATGGAACAAAACAACTTAGCAGATAGTTACGGACGAACTATAGTAAAGGAACAAAGTTATAAAAATGACTTACAACAAATCAATTCTAACCAGAAATAGCAGACATAACACATCATCTAAGGTCAAAAAGCAGCTGGAGTACGACAGAAATGGGTATTTTTCACAGCATACCGGCTACTATAATATTGTAAAGATTAACGATTCACAAAACCATTGTGAATTTTGAAATGAAAGGAAATCTACCAGGTAATGTTGCTGGCAGTTTAATAGCTTCAGAATAAAATGTCACATTTCATGATTTAAAAAAATAGTAACCGATACCTCTGACTGGAGTTCTGCAAATTCTTCAATACCCATTAGCAAGATCGCCGAAAATGAAGAACAAATTAAAAATCTGCTCAAATTATTAAACGTAATTTACCTGGCAGAAAATTAAAATATGATTTGGCAGTATTCCTTTTTTTGCGATCTTGCTAATAGATACTGAAACATTTAAAGGACGACAGTGAGAGGTATCATCATTTTTGACTTTGACAGAAATGACTGTTTTATATTATTTAAATGTGAAATTGCGTTCTGAAGATATTTAGACTGACGGCAACGATCGCTGAAAGTTTTGCTTTCATTTCAAAGTGTTTAGTGATTTTGGAAATTTTTAATCTCTAGTACATTGCAGTCGCTAGTAGGCTGTAAAAATTATTTTTTTGTCACACCCCAGCTTCTCTTTAACCTTAGACATGTTACCGCCGTTGTTTCTGGTTAGAGTTGATTTGTTGTAGGGAATTTTTATAATCTTGTTCTTTTACTCTAGTTCTGCTGGTTCTATCTGCTAAGTTAGTTGTTTTCTTCCATATGAATACGATTTTGTTTATATTTCATGGCCTGCTAGTTTGTTTATAGGTAGGGAAGTTAAAAAACACTGATTTGATTGAAATCTCGAAATTTAATAAAAATTACCAGAGATTGATATTTACAACCGCATATCATTAGAAAGCTTATCAAATTGCACATTTGATCGTATAAAAAAAATTATGCATTCCCATTTGAAAAAATCAAGTTACCTTTGATTGAAGTTTCCTTAATTGATCTACCGATTTCTTCAAGTACAAATATAATTCGAAGTCGACCGTCCAACATAAGCTGACACATTTCATGCTTAGTAAGACGGCAAAGTCACAGCCCTCTAAAATTTATAATAGCTGCGATATCCAATTTTTTCCTGACATCTACCTATACCCAAAATCGTGATTTGCACTTAAACGGTTCGCTTAAAGTCCCATATGTTATACATAAAGTCACACTAAAATGCACCCGGGAATCTAAATATGCAATAATATACAGGGTGTTCTATTTAAAAAAACACAACTTTGATATATCACGCTTTTATTAGACACCCTGTATAAAACTTATTATTTTTAAAATGTAGCCCAACTCGACCTACATAAGCTTGCAAAGTCGATTTTTCTAAAAGTGGTATCGTTTGGTCACAAGAGTCCGAGGCGTTGAGCTTGACTCACCCTGTATGACAGCAACAGTGTTGGCAGCACTACATACTCTCACAAAATCCGTGGTTTTATTCACAGATGTAAAACACAATCACGTTGACCTTGAAGAACCATGGATTAATCCATGAATAAATTCACCAAGAAATCGTCGATGTAAAACGGGTATCAGATGATTATTTCACATGCCTCGTGTAAACCCAGCTTAATGCTTTAAATTTCCGTCCGTACTATGACGCCCGTCCGCACCGTGACAGTGTAGTGCGCACGCACCTTTATACTTGTTATTATTAAAAATACAGTAAGCTGTTTTGCTTACCTACATACATCACACTCTTCCACGCTACAATCATTCTTGCGGTGTCATAATAATAGTCCTTTTACTTGCTCATCATCACTCAAACATTCATGTTCACAACAATCGCGCCAAAAATATGATGTTTGAGGCACTATACCAGTGTCCTAGTATAGTGCCTGTGATATCATAAATTCTTTTACGCTACCCAGTTGCGCCTTAATATTAGGCGAAAAGATAATTGATAACTTTATACCATATACAAATTACTCAATTTACAGGTTAATTTCATCACATTCTTACCTCACATACTTCCACACTACATTCAATTGCAATGATTTTTGACTTGACCAGTGTGATATGCTCTTATACCTTCTACCTGTCTAATAGTGAGAGCTACATACCCGTAACTTGAATAGTTTTAGTATTTCCTGCCCAACTATTAGGTGGTCAAGGGTCCAACTTTTTATTATAATACATGACAAATGACTGGAGGGTTCTAAAATACAAGAGGTATGAAGAAAGATCACGAGAATAAATCAAATAATCATGTTGGAAAATAGGAGTTGGGGAACAAGTATGAAAGAAGCCTAGCAGCACCCCAATGATACTATATGTGGAATGGACAGAAAAGCAGACACTCACAGGACTTGTTCACTAAATAGCGGAATTTAAAACAACTTCGCCTTCATATAAGGCGTTTTTATAATATACAAGAAAACACGTTAAACCAAACTTTGAAAGAGTCGAAAAAATGTACTAATCTACAAAAAACTCACGTAACAACACTTACAAAGAAGTCTCACGATGGCTTACCAACCGTGGAAATGGAGGGTCACCCCATAGTCGAATCACCTTCTGTCAAGCTTTTGGGAATCAACGTCAACAGTAACGTGTCCTAGCACGTCCACGTCGTCAGTATTGCTAAAACGGCATCCCAGAAGCTTGGAGTTTTGTTCCACTGTAGGAAGTTGTATACACCAGAGCAACTGCTGCTGCTGTACAAGGCACAGATCCGACCATCGCTGGAGTATTGCTCCCATGTGTGGGGATGCGCTCCGAAGCACTCTCTAAAGCTTCTGGACACTATCCAGAAAAGAGCGATTAGACTAATCGATACGCCAAACCTCACAAAGGACCTCCACAGTCTGGAACATGAAGGAGGGTGGCTGACCTATCCCTGTTTTATAGATTCTATCACGGAAGATGTTCGAGTGAGCTCTCTCAGATAATAACACCACAGGCTGTCCGAACCAGGAAAACTAGAGAAGCTCTGCGAGCTCATCCTTACCAGGTCGAGGTCCTTACTCCCCGAACTAGTCTTCTCCAGCATTCCTTCTTTTGGAGAACTTCGACGCTGTGGAATCAGCTGCCGGGGAATTTGTTTCCCGACTGCTACAATCTACAGCGTTTCAAATCTAACGTGAACTGATACTTATCCTCTCGCAGTGCTTCTACAGCGCCATAGGCTTTAATTTAAGCCTTTGCGGGAGGCCGACCATAAAAAAATCTCTCTACGCAAAAAGGAGTAACCTGATTTTCAAATTACTCTAATTTTCCATTACTACATTTTTTTTCTTTTTTGAAACACAATATTTATCATACTTGATCCTTCAGCAAAAAACCACTAACCTCGTAACCAAATTATTTTTATTCTAATCCGCTATGTTCTTTCGAAAACAAGACCCAAGATAGCATCTATCTAGCATAGCCATGTCCATTCCATAAACATTCGTCCTTAATTGCAAAACACCGCCAAGTTCACAGTCTGAGTAATGGCGACTGGCGAGGTATCTTAGCGTGGCATTAGCAGATATCATCAAACGGGGTCAAAAAATTCCTGGAATGTTTACGTACTCTACAGGTGACTCATATGTACACTTTAGACACCGCACAAATGGGAATAAGGTATTCTGGGGAAGTTTAATTCAGCTCTCTAGAATTGTTAGGACTTTATTAGAATTGATAGATCTCTGTTTGAAATGGAAGATACTCATATACACATATACATTCATACAATGCCTGTTTCAACAAAAATATCTTCATATTAGTAAATCATCCTTTCCATGTTCATCACCATTTTGCACTAGATGACCATACGACGACAGTGAGGTTCTAATTACAATTAGATCTTTTCATATGTGTGTAAAAAATATACTTAAGAATTGAATTCTTTACTGAAATTGTAGCTATTTTAAGAAGTTATAAACGATAGAGCAAATGGTTTCAATAACACAGTAGAAATGAAACACGTTCTTTTATAAAAGTCATACTTTCTTCATTCATTTCACATTTTCATTGTTAGACAAGTACTCAGACTAACAGAATAAATTGAGATTTTAGGAAGTATAGATAAATTTCAGTTTTAATATATCTGTATTTGGTATTGTCATTTAGAGTTTACTAGATCAACATCTGAGACTTGTTTCCTAACAAACCTAAAAATCACTACTTAAATTTGGTAACACAAACATTTTTTGACCTGCAATACACATATACTTTTTGATTGTCAAAATTATTTTAAGTGATTTTATTCTGGAAAATGAGTATCCACCAACTTCCAAATCACTTACAGATTAGAATGTAAAAGAATGACAGTAAGCATTTCATCTTTTTTTGGTTATTATTCTAGTTAATCTGAATACTGTTGCCTCTCCCATACTCACAGTAAACTACAAAACGTTCAAATTGAAATTTTTCCATTATAGCACAAAGTTTCACGAATAAGGAAAGCAGGTATAATCCGTTTCGCCATATTTGATAGCATATTCAAACTGTAAAAACGGTTATTTAAATTAAATGATATTGGCAAAGTTCAATTAAAAAAATATTCAACTGATAAACACTGCTTTAGACTGGCGACTAACAATTGTACCACCAACTTCTAGTAAGTTCATCAAACTGGTGTTTTCATCCTTATTTTGATTAAGGATATCCACTTGACAGGTTTTAAAGGTGTTTAATACCGAGGGGCCGTTATATATTCTAACATGTTGTGAATATTTGATTCATTTGGCTACTTCTACAGTTTATCAAAATCTAAAGGAGATAAATCTTGAGGTTATGGTCAGAATTTTGAAAACATGGCCAGTGGATATAATGGAGACTCTGGTGTTAACGGTCAAGAAACGTCGAATCAATTTTTATACAAACTTGTAAAGAAGCTTAACTCACATTTTTTTGTTTTAAAATTAAATGACCTTGTTCAGGTCAAATGTCCGTTACATTCTATATGTGGAGACAGAGTGTCTAAAGCAGTAGCCTGGCCAGAAGCCTCCCGTGACATCAAAATATAAAGGTATACTTAGAAAACGCATCTGAAGTTATCTCTATCAAAATTAGGTTTATAATATCAGTCGTTTACTCCCTAAAGGGTTTTTTAAATACTCTTGAATCTCAACGAATAAAATATTCTATGGTATGAAGTGTGTAAGTTTTTTTGACGATAATGGTGAGGGTTTCTACCCGATAAGTTTCGTGCAACTCCAGCGTAAATGTAGAAACCTCAAAAAAACCTACTATACCAAAGTTTACGGAATACATATAAGTTGGATCACTCCGCAAAAATATCAAAACGGCCTGCCCCTTACCCCGTCTCCCCGGTACACCGGTAGCAGTGTACCGACGTCAGCCGGGAGATACGGGGCGGCACAAAGTAGAGGTTGAACGTGTTTAACGCGAAGTCTATACAGTGTCTCAAAAATATCGGATTTTGTTAGCTCGGATTTGTTTGCAGGAAATGGATAATATTTTTGGAAGTTTGAGAGCAATAAATTTCGCGAGAAAAGATATTACCAATCAATTTAAATTTATTAACGGATGGAGAATGACAATCAGATCCATCCTTATTTTGTGGTAAACCTTGAAATGTAAGAGATATAAATACAGGGTATCCCACGAGGATTAAGACAAGAAATATGTCGGAACTTGGCAGTAGTAGAGAATTATTATTTTGGACATGTAAATTAGAGCAGATGTTGTGTCTTTTTTTGTCATTGTACTACCCAATGAGGTATTTGTTTTTGGTCACGTGACATTCGATTCAAAATTATCAATGGGACACCTTGTATATTTGTGCCTGTGTTCCTCCCGATAAAACAATTCCAACAAACTAGCACACTTGAGGTCTCAAGTTCAAGAGCTACAGGTACTAAAAGGATTGTATCACACTAAAAGCGTATAGTGAGACAAAATATTCATTCGGTGGTCTTACCATACCACCCAGGGACATTGTAAATTATATTTTAGAGCTCGAAAATATTTTTATTGATAACTTTAACAATTTTGTTTCTACAGTAGCAATTGGAATGACAGTGAAAAGCAAAATGTCAATGATAATTTATTCACATCCATGTGAAGCATTTCCACATGATTATCTTTTAAAATTGTACATACGAGTTCGCATATACTATACCACAAAATTTATAAACTGTGATTTCAAAAATAAGCCAAATAAACAAAACATCAAGGTAAAAATACTACAGCACCTTTGAACCATCAGTTTTTACTTATCTACAAAATAGCTACAATATGTGAAATCATTTGAGATTCATTAGTAATAGTTTTACTAGGCTTTATTTTTAATATCCATTAATGTAACTTAGTGCATTAGCAAAATAAACGTTATATTTGTATGTCTAAATCGGCCGTCAATACATAGTTTTTCAATAACCCTCGTATATACGTACAACCCAAGCATTAGCAAGTCCCCGCTAAAAGACCCTCGTACTTGAGCAAAAACCAACGCAAAAACTAACTGGCGCGTGCGGCCGCGGCATCGCTTTCATAAGAGTTCTTCAAAGTGCCGACGGAGAGTGATCCAACTTATATGTATTCCGTAAACTTTGACTCTACTGGTGGTACGTGTAACATGGAGAGCCATTACAGAACAAATTCAACGGTGACAATGTTATTGCATATGGCGGAACACGGTTCATACTTCATAAATGTGTAATCTGTGAAACTTGAATTACAAAATAAAAATTTCAATCGGAACGACAAAGTAGTTTGTTTGAGCAAGTGCGCACATCCACATCCTACACTCGTAATATAGAATGACCGGCGCTTACCCGCCTTCCGAGGATCTGGTTGATGGCAGCGCTCTCTTTCAGCGTACATTCCGCCACCACTTTCGCCCTCATTTCCTTCATGTACAGCATGAAGGCGTTCAACGGCTTCTTTATGTGCGGCTTCTTCTTCTCGTTGCTCTCCTGAGAGTTTTTTCCACCGCCGCCGTCCAGGTTGTTTTTACTGTCCAGCTGCGACCTGGAAAAGTAAAGCCTGCGTTTCAGTGAAGAGGTTTCTGGCTGAAGTCGTGATGGAATGCAGATTCTAAGATCTTGTTTTAATACCCTCGTAAAATTTTTGTCGGATAGTGAATTTGTTCTGCGAAAATCTTGCAAAAACGGTAGAAAATGCGGTAGATGATAATCATTTCGTCGGTAAGTACGACAAAAAAATTATTTACTAGAATGGCTAAAGGCGGGTTCTAACTGTTCAGTTTCACTGAATCAGTCAAACTCATTCAGCGGAACTGAATCGTAAGAACCTGTCTTAAGATCTTGTTTTGATCCATTCGTAAAAATTTTTGTTGAATAGTGTACTTGTTCCTAAAAAAATATGTGCTGTTGGCTATAATCATCAGCAGGTACGATAAGATGGAACACTATTCGCTAGAATGGATATTCGGTCCTTGTTAAGGTCTTGTTTTAATAGCCTCGTAATATTTTTGTCAAATAGTGAACTTTTTCGACGATGATGGTAGAATGGTAGAAAGTAGGTACGAGTGGACAATCATTTCATCGGTAAATATGATAAAAGTACTATAAAAATACTATTTAATGGTTAAGATCTTGTTTTAATACCCTCGTAACATTTGAATTTCTTCATCCAAAATCATGCGAAAACGGTAGAAAATACGGTAGGAGTTGAAAATCAGTTCATCGGTATAGGTTTGACACAAATACTATTCACTAGAATGGCTGAGGTTTTGTTGTAATACCCTTGTAACATTTTTATCGAATACTGTATGTACTTGGTCCTAGAACATCATGCGAGAATCGTAGAAAATATGGTACGAGTTGATAAATCATTTCATCAGTAAGAACGATAAGATGAATCCTATACCTGTAGGATGAAGACTCTATCTTTGCAGCGATCTTGTTTTAATAACCTCGTAACTTTTTGTGGAATGGTAAATTTTTGTTAGACGAAAATGGAAAATGATGCAAAAATTATAAAAAATACGGAAAGAGTGGACAATAATTTCATCGGTACGTACGATAAAAGTACGATAAAAACACTATTCAATGGCTAAGATTTTATTTTAATACCCTCGTAATATTTTTGTCGAGTAGTGAACCTGTTCGACTATTGGTCTCATATATGGGGAGCTGCTGCTCCTATTACCTGGCTATACTTGATACAATCCACAGAAGGGAAATTCGACTAAGCGATGACCCAACCTTGACGCGCCACCTCCAGCCTCCTTCTGACCGGCGTGCGGTTGGCGACCTTTTTACTTTTTTACCTTTTTTAAAATGAAATCTGCTCATCTGAGCTATAATCTATAATACTGCCACTCATCAAGCTTACTAGATGCACCAGCGAGACCTGTACATCTCATTCCAAGACGGTCGTTCTTCATACATCAAGAACCGAGCGGTACGATCGTATCTTTGTCCCCAGAGCATGCAGGGCTTGGAACAGACTGCCAGGAGGTGCATTTATTGAGCCTTCCCCTAACATAACCTTTTCACAGCAGCGGCGGTATTTAGGTTTTGCCATCGCGGTCTGATCAGTTAAATAAAAAATGGCTAATATCTTGTTTTAACACCTTGGTAACATTTTTGTTAGTAGCCAGTTAGACCACCCTTGATAGTAATTTCATAGGTAAGTACGATAAAATTTGATCCACATAATCCAAACGCAAGGATTTTGTTGTCAAAATAAATATGCCCTTCAAAACTTAACCCAAACATGTTTTTTATGTTTCTTCTTTCGCAGTTCTTCTTGTTCATATGTCGTTATTTTTCGTGTCTTTCGGCAGTCAGAATTGTTAAAAGTATACTATTAAATAGCATAAATGAAATAACAAAATCATTTTGATAAACAAATTATTTTAATGTTCCTTCATTTATTCTGCACATCGCAATAACTCGCCTTTTATATATTAATTTACATACATTTAGGACATGCATAAACTTTATATTTAAAAGAACTTGAAATTTGAACTTTTTATTTTATCAAACGGTGAAGTAGTTTTGAATAATAAATAATAATAAAAAATCAGCAGTCGATGCCGTACTAAAAAAAAAAAAAAATAATAAAAAATAAACTTAACACCAACAGGCATTCTGCTTATAAGAAGGGATTTATATGGAAGAATATTCATCAACCTTCGTCCCATGCGTGGTCCTCAACTTGTATCTTAGGAGTCTTCTATGTATAAAATTAGAAACATTGTTTATAATTAACATGCCAAAAGTGTTTCAAAATCGATGTTTTTATCATATTTGTCTTCATTCTGTCCGTACTGTCCACGGACATGACAAAATATGCAAGGATGTAATTATTTCAGACACTGATATTGTGAAACCTTACTCTATCTGTCTATAAAGGATATTACGTCTGAAAAAGTTTGTATCAAGATTTTTGTGTCCAAGGTATTAGAGGTTTTGGTCTTACATGAACCACGCATTTTGAGTCTTTTATATCATTTACTTTAGTAAGTATAAATAAAATGTTTCAAAATAAGCTCAGATCTTGACAACTCGTCAAATAGTAAATTAAATATTTTGCATCTCAGTGATCCAATTTGTTAAAAATGACCCTTAGAGGCAAAGATAATATGCTCAAAACCAGAAGCTCAGAAGAGATAAATCACCATGGAGATAGTAAAAACTACATTCATAATAAGCAAATCTAGACAAAGCTCCCAATAACAAAGCATGCAAATGAGACAACGATAGCTAATGCTGCCTAGATATTCCGTCTCTGTCTCACCCATTGACGTCAGCTTTGTCTTTGTCGGTGGTCTGCATCTCGTTCCTGATAAGCGCATCAAACCCCGTCGGAAACTCATAGGTCACGTGAGGCTTTTTGTCCAGCAGATTATTCAAAATCTTGTTGCTCCTTCGACTGGTGTCAGGCTTCTCAAACTGCGTCGGGTTGATGTACTGCTGATTGAATATCGTGTTCATATACCACATGGACAGCAACTTACTGTCCAGAAACGCGTTGCTCTGCCGCTCTTTGTTGTTCGTTTCGTTATAAGTGTTCTTCTCGTAAAAGCTACCCGGGTTGTTCTTGCACAGGTACTTCCGCAGCTGCTCGGTGCGATTCAGGTTGTTCTTGGTGAGGTCCATGCCTTCGTCCGCAGGAGGCTTCTTGACCGACAGGTCCTCGGGAAGATCCTCGCTCTTGACCACATCGTCGACTTTGTGGTTGTTGACGCTGTCGACGACTCTGGAGAACGGCGCCACAATCGCGATCGGCATTTTTTTCACGGTGAGATTCAACGGTTCCTCGCCGTTGGCATCCATGTCGACCGTCTGAAGGGGATCAACAAGTTTTTTATGTGTCGCCGTCGTTCATCACCGGGAAAATCGATATGAATGGCCGTCTCGTCGTCGTGGGCCTTTGTTCGTCGCGAGCAGCACGTGGGGTTAGGAGGAGATCGGGACAACACCACCTGGACACCAACGCCAACGGGACGGTGCCGAGGTTGACGCGACCGGACGGTCGAGCGGGAAGTGTGTCTGTCTGTGTCCAAATAGGCCGGCCACCAGATAGTGTTGTTACTTGTTAGATAAAGAGAGGCAGACACGCGCTGCCTGCCGGGGGTGCAATAGATCAGGAAAACGGGGTCGGAATATGCGACTGCGGGCCGTTAAGGGGTCGGCGGGGGTAGGTCGGAGAGGGGGGGGGGGGAGGGGGACGCGCGGAACAGGAACGGCTCCGCGGTCGGGGTACGTTGAAATTCCCAGACGGCGCATCGATAGTATTGTTCGGATAATAGTATTGGACAAAATTAGAGTGACTTAATATTTTTTGTCACTTTGAAAGATACATGAATTATAGTTGCAGTAACGTACTGAATAAAGATTAATATGGAAAAGAAACAACTTTTAATAACAACATTTATTCAAAATAATACATATATTTCCAATAAAATAATAATGATAGAAATAGATTCTAATCAGTGCGACATAATTAGAGTGACTAACCTTATATCTAAGTTAGGTTCAAAATTTGGAGAGCGTAAGTCAGTATTTCGTCCAGTACCCTTTATTCGCAATAACCTGCTGGCATCTTTTTGGCATTGACAAGATTAGGTTTAATATTATTTCTTTGTCTATGGATCTCCAAATATTTTTGATTTCCTGCCATAGCTGATGTTTGTTTGACATTGGTTTGTTGGGAATTTTTTTCTCAACAATCTCCCATAAGTTCTCTATCGGATTTAAATCCGGGGATTGCGTTGGCCACTGCAAAACTCTAATACTGTTTTTGATAAACCACTGTTTAATTATTTTTGCAGTGTGTTTGGGGTCATTGTCGTGTTGGAATATAAATTTTAAAGGCATTTCCGATTCGGCATATGGTAGCATCACGTCTTCTAATATCGCACGATATAGAAATCGATTCATGTTACTATCAATTCGGTGAATAGGTCCCATTCCATATGCAGAAAAGCAACCCCAAACCATAATGTTACCACCACCATGCTTTACAGTACCAGAAACATACTTGGGATCCAATCTTTTTTTATCAGGGCGATGTATGAACTGTGCACCATCACTACCGAAAATACTGAACTTTGACTCATCACTAAATAACACTTTTTTCCAATCCTCGGCAGTCCAATGTAGATGGCGATTAGCAAACAACAGACGAGCATCACGATTCTTTTTTGACAGCAAGGGTTTTTTCGCTGGTCTTCTTCCAGGAAGTCCGGATTCCACTAAGCGACGCTGAATGGTTCTGGAAGACAGATTTTGATTGCCCAATTCTGCCAAAATCTGAGCAGCAGATAACCTTGGACAACCTTGAGAAATTCGTTTGATTCTGCAATCTTCTTGCTTCATTGTTTTTCTCTTCCTCCCTCCTCGTTTTAAGTTCTCTTCCACGGCGTTGCAAATTCTGGATTATCTTGGAAACAACTTGTTTTGATAACCTGAATTGTTCTGTAATAGTTTTTTGTGGTAGTCCAGCCTTATACGCTTCTACAACTTTTTCTTTTAGATCAACAGAATAATGTATACCACGAGCCATCTTGCTTTATGAGCCTCTATCGGACCACTTTATTACCAACGATCCGCACTCAACGGCAAAACCGATAATAAATAAGTCGTTCTAATTTTGTCGCAGAATATTCACGATGTGCTTAAAAAATGTCGATAAAAACACACATTCTTAAAGGAACCTAGAAATACACAAACAAAAAAGAGGTTCGGATGCCAGTGATAAACACGGCATCCCAGTTCTTTCGTAGGGTCAGCACTAACCGAATATGGACAAATTTGAAAAAGTCGCTCTAATTTTGTCAGATACTGTACGTGTACCTTCAAAAACTGTATGCCATATTTCATTCTATTGGCTGCATGTCGGGCTCTCAAATCAAGGTGCTACAAGAAAATGCCGGGAAAAGAATCAACTTACCAGCTGGAGTGCCGAATTTCGGAGGCGCGGGGTTCGAATCTCGCTGGCAGTCGGTTTGTTCCGGCATTTTCCGGCAACACCTTGATTTGAGAGCCCGACATCCGAGCAATAGCATGGAACGTGGTATAACATTCAGGCTACGATTTACTTTAGGGTACAGCCGCTAGGTGGCGCCCCTATATGTCAATCGAAAGGGCTCGAGGTGGGGAGCAATAATGTCCCCGGACACAACACCCGGAAACGAAAGACAAAAAAGTTATGGAGGAAACAATTTCCCATGTTAAGTGTATGGGAATTTTCCGAAAATTTAGGGTACAGCCGCTAGGTGGCGCCCCTATATGTCAATCGAAAGGGCTCGAGGTGGGGAGCAATAATGTCCCCGGGCACAACACCCGGAAACGAATGACAAAAAAGTTATGGAGGAAACAATTTTCCATGTTAAGTCTATGGGAATTTTTCTTTCTCGATAAAAGTGAATGAAATCTTCCACGTAGGTTAGGTTAGGTTTAGGTTAGGTTAGGTGAGGTAATAAATAAAATAAACATGTTCCTTTTGATTCCAATGACTTTTAATGAGAAAATGTTTTTTCGAAAAATTACCAAATTGTTTCCTGCATAACTTTTTTGTCTTTCGTTTCCGGGTGTTGTGCCCATGGACATTATTGCTCCCCACCTTGAGCCCTTTCGATTGGCATATAGCGGCGCCACCTAGCGGCTGTACCCTAATTTTTCGAAAAATTCCAATACACTTAACATGGGAAATTGTTTCCTCCATAACTTTTTTCTCTTTCGTTTCCGTGTGTTCGGCGACATTATTGCTCCCCACTTTGAGCCCTTTCGATTGACATATAGCGGCGCCACCTAGCGGCTGTACCCTAAAGTAAATCCTTACCAATGAATTCCCTACACTGTGTCTGTGACGTCTAGTCGAACACGGTCGGAGATCAATGCTGACCCAAGAGATTTCGTTCGATGCCCAGATACGAGCCACTCTGTGCTACCACAGTGAAGAGAATTCGATGCTTCTTGGGTTGAATTGGCATGACCGCCATGGCTCAGCTGGTAAGAGCGCCGGTCTGGAATTTCGGAGGCACGGGTTCGAATCCAGCTGACAGTCGGTTCTTTTTCCTGCATTTTCTGGTAGTACCTTGATTCTAAAACTTCGTTCCGACGTGTTATTTTCATAAAAGTCGTAGCCCGCAAAGTAGCCTATCGGCTGATGACTTCCAATTTATAGCAAGAAGGTCTGTGTAGAAAAGGCCACTACTATGTCATGCAAGTTGTCCCGTGTCCTAGTCCCGTCTTTGACATGACCTCAGATATGTCGGTCGTCAACAGACATTTTACAGTTCGCCTCCACTCCTGAGAAGAGTGGAGGAAACTGGTAAAATCTTCACCAGGCCAAGAATGCTTCGTCTTTTTTTATGGTTAGCGAGTGGGTTAGGGTCGGTGCACGTTAGATTTGAAACGCTGCAAGTTGTAGCCGACGGGAAACAAATCCCCCGGCAGCTCATTCCACATCGTCGAAGTTTTCCAAAAGAAGGCCGCTTTCTGATTTGTCGATTCTGGAGCGGCGCGGGATCTGTTAGCTCGGCACCGAAACGATGCCGCGCTGCCCTCAGCTACTCACCTATCTGTATATTCTCGGTGAAAAATCCTGCAGTATCGCTTTGAGCGTCCTACATAAATGTCGTCTTCAAGCGATGCAGATCTTCTAGTGTGTTATTTATATCGTCTACGTAAAAAAAGAAAACATTATTGGCGTCATCCTTACATCGAGAAGAACATTAATTGTCGACTTTTTGTTGCGGTTCAAGAACTTTACCAAGACGACTAAGAATTTTTATCGATGTATAGAATGTCAAATAAATGTTCGAAGAGCTTTTGAATTTGTTATCACCAGTGTTAACAAAGCAACATACAAGATTTAGAAAATGCGTGACTACTGATGAAAGAATGCGTGCAGCAAAATGCCGACCGGCTCCTGGACACGCGTCCCGACTGACGGTAAAACGAAACGATCCCTCTCCGCGGCCGCACTTTCCGCGTCAATCAGAAAACGCGCATTGAAATATAGGTGCTCGGCAAGCTTTCGGTACCGCGTATACCGAGCGAACCGAATCCGCGCCGCTCCCGCACCGACAAATCGGAAAGCGGCCTAAATAATTCTGGAGGAGACTGGTTCGGGAAGCAGGGACCTCGACCAGGTAAGGATGAACTCACAGTGTTCCTCGTTTGGACGATTGTCGGTGTTATTTACCGGGAGAGCTCACTGGAACATCTTCCGTGATAGAATTTGTAAAACAGGGACAGGTTAGCCACCCTTGTCCGATGTTCAAGGCTGTGGAGGTCCTCTGTGAGGTTAGGCGTATCGATTAGTCTAATTTCTCGCTTCTGAATAGTATCCAGAAGCTTTAGAGAGTGCTTCGGAGCGCATCTCTACACATGGGAGCAATACTCCAACGTGGTCGGATCTGTGCCTTGTAGAGCAGCAGTAGTTGCTCTGGTGTGTACAGCTTCCTACAGCGGAACAAAACTCCAAGCTTCTGGGATGGCGTTTCAGCCATACTGATGACGTGGTCCTGCCAGGACTTCAGCGACTTCCAAAATACTGCCATCCGCGAAACGTCGGCCTCAACGCTCAACGATGCCTAAAATCCCAAAAACCAAAAAATTCATTGGACGACGGCTGTACGATAGGCAAATAGTTGATGTCGGAGCCGGTCCTGTACGAAGGGAACGCAGCCGCGCTATATACGAGCGCTTTGAATATCATTTCCCGGTAAATGTTTTCCTGGGAAATGGGAAGTCGCAGGTTGAAGACTCATTTCGGAGGATGAGATACGGAGTCAACAGCAAAGCACCGATTCATATGCTATACGAGATTGTTTTTCTCAACAACCAACGTACTTCGTGTATGATAAATGTGATTGATTGAACATATTGAAGACATGTTCAATATAAGTTTTTTCTTGAAGCAGTAGCATTACAAAAACCAGCTTGCATTCTAAGAAATATATATCACTTGAAAATGAAATAATATACTAGCATATTTTACTTGAAATAAAAATATACGTACATGTAGACCTTTTTGACAATCACAAATTTTCACGAATCTATTATAAAAATCGTAGTAACGTAAAATAGTGCTGAATGAATGAATAAGGACCAGAGGCTATCCAGCACAGAATGTGACTGGTGCATAGGCCACACGATGGGCCCTTTTGCGCCTCTATCCGCGCTAGTTCCTAAGACCTGCCCTTTTAGCAAAGGCAAGTACATTCTTAGGTCCTATCCATTTTATCCCTATACCAATAGGGGAACCATCCAAGGTTCTTGAGCCCAGCATAGTCTGCCTGTGATAACCCAGGGTTTCACAGCGACACAAGATGTGTACCGAGGATTCTTCCTCTTTACCACACCACGGTGCACGTTGGGTCGTTGACCACCCTCATCAGGAACAGGTGACGCCTGAAGGTGTTGTGACCCGTTAATAGGCCTGCTAGCAATCTCAAGTTATTCCTATCCAGAGAGAGACAAAATCGTCCTATTCTCTCTGCAGGCCCTGCTAGTAGTTCCCGAGCTTGACGGAGATGACCAGAGATGTTGTTCCATCTCAGAGTGTGTTGATTCTGGATCCACTCTCCAGTTGTTTTCCTAATCAAGTTTACAGATAGTCCTAAGGCTGGTTCCGGGCCCACAAAACTCTTGCCGGATCCCATCCTAGCCAGATGATCCGCCATTTCGTTACCCTTTACCCCAGTGTGCCCAGGTACCCACATCAGTGATACCTTGTGTTTAGCTAAGATGTCGTCAAGAGCCCTCCTGCACTCCAGGACCAGTCCCGACCTTATTTTCCAAGCACTCAGTGCTTTGATGGCTGTTTGACTGTCAGAGACAATCACAAATTTTCACGAATCTATTATAAAAATCGTAGTAACGTAAAATAGTGCTACTCACGTATAAAAAGGAAAAAAATTGGGCTATAAATCTTATTTCCGGAATTAGTGAGAGTCCTTGGTATCATAATTATTGTGAAATATTTAACACGGCAAGGATTTTCAACTATATAAGTAGTTGATGGGAAGGCGAAGCTGAACCAAATCGGAAAACACTAAAACCTACGTCCTAGAAAGCTTCTTGTTGAACTTAGTAGACGTCTTGGTGATAGTCAGTATGTCTGACCATCTCATTAAGTATAGTGACCCCTGAACTCCATCGTGCCGAATATCTGAACCTTAACAGAGTACATGTGTCCAGAAAGTGGAACGCTGTCTCGTCCTCCATGGCTAGTGATAACCCCCACCAAAAGGTTGAGTGTCTTTCTGCCTTTATTCAGAAGTCATAGCGTCCGGCTCTTATTAGGGCCTATACTATGAATCTCTTAGTTTGCTTGGAGTCATCTCTCTTTAATCAGGATTTCGCCAGTTCTTTGTAGGCCCAGTCGTCCAGGACAACATTGACTACTGTAGGATGGTCTAGTGATATGGCCAGTTAGATGGTCAGCTCTCTCGTTACCTGGTATACCAATGTATCCAGGGACCCACAACAGGGTCACCTTCTCATTGCTTGCTAGTTTCTGAAGGGCGACAGAGCATTTCTGAACCTGAGCTGATCTGGCCTTCAGAGCTGCCACCGATTTCAGACCTGACTGGGTGTCAGAGCTTGGTTCTTCGGCTTCCGTCGAGTGTATCACTATCAATATGGCGTACACCTTCGCCTGGAAGATAGTCTTGCAGGTCCCCAGAGCAAATCTTCGCGGCACTCTTTTTTTCCTCCAGGCAGAAATCTGCTCCCTCGGATCCCGACTACTTTGAGTGGGGCGAAAATTCACTCATCCAAACGTCCGCGTCCCTTTCTGGTATGTCGTGTTTGTTATCTAGACTAAGGTCTCTTTGGGAAGAGTCCCACCCTAAAGGACGATATCGGGAACAATTATATAAAATAATCAACGTTATTTCAACAAAATTAACGGTAAAACGTAAAACTCCATCCTCACGTAAATATCAATTGGTCAACGTTACTATCATGACCGACGAAAGTAGTAAACGTAAAGTATGTTCATGTTACCATTCGATGCCCCTTGCATAGAATGTTATTAAAATTTTATAGGATGTTAATATGACATTTTTAGATGCCATTACCTGTACAAGATAGTATGCAAATTAGTTATTCTGGTATCGGAGAGAACTTTTTATGTGTGAATAGGATCCGATTGCGAATTTACAACGAGACAACTAAAAAGCCATAAAACACTTTTTACGAGACTTTTTTTTTCAAATTCCGAAACAACGTCTTTGGAACCGTTGCAACATTGGGCGTGATTTATGCGAGGATATAGAAATTATTCATGAATTGGAAATGAGCACCAACGATAAATTATCCCGGCTCAAAATGCCTATTCAAATAAAGTTTCGCTAGGTACTAGCGGTGTTTGGTTTTTATCAGAATACAAAAACAACTATCCAAGAGTTGACATTTCAGTAAACCTTGGGAGGTATACCACAGTCTTCCAAGCAGAAATGATTGCCATAGAACTGGGGACTAATCAAAAGGCCCCTGACAAACAGATCTATAGAGATCTTTTCAGACAGCCAGGCTGCACTGAAAGCACTGTGCTACAGTCGGGATGATTCAAGACAAGTATGGAACTGCATGAAGCATTTGCGGGCATTGCAAAAAACACCCCTAAAAAGACCATCTCAGACTGGGCAGAGAAGAAAGCACTCATGCACTGGCGAGATACACCAGGGCTGCTGCACCTGAAGGTGTTCATAAGATACCCCTCGAGTCAGGCCACCCCGAGGATCATGGAATGTAATAGGAATGATCTCCGCATTCTGGTTGGTCTGCTGAGGGGACATGGTCGTCTGAGGAACCATATGCGGAAGTTGGGTCTTGAACAAACTTCAGACTGTCGCTTCTGCTACGTGGAGGATGAAACAGCGGAGCATATTCTTTGCTCCTGTCCAGTACTCGAGAGCGCTAGGTTCCAGACATTTGGATTTGCCCAACTGGAACCTCATGACTTCAAGGAAGTTCCACCTTTCACGTTGATCGCCTTCGCAAAGAGGTGCGGTCTGTACGGTGATCTCTAAAAAAGGTGTGAGCCACAATACACACAACTGAGTCGCAGTGGAAGGAGGCAATGTTGCCCCACACACTTTCAACCTAACCTATCCTAACAAACCACCCTAAATTCTGCTTTATCCGCTTTTGAAACAACATGATCCTCAACATTTGCACTATTATACCGGGATAAAGTGAAGAAGCTTACTGCATAGCAAGTAGCGCCCTCTAAAAGTGCCATCCGAACTAAGAATAGACTTGAATTTTTTCTTACCTCAAAAAATTTCGTGCCGTTATGTCACCCTGTTAATGAATCATTAATTAAAAATGAAATGATAATTACAATTTTCGTACTTGTAGGTAAGTTTGATTAAATCTTAATATTTTTAGCCAAAGGATCTGCAGTTTTACTGTGTACAATTAGTTAGCTGACACCCTGTACATTGTCACGAGAATGGTCTTCAAAATAATAATTTAAAAAACTTTAAAATACGAGTTTTGTTTATTACGTTAATCATGTTTTAAATTCTTTACAAACCGTTCAGTTCTATGATATTAACTGATTTTCTCACCATTAGAATTATGTTTTAGTTTTATTTATTTTCGGTTTTTTTCTGTCTCATCTAACTTACAATTTATCGTAAGTTGAAGACCCAATTAATGGTGAATGCTTCGACTAAATAAACGATCGTAAATTGACCAGCGCGAGTCTAAAAAGAGGTAGAAAAAATAAGTAAAACAAGGACGTTAAATATTGTCTGCAGCGATTTTTCAATCACGATGCTGCACCGTCTGTAATTATTTTAAAGAGGCTTAAGGTATGGTAGGAGGCGCCCTCTACATGTGTCATCCAAACTAAGAATGAATTTTGATTTATTGCCTCAAGAAAACCCGAGATTCTAGTTTCGTGTCATTACGTCATCCTGTTGATAAATTATTAAGCAAAAACAAAACGATAATTACAACTTTGATACCCTTTATATCGGTTATTACCAAATTTTACAATAAGGTAAGTTTAGTAAAGTAAATAAAATTGCTAGAGTTACTCCCACAATTCACTTGTGTAGCGTGTGCACGACGTCGTTAGAGAAATATTGCAGCAAAATACTTGCACATAAAGGACTTGCGACTTGCTGAGAGCTTGTAGTGTACACGGTTACTCTCAGGAAATTAGTTTGCCACAAGAATTTCGAGACTGCAGCAAGGAGTGTTGTAAATCAAATATGGAGAAGTTCAACTGGACGAGAGAAGACCCGTGCCTTTTAATTGAAAATTTTGAATTATATCCCGAATTATGGAATGTACATACTACATAATTTAAGGACAGATCAAATAGCAGAATGCATTACAAAAATTGGCCAACTTATTAAATACTTTTACAGCGGAAATTCAAGGGAATAATTTGCAAGTTAACCAAGAATGGAGAAAAAAAAGTGGACAAGGGACTAATGAAATATATAAGAGTACTTGGGAGTTCTTTGGCTCATTAAAGTTCATGTATAAAGTAGTTCTACGCTGAATCCACTTTCTCACCCAACATTTTCTCCGCCTTTTATTATCTTTCTCTTGTTTTCTTTTTTTATATTAAATATATCACAACTACCGCAGCAGCTACAGATTTTGCATACGACATCTTATCTATAGTGTACACGGAATCAGAACAATCAAGCCCAAGTGAAATTGCGAAAGCAATTTCCTAGATTAAATTTGCGAACAATTAAAAGATAGTGTAGACAAACAAGCAAGTACTCGCTGAAAAAACTATCACAGGTTACTTGCAAGTGGACACGAGGCTTTAAATCTTAATATTTTCTACCCAAAGCATCTGCTCTGTCATGGCCGTCTCTACTCACTAGGCCGGAGCATTGAAATATGGCAACGTTGGAGATCAGGCCGTGTTTTCATTTGTTGTTATGTCATATGTATTCTTCCAGGTGCAGAAAATATGGTTGGAAGGTGATTATTAATTTGTTTCTAAATATTTACCCGCACAAACGAAACTATAAAGATAACAAGATGCCTGCAAAGCGTGTAGTACCAGGTTGCAGCCCAGTAGAGGACTACCAAACCATGGCCCAACATCACCTTATTCCAGATTAAAAAGAACGTTGCAAGGTGATTTTTAATGCTTTCTACTTATTTACCTGCACAAACGAAACTATAAAGATAAAAAGATGCCTGCAAAGCGTGTAGTACCAGGTTGCAGCCCAGTAGAGGCATGAGTAGAGAACTACCAAACCATGGCCCAACATAACCTTATTCCAGATTAAAAAGAACGTTGCAAGGTGATATTGAATGGGTTTCTACTTATTTACCCGCACAAATGAAACTATAAAGATAAAAAGATGCCTGCAAAGTGTGTAGTACCAGGTTGCACTAGCAATTGTGCGTCCCATAAGGGACAGAAGTGGGTAAAAGGTATTCCTCGGAGGGCTGTTTATATTTATAAGGATAAAGACAATAATTGACAAACATTTCAAAGGATAAGACCTATTTTAAAGCACAATGTGGTACCTATAATGTTTTCTGGACCTCCCAAATATCACAGAAAGATACAGTTAATAGAACTCATCTGGGCATGGCCTGGGGCATACCTACGAAAGCATTTGATAGTGAAAGGGAAATCAAGACCAGCAAGAATGGCTTCACAGTGACCTAATAGTGAATTTTTCTAGCTCAAGTGATAATTTACAAAGTAAATTGAGTGTTCATTTAAGTGGAAATGGAAGTGGCGGCAGGAAACAGGTTGCGTTTATTTTTATTTTGCAGTGTCTGACTGTGATGAAAGAGATATCAGATGTAAGTGGTATTAGTAGTAGTAGTTCTAAAAAATATTTTTCTTAATTTATTAACCGAGATGAACTCTAATACATATAAAATGTTAATAATTATTCTGAAACTATAGGGCCACTATTTGACAGCTAAGCCACGTTGCCACATCTAAGGCTCCGGCCTAGTGTAGAGTCGGCCATGGCTCTGTATCACGAATTAGCGAACATCCTGTGTAAGGCTATGTGTCCATTACTAAACGTTTCACAAACACTGCCACGTCCACGTGCCTGAAATAGCTCTATTCAGTAGGCTAAAAAGGGACGTGCACTAATAAATTAATCAAGCAGTCCTTGACCCTTCGCCGTATCGCAGCCAGCTTGATAATGTACAGCCCGGGGATGTCAGCGAACACAGAGATGCAGGGGTGCAGCTACACAACATCAAAATCAATAATTCACTGTGTACACTCCTCGAAACGAGTGCAACAGGCCCTAATTTCACCGGACTATAAACGGCCCGAAACCCCCGTTTGATAGATTGATCCTTGCATTTATCATTTCATCCTTTTTGCGCACAAAGGGCCGACATGTGCAGTACAAAGTAGCAGTTTTCTTCGCATCCCTGCGCATTTTTAGGTCAAAGGTATGAATCGAGACACTCAAAGCGATGCGTTTGAGGATGAGATGTTTTAAGAGCATCTAAATCGATTTTGATTGCTTGGATTTAGAGGTTATGCGTACTTATACAAGAATGGCGGGAAGTTTGAAAGGGATTAAATTAAGGACAGTTCTCTCCACAAATAAAAATTTTGGGGGTAGTAATTAATGGCTGTTTGAGATTCACAGATCAAATTAAAGAAAACTGCTTACATTCTTCGGACATATACACAGAAGCGATAATATGGAATAGTTCAGGGTCATGCTCCAAGTGGGCGGCGCCGTGGCCGTTCACCTTCACGCTGGGTGGATATGACAAAACAGCTGCTGGATATGAGTAACAAAACCGCCTCTGAACTGACAGTAACTCGCGAACGATGGCGAGCTACAGTTCTCGAAACTATACATAATATTAGTGTCGGAAACACTCTAGCTCCGACTTAATGCATTTTACGAGTTCACAACACAACTGTTAAGACATTGTGACTTTGATGATGATGTTAGACTACGAACTCTTTATGCTAGCAAGTCACTAATAAATTTTAAATTAAGGAAAAAAGCTTTGCAAGAGTTGTATCATCTGTTGTTTAATTACTGTAGCGTTATGACATCCCTGTCTTCATTTCGTATAAAAAAATTGCTTGCAAATTGTTCAAAACAATAATACTCACATATCAGAATCATACATACGTACATGACTCAGTTAGTTACCCATATTGATTCGGGTGGTTAAATACCCCTACCTTGTGTTTATAGATATATTGTTGCTAACGTCCAACCTTTAGCTACACGTTTTAAACCTTAAGTACTCGCGAGATGTACCCTGTACACCACCTGCATATATATCTTAGATAATAAATGCCAACAAACTAATTGCAAAATTAGTATTAACACTATTAACGATTTTATTATTAAAAATCACTCGTTTCTTACCCCTGGAAAAAAGGTTCAACATAGTAAATATTATACTGAATACTTTTTGTTTCGCTAGTACACGCACATTTATATAGCTCTTTTATTAAAAGAGATTGTATTTGAATAACTTATTAATTATTAATCTCTTTAATATTCTTTTTTGCCAAATTTGGTTCCAACGTGTGTAACATTCTTGAAACTGCGATATAAGTGTCAAAGTAGCTGTTAGCTAAATTTCGCCACAGGTGTTCACGCTATGTATATAATTATATATTGCGCGTTGTGAATAGAGACGAGTTTATTATTATTATATTCAGCTAATATTATAGAATTTCACCTCAATGCAGTATTTTTATTTATAAAAAAGAAATATTTTTGGAACGGGGATTACTGTCCTTGTTTTGAGATCATGCAAAAGCTTCAACTGTGTCGTTTATGATTACTATTGAAATATCTCGTGTTGAAAACAAATAAATAATCTTTTCTGTCCAATCCGTAGACTCTTAAACAAGTAATTTTAACTTTGGATTCAGATCCTAGGAACACTCGTCATAAATTAATAAAATTCACAAAACTGTCTGCGAAGATATATAAAGCGACCTTGTGACAACGTTAGGTTGCTTACGGTTCCACTCAAAAAAGTATTCATGAAAATTCAAAGTACCAGAAGCTCGCAACAAGATTTGAAAAAAATAATGTTTATGCCTTGATAATTTAAATCTCTTGTTATCTTCAAAGGAGAAGAGGAACAAGTTCAACAGACCTACTACCAGTTTGTTTTTATGAACAACACAGTATATCTTTTGTTTAGGTAGATAACTAATCATAATTTTACAATATTAGTGACCAAAAGAATTACATCCTTGTTCATTTTGTCATGTCCGTGGTCAACAACACATTTTTTTAAATTTAAATGAGAAAGAACTTCGCCTGTAGAATATGAGGGTACGTGAAACACGGTGCTTGAAAATGTTGAAAGGTGATCCAAGTTTTTTACTTTTTAAGGTTTCAGCAAGGAATTTTGTGGAAAATATAGAGCAAACTCTATACTCAGAAAAACAAACTTCTTGATTAGATTGAATACCCTCATACGTGTCTTTTGGCATAAAAGAGATGGTAAACAAACTAACAAACGATATTGTGACGACATCCTTAAACGATCTAAGTTTATTCCATATAAACTGAACTTAACCTCTCTATGATTATATCATACCAATAAGATGACAGATAAATCTGAATGAAAAAAGGATATATGAAGTACTAAATGGGCAAATACCCTCATGCTCATGTCAATACGCTAATAAAGTCCTTGGAACGATATACTGTTGATAATGATGTTGATGACGACCTTCTGTCATGCCATCCCATTGGTTGACAGAAGTGCAGCGTTGCACGCGTCGTGATGAGTAGAAGTTGACTCGATATAATAGCGCTTTCAAAATCAATAACGTACCTATTCACATCTCTTTTGGTGACGTTTATCTTGGTGCATCTGTCATAGTCTTTCCAGCGGATGCCACAGTTGCATCCCTGTTGTTGCTCCGCTGCTGGTTCAGCCGGTTCGTCCTCCGACTCACTCGTGGTTTCGTCCATTTTCAGATGAGCTAGATGCACTTTTCAGACAACTGTTCACCCATTATAGCATTTCCACATGGTTCTCTTAACCAAGAGAGCCGGAAACGTTGGCAAGTTTGGAAACAGAACTATCGATTGATGTGGCAGAAGGGAGCTAGGCTTGTTCTCCATTTTCTGTTTTCCGTCGTCCGCAGTGTTGCCGATTTTATTTTGGGGAAATGCGAATGTTAGAGTAGTCTTACTTATTGTTTGAACTGTTTCGGCTGCATATCAGCGAGCTGCTAGAAATAACATCCTATCTAGGCAAGCTGCTATCATCCCAGGAGACGGTACGTCGGCCACAGCAACATGTTTCATAGACCAACGTAGATATCAAAGCAATTGTCGAGTGGGGATTAGTAAATACAGTACAGTTTAACGTATAGAAAACTCAGGCAACAACACCGATAAAGAAGTCTCACGTTGGCTTAGCAACTGTGGAAATGGAGAGTCACCCAATAGTCGAATCACATTCTGTCATGTTTTTGGGGATCAACATCAACGACAACATGTCCTGGCACGACCACGTTGTCAGTATTGCTAAAACGGCATCCCAGAAGCTTGAAGTTTTCTTTTCCGCTGTAGGAAGTTGTATACACCAGAGCAACTACTGCTGCTCTACAAGGCACGGATGCGGCCATCGTTGGAGTGTTGCTCCCATGTGTGGCGATACGCTCCGAACCACTCTCTAAAGCTTCTGATAACTATCCAGAAGAGAGGCATTATACTAATCGATACGCCTAACCTCACAAAGGATCCCTACGGCCTGCAACATCGAAGAAAGGTGGCTGACCTATCCCTGTTTTACAGATTCTATCACGGACGATGTTCGAGTGAGCTCTCCCAGATAATAACACCGAGGGCCGTCCAAACTAGGAACACCAGAGAGGCTCTGCGAGATTATCCTTACCAGGTCGAGATCCCTACTTCCCGAACCAGTCTCCTCCAGTATTCCATCTTTTGGAGAACTTCGCCGGCTACAACCTGCAGCGTTTCAAATCTAACGTGCACTGACACTTATTCTCTTGCAGCGCTTCGACAGCGCCATATTTGCGGAAGGCAGACCATAAAAAAAGAGAGGGGTAGTTCTGATCAAAGAAAGAAAATTGGGTGACTAAGTTTTAAAGTAACTAATTATAGTCAAATCAATTTTTTGTTTGATAGTAATTCGTAATTAATAAAGTGGCAGGCCGAAAGTTGAACTATGGGAGTTAGTAAACACTGTAACTCCTCTGAACAATCTTGACTGGTTAACATTATTATCAAAATGGTATAAGTTTCGAGATCATTTGAAAATTGCGTCCAATATTCTTTTGACCGAATGTTCATCCAAGAAGAGAATGGTGCTTTCGCTAACTATTTTCAGTGATGAATGCAAGTTTCAACTCAATGGTTTCTTCAAAACTAACGGTTTTGTCATGTAAAATTCGTCAAACGCAATACGTTCAAAACGTGTTACTATTTGCTGTTTGTTCAGATCTGGAGGAATAACTGGACCGTATGTTTTTGGAGATGAGGTGAATGGCGAACGTTGCTATGATAACGCAGTTTTTTATGCCTCAATTAGAAGGAAAAGCTATGGTAGGGGAAGCTTGTTGTTGTCTAGGCTTTATACTTCGACGTGAGACTGTTGGATGGTAAGAAGTACTTTCTAAGAGCGAGATAGATAGTGAGAAAGGGAGTGGTAGATAGTAGATAGAGATAGGAAACAAAATTAGCTATAGCTGGGAAGCGACAAAAGATATATTAAAGCGAAGTGTACTCTTTAAACTGAATTACAAGCTTTCGGATTCCAAAAAGGACACTTCACTTTAATATATCTTTTGCCGCTTCCCAGCTATAGCTAATTTTGTTTCCTAACAAAGTCGGCAAACGACTTAGGCTTTCCTGTAGATAGAGATATATAGAGATAGAGACAGAGAAAGAGATATAGGGGAAGAGAGAAATAAAGAGAGAGAGAAATAGAGAGAGAGAGAGAGAGAGAGAGAGAGAGAGAGAGACAGAGACATACAGGGAAAGAAACAGATAGAGAGTCAGGGAGAGAGACAGAGAAAGAGACAGGGAGAGAGACAGAGAAAAAGACAGAAAGGAAGACAAAAAGAGAGACGGGAGGAGAGACAACGCCTTTCTTGCTACCAATCTTATTGAAACACGAAACGTCTTGAGGTTATAGCATAGACGTTAGATGCCCTAGATAATGTGGGTTTACGTTTTCTATCCATTTTTAGCAACGTTTAAGTTCAGTTTTAAGGATCAATGGAAAACGGGGGTTGATGGCAACATCGCTTTGTACATGAGGGAATCGGGATGCCAGCTGCTATATTTTCAGGGGGAGATGGGCAGACGACGACATCGGGTTTCGAATGGGGGAAACGCGACGATAGCGGAAATAGAACGCGATGAGCGATGCCGACTGTACGTTTTTCGATTTCCAGTTGCATCCTCTCGGTGATAGATGGGGTTCCGTGTATCAAATCGGAAGGGCGAAGTGCTAACATAACATTTTTCAAACATTATTCGAATTTCTTATATCCTTCCTATAAGGAAACCATTTACTGGTCATTTACTTGCAAATTATGAAGGAAATCCTTCAACTTATATTGACCTTAATTGCAAGCGAAACCTTATGCTTTTTAAGATCCTATAAGGATATCCTTCAAAAAATAATAAATATTCATAAATATATGCGTATGTATAAAAGATAGCATTTACTCTAAATAAAAAGGATATCCTTTAAAAATTCTGAGTGCGGTTAGCAACAAATCCAACACCATATTTCATTTAATAAAATGCGTGTGATGACAGATTTTGTTCCTCGGAGGGGTGTCAAGTCTCACTTAACGTCACTTGTTGAAGATTTTAAAGCATTACATCTATTTGAAGAAGAAAGTCTTCAGTGGTTGGCGAACAGATTTTCAGGTGCAACTACATCTACTACACTAGAGAAGGTGCGTTGTCCTCAATCCAAAGAAAGAACATATGTTTGCGCTATCTGAGCGATCGTGGAGATAGTGGTCAAGAACACGATGTTAGGATCTCTAGAATATTGAAGTCCAAAAACTGTCTCACCCGCAAAACAACAAAACAGTGATTTACATTGAGAGCAGACGACAGAAAGGTTCTGCCGGTACATAGAGCAACCCTCGTAGTGTTTTACATTTTCTGGTAGACGGTTCAAAGTCCAGGACATCCTGGGTAATACCGCTCCAAGAACAACAGACAGACAAGACAGACAGACCGACGGAAATAAGTGATCTGGATATTCGTTATGTAGATACCATAGAACGCCTATCGGTGTGGGAAGTAAGAGGTGGTACGGTTCTTAAATACCTTGCCAATATAGAGAAAAATTGAAGAATTTTAAAAATCCCTCCAACTTCACTGCAAGGATAAGGATAATATCTATGTTCTTTTGCAACCTACCATTTTCACGTTGTTAACTTTCATAACTATTTCTATCATGACCCGTAAAAAAATACCGATCCTTAGGAATGCGACAATGCAATCTCCCAAAAACTGGTAAAATTTAGTAGAAATGGAATTTTGACACTACTGACACTATTGCTACTACTGCGTAGACTGAAAAAAGTACAGTTTTTGAAGATTTTGCCGGTAGTGAAGAAAAATAATTGAAGAATTTTAAAATATCTCTAACTTGTGAAGTAATTCAAAGTTTTGTGTACCTCGTTTCTTTGATGGACAATTCGGGTAGCTGTGAAAATGAGATTCGACGACGCATTCAACAGGCACGTGTGGCCATGACAAAGCTTACTAAAATATGGCGTGACCATAACATCACTAAAGCTACCAAAATGTCTGGTTGAGTCTCTTGTGTCCACCATATTTTTGTATGCCTCGGAAACTTACTGTTAAAAAGGCAGATCGAGCTCGCATAGATGCTTTTGAAATGTGGGCGTGGAGGAGAATGCTGAGAGTCCCTTATACCGCCTATCGAACTAACGTTTCCATCTAGTAGATGAGCTAGGTAATCCAAAGAGACTATCCTCCATTGTGTCGACGAGAATGCTTACATTCTTCGGACATATCCACAGAAGCGATAATATGTAGAAATTTGTAGTTCAGGGTCACGCCCCGAGTGGGCGGCGTTGTGACCGTTCCCCTACACGCTGGGTGGACACGACGAAACAGTTGCTGGATAGCAGTATCAAGAGCGCCACTGAACGACAGTAAATCGCGAACGATGGCGAGCTACAGTTTCCAAAACTATTGATAATATTCGTGTCGGCAATACTGTAGCTCCGACTTAATGCATTTTACGAGTTCACAACATGTCTGTTAAGACATTGTGACTATGATGATGATTGTAAAGACAAGGATAATATCTATGTTCTTTTACAATCCACCGTTTTCACGTTGTCAACTTTCATATCTATTTCTATCACGATCCGTACAAAAATACCGATCCTTCGGAATGCGACAATGCAATCTCCCAAACACTGATAAAGGTAAAAAATGCGTTGTCGGCATCGCACACCTTCTTACCGATACGGACAATTAGTCGTTTGCACTTCGCCAAAGTCGTCGTCTTGGTGTTTTCTCTCCCGCCCATCTTTCATTCATAAGGCCGTCCCGTCCTGCTGCGGCCGTCTTGGCATAATGTCAAAGGATTTGCAAACAATGCCTCGGATGCCGCAACTAGAAGGAGCGCTGCTCGCAACAGTATCTGTGTCATAAAAGTCCGTCCTCGTTCCTTACGCACCGGTAATTAGGTGAAAGTATCTGCGGCATATTAGAGGCTTCCTCTGAATGGCGTCATTAGTGCCGTGCCGGTGGGTTGCTCTATTTTTGAGAAATTCGCCTAAAACTATGCCTTTTCGTAGTGATCTAAAGGCATCTCCAGCGTACCTTTGCTTTCATCATAAAACCCATTCCAAAGCAGTAGTCCCAAAACTTAACCTTGTGGGGCACGTTCGTGTCACTTTTCGATATTTCAATGACCAACATTCGATCCTCAATAGTTTTTACAAAGTATGTCTGAGTGTCAAAACTTCTAAATTACTTGCTACTTTACTACCTTTTGCCCGTGTGAGGGCGGGTTAGAATATCTCCCATCGTATATCCTGCGTGTCGTAAAAGGCGACTAAAAGGAACACCGAACTACTGTCGGTATAAGCAATAACCTCTTCTCAACCAACAGCTTCGGGTGGACGAGTTGAGAAGAGTCAGGACACCTTCTTGTCCTTGGGGTGAGAAATTGCCCCTAAGGCGGATGAACCAGTAGATACCATCTGGTCAACGACATGAGGATGCAGAAAGCAAATGGGAAACTACTGCATTAAAGATCTTAAAGATATCCCAAGAGAAACTCGTAAAATGTGTAAATGCATTCTACGAGTTCACATCATGTCTGTTTAGACATTGTGACTATGATGATGATGCACATCAGACTAGAAAACACGACGACGACCTGGCTATGGACACGGAATCGATGATGGAAAAAGCAACTGACTGCGACCTGGACCGACTCGGTGGCGACACGTAAACTATTTATATTTCTAAAACTAACAAGAAAAGTAGCATGAATTCTTTATTTTTTAAAGGATTCAATGATTACAATAATCTTCCAATTACAATAAAACAAAAGTTCGTCGCTTAGAATATTTAAACAACAATTTGGGCTTATCAGTTGCTCTATTTTGGAGAAATTTGCTTCGAATTGCATTTTCGTAATCTAAAGGCATCTCCAGCGTACCTTTTCTTCCATCATAAAACCCATTCCACAGTAGTGGTCCCAAAACTTAACCTTGTGGGACACCTTCAAGTCACCTTTCCATCTCAATGATGCACGTTCGATCCGCAATCGTTTCTACAAAGTTTGTCCGAGTTTCAAAACTTTTAAATTACTTGCTAATTCAAGAGCCTTCACTATACCTTTGGGATTACTCATTGCTCTATTTTGGAGGCATCTCCAGCGTACCTTTTCTTTCACCATAAAACCCATTCCACAGTAGTGGTCCCAACCTTGTGGGCCACCTTCATGCTACTTTTCCATTTCAATGACCAACGTTCCATCCTCAATTGTTGTTTTTAAAAAGTATCTCCGAGTCTCAAAACTTTTAAATTACTGTAATTCAAGAGCCTTCACTATACCTTTGGGCTTATTAGTTGCTGTATTTTAGAGAAATTTGCTTCGAACTGAATTTTCGCAGTCTAAAGGCATCTCCAGCGTACCTTTTGTTTCACCATAAAACCCATTCCACAGCAGTGGTCCCAAAACTTAACCTTGTGGGTCACCTTCATGCCGCTTCCATTACAATGACCAACGTTCCATCCTCAATCGTTTTTGCAAAGTATGTCCGAGTCTCAAAGTTTTTAAATTACTGTAATTCAAGAGCCTTAACTATACCTTTGAGCTTATTAGTTGCTGTATTTTGGAGAAATTTGCTTGGAGCTGCATTTCTGTAGTCTAAAGGCATCTCCAGCGTACCTTTTCTTTCACCATAAAGCCCATTCCACAGTAATGGTCCAAAAACTTAACCTTGTGGGACACCTTCAAGTCACCTTTCCATCTAAATGACCCACATTCGATCCTCAATCGTTTCTACAAAGTATGTCCCAGTCTCAAAACTTTTAAATTACTCGCTAATTCAAGAGCCTTCACTATACCTTTGGGCTTACTCGTTGCTCTATTTTGGAGAAATTTACCTAACTGCATTTTCGTAGTCTAAAGGCGTCTCCAGCGTACCTTTTCTTTCATCATAAAACGTATGTCTGAGTGTCAAAATTTTAAATTACTTGCTAATTCGGCAGCCTTTGCTAGCTTTGTCTTTTCTTCCGCAAAAACAATTTGTTGCAATCCTGTCATAATCCTGGAGGGTTCGTAGTGTAGAAGCCTCTCTAGTGGACTTTTTTCTTAGCTAGTGACTATCATTTACTAAATCTTCCACATTATAAAACAGATTTTACAGCTAAGGCTCCTAGGCTGAGTCCTGAGGGAGACTTATAAGGTTCATTTCATTTTTCTATTTTTAAATGAACAACGTACGATTATCTTTATCATGGAAGGTGTCAAAATTTTTGCATGACTTGCTCTAGAGGTGCAGCCTCCCAATCTGCTCTCACAGCATGTTCCAGTTTATCCAGCATCGTCGGAGGATTAGGTAAATCGAAATGTAGCGACCCATCCATTCCTCTACTTTTTCAATTGGCGATAAATCGGGTGATCGTGGAGGCCAGGAGAGAACCTTGACCTCAGCTTAGCGTCGCCCACTATCGCCTAGCAACCTCTAGATTGTTTATGTTCACATATACCTATTTTCCGTTACTCTTAGTCCATAACAAACATGTATAAATGTATGTTTATGCTCTCTCTAGAGAGAAGAATTATTACTCAGAGGGGGCATCCTTACACAACCAACTAGTCTCTCGCCACATTATTTGCAACACATATCATAATTTTTGGATAGACAAAAAGCCATGATTTGTTTTTTTTATGTATAGTGTTATTTTCGAGATGCCATGTTGATAAATAGCGCCTGTATGAACAACTTCTAGATGTGTAATAGAGAGGGTACTTACTACCAAATTGTGCACACGTTTTCAATGCAAGTAATATGCTGATGTTGTTTTTTTTGCATGAAGACTTTGTCCACACAGCCAGTTACTAATTCAATAATACGAGGTTGCTTGATTATCAGTATAGGATTACTCTATTCGCCCCACAGAGTTAACATCTCTAGAGGGAATATAAACAACAAAATGTACAGGTCGCTGACCAGCCAACATGTAACGGAAATTTTTACAGCTTGACAGCATTACCAGTGGCGTACGATTTTATATTAAAATTGGATGCTCATTAACAGATTCAATTATTACTGTGATGTTACAAACTGATACAAAAAGTTGTATTAGTATTTAGCTATACTTAGAGAGTTACTCTTATTATAACTTGATTGTAACAGTTGATAATTTATTATTACCATGAAGTGTTTCCCCATATTTTACGCTACTGAAAACCAAAACAAAACCTACACTAACCTATGATAAGTGGTGTTCACCGGTTCTTCGCTATTGCAGTAAACTATGCACTTTTTATTTCGTCCCATCATGCAATTATGACAATATTGTTCATAAATAATTTAATTCGCACCACAAATAGTCACAAAGTCACTCAAATATACACTAAAACAACAAAAATCTCAACATACGCAATAACCACAACTACAATGACAGCCACATGACAGCTTTAGGGGACGCCGATTGTAGGTTGCCAGATTTACGACATATTAGAAGTTATTGCGACATTCCGCTATGAAATTTACCATTTTTGAGATTTCGTTAAATCAATGCAAATTATCATCACGTAAATCAGTTACATTGCAGGTGTATTTTAATGTATAGTTAAATACCCAGTTAAATACTTTGAGGAACATCTGTTCAAACTGCGGAAACTGCCATATTTTGAAGAAACTGGAAGGTCCCTAGGCGGACGAAGAAGAGTGGCAATAGCGCTATAGATGTTGGCTGGCCAATATTCCAATTAGGCTCCCTCTAGATGTTAACTCTGTGATTCACCCAATCATGCTGATGGGGATGATGAGGCTCATAAAATGGTGGCTCATCCACCAAAACTTTAAGTGCAGCATCCACCATAATTTTAAACGCCCACGATCCCAGATTTTACGATTGATGAGGCGGATAAAAACTCACAGCAGGATCTAATGACACTAGAATGACTAGGCAAGAAATAAAACTATGACTTACGATAAACAATAAACGTTAAGATAATTCAAGCACTTTATTTTCCGCACCGAGTCATAAACATTTACAACCGAGCCGTTGTTTTATGTTTTAGGCTTCGTCGGATTTTATTCGCGAACCGTTAAACGTCGTCTTCGACTAAAACTGCACTATTACAAAATTGTCCAGTCGGTTAATTGGCTGATGGAATCCGAAAAATTCACTTGCAGACATGAGGAGATTAGCGTGTTACAAGAACGACTGCACAATTTGCTTCAAGTCGTATACCACCAAAGAAGAAATTTCTTAATCATCCCAAAATGGTCGGATTCCCAGTAACCGGCAAAAAGTGCTCTGATTACCGAAAACAGCAACATCGTAAAGCATTGACAGGAATGCATTGCACAAATTTTCAGTAATTTAATTTTGTTTTTTTTTTTTTTGGAGCGCCCGAAATGGATTTTCATAATATTTATTTTTGCAATTTGGTCAAACTGCAACCAGAAAAGGAGTTCGTTAGGGATGTGTATTATCTCCGATGTTATTTAACATTTACTCTGAATTTGTGATAAAACAGGTATTGGACAAATGGAATGGCGATATAACTATTGGCGGAAGCAAAATATCCAACTTAAGATTTGCTGACGATACAACCCTTATTGCTGCTTCTCAGGAAGAACTAGTAGCTCTATTAAACATCTTAGAACAACACAGTGCAGCATACGGTCTTGGTATTAACTACAACAAGACCAGGGTTATGATCGTAGATAGAGAGCACGATAATCATCGGGAAATAAAGTCAGTAGGCCGTTGTGAAGTAGTTCAAAGCTTTGTGTACCTCGGTTCTTTGATCGACAATTCGGGTAACTGTGAAAATTAGATTCGACGGCGCATTCAACAGGCACGTGTGGCCATGACAAAGCTTAGTAAAATAAGGCGTGACCATAGGATCAATAAAGCTACCAAAATGTCGCTGGTTCAGTCTGTTGTGTTCTCCATATTTTGTATGCCTCGGAAACTTGGACCGTTAAAAAGGCAGATCGAGCTCGCATAGATGCTTTTAAAATGTGGACGTGGAGGAGAATGCTGAGAGTTCCTTATACCGCCCATCGAACTAACGTTTCCATACTGGGTAATCCTAAGAGACTCCTCCATTGTGTCGACGAGAATGCTTACATTCTTCGGACATATACACAGAAGCGATAATATGGAGACAATTTATGTACCCTTTCATTCAACGAAGTATAGTTTAAATAAACTCATAACTTTTTAATGTTTAATAATAATAAATAAAAGAATAAATAAATATGAATAATCAATAAACAATCAATTTTATTTTCAAATGTGTGTGATGAAGCTTTCTCCGCTATCACTCCCCGAACTAGCCGAAACGATAGTAAATTTTTTTGTTCCAACACAAAAGTGATTCCAGTTTATCGGCTAAATAAAGTAGTGTAAATCAATAAAACAACATTTTTGAGGATCCTGAATGATTCACATCATATTAAACTGACTTTCTTGCAAGCACTATCAGAAATAGCAGAAATGATAGAAAAGTGTTTTCTCAAAATAGATGTGTTTCCAATATATTTTCCTGACAAACTATAAATTATTAAATAATCAATTTTATAAGTTACATTAGTTTAGATCTTATGTGGCACATGCGGTCACTTTCACCGAAGTCTATCCCACCCTGTATGGTGGCCTAAAGATGCAGTGAGGTATTTTTATTTCAGAGCGATTAAGAGATTTTTGGGCGAGTTTTATTGGTTCTGTATACCCGGAATAAATTGTTCCTCCTCAATTTCGTATGATTAAGAAATTTCTACTTTGGTGGCGTTCGGATTCTTGTTCCGCTAATTCTGGGTGCATTCTTCGGATTATATGAGATAATTAAGCTGACAAGATAATTCTGTATCTGTCTCGCCTCTAAATGGCCACGCATCCGGACCATATCGCTTCTCCGAAGCCATTTTGGGTCTCATCAGTGTCTCCAGGCACTGGTTCCACCACAAAATTCAGTAGACGGTAAAAATATCAACATAAACATCTTCGAAAATCTTATAATTTAGAAATATTTGGTACGATAGGGCCCGATTTTATCAACACAGGAATTATAACAAAGGTTTTGACCAATCAGACCAGTGCAACGTGAAAATTATTCAGTTCTCTTGAAGTTTACCTCAAAAAGGTGAAAAATGACATGCTTTATACAGGGTGGTCCAATAAGCGCGCGGTGCTCCCTAGCGGCCATACCGTTTAAATAAGAGGAAAACGTTTTAAATAAAAAACGTTTCTTTTCAAATGCTCTACATTTAGAAAATAATTTAAAAGATGGCGGACTTCCGGATATACCGGAAGTAGGCATCAACTTCCTTATTTTAAATGGAACACCCTGTATATTATTACGTTTTTGAATTCAGCATCAATTTTTAGGTCCAGTTTGTTAACCATTGTTTATGTCTACGAAGCGTATTTTCGGAGTTATTCAGCAATTTTTACAAAATTTGACGTTTGTAGTACTTTACAAGAAACGTTAATATCTCGGAAACTAAACGCGATAGAAAGATGCGGTTTTCGGTTTTGAGAGAAGCAAGGAACGTATTTGTGTTTCAGTGACATCGTTGTTTCAAAAGAACATTAAATCAATAGACTAGAAATTTTCAAATTTGAAAAGTTAGAAACGTTAAAAACTTTTATTTTTCAAATGGGATGGTATCATAAGTTTCACATCGGTGGATGCAAAATTAAATTCTCTTTCAATTTTGTCTAGGCGCATGTGGTGCTATTTTTGATGGTTTTTAAGATATTTACGGTTTTGTAATTATTGCGTAGGAATTAGAAAAAGCGTAGGTGGCGTGGCTCGCAGACGAAACAATTGGCGGGAAACCTTTCATCCAAAGTGTTTCGACGTCTAATACTAAAATGTGCTTTTGCTCCATCTAACTGTAACCACATTATTCTTAAAAACTCCAGTGGTGAATTTTTCTACAGGTCTTCCAAATTTTCATGTAGAAGATTTTGGAAAACATTAGTTTATTATGCGGTTTCCAATAATACCACCCCAAATGCTTAGACTTCATGCTGGGTGACAACAAACTCCTCAAAATTTGGATTTACGTGAGCGTAAAATATGAGAGAAGGAAACATGTAGTAGTAATACATGAAGATAGTGAGTTCGACATTCTCGCAATTGTAGTTAAAGATCCGCATAGCAGTGCTACAGCAGAAATTAGTCGCTACTTGGGCATTGGTCAAACATCTGTGAACATGATCTTAACGGAGTACATATAGCATCTTTATCACGTGCAGCTAAATCAAGCAGTTGATAGACCTGACTTTGAAAACTGGATGAATTTCTGTAACTGGAGTCATGCTCGAATCCAAGAAGATGCACTCCTTTCGAAAAGTGTGTTCTTTACGAGTGAAGCTACATTTCTTATGAAATTCTTTCATTTTGGCCATGTAAACTGGCATAATTTACATTTCTATACCGACGTAAATCCAAATTTTGAGAGGTTTGTTGACAACCAGCCTCGAGTCTAAGCATTTGGGGTGGTATTATTGGAAACCGCATATTAAACTAAGGTTTTCTAAAATTTTCTAAATGAAAATCTGGAAAACCTGTTGGAAAATTTACCACTGCAGTTTTTAAGAATAATGCGGTTATAGGTAGATGGAGCGAAAGCACATTTTAGTATTAGAGACCGAAACACTTTGGACGAAAGGTTTGCTGCCATTTGTTTCGTCTGCGAGTCACGCCACCTACGATTTTTCTAATTCCTACGCCATAATTACAAAACCGTAAATATCTTGCAAACCATGAAAGATAGAACCACATGTGCCTAGATAAAAGTGAAAGAGAATTTAATTTCGCATCCACCGATGTGAAACTTATGATACCATCCCATTTGAAAAATAAAAGTTTTTAACGTTTTTAATTCTTTAAATTTGAAAATTGCTAGTCTATTGAATTAATGTTCTTTTGAAAGAACGATCTTAATGAAACACAAATACGTTCCTCGCTTGTTTCAAAACCGAAAACCGCATCTTTATATCGCGTTTAGTTTCCGAGATATTAACGTTTCTTGTAAAGTACTACAAACGTCAAATTTTGTAAAAATTGCTGAATAACTCCGAAAATACGCTTCGTAGACATAAACAATGGTTAACAAACTGGACCTAAAAATTGATGCTGAATTCAAAAACGTAATAATATATAGGGTGTTTCATTTAAAATAAGGAAGTTGATGCCTACTTCCGGTATATCCGGAAGTCCGCCATCTTTGAAATTATTTTCTAAATGTAGAGCATTTGAAAAGAAACGTTTTTTATTTAAAACATTTTCGTCTAATTTAAATGGTATGGCCGCTAGGGAGCACCGCGCCCTTAGTGGACCACCCTGTATACAATCGACCATTATGAAGTATCTAGTATCTTTTCAATTCTGATTTTCCATCCTAAATGGGTAAAAACTTGCATTTTCTTGTTTAACGAAGAGTTTAGCATTTGCTAATCTCAACCAATCAGATTCCACAAAAAGGTTACGATTGGTATTTACCATTTTAAAATTTTGTATATTCGAATCTCCCGCGTTTTGACTTGCGAGTTTGAAGTCTGACGGTTGACGCGGAAGAAAGAGAGAGTCGTACTTCAACTACCGAGGTGAACGGACGTGTGCGTGATATCCGTCACCCCGTGTGTAGAGGGTACCTCCAATAAGGGCGACCACAGCCTTACATCGCTCAGCTAACTAGGAATCTGGATAGAGCAACGCAGTACCCAGCTGGGGAAGACATCCGACGCCAACCAACAAGGGGTGAGTCAACCGATGCATGATTAACTTTCAATTCTCGTGAGTCATTTGCGGGTATTTGCCAATTTAGTTGGTCCTTCACAATTGGCTACAATTACTTTATTGATCGAATTGTAACCATTTTTTGGCCCTCCGAGCACGGATAAATAAATCGCGCTATAGTAAAATAGTCTACGTAAAATCTAAATTGGTACGTATCCTTGACAAAAAACGGAGTTTTTTTGTGACATCGGAATTTGTTAGTGTTGCGCGCTGTTTGTAAAAATTGGTTATATTCGAAAACAAGCAACTTTTGGTGTATTGTGTTGGTAATACATATCTGGGGAGTTTTCTGGGCATTTGAAATTGACATTTTGCGAATTGCGTGAGCGCAAAGTTGTTTTGATTCAGTTGGTTACATTCGGTTGGGGGTTCGAAAACCGGCGTTTCGACAATTTGGTGTAGTCGACGGAGATTTTCGAAAAAGAATAACAACTGAAAATTTTGTGATTTGTGTGTGGTTGCCGTATTGTTTGTGTAAAGAAGTTGTGTTTACTAGCAGATTGATTCTAAATTTGATTATTTTGGTCTTGTGTTTACATTGAATCGTTACCTGATACCTGAACATGCCTAATGCAAATGTTGTGAAGTTGCAACGGCAACGCGCGCTAGTTTTAAAATCTATTAAAAATGTTCTTGAGGCGGCCAAGAAGGCTCGTGATAATGGCGAGTATCGGACGGAGTTTTTTCTCAGGTATGGAGAGCTAGATGGGTATGTAACGAGGTTTGAGAATTTGCAATATGAAATAATAGCCTTGGTAGATGAGTCTGCCTTAGAGGAGGAGGAAGCAGTTCATACAATGTTTGATGATATGAGATATTCAATAAGGGGCATTCATAAAGATCTTTCTGATGAGATGATGGCTCGTAGTGAGCATGAAACATCTGCAGTGGTCGTAAGAGAAAATTGTTTGAGGCTTCCCAAAATTGAAATACCGAAGTTTGATGGTGACCTTACAAGGTGGCCTACGTTCATCGACTTATTCAATACTCTTATTCATAGAAATAATTCGCTGTCAAAAATAGAAAAGTTTCAGTTCTTGATTTCTTATTTAGAAAAAGAGGCAGGTCTAATAGTAAGGAATGTGCCCATTACTGAGGATAATTATGAAATAGCCTATAATGCATTAATGAGTCGATATCAGAATGAACGTGTTTTATTGAGCAATTATTGGTTTTCAATTTATAATGCTTCTCCCTCTAGGCATGATTCTGCAGTTGAACTTCGAAAATTGTTGTCAATATTTTCTGAAAATTTGGTGGCTTTAGAGATGAGTAACTTGAACCTATGGGATTTTACCAAATTCAATTTATTGTTGCAGAAATTACCTTCTTCCCTTAAAACGCGATTTGAACTAGAACATAATGGGAATAATGTTCCGGGGTTTGACATGCTTTTTGGATTTGTTGAGAAAACCTGTCGAGCTCTGGAAAATACATCCCTTACTTCCGCATATCAAGGGAGTAATGTGTCTAATGCTAGTGGTGGGTTTAGAAAGAATAATAGTCCTGCTAATCCCAAGGGAAGGCAGACACTTAGTTTTTCGACTGGCACATTAACACAGGAAAAGTGTAATTTTTGCAAGGGTTCACCACATTCGTTGATCAAATGTGATAGATTCTTGCAGGCAGAATGTCGTAAGAGGCATGCCTTTGTCAAGCGGACTAGAATGTGTTTTAATTGTTTGGGAGCTACTCATCTAGTAAATAAATGTAAATCAAAAAAACTTTGTGGGGTTTGTGGTGGAAAACACCATGTACTATTGCATTTTCCGGACACTAAAGTGACAGATTGTGATGTCAGTGGTAGTACCTCTAATGAATCTGAGAGTCATGTTCAAGTCATGGCAAGTAAGTTGTCTGTGCAGCCTAGAATGTTGCTTGCTACTGCACTAGTCTCAATATTGGATTCTGAGGGTAGATCCACCAAATGTCGTGTTTTGTTAGATTCTGCTAGTCAAGCCAATTTTATTAGTGAATCTTGTGTGAGAAGGTTGAATCTTACTCGTAAGGAGTATTCAACCCCTGTTGTTGGCATTAATGGAATGTCATCGAATGTGAGTTCGGGAAAAGTCTCTTGTGTTATCTTTCCCTACAGCAAACCGTATCCTAGCTTCAATTTGGAAGCTATTGTGATACCTCAGATTTGTGAGAAGGTACCTCAAATTCCTGCTGTTGTTCAGAAGTGGAAGTATTTAGAAAATCTTTGCCTCGCAGAGCCTTTGGCTGCACATGATGAAATGGAAATTGATCTGCTTCTAGGGGTAGAAGTATTTGGTGAGATCTTACGTTCCGGTTATGTGAGAGGACAGAATGGTGGGCCACATGCTATTAACACCGTATTTGGGTGGGTGTTAATGGGCAAGTTGGGTGGTGTTTCCACTAATAGTGTGCTGAATTTTCTAACTTCTGTGGGGGAATTGGATTGTACATTGAAGAAGTTTTGGGAAATTGAAAGTATCCCTAAGTGTGTCGCATTGTCTGAAGAGGAACAGCAGGCTGAGGAATTCTTTACGTCATCTTGTTGGCGTATGGACTCAGGAAGATATGTGGTGAAGCTTCCCTTTTCTGAATTCCCCCCAGTTCTGGGTGATTCCTATTCACAGGCTTTACATAGATTTAAGCTGTTGGAAGGACGTTTTCGCCGTGATTCCGTCTTACATGAAGCATATTGTGATTTTATGGCTGACTATTTGGAGCAAGGCCACATGTCTGAAGTTGGGAACCAAGTGGGGTCTAATAGTGAGTATTACATTCCTCATCATGCGGTGGTGAAAAGGAATGCGAATGGTGAAATAAAGCTTCGGACTGTCTTTGATGCTTCAGCTAAAACTACCAATGGAAAGTCCTTGAATGATGTTCTTCTAGCAGGTCCCAAGTTACAAAATGATATCGTCTCAATATTGTTATCTTTCAGGTTGTATTTGTATGTGTTTACCGCGGATATACGGCAAATGTATCGACAGATTTTAGTTGAGGAGTCTCACACTAGTTATCAAACTATTTTGTGGAGACCTAACGGTGACGAGCCTATAAGGAAATATCAGTTGAAGACCGTTACCTATGGAGTAACGTCTAGTCCTTTTCTAGCGATTAGGACGTTGCTGCAACTGTGTAGGGATGAGGGTGAAAGGTTTCCGTTAGCTGTAAATATTTTGGAGAATTTCTGTTATGTTGATGACGCCATTGGAGTAGCAAACTCCAAGGAAATTGCCTTGGATACTCAAAACCAGTTGATTGAATTATTGGCGTTGGGAAAGTTTGAACTGAGGAAATGGGCAAGTAATTGTTCTGAAGTACTTGCTCAGGTACCTGAGGTTCATCAGCAGCCACTTGTATTTGATAAGGATTCTCTTGGAATAAAAGTGTTGGGTTTGCAGTGGTGTCCCACTACGGATTGTTTTTCTTATTCTGTACATCCTCAGATACGGTCCTGTACAAAGAGGAATATTTTGTCAGAAATAGCAAGACTGTATGATCCTCTAGGATTCTTAGCTCCAGTAATCATTGTTCCCAAGCAAATACTTCAGCAATTGTGGGCTTTAGGGATAGGTTGGGATGATGAGCCACCGCTGGAAGTTGCAAACCAGTGGAAAACTTTTGTGGCTGAGTTACCTGAGCTATCTTCGTTGAAAATTCCTAGACATATACTTCATATAGAGGCAAAGTTTACAGAAATTCATGCTTTTTGCGATGCTTCGGAGAAGTCGTATGCAGCTGTAGTTTATCTGAGACAGGTTTCCACGGAGAACAGTATTTCTGTACATTTGGTGTGTGCCAAAACTCGAGTGGCGCCTTTGAAAAGACTGTCGATTCCACGACTGGAATTGTGTGCAGCCTTATTAGCCGCAGAGCTGATTGATTGTGTATCCCATATAATGGTAACACAGAAAATAGATAATGTTTGTGCTTGGACGGATTCGAAGGTAGTTGTGACGTGGGTCAAATCTTCTCCGCATAGGTGGCGGAGCTTTGTAGCCAATCGTGTAGCTATAATCCAGGAGAAGGTAGCTCCTGATTCATGGTATCATGTGGTTGGGAAAGAGAATCCTAGTGACTGTGCTTCTAGGGGGACTTTTCCTCGGCAATTTCTAGAACAACCCTTGTGGTGGGAGGGGCCAACTTGGCTTAAGCTTCCTCGGGATGATTGGCCTGTAACTTGTGTAGGTGAGCCTTCCTGTACAGATGTACAAGAAGAAGCAAAGGTTGTTTGTATTACTATTCACGGCTCTAGTATTGTTTCAGAATTGTTGAATAGATATTCTTCCTTACGCAAAATTGAGCGTGTTGTTGCTTATTGTTTGAGATTTCGTAAAAATTGTTTGTGTCGAAAAAGGGGTTACCCGCGTGAGATAGGTAATTTATCCGAGGCTGAATTGTATGAGGCTATGGTGGTTCTGGTCAAAGACGTGCAAAGAGTTGAATTGGATAATGAACTGCGGAAAGTTCGTCGAGCGGAGGTCTGTCCCAAAGCTATACAGAAGTTAGCTCCTTTCATTGATTCCCAGGGTGTCCTGAGGGTGGGCGGTCGCTTGAGACAGTCTAGTCTAAGCTATGATCGGAAGCATCCAATTCTGCTCCCTAGGAAGCATCGATTGACTTATCTCATTATCCAAAGTGTGCACAATAGGAGTTGTCATCCTGGACCACAAACTTTGCATTATCTGTTAAGGCAGAGATATTGGATACTATCTGCCAAACGGGCTATAGCTTCAGTGTTATCTCGTTGCATAAAATGCTTTAGAGTTAAGCCTCCTCCAGTGGTCCCCATAATGAGTGATTTACCTTCCGTTAGAATTTCGGAAGTCAAACCTTTTTCCCATAGTGGCGTAGACCTTTTTGGTCCTTTGAGGATGTCTTTAGGTAAAAGACGAGGCATTAGTTCTCAAAAGGTGTATGTGTGTCTTTTCGTGTGTATGGCTACTAAAGCAATACATTTAGAAGTTGTGTCAGATCTAACTAGTGAAGCTGTTCTTGCAGCACTTAGGCGTTTTATAGGGCGGCGAGGACGTTGCAGTGATATTTATAGTGATCAAGGTACGAATTTTGTTGGTGCTTATAAAACTTTACAGTTATTGGGTGCTAAAGCTTCTGAAGCTTTGCAAATTAAGTGGCATTTTAATCCTCCAGCTAGTCCTTCCTTTGGAGGTATATGGGAGTCCGGAGTGAAATCTGTGAAAACTCACTTGCGGCGGGTGATAGGTGCGCAAGTGTTGACTTATGAGGAATTGAGCACCACTTTAATCCAAATTGAGGCAATGTTAAATTCGAGACCCTTGTGTAGTTTGAGTTCTGATCCTAACGATGTAGGCAGCTTGACTCCGGGTCATTTCTTGACATTAGAGCCCCTGAATGCTCCGCCTGACGAAGATTTGTTGTGTGTGAAACATAGTCGGTTGAACAGGTGGCAGTTAGTGCAACAGATGCAGCAACATTTTTGGCGGCGTTGGCATATGGAGTACCTCCACACCCTTCAGCAACGACATAAGTGGAATACACCACATAATCCTCCCTCGGTCGGCCAGTTGGTTCTTCTCAAGGATGAAAATACCCGTCCTTTACAGTGGCCATTAGGCAGGATTATTAAGTTATATCCCGGTACGGGAAACATTTCGAGAGTCGCCCAAGTTAAGACGAGTAAAGGGCTGTTAGACCGTCCTTTATTGAAACTGTGCCCTTTGCCGGCACAATAGGCCATGATTTGCTTGTATATGATAATTTGTTTTTTTTTTCTTTTCGTGTTGTGTTATGGGTGGGATAATTCCACTAATTTTCTTTTGTGGGTAATATAGGAATTACTATGATTGGAAAAAATATTTTTTTTTTTATATTTTTTGGTGGGCGGAAAATGGTTACGATTGGTATTTACCATTTTAAAATTTTGTATATTCGAATCTCCCGCGTTTTGACTTGCGAGTTTGAAGTCTGACGGTTGACGCGGAAGAAAGAGAGAGTCGTACTTCAACTACCGAGGTGAACGGACGTGTGCGTGATATCCGTCACCCCGTGTGTAGAGGGTACCTCCAATAAGGGCGACCACAGCCTTACATCGCTCAGCTAACTAGGAACCTGGATAGAGCAACGCAGTACCCAGCTGGGGAAGACATCCGACGCCAACCAACAAGGGGTGAGTCAACCGATGCATGATTAACTTTCAATTCTCGTGAGTCATTTGCGGGTATTTGCCAATTTAGTTGGTCCTTCACAATTGGCTACAATTACTTTATTGATCGAATTGTAACCACAGTACATTTGATCACTCGATTGTTGCTCTATCAAATGATAATGATGACAAGAAATTCAAATTACTGGAGGAACAATAATTTACTATCGATAATAATTATAAATACCTGCTGTATACCTTTGTATTATAGTAAAAAGGAGTAAAAATAACACAAAAGTAGAATAACATTTTGTTGCATTTCACAAAGCTGAACACACGATTTAACTCACAGAGTTAACATCTCTAGAGGGAATGTAAACAACAAAATGCACAGGTCGCTGACCAGCCAACATGTAACGGAAATTTTGACAGCTTGAGGGCATTACCAGTGGTGCACGATTTTATATTAAAATTGGATGTTCTTTAATAGATTCAATTATCACTGTGATGTTACAAACTGATACAATAAGTTGGATTAGTATTTAGCTATACTTAGAGAGTTACTCTTATTATAACTTGATTGTAACAGTTGATAATTTATTATTACCATGAAGTGTTTCCCCATATTTTACGCTACTGAAAACCAAAACAAAACCTATACTAACCTATGATAGGTGGTGTTCACCGATTCGTCGCTATTAGCAGTAAACTATGCACTTTTTATTTCGTCCCATCACGCAATTATGACAATATTATTCATAAATAATTTAATTCACATCACAAATAGTCACAAAGTCACTTAAATATACACTAAAACAACAAAAATCTCAACATACGCAATAACTACAACTACAATGACAGCCACATGACAGCTTTAGGGGACGCCGATTGTAGGTTGCCAGATTTACGACATATTAGAAATTATTGCGACATTCCGCTATGAAATTTACCATTTTTGAGATTTCGTTAAATCAATACAAATTATCTTCACGTAAATCAGTTAGATTGCAAGTATATTTTAATGTATAGTTAAATACCCAGTTAAATACTTTGAGGAACATCTGTTCAAACTGCGGAAACTGCCAGATTTTGAAGAAACTGGAAGGTCCTTAAGCGGACGAAGAAGAGTGGCAATAGCGCTATAGATGTTGGCTGGCCAAAATTCAAATTAGGCTCCCTCTAGAGATGTTAACTCTGTGATTTAACTGCTAAATAACAACCAATAGAAAAGCTTTATCAAAGCCTTCGTTAGAATACGCATGTTGATAAAATCGAACCTAGGCGTTGCTGTAAGATTGACTTATCCTATACTATCCTTGTAGTCTAAGGGATCAATAAATTATTACTATTACTATTAACCTGACTTGTGACATCCTTGTGTAGCTCCTTCACGATGTATAACTTTAAAGCATTCTCATACAACGTAAAGCCAAAATAGATATATTTGGACATACATCAAATATTTTCAATAGTTTGTATTTCACCTCATTCTCAAATAATAAACCCTGCGTGATTCATAGACAGTGATTTCGACCTTTTGTAAGGTAGGAAGTTGGAATTGAAGTTGTGGGAGGCGGCGTGTATGTCGGATTGACCATCGCAACCGAAAAACGTTAATCGGCCGGTTTCACGTGAAATTCTGAGATCAAAAGGCCTCATTACGGATTCCCGGGAAGAAAAAAGGAGGAACGAGAACTAGGCGGAGCGATAGCGTAACCGCCAACGCTGCTGAAGCCCACGCTGTGGCGAACACTGGCGTCGCTCGAGGGTGGAAAAAGGGGGTGTTTTTCACTTTTTAGACGGTTCAGCGTGTCTGATTCCATCACTGATACCTTAAAACCACAACTGCTGTCACATACTGCATGTCATAAATATATTTGTACTTTGTTTTGTACTCTGAGGTTATAGTGTTCTGCATCACTGTTGTTCTGTGACCAGATCCCACACCTAAGCTTAGGTCCGTAATCATAGTCGTTTCTCAAGCATCCCTTAAGTATTTATTACTCAAAGTAGTATTTATTATTAAGTTTTTTTACTTCCCACACCGATAGGTGAGGGAAGTATTGTGATCGCGAAAATTTTCGATTTTGAGATAATACGCTTTTTGGTCGTTTTATGATGTGTACATAACGAAAATCCACGTCACTCATTTCCGTCGGTCTGTCTGTCTGTCGGTCTGTCGGTCTGTCGGTCTGTCTGTCTGTCTGTCGCGTTTTTCTACCCTCGTAATCTCAGTAACCGCTGCATGGATTGTGATGAAATTTGGGCAGCGGTATGCTGTGGGGTCGTAGTAGGTAATGTTCCTATAATTTTGAAAATCGGTGCATAGGCGGCGGAGTAATTAGCAAAAAACAAAAAAAATTAACCAGCTCAATTGTTTAGTGACCTACTGTATACTATCCAGGAAACAGATGGTTGGGTTTAGGTCAAGAAAAAGAGGAAGTCTCTTTTACTGTTTTGCCGACGTTTCGGCCTTTATTAGGCCATCTTCAGGGCACTAAAAAAAAATTTTTTTTTTTGTTTATACTTAAACAGACAAATATACATTACGGTTATAAAAAATTGAATATATAAAATGACAATACACAATAACGAATTAAAAAGGAAGGTGATCATTGCTATTAAAAAAAAAAAAAAGGAGTCCATCACTGATGTAAGTACTACCCGTTTATTGTATATTGTGTATTAAGTTTTTTTTTTTTTAATAGCAATGATCACCTTCCTTTTTAATTCGTTATTGTGTATTGTCATTTTATATATTCAATTTTTTATAACCGTAATGTATATTTGTCTGTTTAAGTATAAACAAAAAAAAAAATTTTTTTTAGTGCCCTGAAGATGGCCTAATAAAGGCCGAAACGTCGGCAAAACAGTAAAAGAGACTTCCTCTTTTTCTTGACCTAAACCCAACCATCTGTTTCCTGGATAAAAAAAATTAAATATGGCTGAAACTTCGTTTTTAGGCGTTTTAGGGGTCCCTGATCATTTTCTACGTTTTTTTGGGTGGGAGTGAAATTGGGGTGGTTGGGGGGTGGGGGGTTGTAAAATTGTAAAATTTGTTGCTTTCATAATAGACTGTCCATTGACCTGTGAAGGAAGACCTGGCGACATAAATAACTTTTTTAGGTCCATCCGAACATTGCCTTGCCTATTACAGAAAGCAAAGGACTTGGCATTATTTCTGATGTAAACGTAGGAGAGTATTCCGTTAGATCGTTGTAACGAGGAAACTGTTGAATTGATTTTAGTGAAATTTTGAAACAGCATTACTACCATGGCGAAGATGGAAAACGCGTATGGTTTTGATAAATCGTGCCAGTGGCGGCGCAGAAATAATAAAAAAACTAAAAATATAAAAACAGCTCAAACTTTGTTTTAAAGCGTTTTAGAGGTTCCTGATCATTTTCTGCGTTTTTTTTTGGGTGGGGGTGAAATTGGGGTGGTTGGGGGGTTGGGGGTTGAAAAATTAAAAAAATTCTTGTACTCATAATAGGCTGTCCACTAAGCCGTGAAGGAAGATCTAGCGACACAAATCACCTTTTTAGGTGCATCCGAACATTGCCTAGCCTATTACGGAAACTAAGGGACTTTCTGTATACTATACGAGAATTTATTGGTTTAAATCGTTTTGTATTTTGTAACGTGGACACTATTAAACTGATTCTAATGAAATTTTGACACAGTACATTAGTATCGTGGTGAGAATGGAAAACGCGTATGTTTGTTAAAAATCTTGTCAGTGGCAGCGTAGCAATAATCAAAGAACGCGACAAGTATGAAAGCAACTCAAATTCGGTTTTTAGATGTTTTAGGGGTTCCTCATCATTTCTTACCCGTTTTTTGGATGAGGGTGAAAGTGAGGTGGTTGGGGGGTAAGGGGTTGTAAAACTGAGAAGTTTGTAGTATCGATAATAGGCTGTCCATTGACATGTGAAGGAAAGACCTAGTGGCATAAGACAATTTTAGGGGGGGGGGGGGGGCTGGCGATTATTTGGTTGCAAGGGATCTTAGACTAAAGCTTCATGCTATGGGAAAATAATGAACTGGTATCAGCGTAAGTGTGGGAAGTACTGAGTCAATCAACTTGACTTCATTTTTTATATTTATTGCTCAAGGCATACTTGAGGGTTACTTGAGAGTTACTCAAGGGACCCTCAAGTATGGCTTTCCTTGTGTATCTGTTTCCTAGATAACATCTACCAGACGGCGGGGTTCATTCAGCGACGTTGTAATATTTAAAATAAAATTCAATTTGTTAATGCATTTTGATGTTTTCTGTTATCTCTTTTTGTTTTGTGCCAGTATTTCGTGTTTTGTGTTGGACATTTTTCTGGATGTGACAGAAACTGGCAACACAAATAACACAAAACACAAAATTAACCTACAAAATCGCCTTGACTGCAACAAAATGTCATGTTGCCATTTCGCTACTCGAGTATTACGTAAGGGACCCTCAAGTATTGAGGGGCAACAAGAAACACGTTTCTATCTCTTATGTTACAGAGTACCGGCACTGGTTTGGTATGAGTACAACTGAATTATTACTACAGTAAACAAAGTGAAAATATTGTAACATCCTGTATATAATGGTGTTAGTGTGCTGTGTTTTATTTGTCATGTATCACGTAAAGTCAAAATGTTAGGTTAGATCTTTGACGTGTAAACGTCATCGAATCGTCTGGAGTTTTCGGGAATGACGGATGGGCGTTCTAGAATGTCATCTGGATGTCTCGAATTCTCGAGATGAGTCGATGAAGTATAAAGGAGCCATTAGTAGTTGAGTTGTGTGGTTAAGAGAACTTCAGTTGAGATAAAGTTAAGTGTTTCTGTATTGAATTGTGAAGTAAAGAAATGAAAATTTCGTCCTGTTTGATTCCTGGTGTGAAGAAAAAGAGGCCGTCGTGACAATATCATGTATGATAACCAACATTCAGAACGGATAGGAACTTTAAGAAGAAGAAGAACAGTAGAACAGTGAAAGATACAGCGAAAACAAATACAGGGTGTTCTAAAAGTTGGGTTTTTCTCTTTAGAAGCAACGGCAAAGCTAATGCTATGTTTGCTACGAAGTTGTAAGTACGATCCTGTCACAGGCGTCTTACAGGTAAAAGTACGATTTACGATGTCTTCTTCAATTTGGACCATACGAGGTTGTCTAGGTCTTCCAGCGTGTCCACCACGATGTGGATTCAGACATCCTGTGTCTCTAGCTCTTTGCAAGAGCGAGACAAATCGATGAGGTGCAGGGTGAGTACGGTTAGGGACACGATCGGCATACACTCGCGAAGCCGCAGCGGTATTTTGACCACACTCACCGTACATTAAAATCATGTCCACCAGTTCATTATTGTTATAAGCGTGCGTCATTGTTGTTGTTTTCAAAGTCCGATCGTGAGATATAGCAAGTCAAGCACTCTCGTACACTATGCCACAGCAACGCGACGTATGACGAACTGCCTGTTTTAGTATTTTCTCATCGGCATCGGCACCGCTAGCACTGCCTTGTTTGTTGTGATATTATCACATGGTGAGCCATTGCCCAGGGATGGACTTAGAATTGAGGATTTCTTTAATGGTCAGTATCTTGTTTTCTCTAAATATTTCGTTTATATGTTACTGTGAAAAAACACTCATTTTGGCGAGTACTATCCGCTGTATGAAAAAAAGTCCCAACTTATGAAACACCCTGTACTCAGAGTAACAACTGAACATAGAGGTAGTAAACAACTAATTCTAATAGGCCAACATCTTTTCTTACGTTGTCATATCGACCACCAGATACGGCAATCATAATTGTTTACTATCGTCTCAATTGTATAGTATCCAGAAATATTCCATTATACGTTAAAAAAGACGGTATTTTGATGGTTCAGGAATGATTACAGCAAAATCAATAGATAGGTTGACCTCTACTGCGTTACTGCATGTTTCTTCATCATTAACGCAAATTCTGTCTTACATAAATTTTGAGGAGTTGGCAACGCCTATATAATTTTCCTGCGATTTGTTTACGGTAACCTCCGACTGTCAAACGTTTGTTTTGTTTGTGCGTCTTTTATGCTTGGTCAGTAAAATCGAATTCGCTATTTGTTGGTAACTGTAGTAAAGCTTTACGGACTTGCTGTGCTATATTCGAGTGTAGTTTAACAGGTTTTCGAGATGGGACAGTGCAGAGCAGTGTTTGTACCATGGGTTGCATTGGAAGAATTTTCAGGTTAGTTGGCAATGTTTGGAGGCTGAAGTGTCAAAACATGATGGCTTTGAGCACGCCATGCTGAAGTGGTTTGTTTACTACCTCTATGTTCAGTTGTTACTCGGAGACCCTGTATTAAACGACCTATTTTTTTTCAACATGGTTTTTCTTGTGTAACCTTTGAAGTACGTGGAGTGCGCCACCAATGCAAGGGCGCGCCGATATAATCCCTACGCGCAGAAGGGATTGTAAATTGGTATCGTCGCTGTAGCAGCGGCAGTATAACGTAACATCAGTAGCAACCGAGCATAAAGAACAGAGAGGAGGAAAGAGGAGGAGAGGCAGAGGAGAGAATCGAACGAATACATTCCACTCGTACACGAACATACATACAGACTATACAGAGACAGGTCGGTGGGTACATAACGTGGGCCTTGAACAAATACGCCGGCCAAATGAAAACCAAACAAAAACGAATCGGTAACGTCGCGACGGCAGAGTCGGCGACGCAGCGCCATCTATGCTGGGCGCTTGGAAATTGGGCCCGCTTTAAGGCATGGCAGCAGTGTACTTTTGCGCCGATAGGTGAGGGATGTTTTTTTTATTATACAGGGCTTAGGAAATCGGTTTTCTAATGATTTTAAAAGTGAGGAGGTTAGGGTTCAGTTACCCTATTGGTTGTTGCTCAGCGTTAAGGTTTATTGTGCACTCCCTGTCAAGGGGAGTGCACAATAAACTAGACACTATCCTCCTACCTCTAAGCTACCTGAATGATATTTAAATATGGAACACTTTTAATGGTTAGACAACGGAGCTAGACAAGGCTGCTGTAAATCACCAACACTATTTAACACATATATAAACGCCATTATAAAAGAGTTGAAAACGGAATGCCTTGAAGGTATACATCTTGACCAGAATACCTCCCTAAACTCTATTTTATATGCCGATGACCTAGTACTTTCAGCCGAAACAGAAGACGAGAGAGAAAGGTCTACACTCTACAAAAAATCTGTCAAAAATACGACATGAAAATATCGACGAGCAAAACTAAAACCATGGGTTTCTCAGGTAAAAATCCAGTTAAGACAAAGATTGTCGTAAACGGTGATAGGATACAAACACAAGAAATGAAATTTCTAAGAAGAGTGAAGAAAGGTTGTACAGAATTAGACACATTAAAAAATATAATACGAGCGGATTTAAACAGTTTTACAAACCCCCACCCCCGAACCACCCCAATTTCACCCCCAACCAAAAAGAATTTAAAATGATCAGGAACCCCTAAAACGTCTAAAACAAAGTTTGAGGTGTTTTTTATATTTTTAATTTTTTATTATTGCTGCGCCGCCACTGAAATGATTTCTAAAAACCATACGCGCTGTGTCATTAAAGTCAATTCATAAGTTTTCACGTAACAGAATACAAAACTATCCAAAGTAATACTCGTATGTATTTTGTTATGCATCAAGTTCAAGTCCCTTCGTTTCTGTAATCGGCAAGGCAATGTTCGGATGGATTTAAAAAAAGTGTATTATACCGCTAGGTCTTTCTCTCTCAGGTCAGTAGACAGCGCATTATGAGTACAACAAATTTTTCAGATTTACAACCCCCCACCCCCCCAACCACCCTAGTTTCACCCCTACCCCAAAAAAAAGTAGAAAATGATCAGGAACCCTTAAAACACCTAAAAACGAAGTTTTAGGCATATTTGAAATTTTTCGTTTTTTGCTAATTACTCCGCCGCCCATGCACCGATTTTCAAACATTACCTACTACGACCCTACACTATCACTACCCAAATTTCATCAAAATCTATGCAGCGGTTATTGAGATTAGAAGGCTAGAAAAACGCCAACAGACAGACAGACAGACCGACAGACCGACAGACCGACAGACCGACAGACCGACAGACCGACAGACCGACAGACAGACAGACAGACAGACCGACAGACAGACAGACAGACAGACAGACAGACAGACAGACCGACAGACCGACGGAAATGAGTGACGTGGATTTTCGTTATATAGACATCATAAAACACCCAAAAAGTATATTATCTCAAAATCGAAAATTTTCGCGATCACAATACTCCCCTCACCTATCGGTGTGGGAAGTAAAATAAAAGAAAATAAAACTAAATGGAAAGAATATGTTGAACGGATGCATGAAAATAGGATTCCAGTCAGAGCCATATTTTATCAATGCTCTGGAAGAAGAGATAGTGGAAGGCCGAGAAAAAGATGAGTATCGTAACAGGCAAGGTGCCTAAAACCTGAAATGAAGAAGAAAAAGACACTTTTAACGGTACAAAAAAGTAAACCTATTAATTACTGTGAACCTAAGGCGCCAAATCGTTTGAGGTGATTCATCACGATGCGTATTTTGTCTTGTTATTTTAGGAACGACTGGAAGACTAATGTGAACGGTGAATGAGACTACAAATATCTATGTTGGTGGTAAAGGTATTAATAAAACCCGTTGATGGATAAATCACCGGTGAGTAGTAAATCGGTTGTAGCGTGAAAAACGAGCATTCTCTCACAGACAGGACAGTTTCAACATATCCGGAAATACCTAATTGTTTTTGAGAATTTTTAACGGTCACTATTTAGAGCTAAAATTTTTAGCTCTTTCACTAACCATATACAGGGTTATTCACGTTATACGACACAGTGCATTATGGCTAAAGTATTAGATAAAAAAGAAAATAATGATTTGCAATGGACAGGGACCCATAAAGGCTACATTTTAAAAATATTTTCATGTTATACAGGGTGTCCCAAAAACACGAAATGTATCAAAGTTATGTTTTTTTAAATGGAACACCCCGAATATTATTGCATATTCAGATTCCTTGGTGAATTCTAATGTGACTTTATGTATCATACATGGAACCTAAAGCGAACCGTTTAGGTGTAAATCACCATTTTCGGTGTAAGGAGATATGAGGAAAAAATTGAATATCGCAGAGATTATAAAACATGGAAGGCTGTGACTTTGCCCTATTACTAAGCATAAAATGCGTCAGCTTTGATGAGACTGTCAAATTTAAATTACGTTTATGCTTGAAGAAATCGGTCGATGAATTAAGGAAACTTCGATCAGCTATAACTTGATTTTTTCAAATGGGAATGCCTAATTTTTTTTATACGGTTAAACGTAGAATTTGATAAGCTTTGTGATGATACCAGGTTGTGAATATCAATCTCTGGTAGTTTTCATTTAATTTTAAATTTTCAATCAAATCGGCGATTTTCAATTTTCCTACCTATAAGCAACGTAGCAGGCCATGAAATATAAACAAAAACCTGTTCAGGTAGAAGAGAACAACTAACTTATCTGAAAAATACACACTAACTAAACTAAAGGGACAAGATTATGAAAATTCCTTACAACAAATAAACTCTCCCAGGAACAACTGCGTCAACATCTCTAAGGTCAAAGAGAAGCTGGAGTATGGCAGTAGTAGATATTTTTTACAGTCTACCGGCTACCGAAATTTACTAGAGGTAAAAATTTCCAAGACAATTAAAAACCCTGATATGAAATAGAAACAACCAGCGACTGTTGCTCCAGCATGCAACTATCAATCATATGTAATGGTGTAAGTACTAATTTGCGTCGAAGTCGATACCTCTGACTGGAGCCTTTCTATTTTTCAATATCTATTAGTAATATTGCAAAAAAGGAATACTGACAAATCAGATTTAAATTTTCTGCCATTTAAGTTATGTTTTATAATTTGAACAAATTTTAATTCATTCTTCATTTTCTGCGACCTTGCTAATAGGTACTGAAGACTTTTCAGAACTCCAGCCAGAGGTACTTTTAACTTGAGTTTTGACAGAATTGCATACTTTTTTATATCATTGAATGTGAAATTTTATTATGAAAATAATAAACTGCTTACAATATTCTCTAGTAGTTTTTATTTTATTTCAAAACTTTTAATGGTTTTGGAAATTGCCAATCTCTAGTACATTGCAGTAGCTAGTAGTCGTGAAAAAATCCACTTCTGCCATACTCCAGCTATTCTTTGACCAAAGATATGTTACTGCCGTTATTTCTGGTTAGACTTTGTTTGTTGTGAGTAATTTTTATAATCTTGTCCTTTTAGTCTAGTTCGTGTGCATTTTTCAGCTAATTTAGTTGTTTTCTTCTACCTGAACAGGTTTTTGTTTATATTTCATGGCCTGCTATGTTGCTTATAGGTAGGTAAATTGAATAACGCCGATTTGTTTGAAAATTTAAAATTAAATGAAAACTAGCAGATATTGATATTGACAACCTTATATCATTAGAAAGTTTATCAAATTCTACGTTTAACCGTATAAAAAAAATTGGGCATTCCCATTTGAAAAAATCAAGTTATCGCTGATCGAAGTTTCCTTAATTCATCGACCGATTTATCCAAGCATAAACGTAATTTAAATTTGACAGTCTCATCGAAGCTGGCGCATTTTATGCTTAGTAATACGGCAAAGTTGCAGCCTTCCAAATTTTATAGTCTCTGCGATATTCAATTTTTTCCTGATATCTACTTATACCGAAAATGGTGATTTACACCTAAACGGTTCGCTTTAAGTCCCATGTATGATACATAAAGTCACAATAGAATTCACCAAGGAACCTGAATATGTAATAATATACGGGGTGTTCCATTTAAAAAAACATAGCTTTGATACATTTCGTGCTTTTGGGACACCCTGTATAACATGAAAATATTTCTAAAATGTAGCCTTTATGGGTCTCTATCCATCCCAAATTATTATTTTCTTTTTTATCAAATACTTTAGCCATAATGCTCCGTGTCGATTAAAGTGAATAACCCTGTATAGTAATGTGACTGTAAAATTTGCGGAAAGAAATGTGCACAAATCGTTAGGAAAAGAGAGAATCTTGACATTAAATTTTTGGGATGGTCATACTAATGGACTGTTAAACATGGACTTGATTTTTTTCGAAAACGAAGAGTTTTTGGAAACAAAAACTGTGGAACGAGGTACTTCACAGTAACTTGCTTCTTGGAGTCTCTAATGTTGAAAAAAAGTAGAAAGACTAGGTGACGGTTTTTTGGCTTTTACGTGAAACAATAACTGGAAAAGCTACTTAGCTCAAAAAATGCTACAAAAATCAAAGTTTTATTTCCAATAAAATGTGACTTGTACATCGTTATAATAGCGTTGAACCATAATATGAAGAAGATTTTGTTTGAACAATAGGTACATGATTATTTGACTATGTTGCCAGATTTCCTTCGGGTAAATTCATTGTATTTTCCTTATATACTATTCCTTAATGTAAAATATCAAAGCTAGTTTGACGGAATCATTGCAGTCATAGTGAAATGGCTGAAAAAGCTTGTGAAGAAGATTCCAAAATAGCCTATTGCCTCAAAGGAAGAACTGATTCAATGTATTTGGTTTTATATACGAAATTATTATTGGTAAGAATATAAACACATAATAACACATAGATACCTGCTAGACCATGGGCTTTGTTTCTTCCAATCTATTCGAATTCGTAGATTATTAGATACTAAAAAAACTATACATTTTTTTAAAAATAGGTATACGACAATTGAGTGCTTTGGAAGCAAATGCACCAACGCTAAGATACCTCAGAGGGCATCTAAAGGATTGAATAAGGCCCTCCAGTTGCTTTTTAGTCGCAAGTCATACATTCCAATGCGCCTGCATGGGAGCGACCTCTGAGGAAGTATAACTTGCTGCATTCGAAACGGGCATTCGTCCATCACCACGTGGGAGAGTGGTTTGGAAGAAGGTGAGTTTCAGGACATCAAGGAAGACTTGGCTGCAATGGTGATGGATTACAATTAAGTGGATAGCGGATGAAGAGGAATGACACAATATTTTGACGATCAAAAGAGAAGGAAGGGGAGCCTATTCGATGTATTTCCTTGAACGAAGTGTTGTTTTCACGTATGTGTCATGATATTGTTTTTTCCTAACAAGCAACTGCCAACAACAGGAACATTTTTTAGTTTTCGACTGAAGAGAAAATAGATTCGTTGATAGAAGCAGTCGGGCTATGTTCGGATATACCCTCGTAGGTAATTTCGGCGCGAATAAGAGCTCGGTTCAGCTGGCAGATATAACAAACGCGGAGGAGAGTGTCCGATAGCGGCATCAGGATGGAGCAGCAGGAGCAGGAGTAGACAGGACGAGAGGAGAGTGTAGTGTGTAGTAAAGTCCATCTGATGGGCGGTTGGGGCGGCCATGCGAAAAACGAGATTCAAGATTGGTTATCGACGTCGCCGCGGCCATTGGCCGGCCTGCCGCCCGCCGTCCGTTGCCCGGCAACCGCATCGCCGCCGCCGTCTGGATGACGACGCCGACGCCGCGACGCCCCACAGAGACGGAGGCGGCATCCGCAGACGCACCTACAGGGCCGGATTGAGTGGAAACAGGTTTCCCTACTTGCTATACCCTAGCACAGGGCATGCCTGGATTATCCATGGGGCTAAAGGGGCTGGAGCCCCGGGCCCCGCGGTTCAGAGGGGCCCCGCGGGGGCCCTACTATTATTTAATGTGACAGAGCAAATATTAGGTCAATAGATGAACAATAAAATCAGTAGATCTACTAAAAACTTAATTTCGAGATTTCAATCAAAACGGTGTTTTTCAATTTCCCTACCTATAAGCAAACCAGCAGGCCATGAAATATAAACAAAACCGTGTTCAGATAGAAGCAGATAACTTAGCAGAAAGATACAAATAAACTAAAGTAAAGGGGCAAGGTTATAAAAATTCCCTACAGCCAATGAACTCTACCTAGAAACATCGCCGGTAAGATGTCTAAGGTCAAAGAGAAGCTGAAATACGTCAGAAATGAATAATTTGCACAGCTTACTAGCTACTGCAATGTATTATAGATTAAAAATTTCCAAAACCATTAAGCTTTCAGCGATAGCAACTAGCAGTCTAATATCTAATTTCACATTTAATGATATAAAACAATAGTCATTTCAGTCAAAATCAAAAGTAACGATACCTCTGACTGTCCACTGTAGCCCTTCTAATTTTTCAGTATCTATTAGCAAGATCGCAAAAAAAGAATACTGACAAATCAGATTTTAATTTTTTGCCAGGCAAATTATGACTTATAATTTGATTTGATTAAATGTGTTACCTCTGTTATTTCTGATTAGACTTGATTTGTTGTCATTTTTATAATTTTAACTGTTTACTCTAGTTCGTCTGTATCTTTCTGCTAAGTTATTTGTTTTATTCCGCCTAAATAGTTTTTTGTTTGTATTTCATGGCTTGCTAAGTGGCTTATAGGTACGAAAAATTGAAAAACACCGGTTTGGTTAAAAATTTCAAAAGTAAATGAGAACTACCAGAGATTGATACCAAATTTTAAATTCGACTGTATAAAAATAATTAGGCATATTCCCATTTGAAAAAATCAAGTGAATTCTGATTGAAGTTTCCTTAAATAGTGCACCGATTTCTCCAAGTACAAATGTAATTCAAACTTGAACATCAAGCCTAAGTTGACCAATTTCAAGTTTAGTCACACGGCAAACTCACAGCCGTGTAAATTTTATAATCGCTGCGATATTCAATTTTTTTCTGATATCTACTTATATCAAAAATTGTGAAACAGCTCACTTAAAGTCCCAGGTGTGATACATAAAGTTACACTGGTAGTAGTCTAAATATTAAATAAAATATACAGGGTGTTCCATTTGAAAAATCATAACTTTGATATGGCACGCTTTTATTAGAAACCATGTACCTATAAAAGTCATTATTTTTAAAATGTAGTCCAACTCGACCTACATACATTCGCAAAGTTAATTTTCTAAAAAGTGTTATGGTTTGGTCACAAGAGTCCGAGGCGTTGAGCTTGACTCAGCCTGTATAAAAAGAAAATAAAAAATACCTATACCTACCCATTGGATACTGTCGGCATCTGTGGCCCGTGCCAACATAATGAATAAAGTTGAATTCATAATATGACATTGCGGAATCGGAAACAGAAAGTGTGTGGACATATTTTGGCAATGCAACTTTTCCTTCATAAAAATATGTAAATACAATGAAAATTTACGAACAAGTTCTCTTTTACATTCCAGTTCAAGCGTCCGTTAAAATCATGTCTCTATCATTTTTTTAATAAGTAATATGTACAACTGCTGTATAAAAACAATTATTTCAATAAATGTATTATGTTTTGTGTGTTCTATAAAAGAGTTTTTCATCTCCAACTTTACTCCAAAATGCATTCATTCTAAAGATATATAAATATAACTTGCTGAAGCAATTGCTAAACAAACGAAATTAATTTATAACCGACCAAAACAAACTCAATCTGTGCAACTGCAACCTATCCGGAAACATCGATGTTTGCATATCGGCCCAGCCGATGTTTTCGGATACTATCGATAGCCGATAGTCGATGTTTAGTGAACACTAGTACGGACCACCTTCGCAACTAATACAATAGGGTACTTGCAGAGGTCGTGAAATCGTCTCGCCAGTATACATAGCGTAAAGAAAACCATATCAAGAAGCAGTAGGAAACGAAAAACATGATTTTACTGACGGCCAAAAAAAGATATTTGCAAAATAAAATAAGGATATATTCAAATTTTTCCACGTGACTTAAAACAAGGGCTGACGTCACAGGTATCTTATCGATATCGACAATCGATACTGCTACAGCGCAGGTCAGTGAGATTCAACTGCAAACTATTTCTGATGTTGCCAAATTTCTTTTTGAATATTTACGTTAGCCATATACCAATAATTTATTTTACGAGCGTGTTTTGTTATATGGGTATACATATTTCCAAATGAAATGAGACCTCTTTTATCCTACTACAGCCGTAGTTCCTCATTGAGTAATGCTGCGAGATGCAAAATGCAAAACGAAATCATATCAGCTGTTCGAATGCAACCATATTTTCTTTGTGGTTTGCCAACTGCGCATTCGACTAGAGATGATCTGAATTCTTTAACAATGCGGCTCAATTTATTGATACTTAAACATATTTGAAACACCAATTTTATTATTTTTATTTTTAGTATTATTTATTTAGTATTCAGCCAAATGACTGAAAGGCAACTAATTGAAATGAGATATGTTGGAATCACTTGGAAATCAAGGAAAATAGACTGGAGCGTAGCTTAGCGTCGAGTAACCCAGAGCGTTAGATTCAGAGGTCAAGCGTGGATAAATAAAAATGGCGAACATTTTGAAAATTTCGTTGATTAATTTAAATACTAAATAATCACATTTGTTCATGTAAATTACATTTAAGTAATAATCTGTACCGAAGTCCATGTGCATACCAAATTCTTGTTTACTTCAAAATTGGTCGTAATAACAAAGCCTATTTCGTCGATGATTTTAGTGCTACATAAACAAATTGCGTATCGTTGGACAGGAAACATCCTGATAAACATTAAACTGTGTTTATAAATAGGCACTAATATGGCTTTTTTCCAAATAATTTGCAAGTAACCGAAACAAGAAAATTACAAATTTTTTTTAAGTTTGGTGGATTTTTTTAGCCTTAGAAATTGTCGGATATTATTTTTTTTGCCTTACTTGATATGCCCAGTCATTCCCCTATAAAATGGGTCCAAAAACTTGTAAATTGCTCAATAAATAATCAAGATATGGCGTTACAACTGCGTGAACACATGGCGCTGTCATACAGAAGTCATAACACAAAAAGGCCTATTTTGTCGAAAATTTTCGTGCTACATACACCAATTGCATGTGGTTAGACAGGAAGTATCCTGCTAAACATTAAACTGTCTCAATAAATAGGCACTAATACGGCTTTCTTTCAAATTATTTGCAAGTAACCAAAATAAGTGCATTATAAAAAAATTTTTTTTTAGTTTGGTGAATTTTTTTTGCCTTAGAAATTGCCAGATATTGTATTTTTTTGCCTTAGTTGATATACCCAGTCATTCCCCTATAAAATGAGTCCAAAATGTCGTGAATCGGTCGATAAATAATCAAGCTACGGCGTTACAACTGCGCGAACCCATGGAGTCGTGATACAGAAATTGAAAATGTAATAAAAAATTAATCAAAAGGTTGACCCCTTTTTTTTCGCATTTTTTCTCGATAACTTTAATTATATTTTCGTACCTCAAAGTTTGTCGACATGATGGTGGAACACATTGTATATTGTGCATCCCATATTGAGCGTGGCACCGCAAATATACGGGGCGCAACCTATTAGTACCTTGAGTGAGCGTCTTACCTGTGGTTGAGATCCGGATGCAGCTCCTGCTTGGGTCCGGGCGTGACGATGGCGGGATGCCCCCCGCCGCTCCCTGGCGGCCCTCCGCCGCCGCCCATGTGGTGGTGGGCGTGCGTGTGGGGGTGGTGCGGGGGGTGAGGCGACAGGCCCGGATGCGGCTGTATCAGTCCGGCGGCCGTCGGCGAGAAACGGTAGAAGTCGGCGGCGGCCGAAGACAGTCCGGGCAGGGATCCGGCCGGATAGGAGGCGGCGGCGGCCGCGGCCGCTGCGGCTGCCGCCCGGAAGCTGCCCGCCGCTCCGGGGCCCAACGGGTACACCGATGGCGTGTGCCTGCAAATTCACACAACGGACACGTTTTAGTCAGTCAAGTCGTTACCCAACTAAGGGCCGGTTTCATAATCATTCACTAATCCGTTTATTAGCAAATGTACTCATTAACTTAATCATTCCATTAAAGTGAAGCGCGTTTCATAATGCATTTGGAAACGTCAATTAGGCAATAAAATGTGGTTGGTACACCTGAAAGAAGGTTTTATGCCACATTTTGTGCTGTTTGAACGACATTATGACATTTCGCTTAACCTGTAAAAGTGAATGTGTCAGATTGTGACATAAGCTTTCGTGTTTGCAATTCTATTAAGGCATTATTACTCTTATTAGAAAGGTATGGAGTCAAAGCCACAAAAGGCAGAACGTGCGCGTGGTAGTAACTTTACTAAAGAAGAGGAGCTGCTACTCATTCGTACAGTAGCAATATTCAAAGGCATTATAAAATGCAAATTTACAAATAAAGTGAACAATCAGAAGAAGGTAGGTCGTCCACAAATACACATAGAGATGAATAAAGAAAATATTATGCAGTTAGATGAATACTTGCTTTTAATTGTGCTCAAAAGCAGCTATGAATCGATGTTATCTGTTTTATTTTATAAACACTGATAGAAGTGATCATCCACTGGCAACTCAACCTTAACATAATGAAATTCTGATATGTGTCAACTCTTAAACGTCATACAAGCCACATGTCAGATTTATAGGTTGATTTTCCAATTAATGCGCTTTAACTGGCCGAGGGCGAGCCATTACCTTGTTGGACAATTATGTCATTTTAATCTGTCAGTTAGCGATTATGAAAACCATTTATTTCCTAATCCCCGGATTAAGCACAATGGGTGAATTAAGTTTGATTATGAAACCAAGCCTAACAATGTTTCTTTATAATCTCGAGGTAACCCGGCTATTTAGGTTTATGGTTATTATATTAGTGTTGCAAATTTTGTTTTAATAGGCCTGCGCCAACATGCATTCGGCTCTCTGCAGCCGAAATATTATATTGGCTAGCGGTGAAAAGGTTTTAACAGCAAAATTATAAAGTATCCTATAAAACAACATTTAACCTACTTTGTATACGTTTATATGACCATTCCTATTCGATATATTAGCTAATGCAGCTAAATTAATTTAATACAGCTTTATAATAATACCCACTACACCCACTGTATTTTGATATTTTAATTTTTCATTTATCTATCTATGTAAGTATTTTATTAGTCTTGTCAATACCGGTCACCAATGCTTATTGTGAGAGGTTGATCAGTTTATTAACAACTTGCTGACTAAAGAAAAAAATAAAGTGTCAATACAAGCTCATCTTAATTTCAATTTAACTTGTAATGAGTTCATAACTTATTATTTGGATACGCCCGATGCAGCGAATTTGGTCTCTGGAGCTAAATATAAATAACAATAATTTTGTATACCACAGTACCAAATTAAATATTACTTGTGTATTTTTGTTTTTACTTCTAAAGCCCAGAATTCTGTTGAAAATTCTGAGGATAAAATATAATACTCCTGGAAGAATGCTAGGGCAAAAAGATTGAAATATGTTCAAAAATCCGTAAGTCATAATGAAACTCTTCTAGTTTATAATTAAGGAAATTCTGAAGAGCAAAAGAAAAAAGGAACTTTTTCCCAGAAAGGGGGTAAAAAGATAATGAGGTGAATTCTCAAGATCTAGGAAAACGTCCTTACGACCTATAAAAAATATACAGGGTGTCCCTGAATTTCCTTGACACGTGATATTCTCGTAACAAAAAAAAAGGTTAAACAAAAACTGAGTAGAATTTTTGAACGCACTATAGGGTCTATCATACCATGCTTTTAAAACATTTTTTTTGCACTTCAACCCTTAACACTCACCCCCAACTTTTGTTTTTCAAATAGCACCAAATAGTTTTTCCTGCAAAAATAAATCCCCATTTTATTTAAAATCCTGTAGTGCCTTTGATTTTATACTTAAACTTATTTTTTTCGTGAAATCATAAGCATAACATAAATAGTAAAAGAATTTGCTCGACGCAAAGAACGGATAAAAGTAAAAGTAATTGGGTTTTTAAGGGTAATGAATAACTTATACGTTCTTTCGAAAACAATTGTTCTTTTTTATCCTTTTTTATTACGAAATTATTACGCCTCAAAGAAATCCTCATATAATTTTTATTTTACCATACGAAAAAAATTGGTTCGTGTATGAAGTCAAAGGCACTACAAGATTTTAAATAAAATAATGATCTCATTAATGTAGGAAAAGCTGTGGGGTGCTATTTGGAAGAAAAGGTCGGGGTGACTTCTAGGGGTTGAAGTAAAAAAATATTTCGAAAGCATGGTATGATAGGTTATTCGCTACCCTTGAAAGGCCCACTTAGTCTTCTTTTTTATCTTTTTTTGTTGCCAGTATATTACGCCTCAAACAAATCTTTATTTTATTAATTTTATGCTTATAAATTTATGAAAAAAATACGTTTTTGTATAAAATTAAAGGTACTAGAAGAACTTAAATAAAATAAAGACGTTATTTGTCTAGGAAAAACTATTGGGTGCTATTTGAAAAATAAAAGTTGGGGGTGAGTTTTAAGGGTTGAAGTCCAAAAAAAAATGTTTTGGAAGCATGGTATGATAGAGCTTGTAGTGCTTTCAAAGATTCTACTCAGTTTTAGTTTGAACTTTCTTTTGTTACGAAAATATCGCGTGTCAAGGAAATTCTATAGATTTAGAGACATTTTCCAAGACACGGTAACCATGCCGCAACCGGTTTGGACTGAAGATAATTTAAGTAGATCAAGGAAATATGTGGCAAGCAGGTGGCACCCTTTGTAGGGCATCTGTATATTGCAGCGAATGAAAGGGGGTAAGTCCAGTTATATACATCCTTTATCTACTGGAGTTGTAAGTTTTAGAATCTTCACCTCTGAATTAGTAGTAACGATATTTTTCACTTTAAAAAATAAAAAAATGTCATCGTGTATCTACAGATACAGGTACCCTTTTTATTTTTACGTAATCTGTTAGCGGAGCATCTGACGGCAAGTGGTAGAAATAATCCCACTTCTGAAATCTGGAAAAGCCTCCGATTAATCCGCACATATACACACATATAGAGAGAGCCCTTTCCGGCGTGTTTGTCCAAAAAAACACCCTCTATTAGCCCCGTGTTCCCCCTTCTCGACGACAAGACGAGGAGATGTCGATCTGTCTGGCCCCATCTGTCCTTAAGAGGATTTGCTGCGCACTCTTTTAATTGCGAACAAATGGGATTTCGGCGGCCGCTTTGTGCTCCGACGGCGCTAACGGCATTACGATTTCCTCGACCAGAAAAATTCTGAGATGCGGCCAGCCAGCGAGGGGGGATCTCTAATGAAGTGTTTGCGGGGGTCTTTCGAGTGAAAGTGGAGACCACAGGTGCGCATATTAATGCTACCTATCAAACAAATCTAGTGTTTATCAAATTGACTGTCAACACTGCGAAAGAACATAATATTGGACAAACCAAACAATATTTGAAAAAGAGAATCTATAATCACAGTTATGATGCACTTAATGGGAAAGATTCTGCTCTTGCAAAACATGCCATAAAAACTGGACACAAATTCAACTTTAACAATACCCAGATTATTTGCCGTGAAAACAACTTTTTTAAAAGGAATGTTAAAGAAATGATTAATATTAAAAATCAGCCAAATGCACTAAATTTTAGATCAGACGTGGACGGATTGGGCAACATATACAATGAACTCGTAAAATAAGGATTTATGCATCTTCGCGAGAAAGTCTGTTTTCTTTCTTTCTAACACCTGTTAATAGTAACCATATGTTGCAAAAGTACCTACCTCTGTGAATAGCCAGACGCATTTTTGTTCACTCGGTCTTCACCCACCATGGAGACCGTTTAATATACAAGGTGAGTTTTTAGTACCGGCTCGGTCGATAACTCCACTACTGTAGCCTATCTGATAGATCTGCTTGATAATAATTATGCATGACGCCTATAAAATTGTTTCCTCGGCACACTTGACCTAATTATATTATCTTAATCCTGATTCAGTATTTTGACTTGATCAAGTACTATTATGTCCTTATATTTTAGTTGTTTATTAAGCAAAAATAAAACTTGAAAAATTTTCTCAAAATAAATAAGTTTTAGTAAACAAATAGAAGGTATATTTAAAATTTGTAGAAAAAATGAAATATCTCAGAAACTAATGAATGCAGCCTTAACAAGTGCTGTACAAAGTGAAACAGCATATTAAAAGCAATTCTTTGGTATAATAAAATATTGGGGGTTACATTTAAAAAAAAGAGAGAAAATCTAGATTTTGCATTCTACATCACCCTGTATACGAATATACGTCACGGGCTTTATTTTGTAGCCGAATTTTAAAATAGAGGATATTCTTGATCTTTTCATGTAAAAAAAAATTATGTTTGATCCATTACTTTTTGACTGCGATTTGGATATCAAAATGGTCATAACCTTTGAAATACCCTGTATAATGTAACAATACCCTATATTTGAAGAACGGAAATAATTAGTAGAATTTGAATATGGAATAATATATGGGCATTTAAAAAAAATGCATGTTTGCATCACCACGTAGTTATGGATCTCCCTGTATAAATCTAAATATTTTCTGAGCAAGGAGCATAATCGTGGCTACAACTTTTATATACAACTTTTTTTGCTATCTTCTACAGTAGTGGAGTTATCGACCGAGCCGGTACTAAAGACTCACCCTGTATATAAATACACGTTTAAAAGTTATGTAAATGTTATACATTATTATAATACCACATTGTAAGCATTTTTATTTTGTGATTAATTATTTTTGTTTGCGTTTTACAATTCGTACCATCCTTCTAAATGTACAATTTTATATTTCAAGACTCCACTGATGATATTTTAATAAATAGCGAAACGTATGAGAAAAGTGATTTTATTTTTCGAGAAGTCACCGAAAACTATAAATAAAATAACTGGTATATTCCTTGGGTAAAAATATCGAGATTTAAACAAACTTACTTTGATGTAAGAGTTGATATCCGAAATACTTATCGGACACCCTGTAGATTGTCATGAGAATGACAATGTTTATTACTCTAATCTTGTTTTAAACTTTAACAAAGCGTTTAGTTTTATGATTTTCGCTGATTTCTATCAGTGTTGCACAAAGTTATATTCGAATTTTTTTGTTTTTTTATTTTTGTTCTTATTCCATCTAATTCACCTTACAATTTATCGTAAATTGAATATGGTCCGGATATTGAGAAAATTCAATGATCACCGATTCTTAATACGGGTAGAATGTTTTGTTTATTCCGGCGCTTTATGTTGCTTTATCATATTGGTATTGAATCTAACAGTCTGAAAATGCTACCACTACCACAATTTATGGTTATAGCTGCTATAAGGAACTTACCAACTCGCCACCTGTGACATTTCTGGGCTGAGCATGGGGTAAGGGTACTGGCCAGCAGAGAAGGGGTACATAGGGGGTCGGGTAAGGCCTGCAACAAAAAATATAAATTAGAATCACATATCAATATCTGAATTTAACTATGTAATAATGGAACCTTGAAAAATCAGTGTAATGATTCTTTCATGCACATTTTGCAAAGAATGCTGGAATTAGCTAGATTTATTTAAAATCTAAATTTGCTCGACAATAAATACAATCAAGAAAACAAGCAGAAACTGGAGAAGCAGCTGAAATGTCAATAAACCTTTTTTGACTGTTTAATTCTCAATGAAACGCTATGCATAGGAGATGCTAAGATATTATATCAGAACAAACAGCCATCTTTTGGTATTTTTTTTATTTCATTTATCTATTGCCCAAAGTTAAAATATCCTAACTTCACTCTAAATGATGGCATAAAACGTAGATTGCAAAATAAAATTTCAATTATTTCAGTTTTGACACGTTTTTTATAACAAAGTTTTACCTGGGAGGCAGAAGTAATCCAATAACGTACCCTATATAACATTTTTTGTTGTACACTACTTTACTATTATTTTACTAACTTATCAATCATAGTAGAATAGTTGATTTTCTAGAATTGCTGGAGAAACACCATTAATCAATTAATTAAGGTGATTCTTTACTTTTGAGATCTATTTGGTATAAGAAAGAGTTTTGCAATTTGTCAAGCAATTGTTTTTTCTAGATCCTTAAAAGATAATCGTTATTATATACATATAAATATACATACGTAACATGATCTTTCGCATTTCTTTCCATAGTTTATCCTCATCAAATTTCGAAGTAACCGATCTCCAAGGGCAGCACTGGTCTTTGTATGAATTCAACATGGCAAACTATGCACCCGCCAGAAACTTAACAAACCTATTCAAACTACTCAATCTGCAGTTCATTGTCTCATCTAATGGCTATTATTTACCAAATTCCAAACAGCACGACGCAACGTAGGCATTCATAAAACAACTGCCCGAAAATAACGAAGCGACAGTTTTTCGACAAGAATCTTTCGACAAAAAGTGCTAAACGGAAGTTGATTTTGCAAAGCCTGGTTCACACTAGCAATGATAGTAGCTTGTCTGGAGATACCACAATTTAATTGTTCATTTTGATATGCATTTTTTGCATCCCTAGGTTTTTGTTTTTGCTTAAAAAGTAGTATATGTGGACAGATTTAAAGGTGTGTTCACACTAACGATTATTCGAAATTGCGTAGATAGGTTAGATATACTATTATACAAAGGTAAGCATTTATAATAAATACACTGAGTGTTGCTGTGAGCTCACAGAGTCACGTCAAAACGTTGATGTATATTTGCTAACAACGACTATTGGGTTTATTTATTTATTTAGCGTATGGTTGTAGTACGCATGAAAAAAAAATCATAAAAAAGGAAAAACAGTTAAGCCAAACACCACAAAATTTAAAAAAGTACCCATCTAAACAGTAAGCCGGCAATAAGTTCGATCGTATCGAGCCCGGCAATCCATTCCACGGCTGATGGCTTGGCTTTTTTTTCCTCTGGGAGCCGTCAGTACTTAAGCCTTTAAGGCCTATTGTACTATAACTTCCCAGAGGGGGGACGGTGCACGGCCAGCACCGTTGGAATGATACCATCATCCCGGACGGTCTGACGGGGGTCCCCCGTCCGGGCCTTCCGGTCGATCATCCAAAGTGCCGGCCGCGTAAGATGCTCCGCTCAGCGCTCGTGTGGGCGACACCGACAGCCAGTACAAACTGTTGTCTCCCTGGTCCAACTCAGTCAACCACCCAAGCGCTAATCGCGCACAAGGCTGCTGCTGCCCATGGCTTGGCTTGGAGGAAGTTGTTGCCTGGCTATGCTCCAAGGCAAAATTCTTACATAACATGCCTTATAATTTGGTGTGTCGCTACACAGTCGCATATTGAAGATTTGCGCTACTTCCATTGAAACAACGAATCTGCGCACACTCTATGCGAGGTGCGAATTCTGTTTAGGGTCGACCATTCCTTTCGGTGGAGCTCAAAACCAGGCGGGTTCTTGACCGACAGTTAGCTTACTGTTCACTTCTTCTGGTATTTGGGTCGCCTAAATTTCTGCCCTTTTAACTGCAGGTTAAAATCATAGAATTCAAGTTGGAAATATATTGTAATTGGCGGTTTTCTGGACCTTAATCTGAGCAAGATGGAATCAGGTATATCTTCGTGGATCGGCAATGAGAGATTTGTTTTTAGTTTCTTGTATTCCTTCATAAGGGCATTTTCTCGATGGATGGGTGGTAAAGCTATTTAAGTGAGTGTTGGTAGCCAGAACAGTTGTCATAGAAAACTTCAACTGGACGTCTATCAGTCTAGTATGTGGGCTGTTTAGTCACACTGGCGAGCAAAATTCAACAGTAGAGAAACAGAGGCTCAGCAGGCACCCCATGAGGTCATAATTTTTGCATGATGTTATTTCTGCTTTTACTTTGGGTGCGATGAACTGAATATTTTTTTAACCCTTTAAGTCCGGAATTAAGAATTTATTTGAATTTTATTGAAAAAATACAAAACATAGCACAAAAGTGAACAAATAAACTGATAATCAGCTTTACATTGATTTAAAAGTATATGTTTTTCAAAAAAATGGTGGCCATCTAGGGTAACCAGTAGGACTGGTCAGTACTGTGGTACAGAAAATACTGAGACAGTTGTATCCTGAGTAGCACGCAACATTTCTGTCACGCATGATATAGGTTCGTCGTCACTATCAGCTCCAGTATCTTGAAAAGATCTTTTGGTGTCTTTTTTACTTCTGTGTCATCAGCATCGACTGCTTATTTTTAAACGACATGACAGTGTTCTATTGACACTATTGGATTAAAGCATTATATCTCAGAACTATAAAATAGTGGATGGTTATTTTTGAATGAACATCATCTAGATATAGATATCTGTATCTATAAAATTGAACAAAATACATTTTATTATTACTATTATTACAAAAACCAGTCTTTAGGTCCTATATTTGTAATTGTTCGCACATTAATTCTCCAGTGGCCTAGAAACCTAATGACGTCGGCCCACCCTTATGTACTTCGGATTTCTGTAGAGCGGTCACGTGACCAATTTTTTTTTGCCGCATCGCGGTGACCGTGGCTGAAATGGCAATTATATTCGAATACGGACGCGGAGCGGGTATGACAATGACAAAAACGGCTCTAATTATCGCGCCCTGAAGCCTCTTCAACTGGCACGTGTCTGGATATGATGCGGCTAACCCTGACGGTCGATTGGGATTCTGGATATGCGGTAGCCTAAGGGCAGCTGTAGCTCAGTACGCAACGTCAAAAAATAATTTGAATCAATGTTGATGAGTGCTGAAGAGAATATAGACTGGAAGTTTTTTTAGATAAAGAAAATCAAAGCTTGAATTTAAGGTCTCACTGACTCACTGAATTCCCTGGAGAGACTTTATGCAGAGCATTTGTCCGTCCATCCGTCTACAAAAGACAGCCAAAACTACAGGTGCTAGAGAAAAACTACATACAGATTCGGAATCAGCATGAAAAAACTAGTCCGGGAAAAAACCGGTTTTGTCAATATCGCTTCGGGTTTAAAAAAAAATTGAATCAAATTACGACAGGTAACTGACGACGTATTATGTACGGTGTATTGATATTCCTGAAGCACCGCGGTCAACAACTTTATTTCTTTTTTTTAAGATTAAATGTTAAATTATAAATTACTATAGCGTTTATCATGCCATGTATTCAAACCATTTTTGTAGGCGTCCCCGAAAAACTCACCCCTAACTTTTTGTTTTCAAATAGCAGCTCATAGGTTTTCCTACATATGATACTTCTATTTTATTTAAAATCTTGTGGCACCTTTGATGTTATGCGCAAACTTATTTTTCTTAAAATCATAAGCATATAATAGGTAAATAAAATAATAATTTGTATGATGCCTAATAGTTTTACAATAAAAAACCGATAAAAAAGAAAACTAGGTGGATTTTTAGAGGTACTATCATACCATGCTTTCGAAAAAAAATTCTTATCCTTTTTTATTAGAAAAAGCTACGCTTCTAATAATCCTTATTTTACAACAGGATTTTAAATAAAATAATATAATAACAATAAAAATTAAATTGATGTAGGAAAAACTGGGGTGTTATTTGAAACAAAAAGTTGGGGGTGAGTTTTAGGGGTTGAGGTACAAAAAAAAATGTTTCGAAAGAATGGTGTGATAGGTCATTCACTACCCTTAGAAGGCCCACTTAGTTTTACTTTCTTACACCTCAAACAAATCCTTATTTTGCTTATCTTATGCTTATGACTTTATAAAAACATGGGTTTTTGTATAAAATCAAAGATACTCCAAGATGTTAAATAAAATAAGGACTTAATTTGTCTAGGAACAAATGTTGGGTGTTATTTAAAAAAAAATTGGGGATAAGTGATAAGGGTTGCATTACAAAAAAAAAGTATTTTGAAAACATACTTTGATAGAGTCTATAATACTTTCAAAAATCCCCTCAGCTTTCGTTTGAATTTTTCTTTGTTAGGAGAATATCATGTGTCAAGTCAATTCTGGGACACACACATTTTCTGATAACACAGAATATGCGGTAACAAAGCTAGAAACAATAACATTTGTTTACATAGTGAATATCTCCAAAAACACCTGACAGAAACTAGGGCGCATACTGGGCAATGTTGTTGGATTGTGATTTTGCAGCCATACTTTTTTAATTTTTTTCTGTTTAACTATGCGTTAACTAGTGAAATGGTACTGAGGTTTCAGGTTCGAAATATCATGATCTATCGTTCCTTCAAATTAATGCACTAAGATCGTAAACACCCTGTATAAGGCGCCTTTAGTGGCGTAGTTGTAGTTGTCGAGAAGTTGTAAAGATTAAGTTAAGGTTAAGTGATTTGGTGTATTTCTCCAGGAAATTTACATTACGTCAGACGCCTTTCTAAACTTTTGGGGGAGGACTCTCAAAATGCCAGCTCGTATCCTAGTTATGAACGGTTAGATGCGTCCGAATATGAGGAACAGGGAGCGAGAACGAAGTGGTAGGGGGGTTGGTAGGGGTGGGGGAGGGGTAGGCGCCACGTGTCCCACTTTCGGCTCTCATGCGGTTTTAATGACCCGCCGAACGGCGTCCTGCACTTGACAATCTGCAAATACGCACTCGCCATATGCCTCCCCCCCAGGGTTGCCATCGTTCAGCGGTAATTATCGTACAAGTGCGCAAAAAAATATCGTTTCGGGACGAAAATTATCGTACGCTATTTATAATAAGCTTTGCTAGGGTGTTTGCCCCTGCGCAGCACTAAAAAAAAACGGTCTGTGCTGCCCACGTACCTCTACCTAATGTGTTCTCTCAAAAAAAATGGCCGAAAGGGGGGGGTAACCGGTTCATTTTACTACCAGATGCGCCTAATTTATCCTAATTTATTTAACAAAATGGAATAAACCATACCACAAAAGCAATATATTTAAAACACATAAAAAACAATATATACGTATCAAAATAACTGCATAAAAACAACTGAACACCATTACCATTGATGAACACAAAGACCTGCGTTCTGACATCGATTTCACCGAGCAGACCATAGGTCTTTAGCTCGTAAGTCTAGATACAAGAGCCCTTACGGGATCTGCGTGGACCAGATTAGTAAATACCAAACTGTCCAAGCACAACTTTTTATGAAATGTTGAGCGACAAACGACAATCCTTAGAACTTAAAGTCTTCAATCCTAGATGACTACGGGCTCTGCCGCTGCCGGATATATGAAAAGGTAATGACAAGGTAAACTCAGACGCTTAATGCATTCAGATGTTCAGTCTTAAGTGTCTGATTTTGTGATCTAATGAGTAGAAATTTTTAAAAGACTGATGTCTTTACCCTGAAAAACAACAAAAAACAAAGCAAGTCCGGCCTGCCGCAATTATCGTACAAAAGGCGTACGATAGCAGATCATTATCGTATATCGTACAAGAGGCAAAATTATCGTACATGTACGATAATTATCGTACGTCTGGCAACTCTGCCCCCCCCCCCATGTGCGTGCCGAACCGCTAATATCGCTAATTGGAAAAATTCGGCGTATCGCAGCCACTATCCGGAATTCCCGGTATGTTCGGGATTCGCCGTATTGGGATATGCACAAATACGTTGCTGCGTTGGATAAGCTGGATATAGGTTGAATGCTGATGCGAGATGTGATAAATGTACCATGGATCAGTCGCAACGATATGTCGCTGCCGTTATTTATTTGTTAGTTGGAACACAGCTCCATGAAATGATGAACCTGCAGCCAAATTACCTTGGTATTATCAAAGCGTTATTGCTGATCGATTTTCAAATTAAAGCGACACAAAATAACATGAATGAGTGAATGCATGAATGAATGGAAGAATGAGTGCGGGTTTCTGGTGACAGAACCACCACATTTTTATACAAATTAATACATAGTAAAACAGATGCCAAAGACATTTTGGCTCAATTGAATTGAATCATGTTCTGCCTACAGGAACTCGTAATTGTGAGGGCATTTCATTGCGATAGAGCTCTAACTAACCTATATACTGAGTAACCTATATCTTTTATGTGTAGCAGTTACAAAGAAATAAACCGTCTTTGCGATATACATATCCCAACATTGACGTTATGGAAGAAAGAGGAGAAACGTCTACCACGCCACCAGAGAGGAAGTGTGCTAACCAGCCAAAAAGTTTTACACAAATACAGTAAAACGAAAGCTTGTTTAGGAGAGCTGTATGCACTACTCATATAACAACCTTAATCATGAAAAAATACTGTTTCGACATTGAATGATTTAGGGCCGATTTTATCAATAGGCGCGTTTTAACAAAGGCTTTGACCAATCAGAGCAATCCGTTCAAGAACATGCATCTGTCAAAGTACTCTGAAAACTATTCATTTCTCTTGAAGTTTACCTCAAAAAGGTTAAAAATGACATGCTTTATATACAATCGACCATTATGAACCATCGAGTATCTTTTCCAGTCTGATTTTCCATCCTAAATGTGTGAAAAACTGCATTTTCTTGTTTAACAAGAAGTTTAACAATTGTTAATTTCAAACTGTAGATTTGATCGCTGGTTTTTTCTTCTGCTAATGATGATGACAAAAAATTAGGGTTTTGAATAATTTTTTTTGTGATAAATGGAGAGATCAAATATAACTTTTACAACAAAACTGGTTTTGTTTTCTTTTTTTTTCGTAATAATTCAAAAGTTATATCAAAATAAAAATGGGTTTTTGAATCCAGATCCGAAAACACACCGACGGCTCCCGAACCCGTGTGACGTACTTCGTGAAAATGCTAGTAACAGTTGTAACTAGGATATATATTTGTTGCAACATAGGCGACGAATGAAGTTTGCAGCTCGAGACGAAGTCAACGATCGAAATAAATATCTTTTTGAATGTTTGAAATTAGATCACAGATGCCAGTAATAAAGTACCTAAACAAATAAGTTCTGAGGCGATTTTTTCTCTAGCATGCTGGGTGGCCGAGTGGCATAGTGGTCGACATCGTATGACTTGGTATCGCTGACGGTGTTGGTTCGAGACCCAGCCCGAGCAACTACATTTTTTAATTTTTTTTATCCAAAATATTCATTGGAATGCTTTTTACTCATGTTACATCATTTTTTGTACCATCGGCATAAATGTGTTTTTGAATCAAATGTTATTAGATGTTCTACTAGTACAACAAAAATTACGAATAATTTTACTTTTTTGGAATAATTTCATTTTGATACCGCTATCAGAGCAATTGGCGATTGATATTGACGGATAAACTTCACCTAGACTGACTGAATTCTCCACCACCTCCGGTACTTAGCTTTTGCAATATGTCAAGTAAAATGTCTAATAAAATTTGATTCAAAAACACATTTATGTCGATGGGACAAAAAAATGTGTGTAATATGAGTAAAACGTATAACAATGAATATTTTGGTTAACAAAAAAATAAAAAAAAGTAGGTGCATGGGCTGGGTCTCGAACCAACACCCACCAACACCACCCACGAAAACAGGAAGGCGTTGTCGAACATCATACCACTCGGCCACCCGCCATCTCGGCAAAGGGATCGCCTCAATGGTACGTATTTGATTTGAGATTAGGTACTTTTTTACTGGGATTTCAACCATTCAAAAAGATATTTATTTCGATCGTTGACTTCGTCTCGAGCTGCAAACTTCATTCATCGACTATGTTGCAACAAATATACACTTGTTACAGCAATAGTTTTGTTATAAAACTTATATATGATATGATGAAAAGTGTCATCCAACTTTGACGTTTTGTTTTCAATATTGATAAAATACTATTGGACGATATTTATTAACCTAGCCCGCAATACCCAATAGAAATCTTTTGCTAAATAACATCAAATAGAAAAGCTTTGTCAAATTCTTTGTTAAATATGCATGTTGATAAAATCGGGCCTTAGAATTACAAAAAACAGAACTTATTTTTTATATATCTGAATCATATATAGATTGAACAACAAAAACAAATAAGAAACTTAACTTATTGGAAAATTGTTCATAAGATTACAATCGAAATTGGGCATTTCCTGTATTAATATTGATCGAGTCATTCATATTTTATATTTAGGAGACTTTAAAACACACAATTTTTTCATACAAACATTTTTTTAGATCGGTAACCGCCAGAAATGATTTATTAAACTACCCGCAAAGAAATTCAAAAAAACTCTCCTGACTTCATGCCACCCTTCCGTACACTCTACCATTAGCGTCCGATACCGATAAATCTGAGAATATTAGCAGACTCCAAACTGCAGACCCTCACTCCCACATAATACATCCCCCCGACGCAACCATTGAAAGTCAAGCATCGGACATCTATATTAATCAGTGCCCGTCGTCATCAAATATCGGCGGCGGCAAATCACCCTCACCCCCCGAATCACGGACATTAAATACGCCCATCAGTTTTGCCGCTGTGATCAACAAGTAAGGGGGGAGGGGGTGGTAGGGAGGAAGGCCATTGTGATGCAGCGCACCATACGGCGCTGTCATTGTGGCCCTCTCGAATTTGTATACAGCCCGCAAAAAGCACCCTGCGCCCTGATTCCAGCGATATCAATCGCGCCCTTTGTGCCCGCTCGGAATCGATGTCCATCCGAGACTCCTTAAAATCAACTTTGGGGAATCGCCCCGAGGCGAACCGTTCCATTCGTGAACTGAATGCGCCGATAGTTCCAAATAGAGGGAAGTCTGGAGCAAGTTTTAGTCTTATTAAACCCCTTACGTGCCTGTTGGGGTACTCCTCCTCCTAGGTGCCGTCTCCGTTGAGGTTGGCGACCACTATGGCACATTTTTCTCTGTGTTGAGCTTGATGGATTAGACTATTCCCATCCAAGCACAGAGTTAACATCTCTAGAGGGAGCCTAATTTGAATATTGGCCAGCCAACATCTATTGCGCTATTGCCACTCTTCTTCGTCCGCTTAAGGACCTTCCAGTTTCTTCAAAATCTGGCAGTTTCCGCAGTTTGAACACATGTTCCTCAAAGTATTTAACTGGGTATTTAACTATATATTCCAATATACTTGCAATGTAACTGATTTACGTGAAGATAGTTTGTATTGATTTAATTAAATATCAAAAATGGTAAATTTCATAGCGGAATGTCGCAATAACTTCTAATATGTCGTAAATCTGGCAACCTACAATCGGCGTGCCCTTAAGCTGTCATGTGGCTGTCATTGTAGTTGTGGTTATTGCGTGTGTCGAGATTTTTGTGATTTTAGTGTTTATTTGGTTGACTTTGTGACTATTTGTGGTGTGAATTAAATTATTTATGAATAATATTGTCATAATTGCATGATAAGACAACATAAAAAGTGCATAGTTTGTTGTAATAGCGATGAATCGGTGAACACTTCTTATCATAGGTGAGTATAGGTTTTGTTTTAGTTTTTAGTAGCGGGGATAATGGGGATATGGGGATAACTGGGAACAAAAGTAACTTCACTCCAGTTTGAGGAATAATTATGGTTGTTTAATGTATGTTTCGTGCACGCATTACATTTATGTCAATCGACTTGAATTTTCCAAATTTCATGTTTTAAACTATTTGAGGACGTGAAATGCAAAAATGTATGCCACATTTACTTACAGAAAATCTATCTATGAGAATTTTATAGAACTGGATATTACCTAATGCAATTATTATATTTTAATGAAGTAAAAACACGATGCAGCCATTCCAACAGGCTACGTTTCAGAACACTGTTAGATATGTCTTGAAAAACACTCCATGGTAATAATAAATTATCAACTGTTACAATGAAATTATAATAAGAGTAACTCTCTGAGTATAGCTAAATACTGATACAACTTATTGGTATCAGTTTGTAACATCACAGTAATAATTGAATCTATTAATGAACATCCAATTTTAATATAAAGTCGCACGCCACTGGTAATGCCCTCAAGCTGTCCAAATTTCCGTTACATGTTGGCTGGTCAGCGATCTGTGCATTTTGTTGTTTACAATTCCTCTATAGATGTTAACTCTGTGCATCCAAGTTTGTCCACTCTCTTATGTTTTATAGCCAGGACTTCTTCTTCCTTCCTATGTCTCTTTTTCCTTCTATTTTTCCCTCAAGTATTAGTTGGAGCTGTTCATATTCCACGTGCCGCATTAGATGCCCCAGATAGGCTGTTTTCCTTATTTTCATGATTTTCGTTAACTGAGGGCGGGTATTTATTCTAGTTAGAACTTCCTCATTTGTTGTTCTAGAAGTCCAAGCTATACGAAGCATTCGTCTATACACCCACGTTTCGAAGGCGTCTAATTTCCGCAGTTCTTCCTGCTTCACCGTCCATGTCTCACAGCCGTATAAGAGCAGGGACCACACATAGCACTTTACTGTTCTTAATCTCACCTCAAGTGATAAACCTGGATTGCATAGCACATTTCTCATCTTTAAGAAACCTGTCCTAGCTATTTCTACCCTTCTCTTAATTTCTTTAGCGTGGTTCAACTGATGGTTTATTTCTATGCCCAGATATATGTAACTGTGCACATTTTGTATATTGACTGGGGTACTAACCAACATAAAATTCCGCGACGCCATCCTACCTCGGCTCATTTTGACAACTCAAAAAAAAAAGTAAAAAATAGTCAGAAATCTCTAGCGTAACCAAAAACAGTGAATGTCGTTCCTTTATAGAGCAATGGAGAGCCTACTGCGAATACAACAAACTTGTTAAGTTTTACAACCCGCCTAAAGTTTCAGCTACCAACCACCTGAACCTATAGGAACCTATAGCAAAATCTTTTTTACTGTATGTGCCTAGAATTAACAGGCAGAATAGGAAAAATACTACAAAAAGAAAACGTCAGGACCATCTACAAAGCCGCAAGACACAGAAGTATCTGAAAACGGTCGAGGATACAATAGATCCACTCACAACACCAGAGGTTTATCGTATACCGTGCACATTTGGGAATAAGAAAACGATTTATGAACACAAGGGTTGCAGAACATAAGGCTAACTGTCTCCTGGGATATACAGACAAATCAGTAGTAGCCGAACATGCGATTAAAGAAAGAGACCATAGGATCAAATTCGAAGAAAGTCAGGTTCTTGCCGCAACGTCTACATACTACGCCAGAATTTACAGAGAAGCCATCGAAACATTGGACTGAGTTGAACGTTCTTGATAGAGATCCATGATAAAAATTAAATGTGAAATTGATCACCACTTGATTTTTCAATATTGTGACATGTTTCAGTGTACAACACCTTTTCAAACCAAACCATCTTTTGTGTTGTACACCTAAACATGCCATAATATTAAAAAATAAAGTGGTGATCAATAATTTTAGATTTAATTTTTGCCATTGAAATACAAAAACATCACAACAAATTCAATAGTAAAGCTACCCGTTTCAAAGGACCTGAAGACACTGCCATATCACGAGGGGCTACCAACGCTAAACGCAAAGTTGGATCACGTCACTATTAACACTCAATTATAACACTTATTTAAGGAAAATACATATAGGCCCGATTTTATCAACACGCATATTTAACAAAGACTTTGACAAAGCTTTTCTATAGGATGTTATTTAGCAAAAGCTTTCTATTGGGTATTGAGGGCTATGTTAATAAGTATCATCCACTAGTATTTTATCAATATTGAAAACAAAACGTCAAAGCTGGATGACACTTTTGTCAAAAATATTTTAGAATTCATGGATCAAAATCATAGCAGAATATAAGAACAAAGCGATTAATTTGCAAATTAATGCCACATTTTTCATGTTAAATTATAATTATTCTATAATTACTAATTGCAAACTGCGATAATTTGTGACAGAATCATAAAAGTAACTAGTATCAATCACAACAACTACCCTGTTTAATAATTACAAATCCCACCTCCGTCAGTCAGATGGATTATACAAAAAAATATACATACTTTTATGAAGAATCAATCTTTCATTTACTGGATACATGTTTGTTATAGAAAAGAAATATTCACAGAGGATCTAAAGATGCAGCATTTATAATATAAAATATCAGGTTATACGCAGCTAAATAATGCCGTTTTGGATAGGCAACCAGTAATGCACGTGTACGCTTGGAAAATAGCTTGCCTAACAGTTAAATCATTTGTTAAACTTTTGAAATATAACAAAGTTATGTTTACCCCTTTTTACTATAAAACAAAGATATATTGCATGTATTTATAATTATTATCGATAGTAAATTGTTTTGTCCAAATAATGCAATGAGTAAATTTCTTGTCATCATATCATATTTAATACAGCATGAAACCAGCGATCAAATGGAAATGGAATCTGGAATCTGATTGGTTGAGATTAACAATTGCTAAACTTTTGATTAAACAAGAAAATGCAATTTTTCACGCATTTAGGGTGGAAAATCAGACTGGAAAAGATTCTAGATGATTTACAATGCTCGATTGTATACAAAGTATGTCATTTTTGAGCTTTTTGAGATCAACTTCAAATCAATAATTTTCAGAGTATTTTGACAGATGCATGTTCTTGAAAGGACTGCTCTGATTGGTCAAAGTCTTTGTTAAATTGCGCATGTTGATAAAATCGGGCCATAGTCTTTCAGTGCCTGTAACAATAATAAAAAATTAGGCAATTAAATGGTAGCCTGAGAAAAATCATAAGGATACAATCCCCGATGTAGATCATTCTTTTAAACATTCATTTAGTTGTTTAACTTATACAGAAAGCACAAGATTTCTTGCCAATATTGTCTATTGACGATAGTTGAGAATATGTCTAAAGAATGAATAGATGCGACTATAGGGTACTATAATTGATCGTGCCTTAGAATGATGGAACGACGTTCTGTTTGGAGGTCCATAAAAGTCGTCGAATAAGCAAGCGGACGGTTCTTTATACGATCACCAAACAAACGGCCGAAGAAGAAGAAGAAACTCGTGCGGATTGGCAGAATGTACGAATGCCATGCCATGTCAAGTCGATTCTGATGCAGAATGCCGGTCTCTCCGACCAACAAGGCATAATGAACAATTAAATTACAAATGCGCAGATACCCAATTACCGCTTCCTCAGCACAGCACAGCCGGACCAAGTGATTCACGCAGTGACGTGACACTGATCAGGGAACACCACTTTTAAAACAAACGTCTAAAAAATTAAGACGTTTTTTTATTTTCTACCGACACACCCTGGTAATACTACTACTAAGATTACAGAGACTGTCATTAACACACAGCTCTTGAAATACCTGGACAACAATAACATCATAACTGATCGCCAGTATGGATTCCGTAAGCATAGATCTATGGCCTACGTTACTCACTTGTGGAACAGAGCAATTGAAAATCATGGCGAATCCCGTGTTGTTGCACTTGACAAATCGAAAGCCTTCGATAGAGTGTAGTATGCGCTCCAAATCACTCTCTAAAGCTTCTGGACACTATCCAGAAGAGAGCAATTATTGGACTAATTAATACGCCTAACCTCACAAAGGACCTCCACAGCCTGGAACATCAAAGAAGGGCGGCTGACTTGTCCCTGTTATACAGATTCTATGACGGAAGATATTCGGGTGAGCTCTCCCAGATAATAACACCGAAGGCTGTCTGAACGAGGAACACTAGAGAGGCTCTGCGAGCTCATCCTTATCAGTCGAGGTCTCTATTCGCCGAACCAGTCTCCTCCAGCCAGCATTCCTTCTTTTGGAGAATTTCGACGCTGTGGAATGAGCTATCGGAGAATTTGTTTTCGGGAGGCTACAACTTGCGGCTGTTCAAACCTAATGTGCATCAACTCCTCTCGCAGCGTTTTTCCAGCGCCATAGGCTTCCAGCGTTTGCGGGAGGCTAGTCATAAAAAAAACCTCAAAACTTATTGTATTACAACTCTCATCTTCTACAGCAGACATTTCAACAGTCTCGAGCCTTGCAGCTTGACTGCCGGTCCTGGTACTGATCTGAAATCTATTGGGTCTGGCCTAGGCTAGTTGAGGTCATCTTCACCTTATAGCGCCATTCTCTCCAAGTGTTATTGTACAGCAGACCAAGAAACTATCGAAAGATATTAGAAAATATTAGAGACAGCAAACAGGCACTATTTATCACTCAAATATTTGTATTTTGAGCTAATGATTGGTTATGTAAAAGGAAACTCACAGTCCAATGGTGATTTCACAACGGACCAAGCGCCAAAAAACACCAACCTTCTCAAAAGCAGTAAACCCATAGAAAACAAGCATTGAGGTATCGTTGAGCTCACTTTGGGAAAGACGAAATCATTTTCCGCCAACCCAACCTTCTTACGTTATACAAAGCACACATAAAACCTGGCCTGGGGTGTTATAGTACCCTATGCAGTCCAGAAAAGAGCAATTCGACTAATCGTTGACCCTGCCTTAACACGCCACCTCCAGCCACTTTTCTGCCAGCGTGCTGTTGCTGACCTGGTACTTTTCTACAGGTACTCAAACGAAGCCTGCTTCTGAGGCATCCTCTATAATTCCGCCGCTCACCAAGCTTATGAGATGATCTCATCCCAAGGTGATGACAGTATACATTATACCAAAAACCAAGACCGCACCTTTGTTACTAGGATGTCCATAGCTTAGAACGGACTGTCAACAGACTTTCCCCAAACTAGCCTCTTCATTGCAAGGTAAGAAGCAGCAGCAGACGCAACAAAAATAAAGAAAATGTGACATGGTTCATTAGAAGATTTTTGCATGTGTTCAGAGTATTAGGTACTGAAGGTAATATAAGATTATCTGTACGCTACTGATATGTCGAGATGCGTGTCGATCAGAAAAGAGAGAAATAGTGGGCCGTTGCTTCAGCTCGAGAACACACACACCCAATTACCGGCTAATTGATGCACCGTAACGACTAAACGCTCACCATATATCTATGCCTTTTGCGGTCAATGGGAAATCATTGAATTTTACAGGCGTACCTATAGGGAGGCAAACGGTGTTCCTAACTGTGCAGGAATATTTGCCCCTAACGCTATAAATAATTCTTAAATTTGATCTTTTCGCTTATTTGGTTATCCTATGCTATTTCATACATTGTATCTATACAAAATTAATTTTTATAGGTTCAGAATTGTTTTTAGTTGGTTTTATTTTTTAAGATCTGGTAATAATAATCAAACTAACTATAAAAATACTTCCTTCAAACTCAATTCTTATGGAGTAGAAGCGTAGGACCATTCTTTTGTAATATAATTGACGTTTCAGTTGTTGGCCCCATATTCACACTGGGGAGATGGGATTTTGTTATTCTTAAAGAAAGAGTCTGCACATCTATCTGCCTTGTCTCACGCATATAATTGAAGAAATTTACTTCACTAGCTTGAGGGTTCGTGACGACTGAGCTAGATGGACATAACACATGGTATCAAAGATTGAAATATACAGAGTCTCCCAGCATTAAGGGTACAAAAGAAACTATGTGAAACTAGATCACAATTTATCGACAAAAAAAATTGAAAAAGATCTTAAAAAATTGTTTACCTTATATTCATTTATTTGTTTTCGTTTTCATTTGCAATCATCACTTTTGAAGCATTGCATGCATTTCGTTGAAATAATAAAATAATAATGCCTCATAATAGATGCTGCTAAGCAAATAAAAAAGTCCGCCATAAAAAGTAAGCGAGCTTCATAATAAATTTATTTTCAGAAATGTTTAGACCTTTTTTTCCAACTAAATTTTGATTTTCAAGGAGACCTTTTCCGCTACCTTACTTCTTTCGTCTCGTCCCATTGATCACCGTTCAATATCCTGTCCAATAGAAACAGCAAGCTTTCCTACATGACGTTAAAGTCAAAGCATCTGTTTGCACAGAACCCACTGAAAACACTCAAAACCTATGTCCTAGAAAGCTGCTTGTCGAGCCTACCAGACCTTTTGACGGAAGTCACTACGTCCAACCATCTTGCTGTGACTCCTCCCTGAACTCCATCGTGCCGAATATTTGTACCCTAAAGTTGCGATACATAGCACATCTAGCCCAGCAAGTGGAACGCTGTCTAGTCCTCCTCCCAGCATCTAGAGCAGATGGGGTTTCCTACCACTCTCATGAGTGTCTGTTCAGCCGGCAATGGCCTCTGAGAACCCGCACCAAAAGGTTGAGCATATCTCTGTCTTTATTCAGAAGTCATAGCGTATAACCCTTATCAGGGCCCGCTATGAATCTTTTAGTTTACCTGTAGACATTTCTCTCTAACCAGGCTTTCGTCAGTTACTTGTAGGCCCAGTTGTCCAGGGGAACATTGACCTGCTCATTCCAAGCAGAGGTCCTGGGCCGATGCAAAGGCAGAGAAGAGACTCCAACAGACGACGGCCTAAAAACCCGAGAAGACCTCTGAACTCTTCAGCTTTAACACCTTAACAAAAGTACGTGCCTTGCCTCTTTCTAACCAGGCTTTCGCTAGTTGTAACCCTAGCCGGCACACCAATCTGTCCGGGGATCCACAACAGGATCACCTTCTTGTGGCATGCTAGACTCTGCAGGGCATCACTAATGTAGACGGATAAATGAACGACATTCGTACATGTTTCCTAGACACCATGTTGTCCCCAACTAGAGGTGAGTCGATTCCGAATGAATCGTTCCATAGGAACGGTACCGGAATCAAAGGAATCGATTCCGAGGAATCAAAGAAGTCGATTCCAATGGTTGGGAATTGGAATTGACAAGTCCGCGCACGGACTCGGACTGTCGATGTTGGTGTCGGTTAGCCAAACTTACTAGTGAATCGTGTTGTCGATTCCGTCGCATTGTACCGGAATCATGAACGAGATGAACAAAACAATTCACGGCATTCCCGCCTGACGCTGCTGTAGTGCGGTGTAGTTATTTCTGGTAATTCGATTACTTTTTCTTTGTGAAGTACCTTGTATAGAAATTTTAAAACCTTTTTTTTTTCTTTAACTTGCAATGTATGTTTGTTTGTACGGGTGGAATCTTGCTACCCAATTTTTTTGATGTCAATCACCTTTAATCTTCGAAGATGTCAATACGATAAGCTGTGTGCCGTCATCCTAAATCCAATATGGCGGACCATCCAAGATGGCGGAATAGTAAATTTTAATGCATTTGTACAATATGGGTATCAAATTTAATGGGTTGTTGAGAGTAACTCTCGAAAAAGAATGTGACTTCATTCTAAATCTAATATGGCCGACCATCCAAGATGGCGGAATAGCTATTTTTTTTAGGTACTTCTGCAATGTGGGTATGAAATGAAGAGCTTGCCGAGAATATAATTAGAAAAAATTCTGAAATCACTCTTAATCCAATATGGCGAACTTTTGAAGTTTTCTTTTTATGTTTTCCTATAATATTAGTACTGAGCGAACGGTTCGCTGAGAATAAAATTGCAGGTTAATTAATGAAAAGTAAAAAATAAATTAAAAGAAAAAACTTTTTTTTGAAAACAAGCTTTTATTTAAATGCTCTAAAAAAGAAAATTAAAATTTTTCCTTTTTTTATTGAATTACTTACTTGGAAACGTACTGGATTCGGATTGTACCGAAACGGCAGCACTGGCCTGTAATGGAATCGTAAACGTAGTGAACGAATTGGAGTAATCGATTCCGAAAAAGGAATCGATACCATGGACATGGAGCGAGTCCGCGGTCTAGGATTTATGGGCGCGGGATCACAGGGAATCGTGAACGAATCGAAGGAATCGATTCCGAAAAAGGAACCGATACCGTGGAATCGAATCACCAAAACGAACGATTGAGCCCCGTTCTATCCCCAACTATCAGAAAATTGTACGCCTTTGTAGGCCTGTATATAGACACATACAAACACCACCGTCGATCCTGTCGTGTTTGTCGCTTCAGCTTTGATCGGGCCTGAGAAACGGACGAGGTGCTGTGGAGGAACAGCTGCCACAAAAAGGTTAATTTTGACTATATCCGTCTCGGCGATAGCGTCTTCGGCCGCTGGATTTGCGTTTGAAGATGGTGAACGGCCACAGTCGGAATGAAAATGTTTACATGCGGTCTGCATTTCGAAGTAGCTGCTGAATAAAAACGTCACTACCACTCGTCCGTTTTTATAGTAAGACATTCTGTCGAGCTGCGCCATGCAGAGAGTGCAGATTCGAGGAACTAATCAACGTTGACCGCTTAAGTGGCCGAATGGAGTTGTCCGGCTTGACATAGAAATCGAGACCAGTAAAAAAATGAAGTCAAGTTGATTGACTCAGTACTTCCCACACATTCCGATGATACCAGTTTTATTAATTTCCCACAGCATGAAACTATAGTCTAGATGCCCCTGCAACCAAATCATCGCTCGCCCGACCGCAAAAAATGTGTTCTATTCCACTAGGTGCTTTATTCACAGGTCAATGGACAATCTATCATGAATACAACAATTTTTTGTGTTTTACAAGCCCCCACCCCCGAACCACTCCAATTTCACCCCACCAAAAAAAAACATTTCAAATGATCAGGAACCCCTAAAACGTCTTAAACAAAGTTTGAAGTGTTTTTTATATTTTTAGTTTTTTTATTATTACCGCGCCGCCACTGAAACGATTTCTAAAAACCATACTTGCTTTCCATACCTGTCGCGGTAATAAATCTGTGTCAAAATGTCAATAAAGTCAATTCAAAAGTTTCCACGTACACAATACAGAACGATCCAAAGTAATACCCGTATGTATTTTGTATGCATCAGAAAGTTTAAGTCCCTTGGTTTCTGTAATCTGCAAGGCAATGTTCGGATGGACTTAAAACGTGAATTATGCCGCTAGGTCTTTCTTTCACAGGTCAACGGGCAGCCTATTATGAATATAAAAAAAATTCAGTTTTACAACCCCCCACCCCTCAATAATCCCAATTTCACTCCCACCTCAAAAAAAAGTAGAAAATGATCAGGGCCGGTATTCCCAACTCGCTCCCCTCGCAAGCGAGCGATCCGTCAAAGGAGCGATATGACTTGCAGCGATATGGCATTTCTAGATTCTCACCTACCGCTCCCCTCGCAAATTTGGAAAGCGAGCATTGAGATACGACAACATCGCGTATTGATGTAAAATGTCCGAACAAAACGTCAAGTTGTCAAAACATAACCAATATGTTCGTTTGATAAAGTACCGTACACATCACAGACGATAAATAATAATTGTCGGTGATATACATCGATCGAGGTTGAACTAACTATTCTAAACATGAAAATTAGTACGAGGGTTGCTCTATACCTCCGTCAATCCACCAGTACGCAGACAGCTGTTTCACGCTTATTAGCGATCATCAGTGCGCCATAGGTCGATTGACGAAAGTAGAGAGCATCAATTTTTCCATGTTTAATAAACATGTGAAAGATGTACGAGTAAGACTTTAACTTAAAGGCTTCGATTGTTAATTCCGTGCACTTATTTTCTCTTTTCAACCAGAAGGTATCAAAATTTCCAGATTTGAACTCCCAGCGTAACAACTGATTGACAGATAATTCCAGCAGATTATAATAACGCAAACGCCTAAAAGTTCTGTACGGTTTAAATATTTTTAACATACATGAAAAAAAGGGTCGGGAATCAAGAAATATTTTTTAATACTAGGGGGGGTCGTGTTATGGAAAAGGTTGAGAAACACTGTGTAAGAGGGCCTCTTAAAACAACTCGATGGAGCTCTGAAACATGTTCTCATGCTTCTTCTTGGTTTAACAGTCCAATACATACAGGACCGTCCACTATAAAGCATAATAATTATAAATAAGAGCACACATCTCAACTTAAGGTACCCTAATCGTCGGCGATAACCTATTTACATTGATACACCAGTGACACGAGCGACAGAAAGCACTCCCCTTTAACGCGAGCGCTTCAATTGTGAGGAGAGGATGTGAGAATCTAAACAGCAGTGATTTTCGCTCCCCTCGCATTTAAAGGCAGCGTTATCGCTCCACGCGAGCGGTCAAGAATACCGGCCCAGGAACCCCTAAAACGCCTAAAAACGAAGTTTGAGCTGTTTTCATATTTTTAGTTTTTTTAATATTGCTGCGCCGCCACTGAGACGATTTCTAAAAATCAGACGCGTTTTCCATCCTTGCCAAAGTATTAATACTGTGCCGAAATGTCATTAACGTCAATTCAGTAATTTCCACATTATAAAATACAGAACGATCTAAAGCAATACTCGTATGTATACATCGGAAAATTCTCTAAGTCCCTTGGTTCCTGTAATACATAAGGCAATGTTCGGATGAACCTAAAAAGTGTATTATCCCGCTAGGACTTTCTCTCTCATGTCAGTGGACAGCCTATTATGATTACAACAAATTTTTCAACTTTACAATCCCCCACCCCCCAACCACCCCAATTTCATCCCCACCCAAAAAAAGAGGAAAATGGTCAGGAACGCCTAAAACGCGTAAAAACAAAGTTTGACGCATATTTGAAATTTTTCGTTTTTTGCTAATTACTCCGCCGCCCATGCACCAATTTTCAAAATTGTAGCAACATTATCTACTACTACCCTACAACATATCGCTCCCTAAATTTCATCAAAATCTATGCAGCGGTTACTGAGATTACGAGGCTAGAAAAACGTGCACAGACCGAGAGACAGACAGACCGACGGAAATGAGTGACGTGGATTTTCGTTATGTAGACATCATAGAACTTCCAAAAAGCTTATAGCGGACCCTCTGGGGAGTCTTATTTGAGTCTGTTATACCGTTGTCCTTTATATAAGTAAACGAAAAAAAAATAGCTTCTAAAAAACCTAATAACTGAAATACATGGTTATATAAACTATGAAAAAGTTTCAAACGGACATAGCAGTAAGTATAGATTCTGAAAAATCTATATAAAACAAAACCCAAAAATCTGTCACAAAAATTCGTACCATGTATGCATGTACGCCCTAAATTAAAAAATCTACATAAAATACTCAGTAATTGTTGTTTGCGTTTTTACAACTGGTTTTTGACGGTCTAAAAGTTATAAATTTTAACCCAACATTATAAATATTAAACACTTTCAAGCGACTCTAAATATCGAAGCCAAAGTTTCATTGCTCGAGATGCCTCATTGCGAACTGGAATCGAGTTTTCGGGTTCCGAATCACTTCCACTACCACTGTTTTTTTTCATCTTGATTCTGATGTAGAACTTCGCTAACGATTTTCATGTCTGAAGGAGTTTCCGATGTCACACCACAACTAATCACCTTCGAGTCTGTTATATCCGGTTTTAACCAGTTCGCGTCGGAAAAATGTGTCTTTTATAACAGAAAAGTTTCTAAAGGCCTCGCATAGGATTTTAAACGGACCACGAGATAAGTCCGTTATAGCCGAATGTCCCTTACAACAGGGTCCGTGATAAGCGGAGTCCACTGTAGATATTTACTATGTGCAAAATTTGTTATTTTGAGCGATTAATTTTATCAGCATAACAAGGCAAATCATGAGCCCAAAGAACAATATTACTCATTTTTTCAGAAATATTGATGTTTTGGCTTTTTCCAATCCTCTAAGAACTTCTGATATGCAGTTTTTGATATAGTCAGTAAAGAGGTCTTTCTCTCCCTCTCTCTTAGGAGATACACCACAGTATTTCAAGCAGAAATGTATCAGATTTTGGCTTGGCCTCTCGTATTCATGAAATTCAGGCGCCTAAGAGGTGAATTACTATCTGCTCTGACAGTCAGGTATCAGGTGTCAATTATATTATGGGTGCCGAGTCTTGATGAAGTTTGCGGTAATGAAACAGCGGACGCGCTCGCAAGGAAAAGGTCGAGTAACAATTTTCTGGGTTTTGAGCCGGTTGTGGGGCTGGCAACAGTTACCAGTAGAAGGAAAATAGAAGTGTACTTAGTAAAATCAACATATTATCAAATTGAGAGAAATCTCTGGACATCTCCGTCACGCTAGAGAACTTATAGTAGGACCTCTGGTACAAGGTGGGGCGGTTCTGACTCTCACTGGATAAAAGCCTGTTAAGGTTACTTGTGGACCTGTTATCTGGCCATAACACCTTCAAGCATAACTTGTAAGTGATGGGGGTGGCAAACGACCAGACAGACTATATTAGGTTCAAGAGACCTTGAACCTGAAAATATCAGATGAGTAGATGCCAAAGGCCATCCTCACATTTGCGATGAGGGCTGGAGGTGCATAAGGGCTCACTTGTCATCATCTCCTCATATGCACAGGTGGTTCTGGTCACCAGAAAACCTCTCTCATTTATTCAAGAGACCTTTACTCCTCCAGCGTTGCAAATATCCATCCTTTTACTATTCTCTTAAATTTTAGGAACAGCAAAATACCAAAGGGGACAAAATTCGGTGAAATTAGTGGTCGAAGCATGATTGTGGTTGTCATTTGTCCAAAAAATTACTTGTAATATTGTATCTTACACGTGGCGCATAAATTCGATGCCATTCTCCTTATTTTTTTTATAATTCTGATTCACTTTTTATTTTTTTTTTTTTTCAAATGAAATTATATATTTTATTATTTTCATCGTATAGCCATAATAACTCTAGTAAAACTGAAATAGTAAAATAACAAGAAATACAAAAATATACAGTGAAATTAAAGTAGCAGGATACTATGAACAACAATACCACCACCATCATCTCGTCATATGAAACAGGATCAGAGAGAGAATGGGAAGCAGGCTCGTGTAACGTCAGTAACAAGCTAGGCCGTTCGCTGTTCGCCGTTGTCATGTCATTAGAATAAAACGTTGTCGTCAGTCGTGGTTCGGTTCGGTTTAAAACCCCGACGGGTCATGAGGAGAGGGTTAGTATATAATGTCACCCGCTTCAAGACACCTTTTGTCTCTCCCAATCGATAACGTGACCCTTTTCTACGGGGTGCAACGAATTCGATGGGGTCGTGCTGCTGAGCTCTAGTACGGTTTACGTTTTACTACTACGGCGACTGATGGGGTTTCGTAGCGGTTATTTCGCGAACATCGTTTTATCGCTTTTTGTTCAATTACTAGAATAACTAAGGCCGTCCAAACACGGGTCCATCGACAACAAAACTCTCGATCTGTTCAATCCATGGGACTGGTGCGTCTGCCATACGCACGCAGGTCGATTTACCCTCAGTAAAACGACAAACAATACATCAGTCTGACACTCGACGATTTCTTCTAAACCTGCGACGTGTTTCTAATCATCGCTTTTTATACCCAACTTGTGCAGCCAACTGTAACATGATCTAACTCTGTTGCCAGACAGATAAAGACCAAATATCTAGGAAACTAACCCAATTAAGAGGCTATTTGCTATCGCCCCTTTACCTCTCTTCATTATGTTACCTTGGGTCTTTCTGTTTCAACTTGGAAGGTTGTGGTATCATGAATTGTTTTCTTAAAAGTATGTTTTCTAACTAATCTTGCAACAATGCCTGTGTCATAACCATTGACTCTGGCAACATTTTTATGATTCCTTTTCCTTTGGAAATCCGTCAAGACTTAAGGAGCCTGGGTGCACACATTTATATACACACATATTTGCCATGTAAAGTACACGCACAACTCGCTCGTTTTTCAAACTACACACATAAAATTTTAGAAGATGATAGATAAGACCTTAATGTAGGACCATTTAGAGCAATTCTTAAAAAAAGGTTTTTTAGTGTGCAAAAATCTCGCAATGCAAAATCATGGATTCTTCAAATATCTGAAATTTAACAACCAAACACGATATCAGAACAAGGCCATCGAGTTGACATAGCGCAAACTTTCTTCTTCAATTTGCTATTTGAATCATTAAGTTAAAAGGTACCGTCACACTATCAATCGGTTCCCCTCGATGCAAAATTGTCTTCGCCGCGGTCAGCCGTCAGAAATATCGCAAGGCGACCTTCGGACTTACCTCTCCTCATTTTATTTTAGACACACATACATGAGAGAGCGCTAACACGAGAATACGTATTTTCTTGGATTCTGCAGTTCACGCGCTATACCCTAGCCCCTTAATGGGAATTTAACCAGCCAATGTACTAAAAAATGAGGTATAAATTACACCTGAGAGTTTGAAATTACAGATTAACTTGACCGTTTTTAATCACTTGACGCTTTAGAAACTACAGCTGGATAAGGTGTAGTATCTTAACCATTTATCAGAAAGTAACTGTGTTAAAAATGATTTATCTCATCTTTATTCAAATACTTTCCATAAACAACACCAAAAAGAACAAGAAGTACTGCAACCTCAATGATCAAGAGTGATTCCATTAACTCTTAGACTTCGGTTTGCCACAACCATCAAAGCTTTGTGGTTGGGTCACTTCGTCGCAATTGTTTAAGTTAATTATCGTAAAGGCTATGAATTGGCTAATCGCTTGAATCTACGTTCATAGGACAAGAACTATTTGCGGGAATTGCAAAAAGCACTGTGAGGAGAACCATCTCAAAATAGGCAAGAAGAAAGGAGTCCTTCACTGGATCCTAGAATGGAACAGGAATGATCTAAGGCCTGGCGCTGACTTGCAGTTTTCGATTACGCAACTGTTTGGTCGTGATTGCATGCAAACCCCGCACTATATGCTTTGAACCCAAAGACAAACTAAATAGTTGAACCAATTTTTAGTTGCAAATCAGCGCGCTTCCGTTCAACTTTGTGGTAGTCACTCATGCAACCAAACAGTTGCGCAATCGAAAATTCCAGGTCAGCGCCAGGCCTAGTGTTCTGATCGGTCATTTCTGCTAATGGAGGACGAAACACAGAAGCGCATATTGTGTTCCTGCTCAGTACTGGAAAGAGCTGTGTTAGACTTTAGGATTCACCCATCTGAAACCTACTGACTTCAAGGAACTGTCACCCAACACGACCATCCCCTTTATGAAAAGGTGTGGATTGTACAGTGAACTGTATTGAAGAGTAGCAATTTAATTCATTTATCCGAAACCAATCACAGACGACGAGGTTTCGCTTTTATTAAAGCTCGTCAGTGTGATGAATAAATGAAGTTGCAATATAGTGCCTAGCTGGCAAAACTCGTACTAGTAGTAGCAACATATAGATATTGGGAAACAGTACTTTGAAAAAGTATTGGTTCGCCATCTATCTACCAAAGCCGGTACCTGAGCATTTAATCTGAGGAACCGAGCACTGTTTATGTGACCCGTTTAAAAGCATCAGGTATAGAAACCTGCGGATACGACGACAAACACTCTTTTTTGTGGAACACTCATTTAACACTCCCGACATTCGGTTTTTAAAGTACTGCTTCCCAATATCCATATGCTGCTACTGCAGTGAACTTTCAATAGCTGTGAACTACAGTAGACACAATAGGGTCGCAGTGGAAGAAGGTATGATAACCCCACTCACCAGTCATAATTAACCTAATCTAACTTAACCAATTAATCATCAGTGAAATGTCACACATGTGTAGGTACTTGCAGTCAGTTTAATACTCATCTTGTTGAATTTTATTCACTAAACTTAATTCTGAAGTGCGAAGGTACTTGGCACATTCAATTGAGGAAAACATTTTTTTCATTTCATATATCAGGATAATCCCTTGCGAGTGTGCATCATTTAATTTCGATCCGGATCCCTCGCAGAGCGTCGTTCTCCCACCGATCCGGATGACAGCAGGCGACACTTTTGTCAACCGTTCTACCGTGAATATTGAATATTGATATTAATCAGCGTGGAATCTTCGCAGACAGACGCACAATAGTAATTACTTTCGGGTTACGAACCAGCGTGGATGTGCGCTTTTTGTGCCGCCAAATCACCTCCGTAATGACACCCAAATGAGCAACGGTTCCGGCTTACCTGCCAAGGATAATCCGCGTAATCCGAAACTGATTAAAAGACTCTGTCGCCTCAGACTCATATATCCAGTCCTCTTTTTTTATTGGGACCAGACAGGCGACGAGGACTACTTTTTCTTTTTTAGGCGCTTAATGAAAAACAAGAGGGTTTCGATAAGACGTCTGAGCTATGGTGGTTTTAAGTCACCCTACAACAGACATAGAAAGTGATGTTGTTAAGAGATGTTTTTTGAGTATTCTGTTAAGCTGTTAATTTTTAAAAAGATACGAAAAACTTCCACTTGCTTGTCTTTCGTGCTCATTAGCTATCTCGCTGAGAGCACCCTACACTTTTTTTTTGTTAAATGGGATGGCAAAGTAGCTCTCTAATTGTTCTAGCTGCTCTCAGAGCAAACCTACTGCAGTGGCTTAGTAAAATTAGGCCACCAGCGGCGGCTCGTCACAGGAGGCAGGGGAGGCTCAGCCTCCTCGTCAAATTTTTGGAATCGACGAAGCGTATTTTAATGTACGTTTTTACTTTTTCAACTTAATGACTTACTCACCTATGTACACAAAAAACTGAATAAAACAAAGTATTTTTGGTTGTCGTTGGCGCAATCTACGCCACTGTGTATCTGACGTCACTGCGTCTTGTCTTTTTTGTGTAAGCAAGATAAAGCCTCAGCCTTGCAGCTACGGGATTTCAGTAGCTGCTAGCGGCTCCAGATTTTGCATGCTACCCTACCAAATAACCTATAAATCTTCTCGCAACGTTTTTCTGCAATGTTTGTTGGCTGATTTGCAGTTCTACATGCCACTACAAATAGAGAGTCTCCCATCATGCATCCCTTTTCATCAATTTTTTTGTTTCCGAACGGTGCACGATCTCTTTCCGGCGATCATACGTAGAAATACGATCTCTTAGAATATCAGTAATACAATACAGAGTAGTACAATCGTTCTACATTTGTAAGACAATGGAATTTCATTCATATGCTAGTAAATGTTTCTTGGGTTTAGTACAATTTGAATTTTTTATGTATGTGAGAAAATATGGAAGACGGAGGGAAGACAATTATGTTAGAGTAATGCTTGTTACTTTGTCGTACAGTTATGATATAGGAATCCTTGTCGTCCTCTGCTTCAAGAATAACTATTATTCTGCGTAACTAAAGAAGCCTTATCCAGCTCAAAGCACCACGACTTGCCGCGAAATCATCCTCCAGTCTTTATCAGTTTAGAAGTAAGCTTGCTCTCAATTGTTTAGACCCTCGAAAACTAACAAGATCGGAGTAGCAGAAAACAGTGTCCCTTCTTTTCCCGGATAAAACAATAATTATTTTCGATAAATCGAAAAGCCCCTTATCCGGCTCGAAGGACCACCATTTTGCTTCTCGGCACGCTTATTATCTCACTGAAAGCATTCTCCACGTTTTTTGTCGGTGGAGAGGCAAAGTAGCTCTCATTGTTTCATCTCCCCGGGAGCAAAAAAACTTAAGAGTAGCTTAGCAGAAATAGTTGAGGGAGAAATAAGAGAAAAAACATATGTAGGGACAGTGCCTGTTATTTGTAAACAGTCTTATCCAGCTCGAAGGAATACTATTTACCCTGAATGCATTATCCAGTCTTTATCAGTTACTTTAATTGATGGGACCCTCGAGACTTGAAAAAAACTGGAGTAACGGAAAACAGTGACTCTTCTTTTCTCGGATAAAACAATAATTATTTTCGATAAATCGAAAAGCCCCTTATCCGGCTCGAAGGACCACCATTTTGCTTCTCGGCACGCTTATTATCTCACTGAAAGTATTCTCCACTTTTTTTTGTCGGTAAAGGTAAAGTAGCTCTCATTGTTTCATCTCCCCGGGAGCGAAAAAAAAAAACTGGAGTAGCTTGGCAGAATTAGGCGAGGAAGAAATGAACGAGGAACCATATGTTGAGACGGTCATATGCCAGTTACTTTCTTCTGTTTGGAGAATAATTGTTCTGGGTAACTCAAAGAGTCTTACCCGGCTCGAAGGTTCACTACTGGCCCTGAAATCAAGTCCCAGTTTTTATCAGTTTCGAAATAAGCTGGCTCTCAATTGTTTAGACCCTTGAACACTAATAAGATCGGAGTAGCAGAAAACAGTGTCTCTTCTTTTCCCAGATAAAACAATAATTATTTTCGATAAATCGAAAAGCGCCTTATCCGGCTCGAAGGACCACCATTTTGCTCCTCAGCACGCTTATTATCTCACTGAAAGCATTCTCCACGTTTTTTGTCGGTGGAGAGGCAAAGTAGCTCTCATTGTTTCATCTCCCCGGGAGCGAAAAGACTGGAGTAGCTTAGCAGAATTAGGCGAGGAAGAAATGAACGAGGAACCATATGTTGAGACGGTCATATGCCAGTTACTTTCTTCTGTTTAAAGAATAATTGTTCTGGGTAACTCAAAGAGTCTTATACGGCTCGAAGGTTCACTATTTGCCCTGAAATAATTCCCCAGTCTTTATCAGTTTCGAAATAAGCTGGCTCTCAATTGTTTAGACCCTCGAAACCTAACAAGATCGGAGTAACAGAAAACAGTGTCTCTTCTTTTCCCAGATAAAACAATAATTATTTTCGATAAATCGAAAAGCGCCTTATCCGGCTCGAAGGACCACCATTTTGCTTCTCAGCACGCTTATTATCTCACTGAAAGCATTCTCCACGTTTTTTGTCGGTGGAGAGGAGGCAAAGTAGCTCTCATTGTTTCATCTCCCCGGGAGCGAAAAAACTGGAGTAGCTTAGCGGAAATGAGTAGAAATAAAGAAGAAGCAAGGATATGTTGGAGCAGTTCGTTGTTACTTGTCATATACTAGTTATATGTCTTCTATTTCAAGAATAATTTTTCAGGTAACTCAAATAGTACTATCCAGTTCGAAGGACTACTATTTACCTTTCAAGCATTCTACAGTCTTTATCAGTTGAGAAATAAACTGGCTCTAATTGATTAGACCCTTGAAACTTGAAAGGACTGGGATAGGAGAAAACAGTGACTCTTCTTTTCCCGGATAAAACAATAATTATTTTCGATAAATCGAAAAGCCCCTTATCCGGCTCGAAGGACCACCATTTTGCCTCTCGGCACGCTTATTATCTCACTGAAAGCATTCTCCACTTTTTTTTGTCGGTGGAGAGGCAAAGTAGCTCTCATTGTTTCATCTCCCCGAGAGCGAAAAAAACTGAAGTAGCTTAGCAGAAATAGTTGAGGGAAATATAAGCGAAGAACCATATGTTGGGGTAGGGCTTGTTACTGACACGTCGTACTCCAGTTACTGTCTTTAGCTTCAAGAATAATTACTCTGGATAACTCAAACAGTCTTATCCAGCTCGAAGGACCACTATTTACCTTTCAAGCGTTCTTCAGTCTTTATCAGTTACTTTAATTGATTGGACCCTTGAAACTTGAAGAAAACTGGAGTAACGGAAAACAGTGTCTCTTCTTTTCCCGGATGAAACAATAATTATTTTCTATAAATCGAAAAGCCCCTCATCCGGCTCGAAGGACCACCATTTTGCTTCTCAGCACGCTTATTATCTCACTGAAAGCATTCTCCACGTTTTTTGTCGGTGGAGAGGAGGCAAAGTAGCTCTCATTGTTTCATCTCCCCGGGAGCGAAAAAACTGGAGTAGCTTAGCGGAAATGAGTAGAAATAAAGAAGAAGCAAGGATATGTTGGAGCAGTTCGTTGTTACTTGTCATATACTAGTTATATGTCTTCTATTTCAAGAATAATTTTTCAGGTAACTCAAATAGTACTATCCAGTTCGAAGGACTACTATTTACCTTTCAAGCATTCTACAGTCTTTATCAGTTGAGAAATAAACTGGCTCTAATTGATTAGACCCTTGAAACTTGAAAGGACTGGGATAGGAGAAAACAGTGACTCTTCTTTTCTCGGATAAAACAATAATTATTTTCGATAAATCGAAAAGCCCCTTATCCGGCTCGAAGGACCACCATTTTGCTTCTCGGCACGTTTATTATCTCACTGAAAGCATTCTCCACGTTTTTTGTCGGTGAAGAGGCAAAGTAGCTCTGATTGTTTCATCTCCCCGGAGCGAAAAAAACTGGAGTAGCTTAGCAGAAATAGTTGAGGGAGAAATAAGCGAAGAACCATATGTTGGGGTAGGGCTTGTTACTGACACGTCATATGCCAGTTGCTGTCTTTAGTTTCAAGAATAATTACTCTGGGTAACTCAAACAGTCTTATCCAACTCGAAGGACCACTATTTACCTTTCAAGCATTCTTCAGTCTTTATCAGTTACTTTAATTGATTGGACCCTTGAAACTTGAAAAAAAAACGGGAGTAACGGAAAACAGTGACTCTTCTTCTCCCGGATAAAACAATAATTATTTTCGATAAATCGAAAAGCCCCTTATCCGGCTCGAAGGACCACCATTTTGCTTCTCGGCACGCTTATTATCTCACTGAAAGCATTCTCCACTTTTTTGTTGGTGGAGAGGCAAAGTAGCTCTCATTGTTTCATCTCCCCGGGAGCGAAAAAAACTGGAGTAGCTTAGCAGAATTAGGTGAGGGAGAAATAAGCAAAGAACCATATGTTGGGGTAGGGCTTGTTACTGACACGTCATATGCCAGTTACTGTCTTTAGTTTCAAGAATAATTATTCTGGGTAACTCAAAGAGTCTTATCCAGCTCGAAGGACCATTATTTACCTTTCAAGCATTCTCCAGTCTTTATCAGTTACTTTAATTGATTGGACCCTTGAAACTTGAGAAAAGCTGGAGTAGCAGAAAACAGTGTCTCTTCTTTTCCCGGATAAAACAATAATTATTTTCGATAAATCTAAAAGTCCCTTATCCGGCTCGAAGGACCACCATTTTGTTTCATGGCACGTTTATTATCTCACTGAAAGCATTCTCCACTTTTTTGTCGGTAGAGAGGCAAAGTAGCTCTCATTGTTTCATCTTTCCGGGAGCGAAAAAATTGGAGTAGCTTAGCGGAAATGAGTAGAAATAAAGAAGAAGAAAGGATATGTTGGAGCAGTTCTTTGTTACTTGTCATATATCAGTTATATGTCTTCTATTTCAAGAATAATTTTTCGGGTAACTCAAATAGTATTATCCAGTTCGACGGACCACTATTTACCTTTCAAGCATTCTTCAGTCTTTATCAGCTACTTTAATTGATTGCATCCTTGAAAAAACTGGAGTAACGGAAAACAGTGTCTCTTCTTTTCCCGGATAAAACAATAATTATTTTCGATAAATCGAAAAGCCCCTTATCCGGCTCGAAGGACCACCATTTCGCTCCTCGGCACGCTTATTATCTCACTGAAAGCATTCTCCACTTTTTTGTCGGTGGAGAGGCAAAGTAGCTCTCATTGTTTCATCTCCCCAGGAGCGAAAAAAACTGGAGTAGCTTAGCGGAAATGAGTAGAAATAAAGAAGAAGCAAGGATATGTTTGAGCAATTCTTTGTTACTTGTCATATACTAGTTATAAGTCTTCTATTTCAAGAATAATTGTTCTGGGTAACTCAGTCTTATCGGGCTTGAAGGGCCAGTATCTACCCTTAAAGCATCTTCCAGTCTTTATCAGTTTGGAAATAAATTGGCTCCAACTGATTAGACCCTTGAAACTTCAAGAAAACTGGAGTAATCAAAACAGTGTATCTTCTTTTCCAGGATAAAACAATCATTATTTTCGATAAATCGAAAAGCCCCTTATCCGGCTCGAAGGACCACCATTTTGCTTCTCGGCACGCTTATTATCTCACTGAAAGCATTCTCCACGTTTTTTGTCGGTGAAGAGGCAAAGTAGCTCTCATTGTTTCATCTCCCCGGAGCGAAAAAAACTGGAGTAGCTTAGCAGAATTAGGTGAGGGAGAAATAAGCGAAGAACCATATGTTGGGGTAGGGCTTGTTACTGACACGTCATATGTCAGTTACCGTCTTTAGTTTCAATAATAATTACTCTGGGTAACTCAAACAGACTTATCCCGCTCGGCGGACCACTATTTGCCTTTCAAGTATTCTTCAGTCTTTATCAGTTACTTTAATTGTTTAGACCCTCGAAACCTAACAAGATCGGAGTAACAGAAAACAGTGTCTCTTCTTTTCCCAGATAAAACAATAATTATTTTCGATAAATCGAAAAGCCCCTTATCCGGCTCGAAGGACCACCATTTCGCTTCTCAGCACGCTTATTATCTCACTGAAAGCATTCTCCACGTTTTTTGTCGGTGGAGAGGCAAAGTAGCTCTCATTGTTTCATCTCCCCGGGAGCGAAAAAAACTGGAGTAGCTTAGCGGAATTAGGCGAGGCGAGGCGAGGCAGAAGAAAGCGCGGAAAGATGTGCATGTTGCGAGTAGTCGCGCTGGCAGCAGCAGCAGCAGCAGCGTCCGCCATTATCCTAATTATCCTTCGGTCGTTTGCGTATCGACAGCAGCGCGCGGCGTCGGCCTTCGACGTCAAAGGACCCGAGGTGTGTTTTCATAATTCTCGCCTTTGAACGGGGATCCAATTTTCGCCTGCCGCCCGCGCTACTGTTTCCCGCTCTTTGGCGGCGCGGCGCACCCGCCAACATGCACGTGCGATCACGCCAAACACGGGAGGGCTGTCTTGGGCATTTTTTTTTTTTCGCGCAAGGCAAGGTATTTCTACGGGGTGGTCCAATAAGCGCGCGGTACTCTCTAGCGGCCTTACCGTTTAAATTAGAAGGAAAAGTCCCGGATAAAAAAACCTTTATTTTCAAATGGTCTACTTGCAGAAAATAATTTCAAAGATGGCCCACACCCTGTATATCATCACGTTTTTGAATTCACCATCGATTTTTAGGTGCAGTTTGTTAACGATACTTTATGTCTACGAAGCCCATTTTCGGAATTATTCAGCAATTTTTACAAAATCTGACGTTTGTAGTACTTTAAAAGAAACGTTAATGTCTCGGAAACAAAACGCGATAGAAAGATGCGGTTTTCGGTTTTGAAACATGCAAGGAACGTCTTTGTGTTTCAGTAAGATCGTTGTTTCAAAAGAACATTAAATGAATAGACAATTTTCAAATTTGAAAAGTTAGAAACGTTAAAAACTTTTATTTTTCAAATGGGATTGTATCATAAGTTTCACATCGGTGGATGCGAAATTGAATTCTCTTTCACTTTTATCTAAGCACATGTGGTCCTATCTTCGATGGTTTTCAAGGTATTCAAGGTTTTGTAATTATGGCGTAGGAATTGTAAAAATCGTAGGTGGCGTGGCTCGCAGACGAAACAATTGGCAGCAAACCTTTCATCCAAAGTGTTTCTGGCTCTAATACTAAAATGTCCTTTCGCTCCATCTACCTGTAACCACATTATTCTTAAAAACTTCAGTGGTGAATTTTTCAACAGGTTTTCCAAATTTTCATGTAGAAAATTTTGGAAAACATTAGTTTATTATGCGGTTTCCAATAATACCACCCCAAAATGCTTAGACTTCATGCTAGTTGTCAACAAACTCCTCAAAATTTCGATTTACGTGGGCGTAAAATATGAGAGAAGGGAACATGTAGTAGTAATACATGAAGATAGTGAGTTTGACATTCTCGCAATTGTAGTTGAAGATCCGCATAGCAGTGCTACAACAGAAATTAGTCACTATTTGGGCATTGGTGAAACATCTGTGAACATGATCTTAACGGAGTACATATAGCATCCTTATCACGTGCAGCTAAATCAAGCAATTGAAAGACAAGACTTCGAAAACTGAATGAATTTCTGTAACTGGAGTCGTGCTCGAGTCCAAGAAGATGCACTCCTTTCCAAAAGTGTGTTGTTTACGAATGAAGTTACGTTTCTTATGAAATTCTTTTATTTTCTTTTTTATGAAATGTAGCTATAGCGTTATCATTAACGGCAATGTAAACTGGCATAATTTACATTTTTATACCGATGTAAATCCAAATTTTGAGAGGTTTCTTGACAACCAGCATGGACTCTAAGCATTTGGGGTGGTATTATTGGAAACCGCATATTAAACTAAGGTTTTCTAAAATTTTCTAAATGAAAATTTGGAAAACCTGTTGGAAAATTTACCACTGAAGTGTTTAAGAATAATGTGGTTACAGGTAGATGGAACGAAAGCACATTTTAGTATTAGAGACCGAAACACTTTGGCTGAAAGGTTTGCTGCGAACTGTTTCGTCTGCGAGCCGCGCCACCTACGATTTTTCCAATTCCTACGCCATAATTACAAAACCGAAAATATCTTGGAAACCATCAAAGATAGGACCACACGTGCTTCGATAAAAGTGAAAGAAAATATAATTTCGCATCCACCGATGTAAAAGTTATGATACCACCCCATTTGAAAAATAAAAGTTTTTAACGTTTTTAGCTTTTCAAATTTTAAAATTGCTAGTCTATTGATTTAATGTTCTTTTGAAACAACGATCTTACTGAGGCACAAACACGTTCCTTGCTTGTTTCAAAACCGAAGACCGTATCTTTCTATCGCGAGATATTAACGTTTCTTGTAAAGTACTACAAACGTCAAATTTTGTAAAAATTGCTGAATAACTCCGAAAATAGGCTTCGTAGAATTAAACAATGGTTAAAAACTGAACGTAAAAATCGATGCTGAATTCAAAAACGTAATATACTTACGGTATACTCGGAAGTCCGCCATCTTTGAAATTATTTTCTGAGTGTACAGCATTTGGAAAGAAAAGTTTTTTATTTAAAACATTTTCGTCTAATTTAAACGGTATGGCCGCTAAGGAGCACCGCGCGCTTATTGGACCACCCTGTATATGTATATTTATAGTAGATTAAGGGTTCTGATGTAGATTAGTAAAGCGAAGGGAACTGGTAACATCCAGTATATTGTATTGCCCCAATTCGTAAGGAGGTTACCAGTCTGGTGCGTCAAATATTGGAAAATAATTGTGAATATACGAGGGTTGCTCTATACCTCCGTCAATCCACCAGTACGCAGACAGCTGTTTCATGCTTATCAGCGATCATCAGTGCGCCATAAGTCGATTGACGGAAATAGAGAGCATCACGATTTCATGTTAACAAAACATGTGAAAGATGTGCGAGCAGACAGAAGAAATTCTGCCGGTGCGCCATCTAGTACCGGCAGAATTCCTTCTGTCTGCTCGAATTATGAATATGTTTAGGTAAGATTGTTTATAAACAAAGTGAGTGTATTAAGGAAGTCAAAGGATGTGGGTTGGATATAAGATACATCGCAGTAGTTTGTAACAAGGTGAGATCAAGTTTTGAGCATGAAGTGTTTTACGAGTATATCACAGTGTGTAATGGCAAGCGAGCATACTACACTGGCAACGTTGACGGGGTGTACATTTTGGGCGCCGGTGCCGCCCCCTTGGTTCGGGGGTGTTGGCCCAGTTCGCAAATTGAATTCTCTCCCGCTTGGCACTCGCCTTCCAAGATGAAAGACGCCGGCACGGCGCTTTTTGCCGCTGACGCGCGACGTCGCCGACGCCTGTCGCCACCTTAAACAGGTTATTTGCGATTGTCGTTATGCGAATTTCCATCGGCCGTGTTTTTATTTCGCGCCGCTTTCGCACCCCATCCAATTCTACGCTCTCAAAGCTTGTGCGGAGCCGTGTTTGATCCCGAAATTACACATACCGAGTTGACGTGCGGGCCAACCATTTTATTTCCAAAGGATAAACAATTTCAATCGAAAATCTTCTAGTTTTCACAATTGCGGATGACAGTACGCTGCATGAAGGCATCATGAGCAATAGACCAATCTCTGTGGCCGAGCTGGAACGCAGAAGACTGACAGTGGCTCCTTCACTTGCAAAGGATCTCGATACCATTACCGCTTGGGGGCTTAAGAATATGATTAAATTTAATGCATCCAAGACCCAGTATTGTACGCTATCAAACAAGAAGTGCCCAAGCCAACACCAGGTTCTAATGAACAACCAGGCTCTGCCAAGGAGTCACTCATTCAAGCTGTTGGGAGTCAACATTACAGAAAATCTGATCTGGCACGAACACGTCGCGTCAATTGCAGCAGCTGCTGGTAAAAAGCTTGGAGCCAGAAAGTATTTCTCACCATGTAACCGCCTCACGCTATATAAAGCCCAGATAAGACCTTGCCTGGAGTATTACTCTCATGTCTGGGGAGCTGCTACATCTACCACCCTGTCTATACTGGATGCCGTCCAGAGAAGGGCCATTCGACTGATTGGCGATCCGGCCTTAACGCGCCACCTCCTGTCACCTTCTCACCGGCGTGTTGTTGGTGACCTCTCACTCTTCTACCGATATTCTAACGGAATATGCTCCTCTGAGCTGTCCTCTATCGTTCCGCCGCTCACTGCTCCTATCAGATGTACCCGTGCGATCGCTGCATCTCATCCTAAGACGGTCGTTCTTCATACATCAAGAACTGAGCGGTACAACCGCACATTTATTCCCAGGCTGTCCAAGTAGGAATGGACTGCCAGAAGATGTATTTATTGGGCCTGCGGGTATTGGCCCATTCAAATCTCGCGTTAACAAACTTCAACTAATATAAACCTTTCACAGCAGCCGCGGTACTCTGGTATTTAGGCTCTGCCTGCGCGGTCTGCTCAGTTATATAAAAAAAAATTGACCAAGAGCGTACGAAAATAGTCAGTTTCGCAAGGCAGATAGTGGGACTGTACTGTGATTTCATAGATATCAATTTACTATGGTACAACTTTTAATGAAAAGCACTTCCCACATATTATGCCTTAAAAAAAAGTGTTATTCCACTAGCTCTTTCTTTCAAAGGTCAATGGATAGCCTAATATGAATACCGAATTTTTTCAGTTTTACAACCCCCACCCCCAGCCTCCCCAATTTAATCTCCTTCGGAAAAAATTGGAAAATTACCAGGAACCCCTAAAATGCCTAAAAACGAAGTTTGAGCTGTTTTTATATCTTTAGTTTTCTTATTATTGCTATAACGCCACTGACACGATTTCTTATTTTTCAATCCTCGCCACTGTGTCAAAATTTCATCGAAATCAATTCAATAGTTTCCACGTTACACAGTACAGAACGATCTGAGGTAAGCAGGCAAGAACAATGTTCGGATAGACCTGAAAAAGTGTATTATGACGCTAGGCCTTTCTTTCACAGGTTAGTGGACGGCCTGTTATGAATACAATAATTTTGCAGTTTTACAATCCCCCACCCCTAACTACCTTAATTTCACCCCCACCCAAAAAGAGGTAGAAAATTACAAAAAACAAAGTTAGAGGAATATGTGAAATTTTTGTATTTTGACCATTACCGCTTTTCAAAATTATGGCACCATTACCTACTACGACCCCACAGCATATCGTTACCCAGACCGACAGAAACGAGTGATGTGGATCTTCGTTATGTAGATAACAATACGCTCCTCACTTATCAGTGTGGGAAGTAAAAGTATGCAGAACGCTTCAACCCAATAAGGATAATATTAAAGAAAGTTAAAATAATCTTGAATTCGCGATGAATACTCCACAGCCTATAAACCAATATTTGTTATTTCCCCACCACGAGGCTAATGGCAATAGGCAACAGTGTGTCACTCTTGGAACATGAAGGTCAGTTTACACTGTAACATGTGTTTTATATTAAGATCTCACAGAACATACGAAGTTATATGACAGTTGACATTTACTTGACACTATACTGAGATGTTCCATTTGAAAAGCGAAACGTCTTTATTGTTTTAATTACTTTATCTATTTAACACGTCGTCCCCTATCTCGCGTAAAGGCGTAACTGATAAAAAATAAAAAAATGAGATATATGTCACTGCAAGGTGTCCCATAGGCACAGCTTTTTTCATAACTGTATCACTTGCAGTATCTAAGCAGTGATGGTATTTGTATTTCACATAACTAAAATTAATACAGTCAATTTCTTAGTTTATTTTCTCTTGGAAAATTTTGTTATTTTTTTCTGAAACATTGCTATGTTCCTAACTATCGTAGTAGTACAGAAAGAGTTGTTATCTGGAGTTGTCCATCTTAATTCATTGATCTTTGTCAGATCAGTGCGTATGGTACCTTTGTGGCTGTATGTATTTTCTGAATTATTATTACACTAAAAACATTTGAGGCATTTTTGATTATTCTTCACATTCCCGTTCATCCTCATATTATCTGTAGAATAATTCAACTTTTTTTTAAACCCACATTTTCCACTTTTGCTATAACCTGCAGTTATTATGTAGCCAGTAAACTTGTCACTCAGTCCAATTTTTGAGCGGACCCGCATGCAATCTGTATGATTGGACGACACATTATTGCTCGTTACTGGAAAACCAATACAGCGTCCAGGTCATATATTCTCAAATATTCGACAGTTCTGCAATACTCTCAGCCTACTCGATCTCAGCTTGCGTCTCATTATCACATCGTAAATAGTCGTCTCACCAAGCTTCAATACAGCGGTGGAATTGCTCTCATAGCCCAAGAGCTGAATGTTACGTTTTTTATAGAGAGCAAGAAGAAAGTTAATACATAGTGTTTTACCCATGTTCCCTGCTCGGTCTCTGATCCATACAGTAATATGTACATATGTAGTTAATTAATAAAAATGACTCAAAAACTACCAATTCGGTTTTTACACAATTTTCTCCATCAGTTTTTCTTCAATGACTCATTTTTCGAGCCGTTCCATGCACGATATTAATGTTCTGTTTAGCAGAAACAGTGTAGAGGATAGGACAGATCCCTGAGGAACTTCAGCGTTTATCGAAAATACGTCTTAGCCACTGGCGCAGGCCAGGTAGTAGTTCATAAGCAGCAAGCTTAACCAGAAGTCCCTCATGCCACACTCTATCGAAGGCTTTCGATATGTCAAGTGCTACAACACGAGATTCGCCATGATTTTCAATTGCTCTGTTCCACAAGTGAGTGACATAGGCCAGGAGGTCATCCATAGAACTGTGCTTACAGAAGCCACACTGGTGATCATTTATGATGTTACTGTTGTGCAGGTATATCAGCAGCTGTGTATTAATGACACAACCTTAGACATGATGCTGAGAAGAGTCACAGGTCTTTAGTTGATGGGATCGTTTTTTTGCCTTTCTTTGGGATGGGTTGTACGCAGCCAATCTTCCATAAAGCGGAAAACACGCCTCGCTGATACGATAGTTTGAAGAGCTTGTAAAGAATAGGTGCAAGCCCAGCGGCACAGCGTTTAAGTACAATGGCTGGAATTTGGTCAGGACCAGTAGCTTTCTTTGTGTTTAGTTTTTGGAGAATGTTTTTATCTCGATGTTGAAGTTTGACCTCGGCCATTCTCGAGTTCACGTTTATGGTGGTGGTCAGAGTACTCCCTTGGAAGTCTACAGTAGAATTGGCTGCGAAAAGCCTTTCTAAGGTGTCTGCTTTTTCTTCAGGAGTAGAAGCGATGAACCTGTCCTCTCTGATCAAGGGTTGTATTGACGATTAAGAAAAGTTTGCTTGCCCATAAAAAAATTGTTTTTGATTACAAAAAAAAGTGGAGTGGCCCCCAAATGATGTCCTGTGTATCGCAACCTGTGTTGCCAGATATTCGGCACGACGGAGTTCGGGAGGAGTCACTATATTCATTGAGACGGTCGGAGATCCTGACTTTCGTAACGAGGTTTGGTAGGTTCGACAAGGAGCTTTCTAGGACGTAGGTTTTATCTTTTCAGTATTGGTTCCGTAGAGTTGTAAAAAAGGGCCAAAGGTGGCCTACTTTGCCTGGCTTCGCCTCCCCATCACTACTACTACCGGCCCTCAATGCACACTGATTTGATTATTCTTATGCGAGCCGAATCTACCTCAAAGGTCGAACGAGGATTGAGCTGTGTCTTAGACTTTTGATGGGACATTTGGCCTTTTTTTATAACTGAGCAGACCGCGCAGACAGAGCCTAAATACCAGAGTACCGCGGCTGCTGTGAAAGGGTTATGTTAGCGGAAGTTTGTTAACGTGAGATTTGAATGGACCAATACCCGCAGGCCCAATAAATACATCTTCTGGCAGTCCGTTCCAAGCCTTGGACACCCTGGGAATAAATGTGCGGTTGTACCGCTCAGTTCTTGATGTATGAAGAACGACCGTCTTAGGATGAGATGCAGCGGTCGCACGGGTACATCTGATAGGAGCAGTGAGCGGCGGAACGATAAAGGATAGCTCAGAGGAGCAGATTCCGCTGGAATATCGGTAGAAGAGTGAGACGTCACCAACAACACGCCGGTAAGAAAGTGACTGAAGGTGGCGCGTTAAGGCCGGATCGCCAATTAGTCTAATTGCCCTTCTCTGGACGGCATCTAGTATAGACAGGGTAGTAGGGTCAGCAGCTCCCCAGACATGAGAGCAATACTTCAGGCAAGGTCTTATGTGGGCTTTATATAGCGTGAGGAGGTTACATGGTGAGAAATACTTTCTGGCTCTAAATAGGTACCCAAGCTTTTTACCAGCAGCTTGAATGAGTGACTCCTTGGCACAGCTCGATTGTTCATTAGAACCTGGTGTTGGCTTGGGCACTTCTTGTTTGATAGCGTGCAATACTGGGTCTTGGAGGCATTAAATTTAACCATATTCATAAGCCCCCAAGCGGTAATGGTATCGAGATCCTTTGAAAGTGAAGCTGCCACTGCCAATTTTCTGCGTTCCAGCTCGACCATAGAGATCGGTCTGTTGCTCATGATGCCTGCATGCAGCGTACTGTCATCCGCAGAACTGTGGATTGGGTTTGTAGTGCTAGAGAGTAGATCATTAATGTGAAGCAGAAACAATGTCGGAGCCAATACCGATCCCTGCGGAACCCCGACATTGATGCTGTGGAAGGAAGAGGAAAAGCCGTCTACCACGATAGAGGCCTTTAAGAGAATCAACCGAAGTTCATCCATCGTCTCTCGGGCTATCACCCATGCGAGCACAAGAATTATTATAATTTAATGGAGAGGATTTTCAGGTAATTACAGCTAATGTACCCTCGCGAAATTGCTACCTTCACCTACACGCCGTTTTTTCCGTCCATACATGTCATAACTCATTTAGATTTTGCGACATGCGACTCACATTATCCGCTGGGAGGGAAAAATTACTGTTTTTGTATTTTTTATTGCTTCTCCTTTCTCCCTTGTTTCAATCTAGAAGTTCATGAATATTCGACAAACCTGGCATTTAATTGTCTTTTTTTATGATACCTTACAATTATTGTCGTTGCATGTTTTAAAGAGGAAAAAAGAGAGGAAGCACTTGATGGGTGGACATATCTCCAGACCATGTTATGACAGTTGTAAGAGACAGATAAATAGTTACAGTTACAGATAAAGCAGAAAAGTTATGAATCTACTTCAAGTATGAAAACATTTATTTTATTGTTTTGACGCCAAAAACGAACGTATATATTAAAGTCCAAAAAGTATTGCGTCCCTGATTCTATTTATTTCTTTTATATGCTGTTAATGATTGTATTATCGTATTATCTTTGTACTGTATCTTCTTTGGTATCATCTTTGATTTTGTAAGACATTGTAGGTAGTAGTTTTTCCTATTTAATTTTAATATTTTGTTTTATCATATTATGAATTTTTAAATTTTTTAGAACTTTCACTCTGTTGTATTTTACAAGTGGGCTTGACCTGTTAATAAATAAATATTTTATCTCCCTCTTCCAGTCTGATGCGACTGGAATAGGGAGCGATACAAGACCGAATGCCCAAAAAGCATAATAGCCTCGTCAAATTTTAGGTTTTTGCGGTGTTCTTGTATGGAATCGAAGCTTGGACGATGAAGATCAGTACAATGAATCGTGTGCTGATCATGGATCAAGTTTCCTCTAGATATCGACTACTGTCACATCGGCAAACAATGGAAGATCATTTACATAGACTTAAAATGACATTGGGTCCAGGATCGATCCTTGTGGAACCCCAAAAATGGGGAGTCCCTATTATTGTTTTCTGTCATTGACTCCAGATTGAGGTTTTGGTGAATCTTTGTCTACCTAGAATCTTTACTAAGATTTTTATTGGCAAAGAGAATTTTTTATTTTAAAATGCTTATTTGTACACAGCAATTGTTGTTCTGATTTCTTTGCTTGATGATTAAGACCCCCCTTAATTATTTCATATATCGTAGTTTTAGTTTTACTGCTGATTGTTTTTAATTTTTAGTTGGGTAGTGCTGTCAAAGCAGTGCAGTGTGATATTTATGCCTTTAATTATAACAATGTCTGTAAATCTGATGATGTAATCCTCTAACTGATAAACTATCTCTACGCAACAAGACCAACGAATTTCAAATCCAATTAATAAATGTACAATTATTTGAGATACACACTTGTATTTCTTTTTAAATAATAACAAACATGAAATCCATTTGTAATATGATATAGTTTTTCGACATTCACAGAGCCTGTTAACAAGCATCGCGAGAATATTTCAAAACACAAAGCCGTGAAAACATAGATAGCAAAATTAATTAAATAGTTTTAAATGAAGCCTCATTTAATTACGTAGCAAGAGCCAATTATTCTCATATATAAATGTATTGATAACGCGACGTGCTATACCTAAATTAAACATTTGTCGGTCACCGCAAATTGTGTCATTAACACCGACAGCCTGTTAATTTATAATTATTTCACAGCGGACAAAATGCCCGTGAACATTATTATTCGAGCATGTAATTTTTCAAGCGACATATTTGCAGAGAGCTTTACTTGATGTTGGGAAGCATTATGTTTTGTTCCTATCTACGAAGTACTAGATAAAATCACCCACTGTTTATTGAAATTAAATTGGGGACTTTCATTTGAATTTTTGAGGGTAGGTATATCTCGTCAAAATTTCAAATACATATTGGTAAATATGGGAAATTATAGCCTCCTATACTGCTGCAGTTTCTGTTACAGTCCAAGTCTATGGTCGACGAAGAAATAACACCAAACAGAAAGGTTAACCAAATCAGCTGCAGATTGGGTGATACCATGTGATACGTTAAGCCGGCGCCATATATGCGGTACTCGGCGAGCAACGAACCCCGATTAATTGCTACTCGGCTATGTAGCTGCAGGATTTTACCCGAATACTCGCCATATGTCGAGCATCGAGCATTCAGCCGGCGCCATGGCCGGCGCTACACATGCGGCATTTAGGGAACAACGAACAGCGAATATTCGCAATTCGGCAAACGCCTACTAGTGTGGCTGGAGCAGTTTGTGCGAATGGTCGGAATTTGCCGAACACAAATAAGTACCCGAATACTGACACAGAAACAGGAACAGGGCCGTACTAGAGAATGAAAAACTTTATTCGCACTGCTTATTTGTTGAATTCTGTGTGTTCAAAAACCCCCAAGTATTGAATTCCACCGCCCCAGCTGTGACAGTTTTGGAAATATTTAAGCCTTCCAGTACTGCTTACTGAGAAGGCGGTGAGGAACACCAGTTGAAACTTGTTCATGCTGTAAACCATTATTAGGGAATTCTTCTATATTAAATAAAATATGCAGTGTGTTCTATTAATAAAAATCGGGGATATTTGTTTGTAAATTTAGAAAAATAATTTATAACTTGGCAATGTCGCAAACGCGAAAAAAATTACAAGGCGAGATAGGGTATTAGTAGATATTTCGATTTAAAATAAAACGTACAGGGTGTTACATTTAGAAAAAACAAAGTAAAATGACCTTCAAATTACCGTAATTTAAAATTCTACCAATAACACCTTGCACATTGCTGGTGTCATCCAAAATAATATTTATTTAATATTTAAGTAACTCGCTGTATAATATTTTTGAGAAAAGTTAAAGGAATATATTAATTTGGAGGTATTACTTGCGACCTTGCAAATCCGGAAATTAATAGAAAATAAATTATAACTTGGCAAGATCGCAATAATATTTTAGAGTGTAATAGAGATCAATGATGGAAACTAGAAGAATTTAAAAAAAAGTAATAGTACCATATAAAAAAATCAAGTTGATCACTATCCTACTTTCCCGAAACACCCTGTATATTTCAGAATATTTTTAGGATATGCAAAACTTTGGTGAGTGCTTCACAAACTTCGGGAACGATTTCAGAAATGAGTTGATGTGATATTTTGAATAGATATTGAAGGCTTTGATAACTGTCGCCGGTTGCTAGAAATCGAAGCGCCAGAGCTAGTCGTTCTTTAGCAGGAACAGCTTTTCTCCATTTTGTGTTTTTTTTTTTGATATCAGTGGTCCTGTTTTGCTGAGTAGATATTCAAAATCTTCGGAAGACATTCTGCAAAAATTTTCAAAAAATCCAGACCGTTCTTTTAATGAATCGGCAACTAGGTGTGGTCTGCCATACCTGAAAATGCGTTTAACATTGTGGTTTGATGTTATTGCTAATTATTTTATTACCTCTCTCGGCTTCTATTTAATGAGACCATCCACCATCGCCTCCTTCTTGGTTGATTTGTTCTTTTCCTTATTAACATATAAGCACTACACATAACAAAAACGGCACTTGCTGCCACGACTATATCATTATTATTTTCCATTGATGATGACGTTGATTCTACTGTCGATAAATTTCAATTTGCTATGAATATTCGGGCTTTCCCATTCCCTTTCTTCTCGAAACTAAACATAGCCAACTACGCACATGTAGGGCGATACGTGCCCGCTACTCGGCGAGTAAGGTTGAAAAACGGCGAGTATTGATACTCGGCAAGTACCCGCATATGTGGCGCCGGCTTTAGACAAATTGAGTGTATATACCTAGCAAATTGTAGTGTATACCTATTCGCCTATACTTCATACAAGGCATAGCCTTTGAGGTGGCACTATTTTATATTGCATTACAAAATAAATAATAGGTAGTTTTCGTTGTTCTTAATTAATCTTACCGCTTCGGTTAACAAATACGTTGTCAGAACCGCTATTTGACAGATAAATAAATAGTTTTCCGAGCAAGACACCACTGTAAGATGCCCCCTAACCTCCTTTTGAGCTACAACTTTGACACCATAACGAGTTGATTTTATTGGACTACAGTGATGACTCAGATTTTGAAGATGCGATCTTGTTGGAAGTATTTGACAACAACAACATCGAATACAGAGCCGACCTTTACGGGAGATTCAACTTAGATATGCTCTCGGAACAGGAGTGTAAAGTGAATTTCCGCTTCGAAAAACGGCATATTCCGAGATTGGTACAAGCACACAGAATTCCAGATGAGCTTAATACAGACAGCCAACATAAGGTTTCTGCGCAAGAAGCGCTTTGTATTTTGCTCAGGAGATTGAGCTACCCCAATAGGTTAGCTGACCTAGAGCCATTCTTTGGACGATCAATGGCCGCCCTATCAAAAATAATTAATAATATGATCTAATTTTTATTCGTGCTGCGCATGCGTGTCGCTTCGTTAATCACTATGGCTATCGCCCGTACAATACCGGCATTTAGCGGTTACGATATACGTAAAAAGAAATGCAAATGTCAAAGTTGTCAAATAGCGTTAAACGGAACATCACTTTGTAAGTAACGAAAACTGCCTATTAATAATAAATCATTTATGTGAGGAAACTTGTCAAAACTGGAAAAAATTAATTTCATCTATACCAATAACTCTCGTAAACGATACTGACGCTAAAAGAGAATCAGGAAAACACAAATGTCTTGAAGTAGATGAACCATGTTAGTCCATTTGGAGCCCTGGACACCCTGAATACAAAATGCAGCAGTTCTGCGGGCTCCATTCGATTATCGGTCGTTTTACATTTACTTTTTTTGATCATTATTCCACCGCCGCTACAGTGACTTTCAATCACCAAACACCTCTTCCAGGAACGCTATCCACTCATATTGGATGCAGAATGCAGGGAGCATATCGACATCGGCCAAACAGCTCAAGAACCACTAGGTAGGTAGATAGGTATGTAGATAAAAGCCTTACATAAATAACGTATGTTGCAAAAGTTTTTAGAATTATTTTCATCGTTGGAAACGATTCATAAATCATTACCATGATAACCAGTCAACATCTAAACGTAACAATAAAACCATTTTGGTCATGATATTAGTTATCAAAAAGTCGTACAAATTAGATATTCGGAAGAGTATTTACAGTTTAGTTGAACCACTTGAAAAAAAAAGGAGTAGTTCGCTTATATCAAGATCAAAATATTTCTATTGCCACAATTTATCGAGCGATCCGTGAATGCGAAGAAGGTATAAATTTACCAAAAAGTGGACGTCCAAGAACGTTGAATGCTGTTACAGTTTAAAGAATGGTCAAGAGAAGTGAACATCGAGTTGGAACTTCAACACGAAAACTTGGACGCATTTTTCACGTCAATGCTAGCACAATCTGTAGAGAAATGAAGAGAAATAACTTAAAATTCCGAAAAAGAAGAAAATGTCCAAAGTATCAAATCAGTTAGAAAGAATTCCTCAATGCTGTCGGAATTTACGTCGAACTGATTTTGCTGACAACATAAAAATTATTCTTGACGATGAAAAGTACCTCACATTTTCGGACTCAGAAATCAAAGGTAATGATGGTTTTTATACAAGACACTTTGTAGCTTCTCCAGACAATGTAAAATTCAAACGAAAAGAAAGGTTTGAAAACAAAGTGTTAGTGTGGTGCGCTATATCAGACAACGGTATTTCACAGCCGTACGTTGGACGAGTTAGGGTCGAAGCGGTTACCGCAGAAGTCCATACTCAAAGATGTTTGCCTAAACTACTCAATTTTATTAATACCCACCATGCTAATGGCAATACAATGTTTTGCATGGCCAGATCTGGCTTCAAGTCATTATGCTTTGCGTACGAGAAACTGGCTAGAACAACACGGAATACCTTTTGTACCACGAAACGACAACCCTTCCAATCTTCCTCAAGCAAGACCTATCGAAACTCTTTGGGCTCAACTGAGTGCCAAAGTTTATAACAATGGCTGGGAAGCTTAAAACCAACAGCAGTTAAGAAGAAAAATAATGCTAAAGATCAGAGAAATTGATTTAGAATCTGAGCAAAACCTAATGAGGAACATTAAGAGGATATTGCGAGCCGTGGAAGATCATGGCCCATTAGCAGTACTATAATATCATTTTTATATTAAGAAATATTGTTATTTTGTGTAGTTCTTGTTACAGTTCAAATATATTATTGTGAGATAATTTTTTCTTTAATTTTTTGAAAAACTTCTCAAAACTTTTGCAACATACGTTAGTACAATGTAAAGGATTTGTTCTGCTAAATATCTATGATTTACGATTGATGATATTATGTGAACGGGTGTGTGATTGTGTGACTTACCCATGGGTGGTCCAGCCTGGATGCCCATATGGGCGGGTGGTGGTTGTGACAGGGCGTCTCCGGTGTTGGGGCAGAAGAAGGCCGCCGCAGCGGCAGCGGCTGGCATGTGACCGCCTGCCGACAACCCCATCTTGCTCGCCTGCAACAACGGAAACACGATTCTTTCAAATCTGACAACCTCAAAAGTCATTCCGTTTCCCTCGAAAGTTTATGTCATCAATCCGAAATGACAGTCAAGTCAATTCTGGCAAAAATATGGTTTTAATCAATGAAGTGTCAATACCTATGGAAGGGGCATGCGTGCACTCGTTTGCGGCTAGAATGAGATAGCGCTAGTCAGGGTTGCTTGTAGAAGATTTGCCGACAGCGTTGCCAATGCTCGCTCTTTAGAGCGATATCTCGCTCTTTTTTTGCCCGATCCGCTCCCTCGCGCTCCCAAAAATAGTCGGCTGTGGCAACACTGTCTGCCGACGCGCCACATAGCTGGTTAGGAGGAGGCTGTGCTTTTTCCCTGACTAGTTCTATCTCTCTCACTGACCTCTCTTTCTTATACATGCTTTTCCCCTGTCTAGCTCTATCTCTCTCGCCGACCTCTCTTTCTTATGTCGTCCGCAAAAGTGGTACATTGCTTCAATGGGACAGGGCCATTCCATAGGTATTGACACTTCATTGCTTTTAATATTAACCAGAGTAAGCACGATGGATCATTGAGACAACCACGTGGTAAGTTTCAGGTCACGTTCATGTAATCCAGGATTTGCCAAATCCATAAACTGTCATGGCAAAGTGCTCCCAGTTTTGATTTTTGTAGTGTCGATGTATAGGTATAGTTTGACATGAAAGAAAGTTGTTAGTATCCAACATTTTATATTTCAAGGCTATAGTAAAGCGGCCTACAGACGTTGATGCATGCTGCTGTGCAAGCATCGACTTCTACGTTTCATGATGCAAATAGAAGCGTGTGTAGTACTGAATCACGTATTTGGAATCAGGTGCGGCTTGCAGCGATGCAGAATCTGGAATCCCATTTTGGTCGGTAAGCCATGACGCCGAGTCGGTGACGCTGATGCAGGTTTCAAGTGTTTCAACCCTACTACTCTTGTGTTGCACGAAACGTGCATAAAATATCAAGTCGATAAAAAAAAATAATCGCAACAGATTTCTATTTGAGCAAGAACTTATGCAACTGATCCAAGTTTCATGAAACCTTGAGTTGATTCAGGAATCGCAGCATACATCAAACTCTGTGTTTGGCTTATTATGCTTGCTCTTTTTGTCTGTCAATATTTCTTGTATATGATGCGCCAAATACATGGTAAATTTTCACATAACGCAAAAAGTCTAGAATATTGTCTAAAGTGTGCCATTGGCCATTCTAGTTGAATGATCGACAAAATGTATCGAAAAAATGGAGCATACGTCTACATGTACAAATTTGTCCGCGCAAATCATGGATAACTATGCCCTGCTAACTGTACTGTCTCCGCGCAATTCTCAAAAATGCGCAGTTTTCCTATCCACGCACGTTTTGTTTGCAACGTGTTGAACTGTACAGACAAAACGTTGTAAAGTGTACCCGAAGTCACTTGGAACAGCAAAAAATGCTTGGGCGGCTTCTCCTTTGTGAAACGCCCCAGGGAACCTTTATATCTGCGGCGTTTCACAAAGGAGATGCCGCCCAACCCATTTTTTGCTGTTCCAAGTGACTTCGGATACAGTATACAAAACGTCTAGGCCAGCCTTGAGCGGTCGTATCGGTAACATAATAGGAAGTTATTGAATAGTGCCATCCACTAATAGTGCCATCCTGACACTAATACTGACAGGCACTGCCTGACCTTAAAATCGTATCTGAAATAGAGTTAAGCGGCGTACGGCGTTCCATTGTATTAATAGAGAACGCCGTACGCCGCGTTCTCTGTTTGACCGGGCCTTTATTGATGCGTTATGTCAAGCGCGGATTTAATTCTAACCTAAAAATGCGGCCGTGGACCGTAGATTACATAAAACATTTGCATTTTTGTTTTTGTTCAAACGTCAGTTAATTTGTTATAGAGGTGCTTTGGAGACAATTATTTTAGGAGAGGAAACTTCGATTCAATTTTTTGTACGGTGTACAACGAATTCCTTGAATTTCACCTGCGTTACAATGACACAGCAATAACTTTTTAAAGCTATTATTGACCGGTTTTCAGCTACTTTGGTAGTATATCTTTAAACTTATCATCAATCATCAATATATGTATTTATTTGTTGAGTATACAATATACACATAAATATTAGCCCTAGTTCGCAAAAAGCTTATTCTATTTAGAGTTAGTTCGTTCACCACTTTACCAGTCACATCTACAAAATAACAAATAACGAAAAGAATCATATATGTAGTGCCTTGGCAGTGCCACGGTACAAGGCGTCCATAAATATTGGCAAGCGCTAACTTTATTAATGCCAGGCACTATTTTTGTCTTAGTGCGCATGCTTAGATGTCAAATACGGCCAGGAATTGTTAGTGCCTTGCTGCATCGCATCTTCAATAACTCCCTAATATTTACGACCTCATGCTACTTGTCCATTGTTATCTATGTTCACAACCTGCTCTCTAATATCAAAGTTAGAAGCGTTGCGCTTAAAGTATCGTGTCAATCATTAGACACATCGTAAGTGCCCGCCCCCTCGGACAAAAAACACTATAATTTCGCAGATGGGGGGACCGGGATGCTCTAAACAGCTGAAAGGTACATCGCCGCCTGTGCGCTAAAAGCATCAATTTGGCGTTTTCAGCGGATCGCCCCCTCTATGAGGGGCTTTCGATATAGCTGCGCATTGTGTCGTGCTCAGATTATCTGATGATCCTCATCATAAACACATATTACGTACATGCCGGCTATATATAGATGTAATCTGGCTAATGCCGTGAAGGACCCTAATAGGGGATCAAACGCTGTACATGCTGATTTGGAGATCGATCAGATAACGTTTTTAATTTTCGACCGAGGTGACGTTCTATAGACGAAACTATCAGATTTACGATTTTATTTATGTATTTATTAGTAGGCGACGAAACGTCAAATCATTGCTGTCAGACAACGTCCAAAAAATATGGGAAGAAAGGTGCAGAGCAAAGATGGGAGGAGAATATTTTAGAACAGGAGGAAATTGGGAATTTTTTAAATGTTATAACAAGTTCTTTTAAAATACTTTCGAGGCTTCAATTTTGACTTAGTTTTGATCAAAAGCTGTATGATCGAACACATAGTTTCCTGTTACCAGACCAGACTATATCAGCCAAAATTATGCTCAGATCAAAATGCGAAGCGTGCTTTGCATCATTTCCGATAAAGCAAGCTTGCAACGTTGGGATTGTCAACATTACAGCATAGAGCAATTATTGTATGATGATATATTTGTCTAATATATTTGTTTTCGATAAAATCTATCCAAAATAATGATACTTTGAAGGGTAAAAACCATCAAATTTCTAGAACTAGGTCTTTGTAGTACCTAGTACCTTTGGAGTACCTATTCTCTGTATTCCAGGTAACGTTGGGAGCAGCCACAGCTATTATATACTATCTCATTTTGAAACATGTTGACACATAAAGATTATTCTCTATATACAACCTTCCAAAACAGCATTTAAAGGCATCTTTCCATTATTTTGAATTGCAATTTTTGCTAAATTTTATAAAAAATGGCGGAAAGTGCTCAGATACCAGACGTTTATGGCCCCTACCTTTTTTTTAATCTAAATTCTAGCGTATACAGGGGCAAACAAGCGGGTTGTTGTTTAAACTACATAATACATATTTATATGGTTTCTGTATTTCGGGTAAGGCAATCTGGCAACGTTGAGACCATTAACTTTGCTGCATAGAGCTATCATATTATGCTATCTTCGTCTTATATGTCCGTTTGCTACGATATGTATATACATGGAGTGACCCAAAAGTCATGTTATACATTTTATATATCTTGAAAGGAAAGACCTCTGGCATCTAGACACTGAATGCTGCCAAAACGGTATCTTTTGAGTTAATTCTCGATTCTCTGAAAAAAAGTCTGGCGGAACCAGATCAGGACTATATGGCGACAGTGGCAGCATTACCACGCTGTGTTTTACTAGGAAGTCACGGATGCGCAAAGAAATGTGGCTTGGCGCATTGTCGTGATGCAGCACCCAGGTATCAGCGATGTCTCACTTTTGGCGTTCCTCAAGGATCGGTCCTGGGCCCGCTATCATGTTTAGTCTGGTAAATTACGAACACGATTGATATTTTCGTTGATTCTGCTTGTTGACGGTTGACGGGTGTTGACGGTTTCTTGTTCCTGTGTACCTGCGTAAGCTTTCTCAAGTACTCAGTACGTTTCGGTGGCAGTTTTGTTGAACTTTGAACAAAATTTAACGCCCAACGTTGTTCGTTGGGATCAGCCACCGCGCGTCGAGGTTTCAAAACAGAGGTGCACCAATTCAACGAAGCTGACGCTCATGATGTTCAGAGCAGATCGCGCGTTGCAAAGCTAAGGCTTTCCTCTCACTCAACGCGACCCGCTATGACAGGGCTACTTCTAGTAGTGGGGCGACAAAAAATATATTTCATGACATCCTCTTTGTTATCCCACTCTGACATTTTTTCTCCTACAATGACGACGACGCTGGAATTTTCTGGATATGATTATACTGCGACGTGCGGTCCCAAGACATGACTGTAATTTTCGAAAAATCCTGAGGCCCCTATAGCGCAATACTGGGCGTAAATGGACAGCCAGCATATCCATCACATCGCGAAAAAGCAACAAGACAGAAACAGAGAGCGAAGAGTCAGTCCGGTTTGGCATTTGGCAGTTAAGTACCTAATCGGAATTACAAGATTACGAGCATATCATCTGGCAATAAGCGAGGTTGCGAGACAGTCCAGCGCAGCCCAGCGGTAATTAAAAGCAGCGTGGCTCGCGGACGATAAACTGTAATTAATAGCGCATAATGGCACGCTGTAATTTTCATCGGAGTCGGTCGAGCAGCGCCCAGGGGGGACGGGGGGGCCGGGGGGGACTGCTGATCCGACACAAAACTGCAGGTCTCAGTTCTCGCTCAACTAGCCACGAAGTGTTGAATGAACCGCGCGCTTGTTCTTTATGGGGCCGCGGAACGCCATGGTGGCCTTGCTCCTCTTCGTCTTCTTCTTCTGCTTGTCCCTCGGACGCCTACAACAGGGACGTACCGGGAAATCCACGTGAGGACAGGAGGAAAGATGATAGGCCTTACCATCCAACATTCTCATATAAATGTAAAGGGAATAAAAAAGTAGAAAAGTTTTTACTTGAGTAAATTTAAACGGCGCTCTCACTGTGGAATTTGATGGTATAAAAATTTAATTTTTTTATTATATTGACAAAACCGGATTTTTTCCGGACTAGTAATCAACAAATTTAACATTTAATTTAAAAAAAAAATTGTTGACCGCGGTGAGATTCGAACCCACGTCTTTTCGGACTGGTGCCTAGCATCTTAAGCGCTCGACCATGCTGCCTGTGCTTCAGGAATATCAATACACCGTTCATAATATGTCGTCAGTTACCTGTCGTAATTTGATTCATTTTTTTCAAACCGGGAGCGATACTGAAAAAACCGGATTTTTCCCGGACTAGTTTTTTCATGCTGATTCCGAATCTATATTTAGTTTTTCTCTATGACCTGTAGTTTTGACCATCTTTTGTATATGGACAGACGGACGGACGGACAGAGGCTGCATAAGCTCTTTTCAGTGAGTCAGTGAGAGCTAAACGAAATTTGTCTTCCGCAAGAACTTTGAGATTTCTAAGCTAATTTTTTTTAACTGTGTATGGTAGTTGTTAAAATAAACAACTTTTTTAAATAATTTTTTTTAAATTACTAAAAAACTGAAAAAAAATGAATTATTACAAAAAAGTGTTCACAATACAATCCTGTCTCACCTAGATAAGGTGTTCAAAGTAATCACCACTAACTAACAACTAATCTCGAAGCAGCAGCCATACTTTGAAGACAATTCTCACCCGCCCCCCCCCTCTCCGCCCATAATTAAGCGACATATCTACTAATACACTGTTTTTATAATAATATGCTATTTTTAGTAATCACCAATTTAATTAATTTAATTAACTACGATCAACAGAAAGTGATTACTGCACTAATTGATAGGTACAATACTGATCGATAAGACCAAAAACCCGAGCAAAAAACTAAACATAAAAAGACTAAGTACATCTTGATACACAAGCCCAGATGTACTATTTTTTATTCTGTATATCGCTTATCTTTCAGAAAAAAGAGAAAGCTTTTTATTTGAACGAGTTTGAACATTGGAACGAGTACACGATATCGACTTAGGAATCACCTTGTAGAGTCCCATCTTTCCATTAAGGAACACGACCTCTACAAACTGACACCAGTCTGCTATTCTTCTCAAGCGCTTTTATCTCTCTCTCCATGCCTCACCCATTTTTCTTGCCCCATCTGTAACCATTCTTCACCAGGTCACTCTGGGTCTTCTTACGTGTCTGCTTTCTTTGGCGATTCCAATCTAACGGCGTTCTAGCTACCAATTCTTCTGTTCCTCTTCACAGAGTATAACCTATCCCATTCCTCTTTTCCAGACTGCTCTCGGTCCGTACTTTCTTTAACCCCGATATTTTCTACAATTCTTCATTCGATATTATCCTTCTTCTTCTTCTTCTTCTTCGGTTTTTTTTACCCGCCTGGGTTTACCCTCCTTTGTTTCCACAACTCCCTATTATCCCAGTCTCCTTCACTGAGATCTTTTTCCGCCATGACATTTTTTATATAAGTTTCCCAGCTCAAAGCCGGTCGACCTCTTTTTCTTCTTCCCCTCGGAGACCATTCCGTAATTCTTTTGGGCCATCTATTCTCTGGCATTCGTTTGACATGTCCGTACCATTGAAGTGCCCGATTTTCTAATGTTTTTGTTATGGAGTGCGTTATACCCATCCTGTTCCAAATATCCTGCGTTTTTATTTTATCCCTTCTCGTGACTCGTAAGCATCTTCTCATGTAGTCTAACTCAACGGTTCTGATCTTGTCCCTAACCTTTGTTGTTAGTGGCCACATTTCGGCTCCGTAGAGTACAATATTTTCCACTATGCTGTGAGACGTTTTTTAGTGCTTTGGCTGAGATTTTCACTCCATAAAAGGCCATGCAACGTCCTTGTTGCCATTTTTCCCATTCCTATTCTTATCGATATTATCCTTGGCCAAAAAATCAATAATACACCAATTTATGAAAGCCTGGAGGTTTTACTCATTCGCTTTTATGCTTTTCCATGTTTCGTATCCATACAATAACACAGATTTGACGAAAATGCGCAATTTTGTTCTGATTCAGTGCATCGTAGATTGCCAAACCTTGTTAATGAAGCCAGCTTTTAGTAGACGTTTAGAATAGTTTGATCTGTCCCTTCTGCATTATTAACTACACGTACACTGTTTAGATATTTGAAGCAGTCAACTCTTTCTATCAGATGTTCTTGATTGGCTATATTAATAAGCACATCTATTGTCTTCTTTGAGGTTACTCTTAGTCCCATTACCTCTCCGATTTTAGTTCCATGCCAAAAAAGTGGAAAATGACCAAAAACCCCTAAACAAAATTTAGGATGATTTTTTAAACAGTAGTTTTTGCCCTGTCGTTAATGTGACCCTTACCAAAGTTATTTACTATGACCGATAGCGTATCGTATACAAAATTTCAGCAAAGCTCCTGCGGCGGCGCTGATATGCCAAAAATATGGCGATAAACAAACTGACAGAAACGAATGACATAGATTTTCGTAATTGTCATCGAACGTTCAAAAAATATCTTATCTTACTTTCGGAGTACACAAAAAAATTGTACTATATAAAATGAGGCATCGTGTCCAAATTCAAATGGTCATGCTTCAGAATGCCGATAATTTAAGACAACTCATTTGTACATTTTTATTGCCTTCTACTGCATTTATTCATCTCATTGTCTCGACTTAAATTTTTATGATATTGTTACGACCGGTTTTACTACCGCGCGTACCATTCGCCGTACATTTTTAACAGCCCGATTTCCATATTCCCAGGTTTATTGGTCATCATTAATATCATAATATGCAATTAACACATGCTCCTTTACGATCTGTCAATAAACAAAACGTGGGTGGCAGCCTTTTCTTGGTGTCCTCCTCGCACAGACGTGAGATATCCTGCCAGGTCAATATTAATAGCAAATATTTGAGATTGTAATTTTGGACCTTCTAAATTACCAAACTGAATTTGAACACACCACATGTCGCCTCTCGTGAAAAAATAATTTCCTATCATCCTCTCTTTTACTTCTCTTTTGTCTTGTTTCTTTGACATTACCTGATCTCAGAGCGACCAGACTATAGACACTGATTCATCGACAATTATCGCAGTTACACAAGATAATTTAATATATGTGTTCAAACTAGTTAGGATAGATGGCAAGGACGTAAGGATTATCGAAAAATTATATTGGAATTAGTCAGCTCACATAAAAATCGGAAATATGACAACCGTTGCCAATACTATTCAACTTATACTCTGAATCCATATTCCAGGAATATTTGGAAGATGTTGATATGGGAATAAAGGTGAATGGTAAATACATTAGTAACATTCCGTGACAGAATGTACTGTGTCCTGGGATGATAGTGGCTTGCTTGATTCCATCGAAGCTGTACATTGGATTGGATGTTCTTTCCAGCAGCTCGTTGATGTACAGTAGAAATGTTATTGTTGTCGAGGTATTTTGATCAATACATACGTATGAGAAAAATATTACATGAACTGGCTGAAATCGCCACTCTCTACAAAATTCTAGTTATATCAATAGCTTGTGTAACTGCCAAGTAAGGGAAAACAAGTCAAAATGAAAAATATGTAAAGCATGAAGAAAAAACAGTAGCACAGTGTGGTATGACAGAAGGAGAGAGAGAGAGGAGAGAGCAGAAAAAAATGGCACGCCAAACATACTTGGCATACGATTTAATATTTCGACAATGGAAATAAAATTGGCGGACCTCGGTAGTGCCTGATCAGCATACAATAGCTTGCTTCTCCGATGGCTCTGTTATAAATATAAGGAGACAGCTTTGAGATACGTCCAGTGACGTACACAGTTCATTTTTGAATTTTTTGGCTTTTTATTTATCATGCACTGGTATCTTTTTTCGTCAGAGGCAAGCGTTTAAAATCTGACGAGGATCAAGTAAAACAACTTGATAGAATTGTCAGCATTGATCTTTTCCGTCTGAAGTTTGATACTCTTGAGAAATTCGGAATGCCTAGTAAAAAAACTAAAAAACACTGAGTGGAAGAGAGATAGGTTTTTGGAAACATGTAGATGTGTCAAAAGGTCATCATCATAGTCACAATGTCTTAACAGACATGTTGTGAACTCGTAAAATGCATTAAGTCGGAGCTAGAGTATTGCCGACACGAATATTATCAATAGTCTTGAGCACTGTAGCTCGCCATCGTTCGCGATTTGTTGTCAGTTTAGTGGCGCTCTTGACACTCATATCCAGCAACTGTTTCGTCGTATCCACCCAGCATGTAGGGTGTCGCCCATTCGGGGCATGACCCTGAACTACAAGTTTCTCCATATTATCGCTTCTGTGTATATGTCCGAAGAATGTAAGCATTCTCGTCGACACAATGGAGGATAGTCTCTTTGGATTACCGATCTCATCCAGTATGGAGACGTTAGTTCGATGGGCGGAATAAGGAACTCTCAGCATTCTCCTCCATGTCCACATTTCAAAAGCGTCTATGCGAGCTCGATCTGCCTTTTTAACAGTTCAAGTTTCCGAGGCATACAAAAATATGGAGAACACAAGAGACTGAACCAGCGACACTTTTGTAGCTTTAGTGATGTTGTGGTCACGCTATATTTTAGTAAGCTTTGTCATGGCCACACGTGCCTGTTGAATGCGCCGTCGAATCTCATTTTCACAGCTACCCGAATTATCGATCAAAGAACCGAGGTATATAAAAGTTTGAACTACTTCACAACGGCCTATTGACTTTATTTCTTGATAATTATCATGCTCTCTATCTACGATCATAACCTTGGTCTTATTGTAGTTAATATCAAGCCCATACTCTGCACTACGTTGTTCTAAGATGTTTAATAGAGCTACTAGTTCTTCATGAGAAGCTGCAATAAGGGTTGTATCGTCAGCAAATCTTAAGTTGGATATTTTGCTTCCGCCAATAGTTACACCGCCATTCCAGTTGTCTAATACCTGTCTCATCACAAATTCAGAGTAAATGTTAAACAACATCGGAGATAATATACATCCTTGACGAACTCCTTTTCTGGTTGCAGTTTGACTAGACAGGTTACCATCAATTCTTACACGAGCCGAATTAGACTCGTAGAGTTGCTGTATGAGAAACACTAGGTGATAAGGAACTCCCATAGAGATGAGGATTTCCCACAGTTTAGGCCACTTTACGTTATCAAACGCCTTAGAATAGTCCACAAAGCAGATAAAAACCGGAAAATAATGCTCTCTGGCTTTTCCAATAATTTGTCTTAAGTTTAAGATCTGTTCACGCGTACCGCGTCCTTTCACGAAACCTGCCTGCGCCTGAGAAATTTGCCAGCCAATAAAACCCTCCAAACGAGATTGTAAAATATACAGTAGAAAGGTACAACGTTTTGATTGGTCTACTATCCTCCATCGTTTTTAGGTGAAATCCAAAACAGACGGTTGAGTTTTAATTTGGAAAATCTACTAAATTGCAATTCTCAACTTACCACCAGTTTAATATATATATTTATTACAAGAGAATCCGACTCCCATTTTTTATATCTGTGAGAACCTTCATTTGACTGTAGTTGCACCAAACGTTAAACTCCCTTTTATGTGGTAGTTTCTTTTTAATAACTGAGCAGACCGCGTGGACAGAGTCTAAATACCAGAGTACCGCGGCTGCTGTGAAAGGGTTATGTTAGGGTATAGGTAGAAGAGAGAGAGGTCACCAACAACACGCCGATGAGAAAGTGGCTGGAGGTGGCCCTTTAAGGCCGGGTCGCCAATTAGTCGAATTGCCCTTCTCTAGACGCTATCTAGTATAGACAGGGTAGTAGGGACAGCAGCTCCCCAGACGTGAGAGCAATATTCCAGGCCAGGTCTTATCTGGGCTCTATACAGGGTGGGCCAATAGTGCGTGGACGGAGGATTGTGGGCTTAATAAAAAATATTTCAAAAATCTGTCACTTGATCATGGTAGGGACCCTTGAGGGCTATGACGTAAAAATATTTTCACTCAAATTTTGACGTTTATACAGGGTGATTCATATCAAACTTACATTTTTTTAAATTGAACCCCCTATATATTATTGCATATTTGGATTCCTTGGTCAATTTTAGTGTGATTTTATGTATCACACATGGAACTTTAAACGAACCGTTTAGGCGCAAATCACCATTTTTGGTATAAGTAGGTATCAGAAAAAAATTGAATATCGCAGCGATTATGAAACTTAGAAGGCCATGACTTTGCGGTACAACTAAGCATGAAATGCGTCACCTTAGGTCAGACGGCTAAAATTGAATTCTTTTTGTACTTGGAGAAATCAGTAGATTAATTAAGGAAACTCCAATCACAGATAACTTGATTTTTTCAAATAGCAATGCCTATTTTGGTTTAAAAAATCGAATGTAAAATTTGATCACCTTTCTAACGATATAGCATTCTCGATATCAATCTTTTTTGGTTTTCATTTTATTTCAAATTTTCAGTCAAATCGGTGTTTTTCAATTTTCCTGCGTGCAAGCAACCTAGCAGGCCATGAAAAATAAACAGAAGCTCGTTAATATGGAAGAAACCAACTAACTTAGTAGAAAGATGCAAACTAACTGGAGCAACGAGGCAAGATTATCAAAATCCCTTGCAACATATCAGCTCTAACCGGATACAACAGCCCCAAGATATCTAATGTAAATGAGTAGCTGGGCTATGACAGAAGTATTTGTTTTTCACAGCCTACTAGCTATCGAGGTCTACTAGAGCTTGACAACTTTCCAAAACGATTAAAAATTTTGAAACAAAAGGAAAACTACCAGCGATTTTTGCTTACAGTCTAACATGTTTAGAATTTCATATCTAATGGGATAAAAAGATTAGTCACTTCCGTTTGGTTAAGTCAAAAGTGAAATCTCCAACTGGAGCATTCTGAACATCTATTGAAATAATTGCTAGAATTTTTTAATTACGCTATGTTGTAATTGTGTTTATTTCATGTAGTTTTCTGCAAACTAAACTATGTTTTACAATTCAAACAGACTGCAATTCAAGTTTCATTTTCCGCGATTTTGCTAATAAGTAGAAGTACCTACTGAAGAATTTGAAGGGTTCCAGTCAGAGGCATCATTACTTTTGACTTACGGAAATGGCTACTTTTTTATAGCATTAAATGTGGAAATTTATTCAGAAGACATAGATATTATACTGCCAGCAACAATCACTAGTAGTTTTCCTTTGATTAAATATTTTTTTACTGACGTTGGAAATTGGCTAATAGCTAGTAGGCTGTGAAAAATGAGCGTTCTTGTTACCGCTATTGTTTCTGGTTAGAGCTAATATATTGTAAGACATCTTCATGATCTTGCCCCGTTGCTCTAGTTAGTTTGCATCTTTCTACTAAGTTAGTTGGTTTCTTCCATATTAACGAGCTTTTGTTTATTTTTCATGGCCTGCTAGGTTGCTGGCACGCAGGAAAATTGAAAAACACCGATTTGACTGAAAATTTGAAATAAAATGAAATCCAAAAAAGATTGATATCGAGAATGCTATATCGTTAGAAAGGTGATCAAATTTTACATTCGATTTTTCAAACCAAAATAGGCATTGCCATTTGAAAAAATCAAGTTATCTGTGATTGAAGTTTCCTTAATTAATCTACTGATTTCTCCAAGTACAAAAAGAATTCAATTTTAGCCGTCTGACCTAAGATGACGCATTTCATGCTTAGTTGTACCGCAAAGTCACGGCCTTCTAAGTTTTATAATCGCTGCGATATTCAATTTTTTTTCTGATACCTACTTATACCAAAAATGGTGATTTGCGCCTAAACGGTTCGTTTAAAGTTCCATGTGTGATACATAAAGTCACACTAAAATTGACCAAGGAATCCAAATATGCAATAACATATAGGGGGTTCCATTTAAAAAAATGTAAGTTTGATATGAATCACCCTGTATAAACGTCAAAATTTAAGTGAAAATATTTTTACGTTATAGCCCTCAAGGGTCCATACCATGATCAAGTGACAGATTTTTGAAATATTTTTTAGTAAGCCCACAATCCTCCGCCCACGCACTATTGGCCCACCCTGTATAGTGGTGGTACTCTATATTTATTGGATCTCTGGGTAATAAAAAATGGCTAATCGAAGAGAGACGTCCGCGAAATGAGATCGCAGATAAGGGCAAACATCATTTTCGATAAAAGGGGGTGCTTTTCGTAGGCACAGGGCCATAACCTTATGTCAACAGGGAGGGATGTATAAAACACGGGTGATTGTCTGTAGGCACAATGGACTGTCCTCATGGCTCTTTGGCAATAATAAAGGTTCTCAGGACACGGGGGCTCCGGCTTTCAACGACATGTCGTCGGCCAAAAGGGATGCGACGCAGGGACAAGGGATGATGATCCGGATGGGGTGGACGAATGACATACATACTTACTAGGGGGAATAATTAAAAGTGCATAAATTGCGGGGCTTTTACATCTGGTTGCGAGCAGAAGGGAGCAGGTATTGATGAGCATGGCTTTGTTAAATGCTGAGTGTCCCAATTTGTGCCGAAACAGCGACATACGTGTCAACTGGAAAGTGATAATTTATACTTGTATAAAATTAAAAAATAACATCAGGTTAATTGCTTTAGTATTTCACTTACATATATGTTTTTCAAGGTAAGTACGGTTACCATAATTCAAAATTTTTGTGTGCACCAAAGGCTTTTCATTACCGATCATAAAAATGTACCTTGGTATAGTGTTACACTTGACAATAATTCTACAACTTGGGAACTACTCACTTGAAAAAAGGATTGTATATTGTATATTAGTATTTTTTCGTTGTTTGGTTAGCATATATACAGGGTGCCCATTATGTATGGAATATAGTATGTAATACGGCAGTATTAAGTTTTTTTTTCTTGTTTCAGAAAAAAAATGAGCCTCGTTTGACGAAAATGAAAAATTTCAGATCTGTCGGGCTGGCGGGAGTACCTAAAAAAATCGAAAATCTTTATTTGGCTTTCTATTGAAGTGAAACCTTGTGATTTGGATAATTTGAGGATGCTGATTACAAATCCGGTCGCAGTTTTAAGTTTCAGCCTCGTTTGGCGAAAATGAAAAATTTCAGATCTGTCGGGCTGGCGGGAGTACCTAAAAAAATCGAAAATCTTTATTTGGCTTTCTATTGAAATGAAACCTTGTGATTTGGATAATTTGAGGACGCTGATTAGAAATCCGGTCGCAGTTTTAAGTTTCAGCCTCGTTTGACGAAAATGAAAAATTTCAGATCTGTCGGGCTGGCGGGAATACCTAAAAAAATCGAAAATCTTTATTTGGCTTTCTATTGAGATAAAACCTCGTGATTTGGATAATTTGATGATGCTGATTACAAATCCGGTCGCAGTTTTAAATTTCAGCCTCGTTTGGCGAAAATGAAAAATTTCAGATCTGTCAGGCTGGCGGGAGTACCTAAAAAAATCGAAAATATTTATTTGGCTTTCTATTGGAACGAAACCTTGTGATTTGGATAATTTTAGGATGCTGATTACAAATCCGGTCGCAGTTTTAAGTTTCAGCCTCGTTTGGCGAAAATGAAAAATTTCAGATCTGTCGGGGTGGCGGGAGTACGTAAAAAAATCGAAAATCTTTATTTGGTCTTCTATTGAGATGAAACCTCGTGATTTGGATAATTTGATGATGCTGATTACAAATCCGGTCGCAGTTTTAAGTTGCAGCCTCGTTTGGCGAAAATGAAAAATTTCAGATCTGTCGGGCTGACGGGAGTACCTAAAAAAATCGAAAATCTTTATTTGGCTTTCTATTGAGATGAAACCTCGTGATTTGGATAATTTCATGATGCTGATTACAAATCCGGTCGCAGTTTTAGGTTTCAGCCTCGTTTGGCGAAAATGAAAAATTTCAGATCTGTCGGGGTGGCGGGAGTACGTAAAAAAATCGAAAATCTTTATTTGGCTTTCTATTGGAACGAAACCTTGTGATTTGGATAATTTGAGGATGCTGATTACAAATCCGGTCGCAGTTTTAGGTTTCAGCCTCGTTTGGCGAAAATGAAAAATTTCAGATCTGTCAGGCTGGCGGGAGTACCTAAAAAAATCGAAAATATTTATTTGGCTTTCTATTGGAACGAAACCTTGTGATTTGGATAATTTGAGGATGCTGATTACAAATCCGGTCGCAGTTTTAGGTTTCAGCCTCGTTTGGCGAAAATGAAAAATTTCAGATCTGTCAGGCTGGCGGGAGTACCTAAAAAAATCGAAAATATTTATTTGGCTTTCTATTGGAACGAAACCTTGTGATTTGGATAATTTGAGGATGCTGATTACAAATCCGGTCGCAGTTTTAAGTTTCAGCCTCGTTTGGCGAAAATGAAAAATTTCAGATCTGTCGGGGTGGCGGGAGTACGTAAAAAAATCGAAAATCTTTATTTGGCTTTCTATTGAGATGAAACATCGTGATTTGGATAATTTGAAGATTGTGATTAAGAATCTGGTCGCAGTATTAATTTTCAGTCTCGTTTGATGAAAATAAAGAATTTGAGATCCGTCGGGCTGGCGGGTTTACCTAAAAAAATCCAAAATATTGAAATGAAACCTTGTGATTTGGATAGCTTTAGGATGCTGATTACAAATCCGGTCGCAAACGAAAAACAATGGCTTTTTTAAATAGTAATAATACTTTTTCATTAAACTCATTTGATAGCGATTGTTTATTATTAAGTTTACTACATCAGTAACATTAATCTATGTATCTATCATTATTTGGCAGATCCTGTCTCCCGATTCAAAGTACTTGCTAACTACTGACTGGGTGGTGGGTTCTCGATTTGAATTACATTCATGGAACATTTCACATGCTGCTGCTTGTGTTCATTTCAGTTCAGAGTATGTTGATTGACCATTTCTAATTTTATATGACCAACGTGTCAACAATGTCAGACGTATTGACATATGACAATAAGTTTCTGTCACATTTTACTAACATATGTTGTTGGTGTAATAAGCTTTGGTTAACCTAAGTAGGCATAAACTGTAAAGTTTCATTGTCTAAACAGAAATTAACTTGAAATTATTTTAGGGCTACTTAAAAATGATGTCATTACAGTATGAAATATATTGCAGCCACCACAGAATAAATGTAGTGTAACATACACCATCAATTACCATGTGAACGAGTTCCCATGCAATCCAGCCGGCCGTGACGGTGCGAAATTAATTTATGTCGTATGTTTGCGTTTATAACACGTCAAGTTGGCCGCGCCCTTCCCCCCGACACCTTTGTTTCACGCGCCGGCGCCGTTCGTCTTCTTTTTGCCGCTACGCGTTGCCTGTTTATCATATTCGGCTTTTAATTAGCCCAGTTGTTATGTCGACAGCGTCGTCTTATTTTTGTTCTGAAAGAAAACAATAGAACCAATCCAATGGAGAAGTTTCCAAAAAAATAAAATTTGGAAAATTCATTATTATCTGGTAGTGTGTATGTGTATTTCTTCACTTGAAGAACGTCGAAAAAATCATCTGAATATTCCAAAAAACGGCGGAGTTATTCAATTTTATATTTGCGTAAAACGACCGCGGAGGTGAAAACCCGTATGACGTCACATGTTATTAATTATTCGCGGCAGCCACAGTTTGGTCGGGACTCCGCTATGCATACGCTGCGCTGTACAGTATGCGACATTTAGACTTGAGTGGAACGGCGAAGGTGTTTGTTGTAACGGGCAGACGCCAGTATATTTTTGAGGTATGGAGGAAGGTTACGTTCGTGGTGATTCTAGTAATCTCCCTAAAGTGGATGACATGATTATGGACTTTTACTTCCCACACCGATAGGTGAGAGGAGTATTGTGATCGTGAAAATTTTCGACTTTGAGATAATACGCTTTTTGGGTGTTTTATGATGTCTACATAACGAAAATCCACACAACTCATTTCTGTCGGTCTGTCTGTACGCGTTTTTCTAGCCACGTAATCTCAGTAACCGCTGCATGGATTGTTATGAAATTTGGCAGCGATATGTTGTGGGGTAGTAGTAGGTAATGTTCTTATGAGTTTGAAAATCGGTGCATGGGCGGTGGAGTGATTAGCAAAAAACCAACAATTTTAGATATTCCTCAAACTTTGTTTTTAGGCGTTTTAGACGTTTCTGATCATGTTCTACTTTTTTGGATGGGGGTGATATTGGGGTGGTTGGGGGTGGGGGGTTGTAAAGCTGAAAAATTATTGTATTCATAACAGGCCGTCCACTAACCTGTGAAAGAAAGGCCTAGCGTCATAATACACTTTTTTAGGTGCATCCGAACATTACATTGGCTATTACGGATCGTCGACTTAGAATTTTCGGTGTAACTAGGAAACTATAGGATTGATTTCAATTAAATTTTCACACAGTATTAAAAACTCAATTTTTTGTATTCATAATAGGCTATCCATTGAAATATTTGTTTGGTGTTTTTATGGTGGTTTTTCTCGGTCTGCTAGATATATTCTAATAGTACGAGTACCAATAAACTGCAGTGTATCGTTTTGTCACCGTCGGCGTCGCCTACCCTACTGAAAACAAGGAATAACAACATGAACGAGGAGTCCGGCGGCGGCGCGGTGGCTTGCGGGAGCAGCATCCTCGACAGGGCATACTCAGGCTTGCGTTGTGTCGTGTGACGTGTGACGTCACAGCGGCTTCGCGCGGAGGATACGGCAATTCAAACTTTGTAGGACTATAACTTTTCTATTAATGGAGATAATTACAAAATTTTTTCGCCGTTGTTCTCTAACTCTTTAGGACTATCTGATTAACTGAAATTTGAAAAAATGGAAACTTCCTCTTTCAAGGTAGTTTAAATCAGCCTTTACTAAAGACCAAATTTTAACCTACTACCTGTAAGCATACTTTATTTTAACCATCATTCTGCATGACACTCACCCTGTAAGTACCCGCCTATGTATACGAAGAGTTTGACACCATGTGTTTATTTTTCTAAGGCACTTAATGAAGATAGGACCGAGAGTTTGGGGGAGGTCTTGATTTAAGAGTCCTATGCCTTTTGCGTGTAAGAAAAATATGAAGAAGTGAAAACCCAGTGTACGGCTAACTATGGTAAGGCGTGGTGGTTCAGTGAGTGTGGTTGTGGTAGCACTTGGTGAGTTTTCACACGAGTAGCTATTCATTCGCCGTAGATAATTATATGTGCATGACCTTTAACCATTGCAATAAGCTAATTATAATAATTATTGATATAAGCCGCAATGGTAAAACTATTAACTGATCTGACAGTCATTTACAGAAGATAAAGAGTAGCCAACTAATAATCTCTGCAGGTGGGACGCCCTTAACTAGACCTGGGGCACTGTATTGCACAGTATGGTATATGCGAATATTGGGGAGGTGGAGGTATAATGTACACTGTCACGCAGTAATCAAAGCATTGTCCGTACACCAGCTCACTATACAGCCCTTGATTGGAAGTGCAGGGCACTCTGGGAGGTTCAATGGGGAGACGGGGTCGTCCGTCGAACCTATTGCACCCTGGAGGCAAGAGAACGCCCCTCTTTTTGTGTTGGTGGGACACCGTTGGAGGATAGCGGGATCCTGGGAGGTAATCGCACTACTATTGCCTCTAGTCCAAATACGACCTGGGACAGTCACCTCTCGTCCAGCAGATATTTCCCGTCGTCTTTTCACCAAGTCTCTTCAATATCCTGACTATTCGAGTGTATCAGAGTTCTTTTCGTATCACCCTCGTAAGACAAATTTTATGGACAGGGTGTTACGTAGGAATTCTAATGTATCTTTAATTATTCTATTCTATTATTTTTACATACGTCACTCTACTACATACGTTCTACATGCCCAAAGTTACTAATTGAGCAAGCAATGTGAGAACTGGTCATATAGTGTTTTATACAATTCACTAATGTGTACCAAAAATTTTATGGCACTAGTTCATTCATGCTCAAAACTTCATTGAATCTCTCAATTCCCTAGCAGCGATGCAAAGCGAAAATTTGCAGGCATTCACCGAAAAGTCGCGTGACTTGAAGTCGGCGTCTCTCTCAACTAATCTAAACTCGTTCACTTTGGAATATGGGTCAGAATAGTGGAAAAGGTGTCGCCGTGCGACATGATTAAAAATGCTCAGACGAAAAGCGAGAGACAGACAGACAGACATCCTCTAGCCGTTTCGCTCGCTCCAAAGTCGCCGGCGGCGCCTTTGATGTCCGCACGCCAACTTGACTGTCGCCGAAGACTAACTCCACGTTTATATCGCTTTTCGGAGTTACCGCTCGCGTTCGGTTATGGAGACTTGTCGATGAAAGGATGATGTTTGCGATACTTTTGGTGTTTTGGTGCTACTTTCAGTTGCAATCGACGCTGGAAATTATCTCGCTGAATAAAATAGAGACCTGCGAAACGTTAGTCTGGAACCATTTTGTTCATAAGGTCGATGGCCTTCGTCTTAAGGGTCTAGGGTATAGCACGCGAAATTGAGAATCCAAGAACAGACGTATTCTCGTGTTAGCGAGGAGGCGTGGCCGCCTGTTCCCTTTCTCCAATGTGGGTGTCTAAGATGAGCGGAGATAAGTCCAAAAATCCAAACGTAAGGTCCAAAAGTAAGGTCCAAAGGTCACCATAAAAATGAATTTCGCATTTCCAAGCACCTGACGTTACCTTTAAACTTACAGTAATGACTCAAAGAGCAAATTGAAGAAGAAGAAAGCTTGCGCTTGTGCAACTATTTAGCCTTTTTTTGATATCGTGTTTGGTTGTTAAATTACAGGCATTTATATAATGTACGATTCTACATTGAGAGTTTTTTTGCACATTAAAAAACTTTTTTGAGAAAATCGAAAATAGTTGTCATTCATTACGGTCTTAACTATCGCCTTCTGAAATATTATATATGTAGTTTGAAAATAGAGTGTGTTATGCGAGAAATTGTGAGTCCGTGTTTTACATGGCAAATACGTATGTATAAATGTGTGTATCCAGGCCCCTTAAGGATTCTAAAAAAGGTATACAATACATCTTAGTTTACTACATTTTTCCAAAATAATTTCCTCTACATTCAATACAACACTTCACCCTCCGAAACCACTATTTAAACCAGTTCCGTCAAGTCACTATAGGGATTAAGGCATACTCGAGGTCTCAAACCCGCAAGAAGGTCATTATCATCAGAAAATGCTCCTGTTTAGCTTCGTTTTCAGAAAAATATAATAGTAGTATAATAGTATGTGTTGACGATTACTAAGTTTATTTAAATAGAATTATTTTGATCATTCTCAGCACATTTAAAAACATCTAGTTCCATTTTAGTTCCATACATCACTATTTTGCCACAGTTTTCTCACGTACAGCTTCCGAACTGTGTCGTACAATATATGAAAATAAAATCCCAATCTAAATGAATTTTGTCCATGGACTTAAATCAGTTTGTTAGGTTAGGTATGATTTCCTTGTATTTTGAAAGTCTGCTCCTAACATAGCTGTGACTATCTTCTGTATGTCAATAAAAAACAAAATAAATGTACTAGCTGCCTTTAAAAGGTGTGGCAGGATTCATCTGATTTCTTATAGGTGTAAAAGTCTACAATAGTTGTCAAATAATATTAAAACAAGTGTGACCAGTTCAAGAAGAGATTGAAACAATTTTTGTACGAACATTGCTTTTTTTATTCGTTAGAAGTATATTTTCTGTAAAAGCACTAATCACATTAAGAAAGACTGTGTAATGTGTAATTATTTTTGTACTATTTTTTGACAATTCCAATCTATGTAGTCTCGTATCCTAGTAGCTCTATTAAACATCTTAGAACAACATAGTGCAGCGTATGGTCTTGGTATTAGCTACAATAAGACCAAGGTTATGATCGTAGATAGAGAGCATGGTAATTATCGAGAAATAAAGTCAATAGGCCGTTGTGAAGTAGTTCAAAGTTTTGTATACCTCGGTTCTTTGATCGACAATTCGGGTAGCTGTGAAAATGAGATTCGACGGCGCATTCAACAGGCACGTGTGGCCATGACAAAGCTTACTAAAATATGGCGTGACCATAACATCACAAAAGCTACGAAAATGTCGCTGGTTCAGTCTCTTGTGTTCTCCATATTTTTGTATGCCTCGGAAACTTGGACTGTTAAAAAGGCAGATCGAGCTCGCATAGATGCTTTTGAAATGTGGACGTGGAGGAGAATGCTGAGAGTTCCTTATACCGCCCATCGAACTAACGTTTCCATACTGGATGAGCTCGGTAATCCAAAGAGACTATCCTCCATTGTGTCGACGAGAATGCTTACATTCTTCGGATATATACACATAAGCGATAATATGGAGAAACTTGTAGTTGAGGGTTATGCCCCGAGCGCCGTGGCCGTCTCCCTACACGCTGGGTGGATACGACGAAACAGTTGCTGGATATGAGTGTCAAGAGCGCCACTAGACTGACAACAAATCGCGAACGATGGCGAGCTACAGTTCTCAAAACTATTGATAATATTCGTGTCGGCAATACTCTAGCTCCGACTTAATGCATTTTACGAGTTCACAACATGTCTGTTAAGACATCATCATGATGAAGATCCTTTTGGAAATAAATTACTATTATGATTGTGTATGAAGCGCACTCAACAAAAAGAAATTCAAAGAGCAACGTTTTTTCAATGCCACATCTGACACTGCAACAGATGTTTCCAACAATATGCCTGTATCCAAACATGCCACGCATCACTGTAGACACATTGCGCGATAAGGTATTCATACGGATAATATGACAAGCCGTTTTTTTATAGGAAGCTTATTATGTTTTCAATACGCGGGGAAAATTGATGGTAAATATTGATCTTTTAATACTCTGTTTGTGCATTGTAATCTGAAGCGTGCGACATCAGATCAACTGATTTCGATAAAAAAGCTGATAAACAGGCATGTAATTGTGATAGAAAGAAGACAGTTCGGAAGCTACTGTTTATACATCACGAGTGTATAGGCAAATATTTAACGGATAGAATTATTTAGAATTTAGAAAAGTTGTGTTAACCCTTAACTGGTAACGTGCCGTCTGTGAGACTGCAAGCAATCTTAAATTCGAGCCTACAACAAAACCTTACCGCATTTCTGGTAAATGGCCTCATCTAATCTATCTGCCATTGGTCTCCCTTTTATATCCCGTTTATCAATAAGTTTGCGTAAACAACATTCCAGATGTGCTTAGTTGTTAGTTCGATTCAGTCTGTGAGACGGAACGTTATGGTTTACGTTATAATTTTTCTCAAGTGGTAGTCATGGCAGGTCCGTCATTTTTTAAAATTTAAATATTTTTATAGGTGTATTGCTTTACTTATTATCAATCACAAAATATATAGATTTGAGTGTGGTCAAAGTTTTTTTTATTATCTTGGTCCTACAAATTTGTGCTGCTAATTTGTATTCTACTTAATAATTATCATAATTTTTTTTCTTTACATCACATGTTCTGCTACTTTATACAAAATTATTATTAAAGGATATATACCCAACAAATCTTCATGCATTTTTTCCAAAAAATAATTAGGAGACTTTGATTTTTTAAGTTTCAAAGACGTTACAGTCTCACAGACTGCACGTTACCAGCTATGCCCCGAATTTGCACGTTACCGGTTAAGGGTTTTAAAGGCACTTATTTTTATTCACCTATTTAACCTATACAACTGTTATAAGATCAACAGCGACATTTATATGCTTGTGAGACGTGGACTATGAACAAAAAGGAGGAAGCAAAAATATAAGATGGGAAAGAAGAATGTTGAGAGCTATTTATGGAGGCGTAAGGACAAACGAGGGATGGAGGAGAAGAACAAACCAGGAACTGGAAGACATATATGAGAACCCCAATATTATAGCAGTTATCAAAACGCAGAGATTAAGGTGGCTGGGACATGTGGAGAGGCTGACTGGGACGAGAATGGCAAAACTAGTTCTCAACCGGAGACCAATAGGGAAAAAAAGGAAGGGTAGACCAAGGGAGAGATGGCTGAAGAAGGCAGAAGATGATTTAAAGAAAATTAATGTTAAACACTGAAAAGAGAAGACGGCAGACAGAAATAGGTGGCGTGGAATAGTCCAGGATATACTCAGAAATAGGTGGTGAAAGTATTCAAAGACAATTCTAAGTTATATAAATTTTAGCGGTATAAGATCAGACTGTACTCATTTCTGCCCTACGCCTTCATCATGGCCTGTTGTGCAAACTAATAATATTTTTTTCTGAACTCTTTATGGGATTGTACTTATTTATCACTGAGCAGAGAGCGAAGAGAAAGCTTAAATACTAGTGGCGGTTCCTGAATTTTGAATGGGGGGGGGGGGGTGGGGTGCAAAATTTTAAATGTAAAAACTACACGAAAATTCACTCGCCAAACGAAAGGATGAGTCTGCTCCACACATGTGTGATGTGCAGTTGATCTCTAAGGTCAGAATCAATATTGTCTGTCGTTGATTCAGTGAGAAAACTTCAAGGTATTTATTTCATAAGCTCTTGATCAATGCATTTCTCCATTACTTTATTGATTACAGAAAGTAGAAGTTTGTAAGTGGTTGCATCAGATTTGGATCAGCAAGCTTATTGGTGTCAGCCAATTTACTCATACACCATACGGTATATCACGAATTTGTAAATTGACCAACTACATTTGCCTTCATCATCATAGTCAGAATGTCTTAACTGACATGTTGTGAACTCGTAAAATGCATTAAGTCGGAGCTAGAGTATTGCCGACACGAATATTATCAATAGTTTTGAGAACTGTAGCTCGCCATCGTTCGCGATTTACTGTCAGTTCAGTGACGCTCTTGATACTCATATCCAGCAACTCTTTCGTCGTATCCACCCAGCGTGTAGGGGAACGGCCACGGCGCCGCCCACTCGGGGCATGACCCTGAACAACAAGTTTCTCCAATTATCGCTTTTGTGTTTACGTCCGAATAATGTAAGCATTTTCGTCGATACAAGGGGGGATAGTCTCTTTGGATTACCGAGCTCATCCAGTATGGAAACGTTAGTTTGATGGGCGGTGTAAGGAACTCTCAGCATTCTCCTCCACGTCCACATTTTAAAAGCATCTATGCGAGCTCGATCTGCCTTTTTAACAGTCCAAGTTTCCGAGGCATACAAAAATATGGATAACACAAGAGACTGAACCAGTGACATTTTGGTAGCTTTAGTGATGTTATGGTCACGTCATATTTTAGTAAGCTTTGTCATGGCCACACGTGTCTGTTGAATGCGCCGTCGAATCTCGTTTTCAGAGCTATCCGAATTGTCGATCAAAGAACCGAGGTACACAAAACTTTGAACTACCTCACAACGGCCTAATGACTTTATTTCTCGATGATTGTCATGCTCTGTATCTACGATAATAACCTTGGTGTTGTTGTAGTTAATACCAAGACCATACGCTGCACTGTGTTGTTCTAAAACGTTCAATAGAGCAACTAGTTCTTCCTGATAAGCAGCAATAAGGGTTGTGTCGTCAGCAAATCTTAAGGTAGATATTTTGCTTCCGCCAATAGTTATACCGCCATTCCAGTTGTCCAATACCTGTCTCATCACAAATTTTTTGACATAATTTCTTTTTGTTAAAAATATCAAAATTTCTTCACTTTCTATTTCTATGATTGCGTTACTCATGATGCTAATCTATTGCTTTGATGTTGATTATAATAATTTCTTTTTACTAATCAGCACGAGCTTTTCAATTATCTAATTACATCTTTCCCATACGATGGATGATTATAATACCATTAAGTACCGCTCGGAAAATAATAGTACCTTCAGTTTATAGACGCGTTAATGGGTAATACAGTAGAGATAATTCAGGTATTGTAGTTACTGTAATAAGAGCATATTTATGAACCATCGCATCGCATCGACGCGCATTCAATTAGTTCACCGTATCATAAACAAACACCGTTATAAATATAGTAAATATATTTGCTATCTAATATTATAGGCATCGAGGTACGAGTTTAATTCTATTTATAGGCTTTGGTGTGTATTAGTTGTTTTTCGCTGAACGTCTTTTATGATTAGAAATGATGAGTCCAGTTGGAAATCACTAATTTAGATACCATAGCATAATTTTATGTATTGGAGACTATTTCAAAGTTAGCTTAGTTTGATTGTGGGTGGGGTGATTACATACCTCCCTTCACTGCGTTCCTATTGTGTCTGGGACCGACACCTATTTAGAGCACTGTACAATCCACAACATTAAACGTAGGTTCCAGATGGGTGAATCTGAAAGTTTGAAACCAACCTCTATGGCCATCATTTCTTTTTGGAAGATTGTGGTGTACCTCAAGGTTTACTAAAATTTCAATTCTTGAATTTGGAGAGTAAGTCAAACAATGACATTAAAATTGTTTTTTGTGAAATTTTTTACAATTCCAATAAAGCCATATATATAGAGATGGCTGAAACCTATGTAGAGCCTACTTCAAATATGTCATTTTTATTAGAAAGACAGTAAAAAACGATGGAATAAAAAAAATAGTCTACGACTTTATCAATTTATGCCTTTTTTTCGCACAGATTCCCCAAATGTCTTCACAATCTTCAGAACGTAATTTTTCTTCCCCCTAGCATAAGCAGGGGCGTAATGGGCCAACATTAGCATTGTGTTAATAAAGACAATGTGCTGAAATGACCTCAGCCACTGTCACAAGCCATTCCACTGAATTAGCCATCACTATATAGACCCCGTCTGGGGGCGGGTTAGAATATCTCCCATCGTATATCCTGCGTGTCGTAAAAGGCGACTAAAAGGAACACCGAACTACTGTCGGTAGAAGCAGTAACCTCTTCTCAACCAACAGCTTCGGGTGGACGATTTGAGAAGAGTCAGGACACCTTCTTGTCCTTGGGGTGAGAAATTGCCCCTAAAGGCGGATGAACCAGTAGATACCATCTGGTCAACGGCATGAGGATGCAGAAAGCAAGTGGGAAACTGCTGCATTAAAGATCTTAAAGATATCCCAAGAGAAACTCATAAAATGAGTACATTTTACGAGTTCACAACATGTCTGTTAAGACCTGATGATACAGGGCAGAAGAAGAAGAAAGTCGAAATAGCATTCACATACAAAACATATAATTGTGTGCAACACTTAAACACTCGATAGAAAAACTGGTTTCAAGGTGGAAATTTTATATAAACATGAATGCGCACTGCTTTGTTTTTAAGGTTCAATCTCAAAGTTTGGAAAAATAGATTTTTTATAGAGATCATGAGGCCGATTTTTTTGTAATTTGGCAGTGTTGCTCACTGCAACAAGATGCTAAGTCAGCACTGACTAGAAGATAAGTCTGAAATCCAGTGGCGTCTCTGGGGGCAGTCCCATGATCAATATTAGCAAAAAATGTACGGCACTGGTCTTAGAAAAATTAAAGATAGTTTCTCAGATTAAACAGATGAAAACACAATTTTTTTCTGTTGATAAATCTTCGTATCTCACTTTGTTTTCGGTGAAAAAATAAAAACCACTTTACAGCATGTCGAAAAAATGTTGAAACAACCCTTTATTACTCAGGATCTTCTATTACTAGGTCTTTCAAGATAATGCTTCATTGATCTAGCGCCAGATCTTTATGTTTCATCACCTTATGTTTGCAGTTGATACTTTCTGTATTATCTCGGTGATCTCCCATTTCATCAGGGTAAAGAATTCTTTCAAATTAGCTCTCAAAGCTAGTCGCCTTCGCCTATTCATTTTGCACTGCATTTGCACTTTCGTTAGATTGTCTTCACTTTCGCATTGGATTAACCTGGTAGAATGTCTGTATCTTATTGCATAACCTTCCTAGTACCCTATACCGGGTGTCCCAGAATTTCCTTGACACGTGATATTTTCGTAACGAAAAACGGTTCAAGCAAGAACTGAGTGGTACTTTTGAAGGTACTATAGGGTCTATCATACCATGCATTCAAAACATTTTTTTTGTACGTCCACCCCTAAAACTCACCCCCAACTTTTTTTTTCAAATAGCATCCCATAGGTTTTCCTACATAAATTATATCCCCATTTTATTTAAAATCTTGTGGTACCTTTAATTTTATATGCAAACTTAGTTTTTCCGTAAAATCATAAGCATATGACAAATGAAATGATAATTTGTTTGACGCCTGATATTTTTGTAACAAAAACGGATAAAAAAGAAAAGTAAGTAGGTTTTTCAAGGGTAGTGAATGACCTATCATTCCTTGCTTATGAATCATTTTTTTTCTTACCTAAACCCCTGGAATCCACCCCTAGCTAGTTCTTTCAAATTTTAATCCACAATTTTGCCTGGAAAAATAAATTCTTTGCTTGAATTTAATTATCGTAGTGCCCCTACTGCAATTATTTGTTAATTTTGGCGCCCTGCACACGGGGTTGGCGCGGTCCGATGTAACCATAAAACTTTTTCACGTTTTGCACTTAGTTTTGTTGTCACATTTTTTTTTATTAGTTGATTCATGATAATAAAAAAATATTTTCCATACATGCGTTTTAATTAATTCATGCTTACGATTTCATGGATTAAACGAAAAAAAAGTTACGATAAATTGCAGTAGGGGCATAAAAAGTAAGGCACTACGATAATTAAATTCAAGTAAGGAATTCATTTTTCCAGGCAAAATTGTGGATTGAAAATTGAAAGAACAAGCTAGGGGTGGCTTCCAGGGGTTTAAGTAAAAAAAAATGGTTCATAAGCAAGGAATGATAGGTCATTCACTACCCTTGAAAAACCCACTTACTTTTCTTTTTTATCCGTTTTTGTTACAATAATATCAGGGATCAAACAAATTATCATTTCATTTGTCATATGCTTATGATTTTACGGAAAAAAATAAGTTTGCATATAAAATTAAATGTACCAGAAGATTTTAAATAAAATGGGGATATCATGCATGTAGGAAAACCTATAGGGTGCTATTTGAAAAAAAAAGTTGGGGGTGAGTTTTAGGGGTTGACGTACAAAAAAAAAATGTTTTGAATGCATGGTATGATAGACCCTATAGTACCTTCAAAAATACCACTCAGTTCTTGCTTGAACCATTTTTCGTTACGAAAATATCACGTGTCAAGGAAATTCTGGGATACCCGGTATATGTTGGCAATTAGAAAACCATATTCATCTCCATATCACTTTGTTGTTTCTATCAGTCTTTCGATGGTAATGATGGTATTGGTCGTTTATGCTTCCGTTCGCCACTGTTGTGTGGCGAAGGTGTAGGCGTCCTTTCCGTTGTCGGCTGACTTCACGTCGGTGTTTTCTTCCGGGGTATACGCATGTGCCCGGAACAACGGCGGCGGCTCCGGTGGCGACCAATCGTTCCGTCGACTCCGGTCGATTTCTGACGCTACCGCCCATGTGTGCCTATGTCCCGCCAGAAGGATCGCTCCATCAATGACGGATATATGTAGTTTAAGAGCCAGCGATACTTACTACCCGGCAATGGTACCTTTAGCATGCCCGGAAGTCCAAAAACATCAAAATTGACTTCTAAAACGTGATGGCAGCATGTCTGCAGTTATATCTATATGAAGATGATTGGCAAGCTTGATCTGGAGTCGAAATCTCCAATTCAACTAAAACAGAATGTACATAAGGACAAAGCCATAGGCGGCTGCTACGGAGAGCATAAACGGTCATTTTCAAGTGATTTCATACCAATTCCTGACGCTCTAGTTTTCAATATTTTTGCATGAAATTTTTACGTGAAGTTTAAAAGGAAATTACACAGGGGGCTATCGAGGCATTTTTTGAAAAAAATTGATTGAACATGAAATATGATCGCTTGAAGTTGCCTATTTTCTTCGTCAACTTTGTAATTTTTTTAAGAAAAGCCCAGAAGTAAAAATTAAAAAGTGCTTCGATGTCACTCTGGGCAATTTCCTTCTAAACATCAAGTGAAAATTTCATGTAAAAATATTCGAAAATGAAGTATCAGGAATTGGAATAAAAAACATCTGCAAATCGCCTTCCTCTTCAATTTTACAAATTTCGGGCGACGCGCTAACATGACTGTTTCCATTTCTTTCTAATGTAGCGCGCACCTGTTTATTTATCACGCCCATCGTCGGTTCCTTTTCAGCACCCCGCATCTTCCGGAGAATCTATTCCGGATTGTAGGAGCAGCATTAAAAGGCGCAATAAGAAAGCAGTTGCAGTGGAGCAGATTGATGCCTCGCAGCAATGTTTTATATGAAAACGCTATGAATAAATGACTTCTCGAACTTTAGCCTAAACTGAAAAAACTAGGCCAAAAGTAACCTACGGACAAAAAGATTTTTTGTTACAAATATAATTGCTGATGAAGTCTAGGTACTTATACCTCATTCCACGGAACCAGATAGTAGAAATAAACAGAAAGGCGGAGCGCAAAAATCCAGGACCGTAATGTAAAAATATAAATCGCAATAGACGCTACGATTGTTGTCAGGTTGTCATACGAGTTAATAAATTGCTCGTACTTTTTGTTTGTTTTCAGTATATTATTACAACTTCTCACTTTAGATGAATGTATGTTGCCATAAATTATTTCAAACTGATACGACGTGATTACATTGTGAATCCATCTAATATCCAACATTTAGTAAAATAATCTGAATATGTTCTAAGGAAAATCAGTGAATAATTTTCCAAAGTGGCAACGACGCATTTCTAACATGATGCCACGATGCAGACTTGCAGACACAGTGTGTGTCTGCGGCTGAGTGGTTATCAAATACTACGACGTACGTCGTGTTTTCTTTCTCGTCTTGATCAATCGTATCGAGTTCCGAATTACATTTACGTATTACGTTTACTTGATCACTTGCTTCTGAACCAGCTCGCGTCACTTGTGTTTATATTAATGTTTCGGTGCCTCATTTTCTTTTTTTTTATTATTTATAAAACGTTCGATGAACTACTTTTAATAAGTGGGTGATTTACTTTAAAACAATGCCAAGTTCAACAGATTCCGCAGACCGAAAGTTTTCGAAAAGAGACGATTTGGAATAGCATGCCATAAGGCGGAAAGTCACGAGTTTTTCTTTCGAAATGTGATAAGTCTCAATGACACCAGCGATAGTGATGTAGACTAATTATCAAGAAATCTTGATTCTGAGTAAGGTAGGTGATTTTGTACATATTTATATTTGTTGATTTCGAACAGAAATTAGAATTAAATTTCGTTATTTATATATTCAGATACGGTTCTACCTGTGGGCGGAGCATATCCTTTTCTTTCCATTAAATTCGACTCAATAGTCAAGTTTATTTACTTTCACTATCAGGTTTCGTGGAATGGACTTTAGACGAAATATCCTAGCAAAAGTAAATTTGTGCTTTATTTCACAATTCAACCAAATGACAGAATGACCAAGAAACAACCCAAGAAAACCAAGAAGAACATTAAAGATTATTCCTAAACCCTACGCGCCCCTGTCGGAATGATAAATTCGGCAGAGAAAATCGGTAAACGCGGCAGCGTGGCTTGCCGGTCGCCACAGCCACACTCGGCACACTCTGTTATCGCCAGTCGGCTTTGCAGCGAGAATTTGCGGTCCACACTGATTAATAAACAAATTGCAGCTCGTTTGTTTGGTAGAGCAAACAGACAAAAACTCCACTCCGCCATCACCGATTTATCACGGTTTATTAAACTGACAGCAACTCTGTTATTTTCCACTTTCCTTTTTTTTCCGTCGCTTTGTTTTCAGACGTTATTACCGCTAAGGATGGCGTTTTTTACACGTAGTAAGGCGTCATGTGGTGATTCGCCATCTTCTCTTCACTGGTGTCAGTTTTTGCTGCGTTCGGGCGAAAAACGTCGTGCACGACGAAATCAAGGCTGGTTATTTATTGACGCGTTCTTTGGGATATATCATTACCAAAAAATAATTGCTTTTTACCACGGCTGAAGAAATACACTATGTTCTCACAGCGCTTTCATATCGAAAAAGAGAAAATAGCGTCATTTGGCTTCAGACAGTATTTTCTATACGTTCAAGGTGTACTAACAGGGTATTGGGCTCAACCATGGCCGACTCTACACTAGGCCAGAGCCTTAGATGTGGCAACATGGCTTAGCTGTCAAATAGTTGGCCTACAGTTTCAGAATAATTATTACATTTTATATGTATTAGAGTTCATCTGGGTTAATAAATTAAGAAAAATACTTTTTAGAACTACTACTACTAATACCACTTACATCTGATGTCTGGTTCATCACAGTCAGACACATACAAAATAAAAATAAACGCAACCTGTTTCCTGCTGCCACTTCCACTTCCATTTAAATGAACACTCAATTTACTTTGTAAATTGTCACTTGAGCTAGAAAAATGCACTACTAGGTCACTGTGAAGCCATTCTTGCTGGTCTTGATTCCCTTTCACTATCAAATCTTTTCGTAGGTATGCCCAGATGCATGCCCTCGTTGGCATGCCCAGATGAGTTCTATTAACTGTCTTTCTCTGTGATATTTGGGAGGTCCAGAAAACATCATAGGTACCACATTGTGGTTTAAAATAGGTCTTATCCTTTGAAATGTTTGTAAATTATTGTCTTTATTCTTATAAATATAACCAGCCCTTGAGGAATACCTTTCACCCACTTCTGTTCATGTCCTTCATTGGAAGCACTAATTGCTAGTGCAACCTGGTACTACACACTTTGCAGGCATCTTTTTATCTTTATAGTTTCGTTTGTGCAGGTAAATAATTAGAAACACATTAAAAATCACCTTCCACTCTTCGTTCTTATTCTGGAAGGTTGTGATGTAATGTCCTTGTTTGGAAGCCCCAATTGCTATTGCAACCTGGTACTACACACTTTGCAGGCATCTTTTTATCTTTATAGTTTAGTTTGTGCAGGTAAATAATTAGAAACACATTAAAAATCACCTTCCAATCTTATTTTTCACTCTGACTTCACAACAAACAAAAGCTCGGCCCGAATCCAGTGCTGCCATATTTCAATGCTCCGGCCTAGTGAGTAAAGTCGGCCATGGCTCAACAGGACGGTGTACATGGCGCTCAATAGCAAACTGGAGATCACGTCGTTCACCCCGTCGTCGTCTTACGTGTTGGCGTCTGTCATGTGCCCCCAGACAAAACCTGGACTCGTCGGAGAAGGCTGTCTGATGCCACTCAGCATGCCATTGTCGGTGTTCTTGGCACCAGTTTAACCGTTGGCGACGATGGGTTGCAGTGAGTGAAAGGACTAGATGCGGACGATATGATCCTAAGCCCATTTCACTCAATCTGTGGTACACCGTGCGGATTCGAATGGGCCTCGTTATAGCTGCATACCAAGCGTCACCAACAGCTCGAGTGGATCGCATTCTGTCTCGAAGGGCCAGTAGTCGTAGATGACGATCTTGCCGGTCTGTAGTTCTTCTACGTGCTACCACCGTAAATTAACAAAGACAAGTAGGGTCACTCGCCGTGCCAACTTTGATGTGAGCCTCACAAATGCGAGCCGCCTTGAATTCAGAGGGGTTCCCTTCGTGCGATCTCGTTTTCTTACAGATAATTCGACTGTGCGATATTTTCGACGTCAACGGTCGACGTTCACTTTACTTATATTCTATAGTATAGATAGATTATAATTTATTATTCAATAAACCATTCAACACAACAGTTGCACATGCAGCTACTGGGGTGGCAAATAGCTCAAGGAGTATTATAGCTATCATGGTTTGTCAGAAAGATGTAGTAATTTGAAATGTACGATTCAAGTAGTAAGTAAGAGTAACAGTTTAATCATTCATAATTTGTTGTCAATAACCTTAAGTGTAAACATAAAAGTACTTGCGACAAAATATAGAAAAGAAGTAAACAGAATAGATCATAAAAAATTCATCTCAAAATTTGAAAAGAATATTCAAACTACAGAAGTTCAATCATTTCAGGAACTAATTGACTTAATGACTTCTTGTCCAAAAGATTCGGAATTCAAAAAGGCGTATAAGGTACGTGAAAATAACGACTGGATAAATCAAGAAATTCTCGAAATAATTGAAAACCGAGTCAAAGTTTATAAACAAAAAGTTAAAGAACCGGGAAGCACGAATTTGGAAAATGAATTTAAAAAACTTAAGAATCAAGTCAATGATAACATTAAAGTATTAAAAACAGGTATTTAAAAATCAATGTAAGCACAAATATAAAAAAACAATGGGGCCATATACGGAGCATGTCGCTGGCATTTTTTTGTGAAATACGCGCAAAACGCTCAATCACACACAAACACTACTTATTTAGGCACCCCGGTAGATCCGACCGATTGTATCCCGTGCACCGTGTCACGTGTTAGGTGGTGTTGGGTGGACTGACCCTGTAAACCACAGCTGTCAGCGTTCAGCTACTGCTCGAGATCGCCGGGCGCCAGAATCCGCCAGCTTGCGTAGTATCCGAGAGCACAGCTGGAAAGGCCACATTGGGGGCGGAACTTACAGTGACCCTACTTGTCTTTGCTAATGTACGGTGGTGCTACAGAACCTCGAGCTGGCTGCATTCGCCCTTTTGCGATCCATGCGCGCCATGCTGCTACAACTGTAGCCACGCTACGTCCCATGGTTACAGCAATTGCTCTGAAAGAAGCACCACGTTCTCGTTGAGTGTACAATCCGACCCTGTTCAAAGGGGCTTGACTGCGTAAACTGGGGCTGTCGTCTTTTAGGCATATTTCCACAACCAATTAGTCTCTCGCCACATTTGCAAGAGATATGATCGTTTTTGCATCGACAAAAAGCCATGCTTTGTTGTTACCCGTTTAGGGTTTTTTAGAGGTGCCATGTAGGTAAATAGCGTCTGAATGAACAAAAAAGTGTTGCATGTATACTATAGATGGTACTGTCAAGCTGTGTACAAAGTTTCAATGCAAATATCCCTTTTTACTTCCCATACCGATAGGTGAGGGGAGTATTGTGATCGCGAAAATTTTCGATTTTGAGATAATACACTTTTTGGGCGTTTCATGATGTCTACATAACGAAAATCCACGTCACTCATTTCCGTCGGTCTGTATGTCTGTCGGTCTGTCTGTCTGTCGGTCTGTCTGTCTGTCGGTCTGTCTGTCTGTCGGTCTGTCTGTACGCGTTTTTGTGTCCTCGTAATCTCAGTAACCGCTGCATGGATTGTGATGAAATTTGGGCAGCGATATGCTGGGGGGTCGTAGTAGGTAATGTTCTTATAATTTTGAAAATCGGTGCAGGGGCGGCGGAGTAATTAGCAAAAAACAAAAAAAATTAAATATTCCTCAAACTTCGTTTTTAGGCGTTTTAGAGGTTCCTGATCATTTTTTACTTTTTTTTGGGTGGGGGTGAAATTGGGGTGGTTGGGGGGTGGGGGGTTGTAAAATTGAAAAATTTGTTGCTTTCATAATAGACTGTCCACTGACCCATGAAGGAAGACCTAGCGACATAAATAACTTTTTTAGGTCCATCCGAACATTGCCTTGCCTATTACAGAAACCAAAGGACTTAGAATTTTTTCTGGTGTAAACATACGAGAGTATTGCTTTAGATCCTTCTATATTGTGTTACAAGGAAACTGTTGAATTGATGTTAATGAAATTTTGACACAGTATTACTACCATGACAAGGATGGAAAACGCGTATGGTTTTTATAAATCGTGCCAATGGCGGCGCAGAAATAATAAAAAAAAGTAAAAATGTAAAAACAGCTCAAACTTCGTTTTTAAGCGTTTTAGAGGTTCCTGATCATTTTCTGCGTTTTTTTTGGGTGGGGTGAAATTGGGGTGGGTAGGGGGTGGGAAGTTGAAAAACTGAGAAATTTCTTGTATTCATAATAGGCTGTCCACTAACCTGTGAAGGAAGACCTAGCGACGTAAATCAACTTTTTAGGTCGATCCGAACATTGCCTAGCGTATTACGGAAACTAAGGGACTTAGAATTTTCGGTATACATACATACGAGTATTTATTGCTTTAGATCTTTTTGTGTTTTGTAACGTGGACACTATTAAATTGATTCTAATTAAATTTTGACACAGTATTATTACCGTGGTGAGGATGCAAAACGCGTACGTTTGTTAAATATCGTGTAAGTGGCAGCGTATATAGCAATAATCAAAAAACTAAAAGTATGAAAACAACCTAAACTTCGTTTTTAGATGTTTTAGCCTGTCCGTTGACCTCTGAAGGAAAGACTTAGCGGCATAAGACAATTTTAGGGCAGGGAAGGCTGCCGATGATTTGGTTGCAAGGGATCTCAGACTAAAGCTTCATGTTATGGGAAAATAATAAACTGATATCACAGTAATGTGTGGGAAGTACTGAGTCAATCAACTTGACTCCATTTTTTTTCTCGGTATTCGAATTTCACTTGCGAGTATTATACATTAAAGATAATTCTTTCATGTCTCATCTTGTATGTTATAAAATTCTACCTTTGATAGAAGTTATAGCAGCCTGGTCATTAGAGTACGATGGTGACTATACTCCACGTTGCAAACTGACAACAATATCTGGTACTTTGAAAATCATTATCAATAATAATACTAATAATTTATTCACCTATACTATATTAAAAACTTGTAAGTGTGTCAGTTCAAAATCGTGTTAAAAACATTTGAAAAAATATCTCTGTTTGTGTCCATTATCCATTTTTTGACTTTTTTTTTTGTATACAATATGAGATTTTATGGATTTTAGTGAAGCAGGAAGTAAATCGTATATGCAGCAACATAAATATATTAAACTTTTTTGGCCTATTGACTTAAATATAGGAGGTCTTAAGGTCCTATTCTTGGTTCGTGTATTATGTTCATGGCTATTGAAGTTGATGTAATTTTTATGTTTGTGGACGAAATTCAATATGTTATAGCTGTATAGTTGTCGGATATCAAATTTCTGGGATTCTTTAAATAAATTATTTGAGGGGTAAGTGGGTTCTTTATAATAAATAACCTCCAAAACACATTTTTGCAAGGAACTGATACTCTTCAAATGAGTTTGATGCACTCCTCCCCAACCTAAGATACCATAATTTAGTTGGGACTGCACAAGAGAATAATACAATGTTTCTAAACACTGTGTTTTTTTGTTCTCTCGGGTCAAAAAAGGAATAAAATACGGGTATAATAGGTCGGTAATCATCATCATCATTATTTATTTTGTTATCCGAATGACATGCATAAATATATACGATTCGTCAAGAGCGACAAAAAAACTCCTATGCCCAAACTCAATTTAGTACGGCCCGTTATAGGCTAGAGCATATGATATTTTTGTGTATGCAACGGTATATATTAGCATTTTGATCGAAAAGAATGGCGTCCTCGATCTGGAAGGCGCGGAATTTTAAAATCCATCCCGAACGAGGTGCGAACAGCATGAGTGGCCTGCTCGACAACGGAGTGATGCGCCTCAAAATGATTATTTATTAAAATTCGGCCTTGTTTATGAATTTTCATGAAACGGGACAAGCTGGAGGGTTTTAACGCTGAGGCGATTTCTGGCAGTCCCGTCTAATGAGAGCACAGTGGCGTCGATCGGTGTGAGAGTAAACACTTTCTTATTAAAAGTGAATAAATGAATGAGAACATTATATAAGAAAAAAAAAATGCGCCGTGGCTTTCTACCAAGAATTCTGCTGCTGTTTAGCAGCGATTTTCTTTGGTTTACCGTTACCTTCAGGTACCAGACGGCGCACAAGCAGATCTTTTCTGTCGCCTACTCTCACATGCTTCACATGTCTGGTAGACATGAAAATTCTGATGCTCTCTATTTCCGTCAATCGACCTATGGCGCACTGATGATTGCTAATAAGCGTGAAACAGCTGTCAGCGTACTGGTGGATTGTCGGAGATATAGAGCAACCCTCGTATGCAGTTAGCATAGAAGCGCGTTCTTCTGATCAGGCCAAGAGAATGCACCTTTGCGTTCCACCAAGAAGTCTGCTGCCTTTTAACAGTGCTTCCTTTGGTTTGCGGTTACCTCTGGGTAACAGACGACGCACAGGCAGATCTTTTCTGTCGCCTACAATCACATGAGGCTTGAAAGGAGGGAGGGGGAGGGGTTTGACAAAAATGACGACATATCGCTTGGGGGGGGTCTAGTAAGATATCACATGTATTTATTTTTTTCGTCAAACACCTCATAATTTTGATTAAATTGCTACATTTAGGCCCGATTTTATCAACACGCGTATTTAACAAAGACTTTGACAAAGCTTTTCTATTGGATGTTATTTAGCAAAAGCTTTCTATTGGGTATTGAAGGCTATGTTAATAAGTATCATCCAATAGTATTTTAGCAATGTTGAAAACAAAACGTCAAAACTGGATGACACTTTTGTCAAAAATATTTTAGAAGTCATGGATCAAAATCATAGCAGGATATCAGAACAAAGCGATTAATTTGCAAATTAATGCCACATTTTTGATGTTTACATTATAATTATTCTATAATTACTAATTGCAAACTGCGATAATTTGTGACAGAATCATAAAAGTACCTACAGTATTATATTCAATCCCAAGACAGACTTCACATAAACAGTCGCATGCAGCTTTAGCGTGGTTACTGTCTGCTGCCATCTGCGAACGCGCCAGCTATAGTCCAGTGCAATTATGGAATTTTATATTACTATTTAAAAGAGTTGTCAGTTTCAAATGATCATTTAGGCAATGAGGTGTGGGGGTTTTTACTTGCCGCATTATAACATACAATTTACACACAGTGTACTGGACTATTAGGGACCCTACCGACATGACCCGATCACGCACGCGGACTTGTTTTCATTTGGTCTAGCTTGGCTGTGAATACAGTATAGTATCAATCACAGCAACTACCTTATTTGATAATTACAAATCCCACCTCCGTCAGTCAGATGGATTATAGAAAAAAATATACATACTTTTATGAAGAATCAATCTTTCATTTACTGGATGCATGTTTGTTATAGACCATCTTATCGAAATATTCACAGAGGATCTAAAGATGCAGCATTTATAATATAAAATAATTATAAGGTTATAGGCAGCTAAATAATGAGCTTTGCCGTTCTGGATAGGCAACCAGTAATGTACATGTACGCTTGGAAAATAGCTTGCCTAACAGTTAAATCGTTTGTTTAACTTTTGAAATGTAACAAAGTGGCTATGTTTATCCCTTTTTACTATAAAACAAAGATATATTGCATGTATTTATAATTATTATCGATAGTAAATTGTTTTATTCAAATAATGCAATGAGTGAATTTCTTGTCATCATATCATTTAATACAGCATGAAACTAGCGATCAAATGGAAATGGAATCTGGAATCTGATTGGTTGAGATTAGCAATTGCTAAACTTTTGATTAAACAAGAAAATGCAATTTTTCACCCATTTAGAGTGGAAAATCAGACTGGAAAAGATGCTAGATGATTTACAATGCTCGATTGTATATAAAGTATGCCATTTTTGAGCTTTTTGAGGTTAACTTCAAGAGAAATCAATAATTTTCAGAGTACTTTGACAGATGCATGTTCTTCAAAGGGCTGCTCTGATTGGTCAAAGTCTTTGTTAAATTGCGCATGTTGATAAAATCGGGCCTTAAAATTCTTTGTAGGTACCAAAAATACACGTGATAATGGATGAGGGGGGGGGGTAGTCCCACCACATATCACCAAAGGGGAGGGGAGGTTAAAAAAATGCTAAATAAAAGATCCTGCGATGATTAATGGACGGTCCCTAAGTAGGGATAGTAAAACACGCCTGCCTGGAAAAATGGAGGTAGCCGCTCGTGAGGTGTTGAACAAGAAGAAGAAGAAGAAGAGTACCTGGCGTGGCGAATACCTAATTTTGCAGTTCATCTGGACGGCGCGGCGCGGCGTAGCGGCGTAGCGGCGGCGTGTCCTCATCAAGCGGAGAATTTGCATTTTAAACACACGGCTCGCCCTTCTTTTTGCTCGCTCTTTCTCTCGTAAAATGCAAATGGCCGCCGTAATGAAGCAGGCGCTGGCTGGATGGCTGGCTGGCCCCCCGAACGGGAGTTAGGGGAAGGGGCTGCCATAGGGGGCGGAAGGGCTTCGCATCCCCCCCCGCTCCCCCCAGATAATGCTACTGATACTAAAGGATGATTTCATCATCATCATCATAGTCACAATGTCCTAACAGGCATGTTGTGAACTCGTGAAGTTCACTAGTTGGAGCTAGAGTATTGCCAACACGAATACTACGAATAGTTTTGAAAACTGCATCATTCGCGATTTACTGTCCGTACAGTGGCGCTCTTGATGCTTATATCCAGCAACTGTTTCGTCGTATCCACCCAGCGTGTAGGGGAACGGCCACGGCGCCGCCCACTCGGAGCGTGACCCTAAACTGCAAGTTTCTCCATATTATCGCTTCTGTGAATATGTAAGAAGAATGTAAGCATTCTCGTTGTCACAATAAAGGATAGTTCTCTTTGGATTATCGAGCTCATCCAGCATGGAAACATTAGTTCGATGGGCGGTATAAGGAACTCTCAGCATTCTCCTCCATGTCCACATTTCAAAAGCATGTATGCGAGATCGATCTGCCTTTTTAACAGTGCAAGTTTCCGAGGCATACAAAAATATGGAGAACACAAGAGACATTTTAGTAGCTTTAGTGGTGTTATGGTCACGCTATGTTTTAATAAGCTTTGGCATGGCCACAAGTGCCTGTTGATGTTTAGAGGATAACATGTTGATAAACAGAAAATGTATTTCTTCAACTAGAGGTATATAGATATTCATACGCTATATAAGATAAAACGCTCATTTTCTCCAAACAGCGGCAACCATAGAGTTAACATCTCTAGAGCGAGCCTAATTTGAATATTGGCCAGCCAACATCTATAGCGCTATTGTCACTCTTCTTCGTCCGCTTCTAGTTTCTTCAAAATCTGGCAGTTTCGGCAGTTTGAACACAAAGTATTTAACTGGGTATTTAACTATACACTCCTATATACTTGCAATGTAACTGATTTACGTGAAGATAATTTGTATTAATTTAATGAAATCACAAAAATGGTAAATTTCATAGCGGAATGTCACAATAACTTCTAATATGTCGTAAATCTAGCAACCTACAATCGGCGTGCCCTTAATCTGTCATGTGGCTGTCATTGTAGTTGTGGTTATTGCGTGTGTCGAGATTTTTGTGATTTTAGTGTATATCTGACTGACTTTGTGACTATTTGTGGTGTAAATTAAATTATTTATGAACAATATTGTCATAATTGCATGATGAGACAACATAAAAAGTGCATAGTTTGCTGTAATAGCGACGAATCGGTGAACACTTCTTATCATAGGTGAGTATAGGTTTTATTTTAGTTTTCAGTAGCGTAATATATGGGGATAACTGGGAACAAAAGTAACTTCACTCCAGTTTGAGGAATAATAATGGTTGTTTAATGTATGTTTTGTGCACGCATTACATTCATGTCAATCAACATGAATTTTCCTAATTCCATTTTTTAAACTATTTGAGGACGTGAAAATGTATGCACACAAAAATGTATGCCACATTTACTTACAGAAAATCTATCTATGATAATTTTATAGAACTGGATATTACCTAATGCAATTATTATATTTTATTGCTGAAGTAAAAACACGATGCAGCCATTCCAACAGGCTACCTTTCAGAACACTGTTAGATATGTTTTGAAAAACACTTCATGGTAACAATAAATTATCAACTGTTACAATGAAATTATAATAAGAGTAACTCTCTAAGTATGGCTAAATACTAATACAACTTATTGGTATCAGTTTGTAACATCACAGTAATAATTGAATCTATTAATGAACATCCAATTTTAATATAAAGTCTCACGCCACTGGTAATGCCCTCAAGCTGTCAAAATTTCCGTTACATGTTGGCTGGTCAGCGACCTGTGCATTTTGTTGTTTACACTCCCTCTATAGATGTTAACTCTGTGGCGGCAACATTTTGTTCCTGGTTTGGTTCCTTCGAATACTTTCTGATCATAATTCTCCATAAACGTGAAAATGGCGGTCGTTTACATTTATTTCAGGTGTAGCTTTCACGCAGTGTAATGCGCGGGTGGCAAAAACCGCGAGTAATGCTCCGGCAATTCCGAATCGCACTTTATACATGTATATACGTGTCCATGTATGCCAGGCGGCGCGGTGGCACATTAGGCGAAGTGCGACATTTCACTGTCCAATTAAGTGATCCGCGGATAATTAGTCCGCCGCCGCCGCCATTGCCGCCGCGCATTTTACGGACGCATCGTTATCCGCGAATCCAGCTCAACGCGGTCGAGTTCTGCACATTCCGATGGCCGATCTCGCCAACCGCTCTCCATCCATCTACCTACCAGGTGATTCAAAGTTGTCCGGTTCATACTCGTACATGGCCGACTGTACTCACTAGGCCGAAGCATGAAATATGGCAACACTGAATCTGGGGGCCGAGTTTGCATTTGTTGTTATGTCATGTGTATTCTTCCAGGTGCAGAAAATATGGTTGGAAGGTGATTATTCAATTATTTATCTGCACAAACGAAACTATAAAGATAACAAGATGCCTGCAAAGCGTGTAGTACCAGGTTGCAGCCCAGTAGAGGCATGGGTAGAGGACTACCAAACCATGGCCCAACATAACCTTATTCCAGATTAAAAAGAACGTTGCAAGGTGATTTTTAATGGGTTTCTACTTACTGACCTGCACAAATGAAACTATAAAGATAAAAAGATGCCTGCAAAGTGTGTAGTACCAGGTTGTACTAGCAATTGTGCGTCCAATAAGGGACATAAACAGAAGTGGGTGAAAGGTATTCCTCGGAAGGGCTGGTTATGTTTATAAGGATAAAGACAATAATTTACAAACATTTCAAAGGATAAAACCTATTTTAAAGCACAATATGGTACGTATAATGTTTTCTGGACCTCCCAAATATCACAGAAAAATACAGCTAATAGAACTCATCTGGGCATGGCCTGGGGTATAGGTACGAAAGGATTTGATAGTGAAAGGGAAATCAAGACCAGCAAGAATGGCTTCATAGTGACCTAATAGTGAATTTTTCTAGCGCAAGTGACAATTTACAAAGTAAATTGAGTGTTCATTTAAGTGGAAGTGGAAGTGGCAGCAGGAAACAGGTTGCGTTTATTTTTATTTTGTAGTGTTGACTACGATGAACCAGACATCAGATGTAAGTGGTATTAGTAGTAGTAGTTCTAAAAATTATTTTTCTTAATTTATTAACCCAGATGAACTCTAATACATATAAAATGTAATAATTATTCTGAAACTATAGGGCCACTATTTGACAGCTAAGCCACGTTGCCACATCTAAGGCTCCGGCCTAGTGTAGAGTCGGCCATGATTGAACGGGAGGCGAAAGACGAAGAAACAGGAATAGAATAGAATAGAATAGAATTTATTCATCACAACAGTATAAAAAAGTACAAGTGATACGTCAATCATGCGAACAAAAAATAAAAACAACACATAATTTAAAAGTCAATACATATAAAAATGTTCACATAGCAATCGCAGGTACAGCAGCAGCAGCAGCAGGGGCGCCAACACTAGCAGCACGATGCCTGTTCCAAGCGGCCTGTCATTAGAGGTGTGCCATCGGGCTTCAGGTTCCACCCCCGCTTTTCTGGCACGATTAAGTCTAATCGCGGGAACGACCTGTCGATGCGACGTGTCAAATGGTGCGCCACGGAATAATAAGGCACACACGCACCCATCAGCCTGATGTCGGTAATTATGTCGTTTGCCTTTTCGATGAATTCGGGCTGCCGTTGAAGCTTAGACAAGGAAAGAGAGAGGACGGAACGCGCGAATGACACTTCTGTGACCACATATTTTCCCGCTATCAAAATTAAAACCCTAAAATTTTAAATCGAAAAGAGTTTGCATATAAATTTTATTCTCATCACATAAGCTATGAGAAGTAAAAATGATGATATAAACAACACAGGGTAAAAATTGATATATATCGCGAACCCAAATCCACACGTGTTTTTTTTTCGGCCTCGCAAAAACAAGCTGTGTGCGTTCATCAGTGACACAATTTTTCAACTACAAACACACCACAAAAAAAGAAAAACAGATGTTGAAAACTTCGCGATTCATCACGAAAATTCCTGACGTCAACCGAACTGCAGCTATTTTTTCAACTTCTGGGTCAACGGAATAAAAAAATGGCTATTGAGCTTAATGTGTAATTTAAGGTATTACTGTTTCAGCGATTCATCAGTTTATATGATCCAGAGCTATTTATTTGATCGAATTCAAAGGGTGAATGTGAATGAATGTTTTTCTGCTCCCTCGTAATTCTTACAGGTGTGCCTGAAGTTTCTATCCTTGACCCTTTATTTTTCATCATTTATACAATAGAAATTTTATCAAATATCAACATTAACAACGAGCTAAGTGAAAAGCAGCAGCATTATTTATATTTGAACTCTGACAAGTGTAAGGTTTTGTATTTTAGCAACAGAAAGGGCAAGAGGTATTTAAAAAACAATACGATCATCAAAGTTGACACCACAGTGCTTGAAATTACTGATTCAATTTTATTCCCATCGCATAAAGTGTGAGAAGTAATGGTTTAGGTCAGGGATTCCCAATCTTTTTCAACCCGCGGCACACTTTCAAGTTTGGCATTTTGTCACGGCGCCCTACCTTAGACACCTATTTTAAATAGATAATAATAGATAGATAATAGTAATAGTAGATACAAAAATAAAAACTTCCTCAATAGGAAATGAAGTTTATTTTATTATATTTATAAGAATTTAGAATTGAAACAAAAAACAAAAAGAAAGACTCAAGAAACATAAAAATAAAATACGACAGTCAAATGAATGTGACGATTGAGCTTGATGATCTCCGCATAGTTTTTCAAAACGGGGATAAAATTCGACACTGCGACTCTCATTTCTTGCTCCTCATTGATCCTTGAGCGATATTTGTTCTTGATTACAGCTACGGCTAAAAATCCAGTTTCATATAAATATGACGTTGCGAATGGAATAAAAATTCTTAAAGCTTTTGAAGTTAGGTTTGGATATTCATTTTGAATCGATAACCAAAACTTCACCAAATCGGATTTGGAGGATTCTGGCGGAGCTTGCGTATGAAAGGGATCTTAGAACCATGCAATCTTTCGACATCATCATCTGCAAAGTATTTCTAAAACCATTCAGTGAGCTTCCATAAGTGTTCCGTGAAAAGGGCCATCAGGCCTTGTGAGACAACCAGTTCATTGGATCCCGCATATTCATACAATTGTGGAAAGCAATCGTGACCGCCGCCTTCATTCGTCTTTTTTATCCAAACTTGTAGTTTCTTCCTGAACGTTGTAATCTTCTCCAGTGGTTTCAAAGTGTGGCGAGCGTCAGAATAGGTATTGTTGCTTTTAAGCCACCCACAAATATTTATGCTTTAGACTTAGAAGATCGACTCACGGCGCCCCTCTTTACTTTCTACGGCGCATCAGGACGCCGTGGGGCACAGGTTGGGAACCCCTGGTTTATGTAACAGCACAGAATAAAAATTGATATATCGCGAACCCAAATCCACACGTGTTTTTTTTTTCGGCCTCGCAAACACAAATTGTGAGCGCTCATCAGTGACACAATTTTCCGGCTACAAACACACCACAAAAAAAGAAAAACAGCCGTTAAAAACTTCGCGATTCATCACGAAAATTCCTGAATTGTTAATCGCGTCGGTGATTAGTTCCCTGGCCCGGGCGTAATCTTGCAAGGGGGCGGGGGGGGGGGGGTAAGGCAGGGGGGTGAGAGGGGGTGAGGGAGGGGAGGGTGCGGGGGGAAGCCACCCCTGATCGCGTCGCGCGGCGTTCCGCGTTGCCATGGTGACCGCTTCGGGCGCGCGGGACATGGAAATGAATTGAATGCATGCCGCTACGTGCCACTACATTGTAGCAGAGGCGGAGGATTTCCTCCTACCACCCACAGATGGCAACCTTTTTAGAAGTAAAAGGTCATACTAATGAAAATTTACTTTATACCTCAGAGTAATAACTGAACATAAAGGTAGTAAACAAACCACTTCAGCATGGCGTGCTCAAAGCCATCATCTTTTGACACTTCAGCCTCCAAACCACTGAGCTAACATCTATAGAAGGGGTGTAAACAACAAAATGCACAGGTCGCTGACCAGCCAACATGTAGCGGAAATTTTGACAGCTTGAGGTCATTACCAGTGGCATGCGACTTTATATTAAAATTGGATGTTCATTAATAGATTCAATTATTACTGTGATGTTACAAACTGATACCAATAAGTTGTATTAGTATTTGGCTATACTTAGAGAGTTACTCTTTATTATAATTTCATTGTAACAGTTGATAATTTATTATTACCATGAAGTGTTTTTCAAAACATATCTAACAGTGTTCTGAAAGGCAGCCTGTTGGAATGGCTGCATCGTGTTTTTACTTCAGCAATAAAATATAATCATTGCATTAGGTAATATCCAGTTCTATAAAATTCTCATAGATAGATTTTCTGTAAGTAAATGTGGCATATATTTTTGCATTTCACGTCCTCAAATAGTTTAAAAAATGGAATTTGGAAAATTCATGTTGATTGATATGAATGTAATGCGTGCACAAAAAATACATTAAACAACCATTATTATTCCTCAAACTGAAGTGAAGTTACCTTTGTACCCAGTTATCCCCATATATTACGCTACTGAAAACTAAAACAAAACATATACTCACCTATGATAAGAAGTGTTCACCGATTCGTCGCATTACAGCAAACTATGCACTTTTTATGTTGTCTCATCATGCAATTATGACAATATTGTTCATAAGTAATTTGATTCACACCACAAATAGTCACAAAGTCAGTCAAATATACACTAAAATCACAAAAATCTCGACACACGCAATAACCACAACTACAATGACAGCCACATGACAGCTCAAGGGCATGCCGATTATTATAGGTTACCAGATTTACGACATATTAGAAGTTATTGCGACATTCCGCTATGAAATTTACCATCTTTGAGATTTCATTAAATCAATACAAATTATCTTCACGTAAATCAGTTACACTGCAAGTATATTGGAATGTATAGTTAAATACCCAGTTAAATACTTTGTGTTCAAACTGCGGAAACTGCCAGATTTTGAAGAAACTGGAAGCGGACGAAGAAGAGTGGCAATAGCGCTATAGATGTTGGCTGGCCAATATTCAAATTAGGCTCCCTCTAGAGATGTTAACTCTGTGCTCCAAACATTGCCAACTAACCTAAAAATTCTTCCAATGCAACCCATGTTACAAACACTGCGCTGCACTGTCAGATCTCGAAAAACTGTTAAACTACACTCGAATATAGCACAGCAAGTCCGTAAAGCTTCACTACAGTTACCAACAAATAGCGAATTCGATTTTACTAACCAAGCATAAAAGACGCACAAACAAAACAAACGTTTGACAGTCGGGGTTCTACCGTAAATAAGTCGCATGAAAATTATATCGCCGTTGCCAGCTCCTCAAAATTTATGTAAGACTTCAGAATTTGCGTGTATGATGAAGAAATATGCAGTAACGCGGTAGAGGTCAACCATATCTATTGATTTTGCTGTAACCATTCCTGAATCATCAAAATACCGTCTTTTTTAACGTAGAATGAAATATTTCTGGAAACTACAGAATTAAGACGATAGTAGATGATTATGATTGCCGTATCTGATGGTCAATATGACAACGTAAGAAAAGATGTCGGCCTACTAGAATTAGTTGTTTACTACCTCTATGTTCAGTTGTTACTCTGAGCTTTATACTAAACAGTTTATGGCAAATATTTCACATGATATGAATAAAAACCAGGGAGTAAACGCTGTTGTGTAAATTTTGCTGTGAATACATTCTCGGTTCTGCTAAAAAAAATTGTTCATTTCCTTGGCGTAAAGAGTTCAGCTTGAACAGTGAACTGAATCTTTGTTGCAGTTTTCCCCATACAGCATCAGAGTAAAGATGCGAGGCGTGATCAAATTTCAAAATTCTGTATGATCTGCAACGTAAAGCTATCTCTACTCAAGAGAGCTGGCCAGTAAACTAAGCAGCACATTAAATATGATAGTATTATATTGGAGCCCATATAAAAGGCCAAGCATTTGGCAGAATTATTTTATCCAAATAACAGATGTTAGAATTTATTCACGCAGATTATTCAGATGCAGACTATGAGCAGAAGCAAAAAGATCGATATTTTGTACATATTAATTTATTTTGACATACAACATACAACTGCGTATCATCAGGAGTATATGCAAAAAATTGACATAAGGGCACAGGTCGGCGGCGTACATTGAAAACAGTGAAAGATCTCAAATGCTTCAGGGATCTGTCCTATCCCCTACACTATTTCTGTTGTATATCAACGAGCTGCTGGAGATAACATCCAATCCAATATCGTGCATGGAACCAGGCAAGCCACTATCATCAGTCCAGGAGACGGTACGTCAGCGACAGAAACATGCCTCACAGATCAACGCAGAAATCAAAACAATTGTCGAGTGGGGATTAGTAAATAAAGCACAGTTTAACGTACAGAAAACTCAGGCGATAACAGTAACAAAGAAGTCTCACTTTGGCTTACCAACTGTGGAAATGGAGGTTCACCCCATAGTCGAATCACCTTCCGTCAAGCTTTTGGGGATCAACATCAACAATAACATGTCCTGGCACGACCACGTCGTCAGTATTGCTAAAACGGCATCCCAGACACTTGGAGTTTTGTTCCGCTGTAGGAAGCTGTAGACACTGGAGCAACTACTGCTGCTCTACAAGGCGCAGATCCGACCATGGTTGGAGTATTGCTCCGAAGCACTCTCTAAAGCTTCTGGACACTATCCAGATGAGAGCAATTGGGCTAATCGATACGTCTAACCTCACAAAGGACCTCCATTGCCTGATGGAACATCGAAGAAGAGTGGCTGACCGTTCCCTGTTTTACAGCTTCTACCACGGAAGATGTTCGAGTGAGCTCTCCCAGATAATAACACCAAAGGCCGTCAAAAAGAGGAACACTAGAGAGGCTTATCTTTACCAGGTCGAAGTATCTACTCCCCGAACCAGTCTCCTCCAGCATTCCTTCTTTTGGAGAACTTCGACGCTCTGGAATGAGCTGCCTGGGAAATTGTTAGGGCATCTTGAATTCATGTATTGACTATATTTATGAGTAAGCTAAGGCATAAGGTGGGGAAAAAAGAGACAGCAACTTAAGGTTAACATCAGCAGACGCTTTAGCATTGCTTTTGACAAGGAAAACTTTCAAAACCACTGATTTGCTCTACTGCATTGTTTTTTTCTAATAAAATACGATTTAATGCACGCGATTCCTGTGTGAATCCTTAGTTGAGCCGTTTAATTAAAAGCATTTCGCTGAAACTGAGACGCGCGTTTATAAATATGAGGCTTCATAATGAAAACCGAAATAATGGTCCATTCTTTGGTTGCTCGTCCACTTCCCCGACCTATTTCCTTCTGAATGTGCGTTTCTGCTTTCATCTTCGAAAAACAAAAGTTTGCACCGAGGATGTTATCCCTCTCTCTTCCACATCGCTATGCCGTTTTTCGCGGTGCTTACACAGTGTCGGGGGCTATGGGCATTTCTCTACATAAAGGGTATAAGTACGACTAAAACAAATATATTTTCACGTAGATTTGCGCAAAATTTTGTGACCTCTGGTCTAGTCGATGAAAAATTATAACGGCAATGTGATGTTCATTATTAAAATATTTACGTGCAAAAACTTTATAGACGTCAATAAAATAAGTCATAATACAGTGACAATAATATATGAGCAAACAAAATATTATACGTCGGTATTTCGCATTTTTGAATCGAAAAACGAGAAAATATAAATATACTAACATTTTTTGTACAAATACACAGTAAGATTGCTTTCTTTTTGTTCTAAAGAATCTTGGATTTATTTTATTATCGGATTATTAAAAGTTCGAGAGCTCACATATAAAAACTGATTTCCAAATTTGAAAAACATTTCGCAGGTTTTCCATTTTTTTATTTTTTATATTAGTAAACAAAATTGGCATCCTACCGACGACTCCTTCATGACAGCTGACGATGGTACCTAAGTCAAAACGTCGCGAATTGGAAGACGTTAATACGACGACCATAATAGGACTTTTGATTAAAATTCTTTAGAAGGTTGATTTAAAAATTGAGAGATGGACAGGTACAAGAAATCTATATCTCAAAACTAAGGCCGGATCAGCACCAGCACCCTCAAATTACTCAAAATACGAGGTTTCATCTTATTAGAAATCCAAATAAAGATTTTCGATTTTTTAGTGAAACTTGAGGATCCGAAAGATCTGAAATTTTTTATTTTCGTCAAACCAGACTGAAACTCAAAACTATGGCCGGATTAGTAATCAGCACCCTCAAATTAGCACAAAACACGGGATTTATTCTTATTAGAAATCCAAATAAAGATTTTCGATTTTTTAGTGGAACCCGAGGATCCGAAAGATCTGAAATTTTTGATTTTCATCAAACGAGTCTGAAACTCAAAACTACGGCCGGATTAGTCATCAGCACTCTCAAATTACTCAAAATACGAGGTTTCATCTTATTAGAAATCCCAATAAAGATTTTTGATTTTTTAGTGAAACCTGAGGATCCCAAAGATCTCAAATTTTTTATTTTCGTCAAACGAGATTGAAACTCAAAACTACGACCAGATTAGTAATCAGCACCCTCAAATTACTCAAAATACGAGGTTTCATCTTACTAGAAATCCAAATAAAGATTTTCGATTTTTTAGTGAAACCTGAGGATCCCAAAGATCTCAAATTTTTTATTTTCGTCAAACGAGATTGAAACTAAAAACTACGACCATATTAGTAATCAGCACCCTCAAATTACTCAAAATACGAGGTTTCATCTTATTAGAAATCCAAATAAAGATTTTCGATTTTTTAGTGAAACCTGAGGATCCCAAAGATCTCAAATTTTTTATTTTCGACAAACGAGATTGAAACTCAAAACTACAACCAGATTAGTAATCAGCACCCTCAAATTACTCAAAATACGAGGTTTCATCTTATTAGAAATTCAAATAAAGATTTTCGATTTTTTAGTGAAACCTGAGGATCCCAAAGATCTCAAATTTTTTATATTCGTCAGACGAGACTGAAACCAAAACTACGGCCGGATTAGTCATCAGCACTCTCAAGTTACTCAAAATACGAGGTTTCATCTTATTTCATCAAATAAAGATTCTTGATTTTTTTAGTGAAACCTGAGGATCTGAAAGATCTGAAATTTTTTATTTTCGTCAAACGAGACAAAAACTCAAAACTATGACCCGATTAGTAATCAGCACTCTCAAATTATCAAAAACACGGGATTTTATCTTATTAGAAATTCAAACAAAGATTTTCGATTTGTTAGTGAAACCTCAGGATCTGAAAGATCTGAAATTTTTGATTTTCGTCAAACGAGACTGAGACTCAAAACTACGGCCGGATTAGTAATCAGGACCCTCAAATTACTCAAAATACGAGGTTTCATCTTATTAGAAATCCAGATAAAGATTTTTGATTTTCTAGTGAAACCTGAGGATCCGAAAGATCTGAAATTTTTGATTTTCGTCAAACGAGACTGAAACTCGAAACTACGGCCGGATTAGTAATCAGCACCCTCAAATTACCCAAAACACGAGGTTTCATCTTATTAGAAATACAAATAAAGATTTTCTATTTTTTAGGCAAATCTGAGGATCTGAAATTTTTAATTTTCGTCAAACGAGACTAAAACTCAAAACTACGGCCGGATTTGTAATCAGAAACCCCAAACTACCCAAAACACGAGGTTTCATCTTATTAGAAATCCAAATAGAGATTTACGACTTTTTAGGCAAACATGAGGATTTGAATGATCTGAAATTTTTGATTTTTGTCAAACGAGACTAAAACTCAAAACTATTGCCGGATTAGTAATCAGCACCCTCAAATTACCCAAAACACCGGACTTTATATCTTATTAGAAATCCAAATAAAGATTTTCGATTTTTAGGCACAACTGAGGGAAAATTTTTATTTTCGTCACACTGGGCTGAAATTCAAAACTACGACCTGGTGACTTCAAAAGAGTCATGTGAGGGTTTTCACCTTTTCGAAAACCTTCATTTGACCCTTCTCCGATAATAAAATATTGAATAAAGTGGCCAAAATTCGGAAATCCTTACCCTAGATAAACTGATCCAAAAATACAGAATAGAACATAATAGAAAAGAATAACTTTATTCGTCCGTTAACCATATGCTGAATGGATTGGATATGTCAGAATATAGCATAGATATATAAATATTATATAGATACACACATAATGTATAAAGAAAGCACACAATACATAAAAGTATGAACATACATGAAAATGAGCGTAGGCGGCAGAAAACATCTGCCTGTGCGCCATCTGGTACCCGAAGGTAACGACAAACCAAAGGAAATCGCTGCTAAACAGCAGCAGACTTCTTGGCGGACCGCAAAGGCGCATTCGCTTCACCTTACCAGATACGCGCGCTTCTATGCCAACTGCATATCGTATACACGAAAATTTGTGAAAGACAGTTATACCACATACAACAACATGCAAACACAAGAGTACAGAACAAAGGATTGTATACTGTAAGATGATTTACAAATTCCTCTAAATCGTAAAAACATTCATTAACTAATAGAGCGTTTAATTTTCTTTTGAAAATTTTTCTATAAAGTGCTGTTTTGGCTTTTTTAAGGGTTAATAATGTTTTATTTTTGGAGAAATTTGTACCGAAAAGTCTGGCAATGTCGCACCTCTGAAAGGATATAACAATTCGATTTTGGTTGAGGTTATGAGTCAGAGTCAGACATCGGAAGTCGAACGGCATAGAATCTTCGGCTATAAATCAAATATTTGATTATATAGTTCAATTTTCATATACGCGTCGCTATAGTGCGGGATTGTGCAACAGGTGGTATAATCCTTATTATTTTATATTCTTTACCCCTCCTTTGTTCCCTGGTTGCCATTTGTTGCGTAGCAATTTTGGACCTAAATTTGTGGCGAGAGATAGCGGTAAGCGTTTTCAACTTTATTAAAGTCCACTTTCATCGGACAATTTGCGTGAATATATTTTATATACAGGGTGTAACTTTTAAGGATGTCCATACCTAAACCACCATGTAGATCTCGCTGAGCTGATCATTTTTCGATAAGCAACATGGGTCCAAAAACGAACCGTTACGGAGATAACGCCACTGAAAGTTATCTTTGCTGACGCTTGAAGTTCGGCAATTCATTCAACGCCTGGTAATTGGCAGAGGAGAGAGGGGGTTACGGATCAGCTGCTAAGACAGATTCGGCTTGTCAACATTTAATCGTCATGACCACAGATTATCAGAATAGGTTGGGTTAAGAAGATGGGACACTCAGTACAACATCTATTCACTATTAGTTCTTACCGCAGTCACAAATGTCGCCACTGTCGCAGATCGTTTTGACAGCTACGTTAGCGGGAAATTTAAATTTCAGACCTATCACCTGCAGGGCTGCTATTCCAATTTTTTTATTGTTTTCATGAAAAAAAACCTCTGAAGTCATTGCAGTATTTTATTTTACAATTATTTTGCCATACATACATACCAGTCATAAAGTAATACACAACTAGAAAGCCTAGAATAGTAATTGGCACAGATGCTGGGCTTAAAATATATGGCTTAATATATGGCTTGTATAGCTAACCAATTTAACATTATCTATACTACAAATATTAAAATAATTATGATGGCTAACAAAGAATACCCACATTTTGCACAGCTAACATCAATAGTAAGAATGAGAAAGACGATTTTTATTACAGTTTTCACATACTCAGGCTCAAACCATAGGACATTGCATTATGGATATAGCAATACGATAAAATAAATATTTGCTGTACTCACCTTAGGATCCTTAGGGAACCTATGCACTTGTTTGTTCTTAAAAGCTTAAAAGCAGTTTTTAACGCAGCACCGTGATACCATTATAATTCGATACTATTAAGGAAAAGCGCAGATACGTTACTTTAAACTGACTTAAAAGGTTATAAGGTGACTTAGGCTGTCAAGTCTTAAGTGTTATTCACTGGTGTCTCACAAACTAGCTACAGCGCTACCTAACGGTACCTGTTTTGGGGCGCTACCCGTGACTGCGGTAGGAACTAAAAGAGTGTCCCGGGCATGGTCATGACCAAAATGTCAAAAGTAAACCAAACAAACAAAACAAAAAGAAAACATTGCAAAAAAACAACAACAAAAAACACCGAGATCAGTCATAAATCAGTGAAGGAGAGGCTCCACGTGGCCATCGCCTTGTTGCTCGCACAATCTGGCTCGATGGATGACCGATGCAGTGGCAGCGTTGATTACCTGTGGCTACCTGACCTCTCCAGCTGCTGCAATGATGCGTGCAATCAGCTCTTCTGCTGTGTGCGGTGCACCCCCTTGGTAGACAAGTGCTTCCAGGTGACCCCACAGGAAAAAATCCAGGGGATTGAGATCCGGAGTCCGCGCCGGCCACGCTACTGGCCGCAAGGCGTCGAATTAATTGCCTAACTTCAGGCGTCAGAAAGGACTACTTCCGGTAGCGCTATCTCCGAAACGGTTCGCTTCCGGACCCATGTTGCTTATTGAAAAATGATCAGCTCAGCAAGATCTACACGGTAATATAGGTGCGGACATCCTTAAAAGTTACACCCTGTATATTTATATTCGTGTAAGTTGCCCATACAAGTGCATTCACCCCCGGGCGAATCCCCAAAGGTGCGGCGACGCTGGCTTTTGTCGCGTCGTCGTCGTTTCAGCATAATTTCCAGGCAGGTAATTAGCATGTGTACACGGCGATGTGGCTTTTAAAATCTCCAGGAGGAAAATGGATGGATATGGATTGGACGCGGGAGGAAGGGGGAGTTGGGGGGAAGGGGGGTTGGAGGGAAGGGGTGCAGCGCGTATCCCGGCGGACAAAGAGCGGCGGAACGGGGGATGGCGGCGGCGCGGCGGCGGTACATTGTTTTTGAGAAACGCGCCTAAGCGCTGCCATTACGGCCCGTTGTTTTTTTCAAAGAGCCAAAGCCGGATTCTCCGCGCCGCGCGCCGCTTTGGGTTCTACGCGAAGGAAATGGATCCTTGACAGTTCCACCGTAATGGACCTGACGATCCAGGCGCAGCCAAAGAGGAAACTGTTACGGGTTGCCCCTAATGTTTCTCTTCGATCAAGATGCTTCTGGCTGCTCAACTGAAGAAATCCTCAGCTAAACAAGTGAAGAAGTACCTAAGTACTACCTGCCCATTGCCCAGGCAACACCTGCGCATGAACACTATCAGATAAATTTGAGAATTTGATACGGTTGACGGGAGGTTTTTTTGTGAAAAGTTGTATAATTTATATAATAAGGATTGAATGTAACCTGTCTAGTCAAACAGCAACCAGAAAAGGAGTTCGTCAGGGATGTGTATTATCTCCGATGATATCTAACATTTACTCTGAATTTGTGATGAGACAGGTATTGGACAACTGGAATGGCGGTATAACAATTGGCGGAAGCAAAACATCTAACTTAAGATTTGCTGACGATTCAACCCTTATTGCCGCTTCTCAGGAGTAACTAGTAGCTCTATTAAGCATCTTAGAACAACACAGTGCAGTATATGGTCTTCGTATTAACTACAACAAGACCAAGGTTATGATCGTAGATAGAGAGCATGATAATCATCGAGAAATAAAGTCAGTAAGCCGAAGGTGAAGTAGTTCAAAGTTTTGTGTATCTCGGTTCTTTGATCGACAATTCGGGTAGCTGTAAAAATGAGATTCGACGGCGCATTCGACAGGCACGTTGGGCCATGACAAAGCTTACTAAAATATGGCGTGACCATAAGATCACTAAAGCTACAAAAATGTCGCTGGTTCAGTCTCTTGTGTTCTCCATATGTTTGTACGCCTCGGAAACTTGTACTGTTAAAAAGGCAGATCAAGCTCGCATAGATGCTTTTGAAATGTGGGCGTGGAGGAGAATGCTGAGAATTCCTTATACCGCCCATCGAACTAATGTTTCCATACTGCATGAGCTCGGTAGTCCAAACAGACTATCCCCCATTGTGTCGACGAGAATGCTTACATTCTTTGGACATATTCACAGAAGCGATAATATGGAGAAACTTGTAGTTCAGGGCACGCCCCGATTGGGCGGCGCCGTGGCCGTTCCCCTACACGCTGGGTGTGGATGCGACGAAACAGGTGCTGGATATGAGTATCAAGAGCGCCACTGAACTGACAGTGAATCGCGAACGATGGCGAACTACAATTCTCAAAACTATTGATAATTATCGTGTCGGCAATACTCTAGCTCCGATTTAATGCATTTTAAGAGTTCACTACATGTCTGTTAAGACATTGTGATTTAGGATTCTGAGTCCCAATTGATACATGGATTAGTTCTTTCTTATCAGAACCTGAGGTAGCCGTAAAAGTTGAGAACACGTTTTCTGATGTATCGGGTTTTTCCTCATACTTCGCCACCCCTCCTATCTTTTTTATTTGTAGAGATAGAAAAAAGTTTTTATATGAAAGTTTTATAGTTTTTTCTTGTCATTTAGAATACGATACGAACGAAACGAAAGAATAATAAAAAATCCTGTTTTTCGTATAAAGTTAGTTTTTTAAATGCAACACCCTCTATATTATATCACGCATATTTTTCTCATGTTGTCAAAAATATAGGGTTCGTTCAACTTATTTTGAAAGGTTTTTAGAATATTTAACTTCAAAGTTTCTAAAATGTGGAGGTAAACCTCGATCCACTATAGCCATAGCGACCGAAAAACAATTAAATACGGTAATGTTTTGTGTCATTCTGACATTTTGCCGAGGAAAAAGGCATCGCTTCGTTTACAAAGTGCAAATAACTTCCAGTTTCATTGTAAAAAATGCCGTTGCCGTATGTTTTTTGGGAACCTCTCAGACGACTTCTCCAGTTTCGAGGGTTCTCTCATCCTCTCAGACGCATTGTCTGCCAGTCTGAAACAGGTGCGAGTGTGTGCCATTACCCGGTGGGAGTGACATAGAGCTGCTTTGCACCTAGATTGGTCTCCATTCACATCCCTGCGTCAAATCAAATTTAGCCGCTATTGCTCTATGGATGATTACTAGCTTTGTTTTGACGCGGCGTAAATGCCATATGAATCTTCTTAAATAAAGTATATTCACGAGTGGCAAAAAAGTAAAAAAGTTTGTTTTGTACCTAAAAACACCCTATTTCACTCTCACCCATTAATGCATTATACTCCTTGCAGTCGCGCTTGTTGCAGACTTGCAGAGAATGCGTCTGGCTCGCACCTGTTGTAGACTTGCAGAGAATGCGTCTGACAGGATGAGAGAACCCCGAAACTGTCTGGTTACTGAAGAGGGTCTGGTCCTCACGGTATCTTGCATTATACGATTTTTAGCCATCTGAACATTTCTGGATGTTAATCTGACTCTTCGCGTACTTCATACTGTTCACTGTTACTTCCCCCCGACTTTACTAGGCACCTACTGGTTTCTAGCAACTCCTTCACTGTTCTGAATTCTGCAACACTAAAGAAATTTCGATTATAGAAATGCTGAATCATACTAGAATAACTTCGAAATCAGAATGCTTCGTCCATGCCACCCTTTCAGTCCTTTAAGAAAATCAGCATATTGCTACGAAACCCTACATTCCACCCCTTCGTGGTCGCTCTCATGTCCTTGGCCCCCGGAGTTCGGTCCCGGAAGTCGATTGGCGATCTCCGGCCACTCGGTCGCACATCCTCCGGTCACCAAATCGGGGATAAGTGTGTGTGTGTGTGTGTGCGCCTTGCCAGGCCATTATCCCGATTGCTCGTCCTCACGCTGCCGGGCTGCCCTTCGTCTAATCCATTTAAGGGCGACGCACGTCTTGCCCTTCCGTCCTTCCGCTTCCTGCCTCCGCAAATCTTCTTATTTCCTGTCTTCTTTTTTCCACGATTCTGGGGACGATTTTCTGCGCCATCGGAGAAAAACTCTCCCCGTCGAACGGTTTGTTTTGCGGCTTCCCCCGCAAACGTCGAAAAAATCGGCGGATGAGTGGGAAAGCCGTATTAGTGACGCGGTAAGGACAACAGGAATTTCGCAGAAAGAACCAGTGACAGAAGTTATTAGCAGCAATTTTTGTACGAGCTTTGAAATAATTTAGTTAAAAATGGTGAAAGCTGATAACCTTTAAAGGCCGATTTCATAATGATGGGTTAACTCAAAGTTGTGTTATAGCAACTGAGAGAAGGTTCTGCCGGTGCGCCATCTGGTACCCGAAGGTAAAGGCAAACCAAGGAAATCGCTGCACAGCAGCATAGATTTCTTGGTGCGTCCGCTTGGCCACCAGAGAGCGCGGGTGTTTTATACGTTACTGCATACGAGGGTTGCTCTATACGTCCGTCAATCCACCAGTACGCAGACAGCTGTTCAACGCTTATTAGCGATCATCGGCAGAACCTTCTGTCACTTGCTACAACATGCTTCCCATATCTGGGTGACATGAAAGAATTGATGCTCTCTATTTCCGTCAATCGACCTATGGCGCACTGAATCTGGACTCATCAGTAAACAAAATACGCCCCATTCAGTTTCACCTCAGGGTTCATGATCTTGCAAACTGAAGTCGCGCTACACGATGACATCTAAGAAGCTCTGGATCTGTAGCGGGTCTGTAACTACCAAGATTGGCTTCACCAAGTCTTCGTCTAACGGTTCGTTCGCTTACATTGGTATTTCAGACGCGATGAAGTCGATTTCTGATTTCTATAGCTGTAGCATGACGATAACGTAGACTTTGTAAGATGATAAAGCGATTATCATGAGCGTTAGTTCTTCGTTGGGGGCCAGTGCCAAGTCGTCTAGTGTAACATCCAGTTTCCCAAAAACGTGTATAAATAAGGTACACAGTGTTATTTGATACGGGATGATAACGTTGGGCAACATATCGCTCACCTCTTCCGTCTTGAATCAACGCAACCATAGCAGCCGCGGTTTGGGGACTAACATCAGGCATTTTTAGCTCAAATAAATGCAGCAAAACTTGTAAACGACTTGCTAAATATAGCAAAACTTTGAAAAACGTTTGCCAAATTTATTAAAAACAATAAAAAAACCCATGGCCAACTATGCAGTTTTGAGTGATACAATTGAGGTTTTGAATAAAGAAAAAAATATATTTTTTTTGTGATAAATCGAAAGATCATATATAAGTTTTATAACAAAACCGTTTTTGTTTTCTTTTTTTTTCGCAATAATTCAAAAGTTATATCAAAATAAAAATGGGTTTTTGAATCGAGTACCGAAAACACGCCGACGGCTCCCGAACCCGTGTGACGTAATGATGGCAGTTAAGATGCTCCTTTGACCAACGACATCCTACATCGATACTAGATTCTAGATTCCCAGCCAAACGTGAAAATACTTGCTAGTAACTAGTGTATATTTGTTGCAATATAGCCGATGAATAAAGTTTGCAGCTCAGGACGACCTCTACGATCGAAATAAATATCTTTTTGAATGTTTGAAATCAGACTACAGATTCCAGTAAGTAAGTAAGTAGGTACCTAATCAAATCTGTCTTATTGAAACTATCTGGTGCATGTTCGGCTGGCCTAGTGGTTAGAGTATTGGCTAATGGATCCGTTGGTCTGGGTTCAAAGCTCAGCCTGTCCAATTTTTTTTATTTTTTTATCAAATAATTCATTCATGTGCTTTTTGCACTTGTTATGTACATTTTTTTCTACGATCAACATAAATATGTTTTTGAAACAAATTCTATCAGACATATTACTTGCACTGCATAGTGCAAAAACTAAGTACATGACGCGGTGGACAATTCAAAAAAACAGTTCAAATGGTGTTTGTCCGTCAATATCAACCGCCAATATTTTTTTTAAATATAATAGATGGTTAATAAAACAAAATCCATTCATTTTTTAAGTTTTTAATATAAACATAAAATAAAACTCGTAATCACAACAGTCTTCTGTTTATCACTTGGTATTTTTATTTATTTAACTTTGAGCAACGAAGCTTAATAATTAAATTTTCATAAAAATTTAACAAACAAAAATACATAAACGCAATGCAAACAAACAAAACTTATTCTTCTATGAGTTTCAATGTTATAATTATCTTTACTGTACGTAGATGCTTTTCTGTTAAAATATTTGTTAGTAATTTCATATTATATGAAATGAATTCAATTTTTTTTAATAAATTATTAATATGTACATCCCAACGTAAGTGTGAGTCTAAATATATTCCTAGATACTTTATACTGTTTTCTATGTTCGGGACTAAAAAATATAGTTTTATTTTTGTTTACTTGAAGTGCTAGCTCTTATGTAAAATAATTATACTTATAAAATTATGTAAAATTATTATACGTATAAGTATTTATGCTCAATAATAATATTAAATAATAAAATAATTATTTTAAGTTTTGGTCAAGAAGATAATTATAACATTGAAACTCATAGAAAAATAAGTTTTGTTTGTTTGCATTGCATTTTTATATTTTTATTTGTTAAATTTTTATGAAAATTTAATTATTAAGCTTCATTGCTCAAAGATAAATAAATAAAGATACCAAGTGATAAACAGAAGACTGTTGTGATTACGAGTTTGACTTACTTTATGATTATATTAAAAACTTAAAAAATGAATGGATTTTGTTTTATTAACCAACTATTACATTTAAAAAAAATATTGGCGGTTGATATTGACGGACAAACACCATTTGAACTGATTTTTTGAATTGTCCACCGCGTCCTGTACTTAGTTTTTGCACTATGCAGTGCAAGTAATATGTCTGATAGAATTTGTTTCAAAAACATATTCATGTTGATCGTAGAAAAAAATGTACATAACAAGTGCAAAAAGCACATGAATGAATTATTTGATAAAAAAAAAAAAATTGGACAGGCTGAGCTTTGAACCCAGACCAACGGATCCTTTAGCCAACACTCTAACCACTAGGCCAGCCGAACATGCACCAGATAGTTTCAATAAGATATATTTGATTAGGTACTTACTTACTGGAATCTGTAATCTGATTTCAAACATTCAAAAAGATATTTATTTCGATCGTAGAGGTCGTCCTGAGCTGCAAACTTCATTCATCGGCTATATTGCAACAAATATACACTAGTTACTAGCATGTATTTTCACGTTTGGCTGGGAATCTAGAATCTAGTATCGATGTAGGATGTCGTTGGTCAAAGGAGCATCTTAACCGCCATCATTACGTCACACGGGTTCGGGAGCCGTCGGCGTGTTTTCGGTACTCGATTCAAAAACCCATTTTTATTTTGATATAACTTTTGAATTATTGCGAAAAAAAGAAAACAAAAACAGTTTTATTATAAAACTTATATATGATCTCTCGATTTATGACAAAAAAAAATTGATTCAAAACCTCAATTATACAACTTTCATTTTAGTAGACTTTTTATTAAATCCAGTTTTCTTTTTCAAATGAACGGTTGATTGTTGTTAGAAATTAACTAAAAATTGATGTTTTGCTTGTGGGCAAGTATTTAGGTTACAGAAATCATATTTTTAAAAACTAATCATAAAATCTCAAATGCTCCGTTTTTTATTCCTGAAGTATATATGACTTTTAGCCATTTCTACCGAGAAAACGGCAGTCGTCATCACAAAGAAATCCAATATATCCGTTACATATTCCTCACGGGTAATCATGCCATTCAAAGATGAACTCTGACCGACTAATCCGGGCTTTGAGCGGCGCAAAGAGGAAAGAACGTTCATTCAAACAATCCCTAATTCGGAATATTAAAAATGCAGAAGGCCGCGAGACGAAAGCCCGTCTGTCTGTCCGTCCGTCCGTCCGTCCGCTGCACTCAATTGCTTTTTTAATCAGTCAGCCTGAGCCTGAACCGGCGTACCACCACCGTATATACACAATCGGGGAAATAATTCGGCCAGCTTTTCCCATCTACGACTCCATCTCTCTTGGTTTTTGCTGGCTGAATCAGTGGCGTCGCAGCCTCTTAAGGGTCTAGGGTATAGCGCGCGAAATTGAGAATCCAAGAAAATCCGTATTCCCGTGTTAGCGAGGAGGCGTGGCCGCCTGTTCCCTTTCTCCAGAGTGTGTGTGTGTCTAAGATGAGGGAAAATAAGTCAAAAAATCCAAGGGTAAGGTCAAAAGGTTCAAAGGTAAGGTCCAAAGGTACCCATAAAAATGAATTTCGCATTTCGAAGCTCCTCACATTACCTTTAAAATTACAGTAATGACTCAAAAAGCAAATTCAAGAAGAAAGCCTGCTGTTTGTCACTTATTTGGCCTTTTTTTGATATCGTGTTTGCTGGTTAAATTGCAGACATTTGAAGAATGTATGATTTTGCATTGCGAGTTTTTTACACACTAAAAAACTTTTTTTTTGAAAAAAAATGCTCTGAGATATACTTCATTAAGATCTTAACAATGACCTTCTGAAAATGTATGTATGTACCTTGAAAAACAAGTGAGTTTACTTGCAAATCCGTGTTTTACGTGGCAAATACATAACTATGTATAAATGTGTGTACCAAGGCCCCTTACGGCTTGTATTCACTTAGATTAATGATTAATTCAGGTGATTAGTAATTAGAATGAGTCTTCTATTAATCCATTTTCCAAAAGTTCTTCAGTTTCAGATACCACCAATTTTCTTCTTCCAATAGTCCAATTGTTAAGTCGTAAAAAAGGCTTTTGACAGCAAAGGGTCGGAAAAAAATGAAATTTAGTGGCATGGTCATCGAGGTAGAATCCCAAGGAGACGCTATATGGTTCAATTTCGCATAACAAAAACGGTAGCAGGAGGCGTGGCTAAGTGTGGTAACAATATGGACGCCTCGCCAGAGCCGGATTACTTTCTTAATGAAATAATTTTGAAAATTCATTACAATGATGATTTAAATATGAAGTATTGGGTTGATTTATCAATCTAATGCGAAATCCATAGTTAAGTATATGAAAAAACAGGCTTTGTAGAGACGACATTCATCATCAATTGAATAATACGACTGTTTTATTGCTGTTACACTTTATTGAGATGAAGATTACAAATGCGGTCCTGTACATTGTTATTTTTTTGCATGCATACATACATATGAAATGTAATTCCTGTCGATTTCTTCTTATCCATGCCATCTCTGCTAGAGCAACTACGATAAGCACGTGAAACCATTATTTCCTTTATGAATTCACTAGAATATCACTTAAAAATAACAAAAAATCTCTGTTAAAACACTCAAAAAAAGGAAACACGAAATTGTCAAAGAAACGTCAGCTGTTTGACAGAAGTGTCGAATCAATATGGCCAACATGCACCTGCTTTCAGCCACGTTATCGCGCCTCCATAGGATTCTACCTCGATGGGCATGGTAGACATTGCTCCCCTTAACTTACACCTAAGTTTGCGAGTTTGGGGGGTTACCGCTCGAGGAGTGGGTGAGTGAAAACCCAGCTTCGCGAAGATTTTCGAAAAATAGCGCCATTTTGGAAAGCTTCAGCTGATTTATGAAGAGAACAAAATTCTGCGTAAGTTTCGTCTTTATATCTTTCGTCTGCGACCAATAGTTTTCATCTTACAGTGCGCCAAAGTTAGGGGTTGGTTTGTGATTTTCACTAAAATCAGAATTTCATCACGGATTAAGACGAAGAACTTTATCAAAAAGTCGTTTCTTTCTTTTCCTAAAAGAATGATATCTCCTTACTTATTCATTACCTGCAGGTGCCTAAACTTACGCATTTGGCTTAAAAAAATACGATTTTTAGGAACACACCGCTACCCAGTATACCGATATGTGCTGTTGCTAAAAATATTTTATTTATGCGTTCCTTTAGTAGAAATTATATTACCTCGACGTTGTTTAATTAAGATAAAATTCAATTTGCGACCTCTGGAGGTTGCCACTCAAGTGTGGGGGGAGGGGGTGAACACTGTTTCATGACGGTTTTCGACAAATAGCGTCGTTGTGGTAGTGCTATCGAAAAAAAGTTCAAACGATATATGGAGACAACAAAATTATCCACAATTTTAGTCACATTTTCCATAATAAGGATATATAACATGAAGCCAAAAAATGTAACTCAATCAGACAGAATAACCAGATTCACCACTAGAAATGACTTGCGTAGTGAGAATTTCAAAAAAACGTTAACACAGAGAACCGTATTTTACTTTGGCCCAAAATTTTATAATCAAATACCATGCGAATTAAAGCAGATATTTACATTAAAAAAATTCAAAATTTCAGTGAAAAAATTCATGACAGAAAATCAAACAACATTTCTTAGGATATTGGACAGGTATGAGGCATGAAATTCTTAAAAATGATGATATGTAAATAATTGTAAATAATTGTAAATAATTTTAGATAGCTAGTTCCATTTTAGTGCAACCTGATTTCCATGGTATAAAGTGGCATCCTTCCTATCATTATTTTAAATTATATCCACGTTTTCAATCATCCACATACATTGTCAAATTTGTTCTTTTTTTCTATCTTTAATGCACATACAATACTCACAAGCTTCAAAATACAACTGTAAAAACCCCTAGACTGGGTATGAGGCAAAACAGGCTTTACTGCCTAGGTAGTAATGCCCAACCTCTAGGGTCTCTGTAGCAGATTTTATCTAGTAAGTATATAGGACCATCTCCAAAATGAAACTAGAACCCATTCTTGTTTATAAATATTTGATCATGTATTGATTGTGCCATTATTTAGCATATGATGTGGCTATACATACAAATAGTAATATAATAACTACCATGTCTACTACAGTATCATCGCTGCTGCTCAACTGAAAATGAAGCTTTACTGATTTGTGTAATTATAATTCATGTAGTTATATTTGAAAATAAATTTGAAATATATTTATATTTGAATGTGCGACTAATAGTTTTCATGCAACATCGCCCCAGATTTATAGGGAGTGGTTTGTGATTTTTTATTAAAATCGAAATTTTATCGGGTAGTGTAATTTATTGGTCATATGGTATTGTACAGAAATAAATACTTATGGCGAGTCAAACAAAACTGGACAAAAGAATGATTAATAGAAAAATAGTATATACAAGTAAGATAAATATAAACAAACAATATATATGTGTAAAGGGCGAGGACATAAGCATACAAACGTATTCGAACTATACAAGAGTCTTTTGCGTGCAAAATATCGGAAAGCTGTGGAATTTGGTAGGATCCCTAAGTTTGCGACCTCGAGGGGTTGCCGCTCGAGAGTGAATTGGGGTGAAAACTGTTTCGCGACGATTTTTGAAAACTAGCGTCGTTTTGGTAAGTGAGAAAGGACGACATTTCAGCTCATGAAAATACAATATAATATTATATTCACCGAAAAAAAACGTTAACAGGAGGCACATTATTTACGGTATGGCACCTAGAGAGAAGAAACCCTAAAGCAAAATATGAAAACACAGTCTTAGCGACGCCACTGGTTTCTGTTTCTCCGCCCGTCACTTTGCACAACGGGCGAGTTATCTTGAGGCCGAGGAAAATGAAGCGAACCAAGATTCAACGTAAACACAGAAGAGCAACAAAGAACGTTCTGAATGGCTGAAAGCAAATTGGAGCATTTTTGTCCAAATATCTTGTATAGTCGCTGTCTACTTACCACGTTTTTTTCTTACTTTATGGCTTCCTACAAAGCTGTTATTGTTACTCTACCTGAAGATTCATTTCCTTTTCCTTGACTTGGCATTTTGCTCCAAACAAAAATTAGCTCCCTAAATTAAAACATCGGAAGCAAGCTGGAGAATTAGGTAGAATATGTTGGGCAGATTTAGCAAATGTATTCATCCACATTAATTAGAAGAAGAAACTTTCTTTGAAGTTCTCTGGTTCATGGGTTCGCAATCCCGACAGATCCACGAACTCATACTAAGACATTAGACCCAACGTCCGATGGATAATCAATACCTTGACTTGTCCCATCGCAAAAACGATAAAAGTTGTATACTACATAATTTTCAATTATGAAGGATGAGGTTTTCAGAGATTTCGCCAAGCTTTTTTTGGCTTTATATAAGAAGCCTTTAACATGTGACGTCACTCGACAGCATATATTTAGGTAAAATATTTGGATAATCTAACAAACATCAGAATCAAAGCTTATTCATTGAATATATACGTCAGCTGCCACTTCCCTAAGCATGTCTGCAAATAATATTCTCAAAATTTATGACCTGCTCATCGGAGTTTCCCAATGGAGGCATTTTTATTGATTATCTCCAAGATTGTTAGTTAAAAAAATACTGTGACTAAATCAAACATGACGAACCTATTTTTCATTGAAGTTTCTTGCCATGTTTATGGGAGATATATCATCTAGAAGATGGAAACTGGTATACTGAGGCCTCAGAGTAACAAATGAACATAGAGGTAGTAAACAACTAATTCTAATAGGCCAACATCTTTTCTTACGTTGTCATATCGACCACCAGATACGGCAATCATAATAATTGTTTACTATCATCTTAATTGTATAGTATCCAGAAATATTCCATTCTACGTTAAAAAAGACGGTATTTTGATGGTTCAGAAATGATTACAGCAAAATCAATAGATATGTTGACCTCTACTGCGTTACTGCATATTTCTTCATCATAAACGCAAATTCTGTCTTACGTAAATTTTGAGGAGTTGGCAACGCCTATGTAATTTTCCTGCGATTTGTTTACGGTAACCTCCGACTGTCAAACGTTTGTTTTGTTTGTGCGTCTTTTATGCTTGGTCAGTAAAATCGAATTCGCTATTTGTTGGTAAATGTAGTGAAGCTTTACGGACTTGCTATGCTATATTCGAGTGTAGTTTAACAGTTTTTCGAGAAGGGACAGTGCAGAGCAGTGTTTGTAACATGGGTTGCATTGGAAGATTTTTTAGGTTAGTTGGCAATGTTTGGGTCAGAAGTGTCAAAAGATGATGGCTTTGAGCACGCTATGCTGAAGTGGTTTGTTTACTACCTCTATGTTCAGATGTTACTCTGAGACTGAGGCATTTAAAGTAATGAGACAAAGAGATGCCTGGATGGAATTCAAGGGTTTGTCCAAATTAGAACCGAGTGAGAAATATGCATAACTTAGATAAATAGAAAGCCATAAAGGGTTTGAAAGAGACCCAGAGTTATCCGGTGGCGGAGAGTAAAATACGACAGTGGTGCATTTATGAATAAACATTTGCAGCACAAGTACAAGAGTCGTCCAAAGAACTATTACTTTTCTTACTAGAAGGCACTGAAGAATTCATACGTTGTATGAATGTATTTATGGACTCCGCCAACCCTCATCCCTAATTTTGAGCTGCTACTTCATTATTTCTTGCTGTTCCTCATAGAAAATTTACCGCTGAATCCAATGGTGTAACTCAAATTGACCCCGCATCCTAGCATTCTTACAAAAAATTTATTTTTGCTGAACAAGTTGATCTGCGCGACATGCAAAATTTTTCATCTATTTTAAACACGGCCAAATTCGGAACTGAGACCCAATTGTGATCAAAGTCCCCAAAATCCAATGGTATGTAATAAAAACAACAGATTCACTGTCTAGTAACCTCTTTACATAAATCAATCCAACAAATTCTTGTTCCTTCGACTTGTGTTCGAACATGGCTATACCGTTGAAGTTGAGAACAGGACACGGTTTTAAAAACTGAAATATCATATACGGAGATTTTAGTCACTAATGACGAATCTATTGACATATTTGCTTAATTCAAGATGGCTCAAGATATACTCATTTTGTATAAATCAGATGACTTTGGAAATAAAGTCATACCTTTGGAATGACCTAGACTTTGTATTGAAAAAAACATATATTGACATTACTTCGATTTTTTATGAAAAATTATGTTTATGGCGAGTTAGCCTAGGTTTTCGTACTGTCTATTTTTTATAATAATGGTCGTAGAAAGTGATGTAATCGCGAAAGATGTCTAATTTAAGAACTTTAAAGGATGATTTTTGGGTGCCGACTTTTTATATATATATATTTTTATAACTGAGCACACCGTGCAGGCAAAGCCTAAATACCAGAGTACCGCGGCTGCTGTGAAAGGGCTATGTTAGGGGAAGTTTGTTAACGTGAGATTTGAATGAGCCAATACCTGCAGGCCCAATAAATACATCTTCTGGCAGTCCATTCCAAGCCTTGGACACCCTGGGAATAAATGTTTAAATTACATGTTTATTCCTAATAGCTAAAAAGTCGAAAAGCCCTTAATTAGGTCGCGAAATGGTGAACGTGTGTTCCCCTTTGTCATATTCGTACGATACAGATAAAAGGACCATATGACATTTGCTGTAAACAATCGACAAAAATAAAAAATAAATAAAAATACCTGTTCGCGTAATCCTTCTAAATGACATTCCCCGTTTTTTGCAGGTATTTCCCGAAAGTGATAGTGAAATAAGGTAGGCCACACACGTTTCAGTTATTTTTACAACCAAACGTCAAACGTTGATTTCCCTGTAGCAAATGCTAATTTTAGAATAATTCCTTTTCATATCGGTTTCACATTTCGAAACCTAAGTAGGCATTCACAGTAGCGGCTTATAGGAGCGTTGGAGAGCGTAGGAGTGCGTTGGCCAACGCCAAGTCCCCTCGGCAGGTAGAAGCAGGCCGGCGCCGGGTCCGCACGTAGTCAAACACATCAGTGCATGGTACAGTGAAAACAGACAAGAAAAAGAGTACAAAGATTGACCAGTCGCATCTACATAGACACGGTATAGGAAACATGCAATAAGGGTTCAAAATGTTGTCCATTATTGGCAAAACAATGAGGGATAGTTGCAAAAACACTGGAAATGATTCCCCTGAAGGGCTAGAGGGTACAATAGGGGGTGAAATAGTTTTTGGTTAAAAAGTTGTCTCTCTGGACAAATATTTTGACGTGTCTTTGCGTTTTTTCGTTTAATCAGCGGTTTGTGATAAATCCGTGGTGGTGGGAAGTTGTCAAATGAACTATTAGTAGTAGTACTATTAGTACATACATATGTAGACTTGAAATTTGTCAATCATATGAATATGTGACTGATACTGTACATGTTCAACGAATTCTTGTGCGTGTCTTATTAAGGAAGCTATCCACTCTGGTAGAGACTGTTTGAATCGCTTTGTAAACAAGTTTTTGGTATCAAAAGGGAGAAGTGTTGTATCATTTTGGCGCTAAATTGAGATATGACCGCCGCATGACTGATTTGTTTGGTTTGGGAATTATTGTGGTATGTAGCTTACATCTAGTGTTGTGGTTGTGTATAAATGTGTTATGCTCATTTGAATATATCTCTGATACTAAGTGATAGTACGTAGTATATACAATTGCCTAACGTTATATATTTGGGTCTCGTGATATCATTGGTCGCGTACATTGTTATTTTGTTAAACATTAATATCAGAACAGCTTTTACTTCCGATACACACCGATAGGTGAGGGGAGTATTGGTATCGCGAAAATTATCGATTTTGAGATAATATGCTTTGTGGGCATTGGGACAACATTGACATTGGACGCGCTACGTAAGGAGGCTCCTGCATTTGGCAACGCATGAGGAACGACCTGGATCCAGTGGGAATTCCCATGTCGGACAGATCCTTTGGGCTGGCCCGCCAGGTGTAAGATAATAATAACATCGTTAAATGCTCATTCCTTCCAACATTTTTCTATCGCAGTGCGGTTATAGTGCGGCTTGTGTCTTTTATCCCAAATAGGGGTTTTCGCAAACACTGAAGCTATAGGTAATTCTTTATCGCTACTCATCTTCGACTGGCACAGACGAAACCAGGTAGCAAACTAAATTTCTGTTACTATAAAGGCGTTCAAGCGGGCTTCCGACGCTGGTAAGCGGTCGAAAACTCAGTTGAGCAGGTGAGCCTGCATGCGGCCACTGCACGCCCTTGCACGCTCACTAAAAAGCCCCACTGTGTTTGCGCGCTAAGTGTTATTTCTTTTTTCGGGATTCGTCTTGGAACTCGGTGTATAATGAGCTGGTACTGTAAAAAATGTTTTTTCCACTTGAAGTTTGAACATGAGGGTCACATACCGATTTTTTTATTAAGAGTGGACATAATAATCTTTACCTGCGAGGTACAGAACTGAAGGTAATAAAGCCACTCTAGCCGGCTTCCTACACAGTCTGTGGTCCGTTTCCCGCCTACTGCTCGTTTCTGCACTAGGTCGTCCCGCTCGGTTTCCTGTCCGCTTTTGTTTATTCATGCAAACGAACGAAACGAACGCTTCCCTTCCCTCCCCTTCCCTTCCCTACCCTTCCCGACCTGCTACGACCTTATCTACTTGTCACTCGTTAATTTGTCCCCCGACACACTCCTCCCCACCCCCACCCCCCACCCCCTTCTTGCCCGCGTTTTTCCATCCGTCCGTCCGTTCGTCCGTCGGTAGGTAGGTCCTTCGTCGCGACAGTTGCTTAAATAATTGGGCACTTCACTTGCTCCTCCACGCCACAAGCGGGCACAGATCAACTGGTATTTATATCTAAAAAAGCGAGGAGGCGTTGGAAATTGCTTCTCTTCTTCCGTTCGCGCTCAAATTTAATTAGGAGCCTTTATGTTGCCACAGAACGGATGGGATGCTCTTTTTGTGGGATACAGGGATAGGTACTTCATAACGGCGGTTACAGGTTTCCTTACGGAAGACACGTTTTGGAGAGGAAAATATTTATTTATTTATTTATTTATTATCATCCAAACAGACCTAAGTCTAATTAGATGGATGTAAACTTACAAAAAAATGGAGTCAAGTTGATTGACTCAGTACTTCCCACACATAATGATTTCATTTTATTGTTTTCCCATTACATGAAGCTATAGTTTGAAATCCCCTTACAAACAAATCATCGCCCACCCTCCCGCAAAAAACGTATTGTATAACACAAAACTTTCGTAAATAGTTTCTTGCGTCTCCCTCCTTAGAAACTAGGACGCCACAGTTTTCATTCTGCATGCTTCAACTGAACGACGTAAAACGATCAGGAGCCTCTAAACCGTCTAAAAGCGAAGTATGAGCTGTTTTCGTATTTTTAGTCTTTTAATTATTGCTGCGCCGCCACTGACACGATTTTTCAGACACTGGCGCATTTTTCACTCTCGCCGCTATAGTCAACCCTTTGTCGAAATTTCATTAAAATCAATTTAATAATTTTTGCCTTACGCAATATACATAGAACGAAATTAACCAATACTCGTATATGTATACATCACAAAACTCTAAGTCCCTTGGTTTCTGTAATAGGCAAGGAAATGTTCGAATGGACCTAAAAAAGGGTATTATGCCGCTAGGCTTTTTATTCACAGGTCAATGAACAGCCCATTATGAATACAAAACATTTTTCAATTTTCCAACCCCCCATCCCCCCAACCACCCCAAATTCACCCCTACCCAAAAAAAAGTAGAAAATGGTCAGGAACCCCTAAAACGCCTAAAAACAAAGTTTGAGGCGTTTTTATTTTTTTTTTTTTTAGTTTTTTATTATTGCTGCGCCGCCACTGACATGATTTTTCCAAAACATACGCGTCTTCCATCCTCGCCGCGGTAGTAATACTGTGACAAAGTTTCATTAAAATCCATTCCATAACTTTTACGTTGCTCAATACAGAACTATCTAAAGCAATATTCCTATGTATTTATCAGAAAATTCTAAGTCCCCGGTTTGTGGAATAGGCAAGGCAATGTTCAGATGGGCCTAAAAAAGGGTATTATGCCGCTAGGTCTTTCTTTTACAGGTTAATGGATAGCCTATTATGAGTACAACACATTTTTGAGATTTACAACCCCCCACCCCCAACCACCCCAATTTCACCCCCACGCAAAAAAAGTAGGAAATGATCAGGAACCCCTAAAACACCTAAAAACGAAGTTTGGGGGATATTTAATTTTTTTTGCTTTTTGCTAATTAATCCGCCGCCCCTGCACCGATTTTCAAAATTATAAGAACATTACCTACTATGACCCCACGGCATATCGCTGCCCAACTTTCATCACAATCCATGCAGCGGTTACTGAGATTACGAGGCTAGAAAAACGCGCACAGACCGACAGACAGACAGACAGACAGACAGACAGACAGACAGACAGACCGACAGACAGACAGACCGACGGAAATGAGTGACGTGGATTTTCGTTATGTAGACACCATAAAACCTCAAAATCGAACATTTTCGCGATCACAATACTCCCCTCACCTATCGGTGTGGGAAGTAAGAAAAAAGTAGTATGACAGAACTGACAAAATTCAAATACAATATAAACAGGAAAAAATACTGTAGGAGGAATCTGAGGAGACATCAAGAACTTATACCATTAAATTTGTAATATATGGTGTACAGCTTTCGTAAAGCGTCTCCTAAGGAGAGCATAAACGATCATTTTCAAGTGATTTAATCCCAATTCCTGACGCTCTAGTTTTCAATATTTTTGCATGAAATTTTTACATGAAGTTTAAAAGGAAATTACACAGGGGGCTATCGAAGCATTTTTTGAAAAAAATTGATTGAACATGAAATATGATCGCTTGAAGTTGCCTATTTTCTTCGTCAACTTTGTAATTTTTTTAAGAAAAGCCCAGAAGCAAAAATTAAAAAGTGCTTCGATCTCACTCTGGGCAATTTCCTTCTAAACATCATGTGAAAATTTCATGTAAAAATATTGGAAAATGAAGCGTCAGGAATTGGGATAAAAAACATCTGCAAATCGGCTTCCTCTTCAATTTTACAAATTTCGGGCGACGCGCTAACGTGACTGTTTCCATTTCTTTCTAATGTAGCGCGCACCTGTTTATTTATCACGCCCATTGTCGGTTCCTTTTCAGCTCCCCGCATCTTCCGGAGAAACTATTCCGGATTGTAGGAGCAGCGTTAATAAATTGATTCTCACAAACAGAAACATCCAAATCACATAAAAGATGCCAGAAGATGTATTTATTGGGCCTGCGGGTATTGGCCCATTCAAATCTCGCGTTAACAAACTTCCCCCAACATAACCCTTTCACAGCAGCCCCGGTACTCTGGTATTTAGGCTCTGCCTGAGCGGTGTGCTCAGTTATAAAAAAAAACATTAATTTGGTTTGCTAATCTAAACATCGATATCAATGGAAGTCGCGATGAAGTAGTGGAAAAGCGCAGATATTTTATATGTACTACACATAGGTAAAAAATTGTAACGTGTTCTGAGATAAGTGGTCCTTATAGAATGGAAATTTGGCCATCTACCAAATTCTTTGAAATACAAATACCTCAGAAATCTGTTTTGAACTTTTTCAACCTCTTGCATATTATATATAAGAGGTTTGAACCACAACCTTGGATCACACGTGTTCCAAACAGGTTGTACACCTGTCTCAACGTACATGTGAGATATTATAATTACCTAATGTAAGCCTATACACCAGTGCTGCCGTTTTAGTACATTTGTACGATTTCTAGTACATTTTTAACGTCAAAGTACAAAAGTACATGAAGGCTGATTTCTAGTACATTTTCAGTTTTCAAAAAATCAATAAAAATTTTCATTTCATACGTTGTAGCTTCTCAAATGGATGTATAACTCAAAAATGCAGAGGTTTGAGTTTTTTCGCAAAATTGTAGAGCGTCCATGTTGTGTCAGACACTGGAAAGAGATATGAGCAAATACAGACAATCATTTATGACTTTTAACGTCTATGATCGTCACATATATTTTTTTCCTCTAATTACTGATTTAACTAATATTAATATAAAATAAAAATACAAATAAAATAGAGATAAAGAATAATAAAAAATAATAATGTTGAGCAAGTACGACAACTTGAAAATACGTAGGAAACACAGATTCAATCTACTTGGCGCCATTATATTCAAAAATACACGTGAACTATCCCAAAACGCACATTTCATAACCCAGCTGTTATCTATTCAAATAATAACACAGATAAGAGGATTACCTTCAACTATCTATTTACCAAACGAACATGACACGACGTCCTATCAGTTGATTGATCATTTGTTGACGATGGGCGTTAGAGACATTGTAATCTACACGTTTTATTAAACCTTTATCAATATGGACGTTGTTTGCTTTATCTCCGTGACACGCAACCGAAGTCAAACATAATGAAAATTTTGATTCACGTGTCAATACCAAGAGACGACAATAGTTACATGATTTAGGCCCGATTTTATCAACATGCATATTTTAACAAAGGCTTTGACAAAGCTCTTATATTGGATGTTACTTAGCAAAAGCTTTCTATGTTATCATCATCCAATGGTATTTTATCAATATTGGAAACAAAACGTCAAAGCTGGATGACATTTTTTTCAAAAATATTTCATGGATCAAAATCAAAGCAGCAAATCAGAACAAGGCGATTGATTTGCAAATTAATGCCAGATCTTTCATGTTTACACTATAATTATTGTATAATTACTAATTGCAAACTGTGACAGTATCATAAAAGTAGTATCAATCACAGCAACTATCTTATTTAATGATTACAAATCCCACCTCCGTCAGTCAGATGGATTATCGACAAATACATACTTTTATGAAGAATCTTCCATTTACTGAATGCAATTTTGTTATAGACCTTTTTATAGAAATATTCACAGAGGATGTAAAGGAGCAACGTACACATTGTAAGACATAGATTCAAAAATCCCTCCTGCCTCAAAAGTATGTCAAGCACCTGATTCACGTTTGACTATACAAGTTATACGACAGGTTTCTTGTTTAGGTACATAAAATAAGGTTATACGACAGCTGACGAGCTTTGCCGTTCAGGGTAGGCAACCAGTAATGCACATGCACACTTGGGAAATGGCTTGGCTAACAGTTAAATCGTGTGTTTAGCTTTTGAAATGTAACAAAATGCTATTTTTACCCCTTTTTACTATAAAACAAAGATATATTGCATGTATTTATAATTATTATCCGTAGTAAATTATTGTTTTATCCAAATAATGCAGTAATTTGAATTTCTTGTCATCCTTATCATTTGATAGACGAACAAACCAGTGATCAAATGTACCGCTTCTCTGGAATCTGACTGGTTGAGATTAGCAATCGCTAAACTATTTGTTAAACAAGAAATGCAATTTTTCACCCATTTAGGATAGAAAATCAGACTGTAAAAGGTTCACAATGGTCGATTGTATATAAAGTATGTCATTTTTGACCTTTCAGAGGTAAACTTCAAGAGAAGTCAATAATTTTCAGAGTACTTTGACAGCTGCATGTTCTTGAAAGGGCTGCTCTGATTGGTCAAAGTCTTTGGTAAAATGCGCACGTTGATCAAATCGGGCCTTAGAGCTGCGAAACTCGAAATGAATTGCAAGCGATTTCCTTTCGATGATTTACCTGAAAATTTTTGGACACTAAACTTTTCGTTGTGTTGGATTAAAAGTTTTTTTAAAAAAAATTTCTGCTGAATATCCCTCGGATATTGACAAGTGCCTCATAATTTTCTGAAACATTTTTCAAGGTCGTTACTTGCTTTCGATTATCATAAAATTATCTCGTCTATTTTTAATGTCCTAGGCATATTATAGTGATTTTCTTAGTTCCAAATTACATGACTAACGGTTACCGATATACAGGGTGTTAATTAAGTATGTTAACAAACTTTAACCACGAATAGTACTCCGAAAAATAGAAAGAAAATGTCATATGAACATGGGTCCGGAAATGCTTCCTAAGGGGGCTACGCTTCTTTGCATGGGGCACCCTGAAGACGGTTTTCCCTCGATATTCTCGAAACCATTCATAACAAAATTACGAAATTAGGTACGATGGGTAAACTTTTGACGCTGAATCTGAGTCTGATTCAGAATTTCATAATTTCAATCAGAGGCGTATCATACGGGAGGAGTTACGGGTAAAAATAACCCCATTTTCTAAATGGTGATTTTTTTGACATTTTGATTTTAGAATATGGTATTTCAGAGATTTCTACGTAAAAATGGTCTCTTGGTACATCTCGATAGGGCTAACCGTTTTCGAGAAAAACCATTTATTTATTTACAATAGCCTGCATCGATTCAATAATTTGCATTTTTCTCGAAAACGGTTAGCCCTATCGAGATGTACCAAGAGAACATTTTTTCGTAGAAATCTCTCTAAAATCAAAATGTCAAAAAAAATACCGTTTAGAAAATGGGGTTATTTTTACCCCTAAACTCCTTCCGTATGATACGCCTCTGATTAAAATTATGAAATTATGAATTCAGAATCAGATTCAGCGTCCGAAGTTTACCCATCGTACCTAATTTTGTGATTTTGTTATGAATGGTTTCGAGAATATCGAGAGAAAACCGTCTTCAGGGTGCCCCATGCAAAGGAGCGTAGCCCCCTTAGGAAGCATTTCCGGATCCATGTTCATATGGCATTTTCTTTCTATTTTTCGGAGTACTAGTCGTGGTTAAAGTTTGTTAACATACTTGATTAACACCCTGTATATTGCAGTCGTCCATTCTTAGTTGGACACTCAGTACTATAACGCAATGAGGTGGAACTACACGTATGTTAAAAAACATTCCTATTGGGTTTCCTAGAATGGGAGCGAGGCAGCAACCCCTTGACGGCGCCTATGGACTTACCGTCAAAAACCAGTAATCAATTATATTATATGTGAAAGTGAACTCTAGCGAGTTTGAAAACATATTTAAAATAGTTCTGAACAGGCCCAATCTGCAGCAAACTTTATAAAACGCCACCGAGAATTCCAACTATTCGCAGCTAAACTAGCGACGTCGTTGCACGCATTAAAGTTTGTTGTCAAAGTTGGAAGGATAGATCAGCGCTTTAATATTTGTTAGTACAATTATTAATCTTATAGGAAGTTGTTAGTTTCATATTAAGCAAATACTTACGAATAGCTTCTCGAACTGCTCATGAAATTCATCTGTGGAACTGCAGGTACGTACCTGGAACAATCAGGAAAAATATATAAGAATAAGAAGAGTATCAATAAAAATGAATACAAAATTTATAACGAGAAAGGTGCTGTAGCTTCTTCCAAATGTTGAATTTAATAACACACAAAATGAGAAATGTAAACTGTGATTTCGCTGAGGTAGTAAAAGAATAGATTCAATTTTTTGGCTCAGTACTTCCCATACATTAGGGTCATATCATTTTATTAGTTTCCCATTACATCAAGCTATAGTCTGAGCTCCCATTGCAATCAAATCATCGCCCGCCTGCCCGCAAAAAAATATCCAACTCAAAAACTGTCGTAAATAGTTGCTTGTATCTCTCTCCGTAAGACACAGTTTTTATTCTGCAATCTTCAACTGATATCAAATTATATTCAATTTCAATCTCTTATCTTATATTCTATTAATCCTTAAGCGGCAATGAAAAGTGTTCCCTGGTTTCCCGATCACCCTATCCGAGACCCCATCCTGCATCGGTTCATTTTAAACGCTCAAAAAAAAATTAAATGAACGGCTTTCATAGTGTTGTTTTTTCAAAATTTTCATCGATCTCTATCTACCACGGCTCACGGTACGGTTTAGAAATTTCGTTGCTATCAGCTTAGTGATTTACAGCAATATAATTTCAAGAATTATTTGTTGTCTAAGGTAGGACAGCATTCGGACAAAGCTTAAAACTATATTATGTCGTTCCTTTACAGGGCAATGAAGAGCATACTACAAATACAACAAATGGTTCACAACAACCAATTTCCAAACTACCCCAATTTTACCTGCTCTAAAAATGTGGAAAATGATCAGGAACCCCCAAATCGCCCAAAACTGAAGTTTGAGCTGTTTTTATATATTCAGTTGTTTCACTATAGCTGAGCCACCACTGACACGATTTCTAGAAACCATACACGTTTTCCATCCTCGCCACGGTAATAATACTGCGTCAAAATTTCGTGAAAATCAATTCAATAATTTTCAGGTTACACAATACAGAACGATCTAAAGCAACACTCGTATGTCTACATAAGAAAACTCTAAATCTCTTGAATTATCATATTTACACCTACTACGACAATCCATGCAGCGGTTACTGAGATTACGACACTAGAAAAACGCCAAGTGACAGACAGACAGATCGGTAGAAATGGTGACGTGGGTTTTCGTTATGTAGGTGTCATAAAACGCCCAGAAGTCAAAAATTTCGCGATTACAATATTTCCCACACCGATCCAGTATATTGCTTTACTCTGAATATACCGAAGATTTTCCTCCACTGTTGACATCTGGGTTATCACCGTGCGACACACGATTTTGCTGACAGCCCAAGTACTGGTAGATATTATATCTCAGCACCGACAGCAGTATTAGTAGAGCACGCACACCGTGATAAATTGAAGTGCTCATTGATTATTTCCTCTTCTTGCCTTGTCATCTCTTTTCTAGCGGATCTGCTTTGTGCGATATAGATGCAAATTTTTCTTGTGTCTTTTAGATCAATCATTTTTGAGTGAAATAATGATTCGGTTGACATTTTAGTAACGATAGATGTCTTTTTTCTGATATATTTATAACAGTAACACAAGATTATGAATAAAATGTTGTTGAATGATATCGATCAGTCTTGAAGAAAGTCGATGGGAGTATCTTTTAGTGACTCCACTTCAAGATTTCAGAAACTTTCTAACTCCTGAACAAATTTTCATGTTCTTAATTTTTTTAAACGCAACATCAGATTACGGAATTGGAGGTAGTTACTTCTGGACACCCTTTATATGACATCATAAAACTGAAAGAGAAATACATGGGTTCGAAGCATTTTCTTGGCTTTGGAATTTTTTTTATGGTCAGCCTCCCACAAAGGCTAAAAGCCTATGGCGCTGTAGAAGCGCTGCTAGAGGATAAGTATCGGTTCACGTTAGATTTGAAAAGCTGCAGGTTGTAGCCGTGAGGAAACAAATTCCCCGGCAGCTCATTCCACAGCTTCGAAGTTCTCCGAAAGAAGGAATTCTGGAGGAGACTGGTTCGAGGAGTAGGGACCTCGACCTGGTAAGGATTAGCTTGCGGAGCCTCTCTAGTATACCTCGTTCGGTCGGCCTTTGGTGTTATCGTCTGGGAGAGCTCACTCGAACATCTTCCATGATAGAATCTGTGGAATACGGACAAGTCAGCCACCATTTTTCGATGTTCCAGGCTGTGGAGGTCCTTTTTGAGGTTAGACGTATCGATTAGTCTAATTGCTCTATTCTGGGGAGTGTCCAAAAGCTTTAGAGAATGCTTCGGAGCGCATCCCCATAAATAGGAGCAATACTCCAACAATGGTCGAATCTGTGCCTTGTAGAGCAGCAGTAGTTGCTCTGGTATATACAGCTTCCTACAGCAGAAAAAAACTTCAAGCTTCAGGGATGCCGTTTCAGCAATACTGACGACGTGGTCGTGCCAGGACATGTTATTGACTATTGGGTAACCCGCCATTTCCACTGTTGGTAAGCCAACGTGAAACTTCTGTGTCAGTGTTGTCGTCTGAGTTTTCTGTACGTTAAACTGGACTATATTTACTAATCCCCACTCGACATATGATATATACGTTGATATGTAAGACGTGTTGCTGTCGCCGACGTACCGTCTCCTGAGATGATTGTGGCTTGCCTGATTCCACGCACAATATTAATGTACCATTGTCTGCGAAGCTGTGGATTTGATTGGCTGTTATTTCCAGTAACTCGTTGATGTAAAGCACAAACACTGTACGGGATAGGACAGATCCCTGAGAACACCAGCGTTTATTCCAAATACATCTGATAAAGAGCCTCTTCGACCATAACAAACTAAAAATGTCTCCCAACTTCTGACTAAATTCTGAAAGGGAAAGAGCGCGGGTATTTTTGGTTTCCACATAAGACCTTTGAAGAAAAGTTCCGTAACTGGCAGTAGCAGCTTCACTTTCAAAGGATCTCGATACCATTACCACTTGGGGGCTTAAGAATATGGTTAAATTTAATGCCTCTAAGACCCAGTATTGTACGCTATCAAACAAGAAGTGCCCAAGCCAACACCAGGTTCTAATGAACAACCAGGCTCTGCCAAGGAGTCACTCATTCAAGCAGTTAGGAGTCAACATTACAGAAAATCTGATCTGGCACGAATACGTCGCAAAAGCTGCTGGTAAAAAGCTTGGGTACCTATTTAGAGCCAGAAAGTATTTCTCACCATGTAACCTCCTCACGCTATATAAAGCCCAGATAAGACCTTGCCTGGAGTATTGCTCTCATGTCTGGGGAGCTGCTGCCCCTACTACCCTGTCTATACTAGATGCCGTCCAGAGAAGGGCAATTCGACTAATTGGCGATCCGGCCTTAACGCGCCACCTTCAGTCACTTTCTCATTGGCGTGTTGTTGGTGATCTCTCACTCTTCTACCGATACTCCAACGAAATCTGCTCCTCTGAGCTATCCTCTATCGTTCCGCCGCTCTCTGCTCCTATCAGACGTACCCGTGCGACCGCTGTATCTCATTCTAGACGGTCGTTCTTCATACATCAAGAACTGAGCGGTACAACCGCACATTTATTCCCAGGGTGTCCAAGGCTTGGAATGGACTGCCAGAAGATGTATTTATTGGGCCTGCGGGTGTTGGCCCATTGAAATCCCGCGTTAACAAACTTCCCCTAACGATAACCGTTTCACAGCAGCCGCGATACTCTGGTATTTGGGCTCTGCCTGCGCGGTCTGCTCAGTTATAAAAAAACCCTAGCTAGTATAATAGACTGCGTATTCCTCGAAGGATCAGGAAGTGGACCGAGTGGGGCATGGCATGGCCTTAATTGCTCCTCGTTATATTCGCACTCCTCTATACGAGTACAAACCGCCGTACGCCATACGAGTGCTCGCGCGCGCCTCAAAAATAACGTCTAATTATATCGGCGACGCGTCTTGATTCGCGTATGTGTTCGTACGCCCCAAAAGGCGGGTCCTTGTGCAGCAGACGACTCGCTTTTATTTCTACCTGCAGCAGCTGCTTCATGTCTAATTATCGCTGGCTTCAAATATGCCACCGGAAAATTGCATAATTAGGAGCAGGCGTTACTGTCGAGGATTTTTCATCCATTCACGGAGGACAGGAATTCGACGACGTGCTCTCACAGAGTGTCAGGCATTCAGTAAGCAGACTGGCGACTGTTTAAATACAAATACGGGGGTTAAGAGAGCGTTGAATAAGAGTCTGAGTCTGAAAATAACGACACTGATGGTATAGAATATCACCCATACTTTCAAAGTATACAGGGTGGGCCAATAGTGCGTGGACGGAGAATTGTGGACTTACTAAAAAATATTTCAAAAATCTGTCACTTGATCATGGTAGGGACCCTTGAGGGCTATAACGTAAAAATATTTTCACTCAAATTTTGACGTTTATACAGGGTGATTCGTATCAAACTTACATTTTTTTAATGGAACCCCCTATATATTATTGCATATTTGGATTCCTTGGTCAATTCTAGTGTGACTTTATGTATCACACATGGAACTTTAAACGAACCGTTTAGGCGCAAATCACCATTTTTGGTATAAGTAGGTATCAGAAAAAAATTGAATATCGCAGCGATTATAAAACTTAGAAGGCCGTGAATTTGCGACACGACTAACCATGAAATGCGTCACCTTAGGTCAGATGGCTAAAATTGAATTATTTTTGTACTTGGAGAAATCAGTAGATTAATTAAGGAAACTTCAATCACAGATAACTTTTTTCAAATAGAAATGCCTATTTTGGTTTATAGAATCTAATGTAAAATTTGATTACCTTTCTAACGATGTAGCATTCTCGATATCAGTCTTTTTTGGTTTACATTTTATTTCAAATTTTCAGTCAAATCGGTGTTTTTCAATTTCCCTGCGTGCAAGCAACCTAGCGGGCCATAAAAAATAAACAAAAGCCCGTTAGTATCGAAGAAACCAACTAACTTAGTAGAAATATGCAAACTAACTAGAGTAACGAGGCAAGATTATGAATATTCCTTACAACATATTTGCTCTAACCAGAAACAATAGCGGTAACAAGAACGCTCATTTTTCACAGCCTACTGGCTATTAGCCAACTTCCAAAGTCAATAAAAAATATTTAATCAAAGAAAAAATACTAGTGATTGTTGCTGGCAGTAGAATATCTATGTCTTCTGAATAAATTTCCACATTTAATGCCATAAAAAAGTAGCCATTTCCGTAAGTCAAAAGTAATGATACCTCTGACTGGAACCCTTCAAATTCTTCAGTAGGTACTTCTACTTTTTAGCAAAATCGCAGAAAATGAAACTTGAATTGCAGTCTGTTTGAATTGTAAAACATAATTTAGTTTGTAGAAAACTACATGAAAAATCACAATTACAACATAACGTTATTAAAAAATTCTAGCAATCATTTCAGTAGTTGTTCAGAACGCTCCAGTTAGAGATATCTTCACTTTTGACTTAACTGAACGGTAATGACTAATTATTGTATCCCATTAAATATGAAATTTCATTCTAAAGATGTTAGACTGTAAGCAAAAATCGCTAATAGCTTTTGTTTCAAAATTTTTAATCGTTCTGGAAAGTTGTCAAGCTCTAGTAGACCTCAATAGATAGTAGGCTGTGAAAGACAAATAATTCTGTCATACCCCAGCTTCTCATTGACATTAGATATCTTGCCGCTGTTGTATCCGATTAGAGCTGATGTGTTGTAAGGAATTTTCATGATCTTGCCTCCCTGCTTTAGTTCGTTTGCATCTGTCTACTAAGTTAGTTGGTTTCTTCCATATTAATGGGCTTTCGTTTATTTTTCATGGCCTGCTAGGTTGCTTGCACGCAGGAAAATTGAAAAACACCGATTTGACTGAACATTTGAAATAATATGAAAACCAAAAAAGACTGATATTGAGAATCCTATATCGTTAGAAAGATAATCAAATTTTACATTTGATTCTATAAACCAAAATAGGCATTCCCATTTGAACTTTTATGCCAGTCAAACACTCGTGATAAACTCTCTCTCTAGATATGCACTTTTAGGCCCGGTTGTACAATGCGAGTTTAAGCTTGGGCTTAAGGTAAGCCGACGTTAAACCATGTCAGTTGCAAAACGTCCGTTGTAAAATGCTGGCTTCGCCATCCACTTCAAGCTTAACACGAGTTTACGTAAGTCGAAGCTTAACGCGAGCTTAGCTGAGGCTTAAACCTAACCTGATTTAAGTAACATGATATGTCAAGGAGGAACCTTCAAATTGCTTGTCACTTTATTAGGTCATATTTTTTGAAAGATTTGTGACTAATTTAACAAAGAGAGCAAATGAAAGAACAGAGACAGAAACGGTCGTTGCCGAAATTTGACACAAACTGTCATAAGTGCCTAACCAAAAAAGGTAATTTTTCAGATGATTATGTCAGTACGTGTTGCTTCATTGATGCCAACTGTAGTGAATTTCATTATCAACCAGGTTTAAACTAAGCCGACGATTGTACAACGGGTGTCGACTTTAAGCCTGAGCTTAGCTAAGCTTAGGTTTAACAAAGCTCGTGTTAAGCCCGCATTTGTAGAACCGGTCCTTAATCATTTTAAAAGTTACAGTTCCAGTCTTTTATAGATTTCATAAATTTTATTGCATATCTTTGCGCCATTGCCTTGCTTTCATTTTTTCGATGTTAAATCAAATCTTCTTAAAGAGGTTACAGCACTAGTCTCGTTGTATACTAATATCTCCTGGTATACGCACTTTACTCTGACTCACCTTGTAGCTATTACCAAATCCGCAGATTAAAATATATTTGTTAAATCCGCCATTGTTTCTGTCATCGTTCGGTACCGATTAATCCGAAAACAAACGACGGCGACGTCGAACATGAAAAGCGGCGGGAAAATGAACAACGTGACGTCGCGTAGCGTTATGAAGAAAAACTTAATTTTAACTAATTACTTGTAGAGGCAATTACGCGCAGATTACAGTGAGGCGGTTTTCAATAAGGTGGGTGATGACTACGGAATTGCTCGCTAGCTAGCTAGCTAGCTAGCCGAGCCTCTTTCAGCTTTAATGTACTCGACAGGTATATTTATGCAAGCGACGTCCTCTTCTTCTCTCGACACGGACTCGATTTGTTCCATCAAAGGCGGGCTCGAAATTCTCTAGAGGGGACAATATAAACAGTTTCATCGATTCGCTCGGCAATCGAGCAAAATATAGTATGTAAGAATCTATTTTGTATTTTGAATGTGAAGTGACAGATGTCAGTTGTCTCGTTGTTCTGTGTTCGAGTTGGCAACGCTTCGGCTTGACAACATTGTTTCAGTCACCTGTCAGTTGTCACTAGACAGACAGGTCACTTGGCACTTCGGCAGTCAATGAAGATGGACGTGAGAAATAAAGTTTAAAGAAACGGAAAGGAAACCAAGTTTTATTGAAACCATCTTGGGCCCCCCTGGCTTACAACTATAAATGATAAAAAACAAAAATGAAGCAACAACACTGGCAAAGAAGTCTCACGTTGGCTTACCAACTGTGGACATGGGGGGTCACCCAATGGTCGAGTCATCTTCCCTCTTTCTTTTGGGAATCTACACCAACAACAACATATTGTGCTGGCATAACCACGTCGTCAGTATTGCTAACACGGATCCCAGAAGCTTGGAGTTTTGTTCCGCTGTAGGAAGCTGTATACACTACAGCAACTACTGCTGCTCTACAAGGCACAGATCCGACCATCGTTGGAGCATTGCTCCCATGTGTGGGATGCGCTCCGAAGCACCCGCTAAAGCTCCTGGACACTATCTAGACGAGAGCAATTAGACTAATCGATACGCCTAACCTCACAAAGGAGCTCCACAACCTGAAACATCGAAGAAGGGGGCTGACCTGTCCCTATTTAACAGATTCTATCGCGGAAGATATTTAAGTGAGCTCTCCTAGATAATAACACCAAAGACCGTCCAATCGCGGAACACTAGAGAGGCTCTGCAAACTCATCCTTACCAGGTCGAGGTCCTACTCCTTCAGCATTCCTTCTTTGGAGAACCTCAACACTGTGGAATGAGCTGCCGGGTAATTTATGTCCAGACAGCAACCTGCAACGTTTCAAATCTAATTCATTTTTAGGAATAATTTTGTCAAGCAAGTTGCCAATGTTTTTCTATAACGTTTGCGAATGCCTGTAATTTTTTGCACTGCTAGGGCTCCCTGATTCAAGCACATCAGGTACTATCTTGGTAATTTTCAGATCATGTGGAAATTCTCCAGTTTGCAGAGATAAGATTATCAAATATCATATCATCTCCTGTAGATTCAGAGCTTTTTAGATTTCTAATGATATCTGATACATCCAACGAATTCGAATAGGTTAGAAGAAGTAAACAAGGTTTTTGTTTGTGCTCACAATCCTAACGCGGCAGCTGGCACACTGACCGCTGAATCGCTGATAAACCTGTACACCCTTTGTACAGATAGCAGGTAAAGAATCCTAAAAATAACAGCACCCATGTAGAGGCATAATATATAAATAGCTACTTTGTTTTGGTTGATCGTTTCGGTTTAATTGTTATAGTTTTGAACGAATTTTGGATTTTAAGAGTGCATAAGTGTTAAAAGACTATTCTAAACAATTCCATAAAATTTAAATCCCCCAGATTTCTGTAAAAAAATAACATCGTGTTTGTGAACACAGTAAATAATAACAACGGGATCTTGGGCGCACTTACATGCCTTCTAACCTATTTTACATTAGATTAGATTTATTTGTCAAATAGATCAAAAGATATATGACACGTCACAAAAAAAAAATAGAAGCACATTATAGAACACAAACAAACACATAAGTATATGGACAGAATAAAACATCTAGACCTAGAGATGGTAGGCTCTAAACAAACTACTACTACTATAAACATAAATAATTGTAATAAGAAACAAACTAACAGACATAAGTATAAAGACGTCTAAATTCAGGTAAGGTTGGAACCGACATACTCATCAGTACTATAGAAGATATTTTCTATAAGTATTCTCCTAATAGTGCATTTAAATTTGTTCATTGACAGACACTTATACTTTGAGGGCAAGTGGTTATATATTTTAATGCACTGGTATGCAGGACTTCTTTGAAATGTTGCTGTGCGATGCCTAGGTATTTTTAGTATAGTAGTATTTCTTGTTGTATGTGAGCTATTGCTGCCTAATGTTTCAAATTTGATCTTATGGGCGTATAGTAAACATTGATAAATGAATATGCTTGGCAAGGTCATAATATTCAGTGCTTTATAAGCATCTTTGCATGGTGCTCTTTGAGGAAGTTTTTTGATTATCCTCAGTGCCCTTTTCTGCAATATAAACACTCTTTGGCTGTCACTTGCAATGCCCCAGCATATCAGACCATAAGATATAAGTGAATGTATCTGTGCAAAATAAAAGTTCCTTGATACTGCCTCACACACATACTTACTCAAGTGCCTTAATGCACAGCACAGTTTTGATATTTTATTACACTGTCAATATGATGAGCCCATTTTAAAGTGTTGTCGATATTTAAACCTAAAAATTTGTAGTGCGACTCTACAGCAATTTGAACATTATCGACGGTTATTTGAGGTATGTCCACGTTACTATCTTTGAAGTAATGTACTGCTACTGTTTTCTCTTTGTTCAGTACTAATTTATTGGTTTTAAACCACTTCTCAAGGCTGTCAGTGATATTTTGCGTTTGATCCAGTAGTATGTTCATGTTTTCAGAGTATGTCAATAGGCTGATATCATCTGCAAACAAAACCACTTTGCCAGGGTTCACATAGTCAACCAAATCATTTATATATGTAAAAAATAATAATGGTCCAAGAACAGAACCCTGTGGAATACCAAAATTGATCTTTAAAGTATCGGATAATTTTCCTTCCATTTCAACACAGTGCTGCCTGTTTGATAGATAGATAGATATTCGAATTCGTTTGACAAAATGAATCACCCTCTCTCATTTTTTAGGTTACGCCGCTGGTTTGTTGAAAATTACCGGATTATTCCATGAGAATTCGATCGAAAGCGACGTTATTAAGCTGAAGAGCTCCGAGAGACAAGAGACAAAATCTGAAATAAGGGCTTACATATTAATTAATAAACTTCGGCGAGTCGCGAACACGTGGACAACGTAATTACTGGTTTATAATGTTCTTGTTAACAAATTTTCTCCAAACTTAAATAACTTATCGTACTACTTATGAGTAAAACTTTCGTAGAATGCACATTCTATCATCGATTACGGACTAGGTTAGAGGTACGGTATGTTCACTTTAAGACAAAGACAGTGATGTCATGTCATACAATTGATTTAGCAAAAGACTGGCTATACAAAGTACATTGTAGCTGAGGATTTTATTTTCTTGTTGATTCTCTTCTTCTCAGGGTGCTGTCTCTCTTCGGAGGTGGGCAATCATCAAGTCAATTCTAATTTTTGATGTAGCTGTTCTGAACGTATCTATTAATGTACAATGGAACCAGTCTCGGAGATTCTTCAACCACGATATGCGTCTCCTGCCAACTCAATTTTTTCCTGCATTATTACTTATTAGCCTTAAAATGTCATATTTATTTTCTCTCATCACATGTCCTAGGTATTCGAGTTTTCCATTTTGTGTGTTAGAGACCAATTCTGGATCTTTTCCTACTTGTTGATTTTAATAACTTTAATTAACTATTAAATGGATCTCTTTTTACTTCCCACACCGATAGGTGAGGGGAGTATTGTGATCGCGAAAATTTTCGATTTTGAGATAACACGCTTTTTGGGTATTTTATGATGCCTACATAACGAAAATCCACGTCACTCATTTCCGTCGGTCTGTCGGTCTGTGCGCGTTCTTCTAGCCTCGTAATCTCAGTAACCGCTGCATGGATTGTGATGAAATTTGGGCAGCGATATGCTGTGGGGTCATGTTTTTATAATTTTGAAAATCGGTGCAGGGGCGGCGGAGCAATTAGCAAAAAACAAAAAAATTAAATATTCCTCAAACTTCGTTTTTAGGGGTTTTAGGGGTTCCTGATCATTTTCTACTTTTTTTTGGGTGGGGGTGAAATTGAGGTGGGGGGTTGTAAATCTCAAAAATGTGTTGTACTCATAATAGGCGATCCATTGACCTGTAAAAGAAAGACGCCTATTTCAGAAATCAAGGGACTTAGAATTTGCTGATAAATACATAGGAATATTGCTTTAGATCGTTCTGTATTGAGTAACGTAAAAGTTATGGAATGGATTTTAATGAAAGTTTGTCACAGTATTACTACCGCGGCGAGGATGGAAAACGTATATGTTTTGGAAAAATCGTGTCAGTGGCGGCGCAGCAATAATAAAAAAATAAAAAAATAAAAATGCCTCAAACTTTGGTTTTAGGCGTTTTAGGGGTTCCTGATCATTTTCTACTTTTTTTGGGTAGGGGTGAATTTGGGGTGGTTGGGGGGTGGGGGGTTGGAAAACTGAAAAATTTGTGATGAATACATATACGAGTATTGCTTAATTTCGTTCTATGTATATTGCGTAAAGCAAAAATTATTAAATTGATTTTAATGAAATTTCGACAAAGAATTGACTATCGCGGCGAGAGTGGAAAACGCGCCAGTGTCTGAAAAATCGTGTCAGTGGCGGCGCAACAATAATTAAAAAACTAAAAATATGAAATCAGCTCGTACTTCGCTTTTAGACGGTTTAGAGGCTCCTGATCGTTTTGCATCGTTCAGTTGAAGCATGCAGAATGAAAACTGTGGCGTCCTAGTTTCTAAGGAGGTAGACGCAAGAAACTATTTACGAAAGTTTTGTGTTGTACAATACGTTTTTTTGCGGGAGGGTGGGCGATGATTTGGTTGTAAGGGGATTTCAGACTATAGCTTCATGTAATGGGAAAACAATAAAATGAAATCATTATGTGTGCGAAGTACTGAGTCAATCACCTTGACTCCATTTTTTGAATCGTTTTAGAATATATTAAAAATTACTTTTGAACCGAAAAATTGTTGGAAAAATTTCTTCTTTTTCTACATAACTTTATTTTTATAACAGAGCTTCAACTCGATATCCCCCATAGATGAAATGCCATTTCACAACGTGATTTTTTATATTTTAAACAGTTACATAATTTTGACCCAATATTTCGAAAAATTTAAGTGGAAATGTCCAAAGAGTGTGAATTTTTTTGATACATCAACCAACCTCGCTAACAAACACTCTTAGAACCTCGACTAAATTACTTGTCTTTACACCATTTAATGAATATACACTTCCTATACTCCTAATGCTGACTTTTAAATGATAGACACTCAGAAATTAACCTGTTAATATCCCGCATGACAGCTTGTTCGGCTTTAAAAGCAAAATAGACATAGATAACGATCTAGTAGACTTTACAGGGACGTTACGTAAGAGATAATTTGCCCACCAACACGGTGAAACCAGTTCTTCACGCCGTTTACCGCGTTAATGGTCTCCATCAAGAATTAATTGTAGACCAGTCTAATTTTTTATTCGATCATAATTTGATGTTGGTTTAAGATAAGACTTGGCGCTAAAGGCTCTCTATGTGGCGTCTGGTATCTCAGAATGAATAGGACGTTACGCGTTGGTAAATTTCAGTGTTGCCAACATAGTATAACAGAATGTCCGATGACTAGGTATAGTGTGGCCATCGCAAATTGACATGCGTGTCATCTCGAGTCTAAAAAGGGATAGAAAACATAAGTATAAGAGAGACATTAAATATTGTCTGCTGCGATTATTCAATCCCGATGCTGTTACCATCTTTAAGGTGAGGAATAAAGTCTGCTGTTGCCGGTTGTAGCTTTTAGTTTTATGAAATAGGTAAATAGGGTATTAAGTGAATAAATTATTTGCCGTTTTCTTTATATAAAAAATAAAACAAGTCGTAAAAGAGTTCTTTCTTTTACGGATAGAATCGATAGGATAGAATCATTAAGAGTTACGGCAAAACGTCCTTACTTCTTTCGAATTCTTTTCGCTGGTCAGTTTACCTAAACTTTGTGTTACTTCATCATCATAGTCACAATGTCTTAACAGACATGTTGTGAACTCGTAAAATGCATTAAGTCGGAGCTAGAGTATTGCCGACGCGAATATTATCAATAGTTTTGAGAACTGTAGCTCGCCATCGTTCGCGATTTACTGTCAGTTCAGTGGCGCTCTTGATACTCATATCTAGCAACTGTTTCGTCGTATCCACCCAGCGTGTAGGGGAACGGCCACGGCGCCGCCCACTCGGGGCGTGACCCTGAATTACAAGTTTCTCCATATTATCGCTTCTGTGAATATGTCCGAAGAATGTAAGCATTCTCATCGACACAATGGAGGATAGCCTCTTTGGATTACCGAGCTCATCCAGTATGGAAACATTAGTTCGATGGGCGGTATAAGGAATTCTTTCTCCTCCACGTGAACATTTCAAAAGCATCTATGAGGGCTCGATCTGTCTTATTAACAGTCCAAGTTTCCGAGGCATAAAAAAATATGGAGAACACAAGAGACTGAACCAGTGACATTTTGGTAGCTTTAGTGATGTTATGGTCACGCCATATTTTAATAAAATTTGTCATGGCCACACGTGCCTTTTGAATGCGCCGCCGAATCTCATTCTCACATAGGACCGGTTTCTCAATGTCCAGTTAAATATTTATCTGCAAGATAACAGCAACTGTTAGATAAATTGTTCAAACAATTGAAGGCTAAACTTACGAAGTCACGTAAATCGTATCTGACAGTTGTATCCATAGCAACGCTATCTGGCAGATATCTATCTGACATTTTAACTGGATATTGAGAAACCGACCCTTACTTACTTAAGAACTAACAATAGGTTATAGACAAAATACAAAAGGCTCTAAACGTTTCAAAAGGTCTTTTTCGAACTTCCGCTGTCGGAAGCAGACCTATAGAAACATTACAGCTTGAATGTCAAACAAAGACTTAAATGTGAGCACTTCCAAAACGTCCATAGTTGCATTCAATCTAAAGCCTCCTGGCCACTAGCAAATAAAATTGCTAGATTTACTCTCACAAGTCACTTGTGTAGCGTGTGCACGACGTCATTGGAGAAATATTGCAGCAAAATTACTTACACTTAGAGAACTTGCGACTTACTGAGAGTTTGTAGTGTACACGGTTACTCTCGGAAAATTAGTTTTCCGCAAAAATTTCGAGCCTGTTTTGAAAGTCTTGCAGCAAGTAGTGTTGTAAATCGAGCAAATATGGAGAAGTTCAACTGGAGGAGAGAAGACACGTGCCTTTTCATTGAAAATTTTGAATTATATCCTGAATTATGGAATGTACATACTCCAGAATTTAAGGACAGAATCGAAAAGTAGAATGCATTACAAAAACTGGCCGACTTATTTAATACTTCTACAGCAGAAATTCAAAGGAAGCTACATAATTTGAGAACGCAAATTAACCAAGAGTGGAGAAAAATTCAAAAAAAGAAAAGTGGACAAGGGACTAATGAAATATATAAGAGTACTTGGGAGTTCTTTGACTCATTAAAGTTTATTATTGACTCAAATATAAGAATACTACGGAAGATAATCTGGTAAGTTGAAAGTCGATTTTTAGAAAAAAAGAATGTTATGTTGTATTTCTAGCAGTAATTGTAGCAATGGTCGGAAAGTAATTAATTAGGCTAGGTCCGGTTCAACACTATCCTTTATTGACTCTCGTTCTTACAACTCTCCGTAGGCAGGCAACCCGTCATACATACACATCCGCAAAAACTGTTTAAGCTCCATCGGATCTTCATTTCTCAATTCAGTAAGCAACTTTTCCTGTATCCCTAGAGTAGTTCTACATTGAATCCACTCTCTCACCCAACATTTTCTGCGCCTTTTACTATCTTTCTCTTGTTTTCTTTTCTTTAATTAAATATACCATAACTACCGCCGCAGCTGCAGATTTTGCGTACGACATCTTATCATCTATTAGTGTACACGAAATCAAAACAATCAAGCCCAAGTGAACTTGCGAGAGCAACTTCCTAGATTGAATTTGCGAACAATTAAAAGATAGAGTAGACCATGGCCGTCTCTACTCACTAGGCCGGAGCATTGAAATATGGCAACGTTGGAGATCAGGCCGTGTTTTCATTTGTTGTTATGTCATGTGTATTCTTCCAGGTGCAGAAAATATGGTTGGAAGGTGATTATTAATTTGTTTCTAATTATTTACCTGCACAAACGAAACTGTAAAGATAAAAAGATGCCTGCAAAGCGTGTAGTACCAGGTTGCAGCCCAGTAGAGGACTACCAAACTATGGCCCAACATCACCTTATTCCAGATTAAAAAGAACGTTGCAAGGTGATTTTTAATGGGTTTCTACTTATTTACCTGCACAAACGAAACTATAAAGATAAAAAGATGCCTGCAAAGCGTGTAGTACCAGGTTGCAGCCCAGTAGAGGCATGAGTAGAGGACTACCAAACCATGGCCCAACATAACCTTATTCCAGATTAAAAAGAACGTTGCAAGGTGATTTTGAATGGGTTTCTACTTATTTACCTGCACAAATGAAACTATAAAGATAGAAAGATGTCTGCAAAGTGTGTAGTACCAGGTTGCACTAGCAATTGTGCGTCCGATAAGGGACATAAACAGAAGTGGGTGAAAGGTATTCCTCGGAAGGGCTGGTTATATTTATAAGGATAAAGACAATAATTGACAAACAAGGATAAGACCTATTTTAAAGCACAATGTGAAACCTATAATGTTTTCTGGACCTCCCAAATATCACAGAAAAATACAGTTAATAGAACTCATCTGGGCATGGCCTGGGGCATACCTACGAAAGCATTTGATAGTGAAAGGGAAATCAAGACCAGCAAGAATGGCTTCACAGTGACCTAATAGTGAATTTTTCTAGCTCAAGTGATAATTTACAAAGTAAATTGAGTGTTCATTTAAGTGGAAATGGAAGTGGCGGCAGGAAACAGGTTGCGTTTATTTTTATTTTGTAGTGTCTGACTGTGATGAAACAGACATCAGATGTAAGTGGTATCAGTAGTAGTAGTTCTAAAAAGTATTTTTCTTAATTTATTAACCGAGATGAACTCTAATACATATAAAATGTAATAATTATTCTGAAACTATAGGGCCACTATTTGACAGCTGAGCCACGTTGCCACATCTAAGGCTCCGTCCTAGTGTAGAGTCGGCTATGTACAATGTGATACAATAACATATCACGCATCGTTTATTTAATAACTAACAATAATTAATTTTGATATCCCTGTGAAGTTCTCACTGAGATGTTTGAAAAGAGTGTAGCATTTCAACGCAGTGCGGTGCGGCATCTCAGACGGATATCTATCACAAAGGCATCGTCGCGTCGCAGGCAAAGCAGGGAGCGAATTAGAGACGTCACTAATTATGACGTTCGTCGCCCGGGGAACCCCCTTCAGACACCTCCCCCCCCCCGGCCTCCCTGCCCCCAACGAGTGGCCATTTTTACCGTCCGTCCCGCAGTCGCTAATGATGCGGTTGCTCTTATCGTTGGTAATTGGCGCTACTTCTGTTTCAAGGCAGCAGCGTACGGCTTGTCTCCTTGTTGTGCAGACAAATTAGATGAGATAAGCAGTGGATAAGTTCGTGAAATTAAAAAGCCATTCCAAATCTAGCCTAGAGATGGGCAAGGTGAAGTAATACACTCATTTGGTCGATATGATAACAGTTGAAAAACTAGCTCCTTATTATACTTAGTCATAATATGACAAGATCTTCATATCAGAAATCTAACGCTGTGAAAAGTGTACCAAATATTGCCACCTTGAGGAGTAGCGTTACGACTATAAGGAAATAAAAAATGGACCTAAATATAATATCTGTTTATTGTAATTTTTTGTTACAAAAAATTTCAGATCTTCAGATTTAGCTTACAAATCGAAAATCTTTATTTAGCTTTCTATGAAGATGGAACGGCGTGTTTTGGATAATTTGAGGGTGCTGATTACAAATCCGGACGCAGTTTTGAGTTTCAGTCTCGTTTGACAAAAATAAAAAATTTCGGATCTTTCAGATCTTCGAGTTTACCTAAAAAATCTAAATTCTTTATTCGGCTTTCTACTAAGCTGAAACTTCGTGTTTTGGACAATTTGAGGGTGCTGATTACAAATCCGGTCGCAGTTTTGAGTTTCAGCCTTGTGCCATGAAAATCAAAAATTTCGGATTTTTCACACCTTCCAGTTTACCTAAAAAATCTAAATTCTTTATTTGGATTTCTACTAAGATGAAACTTCGTGTTTTGGATAATTTGAGGGTGCTGATTACAAATCCGGTCGCAGTATTGAGTTTCAGTCTCGTTTGACGAAAATAAAAAATTTCGATTCTTTCAGATCCTCGAGATTTCCTAAAGAATCTAAATTCTTTATTTGGCTTTCTACTAAGCTGAAACTTCGTGTTTTGGACAACTTGAGGGTGCTGATTACAAATCCGGTCGCAGTATTGAGTTTCGGTCTCATTTGACGAAAATCTAAAATTTCGATTCTTTCAGATCTTCGAGATTTCCTAAAAAATCTAAATTCTTTATTTGGCTTTCTATTAAGATGAAACTTCGTCTTTGGATAACTTGAGGGTGCTGATTACAAATCCGGTCGCAGTTTTGAGCTTCAGTCTCGTTTGACAAAAATCAAAAATTTTGGATCTTTCGGATCTTCGAGATTTCCTAAAAAATCTAAATTCTTTATTTGGATTTCTACTAAGATAAAACTCCGTGTTTTGGATAACTTGAGGGTGCTGATTACAAATCCGGTCACAGTTTTGAGTTTCTGTCTCCTTTGACGAAAATCAAAAATTTCGGATCTTTCAGATCTTCGGGTTTACCTAAAAAATCTAAATTCTTTATTTGGATTTCTACTAAGATAAAACTCCGTGTTTTGGATAATTTGAGGGTGCTAATTGCAAATCCGGTTGCAGTTTTGAGTTTCTGTCTCCTTTGACGAAAATCAAAAATTTCGGGTCTTTCAGATCTTCGGGTTTACCTAAAAAATCTAAAATCTTTATTTAGCTTTCTACCAAGACGAAACTTCGTGTTTTGGATAATTGGAGGGTGCTGATTACAAATCCAGTCGCAGTTTTGAGTTTCAGTCTTATTTGACGAAAATCAAAAATTTCGGGTCTTTCAGATCTAAAAAATCTAAATTCTGTATTTGGCTTTCTACTAAGATGGAACTTCGTGTTTTGGATAATTTTTTTTTTTTTTATGGTCGGCCTCCCGCAAAGGCTGAAAGCCTATGGCGCTGTAGAAGCGCTGCGAGAGGACAAATGTCTGTTCACGTTAGATTTGAAACGCTGCAGGTTGTAGCCGTCGGGAAACAAATTCCCCGGCAGCTGATTCCACAGCGTCGAAGTTCTCCAAAAGAAGGAATGCTGGAGGAGACTGGTTCGGGGAGTAAGGACCTCGACCTGGTAAGGATGAGCTCGCAGAGCTTCTCTAGTATTCCTGGTCCGGACGGCCTTTGGTGTTATTATCTGGGAGAGCTCACTCGAACATCTTCCGTGATAGAATCTGTAAAACAGACATAGGTCAGCCACCCTCCTTCGATGTTCCAGGCTGTGGAGGTCCTTTGTGAGATTAGGCGTATCGATTAATCTAATTGCTCTTTTCTGGATAGTGTCCAGAAGCTTTAGAGAGTGCTTCGGAGCACATCCCCATACATGGGAGCAATACTCCAGCGATGGTCGGATCTGCGCCTTGTAGAGCAGCAGCAGTTGCTCTGGTGTATACAACTTCCTACATCGAAACAAAACTCCAAGCTTCTGGGATGCCGTTTTAGCAATACTGACAACGTGGTCGTGCCAGGACATGTTATTGTTGATGTTGATTCCCAAGAGCTTGACGGAAGGTGATTCGACTATGGGGTGACCCTCCATTTCCACCGTTGGTAAGCCATCGTGAGACTTCTTTGTCAGTGTTGTTGCCTGAGTTTTTTGTACGTTGAACTGTACTTTATTTGCTAATCCCCACTCTACAATTGTTTTAATATCTGCGTTGATCTGTGAGGCATGCTGCTGTCGCCGACGTACCGTCTCCTGGGATGATAGTGGTTTGCCTGGTTCCATGCACGACACTAATGTACTGTCATCTGCGAAGCTGTAGATTGGATTGGATGTTATTTCTAGCAGCTCGTTGATGTACAGCAGAAACAATGTAGGGGATAAGACAGATCCCTGAGGAACACCGGCGTTTATTGAAAATACGTCTGATGAACAGCCCTCGACTACAACAAATAGGGATCGATCGTTCAAAAAGCTATTCAGCCACTGGCGCAGGCCAGGTGGTAGTCCATAAGCAGCAAGCTTGGCCAGAAGTCCGTCATGCCACACTCTGTCGAAGGCTTTCGATATGTCAAGTGCAACAACACGGGATTCGCCATGTTTGTCTATTACTCTGTTCCACAAGTGAGTGACGTAGGCAAGGAGGTCACCTGTAGACCTGTGCTTGCGGAAGCCATACTGGCGATCATTTATGATGTCATTGTTGTCCAGGTATTTCAGGAGCTGTGTGTTAATGACAGTCTCCATAACCTTAGACATGATGCTGAGAAGAGCCACAGGTCTATAGTTGGTGGGATCAGTTTTTTTGCCTTTCTTAGGGATAGGTTGCACGCAGCCAATCTTCCACGAATCGGGAAACACGCCTCGTTGATACGAAAGTTTGAAGAGCTTGCAAAGAACAGGTGCAAGCTCAGCGGCACAGCGTTTAAGGACACTGGCTGGAATTTGGTCAGGACCAGTAGCTTTATTGGTGTTCAGTTCAGTTCAATTTGAGGGTGATGATTAAAAGTCCAGTCGCAGTTTTGAGTTTCATTCTCGTTTGACGAAAATCAAAAATTTCACATCTTTCAGATGTTCGGGTTTACCTAAAAAATCTAAATTCTTTATTTGGCTTTCTACTAAGATGAAACTTCGTGTTTTAGAACACTTGAGGGTGCTGATTACAAGTCCAGTTGCAGTTTTTACTTTCACTCTTATATGACGAAAATCAAAATTTTCGGGTCTTTCAGATCTTCGGGTTTACCTAAAAAATCTAAATTCTTTATTTGCATTTCTACTAAGATGAAACTTCGTGTTTTGGATAATTTGAGTGTGCTGATTACAAATGCAGTCGCAGTTTTGAGTTTCAGTCTTATTTGACGAAAATCAAAAATTTCGGATCTTTCAGATCTTCGAGTTTACCTAAAAAATCTAAATTTTTTTATTTGAATTTCTATTAAGATGAAACTTCGTGTTTTGGATAGTTTGGGGGTGCTGATTACAAATGCGGTCGCATTTTTAGTTTCAGTCTCGTTTAACGAAAATAAAAAAAATCATCTCTTTAGATTTACCTAAAAAGCTGAAATCTTTATTTGGCTTTCTATGTAGAAGAAACGTGTTTTGGATAATTTGAGAGTACTGATTACAAATCTGGAGACTAGATGTAGTCCAAAAATGTTCTGCTATCCTTCAGAAACTAGGACGCGCAGACACATTGGTGTACCAGGAAATGAGATGGCAACTCGCCTGGTTAGGATAGAGGCCAACAGCTTCCTCCTCAGCCCTGAATCAATGCCAGGAATTAGCAGGCACCAGGTGAGTGTTGCCCAGGCCATGCATGTGTTCCACCCCTTTTCGCTCTACTACACCGCCCATGGTGGTTAGCATGGGGCTCCTTTTGATTCACACATAGCACATAGCAAACTAGACCAATTATTATTTCCGGCGTGCCTGAGCTAGCTGGTGTTACCTACACAAACAACTTGTGCAGGTAATAACTCGGTAATCCCGGAAAACCGGCAAAAACGCAATAAAACAACCGAATAAGGTCTTGGAATTAATGACGTACACTCGACATTGGCAACGCGTATACAGAAAGTGGCTTAATCTTCTGCATAGGGATAGGTAACGCATCGGGAAGTAGCCGAAAAAGTGTGTGCATGTTTCTCGCATCAATTCGAAGAGTTGCGCTGCTGGTTTACTCTTTATGCTGTGGCATTGCTCTCCTTTCCATTCGCACATAGCACGGCTCCAAACTAGACCAATTATTATTTCCGGCATGCCTGAGCTAGCTGGCGTTTCTACTATCTGTCCCCGGCTTTGAGAGCCGGCAGCAGCAGCCGTTGAGGCTCACACCAGCACCAGCAGCAGCAGCCGCTGCCACGCCACTTTTATTTATACATTTCGTTACGTATCGTTAGCGCAAAGGGGCCAGACAGAGACGGAGATAGGGAACAGAGTGTCGAGCGGCTCAAAGAGACGCAACGCAGCGCCGAGCCGGAATTAGAGAACCGACACTAATTATCGCGCTGGTTTTGTCGCCGACGCCGACGGTGACAACGGTACAACTGGATGGCGTTCACGAATTTACCATCACAAGCCCTTTCTACTACCTACTACGAGATATCGGTTAGTTCGAAAGAAAAATTTGCGCTGTTGAGAATCGAATCTACATAGACTGGCAGCCAGCTAGCAACAGCACATACAAAGTGGCCTACAGGTGTTGATGCATGTGTAATATATCTTTCTGTTACACACTGCACTAAACTGGAGGCTTAGGGGAGCCCTGAGTAAAACCACTTCATACTTGAAACTTGGTGTATATTGATCTGACCTCGTTACAAACTCCAGATGAATCTTATATCTAACCCACATCCTATTGACATACTTAACACACTCGCTCTGTTTATAAACGATCTAAGTTAAACAAATATACGCTTATTTTCCAATATCTCGCGCCCCGAACTGGTAACCTCCTTACGAATTGGAGCAATACAATATACTGGGTGTTACCAGGTCCCTTCACTTTACTCATCTACATCACAACCCTTAATCTATTATAAATATACATATATGTATTTGTTGTATACATTGTATATAATGTATACAACAAACAACTAAAAATTGTTGGGTATGCGGTCAACACAACCAAAAACAGGGGGCTCAATTGAAGCAGTACTCTTCGTTTAAATCAAGCTTTCGAAAAATTCTATTTCCTTCATCAGGGTTTGAACATGTGAGGCTTAACAAAGAAAGCATGCTCATTTTCTTGGAACGTGGTAATTTCGTCGGCTACAACGCATTAAATAAATAACCATAGCAGTTGACGCCGCTATACAAAATAATAATAAGATGTAAACAAGGTGCAGCCAGAAAATGCCGCCAAAACCTACTGCCAGCGAGGTTTGAACCAGCGCATCCACAATTCTAGTCCGGCGCTCTACCAGCTGAGGCATGGCGGTCATGGCAACCCAGCAAAGTACGGGATGGTCACGCCAAATGACCGCTCCACTACCTCCATTTTTTGGTAGTACGGGGCATCTCGCATTTGTGTCGTCGAAGGAAACTATTCCTGCGCTAATTGACGGCCCAATGCCGCCATCTTCTGGTGGTACGAAACGGCTCGTATCTGTGTCATGGTTGGGCCAGTATGAATCTCCGACCACGTTGGACTCCGGACGCCATTAGGTTGAGCCAGTACAGACAGCACTGTGTAGAACGTCGGACTAGATTTTCGTATGCGCGGGTTCAAATCGCGCTGGCAGTTGGTTCTTTTTCTGGCATTTTCTGGTAACATCCTGATTTGACAGCCCGACATGCGGGCAAGAGTATAACAAGATGTGAGCAGTAGGACAAACTATAATTTGCACGCATCAACAAACCTCCTTTGGCTGCACACATAAAAAGAAATTCTCAAGTCAAGAATTGTGATATTCTTGTAAATACATACTCACAACAAGAATATCGATTGTCACTCTAAGAAAGAATATTTGATGAGAAAATTATAGAAAATTTGTATCAAGAATAATATACTTTTGATTTAGATACTTATTTTAAAGAAATATGCTCCGAAAGAAAATATAATTTTCTTTGCAACCAAGGCTATAATAATTTAATAACAAATATTTCGTAATTTTATATCAAGATTATCATTTTTCCCAGCGGTGCCCAGTTTACTTCTATCAAGAATATAGACAGCTTGCAAATGCGAACCTTCATTTACAATATGATAATCTTGGTTTGAAAATTAACGCTGTTTTACAAGTACACCCTATATTTGTATCAAGTAAATCATTTATTTGACGTCCACCAACGTCGGAGTGCGCAGGCGCGCAGTGTGTCACGGGTCAACTCTAACCTCTCCACCCTCTCTACTCAACAGCCTGTTGCCCGCCCGCGTCCACGCCGCCATTATCAATTTTCGGATTGTCGCATTTGCCGCCGCCTTTGGCACCGTAGCGTAATACCAGCATCCTGACTTCTGCATAATAGCACATAATAGTATCTAGTCAAACTATTAAATAAATTGCCATTGCCACGTGATACCCGTCATACCACCGTCAACCATCAGTCATCGAATCTGCCGCTAGTGCTGGTCCACCGCCATTTGTGTCGCGTCCAAGTTCCCATCAGCTTCCTTATCACTGGATCTATCCAACCATGAATGAGCTATTAAAAAAATTGGGATGCGAAGACCTGACTCAGGTGTTCCTAGATAAGTACTAAGTATATTAAATGTGAGAAATTTTGCAGAGCTATTTTTCCAGAAAAATTTCTACATCCTCAAAGAAGAGTTTGAATTCTCAAATTAATTAAAATTAATACTACTGCAGTTGAGCTGCTTGCGTCAGGTTTATGAAATGCTCCCAGTTAAGATTATGAAATGCTTCAGTCAAGATTATGAAATGCTTCGGTCAAGATTACCATATGCTTGATTTAAGATTTTGGTATTCTTACTATCAAGAATTTCCCAGTTTTGCATTGAAGATATTTTCTCAAGCTAACCCTTATATGGCCAAAGATATCGTATTCTCACTTTAAGATTAGCATAACTTTGCGCGTATAGGAAGTCATGATATACTTGAATTAAAGCATCTGCGCTCCATCTAAGAAATTATTTTTATGTGTGTACGAATTACATTTGATGATTACCAACTTTCGTAGCGGAAACGGCACGTGAAGAGGAAGAACTCAGCCAAAACAAAACAAAATACTATTCCATATTTGGTACCTTTCTTCAAAAAGCTCCGGACTAACTTTACCGCGTCTGTACGCCTGCATTTGAGCAGTAGCAGCAACAACAGTTTTGGGCACAGGTGGGCAGCCATAGCCGCCATGCCATCGCCAGTGCGGGCTCCGGTGTTCCGGACGATTTCAAAGCGCGCCCGGAAAGGCAGTGCTAGTGACAGCCACCGCACGACGACGGCAGCTCCGGCGCACCCCTAGGGGGCCCCAGGGGGTTGCCTGCCTGTACCGGCTACCTGCTCACGGCCATTTCTGCCTCACCCCCTTTTCGCTTTTGTAATTACCGCGCCCGCCGCCGCCGACTGTCTTTTCCGGAGTCTGGATATGCCCGGAAAGATGCCGGGTACAGTCACGCGCTATGAATCTGTGGTCTGGTTTTCTCTTCGTTATTCTACCTATATACAATGTTGATGAAGGGATTCTCGATGTATTTATGAAAGGATACGCTCTCAGTTTATTCACGTCGTTTTGAAAGAAAATAATCTCATCGAAAATGTGTATTAGCAAACTTTATTTATTCAAAATATTTTCCATAAGCAACACCAAAATGAATAAGATATACAGCAGCACCCCATGACGAGCACAAGCATATTTCCTTCATGCTCAAAATAAGGTTTGATGGGTCTTTGTCAGAATATCCCTGACCTTTTGAAGGTGTTTGATCACAAAAGTGCTTTAATACTCTACTAAACACTAGTTCTAGCATTTTACTATTTTTCATTTCATTTTTGTCATTGCTCCGCCGCCACTTACAAAAACTATATTCACAGGAAGAAGGTAGATGATTTTAAAGCCCCCACTCTCCACGGTGTACCGCTGACCCCAACACGGGAGGTCAAGTACCTGGGGGTGTTAATTGATAATAAACTCACATGGGCTTAGCATATCGACTATGTGTATAAAAAGTCTATAGCTACCATGTGCCAATTCCGTCGGGTAGTCTACGGAACCTGGGGCCTCAGACCCAAGGTTCTAAACGGGCTATATACAGCAGTAGTCAGATCTAGGATCCAATATGGCTGCTCGGTCTGGTGGCCGAGCGTAGAGAAGGTCTCTGTTAGGCTCAAGCTCGCAAAGATTCAGAGGCTTGCAGCAATGAGCATAACAGGTGCCACGAGGACAACACCCACTGCTGCCCTGGAGGTACTCTTGGGCTTGCCGCCTGTGCACCTCTGGATAAAAAGAGAGGCGATGTCGGCCTGCCTGAGAATGCGTGACGGGGGAACGTGGGTAGCACGAGAACCATTAGTTGGTCACATCAGAATAGAGCGATTCGCGGAGAGCAATATCCCAATATCGTCATTCAGGGTGGAAAAAGCTAAAGACATCTTAAATTTAGATAATGGATTCTCACTAGTCATCCCGGAAAGAGACGACTGGATGAGAGGGAAAGTTTCCGCCCAATAGTCTGGTATGCTTCACTGACGGATCGCTCTTAAAGGAGTCAGGATCCGGGGGAGCGGGCTTCTGTCTGGAGGGTAAAGAAGTGCGGCGGAGCTTCGCTCTGGGAACCTGCATGACTGTCTTCCAGGCGGAAGCGTATGCGATATTGATGGCGGCATACTCCACGGAAGTCGAAAATTGTTCTGAACAGAGCATATATATATATGCTCTGACAGCCAATCAGCTCTGAAAGCGGTGGCAGCTCCGAGGGCCAGATCAGCTCTGGCACAAGAATGCTCTGCCGCCCTTCAGAAGTTAGCAAGCCATAAGAGGGTGACCCTACTGTGGGTCCCCGGACATATTGGTATATCGGGTAACGAGAGAGCGGACCGATTAGCTAGGATAGGGGCCAGCAGTTCCTGCATCGGCCCAGAACCTATGCTGGGAATTAGTAGACGCCAGGTCAATGTGGCCCTGGACAACTGGGCCTACAAGGAACTGGCGAAAGCCTGGTTAGAGAGAGACGACTGCAGGCAAGCCAAAAGATTCATAGCAGACCCTGATAGGGGCCGAACGCAATGGCTTTTGAATAAAGGCAGAGTGACGCTCACCATTCTGGTGGGGGTTCTCACTGGCCATTGCCGGCTGTATAGACATTTGTCACTTATGAGAGTGGTAGCGGACCCCATTTGCTCCAGATGCTGGAAGGAGGACGAGACAGCGTTCCACTTGGGCAGATGAGCAGTTTATCGCAACCTTACGGTTCAGATATTTGGCACAACGGAGTTTGGGGAGGAGCCACTATATTCAGCGAAATGGTCGGACAACTGACTTTCGTCAGGAGGTCTGGTAGGTTCGACAAGGAGCTTTCTAGTGTGTAGAATGTTAGTGTTTTCAGTGATTGGTTCAGTGGGGTTGGCAAAAAGGGCCAAAGGTGGCCTACTTGTCTGGCTTCGCCACCCCATCACTACTACTACTACTACTACTACTACTACTACTACTACTACTACTACTACTACTACTACTACTACTACTACTACTACAAAAACTATAAAACCTTTTTGTTCTCAACCTAGTATAAACCTACTATCAAAAATTCGTAGCCATAAGAGCTGTACTGTCGGAGTTATGGATGGATCAAAGATTATCAGGCAAACAGAACTAAACACACGGTTTTTCGTGGTATCTATATGTTGTCAAACATCCAGAAAACCTTTTATTTCACCTAGAGGCGTGGGAAGTGAAAAAAAAAACAGTAAAACCATATCTCATCAAACAGCTTGTTGACAACCAACGAAGTGAAAGTCTCCGCAGCATTCGACACGGCACTTCGAATCTCCTGACGATTTTTACACGGCATAAAAAACTTTCGCCGTCCATGTTCGAATGCGGCGCGGCCGATTGTAGATGCGTCCGACGTACTCGCGTCTATTTATCCACATCAAAGCATAAAAATCTTATTAGCGCGCCGATATCGGAAATCCATCTAGAGGCAAAGAAAGCCCGGTGGCTTCCATAAAACGGGCAATTACGGCGGCCGTTCCAGGTTTTTTCCGCCGCCGTTGAAATTTATAGGCGGCGCGCGTTTTTGCGCGCCGCGTCGCGTCGTCATTCTCACCGTGCGCGGCTCTGCCGGGACAGATAAAATCCGATTGGTCCTTGGCGACGCGCCACCATCTCGAAAACCGACGCGAAAACACGTAAAACGCCCATAAGCGGATTTCTGGTGCAGTTCCACTTTTTTCTCTCGCCTATTACTCTCTCCATACTCGCGGAAAAATGCTTGTTCTCGTTGCCTTTGCCATCCCAAGCTTCCGAAGAAGTATTTCGCCTGATAAAGCTATCAGATCTGCTTTTCTCAGCCTCTACAGTTCCAGCATCAACATTTTCTGCTGGTCCTTAGATTAAAATGCAATCATCCATTATAGAATCTCTCTTCAGGTCTCTTGTTTACTTTTTTTGCACCTATTACGCTCTCCATACTCGCGGAAAAATGCTTGTTGTCGTTGCCTTTGCCATTCGAAGCTTCCGAAGAAGTATTTCGCCTGATAAAGCTATCAGATCTGCTTTTCTCAGCCTCTACAGTTCCAGCATCAACATTTTCTGCTGGTCCTTAGATTAGAATGCAATCATCCATTATAGAATCTCTCTTCAGGTCTCTTGTTTACTTTTTTCGCAACTATTACTCTCTCCATACTCGCGGAAAAATGCTTGTTCTCGTTGCCTTTGCCATCCGAAGCTTCCGATCAAGTATTTCGCCTGATAAAGCTATCAGATCTGCTTTTCTCAGCCTCTATAGTTCCAGCATCAACATTTTCTGCTGGTCCTTAGATTAAAATGCAATTATAGAATCTCTCTTCAGGTCTCTTGTTTACTTTTTTCGCAACTATTACTCTCTCCATACTCGCGGAAAAATGCTTGTTCTCGTTGCCTTTGCCATCCCAAGCTTCCGAAGAAGTATTTCGCCTGATAAAGCTATCAGATCTGCTTTTCTCAGCCTCTACAGTTCCAGCATCAACATTTTCTGCTGGTCCTTAGATTAAAATGCAATCATCCATTATAGAATCTCTCTTCAGGTCTCTTGTTTACTTTTTTTGCACCTATTACGCTCTCCATACTCGCGGAAAAATGCTTGTTGTCGTTGCCTTTGCCATTCGAAGCTTCCGAAGAAGTATTTCGCCTGATAAAGCTATCAGATCTGCTTTTCTCAGCCTCTACAGTTCCAGCATCAACATTTTCTGCTGGTCCTTAGATTAGAATGCAATCATCCATTATAGAATCTCTCTTCAGGTCTCTTGTTTACTTTTTTCGCAACTATTACTCTCTCCATACTCGCGGAAAAATGCTTGTTCTCGTTGCCTTTGCCATCCGAAGCTTCCGATCAAGTATTTCGCCTGATAAAGCTATCAGATCTGCTTTTCTCAGCCTCTATAGTTCCAGCATCAACATTTTCTGCTGGTCCTTAGATTAAAATGCAATTATAGAATCTCTCTTCAGGTCTCTTGTTTACTTTTTTCGCAACTATTACTCTCTCCATACTCGCGGAAAAATGCTTGTTCTCGTTGCCTTTGCCATCTCAAGCTTCCGAAGAAGTATTTCGCCTGATAAAGCTATCAGATCTGCTTTTCTCAGCCTCTACAGTTCTAGCATCAACATTTTCTGCTGGTCCTTAGATTAAAATGCAATCATCCATTATAGAATCTCTCTTCAGGTCTCTTGTTTACTTTTTTTGCACCTATTACGCTCTCCATACTCGCGGAAAAATGCTTGTTCTCGTTGCCTTTGCCATCCCAAGCTTCCGAAGAAGTATTTCGCCTGATAAAGCTATCAGATCTGCTTTTCTCAGCCTCTACAGTTCCAGCATCAACATTTTCTGCTGGTCCTTAGATTAGAATGCAATCATCCATTATAGAATCTCTCTTCAGGTCTCTTGTTTACTTTTTTTGCACCTATTACGCTCTCCATACTCGCGGAAAAATGCTTGTTCTCGTTGCCTTTGCCATCTCAAGCTTCCGAAGAAGTATTTCGCCTGATAAAGCTATCAGATCTGCTTTTCTCAGCCTCCACAGTTCCAGCATCAATATTTGCTCCTGGTCTTTAGATAGCTTAAAAAATACTGCAGTGCACTCCATTGCTTTCATAATATCCAATACTTCATATTGTAACATACTGTATATTATGGTATCCGTGTATTGTGTATTAGTTGTCATGCATGATGTACTAAGTGTAAAGTCATAGTGTTAGGTTAGATCTTTGACGTGTAGACGTCATCGAATCGTCTAGAGTTTTCTAGAATGACGGATTGACATTCTCGAATGTCATCGAATTCTCTAGATGGTTCGATGAAGTGTATATAAGGCGGCACGGGTAGCGTGGAGTAGTTCAGTTCAGTTGAGTTGAGTTGAGTTCTAGTTGAGATAAGGTCAAGAGATATTAGAGAGTTTTTGGTCCGCACATGTTTCACTGAAATCGTGGTTATCGTTATTTGGAGTCTGCGCAATAACGATTTGACACACAGTTAACTTTATTAAACATAACGGACGTGGTTAATTACGTCAGATTAGCGGTATCGTTATTTGTGCTTTTATGGTTATTTTTATGTGATATTTGCTACGTCATCGTATATATATACACTAATTCAATAATCTCCTCCATACTTTTCTAAATTATAATTTATCTCGCAATCGACGTCTAGGGCACAATCCGTTCTAATCGCGTGTTTTGTTTAGAATGTCCAAATTAACCTGAAATTCCTACACTTGTCAACGGTGACAGTACTGACAGTTCGATTCCTTAAAGTCTGACGCGTCCAAAAACTCTACATTTTGCGACGAAAAGTTATCGTTATTAACGTCAAAGTTAACCATAACCATAACGAAATTGTCGTTTGCCGTGACTGACCAAAAACTCTCTATTGTAGCAAGTTGTGAAGTAAAACTGTGAAAGTTACGTCCAGTTTGATTCCCTGGCTGAAGAAAAAGAGGCCGTCGTGACAATATATTCGTTAAAATGCAATCATCCATTATAGAATGTCTTTTCAGGTCTCTTATTTACTTGTTCGTTCAAAATTGGTTGTTCTTGTTATTACCGTTATCACATCTGTTCTGTGAGGTATTTGCTTCTTAGATACTAATGACTTTAATTTCTCAGCCTCAGCAGTTCTATCAATATTTGCTCCTGGTCTTTAGATAGCTTAAAAATACTACAGCCCATCGCTTCCAATACTTAATACTACTTCCTGTCTTTCATTAAAATGTAGTCATCCATTATAGAATGTCTCTTCGGTTTACGTCTTCCTCGCTACTTTCCCCATATTAGTGGAAACATGCTTATTATCATTATCACATCGGTTCTGTAGAGTATTTGCTTTTTGACTCCAGATAGCTCAAAAATACTCGCACATTTTGATGTTCAGTTGTTCATCGTTTCAAATACTCGAATTCTACTTAATGCAACTTCTAAAATTTATCGTGTGGTTGTCAGCAGTTTACCATTAGAACAATGAAACTATTTACTGTCTCTCATTAAAATGCAGTCATCCACTACGCAAAGACTAGCTACCTGCGAACTTTTGGTGCAGTTCCACTTTTTTCTCGCCTATTACTCTCTCCATACTCGCGGAAAAATGCTTGTTCTCGTTGCCTTTGCCATCCCAAGCTTCCGAAGAAGTATTTCGCCTGATAAAGCTATCAGATCTGCTCTATAGTATCTGCTTTTCTTGACTTACTCAATTCCCACAAAGCATTTGCTTCTTGTTTTTAGGTAGCTCAAAAAATATTCACAGCTCTTGATGTATTCACTTCATTGCTTCTAACACTCAATAATAATACACTGTATACAGCCTGAGACTTCAAGAGAGATTTTCAATACCATACTTCTTGTCGTTTCGAGATTTGGTAGACGGACGATTGTGCTCTGTCAATGTTCAAGCTCAGATCTGCTTTTCTCAGCCTCCATCACAGTTCCAGCATCAACATTTGCTCCTGGTTCTTAGATGGCTTAAAAATACTGCAGGTCATTCCATTGCTTCTAATATCCAATACTATTTGTAATTTTCATTAAAATGCAAATATCCATTATAGAATGTCTCTTCATGCCTCCTGTTTACTTTTTAGCACCTCTCTCTCTCTCTCTCCATACTCTTGTGGAAAATTTATTGTTCTTGTTATTATCGTTATCACATCGGTGCTGTAGGTTATTTGCTTCTTGTCTTCAAATAGCTAAAAAATACTCGCACATTTTGAGGAATGATAATGTGCAGCTCACTGTTTATAATACCCAATACTAAATACTTTAATTTCTCAGCCTCCATCGGTTACATCAATATTTACTCATGGTTTTTTTCACTACTTTCCCCATATTAGTGGAAACGTGCTTATTATCTATCGGTCAAGCCGGCGCCACATATGCGGGTATTTGCCGAATATCAATATTCGCCGTTTTTCTACCTTGCTCGCCGAATAGCGAGCACGTATCGCCCTTTAAGCCGGCGCCACACATGCGGTATTCGGCGAGCAACCAACCCCGATTATTTGCTATTCGGCTAAAGGGCGATACGTGCTCGCTATTCGGCAAGCAAGGTTGAAAAAACGGCGAATATTGATATTCGGCAAATACCCGCATATGTGGCACCGGCTTCAGCTGAATAGCATATAATCGGGGTTCGTTGCTCGCCGAATACCGCATATGTGGCGCCGGTTTTATTAGCCGAATAGCAAATAATCAGGGTTCGTTGCTTACTGAATCCCGCATATGTGGCGCCGGCTTTAGATACATATCGCATATTCCTAAAAACTTGTTTGCTGCCAACTGGTTTATTTTGGGCAAAAAATTCAAGAGACACTTTTTGTTTAGAATAAAACAGGCTATCGGAAATAAATTTTTAAATGGTAAACAAATAATAAGACAAAAAGTTGCATTGGAAATAAATTTGAGGGGTTGCGTTTTCCATCCCTACAACCATGGGGTAAACCAAATAAATTATTGGCTAGGTGTCTTTTTGGTAGTAGAAAATGTCAAGTTAATTTGATTATAACATGTACCCCTACAGTTAAATTATTTTGGTAGTGTTTCATAACGGTAGTGGTACAGTCCTTTAAGTACCTGTAGCTCTTGAATTAATCACTTTAGACCCAAAGTGTGCTAGATGGTTGGAATTGTTTTATCGGGAGAAACACAGAAAGGCACAAATATACAGGATTTCCCATTAATAATTTTGAATCGGACGTCACGTGACCAAAAACAAATACCTCATGGCTAACGCAATAATAAAAAAAGGTACAACATTTGCTCAAATTTATATCCCCAAAATTATAATTCTACTACCCAGTTCCGATATATTGCTTGTCTTAATCGTCATGGGACACCCTGTATAATAAATTTCCTAGTATCCTTTGTACCTACTCGTACTTCGAAAAGTTTTTGACTAACATAAACGAGGATTACTGAGTTTTCACAATAAAATGGAGTACAACAACAAAAAGGTGAAGCCTAAAGGCGTTCTAACAATCCTTGCTTATAAATGTATTTGTATTTGTAGTTGTTGGGTTTTTAGGCCGGCGTCGTTTAGCGTTAAGGCTTGACGTTTCGCCACCACGAGTGGATGGCATCTTCAGAAGCTATTTCACCTCGGCGACTTCCAAAATACTGACGGCTGGTGGATCTGCACCTCTATTTATACCTGCTAAAGGTGACGTGGCCCAACCAGGTAGCGTTGGTAACCCCGCCCCTTCGCGATATGGTAGTGTCTTCAGGTCCTTTAGGATGGATACCCATGTCCGGTTGACTTTCTGTGTTTCTTCTTTTCTATTGAAATTATTATGTTTTTGTATTTCGATGGCTTCTCTTTGAAGTCTGCCATGGTATGAAGACGTTGCGGCAAGAACCTGAGTTTCTTTAAACTTGATCCTGTGACTTCCCTCCTTAATCGCATGTTCGGCTACCGCTAATTTGTCCGTATGGCCTAGTCGACAGCTAGCCTTATGTTCTGCAATTCTTGTGTTTATAGATCGTTTCGTTGTTCCTATGTATACACTCCCACATGTGCATTGTGCATGGTATGCGATAAACCTCCGGTGTTGTGAGTGGGTCTCTTTTATCCTTCACCGTTCTCAAATATTCCTGTATCTTTCTTGTGGGCTTGTAGATGGTCTTGACGTTTTCCTTTCGTAACATTTTTCCTATTCTGTCTGTTATTCCAGGCACATAGAGTAGAAAAGCTTTTGCTATCGGTTTAGGTTCTGGTTTTGCCCTATTTCTTCTCATTGTTCTTGTTATTTCATTTTCTGTGTAACTTTGCCTTAAGAGCATTCCTTAGATGTTCTAGTTCGGTGTCGAGTTCTTCTGGTTCGCACACTATTCTAGCCCGTTCTGTCAAAGTTCTAATAATTCCGTACCTCTGAGATGAGATGAGATGAGATGCTTATAAATCTGCCATCACATCCTGATCCGGCCCTGTACAAATGCACTTCCGCGGATTCATCATTTCTTCAGTCACGTTGTCCGTGCATCTTCCTTCCATGCCATGCCGTACGGCTGCCATGTGTGCAAATTACGTATTAATAATAAACTGAAAACCGAAAGGCGAGATTGAATTCTGTGGTCAGACGAGACCGTGATTGGAACATGCCGGGCATCTCTATGCTGCTGAACATTTTTCGTGTGGTTGCTTTCATCTCTTTATGCGGTACTGTTTCGAGCATATCCGTATATTTTATTCGAGGTTCTACTCTATCTCAGTCTTGCTTATTGTATCGCGGTTTGGAAATGACATGTCGCTACTTACGGTTTGGTTGGACGGTCGGTGTGCAAGTGTGATGGTTACTTACCTGTAACAGAAAAAAAAAATATTAGTATGATAAAGAATGAATCAATAAACAGTTAAACAAAAATTCAGCTACCTCTGTAGAGTTTATTTAATTATAAAATATATAAGAATGGCTACAGAAGCATGTGAAACGTTAGTAAACTACTTGTTTATGGGCTAAGAAAGCGTAAAGAAATAACAACAGGATAAGTTCACTCTTATAGGCATGTTATATTTACTGATGGCTCCAAGTCTGAACTGGGGGCAGGAGCGGGAGTAGTGGGTACCAATCCAAGAGTTGAAATTTCAGTCAACCTTCCAAGCAGAAATGATTGTCTTAGGGCTGGGAGTCAGGGAACCAATCAAAAGGCCTCTAACAAACAGATCTGTAAAAATATTTTCAGGCAGCCAGGCTGCTTTGAAAGCACTGTGCTCCAGTCGGGTTGATTCAAGACTGGTATGGAACTGCATGCACCTCCTCAACAAACTCGGAACGGGAAACAGGGTAACCCTGATTTGGGTTCCGGGTCACAGCGGAGTGGAAGGCAATGTATTGGCCGACGCACTAGCAAAATGGGGAACTGAATCTGTGTTCATAGGACCAGAACCATTCGCAGGCATTGCAAAAAGCACCGCTAAAAAGACCATCTCGGACTGGGCAGTGAGGAAAGCACTCCTGAACTGGCGAGATACACCAGGGCTACTGCACTCGAAGGCGTTTATAAGATACCCCTCGAGTCAGGCCCCCCCGAGAATCATGGAATGTAATAGGTACGACCTCCGCATTCTGGTTGGTCTGCTGAAGGGACATGAACGTCTAAGGTACCATATGCGGAAGTTGGGTCTTGAACAAACTTCAAACTGTCGCTTCTGCTACGTGGAGGACGAAACAGCGGAGCATATTCTTTGCTCCTGTCTAGTACTGGATAATGCTAGGTTCCAGACATTCGGATTTGCCCAACTGGAACCACATGACTTCAAGGAAGTTTCACCCACCCTTCACGTTGATCGCCTTCGTAAAGAGCTGCAGACTGTACGGTGAACTCTAAAAAGGTGTGAGCCACAATAGACACAATTGAGTCGCAGTGGAAGGAGGCAGCTCTGCCCCACTCACTTTCAACCTAAACTAACCTATAGGCATGTTAAAGTAAACAGTATTTTCAAAAACAACATCCAATAATTTGGGATTCTCTGCAGGTCTGCCTTAACGTTGGTTCAATTTGCATTGTACAATTACCGGGCCTTAATGCTCCAAAGGCCCAATTTCACAATCGGTAGTTAACTAGAGGTTAAAAGAAAACTAGTGGTTAGCGAACACTTTGCATTTCATAATTGGCGGTTTACGTCAAAAAGTCTGGTTATCCAGTAGTTAAGTTAACCCAAGGATAAAGTATGGGTTATCTCTGACGTTTGTTGTGGTCAACCGATGACACATAAGCTTGCCTTGGAGATTATAAAAACATGAACTTTGACATTGACGTCTAAGACGTCGATGGATTTTGATTATACAGGGTTGGGATATAGTATGGAACCAAGCAAATAACTTTGGAACGGAAAGAGTAATATTGCTGAAAATTTGCAGGCAAGTGTAGTGACGTCTAGTGCATCCGAAGACATTATGTTAGCTATGAATGTACTTCCGGTTTAACCGGAAGTACCGTCAACTTTTTTAATTTAAATGGGACACCCTGTATATTTTTACAGATTTTAATTCATATTTTTTTCCGAATACGTCCATAGTGGGTTTAGCATTAGTTTCTGTAAAAAAGGGAAAGATAAAGCTTCTTTATCATTTCAGGTGTTTAAAATGCCGGTCATTCAAAGTCGATTTTGGCGATCGCGTGAGAACTCACAAAGAAGTGTATCAACTTTTAATAATTTACGTCCCGACAGGGATCTTATAACACGTTTGACGATGACTAAAATACAAAAAAAAAATACAAAAAAATTCAAACGGGAAGACCGCAGACCGCCACGGACGAATTTGTGAGACAAATTTTTTAAGAAACAAATACTAAACCCACTATGGGCGGAAAAAAAAGATGAATTAAAATCTGCAAAAATATACAGGGTGTCCCATTTAAATTAAAAAAGTTGACGGTACTTCCGGTTAAACCGGAAGTACATTAATAGCTAGCATGATGTCTTCGGATGCATTAGATGTCACTACACTTGCCTGCAAATTTTCAGCAATATCACTCTTTCCGTTCCAAAGTTATTTGCTTGGTTCCATACTATACCCCAACCCTGTATAATCAAAATCCATCGACGTCTTAGACGTCAATGTCAAAGTTCATGTTTTTATAATCTCCAAGGCAAGCTTATGTGTCATCGGTTGACCACAACAAACGTCAGAGATAATCCATACTTTATCCTTGGGTTAACACAACTACTGTATAACCAGAGTTTTTTACGTAAACCGCCGATTATGAAACGCAAAGTGTTCGCTAACCACTAGTTTTCTTTTAATCTCTAGTTAACTACCGATTGTGACATCCTGTAGTCTTTTATGACACAAGTCAAAACTATGAACACAGAGGTTAGGTGGATTTGTCAAAGAGTTAGGTTGTATTCACCGAACACAATTATGGCAGTTATTTGAGACCCATCCATGCTGCCAACCTGAAGATAAATAAGCCACACCACTGGTTTTGTTTACGAAACAGAGCGATCCGATAACTACCGGTTAACTTCCATCTGTCGGTTAAGTGACTACTAGGGGTTACCAATGATTGGAAACTGGGCCTAAGGGGTCATAAATAATGTAAAGGAAGGCTGATCTGGGTATTTAGAACACAATATACATATAATGAATAACTAAAAACTGCATTTTTTTCTTCAACCTTCTGCGCCCATGTTTGCTGGTGCATCCATCCAGGCAGCCGTAGCCTGGAGAAAGGGTGGCGTGTGGGGGGGCTGCTCCCCCCTGAGCGCTCCGGCGCTTCGTGTCGACACAATGCGCCCTAATTAGGGCTCGGCTTTGTTCTAATTCACGGCGCGAGCGATTTTTTTCCAGTTTTGTTCCCTGAAATTAGCGCGTCGCCGCCGTCTGTACGTCCATCGTCGTTTTGTGCGGCGCTGAATGCTCGACGCCCGCGCGTCGCCGCTCGGCGTCGGCCGCTTTTTAATTAGCAAAGCAACATCTGTGTTCTGTTCTGTTCTGTTTCGGTGTTCTGTGTTCTGACGTGTCGCGCGCCGCCATCAACGCCACCAGACCGGCGAAATAAAAGACGAACGTCGGACATGCCACGCCGCCCTGGATCGGAAGACGACAAGACAGAAGCGTTTGCGATCGGGGGGCTAGGGGATCGTGAAACATGTGTCGTACAACATTAGAGGCGGATTTACTCAACTTAATTCAAGCTGCAAACGAGTGCAAATAAATCGTGGCAACTTGTAATCTGAATCTCCCAAAAGTAACATTATAATATAATGCCGCAAAAAATCTAATCCACAAATACATCCCCTCCATCCCTATCCCCCGACGAATATTCTTCTTGTTGATCAGATCAAGCAAAATAAAATAAAAAGGTGACAGCCGTAATCTGGACTTCACCTCCCCCAAAAAAAACCAAATCCTGGATACGTGCCTGGCTGGTTTTGGGCTGACCTGTTTTATCAGGATATCTTAAGAGAACACCTTGAACGACGGCGACGCCAACAATCCATAATTTCTGGTAATTGCTCTGTCGGGTGACATTCGGTTCAGCGGTATAAACCACTATTAAATTACTCAGGATATGAAATTCCATATTGATCAATAACCGAATAAAGATTTTAAACTTTTTGAGTTGATACTAAAAATCACGGGTGTAAGAATTTTTTTATGTTCGTCCTGGGAGGCTGAAACTCAAAACATCAGTCAGATTTGTAATCACCACCCTCAAATTATCCAGAATAGGCTTTCTGAGGTGAAACTGAAAATCAAAGGTGTCGGAAACTATTGTTTTGCGTGACTGAAACTCAAAACATCGGCCGGATTTGTAATCAGCACCTTCAAGTCATCCAGGATACAGAAGTTCATATTGATAAAGAGTCGATTAAAGATTTTAGACTTTTTGGGGTGAAACTGAAAATCAAAGGTATCGGAAATTTTTGACTTTCGTTCTGCGAGACTGAAACTCAAAACATCGGCCGGATTTGTAATCAGCACCTTCAAATCATCCAGGATACAGAAGTTCATATTGATAAAAAGTCAATTAAAGATTTTAGACCTTTTGAGGCGCAACTGAAAATCAAGGGTGTAGGAAATTTTTTATTTTCGTTCTGCGAGACTGAAATTCAAAACATCGGCCGCATTTGTAATAACCACCCTCTAATTATCCAGGATACGGAAGTTTATATTAATAAAAAGTTGATTAAAGACTTTAGACTTTTTGAGGTTAAACTGAAAATCAAGGGTATCTGAAATTTTTGACTTTCGTTCTGCGAGACTGAAACTCAAAACATCGACCGGATTTGTAATTACCACCCTCTAATTATCCAGGATACGGAAGTTCATATTGATAAAAAGTTGATTAAAGGTTTTAGACTTTTTGAGGTGAAACTGAAAATCAAAGGTGTTGGAAATTTTTGACTTTCGTTCTGCGTGACTGAAACTCAAAACATCGGCGGAAATTGTAGTCACCACCCTCAAACCATCAAGGATACAGAAGTTCATATTGATAAAAAGTCGATTAAAGATTTTAGACTAGTTGAGGTGGAACTGAAAATCAAGGGTGTCGGAAATTTTTGATGTTCGTTCTGCGTGACTGACGCTCAAAACATCGGCCGGATTTGTAATCACCACCCTCAAATTATCTAAGATACGGAGTTTCATATTGATAAAAACGCGATTAAAGATTTTAGACTTTTTGAGGTGAAACTGAAAATCAAAGGTATCGGAAATTTTTGACTTTCGTTCTGTGTGACTGAAACTCAAAACATCGGCCAGATTTGTAATCACCACCCTCAAATTATCCAGAATACGGAAGTTCATATTCATAAAAAGTCAATTAAAGATTTTAGACTTTTTGAGGTGAAACTGAAAATCAAAGATGTCGGAAATTTTTGACTTTCGTTCTGTGTGACTGAAACTCAAAACACCGGCCAGATTTATAATCACCACCCTCAAATTATCCAGAATACGGAAGTTCATATTCATAAAAAGTCAATGAAAGATTTTAGACTTTTTGAGGTGAAACTGAAAATCAAAGGTGTCGGAAATTTTTGACTTTCGTTCTGTGTGACTGAAACTCAAAACATCGGCCAGATTTGTAATCACCACCCTCAAATTATCCAGAATACGGAAGTTCATATTCATAAAAAGTCAATGAAAGATTTTAGACTTTTTGAGGTGAAACTGAAAATCAAAGGTGTCGGAAATTTTTGACTTTCGTTCTGTGTCACTGAAACTCAAAACATCGGCCAGATTTGTAATCACCACCCTCAAATTATCCAGAATACGGAAGTTCATATTCATAAAAAGTCAATGAAAGATTTTAGGCTTTTTGAGGTGAAACTGAAAATCAAAGGTGTCGGAAATTTTTGACTTTCGTTCTGTGTGACTGAAACTCAAAACACCGGCCAGATTTATAATCACCACCCTCAAATTATCCAGAATACGGAAGTTCATATTCATAAAAAGTCAATGAAAGATTTTAGACTTTTTGAGGTGAAACTGAAAATCAAAGGTGTCGGAAATTTTTGACTTTCGTTCTGTGTCACTGAAACTCAAAACATCGGCCAGATTTGTAATCACCACCCTCAAATTATCCAGAATACGGAAGTTCATATTCATAAAAAGTCAATTAAAGATTTTAGACTTTTTGAGGTGAAACTGAAAATCAAAGGTATCGGAAATTTTTGACTTTCGTTCTGTGTGACTGAAACTCAAAACACCGGCCAGATTTATAATCACCACCCTCAAATTATCCAGAATACGGAAGTTCATATTCATAAAAAGTCAATTAAAGATTTTAGACTTTTTGAGGTGGAACTGAAAATCAAGGGTGTCGGAAATTTTTGACTTTCGTTCCGCGAGACTAAAACTCAAAACATCGGCCATATTTGTAATCACCACCCTCAAATCATCCAGGATACAGAAGTTCATATTGATAGAAAATCGAATAAAGATTATAGACTTTTTGAGGTAAATGATGATATTGCCAGTTGCCTCTGATATTATATTATATTTTTAACCTGTTCGAATGGAGTCGACAAATAAACATACTTGTCAATCTGCACAGCCAGGAGATTCTGCGACACAAATTATCCAGCACGTTCTGCATTGGATGAGCAACAGCAGCGGCAGATGTGTCTTTGACGGTATGATCGCTCATTAGCTGGAATAATTGGGTGCTTCGCTATGCGATGCAATCTTTCAGAAGCGATGCTAGTTCAGATAACGCCAACACCTTCACGATCATTAACCTAATGCAAACGCCGACGCACACATGTCAACAAACGATTATCTGAAGACGACTTGCACCTATGTATACTTGTTCGGTTATTGTCAAGGCGTAACGCAGTGTTGCCACTTGATGGCCTCACAGGCAATGCATTCTTGGTTTGGCCAGTAATTTCTTTCACGTAAGAGATATATCCCAGTAGAGTCGACGTTTCATAACCATGGATGAAACATGGATCCGTCACTGGCTCCCAAGAAGGCGGTCATGATCCGATGAGCTGTTGGTTCGCGCTTCATCTGCAGGCAGCGTCATGGTGTCAATTTTTTTAGATCCCGAGATAAAAATCTAAATCTTGGGATTTCGGGATTAACCTTACATCTGACAGTTTGAAATTACAAGTGACGGATTGGAAAATTAACTCGACCGTTTTGAATTATCACTTGACGCTTTAGAAACTGCAGCTGGTAAAGGTGTAGTTGACTTGCAGGAACAAGTCTGATGGTAGACAACGATTGCCGATCCAGCGCTCACTCTTCATTTGCGTTAATTTTAAAGTATATATCCTACAAAAATTAATTCCAAATGATTTATGATAATCAATGACATGATCTCCTACATTGTTGTCAAGAAGTGCGCACCGGAGCTCGCTCCCATATTTACCCGCCTCTTTCGGATGTCTTACGATTCCGGCATTTTCCAAAAAGACTGGAAAACAGCTTGCATCCAGCCGGTGCCAAAAAAGGGATCCAAAACTGATCCGACCAACTACAGACCTATAGCTCTGCTTTCTGTAATCAGTAAAGTGATGGAGAGATGCGTCAACCAAGAGCTCATTAAATACCTAGAGCTCCATCACTTAATCAACGACAGACAATATGGTTTCCGACACCAAAGATCAACTGGAGATCTCCTGGCTTACAGCACACATGTGTGGAGCAAACTCATCCAGTCATTTGGCGAGGCTCACGTCGTTGCTCTCGATATTTCAAAGGCATTCGATCAACTGTGGCTTGCAGCTCCCCTAAACAAGCTCCCGTCTTATGGGCTCCCTGTTAAGCTCTGCGGTTGACTCGCAGACTTTCTCTCAGGTCGGAAAATCTCTGTCGTGGTAGACGGCTTTTCCTCTTCTTTCCATAGCATCAATGCCGGGGTTCCGCAGGGATCGGTATTGGCTCCGACATTGTTTCTGCTTCATTCAATGATCTATTCTCTAGCACTACAAACCCAATCCACAGTTTTGCGGATGACAGTACGCTGCATGCAGGCATCATAAGCAATAGACCGATCTCTGTGGTCGAGCTGGAAAGCAGAAAACTGGCAGTGGCAGCTTCACTTTCAAAGGACCTCGATACCATTACCGCTTGGGGACTTAAGAATATGGTTAAATTTAATGCCTCCAAGACCCAGTATTGTACGCTATCAAACAAGAAGTGCCCAAGCCAACACCAGGTTCTGATGAACAACCAGGCTCTGCCAAGGAATCACTCATTCAAGCTGTTAGGAGTCAACATTACAGAAAATCTGATCTGGCACGAACACGTCGCGTCAATTGCAACAGCTGCTGGTAAAAAGCTTGGATACCTATTTAGAACCAGACAGTATTTCTCACCATGTAACCTCCTCACGCTATATAAAGCCCAGATAAGACCTTGCCTGGAGTATTGCTCTCATGTCTGGGGAGCTGCTGCCCCTACTACCCTGTACATACTAGATGCCGTCCAGAGAAGGGCAATTCGACTAATTGGCGATCCGGCCTTAACGCGCCACTTTCAGTCACTTTCTCACCGGCGTATTGTTGGTGACCTCTCACTCTTCTACCGATATTCCAACGGAATCTGCTCCTCTGAGCTATCCTCTATCGTTCCGCCGCTCACTGCTCCTATCAGACGTACCCGTGCGACCGCTGCATCTCATCCTAAGACGGTCGTTCTTCATACATCAAGAACTGAGCGGTACAACCGCACATTTATTCCCAGGGTGTCCAAGGTTTGGAAAGGACTGCCAGAAGATGTATTTATTGGGCCTGCGGGTATTGGCCCATTCAAATCTCGCGTTAACAAACTTCCCCTAACATAACCCTTTCACAGCAGCCGCGGTACTCTGGTATTTAGGCTCTTCTTTTTTTTGTTTTTTGTATTGCTCTTCAGAACATTAATCATGTTGAGTGCTGAGTGCCACTGCTCCTCCGCCACTGGGTGCAGCTAAAAGAGGAGCACGTTTGTTCCCGGAAAAAAGAGTTGGCTCGCCCATGTTGGCAACATTGTAAGGTCCGTTGTGGCCAAATAATAACGTGATAGGTGTATCGCGTGTGGCGTTGAGGTGTGGTTGAAATAATTAGCGCATTAGACCACCCCGCCCTGACTTCGACGGTAAAGAGACGGCTCACGCAACTTCGGCTGCTTCTTTCCTCTCTCGTTCTGCGCTTCGTCAGCAATCACGTTAAATCTCGCACCGTCTCCACTCAAAGGCGCCGGCCGTCGCCACATAATTGTTGTCGGAAGTGTCAGAAAAAACACACAAAATTGAGTGTTCTCGATTAGTCCCAAATATTATCGAACGACTACATAAGGTGCTTCCCAACAGCATATTTTGTACCGTCCATTGAACCGTCACGAAACTATTCGGATCGTTTGTGGTGCGCATGCGTTGATTTTGGATGGTTTCGTAATCGTACAAACAGGAAAATCTGTTGGAACGGTTCCTTCTCTTATTTCACTGGACTCATGTCAGTTCTGACAGCTATCAAAAAAAAACTAACCTCGATTTCATTTCAAAAGCCACCGTCAAAAGCCAAGAGGCCAAGAGCTTTATTAAAATTGATCGGGGCCTGAATTTTCTGACGATGACTTGGTGTTAGTCTATCAACCACAAGAGAATTATTTGGGTAATTTTAGCCATGAATAATGGTTGCCACTCACAACCAGGTATTCCTGTAGCTCTATAAACAAAGTATCTGGGTTATGTTTTCCATTAAAATGACAGAATTTATCATAACATACCCATGTATAACATTATTGTTTGATTCCATTTCCATTTTTGGCTTTGGTGAAGTTTCGGCCAACAAACGAGCCAGCCAACAGCAAGCAACAGCAAAAACAAAAGAAGCAAAATCAAACCACACTCGATCTCAACACTCAAGACTCAAGGAAGCAAGAAAACAGAAGGCGCATAGAAATGACAAAAGGAAATTGTGCACTAAGCGGGCGATTTACTTTCTACTGCGCATGTCAGACCTCACAGTCCTGACTCTGGACCAAGTACCGATTTGACCGTACAGAAACCGTCCCATGAACGGTAACGAAATCTGTTGGGACGCTTTATGGACCGTTTCACGAACGGTCACAAAACGTGTTGGAACGCATTTCACGTTCTGCGCGTGTCCGTGACGATACATTGTACGGTATTCAGGCCTGTTGGATTGGAAAGAACCTATAATCATGACTTGGGCAGGTTTTTACGAAGCGAGAAACAATTTTCGTTTCTGCTGAGATTTGTCTTAACGTGTCTGGTGTTTCAAAATTTCCGATAAAACCGGGTTTTCCCGGAAAAATTGGAAAAAACGATAAATTTCGGGAGAAACGCACTTTGCTTAGATTTAAAAAAATATTTTAATATTCAGGAAGGTATAGGTATTAAATACAGGGTGGGGCATAAAAACGAAGCGTTTTTGGTTTGAGTAGTGCTCATATATTAGAAAAGGGAGGAGCGCGCGGTTTACTACAATCTATTCCTTGACTCAAACCATTTCACTTTCTTACTTGCCACTTGCCATCATGGAGCGGTAGACGTTAGAACAACGCGTGGCATATGGCGTGGCATCATTGGCCCATATTTTTTTTGGAGAAAATGGGGTCACCGCTACAGTAACATCTGAACGTTACATTCATATGGTGAATACCTTTTTCATACCTGAATTGCAAAGTAGAGGTGTGGATATCAAAGATTTGTGGTTCCAGCAAGATGGGGCCACGGCACACACTGCCAGAGCATCCAAGGCTGTTCTTCGCCACCTGTTTCCAAATCGAGGTTTGGTGGAATTTCATGACCTCCTCGGTGTCCCGACTTATCAATTTGTGATTTTTTTCTATGGGGGATAAGTCAAGTCACGTGTTTAAAGGGCCAAGCCCCATACGTTAGACGCAGAGAAGGAAACAATTCGCCATGGAATCTCTCAAAAATCAACAGAGACATGCTGGAAACACTGAAGTGCAATTTTCGTGAACGGCTGCATCATATGCCAGATGTAATTTTTGCACTTCGATATTTCAAAATGGTATACTATCAGCTATGTTCTGATACCAATAATTTTGCTATAGAGTAAAAACTAATAATTTTATGATTATTTCAAAAACACTTGGTTTTTATGCCCCACCCTGTATTAGTGAATTCAACAATTGTTGCAAACACATTTATAATATGAAATGCAACGTTACAACCCTGACAACATTGTTGTTGAACGAAAATGAAAAATTTTCCTACAATGCTCGACCATTTCTGTTTTTAGAGTACGCTGTAATAGATACTGAGTATATTCATGAATTCTATAGGATGGCGATACTAGGGAATCAGATTCTTTCTCCGAAGACTCAGATCTTGGCAATGAAGTGCCTCTAAGTCTTCTGGCTTTGGCCAAATAATGTCTTTTTTTTCTTGTTTTTTCAGTTCTTTTTCAGTTTTTTTTAATTTAATTTTAATTATTTCTATTTATTATATTACATGTTCTCTAGTTTGTTATTTTGTTAACTAGTTAGCATAATTCCTGTTCTCTGCATTTTTATATCTTTAATTTTAATGTTATTAGTTATTTCTTTTTTTCTCTATGTACTTTAGTTTCAAAGTATGCTTATTTTTAATTTGTATTTGGTTAGAGCAGGAACAAGGTAGTTGGTTCAATTGTGAATTTTATAAATCTATTGATAATCTAATTAACGAGTTTGCTAAAGTAACTTACATACTAAGAACAGTTAGAGAAACTCTTGGAAGGAACACCACCAAAAGTTCTTATTTTGCATTATTCCAAACTAGGTTGAGTTACGACATCCGATTTTGGGGTGTCGGTTCTCATACTGCTTAAATAAATTATTAGTCTTACACAAGCGAGCACTTAGATGCATCAACGAGAGTAAACCTGGAACTTCATACAAGCCACTATTTTAAGAATACAAAATTGTGACCGTAATAGCACTACTTATTTTGGAAACGACATCACTAATATGATTTATAATGAGCTTCCTCACTCTATAAAAATTCAAAAAGATTTAAAAGTTTTCCGTAAAAAACTTAGAAATATTCTGCTACAAGAACCTTCTTACACCCTAGATGCTATGACGAGTTTTAGTGAATATTCCACAAATTTTGTTTGTTATATAGCCATGTCGATAAGGATCTTGTTATTTCTTAAACAATAAAGTACTTGATGGTAACCTATCTGGTCAAACAGCAACCAGAAAAGGAGTTCGTCAGGGATGCGTATTATCTCCGATGTTATTTAACATTTACTCTGGATTTGTGATGAGATAGGTATTGGACAACTGGAATGGTGGTATAACTATTGGCGGAAGCAAAATATCTAACTTAAGATTTGCTGGCGAAACAACCCTTATTGCTGCTTCTCAGGAAGAACTAGTAGCTCTATTGAACGTTTTAAAACAACACAGTGCAGCATATGGTCTTGGTATTAAGTACAACAAGACCAAGGTTATTATCGTAGATAGAGAGCATGACAATCATCGAGAAATAAAGTCAATAGGCCGTTGTGAGGTAGTTCAAAGCTTTGTGTACCTCGATTCTTTGATCGACAATTCAGGTAGCTGTGAGTATGAGATTCGACGGCGCATTCAACAGGCACGGGTGGACATGACAAAGCTTACTAAAATATGGCGTGACCATAACATCACTAAAGCTACCAAAATATCACTGGTTCAGTCTCTTGTGTTCACCATATTTTTGTATGCCTCGGAAACTTGGACTGTTAAAAAGGCAGATCGAGCTCGCATAGATGCTTTTGAAATGTGGACATGGAGGAAAATGCTCAGAATTCCTTATACCGCCCATCGAACTAATGTTTCCATACTGGATGAGCTCGGTAATCCAAAGAGACTATCCTCCATTGTGTCGATGAGAATGCTTACATTCTTCGGACATATTAACAGAAGCGATAATATGGTGAAACTTGTAGCCCAGGGTCACGCCCCGAGTGGGCGGCGCCGTGGCCGTTCCCCTACACGCTGGGTGGATACGACGAAACAGTTGCTAGATATGAGTATCAAGAGCGCCACTGAACTGACAGTAAGTCGCGAACGATGGCGAGCTACAGTTCTCAAAACTATTGATAATATTCGTGTCGGCAATACTCTAGCTCCGACTTAATGCATTTTGATGAATTTGTGGTTCTTGGGTTTTTAGGCCGGCTTCGTTTAGCGTTAAAGCTTGACGTTTCGCCACCACGAGTGGATGGCATCTTCAGAAGCTATTTCACTTCGGCGACTTCCAAAATACTAATGCATTTTACGCGTTCACAACATGTCTGTTAAGACATTGTGACTATGATGATGAAAGTATATTTATCTTTTACATTTATTTGTGCTTGTTTTTTCTAGCAATCCTGCGTCCTTTGCAAAACTGATGGAGTCTTTGAAATGCACATTCCCTCAACGCTTAAGAAGTCTCTGTTGAGTACATATCTCCAATTCCCATTGGAGAATGGTCAAGAAATAGTGCGCAGAGCAGAGCTCATTTGATGACGGAGACGATTTAATTAGAGTCAGCAGCATTCTGCTGCGAAATATTGAATCTAACAAGCTCGGTGCTGCTCGTTAGTCGTAAAACGACAAGTACGGTCACTACGGTTAATTTTCCATTAATATAACGATTTCTGTTGGCGTCGCAGATGCCATTTCTCGGAAACAATAACAGCCGTCGCTCGTCTGATAATAAAATCTTACATTCAAGGTACTAAAACAAAACGAGATGACGGCTGACAAGCCTATGGTACGGTCACTATTGTTATACGTCAATTTTCAGATCATCTATACAAAATTGGTTAAAAACAGGTGACATTTTTTTAACCGCATCAGAAGCAATACCTGCGTTTAGTATTCCTCCGAAAGAAGGGAAGGGTATATACAGGGTAAGTCAAGCTCAACGCCTCGGACTCTTGTGACCAAACACGACACCTCTTTTCAGGAAATTAACCTCACTCACGTATAGTCATGTTTCTGAAAGGAGATATCGTTTGATCACAATAGTCAGGCGTTAAGCTTGACTCACCAGGTCATTTTTGTTTTAAACATTATTCAAAGGCAATAGACTGTGTTAAGCAGCCCACAGACGCTCCGAAAATCCTCAGAGGAAAGACTGCACAGTCCCGGCCTGAAGGCCCTTGCACTTTGGCCTCAATTCACCCTCCTCCACAGACGCTCAGGAAACCTTTCAGTTCAGTTCAGTTCCAGCAAACATGGCATCAAAAGACGGCCTGCGCAGGCGATCGAATGGTTTTTCAATTCCACATCCGGTGGCCTGTACAGTCCGGCGAACCTCCACATACGTTCCGATAATCCTTGAGGCCAGGACTTTGCAGTTTTTCCTCTGAGGATTTCCGGAGCGTCTGTGGGTCGCTTTGAAGAACTGCTGAAAATACTAGGAAGGTATTGTTAGTCTACATAATTTATACAAACACCAAGTAGCCTCAATAAAACTAGAAAGTATCGAGACAAAAGTTGTCACTATAAAGCGTGGAGTCAGACAAGGATACAAGGTCAGACCCTTGCTCTTCAAGAGGCCATAGGACACTAGCGCGCGGCGGTCAGATTGGTCCTAATCCCACCAGTCAGAAGCGCGCAAAATATTTCGATCACCAGATGGGCCATAGGACACTAGCGCGCCGCGATCAGATTTGTCCTAATCCCGCCGGTCAGAAGCCCCCAAAATATTTTGTATAATAGGCAGGTATGTGGACACCAGCGCGCGGGGCGGCGAGGTAAATATATATGTTTTATAATTTTAACCAATTTTAATTTATTCGTCATTTTTTGCGATCTTGCTAATAGTTACTGAAGCATTTGTAGAATTCCAATCAGAGGTATCGTTACTTTTGACTTTACAGAAAATAATTACTTTTTTATATTATTAAATGCGAAATTTTGTTCTGAACATAATAAGTTAATCTGATCACTATAATAGATGCAAATAAAGAAGTCGCTACTGTCAGCAGACCGAAATGTCTTTATAATAGGTACCCCAAAAAAGTTTAATTAATCAGAACGTGTTCTAATTTGCACAAATTTGACGATGTAAAAAAAAGTCCGAGAAATTTACCTTCACAGCTTGTTTTGTGGGAGCATCATGGTTGTGCTCATTATTTCTTTTAAGAACAATCTCTTCCGAATGATCCATCATCAGCAAAGATGCTATGCATCCTCCTCTAGAGCATCTGTAGGCTATATCACGAGTGGTTTCTTTATCTCTTCGGAACGTATACTCTTCAAGGACTATTAATTTCTTCCCTTCCACACTTAACATAGTCTCCATGATGAAAAAGTAGAACACAAACAATACTCACATGCAGCAACTAAGGATTGCAAAGTACTGAAATATTTTCATTAAGGGTAGATTTATATATACCTACAGAAGCCGAATATTCATTTAAATAATCTAAGAAGTAACTGTAAGCTACCGCAAGTCGTAAAAAGACAGATGAAATTTCGCAAGAATAAAAGGGATGTGGTCATTAGGAATTACCAAGCTTAATTTTCTTTGGGCGCGCAAGTGACCGGTGCCGATGAAGGGCACCCTTTTTGTAAACAGGTAAAAATCAAACCGCGCGCTCTCGTGACCGATCACCCTTCAAGATGTATCCAGAAGTTATATGCGAGAAAGCACTTGATGCATCCTAAGATTGTATTTAATGTTAACGGCAGACGAAATTGTTAAAAATATAAAAATTAAAAAACTGCTGTATCTAGGACATATAATGAGGGGAGAACGATATCGTTTGTTACAAATTATAATGCAGGGTAAAATAAAGGGAAAAAGGAGCGTCGGCAGAAGGAGAATATCATGGCTGCGAAATTTAAGGGAGTGGTATCAATGCAGTTCCATAGAACTATTTCGAGCAGCGGCAAATAAAGTAAAAATAGCATTGATGATTTCCAACCTCCGATAGGAGACGGCACTTAAAGAAGACAAATAACTTAAGGTATGCCGTAATTCGTAAGCCGTGTTTGGTATACCAAAAGATACCATTCTCAAGTATACGAGAAACACTTTATTTCAGCTGATGCTACGTTGTCCGTACTATGCGAGGATGCGCGCGTTTTTGAGCCATTCCTGGTCGTATCTATGCGCCGCGCCGTAAACCGATAAAACTGGCCAACGTCAATTTCCACCAATAAAATAAACTTTATGAGTGGATGTGCCTTCGCAGAAGCATTAAATCTCTGATAGAAACTGCGCTGCACAACAGACGGACTGCTTATAACAGGGGGTCATTAATACCATACTGTTCTTGTAATGACAAACACTAAAAACATCCACTTAACAATTTTTCTAAAAAGCTTATTTAATCGAACAATAATAAGTCTATTTACTCTGCAAACAAACTCTATTTTCACTCGTCGGAAAAATACAATAAACAAAAACAATCCCTTACAAGCCACAACGATCAACTCAACTGTCTGACTGAAACCGAACACACAATAGAGACGGCTGTGACACAACACAGAATGACAATCAGGCGGGACTGCCTTCCCTGTAGTGTCAAAGTCTACGGAATACATATAAGTTGGATCACTCCGCAAAAATATCAAAACGGCCTACCCCTTGCCCCGTCTCCCCGGTACACCGGTAGCAGTGTACCGACGTCAGCCGGGAGATACGGGGCGGCGCAAAGTAAAGGTTAAACGTGTTTAACGCGAAGTGTGTACAGTGTCTCATAGACATCGGATTTTGTTATCTCGGATTTGTTTACAGGAAATGGATAATCTTTTTAGGAGTTTGAGAGTAATCAAAATTTCGCGAGAAAATATATTACCAATCAATTTAAATTTATTAACGGATGGAGAATGACAATCAGATCCATCCTTATTTTGTGGTAAACCTTGAAATATAAGGGATATGAATACAGGGTATCCCACGAAGATTAAGACAAGAAATATGTCGGAACTGGGCAGCAATAGAGAATTATAATTTTGGGCATGTAAATTAGAGCAGATGTTGTGTCTTTTTTTGTCATTGTGCTACCCAATGAGGTATTTGTTTTTGGTCACGTGACATTCGATCCAAAATTATTAATGGGATACCCTGTATATTTGTGCATGTGTTCCTCTCGATAAAACAATTCAAACAAACTAGCACACTTGGGGTCTAAAGTGAGTTGTTCAAGAGCTACAGGTACTAAAAGGATTGTATCACGCTAAAAGCATATAGTGAGACAAAATATTCATTCAGTGGTCTTACCGTACCACCCAGGGACATTCTAAATTATATTTTAGAGCTCGGAAATATTTTTATTGATAATTTTAACAATTTAGTTTCTACAGTAGCAATTGGAATGACAGTGAAAAGCAAAATATCAAAAGTAATTTATTCACATCCATGTAAAGCATTTCCCCATATTATTATCGCTAACACTTAACCCTCCTTTTAACCCAGGGTGAAATTAATTCTCAGTTTTTTGACACCGATTTTTGAAAACTATCAAAACATTTATTGAACAAAAATTTACTTCCATCCGAGAATCATCAAATCTTATTATCAATTATTATTTTATAACAAGGGGGCCAAATTAGAACTTTTTGTGCAACTTCGGAAATTTAGGAATATTATTATTATATTACGTCATTTATAATTATTGTTTGTATTGAAATCCAACTCTTTGATTACACCCGTTTTGCATCAACGATAAATCCATGGTTTAAATACGTGGAATCAGTCCGTGGTCAAAATTGACAAGTGTAAAATAGAAGTTTGACGTCAAATAAGTCCATGGATTTCTTTTTAGATTTCTTCACTGATTTAGAACCTATTCTAATCTGTGGTCAAGTTTGACGTAAAATTCGGTAGTGCCAACCTTAAAAATCATGTCATGCATGTCATGCATGTTACATATGCGTCTCTATACAGGGTGTTTCATAAGTTGGGACTTTTTTTATACAGGCAGTTCGTCATAAGTCGCGTTGCTGTCGCATTGTGTCATAGTGTTCGAGGGTGCTTGACTATCGGACCTTAAAAACAACAACAATGGCGCACGCTTATAAAAATAATGAACTGGTGGACATGATTTCAATGTACGGTGAGCGTGGTCAAAATGCCGCTGCGGCTTCGCTAGTATATGCCGATCGTTTTCCTAACCGTACTCACCCTGCACCTTGTCGATTTGTCTCGCTCGTGCTAAGAGCTAGAGACACAGGATGTCTGAATCCACATCGTGGTGGACACGCTGGAAAACCTAGACAACCAACCTCGTATGGTCCAAATTGAAGAAGACATCGTAAATCGTACTTTTACCTGTAAAACGCCTGCGACAGAACCGCACTTACAACACTTCGCAGCAACGAAATAGTAAATACTTGCTTGAAATATTTTTTTACTGTTTTGCTGCTGGTTCACCGTGCATTAGCTATGCCGTTTGAAGGGTCGTTGCTTCTAAAAAGGGAAGTCCTAACTTTTAGAACACCCTGGATATTATTAAACATTTTCTAAATAGAAATTCGCAATCAAGTTGAGAGTTTTACTGGCAGAAGGCCACAAAAAAGTACAAATTAAATAGATTTTGCGAAAACTGCCACACCATATGACAGCAGCAGTGTTGGCAGTACTGCATGCTCTCACCAAATCCATGGTTTTATTCACAGATGTAAAACACAATCAGTTTGACCTTGAAGACGACCATGGATCAACCCATGCATAAATTCGCGAGGATATCGTTGATGTAAAACAGACAACGAAACTGCATACGCTTCAGGGTGACGAGTAAAGGCCCTGTTTCACAATCCGCAGTTAACTGAATGTTAAAAGAAAACTAGTGGTTACCGAACATTTTGCGTCTCATAATCGACGGTTTAAGTCAAAAGCTCTGGTTATCCAGTGGTTAAGTTAACCCAAGGATAAAGTATGGGTTATCTCTGACGTTTGTTGAGGTCAATCGATGACACATAAGCTTGCTTTGCAGGTTAGAAAAACATGCACTTTGACATTGACGTCTAAAACGTCGATGGATTTTGATTATAGTCTGTTGTGACAGTAGCCAAAAATATGAATACAAAGGTTAGGTTTATTTGTCAGAGGATAGAACACAATTATGGCAGTGCTCTGAAACCCATCCGTGCTGCCAACTTGAAGATAAATAAGCTTAACCACTGGTTTTCTTTCTGAAACAAAGCGATCCGATAACTACTGGTTAACTTTCATCTGTCGGTTAAGTAATTGCCAGGGGTTACCAATGATTGTGAAACTGTGTCTTATTCATGCTGCCAAAAATTGCCTCTCTATCCATGATAAATATACAATGATTTTATACCTAATTTAACCAACCGAACAGGAGCGGCATTGTTCATTTTTTCTTTCTTTTTCTGAAAAACGACGAAACGCCTCTCCGGTGCAGTTCAGCTTACATTTTACCCATCGTGGCTGCCTTTGATCTATTCCGACGTTAGGCAAACAAAACAAAAGATACGAAATGTGACATGGCCGTTGCTTCAACCTTCGGAGTTATAAATAGTACTTCGCAAAAAAATCTGTGTGGCGTATATGCGGATGTGTTTTCAGGAAAAAATGAGATGGGGTGTGTGGGATCTGAAGCAAGCCACACACTGTCAAATATGTTGGTTGTGCAAGTTGTGATGATCAACCTAATAATGAATGAAAAAATGAGAGAGGCTTTCTGATGGTGACTAGAATCACTAGAGCCAACGCCTACAAACAAGGCCTCTCCTTAACCTAGTTTCCAAGTCCAGCCCTCATCGCAAAGGTGAGGATGTCCTTGGGTTCTGCCCATCTTATATCCTCAGGTTCAAGGATCTACGAACATAGTATAGTCGGCCTATGATACCCAAGGGCTTCACAGCGACATAGAATGTGTGCCGAGGACTCTTCTTTCAGAGTGTGCACACGTCGAGTAGCTTGCCACTCCCATCACATGCAAGTAACTTCTTTCTGAAGGTGTCATGACCAGATAAGCAAGTCCACCTTAGCCATCAGGGGTCCTAAAATAAGTTCTCTAACTTAACGGAGATGTCTAGGCTTGGCTCATTGGTATGCTACTACTAGCTGGCACTAGTATACAGGGTGTTAATTAAGAATGTTAACAAACTATAACCATGAATAGTACTGCGAAAAATAGAAAGAAAATATCGTATGAACATGGGTCCGGAAATGCTTCCTAAGGGAGCTACGCTCCTTTGCATGGGGCACCCTGAAGACGGTTTTCCCTCGATATTCTCGAAACCATTCATAACAAAATTACGAAATTAGGTACGATGGGTATATAAACTTTTGACGCTGAATCTGATTCTGAATTTCATAATTTTAATCAGAGGCGTATCATACGGGAGGAGTTAAGGGTAAAAATAACCCCGTTTTCTAAATGGTAATTTTCTGACATTTTGATTTTAGAATATGGTATTTCAGAGATTTCTACGTAAAAATGGTCTCTTGGTACATCTCGATAGGGCTAATCGTTTTCGAGAAAAATGCAAATTATTGAATCGATGCGGGCTATTGTAAATAAATAAATGTTCATCTATTTAGTAAGTGTGCTGTGAAAAACAATTGCAATAATTGATAAACAACTAAACTGAATAAACTGACAGTTCTCAAGTTGTTTATCATCAATTATTGCAATTGTTTTTCACAGCACACTTACTAAATAGATGAACATTTATTTATTTACAATAGTCTGCATCGATTCAATACTTTGCATTTTTCTCGAAAATGGTTAGCCCTATCGAGATGTAACAAGAGACCATTTTTACGTAGAAATCTCTGAAATACCATATTCTAAAATCAAAATGTCAAAAAAATTACCGTTTAGAAAATGGGGTTATTTTTACCCTTAACTCGTCCCGTATGATACGCCTCTGATTAAAATTATGAAATTCAGAATCAGATTTAGAGTCAAAAGTTTATTTACCCATCGTACCTAATTTCGTAATTTTGTTATGAATGGTTTCGAGAATATCGAGGGAAAACCGTCTTCAGGGTGCCCCATGCAAAGGAGCGTAGCTCCCTTAGGAAGCATTTCCGGACCCATGTTCATACGATATTTTCTTTCTATTTTTCGCAGTGCTATTCGCGGTTAAAGTTTGTTAACATACTTAATTAACACCCTGTATATATAACAATGAAAACGATGCTTTATGCTCCATGTAAATGCATATGGTGATAACGCAGCAGCAACAACCGGTGATATCAAAGCATCGTAATCATTCTAATAATTACACATCCGTTATCCCTCTGCGTAACTCGACGGCAACCAGCGCAGCATGTTTCGTCCGGCGCGGCGGCCCTCGATTAGCAGCAATGACACCAACACGCGCCAACTTGCGCAGGCCTTCGCAAAGCTCGTTTCTGTTGCTAATATTCAACAACGACGCTGGCTGGTACCATATTCTAATACCCGAGGGTCAGGTGTAATTATCTAGTTGGCGATGCGAGGATTATGGCACCCTGCGATGTTAAGGCCGGCAAAAACTCTGTAATTGCCTCCAAGTTACGGTGTCCTCAAGGGTCACAGAAAATTTTTTAAATAAGCTATCTTATACAGGGTTGGGATAAAGTATGGAACCAAGCAAATAACTTTGGAACGGAAAGAGTGATATTGCTGAAAATTTGCAGGCAAGTGTAGTGACGTCTAGTGCATCCGAAGACATTATGTTAGCTATTAATGTACTTCCGGTTTAACCGGAAGTACCGTCAACTTTTTTAATTTAAATGGGACACCCTGTATATTTTTGCAGATTTTAATTCATCCTTTTTTTCCGAATACGTCCATAGTGGGTTTAGCATTAGTGTCTGTAAAAAAGGGAAAGATAAAGCTTCTTTATCATTTCAGGTGTTTAAAACGCCGGTCATTCAAAGTCGGTTTTGGCGATCGCGTGAGAACTCACAGAGGAGTGTGTCAACTTTTAATGATTTACGTCCCGACAGGGGTCCTATAACACGTTTGGCGGTGAAAAAAAAATACAAAAAAAATTACCTCAAACGGGAAGACCGCAGACCGCCACGGATGAATTTGTGAGACAAATTTTTTAAAAAACAGATAGTACATTAATAGCTAACATAATGTCTTCGGATGCATTAGATGTCACTACACTTGCCTGCAAATTTTCAGCAATATCACTCTTTCCATTCCAAAGTTATTTGCTTGGTTCCATACTTTATCCCAACCCTGTATAATTTGGTCGGAAGATATATGAGAGAAAAACCTGTGCACTAGTAGCACACACAAAAGCAACAACTAAAAAGAAGCAAGATTTTTTGAATCACTAACAGAAGTAGGTAAGTAAATGCCACCAAATTGTTGCTTCAGATAAAAATTAATTTGACCTGTCACATAATATTACTTTTTTTTATATAATATTTTGCTATACAAATCCAAATTAATTTTTAGAATACCTCCAAACATGTAGACTAACGCTAATCCACCCCCTGCGGCGACGCCGATAAGCCGATAAGGGATCCTCGCTGCAATTTTCAACATCTTTTATGGTCACATTTAAGATTTATAAGATTATACCCTAACCGCGGCTGCAATTTGCATCCGCCCGTTTGTGCCTAGAGAGTAACCTCCCGTACTCCTGGATTTTCCACATACATCCCTGTATACAAAGGATTAAAGAAACTGTTGTATTTTATGAAGAAGTGCACGTTGACGCAAGATGCACTTCACTGCTCACTCACTTCAAGTTAGCCCGTCGTTTCTTGAACAATCTATACCAACTTCCCTTTGATTCCGATAAAATTCCAAACATCTTAATTAACCATACAACCGACCGCAACTTAATCCAAACACAGTTACCAAATCCGCACACAAAACAAACAGAAACAGTACGGGCATTCGTCAGGATAACCTCTCTCTGAGATAATTTTTGTGTGTATGTGATAACCAAGGAAAACCACCCTTTCTCGGGGTGCCACCAAGGAAAACCACCTTTCTTTGGAAGGGCACCACACCTCTTCCATGCCACCATCATGAACACTTTTTCGGGGTGACACCACAAGAACTCCTTCTGAAGAAGCCAGCATTCTTTAGGGTGCCACCAGCAGCATGTGACATCTTCTTTGGAGCACCACCTTCTCTTCGGAAGGACACCACGAGGAGTACTCCCTGGACTTCCCTCCGAAGCTAAGTCATTGTTTAAAAAAAAATAGATTACAAATGTACTGCATTCATATATACTGAAATAAATCTTTATTAAACCATTGTTGTCCTATTTTTCATTTCTTGGCGGCTAGCTAGACTCACGCACACATACCCTTGTCTCATGCGAACCAATTGAGCTGCTGGTTGCTATGAGCAATATGTTGGTTGGTGGCTCATCACCAGGCAACGATTTTGTTGTTACAACTCCCCTTTGATTCCGATAAAATTCCAAACATCTTAATTAACCAAACAACCCACCACAACTTTATCCAAACACAGTTACCAAATCCGCACACAAAACAAACAGAAACAGTACCTTCCGCAGGGATTATATCATAAAGTAACATGCACTGGTGTGTATTGTATGTGTATACACGTAATCTCCATTGTACGACCCACTGTGGGCCCGGTCGAGTGTATTAGACAATATAATTCCTAACAATAACTAGAGCATTTAATATATTTATGGGCAACCACTTGTGCATCTGACTTCGGCCAACCCTCCGAGTCTACATATTTCACGGTCCACTAAATCGGTAGTCTGCATTAAGGGTAGCGTATACCAGATATACAGCCTGGGGTTCGGATAATAATGGTATTATTATCAAATTACTGTTCACCGGCTATTTCATGTCCGGACATTTGCTACGTGGATTCTAGATTGTTTCACTTGAATCGGGGCAGATTTGGTGGCTTAAACGTCAAAGGAAATTGAATATACAGTTGACAATGTTTTGGTTTACTGACCGATCTTTTTTTATAAGTTGAGGTAGCTAGATTTTTTTTATGGTCGGCCTCCCGCAAAGGCTGAAAGCCTATACCGCTGTAGAAGCGCTGCGAGAGCATAAGGCGTCGGTTCACGTTATATTTGAAACGCTACAGGTTGTAGCCGTCGGGAAACAAATTCCCCCGCAGCTGATTCCACAGCGTCGAAGTTCTCGAAAAAAAGGAATGCTGAGGGAGACTGGTTCAGGGAGTAAGGACCTCGACCTGGTAAGGATAAGCTCGCAGAGCCTCTCTAGTGTTCCTGGTTCGAACGGCCTGTGGTGTTATTGTCTGGAAGAGCTCACTCGAACATCTTCCGTGATATAATCTGTAAAACAGGGATAGGTCAGCCACCCTCCTTCGATGTTCCACGCTGTGGAGGTCCTTTGTGAGGTTAGGCGTATCGATTAATCTAATTGCTCTTTTCTGGGTAGTGTCCAGAAGCTTTAGAGGCTGTTTGGGAGCGCATCCCCACAAATGGGAGCAATACTCCAGCGATGGTCGGATATGTGCCTTGTAGAGCAGCAGCAGTTGCTCTGGTGTATACAACTTCCTACAGCGGAACAAAACCCCAAACTTCTGAGATGCCGTTTTAGCAATACAGGCGCCGTGGTCGTGCCAGGACATGTTATTGTTGGTGTTGATTCCCAAGAGCTTGACGGAAGGTGATTCGACTATGGGGTGACCCTCCATTATTTCCACGGTTGGTAAGTCATCGTAAGACTTCTTTGTAAGTGCTGTTGCCTGAGTTTTTTGTACGTTGGACTGTACTTTATTTGCTAATCCCCACAACGACAATTGTTTTGATATATGCGTTGATCTGTGAGGCATGTTGCTGTCACCGTACCGTCTCCTGGGATGATAGTGGCTTGCCTGGTTCGATGCACGACACTAATGTACTGTTATCTGCGAAGCTGTGGATTGGATGTTATTTCCAGCAGCTCGTTGATGTACAGCAGAAACAGTGTAGGAGATAGGACAGATCCCTAAGGAACACCAGCGTTTATTGAAAATATGTCTGATGAACAGTCCTCGACTACAACAAACAGAGATCGGTCGTTCAAAAAGCTATAGTGTCTGAGTTCGTTGAATTTGGAGAGGAAGTTATAAAATCTGCGGTCAATCTCATCAGATGTTTAAGGCTGCACATCCTCGCAACGCTCATCTGCACACCGTTTCACAGGTCCGCCACACATCTTCGCACCGCTCATCTTCCTAGCACATCTTTGGTGGAAACGCAGCCTAAAGAGCCTGGGTATGCACATTTATAAATGATTCTATTTGCCATGTAAATAAAATACAAATTCGCATGTACATGAGGCACAATCCACTTGTTTTTAAAACTACATAAAATTTTAGAAGGTTAAGACCTTAGTGGAGGGCAATCCAAAGCGATTTTTCAAAAAAGTTTTTAGTGTGCCAAAAAACTCGCAATTCAAAAACCAAACAATCTTCAAATGTCTGTAATTTAACAATCAAACACGGTATCAAAAAAAGGCCACCGATTTGCTCTAGTGCAAGCTTTCTTCTTCAATTTGCTTTTTGAATCATTATCTCCCCTCATTTTATTTTAGACACATGTGTCGTGCACGTACTTGAGAAAGCTCTAACACTACCAATATATTTTCGCCAAGATATGTTTAGTCTTCGTCTAAGTAACACTTTACTTGACTTGAGTTTCTTTTTGCAGGATAAGGTCATTCAAACAAAAACTCCTTATTTTTATATGTGCGTCGTTTCGACTTGTATTAGGTCATCCTGAGGCAATTAAAACAATTGATGGTGTAGGCTATAAACAGATTAACTTAAACGGCAGTTACTTAAAAAAAGAGCTAACAATGGCTTTTTTTCTTTTATTTTTGTTTAAAAAATTACGAATGCCACTTACTAAAACGCAAGAGTGATTTGACTTGTGTTAAAAATGGTATTAAACATACACAAATACCTTAATAAGAATTTGTTTAGATAAAACATAACTGGATTTAGTGAAACAGCGGTATTAAAATATAACGTCACAAAACATACAATAAAAATGAATTAAAAATAAAACAAACAGAAAAAGAATGCAATCAGCAATGTACATACACATTGTTTTGTTTATAGCCTACACCATCAATTGTCTTATTTGCCCAAGAATGACTTGCTTGACGTTTGGCCACCATGAGTGGCATCTTCAGAAGCTATTTCACTTCGGCGACTTCTGAAATACTGATCCACCAGCCGTCAGTATTTTGGAAGTAGCTTCTAAAGATACATCGTCGTAAATAATTAACTGAGCAATCTCGTTCGGCGTGTCTTATCCACTCAAACTACATTTCCACCTCCCGACAATTATTCCCGGACAAAGCAAACATCACGGGTCGTATCCGCACCCTTCCTCCTCCCTCCCCCTTCCCCCCCCTTCCCCCCCAACCAACCCCAAATTCTCCCGCTTCCATGGAGAGAGAACGTCGCCGTTCCCAATTTGCCCTGCCATATTTTCCGATTCGGTGGTGATGCACCCTTACTCCCGATAGCGCACTGCCTGCCTCTCTCTCCCTTATCAAAACGCACCCCTCCTCGCCCGTTTTCCCCCCTCCCCCCGTCGTCACTCTCCCGGCTCCGGGCATAAATATTAATGAGATCCGGGTCCGGTCCAAAGGGCCGCTCGGTGATTATGGCCGTGACACTATCACTATAGTACAGTCCCTTTGGAGCCTTCTATCTGATAGACCACTATAATTATGTTGGTCACGTTTACAAAAGTCAGTTATAGTATAGTTTTTATACTCTGTGCCACTGTCACAGGTGATAGATTAAGGAATTTCATGAAAAATGTTAGCAATCCTACATATATTGGGCTCGCTGTACAAATTGGTTCCAGTATGTATGCTTGTGCTTATTATGAAAAAACATCAATGATTGTGAGAAATTTTGTATTTGAAAAGAGAAATGTATCTAGGTGCAATGATTCTAGGAGCTGTTTAGGTGTCGGCGTTAAGGAAAATTTCATCTTTGGAGCTTGTCTGTCATATTTTGCTGTTTGACATAAATCGCACTTATTGTTGTACTCTGTAACCATTTTTTCCATATTAATCCAATATGTTTTTTTGAGCACCATTAGTGTTTCACTTATGCCACGATGATGGCAGGTTTTTGTCGTTCGTGATGATGCACAATGAGTTCTTTTTGTCTTTCTAGATCTGAAATATCTTCCAACATTTGATTCGAAAAACAAATCCTGTACGAATGATTTTTTGAAATATTTTGGCAGAATTTTACTCATCTGAGTAGAAAGATCTGTAATTTCAGTCTTTAATGAATATACTCTAAAGGCTTACTTCTAATTATGTGATAATGATGGGAGGATTTTTGACTTATTACGATTTGGTTCAAATATCTGTTAATTACATTTTCTGTAAAGGGGATTTACCAGAAACGTTTAGCAGAAAATAGTACTTATGGAGAGACCACTCAATTTGTGGTGAACGGCGTATCAGTTGAAGCACACATGGTTCGCTACCGGAGCGACCAATCAATGTGATTATCGCATCTACATGTCACTATGAATACTGAACTGGATGGAACCAAATGGAACTACATACAACTAATATGATAACGATTAACTTATGACAAGTATCGCTATTACAGCGATCAGAAGCGATCCTAGAGAACTACTTCCTGACGAACATGATCATTCATTGAGGACGTGTTTGTTAAATGTGGTATTCCACAAGGAATAGTTCTGGGTCCATATGAATATATATTGAAATGGGTTGGAAAATAGCCATGCCGATGATACTGCAGTGTTATACAACGGCAAAGACTGAGAAGATGAAATTATTTAATGTTTTCGTTCACCATTGCATGTGACATGCTCAGGACCGAGAAATTTTACGATATGAAAAGTGGTATCTTTCCGAAATGTCAAGACTTAAACATTTTCAAGATTCATCAAACTGTTTTTTTTTTCTTGGGAATAAGACGTCGTAGGGCCAATCCGAGTACACCATGCAATTCAGCGGTAAATTTTCAGCTATGAATAGTGGAAATTATGGAGGAATTGATCCAAAATGGAACACGAGAGGCAGGTTTCTAAAATCGAGCAAAATGAAAAGGTATATATATGACCACCGAAAAAATTTCGAAAATATTTTTTGGTCTTCGAACTGGACGACAATCACTGATTTGGGTAATTTGGGGACGCTGATCATGAATCTGGCCTCCAATCCAGGTTTTTGATTTGTTTGAAGAAAAAAAATGTCGAAGCATCAGCTTCCCCAAGTTTCATCAAAACTGATTTTTTGCTTATAAGTAAGACGTTGTAGGGCCAATCCGACTCCACCATGCGACTCAGCGGTAAATTTTCGACCAAGAAGGGTAGAACATATGGAGGAATCGATCCAAAATGGAACACGAGAGGTGGCTTCCTATCGAACAAAATCGAAACTGAAGATTTCGAAAATATTTTTTTGTTTTTGAACTAGAAATCACTAGTTTGAGTGATTTCGGGGCGCTAATCATGAATCTGGCCTCTGTTCCAGATTTTTGTCTTGTTCCAAGAAAATAAAAAATTACGATACCAAGGCTGTACAATTAGTTTTTATCTTAAGGGCCCCACAGACATCGTTCTTTTTCATAAGGTTTGTACGACTTGCCAACCGATGTCGGTTTAACCGATGGAACGATACCTCTACACACTGTTCGGTTTTCTTTCAGTTTGGTCCGTTAAACATGGATAATACTTTAGCATTGGCGGCGGCTTTAGCTATTAAAGTGAAATACAGCAAGAAAAAACGTTCTAAATTGGTGAAACAGTGGCTCTTAAAAAGAGGCCAATTCTTCAATAAATCTACTAGAAGAATTGCGCCTGGAACCAGGGGATTGGTACAATTATTTGAGGATGGATGAAGAAACATACTTACAATTACTTAATTCAGTAGCACCTCTAATAAAAAAAACAAGATGTACTTAGATGAGACAAAGTATTTTCCCTCATGAACGTCTGACAGCTACATTGAGATTGCTACGGGTAGAAGCTACGAGGATTTGAAATTTTCAGTTGCGATATCCCCCCAAGCTTTACAAATTATACCTGAAACCAGAACGACACTGCAAAATCCGACGGGTAAAATCAAGCTCGGACAGATTTTTTGGAAAGATGGTCAACACGACGGTTTTCCGGCACACACGGACCGAAATGAGTGTGTTCGGTTAGCATGTCGTGCAAACCTGATGAAAAAGAACGATGTCTGTGGGCCCTTTACGCTTAAGCTTTTATCATCATATAAATTATGTATGATGAGGCTATAATCTGACAGTTAAACTTTTAAAGGAAAATTTTATTTTCTTTTTTTAGAGCTTTTAAATAAAATATGTTTTAATTGAAGGTTTTTTGCTTTCACTATTTATTTGCCAAATCTGTAAAAATTTTCGGTTTGTTTTGTCGGTTACGAAAACAGGCATTAAAAGACAATTTCCTCGCACTAAACATCAGAGCACAGAGCATCGAATATCAACACAGTGTCCCCGGTCGAAATGAGCATTGAGACGGTCGGCGTAATGGCGGCCCCGCCACCCCAGCCCCCGAGATAAGGGGCGGGCGGGGGCGGAGGCGGCCTCGTTTGATCTCGCCGCCTCCGCGCGCCGCGCCGGCCGATACTCTTCTGTTTTGCGAGTGACTCATCATCGCCCGCGCTCCTGAATCCTGATGGAGTTTGTGTATTTTTTCGGACGGGGGGTGGGTGTGCAGGAGGGGCTCTCGTAATTATCCGGGATGTTTTTGACACTTTCCGGCGGCGTTTGATCTCGTCCCGGAAGGCGGAAGGCTTCCCACGCCAGCGAAGATAACCGGGGAAAATTCCGGAGTTGCTTGCGTTGCAACGTTTTTGATTTTTTAAGATGTAACGCATCGGACCTACAATTTTCAGCACCTAACGGTTTGTTTGAACTGTTAAACGCGACTGAGAGATTTTGAGAGTCTCACGAACATTTGTAATAAAAATCTCTTGTAAGGAGGTTGCGTTTACTGAGAGATCTTTCAAGAACCACATAGCTAACTTGATCAGCGAATACATTTCACAGCACTAGAGCGCCATTCTAATCGTTAATTATTAAACTTTAATCCGGGATGTTTTTGACACTTTCCGGGGTCGTTTGATCTCGTCCCGGAAAACGGAAGGCTTCCCACGCAAGCGAAGATAACCGGGGAAAATTCCCGAGTTGCTTGCGTTGCAACGTTTTTAATTTTTGTAAGATGTAACGCATCGGACCTACAATTTTCAGCATCTAACGGTTTGTTTGAACTATCAAGGGCCGGTTGTACAAACACAGTTTAAGTCGAGTTCAACTTTGAACCGAGTTTATCCCTAATTTGCTGTTGTACCAACAAAGTTCAAGCATTGACTTCAGCTCAACCTCGGATCAAGTTGAACGGCCACCAAGGAGAGTTTAACGGCGGTTCAAGGTTTAAAATGGCGGTGTTTACGACCAGCTGATCAGTTTCTAACCTGAATATCTGACGTGAGTGACATAGTCAAATTCGATATTTTCACTTGAGTTACATGATGTAGTACTTTAACGAACCTTGACCGAGGATGACGATTTTCTAGAGTTATTAGACCTAATACAGCATGCAAGAGAACCTCAGATATTCAGAACACGTGAGGACCATTTTACTAAATGGAATGATTTCGGGACAGATTTCGTTTGTCCAAGGTAATGGCCTTATTTATTGTTGAGCAAATATCCCAACAAATTTTTTCGAAAACTGAACAGTAAATATTTTAATAAATTTATATATCGATTGAAACTGAGTTACTTCGTTTTTTTGGAAGTCATGCTTTATCTGCAGTGGAGATGGTGCTAGTGACCTTACGATTTTTTGCAACGGGATGTATGCTGCGAGTAGCGGGAGATTTCCTTGGAATTGATAAATCAACGGCTACCAGAGTTATTTATAAAATAGTAAGCGCTATTGCATTCCTTAGGAAAATCTACTTAAATATGCCACAGACAATTCCATTATAAAATTATTGAAAAATACTTCTTGACTGACAACAACATTTGATGAATACCAGAATTTGCTTTCATAGACGAGATTATCTACAAAACTTTAAACATTAAAAACGAGAAGTAATTAGTTTCTCCACCAAATGCCCTATATCCATTGCTACCAATCCTCTGTTGATCCAGTTCAGCTGATCCTTCCCAGAACTGGGTTTGTACAACGCGTCAACTGTTGAACCGTGTTCATCGCTGAACTTGAGGTTACGTGATCGCAAGTTTACTGAGCGTTTGTACAACCGGCCCTAAACGCGACTGAGAGATTTTGAGAGTCTCACGAAAAATTGCAACAAAAATCTCTTGTAAGCTAGTTGCGCTTACTGAGAGATCTTTCAAGAACAGCATAGCTAATTTGATGAAGGACAAATTCCTCCGCATTAGAGCTCTATTCCAATTGTCAGTTATTAAACTTTAAAGAGAGAAAAACGCTTTGCGAATCCTTGGTGTTGTCTGTGTTCGGCTACTGAGTTGATGAAAAACAAAATTCAAATAATCCAAAACAACTGTGCTTCTTGAGGTATCTCTACGTTAAAGAAAGTAATCATTATTCTTACAAAATTTCATATAGATTTAGATAGTTTCAAAATGGCAAGCTTAATTGATAGAAGATAGAAACAGGTTGTGATATTCATATTATTGATCTTCATTAACTATACAAGCTCTAATTTTATCAATTTTATAAACTTCAAGGTAACTAAGGCTAGACTAAGACCCGATTTTATCAACATGCATATTAAACAAAGACTTTGACAAAGCTTTTCTATTGAATGTTATTTAGCAAAAGCTTTCTATTGGGTATTGAGGGCTATGTTAATAAGTATCGTCCAATAGCATTTTATCAATATTGAAAATAACATGTCAAAGCTGGATGACGGTGATGACACTTTTGTCAAAGATATTTTAGAAATTCACGGATCAAAATTAGAGCAGGATATCAGAACAAAGTGATTAATTTGCAAATTAACGCCACATTTTCCATGTTTACATTATAATTATTCTATAATTACTAATTGCAAACTGCGAAAATTTGTGATCAAGTAGGTACCTATATCAATCACAGCAACTACCTGCCTTATTTAATAATTACAAATCCCACCTCCGTCAGTCAGATGGATTATATGAAAATACATACGTTGATACATACTTTTATGAAGAATCAATCTTTCATTGTACACATTGTACATAACATAAAATAGGGTTATACCACGTTATACTTAGCTATAAAATGGCAAGCTTTGCCATTCTGCGATTCTGGACAGGCAACCAGTAATGCACATACACGTTCGAGAAATAGCTGTAACTTTTGAAATGTAACAAAATGCTATTTTACCTCTTTTTATTATAAAACAAAGATATATTGCAGGTATTCATAAATATTATCGATAGTAAATTATTGTTTTATCTAAATAATGCAGTGAGTGAATTTTTTGTCATCATATCATATGATATACCAAGAAACGAGTGATCAAATGTACGGCTTCTCTCGAATCTGATTGGTTGAGATTAACAGTTGTTAAACTTTTTGTTAAACAAGAAAATGCAATTTTCACCCATTAAGGATGGAAATTCAGACTTGAGAAGATACTAGATGGTCAAGAATGGTCGACTGTATATAAATTATGTCATTTTGACCTTTTTTGAGGTAAACTTCAAGAGAAATCATCAAAGTACTTTGACAGATGCATGTTCGTGAAAGGGCTGCTCTGATTGGTCAAAGTCTTTGTTAAAATGTACATGTTGATAAAATCGGGCCTAAGAGTAACTAATTTCGAAAGTTACTATACGAACCAATTTACTATATCAGTAATGAGCTAATATGTAATGACTTTTTGAAAAAAACATCGCTGGGATATGTAACATGCATTTTAAAGAACTCAATCAAGTTTTAGAGGACTGGATATTTTCCATTGCGCCTCATGCCATAATCTGGTCAAAGTTGTTTGTGATATGCCCAACAAATAAATAAAATTTATAAATAAATGTTGAAAATTTAATATTTTTTATGGTCAGCCTCCCGCATAGGCTGAAACCTTATGGCGATGTAGAAGCGCTGCGAGAGGATGCACGTTAGGTTTGAAACGCTGCAGATTGTAGCCGTCGGGAAACAAATTCCCGGCACCTCATTCCACCGCGTCGAAGTTCTCCAAAAGAAGAAATGCTGGAGGAAACTGGTTCGGGGAGTAGGGACCTCGACCTGGTAAGGATGTGCTCGCAGAGCCTGTCTAGTGTTCCTCGTTTGGGCGGCCTTTGTTGTTATTATCTGGGAGAGCTCACTCGAACATCTTCCGTGATAGAAATCTTACAAAACAGGGACAGGACAGTCACCCTACTTCGATGTTCTAGGCTGTGGAGGTCGCTTGAGAGGTTAGGCGTATCGATTAGTCTAACTGCTCTCTTCTGGATAGTGTCCAGAAGCTTTATAGTGTGCTTTAGAGTGCATCCCCACACATGAGAGCAATACTCCAACCATGGTCGGATCTCTGACCTGTCAAGCAGCAGTATTTGCTCTGATATATACAGCTTCCTACAGCGGAACAAAACTCCAAGCTTCTGAGATGCCGTTTTAGCGATACTGACGACGTGGTCGTGCCAAGACATGTTATTGTTGATGTTGATCCCCAAAAGCTTGACGGGAAGTGACTCGATTGTTGGGTGACCCTCCATTTCCACCGTTGGTAATATATATTTTTCCAAAATCTTCCTTGTTGGACCGGGAACTTCTGGACCACCCTCGTAGTATCATACACAGTTTTGGAGTACTCCATTTGAGCGATCCGAATTGCCTGGCCGGGTATATAATTCGATGACCTTCGAGCAATTCGGTTGATGTGGCCACGTCTCATTAAAGTCGCAAATATGCGTTCGCGTACGCAAAAACCAACAGGTGTGAAGGCTGTCTTACTGACTTTTTTCTCAGCGTACAACGTACTTTTCATAAATCATCACTTAATGACGGTTAAAAAAAGTGACGCAGCCAGTCAATGCTGCTGATCATGCCGTTTCTGACCCATCATTGGCGTAGATGGAAATGTTTCCCGCTAGACGCCAACCCACCTTAGGATTACATCTATTAGTAGCTTACATGATATTTTGTGGATGGTTAGTTAATTGTAGAAGAGCTCAAAGAATCCGGTAAATAGTGCACGGTCACCAACCATTGGTTGATTGGGAAGTGACTGAACATGGCGCGTCAAGACAGCTTTTCCGATACACTAGTTCCTTCAGAAATGTCGAAAAAGCTCCTCATATGGTCACCATTCACCTGTACACCAGTTTTTGACATAAAAATTCAAATGGTCATCAACCGCCCTGCGATGGTAGAGCGGCTGGAGATGGCGCGTAAAGATAGTGTCACTGCCAGCACTAGTTCCTTAAGAGATATTTCTCGATCTCCACCCATAGTCAGCATTCACATATATCTACAAACCTTATGGGTAACATTTTTGCTTAAACAATGGTCGCCGACCGCTCGCTGATACAAAAGTGGCTGGGGTTGGTGCATGAAGATGAAGTGTCTCAGAAGCTTCAGGTTCTTAGATATATTGCTCAATCTTTGTCCAAGGTCTGCATTCACCTATGCACACTTTAAGGGTAGCAATTTTTCCAACAGAAGTGAAATGGTTACTAGGGTGGGCCAGCTTATATGACGCATTTGAAAATTTGTCAGAAATCACGGTTGCGTATTTGAAAAAAGCTCTGAAGTGAGACAAGTAGAATATTCGGTTAGAAAAAAACATTGTATTTCAATTTTTAGAACTGCCACATTGACAATGATTTTTTTATTTCCTAAAATTAATATTTTTGCAGTATGCATGTAATTAAAAGATCAATTTGAAACTTGAAAAAAAATTTTCTCAATAGCTACTTTCCTATATTTGCAATGTGGACTGCCACAAAGACATTTTGTAAAATTTTTATTTACATTTATTTATTTACCATATGTATGTATATGTTTTCTGTTGTATTCGATTAATTTCTGTTGTTTTCACTTGTTTTCGCTTGTTTTCTGTTATTTTCCGTATTTTCAATTGTTTTCTGTTATTGTCAATTATCTTCAGTTATTTTCAGTTATTTTCTGTAGTTTACTGCTGTTTTCTATTTCATAAATATTTGGACTATAGAAAAAACTATATAAGGAAAACGCCTTAGTACTTTTTCTCACAATTATTTTCATAATACGCAAATATTGAAATAACCTTGAAATTTTAGTGCCCTTGTAGCAGTTGCGAACTTGCAAAATTTGAAATTGACAAAGCAAAAAATTCTAAAATTAACTGTCATTGTGGCAAGTTAAAACAAAAAATTTACTTTTCTGTCAGATGCATTTTTTTAAAAAGTTGCAAATTCGTATTTTTGAAAGTTACGAAAATCGGCCCACCTTAATGGTCACCAACCGCTAGCAAGACTAAAGTGTCTGGAGGTGGTTGGTCACACCAGTGCCTCCGGAGCACCAGTTCCTTAAAGGGCCCCACAGACATCGTTCTTTTTCATAAGGTTTGCACGACGTGCCAACCGATGTCGGTTAAACCGATGGAACGATACCTCCACACACTGTTCGGTTTTCTTTCAGTTTCTCGCAAATTTTTGGTCCGTTAAAATGGATAATGCTTTAGCATTGGCGGCGGCTTTAGCTATTAAAGTGAAATACAGCAAAAAACGTTCTAAATGGGTGAAACAGTGGCTTTTAAAAAGAGGCCAATTCTGCCATATAAATCTATTAGAAGAATTGCGTCTGGAACCAGAGGATTGGTACAATTATTTGAGGATGGATGAAGAAACATACTTAGAATTACTTAATTCAGTAGCACCTCCAATAAAAAAACAGGATACTTGGATGAGACAAAGTATTTCCCCTCATGAACGTCTGACAGCACATTTTTGATAGGTGTCGCTAACCCTAGATACGCTTACTCGAAGGCAACCAGAACGACACTGCAAAATCCCGTCGTGATTGCACGATGAACGGCCACACATGTACCGAGTTGCACGATGGCGTTCGAAACCGACGAGTAAAATCAAGCTCGGACAGATTTTTTGAAACGACGGTCAACACGACGGTTTTTCGGCACACACGGACCGAAATGAGTGTGATCGGTTGGCACGTCTGATGAAAAAGAACGATGTTTGTGGGGCCCTTAACAGATATTGCTTGAGCTCCACCCATGGTCACCACTCACCTGTATACAAAGTTTATTGGTACCAGTTTTTGCGCGGTGCAGTCCACGACGGCCAGCCGATGCCGAAGTAGTACCGGCCGGTATTTATTAATAACTCCAGAAAGATGCCGATCGTAATATATATGAGGAGGACGTATGTCGCGTATCGGAAGCAAAAACCGCCGTGGAACGGTAGCCGGAATGCCATTCGTACACGATAGGACCAATCGTAATAGCGCACATAAGAACATTGTCCGACTCGATTGCATACCTAGAGATAATCAGACTGTCATCCGAGGAATCTTTTTTTTTTTAAACCTGCTACAGGTAGGTACCTGGCAGTGAGAAATGTCAATATCGGTTTCATCACGCATTGACATCTCCAGCAGAGTCCAATTTGTCCAGTACAATTTGAAAGGAATAGCATAAAAAGCTTCTTCTGGATGAGAGCAGGTGGCAGGAAAGATCTGCCTGAGCGCCATCTGGTACCCGAAGGCAAACCAAAGAAAATCGCTGCTAAATAGCAGCAAACTTTTTGGTGGAACGCAAAGGCGCGTTCGCTTGACCTGAGTATCAATCTCCGATCGCGTTCAACATCAGATGCCACTAGGTCGAGCCCACAGAGTTAACATCTCTAGAGGGAGCCTAATTTGAATATTGGCCAGCCAACATCTATAGCGCTATTGCCACTCTTCTTCGTCCGCTTAAGGACCTTCCAGTTTCTTCAAAATCTGGCAGTTTCCGCAGCTTGAGCACATGTTCCTCAAAGCATTTAACTGTGTATTTAACTAAATATACTTACAATGTAACTGATTTACGTGAAGATAATTTGTATTGATTTAACGAAATCTCAAAAATGGTAAATTTCATAGCGGAATGTCGCAATAACTTCTAATATGTCGTAAATCTGGCAACCTACAATCGGCGTGCCCTAAAGCTGTCATGTGGCTGTCATTGTAGTTGTGGTTATTGCATATTTTGAGATTTTTGTTATTTTAGTGTATATTTGAGTGACTTTGTGACTATTTGTGGTGTGAATTAAATTATTTATGAACAAATTGTCATAAATGCATGATGGGACGAAATAAAAGTGCATAGTTTGCTGCACTAGCAACGAATCGGTGAACACCACTTATCATAGGTTAGTATAGGTTTTGTTTTGGTTTTCAGTAGCGTAAAATATGGGGATCAATGGGAACAAAAGTAACTTCACTACTGTTTCAGGAATAATAATGGTTGTTTAATGTATATTATGTGCATCTGTGTAGGTTTCCTCCGAATATGAGAAACAAGTGGCTTGATGCATTACAGCTGAAAGGTGAAATTGTGGTGGTTGGGGGGTTGTGAAACTCAAAAATTTGTTGTATTCCTAAAGGCTGGCCATTCACCTGTGAAATGAAGACCTAGCGGCATAATTTCTTTTTTTAGGTCCATCGGAACATTGCCTTGCGTTTTACAGAAACCAAGGGACTTACAGATGTATACATAATATGTATGCGAGTATGGCTTTACATCGTTCTGTATTGTGTAGCGAGAAAATCGTTAAATTGATTTTATTGAAATTTTGACATAATATTATTCGGTAGCGAGGGTGGAAAACACGTATGGTTTTTAGAAATCGTCTCAGGGGCGCCGTAACAATAATAAAAAGACTAAAAATATAAAAATAGCTCAAACTTCGTTTTTATGCGTTTTAGGGGGACCTAATCATTTTCAGCTTTTTTTGGGTGGGGGGAATTTGGAGTGGTTGGGGGTAGGGGTTGTAAAACAGAACATTTTCTTTGTACTCATAATAGGCGGTCTATTGACCTGTGAAAGAAAGACCTAGGGACATATTTTACTTTTTTTAGGTCCATTCGAGCTTTATAATAAGGGTAACTCTCTAAGTATAGCTAAATACTAATACAACTTATTGTATCAGTTTGTAAGATCACAGTAATAATTGAATCTATTAATGAACATCCAATTTTAATATAAAGTCGTACGCCACTGGTAATGCCCTCAAGCTGTCAAAATTTCCGTTACATTGTCATGTTGTCTGGTCAGCGACCTGTGCATTTTGTTGTTTACATTCCCTCTAGAGACGTTAACTCTGTGGTCGAGCCAATATACAGATACCTCTGTGTAGGGAGTGAATTTTTCATGCTATTGCCTGCATGTCGGGCTCTCAAATCAAGGTGCTACAAGAAAATGCCATACTACCCGGAGATGGTGGCAGTGGAGCCGTCTGTTGTAATTTGCTTGTCATCAAATTTGATGTTACCTTTTTTGTGTGTAATCCTGGTGGCCTATAATCATAAGCATACGTTATCTGTGGCGGGTCTTTCAATCTGGACCGGTAGCCTAGGTAGAATTTCAACTTTGCGATCACGTGTTTGTCACGCGACGATCATTGTTTTTATTCACATTCTTCCTTAACCGAATGGGGTGTAGATGTAGTCCTGATGGTGTGACCCAATCGAATTTAGCAGCACGGCATCTCCGATGGCTCGGAGGAAAGCAGCATATCCGGCATTGGTGGATCGTGGCAGCCAGCAGCACGAGGGGCTGATGCACAGCATCCGCAGCAGGTCAACAATTCGCGCTATGTGCAATATCGGAGGGTATTTGAATTCCTGCAAGGCGGAATACTGCCGGCTGCCGACGCGCCGTCCGGCAGACCCCACCCCCCCCCCCCCCCCCCACGCCCTTCCCGATTCCCTTCCCGGCCGATCGCCTGGAATTTCATCAGTTGTCCGACAACGGAATAAGCCACCCCTCCCCCCCTTTCCATCCTCGCCGCCCCCCCCCCCCCCCTTCAGCTTTACCGAATGCTAGTACAGGCACCGTGGGAACTGCAATAGAGTTATCGTACAGATTTGCTTTGGGAATTACGTAAATATATACCTACTTCATCCGCCTATTCGCGCACATTAATATCAAACTTGTGGCACTGGCATTGCTTTCAGAAGTGGGATATAACGAAATGGTAATAGGATCGATAGGAGGAGGAAACACAGTATTCACTTCTTTTTTAATTACATGTTCAACACATCTCTTCCATAGATCTATTGCGGCAATTTCAGTCACTGCGGTTCTTATAGCGGTCACACTCAATCTTAACATTTACATCAACAAGACTTCATCGGCTTTACAATTCAGTAATTATTTGTTATATGCAGATAATCTGAAATTATTCTCTATAGTAAAAACTATGAATGTTTAAAACTGCAAAATGATTTAGAAGCTCTGCAGAAATACTGTGATGCAAGCTGTCTCTTTCTTAACTTGAAAAAGTGTAATTTCATGAGACTTACCAAAAATACAACGAACATTGTTGAATTTACATATAAGTTAGGGAATACTGAATTGGAACAGTATAGTTAAAGATACAGGGGTATACGTCGATACAAAATTATCATTTCAGTAACCACATAGAGCACATTGTAAACGAAGAACTCTAGGTTTCATCAATAGGTCATGCAGAGAGTTCAGGAATCCTAGAACTCTGCTTCCATTGCACTATGCCTATGTGCATAACAAACTGATGTACGCATCTGTAGTGTGGAATCCTTCCTATAGTGTACACATTACTAGGATAGAGACAGTCCAGCATAAGTTTTTGAGGATGCTATAACATAAAATTGGACTACAGATAACGGATGGAAACTACATACCGATTATGAAAATGTTCAAAATCGAAAGATCGAAGAACTATTTCTGATATTTGCTGTCTTCATAAATTGTCAAGTGGGTTGCTTGATTGCGAGGATCTATTGATTTGTCTTAATTTTAATGCTCCTGAAAGGAATCTTAGGATAAATGAACTTTTCAGAACACCATTTCGCAGAACAAATCTTGGCACTAATTCTCCATTAATCAGAGCCCAAAGAAATCACAATTGTTTTTGTAGTATAGACATATTTAGCCTACAGTCGCTCAAACGTAAATTGAAACTCCAATATTTAAACAATTCGCCGAACAAGTAGTCATATATAGTAGTAAGTAAACAGTAGTAAATTGAATAACAACTAAGTATGATTATTATGGATCCAATATTTCAATGTTTGTACTTGTGTACGATACTTGTTATTTAGTAGTGGGTGTACTTTTGGTTTGTACTGTCTTCACCCCAAATTGTGTAAATAAATAAATAAATAAATAAGTAATTACGGTGTTTGGTTATTGTTCCGTACTTTTTTCTCAAGTGTACTCCAAACCATCTCTATTGGGTTAAAAATACAGTAGTAAGGAGAAAGAGGCAATACTAGATGAATGACCATGTTGTTCCATAAGTGTGTCGACATAGTTATTCTTAAACGTTTGCTCTTCAAACTGTTCCAATAATATTTTTTCTTTTGTTCATTTTTGGCGTATTTTTTAATGCTTACATTGCTGACAGGAACGGTAAGATACATTGTCCATTATGACGACAGAATTTGGAAGAATATATGGTAACAATTTCCAGCAGCTCGTTGATGTACAGCAGAAACAGTGTAGGGGATAGAACAGAGCCCTGAGGAATACCGGCGATGGAAAATACGTCTTATAAACAGCTATCGACTACAACAAACAGAGATCGGTCACTGGCGCAGATTTTTGATTGTAATTTTCAGGTCCCGGCAATCGGCATTTTTTACATTAGAAAAGTAATCCCGGCACCCGGCATTTCCACATAAGAGGTTTGAGGTTATCTTCATGCTCTGTTTACCTTCAGTCTTTGGTGAATAGTGTTTTAGTTTTAACCTCTGTTTTTACTATTATTATTGGTGAAAATGAAGCTTGGAGATAGGTACGTTTAATTCAATTGAAGATTTCATAAAGGAACTAGAAGTGCATAAAAAGCAAACATTAACCGAATACTGGAAGAGAGATAATAGAACTTTTAGGTACTTCTGCCCGAAAACGTGTACCACATATTATAGAGAAAGGTAATGTGAATTTAAAGTATTACTACATCAAATACTGTTGTATACATGGGCGTCAAAAGCTAAAGATTAAGGAAAAAAAAGAATAACAGAAAGCCAAGGTAATAATTCTATAAAGAATTATTATATTTCATCGAATTAATGGGTATACCCAAAAAAAGAAAAGCTATTAAAAAATCCTTTCATCAAATTTAGTTACAATAAAAAAGAAAAACTATTATTGTCCTGGATTATCAAAAACACAGATACAGTTGACAAAATATCCTCACCTAGTTTCCTTATACAGGACTACGATAAAAAGAACCAGATCTTATTAACAACAATATTATTGATGAGTCATTTGTGAACTTTTTTATATACGAAGCATGGAATACTTTGAGTCCATCATTAAAAAGACAAAAAAATTGAACCAGGGGATATGCGCTGTTTGTAACCATGATCTCAATTAAAGTTTCATCAGATGTAGTAGCTGCTTGAATCGGTACCATTTGATATGTTTTTCTCTGGTAAGAAGACCTAAACACAAGTATTGGTTTTGTCGGATGTGTTAGTTTAATAAAAAAAGAATAAATCTTATAAAACTGTGTTCATGTGTTAAATAATAATAACTGAAAGTTTGTAGCCTGTAAATGAAATAAAAACGTACTATTTTGTACAAACGTGTTAAATATACTCATCTGTGTAACTAGTGTTATCTTTGTCTATCTAACGTAGATTTTCATTTGTTTATTCTCCAAAGGTAATGCATAGTTTCACTATAAAACCAACAATGGTTGTTTGGTTGTTTTTTTTTTCATTTAGGTACAACTTACAACAATTTTTGATGAAATAAACGCGCTGTCGGGATTTATTTTCTGATGTAAAAAATCTCGGCAGCCGGGACCTGAAAATTACAATCAAAATCCCGGATGCCGGGATTTCAAATTAAAATGTAAAAAATCCCGGTTGCCGGGATTTAGGTTGTAATTTACAGGTCCCGGCTGCCGGGACCTGATCCACTGCCTCGGATTTTTGCCTTTCTTAGGAATGGGTTGTACGCAGCCAATATTCCATGTATCGTATGCTACAAATAAATAACATTGATGATAATAATATATAATAAATAATAAACTAATATACGTATGTGTCTGACCTCGTTTTCTCAGGTTCCTGAGCTATTTCGCTCAGAGTGTCTGTCTCGCTCACATCCGATGGTCAGGAGCCATTCGAGTGTATGCTAATTACCGGCCTGCGCTTCTGATTAAAATAACTTCAAAGTGGGAATCTTGTTATTAGATACTTTAGATGTTCGAATTTTCCTAACGACGAGAAGAAAAAGGCTTTGTTGCCGTGCCGGTATTCGTTTGCCCCGTCTACACCGAGAAGGTTTTCATTAGATCCACACAATGACAGACATACCAGACATTGTTTGTTGGACCATCTAATATGTAGGGCTTTGAGAAAATGAGGAAGGTCACTCGCTATCACACGTTTCGCTTGAAGTCGCGAAAGGACAATTTTATTTCAATAATTAATACATATTTTACAATACAAGATCCATCGCTGCTCATACCAATAGGTGGAGGAAGTCCAAAACACATTTAGAATTTAATACAATAGTTTGTTTTGAATGTTCTGCAACGTCTAAGTCATACAAAACTTGTCTACATATTTGACTTGCTTAACATTTACTCTGAATTTGTGATGAGACAGGTATTGGACAACTGGATTGGCGGTGTAACTATTGGCGGAGGCAAAATATCCAACTTAAGATTTGCTGACGATACGACCCTTATTGCTGCTTCTCAGGAAGAACTAGTAGCCCTATTAGACATCTTAGAACAACATAGTGCAGCACTTGGTCTTGGTATTAACTACAACAAGACCAAGGTTATGATCGTATATAGAGAGCACGATAATCATCGAGCAATAAAGTCAGTAGGCCGTTGTGAAGTAGTTCAAAGTTTTGTATACCTCGGTTGTTTGATCGACAATTCATGTAGCGGTGAAAACGAGATTCGACGGCGCATTTAACAGACACGTGTGGCCATGACAAAGCTTACTAAAATATGGTGTGATCATAACATCACTAAAGCTACCAAAATGTCGCTGGTTCAGTCTCTTGTGTTCTCCATATTTTTGTATGCATCGGAAACTTGGACTGTTAAAAAGGCAGATCGAGCTCGCATAGATGCTTTTGAAATATGGACGTGGAGGAGAATGCTGAGAGTTCCTTATACCGCCCATCGAAATAACGTTTCCATACTGGATGAGCTCGGTAATCCAAAGAGACTATCCTCCATTGTGTCGACGAGAATGCTTACATTCTTCGGACATATACACAGAAGGGATAATATGGAGAAATTTGTATTCAGGGTCATGCCCCGAATGGGCGGCGCCGTGGCTGTTCCCCTAAACGCTGGGTGGATACGACGAAAGAGTTGCTGGATATGAGTATCAAGAGCGCCACTGAACTGACAGTTAATCGCGAACGACGGCGAGCTACAGTTCTCAAAACTATTGATAATATTCATGTCGGCAATACTCTAGCTCCAACTTAATGCATTTTACGAGTTCACAACACGTCTGTTAAGACATTGTGGCTGTGATGGTAAAACTTTTGTAAAACGTAATTTTTCTGTAAGCCTACATCTTAAACACGTCTATTCTATTCATGGACAAGATCGTAAGACTGGTGAGAAAGAAATGAAATTTGGTGGGATGGTAGACATTTGTCCCCTGAACCTACACACCTAACTTTTCGACCTCGGGGGGTTGCTGCTCGAGGGAGGGGGGGGGGGGGGGGGGTGAAAACTCCGCATAGCGACGATTTTCGGAAGGTAGCGGCGTTTTGGTAAGTGATATCGAAATCGGCTTCAAATGATTTACACAGGGTGTTCCAAAAAAAGGTGACCCTGTCTCTAGGATAGGTAGAAAATTGAAAAATATTTGGAGTTTGCTTAGTAAAAACAATTCGTAACGCCATCCGCATTCAGGATACAGGGCGTTGAAGAAAAAAAATATACACATTTTTTACTATTTTGCCGGAACTACTGGCAACACTGTAATGAAATTTCACACGAATGTTTTGAAAGCTAGTATATCCTATGAATTTTTTCTCTCCATAAATCATTTGAACCTTTTTTCGAAAACGTCTTTTCATGACAAATCGATTACATTATTTCAAAAGTGCCGATCGCTTCAAGGTATAAAAACTTATCGGGTCCTTAGACTAATTTATGTATAAGGTTCTAAAATCACGGTATAGTGGTACTGTCTAAACATGACACCTAAGCATACGGAACCTTAATCTAAAATTTAAGTGTGTCCATCGTTTAACTTTTTATTGGCATATGAGAGAAAAAACAGGAATGGACTAAAGTTGTTTGTTCACTATTCGTATGCTTACACTTTAGACCCTGAGGAGAAGACGCTACTGAACGAAGATGGCGCCTAGCTACTACGGCCTCTCAAAGCCTTTATAAATAACCTAATATGATCTACTAGCGACGCATTCGTGGAAATGATATTAGTCGCTGAAGGAAAGCGCGCACTGCTTTCTACACGAGCTTTTATGTCGTGGTGTCCTCGTCTTCTTTTTTTGCTTGTTTTTTTCTGTTTTTCCGCTTTTCAACAGAATAATAAGAAGAAGAGAAAATATATAAAAATCAGGTCGTTGGTAATGAACATTATGAAATATGACTCATGAACATGAGTTGATAAGTATTATAAACAAAACAAGTGAATTTCCTCACTAAACATATTTTATGTATACAACACCCGTTTTAGGTAATTCAGAATTATCAGATTCAGAAGGCTGGCAGTGTCAAAGGATCTAGAGACCATTGCCATTTGGAGATTCAAGACTATGGGTTTAGTACTCGTAATTCTATTACCACTGTCGAAGTGTCGAGAGCACAGCCAAAACCCCCACCGAGAATTATATCATCTGAATTGTGCAGTGTGTTATGTCATTTACAAGACATTGTGAATCGGAATGCAACAGGGTAGAAAATTCAAATCATTTGATTCACAGAAAAATCGGAAAAATGATGGGTACCGGTACGCGATACCAACTACACCACGAAGCCCCGTGGTGGACTTGATACACAGCGCCGGTGATAAGGTATCGACTCCGTCGACACCATCGAGGTAGAATCCTAAGGAGACGCTATAAGGTCCAATTTCGCATAACAAAAACGGTAGCAGGAGGCGTGGCTAAGTGTGGTAACAATATGGACGCCTCGCCAGAGCCGGATTACTTTCTTATGTAAATAATTTTGAAAATTCATTACAATGATGATTTAAATATGATGTATTGGGTTGATTTTTCAATCTAATGCGAAATTCATAGTTAAATATATGAAAAAAAAACAGGCTTTGTAGAGACGACATTCATCATCAATTGAATAATACAACTGTATTATTGCTGCGATACGTTACACTTTATTGAGATAAAGATTGCAAATGCGGTCTTGCACATTGTTATTTTTTGCATACATACCTATGAAATGGAATTCCTGTCAATTTCTACTTATCCATGACATCTCTGCTAGAGCAACTACGATAAGCAAATCAAACCATTATTTCCTTGATGAATTCACTAGAATATCACTTAATAATAACTAAAAATCGGGGTAAAAAGACTCAAAAAAAGCAAACACGAAATTGTCAAATAAACGTCAGCTGTTTGACATAAGTGTCGAATCAATATGGCCAACTTGCACCTGCTTTCAGCCACGTTATCGCGCCTCCATGGGATTCTACCTCGATGGTCGACACCCACCACTCCCCCGTATCTCTCTGAGAGCCATGTGATTTCAGTCATCCAGAGATATCTAGTCGGCTGTTGAGTGAGTGCAAATCTCCCACCGCCATTTGCACAACAGCTCTCTTTGTTACTGAAGTACGACTCCTCAATCGGTCAGGATTTCATGGAATGAAAGGTGCTTGCTTACTCCGCACGAGGGAGAAAATTCAATGGAGTCGATACCTTGTCATCGGCGCTGTGTATCAAGTCAACCACGGGCACCGTGGTGTAGTTGGTATCACGTCGGCCTAGAATGCCAGAGATGCTGGTTCGAATCCAGCCGGTACCCATCATTTTTCCGATTTTTCTATGCACGCATTCACTGTAGAGGCTTATAGGAGCGTTGGAGAGCGTTGGAGTGCGATGGCCAACGCCGAGTCCCCTCGGCAGGTAGAAGCAGGCCGGCGCCGGTTCCGCACGTAGCCAAACACACCAGTGCATGGTTACAGTGAAAACAGACAAGAAGAAGAGTACAAAGATTGGCCAGTCGCATCTAGACACGGACAATGAGGTATAGTTGCAAAAACACTGTAAATGATTGCCCTGAGAGACTAGAGGGTACAATGGGGTGAAATAGTTTTTTGTTAAAAAGTTGTCTCCCTGGACAAATATTTCGACGTGTCTTGGCGCTTTTTCGTTTAATCAGCGTTTGTGATAAATCCGTGGTGGGAAGTTGTCAAACAAACTATTAGTACATACATATGTAGACTCACATCATATACATTAGAACCATTTAGTTGAAATTTGTCAATTAGATGAATATGTGACTGATACTGTACATATTCAACGAATTCTTGTGCACGTCTTATTAAGGAAGTTATCCACTCTGGTAGAGACTGTTTGAATCGCTTTGTAAACAAGTTTTTGGTATCAAAAGGGAGAAGTGTTGTATCATTTCGGCGCTAAATTGAGGTCTGACCGCCGCATGACTGATTTGTTTGGTTTGGGAATTATTGTGGTACCTAGCCTACATCTAGCGTTGTGGTTGTGTATAAATGTGTTATGCTCATTTGAACATATCTCTGATACTAAGTGATCGTAAGTAGTAAATACAATTGCCTAACGTTATATATTCTGATCTCGTAATATCATTGGTCGGGTACATTGTTATTTTGTTAAACATTAATATTAGAATAGCTTTTACTTCCCATACACACCGATAGGTGAGGGGAGTATTGGGATCCCGAAAATTATCGATTTTGAGATAATATGCTTTGTGGGCATTGGGAACAACATTGACATTGGACGCGCTACATAAGGAGGCTCCTGCATTTGGCAACGCATGAGGAACGACCTGGGTTCAGTGGGAATTCCCGGCTCGGACAGATCCTTTGGGCTGGCCCGCCAGGTATAAGATAATTATAACATCATTAAATGCTCATTCCTTCCAACATTTCTCTATCGCAGTGCGGTTATAGTGCAGCTTGTATCTTTTATCCCAAATAGGGGTTTTCGCAAACACTGAAGCTATAAGTAATTCTTTATCGCTACTCATCTTCGACCGGCACAGACGAAACCAGGTAGCAACCTAAATTTCTGTTACTATAAAGGCGTTCAAGCGGGCTTCCGACGCTGGTAAGCGGTCGAAAACTCAATTGAGCAGGTGAGCCTACATGCGGCACCTGCACGCCTTCGCACACCCTTGCACGCTCACTAAAAAGCCCCACTGTGTTTGCGCGCTATGAACCAAATGACTTGACATTGTAAATTGTTAATGCAAACCCCAACCAGGCGGAAGGTGGCGCCAAGTTCCGTACTCTCGTTCGTAGGTGGTTAGGACATGAAGCCAGCTTGACCGCTGTATACACATTACATTTTAAGACAGAAAATGGCGCATGTATTGTAGCTTCGATCACACGCCCGACAAAGTTCAACTACTATCTTTCCAGAAGCATGGGAAAGGATACTTACACACATAAAAAATAATTTCTTAGATGGAGCACAGACGCTTTAATTCAAGTATACTATAACCTATACGCGCAAAGTTATGCTAATCGTAAAGTGAGAATACGATATCTTTGACCATATAAGGGTTAGATTGAGAAAGTATCTTCATTGCAAAACTGGGAAATTCTTGATAGTAAGAATACCAAAATCTTAAATCAAGCATATGGTAAACATGACCAGAGTATTTTATAATCTTGACTGAAGCATTTCATAATCTTAACTTGACGCAAGTAGCTCAACTTTATTCTAAAATTGTGATATTCTTGGATGAGGAATCTAATAGTATTAATTTGAGCATTCAAACTTTATGAGCATGTAGAAATTTTTCTGGAAAAATAGTTCTGCAAAATTTCTTAAATCACATTTAACATACTTAGAACTCATCTAGGAACACCTGAGTCTTCGCATCCTAATTTTTTTAATAGCTCATTCATGGTTGGATAGATCCAGTGATAAGGAAGCTGATGGGAACTGGGACGCGACTCAAATGGCGGTGGACCAGCACTATCGGCAGATTCGATGACTGATGGTTGACGGTGGTATCAGGGGTATCACGTGGCAATGGCAATTTTTTAACAGTTTGACTAGATAGTATTAGGTGCTATTATGCAGGATCCAGGATGCGGGTATTACGCTACGGTGCTAAAAACGGCGGCGAATGCGACAATCCGAAAACCGATGATAGTGGCGGCGCGGACGCGGACGGGCAACAGGCTGTTGAGTTGAGAGGGTGGAGAGGTTAGAGTTGACCCGTGACACGCTGCGCGCCTGCGCACTCAGACGTTGGTAGACGTCAAATAAATGATTTACTTGATACAAATATAGAGTTTGCTTGTAAAACAGCGTTCATTTTCAAACCAAGATTATCATATTGTAAATGAAGGTTCGCATTTGCAAGCTGTCTATATTTTTGATAGAAATAAACTGGACACCGCTGGAAAAAATGATAATCTTTATATAAAATTATGAAATATTTGTTATTAAATTATTATAGCCTTGGTTGCAGAGAACATTATATTTTCTTTCGGAGCATATTTCTTTAAAATAAGTATATAAATCAAAAATATATTATTCTTGATACATACTTTCTATAATTTTCTCATCAAATATTCTTTCTTGGAGTGAGAACCGGTATTCTTGTTGTGAGAATGTATTTACAAGAATATCACAATTCTTGCCTTTAGAATTTCTTTTTATGTGTGTATCTGGCGTTGGCAGTGTTAAAAATACCTCACCACCTGTCAATGAACGCACGTACCCGGATATTTTTATCTTTTTTCCATTATAGGACGCGCCCTTACGCACGATCGTGTACAATTACGCAATCACGTTAGCTGGTCGATTGAGTGACTGCGTGGTGCGTTCGGTTATGATATAATAATTCCCGTGTAGGTCGCATTGCCCGCGAAGGGCCTGAGGTTTCGAGTTCGACCCCCGCCATTAGCGAAGGGCTGATTATGGTAGCGATCACTCCGGAATCAATTTGTGCGATTGGTAAGGGTTGCAAGGGCCAGAGGCGCACTGTCTCAATACCTCACTCAAGAGAGACAGTTAAGTGCGAACAATAATAATGCTGGATTTACTGGAACTACTCGTTCCCCACGCTAGAGCTTATACCTACAGGCAAACTCGACTTCCAACAGATTGTGCCATTGAAACACTATTAAATCTTCCTCCTTTGGAACTGGTAATTTAAGGGGAAGCTAGAAAAACTGGGTTCCGTCTCTGGAGTCAGGGTAGCTGGACTTTTATGAATCCAGGCAAAGGACATTCGACGATTCTAGCAGAGTTGCATGAGGATAGTCCTATTTTGTTGGCGAGGAGCGATACAGTTTCTCCTACGTATCGCTTCAATCGCAAATTTACGGTGGTGTTTCCGTCAAGGGAAGAGTGGGAGTCTAGGGAAAGACAGCTCATCGAAGGAGGAGGACAGGTCTGGTACACAGACGGTTCACTCGCTAGAGAGGGCTCGGGCTCGGTAGTCTACGGACCCCTTACAAGACTTTCACTCCCTCTTGGGGAGCACACCACAGTATTCCAGGCCGAGGTCTATGCGATACTTGCTTGTATAAATCGTATTCAAGAAACTGACGGGTCTAGGAGGCGGATTACTATCTGCTCTGACAGTCAGGTAGCCATCAAAGCACTGAGTGCTTGGAAAATAACGTCGGGACTGGTCCTGGAGTGCAGGAGGGCTCTTGACGACATCTCAGCTAAACACAAGGTACCACTGATGTGGGTACCTGGGGACGCTGGGGTAAAGGGTAACTATATGGCGGATCATCTGGCTAGGATGGGATCCGGCAACAGCTTTGTGGGCCCGGAACCAGCCTTATGACTATCTGCAAACTTGGTTAGGAAAACAACTGGAGAGTGGGTCTAGAATCAACACTCTCTGAGATGGAACAACATCTCTGGTCATCTCCGTCACGCTCGGGAACTATTAGCAGGGCCTGCAGAGAGAATAGAACGATTTTGTCTCTCTCTGGATAGGAGGAACTTGAGATTGCTAGTAGGCCTATTAACGGGTCACAACACCTTCAGGCGTCACCTGTTCGTGATGAGGTGGTCAACGACCCAACGTGCAGGTGGTGTGGTGAAGAGGAAGAATCCTCGGCACACATCTTGTGTCGCTGTGAAACCCTGGGTTATCACAGGCAGACTATGCTGGGCTCAAGAACCTTGGAACCAATAGAGATAAAATGGATAGGACCTAAGAATGTACTTGCCTTTGCTAATAGGGCAGGTCTTACGAACTAGCGCGGATAGAGGCGCAAAAGGGCCCATCGTGTGGTCTATGCACCAGTCACATTCTGTGCTGGATAGCCTCTGGTCCTTATTCATTCATTCCTTCTTTTGGAGAACTTCGACGCTGTGGAATCAGCTGCCGGGGAATTTGTTTCCCGGCGGCTACAACCTGCAGCGTTTGAAGTCTAACGTGCACCGACACTTATCCTCTCGCACCGCTTCTACAGCGTCATAGGCTTTCAGCGTTTGCGGGAGACTGACCATAGAAAAATGATATAGGAAATATCAGAGTGACAGTGATCCTGCTATGGATTTCCTGTAGTGACGTCCATGTGCAGGATGTGGGGATGGGACGAAGCAGAGAGCCAGGAAATGACTGCGTTTGCATAAAAGAGAGTCGCGTCGCGTTGCCGTGATTAAAAACTCGTCAAGGACATGCGGATTCGCAGATTCTCGAAAATTGCGGGGCAGGGTGAGTGGGGTGGGGTGGGGGTGTCGCGCGGCTCTTCTTTGTTTTTCCGCCATGGAACGGAAATTGATTCCGAGAGTCGAGGCAAGGGTGCGCTCCCAACAAAAGTAACGCGGTTTGCAATGTGGGGCGTCGAGGTACTGTAGTGGCGCGGGTGCATGCTGCCATATCATAAGTGCATCAATACAAGAAGAGCTGCCGATTTTAAAATACAAAGTACCAGAATTAGTAAATCAAGAACAGGCACAAATTATTATGGCTTGCACTTCTACAATGCTCTACCAAGCAGGATGAAAGTATTGGAAATTAATACTTTTCGTGACAAAATCAAGAAATACTTGATTAAAAAAGCGTTTTATGATCATGAGGAATACCTCCACAATGACTTCAGTGATTTAAATGTGTAACATATTCGCCAAAATTTGTACAATTTTTTAAGTGTGGTGTCATGTGTACCTTTTATTAACATTTTAATGTGTTAACTTAGGTTTGACATGTCACGGTCAATGTTTTTATTTTAGTTTTAACTACCTGTTAATCATTAAATTTTGACTTGTGCGAACAAATTTTCTTTTGTACTAGCACCAACAAATCACTGCTACTACTACTACTCCTACTACTACTTTATCTCGATCTGGAACGGTGATAGCAGATTTCTGTTCAAAGTTCCGCCTCTTTGGGGCGTGGGCCTTGTATTGCGATTGGTATAGTAGCAGTAGTAGTAGTAGTAGTAGTAGTAGTAGTAGTAGTAGTACTACATCATTGCCCTTTTTGTCAACCCCAGGGAACCAAGACTGAAAACACTAAGAACATCTTAGAAAGCTCCTTGTCGAACCCACCAGACCTCTTATCGAAAGTCAGCATGTCCGACTGACACTGGATATAGTAACTCCTCCACGAACTGTGTCACGAGGATTCGATTCTCGATAATCTCAGTAGACACACAATAGTCGAGTCACCTTCCATCAAGCTTTTGGGGATCGACATCAACAATAACATGCCCTGGCACGACCCCGTCGTTCATATTACTAAAACGGCATCCCAGAAGCTTGGAGTTTTGTTCCGCTGTAGGAAGTTGTATACACCAGAGCAACTGCTGCTGCTCTACAAGGCACAGATCCGACCATTGTTGGAGTATTGCTCCCACATGTGGAGATGCGCTCCGAAGCACTCACTTAAGCTTCTGGACACTATACCGAAGAGAGCAATAATTAGACTAATCGATACGCCTAATCTCACAAAGGACCTCCAGAGCCTGCAACATCGAAGAAGGGCGGCTGACCTGTCATTGTTTTATAGATTCTATCACGAAAGATGTTCGAGTGAGCTCTCCCAGATAACACCGAAGGCCGTCCAAACGAGGAGGCTTTGCGAGCTCATCCTTACTAGGTCGAGGTCCCTACTTCCCGAACCAGTCTCCTCCAGCATTCCTTCTTTTGGAGAACTTCGAAGCTATGGAACGAGCTGCCGGGAAATTTGTTTGCCGATGGCTACAACCTGTAGCATTTCAAATCTAACATGCACAGACACTTATCCTCTCGCAGCGCTTCTACAACATCATAGGCTTTCAGTCTTTGCGGGAGGCTGACCATAAAAAAACACATCATGACAAATGGCTGTGACGACCAAGGCTCGAAGCAAAGTTTTTGTGAATTGTGGAACGAGTCGTTTTGGATACACAGAAGAGAGTTTCAGTTAAGTGATATACAAAGCAGTGCCTATCTAAAGCCATTGGATCTATATGAAGCAAACCTGCGACCAAAATCAAGTATGGACACCTCATACCTGCATCCCTATAATTCTTCAACCCACCGCGCGAATATACAGGGTTACTGGTAACTCGACCACTTTCCTGTAGGAAGTGATAGAGGGACTCAAATGCAATGGATTTAACCCCCCATATGTAATTCCGAAAACCGACAGTTTTCGAGATAATTAACATTTAATGTTTTTCAACGATATGTCCAAATTTACACACTACATCCCAAATTTAGAAAAAACCCTGCTGTCGATTTTAGTAATTTCCAATTTAGTTTTTTACTGACACATACGCAAATTTAATTTAATATTTAAATATGTAAAAATACTAAACTGTTTCATTATTATTTAAAAAATGAAGAACAAAATTTTTACATTCACCGTGAATGAAAATGGTCTAGCTCAAAAAAAGATACACAGCCAGTCATACAAGTTATTTTAAAAAGTTCCTTATCTGATGGCCTATTCCAAGGACAAGAATGACAGTACAACCACAAGGAACTATTTAACAAAATTTATCAACATAATACAGAATCATCAACAACATGATATTCCAGCATGATGGTTGTCCAGCACATTACCGTATCACAATTCGGCAGTTGTTGGACAACACATACCCGAACAAATGGATAGGAGGGGTGAACCCATCCCATGGCCTGCGCGGAGCCCAGATCTGACACCTCTTGATTTTTACGTCTGGGGTCACATGAAGGCATTGGTTTACGAGACTCCAGTTAATATTGCTGACGAACTAAGGCAAAAAATTATCAATGCGGCAGAGGAGATGAAACGAACTTTTTCAACAGGATTTACAAAAACCGAAGTGAGGAAGCGGATCCGTACTTGTATCCGAAATCAAGGGCAACACATTAATCAAGATCTCTAGAAACTTTGAGTGGATTTAATTTGTTTTACTTGGATAAAATCATCGGCCGCATTTGCAAACATTCTAGTATGTAACTGAGTTATCAATGATGATTGTACTGTCATTCGTTCTTTTTGAATAGGTGATTTTTATTCATTGCTGTTTATAATCTTTCTGAAAAGGTCATTAGGTAGGAAAGTTTTTTTAGCGATTTGTTTAACCGTTTGTATAATTTTTTTTTTGAGCTAGATAATTTTCTTTCACGGTGAATGTAAAAATTTTGTTGATTATTTTTTAAATAATTTGTATTTAGTTTGGAACTGTTTAGTATTTTGAAACATTTTAATACTAAGTTAGCTTTATATATGTGTTAGTTAAATACTAAAATAAAAATTATCAGAATCAACAACAGGTTTTCTTCTGAGTTTAGGATCTAGTGTGGAAATTTGGACATTTGGTTTAAAAACATTAAATGTTAATTAACTCGAAAACTATCGGTTTTCGAAATTACGTATGGGGGTTAAATCTATTACATTTGAGTCCCTCTATCACCTCTTGTAGGAAAATGGTCGAGTTACCAGTAACCCTGTATAACTACGACGGGACTGAAACTTCGCCTTTAAGTGAACGATTGAAGATGAAACAGACCAATCAAAACGTTGTGCTCAAAATTATATAGACAACAGAAGTCCGAAACCGACCCTTTGAAACATCTACCTTGACTACGAACTTCAAACAGCAGTTTAATATTGACACTCGTTAAAGTTTTTTTTTATTAGTATCAAGCAGTATGGTTCTACATACATATTGTTAGAAGTGGAAGTTGCTAGAAGTTGTAAAACTTGTAAATGAAACACGTGTATGTGTCAAATGTTTATAGTTTCCGGTTCTACAACGATACACAAACAGTTGTTAATACATAGTTGAGAAGCGAGGGTGTTTTAATTTTCGATATACCTACTTTACTAACACATATAATATTGTAATATCTGGAAACACTGACTCACAGTACTCTCAACTGTATTCTTTATCTGAACAATTTTTGCAGCACTGACAATGCACAGCGATTATATCAAAAGGAATGATGAAACTGGCCGGCTGCTTGCAACCCTTCATACTCATTAAATGTTTGAACATGTTACCAGCACTTATCTCAGCAAATCTCTTTTATCCGTTGCGCACAAAAGGAGCCACATTAATATTTCTCCAAGTGTCTCGTTACCGCCTTTTGCATTTTTCTCTTTAATAAAACGACCTTCTTCACACAACAGCGTTTCTGTGATTTATTCATCAGGTTGGGTTTTCGTTGGATGTCGGTCAATCAAAATTGTACTGCATGTTTATTACGATGTTTCGGTTTACGCTATACCTAGATACCATCATCAGGAAAAATAGATAACTACTCATAGTTGTATATATAGATGAAGTCAGAAATGTATGATTTATTTACATCTCTTTCAGGTCTCAATCAGTGTCGACATTTCTATAGTGCAGTTACGTTATTATGTAAATCTAAGTAATGATAAAAACGTAATTATCTATACAAAATATACAATATAATTCAGAAAGTGGTAGGAGATCAAAATAATCGCAAATACCAATTTGCAATAGATAAAAACAAAATAAATTGATCTATTCACAGACAATATACAATTTTAACTAAACTAATGAGCGCGCCAACCCCCTAGCTTGTACAGCAAAAAATGCCGAAAGGGATTACGATCATCAGACTCGTCAGGCGTCTTGTGAAGGCATAAGTCATACTTTGTAGTGTCGGTACTCGGTAGGAGCACAAAAAAATGTAAACAACTCATATTATTTCTGACTTCGTTAAAGCTTAATTCAGACATCCGACGATACGGCGGTACGAAACTGTTCCTATTGGTTGAAATATTTTGATTTGACATAATTTTGAATATTTCAACCAATAGAAACAGTTTCCTATCGTGGTATCATCGGATGTCGTCTGCATTTGAATTAAGCTTTATACCTTTTCTATATCCAGTACCAGTACTCCATATTACCGCTTTAGGAACATTTATTTATTGTTACAATAACTCCAAACTCCAAATGTTAAAAATATATTTTATAAACAGTTTGGTAAAGCCGGAATTCTACATGAAAAACGCTAAAAACTCAGACAAATAAAAAACAGCGTCACAGATTTCCTTAGCATTAGCAGCTCAAACTTGTTTAGGTAACCTTTCAGCTAAACAAAAAATGTGTTTATCGTTTTTGCAACTGCGCTGCTACAGATAGACTCACAGATTCACAGACACGTTAAAATTTTCGCACATCACTTGTTCATTTTTTTCACTGTTATAATTTGACCTGTAGTTTTATGTGATCCTTTAACTAATACCAGGAATTATCATTTGCATACAATTTACACACACCTATCAAATTTAATTATAAGTAGGCATCAAATCAGTTTTGTTGCGAGTTTGTAGATACCTGATAATGGTTTAGATACAATGAACCGAAACATTGTGAATCACATTAATGTCATTTGATTGCAAGAATTTAAGTCTCCAGCTACTATAAATATGAAAAAAAAAACAATATGTAAAACACCGAAATCTTTCGAACGTAGTATAAAAAATAACTGAAACGACAGCATGTCATGGATTATTCAAGATATATTATTGCTACCTTAATGTCGAATTTTGCTAGTGAAATAAATATTGTGATTTCTAAAATCTATTTCATATAAAACATGTACCTTAAAGTTGTGAACTATGAAGAAAGTTACTTACATAATTATGTCGTGATAACCTGGTGGATCAAAACTTACCTGAAACAAAAGAAAATGAATTAGTTTCATATTTTTAAGGATCTTAGAGATGAAAAGGATACCGCAAAATGGCCTTTTTCATTTTTGGACTTATATATTATGGTTAAAAAATAAACAATTTAATAAGCCTTAACGCGAACATCCAAGAGATTTTGACAAATTTCCAGCCTCAAGATTCGAAACTTTTCCCCTAATTCCAATTTACCCACCATATCTCAAATGCACTTCCGTTTGTGCAAAAATAACGAACAATTAAAAAAGCTCACAAGCAATCAAATATGAGCATTCGCCTTTGAATAATGTACAACCGTCGGGGTCGCTCCAAACTCCGCCGCCAATATCCAAATCCCAAATCCATTTTAAAATCCCCCTATCCGTTCCCGTGTCACCCGCCGTTTCCCCCTCTCGTCATCGCCCTCCTCCTTCCACGCCAAAAATTTCAATTTGTTCCTTGTAATTTCCAGATGGCCTGTTCCGATAAGATCTTGCTACGGGTCTGTGACGTCACGTGGGCCTATACAGTTCAATTCCATGCATTGCCGTAACCAGATGACAGATGAAAGCATGTCGCCTACTTGACTGCGATGAGATGGCTCTATTACACCGATGTCAGGATGTGCTATAAAGTCGTTGTTGCATAACATCAATTCTGGGGTCCCGCAAGGATCCGTATTGGATCCGGCATTGTGTCTGCTTCACATTAATGATCTACTCTCTAGACTTATAAACACAAAATAGAAAACATGATCTGGCGTGAACACGTTTTGTCAATTGCAACAGCTACTGACAAAATGCTCGGATATATATTCAGAACCAGAAACCACTTCTGTATTGTATTTCTTTATTGTCTTGTGATCATATACGTATGATATAAGGCTAGTCATACAAATAAAAATAAAAAATATTGCAAACTAACGGATAAAAATGAAACAAAATGCAAACAAATAAATAGACAGTTCAATACGTGCGCTGCTGTGCAACAGAAAAAAACAGAAAAAACCATCCACCATCCAACTGTGCATAAAGCCCAGATAAGACTTAGCATGGAGATTGCTCTCATGTCTGGGGAGCGGCTGCCCCTACTTCCCTGTCTATACTATATGCGGCCCAGAAAAGGACAATGTGACCAATCGGTGACTTTTCTACAGAGTCTATTAAATGCACCCCCAGGACCTCTGCATCTCATCTCAAGGCGATCTTACTTTAACACAACCTTTCTTTTGGGTTCGAAATTGGTTACCAAGAAAAGACACCCATAGAGGTACAACTTTGCTTCTGTCTAAGCTTGCATTAGGGGATCCAAAAGAAATCAAGGTGTGCTTGAGAATTGTTGAAGTATGGTAACCTTTGCTCAAGACTATTAGTGTAAGGCTACCTCAAATAAAATAGGAAATATAGTTACAGCGAATAATAAGAATTTTGAATGACTTAATGATATCAAAATATGAACCGGTCGTAACTTTAACAAGATTCAGCCCTGAGAGGTTCTCGCTTTACATCTTGAGGCATCACTTTAATTATTGATTTACTAACATACCTATAAATAATGCTTGACACATCCCAAAGACACAACTCACTCACTTGAACAACTCTTTCAAGTAACTTGACTTGCTTGTCTGAAAGCAATGGCGGCTCCCAGGGCCAGATTCTGGCTTAAAAACCTACAGTCGCACTTCAGAAACGCGCAAGCCACAAGAAGGTGACCGCTTAGCTAGGATAGGGGCCGACAGCCCCTGCATCAGACCAGAACCTAGGCTTGGAATTAGAAGACTGGGCCTACCCACAAGGAACAGGATTAGTAAATAAAGTACAGTTTAACGTACAGAAAACTCAGGGCAACAACACTGACAAGGAAGTCTCACGTTGGCATACCAACTGTGGCAATGGAGGGTCACCCCATAGTCGAATCACTTGCCGTCAAGCTTTTGCACATCAACATCAAGAATAACATGTCCTGGCATGACCACGTCGTCAGTATTGCTAAAACGGCATCCCAGAAGCTCAGAGTTTTGTTCCGCTGTAGAAAGCTGAATACATCACAAGCAACTACTGCTGCTCTACAAGGCACAGATCCGACCATCGTTGGTATATTGCTTCCATGTGTGGGGATGTGCTTCGAAGTACTCTCTAAAGCTTCTGCACTCTATCCAGAAGACTAATCGAAACGCCTAACCCCACAAAGGACCCCCCACGGCCTGGAACATCCAAGAAGGGTGGCTGACCTGTCCCTATTTTAAAGGGGTGATACACGTACGAATACGTACGCGTACTTACAGCTCGACGACCTTTTTCGTCTGTGTGTCACCGTAAGTACGCGTACTTTAAAACCGTCGAGCAAAATCGCCTGCGATCCAACTGGTTTGAAATCTTGCTCGTAGCTTGTCTCGGCTCGTACGTGTGGCAGAACTGCGAGCCGCGAGCCACCATTTTGTTTCGGCAGCGTTTGACGTTTGTTAAAAGCGAGGTTAAAAGTTTTGTTGTTTTTGGAAAATTATCAAAATGACTGATTTCAGAACTTAGTCACATGAACTGCTCACAGAATTCCTAGAATGTTTCCGAAATTATCCTTGTCTTTGGAAAATTACAAGCAATGAATACAAAGACAAAAATATGAAGTTTCAAGCATACAATAAGTTATTAGAAATTATACGTAAGGTGGAAAGAGGTGCTACTATTGATAATGTCAAGAAAAGAATTAATTCATTAAAGGCTGGGTATCGTAAGTGCGAGATAGCATGAGAACATTCTGAAATAATTATGGAAATCTTCCTTGTCTTGACGTGACTCTCTTACTAAATTCACATGTGATAAACGCTCTCTTTTCGTAAGCCAGTTCTTTACCCACACTTTTCGATTTCGTTTATTTTTTTTTTAGTTTTTAAAATGTAATATGATATAATCCCCAAATAACACGAAGCTTCTATCGACGACATCGCAGTACAGTGTGTACTTCAAAGTTCGCAAGCTTAAAAACCGCGTACTTAAAGATCGTACGTGTATCACCCCTTTTACAGATTCTATCACGAAAGATGTTCTCCCGATAATACACCAAAAACCGTCCGAACGAGGAATATTAGAGAGGCTCTTCGAGCTCATCGTTACCAGGTCGAGGTACCTACTCCCCGAGCATTCCTTCTTTTGGAGAACTTCGACGCTGTGGATTTTTCCGAAGGCTACAACCTGCAGCTCTTCAAATCTAACCTGCACCGATACTTATTCTCTCGCAGCGGCTTTCAGCCTTAGCGGGAGGCAGACCGTTAACAAAGGCTAAATAGACGACTGAATAACATTTGTTATTCATGAGAGTGGTAGTAATTGATTTTCAAGTATAAATTACACCTGACAGTTTGAAATTACAAGTGACGAGATAGAAAATTAACTTGACCGTTCTGAATTATCACTTGACGCTTTAGAAACTACAGCTAGAAAAGGTGTAGTTCAAGTAATCAGAACAGCTACTTGACCCCAGTATAAACCTTACTTCATACGAGTCTTGGAAAGGAACGAATTTCTCAATTGTACGACCGTAACATTCCACACATATCAACATTCCGTCCACTTTAGAAAAAATCCACCAGCACACCTCGATCATACTCTCTATCTGCGATCTTTACGACCGCTGCGAACCAGCCCATACAAATTCACGGCACGTCCCTGTACGTACATCAGGATGGGTGTTTATCTTATCTGCCGGCGATCTGGCGATCATATGGGTGACCCTTTCGATTCCCACAATTACGACAATGGACCTACTCTACGTTTAAAAAGCGTAATTACGGATAATCTCCGTCGCACAAAGGGAACGACATCTGGGACGTCGTGTCGCCGTCCCGGTCGTCCAGGCGGGATCCCCCGCTAGCGCGTGCGTACCATAGACGGTTTCGTTTGATAACTAGACGATCGTTCCAATGACGTGCAACTAGAGACGGAACAAAATACTTTTTCGGTTAAAATATCCCGTATAAAATACTTTTTTCCTAAAACTTAAAACGGACTGGATCCACCCTAGAATTAATCAGGATACGGGGTTTCATATTGATTGAAAGCCAAATAAGGGTTTTAGACTTGTTGAGGTGAAACTGAGTATCAAGGGTGTCGTAATTTTTTTATCCTTGTTCTGCGTCACTGAATCTTATAATGCCGACAGCATTTGTGATTAACACCATCAAATTAATGAGGATACGGGATTTCATATTGATAGAAAAGCGATTAAGGATTTTAGACTTTTTGAGTGTAATTTAAAATTAAGGGCGGATTTGTAATCAGTGCCCTCAAGGTAATCAGGATACAAGTTTTCATATTGATAGAAAGCCGGATAAAGATTTTAGACTTTTTGAGGTGAAACTTGAGAATCAAGGATATCGGAAATTTTTGATTTTCGTTCTGCGTCACTTAAACTCAAAATCTCGACCATATTTGTAATCAGCACCCTCAAATAATCAGGATACGGGATTTCACAATGATAGGAAGGCGATTAAAGATTTTAGACTTTTTGAGGTGTAATTTAAAATTAAGGTATTGGAAATTTTTGATTTTCGTTCTGCGTCGCTTATACTCAAAACCGCGGCCGGATTTGTAATCAGCGCCCTCAAATTAATCAGGATACAGGACTTCATATTGATAGAAAGCTGGATAAAGATTTTAGGCCTTTTGAGGTGAGGTGAAACTGAGAATCAATGGTAGGTAATCGGAAATTTTTGATTTTCGTTCTGCGTCTCTGAAACCCAAAATCTGAACTGTTTTTGTAATCAGCGCCCTCAAGTTATCCAAGATACGGAATTTCATATTAATAGAATGCCGATTAAGGATTTTAGACTTTTTGAGGTGAAACTTGAGAATCAAAGGTATCGAAAATTTTTGATTTTCGTTCTGCGTCTCTGAAACCCAAAATCTGAACCGGTTTTGTAATCAGCGCCCTCAAGTTATCCAAGATACGGAATTTCATATTAATAGAATGCCGATTAAGGATTTTAGACTTTTTGAGGTGAAACTTGAGACTCAAAGGTATCGGAAGTTTTTGATTTTCGTTCTGCGTCACTTAAACTTAAAACCTCAACGGGATTTGTAATCAGCGCCCTCAAATTAATCATGATACGGGATTTCATGTCGATAGAAAGCGAAATAAAGATTTTAGACTTTTTGAGGGGGCACTCAAAATCAAGGATATCGGAAATTGTTGATTTTCGTTCTGCGTCACTTAGACTTACAACCTCGACGGGATTTGTAATCAGCGCCTTCAAATTAATCAGGATACGGGATTTTATATCGACAGAAAGCGAAATAAAGATTTTAGACTTTTTGAGGTGAAACTGAAAATCAAGAGTTTCGGAAATTTTTGATTTTCGTTCTACGTCACTTGAACTTAAAACCTCGACGGGATTTGTAATCAGCGCCCTCAAATTAATCAGGATACGAGATTTCATATCGATAGAAAGCGGAATAAAGATTTTAGACTTTTTGAGGTGAAACTGAAAATCAAGAGTTTCGGAAATTTTTGATTTTCGTTCTACGTCACTTAAACTAAAAACCTCAACGGGATTTGTAATCTGCGCCCTCAAATTAATCAAGATACGGGATTTCATATCGATAGAAAGCGAAACAAAGATTTTAAACTTTTTGAGATTTCTACCCGTATTACTAGATTATAGCAAAGCTTTTGGCAAGATAGATCACAGTCTTTTCCTTTCAATACATTCATACTTAGTCATCCAATGTTATGTGTGTTATCTATGTGTTAAATGGTCAGTTGTTAATGGCGTAACCTTTTCGTCTAGAAATGTAACAAGTTGCTTTCTCAAGGATCCGTATTGGGACCTCTTCTATATAGAATATATACACAATTATTAACCTGTCTGAAAACATGTACTTCCCATTTGTATGCCGATGATAGGCAAATTTATGCATCTTTCAAAGCTGAAGCTGTATTATCAGCTGAAGATTTACAAGCTTTAAATAGAGCTTCAGAAAATCACTGCCTCGAACTGAATCCGCAAAAGTCAAAAGCTATTTTATTTTGATAGGAAAATAGTTAAGGATTTTTAAACTGAAGTGGGGATGTATACCGTATAACTGCAACACTGCAAGTACACTAGAACACCTGCGTCTCTTCTTCTTAGAAAAAATCCGAAGCAAAAACCGAATGTTTCTATATACGAGATCGTATTATGACTTTTATAGTGTCAAACTATTCTCACCTAACGTCTTCGGCATCTTTTGCGCAAGAATGTTGATCAGTCTATATATAAGATGTGTTGGATAACGAGGTGTGATTAGTATGCGAATATGTGTACATCTCAATTCATACACGACCACTTTACGCCGAATTCGACGGTATTTCGAATAGTTTCACCACATTATGGACGCCTCGGAAATTCTTGAGCCCCTTTTCATCACTAAAAATGGTCCGTAGAATATTTTTATTGCTCTACACGCCACTTTCGGGATACATAACGACCAAACGATTAACAGAGGCGGACTTACTCACTTGCTCAGGGGTTGTAGGGTAGATCCAATATATTGTTCCCACCTCTAAACAGTCAATTTTCTTGAACTCATATGTTAGTCTTTAGATATGCTAATCATCCGAAGAATGTAAGTTGAAACAACGAACTCAGGAAAGTGACTGTGCCTCTAAAGAAATGCATTATTGATGAAAAAAATTGATTCTGTATATGTTTATGAATTTTCTTTCTCTTTCTTTCTACTAGGTTTAGGGTAAAACAAATTTGGTGAAAAAGGGGAAGGCGTTGTCTGAACATTGAGATAGGGACATGAAGCATTAAAATGCTTAATTTTCAAGATACGGGCTGTTAAAGTTTTACTATTATTTTTGATTTTTTCTCAATTATTCCGCAATAAAATGGCACAGCGATCTAAAATTACGTATCGGGTGGTCTTTTAAGGGTCTAGGGTATAGCGCGCGAAATTGAGAATCCAAGAAAAAACGTATTCCCCTGTTAGCGAGGAGGCGTGGCCACCTGTTCCCTTTCTCCAGTGTGTGCGTCTAAGATGAGGGCAGATAAGTCCAAAAATCCAAAGGTAAGGTCAAAAGATCCAAAGGTCACTATACAAATGAATTTTGCATTTCCAAGCTCCTGAAGTTACCTTTAAACTTACAGTAATGATTCAAAGAACAAATTGAAGAAGAAAGCTTGCGCATGTACAACCATTTAGCCTTTTTTTGATATCGTGTTTGGTTGTTAAATTGAGGCATTTATAGAATGTATGATTTTGAATTGCGAGTTTTTTTGCACATTGAAAAATTATTTTGAGAGATTCTTGATAAACTATCTTAACTATCTTCTTCTGAAATATTATATACGTAGTTTGAAAATAGAGTGTGTTATGCGAGAAATTGTGAGTCCGTGTTTCACATGGCAAATACGTATGTATAAATGTGTGTATCCAGGCCCCTTGAGGCGAGAAACCCAAATTCAAAAAAGGTTCTGCTATCATGAATAGAGGGCATCACCTACGGCACCAATGAACTCATTTAAATTATCAAAACCTTTTTCCGGTTTGGTGTATCAATGTGAGTATCAAAGAAATCGTTTCCTCAATACGTTTTACTTGAAAAGGTATATTTTTTTTAAGTCCCTAGAGGTAACCGTTTTCGTGATAACCTTCATTGAAATTGATCCCTTATCCTGTTTGAGGAACAAAAATGTTCTATTCTTCCTGTTTTGAAGGATGACGAGATGACGAGCCCTCATTATGTCCTGCTCTTTTTGATATAAAATTTATCGCTATATCCAATGGTGTACTCAGACAGAAAATTAGAACTAGAAAATTATTTTTGCAAATTCGCGAGGAGTCCCAATTTCTAATTTTCTCACTGAAAGAAAATCGTTAGAGAAAAAATCTGTATAAGACGAAGTCAGAAATTATGAGTTGTTCACATTTTTTGCGAACAAGGGAAAGAAAGGCACAAAAACTAGACACCTGCAAGCTGCAAGACAGAGGCGCTTAGTATTTTTATTTGTAAATATTTCCTCAATCTGGGTAAGGTTTTTTACCTAAACCGACCGACCCTTTTAAGCACCCACCGATACTATAGTCAAGTAAACATGTATATAGATTTAACGGCGCTGCAAAAGGTATCGATATACTTACAATGCATATTTTGCTTGATTCAAAACTAGTATTTTGAACTATTAGTGTGTTTGTGCCTTACTCAGACGTATGCGCTGTAAGGATAAATTACCGTTTAATATTACTCATATATATACCCTAATATGACCATACTATGTAGTGTCGGCACCCTGTAGGAGTACAAAAAATGTAAACAGCTCTTATATTTCTGACTTGCACAATACCACATTGTTTCAACACTACCTGATTACCGTTTGAGACCATTCCACTGTCCGAACATGAAACTCGTACAGAGCACCAACCTTTATAATAAAACATGAGTGAGCAACTGGTGGTGCCTATAAATCGGCGAATGGTCATTTCCAATCACGCGAAAAAGGTAAACGGGCCTCGCCAAAAGGCTTCCCTGCTTCTCCAGTTCACGTTAATTGGCCCAGACATTAATTATTTCGCGCCGGCTGAGCCGCATGTAACTTGGGAGTCTTCCAAGCAATGCTAACAACACGTTCGCGCTTCACTCGCTGATTAATATCCAACATGTGCTTGAACTTGTTGAAGAGCTGGAACTGGACAATGAATTGTATCCGAGCAAATTTAGTTTACTAGATTTACGTAGTTCCTTAAACTTTTTTATTTTAAAATAAATGACATCTCAGAGCAATTTCAAAAAAAAAGTTTTTTACTGTGCAAAAAACTCGCAATGAAAAATCATACATTCCCCATATGTCTCTAATTTAACAACCAAATAGTAGGAGATCCGAATATAAGACGACCTTCACCGAACTGGTTAATGGATAAAAACCATTTTATATTAAGTTTAATGTGTTAAAAAACATATCGCGAGTGGGTTGGCTGAAAGATTTCAGTCCAGGATATGATTAGTTAAATATTGACAAATTAATTTTTTTTTAAATTTTATATATTTTGATTTTATGAATGTTACACATTTCATATATCTTTTATTACTTAATAGCTTAATAACTTAATTTAATATTAATAAATTATTAGTGCTCCAAAATACTGCACAGCTTTTACGAGTGTATCGCTATCCTCAATGGCCGAGCTACGCGCAGCTGCTATGCTGCGTCCTTTGTTAATACATGGGATAGTTCGCTCGAACCTCTCTGGCGCGCGTATTCACTGGCAGCAATATTTTGATCTTTAAAAATCGACAACCGGAATTCCAGACTGATTTTTTGCAGACAACCCTATATCGAGGTGTTGGCAATAAAATTATCTTTATTTTGATATGAGTTTCATGCATTAACCACACCGGTGCAAATTACTATTATTGATGTACCTGTTTATACCTATATATCTACCCTATAGTTGGGACGGGAAAAACGTAGCCAACCTCAACGTTTGCATATATTATGGGCTTCATACTTTCGATTGGTATGTTATATGTCTACTAACCAAACCAGTGAAATGTTTAAAAAAGAATAATTTTTCAATATTTAATTAATCATATCCTGGACTGAAATTTTTCAGCCAACCCAGTCGCGATATGTTTTTTAACATATTAAATTTAATATAAAATGCTTTTCATCCATTAACCAGTTCGGTGAAGGTCGTCTTATATTCGGATCTTAGACTAAAACACGATATCAAAACAAGGCCACCGTAGTGACATATAGCGCAAGCTTTCTTCTTCAATTTGCTTTTTGAATCATTACTGTAGGTATAGTAGTAACGTCAGAAGCTTGGAAATGCGAAATTCATTTTTATGGCGACCTTTGGACCCTACCTTTGGACCCTACCTTTGGACCTTTTTACCTTATCTTTGGAATTTTGAACTCACCTACTCTCATTGTCGACACACATACTGGAGTTGTTTTGCGGTTTCAGAAGATATTGTAACTCCAGTGTCATCGGCAAACATAGTTTGATATAGTTGGCCAAATCATTAATGTACAGAGAAACAATACAAGTCCCAAGATAGAACCTTGTGTTACACCTGATTGTATCCAGTAAGAACACCAGTCGGAGATGTTGTCTGGGCATGATTAAATAATAGTAATATTAGAATCGAAATAGAACATCAGGACATAGAAGAAGTAAAGCGATTTAAACATTTAGGATACTGGCCAAATGAAAAATGGGATCCTGATGAGGAAATTAAAGACAGAATTGGAATAGCCAGAAATTCTTTGTTCAAAATGAAAACGATACTTTGCAATCGAGATTTAAGTCTGACTACTCGGTGGCGAGTAACAAAATTTTTATGATCTGTCCACAATATTATATGGAGTTGAGGGATGGACATCCAAATCGAGGACCATGACACGTTTGGATTGTTTTGAGATGTGGCTATAAAGTGTTCAGATTATATTACTATTTGGCATATTATGCACCTATTTTGTACACAACGGGTTAACATTGTCAACCAGCTATTCGGCAACAGCACAAATGTCATTCGCCATGATGCTGCCATACTATTAACAGCATTTGTACAATTTTTCGAGTCATATTTTGTTATGTAATACCTATTTGGCGATTACATACAGTCTACAAATCAATGAATTTGAGGTTCTTGGGTTTTTAGGCTGGCGTCGTTTAGCGTTAAGGCTTGACGTTTCGCCACCACGAGTGGATGGCATCTTCAGAAGTCGCCGAAGTGAAATAGGTTCCGAAGATGCCATCCACTCGTGATAGCGAAACGTCAAGCCTTAACGCTAAACGACACCGGCCTAAAAACCCAAGTACCTCAAAGTCATTGGTAATGGCCGCGAAAGCCTTACACAGTACGGTCTACAAATCGATTATAATTTATACTTCAAATACGATTCAGCCAGGGACACCTATTTCCTGAACATATTTTGGTCCTTCGAGCCGGATTTGAAGAATTTTGTGAGAAATGGCGAGAGATACACCATTTTTGCAGTTGACTAGTTGAGCAGATCAGGCAGTTGAGGTCTGTGGTTGTGGTTGAGGCAAAGCCACAGAATAATAATATGGATAATTGTAGAATCACATAACTCATCTTTAGTTAAACCGAAGCTGCTATGAGCTGTTAAATGCTTTGAAACTTCATCAAGTAATGTTCTGAAATGAAAATAGTTTTCTTTTGTTAAAGGTTGAAGGTTTAATATAGAAGGTAAATGATTATCTATAATAAACCTTTCTTATCGAATCTCTCACATAAAGACGGATATTAAGGATATCATGGACCGAGCGAATAAGGAACTAGAAAGAATAAATAAGGAATAGGAACGTTTAACTACGATAAAATGAAGAAGAACAGCTTATTTTGGCTATATTTTTAGAAACAGCTAGTAGAATTTTTTACAGCTGATCGTTGAAGGGAAAAATCAAAGGACGACGAGGGGTCTGGTGTAAAAGGTTCTCCTGGTTTCGGAACTCATGTCAGTGGTTTAGTATAAGATAGGCCTGCACAATCATTCGTTTAGGCCAAGACAGAGAAGAATTCCAAATGCTCCTCACCAGGGTATTTAAGAGGCTTTTGGCAGCTACCAGCGTGCCGTTTGTTGCGAAACTATAACACGAACTAGATCTAATCGTTACTTCAAAAAGCGGGCAATTCATAAACGCTGCAATAAAACGAGGTGTAAATTTATTGTACGACAGAGAGCAACAAGCCATTAAAATTCATGTACAAAGCGTTCGAAAGCACAGAACGAATTACGCGCCTGCTTCTATTTGCTTTATAGTTTGACGCCTAATCTTATCAAGCATTTACACAGTACTTAACGAAATATTTGTCAAATGGGTTAATAAACTCTGTAAACTATTAGGTTCTCGCCTTTGATATCAACACATTATTTTGCTTGCTTTCTGTTGGCGGAATGCTGTGCAGACCTTACGTAATTTTTGACATTTTCGATTTCGCTGTGTGAAATAATTAAGATACGTTCTAGCTGAAAGGGAAACTGAATCGTTATACCTTGATAAATGATCAAAAAATGAAGATAAAAAGTCGTCGGCAAAAGGTGTAATAGTCTAACTGGTTTTCCGTTTAATCAAACAGTGAATAGGTTTGACATTTTCGTTTCGAGATATGATCCAATGATAATTGACTTAAAAACTGGAGTTATAGACTACAAGGTTTCATTACTGTTTCAGCAATCAGATAATAGTACCAAGATAAGGTTCAAAAATGCATACAAATCAATATAGTTTAAAAACTAAACTGTTAATGAACATCGTTACCCTGGTCTGACGAGGATCATCAATATTGGCGGTAAATTGATGTATCTCATTCACCATTTCTGAAAAAGAAATGAAGGTTGCACTTGGCACCTTCACCATTCTTTCAAAATATCAAATTGACCGCTAAATTATTCCGGATTATAAGACAAAAATGTAGAAAGTTTAAATTAAGTCGGTTCGTTCAAAGTGGGTCCAAATCCAGTTCAAAGGAGCTTATTACAAACATACATACATACAAACATATCTACATATGTACGTGTTAAAAAACGATGAAGATTTTTGCTTAAGCGATCGCTTTTTTTACCAGAAACTTCAAATCTCCAATCGGCAGGTTGCAAGTTACGCACCTTCGTGTAAAATGATTAGGGCGTACTACAGGGACCTCTTTTGGGGCCATTGATGGCGCAATTCTAAGAATCGATATAATATTAATATTGATCACAACGGACATGTAAATTGTAAATGACTTAGAGAGGTTATGATGATAGCGATAGACAGGATGAGCGAAGAATGTCATGTAAATATGAACTATTTGTGACCAAAAATTACATACCTATTGGGTATTAAAATGTGTGCATAGCTGTATATAAAATTCTGTTCCTGTCGTAAGTCATCCTCACCAAACAAAATATCAATTAACTCGACTGAAATATATTTATTTTATGCATGGAAGCTAGCTATGTCAACCAGCTCGGCTACGGAGTTTTTGTTTTTTCCTTTTGTAAATGTCTAAACCGACGCTCATAGACCAAGAGATGATGGAACAATATCTTTTTTAACGAGGTTTTTATGGATAAAAAGACAGAATAGGAGAGTTTCTATTAAGGCCCGATTGATAATTCAATAACAGTGGGATATTCTGAATGCCAATGAATTTTCATTATATTAGTAAATGTGTACCCTTAAAACAACACCCACAGAAAAAAAGGTAGCATCAAATGTGATGATAAGTTATTATAAGCAGATTAGAATTAAGCTTACGATATACTTCAACTACAACTACTTGTACTTCGCTTGAAATTACTTTAGTGTATAAAAATAGCATTAACAGGAATATTACACTACTCAAGTGAAGCCTTAGATAGATTTAAACCAACCACATGATATTTCAATCAGTAGACTAGATCTACTACTTGGGCACTGACATAACCAGTGGTGGGAACTTGATTACAGAAGTTAAAAGACAGGCGACAAAAGCAGGTAGAGTTAGTGGATTTTTAAGAGAAACTGTATGGAAGAACAAATATATATCTACAGAAAGCAAGATTAAAGTATATAAAACAACGATGCGACCAATTCTAACATATGCGGCAGAAACACGAGCAGACACAAAGAGAACAAAACAAAACAGCATAGAAATGAAAACACTAAGATCAATTATGGGAATAACTCTCAGGGACAGACAAACAAATAAAAACATACGAGAACAATGCAACATTAACAGCATCAATAAATGGATAAAAACACGGAAGAAAGAATGGGACGAACATGTAAATAGAATGACACCCAACAGATTGGCTCACATATGTAAAAATAACAAACCATACAATTGGAGACCTCCAGGACGGCCAAAGAAAAGATGGGAAGATAATTTGATGTCAACAACAGAGGCCGACAAACAGGAGAAATCCTAGTCATAGGAAGAAGAAGAAGAAGACTAGATCCGATACTACAATATAATTGAAATAGTCAGTTACAGGGCCGATTTAAGAATATTTTAGGTTACGATACTGAATACGCTTTACTTGAAGGTAGTTTTCTGTATTTTGCTGAAACTTTGGCTTTAAACTTACTGGTGTTCATTCGCAAAAATTATTAGGGACAAACTAGCAGAAGCAGTTATTCGTCAGTTCAAACGAAGGTACCGTTTGATGACAAATGTAATGCCTTTACACACTGTGTATTTAGTATTTTGCTACATAATATCGAGCGGTTCTAAATTTACCAAACCATGCGCTGAAATCGTTGGAAATCAAATAATGGAAGAAAATTAAGTATCTCTGAAACAGTGTGATTTTTTTGTTGGATATGAGCTGTACAGTCTCCTTCTAAAGTATCTTCCACTCGTCATATTTAAACTAGGGTATTCATCGCAATTCTACTGTAGTATAGGTTAAATACATACGAAGTTACCATATTGTCAAAATAGTACTGTAACATACTGGTGTTGATGTTGGTGTGTTGTGTGTTAGTTGTCATGTATCACGTAAAGTCCATATATTAGTTTAGATCTTTGTAAATGTCATCGAACCATCTGGAGTTTTCTATAATGACAAATAGCGGTTCTAGAATGTCGTCTGAATGTCTCGAATTCTCTAGATGGTTCGATGGAGTATATAAGGCGCCACGAGTAACGTGGCAGGAGTAGTTGAGTTGAGTTGTAGCTGAGACAAGGTTAAGAGATATTGTATTAAGTTGTGAAGTAAAACGGTGAAAGTTACGTCCAGTTTGATTCGTGGTGTGAAGAAAAAAAAGCCGTCGTGACACTACTTTTCTTTTTGCAAAAAATGGGCCAAGTTATATGTTAGTCCTGTCCACTACTACAATATTCTCAAGTCTTCTGTCACAGACTACCTCAACATGAACCTCAGATCCTTAGATTCTTTGAAAGTTGTACAGCAGCTCCCACACTACAGCAGCTTTAGAGGAGAGTTAATAACACAGTGGTGCAGGCCGTCCACCTATTATTAGAAAATTACATTTTCAATCCGTGCGCTTTTTATGGGCGAGCGTTGATAATGAAGTTACAGTCGGCCAGACGCCGGGAAGCGGTGGCCACACAAAAAATCGCCCGCGCTTTCGGTTGGTCCGCAGGCCGCCGTCCGCCGTGATTGACACTTAAACTGCGTCGCGCAGGCTCTCTGCACTGGACGAGCGACATTTTCGTCACCTCTCGCAGCAGCCTGCGAATCCTGCGGGAGAGGACAATTAGCGACGAGGGCGTCTAATGGACTAAAAGAAAAATGGCCGACGCCGGCAAAGATGAAGGGTAGTTGAATCATTATGCATGAGGAAGTTCCCTTTGAGATTAAAATTTTGCGCGCAAAAAGTCGATCCGGGGCTTGGTATGCATCATTTGTGGGAAATGTAGGCAGCTACACCGATTTGAATGTGGATAACATGGTGGGACAGATGATCTCCCATCAAATTTATTGGAAGATCATCCACTGCATGGTGAGGGAAATCCTGAGCGCCAAAGAAAGCGAAGAGATGACACTCATGTTATTAAGTCGTTCGATGAGGGTTTCGTGAGTGGTAGAACGGTTTGGAGCTAAGAAAAAAGAGAACGGTTTTTAACCAGTCGAGCCGTGGTAGCATATCGGATGGACGCGTTTGCATGACATTACAGAACTCAAGCTGATCCAACGTCGGGCGGGCAGACTCTCTCACACTTCACTCTCAGGTGCGAGTGCTTCTATCCTTTTCCTACACCCTCTTGTCGAGGTGAGAAAATTTTGTAATTCAAAAATACTATTATCAAAGAGTGTAGTTGAACAAGTACCGTAAAAACGATGCCTTAAAGTGTTAGGACAGAAAGAATTTCAATCGAGAATAAGATAATAATCAATATCCGGCCGATACTATTTTCGTAAACGGTCAGATGAGCTTCACAATAATTTAGGCGATCCGTTATATTATAATAAGGGCTGAAATTGCGTGTGTTTATTTTATACCTGCTCAGAATTACGTCCATTCCACCCTATTATTCTGGCAAAATAACTTCTATGTATGTAGTACCCAGTTTTATTTCTTACAATCATCATCATCATAGTCACAATGTCTTAACAGACATGTTGTGAACTCGTAAAATACATTTACTCCTCTGTATCGTCATGCCGTTGACCAGATGATATCTACTGGTTCATCCGCCTTTAGGGGCAATTTCTTACCCCAAGGACAAGAAGGTGTCCTGACTCTTCTGAACTCGTCCACCCAAAGCTGTTGATTGAGAAGAGGTTACTGTTTATACCGACAGTAGTTCGGTTCCTTTTAGACGCCTTTTACGACACGCAGGATATACGATGGGAGATATTCTAACCCGCCCCCATACGGGTCTTCTTCTTACAATCAAGACGTTGTGAATTGTTGGTAATTGTGCAACAGCTTGGGTGAGTTTATCTCAATAGTACTCAATTCTACTAGTTGTATCTTTACTTATTGATATATTGAATTAATTTATTAATTCATTTGGGGACTTGTTTACTAGACAATTGACTAAACTTTCATATACACATTTATATCATTAATGGTTTAATAGTTCAATTATTGAGTGTTTGTTATTGTTATGTGAAGACAGATTGTTATATGAAACAGAACATAATCTCGAAGTTCGATGTACGTTGCGAGTTGACTCTTCGTACTTAACTAGTTTAAAGGAGTGGATACTTTGCGATTGGACCCCTAGTATCTTTGTGTCAGGCCTCACGGTTATCATGATAACCTCTCCGTTATAGTTGTTTTGATCTCCTGGTGAGGTATTTCGCGAGTTGACCCTTAATACCGATGACTCTTGAAATGGAGATTTTATATGTTATTCTGTATATTATCAGTATATTACGAGTATTTTATCTACCTTTTTAGTGTTTAACGAATTAATTGGTGTGTATCTATTTATATTTATTTCTCAGATATCTTTTTATTTAATTACAGATGTGTCATCTCGAGCACTTTTCCTGATACAGGCCCAACCTTTTATTGATGTTAAATTAGGTAGTTCTAGTAAGTTATTGTTTAAATACTTCATTGTGATCTTACTTAATTTATTTTGGTAATTTTATTATTGAACCTTATTAAAGGTTTTTTGAGACACGCCCAGAATAATCATTAATTGGTTTTTGTTACCCTACACTCTATAATAGGCCAGGTAGCTGACCTTGTGGATAAAGGAGAGACCAGAGCGGTATCGCTCAACTGAACGATTTCGCACAAACTAGATGTAAATCAACGAGCAATTTTGCAAGTAACCCGGTATCGCCGTGTGTAGTCCCTCGCACCAGCAGCAGCGATCCGTGTGGGTTTTGATAATTACAGGTCCGAACGGAAGCGAATGAGAGCTGGTTCGGTCCGGGATGCCCCGGGCACATCAGCCGTGCCGTGCTTTCCCAGAACTAACGAGGTTTCTTTGTGTGTCTCTCTCCATCTCGCCCACCCCCTTCGCCCCTCTGGCTGCCAACCCCTCCACCAGCCCGCTTGTCGTTTATATAATAAATTATTGACTGGCGCCGATGCTTCTTCCGATGTATATCGAACCTGATCAAAGGAAGAGCACATCCACCACCCCTGTTTATATGTTGTGAAATGGCAATGAGAAATTGAGCCGTCAAACAGGCCTAATGATAACATGTACCACTGTATCCTTCTACACAAAAATTAGGGATGGTAATTATAGTCGATTCGGTCGAGAAAGAAAGTTAACTTAAACAATCATCTATAAAATTCTTCTATTCCTTTTTCTACGTTTTTATTATTATAGAGGGTTTAGGAAATCGGCTTGATCGGAAGGACAGAAACACTGACACACCGTGTGAGAGAGAGACTGCCCGCCCGACGTTGAACCAGCTTGAGTCCTCTGATGTCATGTCCAACGGACGCAAACGCGTCCATCCGACATGTCACCACGGCCCGACCGGCTAAAACCCGTTCCCTCTTTCCTTACCTCTGCTCGATCTCCATCTGCACCGGGCATCATCGTGAACGATATTCTTCACAGTGCAAGATGAGTTAAATACGTTTTTTCTTCTCCTCCTGTATCTTCTTGTTACATATCCCGACGTTCCTCTGTCTCTTTCAATTTTAAGATGCCTTGAACCATCTTGTGTACTATCTTCCAGCATCTCTCGCTCGATACCATGACGGGCACCATGTTCTCTGGGGTCAGGTCCTCAGGCAGGTTCGCTCTCGCTTCCTGCTTGTAATAGGACCATCTGACGCACTCAAATAGGACGTGCTCGACTGTATCGCTTTGGCCACAATGTCGACAACGATCGTCCGTCGCTCGTCCTATTTTGTTTCTATACACCCGAAAGGGACCGTGGCCCGACAACGCCTGTGTTAGGTAATAGCAGGTTGTCCTGTGTTTACACTCCGCCCACTCTTGTATATTTGGAATCAGACGCTTAGTCCACTGCGCCACCTCCGTTGTACTGGACCAGACCCCCTGCCACTCGTCCATTGTTTTCTGCCTGGCGGTCCTCCGCCGCTCTGGCAGAGCACCTTACGCGATATACATATATATGTCTCCTCTCCTTGGCCAACAAATGCAGTGGCGGTATCGCTGTTATAACCTGCAGCGCTTTGGAGACAGTACAATACGCACTGGCCACCCTCAAAAGCGACTTTCTTTGCACCCTGTCTACTGTTTGTTGGTGCTTTTTCCTCTCCATCGCTTTATACCATATTCTTCTATGTAGAGAAGAGCTACTGAGTCGACATGACTAACTTTGCGGTCGGCATCACTGCAAAGTGCAGCTCGTATACAGCCATCCTTAGGGCCTGTTCACATCTCCACGTCACGATGTCGTCAACGTGGAACGGTACGGTATCGTCTAACGGTGCGTTGTCATAACGTATACCAATTTACGTTACCGTATCCTAAAAATGCACTTCACCACACCTCATTGTTCACATCACGATGCCTTGTAAACGAGACTGAAACTCAAAACAGCGGCCGGATTTATAATTAGGATACTCTAATTATCTTGGATACGAGGTTTCATCCTCCTAGAAAATCAAATAAAGATTTTAGATTTTTTGCGGGTGAACTTCAGGATCCGGGCATCGGAGATTTTCCATTACTGTTGAACGAGACTGAAACTCTAAACACTGGCCGGATTTGTAATTAGGATACTCTAATTATCTTGGACACGAGGTTTCATCCTCCTAGAAGATCAAATAAAGATATTCGATTTTTTGCGGGTGAACCTCAGGATCCGGGCATCGGAGATTTTCCATTTCCGTTGAACAAGACTGCAACTCAAAACATTGGCCGGATTTGTAATTAGGATACTCTAATTATCTAGGATACGAGGTTTCATCCTCCTAGAAGATCCAATAAAGATTTTAGATTTTTTGCGGGTGAACCTGAGGATCCGGGCATCGGAGATTTTCCATTTCCGTTGAACGAGACTGCAACTCAAAACAGCGACCGGATTTGTAATTAGGATACTCTAATTATCTAGGATACGAGGTTTCATCCTCCTAGAAGATCCAATAAAGATTTTAGATTTTTTGCGGGTGAACCTGAGGATCCGGGCATCGGAGATTTTCCATTTCCGTTGAACGAGACTGAAACTCAAAACAGCGACCGGATTTGTAATTAGGATACTCTAATTATCTAGGATACGAGGTTTCATCCTCCTAGAAGATCCAATAAAGATTTTAGATTTTTTGCGGGTGAACCTGAGGATCCGGGCATCGCAGATTTTCCATTTCCGTTGAACGAGACTGAAACCCAAAACAGCGGCCGGATTTGTAATTAAGATATTCTAATTATCTAGGATACGAGGTTTCATCCTCATAGAAGAATACTGGTCATCACTAGATGTTCCTATATTTGTCCGATAAACACGGAACAGGCCATGAGTGTTTGTCCCAACGAATTCGTTGGTTTGTCCACTCCGCAACCTCCGTTGTTTGAGACCACTTCTCTATCATCCGTTTTCAGCAGTCTATTCGCCTCATCTCTAGATGCCCTTGTGAGATGTTGCTATCTCTTCTGTCTTCAGTCAGTAGATCAGCGTCCTTGTGACCACTTGCAAGGCTTTACTAGATACTGTAGGTAGGCACTGGCTACTCTCAGCAGTGATTTTCTTTGCAGCTTATCCAGCTCCAGCTGATGTTTTTTCCTGTTGAGTGCTCTGCGCCATACTGACGCTCCTCCAACCTTTGACAATCGACTGGACGTTTTCTTCAGGAATCATTCTACTGCTATCTTCCCCAATATATGGCATCATTCTAGAGAGCATTGCTATTCTAGCTTCCGCCTTCTGGATCGACTCCTCAATGTGGTCTAAGAAGCACCTACCGTATGTAGACTCCAAAGTACCTCATGGATTCACTGGTGGCTATCCTCTTGCCTCGAAGCTGGAAGTTCACCTCCTTTTCCTTTATCCTATGTCCTCGGAGTATGACAGTTTCATTCTTTTCTGGATCCAAGTCTAGGTGGTGGTCTCTGATTCAGTCATCAATGTTCTGCAAAGCACAGTTAATGTGGTATACGCTGGTTCATGGCCGACTCTACACTAGGCCGGAGCCTTAGATGTGGCAACGTGGCTTAGCTGTCAATAGGGGTCCGGTTACCGTAAATTGTTTTACAGTTTCAGAATAATAATTATTACATTTTATATGTATTAAGAGTTCATCTCGGTTGATAAATTAAGAAAAATACTTTTTAGAACTACTACTAATACCACTTACATCTGATGTCTGGTTCATCCTAGTCAAACACTACAAAATAAAAATAAACGCAACCTGTTTCCTGCTGCCACTTCCACTTCCACTTGAATGAACACTCAATTTACTTTGTAAATTTTCACTTGAGCTAGAAAAATCCACTATTAGGTCACTTTAAAGCCATTCTTGCTGGTCTTGATTCCCTTTCACTATCAAATCTTTTCGTAGGTATGCCCAGGTGCATGCCCAGATGAGTTCTATTAACTGTCTTGTTCTGTGATATTTGGGAGGTCCAGAAAACATTGTAGGTACCACATTGTGCTTTAAAATAGGTCTTATCCTTTGAAATGTTTGTAAATTATTGTCTTTATTCTTATAAATATAACCAGCCCTTACGAGGAATACCGTTCACCCACTTCTGTTTATGTCCTTTATTGGAAGCACGATTGCTAGTGCAGCCTGGTACTACACACTTTGCAGGTATGTTTTATCTTTATAGTTTCGTTTGTGCAGGTAAATAATTAGAAACACATTAAAAATCACCTTCCAATCTTCTTTTTCACTCTGGAAGTTTATGTTTGGTATGTCCTTTATTGGAAGCACAATTGCTAGTGTAACCTGGTACTACACACTTTGCAGGCATCTTTTTATCTTTATAGTTTTGTTAGTGCAGGCAAATAATTAGAAACACATTAACAATCACCTTCCAATCTTCTTTTTTGCTCTGGAAGATTACACTAATGACTTAACAACAAATAAAAGATCGGCCCCCTATTCAGTGTTGCCATATTTCAATGGGCTAGTGAGTAGAGTCGGTCATGGCTGGTTAGAAGTGGGAAGTATTGAGAGAAGTCGCCCTATACCATTTTCTGAATACCACGTATGTACATCACTGACACAATTCAATCGTAACTCGTATGTGAGTCGTTGAAATAGCAGTTGCAATATCTAGCAAGAGCGCTACCCATTTCCTGCTAATTAGCATGAATTATACCTCCAACGAACGAGTCGATGTTCATTGCCCCATAGGTTCGCAAAGAGGCTTCGCCAGATGTTTTTCCTTGCGCTGTATACGGCGTGAGTCAACGTCACTGTCGGTTGTTAAGACAATGCTGCTACGCTAAAAATAGTCAAAGTATATTTAATCAGCGGCTAATTGGCGGAGTTCAATTACCATTCGACGCAATTTACATGCAGGATTGGATTTTATTGGCAGTGCACTTCGACGGAATAAGGACGACCGACTCTCTTAAATGGTCTAATGAATATTATTATTAGGGATAATTTCTCGGCGCTATAAAGTATACGACGATCATTAGGCTTGTAATCGATGGATCGATCCATATACAGGGTGAGTTTTTAGTACCGGCTCGGTCGATAACTCCACTACTATAGAAGATAGCGAAAAATATTGTATATAAAAGTTGTAGCCACGGATATGCTCCTTGCTCAGAAAATATTTAGATTTATACAGGGTGATCCATAACTACGTGGTGATGCAAACATGCATTTTTTTAAATGAGACACCCTATATATTATTCCATATTCAGATTCTACTAATAATTTCCGTTCTTCCAATATAGGGCATTGTTACATTATACAGGGTGTTTCAAAAGTTATGACCATTTTTATATCCAAATCGCGGACAAATGAACGTATTGTATATCAAAAAGTAATTAATCAAAAATTATTTTTTTTACATGAGAAGATTAAAAATATCCTCTAGTTTTAAAATCGGCTATAAAAGAAGCCCGAGACGCATATTCGTATACAGGGTGATGTAGAATGCAAAATCCAAATTTTCTCTTTTTTTTCAAATATAACCCCCAATATTTTATTATCCCAAAGAATTGCTTTTAATATGCTCTTTCATCTTTGTATAGCACTTGTTGTACCTACGTTCATCAGTTTCCGAGATATTTCGATTTTTCGGTAAATTTAAAATATAGCCTCTATTTGTGTACTGAAATTTATTTATTTTGAGAAAGTACTATCTGATTTGTTTTTTATTTAACGAACAACTAAATTATAACGTCTTGATAGTATTTGATGAAGTCAAAACCCTAAATCATCGAGATAATAAAGTCAAGTATGCTGAGGAAACAAGTTTGTAGGCGTCATGCATAATTATCAAGTAGTTTTATCAGGTAGGCTTTGAAAAATTGACAGTTTTCATAACCTACTCAATAATTCCGTACTGTGTGAAAAACTAGCTTTGAAAATTAATTTTTCCATTGAGGGTATTTAGGAGAATCTTTGAGAAATTGTCTACTTGCCTCTAGAATATATCAACTATGAATAGCAATATCCAGAACGGAGGCACTCTAAAACTAGTGCGTTTGAAAGATTGAAGAATCGTTTTATTTGGACTGTGTCGTTTCATATTTCATAGCCTACCTGATACATCTGCTTGATAATTATGCATGACGTCTATAAAATTGTTTCCTCAGCACACTTGACCTATATTATCTCGTTAGTTCAGTGTTTTGACTTGATCAAGTATTATTATCGCCTTATATTTTAGTTGTTTGTTAAGCAAAAACAAAATTTGGTAGTATTTTCTCAAAATAAATAAATTTTATTAAAGAAATAGAAGGTATGTTTAAAATTTGTAGAAAAATCTAAATATCTCAGAAACTAATGAATGCAGCTATAATAAGTGCTATACAAAGATGAAAGAGCATATTAAAAGTAATTCTTTGGTATAATAAAGTATTGGGGGTTACATTTAAAAAAAGAGAGAAAATCTAGATTTTGCATTCTACATCACCCTGTATACGAATTTGCGTCGCGGGATTTTTTTATAACGTATTTTAAAACTAGAGGATATTTCTAATCTTCTCATGTAAAATTTTTTTTTTTATTAATTACTTTTTGATATACAGTACGTTCATTTGACCGTGATTTGGATACAAAAATGGTCATAACTTTTGAAACACCCTGTATAATGTAACAATACCCTATATTGGAAGAACGGAAATCATTAGTAGAATTTGAATATGGAATAATATATAGGGTGTCTCATTTAAAAAAATGCATGTTTGCATAACCACGTAGTTATGGATCACCCTGTATAAATCGAAATATTTTCTGAGCAAGGAGCATATCCGTGGCTACAACTTTTATATACAACTTTTTTCGCTATCTTCTACAGTAGTGGAGTTATCGACCGAGCCGGTACTAAAAACTCACCCTGTATTTAAGAATCGTTTTATGTTTTAAGGCTGTTTTACACTTTACTAGTCCTTCTACAAGATTTGATACAATTTCTTGAAAAAAAAAGGCCAAAGGCCAATGTGGTCGATGCGTTTATAGTCGCTATTTAATGATTACGAGTGGAACCCCTGATCACCGTACATTAACAAAGACAAGTAGGGTCACTCGCCGTGCCGACTTTGATGTTAGTCTCACAAATGCGAGCCGCCTCGATTTGAGAGGGGTTCCCTTCGTGCGATCTCGTTTTCTTACAGGGAATCCGACTGTGCGATACTGTCGACGTCAACGGTCGACGTTCACTTTACTTATACGGGGGTCAATAGAAATGAATTCTATAGTATTTTAGCATAAACCGAATGTCGGGAGTGTTAAATGAGTGTTCCACAAAAAAGAGTCTGTTTGTTGTCGTATCCCGCAGGTTCCTATACCTGATGCTTTTAAACGGGTCACATAAACAGTACTCGGTTCCTCAGATTAAACGCTCAGGTACCGGCTTTGGTAGATAGATGGCGAACCAATACTTTTTTAAAGTACTGCTTCCCAATATCTATATGTTGCTACTACTAGTATAGATAGAAAATAATTTATTATATAATAAACCACCAACCAAAATTTGAAAAGAATATTCAAGCTACAGAAGTTCAATCACTTCAGGAACTAATTGGCTTAATCACTTCTTGTAAAAAAGATTCGGGATTCAAAAAGACGTAAAAATAACGACTGGATAAATCAAGAAATTCTCGAAATGATTGAAAACCGGGTCAAAATTTATAAACAAAAAGTTAAAGATCCGGGAAACACGAATTTGGAAAATGAATTTAAAAAACTTAAGAATTAAGTCAATTTTTTTTATAAATGAGCAGACCGCGCAGGCAGATCCTAAATACCAGAGCACTGCGGCTGCTGTGAAAGGGTTATGTTAGGGGAAGTTTGTTAACGCGAGATTTGAATGGGCCAATACCCGCAGGCCCAATAAATACATCTTCTGGCAGTCCATTCCAAGTCTTGGACAGCCCTGGGAATAAATGTGCGGTTGTACCGCTCAGTTCTTGATGTATGAAGAACGACCGTCTTAGGATGAGATGCAGCGGTCGCACGGGTGCATCTGATAATAAAAATTAAAGTATTAAAAACAGATATTCTAAAAATCAATGTCAATAAGTAGGCACAAATATAAAAAAACAATGGGGCCATATACAGAGCATGTCGCCGGCATTTTTTTGTGAAATACACGCAAGTCGCTCAATAACACACAAACAATACTTATTTAGGCACCCCGGTAGATCCGACCGATTGTATCCCGTGCACCGTGTCGCGTGTTAGGTGATGTTAGGTGGACTGACCCTGTAAACCACAGCTGTTAGCGTTCGGCTACTGCTAGAGATCGCCGGGCGCCAGAATCCGCCAGCTTGCCTAGTATCCGAGAGCACAGCTGGAAAGACCACATTGAGGACGGAGCTTAGAGTGACCCTACTTGTCTTTGTTAATGTACGGTGCCCTGATGGATCCCAGAAGTTTGTAATGTCCTTATATTACCACATAGGTATAACTATAAAATCAAGACCAATTTGACAATATAATCTCAAATATTTACTGCCAGCAAACGCACTAACCACTTGAACTGCACTTGAATTCTGATCGTATGTGAATTGAAGTTGAAATTTCACGTCTCGAGTCGACCATCAAACGACCCGTTAGTGGCGCTCCGATACTTTGCATGAGACGCTGAGTGTTGGTCGATTACATTACTACCAAATTATGCCATCTCCGTTTTTTTGCTATGAAATAGATAATAATCAGAGTCGGTAAGGATACCACACACGTTATCTTTACAGCAAAACTTCTAAAGTTGATTTCTCTGTAACGAAAATAATTCCTTTCAATATTGACTTCACATTCCAGAACCTAAGTGCGACTTCTTTTTTCTGGATTCGTTCTGGGACATGGTGTCTAGAACTCACGGTAACCATGACAGATCGATCAATTTCTTAAATGGCATATCTATGATTGAAGTATGTACATTGAAATATTTTGATGAATGCAAAACACTGTGCTACCCTATAAATTATTTTTAAATTTCAAATATAGAAATATGTTATACAACTGCACTTCGACCCTCCCTATTTGTTTACCCCCACTCGACTTTGCTCCTTGCAGCGTCTATATCTGTATGAACAATTCTATCGCTCTATTCGTTTTGAGACTATTCGACTGATGTAAAAACATAGATCCGCGTATTCGAAAGAAGCAGTAGTAATATTGAAATCTAGTTGGTAGCGAGATTAAAACCCACTCCCGTATCGTCTGCCATTCCAAACGATTCAAGAATTCGACTGGAATTGAGATATAGTCCAGGAAAGATAGTAGTTTCAGAATTACAACAGATAAATTTTTGAATGCGGTGATAATGGGGATTGGTTGCATTCAGCACTTTGTGGGTAAAACTTTTTAAGTGAACTAATGTCCTATTTGACGTGTTCAGCCAACCACATTCATCAATTTTGTGGGAGACAGGACCAATAAATATGTCTGGCAGTCCATTTCAAGTCTTGAACACTCTAGGAGTAAATGTGCGATCGTACCGCTCGGTTCTTGATGTATGAAGAACGACCGTCTTAGGATGGGATGCAGCGGTCGCGCGGGTGCTTCTGATAAGATCAGTGAGCGGCGGAACTATAGAGGATATCTCAGAGGAGCATCAGACTCCGATCGAATATCGATAGAAGAGAGAGAGAGAGGTCATCAACCTAACGCCGGTGAGAAAGTGGTTTGCGGTGGCGCGTTAAGGCTGGGTCACCAACTAGTCGGATTGTCCTACTCTGGACGGCATCTAGTAGACAGGATAGTAGAGACAGCAGCTTCCCAGACATGAGAGCAATATTCCAGGTCAGGTCTTATCTGGGCTTTATATAGCGTGAGGAGGTTAGATGGTGAGAAGTACTGTCTAGTGCTGAATAGGTACCCCAAGCATTTTACCAGCAGCTGTTGCAATTGACGCAACGTGTTGAGCTTGAACGAGTGACTTCTTGGCAGGGCATGATTGTTCATCAGAACTAGGTGCTGGCTTGGGCACTTCTTATTTGTCAATAGGTCTTGGAGGCATTAAACTTTACCATATTCTAGAGCCTCCACTGGTAATGGTCTCCAGATCCCTTGAAAGCTAAGCAGTCGCTGCCAGTCTTCTGCGTTCCAGCTCGACCACAGATGATACCTGCATGAAAAGTACTGTCATCCGCAAGACTATGGATTGGATTTAGGAACCCAAAGGCTAGTTTCAGATAATGCCATATAAATAATATAGGTGGTCTAACAGATAGACTAACCTATCTTAACTTATGAGGGACTGGTGAAACCAGCTCAAAAACGTGCTATGATGCTTCGTTAGAAGTTTAGTTTCACAGTTTTTCGCCATGAGAATAAAAAAATGTATCTTTTGTAACGAGCGTGAATATGCAGGAATTTTCAGGTTAGTCAGCAATGTTTATTTACAATCTCACCTGGAAAAATTTAGAACCTTAAGGGGCCTGGATCCACACATTTATGCATACGTATTTACCACGGACACAAAATTTCTCGCATAAGGCACTCTATTTTCAAACTACATACATATAATACTTCAGAAGGCTATAGATAAGAGCTTAATTAATGACATCGATTTTCGGTTTTCTCAAAAAAGTTTTTTAATGTGCAAAAAACTCGCAATGCAAAATCATACATTATATAAATGCCTGTAATTTAACAACCAAACATGATATCAAAAAAAGGCTAAATAGTTGCACAAGCGCAAGCTTTCTTCTTCAATTTGCTCTTTGAGTCATTACTGTAAGTTTAAAGGTAACTTCAGGAGCTTGAAAATGCGAAATTTATTTTTATAGTGACCTTTGGACCTTTTGACCTTACCTTTGGATTTTTGGACTTATCTGCCCTCATCTTAGACACACCCACTGGAGAAAGGGAACAGGTGGCCACGCTTCCTCGCTAACACAGGAATACGTCTTTTCTTTGATTCTCAATTTCGCGCGCTAGGCCCTTAACTGTCAAAAAGTTGTTTAGTCACTCCCTCTATGTTTAGTTGTTCATCTTAGGGCATAAACCTCCTGAGCTATGCGCCTATATCCAGATCGGCTGGCAATGCAGCGCGGGAGTTTCCGGTGTGCCGGAGTCCGGACTCCTCCGGGCGAGTCCTGCAGGAATCTCAATTTATTTTTTGCCGCGTCCAACGTCGTCCACCATTTTGAAGTATCCGTCTCTCTCCGGGGTGGATCGACTGCCCGCCCGTAGGAATTTGCTAGCAATAACGTCACCGCCGGCCAGTTATTGCGTCGCATCCCTCGCGTCACGACGCGGGGTGTCGCAGCGTCATGTCGCCCAACGCCGAATAATGATATTCTATATCGGGGCCACTCCTAGGGGGTGGGAGAGGTTGCAAGGGAATGCAGAATAGCCCGCCTTGAGTTGTGCACGATTCAACATGTTTCGGAAATTTCCAGAAGCATTGTCACTGGAAAATACTTGGGTTGTCTTCGAATAAAATAAAACCTTTAAAATTAAAATGAAGTCCTATCTCATTGGCAAAGGCTTTTACAGTTTTGAAGAGTTTACAAATAACGATTTTTCTGATCTGTCATTTTAAACTATCTTTGGGTGATTCCATTGTCTATGTTATATAATATTTTTATTGTCTATTTCTTATATTTATATGTATTTGTTGATTGATGTTCCTCGTATACCTATATATTTTAATATGACCTGTCAATATGATACTGTGCAAGAGCATAATAGAAGAGTGTGTGTGAAAACAACATTTTATGAGATGGAGAGAAATCCCTGGGCATCTCCGTCACGCTAGAGAACTTATTTTAAGACCTCTGGCCAAGGTGGGGCGATTCTGTCTGTTATTGGACAAAAGTCGGCTAAGGTTACTTGTGGACCTGCTATCTGGCCATAACCTCTTCAGACGTCACTTGTATGTGATGAGGGTGACAAGTGACCCGACTTGTACACGCTGTGGCAAGGATAAAGAATCCTGAGCACACATTCTATATCATTGCAGGCAGACTATACTAGATTCAAGGGTCTTTGCACGTGAAGACATAAAATGGGCAGAGGACCTAAAGGGCCCCACAGACATCGTTCTTTTTCATCAGGTTTGCACGACGTGCCAACCGATCACACTCATTTTGGTCCGTGTGTGCCGAAAAACCATCGTGTTGACCGTCGCCGTCGTTCCAAAAAATCTGTCCGAGCTTGATTTTACTCGTCGGTTTCGAACGCCATCGTACAACTCGGTACATGTGTGGCCGTTCATCGTGCAATCACGACGGGATTTTGCAGTGTCGTTCTGGTTTCAGGTATAATTTGTAAAGCTTGGGGGGATATCGCAACTGAAAATTTCAAATCCTCGTAGCTTCTACCGGTACCAAGGAATCTCAATGTAGCTGTCAGACGTTCATGAGGGGAAATACTTTGTCTCATCCAAGTATCCTGTTTTGTATTAGAGGTGCTATTGAATTAAGTAATTCTAAGTAAGTTTCTTCATCCATTCTCAAATAATTGTACCAATCCCCTGGTTCCAGATGCAATTCTTCTAATAGATTTATATATGGGAGCATTGGCCTCTTTTTAAAAGCCACTGTTTCACCCATTTAGAACGTTTTTTCTTGCTGTATTTCAATCTAATAGCTAAAGCCGCCGCCAATGCTAAAGTATTATCCATGTTTAACGGACCAAAAATTTGCGAGAAACTGAAAGAAAACCAAACAGTGTGTGGAGGTATCGTTCCATCGGTTTAACCGACATCGGTTGGCACGTCGTGCAAACCTGATGAAAAAGAACGATGTCTGTGGGACCCTTAAGGCCATCCTCACATTTGCGATAAGGGCTGGACTTGGAAACTAAAATACGTTTAGTAAAGTCACCGGAAAGCCTCTCGTCTTCTTTCATTTATTCATTCATTCAAAAGCATATTCTGTACGAGGACGTAAATAACTTAGGTTTGCCGATGGCACAATGATACTAGCAGATAAGTTCTGAGGATCCTCAAAGACATAGAGTCAAAGCATGTTTGTTTTTGGTCAGCCTCCCGCAAAGGCTGAAAGCCTATGATGCTGTAGAAGCGCTGCAAGAGGATAAGTGTGGGTGCAAGTTAAGATTTGAAAGGCTGCAGTTTGTAGCGGTCGGGAAACAAATTCTCCGGCAGCTAATTCCACAGCGTCGAAGTTCTCCAAAAGAAGAAGAAAAAAGAAATGTCGACCTGGTAAGGATGAGCTCGCAGAGCCTCTCTAGTGTTCGGACAGCCTTTGGTGTTATTATCTGGGAGAGCTCGCTGGAACATCTTCCGTGATAGAATATGTAAAGAAAGACAGGTCAGCCACCCTTCTTCGATGTTCCTGTGGAGGTCCTTTGTAAGGTTAGGCGCATCGATTAATCTAATTGTTCTCTTCTGGATAGTGTCCAGAGGCTTTAAAGAGTGCTGCGGAGCGCATCCCCACACCTGGGAGCAATACTCCAGCGATGGTCGGATCTGTGCCTTGAAGAGCAGCAGTAGTTCCTCGTTGTAACCAGCATCCCTAAATTATCCAAAACACGAGGTTTCATTGTAATTGAAAGCCAAATAAAGATTTTAGATTTTTTAGGCAAATCCGAAAATCTGGAAGAACTTAAAATCTTGATTTTCGTCAAACGAGACTGGAACTCAAAACTGCTACCGGATTTGTAATCAGCATACCTAAATTATCCAAAACACGAGGTTTCATCTCAATGGAAAGCCAAATAAAGGTTTTAGATTTTTTGGGTAAACGCAAAGATCTGGAAGAACTGAAAATTTTGATTTTCGCCAAACGACATTGAAACACAAAACTGCGACCGGATTTGTAATCAGCATCCTAGAATTATACAAAACACGAGGTTTCATTGTAATAGAAAACCAAATAAAGATTTTAGATTTTTTAGACAAATCCGAAAATCTGGAAGAACTTAAAATTTTGATTTTCGTCAAACGAGACTAAAACTCAAAACTGCCTCCTAATCTGTAATCAGCAACCTCAAGTTATCCAATACACGAGATTTCATCTTAATGGAAAGCCAAATAAAGGTTTTAGATTTTTTGGGTAAACGCAAAGATCTGGAAGAACTGAAAATTTTGATTTTCGCCAAACGACATTGAAACTCAAAACTGCGACCGGATTTGTAATCAGCATCCTAGAATTATACAAAACACGAGGTTTCATTGTAATAGAAAACCAAATAAAGATTTTAGATTTTTTAGACAAATCCGAAAATCTGGAAGAACTTAAAATTTTGATTTTCGTCAAACGAGACTGAAACTCAAAACTGCTACCGGATTTGTAATCAGCATCCCTAAATTATCCAAAACACGAGGTTTCATTGTAATAGAAAGCCAAATAAAGATTTTAGATTTTTTAGGTAGTTCCGAAAATCTGGAAGAACTGAAAATTTTGATTTTCGTCAAACGAGACTAAAACTTAAAACTGCCTCCGGATTTGTAATCAGTAACCTCAAGTTATCCAATAGACGAGGTTTCATTTTAATGGAAAGCTAAATAAAGATTTTATATTTTTTGGGTAAACCCGAAGATCTGGAAGAACTGAAAATCTTGATTTTCGTCAAACGAGACTGAAACTCAAAACTGCTACCGGATTTGTAATCAGCACCTCTAAATTAGTCAAAACACGAGGTTTCATTGTAATAGAAAGCCAAATAAAGATTTTAGATTTTTTGAGTAAATCTGAAGATCTGGAAGAACTGAAAATTTTGATTTTTGTCAAACAAGATTGAAACTCAAAACTGCTACCGGATTTGTAATCAGCATCCTCAAATTATCCAAAACACGAGGTTTCATTTTAATAGGAAGCCAAATAAAGATTTTAGATTTTTTGGGTAAACCCGAAGATCTGGAAGAACTGAAAATTTTGATTTTCGTCAAACGAGCCTGAAACTCAAAACTGCTACCGGATTTGTAATCAGCATCCCTAAATTAGTCAAAACACGAGGTTTCATCTCAATGGAAAGCCAAATAAAGATTTTAGATTTTTTGGGTAAACCCGAAGATCTGGAAGAACTGAAAAATTTAATTTTCGTCAAACGAGACTGAAACTCAAAACTGCTACCGGATTTGTAATCAGCATCCCTAAATTATCCAAAACACGAGGTTTCATTTTAATAGGAAGCCAAATAAAGATTTTAGATTTTTTGGGTAAACCCGAAGATCTGGAAGAACTGAAAATTTTTATTTTCGTCAAACGAGATTGAAACTCAAAACTGCTACCGAATTTGTAATCAGCATCCCTAAATTATTCAAAACACGACGCAAAACTCCAAGCTTGAGGGATGCCGTTTTATTGATACTGACGATGTAGTCGTGCCAGAACATGTTATTGTTGATGTTGATCCCCAAAAGCTTGACATAAGGTGACTCGACAATTGGGTGACCCTCCAGGAATGACAAAACCATCGACCAGCAGAAGATATATGATAAATTATGTGATGTATATATTACGTAACATTCAAACAAGGTAGTATGTACCGTAAACTTAGGTACTCTCCGCAATCGCAGTACTAAAGTAATTATTCATATATGGGAAGCAGAAGTACCAAGTAAAAAGCATCGACATCTCAGTCGCCAATTTCAAGCAATCATAATAATTCCTGTTAATGGCAATCTGTAAACAATATCCTAGTAAAAGCAAGCGGCAGTAACGGAACACGGCGTGTGTATTTTTAGCTCATTCACTGTTGTGCATGTGCATACGTACCGTACCGAACACAGAGAAAGGCTGATGCAGTAGCTGCAGCACATTCTAATTGCAGCAGCAGCAGCCGGGCGGGTGCTTTATTACACATCCATTGTTACATTAAAGTCAACCAGCTAATGAAAACGAGCTGCAGTCGGCGCGGTGCCGTCGCTTTGATCTCCGCTGCCTCACTTTTTACACTTTTATTACACATTTCCTAATACGCGCGAGACGCCTCACGCCTCCTCCGCCGGTAAAGATACATAAATAACGCCAGATTTACGACGTTATTAATTTTCGTTTGTTTGCCAGACCTTATTATATATACATAGTTCACAAACAGACTGCGCTACGGATGCAACGGCGGACCATCTGGCAACGTTGTAACGCGTTTGTTATAGGTTAAGTATAGTAATGGGCAGACTTTTAGTTCCAATTAAAACATGGGCGCAGAATCTTGTCTGTTACACTATCCAAAAATATGTAATATTACTTGAATTGTTTTTTTGTTATTTGATCTTGAATTGGATTGAGTAGACTGGTCGTGTAACTAGACTTCAACGTTTTTGTAATGATGATCATACTATTGTTATAGTGAGCCTACTGAAAAATTATAAAATGTATAAAGGTAGTAGTCGGTTTACAGGATACCCACATATATGGATAAGTATGTGCAGAGTTTGTCACACAATCAAGCAGTACGGAAAATAATCAGTAATTAACTCACTACAACATAGAGCCATCCCACTGTCTAATACAAACTCTCTAGAAATCCAACTTCAGCAAAAAAGACTAATCGACAGAATAGCTTCAGTAGGTAATCAGACGGGACGAAAAATAAATAAACAAAACAAAGACAATAGTGATTAGGAGAAATCAGGAGAATAGATATAAAAGTTCACGGGACGTCTATATCAAGGGTTCAGAAATTTAGATATTTGTGTAGCTGGATTACGGAGGATTTCAACCCATAGAAGAATCGAGGGGACCAGAACAACATTCTCGAAAATGTGTATTCTGCTGAGCAAAATGGAGGCATTTGAGATGCGTCCCGCTGAATGTTAAGAATACATGGCCAGACCACGTTATCATACATTATCGAAGTTAGGCAGCGAATGGACAGAGAAGAGAAAAACCACCTCTATCTTGAACATATCGTGAAGAATAATCAATATTCCCTTCTGAAACAAATAAGATAAAAACCCAGGAGAGTACAAGATAGAGAAGCATTTGCCAAAATCGTTGCCGATCTTTATTGAGAGGAGTTGGTTCCTTAAGAAGAAGAAGAACATCCAATCCAATGACAGTACGTTAATGTCATGCACGGAACTAGGCAAGCCACTATCATCCCAGGAGACGGTACGTCGGCGACACCAACATACCTCACAGATCAACGGAGATATCAAAACAAATGTCGAGTGGGAATTAGTAAATAAAGTACAGTTTAACGTACAAAAAACTCAAGCAACAACACTTACAAAGAAGTCTAGCGTTTGTTTACCAATTGTGGAAATGGAGGGTCACTCAATAGTCGAGTCACCTTCCCTCAAGCTTTTGAGGATCAACATCAACAATTTCATATCCTTGCTCGACCACATCGTCAGTATTGACAGAACGACATCCCAGAAGCTTGGAGTTTTGTTCCGCTGCAGGAAGCTGTATACTTCAGAGCACCTACAGCTGCTCTACAAGGCACAGATCCGACCATCGTTGGAGTATTGCTTCCATGTGGGGGATGCGCTACGAAGCACTCTCTAAAGCTTCTAGACACCATTTAGAAGAGAGCAATTAGACCAATCCATGCGCCTAACCTCACAAAGGACCTCCATAGCCTGGAACATCGAAGAAGGGTGGCTGACGTGTCCCAGTTTTACAGACTATCACAAAAGATGTCCGAGTGAGCTCTACCAGATAAGTGTTGGCCGTCCAAACGAGAAACAGTAGAGAGGCTTTGCGAGCTCATCCTTACCAGGTCGAGGTCCCTACTCCCCGAAGCAGTCTCCTCCACCGTTCCTTCTTTTGGAGACGCTCTGAAATGAGCTCTCAGGGAATTTGCTTCTCCCAGTCGCAATTCGCGATTGTCTGCTATCTGTACAGATTCTGATATTTTTGCCCTTAAAATTCCTTTTTTTGGCTGAGAGATCCTTGAGAGAGTGTACAAGGGCCCAATACGGCCTAAGTGTTGCGATTTTGGCAGACCACCCTCCTTCCAGAAGTATTACTATTACAGTATACAGAAGTAGATAGTTAAATATATGGAAGCACGAGGTAAGCAAGGTGCTAGTAAAGTGAAATAATGGGAACCCGCATGGCTGAGCGGCGAATAGCGCCTGCTTGGGAAATCGAGCGCAACAGCTACATGCGCGGTCAGCCGTTGGATGGGCGACCGAAGGAATCCCTTTCGGATCATACGGGAAGGTCGCATACCGTTACACACTGTGATACACTTGATGTTTAGCGGGGCCCTTAGTAAAACATTACATGCTGGAAACTTGGTGTATATTGATCTAACTCACTTTGTTACCAACTACCCACATCCTATTGACATACTTAACACACTCACTCTGTTTATGAACAATCTTACTTAAACATATACATAATTATTTTCCAATACATCTAGCACCGGACTGGTCGCCTCCTTACGAATTTGAGCAATATAATATACTGGTTGTTACCAGTTATCTACTATAAATATACATATATATTAAAACTAGAACAAATACATATCAATGATGAGGAAATATTATCTAACGTAATGCTTCTCCACACGCATCATTCCAATGATGCTGTTTTATGCATCGTCCCTCCTCTGGAAGTTAAGGCCAATAAGCCTGAAGGTTTGTAGTCGTAACGACTGCCAGGGAAATAATAAACTGTTCTCAGAGGCCACGATCCATCTCAGGCAAGTAAAATGGACCACATATTTACGGAACAATTCGTGACGGAATTAAAGGTGCTTGCTTACTCTGCAAGAGGGAGAGAATTCAAATCATTTGGTTCACAGAAAAATCGGAAAATTGTTTGGCACCGGCTGGATTCGAACCAGCATCTCCGGCATTCTAGGCCGATGCGATACAACACACATCAAAATAATTTCTTAGATGGAGCACAGGTGCTTTAATTCAAGTATACCATACATAACTTCCTATACGCAAAGTTATGCTGATCTTAAAGTGAGAATACGATATCTTTGACCATATAAGGGTTAGATTGAGAAAATATCTTCAATGAAAAACTGGGAAATTCTTGATAGTAAGAATACCAAAATCTTAAATCAAGCATATGGTAATCTTGACCGAAGTATTTCATAATCTTGACTGAAGCATTTCATAATCTTAACTGGGAGCATTTCATAAACTTGACGCAAGTAGCTCAAGTTCATTCTAAAATTGTGATATTCTTGGATGAGGAATCTAATAGTATTAATTTAAGCTTTCAAACTCTTCTATGAGCATATAGAAATTTTTTTGGAGAAATAGTTCTGCAAAATTTCTTAAATCACTTTTAATATACTTAGTACTTATCTAGGAACACCTGAGTCAGGTCTTCGCATCCCAATTTTTTTAATAGCTCATTCACGGTTGGATAGATCCAGTGATAAGGAAGCTGATGGGAACTGGGACGCGACTCAAATGGCGGTGGACCAGCACTACCGGCAGATTCGATGACAGATGGTTGACGGCGGTATCACGGGTATCACGTGGCAATGGCAATTTATTTAACAGTTTGACTAGATACTATTATGTGCTATTATGCAGGATCCAGGTATTACCCTACGGTGCTAAAGACGGCGGCGAATGCGACAATCCGAAAACCGATAATGGCGCGGCGGCACGGACGCGGACGGGCAACAGGCTGTTGAGTTGAGAGGGTGGAGAGGCGTCTGCGCACTCCGACGTTGGTAGACGTAAAATAAATGATTTACTTGATACAATTGTAGGGTGTGCTTGCAAAACAGCGTTCATTTTTAAACCAAGATTGTCATACTGTAAATGAAGGTTCGCATTTGCAAGCTGTCTATATTTTTGATAGAAGTAAACTGGTCACCGCTGGAAAAAAATGATAATCTTGATATAAAATTATGAAATATTTGTTATTAAATTATTATAGCCTTGGTTGCACATAAAATTATATTTTCTTTCGGAGCATATTTCTTTAAAATAAGTATATAAATCAAAAATATATTATTCTTGATACAAATTTTCTACAATTTTCTCATCAAATATTCTTTCTTAGAGTGAAAACCGATATTCTTGTTGTGAGTATGTATTTACAAGAATATCACAATTCTTGACTTTCTTTTTATGTGTGCAACTACACCACGCAGCTTGTCGTCGGCGCTGTGTATCAATTCCACCGCGGGGCTCCGTGGTGTAGTTGGTATCACATGCTGGTTCGAATCGAGCCGGTGCCCCACATTTTTCCGATTTTTCTGTGAACCAAAATGATTTACAATTCACAATATCAGATAAACGGATTACTTCTCGTTAGACAAAGAACGTATACTGGCGCAGCAGCATCTGAACTTCAGTAGACAGTCGACGGACGATATGTCAGGAGCGGCGGTGCGCGGCTCTTTGCCAGTTCACCGGGCAGAAATTGATAGGATAAATTCTGACTATGAATTGGTGTCGACCGAGCGTGAATTCTGTCTGGAGCGAACGGAGAACGGAGAGGCGAACCGAACACGCCGCGCCGCGCCGCGCCGGCAGGACTCCGGACTCCGGGGCTCCGGTTACGGCTCCGGAGTGCCGTGCTGGATTAAGTCACTCGTGTAACGATCTTCGCGTTGAGCGAAGCGAACTATGCAGGGATATTCACCATCGTGATTGTGATATCGATGGGAAATATCGATAGTTTGAGGATCGCTGCGTCTTACCGATTAGATAGTCTTCGTAGTCGCGCAGCTGCGCCCTTATATTGTTCCATCAGTTGCAGTTGAACAGTATGCTATATCTGCCACTGTACAACAGTCATTTCCTTCTTCTCTTGACGAGAACTGTGTTTCCCTTGTGTCTCCAAACGGGTATAGAGCAAGTCCATTCTGCTCGGCCCTTGAGATCTTGAAGCTAGGCAAAGACTGGCAGTGGCAGCTTCACTTTCAAAGGACCTCGATACCATTACAGCTTGGGGGCTTAAGAATATGGTAAATTTTAATGCTTCCAAGACACAGTACGCTATCAAACAAGAAGTGCCCAAGTCAACATCAGGTTCTAGTCAACAACCCGGCTTTGCCAAGGAGTCACTCAGTCAAGTTGCTAGGAGTCAACATTACAGAAAATCTGATCTGGCACTAACACGTTTCGTCAATTGCAACAGCTGCTGGTAAAAAGCTTGGGAACCTATCTAGAGCCAGAAAGTACTTCTCACCATGTAACCTCCTCACACTATATATAAAGCCCAGATAAGACCTCCCCTGGAGTATTGCTCTCATGTCTGGGGAGCTGCTGCCCCTACTACCCCTATCTATACTAGATGCCGTCCAGAGAAAGACAATTCGACTAATTGGCGACCTAGTCTTAACGCACCACCTCCAGCCACTTTCTCATCGGCGTGCGGTTGATGGCCTCTCTTTCTTCTACCGATATTCGACCGGAGTCTGCTCTTCTGAGCTATCCTCTATCGTTCCGCCGCTCATCGCTCTTATCAGATGCACCCGCGTGACCGCTGCATCCCATACTAAGGCGGTCGTTCTTCATACATCAAGAACTGAGCGGTACAACCGCACATCTATTCCCAGGGTGTCCAAGGCTTGGAATGGACTGCCAGGAGATGTATTTATCGGGCCTGCGGGTGTTGGCCTATTCAAATCCTGCGTTAACAAACTTCCCCTAACATAACCTTTTCATAGCAGCCGCGGTACTCTGGTATTTAGGCTCTGCCTACGGGCGGTATGCTCAGTTATAAAAAAAGCACAGGTATATCGCAACCCAAGTCCATTCTGCTCGGCCCTCGAGGTCTTGAAGCTGAGCGAAATAATCCTCAAAATGTGCGCCCATATGGAGTCCATTACTTCTTGGATGGCCCCTGTAGGTAATAGAAGTAATCTTTGCAATGCGTGATACACAGGCTTTTTTGTTGATAACTTACTTGCCTGCTGTCTATTTGATCTTGAGCTTCCCTTCAAACTAGATATTAATGAAGATTTTTTAAAATGCATTATTGATTTGTTTATCTATATATCTTAATTATAAAATACTAACTTTTTTTGAACTTCCGTCATGAAAACCTACCAAAATATAAGTTTTCTCTGGCAGTATGTGGCAGACACACTTTTGGTAATGAGTTCCATTTTAATTTTTTTATTGTCCACAGCTTCTACAGTTCTAGAGCAAGTTTCATCGAGAGTTGTTGGAGTATCCCAAAAACAAAACCGTAGTTAAGTAATTTTTCCATTTGAGTTGTCACGGCAGATTCTCTTTATGGCTTCATTCTTTGTTACTTGAAACCAAAGTTGCTGTGCCTCTTTATCGGACGCGAGGGTATTTCAAAGTCTAATTCGGTGTCGTCCAAGTGTCCTTCAATCTACATACGGCAGGCCACTTGAAGATATTCCTTCTTACCGCACCTATTATATCTTTTTGCACCTTCAGCACAAGTACTTCTTTGATAAGTATCGCTTCTACCTGAGGTGTGCTCAGTTTCATGTACGTAGAGTTCATAGTCCTGATGAATGGAATATATTATAATGTGAATAATGAAATATTGGAGAAAATAGAATGGCAACGTCTGCGGCTCGTTGGATTTTATAGACGTTTCTCTTAACCCTAATGCAAAGAAAAGTACCAAACAAAATATACTCAAGCTGCTTATACAACCAATATGTACAATTTGGATAATGTAAGAATAAATCAATTTTCTAAGGAAGAACGACATAGCGGATGAGCAGTCCAATGAAGATGGTAATATAATTATCGAAAAAAAGACGATTTGACGAGTCTTAGACTATATTTGTTTCTCAAATATGTCCAAAAACCATTTGCGACAATAATTGCTAGAATTGCTTTTGTACGTATGAGGAGACTCAAGACTAGCATTTTGTCAAAAATATATATACAGTTCATAAATTTTATTTGACAAAAAGACTGTACGTGTTCTAGCAATACTGCCGAAAATCAAGATAGACGATAGACGTCATTCACAATCGATACTCTGACATTCGAGTCGCCATCAAAAAGACATTGATTTTTTTTGTAACTAATTTACATATTTGTGGTGTACAAAAGTGCAATACATTCATTTTTAAACTAAGTGAAACATTCATTCACTCAATTCTGTTACAGTACGTGTTTGAAAAATAATGCGGTAACTATACATATGGAGGGCATTACTCTCTAGTTTCTCTCCTATAGGATCGACAGGATAGGATACAAAATTCAGAAAACTCGACCTATGAGAAAGAAATGTGTAAAGCTAGACTCGCATTTTTGAAAAAATACTGATTCAAATACCCTTTGATTTCATCCTCCATCGGAACTACTCAAAACAACTGATAACTGATACCAATTGTTACCCTTCTTGTTATATCTATGTTCCGGATTCTAAACATATTGAAGTTGTTTGTTAAAATAATAAGCTTCAATTATATGAGGTTTGTCTCAACCTTGGATCACAAACATATCCCAAACAGCTTGCAAATCGGTCTCAATCCGTATATCTTTCAAATTATCCGCTTTCTGTTCTGTTTGTTTGCTGTTGGAATAGCGAATTATAGTTTCAGGTTTCATCATCGAATCTACTGTGTGACCAACCTAAATTGACCAGCGAACACAATTTGGTGAAAAAAGTAAGTACGTTGCTATAAATCTTTAATGATTCTATCCTATTTTCTTCTTTTACGACTTGTTTCATTTTATATATCAAAGAAACGGCGATTAATTTATATTCAATTAATATCATATTTATGTACTTCATAAAATTTATAACTACAACCGGCAGCAGCACATGTTATTCCCCACCTTAAAGACGGTCCAGCATCGGGATTGGATAATCGCCCTAGTCGATATTTAATGTCTCTGTTATACCTATATGTTTTCTAGCCTTTTCATAGACTCGAAAAGATAATGACGAACACTACTTGAGGGAACCTTCCGCTTCCCTTCCTCATGCCGTACTGGTCAATTTAAAGTATAAAGATCATCACTTTACCATAAGTACTGCAGGCAACTATGTTATTTATATTTTCTTGCTGCTTTATTCTATAGAACTGCCGTCCATTTTTCGGAACTTCAGTTGTCAATACTCCTACCGATTCCACCCAACTTCCAAATTATTTTCCTTGCATTAACCGCTCCCGTAAGCTCTCGAGCCTCTTTCCTACGATGAACGGCATTCGCAAACTTTCCTGGTCGAGTGGAAACCATTCGGCGGCGGTCCAATCAGAACGACCGACCGGCCGACGTTCGTCGTTTGGATCTTTTCCTTGCCTGCTTTCCGTCGAGGGCACTACAGTGTCCCCCGTCCGCCGAATTATTCGACCCGAAAATACTAGAATAACGTTTCTCCGAGTCTCCCCTCGACAAAATACACCGACCAAGTCGGAAAAGTTTTTCCCTTTTCAGCGGTCGCCGCTTGGAAATACAACCATGTCTAGGCCGAATTTGGAGGTGGTCTTTGATATATCCACGACAAGATCGCTTTCAAATCAAATACTAGGAGGTGAAGGAGCCAAAAAACCTCATGGCCTACTAGAAAACTCCTCCTGATGAAACAATACGTCTGACCAATTTTTCTGAGTACAATGATTTTTCATCAAACTCTGTGGTGACAAATATCTGAACCCTGAGATTGGGATATACAGCACATCTGCCCAGGAGGTAAGACAAAGTTTCGTCTTATTATGAAGATAAGGAGTCGATAGGTTCCTTCACCACTTTCATGAGTGCTACATGTTTACAAAACCGGCAATGGTCTGCGAGAACCCTTACCAAAAAATTGAGCATCTCTCTGCTTTTGTTTAAAAGCCATAAGGCGGAGATACACATGCCTATAGCTGGTACACTGGCATAACAGCTCGTTGCATGTGCCACCTACTGTCATGTGTATACGCTAACTGGCATGCTTCTATCTGGCATGCAAGTAGATAGCACAACATTTGATTTACTGGCATGCACGCTGAAAGAGGGGCGCGGGGGGCTGTAAAACCGGCACGTGTGAACGTATGCGACAGCTAAAGGCATGCCAGTAGCTGCATTTCGCATATGGGTATCATTTTTTTCAATATTGTCGACAATTTTTGATAATAATTCGTCAAATTTTTCTGGAGGCATTCTTAAATGGTTTCTGTAACCACCTTCATCTTCTTGTCGCATTTCTGTAAGAGGACAGCTACTTCAAAATTCTCCAAAATTTTCTCTTCTACTAATCCAATTTTTCACCCAAATCTGTCTTCTTCTTTTATTTTTTTCTCTTGTTAACTTAGTCACATATTTTACACCTAAATGCAATATGATAGTATTTAATTCACCTCGGATATCTTCCATTTCAGAAAAGCAAAAGCAACTGACACACACTGTCTGTTTTGTGAACTGGCATATGTATACGTCTTGGAGAGACCAGCATGCAAGTGCGCAAATTGCATGCAAGTTTGACTTGCAAATTTTTTACAGGCATGTGTATCTCCGCCTATAGCGTGCAAGTCCTGCCAGGGCTTGCAATAAATCTTTTTGCTTACCCAACTATGCTTTCGCCAGTCCGTAGTATCCCAGTCAACATTGGCTGGCGTCTACAGTATTACTTCGGATCCTAGTTCTACAGTACTACATGTTTGCAAAACCGGCAATGGTTTGTGACAGCCCTTACCAAAAAATTGACATCTCTCTGCTTTTGTTTAAAAGCCATAGCGTGCAAGTCTTGCCAAGGCTTGCAATAAATCTGTGTGCTTACCTAACCAAGCTTTCTCCAGTTCGTAATCCCAGTCAACATTGACTGGCGTCTACAGTATTACTTCGGATCCTAGTAGTGTTAATATTAATACAAACCTTCGTAGCCTCTTAGTAAACTCTTTTTTTTGTCGAGCATGCAAGCCCTTCTAGTAAAGGCCAGGATATTTGACAAATCTACTGAGTGAAGATAACGCTTTTTCCTCGAGCTCCTTATTCCCGCCAAATCTCTGAATCCTAACGTTGTGATGTTAGTCCAGCTAGTGAAACGTCTTCCCTTTCCAGCAACTAGAGATAGGGTCTTCCTATAATTTTATCAGAAATATTTGTTTAGTAAGGCTGAAAAGCCTGTGAGAATCCCCTCCATGAAAGACGCTAGACCACTTTGGGCTTGCCTATAGCTCTTTCTAACCACGCCTTCGTCAGTTTACTGTAAGCCCACTCTGCCAAGAAGATTTGCCCCGATGCTTGGTAATATCTAAAATGGAATGGCCACTGTAAAAATGTTTAGCCCATTTAGCCCTCTCATTACCGAACACAACGATGGGTTTCAGGATCCACAACACAACTCCAAGGAAGTAATATTGAAGTCAGAAATACAAGAGTTGTTTACATTTCTTTCAGGTCTCAATCAGTGCCGACACTTCTATAGTGCAGTTACGTTATTATGTAGATCTGAGTGATGACAAAAACGTAATTATCTATAAAAAACATATATTATAATAATTGAGAAAATGGTAGGAGATCAAAATAATCGCAAATACCAATTTGTAATAGATAAAGACAAAATAAATTTATTTATTGTATATACACATATTCAGAAATATTGACAACTAGTGACGATACAAACTTAAATACAACCCACAATCACAGCAGAGCCCCTCTTCTAAAATATGCTCTGTAGCGCAGGTTAGTTTAACGTAAACGCAGGAGTTTTTCGTACAATGCAGCCACCTTTTACAATCAATTAAATAATTCTTTCAAAACTCAAACACTATCATGTTTTCGTACATCTTTTAAAAGTATGCTACTTGCTAGAGACTGATTAGTGAAGTTAGAATTTTAATTTATAAGCTGTTATTACAACTTCCTCTTAGTATGTTTTTCCCAAACGAATAAACATTTTCTTTTTATTAGGTGAGCATTCTAACAAGTTTTTTCTCGCTGTATTATTGTTATCAATGTTTTATCTAACTTTTTTAAATTTGCTTTTGTGTATACTACATCGAACATCTTTGTTCTAACCGACACAAGCAGTTAAGTGTAAGAGTAGCCAACTTCGCTGCTTCTGTGTGTCCCTCTTGTTTTTTTTTTTTTAAATAAAGACGACATTGTTATTATTATTATATCACGTTGTTTTACAGAGTTCCCAATTCTCATCGAGTCTGCGTACAATACCTATCAGACAAGGTACAGAAGCGGTGGCCTCTGCAGTCTGCATGTACCATGAGGTACTTTCTTTTTTACCTGCTCGCGTCTCGTTGAGATGACTAAAATATATCCCCCTCATGTGTCCATCTACTGCCGATTTATTCAACTTGAAAACGTTAGAATAACGTTTCCCGGCGATTCCCCTCGACAAAATAAACCGACGACGTTGGAAAAGTTTCTCCCTTTTCACCGGCTGCGGCTTGCTAATACAACACGCCGACGCCATGTTTGTTTATGGAAAGTTTCCTCCGACTGAGTATGCAGAATTCGAAGTTGGGCTTGTATATGTTCACGACAGTTCTATATATCGAAGTCGCAGCTAGCTAACACACATGTCACTATATTGATTCGAACTTTTTATTTATTGCAATAGCGTGAAATAAAGTAATATGACTCCGGAAAAAAAATGTGTGTAACATAATAGGTTCATTAATATTGTACAACAAGGAGATTTGAGAGTTGCAGATGTTTTAATTTTCAGCCTCGCAAAACAAAAACGAATAATTTCCGACCCCTTGATTTTCAGTTTCACCTCAAAAAGTCTAAAATCTTTTTACAAATCCGGCCGATGTTTTAAATTTCAGTCAGGTCAGATACTTTTGATACAAGATAAAAAATTTCCAACACCCTTGAGTTTTACATCCAAAAGTGTAAAATGTTTAATTGGCTTTCTATCAACATGAAATCCCCTGTCTGGGATAATTTGAGGGTGCTGATTACAAATCAGGCCGATGTTTTAGTTTCAGTGTCGCAGAATGAAGATCAAAAATTTCCGAAACCCTCGATCTTCAGTTTCACCTCAAAAAATCTAAAATCTTTATTCTGCCTTCTATCAATATGAAATTCCGTATCCTGCATAATTTGAGGGTGCTGATTACAAATCCGGCCGATGTTTTAAGTTTCAGTGTCGCAGAACAAAGATCAAAAATTTCTGAAACTCTTGAGCTTCAGTTTCACCTCAAAAAATCTAAAATCTTTATTCTGATTTCTATCAACATGAAATGCTGTATCCTGCATAACTTGACGGTGCTGATTACAAATCCGGCCGATGATTTAAGTTTCAGTGTCGCAGAACAAAGATCAAAAATTTCTGAAACTCTTGATCTTCAGTTTCACCTCAAAAAATCTAAAATCTTTATTCTGCTTTCTATCAACATGAAATGCCGTATCCTGCATAATTTGAGGGTGCTGATTACAAATCCGGCCGATGATTTAAGTTTCAGTGTCGCAGAACAAAGATCAAAAATTTCTGAAACTCTTGATCTTCAGTTTCACCTCAAAAAATCTAAAATCTGTATTCTGCTTTCTATCAACATGAAATGCCGTATCCTGCATAATTTGAGGGTGCTGATTACAAATCCGGCCGATGTTTTAAGTTTCAGTGTCGCAGAACAAAGATCAAAAATTTCTGAAACTCTTGATCTTCAAGTAAGACAGAAGGAATTCTGCCGGTGCGCCATCTAGTACCCGAAGGTGACGGCAACCAAAGACAGAAACGCCACTAGAAGCAGTTTACCTCTCCTTGGTGGAACGACAAGGCTCGCTCGCTTTTTGCCACTAGAGGCGCGGATTTTGACGCACGCAGCTTCACGCTTCACGCTGCGTGCGTCAAAATCCGCGCCTCTAGTGGCAAAAAGCGAGCGAGCCTTGTCGTTCCACCAAGGAGAGGTAAACTGCTTCTAGTGGCGTTTCTGTCTTTGGTTGCCGTCACCTTCGGGTACTAGATGGCGCACCGGCAGAATTCCTTCTGTCTTACTCGTACATCTTTCACATGTTTATTAAACATGGAAAAATTGATGCTCTCTACTTTCGTCAATCGACCTATGGCGCACTGATGATCGCTAATAAGCGTGAAACAGCTGTCTGCGTACTGGTGGATTGACGGAGGTATAGAGCAACCCTCGTATCTTGATCTTCAGTTTCACCTCAAAAAATCTAAAATCTTTATTCTGCTTTCTATCAACATGAAATGCCGTATCCTGCATAATTTGAGGGTGCTGATTACAAATCCGGCCGATGTTTTAAGTTTCAGTGTCGCAGAACAAAGATCAAACATTTCTGAAACTCTTGATCTTCAGTTTCACCTCAAAAAATCTAAAATCTTTATTCTGCTTTCTATCAATATGAAATCCCGTATCCCGCATAATTTGAGGGTGCTGATTACAAATCCGGCCGATGTTTTAAGTTTCAGTGTCACAGAACAAAGATCAAAAGTTTACGACACTCTTGATCTTCAGCTTCACCTCAAAAAATCTAAAATCTTTATTCTGCTTTCTATCAATATGAAATCCTGTATTCTGGATAATTTGAGGGTGGTGATTACAAATCCAGCCGATGTTTTAAGTTTCAGTCTCGCAGAACGAAGATAAAAAATTTCTGCACCCCTGACAACCACGATAATATTCCTATCCATGACAATCACGCATTCAAAATCAAGTCAACAGCTAGAGACAATATGAGTGAACAGAGTTACCTCAGAAGAACAGTATAACTCCTGGTTTTGCTCGTTTACAGAAAGTATTGACTAGGCTCAAGAAGTTTAGACGATAACGTAACACGTGAGAGAGGTAACGACATGGCGGATCATCTGGCTAGGACGGGATCCGGCAACAGTTTTGTGGGCCCGGAACCAGCCTTAGGACTATCCGCACACTTGATTAGGAAAACAACTGGAGAGTGGATCCAGAATCAACACTCTCTGAGATGGAACAACATCTCTGGTCATCTCCGTCAAGCTCGGGAACTATTAGCAGGGCCTGCAGAGAGAATAGGACGATTTTGTCTCTTTCTGGATAGGAGTAACTTGAGATTGCTAGTAGACCTATTAATGGGTCACAACACCTTCAGGCGTCACCTATTCGTGATGAGGGTGGTCAAAGACCCAACGTGCACGTGGTGTGGTGAAGAGGAAGAATCCTCGGCACACATCTTGTGTCGCTGTGAAACCCTGGGTTATCACAGGCAGACTATGCTGGGCTCAAGAACCTTGGAACCAATAGAAATAAAACGGATAGGACCTAAGAATGTACTTGCCTTTGCCAAAAGGGCAGGTCTTAGGAACCAGCGCGGATAGAGGCGCAAAAGGGCCCATCGTGTGGCCTATGCACCAGTCACATTCTGTGCTGAATAGCCTCTGGTCCTTATTCATTCATTCAACACGTGAGAGAAGTCCCTCATTGTATAGAGCAAAAGCTTCTATTGTCGCGTCACTTGACCAATAAAGTATCAATCTCAAGTGTCCTTGGACACGGTGTATAACGACAGCGGTTTCCACAACGGCCAGCATCAGCAGTCATCAATCTGATCTGTTTATAGCACGGCCGCGTATGATTTGGCGTGTGTCGGCGAGACTGGCCAGCAGGCCAGGACGAGGGCGTGCCCCAAGGTACCCGTTTAGGGCCCGCCGTGGACGCAGAGGTGTTTCGGTAGCGAAAAGGCGTCGGTCCGTAGGCGGCACTTCAGAGTAATTGTTTCCTGCCTGCAGTTCGCTCACCGTATGTGTGTCTGTCTGTGCGTATTGTTCTGCCGGTACTTTATGGTTCCGGTGCGACGTGTCGGCAGGGAGGTGTTTTATGTCGTACGCGGATAGCGCGGTGGTAGTGCCCATAGGCTATAATCGCATTTTTGGCGGAGTTTATAAGTCTTCTGATAATACATCTTTGACACACTTTTATCAACCTGTCAAATAATCATATTGAAATAACAAACCTATTATCAGCTGATCGAGCCTCGTTATGCATAAAAGCAAGAAAAAAACAACGAATTGATCAGACCCAGTGGCACAATCAGCTTGAGTGAGAAAGATCGAATATTTGGAGCGATAGGTTGTAAAGGGTGTTTTTTTTAGTACTTTGTTTTTCGCATTGCATACACCGCTTCTGTTGGAGGTGAGTTGAAACGACGACAGATGGTTGATACTCTGTATTCTCTGCCATTTCATCTTGAATAGACTGACGCCGGATGCAAGGGCGCCACCAGAAAATTGTACAGGGGTCGGCGACTTACTCGAATTTTGAGTGCTCAAATAAGGGCAGGGGGGACGAATTTGGTTTTTGCTTATACAAATTTCTTATCTTCGCTGCTCCACGATTTCTAACAAGCATACGCGTTTTCCATCCTCACCACAGGAATAATAATGTATCAAAGTTTCATTAGAATCAATTTAATAGTTTCCACGTTACAAAATACAAAACGATCTAAAACAATAAATACTCGTATGTATACAGAAAGTCCCTTAATTACGATAATAGGCAAAGCAATGTTCAGATGGTCCTAAAAAGGTGATTTATGTCGCTACCTCTTCCTTCACAGGTCAGCGGACAGCCTATTATTAATACAGCAAATTTTTCAGTTTTTCAAACCGCCACCCCCCAACCACCCGAATTTTACCCCCACCCAAAAAAACTCAGTAAATGATCAGGAACCTCTAAAACACTTAAAAACGAGGTTTGAGCGGTTTTTATATTTTTAGTTTTTTTATTATTTCTGCAGCGCCACTGGCACGATTTATAAAAACCATACGCATTTTCCATCCTCGCCACGGTAGTAATACTGTGTCAAAATTTCATTAAAATCAATTCAACAGTTTCTTCGTTACATAATATTGAACGATCTAAAGCAATACTCGTATGTTTACACCAGAAAAAATTCTAAGTCCTTTGGTTTCTGTAATAGGCAAGGCAATGTTCAGATGGATCAAAAAGGTGATTTATTCGCTAGATCTTCCTTCACATGTCAGTGGACAGCCTATTATGAATACAGCAAATTTTTCAGTTTTCAGAACACCTATACGCCTAAAAACAAAGTTTGGGGAATATTTGAAATTTTTCGTTTTTTGCTAATTACTCCGCCGCCGATTTTCAAAATTATAGCAGCATTACCTACTACGACCCCACAGCATATCGCTGCCCAAATTTCATCACAATTCATGCAGCGGTTACTGAGATCACGAGGACAGAAAAACGCGTACAGACAGACCGACAGACAGACAGACCGACGGAAATGAGTGACGTGGATTTTCGTTATGTAGACATCATGAAACGACCAAAAAGTGTATTATCTCAAAATCGAAAATTTTCGCGATCACAATACTCCCCTCACCTATCGGTGTGGGAAGTAAAAATGACTATGAGAAAGACTGAAGAAGATATCGGTGAAACCCAGTTCGACTTTAGAAATAGTTTGGGAACTAGAGACTCATTGTTCTCTACACAGTCTCTAATCCAGAAATGCCTAGATCAGCACAGAAATGTCTTCTCGAATTTTAAAGATTATGAGAATGCAGTTGATTACGTGACACGATAAATTAATACATATTCTCAAATAACCCGGATCAGATGGAAGGCACATAAGAATTATCGAAAACTGACATTGCAATGAGTCAGCTCATATAAAAATCGGAAATATGCCAACGTCGAATATACACAAATTTTGGAAGGCGTCAGACAAGGATACTATCATAACTATTCAATTTATACTTTGACTCTACATTCCAAGAGGCTTTGGAAGATGTGAAAATGGAAATAAAGTAAATACATCAATAACATTCGGTATGCAGACGATACGGTGCTCCTAGCTAGCGATGAGAAAAAATTACAGTACAGTCAGTTATGGTGTCAAAATAAACATAAAGAGAACAAAAATGTATGGTCATCACTAGATTAAACATTAATAATATTAGAATAAAAATAGAAAATCAGGTAAGAGTATGGAGATTTAAATATTTGGGTTTGGGGTGCTGGCTACATGACAAATGGGATTCTGACGAAGAGATTAAAAGCTTAATCCAAATAGCGAGAAAAATTTTCTTCAAAATGAAAATGATACTATGACAACCGAGATTTAAACCTGACTACTTGATGGTAAGCAACACAATTTTATGTACTGTCCATCTTCTTATAGGGAGTTGAGGAATGGACATCAAAAGTATGGACCATGTCACGTTTGGGTTCTTTTTAGTTGTGGCTATACAGACGTATATTAAGGATACTATGGACTGGGCGAGTAATAAACAGTAGGGTACTAGAAAGAATAATTAGCTTTTAGCCACAATAAAACGAAGAAAAGCTGCATTTTTTGGCCCTATTTTTAGGAACAGCAGCGATTCTTTACGTTGAGGGAAGGATTGAAGAACGACAAGGGATCGGGCGTAAAAAGTTCTCCTGATTTTGGTATTTTACGTCAGTGGCTGGTTTAGTACAAGACAGAGAAGAATTCCATAATATGATGGTCGCCAACCTAGGCTGAGGAGACGGTACTATAAGAAGAAGATCATTAGTTTGACATGGGTGGTTACTTAATGATAGTCCGTAATTGCAAGGGCGTATTTTTGACCCAAATTCAAGCAGAAAACTTCATAGAAACAATTGTGCTTCAGAGCTTGGTTTTCAAGATATAGGATTAAAAACATATTTTTTGTTCAATCTTTGGAACTTGAAAACCACACTCTTTAGGACACATGTTTATATGAACTCTTCCAATTGAATTTGGGTCAAAAATGCGTCCTTGGAATTACCGTCTATCATTAAAATACACCCTGTAGAGTTTTGCCACCCACCACAAAGTAGTACGTTGCACTGAAGACAAAGTCTGCTTAGAAAAAAAGGACATACACACTCTTATTACCAGCTATAAATAATGCATACGCCTTGCAGAAATAGCTTACGCGTTCTAATAATATTTCCTAATAGGAATGAATCTATTATAAGCTCACTCATAAAATTTATAACAGCCAGGATTGGTTCAAGGTAGAAATCTGCTTTCTGGTATGAAGGAGAAACTATGAAAGCCATAAAAATACAGAGACAAATGAAATGACCGATATGGGAATACTTAGGTAAAATTGCATGCAAAAAGGACGATATCTGAAACCCTTATCAATGCAAGATATACATTTTGAAATTTTATGTATCAAATTATGACCCGGCCTTAATACGCCACCTCCAGCCACTTTCTCACTAACGTGCGGTTAGTGACCTCTCACTTTTAGACCGGTGTTCAAACGAATTCAGCTTATTTCAGAATAATTATAGTACTCTTCGTTCATTATTTATTGATTCACTTATTTTGAAAATGAATGTTAACCCTTTAGTGCAATGTTCTTTAAATGAGTTTTTTAGTTTTTCAAACTATATTTTTTTCATTTTACGAGCTACAATCGGTTACGTATGACTCTTATCTAGATTCAAACAAAAATGGGTAAGTTATTATTACCACATTTCGTTGAAAGATAAAGCACAAGCTTAAACCTTCCCTGACTGCTTGATTGTATTCTCTATTTCCACCTTCGCGAGTCACACATGTACATACATACAAATAAAGATTTTCGATTTTTCTAGGTACACCCGCCCGCCCGAGAGATCAGAAAATTTTTATTTTCGTCAAACGAGACTGAGACTCAAAACTGCAACTAGATCTGTAATCAGCACCTTGACATTATCCCAAATGCGAGGTTTCATCTCAATAGGAAGCCAAATAAAGATTTTCGATTTTTCTAGGTATAGTAAAGCCCAGAGATATACCATTTGTTTACAAAGTGAGGATCTCCGCAAAAAGTGCCGACAGAGAAAGGAAACGGGGTCGGACTGGGCGTTCGAATTCGATGGAGTGGGCAACAACGAAAATGTTCGTTCCATCCAATAAAGTGCTCATACATCAGTTGGTTGAACAAGATGTTTGAAACTTTATTATCTGTTGATAAATATATGGTAGAGACATTTCAATATAACCGTATAAACCATATGGTAAATTATTCCTTTCTACACTCAATTTTAATGTTCGATTCGTTGTTTTAGTTGTCCCCAAATTAATTCTATAGGACTGAAAATGCAAAAATAGGGAGGCAACCTTAAGACATCATGACCATACTTTTTAGCTATGCTTTCTATGACATATTGTTTCTCAAACTGTTCAGTGTGGAGGACTTTCAATAATTCAGTTTTTTTGTAAGTTTCTTCAAAGTACAAATCCTGTTTTATGAGAAAATCTTGTATTTCCGCCTTCGATAACGCTGAATTCGGAATTTTGTACCTTTGTCTGGAGTGATAGCTTGCGTTGTCCATTACGATGACGCCAAATGGCTTTAAATTGGGAATAAGTGTATACTCAAACCATTGCTCAAATATTTCCGAGTCCATGTTTTTGTGGTAGTCTATATTGCAGTCTTCAATTTTCTTTCCGCATAATTTGAGTGCGTTTTCGACCTAGCCCTCAGATGATCCGCAGTGTAAGATAAGTATACGCGGTATCATGGGGATCATACCAGGTCTCGTCAAGGTAGTACACTGACCTCCCCTGCTCGTTCCGGTATTGCTCTCAAGTAATCGTGCCGCCATTCCACAATCCTTGCACTTTCCATTATAGCCATTCGTTTGTTCACAGTTCTGTACCTAAACCCAATCTTCCTAATCCATCGCTGCAATGTACTCCTTGGATACTGTTACCCCATTCTAGCCAATTGTCTTTGAACGGATTCGATTGTGGGTAGTTCATTAATTTTGTACTTTTCGTACACAATATTCCTCAATAATTTTGTGATCGTGGGATCTAGTTCTTTTGAAACACCAGCATCAAACCTACGCTTCCTCTTTTGTGGCCCATTTCTCAAAATTTCACATACTGTTGTATATGGAACGTCTGTTAGAATTGACGTCTTTTTGATCATACTCTCCTTATTTTCATTCTCCGGATCCTTCGTTAGTTCATTATCATTTAGTACTATTTGTTTTGCATCTGCGCTAAGATGTGACCTTTTGTGAGGTTTTAATTGGTCTACCTCCACCTCCCTCTGTTCAAATTCATTATCAGTGTCCGTACTATAGTCACTAGTTTCACCACCGTAATGACAAACCGCCGACGTAGCTTCACTGCTGCAGGGTAATTCACATCGCTGTGAAATCCCATTATCTTCCCAAGGCCGAAACATACTCTAGCTGTCACACTTCCAAAAAAAAACGTCCGATTCAGACAGAAAAGTAACGCACAAAAGTAAAAGCAGATTGGCGTTGCTATCAATACCTGCCTAAACAATTTGACTAAGTCCGGTCCTCTTCATCGATGGAGTCGCTAATAATCCTAAAATGTGTCGGTCTTATCATAGTTCAGTCAAAATATACATCGTGAACGTCATCCGACAGATTTACGTTCAAATACAACTTAGTGTTTCATTTTCACCATTCTAAAAGGTTACGTTATGTTAGAAAATTGGTTAGAAGCACATTCCATGAATTGGTTACGAGTACGAAAGTAAAATAATGGTAACCATTGAATATTATCAAAACTGTATCTATTCCAAATGATGAACTGTACTAAGAGATGGAATGCAGTTTTTATATAGCGCAAAACGTACACAAATGGTATATCTCTGGGCTCTACTATACACCCGCCTGCCCGAGAGAGCTGAAATTTTTTATTTTCGTCAAACGAGACTGAGACTCAAAACTGCGACTGGATCTGTAATCAGCACCTTGAAATTATCCCAAATGCGAGGTTTCATCTCAATAAAAAGCCAAATAAAGATTTTCGATTTTCCTAGGTACACCCGCCCGCCCGAGAGATCTGAAATTTTGTACTTTCGTCAAACGAGACTGAGACTCAAAACTGCAACTGGATCTGTAATCAGCACCTTGAAATTATCCCAAATGCGAGGTTTCATCTTAATAGAAAGCCAAATAAAGATTTTCGATTTTTCTAGGTACACCCGCCCGCCCGAGAGATCTGAAATTTTTTATTTTCGTCAAACGAGACTGAGACTAAAAACTGCAACTGGATCTGTAATCAGCACCTTGAAATTATCCCAAATGCGAGGTTTCATCTTAATAGAAAGCCAAATAAAGATTTTCGATTTTTCTAGGTACACCCGCCCGCCCGAGAGATCTGAAATTTTTTATTTTCGTCAAACGAGACTGAGACTAAAAACTGCAACTGGATCTGTAATCAGCACCTTGAAATTACCCCAAATGCGAGGTTTCATCTTAATAGAAAGCCAAATAAAGATTTTCGATTTTTCTAGGTACACCCGCCCGCCCAAGAGATTTGAAATTTTTTATTTCCGTCAAACGAGACTGAGACTCAAAACTGCAACTGGATCTGTAATCAGCACCTTGAAATTACCCCAAATGCGAGGTTTCATCTTAATAGAAAGCCAAATAAAGATTTTCGATTTTTCTAGGTACAGCCGCCCGCCTGAGAGATCTGAAATTTTTTATTTTCGTCAAACGAGACTGAGACTCAAAACTGCAACTGGATCTGTAAGCACCACCTTGAAATTACTCCAAATGCGAGGTTTCATCTTAATAGAAGGCCAAATAAAGATTTTCGATTTTTCTAGGTACACCCGCCCGCCTGAGAGATCTGAAATTTTTTATTTTCGTCAAACGAGACTGAGACACAAAACTGCAACTGGATCTGTAATCACCACCTTGAAATTACTCCAAATGCGAGGTTTCATCTTAATAGAAGGCCAAATAAAGATTTTCGATTTTTCTAGGTACACCCGCCCGCCTGAGAGATCTGAAATTTTTTATTTTCGTCAAACGAGACTGAGACTCAAAAATGCAACTGGTTCTGTAATCAGCACCTTGAAATTATCCCAAATGCGAGGTTTCATCTCAATAGAAAGCCAAATAAAGATTTTCGATTTTTCTAGGTACACCCGCCCGCCCGAGAGATCTGAAATTTTTTATTTTCGTCAAACGAGACTGAGACTCAAAACTGCAACTGGATCTGTAACCAGTACCTTGAAATTATCCCAAATGCGAGGTTTCATCTCAATAGAAAGCCAAATAAAGATTTTCGATTTTTTTAGGTACACCCGCCCGCCCGAGAGATCTGAAATTTTTTTTTATTTTCGTCAAACGATACTGAGACTCAAAACTGCAACTGGATCTGTAACCGGTACCTTGAAATTATCCCAAATGCGAGGTTTCATCTCAACAGAAAGCCAAATAAAGGGTTTCGATTTTTTTAGGTACACCCGCCCGCCCGAGAGATCTGAAATTTTTTATTTTCGTCAAACGAGACTGCGACTCAAAACTGCAACTGGATCTGTAATCAGCACCTTGAAATTATCCCAAGTGCGAGGTTTCATCTCAATAGAAAGCCAAATAAAGATTTTCGATTTTTCTAGGTACACCCGCCCGCCCGAGAGATCTGAAATTTTTTATTTTCGTCAAACGAGACTGAGACTCAAAACTGCAACTGGATCTGTAATCAGCACCTTCTTTCAGTTTACAAGCTACAATCGATTACGTACACTCTTATGTAGTTTAAAAAAAAAGGTAGTTATTATTGCCACATTTCGTTAAAAGATGAGGCACAAGCTTAAACCTGCCTGCTTGATTGTATTCTCTATTTCCACCTTCGCAAGTCACACATGTACATACAGAGTACGCGTTTCCCGTAGGCTTTAATATCATTCAGTAGCTCGACTGGTTTACGCTCTTTCCTTTTTCCGTCTAGCCTTCCAATAGGTGTAAAACATTGCCACACTTCAAAGGGGCTTATAAATAATTCCGACATTCGGTCTCTGGCTATACCGAATGGCAAACTCGGGACGTTGTTTATCATACGAGCGGGTTTCTGGTTTTCAAAAGATATTATATGGTTGGCAATCAAATAAAACATTGTTTTTTATTTAAGGCGGCTCCTACGGACAGCATAAACGGTCATTTTCAAGTGATTTCATCCCAATTCCTGACGCTCTAGTTTTCAATATTTTTGCATGAAATTTTTACAAGTTTAAAAGGAAATTACACAGGGGGCTATCGAAGCATTTTTTGAAAAAAATGGATCGCACATGAAATATGATCGCTTGAAGTTGCCTATTTTTTTCGTCAGCTTTGTAATTTTTTTAAGAAAAGCACAGAAGCAAAAATGAAAAAGTGCTTCGATATCACTCTGAGCGATTTCCTTCGGTTCCTTTTCAGCTCCCCGCATCTTCCGGAGAAACTATTCCGGATTGTAGGAGCAGCTTTAAATTTAAATCATCTCCAGATATTGTAGTGTCAAAAACGTTTGACGATTTTTCTCCTTTGCGATTTCAGTTTGTGTTTTCTTGAATTTTTTGATCAGATTATTTTCTCTTATTTCGACCTTGGCAGTTCTTACCAGGCCTCTGATTACAGCTAATTCTATTGACCAAATATTCACAATTTGTATGATATTCTGGTTCAAACACGCATAAAAAGAAATTCTCAAGTCAAGAATTGTGATATTCTTGTAAATACATACTCACAACAAGAATATCGGTTCTCACTCTAAGAAAGAATATCTGATGAGAAAATTATACAAAATTTGTATCAAGAATAATATATTTTTGAATTATATACTTATTTTGAAGAAATATGCTACGAAAGAAAATATAATTTTATTTGCAACCAAGGCTATAATAATTTAATAACAAATATTTCATAATTTTATATCAAGATTATCATTTTTTCCAACGGTGTCCAGTTTACTTCTATCAAGAATATAGACAGCTTGCAAATGCGAACTTTCATTTACAATATGATAATCTTGGTTTGAAAATGAACGCGCTGTTTTACAAGCACACCCTATATTTGTATCAAGTAAATCATTTATTTGACGTCTACAAACGTCGGAGTGCGCAAGCGCGCAGCGTGTCACGGGTCTACTCTAACCTCTCCACCCTCTCTACTTAACAGCCTGTTGCCCGTCCGCGTCCGCGCCGCCATTATCGGTTTTCGGATTGTCGCATTCGCCGCCGTCCTGGATCCTGCATAATAGCACATAATAGTATCCAATCAAACTGTTAAATGAATTGCCATTGCCACGTGTGATACCACCGTCAACCATCAGTCATCGAATCTGTCGGTAGTGCTGGTCCACCGCCATTTGAGTCGCGTCCCAGTTCCCATCAGCTTCCTTATCACTGGATCTGATCTATCCAACCATGAATGAGCTATTAAAAAATTGGGATGCGAAGACCTGACTCAGGTGTTCCTAGATAAGGACTAAGTATATTAAATGTGATTTAAAAAATTTTGCAGAACTATTTCTCCAGAAAAATTTCTACATGCTCATAGAAGAGTTTGAATGCTCAAATTAATACTACTAGATTCCTTATCAAGAATATCACAATTTTAGAATAAAGTTGAACTACTTGCGTCAAGTTCATGAAATGCTCCAAGTTAAGATTATGAAATGTTTCAGTCAAGATTACCATATGCTTGATTTAAGATTTTGGTATTCTTACTATCAAGAATTTCCCAGTTTTGCATTGAAGATATTTTTTCAATCTAATCCTTATCTGGTCAAAGATATCGTATTCTCAGTTTAAGATTAGCATAACTTTGCGCGTATACGAAGTTATGGAATACTTGAATTAAAGCATCTGTGCTCCATCTAAGAAATTATTTTTATGTGTGAAGTTAGCGAAGAGAAAATCATTCCACCTTCCTCAAAAAAAAAACGCCTTAGTAACACATATTCCATTTATATTCCATTAAAAATTGAGCAGCATAAGTCGACATATGCAAATCAAGTCCATCATCCTTTGTTTCAAGCGATGAAACTACCAAGTGAAATATTTATTTTCCGATTCATTTAAAGAGAATAATAGATGCTATAAAATAATTCACATTCGATAATAACAGATGAAGCGGACGAGGTGACATAAAACACCTCGATTATGGAATAACATAATTCAAATAAAAAATAAATCAAAGGTTTACTGATATTGTCAACGGTCTTATCAGAGGAGCAAGTTATTTACAAATCACTGTTAAATTTGGAATTGAAATGACAGAACAGATTAACTGCCACAGAATAACAGCATTGTGTTTTTTAAAAATTGAATTATTTAACATGCTCTATCAAACTAAGAAATTACATCAAAACCGGTATTGGACTGTTTCAGCACTCTCAGCTTACTAGCTTCATGCAACTCTGTACCTCTCGGTTGGGTAACAAGTCATGGAGGTATTACTGTTTCTGCTGTACATCAACGAGTTGCTGGAAATAACATCCATCCCAATCTACAGCTTCGCAAACACACACTAGGTTCAAGGGTCCTTGAACCTGAGGACATAAGATTTGGCTTAACCGACTAATATGTATGGGGCACACAATAACCTACCGTTAATGTGTGAGGACTAGAGTCCACCTCAAACAAATAAATATAATTTAATCTATCAAATCATTATATTTCACTCTTATTCTTGTTCAATTAACACGTTGTTGGACACAACGGCTATAGCCGTCTGCGAGGAGTGATCGAGACGCGCCACGACGGCTATATCAGTCAAAAAGTTATCTGCTTGTTACGGCAGAACGGCGACGACCGTCAGAATGGCGGTATACTTGCCTTGTTAAGCAATGTTAGTGCCGTAGCGTGAAGCTCGTCATTTCTGAAATTGCCAAATTCTTACCCACTATACGCTATCCCAACTATTCATGTTTTAAAGTGCATGGGTAAAACGGCACGACGGCTATAACCGTCCATAACCTCCAATGTGATGCATTGACCACGTGTATAGCTGCCATATTGCAAGTGTGTTTTTGTTTGATTTTCATGTTTTCAGTACTTATGGGAGGTAGGTAACTATTTTCATCTTAAAACAGATATTCGTCGTCCACCTATTATACATACAGAATATATTGTTTCATATCAATACAAAACTCGAAGCACGCATGAGACATTTTCCAGAGAAGCTGCCCCTACCAGAGGATCAGAAAATAAAATCATATTTTCTTAGAAGCAAACAATGTTTCAAGTCTGGAAAACGCAAAGAAACTAGCTATAGATGCAAGGGTTGTGAAAATAAGCCTGCTTTGTGTCCAGACTGCTTTGAAGAGTGGCGTCAAACATAAATTTGTGCCTAAATTCTGTTTTGTTCGGGGATACCTCTGTTTGCTAATTTGATTTTTTGTTTTTATACCATCTATATTCTGAGAGATGCGTTTTTGTTTATAAATTTGATAGAATAAAATGTAGTTTTTGTTTTAGCTTTTGTCTCGAAAATTGTCCTTTTTTTCCCACAAGATGTGTTTTACGATTACACTGATCAGACGGCTATAGCCGTGATTCCCATTCTAGAACATAAAGTCTGCTGTGATATGACACGACGGATATAGCCGTCTTTTTTATTGTCACCAAAAACCTCAAAAATGAAAAAAAGAGTCAAAAATGAACACCCCTAAAATATTTTGATAACGCAAATCATGTCACAAACGCAAAAAATAGAAATGTTTTGAGGTGCCATATTACGAAGCCTTCCGGCCAGCAGAGTGTCCAACAATGTGTTAATTGAACCAAATCCTGTACAAGAATAATTGCAATGAATAAAAGCATTTATAGAATCCAAGCATCTAACGACGAATGCAGTATTAACGAAATAATCTACAGTACTGAAAAACACGAAAGTCAACCTCGTGACACTAAACGCCCTAGAAAATGTTCAAAGAGAAAATCGTCGCAATTGGAAGTGATTCCCCGAAACAATAAACGCATATCCACTGGCACTCCTGACACATCTTCCATTCATATCCGATGCAGACTTTGAAGTCGAAACTGATAACCCGACAGACAGACAGACGGACAGACACACGGCAGGTAACGAAATCGCACGGGTGTCTTCGCGTCCTTTGTCTCCGGCGATGAAATTTTAACGGAAATCTTTATTTTCCAATCCGTTGAAAGGGAATAATAAATGGTATAAAATAATTCACGTACTTACGTATTCAATAATGACAGATGCAGCGGACGGCGGATTATGTAGTTACTCACCTGGAAAAAAATAAAAACTCGTGACGGATTACTTATTCAAAGGTGGAGGAAGCAACAAAAGACCTGCCTGCATTATTCAGCGTCTGCGATTATCAACATTTGATGAGGGGATTTTTAATTGGAAAATATGTCGGAGAGGTGGGGGAATGCATATTCAGGATGGGAGGATAGCATTAATTTTTGCGACGGCGACGGTCGTGATTGATTTATGGATTGGCTTCGGAGAATGGAGTTCATAAGCTCGTGTAATGATATACAACACACAGTTTGAATGAAAGTGATACAGAACACATGAAATTAAATATGTATCAGGTTTTCAGGTTCGCAAATCGTCTGACCAACTTTTGTAATCGCAAAAAACATTCATTTGAGATAATAATAATAAGGTCTAGTGATTTGAGGTCAGGGAGTGAGTGATTTATTTATACTGGCTTACCAAGACGGTGTCTTTACTATCTTACTAGTATACCTGGTACATTTAACCCTATACCTATAATACTGAAAAAAAAGTAATATACAGGGTGAGTTTTTAGTACCGGCTCGGTCAATACTACTCTAGAAGATATCAAAAAGTGTTGTAAATAAAAGATGGAGCCACGGATATGCTCCTTGCTCAGAAAATATTTAGATTTATACAGGGTGATCCGTAACTACGTGGTGATGCAAACATGCATTTTTTCAAATGAGACATTCTATATATTATTCCATATTCAAATTCTACTAATGATTTTCGTTCTTACAATATAAGGTATTGTTACATTATACAGGATATTTCAAAAGTTATGACCATTTTTATATCCAAATCGCGGTCTAATGAACGTACTGTATATCAAAAAGTAATGAATCAAAAATTATTTTTTTCACATAGAAAGATTAAGAACATCTTCTAGTTTTAAAATCGGCTATAAAAAAAGCCCGTGACGCATATTCGTATACAGGGTGATGTAGAATGCAAAATCCAGATTTTCTCTTTTTTTTTTAATGTAACCCCCAATATTTTATTATACCAAAGAATTTCCTTTAATATGCTCTTTCATCTTTGTATAGCACTTGTGGTACCTAGGTCCATCAGTTTTCGAGATAGTTCGATTTTTCGATAAATTTAAAATATAGCTTCTATTTGTGTACTGAAATTCATTTATTTTGAGAAAGTACTATCTTACTTGTTTTATATTTAACAAACAACTAAATTATAAGGTCATGATACTATTTGATGAAGTCAAAACCCTAAATCATCGAGACAATAAAGTCAAGTATGCTGAGGAAATAATTTTGTAGGCGTGATGCATAATTATCAAGCAGATTTATCAGGTAGGCTTTGAAAAATCGACAGTTTTCATAACCTGCTCAATAATTCCATACTGTGTGAAAAAAACAGCTTTAAAAATTAATTTTTCCATTAAGGGTATTTAGGAAAATCTTTAAGAAATTGTCTACTTGCCTCTAGAATATATCAACTATGAACAGCAATATCCAGAACGGAGGCACTCTAAAACTAATGTGTTTGAAAGATTGAAGAATCGTTTTATTTGGACTGTGTCGTTTAATATTTATTTCATAGCCTACCTGATACATCTGCTTGATAATTATGAATGACGTCTATAAAATTGTTTTTTCAGCACACTTGACCTATATTATCTCATTAATTCATTGTTTTGGCTTGATCAAGTACTATTATGGCCTTATATCTTAGCTGTTTGTTAAGTAAAAATAAAATTTGATAGTCTTTTCTCAAAATAAATAAATTTTAGTAAACAAATAGAAGGTATATTTAAAATTTGTAGAAAAATCGAAATATCTCAGAAACTAATGAATGCAGCCATAACAAGTGCTATACAAAGATGCAAGAGCATATTAAAAGCAATTCTTTGGTATAATAAAATAGTGGGGGTTACATTTAAAAAAAGAGACAAAATCTAGATTTTGCAGTCTACATCACCCTGTATACGAATATGCGTCACGGGCTTCTTTTATAGCCGATTTTAAAACTAAAGGATATTTTTAACCTCTCCTTGTAAAAAAAATAATTTTTGATTAATCACTTTCTGATATACGGTACGTTAATTTCACTGCGATTTGGATATTGAAATGGTCATAACTTTTGAAATATCCTGTATAACGTAACAATACCCTATATTGGAAGAACGGAAATCATTAGTAGAATTTGAATATGGAATAATATATAGGGTGTCTCATTTAAAAAAATGCATATTTGCACCACCACATAGTTATGAATCACCCTGTATAAATCTAAATATTTTCTGAGCAAGGAGCATATCCGTGGCTACAACCTTTATGTACAACTTTTTTCGCTATCTTCTACAGTAGTGGAGTTATCGACCGAGCCGGTACTAAAAACTCACCCTGTATATTTAATACGCAACTTGGTTATACTATCTAAACAAGATTAATACATATCACTTCAGTAGCGAACTACCGGCGTCATTAAAGTCAAGTAAAGTATCCTACTAGCAAGTGAAATCCAAACACTGAGAAAAAAAGGGTTGCGGTTGATGAAATGGGGTAGGACTAAATACAATAATAAATGAACTCATTTGCCCCTTAATTAGTTTATAAAAAAATACAACAGATCAATTAATAATGGGTGGGCCCTCCATGTTGACGAATGCACTCCTATAGCCTACGCGGCATGCTCGTAATCTGGTTGTTGATAGACTCTAGAGGTACAACCTCCCAAGCTGCCCTCACAGCATGTTCCAGTTCGTCCAGCGTCGTCGGAGGATAGGGTCATTCGCCTATGTATCAACCCATCCAATACCATGCTTTTTCAATTGGCAATAAATCAGGTCATCGTGGAGGCCAGGTGAGTACCTGACCTCAGCTTCCTGTAGGAACCTCATCGATACCCTTACAATATAAGGACGTGCATTATCTTGCTGAAAGAAGCCCTCTTCTAGGCCTCGGACATATAGAACGGCAGTTGGTTCTAACACCTCATTCACATAACATTGCGCAGTCATTGTCCAACGAATCACAAATAAAGTTGAGTTGCTGTTGAATGCAATGGCACCCCAAATCATCAAACCAATAGAACGGTGTACATGGCGCTCAACAGCAAACTGGAGATCACGTTGTTCACCCCTTCATCGTCTTACGCGTTGGCGTCCGTCATGTGCCCCCAGACAAAACCTGGACTCGTCGGAGTAGGCCGTCTGATACCACTCAGCATGCCATTGTCGGTGTTCTTGGCTCCAATCTAACCGTTGGCGACGATGAGTTGCAGAGAGTGGAAGCACTAGATGCGGACGATATGATCGTAAGCCCATTTCGCTCAATCTGTGGTACACCGTGCGGATTCGAATGGGCCTCCTTATAGCTGCATACCAAGCGTCAGCATAGCTCGAGTGGATCGCATTCAGTAGTTCAACTCTGTGCCCCAGAACCTCTAGCTCGCTGCATTCGCCCTTCTGCGATCCATGCGTGCCATACTGCTACAACCACAGAGTTAACATCTATAGAGGAAGTGTAAACAACAAAATGCACAGGTCGCTGACCAGCCAACATGTAACGGAAATTTTGACAGCTTAAGGGCATTACCAGTAGCGTGCGGCTTTATATTAAAATTGGATGTTCATTAATAGATTCAATTATTACTGTGATGTTACAAACTGATACCAATAAGTTGTGTTAGTATTTAGCTATACTTAGAGAGTTACCCTTATTATAATTTCATTGTAACAGTTGATAATTTATTATTACCATGAAGTGTTTTTCAAAACATATCTAACAGTGTTCTGAAAGGTAGCCTGTTGGAATGGCTGCATCGTATTTTACTTCAGCAATATAATAATTGCATTAGGTATTATCCAGTTCTATAAAATTCTCATAGATAGATTTTCTGTAAGTAAATGTGGCAAACATTTTTGCATTTCACGTCCTCAAATAATTTAAAAAATGGAATTTGGAAAATTCATGTTGATTGACATGAATGTAATGCGTGCACAAAACATACATTAAACAACCATTACTATTCCTCAAACTGGAGTGAAGTTACTTTTGTTCCCACTTATCCCCATATATTACGCTACTGAAAACTAATACAAAACCTATACTCACCTATGATAAGAAGTGTTCACTGATTCATCGCTATTACAGCAAACTATGCACTTTTTATGTTGTCTCATCATGCAATTATGACAATATTGTTCATAAATAATTTAATTCACACCACAAATAGTCACAAAGTCAGTCAAATATACATTAAAATCACAAAAATCTCGACACACGCAATAACCGCAACTACAATGACAGCCACATGACAGCTTAAGGGCACGCCGATTGTAGGTTGCGAGATTTAGGACATATTAGAAGTTATTGCGACATTCCGCTATGAAATTTACCATTTTTGAGATTTGATTAAATCAATACAAATCATCTTCACGTAAATCAGTTACATTGCAAGTATATTGGAATGTATAGTTAAATACCCAGTTAAATACTTTGTGTTCAAACTGCGGAAACTGCCAGATTTTGAAGAAACTGGAAGCGGACGAAGAAGAGTGGCAATAGCGCTATAGATGTTGGCTGGCCAATATTCAATTTAGGCTCCCTCTAGAGATATTAACTCTGTGGCTACAACTGTACAGCAATTGCTCTGAAAGAAGCACCACGTTCTCGTTGGCCTACAATCAGACTCCGTTCAAAGGGGCTTAACTGCGTAAACTGGGGCTGTCGCCTTCTAGGGGGCATCTTCACACAACTAATTCAACTCTTTTACACAACCAGCTGGTCTCTCGCCACTTTTTCAACAGATATCATCGTTTTTGAATCGACAAAAAGCCATGCTTTGTTTTTACACGTCTAGAGTTTTTTAGAGGTGTCATGTAGGTAAATAGCGACTGAATGAACAAAATGTGTTAACATGTGTACTAGAGATGGTTCTGCTAAGCTGTGTACACATTTTCAATGCAAATATCCCTTTTTCTCTAGGTATTCTTAATTCACCTGCGAGTAGTATAGTTGTCTTTAGCGCCCGACTAGAAAATAGAACTAAATTTGATGTAGATAAAAAATATTTACCAACGTAAAAATATCCGAAGCATAAAGATATTTTGGATTGAACAAATATGGTTTTATTTATACTGCCCCTAGTGAATTTGTCTCTCTGACAGATGCCAATGTGCATTAGCATGTAATTAGTAATATAAGAAGGTGAACTACAAACTACCATTCTAAATAAAATTTGGAATTAATCGATAATGACATCGAATGATTCCAAATTAACTCGAAAACCGTGATGCATCGATCTTCGTAGTCTTCCAAAAAAAAAAAAATAAAATAATCGTTAAGCAACCTCCAGACTTCTTTCTTATAACAGCCACTTCTTCAATCTCGACTCGTTTATGGAACTAAAAATAATAAAAAACGCTTTTTACGGCTATTTATTTGAATATTAAAGGCATTGTTGTATTTTATGACTCGCTCTTGGATTAGGCACGCCTTAAAAAAAACTCTCCTTTCGATCACTACTATCGTTTCGACTTGCTTGAATGAGCGATAGGCGTCGATTAGGGGGGCATGTTGAATTGAAAAGGAGGTGTGATTCAGAAAATCTGTAAGAATCTTAAAATCGTTGTACTTTTACAAACTTATCCTGTGATTATCTCTCTGGTTCAATTTGCACAGGCAGAAGCGGTGTTCGAAAATATCATGATATTTATATAAATATCAAAATATGAGATATATATCCATACAATACAAAATATCACATATACATATATCCATACACATCCTTATCAACTTTTCGATATTTATTTTTTTTTTATTTTTTTTGTTTTTTTTTAATGAAATCAGTTAAAGTTAATAAAAAGGTGGTTTACCAAATGTATTACAAAAATTCAAAACATTCTTAAAAACAAAGAAAATAATACAAACAGTATATGAAAAATGTCAGGTTCAGCTCATATTTTTTAAGAACAATCAAAAGATTAAAATTTTAAATGCAAAATTTTTGTGATTAACCGTTAGCTATTTAACTTGCTGATGCTGTCGGCTCTATATTTTGTACTGTCCCTAAAATCTTTGGCACCTGCTTGCAACTTATTATATTGCTACTATTTTTCGATGCAATGCGGCCACACATGGCTTTTGGCTCTTTACTCTATAGCAATTTAATTTTTCCTAATAACTAATTGAGCTCGCAACAAAGAAACAAATGATAATTCTTATAAATTAATATTTGGGAAATTTTTCCAATTTTATTGTTAAATAAATTTATTCAAATTGTATAAACTTATGATATGTTTGCAGCAATGTTTTTTAGGATTTAGAATATATTTTGTGACAATTCTTCAGACAGCAAGTGTTCAAAGGAATAACTTAGTCATACTTAAAACTGGCACGCCACTGCAAGAGATGGCTTTTCATTAAAAACCAGCTTTACGGGTTTATTTTGAGCTTTTTACACGTCCGAGTGTGGCAAATGAGTAAATGAGATGACTTCTCATCACCATCAGGGACTACATCACCATTCCTAATGGGTTGTCTGGGAATATATTTTTGGACCAGATTTTCAATTAAAACTATCTTTGTAAACGCAATTTTATCAGTTACATTTTTTTTAGATATGCTTGACACAGTTTTGGTTTATAAATCAGATCAGGTGAACGTAAAATATCCATCCTTTAACAGATTCTGTTAATCTAATAACAGCAACCCTAATATTATAATTTTTAAATCTTACTCAAACTTATGACATTTCGTATTATGCATTCGAATACCTTTCTAGAATAAATACATTAATTGATTGATCAAACCATCTTGACTTTAATACGGTCATGATTGGTCAACGCTTGAGCTGTTTTCTGCGCTTTTCAGTTGTACTCGGTTGTATTTGGTCTTTTTTCTGTTGTATTTAGTCGTTTTCTTCTGTTTCCAGCTCTTTTTTGCTGGTTTTCTGTTGTTTTGAGCTGTTTTCTGTTCTATTCTGTTGTATTCGCTTGTATTTGGTTGTTTTCTGTTGTGTTTGGATGTTTTCTCTTGTTCTGAGCTGTTTTCTGTTATTTCCTGTTGTACTCGCCCGTATCTGGTCGTTTTCTGTTGTCTCGGGCTGTTTTCTGCTTGTTTTCTGTCGTTTCCAGCTGGTTCTGCTTGTGATCTGTTATTTTGAGCTGTTTTCTCTTCTTTTCTGTTGTACTCTGTTGAATTTTGTTGTTTTCTGTTGTGACTGGATATCCTCTGTTATATTTAGTCGTTTTCTGTTGTTTCCCGTTGCTTTCTGCTGATTTTCTGTTGTTTTGAGCTGTTTTCTGTTCTTTTCTGTTGTATTCGATTGTATTTGGTTGTTTTCTGTTGTGTTTGGATGTTTTCTGTTGTTCTGAGCTGTTTTCTGTTATTTCCTATTGTACTCGCCCGTATCTGGTCGTTTTTTGTTGTCTCGGGCTGTTTTCTGCTGTTTCCAGCTGGTACTGCTTGTGATCTGTTATTTTGAGCTGTTTTCTCTTCTTTTCTATTGTACTCTGTTGAATTTTGTTGTTTTCTGTTGTGACTAGATATCCTCTGTTATATTTAGTCGTTTTATCTTGTTTCCCGCTACTTTCTGCTGGTTTTCTGTTGTTTTGAGCTGTTTTCTGTTCTATTCTGTTGTATTCGATTGTATTTGGTTGTTTTCTGTTGTTTCCAGCTGGTTCTGCTTGTGATCTGTTATTTTGAGCTGTTTTCTCTTCTTTTTTGTTGTACTCCGTTAAATTTTGTTGTTTTCTGTTGTGACTGGATGTCCTCTGTTATATTTAGTCGTTTTCTGTTGTTTCCCGCTGCTTTCTGCTTGTTTTCTGTTGTTTAGGGCTGTTTTCGCCTGACTAAAGTTAGAAATGAATACAAACATAAACATTACTTTGATTACATGCAACACTCTTTTTCAGAAATTTAATTTTTTTTTCTTTTTTGTGATTCGGCATTTTCGTACTAGATTATTTATTTATACTACTAACTTATTACAAGCTAGCTTAGCTCTATTAACCCTTAACCGGTAACGTGCAAATTCGGGGCATAACTGGTAACGTGCAGTCTGTGAGACTGTAACCTCTTTGAAGCTTAAAAAATCAAACTCTCCTAATTATTTTTTGGAAAAAATGCATGAAGATTTGTTGGGTATATATCCTTTAATAATAATTTTGTACAAAGTAGCAGAACATGTGATGCAAAGAAAAAAATTATGATAATTATTAACTAGAACACAAATTGGCAGCAGAAATTTGTAGGACCAGGATAATAAAAAAAAACTTTGACCACACCCAAATATATATATTTTTTGATTGATAATAAGTACAGCAGTACACCTATAAAAATATTTTGGTAAAAAATGACGGACCTGCCATGACTACCAGTTGAGAAAAATCATAACGTAAACCGTAACGTTCCGTCTCGCAGACTGAACCGAAATAACAACTAAGCACATCTGGAATGTTGTTTACGCAAACTTATTGATAAACGGGATATAAAAGGGATACCAATGGCAGATAGATTAGATGAGGTCATTTACCAGAAAGAAAGGTTTTGTTGTAGGGTCGAATCTAAGATTGCTTGCAGTCTCACAGACGGCACGTTACCAGTTAAGGGTTTTAATAAGATCCTACATCACACCGCCCCAATCTCCAATCAAGTTTCGTCTTAAACTTTAAAAAATAATTCGTTTTGTTCGCTAACACCCACAGGGTGAGTATAACCTTACATCTATTATTCAACGGGGCCTGACTACCGATCAACCCCAGATGATATTAAATTTATTTACACAAAACACATTTAGGAATTCTATCCGGAACACAATGAGGCTGCTTCTACCTGCTTCTTCATGGCCGTGGCCGGGTAGTTGAGCCCGTCCAAATAAACAACCGCCCTTTTCCCGGGTAATAAATAACCTTATTGTGGGCGATATTGTACGCCTATCAAAAAATATTGTAAGGTTGGAAGACCCCGAATGTACAGCGGGCAGCAGGGTTGGATTTAGGAAGACAAGTTTGAAAAGAGAATGTTTGAACTTCGCTTTATTCCTTCATTATAAGCTCTTTTTAAACAGTGAACGAGTCCACGTCAACCAATTTTGCAGGGCATGTGTATCTTTTTGGACGCCTAGACTAGAGGGATTCCCCTTCAGGCCTTGGACACAACATGCTAAACAACCAGCAGAATATCTCTGAGGATTTCCTAGATAAAAATAGTTCCCACTAAATTTGATCTTGACGGTAGAGATGCGAAAATAAAGATATCGATACCGGTACCAATTCGATATTTTTTGGCCAAGTACACGCCAATGAAGGCGCGTTTGGTTGGTACAGAGAATTTTGTGCAGTTGATTACACCCCTCAATAATTATACAATAGTTTTCGATACCGATACCGCTACAAAAGTAGCGATACCAGCTTGGAATCTCTCAAAAAGCATCTAAGATAAAAATACTCGAAATTAGTGCAGAAGTATCGATACATTTCAAGTATCGAGGTATCGTTAGCATCCCTACAAATAATCATCCAAAAGGGGGGGATGCGCGTGTAATTGCCGCCAACCTGAGATATTGTGCTGGTTGTTAACTATGCTGTGCCTCGGATATACAGAGGGTACTAAGAAAGAGTCCATCCTGCGAAACCAATCTTCAAATTAGTTCTGTCAAATGTCACTAGGGATTAAAGCACACTCGTGGTTTCAAAAGCCTGCCAAAGAAAACCGCCTCCCTTTAAGGTCCATTTTCACATGCGCAAAACAGTGCACAGTTGCAGGTAGCAACCAGGTGTCCATTCTTGACTTTGGTCGCAAGTTCTTGATAGATCCAGTGACTTGAAGCAGGCACTGTTTACAAATGGAGATATTCAAATTGTATCCTTATATTGCGATGATGTCCCATGTAAAACATATCACGACGGCCTCTTTTCTGTAGTCCAAGGAACCAAACTGAACGTAACTTTCACCGCTTTGCTTCACAACTCAATACAATATCTCATCTACAACTCAGCTCAACTACTCCTGCCACGCTACTCGTGGCGCCTTGTATATACTTCATCTAACCATCTAGAGAATCCGAGAAATCTAGATGACATTCTAGAACGCCCATCCGTCATTCCCGAAAACTCCAGATGATTCGATGACGTTTAGACGTCAAAGATCTAACCTAACATTATGACAACTAAAACACAATACACAAACACCATGATATGCAGGATGTTACAATATTTATATATCTTATAGTGCCCTTATGTTCCAAACGTGACTATATGTTTAATTAGACAATTATCAAAACTATGTAAAAATTATTCGTCATTACCTTTATTATGATTTTTTCTATGGTATTGTATGCTATATTACCCACACACAAGGAACAGCCTCTCTGTGGCAGTTTTTTTTATTCGCCTATTTTAATTTTTAAAAACACATAATTATGCATCTTGTACAAATTATTATTATTCCCGTCGAAGAAAAAACTTTAATTTGGAGTCTTGGTCTGCACAACGTAAAAGTACTACCAATTCTCGCCACCTGTCACGATGTTCTTCCCATACAAAGATTGTCCTTTATCGAAATTATTTAGAGCATCTACCGGCGAGGATGCTGAGAGTTCCTTTTACCGCCCATCGAACTAACGTTTCCATACTGGATGAGCTCGGTAATCCAAAGAGACTATCCTCCATTGTGTCGACGAGAATGCTTACATTCTTCGGACACTTACACAGAAGCGAGAAACTTGTAGTTCAGGGTCATGCCTCGAGTGGGCGGCGCCGTGGTCGTCCCCCTACACGCTGAGTGGATACGACGAAACAGTTGCTGGATATGAGCATCAAGAGTGCCACTGAACTGTCAGTAAATCGCGAACGATGGCGAGCTACAGTTCTCAAAACTATTGATAATATTCGTGTCGGCAATACTCTAGCTCCGACTTAATGCATTTTACGAGTTCCCAACATGTCTGTTAAGACATTGTGACTATGATGACCGGCACCAAGTCACACATTGTGCCATTTTCTTTTCAGTCAGTTGATGCAGCGCCCAAAAAGCAAATGATCGCTTAGAATCCAACGAATTGTTGATCCAGTGAGGATTGAAGTATTCTCTATCTGTTGGTAGGTCACTCACCTATATACTCCACAAGCAAGTTTCTCACACCAGTAACGTTTTTGCCAGTAACTGACATTCGTGGCCTTCACCAACCTCTCAGCATCCTCTAGAGTGAAAAGTCCTTTGGAATTAACTTGAATATCGTTGCAGAATGTGAACAAGTGTCACCTAGTGTACGAATCATTTCTTCTAAGCACTTTGCTCTATGTTTGAACCACACACATGATTATAACCACTTGTACAACTTCTTCTAATTGACTGCAATTTAGCTCACCTTGTACATAATTTTGATATACAGGCTGTAGCTTTCATGGACGATAATTGTTCGTTCACACTATATTGAATCCGACATCCTACATATTTTACGCATATAAACAGTGTTAGGTAATTTCCATCATGCCAGCTCCCATCTCGGTCTAATCCAATTTTCCGATTCACAGTCATTTATAAATACACTCGTTATTAAACGACGACGCACTATCACCATAGGCGTCACCCCTAAGGGGCGTAAGATGACAAGATACAGGCTGTTGAGGTCATAATATTCCAAGATCGACAAATAATGTGACAAGAACTTGTAAATGAAAATGGGATGAGTTTAATCATCCTCCTTAAAAAAACACCATTTATGTTACACTTTTGTTGATGATGATATATTATTTCTATCATAAGTCACTAGCATGCTATCAAGGCCGTAGGTTCATCCTAGAGACAATAACATTGTTCTTTAAAAGACTATTTTTTAGTTTTTTAAGCTACATTTATCTTTAATTCTTTAGTTAACTTTATCATTAAAGCTTGTTTTTCTTTTAGTTTTTTTAAACTATATTAATTCTCCGTGTAATGATGATAATATAATAATAACAGCACTCATACAGCATCGATGAGACACCGGTGCTGCCATACGCTCCAGAGGATATAGAGTCCGTTGTGGAGAACGAGAGATGCCGGATTTACTGGAACTACTAGTTCCCCAAGCTCGAGCTTGTACAGGCAAACAAGCCCGACATAGTCCTTCTCGACTACAAACAGAAAACGGTGTTCGTTATAAAGTTTTCGGTACTTGCCGAGGTGAATATCGTCTCTAAGAAGCAGGAAAAGCGGGCCAAATATCAGGAGTTGCTCGGACAGCTTCGCAGGCTCTGGCCAGACTACAGTGTTAGTCTGCTGGTTACGGTCATTGGATTCCTAGATGGGATGCTCTCTGTACTGCACGGAATACCGGTGTGCCGTGCGGCGGCGCTCACATTAGCCGTCAGAATGCAGAAGGCAGTCATCCTTGGGTCTCTTCGTCCACTTAGGGCGCACGATTCGCGGACCCAGTGATTGCTCACTTCACGGTGTGAGGGGTAGTCACTGGGTAACGGAACAGCAGCTCGGTATGTCGGAGCCCGGGCTGCACTTTTTTGTTTTTTATAATAAACGTCTTTATTAGTAGGGCGAAATTTATCCAGAGACTATTTCTTACATTTAGCCCTACTTATAATACTAACAAAAAAATATATATGTAGGTATATTGAAACACTCCAGAAGTATTTAAATAGCAACAGGTAGAAGTAATATGCAAAATTAACGATGAATGCAACTTTTTATTCAAACAGTAGTAAAATTTTCATCTTTTTTTAACATAAGTAGTGAATATCTGATTATAGTTTTACAGCATTATACGAGAATGATTTCGTTTTCGATCAATATTCGTTGGAGCGTTCAATGTTCGGTCCGAGCTCTTCATCTAAAGGACAATTACAAACCCATAAACATACAATTGAAGCTAATAAAAACGTGTTAGAGAAAAGGAAAGTAGATGAAAAGACGAGAAGACATTGTTTTTTGACGAGTCACCACTGGTCCGAGTGCATCCACCTTGCTTGCGGTGTAGCGGTGATAGGTGGGATGCTAAATACAGACGTAAATAATAATCGAATTAATCCAGTAATTACATAGATCGAAGGAGAGAGAGAGAGAGAGAGACGGTAGAGAGTGGTAGAGAGGGCCGTCGTCGTTGGTCGTTATTCTTTTTGTCTGTCGGTTAACAATTCAGCCGCTGTGTAGCTGCTGCCGGTATAAATAATTGAATATCGCGATATCAATTAAATCGGTGCCAGCGGCTAGCGGCGGACGGCCAGCGGCAAACTGTGAGCGACGCGGCGCGGCGGCGATGTGTTTATTTGCATAATCGCACCATCTATAGTGATGGGATGTAATCCTATCCTATTATAATCTAATGCCTTTATTTTTCTGCAAGTATTTGTTGATGAAACTTTCTTACAAACAAAAACCTGAACTTCCGTCTTTGGATGACGAAATGTTGCCTCTATTGTGAAAACATGGTCGCTGAAGGCATCAATTATAAATAAGGTCAAAGTCACTGTTCGACCGGGTCGACCAAGTCGAACAGCCCAAAAACCAACAGTCCATCGGATCATGGCCGCGAAAGCCATGCACAGGAAAGCAGTCTGCCTGCTTGCAGGGACCTGCACGCAGGAAACCGCTCCACTGTGTCTAGGCCCTTAGGGTATATACACAAAGAAAGCAGATCCCCTGCTTACTGGGAGTCGATAACTTCCTTTGTTTTCAAATTATCGCGGATATAAGGAAAGCGTGTCGTAGCTTGTTACAAGCGAGAATCGGCGGGTTCGCGGCAGTAATACTGAGATCATCCCCTTGTTCTTTATTCTCACCTTCATTGAATCGGGACATCAGTCCCGCCGAATACTGATTATAGTTCAGCGAACGACAAGGGCCATTGAAACAAAATTAATTTTTATCAGATGAATTATCACGAACTGCTGTTGCAGTAATAACTTCTGTACATTGAATAGATTGTATGCTTTGCTCAAATGAAACATAGGGTAAATTTCGAAAACAAAAGGATGTTTTGATTGCATTATATGTCAATACTGGTATTAGAAGGATTATACGTATCGCTATATGAATATAAAATTATTTTGAATTTATTGGCGTACCTGTGATTACTTCGATTATAAGGAATGAATTCTTTCAATGACATGGATTTGAAACAACTGTAAATATATTTAAAGTGATGGAGAAACGTCCAAATACTAACAATTAATTGGAAACGCAACAGTACTTTTTTCTGTGTAGAAAACCGCCTTCCTTTTAGCTACATTTTTATATGCGGAAACAGTGCAAAGTCGCAGGAAGCAAGGTTTGGACTGTAGGGAGGGTAAGAAGTTTTAGTCCTGGGTGATCAAATATTTGATGCAAGATTCGGTGCGGCAAACTGGCATTATCGAGATGAAGTGTTAATACTTAATTTAGGCCGCAGGTTCTTCGTAGATCCAACGACTTCAGGCAGGAACTGTTTAGTATATCGCTTAGATGAAACTCTTCTGTGTATCCAAAACGAGATGTTCCACAATTTCACTCGATTTGAAAAACAAAGCTATCATTTTCTTATTTACAGAGAGGTATTTTTTGACACCTATGTATAGTTTTTTATGGTTAGCCTCCCGCGAGAGGATAAGTATCGGTGCACGTTAGATTTGAAACGCTGCACGTTGTAGTCGCCGGGAAACAAATTCCTCGGCGCCTCATTTCACAGCGTCGAAGTTCTCCAAAAGAAAAAATACTTGAGGAGACCGGTTCAGGCTAATAGGGATCCCGACCTGGTATGGATGAGCTCGCAGAGCCTCTCTAGTGTTCCTCGTTCGGGCGGCCTTCGGTGCTATTATCTGGAAGAGCTCACTCGAACATCTTCCGTGATATAATCTGTAAAACAGGGACATGTCAGCCACCCTTCTTCGATGTTCCAGGCTGTGGAGGTCCTTTTTGAGGTTAAGCGTACCGATTAGTCTAACTGCTCTCTTCTGGATAGTGTCCAGAAGCTTTAGAGATTGCTTCGAAGCGCATCCAGACACATGGGAGCAATAGTCCAACAATGGTCGGATCTGTGTCTTGTAGAACAGCAGTGGTTGCTCTGGTACATACCGCTTCCTGCATCGGAACAAAACATAAATAATTTCAATCTTAAAAGAAACAGCCTTGTAACAATGACCATAATTAAAAAAAAAAACTTATTAACTACATACTTCTTTCAACCATCAATGAAACTCAACACACTGTATATGTATCCGGATCGCCTTCAGATGATTCGCATAATAATCCAGCTGAGCAGCTGTTGGCTTCGATTGTTTACGAGAGTGCGTCCACCTCAAGGTATCCGCGACTCTAAATGGAATCGAGATCAAATATGACGATGATGCACCAGATGCACTTGCTGAGACAATGGCCGTGATATATGCTGTACATTGATCGATTTATAACAGATGCTATTGTCCTTTACATAAGCGGTACTAAATTTTATTAAATGGTACATTAAAAACTCGCACCTAACTTGATCGTCGATATGCAATAATATAGTATGTATGTTACACTCAATACCCGAATTCGGGCAATGCCCGAAAAAAATACGCAGAACTAGTTTTGAGCAAGGAATATTTCCCAAACCCGAAATATTAATTTTATACGGCTATTGAGCATACCAAATAAGCAGAACTAGTTTTGCGCATCTTGAAATGCACAGAACTAGTTTTGCGCAACTTGAAATGCACAGAACTAGTTGTGTGGTACAGAATGACAACCAAAGTGAACATTCGTTATGCATTGTGTGTCAAAAACCAGCAAAAACCTATCGTTTAGGTTAAGTTAGGTTTCATTGCCAACGTTCCTGCAATATAAGTACGAATCGTGAAAACTCAAAAGGAGGTTTGGAAGCACAAGCCAATTTGATGCTCACTCAATCACATAAAAAATTTAAACCAGCCTCAGTTGGCGATTTATTATTTGTTGGTATTCATTAAAATATATTTAACATTTCCAACTTTATATTTATTTGAGTCCGTCGCGGGCGCTGATTAAATGGAAGCAGCAGAATTTGTGCTGGTCATTCAGAAAATATACAGACCTAGTCCTGTACATTTCAAGTTGCGCAAAACTAGTTCTGCCTATTTGGTAATGCTCAATAGCCGTATAAAATTCATATTTCGGGTTTGGGAAATATTCCTTGCTCAAAACTAGTTCTGCGTATTTTTTTCGGGTATTGAGCGTAACATGTACCTTAAACTTTTTGACGTAAAAGCTATTCAGTTTAAGAAAAAACCAATGAGGTCATAGAATCATAGAATTCATCTGAGGAAACAACAGTGGATGTCTAGGTAAGAGTTAGATTGTGTTATGCTTATTTACTTATTTTTTGCGAAATATGAGAATTCGAATGATAAGAGGAAGCCCAAATGATGGCGCCACTGCCCTTTACCTAAAAATGAACCAGCTGTACTTACTTATTTTCAGTTTTGATTTTACTCCTAAGGCCTGTGGGAAACTGTGCGACACTATAGCTCTTCAACGAATCTTTCACTGATAAAGTTTTAATTTCTTTTTCCAGAACTATGTATTTCTCTCTAAGGCATGGCTGTAGAAAAAATATTTTACTATAAGTCTGCAACTCGTAGACCGAAATGGAAAGAGCGAATGATTTTTGAGAATCGTAATAATAAAAAAAATCCTCAATCATCATGATAGCTCTGAAACTTCGCTGTTACGTTGTGTACTGAAAATTGTCTACTTTTTTTATTTTTGCCAAATAAGGGTAGAGACATAATGGGGGGTTGAAAGATCGCCGAAATTATTTTGATTATTTATTATTTTCAGTATCGAAAATGTCTGGCAAACAACATAACTCCATTTGTTATTCTTTTAAGAAAAATAAATAAATTACGTTATACGAACGCTCTGAAAAAACGGTGTATCTTAGAAGTCACATGGTGGCGAACTGTCACCCATTGGGTGACATCGTGCCGACTCGTTTACTTACATGAGGATCTAACATACAGATATCTACACAACCCATCGTATTTGAAGTACGAAGACCACACACAACGCTTCATATAAGCCTGTGCTTTAACCTTGAATACCTCATGGTAGCCGAAATTTGCCAAGAATTACTAAAGAAGAGTACCATCAAAGACCAAGCGATCTGAGCAACGAACTCGAATAGGTTAGAAGAAGTAAACAAGGTTTTTGTTTGTGCCCACAATCTTAACGCAACAGCTGGCACACTGGCCGCTGAATCGCTGATAAACCCGTATACCCTTTGTACAGAGAGCAGGTAAAGCATCCTAAAAATAACAGCACTCATATAGAGGCATAATATAAATAGCTGCTTTGTTTTGGTTGATCGTTTCGGGTTAATTGTTATAGTTTTGAATTAATTTTGGGTTTTAACAGTGCATAAGTGTTAAAAGACTATTTTAAACAATTCCATAAAATTTAAATCCCGCAGCTTTCTGTAAAAAACATCGTGTTTGTGAACACAGTAAATAACAACAACGGGATCTTGGGCACACTCACATGCCTGTTAAAGCATGGGTGTTGCTTTTACTTCCCACACCGATAGGTTGAGGGGAGTATTGTGATCGCGAAAATTTTCGATTTTGAGATAATATACTTTTTGGGCGTTTCATGATGCCTACATAACGAAAATCCACGTCACTCATTTCCGTCGGTCTGTCTGTCGGTCTGTCTGCCGGTCTGTCTGTTTGTTGGCGTTTTTCTAGCCTCCTGATCTCAGTAACCGCTGCATAGATTTTGATGAAATTTGGATAGTGATATGGTGTAGGGTCATAGTAGGTAATGTTGCTACAATTTTGAAAATCGGTGCATGGGCGGCGGAGTAATTAGCAAAAAACGAAAAAATTTAAATATGCCTCAAACTTCGTTTTTAGGCGTTTTAGGGGTTCCTGATCATTTTCTACTTTTTTTTTTGGTGGGAGTGAAATTGGGGTGGTTGGGGGGTGGGGGTTGTAAAGCTGAAAAATTTGTTGTACTCATAATAGGCTGTCTACTGACCTGAGAGAGAAAGACCTAACGGTATAATACACTTTTTTAGGTCCATCCGAACATTGCCTTGTGTATTACAGAAACCAAGGGACTTTGAGAATTTTCCGATGTATACATACGAGTGTTGCTTTAGATCGTTCTGTATTTTATAATGTTGAAATTACTGAATTGATGTTAATGAAATTTCGGCACAGTACTTTAGCGAGGATGGAAAACGCGTTTGATTTTTAAAAATCGTCTCAGTGGCGGCGCAGCAATATTAAAAAAACTAAAAATATGAAAACAGCTCAAACTTCGTTTTCAGGCGTTTTAGGGGTTCTTGATCATTTTCTACTTTTTTTTGGGTGGGGGTGAAATTAGGGTGTTTGGGGGGGTTGTAAATCTGAAAAATTTGTTGTACTCGTAGTGGGCTGTCTACTGACCTGAGAGAGAAAGACCTAGCGGCATAATACACTTTTTTAGGTCTATCCGAACATTTCCTTGCCGATTACAGAAACCAAGGGACTTGAACTTTCTGGTGCATATAAAATACGAGTATTACTTTGGACCGTTTTGTATTGTGTTACGTGGAAACTTCTGAATTGACTTTAATGACATTTTGACACAGATTTATTACCGCGACGAATATGGAAAGCGCGTATGGTTTTTAGAAATCATTTTAGTGGCGGCGCGGCAATAATAAAAAAACTAAAAATACAAAAAAAACACCTCAAACTTCGTTTTAGACGTTTTAGGGGTCCCTGATCATTTTAAATTTTTTTTCGGTTGGGGGTGAAATTGAGGTGATTCGGGGGTAGGGGTTTGTAAAACTCAAAAATTTGTTGTATTCATGATATATTGTCCATTGACCTGTGAAAGAAGCACCTAGTAGAATAAAACACTTTTTTGCGGTCGGGCAAGCGATGATTTGATTGCAGGGGCATCTAGAGTATAGTTTCATGCTGTGGGAGAATAATAAAACTGGTATCATCGGAATGTGTGGGAAGTACTGAATCAATCAACTTGACTACATTTTTTCTAATCTATTCAAATTTGTTGGATCCGAGACCCTTCTATATGACCTATGACCTCCAGAATCCAGATTGCTACCCGTACTATTTATTTTTCGAGCATTATATTCCGCAACAGCCAGCGCTTGCACTATACCTACCATAAATTTCGCACACATTAGCAAGCAAAGAAAACAATGCGTTGCTCATTATAGGTGGCGTAGGCGCAAATTATCGATAAGAACCAGGTCCGTATTAGCATAATTGTAGGGCATTTGGGAATCGCCCAGAAAATGCCTAACGCATAACCACAACCTTGCGATATAATCGGTTCGGTTCGGTTCGGCCGGCTTGTGCAAACATAACTGTTCCCTGAATTATCCCCGACTAATCACACCGTTGACAGGAATTAAACACAGCGCTCTGCTGGTCAAAAGCGACCAGAATCACGCACTTCGTGATAGACGACGTTTCATTGTTACGATTATAATCTTATACAGGGTGTCCCAAAAAATAGTGTCAAGCGGAAGTCCAGAGATAGAGCACACCTAGAAGTATCTGAATCGCCCCCATATATGTTATGCAATTTTTTGTAGTTTCCGAGTTATGAATTTTTTTCTGAATTTCAGGGAATCCTCTACCTCGACAACTTAAAACTGTTCCAAAAGAAAAATTGAAAGACTTTTCCAAATTATCTTTTTTGGTAATTAATCTCCAAGAGTTTACTGTTCATACATAAAGTAATCGGCTTCGTAAATTTGATGAAAGTTATAAAAATTTTAGTGTAAAGTGAAAAATTTGCGATCTGATAATTATGACTTAAATCTTCGACTCGCAATTAAAAATCCAAAGAGGTGATTTCATAATTTCTAAGCAGATCTAAAAACTTCTTCAGACTCTCAGCTATCATAATCATTGAAAAAAACTAGTACTTAATGGGGCTACTTTCGCTCCAATTGACCTTCAAAGACAAGAGGCGAAGATTCCTTGAAATTAGTGATGTATTTTTCAATTCACCAATAACTTATGTTAACGCGTTAATAGCAGATTGATTGTCAGTACCGCAATAATAAACGTTAAAAACGTTGCATAAATCAAACATTTATTAAAATTTCTTGCTAAAAAACCACAAGGAGCGCATTCTTCAAAACCGGGTTTTACCTGAGCGCTAACAAAAAGGGCTAACGCTAACGCAGTAAACGATGGCGATGTTAGAAAGAGATAGCTATAATATTGTTGTGACGTCTTTTCAAAATGTGTCATTGCATAAGTTGTTTTCGTTGTCTTTATTCAGTCATCTGTCTGTCTTTGCGGCTTTAAAACGATACGCTTTTGTTTGGATTGGTGTTGTTTCTGTTGTCTGACTACTTGGCTATTCCTACGGACCTTGAGTGCACGACAACTGAATTTAACGATGCTGTTTTCTGCAAGAGACTATGCAACAAATGGAGAGGTCGTGGTGGACCCACTGAATGGCCGCCACGGTCACCTGACTTAAATCCGATAGTTTTTTGTTTGGGACTACTACAAAAAACTAGTTTATGCTAAAGAGTGTCGAAACATCAGCAAATTATGCAACAAATTAACACAGGCTGAAGAAACAATAAAAAACAATCAAAAAACTTTGTTAATTTAAAAAACAATTTTTTCAGATGATGTAGATTATGCATCGAACAAGAAGGTAGACATTTTGAAAATTTCTTTTGTAATTTAATAAACTTAGTTAAAAAGTTTGATAATTTCGTTTCATTTTACTATTTCCCACTTCCAAAAAAAGAAGTCGTACATGTAAAAAAATCTTAGCAAAGTGACACAGGTGGTCATCTATCGATATTTTGTTCGCACTGAATGTGTTTTATTGCGTCACTGACAATCATTCGGCTATTAGCGCCCTAAACTTAGTTATTGTTTCATTTAAAATCCCATCGCTAATTTCAAGAAATCTCCACCTCTTGTCGTTGAAGGTCGATTGGAGACTAAGCAGCCCCATTAAGTACTCCTTTTTTTTTAATGATTATGATAGCTGAGCGTCTGAAGAAGTTTTTAGACCTGCATAGAAATCATGAAATCACCTCTTTAGATTTTTAATCGCGAGTCGAAAATCTAAATCATAATTAACAGAACGTAAATTTTTCACTTTAGACTATAATTTTCATGACTTTCATCAGATTCATTTATGTAATGAACAGTAAACTCTTAAAGATTAATTAGCAAAAAAGAGAATTTGGAAAAGTCTTTTAATTTTTCTTTTGGAACAGTTTTAAGTTGTCGAGGTAGAGAATTGTCTAAAATTCGGAAAAAAATGCATAACTCGGAAACCACAAAAAATTGCATAACATATATGGGGGTGATTCAGATACTTCTAGGTGTGCTCTATCTCTGGACTTCCGCTTGACACTATTTTTTGGGACACCCTGTATACAGTAGAAAGTCAATCCTATTACAGTCTATTAACACTATTTCGTAGATTTTTTTTTGCTTTTTGAATCCTGACCGTCGGTATCAAATATTTAGTAAAACAATCTTGGGATACGGTCACTTATTATATTTCCAAAATATAAAATTTTACGACATTTCGACGCTTCTATTAGGCGTCATCTTCAGGTATTAAAACTAAAATAAAATATCAGAATTGTCAAACAGATACAAAATGACTAACATTTACAATTAATTTTTTTTAAACAATTAAATATCGAGGGAGGAAGGTAAATATTGATAAGATGGAAGAAAGTATAGGCTATGTTCCATTTATTAAATTTGTATATATGCATGAAAGATTGCTTGTATCTGTCCAGAAATTCATGCTGTTAGAACTTCTTTTTATATGTATCATCTCTAAGATGTTTCTTTTATACCAATCATTCTCTTTGCATAAAGTTCTAACGTTGTTGAAATCGATGGTATGTTTATTTTCTATAGCATGTTTGCTGAGGGCGGTAGAATTCAGGTTTTTATTTTTAATATCATACTTGTGTTTATAAATATGCGTTTATTTAAATATTGTTTAGTTTGTCCTATGTATAAGTTGGGGCAATCTTTACAAGGTATTTCATAAACCTGCATTAGAAAAGAACATGCATAGCAATTTGGTTTATGAAATACCTTGTAAAGATTGCCCCAACTTATACATAGGACAAACTAAACAATATTTAAATAAACGCATATATAAACACAAGTATGATATTAAAAATAAAAACCTGAATTCTACCGCCCTCAGCAAACATGCTACAGAAAATAAACATACCATCGATTTTAACAACGTTAGAACTTTATGCAAAGAGAAAGATTGGTATAAAAGAAACATCTTAGAGATGATACATATAAAAAAAAGTTCTAACAGCATGAATTTCAGGACAGACACAAGCAATCTTTCATGCATATATACAAATTTAATAAATGGAACATAGCCTATACTTTCTTCCATCTTATCAATATTTATTTACCTTCCTCCCTCGATATTTAATTGTTTAAAAAAAAATTAATTGTAAATGTTAGTCATTTTGTATCTGTTTGACAATTCTGATATTTTATTTTAGTTTTAATACCTGAAGATGACGCCTAATAGAAGCGTCGAAACGTCGTAAAATTTTATATTTTGGAAATATAATAAGTGACCGTATCCCAAGATTGTTTTACTAAACTATTTCGTAGAAAAGCTTCTTCGGATTTTGGGACAAAAATACTGTTTTGTTATTTTACTCAAAAAGCCGACGTTTCGGCATTTATTCTATGCCTTCTTCAGGGCTACCATAAAATTCGCATTCAACATTTAAAAGATTTGAACAATTTTTCAAAAAATGCAACTCGGTAGAACAGTCAAAATGGAAGCCAGTACATTCAACTGTTGAATAGTTGCATAAAAATATAAAAATTAAAATATAAAACAATTTTTCATTCAATCTCATCAAAACATTAAAATAACAATAAAAATTAAATGTAAAGCGTTGACAAACATCATTCGTTATTGTTTTGAACAATCTTCTAGAATATTTTTTGTTTTTTCACCAAAAGTGATATGGGGTTCCAATCTCGTTTAATGAAAATCAAAATTTTCATAACCCCCAGATCTTCATGCTCACATAAAAAATCTAAAATCTTTATTTGGATTCCTATAACGATGAAACCTAGTATTCTGGATAGATTGAGGGTGCTGATCTCAAATCCGGTTGCAGTTTTGGGTTTCAGTCTCGTTTAATGAAAATCGAAATTTTCATAACCCCAGATCTTCATGTTCACATAAAAAAACCCAAAATCTTTATTTGGATTCCTATGACGATTAAACCTCATATTCTGGATCGTCTGAGACCGCTGATTTCAAATCCGGTTGCAGTTTTGAGTTTCAGTCTCGTTTAATAAAAATCGAAATTTTCATAATCCCCAGATTTTCATGTTCACATAAAAAATCTAAAATCTTTATTTGGATTTCTATGACGATGAAACCTCGTATTCTGGGTAGTTTGAAGGTGCTAATTTAAAATCCGGTTGCAGTTTTGGGTTTCAGTCTCGTTTAAGGAAAATCGAAATTTTCACAACCCCCAGATCTTCATGCTCACATAAAAAATCTAAAATCTTTATTTGGATTCCTATGACGATGAGACCTCGTATTCTGTGTAGCTTGAGGGTGCTGATTTGAAATCCAGTTGCAGTTTTGTGTTTCAGTCTCGTTTAAGGAAAATCGAAATTTTCATAACCCCCAGATCTTTATGCTCACATAAAAAATCTAAAATCTTTATTTGGATTCCTATGACGATGAAACCTCGTATTCTGGGTAGATTGAGGGTGCTAATTTAAAATCCAGTTGCAGTTTTGGGTTTCAGTCTCGTTTAAGGAAAATCGAAAATTTCATAACCCCCAGATCTTCATGCTCACATAAAAAATCTAAAATCTTTATTTGGATTGCTGATGAAACCTCGTATTCTGGGTAGTTTGAGGGTGCTGATTTAAAATCCGGTTGCAGTTTTGGGTTTCAGTCTCGTTTAAGGAAAATCGAAATTTTCATAACCCCCAGATCTTCATGCTCACATAAAAAATCTGAAATCTTTATTTGGATTCCTATGACGATGAAACCTCTTATTCTGGCTAGTTTGAGGGTGCTAATTTAAAATCCGGTTGCAGTTTTGGGTTTCAGTCTCCTTTATTGAAAATCAAAATTTTCATAACCCCCAGATCTTCATGTTCACATAAAAAATCTAAAATCTTTATAATTGGATTCCAATGACGATGAAACCTCGTATTCTGCGTAGTTTGAAGGTGCCGATCTAAAATCCGGTTGCAGTTTTGGGTTTCAGTCTCGTTTAAGGAAAATCGAAATTTTCAATACCCCCAGATCTTCATGCTCACATAAAAAATCTAAAATCTTTATTTGGATTCCTATGACGATGAAACCTCGTATTCTGGGCAGTTTGAGGGTGCTGATTTCAAATCCGGTTGAAGTTTTGAGTTTCTGTCTCGTTTAATGAATATCAAAATTTTCATTATCACCAGATCTTCATGTTCACATATAAAATCTAAAATCTTTATTTGGATTCCTATGACGACGAAACCTTGTGTCCTGGGTAGCTCGAGGTTGCTAATTTCAAATCCGGTTGCAGTTTTGAGTTTCAGTCTCGTTTAAGGAAAATCGAAATTTTCATAACCCCGAGATCTTCAGGCTCACATAAAAAATCTAAAATCTTTATTTGGATTCCTATGACAATGAAACCTCGTATTCTGGGTAGTTTGAGGGTGCTAATTTCAAATCCGGCCGCTATTTTGAGTTTCAGTCTCGTTTAATGAAAACCAAAATTTTCAATCTCCCAGAGCTTGAGGTTCACAAACAAAATCCAAAATCTTTATTTAGATATCATAACGAAGCCTCATGTCCTAGGTAGTTGAAGGGTGCTAATTTCAAACCCGGCCGCTATTTTGAGTTTCAGTCTCGTTTAATGAAAATCAAAAATTTTCTCTCGCTTCTTGAGTTTTTGAAAATAATTTTAATGAGAATCAAAAATGTTCTCTCGCTTCATGAGTTTTTGAATATAATTTCCATTTTGTCAATTTTCAATTTTATTCAACATTCAATGTACATTAACTGTTTTTTTGAAATCTTCTATATCTAATAGGAGCTCTTTCACAAGATATGAGACAACTCAACCTTCGTCTCTTCTAACTACAACACATTACACTCCGCCCCCATGTGTACTAGTAGATTCCACACCTATTCACGAATTATGATTGTTTTTCATGGGTTTCGGTCAACGACTGAAACTATCATTTTTCTTCACTACGTGTCGGTTTACTTTGATCTAAACCATCTTCGAGTGCATTAATATCAGATGTTGGTTACATTTCTGTAAAATGTTTGTTTTTGTGAAGCAGCCTGATATTAATACACCTGAAGATTGATTAGATTAAGGTAAACCGAAACGTAGTGAAGAAAAATGATATACGAGGGTTGCTCTATATCCCCGTCAATCCACCAGTACGCAGACAGCTGTTTCACGCTTATTACTGCGTACTGGTGGATTGACGGAGATATAGAGCAACCCTCGTACATCGACTCTCATATGCAGTTGGCATAGAAGCGCCTTTATCTGGTTAGGTGAAGCGAACGCGCTTTTGCGTTCCGCCAGGAAGTTTGCAGCTTCTTAGCAGCAACCCAAGAAAGGGTTTAACGTTACCTCCGGGTACTAGATGGCGCTCAGGCAGATCTTTTCTGCCGCCTATTCTCAGAAAAATGATAGTTCCAATCGTTGACCAAAACACTTGAAAAACAACCATAAGGTATGTCCTATATAGTCGCGGTCACTAGCAAAATAAACCTGTTCACGAAGTACATAAATTTGTATATTGGAGCGCTCTTATGACCATTGCAGTCGATGCCACATCCACCCTTAATAAAAAAAAGACCCGTTCTGTATCATTTCCTTCCATGCATGCGGACCTGGAGGAAATGACCGCCCCCAAATTTTTCCGCAAACAAGGCAGCAGGCGAGGTGCCCGGAGAGAGAGACCGACCCGTGGCCATTATTTCCTTCTCGTTACTTGGGCACAATTCTCGTTAATAACGGCGCATTTCCTGGGCAAACATTTGCTCGGCTGTGGAGGAGGAGAAGGAGGATTGGGAGGGGAGAGGAGGTGGTCCTCTCCGGAGGAAATCGACTGGACAGCGACTCGTTAACAATGCGATTGACCAGCCGAGATTCGAGGGTGCCACGTCGATTGATCCGATTGCTCAAGACGGACCGGCGACCTTATTGATTTCAGGACTAGATTTGCAATTTTCTTTTGAAATTATTATCTAATTAGCGTATGGTTATATAGTACACATGAAAAAAAAAAAGGAGTCAAGTTGATTGACTCAGTACTTCCCACAGATAATGATGTTATTTTCCCACCGCATGTAGCTACAGTCTGAGATCCCCTGGCAACCAAATCATCGCCCACTCGAACACAAAAAAACATCAAACACAAAAACTCTCGTAAATAGTCTCTTGCGTCTCCCTCCATAGGAACTAGGACGCCACAGTGTTTAATCTGCAGGACTGGACGATGCGAAACGATCAGGAGCCTCCAAACCCTCTAAAACCGAAGTTTGAGATGTTTTTATACTTTTAGTTTTTTCTTTATCGTTGAGCCGCCACTGACACGATTTTTTAAAAACATACGCGTTTTCCATTCTCTAGTAAATATTGTGTCAAAATTTCATTAAAATCGATTCAATAATTTTCGCTTCACGTAATATACATAGAACGATCTAAAGCAATACTCGTATGTATACATCACAAAATTCCAAGTCCCTTGGTTTCTGTAATATAAGCAAGGCAATCTTCGGATGGACCTAAATAAGTATATTATGCCGCTAGGTCTACTTTCCACAGGTCAATGGACAGCCTATTATGAATACAACAGATTTTTCAGGTTTAGTTACCTATCGGTGTGGGAAATAAAAGTCATAAAAAAGTAAAAACAGGTTTTTTGCTCATGAGCTTGATTTTTTTTTAGGTTCAAGCGTATGGCCAGATCGTCTTTTTTCCCGTAAATTAGCTCAAAATTCAAAAGCCCTATTGATTGACCTCATACTTCTCTCGCATCCTTATTTTATCTTAGCGTACGGCAATCCCGTTTTTGCTTTTGTAAAATATAACTGTCTCGTACAAAGAATGAATATTATGAGATCTTTTTCTTATGACGCAGTCTTCTTTCTAAGGTTGGCGATTCAAATACCTAACGTAGTCCTAAAAATTTTGGCGTCTGCCAACAGACCTTTTACCTCGGAGTTTTCCTTCTATAATATACAATGTGTTCCGCCATCATGTCGACAAACCTTGAGGTATGAAAATACAATTAAAGTTAACGAGAAAAAATGCGAAAAAGAGATCAACCTTTTAATTAATTTTTAATTACATTTTCAATTTCTGTACCACTACTCCATGGGTTCGCGCAGTTGTAACGCCATAGCTTAATTATCGACCGATTCATTACTTTTTGAACTCATTTTATAGGGGAATGACTGAGCAACTAAAGCAAACAAGAACAATATCTGACAATTTCTAAGGCTAAAAAAAAAATCACCAAACTGAATGTTTTTTTCTTGAAATGCACTTGTTTTGGTTACTTGCAAATAATTTGAAAAAAGCCGTATTAGTGCCTATTTATTAAGACAGTTTAATGTTTAGCAGGATGTTTCCTGTCTAACCACATGCAATTCGTATAAGATGGCAGACCACATTGTATAATTCATATCGTGACCAAATTCTCCGCCGCCAATGCACAGATCTTCAAAAATCATCTATGATCGGTTGCTTTTAAATATTCATACCGTTTCAGTCATTCCGCTGATTCTCGATTAGGAAATATAAGGTCACCGTCCCTTCTTTTTCGTATAATTGCATCTCGCATTAAGATTCAATAATCCGCATTTTCAAAAAAATACCTAAAGGCCCCCATTAAGAGGGTAATATCTAAGGACACGGTTAATTTGCCTTTCACAAGTATATCATAAAACCATAATTTATGTAAGGCTTACGAATAGATTATAAATATGAATTCCACAAATTATTTTATATTTAAATGGCGTAATTAAATGTTGGCACTGGTGGTATATAATGTTTTATAGCACGCATTAATTTGACTTTCTATCCTTCATGTTATACATTAAATTTATTTTTGCCGCAGGAGCAATGTTAGTTTTGAGCTATGCTTTACACATACAGTAGTGTATAGAATAAATACATTGGATATGGTCTAGAACTAGAGAATGGAGAATAGTTCAAAATTGACATGTTCAGTAACTAAATACAACCAAATCAGTGGGTAAAAGTTTTTTGGAAAGCTGACGCTTTTTACAAATTCCCTGATGATACAAGTTATAAAATATATTTTTGGTTTTTTAAATGTGGATAAATTTTTATGTCAACAAAATCTCGTCTCCTGGCTAGTTTGAGAGCGCTGATTTCAAATGACTTCCCAGATCTTCAGGTTCGAATAAAAAATCGAAAATCTTTATTTTAATTTCTATAAAGATGAAATCTCTTGTCCGGAGTAGTTTGAGGGTGCTGATTTTAAATCCGGCCGCTGTTTTGAGGTTCAAACTCGCTTAATGAAGATCAAAAAATGCGCATGCGCATGTTTTCGTCCAATATTTTTTGACTGCATATAAATAATGTTTACGGCACAGTGAATGATGAAACTTATACAATCTTTACAACAATTTAGGATGATAATTTGATCGTGGTAAATACTGGAGTATAAACGAAAGTAGCTACGTGATGGAATAACACCCCCTTACCGGAAACCCTGAAAGTATTCCGAGTAATAATGATGAAAACCCTTAAAAAGTGCGGGAGTATAATCTGTCCTTGCAAGTCTTAGAAGAATCTGATATTTTTAATGCTGGAAACCGAGAGATGTGGTGGAGCGAAAAGACGCTGCTACGCGACGTTAACCCAGGAAACAGAGGAGGCATAATCGGAGAAGCCCCGAGGAGCCCCCCACAGAAGGGACTTACCGGGGCTTCCCCGCACACCATAATCCGATATCGCGAAGATTTCTTTCGAGTCGCGACACGCAAATCTCTACGCGCGTTGCTACGATTGTCGCCAACATGTGGTTTGTGTGGAATCGTTGTACTTCCCACACTGACATACATAACGAAAATCCACGTCACTCATTTCCGTCAGTCTGTCTGTTGGTCTGTCTGTCGGTCGTCTGTCTGTCTGTCGATCTGTCCGTCGGTCTGTCTGTCGGTCTGTCTGTCGGTCTCTCTGTCGGTCTGTCTGTCGGTCTGTCTGTCGGTCTGTATGTCGGTCTGTCTGTGTCGGTCTGTCTGTTGGCGTTTTTCTGGCCTCCTAATCTCAGTAACCGCTGCACAGATTTTGATGAAATTTGGGTAGTGATATGGTGTAGGGTCGTGGTAGGTAATGTTGCTATAATTTTGAAAATCAGTGCATAGGCGGCGGAGTAATTAGCAAAAAACGAAAAATTTCAAATATGCCTCAAACTTCGTTTTTAGGTGTTTTAGGGGTTCCTGATAGTTTTCTACTTTTTTTTGGGTGGGGGTGAAATTGGGGTGGTTGGAGGGTGGGGGGTTGTAAAGCTGAAAAATTTGTTGTACTTATAATAGGCTGTCTACTGACCTGAGAGAGAAAGACCTAGCGGTATAATACACTTTTTTAGGTACATCCGAACATTGCCTTGTGTATTACAGGAACCAAGGGACTTGAACTTTCTGATGCATACAAAATACATAAGTATTACTTTGGATCGTTTTGTATTGTGTTACGTGGAAACTTCTGAATTGACTTTAATGACATTTTGACACAGATTTATTACCGCGAAGAGTATAGAAAGCGCGTACGGTTTTTAGAGAAAAAAAAAATTTTTGGTTGGGGGTGAAATTGGGGTGTTTCGGGGGTGGGGGTATGTAAAACTCAAAAATTTGTTGTATTCATGATATATTGTCCATTGACCTGTGAAAGAAGCACCTAGTAGAATAAAACACTTTTTTGCAGTCAGGCGAGCGATGATTTGATTGCAGGGGCATCTAGACTATAGTTTCATGCTGTGGGAAAATAATAAAACTGGTATCATCGGAATTTGTGGGAAGTACTGAGTCAATCAACTTGACTACATTTTTTGTTTTCATGCTTACAATTACATCCGCATGTGGATTCCTCAATTTAAATTCATGGTTCTATAGACTGCACTTTTGAGTTGACAGGGTGACCGTAGCTCAACTGGTGAAAGCGCCCGAGTATCTGGAGGTCGTGGGTTTGAGTCCCACCGACTTTTGCCAACATTTTCTGGTACGAATTCAAAATGTGGTTTGTGTGTTCAGCTTTGGATAGTGTTTCGATGCTCCTGTCACATGACAATTTAAGACAATTCTTTCAATACAGGTAATCTGAACACGAGGATATATCAGTATACAGGGTGTGATAGGCCGTAATTTCAAGGGCGCTTTTCTGACACAAATTCAAATATAGAAAAATTCATATGAACAAGTGTCCAAAGAGTCTGGTTTTCAAGGCAAGCGGATAGTCATGTGATAGTGACATAGAATGGAGTGTAGGTACTTTGAAGCATAGTAGTTGTTGAAGATTTTTAAATGAGAGTATCTCATATAGACATTGTTTTTTAAGACGAAGGGACCCAAGGATGACTGTTTTCTGCATTCTGGCGGCTAACATGTGCGCCGCCGCACTGAACACCGGCATTGCGCGCAGCGCAGTGAGCGACGTATTTCTCATTCCACTTAGGGATCCAATGATCACAACCAGCAGACTTACAGTGTGTGAAGTTGTCCGAGCAACGCCTGATATTTGGTCCGCAAATTAAGATACATGAAGATTTTTCTAAATTTTCTCGAAAACGTATCGACAGATTTTAAAAAATCAAACGTCAAAATAAAGGACCACGACATACCTTTGAAACAAGGTATCACCCGAGACCCCTTGTCATTTAAATTTTTTGGGGGGTTGATTCAGGGGGCAGAGGGTACAAGGAGGTAAAGTAGTTTTCGGTTAAAACTGTATCCCCTTTTAGAATTCTTTTGATGTGTTCGACGTTTTTTCTTTTAATCGGTGGTTTTCGATAAATAAGGTTTTCAAATGTATATGTATAATACATCCTGGAAATTTGATAGCGTTTTTCACTGGTTGCACTTAGGTGCACTGGATTTCTGTTATGCATTTCACTGGCAGTGCCTGTGCAAAATTTGTTAAGTGCACTCATTTCATTGGCATTTCTGCACTCGGAGCGGTCGAACTGAGTGCAATAATTTCGCACCGATTTCAAAGCGAGTGTCGTGAAAGTGAACCAAGAAAATGACAGTAGGTTTGAGCGGGAAACTTCAAATCATAGAATCGTGTTTCTGCTTAAACCTTCGATCGTTGAATACGGTAAAACTTACTTTATTTTCACTATTTTCAGTCAGAATGAATAGAGTGAACTAAAAAATCGATCTTTTTGAACAGATATAACTTACTTGAGAGTAATTCTAATGTTATGCTATCTACTCCCACCTCAAACGGATCCATACCATTAACTTTGATGTAGAATTTATCCATTTTATAACCTCTGAACCTGAAGTCTGGAAAATTAAAATCGCAGTTGAAAATATTGGAAATATGTATGTTGATCCCAACCAACATAATTGACAACTTATCGAATGTCAAAAGTTAAAACAAGTTTTTGTTTCTTGATGTGTATTCCACTGGAAGAGCCCATCAGTGCAAAGGTGTTACCACAGGAGAACTTTTTCGGTATTCTGCACTCGCACGGAGCACTAAAATGTGTCCAGTGAAAATCGCTATGAAATTCTCCAATAATTGAAATTAACCATCGCACTGTTGCCACATCTTCGACCGGCGCCCCTGCACAAAAGGATATTCGCCATTTGGCCACCGGCAGTTGTTAAACAACGACGTGATGTTATAATGAAACAGTTGCGTTCGAAGTATTAGAGAGGTAATGATGGCGTCGTTAATGAATTTTGTTTGTCTGTACGCGCTGCTACAAGACATAACCATGATAAATGCCGTCTTATTTATAATCTCCAATCATAAATTCAAAGCGATACGTCGACCGCACCACGCGGTGGGTCTGAAACGGCGATCAGGTGCTCTAAACATATACATCTACAGGATAAATGGATGAGCCTCCGGTTCGTTTTGAATTAATTCCGATGATACCGATGCTATCTAGTTGATCGAATATCCATTAGTACTTTGAATATAGGCTTTCGAGTAAGCGTAATTCTGATTTTCATTATGTATCCCACAATTTCAAGGAGAGGGTCGAACTATTTAATATTATAGTTGTAATAGTGGTTAACTTTATTGAAATATGCTAAAAGATACATTCCATCACGAAATCACAAGAATTTGGCTCACTGGTCTTCCATTCAACCCTATGGAGAGTTCCAATAGTATATGATAAGATAAGAAGATTCTTTATTCAATAAATCATCATAGGATGACATAGAATGAGTCATGAACTAAATGGAGAAGTCTCATGATACTCACAATAAAATAAGCAGTTACGTATCCGTAAAATATAGACGAAAAGTAATTAGTCAGTGAAAAAATTTTGGAAATCCGTCAATAAATGGCAGAGAAATCAATAATTAAAGTTTGCATATTTTGCGCGAAATAGTTGCCGCCTTCAATTTGGCTGTGACGTCACGATTCCGCAATCCGCATAGCCAGCCGTCTGTGCCGCGCGCTGCCGTAGATCTGTGTATCGTGGTATCGTGGAAGCTGTAGAGTGTATGTACATTATTTGATTTTTGAATAAGTGTTTTTTAGTTTTTTACCATAACGGAAGAAGGACTTGTAAAAGGACAAAGTCATATTAAAATATCTCTCATTGATCTAGAAACGCTTTAAGATAATAGTTTCGTGAGAAAATAAACGCCTTCTGGTAAACGCAAATAAAAACTAGCATTTGTTGATATTTTTGTTATTGTCTCTTTGCAATACTGAGGGATGACTGTTGTATTTAAAGTATAAGTAACTGAACTGTAGCAACTCTTAGAAGATACTGATTCTTTTGAAGGAGAACTCTCGGGTGATTGGGGGATGGTCATCAGACACTTATATTCTGTATCGTTCGTTTTTGTCCTTCTCATGATTGTTTGCACTTTTTGATCTTTTTGTTTAACTTTGCTGTCAACTTGCACTTTGTTTAAATATTGTTGTCGGGATTATCTCTGATACATTCACTGTGCAATCCTTAGATAGTGGATTTTCTAGTACATCCGGCTCTTTGTATATTGAATGACACTGAATTACTTCGAAAGGTTGCCAACTTGAGGTCGATGAAGCATCGTTCTGCAATAAATTTTCTAAACATTCTGCGCGTCGCCTTTTTTCATATGCTCAGAGTTTTCTTCTAGGATGAACAAATTTTTGACAGTCAAACTTATGAAGGCAGCCTTCAGTTTTCAGCTTTAATGTACCACCAACTAGTTTATATTTGATTAGATTTTCAGTATCATTTTCAAGCTGTATCAACAAAAACATAAGTTACGAATCCGAAAATATAGAAATATATAACACAGTAAAGTAATTCAGCATACGTAACGTCAAAATTTTATGTATCAGATATCCTATTAATGTATTTATTCAAGAAACGAAGACATGTGGAATGCTGCAGAAGGGTCGTTTCAGTCCCGGCGAAAGACTGAATAGAAGCCATGATGATCATTCAACAGATAGGATAAATGCAATAGGTTAGCTAAATTATCATATGTGTATATGCCTATACCTCATACAAGCATTGCTTTCGAGGTGGCAATATTTGTAACTCATTAATAGGTTCAAATAAATTGAAAAAAAAATGAACTAACTAATTTACTATTGGGTAAAGTAATCTTTAACAACCAGTGAAGCTATCCATATAGGTATAGTTGATAATAATTAATACTTATCAATAGAAGATAAATACAATGGTATACTCGCATCAAAATGATCCTCACACACATATTTTATACTTTTTGGTATTACTAAATCCCGTTTCATCACCTTGCACCACTTCTTTTGCATGCAAAGGTGCGTTGGGAAAAACTTTATTAGGTGTTTTAATCGTTGTGCTAACACACTTCGGAACAATGCAATATTTTTTATAACATCCTTTTTTAATGTCACTTATCATAGCAATATTATTTGATATGCACTAAACTACAAAACAAATGAGACGATTGGTTGCTCAGCTCACGGCGCCACCACCACGCTGTGCCTGTGTGCGTTGTCTGATACGTGCGTCGCGTCGTGTGGCTCAGCGGCAGCGGCCGCCCGCGCTGGCTACGGAGCTATGACGTCACACCACTCAGTCAGTCGTACCAAAAATATTTCTGCGGAGCGCGACTTTGAAACATTGTAACTTTTTTGTCTTTAGAGATATATTCATATTTCTTTCACGCTTTTCTTTTATTTTTCTTATATTTTCTTTTGAATCGATAAAAAAATTTTAGTAAACTTCTCCAATGTACCTAGTAATATAGATACACTATAAGCTGTATAGCAATGAAAACAATATTACTAATATAAATATGAAATTAAAGGGACAATACAGAACACAAGACAATAAAAAACAATAAAATAAAAGAATTAAAATCATTCACACAAGAATGTCGTTAAAAAAAACTAGCATACAAAAAGAACACGTATGTACGTAATATAATATAACATCTAACAAATGCTGTTGTCTGAAAAGTACTCTTCAACGGAATAATAAGCTTTCTTCAGAAGAATCGCTTTCATTTTTTGTCTAAACATGTTCACCTGCATGTTTTTCATGTTATGAGGGAGTTTGTTATATAGCCTAATTGCCATGTGTTTAGGGCTATTTTCTATAATGGATGATCTGTGGGAAGAAATTTGAAGTATAGGTGAGTTCCTTGTGGAATACTTATTATGACAGTTTAATTTTGTAAAGTCAGATTTTTCCGACATTGTGTACCTATGTTAAAAGTTCCAAAATGTAGATACTGAACACTGTCATTATTTTTAGTTTTACAAACTCCTTCCTGCAACTTGTTCGTCTTTTTAAATTTAAAATTGATCTAGTTATCCTTTTCTGCATAATGAAAACCCTTGTTGCGTCATATGATAATGTGGAATGTACATAGGCATAATAGTATGTTAAAATCGATTCATCCACTATAAAACGTAACTGATTCAAACAATATGCCTTTGTGGCAAGTTTTTTGCATATATAATCTACATGGAGATTCCACTTGCAATTCTCTAATATGTGGATTCCCAAAAACTTAGCACAGCTCCTGTTCGATCGACTTATCTAAGAATCTATTAATAAGCTGTGATCCCGACTACGTTGGCTAAAAGAAAACCTTATGAACTGTGTCTTCAGCGGTGTTCAAAATCATTCCATTATCTATGAACCACTGCTGTATTCTTTTTAACTCTGTATCCGCTTGTTCTGTTAAGCTATTAATATTATTGGCAGTGATCAAAACAGACATGACATTCGCTTCTTAAGAAGTTTTTCGAAGTCTTACTCAAAGAGGTGTTGTGATTTTTGCTTATTATTCCAAAGCAACTATTTTCATGAAGGAAAATGCCTCACCAATCAACGTACATATCAAATCGAGTGGGGATTAGTAAATAAAGTATATAGTTTAACGTACAGAAAAATCAGACAATAATACTTGACAAACAAGTCTTATACGTTAAGCTTACCAACTGTGGAAATGGAGGGCCAATAGTCGAGTTGTCTTCTGTCAAGCTTCTGGAGATCAACATCAACAATAACATGTCCTGGCACGATCACGTCGTCAGTATTGGTAAAACGGCATTCCAGAAACTTGGAACTTTGGTCCGCTGTAGGAAGCTGTATACACTAGAGCAACAACTGTTGCTCTACAAGGCACAGATCCGACCATCGCTGGAGTATTGCTCCCATGTGTGGGGATGCGCTCCGAAGCACTCTCTAAAGCTTCTGGACACTATCCAGAAAAGAGCGATTAGACTAATCGATACGCCTAACCTCTCAAGGGACCTTCGCAGCCTGGAACATCGAAGAAGGATGGCTGACCTATCCCTGTTCGAATGAGCTCCTCCAGCATTCTTTCAACGCTGTGGAATGAGCTGACGGGGAATTTTTTTCCCGACGGTTACAACCTGCAGCGGTGCGTGGTGCCGTAGGATGTAGGATACATTCAAATAATATCAAGTAGCTTGAAACTATTTCATATCAAGTCAAGTAGTAATGATTGAAAATCAAGTCATTCAGTAGTGAGTTACTGAAATAATTGGTTTTCAAGACAAGTCAAGTAATTTCTAGAAACATCAAGATACTTGACTTTATGAATAGCTAGTAACTATATACAATGTGTTCCACCATCATGTCGACAACTTTGAGGTATGAAAACTTTTTGGACCCATTTTATAGGGGAATGACTGGGCATATCAAATAAGGCAAAAAAATAATATCCGACAATTTCTAAGGCTAAAAAAGTCCACCAAAAAAAAATTTTAATGCACTTGTTTTGGTTACTTGCAAATAATTTGGAAAAAGCCATATTAGTGCCTATTTATCAACACAGTTTAATGTTTATCAGGATGTTTCCTGTCTAACGACACGCAATATGTTTAAGTAGCACTAAAATCATCGACGAAATAGGCTTTTTATTACGACTAATTTTGAAATGAACGAGAATTTGGTATGCACATTGTCTTTATTGGACTTCGGTACAGATTATTACTTAAATGCAATTTACATGAACAAATTTTATTATTTTTATTTTTAGGATTATTTATTTAGTATTCAGCCAAATGACTGAAAGGCAACTCATTGAAATGAAATGTGTTGGAATCATTTGGAAATCAAAGAAAACAGACTGGAGCGTAGCCTAGCGTCGAGTAACCCAGAGCGTTAGTTTCAGAAGTCAAGCGTGCCTAAATGAAAATGGCGGACATTTTGAAAATTTCGTTGATTAATTTAAATACTAAATAATCACATTTGTTCATGTAAATTACATTTAAGTAATAATCTGTACCGAAGTCCAATAAAGACACTGTGCATACCAAATTCTCGTTTATTTCAAAATTAGTCGTAATAGAAAAGCCTATTTCGTCGATGATTTGAGTGCTACATAAACAAGTTGCATGTGGTTAGACAGGAAACAACCTGCTAAACATTAAGCTGTCTCAATAAATAGGCACTAATACGGCTTTTTTTCAAATATTTGCAAGTAACCAAAACAAGTGCATTACAAATAATTTTTTTTCAGTTTGGTGAATTTTTTTAGCCTTAGAAATTGTCAGATATTGTATTTTTTGCCTTAGTTGATATACCCAGTCATTCCCCTATAAAATGAGTCCAAAAAGTCGTGAATCGCTCGATACATAATCAAGATATAGCTTTACAAGTGCGTGAACATATGGCGCTGTGATACAGAAGTCATAATACAAAAAGGCCTATTCTGTCGAAAATTTTAGTGATACATACAAGAATTGCACGTGATAAGACAGGAAACATCCTGCTAAACATTAAAATGTCTCAATAAATAGGCACTAATACGGCTTTTTTTCAAATTATTTGTAAGTAACCCAAGTAAGTCCATTTCAAAAATTTTTTTTCAGTTTGGTGAATTTTTTTAGCCTTACAAATTGTCAGGTATTATTTTTTTTGCTTTAGTTGACATGCCCAGTCATTCTCTTATAAAAGGAGTCTAAAATTTCGTGAATCGGTCGATAAATAATCAAGCTATGGCGTTACAACTGCGCGAACCCATGGAGTCGTGATACAGAAATTGAAAATGTAATAAAAAGTTAATGAAAAGGTTGACCCCTTTTGTTTCGCATTTTTTCTCGATAACTTTAATTGTATTTTCATACCTCAAAGTTTGTCAACATGATGGTGGAACACATTGTATACTTAGCCCTTAATCTAACTGAAAGGTGTAAGCCAATGTAGTACGTTCATGAGTCCACAGACGCCTTAAAATAAAACAAAACAAAAAAACCTTATTCTTGTGGGACGCATACAAAAGCCGAATGACGGTACGGTAGTCTTCTCGACTCTATTAACCCGACAGGCCCACAGAAGAACGGCAACCGCAGAAATCTCTCTAAACAGTTGTCAGGAATGAAGAAAGACACGAAAACAAGCGTCCTAATTGCTGTTGGTGGGCCCTTTTAGATCCCGTCCCAGTCGGCGGCGTCACTTTTCCGCCTGTCATTTGTTTGCCAGGCCGTCTGTCTGCTGACGTGTCTCGCTCAACCAGACGGGCCCGCAGAGATTATCTGAGACTTGCACCGCGCGACAGTGGCGCGCCCTGCCTTAGCATACGTTTATCCAGACTGCACAGTTGCTTATAAAAGATTTGGTTCAATATATTGAACGATATAAATTTATAATAAACTCTGCACAGACACACATACAAATCCGCTACATAAACAACATACTGGGGTCTTGGGAACCCAGCTTTCTTCTGATGGGTTGGTGACAAGGCAGTAAAATCGGAAGGGTGAATTCTCTGCGCAAATATTTTTTTTTTCAGGAGCCGTCCGACCTTGCTGTCCCCGTCAATACTTAAGCCTTAAGGCCTATTGTATTATTGCTTCTCTCTTTTACAGTATCCACTCCAGCAATCTGGATCCCTGCATAAGTTTATGCAGTTTACCTACTGGTCCTGGTGCTGAGCCGTACTCCATTGGTTCTAGCTTGGTCTTCCCAAAGAGCTGTTGGCTCTTGTGATCTAGCGTTTAGCACTCACAGAGCAGATGTAGGGCTGACTCAGTTCCTCTTCCACACAATCTGCAGTTGAGGTCTCCATTGTAGAGTCCCATTTTATTCAGGTGTTCCTTCAGGCCACAATGTCCTGTGAGGAGACCCGTCGTTATTCGGAGCTGATTTCTACTCAAGGAGAGCAGTGTTTCAGCTATTTTCTTGCATGGAGCTTTAATGAATGTGCGCAAATATTTGATACAGTACCTACATTATAATTTAACCACTATAAAGATAAAGTATATTTAATTTGCATAAAGACAGCTACGGGTATATCCTTATCCGCAAAAACTCAAATTTTGTTTTGAGCTTCGGTTAGCACATCGTAATAGTACTGTTGAATAAAATCATAGCTTTTTTTCCTTTATGGAACTTATTTGAAAGTTTACTGTGAAGGAGATGCTGAATTTGTTTATATTATGAATATCATACAAAAACTTTGTACAAAGTTATGATAAGAAAATTAAATCAATGTGGAGTATCTGGTAATACATTCAATACTATTCTCATATCCTCAACTGAAACCTAAAATATGTTTGAATCAGACCTGGAACTGATTCTTTCATTTATATTGTAGCGTCAGATCGAGTCTACTGATTGAAGTATTATGTGACTGATTTAAAACTATCAAAGCCTTCACTTGAGTATATTTGAGTATCTTTGGGTAGGTTTCATCGGTCTCTGATAAGTGTCAGATAGCCTATCTGTCAGACAACGCCATATAAATAATATGGGACTATCTGACAGCTTTGTGGCCATGGCAAAGCTTACTAAAATATGGCGTGACCATAACATCAATAAAGCTACAAAAATGTCGCTGGTTCAGTCTCTTGTGTTCTCCATATTTTTGTATGCCTCGGAAACTGGGACTGTTAAAAAGGCAGATCAAGCTCGCATAGATGCTTTTGAAATGTGGACGTGGAGGAGAATGCTGAGGGTTCCTTATACCACCCATCGAACTAAAGTTTCCATACTGGATGAGCTCGGTAATCCAAAGAGACTATCCTCCATTGTGTCGACGAGAATGCTTATATTCTTTGGACATATACACAGAAGCGATAATATGGAGAAAACTATGGTCATGCCTCGAGTGGGCGGCGCCGTGGCCATCCCCCTACATGCTGGGTGGATACGACGAAACAGTTGCTGCATATGAGTATCAAGAGCGCCACTGAACTGACAGTAAATCGCGAACGATGGCGAGCTACAGTTCTCAAAACTGTTGATAATATTCGTGTCGGCAATACGCTAGCTCCGACTTAATGCATTTTACAACATGTGTGTTAAGACATTGTGACTATGATTATGATCTGACAGATAGGCTGACACCTCAGAGTAACAACTGAACATAGAGGTAGTAAACAACTAATTGTAATAGGCCAGCATCTTTTTTTACGTTGTCATATCGACCGCCAGATACGGCAATCATAATTATTTACTATGGTTTTAATTTTTATAGTATTCAGAAATATTCCATTCCACGTTAAAAAAGACGGTATTTTGATGGTTCAGGAATGATTACAGCAAAATCAAAAGATATGTTGAGCTCTACTGCGTTACTGCATATTTCTTCACCATAAATGCAAATTCTGAAGTCTTACCTAAATTTTGAGGAGCTGGCAACGCCGATATAATTTTCATGAGACTTATTTACGGTAGAACCTCGACTGACAAGCGTGAGTTTTGTTTGAACGTCTTTTATTCTTGGTCAGTAAAATCGAATTCGCTATTTGTTGGTAACTGTAGTAAAGCTTTACGGACTTGCTGTGCTATATTCGAGTGTAGTTTAACAGTTTTTCGAGATGGAACTCAAAAAGTTCAGTGTTTGTAACATGGGTTGCATTGGAAGAATTTTCAGGTTAGTTGGCGTTACACAGCATTGTTTACAATTTGAACTGTCACTGCGAGGTCACAGCTGATCAATGTTTGGAGGCTGAAGTGTCAAGATGATGGCTTTGAGCACGCCATGCTGAAGTGGTTTGTTTACTACCTCTATGTTCAGCTGTTACTCTGAGGTGTATATCTTTTCAATAGAAAGGTGTCTACATTTTTTGATCGCCGTGATCGGGTAACACCTGCTGCTCCCACATCCCATGGCGCCACGAGAAATAAGTGGCAACATGGCATTGCGACGTTGCATGCGGTTATTAAGAGAATCGTCGCAGAAAATCGGGCCATTTGTATGTGCGACTCATGCCGTCTAACGGCCGTCGGTCCGTCGATATACGGGTGGTTCGGTTGGGTCGCCTTGTTATTCCGCGATTTTTACTCCGATAACAGAAATACGTGTGTCTTGTCCGGGACGCGGCGAACGGACAAGAAAAAAAATACGCTACGCGGCGACCAATCGCAGCGTTCGAAACGAAATTTATTTTTACGCCAATCGTAGATCAAACGCCGATACTTCCGTGGACGACATCACCGTCGGTCGGTTTTTATATGGAGAAGAAAGTTGTCAACATGAACTGCGATCAGAGTAAATCGGTTGGCCGGACGGACTCTTTGATGCACTTAAAAGGTCTTGAGCTGTTCTATCATTGATTCTCGTTTCGTAAATGAGATACTAGGTTTCCCACGGATCAAGTTAGATACCTAGCAAGGGCGGATACAAATTGCAGCCGCGGTTAGGGTATAATCCTGTAAATCTCAAAGGTGACCATAAAAGATGTTGAAAATTGCAGCGAGGGTCCCTTATCGGCGTAGTCTACCTGTTTAGAGGTATTCTAAAAATTAATTTGGATTTGTATAGCAAAATATTATATACAAATAATATTATGTGACAGGTCAAATTAATTTTTATCTAAAGCAACAATTTGGTGGCATTTACTTACCTACTTCTGTTAGTGATCTTAAAAACCATATGACATCACAATGACTTTTCTAAATTACAAACCCAAAATTTTATTCGCACTTATTGTTATAGAGATTTTGAAATTCTCTATTTAACTAACTAGAACTTAACTAGAAAAGTTAATTTCTTTCGACAATTTCGACAATATCAACAATTATTGTGACAGTTTTGATACTTTTTTGCAATTTTCGGAAGGTGATAATATACCCAATGCGCTGTTTTTTTAGACTGAAACTAATAAATCCTTCTTTTGTTAGAGCAGTTAATAATAAAACAAAAACTATTGACATTGAAAGAAAATTATACTTTTCTAAATTGTTAATTGTTAATAATAAATAACATTATGTACAAACATGTTCGTAAATCGTCTTAGATCAATATATACATACAAAACCATAATTACTAACTAAGGTTCTCACCATAAAAATGATATACACTTTTTATATATTCTAATCCACTTATCCTATTTTCATTGAGTAATAAACCTAGGTATTCTAAGATTCAAAAAATCTTGCTTCTTTTAGTTGTTGCATTTGGAGTGTGCTTTATTCTGACACTATTCATTTTAATGTATGTGTCTGTTTGAGTATTTATCAAAGACTCTCAAAAATAAACAATGATGGATGGCTGTTATAAAAACTCCTATCCCTAACAGAGGGTCGTCCGCTGCAGTTTACCTGAAATGGAAAAATAACCAGCCGCTGCAATTTTCATAGCCCGGATTAAGAATACTTGACCATCGCTGCAATTTACAATCGCCGCCTAGAAAGTAACGTTTTTAAAGGGTTGCATGGAGGTTTTAAGATGATACATTTGAATATTGAATTTAGAAAGCTGGATTATGAATTGGGAACGATTTGTTGACTACTGCTGTCGGAAGCGGAACGGCCGGACCCACAAAACTGCTACTGGACGGTTTTTGAAAATCATTCCCAGCAGTAGTTTACAAAGGATCAAATTACATTTTTATAGCGTCAATTGTATAGCTTCAAATATAGTCAACTCTAAATTCTGTTGCGTCAATTTTAGGTTTCGAACATAGACAAATAACATCAGCGAATTGAAACTAAAACTTTGTAGGAAATCAACAAAACACACTTCACTTAGCGTCTAAACGGAATATTTTAAAATTGGTTTAGGTTCGTTTTCCTTTTAAACTATGCAATCTTAAACACATTCTCCATAAACGAATAGGCAATGCAAAAGATGACTGATAAAGTCTCTTGGAATGTAGTAGATGCTCCCCTAGGAAGATAGAATTTTACCCTTTTCAAGTATGAAAATGTAGTTCACGTAATTCAAAGTCTAAGGCCCAGTTTCACTTAACCGACAGTTAAGCTAATTAGTAGTTATGAGGGAGGGCACAAAGAAAACCAATGGTTAAGCTTTCAAGTTGACGCCACGGACATGTTCCGTGAATACAACCTAACCCTCTGACAAAGAAACAGGTATTCTCGTGACAGCGTCCAGCCAGCCAAGTCGATTTTAGGTTAGGATCGTAAAGGCCTCGTAGAATAAAAGAAAGAAGAAGGAAAGACAAAGAACCCTAACCTTGTATTGATATTTTTGATATATGTCACTACACTACCACAGCATAATAAACAACCAGCATAATATCTCTGAGGATTTCCTATATAAAAATGGTTCCCACAAAATTTGACCTTCGGAGGGTGTATAGATGATTTTACGGCTGTGAAGTTTGGGTAGAGATGCGAAAATGAAAATATCGATACCGGTACCAACTCGATATTTTTTAGCATCATAGGCGCGTTTGGTTCGTACAGAGCATTTTGAGCAACTGATTACACCCTTCAATAATTATATAATTATTTTCGATACCGATACAAAAGTATCGATACCACCTTGGAATGCCTGAAAAAGTATCGATGATAAAAATACTCGATATTAGTGCAAAAGTATCGAAGTATCGATAGCATTCCTACAAAAAATCATCCAAAAGTGGGGATGCGCGTGTAATTTCCGCCAACTCGAGTTATTGCGCTGGTTGTTTACTATGCTGTGACATTACAGTCAAAATCCATCGACGTCTTAGACGTCAATGTCAAAACTTACTTTACTTTATCCTTGGATTAACTTAACTACTGAAACGTTCTTCTTAGTTTTCTTAGGAAGTGAGATTATTACGGGTTATTTCTTGGTTATTCCTTCCTCTGGTTGAATTGTCAAATAAAACACAAATTTGCTTTTCCTAGGACGTTTCGTCTAGGTACCTAGACTTCATCAGCAATTATATTTTTAACAAAAAATATTTTTTTAAATCCATCCCCCAAATATCCGTAGGTTACTTTCGGCCTAGTTTTTTCGACTATAAGAGATTCAGAAAAACTTAATTAGTATATTATAATAATAGATAAACTTAACTACTGGTTAACCAGAGCTTCTGACGTTAACCGCCGATTGTTTTGCTAACCATTAGTTTTCTTTCAACTACTAGTTAACTAATGATTGTGAAACTGGCCTAAAATAACAAAGCTCCTGTAAAATATTTCGTAGAAGACTCACAAATTACCGTACTATTATTTGTCCACCCCGAAGTGGAAACAACGTGCGATAAAACGCCGATAAAGGCTGGTTTACGAGCCTCGCCATACCTCGCGATCTGCCGTGACAGTCACGACTACAGCCGAGCTCCCGTAGTGACAGTTGCCGGCGCGAAAGATATCCATGGCCACCCACGACATTCTGGTCTCTCATGGCACTGCGCCGATATTTTCATATAGCTACCCAAATGATCTTTGGTTCAATAATAATATACAATGACTTACGTATTAAGGGATTCAAAATAGACATGTCCTGGCTTACCTGTAACAAGAGAATATATGATTAGTAAATTTGTTATTACAAAGAAATATTTGTAATGAATCGCAGGAAGCTGCTTGCTGCTGCAAGTTGAGACATGTTTAGATATACGTGCATAGTAGCGGACGCGCCAAGTTCATGAGCTCAGTTATTCACTGATATTATTTATCAAGCAAAAACGTGCATTACTCAGTGATTATTTCTCACATCGTGAGGTGAGATATCACTGGGTCCGCAAATCTTGCACTCTAACTAGACGAAGGGACCTATAGGTTGATTGCCTTCTGCATTCTGGCGGCTGATGTACGAGATGTAGCCGCCGTACGGCACACCGGCACTGTGCGCAGTGTAGAGAGCAGCGTTTTCATCGTTCCACCTAGGGATCCAATGATCGTAGCCAGCAGACCTACAGTGTAGTCTGGCCAGAGCCTACGAAGTTGTCCGAGCAACTCTTGATATTTGGTCTGCTTTTCATCCTCCTTAAGCCGGCGCCACATATGCGGGTATTTGCCGAATATCAATATTTGCCGTTTTTTCAACCTTGCTCGCCGAATAGCGAGCACGTATCGCCCTACATGTGCGTAGTTGGCTATGTTTAGTTTCGAGAAGAAAGGGAATGGGAAAGCCTGACCATTCGCATAAACTGTTCCAGCCACACTAGTAGGCGTTTGCCGAATTGCGAATATTCGCCGTTCGGTGTTCCCTAAATGCCGCATGTTTGGCGCCGGCTATGGTGCCGGATGAATGCTCGGTGCTCGGCATATGGCGAATATAATATTCGGGTAAAATCCTGCAGCCACATAGCCGAATAGCAAATAATCGGGGTTCGTTGCTCGCCGAATCCCGCATATGTGGCGCCGGCTTTAGAAGACGATAATGTTCACCACGGCAAGTGCCAAAAAACTCAATAACGAACATCGTATTTTGTTGGAAGTCGGCTCGAAGTAATCGGCACCCTCAAACTATACACGATACGAGTTTTCCTTCTGATAGGAAGCCAGATAACGATTTTAGATTTTTAGGGTGAACTTGAAGATCTGAGGGTATGAAAGTTTTTATTTTTTTTATCTGACACTGACACTCAAAACAACGGCCGGATTGGCAGGTGTCCAAAACTCTATAACGAACATCCCCTTCTGTTGGTGGTCGAGAAGGACTATGTCGGGCTTGTTTGTCTGTACAAACTCGAGCGTGGGGAACTAGTAGTTCCTGTAAATCCGGCATCTCTCGTTCTCCACAACGGACTCTATATTCCCTGGAGCGTATGACAGCACCAATGGTTCCTCTGTACCGTATGAGTGCCTTGAATGATATTAGAGCACTTGTAGAGTCGCGTTATGCCGATGGACGTAAGCCGTCCCAACGTACGTCTTACACGTCTACAAGAGATACATAAGTGTATCTGGCGCCTGTCTGCAAGCTCTGCAACGGGTGTCGGGTACATCTACACCCATAACCCTACTACGGTATACCAAGGTGTTGAAGACACTGTCTTGGGAAGCCATATAAAGCCCTCAGTCTGAGACTTCAACCCTCTAGACCTTAAGAAAGGGAAGGTCAACTCCTCAGACAAGCCATGCTCTTCTAGACATTCGTAGAAGATTCCATCATTGGTTTATCTTTATAAAAGGAACTGAATTTCGACAGCTTTAATGTGGAATTTTAATTGTGCTGGAGCAAGTTCCGTAATGTTTAGTGTAAGACGGATTTTCTCTACTACTCGTGTTGCTGCGCTAAATAGAAAGGCTGCTCCTTTACCCGCATTCTCCTGCTGTCGTACAAAGCGAATCAGAGGATCGCATCGGTGCTCGTCGTAGCATAGCAGGCAGTGGCCAATACTAATACTAGTACTAGTATTTTTTTGTTCATTATCATTTTCACCTAATATTAAGAATTATTTTTCACTTTTACTTCCCACACCGATAGGTGAGGGGAGTATTGTGATCGCTAAAACTTTCGATTTTGAGATACCATCATAACGAAAATCCACGTCACTCCTTTCCGTCGGTCTGTCTGTCTGTCTGTCTGTTGGCGTTTCTCTAACGTCGTAATCTCAGTAACCGCTGGCGCTGCATGGATTGTGATGAAATTTGGGTAGCGATATGTCGTGGGGTCGTAGGTAACGCTCTTATAATTTTGGAAATCGTTGTAAGGGGGGCGGAGTAATTAGCAAAAAACAAAAAATTTCAAATATTTCTCAAACTTCGTTTTTAGAGCCTTTTAGAGGTTCCTGATCATTTTCTACTTTTTTTGGATGGTAGTGAATTTGGGGTGGTTAGGGGGTGGGGTGTTGAAAAACTGAAAAATGTATTGTATTTATAATGGTCTGTTCATTGACCTGTATATGGAAAACCTAGCGGCATAATACACTTTTTTAGCTCCATCCGAACATTGCCTTGCTTATTATAGAAACCAAAGGACTTTGTGAATTTGTGACGTATACATACGAACATTGTTTTAGATCGTTCTATATTGCGTAACGCTAAAATTACTGGACTGATTTCAATGAAATTTTGACACAGCATTACTACCGCGGCGATGATGCAAAACGCGTGTGTTTTGGAAACATCATGTCAGTGGCGGCTCAGCAATAATAAAAAAACTAAAAATATAAAAACAACTCAAAGTTTGTTTTTAGGCGTTTTAGGGGATCCTGATCATTTTCTACCTTTTTTTGGTGGGGGTGAAATTGGGGCGATTGGGGGGTTGGGAGTTGTAAAACTTAAAAATTTGTTGTAATCATATTGGGCTAACCATTGACCTGTGAATTAAAAACCTAGCGGCATATTACACTTTTTTAAGTCCATCTGAACATAGGCTTGCCTATTACCGAAACCAATTTTGTGATGTATACATACGAATTTTGCTTTATTTTGTTTGATCTATGTATATTGCCTAAAACGAACATTATTGAATTGATTTTAATTAAATTTTGACACAGAATTTACTGCCGCGGCGAGAATGGAACACTACAAATATAAAACCAGCTCAAATTTTGTTCTTGGACGGTTTGGGGGCTCCAGATCGCTTCGCATCGTCCAAGCATGCAGAAAAAAACAGTGGCGTTCTAGTTTCTACGGAGGGAGATGCAAGAAACTATTTACGAGAGTTTTGTGTTGGATGTTTGCGGACGAGTGGGCGATGTTTGGTTGCAAGGGGATTTTAGACTATAGCTTCATGCAGTGGGAAAATAATAAAATGGTATCATCATTATGTGTGGGAAGTACTGAGTTATTTAACTTGACTCCATTTTTTAGTAGGTACTACAAAAGTATGTTTTTGAACTTTTTTAAACCATACATGTATGGACGACGGTGTCTATATCACGGCTATTTATCGTCTGTGGTCCGGTGGTGCCATTGTCTCACAATAAAAACCGCTCGTAAATTAGATTTGTTCAGGGTTATCGCGCAGCGCAAAGATAAATCCAAGCTGAAAATGGATGTTTGTATAACGGACTCGGATGCCAACAGCCAACGTGTCACCGGGAGAGTGGGAGAGACGCCATGCCATCGCCATGACATAATTTACGGCCGGGTTGTAAACGTCGCTCGGCCGTCCGTGGTTCCTTCTAACAATGACCCAACAACCAACAGCACCGAAATAGCCGAGGAATATGGCCATCAGCCGGATTAGAATCCGCGCCACGATGGCCACATGCGGAGACCAGCCGAGGCCGAGGGCCAGCCGAGTCCTTCCTGGAACTCAGAGCGATGGGGCTGAGGTGTGGCGACTGACGAGTACAGTGGCGAAGTCGACCGGGGGAGTTATACATACGTAAGGTGACCATCCGTCCTGGATTTTGCGGTATTGTCCCGTTTTCAGACGAGCCATTCCGCATTTACACCATCCCGGAAAATGTCCCGGATTTTATATATTTCTTTTTTGTATATATTTTTTAATTTGTAAATCATTTTCATCCCCACTCCACGGCTGACACAGCGGAGGATGGAAACCACAGCATACTAAACAACCAGCACACAATATCTCAGGTTGGCGGCAATTACACGCGCGTCCCCATTTTTTGATGATTTTCTTGTACTTCTGCACTAATATCGAGTATTTTTATCTTAGATACTTTTTGAGCGACTTCAAGCTGGTATCGATGCCTTTGTAGGGGTATCGGTGTCGAAAATAATTATATAATTATTGAGGGGTGTAATCAATTGCACAAAATTCTCTGTACGAACCAAACGCGCCTATTTGGCTAAAAAATATCGAGTTGGTACCGGTATCGATATTTTCATTTTCGCATCTCTACCCAAACTTCACATCCGTAAAATCATCCATAAACCCTCCCAAGGTCAATTTTTTTGGGATCCATTTTTATATAGGAAATTCTCAGGGATATTGTGCTGGTTGTTTACTATGCTGTGATGGAAACACGACCGCCGACGCGTCATTTTGACGTTACATAACCCAATGTGACATACAAATTTTGACATGTGACGTCACAGTAACGCAGCGTTACCGGTGGCGGTTTTCCTATCTTTAGCTGTGACGTCACACAAGCAGTGTGGGCTAGATCTTTCTACGCGTCGAGCCGTCCTGCATTGGCGTCAGAAAAAAATGGTCACTTTATACATACGTAATGTTTTGCTCCTAAAAGAAGTGTCGCTTTTCATAGTCTGCTCAATGCTCTAAGTTAGTATAGTATAGTTTATTTGCAGTACATTTCAACAGAGCAAATCAAACAGGCTATCGACTGTGAAAGGTATCGCCTTATCGCCTTATATACAGCCATCAACGATGTAACATCTGCTGGACTGCCTTTACTCCCACTGGTAGATAAGGTCCCTGTGCATACTCTGACAGATGATCATATTGAATGATTCTCCTCACAAACTTCAAAATTTTCACCTACACCTTATTTATTTAATAATGAAAAAAAAAAGAAAAAAAGAAAAAAGGCGTCGTACTTCGGACATATTTTTAGACAACAGCGGTACGAGCTGCTCCAACTCATTATGGAAGGCAAAATAGAAGGAAGGAGAGGCCTCGGAAGAAAAAAGTTTTCATGGTTGAAGAATCTGAGAGACTGGTTCCACATAAGAGACGCTGTAAGCCTGATACGGTTGGCACAAAACAGAGAAGAATACCAGATGATGATCGCTAACCTCCACGGAAAAGGAGATGGCACGAAAAGAAGAAGAAAATACCGGGTGTCCCAGAATTTCCTTGACACGTGATATTTTCGTAACGAAAAACAGTTCAAGCAAGAAGTGAGTGGTACTTTTGAAGGTACTATAGGGTCAATCATACCATGCATTCAAAACATTTTTTTTGTACGTCAACCCCTAAAACTCACCCCCAACTTTTTTTCTCAAATAGCACCCCTTAGGTTTTCCTACATAAATGATATCCCCATTTTATTTAAAATCTTGTGGTACCTTTAATTTTATATGCAAACTTATTTTTTTCCGTAAAATCATAAGCATAAGATAAACTAAATGATAATTTGTTTGACGCCTGATATTTTTGTAACAAAAACGGATAAAAAAGAAAAGTAAGTGGGTTTTTCAAGGGTAGTGAATGACCTATCATTCCTTGCTTATGAACAATTTTTTTCTTACTTAAACCCCTGGAATCCACCCTTAGCTAGTTCTTTCAAATTTCAATCCACAATTTTGCCTGGAAAAATAAATTCTTTACTCGAATTTAATTACCGTAGTGCCTTACTTTTTATGCCCCTACTGCAATTTATCGTTAATTTTGGCGCCCGTGTGCGGGGCACACCCTGCACACGGGGTTGGCGCGTCCCGACGAAACCATAAAACTTTTTCGCGTTTTTGCACTTAGTTCTGTTGTCACATTTTTTTTATTAGTTGATTCATGATAATAAAAAAATATTTTCCATACATGTGTTTTAATTAATTTATGCTTACGATTTCATGGATTAAACGAAAAAGATTAACGATAAATTGCAGTAGGGGCATAAAAAGTAAGGCACTACGATCATTAAATTCAACTAAAGAATTCATTTTTCCAGGTAAAGTTGTGGATTGAAATTTGAAAGAACTAGCTAGGGGTGGATTCCAGGGGTTTAAGTAAGAAAAAAATGATTCATGAGCAAGGAATGATAGGTCATTCGCTACCCTTGAAAAACCCACTTACTTTTCTTTTTTATCCGTTTTTGTTACAAAAATATCAGGCGTCAAACAAATTATCATTTAGTTTATCTTATGCTTATGATTTTACGGAAAAAAATAAGTTTGCATATAAAATTAAAGGTACCACAAGATTTTAAATAAAATGGGGATATCATTTATGTAGGAAAACCTATGGGGTGCTATTTGAGAAAAAAAAGTTGGGGATGAGTTTTAGGGGTTGACGTACAAAAAAAATGTTTTGAATGCATGGTATGATGGATCCTATAGTACCTTCAAAAGTACCACTCAGTTCTTGCTTGAACTGTTTTTCGTTACGAAAATATCACGTGTCAAGGAAATTCTGGGACACCCGGTATATCAGTGTATCACTGGTATTGTAACTTCTTCCAACGTAGAATACTGTAACACACAAAATTAGACGTGATTTCTCTATAAATGTGTTTAAAGTCTCGTTTTCACGGCGATAGTTGCTGCGATAGTTGCTGTCATGAAAGCAACTACCACAAAAAATGTCACCGTATAGACAACCTAACAGTTTTTGAACTATCGCGTATACTACAGCACCGTGCATACAACACTGACAGCATGATAGTTCATTTGAATTCTGTTTTTCTACACTTTTGAGCCATTCTACGTTTGATTTCCACCATTTCACCGATGACAGCAGTCACCGCTGCAACCATGTTCGCCATATTGCTATTTCTTACTAGTCTTGCTCTGTGAGTTCTGTGTTCTTGTCCTTGGGGTGAGAAATTGCGTCTAAAGGCGGATGAACCAGTACATACATCTGGTCAACAGCATGACGATGCAGAAATCAAATGGGAAACTACTGCATTAAAGATATCCAAAGGGAAACCCGTAAAATGAGTACATTTTACGAGTTCACAACATGTCTGTTAAGACATTGTGACTATGATCAACAGGGTACTAATTAACAATATTGTTCCTAGAGTGGCGCCGGGAAACAGTAACAAAGCCTACACAGAACACGAGGAGAATGAAAAAGTATAATTTCCTTCCATCTTTATAAACATTTATATGTTCAATAAGTTCGATACCTTACCATAAGAGCATTGAGTGCTTGTATGTTCACATCAAGGCTCGTTCTGAAATGTAGAAAAGTCTTGGATGACATTTCGGTAAGACATCAGGTGTCGCTTATATGGCTGCCGCGCCATGCTGGAATTTATAGTAATGAAACAGCGGATTTGCTCGCAAGGCGAGGGTCGAGGAATAATTTCCTGGATCCTGAGCACGCTGTGAGGCTGGCAGCAGTTATCATAGAAGGAAAATAGGGGTGTGGTTGCAAAATCAACATTTTATAAGATGGTATTGTTTTTTTCACTTCTATGCCATCGGCATCGACTGCTCTGGTCATTAGCCGCGAGTTCTGTGTAGGCTTTGTTACTGTTTGCCTGTGCCACTCTAGGCAACAGCACTGTTAATTAGAAGCCAACAGTGAAGGCTCAGGTGGGGATTCTTCGCAGAGCTTTTTTTATGGATATTAATTTTTGATTGAAAAAACCAGAAACAAATTTCCGCCTCTAACGAGAATCGAACCCGGGACCTTCCGATAACGAGCCCTAGACCCTAACCACTGGTCCAACCCACCCCCAATCGTATTGTTAATGTTTTACTATGCACAAATACATCCAGTGCTATCATAGAGAGCCCTAAATGTATGGCTGTCAAACTTTTCAACAAGCTGCCCAATGACTTGAAAATACTCCCACTACCAAAATTAAAAGAAAAACATTAAGAGAATTTTATTAGAAAAAGCGTTCTATTCTATATCATAATTTCTAATGTGTGATTGTTTTAAATAATTATAAAGTGTATAAATACTTGTATGCTGTGTGCAGACTATACTGGGTTTAAAGGTCCTTGAACTTAAAAGACATAAGATGAGCATGACGCAAGAAAAGAACAGAAAACAGCTAAAAACAACACAAAGCAAGCAGATAACAACTGCAAACGATAGGAAACGACCAAGTACAACCGAATAGAACAGAAAACAGCGCATAACAATAGAAAGTAAGCAGATAACAGCGCTAAACAACAGAAAACGACTAAACACAGCCGAATACAACAGAAAAGAACAGAAAACAGCTCAAAACAACAGAAAGCAAGCAGATAACAGTTGTAAACGGTAGAAAACGACCAAATACAACCGAATAGAGTCAAAACTAGCTCAAAACGACAGAAAGCAAGCAGATAACAGCGGGAAATAATGGAAAATGACTAAACATAGCTGAATACAACAGAAAAGAACAGAAAACAGCTAAAAACAACAGAAAGTACGCAGATAACAGCGATAAACAGTAGAAAAGGACGAAATACGACCGAATAGAACCGAAAAGAACAGAAAACAGCTGAAAACAACAGAAAGCAAGCAGATAACAGCGCTAAACAATAGAAAACGATTAACACAGCCGAATATAACAGAAAAGAGCAGAAAACAGCTAAGGTCATCCTTAACTTTGCGATGACTTTGGACCTAGAGTAAGGAGAGGAGCAGAAGGGTCCGCTTGTAAGCCTATGAACTAGTGGCTGTCGTCACCACAAAGCCTCTCTCCTTCTTCCAATCATTCAACAGCCAAGCTGCCTCCTTGGATCCTGAGATATTCAATTACGCTAGCCACCGGGTACCGGTTTCTCGCGATAATTGCGAATCAAGCTAAATCTCGTTAATTTGTCACGTCCATTATTTTCGTCTTAAATTAAACGTAATGCTGACAAATTTTAACGACCGGTCTGGGAAAATGTCGATTTCATGATAATTGGTAAAAAGATAGTCGATTTCTTAAGTCTTTCTTGCTAATTAACCGTGGTTGGTGCGCAAAAAGCGGAAAGGCAGGTTTTGACGCCGGATCTTATTTTCTAATACTTGAACCATTCGTTGGAGGGTTTTTATTTTTAGGTTTACATTGTAGATAGACTGGAAGATACAGTAGATGTCTATGGCGTAAGTGGCGTAAATAATTTTCTGCATGATCGGGCGGTAAAGTACACATTATTGATACATTTAGCGGGCGCAAAGTGCCACTTTAGCGCCCGCGGGCTTCTTTTTCGTCCACTGCCTTGTGGTACATTTTCTTCGATTTTGCGGGTAGTAAACTTAATTTTGCATCTTTTGCTGCGTTAAAAATCTCCGGTGGCGTTTCGCAAACCATTTCATTGTCACTACTTTCCATAATATCGAACAAAACTCGAAAATATTCTGACGTTCGAACGTATAGAACTTGCAATTTGCAATCCAACTGTAGCTAAAAATGGAGACCATAATATTCCCGTCTTATTTACTTAGGCCCGATTTTATCAACATGCAGATTTTAACAAAGACTTTGACTAATCAGAGCAGCTCTTTTAAGAACATGCATCTGTCAAAGTACTCTGAAAATTATTGATTTCTCTTGAAGTTGAACTCAAAAAGCTCAAAAATGACATACTTTATATACAATCGAGCATTGTAAATCATCTAGCATCTTTTCCAGTCTGATTTTCCATCCCAAATCGGTGAAAAATTGCATTTTCTTATTTGATCAAAAGTTTAGCAATTGCTAGTCTCAACCAATCAGATTCCAGATTCCATTTCCATTTGATCGCAGGTTTCATGCTGTATTAGATGATATGATGACAAGAAATTCACTCATTGCGTTATTTGGATAAAACAATAATTTACTTTCGGTAATAATTATGCATACCTGCAATATATCTTTGTTTTATAGTAAAAAGAGGTAAAAATAGCATTTTGTTACATTTCAAAGGTTACAGCTACTTCCCAAACGTATGTGCATTACTGGTTGCCTATTCAGAACCCCACAACCCCAAAGCTTGCCATTTTATAATTAAAATTAAGTATGTATATTGTATAACCCTATTTGATGTACAATGCAAATGCGAATACTTCTATAAGAAGATCTATAACAAACATGCATCCAGTAAATGAAAGATTGATTCTTCATAAAAGTATGTATTTTCATATAATCCAATTGACTGACGGACGTGGGATTTTTAATTATTTTGATAAGGTAGGTAGTTGCTGTGATTGATATAGGTACCTACTACTTTTATCACAAATTATCGCAGTTTGCAATTAGTAATTATACAATAATTATAATGTAAACATGGAAAATGTGGCATTAATTTGCAAATCAATCGCTTTGTTCTGATTTTGTGGTATGATTTTGATCCATGAATTTCTAAAATATCTTTGACAAAAGTGTCATCCAGCTTTGACGTGTTGTTTTCAATATATATAAAATACTATTGGATGATACTTATTAACATAGCCCTCAATACCCAATAGAAAGCTTTTGCTAAATAACATCCAATAGAAAAGCTTTGTTAAATTCTTTGTTAAATATGCATGTTGATAAAATCGGCCCTTAGTTGCTATGGTAACGCGGAGATAGGTGTCCAGATTATTGTTTTATAACTGAAATAAATGGTTTATTTATTTTTTTGTGACTTTTTTTCCAAAATTTTCGTGTTATTCTAGTTGGCAGCACTCTTTTACTATCATCCCTTCTAAAAGGCGCCTGGTAATTTGTTTTTCGTTGCCGATTACCTGAAAGTGGACCGACTGAAACACAATCGTTCCCTAAAGCCACCAACATACCTTAGATGGAGATAACGTCACTTAGGCACAATAAGATATGCGTTTGTTTCTATTTTTGTGGTGATTATGTGATAAGCGAGGCGAGGCTTGAAGGCCTGGAGGTGTTTGGTGGTGAATAAGAAGTCAGTCGCCCAGGGTGTTTAGCTGTTATATTTATTCGAGCGTTTTGTTAAAAGTATTTTGTAACTGGTAAATACTGACACGCAGGTATTTATGGTTATAATTTATATAGACTGGATAATAACAGGCCAGACCCAGAGAAGAAATAGATCGCATTGGTATTTTAAAAAAATGAAGGCAAGTTGATTGATTTAGTACTTAAAACTTACCACACATTCCAAGCTTTTGTAGCTTACGGCGATATTGTTTCATATCTGTTAACCTAGCATGTTTTCTTTTTTCATGTTTAAACATGGGATTTTTAGTCAACATTTGACAGAAATGCATTTGTGTAGATGTAGAAATTATTAACAGCTTTTATCATGGCATCTTCACATGAAAGATTAACAGTTTCCAAGTTATAAGGATGCTCCATGGATCTAATTTTCGGTTTCATCATCTTTATGTATACATCTCCAGCTCATCGTCGCCCGTCTTGTTTGTAAGAAAAAATGGTGATCGGTCACGAGCGCGCGTGGTTTGATTTTTACCTGTTTACAAAAAGGGTGCCTTCATCGGGACCGGTCACTTGCGCGCCGAAAGAAAATTAAGCTTGATTATTCCTAATGACCACATCCATTTTATTCTTGCGAACTTTCACCTGTCTTTTTACGACTTGCGGTAGGTTGCAGTTACTTCTTAGATCATTTAAATGACTATTCGGCTACTGTAGGTATACAAAACTACTCTTAATGAAAATATTTCAGTAGTTTGCAATCCTTAGTTGCTGTTTGTGAGTATTGTTTGTGTTCTACTTTTTCATCATGGAGACTATGCTAAGTGTGAAAGGGAAGAAATTAATAGTCCTTGAAGAGTATACTTTCCGAAGAGATAAAGAAACCACCCGCCATGTAGCCTACAGATGCTCTAGAAGAGGATGCATAGCATCTTTGCTGATTGGTCAATCTGAAGAGATTGTTCTGAAAGGAATAATGAGCACAACCATGATGCTCCCACAGAACAAGCTGTGAAGGTAAATTTCTCGGACTGTTTTTAACACCGTCAAGAAATCGATCAAATTTGTGACAAATTAGAACAAGTTCTGATTAATTAAAATTTGTTGGGGTATTATAAAGACATTTCGGTCTGCTGACAATACCAACTTCTTTATTTGCATCTATCATAGTGATCAGATTAACTTATTATGTTCAGAACAAAATTTCGCATTTAATAATATAAAAAAGTAATTCATTTCTGTCAAGTCAAAGGTAACCATACCTCTGACTGGAGTTCTACTAATTCTTCAGTAACTATTAGCAGGATCGCAAAAAATGACGAATGAATTAAAATCGGTTAAAATTATAAGAGATAAATTTACCTCGCCGCCCCGCGCGCTGGTGTCCACATACCTGCCTATTATCCAAAATATTTTGGGGGCTTCTGACCGGTGGGATTAGGACAAATCTGACCGCGGCACGCTAGTGTCCTATGGTCCATCTGGTGATCGAAGTATTTTGTGCGCTTCTGACCGGTGGGATTAGGACCAATCTGACCGCGGCGTGCTAGTGTCATATGGCTGAAAAAATGCCATCAGAGGCCGCTTGGAGAGATTTGGGCCAGGAATTATTAGTGCCTTGTTGCATCGCGTCTTCAATAACTGCCTCTCATGGTCTAAACAAACCCGCATACCCACAAAAAATGTTTTCGATGAATGATTTTTATACTGTCGTACTCATTTTTTGTATTGACATCGACACCCAAAATAACAGCGCTGATTCGAATCGGTCTTTTTCAGACAACTCAAATCAGCCAGATTTTACGACTGACATTGAGAGTTCTACGAGAGAAGGAATGGGAAAGGAAATGGAGGGGATAAAGTGCGTGTCTGTTGGAATGTCCTAATGAAAACGTTTCGGAAGTTGTGCGGAAGTGGGGCCGGTCTAATCGGGTTGTTCTTCTAATGCGATAAAGACGATTGATTGACCGCCGACGCCGCGCCGTCGATGCTACGGCCAAGGCCCTCTTGATTGTGCCCGGCGCTATTTTCATGGCCAGCCGGGATCGTAAACCACCAGTTAAACACGTTCCTTTCCACATGAACTCGCTAGGCGTGTGTTGCCTTCGTATTTCTTGGTCTCGTTAAATTAGAAAATTAGTATTTTAGGATGTTTTAGCTAATATAAAAAATCAATAAAACATAATATACATTTTTTACTATAGTCAGGAGCATTTCGCGAAAAAAGTAGTAGTAGTAGTGATGGAGAGGCCAAGCCAGGCAAGTAAGCCACCTTTGGTCCTTTCTACCAACCTCACTGAACCGCCACTGAAACCACTACGTCCTAGAAAGCTTCTTGTCGAACCTGCTAAAGGGGCTGGAGCCCCGGGCCCCGCGGTTCAGAGGGGCCCCGCAGGGGCCCTACTTTTATTTAATGTGACAGAGCAAATATTAGGTCAATAGATGAACAATAAAATCAGTCGATCTAATAAAAACTTAATTTCGAGATTTCATTCTATTTCCCTACCTATAAGCAAACCAGCAGGGGATGAAATATAAGCAAAAACGTGTTCACATAGAAGCAAATAAGATACAGATAAACTAAAGTAAAGGGGCAAGGTTATAAAAATTCCCTACAACCAATGAAATCTAACTAGAAACAACGCTGGTAAGATGTCTAAGGTCAAAGAGAATCTGAAATACGACAGAAATGAATAATTTTTACAGCTTACTAGCTACTGCAATGTATTATAGATTAAAAATTTCTAAAACCATTAAACTTTCAAGGATAGTTACTAGCAGTCTAATATCTTCAGCACGACACTTTACATTTAATGATATAAAACAATAGTCATTTCAGTCAAAGTCAAAAGTAACGATACGTCTGACTGTCCCACTGTAGCCCTTCTAATTTTTCAGTATCTGTTAGCAAGATCGCAAAAAGAAGAATACTGACAAATCAGTCGTAACGATACGTCTGACTGTCCCACTGTAGCCCTTCTAATTTTTCAGTATCTGTTAGCAAGATCGCAAAAAGAAGAATACTGACAAATCAGATTTTTTGCCAGGCAAATTATGTTTTATAATTTGATTTGATTAGATTGTTGCCTCTGTTGTATCTGATGAGACTTGACTGATTGATAGTTCGTCTGTATCTTTCTACTAAGTTAGTTGTTTTCCTAAACCTAAATTGTTTTTTGTTTGTATTTCATGGCCTGCTAAGTTGCTTATAGGTAGGAAAAATGAAAATCACCGGTTTGGTTGAAAATTTGAAATTAAATGAAAACTACCAGAGATTGATACCAAATTTTAAATTCAACTGTATAAAAATAATTAGACATTCCCATTTGAAAAAAATCTAGTTAATTCTGGTTGAAGTTTCCTTAATTAGTCTACCGATTTCTGAAAGTACAAATGTAATGCAAACTTGAACGTCAAACCTAAGTTGACCAATTTCAAGTTTAGTCACACGGCAAACTCATAGCCGTCAAGTTTTATAATCTCTGCGATATTCAATTTTTTTCGGATATCTACTTTATATCAAAAATTGTGAATTGCACCTAAACGGCTCACTTCAAGTATCAGGTGTAATACATAAAGTCACATTAGAATTGACCCGGTAATCTAAATATTCAATAATATATACAGGGTGTTCCACTTAAAATATCATAACTTTGATATGGCACGCTTTTATTAGAAACCCTGTATAAATGTCATTATTTTTAAAATGTAGTCAAACTCCACCGACATACAAGAGTCCGAGGCGTTGCGCTTGACTCAGCCTGTATAAAAAGAAAATAGAAAATACCTATACCTACCCAGTGGATACTGTCGGCACCTGTGGTCGGTGCCAACATAATGAAGACGTTGCGGCAACAACCTGAGTTTCTTCAAACCTGATCCTGTGACTTCCCTCCTTAATCGCATGTTCGGCTACCGCTGATTTGTCCGTGTGGCCTAGTCGACAGCTAGCCTTACGTTCTGCAATTCTTGTGTTTATAGATCGCTTCGTCGTTCCTATGTATACACTCCCACATGTGCATGGTATACGATATACCCCCGGTGTTGTGAGTGGGTCTCTTTTATCCTGCACCATTTTCAAATATTCCTGTATCTTTCTTGTAGATGGTCTTGACGTTTTCCTTCCGTAACATTTTTCCTATTCTGTCTGTTATTCCAGGCACATAGGGTAGAGAAGCTTTTGCTATCGGTTTAGGTTCTGCGATGCGATTAAGGAGGGAAGTCACAGGATCAAGTTTGAAGAAACTCAGGTTCTTGCCGCAACGTCTTCAACCATGCCAGACTTCAAAGAGAAGCCATCGAAATACAAAAACATCATAATAATTTCAATAGGAAAGAAGAAACACACAAAGTCAACCGGACATGGATATCCATCCTAAAGGACCTAAAGACACTACCATATCGCGAAGGGGCGGGGCTACCAACGCTACCTGGTTGGGCCACGTCACCATTAGCAGGTATAAATACACGTGCAGATCCACCAGACGTCAGTATTTTGGAAGTCGCCGAAGTGAAATAGCTTCTGAAGATGCCATCCACTCGTGGTGGCGAAACGTCAAGCTTTAAAGCTAAACGACGCCGGCCTAAAAACCCAAGAACCACAAATTCATTGGACGATGGCCGCGAAAGCCTTACACAGTATATTTTGTCTTGCTTTTCTCAAATACAACATCCCAAGCCATAGTGTCATGACCACGCTGAAAATAGCACAGTGTAAGCGAGTAAGCGGAGTGGGTTTGTATTGTTCGCCGCGTCGCGTCGTCGTCGTGTGACCTTGACCACGGAACACGAAATTGCCGGTGCAGGTCGCGCCGACCAGTCTGTGGTGTGCGCTGCTATCACGACGCAGCCGCTCGATGCGCCGCGACGGCTGTGACCGTATCTTTATTGCGATCGCCCACCATAAATCCACCGCCTATATCGTGACGTTGCAACGCAATCCATACAAATTTCTCCTCGCGATTTTCTCTATGAACATGCTGACTGCCACCACCACAAGTGAATCGTTTCTTTGGGAAACCCGCATGTCTCTAAATTCAACATTTTTTTTATGGTCAGCCTCCCGCAAAGACTGAAAGCCTATGGCGCTGTAGAAGCGCTGCGAGAGGATAAGTGTCTGTGCGCGTTAGATTTGAAGCGCTGCAAGTTGCAGACGTCGGGAAACAAATTCCCAGGCAGCTCATTCCACAGCGTCCAAGTGCTCCAAAAGAAGGAATGTTGGAGCAGACTGGTTAGGGGAGTAGAGTCCTCGGTGGAGGTCCTTTGTGAGGTTAGACATACCGATTAGACGAATTGCTCTCTTCTGGATAGTGTCCAGAAGGTGCAGAGAGTGCTTCGGAGCACACCCCGTCACACTTGGGAGCGATACTCCAACGATGGTCGGATCTGTGCCTTGTAGAGCAACAGCAGTTGCTCTGGAGTAGATAGTTTCCTACGGGCGGATGCAAATTGCAGCCGCGGTTAGGGTATAATCTTATAAATCTTAAATGTGACCATAAAAGATGTTGAAAATTGCAGCGAGGATCCCTTATCGGCTTATCGGCGTCGCCGCAGGGGGTGGATTAGGGTTAGTCTACCTGTTTGGAGGTATTCTAAAAATTAATTTGGATTTGTATAGCAAAATATTATATAAAAATAATATTATGTGATAGGTCAAATTAATTTTTATCTGAAGCAACAATTTGGTGGCATTTACTTACCTACTTCTTTTAGTGATTCAAAAAATCTTGCTTCTTTTTAGTTGTTGCATTTGGAGCGTGCTTTATTCTGACACTATTCATTTTAATGTATGTGTCTGTTTGAGTATTTATCAAAGACTCCACAAAAATAAATAAAATGATGGATGGCTATTATAAAAACTCAAAGAGCGCATGAAATGATTCACAGGCTTTGGTAGTGCGAGATGTGTTGGCAGAATGTTCTGCCCAAATTTCTGGAGGAAACTCAGAATCCCCCGATATATAATCTTCGACTAAATAGTCTGCATATAAAAACACCCTTGCATCAGCAGGCTAAATTGCTGCAAAGCATAAGCATAAGCATAAGCATCACCTACTTTGTTAGGATTCACAACTTGTAAGCCAAATGCATACTTTAACCATTTACCAATATCGGTCAAATTTTTGTATTCACTCGCTAAACCTAGACTTTGAATTTTACGCCACCACGCTTGACCTAAGTGAAATCGACACCTAACAATCTGAACTTCAGGCCAAACATTTTTTACTGCAGTGTGTATTGCTTTTTCAATATCTATGACTACAGTTGTTGGTACTAAATTTAAACTGTTTTTACAACAAATGTTTTTGAGAATAGCAAAACATTTTTCATAAGATATTAATAACTTATCTTTTAACAATATGAAAACCGATGAAATGTAATGTCCATTCTTTAGTCCATGGATTGTAAACAGCTGTAAACAGCTGCTTGAAGAATTTTGTACAGTACTGAAAAGTACCGTCAGCAAATATGCATTCAACACTGCATAAAAATGTCAAATTAGTAATAAGTAATTACTGTCACTTCTATCCCTAACAGAGGGTCGTCCGCTGCAATTTACATGTTTACCTGAAATGGAAAAATAACCAGCCGCTGCAATTTTCATATCCCGGATTAAGAATACTTGACCATCGCTGCAATTTGCAATCGCCGTTTCCTACAACGGAACAAAGCTCAAAGCTTCTGAGATGTCATTTTAGCAATACTGACGACATGGTCGTGCCAGGACATGTCTATTGGGTGACCCTCCGTTTCCACAGTTGATAAGCCAACATGAGACTTCTTTGTCAGTGTTGTTGCCTGAGTTTTCTGTACGTTGAACTGTTCTTTATTTACTCATCCCCACTCGATAATTGTTTTGATATCTCCGTTGATCTGTGAGGCATGTTGCTGTCGCCGACGTACCGTCCCCTGGGATGATAGTGGCTTGCCTGGTTCCATGCACGATATTAATATACTGTCGTCTAAGAAGCTGTAGATTGGATTGGATGTTATTTCCACCAGCTCGTTGATGTACACCAGTGTAGCAGAAAGGACAGATCTCTGCGGAACCTGTGCTTACGGAAGCCATACTGGCGATCATTCATGGAGAAGAGCCACAGGTCTATAATTGATGGGATCGATGCTTTTGCCTCTCTTAGGAATGGGTTATACGCACCCAATCTTTCATGCAGCGAGAAACACGTCTCGCTGATATGATAGTTTGAAGAGTGTGCAAAGCGTTTAAGGACAATGGCTGGAATTTGTTCAGGACCAGTAGCTTTTTTCGTGTTCAGTTTTTGGCACTTTTTCATATCAGAAGTGCTGACGGCTTCTATGGCTTATAATTGTTGTCTTTCCATATGCTCAATTGGACATCCTGCACTGTGTATCACTTGAGTGAACCAAGGACGATATAAGCACTCCCATTTGAGGAGGAGGTCCGAATACCAAAAAGATAAACAGAGGAGTTAATAAATAAACATATAATTGTACATTCAGAGTTGATGCTGTTGGTAAAGTTCTTTCATCATCATTATTATATTTATTATGTCGAAACGTTATGTCGAAATTTTATGTATCAGACATCATATTGATGCATTTATTTTAGAAACGAAGACTTGTGGAAAGCTGTAGAAGCTTCGTTTTCAGTCCAAGCGAAAGGTAAGACAGATTCAACTCCAAAACTGAATACAAGCCAGGAAAATTCAATGAATGGGATAAATGCAATAAGTTAGCTAAGTTATCGTATATGTGCCTGCCTATACCTCATACAAGCATTGCTTTCGAGATTGCAATATTTTTTCTTTTCGAAACAACAACTTTATTAATTCAAAATTATAACAATAATATATTTTTAAATCTCAAATTACTGCTTGAAAGTCCCTGGGCTCGAGACTTAAGCTATAAACTAACAGTATTATGTTGACTAGTTGGTAAGTCGTACTAATATTCTTAGAATTATTTTAAAGTAACAATTTCGTTTCAATGAATATTCAGGTGGTCTATGCATTTCTTGTAAGTAATTAATTCAATTGAAAAAAAAATTGAATTAGCATCGGAATTTAGGACGGACTGTAACTGTGTTTAACAAGTGACGCTTAAGTAACAAGAATTTATAAAAAGTCTGAACTGTCTGAACAGACCAACGCTGGCTCTTTCAAATTAACAAATTCGAACATCGCCATACAGACAACTTGTATCATGTGGTTTCGATTCCAGCGACAAGGCTAAAAATAAAATTATGCATTCGTATTTTTTCCGATTATTCGAGACAGGAAACAAAACAAAAAAAAAGCTGCGCGATCGAAGCTTGTTTGCAATTTACCGGGGGGACCATTTGCAAGTTCATTAATGTTGGCATGGCATGAATACAAAAAGCGGCTACTATTTTTATATTACAGTTTACGCAAATGCTGGTTTTTATACATAGCGAATTTTTTTAGAATGCTTCACGCTAACTTCCTTGCTTTGAAGAATTGAGTATTTGTAGTTCCCAACACCAACCTCCATCGCATTGCCTTTTGTTTGTTCACAAAACAATTTAAATAAACAGGAATGTGAATATTTTTTTTAATTTTTTGTTGTTGTTTTAGCTCGAAATTTTATAGATTACAGTAAGACAAACAATAAGCAATATGATGATGTTGATTTTAATTAAAAAACCAAAATTTTTCAGGACTATATCTTTTTATAAACAAAACTTAACACTGGCCTCCAGATACTATAAATTAAATATTTTGTTTTTGCAAACGATTCACAGAAAAAATACTATTGCGTTTCCAATTAATTGTTACTATTTGGATATTTTTCCATCACTTTAAATATATTTACAGTTCTTTCAAATCCATGTCATTGACAGAATTCAATCCTTGTATTCGAAGTAATCACAGGTACGCCAATAAATTCAAAATAATTTTATATTCGTTCTAACGATATGTATGTACAATCCTTCTAATAGCAGTATTGACATATAATGCAATCAAAACATCCTTTTGTTTTCGAAATTTACCGTATGTTTCATTTAAGCAAAGCATACAATCTATTCAATGTACAAAAGTTATTACTGCAACAGCAGTTCGTGATAATTCATCTGATAAAAATTTATTTTGTTTCAATGGCCCTTGTCGTTCGCTGAACTATAATCAGTATTCGGCGGGACTGATGTGTCCCGGTTCAATGAAGGTGAGAATAAAGAACAGGGGGATGATCTCAGTGTTACTATCGCCCGTGTTGTTTCGGTGTTAGTCGTGTTGTGTCATCTCGTGGTTTTGCGTATTGCATCAACAATTGTGTGCTTTAAATGTGTCCAGTTATATATTAAATGGAGGACCTACTGAGAAATTGGGACTTAGAAAAGCTAACACCCGCATTTGAATGTAGGTATTTAGATTAGACAGTTATATTTCAGGTAATAATGCAACAACTGGTGCAGGCTTATGACTAATTCTTATATCATGCTCCTTATAACTTCATACAAAATCACACAATTAAACATCCAAACGAATCAATCAGCTGTCCTCGCAATAAAATCTGTTGGTCCAAGGAAAAGAAAGTAGTTTAGAATCAATTACCAAACACAGATTCGATTCAACGACAGGCTGCGATTGAATTATTCATTGGAATCCAATGACATCTTGTAGTTGAATCGACAATACGATATAATTCGTTATCAACTATACACTTCCCGTTGGATAAAACATCACTGTATTTGAGGATTGCCGAGTGTAACGTCCCATTAAATCCAAGCGTAAGCCTTTGACAGAACGACAGATTTTTCTGTGTGTTATTGACTAGCATATAAACGAAGATTTTTATGTGTTTCATTAGAAAAAATAATACGGTGATCATAATGTTTATCCTGAGAGCTTTGGAGTAGGTATAAAGATAAGAAAATGTATAGGAACCATAATTTAGACCATTAAATTCACATTAAATATAGGTGTATAAATATAAATCTTCAAAGAACTTTATTTATTGTAAAACTTTATATCTCGCGATCCCACTTTCAGTGGCAAACACTGAGCTTAAATAGGATAATTTTAGAGGGAATAGTGGTGCTTCAATGATTTAATATACAGAAAAAGCTACAAAAATTTGATGCAGCCTATACCTAACCTCAAAAGTAGTCGAAATAGCAATTTGTCATGCATATAGACTCAAATACATTCGTCCAACTGATTATGATCTGTAATTTGGATATTGGATTGAACATTTCCTCGAATATTATTCACTTGTTTCTAGGTATAAGTCAAATTACTATTGGCAAACTGTTACTATTCAGACCTTCTTAAGGCTCTCCGCCTAGTCCTAATGAAAAAGCATCCTACAAAAAATGTATATACTTCATCCCTATACCCAATAATTGAATTACGCTCCAATGACACAGTTAGCTGTTTTATTAGTAACTAGAGTAGCTTTATCCAGTACTATGATAATAGAACGATTTTACTTAATACAGTAAGCGTATCACAACCTCTATTTGTGATTTTCATTGTACTATTTCATAAAAATGTGTATTTGGATTATAAGTTTTAAAGCCTAAACTGTAATATACAAGTATTATAAAAACCCATGATAAAACTGATTTATAGTGGTTTAAAAAAATCACGTTTCAAATTATTTGAAATACTGGATACACAAAAGTTTTATCTAAACACTAAGACATTGGTGATGTACCAATACATCTACCCGACAAAAACTCATACCTCAAAAAAAAATTCCCAGATAAAACATCCATCCGTGGTTTTATTTGTTAATCTTAAATTGACCAATAAATAAAACAAAAGCGAAAGACACAACCCACCGATATCCGCGAAGGCAAATTAGCATCGCATTTGAATTTTTAATTCGACATCTCGGCCACAAATGTGTCTGTGAGCGGCGATAGGTGATAATGAACGCGAAAGAACCGTCACATTTTCTATGAAATATATCGTCGGTATAGGGACGATCGTGTATTGTTTCCAATTTTTCAGAAACATGCTAACAAGTGGTTCCAACACCACCCAGAGAAGTTTGAAGGCTGGCGTGATTGATGAACCCATAGGCGTGCGGAGGTTTGGCTTCGCTGCGGTCTGGGATAGCTGTTTTTTATAAGAGTCGTCGGACCATGTCCCGCTTTTATTAGCTTCACTTGTATGTTTGTTAGTATGTTTGTAACCGACTCCTTTGTTCTCGATTTTAACCCACCTTAAACGAACGGATTGAATTTAAACTTTGTACACTTATCAAGAACCGGCGACAATATACAGTAATTTAATAAGTTCGTCTCATTATGCCGATCAGAATCACTAGCATCGAATAATTTAAGAGCGAACTTTATTTGAAGATTAGATGTAACGGTGAAGATTCCAATTATGCAACCTAAATCACTTTTTTAATGAATGGTGAATGAGCTACACCAATTCATCGCCAATATTGACGCCCTCGCCAGGGAAAGGTACACAGAAAAAAATACTGTTGCGTTTCCAATTAAATGTTAGTATTTGGATGTTTTTCCATCGCTTTAAATATATTTACAGTCGTTTCAAATCAGTGTCATTGAAAGAATTCAATCCTTATTCAAAGTAATCACAGGTACGCCAATAAATTCAAAATAATTTTATATTCGTTCTAACGATATGTATAATCCTTCTAATACCAGTATTGACATATAATGCAATCAAAACATCCTTTTGTTTTCGAAATTTAAGCAAAGCATACAATCTATTCAATGTACAAAAATTATTGCTGCAACAGCAGTTCATGATAATTCATCTGATAAAAATTATGTTTCAATGGCCCTTGTCGTTCGCTGAACTATAATCAGTATTCGGCGGGACTGATGTCCCAATTCAATGAAGGTAAGACTAAAAAACAGAGGGATTATCTTAGTGTTACTATCGCCGCGAACCACCCGCCAACATGAACGGTTGTTCCCTTGTGTTGTTTCGGTGTTAGCCGTGTTGTGTCATCTCGTGGTTTTGCGTATTGCATCAGCAATTGTGTGATTTAAATGTGTCCAGTTATATATTAAATGCAGGACCTACTGATAAATTGGGACTTAGAAGAGCTAACACCCACATTTGAATGTAGGTATTTAGATTAGTCAGACAGTTATATTTCAGGTAAAAATGCAACAACTGGTGCACGCTCATGTCTAATTCTAATATCATGCTCCTTAAAACTTCATAACAAAATCACACAATTAAACATCCAAACGAACAATCAGCTGTCCTCGCAATAAAATCTGTTGGTCCAAGGAAAAAAAAGTAGTTTAGAACCAATTACCAAACACAGATTCGATTCAACGACAGGCTGCGATTATTTATTCATTAGAATCCAATGACATCTTGTAGTTGAATCGATAATACGATATAATTCGTTACCAACTATACACTTCCCATTGGAGAAAACGTCGCTGTATTTGAGGAATGCTGAGTGTAACGTCCCATTGAATCCAAGCGTAAGTCTTTGACAGAACGACAGATTTTTCTGTGTGTAACGATGCAAACGAAAAAATTTGATTTAAACCTTGTACAGTCACGAAGTACCGCTGACACTGCAATTATTAAAAAAAAATAAAAACACGCTTTTATAGCAAAAAATTGAACAAAAGTTTCAACCAAGCGGTTCAAACCGTTCCAGTTCAAACTGAGCGTCTGTGGGTGGTTTACCCCAGCAACTCTCAGGGTAGTCACTGTAGTAAAAAAACCTCTGGATGTCATGCAAAGGAAACGGGCGTAATCGGTTCACATACATCCATATATACGTTATCTAGCGTCCCCTGAACCGACGATAAACGTATTCAGCAAATCCTCGGCACACAAAGCGCATCCCTCGATATCCCACTTCTGATCAATTTACCTTCGCTTTCCTTCCCTCGTTCGCAGACCATTTTCGCATTTGTGAAAAATGCGTAAACGCTCTCGCTCGTTCTCCTCCTTATCCGAGCAGAAACGCAAATTGGCCCCCCGTCCTTTGGACCCTTTCGGGCGATTTTCTAGGGCAGAGCCTCAACGATGCATCGAAGCACCTTTCTATAGGACGGAAGACTTGGTTTTGCAAAATATGCATTTTTCTGGTAGTATTTAAGAAGAAAATGTATTTCGTTGTTTTTTAGCGATGTCGTCAAATTCCATGCCTGTTAACATTTTTTACATCGTATAATGCCATAGTCGTAATATCTCCCCTCACCAAGTGAGTCTCTTACGGATTGTTGTGGGTTTCTTCAGCTTTTAATTCTCATGAAAAAAAAAGGGAGGAATACTATAATCGCGAAAAACTTCAAATTTCAGCTAGAAATTTGGTTTTATGTCATCTACATCACCAAAAAAGATGATGTCTATTTTAAACTTTTTGAGGTGAAACTGAAGATTAAGGGCGTCGGAAAGATTTGATCTTCGTTCTGAGAGACTGAAACTTAAAACATCGCATCGGCAGATTTGTAATCACCATCTTCAAATCATCCAGGATACGGGATGTCATATTGATAGAAAGTCGAATACAGATTTTAGTATTTTTGAGGTGAAACTGAAGATTAAGGGCGTCGGAGAAATTTGATCTTCGTTCTGCGACACGGAAACTTAAAACATCGGTCGGATTTGTGATCACCACCTCAAATTATCCAGGATACGGGATTTCATATTGCTAGAAAGTCGAATACAGGTTTTAGTATTTTTGAGGTGAAACTGAAGATCAAGGGTGTCGGAAAAAATGATTTTCGTTCTGCGAGACTGAAACTTAAAACATCGGTCGGATTTGTAATCACCACCCTCAAATTATCCAGGATACGGGATTTCATATTGCTAGAAAGTCGAATACAGGTTTTAGTATTTTTGAGGTGAAACTGAAGATCAAGGGTGTCGGAAAAAATTGATCTTCGTTCTGCGACACGGAAACTTAAAACATCGGTCGGATTTGTAATCACCACCTCAAATTATCCAGGATACGGGATTTCATATTGCTAGAAAGTCGAATACAGGTTTTAGTATTTTTGAGGTGAAACTGAAGGTCAAGGGCGTCGGAGAAATTTGATCTTCGTTCTGCGAGACTAAAACTTAAAACATCGGTGAGATTTGAAATCACCATCTTCAAATCATCCAGGATACGGGATTACATATTGAAAAAAAGGCGAATAAAGATTTTAGTTCTTTTGAGGTAAAACTGAAGATCCCGATTGTCGGAAAAATGTTGATCTTCGTTCTGGGTGGCTGAAACTTGAAACATTGGTTAGATTTGAAATCACCTTCTTCAAATCAGCCAGGATACGAGATGTCATATTGATAGAAAGTCGAATACAGGTTTTAGTATTTTTGAGGTGAAACTGAAGATCAAGGGCGTCGGAAAAATTTAATCTTCGTTCTGCGAGGCAGAAACTTAAAACATTGGTCGGATTTGTTAATAATCACCCTCAAATTATCCAGGATACGGGATTTCATACTGATAGAAAGTCGAATACATATTTTAGATCCCGACTTAATAGTTCTTCTGGGATTAACCAAAAAGGTATTTTTACTTCTTCTTCTTCTTTACTTTACTTTCGTACACAGAACTCCGTCATGCATATAGTCACTTCTTCACCGCAAGTTCCACTTTTTTATAACTAACGATGATACCGAGGCGTTGGCAAAATATTTTCATAGTATTCAAAAATGTTTTTCCAAGATAGATAATATTGCCCCAATGCATGATGCTGTCATCCTATTAACAAAGGCAAAGGCAAAAAAACTGATTCTACCAACTATAGACCTGTGGCTCTTCTCAGCATCATGTCTAAGGTTATGGAGACTGTCATTAACACACAGCTCCTGAAATACCTGGACAAAAATAACATCATAAATGATCGCCAGTATGGCTTCCGTAAGCACAGGTCTACAGGTGACCTCCTTGCCTACGTCACTCACTTGTGGAACAGAGCAATAGACAATCATGGCGAATCCCGTGTTGTTGCACTTGATATATCGAAAGCTTTCGACAGAGTATGGCATGACGGACTTCTGGTCAAGCTTGCTGCTTATGGACTACCACCTGGCCTGCGCCAGTGGCTGAATAGCTTTTTGAACGACCGATCTCTGTTTGTTGTAGTCGAGGGCTGTTCATCAGACGTATTTTCAATAAACGCCGGTGTTCCTCAGGGATCTGTTCTATCCCCTACACTGTTTCTGCTGTACATCAACGAGCTGCTGGAAATAACATCCAATCCAATCTACAGCTTCGCAGATGACAGTACATTAGTTTCGTGCATGGAACCAGGCAAGCCACTATCATCCCAGGAAACGGTACGTCGGCGACAGCAGCATGCCTCACAGATCAACGCTGATATCAAAACAATTGTCGAGTGGGGATTAGCAAATAAAGTACAGTTCAACGTACAAAAAGCTCAGGCAACAACACTCACAAAGAAGTCTCACGATGGCCTACCAACCGTGGAAATGGAGGGTCACCCCATAGTCGAATCACCTTCCGTTAAGCTTTTGGGAATCAACATCAACAATAACATGTCCTGGCACGACCACGTCGTCAGTATTGCTAAAAAGGCATCCCAGAAGCTTGGAGTTTTGTTCCGCTGTAGGAAGTTGTATACACCAGAGCAACTGCTGCTGCTCTACAAGGCACAGATCCGACCATCGCTGGAGTATTGCTCCCATGTGTGGGGATGCGCTCCGAAGCACTCTCTGAAGCTTCTGGACACTATCCAGAAAAGAGCGATCAGACTTATCGATACGCCTAACCTCACAAAGGACCTCCACAGCCTGGAACATCGGAGGAGGGTGGCTGACCTATCCCTGTTTTACAGATTCTATCACGGAAGATGTTCGAGTGAGCTCTCTCAGATAATAGCACCACAGGCCGTCCGAACCAGGAAAACTAGAGAAGCTCTGCGAGCTCATCCTTACCAGGTCGAGGTCCTTACTCCCCGAACTAGTCTCCTCCAGCATTCCTTCTTTTGGACAACTTCGACGCTGTGGAATGAGCTGCCGGGGAATTTGTTTCCCGACGGCTACAACCTGCAGCGTTTCAAATCTAACGTGAACAGACACTTATCCTCTCGCAGCGCTTCTACAGCGCCATAGGCTTTCAGCCTTTGCGGGAGGCCGACCATAAAAAAAAAAAAAAAAAAACAGCACTTGTATTTTTTTCGAGTGTTATTTTGTTTCGTTATACCTATTGGGCGATTAAATACAGTCCACACAAATCGATTATAATTTATTCTTCAACTGCGAACCAGCCAGGGACACCTATTTCCCGAACATATTTTAATGGATTATTGCAGGACAAGAAAACTATTATGTAGCCATCTACTGTATCTATCTTTTCCGTTGCATCTCATTTGGACTAAAACAGATCGCCCAAGCTGATTCGGTGTCCGATTCTCACCTATTGTGTCGGCCGGAGTGGCGCTTGTTACACCCATTCCCGAAATAGTGGGGCGTCTTTCTATAGAGAGCTGCTGTCAATCCCACGCGCTAGTTGGGTGGTCCACGTCCCGCCATCCGTCATCCGCCATCGCCACTTCAATTTCCCTTAGAAAAAGACCACGTCTCGCCTTGCTTTCCACCAGTCTACCCGACTTAACGGGCTATTAAAATAGCATTAAGGATACGATAGTTTGGAGGAGTTTACGAGGTGCGGTCGTATCTGGACGCGGACCAACGGAGCAGTGTCGAGCAGAGCGAACGTCAAGTCACTGTTGATTAGATCAGAGCGGTCCGGGACGTCAACGGTTTGTTCTGGACAGTTATGAGCACCAACGAAGTAGCAGCGTCCATAGCACGTCAGCAGTTTTATCTGGACCAATGAAGCTGTGTTGAATAGAGCAAACGTCAATCAATCAACTCACTGTTGACTATCAGAGCGGTCCGTAGGACCTCAACGGTTTTATCTGTCAGTCAAATCATTGTCATTGATTATCAGACCGAACCGTGGGATCTCTTCGTAGGCTACTATAAAAAATATTCATCGAATCGAACTTTGGAATGATTAAACACTGTTCTTTAGCCTGTTCGTACACGGGTCAATCGTCGACGTGGCTGACACGCGAGTCCAGTCGGTGGAACACCGCAAATGGGTCGTTCGATGGTCTTTAGAAATGTACGTTCGAGAATCCCCACCTGAGCCTTCTCTGTTGGCTTCTAATGAACAGTGCTGCTACTAGAGTGGCGCCAGGAAACAGTAACAAAGCCCACACAGAACACCAGGCTAATGATCTGACCTTAATACGACGAAGATTGTTTCGAACTCTCTGCTCAAGGATTGTTCTTCTTAGTAGGCTTTAAACAATATCCAGCACCCCCGCCAGTCCCCGACCAGTCGCTGGACTAACATAGGAATGTGTTTCTGTTGTGACAAGTAATATAAGAACTGTTCCAACCTACGGTTCTATTACCGTCCCAGAACTGTTTTCATAATGCCCCGCCCATTTTGCGATTCTAAAAACGGTGTGAATGGTTGGTACGCTCGTGGACCAACCAATCACCGTTTTTAGAATTGTAAAACGGGGGGGGGGGGGGCATTATGAAAACGGTTCTGGGACGGTAATAGAACCGTAGGTTGGAACAGCCCTATAGGCAAATAAGTGACGTTCAAGCTGTAAATGTCAGAATTGAGAATTATTACTCGAAAAAATCAAAAGTCTGGTCGCAAAACAATATGTGCAACGGCAGCAGCACTCGAATCAGATCGCCATTGTAGGTACAATAGTGTAGGTACCGGTGGCACACCTTTTGACATTTCAATGCAGTTAACGTATTTTCGACGAAACAAAATAATTTTGATCCCATAATATATATTTACAACTGTCTCTATCATACATTTGAGCGGAGATACTCGGATATACTTTACCAACCGGCAACGTCGGATCGGGCAATCACCGGTGATTCAACGGCGCAGGGATATGTGGGAGATTGACTATGCATATCATCATGATAGTCACAATGTCTTAACAGACATGCTGCGAACTCGTAAAATGTATTAAATCGGAGCTAGAGTATTGCCGACACGAATATTATCAATAGTTTTGAGAACTATCATTCGCGATTCACTGTCAGTTCAGTCGCGCTCTTGATACTGATATCCAGCAACTGTTTCGTCGTATCCACCCAGCGTGTAGGGAAACGGCCACGGCGCCGCCCGCTCGGGGCATGATCCTGAATTACAAGTTTCTCCATATTATCGCTTCTGTGAATATGTCCGAAGAATGTAAGCATTCTCGTCGACACTATGGAGGATAGTCTCTTTGGATTACCAAGCTCATCAAGTATGGAAACATTAGTTCGATGGGCGGTATAAGGAACTCTCAGCATTCTCCTCCACGTCCACATTTCAAAAGCATCTATGCGAGTTTGATCTGCCTTTTTAACAGTCCAAGTTTCCGAGGCATACAAAAATATGCAGAACACAAGAGACTGAACCAGCAATATTTTGTTAGCTTTAGTGATGTTATGGTCACGCCATATTTTAGTAAACTTTGTCATGGCCATACGTGCCTGTTGAATGAGCCGTCGAAACCACACTATGCTACCAGTCCCAACATTGGACGAAGCAGAACGAGCATCTTGTGCGATTTTAAACGCATCGACCAGATCGACGCGTGTGCGGAAGGCCTGACACTTCTAATGTCACAGAGCATCTTCTTCTTGTAATTCCGACTTCTCATTGAAGGTTGGCGACCACGTTTCTAAATGCGTCTCTGTCTCTTGCAACATGAAACAGTTCTTCGACGTTGAGATTGGTCCATTCCCTTATATTTCTCCCAATACCTTTCTTCCCCTCCACTCTACCTTGCATAATGTTTTGTAGCAGTATATATTTATCGTTGCGTAAGATGTGACCTATGTATGATGTTTTTCTTATCTTAATGATTGTCAACAGCTTTCTTTTGCGACCAATACGTCTTGAGAACTTCTTCGTTGGTGGTTCTGACAGTCCAGGGTATCGTCAGGATGCGTCTATAGAGCCACATCTCAAATGCCTCAAGTTTCTTGATCATTTGAGCTTTCAATGTCCAAGTTTCCACTCCGTATAACACAGAGCATACTCCGTTAAAATTGACGAAAACTTCCAGAACGAACTGTGATCGAGACCTGGCAACCGTGACTTTTAGCTAAGGCTAGCACGCGACCAGTTGGCCACTTGACTTTGCCCATTATTCTCCGACGGCGCGAAGCGAAGCGGCGTTTCCTAGTCGGCTTTGGAAGGCGTCGGCTTGGTAGTTTGCGGCGAAGGAGATTAACGTCCGCAAATACGGATGATGTTTGAAATAATCGTAGTGCCGACGCCTCCCGGCAAAACACTTGCTCGCCACTCTCTCTCTCTCTCTCTCTTCCTCTCTGGCCAGGCCAATTTATCTGGTGTACCTAAGAGCGCACCTTCGTCGGCTGCCTAATCGGCCGTATCCGACACCCTCCTGCTACTCCTTTCATCAGACGAGCGCGCTAGGTAAACATGCAATCAAACAGAATCGCGTGAGCCAAGTATATGCGCTCGATACCGCTGGACGCCTTTTACCCTGAACTTGTTCGGTCTAGTCTGAGAAAATCAAGGTAAGATCGGAGAACTAAAACTCTTAAGGGCCCCACAGACATCGTTCTTTTTCATCAGGTTTGCAGGACGTGCTAACCGATGTCGGTTAAATCGATGAAACGATACCTCCACACACTGTTTGGTTTTCTTTCAGTTTCTCGCAAATTTTTGGTCCGTTAACATGGATAATACTTTAGCAATGGCGGCGGCTTTACCTATTAAAGTGAAATACAGCTAGAAAATGGGTGAAACAGTGGTTTTTAAAAAGAGGCCAATTCTCCCATATAAATCTATTAGAAGAATTGCGTATGGAACCAGGGGATTGGTACAATTATTTGAGGACGGATGAAGAAAAATACTTAGAATTACTTACATAATTCAGTAGCACCTCTAATAAAAAAACAGGATACTTGGATGAGACAAAGTATTTCCCCTCATGAACGTCTGACAGCACATTTTTGATAGGTGTCGCTAACCCTAAATACGCTTACTCGAAGGCAAACAGAACGACACTGCAAAATCCCGTCGTGATTGCACGATGAACGGCCACACATGTACCGAGTTGCACGATGGCGTTCGAAACCGACGGGTAAAATCAAGCTCGGACAGATGTTTTGGAACGACGGCGACGGTCAACACGATGGTTTTTCGGCACACACGGACCGAAATGAGTGTGATCGGTTGGCACGACGTGCAAACCTGATGAAAGAGAACGATGTCTGTGGGGCCCTTTAGGCCACACAAAGGTTAGTTATAGATATGCGGAATATGCGAGAATATATTATCAGTGTTCTAACCTTTCTGATAAAATGAAGGAGTGAATCCTCGCTTAATTTTAAGACCATTTTTTTTTTCGTAACTCTCTTAAAGGCGCGGCCACACGTGCATGCTTTACCTCGTACTTACTTGTGCTTAAGAGGCGGCCACACACAACGACCTTCCCGCACGGTATAGTTTGTACAAACCACACCAATCAAGTAAGCTCGCGCAAACCTCCATTATCTAATAGGCAGTGAATCAGGTCCCGGTAGCCGGTACCTGAAGATTACAATCAAAATCCTGGCAACCGGGATTTTTTACATTTTAATTTGAAATCCCGGCATCCTTCATTCTCTATTTACCTTCAGTCTTTGGTGAATGGTGCTTTTAGTTTTAACCTCGGTTTTTACTATTATTACTGGTGAAAATGAAGCTTGGAGATAAGTTTAATTCATTTGAAGATTTCATAAAGGGACTAAAAGTGCAAAAAAGCAAACATTAACCGAATACTGGATGAGAGATAATAGAACTTTTACTTCTGCCCGAAAACGTGTACCACATATTACAGAGAAAGCTAATGTGATTTTAAAGTATTACTACATCAAATACTGTTGTATTCATGGGAGTGAAAAGCTAAAGACTAAGGAAAAAAAAGAGTAGCAGAAAGACAAGGTAATAATTCTATAAACAATTATATTTCATAGAATTAATGATTCGTTTATTTGTATTTCAGATCTTTCAAACAAAACTGTGGCTCTTATATATATTTAAAACTAACTGAATATGGTCAGTCCCTAGAGGTGAAGAGTATAAATGATAGTCATAATAAGAATACTGAGTAATGAGTTTTAAATTTGTTTTGGGGTCTCATGAACTTTAGTGCCAAACCAATTTCAAGGTATTTTTTTTTTAACAGAAATTAACTCAATTTCAGTATAGATACTTTAAAACCAAAAATATTTGCATGAAACCATCGTAGTTAAAAAATCGAATATACCGGGTTTCAAGTCGTAATTATCTCGCCTGGCACATTGACCAGAAAAAATACCTTGTTTAAATATTACCAAAAATTCAATTTGTACGTATTCAATTTCTTTTGGTTTAGCATTAGTTTAAGAGTGTCTCTAACACAATATTTTTCTGAAACTCTTGGCACTAAACATCATGGAAGCCTTTTTTGTTCATCTGATCATTACAAATTGTGTTTATTACAGATGAACCAAACGCGCAGCCGAGATTTATTTTCTGATGTAAAAAATCTCGGCAGCCGGGACCTGAAAATTACAATCAAAATCCCGGATGCCGAGATTTCAAATTAAAATGTGAAAAATCCCAGTTGCCGGGATTTAGATTGTAATTTTCAGGTCCCGCTTGCCGGGACCTGATCCACTGCCTATTTAATAATTCCGAAACTGACTATTTCATATAGTGGTGCTATCCTTAAAACTGAACCCTATGGTCCACACACCGACAGGCCAGTTGGCGCAAGCCAAAACTTTCAGCAGACTGAAATTTACACAAGCCACACTTTTCGGTTTGCGCGAGCTACCGTCTTACCGTCCACACGCACGGGCTTCCCGATACAAACTGGTTTCCACAAGTAAGTACGAGGTAAAGTCTGCACGTGTGGCCGGGGTTTTAGTTTTCAAAATATAGAGTGTTGAACATTATTTATTCAAAAATTGTTTTCTTTTTCAATTTTTATTTTACCTGTCGTTCAACGAATTTTGTTGTACACGTAATTTGGTTAAGTTGTTTGAAATGTCTTATTTAGTCATACACAGATGAATATTAGCCAAAGACTCAGGCGTCCGGAGAGGCACATTGTCCAATATTATCGAAAAAAAAGAAGCGTCACTGACCTTTATTTTTATTTTCTTTTGACTGAGCAACTGAAGTAACTCTTTTGCCTCTTAAGACAAACTCAAAGTATGCTGTGGACGCTAAAGGCAGCCCAAAACAGCAGAAGGGCAAAAATGTTGAACGCGCTCACTTTAGTTTTTATTGTTTAGAATCATAATAGAAGCCAAGATTGGAGAAAGAAAGAGGCCGGATGGCTTTGGTCATAACTGAAGAATGTCTCAGATTGGGCTGGTCTAAATTCACAAACAATACTAAAGAGAGCACACGTAATAGAAAAATTTCCGACATTTTAGCAACATTCTAAAAGAATGAGTCTTTTAAAAAACACAAAATGTGCGTGCACATATAGACCTTCGGTAATTCGTCAACAATTTTTATACAAGAAGCGCTGAGCATGTGCGAACAAAGCGTAAACAATCATAATGCACCGAAAAACAATGCATGTTTTCGCATAATCAAAATTTCTATTAGCGCTTTAATCAACACGTATCCACGAAAACTAACAAAGTCGGTTGGTTGCTTTATTTGGATTGTCTGGGGAGCTTTGATTAATAGCCTTTCTGATGGACGGAAAGCGATATATGTTTTTATTGAAACGATGTCGATCGCAAGGTGTATCGATAAAATATACTTTGCCGCAGTCATGGAGCGGGTGCTTGACCCCACGGGAGGTGGAGGTAATTAATCAACCTGAAAGGGGCACCATTAGCCTTTTGTTGCCCGCCAACAGTGGATATGTTGGGAGCAAACGCCGATTTCGGCCTATGGACGGAAAATATGGTCAAAACGCGTTTTGGCTGCTACCGTTTTGCCAATGTCCGAATTATCGCTTTCCGGCTGTTCAATGTAGACCAGAACGCGTTTTGGGTCAACTACTATTGCCAGAACACGTTCTATATTCTACTACGAATAAATAAATCTCAATTATTTGCCGTGTTGCGTTACAATATTTCCTCTGAGCTTAGAATTCATAACTAAAATGAATAAAAGCACTTGTAGATCTTAGGTCCGTAAAAAAAACTGAAATAAACATACCTCACAATCTCTTATGTCCAGCTCCCACATGAGCGGAATGAATAATGTCAAATAACTCGTGGGTCATGCAAAAATAACGCAGTTCGGCTGTTTCGTCTGTCCTTCTTTCAATTAGCTTTTCGATATAGCTATTTTTTAAAATATCATACCTTTTCAATCGTTGTCTTTGTTTCGAAGATATTGTATCACCGTTACCTTTACAAGCTTTTGCCGCCTTTACCTCTGTGAGTGTTTGGTCGTATCTTTCTCTTGTACAAATATTACCACGATCATTGCTACCACTTATGACTTTTTGCAGTTCGTCATTAAAACATAACCTTAGGTCTTCCATGGCACTCTCTAGCTACTGTCTAACCCGCAAAAAGATCAAATACTAAATGAATACACTAACTCCAGAGGTATCGTTTACAAGCCGAGACACTCACAAAATCCACCACGCGTTATGGCAATCGCAGTAGAACAGGACGCGTTTTGGCAATCGCAGTTGAGCCAAAACACGTTCTGGGCTACATTAAACAGTCGGAAAGCGATAATTCGGACATTGGTAAAATGGTAGCAGCCAAAACGCGTTTTGGCCATATTTTTCGCCCATTGGCCGAAATCGGTGTTTGCTCTTAACATATATACTCAGTGGACATTATACTCTTCATTCCTTGTGTCAAATCAACGTATTGCTGCCTTGAATTTGTATAAAAAGTAAATATTTTAAAATTATGTCTATAATAAATGCGGTTGAAGATATTGCTTTCATCACTATAAATACTATCAAGTATATGTACATGTAGCGGAAATAGCCCCCCTACAAATCATGCGAGAAGTATGATGTATGGCAGAATGAAGCGACAGTCAATGGATAAAAGACGCCCGCTATATTAACACAAGCCCCCAGTATCCAGACTTAAATCCAAAAATCCAAAAAAAAGGCAAAAAACGAAAAAAAAACCCTGTTTACAACGAAGCGGCGAATAGATGTACGTAGCAGCATGTATGTGTGACTTCTCTAGAATGTTAACGTGATAAATTGGACTTTGACAACAACAAAAATGTTGCAACCGGTATAACTAATAATGATAATGGTGAACATGATTTTAGAGTACGGTGAATGTGGCAAAAATGTCTCTTAGACTTTGCGAGTGTATGCTGATCGTTTACCCCGACCGTATTTACCTTGCATCCTTGTCGATTTGTCTATCTCGTGCAAAGAGCTATAGAGACACAGGATACGTTGGAAGACCAAGACATCTTGAAAATGAAGAAGAAATACTTGCGCTTTGCAGTTTTGCGGCGCGGATTTGGAACTGTATCTATAACACTCATGTGACGGGACATTGCAATGTTTTTACTCTTCTGCTGCTGATTCACCGCATATCAGCTTTGTCATTTCAAATGCAGTTGCTTCTGAGAACGAAAGTACCAACTCTACCTGTGCAATAAAGAAAACAACAAATATAAAACTAACTCATTAAATATTCACATTTTTGTTAAATACGTGCAGCTAGATACGATCCAATAAATAAACACTAGGAAATGATATTGTACCCTGAGAAGATAATAAAATAGCTAGTTTCTTTGGCGCTGACCATGGAATGGATTCTAGCACTAAAGCTATCGCACATCTTTCTGTTCAAATTTCCTACACAGGGGTGTATCACTTAACCTCATGAAGTGTTTTCTCAGCTGACAGTGACAAGTAACAGCACTACTCGCAACGGTGAGATGTTGCCTAGACATGGACAGGTAGTATTTATCAACCTCTTCACTAGGGTAGCTGGGAAGTTCTCTAGCAGCTGAACAGCCAGAAGTATCATCCCATGCGGTCTTGTTTGTGTTTTCTCCTAACAGTGTTTTCATGATTCTGAAGGGCAAGATACAAAGAGGGCGTAGGATTTTGGTCTCCTCAGCCCTTTTTGTCCTTTACCCAGCTTACTATTATTTTGCTGCTGGTAGATGCATTCCTAGTGTTAGATGACAATTCAAAGCTAGCATCGTCGTTAGCTTAGACTTTAAAGCACTTGAGAGCTAGTAGCGCTTTTTTATGGTCGGCCTCCCGCAAAGGCTGAAAGCCTATGGCGCTGTAGAAGCGTTGCGAGAGGATAAGTATCGGTTCACGTTAGATTTGAAACGCTGCAGGTTGTAGCCGTCGGGAAACAAATTCCCCGGCATATGATTCCACAGCGTCGAAGTTCTCCAAAAGAAGGAATGTTGGAGGAGACTGGTTCGGGGAGTAAGGACCTCGACCTGGTAAAGATGAGCTCGCAGAGCTTCTCTAGTGTTCCTGGTTCGGACGGCCTGTGGTGTTATTATCTGCGCTCACTCGAACGTCTTCCGTGATAGAATCTGTGAAACAGGGATAGGTCAGCCAACCTCCTTCGATGTTCCAGGCTGAGGAGGTCCTGTGTGAGGTTAGGCGTATCGATTAGTCTAATCGCTCTTTTCTGGATAGTGTCCAGAAGCTTTAGAGAGTGTTTCGGAGCGCATCCCCACACATGGGAGCAATACTCCAGCGATGGTCGGATCTGTAGAACAGCAGCAGTTGCTCTGATGTGTACAGCTTCCTACAGCGGAACAAAACTCCAAGCTTCTGGGATGCCGTTTTAGCAATACTGACGACGTGGTCGTGCCAGGACATGTTATTGTTGATGTTGACTCCCAAAAGCTTGTCTGATAGTTGCGCATATTCTACTATTTTTATCCATTTGAACAATTTCTTTGGCTACTATGTTCCTAAAATAGTATTCAACGAAACCTGTCTACAGGTATGACAAAATTGTACTCTATCATCTTTGTTCTACTCTAACGATGCGACAAAAGCGGAACTCGCTAATCCGTCAAGGTGCACATAACAATCGACGATCGAGCAGCCGTCTATTGACAAGCGAGAAGGCGTGGGAGCCGATACGATGGTGGGTCCCTCCGTCTCCCGTCCAAACACCACCAATAATCGAGGCTATTGTCGGATGGACAATAAGAGCCAGGCACCGGTCGCCGACGATTCTATACACGGTGCACAGTGCACACACACACACACACACCTCGTGCGGGGGCGCTAAAGGCTGTGCGCGGGGTGTCATCAAGGAACTAATTGATTTGACGCTGGTTTACGTTAGTTTGTTTTTCTTTCGGTTATTATCTAGTCAGCATGGGCGTCAGAATGGAGGGCGGAAGAGTACAGTGAGTTAGGACGAAGTTAGGCGCACCTAATTATTGTGTGACCAACGTAAATTGACCAGCGAAAAGAATTCGGCGAAAGAAGTAATGACGTTGCCCTAATTCTTAATAATTCCATCCTATTTTCATCCTTTACGACTTATTTCATTTTATATATAAAGGAAACCGAAAATAATTTATATTGACTTATCTTCACTATTTACTTCATAAAACTTATAACTACAACCGGCAACAGCAGATTTTATTCCCCACGTCCAGCATCGGGATTGGATAATCGTAGCAGACGATATTTAATGTCTCTGTTATACTTATGTGTTTCCTATCCCTTCTTAAACTCGACATGATGATGGCGATCGCTACCTGAGGGAACCTCCTGGTACCCCTCCTCATGCTGCGCTGGTCAATTCACGATGGTCACACAACACGTCTATTATTACCTATATTAAAATCCCGCGGACTATGTATTAAATACATATACTATTAAATCATATCTATCAGGCCAGACCCAAGCTGACAAGCATCGATCCAAGCTGACTAATAAAAGGGTTTTAAAATTTTGGCTACCTCAGGGCTCAGTACTTGGTCCACTACTTTTCACTGTTTCACTTGATTATATTAGTACGATATGCCGACCAAGGCAAAACAAATTTTGGGTCTTTGATGTTCACAATACATCCGTAGCAGTCAGAAAGTCCCGTTCTGTAAAGCAGAAAATGAAGTGGAACGTGTCGTTTTGGAGATACAGCTGACTGGTGTCCAAAACAGATCCTGTCTGACTTTCGTAGATCCAATGACTTCATTGGATCTACGAAAAACCTGTAGCCAAAGTCAACAATTAACACTTGGCTTCTCCACCATGATGATGCTTCAGCGCAACACACCAAAGCCTGATTGATGTACCGAATATTCGACCACGACGACACTAAAACTTTTCGTGCAACCTCCCTACTGTCCAGACCTTGCTCCCTGTAGCAACTGGTTCCGTATGTGATCATCATCATAGTCACAATGTCTTAACAGACATGTTGTGAACGCGTAAAATGCATTAAGTCGGAGCTAGAGTATTGCTGACACGAATATTATCAACAGTTTTGAGAACTGTAGCCATCGTTCGCGATTTACTGTCAGTTCAATGGCGCTCTTGATACTCATATCCAGCAACTGTTTCGTCGTATCGACCCAACGTTTAGGGGAACGGCCACGGCGCCGCCCACTCGGGGCATGACCCTGAACCAGAAGTTTCTCCATATTATTGCTTCTGTGTATATGTTCGAAGAATGTAAGCATTTTCGTCGACACAATGGAGGATAGTCTTTTTGGATTACCGAGATCATCCAGTATATAAACGTTAGTTCGATGGGCGGTATAAGGAACTCTCAGCATTCTCCTCCACGTCCACATTTCAAAAGCATCTATGCAAGCTCGATCTGCCTTTTTAACAGTCCAAGTTTCCGAGGCATACAAAAATATGGAGAATACAAGAGACTGAACCAGCGACATTTTGGTAGCTTTAGCGATGTTATGGTCGCGCCATATAGTAAGCTTTGTCATGGCCACACGTGCGTGTTGAATGTGCCGTCGAATCTCATTTTCACAGCTACCCATATTGTCGATCAAAGAACCGAGGTACACAAAACTTTGAACTACTTCACAACGGTCTACTGACCTTATTGCTCGATGATTATCGTACTGTCTATCTACGATCATAACCTTGATCTTGTTGTAGTTAATTCCAAGATCAAGTGCTGCGCTGTGTTGTTCTAAGATGTTTAATAGTGCTACTAGTTCTTCCTGAGAAGCGGCGAGAAGAGCTGTATCGTCAGCAAATCTTAAGTTGGATATTTTGCTTCCGCCAATAGCTATACCGCCATTCCAGTTGTCCAATACCTGTCTCATCACAAATTCAGAGTAAATGTTAAATGTGAAAATGAAGTTAAAAAAGAGACGGTTTGAGACCACGAGTGAGCTTTAATCTCCAGTGACACTTGGCAGAACTGCTTTACAGAGTGGTTTCGGAGGATAGAGAAGCACATTGAATGTACAGGAAATTATTAAAAATGAAATAAATAACGCGCTATTGTAAAACTTTCTAGCACGCTTTGTACAAATGTCGTCGTCGATTCTCAAGGGGAAGCTCATGCAAATCGACATGTTGCTCGTTATACAGGTCTATTGGATAACGGATGATATGCTGAATGAATAAGGAATCAAAGGACGAGAGCCGCCGCCGCATAGTTGGCGATCCGGGTGAATTAGAGGGGGCGGCGCGTCTAGAGCAGCCGGGAAAAACGGGAAAAACAATAATGGCAGTTGACAAGTAGGAAATTAAAGGATTTCCTTTTGTAAATAACAGAGCGCGCGTCGACTCGACGGAGGATGATGCACAAGGCCTCGTTTCCACGACAAATTGCCACGACTACTCGATATACCTATCATTTCGACATGATTATTTCTCGTATACAAATCTAGAGTGCCGTGGAATTGGGCGTTCGTCCGGATCGTGGCGGTGATACGGAAAAGCGGGGATTCTGGGGATTTTTCTTTGAACGTTGACAGCTTAGATAAGGAAAGAGAGGGGATACCGCACGCCCATTTGATGCTATATGGATTAGCTGATACCGAAAATGAATAGCTGTCAAAATGCTGGTGGAAAACTGACGGTAGTGTCAAGGTGGTGTTTTTTGCGATATTTAACGTTTTTAAGACCAATAATTGTGAAATATTGTGGTGAGCGTAATGGTGGGGTGTGCAGCTTACCGTTGTAAAAGCCACAGCAGCAGGAAGGAGCCAGGAATTACTTTTCACAGGTAAATTTATGATCTTATTTTTTGGTGTATCCGAAATTCATGCAAATATCTCGATATCTAGTTCAAAGATATATGTGTATCCGAAATATAATTTGGAATGTACCACTAACATGCGAATCATAATGTTTTTGAGCACGTAAAGTCTAAAAATTATGTTTTTAAGGGATTTTTTGGTTCAAATACAATCAGTTTTCCAGTGGCGTATCTATTATAGCTTACATTTTGAATAGAAATATTATGACTTTGCATTGTAATATATAATATACCAATACCCTTATACAAGGTGTGCATTTTAAGGGTGGCCTTTATTTGTAGTTGTATGAATAATAAAATTAATTTTCTTTCTTCCTCGACAGGTTTCCTAAAGATCTTCCTAGACATGATTTATGGATCAAAAATATGAGGATCGAAGGTTGGAAGCCTACAAGCAACGATAGGCTTTGTTCTAAGCATTTTAAACAGAATTTCCTTCATCAAACAAATCAAAAAGTATATCTTCTGAAAGGAGCAGTCCCCACCATATTTGACGAGCTTCCGGAATACTTACGTCCAAAAATTGTAAGTTATAATTCCTAGCTTACATTGTCTACGCTTAATCAATATTAAAATAATAAACATCCTAGGACTATGACAGATGGATAGATGGATAGATGGATAGATGGATAGATGGATAGATGGATAGTTGGATAGATGGATAGATAGATAGATAGATAGATATACTTTATAGTCTAAGAATTTACAAGATTCTTATTGACAAAGCTATATAATAACAAACAAAACTTTTGGGATATTCACTAAAACCTGTGAGGAGGAAGTTTGTTATAAATCTTCACTCCATTGTATATAATTGGATCATTAATGAGTTATGATTTGGGTGTGATATTAATTTAAAATCATTCTTATGCCTTATGCCTATATTCTATATTTATGGTCTCAAATTTCGTTTTATATTTGAGTATTAGTGATGACGTTTCCAAAATAAACAGTGCAATAAAGTAAGGAGAAATACGATTACGAATGGCTGAATAACCATTTAAAAATTGATAGCTATGAAAATCAAAAGGCAGCTAACCTCAAAGATGTAATAATTTCTTGTGTTACAGTTACATTATTAAACAACTATATTTAGGTGTGTTTACTCGATACGAAATCAAAACAAAATGTTACTGTCACTTTTCCTATAAGATTCAGTCACTCATTCACATCTACTTAAATCATAAATTAATTTGTTCTGTCTTTCTTTCGGAAATAATGTTTCAAACATTGTCTAATATACAGCTCTGTTATTTTAGGCAAAAGAAAGAAAAAGACCCCGTGAACGTGACGTTCATCCAGAACCATCGCCATCAACCTCAGCTCTGGCTGCACAGGACGACTCTCCCCGGAAAAAGAAACTTAGAAGAGAACTGCTGCTGCAAAAAGATAAGAATAAGGAAAAAACGAAAAAAATCCGTGCCCTTGGTCAGTCACTGAAAAGAGCACACAAAAAAGTAGCCTCTTTAAAAATAATTGCTGAGGAATTAGAGCGACAAAATTTACTATCTCAAGAAAATTTAGTTTTAGTTCAAAATATGAGCAAGGTTAATATAGAAATATTGAACAGAAAAATGGGGAGAAATGTTCAATATTCACCTGAACTTAGGAAATTTGCCCTGACATTAAATTTTTTTTCACCAAAGGCATACAACTATGTGAGGGATGTTTTTGACACTTGTCTCCCGCATAGCAAAACTATTGCTAAATGGTTTCAGAATGTGGATGCTGAGCCTGGTTTTACCAAGGAATCAATAAATACCTTAATAAATAAGGTTCAATCATCTGACAGACCAATAATTTGTTCATTAATTATCGATGAAATAGCCATACGGAAACATTTAGAATGGGATGGAAAAAAATTCCATGGTTATGTGAACTATGGTACAAATTTAAACGATGACTCTAATGCTTTAGCCAACGAAGCTTTTGTTATAATGTTGGTTTGCATCAATGGAACTTGGAAATTACCTGTCGGTTACTTTCTTACAGATTCTTTGAATGGCAGTCAAAAACATTCAATTGTATCTCAATGCATCCATCTGATTGAAGATACGGGAGCCAAAGTTATGTCAATCACATTCGATGGTGCTCCATCTAATACCGCTATGTGTCATAACTTTGGATTCCTATTTAACATTTCAAATATACAGACAAGTTTCAGAGTTACAGATCACAATGTATATATTTTTTATGATCCATGTCATATGATAAAACTTGTTCGCAATGCATTTGGTGAAAAGAAAATCCTAATTGATTGTGATAACAATTTTATTCAATGGAAATACATAGCGCTTCTAGAGAAGCTGCAAACTAGCGAGGGCTTACATTTAGGGAATAAGTTACGTCGCGCTCATATTATTTTTGCCAAACAAAAAATGAAGGTTCGGCTTGCAGTTCAGTTACTTAGTGCATCAGTAGCCGATGCTATTGAGTATTGCGAAAAAAAGCTGAATCTTGAGGATTTTAAAGGTAGTCAGGCAACAGTTAAATTTATTAGAATTGTAAATAGCATTTTCGATATTTTAAACAGCAGAAACCTAGTAGCACCAGGTTATAAAAAAGCATTATGTCAAAAAAATATAGATCGATCTGCGGAATTTATCAATAGTGCAATTTTTTATCTTTCAAAGTTGAAATTATCTAATAATGAGCAAGTAATCATGTCTAACAGAAAAACTGGGTTTATTGGATTAATAATTTCATTATCAAGTTCTTTAGGATTGTACAAAGAACTTATTTCTGAGAGAAAAACATTACTGTACCTTCCGTTGTACAAGATTAGTCAAGATCGTTTAGAATTATTCTTTTCGTCAATTAGATCAAGAGGTGGCTGGAATAATAACCCAACCGCTCGACAGTTTCTAGCTGCTTACAAAAGGCTTCTGGTTCGAGCAGAAATTAGAGAGGGCGGTATGGGTAACTGTATTCCATTAGATCAAATCCCTATTCTAAGTAGTTCTACAAAAAATGTAAGGTCTGAAGATGTAATTAATAGTAGTTTATCGAACCATAGTTTAATAGACATAAATGAGCCTTCTGATGATCTAGAAACTATTTGGAAGGATCATGACTACATCATGAATGCACCTGTGATAAGTGAATGTTCATCCCAAATTGTGCAATATATTGCTGGTTATGTTTCGCACCAATTACAAAAAACAATAAAATGTGAAACATGTGTCACAGCATTGATTGGTACTAGAGATCGGTTTCTCAATTCCCTAATTGAATTTAAAAGCCACGGCGGTCTGACTTACCCATCAAATGATGTTATCAAGATATGTTTGAAATCGGAACATTTTCTGAGAGATAATGAAAATTGTATTCACACCAAACATTTTGTACCTTTGCTGATAAGCAAAATAATATCAAGTTTTCTAGGCACCCCTATTTTCAGCTGCTTAGAACGTCACGTATTAGAAAATGATGTAAATCATATATATTTGTTAATAAAAGCTGTATGCACAAAATACTTAAATATCAGAATCCATTTTATTGTAAAATCTCGATCACAACAGGACAATCCAGTTCGGAGCCAATTAACAAAAATGATTCTGTTTAAAGGGCAGTAAAATATTGGTAGTTTTTGACCTTCATGACTGTAATATTGACTGCCATCAATTGTAGGAGCAAGCGAAATGCCACGTTCCTACAAAAAATTTATTTTTGTTGAAGCACACAATACTGAGTTTCACCCAAACTTCCCCATAAGTAAATACATAACTGCAATAAATTAGAACTTACTGGAAGCAAGGGGTTAAGTGATAAAATAGAGTTGTAATTTCTATGTAAGTTATAGGACCTCACCTATATTGAATGAATTGTTCGTTTTTATTTACTAGCTAATCTAGGGGTCATTTTCTAATTTTGTAAATGTTTTGATTTTGGATAAGATTAAAGGACCTTTGTATTTCTAGCCCAAAACTTACTTTATTTCATGTCTGAGATAATTTTTATGTTTAACCCTCCAGCTTTTTCATTAATTATTGCCACCGTCGCAAAAAGAAGTTAAGTATAAAAAAGCCTCGTTGGAGTAATTAAAAATACTGCTCTTCAGTACACACTACAAACAGCAAGTAACAGCGTAACAGCAAGTAGATTTTTTCACTGCATATGGGGACTTCGAGATTGAAGGCATCAAATTCCTCAATCTCGTAAGCTAATCTATAATAATAAAAATGTTTTATTGCTGCTTCTGTTTACAGTATGTAATAGACAGTATTTTATATATAAACATAATGTCAATAAATATAAATATACTATAGGTATTATGTGTTCTTTAATAATAAAAAATTGATTTACTACAAACTACAAGCAGTTTTTTTCTTTCTGGGTAGAAGTATAATCGTGTCTTTCATCAGTCATATACTGCAAATGAACATAACATGTTCATGACTGAATAAAATATATACATTATCAATTTTTATATATTATTGGCCACAAAACAGCAGTCGAATGAAAATCACGGTTACGGTAATGTTAGTCACTTAAATTTTAATTGTGGATGGCGAAATTGGCCATATAGAAACCCTGAATAACAATATTTCATTAAATTTTATTTGAAAAAGATTATTTCTACAAATAGCTCAACCATAACGTTAATCCCATTAGTTACGCCACTGGGAATAGCGCTTTGGTGCCATTTGGTATCAGAAATGTCAGTCGCGGGTTCCGTCCTCTCTCTTTCCTTGTCTAAGGTTGACAGTTTTGGTTGGACAAACAAAACGCTGTATCATTCTGTATTCATCTCAACAGCGCAACGTTTTGAGACATTATGGCTTATGACACAAAATTATGTTTGCGTCTCAGGGTAACAACTGAACATAGAGTAGTAAACAAATCACTTCAGCATGACGTGTTCAAAACCTTTGACACTTCAGCCTCCAAACATTGCCAACTAACTGAAAATTCTTCCAATGTAACCCACGTTACAAACACTGCACTGCACTGTCCCATCTCGAAAAACTATTAAACTACACTCGAATATAGCATAGCAAGTCCCAATAAAGATTTTAGGCTTTTTGGGTAGAATCTGAAAATCCAAGGGATATGAAACTTTTCATCTTCGTTAAACGAGGCTGAGACTCAAAACAGCAGTTAGATTTGTAGTTAGCATCCTCAAATTATCTAAAAACACAAGATTTGGTCTTGATAGAGATCCCAATAAAAATTTTAGGTTTTTTGAGTAGAACCTGAAAATCCAAGGGATATGAAAATTTTCATCTCCCTTAAACGAGGCTGAAACTCAAAACAACAATCAAATTTGCAATCAGCATCCTGAAATTATCTCAAAACACAAGGTTTGGTCTTGATAGGGATCCTAATAAAAATTTTAGGTTTTTTGGGTAGAATCTGAAAATCCAAGGGATATGAAAATTTTCATCTCCGTTAAACGACGCTGAAACTCAAAACAACAGTCAAATTTGCAATCAGCATTCTCAAATTATCTAAAAATACAAGGTTTGGTCTTGATAGGGATCCTAATAAAGATTTTAGGTTTTTTGGGTAGAATCTGAAAATCCAAAGGATATGAAAATTTTCATCTCCGTTAAACGAGGCTGAAACTCAAAACAACAGTCAAATTTGCAATCAGCATCCACAAATTATCTGAAAACACAAGGTTTGGTCTTGATATGGATCCCAATAAAGATTTTAGGTTTTTTGAGTAGAATCTGAAAATCTAAGAGATATGCAAATTTTCATCTTCGTTAAACGAGGCTGAAACTCAAAACAGCAGTTAGACTTGTAATAAGCATCCTCAAATTATCTAAAAACACAAGGTTTGGTCTTGATAGAGATCCCAATAAACATTTTAGGCTTTTTGAGTAGAACCCAAAAATTTTCATCTCCGTTAAACAAGGCTGAAACTCAAAACAACAGTCAAATTTGCAATCAGCATCCTCAAATTATCTAAAAACACAAGGTTTGGTCTTGATAGGGATCCTAATAAAGATTTTAGGTTTTTTGGGTAGAATCTGAAAATCCAAAGGATATGAAAATTTTCATCTCCGTTAAACGAGGCTGAGACTCAAAACAGCAGTTAGATTTGTATTACTACAGTTACCAACAAATAGCGAATTCGATTTTACTGACCAAGCATAAAAGATGCACAAACAAAACAAACGATTGACAGTCGGGGTCTTACCGTAAATAAGTCGCATGAAAATTATATCGGCGTTGCCAGCTCCTCAAAATTTATGCAAGACTTCAGAATATACGTTTATGATGAAGAAATATGCAGTAACGCAGTAGAGGTCAACATATCTATTGATTTTGCTGTAATCATTCCTGAACCATCAAAATACAACGTACAATGGAATATTTCTGGATACTATAAAATTAAGACGATAATAAATAATTATGATTGCCGTATCTGGTGGTCAGTACGACAACGTAACAAAAGATGTCGGCCTATTAGAATTAGTTGTTTACTATTTCTATGTTCAGTTGTTACTCTGAGGTTTGTGAGTATTGACAGCCGAATTTTGCTGCGCTGCGCTGGGTGGATACGACGAAACAGTTGCTGGATATGAGTATCAAGAGCGCCACTGAACTGACAGTAAATCGCGAACGATGGCGAGCTATAGTTCTCAAAACTGTTGATAATATTCGTGTCGGCAATATTCTAGCTCCGACTTTGCATTTTGCACTAATGCATTTTACGAGTTCACAACATGTCTGTTAAGACATTGTGCCTATGATGATGAAACCTTAAATTAGTATCAACCAGCAAACTCAGGTTCTAGGCTTTGTCTACAATTTTAATGGGGTGACGATTTATTTTTAGGTTTGATTCCAGGAAAAGTGTATCGCTTTTCTTAATAAATACTATAGAGCTAAACACAAAGAAAGGCAGTGCCAATTTTAAACTAATAATACTATTTTCTCGCGATGAGTATACTCTAGTTTAAACAGTATGTCTAAAGACGGTCTCAAGCGGCCCACAGACGCTACGGAAATCCTCAGAGGAAAAACTGCATAGTCCTGGCCTGAAGGCCCTGGCACTTTGGCCTGAATACACCCTCCTTCACAGACGCTCAGGAAACCTTTCAGTTCAATCGAGTCCTGGCAAGGATGGCATCAAAAGACGGCCTGCGCAGGCGATCGAATGGTTTTTCAATTCCAAATCCGGCGGCCTGTACAGTCCGGCGAACCTCCACATACGCTCCGATAATCCTTGAGGCCAGGACAGTGCAGTTTTTCCTCTGAGGCTTTCCGGAGCGTCTGTGGGTCGCTTAACACTTCATTCAGTGTGCAGCTGCATTTTAAACGGGTCCAAAAATAGCCGAGTCACGAGACAATCCGCAAAAATGCATGATCTCTGAAGCGCAAACGCTGAATACCATTACTTACGGTCACGGTTAGATCCTCATCGCGGATGAATGAACGCTTACCTGAAACAAAAAGCTCTCATAAGTAAACGATCGCTACACCACAAATATTTACACTAACAACAACAAAAATGTATTAATTGCAGGTTATAAAACGGTATATTGTGGGTTATTTGCGTTGTAGTCGGCGATTAGGTAGGTGCGAACACATCATGCTGCCATCATAAATTCGATTACATCATAGTGAATGAATTGTGTGTACTTAGAAGTCGTAGCGAACATTGATCATTACTGACATTACATCCTTTATGTTATAGTTAAAAACGCAGGAGGGACATATCAAGATATTGAACGACGTCTACTAAAAGCAAGAAAAGCCTTTGATTGCCTTTAAAAGACCTATTTCAGACTTCCACTGTCTATAGAACTGAAGACGATTGAAGATAGTAAATCCATGGAAACGTTACACTCAAAATTGTATCGACAATGGAAGTCCGAAACAGGAGAATGTCGAATGAACAACTGTGGAAGATATGAGGGTTGAAGAAAGCTAACGGGATATACAGGGTGGGGCATAATAATCAAGTGTTTTTGAAATAATCATAAAATTATTTTTACTCTAAAAAAAATTACTGATAGTAGAACATAGCTGATAATAAACCATTTTGAAATATCTGAGTGCAAAAATTACATCTGTCATATGATGCACCCTTTCACGAAAATTGCACTCCATTGTTTCCAGCATGTCTCTGTTGATTTTTGAGAGATTCCATGGCGAATCGCTTCCTTCTCTGCGCCTAACGTACGGGGCTTGGCCCTTTAAACACGTGACTTGAGTTACCCTCATAGAAAAAAAATCACAAATTGATAAGTCAGGAGACCGAGGAGGTCATGAAATGCCACCAAACCTCGAAATTGAACGATTTGGAAACAGTTGGCGAAGAACAGCCATGGATGCTCTGACGGTGTGTGCCGTGGCCCCATCTTGCTGAAACCACAAATCTTTGATATCCACACCTCTTCTTTGCAATTCAGGTATGGAAAAGGTATTCACCATATGAATGTAACGTTCAGATGTTACTGTAGCGGTGACCCCATTTTCTCCAAAAAAATATGGGCCAATGATGCCACGCCATATGCCACGCGTTGTTCTAGCGTCTACCGCTCCATGATGGCACCGTACATTAACAAAGACTGATGGCAAGTGGCAAGTAAGAAACTGAAAGGGTTGGAGTCAAGGAATGGATTGTAATAAACCGCGCGCTCCTCCCTGTTCTAATATATGAATACTACTCAAACCACACTTGGTTTTCATGCCCCACCCTGTATAATTAAAACCTCTATACATTGATTTTACTGTTGCTTTTATAGATTTGTTCACTAGTGAAACAGCACAGAAACATAAAAAAAATTAGGGTTTGAAGAACCCCAAATAATCATGGTAGATTTTTAAAATTATTGTCAGTATCGTTATTAAAATAAGAAAGGGGAAAGTATGGGCTCCATACCCACTAAATTGTTGTTTTCGATTTGCCTTAGATAGACCTTTTTTGACGGTCGAGAAACAATCATGCACAAGCTCGTGGGGATGTGCAAAACTTTAAATATCACATAGGGTGAAATGGGTGTTCCATCTACACGGTAAGAGTGCCTTCAATGGTAAAATGGCACTCGTGTCGATGGACGTAAGCCATACAGGCATATATACATAATTATTCTACATGCTGACAGAAGATGCTCAAGTGCTTCTGGTGCCCATAAATTTACTATGAGGTTGAGAGTGTCAGACTTCAATCCACTAGACCAGATGTAGGCAATTGTAGTTAATGATGACATTTCTATTTTCTAAGATGTTTGTCACAATTTTTGTTGAGGCATTTTATGAAATTATATAATCAACAGTTTTTTCGCAAACGAAAAGTTACGAAGAATCTTTCGTGCTAAACCCAGTTATGCAAAAAGGGCAAAAATTCAGTGGGCAAGAAGGTAAGTGTAAAAATATTGTTTACACTTTAAATACGCAATTTTGCAAATATATTCACTGTTTTTAGATTTTTTGCGGTTAATACATCACTTTTCCAAAAAATAAGCTTCAATCGAGCATTATCAATACTCTCTCTAAACTTCAAGAAAATCCACCGCACGGAAACAGTAGTAATTGACAAAATGATAACAGACCCAGTGTATTTCCAAATGCTTTTATTTATATGTAAACCGGTATACTCTTGCGATGTCGTGTCCAGGTCTAATTTTAGTCCATGCGGTCAAATCGTGTGTATACATTTTGGGGGATATAAACGCATACTTGGCGGTCACGGATCTGCTTATACTTGCATACAGGGTAGACCATGGTACAAAGTGGAAGAACTAATTAAGGGATATCGACATCTCTATGGAAAGTCTTGTTTGAAATTTACCATGGGGCGTTCTTGATTGTAGTAGGGTTCCGCTTCGGAAACCTAGCACGTGCGTTTTGACGAGAAAACAAGGAAACACTAAGGCACACGCGCAATTGCTGGTCGAATTACCATTTTATAAATCTCAAATCTGATAGGCCTCTACCGAGATGTCGCAGAAATCAATTTGTGTACTATGGTATTACTTTTGATAATAAATACCATCATTTGCTTTAAAAAGAATGCATTAAACCTGAACCTAATAAGAACATTATAAAGAAAATTGTATTGCCAATTAAAATAATCTTTAACCAACCATAAATACGTCCAACTAAACCAATATTGTTTCCCCATCACATGGCTAACAGCAATATGGCAGCAATGTGTGATTCTTGGAACATGAGGTTCAGTCGATTGTAACATATGTTTTGTATTATAGTTTCACAGAAGATACACCTTACATGACAGTTGACGTCTATGCGAAAAACTTGCTTTACAGTCTCTAGTGAGAAAACAGACAACTAACAAAATATTGTTCTTAGCTCTCGAAATCAAAATAAACGCTACGAAGTAAACAGGTTTTTGAGGTTATCAGATCAGTGTACTGTCAGCATCATGCGTCAAGTATGAAACTCAAACGGGTCAGAATGATGCTATCAACGACATCATACTTTTAGCTATTGTTCTTCTTGGTCAGTGCTCACCGTGGTGCGAGTATACATGGTGTGCTCGCCAGCCGTACGAAATTGGGATCGATCTGCGCATTGCGTCAGCAACGAGATTTTTCGCGCGGGGAATTATTAGACGTCGTGATACCACGGCCCGTTTAATCGCGTTTTAAATAGAACCGCTAACGATTTTTGTTTAATTTACTTTGTATTCCTTATTTTGAGTTATAGAAGACTGAAATTTGTATACACAATGCCAAATTATGCAGTTGTCGGTTGTAAAAACCATAGTAAGATGAAAGAGCCAAATGTTAAATTCTATAAATTCCCGAAAAATTAAAATCTCGCAATGCAATGGAGTAATGTTTGCCGCCGAAAGGACGAAATTAATATGAAAAATGTTAATCATTTCACCAATTAGCATTAAACATTTATTAAAACTGAAATGTTTATGGTACATCCTCGGAAAATATTCACCTGTAGTATTTTCAATGAATAAATATGCAGAAGTAAGCAATGAATCGTGCCTACTTGAACCATTACAAGTGAAAAACTTAGTTTCGAGTAATTCTAACATCGAAGCTGATGACGTGTGCTTTACTCAGGAGTTTTTCAAGAACGTTCTTCTTGACAGCGATATTGTTGGGACAGAGAATGATTCAAATGATATTCATTTTTCCAACTTTACCTTTCAGAATCCAGATTATGACCTAAATAACTTTATTTGTGAAGAACGTGACCTTTTGTGTCAATTGGAAAAAAAATAAAATGCCAGACACGATTTCCAACGAGGGACTGAAATTTATTGACGGATATGTGGCCTACAGATTCAAAAACGAATATCCTAATCTAGCTTTGGGGGTGCAAACCAAATTTCATTCTTCTAATCGGGCCCCAGACTGGATTGAGTTTCTATCTAGAGTCAGTCTTGTATATCCAAGTGAGGAGACGATTAAAGTAGCTCGTTTTGGTTGAGATGGAGTTCGATAAATTCCATGGACAGTCGTGTTCTAAACAATCAAACATATTTAAACAATTATTAGAGATAGACCCCAGTGGAAACCATCAAACAATTTCCTGACAAAATAATATTATATCTAATACGAACGAGAATATACGTCAGGCTCAGACATTTAAACAAAAGGATTAGTTTCGAAAATTGTAGGCGTAAACTTAGGGAAAAAATGACCAAATTTACCAATAAATAATACATTTTTGTAAAAAAAGTTGTTAAATTGCCTATTTTACACTTCTCTATAACATAATTGTCAAATAATTGGCTATTGAACTCCTTTAATCTATCACTTTGAAATTAAAATATAATCCATCATGTGGTATTCCCGCTAGTTCGCCGACAGAAATCTCGTTGCTGACGTCACAGCGTGCCGGCGCTCGGACGGCTGCATGCGCGTGAGCACACCATGTTTATTTACATCACACTATGGTGCTCACGACGTCACGATCTTGGCGGTGAGAATTTGGCGGTAAATTTATACGTTAAAAAACGATTTTTAGAGCCATTTTATTTATACCTTGTACCACAATTGTTGGCACTCACTCCTTGCGGATATCTAAGTGGTTTGAACACTAGATGGAGGATTAGAGACTTTCATGCACAGTTAATGCTAACCCTGATCTTATAACAGTTTGCGAATCTGTGATGGTTTTATTAGAAGGGCGTCTAACAATATTACTTTTGCTCAGTTGGCACTTGTTTGGTGCCATCAATTGTGATAACAAGTTATAATGATGGATATCTTTGTCGAGCAAATATTTAACAGAATCTTTCACTGGTGTACAAGTGACATTCGCTGCGATCTCAGTACGAGTGCCGCGACGGAGAAACGATAAGAAACCAGGTAAAAATTTGGTTCACCCTATACGCGAGGTTGTGGGTGTAGGCGAAACCCCCCAATTGACCGGAATTGCTTTGGTGGCGTCACGATTTTCGACAAGAATTCGGGAATAATTGAACGTGTGGCAGCCGCCCAGCCAAGACATGACAGCCAGTCCAATAATGGCGGCAAATTACACGACCGTCTGACGTCGCCGTCGCGGCAATTTGCCGGGTAGGTACTCGCCTCGGTCTCGGTCTCGACCAAGGTGTGCATTATTTAGTTAACGCACTCCATACTCAGTTGAGGAGGAGGCTGTCGCTGTGTGATTAAGCCGTTCTCTTAACGATACTCGCCGACGATAACGTGTGGACGACGCTCACCACCTCGGGTCATTATAAAAAATTATGCTCTCGTGGGTGGGGGATCCGGGTCAGTCTGCTGTGGGAATTTCGCACAACCATAGACAGGGCATGTTTAATATCATACAGGGTATCCCATAATTCAGTCACACGGTGTTAATGAATGAAAGAAGTGCATAGGACTACAGGCGGGCCTATCTGCACCTCTCCTTGGTCTAGTTTCCAATTCCAGCCCTCATCGCAAAGGTGAAGATCGCTGTGGGTCCTGCCCATAACATATGTCTTCAGGTTCACACGTCGGATTGCTTACCACCCCCATTACATACAATTGACGTCTGAAGGCGTTATGGCCAGATAGCAGACTCATAAGCAACCTTAGCCGGCCTCTGTCCAATGAGAGAAACTGTCCCACCTTGGCCAAAGGTCCTCTAGCTTGACAGAGATATCTAGAGATTCCTCTCCATTTCATAAGATGTTGATTTTGCACGCACGCCTCTGTTTTCTTTCAGATGGTCCATCATGCTAACCCCACAACCAGCTCAGGGCCTAGGAAATTATTTCTCGACTCTCACCTTGCGAGCACGTCCGCCGTTTCATTTTCGCAAACTCGGCACTTGATGTCTTGCAGAAATGTCATCCAAGACCTTTCTACATTGCACAGCAAGCCTAAATGTAAATCTGCAACCACGCAATCACTTAATGCTTTCGATGCTGCTTGGCGGTCAGAGCAGATGGTGATCCGCTTCATAATAGGTCCCTCAATTTCGTGAATACGAGAGGTACAAGCAAAAATCGCATATATTTCTGCTTGATGTACCGTAGTGTATCCTCCAACAACGAGGGAGAGCTTTATTCTGTGAGAGTGAAGGAGGATTTGACGTTTTAAGACGTCAATCTAGAGAACTATTTATTATTAGTCATTTTCAGTTTTTAAGATGTGTTGAGACAGTGAAGATGAATTTTGATTGTTGCATAATTCAACACTGCGCGTTGTACTGGCGACAGATGTGCTGTTCTGGAAATACATGTTCTAGGATCAGTATCTGATGTTGTCGAAATGATGGATACAAGTCCACACGTTACCGGGTGGCTTCACTGCTCTGTTCCGTTGCGCTCCGTCGTCACCGCGTCACTGGAGCGTAGCTGTCCATATATTTTACACATGCAACGGAAAGGTGGCTCCACTGCGGTCTCCGTTGCTGGATGCGCATTTTTAACGGATCGACGCGCGAGAGCCAAAGTGGGGAGCAAGGCGATACGCTGCTGGGCCGGCAGGGTTGCCGCTACTATTACAATTGTAATTTGATCTATTACGAACGATTCAGATAATTTGAATTTTTTCACTCTTTTTTTTGACTATTGCTATTGAGTAGCATCTGAGTGAAGATAAGAACCGAACGATATCTTTTTCAGAAAAATGACTACGGGAGTCTATCTATGTATGGTTAGGCTGCATTTTAAAAATAATGCCTTTATTCAGGGTGTTTAATAAACAAAACATATTTAGATATTGAACATGGCGGAATAGTTATTTTCAACGCATTTGTACAATGATATTATCAAATCAAAGAGCTTGTTAAGAGCAGCTCGGAAAATAATGTGACGTCATTCTAAATCAAATATGGCGGAACATCTAAGGTGGCGCAATAATATTTTTTAGCACTTCTAAAATATAGGTATCAAATGAAAGGGTTTGTTGCTAGTAACTCGAAGCCAAGGCGGCGGAGCTTGTCGATGACGGCCGAACAGCCCACGAACTAACAGTTGATCGGGTCATGGCCGCGAAAGCCTTACACAATACAATAACTAATTTATTGCAAAAAAATTATTATTCATAATTCACTAACATAGAAAATATTTGTTTTGCTCTAAAAATCATAAATTTTGCACTCAGAACGACTTATACTTGTATTACATGCATTTTTAAACAGGCACAAACGCGTGACTTTTGGAATTCTGAATGAATTGTATCAAAGTTTTTACCAAAATGCTAAAATATTTAAAAAAAAAATTCGAAAATACTACTACTCAACTTCGTTAATTCCACAAAATAATAAAATCAAATATTATAATTTCAATTCTTCAATAAAACAAATGAATTATTTTGATCCTTAATCTTCACTTAAAGTGCTAACATTATAATTTACAAAATTTCAATTTTTTTAAAAATCTTGTATGAGTTCATTTTCTTGAATTATCCATTGAATAAAAAAAATAATTATATTGTGCAACTTTGATAACGCTAGAGTTTTTTCCCACTTTTTAAATTTTGCCGCCCTAGAATATATGGCGCCCTGGGCACTAGCCCCGACTGCCACGCCACTGATGACATACCTATATATTGATATCAACAAAATTCATGAAAGACATTAAATTATGTTACAATTATCAATCATGATCCGAGTGCGCTTTTCAGAAAAATAATATGCTACAATTCGATAATTATGCTACATCTGGCATCGCCGCGCGACGTGCACTGCTTCGACGTCGTCCGTCGCCGACGCGCCAGTGGAGCCTACCATGCGCTGCTCCGTTCGGTCGACGCAGCGCAACGGAGCAATGGAGCCGGGCCGTTAGCCGGACACAGATCCTTTGAACCTGTATAGCATATAACAAATAGCGTGGACCCTGATCACACGATACAAGCACTTAATCTATTTTATGGTCTGTGGAATAGATCGGTATGACAACTTTGGACATGCACAACTGTAATAACCGCTTTTGACTCGCGAGAAATAGTTGCTGCTCCAAATTGCCGCGAGCGGTAACTTCGGCTTCACGCGCTACAATAATGTGCATCCACTTGAAATAAGGTAAGATATATAAATCGCCTCCGTACCTCGTCGCTCTACAAAGTTTTCCTTTTGACTACGCTACTGGTCCGGTAGCGCTCCAACAAAGAGCAGTCACTTGTCAACGCGCGGCGTCATTTCTCCCGGCTGCATTGGCGGCGGCGCGGCGTTGCGATCCCGGTGACGACGGCGATTTTAACGAGCATTGTGCCTCTCTCTTAATAGAACTCATATTGCGGAATAATTTAATGGCAGGCAGCGATAGACGCGGAGGACTCGTTGGAGTTGGACGAGTTGGAGGAGGTGGAGGCGGTAGAGGAGGACGAGAAGGAGTCGCAGCACACACGCAGTCGGCGGACATGCCGTTCCTTCTCAGGTCCGCCGCCGGAACAAAATGCGCAATTAGAGCGGCAGCCCGGAAACGGAGCAAAAAGTCGCACGTGCATGCACCTACCCGGAAGAAACGGAGATCGTTATATATTATGCGGGAGATGCAAGCAGTGTTGTTGTTGGGCTGAAGCAAAGTGCACTTTATCAGAGTCTCACAATGAATTATACTGCCTCTAATATTCTCACGCAAACGTTTAAAAATTAATAATCTAGAAGAGCATGGCTTATCTGAGCAGTTGACCTTCTTTCCGAAGGCCTAGTGGGTTGAAGTCTGAGACTGAGGGCTTTATAATGGCTTACCGAGACGGTGTGTTTAACACCTTGGTATACAGCAATAGGGTTATTGGTGTAGATGTAGAGCTTGGTGACAGGCGCCAGACACTCTTACGGATCTCTTGTCGGCGTGTAAGATGTACGCTGAGTCGGCTTACGTCAATCGGCACAACACGGCTCTATGAGTGCTTTATTAACATGTAAGGCCTTCATACGGTATCAATGAGACACCTGTGCTGCCATACGCTCCAGGGGATATAGAGTCTATCGTGGAGAAGGAGAGATTTACTGGAACTACTCTTTTTCCCACGCTCGAGCTTGTACAGGCAAACAAGCCCGACATATTCCTCCTCGACTGCCAACAGAAGAGGATGTTCGTTATAGAGTTTTCGGCACCTGCCGAGGTGAACATCGTCTCTAAGGAGGAGGAAAAGCGGACCAAATATCAGGAGGTACTCGGACAACTTCGCAAGCTCTGGCCAGACAACACTGTTAGTCTGGTGGTAATGGACATTGGATCCCTAGGTGGAATGAGGAATATGCTGCTCTCTGTACTGCGCGCAATACCGGTGTGCCGTGCGGCGGCGCACATCTTAGCCGCTAGAATGCAGAGGGCAGTCACCCTTGGGTCGCTTCGTCTACTTAAGGCACATGATTCGCGGACCCAGTGATTGCTCACCTCACGGTGTGAGGAGTAGTCACTGGGTAATGGAACAGTAGCTCGGTGTGGAGTCCGCGCTACACCGTTTTGTTATAGTGAATGTCTTTCGGTGAATACTCACATAATCAGATTATGGGATGTATCAAACAACTGATAGCACTCTGGAAGACCCGCTTCACAATAACAGTGAAAATCAGGACGGAGAAAGAGTAAGGGGAATTAAGTATTTGGGGTGCTGGCTGAATGACACATAGAATCCTGATGAAGTGATTAAAAGCAGAATTCAAATAGCCAGAAATAGTTTCCTTCAAAATGAAAACGATACTCTGTAACCGAGATATAAGACTGGCTACTGGATGGCGAGCAACAAAATGCCATATACTGTCTACATTATTATACAGAGTTGAGGGATGGACATTAAAAGCACGGAGCATGTCACGTTAGGATTCTTGTGAAATGTGGCTATACAGACTCTTATTGAGGATATCATGGACCGAGCGAGTAACAGACAGTAGGGTAGTATAAAGAATGAATAAAGAGCAGGTACTTTCAACCACGATGAAACGAATAAAATCAGCTTATTTTCGCCATATTTTTAGAAACAGCAATCAAAATTTTATACAGCTGATCGTTAGGGGAGGAACCGAAGGATGACAAGAAATCGAGCGTAAAAGGTTCTCCTGGCTTCGGAACTTACCTCAGGGGTTTAATATAAGAGAAGCCTGTACAATACTACCATTTATCACAAGACAGAGAAGGATTCCAAATGATGGTCGCCAACCTCCGTTGCGTTTAAGGTACTAAAATAAGAAGCTGAGCATTCCTTGTTCCACAGGTGTTCTAGCTCTCAGAGATGCTACCACTTGTATGCCCATTTGCACCAACTCTTCTAAGGAAGCCTTAAATGTTAAGCATCCTTAAATCATGCTTATGTAGAATATTTCATTGCACCAACATTTAAGGAATACTCAAAGTCTCCTTAAACCTTCCTTAATAAAGTGCTCGGTTTTAGCGACTTAAACACGACTTACCTGCTTTTTGCATTTAATTGTAGCATCATTGTGATCAGGTGCTGTCTTTTTATCGTGATTATGAAAGATTTTGATTTATTTAGAATACGACATGGAAGTTGTCGATATCGTGGAGTGCGGAGTATGAAATTCCTAGAAGTATTGAATTCCTAGGCGTATTTACCACAGGCCAAACTACTTTGAGGAGCTAGATGAATTAAGCTTTTTCAAAAGGTTTAGGCTTTAGGCAAAAATACTGTGGCATGTATATCTTGTTTGCATTCACTCATTTTTCTTTTTTTGAAATATATATTCCAATGTACAGAAACGGTAAGGTTAACTTCAATACTTTAAACTTCAACCTCCAATCTCCAATCCAATCCAACCCAAGGAACCACGGACACGAACACAATATACAAAATAGGAGTGACAAAACAGAAAATAGGCGTGACAGAACCAGCGTTGCCACACACAACAAGTACTTAACTAAGTAAGGTTAGATTGACGTGGGTGCAAACGATTGGAACTTTAAAGTCATCTTAAATGTTGAGGTTTCCTTTGTTAATCGTTCCTTAAATGAAAGTTTGTGCAACTGGGCATTAAAGCTTGACTGACAGACCATCTTTTTAGTTGGTTCATGAATTATTATCCACAGTAACACTACATATATAAAACCCATTGCGAGCACTATTGCAGCTATACAACGAAGTATTGAGCAAATAAGAAAATCATATACTACATACAGTTAATCACATAACCGTCTCACCATCCAGTAAAGCAACAACGAGGTATAGAAAGAATAGAGCCGGCGGCTGAACCGTGGGAACCTCGTCCTTTCGGAGATGGTGGTAATTTCGTCTGGTTGCTAAATATGTAATTTGCGCGCGGTGCCGGTGGAACCAAACCAAGCAGGCCGTGGCACGGCGTTGGGGTCCTGGCCGCCAGGGCCGAAGCGTTAAAGCAACGCCGGGCGGCCCCACTGGTCGCTTGCTTGCCGGCTTGCCGCTATAAGATGTCAATTAAAGGCCTGCCAAGCCGACCATGTAAACACTCCGCCGCAAACACGTAATTATCTGATTAGCGGACAAAGAGGTGATGACGTACACCGCAACCAGTGCTCTAGCCATCGCCAGCTGACGGATTTGCTCTGGACTCGATACAGGTTGTAAATATGGATTGTTCCGGAATGATTGTGTATGATTATTTAGCTTGAAAAGGTAAGACCAGATATTTCACCCTGACAGGAGGTAAGATACCGATTTTAGATATTTAGGTTAAACCTTAAGATCTGAGGGTCTGAACATTTTTGATCTTCTTCACTTGAGGCTGAAACTCAAAACAACGTATGGATTTGAAATTGGCACCCTTAAACTATATACGATACGAGTTTTCGTCCTGATAGGAAACCAGATAACGATTTTAGATTTTTAGGGCGAACTTGAAGATCTGAAGGTCTCTAAATTTTTGATCTTCTTAACCTGAGGCTGAAACTCAAAACAACGGCCGGATTTGAAGTTGGCACCCTTAAACTATATACGATACGAGTTTTCGTCCTGATTGGAAGCCAGATAACGATTTGAGATTTTTTGGGTGAACTTGAAGATCTGAAGGTCTCTAAATTTTTGATCTTCTTAACCTGAGGCTGAAACTCAAAACAACGGCCAGATTTGAAATTGGCACCCTTAAACTATACACGATACGAGTGTTCGTCCTGATTGGAAGTCAGATAACGATTTGAGATTTTTAGGGTGAACTTGAAGATCTGAAGTTCTCTAAATTTTTGATCTTCTTAACCTGAGGCTGAAACTCAAAATAACGTTAGGATTTGAAATTGGCACCCTTAAACTATACACGATACGAGTGTTCGTCCTGATAGGAAACCAGATAACGATTTTGGATTTTTAGGGCGAACTTGAAGATCTGAAGGTCTCTAAATTTTTGATCTTCTTAACCTGAGGCTGAAACTCAAAACAACGTATGCATTTGAAATTGGAACCCTTAAACTATACACGATACGAGTTTTCGTCCTGATTGGAAGCCAGATAACGATTTGAGATTTTTAGGGTGAACTTGAAGATCTGAAGGTCTTTAAATTTTTGATCTTCTTAACCTGAGGCTGAATCTCATAACAACGGCCGGATTTGAAATTGGCACCCTTAAGCTATATACGATACAAGTTTTCGTCCCGATTGGAAGCCAGATAACGATTTGAGATTTTTAGGGTGAACTTGAAGATCTGAAGGTCTCTAAATCTTTGATCTTCTTAACCTGAGGCTGAAACTCAAAACAACCTATGGATTTGAAATTGGAACCCTTAAACTATACACGATACGAGTTTTCGTCCTGATTGGAAGCCAGATAACGATTTGAGATTTTTTGGGTAAACTTGAAGATCTGAAGGTCTCTAAATTTTTGATCTTCTTAACCTGAGGTTGAAACTCAAAACAACGTATGGATTTGAAATTGACACCATTAAACTATACACGATACGAGTTTTCGTCCTGATAGGAAACCAGATAACGATTTTAGATTTTTAGGGCGAACTTGAAGATCTGAAGGTCTCTAAATTTTTGATCTTCTTAACCTGAGGCTGAAACTCAAAACAATGGCCGGATTTGAAGTTGTCACCCTTAAACTATATACGATACGAGTTTTCGTCCTGATTGGAAGCCAGATAACGATTTGAGATTTTTAGGGTGAACTTGAAGATCTGAAGGTCTCTAAATTTTTGATCATCTTAACCTGAGGCTGAAACTCAAAACAACGCATGGATTTGAAATTGGAACCCTTAAACTATACACGATACGAGTTTTCGTCCTGATTGGAAGTCAGATAACGATTTGAGATTTTTAGGGTGAACTTGAAGATCTGATGGTCTCTAAATTTTTGATCTTCTTAACCTGAGGCTGAAACTCAAAACAACGTATGGATTTGAAATTGGAACCCTTAAACTATACACAATACGAGTTTTCGTCCTGATTGGAAGTCAGATAACGATTTGAGATTTTTAGGGTGAACTTGAAGATCTGAAGGTCTCTAAATTTTTGATCATCTTAACCTGAGGCTGAAATTAAAAACAACGCATGGATTTGAAATTGGAACCCTTAAACTATACACGATACGAGTTTTCGTCCTGATAGGAAACCAGATAACGATTTTAGATTTTTAGGGCGAACTTGAAGATCTGAAGGTCTCTAAATTTTTGATCTTCTTAACCTGAGGCTGAAACTCAAAACAATGGCCGGATTTGAAGTTGTCACCCTTAAACTATATACGATACGAGTTTTCGTCCTGATTGGAAGCCAGATAACGATTTTAGATTTTTAGGGCGAACTTGAAGATCTGAAGGTCTCTAAATTTTTGATCTTCTTAACCTGAGGCTGAAACTCAAAACAACGTATGGATTTGAAATTGGCACCATTAAACTATACACGATACGAGTTTTCGTCCTGATAGGAAACCAGATAACGATTTTAGATTTTTAGGGCGAACTTGAAGATCTGAAGGTCTCTGAATTTTTGATCTTCTTAACCTGAGGCTGAAACTCAAAACAACGTATGGATTTGAAATTGGCACCATTAAACTATACACGATACGAGTTTTCGTCCTGATAGGAAACCAGATAACGATTTTAGATTTGTAGGGCGAACTTGAAGATCTGAAGGTCTCTAAATTTTTGATCATCTTAACCTGAGGCTGAAACTCAAAACAACGGCCGGATTTGAAGTTGGCACCCTTAAACTATATACGATACGAGTTTTCATCCTGATTGGAAGCCAGATAACGATTTGAGATTTTTAGGGTGAACTTGAAGATCTGAAGGTCTCTAAATTTTTGATCATCTTAACCTGAGGCTGAAACTCAAAACAACGCATGGATTTGAAATTGGAACCCTTAAACTATACACGATACGAGTTTTCGTCCTGATTGGAAGTCAGATAACGATTTGAGATTTTTAGGGTGAACTTGAAGATCTGATGGTCTCTAAATTTTTGATCTTCTTAACCTGAGGCTGAAACTCAAAACAACGTATGGATTTGAAATTAGAACCCTTAAACTATACGCAATACGAGTTTTCGTCCTGATTGGAAGTCAGATAACGATTTGAGATTTTTAGGGTGAACTTGAAGATCTGAAGGTCTCTAAATTTTTGATCATCTTAACCTGAGGCTGAAATTAAAAACAACGCATGGATTTGAAATTGGAACCCTTAAACTATACACGATACGAGTTTTCGTCCTGATTGGAAGTCAGATAACGATTTGAGATTTTTAGGGCGAACTTGATGATCTGATGGTCTCTAAATTTTTGATCTTCTTAACCTGAGGCTGAAACTCAAAACAACGTATGGATTTGAAATTGGCATCATTAAACTATACACGATACGAGTTTTCGTCCTGATAGGAAACCAGATAACGATTTTAGATTTTTAGGGCGAACTTGAAGATCTGAAGGTCTCTAAATTTTTGATCTTCTTAACCTGAGGCTGAAACTCAAAACAACGTATGGATTTGAAATTGGCACCATTAAACTATACACGATACGAGTTTTCGTCCTGATAGGAAACCAGATAACGATTTTAGATTTTTAGGGCGAACTTGAAGATCTGAAGGTCTCTAAATTTTTGATCTTCTTAACCTGAGGCTGAAACTCAAAACAACGTATGGATTTGAAATTGGCACCATTAAACTATACACGATACGAGTTTTCGTCCTGATAGGAAACCAGATAACGATTTTAGATTTTTAGGGCGAACTTGAAGATCTGAAGGTCTCTGAATTTTTGATCTTCTTAACCTGAGGCTGAAACTCAAAACAACGTATGGATTTGAAATTGGCACCATTAAACTATACACGATACGAGTTTTCGTCCTGATAGGAAACCAGATAACGATTTTAGATTTGTAGGGCGAACTTGAAGATCTGAAGGTCTCTAAATTTTTGATCATCTTAACCTGAGGCTGAAACTCAAAACAACGGCCGGATTTGAAGTTGGCACCCTTAAACTATATACGATACGAGTTTTCATCCTGATTGGAAGCCAGATAACGATTTGAGATTTTTAGGGTGAACTTGAAGATCTGAAGGTCTCTAAATTTTTGATCATCTTAACCTGAGGCTGAAACTCAAAACAACGCATGGATTTGAAATTGGAACCCTTAAACTATACACGATACGAGTTTTCGTCCTGATTGGAAGTCAGATAACGATTTGAGATTTTTAGGGTGAACTTGAAGATCTGATGGTCTCTAAATTTTTGATCTTCTTAACCTGAGGCTGAAACTCAAAACAACGTATGGATTTGAAATTGGAACCCTTAAACTATACGCAATACGAGTTTTCGTCCTGATTGGAAGTCAGATAACGATTTGAGATTTTTAGGGTGAACTTGAAGATCTGAAGGTCTCTAAATTTTTGATCATCTTAACCTGAGGCTGAAATTAAAAACAACGCATGGATTTGAAATTGGAACCCTTAAACTATACACGATACGAGTTTTCGTCCTGATTGGAAGTCAGATAACGATTTGAGATTTTTAGGGCGAACTTGATGATCTGATGGTCTCTAAATTTTTGATCTTCTTAACCTGAGGCTGAAACTCAAAACAACGTATGGATTTGAAATTGGCACCATTAAACTATACACGATACGAGTTTTCGTCCTGATAGGAAACCAGATAACGATTTTAGATTTTTAGGGCGAACTTGAAGATCTGAAGGTCTCTAAATTTTTGATCTTCTTAACCTGAGGCTGAAACTCAAAACAACGTATGGATTTGAAATTGGCACCATTAAACTATACACGATACGAGTTTTCGTCCTGATAGGAAACCAGATAACGATTTTAGATTTTTATGGCGAACTTGAAGATCTGAAGGTCTCTAAATTTTTGATCTTCTTAACCTGAGGCTAAAACTCAAAACAACGTATGGATTTGAAATTGGCACCATTAATCTATACACGATACGAGTTTTCGTCCTGATAGGAAACCAGATAACGATTTTAGATTTTTAGGGCGAACTTGAAGATCTGAAGGTCTCTAAATTTTTGATCATCTTAACCTGAGGCTGAAACTCAAAACAACGGCCGGATTTGAAGTTGGCACCCTTAAACTATATACGATACGAGTTTTCATCCTGATTGGAAGCCAGATAATGATTTGAGATTTTTAGGGTGAACTTGAAGATCTGATGGTCTCTAAATTTTTGACCTTCTTAACCTGAGGCTGAAACTCAAAACAACGTATGGATTTGAAATTGGCACCATTAAACTATACACGATACGAGTTTTCGTCCTGATAGGAAACCAGATAACGATTTTAGATTTTTAGGGCGAACTTGAAGATCTAAAGGTCTCTAAATTTTTGATCCTCTTAACCTGAGGCTGAAACTCAAAACAACGACCGGACTTGAAATAAGCAACCTCAAACTATATACCATACGAGTTTTCGTTTCAATAGGAAGTCAGATAACAAATTTAGATATTTAAGGTGAACTTGAAGATCTGGGGGTCTGAAAATGTTCGATATTCTTTAGCTGAGGCGGAAACACAAAATAACGTCCGGATTTGAAACTGGTACCCTCAAACCATACACGATACGAGTTTTCGTCCTGACAGGAAACCAGATGCCGATTTTAGATATTTAGATCTTTACTTGAGGCTGAAAGTCAAAACAACGGCCTGATTTGAAATTGGCACCTTCAATCTATGAGTTTTCGCCCTGATAGGAAGTCAGATAACGATTTTAGATATTGAGGGGGAACTTGAAGATCTAAGTTCTGCCCTTTGATATGGGTCAAATCATGGTATGTAAACAACATTGAGGCAAATGATGAGACTTGCTTGGACTATTAGGATGTGCCAATCATGGCGCAAAACAAAATTTGCAATTTCTCACGGTTTCTCCATGTAAAAAAGGAGCAATAGGATAGCAGACCTTCTGTGGGCTTGAGACCACGAGTGTGCCTTAATCTCTAGTGACACCTGACAGAATTGGTTTAAAAAGTGATTTCGGAAGATGGAGAGGCGTATTGCATGTAGGGGAAATAACTTTGAAAAAAATGAAATAAATAAAGCAGTAATGAGAAAATTTCGTTGTAACCTTTTTAGATGGGCTGCACGATGTGTTTTTTTATTTCATGCTCTCATCCACTTGTGGATTTCTCAACTAACATTCCTGCCACAGAATTTCGGAAGAAGTCAACAGCCGGCGGGATTCGAACCCACGACCTTCAGATTGGCACTCCGGCGAGACAGAATAACTTTTGCTATACAGGGTGTAACTTTTAAGGATGTCCACACCTATATTACCGTGTAGATCTTGCTGAGCTGATTATTTTCCAATAAGCAACATGGGTCCGGAAACGAACCGTTTCAGAAATAGCGCTACCGGAAGTAGTCCTTTCCGACGCCTGAAGTTAGGCAATTAATTCGACGCCTTGCGGCCAGTAGCGTGGCCGGCGCGGTCTCCGGATCTCAATCCCCTGGATTTTTTCCTGTGGGGTCACCTGGAAGCACTTGTCTACCAAGGGGGTGCACCGCACACAGCAAGAGCTGATTGCACGCATCATTGCAGCAGCTGGAGACGTCAGGGAGCAGCCACAGGTAATCAACGCTGTCACTGCATCGGTCATCCATCGAGCCAGATTGTGCGAGCAAGAAGGCGATGGCTACGTGGAGCCTCTCCTTCACTGATTTTTGACTGATTTCGGTGTTTTCTGTTGTTGTTTTTTTGCAATGTTTTTTTTTTGTTTTGTTTGTTTGGTTTACTTTTGACATTTTGGCCATGACGATTAAATGATGACAAGCCGAATCTGTCTTAGGAGCTGATCCGTAACCCCCTCTCTCCTCTGCCAATTACGAGGCGTTGAATGAATTGCCTAACTTCAAGCGTCAGCAAGGATAACTGTCGGTAGCGTTATCTCCGTAAGGGTTCGTTTTTGGACCCATGTTGCTTATCGAAAAATGATCAGCTGAGCGAGATCCACATGGTGGTATAGGTGTGGACATCCTTAAAAGTTACACCCTGTATAGGTACGGTTCCTAGTTTTCCTGCGCTATTCCTCCAAATTGTTATTCCTGATATGCCGGGGTATGAACAGGCGCTGGCGCTGAGAAAACACCGGGCATATTTTCGGAATAGAAACGATCCGATTATCGGACAATTTCCAGATAAAATGCGCGGGACGACGCGACGGCAGCTTCAGCGCCGACTGCGACTGGCATGAACGTGCCATCATAATTACGGGGATTTATATTATTCGATTAAAATATAAATGAAGGCAGCTACCGAGAATGTAAATGCGCTTTCAGCCCACCATGAATATTAATGGCGATTATTGTTTATGAATAGGTTTAGTGCATGCCGGATCGATTAGAATATTCATTTATTCTAACGAAGCATTTTTACGGATATTGCCAGGCATATTTGACAGTCACGGCGGATTGACGGCACTAGGACGGCACCGGAAGTTCGCTAGACGGGTTTATTGCGATGGAAGTGGTGACGATCGACAGGCAATTTTGTAGGTTCACCAAATCCTAGACTCGGCGATTGTAAATTGCAGCGATGGTCATTAATTCTTAATCCGGGATATGAAAATTGCAGCGGCTGGTTATTTTTCCATTTCAGGTAAACATGTAAATTGCAGCGGACGACCCTCCGTTAGAGATAGATGAGATAGTAATTACTCAACCTGCTGATGTAAGGGTGTCTTGATATGCAGACTATTTAGTCGAAAATTATATATCGGGGGATTCTGAGTTTCCTCCAGAAATTTAGGCAGAACACTATGCCAACACATCTCGCACTACCAATGCCTGTGAATCATTTCATGCGCACTTCAACGAGAATTTTTATAACAGCCGTCCATCATTGTTTATTTTTGTACAGTCTTTGATAAATACTCAAACAGGCACATACATTTAAATGAATAGTGTCAGAATAATGCACGCTCCAAATGCAACAACTAAAAAGACGCAAGATTTTTTGAATCTTACTCAATGAAAATAAGATAAGTAGATTAGAATATATAAAAAGTGTATATCATTTGTATGGTGAGAACCTTAATTAGTAATTATGGTTTTTATGTGTATATTTATGTAAGACAGTTTAAGAACATGTTTGTACATAAAGTTATGTGTTATTAACAATTAACAATTTAGAAAAATATAATTTTCTTTCAATGTCAATAGTTTTTGTTTTATTATCAACTTTTCTAACAAAAGAATAGTTTCAATCTGGAAAAAAACGGCACATTGGGTATATTATCACCTTCCGAAAACTGCAAAAAAGTATGAAAACTGTTACAATAATTGTTGATATTGTCGAAATTGCCTAAAATAATGGAAATCTGTATCAAGAAATTAACTTTTCTAGTTAAGCTGTAGTTAGTTAAATAGAGAATTGCAAAATCTCTATAACAATAAGTGCGAACAAAATTTTGGGTTTGTAATTTAAAAAAGTCATTATGATGTCATATAGTTTTCAAGATCACTAACAGAAGTAGGTAAGTGAATTCCACCAAATTGTTGCTTCAGATAAAAATTAATTTGACCTTCACATAATATCATTTTTATATAATATTTTGCTATACAAATCCAAATTAATTTTTAGAATACCTCCAAACAGGTAGACTAACCCTAATTCATCGCCTGCGGCTACGCCGATAAGGGATCCCCGCTGCAATTTTCAACATCTTTTATGGTCACATTTGTTCTATATTGTTTAACTTGGAAACTATACTGAATTGATTTCAATGAAATTTCAACACAGTATTATCATCTTGGCGAGGGTGGAAAATGCTTACGATTTTTAGAAATTGTTTGAGTGGCGGCTGCAATTTGCATCCACCCCCTAGACTCGATCCTGTAGACTTAAAATCTTAAGTCACGGAGTCGCGTCAGGTAACCATACATCTTTTTCATTTTTGTACAGAAAAAACTAATAGACAAGAAACTTTAAATTCTCAGTATGACAGGTCCTGTACCTGTATCTGTTCTTGTTTAGATTCATTTGTTAAAATTATTATTAGACATGATATTTCCAGTAATCATAACTTGGAAATGTTTAACTTGATTGTCATGAACTTTCGATGCCTTTTACAAAGAATTTATGGAAAGTATTGAGTCGATCTATTTATCTCCCTTATTTTGTAATTAAATTTTTTTCATTTTTTTAACATACAACAACTCATCTTGTTGGGATTAAAAAGAATAATAATTTACACCCTGGTGTGATCGAAAACAACCGACACAATGTTTTTTTACGTCCCACACCAATAGGTAAGGGGAGTAGATAATTTTCGATTTTGAGACAATACGATTTTTGGGCGTTTTATTCTACATAACGAAAATCCACGTCACTTATTTCCGTCGGCCTGTGTGTCTGTCGGTCGGTCTGTCTGTCTGTTGGCGATTTTCTAATGACGTAATCTCAGTAATCGCTTCATAGATTTTGATGAAATTTGGGTAGCGATATGCTATGGGGTCGTAGTATATAATGCTATAATTGTGAAAATCGGTGCAATAGCAAAAAGCAAGAAATGTTAAATATTCCTCAATCTTCGTTTTTAGGGTTCCTGATCATTTTCTACTTCTATTGGGTGGGGGTGAAATTGGGATGGTTGGAGGGTGGGGGGACTATAAAATTGAAAAAAATTGTTGTATTCGTAATAGGCTGCCCATAAACCTGTGAAGGAAAGACCTAGCGGCATAATATACTTTTTTAGGTTCATCCAAACAGAAACCAAGGGATGATGTATACGTATGAGTATTACTTCAGATTGTTCTGTATTGCTTAACTTGGAAACTACTGAATTGATTTCAATGAAATTTCAACACACTATTATCACCTTGGCGAGGATGGAAAATGCGTATGATCTTTAGAAATTGTTTCAGTGGCGATGCAGCAATAATGAAAAAAACTAAAAATATAAAAGCAGCTCAAACTTGGTTTTTAGGCATTTTAGGGGTTCCGGATCATTTTATACTTTTTATGGACAGGCGATTCTAAAACTGAAAAATTTGTTGTAGTCATAATAGATTGTCCATTGAACTATAAAAGAAAGAGTTAGCGGCTTAATACACTTTTTTAGGTCCATCTGGACATAGATTTTCTGTATTGTGTAACATAGAAACTATTGAAGTGATTTCAATAAAATTTCGACACTATATGACTACCGTGGCGAGAATGGAAAAGAAGTATGGTTTTTACAAATCGTATCAGTGGCAGCGCAGAAGCAATCAAAAAACTAAAAATAAAAAAACAGCTTAAACTTCGTTCGTTCTTGATTCCAAATTAGTTTTAGAGGGGTTGTGCAATTGAAAAATTTTGTTGTATTCATAATATACTGCCCATTGAACTATGGAAGACTGACATAGCGACATAACAGACTATAATATAACTTCATGCTACTAGCAGAAAATAATAAACTGGTATCACCGTAATGTGTGGGAGAGTATACTGAGTCCATCAACTTGATATCATTTTTTTAACTATTTAAAAAATAAGACGATTATACCATTCTCTAAAAGCATTCTCAGATCCTAAAACGTATAAGCCTTAACGGTCAGATTTTTTTTTAACGACAATGCTCGTAATATATTATAGTTGATGGATTAAATAGATGTGATGTCATGTCTCCTTTCTATATAGGATTAAAAAACATGTTAAGATAGTGATAATTAACACATATACAACATACATAATTTATATCGGTACACTGTTATCGTGTGTCCTGCCTTCATAATTTATCAATTTATCTTAATACAATAACAGCGACACACACTGGTTTCTAATTTTAGATACGATTTTTTTACATTCGTAAATGGGATTTTAACTACTAAAGCAAAAGGTTGTTGGCTTGGGCTTAAAAAGTTATTAGCAACAATACATCATACTTAGACAAGGTTGAACTGAAGAAGTTAAGAACACTTGACCTGAACAACAAAATCATAGAATGATTTACTAGATTTTCTGAAGTTTGGTGCATTTTGCTTGCTTGAATATATATAGAGTGTTCTTTGAAGACGATTCATATTATATGGGCCTATTTTAAGGAAAAAAACGTATCGTCAGGTGACTTGAGTAAGTGGGAATATACAAATTCTCGTTAATAACAAAAAATTTTGGAATACCAGACCGTCCCAATATTACTATCACATTTGGGGATAATATTTGTAATAAATAATGAAATGTGATTGGACAAAATCTCATACGATGCATAAAAGTATAGGTTCTGAAGCGACACTTATTTTATAAATTTCTATGAAACAACATTACTTGCAGATACAAATGTAAATATAAAGAAAACTGAAAAATTTATGACCTTGTGTCTCGAAAGTTAAGTCATTTTCTTAAACCGGACTCAAAATTTATCGCTACCAAAAATCTATACTTTGTAAATAAAGGTAGCTAGTTTATGCTAGTCCCGCACTTGTTTGAAAGTCCTTCTTTTGCTGCTCGTATAGTTGAGATTAGTCCGCTCTATTTTGTGGGTGTTAGAACAAATGTTGGCTGATAACGATAGTATCTGACTCTTCGACCGCACCAGGATCTTATCAGCGTAAACAGAATGCAACCAACATGATAGACTTAGAGCTGACGGTCATATTTCTCTGCAAAAGTGAGGGTAATGATCAGAAAAGCAAAACAAGAATACGAAAATCTATTTATTATAATAGTACAACCATTTTACGCATTGCTAATATGGCTCTCACTGGTTTTGAAAATAATTTACCTAATGTCTTTACCCATGTACGCTGCGAGATTCAAAACATTCACAGAGTATCCTGAACCCCCGTCCTTTTTGTCAATAACAATCTTATTCATTTTGAGGTTTCGAAAGACGCTTTCCGGCAAATCCACAGACCTCAGTATGTAGACAATGTTTGACAATGACAGCTAGCTGTCAAGTCTACCGGTTGTAAAATATCTATTTTTATGCTTGACACATAAAATATAGAAGTCCGCTTTGTCATGTGTACGGTGTATATGAACTTAGGCAACCAAGAGACTTTGCCCTCACGATGTGATCTTTTAAAATTAATTTTAATCAAAATTTCAATCAAAAAATCAATATGGAGGAACCGTATTCGAATGAGAAGCAATAGGGTACTTGCAGAGGTCGTGAAATCGTCTCGGGAGTATACATAGCGTAAAGAAAACCATATCAAGAAGCAGTAGGAAACAAAAAACATGATTTTACTGATGGCCAAAAAAATATGTTTGCAAAATAAAATAAGGATATATTCAAATTTTTCCACGTGACTTAAAACAAGGGCTGACGTCACAGGTATCTTATCGATATCGACAATCGATACTGCTACAGCGCAGGTCAGTGAGATTCAACTGCAAACTAGAGATGATCTGATTTGTTTAACAATGCGACTCAATTTATTGATACTTAAACATATTTGAAACAGGCAATTAACCCACTAGCATTTTCATTGCAATACATTTTTATATCTGATAGGTATCACAGTTCATCCTGTTTGTGACCGAGATTCGCAACTAATCGAAGCCATCATTTTATTTCGGGGCATCCCATTATGAATAAATCCAAAGATAGAATCTAATTCAAGCCCATCCCTACAAAGTGAATTAGTAATCTAGCCTAACTTTTATTCTTTTGACTTTTGTACTTTTGTGTGTGACTGTGTTTTGTGGTTATAATGATCAATGTCAAAATGTTAGGTTAGCACTGGCTATAGATATCGAATATCAATACTTTACATCCCATCGCTATAGGATATCAATGACGTCAGAGGTTGTTTGCGCGGCATTTTCCGGCATTTGAAATAATTTTTGGAATATCTCTCACAGTCGATTCCAAAAAACCAAACAAGTGATTGTGTCATGTTTACTAGGCTCTAAGGAACACGTAAACGACATAACACTTTTTTCTGCAAGTACCATATTGTTTGTAACGTTATTTATTTTAAATACCTTGATTTATGATAAAAATGGTACCGGTAAGGCTAATCAAATGAGCCTCTAAGGGCCGGTTTCTCAATGTCCAGTTAAAAATGTCAGATAGGTAGCTGCCAGATAGCGTTTCTATGGATGCAACTGTCAGATAAGATTTACGTGAATTCATAAGTTTAACCTTCAATTGTTTAAACAATTTATCTGACAGATAACCGTTAACTTCCAGATAAATATTTAACTGGACACTGAGAAACTGGCCCTAAGTTAAAAAAAAGTATGAATACCATTATGCGAAAATGAAGTGAAGCGGTGTGACCCTATACGTGAGCAAGCTTCTTATAAGCGGCAGCGTTTCCTGCGATACCGAAACCTAAGTATAAATGACTATTAATTTATTTCGAACATCAGCTCTCGTTCTATGACTTAAGAAACAGGAAAAACGCGACGTTGTGTGTACACATGCATTGGATGATGGTGTACGCAAGGCGACTTGCCGGTTTTTTAGTTACAGTTTGATATTCTGTGTCATATTTCATCGCGATAACAGCATAACAAACAAGGACTTTGTTGTTTATTATGATACGAGCGCGCTGTGCGTCGAGGCACGGGATTTCCACTTTAACCACGTAGGAGGAGTTGGTGTTATTTAGGTAAACCTGAACATCTGAAAGAGTTCCGAAATTTTTGGTTTTCATCAAACGACAGTGAAACCTAAAACTGTGATCGGATTTGTAATCAGCACTCTAGAGTTAAAGATTTTAGATTTTTTAGGTAAACCCGAAGATCTGGAAGAACTGAAAATTTTGATTTTCGTCAATCGAGACTGAAACACAAAACTGCGACCGGATTTGTAATCAGCATCCCTAAATTATCCAAAACACGAGGTTTAATTTTAATAGGAAGCCAAATAAAGATTTTAGATTTTTTGGGTAAACCCGAAGATCTGGAAGAACTCAAAAATTTTGATTTTCGTCAAACGAGATTGAAACTCAAAACTGCTACCGGATTTGTAATCAGCATCCCTAAATTATCTGAAACACGAGGTTTCATCTTAATGGAAAGCCAAATAAAGATTTAGATTTTTTGGGTAAACCCGAAGTTCTGGAAAAACTGAAAATTTTGATTTTCGTCAAACAAGAATGAAACTCAAAACTCCTACCGGATTTGTAATCAGCATCCCTAAATTATTCAAAACACGAGGTTTCATCTCAATGGAAAGCCAAATAAAGATTTTAGATTTTTTGGGTAAACCCGAAGATCTGGAAAACTGAAAATTTTGATTTTCGTCAAACAAGATTGAAACTCAAAACTGCTCCCGGATTTGTAATCAGCATCCCTAAATTATCCAAAAAGCGAGGTTTCATTGTAATAGAAAGCCAAATGAAGCTTTTAGATTTTTTGGGTAAACCCGAAGATCTGAAAACTGAAAATTTTTATTTTCGCCAAACCAGATTGACACTCAAAACTCCTACCGGATTTGTAATCAACATCCCTAAATTATCCAAAACACGAGGTTTCATTGTAATAGAAAACCAAATAAAGATTTTAGATTTTTTGGGTAAACCCGAAGATCTGGAAGAACTGAAAATTTTGATTTTCGCCAAACGAGATTGAAACTCAAAACTCCTACCGGATTTGTAATCAGCATCCCAAAATTATCTAAAATACGAGGTTTCATTGTAATAGAAAGCCAAATAAAGATTTTATGTTTTTTGTGTAAACCCGAAGATCTGGAAGAACTGAAAATTTTTATTTTCGTCAAAGGAGACTGAAACTCAAAACTGCTCCCGGATTTGTAATCAGCATCCCTAAGTTATTCAAAACACGAAGTTTCATCTCAATGGAAAGCCAAATAAAGATTTTAGATTTTTTGGATAAACCGAAGATATGGAAGAATTGAAAATTTTGATTTTCGTCAAACAAGATTGTAACTCAAAACTGCTACCGGATTTGTAATCAGCATCCCTAAATTATCCAAAACACGAGGTTTCATCTCAATGGAAAGCCAAATAAAGATTTTAGATTCTTTGGGTAAACCCGAAGATCTGGAAGAACTGAAAATTTTGATTTTCGTCAAACGAGATTGAAACTCAAAACTGCTACCGGATTTGTAATCAGCATCCCTAAATTATCCAAAACACGAGGTTTCATCTCAATGGAAAGCCAAATAAAGATTTTAGATTCTTTGGGTAAACCCGAAGATCTGGAAGAACTGAAAATTTTGATTTTCGTCAAACGAGATTGAAACTCAAAACTGCTACCGGATTTGTAATCAGCATCCCTAAATTATCCAAAACACGAGGTTTCATTGTAATAGAAAGTCAAATAAAGATTTTAGATTTTTTGGGTAAACCCGAAGATCTGGAAGAACTGAAAATTTTGATTTTTGTCAAACGAGACTGAAACTCAAAACTGCTACCGGATTTGTAATCAGCATCCCCAAATTATCCAAAACACGAATAAAATATAAAACTGTGTTTACGTAAGAGCAGTGGCCCTTCACCAAAGATTTAAAAAGTTGTCCCTGTTCTACCCACATGAAATAAACCACGTTTACAATAAAATAGAAAAGAAAGCAGATATTTTGAAGAGGAAATTAGAGATAGGGCTGATGAATGGTAGAGACAAACTTAATCCAAAGTTCGAAGGGACCAGAAGTGATTAGTGCAAACATTCAGGCAGTCCCTTGTATCCGTATAGGCTATATAAATAATAATCACTGTCCCTATAATACTTACAATTTACAGCAAATATTTCATAGAATCTAATCTCCTTGACTCACCTGCAACAAGAAAAATATATTAGTTACAAAATTGTGTACAGAAGTGTTTCTTCAACACAAAAAATATAATCTTAAGGCTATTTTAGGCTACTATTTTTTGAACAAAATTTAGTTCGATTTCTCGAACAATATCAATTGACTAGTATCACACATCAAAGTTGTGTAGGTGCTTTGTCCAACTACACATTTTTCATTCTAATTGTTTCTTTCAAGAATATAAAAAAGAAAACTAAAAGTTGTTCATGGAATAGTATAGCCTAAAGTAGTCGCAAAAATTATTACGTTTCAATTCGATATTGCGATAGGGTTAAGCCCAATACATTTTGCCGTTTGCAAAATTTTTATTTTTGAATACGTCTAGCTGAATGATCACAACTTAGTATTTAACAGCCTACCTACACCACCCTCTAAAGAAGCACAAAGTGAACAACAAAAGCATCGTAAATGCCAAAGATCGAAATACAGTCTTTTAAATACATAATGTGCCGAGCTCATGAATAGTGAACGTCCCGTAAAGGACATTAGATTTCACTTATAGAAGATTAACCTCAGTATCGGCTGAGCTTTTTCGGGGGGCTGCACTTCGTTAACATTTCAACGAGTGTGAAGGTGGCATTTCCCTCAAAATAACACAGTCTTTCAGGGTAAGGTAAACATTAAGACACGTCAAGTATTATTTGAGAATCGTCGTTCACGAGTGACAGCAATTGAACAAAAAATTGGGGCAGGAACATTCTCAGTATTAAAATCCCCATTACAGTACTTCCATTGCCTTATTATTTAATATTATTATTATTCAATACACAACCTTTGTTAATGGGCGTTTTAAGTTGTCCCCAAAATTTTACATTCTTTTATGGTCAGCCTCCTGCAAAAACCTATGGTGCTATAGAAACGCTGCCAGAAGATAAGCGTCTGCGCCCGTTAGCTTTGAAATGCTGCAGGTTGTAGCCGTCGGGAAACAAATTCCCGACAGCTCATTCCACAGCGTCGAAGTTCTCCAAAAGAAGGAATGCTGGAGGAGACTGTAAAACAGGGACAAGTCAGCCATCCTTCTTCGATGTTCCAGGCTTTAGGAGGACCTTTATAAGGTTAGGCGTAGCGATTAGTTTAATTGCTCTCTTCAGCAAGGTGTCCAGAAGCTTTAGAGACTGCTTTGGAGCGCATCCCCACACATGGGAGCAATACTCCAAAGATGGTCGGATCTGTGCCTTGTAGAGCAGCAGTGGTTGCTCTGGTTTATACAGGTACCTACATACAACGGAACAAATCTCCAAGCTTCTTCAGCAATACCGACGACGTGGTCGTGCCAGGACATGTTATTGTTGACATTGATTCTCAAAAGCTTGACGGAAGGTAATTGACTATTGGGTGACCCTCCATATCTTCCACAGTTGATAAGCCAACTTGGGACTTGTTTGTCAGTGTTGTTGCTTTACTTCAGTTACTAATCCCCATTCGACAATTATTTTGATATCTACGTTGATCTGTCAAGCATTTTGCTATCCTCGAATTTTAGTGGTTTGCCTGGTACCATGCACGATATTAATGTACTATCGTCTGCGAAACTGTAGATAGGATTGGATTTGGATATTATTTACAGCAGCTTGCTGAAGCACAGCAGAAACAGTGTAGCATAAAAGAGATCCCTGGGAAATACCGGCGTTTATTGGAAATACGTCTGATGAACAGCCTTCTACTACAACAGAGACCGGTCGTTCAAAAAGCTATTCAGCCACTGGCGCAGACTAGGTGGTAGTCCATAAGCAGCAAGCTTGATCAGAAGTCCCTCATCCCATACTCTATCGAAGGCTTTCGATGTGTCAAGTGCAACAACACGGGATTCGCCATGACTTTCAATTGTTCTGTTCGACAAATGAGTGACGTACATAACTATGTTTCTAGCAATCTTCTGTACTGAGACTAAAAAGCCATAAATCATGAAGCGGGACGTGGTCCATTCCGCCCAATTGTGTCGTTATAGGTGGGAAGGTGCGGTCACGCGTAAAGTTTATTCAAAATTCCAAGAGACACAGTTCGGCGTTCACTTATCTTTATCGTAATCTTTTAATACCCACTCAACACTGCTTACTATTTGGGAAAACCCGTGCAGTCCACGCGGATGGAAATAAAGCGTTGCTATTGGGTAATCCATGAAAATAGTAGATTTGCATTGGTAGAGCGGCTATAAAATTCGCTAGCGTTCCGTAAGTAGGAACCAATTAGGACACGGATACAGCGGTCATCGCCCAATGCACGCATACACTTGAAGTGGATTGACTTTACAATCTCTAATCCCATCAAAGGGCGAGCCGCTGTCGCTTAGAATTTTGAATGAACTTTACTTCTGCGACACATTAGCGGCGCGATGAGTTTCCTTTCAATGAATGAAAAGCAGATTCTTCATTTGGGAAAGACTCACACTGCGGCGCCCCCAGAACCTCCAGATACCTCCGCCTTTGGCTTACAGGTCGGACAGAGTCGCGATGCAGTGTCCACGGTGAATATTCGATGAGTCCGAGGCCGCAGAGGCGATAATTGGCGCCTTTGAGCGGATGGTAGGTGTAATTTGGCCGACCATCAACATAAAGTAATTAATGTGAAGAGTAACGAGAAGCTGAGCCCCAACGGGAAAAGCAGCCTCTGACGTTGCGCTGCGCTGCGCTGGCCAGTCGATGGCGATCTCGATGCGGATGCGACGCAACCTCATCAGCGCCAGAGGCGTCGGAGGCTCCCATCTATCTGTCTAAAGCTTAGTTTTAGAGGGGATAGGTAGCTAGAGTTAAAGCAAGAGGAATATGGTTCTTTCATCTAAAGACACCTATATTCACATTGTTAAGGAAACGCATTTTTATTTTCTACTATAATTTTCTTAGTCATAACTAATGCCTCATACTTTACTTTTAACTTGAGTATACCTGGTTGCCTACCTTAGGTTCAACCCCATAGAAAATATTCAAACAGGCTCAACCAAGCAACGCGACGGCATCGGAGAACGGTTGTGCACCTGTTTTTCGAACGTTTTATCTTTACGTCTCCTTTTTTTATGTGTTACGACAACTTACGAGAAGCCATAAAACAACCAGGAGGATTCCCCAAGAAGCTGGATTGCTCTACTTTGTTTTAATTCACAAATTCTATGAGCAGGTCCTTTTTTGTCCTCATAATTCATTATCATTGAACCAGTACCTCAATGTGAATGTTCAGATTTATTCTGGCACACACATCTCTCCTAACAACTCAGCCACCCAAGAGATATTCTACGTCTCTGAAGGCCGTATGTAGCTAGGTTTAAAGTTAAAAATGTCCCAGGGGCATCTGAAGGTCCTTTCTACGTGTCTGAAGTTCTATTTGTAGGCCATAGATAGCTAGGTTTATAGTGAAAATAGTCTTTATTTTGACTTTCCAGTAAGACTCAATAGTCTATTGTGGCTCACACCTGTTCGCGGTTCCTCCAAAAATATAGACACCTTTAGAAGACTTCTGGGAGACCCATTACTTTATTTGGCTTTCTAATAGGATGAAACCTCGTCTTCTGGATAGTTTCAGGGTGCAGATTACAAATACCGTTGCAGTTTTCAGTTTCAGTGTCGCTTGACGAAAATAAAAAATTTCGGATCTTTCAGATCTTCAGGTTTGTCTAAAAAATAGAAAACCTTTATTTGACTTTCTATTGAGTATTGAGATGAAACCTCGTGTTTTAGATAATTTGAGGGTATTGGTTAGAAATCCAGTATAGTTTTTAGTTTCAGTATCGTTTGACGAAAATAAAAAAATTCAGATTTCTCAGATCTTCAGCTTTGTCTAAAAGGTCGAAAATCTTCATTTGGCTTCCTAGTAAGATCAAAACTCGTATTTTGGATAATTTGAGAGTGCTGATGACAAATTCGGTCATAGTTTTGAGGTTCAGTATCGTTTGACGAAAATTCAGATCTCTCAGATCTTCAGCTTTGTCTAAAAAGTCGAAAATCTTTATTTGGCTTTCTAGTAAGAAAAAACCTCGTGTTTTGTATAATTTGAGGGTGCTAATTACAAATCCGGTCTTACTTTTGAGTTTCGGTATCGTCTGACGAAAATAAAAAATTCAGATTTTCAGCTTTGTCTAAAAAGTCGAACATTTTTATTTGGCTTTCTAGTAAGAAGAAACCTCGTGTTTTGAATAATTTGAGGATGCTGATTACAAATCCGGTCTTAGTTTTGAGTTCCTGTATCGTTTGAGGAAAATGAAAATTTTCAGATTTTTCAGATCTTCAAGTTTGTCTAAAAAGTCGAAAATCTTTATTTGACTTTCTATTGGAATGAAACCTCCTGTTTCAGATAATATAAGGGTGCCGATTACAAATCCGGTTGTAGTCTTGAGTTTCGGTATCGTTTGTAGAAAATCAAAAATTTCAGATCTTTCAGATCGTCAGGTTTGCCGAAAAAGTCGAAAATCTTTATTTGGCTTTCTATTAAGATGACACCTCGTGTTTTAGACAATTTGATTACAAATCCGGTAGCAGCTTCAAACTTCAGTCTTGTTTGACGAAAATAAAAAATTTCAGATCTTTCGGATCTTCAGGTTTGCCTAAAAAATCGAAAATCTTTATTTAGCTCTTTATTAAGATGACACCTCATGTTTTAGATAATTTGAGGGCGCTGATTACAAATCCGGTCTCAGCTTCAAGTTTCAGTCTCGTGTGACAAAAATAAAACATTTCAGATCCTGCATGCTTAAGAGTAAAAAATGGCAGAACCCAAAATGACATTAATGTGAACCAATTAAGTGACAACAGTGAAAGAGAATTAGAGTTGTGCTTCATTTATAGTAACTATTTGACAGGTATCATTACTGAAGTTTAAGGTGTTCTATAGTTATGTTTGTCATATATACAAACTGGGACAGTCCTTTTAAAGATCCGCTGACTTTGCATATCTTAACTTTTGATTAAGAAAGCACAATCCTTTTTTGGCTGTCTCTTACACCAGTATCTCCAATCCAACGACAGAGAGAAAAAACAAAATAACAATAACCACGGATATTTTCCGTCATTCCGTATAGAAACCCATTTATTTAAACAAGCCGTAGGTACACCGAACGGCGTTCTTGTCATCCTCTAACGACGATCGAACCAGCCAGCAGCCAACCATTCGTTCATTGTTTCCGAAGGGCATAACCTTGACTCGCCGAAGAACAAGTCATGACATAAAGAGACCTACTACTACTACTAGTCGTCCCTGATTCGTAAAGCATGTCGCGCCGTGCCGTGGCATCGTCTAGCAGTAGAGTTCGTGGCTGTGCCCGTTGTCTGTCAATACGCGGCGATGTTAACATCATTTACAGACGCTACTGCATCGGCCTCAACCACCAGATGCACCGGCGGCACTTCTACGTTGCCAGATTTGTCAGGGAATATAGTTAGTATAACTTATTTGCAGTATATTTCAACAAAGCAAATCAAACAGGCTGTCGAGCGTGAAAGATATCACCGTCTCTGATGTTAAATACCAAAAACAAAGCAAAGATGCCGTGAAGAATAATAACGAATACAGCAAGAAATACATAATAACAAATCGATCAATGAGAGCCTTTTATCAGCCGATGAAATGAACTCATTTTTTTGTTAATGTGGTAAATGAAATTGTGAAAAAGTTGCCTAATGTTCAAGATAGCGACATTTCTTGTAGATATGCCCTTCGAGAGTTCTCGCTGTTTCTTTCTCGGCCCTGTTGATGAACAGGAAAGGAAGTCTACACTGCAATGCACTTTTTACTCTGAATGACTCACCATCTACTACATCAACACTGGCCATAGAGACTCTGCTAAATTTAGCCCCTCTACACATTGAGGTAGAGAGAGATGCCAGAATTGGCCTATACCACATTTTGGTTTATTGGCTTAAACAAACCCTGACACCACGTAGATGCCATAAATAATTTTACAAAAATTTTCTATCGTATTTATAACCGAAAAAAATTGCTCTAAATATTGAATTTTTTGAATCCATACACTTCCCACCCAGGTCGTGACGTCAGCTGTAGGGAACCAATAACAGCTCACTGGTACCAAACAATAGCATCCGCTCGTAGTCATCAGACCACGAAAGGACGCTTCTCATTGGTTCCCTACAGAAAGGACGCTTCTCATTGGTTCCCTACAGGTGACGTCATCATCGGCTATTTCAAATTACAGTACAATTTTCTTTTTAGTGTTATTCTCATTTGGATCAAGTTTTCTGCTGACTTTTTACAGTAAACGGTTCTATGTATTATTAAAAATAATACCGCAGTAAATAAATTGATCAATTTGAGATCACAGTATATGCCCATGGTCGCCTACAGACTGCTATCAACCGGCATGAATTAGCGCTACAAAACGGGTATTATGAGTGAAATTATAAACCACCATATACTCGGAATGGTCTTGAATTTTATACAGAAAGAGATCCTACAACGTCCTTTTCCCTTAAAGAGATAAATGGAATAGGAACAGTTTCATATCACCCTCCGATCTGCAGAAGTGGAAGTAGTTGGTATTCATCCAAGAGTTGAAATTCCAGTAAACCTTAGAACGTGTACCACAATCTTACAAGCATAAATCGTTTCCGATAGCTAGGCAAACTTTGGTTTGGTTTCAGGTCATAGCGGAGTGGGAGGCTAATGAACTGGGCAACAGGAGGAACCAAATTAGCACTCATAAGACCAGAACCATTATGAAAAGCCAGGAAAACCACCTCAAATTGGACAGAGTGGAAAACACTCCTGCATTGGCGAGATACACCAGGGCTACAACACTCGAAGGTGTTCATATCATGCCCCTCTAATCAGGCCCTCCCAAAGATCCTAAAATGGAGCAGGAATGATCTGCGCATTCTGTACTGTCTGTTGCCTGTAAGGACTTGAGGACATGAGCCACTCCGAACACTAAGCAAGCATAAACCACTTAAAAAAAAATTATTAGACGACAGATATAGGTACTATTCTGATGGAATGGTTTTGGCGATAACTTCATCTCTGTCCAATGTCCATCTTTATTTGGATGAAAAGTACCCAGCGAAGTTTTTCAAGACATAATGACTTGTTTTTATTTTCATGGTTACATCCTTAATTTAATTTGTTGGGGGCCGTTGGTTGGTGGTACCAGAAGATGGCGCGAAAGAGCTGTGGGCCGGTGAGAGGATCTCGCGGTGCTTTCGAGGTTCTGGAGGTCGTGGGTTCGAGTCCCGGCGCCCTCCAACCTTTTTCAGACATTTTCTGGTACGAATTTAAATATAATGACTCGTTATGCGATGGCAAATAAAAGATTGGGCCTCATTATTCCACTTGGATGAAAAAATCCGCTCTGAACCGCGACTTGAGCTCTTAGAAAAATCCCTAAGCAATACGAAAGTTCTTCTGTTCGGATGGAGTGGTCGACCGGCCTGCCTGCTTTCACGTCACTTGCCGACATCGGCAGCCCAATTATTTTAAACGACCGCAAAGGGTTGGCAGGGTGGAAAAGTATAGCCTATTTAAAGATGTAATTACGATATCCACGAGCCAGCGTTTTGCTGCTTTCCAAAGAAAGGGTTGTTGATACGCGGCATCGGTGTCGGTCTCAGGAGTGTCCGTAAGGGCCCCGTTTTATTCTATTATCAAAATATTTGCATAGATAAAGTCAGAAATATAATATGAGTTGTTTACATTTTTTGTACTCCTACAAAGTATGCCTATGCCTTCAAAGACGCCCGACGAGTCCGACCACGATAATCCCTTTCAGCATTTTTTGCTGGACTGGCTAGGGGGCTGGCGCGGTTATTAATGTAGTTAAAATTGTATACTGTGTATAACCAGATGTCAATATACAATAAATAAAATATAAAATAAAATAAATACAATTTATTTAGTTTTTATCTATTGCGATTACAATTTTGATCTCCTAACACTTTCTGAATTATTATAATATATAGTTTCTAACGCAACTGCACTATAGAAGTATCAGCACTGATTGAGACCTGAAAGAAATGTAAACAACTCATACATTTGTGACTTTATCAATAAGAAATCAGCTTATTATGCCTTTTAGATGACTATGGCTTCCATATGTCAGCAAAATCATTTGAAGCTTTAGAAAATTCAGAGGAATCGAAATTAGACCCTATTCTGTTGCTCTTCGGATCTTAAGACTGAAGGTACTCGATGTCTGCTTGTAGAAATATCCCCCAGAATAGAGATATGCTTATTATTTTATAAAACTCCAATAGGAGACACATTATCTGATCGTGCTGTTGATAGAAAAAGTTTCTTGGAGGAAGTGTCCTATAGAAGTGGCCATAAGAGCTCCAGAATCAATATTCTTTATGAATAGAAAATCAAACTCACTGAATCCAATGTTGTAGTTAATAAAAATCAGTTTGGCAAATGTGTAGATCCGCGCGGATCCAATATTTTTATTTTTTTTTTCAAATACGTCCAAAATCAGAAACAGAGACCACATCCATGATAAGCGCACCCGAATTACCTAGATCAGGGATTTCTGTCCTCTCGACCTTCATTTTGGAACATCAATATATTCTACTCTTTCCAACAAAAAATCTAGTGCTGAATCCATGATGTAGTCAGGTTGAACCTAGAGCCTCTCATTCTTTATAAAAATATTTTATGAGAATGTGCAGATAGATGCGCACTGGAATTTTTTATTTTTATGAACGAGACTAAAACATGAGACGGAGGTCAGATTTGTGATCGGCACCCCCAAAACACTCAAGTCATGGATTTTTATCCCATTCAAAAATAAAAATAACGTTATTCGAATTTTTTGGGAACGTTGATATTTTGTTATTATTATTATTTTCTACTCTTGAAATCAAATGGACCCTCACATATCATAAAGAGGTGCTGCGCCATGTTTGATGCAATCCAGACAACAGCTATTCGACTAATCGGTGATCCGGCCTTAACGCGCCACCTACAGCCGCTTTCTCATCGGAGTGCGGTTGGTGACCTCTCACTTTTCTACCAGCAGTAAATCGCGCATCAAGAAACTTCCCCCAACGTAATATATTCATAGCAGCCACGGTACTGTGGTATTTAGGCTCGCCTTCTCGGTCTACCAAGTTAGAAAATTTTTTGTGACGGTCACAAAAAAAGGTTTTTCTACGCCTATGGTTGACGACGTTGACAATGATGACAAGTACAGCTAGGAAGGAGGACGACGCTCTATCGGAGAGAAAAAAAGACAAAACCGGAAAGCGTAATTGTACCGAAAAGTATGTTATTAGAAGGGAAAGGGTTGACTGGCAATTAAGCGGGATGAAAAGATGAGCGGGTAACTGTGCGGGTAAATGTCGCGGGGTATCATTAGTGCGACGGCGGTGTCATTATTTTAATCGGCAGTTCGATATGGGGACACGAACATATACAGGGCGCTCATAAATTAACCTAAATATGTGGATTTTTTGGGTTTATGTCAAAACTAGACAGGGCTTGTATACTTTGTTTGTATTATCCTGAAGGCTTCAAGTCCTTAATTTTTTTATAACAGTGTTAAAGAATAGCAAACATTATTAACATATTCGAGCAAGCACTTGATGGATTCCAAGACGGCAGACTGAAAAACAGCCAAAGGTATGCTGATGACACAGACATACTCGCAGATAGTTCTGAGTCTGAGTCTTCAAAGAATACTCAACATAATAGCTTCAGTAGGTGATCAGATGGGACTATAAATAAATAAACAAAAGACAAAGACCATGGTGGTAAGCAGAAATCCAAATAAGCTAATAGATATAAAAAATTCACGGGACGTCTATGTCAAGGGTTCAGAAATTTAGATATTTGGGTAGCTGGATTACAGAGGACTTGGATCAAGGTGTGGAAACAACAACAAGAATTGAAATGGCCAGAACAGCAGTAAGAGTTTGAATGCCCAAATAAGATACCGTTTCGTCAAATGTTTTCAGGGTGGTTCTCTTTATGGAGCCAAAGCTTGAACGATGAAGATAATGACAAATATTGAATGGAGGCTTTTGACATGTGGGTCCTATTTTGAATATATCATAAGGATTAATAAATATGCCCTTCTGAAACTAATAAATAGAAGGCAAAAGAGGGCTCAGACGCAGCAAAAACACTGGTTGAAAAACGTCAGAGACTGGATTGGACTAGATTCTCATACTCTACTCAGGTGAGCATTTAGATAGAGAAGCATTTGCCAAAATTGTTGCCAGTCCTCATTGAATGGAGTTTCTATCTTACCATTCGCTCTATACATCACATGACACCAGTCAGTATATGCATGGCCGACTTTACTCACTAGGCCGGAGCATGAACTATGGCAACACTGAATCTGCGGGCCGAGTTTTCATTTGTTGTTATGTCATGTGTATTCTTCCAGGAGCAGAAAATATGGTTGGAAGGTGATTATTAATGTGTTTCTAATTATTTATCTGCACAAACGAAACTATAAAGATAACAAGAAGCCTGCAAAGCGTGTAGTACCAGGTTGCAGCCCAGTAGAGGACTACCAAACCATGGCCCAACATAACCTTATTCCAGATTAAAAAGAACGTTGCAAGGTGATTTTTAATGTGTTTCTACTTATTTACCTGCACAAACGAAACTATAAAGATAACAAGGTGCCTGCAAAGCGTGTAGTACCAGGTTGCAGCCCAGTAGAGGACTACCAAGCCATGCCCCAACATAACCTTATTCCAAATTAAAAAGAACGTTGCAAGGTGATTTTTAATGTGTCTCTACTTATTTACCTGCACAAATGAAACTATAAAGATAAAAAGATGCCTGCAAAGTGTGTAGTACCAGGTTGCACTAGCAATTGTGCGTCCAATAAGGGACATAAACAGAAGTGGGTGAAAGGTATTCCTCTGAAGGGCTGGTTATATTTATAAGGATAAAGACAATAATTTACAAACATTTCAAAGGATAAGACCTATTTTAAAGCACAATGTGGTACCTATAATGTTTTCTGGACTTCCCAAATATCACAGAAAAATACAGTTAATAGACCTCATCTGGGCATGCATCTGGGGCATACCTACGAAAAGATTTGATAGTGAAAGGGAATCAAGACCAGCAAGAATGGCTTCACAGTGACCTAATAGTGAATTTTTCTAGCTCAAGTGACAATTTACAAAGTAAATTGAGTGTTCATTTAAGTGGAAGTGGAAGTGGCAGCAGGAAACAGGTTGCGTTTATTTTTATTTTGTAGTGTCTGACTGTGATGAAACAGACATCAGATGTAAGTGGTATTAGTAGTAGTAATTCTAAAAAGCATTTTTCTTAATTTATTAACCCAGATGAACTCTAATACATATAAAATGTAATAGTTATTCTGAAACTATAGGCCCACTATTTGACAGCTAAGCCACGTTGCCACATCTAAGGCTCCGGCCTAGTGTAGAGTCGGCCATGGTATATGGAAAAACGCCTGTCGCGTCTATACACCATTGCCTAATCAGTAAGAATCCCTGTTGTGGTGTTCTGCCGCTAACGCCGATGTAGACGTCGGAATGCCGAGCTTTTTCTGCCCGCCATAATTAATTCGTAACGTTTACCGTCATCACGTCCATTCAGAGCCGGCCTTTTTATCCACATAATCGCGATTTATTCGCAACGCATGCAACAAACGGTGACGTTTCGCAAGAAATCCGCCGACGACCTCCACGACAGTTCTTTCTCGCTACGCTGACATTCGTCAAGAATGACAAATTTATTATATTTGCTCCCGATCATGAAGCAACTTGGATCTATTACGCTAGGCAACAGATTTATTTTTTTTCAATAGGTCCTTGATAAAAATTGAAATTTTTGATTGTTTATCAGTTTTGCAAATTTTTCAACAATGACTCCATATTGGCATATGTTTGTTTCATGCACCATGACTAATCGAAACAGATCGAAGTAGGTTGCCATTATGTAGTAATATCGCTTTAAGGTTCACTCTTTACGAGTCTAAAAAAGTCGTCACTCTTGGGGGTTGTGCTCGATATCTAAAGATTTCATTAGACCGTCAGTATCTTGGTAGACTACTAAGTTATTTGCAAATTGAAAAAAAATTGTACAATTGATGTATGATTACCTCTACAAACAGAATTCTACCAATCGAGTTTTCCACTCTGTTTTACTCTATAAACAACTCCACGTTTTATAATTAACAGGTCCTATTTTTCGGCTTTAACGCGCCACCTCCAGCTGCTTTCTTCCCGGCATGCGGTTCGTTACCTCACTTTTCTACTGCAGCCTGCTCCTCTGAGGTATATCCTATAATTCTGCCGCTCACCGAGCCTATTAGATCCACCCGCGGGACTGTGAACTGTATGAAACGCTACCACAAGGAATATTTGGACTTGATGCTTCGATTGTAGACATGGGAAAATATTCAAAGCCTCAAAGCCTCAATAGTTGAACAATTGCATTGTTTAATCACGAACCAGCTTCGAGTAACAACTGGTCTCCTTATAAGACATTGTGACTTGAAGAACCACAAAGAAGGTGACTCGGCTGTGGGTCCCCGTACACATTGGTGTACCCGGTAACTAGTGAACTAGGATAGGGGCCGGCAGCCCCTGTATCGGCCCAGAACCTATGCTTGGAATAAGCAGGTGTCAAGTCAATATTGCCGGTTGATATTGACGACTGCAGGTAGGCTAAAAGATTCCTGATAAGAGCCGAACGCTAAGGCAGAGAGAATCCTTCTGGTGGGGGTTCACACCTGGCCCCATTGCTGGCTGAATAGACATTTGTCACTCATGAGAGTGGTAGAGGACTCCATCTACTCCAGATGCTGGGAGGAGGATGAGACAGCGTTCCACTTCCTGGGCAGATGTGCTCTGTATCGGAACCTTAGGGCTCAGATATTCGACATGACAGAGCTCGGGGAGGAGTCACTATATTCAGCGAGATGGTCGGACATACCGACTTTCGTCAAGGACGTTTTTAGTGTTTTCAGTGTTGGTTCCGTGGGGTGACAAAAAGGGACAAGGGTGGCCTACTTGCCTGGCCTTTCTCCATCACTACTACTATTACTACTGAAGGAACACCTGAAGAGAAACCATCAACAGAGAAAGAGAAGAACAAGAGAAAGAGAGATGAACGGAGTCGGCTTTCCATATTGCTCTGTTATTGCAAAGCGCCAAATAACAAGAAACACCAATTCTTTGGGGAGCCTATGCTGGAACAAGTAGATTTTAACTACTGTTTCGGTAAAGAAAAATCACAAATTCATGTAGACTGCTAGAATGGGGAGTCTAAAAGGGATAGTCAAAGCTCAAAGGTCTAATAGGGAGTAATACTATAATAAGCCTGCAGTTATTAACGAGGACAGTTTTTTCGGACGACTCTTAAGCGGCCCAAAGACGCTCCGGAAATCCTCAGAGGAAAAACTGCACAGTCCTGGCCTCAAGGATTATCGGAGCGTATGTGGAGGTTCGCCGGACTGTACAGGCCGCCGGATGCTTGCTACAACTGAACTGAACTGATGGGCTTCCTAAACGTCTTTGAAGGACGGTGTATTCAGGCCAAAGTGCAAGGGCCTTCCGGCCAGGACTGTGCAGTTTTTCCTCTGAGGATTTCCGGAGCGTCTGTGGGCCGCTTTAGGGAAAAATGTGACGACCATCGAACCTAGCAGCGTATAGCGGTTGAAAACCTCCTCATTCTCCTTTTGTATTTCCTCCTGATCGCAAAAAGCAGAACTTAGCGAAGTGATTCGTTTAGCAGCTGCATTCGTGACGAGAGACGGAGAGACGGAGCGACGGGAGAGCCTTATTTATAAGAGCACGTAGTGGTTTGTAGTGGCGGCGCTAAAAGGCCATATAGGAGAGTGTCTGGGCGAGCGGCGGCGGCGGCGCGGCGGCGCGGCGGCGAAAGCGCGAGGCCGTAAGTGCATCATGCATTTTGGATGGGCGAAGGCAAGTTTGGGTCGCGGAAGAAACGGCAACTCGGTACTCCTTCATAGATATTCGTTAGTATTTACGCCGTCTGAATAATCGAGTTGGATTCGAATACTCCACACTAAAGACTTGGAGGATACAGAAACTCGATGCTCCCTGCAAGAAATTAGTGCTTAAACCACAGAGTTAACATCTCTAGAGGGAGCCTAATTTGAATATTGGCCAGCCAACATCTATAGCGCTATTGCCACTCTTCTTCGTCCGCTTCCAGTTTCTTCAAACTCTGGCAGTTTCCGCAGTTTGAACACAAAGTATTTAACTGGGTAACTGATTTACGTGAAGATAATTTGTATTGATTTAATGAAATCTCAAAAATGGTAAATTTCATAGCGGAATGTCGCAATAACTTCTAATATGTTGTAAATCAGACAACCTACAATCGGCGTGCCCTTAAGCTGTCATGTGGCTGTCATTGTAGTTGTGGTTATTGCGCGTGTCGAGATTTTTGTGATTTTTAGTGTATATTTGACTGACTTTGTGACTATTTGTGGTGTGAATTAAATTATTTATGAACAATAGTGTCATAAATGCATGACGAGACAACACAAAAAGTGCATAGTTTGCTGTAATAGCGACGAATCGGTGAACACTTCTTATCATGGGTGAGTATAGGTTTTGTTTTATTTTTCAGTAGCGTAATATATGGGGATAACTGGGAACAAAAGTAACTTCACTCCAGTTTGAGGAATAATAATGGTTGTTTAATGTATGTTTTGTGCACGCATTACATTCATGTCAATCAACATGAATTTTCCAAATTCCATTTTTTTAACTATTTGAGGACGAGAAATGCAAAAATGTATGCCACATTTACTTACAGAAAATCTATCTATGAGAATTTTATAGAACTGGATATTACCTAATGCGATTATTATATTTTATTGCTAAAGTAAAAACACGATGCAGCCAAAAGGCTACCTTTCAGAACACTGTTAGATATGTTTTGAAAAACACTTCATGGTAATAATAAATTATCAACTGTTACAATGAAATTATAATAAGAGTAACTCTCTAAGTATAGCTAAATACTAATACAACTTATTGGTATCAGTTTGTAACATCACAGTAATAATTGAATCTATTAATGAACATCCAATTTTAATATAAAGTCGCACGTCACTGGTAATGCCCTCAAGCTTTAAAAATTTCCGTTATATGTTGGCTGGTCAGCGACCTGTGCATTTTGTTGCTTACACTCCCTCTATAGATGTTAACTCTGTGGCTTAAACATATTCAGCACAGATACGGTATTTTGCATTAGAATATTTCCAACAATTTCTCACTTTTCCGTGTCGTTTAGTTCCCATAGGTCTTGAGATTGTGCAAGCGATCTTCAAGGATATGTAAAATATACGAATATGAAACTTTGGAATTGTATACTTTGAACTACCCTCGGTTCTCAATAGTTTGGCAAGGGAAAAAATGCGAAGCAAAAGAATGCGGAGAAAAATAGGGCTGTTGTCAGATGCTCCGCTTGAAGTATAGTTCACGACTTGCTATTTTCAGTATTTCCCTATAATGTTACTGAACAATGATAAAAATACTCTACATCACCTATACCTTTATAACATGTACTGCTGTATAATACATGTACTGCAATGGTTTTAGTTAAAATATATAGCTATTCAAGAGCAACAGTATCAATATTTCGGAACAGGAAAAGGTTTGAAAATTATTTGAGAGAATCTGCTGCTTCCGGCAACGCCGCTGAATCGCTTGCCCGACTGTGGCCCCCTCTCCCTTTCTGCCGCATTCGTCTCGCATTCTCTGCCCGGTCGAACAATATAATAAGAGAATACATCACCAAATAAACTATTTTATTCCGCGGAAAATTTTACATGGAATAGGGTAGAAAATATTGAGAAGTGTGAAAAAATGGGAACTGACAGCCCGTGTTCCAAAGTTCGTGTGTTGGCTAATTCACTTGCCCTCATTTCGAAATTGGTCTCTGTTCCGAGTATTTGTCCCGTTTGAGAAAAATCAAAAATTTCTGATGCCCATGGTTTTCAAGTTCACGAAAAAAAGGTTTTTTCTGGAGAACCAAACATCGCACGGCCAATCTGAGAACGCTATTCGATTTCGCGGAAAATTTTACATGAGATAGGGTAGAAAATATTGAGAAAATGTATCAAAATAGGATTAAAATCGAAGAAATCGGAGGGTATGGATGCCGAAAAAAAAGTCCAAAAAATGTCTTGAATTCGTGTGTTGGGTGATTTAGGTGCCCTCATTTTGAACTTGGCCTCTGTTCAGAGTTTTTGGCTCGTTTGAGAAAAATCAAAAATTTCGGATACCTATCGTTTTCAAGATCACGAAAAATAATCTTTTTCTAGAAAACCAGACAAGGTAGGGTCAATCTGAGAACATCCTTCGATTCCGCGAAAAATTTTACATGCGACACGCTAGAAGTATAAATGTATGTATTAAAACCAATTAAAAATATGGCGGTAAGATTTACATAATGATGGCTTAGAGGAGAATGAAGAAAGTAAGCTGGATCGAAATAAAAGGTAAGGTAGACATGAGAGGTGGACTTCACGAACCTCATAAAAAAGGACCAAGACAAAGGTGTCATCAAGGAACCTACGAAACTTACCTAGATCCACCAACTCTGACGCGCTCAGCGCTAGATCGATCGAGTATTGCATGGCCGACTCTACTCATTAGGCCGGAGCATTGAAATATGGCAACACTGGATTTGTTGTTAAGTCATTAGTGTAATCTTCCAGAGCAAAAAAGGAGATTGGAAGGTGATTTTTAATGTGTTTCTAATTATTTACCTGCACAAACGAAACTATAAAGATAAAAAGATGCCTGCAAAGTGTGTAGTATCAGGTTACACTTGCAATTGTGCTTCCAATAAAGGACATACCAACCACAACATTCCAGAGTAAACAAGAAGAGTGGAAGGTGATTTTTAATGTGTTTCTAATTATTTAGCTGCACAAACGAAACTATAAAGATAAAAAGATGCCTGCAAAGTGTGTAGTACCAGGTTGCACTAGCAATTGTGCTTCCAATAAAGAACATACCAACCATAACATTCCAGAGTAAACAAGAAGGATGGAAGGTGATTTTTAATGTGTTTCTAATTATTTACCTGCACAAACGAAACTATAAAGATAAACTGATGTCTGCAAAGTGTGTAGTACCAGGTTGCACTAGCAATTGTGCTTCCAATAAAGGACATAAACAGAAGTGGGTGAACGGTATTCCTCGTATGGGCTGGTTATATTTATAAGAATAAAGACAATACAATACATCAACATTTCAAAGGATAAGACCTATTTTAAAGCACAATATGGTTGGTACCTATAATGTTTTCTAGACCTCCCAAATATCACAAAAAAAAAATACAGTTAATAGAACTCATCTGGGCATGCATCTGGGCATACCTATGAAAAGATTTGATAGTGAAAGGGAATCAAGGCCAGCAAGAATGGTTTCACAGTGACCTAATAGTGAATTTTTCTAGCTCAAGTGACAATTTACAAAGTAAATTGAGTGTTCATTTAAGCGGAAGTGGCAGCAGGAAACAGGTTGCGTTTATTTTTATTTTGTAGTGTTTGACTACGATGAACCAGACATCAGATGTAAGTGGTATTAGTAGTAGTAGTTCCAAAAAGTATTTTTCTTAATTGATTAACCGAGATGAACTCTAATACATATAAAATGTAATAATTATTCTGAAACTACAGGCCCACTATTTGACAGCTAAGCCACGTTGCCACATCTAAGGCTCCGGCCTAGTGTAGAGTCGGCCATGAAGTATTGCCTTGAGACGGTGATGATGACAAATACGAATATCGAGTATTTGGTTGGGATTCCGTAGTCGGAATCGAGACCGCCCACCTCTAGTGCGGTCGCCTGTTTGGCGCCCGGCGTGCGGGGCCAAGTCGGCTCTAAACGGCCCGCTCAAATATTTACAGGACGTTTTAGGCACACTACTTATCGGCCAATCGAACCGGTTCTCTTCTCTCTCAGCCCCGGCCGGGAGAAAGGCGAACCGCGAAAACGCATATACATGCAAGCCTATCTAAAGCGAGAACTGTTTTGTTTCAGACAAGCCGTTAATGTGCAGCCCTTGAGTGTCAAGTTCCTTCTATATTTTTCACGTATTACGTGAAAGCTACACCCTTAGGTCACGTACATAATTAATAGAAACGTGTGGGCGACAGAAAAACGGTTTTTTCAAAAATTCCAATACAGTTAATTTTTGGGAGTGAGCATAGAAACTGTTGATGAAACTACTACAATTAAAAGCAAACCACAGTTGGGCAAGCGGTTCAGCGGACCAAAGCCTATTGCGTTGTCGGAAGTAGCAGATTATCTCAAATACTTATCAAACCTTTTCTTGTCCGAAATATTTATAGTGTTGTTTTTCTTTCTAACGACTTGGTAGCTCTAAACAACTACTTCAAGAAATGGAGACTAGTACCGAGCCCCAACAAAACCGAAGTTTCCTGCTTCCACCTGAATAACAAACTAGCTAAATATGACAGGTACTTTTTGCAAGCGAACCCCTGAAGCATAACCATTTCCCAAAATATCTTGGAGTAACGTTAGATCGCACCCTCTGCTATAAGTAACATCTCGCAAACACTGCAGGAAAACTCAGAACACACAACAACATTATCCAAAAGCTGTGTGGAACGACGTGGGGTGCCACTGCTCCAACTCTACGAACCAGTGCACTAGCTCTTGTCTATTCGTGTGCTGAGTACTGTGCGCCTGTCTGGATTAACAGCCATCATACCAGACTAATTGACGTCCAACTAAATCACACTATGAGACTTATTACAGGCGCAATTAAGACAACCCCAACTCAATGGCTGCCTGTACTCTCTGGAATAGCCCCACCGCAGCTGCGAAGGACTGACGCCCTTCTAAGGGAGTATAACAAGATTACGGCCAACAACAAACTGCCCATCCACCGAGCAATACCCCCGTTGCAAATAAACAGACTTAAATCCCGACAACCACCAATAAGGGATGCAGAAGGGCTTAAAACCAACAACTTCGACTCCTTAAACCAATGGCGCTCTCAGTGGGAAGGTTTTGCGGAAAACCACTCGCGATGCGCATTTATGGGGACAGCCTTACTTCCAGGATCAGAACTACCCCGGAAAGAGTGGGTAAAACTTAATAGAGTCCGAACAGGCCACGGCAGATGTGCCGACTCCCTTTACAAGTGGGGCTATGTGCAATCTCCCTTATGTGACTGTGGCGCGCCCCGCCAAACTATAAGCCATATTACGAGCGAATGTGAACTGCGTGCGTTTCAGGGATCGCGAGAAGAGTTCTTCACAGCCACACCGTTGGCGCTGAAGTGGTTGAAAGAACTTGACATCAACCTGTAAATACCAAAGACTATGTATCTTAGTTTGTAGCTGTATATATTTTATTTTAGTATAGGTTATAATAGTTTTTCTTTTAATCTATATTTACTATTGTCATGTTTTTGAGCCATACGATAAATAAAAATAAAATAAATAAAATAAATAAATAGTGTTGTTCTTTAATAACCACATATTTTAATTGAAAACATTGCAGTACACAAAGCAGTATAATGTTATGAAAGTACGTGATGCAAAATATTTTTATCATCGTTCAGCAACATTATAGGAAAATAGTGAAAATAGCAGATCGAGAACTATATTTCAAGCGGAACATCTGACAACAGCCCTATTTTTCTCAGCTTTCTTTTGCCTTGCATTTTTTCCTTTGCCGAACAATACAGCGTAGCTGAGTGTTGAAACAGTCTCATATTACGAGCAGACAGAAAGAATTCTGTCTGCTCGCACATGTTTCACATGTTTATTAAACATGGAAAAATTGATGCTCTCTATTTCGGTCGATCGACCTATGGCGCACTGATGATCGCTAATAAGCGTGAAACAGCTGTCTGCGTACTGGTGGATTGACGGAGGTATAGAGCAGCCCTCGTAGTCTCTTATTAGTTTTGATCTAATCTTCTCGGAGTCCAAGGCCTGGGAGTCCGAGAGGATCACAATAGCAATTCTAGCTTCTACAATAAATATGACACTGACTACTGGTTAATAATACGATAATTTCAGTTTGAGTTATTTTTGCAGTTCCTTAGGTCAGAGGTCACCCTCATCCACTGAATATGTCATACTGAGCGTTTCGGTTTACACAATTTTGACATTCACAAGCGCGAGGTCGCGCGATTTTCATTCATACATGCCAAAAATTGGCGTTTTCTGGCGATTTTCATGCCAAAAGCTACCTACAAGCATACTTATAGCCTGGCAACATGCGATACTTGCTTTGACATCAATATGCTCCACCGAAACTGCTTTCTTACTGTGCTATCAAAACTCACTAACATAAACTGAAAACCCATGTGATATTGTGAATAATATCATTTCTGGACCAATGTTCATACGAACTTTTCAAATTCTTGGAGGTTTTTCTTCCCACAGTAATTTGATTGCTTCCGAAGAAAACACAAAGTTTAAGATTATAGAAATTTTTCCTACTCCTTTGAAATGCTGATTCAAATGCAAAAATTTCATAACGCTATTTGAGCTAAGCTTTGCAGAAAAAGGTAAACCTTTACATCAAGCTGCAGAACACATAAAATCACGTGCACTTGTTCTCACCATTTGGTCCGCTGCTATCTTAAGTCCGATAATTTTTGCAAAACATCCGTTGCTTACGATCAGCTTTATCTGCGAATATGCTCACGAAGCGCTTTAATATCCGCGAAACGGCTTCGAAAATAATTCGTCTGGATATCAACGACACTTTATCCGCCAAAACAAAAACAGAACGAACACGCATACTTGGACGGTATAAATAATAAATAACGATTTTGAAGTCCTCGAATGACAGCGCATACGCGTCTCCAAAGAGATTTTTTCAGGGATGTTAATAAAAATAAATATTCGATCTTAGTTCATTTGCCTTCTAAGGAAACTCATATGACTTTTTTTATGTTTCAGCCAATCAACTACAAGATCTGAATTAGAGTTGACCTTCAACCACCTTATAACAAGAAATATTTTTTGCAGGATTAAGGCCGGTTGTACAATGCAAGCTTAAGTTTCGGTTTAAGGTAAGCCGCCCTTAAGCCACGGACGTTGCAAAACAATGCTGGCTTAGCCCCCCACTCCAAGCTTGACACGAGCTTAGCTGTGATTTAAATTCAAATAACACGATGTGTCAAGGAGGAACCTTCAAATGGGCCTATACCGTGATCTCAAATTGATCAATTTATTTGCTGGTATTATTTTTGATGATACATAGGACCGTTTACTGTAAAAAGTCAGCAGAAAACTTGATCCAAATGCGAATAACACTAAAAAGAAAATTGTACTGTAATTTGAAATAGCCGATGATGACGTCACCTGTAGGGAACCAATGAGAAGCGTCCTTTCTGTAGGGAACCAATGAGAAGCGTCCTTTCGTGGTCCGATGACTACGAGCGGATGCTATTGTTTTGTACCAGTGAGCTCTTATTGGTTCCCTACAGGTGACGTCACGACCTGGGCGGGAAGTGTATGGATTCAAAAAATTCAATATTTAGAGCATTTTTTTCGGTTATAAATACGATAGAAAAATTTTGTAAAATTATTTATGGCATCTACGTGGTGTCAGGATTCGTTTAAGCCAATAAACCAAAAATGTGGTATAGGCCCATTACTTGTCACTGCATAAGTTATAATTTTTTAAATATTTGTGTTTGATTTAACAAAGAGAGCTAATAAAATAACGGAGAAAATAAACGGTCGTTGACGTTGACAAAACAGAAGAGGTTTTTTTTTTTAGTGCCAACCGTAGTGAATTTTGTTATCAACGGGGTTTAACTAAACCGACGATTGTACGACGGATGTCAACGTTAAGCCTAAGCTTACCTAAGGTTAGGTTTGATAAAGCAAGGCACCATTAAAAAGAAAACAGAGGTGTAGTTCTGTTTCTCATTGAACAGAAGCCGGCTAAGGTTACCTGTGGGCCTGCCTGAAGGCCTCTGTACTGGTGGCTCTTACCGCTAGAAAGCCTCTCTCCTTCTTCAATCCAAGCCTCGTTTTCACAATGATAGTTACTATCATAAAAGTACTCTCATGATAATCAGCGCGATAGTCTGTCATGTCAAATGTCTGCACGTGGAAAGGGTATTGTGATAGTAGTAAGCAGAGAACACAGAACTCAAAAAGCAAGCCTATAATAGAGAAATAGCAATATGGTGAACATGGTTACAGCCGTAACTGCGGTCATTGGTGAAGTTGTTGAAATCAAACATAGCCAAGCTCAAAAATGTAAAAATATATGGGTGAGACAGATTTCGAATGAACTATCATGCTTTCAGTGTTGTATGCACGGTGGCACGGCTACCTCGTCAAACGAGATAGTGTGATAGCACTGTCGCGACAGTTCGGTAGCGACTATCACGTTGTCTATACGGTGATATTTTTTGTGACAGTTGCTATCATGACAGCAACTATATTGCCGTGAAAACGAGGCTTCATTCATTCATTTATCTTCAATAATGTTTCTTCAACAACGAAAGGCCCCTGGGTGAGGTCCTAGGTGCAAAAGAGCCCACCTTGTGGCCTATGCACCTGTGACTAGGTTATTGGTTGGTTGGCTGGTTAACATGCTTTATTGCCAAAGATATATAAAAAATCTTATTGACAAAGCAAATAAGTAAGTAAAAGTACATAATGAAAATACATATACATAAAAATTAAAATACAAATACATAAAAATAAATAAAATACTTAAAAGTCAGACATTCACAAATTAAAAATTTTACTGACACCCAATAGATGAAGGTTATTTTTATGTTCATCAAACACTTGGGGCAATAGTTGACTAACTCATTGAGTGAAGGAAAATTCAAAATATTGGTCTAGCGAATAGAATGCTTGTGTTATTAGTATTTTTTTAACGCTTTACGGAACTTCATAATATTTGGGATTGCTTTAATATCCGATGGCAAGTAGTTATATATTTTCACACTATTATATATTATGGAATTTCGCACGAGGGTAGAATGAGGTATTGGTAGCGGAATGTCATGTCTTCGGCGAGTTGCATAAGCTTGTTGATGGTCGGAGAATGAAGAACGATGTTTGTGTATTAGGCTCGTAGTCTCTAATATGAAAAGAGATGGCAGTGTAAGGACTTTGTGACGAATAAAAAGCAAGGATCTCTACAAGAAGCACCTACAATATATCGTATTGCACGTTTTTGAACTTAAAGACAGATTGGAAAAGGAACTGGCTACAACAGCCCCAAAATGGTAGACCGTAGGACAGATGGGATTGCACCACCGCGAAAAAAACTGTCCTTGCAATCGAGATGCCCAAGTTTGTTGCTGCAGCTCGTACGCAATAACAGCCTGATGCAAGCTTTTTGTTCAAACTGATAATATGTTTTTGAAATTTAAGGTCAACGTCAAGATGCAATCCAAGAAACCTAGTACATTCAGAGCTTTTGATGGAAAATTGTTCATAAACGATGTCATTGATATCAACACGAAATCCAAGAACTTGTGTTTTTTAAAGTTAAATAATAACTGTTTTTTTTCTCATTCGTTCAGTCTTCTCAATACAAAGTGTGCCATCAAAAAAATGTAAAACTATGAATCTAGGCAGTGTCTACTTCGTGGTATCGTAGTAAACACGTATGATATGTATTTCGGCCGTATTGGCACGCCCATGTGGTGTCTTAAAAAGGCAGATTAAGCAGACCGTGGTCGGCCGGGTATAATAAGCAAGGTCATTCATCAACCAAGCAAGAGGATTGGAGTCTGTGCCGTAGCTTGGCCGGACCGTCGCCGTCGCTAGGCTCTGCTCTGCTCTCAGATGGGCTGGGCTGGGGATGTTCCAAACGATACGATATATTAGTGTATCGATGTATCGATATTCAAGTGATCGATATGCGGTGCAAGGTACATACTTGTTGTGTATTGATATACAGTTGGATTGATCAGGTGTATCTAAAAAAAATCGAAAATCTTTATTTAGCTTCCCATCAGATCGAAAAAGCATTTCCTCGATAATTTGAGGACGCTAATTTCAGATCCGGTCGGAATTTTGAGTTTCAATCTCGTTTGATGAAAATCAAAAAATTCAGAGCATCCAATTTTCAGGTTTATCTAAGGATATCGAAAATCTTTATGTAGCTTCCTATTAGTCCGAAAAAGCGGTTCCTTGATAATTTGAGGGTGCTAATTTCAGATTCGGCCGCAATTTTGAGTTTCGGTCTCCTTTGACGAAAATGAAAAAAAATCAGAGCACCGCATTTTCAGATTTATTTAAAAATATCGAAAATATTTATTTGGCTTGCTATCAGTCCGAAAAAGCGGTTCTTTGATAATTTGAGGACGCTAATTTCAGATCCGGCCACAATTTTGAGTTTCGGTCTCGTTTGACAAAAATAAAATAAATTCAGAGCGCTGAATTTTCAGGTTTATCTAAAAATATCGAAAATCTTTATTTGGCTTCCTATCAGATCGAAACAGTATTTCCTTGATAACTTGAGGGCGCTAATTTCAGATCTAGTCGCAGTTTTCAGTTTCAGTTTCATATGACAAAAATCAAAAAAATTTCAGAGCAACGAATTTTCAAGTTTATCTAAAAAATCTAAAATCCTTATTTAGCTTCCTATCAAAACGAAAGAGTATTTCCTCGATAATTTGAGGACGCTTATTACAGATCCGGCCACAATTTTGATTTTCGGTCTCATTTGACAAAAATCAAAAAAATTCAGAACCCTGAATTTTCAGGTTTCTCTAAAAATATTGAAAATCTTTATTTGGTTTCCTGTCAGATCGAAGCAGTATTTCCTTGATAATTTGATGGCGCTAATTTCAGATCTGGTCGCAGTTTTGAGTTTCAGTTTTATTTGACAAAAATCAAAAAAATTTCAGAGCAATGAGTTTTCAAGTTTATTTAAAAAAATCTAAAATCCTTATTTAGCTTCCTATCAAAACGAAAGAGTATTTCCTCGATAATTTGAGGACGCTTATTTCAGATCCGGCCAATTTTGAGTTTCGGTCTCATTTGACAAAAATCAAAAAAATTCAGAACGCTGAATTTTCAGGTTTATCTAAAAACATCGGAAATCTTTATTCGACTTCCTATCAAATCGAAGCAGTATTTCCTTGATAATTTGAAGGCGCTAATTTCAGATCCAGTCGTAGTTTTTAGTTTCAGTTTCATTTGACAAAAATAAAAAAAATTCAGAGCAACGAATTTTCAAGATTATCTAAAAAAAATCTAAAATCCTTATTTAGCTTCCTATCAGAATGAAAGAGTATTTCCTCGATAATTTTCAGATCCAGACACAATTTTGAGTTTCGGTCTCATTTGACAAAAATAAAGAAAATTCTGAACGCTGAATTTTCGGATTTATCTAAAAATATCGAAAATCTTCTTATCAGATCGAAAAATTGGTTCCTCAATAATTTGGGGGCGCTAATTTCAGATCCGGTCTCAGTGTTCAGTTTCGATCTCGCTTGACAAAAATATAAAAATCGCAAAGCACCAAATTTTCAGGTTCATCTAAAATTATCGAAAATCTTTACGCGGCCTCTTATCAGAACGAAACACCATATATCATTTGTTTTGAGAATCGATCTCGTTTGACGAAAATACAAAAAATGACAAATCTTGTTGCAGTTTTGAGTATAAGTGTCATTTGAGCACAGCCAAAGAACATATTGTACTGTACTGTAGCCCAAAAAATGCTTGGAAAGTTCATAATTGAAAGCCTTTACGCGTTCTGAATTATGAACAAAAGTATTAAGCCAGATAACCTTGCATTCTTCTGGATCTTTGATGAACATTACAGCAACTGTTTCGGTGATCGCAATCAACACAATGACGATACTCGTTTTTCGATACGGATCGATATGTGGGATCGATTCTTCGCTCCTATGTGACCATCTCTACACTGGACCCGTCCGCATCCACGATCGCTTGTTGGTGCGTGTGGGTGTTCACAATTGGCTGACATAAACGACGTATTCACACATACGGCACATCCGCTGGAATTTCTATTCATGCCGCCAACCGCGGACCAGACGGGATGAATCTCGACGACGGACCGGTTACGAATACGAACCTCCTCGCTAAGATTCTCTGCTAATTCTGCTTATTCTTTTTTTCTATATCCCGATTCTTAGCCCTTTTAAAACACATAGCGCACATTCATCATTTCGACAGACTTTGCGATACACGTTTACCACATTACAATGGGCCTATACCACATTTTTTGTTTATTGGCTTAAACGAACCCTGACACCACGTAGATGCCATAAATAATTTTACAAAATTTTTCTATCGTATTTATAACCGAAAAGAATTGCTCTAAATATTGAATTTTTTGAATCCATACACTTCCCGCCCAGGTCGTGACGTCACCTGTAGGGAACCAATAAGAGCTCACTGGTACAAAACAATAGCATCCGCTCATAGTCAATCGGACCACGAAAGGACGCTTCTCATTGGTGCCTACAGAAAGGACGCTTCTCATTGGTTCCCTACAGGTGACGTCATCATCGGCTATTTCAAATTACAGTACAATTTTCTTTTTAGTGTTATTCTCATTTGGATCAAGTTTTCTGCTGACTTTTTACAGTAACCGGCCCTATGTATCATCAAAAATAATACCGCAGTAAATAAATTGACCAATTTGAGATCACGGTATAGGCCCATTGTGCAAAAAAGGGACCATCCTTTTTGTTAAATTTTATAACAATTTTGATGATCATTTGGTTCACAGAAAAATCGGAAAAATGAAGGGTACCGGCTGAATTCAAACCAGCGTCTCCGGCATTCTAGGCCGACGCGTTACCAACTATACTACGGTGCCCCGCAATATAGCCGATACACAGCGCCGACGACATGGCATCGAATCCGTCGACTCCCACCACTCCACCGCATCTCTCTACGAACCATGTATTTCAGTCAGTATCCAGAGAGATCTAGTCGGCTGTTGGGTGAGTGTGAATCTCCCACCGCTATTTGCACGACAGCTCTCTTTCTTACTGAACAACGACTCCTCAGTCGGCCAGGATTTCATGGAACGGAAGGTGCTTGCTTACTCCGCAAGAGGGAGATAAATTCAATCATTTGGTTAACAGAAAAATCGGATGAATGAAATGAAATGACTGAAATACATGGTTCGCAGAGTGATACGGGGGAGTGGTGGGGGTCGACGGATTCGATACCATGTCGTGGGCGCTGTGTATCGGCTATATTGCGGGGCACCCTGGTGTAATTGGTAACGCGTCAGCCTAGAATGCCGGAGACGCTAGTTCGAATCCACACTGCAAAAAATGGGGGTAAAATCACATTCTGTGTTATGTAAACTTTGCATAATATATCATGTTTTTCATGACATTACACTATTTATCATGTGCGTTTACATAATACTGTGTTATCACAGATATCATGTACTTTTAATAATTAAACAAGTATTTGTACATTAGAAAACATGTAATAAAAATAAGGTTACAAAATATTATTAACTGTCCACATTAAATTCACACAAACACTGTGAATCTCCATCCATCTATTCGTAGGTTATGAACAAATAACCTGAAATCTCATGATTCGCGTAAAGAACGTACAACAGACGCCACCCACCTTTTGCAACCTGTTTTGGTGATTTATAGGAGTGTATTTGTGTATTTAACGTATTTTGTTAAGGGCGAAAGTTGTGTTTCTGAAGGTAAACTTATTAGCATCATGTTTATTTGCTATACTTGCCAGTTCAAATGCCATACACTGACGAAATATAACTGCCACCAGTATGTCCATAGGAACTGGCAAGGCGTACAATTGATTTGCCTGCAATGAAATGTAACAGAATGCCGTTTAAATAATTTACTGATGTAAAAATATCACCTCGGTTTGGAATATGTCACTTGTAAAACGAACGCAACATAATGCTGCTTGCTATTGGCACTAAAGTTAGGATAAGTTGGGATAACATGTCCTACATAAACGTTTAAATCTAGAGAATTTACAGAAATGTTTTGACTGAATTCTAATATATCTACAGTCCAAATCCTTATTTTTAATAGCGCAAAAAGTAATCTGTCCCGTTTTATAATTATGTTGTATAATAGTGCGATTCTGTTATATCTTATCGCACTTCTTTTACATGTTTATTCTTATTACACTTCCAGTGTGCTTTATTTTACAGATTTAACAGAAACAAATGGCAAAACAGGATTCTGTCTTTTCGTGGAAAAACATTTCGAACAAATATATTGAAAAATCCTTTCAGCAATGTCCAAAACATGAACGCTCATTCATACGTATGAGTGGCACAACCTGTATAATACTATTCCATAATAAACTATGTAGAATAGCAATAAAAATTATGCACGAAACACAGCATATTATGTAACAACAATCATAATATGTTATGGCAAACGACAAAGAATGCATAGTTTTTCCATAACTTGTAACTTATTCCAACACAGAACAAGTGCTGGACAATCCCAGAATACATTATGTAAAAAATACATTACAGGTCATGTAAAATATCTTTACAGAACGATTGTGAAATTACATAACGTTGGTTACAAATTACCAACGTTAAGTTATGTAATTATTTTTTCCTGTGCAGCCGGTACCCTTCATTTTTCCGATTTTTCTGTGAACCAAATGACTGAATTTATCTCCCTCTTGCGGAGTAAGCAAGCACCTTCATTCCAATTTCGATGATATTAGCTGACGAAAGATTAACGACATAATGTCTGTTCCGAGGAAGGTCTTATCAGAGTTTTAAACAGAGTGAGAAGGTTGTTGTATCAAATACCAAATTCTAAATAAACACACATGATTATTCCGAGACAACAGATAGTAACTCAACAATACTCCGGGGTCGATCGTCAACCTCAGAAATCCCCATCGGTCGGATGCATTATTTAGAAGCAGCTTCGAACCCTCCCCCCCACCCCCTCAGCCCCGTGGAAAATTCTCGCTGTGTGTTTTCACTTTTATCCGTCGGCGCTGGCGAATGCAGATCAGGACAGAGAGCGAAGCACATTCGGGCTCGGTCCCCGGGGAGTCGCATCCCGGATTCCCTTTGATCTCCGGCACGGACGCTGCCCTCCCCCTCTCCCCTTCCCTTCTTCACCCCCCTCCCACCACCTTCTGCCCCCCCCCCACCCCTGCTAGTGACGTCCGTCGTTGCGGATTAATGGTGACACACACATCACACTCAACACGGTTTCGTTGCGAAACCTGGCAACATTGCCACACTGTAGTAACCTACTACCATGATGTGAATACTTTTTAGATAAACAAGTCTGTTGGTGAACAACCAAACACATATTTCTATAGTCAAAAAATACAATATTTACGCTATGCACTCTCAAAAAGGATCACACGGTATACGCCAGTAGAAGCGGGTAGCAGGCCACATAGCAGGCCATGCGTCTGTCATCATGACAGTAAATAACAGGCTTGAAAAAAAGCCGCCAAGCTGCGCGTCATTATCAGTTCTGTTCTAGTCCGAAATGGACATTCCTATTCTCAATTAATTAATTCCGTCATTCGAAGTAATATTTTCTCTGTTATTCAGATTACTTCACAATTAAAATTTCATTTTCTCTTTGTACGCGTCTTCAAGAAGCTAAAACTCGGCAGTGAACTTGGCAAGCTGCTGCGATTCGCTGTCATTCTTATTGATTCTTATACAGAAAACCTACAAATATTCCAAATACATTCAATTACGCCTGAAATGTGGGTGGTTTGATTTTCTCTTTCCTGCTCTGAGTCATTCCACCACAAAGTCCAATAAAAATCATTATACGTCTCAGAGTAACAACTGAACATGGAGGTAGTAAACAAACCACTTCAGCATGGCGTGCTCAAAGCCATCATCTTTTGACACTTCAGCCTCCAAACATTGCCAACTAACCTGAAAATTCTTCCAATGCAACCCATGTTACAAACACTGCACTGCACTGTTCCATCTCGAAAAACTGTTAAACTACACTCGAATATAGCACAGCAAGTCCGTAAAGCTTCATTACAGTTACCAACGAATAGCGAATTCGATTTTACTGACCAAGCATAAAAGACACAAAAGTTTGACAGTCGGGTTTTACAGTAAGCAAATCGCAGGAAAATTATACAGGCGTTGTCAGCTCTTCAAAATTTATGTAAGACAGATTTTGCGTTTATGATGAAGAAATATGCAGTTAACGCAGTAGTGGTCAACATATCTATTGATTTTGCTGTAATCATTCCTGAACCATCAAAATACCGTCTTTTTTAACGTAGAATGGAATATTTCTGGAGAATAAAGACGATAGTAAATAATTATGATTGCCGTATCTGGTGGTCAATATGACAACGTAAGAAAAGGTGTTGGCCTATTAGAATTAGTTGTTTACTACCTCTTTGTTCAGTTGTTACTCTGAGTTATACGTTCATTCTGTTATCACTTACCAATAGACGAATGTATGCTGAGACAAATTAAAAAGCTTACCTGCAACAAAAAAACACATAATTAGTATTATTCAATCTACGAGGGTTGCTCTGTACCTCCGGCAATCCACCAGTACGCAGACAGCTATTTCACGCTTATTAGCGATCATCAGTGCGCCATAGGTCGACTGACGGAAATAGAGCCGTTTACTCTATTATTCAATCGTTTATGACAACTATAGGTACACCCCGACGACCCTATGACTAGGCCACAGTGATGCCAGTCTGTTACAATTGTAACAGATCTGTTACATTTTTCACCATTCGGCAATAACCACTCGCTATTAGTCGATAGTCTTCGCGTGTTGCAGCGTAATGAGGCATTTCAAAATTCTGTACAATATTATGCTGTATATGCGGGTTACGTATACGCATCTTTACGTGTGTGAATCCACCTTTAGCCACCATAGAGCAGGTAAGTGCATGCCCAATTTTGGAAATGCTATGTTTATAAACTTATTTTCATTCTAAAGTCATCCATTTTCACTAGATTAGTATCAAGTACAATGAATTTAAAAAAATTTACTTGATAAAAACGACAATTTTAAATATTTTCATGCTGATTTTACATTAACGCGCATGCGCAGTTCAGATCACAGAGCGTTACGTCCACGATACTGTTACTTTTCTTATAAAACTGTTACGTATTTATTGACATTCTGTTACACTAGAAAACAAAATTCTGGCAACACTGCTAGGCCAGTTTGCGATGAAAATGAAAAATATTTTTCTCAATATTTTTATAAATTTTTAATTTTTGGTATCAGTCTTATGAGCTTTTTCGTTGACATGATTGAACCATATTTGGTGAGAATATAGAGAACACGTAATATTTTATTACCCTCACTTTGGTGTATCTCGAACGTTAAACCGTCTTTGTAATCCCAGAATAAAGCGGCTTTCTATAGGATCAGGAGTGCTAACCGGATACTACGACTTTGGAGTGCCAGAATTACAATAACTAATAGATGACTCACTCACGAGCCTTAAAATATGCAAAAATATTTTCCGAATCCAACAAGGCAATAAAATAATCTCGTTATTACTATTCGGCGTGATCGGTGCGGCGGTTTCGTGTGGTCAAAACGCACCGCACACCAACACCGTCGTCTATGTTGGTGGCACCGCTTCTAGATTGACTCATCCGGTCGTCATTCGGATAGGTTTCACTTTCCGACCGATCCCACTCGGCTTCCCATAAATAAAACATCGTTGCGATTCATTAATAAATCGTTGTTTCCGACTAATCTGAAATTCGAAGATCGCCATTTCGCGCATCACTAAGTGAAGTGCGAAGGTAACGAAGTTGTAACGCAATCGTTAAGGATCGTCCATATTTACTACCTAATGTTATTTATAAAAAAACAAAAAGGTGCAGCCCGAATTCCGATACACCGAGTGAGGTAAGCAATTACTGGATCCGCGAATCGTGCGCCCTAAGTAGAGGAAAGGACCTAGGCTGACTGCCTTCTGCATTCTGATGGCTAATATGGGCGCCGCTGCACGGCACGCCGGCACTGCGCTCAGTGCAGAGAGCAGCATATCCCTCATTCTACCTAGTGATCCAATGACCATAGCCAGTAGACTATAGTGTAGTCTGGCCAGAGCTTGCGAAGTTGTGTGATCAGCTCTTAATATTTGGTCTTCTCCTCCTTTTTTTTTCGGGATGCCTCTATAACAGATATGTCAAGTTCGAATGATATGTGGCTATCATTAAAAAATGTGCTTTTACGTGCTGCCCAGATAAGCCAACCAAAGGGTAGCACTCAACCGAGACAACAATGGATTAGTAGCCACACACTGTCCGCTATTGAGGCACGTAGAAGCCTTAAGATTTCAGGTCTGGATTCAGATACAGAGCAAAACACATATAGACAGCTCTCACGCGAGATTCAAAGATTATGCCGGAAAGATAAGAACTCTTATCTACAGCAATTGCGCAGGGAAATAGAGATGCATGCCAATACTAACCATCCGAAAGAGATGTTTTTTAAGGTCAAATGCCTCAGTCGGGATTTTAAACCCAAATCTTGGGCTGTTAAAAATCCCAAGGGAGAGCTAATTACCAACTTGCATGAGGTTATTGAGGTATGGCGAAATTATTGCGAAAATATGTACCATGAGGATGGCCTTCACGCCCTCTCATTGGATTTTGAACACGAACCGGATATTCTTTTGTCTGAAGTGGAACATGCCCTCAACAAGCTAAAAACTAACAAAGCTACAGGCATTGATGTTATTTCTGCTGAAACGCTGAAATGCTTGGGTGACGACGGCATCTCCCTTTTACATAATATTTGTAAGAGTGTCTGGTCCTCCGGTGTTTGGCCAGATGAATGGTGCACATCAATTTTTGTTCCACTTCATAAAAAGGGATCTCCAACAAATCCAGACAATTATCGCCTACTTTCGTTAATCTCTCATGCAAGTAAGGTTCTACTGTATATTTTACAATCTCGTTTGGAGGGTTTTATTGGCTGGCAAATTTCTCAGGCGCAGGCAGGTTTCGTGAAAGGACGCGGTACGCGTGAACAGATCTTAAACTTAAGACATATTATTGAAAAAGCCAGAGAGCATTATTTTCCGGTTTTTATCTGCTTTGTGGACTATTCTAAGGCGTTTGATAACGTAAAGTGGCCTAAACTGTGGGAAATCCTCATCTCTATGGGAGTTCCGTACCACCTAGTGTTTCTCATACAGCAACTCTACGAGTCTAATTCGGCTCGTGTAAGAATTGATGGCAACCTGTCTAGGCAACTGCAACCAGAAAAGGAGTTCGTCAGGGATGTGTATTATCTCCGATGTTGTTTAACATTTACTCTGAATTTGTGATGAGACAGGTATTAGACAACTGGAATGGGTGTAACTATTGGCGGAAGCAAAATATCCAACTTAAGATTTGCTGACGATACAACCCTTATTGCAGCTTCTCAGGAAGAACTAGTAGCTCTATTAAACATCTTAGAACAACGTAGTGCAGGGCTTGGTATTAACTACAATAAGACCAAGGTTAGGATCGTAGATAGAGAGCATGATAATTATCGAGAAATAAAGTCCATAGGCCGTTGTGAAGTAGTTCAAAGTTTTATATACCTCGGTTCTTTGATCGATAATTCGGGTAGCTGTGAAAATGAGATTCGACGGCGCATTCAACAGGCACGTGTGGCCATGACAAGGCTTACTAAAATATGGCGTGACCAGAACATCACTAAAGCTACAAAAATGTCGCTGGTTCAGTCTCTTGTGTTCTCCATATTTTTGTATGCCTCGGAAACTTGGACTGTTAAAAAGGCCGATAGAGCTCGCATAGACGCTTTTGAAATGTGGACATGGAGGAGAATGCTGAGAGTTCCTTATACCGCCCATCGAACTAACGTCTCCATACTGGATGAGGTCGGTAATCCATTGTGTCGACGAGAATGCTTACATTCTTCGGACATATACACAGAAGCGATAATATGAAGAAACTTGTAGTTCAGGGTCATGTCCCGAGTGGGCGACGCCGTGGCCGTCCCCCTACACGCTGGGTGGATACGACGAAACAAAATGCTATTTTTACCTCTTTTTACTATAAAACAAAGATATATTGCAGATATTCATAATTATTATCGATAGTAAATTATTGTTTTATCCAAATAATGCAATGAGTGAATTTCTTGTCATCATAGCATGTAAAACAGCATGAAACCAGCGATCAAATGGAAATGGAATCTGGAATCTGATTGGTTGAAATTAGCAATTGCTAAACTTTTGATTAAACAAGAAAATGCAATTTTTCACCGATTTGGGATTTTGAGGTGAACTTCAAGAGAAATTAATAATTTTCAGAGTACTTTGACAGATGCAGCTTCTTAAAAGGGCTGCTCTGATTGGTCAAAGTTTTTGTTAAAATCTGCATGTTGATAAAATCGGGCCTAAGGTTACGAATATAGCGATGATAATGGATCCTATTCTGATTAAAATCACATAGAAACAGATAATCCTTTGTTGAAATAAACTCAATGACAGAACGGATTTCGCGGACCAAACTCCTAACGTGCCAGAAAAACGAAATCGTTCCGTGATCAGACTCTAATTGGATTAAAAAGAGCTGCCCGGTCGTGTTATTATAGGAAAAATATATAATTTATGGGTGATAAATCAAACCGGTGAAAAGGATTTCTAATGGTGTTTGAACGACGCGACGGTAGAGACGCGAGCAACTAAATCCACAGTCGTTAAGCAGATTGGATTCCTCTAACTGGTCGACTGTTGTGTATCTGTGTGTGTGGTACGATGGGCGGGTTTTTGAAATACATTTTGTGGTTGTTAAATCTTTTTCAAGGCCTTTACGTTCCTTAAAAACTGGCGAATGCTGATTGACGCCTAAAGCACGATTTATTTCTCACTATTACATCAATTATCGTCTCTAATTAGCACATCGAGTTGGTTTGTGAAGCAGGGGTCATCGTCTCATTTATTTATGAATTTTGTTTCTGTTTTCTGTTCTTTTCTGTCGTCTTCTGTTATTTTCTGTCATTTTCTCTTGTTTTCTGTTGCTTCGTATTGATTTTTGCTGTTTTCTTTTCTTGAATTCTTTTTCTTTCAGGATAATGTTTTGCTCTTTATACTTGTGTGTAATCGGCATCGACTGCTTTGGTCATTAGCCTTTTGCTCTTTATAAAATATTATTTTCTTGGATTAGGTGGAACAGTAGCTTGAGGTAAACCTCGCCCTTTTGTGTATTGCGCGCGTTTATGGTTACTTTGTCTTTCTAAATTTCTCTCGCATGGTTACGGTAGTAACAAGTATTGCAGGCTGTGCCAATTCAGCACCAGAGTTATTATTATTCTGAATTTAAAAAACACCGTACAACATTAGATCTTGAGTATTACAGACATTTGGAAAATTCTGTGTAATTTTTCCAGGCCCAACTGTTGCAGCATAGTTTTGTCTTTATATATGTATTTCAACATGGTATAGAGCGGTATGTAATTATGATTTGATTCTTTATTTTCTGTTAGTTTCTTTGTTATGGCTAATGCCTGATATATGACTTTGGCTGCACAGCTATATCTAGTTGTGTATTCGGTTTCAGCGAGAGTTTTGCATGCGCTTATTATGTGTTCTATTGTTTCCTTCTGTTGGAGGCATTTTCTGCAATTATCGTCAGTTATGGATTGATCTTTAATTATATAGTTCTTGTAGTTTCGCGTCGCAATCAGTTGGTCCTATATAGTAAGCATAAAATCCTCCGTTTCTGGAAAGAGATTGCCATCCTGCAGCCAGGTGCATAATTTTCATTAATAAACAAAATCGATATACGCATATATATTAAGTTTGTTACACTGACCTGTCCCCTAGACATATCAAAATTTACAGAAAGACAATTGTACACATACGCAAAGCGATTCTTACTGGACCATAGCTTCTATTCTGTGGATGAGTTTTTCTCCAAATAGTCATAGTCTTGTTTATTGACTGTCTTTTCATTGTAAATTGTAATTTGTATTTCTGGATAAGATTGTTCTGACTGCAAATGTACTTCACTGTACATACCTGGTCAATAAACGTTAAGTAATGTGGTCTTGTTTAACATGGTGACTCCTCACACCGTGAGGTAAACGATCACTGGGTCCGCGAATCGTACGCCCTTAGTAGACGAAGGAACCCAAGGATGACTACTTTCTATATTTTGGCGGAATACGCTGTTATGCCTCATTCCACTTAGGGATCGAATGACCATTACCTAACAGTGTAGTCTGGCATTTTTCACTATGTTGCCTATATCAGTTTTGACTGATTTATTTCTTATTTGGTTTTGTTTTCTCTTTCAAGTGGGCGTTCTTTTGAAGTTAGCAAACACGACAAAGTCACTGGAGGCTAGATCTGGAGTATACGGTGGATCGGGAAGCAATTCCTAGCCTAATTCATGTCATTTTGACATCGATTTGTGACAGGGTGCGTCATCTTGCTCTCCAATTGGAGACATGTACTACGTTCCAAAATCCCATCAAAGGCCTCGATTTGCTCTGTAGCGTTTCAGTATTCACACATCAAACTGTCAACAAAAATCTGTGTTCCGTTATTGCATTCCCGATGCCATGGATGTCATCGTTGTGCTCGGAAATCAAATTGAGATTTTAGCGACCTTTTTGTCAATACTGTCCAGAGATACTTTTCACTTGATAGATGGCCGACTTTACTCACTAGTTGGCCACCCTTGACAGCTAACAACTTAACATAACCTATTCTGCTTTATTTGTATGCATTGATATTCTAACGGGTACGACTACTCTGACACTCCGACTCTGAGAAAACAGCACAGGTTATGTGATATGTCAAAATTGCCAAAAAAAAAGATCTTTGCCGTTTCATAAATATTCCAACATCCCTGACAGCTGGAATCACGTGACTATCCTCGAAAATTCATCTGCTCACTGGATAAATGGGATTTTGGAACGTAGTAATGGTAAATGACCAGGCCTAACAACACAATTGACGAGTGTCAGTAGGATAGATAGAAGAGAATCGCATTCCAAGCTGATAGTCCTATCCTATGGGAGGGAGGAGTGTGTAATGCAGGTTATTCCACGGCACTCTATATGCCGATATACGGCTCGCCGAGGTGCATTTGACTTGCTGATCGATATTAAGACGAGCTCTAAACACTGTCATCCGTGCAACGCCTGCTGGATGCCGTGCCGTGTGATGCTGCCTCGCCTCCACATATTCGATACGCTTTCGCCAAAAAATAGTACGGTACGTTTAGACACAGAAAACACATACATAAAAATAAAGATTTTTCTCGCTCGTTCTGAGCAAATCCTGACAAATTCCAGCACCCATGTAGAGACTTATATCTGAGTTGTTAAAAAATAACTTCAAACTTTAATTATTCATTATTACCGAAAATGGCTACGATTTACTTTAGGGTACATCCGCTAGGTGGCGCCCCTATATGTCAATCGAAAGGGCTCGAGGTGGGGAGAAATAATGTCCATGGACACAACACCCGGAAAAAAAGTCATGGAGAAAACAATTTCCCATGTTAAGTCTATGGGAATTTTTCTTTCTCGTTAAAAGTGAATGAAATCTTCCACGTAGGTTTAGGTTAGGTTATAAATAAAATAAAGATGCTCCTTTTGATTCCAATGACTTTTAATGAGAAAAAAATTCGAAAAATTCCCAAATTGTTTCCTACATAACTTTTTTGTCTTTCGTTTCCGGGTGTTGTGCCCACGGACATTATTGCTCCCCACCTCGAGCCCTTTCCATTGACATTAGCGGCGCCACCTAGCGGCTGTACCCTAAATTTTCGAAAAATTCCCATACACTTAACATGGGAAATTGTTTTCTCCATAACTTTTTTGTCTTTCGTTTCCGGGTGTTGTGCCCGGGGACATTATTGCTCCCCACCACGAGCCCTTTTGATTGACACATAGGGGCGCCACCTAGCGGCTCTACCCTAAAGTAAATCCTTACCGGACAAACAAAGTTTCCAATATATTGCACAAAAATGTGTTGAAAAAATATTGAGCAAAATATTGGACGATCGAGAACCCTAAGACTCCACAAATATATTGCACAATATTTCAATGCTGAAGAAAAACAAAAGAAGAGTGTGAATCAGGAATTGGTTGAATATGCAACCACCTCACCGGTCATCATAATCTACTTCGTGAACTGAGCCTAGAACCACTACTTCATATCGAGAGGTGTTCGAGAAATTTTTTATTTATTTATGTCCAACATCACAAACGCCCTTAAACAGGTTATTACTTGTCACGCAAGGAAAATATACATACATAGCATTGTTATCCCTCCCAGTACAAAAACTGATTATCAACTGAGGCCAACAAAGAAAATATTCCGCCATATTTCGTTAACCCCGCCCTCAACTAACAAAATATTGTCCGAAAAATATTTCAAACCTTCCAGAAAAATATTGACCGCCCCACGAAATACTCGACGCCCTTTTTGCACAATATTTCTCCTTGCACTCTCAATTTCCCTCTATTTCTATATAGACACGATCTTCGAAATATTGTGCAATATTTGTGTGAGATCCTCTTAAGTAATAAAGTTTTTCAATCATTCGACGTGAGGTATTGATTTTCCTTCGGGAACTGAAGCACCATTAAAAAATTTCGCGATATTTTTGTGGGGTTCATTCAATATTTTTTTTGCACGATATTTTTTCTCTATTGAATGTGTGTTTTTGCCAGCATGAGGTTTCTATTTGGCTTTGGTCTTCAAATATTGGAGCTTGTAGCGAGATACCTTTTTTGTATTTCAACATGGGTTCCTCCATCAAATAAACAAAAAGAATTGTGCAAAAATCAATTCAACTCTCTGCTTTTCCATCTTTTATATTTTTGAAGTGCAAAAAGACACAGTAACTTCCAAACCAGAAGCAATTGTTTCCTAGTTTCAGTTATCTGCTATGTCAAATGGACTGGGACTATTTTACGTTCTCAAAAGAGACAGAGAGAGAAACAGAGGAGGACGAAGAGCGAAAGGAAGAGGGGAAGAGGGGGTGTGGGATACTGTCGCGTTTTCCATGCACATATTCCACAAGAGAATCGATGCTGAAGGTATATGTATACATAAAGAGGGGGTGCAATTGATGTCTTTTATCTCTAGGCCAATGACATCGCTATGGTCAACTGATATTCTATCTACCGCTACGCTACTGACTGAAATCGTCGAATATTCAGGTAATGATTTTCAAGTTTGAAACTGAACAAATAAATAAGTATAGTTTTATATGTATTGTGCAATAAACGAAGCCGATCTTTTTTTATAAAAGAAACATCGTACAATTCTGGTTTCCTACACATACAACAAACATTTTTTCTCAAATTTTATTTTTCTTATAATCAGCGAGATTTTCAAGATGCTCAGAATATTATTATGTAACTTAAGCACTGAGTGACGCAATTTTAAGCTCTGGTTCTAGGGCAAAACTAGACACAGCATTCTACTAGGAAAATAGATTTCTGTTTCTCAGACAGAATGGACTAGTATCACGAGGTTAAGAACAATTAATTATTTAATTGTTATAACCGCTTAGTGCGTACAAAAATAAACGTACTGCTGCATTTCGTTACTTTCTACATCATTTTGTTTTTTAGTAATTCCATCCTAAAGTTTAAAGAAAGGATTTCAAATTCAGCCAATCAGTGTCAACCGCGCGAATCATCAGCAGTGCATTGTTGCCAAGAACAGATCCAACTCGCAAAACACAGACGGGAACAGAAAACAAGATAGGTGATCCAGCCCGCGTACAGCTCCGGCATTTCGCGCGCCATCAGAATGCGGCAACACAGCATATCTGTCTTTTGATACACTGTTCGCGTTTAGGGCAGTGACGTCACTGCCCTAGGAGAATTCAAATATTTTCCTTATTTTCACGACTTTCCTGTGCCCAAAAAAATCCGAGAAAAAAATGAGATGCTTTTTATGACGTACTCTATCATATGCAACCAAAAAAATTCATGTTACTAGTCCATTAATAGAATGGAGAAGTCTCATGACACTCATAATAAAATAAGCAGTTACGTATCCGTAAAATATAGACGAAAAGTAATTAGTCAGTGAAAAAATTTTTGAAATCCGTCAATAAATGGCAGAGAAATCAATAATTAAAGTTTGCATATTTTGCGCGAAATAGTTGCCTCCTTCAATTTGGCTGTGACGTCACGATTCCGCAATCCGCATAGCCAGCCGTCTGTGCCGCGCGCTGCCGTAGATCTGTGTATCGTGGTATCATGGAAGCTGTAGAGTGTTTTGTATGTACATTATTTGATTTTTAAATAAGTGTTTTTTAGTTATTTACCATAACGGAACAAGGACTTGTAAAAGGACAAAGTCATATTAAAATATCTCTTATTGATCTAGAAACGCTTTAAGATAATAGTTTCGTGAGAAAATAAACGCCTTTCGGTAAACGCAAATAAAAACTAGCATTTGTTGATATTTTTGTTATTGTCTCTTTGCAATACTGAGGGTGACTGTTGTATTTAAAGTATAACTAACTGAACTGTAGCAACTCTTAGAAGATACTGATTCTTTTGAAGGAGAACTCTCAGGTGATTGGGGGATGGTCATCAGACACTTATATTCTGTATCGTTCGTTTTTTTCCTTCTCATGATTGTTTGCACTTTTTGATCTTTTTGTTTAACTTTGCTGTCAACTTGCACTTTGTTTAAATATTGTTGTCGGGATTATATCTGATACATTCACTGATGTGCAATCCTTAGATAGTGGATTTTCTAGTACATCCGGCTCTTTGTATATTGAATGACTTCGAAAGGTTGCCAACTTAAGGTCGATGAAGCATCGTTCTGCAATAAATTTTCTAAACATTCTGCGCGTCGCCTTTTTTCATATGCTCAGAGTTTTCTTCTAGGATGAACAAATTTTTGACAGTCAAACTTTTGAGGGCAGCCTTCAGTTTTCAGCTTTAATGTACCACCAACTAGTTTATATTTGATTAGATTTTCAGTATCATTTTCAAGCTGTATCAACAAAAACATAAGTTACGAATCCGAAAATATAGAAATATATAACACAGTAAAGTAATTCAGCATACGTAACGTCAAAATTTTATGTATCAGATATCCTATTAATGTATTTATTCAAGAAACGAAGACATGTGGAAGGCTGCAGAAGGGTCGTTTCAGTCCCGGCGAAAGACAGAATAGAAGCCATGATGATCATTCAACAGATAGGATAAATGCAATAGGTTAGCTAAATTATCGTATGTGTATATGCCTATACCTCATACAAGCATTGCTTTCGAGGTGGCAATATTTGTAACTCATTAATAGGTACAAATAAATTGAAAAAAATGAACTAACTAATTCACTATTGGGTAAAGTAATCCTTAACAACCAGTGAAGCTATCCATATATAGTTGATAATAATTAATACTTATCAATAGAAGATAAATACAATGGTATACTCGCATCAAAATGATCCTCACAAACATATTTTATACTTTTTGGTATTATTAAATCCCGTTTCATCACTTTGCACCACTCTTTTGCATGCAAAGGTGCGTGGGAAAACACTTTATTAGGTGTTTTAATCGTTGTGCTCACACACTTCGGACCAATGCAATATTTTTTATAACATCCTTTTTTAATGTCACTCATCATAGCAATATTATTTGATATGCACTAAACTACAAAACAAATGAGACGATTGGTTGCTCAGCTCACGGCGCCACCACCACGCTGTGCCTGGGTGCGTTGTCTGATACGTGCGTCGCGTCGTGTGGCTCAGCGGCAGCGGCCGCCCGCACTGGCTACGGAGCTATGACGTCACACCACTCGGTCAGTCGTGCCAAAAATATTTCTGCGGAGCGCGACTTTGAAACATTGTAACTTTTTTGTCTTTAGAGATATATTCATATTTCTTTCACGCTTTTCTTTTATTTTCCTTATATTTTCTTTTGAATCGATAAAAAATTTTTAGTAAACTTCTCCATTACAGTTGATCAATGAGATACTGGATTATATCTTGTACTTTTTGATGTTGCTTATGGAAGATATTTTGAATATAGATGAGTTAGATAATACGTAAGGCATTTTCAATAAGGTTCAACTGACAGTGGCGTGTACGACTATAAGCGTATCGACCACATCGCGGATGGACCCGTGTACGGAGAGCCTTAGTCTTTCATACGATGGTAGAGCACCGTTTCAAGACGAGCATCGTTAACAGAAACTGTGGGACGGTGGGAGTGAGAAGAAACGTAGTCTACGGATTATCGCTTGAATGAGCTGGAAGAATTTTATGGCCATGACTGGCTTGGTTATTTTCGGATTATACGGGATGGTGCGGTCACTCTTTTTTTTTACTTTACCAAGAAGCATCCACAGTTAAATTGGTTCCAAATGCAACTAGATTGTTTAGAACGGGAAAACGCAGTCAGTACACACTATAATCATTATAATCAAGTTCATAATACGTTTTTATAATTGTTTAAAGCATTTAAATGAGAGAATGGATGTAATACGAGGATATATCACTATGTAAAAAGACCGATGATGTAACTTCTTTAAAAGATATATACCGGGTGAGTCTTAGGTTGATACTTTTGTTAACACTGAATAGAAATCGTTAAAATAAACAACTTTTTCAAGTCAATGTTGCCAGAGAGGTGAAAAATAAGCGAGATACAGAATAAAAAAAAGTAGGTATACCTAAAATTGTAAATGATCTAGCATCTTTTCCAGTCTGATTTTCCATCCCAAATCGGTGAAAAATTGTATTTTCTTGTTTAGTCAAAAGTTTAGCAATTGCTAATTTCAACCAATCAGATTTCAGATTCCATTTCCATTTGATCGCTGGTTTCATGCTGTATTAAATGCTATGATGACAAGAAATTCACTCATTGCATTATTTGGATAAAACAATAATTTACTATCGATAATAATTATGAATACCTGCAATATATCTTTGTTTTATAGTAAAAAGAGGTAAACATAGCATTTTGTTACATTTCAAAGGTTACAGCTACTTCCAAAACGCATGTGCATTTCTGGTCGCCTATCCAGAACCCCAGAACGCCAAAGCTTGCCATTTTATAATTAAAATCAAGTATAACCCTATTTCATGTACAATGCACCTGTGAATACTTCTATAAGAAGATCTATAACAAACATACATCCAGTAAATGAAAGATTGATTCTTCACAAAAGTATGTATTTTCATATAATCCATCTGACTGACGGACGTGGGATTTTTAATTATAAAATAAGGTAGGTAGTTGCTGTGATTGATATAGGTACCTATTACTTTTTATCACAAATTATCCCAGTTTGCAATTGTAATTATACAATAATTATAATGTAAACATGGAAAATGTGGCATTAATGTGCAAATCAATCGCTTTGTTCTGATATCCTGCTATGATTTTGATCCATGAATTTCTAAAATATCTTTGACAAAAGTGTCATCCAGCTTTGACGTGTTGTTTTCAATATTGATGAAATACTATTGGATGATACTTATTAACATCGCCCTCAATACCCAACAGGAAGCTTTTGCTAAATAACATCCAATAGAAAAGCTTTGTTAAATTCTTTGTTAAATATGCATGTTGATAAAATCGGCCCCTAGTCTGTTTGTTTCGTCTTTTGCTCGGATTTTTGTGAAATTGATTAAGTATTCTGCCTGTCAGATAGTGCAGTAGTCACTTTTTGTTTATCGTTGTTAATTTTAAATTGGCAAATCCTAAAAGTGGTAACAACTTTTAAGATTTACCAATTTAAAATTAACTATTATAAACTGACTAGTGCACTAACTGACAGGTACAATGATGAGAATCCAAGCGAAAACCTGAACATAAACAGATTAGGTACGTCTTGATACACAATCCCAGGTTTACTTTCTTTTGATACTGTATCTCGCTTTTCCAGTTTTCGAAAAAAAAAAGTTAAAAAAAATATCAGCTTAGAACATTTACAATCAGAAATACATTCACGATTCAGCTTTATATACAAAGATACCTTTACTTTTTCCTTTTCTGTATATTATCTCGAAAACTTGTTATCTAAATCTTGGTTACGGAATAGTTTGTGATTAATATTTCAATGATAATCAAAGTCATTTTTAAGCAATGTCTTTCAATTCAATATATATTTTACTTTGATAGTTTATGTACTAGCTGGATAGTATACAGACTATCCAAATGTCTGGTTATTTTGATGGAAAATCATATTTCTACTAAAATAGCTATGAATATTGGTTAGTTTGTATACTATCCAGCTATTTTATAAACTATACAAGATATGCCGCTAAAGTATATACCATAAAGATGTCACACTATTAATCAGTGTTTCTGGCCAGTTTACAAACTATCCACATCATTTGGATAAAGTACACACCTAATATCCCTAGTACTACATAATATCCAACTCGTTGATTAGTATGTAAACTAACCAATCCTCTTTGGTTACTTTAGTTTAGAAAAAAATGTTTAATCAAAAGTAAAGTTTATTCATAGATACACCATACAATTGCTATAACTACCTAAAAATAAGTGAGACAAACGGAAATACTATTTGTGTAACAAAATATTCATATAACATAAATCTGGTGGCATCATAGTTTTCTCTCAAACGTAAAATAATCTTTCCAGATCTTTTATATAAGATTACATAAGATTCATTAATTTAGAATTTTGGGACTTTTTCTCGTAACCTTCTAATAGTAACTTTTCAAATTGCTGTTGCTGATCCATTTTTGTAACTAGATACCTGTTCTTGAACAAACTTTACAAGGCACCTAAACAATATCAACACGTCACACTTGCAGTTGCCATAAACATAACCTCACTTTTCTGTTAAATTGACCAAAGAAAATTAGTTAGTTTACATACTAACCAAAGAGGATTGGTTAGTTTACATACTAACCAATAAGTTGGTTATTATGTATTACTAGAGATATTAGGTGCATACCTAATCCAAATGATGTGGATAGTTTGTAAACTGACCAGAAACACTGGTTAATATGTCTGATATCTTTGTGGTATATACTTTAGCGGCATATCTTGTATAGTTTATAAACTAGCTGACTAGTATACAAACCAACCAATATTCACAGCTATTTTAGTTGAGATATGAGTTTCCATCAAAATAACGAGACATTTGGATAGTTTGTATACTATCCAGCTAGTATATAAACTATCAAAGTAAACACTTTAACCGTAACATAGATATGACTTTGAAATCGTTTAAAATTATTCAAAACAGCCAATCAGAACCCTATAAGAATATACTATTCAAACTTTACTGAATTTTATTATAGTACTAGCCATTCAAACTGGATATCACTTTCGGATTCAAAAGGCAATAGAACTATAAAATCGAATCAACATAATAGAGTTTTACGATACGAGCACAGTTATTTTTAGTCCAAACGTGATAAAATTCAACACCTAGTGCTAATTTGAAACGCATCTAGTTCAGCAGTGAATGGATCTATAAAAATCTAAGAGAAGTCGTAATCGTTGCATATTAAAGAGGTTCATAAAACTCGAGTGTATAATTTGCACACACAATGTTATCATTTGCCGATCTACAACATCGTTAGGTTTCATGGTGTTTGGTGCACTTATTTGTATAATCACGTTATACAGGGTGTTGGAAATCACCTCATTCTCTTATCTCTGTCATTATATTTTTCAAAATGCTTTGGTCATTATGTTAAAGAGTAGCAATTTCATTCATTCATCCATCCGAAACCAATCACAGACGACGTCGTTTCGCTTTTATTAAAGCTCGTCAGTGTGATTTAGGTTTCAGACGAATAAATCAAATTGCCTGTTAGTGCCTAGCTGGCAAAACTCGTACTAGTAGTAGCAACATATATGTAGATGTTGGGAAGCAGTACTTTGAAAAAGTAATGGTTCGCCATCTATCTACCAAAGCCGGTAGCTGAGCTTTTAATTGGAGTATTATGTTTAAAATATTTTAAATCAGGTGATTCAAACATGTTTTAAACTCGAGCTTATGTTTTAGATTGTCCTGAAGGCATGTTTTTTTGAGCAGGTAGGTATCTCATCTGTTATATCAGGGTATACAGAGTCCATCCACACAGTGATGAGCCTTTTAAAAAAAAAACTGTTCATAAAACCTTAATAATCCTCAAAATATGCACCGCCTGCATCAATACGTTTTTGCAGACGGTTCTTACAAGCCGGAAAGGCGTCTTCGTAGGCCTCTTTTAGAAGGTCCTTAAGGGTCTAGGGCAGGGGTTCCCAATCTTTTTCAACCCGCGGCGCACTTTCAAGTTTGGCATTTTGTCACGGCGCCCTACCTTTGACAGCTATTTTAAATAGATACTGTCGAAACAAATAGGTATCTACAATAATAGTAGACACAAAAATTAAAACTTCCTCAATAGGAAATGAAGTTTACCTTATTATATTTATAAGAATTCAGGATTGACACAGAAAGCAAAAAGAAAGACTCAAGAAAAACAAAAATAAAATACGACATACAAATGAATGTGACGATTGAGCTTTGTGATCTCCGCATAGTTTTTCAAAACGGGGAATAAAATTCGACACTGCGACTCTCATTTCTTGCTCCTCATTGATCCTTGAGCGATATTTGTTCTTGATTACAGCTACGGCTGAAAATCCAGCTTCACATAAATATGACGTTGCGAACGGAATAAAAATTCTTAAAGCTTTTGCAGTTAGGTTTGGGTATTCATTTTGAATCGATAACCAAAACTCCACCAAATCGGATTTGGAGAATTCTGGCGGAGCTTGCGTATGAAAGGGATCTTGGATCCACGCAAATCTTTCGACATCATCATCTGCAAAGTATTTCGAAAACCATTCAGTGAGCTTCCATAAGTGAAAAGGGCCATCAGGTCTTGTGAGACAACTAGTTCATTGGATCCCGCATATTTATACAATTGTGGAAAGCAATCTTGACCGCCGCCTTCATGCGTCTTTTTTATCCAAACTTGTAGTTTCTTCATGAACGTTGTAATCTTCTCTAGTAGTTTCAAAATGTGGCGAGCGTCAGAATAGGTATTGTTGCTTTTTAGGCACCCACAAATATTTGTGCTTTATACTTATAGAGAATCGACTCACGTCGCCCCTCTTTACTTTCTACGGCGCACTAGGGCGCCGCGGCGCACAGGTTGGGAACCCCTGGTCTAGGGTATAGCGAGCGAAATTGAGAGTCCGAGAAAATACGAATTCCCGCGAGATAAGTCCAAAAATAAGGTCAAAAGGTCCAAAGGTAAAGTCAAATGTCGCCATAAAAATGAGTTTCGTATTTCTAAGCTTCTGACGTTACCTTTAAACTTACAGTAATGATTCGAAAATAAAATTGAAGAAGAAAGCTTGCGCTTTGTCACTGTGGTGGACTTTTTTTGATATCGTGTTTGGTTGTTAAATTACAGACATTTGAAGAATGTATGATTTTGCATTGAGAGTTTTTTACACACTAAAAGCTTTTTTGAAATAATCGCTCCAAATTGACCTTCATTAAGGTCTCAACTATCACTCTCTGAAAAACCGTGTATGTAGTTTGAAAAACAAGTGAGTTCTGTTCGAAATAGGAATCCGTGTTTTACATGGCTCTTGGGATATCTTTAAGATCTTTAATGCAGTAGTTTCCCCATTTGCTTTCTGCATCCTCATGCAGGTTCATCCGCCTTTAGGGGTAATTTCTCACCCCAAGGACAAGAAGGTGTCCTGACTCTTCTCAACTCGTCCACCCGAAGCTGTTGGTTGAGAAGAGGTTACTGCCTATACCGACAGTAGTTCGGTTCCTTTTAGTCGCCTTTTACGACACGCAGGATATACGGTGGGAGATATTCTAATCCGCCCCCACACGAGCTACATGGCAAATACATATGCATAAATATGTGTACCCAGGACCCTTAACAGCTGCTCTGAGATTCTCTTGGATACCTGAAACTCAAAACTGAGGATTACAGAAAGAACCGTACAGAAAGACGCATCACCCTATATGCATATAACTCGTACTCCACAATGTACTTAACTACAGCGACAGCAAAGGAAATGCTCCTTTTCAGTGAGCAGTACAAATAATATGGCATTATAGGGATCGTAAAGTGGGGGATTACACTAATTTTCAATATTTTACGGTATAAAGTAGGCCGGTAGGTGACGACACAGCGGCAAACTTGATATACAATTTATTGCATTTTTACCTGCCACTTTACAGTTATTATGCACGGATGATTCAAATGAGGTTCAACATGCTTTTAATGTTCCACTGAGTTAATATGGTGGTGTGAATTAGTTGATTACGTAAGATTGTGTCCTTGATATAGACAGATGTGAAACCGTTGTCCTTCCATGCCATATTATACTTAAAAAATAGAAATTATCATCATCATAGTCACAATGTCTTAAGAGACATGTTGTGAACTCGTAAAATGCATTAAGTCGGAGCTAGAGTATTGCCGACACGAATATTATCAATAGTTATGAGAACTGTAGCTCGCCATCGTTCGCGATTTACTGTCAGTTTAGTGGCGCTCTTGATACTCATATCCAGCAACTGTTTCGTCGCATCCACTCGGGGCGTGACCCTGAACTACAAGTTTCTCCATATTATCGCTTCTGTGTATATGTCCGAGGAATGTAAGCATTCTCGTCGACACAATGGATAGTCTCTTTGGAGTACCGAGCTCATATAGTATGGAAACGTTAGTTCGATGGCCGGTATAAGGCACTCTCATCATTCTCCTCTACGCCCACATTTCAAAAGCATCTATGCGAGCTCGATATGCCTTTTTAACAAAAAATTGAAAAATGCCGTCAAGTACGTTCTTCGACAGAAATGAAAACTGTATGTCAAAGACCGAAAAATAAAATCAAAACTATTTGAAAATACGACTAAATAAAATGACCCTCAAAAATTTGTGATGAATATTATGCACCACTTAGTTTGGATTCCAAGAAGCTGATATATTAAGAACTGCTTTAGACTAAATTATTTCTTGAACAAATAACCAAATTGAACCAAAAATAGAGCATGTTCTAGTTCCATTAAATTTAACGTTAACCTATACGATGAGGTTGTCGACATTGGCAATTCAGACGTCTGAAACCTGACTGAATCCTAAGCTATTCAGTACAAATAAGTGTAAAAAAATTAGCAAAATACGGGTAAAATGCTCTGTAAAACTATTTTTCTTGTTTAAGTAACCTTGTAAAAATTGTATCACTTATTATTGTCTTCAGTCACTACTTTGGGTAAAAGGGTTATTCTAGTTTTTTTTCAATTTCAAAAACCTGGCCTATTAAAAATGACTATTCATTTTCGCTGCGCTTTGTGTATGGAATTTTACCAGATTTGAGGACCTACTGATTATAATAGAGCTCTCAACACCATTCATTCTCAAGCTTGTCTGACTACGAAAATCTCGTCTATCTTTGAACAAAGTAACTTGTTGTTGAGGAACTCAATACATTGTTTCAAGGTGACGCTTTAACCAGAGAGCTTAACTATCGAATTAAGGAATCGTTCAAGATTATGATAGTGCAAGTTTGCTAGAGAGCTGGTTGGGCACGAAAGAGCGCATTTCAGAGAATAAACATTCAATTTCAGGCGTAAAAAGGAGTTTTTTTTAGGATAGGGTCAACTCGAGTGTTACGAAAGATAATTGGTTGAATATTCTTCTCACAATGTAAAGTGGTCGGTTAAAAAAACGGCCTTCCAGGCTACAAGGAAATTAAGAGGTTGGATAAAAAAGGCTTAATTGGGTACAGTGGGTCTTCAGGTATGTCTTACGTAACAAATGGATGCTGAAGTGACAGAAGTAGTTATAAATCACCATGCTCCATCATTTTCGCTGGGATTTAGTTTTTAAAATTACATATGTGTGAAATAGACTTTATTTACGTTAGGTCACATCTGTTGCCTTTATCAAAGTATAAAAATTGGAATAAAAAATATTTTCAATGACACTGACATCTGTGTTCCAGAAAACAGCATTTGTTTTCTTTTAACTAACAGGCGATTCTGAAATTTTAAAGAACGCAAAGTGTTGCATCGCATTGTTGACAAATGACAAAATGAGAGCCACTAAAGACAGCTTTACAGTCTTGAACAAGAATTAGAATAAAAAATAGTTTAACAGCGCATTTTACCTGTGTATTACATTGACACAATTTTTGTTCTAGAAATAATGAAAAAAATGACTAAAGACCATGACTCAAATGCTTTGCTATATCTTGTCATCACAATTCTTCTTCTTAGGGTGCCATGCAGATTCCTGCGTAGGCGTTCATCCTTTCTCTCATCAGCAGCCCTCTGTAATTCCTGGAAGTCGCTTATGCTTATTCTTATCCAGTGACGGATGTTTCTTGGCCATGATAGCTTTTTTCTTCCAATTCCTCTTCTCCCATCTTCGATTTTTCCTTGAAGAATGAGACGCAGGAGGTGATAGCGTTCCCCACGCATTATCTGGACTAGGTAAGCTATTTTCCTCTTCCTTATAACCTCAAAAAGTTCTCGTTCTGCTATCTGCATCACAATTGATCGTAGCAAATGGATGTAAGCTGATCAATAGCAATATTGTCACGCGTCCTTGTAACAAATCCACTACAGGTTCTCAAATTATGTTATGGTATGCATAAGCTGTGATTGAGAATCTCTAATTCTTCATCTAGTGACCAAACTACTCAGGTATATGCACATGGCTGGTACCATCAATTGTTGTAACAAGGTATACGAATAAATAACCTAAAACCAAACCCGCGTACACAGAAAAAATACTGTTGCGTTTCCAATTAATTGTTAGTATTTGGGTGTTTTTCCATCGCTTTAAATATATTTACAGTTTTTTCAAATCCATGTCACTGAAAGAATTCAATCCTTATATTCGAAGTAATCACATTTAAGCCAATAAATTCAAAATAATTTTATATTCGTTCTAACGATATGTATAATCCTTCTAATACCAGTATTGACATCAATCAAAACATCCTTTTGTTTTCGAAATTTACCCTAGCAAAGCATACAATCTATTCAATGTACAAAAATTATTACTGCAACAGCAGTTCGTGATAATTCATCTGATAAAAATTAATTTTGTTTCAATGGCCCTTGTCGTCCGCTGGACTATAAATAATCAGTACTCGGCGGGACTGATGTCCCGATTCAAGGAACGTAAAAATAAAGAACAGGGGGATTATCTTAGTGTTACTATCGCCGCGAACCCGCCAACATGGACGAGGTTGTTCCGTTGTGTTGTTTCGGAGTTAGCCGTGTTGTGTCATCTCGTGGTTTTGCGTATTGCATCAGCAATTGTGTGATTTGAATGTGTTCAGTTATATATTAAATGGAGGACCTACTGAGAAATTGGGACTTAGAAGAGCTAACACCCACATTTGAATGTAGGTGATTAGTCAGGTAGTTGTATTTCAGGTAATAATGCAACAACTGGTGCAGGCTTATGTCTAACTCTTATATCATGCTCCTTATAACTTGATACAAAATCACACAATTAAATATCTAAACGAGTCAATCAGTTGTCCTCGCAATAAAATCTGTTGGCCCAAGGAAAAGAAAGTAGTTTAAAATCAATTACCAAACACAGATTCGATTCAACGACAGGCTGCGATTGAATTATTCATTGGAATCCAATGACATCTTGTAGTTGAATCGACAATACGATATAATTCATTACGAACTATACATTTCCCATTGGATAAAACATTGCTGTATTTGAGGAATATTGAGTGTAACGTCCCATTGAATGTAAGCCTAAGTCTTTAACAGAACGACAGATTTTTCTGTGTGTAGGGCAACGATCAACTATAGCAATTCTAAAATGCGCTGTATTAAAAATATTACTCTGGACGGTACCCCTGGCCCAAATAGTATAGAAACTATGAAGTAATTAGTGATCTCGACTAACCATCGCAGCAAAGTGGTTTTTGCCCTAGCTAAGCCGAAGAAAGAGTCTGCCAGTTCAGCCTCTGGGTTCGTATAAAATTCCTGCGGTTCCCTGAATGACGAGGAATGCCATGCCATTACGGCCTTAATGGTGAACGTTGTGCAATACTTTATCTTTCAAATGCGCCGCTGGAACTACGGCTCGAATCACATTTACATCTTGCGTCTTGTTCACACATAACATTATCCGCGCGCACTCGCGTTTTTCTGCGGCGGGTTTTTATGGGGTCGAAGCGGCTGCAAGTTTGAAAATGTTAATGGTTACGGGTTAGTTTGGTGATGGTGATGTGTCTTATAATGCTGATGGGCTCGCGGGCTACATGGGAACGCAATCAGCCTCGAGTTTTTAACCGTATGTGAAGCATCATCGTACTACTTCGTACAGAATCTCCATCGTTCACACTTTCGGTGTTTTCATTCCTAATATATTTAGATGTTATCTTCTGTGTCATAGGAATCTAATGTTATCTTATTCTTATCAACTTATCTTTCTAGAAATTGCGATATCTCGCGGAAGATTATATTAGTTTATGTTGATAGTGAGTGGGAGGAATATGCCTCTTTCCACGGAGAGTCTTATTGTGTCTATTGTGGCTCACACCTGTTTAGAGTTCACCGTACAGTCCACACCTCTTTACGAAGGCGATGGTCCTGTAGGGCGAAACTTCCTTGAGAAAGTCTCACGTTGGCTTATCAACTGTGGAAATGGAGGGTCAACCAATAGTCGAGTCACCTTCTGTCAAACTTTCGGGGATCAACATCAACAATAACATGTCCTGCACGACCACATCGTCAATATTCCTAAAACGGCATCCCAGAAGCTTAGAGTTTGGTTCCGCTGTCCTATGTGAGGTTATGCGTGTAATTTCTCTTTTCTGAATAGTGTCCAGAAGCTTTAGAGAGCTACTCCAACCACGGTCGGATCTGTGCCTTGTAGAACAGCAGTTGTTGCTGGGTGTATACAGCTTCCTACAGAGGAACAAAACTCCAAGCTACTGGGATGCCGTTTTAGCAACACTGACGACGTGGTCGTGCCAGGACATGTTATTGTTGATGTTGATCCCCAAAAGCTTGACAGAAGACCGACTCGACCCTCCATTTCCACAGTTGGTAAACCAACGTGAGACTTCTTGATCAGTGTTGTTGCCTGAGTTTTCTGTACGTTAAACTGTACTTTACCAATCCCCACTCGACAACTGTTTTGATATCTACGTAGATCTATGACGCATGTTGCTGTCGCAAACTGTCACTCCTATTCAATTCGTCTTTACCTGGGAAAAGGACGTTATAGGATCTTGGGCAACCATAGTAGGCATTCACAATAGCGGCAGTTAGGAGCGTTGGCCAACGCCGAGTCCCCTTGGCAGGTAGAAGCAGGCCGGCGCCGGTTCGGCACGTAGTCAAACACACCAGTGTATGGTACAGTGAAAACAGACAAGAAAAAGAGTAGGTACAAAGATTGGCCAGTCGCATCTAGACACGGTATAGGAAACATGCAATCAGGGTTCAAAATGTTGTCCATTATTGGCAAAACAATGAGGGACAGTGCAGCAATAACACTGGAAATGATTTCCCTGAGGGGCGAGAGGGTACAATAGGGGGTGAAATAGTTTTTGGTTAAAAAGTTGTCTCTCTGGACAAATATTTTGACGTGTCTTGGCGTTTTTTCGTTTAATTAGCGGTTTGTGATAAATCCGTGGTGGGAAGTTGTTAAATGAACTATTAGTACATACATATGTAGACTCACATCATATACATTAGAACCAATTAGTTGAAATTTGTCAATCAGACGAATATGTGACTGATACTGTACATGTTCAACGAATTCTTGTGCGCGTCTTAGTAAGGAAGCTATCCACTCTGGTAGAGACTGTTTGAATCACTTTGTAAACAAGTTTTTGGTATCAAAAGGTAGAAGTGTTGTATCATTTTGGCGCTAAATTGAGATATGACCGCCGCATCACTGATTTGTTTGGTTTGGGAATTATTGTGGTACCTAGCCTATATCTAGTGTTGTGGTTGTGTATAAATGTGTTATGCTCATTTGAATATATCTCTGATACTAAGTGATAGTACGTAGTAAATACAATTGCCTAACGTTACCTATATATTTGGGTCTCGTAATATTAGAATAGCTTTTACTTCCGATACACACCGATAGGTGAGGGGAGTATTGGGATCGCGAAGATTATCGATTTTGAGATAATATGCTTTGTGGGCATTGGAAACAACATTGACATCGGACGCGCTACATAAGGAGGCTCCTTTCATAACCGCACTTATTTCCTTCCAACATTTTTCTATCGCAGTGCGGTTATAGTGCAGCTTGTGTCTTTTATCCCAAATAGGGGTTTTCGCAAACACTGAAGCTATAAGTAACTCTTTATCGCTACTCATCTTCGACCGGCACAGACGAAACCAGGTAGCAAACTAAATTTCTGTTACTATAAAGGCGTTCAAGCGGGCTTCCGACACTGGTAAGCGGTCGAAAACTCAGTTGAGCAGGTGAGCCTGCATGTGGTACCTGCACGCCTTCGCACGCCCTTGCACGCTCACTAAAAAGCCCCACTGTGTATGCGCGCATAGAGTCTGAGACCATTCCAAGTATACGGTGATCTATAATTTCACTCATAATCTTTCCAATCTGATACCTCACGACTCACTTCAAAGTGAAACTGACCTCCCAGCTTGCACATCTACCAAACAACAAACTCTGTATCATTTTAAGACCTTCTTTTATATCCTCGTAACTTCAAAGAAGGAGATACCAGCCTAACATAACCAAGTTACGATCGTGGATCAAGTTCCGAGATTGCATCCAAAACATCGTCGCACCCACATGTGTCAACCGCGACGAAATCGTCATTCCGGTTGCATTTTTAAATAGCCGACATTGTCTTATGCTAAAATTGAACCTTCTCGGGCAATTTGCTACGTGACACCTACTGACTAATTTGCATCTATCACGCATAATGTGAGGACAAACATTCGCGTCTCGGAGAGCGTTGAAAACACGTGGCGACAAATGCAGTTATACAGGGGACATAAAGCTTCTAATGGTACTTTAGTATACAACTCAGAGTAACAACTAGACACAGAGGTAGTAAACAAACCAGGTATCCTGAATACGGATGGCGTTACAAATTTTTTTTACTAAGCAAACACCAATTATTTTTCAGTTACCTATCCTAGAGACGGGGGTCACCTTTTTTTGGAACACCCTGTATATGTAAATATGATAAGTCGACAAACTCATGATCTGACGAGAAACCTTAAGTTCAGCGATGAACACGGTTCAACGGTTGACGCGTTGTACAAACTCCGTTCTGGGAAGGATCAGCTGAACTGGATCAAAAGAGGATTGGTAGCAATGGATATAGGGTATTTGGTGGCGAAACTAGTTACTTTTCGTTTTTAATGTTTAATGTTATGCAGGTTATGTTAATATCACGTCTATGAATGCCAAATTCTGACGTTCATCAAATTTTGTTGTAGGTCAAAAAGTATTTTGCAATTTTATAATGGAATCCAAAAAAAGGGCGACTAATTTTACGGCGAAAGAAGAGGCCGTATCAATAGAATTTGTGAAAAAATATGAGACTATTTTGGAATGCCAGAAAACGGATACAAATATTCATAGAACCAAAACGGAAAGGTTGAACTTGTCCAACAGTTTGCGTGGAGAGACATTTCGTGAAGCAAAGGTACTGAAAAGCAATTACGAAAATTTAAAAAAAAGGACAAAACAAAAATTTGCCGATGAGAGACAGTACATCCATAATACCGGCGGTGGGCCTTCGCAGGATTTCAAAATACAGGACTTGGACATATCAATAAAAGAAAAATCGGACCCCAAATAACAGGATTCACATCTACATTCGACGATGAAACTTTTATTGCTGATGTGCCTACAATTAATTGAGAATTTGTTCACGATACATTAGGTACAAATATCATTTGGCATTTTTCAGGTCGTTTTTCCTAATAATGTCATCCTCGGTCAAAGGTTCGTTAAAGTACTCCATCATGTAACTCAAGTGAAAATATCGCATTTGACTATGTCACTCACGTCGGATATTAGGGTTAGAAACTGATCAGCTGGTCGTAAACATCGCCATTTTAAACCTTGAACCGCCGTTAAACGCTCCCCGGTGGCCGTTCAACTTGATCCGAGGTTGAACTGAAGTCAACGCTTGAACTTTGTTGGTACAACAGCAAATTAGAGATGAACTCGGTTCAAAGTTGAACTCGAGTTAAACTGTTTGTACAACCGGCCCTAAGCAGTTTTTATGCTGGTGTACTTTCAGGTAAGGTTATGTTTTTATGAAAACTGATTAGTGTGATATGACTGTGATTCATTTCCTTAGCAGCTCTTCACATGATATTTAAAAAAAAAACTAGAACAACGAATATAAAAAGATCTAAACATTTCAGGTAAATCAATTTATTTCTCTGCATGGCCTTATTTATCTATATGTGACGTATTTTCACATAGAACGTATATAATTTATTTTTCTTACTTCTAAACACCTGTTTCGTTAACTATGACTGTCTAAATATTGCCCTGAGGATGCAGATCAAATGCCAGGTTTAAAAGAATCTGTTTGGCGACTGGTTGGGGTCATTTTGGGTAAGATTTCTTCATGTTTCCCCAAAGGCACCACTCGAGCCAATAGTGTAATAGTGTAGTTGTTCTGTTTGTTTCCTTTTTGGAGAAGGGGGCTGTTACACCAATTGAACTTGAATTTCAATTTCAAACAGGCCAGATGGATATACGCATAAGCCGATAACCGCTTATGAATTCATCCTTAATGGCATATTAAGATAGTAACCAGATGACACCCCTTTCACTTAGCGAAACTGAATAGGAGTACCCGGCATAAAAAACCGCCCCTAGCGAATTAGAAGACGAGACCGCACTTTCGCGCAGATTATCCCCTACTCATATAGTATTTTATATGATCCAGTGGTGCACAATAGGAGCGATTAGAGGGAATGTATCACCCCCTGGGGTGGGTAAAAGTCATTTAATAACCGGTAGGACAATTTGACACCCCGCTGGATATTATGGGCATACGGATGTATACCACCGCATGCGGTCCACCGCAATGTATTTGTGGCAGGGGCGATGAGATTTGATATTTGTAATGGGACATCGCCAATTAGAAGGTTTAGTTTGTTTACTAATAAAAAATTTCAGTAAAAAAGATCAAAAAATGTATAATATGACTAGATACTTTGGCACCACCTCAGAGTAACAACTGAAGATAGAGGTAGTAAACAACTAATTCTAATAGGCCAACATCTTTTCTTAAGTTGTCATATTGACCACCAAATACGGCAATCATAATTGTTTACTATCGTCTCAGTTGTATAGTATCCAGAAATATTCCATTCTACGTTAAAAAAGACGGTATTTTGATGCTTCAGGAATAATTACAGCAAAATCAATAGATATGTTGACCTCTACTGCGTTACTGCATGTTTCTTCATCATAAACGCAAATTCTGTCTTACATAAATTTTGAGGAGCTGGCAACGCCTATGTAATTTTCCTGCGATTTGTTTACGGTAACCTCCGACTGTCAAACGTTTGTTTTGTTTGTGCGTCTTTTATGCTTGGTTAGTAAAATCGAATTCGCTATTTGTTGGTAACTGTAGTGAAGCTTTACGGACTTGCTGTGCTATATTCGAGTGTCGTTTAACAGTTTTTTGAGATGGGACAGTGCAGAGCAGCGTTTGTAACATGGGTTTCATTAGAAGAATTTTCAGGTTAGTTGGCAATGTTTGGAGGCTGAAGTGCCAAAAATTAATTGATGGCTTTGGGCATGCCATGCTGAAGTGGTTTGTTTACTACCTCTATGTTCAGTTTCTGAGGGCACCACACACTACATATTCTTTCTTCTAAATTTAACGTTAGGAACAAGATATTGACATATATTTGATAATTAGGTATAATTTCTCTAGACTTATGGAAAACAAGTCGCATGATAGAATTTTATTTTTTGGAGAAAGTGGAGTTTTCCGTTATTATATAAAAAACGCACTCTAACTGCATCACTAGGAATTACACATCATAGGTAAGATGGGTTTGATGGAACAGTAAATGCCTTCTACAGTTCAGTCAGTATAAATTACACCTGTCAGTTTTAATTTACAATAATTGACGCTTTAGAAATTTAATTTGATGCTTGTTGGAAATGGAAAAAGTGATCTTGCTTAAAACATTTACACATTATCAATAAGATTTTACGGTTTACTTATTTAGACATGTTAGACTATTATGACATTTCGAAGTACAAAGTGTTCTCCCGATTTTTTGCATTTGCACTTTTCAGAATTGCACTATTCCTCGCAAGCACATCGCTGGTATCTGTGACCTTCACAAATAGATAATTTTCTGAGGAACATCGTCAAGCGAAATTAATTGTTTTTCACAAAATCAAACACTGTCATAGGAATGTACTGTGTAAGAGCCCGTCCAGATAAAGCGATTTACGCGCGAGTGGACTGCGTGCGTTCCCGAGATACTAGAGCTATGTACATACATCCCGTCCAGATGCTCTCGCGCGTTGTTTTACTCGCGCGTAAAACGCTTGTAACGCGCGGGACTCTCGACTCGCCCGTTGTACGCGCGAGCTCCACGTGAGTCGAGATACGTGGGCGACATTGTTGCGCCCAGTACAACGCGCGAGTCCGTGGCGTGTGGACGTATTTGTTTTTGAAAATGGAGCGTGATAACTTCGATACAGACGTTTTCATTGACGCAGTCGAAAAAAGAGTAGTCGTATGGGATATGGAATCATCCGATTATTCCAATAGACTCATAAAACGTAGGAACTGGGAAGATATAGTTGACACACTTTTCACTGTGTTCTCTCAGCTTTGGGTATAATGTTATAAACATACTGTGCGTCATTCTGTCATGTAGAATTGGATACATGTTGGAGCGTCGCCTTTCTCTTTGTTTGCGAAGATTCCATCGCTGGTATGCACGCCACAACACAACAGCTGTATCCAACTCCATGTTTTTAACTGGAAGGAAATCCCTCTCAGCGTAGAAACGCAAGTGAAACGCGACATCTGGACGCAATGTAAATTGACTAACTCGCGCGTAAATCGCTTTATCTGGACGGGCTCTAAGGCTTTCGCGGCCATCATCCAATGAATTTGCGGTTCTTGGGTTTTTAGGCTGACGTCGTATAGCGTTCAAGCTTGACGTTTCGCCACCACGAGTGGGTGGCATCTTCAAAAGCTATTTCACTTCGACAAAGTCTAGATGACTGGAATTCCGGAGATCGCGGGTTCGAATCCCGCTGGCAGTCGGTCCCTTTTCCGGCATTTTCTGGTAGCACCTTGATATTTGAGAGCCCGATATGCGGCCAATAGCATGAAAAATAATAATACAAACCCCGATGATGATAAGCATTTTACAGCAACTTACGCAACATTCACACCCACGTGTACTGGAAGGTCGCACAAGGAAATGCGACCGCTCGGCTGCGTTCGAGCATAGACGCTGCGCTGCAGAAGGCTGCGTACACACAGCTACAGAACACCTGTTTACTCACCTGCAACGAACAGAAAAAATGCAATCAGAATAATTACATATGCACGGACAACGATACGTACTGTGATAATACGCTACAAATATCAATTAGTCCGTATAAGCCCGCTGATGGTGGGTGTTTACAGGGATATTAGTCAGCCGGTTGGCGATCATAGGTGTAGACACCGTACAGCAAGGACAGACGGATGGGTTGGATTTTCCTGTTTGTTTATTTTAGTTTTTGGAATATTGCTTGAAGCTTATTCCAGAAGCGGTATAAAATAAAGATCTTGTAATAACTATAGTGACCTTCGTGAATTGACCAGCGCGGCATGAGGAAGGGTAGCGGGAGGTTCCCTCAGGTAGCGATCGTCATTATCATGTCGAGTCTAAAAAGGGATAGAAAACATAAGTATAACAGGGACATTAAATATCGTCTGCTATGATTCTCCAATCCGATGCTGGACCGTCTTTAAGGTGGGGAATAAAATCTGCTGTTGCCGATTGTAGTTTGGGGGTATTAAGTGAATATAAATTATTTGCAATTTCCTTTATATATAAAATAAAACAAGTCATAAAAGAAGGAAATAGGCTGAAATAATTAAGAGTTATGGCAACGTCCTTACTTCTTTCACGGAATCCTTTTCCCTGGTCAATTTACGTTGGTCACACAGTATTACTAACTGTAGTCCAAAATATGTTTCATACAGAGAATTTTATGCAAAATTATTTGTCCATTTTAGTTACTTTTTTTAAGCATTAATTGGCTAGTCAAGTCAAGTCGTTCATCATCAGTCATATTTTATGCTTATTTTTCTAGTGACCGCGACTATAGATTATGGTTGTTTTTCATGGGTTTCGGTCAACGGTTGAAACTATAACTTTCCTTCACTACGTTTCGGTTTATTTTAATCTAAACCATCTTCAGGTGTCTATAAATTAATAATAATTATACAATAAAAATAAGAATAAAAACACATATTAAAAAAAAAACTGTAAAGTAGAAATATAACTAACTATAAATGTATATATAAAACTTTTAAATATAAACTTAGTGATTTTATTTCCGTTTATTGAAAATGAATATAAAAAAAATTAAATTTACTGAGACAAAGAAAATAATACTAACAGAGTAGTGAAGGAAAGTTATAGTTTCAATCGTTGACCAAAACCCATGAAAAACAACCATAATCATCAGTCATACTATTCGAAAGTTTGTCACCTCTGGGAAGACAGGAACCAGACGTTAAAGAGATGAAAAAAGAGGTAAATAAGAAAAAAAGATCCCCTGCTTTTATTACAAATAGTTTCTATCTAGTATCTATTCTTTATCACGCGGAAATCATAAAACCGACACTCATATTCAAGTACACTTTTTCTTCAATAAATTGACTATAGATATGTTTTACTCGAACTTACGTTTTATTAACTACGTCACTGTGATCCGTACATAAGCAGAAATCTGAATGGTAGTAAATTATACATCCAATGCAAAACGGATGCATGGCTAATAAGAAACATTGGTCCGGTAGCAATTTTGTGAATGTTGGGATTCGTAATATTTTTCAGTCCAAACTGAAGGTATTTATTACGATTGGGAACAACGTTATTAAGGCGGTACCCATTTCTACAGCACCATCAAGATTGAGGTTCAATGAAAAACATATTTTTATAGGAATCAAAAGTATAGGCGAGTATCTTGATTTGGTTAAAATTATTACAAACCTGATTTATAACGCAGAGTAGCACTTACTAAATACTTCATTTTCGTAAATAAAGTTGAACACTTTTGAACACTGGCCGTCAGCTGCCATGAGGCTACCTGGAGCAAGAATCGCTCATAAAAATCATGGCTACCTCTGTTTACGGCCATTTTCCAACTGGCAACCATGGATTTTTGTAATTAATATCGATGAAACTTTGTATTAAATTAAAAAAAACTAGTGAGTGCAGATAATTGACAGTAATATACTTGTTCACACCTGGCAAACCTAAAGCGGCCTGCAGACGTTGATGCATGCTGCGATTCCTGAATTGACGCAAAGTTTCATGAAACTCAGGAATCGACTTGCACGTTTCATGCAACACAAGAATAGTAGGGTGGAGTTATTTGTTTGCATCAACGCAATACTATACACGTTGAAACACTTGAAACCTGCATCAGCGTCACCGACTCGGTGTCATAGCTAGTGTTCACTAAAGTCCATCGATAGTCCATCGATAGTACCTGAAAACATCAGCTGGGCCGATGTGCAAACATCGATGTTTCCGGATAGGTTGCAGTTGCATAGATTCTGTTTGTTTTGGTCCGTTATAAATTCATTTCGTTTGTTTAGCAATTGCTTCGGCAAGTTATATTTATAAATCTTTACAATGAAGGCATGTTGGGGTAAAGTTTGAGGTAAAAAACTCCTTTATAGTAACACATAAAACATATTCATTTATTAAAATAATTGTTTGAGTTCAATGAAATTACCTTTTAGTTCCAATCATTTGGTTCGCAGAAAAGTCGGAAAAATGAAGGGTACCAGCTGGATCCAGATTTTTCTGTGAACCAAATGATTGGAACCATCTCTATCTTGCGGAGTAAAGCAAGTACCTTTCATACCTTTTAGTTGTTTTCGTGCACTTGTTCTCGATCCACAAATACACAGTTTGAGAGAAAGAACGTAAACAAATAACGGTACCGGCTGGATTCATTCATGAATCCGAGGGAAGTCTGTGCAATCTAATACACCACAGAAAACATCGATAGGCCTATCGGACTATCGATTGCACATCGATGTTTAGTGAAACACGTGATTCACACACGCTGCTACTTGCATCATGAAACGTAGGAGTTGATCAGGCACATATTTAGGGGGGGGGGGGCGGGGGGTATGGGACCCCCCCGAAAGGTCAACTAAATTACACCCATAACACAGCATAATAAACAACCAGCACAATAACTCAAGTTGGCCGAAATTACACGCGCATCCCCACTTTTGGAGGGGTTTTTTGTAGGGATGGTAACGGTACTTCGATACTTCTGCACTAATTTCGATACTTTTTGAGGCATTCCAAGCTGGTATCGATAATTTTGTATCGGTATCGAAAATAATTATATAATTATTGAGGGGTGTAATCAGTTGTTGCACAAAATGCTCTCTACGAACCAAACGCACCTATTTGGATAAAAAATATCGAGTTGGTACTGGTATCGATATTTTCATTTTCGCATCTCTACCCAAACTTGACAGCCGTAAAATCATCCAAAAACCCTCCAAATGTCAAATTTTGTGGGAACCATTTTTATATAGGAAATCCTCAGAGATATTATGCTGATTGTTTATTATGCTGTGCCCATAATCTGGACCCCCCCCCAAAATCAAATCCTGGATACGTGCCTGGAGTCGATGTCTGCATCGCAGCATGTATCAACGTCTAATTTCAGGATTCTTGTCTTTGGTTATCCAGCATTCTAGATAATCAAATTTGTCCACACGGACACACGAAATCTCAGCGTTACCAACCTTTTTATCAAACGTGTAAAACATCCGAAGATGAGACACACGAGTCAACAACATATCAAAATTTGACGTCCCCCTCTTGTTGACTTTCCCATGAATACACGCACATCATATCCCCATCTCACCCCTCTCCCTAAACTGCCCTCTTCAGAGAACACACTGCAACAGACAGACTGACAGACATATCATAACCGTGTTATTGTAGTGGTGTTTGGTTGCGGTTAATACCATGCTATTCACCCCTAATTGCCCGCGTAATATTTTTATGATCCGACTCTCTCACCCCTTCGAGAATAGTTTTTTCATATCGCGACGTATACCTGCTTCGACACTATAGGGGGATGATATTCATATTATCTTTGTTTGGGTAGCGTATGTGAAGGGTGTATATTTAATGATGTGTGTACTTATGTTTTTATTGTGTTTGGGGTATTTAGCTTGAGTTAATTTGACCACTTACAGGTTTAGAGAAGAGTCCATATTATCAGGAGTTGAATCAGAGAATAACAATACGGACGAGGGAATAATTTGATGATTCTAAATGTTTTTTTTATTTTCAGCCATATATATCTATACATAAAATACTCATAAAATCCAAGCTTGGTGTCATTTAGACCTGGTTAAACTAAAATTTTGAATACATATTAAGAACCAATGACAATCCGTCGCACTTTTGATTTTCAGTCTCATTTGACGAAAATCAAAAATTTCAGATCTTCGGTTTACCTAAAAAATCTAAAATCTCTATTTGGCTGTCTATCGAGATGAAAGCTCGTATTTTGGATAATTTGAAGATGCTGATTACAAATCCGGTTGCAGTTTTGACCTCCAGCCTCGTTTGATAAAAATTAACAATGTCTGATCTCTCAGATCTTCACGTCTACCTAAAAAATCTAAAATCTCTATTTGGTTTTCTATTAAGATCGAACCTAGCATTTTGGATAATTTGAAGGTGCTGATTACAAACAAACAAACCAGTTTTGAGTTTCAGTCTCGTTTGGCGAAAATAAAAATATTTCAGATCGTTCAGATCTTCAGGTCTACTTAAAAAATAAAAAATCTCTATCTGGCTGTCTATTAATATGAAAGCTCGTGTTTTGGATAATTTGAAGGTGCTGATTACAAATCTGCTCGCAGTTTTGAGTTCCAGTCTCGTTTGTCAAAAATCAAAAATTTCAGATCTTTCAAATCTTCAGGTTTTCCTAAAAAATCTAAAATCTCTATTTGGCTGTCCATTGAGATGAAACCTCGGGTTGTCGATAATTTGAAGGTGGTGATTACAAATCCGCTAGCAGTTTCGTGTTTCAGTCTCGATTGAGCAAAATCAAAAATTTCAGATCTTCAGGTTTACCTAAAAAAATCTAAAATCTCTATTTGGCCGTCTATTGAAATGAAACATCGTGTTTTGAATAATTTGAAGGTGCTGATTAAAAATCCGGTCGTAATTTTGAGTTTCAGTCTCGTTTGACCAAAATCAAAGATTTCAGATCTTTCAGATCTTCAGGTTTACCTAAAAAATCTAAAATCTCTATTTGGCCGTCTATTGAAATGAAACCTCGTGTTTTGGATAATTTGAAGGTGCCGATTACAAATCCGGTAGCAGTTTTGAGTTTCAGTCTCGTTTGACCAAAATCAAAAATTTCAGATCTTTCAGATCTTCAGGTTTACCAAAAAAATCTAAAATCTCTATTTGGCCGTCTATTGAAATGAAACCTCGTGTTTCGGATAATTTGAAGGTGCCGATTAAAAATGCGGTCGCAGTTTTGAGATAGTCCACCAGTTTTCCTTTTTAGTATTGGTCACTAAAGTGACAAATGCTCTCAATAAATTGTACAATGTACAAAGGAGTCCTGAAACTCAGCTGTGTTATTATATGTCTGTATGTGTATCAATGTACTCTGGAAAGGGTCACTTAGAAAGCAGTTCAGAGAGGGGCTATACAAAAATGATGGGTGTATTTATGATTGCGACAGGAAGTCAAAGAGGGGACGTCAAATTTTGATATGTTGTCTGCTCGTGTCTTACAACATGGGTTTTTTACAGCACCTGTTGGGTGTATATTTGTTTTACTAGCGTATAACTTATCAATTTGTTTGTTATGATACATATGCAGTAAAAGGTTAGGGCATAAAACAGCTGTACGAGTTTATTTTTAACTACGTGATATTCATAACAGTTCCATACATTGTCAGGCTATCAAGAGAGAATTAGTTAAAAATATATTTTTTTTAGAGTAGAATAATAAATTTAATTTAGTTTAAAAAAGTAATATTTTTCGTTCATTATTATTTTAAGCTTTTTTGAAACTTGTTTTAAATTTTTAGTCGAATGTTCTTGGAAAGCGTGCATCTTAGGCTTTTTAACCTAAATTCATTTTTAATTTTTTAATTAACTTTATCGTTAAAATATTTTTGTTAGTTTTTTAGTTTTTTTAAACTAATAAAGATGAGCAACTGTTTTTAATCACACAGCATAATCATTGCAATTACTGCACAAAGGATAATAAAAACTGTCGACATTCCTGAATGAATTTCACAAAAATACAAATTCTAAAACAGTTGGATGTCACGCCTTTTAGGTTCTCATCGCTACGCCTCTGTGTAATATTAACAAACTTTACAGTGTCTGCGCCATCTCTTAGTCAGCGGATACAACTGCTGGTCCGACGGATTTGATACCGTCAAAATCGTTTTCGCGGCAAAGTTGAGGCGTATTCTTACTCTCTCATCACATTTCATAAAAAGTTGTGTTTGGTATTTACTAATCTGGTCCCCACAGGTTAGGTCTACGCTGGTCTCGTAAGGGCTCTTATATCTAGACTTACGAGCTGAAGACCTATGGTCTGTCAGGTCGGGTCGTTCAGTCCAAAGGAGAGTTACAAACTCACAAACAAATAAAACAAAAAGTTTCCTGGCTGTTTTAATTAACGAAACTGTGTGATTTTTTTTAATATAACTGAGCAGACCGCGCAGGCAGGGCCTAAATACCAAAGTACCGCGGCTGCTGTGAAAGGGTTATGTTAGGGGAAGTTTGTTGATGCGAGATTTGTATGGGCCAATACCCGCAGGCCCAATAAATACATCTCTGGCAGTCCATTCCAAGCCTTGGACACCCTGGGAATAAATGTGCGGTTGTACCGCTCAGTTCTTGATGTATGAAGAACGACCGTCTTAGGATGAGATGCAGCGGTCGCACGGGTACATCTGATAGGAGCAGTGAGCGGCGGAACGATAGAGGATAGCTCAGAGGAGCAGATTCCGTTGGAATATCGGTAGAAGATTGAGAGGTCACCAACAACACGCCGGTGAAAAAGTGACTGAAGGTGGCGCGTTAAGGCCGGATCGCCAATTAGTTCAATTGCCCTTCTCTGGACGGCATCTAGTATAGACAAGATAGTGGGGGCAGCAGCTTCCCGGACATGAGAGCAATACTCCAGGCAAGGTCTTATCTGGGCTTTATATAGCGTGAGGAGGTTACATGGTGAGAAATACTTTGTGGCTCTAAATAGATACCCAAGCTTTTTACCAGCAGCTGTTGCAATTGGCGCGACGTGTTCGTGCCAGATCAGATTTTCTGTAATGTTGACTCCTAACAGCTTGAATAAGTGACTCCTTGGCAGAGCCCGGTTGTTCATTAGAACCTGGGGTTGGCTTGGGCACTTCTTGTTTGATAGCGTACAATACTGGGTCTTGGAGGCATTAAATTTAACCATACTCTTAAGCCCCCCCAGCGGTAATGGTATCGAGATCCTTTGAAAGTGAAGCTGCCACTGCCAGTCTTCTGCGTTCCAGCTCGACCACAGAGATCGGTCTATTGCTCATGATGCCTGCATGCAGCATACTGTCATCCGCAAAACTGTGGATTGGGTTTGTAGTGCTAGAGAGTAGATTATTGATATGAAGCAGAAACAATGTCGGAGCCAATACCGATCCCTGCGGAACCCCGGCATTGATGCTATGGAAAGAAGAGGAAAAGCCGTCTATCACGACAGAGATTTTCCGACCGGAGAGGAAGTCTGCGAGCCAACCGCAGAGCTTAACAGGGAGCCCATAAGACGGGAGCTTGTTTAGGAGAGCTGCATGCCACAGTTGACCGAATGCCTTTGAAATATCGAGAGCAACGGCGTGAGCCTCGCCAAATGACTGGATGAGTTTGCTCCACACATGTGTGATGTAAGCCAGGAGATCTCCAGTTGATCTTTGGTGTCGGAATCCATATTGTCTGTCATTGATTAAGTGATGGAGCTCTAGGTATTTAATGAGCTCTTGGTTAACGCATCTCTCCATCACTTTACTGATTACAGTAAGCAGAGTTATAGGTCTGTAGTTGGTCGGATCAGTTTTGGATCCCTTTTTTGGCACCGGCTGGATGCAAGCTGTTTTCCACTCTTTTGGGAAAATGCCGGAATCGTGTGATTACACCCGTACCTCCCGTGTATTGCGTTACCTAACCGATAAGCAATAAAAAAAATTGACCAAAACGCTCTCGAAAAAGCGTTCAAGTTAATTTACCCGAAAAACTGGTCAAAATTACGTACATAAAGTTTTTATTTGTATTTTTAATGAGCGCTGCACTTGGTGATTATGCATTAATCAAGGATTTTCGCCACCTTGTTATTCAAATAAGCCGTCAATTTGAATATAAAGCGCTGGTGAAAAATACAAACGAGCCAATATCCTTGGATGGGAGCGGACCGCTTAAATGATACATTTCGAGAGGAAGCAGGTGCAAAGATTAATGATGGCGGCTATAAATTCACCGAACAGGTGCGGACACGTTGCAGAATTTCTACAAATGCGGTTTTAACAAAGAGAATAATCATACATGCAAAAACGCTGCTAGGAGTTTAGAGTTAGAGATGTTAATGTTGTAATATCAAATAGGAATAGTGAAATTTCTGAATTTCATCCTGTAGTTGTAACTCGAATGCATTTTTTAATATAAAAAAAAACTGTGTGGGATCGCAAGACTTTTCCTTACCAATAAAACAAGCCTTGCTACTGAGGCCGGCGGCTAGATACTTTACATGCATAATAGCATTACACGATATTTAACTCCAAGACAGGTAAGGCAACACACACAAAAATCACACAAATTATATCATACAACATTACCAACATGAATTTTCATGTAGTGATATCATAGTGACAGTAGTGACATCGTAGTGAGGAAGCGCATAGGATTGTTAGGGCCGTATTCAAAGAGGTCTCTTGAGTAATATTTAAGGTTTCCTGAAGTAATATTCAAGGGATACCTCAAGTGTGGCCTTCCTTGTGTATCTGCTTCCTAGACATCCTACGAGACGGCGGGATTCATTTGGCGACGTCATATTTCAAATACAAGTCCATTTGTTATGCCTATGCCTACGCGTTTTGATGTTTTCTGTTATCTCTTTTGTGCCAGTATTTCATGTTTTGTGCCAGTATTTCGTGTTTTGTGCCGGATATTTTTTCGGATGTTGGCTGAAACTGACACCACCGTATTCCAAAATTAACCTACAAAATCTCCTTGATTGCAACTAAATGTCATGTTGACTTGCTAACGCCTGGGTTGTACGTATATACGAGGGTCATGAAAAACTATGTATTGACGGCCGATTTAGACATACAAATACAAATATAACATTTATTTTGCTAATGCACTAAGTTACATAAATGGATATCAAAAATAAAGCCTAGTAAAACTATTACTAATGAATCTCAAATGATTTCACATATTGTAGCTATTTCGTAGATAAGTAAAAACTGATGGTTCAAAGGTGATGTAGTATTTTTACCTTAATGTTTTGTTTATTTGGCTTATTCTTGAGATCACAGTTTATAAATTTTATGGTACAGTATATAAGAACTCGTATGATATACAATTTTAAAAGATAATCATTGGGAAATGCTTTACGTCATGGACGTGAATAAATTATTTTTGACATTTTGCCTTTCACTGTCATTCCAATTGCTACTGTAGAAACTAAATTGTTAAAGTTATCAATAAAAATATTTTCGAGCTCTAAACTATAATTTACAATGTCCCTGGGTGGTATGGTAAGACCACCGAATGAATATTTTGTCTCACTATACGCTTTTATAGCGTGATACAATCCTTTTAGTCCTGTAGCTTTTAAACTAATCACTTTAGACCCCAAGTGTGCTGGTCTGTTGGAATTGTTTTATCGGGAGGAACACAGGCATGAATATACAGGGTGTCCCATTAGTAATTTTGAATCGAATGTCACGTGACCAAAAACAAATACCTCATTGGGTAGTACAATGAAGACACAACATCTGCTCTAATTTACATACCCAAAATTATATTTCTCTACTACTGCCCAGTTCCGACATATTTCTTGTCTTAATCGTCGTGGGATACCCTGTATTTATATCCCTTACATTTTAAGGTTTACTACAAAATAAGGATGGATCTGATTGTCATTCTCCATCCGTTAATAAATTTAAATTGATTGGTAATATCTTTTCTCGTGAAATTGATTACTCTCAAACTTCTAAAAAGATTATCCATTTCCTGCAAGCAAATCCGAGATAACAAAAGCCGATATTTTTGAGGCACTGTATAGACTTCGCCTTAAACACGTTCAACCTCTACTTTGCGCCACCCCGTATCTCCCGGCTGATGTCGGTACACTGCTATCGGTGTACCGGGGAGACAGAGCAAGGGGCAGGCCGTTTTGATATTTTTGCGGAGTGATCCAACTTATAATATGTATTCCGTAAACTTTGACGTAACGGACCCATACTTAAGGCGCCCTCAAGTATTAAGGGACCCTTAAGTATTGACTATGAATACGGCCCTAAGAGATGACGCAGATACTTTGACGTTTGTTAATATTACACAGAAACGTAGCGATGAGAGCTTAAAAGCCGTGTCCAACTGAATATTTGTTGAACCTAAATCCAGACTTCCTCTTAGAATGATCAAAGGTCTTATTCATAGTTGCAACTTGAGCGTTCTTCAATACCTGAGTGTCCCTAAAGTACTGTTTTGTATTTCACAATCGTTTGATACTCGAGTAGCAAAATGTCAACATGACATTTCGTTGCAGTCTGGTTGCGTATCTGGTTGTCAACTTTGCAGAGCGAAGCAACCTTAAGCAACAGTACGTAGTTTTTCTGTTTGAAATAAATTATGATTATATAAAAAAAAAATAAAAAAATTCAGCCCAGGCTCCGACACACTGAGCTGCTGTTCCATTACCCAGTGACTACTCCTCACACGGTGAGCGTGAGCAATCACTGGGTCCGCGAATCGTGCACCCTAATCTGGAGCGGATGGCAGCACCGGTGTCTCATCGATACCATATCAGTGCCTTAAAAGATAGTAGAAGGAGAAATTATTATTATTTCTTAGCCTATCTGTCTGAGAAGTAAAAGTGAGTCAGTCAGCCCGGCCGTTATCCTCTGTTGAATCTGCGGCGATTTTCGGAGGTGTCGCTGATGTCCGGCGAGCGTCCCGTTCAGCTAAAAATCAGCCGTTAGTGTCAAGATAATCGGCTTGGTCTCGGCTCTCGGTCGTGGTCCGTGGTCGGACGCACGAGACACTTTAGCAAAGGCCTAATTTATGTGCCAACCGAGCGAATATTAATTCACGCCGGCTCCATAAAATCCAACGTTGACGCGCTGCGGTACCACCGGGTACCACGTTGCCAGGTCCAACGACAGTACTGATAGATATAACACGAAGGGTCTCTTGAGGTCGGTCCGTTAGAGGGGAAGCGCTTGAATTCGCATCGATCGGGTGCCGTCGTGCCGTCTCGCATCAATGAAATAAAATGAAAGGAATGAAAGAGGGAGAGAGGCTTTCTGGTGGCCAGAACCACCAGTGCATAGACCTACAAACGGGCCATTCTACACCTCCCCTTACTCTAGTTCCCAAGTCCAGCACTCATCGAAAAGGAGAGGATGGCCTTGGATCCTGCCCATCTTACATGCTCAGGTTCAAGAACCCTTGAACCGAGTATAGTCTGACCGTGATACCCAAGGGCTTCACAGCGACATAGAATGTGTGCCGAGGATTCTTCCTCCTCGCCACAACGTGTACACGTCGGATCACTTGCCAGCCCCAATCCCATACAAGTGACGTTTGAAGGTGTTATGGCTGGATAGCAGGCCGACAAGTAACCTTAGTCGGCTTCTGTCCAATGAGAAACAGAACCGCCCCACCCTAGCCAGAGATCCTAAAAAGTTCTCTAGCTTGACGGAGATGTCCGGAGATTCCTCTCCATCTGATAAGATAATGGTACCTGCTGCCAGTCCCAAAGCCGGCTCAGGACCCAGGAAGTTATCCCTCCTCGCCTTGCGAGCGCGTCCGCCATTTCATTACCACTAACTCCAGCATGACTAAGCACCCACATAAGTGACACCTGATGTCTTGCCGAAATGTCATCCCCAGACCTTTCTACATTGCAGAACGAGCCTTGATGTAAACCTACAAGCACTCAAGCTGCCTGGATATCAGAGCAGATGGTGATCCGCCTGCTTGGCCCCTGAATTTCGTAAATACGCAGGGCACAAGCTAAAATCGCATATATCTCTGACTGGAATACCGTAGTACACCCCCAAGAGAGAGAGTGAGCTTAGCTTTTGGCCCATAGACCCCAGCACCGGCGCCGGAGCTTGGTCTGTAGGTGAGCCGTCTCGCATACTTGCATAATCATTCTGCGATGCCGACACTTTGAGTGTATTTAGATCTATCATTATGTACGAGCTCAACGAACATTACGTTACAATGCTTCTTATTTCTTATTCCTATTCATTTATAGACACCTGAAGATGATTTAGATTAAAATAAACCGAAACGTAGTGAAGGAAAGGTATAGTTTCAATCGTTGACCGAAACCCATGAAAAACAACCATAAGCTGATTGCAAAGCAAGCAAAATAGCATGTTTCAAACCACAGCTCGTTGGAGAAAGAACGTAGACCTAGACACTTCGACCCACATTGCATGTGCTACAACATCCTGTGGGACATATTCATGGCTAGGGAAACACTAGCTGCTTCAGTTTACTGTCACCTGATTGGCGGTGCATAAAGGCTTGACCAATCCGAGTCAATACAGCGGCACTTTTTGGGTTCTCACGGAGCGATCACGCATTCATCACGTGCTGTTCATGGTTTACGTTTAGTTTCTTTCTTGGGCGAATCGACTGTAGTACAAACAAAGCTACTCTCTCCGCCGCTGGTGGAACAATGCAACGCCACGCGGCGCCGCTCTTGCTGGCTTATTTGGAACCTGTTTTTTCGGGGATCTGCGCCGCTACAGGATGATGCTGCTTCATACGATCCAGGGCCGGAATTAGCAAAAAAAGGTTATGATTTTTATATCCACAACGTTTCAGTACTTAGATCCTTCTAGTTTTCCAGCGGTGCTGCCATTTTAGTACAATTGTACTATTTCTAGTAAATTTTCGAAGTCAAACAAAAGTACATTTCAACCAAATTCTAGTACATTTTGGGTTTTCCAAGAATGGACCGAACAATCAAATCATATGATCGTTTCGGTCCATAAATTCTTCGTTTGACAAGTTATGACTTCTGAAATGGATCTAGAATGCAAAAAGTTGGACGGTTGCAGAGATTTGAGGGCTTTTTTTGCTCTTCAGAAAATTATAGTGCGCTTTGGTTCTGCAACAAGTCCATGCTGGCCCATTTCCAGGTGACAATGAAATTTACAGACTTTAATACAATCTAGTACATAGTACTAGTAGTCAATATGTACAATAATAGCTACAAACTATTCATCTACGTCTTGCTTGCTCCTCCCTCTCCTGGTTGGCAAAGGGATCTTATCCAAAGCTTCTGGCTTACTATCACCAGAAAGCCTCCAAGAGCTCTAGTCTGGGAATACCAACAAGAACTGGATAGGATGGCGGAATACAACAAAGTTATATTGGAGTGGCTGCCAGGACACACAAGTATAGTTGGTAATGAAAAGGCAGATGAGAAAGGATCATCTACCTTGTTCACTGGCGCAGAACTTGATTTGGAGGTGCCAAAAACATAATCAGGCACCAGATTAGGGATTGAGTGAAACACCAGCGCAAGGAATATTGCCACTTGCTACCTGAATGTGTAAGAACTGGAAGCATTTACTAAAGAGCTATGCCCAAAAATGACTAAAGGACTGCTTTCTTTCAAGAAGAATTAGATTCGAATATCAACTTGTCTCCTTACAGGACATTGTGTCCTAAAGGAACACCTGAAGAGAATGCGGCTATACGATGGAAACCCCGACAGCAGCAGACTACTATGTAATAAGGGTAGAGGGACCGAGTTGTACTCTGTGGGAGCGAAGCCCTAGATCACAAGAGACAACAACTCTTTGGGACGCCTAGACTAGAACCAATAGATTTTAACTCATCACCAGGGCCAGTACAAGATAATAGTGGAGAGCATCGCCACGTATGGAGCTGAAGTTTGGACAAGAACACAGCCAATGGAGAAAAAACTGCTAGCGATGGAAATGGGATACTGGAGGAATTGCAGTAGACTGAGAGTCCAGGACAGAGTAAGAAATAGCGACATAAGAGACAGGCTCAACATCGCCAGCAGCGAAAACAGATGGCCCAAAAGGATTCTCCAGTGAACACCCACTCAAAAGAAAAGTGGAGGAAGACCTAGGAAAACTTAGAGACAAGATGTTGAAGGAGCCATGAGCCAAAGAAGCCTGTCTGTTGGCGACTGGAAAGACCGTAAGCTGTGGAAAATAGGATGTAATAAACGACCATAAAGTTGTATCCAAGTTGCAAAATGATGACGACCAGGGTCAGGTTTTTTTTATAACTGAGCAGACCGCGTAGGCAGAGCCTAAATACCAGAGTACCGCGGCTGCCGTGAAAGAGTTATGTTAGGGGAAGTTTGTTAACGCGAGATTTGAATGGGCCAATACCCGCAGGCCCAATAAATACATCTCCTGGCAGTCCATTCCAAACCTTAGACACCCTGGTAATAAATGTGCGGTTGTATATACCGCTCGGTTCTTGATGTATGAAGAACAACCGCCCTAGGATGAGATGCAGCGGTCGCACGGGTACATCTAACAGGAGCGGTGAGCGGCGGAACCATAGAGGATAGCTCAGAGGCGCAGACTCTGTTTGAATATCGGTAGAAGAGTGAGAGGTCACCAACAACACGCCGGTAAGAAAGTGGCTGGACGTGGCGCGTTAAGGCCGGGTCGCCAATTAGTCGAATTGCCCTTCTCTGGACGGCATCTACCCGTAGTATAGACAGGGTAGTAGGGGCAGCAGCTCCCCAGACATGAGAGCAATACTTCAGGCCAGGTCTTATCTGAGCTTTATATAGCGTGAGAAGGTTACATGGTGAGAAGTACTTTCGGGTTTTAAATAGGTACCCAAGCTTTTGCCAGCAGCTGTTGCAACTGAAGCCAGACCCGATTTTCTGTTAATGTTGACTCCTAACAACTTGAACGAGTGACTCCGTGTTAGAGCCTGGTTGTTCATTAGAACCTGGTGTTGGCTTGGACACTTCTTGTTTGATAGCGTACAATACTGGGTCTTGGAAGCATTAAATTTTGCCATATTCCTGAGCCTCCAAGGACTACTAGAATGGATACTCTAGAAAATAGAAGTTGAATCAGGCGGCTCTTAAGGGAAAAATATAATCCACAAGACCACAGAATCAAAACCGAATGACGGGGATCGAATTTTCTACTTAGGACCCAGACACACAAAGCCGCGCTGTTTCCAGAACAGTGTAAAACTATCGATAAACCATCGAAATGAGATAATTGCAACGAAACGCAGTTAATTATTTGCATTGAATTGATCGTCAACACCGTAATAAATATTTAAATTGTATTTGCAGGCCGCTCGGCCATACACTGTTAGTGTTGACAATAAAATTGCGGTTAGGATGCAATTTCCGACCGCCGCGTTGTTTACGTACTGTATATTTAAACAATATGGCGTGCCGCGATCTATGGACACACTCTACCAAGAAGGGCGGCTTGTTATAGTACGCTGCTAAAGGAAGGGAATGTTTGTCTGATAGCAGCCAACACAATGACACATTGTTTCGTATATGTATGGTTTATGGAGCTTTTTTAATGCCAAAGCAGCCACGAACGTGAAACCTAAGGGCTAGCGCGCACTGGTAGCCGTGGTTAGATCTCCAATGCACGCAGGCATCAGGAGCTTAACTTCAAGATAGCTTCTTTGAAACGCAAGAAAAGACTCGAGCAATATGTGAAAGGAGAACCCATAAATATGTCCTCTGACATTCCCACACACACGAATAGAAACTTTGTTGGAACCCGAGGAGCCTCTTAGTGCCTTGCCCTTCAAAATTAAGGCAAGACAATTGAGAGGTCACTCACAAAGCTTTTAAGGCCGCGTGGTATGACACTTCTGGCTGCGGACTGACCCTGACCTCAGCTTCTTGATTCTTGTAGGAACCTCACCGACACCCTTACTACGAAGATGCCCAATTTCTTGCTAGAATAAACCCTCTTTGAGGCCTAGAACATATGGAACCAATGGAACCATTGGCTTGGATGATTTGCAGTGAGTGGAAGCACTACACCTTTGCCAGATGTAGTTTCTAAAGCGTCAAGTGATCATTCAAAACGGTTAATTTTTCAACTCGTCAATTGTAAATTCAAACTGACAGTCGTGACAGATAAAAATTACACTTGATAGTTTGAATTTACAATTGACGAGTTGGAAAATTAACTTGACCGTTTTGAATTATCACTTGACGCTTTAGAAACTACAGCTGGTAAAGGTGTAGATGTGCATGACTTGATCTTGAGTCCATTCCAAGCAATATGTGGTCAACCGTGCGGATTTGAAGGAGCTTCCCTATAGCTGCATACCAAGCGACAGCAACAGCTCGAACGGATCGCAAGGGTCAGTAGCCGTAGATGACGATCTTGCCGGTCTGTAGTTCTCCTACGGGCTCCAGAACCTCTAGCTCGCTGCAATCACCGCCGTGGTACCACAACTGTAGCCCCATGGTTGCAACCATTGCTCTGAAAGTAGCACCATGCTCTCGTTGGCCTACAATCCAACCCCGTTCAAAGGGATTTAACTGCGTAAACTGAGGCTGTCGTCTTCTAGGGGGCATCTTTACACATCCAACTAGCATCTCGCCACATTTGCAGCAGATATCAGAATTTATGGATCGATAAAAAAGCCATGGCTTGTTTTTACACGTATAGAGTTGTTTGGAGATGCCATGTAAGCAAAAAAACGACTAAACGAATAACAAGTATTATACTGCATTCACTGAAGAAAAGGAGTAAAAAATTATTTCAAACCCACCCATATTTTGGGGCTTTACTCGGATAAATCGAACTTAATTTTTCTGTTTATAATAACATCACCGCTCTCAGTATGCAGTTTTGTAGACGGTGTGCATATCATTCTTGACTATACAGTAAAAATTTACATATATTGTGCATGGTTACTCCGTTTGTTCGGTGGATAAGGTATAGATGTGTATAAGAGAGGGTACTGGTAAGGTACCAAGGTGTGCAAACATTTTTAATGCGAATATCGTTTTTTTTTAGGTATTCGGATTTCACTTGCGATTAGTATATGTATATCAGCAAGTAGTCTGATGCCATGATTTCCGTGAGTTTCCAAGTAACTTACATAAAAAGTAATGAGAGCGATGAAAACACTGAGGCTGGAGACTGGGGGAGCCAAGGACTACCGTAAAGACAGATGATAGAGGAAATGAACAGAATAACAATGACATACTGCTAATAACTTTTTATAAACTGTAAGGGATGTTAATAATAAAGGAGCTTCAGATACACGGATTTTCTTTATGCTCTTCGATTTCCTTTTCTTCATAACCATAACCCATAATACTAATAGGGTACTTGCAGAGGTCGTGAAATCGCCTCCGGAGTATACATAGCGTAAAGAAAACCATATCAAGAAGCAGTAGGAAACAAAAAACATGATTTTACTGACGGCCAAGATATTTGAAAAATAAAATAAGGATATATTCAAATTTTGCCACGTGACTTAAAACAAGGGCTGACGTCACAGGCATCTTATCGATATCGACAATCGATACTACTGCAGCGCAGGTCAGTGAGATTCAACTGCGCATTCGACTAGAGATGATCTGAATTCTTTAACAATTTATTGATACTTAAACACATTTGAAACCCACTAGCATTTTCGTTGCAATACATTTTTATATCTGATAGGTATCACAGTTCATCCTGTGTGTGACCGAGATTCGCAACTAATCGAAGCCAACATTTTATTTCGGTGCATCCCATTATGAATGAATCCAAAGATAGAATCTAATTCAAGCCCATCCCTACAAAGTGAATTAGTAATCTAGCCTAACTTTTATTCTTTTGACTTTTGTACTTTTGTGTGTGACTGTATTTTGTGGTTATAGTGATCAATGTCAAAATGTTAGGTTAGCACTAGCTGTCGATATCGAATATCAATACTTTACATCCCATCACTATAGGATATCACTGACGTCAGAGGTTGTTTGCGCGGGATTTTCCGGCATTTGAAATAATTTTTGGAATATCTCTCACAGCCGATTCCAAAAAACCAAACAAGTGATTTTGTCATGTTTACTAGGCTCTAAGGAACGCGTAAATGACATGCAAGTACCCCATTCTAATTGACATAAAACATGACATAACCACAATGACAGTGACAGTTCATTGACAGTTCTGTAATTCAGATCATGGAACGCAAAAACCATAAATTAGGAATAACACAGGTTAAACTCATAACTATACTCCTACAAAACTGTTTTAGTTTGAACGGTAACTTGTAGGATTCCCTATCTCTTCACTCCATTCACCAGTCCTCGGTGGTAATCAAAACTTCTCATAAATAAGTTTGCACACCGCAAACTGCAAACGAAAACAGTGTTGTTATACGTTCCGACCAGTTCGACCATGACCTTCTCTTTCTCTCGGGCAGAAGACCATCGTACGGACGCCGCGATAACAGGTTCTCCATCTTTGTTGGTCGGTTTTTCTTCTTCTTCTCTTGTTATTATGCTTCGCGCCATGCTGGTTCTTCCTCCTCCTCCACCTCCTCATCCACCTTCTGGCTGCTTTGCTTTTTCGACACCCGAACTGGTCAGAGGCGTCTCCGAGATGACCAGCTTCGCACGACGACCGGTCAAACCTCACTTATTGACGGGCTGGTTTATTACCCTCATCTTTGCAGGTACGGCCTTACGTAACTAGAAGATTCTTCACTTCCGGACACGCAGGTTTCGTCCAGGATTGCACATGACATCCTCAGGGCACCATGACCACTGAGACTACTTAACTATCTTGAGAAAATGAAGGAGATGAATCCTCCATTTTACGACGAAAAGTTGAAACAAATGTTTTTCGTAAGTCGCTCAGTTTTCAAATAAGCGTTCTTATGGGGCCTGAATACACACATTTATACATACGTATTTGCCTTGTAAAACACGGACTCACAATTTCTCGCATAACTCACTCTATTTTCAAACTACATATATATTTCAGAAGGCGATAGTTAAGACCTTAATGAATGCAACTATTTTCGATTTTCTCAAAAAAGTGTTTTAATGTGCAAAAAAACTCGCAATGCAAAATCATACATTCTATAAATGCCTGTAATTTGACAACCAAACACGATATCAAAAAAAGGCTAAATAGTTGCACAAGCGCAAGCTTTCTTCTTCAATTTGCTCTTTGAATCATTGCTGTAAGTTTAAAGGTAACGTCAAGAGCTTGGAAATGCGAAATTTATTTTTATGGTGACCTTTGGACCTTACCTTTGGACCTTTTGACCCTACCTTTGGATTTTTGGACTTATCTCCCCTCATCTTAGACACACAAACTGGAGAAAGGGAACAGGCGGCCACGCCTCCTCGCTAGCACGGGAATACGTCTTTTCATGGATTCTCAATTTCGCGCGCTATACCCTAGACCCCTAAGTTGTTTTTTAATTGATCAACTAAAATACCAGTTTTTTCGTCCATTAAGCTTTTTCTTTATTTTGCTAGTTTACTCCATATTTTTTTGAACTTCATAATGGTATGAAAGCCAACTAAGTGACCTAACATATTTGCATGCATACATGAAAAGATACTTCTTAATTCAAGAATTCTGATAATCTGGTAAAGATATATCAACGACAAGAATATCTGTCCTCGCTCTATGAAACTTTATGGTTAATTTGAAACAAGAAATATATATTTTTGATTTCAATAGTATGATAGAGTGTGGCAAGAGGGACTTCTGGTCAAGCTTGCAGCTTATGGACTACCACCCTGTCTGGGGCAATGACCGATCTCTGTTTGTTGTGGTCGAAGGCTGTTCATCAGACGTATTTTCAATAAACGCCGGTGTTCCTCAAGGATCTGTGCTATCCCCTTCACTGTTTCTGCTGTACATCAAAAGGGGAGCTGCTGGAAATAACATCCAATCCAATCTACAGCTTCGCAGACGACAGTACATTAATATCGTGCATGGAACCAGGCAAGCCACTATCATCCCAGGAGACGGTACGTCGGCGACAGCAACACGCGTCATAGATCAACGCAGATATCCAAACAATTGTAGAGTGGGATTAGTGAATAAAGTACAGTTTAACGTACAGAAAACTCAGGCAACAACACTGACAAAGAAGTCTCAAGTTGGCTTACCAACTGTGGAAATGGAGGAACACTAGAGAGGCTCTGTGGACTGGTAGGCGTAACATACTCGTCTAGTTCAAAAGATAAAGAACCTATTTTTTGATATTCTGTGTGTAATCGGCATTTTCCACCATGAATTTGGAAAAATACTATGCCAAATGCTTACAGATACCTTTACTATAATTATACTTCTTCCAAGATCAAAATCTTGAGCTGTTTGCGCAAAGTCAATATATAGTATTTATTCATTGTTTTGTATTCAAGATCATCATATATTTAAGATCTCGGTACTCTTATTTCAAGACTTTCCCAATAATGAAGTGAAAACATTTATTTAATATAACTCTACACTATATACAGCTTTGTGCACATAAAGTGATGTGATATAATCGAATCAAAGTATATATCCTTCGTCCAAAATTTTATGTGTAATTTTAGAATGTATTTTTTTCGAAATGGCTGCTTGTTTACCTTTTGTACCACCATGGTACGCCGCTGGTTCGATGGCCGACGTCTCAAAACAATCGCCCATTTTATCGTTCGTTTTGGTTTGTTTTCCTGAATAACGTATTAGAAGACACGCTACATTAACGTTAATGATTCCGATGGACTTTTACAAGATAAATGGCACAGATAAAGACCTACCAGACCTAAAAACAGGTTAACACCACTTTTCGGGCTAAGAGGATAAAATATATTGATGTTTTGTGTTTCCTAAGAAATCTTGACGTATGCAATATTCACTATGGTTGATTGTGATCCTGAGAATAATGCCGAATACAGTCGATCACTTTTAACTGACAGTTTTCACTGAGTACTATAAACTGTCATTGAAAACTGACAGTGCGTTCCATAAAAACTGACAGTTTTCTTAGTGTCAGTTAAAACTGAGTTATATCGTGGAAACGATCATTTTAACTGAAGTCACGGAACTGTTCGGTTAAAACTGTACGTTTCTATGTGATTTGTATCAGTTCTAAGACAACGGTCTGTCAACTGCGGTCTTCTACTCGTATTTTGTTATTATTTGCAAATATGTCGCAAAAACAGTGGTTAGCGGAAATCATAAAATTATATAGGAGTGAGCCTTGTTAACATTTGAATAAGCAGCCTTTTTCTTAACCATCCTTTGAACCATTCTTTACGTTGATTTTTCCTCTTCTCATTATTCAAAATTAACAAAAGACCACATATAGCTAGGGCCTCTGAATCATCTGACGACCTCTTGAAAACGGATTCATCGGCAGTTAAAACTGAACGTATGTAGACAGAACGAAGTCAGTTTTTACTGACAGTTTATTCTATCAGTTAAAAGTCTGTAGCCGACATAATACTAGATATGATTTTCATAGTAACTACTGTGTTCATATTTGAAGGTTTGAATCTAAATAGAAACATTCACGACTTGAACGCTGAAACAGGAATATTGATATATGACATAACAAATAAATAAACAAAGATATAGCTATCAAGGAGCTTGTGAACAAAAACTGATGTAAATATCAATTATCAAAATAACTTCACAGTATCATTCAGACAAACTCGATAGACTTCAAAGAGTTAAAAAAATGAACAAAATGTGCCAAAGTTTTTACTATTATTTAGAAATTCTAATTCTATATCCCTAATATCGAATATCGTTACTTTTTGAAAGTGATCTGAAATCGTGGGGTGTTAATGACCTTCGAATAATAAATACAGAAATTTAAAAATTAAGTACAGGAAATCTTGAATAAAATGACCTATTTATGTACGTGAGACTGGAACCATATTTGTCTTATCTAACAATACCAGGTGTACAAAGTGCCGATTTGAAATACAACTTAAGCAGAACACAGGATGTTTCTGAACTTCTTGAACAGTGCTACCATCCTGGTTTTGTTATTTTTAGTGGCTTTTTTTTGCGTCATACAGTATTTTTTATAATTCGTGTTGAAAAATGCCAAATACCATAGAATTTAAAAATCAGCTGCACAAGCACTAGACAAAAAATGGAGTCAAGTTGATTGACTCAGTACTTCCCACACATAATGATGATACCATTTTATTATTTCCCATTGCATAAAGCTATAGTCTAAAATCCCCTTGCAACTAAATTATCGCCCATCCGCCCGCAAAAACAACATCCAACACAAACACCCTCGTAAATAGTTTCTTGCGACTCCCTCCTCAGGAACTAGGCTGCCACAGTTTTTTTTTCTGCATGCTTGAACTGGACGATGCGAAACGATCAAGAGCCTCCAACGCGTCTAAAAGCAAAGTTTGAGATGATTTTATGTTTTTGGTTTTTTGATTATTGCTGCGCCGCCACTGACACGGTTTTTCAAAAACAGAGTTGTTTTCCATTCTCGCAGCGGTAATAAATTTTGTGTCAAAATTTTATCAACCTCAATTCAATAATTTTTGCTTTACGCAACATACATAGGACGAAATATAGCAAAACTCGTATGTATAGATGACAGAATTGGTTTCTGTAATAGCCAAGCCAATGTTCGGATGGGCCTAAAAAAGTGTAATATGCCTCTAGGTATTTCTTCTACAGGTCAACAGACGGACTATTATGAATACAACAAATTTTTCAGATTTATTAACCCCCCACCTCCCAACCGCCCCGATTTCACCCCACCAAAAAAAAAATGGAAATGATCAGGAACCCGTAAAACGCCTAAAAACAAAGTTTGAGCTGTTTTCATATTTTTAGTTTTTTTATTATTGCTGCGCCGCCACTGACACTATTTTTCCAAAACATACGCATTTTCCATCCTCGCTGCGGTAGTAATACTGTGTCAAAATTTCATTAAAATCAATTCAATAATTTTCGCGTTACGCAATATAGAACGATCTAAAACAATACTTGTATGTATAGGTACATCACAAATTCTAATTCCCTTGGTTTTTATAATAAGCAAGGCAATTTTCGGATGTACGTAAAAAGTGTATTATGCTGCTAGGTTTTTCATTTAAAGATCAAAGGACAACCCATTATGAGTATAACAAATTTTTCAGTATTACAACCTCCCACCCCCAACCACCCCAAATTCACCCCCACCCAAGAAAAAGTAGAAAATGATCAGGAACCCCTAAAACGCCTAAAGACGAAGTTTGAGGCATATGTGAAATTTTTCGTTTTTTGCTAATTACTCCGCCCACCGTATAGCGATTTTCAAAATTATATGAACATTACCTACTACGACCCCACAGCATAACGCTGCCCAAATTTCATCACAATCCATGCAGCGGTTACTGAGGTTACGAGGGTAGAAAAACGCGACAGACAGACAGACAGACTGACGGAAATGAGTGACATGGATTTTCGTTATGTAGAATATTATAAAACGCCCAAAAAGGGTGTTATCTCAAAATAGAAAATTTTAGCGATCACAATACTCCCCTCACCAATCGGTGTGGGAAGTAAAAGCTGGTAAGAGGTTCAAACTAGCTGGTTATTGAATCTCAAAAGCGATGATTGTAGATACTAGGTTATTGGTCTTATTACTAGACATGGTCACTTTAGATAACATCTGTACTCTTTTATCAGTGCGCATTTTAAAAGAAATTTAATAACGCGGTGAAGATTATCCAGTCAATATATCTGCCCATTTTTTCCGCTAGTACAAGGCACAAAATTGGAAATGCAAGTTCGTTAGGCTTATATACGTATATAAACCAACCACATATAACAACAATATATCAGATATTCTCGATTCCCGGTATTTCGATGCAGCCGTATCGCTAATGGACCGAATGTGCACTCTCCTATTTACAATTAGATAAACAGAAAGAGACGGACAGACAGCGAGAGCACGCGAGAGATAATGAGAATGCGTGTCAATAAAAATAAACTCGCCCGTCTATTTTTAGGAGGCCGAGAGCGCGGGAACAAAGCAGAAAGCGCATCAAGAGTTCGGTTTCCGTTTTATACGCCCAAATATTCACAACTTGAACTTCTTCCAAGTTTCGCGATATGATTTATAAACATGAGAGAGGTATATGCCCTGCCAGGTTCCAGAATGCTGATGCATTTTGACTTCTGCGCTTTTTTCTCTTTTATCGAAAATTTGATTTTTTTATGATTTATAAACATGAGAGAGGTATATGCCCTGACCATGGCCGACTCTACACTAGGCCGGAGCCTTAGATGTGGCAACGTGGCTTAGCTGTCAAATAGTGGGCCTATAGTTTCAGAATAATTATTACATTTTATATGTATTAAGAGTTCATCTCGGTTAATAAATTAACAAAAATACTTTTTAGAACTACTACTACTAATACCACTTACATCTGATGTCTGGTTCATCGTAGTCAGAAACTACAAAATAAAAATAAACGCAACCTGTTTCCTGCTGCCACTTCCACTTCCACTTAAATGAACACTCAATTTACTTTGTAAATTGTCACTTGAGCTAGAAAAATTCACTATTAGGTCACTGTGAAGCCATTCTTGCTGGTCTTGATTCCCTTTCACTATCAAATCTTTTCGTAGGTATGCCCAGATGCATGCCCAGATGAGTTCTATTAACTGTATTTTTCTGTGATATTTGGGAGGTCCAGAAAACATTGTAGGTACCACATTGTGCTTTAAAATAGGTCTTATCCTTTGAAATGTTTGTAAAGTATTGTCTTTATTCTTATAAATATAACCAGCCCATACGAGGAATACTGTTCACTTGTGCTGTTCACCCACTTCTGTTTATGTCCTTTACTGGAAGCACAATTGCTAGTACAACCTGGTACTACACACTTTGCAGGCATCTGTTTATCTTTATAGTTTCGTTTGTGCAGGTAAATGATTAGAAACACATTAAAAATCACCTTGCAATGTCCTTTTTACTCTGGAAGGTTATGTTCGGCCATGGTTTGGTATGTCCTCTATTCCTGGTACTACACACTTTGCAGGCATCTTTTTATCTTTATAGTTTCGTTTGTGCAGGTAAATAATTAGAAACACATTAATAATCACTTTCCAACCATATTTTCTGCTCTGGAAGAATACACATGACTTAACAATAAATAAAAAATCGGCCCGCTGATTTAGTGTTGCCATATTTCATGCTCCGGCCTAGTGAGTAAAGTCGGCCATGCCCTGACAGGTTCCTGCATGCTGATGCAGTTTGGCTTCTGCGCTTTTTTCTCTATTTTTGATTTTTTGCGATTGTAATAAAATTTACTGGAATGAGTGCTATAACTGCATTTGCAAAACTGAAGAAAGTTCTTTGTGTCAGTGTTTAGTTAAAAATGCTTCGTAAAACTGACGCCACAAAAGGCGAAGAGGCAATAGAAATCGGAAACCCAAGCCTGATAATAAATCACCACCCGATCGATATTCTCCTCTAAACAGTCTAAAGAGCATCACAAGAACTTGGGCGTATTTTAGTATTTTAAGATGTTTGCCAGACTGAAATGAGTCCAAAATCGCATATAATGTTTGGGTTATTGCCCCAAAGTCCTTTCTTGTCAAAAAGTCACCTAAACAGTATAGAACTGTGTCACGTACAGTAAAGAGGTGTTGTGATTTGTTTTGTGATTGTGCAATAGTCTAGGTGAGTTTATCTCACAGAGTACCCAATTCTACTGATTGTATCATTATTTATTGATATATTGATTCATTTTCTTAATTTATTTGAGAACTTGTTTCAAAGTTTCATACATGCATTTATATGAGTAATGATTGGATAATCCAATTCTTGAATGTCTGCGATATAAAACAGATAACAATCTCGAAGTACGTTGCGAGTTAACCCTTTGTGCTGAACTAGTACAAAGGAGTAGATATTTTGCGAGTTGACCCCTAGTATCTTAGTGAGTTGGCCTCACAGTTATCATGATAATTCTCCGCCCTAGTGATTTGAGCTCTTGGAGAGGTAATTCGCGAGTTGAACCTTAATACCAAAGACCCATGAGCTGCTCGAGTTTTGTTATATGCTTTTTGTATAATTACACAGTATGTTATTTCATCTATTCTTTTGGAGAGGTATTTCGCGAGTTGACCCTTAATACCTATGACCCGAGAGATGTAAATACGATTTATATCTGTTTGGCGTTGAAGGATATATTTGCTATGTAATCCATTTGTTTGTGTGTTTAATTCTTACAATTACTTACCTGCCTGTTTTTTTATGAGGCCAGTATAAAATAACGTCATGTTATTAAATTAAAACATATGTTAACCTATTTTTTTATTTATTCTTATTCAATGAATTGGTTACTCAGGTATATTTTTATTTAATTTCCAGATGTGTCATCTCGAGCACGTTTCCTCAAACAGACCTAAACTTTTATTGATGTTAAATTAGGTAGCTCTAGTAAGTTATTGTTTAAATATTTCATTGCATTCTTACCTAGTTTATTTTGGTCATTTATTTATTGAATGAATTAGTACCTTATTAAATGTTTTTAAGACACGCCCAAACTAATCATTTAATCATTTTCCTTTATCACCTACATTTGCAGCAGAGATATAAACTTAAAACTTAGAGTACGAATTCTGAGGTGTTGTGTTTTTTCTGACTCTGCTATATGGTTCCGAGGCTTGAACCCTTAAGAAGGCGGAAATGGGTATACTGGATGCTTTCAAAAGATGGTATTATCAAAGGATTCTAAGGATCTCTTGGACTGATAGGGTCTCAAATGTGCAACTACGACAGAGAATATAAAAACAGAAAGAATTAATTAACACCCTCAAAAGAAAAAACTAAACGCTCCAGCGGAATAGGCTTGTTTTGCAGTAGTGCACTGTTACTTTGCTTCAGACTACCTTGATCATGATATAAGGAAACCCCTGCTACAAAACATTGAAGAAAAAATCAAGGGCGAGAGAGGCCAATGAAGACAAAGAATCTCTTGACTGAAAACTTGAGGGATTCGTTTGGAATGACGTCAAATCAATTGTTTAGAACAGCTGCAAACAAAGCTAGGATTGCTGTGTTAATATCCAACCTCCATTAGGAGATAGAACTTGAAAAAAAGATTGGAAAGACCGTTCATACGAGGTTATATATAGTATGTGGGAGCCTTAACGACGCAAACATTATATTTGTAGGTAATGAATATCTGATAGTTGAAGTAAACAATCGACAAAAACATTAAAAAAAAAATGTTGTCGCTCCCCTACTTTCGTACTTTTCCGCGTTTTGCTGTAAAACAGATAAGTTAACTTTCAGTAAGGTGGGCCACACGTTTCAATCATCTTTACCACAAAACTTCAAATGAGGATTTCTCTGTAACAAATGCGAATTTAGGAATGCTTCCTTTTGCTATCGACTTCAAATTCGGAAACCTGAGTGCCATTTCTGTATAAAAACGGTCTTGTTGCTGTTGAACGATTTTCTGAAGTGTTGCCGTAAATATCCAGTTTCATGATTCGACGCCGAGTCTTCCAAAAAAGTGCAGATAAAAAAGGTACTTGTTAAAATACCTGACGAGGTATATTTTTTGGAGGTCAGTAATTTCGTCTGCAGCCACTAATCTCCACGCCCCAAAACAACATTTTAAGCGTAATGATAACCGACTAGCCTGGTTTATCCACGTCTCGAACCACAGGGTCGTACTAGCCTGTTCCTTGTATCACCGCAAGGTAGTTCTAATTAACAACATAATAATAATAATATGTAAAACTGAACTCAAGTCCTACCTATGGCCCAAAAAGGTGTAGCCAAGCAAGTCTCATTTGTGTGGGTTCTAAGCCACACTAGATGATCTGAAACTTATAGTTATTTTTCTAGTCATCGCGATTACAAATTGTTGCAGTTCAATCTGGATGTTAGTCAATAATTGAAACTACGTACACTCTTCTTCATGACGTTTCAGATTATTATAGTTAAACCATCATCAGGTGTAAATATGAGATGTTGGGTTACATTTCTGTATATATTTTTTTTGAAACAGCCTTTATGGGTTGAGAAAACTGAACTTATAGAGCTGCATCACCACCTTTCTCACTGGGTCGGGATGGTCAATCAGTTCTGAAGGATCCTTAGGAGGATGTACAATGAACCCATGGAAATGTGATATTGGCAGATCACCCTCCTTCTGGTACAGAAGTTTGGCGAGAATTACTCAAAAGTTTTCAAAAATTGGTCCAGTGATGGCTCTTTGGTTTTTAGCTTTGCCTGACCCCTGATCATTTTGGCTTTCACTGTACACCGTAGAGGGCTTATGCAGAGCCTCTGCCTGCCCGTCCGTCCGTCTGTCCGTATGTAAAAAGATAGCCAAAACTACAGGTGTTATGTTTATACCAACAGATTCCACAGTGAGAGCGCCGTTTGAAGTTACTCATGTGAATTCTTTCCTACTTTCTTCAAGCTAGTGGCTTGCTATTGTGCGAAGGCACCAAGCTTCAGGTCATTCATGTGAAAAAATAGGTAAAAAAATAGGTGACCGTGACATCAAGTTATCTCTTATATCTAGATGTCACTCGTTCGGGCTGGCACAGAGACTTCTATGTAGGGGAGTTGAATTGATTTTATTTCCATGTTTTCTTCCGCATATGCGCGCCGCAGCACCGATCTAAAGGTCGCGACTTCGAGTCCCGCCGACCTTTTTCGACATTTTCTGGTGCAAATTTAAATTGAGAAATAAATCCACATGCGGGTGAGAGCATAAAATAAAAACAAGAAGTATTTTAACTTCATTTGCTAATATTTTCGTATCCAAAATTTCTTCATGTATAGTTAGTCCCCTAAGGGCCCTAAGTCCATTGCAGGGTATCTATTTCAAACTCCTACCCTGTTTCGTGACTAATCTGAAAGATGCACCCGCCGAAACTCTCGATTTTCTGACTGTTTTGGTATAATTTATGTGGCGAAATTATACGCGCAGGAGCTGGTCAGCCGTAGTTAACCGGAACAATGTCTAATAACTATGTTCACATTCAATTTGAATAAATTAGCGAAACAGTTTTGGCGGGGCTCTTTCTCGTCTCGCAGAACACGCGTGAAGCGTCCTCTTCGTCGCTGAAAAAATTAGCAGACCGACGATTTTTAGCAGGTTGGCGCTTCATGAAATTATCCTTTGGACAAGGCTTTTTTTAAATTTAACTCCCAATTGATTTGCTATCTGGAAAACTAGTCACAATAAGCAAATAGTTTGTTGCACTAACACTAACATGTAGGGAACAGTTCAGTAACTATTTCCTCTTACATCTTTTGCACATACACAACAATTAGCACTGGGACAAGGTAACCTGGATTTCGTTCATTATTTTATAATCCCGTAGGGATCCATTTTGAGGCCTTTGAATGAATGAAATAAGCATAGACCTACAAGCGGGCCTCTTCTGTACCTCTCCTTACTCTAGTTGCCATCTATATCTTCACGTTCGAGAACTTTTGAATCCATTATAGCCTGCCTGTGAAACCCAAGAGCATACCAACAGTCAAATTTGCAGTGTCCCCAAATTATCCGGACACGATGTTTAGTCTTGATAGAAATCCCAATAAAGATTTTCGCTTTTTTGAGTTGAATCTGATAATAAACGGGATACTGAAATTTTGAATTTCTTAAAACGAGACCGCAGCTCAAAACAACATTCAAATTTGCAATTACCATCCTCAAATTATCTAAAGACACGAGGTTTGGTCTTGATAGAGATCCTAATAAAGATTTTAGGTTTTTTGAGTAGAATCTGAAAATCCAAGGGATATGAACATTTTCATCTTCGTTAAACGAGTCTGAAACTCAAAACAGCAGTTAGATTTGTAATTAGCATCCTCAAATGATCTAAAAACACAAGGTTTGGTCTTGATAGAGATCCCAATAAAGATTTTAGGTTTTTTGAGTAGAATCTCAAAATCCAAGGGATATGAAAATTTTCATCCTCGTTAAACGAGGCTGAAACTCAAAACAGCAGTTAGATTTGTAATTAGCATCCTCAAATTATCTAAAAACACAAGGTTTGGTCTTGATAGGGATCCCAATAAAGATTTTAGGTTTTTTGGGTAGAATCTGAAAATCAAGGGAATATGAAAATTTTCATCTTCGTTAAACGAGGCTGAAACTCAAAACAGCAGTTAGATTTGTAATTAGCATCCTCAAGTTATCTAAAAACACAAGGTTTCGTCTTGATAGAGATCACAAGAAAGATTTTAGGTTTTTTGAGTTGAATCTGAAAATCCATGGAATATGAAAATTTTCATTTTCGTTAAACGACACTTAAACTCAAAACAGCAGTTAGATTTGTAATTTGCACCCTCAAATTATCTAAAAACACAAGGTTTGGTCTTGATAGAGATCCCAATAAAGATTTTAGGTTTTTTGAGTAGAATCTGAAAATCCAAGGAATATGAAAATTTTCATCTTTGTTAAACGAGACTGAAACTCAAAACAGCAGTTAGACTTGTAATTAGCATCCTCAAATTATCTAAAAACACAAGGTTTGGTCTTGATAGAGATCCCAATAAAGATTTTAGGTTTTTTAAGTAGAATCTGAAAATCCAAGGGATATGAAAATTTTCATCTTCGTTAAACGACATTTAAACTCAAAACAGTGGTTAAATTTGTGATTAGCATCCACAAATTATCTGAAAGCACAAGGTTTGGTCTTGATAGGGATCCGAATAAAGATTTTAGGTTTTTTGAGTAGAACCTGAAAATCCAAGGGATATGAAAATGTTCATCTTCGTTAAACGAAGCTGAAACTCAAAACAGCGGTTAGATTTGTAATAAGCATCCTCAAATTATCTGAAAACACAAGGTTTGGTCTTGATAGGGATCCGAATAAAGATTTTAGGTTTTTTTGAGTAGAACCTGAAAATCCAAGGGATATGAAAATTTTCATCTTCGTTAAACGAAGCTAAAACTCAAAACAGCAGTTAGATTTGTAATTAGCATCCACAAATTATCTGAAAACACAAGGTTTGGTCTTGATAGAGATCCCAATAAAGATTTTAGGTTTTTTGAGTAGAATCTGAAAATCCAAGGGATATGAAAATTTTCATCTTCGTTAAACGACATTTAAACTCAAAACAGTGGTTAAATTTGTGATTAGCATCCTCAAATTATCTGAAAACACAAGGTTTGGTCTTGATAGGGATCCGAATAAAGATTTTAGGTTTTTTGAGTTGAGTCTGAAGATAGAAGGTATATGAAAATTTTCATCTTCGTTAAACGAAGCTGAAACTCAAAACAGCAGTTAGATTTGTAATTAGCATCCTCAAATTATCTGAAAACACAAGGTTTGGTCTTGATAGGGATCCGAATAAAGATTTTAGGTTTTTTGAGTAGAACCTGAAAATCCAAGGGATATGAAAATTTTCATCTTCGTTAAACGAAGCTGAAACTCAAAACAGCAGTTAGATTTGTAATTAGTATCCTCAAGTTATCTGAAAACCCAAGGTTTGATCTTGATAGGGATCCGAATAAAGAGTTTATGTTTTTTGAGTAGAACCTGAAAATCCAAGGGATATGAAAATTTTCGTCTTCGTTAAACGAAGCTCAAACTCAAAACAGCAGTTAGATTTGTAATAAGCATCCTCAAATTATCTGAAAACACAAGGTTTGGCCTTGATAGGGATCCGAATAAAGATTTTAGGTTTTTTGAGTAGAACCTGAAAATCCAAGGGATATGAAAATTTTCATCTTCGTTAAATGAAGCTGAAACTCAAATCTGCAGTTAGATTTGTAATTAGCATCCTCAAATTATCTGAAAACACAAGGTTTGGCCTTGATAGGGATCCGAATAAAGATTTTAGGTTTTTTGAGTAGAATCTGAAAATCCAAGGGATATGAAAATATTCATCTTCGCTAAACGAAGCTGAAACTCAAATCAGCAATTAGATTTGTAATTAGCATCATCAAATTATCTAAAAACACAAGGTTTGGTCTTGATAGAGATCCCAATAAAGATTTTAGGTTTTTTGAGTAGAACCTGAAAATCCAAGGGATATGAAAATTTTCATCTTCGTTAAACGACACTTAAACTCAAAACAGTGGTTAGATTTGTAATTAGCATCCTCAAATTAACCAAAGACACAAGGTTTCGTCCTGATCGATATCTCAATAAAGATTTTAGGTTTTTTGAGTTAAGTCTGAAGATAGAAGGTATAAATTTGAGATTAACATCCACAATAACTACTGGTTAGTGACTACCAGAAGTTACCAATGATTGTAAAACAGGGCCATAGCCGGAAACAGAAAAAAATCGGGAAACAACCGAACGATGATGGTTCGAACACCCTGTGTACCAGTATAATTTAACCCGAAAAAAAAACCCGTTGGTCCAAACATAACCGGCAGCAACTGCATCTCAGCGTCAGGATGGGAAGAGATTATTATTGGGCGATGACTGGGCATATTTCTGGCATAATCAAACTTTTTAAGAATAGCGCAGGGCCACGCTGACCCCTAAGGACGGAGGCTATACGCTCCGTCCCACTGCCTGTCAAAACTATAGTTGGTGAAAAGGGGCAGGTAGACGGAACCGACGTGCCTTTATGGTCGGCGAAGGTCATCGACAGTGGCGTAACCAAAGGGTCTTCGATACATTTTTATTGTGCAAAGACCGATTTAGACTTTGTTTTTTGGAGCAAGATTTGGTTTAAATTCTTGAACTGTATAAATTGGCTATTAGCTTCTCCTTCTCCAAGTTCCATCTCCTAGCGGAGGTTGGTTATCATGGCAATCCTAACTTTGTTTGCCGCTGTTCTAAATAGTTGATTTGAGGCCATCTCAAACAAATCCCACAAATTTTTCAGCCAAGAGGTTCTTCTTCTTCCTTGGCTTCTCTTGCCCTTGATCTTCCCTTCCATAACGTTTTGTAGTATAATATATTTGTTTTTTGTTTTAAGGGTGTACATTATTTCTCATTCTTTTTGGATTAGCTGCTGTAGTTGCACATTTGAGACCCTATCAGTCCAAGAGATCCTCAGCATCCTTCTATAACACCATCTTTCGAAAGCCTCCAGTCTATCCATTTCTGCATTCTTAAGCGTCCAAGCCTCGGCACCATATAGGACAGCAAAGACATAACACCTCAGCATTCGTACTAGTAGCATACATCTGATATGGATGGCGTTGTGCCATAAGGAATTTAACATAGTTTTTGTTATAATCGTTTATTTGATACCAAAACCTGGACGTTCCATTCTACATTGAGCATAAATGTCCTGAACCACTGTTCACATTTTGGCGACATCTGTGGGCAAGTTCCTTTTCCATATTGTCAAAGCAATAATCTCAGATATTAATGAATTTTTTCACTAATATCCATCCAGCGGAGAAACGGGAAAACAAGTGAGCAAAGAGTGAGTTCTCGTGGCTTGGTCAGAGGCAAGCTTACACCACTTAGAAATGCCAATGCCTAAGCGCACGCCTGGCACCGACAAATTTGGAGAACAGGCCGCCTTCCTTGAAGAATCAAATACACAGCTGTTTGTCGACGCCTCCTCATAATATGGCCACGGACGTATTGTGGTCTAAACAGGTTTGCCAAACATCGAAAACACATGAACATAAACATCAATCACATTTATTTGTTTCCTTTTTCTCCGCTGCACAGATATAGCAGTATTATAATCCACAATATGTGTGATGTGTCAAAATCCTACGATGGTCATAATATTAAGCTAGTCTCCAAGCTCATTCACGTTTTGCATAATCATCTCTCATTTGAAGGAATCTCCAAAGTCAAGATTTTGAAAACATCTTGGAAGAAGTGGTCGTGATTCATATTCAGAGATTGAGGAAAAACAACCGTTAAACAACACTGTTAAACTCAGTGTACTTCAGCTTATTTGGGTAGATAGGTGGTCCATTCCGCTAATAAATCTTATGTCGGGATTGGTAATTTTTTCCTAATTCCTAATTATAATTGAATATAAAAAATTATAATAAGAGTGTTTTTTAACTAGAACAGTCCAGAAGGCAGCTTAATACAGAACTAATTTTTTTCAAAACAACAGATCGGTGGCTCACGTCACTTTTGTGTGACACCGTCCATTTGTCGTTCCAGGAAGGACTGACTGTTACCGTCGGTGGTTACCGTGTAAACAGGTCTCGCAAATATCGAGAGCACGTGAACACCATGAATTTATTGTGCTCTTTTTCTTCGGTGGACGGAGTATAGCTGTGGAAGAGTGACAGCCTTTGAATGACCTCTCGATCAGGAAAAGGCATTTTTTGGCTTTGGACGTTGTATGTTCAATGTGCTCAGGCCATAACAGATTTTCTGTAATAATGACTCCTAGATCACAATGGCAAGACACCGGTAAAATAGCCTGATTCCCAAAACTGTGCTGTAATCTGGGGTTTGTTCCCGCCCACATGGAGAACGTGCGTCGAATGGCATTACCTGGTACAGGGTCCCATCTTAGGATGGGTCCCTTTTTTGATCCCTTAGACCGGGGGTGCACATTATTGTGGCTTATGCTTTAGGGCTGAGCGGCAACCATTAGGGTAACTGAGCCCAAACCCCTAACTCGCTCACTACTAAAAAAAGGCGTAGCGATTACCCTCCAAGGGGAAGAAAGGTGTACCGCCACTGGCCCCGCAACAATAGCAGGCAGCAGGTCAGAAAACACGACTAGGCTGAATTTATGCTGGTCGTTAATATTCAAGTAACTCGGGTTTTGTAAATAGACGTTTCTTCTCTAGAAATGCCATAAAAATCCTCCTTTATTTTTTTTCCATCGTATATACCAGCGTGTTTCGCCTGCACAAAAACGCATCTGCAGGCTACTGCGGGGGATTTATGCCATGGCTGACTGTTAGAAGGAAGAAAGAAATGAAGAAAGATGTTTCGACGGCGGTTTGTTTTTTGCCGGATCGCCTTTCCGGACGCCGAAGAACAGCTTGTTAACAAAAAGTCAATTAAGTGCATTAGTAAATCCATTACCGTTCTCGGGCAGATTTATGTTCAGCTACACGTACACAACAGTTTTTGTGTTATCTGCAACTCGGTTAACAAACGGAAGTTTAGTTGCAATTAATTGGACGGTTTCTATTGGAATTGCATTACGACGTTTATCTTTCTTCTCAGCGATTTCGTATGAACTTGAAAAACAGTATTTATCAACCCCCGTTAAGAGCTAGAAAAACTGGGTTCCGTCTCTGGAGTCAGGGTAGCTGGACTTTTATGAATCCAGGCAAAGGGCATTCGACGATTCTAGCAGAGTTGCATGAGGATAGTCCTATTTTGTTGGCGAGGAGCGATATAGTTTCTGCTACGCATCGCTTCAATCGCAAATTTACGGTGGTGTTTCCGTCAAGGGAAGAGTGGGAGACAGCTCATCGAAGGAGGAGGACAGGTCTGGTACACAGACGGTTCAATCGCTAGAGAGGGCTCGGGCTCGGGAGTCTACGGACCCCATACAAGACTTTCACTCCCTCTTGGGGGGCACACCACAGTATTCCAGGCTGAGGTCTATGCGATACTTGCTTGTGTAAATCGTATTCGGGAAATTGACGGGTCTAGGAGGCGGATTACTATCTGCTCTGACAGTCAGGCAGCCATCAAAGCACCGAGTGCTTGGAAAATAACGTCGGGACAGGTCCTGGAGTGCAGGAGGGCTCTTGACGACATCTCAGCTAAACACAAGGTATCACTGATGTGGGTACCTGGGCACGCTGGGGTAAAGAGTAACGACATGGCGGATCATCTGGCTAGGATGGGATCCGGCAACTGTTTTGTGGGCCCGGAACCAGCCTTAGGACTATCTGCAAACCTGATTAGGAAAACAACTGGAGTGGATCCAGAATCAACACTCTCTGAGATGGAACAACATCTCTGGTCATCTCCGTCAAGCTCGGGAACTATAAGCAGGGCCTGCAGAGAGAATAGGACGATTGTGTCTCTCTCTGGATAGGAGTAACTTGAGATTGCTAGCAGGCCTATTAATGGGTCACAACACCTTAAGGCGTCACCTGTTCGTGATGAGGGTGGTCAACGACCCAACGTGCACGTGGTGTGGTGAAGAGGAAGAATCCTCGGCACACATCTTGTGTCGCTGTGAAACCCTGGGTTATCACAGGCAGACTATGCTGGGCTCAAGAACCTCGGAACAAATAGAGATAAAACAGATAGGACCTAAGAATGTGCTTGCCTTTGCCAAAAGGGCAGATCTTAGGAACTAGCGCGGATGGAGGCGCAAAAGGGCCCATCGTGTGGCCCATGCACCAGTCACGTTCCGTGCTGGATAGCCTCTGGTCCTTATTCATTCATTCATTCACCCCCGTCAAGCGATTACTTAGGTGCTTTTGAACAGTCAATAACTACGTTTTTTTATGGTCAGCCTCCCGCAAAAGCTGAAAGCCTATGGCGCTGTAGAAGCGCTGCGAGAGGATAAGTGTCTGTGCACGTTAGATTGAAACGCCACAGGTTGTAGTCGTCGGAAAACAAGTTTCCTGGCAGCTCATTCCACGGCGTCAAAGTTCTCCAAAAAAAGGAATGCTGGAGGAGACTGGTAAGAAGAGTAAGGACCAGGACCTGGTAAGGATGAGCTCGCAGAGCCTCTCTAATGTTATTCGTTCGGACGGCCTTCGGTGTTATTATCTGGGAGAGCTCACTCGAACATCTTCCCTGATAGAATCTGTAAAACGGGGGCAAGTCAGCCATCCTTCTTCAATGTTCCAGGCTTTGGAGGTCCTTTGTGAGGTTAGGCGTATCGATTAGTCTAATTCCTCTCTCCTGGCTATTGTCCAGAAGCTTTGCAGGGTGCAAGTGGTAATGCAGAATCGAACAAATGACTGGTGCATTTAGGTCTAAAGAACCGAAATGCCGTATTTTTTAAATCAAGTAGAATTGTAATACGTGTCGTTTTGGACACATATTATTATGTGGTATACTAAACAATGCCTGCCTAAAGTCATTGGACCTACGAAGAACCTGCGCTCAGAGTCAAGAATGGACACATCGAATGATTCACTACAGCACGAAATTGACAGAATTGGTAGTGCTGAATTGAGGCTTGACACAAGAATGTCAATATTACCGGACACATAGTGGAAACAGTAATATTTAATACAGAATAATTATACTGAGGTTACTTACAATAAGTTGCAACGAGGATCTTGGTTTTACTCACCTGCAAAAAACGAAAAAAAAAAATACATTTAGCACAGAAATTTCCATTAAAAAAACAATGGACAATGGGGGAAAAACGGTTTTTTGTATTCTAAGATCGATATTTGAATCTATGAGCAGTAATACTAAGTTTAAAGGTTATGATTTCCTATTTGTACATAGGAAGTCAAGATGAAAATGTAAAATTTGTATGACATTCACTAATCGTCTATTAAACTCACGTATAAGTGGTATTAAATAAGAATGAAATGAATCAGGGTATTATCAGCAAGATGAATTAAGATCATCAACAAATAGTTGCTTGAGTTGGGAACGGTTAATATTTTTTCAACACATGCCTACTTTTTCCAAACGCAGTTTAGGATTCATGGCTTTTTATGAATTTGTTCGCAAAATCCGTTTGCTCAAGGATTCACAGTCCATCTTCTGTTTTGCAAAAGCTGTTGAGTCAAATGGAAAATACGGGGAATAGTGGCTGATGTAATGTTCAATTCTTATGCACGATGACAGATCAAAGTCTCTGGTCATGCGGCCATACTTTTTGCCGTGATGTTTTGAATTCTTCGCTTATCTCTGTTTTTTATTAAACATTATCTAGACCGAATATTGGGCACACTTTAAATATTATGATGATCAAACTTGCAGTGATGTGTAACAATCAAGACTCGTAATAGGTCTTGTTTACTAAATCCCATATGTCAACTATCGATCTGTCACATTATCAAGTGCCATAGTGACTCTCTTACGCTGCGTTTCCACCAGAGATGTGCTAGGAAAATGTGCGCGGCGAGGATGTATAACGGAGCTGTGAAACGGTGAGGGTGTTTCCACCTTCTTCTTTGGGTGCCATACGCTTTGCAGCGTGTATGCGGTTATGTGTTCTCGTGACCAACGATGTGTAGAGTGCCGTCTTCTGCTCTCCTCACTATTGTTGAGATGTCGCTGACGTGACACCAGTTTCTGATATCTCGGAGCCATGAGTGTTGTTTGCGACCTGGACCTCTCCTCCCCTCAATTTTACCCAATAAAATTTCTTTTAGCAACCTATATTTGGGGCCTCTAAGCATGTGACCTAAGTAAGCTACCTTGCGTCTTTTTATGATTTCCAGTAACTCTCTTTGAGTGAAGGCTCTATTCAATACATCCTGGTTCGTAACATGGTCTATCCACGGGATTCTCAAAAGCCGACGTAACGTCTACATTTCGAAGGCTTCTATTCTATTCATTGACTTGATTTTGAGGGACCAAGTTTCAGCGCTGTATATTAGTATTGGCCATATAGGTATAGCATTTTACCACTCGCAGTCTGAGATTTAGTGGCGTTTCTCGGCGTAAAAGAAAGCTGTTAAACTTTATAAAAGTAGTCCTGGCCATCGCAATACGTATTTTGATTTCTTCGTCACAGTCCCATTTAGCATTTAGTGTTGAACTTAGATATTTGAATTTATCTACTCGTTCGATCAGTTGGTGGTCTATGAAAAGCTGTTCGTTGGTATGCTCTTTTCTGCTTACAATCATTAATTTAGTTTTTGTTATATTGATCTTCAATCCATACTCTTTTCCAATTATATTTATTTTGTTCACCATAAAATTTAGGTCTTCTATGTTGTCGGCTAGTATTACGGTGTCATCAGCGTATCTCAGGTTATTTATAGGGAAGCCATTTACTTTGATGCCATTCGTTTCGCCTTCAAGTACTAACTGAAAAATCCTTTCGACGTATACGTTGAATAACAAAGGTGAGAGAGTACAGCCCTGTCTCACATTGAGTGCTTCCACCAGAGACGTACTATTAAGAAGAGCGCAGCGAGGATGTATAGCGGAGCTGTGAAACGGTGTGGGTATTTCCACCAGAAATGTGCTAGGAAGATGCGGTGCGAAGATGTGTGGCGGAGCTGTGAAACGGTGTGCAGATGAGCGTTGCAGGAATGTGTAACGGGCACTTTTCAGAGTTTTCTTTTCGCTCCTCTACATCAAAAGCACACGTCCCTCGCCCACATCCCTCGCAACGCATTTCTAGCGCACATCTCTCTAAACACATTAATAGTACACATTCCTCGCCACCATACCTTGTTTCTAACGCATTCCTCTCAACACATCCTGGCACATCTCTGGTGGAAACGCAACCTCATATGGCGAGCAATTCAAATATAGCGCTCTTACTTTACAACGTTGCCAAATTCCATAAAAATGGTTAAAAAAAATTAAGGGAAGAGGAATTTTATCACGTTACTGTAGTATATTACTGCATAAACTTCGATACCACCTACCACAGGAAGGCGCAGTGTACGTCCGCAGCAGTTAATGTAATTGAAGAGATAGATACACGACGTGTATGTATGGATAATTCATAAAGAAGGCATTAAAAAGGCAAATGTAATTAGAAAATCTGTTAGGCCGTGAGCGCGGCGCGGCGCGGCTCTTCTATCTGCGCCTAGAAAATTATCACCGTCTTCGGCATGAGAACGTTCGTTCGGTTGCATTTTATCGCGGTTGATCATCAGCATAGGATTACACCTAGTGCCGGGGGTCCGGAAAAGATCTGCGACTGCAGACGAACTCCCATTTAAAGGTATCCATACACACCAACCGGCCATAGGACACTAGCGCGCCGCGGTCAGATTTGTCCTAATCCCACCAGTCAGAAGCCCCCAAAATATTTTGGATAATAGACAGGTATGTGGACACCAGCGCGCGGGGCGGCGAGGTAAACTTATGTCCTATAATTATGACCGATTTTAATTCATTCGTCATTTTTTGCGATCTTTCTAATAGTTCTTGAAGAATTTGTAGAACTCCAGTCAGAGGTATCGTTACTTTTTACTTGACAGAAATGAATTACTTTTTTATATTATTAAATGCGACATTTTGTTCTGAACATAATAAGTTAATCTGATCACTATAATAGATGCAAATAAAGAAGTTGGTATTGTCAGCAGACCGAAATGTCTTTATAATACCCCAAAAAATGTTAATTAATCAGAACGTATTCTAATTTGTCACAAATTTGATCGATTTCTTGACGATGTCAAAAAAAGTCCGAGAAATTTACCTTCACAGCTTGTTTTGTGGGAGCATCATGGTTGTACTCATTATTTCTTTTAAGAACAATCTCTTCCGATTGATCCATCAGCAAAGATGCTATGCATCCTCTTCGAGAGCATCGGTAGGCTACATCACGGGTGGTTTCTTTATCTCTTCGGAACGTATATTCTTCAAGGACTATTAATTTCTTCCCTTTGTCACTTAACATAGTCTCTCCATGATGAAAAAGTAGAGCACAAACAATACCCACAAACAGCTACTAAGGATTGGAAACTACTGAAATATTTTCATTAAGGGTAATTTTATATACCTACAGAAGCCGAATAGACATTTAAATAATCCAAGAAGTAACTGTAAGCTACCGCAAGTCGTAAAAAGACAGATGAAAGTTCGCAAGAATAAAAGGGATGTGGTCATTAGGAATAACCAAGCTTAATTTTCTTTCGGCGCGCAAGTGACTGGTGCCGATAAAGGCACCCTTTTTGTAAACAGGTAAAAATCAAACCGCGCGCGCTCGTGACCTTACCAGTATATGCCCCAGGTCGTTTTAGTGATGATAACTGCTTGACAATCCTTGAAGCATCTATATTTCCGTCTGATTAGCATTCTGCGCCTGGAGTGTGAGACTCTCTAGCAATAATGAGTAAAGATATAGAATGAGAATATTTAAAATGTGGCTGCGAATGACAAAAGTAAGGTGGAAATGAAGGAAAAATAATTATAAGGTCTTACGAGAAGTTAATTGATACAATGTACAGCAGCCATAAGCTGACGTATTTTGGTTAATCCTGTAAATAACCAGTAAATGTAGAACAATGCGCAGCAATAGTAACCTTTTAATACACTGACTACTCAAGTAGGCGCAAAATTCATGTAGACTTTGTTGATTGGATGTATTTTTATTTATTATTGGAACCACATACAAGAAAGAAATAGATAGAAAAAAAATGAACAAGAAGAAAATGAGAAAGAAAAATAATAAAGCAAGGAAAAGGAAGACGGAAGAAAAGAAGAATGGAAGAAAGGAAGCAAGGAGCCAAGGGACCAAGGAAGAAAGGTAGAAAGGAAGCAAGGAAGCAAGGAAGAAAGGAAGAAAGGAAGCAAGGAAGAAAGGAAGCAAGGAAGCAAGGAAACAAGGAAGCAAGGAAGAAAGGAAGCGAGGAAGCAAGGAAGCAAGGAAGCAAGGAAGCAAGGAAGAAAGGGAGAAAGGAAGAAAGGAAGAAAGGAAGAAAGGAAGAAAGGAAGAAAGGAAGAAAGGAAGAAAGGAAGAAAGGAAGAAAGGAAGAAAGGAAGAAAGGAAGAAAGGAAGAAAGGAAGAAAGGAAGAAAGGAAGAAAGGAAGAAAGGAAGAAAGGAAGAAAGGAAGCAAGGAAGAAAGGAAGCAAGGAAGAAAGGAAGAAAGGAAGCAAGGAAGCCAGGAAGAAAGGAAGAAAGGAAGCAAGGAAGCAAGGGAGAAAGGAAGCAAGGAAGCAAGGAAGCAAGGAAGCAAGGAAGCAAGGAAGCAAGGAAGCAAGGAAGCAAGGAAGCAAGGAAGAAAGGAAGAAAGGAAGAAAGGAAGAAAGGAAGAAAGGAAGAAAGGAAGAAAGGAAGAAAGGAAGAAAGGAAGAAAGGAAGAAAGGAAGAAAGGAAGAAAGGAAGAAAGGAAGAAAGGAAGAAAGGAAGAAAGGAAGAAAGGAAGAAAGGAAGAAAGGAAGAAAGGAAGAACGGAAGAAAGGAAGAAAGGAAGAAAGGAAGAAAGGAAGAAAGGAAGAAAGGAAGAAAGGAAGAAAGGAAGAAAGGAAGAAAGGAAGAAAGGAAGAAAGGAAGAAAGGAAGAAAGGAAGAAAGGAAGAAAGGAAGAAAGGAAGAAAGGAAGAAAGGAAGAAAGGAAGAAAGGAAGAAAGGAAGAAAGGAAGAAAGGAAGAAAGGAAGAAAGGAAGAACGGAAGAACGGAAGAAAGGAAGAAAGGAAGAAAGGAAGAAAGGAAGAAAGGAAGAAAGGAAGAAAGGAAGAAAGGAGGAAAGGAAGAAAGGAAGAAAGGAAGAAAGGAAGAAAGGAAGAAAGGAAGAAAGGAAGAAAGGAAGAAAGGAGAAAGGAAGAAAGGAAGAAAGGGAGGAAGGAAGAAAGGAAGAAAGGACGAAAGGAAGAAAGGAAGAAAGGAAGAAAGGAAGAAAGGAAGAAAGGAAGAAAGGAAGAAAGGAAGAAAGGAAGAAAGGAAAATAGAAAGAAGAGAGGAGCAAGAAAGAAGAAGGAAGAAGGAAAACGCAATACGTAAGAAAAAAGCAGAAGATAGAAGAAATCATGATCTTTCAATGCGATTTAGGAAAGGCATGGTAATGATTAAAAACATAGACCATATTCTGATTCAGGACATCCTCCTTAAAAATCAATGAGTCTTACAAATGTGCGCCCTCTGAAAGTTGTTGACTGTTTCCTTTCGAACTGACAGGCGATGGCGTGCCTTAGCAGATTTCCATTTGCAAGTGGCAATTACGTCGGTTCGATGAGATCTGAGCATTAGTAACGAAGAGCAAGAAGCAAGCCGGTTGAGCGTAAGCTATTCCGCAAGTGCGTTTATCTAGTAGGCGAGAGCGGGAAGCATTCGAAGCGCGCGCACGCATCTGGCGTTAGTTACGACACAAGCCGTCATGCCGTCAAGCCTTCAAGCGCGCCTCCGGTGTTGCCAACTTGGCCATATATCCCTTATCAAAGGATTTTCTGGCATAGGCAGAGTCGGTACTCTCTAACTTAACAGACCATGACGATCGGGCAGTTTCGGGTGCCCATCACGTGTCTACTACGCTGTCACGGCACGCTGTCATATTTACGAGTCCACCCGATCCCATAGTACATAGTGCATAAAAACACAACGACGTCACACTGATAGACTACGCTTTGTATACCGAATGTTTGTAAGCGTTTCTGGCGGTGCGACGGAAGGGGGAACATCAGCTGTATTGACATAGACACACCCGACGTTGCCAATTGTGCATTGGGGCATGCTTGGTGCATGCAGCAATGTTTGTAAAATATAAAAATGGCGTTAATTCTTGACAGAATTGCAAAATTAAACGTGTTTTACAAAAGAGTATCTTCAGAGTACTTTTTCTATTACAGATAAGCAAGCCACAATCATATTTTTACTTTTTTACAACATACGTTCCATACATTTTTCTGAAAATTAATTCCAAATGATTGTCAACTTGGCATGCTGCGATGTAACTTGTAAACAATGACGTCGTTGCTTGTAAATATTCCGTCGACATTCCCAATGTTTGGAATGCCGACAAACAATTTGCCTTGGATGCGTAGTCTATCAGTATGACGTCGTTGATAAAAACACGTTTCTAAGTGACAGAGTACCGGCGCAGATATTTTGTCATTTGAGAAATACGATAACTACTAAACTTATGGCAAAAATATAATGGAATAGTTCTTGAAGCTTTCTAAACATTTGTTGTCCTTTGTCGTTTCATTTTTGAAAACTCGCTTTGTATGGAACATAATTATATAAGAATAAAATTTCCAACAATAACATTTATTACCCAATACACGAAAAGCATGACAATTCCAATATAAGTTTATAATTATAGTAGTTTAGGTGAGGCTAGTGTTTTAAAAGACTTTCAAAACATTGGAAATAAGGGTTCCAAGATTTTGCTCTGCCTTTTTAAGGCAAAACTACCGTTATATCGAAAGCATGGTGTGATAATCGTTATCTGGACTCCAGAAAATCAACCAAGAGTTTAAGCGTTATCGTACAACCACTGAAGATGCACCATGTTCTGGAAGGTCAAATGACGTGGTTACATTGGAGGAAATCGGGAAAATCTTATAATGAAATCTTCAAATTGAATTGCAGACTATAGCTGACAATTTAAAAATGTCACAGGAACTTTATTTTGCATGAACATTTGTCCAGGAATGGACTAGTATCATGAATCTTTTATGGCATATGAAGTATGGCATAAGAACATTCTCATATTTTTCCGCGATTTTTTTGGGCACGGGAAGGTCGAGAAAATGATGAAAATATTTGAATTCCTCTAGTCGCGTGACGTCATGAGACTATAGGAGAACAGCCAATCGGATGACGGGTATGTGTGCCTTGTTGCCGTTCTAACTTAAGAGTCCCAATATTCAATGCATACCTTTATAATGTGATCCTCTACACATGCTAAAAAATACATAGTTTGATATATACGGCCAGTGAAGCCAAAGAATTCGCATAGGTTAGAAGGAGTAAACAAGAACTACGTTAGTTTGCACAGTCCTAAAAGAAATGATACAGCGACAGCCTCATGATCGTGGAAGTTCGCATAGTAGCCGCGATATAGTCCGGGAGGTGGCGTCAAATTTCATCGGACCATTAAACTGAGGCTGGATTTTTTAATGTAAACTTTCTTAATGTTGGTGAGAAAAAATATCTATGTTAGCTGGTCCAGATCCGTGACCTAAGATTTTGAGAGCCTGCGTAAGTGGCAAAAAAGAGGATCCACGTGGCTGCGCGATGAACAGCGTCTGCTTTCGATAGTGAAGCAGCAACCTAGTGCGCGGTTAGCGATTGGGTGGGCGACTGAATTGCACCGAGCGCACGGGCATTCAGTTCCGACCCCGTGAAAATTGCGTCAATACCGGGATTTGGAGGTTGACGAGGCAACAATGAACTTGCTGTTGTATGGCGCCCATCTCACCGATTGGATAAATGTAAATTCCTTTTTTTAACTTTAAAATGGAATTAGTAGTTAACAAAACGATGCAGAGACTAACGAAATGCAAAAGTACACCCTTTTTTGTATATGTTACGCTCAATAGCCGAATTCGGGCAATGCCCGAAAAAAATACGCAGAACTAGTTTTGAGCAAGAGATATTTCCCAAACCCGAAATATAAATTTCATTCGGCTATTGAGCATTGCCAAATAGGCAGAATTGGTTTTGCGCATCTTGGAATGCACAGAACTAGTTTTGCGCAACTTGAAATGGACAGAACTAGTTCTGTGGTACTGAATGGCCAGAAGCAGTTATATTAAAGTAAGGTTATGTTTATGTTGTTGCTTTGAAGGTTTTTTGTTTCAGCTTGTGGAAAAATGCAAGCTAAATTCGAATCCGAATTAGTTCGGCTACTTGAAGCTTCAAGTACACAAAAACATATAGTCTCATGACAAAAGATTATACCCTCAATATATTCAATGAACCTAACCTAACCTAACCTAACCTAACCTGACCTAACCTTCATGTCTCTGCAATAAAAGATGTATCAACAATGTATCGAAAAATAAATCTCCTCTACAATTCTAAATGCCACCATGCCAAAATATACAGAACCAATCCTGTGCATTTCAAGTTGCACAAAACTAGTTCTGTGCATTTCAAGATGCGCAAAACTAGTTCTGCGTATTTGGTAATGCTCAATAGCCGTATAAAATTAATATTTTGGGTTTGGGAAATATTCCTTGCTCAAAACTAGTTCTGCGCATTTTTTTTGGGCATTGCCCGAATTCGGGTATTGAGTGTAACATATACACTACGAGGTTATAATGATTTAATCATTGTTTTCAAACGCATGATACTAGTCCATAGCTGTTTTCAGGTGTTGCATTTGCTCATAGTGGCCCAAGATCAACAACTTTTCGAGAGCATTATTTGGAATTGTTTCGTTCGAATAAATACCATTTTTTCCGTCGACATCTACTATTTATTTGGAGTCAGAGCAGTACCAGTAGCCGGTTAAAGTCCGTCGTATATTTATAGGTACACCCTGTCATTAGGCATTGCGTGCTTGCGATCCGATGGTACGACCACTGACGGTACCCAGCCGGGCATTTTTTATTCTCTTTCGACCGGGCAGCAGCAGCAGCGGCGCATTAATTTATGCATAAAATCGCTCGTTTGGGACTGGTTTTTAAAGCATAATTAGCTACTATGTATCGGTGGTTCGGTTGTGTCGCTTCGCGTCCGATTTTGGGCATCCGAAACCGCCGCACGGACACATTAACGATGAAATACTGATACGGGCTGGTGCACGTGAAGTAAGCATTAACATTCAACATCGCGGACCGTCCCAGCGTGGTCGTTCGGTTGATAGCACATAGATATTTTTAAGGGAAAGCAGATATATCCGCCAAATATATTGGGCAATACTCGAAGCCAAGGCTTTATACAACGTAAGAAGGTGTTTTTTCCCAAGAGCCGTCTATGCTGAAGCCCTAAGGCCTATTGTATTATAACTCCTCTCATTTACAGTAACCGCTCCAGCAATCTAGATCCCTGCATAAGTTTATGCAGTTTTCCTACTGGTCCTGGTGCTGAGCTGTACTCCATTGGTTCTAGCTTGGGCTTCCCAAAGAGCTGTTTTCTGTGATCTAGCGCTTCGCACTCACAGAGCACATAATGGGACTGACTCAGTCCCTCTACCACACAGTTTGCACTTGAGGTCTTCATTGAAAAGTCCCATTTTTTTTCAGGTGTTCCTTCAGGCCACAATGTCCCGTCAGAAGACCCGTCGTTATTCGGAGCTGATTCCTACTCAAGGAAAGCAGTAGGCCTTTACGGAAACACTGATCTGGATCCGGATAGATCAGTTATATGTCAAACAGCTGTCAGTGCCTGTCAAGTGGGATTTATAATTCCATGAATTTAACGGACATCGAACAACGAAAAAGTTGGTTTAACAATAAAAAAACAGATGGTTAAGTAAAGCAGCTACTGATCTGAATCATCCGATCGCAATCACTTACTGTATAAGAGTGAACTACCCTATTTCTGACAGATCCCAGATCACTTTCCGAACGTCAGGATCAGTGATCGAACTGATCGGGTTAACCCGATCACAGTTTCCGTAAAGGCCTAGTGTTTCAGGTGTTTTCTTGCATGGAGCTTTTATGAATGTTTTTCCACGAACACATCCCAGCAACAAGTTCCACTGCTCCTTGGGCTGATGTTTCATCCATTCTACGACCTGGTGTCTGATTGTGCTTTTAGGCACACCCAGGGCAGATTCTGCTCACTGTATAGAGCAGACGAGCCTAGTCTCACTAACTAATCCGCCTTTTCATTGCCACTTATGCCTGAGTGTCCTGGCACCCACTCCAAAGTTACTTTGTTGTATTCTGCCAGCACTCCCAGTTCTTGTAGACATTCCCAGACTAGAGCAGACGTAAGTTTGGGACCTTCTAGTGCCCTAAGTGTGGCCTGACTGTCTGTAAGTATCACGATCCTCTTGTTTCTGTAGGATCGCTCATTGTTTATCCTTGCACAGTGCAGGATGGCGTACACCTCTGACTGAAATACCGAAGCGAAGCTCTATCTAGTTCCTCTTCCAAAGATTCTCGCTTCTGTGCTCTGCTCGGCCTTTGATCCATCAGTATACCAGACTATTTCCCGTTGCAAGTTGTTTACTTCACACAGTTCTCGACCTCTAATTATAGTCTCGAATTTCTTGTTGAAGATATATTTCGGAGTTATGTGGCCCTTTTTAGCATTCATTATGGTATGCCCCACATATTCTGCGAGGTGGTTGGTGAGAAATACTTTGCTGTTCTGATCCAAATGCCAGAACATGTTTTCTCTAATACTGACTATTAAAAGCTTGAATGAGTGACTTCTTGGTAGAGCCTAATGGTTCATCAGAACCAGGTGCACCGTCTATGTAGTTCTTTTTAAAAAAAAATGTAAAAAATAGAGTTCGTAGATATCTTGATAGAAAAATAACATATCGCACTGTCAATCACAATATAAACGTCCGATGTAGAAATCGAATATCTCTTCCTTGACACAAGCCTTCAAATATAAGTGTAGAATGTTTATAAGAAATAAAAATTTTTGTATTTATTAACATTAATTTCCTCATTTTATTTTATCAAATCAGACTTGCACATACACCTCATTGCTAAGACACACATTAGATTTAAGTTAGTTAGTAGTTAGTTATAGGAAAGGTCGACTGAAAAACCAGTCTTATATCATTGCTGTGATCTCTACTGAACTTCACGTTTTATACTGAATGGAGTTTTAACTTCCGTTTATAGTTAGTTTATTTATTCCTTATGAGTTAATAATCTTCAATAAAAATTAAAGACAAGATATAAAGTGGTAATCTAAACGAAGGATACAGAAGAGGAAAAAAGGAAGGAAGGTGAACCTAAAGATCTAAAAAATATGAAATTTTTGATTTTCGTCTAATGAGACTAAAACTCAAAACAGCCGCCAAATTTCTAATCAGCACCCTCAAATTATCCAAAAGTCGAGGTTTCATCTTAATAGAAAGCCAAACAAAAATTTTAGATTTTTTAGCCAAACCTGAAGTGAAAGATCTGAAATATTTGATTTTTGTCAAAATAAGACTGAAATTAAAACTGCGACCGGATTTGTAATCAATACCCTCAAATTATCCAAAACACGATGTTTCATCCTGATAGAAAGCCAAATAAAGATTTTCGGTTTTTTAGTCAAATCTGAAGATTTGAAAGATCTGAAATTTTAGATTTTTGTTGAACGATACCAAAACACAAAACTGCGACAGGAACTGTAATCGGCACCCTCAAATTATCCAAAATACGAAGTTTCATATTAATAGAAAGCCAAATAAAGATTTTCGTTTTTGTAGGCAAACGCTAAAAATGTGAAAGATCTGAATTTTTTTATTTTTATCACATTAGACTGAAATTCAAAACTGTTAACGAATTTTTAATTAACACTCTCAAATTATCCAAAACACGAGGTTTCATCTCAATAGAAAGCCACATAAAGGTTTTCGCTTTTTTAGCCAAACCTGAAGATCTGAAAGATCTAAAATTTTAGATTTTCGTTGAACGATACCAAAACAGAAAACTGGGACAGGAACTGTAATCGGCACCCTCAAATTATCCAAAATACAAAGTTTCATATTAATAGAAAGCCAAATAAAGATTTTCGTTTTTGTAGGCAAACGCTAAAAATGTGAAAGATCTGAATTTTTTTATTTTTATCAAATTAGACTGAAATTCAAAACTGTTAACGAATTTTTAATTAACACTCTCAAATTATCCAAAACACGAGGTTTCATCTCAATAGAAAGCCACATAAAGGTTTTCGCTTTTTCAGCCAAACCTGAAGATCTGAAAGATCTAAAATTTTAGATTTTCGTTGAACGATACTGAAACTCAAAACTGGGATCGAAACTGTAATCAGTACCCTCAAATTATCCAAAATACGAGGTTTCATTTTAATAGAAAGCCAAATAGAGATTTTCGATTTTTTAGGCAAACCTGAAAATGTGAAAGATCTGAATTTTTTTATTTTTGTCAAATTAGACTGAAATTCAAAACTGCCAACGGATTTGTAATCAACACCCTCAAATTATCCAAACACGAGGTTTCATCTTAATAGGAAGCCAAATAAAGATTTTTCGATTTTTTAGGCAAACCTGAAGATCTGAAGGATCTGAAATTCTTTATTTTCATCAAACAAGAGCAAAACACAAAACGGGGACCGGGTTTGTAATCAGCACCCTAAATTCATCCAAAACACGAGGTTCCATCTTTGTAGGAAGCCAAATAATGACTTTTCGTTTTTTTAGGCCAACCTGAAGATCTGAAGGATCTGAAATTCTTTATTTTCATCAAACAAGACCAAAACACAAAACGGGGACCGGGTTTGTAATCAGCACCCTGAATTTATCCAAAATACTAGGCTAAAATAAAAATTTTAGATTTTTTAGGCAAACCTGAGTCAAACGAGACTGAAACAATACAAGTCAAAATAATGGAGCTCACGGCCGGATTAACCATGGGGCTAAAGGGACTGGAGCCCCGGGCCCCGTGGTTTAGTGGGGCCCCGCGGTTTAGTGGGGCCCCGCGAGGGCTATATTATGTTGTTATTACTATTTATTATTATGTTATGTTATTCATAAAGGGCTAAACTATAATAGCCCCGGCCCCCATGAAACCTCAATCCAGCACTGATGGAGCTATGCCAGACAACTAAAGCAATTCACCGACGCCACTGGCGTAAAAGTTTTAACACGTCCCGCATCCTAATACAAAAAATCGACATCAAGTTGCCCATTGTTGGCTTTTTATTTATTTTCGGTTAAGCGACCGGTATTTTAATCTTACGACCGGGCGATTCATAATTTTTTCCATCTATTGTGTTGTTTCTTGTTAAAAATGGGAATTTGTATGGTAAACGTAGTACTTCTCGGAAGTACGCAGTGTCTGATGCCACCCAAAGAATATTGATAGACACACACACCCGAGCAACTACGATGAGAATGCTGATGCTGAGGTAAGGAGAATTACCAATGAGACTGGGGAGGACTGCGTAAATAGCAAAGGTGTAAAACCTGTACATTTATTAGCTATACAGGGTGTTTAAAAAAAAGGTGACTCCGTCTCTAGATTCGTAACGCCATCCGTATTCAAGATACAGGCCGTTGAAGAAAAAAAAATGAAGTCAAATTGATTGACTCAGTACTTCCCACACATTCCGATGATACCAGTTTATTATTTTCCCATAGCATGAAGTTTTAGTCTAAGATCCCTTGCAACCAAATAATTGCCACCCCCCCCCCCCCCCTAAAATTGTCTTATGTCGCTAGGTCTTCCCTTCACAGGTCAATGGACAGCCTATTATCGATACTACAAACTTCTCAGTTTTACAACCCCCACTCCCCCCCCCCCAACCACCTCACTTTCACCCCCACCCAAAAAACTGGTAGGAAATGATCAGGAACCCCTAAAACATCTAAAAACCGAATTTGAGTTGCTTTCATACTTGTCGCGTTCTTTGATTATTGCTACGCTGCCACTGACAAGATTTTTAACAAACATACGCGTTTTCCATTCTCACCACGGTAACAATATACTGTGTCAAAATTTCATTAGAATCAGTTTAATAGTGTCCACGTTACAAAATACAAAACGATTTAGACCAATAAATTCTCGTATAGTATACAGAAAATTCTAAGTCCCTTAGTTTCTGTAATAGGCTAGGCAATGTTCGGATGCACCTAAAAAGGTGATTTGTGTCGCTAGATCTTCCTTCACAGGTTAGTGGACAGCCTATTATGAGTACAAGAATTTTTTTAATTTTTCAACCCCCAACCCCCCAACCACCCCAATTTCACCCCCACCCAAAAAAAACGCAGAAAATGATCAGGATCCTCTAAAACGCTTAAAAACGAAGTTTGAGCTGTTTTTATATTTTTAGTTTTTTTATTATTTCTGTGCCGCCACTGGCACGATTTATCAAAACCATACGCTTTTTCCATCTTCGCCATGGTAGTAATGCCGTTTCAAAATTTCATTAAAATCAATTCAACAGTTTCCTCGTTACAACGATCTGACGCAATACTCTCGTATGTTTACATCAAAAAAAAAATCAAGTCCTTTGCTGTCTGTAATAGGCAAAGGCAATGTTCGGATGGACCTAAAAAAGTTATTTATGTCGCCAGGTCTTCCTTCACAGGTCAGTGGACAGTCTATTATGAAAGCAACAAATTTTTCAATTTTACAACCCACCACCCCCCAATCAGCCCAATTTCACCCCCACCCAAAAAAAAGTAGAAAATGATCAGGGACCCCTAAAACGCCTAAAAACAAAGTTTCAGCAATATTTAATTTTTTTTGTTTTTTGCTAATTACTCCGCCGCCTATGCACCGATTTTCAAAATTATAGGAACATTACCTACTACGACCCCACAGCATACCGCTGCCCAAATTTCAACACAATCCATTACTGAGATTACGAGGGTAGAAAAACGCGACAGACAGACAGACAGACAGACAGACAGACAGACAGACAGACAGACAGACCGACAGACCGACAGACAGACCGACGGAAATGAATGACGTGGATTTTCGTTATGCACACATCATAAAACGCCCAAAAAACGTATTATCTCAAAATCGAAAATGTTCGCGATCACAATACTCCCCTCACCTATCGGTGTGGGAAGTAAAATTATACACATTTTTTTTATAATTTCATAAAAAAATATTTTGACAGCTGTCAAAGAGCTATTCATTTTTAAATCAGTACCCCTTCCCACTAATTGACATAAAACACAAATAGCAAGTGTGTTAACCTCAAATAATCGTTTTTGAACATTTGCAAACGCTCCATAAATAAGTGAAAAACACATTTCAAGGAGACCTGTTACGACAGATACAAAAAAAACAGAAAAACGGTAGACAGGATAAAGAAAGGAACAGAAATACTCTGTAGAAATCTGAAAAACCATGTATTTAATCACGATAAATAATTAAAATAGATAAATAGTTCATACCTGAAATTATAGTATCCCACTCATAGGAAAGAATGTTAATGCTCAATAATTCTTAATAACTTGTGTCATAAAAATTAACATAACTAATTATGATAATCTTTATTATGTGTATAATCTACAGTAAGAGGATTAAACTGAAAGTTTTGAATTGTTACATATTAAATGACTTGTGATGTACGACTGACAAGAATTTATATCCAGTTTTTTTCAGTTTTAAACCTTCAGAGAGTTATTATACAAGTTTTCATCAGTAATATATGAGATTGTTAAATACAAAGAGACTGATATTTTGTCAAAAATTATAATAATATTTTTTTTTCATCCTGTTCAATCACAGTGCAGCATATATATGGTCTTGGTATTCACTACAACAAGGTTATGATCGTAGATAGAGAGCATGATAATCATCAAGAAATAAAGTCAATAGGCCGTTGTGAAGTAATTCAAAGTTTTGTGTACCTCGGTTCTTTGACCGACAATTCGGGTAGCTGTGAAAATGAGATTCAACAGGCACGTGTGGCCATGACAAAGCTTACTAAAATATGGCGTGACCATAACATCACTAAAGCAGCCAAAATGTCGCTGGTTCAATCTCTTGTGTTCTCCATATTTTTGTATGCTTCGGAAACTTGGACTGTTAAAAAGGCAAATCGAGCTCGCATAGATGCTTTTGAAATGTGGACATGGAGGAGTTCTTTATACCGTCCATCGAACTAATGTTTCCATACTGGATGAGCTCGGTAATCCAAAGAGACTATCCTTCATTGTGTCGACGAGGATGCTTACATTCTTCGGACATATTCACAGAAGCGATAATATGGAGAAACTTGTAGTTCAGGGTCACGCCCCGAGCGGGCGGCGCCGTGGCCGTTCCTCTACACGCTGGATACGACGAAATAGTTGCTGGATATGAGTATCAAGAGCGCCACTGAACTGACAGTAAATCGTGACCGATGGCGAGCTACAGTTCTCAAAACTGTTGATAATATTCGTGTCGGCAATACTGTAGCCCCGACTTAATGCATTTTACGAGTTCACAACATGTCTGTTAAGACATTGTGACTAGATGATGATGATCAGTCACATATATCACATGGTATGAGACATGTGAAATCCAGTTTATCAATATAAAAGTTTTCCCAAAAATTTGGCAGAATTGATGGATAGATTTGAGTTTAGGGTTCTAAAAATATACAACAAACAACAAAATATAACAAGGAGTTTAAGGTGTTTTGGGCACTGGATTAAATACACTGAAAAATGGTTACAATTAAATTTTGATGAACTATCATTTTTTTTGAAAAATCAATATTTGAAACATAGTCATTGCCTTTGAAGATATACAATTAAATAAATAAAAAATAATAAGAAATGAACTCGTTCTGTGTTTACAGCTGTATGCAAGAATCCGCTCTGCAGTAAGTAATAAATTCCAATGGTCACTTTGAAGCAAGTTTGTCCTTGATGAATATCCGGGGTAACGCCTTATCAGTGTTTCTCGGTATACACAACACGAAATTAGCAATATAGAAAAACACGCGACTCGAATGCATTGCCGACAACTGACGTTGATATCATCTGAACACAAGTGGATGCGTTGAAGTTATCTGCCAGCATTCATCAACAAACAGCGTTATTGTGTGTAAAATATTGCTTTTCCAACATACACTACTGAACACAAGTGATATGAGCAAAGTATCTGACACTTTTTTACGCCACAACGAACCAAAGAGCTGTAGATGTGTGGGGATTAGCAAACAAAGTACCGTTCAACGCACAAAAAACTCAGGCAACAACACTGACAAAGAAGTCTCACGATGGCTTACCAACCGTGGAAATGGAGGGTCACCCCATAGTCGAATCACCTTCCGTCAAGCTCTTGGGAATCAACATCAACAATAACATGTCCTGGCACGACCACGTCGTCAGTATTGCTAAAACGGCATCCCAGAAGCTTGGAGTTTTGTTCCGCTGTAGGAAGTTGTATACACCAGAGCAACTGCTGCTGCTCTACAAGGCACAGATCCGACCATCGCTGGAGTATTGCTCCCATGTATGGGGATGTGCTCCGAAGCACTTCTCTAAAGCTTCTGGACACTATCCAGAAAAGAGCAATTAGATTAATCGATACGCGTAACCTCACAAAGGACCTCCACAGCCTGGAGCATCGAAGGAGGGTGGCTGACCTATGTCTGTTTTACAGATTCTATCACGGAAGATGTTCGAGTGAGCTCTCCCAAATAATAACATCGAAGGCCTTCTGAACAAGGAACACTAGAGAGGCTTTGCGAGCTCATCCTTACCAGGTCGAGATACCTACTCCCCGAACCAGTCTCCTCCAGCATTCCTTCTTTTGGAGAACTTTGAGGCTGTGGAATGAACTGCCGGGAAATTTGTTTCCCTACGGCTACAACCTGCAGCGTTTTAAATCTAACGTGCGCGCACACACTTATCCTTTCGCAACGCTTCTACAGCACTGTAGGTTTTCAACCTCACAAAGGACCTCCACAGCCTGGAACATCGAAGGAGGGTGGCTGACCTATCCCTGTTTTACAGAATCTATCACGGAAGATGATCGAGTGAGCTCTCTCAGATGATAACACCAAAGGCCGTCCGAACCAGGAATACTAGAGAAGCTCTGCGAGCTCATCCTTACCAGGTCGAGGTCCTTACTCCCCGAACCAGTCTCCTCCAGCATTCCTTCTTTTGGAGAACTTCGACGCTGTGGAATCAGCTGCCGGGGAATTTGTTTCTCGACGGCTACAACCTGCAGCGTTTCAAATCTAACGTGAACAGACATTTGTCCTCTCGCAGCGCTTCTACAGCGCCATAGGCTTTCAGCCTTTGCGGGAGGCCGACCATAAAAAAAAGAAAGTCTCTGTTCCTCCAAAGCTGCAAATCCATTCCGCTAAATCGTACATTCATTACCAAAACATGTGATGCACTTTGTTATGTATGCCCCTGCTGGTTTTTTTTGATCTACGACCAACTTGCTCATTGTTTTGAACCTTTCCCGAACGGCTAGTTCAGTTTGAAGTTTCAACGTCTCAACTTGTTTGGCATAAACAACATTATTACTTTTCACACCACCAATTTTTCGATTTTGAGATACCTAACATGTCTCTTAGGCGTTTTATCATGCCTACATCACGAATATCTATGTATGATACTCATGTCCACCGGTCTGTCTGTCTGTCTCACCTTTTTTATAGCTGCATAATCTCACCGAGGGGGAGTGACCTTGACCAGTAATTTTAAACGTGTAATTTTTTGTATACTCTAATAACTTGTAATTTGTAAAATTTTTAACCTAATGACAGTGAAATTCTGGTACCGCCTACTACTGAGGCAGACATAAAAGATGCACAGTTTTTAAAAATTAGTGCATTGGAGGCGTAGCAATTAGTAAAAAAACACATTAGGGTCTCTAGAAACTTTCTTAGGGATTCCTAACAGTTTTTTAAATATAGCTCCGTCAATATAGCAGAAACAGATTCATATTTTTTTATGGTTAGCCTCCCGCAAAGGCTGAAAACCTACAGTGCTGTAGAAGCGTTGCGAAAGGATAAGTGTGTGCGCGCACGTTAGATTTAAAACGCTGCAGGTTGTAGCCGTAGGGAAACAAATTTCCCGGCAGTTCATTCCACAGCCTCAAAGTTCTCCAAAAGAAGGAATGCTGGAGGAGACTGGTTCGGGGAGTAGGTATCTCGACCTGGTAAGGATGAGCTCGCAAAGCCTCTCTAGTGTTCCTTGTTCAGAAGGCCTTCGATGTTATTATTTGGGAGAGCTCACTTGACCATCTCCCTTGATAGAATCTGTACAACAGGGACAGGTCAGCCACCTTTCTTCGATGGTCCAGGCTGTGGAGGTCCTTTGTGAGGTTAGGCTCTTCTGGATAGTGTCCTAGAGTGCTTCGGGGCGCTTTACAACACATGAGAGCAATACTCCAACGATGGTCGGATCTCTGCGTTGAAGAGCAAGAGTAGTTGATCTGGTGTCTACAGCATCCTACAGCGGAACAAAGCTCCAAGGTTCTGGGATGCCGTTTTAACAATACTGATAACATGGTCGTGCCAGGACATGTTATTGTTGATGTTGATTCCCCAAAAGCTTGACGGAAGGTGAATCGACTATTGGATGACCCACCATTTCCACAGTCCGTAGGCCAACGTAAGACTTCTTTGTCAGTGTTGTTGCTTGAGTTTTCTGTACGATCATGTTAACAGACAGAGGAGTTGCCCAAGGATCAGTTTTGGGCCCGTGCTTCTTTATAGTATATATCAATGATATATTCAGATATCTATCACCATATAAGTGTGTTGCCTATGCTGATGATGTCACCATCATCACTAGCAACAAAGACCTACATGCATTAAAAATCAACAGTGATGAGGCACTGCATAATGCAAATGACTGGTTCACTATGAACTCACTGCTACTCAATAGAGAAAAAACTGATAGCATTGTTTTCTCTACTAATAACAACTACATTGTGAGGGTAAATCAATAAAATACTTAGGATTACTCATTGACGTTAGGCTCTCATGGAATGATCATATTTGCTAACTTACAAAACATATTATCAAAAAATATTTTTGCTCTCCGTAATTTGAAGAAAGTACTGAGTTTTGATATACTACTTTCAAGTTATTTTGCGCTAATCCACTCCCATTCAACTTATGGTGTTGTGCTGTGGGGCAACTCTAGCCATGCCCAAAAATATTTATATTGCAGAAAAGAGCTGTGCGAGTCCTTCTGGGATTAAGCTGGAGAGAACACTGCCAGCAGCATTTTATTAATCTCAAAATAATGCCACTTCCTTGCATCTTTATTCACGCGTCTATATTGGAGGTACATAAGCAGCTAGATCAGCTTGCTGTTGGAGCTGACTTCCATGATTATAACACAAGGAACTCTAGTGCCGTCAGAATGCCCTTTTATAGACTGAATAAGTCAGTAAAAAACTCATTGAAAATTGACTTGTATAACTGTATTCCCCCAAACATAAGAAATCTTGATTACTGTCGCTTCAAGATTGCCACAAAGAAACTTCTTCTGAAACATTGCTTTTATACTGTTGAACATTTTAAGGGTACACATTTTAATGTATAGACTCTATGTTGTTTTTAACGATTCACCTGTACATTGTACTTTCGTGAAAATAAAGCTAATACTACTACGTTCAATTGTACTTTATTTACTAATCCCCACTCGACAACTGTTTTGATATATACGTTGATATGTGAGGCATGTTGCTGTCACCCAGGTACCGTCTCCTGGGATGATAGTGGCTTGCCTCGTTCCATGCACGATATTATTGTACTGTCGTCTGCGAAGTTGTAGATTGGATTTGATGTTATTTCTAGCAGCTCGTTGATGTACAGCAGAAACAGTGTAGGGGATAGGACAGATCCCTGAGGAACACCGGCGTTTATTGAAAATACGTGTGATGAACAGCCTTCGACTACAACAAATAGAGATCGGTCGTTCAAAAAGCTTTTCAAAGCATGTAAAGAAACGACTCAATCATTCAGTCTTTATTTTTGAACGTAGCGTCCGCGAGTATGTCCGATACTGTACACATAGACGACCGGTACGAAAAATTCCCTTCAATTACTTAATATGCATATAAATATAAACAGAGGCTGCTTGTACGGCACCGGCATAGTGGCGGGAATATCGTAATTAAAGCTTAATTCGAGGCTAATTCAGATCTTGATAAATAAGCGGTGATAATGTTCGAGCACCGGAACAATATTACAACGTTGCCGAGGTTATAACCACTCACCAATCACGACGCGACGAGGGCTCTCGACACACTATATTGGACAAGACGACGAAAATTAGCTGGCTCTTATTAGTTTATATCCTCAGAATAACTAAGAGTTAAGAAGCAACACGAGCACGTAGTTGTGTCAGCCAATATATACTTATAAAGAGATTTTAGATAGTGTTTTGCCGGCTTACTTGAAGTCTAAGCTAGTAAAGCACTCAGCTTGCAATTTCCGCGTGATACGTCACGATACTAAGCTTGAGACGTCAGAAACTCAGAACCACCACATGTCTGAAGTCTTGCTCTTAGTTATTCAATGAGGTAGATCATAGAGTCCTGATGTATCGCTAGATGAATGAGTGAATGAATAAGGACCAGAGGCTATCCAGCACAGAATGTGACTGGTGCATAGGCCACACGATGGGCCCTTTTGCGCCTCTATCCGCGCTAGTTCCTAAGACCTGCTCCTTCAGCAAAGGCAAGTACATTCTTAGGTCCTATCCATTTTATCTCTATTGGTTCCAAGGTTCTTGAGCCCAGCATAGTCTGCCTGTGATAACCCAGGGCTTCACAGCGACACAAGATGTGTGCCGAGGATTCTTCCTCTTCACCACACCACCTGCACGTTGGGTCGTTGACCACCCTCATCACGAACAGGTGACGCCTGTGGTGCTGTGATCCCTATTAGCAATCTCAAGTTACTCCTATCCAGAGAGAGACCAAATCGTCCTATTCTCTCTGCAAGCCCTGCTAATAGTTCCCGAGCTTGACGGAGATGACCAGAGATGTTGTTCCATCTCAGAGAGTGTTGATTCTGGATCCACTCTCCAGTTGTTTTCCTAATCAAGTTTGCAGATAGTCCTAAGGCTGGTTCCGGGCCCACAAAACTGTTGCCGGATCCCATCCTAGCCAGATGATCCGCCATGTCGTTACCCTTTACCCCAGCGTGCCCAGGTACCCACATCAGTGATACCTTGTGTTTAGCTGAGATGTCGTCAAGAGCCCTCCTGCACTCCAGGACCAGTCCCGACGTTATTTTCCGAGCACTCAGTGCTTTGATGGCTGCCTGACTGTCAGAGCAGATAGTAATCCGCCTCCTAGACCCGTCAATTTCCCGAATACAATTTACATAAGCAAGTATCGCATAGACCTCAGCCTGGAATACTGTAGTGTGCCCCCCAAGAGGGAGTGAAAGTCTTGTATGGGGTCCGTGGACTCCCGAGCCCGAGCCCTCTCTATCGAGTGAACCGTCTGTGTACCAGACCTGTCCTCCTTCTTCGATGAGCTGTCTTTCCCTAGACTCCTACTCTTCCCTTGATGGAAACACCACCGTAAATTTGCGATTGAAGCGATGCGTAGGAGAAACTATATCGCTCCTCGCCAAAAAAATAGGAGTATCCTCATGCAACTCTGCTAGAATCGTCGAATGTCCTTTGCCTGGATTCAGAAAAGTCCAGCTACCCTGACTCCAGAGACGGAACCCAGTTTTTCTAGCTTTCCCCTTGAATTACCAGATCCAAAGGAGGATGATTCAATAGTATATACTTATACTACTAATATATACTTATAAAAGAGATTTTAGGAAGTGTTTTGCCAGCTTACTTGAAGTCTAAGCTAGTAAAGCAGTCAGCTTGCCATTTCCGCGTCATACGCCACGATACTAAGCTTGAGATGTGTAAACTCAGAACCACCACATCTCTGAAGTCCTGCTCTTAGTTATTCAATGAGGTAGATCATAGAGTCCTGATGTATCGCTAGATACTTTAACGTATGAAAATCATTTAATACTTACATTTTAGGTTTCCTTAAGTTTAGTTAGTGGTTAGTTAAAATAGCGATGTTATACCATGTTAGATGCTATATTTACAGCATGTCGGGAAGAATAGCGATGTTGCTAAACTTGTCCCACGTAGTGTTTGTATAGTGCTTCTCACTGAAAGACGACTGTTGGAGTGGTCAAACCATGCACACCAGCTCAGAAATGGACTTCTTCAGAATAACTTGTACGTCAAAATATATGACACTATACTGTAATTTTAGTTGGAGAAATAAATTTGAATTTGAGTGTAAATAAAGTCTATTATTGTTCTGATTTTCTAAATTTCTCCCGCATGGTTGTGGTAGCAACAAGTAGGTCAGTGCCACGTCAACATCTGACCTATTATTATTCTGAATTTGGGAAGGACCGTACAAAACTACAGGTCTTCAGGATTACAGACTTCGAACAGGACTATTTTGTGTAACTTTTCGTCCAGGTCCAACTGTTGTAGGTGTGGTGTAAATATGTTTGGTGTAAGGTCTGAGCCACACATAATGAGGGGGCAATAATAACTTTGATATCTTCCCAGCGTAGGTGTTTTGAATATTCTTATCATTTCGAATCGCAATATCTATTAAATTGGCAACTTTGTCTACGTTTGACTGAAAAACTATACCTGATCAAATGGCTGGGATAGTTTTGTCTGTATGTATTTCAACGTCTCATTATAGTTTGTATTGATTGTTTTCAAGTACTGATGTCGGTGTGTAATTGTGGCTCGTGCTTGGTGTATGACTATGGTTGCAGATTTATGTCTTGCTGTATACTCGGTTCCAGCGAGGGTTTTGCATCCGCTTGTTGCGTATTGTTTTCTTCTGTATGTGAAATTTTCTGCAACTATGGATCTTTAATTACGTATTTCTTATAGTTTCGTGACGCAATCACTTGGTTTCGTAAAGCAAGCATATTATCTTCCGTTTCTGGAAAGAGCTGACTATCCTGCAGCCAGGCGTATGACCATTTTCATTAGTATTCTGATTTTTTAAATTTCTCTAGTATTGCGGTCATACTCTTAAAACAAAGGATTTTTGTTAGTTTTGAAAAATACCGGTTATTAAAGATAACCCTCTATGCTTTTAGTATGCTTATTCCATCCTCTCAAGTTAATCTATACGTTATAATTATTTTTATGAACCCATTTAGAGCAAATTGAGCCTACTGGGATCAGGCAACCGAGAAATAATTTTTATTAACTAATTACCACTGATGACTAATATATTCAGAGCTTAATGGGTATGACCATCCGGTATAGTAAAATTGAGTCTTATGCATCAAGGCAGCGATATTTTACAAAGTAATGCTCCCAAACGCGATATACAATCGCTGTTGCCAAGTCGCAACGTTGCCAAATACCATAAAGAAGCATGGTTTTTTACATAACTGAGCAGACTGTGAAGACAAAGCTTAAATACCACAATACCGAGGCTGCTATGAAGAGGTTAGGTAGTCACGCGACATGCTTAGGCCAACACATGTTCTCGGTCCCTTTCCAAGCCTTGGACACCCTGGAAACAAAGGTGCGGTCGTACCGCTATGTATCGCCTTGCATCAATCCTGCGGGTGCATCTAATAGGCTCGATAGGAAAGTGTACGGTCAGAAACCGTACGCCGCTGAGAAAGCGACTGTAGGTGGCGCGTTTAGGATGTGACACCGATTTGTCGAGTTTCTCTATTAAATATAGACGTATAGACAGGTTAGTAAGGGCAGCAGTTCTCCAGGGTTGAATGGTGAGAAATACTTTCTGGCCCTGAATGTATATCCGAGGTTTTTTTCCAGCACCTGTTGCAAATGACAAACATGTTCATGCCAGATCATGTTTTCTGTAATTTTGGCTACTAAAAGTGAAGACTGACAGAGCTTGATTGTTCATTAGAACCTTCTTGTTTGATAGTGCACAGTACTGGGTCTTGGAAGCAATGCATTTTACCACATTCTTGAGTCTCCAAGCGGTAATGATCTCTCTCTCTCTCTTTCTCTCTCTCTAGTAAGAAAAATGACAACAACCACAGGGATATACTAATCAATTATATTTTTCGGTATTTTTCCATGTCTGATTCATTAATTTTTTTTAGGTATCAGGCTTCAGAGGTCCACTAAAGACATTGAAACTGATACCTCCCATAATATTTAATGTCGAACCGATGTAATTTGATATTTCTCATTCTCTCCACTCTAGGCAGTCTCTTGCAAAACATAGTAATGATCTGGTCCTTAAAGTTTAGCTCTGTAAATATTTTTTTAAATATATATAAATTTGTAGGATTCCTGAATGATTCAATCATTTGAAAAAAGTGCTTATTTCTACAATTAATTTGAAATTGCTAGAGTTGTCATAAACGTGGAAGTTGAGATGTTTTTTGGTCGTTTGATTTGTCTTTGTCATGGTAAGTCAATCAATTTGTCGTTATGTAGGTCTGATGATCCAAAAGCGCGGCAAGAAGTGCTTATATTGACTGATTATTTGATATAAAAGGGCGTTAAGTGAACTTGTAACGTAAACACATAAAAAGAAATTCTCAAGCCAAGAATTGTGATATTCTTGTAAATACATACTCACAACAAGAATATCGGTTCTCACTCTAAGAAAGAATATTTGATGAGAAAATTATAGAAAATTTGTATCAAGAATAATATATTTTTGATTTATATACTTATTTTAGAGAAATGTGCTCCGAAAGAAAATAAAATTTTCTTTGCAACCAAGGCTATAATAATTTAATAACAAATATTTCATAATTTTATATCAAGATCATCATTTTTTCCAGCGGTGTCCAGTTTACTTCTATCAAAAATATAGACAGCTCGCAAATGCAAACCTTCATTTACAATATGATAATCTTGGTTTGAAAATGAACGCTGTTTTACAAGCACACTCTATATTTGTATCAAGTAAATCATTTATTTGATGTCTACCAACGTCGGAGTGCGCAGGCGCGCAGCGTGTCACCTAACCACCCTCTCAACTCAACAGCCTGTTGCCCGTCCGCGCTGCCATTATCGGTTTTCAAATTGTCGCATTTGCCGCCGTCTTTAGCACCGTAGCGTAATACCTGCATCCTGGCTTCTGCATAATAGCATATAATAGTATCTAGTCAAACTGTTAAAAAATTGCCATTGCTACGTGATACGCGTGATACCACCTTCAACCCAGCAGTCATCGAATCTGCCGGTAGTGTTGGTCCACCGCCATTTGAGTCGCGTCCCAGTTCCCATCAGCTTCCTTATCACTGGATCTATCCAACGAATATCTCGCACAAGGCCTAGCCTTCGAGGTGGCAATATATGTACAAATAAATGAAATGAAATGAAATGAGTGAGCTATTAAAAAAATTGGAATGCGAAGACCTGACTCAGGTGTTCCTAGATAAGTACTAAGTATATTAAATATGATTTAAGAAATTTTGCAGAACTATTTCTCCAGAAAAATTTCTACATGCTCATAGAAGAGTTTGAATGCTCAAATTAATACTATTAGATTCCTCACCCAAGAATATCACAATTTTAGAATAAAGTTGAGCTACTTGCGTCAAGTTTATGAAATGCTCGCAGTTAAGATTATGAAATGCTTCAGTCAAGATTATGAAATACTTCGGTCAAGATTACCATATGCTTGATTTAAGATTTTGGTATTCTTACTATCAAGAATTTCCCAGTTTTGCAATGAAGATATTTTCACAATGTAACCCTTATATGGTCAAAGATATCGTATTCTCACTTTAAGATTAGCATAACTTTGCGCGTATAGGAAGTTATGGTATACTTGAATTAAAGCATCTGTGCTCCATCTAAGAAATTATTTTTATGTGTGTAGGATTCGCTCTATAAAACTTTAAAAAATGATTTTAAATTTAACTGATTCGAATTAGACAATGTCCAAGATAGAGAAGCCGAAAAGGCCCGTCCGTCGAAAAGAAGACAGAGGAATATAAAGTAGGCAGCAGCAGTGGCTGATGGCTGATGGCAGAGTGGCAGACACTGCAAACAGAACTAACAGAACCGAATGGAACGGCTCCTTGGTATACGTAATTCGTAAATATTTACGCAAAGACCACACAAATAGAGGCCAGGGGCCCAGCCTGCGTTAGTCGAACCTCAACGAGGCGGAGGTGGCAGGCCGGATGAACCACGAAAGCAGTGGCGGCTCGTCGGGGCTGGATTTTTTTTGTCCAGGTCTAAAGCGTCGCGTGTTATTATAGCCTATGTACAACCCCAATTTTTCTAGATCGTACAATTGGGGATCGATCTTAGATATTTAGGGTGTCGGTGAAAATCTGAGGGTCTGCAGATTTCTGATCTTCTTTACCTGAGAATGAAACTCAAAATAACGGACGGATTTGAAATTGGCACCCTCAAACTATACATGACACGAGTTATCGTCCTGATAGGAAACCAGATAACGATTTCAGATATTTAGGGAGAACTTGAATATCCGAGGGTCTGAAAATTTTTGATTTTCTTTACCTGAGGTTGAAACTCAGAACAACGACCGGATTTGAAAATGGCACCCTCAAACTGTACACGATACGAGTTTTTGTCCAGATAGGAAGCCAGGTAATGATTTCAGATATTTAAGGTAAACATATTGTAATCAGAGTGTCTAAACATTTTTGATCTTCTTTACCTGAATGTGAAATACAAAACAACTACCAGATTTGAAATTGGCACGCTCAAATTATACACCATACGAGTTTTCGTCCTGACAGGAAGCCAGATAACGATTTTAGATATTTAGGGTGAAATTGAATATCCGAGGGTCTGAAAATTGTTGAACTTCTTTACCTAAAGCTGAAACTCAAATCAACGACCGTATTTGAAATTGGCACCCTCAAACTATACACCATACGAGTTTTGGTCCTGATAGGAAGTCAGATAACGATTTTAGATATTTAGGGTGAACTTGAAGCTCCGACGGTCTGAAAATTTTATATCTTATTACTTAAGGTTCAAACTCAAAACAACCAACGGCCGAATTTGGAAGTGGCACCATCAAACTATTCACAATACCAGTTTTCGTCCTAATCGGAAGCAGATAACGATTTTAGGCATTTTAATGTGAACTTGAAGATCTGAGGGTCTGAAAATATTTCATCTTCTTTTCCTGAGAATGAGACTCAAAATAACGGACGGATTTGAACTTGGCACCCTCAAACTATACAGAACACGAGTTTTTGTCCCGATAATAAACCAAATAACGATTTTAGATATTTACGGTGAACTTGAATATCCGAGAGCCTGAAAATGTTTGATCTTCTTTACCTGAGGCTGAAACTCATAATAACGATCAGATTTCAGCATTTTTACAAAAATCTATAACTGCATCAAACAGGTTATGATTGAATTTCTCCATATTTCTTATTTTTCAGTGATTTAATAGCCCCCTGACTTGGTGTACGTAGTTTCGAAATAACAAAAGTACAATCTCCTATTGAGATTCAAACCTGGAGGGATAGAAAAATTATACTTTTAAAAATGCATTATCAGTATCTGTAGATAATTTATCGATAACTATCCTGATGCTAAAAAATCTAAAAAACATTATCTCAAATTCGATTTTGCTCACGTTTACAATACTTTCTACATCATACAAAAATAACTTCGGTAACCTCTGAACTCATTCCACAGCAGGCACAACGCTTGAAAAAAATCGCCACGTTGGGACGCCAATGGAAAGATGAGTTTTCCCTTCCTTCCTAAACTCGCGTTAGTTGTTTATTATTTCTGGATATATGCCGCACACGTTCAAGAAATTGATTCTAATAGACCGGAAGTTCAATTGTAGGCAAGCTTTGATCATGGAAAGCTTGAAACTTTGATTATACATACGCAGATGCACTGGCTTCTATTTCCGTAAAACGACTAGTCTTTTGCTACTTTGAATACCTTAAGGCAAAACTGCGAAACTATAAGCATTTTTTTAAACCCGCAATCACTCTACTAGGAATTTAAAAAACGTAACTTCATCATAACCTATATCTCTTTTAAATTCTGCTGTATACCACTGTCAAATTTGAAGATTGTTGTGTGAACAAGCTTCCAAAATTTTTAGCTTCTAAAAGCACTAGTATTATAATAGGATCCCCTCTTTGGTTAACTCAAGTGAAACGCAGTGCAGAATGTCCAATAAGCATATGGAGATACAACAAACATAAGCCAAAGAAGAAACTGTAAGAGGTTATGGATATGCTGACATGTTAGTGCTGATTAGAATTATCACTGGGTTTAGAAGATGAAACTATAAAAATTTATTTGAAATATTATAATTACCTCATGTACGCCTATACCCCACCACAAGGCTTAGCCTTCTAGGGGTGGCATTGTTTGTAATTTTCTTGCAAATACAATATTCATATTCATTCCTCCAAACTTTTCCTCTCCTAAAAAAGCATCTCCATACTAACCGATTACGTCACGACATTCCATGCATAAACGTACAAACTCAAATATCATTTACATACACATATGTTGCTCTTATTATTCGTACCTTTACTAAATACCTGTATACATTAAGTAACGAAGCGGGACAGGTGAATGATTCACCTGCGTATAGTTAGCCATATCTCGAGACAATGCGCGCTATCAAACAGGTAGAACGGCAATCGAGATTAGTTGCGCCAGCAGTGCTGTCATCTTTCATTAACATGGTCGTCCATTCAAATCGGACCGCAATGATTTAGCAGCCGATGAGGATTATACACAAGGAGGGTATTGAGAAGTGTCCCCCTTTCAGAAATTCTCAATACTCAAAAATCCTTATCTGGATTTCAATAAAGATGAAACCTCATGTTTTGGATAATTTGAGGGTGCTGATCAAAAATCCGGTCGCAGTTTTGAGTTTCAGTCGCATTTGACGAAAATAAAAAATTTCAGGTCTTTCAGATCATCAGGTTTACTCAAAAAATCGAACATCTTTATTTGACTTTCTATTAGGATGAAACCTCAGGTTTTGGATAATTTGGGGATGCGAATTACAAATCCTGTCGCAGTTTTGAGTTTCAGTCTCGTTTGACGAAAATAAAAATTTCAATTCTTCCAGATCTTGGGCTGTACCTAGAAAATCTAAAAATTTTATTTAGCTTTCTATTAAGATGAAACTTCGTGTTTTGGATAATTCGAGGTTCCTGATTACAAATCCGGTCGCAGTTTTGCGTTTCAGTCTCGTTTGACGAAAATCAAAAATTTCAGTTCTTCCAGATCTTCGGGTTTACCTAAAAAATCTAAAATCTTTATTTGGCTTTCTATTAAGATGAAACCTCGTGTTTTGGATAATTTTAGGTTCTCGATTACAAATCCGGTCGCAGTTTTGCGTTTCAGCATCGTTTCGCTAAAATCAAAAATTTCAGTTCTTCCAGATCTTCGGGTTTACCCAAAAAAATCTAAAATCTCTATTTGGCTTTCTATTAAAATAAAACCTCGTGTTTTGGGTAATTTTAGGTTCTCGATTACAAATGCGGTCACAGTTTTGCGTTTCAGCATCGTCTGGCGAAAATCAAAAATTTCAGTTCTTCCAGATCTTCGAGTTTACACAAAAAAATCTAAAATCTTTATTTGGCTTTCTATTAAGATGAAACCTCGTGTTTTGGGTAATTTTAGGTTCTGGATTACAAATCTGGTCGCACTTTTGCGTTTCAGCATCGTTTCGCGAAAATAAAAAATTTCAGTTCTTCCAGATCGTCGGGTTTACCCAAAACAATCTAAAATCTTTATTTGGCTTTCTATTAAGATGAAACCTCCTGTTTTGGATAATTTTAGGTTCTCGATTACAAATCCGGTCGCAGTTTTGCGTTTCAGCATCGTTTGGTGAAAATCAAAAATTTCAGTTCTTCCAGACCTTCGGGTTTACCCAAAAAAATCTAAAATCAAAAATTTCAGTTTTTCCAGATCTTCGGGTTTACCCAAAAAAATCTAAAATCTTTATTTGGCTTTCTTAAGATGAAACCTCCTGTTTTGGATAATTTTAGGTTCTCGATTACAAATCCGGTCGCAGTTTTGCGTTTCAGCATCGTTTGGTGAAAATCAAAAATTTCAGTTCTTCCAGACCTTCGGGTTTACCCAAAAAAATCTAAAATCAAAAATTTCAGTTTTTCCAGATCTTCGGGTTTACCCAAAAAAATCTAAAATCTTTATTTGGCTTTCTATCAAGATGAAACTTCGTATTTTGGATAATTTTAGGTTCTCGATTACAAATCCGGTCGCAGTTTTGCGCTTCAGCATCGTTTAGCGAAAATCAAAAATTTCAGTTTTTCCAGATCTTCGGGTTTACCCAAAAAAATCTAAAATCAAAAATTTCAGTTTTTCCAGATCTTCGGGTTTACCCAAAAAAATCTAAAATCTTTATTTGGCTTTCTTAAGATGAAACCTCGTGTTTTGGATAATTTTAGGTTCTCGATTACAAATCCGGTCACAGTTTTGCGTTTCAGCATCGTTTGGCGAAAATCAAAAATTTCAGTTCTTCCAGATCTTCGGGTTTACCCAAAAAAATCTAAAATCTCTATTTGGCTTTCTATTAAAATAAAACCTCGTGTTTTGGGTAATTTTAGGTTCTCGATTACAAATGCGGTCACAGTTTTGCGTTTCAGCATCGTCTGGCGAAAATCAAAAATTTCAGTTCTTCCAGATCTTCGGGTTTACCCAAAAAAATCTAAAATCTTTATTTGGCTTTCTATTAAGATGAAACCTCGTGTTTTGGATAATTTTAGGTTCTCGATTACAAATCCGGTCACAGTTTTGCGTTTCAGCATCGTTTCGCTAAAATCAAAAATTTCAGTTCTTCCAGATCTTCGGGTTTACCCAAAAAAATCTAAAATCTCTATTTGGCTTTCTATTAAAATAAAACCTCGTGTTTTGGGTAATTTTAGGTTCTCGATTACAAATGCGGTCACAGTTTTGCGTTTCAGCATCGTCTGGCGAAAATCAAAAATTTCAGTTTTTCCAGATCTTCGGGTTTGCCCAAAAAAATCTAAAATCTTTATTTGGCTTTCTTAAGATGAAACCTCGTGTTTTAGATAATTTTAGGTTCTCGATTACAAATCCGGTCGCAGTTTTGCGTTTCAGCATCGTTTGGCGAAAATCAAAAATTTCAGTTCTTCCAGAGCTTCGGATTTACCAAAAAAATCTAAAATCTTTATTTAGCCTTCTATTCAGATGAAACCTCGTGTTTTGGATAATTTGAGGTTCCTGATTACAAATCCGGTCGCAGTTCTGCGTTTCAGTCTCGTTTGACGAAAATCAAAAATTTCAGTTCTTCCAGATCTTCGGATTTACCCAAAAAAATCTAAAATCTTTATTTGGCTTTCTATTAAGATGAAACCTCGTGTTTTAAATAATTTTAGGTTCTCGATTACAAATCCGGTCGCAGTTTTGCGTTTCAGCATCGTTTGGCGAAAATCAAAAATTTCAGTTCTTCCAGAGCTTCGGATTTACCAAAAAAATCTAAAATCTTTATTTAGCTTTCTATTCAGATGAAACCTCGTGTTTTGGATAATTTGAGGTTCCTGATTACAAATCCGGTCGCAGTTTTGCGTTTCAGTCTCGTTTGACGAAAATCAAAAATTTCAGTTCTTCCAGATCTTCGGGTTTACCTAAAAAATCTAAAATCTTTATTTGGCTTCCTATTAAGATGAAACCTCGTGTTTTGGATAATTTGAGGTTCCTGATTACAAATCCGGTCGCAGTTTTGCGTTTCAGTCTCGTTCGACGAAAATCAAAAATTTCAGTTCTTCCAGATCTTCGGGTTTACCCAAAAAAATTGAAAATTTTTATTTGGCCTTCTATTAAGATAAAAGTTTGGGTTTTGGATAATTTGGGGGTGCTGATTACGAATCCGGACGCCGCTTTGAGTTTGGTCTCGTTGGACAAAAATCAAAAATTTTAGTTCTTCCAGATATTCGGGTTTACCTAAAAAAATCTAAAATCTTTATTTGGCTTTCTATTACGATGAAACCTCGTGTTTTGGATAATTTTAGGTTCTGAATTACAAATCTGGACGCAGTTTTGCGTTTTAGCATCGTTTGACGAAAATCAAAAAATTCAGTTCTTCCAGATATTCGGGTTTACCCAAAACGATTGAAAATTTTTATATGGCCTTCTATTAAGACAAAACTTCGGGTTTTGGATAATTTGGGGGTGCTGACAAAAGTCAAATAATTTCAGTTCTTCCAGATCTTCGGGTTTACCTAAAAAATCTAAAATCTTTATTTGGCTTCCTATTAAGATGAAACCTCGTATTTTGGATTATTTGGGTTCCTGATTACAAATCTGGACGCAGTTTTGCGTTTTAGCATCGTTTGACGAAAGTCAAAGATATCAGATCTTTTCGATCTTCGGGTTTACCCAAAAAAATCGAAAATTTTTATTTGGCCTTCTATTAAGATTAAACTTCGGGTTTTGGATAATTTGGGGGTGCTGATTACAAATCCGGACGCCGCTTTGAGTTTCGGTCTCGTTTGATGAAGTCAAAAATTTCAGATCTTTCAGATCTTCGGGTTTACTCAAAAAATCGAAAATCTTTATTTCGAATTCTATTAAAATCCTCAGGTTTTGGATAATTTGAGGGTGCTGATTACAAATCCGGTCGCAGTTTTGACTTGCAGTCTCGTTTGATGAAAATCGAAAATTTCAGATTTTTACCTAAAAACTCGAAAATATTTAACTGGCTTTCAACGAAGATGAAACCTCGTGTTTTGGATAATTTGATGGTGCTGATTACAAATCTTCTCGCAGTTTTAAGTTTCAGTCTCGTTTGAAGAAATCCAAAAATTTCAGATCTTTCAGATCTTCAGGTTTGCCTAAAATCGAAAACTTTATTTGGTTTTCTATTAAGATAAAACCTCGTGTTTTGGATAATTTAAGAGTGCTGATTACAAATCTAGTCTCTATTTTGAATTTCAGTACCGTTTGACGAAAATAACAATGAATGAAATATTTATTTGAGATATGCAACAACTATACTTAAAATACTGTCAATACCGTTCAATACACTACATTCATAAACTTCTGTAAAATCATTATTTGATAATCTATTTTAGAACATCCATCACAGAATTGTTGAGCTGATGAGAATATTTTGAATCCATCAACTATAATACTGAAATTTTTTGAATATTCTCCAATATTTACGACCTTAGGTAAAAAGAAACGTTGACAGAATAAAGTCCTACAAAAAAATCGCGAACTAAGTGTACCATTGATGTGAAATGTCAGCGTCTAATATAATAGGCCACTAATCTCGCATTTATTATAATCCAGAAGGCGTCCATGAAACGACTTGGCACTGTTCCGACGTTGTCACTTTTTATCTTTACTGCGGTTTACCGAGAATCGTTTATTTTAATTGTTATGATGAGTAATTTGAGGCAATAAAAGTTATATTTGACACACGTGTGATTCAGGTTCTTTGGACAATTTGACAAATGGGCCAATACCACATTTTTGGTTTATTGGCTTAAGCGAACCCTGACACCACGTAGATGCCATAAATAATTTTACAAAATTTTTCTATCGTATTTATAACCGAAAAAAATTGCTCTAAATATTGAATTTTTTGAATCCATACACTTCCCGCCCAGGTCGTGACGTCACCTGTAGGGAACCAATAAGAGCTCACTGGTACAAAACAATAGCATCCGCTCGTAGTCATCGGACCACGAAAGGACGCTTCTCATTGGTTCCCTACAGAAAGGACGCTTCTCATTGGTTCCCTACAGGTGACGTGATCATCGGCTATTTCAAATTACAGTCAAATTTTCTTTTTAGTGCTATTCTCATTTGGATCAAGTTTTCTGCTGACTTTTTAACAGTAAACGGTCCTATGTATCATCAAAAATAATACCGCAGTAAATAAATTGATCAATTTGATCACGGTATAGGCCCATTCCGTAGAGTGAACGTGTAGGTGTTTGATTTGCAAGATAGATTATAGATATTATCCTATATTTCACATAAAATATTTATCATAAAAAATCAAGTGGAGTAATATCTGGTGATCTTGCTGGCCTGGCAGGCTCATTCCTTCCTTGGGAATCAGAGGCATGTATTTCCAAAAAGAGCCCCTTCACACCGTGCTTCTAATGTTAAATAATTCCATAATACATTTAATGAAAAATGTATTGGAAGTGATGGACCTACATTTCCTCAAGCAAGATCACCAGCGCCAGCGCTGGTACTCTGTAACTTAGAAACGTGTTTCTATGCACTATGGACTATGGGATCGGGTGGCCTCGTAAATATGACAGCGTAGTAGACACGTGATAGGTACCCGAAACTGCTCGATCGTTATTGTCGTCATGGTGATAGAAACATGTTTCTATCTCTTAAGTTAGAGAGTACCAACGCAGATATTACTCCAATTGATTTTTGATGATTTTTTTTTTGAACGGGAAGCTTCAATCTTCAAGCAACAATAGCTGGTAGTTTTCCTTTCATTTAAAAGTGTTATTCTTGATCTCTATCAATCTCTAGTATATTTTATTACAAATACAATAACAATAACATGCCCTGGCACGACCACGTCGTCAGTATTGCTAAAACGGCATCCCAGAAGCTTGGAGTTTTGTTCCGCAGCAGGAAGTTGTATTCACCCGAGCAACTAGGCACTCCGAAGCACTCTCTAAAGCTTCCGGGCACTATCTAGAAGAGAGCAATTAGACTAATCGATACGCCCAACCGCACAAAGGACCTCCACAGCCTCTATCACGTATGTTCGAGTGAGCTCTCCCAGATAATAACACCAAAGGTCGTCGGAACGAGAAACACTAGAGAGGCTTCGCGAGCTCATCCTTACCAGATCGCGGTCCCTACTCTCCGAACCAGTCTCCTCCAGCATTCCTTCTTTTGGAGAACTTCGACGATGTCGAATGAGCTGCCGGGGAACTTGTTTACCGACGGCTACAACCTGCAGCGTTTGAAATCTAACGTGCACCGACACTTATTCTCTCGCAGCACTTCTACAGCGCCTCAGGCTTTCAGCCTTTGCGGGAGGCTAAACAAAATCCAGCCATCTAGTCTATTGGACAATTGAAGATCCATCTACCTACCTACAAGTGATGTGACCACAGAGTTAACATCTCTAAAGGGAGCCTAATTTGAATATTGGCCAGCCAACATCTATAGCGCTATTGCCACTCTTCTTTGTCCGCTTCCAGTTTCATCAAAATCTGGCAGTTTCCGCAGTTTGAACACAAAGTATTTAACTGGGTATTTAACTATACATTCCAATATACTTGCAATGTAACTGATTTACGTGAAGATAATTTGTACTGATTTAATCAGATCTCAAAAATGGTAAATTTCATAGCGGAATGTCGCAATAACTTCTAATATGTCATAAATCTAGCAACCTACAATCGGCGTCCCCTAAAGCTGTCATGTGGCTGTCATTGTAGTTGCGGTTATTGCGTGTGTCGAGATTTTTGTGATTTTAGTGTATATTTGACCGACTTTGTGACTATTTGTGGTGTGAATTAAATTATTTATGACCAATATTCTCATAATTGCATGATGAGACAACATAAAAAGTGCATAGTTTGCTGTAATAGCGACGAATCGGTGAACACTTCGTAGGTGAGTATTGGTTTTGTATTAGTTTTCAGTAGCGTAATATATGGGGATAAGTGGGAACAAAAGTAACTTCACTCCAGTTAGAGGAATAATAATCGTTGTTTAATGTATGTTTTGTCATGTCAATCAACATGAATTTTCCAAATTCCATTTTTTAAACTAGATACTTATTTGAGGACGTGAAATGCAAAAATGTATGCCACATTTACTTACAGAAAATCTATCTATGAGAATTTTATAGAACTGGATATTACTTGATGCAATTATTATATTTTATCGCTGAAGTAAAAATACGATGCAGCCATTCCAACAGGCTACCTTTCAGAACACTGTTAGATATGTTTTGAAAAACACTTCATGGTAATAATAAATTATCAACTGTTACAATGAAACTATAATAAGGGTAACTCTCTAAGTACAGCTTTTAAATACTAATACAACTTATTGGTATCAGTTTGTAACATCACAGTAATAATTGAACCTATTAATGAACATCCAATTTTAATATAAAGCAGCACGCTACTGGTAATGCCCTTAATCTGTCAAAATTTCCGTTACATGTTGACTGGTCAGCGACCTGTGCATTTTGTTGTTTACACTCCCTCTATAGATGTTAACTCTATGGATGTGACATTCCGACCAAACGAAATAAAGTCGTCTCTCAGCAGTCACATCAGGCTTTAGGCCTCCACCATCTCATCTACCAATTGATTGGTCGTTTCCAATTTCCGGAAAGAGGAGTCGACAGTCAAATTCGCCAACCTGGCAGCGTAGGTACACGAAAAAAAAAAAATTAACGAGTACGCCAGCTTCCGGCGACGCGACGGCCCCTTGTTAGCTCGCACAAGCATACAAATACCCCGTACCGTGCGTCAGTTCTAATTTCTTTCCGCAAAGCCAGCCTACATGTCACGTCCAATTTCGTTGGAAAGACAGCAGAGAGAGAGAGAGTGGGAGAGATGAGGGTGTCAGGAAAGCGGAACATCCAGTAGCGGGTATTCTGTATTGCCAGGATCACAGCACTTAGGGCCACAGTTTAGTGTACAGAAAACTCAGGCAATAATACTGACAAGGCACAGATCCGACCATGCATTAGACTAATCGATAGGCCTAACCTCACAAAGGACCTCAACAGTCTGGAACATCGAAGAAGGATGGCTGCCCTGTCCCTGTTTTACACATTCTATCGCAAAAGATATTTGAGTGAGATAATAATACCAAAGGCCGTCCAAACGAGCAACACTAAAGAAGCTCTGCGAGCTCATCCTCACCAGGTCGAGGTCCTTACTTCCCGAACCAGTCTCCTCCAACGTTACTCCTTTTGGAGAACTTCGACGCTGAGGAATGAGCTGCCGTGCAATTTTTTTCCCGGTGGCTACACCCTGCAGCGTTTCAAATCTAACGTACACCGACACTTGTCCACTCGAAGGCTGACCATAAAAGAATATTTGGCTCTTTGAACCCGGAATGAGGATCTAGAGATATTGCGTTTCACGAACAAGTCTGGACAACTACTGGGTCTCATGGCACCTTCCTTCTCCCCGCCATGGCTTCTCTGACAAGTAAAATATACATTGCCTTGTTTTTATCAAGGGATGCAGAGCAGGCAGGTGCCTTCTTGAGTTTTCATACTAGCGGTATTACAAAATATAGTTCTCAAACAAAATGAGAGAGTGCGTAAATTTAGATCTGCATCTGTACGGAACTTGAGGAAGGTAGAGGTGCTTCAAGTGCTGATTTTGCGGACAAAATTAGACTGTTTGATATGCCTAACCTCACAAAGGACCTCCACAGCCTGGAACATCGAAGAAGGGTGGCTGACCTATCCCTGTTTTAGGGATTCTATCACGGAAGATGTTCGAGTGAGCTCTCTCCCAGATAATAACACCGAAGACCGTCCGAACGAGGAACACTAGAGAGGCTCTACGAGCTCATCCATTCCAGGTCGAGGTCTCTACTCTCCGAACCAGTCTCGTCCAGCATTCCATCTTTTGGAGAACTTCGACGCTGTGGAATGAGCTACCGGGGGATTTGTTTTCCGACAGCTACAACCTGCAATGTTTCAAATCTAACGTTCACCGATACTTATCCTCTCGCAGCGTTTCTAGAGCGCCATAGGCCAGCCTTTACAGGAGGCTGACCATAAAAGAATTGGGCTCCTCGTACATCTTCAAAAAGATCCCTCAGAACTGCGTGTTCAGCCATCTCAACCTAGAGGAAAAGGTGGTAATGTAGCTCAGTGAGATTCCTCTTGACCTGATCATGGAAGGCCAGCGTTTCCCTACACACATAAAAAGAAATTCTCAAGTCAAGAATTGTGATATTCTTGTAAATACATACTCACAACAAGAATATCCGTTCTCACTCTAAGAAAGAATATTTGATGAGAAAATTATAGAAAATTTTTATCAAGAATAATATATTTTTGATTTATATACTTATTTTAAAGAAATATGCTCCGAAAGAAGGTATAATTTTCTTTGCAACCAAGACTATAATAATTTAATAACAAATATTTCATAATTTTATACGAAGATTATTTTTTTCCAGCGGTGTCCAGTTTACTTCTATCAAGAATATAGACAGCTTGCAAATGCGAAGCTTCATTTACAATATGATAATCTTGGTTTGAAAATGAACGCTGTTTTACAAGCACACCCTATACGTGTATCAAGTAAATCATTTATTTGACGTCTACCAACGTCGGAGTGCGCAGGCGCGCAGCGCGTCACGGGTCAACTCTAACCTCTCCACCCTCTCTAGCCTGTTGCCCGTCCGCGTCCGCGCCGCCATTATCGGTTTTCGGATTGTCGCATTCGTCGCCGTATTTAGCCCCGTAGAGTAATACCTGCATCCTGGATCCTGCATAATAGCACATAATAGTATCTAGTCAAACTGTTAAATAAATTGCCATTGCCACGTGATACCCGTGATACCACCGTCAACCATCAGTCATCGAATCTGCCGGTAGTGCTGGTCCACCGCCATTTGAGTCGCGTCCCAGTTCACATCAGCTTCCTTATCACTGGACCTATCCAACCATGAATGAGCTATTAAAAAAATTGGGATGCGAAGACCTGACTCGGGTGTTCCTAGATAAGTACTAAGTATACTAAAAGTTATTTAAGAAATTTTGCAGAACTATTTCTCCAGAAAAATTTCTACATGCTCATAGAAGAGTTTGAATGCTCAAATTAATACTACTAGATTCTTCATCCAAGAATATCACAATTTTAGAATGAAGTTGAGCTACTGGCGTCAAGTTTATGAAATGCTCTCAGTTAAGGTTATGAACTGCTTCAGTCAAGATTATGAAATACTTCGGTCAAGATTACCATATGCTTGATTTAAGATTTTGGTATTCTTACTATCAAGAATTTCCCAGTTTTGCATTGAAGATATTTTCTCAATCTAACCCTTATATGGTCAAAGATATCGTATTCTCACTTTAAGATTAGCATAACTTTGCGCGTATAGGAAGTTATGGTATACTTGAATTAAAGCATCTGTGCTCCATCTAAGAAATTATTTTTATGTGTGTAGTCCGTAAGGTTTCCATATTTGCACTCCAGCTAGTACCGGCCAGATGGGAGTACCAAGTTACTATACTTCTTGAGTATGACCTGGATAAGCTAGAAATCTCCTTGTTGAAAATGATAAACATGTTGAGGCGCTACTGTTGCGTGAGCGGTAAAGATAAAGAGCTAGGGGTGGGGGGCAATGACAGAGCCAGAGTCTCCCGGCTGATAAATCCGGCACTTTTTAATATTTAAGTCTCGCCGGCGCTGCCGTGTTTGTTTCTGGGTACCATCTGAATGCGGCCTCATTTGCTTGTGTGATTGTGTTTTGCATATTGTATGCCGTTGCTCTTGCTAGAGCCGTGCAGGAACGCTGACAAATCGTCAGGATTTGCTTCCCAGCTATTTTGTGTTCTGATATTAAAGGATCGCCGGTATTGTAGGTCCACAATAACTGCAACTGGTATGCGATACGCACTCAGACACTTCATACATTCAATATGTACGAGGGTTGTTCTATACAGGGTGTTTCAGAACTATGGGATCAAACTTCTAGGGGTTATTCAGTGCAACAGTAGAAACCTTTTGAGTATAGGGACCCATGTCCGGAAAAGTGTCCGTACGGTACTACGGCCCTAAGAAGCGTTAAAATGTAGAAAGACGATGAATTGCCCAAATAGCCTTTAATGCATTCACTTTTTGCCTTTTGTGCATGATATCATCACAACAATTGTTCAAAATGTCTTCCTCCAATCTGAGTACACCGATTTAAACGTCGCACATGATTTCGGCGGACTTGGATACTCGTTTTGAATGATTTCAAATGCTGCTGTAATTCGTCCGATTAAGTCCTGCTCTGTTTCTCCTGGAGTTTCGTAGACCGAAGACTTTACATGCCCCTACAGGAAGAAATCTAGCGGCGTTAAATCAGGTGATCTAGGAGGCCAAGAAAGGGCTCCACCTCTAGCAATCCAACAGTGCCCAAACCGCTAAGCCAAGTCCTCACGTACTGGTACAGCAAAGTGAGCCGGCGCTCCATCATGCTGAAAATACATTTGGTGTCGAACGTTCATTGGAGAATTTACCGGCTTTATCTTTAAAACAACAAAGATTGTTTTTTGTTTTTGCATTTTAACGCTTCTTACGGCTGTAGTACAGTGCGGACACTTTTCCGGACATGGGTCCCTATACTCAAAAGTTTTCTACTGTTCCACTGAATAACCCCTAGAAGTTTGATCCCATAGTTCTGAAACACCCTGTATCCACCAGTACGCAGACAGCTGCTTCACTACTCTCACATGCTTTACATGTCTGATAGTCATGAAAATTCTGATGCTCTCTACTTCCGTCAATCGACCTATGGCGCACTGATGATCGCTAATAAGCGTGAAACAGCTGTCTGCGTACTGGTGGATTGACGGAGATATAGAGCAACCCGTGTATATCGGCTCTCATATGCAGTTGGCATAGAAGCGCGCCTATCTGGTTAGGTGAAGTGAATGCGTCTTTGCGTTCCGCCAAGAATTTTTGCTGCTTTTTAGCAGCGACTTTCCTTGGTTTGCCGTTACCTTCGGGTACCAGATGGCGCACAGGCAGATCTTTTCTGCCGCCTACTCTCACATTCAGTATGTCTTTGTACAAAGTTACAGTCGTCTAATAACTGAGAGGGTGTTTTGTCAGTATTTAATCTTGGTTCAGTAATTGGATTTCCATTGTTTTTTTATGCTCAGCCTCTCGGAAAGGCTGAAAGCCTATGACGCTGTAGAAGCGTTGCGAGAGGATAAGCGTCTGTGCACGTTGTATTTGAGACGCTGCAGGTTGTAGCCGTCCGAAAACAAGTTTCTTGACAGCTCATTCCACAGCATCGGAGTTCTCCAAAAAGAGGAATACTGGAGGAGACTGGTTCGGGGAGTAGGGACCTCGACCTGGTAAGGATGAGGTCGCACAGCCTCTCTAGTGTTTCTTCGGTGTTATTATCTGGGAGAACTCACTCGAACATCTTCCGAGATAGAATCTGTAAAACAGGGAGAGGTCAGTCGCCCTTCTTCGATGTTCCAGGCTGTGAAGGTCCTTTGTGAGGTTAGGCGTATCGTTTAGTCTAATTGCTCTCTCCTGGATAGTATCCAGAAGCTCGAGAATATATAATATTCCAACGATGGTCGGATCTGTGCCTTGTAGAGCAGCAGTAGTTGCTCTGGTGTATAAGCTTCATACGGCAGAACAAAACTCCAAGCTTCTAGGATGTCATTTTAGCAATACTGACGACGTGATCGTGTCAGGACATGTTGTTGATGTTGATCCCCAAAAGATTGACGGAAGGTGACTCGACTATGGGGTGACCCTCCATTTCAGCACAGTTGGTAAGCCAACGTGAGACGTTTTTGTCAGCGTTGCCGAATACTGTTAAAATACTAGGTTCTATAAAAAGGTTATTAGCGAAGAAACCTGAAGGAACCCACGGGTACACCAAATTTTCATTATAATCGATACGATACGATAATAATTTAATAATTAATAATAATTATTAAAATAATTTTCTTTAAAACCGAAAGTGTAATTGAGGAATGGGCTACCCTTTATGGCCACTTTAGAATGTGGAGTAAATTATGAGTTTAGCCTACAAGTAACCTTAGGCGGCTTCTGTCCAATGAGAGACAAAACCGTCCCACCTTGGGCAGAGGTCCTAAAATAAGTTCTCTAGCTTGACGGAGGTGTCCATATATTGCTATCCATCTCATAAGATTTGATTTTACAACCATTCTCTGGTTGAGGTCGTTAAGAGGCATGATCAAGTCCGACCTCTGGCCGGCCGAATACCGCCGTAGGTAAAAATGTGTCGTACGAAATGGCAACAGCGATCTCGGCGGCGATTTTTGAAGGAGCGTGGACCGGTGGTCGACCGCACTTTTTTTACACAAGCTCTCGAAAACCCTTTTGAGACCCACCCCAACCATATTTGCGGCTATTACATTCTACAGCTAAACCGTTGCAGATATTAAAAAAACGTAAGGAATAAAAGGTGCTTATAAAGTGTTCGAGAAGGGGGGAAGATAACGTATATTAGGTTCAAATAAGTAGTTAATTTTTTGGAATTTTTTTTTTCAAAAAATTTTGCAGCTGGAATGATCACCTCGCCTTCTGGGTTATATTTTAAGAGAAAATTGTCCTTGACATTTTTTTTTGATATTTGTCATCGTTTTCAACGGGTGATCTAACCGACCCAGTAGTAGTAACGTCGAGCAAAACGATTAAAATTTTGAAACAAAAGGGAAACTACCAGCGATTTTTGCTTACAGTCTAGCACGTTTAGAATGAAATTTCACATTTAATCGGATAAAAAAATTAGTCATTTCCGTTTAGTTAAGTCAAAAGTGAAGATATCTCTAACTGGAGCATTCTGAACATCTATTGAAATAATTGCTACAATTTTTTAATTACGCTATGTTGTAATTGCGATTATTTCATGTAGTTTTCTACAAACTAAATTATGTTTTACAATTCAAACAGACTGCAAATCAAGCTTCATTTTCCACGATTTTTCTAATAAGTAGAAGAAGAATTCGAAGGGTTCCAGTCAGAGGTATCATTACTTTTGACTTATGGAAATGGCTACTTTTTCATAGCATTAAATGTGAAAATTTATTCAGAAGACATAGATATTCTACTGCCAGCAACAATCACTAGTAGCTTTCCTTTGATTAAATATTTTTTTACTGACTTTGGAAATTGGCTAATAGCTAGTAGGCTGTGAAAAATGAGCGTTCTTGTTACCACTATTGTTTCTGGTTAGAGCTAATATGTTGTAAGGAATTTTGATAATCTTGCCTTGTTGCTTAGGTTAGTTTGCATCTTTCTACTAAGTTAGTTGGTTTCTTCCATATTAACGAGCTTTTGTTTATTTTTCGTGGCCTGCTAGGTTGCTTGCACGCAGGAAAATTGAAAAACACCGATTTGACTAAAAATTTGAAATAAAATGAAAACCAAGAAAGATTGATATCAAGAACGCTATATCGTTAGAAAGGTAATCAAATTTTACGTTTGATTCTTTAAACCAAAATAGGCATTCCCATTTGAAAAAATCAAGTTATCTGTGATTGAAGTTTCCTTAATTAATCTATCGATTTCTCCAAGTACAAAAAGAATTTATATTTAGCCGTATGACCTTAGGTGACGCATTCCATGCTTAGTCGTACCGCAAAGTCACGGCCTTCTAAGTTTTATAATCGCTGCGATATTCAATTTTTTTCTGATACCTACTTATACAAAAAATGGTGATTTGCGCCTAAACGGTTCGTTTAAAGTTCCATGTGTGATATATAAAGTCACACTAGAATTGACCAAGGAATCCAAATAATCAATAATATATAGGGGGTTCCATTCAAAAAAATGTAAGTTTGATATAAATCACCCTGTATAAACGTCAGAATTTAAGTGAAAATATTTTTACGTAATAGCCCTCAAGGGTCTCTACCATGATCAAGTGACCGATTTTTGGAATATTTGTCAGTAAGCCCACAATCCTCCGTCCACGCACTATTGGCCCACCCTGTATAGCAAAAACGGTAAACGCGCTCCAATCAGCGCAGAACCCCAGATTACACGTTGGTGGGCGCCAAATTATACGAGGCGACACAGCACATCGCCAGGGCGCGTACCTGCCCTGGAACTATTTACCTGCGCGAAACGGGGCCCAAGAGTGTGGCGGACAGACACACAATTATTTCCCTGGAACCTGTTATCAAGATAATTTCCCTTAAATAATAACGTGACGAAACAATCGAACATCAGCCAGTTTAAAACAGGATGTCATAATGGCGCGCCTGAATTTCGTTCCGTACCGCCATATTAGGGTGCCGTACCATTCCGACGTTTTGCTGCTTTTGTTTGTTCTGCTTGCTGCTGATGCTCGATTGTTTTTCGAACCGCCAGAGCTCCAGAGTTGCCACCAATGAAGTGTTAATACATAATTATCGAATGGGCATGTTACGTATTGAAACAACGAGTGCGGGAAGACGACTGCTTTATTTTTCGACATTGAGGAATGTATAAAAACAATAAGTATACAACGTATCCATACCTGTATGTATATACTCAGCTACCAAATACATGACATCTCCCCCTTTTTTTTTTAATCACTATCACTACTAAATCTAAGTACACAAATATCTGTCTGGCTTTTTTACTCGCCTACCAGATGTGGTACATTCTGGTATTCTATAAACCTCTTCATCCTTATCATTAAATATACTAGAACGATCATGTACATTTTCATATGCATTCTCTCTTTCTTCCTCCCCATCATTTGGTAGAATTTCGATAAATCTACGATTTCTTGTCAGCTCAGAATCGCTGTTTTCATCTTTTATCATATACGAACGGAGATGTCATGCTTTCCAATTTTCTGCTATATTTCCAGAAAAACACATCGGAGCGATTCCTCGGTAATCGCTCATTTTGTTTGAATTTCACGTTTTTCACTTATAACGATACTGAATTTTACCGGTTTGTTTGTACATTTACCAAGGTTTATCCTACTGGCTGCGCCATGTTACGTATTGAAACAACGAGTGTGGGAAGACGACTGCTTTATTTTTCGACATTGAGGAATGTACAGAAAAACAATAAGTATACAGCGTATCCATACCTGTATGTATATACTCAGCTACCAAATACATGACAGGGCATGCGTGCACTCGTTTGCGGCTAGAATGAGATAGCGCTAGTCAGGGAAAACGGCAGAAGATTTGCCGATGCGGTTAGGAGGTATTAGGGTAATAGGTGGCTGTGCTTTTTCCCTGACGAGTTCTATCTCTCTCACTGACTTCTCTTTCTTATGCGTGCTTTTTCCTTGTCTAGCTCTATCTCTCTCACCGACCTCTTTCTTATGTCGTCCGCAAAAGTGGTACATTGTTTAAATGGGAAGGGGCCATTCCATATGTATTGACACTTCATTGGTTGCCACCAGTTTCGGCTCTCGTGGATAACCTGATAGTTGCTTAATTGGTGGGGTGTTCCCAAAGAACTAGAGAATGGGAAAAGACGAAAATAAGGCCTTCAAAACCATGTCACCTAAAAATTATGGATGGATTTTGTGCAAGTAGGCCAACTTTTTTTATAATCAGTCTCCTTCAAAAGCCTATGGCGCTGTAGAAGCACCGCGAGAGGATAAGTGTCGATGTACATTAGATTTGAAATGCTGCAGTTGTAGGCGTCGAGAAACAAATTCCTCGGCAGCTCATTCCACAGCCTCGAAGTTCTCCAAAAGAAGGAATGCGGAGGAGACTGGTTCGGGGAGTAGGGACCTAGACCTGGTAAGGATGGGCTCGCAAAGCCTCTTTAGTGTTCCTAGTTCAGACGACCTTTAGTGTTATTATCTGGAAGAGCTCACTCGAACATCTTCCGTGATAGAATCTGTAAAATAAGGACAGGTCAGCCACCCTTCTTCGATGTTCCAGGCTGTGGAGGTAGTCTAATTGCTCTCTTCTGGATAGTGTCCAGAAGCTTTACAGAGTGTTTCGGAGCGCATTCCCACACATGGGAGTAATACTCCAGCGATTGTCGGATCTGTGCCTTGTAGAGCAGTAGTAGCTGCTCTGGTGTATACAGCTTCCTACAGCGGAACAAAACTCCAAGCTTCTGTGATGTCGTTTTGGTAATATACAGGGTTACTGGTAACTCGACCACTTTCCTGCAAGAGGTGATAGAGGGACTCAAATGTAATATATTTAACCCCTCATATGTAATTCCGAAAACAGATAGTTTTCGAGATAATTAACATTTAATGTTTTTCAACCAAATGTCCAAATTTCCACACTACATCCTAAACTAAGAAAAAAACCTGTTGTTCATTCTGATAGGTAACTTTATTTTAGTATTTAACTAACACATACACAAACCTAACTTAGTATTAAAATGTTTCAAAATACTAAACAGTCCCAAACTAAATACAAATATTTAAAAAATAATCAACAAAATTTTTACATTCACCGTGAAACAAAATTATTTAGCTCAAAAAAAATTATACAAACAGTTGAACAAATCGCTAAAAAATCTTTCCTACCTAATAACCTTTAATTAAATCCACTCAAAGTTTCTAGAGATCTTGCTCAATGTGTTGCCCTTGATTTCGGATCAAGTACGGATCCGCTTCCTCACTTCGGTTTTTGTAACTCGGGTTGAAAAAGTTCGTTTCATCTCCTCCGCCGCATTGATAATTTTTTGCCTTATTTCGTCAGCAGTATTAATTGGAGTCTCGTAAACCAATGCCTTCATGTGACCTCAGACGTAAAAATCAAGAGGTGACAGATCTGGGCTCCCCGCAGGCCATGGCATGGGTTCACCCCTCCCTATACATTTGTTCGGGTATGTGTTGTACAACAACTGCCGAATTGCGATACGGTAATGTGCTGGACAACCATCATGCTGGAATATCATATTGTTGATGATTCTGTATTATGTTGATAAATTTTGTTAAATAGTTACTTGTGGTTGTACTGTCATTCTTGTCCTTGGAATAGGCCATCAGATAAGGAAGTTTTTAAAATAATTTGTTTGACTGGTTGTGTATCTTTTTTTGAGCTAGACAATTTTCTTTCGCCATGAATGTAAAAATATTGTTCTTTATTTTTTAAATAATGGTATGTAGTTTGAAACTGTTTAGTATTTTTACACATTTAAATACTAAATTAGATTTGCGTATGTGTCAGTAAAAAACTAAATTGGGAATTACACAGCAGGGTTTTTTCTAAATTTGGTATGTAGTGTGGAAATTTGGACATGTTGAAAAACATTAAATGTTAATTATCTCGAAAACTATCGGTTTTTGGAATTACATATGGGGGGTTAAAACTATTGCATTTGAGTCCCTCTATCACTTCCTACAAGAAAGTGGTCGAGTTACCAGTAACCCTGTATACTGACGACGTGGTCGTACCAGGACAAGTTATTGTTGATGTTGATCTCCCAAGTTTGACGGAACGTGACTCCACTATTGGGTGACTCTCCATTTCCAGAGTTGGTAAGCCAACGTGAGACTTATTTTGTCAGGGTTGTTGCTTGAGTTTTCTGCACGTTAAACTGTACTATATTTACTAATCCCCACTCGACAATTGTAGATACGTGTATCTACATTGATCTGTGAAGCATGCTGCTATCGCTAACGTACCGTCTCCTGAGATGATAGTAGCTTGCCTGATTTTATTCACGATATAAATGAACTGTCGCCTGCGAAGCTGTAGATTTGATTGGATGTTATTTCCAGCAGCTCGTTGATGTATAGCACAAACAGTGTAGGGGATAGGATGAGAACGGAAATAAGACTTTTAAGGTCGTACCGTCTAAAGAGATTGATATGGGTGTTTTTTTATGCAGCGTCACAGAACTAGAAGCTGAGGGGAATGGAATAAGGCCTTCAAATTCGTACCATGTAGAAATTGACATGAGAAAATATTGCGCAAACGCATGATTACAGAACTGATAAATGAGCAGAAGTACGATCTTCAAAATCATGTCAAGCAGAGCTCAAACTCATAACTGTCATTTTGGTAAATTTTCATGATTTTCGCCTTTTCAAAGTATTACTCATTTTTTGCTAAAAGTGTGCAAATACAGGTCAATTTAAGATATGAATGAGCTGAGCTAGACGTTCCTCCAATTCGGAGGTATGTGAGTGTAGGACTTATTTTTCCTTTGAAGTAAATAGCACTAATGAGTTTATTATCGATGCAAGAAAATTAAAGACACATTAAATGCCATTAGATAAAATTGTTACCACTTACCAATAGAATAAAATTTTATGCTGAAGTAGATGCAAAAGCTTACCTGTAACAAAAAAATATATCCATTAGTATTATTCAACCGTTTATAGCTACTAATAGGTATAGTATATAATAAGTACTTCAGCCAATGACCTTAGCAGTCGATGCTGCCTAATCAACAAAAAAAAGTACTTATTATATGTGTAAAAAAACAAAAAGGTGCCGCTCGGGCTCCGATACACCAGGCTGCTCTTCCATTACCCAGTGACCACTCTTCACACCATGAGGTGAGCCGTCACTGGGTCCGCAAATCGTGTGCCTTAAGTAGACGAAGGGACCCAAGGATGACTGCCTTCTGTATTCTGGAGGCTAAGATATACACCACCGCACGCAGTGAAGAGAGCAGCATATTCCTCTTCCACCTAGGGATCCACTGCCCATTACCAGCGGGCTAACACTGCAGACCCTGCAAGTTGTCTGAGGAGCTACTGATATTTGGTCCGCTTTTCCTCCTCCTTAGAGGCGATGTTCTCTTCGGCAGGTGTCGAAAACTCAATAACAAACATCGCCTTCTGTTGGAAGTCGAAAAGGACTATGTCGGGCTTGTTTGCCTGTACAAGCTCGAGCGTGGGGAACGAGTAGTTCCAGTAAATCCGGCATCTCTCGTTCTCCACAACGGACTCTATATCCCCTGGAGCGTATGGCAGCACCGGCGTCTCATCTATACCGTATGTGTGCCTTAGATTTTTTTTTGAAACATCGTTTATTTCTGGTAATAATTATATAACAATAAACTTTACCACTCTCTAAACAGTACCGGAGGTTCTGGCCTCGAGAATTATAAACATAAACTTATCAACAGTGCTTATTCTTTTTCTTTAACTGGATTGCTACTAGAGTCCTTAATAATATTATATACTACTTAATTAACTACATACATGCCTAGATGTTGTTTTAAATTGTACAAGAAGCTATTATAACATATTTTAGACCTAATTTCAACTGGTAACCTATTATAAGCTCTAGACGCGGATTGCATTGGACAATTCAAAGCTATATTTGTACGACTGTAAACCGGATATATATTGTTTTGTGACCTGGTAAAATCATCATGTATTTCATTTACAAAATTATAGATAGTGTTATTCTTCTGCCTGCTATTAGTTATTTTTAATATTAATTTACATTGTTCAAGTTCTAAAATTTTATCCATCTGAGCAACTTTTAGTTCTGTATATAACGTGATTGTATTGGTAAGTTTGCTATTATAATTAAATAGTATTTTCAAAATCTTATTTTGTAAAATTTGAACATTTTAAAATAAGGTTCCTGAACAAGTTCCCCATATTGGAATTAAGTACCTCAAATGTGCAAGAAAAAATGCGTTATAAATGCTATATTTGGTTTTCTTAGTGAAGTAATATCGACATTTAAATATTATGGGCAGCATCGGAGTAACTTTTTTAGTAATATGATTTAGATGTGGTTGCTAATTTAAACTTTCATCCACTATCAACCCCAAATATTTTATTGATGAGACCTTTTCCAACATGATATTATCAATTGCAATCTGAAGTTCATTAACTATGGTATTTTTCCATTTAATTAAAATATATTTGGTCTTATCAATATTGATTTTCAAATTACTATAAAATAACCATTTCAGGTATTTGTCCAAGTCTTGATTCACTAAAGCCTGGAGTCCAAGTTCATTCCTTGCTGTGTATACCAGTACTGTATCGTCAGCAAATGTAAAGTACCTGGCTTTCAAGTTTGCTACTTTCAAATTCAGCACGTAAAGTGAGTTACAACAATGGACCTAGAACCGATCCCTGCGGTACACCATACGAATTAGTCAATAGTTCACTCACTACCTCACCAAGCTTTACATATTGCCTTCGATCACAGAGATAGAGTTTAGTAACTTATGTACTGTGCCTCTAATGCCAACGTTATTCAGCTTTGTCAGCAGCTTATCAATACTGACAACGTCAAAAGCTTTTTTTAAATCAACAAATACCGCGATTACAAAATATAGTAGAGAAGTCGTAGAGCCACGTTGAGTGTGAATTTCTGAGCAGCTATCATTTGAGACAAACATTTATGATTTGAGACAAACATTTAACAAACAGAAGTAAATAAAGAAGATAAATAAATGAAATGCAACAAAAAAAAAACATATAATACAAGAATAAAAATCTTGCAAAGATTTAATACACAAATAAAAATAAATAAACAAACTATGTTCCCAAGAAAATATGTGCTGACAATTTATACCCCATTTCTACCGGATTATTTCACAGGCGAAATAAGTGTAGAATACTCCCCCCATCCCACTCCAATGGAAATTGCGGAAACTCTTTCTAAACGAAGGTACCTCTTCCCTATATATACACCTATATATAGCATTGTACGTATATATACCACAAAGAGGGTTGTTTTTGAAATCGCTTTACGCAAAATACTCCTCTCTGTCTCTCTCTCTCTCTCTCTCCTCTTTTCATCGCCTACGGGCAGAGGGAGGAATTACGGTACGCGTATTGAATTGATACAAAGACCGCTTTTCAGGCGGTGCTTTTCTTTTTTTAATGCGCCCAAGGGAAGCCTGGGAGGTGGGGACCCGTTTCAAAATTATACCGGATAATCTATTTCGTCTCAGCGGATTCCTTGAGAAATCCTTAGGAGGAGGTAGCAGCTCTCGCAGTGGCTATTCAACTCAAATTGACTCTTGGAATGAATTAACGTCTGACTACTACCGTTAATAGTAACTTTGAGTTTGTGAAAGATGGGACGAATAAGGTATACGGGAGGTTTGAGAGGGTCTTTATATCTAAACAGTTAACATACAAATTAAGAATGAAAAACTGTAAAAACTAACACAAAAAAACGTAGTATCAAATTTGATAATAAGCTTTATCAGCAAACAACTACTTGTACTTGAAACTGACACGAAAAAATTAAAAAGTTTTCTGTTTTCGAAATAACTATTGGTTGATGAACTTAATGACTCTATTCTGGACTGTTGATCCTTTTCTCTGTTCTTTTTGTTTCATTGAATGACCTGCTACGGCTTTATGTATACCTTTATGTCTAGTGCGCAATGTATACTAATTTGATGTATCTATGAAAATATTGTAAATGTGTTGTTTTGATGCTGTATCTAATATTGTTGAGGTTAAATCCCGTATTCCCTACGTTTCTGGAAAACGCTGGCCATCCTGCAGCCAGGTGTATGACTGCTTTTCATTAATGTGGTCTTGTGTTACACAGTATCTATGTTTGCCATGGAGTGTCTTCTGGGACCAGATATTTATTTTTTTCTTGTTGTGATTGTATGTGATGGTATATCTGAGTGTTTTTGTTTGTTTTGTGTGAAGTGACTATGTCTATAATTGCTCTTTCCCCTTGTTTTCTGTCTATGGTAAGCCTTTCCTTGCAAGCAATCGGATGTGACATTCTGTGTTTCGTGAGTTCTGCTCGTATAAAGTATATGGATGTTTTCAATGTTAGTGTGCGACCACTTGATGATGCCAAAAAAGTATGTGAGGACCGATATCGCAAATGTGTTAATGGCTTTTGTAAGATTTTTGGAATTCAATTTGGTTTTTAGTAGTCTAATGAGGCGGTCTCTAAACTCCTGTGTTAGTTGAGCCTTGACTTGTGTGTGGTCGATCTTATGTTTTGATTGAAGCCCAGGTACTTGAACGTTTCGTCCTTATCCATGTTGTCTAGCGTTTGGCCAGTCACTATTTTCTGTTCGGAATGGTTCTTCCATTGGTCTTTAACGATGTAGAGCACCTTGCATTTGCTTATTCCGAACTCCATCCTGACTGATGTTATTTTGAGTAATTTATATCATTCATGATGACGAAATCCTATCTGGCATTGGACTCGTTGTACATCTGCGGAGTCTAGCTGCATAGATTGCCAGTGTGTCGGATATTTCGGGTATTGTTTGTTGCGGTGATTTAGATTGTAGTCTATTGTTGTCTGTATGCGTTTTGAGGGGTTGTGATTGTTGGTGTATTGCGTGAGGTGTGCGAGATCCTTTCTGAGTGTTCTAATTTTATGTTCGATTCTAATCTGCCATTTAGGTTTAGATCTTTTACTTGTGTGGTCTTTAGATCGTTTTGAAAGTTTTTGGTCATTAACTATGAGGGTGGTTGCTGCGGCAGCATATATAACAGTATGGATGTCTCTAGGTTGCTGTCACAGAGTTAACATCTCTAGAGGGAGCCTAATTTGAATATTGGCCAGCCAACATCTATAGCGCTATTGCCACTCTTCATCGTCCGCTTAAGGACCTTCCAGTTTCTTCAAAATCTGGCAGTTTCCGCAGTTTGAACAGATGTTCCTCAAAGTATTTAACTGGGTATTTAACTATACATTCCAATATACTTGCAATGTAACTGATTTACGTGCAGATAATTTGTATTGATTTAATGAAATCTCAAAAATGGTAAATTTCATAGCGGAATGTCGCAATAACTTCTAATAAGTCGTAAATTTGGCAACCTACAATCGGCGTGCCCTTAAGCTGTCATGTGGCTGTCATTGTAGTTGTGGTTATTGCGAGTGTCGAGATTTTTGTGATTTTAGTGTATATTTAACTGACTTTGTGACTATTTGTGGTGTGAATTAAATTATTTATGAACAATATTGTCATAATTGCATGATGAGACAACATATAAAGGTGCATAGTTTGCTGTAATAGCGACGAATCGGTGCACACTTCTTATCATATGATGTATAGGCTTTGTTTTAGTTTTCAGTAGCGTAATATATGGGGATAACTGGGAACACAAGTAACTTCACTCCAGTTTGAGGAATAATAATGGTTGCTTAATGTATGATTTGTGCACGCATTACATTCATGTCAATCAACATGACTTTTCCAAATTCCATTTTTTAAACTATTTGAGGACGTGAAATGCAAAAATGTATGCCACATTTACTTACAGAAAATCTATCTATGAGAATTTTATAGAACTGGATATAATGCAATCATTATAATTTATTGTTGAAGTAAAAACACGATGCAGCCGTTCCAACAGGCTACCTTTCAGAACACTGTTAGACATGTTTTGAAAAACACTCCATGGTAATAATAAATTATCAACTGTTACAATGAAATTATAATAAGAGTAACTCTCTAAGTATAGCTAAATACTAATACAACTTATTGGTATCAGTTTGTAACATCACAGTAATAATTGAATCTATTAATGAACATCCAATTTTAATATAAAGTCGCACACCACTGGTAATGCCCTCAAGCTGTCAAAATTTCCGTTACATGTTGGCTGGTCAGCGACTTGTGCATTTTGTTGTTTACACTCCCTCTATAGATGTTAACTCTGTGGTTGCTGTCGTTTGTTAAGAACTATGTTATTATTATTATGTCTCCCATGATTCAAACGAATAGCGTTCTATCATATTAAATACGTGCAAGAGAAAATCACAATTTACGCAGTGCGATTTGTCGGAGTACTCTCGTAGAGGACCGGCATCAGAACTAAGTGGCTGTATTACATGTGTACAGATTAGAGGCGTGCGTGTGCGGCTATAATTTGAGTGCATCCAACAGCCATTTTGCGGTTCGAAGAGGTATCACTGGCTAATGTGCTTTGTGCTATCATAACGATTAGAAATTATACGCTCTATAATTATCGCGCGCGTACGTACCGTTCGATCCATGTGGTCTCTCCGCTAAATATATACCCATTACCAGTACATACTGCACTGCGAAAAGTAACCACGCTATTATTAATATAACGTGATCCGATCGGAATACGTCTAGTCAGTTGTAATCAACGGATTCCAATAAGTTAAAAGATGTTACCAAAGATGTTTGTTTGAACCATGGTGGATAGTGGCACAGTATTATTTCAGGCTAGTTTCGAGTTCGAAGTCCATGCAAGCCTAACTTTAAGCAGACACAGAAGAAAATACTGTTGCGTTTCCAATTAATCGTTAGTATTTGGATGTTTTTCCATCGCTTTAAATATATTTACAGTTGAGTTGTTTCAAATCCACGTCATTGGAACAATTCAATCCTTATATTCGAAGTAATCACAGGTGCGCCAATAAATTCAAAATAATTTTATATTCCTTCCAACGATATGTATGTATAATCCTTCTAATACCAGTATTGACATATAATGCAATCAAAACATCCTTTTGTTTTCGAAATTTACCCTATGTTTAATTTAAGCAAAGCATACAATCTGTTCAATGTACAAAAATTGTTACTGCAACAGCAGTTCGTGATAATTCATCTGATAAAAATTAATTTTGTTTCAATGACCCTTGTCGTTCGCTGAACTATAATCAGTATTCGGCGGGACTGATGTCCCGATTCAAGGAACGTAAAAATAAAAAGCAGGGGGATCATCTCAGTGTTACTATCGCCGCGAACCCGCCAATATGGACGAGGTTGTTCCGTTGTGTTGTTTCGGTGTTAGCCGTGTTGTGTCATTTCGTGGTTTTGCGTATTGCATCAGCAATTGTGTGATTTAAATGTGTCCAGTTATATATTAAATGGAGGACCTACTGAGAAATTGGGACTTAGAACTAGCTAATACCCACATATTTTGAATGTAGGTATTTAGATTAGTCAGACAGTTATATTTCAGGTATTAATGCAACAACTGATGCAGGCTTATGTCTAACTCTTATATCATGCTCCTTATAACTTCATACAAAATCACACAATTAAACATCCAAACGAATCAACCAGCTGTCCTCGCAATAAAATCTGTTGGTCCAAGGAAAAGAAAGTAGTTTAGAACCAATTACCAAACACAGATTCGATTCAACGACAGGCTGCGATTGAATTATTCATTGGAATCCAATGACATCTAAGTAGTTGAATCGACAATACGTAATAATTCGTTACCAACTATACACTTCCCATTGGATAAAACATCGCTGTATTTGAGGAATGCTGAGTGTAACGTCCCATTGAATCCAAGCGTAAGTTTTTGACAGAACGACAGATTTTTCTGTGTGGATGACCTGACATTCTAATTCTGTATTGAGTAAACCTTCGCGACCATGGTCCGATGAACTGTTGGTTCTTGGGCTATTATTTATTTTGTAATGCAGTACAAAATAGCGTCATTTGCCCCTGATGTAGTTCCTATCAAGCTTTGTGGTTGGACAAAATCTCCGTTGTCGTAGAAAGCTTCTCAGTTTCCTCCCATAACATCAATGCTGGGGTCCCGCAGGGTTCGATATTGGCGCCGACATTATTTCTTCATCAAATCAATCATCTAAGACTAAAAATCCAAGTAACAGTTTCGTGGATGACGATACTTTGCACGCAAGTATCATGAGCAATAAACCGACCTCTGTCATCGAGCTGCAATGCAGAAGGCTGGCAGTATTGTTGCTGACATATAGAGCTGCTGCTCTTACTACCCTGTCTATACTTGATGCAGTCCGGGAAAGAGCTGTTCAATTAATCGATGAGTCGCCCTTGACGCGCCACCTCCAGCCGCTTTCTCACCGGCGTGCGGTTGATGACCTTTCACCTTACTACCATAATTCAAAATCTCCTCTGAGCTGTTCACTATAAGGAAGTATGCTCACGAAGATTTTCCCTCCACAAGAATGTTCAAAAATGGAATTGTTGCGAATCTACAAGTAGACAAATATTGAATTCAGTGCTTGGTATACTTTTGACCGGTTTCTCTGATAAACATAATATATTACTAGTAGTAGCAACATATAGATATTGGAAAGCAGTACTTTGAAAAAATATTGGTTCGCCATCCATCTACTAAAGCCGGAAGTGCTAGAGGCAAATAATATCAGATATGAAATAGTTTATGTTAGGGGGGACGTTTCCCCTTTCCTCCCGTATCTACGCTACTGTTGCGAGTAGACTGATATATTAAGAATGAATCTTGACTTCTACTGCCAGCATACGTGTCTGCTTAGATTTCATGGGTGTAGAAAGGTACTGAAACGACCAAGCCCTCCCTAATCCAACATTAGCAACAGAATCCGACCGATAAATAAACAAATACTTTGTATACCGCACGCAAACAGGCGTATAAAACGCACACAACATTGTATATATCAGAATTTACAACTTCTGACTCGAAATTTCCGCGTATCGTACGGTGATAAATTTAAAAACCATCCGGTACTGCACATTCCAGCTTATGGCGACGGCATGCTGGAATATACTACTCGTCAAAAGTGGGACACTTTTTGAGAGAGGCTCTGTCAGACATGTTTTCAATCAGTGGATCATAAGTTCAACGACCATCCAGGTTCGTGAAAAAAATCAAAAATCCTCATTTGGCTTTCTATGAAGATAAAACCTTGTGTTTTGGATAATTTGAGGGTGCTGATTAGAAATCTGGTCAAAGTTTTGAGTTTTAGTCCCGTTTGATGAAAATAAAAAATTTCAGATATTTCAGATCCTCAGGTTTGCATAAAAAATCGAAAACCTTTACTTGGCTTTCTATTTACATGAAAGCTCGTGATTTGGATAATTTGAGGGTGCTGATTACAAATCTGGTCGCAGTTTTGAGTTTCAGTTTCGTTTCACTAAAATCAAAAATTTTAGACCTTCCAGATCGCCAGGTTTGCCTAAAAAGTCGAAAATCTTCATTTGGCTTTCTATTAAAATGAAGCCTCGTGTTTTGGATAATTTTAGGGTGTTGATTACAAATCTGGTCGCTATTTTGGGTATCATTCACATGTGGCCGAAATAAAAAATTTCAGGTATTTCACATCCTCCATTTGCCTAAAAATCGAAAATTTTTATTCGGCTTTCTATTACGATGAAGCCTCGTGTTTTGGATAATTTGAGGGTTTTGATTGCAAATCTGATCGCTGTTTTAAGTTTAATTCTCGTATGACGGAAATAAAAAATTTCAGATCTCCCAGATCTTCAGGTTTGTCTAAAACATCGAAAATTTTTATTTGGCTTCCTATTATCATGAAACCTCGTGTTTTTGGATAATTTTAGGGTGTTGATTACAAATCCGGTAACTATTTTGGGTTTCATTTTCATGTGGTGAAAATAAAAAATTTCAGGTAAGTATTTCGGATCTTCAGGTTTGCCTAAAAATCGAAAATCTTTATTTGGCTTTCTATTACGATAAAGCCTCGTGTTTTGGATAATTTGAGGGTTCTGATTACAAATCTGGTCGGTGTTTCAAGTTTCATTCTCGTATGACAGAAATAAAAAATTTCAGATCTCTCAGATCTTCACGATTTTCTAAAAAATCGAAAATCTTTATTTGGCTTTTTATTACCATGAAACCTCGTGTCTTGGATAGTTTGAGGGTGCTGATTACAAATCTGGTCGCAGTTTTGAGTTTCAGTCTTGATTGACTGAAATCAAAAATTTCAGATCTTCAGTACTAGTAAGAGTATACTGGTACTGGAATACACTACTCATCAAAAACGGGACAGTTAGTGACAGAAACTCTAGTCAACAGAACTATTTATTTGAGTAGGGGATCAACATTTTAGAAACAATCCGGTACTGCACATTCAAAAACTAATCAGAGCATGCTGGGATATACTAGTCATCAGAAGTGGGATACTTGGTGACAGACACTCTGTCAACAGAACTGTTTATTTAATCAAGAGATCGATGTTCAAAAACCGTCTGGAATTGTATATTTGGGCACTAATCTGGGCGTGCCGATATACACTACACATCAAAAGTGTGACACTTTGTGACAGACACTTGAAGGTGGTAATGCTATAAAAAATATTCTAATTTGCATTGTGATTCAGCATGAACTAAACCTTTTTGTTGGCATTCTTCACTTCTCTTTCAGATATAACAATGTACACAAACTTTGAAAAAATAAAATTAAATGGCACATTTTGAAGAACATACTAAATAACTTGATGAAGAATTACAGAATTACAGAAAACTCCCGTTTTCTGCTCTTTTCTGTTGTATTCGGCTGTGTTTAGTCGTTTTCTATTGTTTCCCGCTGTTATCTGCTTGCTTTCTGTCGTTTTTAGCTGGTTTTGACTCTATTCGGCTGTATTTGGTCGTTTTCTACCGTTTACAGCCGTTATCTGCTTGCTTTCTGTCGTTTTGAGAGCTGTTTTCTGTTATTTTCGGTTGTATTAGGCTGTGTTTAGTCGTTTTGTGTTGTTTAGCGCTGTTATCTGCTTGCATTATGCTCTTATGCGCTGTTTTCTGTTGTATTCGGTTGTATTTGGACGTTTCCTATCGTTTGCAGTTGTTATCTGCTCGCTTTCTCTTGTTTTTAGCTGTTTTCTGCTCATTTCTGTTGTATTCGGCTGTGTTTAGTCGTTTTCTATTGTTTCCCGCTGTCATCTGCTTGCTTTCTGTCGTTTTGAGTTAGTTTTGACTCTATTCGCTTGTATTTGGCCGTTTTCTACCGTTTGCAGTTGTTATCTGCTTGCTTTCTCTTGTTTTTAGTTGTTTTCTGTCCTTTTCTTCTTCCTCGGTTTTTCAAATTTTCAATTCTTAATCGGGGTACTCACTAGAGTACTTTCTTAAAACACCGTATTTTGTTGGGTACGTATTTCTACACCATCACATTGTTTACACCAATAGATACACTGCGTCCCCCCAAAACTAACCGCAACTCAGATCGAGCGTCTGCCCTATGATCTCAATTTCTGCGATCGGTAGTGTATACAGCCAGCGATTCCCGTATCTAAGTATGATTATTTATCGCGATAAAATTTCCATGTAAAAGACGCTCCCAAGAATTTTTGAAAAATAAAATAAATAGCACATTTTGAAGAATATACTAAATAACTTGATGAAAAATTACAGAATTTCAGAAAGCTTCTACATCATGTTCAGCAATTTTAGGTTATTCAATTTTTCAATTCTTAATGTTTACACCAATTGATACACTGCATCCCCCCAAAACTAAGCACAACTCAGATCGAGCGTCTACCCTAATCTCAATTTCTGCGATCGGTAGTGTATACGACCGGCGATTCCCGTATCTAAATATGATTATTTATCGCGATAAAATTTCCATGTAAAAGACGCTCCCAAGAATTTTTGAAAAATAAAATAAATGGCATATTTTGAAGCATATACTAAATAACTTGATGAAAAATTACAGAATTTCAGAAAGCTTCTACATCATGTTCAGCAATTTTAGGTTATTCAATTTTTCAATTCTCAATGTTTACACCAATAGATACACTGCATCCCCCCAAAACTAACCAGAACTCAGATCGAGCGTCTACCCTAATCTCAATTTCTGCGATCGGTAGTGTATACGACCGGCGATTCCCGTATCTAAATATGATTATTTATCGCGATAAAATTTCCATGTTAAAGACGCTCCCTAGAATTTTTGAAAAATAAAATAAATGGCATATTTTGAAGAATATACTAAATAACTTGATGAAAAATTACAGAATTTCAGAAAGCTTCTACATCATGTTCAGCAATTTTAGGTTATTCCAAATTTCAATTCTTAATGTTTACACCAATAGATACACTGCGTCCCCCCAAAACTAACCAGAACTCAGATCGAGCGTCAACCCTAATCTCAACTTCTGCGATCGGTAGTGTATACGACCGGCGATTCCCGTATCTAAATATGATTATTTATCGCGATAAAATTTCCATGTAAAAGACGCTCCCAAGAATTTTTGAAAAATAAAATAAATGGCATATTTTGAAGAATATACTAAATAACTTGATGAAAAATTACAGAATTTCAGAAAGCTTCTACATCATGTTCAGCAATTTTAGGTTATTCCAAATTTCAATTCTTAATGTTTACACCAATAGATACACTGCGTCCCCCCAAAACCAACCACAACTCAGATCAAGCGTCTATACCCTAATCTTGATTTCTGCGATCGGTAGTGTATACGACCGGCGATTCCCGTATCTAAATATGATTATTTATCGCGATAAAATTTCCATGTAAAAGACGCTCCCAAGAATTTTTGAAAAATAAAATAAATGGCATATTTTGAAGAATATACTAAATAACTTGATGAAAAATTACAGAATTTCAGAAAGCTTCTACATCATGTTCAGCAATTTTAGGTTATTCAATTCTTAATGTTTACACCAATAGATACACTGCATCCCCCCAAAACTAACCACAACTCAGATCAAGCGTCAACCCTAATCTCAATTTCTGCGATCGGTAGTGTATACGACCGGCGATTCCCGTATCTAAATATGATTATTTATCGCGATAAAATTTCCATGTAAAAGACGCTCCCAAGAATTTTTGTGCGCGAGCGTGGGCTTTTAATATATAAAAAATCGAGTGGACATAAACCGGGCAAGAAATACGGCGTTTCACCAGCTGGCCTGGCCTGGTTGGTCGCCGGGCCCGGCTCGCTTTGCATATATTTCACGTTTCAAAACCAGTAGCCATTTCGTACTGTCGCATGTGTCGTGTCGCCGCGACCGACCGACAGTGCGTGGTGCGAGAGGAACCGCTTTTTTCTCCTCTTTTCTCGGAGGTTTTTGCTCGTTTTCGACCGCCGTCCAACCAGCCCGCGCTCGTTTTGGGCATCGAACCATGCCCGCCAAAATAATACGAATACGACGCACATGAAGTGCACACTGAACAACAACTTCATATATGACAAGAATATAGTTCCATCATAAAGACTTGGTTTCATACTGCAAACTGATAGTGCTGTAGTTATGGAGAGGACAAGCTTATGTTTATATCCAACATTTGAATGTATCTGAAGTCAATAACTGATTGATCTATCTAAAAAAAACAGATCACTTCGCATAGTATGAACGGGAATGTTACTAAAACTAACACAATAATAATAACGACGTCTACTTGCTTCAAGTCACGAGACCAATCAGCTTGCGCCCAAGAAATAACAGAGATATTCAATATCCGGCATGGAAGCCTATATTCCACATGTCTTCAAACGTCCCTCCAAAAGCAAGCCATGCTTTAATCAGCGTTGTAGAGATGCAATTACCTTTAAAAACCAACATTACAAAGAATGGAGAAAAAATCCAAATGCCGAGAACCACCGCAGTTTTATCGACGCCAGACATCACTGTAAACGCGTAATTGACAGCAGCAAGGAGGAACACAACTAAAACATTAAAAGAACAAGCTCCTTTTATATCCTAGTTCGTCCAGAATATTCTGGTAGCTAAGGCTGTTAGTCAGAACTGTTCCTATTCGTCAATACCACCCTTGACCAGATGAGAGGACAAGTCCATCGCTCCTACTCCTGAAGAAACATCAGACATCTTAGCGAAGCTTTTGTCAGCCAATTCTACTGTAGACTTCCAAGGAAGTACCTACTCTGACCATACCACCATAAACGTGAACTCAAAAAATGGCAAAGGTCAAATTTCAACATCGAAATATAAAAGCATCCTCCAAATACTAAACAGGAAAAAATCTACTGGTTCTGACCAAATTCCAGCCATTGTTCTTAAACGCTGTGCCGCTGAGCTGGCACCTATTCTTTGTGAGCTCTTCAAACTATCATATCAGCGAGGCGTGTTTCCCGCTGCATGGAAGATTGGCTGCGTACAACCCATCCCTAAGAAAGGCAAAAAACCGATCCCATCAACTACAGACCTGTGGCTCTTCTCAGCGTCATGCCTAAGGTTATGGTATTAACACACAGCTCCTGAAATACCTGGACAACAATAACATCATAAATGATCGCCAGTATGGCTTCCGTAAGCATAGGTCTACAAGTGACCTCCTAACCTACGTCATTCACTTGTAGAACCGAGCAACTGAAAATCATGGCAAATCCCGTGTTGTTGCACTTGACATATTGAAAGCCTTTGATAGAATGTGTTATGAAGGACTTCCGACTGCGCCAGTGGCTGAATAGCTTTTTGAACGACTGATCTCTGTTTGTTGTAGTCGAAGGCTGTTCATCACACGTATTTTCCATGAACGCTGGTGTGCCTCAGGGATCTGTCTTATCCCCTACACTGCTGTGCATCCACGAGCTGCTGTAAATAACATCCAATCCTATCTACAACTTCGCAGACGATAGTACATTAATATCGTGGATGGAACCAGGCAAGCCACTATCATTCCAGAAGACCGTACGTCGGTAACAGCAAGATGTCTCAAACACCAACGTAAATATCAAAACAATTGTCGAATGGAGTAGCAAAGTACAGTTTAACGTACAGAAAGCTCAGGCAACAACACTGACAAGGAAGTCTCACGTTGGCTCACCAACTGTTAAAATGGCGGCCACCCAATAGTCGAGTCACCTTCCGTCAAGCTTTTGGGGATCAACAACAACAATAACGTGTCCTGGCACGACCACGCCGTCAGTATTGCTAAAACGGCATCCCAGAAGCTTGGAGTTTTGTTCCGTTATAGAAAGCTGTATACACCAGAGCAACTACTGCTGCTCTACAGGGCACAAATCCGACCATCGTTGGAGTATTGTTTCCATGTGTAGGGATGCGCTGCGGAAGACTCTCTGAAGTTTCTGGACACTATCCAGAAGAGAGCAATTAGGCTAATCGATACGCCTAACCTCACAAAGGACCTGCACAGCCTGGAACATCGAAGAAGGGTGGCCGACCTGTCCCTGTTTTACAGATTCCATCACGGAAGATGTTCGAGTGAGCTCTCCCAGATAATAACACCAAAGGCCGTCCGAACGAGGAACACTAAAGGCTCTGCTAGCTCATCCTTACCGGGTTGAGGTCCCTACTTCCCGAACCACCAGTCTCCTCTAGCATTTCTTCTTTTGAAGAACTTCGACGCTGTGGAATGAGCTGTCGGGGAATTTTCTACGGCGCCATAATAGTCAGCTTTATTCAGAGATCATCAATGATGACATAGAATGAGTCATGAATTTTAAATAAATATATAAATATATGATGTACATACATGTTTAAAAATATAATTGTATGATCGTTTGACATTACTATAACAGTAAATAGTCACATAACAACGTACACAAAAAAGAACAATAATATACATTCACAGAACGAAGTAAAAAACAGTCAAAATGAATTTGGGTCATCACAGAGGTACTCATTAATAGAGTAGTAAGCTTTTCTTAGAAGTAGTGACTTTATATTTCTTTTCAGTCTTTCAGCTTTCAGCCTTTGCGGGAAGAGATAAAAAAAATTAAATGTATCTAAGGTCGATAATTATATGTGCGCATAGTATGAACTGAAATGTCACTGCGACCATTTGAATAAACATTGCTACCAAATCCGAATGCTGAGAACTGTCCCCGGTATTTCGGATTTGATCATGTAAATATTATTATGGAAAAGTCCATAATAATAAAAATGATTAAATCATTTCTATACGAACTAAGTCATCGTGGGTTAGGAGATTAACCACCCTGTATTTCTACGAACTTATAACGAGAGAGCATTTGACAAAAGTTCGTAGAAAAACGTAATTGCAAATCCAGTGGGCTGACAAAGCGCCCACCAGCCCATGCGAGGGTAGAAAAGCAGCAGTTATATAGGCGAGCACCTGCCTCCCACTTCTTCTTTTTCATCTTCGTTTGTTATTAGAAGCTTACCTACACCCTCATGTGTCAATACATTGTAATGTGATTTTCGGAAAAGGTGACACGGGAGGGTTGGACCCAGAAATCGACCTGACCTGGCCGGATGCAGTTTCGCTTTTATTTTGGCACTTGAGTGCCGGTGAATCCGACCGTGGGGTTGGATTTCAATCGGGGCTAGACGATTGATTGAAAATGGGATTTGTTTGCGACAAAGGAAGGGCTTTTTGTCGACATGAGAACCACTAAAACGGTAAATGAAGGCAGTGCTTGAAAAAACGGAGCACTGGAGATTGAGATTGCAGCGGTACTTCCCACGCGTTAATAACAAAGTATGTGATATTTCTGACAGTTTGGCAACGTCGTACACATATATGTGTCATTTTGCACTGTGCACAGCGTACAAAATCAAAAAGATTTCTATACTTACAGAGTCTCACTCAGAGCACTAGAAAGTTCCACAGTGACCTCTCTTCTAGTCTAGGATTGCCAACAAGAACTGGGTAGGTACGCAAAACAGATCACTGCGTATAGTATGAACGGGAATGTTACTACTACTACTAAAATGAACACAATACGAACACAGTAACGACGTCTGCTTCAAGCCAGGATCTTCAGCTTGCGCCCAAGAAATAACAGAGATATTCAATATCCAGTGTAGAAGCCTATATTCCACATGTCTTCAAGCGTCCCTCCAAAAACAAGCCATGGTTGAATCAGCGTTGTAGAGATGCAGTTAGCTTTAAAAACCAACATTACAAAGAATGCAGGCAAAATCCAAATGCCGAGAACCACCGCATTGTAAACGCGTGATTGACAGCAGCAAAGAGGAACACAACCAAAAAATTAAGAACAAGCTCCTCTGATATCCTAGTTTGTCCAGAACATTCCGGTCGGTAGCTTAGGATGTTATTCAGAACCTTTCCTATTGGTCAATATCACCCTTGACCAGAGAGGACAAGTCCATCGCTTCACCTCCTAAAGAAAAATCAACAATCATAGCGAGGCTTTTCGCAGCCAATTCTACTTCCAAGGAAGTACTCTGACCACCACCATAAACGAGACCTAGAGAATGGCAGAGGTCAAATTTCAACATCGAGATGTAAAAAGCATCCTACAAAAACTAAACACGAAGAAAGCTACTGATCCTGACCAAATTCCAGCCATTGTCCTTAAACGCTGTATCGATGAGCTTGCATCTACAGTGTGGTCCAAAGAGTGTGCAACAAATGGGATTTTTTTTTATTAGCTGCACAATCAAAAATCCAATATTGCCAAAAGTTGGTGCATGTCCGATAACTAATTTAGGTGCACTTAGAATGGTTCCAAGTTCATCAGTATACGGGGTGAATCAAAAAATATAAAAATTGTACAAGAGTAAAGTACCCTTATTATCAAAAATTCAGCAAAATGTTATTAACAAAAGTTGTTTAGAATTAAGAGTTATGCCTAAATACCAAAACTTGGCCTCCTATTTGAAAAAAGTGCAATAACTCTCCCAAAATTTTTTTTTTAGTAAAACTGTTTGATACACTAATTGAAATTGAATTAATTTTGTATAACTTTATTTAAATTCAAGCATTTTTGTGAAATTTACCTGAGGTTAAAATTTTTTTGGGAATCACAAGCTAAATGTTTGTTGCAAGGATATTAAATATGGCTTTATAATTTCGGAAAAAATCTTTTTACTAAGGCAAGAGACATGTTTCCCGCTGCATAGAAGATTGGCTGCGCACTAAGCATTCCTAAGAAAAGCAAAAAAAACTGATTTCATCAACTATTTTCCTGTGGCTCTTCTTAGCATCATGTCCAAGGTTATGGAGACTGTCATTAACATACAGCTGCTGAAATGCCTGAACAACAATAACATCATAAATGATAGTCAGAATGGCTTCTGTAAGCATAGGTCTACGGGTGACCTCCTGGGCTACGTCACTCACTTGTGGAACTGAGCAATTAAAAATCATGGCGAATCCCGTGGTGGTGGATTGCTATACTTACAGAGTCACTCTCAGAGTACTAGAAAATTCCACAGTGACCTCTCTTCTGGTCTAGGACTGCCAACAAGCCTACTGGCTAGGTTAGCAAAGCACAACGAAGTAACATTGCAATGGGTGCCAGGACACTCACGTAAATCTGGCAATGCAATGGCAGATGAGCTTTGGAGGTGTCCACTAGATCTGGGAATGGGTGAAACTTCAGCAAAAGGAATATTGGGACTTCTATGACTGTATGCATGAAAAAAAATTCGTTAAACGGTCATGCCAGCAGAAGGACTGCTTTGTTTGAAAAAAAATCAGCTTCCAATAACTACTGATCTAGTCTTAGAGGACATCGTGCTTGCAGAAACATCTGAAGATAATGGGGTTATACTATTGAGTCTTCGACTGCAAACAATGTGGGAGAGGGACAGAATCAGTCTTCTTCTCCCTTGGAGGTATTCCAAGCAGAAATATACGCGATTTTAACTTGTGCCCCTCGTAATCAGGAAATTCAGGCGCATAGGAGTCCGATTACTATCCACTCTGACAGCCAGGCAGCATTGAAAGCATTGTATGCTTGTTGGTTTTGAATGACATTTCAAGACATAAGGTGTCACTTATGTGGGTGCCGAGTTATGCCTTTGGTCTTTGAACCTGTGGACACCAAATGCCTTTCCCATTCTCTCATTCACCCATTTACGTACTCCATGTGGAGTGGTAATTACGCATAAAAGAGTGCGTACGCAGCTTCTTTCAAAGTTAGTACTAATCGCATACAAGTACACTAGTAGATGATTCTGCCCTGATCGAAATTCGAAAACGCTGAACGAAAGTCCAACTGTCTGTGTTGAAGGAATGTCGTCGACTATTTGCTCCTATTGTTTCTTTAGTCATTGTTCGGTGCCAACAATGCATCTTGCGCATGTTATTTTTGACTCCAACGCTCTGGCTTGGGGACGTTACGCGGTATTAAGAATGGGATTTTCATTAACAAACCGTATACAAACACAACACGATGCACTTGTGCTTTCAACCTATACAAGGTGAAACATAATACGAGATGGAAAGTTACGTTATTCTTCGTAAAATAAAAAAGGTATTACTCCTATTTTCCTGTGATTCTGACGGTCTGATCGGTGAGAATTTTTCTCACCACGTTGCCTTCTAACTTGTAGTTTCGTATCATGTAAATTTTGTAGATTTCAATTACAAATCCGGCCGTTGTTTTGAGGTTCAGCCTCAGGTAACGAATCTCAGAAATTTTCAGACCATCAGATCTTCAAGCTCACCCTAAAAATCTAAAATCGTTATCTGGCTTCCTATCAGGACGAAAACTCGTATCATGTATATTTTGAGCATGATTATTACAAATCCGGTCGTTGTTTTGAGGTTCAGCCTCAGTGAAAAAAAATCAAAAATTTTCAGACCATCAATCTTCAAGTTCACCCAAAAAATCTAAAATCGTTATCTGGCTTCCTATCAGGACGAAAACTCGTATCGTGTATATTTTGAGAATGATTATTACAAATCCTACCGTTGTTTTGAGGTTCAGCCTCAAATAACGAAAATCAAAAATTTTCAGACCATCAGATCTTCAAACTCACCCTAAAAATCTAAAATCGTTATCTGGCTTCCTATCAGGACGAAAACTCGTATCATGTATATTTTGAAAATGATTATTACAAATCCGGTCGTTGTTTTGAGGTTCAGCCTCAGGTAAAGAAAATCAAAAATTTCAGACCATCAGATCTTCAAGCCCACCCTTAAAATCTAAAATCGTTATCTGGCTTCCTATCAGGACAAAAACTCGTATCATGTATATTTTGAGCATGATTATTACAAATGCGGTCATTGTTTTGAGGTTCAGCCTCAGGTAAAGAAAATCAAAAATTTTCAGACCATCAGATCTGCAAGTTCACTCTAAAAATCTAAAATCGTTATCTGGCTTCCTATGAGAACGAAAACTCGTATCATGTATATTTTGAGAATGATTATATTACAAATCCGGTTGTTGTTTTGAGGTTCAGCCTCAGTCAAAGAAAATCAAAGATTTTCAGACCATCAGATCTTCAAGATCACCCTAAAAATCTAAAATCGTTATCTGGCTTCCTATCAGGACGAAAACTCGTATGGTGTATAGTTTGAGGGTGCCAACTTCAAATCCGGCCATTGTTTTGAGGTGCAGCCTCAGTGAACGAAAATCAGAATGTCTTGAATGAAGGTTATGAAAAATAGTAAATCAGGAAGAAGTGATCTGGCTTCTGTCAATCTTCGCCAGATGTACCAGCGGCGTTGATTTTGGGCCACCCTGTACACACGCGTAGATAGATATCCATTCTCATCGCATTCCGACATGTCTGACGATGGTCGTGTGCATTATTCAAATGTCAGCCGACAGCCGCGGCGGCCGCCATTGTTGTGTCGGAGTCTGCGTTAGAATTTAATTAGGGGCGAATTAGCAGGACCGGAATTCGCGCGGCAGGGGCTGCACCAGGACCGGCGAGAGGGAGAGAGACGGAGAATGTGGATGCGGCGGTTGTTCGCGGAAATTCTAGATTGGCCAAAGGGTGTACGGGAATTTGCATATTGCCGGGCCGTTAGAGGTGGCGTGCGCTATAGAGGGTGGCGGGGTTGCTACCTATTGCTAGAATAAACAGACATTCATTTTAAATTCATATTGTAACATCCTGTATATAGTATTGCTTATATGTATTATTGTTGACGTTTCTTTCAAATTGTTAGGTTAGAATTTTGATGTGTAAACTTCATCGAATCATCTGGAATTTTCGGGGTGTTCTAGAATGTCACCTGAAGATCTTGAATTCCCTAGATGGTTCGATAAAGTACATATACAGGGTGAGTCAAGCTCAACGCCTCGGACTCTTGTGACCAAACGATACCACTTTTCGAAAAATCGACTTTGCGAGTGTATGTAGGTCGAGTTGGACTACATTTTAAAAATAATGACTTTTATACAGGGTGTCTAATAAAAGCGTGACATATCAAAGTTACGTTTTTTTAAATGAAATACCCTGTATATTATTGCATATTTAGATTCCCGGGTGCATTTTAGTGTGACTTTATGTATCACACATGGGACTTAAGCGAACCGTTTAGGTGCAAATCACAATTTCGGGTATAGGTAGATGTCAGAAAAAAATTGAATATCGCAGCTACTATAAATCTTAGAGGGTAGTGACTTTGCCGTGTTACTAAGCATGAAATGTGTCAGCTTACGTTAGAATTAAGGAAACTTCAATCAAAGGTAACTTGATTTTTTCAAATGGGAATGCATAATTTTTTTTATACGATCAAATGTGCAATTTGATAAGCTTTCTAATGATATGCGGTTGTAAATATCAGTCTCTGGTAGTTTTGATTTAATTTCAAATTTTGAGTAAAACCGGAGTTTTTCAATTTTCCTACCTATAAGCAACTTAGCAGGCCATAAAATATAAACAAAAAACTGTTCAGATGGAACAAAACAACTAACTTAGCAGATAGTTACGGTCGAACTAGAGTAACGGGACAAAGTTATAAAAATGGCTTACAACAAATCAATTCTAACCAGAAATAGCAGACATAACACATCTAAGGTCAAAAAGCAGTTGGAATGCGACAGAAATGGGTATTTTTCACAGCATACCGGCTACTACAATATTCTAAAGATTGACGATTCACAAAACCATTGTGAATCTTGAAATGAAACGAAATCTACCACGTAATGTTGCTGGCAGTTTAATAGCTTCAGAATAAAATTTCACATTTCATGATTTAAAAAAGTAGTAACCGATACCTCTGACTGGAGTTCTGCAAATTCTTCAATACCCATAAGGAAGATCGCCGAAAATGAAGAATAAATTAAAAATCTGCTCAAATTATTAAATATAATTTACCTGGCAGCAAAATAAAATATGATTTGTCAATATTCCTTTTTTGCGACCTTGCTAATAGATACTGAAAAATTTAAAGGACGACAGTGAGAGGTATCATTACTTTTGACTTTGACGGAAATGACTACTGTTTTATACCATTAAATGTGAAATTGCGTATGGAAGATATTAGACTGACTGTATATATAAGGCGCCGCGAGAAGCGTGGCAGTAGTTGAGTTGAGTTGTGGTTAAGAGAAGTTCAGTTGAGATAAGGTTAAGTGTTTCTGTATTGAATTGTGAAGTAAAGAAGTGAAACGTTCGTCCTGTTTGATTCCTGATGGGAAGAAAAAGAGGCCGTCGTGACAGTATTTATATTTTTAATCTGATGCTCACCAAATGAAACTTTGGAGGATTGTTGTTAAAGATTTTTAATACTTCACTTGATTTTCAAGTTACCTGACTTGTCTCGACTTGAAATCAAGTCAAGTTCAAGCCAAGTAGTTATAATTTCAAGAACTTAGCAGTTGGTCACAACTACCTGATATTTGTCAGCACCACTTGATGTCGGCGACAGCAACTTGTCTAACAGATCAACGTAGATAATAAAACAATTATTGTCGAGTGGGGATTACTAAATAAAGTACAGTTCAACGTACAGAAAGCTCAGGCAACAAAACTGACGAAGAAGTCTCATGTTGGCTTGGCAATTGTGGAAATAGAGGGTTATCTAATAGTCGAGTCACCTTCCGTCAAGCTTTTGGGGATCAACATCAACAATAACATGTCCTGGCACGACCACGTTGTCAATACGACAATAAAACGACAACCCAGAAGCTTGGAGTTTTGTTCGGCTGTAGGAAGCTGTATACACCAGAGCAAACTGCTGCTCTACAAGACACAGCTCCGACCATCGTTGGAGTATTGCTCCCCAGATGCGCTCCGAAGCACTCTCTAAAGCTTCTGGACATTATACAGAAGAGAGCAATTAGACTAATCGATTTGCCGAACCTCACAGAGGACTTCCAAAGCCTGGATCATCGAAGAAGGGTGGCTGACCTGTTTCTATTTTACAGATTCTATCACAAAAGATGTTCCAGCGAGCTCTCCCAGATAATAACACCGAATGCCGTCAGAACGAGGCACACTAGAGAGGCTCTGCGAGCTTATCCTTACCAGGTCGATGTCCCTACTCCCCAAACCAGTCTCCTCCAGCATTCCTTCTTTTGGAGAACATCGACGCTGTGGAATGAGCTACCGGGGAATTTGTTTCCCGACGGCTACAACCTGCAGTGTTTCAAATCTAATGTGCACAGACATTTATCCTCTCGCAGCGCTTCTACAGAGCCTTAGGCTTTCAGCCTTTGCGGGAGACTAACCATAAAAAATAAGCCTTTAAGTCATTTGTTATTCAGGATCTAAGACACATAGAGCTTCTAACAGCATTGTCGCCTAGTCAATTTCGGGTTTTTATAACAGTGAGGACTGCTCTAGAAAAATATCTTTCAATGGGAGCTAAAGACAGCACGGTCAAAAAATATCTCACCATTGTGGCGAAGTTTGGAGAAATTTTTTCGTGTCTGTTTCACAGCTATAAAGTATTCTCAGTACTGCCATCTCGTGAATAAGGTAAGGATTTGTGAATTTCATAACGCCAAGTCATTTCATTCTTCTGAGTGATGAAAAATTCAGATTTTGCGCAACATAAAGTGCATACTGTTTATTTTTAAATCTATTTCTTACTATTTGGGCCTCCTCGATAGTGAAGCAGTTTATAATCCTTTTCTTTTTCTCACTACTATCTTTTTTTCTTGAATTGGTTCTTCGTCTGATACTATACTGTATTCACAGCCAAGCTAGACCAAATGAAAACAAGCCCGCGTGCGTGATCGGCTCGTGTCGGTGGGGTCACTTTAGTCCAGTACATTATGTGTAAATTATGTGTTATAATCTGGCAAGTCAAAATCTCCAAGGCTGACTGGAAAGTAGATCCAAATATGCAATGTCAAGTGTTCATTGCCTAATGATCATTTCAAACTGGCAACTGGCTACTTTTGAGTTGCAATGGGCTCATAGGGCAACTCTTTTGAATAGTCATATAAAATTTCATAATTGCACTGGATTATAGCTGGCGCGTTCGGAGACGTTAGCCGACAGTGACCACGCGAATGTTGCATGCGACTGTTTATTTGGAGTCTATCTTGGGATTGAATATACTTTAGCTATAGTTACAATCGAACATGAAATTTTACACAGTTTGTATACAGGAAAAAATAGAAAATTTCGCAAATGTAGAGGCAAGAAGAGTTTAAGTACCTGAGTATATAGTTTTACAGTAAACAGAAATAACAAGTAGCTACTTAATTTTTGAAATAAATGTTTTATCTTCGTTAAGCTGTTTTTCTTTTTCCCACCATAATGAGGAATCATTAATTACCTTTTTTACAAAACTCAGAGCAGTTAAGTAATAGTGAGGCGGCATAATCAGAGCATGACCATATTTTTGCAGGCTGCGTGATGACGTAGAATGCACTCAAGTAATATTGAGTAGCTTGAAACTACTTCATCCCAAGTCAAGTAGTAACAATTGAAAATCAAGTTAAGTAGTCAGCCTCTAAAATACTTGGTTTTCCAGACAAGACAAGTAATGTCTAAAAGCTTCAAGCTATTTGACTTGACGAATCGCTAGTTATTCTATAGCACCAGTTTTGTGAATTTCTGATATATGTTCAGACTCTGTAATATCGATTTTCGCGCCATAATCTGCAGATTGATTCCTCAGCATTGTTTATGAGCTATTTAATCGATCTGGTTCAAGCAATCACCAAACCTCTGCGTTTGATTTACAACCGAAAACAATTCCAACTTACACGATAAAAATAGACACGAACCGATGTCGAAGAAGAGATTCCCGCTTATCGGGCGCATTTTTTTAATTGATAAAGTTGTAATTAAGATTAATGGTGTTTCTCTCCCGGCGTGATTAAGATAAGCCGGACGATTTCGGATTCAAATGGTGTCCATTTCGGAAAGACATGCTCGGAATGACTCGATTAATTTTTTCGGTCTAACGATTTTTGGCCGGCCATAATAAATCGACCGTGATAGTTTAAACTTACCTAATTATGAGGTCTAATTAATTAACTTGTGTTGATAATCTCGATAAGGTATATAGGGTGTCCTCTAATAAATGATGGATAGGAAAAATTGAGATTCTTTGTGTAAAAAATATTGATATTTGACTGAACTTACGTCACTGCAAAAAGGTGATAAACGACATACAGGGTGTCAACGATGTAAGTATCATTTCGTTTCTGCTTAAAAATCTATCAAGCGGATGACGTAACGACATGAAATTAGGAAAACAGGGTTTTTTCGAGATAAGAATTTCAAATTCGTTTTTGGATCCCATAGTTTTGGATGCATCAGCTACAATTCTACATAGCATATGATCAACTAGATATAACTGAGAGTGAAAAGTAATACTTGTGTATATTTTAGGGCCGGTTGTAGAATGCAAGCTTAAGCTTTGGCTTAACGTAAGCCGACGTTAAACCACGTCAGTGGCAAAATGTCCATTGTACAATGCTGGCTTAACCCCCCACTCCAAGCTTAACACGAGCTTACGTAAGCCGATGCTCAACGCGAGCTTAGCTGAGGTTTAAACCTAACCTGATATAAAAATGACATGATTTGTCAAGGATGAACCTTCAAATTGCTTGTCACTTTATTAGGTCAATTTTTTTGGAAGATTTGTGCCTAATTTAACAAAGACAGCGAATGAAAGAACAGAGGCAAAAACGGTCGTTGCCAAAATTTGACACAAACTGTCATAAGTGCCTAACCAAAAAAGGTAATTTTCCAGATCATTATGTCAGTACGTATTGCTTCATTGATACCAACTGTAGTGAATTTCATTATCAACCAGGTTTAACTAAGCCGACGATTGTACAACGGGTGTCGACTTTAAGCCTGAGCTTAGCTAAGCTTAAGCTTAACAAAGCTCGTGCTAAACCCGCATTTGTACAACCGGCCCTTAAGGGAATAACTTTGCGTGTATATGACAGGGTCTCACATTTTTGAATATTTAGGTATAGCTTATCAAGACTACACCATTGATACAGAATTGATAGGTCATTCCGAAGTAAAAGGCAATCAGTAAAGGTAACACTCCTCGTCATTATCTTTAAATCATCTGCATATAGCAAGAGATTATAATGGAGTTTGGTAGAGATAAAGTTCATGAAAATGGTAAATAGTATCGGACCACAGATTCTTGAGGAACGCCAGACGTAGCTGCTACATCGACAGACTTAAAACCACGATATTTAACAGAAAGTTTTCTACTTAACAGATAAGATTTGAGAAAAAGGAAAAACTTAGGAGTAAGGCCGCAGTTTATAAGCTTTTGTATTGCAGACGAGACGAGGTAACTTTCTGTAACTATCAGTGACGCTATTCTTCAGGCGTCAGATGTCATTGAACCAAATTGGACGGTGGTACTCCGACGGAACCAGTCCCGCGGCTAGCTGATTCTCTGGTACCATCATCACACAGACCCAGCTGAAAACCCTCTCGTACCGAGAGGAGCATCTATCATCATCATCATCATCAGCACACAGAGAGAGATATACACAACAGTATATTTACTGGCGTAATCACGAGCAGCGGTCCCAGCGGTTTCTGACCGGTGGTACCGTGCTGACCGCGGTGCCACTTGCTTGGTCGACTGGCACAAATCGTGATCTTAACATTGGTATCAATGCCGATGCACGCCGAGTCTCCGCTTTTTATCGGGGGGTAACCGACGTGCGAGTACCCGAGGAATCTAATTCCGATTCCAGCCGTCGGGTCGTACCTAAGATAGGATTCCGAAGTGTCTGGATCTTTTCAGAAAATCTCGCATTTGAGGTAAAAATAGATTAAAACAAAAAAAATTTAAAAAAAAGGTTTTATTTAAATGCTCTAAAAAGAAAAAGAGAAAATTTTCTTTTAAAATGTTGAATATCAAGTTATAGACCATTATACACAATTTATATGATCATAAAAGCTGTTCTTAGACAGATATTCAGGTGCATATTACAAAATATGGTTCTGGCTTTTTCTATCCGGCATCTGATCTCTCGTGAGTGATCCTATTCTTGGTTTAGGTTTAAATTCAAGTAGAAAAAGAGTTCATATAAATACGTGTCCTAAAGAGTCTGGATTCAGGGTGTTAAAGCTTGGAAAAAAACTAAAAAGATCTCTGAAATGTGGTGATTCTGTGCTTAGACCTCAAGTAAGCTGGCAAGTCCCTGTCCAAAATATGTTTTACTGAGCGCAGAACATTAACCTTGAAAGTATTTTGGTTGGTCAGCTACTCTAACTGCTTTATGTGAACTGGAACTGTGTCATCTTTGCGAAGAATGTTTATAAAAGGACAGATGTTTTAAATTTTTTGGAGCTTATAAGCACAAAAGGCCCTAATGCCATAAGCAATATATGCGTCGATTATGATTTAAGATTTATGTGAAAATGTTACAATGCAAAACATTGGTCTTCTTTCTCTAGAAACTTATATCGCCCTTTTAACTCAAGGTTATCACAACCCAACACCAAAAATAAGTTTCAGATTATTATTTATCTTCAAACGACATCTTTTCCATCAGTCAGGTAATCCCTCAAGTAAGGGATGTCAAGGTCTCTCTGAAGGGTTTCGTTAGGAACATACCATGGGGCGTTAGTACGCAATGTCCTGCTCTGCAGAACCTGCAGGTTTCGCATGTGCGTTTTGGCGAGGAAACACCAAGACGCACATGCGTAGGTAATTGCTGGTCTAATAGACATCTTGTAAAGTCAAATTTTATTCACCCAACTCAATTTTGAAGTTCTACATAACATAAGGTAGAGTTGACGAAACGTAATTTCGAATTTTGTTTTTAACGCTTGAGTGTGTTTCTGCCAAGTCATCCCGTTGTCGAGGGTAATTCAGCAGAATTTTCCCATGGAACACTAGCACCGTTCATTGAGACCTCTAACGGGGCACCACGACGTTTTTTGGTACAATATGTAGCCTGCGTTTTCGAATGATTAATTTTGATGAGCCACCGATCCGCCCACTCCAAACTTCATCCACCGCGAGCTGCAACGCATCGCGGACTAGATTTCCAGTCCGCGACTGAGCTACAATCGCAGTGTCGTCAGCGTAAAGATAGACTTCACAGTTGCGGGGGCAAGGGACATCGTGTATAAAAAGTGAATAAAGGATTGACCCAAGGTCCGAACCCTGGGGACTCCGGCCTTTATAGACCGTAATGTCGAAACAACGCTACGATAGTGTTGAAATAATATTATTAGTTTCATTGTGTGTAGATCCTCTCATCATCATCATAGTCACAATGTCTTAACAGACATGTTGCGAACTCGTAAAATGCATTAAGTCGGAGTTACAGTACCTATTGTCGACACGAATATTATCAATAGTTTTGAAAACTGCAGCTCGGCGCCATCGTTCGCGATTTACTGTCAGTTCAGTGACGCTCTTGATACTCATATCCAGCAACTGTTTCGTCGTATCCACCCAGCGTGTAGGGGAACGGCCACCGCGCCGCCCACTCGGACCATGACTCTGAACTACAAGTTTCTCCAAATTATCGCTTCTGTGAATATGTCCGTAGGCATTTTCGTCGACACAATGGAGGATAGTCTCTTTGGATTACCGAGCTCATCCAGTATGGAAACTTTAGTTCGATGGGCGGTATAAGGTATAAGGTATAAGGTATAAGGGACTGTCAGCATTCTCCTCTACGTCCACATTTCAAAAGCAGCTATGCGAGCTCGATCTGCCTTTTTAACAGTCCAAGTTTCCGAGGCTTACAAAAATATGGAGAACACAAGAGACTGAACCAGATCCTCTAACTTCGTACACGTTCAGTATAAATATCTTTTAACTGTCTTTGTACACAGACTTGTAACAACCAATAAACTTGCATATCTTGTCAATAAGCTTATACCACGTGGAGACATCGTTTCTAGAAATTTAAGACATAACCATCTCCTTACTATACCTAGTCATAACACGTCGTCATATCAGAAATCTTTTATTTATAATGCTGTGAAACATTACAATAACATCAATCAAGGTTCAAAGGCTAGAAACCTATTATCTTTCAAAAAGTATGTCAAAAGTGAGTTGTTAAGAACTTTATGAATAGTACCACATTCTTAACTTCCATCTTTGTTATTAAGAGTAGGTATTATGTACTGCTATCTTCATCATTTTTTTATCATTATATGTACAAATTATAATTTTTTCTAAATGTATGTAAATTTTCACACACTCCTTCACGAGGTTAAGTGGTAGAGTAGCCATTTGGCTAAACTTCGCCTCATGTTGGAGAATCAATAAAGACATTTTATTATTATTATCAAAAATAGTTTTCGTTTAACTGGACGTCTACCAGCCGTCTGGCAAACGCGATTACAATACAATGTCCACACGTGAACTTGACCGTTCGGTTCGTTTTTCATGCTACGTTACCCGCTAAATATGAACCGACCGACCGCCACACAATAACCGCTTTGTCATGTTGCACTTTGTTAATTCTATTTCGAAGCGTAAACATTCAAATGCTAATCACTCGCCGTCGCCGCCGCGCGCCGATGTCACCCGATAATGAAACCGACTCGCCCATTTATACGTCTTTCTGCGGCGATTAGTGTCTTATAAGGCGCTCCAATAAAATTCTTCTATCATAACTGTCGACCATTAATTCCTGCTAATAAAGCGTTCGTTTCGTAAAACGAAGAACTGGAAAGCGAATATATAACTTGAACCTTGGTATCGTCACTGTAGCGATGTAAACTTTAGTTACTCTGAAGGACTTTTGTAACCAGAACTGAAACTTTATTGATGATTTAAATCTTTTTTTGATTTAAATATTTTTTCGATTTAAATCGTTTTATCCAAAATCTTTTGCCAGTTTAGTGAGTTATGATTTGCGATTTAAATATTTTTCGACAAAGATATTGGAACTAAAAGATTTACATTTATTTGCTATTCAGCATAGGTACATGATTTTAAATCATTTTTTGATTCAAAATCAGTTGCTAATTTTTTAAGATACTTTTTGATTTAAATATCATTTTTTGATGTAAAATCATTTGCTAATTATTTAAAATACATTTTGATGTGAATCTCTTCACGATTTTAAATCATGTTACTCGATAGAGTGTAGATACTTACTTAATAAGTACTAAGTTTGTTATGTTACTTATCCTGTTACCGCAATGTCACCTGACATATTTTTTACAAACTTGTTTGTAGAATAATATTTAAATGTTTTCAGTTTTATTTTATTTTCAAGCTTATGTAGTAGGACTAGTAGGGAATGATATTTGAGAAAGGATTTTTAATAATTGAAATGATTTACAGTTCAAAAACGATTTAAATCATAAAAAAGGATTTATATCATGACAATAACGGTTAAAGTCATATTATGATTTTTTATTTAAATCAATTTCTTCCTCAAATGGATTTAAGATTTAAATACTTTTTTAAAATTATAAACATGTGTCATTTAAATCTTTTTGAAAAGGATTTGTTTCAGCTCTTCATGTAACGATTCGTTACTTTCCACTTCAGGACTCGTTACTCTGAATTCGTTACTCGTTACTTCAGTTACTTTTTAGATACGTATGTTCAAGAGTTTACTTTAAATGGTTGATTACGCTACTTTTGACTTAATTTAATTATTTTGTAGAACATTGAGATCGGCAAGTATATTTAGGAGGTATCTATGATACAAAGATGGATATTTTATTAAAAAAAAAGTATGTTTGAACACACTTCCTAGAAAATAAACACAACAAAACAAACAAAACTGATAGGACAAAAATCAAACTAAAACCTACTTAAAGCACCACTATCGATAATGTGTTTGTGTATGTGTTGTGTATCTTGAATAGTGTGTACCATTCCCAGTCCAATACGCTCTGGTGCATTCCTGGGATTTACTGGTTGCGGACGTCGTGGCGTTATTGTAGTGACTGTCTGGTCAAACAGCAACCAGAAAAGGAGTTCGTCAGGGATGCGTATTATCTCCGATGTTATTTAACATTTACTCTGAATTTGTGATGAGACAGGTATTGGACAACTGGAACGGCGGTATAACTATTGGCGGAAACAAAATATCTAACTTAAGATTTGCTGACAATACAACCCTTATTGCTGCTTCTCAGGAAGAACTAGTAGCTCTATTAAACGTTTTAGAACAACACAGTGCAGCATATGGTCTTTGTATTAACTACAACAAGACCAAGGTTATTATCGTAGATAGAGAGCATGATAATCATCGAGAAATAAAGTCAATAGGCCGTTGTGAAGTAGTTCAAAGTTTTGTGTACCTCGGTTCTTTGATCGACAATTCAGGTAGCTGTGAGAATGAGATTCGACGGCGCATTCAACAGGCACGGGTGGCCATGACAAAGCTTACTAAAATATGGCGTGACGATAACATCACTAAAGCTAGCAAAATGTCGCTGGTTCAGTCTCTTGTGTTCTCCATATTTTTGTATGCCTCGGAAAGTTGGACTGTTAAAAAGTCAGATCGAGCTCGCATAGATGCTTTTGAAATGTGGACGTCGAGGAGAATGCTGAGAATTCCTTATACCGCCCATCGAACTAATGTTTCCATATTGAATGAGGTCGGTAATCCAAAGAGACTATCCTCCATTGTGTCGATGAGAATGCTTACATTCTTCGGACATATTCACAGAAGCGATAATATGGAGAAACTTGTAGTTCAATGTCACGCCCCGAGTAGGTGGCGTCATGGCCGTTCCCCCACACGCTGGGTGGATATGACAAAACAGTTGTTGGATATAAGTATCAAGAGCGCCACTAAACTGACAGTAAATCGCGAACGATGGCGAGCTACAGTTCTCAAAACTATTAGGTAATAATATTCGTGTCGGCAATACTCTAGCTCCGACTTAATGCATTTTACGAGTTCACAACATGTCTGTTAAGACATTGTGACTATCATGATGACACGTTGATGTTCTGAAAGTGATATATGCTGTTATTGCTATTACCTGCTAATATTGCTGAAAAGCACCGTATGCTGACAAAAATCAGTATTTTACATCAATAGCTTGACCCGAGCGCCAAATAAGGAAGGCTCACGCAGGCTTCTAAACGAAGGAAAAAAGAGGGCAAGAAACGAGCTCTGTCGACGTTTAAAATGTAAAAGGACTCCTGGCGAATTGTGAAATCCTCTCCTTTTAATTGAAAAACTCCGATAATTGGATCTCTAGGGGCGAAGTAGCTTTTAATCAGGCATTCTTCTCCAACGACTGCCGGTGTAATGGTCGGCTGTACGGAATTCTTCCGGCGACTACGAAAAAAATTATTTAAATATGTAAAAATAATCCGCAGACAGCTGATTACCGAAGGCAGGACAGGCAGTATAGTTGCAGTGTTGCTCCATGTGCACTTACACTGCTCAACAATGTTATCACATACAGAGCAGGCACTTGACGTGCACTATATGCAACTATAATGCTCAACAATATCACTATACGTTTTCCAGCTGTAGTTTCTAAAGCGTCAAGTGATAATTCAAAACGTTCAAGTTAATTTTCCAACTCGTCAATTGTAAATTCAAACTGACAAGTATAAATTACACCTGAACAGAATTACCACTTGACGCTTTAGAAACACAGCTGGAAGAAGTGTAGACAGAACAGAATATTGATACGCACTGCACTATCTCAACAATATTGAATTAGATGATTCTAAATTTTATATTATTTATTGGTCGACAACAAACTGTTCACAGCTGTTTCTTTAGATTTTATACTACGCTATTTTCTCTTTGAAGAAAACTGTCGAAGCATAGGACTTAAAAGAAGAATAGTTTATTGAAGCTATACCGAACAAGTTGTTTTTAATGATGGTAATGAGTAGAGTAAATTAGTATACCATGTTCTTCTTGAATTACATTAAATACGTCTAGACCGAAATGTCAAGGCAACTCAACTGGCTACAACAACATTCCCAGACCTTAGAACACTTATCCAATGTTTTGTGGATAATTTGAGAAGATATACTCAGAACTTTATCAATAATTTGATAAGATTTACAAGGACACGAGGTTTCGCCCCGACAGAAAGCCAAATAAAGATTTTCAATTTTTTTTAGTTAAACGTGAGAATCGCGAGATCCGAAATTTTCGACTTTCTTTAAACGACACTGAATCTTAAAACTATGGCTGGATTTGTAATTAGCACCCTCAAATTATCAAGGAGACGAGGTTTCGTCCTGATATACAGCCAAATAAAGATTTTCAATTTTTTAGTTAAACGTGAGTATCGGGGGTTCCGCAATTTTCGACTTTGTTTAAACGACACTTCAGTGACTTGAAACTATGGATGGATTTGGGATTAGCGCCCTCAAATTATCCAGGATACGAGGTTTCGTCCCGACAGAAAGCCAAATATAGATTTTCATTTTTTTTTTTAGTTAAACGTGAGAATCGCGAGATCCGAAATTTTCGACTTTCTTTAAACAAGACTGAATCTTGAAACTGGGCTGGATTTGTAATTAGCACCCTCAAATTATCCGGGATACGAGGTTTCGTCCCGACAGAAAGCCAAATAAAGATTTTCAATTTTCTTAGTTAAACGTGAGTATCGGGGGTTCCGAAATTTTCGACTTTGTTTAAACGACACTTCAGTGACTTGAAACTATGGATGGATTTGTAATTAGCACCCTCAAATTATCAAGGAGACGAGGTTTCGTCCTGATATACAGCCAAATAAAGATTTTCAATTTTTTAGTTAAACGTGAGTATCGGGGGTTCCGCAATTTTCGACTTTGTTTAAACGACACTTCAGTGACTTGAAACTATGGCTGGATTTGTAATTAGCACCCTCAAATTATCAAGGAGACGAGGTTTCGTCCTGATATACAGCCAAATAAAGATTTTCAATTTTTTAGTTAAACGTGAGTATCGGGGGTTCCGCAATTTTCGACTTTGTTTAAACGACACTTCAGTGACTTGAAACTATGGATGGATTTGGGATTAGCGCCCTCAAATTATCCAGGATACGAGGTTTCGTCCCGACAGAAAGCCAAATATAGATTTTCATTTTTTTTTTTAGTTAAACGTGAGAATCGCGAGATCCGAAATTTTCGACTTTCTTTAAACAAGACTGAATCTTGAAACTGGGCTGGATTTGTAATTAGCACCCTCAAATTATCCGGGATACGAGGTTTCGTCCCGACAGAAAGCCAAATAAAGATTTTCAATTTTCTTAGTTAAACGTGAGTATCGGGGGTTCCGAAATTTTCGACTTTGTTTAAACGACACTTCAGTGACTTGAAACTATGGATGGATTTGTAATTAGCGCCCTCAAATTATCCAGGGTACGAGGTTTCGTCCCGACAGAAAGCCAAATATAGATTTTCAATTTTTTTTTTGTTAAACGTGAGAATCGCGAGATCCGAAATTTTCGACTTTCTTTAAACAAGACTGAATCTTGAAACTGGGGCTGGATTTGTAATTAGCACCCTCAAATTATCCGGGATACGAGGTTTCGTCCCGACAGAAAGCCAAATAAAGATTTTCAATTTTCTTAGTTAAACGTGAGTATCGGGGGTTCCGAAATTTTCGACTTTGTTTAAACGACACTTCAGTGACTTGAAACTATGGATGGATTTGTAATTAGCACCCTCAAATTATCAAGGAGACGAGGTTTCGTCCTGATATACAGCCAAATAAAGATTTTCAATTTTTTAGTTAAACGTGAGTATCGGGGGTTCCGCAATTTTCGACTTTGTTTAAACGACACTTCAGTGACTTGAAACTATGGCTGGATTTGTAATTAGCACCCTCAAATTATCAAGGAGACGAGGTTTCGTCCTGATATACAGCCAAATAAAGATTTTCAATTTTTTAGTTAAACGTGAGTATCGGGGGTTCCGCAATTTTCGACTTTGTTTAAACGACACTTCAGTGACTTGAAACTATGGATGGATTTGGGATTAGCGCCCTCAAATTATCCAGGATACGAGGTTTCGTCCCGACAGAAAGCCAAATATAGATTTTCATTTTTTTTTTTTAGTTAAACGTGAGAATCGCGAGATCCGAAATTTTCGACTTTCTTTAAACAAGACTGAATCTTGAAACTGGGCTGGATTTGTAATTAGCACCCTCAAATTATCCGGGATACGAGGTTTCGTCCCGACAGAAAGCCAAATAAAGATTTTCAATTTTCTTAGTTAAACGTGAGTATCGGGGGTTCCGAAATTTTCGACTTTGTTTAAACGACACTTCAGTGACTTGAAACTATGGATGGATTTGTAATTAGCGCCCTCAAATTATCCAGGGTACGAGGTTTCGTCCCGACAGAAAGCCAAATATAGATTTTCAATTTTTTTTTTGTTAAACGTGAGAATCGCGAGATCCGAAATTTTCGACTTTCTTTAAACAAGACTGAATCTTGAAACTGGGGCTGGATTTGTAATTAGCACCCTCAAATTATCCGGGATACGAGGTTTCGTCCCGACAGAAAGCCAAATAAAGATTTTCAATTTTCTTAGTTAAACGTGAGTATCGGGGGTTCCGAAATTTTCGACTTTGTTTAAACGACACTTCAGTGACTTGAAACTATGGATGGATTTGTAATTAGCACCCTCAAATTATCAAGGAGACGAGGTTTCGTCCTGATATACAGCCAAATAAAGATTTTCAATTTTTTAGTTAAACGTGAGTATCGGGGGTTCCGCAATTTTCGACTTTGTTTAAACGACACTTCAGTGACTTGAAACTATGGCTGGATTTGTAATTAGCACCCTCAAATTATCAAGGAGACGAGGTTTCGTCCTGATATACAGCCAAATAAAGATTTTCAATTTTTTAGTTAAACGTGAGTATCGGGGGTTCCGCAATTTTCGACTTTGTTTAAACGACACTTCAGTGACTTGAAACTATGGATGGATTTGGGATTAGCGCCCTCAAATTATCCAGGATACGAGGTTTCGTCCCGACAGAAAGCCAAATATAGATTTTCATTTTTTTTTTTAGTTAAACGTGAGAATCGCGAGATCCGAAATTTTCGACTTTCTTTAAACAAGACTGAATCTTGAAACTGGGCTGGATTTGTAATTAGCACCCTCAAATTATCCGGGATACGAGGTTTCGTCCCGACAGAAAGCCAAATAAAGATTTTCAATTTTCTTAGTTAAACGTGAGTATCGGGGGTTCCGAAATTTTCGACTTTGTTTAAACGACACTTCAGTGACTTGAAACTATGGATGGATTTGTAATTAGCGCCCTCAAATTATCCAGGGTACGAGGTTTCGTCCCGACAGAAAGCCAAATATAGATTTTCAATTTTTTTTTTGTTAAACGTGAGAATCGCGAGATCCGAAATTTTCGACTTTCTTTAAACAAGACTGAATCTTGAAACTGGGGCTGGATTTGTAATTAGCACCCTCAAATTATCCGGGATACGAGGTTTCGTCCCGACAGAAAGCCAAATAAAGATTTTCAATTTTTTAGTTAAACGTGAGTATCGGGGGTTCCGAAATTTTCGACTTTGTTTAAACGACACTTCAGTGACTTGAAACTATGGATGGATTTGGGATTAGCGCCCTCAAATTATCCAGGATACGAGGTTTCGTCCCGACAGAAAGCCAAATATAGATTTTCATTTTTTTTTTTAGTTAAACGTGAGAATCGCGAGATCCGAAATTTTCGACTTTCTTTAAACAAGACTGAATCTTGAAACTGGGGCTGGATTTGTAATTAGCACCCTCAAATTATCCGAGATACGAGGTTTCGTCCCGACAGAAAGCCAAATAAAGATTTTCAATTTTTTAGTTAAACGTGAGTATCGGGGGTTCCGAAATTTTCGACTTTGTTTAAACGACACTTCAGTGACTTGAAACTATGGATGGATTTGGGATTAGCGCCCTCAAATTATCCAGGATACGAGGTTTCGTCCCGACAGAAAGCCAAATATAGATTTTCATTTTTTTTTTAGTTAAACGTGAGAATCGCGAGATCCGAAATTTTCGACTTTCTTTAAACAAGACTGAATCTTGAAACTGGGGCTGGATTTGTAATTAGCACCCTCAAATTATCCGGGATACGAGGTTTCGTCCCGACAGAAAGCCAAATAAAGATTTTCAATTTTCTTAGTTAAACGTGAGTATCGGGGGTTCCGAAATTTTCGACTTTGTTTAAACGACACTTCAGTGACTTGAAACTATGGATGGATTTGTAATTAGCGCCCTCAAATTATCCAGGGTACGAGGTTTCGTCCCGACAGAAAGCCAAATATAGATTTTCAATTTTTTTTTTAGTTAAACGTGAGAATCGCGAGATCCGAAATTTTCGACTTTCTTTAAACAAGACTGAATCTTGAAACTGGGGCTGGATTTGTAATTAGCACCCTTAAATTATCCGGGATACGAGGTTTCGTCCCGACAGAAAGCCAAATAAAGATTTTCAATTTTTTTTAGTTAAACGTGAGAATCGCGAGATCCGAAATTTTCGACTTTCTTTAAACATGACCGAATCTTGAAACTGGGGCTGGATTTGTAATTAGCACCCTCAAATTATCCGGGATACGAGGTTTCGTCCTGATAGAAAGCCAAATAAAGATTTTCAATTTTTTTAAAGGTGAGGATCGGGAGCTCCGAAATTTTGGACTTTCTTTAAACAAGCCTGAATCTTGAAACTAGGGCTGGATTTGTAATTAGCACCATCAAATTATCCGGGATACGAGGTTTCGTCCTGATAGAAAGCCAAATAAAGATTTTCAATTTTTTTTAGTTAAACGTGAGAATCGCGAGATCCGAAATTTTCGACTTTCTTTAAACAAGACCGAATCTTGAAACTGGGGCTGGATTTGTAATTAGCACCCTCAAATTATCCGGGATACGAGGTTTCGTCCTGCTAGAAAGCCAAATAAAGATTTTCAATTTTCTTAGTTAAACGTGAGTATCGGGGGTTCCGAAATTTTCGACTTTGTTTAAACGACACTTCAGTGACTTGAAACTATGGATGGATTTGGGATTAGCGCCCTCAAATTATCCAGGATACGAGGTTTCGTCCCGACAGAAAGCCAAATATAGATTTTCATTTTTTTTTTTTAGTTAAACGTGAGAATCGCGAGATCCGAAATTTTCGACTTTCTTTAAACAAGACTGAATCTTGAAACTGGGGCTGGATTTGTAATTAGCACCCTCAAATTATCCGAGATACGAGGTTTCGTCCCGACAGAAAGCCAAATAAAGATTTTCAATTTTTTAGTTAAACGTGAGTATCGGGGGTTCCGAAATTTTCGACTTTGTTTAAACGACACTTCAGTGACTTGAAACTATGGATGGATTTGGGATTAGCGCCCTCAAATTATCCAGGATACGAGGTTTCGTCCCGACAGAAAGCCAAATATAGATTTTCATTTTTTTTTTAGTTAAACGTGAGAATCGCGAGATCCGAAATTTTCGACTTTCTTTAAACAAGACTGAATCTTGAAACTGGGGCTGGATTTGTAATTAGCACCCTCAAATTATCCGGGATACGAGGTTTCGTCCCGACAGAAAGCCAAATAAAGATTTTCAATTTTCTTAGTTAAACGTGAGTATCGGGGGTTCCGAAATTTTCGACTTTGTTTAAACGACACTTCAGTGACTTGAAACTATGGATGGATTTGGGATTAGCGCCCTCAAATTATCCAGGATACGAGGTTTCGTCCCGACAGAAAGCCAAATATAGATTTTCAATTTTTTTTTTAGTTAAACGTGAGAATCGCGAGATCCGAAATTTTCGACTTTCTTTAAACAAGACTGAATCTTGAAACTGGGGCTGGATTTGTAATTAGCACCCTTAAATTATCCGGGATACGAGGTTTCGTCCCGACAGAAAGCCAAATAAAGATTTTCAATTTTTTTTAGTTAAACGTGAGAATCGCGAGATCCGAAATTTTCGACTTTCTTTAAACATGACCGAATCTTGAAACTGGGGCTGGATTTGTAATTAGCACCCTCAAATTATCCGGGATACGAGGTTTCGTCCTGATAGAAAGCCAAATAAAGATTTTCAATTTTTTTAAAGGTGAGGATCGGGAGCTCCGAAATTTTGGACTTTCTTTAAACAAGCCTGAATCTTGAAACTAGGGCTGGATTTGTAATTAGCACCATCAAATTATCCGAGATACGAGGTTTCGTCCTGATAGAAAGCCAAATAAAGATTTTCAATTTTTTTTAGTTAAACGTGAGAATCGCGAGATCCGAAATTTTCGACTTTCTTTAAACAAGACCGAATCTTGAAACTGGGGCTGGATTTGTAATTAGCACCCTCAAATTATCCGGGATACGAGGTTTCGTCCTGCTAGAAAGCCAAATAAAGATTTTCAATTTTCTTAGTTAAACGTGAGTATCGGGGGTTCCGAAATTTTCGACTTTGTTTAAACGACAATTCAGTGACTTGAAACTATGGATGGATCTATAATTAGCGCCCTCAAATTATCCAGGATACGAGGTTTCGTCCCGACAGAAAGCCAAATATAGATTTTCAATTTTTTTTTTAGTTAAACGTAAGAATCGCGAGATCCGAAATTTTCGACTTTCTTTAAACGCCACTGAGTCTCAAAACTGCGGATGGATTTGAATTTAGCGGCCTCAAATTATCCAGGACACGAGGTTCCGTCCTGATAAAAATCCAAATAAAGGCTTTCAATGTTTATAGTTAAACGTGAAGATTCCAAATTTATTCACCGAATGGCAAAACTGCGACTGGATTTGTAATCAGGACGGTTTCATACCTATAGGACACCAAATAAAGGTTTCCAACCAATAAGGGTCACTCTAAGCTCACTTAACCATTGGTGGCTTTCGAGATCTATTCTCGATAATAATGTTAGATAAGAAATCTTAAAAAAAATACGCAGCTAAATACGAATGTATCAAGTACAGACACAGGAAGATCTTCAACTTTTATTATGTAAACTTGTTAATATCAATTCAATAATAAATTAAACGCAGAATGAATATTCGTTTCCCACGGACTTCATGATCGACTAAACGTTTTTCTACGTAAAACGTAGATGGTTCAAACGACCTTACTGCCCATAAGGCAATTTAATAAAATATGGATGAGCTATTCTAATATTAAACAGGCAATTTATGAAAGAGCAACCTTTAATTGAATTTCTTTTTGATGACCGTGTTGATGCATCTCGAGGTGCACCTAGCGGAATGCTAATTGAAAATAAAATTGGATTCGGCTGATCCTCCACTTCCTGTACAGCTGAAAGTGTTTATGTCGCCTTGCCAAGTCTTACATTAGGAATACTCGTGTATCGTAGATAATATACACACACGGGATTCAACCATTCTTTTTCCCGGTAGGTCTTTATAAATAGCCTTAATAACATAGATATCTACTTTATACTTCTTTTTCTGATATAATACTCCAATTATTGCTTCAAGCGTCAGATTAAAAAGTATCGTTGATAGAGGGTCGCCTTGCCTGAGTCCTTTCTCACTTCAAATTCCTGTGACTCACTTCCCATCCATGTAATTTTAGAAAAGAAAAATCAAGACAAATGGAACCATATTTAATAACGAACACCAACGTATAGCATACGCAGATGACTTAACACTAGTAGCAAGAACAAACAAAGAACTAGAGAAAATTACGGCAAGGATAGCTGCGGAAGCAAGGAGATTTGGGATAGAGATAAGTCAAAGTATGTATGTATGTATAAGTATGATCATGGAGCAAATGGGAAAAACTTCCGATGATCAGCCGAACCTAACTTTTATGGCCAACAACATCAAATACGCTTTTAAAAGAAAGAAATACAGGGCAAGGATCATCAAAGGAAACCAGAAGTATGGAGCCCTGAAAAATCTTATGAAATCCAAATATGTATCCAGAAAAACCAAAGAAAGAATTTACACAACTGTTATAAGACCAACAGCGACATATGCTTGTGAGACGTGGACTATGAACAAAGAGGAGGAAGAAAAAATTATAAGATGGGAAAGAAAAATGTTAAGAGCTATTTATGGAGGCGTAAGGACAAACGAGCGATGGAGTAGAAGAACAAACTAGGAACTGGAAGATATGTATAAAAACATATTATCAGTCATCAAAGCGCAGATAATAAGGTGGCTAGGACATGTGCAGAGGCTGAATGGGATGAGAATGGCAAAACTAGTTCTCAACAGGAAACCAATAGGGAAAAAAGGAAGGATAGACCAAGGGAGAGATGGCTGAAGAAGGCATTTAGGGATTTAAAGAAAATTAATATTAAACACTGGAAAGAGAAGACGGCAGACAGAAATAGGTGGCGTGGAATACTCAGAAATAGGTGGTGAAAGTATCCAAAGACAATCTTAAGTTATATAAATTTTAGCGGTATAAGATCAGACTGCCCTAGGTCTTCATGGCCTGTTATGCAAACTAATAATAATTATACTTCAATTATACAGGTTAGACAGTAATTGAGGTTCCTTAGGAGAATTCACGTGTAAGAGAAAGACAACAGTATGAAACGTGAGTGTTAGAAAAAGTGCGCCAATGCCTCAATGCTTAGCAATGTGGCCGCTACGTTGCCACGCGTGAACATTTTCTTTGAAACACAGGATTTTCCATTTTGATTCGCATTTTGAAAAACTAGAAATAGCGAGGAATGCGTGAACTGATCATTGTAAAAATCACTATTGTTGTATAGGAAGTGGCACTGTTCGGTCGATTCTATTCCAAATACATATTTTTTGAAAAAATAATAAATGGTAAGCGTTGTTTTGATGAACACCAAGGCATTGACTTTACGAACATCTCAAAATTAGCAAAACGAGCTGATGGCAAAACATCAATCAATCCCTTCTGGTATTGATATTGGGAATACCCGTTTAATAATTTTACGTACTTTTTTCATTTGGTGTACAGTTCACGAAATTTGGAAATAAAAAGTTTTGTTTAAAAGTTGAACGATTTAAACTTTTTATTTCAGAAAGACGATTGTTAGTTCATGCACAAACCGAACATAATAAAATAGAATCCTCTTCTAGGTACTTTGAAACAATGGCCCCATGTTCCAGTGACAGATTTACTATAGTGAAATAAAAAACAAATAATATACTTTTTATTTATTTCTCATAACTGTAGCATTTCCGTGAATGCTTCGTTGTCCACACAACCACTCATAAATGAGAAAAGTAAACAGTCATTAACGGACAGACCCATGCTGGTATGCTTCAGATATTTTCACAGCATTGCTCTTTTTAGTAGTTTACGAGAGTTCAATACTATACACTGTCAGACGGTAAAATATTCAATTACTAACTTTTGGTGAAATATATGGCGAAATAGTATTTTGTTGATATACTTCCCACTATCAATATAATAATAACAATAATAATACAGCAATGCAGAAAGCATCAGTCCATGGTAAACATAGACACGCTGTTCCACAAGACCACATTAATGAAAAACAGTCATACACCTGGCTGCAGGATGGCCAGCTCTTTCCAGAAACGGAGGGTTTTATGCTTGCTATCCAGAACCAAGTGATTGCGACACGAAACTGCAAAAAATACATGATTAAAGATCCATCCATAACCGAGGACAATTACAGAAAATGTCACCAGCAGAAGAAAACAATAGAACACAACATGACAAGCACATGCAAAACTCTCGTTGATGTTGGACCCAGTACACAGATAGACATAGCTCTATCATACACCAAGCACTAGTCACAATAAACAAACTAACAGAAAAACACAGATACATAATTAACAATACAAACTATAACGTTGAAATTCGTAGAGACAAAACTCTCCCAGCCAGATATAGTTTTTCAGGCAAACAAAGTTACCGATACTATTCCTGCTGAAAGGAATATTCAAAACACTTACTCTGGGAACATATCTAGACACATAGACATTGCTATAGAAATAGAACGACTTTGGAAACAAAACAAAGTTACTGTCCCCCGGATGATGTCAGCCTCAACCCTTATACCAAACACATTTACACCATACCTGCAACAGTTGGGCCTGCACGAAAAGTTACACAAAATATTCAAAGTCTGTAATCCTCTAATGTTGTACGATCCTTCCGAAATTTAGAACAATAGTAAGTTCAGGTGTTGTATTGGCACAGCCCTTCAATACTTGTTGCTGCCGCAGCAATGCGAGAGAAATGTAGAAAAGGATAATAATAATAATAAATAATTTATGAACTCCTGAAATACAAAATTAAATATACAATGTACAAATATACAATCACACCTGCGATATCATTTATTCATCTGACGAGCTTTTAACAAACAGCAAAAGGACGAGGTAGTCAGACACCGACAACTCTGTTCCAAATAACCAGTCTGGATGCTTCAACAAAACCTCAAATACATTATATATGCTGTGCGACTGAAATACCTGATACCCGTTTCAGCTGACTTAGCAGGATTTCACACAGGTCACAGCAATTAAAAAGCCAATTTTTCGCCAGTCAAGAATAAACCTCTTGTCTATGAAGATTAGTACCGTGGATTCTCAACGGTGTTCATCAATCTTGGTCGCGTGGTACGGATAACTTGTACCGCTCTATGTATCTATTAGTTTATTTTCGGTACCAAAGGAGATACATAATTTAATATTTCCGGAAGAAAAGATATTTAATGACTCCGATTTATAGAATGTGACACGCGTATATTTAGTTTCTGGCTAAATCCAGAACACTCTCGATGACATAACGGTTCCTGTTTGAATTTTATTCAGACAGGTCGCTATTTTTAACTTTTGTGTATTCGGAGGAATGCAGCTTTCTAAGTAAAGGAAACACGGGATACGATTTGGTCTAGATTTTATTTTGACTTCTTAAGGGGCTTGGGTGTACACTATACATATATATTTATTTGCCATGTTAAAACACGGATTCGTTAAGACCTTAATGAACGACAACTATTTCCGATTTTTTCAAAAAAGTTTTTCAGTGTGCAAAAAATCATACATTCTTCAAATGTCTGTAATTTAACAACCAAACACGATATCAAAAAAAGGCCAAATAGGTGACAAAGCGCAAGCTTTCATCTTCAATTTGCTTTTTGAACGATTAATGTAAGTTTAAAGGTGACGTCAGAAGGTTTGAAATGCGAAATTAATTTTTATGGTGACCTTTGGACCGTACCTTTGGACCTTTTGACCTTACCTTTGGATTTTTGGACTTATCTCCCCTTATCTTAATAGTAATAATAATAATAATTTATTCACCAACAATACAGGGCAAATAAATTGTTTGACCCACAGAAGGTGCTGACCTTGTGCGTGGGTTGTAATACATACATATATTTTACAATACGTATATTTAAACTAATACTAACTATATTAAAAACTTGTAAGTGTGTCAGTTCAAAATCGTGTTAAAAACATTAGAAAAAATATCTCTGTGTCCATTATCCATTTTTTGACTTTTTTTGTATACAATATGAGATTTTATGGATTTTAGTGAAGCAGGAAGTAAATCGTATATGCAGCAACATAAATATATTAAACTTTTTTGGCCTATTGACTTAAATATAGGAGGTCTTAAGGTCCTATTCTTGGTTCGTGTATTATGTTCATGGCTATTGAAGTTGATGTAATTTTTATGTTTGTGGACGAAATTCAATATGTTATAGCTGTATAGTTGTCGGATATCAAATTTCTGGGATTCTTTAAATAAATTATTTGAGGGGTAAGTGGGTTCTTTATAATAAATAACCTTCAAAACTCATTTTTGCAAGGAACTGATACTCTTCAAATGAGTTTGATGCACTCCTCCCCAAACTAAGATGCCATAATTTAGTTGGGATTGCACAAGAATAATACAATGTTTCTAAACAACGTGTGTTTGGAAATTGTCTAAGATATTTGAATTTAGGTAATAGTTAGACATACACACTGGAGAGAAAGAGAACAGGCGGCCACGCCTCCTCGCTAACACGGGAATACGTCTTTTCTTTGAATCTCAATTTCGCGCGCTATACCCTAGACCCTTAAACGGTGTGTCAATCTAAGACCAAACAGACACCACTGTCTGTACGAGTTGAATGGGTGGCTGAAAGATATCTGGAATTCTTTCAGCGAGTGGCAAAAACCCCGGTGATTAATTGAAACCCCGGATAATTGGGAAGGAGATACAAAAAGCATTAATCAACAACCGAGCAGAGTCAGTGCTCTCCATACAGTTATGTAGATGAAGCGTGTTCGCGTCGACCAACATCTCGGGATCAATTAAGTTTGTAATAGTTGTTGGAACAACGCGCGCACACAAACACTTGCTCGTACGCCATCCAGCCATATCCATACAGGATGGCTCACGAAAGTTTGTTACGCTCTTTTATAATCATTATTACTGGTCTTGAAAACATTTGTATTCCTCTCAATGGAGAAGTTCCCTAAAAAATAAAATTTGGAAAATTCATTACTACCTGATAGTCTATTTCTTCACTTGAATGTCGGAAAAATCATCTGAATATTCCAAAAAACGGCAGAGTTATTCAATTTTATATTTGCGTAAAGCGACCGCGGCGGTGAATTGTCGTATGACGTCACATCACATGAATCGTTCGCTGCAGCCACAGTCGGGAGCCGGGACTCCGCTATGCATACGATGCGCTGTACGGTGTGCGACATTTAGACTTTAGTGGAACGGCGGAGTGTTTGTTGCAACGGGCAGATGCCAGTATATTTTTGAAGTATGGAGGAAGGTTACGTCGGGACGTTCGTGGTGATTCTAGTAATCTTCCTAAAGTGGATCTCGACATAATTATGAACTACATAACGGAAATCCACACAACTCATTTCCGTCGGTCTATCCGTCTGTCGGTCTGTCTGTACGCGTTTTTCTAGCCACGTAATCTCAGTAACCGCTGCATGGATTGTTATGAAATTTGGGCAACGATATGCTGTGGGGGTAGTAGTAGGTAATGTGCCTCTAAGTTTGAAAATCGGTGCATGGGCGGTGGAGTAATTAGCAAAAAACCAAAAATTTTAAATATTCCCCAAACTTTGTTTTTAGGCGTTTTAGAAGTTCCTGATCATTTTCTACTTTTTTGGGTATAGATGTGATATTGGGGTGGTTGGGGGTGGGGGTTGTAAAACTGCAAAATTATTGTATTCATAACAGGCCGTCCACTAACCTGCGAAAGAAAGGCCTAGCGTCATAATACACTTTTTTAGGTGCATCCCAACATTACCTTGGCTATTATGGAAACCAAGGGACTTAGAATTTTCTCAGGACTATCTGATTAAATAAAATTTGGAAAAATGTAAACTTCCTCATTTCACTCTGTTTTGTTAAAATCGTTTATAATAAGTATTACTACTTCTGAAACTTCTTCTATTCTTGATGAAGACTCCGTTTGGTTTCTAGTAATAGAGACTTTTGAAGTTTCCAAACTCAAGACAATATGGTAAATAGTATGCTAAACTTCAATCCTTCCAAAACCTCTATCAAACAGGAAGTAAGAATCCTGTTCTTCTGAACAATCAAACACTGCCTAAAAGTAATAATTCATTCTATGCTTTTGAGAGTCAAAATTAGAGCAGCCACATATTCTTTCAATAATTTTGACAACTGATGGGAAAAAGATGTATCGATTGTGTTGATTGAAAGTCTACATAAGGCGTGTTCTGGGGTATTGCTTACATATTTGAGGAGCTGCTGCCTCTACTACCACGATGACCATTCTCTAGTTCAGAGAAGAGCAATTTGACAATGGGTGACCCCTTTTTGACGCGCCACCTCCAGACACTTCATCATCGGCGAGTGGTTGGTGGACTTTTCAAACATCTTTACCGGTATTACTGAACTTTATGTACAGGGTGAAAAAAAAGTAAATAACTATTTGGAACCACATGGATAAAGGTGGATTTAGTCTAATAAGTCAACATTTTCCGGCCAGGTTTTGCATTTTTTCGCTTGACGTTTGTGATCTGCGAGCGAACAAGACCGGTGAAAAGCTACTTTTTTAGCTACGTTTTGCACAACTTCTTTTCTAATACCTCAGGTTTCGCTTCTCGATTCCCGTTTAGGGGCCGTCACGTGAGAGGGAGAGGGGTTTGGCAAAAATCACGAAATACCATCCCAAAGAATGGGGGGTCTCGTAAGATATCGCGTGTATTTATTTTGTCGTCAAACGCATTATTATTGCTTGTAAGCGAATCAAAAACAACCTTCAACCTTTCGGTCTAGACATTTTTATCATGGTCCTTGATTTCAGAAGAAAATAAAATTGTACTTTATATAAAGAGGAGGGGGGTTAAAAAATGCTAAATAAAAGAGCACGTGATTAATGAACGGCCGCTTATCTGTAAGATCCTTGGTCAATTTTTTGACAGTTTTACTGTAAAATCAAGTTACATGGGGTCCGTTAAATTTTTTGCAATGAAATTTAAGTACACTTCTTCATTCGATTTGCCGACACTGTGCTTGAATGTTTATGAGGAGGCGCTGAGGCAGCCTGCGCAAGGTCATGTAGGGGTCATGAATATACGGACCAAAAGTCGCGCTGCTAGAACTACTTTTCTCCGTTTTCTCAACTGAAAATTACGAGTCATTTTATTTCATCATGAATTCCGGAATTCTATGCTTCCGTTCTTCTGTTGAAATCTACCTTCGTTTTATACTATCTGAGAAAACGAAAATCGTTAAGTGAAACGTTGACGGTAAGACAGGCGATTAATTCATCTAATCCAAAAAATTGCCCAATTTATCTACATTAGGACTACACCCACATGGATGGATGCATTTACGACTTTTAATGGATGTATCTTAATATAGAGCTACTACGTTATCTTAATCCACTCATGGTAGCCGAAATGTCTCTATACGTAAAATAATGCTTTCTTCGTATGAACGAAAGTTAAAAATAGTGACCCATTCTAAACAATAACATACAAAGGGTAATAAGAAAGGTCTACATTACAGCTTTGGTTATTTTTTTGTTTCCGCGTGTGAAAATTAAAAATCTATATGTATGTCTAAGGATCTTCCGAGGGGGTGATACCACGAGTATGTTTAAACTCTAGTGACACCTGACAGAACTGGTTTAAAAAAGTGGTTACAACATTACCGTTTTTTCATTATATTTATAAGATGCTTATTTATTGTTTTTTCATCTACCTAATTTTTAGGTTCAAGCAATAATTAGAAGAAGCAAAATCAAGACAAATGGAACCATATTTAATAACGAATACCAATGTATAGCATATGCAGATGACTTAACAACTAGCAGCAAAAACAAAGAAAGAACTAGAGAAAATTACAGCAAGGATAGCTGCGGAAGCAAGGAGATTTGGGATGGAGATAAATCAAAGTAAGTATATGGTCATGGGACAAATGGAAAAAACTTCCGATGATCAACCGAACCTAACTTTTACGGCCAACAACATGAAATATACTTTTGAAAGGACTACGGAATTTATGTACCTAGGAGTAATCATAGAGCAAAAGGGACAAGAGAAACAATAAATACAGGCAAGGATCATCAAAGGAAACCAGAAGTATGGAACCCTGAAAAATCTTATGAAATCCAAATATGTATCCAGAAAGACCAAAGAGAGAATTTATACAAATGTTATAAGACCAACAGCGACTTATGCTTGTGAGACGTGGACTATGAATAAAGAGGAGGAAGAAAAAATTATAAGATGGGCAAGAAAAATGTGGAGAGCTATTTATGGAGGCGTAAGGACAAACGAGGGATGGAGGAGAAGAACAAACCAGGAACTGGAAGACATGTATGAGAACCCCAATATTATAGCAGTCATTAAAGCGCAGAGAACAAGGTGGTTGGGACATATGGAGAGGCTGAATGGGACGAGAATGACAAAACTAGTTCTCAACCTGAGAAAAAAAAGGAAGGGTAGACCAAGGGAGAGATGGCTGAAGAAGGCAGAAGATGATTTAAAGAAAATTAATGTTAAACACTGGAAAGATAAGACGGCAGACAGAAATAGGTGGCGTGGAATACTCAGAAATAGGTGGTGAAAGTATCCAAAGACAATCTTAAGTTATATAAATTTTAAAGGTATAACATCAGACTGCCCTAGGCCTTCATGGCCTGTTGTGCAAACTAATAATAATAGTTTTTAGGTTAATTTTTATTTGTTTCGGAATTTTACATTGTAACAGTCTCTTTTTTTTTGCTGGACTAGGACTTTACTGTTAGGCGATTTGTCGGATTAGTGGACAAACGCGCGACCAATTTCAATTCCCTGATTGATAATCACATAGTTAGAGCTTCTAGTTAACCGGCAGCTGTTAGCCGACAGAACGGGACGTTTTACATAATTTCAGGCGAGGCAAATCAGCGAAGAGCACCGGCCAGTTAATAGCCGTAGAGAGCTAGCTCGATTTTGCTGCTGGCATCATTGCGTCTGGATGGCCGCGACCAGCGTTGCCACATTCTACGATTTTTCCCTAAATTCGGAGATTTTATAATCACAAGTAACAAACTAGCCAGTCAGTGGCTTTTAAGCATCAAGTACACGAGGCGAGTTTAAAAGCTGACAAGCCAGGTTGTAAAGAGCCGGCTAATCGGCGAATGACCTAGTGGTCGAGTACACACAGAATTTCTTACTTGCTCAGTAGCTAACTACGACATCTTCAAAACCAATGCTACTAGCCACTTATGCACAAGCTAGTGCGAGTACACGTAGCTAGTTTACAAGCTAGGTCGCCCAAAAGCAGGCGTACTTGGCTTTACTGATGCCATCATCGCTAGCCAGCGGCCGGTATCGGTAGATTCGGTGTTTTTCCCCAAATCAGTGAAATTTTAGGTCAATATTTGGGAGGGTGTTATAGTTGAGAAAACGGAAGCATTTCTAAAGATATCTGTTGCACTTTTTTGTTTTCATGTCAACATTTATGAATAGGATCAGGATTTTCGTTTCTTCATGCTCTCTACACAGCCCAAAAATAGTATATTATATTACTACTAGGAGCAGTCGACGATGTTTATGTACTGACCTAATAATATCAAGGTAATATGATCGAAACACAGTCTTCTGCCCCGCGTTAACTCGCATACTACGTAACTCCGTTTAGACTAAATTTTACAGGGGAGCAAGAAAACTGATTCAAGCGATTTCTCTAGTATTTTGTGAAAACAGAATCTGGCAACAGTGTGCTGGCTAGTGGCCAGTGGTTCAGCAGCCCGTTGAGGCGCTAATGAAATGTATGTTTTATCGTTTACGCCTAATGACGAAATGATCGTCATTTTCGCAGCCGAGCTCGCTCAAACTTTGCTGATATAAGTGTAGGCTCAGTGGTGACTCGTCCATTTCCATTGATATAGCATTATTTTATTTATGGGGATTGGATCTAGGCACCTTACTTCAAAATTAACCTACAAAGTTGCCTTGAGTATTCCTCACTAGGTAGAAGCCGGAAGGTTACTTGTGTGCCTATTGTCTGGCAATTACCCCTTCAGGGCGTCAGTCACTTGCGTGTGATGGAGGTGGCTTAGCCCCCCCAAGAATGAAATTAGCCCCCCAAAAATCCAAAAATAATTCTTTCTGTTAAGTTTATTGTATCTAGGGCAGGGGCTTAAGCCCCCCAGATTCAGGGGCCTAACTACGCCTATGAAAGCGACCCGACGTGTGCACCTGGCAGCGAGGAGGAGTCCTCAACACACATTCTATGTCGCCTTTGGATATGACAGGCAAGGGTCCTTGAACCTGAAGATATAAGATGGGCACTATCCAAGGCCGTCCTCACTTTTGCGATATGGGTTGGACTTGGGACCTAGAATAAGGATAGATGCAGAAGTGTCCGCTTGTAGGCATATGCACCGATGACGCTTGCCACCAAAAAGCCTCCCCCTTCATTCATTCATTCATCCCTTAGGTAGGCTGTCAGGTTACACTTTATAATGATCCAGTGATCCTAAAGTCGCTTTTTAACAAGTGTAAAACACAAAACAATATTTACGTGACCCTTAAGTTCATGAAACTGATTTGTCTCGCACAAAAACAGTTTTTGTAAAATCCAAATTACAACTATCATTAACTTATAGTATTAACCTGGTTATACTAATGATCAATTGTGCACTAACAACAGCTATTGTGAAAAAATCGTGATTTAAAAAATGTCCTGGACCTGGGTGGAAGGGAACATACCGTGAATGGTGGAACGAGCTAGCGACCTGCCAACCATCCGAGGAATAATAAACAAGAGCCGTTTTAAAACGGAGAGAACAAAACACGGCCCAACCTAAAACAAAGAGTTCGAGGAGCAACGCAGAACTGGTTGTGTAAATTAATTTCGGACGAACCCGGGGACGATGGACAGGGTGGGATTGAGCCAAGGATGAACAATCATCCTGAACGATATACATAAAAGGATGAGGCTAATAGTTGAGTCTCACTATTACTACGAAATTGGAACTACAATTGAATCTAAAAAACGGTTGCAAATTATTTTTGACGCTAAAGAATTCTTCAATTCCCACTCGAAACATGTATATTTGATGTATGCGTTGTCCAAAAAATTGCACGAACTTTGCTTTCGAACGCATTCATTCACAAGGCTGTAAGTATAGAAGTACTGACCATACATAAAATGCGCAAAATACTATCTAAGGCCTTGGGACTCTCTATCTTCAATTATTGCAGTATCCTGCATTTTAGCTAGGAACAGGATGCTAATTGGTCAAAACGGTTTATTTTCCGTTTAAGAAAATTTGACCAATATTCTGAACGTTTTTCGTCATATTAAATTGAATGATGGAAAATATCAGGGTTGAAGAAAGTAGGGGCGGAAATCAGTCAGAGAAAGTGGAATTGGATAGCACATATTCTGCGAAGAGGAACAGAAGAATCCGGAGCTAGAACAGCGTTAGACCGGAACCCCCAGGGTACAGAAGAGTTACTCTCTAAGCTCGAACTCTCGAACATCATGATTTTCGATGCAGAAGTATATTGCAATACTCTCTGTTGCGTGCAATGTGGCGGTGAGAAGCGGAGCAGAATGTTTATATCTGCTCTGACAGTCAGGCGGTACTGAAAGTCACCTGCGGGACCAGAACTAGGGCACCCCTGATTCAGGAGTGCGCGGAGAGACTGGAGGAGCTGTCGAGGGTGAAGAAAGTTACTTTGATGTGGGTTCCTGGCCTTACGGGGGTTCCTGGTAATAAGGAAGCCGATAGGCTGGCCAGACTCCGCACCGAGGGACAGTTTGTTGGCCCGGAGCCCGTTATAGGGTTAAGTAGGCAGCAGGTAACGTCAGCCCACAAAAAGTGGATGAACAGTATCAAGCCAAAGCAGATGGACAATCAGAAACTTCGTGAGTTTTCTGAAGAGGTCCTACGGGCTCCGGTGGCATCTGTCACTATTGGGAAATGAAGACGACTCCCTATGTATGGGCTGTAAAAAGGCCGATGTAACGGCCTACCACTTCCTTGCGGAATATGAGATGTTAGGCGGTCTGATATAAGAGATCTTTGGATCCGATTAACTCCAGCCAGAGAGCCGACATTTAATTTAAGCACTTTTCTTGTAATCCTTTTATTTAGTTGCCCCATTAGTTTTCCTTGAATACATCGTTTTAATGTTTGTTTTTAAACAATTTGTCTTCTCTCTTTTTTAAGTATATTTTGACTGTTTTGTTACAATATTTTACTAGTTGATTTTTGGTTTTTCACATTTTGATAGTTTGTATTTTTCGCTTTCACCTTTTGTATATTGCATTTAGCTGAACTTGACCTCCAGAACAATCACTTTAAGATACTACTTGCCTCTCGTATTGCACCATTGTAATAAAGACAACTTTATTATTATTAAAACATTTTAGCATACGTTCTAAGTGGGGGATTACATAAGAAGTTATATTAGTTAGCTAAAATGAAAAAGGGATCGTTTAGGGATTTTGTGGAAGATACATTATATGGGTCTTTTTGTTGTTGATTTGCATGTGTTGAATGCTGAAAAAGCTAAGGACAAACATCAAGTCCGTATCTGTATGCTTGGCCCGATCACCGGATATGGGAACGAAACAAACGAAGACCGGAGAGCCGGCGACTATACAACAACCAAGAACCAAGTCGGCCTCAGCCTCTGTCGTCTACCTGCTCTGCCTTGCTGCCTCCCGATCTGCATGCGCGCATAAGTACTACTACTTCGGTACTACTACTACTCGAGTTATGCCGAACAGTCATTTTCTAGCCACTGAAACTCATTCCATACTTTACTGATTTAGAGCGATCTCTCTACATACAGGCAACTAATGTGAATAGGTGCAAAATAAGAACGATGCAAAATTGGGGGCCTGGGTATGCACAATTATACAATGTAGTTGCCATGTTAAAACACGGATTCCCATTTCGAACAGAACTCACTTGTTTTTTAAACTACATACACAGTATTTCAGAAACTCATAGTTAAGACCTTAATTAATGACAATTATTTGCGATTTTCTCAAAAAAGTTTTTTCGTGTGCAAAAAAACTCGTAATGCAAAATCATACATTCTTCAAATATCTGTAATTTAACAACCAAACACGATATCAAAAAAGACAAAACAGGTGATAAAGCGCAAGCTTTCTTCTTCAATTTGCTTTTTGAACCATTACTGTAAGTTGGAAGGGAACGTCAGGACCTTGGAAATGAGAAATTAATTTTTATGGCGACCTTTGGGCCTTACCTTTGGACCGTTTGACCTCCCCTTTGTACTTCTGGACCTACCTCCTCTCATCTTAGACACACATACTGGAGAAAGGGAACAGGTGACCACGCGTCCTCGCTAACGCGGGAATACGTACTCTTATTTTCTTGGATTCTCAATTTCGCGCGCTATACTCTAGACCCTTAATGGTCAATTGAAAGCAGTGAATCAACAAAAACAACTACTTCGAGGGCAAATACCCCTACAGTATATTAAATCCCAAGATAGACTTCAAATAAACAGTCGCATGCAACATTCGCGTGGTTACTGTCCGCTAATGTCTGCGAACGCGCCAGCTATAGTCCAGTGCAATTGTGAAATTTTATATGACTATTTAAAAGAGTTGCCCTATGAGCCCATTGCAACTCAAAAGTAGCCAGTTGCCAGTTTGAAATGATCATTAGGCAATGAACACTTGACATTGCATATTTGGATCTACCTTCCAGTCAGCCTTGGAGATTTTGACTTGCCAGGTTATAACACACAATTTACACATAATGTACTTGGACTATTAGGGACCCCACCGACACGAGCCGATCACGCACGCGGGCTTGTTTTCATTTGGTCTAGCTTGGCTGTGAATACAGTATAGAGGCACCAAATTACACTATTGGCTATAGTACTTCCTTTGGAGAAACTTTGGGGGTAAAGATTTCTTCTATCTAAGACAGTCACAGCTAAGTGAACAGTGCCTGCCTAAAGTCATCGCCTCATTGGATCAAGATGTCAAGAATGGACACCTGGTTCCGCCATTCCTCCATCACGATAATGCTCCAACACAGCATACCAAAGCCTGGAAGGAATATTTGACCACGATAGGATTAAAACGTCTCTCGAACCCTTCCTACAGTCCAGACCTTGCTCCCTGCAATTTTACCATGTTGCCACATGTGAAAATGAGGGAGGCGCTTGTCTAGTGATGAGGATCTTCGGCGCGCTTGGGACCACGAGTGTGCTTGAATCAGTTGACAGTTGACAGAACTGGTTCAAAGTGATTTTGGAGGATGGAGAGTTTTAACACTTTTCTGGCACTGTTTTACGTATAGGGTCTGATAACAGAGCTTCCCAAAAACCCACTTAATCAAATATCTTTGTATTAGAAAAACACCAGATATGTACATGATATAGTTTACATAACAAACACAATAAATAACGCTCATATCAGTCATTCCATTCGGAATTAATTTGTTGTATAAATATTTACAATATCGTTCTCTCTCTCTCTGCAACACGACCGGACGAACGACGAAAGCCCATGTTAATTATAATTAATTAACGGCAAGACGTTCTGGTCCGAAAAATACGGTGGACACAGCTCGGGCCAGTATCGTGGCCGCTGAGTATGGCGCCGTTTCTTATCGTCGCGCGGCCTCTATCTCAAGAGCCCCTATAAATTATTCGTCTGTCTGGATATTACGGAACGTATTATTTATATTTAAACATTTAAATTATGCGCTAACTCCGTATAAACAAACGGGTTCTCCCTAAGATATATACCATAAATTAACCGCATAAATTACGCCGCGCAAATACCAAGTGTTGAAATGAATGTCTCTTAATTTAAATAGAAGTTCGCCACGTTTAAACGGAAATTGTTTATGAGGTGTGCGATGTACGTGTTACACGATCGATGTTCGTGTGTATGTTTATGTTAGCAGTTCTTAGAGAAAATATAGAGTTTCTTTCGGTTGTGATTTCATTAGAATACGAGCGAGTCCGCTCATCTTAGTCAAAAAAAAAATGGGTTAACCACGGAATCTAGCGAATTTTTGTATAAAGATTTATTTTAGCCTTAAAAATGGTGTGTCAAAAGTGACATACGCCAAGGTGTCAGCATGTCATTTCGTTGCAGTCAAGGCGATTTTGTAGGTTAATTTTGGAGTACGATGTTGTCAGTTTCTGTCACATCCGGAAAAACGTCCGACACAAAACACTAAATACTGACACAAAACAGAAAGAGATAACAGAAAACATCAAAATGCGTAGGCATAGACATAACAAATTGACTTATATTTGAAATGTGACAACGTCGTCAAATGAATCCCGCCGTCTGGTGGATGTCTAGGAAACAGAAACACAAGGAAAGCCACATTTGAGGGTCCCTTGAGTAACCCTCAAGTAACCCTCAAGTATCCTTTGAGTAGTACTTCAGAAACGACTATGAATATTGAATGAATAAGGACCAGAGGCTATCCAGCACAGAATGTGACTGATGCATAGGCCACACGATGGGCCCTTTTGCGCCTCTATCCGCGCTAGTTCCTAAGACCTGCCCTTTTAGCAAAGGCAAGTACATTCTTAGGTCCTATCCATTTTATCTCTATTAGTTCCAAGGTTCTTGAGCCCAGCATAGTCTGCCTGTGATAACCCAGGGCTTCACAGCGACACAAGATGTGTGCCGAGGATTCTTCCTCTTCACCACACCACGTACACGTTGGGTCGTTGACCACCCTCATCACGAACAGGTGACGCCTGAAGGTGTTGTGACCCGTTAATAGGCCTACTAGCAATCTCAAGTTACACCTATCCAGAGAGAGACAAACTCGTCTTATTCTCTCTGCAGGCCCTGCTAATAGTTCGCGAGCTTGACGGAGATAACCAGAGATGTTGTTCCATCCCAGAAAGTGTTGACTCTGGATCCACTCTCCAGTTGTTTTCCTAATCAAGTTTGCAGATAGTACCCACATCAGTGATACCTTGTGTTTAGCTGAGATGTCGTCAAGAGCCCTCCTGCACTCCAAGACCAGTCCCGACGTTATTTTCCAAGCACTCAGTGCTTTGATGGCTGCCTGACTGTCAGAGCAGATAGCAATCCGCCTCCTAGACCCGTCAATTTCTCGAATACGATTTACACAAGCAAGTATCGCATAGACCTCAGCTTGGAATACTGCGGTGTGCCCCCCAAGAGGGAGTGAAAGTCTTATATGGGGTCCGTAGACTCCCGAGCCCGAGCCCTCTCTAGCGAGTGAACCGTCTGTGTACCAGACTTGTCCTCCTCCTTCGATGAGCTGTCTTTCCCTAGACTCCCACTCTTCCCTTGACGGAAACACCACCGTAAATTTGCGATTGAAGCGATGCGTAGGAGAAACTATATCGCCCCTCGCCAACAAAATAGGACTATCCTCATGCAACTCTGCTAGAATCGTCGAATGTCCTTTGCCTGGAATTCATAAAAGTCCAGCTATATTTGTTATGAATGTTAATTCGCTCTCTCGGTATACATGGGAACTGGACACTGGATGGGACATTTATAGTGGAATTTGCTGCTGCAAATGTCTGATTGCTAAAATATGTCATTATGAGTGACGACTACTTTCAACTTAGAGATGCGACAGTAATCGTAAACGAGAGCATGGCTCCACATCACAGATCACAATCTCAAGACATAAATCTGGCAACGCCGTTTCGCGTACGACAGACGGCAATGTCGTACGGCGGCGGTACGGCTGACCGTAATCTTTATTATGTTGTCGCTATCTCGCATTTATTGGCATTATTAATGGACATTTTATGATCCCGAACTAATATAGTATCCAGTATCGTAAATACATAAAGCAAGACGCTGAGACAGAGACACTTTTTCTTCGTTTCCCGTCGTCTTTCTCGTCTCCAAGACACAACGGACAACTTGACAAACGTTACGGCTCAACCTGAAAGATGGGAACGTTTTATGATTGGTCGTATGACAGGATCCAGATCCTCGGAAGGCTGTGCAGAGGAAATGCGGGCCCAGAGACTTGAAACGTCTTGTGGACATACAGCTAGTTTGAAGACGAAAGATGCTAAATCTTCCCAAGTTTCCTATGCACTTTGTTGAAACCGGAAATACTGTTAAGAAAGCGCACCCGCACAGCTTTTAGAACCGCATGGAGTTATACTTTTTGCTACTCAACTTTTAAGCTGCTTCATCACCATAGTCACAATGTCCTAACAGACATGTTGTGAACTCGTAAAATGCATTAAGTCGGAGCTAGAATATTGCCGACACGAATATTATCAATAGTTTTGAGAAACTATACCTCGCGATTTACTGTCAGTTCAGTTGCGCTCTTGATACTCATATCCAGCAAGTGTTTCGTCGTATCCACCCAGCGTGTAGGGGAACGGCCACGGCACCGCCCACTCGAGGCATGACCCTGAACTACAAATTTCTCCATATTATCGCTTCTGTGTATATGTCCGAAGAATGTAAGCATTCTCTTCGACACAATGTTTCCAGTATGAAAAGGTCAGTTCGATGGGTGGTATAAGGAACTCTCAGCATTCTCCTCCACGTCCACATTTCAAACGCATCTATGCGAGCTATATCTGCCTTTTTAACAGTCCAAGTTTCCAAAGCATACAAAAATATGGAGAACACAAGAGACTGAACTGTAACTTCTTGGTAGCTTTAGTGATGTTATGGTCACGCCATATTTTAGTAAGCCTTGTCATGACCACACGTGCCTGTTGAATGCGCCTCATTTTCACAGTTACCCGAATTGTCGAATCAAAGAGCCGAGGTACACAAAACTTTGAACTTTGAACTAGTGAGGAGGTAGCTAAATACCTTGGCACGGTTCACCTCAAGGTTGAAACTTAGGGCCACTACTGTTTATTTTATACGTTAACGATTCATGTACGGAACTGAAATGTAACAAATGACGTTTGGAGATGATTTGAAACTGTATACATCAATTTAAAATACAAAACAATACAATATTTATTTTCCAGAAGACAACACAAGATCGTGTTATAATCGTCATAAGAATTTCTAACCAAGAGAACTGTATTAGTCTGAAAAACAATTATACGCTTTACAAAGTAGGTGCAGTATAAGTCCTTACCTCTTTTAACATTCCAAAGTGTATGGTTATGTATATTTGAAACAAAAAGCTGTAGCTCGGGGTTTGATACACCGAGCTGCTGTTCCATTACCCAGCGACTATTCCTCAGACTGTGAGGTGAGCAATCACTGGGTCCACAAATCGTGCGCCCAAAGTAGACGAAGAGTAGTAGAAGCTCAGAAATATTAGATGTGAAGCCTAGATGGCCTAGTGACCTCGACACTGGATATAAATCAAGAAGTCCTTGAACCGACACTAATAATCACTTAACAACCTTTTGTTTATCTCGCAATTACTATAATTATCTCTTCCTTTTTCTTCTGACGAGCAACCAGGCTCTGTGAAGGAATCAAAAGGCTCGCAGGCTTGTAGGAGTTGCAATAACTGAGGACATGATTTTTTTATTTTTGTCTTAAGAAGGTAAGCTTCATTTCGGAATGTATCCACTTTTTGCTCGTGATTATACGAGCGATGAACCGGCGAAAAAGGAAAGAAATGGTCGTGGGTCGAAACTACAAGCGCAGTTTCGAGAACAGCCTCATTTGCATCCGCTTGCCCGAAACGATACAAAATGGGCCTTTCCACAGTTTCCACTACTTTCAAACATCGAAATTAAAACTTCTCGACTGCTTTCAGCACTACAGGGTGTTGCTTAACCCTGAATAAAGCTCGTATCGTAGTCCAATTTTTCTGTGCTTTTCTGAATCTTGTTCTAATATTTTAGTTTAGTTCTTGCTTTTACATTCTAAGTTGATGTCTCTTAGATATTGAAGAAACTGTAAAGAGAAAAGATAGGTCTAATTCAGACATAAAATTACTAAAAGTGATTTCAGAGCAAGTGCAAATATAATAGGTCTTAGTACCTAATAAGTGATGTGCAAACGAGACAAACTCAAAACGGCTGGATCTGTAATAAGCGCCCTCAAATTATTCAGAATACTAAGTTTTGTCCTGACAGAAGATCTGATAAAGAATTTCTATTTTTTGGATGAACTGAAGATCCGAGGATTGGAAAAATTTTTACTTTCGTCAAACGGGACTTAAAACAACGGCTGGATTTGTAATTAGCACCATCCAATTATTCGGAAAAAGATGTTTTTTCTTGATAGAAGGGCTAATAAAGATTTTCGATTTTTTTGATGAACCTGAAGATCCTGGAATTGGAAAATTTTTGACCATCGTCAAACGAGACTTACACCCAAAGCAGCTTCTAGATTTGTAATTAGCGTCCTCAAATTATTCAGAATACGATGATTTGTCCTGATAGAGGGGTTAATAAAGATTTTCGATTTTTTTTTTGATGAACCTAAAGATCCAGGGATTGGAAAATTTTTGACTTTCGTGAAACTAGACCTAAACTCAAAACAGTGGCCAGATTTAAAAAATTATTTAGAATACGATGTTTTGGCCTGATAGAAGGGCTAATAAAGATTTTCGATTTTTTTTTTGATGAACCTGAAGATCCGGGGATTGGAAGATTTTTGACTCTCGTGAAACGAGACCTAAACTCAAAACAATGGCCAGATTTGTAATTAGCGCCCTCAAATTTTTAGAATACGATGTTTTGGCCTGATAGAAGGGCTAATAAAGATTTTCGATTTTTTTTTTGATGAACCTGAAGATCCGGGGATTGGAAGATTTTTGACTCTCGTGAAACGAGACCTAAACTCAAAACAATGGCCAGATTTGTAATTAGCGCCCTCAAATTTTTAGAATACGATGTTTTGGCCTGATAGAAGGGCTAATAAAGATTTTCGATTTTTTTTTTGATGAACCTAAAGATCCGGGGATTGAAAGATTTTTGACTAATGATTTTTGATTTTTTGGATGAACTTGAAGATCCGGGGATTTGAAAATTTTTGACTTTCGTGAAACGAGACCTAAACTCAAAAGAATGGCCAGATTTGTAATAAGCGCCCTCAAATTATTTAGAATACGATGTTTTGGTCTAGTAGAAGGGCATAAAGATTTTCGACTTTTTTTTGACGAACCTAAAGATCAGAGGATTGGAAAATTTTTGACTTTCGTGAAACGAGACCTAAGCTCAAAACAATGGCCAGATTTGTAATTAGCACCCACAAATTATTCAGAATACGATGTTTTGTCCTGATAGGAGGGCTAATAAAGATTTTCGGTTTTTTTGGTGAACCTAAAGATCTGAGGATCGTAAAATTTTTGAGGTCAAGTGCATAGGAATTGGCTTACGCGACTAATAGGTACGGGGCTCACAATAAGCTTCGGTTGACGTGTCTAGTCTATACTATAGCACCAGTCTCGTTATTTTATGGCAGCTCCTAGTTTAATAAACCACTGGTTGATTACATTTTTCATGCTATTACCCCCATGTCGGGCTCTCAAATCAAGGTGCTACCAAAAAAATAGCCGGAAAAAGAACCGATTGCCTGCGGGATTCGAACCCACGCCTCCGCCTCGGACTAAAATTTCGGAGGCGCGGGTTCAAATCTCGGAGGCAGTCGCTTCTTTTTTCGGCATTTTCTGGTAGCACCTTGATTTGAGAGACCGACGTGCGGGCTATAGCATGAAAAATGGAATCACTCATTCCCTGCACAGAGCTGTCTGTGCTGGCCCGACCTATTGGCGCCTAGAATCGCACGTGGTCGGAGATCAATTCTCACCCAACAGATTTCCTTCGATGGCTCAGATACGAGCCGCTTCGTACTACCGGAAGATGGCAGCATTGGGGCCGTCAGTTGGCGCGACGTCTCCAATGAGCGTTTCGGGTTGCCATGACCGCCATGGCTCAGGTGGTAGAGCGTCGGACTAGAATTTCGGAGGCGCGGGTTCGAATCCCGCTGGCAGTCGGTTCTTTTTCCGGCTTTTTTTTGGTAGCACCTTGACTGTAGGAAGTGAACCACGTTCCGAGTTAGTAAAGGCCCATTGCATCCGGGGACCTTGTGCATCGACCAAACGGCCGACCAGCCGCGGCCGGCCGCCTCGCACGCCCGATCTAGTTACCATCGCTCGCCGTCGCCGTCGCCGTCGCCGAGGACAAAAGACGATCGCGTCCGTCCGCCGCGCCACGGCCCACCTCGCGAGAAAATTGACGCGCTCCGGCCAATTTACTAACTCATTTTCTAATTTGGGACTGGAACTGCTGTACTGTACACCGAGCTGCTTGCTGCTGGCCTACTGCTTTCAAGATCATGCGATGATGCGGGTATTCGCATATCAAGATAAATGATACGGAACGGTCTACCAAACCAATTTAGCTGGGGAAGGTTTGATAATAATGAGGAAGTTTCCATTTTTTCAAATTTTAGTTAATCAGATAGTCCTAAAGAGTTAGAGAACAACGGCGAAAAAATTTTGTAATTATCTCCATTAACAGAAAAGTTATAGTCCTTCAAAGTTTGAATTGCCGTATCCTCCGCGCGAAGCCGCCGTGACGTCACACGTCACACGACACAACGCAAGCCTGTGTATGCCCTGTCGAGGATGCTGCTCCCGCAAGCCAGCGCGCTGCCGCCGGCCTCCTCGTTCATGTTATTCTTTGTTTTCAGTAGAGTAGGCGACGCCGACGGTGACAAAACGATACACTGCAGTTTATTGGTACTCGTATTATTAGCAGAAGACTGTCTAGCAGACCGAGAAAAACCACCATAAAAACACCAAAACAAATATTTCAATGGATAGCCTATTATGAATACAAAAAATTGAGTTTCATGTTTTTAGTAATACTGTGTGAAAATTTAATTGAAATCAATCCTATAGTTTCCTAGTTACACCATACAGAATGATCAGAAGCAATACTCTCGCATGTATACATCAGAAAATTCTAAGTCGACGATCCGTAATAGCCAAGGTAATGTTCGGATGCACCTAAAAAAGTGTATTATGACGCTAGGCCTTTCTTTCACAGGCTAGTGGACGGCCTGTTATGAATACAATAATTTACAACCCCCCACCCCCCAACCACCCCAATATCACCTCCATCCAAAAAAGTAGAAAATGATCAGGAACGTCTAAAACGCCTAAAAACAAAGTTTGAGGAATATTTAAATTTTTTTGTTTTTTGCTAATTACTCCACCACCCATGCACCGATTTTCAAACTTATAAGAACATAACCTACTACTACCCCACAGCATATCGCTGCCAAATTTCATAACAATCCATCCAGCGGTTACTGAGATTACGTGGCTAGAAAAACGCGTACAGACAGATCGAAGGAAATGAGGAAATGAGGTGTGGATTTTCGTTATGTAGACATCGTAAACGTGCTCTCCTACTTAAACACCCAAAAAGCGTATTATCTCAAAATCGAAAATTTTCAAGATCACAATACTCTCCTCACCTGTCGGTGTGGGAAATAACAGTCCATAATCATGTCATCCACTTTAGGAAGATTACTAGAATCACCACGAACATAACCTTCCTCCATACTTCAAAAATATACTGTCGTCTGCCCGTTACAACAAACACCTTCGCCGTTCCACTCAAGTCTCTGTCGCATACTGTACAGCGCAGCTGCGCAGCGTATGCATAGCGGAGTCCCGACCAAACTGTGGCTGCCGCGAACAATTAATAACATGTGACGTCATGCAGATTTTCACCTCCTCGGTCGCTTTACGCAAATATAAAATTGAATAACTCCGCCGTTTTTCGGAATATTCAGATGATTTTTTCGACGTCCTTCAAGTGAAGAAATAGACTATCAGATAGTAATGAATTTTACAAATTTAATTTTTTTGGAAACTTCTCAATTTCCTAACAGATTCCGACACACCAGGCTGCTAAGTAATCTAGTGACTACTCCTTAACACCGTGAGGTGAACAATCATTGGGTCCGCGAATCGTGCGCTCTAGACAAAGGAACTCAAGGATGACTGCCATCTGCATTCTGGCGGCTTAGATGTGCGCCGCCCAACGGCATACCGACATTACACGCAGTGTAGAGACCAGCGTATTCCTCACCTATGGAGCTAGTGACCATAAGCAGCAGACTAACAGTCTAGTCTGCAAAGTTGTCTGGAAGCTCCTGGTGTTTGGTCCGCTTTTCCTTTTCCTATTATTATTATTGAATAACGTGTATATAAACTGTAGTAAAAAAATAATTACAAAAAGAAAATGTACAAAAAATAACATAAATGTTATAGATATCACTAAGAATTACACCACCTGTCATGATTGTTTAACTATAGGACTACAGTCAAACAATGGAACTACATAACTTCAAATATTAATAAATTATACCGCAAACTCTCTTTTATGTCTATTAATAAAGACTGAATATTTTATTCAAGGTCGCCAATATAGAAATTTTAAAAAATCATAACTTTAAACAACAATATAACTTAAATATCAAGACAGGAAGTACATTTTCCAGATTGCTATATTGGCGTTGAAACTCATTATAAGCACTCTATTTTAGTAATTATTGAAGTCGCTACATATGTATAAACTTACAACAGTTAACGGAAGTTATTCAAGGTCGGTCGGTGATATCGGAATTTAAATAGAATATACATAACATAACATCGATGATCCATCCTGTCAGTTTTGCACTAAAAACAACGACTTACTGAGAAAATCACAAACCTAACATCGTATCAAGATCTCCAGACATTAAAATATGTGATAGCCTATTATACAGGGTGATAATTAAGTATGTTAACAAACTTTAACCACGAATAGTACTCCGAAAAATAGAAAGAAAATGTTATATGAGCATGGGTCCGGAAATGCTTCCTAAGGGAGCTACGCCCCTTTGCATGGGGCACCCTGAAGACGGTTTTCCCTCGATATTCTGGAAACCATTAATAACAAAATTACGAAATTAGGTACGATGGGTAAACTTTTGACGCTGAATCTGAATTCAGAATATGGTATTCCAGAGATTTCTACGTAAAAATGGTCTCTTGGTACATCTCGATAGGACTAACCGTTTTCGAGAAAAATGCAAATTATTGAATCGATGCAGGCTATTGTATTCACCATTTTTACGTAGAGATTTGTGAAATACCATATTCTAAAATCAAAATGTCAAAAAAATTACCATTTAGAAAATGGGGTTATTTTTACCCTTAACTCCTCCCGTATGATACGCCTCTGATTAAAATTATGAAATTCTGAATTCAGAATCAGATTCAGCGTCAAAAGTTTACCCATCGTACCTAATTTCGCAATTTTGTTATGAATGGTTTCGAGAATATCGAGGGAAAACCGTCTTCAGGGTGCCCCATGCAAAGGGGCGTAGCTCCCTTAGGAAGCATTTCCGGACCCATGTTCATATGACATTTTCTTTCTATTTTTCAGAATACTATTCGTGGTTAAAGTTTGTTAACATACTTAATTAATACCCTGTATAATCAAAAACTATTGAACAGACAACTATAATAGGACTGGACAAAATTTTGGCACACAATTTTAATTTCCCAAGGTAATTTTAAATATCAATACAGCAATGTTGCTACTTTTTTGTCAATTAGTGAAGATACATACTTGTAGCAATTAACACAATTTATCTAAAGTCGCTAACATAGAAATTTTCTACACAAAATCATTATTTTCTTGGAAACTGTTCAAAATACAAAACAAACCGATGATCCTCCAGTCAGTCTTTCTCGCACTCAAAACAACGACTCACTGAGAAAATCACAAACCAAACATTCTCTCAAGGCCTCCCCAGACATTCCACGAGACGGAGCTGAAAAAAAGACTACATTAAAATATGTGATAGCCTGACAAAACATACATAACGAAAGACGAAAGGGTACCCCATTTGGGGCCGACCGGGTCTACATTCCAAAGGTCATCGGACAACCACACGAAGATGAGTTGTCAGGTGCTTATACCCCTTCTTAACAAGTGGATGAACAGGTAGAAGGATTTGGGTATACGACTAATATATACGGGGAGATACCAATTGACCTTACAGATTGAAATTTTATTCTGTATACAAAGAGATACAGGTACTGTGTCCGGTGTTGTCATCTCTTGGGTTTTCTCTTATCACTGAACTTAAATCGGACACTGTTTCTGCAAATAACATCCAATCCAATCTACAGCTTCGCAGAGGATAGTACATTAATATCGTGCATGGAACCAAGCAAGCCACTATCATACCAGGAGACGGTACGTCGCCGACAGCAGCATGCCTCACAGATCAACGCAGATATCAAAACAATTGTTGGGTAGGGATTAGTGAATAAAGTACAGTTCAACGTACAGAAAACTCAGGCAACAACACTTACAAAGAAGTGTTACGATGGCTTACCAACTGTGGAAATGGAGGGTCATCCCATAGTAGTCACCTTGCGTCAAGCTTTTGAGGATCAACATCAACAATAACATGCCCTGGCACGACCACGTCGTCAGTATTGCTGAATCGGTATCCCAGAAGGTTTGAGTTTTGTTCCGCTGTATACACCAGAGCAAGTACTGCTACAGAAGGCACAGATTCGACCATCGCTGGAGTGTACTGCTCCCATGTGTGGGGATGCGCTCCGAAGCACTCTCTAAGCCCGTGTTCACATCGGACGCGCCTCGCTTGGAGCATCGCGCTTTGCTTAGCGCTACGCTATGCGCCCGATGTGAACGGCTGCATATAAACGTATGGGTTGGTTCCCCTCGCTTTACGCTAGGCGGTAAGCGTAGGACTATGCGCTCGATGTGAACGGCTGCATCTAAATGTATGGGTTGGTTTCCCCTCGCTTTACGCTAGGCGGTAAGCAAAGCGCGATGCTCCATGCGAGGCGCGTCCGATGTGAACGGGGGCTAAAGCTTCTGGACACTATCCAGAAGAGAACAATTTCTAATCGACACGCTTAACCTCACAAAGGACTTCCACATCCTGGAACATCAAAGAAGGATGGCTAACCTGTTCCTGTTTTACGGAAGATGTTCGATTGAGCTCTTTCAGATAATAACACCGAAGGCCGCCCGAACGAGGAACACTAGAAAGGCTCTGCCAACTTATCCTTACCAGGTCAAGGTCCCTACTCCCCGAACCAGCATTTCTTCTTTTGGAGAACTTTGACGCTGTGGAATGAGCTGCCGAGGAATTTGTTTCCCGACGGCTACAACCTGCAGCATTTAAAATCTAACGTGCACCAGCCTTTGCGGGAGGCTGACCATAAAAAAGGGCACGGGGCTATAGATGGAGACCTCGACTGCAGACTATAGATAGAGATAGTGATAGAGAGACAGAGTCAGACTTCCAGTGAGTGAGAAGCGCTAGATAACAAGAGACAACAAGCCTTTGGGAGGCCTAGGCTAGAATCAATAGGTTTTAACTCAATATCAAGACCATTAGAGCCCGTCCATATAAAGCGATTTACGCGCGAGTCTACTCATTCGCGCGTTCCCGAGATACTAGAGTTACATACATCCCGTCCAGATGCTCTCGCGCGTTGTTTTACTCGCGCGTAAAACGCTTGTAACGCGCGGGACTCTCGAATCGCCCGTTGTACGCGCGAGCGCCGCGCGAGTCGAGGTACTTGGACGACATTGTTGCGTCCAGCCCGTCCAGTACAACGCGCGAGTCCGTGGCGTGTGGACGTATTTGTTTTTGAAAATGGAGCGTGATAACTTCGATACAGAACTTTTCATTGACGCAGTCGAAAAAAAGAGTAGCCATATGGGATATGGAATCATCCGACTATTCCAATAGACTCATAAAACGTAGGAACTGGGAAGATATAGTTGAAACACTTGTCACTGTGTTCTCTCAGCTTTGGGTATAATGTTATAAACATACTGTGCGTCATTCTGTCATGTAGAATTGGATGCATGTTGAATCGTCGCCTTTCTCTTTGTTTACGAGATTCCATCGCTGGTATGCACGCCACAACACAACTGCTGTATCCAACTCCATGTTTTTAACTGGAAGGAAATCTCTCCCAGCGTAGAAACGCAAGTGAAACCCGACATCTGGACGCAATATAAATTGACTACGCGCGAGTCCACTCGCGCGTAAATCGCTTTATCTGGAAGGGCTCTTAGGGAAACTGTAAAACTAATGCTGACATTTAGACTGATTACCTTCTAGGTAGGAGTTATAATAGAATAAGCCTTAAGGCTACCGTATAAGTAACAGTTGACAGAAATCTGTGTTGAGGTAGACAGGGATATTGATGATCAGGAAAGCAACAATAAAACCTTCAATACAAGCCTAAAACCCAGTTCTGCTTAAATTCGCACCATAAAATGTCTGAAAAAGTCGGCGGTCAGCGGGTCTCGAACCCACGATCTCCAGACCTCCAGTTCTGCTTGTTCTGCCTTGTTTAACAGATAATTGTACTTTTTAAGAATGGTGATTCTTTATAGATTGCAGAATAAGTGTTTATCAAGAATTCCAAACTGCACTAGAAGGTCATGCGATATTTTACTCTTAATAAACGGAATGGCGTTGGTTTTAGCAGGCAAAAGGACCAGTAAAGAGCAAAACCGCGACGCGACGTATCCAAGCAGATAAATCATCTACGAAATTAACCCACCGCCGCTGCATTAAAAAATATTTATGGCACGAGAAATGAATGTAAGGAGCAATAAATCGTTGAACGGGTATTAATAAAAACCCCTAAATTTATATCTACAATCTTAATCCCAGATTAAAGTAGGGGTTATCTCGGTTTTTATCATAAAGCTGATAACGCGTTGTCGGGATTCAGAAAATCAATACGAAAGCCGATCGTGTATACATATAGAAATTATGTTGTGACACAAGCACTGAGGTTGCTGCATTGGATAAAAGTAACTAAGTAGGAAGTAATCTTTATTTGAACTGAGAAGCATAAACGAATTAGGATTTTGAAAAAATATATTGATTTTTTTCATGTAGGTATTCTAGAAATTTTTTGAATTATTTATTTTAATTAATTATAAACAATTGAAACTAGATTAATGTTAAAGCTATTTTATAACGGTACAAATCCCCCCTAGATTAATGTTAAAGCTATTTTAGAACAGTACAAATCCCCTCTCGTGGGTATTGCGATGTTAACGTTAAACGTCTTGGGTCACAAGAACTAAAGAAAACCATCTCTGCATAGTCCAAAAAAATTCCTCAAATTCCAATACAATCTTGAGACATGCGGTAACACTGACACGACAATAGTCCAAATGTCGAAGGTAAGTGACAGATACCAGTTGATAGCTTGATGAAGCTCATCTACTTTTGTTCAAAAAATTGAGTATACTTAGCGATGAAAAGTAGTGAAAAAAATGGTTCATCAGTGTTATATCTGTAAAAAGTATTCTCATAAACCTCAGTATGGTGATTTTTTCTGTCACCGGCAAGTTGAGAAAATTCTAGAGCTTCGAGCAATAGGTTTATGTCATTATTTTGTGGGATTATTCCGTTGTTTTAGACAATTGTCAAGGAATCTTGTTTTTCCTGTAAGAAATAGTATCAGAACACAGTGAAAAATAGTTAGAATCTTAATCAGCTACTTCAACCATATTTCAGTGTTTTTTTTTAAATGTAAAAGCTGCTTTCTTGAAATTTGTCTAGAGTGTTTGTTGAGAGGCTTAGTCTATGCTACCGCTGTTGTACATTTTTATGTTACACAAATTAGTGTCGTTTTGTAGACTACTACAGCTGATAGTGGTAGTAGCTATATTAGCTTATAACATGTTTGTTTGGACGTTTGGAGAATCATGTTTTGCCCAAACACAAGATTGTGCTCCTGACATCTTGCACTTGATGCAATCATCATTAGGGCAAAACTCTATACCCATGATCTCTGTTTTTGAACTGCAATGAGTGAAAACTATCATTATGACGTCACACGCGCTCGGTTTTGTGTTTGGGAGCTGACGGTGTGTCTTCGGTACTTGTGATATATTGTGAAAAAACTAAAAAAATAGTTTACATGTGGTCTTTAACCATTTTCCCATGTTTTTTTCAAAAAACCAATTAGGTATAGCTAGATGTGGTATACACAATTTTCATGACCGATTTACCCCTAGGGATGACTGTAGAACGAGCATTGCCTGGCACATATACACCTTGCTCTGGTACTACTAAAATTGTATCTATAACTGTATTCACAGCCAAGCTAGACCAAATGAAAACAAGCCCGCGTGCGTGATCGGCTCGTGTCGGTGGGGTCCCTAATAGTCCAGTACATTAGGTGTAAATTGTGTGTTATAATCTGGCAAGTCAAAATCTCCAAGGCTGACTGGAAAGTAGATCCAAATATGCAATGTCAAGTATTCATTGCCTAATGATCATTTCGAACTGGCAACTGGCTACTTTTGAATTGCAACGAGCTCATAGGGCAACTCTTTTAAGTAGTCATATAAAATTTCATAATTGCACTAGACTATAGCTGGCGCGTTCGCAGACGTTAGCGGACAGTAACCACGCGAGTGTTGCATGCAACTATTTATTTGGAGTCTATCTTGGGATTGAATATACTGTAATTTATTTCAACCCGCTGGACGACCGCTACTTATACGAACATAATATAATTCCAACTTAAAAGTATGCATAGATACATGCACTGGAGAGATGGCAATCTGGTAAGGAGCATGCCAGCTGTGTGACGTTGGAACGTGAGACAACAGCACAGCAGCAACGCGCGCGTCGTCGTGTGTGTCTGTCGGCTTATTAGCACACCACTTGACGCCCCCTTCAAGGCCTTTGCCGACATCTCATCTCCTCTACTCTGCTCTCTATGCACTTACTCTCTTGGCTTCTATACTCTTCGTGCACTATTTTCAATTCGCGCTGCGCTAGGCGCGAGGCCACTGACTGAGCGGTTTCGACCAGCATGGCTGTAACGCTTTGGATACGGAACAAGCAACATATCCCTGTCCAACAAATGAGCACAGCCTCTTTTAAGTTTTAAAACGATCCATTTCAAAATCAGCGGTTTACGTCGAAGCTCTGGTTAACCAAAGTTAAAGTATGGGTTATCTGTTAGTTCAATGTTGTGATCAGCCATGGCCGACTCTCCTCACTAGGCCGGAGCATTGAAATACGGCAACACTGAATAGCGGGCCGAGCTTTTATTTGTTTTTAAGTCATTAGTGTAATCTTCCAGAGTAAAAAAGAAGATTGGAAGGTGATTTTTAATGTGTTTCTAATTATTTACCTGCACAAACGAAACTATAAAGATAACAAGATGCCTGCAAAGTGAGTAGTACCAGGTTGCACTAGCAATTGTGCTTCCAATAAAGGACACATTAGGGTGTTCAATTTTCCTCAATACGAGCATTTCAAATAGAAGTGGGTGAAAGGCATTCCTCGTAAAGGGCTGGTTATATTTATAAGAATAAAGACAATAATTTACAAACATTTCCAAGAATAAGACCTATTTTAAAGCACCATGTGGTACCTACAATGTTTTCTGGGCCTCCGAAATATCACAGAAAAATACAGTTCTAATAGAACACATCTGGGCACACCTACGAAAAGATTTGATAGTGAAGGGGGATCAGGACCAGCAAGAATGGCTTCAAAGTGACCTAATGGTGAATTTTTCTAGCTTAAGTGAACATTAACGAAGTAAATTGAGTGTTCATTTAAATGGAAGTGGCAGCAGGAAACAGGTTGCGTTTATTTTTATTTTGTAGTGTTTGACTACGATGAACCAAACATCAGATGTAGGTGGTATTAGTATCAATGAATATAGACATTCCTTTAAATCAATAAATCATAATTTGTTGGTGATTTGAGTTAGATTTTACCACTGTCATTAAGAATATACTGTTGGTCTCAAATAGAAAATATTTTGGCACACTATTTTCAAATAGGTTTTCTGTTTCTGTTTTCTATGTCCAGCCAAAGAAAGTTTACAATTTTGTGAGAGAGAATAAGTTGCCAATTTTACCACCACCCTGAATATTCCTCAAAACTTTGCAGTTCTTTAAAAATTGCACCTGACAGAAAATATGCCTTACATTAAAACTGTTGCAGAGGATTTGTTATTCTCGGAGAAGTACATTGTTTTACAAATTGATGAAATATCAGCCTGTATAAATGTTCTTGTCATTACAAAAATTATAGGTAGAACATGAAGGACAAAATTGTTTGATAGGTATATTAAATACATACAGCTTATAGCTGGTAGGCGTAACCCTTCCATCAGAGTATACAGCTCAAATTACAGTCCTTGTTCACAATAGTTAATGTTAAAATTTTGATTTCATTAGGGCAATAGGTATAAACTTGAGTTTTTGGGCAATTGCACAAAGCAGTTTTAATGAAAATTGCAAAAGAATACATCAATATACACAGAGATGAGTTTATTTTAGACACATTTGTTCATGTAATCAACCCCAAACTGATGAAATTCTGCTTGAATTAATGTTGTTAATGTAGCAAATATTTTTATTAATAATTACACTCAAACAGCTCAAGACAAAATACAGACTGACAAAACTAAAAAGAGGAAATCTAATGGAAATAAGAAATGCCTAACAGAAGGGAAAATCTCTAAATCTATATACATGTACATTTTTGTACTGTTACTACTGGCATTTTTCACCATTCTTATTCTTTCAAAAAGTATTTCTCTTAATTTATCAACCGAGATGAACTTTAATACATATAAAATGTAATCATTATTCTGAAACTATACAACAATTTAAATTTTCCGCGGAATGCCCGCCGTTCGGCCCACGGTAACCGGCCCACTATTTGACAGCTAAGCGACGTTGCCGCATCTAAGGCTCCGGCCTAGTGTAGAGTCGGCCATGGATCAGCCAAGCTTAATTTGGAGGTTATAGAAACAAGGATTTTGATTATAGTCTGTGGTGTAGTTTGGACGTTTACTTCAACGTTAAGCCCATCAAGATTGAGACTGCGTTTCCACCAGAGATGCGCGAGGATGTGTTACGAGGAATGTGTTTTTAACGAACCAATAGAATCGCTTGAAGTACCTCGCCTCGCTCAGCACAGCTCTGACGGAAACGGCTTAGCCGAGCGAAGTTTCTGTACGTACAAAACAAGGCATGTTGGCGAGGAATGTGCGCTAGGAATGTGTTGCGAGAGATGTGCGCTAGAACTGTGGGCGAGGTACTTTGACGGTTCTGGTGCTTGAGTCCCTGTCACCGTAGAGAACTGGAATTATTACACTCCGTGTCCTTCGTGAAGTACTTCTGGTTATCTCTAATAAATACATTATCACGCCACAACAACTTTCATTAATGACATTAGAACGAAGGATAATGCATATCAGCTATGGAACATATGCAGGTCTAGACTACAATGTACACGTACGGTGTGTTTCAGAGATAATTCAACGTTGAAAATCCAACAAACGCCGACGCATCGGAGATATCAAACAAAGCTGCATAATTGTTATTCCCATGTTTGCTTTTGCACTTACACATGTCACTTTCGAACAGAAACAATAAATAATGTAGAGCGACAGTTACATTGGAAAATATTTCACGCCTTAAGTTACGTCACATAGCATTTATAATTTGCATGCCGAATGAGATCAGACCTACCATTGTCACCAGCTAACGGTTTGTTTAAACTATTAGACGTGGCTGAAAAATATTCAGACTCGCACGAAAAAATCTCTTGTAAGCGAGCTTACTAAGAGATTTAATAAAAGGAATATCTCTGTATCTGTGGAGTGAGGAGGGTGGGTAGTCCCACTGCACTTAGACCACAACTGCCCCATTGTGCATCCTGTACAGGAGTTGTTTCCTTAAGGTATCGTCCATCATGACAATTTTATGGAGGTGAGTGAACAAGTCGCTTGGGGACATTTCCCTTATGTGGGAAGGTGTAAGCCAAAACTCTAAGGGTCGGTTTCACAATGATGGGTTAACTCAAGGTTGTGTGTTGACACAAATGGTGGTTTTCGATTTTACTTGAGGTTAACTCTTAGTTAACTTGACCTCAAGAAATTCTTAAGTTAACCCCAGGTTTGCGATGACGCATGCGCATTAGGTTATGTCACTCCGGTTTTGCTATTTGCTAGGCGTTTGAAGTTTCATATTTTATCGTTTATCTTAATGCTTTCCATCGTTCTTTTTATTTGAAATGGATGGTTATGATGTAAATGCGTATAGCAGTGATGAAGAAGCAATGAGACCAAGAATATTTCGACCTAGAGCCAATTATTTTGAGGAATATGATGACCATATCCACCATCTTTCTTTCTTTCAGGACCTTTAGAGATCTGCGGCTATTTATTCGCACATTTGCAATTAAATTTTTCTACTATCTTTTCCCAGGCGTTGTCTTTTTTCCGCCATGTTGCACCTTTTGTTTTGCATTCTATTACATGCCTGTGCTTTTCTACTAACGAAATGAACATATATTCTTCAACTTTTGAAAAGTTGTTCGCTCTTTTTGGTTTTTCCATGCCGACACACGGTACATGCACGGCTATTATTTGAAAAAGGCCCCAGAAACAACTACAACGCCAAGCAGCCCAAACACCAACCTAACCTAAAAATCTTTTATCTATGCCAAATACCAAATAACTGCGAATGAAATGAAAAAACGTCATGGAGAAAACCAAAATGCAGTTGGATCGCTTGGAACTGACAACTCAACGAACTCATTCTTTGACAGCCTTGTCAGAAAAACACAAAACACCCGCACGAAACACCTAACGAAAAAAAAAAATTTCAATAAAGTAGAACATTTTCTAATTCGTCAATGTTTCCACGAATTTCTTCAACTTCACAAATTTTATCGATTTCTTGACCGTGTTAGTTTGATACTTTACAGAATAAACTTACCATTGAGACTGGGATTGGTCCTCCTGCTCCGTTGGCGTAGCTATATGGTGACACGAGGTATCCCATGTTGAATGAAGATGTGTGTGGCTCAACCTTGCCTGAAATTTAAAAAAATATTTCACTTATAAAATACATCAAAAATAAAACTTCCTACAGGTGCAATTGTATCGTGAAGTCTCGTATTCTAACATACATAATTCCAGGAGGACTGACTTGGAATTACGATTACTGTCTACTCACAGAAAAAAATACTGTTGCGTTTCTAATTAATTGTTAGTATTTGGATGTTTTTCCATCGCTTTAAATATATTTACAGTTATTTCAAATCCATGTCATTGAAAGAATGTCAATCCTTATATTCGAAGTAATCACAGGTACGCCAATAAATTAAAATAACTTTATATTCGTTCTAACGATATATATATATATATATATATAAACAAAACAAAAACAAAAAAGGTGCAACCCGGGCTCCGACACACCGGGCTGCTGTTCCATTCCCCAGCGACTACTCCTCACACCGTGAGGTGAGCAATCACTGGGTCCGCGTATCGTGCGTCCTAAGCAGACGAAGGGACCCATGGATGACTGCCTTCTGCATTCTGGCGGCTAAGATGTGCGCCGCCGCACGGCACACCGGCATTTTGCGCAGTGCAGAGAGCAGCGTATCCCTCATACCACCTAGGGATCCAATGACCATTACTAGCAGACTCACAGTGTAGTCCGGCCAGAGCCTGCGAAGTTGTCCGAGGAGCTCCTGATACTTGGTCCGCTTTTCCTCCTCCTTAGAGACGATGTTCCCCTCGGCGGGTGCCGAGAACTCGATAACGAACATCGTCTTTTGTTGGTAGTCGAGGAGGACTATGTCGGGCTTATTTGCATGTATAAGCTCGAGCGTGGAGAATGAGTAGTTCCAGTAAATTCGGCACCTCTCGTTCTCCACAACGGACTCAATGTCCCCTGGAGCGTATGGCAGCACCGGTGTCTCATCTATACCGTATGAGTGCCTTAAATGGTAGTATAGCACTCGTAGAGCCGCGTTGTGCCGATAGACGTAGGCTGTGCCAGCGTACACCTTACACGCCGACAAGAGGTGCGTAAGGGTCTCTGGCGCCTGCAGGCAGGCTCTACAGCGGATATCGGGCACATCCATACCCATAATCCGGCTACGGTATACTAAGGTGTTGAAGACACCGTCTTGGCAAGCCATTATAGAGCTCTCAGTCTCCGACTTCAACCCATTAGACCTTAGGAAGGAGAAGGTCAACTGCTCAGATAAACCATGCTCTTCTAGATGTTTGTAGAAGATTCCGTGCATTGGTTTATCTTTGTGAAGTCTTAAAAGCAATTGGACTTCAGCAGTTTTAATCCGGGTTTTTAATTGTGCGGGAGCAAGTTCCGTAACGGACTGCTGACACCTCCGCGTGAAGTCGAGCGTGAGACTAAGTTCTTCGGCTGCCCGTGTTGCTGCTTTAAAAAGGAAGGCTCCTTTACCCGCAATCTCGTGCTCTCGCACAAAGCGGATCAGGGGATCGGTGCTCGTCGTAACATAGCAGGCAGTGGCCAGTACTACTCTGTTGTGCAGATGCTCCAAACTCAATAGTCCACGCCCTCCCAGGTGTCGCGGGAGGTATATTCGCGGGACAGAGGATCTAGGATGTAGACTTCCCTCCATATTCATCCTTTTGCGGGTCTTTATGTCGATTTGTCGCAGCTCTTCCACGTTCCAGTGGACAGCACCAAAGCTGTATAGCAACAATGGGACCGCAAGCATGTTTGTGGCAGCGACTTTGTTTTTGCCGGACAGTTCTGACGACCAGATCTGCCGGAGTCGGTGCAAATACTTGCGGCGGAGACACTCTTTGACCAATTCTGCCTCTTGGATGTGACGCTGCGCCACTCCAAGGTAGGTATAGGTATCTCCGGCATGCAGTTGTCGCAAGATGCTCCCATCAACGAGCTGCTCCTCATCTTCACTATCTCCGCAACGTCCTCTTTTGAGATGAACCATGGCACATTTGTCTATCCCGAACTCCATACCAATAGCTTGACTGTAATCCTGCACTACCCTCAGCGACTGCTCTAAATCGCGTTGTCCGGAGGCATAGAGTTTCAGGTCATCCATGTAAAATAAGTGGGTGACCTTGTGCCTCCGGTAATTGGGCTTGCCACAGCTGTATCCCTTAGTATTTTTCAGCGCTATGGACAAAGGCAGTAGCGAGATGCAAAAGAGCAAGGGACTCAAGGAGTCTCCTTGGAAGACCCCTCTTTTAAATGATACCAACTCTGTTCGAACCCTGGTTTCACCCGATGTTATAGTGAACCGAGTCCTCCAGAGCGGCATCAGTTGTTTGATGCATCCCACTATTTGATCATCTACCGAAAGACATTCCAACAGCCGCACAATCAGTTCATGAGACGTAGTGTCGAATGCCTTCCGATAGTCGATCCAGGCCATAGAAAGGTTTCGCAGGTAATGCACGGAGTCCTGTGTGACACAGCGGTCAATCAACAGGTTATCCCTGCAGCCAGCTACTCCTTTCTTAGACCCTCTTTGTTCATATACGCTGAGAAATACGGGATTTACAGCTTGAAGGATACGCATGTACAAGATTCTGGTGAAGAGCTTGTAACATGCGTTCAGACATGTTATTGGCCTGTAGTTTTTAGGATCAGACAAATCTCCGGTCTTCGGGAGAAGCACGGTTCGACCCTCGACAAACCAAGCCGGAATTGGCTGCTCCTGATTTAGCCACGAGTTAAAAACTCTAGCTAAATGCCGGTGGCAACTGGGAAACTTTTTCAACCAGTAGGTGTTTATGCCATCCGGGCCAGGAGCTGCGAAATTCTTTGCGCCTCGTAAGGCACCAAGAATTTCTTCCGTGTTTATCGGGTGACGCAGTATATTCAGGTTTGGAGTCCTCCTACAAACGGACTCGAACTGCGCCAAGGCCGGAGTGTCTGCTTGGAGAGGTTTGGGGTGTTCGTAAATGCCCCTCCAGAAAGTCTCCACGCGATCAGCAGTTGGCGGCTGCTCTATGACTGGTGGTCGCTGTTGGAAGAGACGAGCAGGCTTTTCGGAAAACAATCTGTTTTCCTCCAAACCTCTCGCCCGCGTCACCAGTGATCGTTTAGCAGCGATTAGCGTCCGTATCCTGTCAAGACAATGCTGCTTGACAACAACCAGTACCGCTTGACTGAGCGTGTGATGGTCGCGCCTTAGCTCTCGGGCTATCTGGCGCACGCGGCGCGTAAAAGGCCTACCGGCCGCTTTATATTCCATCACACACTGGATACGGGATGCTTCTTGGCGAGCCAACTGGATTTTCGCTTCCATCTGGCGCACCCGCCTCTGTGCTCTCTCGACAGGAGAGTCTCTCACTCTCCCCTGTCCAGCCAGCCTCAGAGCCGCAGCGTAAATTTCGCAATTGATGCTCCAAATGTCAGAGACCTCCGATAGACGTTCACTCAACGCCTCATCCTCTCTCTTTAAATCTGCCAGCTTGAAGGACCTCTTGTTGTTATGCAAGGCCCTTCGGTCACTGAAATCTCCAGGTGAGACGGCTTCGTCGATTTCCCTCTCAGCGGGCCTCATCGGCGACCTTTCAGCCTGGTTAACAGGCCTTTCAGTCGCCGGAGGGGCAGGCTGAGCTGGAGCACGAACGTATCCCTGCCCCCGAAGGTAAAATACCTGGTTCCGCAAGCTCTGGGAGGTAATTGTGCTATGCTCTGGATGCATTTCACACCACCTCCCATGCATGCGGGACATGTATCCCCTACGGCGCGGGCTACTGCTCTCGTAGCAGCTCAGCAGGTCATCCTTCAGTTCCGTCGTCCACCTAAAACGGTCCATGTCGTTGCGTGTGTCGTCGTCAGGGCGATCCGAGGCACCGCCACCTTGCCCAGAGCCGGCTTCCGATACCGGCCTGGTGTGGGTGCTCTTCTTCTGGGGCGGTCGAACCAGAAGGTAGGGCCCGTCCGGTGGTTAGCCTTAGGGCCCCCAGCCGACATTTCAGAGGCAGCCGACCACATTGCCTCCTAGGGATGACCTGTACAGGTTGCCGGCCGGCTTTCATCCCTGGCTTGGGTTATCCCCGCAGTGTCGCCACGCACCGAATAGCCGTTTGATGTTGGTCGGCTTCCTGGGGGCGCATTTTATACCTACTGCCAGGTTTGCTATCAGCCGCCCCTAACCTGGGGTCAGACGCTGTCGGGAAGCCGTCCTTAACATAGGTGCAGCCGCTTCCTCACTATGGTGGTTCATACGCCTGCTTTCACAGCCGGTGACCACCATAGGCCCTTTTAAGGCAAGGACTACCAATCCTTTAGTCGCCTCTTACGACAGGCAGATTAAACCCTGGGAACATTCTAAACCCGGACCCAGACGGGTATATATATATATATATATTTTTGGCCCGTGGTACAAGTGAGGCTAGCCCGTGCAAAATCTGCATAACAAGTGAGGACCGCGACCAAGTGAGGACCAATATACGGACCTCACAAGGACTTCGCTTGAAATTTTTGTGGTGAGTTGCGGATATGGTCTTGAGTCAAATTTGAAAATTTCAGCTGGTCCTCATTTTTTTCGTTTTATGGTAAATGTATACATTTTAGTTCACCGCTTTGGCACCAGATGGTTTCTCGAGTTTGTATACCGCCACCCTATATACGTTACATACCAGTGCATGCAACAAGTGAGGTCCTGAAATTCGGCAACGATGAAATACCGGCAGACTAATGCCTCTCACGATATTTCGCGTTCTCTTTGTGTACTTGATTGTTTAGCTTCCCTATTACACGTTGAGGTCTTTGAGAAAAAAATTAGGTGTTGCGAGTCGTGATTTTGTTCAGAAGTGCCCCATCATGAGGAACTTTTGGAATGATATCTAGGCGGCTTTTATGGCAGAAAAGTTTTAGATTGCAGGTCATCGCTCTATGCATGAAGGGTTTAATTCTTGAAAGGAGTAGGATCTTCGGTATAGCGATTACTAGACAGTTCTGAAATCATGAACCATGCCCTTATGCGAAAGAACTAGCAGGTGTTTCAATTAGTTTAATATCGAGTGATACAATTTTCGTTTGGAATCTAAGATGGTCAATTCAACTGACGTTTTAGATACCGTGTGATATGCCTTTTGAAATTATTAAAGCTCATCTTTGTACAACTGAGAGGCATATTTTAGACTTAGGTAAAAAATGGGAGAGAGTGTCTGGGAGAGTAGAGTGCTATCCGAGTCAAATCGTTCCGAGTTCGTCAGATTTTAACTGCTCCGATAAGCATCCTAAGAGTTTTTGGTCTGGCTTGACCCGATTTTACTCGTTTGATGTCAATCCAGCTTCAGCTTTAAAAATGCGATAACTTATAAAATACTTTTCTTTTCAAACATTCCAACAAAATATGTGAATTCCTCTCAGAGTACATATTATTATGTGATAGATGCAATACAGGGTGGGCCAATAGTGAGTAGACGGAGGATTGTTGACGAAGGATATTCCCAAAATCTGATAGTTGATCATGGTAGGGCCCATGAAGGCTATAACGTTAAAATACTTTCACTCAAACTTTAACGTTTATATAGGCTGATTATCAAACTAACATTTTTTAATAGAACTGCCTATATATTATTGCATATTTGAATTGCTTAGTGAATTCTAGTGTTACTTCATGTATCTTATATGAAACTTTAAACAGACCGTTTAGGCGCAAATCACTTTTTTTGGTATAAGTAGGTATAAGAAAAAAATTGAATATCGCAGCGATCATAAAACTTAGAAGGCCGTGACTTTGCGGTGTGACTAAGCATGAAATGTGTCATCTTAGCTCATACGATCAAATTTGAATTCTTTTTGTACTTGGAGAAATCAGTAGAATAATTAAGGAGATTTCAATCACAGGCACCTTGATTATTTCAAATGGGGATGCCTAATTTTTCTTATACCATCGAATCTAAAACCTGATAACCTTTCCAACAATGTAGGATTGTTGGAATCAATCTTTTTTAGTTTTCATTTTATTTCAAATTTTAAGTCAAATCGGTTTTACACTTTCCCAACTTATAAGCCATCTAGCAGTCCATAAAAAATAAACAAAAACCTGTCCAGATGGAAGAAACCAACTAACTTGGCATAAAAACGCAAACTAGATTAATGAGGCAAGATTATAAAAATTTCTTACAAGATATCAGCTCTAACCAGAAACGACAGCGGCAACAAGAAGGCTTACTTTTACAGCCTATTAGCTATACCCAAATACCCAAAATCAGTAAAAAAAATTAAATAAAAGACAAAATACCAGCGATTGTTACTGGCAGGAGAGTATCTATATTTTCAGAATAAATTTTCACATTTAGTACCATAAAATAGCCGTAAGTCAAAAGTGATGATGCCTTTGGCTCGAGCCCTTCAAATTCTTCACTGGTACTTCTACTTATTAGCAAAATCGCAAAAAATGAAAACTGAATTGCAGTATGTTATATGATAAAACATTATTTACTTGGTAGGAGCATACATGAAATAAACACAGTTACAACATGGAGTAATAAAAAAATCTAACAATCACATCAATAGATGCTCAGAGTGCTCCAGTTAGAGATATCTTTACTTTTGACTTAACAGAAATGACTACTTTTCTATCCCATTAAATGTGAAATTTCATTCTGACGATGCTAAACTGTCAGCAACAATCATTGGTAGTTTTTTTTTGTTTCAATATATTTAATCGTTTTTTGTTATCAAGCTCTAGTAGATCTCAATAGCTGGTAGGCTGTGGAAAAATAACACTTCTGTCATACGCCAGCTGCTCATTGTCATTAACTTTCGTACCGCTGTTGTTAGATATTATGTGTTGTAAGGAATTTTCGTAATTATCCCCCGTTGCTCTAGTTTGTGTCTTTCTACTAAGTTAGTTGGCTTCTTCTATCTTAACGGGCTTTTGTTTGTTTTCCATGACTTGCTAGATTTCTTATAAGTAGGAAAACTGAAAAAAACTGATTTGACTGAAAATTTTAAATAAAATGGAAACTAAAAAGATTGAGATCGAGGTAATCAAATTCTGCATTTGATTCTGTAAACAAAAATGGGTATTCTTATTTGAACAAATCAAGTTCTCTGTATTGAAGTTTCCTTAATTAATCTACTGATTTCAAGTACAAAAAAAATCAAATTTAACCGTCTGACCTAAGGTGACGCATCTCATGCTTAGTCGTACCGCAATGTCACGGCCTTCTAAGATTTATAATCACTGCGATATTTAAATTTTTTCTGATACCTACTTATACCAAGAATGCTGATTTGTGCCTAAACGGTTCGTTAAAGTTATATAAGATACATTGAGTCACACTAGAATTCACCAAGGAATTCAAATGTGCAATAATGTATAGGGAGTCGCCTTCAAAAAAATGTAAGTTTGATATGAACCACCCTGTATAAACATCAAAATTTAAGTGAAAATATTTAACGTTATATCACTCAAAGGTCCCTACCATGACCAAGTGACAGATTTTTGAAATATGTTTTAGTAAGTCAACAATCCTCCGTCTGCTCACTATTGGCCCACCCTGTATATGTGAATGAACGTATCAAATGTCTCCTGGGTCAGTAACCGAATGAGTTGAAAAAGTATATAATTTTATTTTTAGGCTAATGGAGGGTATTTTATGTTTACAACAAATTTTCAAGGTTTCCCCCCTTCCCACCTTCCCAATTTCAGCCCCTCCCAAAAATGGTAGATGATTAACTCATAAAACGCTCAAAACGAAGTCTGAGGGGATTTGCCTTTCACTACGCCAACGCACAGCTTTTCATGAAATGAAGCTTTACCTGGTACTGCCCAGCAGCATGCCGCTTTTCAAATTTCGTTCACTTAAAAAACGCAACTTAGGCACACCTAAACCATATGACCAACTCTGTTTAATTAAAATGAGCTGTTCATTTAGATCGATAAAAAAATACTCGGGTGGTCCTCACTTTGTCGTGTGTATCACCCGGTCCTCGTTTATCAGTTCTAATAGTATGAACAGGTATACACTGCACACATGACGTGAAAAAATATAGGGTGTCTCATTTAAAAAAATGCATTGTTTGCATCACCACGTAATTTATTGGGCCTGCGGGTGTTGGCCTATTCATACATGACGCAGTACACTGCGTTAATAAACTTCCCCTAACATGACCTTTTCACGGTATCCGCGGTACTCTGGTAGTTTGGTATTTAGGCTCTGCTTATGCGATCTGCTCAGTGGAAAAAAACAGGTATTTTCTCTAAGGGTAAGTATTCAGATGTGCAGATTGCGTCTATCGCTTCCATCAGTCAGTTTTTTCACAGTACTGATAATAATAATCTGGTGGTATTTCACCTTACTTTTTAAATAATTATTTAACCGGGAGATATCAATTGTATTATATTTACCTACCTATATGAAAATTTGTGGAAAAAGTTTGAGTCCTTTACGGCCGCCACTAGCCCTCGCCCATTCCTCCTACTCGTATAAAGATACATATGTATACTTATGTGCAGAGTGCAGCTGCGGCTTCAATAATCTCTGGTAGGATTTTTGTGTATTTTTTATTTAAGCTTTTGTGCGCCCCCTTTCAAAAATTCAGGAACCGCTGCTGTTCCACAGTTTACAAAACATTCTCTGCCCACCTTTAAAGCTGAACTTCAGTAGTGTTTAGTTGTTACATCGATTTTGCTAGTAGAAACGGCAGTTCTACGTGAACAGCAGATGTGTAGTCACCGAGGTATCAAGCCTTCAGATTACGTTACTGAGGACAAATTTTCATTTGAGTTTATTTGTCAAGGAATAGGTAGGTATAAGGTAGGCACAGACAAGGTCTCAAAGTAACAGATTTATTTGGAACTTATCGGCAGATGTTACGTAATATCTGTTTCAGATGTCATTGACAGCGAATTAATCGACACATCATGATACTTGAAAATCTTATAGTAAATAGAAGTCTATAATCGACCTTATGGATCGATTTACCTGGAGACACGTTTTAGGACGCTGTGCAGATAAATAACATTCACCGCAGCGGTAGTATTTCATCCAGACTAATCGAACAGGAGGACCAATGAATGGTAGCTTAGACAGAATAAGCAATCAGCAAGTATATCTCTGTACTAATAGGAGAGAACAAGTGATCATCCGTACAAAACGATCTGACCATCTTAGTATTTAAAAAATAGTTGCACTTTTTCCACATTCTCTGTATATCTCTACGATTAGAACAAATATGCGAGGACCGGTAATGTATAACCGAGGTCCACATGCATATTAATCAATCGATACTACCCTACCATCTGGGAAGATCTACTATCTCAAAGAAAGGAAGCCATTATATTGGGTGATCTAAATGCGAAAGCTGTTGACTGGGGCTCTCCAGTAATGGACAGGAGAGGCGCGGTTCTGTGCGAATGGCTGGCTGCTAGCAACATGGTGGTCATAAACGACGGACTTCAGCCAACCTTCTGTAGACGTAACAGCTGCTCCTACATAGACATAACGTTCGCAACTCAAAATATTGCCCGAGAGATACTCAAGTGGGAAGTCTTGGAAGCGGAATCAATGAGTGACCAAGTAGATACTTCGAAGTAAGAACAAAAACCAAAGGTAGAAGTCCAACAAACGAACGTCTCACGCCCTTCATAGATATGACAAAGGTGCGTAATATGCTAAATAGCAAATTAGGGGTACTAGGAACTGATGAACTCACAGTCGAACAATACAGCGGAATCATGACAAGTATCGTCAAGGAGTGTACCATCAAGAGAAATAAAGCAATAGCCAAAGTTCCTTATTGGTGGACAGCGGAAATTGAGGAGGCACGGAGTAGATGTATTTTCAGTAGGCGAGCTATGCAACGGGCAAGACGTGCTGGAAGGCCCGCAACTCAACTAGAGTCTCTTCATGAAGTATATACCGCAAACAAGAGGCTACTCAAACTGCTGATAATTGCTGCCAAAAGAAAGCGGTGGAGGGAACTATGCGATGAACTAGAGAACGACATCTGGGGAGAAGGGCATCGCATAGTGACAAAAAAGCTTACTGGAGCGACATCGACCTATGGTATGGAGCCTGATAGGAGGGTTGATATAGTACGCCAGCTATTTCCAAGCCGACAGGATAGTTGGCCCGAAGAACCCGTGCAGGAAGACTGTCTACCATTCACTATCGAAGAACTGGAAGAAGCTGGAAACAGGTTAAAGGTTGGCAAGGCACCGGGTCTAGATAAAGTCACGCCAGAAGTGCTCAAAGAAGCCATAGTAACGGCACCCCATCTTCTGCTGGGTATGCTAAATAGTCTCCAGAAAACCCAGACGTTTCCGCAAGCCTGGAAAAGAGCGAAAGTGGTGCTTATCAGTAAAGGGGGCAAACCCCCTGAACTGGCCTCATCCTACAGGCCCATTTGCCTATTGGACACCATAGGCAAGTTGTATGAAGCGATGGTGCGCAAGAGATTGGAGCTCGAACTGGAAAGATTAGGGGGTTTATCAGCACAGCAATTCGGTTTTCGGCGTGGTAAATCGACCATAAATGCCGTGGAAAGCATCCTAGAAATAGTAGAACGCTCAAATGACAAATGGTGTGCGCTCATAACTTTGGATGTGCGGAACGCATTTAATACTGCTTCGTGGGGCATTATTCTACATGAGCTAAGACGTCAAAAGGTCTCAAAATACCTAACCAATTTGATTAGCAGCTATTTTAAAGGCAGGACCATCTTAATAGCAAAGGAAGCACTGGAGGCCACTACGGGTGTTCCACAGGGATCCGCGCTAGGGCCGCTACTGTGGAACGTACTGTACGATGGCGTGCTAAGACTGGCTCTCCCTAGAAATACAACGGCGGTAGGTTTCGCAGATGATTTGGCGCTTGTGGTCTGTGCCAATCATGAACATGAGTTGATGCGAAAAGCAGACGACGCACTTAGAGAAATAGATAGGTGGATGCAGGACCATAAACTGGAACTGGCACCGGAGAAAACCGAAGCAGTAATACTGAGAGGGTCGCGAAGGAAAAGGCCACTTGTAACCTTCAACATCAAAGGCGTACCTTGCAAGCCGAGAAAATCGATAGTCTATCTAGGCATTACGATAGACAACGAAGTATGCTTGGGAGAGCATATCAAAAGAGCCGCTGAGAAAGCAAAGGTTAAGGCGGCCGTATTATCTCGGTTAATGCCAAATGTGGGCGGTCCTAGCAGCAGCAAACGGCAACTGCTGAATAATGTTGTACAATCAACGCTACTATACGGAGCACCAGTATGGTATCGCGCGCTTAGAAGAGAGAAGCACAGACAGACACTGGACCGAGCGCAAAGGAAAACGCTGTTACGAGTAGCAAGTGCCTATCGTACCATCTCAAATAGGGCGCTCCAGGTTATCACTGCAACACCCCCCCTGCACCTGTTGGCAGAGGAGCGGAGACAACTATACACCGCAGAAGAGGAAATCTTGGAGAGACGGGTCCTCGCTAGGGGACGCACTATGGCAAAATGGCAGCAGATATGGGACGACACAAGTGATGTCGCTCAGTGGACCAAGCGGCTGATCCCCTGTATTAAGAAATGGTGCGAGTGCAAACACAGGAGAACATGTTACTTCCTGACGCAGGCACTGTCAGGCCACGGCCCATTTAGGGCTTACAGGAAGAGAATTGGGAAAATAGAAGACTCCAGGTGTCTACATTGTAGTGAGGAGGATACCGTAGAACACGTGCTTTTTACATGCAGCAGATGGCGAGAATATAGAGAGAGTGCTGGGCCTACTGCTGCGGGCTTGACACCGGAAACAATTGTACCCGTGATGTTATCCGGAGTAGAAGCTTGGAAGACAGTGCATGAAATGGTGCGTAAAATCTTGTCCGCAAAGGAGAGGGAGGAGCGCAGATAGTGAACAGGAATCCGAACTCCTAATCCCTGAGAAATCAGGGGAAGGGAGATGTAGGATAAGGACAACAAAGGAAGGCAAATTGAGGAAAGACGGCCCCCATCTGAAGTTATGTCTTCACGACGGTTCCGGGGAAGGGGCTTTTCACATGACCCACTCGCTCCGGGCTGCGGCCCGGCGACGGTCCATGGTAAAAAAAAACTACCCTACCATCTGAAATGCCTTTCGCGCCTTTTTATGACCTCTGCTTCTTTTTAGTTAATTTTATTTCCCACACCGATAGGAAATTGTGATAGGTATTGTGATCGCGAAAATTTTCGATTTTGAGGTAATACGCTTTTTTGGGCGTTTTATGATGTCTATATAACGTCGGTTTGTCTGTCTTTGCGTGTTTTTCTAGGCTAGTCATATCAGTAGCCATGGATTGTGATAAAATTTGGGTACCGGTATCCTATGGGGTCCTAGTAGGTATTGCTCCTATAATTTTAAAAATCGGTGCATTGGCAGCGGAGTAATTTGCAAAAAAACAAAAAGAATTGAATATTCCTCAAACCTCGTTTTTGAGCGTTTTAGGATTTCCTGATAATTTTCTACTTTTTTCGGGTCAGAGTGTGATTGGGGTCGCTGGGGGGGGGGGGGGGGCAGGGGGAGCAAAAATATAAAAATAACTCAAACTTCGTTTCTAGGCGATTTGGGTGTTCCTGGTCGTTTCGTTTTATCCAGTTGAAGCTCGCAGAATAAAACCAGTGTCGATCTAGTTCCTACGGAGAGGAGTATCAAGAAGCTATTTACTAGAGTTTTTGTGTTGGATGTTTTTTGAGGGCAGGAGGGTGATGATTTGGTTGCAAGGGGATCTCAGACTATAGCTTAATGCAAAGGGAAAATAATAAACTGATATCACTTTGATGTGTGAGAAGTACTAAGTCAGTCAATTATCGTTCATATTGATTGAACCTCATATATAACTGTACAGTACAAATTCCTGAATTCATAAATGTTGTAATGTTGTACCCCTGTCAAGCATCTACCCTTATCTAACAGTATATTCTCGTTACAGATTTGTTGCCTTTCTAGCTAACTTTATTGTATCACAGACATAGACACGTTTTATGACGCCAAATGCCAATCGAATGTGCAGTCAACTGATTCGCGCGTTAAATTAAATCAATTTTCGAATTACGCGTCTACAAATATTGAATAATTCCCAAAACATGGCCAGATATTAAAAAAATAGAAGTCAAGTTTATTGATTCAGTTCTTCTCAGGAATACTTGTTTTTCATAACGAAGGGCGATACCATTTTCAACATCAGCGATTTAGCAATTACGACTGTGAAGCAGAGTGAGTCATGTCCTATTTCAGTTGGTTCGATTAAAAAGTCTTGCTCCTGTAGTCGCAGTGCCTATAAGTTTGAGAACCCCTAGACTAGTCAATAAACGTTCAAAATAGATCCGTTGAACTAAGTTACCTGAATTCGCCGTTATTGACATGTTCAGATAATTAGCAAAATTTAGGTAATTAGAGGGGTCGTATTTTTCGCTATATGTGCCACGCGGTATCTACATCCCTATAACAGTCGAATTTTAATAGAGGTCTTATCTAAGAAACCATATTACCTACATCGCTGAAAAGGTTAATTTTACATTTAGTTGCATTTATTTTCACTTAGCTGAAATCCGTAGTAGCAGATGTTAATGAATATTATTTTACTGCATGAAAGCTGAATTAGTATATCTCTATACGAATAGGAAGAATAAGTGAGGACTGCTGGCGGTGGTGAATCACTCGTACATATTAGTATTGTTAAGCTAATTTCGACTTTTCTGCATGTCATGTTTACAGTGTTTACGTGTTTATGCTATTAGAACTGATAAACGAGGACCGGTTGGTGTACACGACAAACTGAGAACCACCTGAGTATTTTTTGTAAACGTCTTTCCTGCTCTTCTCATGTAGACGACAACTGCATTAAAACCAAATCGGCCGCATAACGAATACATCACATGAAAGTCACCTGTGCGCATGCCGAAAGTTGCGTTTTTAAGAGGACGATATTTTTATACATAGCATCATGGTGCTGGGTAGTAATAGGTAAAAGTAGAGTCAAGTTGAATGACTCAGTACTTCCCACACATAATGATGATACCATTTTATTATTTCCCATTGCATGAAGCTGTAGTCTAAAATCCCCTTGCAACAAAATTATCGCCCATCCGCCTCCAAAAACAACATCCAACACAAAAACCCTCGTAAATAGTTTCTTGCATCTCCCTTCTTAGGAACTAGGGCGCCACAGTTTTTTTCTACTTGCTTGAACTGGTCAATGCGAAACGATCAAGAGCCTCCAACCCGACTAAAAACGAAGTTTGGGCTGATTTTATGTTTTTGGTTTTTTGATTATTGCTGCGCCGCCTCTGACATGGTTTTTCAAAAACAGAGTCGTTTTCCATTCTCGCAGCGGTAATAAGTTCTGTGTCAAAATTTTATTAAAATCAATTCAATAATTTTCACTTTACGCGATATACATAGAACGAAATAAAGCAAAAATCGTATGTGCAGGTCACAAAAATGGTTTCTGTAATAGGCAAGCCAATGTTCGGATGGACCTAAAAAAGTGCAATATGCCGCTAGGTATTTCTTCTACAAGTCAATAGACGGACTATTATGAATACAACAAATTTTTCAGTTTTACTACCCCCCACCTCCCAACCGCCTCGATTTCACCCCACCCAAAAAAAAAAATTGAAAATGATCAGGAACCCGTAAAATGCCTAAAAACAAAGTTTGAGCTGTTTTCATATTTTTAGTTTTTTTATTATTGCTGCGCCGCCACTGACACTATTTTTCCAAAACATACGCGTTTTTCATCCCCGCCTTGGGAGTAATACTATGTCAAAATTTCATTAAAATCAATTGAATAATTTTCACGTTACGCGATACCGAACGATCTAAAACAATACTCGTATGTGTACATCATAAATTCTGATGAACATTAAGTCAGTAATTTCAACATTATAAAATACAGAACGATCTATTATGTATACAAGTTTGGGGCATATTTGACATATTTCGTTTTTTTCTAATTATTCCGCCCCCCGTATAACGATTTTCAAATTTATAGGAACATTACCTACTACGACCCCACAGCATAACGCTGCCCAAATTTCATCACAATCCATGCAGCGGTTATTGAGATTACGAGGGTAGAAAAACGCGACAGACAGACAGACCGACAGACAGACCGACCGACCGACAGACCGACAGTCAGACAGACCGACGGAAATGAGTGACGTGGATTTTCGTTATGTACACATCATAAAACGCCCAAAAAGCGTATTATCTCAAAATCGAAAATTTTCGCGATCACAATACTCCCCTCACCTATCCGTGTGGCAAGTAAAAATTCATTTTATAAAAAGCTTCGCGTTGGAGTAGTGAGAGACAAAACCCCCCAGACTTATTTTTATAAGTTACCAATCATCTACTGTTTTTGGGAGGGGATGAAATTGGGAAGGTGGGGATGGGGGAGTCGAAATCTCGAAAATTTGTTGTAAACATAAAATACCCTCGATTGCCCTAAAAAATATGAAATTCTAGACTTTTCAGACTTATCCGAATACTGACCTAGAAGACATTTGATACGTTTATTTACCTATACAGGGTGGGCCAACACTGGACGGACGGAGGATTGTTGACTTACTAAAACATACTTAAAAAGTCTGTCATAAGGTGGGCGGTGGGAACCCTTGACTGCTATAACGTTAAAATACTTTCACTTAATTTTTTAATTTTATACAGGGTGATTCATAATAAAATTACATTTTTTAAATATATTATTGCATATTTGGATTGCTTGGTAATATCTAGTTTGACCCTATGTATTTTATACGGAACCTTAAATGAAATGAAATGAAATGACTTGGTATAAGTAGGTATCAGAAAAAAATTGTGTATCACAGTGATTACTAATCTTAGAAGGCCATGACTTTTCGGTACGGCTAAGCATAAGGTGCGTCAGACGGTTAAATTTGAAATCTTTTTGAACTTGGAAAAATCAGTAGATTAATTAAAGAAACTTCAGTCATAGATAATTTGATTTTTTTCCCTATAATGGTCAAATTTTAACAGAGTTCTTATCTAAGAAACCAAATTACCTACATCCCTGCAAAGGTTAATTTTACATTCCGTTGTATTTATTTTCACTCAAATGAAATCCGTAGTAGCACATATTAATGAATGCTATTTTACTGCATGAACGTTGAATTAGTATACCTCTATACGAATAGGTGGAATAAGTGAGGACCGGTAGGCGGTGATGAATCACTCGAAGATATTAGTATTGTTAAGCAAATTTCGCCTTTTCTACATGTCATGTATAATATACAGTGTTTACGTGTTTATACTATTAGAAGTGATAAACGAGGACCACCTGAGTATTTTTTGTAAGCGTCTTTCTTGCCCTTTTACTATTATTGTTCTTCAAGCAGGTATATTTTCGGATCGATCTGAAATTCATGTAACCGTCAACCGTACTGAACCCGAATCGGCCGCAAAACGCACATACAGGGTGAGTCAAGCTCAACGCCTCGGACTCTTGTGACCAAACGGTACCACTTTTCGAAAAATCGACTTTGCGGGTATATGTAGGTCGAGTTGGACTACATTTTAAAAATAATGACTTTTATACAGGGTGTCTAATAAAAGCGTGACATATCAAAGTTATGTTTTTAAATGGAATACCCTGTACATTATTGCATATTCTGGTTCCAGTGCATTTTAGTGTGACTTTATGTATCACACATGGGACTTTAAGCGAACCGTTTAGGTACAAATCACAATTTTGGGTATAGGTAGATGTCAGAAAAAATTGAATATCGCAGCTATTATAAATCTTAGAGGGCTGTGACTTTGCCGTGTTACTAAGCATGAAATGTGTCAGCTTACGTTAGACGGTCGAGTTCGGATTACATTTGTACTCGGAGAAATTGGTAGATCAATTAAGTTAACTCCAATCAAAGGTAACTTGATTTTTTCAAATGGGAATGCATAATTTTTTTTATACCATCAAATGTCCAATTTGATAAGCCTTCTAATGATGTGCGATTGTAAATATCAATCTCTGGTAGTTTTGATTTAATTTCAAATTTTCAGCAAAACCGGTGTTTTTCAATTTTCCTGCCCATAAGCAACTTAGCAGGCCATGAAATATAAACAAAAAACTGTTTAGATGGAACAAAATAACTAACTTAGAAGATAGTTACGGACGAACTAAAGTAAAGGGACAAAGTTATAAAAGTGACTTACAGCAAATCAATTCTAACCAGAAATAGCAGACATAACACATCTAAGGTCAAAAAGCTGCTGGAGTGCGACAGAAATGGGTATTTTTTACGGCATACCGGCTACTACAATATTCTAAAGATTGACGATTCACAAAACCATTGTGAATTTTGAAATTAAAGGAAATCTACCACGTAATGTTGCTGGCAGCTTAATAGCTTTAGAATAAAATTTCACATTTCATGATTTAAAAAAATAGTAACCGATACCTCTGACCGGAGTTCTGCAAATTTTTCAATACTCATAGGCAAGATCGCCGAAAACGAAGAATAAATTAAAAATCTGCTCAAATTATTAAACATAATTTACCTGGCAGAAAATTAAAATATGATTTGTCAGTATTCCTTTTTTTGTGATCTTGCTAATAGATACTGAAAAATTCAAAGGACGACACTGAGAGGTATCATTACTTTTGACTTTGACGGAAATGACTACTGTTTTATGCCATTAAATGTGAAATTGCGTTCTGAAGATATTAGACTGACGGCAACGATCGCTGAAAGTTTTGCTTTCATTTCAAAGTGTTTAGTGATTTTGGAAATTTTTAATCTCTAGTACATTGCAGTCGCTAGTAGGCTGTAAAAATTATCCATTTCTGTCGTACTCCAGCTTCTCTTTAACCTTCGACATGTTACCGCCGTTGTTTCTAGTTAGAGTTGATTTGTTGTAGGGAATTTTTATAATCTTGTTCTTTTACTCTAGTTCTGCTGGATCTTTTTGCTAAGTTAGTTGTTTTCTTCCATCTGAATACGATTTTGTTTATATTTCATGGCCTGCTAGTTTGTTTATAGGTAGAGAAATTGAAAGACACTGATTTGATTGAAATCTCGAAATTTAATAAAAACTACCATAGACTGATATTCACAATCTGATATAATTAGAAAGCCTATCAAATTGCACATCTGATCATATAAAAAAATTATGCATGCCCTTGAAAAAATCAAGTTACCTTTGATTGAAGTTTCCTTAATTGATCTATCGATTTGTCCAAGTACAATGTAATTCGAACTCGACCGTCTAACATAAGCTGATACATTTCATGCTTAGTAACACGGCAAAGTCACAGCCCTCTAAGATTTATAATAGCTGCGATATTCAATTTTTTTCTGACATCTACCTATACCCAAAATTGTGATTTGCACCTAAACGGTTCGCTTAAAAAGTGTGATACATAAAGTCACACTAACATTCACCCAGGAATCTAAATATGCAATAATATACAGGGTGTTCTGTTTAAAAAACATAACTTTGATATGTCATGCTTATAGTAGACAGCCTGTATAAAAGTCATTGTTTTTAAAATGTAGCCCAACTCGACCTACATACATTTGCAAAGTCGATTTTTCGAAAAGTAGTATCGTTTGGTCACAAGAGTCCGAGGCGTTGAGCTTGACTCACCCTGTGTAACCTTAAAATGACCTGTGCGCATGCTGAAAGTTGGAAATAATATAAAAACGAAATGAGTTCTCGATCTAAAAGAATAGTGAAAACTTTAATTAAACAGAGCTGGTCATATAGCTTACAGTATATTCAATCCCAAGGTAGACTCCACATAAACAGTCGCAGGCAGCATTAGCGTGGTTACTGTCCGCTGCCATCTGCGAACACGCCAGCTATAGTCCAGTACAATTATGGAATTTTATATTACTATTTAAAAGAGTTGCCCTATTAATCCATTGCAACTTAAAAGCAGCCAGTTGCCAGTTTGAAATGATCATTTAGGCAATGAACACTTGACATCGCATATTTCGATCTGATTTCTAGTCAGTCTTGGGGGTTTTTTACTTGCCGGATTATAACATACAATTCACACATAGTGTATTGGACTATTAGGGACCCTACCGACACGAGCCGATCTCGCACGCCGGCTTGTTTTCATTTGATCTAGCTTGGCTGTGAATACAGTATAGGTGCACCTACGTTGCATTTTGCATTTTTTAAATGGATGAGATTTGGATAGCAGTATGTTGCTGGGTAGTAGTAGGTAAAGCTGCACTTTATGAAAAGCTGGACGTAGGCGTAGTGAAAGATAAAACCCCTCGGCCTTTGTTTCAAGCTTTTTATGAGTTTTCAATTATCTATTATTTTTTAGGAGGGGATGAAATTGGGAAGGTGGGGAGAAAGGGAGATGAAATCTCGAAAAATTGTTGTTAACATAAAGTGCCCTCCATTGCCCTAAAAAATATTAAATTCTATGCTTTTCAGACCTACACGAAAACTGTCCTTGAACACTTACCTACATTCTTTTTTGATACCCATTCATTACACTTAGGGCTGGTTTCACCGCTCTCTGATGGTTTCGGATAGCGTATCTATCACATAGGTCCATATCATTTATATGACAGATAGGCTTTTGGTCTGTCGGTTTATCTGTCTGTTACACTTAAAACCGGTTTCACCGGTCTCTGATAAGTTTCAGATAGCGTATCTGTCAGATAGGCCCATAATATTTATATGGCATTATCGGACAGATAGGCTATCAGTCTGTCGGTTTATCTGCCTGTTGGCTTCTACCCTCGTAGTCTCAGTAAACTTTGCACGGAGCGATATACTGCGGGATCGTAATAGGTAGTATGCTGCTATAATTTTGCAAATCCGTGCATGGGCGGTGAAGGAATTAGCAAAAAACAAAAAAAAATCAAATACTCCTCAAACTGCGTTTTTAGGATTTTTGGGGGTTCCTAATCATTTTGTACTACAGGATGGATGATGGAGGGCTATGAATAGAGACGGGCATATCGGGTCATTTTTAAGATGCGGATCAGCGGATCTAGAACACCTCAAAGATCCGGAACAGTGATCCGGTTCACGGGTCAGTCGGATCCCGACTAGCGAATGCAATCGTTCACCTTCGATCTTGACCGAAGCACGAGGGAACCGCCCAATCTGGGTACTCGGTGCAGACAGAAATGAGCTAGTACAGCAAAGTACACTTCATGTATAATTTATTAATTTGTTTTATCTTTATATCAGATGATATTTATTTTTTTATAAATATGTACCTAGAAGATGTATATTTATTAATACTATTCTTTATAAATTTCGATTTGAGTAAATAATTATTCAGTTTTGAGTTTCTCGTATCCTGGCACGTAAAAGGAATTTTTTGTCTCTACTATAAACAGCCATAGCTCATCATACAAGAAAAATATTCATTTATTATTCGCTCTAAAATATCTATCTAAATATTCCTTTAAATTCAGATCCCAGAACATTGAGCATTATGGCTATCATGTAGCTTCAGCAGAACACTGAACCGAAAACTGAACATCGCTAATCGTCAGATCGACTGACCGACATATATCGCCGTGGCACGCACCATCCTGCTTTGTGATTCTGAATGAATAAGCGAACAAGCTGCCGGATTTGTGATCCGACTGACCCGTTGAGATTAAATTTAGGATTCGGTTCAGTTAGGTCACCTTAATGATCCGGATCAATGAATCGGATTGGAACCGTCCTACACATCTCTAGCTATGAAAATGAAAAAATTGTTGTATGCTGTCTAAAGCTTATCAAAAAATGGTCAAATATATGAAATTGTCAATCTTGGGTTAATTCCGCATACTGATGTAACATTTAATAATTTAATGTAAAATCTAATGCTAAAAGTAAAACCATTACACACACATACAGACCTACACGCAAACACACTGGCCTGTGAGAGAAAGACCTAATACACTTTTTTACGTCCATCCTAACAGTGCCTTGCGTATTGCAGAAAACAAGGGACTTCGAATACGAGTTTTGCTTTAGATCGTTCTGTATTGGGTGGAAACTTCTGTTTGATTTTAATGAAATTTTAACATAGTATTATTACTGTGTCGAGAAGGAAATGCGTATGGTTTTTAGAAATCGTATCAGTGGCGGCGCAGCAATAATGAAAAAAACTAAAAATATAAAACATCTCAAACATCGTTTTTAGGCGTTTGAGACGTGACTGATCATTTTCTACTTTTTTTGGTAAGGGAGAAATTGGAATCGTTGGGGGGTGAGGGGTGGTAAAACTGAAAAGCTTATTGTATTCATAATAGGCTGTCCATTGACCTGTGACACTTTTTGAGATCCATCAGAACATTGTCTAGCCTATTGCAGAAACCAAGAATTTTCTGATGTATATGTAATAATGGCATTGCTCTAGATCGTTCTGTATTCTATAGCGTGGAAAATATTGAACTGATATTGACGAAACCTCGACACAGTATTAGTAGCAAGTGCTATTAGCTTAGCGAGGAGGGTAAACGCGTTTGTCTTTTAATTGAAAACCCCAGTTTTCTGTTGTATACATAAGGGTATTGCTTTAGACAGTTCTGTACTATATAACACAGTGTTATTTCCGTTGCAAGGTTGGAAAGCGCGTAAGGTTTTTAGAAATTGTGTCAGTAGCGGTGCAGTGTGTATTTGGTTGCAAAAGGATCTCACATTATAGCTTCACGGTATGGGAAAACAATAAACTGGTATTACCGCAATCTGTGGGAAGTACTAACTCACTCAACTTGACTTAATTTTTTGTTCATAAATCCGCCATCACAAAGATGATATTTCAAAAGCATGCACCTTGTTCGACCCCGCCCTGGTAATAATAATCTGTCAAAGCTTTATTGCTAATGTTAGATACACACGTTAGATAAAAACCTTGAGTCCTCAAACTATGTAAAGGCAAGACAAGTACAGAACATTACAACGACCAAGTTTATTCAGTATCACGGAAAGTCCATTACCCAAATCTTAGCACCTTACTAAAAGAAAAAATATGAATCAGATCTTCTTAAAATTCACACAAAAATAACAAAAGCAAAGTCTATTCGCCTATAAATGGAAAAACAATGTAGTTACAAAGATCCATATAACACTGATTCTAAATCAATTATTTGGAGGATTCATGACCATATGTCTATGGGAGCAGAACATGATGTCAAAACATTTGTAAATTCGCAAATCATTGAAGTCCATCAGGTCACACGTTACAACAACAGGGTAGTTGAAATTTAAAAAAACACCTATTCAGTAAAAGTCGTAGAACGGCTTATATCGCGGTGTCATTTTGGCAACACAGCTATGACCTCGCTTGGTGCGTTGTATACCGATTTCGGACCTCCATTGTTCTCTGGGATAAAAAGCGGGTATATCGTGGCTCACTTAATTCTTTCATTGAAAGGTCCTCACTTGTCTCGATATACACGTATCAATTTTCTCATCGGTAAAATAGCTTTCATGTGTATATTTTAATGTTTCTTATCAAATGGCACATCTTCGTATTATCTATCATAAAATGATGCCATTATCTCGTTGTCCTCACTTGGTCACCGATATGTATTGTCCTCACTTGGTGCGCCAGCCAAGTATATATATATATATATATATATATATTTATTTACAGCGGATCACCCAGCGTCCGGACCAAAAGCGTTTTACCCAGCGTCTGGCGTATATAACTGTATATAAGTAAGTTTCAGAAACAGGTCGCTTGGCGTCATAGTTCACCGTTAGCTCCACTGGGCGTCCATATTTTTTATGCCTGTCTATTAATAGAATTTATATACAGACTTTTTTTAAATTCAGCGTTGATGTTACTAGGCGTCCACCCTTGAATGGCTTATTGCCACGAGGCAAGGGTTCTGAGAGCCGCTAGAATGAGTGGAACTTTGAGCGTGTTGATTAGAAGCGTAATGGCTAATGAGAGGAGTCACTGCCCAAGAACTATGATACAGCTATGCAGTTATAGTGCTACAATACTACAGGGTGTCTCAAAACGACCCGACTGTTTGAGGTAGGGAAAAACCAAAACCGGCTTATTGTAAATACCATTGATTAGTGCCAATGGAGAGATGAAGGAAGAAATTTTACTTTTTCAAAATAACATTCTTTAAATGACGCCCATTTTGTTGAATGCGTTTTTCAAAGCGTTTGTGCACATTTTATCAAAAACTGTTCCAAGGAGTTGCTGAGTTGCTATCGATCTGATGCTTTCTTCAATATTGTGGCAACTAAACATGCATCCTGGCAACTAAAAGTGCAATATCTAACCAGTGTTCTTACCGACCGAGCGGTGCGGGCTTACTCCCTCCACCACGCTTTATTTGCGTCTCGTGCACTCTAAGTAATTGGACCGTTTTGATAATGTGCATAAACGCTTTGAAGAATGGGCGTCATTTTAAGAATGTTATTTTGAAAAAGTAAAAAAAGTAAAATTTCTTCCTTTATCTCTCCATTTGGTTTTTCCCTATCTCAAATAGTCAGGTCCTTTTGAGAAACCCTGGATATGGTTACGGAGATTTGAGCATAGAATATGTATAGAACTTTTCATCGCGAACTGCAACTTAAAATAAAGTCACTATAGCCCAAAAATTGCCTTTGAGTGTATTATATTGTTGGTACACTACGCTTACACGGAAATGGAATATACTGAAGAATTGCATTAGCATATTATGGAGGAAATGTGTTCATAGGCTTTTCGGTATAGCCTAAACGCTCAACTCCTAAGTTCTTAGCATGCTATTAAGTACTGTACCCATGCAAGAAACACAAATCTGCAAGTACGTCGTGAGCAGAGAATATTTGATAGCTGGGAAAGACGCTATTATCTCAAGGCATTTCGGTACTATGCACATTTCAAGGGCAAGATTCAGCGACAGGCGCTAGGTAAACCGCTGCAAAACACAAAGAATATGATGATACTAAAAATAGATTTACTTGACAATAGGGGAGCACAGTAAACCTGTACACTGGATTTTTTATGAAATCAACAATGACCTTTAACATTTTATATGGATTTCCCTTCTGGACACCCCCCATTTATCTCACAAATTATTTTATGTTCACAAAAAGGCTTATGAGAGTTGAATGATTATTTATATGGATGTCGAGGGTGAACAAAACAAAATTACAGCATGTACAGGAAAGTGGGGCGCAACTAAAACAGATTCTTTAGGTGCGCTGCCCTGGATAATAATTTCATACCATTATATTATTTTATATTTACAGTATAATCTTAATATGTGGCGTTATCAAATTTTTCAGAGGTGGTCGATAGTTGGGTAAACTAGAAATGTATCGAAAAAAGTTTAACAAGGGTTTGTAGGAGCAGTCATCAGCAGTCTCATTTTTAATTATACACAGTGACTCCATAAATTCGGCAAACCAAAGTTGTATTTGTTACATGAATCAAGCTGCATATTACTGATTTTCACGTAAAACATGAAGACTGGATTTTGCCTATTTCGCTCGCAGATCATATGACAATCTCTAAGAAGAATTCAAACCTTTAAAATAGTTTCTTTTTGACAAAAACTGAGAACTTCTGAAAAAAACGTAAAGTTTAGAAACTTTGTGAAATAATTATGAAATTTTCGAAAAAAATTTGACTTCCCAAAGAACTATAAAATTTTCAAAAAAAAAATATAAAAATTTTGAGATATCCGACTTCAAGATAATCACGTGAAATTTGAGTTTTTTGGAAAGAGTTGGATATTCAAAACAGAAACCTTAAGAAAATGATGATCTTAATAAACGAGATGATTCCAAAACAAGTGAAATTTTCGACCAATTTTGCAACTTTTAGAAATTTTGAAAAATAAACATTTTAAATTACTAGGGTACTTGCAGAAAAAAATATTGTCATTTACGCGTTCCTTAGAGCCTAGTAAACATGACAAAATCACTTGTTTGGTTTTTTGGTGTCGGCTGTGAGAGACATTCCAAAAATTATTTCAAATGCCGGAAAATGCCGCGCAAACAACCTCTGACGTCAGTGATATCCTATAGTGATGGGATGTAAAGTATTGATATTCGATATCGATAGCCAATGCTAACCTAACATTTTGACATTGATCATTATAATCACAAAACAGGCATACACAAAAGTACAAAAGTCAAAAGAATAAAAGTTAGGCTAGATTACTAATTCACCTTGTAGGGATGGGCTTGAATTAGATTCTATCTTTGAAATCATTCATAATGGGATGCGTCGAAATAAGATGATGGCTTCGATTAGTTGCGAATCTCGGTCACAAACAGGATGAACTGTGATACCTATCAGATATAAAAATGTATTGCAACAAAAATGCTAGTGGGTTAATTGCCTGTTTCAAATATGCTTAAGTATCAATAAATTGAGTCGCATTGTTTCATCTCTAGTCGAATGCGCAGTTGGCAAACCACAAAGAAAATATGGTTGCGTTCGAGCAGCTGATATGATTTCGTTTTGCATTTTGCATCTCGCAGTATTACTCAATGAGGAACTACAGCTGTAGTAGGATAAAAGAGAAGTCTTATTTCATTTGGGAATATGTATACCCATATAACAAAACTCGCTCGTAAATTAAATTATTGATATATGGCCAACGTAAATATTTAAAAAGAAATTTGGCAACATCAGAAATAGTTTGCAGTTGAATCTCACTGACCTGCGCGTTTTAAGTCACGTGGAAAAATTTGAATATATCCTTACTTTATTTTGCAAATATCTTTTTTTGGCCGTCCGTAAAATCATGTTTTTTGTTTCCTACTGCTTCTTGATATGGTTTTCTTTACGCTATGTATACTCCCGAGGCGATTTCACGACCTCTGCAAGTACCCTAACGATATTGTCAAAAATTACTCACATTTTGATTATTTTTTGTATTTTAAAAATGTTTACTTTTTCAAACCAACGACCCTTTCGATAAAATTCAAAACTTTTTGGAAAATTCCGAGACATTTATAACAAAAACAAACAAAGAAGCAGGATTTATTCGAAAAATGAGGTTTTTAGAATGAATTAATTTTTAGACCAATTTTGGAAATTTGAGAAACTTCAAGATGCAATAAATATTTTGAAATTTTACTAGTCTGCATCTTTTTACTAAGTTAGTTGCTTTCTTCCATATTAACGAGCTTTTGTTTATTTTTCATGGCCTGCTAGGTTGCTTGCACGCAGGAAAATTGAAAAACGCCGATTTGACTGAAAATTTGAAATAAAATGAAAACGAAAAAAGATTGATGTCAAGAATGCTATATCGTTAGAAAGGTAATCAAATTTTAGATTTGATTATTTAAACCAAAATAGGCATTCCTATTTGAAAAAATCAAGTTATCTGTGATTGAAGTTTCCTTAATTTATCCTCTGATTTCTCCAAGTACAAAAAGAATTCAAATTTAGCCGTCTAACCTAAGGTGACGCATTTCATGCTTAATCGTACCGCGAGGTCAGGGCCTTCTAGGTACTATAATCGCTGCGATATTCAATTTTTTTCTGATACCTACTTATACCAAAAATGGTGATTTGCGCCTAAACGGTTTAAAGTTCCATGTGTGATACATAAAGTCACATTAGAATTGACCAAGGAATCCAAATATGCAATAATATATAGGGGGTTCCGTTCAAAAAAATGTAGGTTTGATATGAATCACCCTGTATAAACGTCAAAATTCAAATGAAAATATTTTTACGTTATAGCCCTTAAGGATCCCTACCATGATCAAGTGACAGATTTTTGAAATATTTTTTAGTAAGACCGCAATTCTCCGTCCACGCACTATTGGCCCACCCTGTATGTATCATCTAAATCATTGTAAATCTTGATGGCATTGTAGGTGTATGATCTGCGATATAGTACAGTTTTATACATGGGATCTCTAAAATTGATGTCTAAATTACTACGTCTAAATACAAATTTTTCGTAGAGGGGGGGAGCGAGAAGAAACAATTTTATGTGTAAATGTTGCTAAGTAATATTTACAGGCATTTTATATGCCTAACCAACCATGCTGATTTCTCTTCAAAGAGATATGATCGTATTTTTTCAAAGAAAATACAACACATGTTTTGCAGTTTTTGTAATATGTTCTTAGTAACCGAATCTAACCAAAAATAGTATACACTGCTACAATAAAATATGCTAGGAAATATGAGAGACTCACATAGTTTTTTCTTATTTTAAAATTCAAAATTGAACGATTCACATATAAAGACTTCAAATTAATATAACATTTTTTCAAAACATTTGACACATGTTCTTTGAAACGCAGAGTATCAGTATCAATGGTCAATCCCAAATTTTTGGCAGTATTTACCATATTCAAAGAGTCGTTGTTAATTTTGACATCAAAGTGATTGGTTTTAAATGATGTTTAGGGCCTGGGCAAAATAACATTACAGAACACTTGTCTTTATTAAGTTTCAAATTATTATTTTGAGAGTAGTTTGCAATGGCATTTAGATCATTATTAATCTGAAGGAGTGCACTATCCATGGAGTTGGTGTTGAAGCTTTTGTAAATTTGTGTATCGTCAGCATAACACATTACTGACGAGTTTTCTACGGAGTTGGACATATCAATTGTGTAAATTAAATACAAGAGTGGTCCCAGGACTGACCCTTGAGGAACACCTGAGGATATTTCAATTGGGTTGGATAAACAGCTATCGATCATTACTGATTTCCACGTAAAACATGAAAACTGGAATTTGGTCTATTTCGCTCCCATATCATATGGAAGTCTCTAAGAAAAATTCAAACTTTTAAAGTAGTTTCCTTTTGACAAAAACTGAGAACTTCTGAAAAAACGTAAAGTTTTGTAACTTTGTGGAATAATTATGAAATTTTCGAAAAAGATTTGCCTTCCTAAAAAACTCTAAAATTTTCAAAAAAATATAAAAATTTTGAGATATCCGACTTCAAGATAATCACGTGAAATTTTAGTTTCCTGGAAAGATTTGGATCTTCAACAGAAACCTTAAGAAAATTATGATTTTGGTAAACGAGATGATTCCAAAACAAGTGAAATTTTCGACCAATTTTGCAACTTTTCGAAATTTTGAAAAATAAACATTTTAAATTACACCAAATTATGATATTGTCGAAAATTACTCACATGTTGATTATTTTTTGTATTTTAAAAATTTTTACTTTTTCAAAGCAATGACCCTTGCGATAAAATTCAAAGCTTTTTGGAAAATTCCGAGATATTTATCACGAAAACAACCAAAGAAGCAGGATTTATTCGAAAAATGAGGTTTTTTGAATGAATGAACTTTTCGACCAATTTTGGAATTTTGAGAAACTTCAAGATGCAATAAACATTTTGAAATTTTACTAGTCTGTGATACTCTCGGAAATAACCGATGTTAAGAAACATTTTGTGTAAACAATGGGACGTTTTTTGAAAAATTATGAAATTTTTGAAAAATTCAGACTTCAAAACATTAGATTTTGGAATAAAATTTTTGGAAGATTGCGTCTCGCCCTTAGAGAATTATTTCGACTAGATGAAATATTTGAAAGCTACTGATAATCGTAGTAACCAATTCTCAAAAATCTCATATCCGAGCACAAGAATAGCAATATTAGTTGCAGGCACTGTAGTTGCATAAATCAATAAATAGAACTACATTTCTCTTTTAAATTTCATAGAAGTAAAACATAAAACTGTTATCTATGCACATTTGTTCGTTATTATTCCGACTTTAGAGTAAACCTAGAGTTTAGCTCCAACGGTAGCTACTGAATTAAATCCAAAACAATCCTCCAATGTATTAGAAGAGACAATATTCAATGACAACAAACGACGGCAGTCGCCGAGTAAACCGCTGCAGTGTACGTAGTATAGTTATTCTAAAAATAGATTAATATAAAAAATTGGCGCCGGGTAAACCCGTGCACTGGATTCTGTATACGGCGCCGGGTAAACCCCTGCACTGGATTCTGTATACGGTAAGTATATAAATGAGGACCCCCAGCGCAGCAGGTGGTAGAAGCTTGAACTTCGATTTTGTACGCAAATCAGTATTAGGTGCCAGTGGGCGTCCAGCCGATTTTAACGGTTTTGGAATCTACACATGTTATAAGTATCGAAAACAAGGTTTTAAGGGGGTGGTTACTGGGCGTCCGTATATCCGGACGCCCAGTGACCTCGGACGCCGACTGAACCTAAGATTTTGCATTGGAGACGCACAGTCGTACCGTGTAGATATATATATATATATATATATATATAATCCTTCTAATACCAGTATTGACATAATTATAATGCAATCAAAATATCCTTTTATTTTCGAAATTTACCCTATGTTTCATTTAAGCAAAGCATACAATCTATTCGATGTACAAAAATCATTACTGCAACAGCAGTTCATGATAATTCATCTGATAAAAATTAATTTTGTTTCAAAAGGTAACTATTACGCGAACAATAACCCATGCTTTCAAAACATTGTCTATGCTGTTAAAGAAATTGGAAAGTAGTATTCGTAACAACAACATCATATATCGAATTCAATGGCCCTTGTTGTTCGCTGAACTATAATCACTATTCGGCGGGACTGATGTCCCGATTCAATGAACGTAAAAAGAAAGAACAGGGGGATCATCTTAGTGTTATTATCGGCGCATCATCAATTGTGTGATTAAAATGTGTCCAGTTATATATTAAATGGAGGACCTACTGAGAAGTTGGGGTTTAGAAGAGTTAACACCCACATTTGAATGTAGGTATTTAGTTTAGTCAGACAGTTATATTTCAGGTAAAAATGCAACAATTGGTGCAGGCGTATGTCTAATTCTTATATCATGCTCCTTATAACTTCATGCAAAATCACCATTAAACATCCAAACGAATCGATCAGCTGTCCTCGCAATAAAATCTGTTGATCCAAGGAAAAGAAAGTAGTTTAGAATCAATTACCAAACACAGATTCAATTCAACGACAGGCTGCCATTGAATCATTCATTGGAATCCAATGACATCTTGTAGTTGAATCGACAATCCGATATAATTCGTTACCAACTATACACTTCCCATTGGATAGAACATCGCTGTATTTGAGGAATGCTGAGTGTAACGTCCCATTGAATCCAAGTCTTTGACAAAACGACAGATTTTTCTGTGTGCTCAAACTGTTCGTTAACTTGAGTAAGGTTTCAATACTTCTCACGCACAAAACATTTCTTTAAAAATATTACTGCTCTAAACCTAGATTAGATTCACGAAGTTTGTTTATTAAGGCTTCTGACACTGTCCATAAAAATAAATCTTGTACCCTTTCATGGCCAATCTTAAAACATCTACTGATGAACCTAGATACTTTTAAAACAACTGAAGTCTCGAATCAAGTCCAAAACACTTCGGGTATATCCAAAGATGAAACTAAATGCTTCTAGCACAAAGTAGCAACGTTTTTGACATCGCTGGAATTCGAGTTTAAATTATAGTTCTGTTGAAGTGAGAAAACAAAGAAAATTGATCGTCGTGGAATTTATTTGCCTCATTCTATGCGAATCAAAAAGCAATCTTTGTTGCACACATCACCTTGCCCTCAACAATCCCAAGATTATACATCGCAAATTCATTTTTAATGCGTAGGTACCTATCTTCACGCCGTGTTTACATACACACATACGAAGCACAGCTGAATAATAATAGCACGGTCAAATTAGATCTACCTGATCATCATATAATGAATTTTTTGCACCATGAAGTACATAGTAGAGTGTTAATAAAATGTTTTCCCATCAGTAAATTAAAAGATATAAAATATCTAATAAAATTTATTTTCGTTTGAATATCGGTAGAAGAGTGAGAGGTCAGCAACAACATGCCGGTGAGAATGTGGCTTGAGGTGGCGCGTTAAGGCCGGGTCGCCAATTAGTCGAATTGCTCTTCTCTGGAGGGCATCTAGTATAGACAGGGTAGTAGGAGCAGCAGCTCCCCAGACATGAGAGCAATACTCCTGGCCAGGTCATATCTAGGCTTTATACAGGTTTGGGATAAAGTATGGAACCAAGCAAATAACTTTGGAACGGAAAGAATGATATTGCTGAAAATTTGCAAGCAAGTGTAGCGACATATAGTGCATCAGAAGACACTGTGTTAGCTATTAATGTACTTCCGGTTTAACCGGAAGTACCGTCAACTTTTTTAATTTAAATGGGACACCCTGTATATTTTTGCAGATTTTAATACATCTTTTTTTTCCGAATACGTCCATAATGGTTTGGGTATTAGTTTATGTAAAAACGGCAAAGATAAAGCTTCTTCATATGTTTAAAATGCCGGCCATTTACCTCCTGACGTCCTGATCCTGACGTGAATTGATTCGACAAGGTAACTCAGCAATTTGTCAACAGACTTGCATATTGTCAGGAAGTAAACGGCGGGCATTTTGAACATCTGAGATAATTCCTTGATATTTCATTTTACATTTTCTTATTGTAACACATCAAATAAAATGAACGTTTCAGTAAATAAAAAAGCTTTATCTTTCCCATTTTTACAGAAACAAATACTAAACCTACTATGGACGTATTCGGAAAAAAAAGATGTATTAAAATCTGCAAAAATATACAGGGTGTCACATTTGAATTAAAAAAGTTGACGGTACTTCCGGTTAAACCGGAAGTACATTAATAGCTAACATAATGTCTTCGGATGCACCATATGTCGCTACACTTGCGTGCAAATTTTCAGCAATATCATTCTTTCCGTTCCAAAGTTATTTGCTTGGTTCCATACTTCATCCCAACCCTGTATATAAATAGCGTAAGGAGGTTACATGGTGAGAAGTACTTTCTGGCTCCAAATAGGTAGGTACCCAAGCTTTTTACCAGCAGCTGTTGCAATTGACGCAACATGTTCGTGCCAGATCAGATTTTCTGTAATGTTGACTCCTAACAGCTTAAATGAGTGCTTCCTTGGCAGAGCCTGGTTGTTCATTAGAACCGGGTGTTGGCTTGGGCACTTCTTGTTTGATAGCGTACAATACTGGGTCTTGGCAGCATTGAATTTCACCAATCCTTGAGCCCCCAAGCGGTAATGGTATCCAGATCCTTTAAAAGTGAAGCTGCCACTGCCAGTCTTCTGGGTTCCAGCTCGACCACAGAGTCGCCATACAAGAGACTTCTTTCGTGATTTGTAGGGGGGGGGCTATTTTCACAACATCTACAGATGGTCCAGTTTGGTAGGTTTAAGACATTCCCTGCAACCTGTTTCACAGCACCACACATCGCTGATCATTCGCTCCACACTACCCGCTTTGACCGGCCTATCAGTACCACGGATAAATCCGTGAGTACCGACCGAGGAGCGAGTACCTGTGCGTATTTTTCCCGCTGGTCCTATTTGAATGAATTATGTGAGAACGTGTAATGGGCGGTTGCCTCTATTCTGTCCGTATCATTTTATAATCCGAGTTGAAGAGCGTGAGTTCAGCCTGTGCTGCTCATGCTGAGAGATGCAGTCTGGAACCGCGCAACAAGAAAAAATCCAGGCCGGTAATAACATGTGTTGGTCTCTAACGTGAACCCGCCGTAACACGTATCAAATCGCACTCTGCCTTCTTCTCGGTATGGAGATGAGGGATTGGTAGTGCTCGGTACGATGTGATGATATACAAGGCCGTATTGAAAGGTTAGGCTCGACTTGGAAAAATGCTTTTTTTCATTTATGTTATTGGCTCTGATCTGAGATCAACTGGCCAGTTGTATTTTGGATAGACATCTATTTTTTCTTAATAATACGAACATTGTTTTATATTAGTTATAGTTGAAAGCTACAGTGTTATTTTTAGTTTTTGTGTGCAAAAGTTATATACAGGGTGAGTTTTTAATACCGGCTCGGTCGATAACTCCACTACTGTAGAAGATAGCGAAAAAAATTGTATACAAAACTTGTAGCCACGGGTATGTTCCTTGCTCAGAAAATATCTATATTTATACAGGGTGATCCGTAACTACGTGGTGATGCAAACATATATTTTGTTAAATGGGACACCCTACATATTATTCCATATTCAAATTCTACTAATGATTTTCGTTCCTACAATATAGGGTACTGTTACATTATACAGGGTATTTCAAAAGTTATGACCATTTCTATATCCATATCGCGGTCAAATGAACGTACTGTATTTCAAAAAGTAATGAATCAAACATTGTTTTTTTACATGAATAGATTAAAAATATCCTCTAGTTTTAAAATCGTCTATAAAAAAAGCCCGTGATGCATATTCGTATACAGGGTGATGTAGAATGCAAAATCTAGATTTTCTCTCTTTTTTTAAATGTAACCCCTAATATTTTATTATACCAAAGAATTGCTTTTAATATGGTCTTTCATCTTTGTATAGCACTTGTTATGGCTGCATTCATTAGTTTCTGAGATATTTCGATTTTTCTACAAATTTTAAATATATCTCCTATTTGTTTACTAAAATTTATTTATTTTGAGAAAATACTATCAAATTTAATTTTTGCTTAACAAATATCTAAAATATAAGGCCATAATAGTACTTGATCAAGACAAAACAATGAATTAACGAGATAATATGGGTCAAGTGTGCTGAGGAAACAATTTTATAGACTTCGTGCATAATTATCAGACAGATGTATCAGGTAGGCTATGAAATATTAAACGACACAGTCCAAATAAAACGATTCTTCAGTCTTTCAAACGCATTAGTTTTAGAGTACCTCCGTTGTGGATATTGCTTTTCATAGTTGATATATTCTAGAGGCAAGTAGACAATTTCTCAAAGATTCTTCTAAATACCCTCAATGGAAAAATTAATTTTTAAAGCTTGTTTTTGACATAGTACGGAATTATTGAGCAGGTTGTGAAAACTGTCAGTTTTTCAAAGCCTACTTGATAAATCTGCTTGATAATTATGCATCACGCCTACAAAATTGTTTCCTCGGCATACTTGACTTCATTATCTAGATGATTTAGGGTTTTGACTTCATCAGATAGTATCATGACCTTATAATTTAGTTGTTTGTTAAATTAAAAAACTAATTACATAGTAATTTCTCAAAATAAATAAATTTCTGTACACAAATAGAAGCTATACTTTAAGTTTACCGAAAAATTTAAATATCTCGGAAATCGATGGACGTAGGTACAACAAGTGCTATACAAAGATGAAAGAGCATATTAAAAGCAATTCTTTGGAATAATAAAATATTGGGGGTTACATTTAAAAAAAAAGAGAAAATCTGGATTTTGCATTCTACATCACCCTGTATACAAATATGCGTCACGGGCTTTTTTATAGCCGATTTTAAAACTAGAGGATATCTTTAATCCTGACATGTAAAAAAAATAATTTTTGATTCATTACTTTTTGATATACAGTACGTTCATTTGACCGCGATTTGGATATAAAAATGGTCATAACTTTTGAAATACCCCGTATAATGTAATAACACCCTATATTGGAAAAACGGAAATCATTAGTAGAATTCGAATGTGGAACAATATATAGGGTGTCCCATTTAAAAAAATGCATGTTTGCATCACCACGTAGTTATGGATCACCCTGTATAAATCAAAATATTTTTTGAGTAAGGAGCATATCCTTGGGTACAACTTTTATATATAACTTTTTTCGCTATCTTCTACAGTAGTGGAGTTATCGACCGAGCCGGTACTAAAAACTCACCCTGTATAATAGTTTGTATGCACAGTTGTTTTCACTAGCTAGTATAGAGAACATATTAGCAGGTAACGGAATATAGTTTGACAATCTGTGATACAGGTCTGTTACCTCATTACTGATCAATTGACATTCTAATATACAGTGCTGAGCAGTACCAATTTCTCCACATCTGCAGTGAGGGTCATCGTCTAGCCCTATTCTAGTTTTGTGTTGAGGGCTTAAGCAATGACCACACCTCACTCTGCAAAGTGTTCTCACAAGTGGTCTATTCCTTTCTCTCTTAAACCAGGGTTCTGTTCTTATGTTCTGCTGGATCTGTTTGTATATCGTTCCAGATGGATTTCTATGGTAATGTCCACTCCACTTTTCTTTCAGGTTCTTGTTTAATTTACTGTTCAAGTCACTGTAGGGAATTTTGAAATCCCTCATCAATATTCCATCTGTAGTCGCCATGTTTGCTAGTATGTCGACTGTGTCGTTTTGAGGTATACCTGTATGTCCTTTAATCCATACAATTTTTACATTTTTATCCAAACTGTTGTGTCTGTAAATCAATTTCGTTATGTTTGAGATGATATGGTTGAAAGTCGGTGAAATTCTTAAATGCTCTAATCTCATAGCTGCACTCTTGCTGTCGCTGAAGATTATAACGTCTCTAAGCTCAGTATTACTGAGAGAATATTCTAGTGCTTTTTGAAAGGCTGTCAACTCAGCTGTATATATTGAACAATCTGGAGGAAGTTTGTATAATTCTTGATATTTTTTATTTTCATGGTAGAAAGCGCATCCTACACCTTTTGTCGTTTTTGAACCGTCTATGTATACGTGTTCACGACATCTAAGTACTAAGGTACCACGACAGATATAAATAACTTATAATTTGTAGGTGTGAAGCTTTGTGCCAGGTTTTAAACCCGCTATTTATGAAAACTGTTTCAATAAGAGTGTAAGATTTGAACTTCCTTCCATGTTTTAGTACGACCCATTTCTATTTCAGATATCTCCAAGAAAAGTTTTAAAATACATAAGGCTATTTGCCAGGATCGCTAAAAAAGCAGAATTTTTCACAATAGAAGTTTGAATTTGTTGTCGAATTTGTATCAAGAGCAAAGCATCTCTTCCATACCTCCTCCTAGTATCAAAAATTTTACCCGTAGAAGTTGGACTGCGATTCTAATGGTAACTGTTTCCTCACGGTAACTATGTTTCTGCTACCAACTGTGCTCCTAGTAACTACAATGTTGCTCCTAGTCTTATGTTTCCTCCTGATATCAAAACCGTGCTCCAAGTAGTATCATAGATGTTCTCCTGGTAGCAACTGTATCTTTAGCAGTGCTTGTGGAAGCAACTGCGTTCTAGATAGGACTCACAGTTACTTATCAGTAAACATACTAATAATAATAATAGCGTTTATTGTAAATATAAAATAAATAAAATACAATAAACAACAAGTGACCCAAAAAAAGTTAAAAACTTGTGCTTGGGTATAAGTAGTTATTATAAAATGGAAACAACAAATAAGGGTCAATTCAGGAATATTTATATTTAAATATTATGTATTCCATATATATCAGTAATAATAGGTATTGCATATGTCTACAAGTTGGTGAATTTTAATGCGCTTATTATTTACTATCCATTGTTTTAAACCCCACTTGAATGAATTTAAAGGCACTAGACATTTTATGCTTTCTGGTATTTCATTATATAGTCTTGGAGCAAGAAATGTATGACATCGTAATAAAGTATTTTTTCTTGCTTTTGGTACAACATTACATGCAAATCTTATGTCATATTTATGTTCGTGTTTTGTCAAGTTTGATTTATTTTTATATTGGTAAATACCTAATGACATGAAAAATGTTTGGCGGATATCTAGAATTTTTGTTTTAGAAAATAACAAGTCACTAGGATATGTACATTTCACTTTATATAAAATTTTTATTAAACGTTTTTGTATAATTTCTATTGCTTTTATATTATTTTTACATGCTGCGCCCCACACCACAATACAATATCGTATATGACTATGAACAAGTGCTTCGTATACAATGATCATCTGTTCATAGGTAAGTATAGTGGAAAGGAGTTTAAATTTGCTTATAACGTAACGAATCTTTTTGACAACATATTCGGTATGCTCTTTCCATTTGATATGGCAATCTAGATATATTCCTAAGTACTTGATACTGGTGACCATTGATATAGGAGCTACCTGTTTACAACTGATTTGTAAGTTGGTGTATTTCGGTAAGCCGTTTGCGTATGATGCGAATGAAACAAAGTGAGTCTTGTTGAAATTGACTGTTAAAAGTCGACTACTGAACCAATTGAACATTTTTTTAAAACCATTTTCAGCCTTTGATTTTAATATTTCCCAACTTTCAGCAGAAAATATAACAGCTGTATCGTCTGCAAAACTCACTATATCTCCGCTCACATCAACCGCAAATAGATCATTTATATATATGTTAAAGAATAATGGTCCCAGTACCGTTCCTTGAGGAACACCGCATGTTATAGGCAATGGAGAACTAGAGCATTTATTTATCACAACAGTTTGTGTTCTATTACTTAAGTAACTTTTAATTAGATGATAGATTTGACCCCGTATACCATAATTTTGTAAAGTTTTCATGAGTTCTAACTATTCTGTTAAGTTTGTATCAGGAGCAAAGCATCTCTTCCACATCTCCTCAAATATCTGCGATAATTGTATACAAATTTTACCCAGTTAAATCGCTATTCTAATAGTAACTGTTTCCTTGATGGTAATTCTGTTTCCACGAACTGTGTTTCTACTAGTTATTAAAGTTCTGGTCCTATGTTTTGGCAGATGTGCTCCTGGTAGTATCATAGCAATAGTGATTATGTGACAGATCGATGCTTGGCATCCATTAGTAAACATGGAGCATTACATGCGTGCTGACTGTTCTCGTTTAAATTTGTATCAGGAGTAAAGCATCTCTTCCATCCCTCATCGAATTTATGCGGTCCTAGTATCCAAATTTTTACCCATGGAAGTTGAACTGCGACCCTAATAGTAAGTGTTTCCTAATAGTAACTATGATTCTGCTACTAGCTATGCTTCTACTAATAACTACAGTCCAGGTAGTGACTATAGAGGGTGTCCCAGAAGTCAACGTCAAGCCGCAACAGGGTGACAGGATTGGTTGTAACTATCATGAGAAAAATCAGAAAAAATCTATCCCATGCAGTCTGAAAATTATGAGCATTTAAAAAAACCTAGAAATTTGGTAAAATTATAACAACTTTTCGGTTATTGTGGTTAACTTTTATCATTTTTGTTCATGTAAACTTTGGAACCATAACCCTAAATAACATTTCTAGAAGCACAGTCAAAAATAATGACACAATTGCACCAAGTTTTCTAGAATGAAGACTATTTATTATACTAAAGTTTGTCGACTTTGAAAGGCCCTCGCTTAAAAAAAATGTACTAAAGTGCCTTGGCAAGTGCCATTAAAAGTTGGCGCATTTAACCAGGATTGTAAAATGGTACAATACTTGTTTGTTTCATACTAAAAAAAAACCAGTAAAAAAATAAAAACCTCAAGTAACCCGATTTTTGCTAACCCATTTCACTCAGGTCAGATGTTCTTTATTCGCACAAGCTTCTGGTAGGTTCTTAATTTTACGGCAAAATGATGAGAGAGATGGATAATGAACATATTTGCTATGATTGAACGAGACAGTTAGTGACGCCACTTTTAGCAAAGTCAACAAAAATAAGTAAAATTAATAAAATAATGAAAAATGTTGACCTAGTTTACTTTAGGTTTATTGGAATAAAGGTCAGGCAATAAATGTTCAAATTGTTTACCATCAGCCTTAAACCACGCCGTACATCTTCTTAAAAAAAGATCTACCTATTAGCCAGGCATATCCTCGAGAGTTGATGTCCTCAGCAGCTTGAGAAATTCGTTTACGCAGCTCGGCTACGCTCTCAATGGGCTTTGAATAAACTTTTTCTTTGAGAACACCCCAATAACAAAACTCCCAGGGGATTTAAATCTGGGGAACGGGCTGGCCACGAGATGGTGCCTGAACGTCCACCTCCACCTCCCGAATATTTTTGGTCAAGGAAACCTCTTACTTGCACTGCGTAATGCGCTGGGCAGCCATCTTGTTGATACCTCATGTGGCGACGATCTGTTAAGCGGTCTGCAACAGATTGCTCGTTAATTGGGAATCCTAGTGGATCGCCTCTATGAGACCACTTCAAAGAATCGACGCCAAGTGACCCTTTTTGTCATGATGCCTGTATTCGGTACTAGAACTATACCAATGGTACAGACTTGCAGATATAACTAGCTCTTAAGCTATATATAACTCGCGAATTTATCACGCATTCCATAGCAACGACGAGTCGATAACCCTATTCAGTTTTTTCCGTGTCACAAACCTACTGGTACGACCGTAACTCTCCGTACCGAGGACATCTGACAGAACAAATTCTCCGTCCTTTTTTATGTACGCGGCTACCACACTATTCTTCTTCCTTCGCGCTACTTTACCTTTGCGACGACGACGGTAGTACTCTCGGCAGTAGTACCGCTCTTATATATTGTGAGCAACGGCCGCACCAACCAAGCTCCGTATGATGATGTTATCAAGAACGCATAAATTCTGAGGAAAAACGGATCTATCTTGGAGGCAAAAGTTATGCGAATGTTTCTCTCCCAAGCCAACGGCAATGACATTGGTGGGACAAATGGTTTGAAGAAGGTACTTTCTACATGGGCTGTGCTTTCTACCATCAAAATAAAAAATATCAAGAATTATACTTCCTACAGATTGTTCAATATGTACAGCTGAGTGGACAGCCATTCAAAAAGCCCTAGAATATTCCAACTTTCAACCATATCATCTCAAACATAATTAAATTGATTTACAGACACAACAATTTGGATAAAAATGTAAAATTTGTATGGCTTAAAGGACATACAGGTAACCTCAAAAAGACACAGACGAAAGACTAGCAAAGATGGCGACTACAGATGGAATACTGATAAGAAATTTCAAAATTCCCTACAGTGACTTGGACAGTATGTTAAACAATAACCTGAAAGAAAAATGGAGCGAACACTATCAGAGAAATCCATCCGGAGTGACATACAAACAGATCCAACAGAACATAAGAGCTCTGGTTTAAGAGAGAAACGAATAGACCACTTGTGAGAACTCTTTGCAGATTGAGATGTGGGCATTGGTTAAGCCCTCACCACAAAACTAGAATGGGTTTAAGGAGGGTTTTGACTGTTCAGTTTCACTGAATCAGTTTAACTGATTCAGCATTCATCGAAACGACGTTTTCATAACCTTGAAGTGATATAACTGATGACTCTCATGATGAAGGAAAAGATTCTCGCACGTCAGTTTGACGTTTGTATTCATTTTTCAATACTGATTCAGTCAAAATGAATGAAAAGTAGGACTGGCTTTCAGTTTGACTGAAAGTACAAACTCACTGATCAGTTTTAATGAAAGGGTATTCTCACGTTCATTATCTGTTCAGTATCACTGAATCAGTCAAACTGATTCAGCTAAACTGAATCGTGAGAACCCGCCTTTAGACGATGACCCTCACTGCAGATGTGGAGAGATTGGTACTGCTCAACACTGTATATTAGAATGCCAATTGATCAGTAATGAGGTAACAGACCTGTATCACACATTGTCAAACTATGTTCTGCTACCTGATAATATGATCTCTATACTAGCTAGTGAAAACAACTGTGCATACAAACTACTATATAACATAACACTGTAACTTTCAACTATAACTAATATAAAACAATGTTTATTTAAGAAAAAAAATAGATGTCCATTCAGGATACAGCTTGATATCAGATCAGAGACATAATTAAAAAAAGACATCTAAAAACCTTTCTACCTCAAAATATAAAATTTTGGCGATAACTGTATTCCTACCACCTACCAAGGGCCGGTTGTACAAACGCTCAGTGAACTCCCGATCCCGTAACCTTAAGTTCAGCGATGAACACGGTTCAACGGTTGACGCGTTGTACAAACTCCGTTCTGGGAAGGATCAGCTGAACTGGATCAAAAGAGGTTTGGTAGCAATGGATATAGGGTATTTGGTGGCGAAACTAGTTACTTTTCGTTTTTAATGTTTAATGTTATGCAGGTTATGTTAATGTCACGTCTATGAATGTCAAATTCTGACATTCATCAAATTTTGTTGTCGGTCAAGAAGTATTTTGCAATTTTATAATGGAATCCAAAAAAAGGGCGACTAATTTTACGGCGAAAGAAGAGGACGTATTAATAGAATTTGTGAAAAAATATGAGACTGTTTTGGAATGCCAGAAAACTGATACAAATATTCATGGAATCAAAACGGAAAGGTTGAACTTGTCCAACAGTTTGCGTGGAGAGACATTTCGTGAAGCAAAGGTACTGAAAAGCAATTACGAAAATTAAAAAAAAGGACAAAACAAAAATTTGCCGATGAGAGACAGTACATCCATAATACCGGCGGTGGGCCTTCGCAGGATTTCAAAATACAGGACTTGGACATATCAATAAAAGAAAAATCGGACCCCAAATAACAGGATTCACATCTACATTCGACGATGATGCGGAAACTTTTATTGCTGATGTGCCTACAATTAATTGAGAATTTGTTCACGTTACATTAGGTACCAATATCATTTGGCATTTTTCAGGTCGGTTTTCCTAATAATGTCATCCTCGGTCAAAGGTTCGTTAAAGTACTCCATCATGTAACTCACGCGAAAATATCGCATTTGACTATGTCACTCACGTCGGATATTGGGGTTAGAAACTGATCAGCTGGTCGTAAACATCGCCATTTTAAACCTTGAACCGCCGTTAAACGCTCCCCGGTGGCCGTTCAACTTGATCCGAGGTTGAACTGAAGTCAACGCTTGAACTTTGTTGGTACAACAGCAAATTAGAGATGAACTCGGTTCAAAGTTGAACTCGAGTTAAACTGTGTTTGTACAACCGGCCCTTTGTGGGAAATCAAATCTGTTTTACCTTAAACCATAACGAATTCCTCTAGTGACCCCAATTAACCCCCTCTTACGACGCCTATGTCAAAAAGTCGTATAACCGACGCGGACGGACGTTTCTACATCTATGTGTAAGCAGGCCGTGCATGCGTTTTAGAGTCCGCCATCCGTTATAGTCGGGAGTAATTGCCTAGCCTTATTTACAAATAAGGACCAGATGTGTTGAGATTAGATTTACAAACTTGTCGTCATAATGGTGTATGGGTACACTTGCCGTCGCGCCGCTTCGACCGCTGCAGATGCCTTGGTGTATGTGTGCGTGGATATTTTTAGGCCATCGGAAGAAGGCGAATCGTTCAGAGACCAAGGCGGCGATGACTTTGAGCACGTTCCCGATTATTGAGGAATTTTGATGCTAAAGACCAAATATGGATGCTTTGACACAAAAAGTGACTTCTTAAAAAGTTTTTTACTTATCATTTCGACAGCTGGTGCACGAGGGAACAAATCTCTATAGACCCCCGCAAAACTTGTCTGTTTCCTATCTGGCTTCCTATCAGGACGAAAACTCGTATCGTTTATATTTTGAGGATGCCAATTCAAATCTGGCCGTAGTTTTGAGTTTCAGCCTCAGGTAAAGAAGATCAAAAATTTTCAGACCCCCTGATCTTCAAGTTCACCCTAAAAATCTAAAATCGTTATCTGGCTTCCTATAAACACGAAAACTCGTATGGTCTATAGTTTGAGGGTGCCAATTTCAAATTCGGTCGTTGTTTTGAGTTTCAGCCTCAATAAAGAAGATCAAAAATTTTCAGATTCTCAGATCTTCAAGTTCACCCTAAAAATCTAAAATCGTTATCTGGCTACCTATAAGGACGAAAACTCGTATGGTCTATAGTTTGAGGGTGCCAATTTCAAATCCGGCCGTTGTTTCGAGTTTCAGCCTCAAGCAAAGAAGATCACGAATTTTCAGACCCTCAGATCTTTAAGTTCACCCTAAAAATCTAAAATCGCTATCTGGCTTCCTATACGGACGAAAACTCGTATGGTCTATAGTTTGAGGGTGTCAATTTCAAATTCGGCCGTTGTTTTGAGTTTCAGCCTCAGATAAAGAGGATCCAAAATTTTCAGACCCTCAGATCTTCAAGTTCACCCTAAAAATCTAAAATCGTTATCTGGCTTCCTATAAGGACGAAAACTCGTATGGTCTATAGTTTGAGGGTGTCAATTTCAAATTCGGCCGTTGTTTTGAGTTTCAGCCTCAGATAAAGAGGATCCAAAATTTTCAGACCCTCAGATCTTCAAGTTCACCCTAAAAATCTAAAATCATTATCCGACTTCCTATAAAGACGAAAACTCGTATGGTCTATAGTTTGAGGGTGCCAATTTCAAATTCGGCCGTTGTTTTGAGTTTCAGCCTCAGATAAAGGAGATCAAAAATTTTCAGATTCTCAGATCTTCAAGTTCACCCTAAAAATCTAAAATCGTTATCCGACTTCCTATAAGGACGAAAACTCGTATGGTCTATAGTTTGAGGATGCCAATTTCAAATTCGGCCGTTGTTTTGAGTTTCAGCCTCAGGTAAAGAAGATCAAAAATTTTCAGACCCTCAGATATTCAAGTTCACCCTAAAAATCTAAAATCGTTATCTGGCTTCCTATAAGGACGAAAACTCGTATGGTCTATAGTTTGAGGGTGTCAATTTCAAATTCGGCCGTTGTTTTGAGTTTCAGCCTCAGATAAAGAGGATCCAAAATTTTCAGACCCTCAGATCTTCAAGTTCACCCTAAAAATCTAAAATCGTTATCTGGCTTCCTATAAGGACGAAAACTCGTATGGTCTATAGTTTGAGAGTGCCAATTTCAAATCCGGCCGTTGTTTCGAGTTTCAGCCTCGGGTAAAGATCAAAAACTTTCAGATTCTCAGATCTTCAAGTTCACCCTAAAAATCTAAAATCATTATCTGGCTTCCTATAAGGACGAAAACTCGTATGGGGTCTAGTTTGAGGGTGCCAATTTCAAGTCCGGCTGTTGTTTCGAGTCTCAGCCTTTGGTATTTTTATAGATTTTCTTCCTAAATTACTCAGCTTGAGATTATTGCCAAAGTTATCAAAATGTTTGCACCACTAGAGATGATGATTTCGTACGAATTATTTTCGTAAACATAGGATTTCACTTCTAGCTTAAATAATTTTATATATTTACGGTCTACATAGCACAATTGTTTCATAAGTTTTCTTATAATATAAAATGCACTTACCAAATACGGGACTGTGGTCAGGTCGTTGCACATTTTTGCTAGAGGAATTATAATTTCCACTTCCAGATTTTTCCTGAAAAAGAAAACGTGATTCAATTTTTGACTATTTAAAAGTTAACATCGTAAGCCATAGTAATTAAACTCAATAATACTACAGAAAAAGATGGAATCAAGCAGACTCGGTTCTACCTCTCAAGTGAGTCCAGGTATGTTATCATAGACACTGATTTATCTCTATAATTCAATTTCTCTCTCTTAAATGTAACTGCTTGTATTCAAAAATAATTTGTTTGCATCATACCAGTTAGATAATGTAAAAAGATCATTCGATAGAACCTGATAATCGTTTATACTTTCAATTTTGCAATAAATGTTAAGATCATCTGCGAACAATAGATGGGGGCAACCAAGACTCTTTGATAAGTCATTAATAGAAAACAAAAATAACAGCGATCCCAGGTTAGCTCCCTGAGGCACCCCAAATGGTACGACATAACTTGTTGACTGGAATCCATTATAGCCATTATAGGCGCACCCAATACTGATCCCTGTAGGACCCAAGAAGCAAAAGTGAAACAAACATCTCCCTTCACTCATATATTCTACGCTTCTACTATGACTATTGCTCATTGCTGGATTTCGTTTGTAGTGCTAGAGATTAGATCATCGATGTGAAGCACAAACAGTGCTGGACCCAACACTGATCCCTGCGGGACCCCAAAAGCAAAAGGGAAACAACATCTTTCTTCATTCATATATTCTACGCTTCTACTATAACTATTGCTCATTTCTGAATTCCGTTTGTAGTGCTAGAGATTAAATCATTGATGTGAAGCATAAAGAGTGCCGGACCCAACACTGATCCCTGTGGGACCCCAGAAGCAAAAGCGAAACAAACATCTTTTTTCGTCCAATTTTCACGCTTTTATCCCTTCAGCGACAAATTTCCAACCTCACCTGTGCTCTCTCGTCCATAGCGGAACGCAAAAATGTAATGACATCAGGTGTAAAAACACACAGGCACACAGATAATACGCTCGACCACACAGATCGGTCTAAAATGCTCATGACGCCTACATGCAAAGTACTGTCATCCAGAAAACTGTGGATTGGGTTTAACTCCTAGAGAGTAGATCATTAATGTGAAGCATAAACAGTGCCAGACCTAACACTGATCCCTGCGGGACCCCAAAAGCAAAAGAGAAACAAACATGTTTCTTCGCTCATATATTCTACGCTTCTATCCCTTCAGCGACAAATTTCGAACCCCGCCTGTGCTCTCTCGTCCATAGCGGAACGCAAAAAATGTAATGACATCAGGTGTAAAAACACACAGGCACACAGGGCAGCAAAAACAGCCCTTTGTGACAGACAATACGCCGCCCCGTGCCTGTCGTGTCATAACTTTTCGTTTTGATGCTGACGCTGTGTCGTTTTTAAAGTTATGCCCATTTATTTGTGATTAAATATTTAATTATAAAACACACTCTCGAATTATGCACTTTATATCATCATTTTAAAATGGTAATGAAATGAACGGTAAAAGTACAGTGTTATTGAATTTATCAGGGGACATCACAGGGGAAGGGGGTGGTGAATTAAATCGGGGGATGTGTCAGGGGTGGGGGTGATACACGTGGATTTAATTTCATGCTAATTAGGTGTGTTTTATAGTTTTAGACACAAAATGTATATTATTAGCGGCGTATTGAAATGAACGGTTGAAAAATTTAGCACTTATAATTAGGGTTTGATACCTCCGTTATTATTGCAGAAACAAAAAAAAAATCGAAAAAGGTGTGGATAAAGCTAAGGTCTACCTTTTAAAATTATTTTAGAAATATACAGGGTTATTGATAAAATCACGGCATACTAAAGTTGTTTTTTCAAATGGAACACTCTGGCCCGATTTTATCAACACGCAGATTTTAACAAAGACTTTGACCAACCAGATCAGTCCTTTTAAGAACATGCATCTGTCAAAGTACTATGAAAATTATTGATTTCTCTTGAAGTTGACCTCAAAAAGCTCAAAAATAACATACTTTATATACAATCGAGCATTGTAAATCATCTAGCATCTTTTCCAGTCTGATTTTCCATCCCAAATCGGTGAAAAATTGCATTTTCTTGTTTGATCAAAAGTTTAGCAATTGCTAATTTCAACCGATCAGATTCCAGATTCCATTTTCATTTGATCGCTGGTTTCATGCTGTATTAAATGCTATGATGACAAGAAATCGATAATAATTATGAATACCTGCAATATATCTTTGTTTTATAGTAAAAAGAGGTAAAAATAGCATTTTGTTACATTTCAAAGGTTACAGCTACTTCCAAAACGCATGTGCATTACTGGTTGCCTATCCAGAACCCCAGAACGCCAAAGCTTGCCATTTTATAATTAAAATTACGTATAACCCTATTTGATGTACAATGCACCTGTGAATACTTCTATAAGAAGATCTATAACAAACATACATCCAGTAAATGAAAGATTGATTCTTCATAAAAGTATGTATTTTCATATAATCTATCTGACTGACGGACGTGGGATTTTTAATTATAAAATAAGGTAGGTAGTTGCTGTGATTGATATAGGTACCTACTACTTTTATCACAAATTATCCCAGTTTGCAATTAGTAATTATACAATAATTATAATGTAAACAAGGAAAATGTGGCATTAATTTGCAAATCAATCGCTTTGTTCATATCCTGCTATGATTTTGATCCATGTATTTCTAAAATATCTTTGACAAAAGTGTCATCCAGCTTTGACGTGTTGTTTTCAATATTGATGAAATACTATTGGATGATACTTATTAACATAGCCCTCAATACCCAATAGAAAGCTTTTGCTAAATAACATCCAATAGAAAAGCTTTGTTAAATTCTTTGTTAAATATGCATGTTGATAAAATCGGCCCTCTATATTATATTATCCCAAATATGATTTGTGCTCGCTCTCCCTATTCCAGAAATATAGGGTTTTATCAGGTTATACAGGGTAATTTCAGAAATATGGCCACTTTTATGTGAAAATATTAATGAATTCATCACCCTGTATGTCAAAAAATCAATAACTGGAAGCTTGATTCTCAATGCTAGAAAAATTTCGTGCTTATCTAGTTTTATCTGAAATTATCAATTTTCTTTGATTTTGTATACAGGGTGAACCAAAAATAGCGACCATAATTTTCTTTGTTATTTTAAACGAAACACCCTGTACTTTATAGCATCGTCAGCAAGTTCTAATTTTTTTCACTTTTTTTCATTTCCACTTTTATTAAGCGCTCCCCATACGTAAATGTAACAGTTATGGAGCTATTTCGATTTTAAGTTTTAAAATAACAAAAAAAAGTCACAAAAGTGAAAAAGGATGGATCAGTTTCTTTATTTTGCTATTAAGCTTTATGATATTACGACAAATAAACAAAATTTCGTTATAATATTACCTTTGAGGTTACTTCATCAAGGCACATTTTTGCTCCGTCATTTCTATGGTATTAATTTTTTGGAAAAGAAGTCCAAACTTAAACAGCACCCTGTATATACCGGTAAATTAATCCTCGTAACCACGGTGTTTCAGACATCTCCGTACACCTGCACATATATTTTTCAAGCACTTCTAGATAAGTGTTTGCTTAACATTTTCATCTACAGACGAGTCACTCGTCTGAAATTGCTTTACCGTGCATTTAGGAAATTAAAAATTGGTAACGAATGGTCGGGAACTCAGAAGCTAAGAATGTAATGGCATTAGATGTACATTACTATACCCGGTTTTTATTTCATTTTGACGGAAATATGACAGGTCTGTCAACGACAAGAGCTCCTCACGACGCGATATCTTAAGACTATTGTTTGAAGTAGATATGGTAGATACGAGTATTTCAAACGGACTTATATTGTCTATACAATAATTGTTTTGAGTATAACAACCTTCCAATTGACTTACTATTTTCAATCGTCCACAAATACTTGGAGATACCATTTTCTGACGCCTTGGATATCTTTGTGGCATATATACAAAGCAGAAAAATTAACAAAAAATAAATTGGGAATGTGCTTGACAGCTGTTTCAGAGGATAACTTTTTCTATTTTGTTAACTTAAGCGCGCAGAGTGTTGTATTCACATTGTTGATAAATCCAAAATAATAGCCTGAACCTGAAAATCCTAGCTCACAGAATCCACGTCAAAACATTGCTATGCATTTGCTAACTTTGACTACTGGTTTGAAGCATTGTATCTCTGAACTAACAAATGGTAGAAGATTCTTTTTAAAAGAATATCATCCAACTTCAAGTCGATTATCACAAAGTCATATACCAGTAACGTAGTGAGTCACTGTCTTTCGCAGAAACAATATAGTTGTCATATGTACGCCTGGGGAAAAATTGAAACCACAAGTTCATGTATTTTTTATGTCGGTTCAAATCAAACCGATACTATCTGTCACCAATCGAGGGAAATAACAAGGAAGAATAAACGCCGTTTTCTTTGAAACACATTACATTTTTCCAACATCATAACCAATGTCATGTGACAGAAAACTTAAACGATATTTTTTGAAACAGTACGACAGAAAATAATTGATGGTTTCACTTCACGCAACAAAACTCAGTCAACAAATAAACAAATGTTTATTTATCTGTATGTATATCCAGTAATCCTGACCTGAGACCTGACCTCTTCATTTTGTATCTTCAAGTCAGGATAGTCAGATCTACTGATAGCACCTATGATCTAAAATTCTTCAAAATACCAACGAAATTGCATCAGCATATATTACAAAAATTACAGATATGTAGTAGGTATATACCCAGTTCGGTTAAAATGATGTTCAGATTAAAAAACTCCGCATGACTAAATTGTTCAATCAAAATGATTTGCCTTGTGTTTCTTAAAGTTTTTTTAATTTTGAAGCACCATCGTTTCTATACTAAAGAATCGTGGACAATACTTATCCTATAAAAAAAATGTAGTAGATAAAAACAGTCTGATGTGAAACAACAATGAGATAGAAGATAAGACATTATTAGACACGTTATCAAAAAGATCAGTATTTCAGTTTATATCACTGTCAGAATTGAGTGATATAATCTTTGGTGGTATTGACTTTATGAGACATTTCAATCTCTTATCTTTAGCAATTTCACACTCTAGCAGAGGTAAACAACACAATGTGTGTTTTGTAGAAGAAATGAGAGAGTGGAATTGTTTTAGTAAGCAGTGAAAATATATGTTTGCGATAAGTTTTGGTGATTTTTTTTTTTTACTCCATCAATTTGTCACCATGTTTGGATACTACCCTCACGAGACTTCACGATGAGGCGAGGGGCAAACCGCGGTCTGAAATCAGTGTACAAGTCCATTGTAATCAGTTGAAATCACATTGAAATCTTGTAATCACATATGAAATCATTTGTAGTCCTATTGCAATCATCTGAAATCATATGTAATCTTATTGAAATCATCCGAAATTGTTCTGTATTCCCTTGAAATCCATTCGTAATCTTGTTGCCACCCGCGAAAAATTTACATGTTTTGCATCGGAATAGGGAATCTGTCTGTTGTCTTTTTGGCTAAGTAACTCGTTCTACAGGTATTGTCAAACATGTGCATGTGTTGCTCGCACATAGGTCTTATATGAATCTCCATATATTTCAGTTCCTTTTACAGAAAGTTAGAGGCATAGTAGTTTTTGATTCAAAATGTGATTAATCATGTTAGAGGCAAATGGCTATGGTGCCCGCTGCCAAATTTATAGTAATCAAGTAAATCCCTGTCGTCCACTGAAAGTGGAAACGGGCGGCTACGTGTTGGGTTCACCGACTGCGGACGGGGACCCGTGAAAGATTCTAGTAGAACTTCGTCAAGTAGGGGGCTACATAACACCAGTATGTACATATTACATGATATGTAAAGTAATTGTCTTGCAGAGGGATTTTTCTTTGTCGTCGCCCCTGAAGCGTGGCACGTATATGTCTGTTTCTTTTAAGAGCAAGAGTCTGAAGAGATGCACTAACTCTTTTAGATTCATATGTTTGGCCTAAAACGGATGATATTGATACTGTATCATCAACATTTATTTTCTATGACCCATTTAATCTAATTGGCAATGGACCATTCAAATTAAATGGGGAAGAGGAATTAAAAATTAAAAAAGATTATAGACAAGCAAATCAACTGCCAGGGCTCTGACGTATTACTATATTTTTTTCTACTTTCCATTTTGTTTATTTATTCATTTATACAAATGAATTATCAACTTTAACATTTCTTGCAGAATTTATTTTGTGTTATAAAATATAAGATATACATTTTGTTTTATCTGGATTTATATATGTATCTATTTTTATTTGTATAACGCATAAATGTCAAAACACCTTGTTTGCTTTATTAGTTTCTAAAATTGAAAAGCGACGTTATTCAGTACATTCTTACAAAAGTAAGAATAATAATATCTTAGATATCATTGTATTAATATCATAGTGGCATGTTTTTATTTCAAAAGGTCTACTTCGGACTTTCATTTGAGCTCACGAAGTTTCGATTGATTTACTATCTTCAACTAGGAGAAGACTCTAAAAATGTCATTTTGATTTGTTTTGACTCATTTAATAAATTTTATTTAATCCGTATTCTTCCGACATTCCATGTGATCTACATAATCTGGGTTGTAATCCCTGTAGTCACATATGTAGGTATATAATCCTTGTAATCTCATTGCAACCTTTGCAGTCATCTTTTTGAAATCTATGTAATCCCCCTCCATCCTGAAATCAGTGTACACATTTTTGACCCGCGGTTTGCCCCTCGCGATGAGGCTATGATTCAGGCCAGAAGTATAACGAAACTGCAGAACCATGCAGGCTCCCTGTTAAGCTTTGCGGTTGGCTCGCAGACTTCCTCTCAGGTCGGAAAATCTCTGTCGTGGTAGGCGGCTTTTCCTCTTTTTTCCAATAGCGTCTATGCTGGGGTTCCGCAGTGATCCGTATTGGCACCGACATTGTTTCTGCTTCACATTAATGATCTACTCTCTAGCACTACAAATCCAATCCACAGTTTTGCGGATGACAGTACGCTGCACGTAGGCATCATGAGCAATAGACTCTGTGGTCGAGCTGGAACGCACAAGACTGGCAGTGGCAGCTTCACTTTCAAAGGATCTCGACACCATTACCGCTGGAGTGCTCAAGAATATGGTAAAATTTAATGCTTCCATGACCCAGTATTGTACGCTATCAAACAAGAAGTGCCCAAGCCAACACCCGGTTCCAATGAACCACCGGGCTCTGCCAAGGAGTCACTCATTCGAGCTGTTAGGAGTCAACATTACAGAAAATCTGATCTGGCACTAACACGTTTCGCCAATTGCAACAGCTGCTGGTAAAAAGCTTGGGTACCTATTTAGAGCCAGAAAGTATACTGCTCACCATGTAACCTCCTCACGCTATATAAAGCCCAGATAAGACCTGGCCTGGAGTATTGCTCTTATGTCTCGGGAGCTGCCCCTACTACCCTGTCTATACTAGATGCCGTCCAGAGAAGGGCAGTTCGACTAATTGGCGACCCGGCCTCAACGCGCCATCTCCTGCCACTTTCTCACCGGCGTGTTGTTGGTGACCTATCACTATTCTACCGATATTCAAACGGAATCCGCTCCTATCAGATGCACCCACGCATCTCATCCTAAAGCGGTCGTTCTTCATACATCAAGAACCGAGCGGTACAATCGCACATTTATTCCCAGGGTGTCCAAGGTTTGGAATGGACTGGCAGGTGATGTATTTATTGGGCTTGCGGGTATTGGCCCATTCAAATCACGCGTTAACAAACTACCCCTAACATAACCCTTTCACAGCAGCCGCGGTATTTTGGTGTTTAGGCTCTGCCTACACGGTTTGTTCAGTTATATAAAAAAATCATTGCTGTGTTTTGGTATAGCCTTAGACCCTTTTGAGAAAACCAATCATGGACTCTGACTAGTTCTCGTGATGCTGATCTAGCTAACTCTTACATATAATAATAATAATAATAACAAAAATAACGACTTTATTGCACTATAATTGTTATACATACATATAAAAGTATAGTACAACGGCGAAGTCTGGACAACGTGCAAAATTTTTGGTACAAACATTTCAGCTCAACATACGAAGTGCTCACAAACCAAATCAATAAAGCCATACGTCAACCTGATAGGCTTCCCAAATTCCTCACTCAAGGAATAACGTATATAAAACCCAAAAATGCAGATACCAAGAACCCTGCGAATTACCGCCCAATCACTTGCCTTCCTACTTTGTATAAGATCATCACCGCAACATTATGCCGGAAGATTGAACAACACCTCACGCAAAACAACATCCTCACTGAAGAACAGAAAGGATGTAGAAAACAAAGCCAAGGTTGCAAGGAACAACTTATAATTGATAGTGTGATCATGGAGCAAACTAGAAAAGAACATAGAAACCTTCATACCTGTTTCATAGATTATAAAAAAGCATTCGATTCTGTACCACATAGCTGGCTAACAAAAATTCTGCAAATATATAAAATTAGCCCAGGACTTCGTCAGTTTCTTGCAAAAACCATGAAGACATGGCGAACCAACATACACCTTACAACTCAGGACGGCCATATCCAAACCGAGGAACTACACATACGACGTGGTATCTTCCAGGGCGATTCCCTCAGTTCACTTTGGTTCTGCCTCTGTCTAAATCCACTCTCCAACGCACTGAACAACACAAACTATGGTTTCAACATCAGACATCAGAAAGTAAATCAACACAGAATCAATCATCTCCTCTACATGGACGATATAAAACTATATGCTGCCACTGACGTGCAACTGAGAGAATTACTCAGAATAACAGAGGTTTATACGTCAGATGTCAGGATGGAGTTCGGGATGAACAAATGCAAGGTGCTACACATAAACAAAGGCCAATGGAAGAACCATCCCGAACAGGAAATAGTAACAGGCCAGACGGTGGATAACATGGACAAGGAAGAAACGTACAAGTACCTGGGTTTCAATCAGAGTGTTAAGATCGACCACACACAAATCAAAGCAGAACTTAAACAAGTGTTTAGAGACCGCCTCATTAAGCTTCTGAAAACAAAACTTAATTCTAGAAACCTTACAAAAGCTATTAATACATTTGCAATACCAATCCTCACGTATTCATTTGGCATCATCAAGTGGTCACACACTGATATAGAAAACATCAACATCCTCATACGGACAGAACTCACGAAACACCGAATGTCACATCCAAACGCATGCAAAGAAAGGCTCACCATAGACAGGACACAAGGAGGCCGAGGGATTACAGATATACAGTCGCTTCGCACAAGACAGATAAAGACACTCAGACATTTCTTCCAAAACAAACAAACAAATTTACATCGAGCAATAGTAAAAGCAGACAAAAACTATACACCACTCAACCTATCATGTCCAGACCACGTCGCAGACACACACAATCCCACCCAATCACAACAAGAAAAAATAAGCACCTGGTCGCAGAAACCACTCCATGGCAAACATAGATACCGTGTCACCCAAGACCACATTAACAAAAAACAGTCATACACCTGGTTGCAGGATGGCCAGCTGTTCCCAGAAACGGAGGGTTTCATGCTTGCTATCCAGGACCAAGTGATTGCAACACGAAACTACAAAAAATATATAATTAAAGATCCATCCATAACTGACGATAATTGCAGAAAATGCCAACAACAAAAAGAAACAATAGATCACATAACAAGCGGGTGCAAAACTCTTGCCGGTACCGAATACACAGCCAGACATAACTCTGCGGCCAAAGTCATCCACCAAGCATTAGCCACAACAAACAAACTAATAGAAAGCACAGATCCGTATTACAATTACACTCCGACATCAGTACTCGAAAACGATCAATACAAACTATACTGGGACGTTCAAATACATACAGACAAGACTATCCCAGCCAATAGACCAGATATAGTTTTCCAGTCAAAACTCGACAAAGTTACATACCTGATAGACATTGCTATTCCCAATGATGTGAATATACAAAACACCTACGCTGGGAAAATATCTAAGTACACGGACCTTGCCATGGAAATAAAACGCCTTTGGAAGCAGGACAAAGTTACTATTGTTCCCCTCATTATGTCAGTCTCAGGCCTTACACCAAACACATTTACACCACACCTACAACAGTTAGGCCTGGACGAAAAGTTGCACAAAACATTCCAAAAGTCTGTAATTCTGAAGACCTGTAACATCGTACGATCCTTCCTAAATTCCGATCAATAATAGTCCGGGTGTTGACTTGGCTCAGCCCGTCAACACTTGTTGCTACCGCAATTATGCGAGAGGAACTTAGAAAGATGAATAACAAAAATAACGACTTTATTGCACTATAATTGTTATACATACATATAAAAGTATAGTACAACGGCGAAGTCTGGCCATAGGCCATTCTACTTAACATATGTATATCATATAACTGAAAAAAGGCTATACTGAAGAATAGAAAGGATTAGAACAAGATAAGAGATCCGGTCCTAATATACAGCTGTTTTTACAACCAACGTTGAACCTTCTAAACATCCACTTCACCAAACTATAAAATATTTGGGTCTCGTTAAGTTCACAACTAATTTGTTGGTTCTCTAATTTGTTCATTGATGAGTAGAGGCAGGTAGAAACACAGCCAACACAGGCAAGGCGAAAGTATGGGACGGACACGGTCAGGTAGAATCCCAAGATCTCTCTCCCAAGTCCAATTACCTTGTTTGAAAGCACTCATCTTATTTATGACGTTTTTCCAGGAAACGAACTGGTTACATCAACCACTACTGAAAAAAGGTCGGTATTTGCATTTATATTGTCGAGTCAAAGTTTGAATACTAAGAAAGTTCTAGGTAGTATAGACCGCACAGAATACGAACGGTAAACATGGTATATTGTTTGTTTAACTAATGTATCAACAAAGGTGATTGATGTTAATTGTGAATTATGATTATTTCTTCGATATAACTAATAACAACATCAGGTAATGTGACCAAAATTTAGAGAAATAAATAGTATACTGTTCAACGAGTGATAATGGCAGCACGAGCCGTAGGCGAGTGGTGTAAATCAACAAGCGATTTATTTATTACAATTACCACGAGTGAAACACTTATACTCTACCTACGACCATAGCCATATACAGGGTGTTAATTAAGTATGTTAACAAGCTTTAACCGTTTTCGAGAAAAATGCATTTATTTATTTACAATAGCCTGCATCGATTCAATAATTTGCATTTTTCTCGAAAACTGTTAGCCCTATCGAGATGTACCAAGCGACCATTTTTACGTAGAAATCTCTGAAATACCATATTCTAAAATCAAAATGTCAAAAAATTACCATTTAGAAAATGGGGTTATTTTTACCCTTAACTCCTCCCGTATGATATGCCTCTGATTAAAATTATGAAATTCTGAATTCAGAATCAGATTCAGCGTCAAAAGTTTACCCATCGTACCGAATTTCGTAATTTTGTTATGAATGGTTTCGAGAATATCGAGGGAAAACCGTCTTCAGGGTGCCCCATGCAAAGGAGCGTAGCTCCCTTAGGAAGCATTTCCGGACCCATGTTCCGGAGTACTATTCGTGGTTAAAGTTTGTTAACGTACTTAATTAACACCCTGTATAGTACGAGAACTATTGACAACTTAATCATACATCTGTTCGTGAATTATGAAAATTAAATAATAGTAATTATGAAAAATAATTCACACTGTTTGTTTATAAAGGAAGTTCATTTGAAAACTTCTCACCGCAAATTTATCGAAAACCACTGATTAAAACAAAAAACGCCGAGACACGTCAAAAGATTCGTCAAGGGGTACAACTTTTTAACCAAAAATTACTTCACCCTCTTGTACCCTCTGCCCCCCAAAGGCCATCCCCTTAAAAATTTTAAATGGGCTATCGAGTAATTGATTGTTTCAAAGGTATCTCGAAGCCCTTTATTTTGACGTTAGATGTTTTTAAAGCGATCGATTCGTTTTCGAGAAAATCAGAAAAATCTTCATGTATCTTAAGTAACAAAGCCTACTCAGACCACGAGGCTAATGATCACAACAGTCGATGCCAATGACACAGAGGTAAAAAAAAATACAACAGAAAACATCCAAACACAACAGAAGACAACCATATAACCGAATACAACAGAATGGAATACAAAACAGCTCAAAACAACAACAAAAAAACAATTGGAGGCAACAGAAAAGACCGAATACAAAAGAACAGGACAGAAAACAGCTCAAAACAACAGCAAGCAAGCAAAAAACAGGATGGAAGCAACAGAAAACGACCAAATACAAACGAATACAACAGAAAACAGCTCAAAACAACAGAAAACAAGCAGAAAACAACTGGAAACAACATAAAGCGAAAAAATACAACCAAATACAACAGAATAGAACAGAGAACAGCTCAAAACAACGCAACATATAACAAGCACAAAGCGGCTGGAAACAACAGAAAACGACCAAATACAACAGAATACAACAGAAAACAGCTCAAAACAACGAAGAACGACCGAATACAACAGAAAAGAACAGAAAACAGCTCAAAACAATAGAAAACGAGCAGAAAACGGCTGGAAACAAAAGAAAACGACCAAATACAACCGAATACAACAGAATAAAACAGAAAGCAGCTCAAAACAACAAAAAACAATAACATATATCGTATTTTGTCTAGCCGATCAAACCCCACACACAAGGTTGCCTTCTGTGGGTCATGCGATATATTTACGCCATTGTTTTGTTCATAAATAAATGATCGTTATTATTAATAATTATATACTTTCATCTCAGTACGATACACTAATCGCAGCGTCCAGAATATCCGTTGAATAAGTAAACCCTTTTAAAAATTGCATTACCGAACGTACAATGAATCGAATTCCGCGGGTGACAATAGATCCGAGGAACAATAGAATGCTCGATACGCATTGTACGCAAGAATCGATGCATATGAATCTTTAACTGGCTCGCAATGTCGATTGTTAGGAATTATTGCGATGGAGCGGAGAAAAAACGCGATCTAAATACGACTGTCAATCATAATAGCCTCACTTAGCGATCCCGTTGCGTTGCGATAGTAATTATTATGTAAATAACAAAACGCACGTTTTTTGCTAGCTAGACGATATTGGATATGCGTATGTTTCGGGGACGAGCATATGTACGTTATTGGTACAGGAGTATTGATAGAAATCAACCTAAACAAAGTTTCTTTACAGCTGAGCAGACCGCAAAGGCAAGATTTTGCCTAAGGGCGCAGACACAGTGAAGCAGGTGGTTGCCCGCTTGCGAGATCTGAATGCATGTACCTCAGAGTATTCACCCTGCACCTCAAACAACACAACCTCGAATGGTCCAAAAGGTTGAAATACTTGCGCTTTTCAGTCTCGTGGCGCGAACTTCAAACCGTATGTGACAGGACCACACTTAAAACTTCACAGCGACTGAATTGTGAGTATTTTCTTACCATTGCTTTTTAGTTCTTCTGCTGCTGATTGACCGTACATTATCTTTGTCATTTCAAAGGAATCAGTTGAATGAATGAATGAATAAGGACCAGAGGCTATCCAGCACGGAATGTGGCTGGTGCATAGGCCACACGATGGACCCTTTTGCGCCTCTATCCGCGATAGCTCCTAAGACAGACCCTTTTGGCAAAGGCACGTACATTCTTAGGTCTCAGGGTTTCACAGCGACACAAGATGTGTGCCGAGGATTCTTCCTCTTCACCACACCACGTGCACGTTGGGTCGTTGACCACCCTCATCACGAACAAGTGACGCCTGAAGGTGTTGTGACCCGTTAATAGGCCTACTAGCAATCTCATGTTACTCCTATCCAGGGAGAGACAAAATCGTCCTATTCTCTCTGCAGGCCCTGCTAATAGCTCCCGAGCTTGACGGAGATGACCAGAGATGTTGTTCCATCTCAGAGATTGTTGATTCTGGATCCACTCTCCAGTTGTTTTCCTAATCAAGTTTGCAGATAGTCCTAAGGCTTGTTCCGGGCCCACAAAACTGTTGCCGGATCCCATCCTAGCCAGATGATCCGCCATGTCGTTACCCTGTACCCCGCGTACCCAGGTACCCACGTCGGTGATACCTTGTGTTTAGCTGAGATGTCGTCAACGGCCCTCCTGCACTCCAGGACCAATCCCGACGTTATTTTCCAAGCACTCAGTGCTTTGATGGCTGCCTGACTGTCAGAGCAGATAGTAAGTAATCCGCCTCCTAGACCCGTCAATTTCCCGAATACGATTTACATAAGCAAGTATCGCATAGATCTCAGCCTGGAATACTGTGGTGTGCCCCCCAAGAGGGAGTGAAAGTCTTGTATGGGGTCCGTAGACTCCCGAGCCCGAGCCCTCTCTAGCGAGTGAACCGTCTGTGTACCAGACCTGTCCTCCTCCTTCGATGAGCTGTCTTCCCTTGACGGAAACACCACCGTAAATTTGCGATTGAAGCGATGCGTAGGAGAAACTGTATCGCTCCTCGCCAACAAAATAGGACAACCCTCATGCAACTCTGCTAGAATCGTCGAATGTCCTTTGCCTGGATTCATAAAAGTCCAGCTACCCTTGACTCCAAAGACGGAACCCAGTTTTTCTAGCTTCTCCTTGAATTACCAAATAACACTTATTTCTATTCCGATTCATTTTTAAAGATAACAAACAGGCAACGCAAAGCTGAAGTTTAACTATTCTAGAAGAATATGACCTCAGAGCCCATAATTGTAGCTTTGATAACAACACAGGATCTTTTTTCAGACATTTGAAAGCCCATGGGGTGAAAATTTAAAGTCAATTATTTTATTAAATACCATAAGAAAAAATAAATATCAACATAAATGTCAAAATTGTGTGTTTGAGGAAAATGTACAAAATCAAGGCATTTGTTGACTAAGAATGGTTTGTCCCGAGGTTTGTCCTGTATATCTTGCACAGAACGCACAAAAAAATGCAATATTACCCCAGTTATTTCTTGCATTATTTCAAACAATTAGAAATTAGATAGATTAGGTAGATAGTTGCTTCAATAGTCAACCAAAAAACAAAGTACTATTTCACACTTTATCGCCTGCACTATTATGCGTCACTAAATATTATGTTTATTATCAGGAACCAGCTGTGCGGCTATCAATTTATTGAAGATTACATTCTTAAAAGATGAAGGTCACTGACATGTTGAACGAAGTTTAAATGCTCACTTGATTATGAGACATACATTGCAATTTAAGAATAAGATCTTCGTGAGCATTTGGACATGTTTTGTCTACTTTGCTGATCACGCTAATAGGCGGGAAGTAATGTATTGGCGAAAAAGTTTGAATTTGATATGATGCGATTTTCTAACAGGTCATGGTATCATAAACATGTCATTCCTTAACCGTTATTTGTAAGGGAGGGACAGACTTTCAAATTGCATTTTGTCCATTATTACAAATTTGCAGGAGAAGCAAAAAACCAGTACAGAGAAATCAAATCGTAGAGAAAAAAAGATTTGTGAAAATATAATGGTATGGCGTCTATGGAACTCAATCTCAAAATTTGGTACAAAAAAGTTGAAAAACGGAGTTGAAACGGAGGATGTAGGCTCGCTAAAACGATTTCAAAAATCTTTCAACTGATTACGGTAGGGGTTCTTGAGGGCTAAAACTCTTTAAAATATTTTTACTTAAATTGACGTTTATACGGGCTGATTGACTCGCTGATTCATCTCAAACTTACATTTTTTTGAATGTAACTCCCTATATATTATTGCATATTCGGATTCCTTGATGAAATCTAGTGTGACTTTATGTATCATATATTGAACTTTGAGGGAACCGATTAGGCGCAAATCACTATTTTTGGTATAAGTAGGTATAAAAAAAAATTGAATATAGCAGCGATCATAAAACTTGGAAAGCCGCGACTTTACGGTGATGTGACTAAGAATGAAATCAGTCATCTTAGCTCAGACGGTCAAATTTGAATTCTTTTTGTACTTGGAGAAACCAGTAGAGCAAAACCTGTATTGCAACATAATACTCGTATGTATACATAAATTCAACTATTTCAGAATTTTCTTATGTTCATCAACACCAAAACAAGGAAATTTGGTACAGCTAGCTTTTCAACAACGTATCACTAGGTAGTAGTACTATTAAAAATAATTGTTAATATGCATTGCTTATTTGTCAATCATTTTAAGAGCAACAATTAGAATCTAGGTAGTGGATACCTATAGAAGCCCTAAAATTTTTGTTTACATATCTTACGATCCCTTGAATATTTTACCCTCAGAGTAACAACTGAACATAGAGGTAGTAAACAAAGCACCTCAGCATGGCGTGCTCAAAGCCATCATCTTTTGACACTTCAGCCTCCAAACAGTGCCAACTAACCTGAAAATTCTTCCAATGCAACCCATGTTATAAACACTGCACTGTCCGATCTCGAAAAACTGTTGAACTACACTCGAATATAGCACAGCAAGTCCGTAAAGCTTCACTACAGTAACCAACAAACAGCGAATTCGATTTTACTGACCAAGCATAAAAGACGCACAAACAAAACAACGTTTGACAGTCGGGTTTTACCGTAAATAAATCGCAGGAAAATTATATAGGCGTTTCCAGCTCCTAAGAATGTATGTAAGACTTCAGAATTTGCGTTTATTATGAAGAAATATGCAGTAACGCAGTAGAGGTCAACATATCTATTGATTTTGCTGTAATCATTCCTGAACCATCAAAGTACCGTCTTTTTTAACGTAGAATGGAATATTTCTGAATACTATACAATTAAGACGATAGTAAATAATTATGAATGCCGTATCTGGTGGTCAATATGACAACGTAAGAAAAGATGTCGGCCTATTAGAACTAGTTATTTACTACCTCTATGTTCAGTTGTTACTCTGAGATTTTACCCAATAACTGACCATCTTCAAACTGTATTGAGACAGTTTCTTCTAAGCTCGTAGCCTAGTAATTGTAGCATAACAGTTTCAACAGTTTAGAAATATACACAGTGTCCCAGGACGAATCCCGAAAACTTTACGGGATGATTTCTGGCACCGATTTATGATATAATATGATTAAATTGTATGTTTATTCTTAATAGCAAAAAAGTTGAAATTCCGTTAAATTTAATAGATCGTGTTTCGGCCTCTTTATCGTCTGTACCGCACAAGCAATACATTATCTGATATTTGCTGTAAACAATCGACAAAAACATTCTCAATAACCGTTAGCGTAATTCGACCATCTCGATTTTTGCAAGGAATTCCCGAAAGTGAAAGTGGACCACACACATCTATAAAGGCGGAGATACACATGCCTGCAAAACGGAATAGTAGCTTGCGTGCAAGTTAAAGGCATGTGCAAGTAACTAGCACACTGTGGATACATTTGCAAGTCAAACTTGCATGCAATTTGCACTCTTGCATGCTAGTTTCTCCAAAACGTATACATATGCCAGTTCACAAAACAGACAGTGCGTGTCAGTTGCTTTTGCTTTTCTGCAATGGAAGATATCCGAGGTGAATTAAATACTATCATATTGCATCTAGGTGTAAAATGTGTGGCTAAGTTAATAAGACAAAAAAAGAGAAGAAGAAGACAGATTTGGGTGAAAAATTAGTAGAAGGGTAAATTTTTGAGCAAGCAGCTGTCTTCTTACAGAAATGCGACAAGAAGATGAAGGTGGTTACAGAAACCATTTAAGAATGCTTCCAGAAAAATTTGACGAATTATTGTCAAAAATTGTCGATTAACATTAAAAAAAATGATACCCATATGCGAAATGCAGCTACTGGCATGCCTTTTGCTGTTGCGTACGTCCACACGTGCCGGTTTTACAGCCCCCCGCGCCCCTCTTTCAGCGTGCATGCCAGTAAATCAAATGTTGTGCTATCTACTTGCATGCCAGATAGAGGCATGTCAGTTAGCGTATACACATGACAGTAGGTGGCACATGCAAGGAGCTGTTATGCCAGTGTGCCAGCTACAGGCATGTGTATTTCCGCCTTAAATCACTAGGATACTGTGTGTCTGACGCCACTGGTTACCGATATCGGCCAAGAAGGTCAATCAGGCCGATATCGCGATCTATCGATCGATCCCTAATCAATATTACAATATTAATGTTGATGGACGTATGAAAACGTGCCTTGATTGCGGCGACCATTAGTTTGACGCCAAGTCACATAATCGGTCGGGTACTCCGCTGTTGTTTAATCACCCGGGTAATCAGTCAATTTGTATGTCATCGAGGAGGCAACGCAACGGCACAGTTGCAAATTCCCGGGCAGATTCTTGATGGCCTGCAGAAAGCCAACATTCCCGTCCCGGATTCCGCGACGAAACGAATAATCTATTTCGAATTGCTTCATTCATGCATTCTCGGAAGTTGTTATTCGTCGTTACGGTACTATTTAGTGCCATTAGAAAGACATTTTTCAAATTTGAGTACGTCTATCGCTGGCGACGTTGTGCAACCTGTTACGCGACACAAAAATTATCATCATAGTCACAATGTCTTAACAGACACGTTGTGTTTTCATTTCGACAATTATCTCCTACTTTCGTTAATCTCTCATGCAAGTAAGGTTCTACTGTATATTTTACAATCTCGTTTGGAGGGTTTTATTGGCTGGCAAATTTCTCAGGCGCAGGCAGGTTTCTTGAAAGGACGCGGTACGCGTGAACAGATCCTAAACTTAAGACAGATTACTTAAAAAGCCAGAGAGCATTATTTTCCTGTTTTTATCTGCTTTGTGGACTATTCTAAGGCGTTTGATAATGTAAAGTGGCCTAAACTCTGGGAAATCCTCATCTCTATGGGAGTTCCCTATCACCTAGTGTTTCTCATACAGCAACTCTATGAGTCTAATTCGGCTCGCGTAAGAATTGATGGTAACCTGTCTAGTCAAACTGCAACCAGAAAAGGAGTTCGTCAGGGATGTGTATTATCTCCGATGTTGTTTAACATTTACTCTGAATTTGTGATGAGACAGGTATTAGACAACTGGAATGGCGGTGTAACTATTGGCGGAAGCAAAATATCCAACCTAAGATTTGCTGACGATACAACCCTTATTGCAGCTTCTCATGAAGAACTAGTAGCTCTATTAAATATCTTAGAACAACGTAGTGCAGAGTATGGTCTTGGTATTAACTACAATAAGACCAAGGTTATGATCGTAGATAGAGAGCATGATAATTATCGAGAAATAAAGTCAATAGGCCGTTGTGAAGTAGTTCAAAGTTTTATATACCTCGGTTCTTTGATCGATAATTCGGGTAGCTGTGAAAATGAGATTCGACGGCGCATTCAACAGGCACGTGTGGCCATGACAAAGCTTACTAAAATATGGCGTGACCATAACATCACTAAAGCTACAAAAATGTCGCTGGTTCAGTCTCTTGTGTTGCTATTTGACCAGACACAAAAATTATAGTCCGATAAAAATAGTCCATATTTAGAAGTATCATTTTTTGGTACCGTACTATGGAGCTAGAGTGAGGTCGCGCATATTGAACCAAATTTTGAAAAATTGTCCATGCATGTGTGGCATTGAAAAAATAAAATAAGTTGATAACGCAAAACAAATATTTAGACTTTGAGGAATATTCTGAGTCGCATAAATTATCACTATATTTGTAAACACGAGAAAAGCAAAATTAACACGTTGGACACAACGGCTATAGCCGTCTGCGGGGAGTGATCGTGATACGCCACTCTATATCAGTCAAAAAGTTATCTGCTTGTTACGGCAGAACGGCGACGGCCGTCAGAATGTCGGTATACTTGCCTTGTTAAGCAATGTTAGTGCCGTAACGTGAAGCTCGTCATTTCTGAAATTGCCAAATTCTAACCCACTATACGCTATCCCAACTATTCATGTTTTAAGGTGCATGGGTAAAACGGCTATAACCGTCCATAACCTCCAATGTGATGCATTGACCACGTGTATAGCTGCCATATTGCAAGTGTGTTTTTGTTTGATTTTCATGTTTTCAGTACTGATGGGAGGTAGGTAACCAGATATTTTCATCCTAAACAGATATTCGTCGTCCACCTATTATACATATAGAATTTATATTGTTTTATATCAATACAAAACTCGAAACATGTGAGACATTTTCCAGAGAAGCTGCCCCTACCAGAGGATCATAAAATAAAATCATATTATCTTAGATGCAAACAATGTTTCAAGTCTGGAAAACGCAAAGAAACTAGCTATAGGTGCAAGGGTTGTGAAAATAAACCTGCTTTGTGTCCAGACTGCTTTGAAGAGTGGCGTCAAACATAAATTTGTGCCTAAATTCTGTTTTGTTCGGGGATACCCCTGTTTGCTAATAAATTTGATTTTTTGTTTTTATACCGTCTATATTCTGAGAGATGCGTTTTTGTGTATAAATTTGATACAATAAAATGTTGTTTTTGTTTTAGCTTTTGTCTCGAAAATTGTCCTTTTCTTTCCACAAGACGTGTTTTACGATTACACTGATCAGACGGCTATAGCCGTGGTTGCCATTAGAACATAAAGTCTGCTGTGATATGACACGACGGATATAGCCGTCTTCTTTATTGGCACCAAATACCTCAAAAAGGAAACAAAGAGTCAAAAATGAATACCCCTAAAATATTTTGATAACGCAAATCATGTTACAAACGCAAAAAATGGGAATTTGAGGTGCCATATTACGAAGCCTCCCGGCCAGCTGAGTGTCCAACAGTGAGTAAAGATGAGTCGCAAATGGTTCATCTTAAGCCTAGTGTCCACTAGCAAATAAAATTGCGAGTTACTCTCACAAGTTACTTACATAGCGTGTGCACGACGTCATTAGGGAAATATTGCAGAAAAATTTCTTGCACATAAACAACTTGCGACTTGCTGAGAGCTTGTAGTGTACACGGTTACTCTTAGGAAATTAGTTTGCCACAAAAATTTCTAGCCTGTTCGAAAGTTTTGCAGCGCAAGTAGTGTTGTAAATCAAATATGCTCAACTGGACGAGAGATGACACGTGTCTTTTAATTGAAAATTTTGAATTATATCCTGAATTATGTAATGTGCATACTCCAGAATTTAAGGACAGATTCAAAAAGCAGGATGCTTTACAAAAATTGGCTGACTTTGAGAACGCAAGTTAACCAAGAGTGGAGAAAAATTCAAAAAAAGAAAAGTGGGCAAGGGACTAATGAATTATATATATACGACTACTTGGGAGTTCTTTGACTCATTAAAATTCATGTATTCCTAGAGTATTTCTACGCTGAATACACTTTCCCACCTAACATTTTCTCCGCCTTTTACTATCTTTCTCTTGTTTTCTTTTTTTATTAAGTATATCACAACTACCGCAGCAGCTACAGATTTTGCATACGACATCTTATCTATAGTGTATACGGAAACCAACCCAAGTGAAATTGCGAAAGCAATTTCCTAGATTAAATTTGCGAACAATTAAAGGATAGCGTAGACAAACAAGCAAGTACTTGCTGCAAAAACTATTGCAATTTACTTGAAAGTGGACACGAGGCTTTAGACAATCAAGTCCTCAAACTGAACTCGTGGTCTCTTAAATTGAACCTGCCCTCAGATGTTGATAAAGAAGGTATAATTCTTCCAGGAAGGCAAATTAAACTGAAACTAACTAATTTCTATTTGAGAAAAGTTGGTAAATACCGCAACATATTTTTTTCTAATAATACAAAATCTGTAAAAAAATAAGCAATAATTCTATGTTTTTGTACTGCAAGAAAGCTTGAATATTTCCTTTTTTTGGCACAACACCAACACACTTGCAATGAAACCAGGAGTGGTAGTGCAGGCACTGAACCATTTCAACTTGGTGTTCAGTCTTATGTTCAGTACAGAACTACAAAATTTCAGGAGCGTTAGAAATTTAGAATGCCGTCTTGATGGAACCAGGGATTCAATTGGAGGTTTCTTAAGTGGTTCAATATCAAGATCAACCCGATATTTAAATGAGTTTTTGACAACGGTATAGTCGGATAGTGTTATAAAACACTGCTATATATGATAGGCAAATTATAAAATTGAAAAAACAAACCTACGCTGTTTTAGCTAGATTTGAGGGCACCGCCAAGTTTATGAAGTACTTAATAGAAGTGATATCAGCTTGTATGTCTGAACTTGTTACCTCTATGCTGCAATGGTCAGAGAAGTACAACCGTTGAGTTTCTTTAGTACGACTCAATGTGCGAAATTTTGACAGATCTAGCGATATTTGCAGTATAGGAGAAAAAATAATAGAGGACCTAAAATGGATCCCTGAGGAACTCTAGATGCGATAGAATGTATTGCAGATACAGAACCAGAGAATGTTGAGATAAACAACAAAAAAAATGGATTGTAAAATTGTCAAATATACTTTGGACTGCCATTTCAAATTTTATTTGTACAATTCCACTTAGAGAATCTTAGCCTTGTATCCATTATTATCAAAGACTGTAGCAAGGTGATAAAATCAACCACTATATTCAGTCGTTCATCGAAAACAACACCATTTCCCGCTTTGATGGCCATTAGTTGTTTAAACAAATTCAAAGACGATATAAACCAGAAATAAACAAGTCAGGCCTTAGTTTACTGCATTTTTGCTGAATTTACGATCGAAAGTTATGTGCGAGCTTTTGTGTAATCCTCTTAATTTATGGAAGAACCGTTTTATGTGGCTTTTTTCGAACATAAATAGTTAAGGTTATTGATGTGACGCATCCACTCGAGGATTGTGAAACGTCTTCGATACTCCATTTTCACATTTTAGACTACACAATTTCTTGTTCAAGAACAAGTTCACGATTCTGCGCATTACATCTTATCTGTTAACTGTCTGAATATAGAATTGAACAAACGACAAGTCGGAAATGCCGAATTCTGTAAACAGATGTTTGGTGATTGTGTTTTGTGTGGCAATAACATCAAAAGTCAAAACATAACCTAGTTTCTTAAGCTTTGGCATTCGGATGTACGGAAGTGAAGCAAAGCTTGTACAAATGCGTAGGCTAAAGAGGGCTTTAGGACCCTGAATAATGTCAAACCAAATTATGTGATATGCAGGTATAGTACAGTCTAGAGGCACAGCATTTGTCCTGATTATTTTGCGAGATACTATAAGACTCTGAGTGTTAGTGCAGCTTAAGTAGTAGTGTTTAAATAGATGAGTTATTTTAGCTTTAAACGTATAAGATATCAATGGGATGTAAAATTAACGCCTTTTCTTGAAGAGTATAAGATCCTCGATAAGATCTAACTGAAATTTGTATTTGAATCCAAATTTAATAGTTGTCTGCGAGTTGAGCTAGTTTTTGTTTAGATTTTTTGTCAGATTTTTTGCTAAGATCTCACATTGTGAACAAATCCATGTTTGTGTTGTACCCTATATAATATGTACAGACATAGCAGCTTATCAACAATCAAAATAAATGACTGGCATCATATCATGCATGTCCATCTTTTCCGCTTTTCCAATAGATACTGAGTGCAATGACTATATTGGAAAAGGAACTGAAAAAAGACCTTAAAAAAAGACTAACTAGATAACCAGAAAATATGAGTAGGCCAATCGCTATACAGATGGATTACTTGAAAAAGCTAAATTGCATTTGGAGTATAGATCTCTGTATGCTTCAATAAAGCTATTATTATTATTTATATACGTAATTCTCAAATAAATCGCTCTACTTATTGAAATATCTGTGTCAAATTTTGGTCACCTCAATTTGACTTAATTCAAAAATAACAATTTATAAAAACAAAACAATTGAAATATGAACTAGCTCCCACTTAGAATTGCATTGATCATTATGTACTGATTTGCTAGATGACTACCAATTTCAACGACCTCTCATGTTTTCATAATAGAATTTTCCATTCTTTCACACTATTTCGATTTATCGTTTTTTTTTCGTATCTATATTTTAATAAAATAAACACTCCACAAAACATTTTTGTTGTTATAACTACATATAAAATTCATAAGTGACATTTTATTTGCATAACATAACATGGTTGATGTGACAGTTTCAAATGTATTCATACAGTCGACAAACCTTATAACGTTGCCTCTAAATTATGAATTTGTAAATATTTGGCATGTTTGCGCTAGTTATGTTTATACTTCAAATAATGTGGTATCCATACTTAGGAAGTTCATCTTCATGAGGTATTGAATTGATTTTCAGTTCAATACAGTTTTAGGTATAACATCTATTTGTACATAATGTTTTTTCGTGGACATTATTCTGTGAAACTATACCATTTCCAGCAGTATAGTTTCAAAAGGATCAAATTAAATTTCTAAATGGTCAACTGTGTGAATTCAAACTGATAGGTATGAATTACACCTGACAGTTTGAATTTACAATTGAGACTTCAAATTCAATTTGATGCTTTTGAAACTACAGCTGAAAAAGGTATAGACATAAATTATAAACTAGACTTTTGTTTCCAACCTCCTTGATATCCATGGCTGGCTTGATTATGTTAGTTTGAAGAAATTTTCGATATCTATATATACTATGTTTTTTACTTTTTTACCTTTTCATGTCTTACATAATATGTTATTAACATAAGTGTTATCATTATGGTTTTTTCCTTTTTTTTCAGTGTATTTTTTGGCATTGCTCTGGTTATGCCGCTCATTTTCTAAGTCAATGTTTATCTTGTAGCTAAACTTCGCTGTGTTTATCTGGTTCTCAGTAAAGGTGCTTTATTATTATGCTCAGGCTCAAATTCAAATATTTTAGAAGAAGTAAACAATGATTTTGTTTGTCTCCACAATACTAAAACGGCAGCTTGATAATGCTGGCACGCTGAACCCTGAATCGCTGATAAACCCATATACCCTTTGTATACCCGCGACGAGATAACAGGTAAAGAACCCTAAAAATAATAGCACTATTATAGTGGCCTAATAAAAATAGCAACTTTGTTTTGGTTGATCCTTTCAGGTTAGTTTCGGCTGAATTTTGGGTTTTATCAGTGCATAAGTGTTGAAAGATTATTTTGAATAATTCCACAAGATTTAAATCCTGCGGATTTCTGCAAAAAATAACATTATGTTTGTGAACACAGTAAATAATAACAACGGGATCTTGGGCACACTCACATGCCTGTTAGAGCATGGGCGTTGCTTTTTCTAACCTATTCGAATTCGTTGATGCTCAGAAACTTCTGTATATAACAGAAATGAGGTCTGTATGAAAGCACCTATTCCATCACAGTTAAAATGTTTTCAGGATTTGTTGGAAGCGTGTTTTAAACATATTGTACGATAATTTTGCAATTTTGATATGTAATATATCCAGGATGCTGTACAGAGACTGTCTGTAGGAAGCTCCACATAGCTTCGATTGGCTCAGAGCGTGATACAAGAGGTTGGAGGTAGAACGCGACTGAAAAGCAGTGTGAACCGTGGTTGCTTTTTCTAACCTATTCGAATTCGTTGATGCTCAGAAACTTCTGTATATAACAGAAATGAGGTCTGTATGAAAGCACCTATTCCATCACAGTTAAAATGTTTTCAGGATTTGTTGGAAGCTTGTTTTAAACATATTGTGCGATAATTTTGCAATTTTGATATGTAATATATCCAGGACATTGAACAGAGACTGTCTGTAGGAAGCTCCACATAGTTTCGATTGGTTCCGAGTGTGATACGAGAGATTGGAGGTAGAACGCAATTGAAAAGCAGTGTGTACCTCCGACTCGGTGAGGTCGATGAGACTGCTCTTCTCCTCGGTGAGGTTCTCCGAGGACCTCTTCTCGTCTTCGCCGTCTCCCTCGTCCTTGAACACCTTGACCTCATCGGTGCTGCCGAGATCATCGCCGCCACTAGTGGAGACGTGTGGCATGGTTCACTGACTACACAGCGGCATCGCCTGCAGCACAGCAGTCGCCGACCACCACTACCTGCCGCCGTCGCCGCCTCCCGGTGGCATGCTACGACGTTTCGGATCCGCCGCCACCCCGAAAACGATCACAGAGACAGACACCGACCGACCAACAACGACACACGTGTAGAGCGCAGAGACGACGGTACGCACGGCACGATGGACGCCGATCGACTGGCGAGTTGTCTTGGCGAGTGCGCGGCGCAGCCGGGACGGGAACGGAACAGACAAGCGCGGCGCGTTCGGAACGTCTCTGTCGGCGGCCGACCAATCACCGGGCCGCTTTGATCCGTCGAGGCGGCTCGCAGTAATGGCAGCCCGCACGACTGCGCACGACCCGCCACGAACGCCGACGACGCCGGACGCCTCGTCCGTACAGGACAGGACTGGCCGCACAGACACCGACACGCTCCGAAATAATGCTGCCAAACAAAAGTTATGTTCTATCATGGCCGACTCTACACTAGGCCGGAGCCTTAGATGTGGCAACGTGGCTTAGCTGTCAAATAGTGGCCCTATGGTTTCAGAATAATTATTACATTTTATATGTATTAGAGTTCATCTCGGTTGATAAATTAAGAAAAATACTTTTTAGAACTACTACTACTAATACCACTTACATCTGATGTCTGTTTCATCACAGTCAGACGCTACAAAATAAAAATAAACGCAACCTGTTTCCTGCCGCCACTTCCATTTCCACTTAAATGAACACTCAATTTACTTTGTAAATTATCACTTGAGCTAGAAAAATTCACTATTAGATCACTGTGAAGCCATTCTTGCTGGTCTTGATTTCCCTTTCACTATCAAGTGCTTTCGTAGGTATGCCCCAGGCCATGCCCAGATGAGTTCTATTAACTGTATTTTTCTGTGATATTTGGGAGGTCCAGAAAACATTATAGGTACCACATTGTGCTTTAAAATAGGTCTTATCCTTTGAAATGTTTGTGAATTATTGTCTTTATCCTTATAAATATAACCAGCCCTTCCAAGGAATACCTTTCACCCACTTCTGTTTATGTCCCTTATCGGACGCAAAATTGCTAGTGCAACCTGGTACTACACACTTTGCAGGCATCTTTTTATCTTTATAGTTTCATTTGTGCAGGTAAATAAGTAGAAACCCATTCAAAATCACCTTGCAACGTTCTTTTTAATCTGGAATAAGGTTATGTTGGGCCATTGTTTGGTAGTCCTCTCCTGGGCTGCAACCTGGTACTACACGCTTTGCAGGCATCTTTTTCTCTTTATAGTTTCGTTTGTGCAGGTAAATAAGTAGAAACCCATTAAAAATCACCTTGCAACGTCCTTTTTAATCTGGAATAAGGTGATGTTGGGCCATGGTTTGGTAGTCCTCTCCTGGGCTGCAACCTGGTATTACACGCTTTGCAGGCATCTTGTTATCTTTATAGTTTCGTTTGTGCATGTAAATAATTAGAAACAAATTAATAATCACCTTCCAACCATATTTTCTGCACCTGGAAGAATACACATGGCATAACAACAAATGAAAACACGGCCTGATCTCCAACGTTGCCATATTTCAATGCTCCGGCCTAGTGAGTAGAGACGGCCATGGTTCTATCAATCTATCATCAATTTTCTGATAGTTCTAGATAGAAACTGGATTGGGGATTGCTGATTGCTTGACAGCGTATGTCTAGTCAGGTACCTAGTTTCAAACGGTTTGGAATCATCCGTTGTATTCGTCTGTGATGCCATAATTGATGCTTCACAGTATGTTTTGTGGTTGGCATATTTTATTTTTGCCTCAAATCTCCGTTTTGTGCTGTTACTGTTACCTAACCTAATGTTGGATTTTCGTAACAGAAAAAGTAACTGGTAGAAAGACAAATCTAAAATATTAGCGTTTGTGACAATACAACCTCCCCTTCCCATAGGCGTAGTTAGGTGGGGGCTCGGGAGGGCTTAGCCCCCCAAGAATGCAATTAGCCTCCCCAAAAATCCTAAATTAATTCGTTCTGTTAAATCTTTGTATCTAGAGCGGGAACTTGAGCCTCCCCAGATCCAGGGACTTAAGCCCCCAGATTTAGGGACTTAACTACGCCTATGCCCCTTCCCCCCTCCCCCCTCCCAACCATCTTCATTTCACCCTCACCCAAAAAGTAGAAAACAATCATAAACCTCTATATAAAAAGCTTAAAAAAAGAAGTTTGAGGTGTTTTTATATTTTTAGTATTTTTTTATTATTACTACGCCGCCACTGACGCGATTTCGAAAAACCTTACGCGTTTTCCATCCTCGCCACGGTAGTAGTACTGTGTCAAAATTTCATTAAAATCAATTATCAATTCAAAAGCTTCCACGTTACGTAATACAAAACGATCTGATAAAGCAATACTTCTTGTCAAGTATAAGGTACATAAGAAAATTCTAAGTCGCTTGATTTCTGTAACATAACAGTCATAATCAAGGCAATGTTCGGGCACTTCGGGTATACTTGAAGAAACAGCTCAATTTCACCCCGCCCAAAAAAGCAGAAAATGATCAGGAACTCCTAAAATGTCTAACAACGAAGTTTGAGTTTATTTGAAATTTTTATTTTTTGCTAGTTACTCCGCCGCCCATATACTGATTTTCCAAATTATAGCAGCACTACCTACTACGACCCCGCAGTACATCGCTACTCAAATTTCAATCACCATGCAAAAAATTGGCGTACCTGGCGCACTTAGAAAAAGGGCGTGATCAGAAAAAGTTTGGTCTGAGTTGAGAAAAATGAAACTGCAGGCAAATAATAAACGATGTTTTCCAAAGCATCTTGCTAACCCGTCCCTAATTAATAATTATTTCGTTTCAGTGTATGATTCTTCTGCCGCTCCATATAACATATTAAAGTATTACAACGAAATTGTGCCACGAACAAACAAATTTTCATTCAGACTTTTAGAACCTCATGAAATACTTAAAATAATATCTAGTTTCAAGTCTGAGGCTAAAGGCACTGATGGGTTAAGTTTATCTATGATAAGGTTAAGTTTGCCGGTGACGCTAATATATATCACACATATTGTAAACAGTTGCCTTGAAAGGGGTTATTTTCCAGAATCGTGGAGGCGTGCCATTGTGATACCAGTCCCAAAAAAGTCTAATCCAGATGAATTTACTGATCTCAGACCAATAAGTTTGTTACCTATTCTGTCAAAAATACTAGAAAAAGCTGTGCACATCCAACTAATGCAATATGCTGAAGAAAACATAATTCCATCAAATCAATCAGCTTTCCGGAAATCATTCAGTACTACGACCTCTCTCTTAAATTTAACTGATAACATTATTAGAGCACTGGACAAAAAAATGGGTGTAGCAGTGGTGTCAATCGATTACTCAAAGGCCTTTGATAAATTAAACCATGAGTTACTGTTAGCAAAGTTAAAACATAACATTATGGTGTAGACCCTATCGCATTGAATTTCTTCCGTCATTATGTTTCCAATCGTTCTCAGTGTGTATCTCTTGATAACAGTGCATCCAGTTTTCTAAGTATTTCTTCTGGGGTACCCCAAGGCTCCGTTTTGGGTCCTCTGTTATTTTTGATTTATGTCTCAGATCTAAATAAATGTGTGAGTGAGTGTGAGCTTCAATCTTTTGCAGATGATACTCAACTCATTCACTATTTTGATATTAGTGACCTAGAACAAGCGCAGACGTCGATCAACAACGATATTCACATGATTTGCCAATTTTCCAATAACCACAACCTTTCAATCAATGCAAGTAAATCTAGTCTTTTATTTTTTTGTCCAGACCATAAAAGAGAAGTAATCGAATCACAGCTGTCAGTAAAAATTGGTTCTGAAAGAGTGCATCCCGCTGACGAGGTCAAGGTTCTTGGAGTAATCATTGACATCAAACTCAGATTTACAAGTCATATCAAAAACCTTTTAAAGAAAACCTACTTGAGACTGAGATCACTGTACGCAAACAAATCTGTCTTCAATTTCAAATTAAGAAAAAAATTGTGCTCATCTTTGATCTTGTCTATCTTCAGCTACTGTGATATTTTATATTTTCCTTGTCTTGATGTGTATTCAAAGAATCGTATCCAAATTGTGCAAAATAACTGTGTCAGATTTGTTTGTGGACTTAAACGTTTTGACCATGTTTCTAATAGTCTAGCTGGACTCAAGTGGATGAATGTTAAAAATGTCGTCAAATATCATTACCTTGTTTTTATCCATAGGCTAATATCTTCCGGCAAGCCCATATATCTAAGAGAAAAGTTAATTTTTAGGAAAGACGTACACGACAGGCGTATAAGGTTTAGTTATGCTTTAACTATTCCTGTTCATTCTACAGCCTTATTTCAGAGGTCCTTTTCATATAACGCTGCGACTTTGTACAACGCCATTGGGATTAAATATAAAAACATGTCTATGCAGCAATTCAAAAAAGCAGTTAAAATGTTGATTAACCTATTATAACCCTTTATAGCCTTTGTTTATGCACTAGTTTCTTGTAAGGATTTGTTTTTTTTTTGTCTTGAATGTGTATAATTTCATATCTGTTTGAATCTACTACTGAACAACATAATCTTATGCAGGGGTGGTTAAGTGTAAGAGTAGCATGTTGCTAAACTTCGCCACTTTCTGCTACACTTCCTGTATACCTTAATACAAGTTGAATAAAGACGATTATTATTATTATTATTATTATTAATATGCATGCATCAGTTATTGAGATTTCGAGGCTAGAAAACTACAACAGACAGACACGCATAAAGTGCCCAAAAAGGGGATTTTCTCGAAATCGAAAATTTTCGCGATCACAATAGCCCCCTCACCTATTAGTTACTTATTTACCATTTTATTAATCAAGTGTGTATAAAGCTAAGTATTCTTTTTTGACATGCCGCCGATAAAATTCATTGTATCTTGTATCTTTATGTATTTCTGACTTATATCATTACAAACAAAAACTCCGTCGGATAAACAGTTTGTATATTATCCAAACTATTTGATGAATTGTACACTTTTAGTGTAATAATTCAGGATTCATTTTTGCAAATGTCATTGTAAAATTACGTTTGATTAATTTTTTTGCAATTTTATAAACAATAAATAAAATTTTAAAAAACGTTAAAATCACCATTGGCATCTTCTTAAAGATACTTCGTCTCAAGAACACCTACCATTCGACACGTTTACTAGTAACCACTTTAAGACAAAAATCTATCATTTTTCTCTTTATTTGTTAATATCTTTGATTTGCCCAAAAACCTCACCCAGCAAACAGTTAAATATGACCTAAAATACTTCTGAGACCTGGATGAATGAGTGTCACGACAAAAACCCTATTCAAAGTATTTTTCACATTTGCATAAGTAGTAGTAAGCATTTGTATAGGCCTGAACAATTACCAGAGAAAATTCAAATCAAAGCATAATTCTGTCTAGTGCTCTGAAATGTGATCGACTTAACACATGCCAAAAGAAAGCTTGACCTCAACCAAGGGCGTCGATATTCTTTTTTCTTGGAGGGGATAATTTTTTTCTTGGGCGGGGGTATATGTTTCTTCTACATAGCGACAAAATATTATTTGTGGGGGTGGCTGCATTTTTGTGCATAACATTTTTTCAAAAAACATTCGTCAGGGGTGATTAAATTTTTATGGCAATATACACCGTGTGCCAGGACGAATCCTGAAAACTTTAAGGGATGATTTCTGACACCGATTTATGTTTAAATTGTTTATGTTTATTCTTAATAGCTAAAAAGTTGAAATGCCCTTAATTAGATCGCGAAATGGTTAATGTGTGGCCGCCCTTATCATATTAGTACATCACTACGTCACGACCGAGGTAAACAATCGACAAAAACATTAAAAAGGATCTGTTAGCGCTGAACGACCTTTTTTGCTATAAAATCGAAAGTGTTTTTATCAGAAAGGGAAAGTGAAATAAGGTGGGCCACATACGTTTCAATCATCTTTACAACAAAACTTTAAACGTTGATTTCTCTGATGTAACAAGTGCTAATTCACGAATAATTCCTTTTGATATAGGCTTCATATTCCAAAATCGTGCGATTTCTTTTTTCGGGATTCACCCTGGGACACATTCATTCAAAAATATTCAAAAATTGTGGATTACTATTTAGTATTCTTGGTGGGGGGCGTTCTGGACAGCCGATTCCGCGAGTGATGACCAGATAAGCAACCCATTCAAAGCAAGGACATCTGGATGCGGACCTGTTCGCATCATTACATTTGTGATTAATTTCTCTGGCAGACATTTATTTTACAAATTTATGTTGTGTTGTGCTCTGGACAGTCTTGGTCGGCGGCTGGGCGATTTTCTTCGGCTGTTCAACAGGTCTCGCCGTTTATGAAGGATGACGGTGAATACGCCTGCCATGCCATGGCCACAACTGCCACAGTGGCCACGCCACGGTAGCCGCGCTTCTCTTCGTTCTTCTTCGCCGTGCCCCAGACGTGGGAGCTGCCCGAGAATTATTATCAAAAGGATTCCGTACGCTGAGCTGCACTCAGTAGTCTCTCCTTACCTCTGCTCTGGGAATCAATGAATGCAGCTAACTTCGGTATAGCTTTGAGCATGGCCGATTCTACACTAGGCCGGAGCCTTAGATGTGGCAACGTGGCTTAGCTGTCAAATAGTGGCCCTATAGCTTCAGAATAATTATTACATTTTATATGTATTAGAGTTCAACTGGGTTAATAAATTAAGAAAAATACTTTTTAGAACTACTACTACTAATACCACTTACATCTGATGTCTGGTTCATCACAGTCAGACACTACAAAATAAAAATAAACGCAACCTGTTTCCTGCTGCCACTTCCACTTCCATTTAAATGAACACTCAATTTACTTTGTAAATTGTCACTTGAGCTAGAAAAATTCACTATTAGGTCACTGTGAAGCCATTCTTGCTGGTCTTGATTCCCTTTCACTATCAAGACTTTTCGTAGGTATGCCCCAGATGCATGCCCAGATGAGTTCTATTAACTGTATTTTTCTGTGATATTTGGGAGGTCTAGAAAACATTATAGGTACCACATTGTGCTTTAAAATAGGTCTTATCCTTTGAAATGTTTGTAAATTATTGTCTTTATCCTCATAAATATAACCAGCACTTCCGAAGAATACCTTTCACCCACTTCTGTTTATGTCCCTTATTGGACGCACAATTGCTAGTGCAACCTGGTACTACACACTTTGCAGGCATCTTTTTATCTTTATAGTTTCATTTGTGCAGGTAAATAAGTAGAAACCCATTCAAAATCACCTTGCAACGTTCTTTTTACTCTGGAATAAGGTTATGTTGGGCCATGGTTTGGTATGTCCTCTATTGGGCTGCAACCTGGTACTACACACTTTGCAGGCATCTTTTTATCTTTATAGTTTCATTTGTGCAGGTAAATAAGTAGAAACACATTAAAAATCACCTTGCAACGTTCTTTTTACTCTGGAATAAGGTTATGTTGGGCCATGGTTTGGTATGTCCTCTATTGGGCTGCAACCTTTGCAGGCATCTTGTTATCTTTATAGTTTCGTTTGTGCAGGTAAATAATTAGAAACACATTAATAATCACCTTCCAACCATATTTTCTGCTCTGGAAGAATACACATGACATAACAACAAATAAAAACTCGGCCCGCTGATTCAGTGTTGCCAAATTTCATGCTCCGGCCTAGTGAGTAAAGTCGGCCATGCTTTGAGACATACTTCCTATCGACGGACTTTCCGCTGTTCATTAAACAGCTCAACTCTGCACGTCTTTGACCAAAACCACCATCGCCTCATACAAGTCAATCTCGGATAATTACGAAATCTCAAACAATAAGCAACACCTTGAATTTGCGTAAGAATGTTTATCTAACAACTATGAAAAAATAGTAGGTAGTAATACAGACCAACTTTGCTTATTTTAGTACATCTGTACAGGCACGTATTTAGGGGGGGGTCCAGGGGGTCTGGACACCCGACGACAAACAAATTTATGGTGTTATGGTGGCAACTCTAATCTGGATCCCCCCCCCCACTAACTGGACACCCTGTACAATCAGTAACAAAATATAGTTCGGGGGGGGGGGATTTTTGTGGATTAGATTATATTGTATAACGCTTCGTATACGTGCCTGTCTGACTTACACATAAATAGTGGATTAGGTACTATTTATTATTCATAGCGGGGCAACTGCGCCCATTACACCCCCTTTATCGACGTCCTTGAGATGCTGATATAGCAAAACACGTGTCAGGTTTGAAAAAATCGGTTTGGCGAGTATTTAGACTGAGTAATGTTTGTTAGTGTTACACCAAAGGATCTAGAGTGACTTTACTCCTATCTACACCACTGGTCACTTAGTAGCACCAGCTTCGGCTACAGTTCCGAAGTAACCCACCCCGGACGGCCGTGTTCTAAGAATGTGGGTTACACTTCACCCCCACCCGCACCTCATTTACACGCTGCATTATATGTTTGCACAGGGTGCACTTCTCGCCCCTCTGCCAGTCAAACAAATCATCTGCAAACAATGGCCTACCACGATGCGCCTGTGACTGCTGTGAAGAACATGTTTTTCCTACATTCCGATCTAACAGGTTCATTTAGGGCTGGTAGGAAGGGACTCCTGGGTTCGAATTCGAGTGTTGGCAACCATTTTCGGAGAAAATGGTCTTAGCTATTTTTTTGTTAATGATAGCAGGGCTGTATATAAGGGGGGGGTTGGGGGGGTTCAAACCCCCCCCCCCCATGAGTATTCCCATGAATGAAATAGCTACCTACTAAAATACTTACTTACCTACTTAACGTTTATTGACCAGCTATATACAGTAAAGTACATTTGCAGTCAGAACACTACTGATTACTAAATTTACTTGAATTTTAAATTTAAACTAATTACAAAAATTTACACTAAAAGAAACACAATAAACTATAATAATATGACTATATGGACAAAAATTCATCCACAGACTAGGGGCTATGGTCTAGTAAGAACCGCTTTGCGCATGTGTAGAATTATCTTTCTGTAAGTTTTGATATGTCCAGGGGAGAGGTTAGTGCAGCAAACTTATTATATATGCGTATATCGATTTTGTTTATCTCGGTAATTCGTATTCTGGAGTATGGCACCACAAGATCCATTGCAGATTTGGTTTTGTACTGGTGAAAGTCGGAGTGACGTAAGTGATTTGATAAATTTTTATGTATTAATAATCAAGGATGTTTTATCCAAGCTTAGTGATTTATTCTACTACTAACCAATCCCTCGGCGCTCATGACACATTAGTAGCGATGCAATCTACAGGGTGGTCCACTAAGCGCGCGGTGCTCCCTAGCGGCCATACCGTTTAAATTAGACGAAAATATTTTAAATAAAAAACGTTTCTTTTCAAATGCTCTACATTTAGAAAATAATTTCAAAGATGGCGGACTTCCGGTTATACCGGAAGTAGGCATCAACTTCCTTATTTTAAATGGAACACCCTGTATATCATTACGTTTTTGAATTCAGCATCGATTTTTAGGTCCAGTTTGTTTACCATTATTTATGTCTACGAAGCCTATTTTCGGAGTTATTCAGCAATTTTTACAAAATTTGACGTTTGTAGTACTTTACAAGAAATGTTAATATCTCGGAAACTAAACGCGATATAAAGATGCGGTTTTCGGTTTTGAAACAAGCGAGGAACGTATTTGTATTTCATTAAGATCGTTGTTTCAAAAGAACATTAATTCAATAGACTAGCAATTTTCAAATTTGAAAAATTAAAAACGTTAAAAACTTTTATTTTTCAAATAGGATGGTATCATAAGTTTCACATCGGTGGATGCGAAATTAAATTCTCTTTCACTTTTATCTAGGCACATGTGGTTCTATCTATCATGGTTTTCAAGATATTTACGGTTTTGTCGTTATGGCGTAGGAATTGGAAAAATCTTAGGTGGCGTGACTCGCAGACGAAACAATTGGCAGCAAACCTTTCATCCAAAGTGTTTCGACCTCTAATACTAAAATGTGCTTTCGCTCCATCTACCTATAACCACATTATTCTTAAAAACTCCAGTGGTAAATTTTCCAACAGGTTTTCCAGATTTTCATTTAGAAAATTTTAGAAAACCTTAGTTTAATATGCAGTTTCCAATAATACCACCACAAATGCTTAGACTCGATGCTGGTTGTCAACAAACCTCTCAAAATTTGGATTTACGTCGGTATAGAAATGTAAATTATGCCAGTTTACATGGCCGTTAATGATAACGCTGTAGCTACATTTCATAAAAAGGAAAATGAAAGAATTTCATAAGAAATGTAGCTTCATTCGTAAACGACACACCTTTGGAAAGGAGTGCATCTTCTTGGATTCGAGCATGACTCCAGTTATAGAAATTCATCCAGTTTTCAAAGTCTTGTCTTTCAACTGCTTGATTTAGCTGCACGTGATAAAGATGCTATATGTACTCCGTTAAGATCATGTTCACAGATGTTTGACCAATGCCCAAAGTAGCGACTAATTTCTGCTGTAGCACTGCTATGCGGATCTTTAACTACAATTGCGAGAATGTCGAACTCACGATCTTCATGTATTACTACTACATGTTTCCTTCTCTCATATTTTACACCCACGTAAATCCGAATTTTGAGGAGTTTGTTGACACGCAGCATGAAGTTTAAGCATTTGGGGTGGTATTATTGGAAACCGCATAATAAACTAATACTTTCCAAAATTTTCTACATGAAAATTTGGAAAACCTGTTGAAAAATTCACCAGTGGAGTTTTCAAGAATAATGTGGTTACAGTTAGATGGAGCAAAAGCACATTTTAGTATTAGAGGTCGAAACACTTGGGATGAAAGGTTTCCTGCCAATTTTTCCAATTCCTACGCAATAATTACAAAACCGTAAATATCTTAAAAACCATCAAGGATAGCACCACATGCGCCTAGACAATAGTGAAAGAGAATTTAATTTCGCATCCACCGATGTGAAACTTATGATACCATCCCATTTGAAAAATAAAAGTTTTTAACGTTTTTAACTTTTCAAATTTGAAAATTTCTAGTCTATTGATTTAATGTTCTTTTGAAACAACGATCTCACTGAAACACAAATACGTTCCTTGCTACTCTCAAAACCGAAAACCGCATCTTTCTATCGCGTTTAGTCTCCGAGATATTAACGTTTCTTGTAAAGTACTACAAACGTCAAATTTTGTAAAAATTGCTGAATAACTCCGAAAATACGCTTCGTAGACATAAACAATGGTTAACAAACTGGACCTAAAAATTGATGCTGAATTCAAAAATGTAATAATATACAGGGTGTTCCATTTAAAATAAGAAAGTTGATACCTACTTCCGGTATATCCGGAAGTCCGCCATCTTTGAAATTATTTTCTAAATGTAGAGCATTTGAAAAAAAACGTTTTTTATTTAAAACATTTTCCTCTTATTTAAACGGTATGGCCGCTAGGGAGCACCGCGCGCTTATTGGACCACCCTGTATACAGATTTTAAGCAAATTAAGACATTACATATTATTTTATACATGACCCCCCCCCCCCCCCCCATGAACCCCCTCCATGGTCAACGCCTAGCTGCGGCCCTGAATAATAGTAAGATAGACTAAACGACTAAATAGTTTTTTAAGTAACCAGTTGTACGAAAAAGTTCTGTTTGTTTGTTTGAAGGACGAAGATCGTAAGTCACGATGAAGTCTTTCACCCTAAATTTTGTAGATGAGTGTTTGATGAGTGGTAAAGACCGGATGAATTTAGTCACGTCCCTTTCATCCAACTATCAAAATCAAAAATGTTTTGAATATTGTATAAGGACATGCATAATGCTAGCTTTAAGGCGGTACCTTTTCTCATACGTTAGCGCATGATTGCCTTATATATTATGTAAACAGTAGAAAATGGCCATCATCCTCCAAAACGCCTCAAAACAACGTATGAGGAACATTTCAACATTTTTTTGCTAATTAATCCGCCCATGCACCAAAATTTTCAAAATTACCTACTACGACCCCACAGAATATCGTTATCCAAATTTCATCACAATCCTTGCAGCGGTTACTGAGATTACGAAGTTAGAAAAGCTCCAACGGTCAGACCGACTGACTGACAGAAATTTAATCAGTTTAATGATGAGCTACATACATTACAAAATTACATTACATCAACATAATTTCAAAAATAATTTTTTGCCTAAGGTGGTGCAGCATTCGGAAAAGTATATTTTTGTAAAAGATTTTGACCTACTGTGATGACATTTTGTAGGATAACGTCATTCAAACAAAAACTCCTTATTTTTTTCTAGATAGAAAAATAAGGATTTTTTGTTTGAATGACCGTAGCCAACAAAAAGTAACTCAAGGATAAGTACCTAATTATGTCGTTTCTTTTTTCCCCGTGTGGGGGCGGGTTAGAATATCTCCCATCGTATATCCTGCGTGACCAGTGTCGTAAAAGGCGACTAAAAGGAACCGAACTACTCTCGGCATAAGGAGTAACCTCTTCTCAACCAACAGCTTTGGGTGGACGAGTTGAGAAGAGTCAGGACACCTTCTTGTCCTTGGGGTGAGAAATTGCCCCTAAAGGCGGATGAACCAGTAGATACAATATGGTCAACGGCATGAGGATGCAGAAAGCAAATGGGAAACTACTGCATTAAAGATCTTAAAGATATCCCAAGAGAAACTCGTAAAATGAGTAAATGCATTTTACGAGTTCACAACATGTCTGTGTCTGACTATGATGATGATGTCGTTTCTTTACAGGGCATTGAAAAGCCCACTACGAATACCACAAATTTTTCAGATTCACAACCCACCCACCCCCGAACCACCCCAATTTCACCCCATCCAAAAAAAGAAGAAAATGATCAGGAATCCCTAAAACGCCTAAAAACGATGTTTGAGCTGTTTTTATATTTTGAGTTTTTTTATTATTGCTGCGCCGCCACTAACGCGATTTCTGAAAACCATACGCGTTTTCCATCCTCGTCAAGGTAAACATTGATGTTTTTAAAAATTTGCATCGATGTTTTCTTAAAAGTTTCAATTACAAATTGAAAATGTACAAAAAAGTAAATTTAGCGAGTCTGCAGTTTTCTGGTCTTCGGTTTTGCCCCATGATTTAAAATACCAATTGAAGGCGCTTTGGGTTCCTTTGTAGATGTGTGCATTCTACTTCCTTTCAGTGAACTAGTTACTACTATTCTGTACCAAAACAACACCGACACGATGATGACTAATTGACGTCATTACGAATTTATGGGAGGGAGGTATAATCACAAGCTACTAGATTTGGCAAGTTGATAAAAACCTCGGCTCACATCCTCACAATGGAGTTTTTGTGTAGTGCAGTTACGTTATTATGTAGACCTGAGTAATGATAAAAACGTAATTATCTATACAAGATATATATTACAATAATTCAGAGAGTGGTAGAAGATCAAAGAACCGCAAATATTTATTTATTGAATATTGACGTCTGATTAAACTCAGACAATATTATACAATTTGGCTACACTAATCGTTACCTTGGAGTTATACTGTTGTATGTAACATTCCTTCCGATTTTGAGTTTTCAGCTTTACACTGTTGTATTTACACCAGAGCATGATCCCGCACAACATTCTATCTCAAATCACAAAATGTAGGTGATTTGAGACAGAACGTTTTAAGTCTGTAGGATCATACTCCGGTGTTAATACAACAGGGTAAAGTTGAAAACTCAAAATCGGAAGGAATGTTACATACAACAGTATAACTCTAAGGCAACGTAATGACTGCGCCAGCCCCCTGGCCAGCCCAGCAAAAAATGCCGAAAGGGGATTACGGTCGTTGGACTCGTCGGGCGTCTTGTGAAGGCATAAGGCATACTTTGTAGTGTCGGCACTCGGTATAGGAGCACAAAAAATGTAAACAACTCGTCTATTTCTGACTTCATCTTTACCATTGAATTGGCTATTGTATCAAATTGGAATACGTGGCAACTGTGTGCGTATACCGGCAACATCGCATTCTGTTGGCGCATTAAACGCATGTGACAGGTAAAATTGGTGATGAGCGACCCGACGGCAGTGCCCCATAATTTCCTTCCCTTTTTTTTAGTGAATCGGCTGGTGTTAATATGCGGATGATTACAAATAAAGGCTGGTAGTTAGTCTGGTATGTAAATATTTGTCGACGGAGGCTGCTGGGACTGGCATGGGAGGTGAGATGATGATGGGATGGATTCGGCTATGCTGCATGCCTGATGCATGCCGGAACTTCGAAATGCGAACGAATTCGAATAGGTTAGAAGAAGTGAACAAAAAGCTACTTCACACGGGCAAGAGATCGACCAAATTTGTGACTGAAAAAATTCGTGAAGAAATTGACAGAAGTACAACTACAATGTGTACGCTGCACCTTTACATCCTCTATAAATATTTCTATAAGAATGAGGTCTATAACAAACAAGCATCTAGTAAAGGGTAGATTCTTCTATTTGTCTATAATCCATCTGACTGACGGAGGCGGGATTTGTAAATATTAAATGAGGTAGTTGCTGTGATTGATATTACTTTTATGATTCTGTCACAAATTATCGCAGTTTGCAATTAATAATTATACAATAATTATAATGTAAACACGAAAAGTCTGGCATTAATTTTGCAAATCAATCGTTTTGTTCTGATATCCTGCTATAACTTTGATCCATGAATCACCATGAATTTCTAAAATATTTTTGACAAAAGTTCATCCAGTTTTGACGTTTTGTTTTCGGTATTGATAAAATACTATTGGATGATACAGTGAAGGAGACCGTGATACTTATGTAGCACTCAATAATCAATAGAAAACTTTTGCTAAATAACATCCAATAGAAAAGCTTTGTCAAAGTCTTTGTTAAAATATGAATGTTGATAAAATCGGGCTGCTTCGTAAGGGAGCTACGTTCCTTTGCATGGGGCACCCTGAAGACGGTTTTCCCTCGATATTCTCGAAACCATACATAACAAAATTACGAAATTAGGTAGGATGGGTAAACTTTTGACGCTGAATCTGATTCTGAATTCAGAATTTCACAATTTTAATCAGAGGCGTATCATACGGGAGGAGTTAAGGGTAAAAATAACCCCATTTTCTAAATGGTGATTTTTTTGACATTTTGATTTTAATATGGTATTTCAGAAGATTTCCACGTAAAATGGTTTCTTGGTACATCTCGATAGGGCGAACCGTATCGAGGGAAAACCGTCTTCAGGGTGCCCCATGCAAGGGAGCGTAACTCCCTTATGAAGCATTTCCGGACCCATGTTCATATGACATTTGCTTTCTATTTTTTCGGAGTACTATTCGTGGTTAAAGCTTGTTAACATACTTAATTAACACCCTGTATAGTAAGTTACCAAATTTATTCAAACTAATTTCATTCCTGCTGTCTATTCCCGCCACTTCGGCTTTCACAGAAAGAACATTTTCTGTTATGAATGCCAAGAGGCGAGAAGATCCATAGAACAGAGCATCTTTATCCTTAATAAAAAAAATTGAGCTATTCTATATATTAACTTGAATATTGAATGTAATAAAGCGTAAGCCACTTTTATCGAAGATAAAACATTGTTAAATAACACACGAACTGCAAAAAATTATTTTTTATAAAAAAATAAATGAATAAAAAGATAAAAGAATTATATTTTTTTTGAAGTGCACTATATTTTTATAACAATGTTGGCAACCCTACCAACAACTGTCATTTATAAATAAAGTTCCACAAATATCTATGTAGGGAATTTATAATAATGACAGTCTCAAGAGACTGCTAGGCATGATTTATTTGGATTGCAAAACACTCGGAGCGAGGAGAAGGTCTCTGTTTGATGTTGAGGCAACCAGATGATGAAACTGATAGTCTTAGATCCCATATAAGGTCGACCTTCACCCATATGTTTAACGAATGAAGATTATGTTTTATCGATAAAAAAATATGTTTCCAAACTCCCACCAACAGGGTTGCCTAAAATAAAATGGTCAAGGCTATATTTATTTTTAATAGAAAAAATATTTTAAAAAAGGAAAAAGGACCCCTAGTAAAATCGACCTTAACTGATCTGCTTACCGAATGAAAACTATATTTTATCAACTAAAATATGTTCCTAAATACCACCAACAGGGTTGCCCAAAAAAGATGTTAAACGCTATATTTAATTTGAATCATAAAACAAATATTTTTCAAAAATTTACTGTATAGGAGTCCAAATAAAATCGACCTTGACTGATCTGATTACCCAATGAAAATTATATTTTATCAATTAAAATGCGTTTATAAAAAAATGTTCACCGCCACCACTGGCAATGTTTTCAGGTAATAATACTGTGGTTATACCGTGTCAAAATGTCATCACAACGGAAGTAGTAATTGACAAATTTAAAGTTTATAGAATTATCAAACGTAATATGAATCAAAATATCCGCAGTAATGTGTTAAAAATCAATGTTGCTTTATAAATGGAAAAAAAAGGAGCTCCCTTACCACCATCCCCCTACAATCTCAAGACCACCTAAAAAAATTGGAAATAATTTGAGCTCCCTAAAACGCCTGAATGGGAGTCTCAAGTTTAGTGGCTCTGGTAAGTTCTATCAGGTTCGATTTTTTCAAAAAACCATGTACACTACACACTACACAAAAGCAAAGGGGTTTATTATTGACCAGAATTGTTGCTTAATCTTACCGAAATCAGAATTGGTTTTATTAATTTTTAGTTAGATAGTTAGTAATGCCTAAGCTTCGGCTATTTACATTTGAGATAAATAAAGTCCATTTATTCATAAATGAAAAAAATTAGAGCCCCCTATCATCGTACTCCAACCCACCCCCCCCCCCCACTATCATAAAAATAAGAAAAACAGAAAATAAACAGGGTCATAAAATGGCTATATGGAAATTTGGAGCCTTAGAAGTCTTTTTTCAAGGCTATGAAAAACCCTATATCAATAAAAAAGAACGCACTCCCTACCCAAAGCCAAATGGGTTTATTGAACAGTATTTTTTAGCTTATTTATCTATGTATCATGATAAGGGTACATAGATTAATAATTACCATATCATTAACCTGATATAATACATTATAACCTATTTAGGTATGTTAGGGCCATCCTTTATGGTATTTATCCGCAAAAAGTATGCAACCAGTGCAACCACGTATTTCATTCAATACTCTAAACTCTATAACTTTGTAAAATATAAACTTATTCAAATAAAATCATAAAAATGAGTGTTCAATATCACCCAGATACACATCTATTTTAGATTTCAAGAAGCAAAGCGAAATTTTCTTACCTGTGATGCTTCTAGAACGTTCTGGAACTTCTTGCCACCTTACAGTCCGAAATATCAACTATAACGTTCGATTTTTCAGGAAATTCTGATATGCACTCCCGACAGATTAACGAACGACACCTATTTTATCACATACCGTCACTTATCGCACGATAAAACCGTTTTTCCTGAGAAAATATCGGAAAAATCATCAAGCCACGCTAAACCGAACGATTAAAAATGCAAGTTCAGGTTCTAACCATAGATAAAGTTCTAACTGGTAAATTTTAGGCAAAAACAATTGAATCGATGACAGCCAATGAGAATCCAGCTCGCCGCGGTATGACAGCCACAAAAAATTATTCCAGTATGCCTATTTCGTATCTCTCTTTCCGCGCGGATCGACACGGAAAGTCACCTACTGCCCGGGAGTGACGTCACTTTCCGGACGGAATACCGCCAAGTGCATTCGGTACGCCCGTGCACTTTCCGTTGACCTCATACCCGCGGAAAGGGGCACCGAGTGCGGATAGACGTCAGTGTCATTGAGTCATTGTTGACAACGTGTCATATTTATATCGTTTTCACCTTTAAGTGAGTTTTTGAAAGCAAGGTAAGTCTATTTTGCTGTATTTTGGTCGCTTTCTTCCTCAAGTATTCGTATTTTTACAACCAAGCCGTACACATGTGCGTGTGAGGTTCATGCAACTTGTGTACCGGGTGTTTCCTTATAATTCGCCACCCCTCTTATCTTTTTTATTTGCAGAGATAGAAAAAAAGTTCTTATATGAAGGTTTTATAGCCTTTTCTTAGCAAAATGTAAGAATGACACAAAACATTACCGGATTTAATTGTTTTTCAGCCACCATTGCTATCGTTGATAGAGGTTAACTCCCACATTTTAGAAACTTTGAAGCTAAATATTTTCAGAACCTTCAAAATAAGGTGATCGAACACTATATTTTTGACAACAAGAGAAACATATATATCTTTCCGTCCCATAAAAATATAACTTTATACGAAAAACAGGATTTTCTACTATTTTTTCATTTTGTTCGTATTTAATTCGAAATGACAAGAGAAAACTATAAAACTTTAAAATACCCGGCACATGTACGCTGTGTTTGGATAAATTATTGTTTGAATGGCAATGGAAGAAAAATTCGTATTGTGTTGTATTTTAACATGTGCTTCTTGTTTCAGATGGAATTTGTACTTACTGATGCTGAAGCCTTGGAGCTGATGGGAGAGGAGGAAGAATTTGAGCATCACAGGGCAAATCGCATAAGACTGAGGATCCAAATAGTGTATATAAAGCTAAATTACTGCAAAATAAAAATAATAAAGAATGAATTAATTCTTTATTTTATTGTTAAATTAGGTTAACTAGAGTGAAAAGAGTGAATTCGCCAAACCTATCAAAATAATCCACCCTATCAAACACTTGCCTAGGTACACAAAACAACGTTAAATTTAATTTGTCCACTTCATCATCGTTAAGCATGTTACTTTCAATTATATAGTCCATTTTACTAGCTTTTATTGAGATTTTTTCGCACCTAACTTAAATACTTGTTATGATTGACAACAAACTACAGAACTAAATGACACGAAAATAAAAAAAAGTGAGACTAGTGTACCTTAAGCCTGAAAAATCTATTTGTGCTTAAAGGCACCATAGTCACAAGTTGACCTTAAGTATTACCAGTACAAATAGCTGTAAATGATATAGCCCTACACATGTTCTCATAAATAAAACGTGCAATCACAATAAATTCACAACGTAACAATTTCGCTTCCCGCCTTCACTTCTTCCGAACACTACAAGCATACTCACTACACTACAAGATGACCGACTATTATGGTAGTAACCACGGAAACGAAAACGGGAACGGAAAGCCTTCCGATCCGCACGGATCGACTCGGATATGTGCATTTTCTAAGCGTCTCGGAAGGCTTTCCGTTCCCGTTTTCGTTTCCGTGGTTACTACACCACAATAGTCGGTGATCTTGTAGTGTAGTGAGTATGCTTGTAGTGTTCGGAAGGAGTGAAGGCGGGAAGCGAAATTGTTACGTTGTGAATTTATTGTGATTGCACATTGTATTTGTGAGAAGATGGATTCAAACGATATATGTACTTAAGAAGAATGGATAAGGACTTAGTATTGGTTAGGTTATGCGTAGGGCTATATCATTTACAGCTATTTGCAATGGTGATACTTAAGGTCAATTTGTGACCTAGGTGGACCTTAGATGGCAGTTTCTCTTTCCACTGCTGTTTATTTAAGCACAAGTTAAGCTTTACATTTTTCAGGCTTAAGGTACACTAGTCTCACTTTTTACTTCCCACACCGATAGGTGAGGGGAGTATTGTGATCGCGAAAATTTTCGATTTTGAGATAATACACTTTTTGAGCGTTTCGTGATGACTACATAACTAAAATCCACGTCACTCATTTCCGTCGGTCTGTCTGTCTGTCGGTCTGTCTGTACGCGTTTTTCTGTCCTCGTAATCTCAGTAACCGCTGCATGGATTGTGATGAAATTTGGGCAGCGATATGCTGGGGGGTCGTGGTAGGTAATGTTCTTATAATTTTGAAAATCGGTGCAGGGGCGGCGGAGTAATTAGCAAAAAACGAAAAATCTCAAATGTGCCTCAAACTTCGTTTTTAGGTGTTTTAGGGGTTCCTAATCATTTTCTACTTTTTTTTTGGGTGGGGGTGAAATTGGGGTGGTTGAGGGGTGGGGGGTTGTAAAGCTGAAAAAATTGTTATACTCATAATAGGCTGTCTACTGACCTGATAGAGAAAGACCTAGCGGTATAATACACTTTTTTAGGTCCATCCGAACATTGCCTTGTGTATTACAGGAACCAAGGGACTTAAATTTTCCGATGTATACACATACGAGTATTGCTTTAGATCTTCTGTATTTTATAATGTTGAAATTACTGAATTGATGTTAATGAAATTTCGGCTCAGTATTACTACTTTGGCGAGGATGGAAAACGCGTCTGATTTTTAGAAATCGTCTCAGTGGCGGCGCAGCAATATTAAAAAAACTAAACATATGAAATCACCTCAAACTTCGTTTTTAGGCGCCTTAGGGGTTCCTAATCATTTTCTACTTTTTTTGGGGTGGGGGGTGAAATTAGGGTCGTCGGAGGGGTGGGGGGTTGTAAATCTGAAAAATTTGTTGTACTCATAATGGGCTGTCTACTGACCTGAGGGAGAAAGACCTAGCGGCATAATAAACCTTTTTAGATCAATCCGAACATTGCCTTACCGATTACAGAAACCAAGGGACTTGAACTTTCTGATGCATACAAAATACATACTAGTAGTACTTTGGATCGTTTTGTATTGTGTTACGTGGAAACTTCTAAATTGACTTTAATGACAATTTGACACAGATTTATTACCGCGACGAGTATGGAAAGCACGTATGGTTTTTGGAAATCATTTCAGTGGCGGCGCGGCAATAATAAAAAACTAAAACTATAAAAAACACGTCGAACTTCGTTTTAGACGTTTTAGGGGTTCCTGATCATTTTAAAAATTTGTTTGGTTGGGGGTGAAATTGGGGTGGCTCGGGGGTGGGGATTTGTAAAACTCAAAAATTTGTTGTATTCATGATATATTGTCCATTGACCTGTGAAAGAAGCACCTAGTAGAATAAAATACTTTTTTTGCGGTCGGGCAAGTGATGATTTGATTGCAGCGGCATCTAGACTATAGTTTCATGCTGTGGGAAAATAATAAAACTGGTATCATCGGAATGTGTGGGAAGTACCGAGTCAATCAACTTGACTACATTTTTTTACTTCCGTGTCATTTAGTTCTGTAGTTTGTTGTCAATCATAACAAGTATTTAAGTTAGATGCGAAAAAATCTCAATAAAAGCTAGTATAATGGACTATATAATTGAAAATAGCATTCTTAACGATGATGATGAAGTGGACAAATCAAATTTAATGTTGTTTGGTGTACCAAGGCAAGTGTTTGACAGGGTGGATTATTTTGATAAGCTTGACGAATTCACTCTTTTCACTATAGTTAACCTAATTTAACAGTAAAATAATGAAAATTCATTCATTCTTTATTATTTTTATTTGGCAGTAATTCAGCTTTGTATACACTATTTGTATCCTCAATCTTAAGCGATTTGTCCTGTGATGCTCAAATTCTGCCCCCTCCTCCATCAGCTCCAAGGCTTCAGCAAGGACAAATTCCATCTAAAACAAGAAGCACATGTTAAAATATAACACAATACGAATTTTTCTTCCACTGCCATTCAAACAATAATTTATCCAAACACAGCGTACATGTGCCGGGTGTTTCCTCATAATTCGCCACCACTCTTATCTTTTTTATTTGTAGAGTTAGAAAAAAGGTTTTATATGAAAGTTGTATAGTTTTCTCCTGTCATTTCGGATTAGATACGAACAAAAAGAAAAAATAATAGAAAATCCTGTTTTTCGTTTAAAGCTATATTTTTATGGGACGGAAACAAATATTTGTTTCTCTTGTTGTCAGAAATATAGTGTTCGATCACCTTATTTTCAAAGGTTCTGGAAATATTTAGCTTCAAAGTTTCTAAAATGTGGGAGTTAACCTCAATCCACTATAGCCACTGTGGCTGAAAAACAATTAAATACGGTAATGTTTTGTGTCATTCTTACATTTTGCTAAGAAAAGGCTATAAAACCTTCATATAAGGACTTTTTTTCTATCTCTCCAAATAAAAAAGATAAGAGGGGTGGCGAATTATAAGGAAACACCCGGTACACAAGTTGTGTGAACCTGACATGCAAATGTGTACGGTTGGGTTGTGAAAATACGAATACTTGAGGAATACAGAGACCAAAATACAGCAAAATAGACTTACCTTGCTTTTAAAAACTCACTTAAAGGTGAAAACGATACAAATATGACACGTTGTCAACAATGACACTACGTCTATCCGCACTCGGCACGGCTTTCCGCGGCTACGAATGCAACGGAACGCGGAAAGGGGCAGATCGACAGCGGGAAGTGCACGGAAGCTTACAGAATGCACGGCGGTAGCCCGTCCGGAAAGTGACGTCACTCCCGGGCAGTAGGGGACTTTCCGTGTCGATCTGCGCGGGAGGAGAGATAGCACTCACTTGTGCACTTGTGCTTAAAATGCGCCCTAGACAGAAGTGCAAAGAGAAACTGTCATCTTGAGGTCCACCTAAGACACAGGTTGACCCATCCTCTCACAAATAAAATGTGCAATCACAATAAATTCACAACGTAACAATGTCACTTCCCGCCTTCACTTCTTCCGAACGCTACAAGCATACTTACTACAAGGTCATGATACTACGACACTGACAGATATGATCACTTGACGGACAGATTTCGAACCGGTCTGCGCATGACGTCACCGTGTGACAAAAGTGTACAAGCTCATGGCGCCAAAGCATTGATTTTTGAAAGTTTTATTTCGTTTCCTGTTATATCTGTCTTAGATATTTAATATTCATACAAAATGAAAATAGCTCATGCACAGTATAATATAAACGATACATATTGCTCTGTATCTAAATAAAAAATTGGTGAAATAGTTATACAGAGAATTGATATTAATCGACGCCAGACCCGTTTGCAGTAGTTCCGAGCGCTCTGAATTTCAGATACAAAAATTTGAATCTATGTACTCAAAAAAAATGTATATTGTGGAAAGAGGACAGAGCCAGAGCGGTCTGGACGTATTTTTCTGAAATCTCATATAAGAGGTTGATTGGAGTGCCTAGTGAAACCATCTTTTTGTGGGAAAATTTCTCGAGTAGGGGGTGGAATTTTTATATACTCCATTCAGGAGCCTTTGATTACCGTTCTTATTTTTTATATATAGATTATGATGTTGCGTCACCAGCTCTTCAAGCCAATTTGCATATGTATTTACTGTATAATTCTCTTAATAAAAGATAGACAAGAAATAAATAACGTGATTTTGTCATTAGAGGTTTTTAAAAATCATGAACAAGCATAATGGCATTATGTTTATGGCGAATGAATATTGACTTTTTTCTGCTAATGATTGGCCAAAAATACATTACCAAATTTTCTTATTTTTTATTTATTCAAATATATGTCATAACCGCGTATATGTTAAACATAAAATAAAAACATACCACAACACAACAATACAATATCTTTCTGGGCATTGTATTTAGCTAGTACAGGTGAATTCTCGTATACTAAAGATTCCTAGTAACAACAGGTTTTCCCTCAATTTTTTTCAAAATGTTTTCACACGATGTATCTGTTTAATAATATGTTTGAATTAAAAAGTTTGATCCACTTGTAGTGATGGTTTCTGATGGCCTGGGTATAGGACACATTATTTGTTGCTCTCTTGTTTTGTAGTTAGGTATTGATTCTGTATATATGAGTCTATGGGGAAATATATTTTGGACAGACAATAAGAACTGAAAAAGGTGTGAATAAGAGCATATAGAACTAGCCTTTCTCTATATGAACTGAAAATGAAATATCAAAATACGTTCTGCAACCTGTAAATCTCCAACCATCTTTTAGCGCATTTTTATTTTATGAACTTTTTTTTATTCCAAATAGGAAAGGCGCTAGGAAAGCTGGATACACCGTCGCAGGACCCTGTAAACTTATTACTTTACACTATTTTACAATGTTAGTGAATTTCAGTTTTCTAATATTCGAGGTCTCTCTAATTCCCATATCAAGAATTCGTATTCTGAAATACATTTTTCATCTAGAAAACAAGCTCATCTTTGCTTCATCAGTCACATATATATACATTCTCTGATAATTTGTTTAAATTCGCAAGATAGTTTTTTTTTTTCAATATTCAAATCGTTTCCATTATAGTTGGAAGATATATGGCCGAGCTCATTACATTTTGCCAAGAACTCATCTGTATGTTTTTGTAGTCCACCTTCTGTTAAATGGTTGACCCAACTGAGAGAAGTATCTGTGCAATCTGGGATATAACCCAGAGTTTCTCCTTATTTTTCAACTTAAATGCAATGAAACCTGCCAAATTTTCCAAACCATCCCAAGTAGCGGTAGTGTGACGAATAGTTTTTACTTTTTTATTATGACATCCCACAACCACACAATAAACCATTGTTCAAATATGTGTTAAACTCCAGAATCGCAAATAATTAATGTTTTATCAAACTTTACTACGGTAAACGAGTAAACTCAAGAAAATAAACTGAAAATGTTCGGCTATAACCTGTAACTAAACGAGTAAACAAACCCCGTTTGTCACACGCTGACGTCACAGGTGGAAGCGAGACGGAAGACATCATGCGCGTGAGCATACCTTCTAAAGTCCTAGTATCATGCTACAAGGTGACCGACTATTGTGGTAGTAACCACGGAAACGAAAACGGGAACGGAAACGGATTGGCGGCGGGTGGTGGACGACGGAACGGGAGCGGGAGAAGCAAGATCGACAGAATTACAGAATAGAGTTCCTGGATGCCCTTCACACTTCACACTCTGCACACACAAAGCCAACTAAGTTATTTGTAAACAATTATGAATTTAGATTTAACTCAACTTTCGATAGCTGTAGCTCGAAAACTATACTTTGGAACTGAGAACTGTTTATACCAATAGAAAGATCGTATCTTTGTCTTAATTTTGGTATACATTTTTCATCTCAAACGATATTCTTAATTCGATTACGAAAGGTGAATTAATAATCAGACAGCCAGCCACCATGCAGTGTGACAGTTATAGTCGGAGGCAATTAGTATGCGACCTGTGGCAAAATAATGAATCGTAATAGGCACGGAAATAAATAATTAGTGACGCACACTTGTGGGATGAAAGCTGTTTCAACATCAAAATAGTGTCAAGGAGTTTGACTCAGTATATCATGCATTGTAATACAGCTTTATTGTGCCCGTAAATTCAGAGAGTATAGTGGCCACAAACACTTAGGGTTGAAGAGGCACAGGTATTTAAAATAAGTGATAGGTATTCCAAAATTTTTGTACCAGCATGGTTTTACTTTAACGTATTAAGTATTAAATTAAATATTAATCATTTTTTGACGCTTTAACCGCGGCCACTATTTCGATTTACAAAAATTATATAACTTATTTCTATCGCCATCGAAGTTTTTTAGGTTATTAATAACATTGTCAGTGTAATATGTATTCCAAAAATCCCACAGGTGTGCATGTTTTTTAAAGAAAATTTAGGAAGATCAAAGACTCTCAGAATTTTAGTTTTTTGCTAATTGCTCCGCCGTCAATGCACAGATTTCCAAAAATACCTACAATGATCTCACAGGCTCTCGCACCCAAATTTCAACTGTGTGCAACTTTATGGACATTACGCCGTTAAAAAAATGGCGACACAAAAAGAAAATTCCGTGAACTAACAAATTCTGAATTTTTGTAAACATTTATGTTTCAGTGGGTTAAGAGTAGGGTGGAAAGACCATACTGTTGAAAAAAGTAATATAATGTTTTTCGCTGTATAATACTTTTTACTGTTTAACACATTGTTGGACACTCTGCTGGCCGGGAGGCTTCGTAATATGGCACCTCAAAACATTCCCATTTTTTGGCGTTTGTAACATGATTTGCGTTATCAAAATATTTTTGGGGTATTCATTTTTGACTTTTTTTCATTTTTGAGGTTCTTGGTGACAATAAAACACACGGCTATATCCGTCGTGTCATATCACAGCAGACCTTATGTTCTAGAATGTCAACCACGGCTATAGCCGTCTGATCAGTGTAACCGTAAAACACATCTTGTGGGAAGAAAAGGACAATTTTCGAGACAAAAGCTAAAACAAAAACAACATTTTATTGTATCAAATTTATAAACAAAAACGCATCTCTCAGATTACAGACGGTATAAAAACAAAAAATCAAATTTATTAGCAAACAGAAGTATCCCCGAACAAAACAGAATTTAGGCACACATTTATGTTTGACGCCACTCTTCAAAGCAGTCTGGACACAAAGCAGGTTTATTTTCACAACTCTTGCATCTATAGCTAGTTTCTTTGCGTTTTCCAGACTTGAAACATTGTTTGCATCTATGAAAATAGGATTTTGTTTTATGATCCTATGGTAGGGGCAGCTTCTCTGGAAAATGTCTCACACGTGCTTCGAGTTTTGTATTGATATGAAACAATATAAATTCTATATGTATAATAGGTGGACGACGAATAATTCTGTTTAGGATGAAAATATCTGGTTACCTACCTCCCACTCAGTACTAAAAACATGAAAATCAATGCATCACATTGGAGGTAATGGACGGTTATAGCCGTCGTGCTTTTTTACCCATGCACCTCAAAACATGAATAGTGGGGATAGCGTATAGTGTGTTAGAACTTGCCAATTTCAGAAATAAAGAGCTTTATGTTATGGCACTAACATTGCTTAACAAGGCAAGTATACCGAGATTCTGACGGTCGTCGCCGTTCTGCCGTAACAAGTAGATAACTTTTTGACTGATATAGCCGTCGTGGCGTATCACGATCACTCCCCGCAGACGGCTATAGCCGTTGTGTCCAACAACGTGTTAACTAGGAAATGTATTTTCTGTGATGAATGCAAAGTGGTGAGATGACAGGAACCCAAAATACTGTTTTTTTTTTATTCAAAATACTCTTTACTCTGCCTTTAGTCCTATAATACTGTTTTCTTAGAAGAAAAAAACGGTAACCCTAGTTAAGAAGTTCCAGAACCCACAAATTTCGTTTTAAAATATACATCTTCCATTAGGTAAAAGAGGTAGGTATGCGTTTAAATTATCGGCAAATTCGAAATTACCCAACGGCTATCAACTCTGTCAGAACGGCACCAGTAATTTCACCATACCCAAAAAAGACAGGGGGGGTGGAGCCTCTTGGCTCGATGCTTGTCTAGCAGATTAGGCGCTGCGCTGGTGCCAAGCAAAAGCCGGAAGTCGTTAGGACTCGTTTCCGAAAAGTTAGCTGTGACGTCATAACGTCATACTTTTCCGCTTTTTCATACCGTGGCGCCGTAGACGCTTAAATAGGGACCTGGTCAATGGAGTCGCGAAAGAAGTAATGATGTACCATTATTACATCCATGTGTAATCATAGCACTTTATTGCCCAACAGATGCACATCCCTTTACAGGGCAATACTTCATGACAATATTATATTTAGTAAAACAATCTTGGGATACGGTCACTTATTATATTTCCAAAATATAAAATTATACGTTTCGACGCGTCTATTAGGCGTCATCTTCAGGTATTAAAATTAAAATAAAATATCAGAATTGTCAAACAGATACAAAATGACTAACATTCACAATTAATTTTTTTTAAACAATTAAATATCGAGGGAGGAAGGTAAATATTGATAAGATGGAAGAAAGTATAGGCTATGTTCCATTTATTAAATTTGTATACATGCACGAAAGATTGCTTGTATCTGTCCTGAAATTCATGCTGTTAGAACTTTTTTTTATATGTATCATCTCTAAGATGTTTCTTTTATACCAATCTTTCTCTTTGCATAAAGTTCTAACGTTGTTAAAATCGATGGTATGTTTATTTTCTATAGCATGTTTGCTGAGGGCGGTAGAATTCAGGTTTTTATTTTTAATATCATACTTGTGTTTATATATACGTTTATTTAAATATTGTTTAGTTTGTCTTATGTGTAAGTTGGGGCAATCTTTACAAGGTATTTCATAAACCAAATTGCTATGCATGTCCTTTTCTAATGCAGGTTTCAGGCTTGAAAATACTGCACGGGTTGTTGTCGTGGCAGTATGGGCAACATTTATGTTAAACTTATTGAAATTTTTTTTTAATGTTTTCGGAGAGTCCAGGTGTATAAGGCATTGAAAAATATTTCTTTTTATTATTATCATTATTTGAACGTTGCTGGCGGTTATAAAGTTGATGAACTCTCTTCTTGATAGTAGTGTTTGTGAAGTGCTATAGAAAATAAACATACCATCGATTTTAACAACGTTAGAACTTTATGCAAAGAGAAAGATTGGTATAAAAGAAACATCTTAGAGATGATACATATAAAAAAAAGGTTCTAACAGCATGAATTTCAGGACAGATACAAGCAATCTTTCATGCATATATACAAATTTAATAAATGGAACATAACCTATACTTTCTTCCATCTTATCAATATTTACCTTCCTCCCTCGATATTTAATTGTTTAAAAAAAACTAATTGTAAATGTTAGTCATTTTGTATCTGTTTGACAATTCTGATATTTTATTTTAGTTTCAATACCTGAAGTTGACGCCTAATAGAAGCGTCGAAACGTCGTAAAATTTTATATTTTGGAAATATAATAAGTGACCGTATCCCAAGATTGTTTTACTAAATATTTGGTACCGACGGTCAGGATTCAAAAAGCAAAAAAATTTGACAATATTATATAATAACAATAATGAAACAAGTGTTAATCTAGTAGTGATCTTTTAGCGGTCGACTTTAACTCAGAAATGGTACAATTAAAAATATCACAATGCTTAGAAATACTATTATAATTTGAACACATCACTGTTATTGGCGATTTTTGTAATAATGTTGTTCGCGGTCCCTGGTAATAAAATGTCTGATAGTGACGAGAGTTATAATGAGGTAAATTTAAGCTTATGTCACCCAATAATTCAGAACAGTCAATTTTGTTACGCATGAGCTTATACAAAAATACACAGGACGAAATTATCCTCCTGAATTCCAAACTCTGAAACTTAAAACGTTTCAACAATGAATTATGATCTATTCCTTGTTCAGGATAAACGTGATCGACTTTATACGAAAGATATTTTAGGAACTTTCGTTGAACGCCTTCAAGCCTGTCAATGTGATACTGATAGACAGGATTCCCGACCACAGAACAGTATTCTAGTTTATAAGAACACATAAGAAAAAAACAGACATTTGAGTGCTGAGATGTCGTTAAATAGATGACAGTTTCGCACAATAAAGCCATAGGCCATAGACCCTATATGCTTCTGATACCTTCTTATTAATGTGTTCAACAAAACTAAGTTGCGAATCAAATATAACACCCAAATCACAAATAGATTGTTGTCGAGTGATGTCTGTACCATCAGTCTTATAATTAAATACTATAATATGCTTCTTCCTAGTAAACGCAGTCGCAAAATTATTACTCGATATATAGTTTTTTAGACTAGGTACTAGGTACTAGAGCAATGTTGATGAAGCTTTTAGAGTGTAGTACGACTATAACAATGACGAAAAGCTTTATCGTTTTCGAAAATCAATCCAATGGCGCTCTAGTAGTCGCTCTACTGAACAACTTATTCAACACTACAGGTAATGAAGTAAATAAAAAAAAACAGTGGAACATCTTGGATAGAATTTGTAAAACAGAGACAGGTCTGCCTCCCTTCTCCGATATTCCAGGCTGTGGAGGTCCTTTGTGAGGTTTGGCGTATCGATTAGTCTAAGGCCCGATTTTATCAACATGCATATTTAACAAAGACTTTAACAAAGCTTTTCTATTGGATGTTGTTTTGCAAAAGCCTTCTATTGGGTATTGCGGGCTAGGTTGTATTGTGCAATAGTATTTTTTCAATATTGGAAACAAATTGTCAAAGCTGGATGACACTTTCATTAAAAATGTTTTAGAATTCATGGGTCAAACTCATAGCAGAAAATCAGAACAAAGTGATTGATTTGTAAATTAATGCTAGATTTTTAATGTTTACCTTATAATTATTGTATAATTACCAATTGGAATTACAGTCAGATTGATTATATATAAATAGACTGGAAGCATGTTTGTTATAGAATAGGCTTTCTTATAGAAATATTCACAGAGGTGAGAGGATGTAAAGATTGTAGGCACTGAGTAAAAGGTACCGTAGCGCAGAAACACATTTATTTAAAGCAACTTATTCACTTTCTGACTATACGAAAGGTTTCTAGTTTAGAAAAAATAAAGATATACGTTATACTTTTGCCAGATCGCAAGGCTTTGCTGTTAAGCAGGATATGCAACCAGTAATGCACGCTTGCATCGTGCTTGTCTATAATCGATTTGTGAAATGCAATAAAATGTTATTTATACCCTTTTTCACTATAATACAAAGGTGTATTGGAGGTATTTATAATTATTATCGATTGTAAATTATCGTTTTACCAAAATAGTGCCGTAATTTGAATTTCTTGTCATCATCATCATCAAACTAACAGTAGGTACATTTTATCCAGTGATCAAATGTGTCGGTTTTGTGGAATCTGATTGGTTGAGATTAGCAATTGCTAAACTCTTTGTTAAACAGGAAAATGCAAGTTTTTACCCATTTAGGATGGAAAATCAGAGTCAAAAGATACTAGAGTGTTCACAATGGTCGATTATATATATCTTTTTTCACCTTTTTGAAGTATATTTCAAGAGACATCAATAATTTTCAGAGAACTTTGACAGATGCAAGTTCTTGAATGGGCTGCTCTGATTGGTCAAAACTTTTTTTAAAATGCCCGTGTTGATAAAATCGGGCCGTAGGGTAGCAGTCGTTGCTCTTACTGTGGTGTATACAGCTTCCTACAGCGGAACAAAACTCAAAGCTTCTGGGATGCCGTTTTAACTATACAGATGACGTGGTCCTGCCAGGACATGTTATTGTTGATGTTGATCCCCAAAAGCTTGACGGAAGGTGACTCGACTATTGGATGACCCTCCATTTCAAGGGCGCTTCCAAGGGGGGGGGGGGTAGAGGGGGTAATTACCCCCCCCCCCCAGAACACGGAACAAAACTGACTAATTAAAAATAAGATGCAATAAGATGCATTGAAATTTAACTGTTTATGTTTATTGCTTTAAATATATTTTTCTGTTTACATTATTTATAACAAGCCTGATTTTATTATATGTGTTTTGTTTTGTTAATTTTCCTTATAATAACAAAATGGAAAATACCTGTGTAATGTTTAATTTGATCTTTGCGGCTGAAAAATTTTAATTTCATAAATATTCATCTCTTACCGTATTATATCTTCATTTGACAAGATGTTTATTGTACCCTTCCCCCCCCCCGTCTCCTTGGCGGCGCTCACTACATTATCCATAGAGTAACTACCCCCCCCAGACAAACTTCCTAGAAGCGCCACTGCTCCATTTCCACTGTTGGTAAGCCAACGTGAGACTTCTTTGTTAGTGTTGTTGTCGGTGTTTTCTGTACGTTAAACTGTACTTTATTTACTAATCCCCCTCGACAATTGTTTTGATATCTACGCTGATCTGTGAGGCCTGTTGCTGCCGCCAACGTACCGTCTTCTGGGATGATAGTGGCTTGCTGGTTCCATGCACGATATTAATGTACTGTCATCTGCGAAGTTGTAGATTGGATTGGATGTTATTTCCAGCAGCTCGTTGATATACAGCAGAAACAGTGTATGGGATAGGACAGATCCCTAAGGAACACACTCATTGCTGTGAGCATATCTTTGTTTTTCAATGTATGAATTTCAAGCAGTTGATAATATAATACCGACTTTGGGCCTGAGAAATAAAAAGGGAGGAGTTATTTTTGACACCTCTACTGTTTTAGATCTCTGGTCTAATTATCTCAGTCAGTATAAAAGAACGGTACCGATAATTGAAGACACAAGTGGATAAATGTGTCATGTAACATTTTTTCAAAAATGTGTATTTTTCATTCAATAAGCTTTCATTTCATTCTTAAGTCCCTTTATCATGTTATTTTCATAAATAACATCCATATTTAGGTGGTGAAGGTGTTATGTACAATACTTTTTACTTTTCACAGTGGATAAAGGAGTCAAGGAAAGAAACAGTATAAACATGGTTCTATCAAAAATTTTTTGAAGGCAACGAAGGGCATCCAAAGAAAAAAAGAAAAACCAATCAGTGATTAGATTAGTTTCAAGTTTTGTGTTTTTTTTTTGCAATAAAAAACACCAATGTTTGTGTACGTAGCTCTTTTTTCCATATGCTTTTAATACAGGCTATGCCAATTTTTCATGTATAAAGGTGTCATGTACATTCAAAGTCCATTTTCCCGTGAAATATAAAAGTGTCTCCAAATTTAAAAAACAGACGAAGAAAATACATAACTAGGCTTTAAAATATACTGTGTAAGGCTTTCGCGGCCATCGTCCAATGAATTTGTGGTTCTTGGGTTTTTAGGCCGGCGTCGTTTAGCGTTAAAGCTTGACGTTTCGCCACCACGAGTGGATGGCATCTTCAGAAGCTATTTCACTTCGGCGACTTCCAAAATACTGTATTTTGGAAGTCGCCGAAGTGAAATAGCTTCTGAAGATGCCATCCACTCGTGGTGGCGAAACGTCAAGCTTTAACGCTAAACGACGCCGGCCTAAAAACCCAAGAACCACAAATTCATAGGCTTTAAAAGTACTTAAACTATATGCTTCAAATGTTGTGCATAAAAAAGTTCTAATCGAAAATCTTTAAATCGATTTTTCTCAGAATAATTACTTTGTGACATGACACCTTTATCCACTTGTGTCTTCAATTTTAAACTTCAAGGAGCACAACACGAAACGATTTTACTTTACAACCACAACTATATCAGACGTGGTGTATATACCGAGTCCCAGGCAAACAGCCTGCTGGCTGGCCACAAGACAATAGTCATCCACAAAAACAAGCCTATCGTCCATTCCATCTATCATCTCATTCCAGTACGCCACCGCAAGCATGCAGCCGTGAGATAGTGCTTTATCATCTTTCTACAGTGTTGCCACATCGATGCTACTTAAAATCTGCAGTTTGGGTACCAGAGCTTTTTTTCGAGGCCCAGATAGAGCCATAGCTAGACATTGGCCTTAGTTAATTGATTGACTATATTTTAACAAATTATTAAAGTAGTAAGTCGCCAGAATAGAGGTAATGAAAGCATTTCAATCGACAACCAGCAAATCCAAAGGGTGGAGAAATTCAAATATTCGGGGGCCACTTTAAACGCGAAATGCGATTGTGATTAAGAAATAAAGATCCGGATTGCTGTGGCCAGAAATACTTTCATAAAGTTTAATACACACCTCCTTCGCCGAGAAGTGCCTCTGGACTTAAGATTGCGTGTACTTAAATGCTACATTTGGCCTATAGTAACATATATGGGTCAGAAAGCTGGTTAATGAAAGTAAGATCAATGAATCGCATAGAAGCGTTCGAAATGTGGACTCTAAGAAAACTTCTAACAATACCCTGGATGGACCATGTCACCAACGAAGAAGTTCTACGAAGAGCAAATGAAGAAAGACAGCTGCTGCACATTATCAAAAACAGAAAAGTAGCTTACTTGGGACATATATTAAGGGGCTCTAAATATAAAATCCCGAAATAAATCTTAATGGGCAAAATAGAAGGAAGAAGAGGGCCAGGACGAAAACAACATTCTTGGCTCAGAGATATCAGAAACTGGTGCGGTATCAGAGACATCGGAACATTATTCAGAAAAGCAAGAGAACATACCCTACATATTATCTAACATGATGAACAGTGACTCGCCTATACGCTGCATTGCGTACGGCACCTAAAGAAGAAGAAGAAGAAGAAGAAGAATTAAATAAATATAACAATTTTACAGAATAGGATCAAACGTCGTGGTTTTTTGTCTACATACCAGAGTACAGCGGCTGCTATGAAAAGATTATGTTAAAGGAAATTTGAATGAAAAGGTTATGTTAGGGGAAATTCCTGAGACAATACCGATCCCTGAGGGAGCCCCAGCGTTGATGTTATGTGTCTGTCTGTCTACCACGACAGAATTTTTGCGACCAGAGAGGAAAGTCTGCTAACCAGGCATGAGACCCGGGAATCATGAGTTTAGTTCCTTGATAATGTAAAATATAAACATATAAACACCATTAAAACAAGCAAGATTATATATTCATATCGTTTGGTTATTCTAAATTTGATATAGTTTATTTTTGGATGTCAAAGGAATAGACCACAGCCAGCAAAAAAGTATATCGAGCTCAAGTCTCCCCCCACCCAGGTGCTGGGGGGGGGGGGTACGTAGATAAAAACAGGCTTTGAATATTTGCAGGGCCGCCACATCGCAAGGTCGGGCCCAGGACCAGATTCTGGCCACGGGCCCCCAATACCATAGCCGTCTCAAGTGATGAGGCAGTGACCTTCGAACTGGCAACGAGATGGCTTGCCAATACCATGTTGAAAAACTATTGATTTCCTCTAGCCACACAAAACGTCATTTGTACTTGCTTTCAAGTTTCAGTGATTGAAATGTCTTAAATTTTTACTGAACTATGTTTTTCATCCTTCATTTTCTCAAATAAATATAAGAAACTGTAACTGAAAATTGGAAACACTAGTATGCACCTACGTTAAGTAGTTGTTAGTTGTGGGATTTTGTAATTATGTCGTCTTGGAATAGTACGAATTGCAAAAAGAGGTCGTATTCAGAGAAATTCATAATCACTCACTTCTTAAGAGTAGCTGACAAAAAATAATGGTTGACTAAATTTTATAATCAACACATTCAATCAGTTATGTTCAAATTTTGTAGGCTGATTGGAAAAAAGAGTCTCTGTGTACAACATGGCTAAAGGGTTTGATCGAAACAGCACTTGAAAGAATATAGGATGTCTATTAAGTGAAAAACCAGAACAAAAAATAATTGCTACAAAAATGAAGTTGCTTCATTATAGTTGATTCACAATTCATTATAGTTATTTGTAGTAAAGTTACTTAGAAAAGAATTAGATTATTAACAAAACAAATGAATGAGTAAAATATGTTGAATAACATAACATACACTTATAAAAATTATTTGTAACTATAAGAGTTGTCAACTTTAAAAAATATACAAAACTCTAATACAGTTTTATTAACTGAATAAAGAAAACTACTGTATTTTCATTTGAAAAATACCAGGAACTTAAAACTTTCGTGCCTTTTTAAGTGAAAATGTAATAACATTAGAAAAATCGAGCTTGGAGGCTAATCGGTGCTCAATGCTGAGGCCAGGACCGGTAGGCCTATCAAGCCACAGAGCACAGCCGCCCTCCCACAGCGTTTACTAAGACTCAGGCCCGAACCGGGCCCCTACGGGGCCCGGGCCCGGGGCACCAGTACCCAGTTGCCCCCCCTTGTGGCGGCCCCGAATATTTGGAATACTCAACAGGTCTCCCTAGGTCCCTACCGTCACCTCTTCGCTCTTTTCATAGGGGGTAGAAGCCACAAAACCTTTTTTTGGTGTAATGGTGACGCTTCTTTACTGCGAATCCAGGATGTTTGAGAAACGGAAACCTAACCACCCCACTTTTTTGCTCGCCAAAAATGGTGACACCCAACGACGTCCCACTCCTGATACCCAAGACGTCCTTCAGTATAACGTTGTTGGTGATACAACCTCCCCCGAAGTGAAATCCATACCATCCTTGTATGTATAACTTTAGAGGAGAGGGATAGATATAGTTAAATTAGGCTGGTTTATATGCAGTTACTAATAATTGCAATTCTACGAAGAAAGATAAATATCTTGGAACCTATTGTATTGCTCAATTTGGTTGTCAAATATATCTATGGTAAATGAAGGTTCCTCAATTCTCAATCCGAAATACCACACCTGTGTACCTACCCATTGACTGGGTGATGTTTAACCATTGATTAAAGTATTTAGTAAATGTGTTAATCAATGATTTAACTAATACTCATGTTGCCATCTTGAAAGATTCCCCAGTCCTCGGGAAATCTCGCTCGACATGGCAACGTGGCACAGTGCTCCAATGCCCTTGTAGCCGGTACCCAAACAAAAACCGGGTACAACGTCCTTCGGCCGGTGCCGAGACGGCCGTTCCCGACCAGCAGACGTGGCAACACCGCCGGAACGAGTGGCGCGGCGCTGCCGCAGCGGAGATGACTTAACGAGATACCGGCAACGTTGCCAGATGTAGCGTGGTTGAAGTCTCTGAGATCCTATGGTGCTCGGGAGCTGATATTCAAGATGCATTACCTGTTTGTTGTGAACGTTTAAACCATAGCCGACTCTACTTACTAGGCCGGAGCATTGGAATATGGCAACACTGAATAGTCTGCCGAGCTTTTGTCATTAGTGTAATTCTTCCAGAGTAAACAATAAGATTGGAAGGTGATTTTTAATGTGTTTCTAATTATTTACCTGCACAAACGAAACTATAAAGATAAAAAGATGCCTGCAAAGTGTGTAGTACCAGGTTGCACTAGCAATTGTGCTTCCAATAAAGGACATAAACAGAAGTGGTTGAAAGGTATTCCTCCTAAGGGCTGGTTATATTTATAAAAATAACGACAATAATTTACAAACATTTCCAAGGATAAGACCTATTTTAAAGCACAGTGTGGTACCTACAATGTTTTCTGGACCTCCGAAATATCACAGAAAAATACAGTTCTAATAGAACACATCTGGGCACACCTAGGAAAAGATTTGATAGTGAAAGGGAATCAAGACCAGCAAGAATGGCTTCAAAGCGACCTAATAGTGAATTTTTCTAGCTCAAGTGAAAATTTACAAAGTAAATTGAGTGGTCATTTAAGTGGAAGTGGAAATGGCAGCAGGAAACAGGTTGCGTTTATTTTTATTTTGTAGTGTTTGACTACGATGAACCAGACATCAGATGTAAGTGGTATTAGTAGTAGTAGTTCTAAAAAGTATTTTTCTTAATTTATCAACTGAGATGAACTCTTAATACGTATAAAATGTGATAATTATTATTCTAAAACTATAAAACAATTTACGGTAATCGGACCACTATTTGACAGCTAAGCCACGTTGCCACATCTAAGGCTCCGGCCTAGTGTAGAGTCGGCCATGTTTAAACAGAACTGATGTATCTGGGAAGACTGACAACAGACAAGCACTTCTAACCCTGAAAAGACCCTGCGTCACATCAGGCCATTAGGGCCAGCAAGTTTTGATGCTTCTTTCACGGATGGTTACTTCTACGGCATGGCAGGGGACGAAAGGGCTTGATACCTACTTTTCGAAAAGCCATCCAATAGCAGCGGAGTAATAACATGTGTGGAACGCACGTGTTTAGAGGGGGGTCCAGGGACTCCGGACCCCCCCCCCCCCCCCGAAACATTATATAGTGCCGCTAAACATGTAATATCCACAAAGATGCAGATGTCTGACGGAACCCTCCACGCCCAGGTAACGAAATTTTTTGTTCTGGCGATCAAGTCTCAGTCAAGCAACATTAAAATATCCCAACCCTAATCTGGACTCCCTCCCTGAAACTAAATCCTGGACATGTGCCTGACGTGTGGTATTCCTAGACTAACCTAGTGAGGAGGTAGCTAAACACCACCAATCCATGCCCAGGAAACACTTTGAATGAATGTAGTAGTAGTAGTAGTAGCAGTAGTAGTAGTAGTAGTTTTTTATTCATCCCTTAGATCAATAAACATGATCAATGAATGAAATAAGAAGGGAAGCTTTTTGGTGGCAGGCGTCATCAGTGCATAGGCCTACCAGCTGGCCCTTATGCACCTCTCCTCATTCTAGTGCCCAAGTCCAGTGATCATAGCAAAGATGAGGATGGCCTTGAGCCCTGCCAACAGTCCTGTCTTTCTTATGTCTTCAGGTTCAAGGACCATTGAACCTAGCGATACCCAAGGGACATCAGAATTACATAGAATGTTTGGGGGGGATTCTTCCGCCTAGTTACAGCGTGCACACTTCGGATCACTTGCCATCCCCATCACATAAAAGTGACGTCTGAAGGTGTTATGACTACATAGCTTGACGGAGATCCATAGAGATTGCTCTGCATCTTATAAGATGTTGATTTTGGAACTATACCTCTGTAGGCAACACCTTACTGGACATTGTCAGCTAAGGAAACACCTTTACAATATGAGGTTATGGGCTGGTTGTACAAGTGTGGGTTTAACACGAGCTTTGTTAAGCCTAAGGTTAGCTAAGCTCAGGCTTAAAGTCGGCACCCGTTGTACAATCGTCGGCTTAGTTAACCTTGGTTGATAATGAAATTCACTACAGTTGGCATCAATGAAGCAGTACGTACTGACATAATCATCTGAAAAATTACCTTTTTTGGTTAGGCACTTATGACTGTTTGTGTCAAATTTCGGCAACGACCGTTTCTGTCTCTGTTCTTTCATTTGCTCTCTTTGTTGAATTAGACACAAATCTTTCAAAAAATATGACCTAATAAAGTGACAAGCAATTTGAAGGTTCCTCCTTGACATATCATGTCACTTGTATCAGGTTAGGTTTAAACCTCAGCTAAGCTCGCGTTAAGCTTCGGCTTACGTAAGCTCGTGTTAAGCTTGGAGTGGATGGCTAAGCCAGCATTGTACAACGGACGTTTTGCAACTGACGTGGTTTAACGTCGGCTTACCTTACGCCGAAGCTTAAGCTTGCATTGTACAACCGGCCCTAAAGTGATACACCCTTGTGTAAGGGATGTGAACAGAAAAATGAAACTGTTGAACAGCTGTTGTGCGAATTGTCTAGCTGTCTTATCAATTGCAGAATCCATTCTGATGGAATGCTGGTCTTTCTAGGATAGGTTAAGGGGGATAGCACTGAGCTGCATCATCGCCTTCTTCACTAGGTCGGGAAGGTTGAATACTCAGTTCTGGGAGGATGTAGAAGGGCCCCAATGGGTCCTAAGTGCTGCGGTCTTGGCAGATCATCCTTCTTACAATACAGAACGGTTCACCCGTTTTCAAAATTATTTTTTATATTATTTACTTGACTACCATATACAAATAGTTTGTAACTTCCATTTTTCATCTATTTCCTCATTATACTAGTAACGTTTTCATAACTATTCAATTCCGTCACTGTTCACCTCTACGTTTTCCCATCTCTATTCATTTTAGCCGGAAATGTCATGATGTTACACCATTTGCGCATACCTAATGAGTGGAGACTATGCCCCCTCTCTCACTACCGACATTAACCCCTACAAAAATGGGTGGCGATACATCACTCGCCCTTTTTAATCTTTGACAGTTAATACTTATAGTTATGTCTCTCTAAGACAATCTTTTGTGTGTGTGCAATATGTTTTAACCGAGGTAAGGAATTCATATTCCCAATGCAAAGTCATAACGATTTGATTGCTATGGTTTCGCATATTTTTATTGCTTTTGCTTTTTATTTTACAGCTATGTGTAGGAATGTGATTTTTCCGATTTATACATTTTTTTTCCATGAACATGTGATGGCGAACATTTTAATCTTTGAATATCAAGTCAATCATGCATATTTATTAATTATCTAAAATATATATGTATATTATATCGTCCTGAACATCATTCTTTGTTTCTACCCATATATTTTTGTGTTACGATGTCTTATCTTGTGTGTATTTAATGTTTCACATTTTTTTATAACATTCCTTACGTAAAAATACCTAGCAGTCAGATTTGCTAATTAAGAACGCAATGAAAAGATCTGTTGGACCTCTGTGTGATTTCGTTTTACGAGGGATGAGGAAAAAGTGGTAATTTTCTAACATATTCTATATATATTTTTTTATCACCATGTATCTGAAAAGATCCGGTAGGACTGAAAATACAAAGCATTTATTAATCTTTCTTACTATTGTTCTATCTGTTCACTCTTGTAAATATATGTAATTTTTTTTTAATCCTTACCATGTGAAAATTTGAAAGTTATCTGCTTTTTTGGCTTTTTAAATATGCCCATGCTACTTCATAGATTTTTTTCTGAAGTATATGAACACAATTTTTCAAAATGTAAGAACGCATGAAGGTCCATACTTCAGAAACAGATCGTGAAGTCCTGTGAGGTTCTCTGCAATGTGCTAATACCAGCTGTAACTCATTCACAGGAAACCACCCTTCTTTGGAGGGGCTCTGCACTTCTTTGGGGTCCCATGAACACTTCTTTGGAGGGGCATCACCTTCTTTGAAGAAAGCCAGCCTTCTTTGGGGTGCCACCATGTGAAAACTACCACTTCTCCGGGGCATAACCCTTCTTTGGGGTGCGGATGTAACACCTTCTTTGGAGCACCACCTTCTCTTCGGAAGGGCACCACGAGAAGCATTCCCAAGACTTTCCTCCGAAGTTAAGTTCTTGTTTAAAAAAAAAATAGATAGAATACAAATGTACTGCATTCATATATATATGAAATAGACTCACGCACACACGCGCGCACCCACAGGCCCTTGTTTCATGCAAACCAGTTGAGTTGCTGCTTGCTATGTTGGTTGGTGGTTCATCCCCAAGCTGCGCATGTATTGTTACAATTTTGGAACCCATCATCCACCAAATTCTCGTACATCACCACAGGGCTTGCCTCGTTTGGTATCAGCGCCAGCGTTGCGTGCAGTACCCGAACCGCCCCATGTGGCAACATCGGCCGGTACCCCGGTCCTGGGGCTGAACGGTTAGTCAGCTCCGCGGGTCTCGAGGTGAGATAATGAGGCAGCGCAGAAGCGTGGTTCGAGTGGACTCAGCTCGGGCCCTCCGGCAGGCTGGCAGGCCGCCGCCGCGCGGCGCCGCTTGTCGCAACGAGAAGGAATTTCGGAATCGGGCGACGGACGGCCACCCCACCCCCGCCCACGCCCCGCGCCACCAGCGCCGCGGTACGACTCGCGCGCGACGTTGCCAAATCGGCAAAAGTGTACCCGAGCTGGGGAAATATGCTAATTGTTTGGTGATATCAACGAAGTTCTACTGATACTACGCTTTGTATACCAAATGTTTGTAAGCGTTTCTGGCGATGCAGCGGAATTATGAGCGTACACCGAGTCAGTGGCGTAGACATTTAATTTTTACAATTGCAGAAGTTTACAAATAAACATTCAAACAATATGACATAATAGATGTGCTAGTATTCAGAATTGTTAACATTGCATTGCTAAAAAAATGCCTAAATGGATACGCGAATTTCGTCACAGTGAAATCAAAATATTATCTGGCAATGATTTGTATCCATGATACACAAAATTGTCTTTTAACTAGGTAGTTACTCTGACAGGGTCTGTAGAAATGATAATTTTTTGGAAGGAAAAAACGCTAGGATACTCATGTCTTTATTATTTACAACAGTACAAAACCTGAGGTTAGTAACATTCTTACGTAAATTAAGTAGGTACACAAAAAATCCCTGATTTTTAGTGAGAGCATTTGCCAATTTGTTTTTGTTTTCGAAAACTTGAAGCTTTGTTGTGTTCTGTTTTGTTGGCTGGATGTGGACCTCTATCGACTGACCGGTTTAGCACTGATAACTACCCATTCATATATGTGCTATGTTGCTTTTTTTAATAACAGACATCCCGTTTTTTTTGAAACCACCCTCCAGCAAAAATCCTGTGTACGCGCCTGAGTAGACACGTGGTCGACACTTGGCATAGACAGTCCCGACGTTGCCAGTTGTGCATTAGGGCATGCAGCGATGTTTGTAAAATATAAAAATGGGGTTAATTCTTGACAGAATTGCAATATTACACGTGTTTTACAAAAGAGTATTTTCAGAGTACTTTTTATGTTACAGATAAGTAAGCCATAATCATAATTTTTTACAGCATATCGACGATACTGTTCCATACGTTTTTCTGAATATTAATTCCAAATGATTGTCAAGTTGGCATCGCTGCGGTGTACCATTGAAAATATTCCCAATGTTTGAAATGCCGACAAACAATTTGCCTTGGATGCGTGGTCTATCAGTAGGACGTCGTTGGGTGCTATACATAAAATATGTTCAGTTACAATAAAGATGTTAATATTAAGATGTTTTGTAATGCTTACGTATTTTTGTCTGGTCTACTGTAACAATTTGATATGTTCCACTGTATACTGTAATGTGCTTTTTTAAGTCATGTGTGTCATAGTTGACAGTGAGTTGACAGATGAACATTTTTCACGTTGTGTTATATACAAGTTTTTCCTAAGTTTTTTTTCACGTTTTTCAATTACAACGACTATTTCGAAAACACACTGTTGTTTATTATAAACTCTGCTCACAACAAAGGATACCTAAGAAAATCTTGAGTTGTATCCAAAAAACATTGTATGAGAAGTAGATTACCTATATTGCAAGGACCCAAACAGCACAATATATTCTAGGAACATTCTAAGAATCACCATTTTGGAACATTGTATCATTCCATGAAAAGTCCATGAATATATAGATTATCTGATGAACATCCCAAGAATGTGAAAATAGGAATCCAAAAAATGTGCATGGGTTATTCCCTCAGAATATTCTACGATTATTATTAAGATGTATGGAATATTGTAGGAAGATTCCTGGTATATCTTTGAAGAAACATACATAGGTTACCCCCCCAGAATATTCTACGATTGTTATTAAGATCTATCAAATATTGTAGGAGAATTCCTGGTATATCTTTGAAGAATATATGTTGGAAAGAAACTAATGCCTTTTATCACTTCATTTCATTTATTTGTAAGTCTTGTTGTCTGCCTACATATACTTAACGCGAGTAGTATACATAATTATATAATCTAGTATCCAACTTTCATACAGTGTTTTGGGCAGCATTGATTTAGGCACACACTAATTATAGGGATTGATGAAAAAAATATATATAAAACGGAACACGGAACCTGTATCTATAATTGCATAAGTTTAATGTACACATTAAAAAACACATTTCATTGCACGGAATCGTCCTCCTGTATTATCCTGCAAAATAAAAAAAAAACGTTTTATTTTAAAGCATACGATGTACATTCAAATACACTTTATTAACTACAATGCTAGATTTTCACCAAAATGTTGTCGTTGTATTTTAATCAATTTTAGTAGAATAAACACTGGAAATTCGTAGTCACAAATTTAGCAAATGTGTTGTTAGTGGTTGATATTATATACTAATTAGGGTACCTACGACAAGTAAGACTAGAACATAGAGATTAGACTCTGAACAAGAGAGTTGCTACCACATGGTGCTACAAAGTCGATAATTTACAGAGACAAAATAGTTACACTCACCCTAGTCGCTCCTAGATGAAGTTGAAAACTAAATAACAAGTGAAAATCACGTTTCAGAACATAGATAACTATCCAATTATCACAGGAGAAAAATGCACAAGCACAAGCAGGCACCACCGACCACCGCCACCATGACGAACGTAGCTAACCTCAAAGTTCTCAAGCCTAACCTATCCTGTAACGATGCCACGCCTACATTAAGAATCATACCAAAAGACATATTCATAGGTTATTCTTTAGATAATATTGAATTGTGAATATTATCGGAATATTTTGGTCGACACGTTCATGGAATAATCATGACGTAATATTCCTCGTACATCTAATGGGAATGGAACCAATAAAAACATCCATAGAACATTCTGTTAATGTTCTGAATATTCTCAATCTATTTTGGATGAAATAAGAATATTCCAGGAATATATTGTCCTGTCTGGGGAGTAGAGCGGCCTACAGACGTTGATGCATGCTGCGATGCAGGCATCGACTCTTGCGTTTCATGATGCAAGGAGCATCATGTATAGTACTGAATCACGCATTTGGCATCAGTTGCGGCTTGCAGCGATGCAGAGTCTGGAATCCCATTTTGGCCGGTGAGCCATGTCGCCGAGTCGGTGACGCTGATGATGCAGGTTTTAACGTGTGTAGTATTGCGTCGATGCAAAGACGATATCTATTTAACTACACCCTGATATTCTTGGTTGCATGATACAAGCGTGAAAGATCAAGTTGATTCAGGCATCGCAACAGGTTTCGATTTAAGTAGAAAATTATGCAGATGATGCAAGTTTCATGAAACCTTAAGTCGTTTCAGGAATCGCAGTATGCAACAATGTCTGTAGTTCACTTAATAGAACCACAGTTTGCATACGTGTACTTGAAAACTAATTTTCACATTATTACACTAGTAACTGATAAGTAACTTATGAAGTCTGTGATGTCAAAATCAACATAATTACTGGTATAGAAAACAGAACACACACACAGACAGAAATCCATTATCATGAACTTATTAATACTGGAATACACTTGGAAATAATAATAATAACATACATACAGACAAGACTATCCCAGCCAACAGATCAGATATAGTTTTCCTGTCAAAGGCCGACAAAATTACCTATTTGATAGATATTGCCATTCCCAACGATGTGAATATCCAAAACACCTACGCTGGAAAGATATTTAAATACACGGACCTTGCCATGGAAATAAAATGACTTTGGAAACAAAACAAAGTCACTATTGTTCCCCTCAGTATGTCGGTGTCACGCCTTACACGCTTACCCCAAACACGTTTACACAACACCTTTAACAGTTAGGCCTGGACGAAAAGTTACACAAAGTATTCCAAAAGTCTGTAATCCTGAAGACCTGTAATATTGTGGGATCCTTCCTAAATTCCGATCAATAATAGTCCGGGTGTTGGCTTGGCACAGCCCGTCGTTGACTTGACTTGACTTGACACTTGTTGCTACCGCAATTATGCAAGAGGAACCTAGAAAATCAGATAATAATAATGTTTATTATGCAAAGATAAATACAATTTAACAAAGTTATGATTAAATTCCGAAGCTTAAAATCTTTGCTGCAAAATAAACAGGGAAAACCCACAACGTATAAATAAACACTGTACTTGGAAATAGATTAATGATTTGACGGCAATAAAGAAGTGCTTGATCGAAGTACACCTCCATAGTCACTCTTCATTGCGACTAATCCTAACAAATTATTATTTTACTCTTTATCAAAGATATAAAACTCAGCTTTGAGTTAGCCTGCCCGCAATAATTGAGCATTGGTATTCAACTACATCTCAATCTCAATCAATCTGCTGTATATCCAATATTCGTTCAATTTATTATTTGCCTACAAAATATAACTGTAACGCCACTGGAACTAAGCGCCCAGTGTATTTGTATACGACGTTAAGCCTCATGCAACCAGGTATGCGCGGTGTAGTATTATTGGTTGCCGAAGATATTGCACCGTACCAGGTTTGTTAAGTGAGGGAAATACATTTTTTTATATTTATATTCTACCGCTTTTGGTCACTCGTGCTCGTGAGCACAACTCATGGAACTCATATATACTTCATACTTTTCCAGATATATCCAGGACTCAAATTAGGTAGGAATTTAAAAAAATATTTATTGATCATATTTAGGTTTAGGCGGTAATTCACTGTTTATAGTATTTACGTCTAAGCATTTTTTAAATGTAGAACTAGGTGTATTATTTACGTAAGCTTTTTTTGTATAATATACAAAATACTATACTTATTATCTGATCTGACATGTTTTGCTGGTGTTTTGTTTATATGATACGTTATATTCTCATAGAATAAGTACATATTCTTCTTCCTATTGCACATATTCTAGGTACCTATGCACCTACTAGCTTAAATGTATGCTCAGTGAATAATGATGTGCTAACAGTTAACAGTGCACCGACAGTTCTATAAATACTCATTACCTAATACATGATTAAATAATAACACCTTACATATACATCATACCCACATTTTTTCTGAGACAGCCGTTTGACAAGTTCAAGAGTATCTACCTAAGATTACATGGGGATACAGGGTTTTCCATAATTGAATACTATTTCATGTACCTATGTAGTAATAGAATCTGTAAAACAAGGGGCAGGACAGCCACCCTTCTTCGATGCTCCAGGCTGTGGAGGTCCTTACTTGTGAGGTTAGGAGTATCGATTAGTCTAACTGCTCTTTTCTGGATAGTGTCCAGAACTTACAGAAGCCCAAGAGAGTGCTTCGGAGGGCTTCCCCACACTTGAGAGCAATACTCCAACGATGGTCGGATCTGTGTCTTGTAGAGCACCAGTAGTTGCTTCCTACAGCGGAACAAAACTCCAAGCTTCTGGCAGGCCCGGATTAGCATCAATTTACGCCCTAGGCCACAGTCCTAAAATACGCCCCTTCCGGGTGGCCTCGAGGTTGTGAAATTTTTGGCTGTAGGACACTAGCGCGCCGTGGTCAGATTGGTCCTAGTCCCACCAGTCAAAAGCGCGCAAAATATTTCGGAAAAGAGGCAGGTATGTGGACACAAGCGCGCGAGAAGGCGCTCGTTTACTTTCACAGCGTTATATTTGCATTGAACTGCATCACGTGGTTTTTTTGCTAACTTGTCGAATGCTGGTAAGATTCAGTGTATTCAAATAGATAATAGATGTTTTGGATCCAGTGAATAATGGCATAGAAGTATTTTCAAAGCATTCAGCAACCTGCCATGATCTAGATAATAATAAACCGAAAGTCCATCTCAAACAACGCCCAACTTCAGAATTAGCGTCTTTATATGCTACAATTAAACTTAAGTATTTTTTTTGAACCAGGCTTGTATTAGATAAAATCTACACCCATTGTTGTACAGTTAGGCGAAACTTGCTTTATTCCTAAATGGTTGGCAATTTCAAAATCACAAATTATTTGTGAAGGGTTAAAGGACAAATAATTTTCTCCATGATAATCGACTAACAATTTAAAACCTAAAACATGTGTAAGTGTAGAACTTTGTTAGGTAGCAGTATAAACACTACATTTTTGAAAGCGTGGATTATAAATAATTGATACAAATTTTTGTACAGTAATCAATAGTGTCATCTACGTATACCTTATTACAGGAGCACAGAAATTTTGAATTTGTTTCGCAATAAAATACAACTGGGTTATGGTGGTAATTACTAATTATAAAGAATAAAAGGTAGGTTGTCATTAAGAACATCCAAGCTTAATTTTCTTCCGGCGCGCAAGTGATCGGTGCCGTTTGAGGCACCCTTTTCGAAAACAGGTAAAAATCAAACCGTGCGCGCATGTGAGCGATCACCAAATGTTTGTACTATATTATCTGTATAATTCGTTTCGTTTTATAGTTTCTTTTGAACTATTTATGCTACTAAAACTTCTTTTTTTTAGCTTTTTCCAAAAGGATAGTTAAGGTCATTCTAGCACAATACTAGTCAATGACATTTTAAAATATGTATGTAAAATCCCAATATGTACTGCAATTTGCAGTAAGCAGATATTGAGTAAAACATATATCGAACATTACATAGTTTTAAAATTTCTTCTTTCTTGCTTTGACCCACGTAAATGATTGAATCGTGCTGGTGGACTTTTTTTCATTTTCAATGCTTGGAAGAGCGAGGGCGATGAGCTTTGCTTGAATCATATGTGATCTATGGTTATGTTTGATCTTGTTTAAACAGGAAAATGGCCTTAAACGGTACGATTGAGTTGGACACTAACAAACAAATAATACGGTAATTAGTAATAAAAGAAGAAGACTATTAATGCATATGAAGTAATTATATAGACTCATAATATATTGAGTGGGTTGACTTGATCTTTTTGTTTTGGATTCATTGCTTTTTATAGCTAATTATGTAACGTGTGGATTAGAAGTAAAAAAGGTTGTCGCTTTTCCATGACCTGCGCCCCCCTAAGATTGCGCCCTAGGCCATGGCCTAGGTTGGCCTTATGGGTAATCCGGGCCTGGCTTCTGGGATGACGCTTTAGCAATACTGTTGACATGGTCGTGCAGGACATGTAGTTGTTGATGTTGATCCCCAAAAACTTGACGGAAGGTGACTCGACTATTATTGGTTGAACCTCGTTTTCCTCAGTTGATAAGCTAACGTGAGACTTCTTTGTTATTGTGACGTTGTCTGAGTTTTCTGTTCGTTAAACTGTACATTATTTACTAATCCCCACGCGACAATTGTTTTGATATCTTGGTTTGAACTGTTTGAAGACTATGAATAAAATGAGCAGTTTAAAGTTAGAATAAAATCCTTCTTGACAGATAATGCAAGTAATTCCTTGAAAAAGATATGTACTAGCGTGTAATAGTAACTTGTTTTTAATTTGTATGCAATATGATATTTTTCTTGTTAGCTAATAACTAACATGTTATATTATACAATGACTGTATCCATTTGATGGTTAAACCAGTAGTGTATTTAGAAAATTCATTTGGGGAGGGGGACCCCAACACTTTTTTCAAGGGTTCCAAATTGATAAATACTTTCTTTGTTTGATGTGTCTTCCAATGCTTTCATCGAAATCTTCCAAAAATAATATAGAGAACAAAAAAATTAGTGACAAAAAACAAGCTTGATTAGATTATTAGTATGATCAGATCTACAGGGCAGGGGCGTATCTAGACCTCAGTCTTGGGGGGGGGGGTAGTGGGGCATGAAGTTGTGTGTGCTTTCACCATTTTTGTAATACCTTCGTGAAGGACGTTGATGCAACAGAAAAGGAAAATGTTAATAGTATTAAAATAAAAAAGAAGATATAAACAGCAAGTGAAAGGGAGATGAAATAAAAAAATCTATTGATGCATTAATCAATTTTAATTTTACGGAATACAAATAATATGTACCTAATACGTATCATCCGTGAACATTTTATTGGTACAGCATACAAAATAAAAGGATCATAAACACTCAACAGTCAGGTACCCTAGTAGCTATAACACGTACTCCATTTTTTTTAATTACTGTTTTAACTTTTCTAATCGGTGCAATTTTCGAAACAGGTAATTAATGAGTTAGGTAAATTTTTGTGAGAAGCTATACCACGTTGTACTTATAGGACATTCAACTGATTATGTAACAATGGGAATATATTAGATATTCATCACTGTAATAATGCAAAACAAACCCTTTTTTAATTTTGTTACTGCAAAAAGGATTTTTTCTGTGCGACAATTGCTTAAATAAATAAGTTAAATGAAATAAATCAAAGTTGAATCGAGTTTTTATTTTCGAAAATCTTGGAAGGGATAATTACCCCTGTTACCTCCCACCCCCCTTGTATACGCCTGTGACAATGACTATATCCATTTGATAAATAAATAAATAAACTGCTACTATTACTCCACCATGGATGGGCGTTAGTTTTGGCAGACCCTGTAGATGCCGGCAAGGTCGCTTCGCGCGCCAAACCAGACAACACCCGCGTTCGACCGTAGCGCCGCCTGGCGGCACGCGCCGGAACCTCCTCGGTGCCGAAAACCTGCTACGACATTCACCGAGTCCGCTCGCCAAAGCCGCCTTGATCGTTCTTCGAAATCGTCGTTTGGGTGACCACGCAGCAAGCAGGCGCGTCTCGCTCAGCAGGAACCCTCGCAGGAAATTTGTAGCAGGCGAGCAGGAAGCAACCAAGATGCCCAACTGTCCAAAGTGCGAGAAACCGGTGTATTTTGGTATGTCCATAGCTTTTTTTAACGGATAAATGTGAGATTTGGTTCGTGTTATAAGTGATTATAGCTGTGTGACATTTAGAAACCGGTATTTCTGATATTAAATGGAATCCTGATAGGTGCGGGCCGTGAACTACATCTCGAATTTCAATTTGCCTCTTTTTCAGGTTGATTCGGTGGTTTTTGGTATTCGTATTTTTCGTTCAAACACAAAACGTTTTATTAAACAGAAAATGCATTTATGTGAAATGTTTTTACTTTCCACACCAGTTGGTAGGTGAGGAGAGTCTTGTGATCGCTAAAATTTTCGAAATTATTATTATTATTATCCGACTTTTTGTTGACGGGCTGTGCCAAGTCAACACCCTGACTATTGATCGGAATTTAGGAAGGATCGCACAATATTACAGGTCTTTAGGATTACAGACTTTTGGAATGCTTTGTGTAAGTTTTCGTCCAGGCCTAGCTGTTGAAGGTGTTGTGTGAACGTGTCTGGTGTAAGGCCTGAGACCGACATAATGAGGGGGACATTATTATTATTATTTATATCAGAAAAAACTCATTTCCGTCGATCTGTCTATGTGTCAGTCTGTCTGTCTGTTGGCGTTTTTCTAGCCTCAAAATCTCAGTAACCGCCACATAGATTGTGATGAATTTTGGGTAGCTATATATGCTGTGGGGTCGTACTAGGAAATGCTGCTATAATTTTGCAAATCGATGCATGGGCGGCGGAGTAATTAGCAAAAAACAAAAAAATTCAAATATTCCTCAACTTCGTTTTTGAGGTGTCTGATCACTTTATAGCTTTTTTTGAGTGGGGGTGAAATTGAGGTGGTTGAGGTCTGAAAATTTTTTTGTGTTCATACTTGGTGCAAGATAGACCTAGCGGCACAATACACACGTTGTTAGATCCATCCGAACATTGCCTTGCCTATTACAGAAACCAAGGAACTTAAACTTTTCTGATGCATATAGACGAGTATTGCTTTAGACCGTTCTGTATTGTGTAACCTGGAAGTAATTGAATTGATTTTAATGAAATTTTGACATTGGTATTATTATCGTAGCGAGGATGAAGAACGCGTATGGTTTTGAGAAAGCGTGTGAGTGGCGGCGCAGCAATAGTAAAAAAACAAAAAAACATGGAACAGCTCAAATTACGTTTTTTGACGTTTTAGAGGGTCCCGACTCCCGATGATCTACTTTTTTGGAGGGGGTGAAGCTAGGGCGATTGGGGTGTGGGAGGGCTATAAAACTCCATTACGCTGAAAAAATTGACTTTGGCAATACTGTGAGCTTTTCAGATCTAAGAGGTATTAAAAAAATCATTTAGTGACTGGTAATTTTTTCTTTTTTGCAAATATCTCCACGAATACACCGCTTTCAGAGAATAAGCATATGCATTACCATCAAGTTATATGAATTCACATCATATCGCACCCCAGATTTCATCAATGTCGGCGAAGCGGTTACTGAGATTGCGCGCTTACAAAAAAAAAGGTGAAAACACTGACATACCAACAGTTTTCGTTACGTATTCATAAAAGGACGTCTAAAAAACCTCTTATTTGAATTGATGAATTTCGCACTCAGCTATGGTGTGGGTATAAAAATTAAAAAAAAATATTTTAATCATTAAAATTATAGGAAAAATTCGATAAAATTGCATCAGATTCTTAACGCTGCTCCTATAATCCGGAATAGTTTCTCCGGAAGATGCGGGGAGCTGAAAAGGAACCGACGATGGGCGTGATAAATAAACAGGTGCGCGCTACATTAGAAAGAAATGGAAACAGTCATGTTAGCGTGTCGACCGAAATTTGTAAAATTGACGAGGAAGGCGATTTGCAGATGTTTTTTATCCCAATTCCTGACGCACATGATGTTTAGAAGGAAATTGCCCCGAGTGATATTGAAGCACTTTTTCATTTTTGCTTCTGGGCTTTTCTAAAAAAATTACAAAGTTGACGAAGAAAATAGGCAACTTCAAGCGATCATATTTCATGTTCAATCAATTTTTTTTCAAAAAATGCTTCGATAGCCCCCTGTGTAATTTCCTTTTTAACTTCATGTAAAAATTTCATGCAAAAATATTGAAAACTAGAGCGTCAGGAATGGGGATGAAATCACTTGAAAATGACCGTTTATGCTCTCCGTAGGAGCCGCCTTAAGACTTAAAGTGTATAGCAACAAACACCTTATTATAAGAAGTACATGTAGCTAATAGGTACTCTTATTTATAATCTCTCTATGAATAATTATTCTATTTAATTAACTTACTTATCCTATCGCCATTGGACAAATCCTTGCTATGTTTTACTTTTTAATCCGATTTGCTAAAGCTTGTTTCTGAAATGTAAAACAAATGAAAGGATACAAAGTCAACACAAAATAACCTATTTTGAACAATTAAATGTTGTTTACTAATCTGAAAGAACCATGTAAGCACTTTGAAACGCAAAAAATGTTGGTCTATTTAAACACCGCTGTTTTCGATAAGTACTATACTAACAAAAACACACACGTATTGACGTATTTGCAGTTAAAATTTCATTCAGTCTAGGTAAAGGCTGAAAGATAACGTTTGAAATAAAATTTGCTACATTTCTCACTAGCTCAAAGGTTACCCAACGTTATCAATAAATAAGTCGTAAGAAAAACATTCCAAGATAAGTTTATCTGTATAAACCAATCACGATCAAAAAAATATAAATCCACTCTTGTTGGAATGAATTAGGATAAAGGTGAAAGAGTGTAGCTAATACGGTTTTATGGCATACCATAAAGAAGATAACTATATGAAGGTACTTTGGATCTTTTTTCGTTACATTCGTGTATTGAAAGGGATACCTGTATATGACAATAAATTATACAGGGTGAGTCAAGCTCAACGCCTCGGACTCTTGTGACCAAACGATACCATTTTTCGAAAAATCGACTTTGCAAGTGTATGTCGGTCGAGTTGGGCTACATTTTAAAAATAATTACTTACTAGGGTGTCTAATAAAAGCGTGACATATCAAAGTTATATTTTTTTAAATGGAACACTGTGTATATTATTGCATATTTAGATTCCTGGGTGCATTTTAGTGTGACTTTATGTATCACACATGGGACTTTAATCGAACCGTTTAGGTGCAAATCACAATTTTGGGTATAGGTAGATGTCAGAAAAAAATTGAATATTGCAGCTATTATAAATCGTAAAGGGCTGTGACTTTTCCGAGGCGTTGAGCTTGACTCACCCTGTATATGTGTATAAACAGTGGCGCATCGAGAATTTTGTATTGTATAGGAATGTTTTGGAAAAAAATAAATAAAGAAGAAAAATAGAAAAAATAAATACATAGTAAAAAATCATTGTTGCTTTTTCTTGGACGCCTCTTGTTACCAAAAAGTCGCGCCAATCATGTTGTAGATTAAAGAAACAGTAAAAAAGTGTCATTAATGTAACGTATGCCCCACATTTTGCGATTTGATTATTTTCGCATATTTTCGCTTTCCAATGAAGATTACATCCCCTAAATATTTTTACGCAAGAATCATCTTGTTGTAGAGTAGAGTAAGTGTGGATTTGAGGCAGGCTTTAAACTACAAAACATCCTCGCCACGCCACTGATACATTTTTCATAAGATGTGCATTCAAGCCCTATCCCACAAATGAAAAAGATTTATTGAATGTTCCAAGACCTCTCTTAATGTTTACCTTTCCCCCCAGCCCAGATTAAATACCTAGGTATTCGCCTCTGATTGAGGATATTTCATCCAATTTAAGCTTATATTGTGCTGATATGCCTTGCTACAAAATATTTATTAAAGCAGGCTAAGGTCGTAAGAGAAGAATATAAATAAATGAAGTGCAGTAAATAACGATACCAAAACAGTTGAAATTGAAGGAACCTTGACATTTCCGAATAAACAAAGTTGCCTCAGTATATAAACAAAATTAATGCACCTCACCTTACATAATATAGCTCTGGGTCAAGAATATTCTGACGCCCTTCAGAGACTTCTTCAGTTCCCAAAAGCAAGATTTTTATCAAAATGGGATATACAGTCTTGTGTCTAGATTGGAAAGGGTAATACTTGCTGAGGGTGATTATTTTCTTTAATAAATCTAAGTTTAACCCATTTATTGTGTAACTATTTCTTAAAGTTCAAAACCGCACGGACTTTTTTGGTTGCCTACAACTACTACAACGTTGTAATTTTTAATTAAAATCTAGTTTTAGTATTAGGAAACTAATGAAATATCTATAAATAATCTAGACATAGAATCTCACGCTTTTCTGTCCCAGAATTAAAACTATACCTGCTATATAGTTTTAATTCTGGGACAGAAAAGGAGCTAGCCAAAACGTTAGTAAAGAGTTTACATTTACGCAGGATGTAGTTTTAACTAAGATTCAAAAGTTACATTTCTCTAGAAATGATTAAGTCAGTCTTCTTTCTTTTGCCGTTTAACATTATATTAATTAGAATTGATTGTATGAAGGCATGTTTTACTTCCCTCACCGATAGGCGCGGGGAGTATTCTGATCGCGAAAATTTTCGATTTTGAGATAATACGTTTTTTGGGTGTTTTTGTGATGTCTACATAACGAAAATCCACGTCACTCATTTCCGTCGGTCTGTCTGTCTGTCCGTCTGTCTCTCCGTCTGTCGGTCTGTCTGTTCGCGTTTTTCTACTCTCGTAATCTCAGCAACCGCTGCATGGGTTGTGATGAAATTTGGGTAGCTATATGCTGTGAGGTCCTAGTAGGTAATGCTGTTATAATTTTGAAAATCGGTGCAGGGGCGGCGGAGTAATTAGCAAAAAACAAAAAAAAATATACCTCAAACTTCTTTTCTAGGCGTTTTAGGGTTTCCTGGTCGTTTTTTAATTTTTTTTGGGTGGGGGTGAAAATAGGGTGGTTAGGGGGTGGGGGGCTGTAAAACTCAAAAGTTTGTTCTATTCATAACAGGCTGTGAAAGAGAGACCTAGCGGCATAATAGACGTTTTTTAGGTCTATCCGAACATTGCCTTGGCTATTACAGAAATCAAGGGAATTTTCTGATGTATTATACATAGAGTAGGTATTGCTTTAGATCGTTCTGAATTTAGTAACATGGAAATTATGAAATTGATTTTAATGAAATTCAGACACAGTATTATTACCGTGGCGAGGATGAAAAATGCGTATGGTTTTCAAAAATTGTGTCAGTGGCGGCGCAGCAATAATATAAAAACTAAAAATATAAAAATAGCTCAGACTTCGTTTTTAAGCAATTTGGGGGTTCCTGATTGTTTCATTTCGTCCAGTTGAAGCTCGCAGAATAAAAATTGTGTCGTTTTAGTTCCCACGGAGAGACTTAGGAAACTATTTACTAGTTTTTGTGTTGGATGTTTTTTGAACGATTATTGGGCTGCAAGGGATCTCAGACTATGGCTTCATGCAAAGGGATAATACTAAAATGATATCACTGTTATGTGTTAGTTATACTTTTTTTGTTAACCGAAACTAGATTGCGATACTTTAATCAGAAAGCTAGAACCGCACTTCTGTTAAAAATGATGAATGTGCTAGACTAACATAACGAGTCTAAAAATGGCGAAAATTCAATTATTGTTAATCCTGATGACCCTGATCATGATCCGCCACTGTCGTCTAGTAAAACTAGCGTATCATTGATACTGAAAGCGTCTGTGCGTGTTTACACGAACAATACGTATAATTTTCAAAGTGCTCTCCAATTCTCAATTGTTAAAATAATAATAATAATAATATAATAATAATAGATACGATATTCTATACCATGATCGTCTAATTTTGGCGGTGACAAAATCAGGATTGAACATTGAAGTCATCCTTTGTGTGAATCATTCTCGTTCTATGTATGGTACCATTTAAAAATAATAATTATTATTCGCCTTTTGATACATCATTTTGTGATGATTGTAATGTCAAGGTTGAATTTTCTCTGAGTATAAAGTTTACCAGTAGAGTTTTTTTTTCTTTCCATGCGTGTTTATTTGCTTTTCCACCAGAAATTTTCAACGAGAACATCCCCCCATTTTAACAGATAGCTGTAAACTAAGACACTCCTACTAAAAAAAAAATAGTTCTGGTTGGAATCATTATGCACTTCAAGCGTGTCTTTCAAAGAATAGTAGTACGAGTACTTCCTGTACGACCTTAAGGTAAACAAATTATGTACCTATGGTACCGTCTCTTGAATAAGTCCGTTAAACTAACAAGAGCACCTCATCAGTATGCGTAAAGTGAGCTCTACCAGGAAGCACAAAATGAGGTAATATTTTCCTGCTGAATTTGTAATTGCGGTGGAAAATTCCTGATATCCAGTAGGCTTCTAACCGCATTCAATCATCTTATTGTCATCCTAACAAATTAAATGATTTATAAGCTCTAAACAGAGTTTCATAGAATCACTGTCTTGAAGTGAATCCGCAAAAGTCGAAGGCTATTTGATTTGCTAGGAAAAAACAACTAGAAATGATGTAACAGACTGTATAAGATTGAATACAGATGTAGTACCTGTACCTTTAGTGAATAGTGCGTTAAAATTTAGGAATTGTTCCATGTTTCAGATTTTAGGGACACGAATCAAATAAATTAAGTTAAAATTAATTAATTCTCAAAAAAGGTACCACATTATCCATTGGAAAACACCTCTTTGAGATTTCTGTTGTATCTGCTTTATACAGGGTGTTAATCAAGTATGTTAACAAGCTTTAACCACGAATAGTACTCCGAAAAATAGAAAGAAATGTCATATGAACATGGGTCCGGAAATGCTTCCTAAGGGAGCTACGCCCCTTTGCATGGGGCACCGCGAAGACGGTTTTCCCTCGATATTCTCGAAACCATTCATAAAAAGATTACGAAATTAGGTACGTTGGGTAAAATTTTCACGCTGAATCTGATTCTAAATTTAGAATTTCATAATTTTAATCAGAGGCGTATCATACGGGAGGAGTTAAGGGTAAAAATAACCCCATTTTCTAAATGGTAATTTTTTTGACATTTTGATTTTAGAATATGATATTTCAGAGATTTGTGGTTTCTTGGTACATCTCGATAGGGCTAACCGTTTTCGAGAAATATGCAAATTATTGAATACAATAGCCTGCATCGATTCAATAATTTGCATTTTTCTCGAAAATGGTTAACCCTATCGAGATGTACCGAGAGACCATTTTTACGTAGAAATCTCTGAAATACCATATTCTAAAATCAAAATGTCAAAAATTGCCATTTAGAAAATGGGGTTATTTTTACCCTTAACTCCTCCCGTATGATACGCCTCTGATTAAAATTATGAAATTCTGAATTCAAAATCAGATTCAGCGTCAAAAGTTTACACATCGTACCTAATTTCGTAATTTTGTTATGAATGGTTTCGAGAATATCGAGGGAAAACCGTCTTCAGGGTGCCCCATGCAAAGGGGCGTAGCTCCCTTAGGAAGCATTTCTGGACCCATGTTCATATGACATTTTCTTTCTATTTTTCGGAGTACTATTCGTGGTTAAAGTTTCTTAGCATACTTAATTAACACCCTGTATATCATTCATGCTTAACAAAATTTGACCCTAACAGAATTCAACTTACAGAACTCATGTGCTGTAGGTTGCTATGTGGTGTAGAGAGAGGACATCCGATTTCATACAAAATCAAATAAATTGGCTGGCTCCGTATGTCACAGAGACGGATGCATCATTGTCTTGCATGTGCTTTTCCATAAGATAGTAATTGAAAAAACACCGTCTTATCTTTATGATAAGGCAGTCTTCAGTCTGATTTGCACAATGTTAACGGACATATTCACAGTGGCGATAATATGGAGAAACTTGTAGTTCAGGGTCATGCCCCGAGTGGGCGGCGCCGTGGCCGTGTCCTTACACCCTACACGCTGGGTCGATACGACGAAACAGTTGCTGGATATGAGTATCAAGAGCGCCACTGAACTGACAATAAGTCGCGAACGATGGCGAGCTATAGTTTTCAGAACTATTGATAATATTCGTGTCGGCAATACTCTAGCTCCGACTTAATCCATTTTACGAGTTCACAACATGTCTGTTAAGACATATGATGATGATGAACTACTGCTCTCCAAAACCAAACTGTAAGGCTGATTCATTACAGCTATAAAAATTCACAGCATAGAAAATGCATGACTGGAATGACTGGATGCGATTTGTTTAGTCCGATCTGCTATAAAAAACGTACTTCTTCAGTTTTTTTAAACCATTATTTATTTAATTATTGTACCGCACACTCTATTTACTGGTTCTTTTTTTACTTACAGCGGAACGCAAGTTCTCCCTTGGCAAAGACTGGCATTCGGCGTGTCTTAGGTGCGAAAAATGCAACAAAACGCTGGCACCAGGTTCTCATGCTGAGCACGAGGGCAAACCCTACTGCCACCAACCCTGCTACTCAGCCCTTTATGGCCCTGGGGGCTACGGTAGGGGAGGAGCCGAAAGTTACGTCTACAAGAAGTGATTTTTGACACTTGGCGAGAGCTTTAGGTTAACCCGAATGGATGAAAACACCAAGAGAATGGAACTTTTTTGTAAAATTTGGGCTGCCCAAAATTTGGTTCTTTTTTCTAAATGTGATTCAAGCGATTTTATTCGGATAGGGAATTAATTTTCCCTGATTTATATTATATAATACTGTTTAAAAGTTCTGGGCATATGCACAAATTTTCGTCATTTGTCTATCGTATGTCAAAATCCTCAGTTTTCGGAAATGTCTACAGTTTGATTGTAGATTCTTTTCTACCAATATCCTCTTATCATCAGAGAAACTATCAAATAATTGTGGATGTGTAAATGATGTTTTAATATTACAGCTATGTTTCACTGTAGCATATCCTAAGTGTAAAAACCAAGAAATTGGTTTGAATAGAATATGCTCATTTTTTTTTGGCTATTTCGTACTCAATCAGTGTTGTACCAGACAATCTGAACTATCACAGAATTTGTGCAAAACATTGTTTAAGAAACTGTGTGGCCTAAAACAGGTTTTTGTCTATTTGGAAGAATAGCATTTTGATTCAATATTCGCTACAATTTCAACGATATAACTTGAAAAGTAATTGTTAGTACAGTTGTTATAAAAATATGTTTTCGTTCCAATAACTTATAGAATATGTGTTTGTATAGGTGCATTTAAAAGGTTGACACAAAGACTTCATATCAAAATGATGAGTAATCTACACACAGACACTATTCTTCACCCGTGGTCTTTGTATTTTACCTACTGAGTTTCTCTGTTCTTTTGTCTATTGTTATTCTGCCAATGAATTTGTAGTAAACATTGATGTTGTACATTCTACTGTACTTTAAATGCACTCCGCCTATGAATTAGAAAGTTTTCTAGTACTAAGGGACTAAATCCTGTACTTTTTTGTTTAGTTCTAACAGATGTATTATAAATTGTTCTTTTTCCATTCGGGTTAATTGTTAATTGTTCCAAAACAGAAAAGAATTTATGTGGTGTTAGGTATTTAAGAGTATATAGTATTATTTGTATGTACAAAGACAGTACAACATTCCATTTTTTATTTATGTATGATGAAGCAAATATACGCTGATTTATTTGTTAATTCGTCTTCATTATTTCTACTATTTATTATTTTTTGTTGTAATCATCGTAACAGAACCATAATTATTCTATTGATATACCGAGTCAGAAATGTTTATTAAATTGTACAAGAAATTCTGGCTGTGATACTGAACCATGTTATTCAGTTTGAGCTGCCTGAGGCTTGAGATTTTCTCTAAAACTTGGCCACATTCATGATTTGAAAAGTTTGTACTTTGTTTCTAGTTGATTCATGTACCCGTGCTTGATAAAAAAACGAGTGATAAACTAGACAAACCAATTGGTTCAGGTAGCTTTATACACCACAATAATTATACATGTGATATATAGAATTTTTCTCTGAATTCATAAAGTTTAATATGTTTTTTAATAAGAATATATGTTTTTTTATTCTTAATAGAAATTTACATTTTTAGGGTTGTGCTTAAGTTGCGATTACCTGAATATGACGGATACAAGTATATGCCCCTGAGGAATACATATGATATAATGATATTCGTCAAAGAAAACGTTCTAAAGATTTATGCAATTTTTTCCACCACAAAGAATGAGGTATAAAAAATTGTGGCTACTTCACCCAATAGCTTAAAATATGAGTTCTTTTATTCTAGCTGCATAATGTTGAGATTATTTAGGATTTATCGGGTATTTGTCGCATTATTCACGTTGTAATTTAGTGTTTTTCCACCGTTGTTAATCTGCTAGATAAGCTAAACGAGTTTTCGAGGAGTTACTTGTAATGAATCACTCTGGACTCTGGTATATTACGTATACAGTTAGCAAATGTCCAGTATTTCATATTTTATTAGTCTCACATTACTTATGATATTGTATTACAGAGTAGAGTACGTCATTCTTTCCACACGTTGGTATTTTGTAAAGTTTGTAACCGAAATCCGTGTAATATTTGAGTTGGGATCAACCCAAAGATAAAACTTAATAGAAATCATTCATGGTTCACCAAATAGATAAAATCGCCGAAACACTTCTGTGTCTGCGTACTATTTTTACAAGCCGCTCACGCAAAAAAAGATGATTTGCAAATTGTTCAGTTCATTTAGTCATAATTATACTGAGGTTAAAAGATAGACCTTGAATGTTTTGCCACTGTACTGTACGATGGTGCCTAAACACTGAAAAAACGCTTACAACAAATATGTAAATTTTGTGGTATGCTTCAGATCAGCGACTCACTTGGAAGACGATTGTGATTCAGATATATACAGGGTGAAAAAAAAATTAAGAAACGTTTTTACCTTTACATGCTAGTCAGGCTCTTAGCGAATGATCAAGGTGTGTTTGCGATTACTGGTTTGAAATTTGATTTATTATCTTAATTATCGAATAAACTGCTTTTATTTACAAAATATATACCAAAGTCGTAACACTGAACGTAAACACAAATGACAGCCAAATGCCAAAATGTCAATCGGCAAAATAGCCCTATCAACAGTTGGCAAATACTAATGAGAGGAATTTTCGAATTCACAATAGTCAAAGAAAAATATGCATACTTTCTAGTGAGTAGTTATATTACTATAATTTCATCTAGTTTGGTTTTCATCTATGTGTCTGACTGTTTAACACGCTTTTTTGTATGTAAATTTTGGCAAAAAAACTAGTTTTTTAAACAAAGGACATCCCAGGATTCTTAATGAAATTATAATTTAGTGATTTAGTCCTATTCGCCGATTTTTTAACCTCCAGTGAGTAGAACTAAAGTTTACAAGGGCCCACAGCTCAAAAGCTCACGGATTCCAAATGATTTCTCTAACTTTAATTTTTAGGCGAGTTCATCATTGCTCCAAAAAAATTTTTGTTCACATAGCTATAAAACACCCTCTGAATAAAAAAAACTGTGTTGGAAAAAATGTATATATTACAAAAATATAAAATTAAAATTACAAATAGCTCTACGATAAAATTGAGTATATGTATCACTTAAACCTTGGGTTATCATTTCTTGTCTTTGGATGAGACGGAAACCTTGCTTCGCTGCAACTTCGGAAGGCTCTTTTGACTCTGATTCGAGCGCTGACTGACTTGGGATTTGTTTGACTTCTGCGACGCATTCGATCTTACCGATTCACAACACCCCTTGCTGCTTCCTCCAGATCTAGAGGATTCTGTCGAGCATCTGCAGCATTCACAATCTTCGGGATGCTTCGGTTGAGGCTCGCCAGCATCTTAAAATATAACAATAATATGAAATTGTGGAATATTTAACGACGATCTGGCAAGGATCATCAATATCGGTGATTGAAGTATCTCATACACCATTTCTTAAAAAAAGTGATGTAGGTTGTTTAACTGGCACCTTCACCATTATTATATTACTCTTAAGGCCGATTTTATCAACATGCATATTTAACAAAGAATTTAACAAAGCTTTTCTATTGGATGTTATTTAGCAAAAGCTTTCTATTGGGTATTGAGGGCTATGTTAATAAGTATCATCCAATAGTATATCAGCAATATTGAAAACAACACGTCAAAGCTGGATGACACTTTTGTCAAAGATATTTTAGAAATTCATGGATCAAAATCATAGCAGGATATCAGAACAAAGCGATTGATTTGCAAATTAATGCCACATTTTCCATGTTTACATTATAATTATTGTAAAATTACTAATTGCCAACTGGGATAATTTGTGATAAAAGTAGTAGGTATCTATATCAATCACAGCAACTACCTACCTTATTTAATAATTAAAAATCCCACGTCCGTCATCAGATGGATTATATGAAAATACATACTTTTATCAAGAATCAATCTTTCATGTACTGGATGTATGTTTGTTATAGATCTTTTTATAGAAGTATTCACAGGTGCATTGTGCATCAAATAGGGCTATACTTAATTTTGATTATAAAATGGCAAGCTTTGGCGTTCTGGATAGGCAACCAGTAATGCACATGCGTTTTGGAAGTAGCTGTAACCTTTGAAATGTAACAAAATGCTATTTTTACCTCTTTTTACTATAAAACAAAGATATATCGCAGGTATTCATAATTATTATCGATAGTAAATTATTGTTTTATCCAAATAATGCAATGTGTGAATTTCTTGTCATCATAGCATTTAATACAGCATGAAACCAGCGATCAAATGGAAATGGAATCTGGAATCTGATTGGTTGAAATTAGCAATTGCTAAACTTTTGATCAAACAAGAAAATGCAATTTTTCACCGATTTGGGATGGAAAATCAGACTGGAAAAGATGCTAGATGATTTACAATGCTCGATTGTATATAAAGTATGTCATTTTTGAGCTTTTTGAGGTCAACTTCAAGAGAAATCAATAATTTTCAGAGTACTTTGACAGATGCATGTTCTTGAAAGGGCTGCTCTGATTGGTCAAAGTCTTTGTTAAAATCTGCATGTTGATAAAATCGGGCCTTCAAGTATTTAGTTCTGGCCATCCTGATCAGGATAAGCAGACAAATTATTGAATTGACTATATGAGAATGAAAAAGGCCTAAGTCCAACAGGAAGAATTCAGGAAAACTAACAATCAATTTTTGGCTTCCATATTTTTTTTGCTGCCACTGTTCCAGTTACTACAGAAAGGTCATGCAACAGGTAATATTCCAAAAGACTGGCTTACCTCCATATTTATTTCTCTCCCTAAAAAATTTAAAGCCAAGACATGTGATGAGTTGCGACTGATAAGCTTGATGAGCCAAGTGTTTAAGACCCTACTTAAAATTATAGAAGCTCCAATCTACCACAAATGTGAAGCCGATCAAAGTGATACACAATTTGGATTTCGCGAAGGATTTGGAACAAGGGAAGCGCTAGCCAGTTTATCAATCCTCTTCCAGAAATGTCGAGACATAAGGAAAGATGTATATGACTGTTTCATAGACTACGACAAAGCTTTCCATCGAGTTGATCACACCGTCCTTATGACATTACTACAGAAAAAAGGTTTAAACAAACAAGACATCGAGTTCATTGGAAAGCTCTATTGGAACCAAGAAGCAGCGGTGAGATATGGACAAGCAACATCAGAACCGGTGTGTATAGAAAAAGGGGTACGACAGGGTTGTGTTTTGTCGCCAATACTATTTAATATGTACTCTGAGCACATATTCAACCAAGCAATAGGCGATGATGAAGACGGCATAAAAATTAACGGCAGGATATTGAACAACATACGTTATGCAGACGACACGGTTATCATTGCGGACAGTCCAGAGGCCCTTCAACGCCTAATCAACAAAGTTGTAGAGGTAGGAGATCAACCAGGCATGAAAATTAATGTCACAAAAACTAAAGTAATGGCGATAACAAGATCTCCAAACCCACAACTGGACATAAACATATATGACACCGCAATAGAGAAAGTTGAGAAATTCAAATATCTTGGCAGCTGCATAACGACAAATGTAGACCCTGACGTTGAAGTAAGATCACGCATAGAACAAGCCAGAGCCACGTTCCTAAAGATGAAAAACCTATTATGTAACCCAACCTTGAACTTAAACCTAAGATACCGTTTTGTAAAGGCATATCTGCACTCAGTTCTCTTGTATGGAATAGAAACATGGACATTAACAGTGGATACCATGAACAGACTCGAAGCTTTTGAAATGTGGACCTTCCGTAGGTTATTAAAAATATCATGGACTCAACACATATCTAACGATGAAGCGGTTAGACGTATGAGAAGGGAAAGAGAGTTACTTACTACAATAAAACGAAGAAAGACCGCTTATCTGGGCCACATATACCGGAACAACAAGTATGATATACTAAAATTAATAATAGAAGGAAAAATCGAAGGCAAACGTAGTCCTGGTCGCAGACAACATTCATGGTTAAAAAACATACGCGATCGGATTGGTATGAACCTTCATTAAATGGAGATGGCACCTGAAGAAGATATTTTTTTTATTTATCATATATTCTCTAACATCAAATATATGATATTTTATATACCAAAACTGAAAGGATACGCCATCAAATGTTCACAAAATACTACAAAAAAAAAATATAACAAAGTATGGACTTGGGGCACATTTTATTCTCATCTAATCAATTGTTTTAGTGTCACCTGTTCTTGATAAGTGTACAAAGTTTAAATTAAATATGTCCGTTTAAAGAGGGTCAAAATCGAGTCCACACAAGTCGGTTACAAACATACAAACAAACATACAAGTGAAGCTAGTAATCGTTAAAAAGCATATCTAATAAATTATTACATTACAGTAATGGTCGTGGATACAATAAACTAACTATCCGTCCTTACCTTAAGGCGGACGAGCTAGCAAGACTAGGCTCGACTGCCTCGACTGCTCTATACATTGGAGCAGAACCCGCCCTGGGGGTGCCTAAAAGCACAATCAGACACCAGGTCGCAGAATGGATCAAACATCAGCACAAGGAGCAGTGGAATTTGCTGCTGGGATGTGTTCATGAAAAAACATTAATGAATGAGGAATTTACAAGGATCTTGGACACAACCAAATCGCAGAATATGTGGGGCATACCATAGTGGATGCTAGAGAGGACCACATAACTCCGAAATATATCGTCAACAAGAAATTCGAGACTACAATTAGAGATCGATAACTCTGTGAAATAAACAACCTGCATCGGGAAATAGTCTGGTACACAGATGGATCCAAGACCGAGCAAGACACAGGAGCGAGAATCTTTGGAAGAGGAACTAGACAGAGTATTCCGCTGGGAAAATACGACGCTTCGATATTTCAGTCAGAGGTGTACGCCATCCTGCATTCTGCAAGGACAAATAATGAGCGATCATACAGAAACAAGAGGATCGCAATACTTACAGACAGTCAGGCTACAGTTAGGGCACTAGAAGGGCCCAAAGTTACGTGTGTTCTAGTCTGGGCACGTCTACAGGAACTGGAAGGGCTGGCAGAACACAACAAAGTAACTTTGGAGTGAGTGCCAGGACACTCAGGTATAAGAGGCAATGAAAGGGCGGACGAGCTAGCAAGACTAGGCTCGACTGCTCTATACATTGGAGCAGAACCCTCCTTGACGGTACCTAAAAGCACAATCAGACACCACGTCGTAGAATGGATGAAACGTCAGCACAACGAGTAGTGGAGCTTGTTGTTACTTGTTGTTGGTGTTCATGGAAAAACATTCATTAAAGCTCCATGCAAGAAAACAGCTGAAACACTGATCTCCTTGAGTAGGAATCAGCTCCGAATAACGACGGGTCTCCTCACGGGACATTGTGGTCTGAAGGAACACCTGAATAAAGTGGGACTCTACAATGGAGACCTCAACTGCAGACTGTGTGGTAGAGAGACTGAGTGAGCCCTACATGTGCTCTGTGAGTGCGAAGCGCTAGATCACAAGAGACAACGCTCTTTGGGAAGACCATGCTAGAACCAATGGAGTACAGCTCAGCACCAGGACCAGTAGGAAAACTGCATAAACTTATGCAGGGATCTAGATTGCTGGAGTGGATACTGTAAACGAGAGGAGTTATAATACAATAAACCTTAAGGGGGACAGTACAGTCGGACGGCTCCTGGAAAAAAATCCGTCCTTACCACTTCTTTGGCTTCTCACACTAGGCAGGTCTCTGATATCTTCTTCGTCCCTGGCAGACGGGGGTTTTTCTTCCACGGCTTTTTCCTCTTTGGGCTTCTCCTCCACCTTCTGTTCATCTCTGGGACATTCCCACACGAAGATGCCACCGGCTGCGTCGCATGTCACCAGGAATTTGTCATCGGCGCTGAACCTCGCAGCTGTGATCACTGCCGCGTGGCCAAGACCTATGTGGGTCGCCGTTCCTTGAAAAAAAATACCACAAAGTCAAGCAATGCTAAAAACTCCCACAAAAATAGCCAAATTTCAAACAATGAAAAAAATATACAGGGTGTTAATTAAGTATGTTAACAAACTTTAACCACGAATAGTACTCCGAAAAATAGAAAGAAAATGTCATATGAACATGGGTCCGGAAATGCTTCCTAAGGGAGCTACGCTCCTTTGCATGGGGCACCCTGAAGACGGTTTTCCCTCGATATTCTCGAAACCATTCATAACAAAATTACGAAATTAGGTACGATGGGTAAACTTTTGACGCTGAATCTGATCCTGAATTCAGAATTTCATAATGTTAATCAGAGGCGTATCATACGGGAGAAGTTAAGGGTAAAAATAACCCCATTTTCTAAATGGTGATTTTTTGACATTTCGATTTTAGAATGTGGTATTTCAGGTATTTCTACGTAAAAATGGTCTCCCGGTAGGGCTAATCGTTTTCGAGAAAAATGCATTTATTTACTGCATCGATTCAATAATTTGCATTTTTCTCGAAAACGGTTAGCCCTATCGAGATATACCGAGAGACCATTTTTATGTAAAAATCTCTGAAATACTATATTCTAAAATCAAAGTGTCAAAAAATTACCATTTAGAAAATGGGGTTATTTTTACCCTCAACTCCTCCCGTATGATACGCCTCTGATTAAAATTATGAAATTCTGAATTCAGAATCAGATTCAGCCTCAAAATTTTACCCATCGTACCTAATTTCGTAATTTTGTTATGAATGGTTTCGAGAATATCGAGGGAAAACCGTCTTCAGGGTGCCCCATGCAAAGGAGCGTAGCTCCCTTAGGAAGCAATTCCGGACCCATGTTCATATGACATTTTCTTTCTATTTTTCGGAGTACTATTCGTGGTTAAAGTTTGTTAACATACTTAATTAACACCCCTGTATATCAAAAAGATTTAAATCATAAATCACAAATCATTTTAATTTTGAAAAAGTATTTAAATCTTAAATCCTTTTGAGGGTAGAAATTGATTCAAATAAAAAATCATAATATTATTTTAACCATTCTTGTCTTGACTTAAATCCTTTTTTATGATTTAAATGGTTTTTTGGGATGTAAGTAATTTTTATGATTTAAATCGTTAATGATTTAAAATCCTTTGTCAGACACCATTCCCTACTAGTCCTACTACACAAGCTTGAGAATAAATTAAACTGAAAACATTTAAATCGTTATTCTACAAACAAGTTTGGTGAAATAATATACAAAATATGAATAGTTAGAAACACCATTTGTAAAAAATATGTCAGGTAACACTGTGGTAACAGGTAACAGATAAGTAACAAACTTCGTATTGAGTAAGTAAATACGTACTATCTATTCACTAAAATGATTTTGAATCGTTAAGAGATTTAAATCAAAAGGTATTTTAAATAATTAGCAAATGAGTTTAAATAAAAAAGAAATGATTTAAAATCATCGGTAAAGTTTAGGCTCAGGCTGCGAAGTTATAGGTTTGCTGTTGTTTTTTAACTATTTTAAACATAATCATTTAGTCAACCACAGATAACATGAAGTGATGAGACGCCAAAAATCAACATCAGTAAGTAAGTACAAGATATATTAGCCAAAAATGATGCAGTAAAATGAAAGTAGTAGTTGAACCTTCCTGATATTTCCATCACCATTTACTCAGTGACAAACAATATGAAGTGAGGCACCTAAAATCACCATCACTAAAAAAGACAAGATGTACTAGTCAAAAAACAATCATAAAAATAAAGTAGAAGCTGTAGGTACCTTCTTGATATTTCCACAACTTTACTAATTGGTCATTTCCTCCAGACAATATTCTGTCACCATCGTGGGATATGTCAAGACAGTTGATGGTTCCACAACTCGAACCTTCGAGTTCTCTTACTAGACTTCCATCTAGGACTTCCCAGTACGCAATCTTTCTGTCTGATCCGCCTGAAAATATTAGAAACACGAAGATATATCAGTATATAATGTATAACGAGACTGAAGACTGAAAAAAGAAATGGAAAAGCCATAGCATCCTGAAAGATACAAACCTGTGATAATCTGCACTGCAGTGGGATAGTACTTGACGCACATGAACAAAGTTTTGGCGAACAAAATTTGCCTGCGACATTTTCTTTCCAGATCCCAAATGATGCAGGTACCATCAGTACTAGCGCTGGCTGCTTCGTTGTCCCATTTGTTTATGTCGATGGCAGAAACTGGGCCTCTATGTTCCTTCAGGGTGCAGACCAGCGTTTGGCGGAATGGGGTCACCTCCCAAAGCCTGTAAGGAGGAACGTTGTAGTCAGCACAAGTAAAGATGACTAGCTGTTAAATTCAATGGCACCCCAAACCAACCGCATACTGGAGATCATGTCGTCTAACGTGTTGGCGTCCGTCGTGTGCCTCCAGACAAAACCTGGACACCGTTCTGAGAAGGTTAACTGCGTATACTGGGACTGTGCCCTTCTAGTGGACAAGTATAGAGTTTTTTTGGAGGTGCCCTGTAGGTAAATAGTTGGGAATGGACGCCCAGCTTTAGACACGCTTATCATATAAACTTCAATACTGTGGTGATCCGGAACGCGCTCCTGGCTGCCATACGTTAGAACGCACCTTTAGCTGTCAGGAGTCCGAAGTTTGACATTGACGGCAGTGAAAGATGATAGAAGCGATCCAAATTTGTTAATTGTTATAATATAAGTGTATGAGTGTAGTCATTCGATGAAGTTCAGTTAAGTAATTTATTTCATTATTACTACATCCTACATTGTTCAGATATTTTGATATTTGTCAGATCATGAGTGACTTTTCATAGAGTAAATAGTTCCATGTTCATTTTCAATCTGTGACTCAAAGCTACAGTTCTGTGATGCTTTTGGGTTTTATCACTTGAATTAAGTAGTGGGTCGTGGTAATGGTTGTCATGGTTTTGTTTATTGATTACGAGAGGGGATTGTTTTTGGAAAAACGTAACAAGCGGGAGACCAAAATTTCAACAAAAGAGTTTTTGAGTCTTTTTCATGAATATCTGCAGGTATGTTGTCTTTTCAGTTTGTATTATTAACTAATGTGGACTGGCTACGATATTTAGGGCCGGTTGTACAAATGCGGGTTTAACACGGGCTTTGTTAAGCCTAAGCTTAGCTAAGCTCAGGCTTAAAGTCAACACTCGTTGTACAATCGTCGGCTTAGTTAAACCTGGTTCATAATAAAATCCACTACAGTTGGCATCAATGAAGCAACACGTACTGACATAAATCATCTGAAAAATTACCTTTTTTGGTTAGGCACTTATGACAGTTTGTCAAATTTCGGCAACGACCGTTTCTGTCTCTGTTCTTTAATTTGCTCTCTTTGTTAAATTAGACACAAATCTTTCAAAAAATATGACCTAATAAAGTGACAAGCAGTTTGAAGGTTCCTCCTTGACATATCATGTCACTTGTATGAGGTTAGGTTTAAACCTTCGTTAAGCTTCGTAAGCTCGTGTTAAGCTTGGAGTGGGGGGCTAAGCCAGCTTTGTACAACGGACGTTTTGCAACTGATGTGGTTTAACGTCGCCTTACCTTAAGCCGAAGCTTGTACAACCGGGCTTTACCACCTTACCATCGGCAGAATTCCTTCTGTCTGCTCGGGCCTTAGAGTGTTTGACAAAGTATACTATACCTCCGGGTTTTGAAAACGACTTTATATGGTGTTGGGTCTCTGATTTACGTCTACTCTAGGTATAAGGTCCTGGGGATTGCAGGCTGATGGTGAACAGAGACAACTCTGTCTTATTTAGGTGTATCTATTCCAACCTTTACTGATCCTCTTTGTGTATATACGATATTTATTTTGTGGTTGTGGAAGCCAAGGTGACTGTCCCCGGGACGACCTAATCACTTACCGAAGGTGGAAGTGGGTTTGACTCACGCATTCACGAACCATACGATTCCTCTAACCAGCCCTTTTATATGTTGTTTATTGTTTATATTTATTTATTGATATACTTATGTGCTTAGATACCATGCTTGCTATGCTGTTATGCTTGCTATGCTGCTATGCTTGCGATGATATGCTTATATTTTATATACCCTATCTCATTTACATCCTTTATTTACTCCTTTATGTGTTGGTTATTTTTATTTATTTATATATGCTGATATTTTACATTTTTCCACATTCTATACACATTTCTCTCCCTGACGTTGAACAGAGATCCAGCCAACCATGTATTAATATTATTATTTATCATTTAGACTGTGGATGTTTATAACCATTTCATTATTATACAATATCAATAACAAGAGCCAGTTTACCATTATTATTAAGACATTTTTGAATCGTATATTTCAACATATCAATATAAATACTCCACCAGTAAAATATATGAAATACAAAGCACTCATGATTTGATAAATACAAGAATCAAGTAATAAAACCATACCATAAACACTCAGCACTCATGATTAATAAATAATACAAAACAAATGTTAAGAAACAAGTAATAAAAAAACAATATCATAACATTTCTGTGTTTTGATTTCATTCTCTCCGAGTTGGTACACACGCATGCTAAAAGAATCAGGTTACCACAGGCACACATACAACATTGGGTTCTAAATTCCACCACTAGACGTCTTGATCACTTTGGCTATTTCAAAATTTGGTATCGGTTTTGACAGTGACCAGTTGCTCACTACAATACTTACCTGATCTGTCCCTCGCAGCCCCCGGTGACGAGGTTGCGACCGTGGGAGGTGATCGCTAGTGCGGACACGCCCTTGTTGTGGGCGTTGAGGATGGCGTAGATCAGCCTGCCCGTGAGGGGCGTGAAGGACCGGATGACGCCGTCGTTCCAGCCGGTCAGGATCGACTTGCCGTCCCTGGCGAACACCACGCTCGAACAGGAGAAGTTCTCCACGCGGATGCGCAACAGCTCCTGCGCCGAGCTGCTCTCCCAGATGCGCACGCTGTTCTTGCTCGCCGTAGCGAACACCTCGCTGAAGTTGCTGCAACAGAAACATATACAGGGTGTTCCGGTGATCTAGAGTAGGTAAGATAATAAGATAATAATGCTTTTATTTTCCTGCAAAGAACAAGTAAAGCAGTTTAAGATGGCTTATTAGAAGTACAGGAAAAACCTCAAGCGTGAGTTCACAACGAGGTGCTCTTCCACTCACTCTTGCTAAACATTAAAAAGTAAACAAAGAGTATGACATCACTTAACCTAACCTACAGACTAAAGACGAGACGGTGGGTCACCGAATAACTATTGCTAATTACTGCACAAATCATTCTAAGGTTGTAGGGCCAGAAGACAATCAAATACATATTTCTTAAATCTAGGTACACTATAACTCTTAAATCTAGAAGGGACAGAATTATAAAGGGAATATATGCAAAAAGTAAAACATCTTTCGAACAACGCTGTTTTGTGGCGTGGAGCTGCAATTAAATCTTTGTTCCTGGTATTGAGACAGTGTACATTGGAATTGAAAGATATTTTGTTATACAGATAGTGGGGGGTCTTCGATAACAGGATTTTATGGAACATGCACAGTGAGAAATACTTAAATCTATTTGCCATTGATAGCCATCTTAATTCTCTTAACTTACGAGAAACGTGGTCATACTTCATGATTCCATATATAAAACGAATACAAGAATTTTGAACACGTTGTATGCGGTCCAAGCATTCCCTATCTAAACATGGTGCATATAGAGTAGAACAAAAGTTGAACTGTGATAAAACCAACGACTGACATAAGGATTTCTTTGTTGGTATAGATAAATATTCTCTATGGGGATAGAGCAACCTAAGGGCTGCATATGCTCTCTGAATGCTGACAGAAATATGGTCACGGAATCTCAAGCCGTCACCTATGATCAAACCTAACTTTTTTGCCTTATCAACAGTACTTATGCTATCATCTTTGACTTTAATTTGAAGCTGGGATTGTAAAACACAAGGTAACACAAGAAAATAAGAAAAAAATGTAGTCAAGTTGATAGACTCAGTCCTTCCCACACATTCTGATGATACCAGTTTTATTATTTTCCCACAGCATGAAACTTTAGTCTAGATGCTCCTGCAATCAAATCATCGCTCGCCCGACCGCAAAAAAGTGTTTTATTCTACTAGGTGCTTCTTTCGCAGGTCAATGGACAATATATCATGAATACAACAAATTTTTGGACTTTACAAACCCCCACCCCCGAACCACGCCAATTTCACCCCCAACCAAAAAAATTTTTAAAGTGATCAGGAACCCCTAAAAGGTCTAAAACGAAGTTTGAGGTGTTTTTTTTATAATTTTATTTTTTTTATTATTGCCGCGCCGCCACTGAAATGATTTCTAAAAACCATACGCGCTTTCCATACTCGTCGCGGTAATAAATCTGTGTCAGAATGTCATTAAAGTCAGTTCAGAAGTTTCCACGTAACACAATACAAAACGATCCAAAGTAATACTCGTATGTATTTTGTATGCATCAGAAAGTTCAAGTCCCTTGGTTTCTGTAATCGGCAAGGCAATGTTCGGATGGACCTAAAAAACTGTATTATGCCGCTAGGTCTTTCTCTCTCAGGTCAGTAAACAGGCCATTATGAGTACAACAAATTTTTCAGATTTACAACCCCCCCCCCCAACCACCCTAATTTCACTCCCACCCCAAAAAAATGTAGAAAATGATCAGGAACCCCTAAAACGCCTAAAAACGAAGTTTGAGCTGTTTTTATATGTTTAGTTTTTTTTTAATATTGCTGCGCCGCCACTGAGACGATTTCTAAAAATCAGACGCTTTTTCCATCCTCCCCAAAGTAGTAATACTGTGCCGAAATTTCAGTAACATCAATTCAGTAATTGCAACATTATAAAATACAGAACGATCTAAAGCAATACTCGTATGTACACATCGGAAAATTCTCCCTTGGTTCCTGCAATACACAAGGCAATGTTCGGATGGACCTAAAAAAGTGCATTATACCGCTAGGCCTTTCTCTATCAGGTCAGTACACAGCATATTATGAGTACAACAAATTTTTCAGTTTTACAATCCCCCACCCCCCAACCACCCCAATTTCAACCCCACCCAAAAAAAAGTAGAAAATGATCAGGAACCCCTAAGACGCCTAAAAACGAAGTTTGAGGCATATTTGAAATTTTTCGTCTTTTGCTAATTACTCCGCCGCCCATGCACCGATTTTCAAAATTGTAGCAACATTACCTATTACGACCCTATACCATATCACTACCCAAATTTCATCAGCAGCAGCGGTTACTGAGATTAGGAGGCTAGAAAAACGCCAACAGACAGACCGACAGACAGACCGACGGAAATGAGTGATGTGGATTTTCATTATGTAGGCATCATATAACGCCCAAAAAGTATATTATCTCAAAATCGAAAATTTTCGCGATCACAATACTCCCCTCACCTATCGGTGTGGGAAGTAAAAAGTTCATATGAACATGGGTCCGGAAACGCTTCCCCTCGGGGAGCTAGGGCCCTTCAAAGATGACCTTCAAAAACTACTCTTCGTTTTATAGCTATACTACTGCAGCTACCGCTACCAATTTTGAAACATGAAATGTAGTTGGTAGATTCATCAATTTGAGCCTTCCGGACTTTGTCACCTTTAACCAGGGGCGTACAAGCCAGGAGGGTGTTTGGGTAAATTTGACTGTTATTTTGAGCTGTTTTCTGTTCTTTTCTGTTGTATTCGGCTGTGTTTAGCCGTTTTCTATTGTTTAGCGCTGTTATCTGCTTGCTCTCTGTTGTAATGGGCTGTTTTCTGCTCTATTCGGTTGTATTTGGTCGTTTTCTATCTTTTACAGTTATTATCTGCTTACTTTCACTGCTTACTAGTATAGCGCTGTTATCTGCTTGCTTTCTGTTGTTATGGACTGTTTTATGTTCTATTCCGTTGTATTTGGTCGTTTTCTATCTTTTACAGTTATTATCTGCTTATTTTCTGTTGTTTTTAGCTGTTTTCTGTTCTTTTCTATTGTATTCGGCTGTGTTTAGTCGTTGTACTGTGTAAGGCTTTCGCGGCCATCGTCCAATGAATTTGTGGTTCTTGGGTTTATAGGCCGGCGTCGTTTAGCGTTAAGGCTTGACGTTTCGCCACCACGAGTGGATGGCATCTTCAGAAGCTATTCCACTTCGACGACTTCCAAGTTTGTAACATTATCACTGGAACACTCTGTATTAGTCAATCAAATTTATTTGTAATATTGGTACACATTTCAGTCGGTGCTAGCGAGAGAATATCTTTTAAACGGCCTTCTGAAAACTAGGTTACCCCAAAACCGGCATTTTCTCAAAATTACCCTGGTATGATCCCTTTTGGTTAGTAACAAATCTTACTGCTATACATGTTTTTCAAATCAAAAATTTAAATTCTTATTATACACCTTATTGTTATAATTGTTTTGCCTAGAAGCCGTCAGGAATGGTGCAGCCATGGTGGTCCCCCGTCCCTCCCCTCTCCATCCCTAAGGTCGCCCATCCAAGAGCTGACCGCTCATGAAGCTGCTGCGCTCGGTTATGAGCCCTCTTTTTTGTGTTTTGTATTTTGTGTAGGCTTTACTGTTTCCCGGCGCGATTCTAGGAACAACACTGCCACAATGAACCCAACAGTGAATGCTAAGGAGGGGAATCTTGCCATCTTGACAAAGATTATGGAAAATTACTTCTGAAAAAAGGGGAATTTAGTGTGTCTGCCAAAACCACCCTGTAGATGCACATTGCTGATAACATCCAAAATAATATTCATTTAATATTCAAGTAACTCGCTGTATAATAATATTGAGAAAAGGTGAAGGGATATATCAATTTGGACGTATTACTTGCGACCTTGCAAATCCGGAAATTAATAGAAAATAAATAATAACTTGGCAACGTCGCAACCGATCCCAAAAATATTTTAGGGTTGAATAGAAATCAATGATGGAAACTAGAAGAATTTAAAAAGTTATAATTCTATATATAAAAAACAAGTTGATCACTATCCAATACTTTCCCGCAACACCCTATATATTTCAAAATATTTTTAGGATATGCGTCTTAAGTAACCAAATAACCTTTGTACTTGAACAAACATAAAATGTTTTAAAAGCCCGTGGAAACGTAGGGACTGATATATTTCACATTCGCCTGAACGTGTGGAGGGGCGTCAGCCAATCAGAGGCGACCGGTCTTTAGGCGGCCTTGTTCATTTCGAACTGACAGGCCTACCTGAACGTGTGGGGGCGAGGCGACCGGTCTTCAGGCAGACCGTTCAATTTGATCTGACAGGCCTGCCGGAACGTGTGTGGCCGACATAACCCTTTCTTTCTCAGTGTTCGGATTTCACTTGCAAGTAATATATATATTTTGGAAAGTCAAAAAAATAAATTCTTATTGATAAAATTTGTCTTGCCTAGGAGTGGTCAGGAATGGTGCGACCTCCCCGGGATGTCCCTTGGGGGTCCCCCGCCCCCCTTCTTCCTAAGGTCGCCCATCCAAGTACTGATCGCGAATGAAACTGCTGCTCTCGATTATGATCCTCTTTTTTGTGTTCTGTGTTTTGTATAGGTTGTCTTCTGACGCCATTCTAGGAACAGCACTGTCACATTGAAGCTAACAGTGAATGGTAGGGAGGAGAATCTTGTCACTGGTTATGGAAATTTACTTCCGAATAAAGGAGAATACAGTCGGTGCCAGCCAGGGAGTATATTTTAAACGGGCTTCCGAAAAACAGGTTGACCCTCAACATCGCCTTGGTATGCCCCCCTTTGGTTAGTACCGAAAAAATCCAGTCGAAACTTACTGCGGAAACGCGACACAGTGAATCGTGTGGGTGTGTCCGGTAAACACCAAGGCCGCCTCCCACTTCTCGAAAGTGACGAGGAAAATCTCGCAGTGTTCCGTGGCCGCCAATACGGTGTTTTCGTTCAACAGTTGAATGGAGGTCACTGCTCCGATCACGTGGGTGGACTTGAGCACCTTCAGCCCTGGTATCGACGGGTACTTGACGTAAGGATCTGGCACCTTCGGTTGGGACTCTTCTACTAGTTCCAGTTTCCCATCTCCTGCACCGATGATAAGCTTTCCGGAGAATAGTAATCGTATTGAGCGGACACCTGAAATCATACTGTTAGTAACTGTCAAGATAGGCGGGTTTAAATTGATAAATGAATCAATGAAAGAGGCTTTTCCCAAGTCCAGCCCTCAACGCAGAGGCTTTGCGTCAAAGAGTTAACATCTCTAGAGGGAGCCTAATTTGAATATTGGCCAGCCAACATCTATAGCGCTATTGCCACTCTTCTTCGTCCGCTTCCAATTTCTTTAAAATCTGGCAGTTTCCGCAGTTTGAATACAAAGTATTTAACTGGGTATTTAACTATACATTCCAAAATACTTGCAATGTAACTGATTTACGTGAAGATAATTTGTATTGATTTAATGGAACCTCAAAAATGGTAAATTTCATAGCGGAATGTCGCAATAACTTCTAATATGTCGTAAATCTGACAGCTTACAATCGGCGTGCCCTTAAGCTGTCATGTGACTGTCATTGTAGTTGTGGTTATTGCGTGTGTCGAGATTTTTGTGATTTTAGTGTATATTTGACTGACTTTGTGACTATTTGTGGTGTGAATTAAATTATTTATGAATAATATTGTCATAATTGCATGATGAGACATCATAAAAAGTGCATAGTTTGCTGTAATAGCGACACTTCTTATCATAGGTGAGTATAGGTTTTGTTTTAGTTTTCAGTAGCGTAATATATGGGGATAACTGGGAACAAAAGTAACTTCACTCCAGTTTGAGGAATAATAATGGTTGTTTAATGTATGTTTTGTGCACACATTACATTCATGTCAATCAACACGAATTTTCCAAATTCCATTCTTTAAACTATTTGAGGACGTGAAATGCAAAAATGTATGCCACATTTACTTACAGAAAATCTATGAGAATTTTATAGAACTGGATATTACCTAATGCAATTATTATATTTTATTGCTGAAGTAAAAACACGATGCAGCCATTCCAACAGGCTACCTTTCAGAACACTGTTAGATATGTTTTGAAAAACACTTCATGGTAATAATAAATTATCAACTGTTACAATGAAATTATAATAAGAGTAACTCTCTAAGTATAGCTAAATACTAATACAACTTATCAGTTTGTAACATCCCATTCCCTCTATAGATGTTAACTCTGTGCTTTGCGTCCTGTCAAGGGATCAAGGTTCAAGAACTCATCACTTCATTATTGCAAACCAAGCACCCACATCATTCAAGATCTTTCTACATAATAGAAAGAACCTTGGTAAACCTACAAGCACTTAGTGCTTTCAGTGGTGCCTGACTGTCAGAGTAGAAGATAGATATAATGGGAAATGAACAAAAGAATACTCACCACATTGATATAGATCAACAACTCCACGAGGTAATTTTTTTCTGGACAGTCTCGCCCAACAACCGATCACACTAGGTTGCTTTACCGGATCCAGAACCTCGGGGTCATGGTGGAAGTTCAGTCTTATTTTGAGGACGTCTCCGCTTGTCGTTCCACAATAACACAGCTGTCAAATATTCACTATTTAGCATAAGGTACCATCTGTCAAATATACGCAACAAACTGAGTTACAGGTTTTACCAATTATTATAAAGGCTATTAGCCAGCCAACAAGTCTTTCTAACCCCTCATCACAGTTTGGCTCTTCAAAAAAAAAAAAAAAAGAAATAGTAATTAAGAATTTTGCATCTTTTTTCTAGCATGTCGACTAAATAGTTTGGAGTTTTGTCTTATTATAATAGAGTATGATAAAGCACCAAGAAATGACGAATATACAGGGTGTTCTAAAAGTTGGGACTTTCCTCTTTAGAAGCAACGCCCTTGAAACGGCAAAGCTAATGCACGGTAAACCAGCAGCAAAACAGTTAAACAAATTTCAAGCAAGTACTCACTTTTTGTTTGCTACGAAGTGCTAAGTGCGGTCCTGTCGCAGGCGTCTTACAGGTAAAAGTACGATTTACGATGTCTTCTTCAATTTGGACCATACGAGATTGTCTAGGTCTTCCAGCGTGTCCACCACGATGTGGACTCAGACATCCTGTGTCCTAGCTGTTTGCACGAGCGAGACAAATCGACGAGGTGCAGGGTGAGTACGGTTAGAGAAACGATCGGCATACACTCGCGACGCCGCAGCGGTATTTTGACCACACTCACCGTGCATTAAAATCATGACCACCAGTTCATTATTGTTATAAATGTGCGCCATTGTTGTTGTTTTTAAAGTCCGATCGTCAGATGTGGCAAGTCAAGCACTCTCGTAAACTATACCACAGCAACGCGACGTATGACGAACTGCCTGTTTTAGTGTTTTCTCACCGGCATCGGCACCGCTAGCGCTGCCTTGTTTGTTGTGATATTATGACATGGTGAGCCATTGCCCAGGGACGGACTTAGAATTGATAATTTCTTTAATGGTCAGTATCTTGTTTTCTCTAAACATTTCGCTTATATGTTACTGGGAAAAACACTCATTCTGGCGAGTGCTATCCGCTGTATGAAAAAAAGTCCCAACTTATGAAACACCCCTGCATACATACCTCATCTCTTTCGTTAGCATCTATACATAGAACTTTTCTTTTCAGTTTCGACATTGCGACGTCAATCGAAGTGACATTTCTGGCTTCTTTGTCCACCTTCCAAACGGCCAAGTGTCCATCTCCGGCTGTCACGAAACAGGCTCCACGCTTAATCATAGCTTGGATCACTGTTGCTTCTCCTTGAACGCCTCTTGCTAACTAAAACGAAAATACACAATCATGATACTACGACACTGACAGATATGATCACTTGTCGGACAGATTTCGAACCGGTCTGCGCATGACGTCACCGTGTGACAAAAGTGTACAAGCACATGGCGCCAAAGCATGGATTTTTGAAAGTTTTATTTCGTTTCCTGTTATATCTGTCTTAGATATTTAATATTCATACAAAATGAAAATAGTTCATGCACAGTATAATATAAACGATACATATTGCTCTGCATCTGAATAAAAAATTGGTGAAATAGTTATACAGAGAATTGATATTACTCGACGCCTGACCCGTTTGCAGTAGTTCCGAGCGTTCTGAATTTCAGATACAAAAATTTGAATCTATGTACTCAAAAAAAAATTATATTGTGGAAAAAGAACAGAGTCAGAGCGGTCTGGACGTATTTTTCTGAAATCTCATATAAGAGGTTGATTGGAGTGCCTAGTGAAAGCATCTTTTTGTGGGAATATTTCTCGGGTAGGGGGTGGAATTTTTATATACTCCATTCAGGAGCCTTTGATTACCGTTTTTATTTTTTATATATAGATTATGATGTTGCGTCACCAGCTCTTCAAGCCAATTTGCATATGTATTTACTGTATAATTCTCTTAATAAAAGGTAGACAAGAAATAAATAACATGATTTTGTCATTAGAGGTTTTTAAAAATCATGAACAAGCATAATGGCATTATGTTTATGGCGAATGAATATTGACTTTTTTCTGCTAATGATTGGTGGAAAAATACATTACCAAATTTTCTTATTTTTTATTTATTCAAATATATGTCACAACCGCGTATATGTTAAACATAAAATAAAAACATATCACAATACAACAATACAATATGTTTCTGGGCATTGCATTTAGCTAGTACAGGTGAATTCTCGTATACTAAAGATTCCTAGTAATAACAGGTTTTTCCTCAATTTTTTTCAAAATGTTTTCACACGATGTATCTGTTTAATAATATGTTTGAATTAAAAAGTTTGATCCACTTGTAGTGATGGTTTCTGATGGCCTGGGTATAGGACACATTATTTGTTGCTCTCTTGTGTTGTAGTTAGGTATTGATTCTGTATATATGAGTCTATGGGGAAATATATTTTGGACAGACAATAAGAACTGAAAAAGGGGGAATAAGAGCATATAGAACTAGCCTTTCTCTATATGAACTGAAAATGAAATATCAAAATACGTTCTGCAACCTGTAAATCTCCAACCATCTTCTAGCGCATATTTATTTTATGTAGCTTTTTTTTATTCCAAATAGGAAAGGCGCTATAGGAAAGCTGGATACACCGTCGCAGGACCCTGTATACTTATTACTTTATACTATTTTACAATGTTAGTGAATTTCAGTTTTCTAATATTCGAGGTCTCTCTAATTCCCCTATCAAGAATTCGTATTCTGAAATACATTTTGCATCTAGAAAACAAGCTCATCTTTGCTTCGTCAGTCACATATACATTCTCTGATAATTTGCTTAAATTCGCAAGATCGTTTTTTTCCAATTTTCAAAGCGTTTCCATTATAGTTGGAAAATATATGGCCGAGCTCATTACATTTTGCCAAGAACTCATCTGTATGTTTTTGTAGTCCACCTTCTGTTAAATGGTTGACCCAACTGAGAGAAGTATCTGTGCAATCTGGGATATAACCCAGTTTCTCCTTATTTTTCAACTTAAATGCAATGAAACCTGCCAAATTTTCCAAACCATCCCAAGTACCGGTAGTGTGACGAATAGTTTTTACTTTTTTATTATTACATCCCACAACCACACAATAAACCATTGTTCAAATATGTGTTAAACTCCAGAATCGCAAATAATTAATGTTTTATCAAACTTTACTACGGTAAACGAGTAAACTCAAGAAAATAAACTGAGAATGTTCAGCTATAACCTGTAACTAAACGAGTAAACAAACCCCGTTTGTCACACGCTGACGTTACAGGTGGAAGCGAGACGGAAGACATCATGCGCGTGAGCATACCTTCTAAAGTCGTAGTATCATGATACACAATGGAGTAAATTGACTTGATTATTTATCAACAAAGATCGTCAGTTGTGCGCGTCCATGATGTCAATGTGTACTGTCAAAGTTGCATTGAGAATTTTTATATGTAGGAAGCTGTTCTACATAAGCACAGATCCGACCATCGCTGGAGTATTGATCCCATGTGTAGGGATGCGCTCCAAAGCTTCGTCTAAAGCTTCTGGATACTATCCAGAAGAGAGAAATTAGACTATAATCGATATTCGATACGCCTAACTTCACAAAGTACCTCCACAGCCTGGAACATCGAAGAAGGGTGGCTGACCTGTCTGTTTTACAGATTCTATCACGGAAGATGTTCGGGTGAGCTCTCCCAGATAACAACCGAACGAGGAACACTAGAGAGGCTCTACGAGCTCATCCTTACCAGGTCGAGGTCCCTTCTCCCCGAACCAGTCTCCTCCAGCACTCCTTGTTTTGGAGAATTTCGACACTGTGCAATGATCTGCAGGGGAATTTGTTTCCCGACGGCTACAACCTGTAGCGTTTTAAATCTAACGTGCACCGACACTTATCCTCTCGCAGCGCTGCTACAGCCCCATAGGCTTTCAGCCTTTGCGGGAGGCTGACCATAAAAAAATAAAAAAATCCTATACCAATGACGTCGGAACCCATCTTCAGTCACGTGGAAAAATTTGAAAAGGCTAACATGACTACAAATAGTGTTTTCCACTGAGCAGCACTCACTGCGCTCTTGACAAGTGCAATTCTATCATCTGCTCTGACAAAATGCATATCGGTGCGGATCAGTGCAATTCCTGAGTGGAACGTACCCAAGCAGAACAGTGCATTTATAATGACATCTGACTTTTTTTTCTAAGGTTCATAGAGCTGTTTATTCAAGTTAGAAAGGTATAAAATGCCTAAGGATTATGAAAATCATGATGGCAAATGTGGTCTTCCGGGTTCCGGGGGAAGAATTGAGAGTCCCTGAATTCTTCTATTAACTTGTAGCATTTAGTCCTTTCCACACGAAAATTACTTTTAAACTAAAAATGGTTTTATTAAGGTTTAATTTTTTTTTATTAGAAAAAAGTGTATACCTCTTTATCGCTGAATTTGTGTACTACAGTTTCCACAAATTTTATAACTTTCGGCATTTTTCGCTTTTCCTTCAATAACATTGCAATTTCTTCTTCATCATCACTACTTTCATCGCTTTCTATCAATTCATTTAAAATTAGAAAATCTGAGTTTTTGAAGCCATATTCGCCATATTTGCACTGGCACTACAGCACGAGATCCCGAGGCTCGTGCGAAAAAGTTGCCCTGAGTGCGCACTACACTCAGAGAATGCGGGTAGTGGAACATACTAAAGATCAAGTAGTGCAACGGAACTTTACCAGTGGAACACAACTATTGCACTCAGTTCAACGCAGTGCGGGTGAGTGCAGCCCAGTGGAAAACACTAAAAGTTATTTATTTGAACAACACCAAGATTCTAAGTTTTTTTCTAGGCAGCATCTGAATACGTTACTCTTTTGTCTAAACATACTCTTGATCCAAATTCATGACCATTTCAAGGATTGAAAAGACTCCTTTTTCAAAATTAAAATAAGCAAAAGTAAAGACTGCTACTTACTTGAGTCCCGCAAATCACCTGTCCCAGATTAATGTCCCAAACAACAACTGAGCCGCAGTCTCTACCGCCTATTGTGAAAACATATTGTTCATCATTAGAAAACGTCACAGCCTCGACCCGAACCTTGTGGTGTTCATATTGGGATATCTTGCATTGCCTCTCAAAACTCCATATTATGACCATTGCCTGAAATCCAAGCAATGTAGATCATCTAAGAAATTGTGATCATATTCGTGTTATCTGTTGGGTAATGGTCGGAAACTTTTTTAGAGAACTATCAATTAAAAAAAAATCATAGGTTTCAACAATGCATTTGTTCGTAGGTGTAATAGACGTTTTATGATAAACTAAAGATTTTAATTTTTGTTATAATGATTTTTAATTAATTATTTTAACAGGAATAAAGATTATTTTGAACCTATTTGTTTTTTTAATCCCTCTAATTGAATATATAGGAATTATCCGTATTAAATTAAGAAAAAATCAGTATTGGTATTAAAGTTCTTCGTTATAACAGTTTAATTCATTATCTGTAGAAAAAGAAAAGAATGTCACAAATAAATAACCGTGATAAATAATCCTGTTTAATTGAGGGTACTAAACAAGTGAATAACCTTGGAGACGTGGTTTAATTGTAACTATTAAACTAAGCTACAGTCACAGTGGCATTTTTCTAACAACCACTGATTTGATGTAGCTCACTACCACTACCACAATTAATTCTAAACAGAATTCACTATTCAATTGCAGCAATTAAACAGTTTGTCACGTATTTTGATGCAAAGTTTAATTGAGGTGATTAAAATTTTAATCGTAGCGATTAAAGTTTTCTCTCAGTGAATGCAGTATCGAATCCCGGAAACTTTAAGTTATGATTTCTGGCACTGACTTATGGTACAATAAATATGATTAAATTATGTTTATTCTTAATAGCAAAAAAGTTGAAATTCCCTTAATTAGATCGCGAGTTGATTAATGTGTGGCCCCCTTTACCATCTTCGTACCGTACAAGCCATACAGCATATAATATTTGCTGTAAATAATCAACAAAAACATTCACAATACCCGTTAGCGTAATCCGACCTTCTCCGTTTTTGCAAGGAATTCCCGAAAGTGAAATATGGTGGATCACACACGTTTCAGTTATCTTTACAACCAAACTTCAAATGTTGATTTCTCTGAAACAATTGCGAATTCCAGAATAATTCCTTCTGATATCGGCTTCACATTCCGAAACCTATAAGTGCGATTTCTTTTTTCGGCATTCATCCTGGGACACGGTGTATATTTTACGCTCAATACCCGAATTCGGGCAATGCCCGAAAAAAATACGCAGAACTAGTTTTGAGCAAAGAATATTTCCCAAACCCGAAATATTCATTTTATACGGTTATTGAGCATTACCAAATAGGCAGAACTAGTTTTGCGCATCTTGAAATACACAGACGTAGTTTTGCGCAACTTGAAATGCACAGGACTAGTTCTGTATATTTTCTGAATGGCCAGCACAAATACTGCTTCTTCCATTTAATCAGCGCCAGCGACGGATTCAAATAAATATACATTTGGAGGAGTTAAATATATTTTAATGAATACCAACAAATAATAAATCGCCAACTGATGCTGGATTAAATTTTTTATTTGATTGTGTGACTGTGTGAGCATCAAATAGGCTTGTGCTTCCAAACGTCTTTTTGCGCTTTCACGATTCGTACTTATATTGCAAGAACTTTGCAAGATCCTAACCTAACCTAACCTAACCCAACCTAACCTAACCGATAGGTTTTTGAAGGTTTTTGATACACAATGCATAACGAATGTTCACTTTGGTTGGCATTCCGTACCACAGAACTAGTTCTGTGCATTTCAAGATGCGCAAAACTAGTTCTGCCTATTTGGCAATGCTCAATAGCCGTATAAAACTAATATTTCGGGTTTGGGAAATATTTCTTGCTCAAAACTAGTTCTGCGTATTTTTTTCGGGCATTGCCCGAATTCGGCTATTGAGCGTAACATATTATCTACTATAATCCCTAAGGAACAATTAATGAAGATGGTCCAGACTGGAAAGCAACTTTAGTCATACCTTGAAGCCAATATGGTTTATTTGGCCACTGGCTATGTATTTCCCAGTTCTTGATACAGCTATCGAAGATATGATGTTTGTGTGGCCACTCAAAAAGCTCTGTTTCTTTGTAGCCCATTCCTGTATTGCCACTTTATTTCCTATAGGGTAAATTATATGTTTTCCATTTGGATGCACCTTCAAGCTATTATTCGTGCTGCCTGAAACAGAAGATAAACTATACCTAGATATATAAATAGATAATTTCGGTTTCCGCCAAAATGAAGTGAGTCAATGCTAAATATTAGGTACACTGATTTTTTAAAATTTGGTAAATAAATAACTAATTACTTCTTCTGAACTGCAATACAAAAATTTGTGCGGACTTACCATCAAATCCTATGATAGATTTTATTGTTAACTCTTGGGCATCTACCTCTTCCTCGTCCATATTTTCTTTAATGTACTACAATATGTTGTTGAAGTGGCAGAATTGACAAAACTTCACTGTCTTTCTCTCTGACACCCTATCGTTGCTAGGATAAACATACCACCTGTTAATTTCAGTTCGTTGCTGGTTGTTTGTTTGTATTGGTTGAAATATTGGACGCAAGTTTGATCCTAATTTTTTCGCAACAATTATATTATTTTATTTTTTCAAATCATATTTGGAAAACAGGTCACAACTGGTTGAGGTTAAAGGGCAAAAATCTAACTTTGAACTGGTTAAGTCGGGTGTGCTTCAGGGGTCGATTTGGTGCCCATTTCTATTTATTCTGTATACAGTGTGGTCCAAAGAGTGTGCAAAAAATGGGATTTTTTTTATTTGCTGCACAATCAAAAATCCAATATTGCCAAAAGTTGGTGCATGTCTGATAACTAATTTAGGTGCACTTAGAATGGTTCCAAGTTCATCAGTATACGGGGTGAATCAAAAAATATAAAAATTGTACAAGAGTAAAGTACCCTTATTATCAAAAATTCAGCAAAATGTTATTAACAAAAGTTGTTTAGAATTAAGAGTTATGCCTAAATACCAAAACTTGGCCTCCTCTGAGAAAAAAATATTTTTTTTGAAAAAGTGCAATAACTCTCCCAAAAAAAATTTTTTTTTTTTTAGTAAAACTGTTTGATACACTAATTGAAATTGAATTAATTTTGTATAACTTTACTTAAATTCAAGCATTTTTGTGAAATTTACCTGAGGTTAAAATTGTTTCGGGAATCACAAGCTAAATGTTTGTTGCAAGGATATTAAATATGGCTTTATAATTTCGGAAAAAATCTTTTTACTAAGGCAAGAGGTTGCTTATAATTACATGCATATCAGAATAACTCTCAATAAAACCGCAAACCTTTTATTAATTTTTTATTTCTAAACATGTATTTAAATTAATCCACAAACATGAAATCTTACTAAAAAAATCATGGATACCCATGAAGGAAACGAAGCGTGGAAACAAAGTGAACTGTGTGTATTAATACATAATTATAATAAGTGGACTGGTATACCGGGTTATTCACGTTGTTCGAGACGGAGCACTTTGAATATTAGATGAAAAAGAAAATAATAACTTCGGATGGACAGGAACCTTTTAAGGCTACATCTTAAACATATTTTCATGTTATACAGTGTGTACCCAAAATACAAAACGTATCCCAAAGTTATATTTTTTTAGATGGAACACCCTGTATATTATTGACTATTCAGGTTCCTTGGTGAATCCTAGGACGACTTTATGTATCACATACGGGACTTAAAGCGAACCGTTTAGGTGTAAATCACCATTTTCGGTATAAGTGGATATCAGAAAAAAATTGAATATCGCAGAGATTATGAAATCTAGAACGCTGTGATTTTGCCGTATTACTAAGCATAAAATGCGTCAATTTAAGTTAGACAGTCAAATTTGAATTACGTTTCTGCTTGGAAAAATCGGTCAATTAATTAAGGAAACTTCAATCAGAGATAACTTGATTTTTTCAAATGGGAATGGGTAATTTTTTTGGTATGTAGGTACGTATCAAATTATTCCACAGATATAAAATTCAAGTGCAACATTCGGATAGGTCGGTAGAAAAAGCAGATGATATCACCAAATTCAATTTTTTCAGCGCAATTTAGAGTATTTCAGAAATATAACAAATTTTTGAGTTTTAAAACTTCCCACCTCCCATCAACCACCCGAATTTCAACCAACCCAAAAAAAGTAGAAAATTATCAGGAACCCCTAAGACGCCTAATAACGAATTTGAGCGGTTTTTACACTTTTAGTTTTTTCTATTATTGCTGCGCCGCCACTGATACGATTTCTTAAAACCATACGCGTTTTCCATTATCCTCACTACTATCAAAATTCCATCAAAATCAATTCAATAATTTCCAGGTTACACAATACAGAACGATCTGGATCAATACTCCGTATGTGTACTTCAGAAAATGTCTATAATAGGCAAGGCAATGTTCGGATGGACCTAAGAAAAATCGCCCTATTACGAATACAACCGCCTCCCCCAAAATTACTCCATTTTCAGCCCCACTCAAAAAAGTAGAAAATGATCAGACACACCTAGAACGCCTAAAAATGGAGGTTGAGGAATATTTTAAATTCTTAGATTTTTTCTAATTACTCCGCCGCCCACGCACCAAAATTTGCAAAATTATAGCAGTATTACCTACTACGACCCCACAGCGTGTCTCTGCCAAAATTTAATCACAATCAATGCAGCGGTTACTGAGATTGCGAGACTAGAAGAACACCAACAGAGAGACAGACCGACAGACAGACCGACGGAAATGAGTGAGGCGGATTTTCGTTATTTAGATATCATAAAACGCGTATTATCTCAAAATAAAACAGCTTTGAAAGCGAATTGTATAATTTATGATCTAAAAAATAATAATATATTTGAAGACTTCAAAGCGTATGTGATCACAGTCTTTGCAGCACTATTAACATTACAGTCATTATAACAACAAAAATTGTTTGATTGATGATGTTAATTGTGACCGAGTTGCTACGTGATCCAATCCCGGGGACGTAGAGTGTAGATTTGTCTCCAAATGCTCCGCCAGTAGTATTCACCTCCTTCCTTCCAGTTCCTCCATTACACAGGTCCTTCTTGCAAGCTCTATAGTAGTACCTGTGAAAAAAATTAACTGAGTCATCAGTACATACAGGTTTAGTAAAAAGTTCTCCAAGACTTCCAAAACTGAAACGATAAAATTCATCAATTCAATACCTGGAGGGTTTTTGAACATGCAGTATTAAAAAAATGCTAACATCAGTGTTGCCAGATTTACCACTTTTACGTTACACGTCATAATTCGGTTATTTTAAATCATGGCCGACTCTACTCACTACGCCAGAGCATTGAAATATGGCAATACTGAATATCGGGCCGAGCTTTTATTTGTTGTTTACCCACATAGCACTGGATATTCTATGAATATTATTTAAATCTCCTATATGTTCCATGAATATTCAGTAGAATCATAGAATATTCGTTATTTCTCTTGATTATTCTGGATTATTAATGTAATATTCTTTATAGAATATTATTATTTTATCCACTCAGGATAATCAGTGATTATTCGCTTAATGTCTGAATTATTCCAGAATATACCAGTAATATTCTTCATAGAATATTACTTTAATAATCTACTGAGATGAAGATGTAGCTATTTTCAGTTGTCAATCTTGTCTGGTTGTCACTCTATTCTTCGCCTCAAGTGTTCTGTCATTCTGTGCTTCAACATGTGGATGTCGGCATTTTAGTAATTCACGAATTCACGAGTTTTATTCCTGAAAGGCCTGCATTTATACCCAATTTTGTACAATAAAGTTGCTGGTTGTTATAAAGTGTGTGACAGTGTTCCAAATTATGGTCACCTACTATGGTGTATGGTTCATTATATAATGTGAGTAGAATTTTGATTTTAAATGCAACAAGTTTACATTTTTACACTTTATTGAGGCATCTCGACTGAGATGTCTAACCAATTAACTTTTGTGACCATCTGCCACTAGTAGGTGCCATTATTTTTGGAACAGTATCCATAATTCCCTAAAAAAGTTTCGTATATGAGGTAATTTCGACAAAATGTTCCTAGAATATTCAAAAACATTCTACCACGATTGTTCATGTAATATCCGTGCGGAATATTCGGCGGAATATTCTAGGAATATAGCGTGTTTTTCCCATTTCGAACGTTTACAGAATATTCTGTAAATATTCTAATTATCCATGGAATTTTCTCAGAATATTCATAATATCTGTAGTGAATGTGAACAGAATATTCTCATATCATCCAGTGCTATGTGGGAAGTCATTAGTGTAATCTTCCAGAGTGAAAAAGAAGATGGGAAGGTGATTTTTAATGTGTTTTTAACTATTTACCTGCACAAACGAAACTATAAAGATAAAAAGATGCCTGCAAAGTGTGTAGTACCAGGTTGCACTAGCAATTGTGCTTCCAATAAAGGACATACCAACATAACCTTCCAGAGCAACAAAGAAGAGTGGAAGGTGATTTTTAATGTGTTTCTAATTATTTACCTGCACAAACGAAACTATAAAGATAAAAAGATGCCTTCAAAATGTGTAGTACCAGGTTGCACTAGCAATTGTGCTTCCAATAAAGGACATAAACAGAAGTGGGTGAAATGTATTCCTCGTAAGGGCTGGTTATATTTATAAGAATAAAGACAATAATTTACAAACATTTCAAAGGATAAGACCTATTTTAAAGCACGATGTGGTACCTACAATGTTTTCTGGACCTCCCAAATATCACAGAAAAATACAGTTAATAGAACTCATCTGGGGATGCATGTGGGCATACCTACGAAAAGATTTGATAGTGAAAGGGAATCAAGACCAGCAAGAATGGCTTCACAGTGACCTAATAGTGAATTTTTCTAGCTCAAAAGACAATCTACAAAGTAAATTGAGTGTTCATTTAAGTGGAAGTGGAAGTGGCAGCAGGAAACAGGTTGCGTTTATTTTTATTTTGTAGTGTTTGACTACGATGAACCAGACATCAGATGTAAGTGGTATTAGTAGTAGTAGTAGTTCTAAAAAGTATTTTTCTTAATTTATTAACCGAGATGAACTCTAACACATATAAAATGTAATAATTATTCTGAAAATATAGGCCCACTATTTGACAGCTAAGCCACGTTTCCACATCTAAGGCTCCGGCCTAGTGTAGAGTCGGCCGTCTTTAAATGGAATGGCCTTTTTATTTTTACTTCTGTTGCAATGAATTGCGAATGTTGAATTTAGCATTCATACTTTACCTATAAGTTTCATCTTCTATCACATCATTAATGAACAATGGCTTATCAAGGCAAGTCCTGGTCAGGGATTTCAGTTTTCCTTTAGGATCCTGAAAGGGAGTTTCAACTTATATTGGACAGAAAAAGCAAATAGTGTTTTAAACGTATGTTTGATTATTTTCACATATGACTATTTTTACTTACTTTATAATCCTGTCTTACGCTGTAGCAATATTTCATATCACAGTCTAAAATTCCTCCTGCCAATGCTCCAGGATTCTCTAAACATGTTACATCTGCATCATTTTCTGACATAGAGCATATATAGCACCTTATCAATCCTAAGGATAAATCATGATTATTAAAAACGATTTTAATGTCCCTTATTAACTATGGTGAGACGCTGAATAAGGGATTAAACACAGTCAGAAGTCGGGTCAAAAATGAAAGTTTTGGGTTTAATTTCCATTTAGTCATCAAAGTACTACCTAACTGTGTTGCGCCTCAATAAGATCTGATTATTTATATTTGTTATTATAACGTTGTACAAATTTTCTCTGTCTTATTTGTTTCTCATGAGATATACTTCTATATAAAATAAAATAGCTAAAAATTCTAGAAATTTCAAATACCTTAAAAAACCTTGAAGTAATTCAAGCTACTTCAATGTATACAGGAGATAAAATTTTTGATTGAGATTCACTCTTTTGTAATCCAGTTTCCATTATAGATAACATCAACATATTTTTATCTCTTCTAGATATATTATTCTTGTCTGACAATTTTATTTTTAACTATTTACCCACAATTTCACTTACCTTGAGCTTGTTCGGTGAAAATAATCAGACAAATTAGGCTAATAAGATTCATCTTTGTTTCACTATCCTTGAAGCTAGATTCTAGTTGTTTGTTCTTGATAGCCCAAACAGTAAAACTGATAATGTCGATAATCTAGATTTTGTTAAAAATGATTATCGCAGTTTTAAGCCCAGATATTTAATCGTTACTGATAGTGGATTAGATATCAAGTGTGCTGAATGAAAGTGGAACAAAAAAATGCTCCAATTTGATTCAGCCATAAGTTAATTAGACGTATACAACGCGGTCCATAGATAAATTACTGATTAAATGCAGTTAGTTTCTTGACTGCCGCCAATGCATTCATTTTAAATAACTATAATGATGTTTTATCTTTTATCCTTTACCTTCTCAGCCGGTTAGGAGACAACCAGATATACAATCGCTTTCTTTTAATATTGTATATTATGCAACCAGTCATACAGATGTAAGTATTAGCGGTTGTATATTGTGTTATTAAGGAATTAATCTTTTTTCAGTACAGTTCCCTCCAATATCTTTCTGTATTATTGTGCATTTTTATTTTTATTATATACTTTATTTAACCGGAAAAATTGAAAAAACGATAGGATTATTAAACAATTTTTATTAATAATATATATTCACATACCTACATCAGTCTCTTCTTTACAGTTACAGTATTCTTTAATATTATGAAAAATATTACAATATGCTAGTAATTCGATGTTTTTTTTTGTAATATGCTAGACATATCACAATGCTTAATAATTCAATAATATAATAATAATCATAATCACAAAAGAATAAATAATAACTTTAATGAGCAAAAAAATCACTGATTTACATCAGATGCTATTTGAGGATGAAATTGTCAAAACTTATTTTCAACTGAGTACCTATACCTATTTGAAAAAAAATATATTTTTATATGGTGATTTATCACATTTCTTATAATTGAATCAGTTTGACAGTTTCTTTCTTGAACCATGTTATGGTTTACAATTAATGGAATATTGAATAATATCACAATGGACTTTACAATAACCACACTATATAATAATGTATGTATATGACATCAAGAATACAATTTAATGATTACCTTACAGTTTGATTTTTTTTGAAAGAATAATCCTACTGAAATGGAAAGTTGAATAGGTATTTAATTTCCAAGAGCAGTAGATTTCTTCTGCAGATCATCCAAGTTGAAAACAAGTAGGTATGATGTATAACATAAGTCAATACATTTTTTTAAGAAAAAGACAAGCAGTGTTATAATTATGTGATCATGGTAGCACTAAATTCTTTCATTAAAAAGTTCCCCAACTCTTTCAATACAGCCTCCTTCAAAGACGGTGTTGTCATTATAAGCGCAACTAACGTAGCTACATCTTCTTGGCTGAAACTACTCAAAATTCCTTCTAGGCTTTGGCACAATCTCTGTTTTTGCTCATTAGTAAGCTCATCTTTCAGGATTACTACTACAGGTTTAAAGCTGTTAGCAGAACAAGCTCCATAAATCGATCCTAGTGTACCTCCTAATAAATTAAAAACAAGAAATTAATTCAATTAATTCTCAACCACACAGGGTGTTAAAAATTATGCATTGGAATAGCATTAAAACACATGAGTGACATTTCTTTTTTAAAAAGGGTTAAATTGCAATTTTTAAGGGACCTACAGATGGTCAATATTAATGCACAATATTTCATATTGTACAATATTATTGACCATCTGTGATTGATAATGGAAGGTTGCACAATATATCAATGTGTATCAATCAAAATCGGTTTAATTTTTAGTGTGCAATATGAAAAATATTGATTCGTTTGTGGGTAACATTGCGCAATATATCAATATGTAGTTAGTATTGAAATGAAGAGTGGTTGGTGCGTGCCTATTTTCTGTACTGTGTTCATATTAAATAATGTCATCCAACGAGAAGGAGCATCACAGGAAAATTATTTTAGAACTAATTGAAGTATATTGTTCTTTCCCCGCTGTCTGGGTTGTTAAAAGCTGAGACTACAGCTACAGAATTAAAAAAAGTGAGCAATATGAGGAGTTACTCCGTAAATACAAATAAGAATATCCAGACCCAGATAAACAACCATTAGTTAAAAAAATAGATTCCTTGGTAACAAATTTTCCACAGGAATTGAAGCGGATACATGATTCCTCTGCCTCTGTGTCTCTTGACATGTTAAAAATGGCAAGCAGACTAATTAAATATTGAGAGAATATTGAATAGTTAGGGCCTCCTTTCAATAATATTGCACAATATATTGTACAATAATATTAACCGTCTGTGGGCCTCTTTATGTATGGTGCTTGATTGCTCACTTGAGTTTTTTCCAATTTCAATCAGAATTAGAGATGCTAGAGTGGATTCTGTAACCTCTATTCAAAGGTAGCACTTAGGTCCCACTGGAGTTCTTGTAGATCCATCGAGGATCCTTTAGAACTGCATATTCAGCCATCCCGACCTAGTCACAAGGGTGAATGAATTTTCGTATTGATAAAATGGCTAAGTGATCACACAGCGACTGCTCAATGATTTCATCTTTCTGTTCACATCGCCACAGGGGTGTATCACCTGACCTGATAATGTAGAGGTGATACCTATGGCTATATTTAGCTAACTCCTCAGCCTCACTACGCATGCTCTCTCAACAGTGTTGCAAAGCTGCAAAGGCCAAGACACGAACAGGGTCGTGTCCCAAGTTTTTGGTCTTTTCAGTTGTATTTGATAACCCGTCTCCTAAAATATAGCCTTTGGACTGTGAGCCCCTTTTACGCATCTATTATGAGGCATCAAATTAATTAAGTGGAAACGTACTGTACGTACCTACTGCTAACCCAGGAGGACCCCCAAGGAGGGCTCCACAAAAGGCACCTATCCCTGCAAATAGAGCCCCCTTAGATGCTTCTTTGACTGTTACTTTCAGTTCAGCTTGTTCTGCTAATACTTCACAAACCTCGATCAAATGATCACGAGCCCTGGGCTGAACCAACATCTCTTCAGGAATTCGTTACAGTTATTTTCATCTATTTCTTCAAAAACGATGCGCTGGTGGTATTCCCCCAAGCTGCTGAGTTAGCAACTATTGTGCGCAAAATAAAAATCGCTGACGACTGACGACAAATACGTTGATTTATCGTCGGTGATAAAAATAGATGGACAAAGGTTACAGATATAGAGAATTACATGCACAAGCACAATAGGACAACTCCCCAATATATTTTTGTTTGTAGGTTTTAGTTTCAGTTAAAAAAAAAGCGCTACAGGGATGACAGAATTGCATAACACAAAATTCAAAAACCACAAAATGTGTAAACAAAAAATGCATTAGCATGGCATCACAAAACAGGTAAAGGTAAGGTAAGGCGGCGGTAAGGAGAGAGGAGATAACATGGCCGACTCTACACTAGGCCGGAGCCTTAGATGTGGCAACGTGGCTTAGCTGTCAAATAGTGGGCCTATAGTTTCAGAATACTTCCACTGAAATGAACACTAAATTTACTTTGTAAATTGTCACTTGAGCTAGAAAAAATCACTATTGGCATTGATTAACACATTTTTTAATCAATGCTATTAGGTCACTGTGAAGCCATTCTTGCTGGTTTTGATTCCCTTTCACTATCAAATCTTTTCGTAGGTACGCCCAGATGCATGCCCAGATGAGTTCTATTAACTGTATTTTTCTGTGATATTTGGGAGGTCCAGAAAACATTGTAGGTACCACATTGTGCTTTAAAATAGGTTTTATCCTTTGACATGTTTGTAAAATATTGTCTTTATTCTTATAAATATAACCATCAGCCCTTACGAGGAATACCGTTCACCCACTTTTGTTTATGTCCTTTATTGGAAGCACAAATTGCTAGTGCAACCTGGTACTACACACTTTGCAGGCATGTCTTATCTTTATAGTTTCGTTTTGTGCAGGTAAATAATTAGAAACACATTAAAAATCACCTTGCAATGTTCTTTTTTTTCCTATGGAATAAGGTTATGTTGGGCCATGGTTTGGTATGTCCTCTATTGGGCTGCAGCCTGGTACTACACACTTTGCAGGCATCTGTTTATCTTTATAGTTTCGTTTGTGCAGGTAAATAACTAGACACACATTAAAAATCACCTTCCAATCTTATTTTTCACTCTGGAAGGTTACACTAATGACATAACAACAAATAAAAGTTCGGCCCCCGATTCAGTGTTGCCATATTTGAATGCTCCGGCCTAGTGAGTAAAGTCGGCCATGGCTGGCTGGATACAAAGCTGTTTCAAAAATGTCGTACAAACTCTCTCTCATCTCTATCACTGCCAACCGATACTGTGTCATCCGTCACCATCACTTGACAGAGGACAGTGACATCTGTCAATCTCGTGAATCTCGTTCGAGGGGTGTTCAATCGTTCAATCTGAGATTATTTATTTTTATTTTCATCTTTAAATTACACTTGGGAAATGTCTGCAGAGAAATCTTAAGATATTCAACAAAATTTTGTTGTATCAAACGTGTGACAATGCGTTTTTTCCTAGCTCCTGGATAATACTTTAACTTACCATGAATGGAATGTCTTCAGAGGATGGGTCACTGGTTGACCGTCGTCCTATAATAACATGTACGTGACTTTCCTTTAAATTATTTACTTGTCTTATATGTGACGTTGTAGGTGCTGGAGAAATAGACGTATTTTCTACAATAGAAAACAACTTATCTGAAGCCTTGCCACAGGAGGCTTGTGAATGGAGGAGATCCTTAGGAAGACCTGTTAGGTCTGTACATATTGGGGCCACATTTGCTCCTTATAGTGCTGCGGGACTGCCCAAAGGCAACCAGTGGGACTTGATTAGACAACCATTGTTTCATATTTATTGGACGGAATGTTCGGTAGGTATTAACCCTTAACCATTAATGTGCAAATTCGGGGCATAGCTGGTAACGTGCAGTCTGTGGGACTGTAACGTCTTTGAAGCTTAAAAAATCAAACTCTCCTAATTATTTTTTGGAAAAAATGCATGAAGATTTGTTGGGTATATATCCTTTAATAATAATTTTGTATAAAGTAGCAGAACATGTGATGTAAAGAAAAAAATTATGATAATTATTAACTAGAACACAAATTAGCAGCTCAAATTTGTAGGACCAAGATAATAAAAAAAACTTTGACCACACTCAAATCTATATATTTTGTGATTGATAATAAGTAAAGCAATACACCTATAAAAATATTTTGGTAAAAAATGACGGACCTGCCATGACTACTAGTTGAGAAAAATTATAACGTAAATCGTAACGTTCCGTCTCACAGACTGAACCGAACTAACAACTAAGCACATCTGGAATGTTGTTTATGGAAACTTATTGATAAACGGGATATAAAAGGGATACCAATGGCAGACAGATTAGATGAGGTCATTTACCAGAAATGCGGTAAGGTTTTGTTGTAGGCTCGAATTTAAGATTGCTTGCAGTCTCACAGACGGCACGTTACCAGTTAAGGGTTAAATATATTGGTGTATAGAATTTGTTTATCTTATTATTTAAATATTGTTCATGTTTTATATCTCAATGGTATAGTGTATTCATAAATGGATATCTTTTTTTTCTCTATAGATCATACTCTTTTAAGAAGCTATCTTCACAAAGTATACTAAGGTTGAAGAACTGAAATTTTTGCTGTTAATACTCCTAAAAGCTAAAATATCTATGGTACAGACTTAGTTTTCATTTATTATTGTGATATCATAAAACTCACTGGAATGAAGATAATTATATAGAACTAGTAATAATTAACATAAGAAATTATAGCATATAATGTGGTATAAATGTTGATTGATCTCAATAGCAGAATTTACAGTTTCCAACTCAGTCAAGCAATCAGAAACATAATAACCTTATATTTAAAGCAGTCCTGGGAAAATTATGTTACAAAATCATAAATATTTTTTGGATATAGCACTTTTACCATCTTGAGAGTAGAAATGTTAACACACTTGTTCCACTCGTTTTTTTTTTAAACCAACACAACAACTTATTTTCTATTACATAAATTATTGTATAGACAATCCAAGAAAACAATTGATTTTTTTCAACCTTCCTTTCCTCATGTTTTCACCATGAATATTAACTAAAATTGATTTAGGATGTGGACTTATACAAATCATCAGTGAAAGAAGATATAGAAATATGGTTGAAAGAACTGAGCTCAAGAGAAATTCCAGATTGGTTAATAGTTGTTGTAGAAAATTTCGATGGAAAGAGGGCCAATAAACTATTACCAAGAACAACAGTTTTAGATAAAATCAGAGCAGATTTTGCACCCAAACAAGGTGAGTCTCAATAATTGGTTATATATACAATGGGCCTATACCACATTTTTGGTTTATAGGCTTAAACAAACCCTGACACCACATAGATGCCATAAATAATTTTACAAAATTTTTTTATCGTATTTATAACTGAAAAAAATTGTTCTAAATATTGAATTTTTTGAATTCATACACTTCCCGCCCAGGTCATGACGTCACCTGTTGGGAACCAATAAGAGCTCACTGGTACAAAAGAATAGCTTCCGCTCCTAGTCATCGGACCACGAAAGGATGCTTCTCATTGGTTCCCTACAAAAAGGACGCTTCTCACTGGTTCGCTACAGGTGATGTCATCATCGGCTATATCAAATTACAGTACAATTTTCTTTTTAGTGTTATTCTCATTTGGATCAAGTTTTCTGCTGACTTTTTACAGTAAATGGTCCTATGTATCATCAAAAATAATACCGCAGTAAATAAATTGATCAATTTGAGGTCACGGTATAGGCCCCTTCTATAACCTTTTAAAAAAAAACCTATGAATTTGAATGTATATCATAAAGTATTATTCAGTATTATACAATTTTTTGATGAGTACAGAAGCTAGTTCTTGTACACATACATAGAAAATTTTCCATACTAGTGTTCTATTCCAAGAAAAGTATGTGATAGACCTCATTTTACCACTAGGCAAATTTTAACAAAGGCTTTGACAAATCAGAGCAGCACATTTAAGAATACAGATCTGTCAAAGTTCTCTGAAAATTATTGATTTCTCTTGAAGTTTACCTCAAAAAAGGTAAAAAATGACATGCTTTATACACAGTCCACCTTTATCTACCTTCTAGTATCTTTCCAACTCTAACCTTCCATCCTGAATGGGTGAAAAATTGCATTTTCTTGTTTAACAAAGAGTTTAGCAATTGCTAATCTGAATGAATCAGATTCCACAAAAGCAGTACATTTGATCACTGAATTGTTGGTCCATCAAATGATACTCAATAACATAGCCCTCAATACCCAATAGAATGCTTTAGCTAAATAACATCCAATAGAAAAGCTTTGTTAGAATATGCATGTTGATAAAATCGGCCATATTGTACTCAACTCCTTTTACTAGGTGATAGATGTATTTCTGTGATAAACCCTGGAAAATCTGAGTCTCGATCAGCAGATTCATGGAGGGGCCTAGTGACTCGAGTTCGCCATCTTTTACTAGTTGCATATGCAAGAGCAGTCTCTCGATTGGAAGATCATGTTAGACAACAAAGAGAGAGACGCAATGATCCTGGTTGGGACTTCATGAAATATTTTTACCTTCAGGTAAGCTTTTTATGTCATTTTAATATAATTACTCGAATTCTATTTAATTTTATTTATGTACTTGCTGGAAATCATGTAGTTGACTCATTCTGCTTCACTACAGATGCAGAGATCTATGTTCTTTAGAACCTTAAAATTATAATTTGTATTATAATCTATATTTTTCTTAAATCGTTGTATTGTGATTATTCCATGGCATTAAAATAAATCAATAATATTTTCATATCGGGTTAGGAGGACCTGGCTCAAGTATTAGAGATGCTTGGACTTTACGATGAAGCCTTAGTACAGTATGATGAACTTGATGCACTCTTTTCTCAATTTGTGGCAAATGGAGTTACAAGCAACTCTGTGGGATGGTTAAGTAACTTCCAGAAACCTCTTGAAAGGTGGCACGGCTTGAAGCTGGGCCAATCTCACTTGACAAAACATCCATCTATTTTGGAACTTAGGGCATATTTGTTTGCTAAACAGGCACATATGTTGCTTCTTACCAACAAGGTTTGGGAGGTAAGCACAATTGACTAATATTATTGCTATTCTAATTAGTACAATATTAAGTGAAGGAATATTTCAATAAAAAGTTTATATAGCATTCATAGGGCCGATTTTATCAACAGGCGCATTTTAACAAAGGCTTTGACCAATCAGAGCAGCCCGTTCAAGAACATGCATCTGTCAAAGTTCTCTAAAAACTATTGATTTCTCTTGAAGTTTACCTCAAAAAGGTTAAAAATGACATGCTTTATATACAAATCGACCATTATGAACCGTCTAGTATCTTTTCCAGTCTGATTTTCCATCCTGAATGGGTAAAAAATTGCATCTTCTTATTTCATCAAAAGTTTAGCAATTACTAATTTCAACCAATCAGATTCCGCAAAAACTGTACATTTGATCGCTGGTTTATTCTTTTGCTAAATGATGATGACAAAAAATTAGGGTTTTGAATAATTTTTTTGTGATAAATGGAGAGATCAAATATAAGTTTTACAACAAAACCGTTTTTGTTTTGTTTTCTTTTCGCAATAATCCAACAGTTATATCAAAATAGAAATGAGTTTTTGAATCCCGAAAACACGCCGACGACTCCTGACCCGTGCGACGTACTTCATGAAAATACTTGTAACAGTTGTAACTAAAATGTATATTTGTTGCAACATAGGCGATGAATGAAGTTTGCAGCTCGAGGCGAAGTCAACTATCGAAATAAATATCTTTTTGAATATTTAAAATTAGATCACAGATCCCAGTAATAAAGTACCTAAACAAATATCTTCTTAGGCGATTTTACTGCAGCATGCTGGGTGGCCGAGTGGCAGAGTAGCCGACTCGTATGACTTGGTATCGCTGGTGGTGTTGGTTCGAGACCCAGCCCGTGCAAGTACTTTTTTTTATCCAAAATATTCATTGGAATGCTTTTTACTCATGTTATATCATTTTTTTGTACCAGCGACATAAATGTGTTTTTGAATGAAATGTTATTAGATGTTTTACTAGTACAACAAAAATTACGAATAATTTTACTTTTTTGGAATAATTTCATTTTACTTCCCACACCGATAGGTGAGGGGAGTATTGATACTGCTTTCAGAGCAATTGGCGATTGATTTTGACGGATAAACTTCACTTCCACTGACTGAATTCTCCACCGCCTCCGGTACTTAGCTTTTGCAATATGTCAAGTAAAATGTCTAATAAAATTTGATTCAAAAACATTTTTATGTCGATGATACAAAAAAATGTGTGTAACATGAGTAAAACACATCGATGAATATTTTGGATAAAAAAAATAAAAAAAACAGTTTTGCACGGGCTGGGTCTCGAACCAACACCACCAGCGATACCAAGTCAAACGATGTCGGCTACTCTGCCACTCGGCCACCCAGCATGCTACAGTAAAATCGCCTCAGAAGATATTTGTTTAGGTACTTTATTACTGGGATCTGTGATCTAATTTCAAACATTCAAAAAGATATTTATTTCGATCGTTGGCTTCGCCTCGAGCTGCAAACTTCATTCATCGCCTATGTTGCAACAAATATGCACTTGTTACAACAATAGTTTTGTTATAAAGCTTATATACGATATGATGAAAAGTGTCATCCAGCTTTGACGTTTTCTTTTCAATATTGATAAGATACTATTGGACGATATTTATTAACCTAGCCCGCAATATCCAATAGAAAGCTTTTGCTAAATAACATCCAATAGAAAAGCTTTGTTAAAATCATTGTTAAATATCATGTTGATAAAATCGGCCCATAGTCCCTCATAAAAGTGTTTACAGTTGTAGGATTGTAAGTTGTGTTTGCAATTTGATTGTAATAGTTAAACTGAAAAGTTTTAAGTTATGTTTACACATAGATAGCATTGCAAAAACGGTATTTAGTTCTTTTTTTAATCTTCAAAAAATGCATGTATAAATTTCACAACTGCGGGACAACTGGTACAAGAGATATAGCATTGTGAATGAAAAGGCTAATCTTACGTTTTGTAAATCATACATTGTAATCAATATTTAATCCACTTCATGGTTTTTTATCATTTCTATCCCATCTTGTTAACATTCATACTCATTGAAGTGATTTGTTAGATGGCGTCTCGTTGTCTTCCCTTTCTTCACACATGCACCAGAGAAATTTCGATCCTCGAGGTATCGTCGCCAGAAGGCGCTTTGGCCTGTTGGCTTTTTCTTGCTGCCATGGAAGTACTCCAGACATGTGACAAGTTCAATCATGCAGACGAGGCTGAAGATTTTTCATTGCATACGGCAGGGCTCTGGGAGTATGCCAGTCAGAAGGTTGGTCTTTAACAGCTATTCATTCAATGATAATAATTTTTATCACCATGGAGGCTCATGTATGAGAGTAGATATACAGGGTTATTCACATTATTCGACACGGAGCATTATGGCTAAAGTATTTGATAAAAAAGAAAATAATAATTTCGGATGGATAGGGACCCATTAAAGCTACATTTTAAAAATATTTTGATGTTATACAGCATGTCCCCAAAACACGAAACGTATCAAAGTTTTATTATATTATTGCATATTCAGATTCCTTGGTGAATTCTAGTGTGATTTTATGTATCACACATGGGACCGTTTAGGTATAAATCACCATTTTCGGTATAAGTAGATATCAGGAAAAAATTGAATATCGTAGAGATTATAAAATTTGGAAGGCTGTGACTTTGCCGTATTACTAAGCATAAAATTTGAAATTAAATAAAAACCACCAGAGATTGATATTCACAACCTTATATCATTAGAAAGGTTATCAAATTCTACATTTAACCGTATAAAACAAATTAGGCATTCCCATTTGTTAAAATCAAGTTATCTCTGATCGAAGTTTCCACATTAATCGACCGATTTCTCCAAGTATAAACGTAGTTCAAATTTGACCGTCTAACCTAGGCGGCAACGTCAGCCTTCTAAGTTTTATAATCCCTATGATATTCAATTTTTTTCTAACATCTACTCATACCGAAAATGGTGATTTACACCTAAATGGTTCGCCTTAGATCCCATGTGTGATACATAAAGTCACACTAGAATTTACTAAGGAATCCGAATATGCAATAATATACGGGGTGTTCTATTTAAAAAAACATAACTTTGATACGTTTCGTGTTTTGGGGCACCCTGTATAACATGAAAGTATTTTTAAAATGTAACCTTAATGGGTCCCTATCCATCCGAAATTATTATTTTCATTTTCATTAGATACTTTAGCTGTAATGCCCCGTGTCGAATAACGTGAATAACCCTGTATAGTCAATCGTTTTCTTGGAAATATAACAAAAATGCTACTGTTTTTTCCTAGCCTTCTAATAAAAATCACACTTCTTTGGACTTTATCGAATACAAAAAATTGCTAAAAATGTTGAATGTCATTATTTGACAGGAGATCCAGGAGTCACCCCTTTGTTTTTTTTATTTTAACCACTAACATTGAAATCCTAATGAACAAAGAGTTTTGCATTCACATTGTTGAAATATAATTCCTAATAGTTGATGAAACCTCCAGATCACTTAGTAATATGAAATCTCTTGGAAATGAATTATGCATAGTATGTATAATTAATGTTAATTTGACCAATTGCTTTTCCTGTAGGGTAAAGCTGGAAATAGTTATAGTTGTATCGTCCGGAAACACATTCCCTACAATAATGTAGTTTGGGAGATCATTCACAAACAATAAAAAAAAGTAGTGGTCCCAGCACTGACCCTTGCGGACCACCAAGCTGTTTTTTAAACTATTTCTTTTTCAGCTCCGTTCATTGGGCGAATTATGTGGCTTGTTGCCGGGAGGTACACCGTCTTCAGAGCAACTGCACATAGTTGTTCTGTTATCGGCTGGAATGGGTGATAATCCAGGTCCCCCAAGTAGCCCTTCTCCAACAGACAAATTGAAGGAAGCACTATGTTCGCAGGAAGTTTTCAATAAGACATACCTGGTAAGTCATAAGCGAAAAGCAGAAAAAATGAAACAACTAAGCTCAGACAACGAACGTAGATGTAATAAAAAGGGTCACTCCAAGCTCCACACTTACACTTGATCTCTGATGGTACACTTATAAAACGCTTAAAAACGAAGTTTTGACTAATTCTGAGGTTCTGAGTTCTGAGGAATTTGAGGGCGCGTATTACAAATCCGGCCACTGATTTCAAGTTTCAGTGTTGTTTATCGAAAATCAAATAACGGATTTTTAGAATCAGCTGAAAAAAGTCTATAACCTTTATTAGGCTTTTTATCAAGACGAAACTTCGTATTCTGGAGAATTTGAGGGTGCTAATTACAAATCAGTCCGCCGATTTGAGTATCAGTGTTGTTAAACGATGATAATTAAATGTCAATTTAGAAAAAATTATATAACCTTTATTAGGCTTTCCGTCAGGACGAAACTGTTTTCCAAAAATGTAGCACCATTATTTATTTGTCCACACAGGTTATTGCACCCTAAATGAAATCAACATAGTTGTATTGTGTGTTGAAGCAATCTTCCGGATAGAATAACAAACTCGCCAGCCTTCAGAATAGCGTAATAACAGCGGAATACGGTATGAGAATTTGTATCGCCTTTTCTTTGAATTTTATGTTTACACAAGTACATGAGGGGGTGTATATGGCTTTATGTTTTTATTCTATGAGGCATAATAACTTTGCCCCACGTGTTAGATCGAAGCTATCTCAGCTGGCGTTGATGATAATGATAACATTGAAAATGGTGTAAGATGTGATTTGACAAGTATGTGGTCCAACAGATCAAGAAAGCCTTACCAGTGACATATTATGTAATCAGAATCACTGACAATAAAGTGTATAGACACTGCCGTTCATTCATGAAAGTAGGGGACAAGGGGCAGAGACTATTGGGGAGGGGGAGACTTCAAGCTGTAACCTTGGATTTGAAATAGTTTATTTTCACATCTACCGATGAAACGACTCAATATACAGGATGATTCCTAGGTTTATATTTTCTTAACTGTCTAGAACTCGTTCTTATAAACAGCTTTTTGAAATAATTCTTTTCAGAAAACCAAATCTTAATATAAACATTGTATGCCAACTTGCCGCACAGTGTTGATCATAATTGTTACGCATGCTACACAAATACAACGCTACCAATTTGAATAAACAAACATAGTTTCAGAGACTAGGTTCCCAGGGAAAACTGTTGCTTGTAAATCTTTTTGAATGTGATAGATCTAGAGCAATGACACTGTTGAAATTTTTTGCTGACATGTAAGAAATGGATCATTCGAATCATGGCCGACTCTACACTAGGCCGGAGCCTTAGATGTGGCAACGTCGCTTAGCTGTCAAATAGTGGGCCGGTTACCGTGAGCCGAACGGCGGATATTCCGCGGAAAATTTAAATTGTTTTATAGTTTCAGAATAATTATTACACTTTATATGTATTAGAGTTCATCTCGGTTGATAAATTAAGAATAATACTTTTTGAAAAAATAAGAATGGTGAAAAATGCCAGTAGTAACAGTACAAAAATGTACATGTATTTAGATTTAGAGATTTTCCCTTCTGTTAGACATTTCTTATTTCCATTAGATTTCGTCTTTTTAGTTTTGTCAGTCTGTATTTTGTCTTGAACTGTTTCAGTGTAATTATTAATAAAAATATTTGCTACATTAACAACATTAATTCAAGCAGAATTCCATCAGTTTGGGGTTGATTACATGAACAAATGTGTCTAAAACAAACTCATCTATATGTATATTGACATATTCTCTTGCAATTTTCATTAAAACTGCTTTGTGCAATTGTCCAAGAACTTACTTTTATACCTATTAGCCTGAAATCAAAATTTTAACAATACCTATTGTGAATAAGGAATAATTTGAGCTGTATACTCTGATGGAAGGGTTACACCTACCAACTATAAGCTGTATGTATTTAATATACCTATCAAATAATTTTGTCCTTCATGTTCTACCTATAATTTTTGTAATGACAAGAACATTTATATAGGCTGATATTTCATCAATTTGTAAAACAATGTACTTGTCCGAGAATAATAAACCCTCTGCAACAGTTTTAATGTAAGGCATATTTTCTGTCAGGTGCAATTTTTAAAGAACTGCAAAGTTTTGAGGAATATTTAGGATGGTGGTAAAATTGGCAACTTATTCTCTCTCACAAAATAGAAAAGGTTTTAACATTAAATCAACAGAAAACCTACTTGAAAATAGTGTGCCAAAATATTTTCTATTTGAGACCAATAGGATATTCTTAATGACAGTGGTAAAATGTAACTCAAATTACCAACAAATTATGATTTATTGATTTAAAGGAATGTCTATATTTATTGATACTAATACCACCTGAATCTGATGTCTGGTTCATCGTAGTCAAACACTACAAAATAAAAATAAACGCAACCTTTATCCTGCTGCCACTTCCACTTAAATGAACACTCAATTTACTTTGTAAATTTTCACTTAAGCTAGAAAAATTCACTATTAGGTCACTTTGAAGCCATTCTTGCTGGTCTTGATTCCCCTTCACTATCAAATCTTTTCGTAGGTGTGCTCAGATGTGTTCTATTAGAACTGTATTTTTCTGTGATATTTCGGAGGTCCAGAAAATATTGTAGGTACCAGATTGTGCTTTAAAAGAGGTCTTATCATTGGAAATGTTTGTAAATTATTGTCGTTATTCTTATAAATATAACCGGCCCTTACGAGGAATACCCACTTCTGTTTGAAATGCTCGTCTTGAGGAAAATTGAACACCTAATATGTCTTTTATTTGAAGCACAACTGCTAGTGCAACCTGGTACTACACACTTTGCAGGCATCTTTTTATCTTTGTAGTTTCGTTTGTGCAGGTAAATAATTAGAAACACATTAAAAATCACCTTCCAATCTTCTTTTTTACTCTGGAAGATTACACTAATGACTTAAAAACAAATAAAAGCTCGGCCCAGCTCGGCCCGCTATTCAGTGTTGCCATATTTCAATGCTCCGGCCTAGTGAGTACAGTCGGCCATGTTCGAATTGTTGTTGTTTCTAATTGTGTCATACTGTGGAAAAGCAGTGCTCGACTTAACTGAGGTTATTATATATAATAGATGATGTTTTTTTAGGAGCTGACCGAGCTGTCGATGTGCACGTACAAGCACACGGGGCGGCTGCGCAGCGCGCGTCTGGTGGGGCGGCAGGCCGCCTCCTTCTACCTGCTGTCGGGCGAGACCCAGAAGGCGGCCGCCTTCCTCACGGACGCCCTCAGGACCTTCGAGGCGGACGGATGGCGGGAGTTGGTCGCGCAGGCGCACGTCGAGCTCGCCGATTGCTATCGGAGGGCGGGCGACGCCGCCCGGTTGGCCGTGGAGGCGGTCAGGGTGGCGGGGGCGGCAGAGGTCGATACGCTCGAGAGGTGGGTATACGCGGGTGGTCCGATAAGTACCTCGCCTCACCGCCAGATGGCGCCACTATCTCTAGATCAATTTACTATTGCGTAGTTCACCATCGTAGGCGGCGGCTGTCAAAGTTTCAGCCAAATCTGACGTTTAGTATTGTTTTGACATACCTCATTTGTTTTAAAAACCCATGTGAAATATTCCAGTCTAATTTTGAGAAACCAAGGTGAGAACAGTCGATTTCATAGTGCCCTTATGGAAGGGTGGGTACATGGCCGACTCTACACTAGGCCGGAGCCTTAGATGTGGCAACGTGGCTTAGCTGTCAAATAGTTGGCCTATAGTTTCAGAATAATTATTACATTTTATATGTATTAGAGTTCATCTGGGTTAATAAATTAAGAAAAATACTTTTTAGAACTACTACTACTAATACCACTAACATCTGATGTCTGGTTCATCACAGACACTACAAAATAAAAATAAGCGCAACCTGTTTCCTGTTGCCACTTCCACTTCCACTTAAATGAACACTAAATTTACTTTGTAAATTGTCACTTGAGCTAGAAAAATTCACTATTAGGTCACTGTGAAGCCATTCTTGCTGGTCTTGATTCCCTTTCACTATCAAATCTTTTCGTAGGTATGCCCCAGATGCATGCCCAGATGAGTTCTATTAACTATATTTTTCTGTGATATTTGGGAGGTCCAGAAAACATTATAGGTACCACATTGTGCTTTAAAATAGGTCTTATCCTTTGAAATGTTTGTAAATTATTGTTTTTATCCTTATAAATATAACCAGCCCTTCCGAGGAATACCTTTCACCCACTTCTGTTTATGTCCCTTATTGGACGCACAATTGCTAGTGCAACCTGGTACTACACACTTTGCAGGCATCTTTTTATCTTTATAGTTTCATTTGTGCAGGTAAATAAGTAGAAACACATTAAAAATCACCTTGCAATGTTCTTTTTACTCTGGAATAAGGTTATGTTGGGCCATGGTTTGGTATGTCCTCTATTGGGCTGCAACCTGGTACTACACACTTTGCAGGCATCTTTTTATCTTTATAGTTTCATTTGTGCAGGTAAATAAGTAGAAACACATTAAAAATCACCTTGCAATGTTCTTTTTACTCTGGAATAAGGTTATGTTGGGCCATGGTTTGGTATGTCCTCTATTGGGCTGCAACCTGGTACTACACACTTTGCAGGCATCTTGTTATCTGTATAGTTTCGTTTGTGCAGGTAAATAATTAGAAACACATTAAAAATCACCTTCCAATCTTATTTTTCACTCTGGAAGATTACACTAATGACTTCACAACAAACAAAAGCTCGGCCAACGATGCAGTGTTGCCATATTTCAATGCTCCGGCCTAGTGAGTAGAGTCGGCCATGGTGAGTAGGATGGTCTGCTCATCCTCAAGATTTCAAAAGAGACCATTGCGTTATTTGTGTCATTGTCACCTGACACATATTTAAAAAAAAACTTGGCACCTTGTCAGAGATTAAACTGGAAGCTTTACACTAGGTCATTGAATTTTGATCAAAATAAAACTCTGGCTGTTGACATCTACAACAATTTTTTTAAGCATTTCACATTATTACTCGAATTAAAAGTATATTTTCTGTTAAATATATATTTAGGTGCATTTATTGACACATGCTTTTTTAACATAATTTATTTTACTAGTAAATATCACTATGTTGCTAAAATATACAGGGTGTCCCATGAGGATTAAGACAAGCAATATATCGGAACTGGACAGTAGTAGAGAATTATAATTTTGTGTGTGTAAATTAGAGCAAATATATTATCTTTTCTTATTATTGTGTCACCCATTGAGGTATTTGTTTTTGATCGCGTGACGTCCGATTCAAAATGATTAATGAGACACCCTGTATATTTGTGACTTTTTGTGTTCCTCCCGATAAAACAATTCCAACAAACTAGCACACTTGGGGTCTAAAGTGATTAATTCAAGAGTTACAGGTACTTAAAGATGGTACACAATTACCATTATGAAACACTACCAGAGTAATTTAACTGTAGGGTTCAGGGATACATGTTATAATCAATGGTAGTGGTATCATCCTTTAAGTACCTGTAGCTCTTGAATTAATCACTTTAGACTCCAAGTGTGCTAGTTTGTTGGAATTGTTTTATCGGGAGGAACCCAAAAAGTCACAAATATACAGGGTGTCCCATTAACATTTTTGAATCGGACGTCACGTGACCAAAAACAAATACATCATTGGGTGACACAGTAATAAGAAAAGATACTATATTTGCCCTAATTCACACCCCCAAAATCATAATTCGCTACTACTGCCCAATTCCGATATATTGCTTGTCTTAATCGTCGTGGGACACCCTGTATGTTCATTTGTTTATCTGTTAGGTGGAGCTACTTTGAAGAAATGAGAAAATGTATAGAGGTATTAGAAGAACCAGTTGTCATTCCCTTCGGCGATATTATCAGAATAATGAATATTTGTATAAAAAATGATGGGCCCATAATGCAGGACAGTATTATTGAGGTATGTAAATGCTTGTTTTTCTCTAATATTATTGCGAGAAACGGTATTTAGATTGATAGAAGAAATTTTCCACACTAAGGAATACAAGATGTTGTTATAAAAATTTTGGGCAACTAAAAAATTTGAATTTGAAGGATTTTTTGAACCATATTACCTTTAAAAATGCTGTAATCCGGAACTTCCAAAATACTAACAATTGTGGAGGGGTATATATAAACCCCCTGTTCAGTTTTCACCTTTTTGCAGCTTGGTCTCAGGCCACTTTACAAAAAAAAAAAATAATAAGATTTCTTTCCGTTTTTGATTTCGAATTTTTGTCTGAACAATTGAAAGTGTAGAGATACGTGTTAACTAACAATAAGATAATGAAATATTTTTTGCAGGTGGAATTAGTGATAGACTCAAACTTTCCCAGGGAGGTTGTTTGTACGAACGTTATGGTATCCTTGGAACCTGACTCTACATTAGTAAAAGAAAAACTAGGGGAAAAATATTGTCCAGGACGGACGCTGACGAGCAAAGACATGAAAGTGCAGGACCCCACGTTGCAGAGGTTAAAGATGAAGAAAATCCTAGATTACAAGCAAGACAAACAGCTGTCTATGGCGGGGGTTTCTTCAAAGTTCACTGTTCTTAAGAGGAAAGATAGTGCTCCGCCTCAAGTTAATAGGGATTTTACGAATTGCTTAGAAGTTAACAAATTGGTAAGGATTGCTATAACTGATTGAGGCGTTTTTTTAAAAAAGAGCTGTAGTTCAGAATTTCATATTTGTTCTCTATAAAGTTGTAAAACTTGGTTTTTAGCAAGAACAGCCCTAGTTTCCCCATATAACCATAGTTTAGTCGAGTTTCTACATAAACAGCCATAGTTTTCTCAAAAGACTAACACGGAGTATGGCTTTTAATACGCTATTATTCTGTCACAAAAATGATCTAAATAACTTCAAACTTTACTGTCATAAAGAGGTTTTTGTTCTCCATCTTTTGGTCCCCTTTTGGTGCAAATCTATGATTCAATGGTGGGGGGGGGCTAGAGTTACTCGGAAAAATAATACTATAACATAACATTTTCTATTCAGAAAAGAAAAGGAGGTAATTTTACCTTGGAAATGACACCTCGCACGTTGATTTCAGTAAATGAATTTGTGGTTCTTGGGTTTTTAGGCCGGCGTCGTTTAGCGTTAAAGCTTGACGTTTCGCCACCACGAGTGGATGGCATCTTCAGAAGCTATTTCACTTCGGCGACTTCCAAAATACTGACGGCTGGTGGATCTTTACCTGTATTTATACCTGCTAATGGTGACGTGGCCCAACCAGGTAGCGTTGGTAGCCCCGCCCCTTCGCGATATGGTAGTGTCTTCAGGTCCTTTAGGATGGGTATCCATGTCCGGTTGACTTTCTGTGTTTCTTCTTTCCTGTTGAAATTATTATGATGTTTCTGTATTTCGATGGCTTCTCTTTGAAGTCTGGCATGGTATGAAGACGTAGCGGCAAGAACCTGTGTTTCTTCAAACTTGATCCTGTGACTTCCCTCCTTAATCGCATGTTCGGCTACCGCTGATTTGTCCGTATGGCCTAGTCGACAGCTAGCCTTATGTTCTGCAATTCTTGTGTTTATAGATCGCTTCGTTGTTCCTATGTATACACTCCCACATGTGCATGGTATGCGATATACCCCCGGTGTTGTGAGTGGGTCTCTTTTATCTTTCACCGTTCTCAAATATTTCTGTATCTTTCTTGTGGGCTTGTAGATGGTCTTGACGTTTTCCTTTCGTAACATTTTTCCTATTCTGTCTGTTATTCCAGGCACATAGGGTAGAAAAGCTTTTGCTATCGGTTTAGGTTCTGGTTTTGCCCTATTTCTTCTCATTGTCCTTGTTATTTCTTTTTCTGTGTAACCATTTGCCTTAAGAGCATTCTTTAGATGTTCCAGTTCGGTTGCGAGCTCTTTTGGTTCGCACACTTTTCTAGCCCGTTCTGTCAAAGTTCTAATAATTCCGTACTTCTGAGATGGGTGGTGATTTGATTCTTTATGCAAATACCGGTCAGTATGAGTTGGCTTTCTATATACCTTGTGCCCTAATTTAGCTCCTTTTCTTGTTAGAAGAACATCAAGGAAGGCGAGATTTTTGTTTTCTTCTACCTCCATGGTAAACTTGATGTTTTCATGCACGCTGTTCAGGTGTTCTAGAAATTCTTCGAGCTTTTCTCTTCCGTGATTCCATATGACAAACGTATCGTCCACGTATCTGAGCCATATCTTGGGCTTGTATTGAGCGCTCTTCAAGGCTGCCTGTTCGACCTTCTCCATTACAAAGTTCGCTACCACCGGGCTTAGAGGGCTTCCCATGGCTACACCTTCAATTTGTTCGTACATGTTGGCGTCCCAGACGAAGTAGGTTGTCGTTAACACGTGCTTGAAAAGGTTTGTAATGTCTTCCGGAAATATGTTCTTGATGTGTTCTATTGCATCGTTTAATGGCACCTTTGTGAATAGATTTCAGTAAAATTTGCGAAAACGGGCCGATTCTAATAATATTTGTCCTTCCTTTGTCGGCGAAGTTAAAATTACAAATAAATAAAGTTTAAAAAACCGGCTTTCAAAGAACATCGGACTAAAAAGTTAAAAATAAATTTTAAAATAAGTTTAAAACAATAATATACGAAAAACGCTAGTATTACTGTGAAAAAATTGTCGAGCGCTCGTTTGACGAATAATATAATATTAATTACATCTATAATTCATTCTTTATTGTTTTAAGCTAATTTTAAAAAATATTTTTAACTTTTTAGTCCGATGCCATTTAAAAATGTTTTTTGAAGGATATTTATATGATTGTTAGTATCAAACAGGAAAAAAACAAATACCTTCACGAAACTAATTCTTCTTTTTAGTATTATTATCTACATTTTGTTCGAAGGTCGAAACGATTTGTTTTATAAGTATTTTCAATTATTCGCAGCCTTTAGTGATAACTCCAGGACTAAACACGATAAGACTGAAAAAGCGGGCTGACAGCATAGGGAAGTATTACATCGGCCAGATGGCCGTGCACATAAAAAATCTGCACCTGATATCGCTGCCAGTATACCCGAGATTGTTGGTGGAGGTGAAAGAGGAAGGCCCCACGCTCAAGCTGTACAAAAACGCCGCTCCTCTGCTCTCGGGCATCGAACAAACCATGAACTTGATATTAACCATAGGAAGTTATTCCATCGAACCAGTAAGTATTTGAATAGGGGCCTTGCACCAAAAAAATGCCTTGAGGTATTGGTTGCAACCACTGACGATACATCTACGTACATAATACCTATCTTTATTTACGAGATATATGTTCATTGCTTTGAGTATCATTAGAAATGTTGAAAATAGGCACTAGAGTAAAGCTAGAAATAATATGTTATACAGGGTGGTCCAATAAGCGCTCGATATTACCTTTAAATTAGAAGAAAATGGCTTGAATAAAAAAGTTTCTTTTCAAATGGTCTACTTGTTGAGAATAATTTCAAAGATGGCGGACATCCCGATATACCGGAAACAGGTGTCAACTTCCTTATTTTAAATGGAACACCCTGTATATTATTACGTTTTTGAAATCAGCATTGATTTTTAGGTCCAGTTCGTTAACCATAGTTTAAGTCTATGAAGCCTGTTTTCGAAGTTATGCAGCAATCTTTAGAAAGCAGATAGAAAGAATTCTGTCTGCGGGTGCGCCATGTGGTACCCGAAGGTAACGGCAATCAAAGAAAGTCGCTGCAATACTTCTTGGTGGAACGCCACGGCGCGTCCTCTTTGAGCCACCAGAGAAGCGCGGGTTCTAAATTCCGCTGCTGTTTTAGCAGAGAGTTTTTTTGGTTGCCATTACCTTCGGGTACCAGATGGCGCACCGGCAGAATTCTTTCAGCCTGCTCTCACATGTTTCACATGTTTAGTAAACATGGAAAAATTGATGCTCTCTAATTCCGTCAATCGACCAATGGCGCACTGATGATCGCTAATAAGCGTGAAACAGCTGTCTGCGTACTGGTGGATTGACGGAGATATATAGAGCAACCCTCGTAATCTTTAGAAAATTTGACGTTTGTAGTACTTTATAAAAAATGTTAATATATCTGAAATCAAGTACGACAGAAAGATGCGATTTTCGGTTTTAAAACGATCAAGAAACATGCTTTTGTTTCAGGTTTCAGTAAGATCGTTGTTTCAAAAGCACATTAAATCAATAGACTAGCAATTTTCAAATTTGAAAAGTTTAAAACTTTAAAAACTTTTTTTTCAAATGGGATGGTATGATAACTTTCACATCAGTGGATGCGAAATTAAATTCTCTTTCACTTTTATCTAGGCATATGTGGTTTTATCATTGATGGTTTTCAAGATATTGTCGAATTTGTAATTATTCCGTAATGGCGCGTAGGAATTGGAAAAATTGTAGGTGGCGTGGCTCGCAGACGAAACAATTGGCTGAAAACTTATCACCCAAAGTGTTTTGGCCTCTAATACTAAAATGTTCAGACGCGCCATCATCTAGCTGTAACCGCATTATTCTTAAAAACTCCAGTACTAAATTTTCAAGCTGGTATTCCAAATTTTCATTTAGAAAGTTTTTGGAAAAAATTAGTTTATTATGCGGTTTCCAATAATATCACCCAAATGTTTGTTCTCTTCATGCTGGTTGTCAACATGACGTCATTTTATTGTGGCTATGTATATAAAATATATACTGTCAGTCACTTTTTTTAGGTAAGTAAAGTAAGATTCAATTAGAATTTGAGATTATAAAGGTCTTGACCTACGAGGCAGCCATATATAATCAAATATATAATTATATATGGGATGAGACGTCTAACCTATTTGTCGTCAGTGGTTGTAACATATAGAAAATCTCGCATTGAAAACAGTTTTATGGCTAGGGTTCAATACCAGGAAATGGTTTTTTATTCTTTAGTGGTAGTGTGTGATGTGAACCTCTAAGGCAAACACTGTTTATTCGAAGCACCTGTCATTGTCTACTCTACGTTCATACAGACCCCTTTGATGTTGCACTAAAGAATTATGATAATTATAAAAGCAGTTATAATCATTATTTTAGTCTATTTTTTAAATAACCACCAGAATTTCTTCTTGTAGATGTTGATAAATGTTAATCATATATTTTGTTATTTTCAGAAGTCTATAATAAAGTTAACAACGTCGCCTGGACTAACAGTTCAAGTGGAACGTGATCTGCCATTGGTCAGTAGTTTAGAAATCGAAGTAGGACCAAATTTTCCGTTCACTAGCATTAGGAGACACTTGAGGATCATGGCTGACATGCTGTCGAAGGATCATCAGGTATATTATGGATATTCATTAACTGAAAATTATCATCAAATCGCAAAAAGTTAACCACACCACGCAGAAATCCTCTAAATAAAAGAAAACAACCACTAATATGAGGTTAGAATAAGATCACAAACTTGACAGTTTAGAAACTATGTACAGAACGTTGAAATGAGAACCATTCGTTGGAGTGGCTTATTGACAGCACAACGACGGATAGAAATGATAACTTTGAACAGACAAATGACATGACTGTGCTACTAATGCGCATGCTGTCGACCTATATTGGTAACAAAATATGTGATCGTTGTATATTTAACGCTCAATACCCGAATTCGGGCAATGCCCGAAAAAAATACGCAGAACTAGTTTTGAGCAAGGAATATTTCCCAAACCCGAAATATGAATTTTATACGGCTATTGAGCATTACCAAATAGGCAGAACTAGTTTTGTGCATCTTGAAATACACAAAACTAGTTTTGCGCATCTTGATATACACAAAACTAGTTTTGCGCAACTTGAAATGCACAGGACTAGTTCTGTATATGTTCTGAATGACCAGCATAAATTCTGTTTGTTCCATTTAATCAGCGCCAGCGACGGACTCAAATAAATATAAAGTTGGAGAAGTTGAAACATATTTTAATGAATACCAACCAATAATAAATCGCCAACTGAGGCTGGTTTAAATTTTTTATTTGATTGTGTGGGCATCAAACTGGCTTGTGGTTCCAAACCTCTTTTTGCGTTTTCACGATTCGTACTTATATTGCAGGAATGTTGACAAAGAAACCTAACCTAACCTAAACGACAGGTTTTTGCTGGTTTTTGACACACAATGCATAACGAATGTTCACTTTGGTTGTCATTTCGTACCACAGAACTAGTTCTGTGCATTTCAAGTTGCGCAAAACTAGTTCTGTGCATTTCAAGATGCGCAAAACTAGTTCTGCCTATTTGGTAATGCTCAATAGCCGTATAAAATTAATATTTCGGGTTTGGGAAATATTCCTTGCTCAAAACTAGTTCTGCGCATTTTTTTCGGGCATTGCCCGAATTCGTCTATTGGGTGTAACACATACAAGGAAAATAACTTGTTAGTCCCATTTTCACGATAATTTTTTTTTTTGTAAAACTTTTTGTCCAATAATTAGAATGGAAAATAGGATCGTAACATACAGCCTTTTGAAATGAGTCGTTAATTTACTGTATTTTTATACGTTTATCTCTGACTAATAAAAACCTTCCTGCATCAGGTGACGATACATTGTCCTTGGACCACGAAACCGATAGTGGTTAACCTCACATTTTCGCCGCCACTAGCGGCAACGTGGAAACTTCAGACGGTGGAGTTGAGGAAGTTCGTCCAAGTGACAGTGGTCGGTCAGTGTGAGAGGGACTTAATAGTGGAAGACGCTAGGCTGGTTACAACCGCCGGAGAAACATGTGATATAGTTGCAAAGAACTGTGAATCTAGTCAAGTAAGTTAGAACGTCTATTTTCTAAACGATTACTTATCGTTCTAGACCACCCAGTTCGAAAAATTGATATTTTGATTCATTATTAATAAACGAAGCATAGAATACATGCTTTACTTGCGTTTTGGGCACCTTTGTAGTCTCCATCAAAGTAAAAAAAAATGACAAATATCGATTTTGAATGACATTGCTTGATAGCTATTCCAGGAGACAGTTTTTTGTTATTTCATTAATTAACTACTACCAAGGATACCTGAAATGACTTATGTACATCAAGTTTACTGTGACCGGGTATGGTTGGATATTTGTCAAGAAAAAGTTTGAACAATGTCTTCCAAATTGATGAGTGAGATATAAGTTTTTGCAGATCTTCTTATACCCGTTTTACATCAACAACAAATCCATGGTTTTATTCGTGGATTCAGTTCGTGGTCAAATCTTCAACCATAAACTCATATGATGCATGTCATGCATGTTGCATACCCGACTCTGTCTATTATTAAACATTTTCTAAATGAAAATTCGCAATCAAACTAAGTTTTGCTGTCAAAGGGCTACAAAAAATGCGAATTGAAAATATAAATCCGTGGTTTCCTTTGGCAATGTGCAATTTTCCAACAAGTACTTTAAGGCCCGATTTTATCAACACGCATATTTAACAAAGACTTTGACTAAACTTTTCTATTGGATGTTATTTAGCAAAAGCTTTCTACTGGGTATTGAGGGCTATGTTAATGAGTATCATCCAATAGTATTTTATCAATATTGAAAACAAAACGTCAAAACTGGATGACACTTTTGTCAAAAATATTTTAGAATTCATGGATCAAAATCATAGCAGAATATCAGAACATAGCGATTAATTTGCAAATTAATGCCATATTTTTCATGTTTACATTATAATTATTCTATAATTATTAATTGCAAACTGCGATAATTTGTGACAGAATCATAAAAGTATCAATCACAGCAACTACCTTATTTAATAATTACAAATCCCACCTCCGTCGCGTCAGTCAGATGGATTATAGAAAAAAATACACATACTTTTACGAAGAATCAATCTTTCATTTACTGGATGCAAGTTTGATATAGACCATCTTATAGAAATATTCACAGAGGATCTAAAGATGCAGTATTTATAACATAAAATTTAAGGTTATAGGCAGCTAATGAGCTTTGCCGTTCTGGATAGGCAACCAGTAATGCACATGTACGCTTGGAAAATAGCTTGCCTAACAGTTAAATCGTTTGTTTAACTTTTGAAATGTAACAAAGTGCTATGTTTTTACCCCTTTTTATTATACAACAGATATATTGCATGTATTTATAATTATTTAATTATTATCGATAGTAAATTGTTTTATCCAAATAGTGCAATGAGTGAATTTCTTGTCATCATATCATTTAATACAGCATGAAACCAGCGATCAAATGGAAATGGAATCTGGAATCTGATTGGTTGAGATTAGCAATTGCTAAACTTTTGATCAAACAAGAAAATGCAATTTTTCACCCATTTAGGGTAGAAAACCAGACTGGAAAAGGTGCTAGATGATTTACAATGCTCGATTGGATGTAAAGTATGTCATTTTTGAGCTTTTTGAGGTCAACTTCAAGAAAAATCAATAATTTTCAGAGTACTTTGACAGATGCATGTTTTTGAAAGGGCTGCTCTGATTGGTCAAAGTCTTTGTTAAATTGTGCATGTTGATAAAATCGGGCCTAAGAGTTTTGTAGAATATTTTCGTATTAATTTAATTGGGATATTTTTTTATTTTCAGATTATTCCTAACGGTTTAAGTTATTCCTACATGTGGGAGATAGTATTTAAGAAAGAATTGGGGGCAGAGCTGCCTACGCTGAAAGTAGAATTTTCTGTAAAGTACAAGTTAGATGATAAAGATGACGACAATAAACTCTATCGATATTTTTTTGATATTAACGACTACCAGGTAAGATCTGCAGGTTAATGATAAGTAGTGTCATGCGTCTTCATTTATTCGTAGAAATGTATTCACGATATTTAATCTTGTATTTGAGAAGTAATATTTGTGATAACCTGATTTATAATTTTTAGACTTTATACATTTTGGACACGAACGTGACTCCGATGAAAGGAACCGAATTTTGTCGAGCTGGTGCAGTTTGTCAGCTGCATCTCACGATTTCTCCAGCAGCTGAGCATCTGCCTGTAACACAGTGAGTACCATGACAGTTTTTACCGTACTACTTACTACTAAGGACTACTGTAGTACCAACGAATTCGAATAGGTTAGAAAAAGCAACGCCCATGCTCTAACAGGCATGTGAGTGTGGCCAAGATTTCGTTGCTACTATTTTCTGTGTTCAAAACACGATGTTAATTTAAATTTTATGGAATCAATCTTTTCAAATAGTCTTTTAACACTTATGCACTGTTGAAACCCAAAATTCATTCAAAACTATAACAATTAACCAGAAACGATCAACCAAAACAAAGTAGCTATTTATATTATGCCTCTACATGAGTGCTGTTATTTTTAGGATTCTTTACCTACAGATAGCTGTACAAAGGGTATACGGGTTTATCAGCGATTCAGCGGTCAGTGTGCCAGCTGCCGCGTTAGGATTGTGGGCACATACAAAAACCTTGTTTACTTCTTGTAACCTTCTAACATTTTTACTTTTCACACTGATAGGTGAGGGGAGTATTGTGATCGCAAAATTTTAGATTTCGAGATAATTCGCTTTTTGGACGTTTTATGATATATAAAAAACGAAAACCCACGTAACTCGTTTCCGTCGGTCTATCTGTTTGTTATCAGGTCGTAGCAGGTACTGGTGGTATAATTTTGAAAATCGGTGCATTAGAGGTGGAGTAATTAGCAAAAAACCAAACGTTCCAAATATTTCTTTCACAATACTTTGTGATGTTATCACTTTGTGATCTTATAACAATGTATTGTGGTCTCATTTAAGTTTTTGAACTAGGGTTGCTGGGGGTGAGGGGGTTGATGGCACAATGATGAGTTGATGACATACTCGGTGAAAGAGTTCCACCACAGCATAGTAACAACCAGCACTATATCTCAGGTTGGCGGGAATTACACGCGCATCCCTACTGTTGGATGATTAATTGTAGGGATGCTAACGATACTTCGATACTTGTATTTCTGCACTAATATCGAGTATTTTTATCTTAGATACTTTTTGAGCGATTCCAAACTGGTATCGTTACTTTTGTAGGGGTATCTGTATCGAAAATAATTATATAATTATTGAGGGGTGTAATCAGTTGCACAAAATGCTCTGTACGAACCAAACGCGCCTATTTGGCTAAAAAATATCGAGTTGGTACCGGTATCGATATTTTCATTTTCGCATCTCTACCCAAGCTTCACATCCGTAAAATCATCCCAAGGTCAAATTCTGTGGGAACCATTTTTATATAGGAAATCCTCAGAGATATTGTGCTGGTTTTTTACTATGCTGTGGTTCCACCTCGAAATAAAAATCGACGTGTCACGGCGATTTTTATTTTTTTTAGCATTTCGGAGATAACGTGGATGGCAAATTCTAGCTGTATATTATATTCCGTACACAGTGACCAAACTGTATATTAAAAACTAACGCATATGTGTATGTTCTATATCGATCTCGACTATTCCATCCTTTAGAAAACAATAGATAACATATACATATAAGTAGAAGGGGGGTAGTCATTGCCGAAACAAAAACCAGTTAGGTAACAAAGCGGTTAATAATTGGGAATGCGGCAAATAAACGCAAAAGTGGACTCTTTTAACTTTATTCCAAGCTTTCGGAAACTTATGATTCCATCATCAGAGCTACAATAGAAATTTAGAAAATTAGGAACAATCTCAATAAATTGGTGTTAAGTACTTACAAAAGTAAAAGTAACATATACAATTATTTAAACAAAAAATGTGCACACTTATATGATAAAATTGAGGAATCGAGTTAAGCAAAAAGCATTCCTCGATCGGATCTCGCAAGCTCCTTGAAACACAAGACAGATCATTGTTATTGTTTGCCAAGTTGGTTGTCGTTGGTCGTATGGTTGTCGAATGCATAGATTGTATATTTCGCCATCCAGAAACTCTTTAGGTACATATCTGAAATCTTTTAGTTCAGCATGTTTTGGATATTATGGAAGATTTAGGTGTGTTTGAGGTAGAATGGTGGCAGACGACACGGTTATCATTGCGGACAGTCCAGAGGCCCTTCAACGCCTAATTAACAAAGTTGTAGAGGTAGGAGATCAACTAGGCATGAAAATTAATGTCACAAAAACTAAAGTAATGGCGATAACAAGATCTCCAAACCCACAACTGGACATAAACATATATGACACCGCAATAGAGAAAGTTGAGAAATTCAAATATCTTGGCAGCTGCATAACGACAAATGTAGACCCTGACGTTGGAGTAAGATCACGCATAGAACAAGCCAGAGCCATGTTCCTAAAGATGAAAAACCTATTATGTAACCCAACCTTGAACATAAACCTTAGATACCACTTTGTGAAGGCACATACGTGCACTCAGTTCTTTTGTATGGAGCAGAAACATAGACATTAAAAGTGGATACCATGAACAGTCTCGAAGCTTTTGAAATGTGGACCTTCCGTAGGTTATTAAAAATATCATGGACTCAACACATATCTAACGACAAAGTGCTTAGACGAAAGAGATTTACTACAATAAAACGAAGAAAGACCGCTTATCTGGGCCACATATACCGGAACAACAAGTATGATATACTAAAACTAATAATAGAAGGAAAAATCGAAGGTAAACGTGGTCCTGGTCGCAGACAACATTCATGGTTAAAAAACATACGCGACTGGACTGGTATGAACACATCATCTTTAATTCGTATCACTCAAGACTGGAATAAGTACGCCGAAATTGTCGCCAACCTTCATTAAATAGAGATGGCACCTGAAGAAGAAGAAGGTGGCCAGAGAACTGAAATGGCAGATATACCGTAAAACGGATGCACAGCGATCGTTGGCAATCTGAAAGAGCCAGCTCCTCACACATCCTCCCAGCGGTCATCTGCACACCGTTTCACAGCTCCGCCGCACATCTTGGCACCGTTCATTTTCGTAGCACATCTCTGGTGGAAACGCAACCTAAAGGCTCATCTTTTTTCAGGTCCGTGATGTATGAAGTGTTAGCAGAAAACGGCATTTGGGCAGTTTGTGGTCGAACGGCCGGCGTGGTAACCTTCGGCGATGGAGCGGAAGAAAAGGCGGGGGAAGTCACCTTGGACGTCATGCCCTTGTGCGGGGGCCACTTGCCCACGCCGTTGGTCCGGGTGTCCAGGTACATCCACGGAGAGTCAGCCACCCCAGGTAGGTTGAGCAATTTACAATAAATGGGGTATTTTCAAAAAAAAAATAATATGACGTAATATTGATATTGATGTTACATCTCCAAAAACCATGTAACGAACAACATTTTTACTCATTTCAGCGAAGCGAAATGGCTTAAAACCGCTTCGAAAGTTCAAACATAAAATTTCGCGCCAAAGCTGTGACGCATCAATATCCGCGTGACGTCATACGTCTTTCGTGGAGCCGTCCTTAGAATGTGACTTTATATTATTGCCTTCTGACCTTTTTCGCACTTGTGAGTACTTTGCGCTAACTAAACGATGAACGACAAGTTGTCAAAAAAGCGTCAGTCACCCTGGTTAGCGCTTTTAAAAGGCGCTGTTAGCGAAGCGGCACAAAACTAGAAAAAAGTTATTTGAAATTCTGAGAGAGGCAGTTTCCTTTGTATAGTTTCAATTTAATATCAGGTTTTGTGACTTTATAATCTAGGTTTTTGACAATACAAATAATAAATATTAAAATATGGGATGGATATGACAGTTTTATCACGCCAAAAAGAAGGAACGGTTACACCTAGCGCCTACAGGTGCTTCCACGCTAGCGGTTTTGTGCTAGGTCCCGTTGAACACACCCATTCTGCGGGATTTTTAGTTATCACTAGTCGAACATCTGCTCGTTGACACGAATGACAGTCTAAAAGTATCGGGTAACAAATTATAAATTAGATACCGTGACACAATGTGGAGGTTATCTTCTGCCTGGCTTCAGTGCAGACCCATAATGACGTGACGGTCGCCAGTGTTGCTGGATGATATAAAGTACAATCTTGAAAAGTAAATTGTAAAAATTAGAAAATAGAAATACTAGACAAAAGTTTAACTACGTTGGCAACCTTGAATCTACGCTTAATAAAAATTGACTTAGTAGTAGCATTTTTGGGGCGGCCGCGCCTGGCAAGTAGGCCCTCTTTGCCGCCACTGCCTGCCTCCCCCTCGCTTCCCGACCTTTTAACAAAGGCCAGTATGTCGGCCCAGCTTAGGGAGGGTAATTCCTCTGGCTGAAGTCTATCGGATCCAAAGACCCGTATCTCAGCCCGCCTAGCATTTCACATTCCGTAAGGAAATGGTAGGCCGTTTCATCGCCATATAATTATATCTACATTCAGAATAAAAATCACTCTTGCTTGGTCGATTTCTTAGGCGGAAGGTTGAAGAGATTTAAATAAGTTCTCTTCAAAACGATGGTTTTCAAACTATATTTTCACTCCATGTGAACAAACCGTGTTATTCGAATGTCGAAGGACTAAACAGGCAATATTAGCGTGTTGAAAAACACCTCATTGCTACCAAATTAGACCACTTTTTCGCAGCTCTTTTAACATTTATTTTCAGCTTTTTTATTATTGTGGATGTTAATGACAGAATGTTAGACAAACTCGATTGTTTAAGTAATGACATTAGTAGTTGTATTGGCCTTCTAGCTAACGGGATAAGCTCCTAATGCCATCAAAAAAAAAATACAACTCTCTAGTCGTATTTAAGCAATTGTAGACTGTAGAGCATCTTTCTAAAATTGTGAGAAACTCATTACATGGCTTCTCCGTTTCACTGTATTTTTTGATTAGTGTTCAAAATTTTTATATGAAGGGTAACTTTTTACATTGATTTTAGATAAATCAAGTAAAGGAGACGTCCACCCTAGATTGGAACCATTCAGTCCAGGCCAGGTGTACAACAAAAGCAAAGGGAAACAACTACATGTCATAGCAGCTTCGAATGACTGATCCTGTTGCACACTTTCGAAGTCCCAGAGTTTTTCTCCAGCGATGATATTATCTCGATTTGAAAGGGCATTCTACGATTTGGTAGTTATCATTGTAGTTATGACGGATGTTCAATTTGTCCAGGCATACAGTTTGCATAGCAAGACAAGCCCAGTGTTTGTGGTGCAATTATTCAAACAGGCTACATCAAATCAAAGTAATTACTATCAAAATTTGTATTTTCTTCTGATGTACTGCTTAGTATGACCATGCATGTTTTGATATTGACAAAGACTAGTAAAATTCTGCAATATGCATGTCTGTAGCCCCGCAGTGGAAAGAATGCATCAAACATCAACAGTGGCGATTCCTAAATTTTTCAAAGGGGGGCATACAAAATTCAAAATAAAAAACTAATTATACGAGTATCTCAACATTTGTTGAAGGTACAGCTGCGTGTACTAAGAGTTTTTGTTTCCAGAAATATTTATTTCTTAACAGTTTTTTCTAGCTAGTACCACAATCTTGAGAGTTGTTTTACTTATCTCTTATCACAAAACGTTATTTCTCAACTGCTTTTTATTTATCATCCCGTGTATTTAAATGTCGTCTAGCTGGGAAATCGATCCCTGGACCTCTGTATTGAAAAGCCACAGCGCAACCTATTTAACAAAGGCGCTATTCGGCTTCTTTTGTCAAAACATTTTACATTATTAGTACCTACTTTTTTCCATCTTTTGTAATGTTATTTGTGATTTCAAAGGTACCAGTAAAGAAAATAGCTTAAAGTACTGGTGGATAACTGCTCAAATAAAATGCACGGAAAACAGTATACCAAGTTTGATCAGACCAGAATTGGCCCATCACTTCTGGGTATAAAGATATTTTAGGTTATGTAGATTCAAGCCGCATTATTCTCCTATGTTGATCAGTGTAATACACGTCTTGGATCAATCCATGGTCTTCTTCAAGAGGATGCAGTGCTGCCAACACTGTTGCTGTCATGTGGTTTGGCGGTTTTCGCAAGATCTATTCAATTCATTTTTTTGTGACCTTTTGACAGTAAAACTCTTAATTTGATTGCGAATTTTTATTTAGAAAATGTTTAATAATAAACAGTGACAGATATGCAACATGCATGAATATAATTTTATGGTTGGCACTACCGAATTTGACGTCAAACTTGACCACAAATTAGAGCAGGTTCAGAATACGTGAAGAAATCCATGGACTTATTTGATGTCAAATTTCTGTTTTAGACTTGTCAAATTTGACCACGAACTCATGGATTTGTTGATGGAAAACTGGTATAATGGATGTCGTAGGGGCATCTATTGTATATGACATAATCTTGACACATTCTATGTCATCATCTGATTGTCCCTGAATAAAGATTTATTATTATTATTCGCTACTGTGTCCTTTAGTACAGATGACAGTAGCCGTTCATGGACCAGATTATGTTGAAAGGATGTTAAAAACAAGCTTATTGCCAACTGATATGCCTGAACACAGTCTAAATATGAAAGTACGCTTAGATCAAAATATTGCTTGTTACAGTGGTTACAGCTATAACATTTTTTGATGTGAATCATTCCTCAATGATATTTGCTCTAAAATTCTAGCGTTTATTAAAAAATCAGCTAGCAAGGTCAGACACTGTGCACTAACTTCTAAGGAATGAAAAGTGATTCATAAAAATTATAATGCTGTGTCCGGCACAAAAAATCAAACGTCAAAATAAACTATCGCTATACCTTTGAAGCAAGCAGAGCTGAAACAAATCCTTTTTCAAAAAGATTTAAATCATAAATCATTATAATTTTAAAAAAGTATTTAAATCTTAAATATTTTTGAGGGAAGAAATTGATTTAAATCAAAAATGTTTATAACCATTCTTGTCTTGATTTAAATCCTTTTTATGTTTTAAATCGTTTTTTGCTATGTCATTTTTTATTATGTAAATCGCTTTAGAATTGTAAATCATTTTGATTAAAAATTCTTTCTCAAACACCATTCCCTACTATAGTCCTACTACATAAGCTTGAGAATAAATTAAAACTGAAAACATTTAAATCATTATTTTACAAACAAGTTTGGAGAAATAAAATATAAATAGAAAACAAAAGTAACACCATTTGTTAAAAATATGTCAGGTAACATTGCTGTAACAGGCAAACAGATAAGTAACAAATTTAGTACTAAGTAAGTACCTACTATCTATCCAGTAAAATGATTTTAAAATCGTGAAGATTTAAATCAAAAAGTATTTTAAATAATTAGCGAATGATTTTAGATCAAAAAATGATTTAAAATCTGTTGAAAATATTTTAAATCTTTTTGTCAAATCTCTTTGTGGGAAAATAATTTTTAAAGTCACAAATCATAAATCACTGAGATGGGAAAAGGTTTTAAATCAAACGATTTAAATCGAAAAAAAGATTTAAATCAAACGATTTAAATCGAAAAAAAGATTTGAATCAAAAAAAGTTAGATCATCAGTAAAGTTTCAGCTCCGGAAGCAAGGTATTAGCCAATACCGTTTGTTACAAGGAGGTGAAATAGTTTTTGGTTAAGAAGTTGTCCCCCTTGTCAAATCTTTTGACGTGTTTTCATTTAATCAGTGGTTTTCGATAAATCCGTTGTGGGAAGTTTTAAAAATTGCAGCTGACATTCGTTTACATAGGCTTTTCTGAAATATACAATGTCTGTTGGTAAATCCAAAAACTATTTAATAAACTATATTTTTAAAGTGGAAAATATTAAACTGCACTGTGTCTGGCATTGATTCCAAAGGACACTATTGATCTATTCATGTTATACTTTTTACTTCGTCTACTTTTAAATACGAAATTCGTTCTTATTTGACTGATTCTGTGCCAATTTTAAGTTACTTGCCTCACATTTATCTTATTTACTAGCTTGGTACATCACATGGTGCAACGAGTTTGGTGGTTATTTATTGGTAAAAATGGGTTCTTGTAACGATTATTTCTTTATCCCGTGTCATTCTTATTTCTAAGTGTACAAATTATATAAGATTATTTTTTGTAAAATGAGTTATTTCAAGAAAGTGTTCAATAAGCATATGTCAAGATGAATACTGTTAGTTTAGGAGATTTGTAAGTGTAAAGAGTTTATTTTTTCTACTTCAAGTGGATGTTTTTTATTCATTTCTCATGTATACTGTATATTATTGGTGTAAATATTTTTGTTTATTTATAAGTGAGCATATAAATAAAATGTATATTTATTTGTTATTTACTGTTTTTCATTCACGAGATACTTATCCCTCTGTTAAAAATCCCCATTTTTTTGTCATGAAATAACAAAAAAAAAATTGCTACTAAAATTATGCACTGAAAATTGTAGGATATCTAGTACTTGGACAGAAATGGTAAGTTTTGTTCAACTTTTATGATTCACAGATTTGCAAAGTACAAAAAAATGTGATAAAACAACATTTAATCAACAATCTATCATGTATATCTATGTTTATAAAATGAATAGGTTATACTAAGCTGCAGCCAAGCTTGGTGTAGATGACTCTTTGTTATCATCAGTACTTGCTTTTGGCGCTTCCACTAGTTCTGCCTTTTCAGGCTCTTCAGGTTTCTCCGCTTTCTTGATAAACGTTGCAGCAGCTGGTTCCTTCGCAGGTAGCCAATCAGGTATGATCTTGGCGTGAATTCTCCATGTGCCATATGTGTTAGAAATGTGTTTTTCAAACACCACATACTCCAATACATCTTTTGCTAGAATCTCACTGCCATACATCAACCTACCAAATCTGTCATATATCGCCAAACTCTGCAAAAAATAAAATAAAGCAAATATTATAGGGTTTTTTGGCTATATTCCTCATGTCGTGAAGCATCCCTCCAAAAACAAGCCATGGTTCAATCAGCGCTGTAGAGATGCAGTTACCTCTAAAAACCAACATTAAAAGAATGGAGGAAAAATCCAAATGCCGAGAACCACCCCAGTTTTATCGACCCCAGAAATCACTGCAAATGCGTGATTGACAGCAGCAAGGAGGAACACAACCAAAAAATTAAGAACAAGCTCTTCTCGTGTCCCGAACATTCTGGTCTGCAGCTAAGGCTGTTAGTCAGAACTTTTCCTATTCATCAATACCACCCTTGACCAGAGAGGACAAGTCCATCGCGTCTGCTCCTAAAGAAACAGCAGACATCTTGGGGAAGCTCTTTGCAGCCAATTCTACTGTAGACTTTCAAGGAAGTACTCCGACCACCACCATAAGCGTGAACTTGAGAATGGCAGAGGTCAAATTTCAACATTGAGATGTAAAAAGCATCCTCTAAAAACTGAACACCAATAAAGCTACTAGTCCTGACCAAATTCCAGCCATTGTCCTCAAACGCTGTGCCGCTCTGCGAGCTCATCCTTACCAGAAGTTTGGAATCGTCAAAATACTGGCAAAACAGACAAGAAAATGGAAAATGTTAAATAAATACATAAAAATAATAAATACATACCTGCTGTGTATGGAACCTGACAGTTAGCTGTGCAAACATATTTTCATTGGTGATGATATTTGTGCACCTAGCATGCACAACCCTTGGCAATTCAATGTCTTTGATGAATCGCCATCTAATTGTTTTGTTCTCTATATTGTGAATAACCTCAGGCATTGCTCTTTCTGTGACCACTTCAATAAGGTCATCTTTATTCTTTTCTGCTAACAAAGTATGCATTTTAATATAGATTTTTGATGCCTCTAAACAAAAGTCTGGAATATCAAAATCCTCCTCATACTGCCTAACTTTGCGAATTGCCATCATAGTTTTGGTTTTCTTCTCCAAAAAGCGTAAGCTTTGCATTGCACCCTAGAAGAAAATGTATGGGTGAAATAGTCATCTTACTACAATTATACTTAATATGTCTGCTTCAATGCCATACTTAAACCCTTTCCTAGCAAAACACAGTTGTAAATGTACAAATTAGTGTGTGACCTGTAACTTACCTGTCGTGTAATAGGGGAAATTTTACCATCCCCTTCAGGTGGCACATAGGGTTCAAAAACAGACCCTGTTGCATGAACGAAGTATTGCCTTTCATTCCATGGTCTAGGAGGTAATAAACCCTGCTTTTTGAGACGTTTTCGCATTTCCTCCTCACTCAAATCGTCTAAGTTTTCGTTGTAATTTGGTAGCTCAACTTTCATAACCTTCAGCCTTCGGAAAAGTTTCCATTTTGGGTTCCAGTGTTTGGTGCGTCTGTGTCTTACAATTTGAGTATTGGCTGCGTTAGCTACTGGTGCTAGGAAGCCTATCGATGATTCCTGCATATAGTATTATGTTTAGACAGATATTTAAGACGAGAAACACTGATTTCTTTGACTTACTTGGAGGAGTCGAAGCCCCAAGCTACTGCTAATTCTCAATGCCATAGTTATACTAAATGGGTACACTACACATCTGTTTATGTACAAATGTATGATATGCCACAACAGTATTCAAATTATATAAAATAGAATGAGTTTCACTTTTCCTTTCTAGCCTTTTTTGAAGTTTTGAGCACAATAATAAGGTAAATCTAACCTAAAAATCTTTGCCATCTGCGCCACCAGTAAAGCGTTCTATATTATCAACATGACAGTTGAAATCAACGATATTAATCCCTTTGGTTCATAGATGTCAAGACAATTCTATTACAGTAACCTGTTTTATCGATATAATAGTAGTGATGGGAGCGTTCAAATTGAAGTATCCATTGATTCCCGGTATTCAGACCCCTTGCTTTTTTTTGATCAGTCAAATAATTTGCCGTAGTCAATAGATTTTTTCTGCAGCAACTTTCGGTATGATTTATTAAATCGATAGTGAAACTTGACACAAATCGTACGGAAAGTAATAAATCATATCAAAAGTTCTATTTTCGGGACGGCTGTAATGTTCATAAGTGATATTTATAGTATCCATCCCTATTATTTTTTAATATTATATCTAATAAACGGCTGCAGAAAAAATATTGTACGTAACGCTAGAGAGACTTGCCTACGGCTCGCCTGAAAGTGCCTACTTTTCCCGTAAAATATCACTTTCGGGACTTCTTGTTGTTACGTAAATAACTGATGTATTTCGGGACAGTTTGTTGTTGATGCAACTCTCTGTAATCTGTAAGCACAGTTTCGAAGTTACGTAAGCCCTGTGAGAAAACTATTACTATTATTCGAATACTGAATATCAACTCTAAGTCATCCAACTATTCACATCACTACACGAATAATTAAAAAATTAGCTCAATAGAGGGCGCAATTTATCTGACGTTTTGGCGCCATCTATCAATACAAATGCAAAACAGCGGCAACTACTTAAACTAATTATCAATAGATGGAGCACAATGACGTCCTCAGTATGACGTCGTTGATGGAGCACCTGTCATCTTTCATACATAACCTCAATTTTGTCATTTTTAAATTACATTTTCGTTTAAATGTCTTATTTAAAAAAAATTCTTGCTCCCAAATCATTCCTGCGTGCTGTAAGCAACATCCACAAAGGCTTTAGAGCGACAGACAAATATTCGGAACTCCTGCCAGCCGTAATTTTAAGGAACGTAAACCACAGTAGGAGTCGTAACTTGAGGTACTTGTTGGTCTTCACGTCAGGCCTGATCTCGTATAAAATTTACCATGAGCATTTTTCAATCATTCCCGGCGTGTCTGCTTTCACCGGTCAAAAGTTGGCTGGTAGACGAAAGCAGTACAACTTCATAGCAGATGTTGTAGAGACGTCTGCTCCTGCAGTGGTTTATATAGAAATAAAAGATGCCAGACGGACGGATTTCTTCACCGGGAGGCCTATCACAATTTCGAATGGATCTGGATTCATTATACAAGAAAATGGATTGATTTTGACCAATGCTCATGTGGTTACGAATAAGCCACATGCTAGGGTTGAGGTAGGGTACAATATACTCTTTTCAAAGTTAATGTGTGCAGTTTATTGTTTACTAAAGCTTTTGGGTTGTATTAACACTGCCCCAGAATAACACAAAGAAAAAAGGTCATTATTTAGACTCAAGGAAATGTAACTGGTATTACCCACCTCGTGTTAGTATTAGAATATAAATACATACTTTTTCAAAAGATCCACACATAAGCTCTGAAGACTCATAATCAGTTAGCACTTCCCTTAACCAAATTTCAATAACATTTTTCTAATTTTCTTATCAAGGAACTAAAAAGCTGTAGGAATAGATGGTATGACTTAGCAAACCAACTTAGCAATAGTGACTTTATTTCACTAAATTCAATATTTATGACATTCTAACGTTTTAGGTAAAACTCATTGACGGTAGAGTATTTACTGGAATAGTTGAAGATATTGACTTGAAGAGTGACTTAGCTACAGTGAGAATCCCTGCAAAAAATCTACCTGTAATGAAGTTAGGAAACTCTGCCGATTTAAAACCAGGGGAATTTGTAGTAGCTATAGGAAGTCCTCTAGCACTTAGCAATACTGTGACATCAGGTGTGGTTAGCTCTACTCACAGAGCATCAGCTGAGTTAGGTATTGTATATGTTCTAAGAGTAACAACTGAACATAGAGGTAGTAAACAAACTACTTCAGCATGGCATGCTCAAAGCCATCATCTTTTGACACCTCAGCCCCCAAACATTGCCAACTAATCTGAAAATTCTTCTAATGCAACTCATGTTACAAACACTGCTCTGCACCGTCCCACTCAAAAAACTGTTAAACTACACTCGAATATTGCACAGCAAGTACATAAAGCTTCACTACAGTTACCAACAAATAGCGAATTCGATTTTACTGACCATGCATAAAAGACGCACAAACAAAACAAAAGTTGACAGTCGGAGGTTACCGTAAACAAGTCGCAGGAAAATTACATAGGTGTTGCCAGCTCCTCAAAATTTATGTAAGACAGAATTTGCATTTATGATGAAGAAACATGCAGTAACGCAGTAGAGGTCAACATATCTATTGATTTTGCTGTAATCATTCCTGAAGCATCATCAAAATACCGTCTTTTTTAACATAGAATGGAATATTTCTGGATACTATACAACTAGGACGATTGTAAACAATTATGATTGCTGTATCTGGTGGTCAATATGACAACCTAAGAAAAGATGTTGGCTTATTAGAATTAGTTGTTTACTACCTCTATGTTCAGTTGTTACTCTTGAGTATATGTTCAAAATGAACCTATTTGGGATCTCTTGTAAAATACAACAAAAACTTAGCAAAAAAGTTTTGAAGTTATTTCTATTTAAAAAATTAGCAACTTTTATGTTTTAGGCCTTACAGGAAAAGATATGGTGTATATACAGACAGATGCTGCCATTACCTTTGGTAATTCTGGTGGCCCACTGGTAAATTTAGATGGAGAAGCTATTGGAGTAAATAGCATGAAAGTAACTGCAGGTTAGGGAATCTGCTTTGCATGATTATATGATATTTTAATTATCAGTATCATTGCAAGATGATCCAGTATACATTTTGCATGAACTTTCTATCATAAAACTAAAAACAATACATTTTTTGTTAAAATATTCATAACTTGCTTATTTCATGTAACATTTGTGATTCAGAACATTGTACGAAGCTCTTTCTAACTACCTCATTTTTTCTGTTGTAAGGTATATCATTTGCAATTCCAATTGATTATGTAAAAGCCTTCCTAGAGGAAACAGTGTCACATAAAAAACCAGGGGATAAACCAAAGAGGCTGTACATGGGCATTACAATGTTGACGTTGACTCCACAAATCATACATGAACTCCAACAGAGGAATCATGAGATACCAAGGGACATCCAAGGTGGTGTTTTGGTCTGGAAAGTTATCTATGGATCACCAGCACATAGGTGAGATTAACTAAATTTTTTTTAAGACTACAGAAATAAACTCTTATTCAAAATTATCACATCACTTGGAAACTTCAGTCTCAACTTATACAATGTTTAATACATTTTTTAACTACAATTTTCCAGAAATGTGAGGCACATAAGTTTCCAGTCCCATATCTTGAACTTTGATGTACTTTGTCATTTGATTTCATATATAAGGTCAATCAAAATACCAAAATACCATAGTTTCAAAATGCTGTATAGACTAATGTCATAATAAGATCACATCCAAAAAGGAACTGTTGATAAGAGCAAAGTACTGTATGTTTTGTTGTCTGTTTCATATCCAACTTGAAATCCTTAGAAAACAACAGACATCAGATGGTGCACCTGAGGTGGACATTTCTGTGATTATACAGAAGTTCTATGTGTTCTATTTTCACTTCCACTAAAAACTATGAGAGCGGTGCTTAATCTATCAAAAAGAAACTACTACAAATTTTGAGTCTAGCTCATCTATGTGTCCATAGTCTTGTGGCACTGTAGCTTTGAAGTATGGGACTGGATGTTAGTTATTTTTCAATATTTTTTTTATAAAAGTAGGATTATTCAACAACCTGCAAATGGTTGTATATTGAATTTATGGAAACCTTCATACACATTTTCATTTTTTTCAATAACAAATGATTCCTGAAAGCATCTAGAAACTTTGTTTTGCCTTTTTTTATGTTTTTCTTTAGTAGTTGCCACTCTAATAGTGTTTTTTGCAGTGGAGGCATCCAGCCAGGTGACATAGTGACACATATTGATGGAAAACCAGTGCGAGACTCTAACGATGTGTACAACATTTTGACCAATATGCAAACAAAAAAAATTAATCTCACTATCAGCAGATATGGGAGAAAAGTGGACATAACTGTGGAACCTGAAGATATTAATTGAAGTGAACTTGTTTTTGTATTGTCCTGTGAAGAATAAAAGTGATGGTTATTGTATTTGTTATTCAATGTTTTAAGAGAATACATGTGGTATCACTAAACAGGGGTTTTTAGAACCACTACCAAGATTATAAAAAATCTTGTCTTGGGAACAAATATTTCTAACTTGACAAGGACTCGATTTTTATTGCTTAATAGAAATTTGCACTGGTGTTATTTTCAAATAGGTAGAAGTAAATGTAAATAACCAGGATTGTTCCAAATAAATCTTTTTGAATGTGAAGAAAAATTCTCAAGATATTTGGTATTCAATATATTTATCTTACATAAACTATCACTATCTTTTTTTCTTACTTTTAACTTCTGTCCAACCATCATCTTCCATTGGTGTTTCAGTAACCGTAGGTAAGACAGAAGATCTTTGATTTGTAATGTGGTGAGAGGTAGATGTATTTTCATCTTCGTCTTCACTGGATGACGAACTACCTTCTAGCTGGAAAAATGAGCACAAAATTATTCTTATATGCCAGTGAACTAATTCTAGATAATAAAACAATGGATATTCAGAAATCCTCCCTTGAATATGGAATTTTCCAGGGGAAATGTAGATAATGATAAAACACTAATTGTAGATTCTTTATAAAATAAGCATTTATCAAGTATAGTTTAGTCTAGGGTTTTAGAGAATATCTATTTGGCAGTGTTCAGTAATAGAGGCTTCATTATTTATACCACATCTTTTTAACCTTGTGGATAACATTCTGATAATGCAATTAAGTTATACAAGGTTCAGTAATAAGGTTTTGCTATTTAGATCATATCTGTACAACATTGTGACATTTACTGTTTAATATTGGCATAGGCGTAGTTATGTCCCTGGATCTGGAGGGGCTTAAGATACAGCAAACTTAACACAATGAACTATTTTAGAATTTTTAGGGGGGCTAATTTCATTCTTGGGGGGGGCTAAGCCCCCCCGAGCCCCCACCTAACTACGCCTATGAATATTGGGGACTTAATAAAGATATATCAACCAAAATTGTAAGGATATTTTGGTAGAAACACAAAAACTTTCTGAAATATATTATGTACTCATGTAAACTATATATTGAATTGACTGAATGCATGCATTATTTTTCCGATAAAGGAACTCACCATAGTTTTCTTTGCTTGTTCAATATTTGCTTTTAACCATTCTGCATTTATTGTAGGTAGCTTTTGATACTCCAATTCACATTCTTGTGTATTGCCATCTTGTAACAGCTTGACAAACTTATAAAGTACAATTGCTACTTCTAAAAATAAAAGTGATTACCTTTTATTAAAAAAATGGAAGCAATAACTGGCTGGTTAATATCATATCTTAAAGATGGGTGTACTAATATTGGAGTCATTAAGAAGTCATAGACATAGATATTTTAATACAATTTGATAGATAATGGCATCAACAGTTGATTTGTCAGTTATGCTTTAGAGTACATTTTTAAAGCCTATTGATACCACCCATAAATCTACCTATTTGTCAAAAAGTCTACATGATAATAATAATAACAGCATATAGAAGATTGTAGGTACATAACATTTTTAATAGATTATTTAGTAAAGACTGAATAAAGAGACTAACCTTTTGTTGAGCCATCCTCACAAATGGTTTCAAATTCTTCATCCAAAATATCTTCCAGAGCTTCCTGAATTTTGTCAACATCCACACTTCTTTCATATAAACAGAACTGTACCATATAATTCATGAAATCCAAAGCAGTCTAAAATAGTTATAATTGTTTAAAGTGTAAATATAAAAAGTATTAATTAGTTACCTGTTTGCTATCTGGTCCCCCCATGCAATGTTCAACAGCAAGTCTAAGGGCTGTCCAATTGTTGAAAACATGCTGAATTATTTTTGTAAATGCTTCTTCTGTAGCGTCCATCATTAATATTTGAGGAGAAAAACTAAAAAAGTTTCACCCTTCTATTTTACTCATTTTCGTTTCTATCACTTATTTATGGGGTTATGTTATGACAGTTATGTCAGTGTTGACATGACAGATTGACACGTGGTTTTGGCAAGTGACAAGATATTGGTGGACCATGAAGAGAACTACATTCCATTCAAGTTATTTAAGCTTTTTCACAATAGGTGGCGCACCAAAAGAAGATAATTACCACACATGGCCGACTGTACTCACTAGGCCGGAGCATGAAATATGGCAACACTGAATCTGGGGGCCGTCATTTTGTTTGTTGTTAAGTCATTAGTCATGGCATTAGTGCATTAGTGCAATCTTCCAGAGTGAAAAATAAGATTGGAAGGTGATTTTTAATGTGTTTCTAATCATTTACCTGCACAAACGAAACTATGAAGATAAAAAGATGCCTGCAAAGTGTGTAGTACCAGGTTGCAATAGCAATTGGGGCTTCCAAAGAAGGACATAAACAGAAGTGGGTGAAAGGTATTCCTCATAAGGACTGGTTATATTTATAAGAATAAAGACAATAATTACAAACATTTCAAAGGATAAGACCTATTTTAAACCACAATGTGGTACCTACAATGTTTTCTGGACCTCCCAAATATCACAGAAAAAGACAGTTAATAGAACTCATCGATCTGGGCATACCTATGATAAGATTTGGTATTGAAAGGGAATCAAGACCAGCAAGAATGGCTTCAAAGTGACCTAATAGTGAATTTTTCTAGCTCAAGTTAAAATTTACAAAGTAAATTGAGTGTTCATTAGCAATTGTGCTTCCAATAAGGGACATAAACAGAATTGGGTGAACGGTATACCTCGTATGGGCTGGTTATATTTATAAGAATAAAGACAATTCTTTACAAACATTTCAAAGGATAAGACCTATTTTAGAGCACAATGTGGTACCTACAATGTTTTCTGGACCTCCCAAATATCACCGAAAAATACAGTTAATAGAACTCATCTGGGCAAGCCAACGAGGGCATGCATCTGGGCATACCTAGGAAAAGATTTGATAGTGAAAGGGAATCAAGACCAGCAAGAATGGCTTCACAGTGACCTAATAGTGAATTTTTCTAGCTCAAGTGACAATTTACAAAGTAAATTGAGTGTTCATTTAAGTGGAAGTGGCAGCAGGAAACAGGTTACTTGATTTTTATTTTGTAGTGTCTGACTATGATGAACCAGACATCAGATATAAGTGGTATTAGTAGTAGTAGTTCTAAAAAGCATTTTTTTCTTAATTTATTAACCCAGATGAACTCTAATACATATAAAATGTAATAATTATTCTGAAACTATAGGCCAACTATTTGACACCTAAGCCACGTTGCCACATCTAAGGCTCCGGCCTAGTGTAGAGTCGGCCATGTACCACAGCATATTACTTTCATCTATGCATGATCTATGGTATCTCAAAATTCAGTGGTGGCGCAATATCTTTGAAATTTACACAGGAAATTTATCATTTATTAATGAAACTATGTTGCTATCTAGTGACATATGACAAGCTAGCTATCTAGTGACATATGACCATGATATTGTGAAACGTTCGATACTTGCCCAATAGCTGGCGACAGCATATGTCTCCGAGATTACAGGTCCGTATCAGCCCCGGAATTTGATTATGCGTCTATAAAATTTTTGTTATAGTCAATTTACTTTCAATAGTATCTAATAGAATTCAAATGAATTAATCAAAAGGCTATGCAATTTTTTTTGATAACAGATACGGTGTCCAAAGATCCGTAGCTGCTGGTATTTTTGTACCTAAGGAGTTGAGGAGAATTTTATAGAATGAAAAAAATGATTAAATAAATCTTTCATGTTTAGGAAGACAGCTTGTTCAATTATGTTTGAAAAAGAAAAAAAGCTTACCTAAATTTTTTTTGAGAACCTTGACCACTTTGATATATGGCCACTCTGGCTACATATATTTTCTTTTTTTACTGATTTTGTGGAAGAATGCATACAGGGAATAGGGAACACAGACATGGTAAAAATAAAACTGTATTTAAAGGTAAAATTATACAAAATTAAAAAAAACAATGTCTAGCTACAAATATGTGTACTCTAGTTTGCTCTATATAAATAAAAATATATTTAAAGTACAAATTAAAGTTAATAGAATTCTTGACCACTCTCTATAATACTTATAGTAAGAAGATATAAATACACTAGAAATGCACAAAGTGGCAAATGTCCATAATTCAACAGATGAACTAATAAAAAAAAAGTTTTAGGAATGAACACTACATTTCTTATTGAACATGCTTTCAACTCAAACTAGGTGAAATATGAAGTATTACTCGATTGGCCATCTAGACTAAATCTTTTTTGTTGCATAGTCTTACCTTCAATATTTCTTAGACATTGTTATCAAAGTAGCTCGTTTTAAACAGTTCAAAAAATGATGAAAGTATATTTGACATGTTTATAATATAAAAAAGCTGTAGCTTCGCTGTTAGTGATATTTCAGAAGGTACATATTGAAGGTAAACTTATAAAAATATCAGAAAAATTGACCAGAATTCATGCTCTACAAGAAATGTTCATGTTATCCTTTATTCATAGTAAAGTAAGATCAAAGTACGAAAAGCAGATTTTCAAAAAAGTTGTAGCACGCCAGAAAAACGATTAACGGACTTGCATTAAACATTATTGCAGTGAAATTTATACATCTGATCTATTATCTATAGACTCTGTTGAATGTGACCTTAAACCTACATATCTTAAAATACTTGCATCTTTTATGATACACTTTGGACGGACAAAAGGGACATGCTGCTAAATTACAAAAATATGCCACACAATTTCAAACTTACGCAAATATATAATTACATACAATGAAGTTACTTGACTAGGATCTAGTCAGTTTTCTTTATATACAACAAAAATTCAGTGTACATTATTTGGTAACTTTCATATACCACTGTATATGATGCTGGGTAGAAAAAAATGGCCAAATATAAAAAATTATATGTACTGTTGTAACTGAGAACTTGCAATAACAAAGCATGACAATAAAGTACATATACAATTTGAGATAAAGTGTCAAATATTACAACTTAATTTAGTTGAGCGTCACATTAATATATTATTATGTTGACATGCTTTTTGCTATGTAAACGTATATGTGCTCAAAACCGATATAAATAGATTAAAAAGCCTGATGTATACCTCAAAAAAATGGAGAATCTGAAGCAAATTATATTAAACGCATCTGCAGAAATGGAAAATTGTCATGTTCGTCAGTAAAAAGGTTTACTTCAAAGCATTTCTGATATTTCAATAGTGAAGGTGTTTTTATCAAACTTTAGTCTACTTTCCCTGAACTATAAGTTCCGGCCAGAGAAGTTACAGAAACTAGATATCGAAATTGTTGCTTCAGGTTCCATCATGAATTTTGAAGATACCCTTGAACCTGGCATAAGCATAACAGAGTTATGATTATTTGAAAATTTAATTTTCAAATACACAAGTACGGCAAAGTCTACCCAACTTGAAGGTTTTTCCGCTTTGAATTACTTGTAGTAACTCAACCAATAAATAATTTTTACTAAGGAATGTGTCTAGTTTATCAGTACGAAAAAGCAGCTGCTTATAGAATGGAATGTTTGACAGTAAAAAACAATCCAGGGTTTCAAAAACGTCGCATTCTCGATAAAATATAAAAAATAAGTACCCTGTGTAAATAAGTTAGAATCGTGCGAAATGCCACATTTCTCATAAATAAACATATTCTTTAATAACATATAACTAATAATCACATGTCTAGGTAAAAATACGATGGCAAATAATTACAAAAAATTAATGAATACACTGGGGGCACACTGTACAAAAATAGTTAAGTGAAAACAATTTTAACTACACTTATAAATTAATAAAAACATTTCACAACCAAAATTAAGTTAAGATTTTACAAGAACAGTGGAAATGTAGGTACTATTATACACTATGATAGCATAGGAGACCAGATGTTCATTTTTCAATTTACTCTTGAAAACTTGTAGGCGTCAAAAATATTAAAATAATTTTTTTAGCCTTGATAAAATTATTGTTGAAACATGAACACCTGACGACATGCCAGAATTGATATAAATTATTTATCATAATACACAATTCCATTTACATCATTTAAAGCTCATTAAGGCTAAGCATTCGAAATATATTTTGAAAATTTTTAGCGAAAATTTGACATAGAAAACATTTACATGATACAACGTCGACTTTTACTGTAAAACATACGTATCACAAATTAAAGCTCTTAAAAGTGAATTGTGTAGCACAATTATTACTAAAAAACAATGTTTTATGGTCAGATGTTTATCGTGTGACCAAATATAACACTTATTTGAAGTCTCAAATAATGATGCTATTATAATAAAAATCGGACCATCTGAAAAGCTGTTTTCGATTGTTGGATTAAAAAGTAACTTCTATCCCTTACAAACATTCAAACAGACAGAGGCGTAGCACAGCATTTTTCATTCAATGGGTCTGGTCACCTCTAAAATTGTTTGACAGTCATTAATCTAACGAATTCACTAATACCTTAATTTTCACGACGTTAAAAATAGTAATAGTACTAATTCTCAAATTCTACCATATAAATAATTTTTATGTCAAAATTGAATATTATAAGTACACTGGAAGAAGGCCTCTGGTTTATATGAAAAGGCAACAATTTTAAGAAGTCATTCAACTTTGTTCTGTCTAACTCTTGGTAAGACGTGGCCACTTTAGTTTCTATTTTGAGTAGTTGGCCACTCAATTGATCCTGACAAGTAGGAATAAACATGTCCATCAAAAATATGTATAGGTTTGGTATATGCTAAGCTCTAAAAACACCATATAACTTGCGAGATAGACGAGAAAAATCAAAATATGGCATCTAAACATATTTATTGGAATGCAACATTTTCTTTACTTTCAACCAGTGGCGTCCCCACATAGCACTAGATATTCTATGAATATTCTTTAAATCTCCTATATATTCCATGAATATTCAGTAGAATCATAGAATATTCGTTATTTCTCTTGATTATTCTGGATTATTAACATAATATTCTTTATAGAATATTATTATTTTATCCACTTACGATAATCAGTGATTATTCGTTTAATGTCTGAATTATTCCAGAATATACCAGAAATATTCTTCATAGAATATAATTTTAATAATCTACTAAGAACAAGATGTAGCTGTTTTCTGACCAACATTTAGTAATATTTGTAACAGAAATATTTGTATGTAGGCAAATAAATATTCAATATAAGGTATTATTAATTTATATTTGCACGTTTCTTAGTGAATTAAAAAACCTTCATTCGTTTTGAGTTCATCCTAAATATACCTAATAAGTATTATGTGCAATTTTCAAAAGCTTATTAGTCATTAGCCATTGCCAGCAATACAGATACGGCATCCACCGACGATAAAGTGACAGCATCTTATGCTGATGTATGTATGTGGTGTCGTCAGTTGTCAATCTTGTCTGGTTGTCACTCGCTTCAAGTGTTTTGTCATTCTGTGCTTCAACATGTGGATGTCGGCATTTTAGCAATTCACGAATTCACGAGTTTTATTCCTGAAAGACCTGCATTTATACCCCATTTTGTACAATAAAGTCGCTGGTTGTTATAAAGTGTGTGACAGTGTTCCAAATTACGGTCACCTACTATGGTGTAAGGTTCATTATATAATGTGAGTAGAATTTTGAGGTTAAATAATGCAACAAGTTTACATTTTTACACTTTATTTAGGAATCTGGACTGAGCAGATGTCTAACCACTTAACATTTGTGACCATCTGCCACTAGTAGGTGCCATTATTTTTGGAACAGTATCCATAATTCCCTAAAAATGTTTCGTATATGAGGTAATTTACACAAAATGTTCCTAGAATATTCAAAAACATTCTACGAAGATTGTTCATGTAATATCCGTGCGGAATATTCGGCGGAATATTCTATGAATATAGCGTGTTTTTCCCATTTCGAACGTTTACAGAATATTCTGTAAATATTCCAATTATCCATAGAATTTTCCCAGAATATTCATATCTGTAGTGAATGTGAACAGAATATTCTCATATCATCCGGTGCTATGTGGGTCCGTAGAAGATTTGCATTTGATATTTTTGAAAAAAGGTACACAAATCCAAAAGCAAAGAATATCACAGTTATGGACATATTATAACTTTATTTTAGTATGCAATAACTATGATTCAACCTTCGACAATCCTTTTCAACATTGTTAGTCACTGTAGTCAAAAATGATCAACAATACTACAACCGACCGTACCAGAGCTATACAGAACAATGTTCGCATATTATACACATTTTATGAGGTATGCTATTGTATTGTATTTATTCTCCATGCATGATTTTCTTTCTAGAGCACGTAACGATTTAAAAAATGCTGAGATCGCTTTTTTCACATACATTATAGAGAACCGTTCGAAAACGCTATACTTCAACGCTGGAAGCGCCACCGGATCGCGCTTCCACTTCGCAGCGCGTCTCCGACAGATGGCGTGGACGAATCAACGAAAGCGACGTGAACCGCTAGATGGCGCTTCGCTCATTTGGCGGCCTTGGGTAGATGGCGCTTCATGTGGAGCGCCAGGTGGTCCGACCTCGCGAACGACCTCTCGCAAACGCCGCACTTGAACGGTTTGGCGCCGGTGTGCTTCCTGTAATGGCGGGTCAGCTCGTCGGACCTCGCGAACCGCCATTCGCATTCCGGCCACTGGCATTGGTACGGTTTCTCGCCTGGAACACAAAAAAAAAACAGCCATCTTAGTGCCGGGACACACACGTTACATCGGCTAGATTGCTGAGAAAGACACACAAGAAGAAGAAAGCGCAAATCTATTGTGTTTTCAGTGTCAACACTCTAGCTAATAACCACTTTACACGGTCAAGAAATCGATTGATTTTGTGACCTTGAAGGAATCGGTGAAGACTTGAAAGAATCCGATTTTCATTTATAAAGTTCTGCCAACATACTATGTACGGATATTGTAATAATGCCAACTGTTATTCTTCAGTGGTAGTCTCTCTATCTATAGGTTTTGTCGTTGACTGTGGAATGTATGTGCACAGCATAGAAAACAACCAGCACAATAACTCAAGATGGCGGAAATTACACGCGCATCCCCACTTTTGGAGGGGTCTCTGTAGGGCTGGTAACGGTACTTCGATACTTCTGCACTAATATCGAGTATTTTTGTCATCGATACTTTTTGAGGTATTCCAAGCTGGTATCGATACTTTTGTATCAGTATCGAAAATAATTATATAATTATTGAGGGGTGTAATCAGTTGCACAAAATGCCCTGTACGAACCAAACGCGCCTATTTAGCTAGAAAATATCGAGTTGGTACCGGTATCGATATTTTCATTTTCGCATCTCTGCCCAAACTTGACAGCCGTAAAATCATTCAAAAACCCTGCCAAGGTCAAATTTTGTGGGAACCATTTTTATATAGGAAATCCTCAGAGATATTATGCTGGTTGTTTTCTATGCTGTGGTATGTGTTTCAGATTGACATTTGATCCATTAATTTCTTAATTCTTTCTATTTTATGGTGTCGTCATAATTATTAATTAGTCATAGCTTTTTTCAACACAACTTTTCAACTAAATACGAGTATAACGATCACAAAATATTCACAGCTAACTGGTAATGCCACAGAATATAGAAAACAAATTGTAAATATAAAGCTAACCTTAAGAAGACACGTCAAAAGTACCACAGATAAATGACGCAAATCATGACCTGTCATCAAGAAGTTGGTATTTGTCTGTAGGCCCAAATATTCCTAGAATTCCCCAAAAAATTTTAAACAATTGAGCTAGTTCTAATTTACCGATTTCTTCACGGATTTCTTCAAGGTCACAAAATCGATCGATTTCTTGACCATGTCAGGTGGTTATTACTTTACCTAGAGTGTTAAAAACGCACAACATACAAGCTGAAAACAGCTCGTTTGGTTGTTAACAGCTTACCATGTGTTTTGTGCATCATAGAACATTAACATATACGATGCGGATGCCGACATTGACAATTATGACATCTGAAACTTGACTGTTAACAATCGCGATCTTTATGCGCAGAATCCTGAACTATTTCTTCATCATCTTCTTCTTCTTCTCACATTTGCCATCAAACTGTTTTCATTCTAATTATTGTACAAGAAATTGAACTAAATCTTGCAATGTAAGTGGTCACAATGAAACGTTTATTAGGTTTCGACAAGCAAGCATTTCCTTTAAGGGGATAGTTTTTCTCATATTAGTATCCTTATCTTGATTTTGGACAACATTTCATTGAATAAGTTTATTGAGACGCGGAAATAATTGAAAAACTGTCCAAGGTTTTCTGTTAAAAATGTGGGTAGAAATGACCATGTAGTTATCGTTCGCTATTTTATTCATATTTTTTATAGTATTTAGTGCTTGTTTTAACTGCACTATACAGGGTGTTCTAAAAGGTGGGACTTTCCTTTTTAAAAGCAACAGCCCTTGAAACGGTAAAGCTAATGCACAGTGATCCAACAGCAAAACAGTAAAAAAAATTTCAAGCAAGCACTCATTATTTGGTTGCTGCGAAGTTGTAAGTGCGATCCTGTCGCAAGCGTCTTACAGATAAAAGTACGATTTACAATGTCTGTTTCAATTTGAACCATACGAGGTTGTCTAGGTCTTCCAGCGTGTCCGCCACGATGTGGATTCGGACATCCTGTGTCTCTAGCTCTTTTCACGAGCGAGACAAATAGACGAGGTGCAAGGTGAGTACGGTTAGGGAAACGATCGGCATACACTCGCGAAGCCGCAACGGTATTTTGACCACACTCGCCGTACATTAAAATCATGTCCACCAATTCATTATTGTTATAAGCGTGCGCCATTGTTGTTGTTTTTAAAGACCGATCGTCAGATGTAACAAGTCAAGCGCTCTCGTACACTATACCACAGCAACGCGACGTATGACGAACTGCCTGTTTTAGTGTTTTCTCACCGGCATCGGCACCGCTAGCGCTGCCTTGCTTGTTGTGATACTATGACATGGTGAGCCATTACCCAGGGACGGACTTAGAATTGAGGATTTGTTTAATGGTCAGTATCTTGTTTTCTCTAAATATTTGGTTTATATGTTACTGGGAAAAAACACTCATTTTGGGGAGTGCCATCCGCTGTATGAAAAAAAGTCCCCACTTATGAAACACACTGTATAACATCTAGCTGCGCGGTTTGTTCCTAGTTTTTTACGGCTTTTTTGACAGGCTCTGCGATTGCGTTCGTGTCTTTGTAAACAAATTTTACACCGTACTATACTAATCAATGATAAACTATCTGAAACGAAACAATACTGACCCTTACCTGTATGAATTCGTTGGTGTGCTTTGAGGTGTGAGCTTTTCGTATATACTTTCGTACAACCTGAAACAAAATAGAATACATTGAGGCAGTCCAGAAACCTAGTTTTGGAATATTTAGTATAAAATGTAGAGCAAAAAATCTCAAAGCTCATTTTCCTGTTTTCCTGAGGCCTTAGGAAAGTCAGTATGATCGTTTGGGATCTTTGGGTCCTGCCTTGAGGTCAATGGCTCAGCGTATCGCTTAGGCCCATTTCGCACCAAATCAATCAGCAACAGTCAAGTCTAGTCAAGTCGCATTCAATCAAGTCACCGAAATCAATTGCTTTCACATGAAGTAAGTCATGCAAACGAAATCGACGACAAGTCAGTTCAACGTTTGGTGACCAGACTACCGTATCTAGTTGAAATGTACGAGTTTCTTCAAGCAATGATTTTACTCCGCTTACAACAAAGGAAAACAATGAGGCAAAAAAAGAAACAATTGTGGATTCATCCCATTAACAGAAGAAGGCTACATTTTGGATCATTTAATCACTTCCTGATTTATTGGCCGACCCAAGAAAATTTTATAATTACTTTAGAATGAGTACAGATTGATTTTTTCAGTTATTGAGTCTTATAGCTGCTGATAAAACAAAACAGAATACAAATTACCGAGAAGCTATTACACCGGAAGAAAGATTTCTCAAAAGACTTGTCAGGACTGGCATAACTATTCGATCGGCTGAGTCAGAGACAGTCCGATCACGTCGGGACGGGACTGGCACGGACGTGACTCGGTCAGTCTGAAAGCAATTTTTCATATAATGCGTAATTTCAATATAAGTTCTAGAGAGCTGATTTGGTGCGAAATGGGCCTTACAAGTCTCAACACAGTCCAGGCAAGACCATTTCGGCTAATCAGTGACACTATTTTGACGCGCCACATCCAGCCGCTTTATCTTCCGAAAGCGGTTGGTGACCTGAGAGTTTTGTTATTGAGTTTCAAACGGAGAATTCTTCTTTGTTTGTCGAGCATATTTCATTGCAGTGGTAGGTAGTGTAGGTACTCTAGTATTCAGGTCTTGTCTTAGGTACTGGAAAAACATGGGGCAGCACCATATGTTGTCAGTGCCCGTCAGAAATGTCTGATTATCCGTAAAAACGGTTCGATACGCAACATTACAACCATATTAATACATCGCTCCATATTTGGCTTCATCTTATTTTCCCTCGTTTTTTTTTCTTTTTTTCACCGCGATTAAATCGGGCAGCTAATCGTCCGGTTTCCTGCCGAAACGAAAACGCTCACGTACCTACGGATTCCACTTACCATAATTAACACAAAATAAATTATTTACAAAATAACAACCGGTAATTCTTTATGTAAAACGCGTAACCTTTCCGAGCTTGCGTCGCATCGTAAATTGCGGGATAAACAGTTACTCAATGTTTTATCGAAATTCATCTTTATATTTCACTCTCCTTATTCCGTATTTGGTATGTAGAAGTTGTTCCCGATAATAATTTCTTTTCGAGACGATGAGTGTCGCAAGCGCAACCGACTGCGCGCTTCATTTACAACTATTAACGATTTTTTAGTTGCTATCCATTCCCATTTTACGAGCTACGGTAAAATTCTTCGGTCCTCATCAATATATGCCTTAAGACTGATTCAGAGAAGCCTTGACTTCACCACTATTTTCTCACAAAAAAATGAAGTCAAGCTGATTGACCCAGTACTTCACACACAGAAAAAAATACTGTTGCGTTTCCAATTAATTGTTAGTATTTGGATGTTTTTCCATCACTTTAAATATATTTACAGTTGTTTCAAATCCGTGTCATTGAAAGAATTCAATCCTTATATTCGAGGTAATCACAGGTACGCCAATAAATTCAAAATAATTTTATATTCGTTATAACGATATGTATAATCCTTCTAATACCAGTATTGACATATAATGCAATCAAAACATCCCTCTTTTTTCGAAATTTACCCTATGTTTCATTTAAGCAAAGCATACAATGTACAAAAATTATTACTGCAACAGCAGTTCGTGATAATTCATCTGATGAAAATTAATTTTGTTCCAATGGCCCTTGTCGTTCGCTGAACTATAATCAGTATTCGGCGGGACTGATGTCCCGATTCAATGAAGGCAAGAATAAAGAACAGGGGGATGATTTCAGTCAACATGGATGAAGTTGTTCCGTTGTGTTGTTTCGGTGTTAGCAGTGTTGTGTCATCTCGTGGTTTTGCGTATTGCATCAGCAATTGTGTGATTTAAATATGTCCAGTTATATATTAAATGGAGTACCTACTGAGAAATTGGGACGTAGAAGAGCTAACACCCACATTTGAATGTAGGTATTTAGATTAGTCAGACAGTTATATTTCAGGTAATAATGCAACAACTGGTGCAGGCTTATGTCTAATTCTTATATCATGCTCCATATAACTTCAGACAAAATCACACCATTAAACATCCAAACGAATCAATCAGCTGTCCTTGCAATAAAATCTGTTGGTCCAAGGAAAAGCAAGTATGTAGTTTAGAATCAATTACCAAACACAGATTCGATTCAATGACAGGCTGCGATTGAATCATTTATTGGAATCCAGTGACATCTTGTAGTTGAATCGACAATCGACGATATAATTCGCTACCAAATATACACTTCCCATTGGAGAAAACGTCGCTGTATTTGAGGAATGCTGAGTGTAACGTCCCATTGAATCCAAGCGTAAGTCTTTGACAAAACGACAGATTTTTCTGTGTGTTCCAACTGCAAATAGAATGAAATTCGACCAGGCTATAGCACTATCCAAATCCAGTTTATCAGGGTGTTACCTTGCGTATTGCGGATGACATTCCTTACATCGACTCATGTTAAAAAATTTGGCCCTATCCTGAACGACATCATCATCATAGTCACAATGTCTTAACATATTATCAATAGTTTCGAGAACTGTAGCTCGTCATCGACACAATGGAGGATAGTCTCTTTGGATTACCGAGCTCATCCAGTATGGAATCGTTAGTTTGATGGGCGGTATAAGGAACTCTCAGCATTCTCCTCCACGTCCACATTTCAAAAGTATCTGTGCGAGCTCGATCTGCCTTTTTAACAGTCCAAGTTTCCGAGGCATACAAAAATATGGAGAACACAAGAGACTGGTAGCTTTAGTGATGTTATGGTCACGCCATATTTTAGTAAGCTTTTTCATGACCACACGTGTCTGTTGAATGCGCCGTCGCATCTCATTTTCGCCGCTACCCGAATTGTCGATCAAAGAACCGAGGTACACAAAACTTTGACTACTTCACAACTGCCTACTGACTTTATTTCTCGATGATTATCGTGCCCTCTATCTACGATCATAACCTTGGCCTTGTTGTAGTTAATACCAAGACCATATGCTGCATTGTGTTGTTCTAAGATGTTTAATAGAGCTACTAGTTCTTCGTGAGAAGCAGCAATAAGGGTTGTATCGTCAGCAAATCTTAAGTTGGATATTTTGCTTCCGCCAATAGTTATACCGCCATTCCAATTGTCCAGTATCTGTCTCATCACAAATTCAGAGTAAATGTTAAATAACATCGGAGATAATATACATCCCTGACGAAGTCCTTTTCTGGTTGCTGTTTGACCAGACAGGTTACCATTAATTCTTACACGAGCCGAGCTCGACTCATAGAGTTACTGTATGAGAAATACTAAGTGGTAAGGAACTCCCATAGAGATAAGGATTTCCCACAGTTTAGGCCACTTTACGTTATCAAGACTAGTCAACAAAGCAAATAAAAACTGCAAAATAATGCTCTCTGGCTTTTTCAATAATTTCCGTATACCGCGTCCTTTTACGAAACCTGCCTGCGCCTGAGAAATTTGCCAGCCAATAAAATCCTCCAAATGAGATTGTAAAATATATAGTAGACCCTTGCTTGTATGAGAGATTAACGAAAGTGGGCGATAATTGTCTAGATTTGTTGGAGATCCTCTTTTATGAAGTGGAAGAAAAAGGGATGTGCACCATTCATCTGGCCAAATACCGGAGGACCAGACTATCTTACAAATATTATATAACAGCGAGATGCCGTTATCACCCAAGCATTTTAGCTGCCCTCAAATCAAGCGAAAAGTATGGCAGAACGAAGTAGATAGTCATTAAATAAAATATACCCTACATGAGCATAAGCCCCCAGCATCTAGAATTAAATACAGGAAGAATTTCATTATCTCCACAAAGCCACTGACTGACTCCAAATCAGTGACCAAAGAGGTACTGTGGAAGCGACAGCTAGCGTCAGAGAACCACATATCAACTTGGAATCCAACTGAAAGCCTTCCTGCTGGATCACAACCGGAGTGGAGGCTCTGGACAAGTCTCAATAGGATCGGATGCCAATATCAACAATGACAGAAATAAAACGTTTGATAATACGTTTACCTACTTCTTGAGCCTTTACTGGACATAACCTTACTTTGGTGACGCCCATACATCGAAAAAAATGTGCCCTCATCAAATAATATTTAGTAAAACAATCTTGGGATACGGTCACTTATTATATATCCTAAATATAAAATTTTACGACGTTTCGACGCTTCTATTAGGCGTCATCTTCAGGTATTAAAACTAAAATAAAATATCAGAAATGTCAAACAGATACAAAATGACTAACATTCACAATTAATTTTTTTTAAAAAAACAAAATTACAGTTTGAAACAAATAATTAAAATGCAACAGAAAACTTACATTATACCACCACAGTCATATTATGTATTATGCCGGATGGTGTTGGCAATTTGGTTTTCAGTGAGAAACTGGCGTGGTGGAACAAAAATACCAAGCTGATAAAATATACGTTAAAAAATATATACAAGTACAAAACATAAGAAAACAATTAAATATCGAGGAAGGTAAATATTGATAAGATGGAAGAAAGTATAGGCTATGTCCCATTTATTAAATTTGCATATGCGTGAAAGATTGCTTGTATCTGTCCTGAAATTCATGCTGTTAGAACTTCTTTTTATATGTATCATCTCTAAGATGTTTCTTTTATACCAATTTTTCTCTTTGCATAAAGTTCTAACGTTGTTAAAATCGATGTTTATTTTCTATAGCATGTTTGCTGAGGGCGGTAGAATTGAGGTTCTTATTTTTAATATCATACTTATGTTTATATATGCGTTTATTTAAATATTGCTTAGTTTGTCATATGTATAAATTGGGGCAATCTTTACAAGGTATTTCATAAACCAAGTTGCTATGCATGTCCTTTTCTAATGCAGGTTTCAGGTTTGAAAATACTGCACGGGTTGTTGTCGTGGCAGTATGGGAAACATTTACGTTAAACTTATTGAAAATTTTATGAACGTTTTCGGAGAGTCCAGGTGTATAAGCCATTGAAAAATATTTCTTTCCTCCAGTCTCTCACTGAAAACCAAATTGTCAACACCATCCGACATACCTAATACATATGACTGTTGTGGTATAATGTAAGTTTTCTGTTGCATTTTAATTATTTGTTTTAAATTTTAATTTTGTTTAAAAAAAAATTAATTGTGAATGTTAGTCATTTTGCATCTGTTTGACATTTCTGATATTTTATATTTTAGTTTTAATACCTGAAGATGACGCCTACTAGAAGCGTCGAAACGTCGTAAATTTTTATATTTTGGAAATATAATAAGTGACCGTATCCCAAGATTGTTTACTAAATATTTGGTACCGACGGTCAGGAGTCAAAAAGTAAAAAACTCATCAAATAAGGAAATAAACAATGTTAATCACCTGAATGTGGTTGCGTGGCATACCTGCACAGAGTAATCACATGAGATATGCGCTCAGAGTGGAATAGATGCGTTTTGAATACAACTGCATACAAATGACACATTTGCATTCATTCGCTTATGGCACCAAATTATACGTTCGATTGTTTTGCCGAGTGTTGTGGGTAGAACTCTATGGCCAGCGTTATGGTGATCGGCTTTTGTTTTGCATACGCAAGACGGATGGATGCGTCTAAGCGCCATTTTGTAAGAAAATTGCCGTGTAAGGGTAATTTTAACATGAACGATTGCCTTCGAGAAATGAGTAAGCCTTGCGAAAAAAAAAAGAATATGCCGGCCATACTAAATGAAATCCCTCAATCAATCAATCAACCAGTCGCTAGAAAAATGTTCTGATTACGAGGGTACACGTTCCTTAACAGATCTTTTTCGTTGAAGAAGAATTTCACCATATTAAAGAATATCTGTCGAAGATGAAAGCTAATAAAAGCAACAATACAAGAGAATTCTACCAAAAATAATATTACTCAAGAGTGGAGGCATCTATTCACTATACCATGAATGAATGAATGAATAAGGACCAGAGGCTATCCAGCACAGAATGTGACTGGTGCATAGGCCACATGATGGGCCCTTTTGCGCCTCTATCCACGCTAGTTCCTAAGACCTGCCCTTTTAGCAAAGGCAAGTACATTCTTAAGTCCTATCCATTTTATCTCTATTGGTTCCAAGGTTCTTGAGCCCAGCATAGTCTGCCTGTGATAGCCCAGGGCTTCACAGTGACAGAAGATGTGTGCCGAGGATTCTTCCTCTTCACCACACCACGTGCACGTTGGGTCGTTGACCACCCTCATCACGAATAGGTGACGCCTGAAGGTGTTGTGACCCGTTAATAGGCCTACTAGCAATCTCAAGTTACTCCTATCCAGAGAGAGACAAATCGTCCTATTCTCTCTGCAGGCCTTGCTAATAGTTCTCGAGCTTGACGGAGATGACCAGAGATGTTGTTCCATCTCAGAGAGTGTTGATTCTGGATCCACTCTCCAGTTGTTTTCCTAATCAAGTTTGCAGATAGTCCTAAGGCTGGTTCCGGGCCCACAAAACTGTTGCCGGATCCCATCCTAGCCAGATGAGTCGCCATGTCGTTACCCTTTAACCCAGCGTGCCCAGGTACCCACATCAGTGATACCTTGTGTTTAGCTGAGATGTCGTCAAGAGCCCCACATACGTGAAAGAACTATCCAAATGCAGTCAGAAGTACAGGGCAACAACACAAAATTCAAACAGAACAGGCTACAATTTTATTAAGGTTTCATGCATGCTATGGTAGCATAGATGTCAAGATTGTCCGGAAAACCAAGTAAACCATGATAATTTGTCGAACAGATCGTTTATAAATGAATTAATAAAAGTGGCCCAAGATTCGATCCTTGCGGAACGCCAGATGTAACTGTAATGGTTTGTGATCTAAAGCCATTGTATGTTTCGCATGTATTGTGTTGATGGCTTTCTGATGAGTATGCGCAGAAATCAGAAATCATCTGAGAAGTCAAAACTTGACAGTCTCAGCAGTAAAATTTTTTATAGAAATGAATTCTCACCTATAAAATCACAATGGTGTATCCGTCGTTTCTCCAGCTCGGGGTTGTTCCGCCTGTTGTATCTGACTCCGGGTGTGCGCACCGTGGTCTGTTGCGTGGGGGGCGGACATCCGGGCGCGGGGTAAGGAGGGGGCGGGGTACGTCTCGGTAACGCCCCTCCGGGACTGCCCGGTTCCGAACTGGGCGGAGTCAACGGACAGGGGGCGTACAACAGTCGCTGTTGGGCGTGCTGTTGTTGCTGCGAGGCGGTGCCAACCTGAAAACGTCACAGAAGTATTATTTACTACAGCTGTCTTGAACTATGCTTTGATTGCAATGCCTACTGTGGATTTGTTTATATTTATTAACCACATGCATCCTTTACAAGTTACACAGAATACTATATTAAAGATAATATTCAAGAAAAGTCGACTATTCCCTACTCGCCAATTATATGAAGAAAACGAATTGTTCAACGTTCGCTCAATATACAGGGTTACTGGTAACTCGACCACTTTCCTGCAGGAAGTGATAGAGGGACTCAAATGCAATACATTTAACCCCCATATGCAATTCCGAAAACCGATAGTTTTCGAGATAATCAACATTTAATGTTTTTCAACGATATGTCCAAATTTCCACACTACATCCCAAATTTAGAAAAAACCCTGCTGTCAATTTTAGTAATTTGCAGTTTAGTTTTTTACTGACACATACGCAAATCTATTTTAGTATTTAAATGTGTAAAAATACTAAACAGTTTCAAATTACGTACAATTATTTAAAAAATAAAGGACAAAATTTTTACATTCACCGCGAAAGAAAATTGTCTAGCTCAAAAAAAGATACACAACCAGTCAAACAAATTATTTTAAAAACTTCCTTATCTGATGGCCTATGCCAAGGACAAGAATGACAGTACAACCACAAGTAACTATTTAACAAAATGTATCAACATAATACAGAATCATCAACAACATGATATTCCAGCATGACGGTTATCCAGCACATTACCGTATCACAATTCGGCAGTTGTTGGACAACACATACCCGAACAAATGGATAGGGAGGGGTGAACTCATCCCATGGCCTGCACGAAGCCCAGATCTGACACCTCTTGATTTTTACGTCTGGGGTCACATGAAGGCATTGGTTTACGAGACTCCAGTTAATACTGCTGGCGAACTAAGGCAAAAAATTATCAAAGCGGCGGAGAAGATGAAACGAACTTTTTCAACACGAGTTACAAAAACCGAAGAGAGGAAGCGGATCCGTACTTGTATCCAAAATCAAGGGCAACACATTGAGCAAGATCTCTAGAAATTTTGAGTGGATTTAATTTGTTTTACTTGGATAAAATCATCGACCGCATTTGCAAACATTCTAGTATGTAACTGAGTTATCAATAATGATTGTACTGTCATTCATTCTTTTTGAATAGGTGATTTTTATTCATTGCTGTTTATAATCTTTCTGAAAAGGTTATTAGGTAGGAGAGTTTTTTTAGCGATTAAATTTGTTCAACCGTTTGTATAATTTTTTTGAGCTAGATAATTTTCTTTCACGGTGAATGTAAAAATTTTGTTGGTTATTTTTTAAATATTTGTATTTAATTTGGAACTGTTTAGTATTTTGAAACATTTTAATACTAAGTTAGCTTGGTGTATGTGTTAGTTAAATATTAAAATAAAAATTATCAGAATCAGCAACAGGTTTGTTTCTTAGTTTAGGATCTAATGTGGAAATTTGGACATTTGGTTGAAAAACATTAATGTTAATTATCTCGAAAACTATCGGTTTTCGGAATTACATATGGGGGGTTAAATCTATTACATTTGAGTCCCTCTATCACCTCCTGCAGGAAAATGGTCGAGTTACCAGTAACCCTGTATATCTTTAGCTGCTTAAAAAGAATGTACAGTGAGAAAATAAATTTTTCGCAAGTACACACCGTAAGAACAAGGGCTAATGAAAATATGAACATTAAAGTTGACTTTTTTAGTAAATCTACCACTCAAAATTCATTTCTTTTTTATGGCCCTAAAATTTTTAATAGTATTCCAAAAAGATTGAAAGAAATTTCGAACTACAACAACTTCAAGAAGGAAGTTAAACAATATATAAAAGATCATCCAAATTAATTCTAATTATTTTTTTATATATTTTATTTATTTTGTTTCTACATAATTATAAAACCGAAATCATATTGGCTCATAGACATGCTCGAACTGCTGCCTACTTCCATCCAGAATTACTTATTACACCAATAGGTTCTTGTTATATCAGCTAAATGTTCTGCTGGAACTGCGGCTCACAAGACAGGCCTCGTGGCCTAGCGTCAGCTGCTGTTTGGCAGGGTATTTTTTTTTAACTTATATGTAACTTATCTACACATTGCAATATCGTATGAGGATAGTCGCACTCAGGGTCAGTCGGTGAACCTGAAATCTGGCTGGCCAGGAGTAAACACAAAACCTGTATATTGTTTATGTATCTATACTGTATTCAATCCCAAGACAGACTACACATAAACAGTCGCATGCAGCATTAGCGTGGTTACTGTCCGCTGCCATCGGCGAACGCGCTAGCTATAGTCCAGTGCAATTATGGAATTTTATATTACTATTTAAAAGAGTTGCCCTACTAACCCATTCCAACTTAAAAGTAGCCAGTTGCCAGTTTGAAATGATCATTTAGGCAATGTACACTTGACATCGCATATTTGGATCTGACTGCCAGTCAGTCTTGGGGGTTTTTACTTGCCGGATTATAACATACAATTCACACATAGTGTACTGGACTATTAGGGACCCTACCGACATGAGCCGATCACGCACGCTGGCTTGTTTTCATTTAGTCTGGCTTGGCTGTGAATACAGTATAGCTAATAATATATCTTTATATCATTATCAATAAAGACAATAAAAAACAAAACATTGTAATTATGGTGAATACATATTATTATTATTCTGATTTTCCAAGTTTCTCTCGCATGACTGCGATAGCAACAAATGTTGACGGGCTGTGCCAAGTCATCACCTCAACTATTACTGAAAAGAATTTAGGAAGGATATTACAGGTATTCAGGATTACAGACTTTTGGAATTTTTCATCCAGGCCTAACTGTTGTAGGTGTGGTGTAAATGTGTTTGATGTAAGGCCTGAGACCGACATGATTAGGGGGATAACAGTAACTTTGTTTTGCTCCCAGAGTCGTTTTATTTCTATCTATTATTATTATTGCAAACATTGCGCTGTCGAACGAGAAATTTAAGGAAATTAAAAGGATTCTTACCATTTGAGGTTGCATAGAAGGCGGGTACATACCCCCTCCTCCTCCATATTTGTACTGGGCGGTGTTGTTGTTGTGGGGGTGACCAGGCTGATGATAGGGGGGCTGACTGTAGGGGGTACTCGTGGGCGTGCCCAGAAGGTGTAACGTAGGACCGGACTGAGCTGGTTGGATTACCTGGAAACAACCGAAACAAAAAGGTACTTCATTAATTCCAGTGCATAATACTACGATCGTTCCAAAACTGTTTAAAAAAAGTAGATAAAGTTGTATTTTTTTCTTAGGTATTAATACATGAATAAAAAACTGTGAGGTAGCATAAAATAGCTTATGTCATATACATTTTTATAATTTAAATTGTGCCATATTTTTCATAAATCGACCGCTTTTTTCACAATTATATTAGTAATTTTCGTTCATTATCGTTATAAGCTTACTTTAAAAATTATTTTTAACTTTTTAGTGCGATGACGTTTAAAAGCGTGTTTTTTAGTTTTTTAAACTATATTTGTTTTTATTTTTTTAGTTAACTTTATCATTAAAGCGTGTTTTTTCAACTGTATTTATTAATACTCTGTCATAATCATCACCATCACTGCATAACCAATTATTAAAACTATCGACTTTTCTCAAAAAATTTCACAAAAATTATATTTCTCATACAGTATGACGGAGTATAAATTTTATAAAATAGCTTGTGTCTGGATACATTGTTATTAGCGTTTTTAACGTTCTTTAGGCCGTCTACAATGCATCGTTTCAAAAGATCCTGAAAATAGGAATAGTGCAATTTATTCAACGTATTGTGTATGTATTGAGTCTCTCGGAACACGCCGAACAGGTGACATCAGCATCTGAGGATGCCGATCACTCGTGTTGGCGAAACGTCAAACAGTTCATCTTCATTCAGCAATTTATTCAAGCTAGAAAATATAAAAAATCCAATTTTCTTGTATTTTGATGTAAGAGGATATTGCTACCCTTCAAATAAGGACATTTATCCTTTATAATAATAATAAAAATGTAGTCAAGTTAATTGACTCAGTACTTCCCACACATTACGCTGATACCAGTTTATCATTTTCCCATAGCAACAAATTTATCCCCACCCCCAACTACCTCAATTTCACCCCCACCCAAAAAAAGTAGGAAAATGATTCGGGACCCCTAAAACGCCTAGAAACGAAGTTTGATCTGTTTTTGAATTTATAGTTTTTTGGTTATTCTAGCGCCACCACTGACACGATTCCTAAAGACCATACGTGTTTTCCATTCTCGCCAAGGTAATAATACTGTGTCGAAACTTCATTAAAATAATTTAGTCATTTCCAAGTTACACGACACAGAGCGATCTCAGGCGATACTCGTATGTATCTACATCACAAAATTCCAAGTCCCTTAGTTAGGGAAGGAAACGTTAGGAAGGGCCTATAATGTGTATTATGCCGCTAGGTCTTTCTTTCACAGGCAATGGACAGTCTATTATGAATACAACAAATTTTTCAGTTTTTCAACCCCCCACCCCCCAACCACCCCAATTTTACCCCTACCAAAAAAAAAAACACAGAAAATTATCAGGATCCTCTAAAACGCTTAAAAACGAGGTTTGAGCTATTTTTATATTTATAGTTTTTTTATTAGCTCTGCGCTGCCACTGGCACGATTTATAAAGACCATACGCATTTTCATCCTCTCCACGGTAGTAATATACTGTGTCAAAATTTCATTGGAATCAATTCAACAGTTTCCACGTTACACAATACAGAAAGATGTAAAGCAATACTCGTATGTTTACATCAGAAAAAATTCTGTTCTTTGGTTTCTCTAATAGGCAAAGCAATGTTCGGATGGACCTATAAAAGCTATTTATGTCGCTAGGTCTTCCTTCACAGGTCAGTGGACAGTCTATTACGAATACAACAAATTTTTTAATTTTACAACCCCCCAACCACCAACCACCCCAAATTTCATCCCCACCAAAAAAAAGTAGAAAATGATCAGGAAGACCTAAGACACCCAAAAACGAAGTTTCAGAAATATTTAATTTTTTTTGTTTTTTGCTAATTACTCCGCCGCCCCTGCACCAATTTTCAAAATTATAGCAGCATTACCTATTACGACCCCACAGCATATCGGTACACAAATTTCATCGCAATCCATGCAGCGGAACAGACAGACAGACAGACCGATGGAAATGAGTGACGTGGATTTTCGTTATGTAGACATCATAAAACGCCCAAAAAGCGTATTATCCCAAAATCGAAAATTTTCGCGATCACAATACTCCACTCACCTATCGGTGTGGGAAGTAAAAACGAATTGTATACCACATTGTTAATACAAATTATTATTGTTAATGATATTTAGTTATAAATACTTGGATAATAAAGATTCACTCTTAAAAAATTGCAGATTTGTAGATAAAAAGAAAACGTGGCCTAAAAGTAAGAAACTTCTTACCTTTTCGGTCTTGATTTCTAGGGGGGAAAGTAGGGGTTGTGGCGCCTGTTGTCCAGCGGCTACGGCAGCGACTTGGGCGCAGCTGACGGCAAGCTCATCAACCACCTCCAGCTTGACCTGCCCGCCCCCAGGGGGCGGTTGGGACCCCGCCCCCGAGCCCGTCGTCACGCCCAGCATGTTCGCGTTTTCCGGGTCGATGTTCTGGATGCTGCTCGCGATGTCCTCCCACAATGGCGGCCTGAAACAATCATTCAAACACCTGTTTTTATTGAGTTTCATTCATATTCTACTGAGCATAGCCGGATTAAGCTTTCATGGGGCCCGGGGCTTATAATTTTAAGAGGCCCTTTATAAATAAAATGTAAATACTATTATTTATGAAACTGTATTCCTCATATAACAAAAGAAACTACTATACACTTTTTTATAAGTACGTCATGAGTCCCGCTTATAGTATCAGCACTGCTCTCAATGTTTGCGTTTGCTTAGTAATCAGAACTATTTTCAGTGCAATCCTTTTCAAGCGGAGCGTTAGATTTGCTTAAAGAACTTATTTTGGGCAATTTTTCACTGCTTTTAATTTATCCTCAGCATCCTTAAAATAGTTATCTTGGTAAACTGTAGCCATGTAGCACATAGACATAACACTAACAAACTATATGGATAACTTTTTTTTTTTGAGCGACGCCTTTGTATCGGTTCAACTTCGATTTATTCATTATATTGGCACGGGCCACAGGTGCCGACAGTATCCAATGGGTAGGTATAGGTATTTTCTATTCTCTTTTTATACAGGCTGAGTCAAGTTCAACGCCTCAGACTCTTGTGACCAAACCATAACACTTTTTAGAAAATTATCTTTGCGAATGTATGTAGGTCGAGTTGGACTACATTTTAAAAATGACTTTTATACAGGGTTTCTAATAAAAGCATGCCATATCAAAGTTATGAACTGAAATGGAACACCCTGTACATATTATTGAATATTTAGATTACGACCAGTGTGATTTTATGTGTCACACCTGGGACTTGAAGTGAGACGTTTAGATGTAATTCATAATTTTTGATATAAGTAGATATCAGAAAAAATTGAATATCGCAGCGAGTATAAAACTTAGACGGCTGTGAGTTTGCCGTGTGACTAAACTAAATTGGTCAACTTAGGTTTGACGTTCAAGTTTGAATTACATTAGTACTTGGAGAAATCGGTAGACTAATTAAGGAAACTTCATACAGAATTCACTCGATTTTTTCAAATGGGAATGCCTAATTATTTTTATACAGTCGAATTTAGAATTTGGTATCAATGACTTACAACAAATCAAGTCTAAGCAGAAATAACGGAGGTAACACATCTAATCAAATGAAATTATAAAACATAATTTGCCTGGAAAAAAATTAAAATCTGATTTGTCAGTATTATTTTATTTGCGATCTTGCTAATAGATACTGAAAATTTAGAAGGGCTATAGTGAGACAGTCAGAGGTATCGTTACTTTTGATTTTGACTGAAATGACTATTGTTTTATATCATTAAATGTGAAATTTCGTGCTGAAGAGTAGCTATGGTTTTGGAAATTTTTAATCAATAATACATTGCAGTAGCTAGTATGCTGTGAAAATTATTCATTTCTGACGTATTTCAGCTTCCCTTTGACCTTAGACATCCTACCGGCGTTGTTTCTAGTTAGAGTTCATTGGTTGTAGGGAATTTATATAACCTTGCTCTTTTACTTTAGTTTATCTATATCGTTCTGCTAAGTTATTTGCTTCTATCTGAACACGTTTTTTGTTTATATTTCATGGCCTGCTGGCTTGCTTATAGGTAGGGAAATTAAAAAACACCGTTTTGACTGAAATCTCGAAATTAAGTTTTTATTAGATCTACTGATTTTATTGTTCATCTATTGACCTAATATTTGCTCTGTCATATCAAATAAAAGTAGGGCCCCTGCGGGGCCCCTCTGAACTACGGGGCCCGGGGCTCCAGCCCCTTTAGCCCCATGGTTAATCCAGGCATGCACAGTCCAAATAAAACGATTCTTCAGTCTTTCAAACGCATTAGTTTCAGAGTGCCTCCGTTCTTGATATTGCTATTCATAGTTGATATATTCTAGAGGCAAGTAGGCAATTTCTCAAAGATTCTCCTAAATACCCTAAATGGAAAAATTAATTATTAAAGCTGGTTTTTCACACAGTACGGAATTCTTGAGCAGGATATGGAAACTGTTAATTTTTCAAAGCCTGCCTGATAAATCTGCTTGATAATTATGTATCACGCCTACAAAATTGTTTCCTCAGCATACCTGACTCTATTACCTCGATGATTTTGGGTTTTGACTTCAGCAAATACTATCATGACCATATAGTTTAGTTGTTCGTTAAATAAAAAACAAATTCGATAGTACCTCCTCAAAATAAATAAATTTCAGTACACAAATGGAAGCTATATTTTAAGTTTACAAAAAAATCGAAATATCTCGGATATTGATGGACGTAGGTGCTATACAAAGATGAAAGAGCATATTAATGGGTAATAAAGCATTGAAAATTTAAATTGAAAAATTAAAATTCCTAGTTAGCGGATGCGACCGCTGATTCGACGGATTTGAAGCCGTTAAGATCGCTTTAGTGCCAAAGTTGGAGCGTTCAATGCTCGGTCCTCCCTTTTAATGCGAAGCAGCGTTCAGTATTCGGTCCGACCTTTTAATCCACAGGGGAGTTACAAGCTCACAGACAAACAGACAAACATACAGGTGAAGCTGAAAAAAGCGTTTTAAAAATGAAAAAAATGGTCTGGTGTAAGTATTAGGGATGGCTGGAACAGGGTATTTCAAACAACAGGTGCATACTGTTCCAGTTTCATGAAATATCTGGAAATATCAGTTTCAAGAAAGCTGTTCCAGTTCCAAACTGTTCCAAAGCGTATGTTTCGGTCATACCGGCCAGTGCGGCGCCGGCAACCTGTTTCAAGAAAGCTGCTCCAGGTCTAAACTGTTCCAGTGTTCCAAAACTTCCAAAGCGTATGCTTCGGTCTACCCGACCAGCGCGGTGCTGGCAACCAGCGTGCTGGTCTGCAGGTATTGTTGCAGCGGTTCAGGCAGCCCAGCTCCAGGGCAGGGTGCGTCAGTACTTCAGTAGAGGGTTGCGCTTTATCTGTATCACACGTGTGTACTTGTTCAATGTTCAGTCCGCGTGCTTCAGAGAACTGATTAGAACTATTTTTATTTTTTATTTATTGGTGGTTGTTACGTTGGATCAGATCAGGCACAGAAAGCAGGAAATATTTTGAACGAGCGTCGAACAAGACTGAATTATAAGATATTAAAACATTTATTATTTATAAGTGTTAACCATTCATTCTAGCTTCTAGGATGATTATTTCCATGACATTATTACTTTTAGTTTCCATTGTTTTATTTATGCACAAAAAATCTTGTTATTTTATTTTTGTTCCTTTACATTGTGATATTTAGTTATAGTAATGAAATATTCTGGTCAGGTTTTTTTTACTTATTGAAATGGTATATGTTTCTATTTTTTGAGTATAATGAGAGTATCACGATATATATAATATATATCAACAAACAATATATTCTTGTAGGTTCTTTTAGGTAGTTCATTATGTTATGAGTTTGAAATAAATAATGTTTGGCTATATTTTTGCAAAATTATTTCGTATCGGCAACGTCGCGCAAGCCAACGGCGAGCAGCGTGAAACAACGTGCACTCGTGCCGCAGGAACAGAAAGAACAGACGACAGTGCGCTCATGCGCTGTTCCAGGATGTTAAGCTGTTCCAGCGAAACAGGAAAAGGCATCGAGCAATACCTGTTCCAGCCTGTTCCAAATAGTAACCTGTTTCAAAAATAACAGATTCTGTTCCAAAGTCTCATGCCTAGTAATTGTGTTGCCTACCTGAGAAAGACGTCGTCGTCGTTGCCGCCCAACGATCGCATGGAGACGTACGACATGGCGGTGGTGGCGTGATGCCTGCCGCCCACGCCGACGGCAGCTGCCGCAGCGGCGGCGGCGGCATCGAAGAAGTCGTCCAGATGGGGCGGTTGCGAGGCGGGAGAGTCGCCGGCCCCGCCCCCGCCGCGTCGCGACACGCCCACCGACACGCCCACTCCGTGGTTGACGCCACCGCCCCCCACCACCGGCGGCTTCTCCAGCTCCTCCTCCAGCCGACGCTCCCACTCCTGCTTGCACAGGAACGTGTCCAGGTCGCTGGTCTGCAACAACACAAAATCATGTCAATTTCTATTTCTTCAATTTTCAATTTATTAAATATTAAAAGTATACTATCCAGAAAACAGATGGTTGGGTTTAGGTCAAGAAAAAGAGGGAGTCTCTTTTACTGTTTTACCGACGTTTCGGCCTTTATTAGGCCATCTTCAGGGCACTAAAAATTTTTTTTGTTTATACTTAAACAAACAAATATACATTACAGTTATAAAAGAAACAAGACATACAAAATTTAAATAGTAGTTATTTTAACCTTATCAGCAAAATACCCAAGAAGAATTAACCACACATTTGCTTCTCTTTTTTATAATTAACACTGTTCTACATTACCTCATCCCACCCCTTTTTCTAGATTTTCTGTTTTCAAGTTCGCCCTGTGTTCCATGTCTATTCTTATAAATATGTTTCTTGCTAACCTTTTTGTGCCCCCATAGAATTCCTATACAAATACTTATGATTTTTGCCAGTCCGGCGTACATATCGATTGTGAATAGACAATCTCCGTCTTATTGTCCTTTTTATTACGTGTCGTTTTACCCTTATATACTTTTTTTATACTACATGTGCCTTTTCACCATATTTGACTCAAGGAGTCCATCACTGGTGTAAGTACTACCCGTTTATTGTATATTGTATACTAAGTTTTTTTTTAATAGCAATGATCACCCTCCTTTTTAATTCGTTATTGGATATTGTCATTTTATATATTCAATTTTTTATAACTGTAATGTATATTTGTCTGTTTAAGTATAAACAAAAAAAATTTTTTTAGTGCCCTGAAGATGGCCTAATAAAGACTGAAACGTCGGTAAAACAGTAAAAGAGACTCCCTCTTTTTCTTGACCTAAACCCAACCATCTGTTTCCTGGATAGTAGACAGTAGGTCACTAAACACTTGAGCTGATTAAAAGTATAATTGTAAGCATACTTTATTTTAACCATCATTTTTGCATAACACTCACCGTGTAAGTACCCGCCCATGTTTACGAGAGTTTGGCCATGTGTTTATTTTTATGGCACTTTATAAGAGATAGGACCGAGAGTTTGTGGAAGGTCTTGATTTAAGGGCCCTATGTCTGTTGCCTGTGAGAAAAATATGAAAAAAGAAAGTAAACACAGTGTCCGTCTAATCCTCGTGACGCGTGGTTCAGTGAGTTTTGCTTGTGGTTGCAATTTGGTGAGTTTTCACACGAATAGCTATTCATTCGCCGTAGTTCGTTATATGTGCATGTCTTTTAACCATTACCATTGTGTTATTGAGTTTCATAAGCTAATTATAATAATTACTGATATAAGCCGCATTGGTAAAGCTATTAACTAGCTTGGAATCTGACAGTCATTTACAGATAAAGATAAAGGGTAGCCAACTAATAATCTCTGCAGGTGGGACGCCCCTAACTACAGTATATTCAATCCCAAGATAGACTCCACATAAACAGTCGCATGCAGTATTAGCGTGGTTACTGTCCGCTGCCATCTGCGAACGCGCCAGCTATAGTTCAGTGCAATTATGGAATTCTATATTACTATTTAAAAGAGTTGCCCTATTAACCCACTGCAACTTAAAAGTAGCCAGTTGCCAGTTTGAAATGATCATTTAGGCAATGAACACTTGACATCGTATATTAGGATCTGATTTCCAGTCAGTCTTGGGGGTTTTACTTGCCGGATTAAAACATACAATTCACACATAGTGTACTGGACTATTAGGGCCCTACCGACATGAGCCGATCACGCACGCGGGCTTGTTTTCATTTGGTCTAGCTTGGCTGTGAATACAGGGACCAGGTGGCTTTTTCTTAACAATCATTCCTGTTGTTCTCAGACTGTTAATCCATCTGAGAATGGTATTGCGGCTTGGAATAGTATCGTGGCGTCCAAGATTAAAATGAACGCGGAACAGTCGCTGCGCGGCCGTGACCGACTCAGCATTTATAACGTACGCGTCACAAGCGAACATACGGTGCTCTACGCTCCACTGCTCCATAGCTACTGAAATGGCATTATACAGCAAGGCGACTGATATCTGAATCCCCTCCCTACCACCGCTAGCGGCGTTATACTAACCATTTGAAAAACGTCCGGTTCCCGTCGGTCACCCTGTATAAACTGTTTTCTTAAACAGTGATTTGATGATCCTTTCCTTCAATGATATGTGTTAGTGCAGAACTGTAGAAATATAAAAATAAAATAAGATTGCAGAACCGATGAACCGTTACCGTATGTGGAATAAATATTCGAAAGTTCATTCACACGTTTATCTCAAAGTATACAATGTTTCCCAACGCTTTCGATCAGGTTATGAGCCGATAAAAAATCGAAAATTCACGGTTGGCAGTGGAGTGGAAGTGGCCGAGCAGGTTTCACCAAAACCACGTTGACTTTCGGCTAATTACCCGTCGGTTAAATCCAGAAGATCGAACAAGTGAGGCCGAACGCCGCCGACCTAGATTTCACGTGCCCGTCATCTCGCCCGTCATGACAAGAACAAGACCGAATTCATTTGTGCGTCGTCGTGGTACGACTCGGGCCTCCAGCAGGGTATCACTGGTACCACCTCGCTATCGACATCATTGTATGCTAATCGGTGCGAATCGTATAACGATTTTTTAAACGGTTCAGAAAACCAAAAAAGTAGGAAACAATTTGCTTGAGTAAATTGTATCAGGGTGAGAAAATTCGAAAAATAATATTATCCTACAGTGTAGTTATGCATCGTAAAACTGACGTCTTAAATAAAGGCAAAGAGAAAGCTGGAACCCTAGCCTGATCATAAATCATTACCCGACCGATATTGTCTTCTCAACAACTTAAATAGTTTCACAAGAACTTGGGCATACCTTTACTATTTCAAGATGTTCGCCAGATTGAAGTAAGGTTCAATATCGCATATAATGTTTGGAGGTGGTGCCCACTTGAAAGCACGGTTCTTCTTGTCGAAAAGGCACTCAAAGCAGTACAAAGATGTAACACGTACAGTAAAGAAGTGCTGTGATTTGTTTTGTGATTGTGCATAGGTGAGTTTATCTCACAGAGTACCCAATTCAACTTATTGTTTCTTTGTTTATTGAAATATTGATTTATTTCATTAATTCATTTGAGAACTTGTTATTAGACAATTAATAAGCTTTGATTCACACATTTATATCATTAATGGTTCTATAATTCAACTACTGAATGTCTGCGATATGAAAACAGATAACAATTTCGAAGCATGTCGCGAGTAGACCCTTCGTGCTGAACTAGTACAAAGGAGTGGATACTTTGCGAGTGGACCCCTAGTATCTTAGTGAGTTGGCCTCACAGTTATCATGATAATTCTCCGCCCTAGTGATTGGAGCTCTTGGAGAGGTATTTCGCGTGTTGACCCTTAATACCAAAGCCCCAAGTGCTGCTCAAGTTTTGTTATATGCTTTTTATATAATTATTCAGTATGTTATTTCATCTATACTCTTGGAGAGGTACTTCGCGAGTTGACCCTCAATACCTATGACCCGAGAGATGTTTGATTTATGTTCTGTATAATTTGTATGACCACATAAGATGTGGACATGATTTTATCCGTTTGGGGTTAAAAGATATATTTGCTGTGTTATCTATTTATATTTGTGTGTTTATTTATTCTGCCTGTTTTATCAATCACGCCAATATAAAATGACGACACGTTCTTTAATTTAACATATGTTAACACATTTTTTTATTTATCATTCTGCAATGAATTGGTTACTCAAGTATGTTTTTATTTAATTCACAGATGTGTCATCTCGACCGCTCCTCCTTATACAGGCCCAACTTTCCTCTTATCGATGTTAAATTAGGTAGTTCTAGTAAGTTATTGTTTAAACATTTAATTGTGATCTTACCTAATTTATTTTGGTCATTTGTTTGATTGAATTGCTGCCTTATTAAATGTCTTTAAGACACGCCCAGAATGATCATTTAATCATTCATTTTTTTTATTTAACTTCTACAATTGTATATGTCTGATCTGCCTTGCACTGTACAGTCCGCACTTGCGCCTCCTACGCTGATGACACGAAGATCTACAAAATTGCCCAGGTCAACGATGACAGGTTGCAGCAGGATCTCAACAAACTCCACGAGTGATCTAAAAAATGGTTGAATGAATAAGAACCAGAGGCTATCCAGCACGGAATGTGGCTGGTGCATAGGCCACACGATGGGCCCTTTTGCGCCTCTATCCGCGCTAGTTCCTAAGACCTGCCCTTTTGGCAAAGGCAAGTACATTCTTAGGTCCTATCCGTTTTATCTCTATTGGTTCCAAGGTTCTTGAGCCCAGCATAGTCTGCCTGTGATAACCCAGGGTTTCACAGCGACACAGGATGTGTGCCGAGGATTCTTCCTCTTCACCACACCACGTGCACGTTGGGTCGTTGACCACCCTCATCACAAACAAGTGACGCCTGAAGGTATTGTGACCCGTTAATAGGCCTGCTAACAATCTCAAGTTACTCCTATCCAGAGAGAGACAGAATCGTCCTATTCTCTCTTCAGGCCCTGCTAATAGCTCCCGAGCCTGACGGAGATGACCAGAGATGTTGTTCCATCTCAGAGAGTGTTGATTCTGGATCCACTCTCCAGTTGTATTCCTAACCAAATTTGCAGACAGTCCTAAGGCTGGTTCCGGGCCCACAAAACTGTTTCCGGATCCCATCCTGGCTAGATGATCCGCCATTTCATTACCCTTTACCCCAGCATGCCCAGGTACCCACATCAGTGATACCTTGTGTTTAGCTGAGATGATGTCGTCAAGAGCCCTCCTGCACTCCAGGACCAGTCCCGACGTTATTTTCCAAGCACTCAGTGCTTTGATGGCTGCCTGACTGTCAGAGCAGATAGTAATCCGCCTCCTAGACCCGTCAATTTCCCGAATACGATTTACGCAGGCAAGTATCGCATAGACCTCAGCCTGGAATACTGTGGTGTGCCCCCCAAGAGGGAATGAAAGTCTTGTACGGGGCCCGTAGACTCCCGAGCCCGAGCCCTCTCTAGCGAGTGAACCGTCTGTGTACCAGACCTGTCCTCCTCCTTCGATGAGCTGTCTTTCCCTATACTTCCATTCTTCCCTTGACGGAAACACCACCGTAAATTTGCGATTGAAGCGATGCGTAGGAGAAACTGTATCGCTCCTCGCCAACAAAATAGGACAATCCTCCTGCAACTCTGCTAGAATCGTCGAATGTCCTTTGCCTGGATTCATAAAAGTCCAGCTACCCTGACTCCAGAGACGGAACCCAGTTTTTCTAGCTTCCCCTTGGATTACCAGATCCAAAGGAGGAAGATCATTAAAAAATGGTTACTACCCCTTAATTCAGAAAAGTGTCACGTTCTTCATATGGGCAAAGTAACCCAATGATTAGTTACTGTATTGGGGATCAGCAAATATCTTAGGTGTCTAGTCATCGTGACTTGGGAGTTACTGTCACTGACAATATATCTTGGTCTGATCACAGACAGAATTCAACATCCAAAGCTAAAAAATGTCTGTAATACCTGATTGAGAGATCCTTTAGAGGCTGCCATACTTCGACTGCTGCTCTTCTGTACCAGTTTACGTGAAACCAATTATAGAATTTGCTGGATCTGTTTGGTTTTCAGTACTGCAACATGACCGTTACAAACGCAGGCTACACGCATCCCCTACAGTACCACAGGTCCCAGTTACAACGAAAGGCTGTGCCAGTTCCATTTGACTAATTCTGATCGACGTCTACGAGGGGACCTTATAATTATATATCGATCCTTGCATAGACTTTTTGGAACTGACCTTTTTTCCATTTTCTCCCTGAATATCAATCATCTGCGTGCCCACAGCCTTAATAGTAGAAGATCCGAATATAAGCCGACCTTCACCAAACTGGTTAATGGATGAAAATCATTTTATATTTAATTTAATATGTTAAGAAACATATCGCGAGTGGGTTGGCTGAAAAACTTCAGTCCAAGATATGATTAATTAAATATTGAAAAATTATTTTTTTTAAACATTTCACTGGTTTGGTTAATAGACAAATCACATACCAATCGAAAGTATGAAGCCCATAGAATATGCAAACGTTAGGTTGGCTACGTTTTTCCCGTCCCAACTATAGGGCAGGCAGGTAATAAACATGTAAATCAATAATAGTAATTTGTACCGGTGTGGCTAATGCATGAAACTTCAAAGTATCAAAATAAGGATAATTTTATTGCAAACACGTCGATATAGGGTTGTCTGCAAAAAATCAGTCTGGAATTCCGGTTGTAGAATTTTAAAGATCAAAATAATGCTGCCAGTGAATACGTGCGCCAGAGAGGTCCGAGCGAACTATCCCGTGGATTAACAAAGTGCGCATGTCATGTGTCCGTGAAATTGAAAAGGATAGCGATACACTCCTAAATGCTGTGCATCATTGTATTGGAACAGTTTGCCTTATTCTTCTGAATTGAAAAAGCGTGCTACTACTACTATACTGATTGTTGTTATTTATAAACATTAAATTGTGATAAAAAATGGCTAAAAAGTGTTTTTTATGCAATTCGGACGATGATGTTCTTGATTTTAACGATGAAACGTACAAAAACTGTTCGCTGAAATTAAATGTTCGTCAAAAGGAAAATTTTAAATACAGTGGCGTTGAGTTAACCAAGGCATCACTCGATTTTGTAGGTTATCATACCACGTGCTACAAAAAAGTGACTGCTTTGGGTAAAAAATATAATGAAGAGTTTAATGACTTTCTTGGTGAAAATACGGTAAGTGCATAATAATTTAACCTTAAAAACTATCTTAGTAAATACATCTTTTAAATTTTTTTAATTGTGAAATAATGACATGGAAGATTCATAAATTTATACATTTTTGATTATGCTTCTTCCAAATAAATCATTTCAATTTCACGGACACATGACATGCGCATTCTCTTTCATTCAATGGCCGAGCTACACGCAGCTGCTATGCTGCGTCCTTTGTTAATACACGGGATAGTTCGCTTGGAACTCTCTGGCGCACGTATTCACTGGCAGCAATATTTTGATCTTTAAAATTCGACAACCGGTCTTCCAGACTGATTTTTTGCAAACAACCCTATATCGACGTGTTTGCAATAAAATTATCTTTATATTGATATAAGTTTCATGCATTAACCACACCGGTGCAAATTACTATTATTGAAACCTGTTTATACCTGCCTACCCTATAGTTGGGACGGGAAAAACGTAGCCAACTTAACGTTTGCATATTCTATGGGCTTCATACTTTCGATTGGTATGTGATTTGTCTATTAACCAAACCAGTAAAATGTTAAAAAAAAAATAATTTTTCAATATTTAATTAATCATAACCTGTACTGAAATTTTTCAGCCAACCCACTCGCGATATGTTTCTTAACATTCTAATTTAATATAAAATGGTTTTCATCCATTAACCAGTTCGGTGAAGGTCGTCTTATATTCGGATCTTAGACTAGTATTATTATTACTATTTGCCTCCCTGTATCAGCGCTTACCCCTCCCTCTTCCGCTTTCAATAATTTCCAACAAAAAATAATTAAAGCAGGGTGTCCGTCAGTCCACACAATGGCTCAAGGGTGACTCGAAGCTCGTGTAAACACAGCGACTTCACGCAGAGATTCTGTTCCATGACACCTCGATTGTTCTTTTCGAGCCAACGTGATTCATCGTGGACTGTCAATGGTAAGCATTCATTTGTCATTTGTGAGCGGGGGTGCTGAATGCCCATGTAACTTCGCGTGTACAGAGTCGAGAAGGAACATGCACCAGTCATCGCTTCTATGTGGAAGAAACGGAAGATGATTTATTGGTTTGGATTTCGATGGTATTGTTTTGGTACACGAAAAAGGCAGTGACGGCGTTTTTTTACAGTTTTTACTTACTCTTGACGAGGTTAACGCTGCTCCTACAATCCGGAATAATTTCTCCGGAAGATGCGGGGAGCTGAAAAGGAACCGACGATGGGCGTGATAAATAAACAGGCGCGCGCTACATTAGAAAGAGATGGAAACAGTCATGTTAGCGCGTCGCCCGAAATTTGTAAAATTGAAGAGGAAGGCGATTTGCAGATGTTTTTTATCCCAATTCCTGACGCTTCATTTTCCAATATTTTTACATGAAATTTTCACATGATGTTTAGAAGGAAATTGCCCAGAGTGATATCGAAGCACCTTTTCATTTTTGCTTCTGGGATTTTCTTAAAAAATTACAAAGTTGACGAAGAAAATAGGCAACTTCAAGCGATCATATTTCATGTTCAATCAATTTTTTTCAAAAAATGCTTCGATAGCCCCCTGTGTAATTGTCTTTTAAACTTCATGTAAAAATTTGATGCAAAAATATTGAAAACTAGAGCGTCAGGAATTGGGATGAAATCACTTGAAAATGACCGTTTATGCTCTCCGTAGGAGCCGCCTTAAGGGTCTAGGGTATAGCGCGCGAAATTGAGAATCCAAGAAAATACGTATTCTTGTGATAGCGAGGAGGCGTGGCCATCTGTTCCCTTTCTCCAGTATGTGTGTCTAAGGTGAGGGGAGGTAAGTCCAAAAATCCAAAGGTAAGGTCAAAAGGTCCAAAGGGTACCATAAAAATGAAATTCGCATTTCGAAGATCCTGACATTACCTTTAAACTTACAGTATTGATTCAAATATCAAATTGAAGAAGAAAGCTTGCGCGATGTCAACTTGGTGGCCTTATTTTGATATCGTGTTTGGTTCTTAAATTACAGATATTTGAAGAATGTATGATTTTCCATTGCGTGTTTTTTACACTCGAAAAAACTTTTTTGAAAAATTCGCGCTCTAAGCTGTTATTCATTAAGGTCTTAACTATCACCTTCTGAAATTTTATGTATGTAGTTTGAAAAACAAGTGAGTTGTGCGGGAACTTGCGAATCCGTATTTTACATGGCAAATACATAATTATGTATAAATGTATGTACCCAGACCCCTTAAGTGCAGGAGTTATGTGGTAGACCTGAACCTCAGCCCTGATTCCTCCCAATTTGGGAGAGGTGTCGTTCGACTCAGGACGTCAATTTCCACGTTCGCTAAAACGAACCCTTACAAAATAATTTATCGCAAACCAATCGTTGTCCTTTTCAAGTCACGTATCAAAACACTAAGCGCCGGTGTTCCTCAGGGAGCTGTCCTATCCCCTACACTGTTTCTGTTCTACATCAACGAGCTGTTGGGAATAACATCCAATCCAATCTACAGCTTCGCAGATGACAGTACAATATCGTGCATGGAACTAGGCATGCCACTATAATCCCAGGGGATGGTACGTCGGTGACAGTAATATGCCTCACAGATATCAACTTAGATATCAAAATAATTGTCGAGTGGGGATTCGTAAGGTACAGTTTAACGTGAATGTGTACTTTTCTCTAGTATATTCTCATTTATCACATTACGATTTGGGGTAATTCACTCTCCGCCGCTGGAGTTTTTATTGCACAAAAACGTATTTTGCGTGTCTTATTTCGTCTAAAGTACAATGAGTCATGTCGGGCATATTTCAAAAAATATAATTTATAAACGTTACCCGCCATATACAGGGTGTCCCAGAAATAACACGCCAGAGTAACATGGAAGGTAGATTGGCTTTAGATCAATCAGATAACATCGACATGACCTTAGTAAAAGTTTTCTAGTTTTCGACATATTGCCACTTTTAAGGTTTTTCAATAAAATTCCTACTTTTGCTCTTTTTGTTGCCTGGTTTGGCTAAAAGATTTGCGGACTTATTATCTTTTTTTCTTAGCCTACTATTCCTACCTCTATTCATTACTTTAATGCTTACAACAAATTAAATAGGCCAATGTATCTGGGAGTTTTAGACGTAGAAGTATTACGACTTCTATGACAAAACTTAGGGCTATTCAATTTTTAGTAATAAGAACCTATAAATGTTAATACTACTTTTGAAAGAGCAATAAGTAGGTTGGTTTTTAAGAGCATTTGCTCATTCAGTCTGGTTCACTCGTCTTCACAATAATCAGTTAAACCTTAGTTAAGGTTTTCGCACTGACACAAAATCTAAGAATTCGGTTTAACGTACCGTAATAATTTTCAATGAAATAAATACTCTGTCGTCTCAACCAACTAGTAGTAATAGCCAGGAAAACAAAGATCATAAGTCGGCAAATCCTTATAGCCATAACAGGCAACAAAAGGAGCAAAAGTAGGAATTTTTTGAAAAACCTTAAAAGTGACAATATCTCGAAAACTAAAAAATTTTTACTAAGGTCATGTCAATGTTATCTGATTGATCTAAAGCCAATCTACCTTCCATGTCACTCTGGCGTGTTATTCCTGGGACACCCTGTATATCTATAAATGTGCAATATTTGCAAGGCCTCACTTAAATGCGTATGAAAAGAACTCAGATTTGCATACATATCCTACGCGTGGCAGCACCTCATTAAGGTCTATTAAACATAAGACAGCTTTATATGAAAGTAGTCCTTTTTACATGGGATATAAGATTCTCAATTCTCTACCTGCAAATATACGAAATATTTCGGGCGAACGTTTATTCAATAAACAATTAAAGAACTTCCTGTCAGACAAATGTTTTTACTTTGTGATCCAGTCTCATAATGTTATTGAATAATTTTATCTTGTCTATTTTGTCTATACGTATGTTTTGTCCTGCATTTTTATTTATACATTGTATGTGGTATCTGTATTTTTTTATGACTTATCCAATACCCCTGATGTAGGTCTTAATGGGTGAATAAACAGTATTCAGTATACAGAAAACTTTTTAGGGAACAACACTGACAAAGAGGTCTCACGTTGGCTTACCAACAACTGAGAAAATGGAGGGTCACCCAATAGTCACCTTCCGTCAAGCTTTTGGGGATCAATATCAATAATAACATGTCCTGGCACGACCACGTTGTCAGTGTTGCTAAAACGGCATCCCAGAAGCTTGAAGTTCTGTTCCGCTGTAAGAAGCTGTATACACCAAAGCAATTCTTGCTGCTCTATAAGGCACAGATCCGACCATTGCTGGAGTATTGCTCCCATGTGTGGAGATGCGCTCCGAAGCACTCTCTAAAGCTTCTGGACACTATCCAGAGAAGAGCAATTAGACTAATCGATACGCCTAACCTCACAAGGATCTGCAGCCTGAAACATCGAAGAAGGGTAGCTGACCTGTACCTGTTTTACAGATTGTATCACGTAAGATATTCGAGTGAGCTCTCCCAGATAATAACACAGAAGGCCGTCTGAACGAGGATCACTAGAGAGGCTCTGCGAGCTCATCCTTACCAGGTCGAGGTCCTTACTCCCGAACGCTATGGAATGAGCTGCCGGGGAATTTGTTTCCCGACGGTTACAACCTGCAACGTTTCAAATCTAACTTACACTGACACTTATCCTCTCGCAGCGCTTCTACAGCTCCATTGGCACTACCAAAAATCGATGAGACCTCTAGCGGCAAAAATATACACTGACAAAGCAGGTACTCGAATTTCGGACGGCACACAATTAACATGCCATTAACCGTTTATATGCCGTTTATGTTTCTTCGTTCAGTCGTGTTTTCGAGTTTGTGCTTTGTTAATTGGTATATAGTGTGTTAGAATATTTCTTCGGGCCTTTATACGCTATTGTCAAGAATATGGCATCTACATCCGGTTTCAAATCAAGAAAGGCCAGCAAGTTTAATACAAACTGTAGTGCTTATGGTTGCCACTCCAAAAAAGACTATGATAAAAGCATTCATTGCGTGCAGAATACCTGCTATCCTCCATATTTGTTTACAAACGCCAGCGCCCTCATCGGTAATTGGAATCGCCAATAGGCTTTCAGCCTTTGCGGGAGGCTGACCATAAAAAAATTCTGTGTTTATCTATAAAATATTTATTTGACACCCAATACATACTCAACGTGTCAAAGTCTTCCTAATGACAGTTCATCAGAGACAAACCAAACCCGTATGAAGATGTCGCCAGACCGCAAAACGAGCATATTCCTGATGACGACCAGTACGGCCACTGTGTTGATGATAACAGCCATGTGTTTGGCCAGATCCGTGGATGCGATGGCCACGAATAGGCCAACGCGTTCTACTGGTGAGCCTGAAAATGTGACGTATGCAGACGCCAGGATGGGGACAGAACCTCAAATTGAGGGGCTGCTCATCAACGAATGTTGCTCCAATGGAAAGGTGAGAGGATATTACCTTTGGTCTGTCTTTAACACAACGATTTTTTCAAAAAAGTTTTTTAGTGTGCAAAGAAACCCGCAATGCAAAATCATACATTTTTCAAATGTCTATAATTTAAACAGCTAAACAAGGTATCAAAACAAGGAGCATTGCTCTCATGTCTGGGGAGCTGCTGCCCCTACTACCCTGTCCATACTAGATGCCGTCCAGAGAAGGGCAATTCGACTAATTGACGATCCGGCCTTAACGCGCCACCTTCAGTCACTTTCTCACCGGCGTGTTGTTGGTGACTTCTCACTCTTCTACCGATATTCCAACGGAATCTGCTTCTCTGAGCTATCCTCTATCGTTCCGCCCCTCACTGCTCCTATCAGATATACCCGTGCGACCGCTGCATCTCATCCTAAGACGGTCGTTCTTCATACATCAAGAACTGAGCGGTACAACCGCACATTTATTCCCAGGGTGTCCAAGGCTTGTAATGGACTGCCAGAAGATGTATTTATTGGGCCTGCGGGTATTGGCCCATTCAAATCTCGCGTTAACTAAACTTCCCCTAACATAACCCTTTCACAGCAGCCGCGGTACTCTGGTATTTAGGCTCTGCCTGCGCGGTCTGCTCAGTTATATATAAAAAAAGGCCACTCCGTTGCCCTAGCGCAACTTTATTCTTTAATCTGGCTTTTGAACCATTACTGTAAGTTGAAAGACAACGTCAGAAGATTCTACAAGCAAAATGCATTTTATGGTGACCTTTGGATCTCACCTTTAGACCTTTGTATAACTTACCGTCCCTCATTCTAGACGCACATACCGGAGAAAGGGAACAGGCGGCCACGCCTCCTTGCTAACACGGGAATATGTATTTTATTGGATTCTCAAGTTCCCTAGACCCTTACGGTTCGATTTTCACGTCATTTTCATTAAAACTCGTTAACAAAATGTTAGTATTGTTTAAAACAGATGACGTTTTTTATACATGTTCTTGGGAGGTCCAACTAAGACATGTATCAATGTTATCCGTTTTGTTATGTCTAACCGCATTTTTCAACCCATTTAGGGGTGACATTATTGAACTCCTTCCTCATCCTTTCAGAAAACGTCCAATAATTCACCTACTATAGGGGTCGAAAAATGGGGTTGTACATAATAAAAACGGATGACATTGATACATGTCTTAGTTGGACCTCCCAAGAACATGTACAAAAAACGTCATCCGTTTTAAACAATATTAACAATTTTTTAACGATGAAAAATCGAACCTTAAGTTCAAATTCTCATAAACTGCCCAGTCAAAATGGATGATAGTATTTTTTGTATTATCTACAAAAAAACAAATAATTTTGCATCAAGTTCCAACTGGTTTCGTCGCGATCCTTTTTTTTTCATTTTAAAAACGATTTTTTGGAACATTCGTTGGTAGGTGTACTGAAATGCTATCGCATTTCCATTCTGTTATTTAACGATTTTTTTTTCACTTTTTAATACCCCCCTCTATATCTTCGAACGCTCCCATTTTGGGGTTATGGTGCAATGACAAAAAAAGATTCCAAACTGCCTCTAAAATTTTCCGTCGTTGCCTTAACTAAGTAGAGATTTTCACTTTTCCACTTTTTTAGATTCTCAATGATTCATATGAGTGCGAAGATGTGAAAAAGAAAGATAGACTGGACGTGATTGCAAATAGCATAGCTGTTGATGACTCGTTGAAACCTGCTATAGTTAATTCAAATGTAATGGTGTCCAGTCCTCAATATAGATATATATGTTCCGGTGATAAACTTGAAGGTATGTATGTAGTCAAAAGAAGGATTCTTAACAACACTGCTGGAGGTGGGTAGGCTCAGTGCGTCGAGCTTAGAGACATCATCATCATAGTCACAATGTCTTAACAGACATGTTGTGAACTCGTAAAATGCATTAAGTCGGAGCTAGAGTATTGCCGACATGAATATTATCAATAGTTTTGAGAACTGTAGCTCGCCATCGTTCGCGATTTACTGTCAGTTCAGTGGCGCTCTTGATACTCATATCCAGCAACTGTTTCCCCGTATCCACCCACCGTGTAAGGGAACGGCCACGGCGCCGCCCACTCGGGGCGTGATCCTGAACTACAAGTTTCTTCATATTATCGCTACTGTGTATATGTCCGAAGAATTTAAGCATTCTCGTCGACACAATCTAGGACAGTCTCTTTGGATTACCGAGCTCATCCAGTATGGAAACGTTAGTTCGATGGGCGGTATAAGGAACTCTCAGCATTCTCCTCCACGTCCTCATTTCTAAAGCATCTATGCGAGCTCGATCTGCGTTTTTAACAGTCCAAGTTTCCGAAGCATACAAAAATATGGAAAACACAAGAGACTGAACCAGCGACATTTTGGTAGCTTTAGTGAGACAATTAGCAGTAAACTCCTATAACTAACATAACAACAACACTGTTAGGTTCTATGTAGCAGTGCTGTTCCTAGAGTGGCGCCAGTGGATCGATTCTGTAACTTTCGCTATAGTAACGAAAGCAGGCGAAGACGAAACTAATCATTTACGAAAACGATTTTTGACGACATTCCATAACTAAAGTTTAACGCTTCGTCACGGTTTCGGCATGGAGCTCGATGACTCACGAGCATTCACGAGTTGGCTTAAATATCTCTGGATGAGACTCTGCAAAATCCAGCAATGCCGACCATTGCGAAGGATTTGTTTTTTCTCTTCGATTCATTCATTGTTAATTAAGTACACAAATAAATTTAAGCAAATTGTCACTTTGACACACAGCAATAATAACGTCAAAACTTGACAAACGAGATCCAAAATCTTTCGCTATCGCTTATACCGTTCGTCTGCGTTCGTTATGTCCGAGTCGGAACGAAGACATTTATGGAATACCGAAACGAGCGAAAGCGTTGGAAGAATGTCGCTATCGCTTTGCTTTCGCTTCGCTTAGAGTTATAGAATTCCCCCACAGGAAATAGTATCAAAGCCCACACAGAACACGAGCCTAATGGTCGTAGTAGTTGATGCCGATGATACCAAAGCAAAAAAATCACTGGCAACCAGAGGAACAATATTGTAAAACTACAGAATTAATAAACGATTAATTTTTTGGGTTGTAGTTGTGTTTTGGCTAAAAGATGGACAGCCCAAGACCCACTACATCAACCACACGTCTGGAGAGCTGCTCTTAGTTCAAAATGAGACGATTGTCAAGACATTTTCACCGATCACTTATTGCATCGACGAAGCTATACATGGAGGACAGTTGTAAGTTATCTATTCATTATTTTAGCATTTATTTATTTATTTTTTTCTTTTCATCCTAGTAATTATGTGCGCGACTTTAAAGACAGTATGTGATCTTTTTATTTATCATAAAAACATTTTTTTTCAAAAACCCAATTCCAGGATGTACGCTTTGATGATGTGCCCGTGCACAGTGACCACGTGCATCCAGAAATGCTGTCCAGAAGGCGAATACTTCGACACAGAGACCAACGCATGCGCTCCTCTTAAGGAGCACATCTCCGGTTTCCAGCCCCAGTTGCACCACATGAAGAACCAGAGTTCCAAGCACACCCCGTTCTATCTGACCGAAGGTAACCCAAAATGTGGAAATTCGTTGGAAAAGCTGCAGCTGAACGTCACGCATGCCTATCCACAGGAAAGCGGTTGGTTGATGGTGGACGATGCCGAGACGGGACGCTACATGTTTTATGAACGCAGCAAGTAAGGAACATAGGAATTATTATAACATTATAATGAATTTTTTTGAGCAGCCACGATAAACCACTCCTGAACAAGCTTTCGTCCCGCGGTCTTTATCTCTGGTCGCAAAAGCTCTGTTATGGTCAATGATGCCAACTCATTGGACTTTAAAATAGCTGAAGCACTGCAGAAAAATAGTTAGAAAATAGCTAGATTTTTTAATATCTTATTTATTCTTGTTATAGAATATTATAATAATTACATCATTTTCGACCTGAGGGGATGCTTGTAGTTTCATTTGTATAATAAACCAAAAAATCTTTTATCTATGAATAAGTTGCTATTTCTAACAGACCATTCACAATATCAAATGACACATCATTTTTGACAGTTCAATTTAATAATGTTTCATGTTACAGGTGATCTGTCAAATTTGTCATTGCTGATTGCACTGAACTTTGATATTTATATTTAAATATAAATGTTGAGGCTGTATATTAGAACAGGAACAGATTTACAAAAAAAAAACAATAAAATAAAGTATCGTCCATTTTATACATTTATATGCCTTTCACCTTGCAATACTATATGTTTCAAACTTACCGTTCAGAATTAATTCAGTGTCCACGATTTTGTTTTTCAAAACCGAAAATGTTTTTAAATTATATTCATACAACCGTTAAAGGTTGAAGGGTTAAGGCGGGAAACGAACCTGACAAATGACAAATTCGTCAACACGCGGCTTGACAGTTGACATCACCTGTACCACAAAACACTTAAACGAGATTCATAGAGCACGCACAACTGTGACGTACAAATATGAAATGATCTTCATAAGGTGCTTTCCTTTTACATCTGCACTTACTCAGATCACTTAAAAATGAGTTGACTCAGCTCATTTGGAAACCTCAGATGCTCAGATGCGTTAAAGGAACGTGTTTGTGCAGTTAAATGTCATTCCTCAAAATTTTGTAATATGCTATGGTTCTATTATCTGTCGATCCTTTCCATAACCTAGTTTTTTTACGTTTTTCGTCACTCACCTAACACTATCGACTATCCATACACCATAAAACCGGAAAAATCTGCTGAAATTCAAACTTACATACAATCCTAACCTCATTTATTTGACATCTAAATGATCTGAGACAAGTGATCTACCTTTCGAGCTTGTGCAGATGGGCTTAAGTGGGGGTAAAATATCTCACTTTAGTCTCAGTTTCAGAAAACAAAAGGAACGTACATCGAACTGAGTCATGACGTCACAAGTGAGATTTATCAGATAAATCAGGTAAAAGGAAAGCGCCTATAGCTTCGCAGAACAGTCAAAGAATAGATGGTATAGAGGACGCGCACAGCAATAATAAGAACGGGAAGTCCCGAACTCTGCCTTTTGGCAAACTATATACTTATAATTTATTTTTTCTTGTTGTCATTATGTTTTTTTTGTATAGATTTGCCAATAAAAGCGATTATTATTAAATAAAGCAGAAAAGGGAAATAGCTAGAGAAAATGGCTAGATAGCTAGACGGTATTTTACTAGCTAAACCTTGTTGCAAAATAGCTAGATCTAGCTATAAAATAGCTAAATTGGCATCACTGGTTATGGTATAGTATGTCCCAATGATATAAACATTTGTTTACCGAGTGATAAGTTGTGCATAAAGAGGACCATACAACATGCCTTGTCGAAAAAAACAAAAGTTTCATTTTATTTATTTTTTAATTAATTTATAACTGTTATACAAATTGCGAACCCTTGCAGACATTTTTTGTTTGCAACTTTTTACTTTTTAAACAAATGTTATATAGATGGGCTGTATTATAGACAGCTTTTCCTCTTCCTTCGATAAAATCAACGCTGGGGTCCCGCAGGGATCGGTATTGGCACCGGCGTTATTACTGCTCCACATCAATGATCTCTCTAGCGCTATAAACCCAATCCACAGCTTTGCGGATGACAGTACGCAGGCATCTTGAGCAATATACCAATTTCTGTGGTCGAACTGGAACGCAGAAGGCTGACAGCGGCTGTTCCGCTGTCAAAGGACCTGGAGACCGCTTGGGGGCTCAAGAATATGCTAAAATTCAATGCTTCCAAGACTTAGTAATCTTGGGTGCCTAGTCACATAGGAGTGGGTGGTAATGAGAGAGCTGACTGATGTTCTAAGGAAGGTTGTAACTCCCTCTTATCGGACCATGCATATCATACAACACTGTCACTAGATGGGTCAAATGAGCACCAGAAAAGCTGGGACAGGAGGGGGGTCCTCGTGTTCTAATACCGCAGATGCTATCAGATCCAGCAGGAAGGAACTACGGAAGGTGGTTGGATTTATAACTAGCCATTGGACGTTCAGTGCACACCTGCAAAAGCTAGGGATTGATGTCCACACCAATCTCCTCACTCTGTACAAAGTCCTGGTAAGACTTGGCCTTCAGTGTTGCTCTCACATCTGGGGAGCTGCTGACCTTACTACCCTGTTTATACTTGCTGCAGTTATCAGAGTTATCCTCTATAATTCCTCCGCTCAACAAGCCCATTAGGTGCACCCGCGAGACTGCTACATCTCGCCCCAAGGGGGTCGTTCTTCAAAAATCAGAAGAAAAATCAAACCATCCAAAAATTTTATTTTACCTGTCTCTGCAGTCAAAGCACGAATTGCGATTAAAAAATTTGTCGAATCCGAAAAGCCAAGAAATATAAAAAATCAATTCAATTCCATTCAAAACATCTAGGATCAGTATTTATTTGAAGGCATAATCTGTGCAAAAATTTTTTAGTACCTATGGAAGCATTGAGCTTGTGCTATCGAACATCAGATTAGGTATGACAGCAGACGTAAGATATTGATAGATTTGGAAAACTCTATCGATGGTAACATTTCCTAAAGTCAAAAATGCTTGTCGAATATTATTTAAGTTTATTTCAGTATTATTTATTGAACATCTATGTGACACAAACTGGAGAGAAACAGACCCAAATTGCGCAAAGTAATAAAATTTGTTGTTAATTTGGTTGACAATTTAGATTTGTGAATTTTTTAAACTAAAACACATTCCCGACTTGGTAGTGGAAGCAAAATTAAATTGACGTCCTGTAAATCCAATTCTCAACATTTTTTGCTATCGTTCATATACGTATTACAATAAAACCTTGATCGATTGACCAATCTCCATAAGTCCCGAAAAAGAATTTACGCTCGAACAGAAAACATGGATGTGACAACAGTTCATAATCAAAGCTGAACTATTGTTTCTCTTCTAGTTATATAAAATACTAGTTAAAAAAGAAAAATCCTAGTTTTAAAGAAAATTTTCCTCGCGTGGCAACATCTATGGGAACATTACCAGTCTTTGAGACATTCACACACTCTTTGTAACAGTTACGTCTTGTTTTTCTCTTACACATGGACCTTCAATGACTGCCGAACCTGTATACCTCTATGAGAGCCGTGAATACTGGTTTAAGGTAATACTATCAGTATTACCTTATTACCAAAACAGCCAGTATTGTTGGAGCCATCTTGTGGTGGTGTGTGCTGGTTTAGTGAATTTCTGTGCTGTGGTGACAAAAAAAAGAGACTGAATGCTCCATTCAGGTAAGTAAACTAATCTCCAATCTGATAATGCATCTATTTAATTGTAACTCAAAATGTCCATTAGATTTCAACTTTTGAAAGCTTAATAATGTTGGATTTTCAATATAAAAAACTGGGTTCTTTCAATACTTTTCATTGATGTAAGTATGACTGATATGTGCATTCCACATTCACGGCTCTCATTTAAAGGTATATTAAATTACGTTTCTAACTTAACACAAGGCTTAACACTCTCCAAATCTCTTTGTCCTTTGATGAATCGAAAAACGTTTTTAACTTTATTTTTGACTGTTTTCCGTACTTCGACACCAACAAAACTGTATACTTTCCTATAACTAATGTTCATTTTTTGATATAGGCAAAATATCGTCATGATCTTCAGATTTTTTTATGTATTTTGTATTTGTATTTATTTGTACACACGTTTATAAATGTTACGTACAAAAATAGAGCCACTACGAAGGCTGGGCCTTGTATGTTGTACTGGCTAGACTACCTAAACTTAAATTTAGTTGCAATGGGTTGCAATAATGGACGGCCATTCTCATGCCTAACTACACGGTGTCCAACTACTTGACAAACATTTTTTTCAGTATTAGACACATTTCGAAACCAAATTTTATACTCTTTTCAGCTACTGCCTGGACACCTTCTCTGACAGCGAAACAAAGCCATCCCCAGGTGGTTTTGTCTGCAAAGATTACGCCAAAATCTACTACTATGAAGATACGGTGTCGAAAAGCGATTTGGTCGAAATAGAACCGCCCATGGATCGTCTGGCGAGAAAACTGGAGAGTATGGAGGCGATATTAGGCATCGAAGCACCTGAAGAAGCGGAAAGTGAAGATGAAGCTAACGAGGATTCTCCAGAGATCACCATCAGGTCCTACGACTCCAGGGCTGGGGCTGGAACGGTTAAGGCTCTACGTGATTTGACTGGCATACTATTATTGGGTTTAATATTGTATGAAAAAATATGATCATTTTGTAGAGATGCAATAATTGATAAAGGTCTATTAAAATTTTCCATATTTATTTAGCGATTTGTTACACCTTATTAATCACCATATATCAAAAAATCTCAAGTGGTTGTTGTTCATACATTTCAGTATCTCAATTTATTCATTTTTTTTGTATCCATTTCAGAAAAAAATAACATGTGATATATCGTTCATAAAGACACATTCTCTTTCAACTGGTACTATCAAATTTATATGTTTTATTACATTTTTTTTTGTGCACCCAAACCACCAAAACCTTTTCAACTCTGAAGAAGCTTCATTAATTCAAATCAAGTTGGACAAATCAATCGCTTGAGGCGTTTTTGTGTAATCGTTGGAGATAGAAATCGAGGACGTACAGACACACACACACACACATAGACGGACATCAAAATTTTCCGATTTTCTTCCAACTTGTTCACCAAAAAAAAGTTATCATAGCAACAAAAATCAGGTTTTTGGCCCACTGCGATGTCGAAAACGTTACCGCGCATGCCGCAAAATTTTCAAAATGGCGGATTAAAAATTCATAAAAATTAGCAAATTTTCGAACTTTAGAATCGCAGTAACTGTCACAGAAATGATCCAAATAATTTCACAGTCACTAGGTTTTCATTCTCTATATTATGGTCCACTTTTGGTACAAATCTATGATTTAATCGTGGGGGAGGGGGGGGGTGGTGGTAGTTACCCCCCGGAAAAATAATAATATAACATAGGATTTACTTTTCAGAAAATGAGTCAGAAGGTGTTTTTACATTGGATATGACAACTCGCATGTTGATTTTGGTAAACATGTGCGAAAACGAGCCGATTCTATAATAACTTACACCCCTTTGTAGGGAAATTTAAAAATTGTTACTTGCTGTGTCCTAGGATGAATTAAAAAAATAAAAAAGCTACAGTTAAATAGTCAAATGAAATGTATTCTAGGCTTTAAAAAGAAGCTGCATAGTATGATAATAATCTTGGAATTATTTATAATTTCTCTTTAAAATAGATATTTGTAAGTCCTCTGATTTAAAATTTCAGCTAATCTAAATTAGTCAACAGTGCGTTTCTCAGCATTGACGTTTTAGTTGTCAATGGTTCTTCAGATAAATCAAAAGTTCACACAAAAGATAACCACAAAGCAAGCAAATCACTATGGCTTTTTATGGAGAGAGAGAGAGAGAGAGAGAGAAAGCTTTGGGTTTGTAAAATATTGCGATGTTGCCAGTTTTAAATGTGGTCTCTTAATTTCAGAAATAGTTTTAACTACCATGACTAAAATAATTAATAACTAGTTAAAGCGGTCATAAACCCAATTTTTTAATGCTATAATATAAAATACACACTCCAAAAAATATGTGAAATACAAGAAACGTTAAATCTGTCATAAGGGCCAGTGTTAAAACTCTGATTTTTGATTGTTAATAACTTTTGAATTTGGAGGGTGATTAAACTTATCAAAACTGATTCACTTGATGTGACTTTTGGACATCGGGGAAATAGCCAGGCGGTTCAATACGCAAATGGCAATAATGCGACGTTGCCGGTTGTAGCCAAAAAGTACCAAATTCACGGAAATTCCAAAAATTGCGAAATATCTGTTTTTGAATGTTTCTCAACGTCTATATCACTCTACAAAACTTTCGATCTACCTAGGTACTGTCTGGACACCTTTTCTGACTCATCAACCAACGACTCAACCCTCGGAGGATTTGTATGCAACGAAGACGCCTCAAACTTCACCTACGAGGAAGCTGCATCCAAAGAAGAAATGGAAGAATGGCTACCAGCAAGAGCTCGGGCGCCCCAGAAGATGCACCACTACAAAGACCTAATGATGAATGTAGACTTGAACGAACTGAAGAACGTCACGGAAATAATGAATGTGGCAATGAAGAAACAGAAGGAAATGATGAATATAGAAGCCAGAGCGGACGAGGACGCAAGAGCTGAAGACGATAAGATGCCGGAGATCAACATCAAGTCGTTCGACTCCAAAGCGGGCGCCGGGAAGACCGAGGTGGTGTGGGAAATGATTGCTACTTGTCTTGTCATGCTGATGTTCAAACAGTAAGGTACTTGTGTATGGAAACAGTCAATAAATTGTTCAGATTCAGATGTTTTTTGTGTCATCAAACTAACGTTTCAATACCGGATGAGCTCGGTAATCCCGAGAAAATGCTTACATTCTTCGGACATATGCACAGAAGCGATAATATGGAGAAACTTGTAGTTCAGAGTCACGCCCCGAGTGGGCGGCGCCGTGGCCGTTTCCATACACGCTGAAACAGTGGCTGGATATGAGTATCAAGAGCGCCACTGAACTGACAGTAAGTCGCGAACGATGGCGAGCTACAGTTCTCAAAACTATTGATAATATTCGTGTCGGCAGTACTCTAGCTCCGACTTAATGCATTTTACGAGTTCACTACATGTTTTCGTGTTGTAAGTAGAAAAATTTGGAAAAACCTAAACTATGATTGCAAATTTAGTAATTTAAACAGCAGCAAATGTATAAGTTCTGTTCTAGACAACCTTTGTATAAGTTTCTCTTTCCTCTAAACAAACTCTATTGAAAAAGCCAGAGAGCATTATTATACTAAGGCATTTGATAACGTAAAGAAGTGGCCTAAACTGTGGGAAATCCTTATCTCTATGGGAGTTCCTTACCACTTAGTATTTCCCATACAGGAACTCTATGAGTCTAGCCCGGCTCGCGTAAGAAGACCTGTCTGGTCAAACAGAAACCAGACATGGAGTTCGTCAGGGATGTGTATTATCTCCGATATTGTTTAACATTTACAATGAATTTGTGATGAGACAGGTATTGGACAACTGGAATGGCGGTATAAGTATTGGCGGAAGCAAAATATCCAACTTAAGATTTGCTAACGATACAATCCTTATTGCTGCTTCCCAGGAAGAACTAGTAGCTCTATTAAACATCTTAGAACAACACAATGCAGCTTATGGTCTTGGTATTAACTACAACCAGACCAAGGTTATGATCGTAGATAGAGAGGGATTAGTAAATAAATTACAGTTTAACGTATAGAAAAAACTCAATCAACAATACTTACAAAGAAGTCTCACGTTGGCTTACCAACTGTGGAAATGCAGGGTCACCCCATAGACGAGTCACATTCCGTCAAGCTTTTGGGGATCAACATCAACAATAACATGTCCTGGCACGACCACGTCGTCAGTATAGCTTATATAAAGCCAGAATGTAAGTTCAACTTACTTGCGCCACAAAAAGCTCACATTTCTGGAAAGCTGATGCTCATTATATCCTTAACTTACTTAACACAGTCCAGAAAAAAGCAATTTGACTATTCGGTGAACACGCCTTCATTACAGTTGCTGTGTTTCTGTCCTTTATACTGCATATACTACATTGAGGACGGAGCTCGTAGTGGATTTTCTTGTAGTGTCTATATCCAGTGCTATTGGCGCTCAGTTTATGGCGGTATTTTTTGACCGTACCACTGGTTACAAGTGGCACTGAACTGAACATAACGTGCAACAGATTACCTTATATGTTCAGTTGAAAACCTCCCACCACGGATTTGTCGAACACCACTGATTAAAAGAAAATAACAGATAATGCAGGTGATCTCCAGATCCTATTAAATCGAGTCACTGAGGCGAGTAGAAATCTAGGCCTTAAAATTAATATTGGCAAAACAAAGTTTATGGTGATCAGTAGAAACAACACAACAAACACCCAGATACAAATAAACGGAAAAAACATTGAAAGAGTTTGACAGTTTAAATATCTAGGATGCATGGTCAATGAAACATGGGATCCAGACCAAGAAATAAAGTACAGAATAGAACAAGCACGAATAACCTTTCTAAAACTTAAAAAATTTCTCACTGACAAAAACTTAAACTTCAGCCTAAGATACAGAATAGTAAAATGTTATGTCTGGTCAGTTCTGCTCTACGGAATAGAGGCACAATCAACAAAATTGAAGCTCTCGAGATGTGGATCTTAAAACGGATGCTAAAAATACCCTGGGTAGACCATGTAACAAATGAAGTTCTTCGAAGAGCTGAACTAACAGACCGACAGCTCTTTGACACAATTAAAAAAAGAAAAATAGCCTACCTGGGACTCGTAATATGGGGAGAACGTTATCAGTTACAACGCCTGGTACTTCAAGGTAAAATCGAAGGAGGAAAAAGAGGAATAGGAAGAAAAAAACTATCCTGGCTCAGAAACATTCGGCAGTGGACAGGAATGAGAAGCCTCGGAGGGATACAAAATGCAGCTGTGAATAGAGAAATTTGATAGGAAGAGGATGGACGCCTACGCAGGAATCTGCATGGCACTCCAAGAAAAAAATTGGTCTTAAAAATGCTAAATATCATAAAAAAATGTTTCGACAGCTGTCAAATAGCTATTCATTTTCGGTCATAGCTAATTCATATAGCATCAAACGGGCGTGCGGTATCCCCTTTCTTTGCTTATCTAAGGCAGGAACTCTATTGCGGACAGTTGGGCTGCTGGTAGTTGCATATGCTGTGACGTCACTGACGGAAGCTGAGCAGAACGCGGCCGGACTGAGTCGGGCTCCCTGCCAGCCATCGATGTAAACATCTCAAAGTTGCTGGCAGTAAATACGGCCGGCGACGTTAATGGCCAATAAATAATTAGAATTAGTTCCATTTCCATGTGAGGCTTTATAACGCGCAGATGTCTTACATAGATTAACTGGCTATCGATATTAACCGAAGGTTAAGGTTTTTACCTGGTGTAAATATGGCGCTCGTAAATTTATACGGTTATTTCCACTATAAATAACCAAGTCTAATAGGAATATAGGACGAGAACATAATTGTCCGCACTGTCAAACGGTGTCTCGCAATTATTGTAGTTTCAATTCTAACAGTTCTTTTTACTTCGTTCAGCGATTTTAGCAGTTTTCACTTCACATTGCATACAAAGGCTTGGATGATTTTTTAATTGGAAGGGGAGGGGGTAGGGGTAAGGGTTTTTTCATTAAGGAAAATATAATGTGTAAATATTCAATAAGGTAGTAATTCAATCCATGAACCAATGACCAAAATACATAAGTAACAACACAATGAAGTATTAAAACAATAACGTACTAGTATCAATAGGGTACTTGCAGAAAAGAATATTATGTCGTTTACGCGTTCCTTAGAGCCTACTAAACATGACAAAATCACTTGTTTGGTTTTTTGGAATCGGCCGTGAGATATATTCCAAAAATTATTTCAAATGCCGGAAAATGCCGCGCAAACAACCTCTGACCTCAGTGATATCCTATAGTGTTGGGATGTAAAGTACTGATATTCGATATCGATAGCCAGTGCCAACCTAACATTTTGACATTGATCATTATAAGCACAAAACACAGTCACACATAAGAGTACAAAAGTCAAAAGATTAAAAGTTAGGCTAGATTACTAATTCACTTTGTAGGGATGGGCTTGAATTAGATTCTATCTTTGGATTCATTCATAATGGGATGCGCCGAAATAAAATGATGGCTTCGATTAATTGCGAATCTCGGTCACAAACAGGATGAACTGTGATACCTATCAGATATAAAAATGTACTGCAACGAAAATGCTAGTGGGTTAATTGCCTGTTTCAAATATGTTTAAGTATCAATAAATTGAGTCACATTGTTAAAGAATTCAGATCATCTCTAGTTTGCAGTTGAATCTCACTGACCTGCGCTGTAGCAGTATCGATTGTCGATATCGATAAGATACCTGTGACGTCAGCCCTTGTTTTAAGTCACGTGGAAAAATTTGAATATATCCGTAAAATCATGTTTTTTGTTTCCTACTGCTTCTTGATATGGTTTTCTTTATGCTATGTATACTCCCGAGACGATTTCACGACCTCTGCAAGTACCCTATTTAACGTCAATAAAAGGTTGGGCGCATATCAGGAAGAGCGCTTGAGATGATACATACATCTGGTTATTAAATAAAAAGTTACCTGAGCAACACGATAAATAGATTACACGACAAATAAAGCCTTCAACATTAAATAGGTAGATCAAATAATATGCTGCGCAATAAATTATACAAAATAACATATAACATAACACAAACATCACTTGGGTTATTGGTAGAGCCCAAATCAACAAGGACGGAGGATTATCATGATAACTGTAAGGGTGAACTAAGATACTAGGAGTCAACTCCAAGTATCCACTCCTTTGTTAAGTTTCAAGATGAAGGGTCAACTCACGACGTACTTCGAGAATATGTTATGTGCAATATGCTGTGCAATAAATTATACAAAATGACATAACATAACACAAACATCACTTGGGTTATTGGTAGAGCTCTAATCAACAAGGAAGGAGAATTATCATGATAACTGTAAGGGATTCACTAAGATACTAGGGGTCAACTCCAAGTATCCACTCCTTTATTAAGAACCAAGACGAAGGGTCAACTCGCGACGTACTTCGAGAATATGTTATGTGTTTTTACGAGTATATCACAGGCATTTGAGAATTGGATGATCAAACCACTATTGATATAAATTTGTGTATGAAATAAAAATGATAAATGAAATTAATCTGGCTTATAGTTACAGAAATGCATTGAAGCATGTCTAATGTCTGTAGGTTAGGTTAGATTGGTTGAAAGTGAGTGGGACAGCGCTGCCTCCTTCCACTGCCACTCAGTTGTGCCTATTGTGGCTCACACCTTTTTAGGGTTCACTGTACAGTCCACACCTCTTTGCGAAGGCGAGCAAGGCTCAAACTTCCTTGAAGTCATGAGGTTCCAGTTGGGCAAATCCAAATGTCTGGAACCTAGCATGATCCAGTTCTGGACAGGAGTAAAGAATATGCTCCGCTGTTTCGTCCTCCACGTAGCAGAAGCGACAGTCTGAAGTTTGTTCAAGACCCAACTTCCGCATATGGTTACTCAGACGACCATGTCCCGTCAGCAGACCAACCAGAATGCGGAGATCGTTCTTGTTACATTCCATGATCCTCGGGGAGGGCCTGACTCGAGGGGTATCTTATGAACGCCTTCGAGTGCAGTAGCCCTGGTGTATCTCGCCAGCTCAGGAGTGCTTTCCTCTCTGCCCAGTCTGAGATGGTATTTTTAGAGGTGCTTTTTGCAATGCCCGCAAATGGTTCTGGTTCTATGAACACAGATTTAGTTCCCGCTCTTGCGAGCGCGTCGGCCAATACATTCTCTTTCACTTCGCTGTGACCCGGATCCCAAATCAAGGTTACCCTATTTCCTGTTCCGAGTTTGTTGAGGAGGTACATGCATTTCCATACCAGTCTTGAATCAACCCGACTGGAGCACAGTGCTTTCAATGCAGCTTGGCTGTCTGAAAAGATTTTTATAGATCTGTTTGTCAAGGGTCTTTTGCTTAGTTTCCTGACTCCCAGCTCTATGACAATCATTTCTGCTTGGAAGACTGTGGTATACCTCCCAAGGTTTACTGAAATTTCAACTCTTGTATTGGTACCAACTACTTCCGCTCCTGCCCCCAGTTCAGATTTGGAGCCATCAGTAAATATCGCAAAATCGGAGGGTGATATGGAGCCATCCCACCTCCATTCGTCCCTGTCTGGGAAAAGGACGTTATAGGATCGCTCTATGTGCGCTTGGAGAACCATTCCGAGTATATGATGATTGGTAATTTCACCCATGATACCCGTTGTCTGGTCCCAGTTCCGTTTTGCCAGGTCTGCCAATTGATAGCAGTCTGTAGGCGACCACTTTTGCAACTCTCCACCTCAATGTGCAGAGGTGTTAAGTTTAGAAGGGTCTCCATGGCTAGCGTTAGGGCCGGTTGTACAAACACAGTTTAAATCGAGTTCAACTTTAAACCGAGTTCATTTCTAAATTTGTTGTTGTACTAACAAAGTTCAAGCGTTGACTTCAGTTCAACCTCGGATCACGTTGAACGGCCACCGAGGAGCGTTTAACGGCGGTTCAAGGTTTAAAATGGCGATGTTTACGACCAGCTGATCAGTTTCTAACCTGAATATCCGACGTGATCCTGATCGTGAGTGACATAGTCAAATGCGATATTTTCACTTGAGTTACATGATGGAGTACTTTAACGAACCTTTGACCGAGGATGACATTGTTAGAAAAAACGAATTGAAAAATGCCCAATGAAATTTGTACCTAATGTATCGTGAACATAATTCTCCATTAATTGTAAGCACATTAGCAATAAAAGTTTCATCGTCGAATATAGATGTGAATCCTGTATTTGGGGTCCGATTATTTCTTTTATTGATATGTCCAAGTCCTGTATTTTGAAACCCAGCGAAGGCCCACCGCCGGTACTATGGATGTACTGTTTCTCATCGGCAAATTTTTATTTTGTCCTTTTTTTAAATTTCGGTATTTGCTTTTCAGTACCTTTGCTTCACAAAATATCTCTCCACACAAACAGAAGTTTATTCTTATATTTTTTCACCAATTCTATTAATACGGCCTCTTTCGCCGTAAAATTAGTCGCCCTTTTTTTGGATTCCATTATAAAATTGCTAAATACTTCTTGACTGACAACAAAGTTTGATGAATGTCAGAATTTGACATTCATAAATAGACGTGACATTAACATAACCTGCATAACTTTAAACATTAAAAACGAAAAGTAACTAGTTTCGCCACCAAATACCCTATATCCATTGCTACCAATCCTCTTTTGATCCAGTTCAGCTGATCCTTCCCAGAACCGAGTTTGTACAACGCGTCAACCGTTGAACCGCGTTCATCACTGAACTTAAGGTTACGTGATCGGGAGTTCACTGAGCGTTTGTACAACCGGCCCTTAGTGTGATAGACATGGCTCCTGTGACAACAGAGCCATATACTACAATGGGTTTAACCACCGTCTGATATATTCAGTACATCAGTTTAGGACTATGTTGAATGAATAAGGACCAGAGGCTATCCAGCACGGAATGTGGCTGGTGCATAGGCCACACGATGGGCCCTTTTGCGCCTCTATCCGAGCTAGTTCCTAAGACCTGCCCTTTTGGCAAAGGCAAGCATATTCTTAGGTCCTATCCGTTTTATCTCTATTGGTTACAAGGTTCTTGAGCCCAGCATAGTCTGCCTGTGATAACCCAGGGTGTCAGCGACACAAGATGTGTGCCGAGGATTCTTCCTCTTCACCACACCACGTGCACGTTGGGTCGTTGACCACCCTCATCACGAACAAGTAACGCCTGAAGGTGTTGTGACCCGTTAATAGGCCTACTAGCAATCTCAAGTTACTCCTATCCAGACAGAGACAAAATCGTCCTATTCTCTCTGCAGGCCCTGCTAGTAGCTCCCGAGCCTGACGGATATGACCAGAGATGTTGTTCCATCTCAGAGAGTGTTTATTCTGGATCCACTCTCCAGTTGTTTTCCTAATCAAGTTTGCAGATAGTCCTAAGGCTGGTTCCGGGCCCATAAAACTGTTGCCGGATCCCATTCTAGCTTAGTTTAGGACTAACAAATATCAATATTTCTTACTACCTTTGTAATAATTCGTCCCCCTTATCGACCCCACTGGTTTACGCTAAAAATCGCCGCCACGGCGTTTTGCGGTAACGATGGCAACCGGCTGTCTCCTGATTGGTCGCAGTCACCGCAAATCGTTTAGATAAACTTTTATTGTAGATACCTACATACGCGCGAGAGAGAGCGTTTTTACACCGCAATCAAAATGGTACATCAATTCTATTCGTATGTAATATTCAATTATGGCCTCAGCGAATGCCGTGAGCCGTGAGAATTTCCGTCTCTGGGTTTTTTGCGCTCGCCAGCGTCAAAATCCAGACGGCGTTGGATTCGTGAATGGTGATAAGCATCGCGTTTGAGAGTGGGCGGAGCCACGCGAGTTATTATTATGCCCGCTAGATTATGCACGGCGCTATTTGAGATTGTTTATGTGTGGAAAAGGTTTCGGCCAAACGCTACGGCTACGGCTACACAGCCGGCACAGACGTCCGAGGTTCAAAGTGCAAAGTTGAGTCTTTCTTAAGCCTCGTGTCCACTTGCAAGTAACTTGTGATAGTTTTTGCAGCAAGTACTAGTCCCATTTTGTTGGCGAGGAGCGATATAGTTTCTCCTACGCATCGCTTCAATCGCAAATTTACGGTGGTGTTTCCATCAAAGGAAGAGTGGGAGTCTAGGGAAAGACAGCTCATCGAAGGAGGAGGACAGGTCTGGTACACAGACGGTTCACTCGCTAGAGAGGGCTCGGGCTCGGGAGTCTACGGACCCCATACAAGACTTTCATTCCCTCTTGGGGGGGGCACACCACAGTATTCCAGGCTGAGGTCTATGCGATACTTGCTTGTGTAAATCGTATTCGGGAAATTGACGGGTCTAGGAGGCGGATTTCTATCTGCTCTGACAGTCAGGCAGCCATCACAGCACTGAGTGCTTGGAAAATAACGTCGGGACTGGTCCTGGAGTGCAGGAGGGCTCTTGACGACATCTCAGCTAAACACAAGGTATCACTGATGTGGGTACCTGGGCACGCTGGGGTAAAGGGTAACGACATGGCGGATCATCTGGCTAGGATGGGATCCGGCAACAGTTTTGTGGGCCCGGAACCAGCCTTAGGACTATCTGCAAACTTGATTAGGAAAACAACTGGAGAGTGGATCCAGAACCAACACTCTCTGAGATGGAACAACATCTCTGGTCATCTCCGTCAAGCTCGGGAACTATTAGCAGGTCCTGCAGAGAGAATAGGACGATTTTGTCGCTCTCTGAATAGGAGTAACTTGAGATTGCTAGTAGGCCTATTAACGGGTCACAACACCTTCAGGCGTCACTTGTTCGTGATGAGGGTGGTCAACGATCCAACGTGCACGTGGTGTGGTGAAGAGGAAGAATCCTCGGCACACATCTTGTGTCGCTGTGTAACCCTGGGTTATCACAGGCAGACTATGCTGGGCAAAGGACCTTGGAACCAATAGAGATAAAACGGATAGGACCTAAGAATGTACTTGCCTTTGCCAAAAGGGCAGGTCTTAGGAACTAGCGCGGATAGAGGTGCAAAAGGGCCCATCGTGTGGCCTATGCACCAGCCACATTCCGTGCTGGATAGCCTCTGGTCCTTATTCATTCATTCACTTGCTTGTTTGTCTACACTATCTTTTAATTGTTCGCAAATTTAATCTTTCGCAATTTAATGGGGCTTGATTGTTCTGATTCCGTATACACTATAGATAAAATGCCGTATGCAATATCTGTAGCTACTGCGGTAGTGGTGATATATTTAATAAAAAAAAGAAAACAAGAGAAAGATAGTAAAAGGCGGAGAAAAAGTTGAGTGAGAAAGTGGATTCAACGTAGAACTACTCTAGGGAATCATGAACTTTAATGACTCAAAGAACTCCTAAGTACTCTTAAATATATTTCGTTAGTCCCTTGTCCACTTTTCATAATTCGGGATATAATTCAAAATTTTCACTTAAAAGACACGTGTCTTCTCTCGTCCAGTTGAACTTCTCCATATTTGATTTACAACACTCCTTACTGCAAGACTTTCGAAACACTCTCGAAATGTTTGTGGCAAACTAATTTCCTGAGAGTAACCGTGTACACTACAAGCTCTCAGCAAGTCGCAAGTCTTTTATGTGCAAGTAATTTTGCTGCAATATTTCTCTAATGACGTCGTGCACACGCTACGCAAGTGACTTGTGAGAGTAACTCTAGCAATTTTATTTGCTAGTGGACACGAGGCTTTACAGTTAAGGTTCCTTAAAGGCACTGCCGTATCTAGCCATCTGGCTTGGGCAGTGGAGCTGTTATTGTAACTGTTTTCGGAAAAACTCTTTGTTCTTCGGTAGATGAAAGCCTTGGACCAAATCTCTGAACACCAGTATTTGAACATCATAGTCACGATGTCTTAACAGACATGTTGTGAACTCGTAAAATGCATTAAGTCAAAGCTAGAGTATTGCCGACACGAATATTATCAATAGTTTTGAGAACTGTAGCTCGCCATCGTTCGCGATTTACTGTCAGTTCGGTGGCGTTCTTAATACTCATATCCAGCAACTGTTTCGTCGTATCCACCCAGCGTGTAGGGGAACGGCCACGACGCTGCTCACTCGGGGCGTGACCCTGAATTAAAAGTTTCTCCATATTATCGCTTCTGTGAGTATATCCAAAGAATGTGAGCATTCTCGTCAACACAATGGAGGACAGTCTGTTTGGATTACCGAGCTCATCCAGTATGGACACCTTAGTTCGATGGGCGGTATAAGGAACTCTCAGCATTCTCCTCCACGCCCACATTTGAAAATCATCTATACGAGCTCGATCTGCCTTTTTAACAGTCCAAGTTTCAGAGGCATACAAAAATATGGAGAACACAAGAGACTAAACCAGCGACATTTTGGTAGCTTTAGTGATGTTATGGTCACGCCATATTTTAGTAAGCTTTGTCATGGCCACACGTACCTATTGAATGCGCCATCGAATCACATTTTCACAGCTACCCGAATTGTCGATCAAAGAATCAAGGTACATAAAACTTTGAACTACTTCACATCGGGCTACTGACTCTATTTATCGATTATTATCATGTTCTCTATCCACGATCATAACCTTGTCTTGTCGTAGTTAATACCAAGACCTTATGCTGCACTGTGTTGTTTTAAGGTATCTAACAGGGCTACTGGTTCTTCCAGAGAAGCAGCAATAAGGGTTGTATTGTCAGCAAATCTCAAGTTGGATATTTTGCTCCCGCCAATAGTTATACCACTATTCCAATTGTCCAATACCTGTCTCATCACAAATTCAGAGTAAATGTTAAATAACATCGGAGATAATCCGCATCCCTGACGAACTCCTTTTCTGGTTGCTCTTTGACCAGACAGGTTACCATCAATTCTTACACGAGCCGAGCTAGACTCATAGAGTTGCTGTATGAGAAATACTCAGTGGTAAGGAACTCCCATAGAGATAAGAATTGCCCACAGTTTAGGCCAGTTTACGTTATCAAACGCCTTAGAATAGTCCAAAAAGTAAATAAAAACCGGAAAATAATGCTCCCTGGCTTTTTCAATAATTTGTCTTAAGTTTAAGATCTGCTCACGCGTACCGCGTCCTTTTACGAAACCTGCCTGCGCCTGAGAAATTTGCCAGCCAATAAAACCCTCCAAACGATATTACAAAATATATAGTAGAAACCTTGCTTGCATGAGAGATTAACGAAAATAGGCGATAATAGTCTGGTTTTGTTGGAGATCCCTTTTTATGAAGTGGAACAAAAATGGATGTACACCATTCAACTAGCCAAACACCGGAAGACCAGACCCTCTTACAAATATTATTTCAGGTAGCTACTAACAAAGGTCACCCTGTATATTGTTCCAGCTCATGCAGAAAGAGCTCTAAATGGCTGGCAGAGTGTTAATTTATCTCTCCAGCAGTACATGCTTTCAACGAGCAGATATCGGTTAAAAATCAGTACCTTAAACGAACAACATGCAGTATTTAACTGTGAAGATTGCGATGCAGCTGATAACGTTAACGAGTTCTGTACTTTTAATTACTAACATATTTTCCATCTTATAACTTCCTTGACCACTTGACTACCTTCACGCTTCATTGTAATATGGGCATGGGGGTATTGCAGTGTCTGAGCGCACTTTCGATCTGGTCGAGATATAGTAAAGCCCAGAGATATACCATTTGTTTACAAAGTGAGGATCTCCGCAAAAAGTGCCGACAGAGAAAGGAAACGGGGTCGGACTGGGCGTTCGAATTCGATGGAGTGGGCAACAACGAAAATGTTCGTTCCATCCAATAAAGTGCTCATACATCAGTTGGTTGAACAAGATGTTTGAAACTTTATTATCTGTTGATAAATATATGGTAGAGACATTTCAATATAACCGTATAAACCATAGGGTAAATTATTCCTTTCTACACTCAATTTTAATGTTCGATTCGTTGTTTTAGTTGTCCCCAAATTAATTCTATAGGACTGAAAATGCAAAAATAGGGAGGCAACCTTAAGACATCATGACCATACTTTTTAGCTATGCTTTCTATGACATATTGTTTCTCAAACTGTTCAGTGTGGAGGACTTTCAATAATTCAGTTTTTTTTGTAAGTTTCTTCAAAGTACAAATCCTGTTTTATGAGAAAATCTTGTACTTCCGCCTTCGATAACGCTGAATTCGGAATTTTGTACCTTTGTCTGGAGTGATAGCTTGCGTTGTCCATTACGATGACGCCAAATGGCTTTAAATTGGGAATAAGTGTATACTCAAACCATTGCTCAAATATTCCCGAGTCCATGTTTTTGTGGTAGTCTATATTGCAGTCTTCAATTTTCTTTCCGCATAATTTGAGTGCGTTTTCGACCTAGCCGTCAGATGATCCGCAGTGTAAGATAAGTATACGCGGTATCATGGGGATCATACCAGGTCTCGTCAAGGTAGTACACTGACCTCCCCTGCTCGTTCCGGTACTGCTCTCAAGCAATCGTGCCGCCATTCCACAGTCCTTGCACTTTCCATTATAGCCATTCGTTTGTTCACAGTTCTGTACCTAAACCCAATCTTCCTAATCCATCGCTGCAATGTACTCCTTGGATACTGTTACCCCCTTCTAGCCAATTGTCTTTGAACGGATTCGATTGTGGGTAGTTCATTAATTTTGTACTTTTCGTACACAATATTCCTCAATAATTTTGTGATCGTGGGATCTAGTTCTTTTGAAACACCAGCATCAAACCTACGCTTCCTCTTTTGTGGCCCATTTCTCAAAATTTCACATACTGTTGGATATGGAACGTCTGTTAGAATTGACGTCTTTTTGATCATACTCTCCTTATTTTCATTCTCCGGATCCTTCGTTAGTTCATTATCATTTAGTACTATTTGTTTTGCATCCGCGCCAAGATGTGACCTTTTGTGAGGTTTTAATTGGTCTACCTCCACCTCCCTCTGTTCAAATTCATTATCAGTGTCCGTACTATAGTCACTAGTTTCACCCATTATCTTCCCAAGGCCGAAACATACTCTAGCTGTCACATTTCCGAAAAAAACGTCCGATTCAGACAGAAAAGTAACGCACAAAAGTAAAAGCAGATTGGCGTTGCTATCAATAACGGTAGCAATACCTGCCTAAACAATTTGACTAAGTCCGGTCCTCTTCATCGATCGAGTCGCTAATAATCCTAAAATGTGTCGGTCTTATCATAGTTCAGTCAAAATATACATCGTGAACGTCATCCGACAGATTTACGTTCAAATACAACTTAGTGTTTCATTTTCACCATTCTAAAAGGTTACGTTATGTTAGAAAATTGGTTAGAAGCACATTCCATGAATTGGTTACGAGTACGAAAGTAAAATAATGGTAACCATTGAATATTATCTAAACTGTATCTATTCCAAATGATGAACTGTACTAAGAGATGGTATGCAGTTTTTATATAGCGCAAAACGTACACAAATGGTATATCTCTGGGCTCTACTATACCTGGAGGTATGTATAGATATTACTGCATAATAGTGTCTATTAGCATTGTGATAATCAGAACAATTACTTGTGGTGTTAAGGTGCAGCGCAAGAATATTATGTCAAACCTTTGCGTATTTTTTGAACTTGCTTCAAAAGTAATTGCAGCGAAGCTTCAACTTGACAGATATGTTCAGGTGGATTAGCATCTGAACTTAACGCTGGCCACTCCAAGACATCAATGTCTACATCGTTTGAGTATTGTTGAGTAATACAGAAACAGAAAAATAGCCTTAACTTAAAGCTCTTCAATGTACTGACGGACAGTTTCAAGAATATGGAGGCCACAACATTTAAAATGTCGTTGGACGTTGAAACAATTATTTTTAATAAACAGCTTCTATAGTTGCGAAGAATACTTCAGCCGTTTTGGTTAAAATGTGGTGTACTTTCTTTGTTATCGTTTGTGAATTTTAAGTGTTAGTCTTCTACTCAAGTTTGTAATATTATTTATATTTAGATTTGTTGTGTTTCTTTTAACTTGCTGTAAATACTCTTTGTATATAAAACAGTCAAATAAATTACCTTTACCTTTACCTATTCTCGCGACGTCGGGTCTGGCATAATGATGCGTCAAAATTAAAATTATTTCCTACAAAATAACATAAGGAACAAGAAAACCTTGCAGAATTTGATCATTGTACCTGACAGCAGTTAAATACCCTCTTGGAATGACGTACAACTCTCTTCTGAGACATTCCAGCCCACACAATAAGTGAACCCCTTGGTAGCCTACCCTAGGACTAAACGTACATTCTGTAAAACGTTCTTGTGGTCTTCACCATACCCTTTCACGACCATCTGGAGACCGCAGGCCAAATCTGGACTCATCAGTAAACAAAATATGCCCCCATACATTTTCACCCCAGTATGATTTCTTGCAAATTGAAGTCGCGCTACACGATGACGTCTAAGAAGCTCTGGACCTGTAGCAGGTCTATGACTATGAAGACTGCACTAAGTCTTCATTCTAACGGTCCGTTCGCTTACATTGGTATTTCGGACCTAATGAAGTCGATTTCTGATTTCTGTATCTGTAGTATGACGATCTCGGAGACTTTGTAAGATGATAAGGCAATCATCACGAGCGTTTGTCCTTTGTTGGGGGTCAGTGCCAAGCCAAGTCGTCTAGTGTAACATCCAGTTTCCAAAAAACGTGTATAAATACGGTGCACAGTGCTATTTGATACGGAATGACAACTTTGGGCAACATATAGCTCACTAGTTCCGTCTTGAATCAACGCAACCATAGCAGCCGCGGTTTGGGGACTAACAGCAGGCATTTTTAGCTCAAATAAAGGCAGCGAAACTTGTAAACGACTTGATAAATAAATAAATAAATAAACTTTGACAAAAGGCTGTCAAATTTATCAAAAACAGTTAAAAAAACCATGGCCAACTATGCAATTTTGAGTGATACAATTATACAATTTTTACTTTAGTACACTTTTTATTAAATCCAGGTTTTTTTTCAAATAAACGGTTGATTTTTTTTAGAAATCAATTAAAAATTGTTGTTTTCCTTGTGGGTAAGTATTTAGGACAATAAAATATTACAAAAAATATGTTTTAAAAAATTAATAATAATATCTCAAGGGCTCCGTTTGATGTACCGGTGAGTGTAGAATGAGCTTACGGCTCAACAAAATTGTTTATCAATGATTAGCATTGCTGGATTATGATTTGATTTTGGTTGCTTTGTTAAACATATCGGGAAAATCTAGAAAATACCTGAAATTAAACTTTGTACACCCCGCCACTGCTCTCAAGACTAGCAGTCTGGACGGCCATAGGACACTAGCGCGCCGCGGTCAGATTGGTCCTAATCTCACCGGTCAGAAGCGCGCAAAATATTTCAATCACCATTCCGGCCATAGGACACTAGCGCGCCGCGGTCAGATTGGTCCTAATCCCACCGGTCAAAAGGCCCCAAAATATTTTGGATAATAGGCAGGTGTGTGGACACCAGCGCGCGGGGCGGCGAGGTAAACTTATGTCTTATCATTTTTTAATAAAATAGATTTTTTAATTTTTTGCGATCTTGCTAATAGTTACTGAAGAATTTGTAGAACTCCAGTCAGAGGTATCGTTACTTTTGACTCAGAACGTGTTCTAATTTGTCACAAATTTGATCGATTTCTTGACGATGTAAAAAAAAGTCCGAGAAATTTACCTTCACAGCTTATTTTGTGGGAGCATTATGGTTGTGCTCATTATTTCTTTTAAGAACAATCTCTTCCGATTGATCCATCAGAAAAGATGCTATGCATCCTCTTCTAGAGCATCTGTAGGCTACACCACGGGTGGTTTCCTTATCTCTTCGGAACGTATACTCTTCAAGGACTATTAATTTCTTCCCTTTCACCCTTAACATAGTCTCCATGATGAAAAAGTAGAACACAAACAATACTCACAAACAGCAACTAAGGATTGCAAACTACTGAAATATTTTCATTAAGGGTAGTTTTATATACCTACAGAAGCCGAATAGTCATTTAAATAATCTCAGAAGTAACTGTAAGCTACCGCAAGTCGTAAAAAGATAGATGAAAGTTCGCAAGAATAAAAAAGATGTGGTCATTAGGAATAACCAAGCTTAATTTTCATTCGGCGCGCAAGTGACCGGTGCCGATAAAGGCACCCTTTTTAAAACAGGTAAAAACCAAACCGCGCGCGCTCGTGACCGATCACCGTTTGGACGTTTCTAGTCGTTTTCAACTGCCCAAGCATTTCTTGCTGATGCCTCATAACAGTTATCAGAATCGCAGCATAGATAGAAGATTGACCTCTTGGAGAGTCGCCCTGTAAAAGGAGGCTAGACATATGGGATCGTTCGTTTCCGAGATAATATTGTTATTGTCGGGGTTGTGCAGTGTGTTTCCCATTTGGTGCAACGGCAACGGGTAATGGTAAAACTATTGTCGGTCGACTTGCAGATCTTATCTGCTAATTTATTGTAATTCTCTTCTTCTAGTGGTCTTTGTGCTTTTTGCTAAAGGTTGCGGAATGCCCAGATCGATTAATCTCTTCCAGTCCGTATAAGTAGGTGAGTTAGACAGGGTGAACCTTCTCTAAATTCTATTTGAACCCCCATCACCCATCATTTATGTGTACTACTTATTGTTAATTTAATAATGTCGATTATTTGCCCAGCAAAAGCTCCAAATGACATATATAGATTACGTTACACAAGGAGGAACTTTAGGAGTACCACAGGGTCCTCATTTAGGTCTGCTGTTGTTTAGGATATTCATTAATGATCTAGCTAGTGCAGTGGACAGTGAAATTCATATGTTTGCAGATGTTGTTATTACTTTTAGAATTGTAGAGAATGTGTCTGATACTAAATTGTTACAAAAAGGTCTTTCACATTAGTGCGATTTTAATGTTCTTTATTTAAACGCTTAAACAAGTTTTAAAATAACATTCAGTAAGTCTCATTCTTTTACAACATGCCAATGTATGATTAATGTAAAATATTACAAAATTTCGATCAGAACAAGGACTTAAAAATTATTTCGATGCAAAAGTTAACGTTCAATTTGCATATTGACAGTATAATCAGTACAGCTTTCAAGATGTTAGGTTTTGTAAATTTAAATTCTGTTGAATTGTCACCTTATTCATTTAAAATTTTGTATCGTTCACTAGTTCGTTCTTTACTTAAGTACTGTAGTTCCATCTAGTCTCCAAGTTACAAAACACATAGTTTTCAATTAAAGCGTGTACAAAGAACACACACAAAGAATTTGTGCCTTTAAAATGGGCTGCAAAAGAGAAGACTGGAGTTAGATACAGAAAAGAATTCGATTTGGTTTTGTTACATAGGTACAGTAATAAACAGTTATACAGGGTGTTAATTAAGTATGTTAACAAACTTTAACCACGAATAGTACTCCGAAAAATAGAATGAAAATGTCATATGAACATGGGTCCGGAAATGATTCCTAAGGGAGCTACGCTCCTTTGCATGGGGCACCCTGAAGACGGTTTTCCCTCGATATTCTCGAAACCATTCATAACAAAATTACGAAATTAGGTACGATGGGTAAACTTTTGACGCTGAATCTGATTCTGAATTCAGAATTTCATAATTTTAATCAGAGGCGTATCATACGGGAAGAGTTAGGGGTAAAAATAACCCCATTTTCTAAATGGTAATTTTTTTGACATTTTGATTTTAGAGTATGGTATCTCAGAGATTTCTACGTAAAAATGGTCTCTTGTATATCTCGATAGGGCTAACCGTTTTCGAGAAAAATGCAAATTATTGAATCGACGCAGGTCATTGTAAATAAATGCATTTTTCTCGAAAACGGTTAGCCCTATCGAGATGTACCAAGAGACCGTTTTTACGAAGAAATCTCTGAAATACCATATTCTAAAATCAAAATGGCTAAAAAATTACTACTTAGAAAATGGGGTTATTTTTACCCTTAACTCCTCCCGTATGATACGCCTCTGATTAAAATTATGAAATTCTGAATTCAGAATCAGACTCAGCATCAAAACTTTACCCATCGTACCTAATTTCGTAATTTTGTTATGAATGGTTTCGAGAATATCGAGGGAAAACCGTCTTCAGGGTGCCCCTTGCAAAGGAGCGTAGCTCCCTTAGGAAGCATTTCCGGACCCATGTTCATATGACATTTTCATTCTATTTTTCGGAGTACTATTCGTGGTTAAAGTTTGTTAACATACTTAATTAAAACCCTGTATATAGATTGTTCATATTTATTACAAAAACATAATTGAATGTTAACCCTAAGAGAACGAGATACTCTGATACCTGTTGTGTACCTGTTTATTCAACGAATTATAGTTTAAATGAACCCCTACCTAGGATTGTTAAACTTGGCAATAAAATTATACCTACAGTATATTCAATCCCAAGATAGACTCCAAATAAACAGTCGCATGCAACATTCGCGTGGTTACTCTCCGCTAACGTCTGCGAACGCGCCAACTATAGTCCAGTGCAATTATAAAATTTTATATGACTATTTAAAAGAGTTGCCCTATGAGCCTATTGCAACTCAAAAGTAGCCAGTTGCCAGTTTGAAATGATCATTAGGCAATGAACACTTGACATTGCATAGTTGGATCTACTTTCCAGTCAGCCTTGGAGATTTTGACTTGCCAGATTATAACACACAATTTACACATAATGCACTGGACTATTAGGGACCCCACCGACACGAGCCGATCACGCACGCGGGCTTGTCTTCATTTGGTGTAGCTTGGTTGTGAATACAATATAGTGTAGATATATTTGGGTCTTCTTTTTTCTTTTTTAAAATTCTTGTCAAAAATATCCCTAATCTGTAATGTGCTTCGCCAATCAAGATTTCTTTCTGAGGGTTTTTAGAGTAGAAAATTGTTGGGAAGACTCTTGGAGATAAGGAAATTTGACATGGAACCGGTTTTGCGAATTTTGTAAGATAGAATGGTCTTGTTAAAGACCACAGCGCATCAAAAGCAAACAAAAGTGAACGTTGTCATCTTCATACACGGGCCTTTTGTGTTTGTATGTGAATAACCGAAAACAACGTTCACGAAATAAGAAACAGGTAATAATTCGCAATTAAATATACTTAGACACGTCCGCTGTTAACAGAAGTTCGGACGACGTGACAGAATGCTATTAGACCCATAGCCAACGGCAACAGCAACGCTTACACGACAAAGTGCACACAGTTCGTTCATCCTTTTCATACCTATTCGTGTGCAGGTAGTATTGTCAGCAGTGTGTTTGTCTTCAGTGCGTTCCAGAAAAGTTATTTTATTGGAAGAATCAAGTGACCTTGTCCCAGGCTTGGGCCTTTCGATACCAGATTTTGTTAATATGATGTGAATGGAGTATACCAGATTCAAATTTCATTTACGTTTTCTTATAGCTACGTTTTATAACTAATTTTTCAACAATGAGCGATAACATTAAATTCTATATAGATGGTAGGGAAATTGACCACATGACATCGGTGCGTAATCTAGGAGTGATCTTTGACGAACACCTCACTTTCCATAACCATGTCTCCAGAGCTGTTCAAAGTGCTTACGCAAAACTAAAGACAATTTATGATTTAAAAACATTTTATCAAAAAGTACCAAAGTAAAGCTTACTAACAGTTTAATTTTGAGCAAGCTGGAATATGCTGATTTAGTTGTAGGTCCCTGCCTAACCCAACAAGAAGCTTTTAGGCCACAAACAGCTGTGTACGCTATATATCGGGAATTCCTAGAAGAGAGAGAATATCTAGACATATTAAAGATATTAACTGGCTGACAATGCAACAGAGATGGGTAGTGCACCTATTGTCCTTCATTCAGTCTATACTTAATAACAGAACTCCAGTGTATCTTTTCAAAAAGATGACTTTTAGAAACCAATATCATAAGCTAAGTTTACGTCATGTTGGAATTACGCTGAATATCCCGCCTAATAAGACAAATTTTGTTAAAAAATCTTTTTCGTATATGGCTCCATCAATGAACTTCCAGCGAGTATAAAGTCATTGTCCATTGAACGATTCAAAATTAAACTTAAGGATTATATTTTCAATCATAGACATTCCATGTAAATCTTACATTTTTAACTGTATTGTTGTACCTTACTTGTTTTTATATTATGATTATTTTTATGTGTATAGACTTGTATTTTTCTAGTTTTGGATGCTTATTTTTTAAACTGTATGAGTTATAATTTCATATTCTGTAATTCTACTGCCCTGGTGGATATTTAAAAGCAGCTTTTAGCTGAATATCCGCCAGGTAAATAAAGGCCTTTTATTATTATTATTATTATTTTATTAATGTCTGTGTCATAGCTATTCACTCTGGAAACTTTTTTACTTAATGGGAAATTAACTAGCGAAATCTTGAATGCAACATAGAGAGAAGGTACATACGGGCGAAGTCATCTGTTAAAAACAGTCGCATAACCCCTCATACATCCAACATTCCCACTACATTCATCGCCAGCCGTAGTAAGAAAGCAGTTTCGCAATAATTCCTTACTCAAAGCAAGTATGGAATGTTGCCAGTTTTAAGTATGCTTGTAGACAGTTTTTGGCATCAAAATCACCAGAAATTGTTAATATTTGGCATGCATGAATTAAAATTTGCCAGTATGGTGACTATCCGGTCGTGAATGTTAAAATTGGGAAAACCAAAACGCCCAGTATGACATATTCTATGGGTGAGGGTGACCTCTGAACTACGGAACTGCAAAAATGTCAAACTAGAATAGGGTACTTGCAGAAAAAAATATTATGTCGTTTACGCGTTCCTTAGTGCCTAGTAAACATGACAAAATCACTTGTTTGGTTTTTTTGGAATCGGCTGTGAGAGATATTCCAAAAATTATTTCAAATGCCGGAAAATGCCGCGCAAATAACCTCTGACGTCAGTAATATCCTATAGTGATGGGATGTAAAGTATTGATATTCGATATCGGTAGCCAGTGCTAACATTTTGACATTGATCATAGTACCACAAAACAGAGCCACACGCAAAAGTACAAAAGTCAAAAGAATAAAAGTTAGGCTAGATTACTAATTCACTTTGTAGGGATGGGCTTGAATTAGATTCTATCTTTGGATTCATCCATAATGGGATGCGCCGAAATAAAATGATGGCTTCGACTAGTTGCGAATCTCGGTCACAAACAGGATGAACTGTGATACCTATCAGATATAAAAATGTATTGCAACGAAAATGCTAGTGGGTTAATTGCCTGTTTCAAATATGTTTAAGTATCAATAAATTGAGACGCATTGTTCATGAATTCCGTGGGTATCGTTATTTTGAGCATGCGCAGTGATAAATAATAGGTCCAATAAAGATATCGAAGGTCAACCAATTTTACTTGCCTGCCCTCTCTCCTCGAAGAGTCACTATGGTCAAAGTGTCTTATGTAAAACAACTGGCAATATTGTCGTTTCATGGCGGTAGCCTTCATTTTTGAGGGGATACACAAAATTTGACACTGATCATTTTGTGTGACAGTGCAGTGGTTTGAGTCATTAGGGACCTTTTGCACATCAATTGCCTGACGTTATTTCACGTTATCGGCTATTAGTGACATGCGCAGTTCTCCCGAAATAACCGAACCGGCGAATAACCGATAAAGTTGTACCGTTATACGTTAGCTATGGAAGTTTACGGCACGATATGATTACGTGCGGTATTGCCAGGTCTAAACCACTATGCGGCAATGAGAAAAGAACCGTGATGATTTTGATAACAACAATAATTATTTTGTGGTTTATCATTGTACAAAAGGATCAGGTTTTCTTCTATATGTTTTTATTTGACAGTATTTTCCAATAAAAGCTATAAAATTAGGCGTTTCCGCCGTTTCGGCATCAGCGCGTTAGCATCACGGAACTGAACTTTGAGAGCGAAATGTCATGCTTCGGTGGTCCTGCAAAACCTATATTGTTCGGTGTTTATTTGTTTATGATCACGTCCAATATGTCGCCGACGCCTCTAAACGATATCTCAAGCTTGTTTCATTCTGAGCCTTTGCAGTACAAAGTCTATAAAAATAATAAAAAAACACAGAAAGCCTAGAGCACGAACCTCGCTTATTCTACGCTACGTTCAACAAAGGTGCATGCAAAAAGTCAAAATTGTATACTCTACATCGCGTAACCAAAGAGTAGGTCAACGTTAGAATCGTTAGATGATGACGTCAATAACCGTTAACGTTTTACTACTGACACTTTGGAAAGAGGCGAGCAAAAGTTCTCTATTAGCTATGTAACGATTATGTTTCCTAGACAAGTCGAATTTTAAGCTGCTTTTGCTATTTCCTTAGCCTCTTGAGTGGTGCCACCCGGTAGCTCCCGACTGTGCCGCAAGTACCTCGGCGTAAAAAAGTAATCGATCTATAATGATAGCGGCAATAAGACCTCATCTGTAACGGCTTGGCTCGCCGGGTTTCTCCATATGTGCATGGACACAATAAAATCCAATTGTCTATGGCGGGTCGACGTCGTTCGAGTTTCATTGAGATAACAGACAACAGAGACTGGTCGCTCGTCGCCGTTGCAATTGGGTCACAGTTGACCGAGATGACAAAAGAAGGTGTTGCTACAAAAGCTGGTCATGAATTCCAATAAATTCGGATAGGCTAGAAGAAGTAAACAAAGATTTTGCTTGTTTGAACTATGGTTGATGGTGACACAGGATTATTTGACCATTTTTTTACAATTTTGTAGAAAATAACTAGACATTGCAAAGTTCTACGTTTACACATATTGGTGGGATGGAACAGTAGCAACTGCTTCCAAGGACAAGGCCGAAATATTTGCCAAGACATTTGCAGCAAACTCCACTGTAAAAGTCCCATCCAGTGCCCAGTAAACATCCATACCGAGAGTATCCCAAGCCATGAGCGAAATAACGTTCAGAACAAAAATAGTTCGGAAGGTGCTGCAGTCACTTGACATCAATAAGGCGAATGGGCTCGACATGATCCCCTCCATTGTTGTCAAGAAGTGCGCACCGGAGCTCGCTCCCATATTTACCCGCCTCTTTCGGATGTCTTACGATTCCGGCATTTTCCCAAAAAACTGGAAAACAGCTTGCATCCAGCCGGTGCCAAAAAAGGGATCCGACCAACTACAGACCTATAGCTCTGCTTTCTGTAATCAGTAAAGTTATGGAGAGATGCGTCAACCAAGAGCTCATTAAATACCTAGAGCTCCATCACTTAATCAACGACAGACAATATGGATTCCGACACCGAAGATCAACTGGAGATCTCCTGGCTTACATCACGCATGTGTGGAGCAAACTCATCCAGCCATTTGGCGAGGCTCACGTCGTTGCTCTCGTATTTCAAAGGCATTCGATCAACTGTGGCATGCAGCTCTCCTAAACAAGCTCCCGTCTTATGGGCTCCCGGTTAAGCTCTGCGGTTGGCTCGCAGACTTCTTCTCAGGTCGGAAAATCTCTGTCGTGGTAGACGGCTTTTCCTCTTCTTTCCATAGCATCAATGATGGGGTTCCGCAGGGTTCGGTATTGGCTCCGACATTGTTTCTGCTTCATATTAATGATCTACTCTCTAGCACTACAAACCCAATCCACAGTTTTGCGGATGATAGTACGCTGCATGCAGGCATCATGAGCAGTAGACCGATCTATGTGGTCGAGCTGGAACGCAGAAGACTGGCAGTGGCAGCTTCACTTTCAAAGGATCTCGATACCATTACCGCTTGGGGGCTTACACGGAAAAAAGCAGGCTTGAGTATTTTTAAACAATATTGTGTGGCATGATTGTTGGTAATTTTTTTACATATTGTAAGATATTTCCAAAAGATTGTTGAATAAAGTTTCATTGGGTCTAGCAACATATTCCACCAAATTGCGTTGGCTTGCTGTGGACTCTTTCACAATCGGAGTATGTAGCTTTTCTACACAAACTATTCAGTTTCCATTCCGCAATCATGCGATGATAGAAAAGTGCACATAGTGTTGAGCACTTTCCTACAATGTATTGTTAAAAAATACACAAAACTGTTGTTGAAGAAGTCTGGACGAGTCTGCGCAAGTCTGTGTCTTTCTAGTTATTTTCTTGATGAGTTCCCATTTGGTTTGTGCCTGTGTATGAACAACCGACGGCGTCGTGTGAACTATATAATTTATACCTATACCTATAGAAGATACCAAATACCATATATTTTAAGAAATGGAGGGTTTGAGTGCATTCCTATTTTTCTGGGTAAGTACTAGTTTATTTATTTGTATCATTGAGGTACAGACAGGCAGTCATAGGAGTTTGTAATTAAATGAGGAAGCAACGACTTACGTGTGTTATTTTTGCAATGTATTTTGATTCGAAAAGCTGTGTCCGCTGGTACCTATTGAACAGTTGTAGAAAAAATTCACGGACGAAACTTTATATGTCGGAGATTATGATAGAATACGTAAATAAGTGTAAATGATTACGTAATGATGGCTACGTTTTAATGCTGTCGTTTGTCTAAAGGTAATTTCAATATGGACGCCGCACCTACATGGCAGAAATGGATATAGGGCTGTTTTCGTTCAGTGAAATTACCATGTTTTTTCACATTTCTATGAAGGATTATTATGATAGAGCATAAAATTATTTAAACATAACAGGCTCAAAATCAAAAAAGCTACGCATCTTTATTTTATGCGGCGAAAGCTCACCGCTGTATAAGGTCATAACGTCTTTCAAGTCCAGACAGGGATACAGGGGCATTTTCATTTGTATGATGTGAGGTAGTATTTGTCTAGACAGCAAATAGCAGCAGAATAGCAAAATCTTGATTTATGCGAATGTTTCTATATTAGACTGTTTTAGAATTTACTAATTTGAAATTAACTATACGGGTTGGAACTCTGTGGCTGGAATGATATGGAGATACTGTATTATGTATGCTACGTTATGATATGTTTATTTTTCAGTGCCATTGGGCATCCAAACTATCCAGTCAATGATGATTATCAGGAAGTGAATATCATTGTGGTCATACATACAATACCAGTGTGATTAGTTTTTGTATTCTTCTTGTGAGCACCTTTTTTGTATAAAAATAAACCATTGTATACACTCCTCTTTTTACTTTTGCCTCTACAACTACCTCACCCATTGAAGACTACATTTATTATGGATTATTAAACCCCAATTTTGTAGAGTAATAGACTTCACAATATTGTTCAAAATTTTACTACAACAATGTGTTAAATGATTTTATACTTTTTGTGAAATATTAGTACATTGACTGCGTCGCCTATTAATCTACAAATTGTTGCTATCCTGTTGTTACAATATTTGTATAAAAAATCCACAGGGGTCGCAAATAAACTCTGTCGGTGGTAGTAATATGGAACACAATTGTTGGGTCCATAGCTCCACAACTTAGTGTTACAAATCTACACAAGTTGTCACTGTCCCTATATCATCCACAATTTGTAGTCAAAATACCTACAATTGTGGAAAAAATTACAACAGTCTTTTTTCCGTGTACGAATATGGTTAAATTTAACCCCTCCAAGACCCAGTATTGTACGCTATCAAACAAGAAGTGCCCAAGACAACACCAGGTTCTAATGAACAACCAGGCTCTGCCAAGGAGTCACTCACTCAAGCTGTTAGGAGTCAACATTACAGAAAATCTGATCTGGCACGAACACGTCGCGTCAATTGCAACAGCTGCTGGTAAAAAGCTTGGGTACCTATTTAGAGCCAGAAGGTATTTCTCACCATGTAACCTCCTCAGGCTATATAAAGCCCAGATAAGACCTTGCCTGGAGTATTGCTCTCATGTCTGGGGAGCTGCTGCTCCTACTACCCTGTCTATACTAGATGCCGTCCAGAGAAGGGCAATTCGACTAATTGGCGATCCGGCCTTAACCCGTCACCTTCAGTCACTTTCTCACCGGCGTGTTGTTGGTGACCTCTCACTCTTCTACCGATATTCCAACGGAATCTGCTCCTCTGAGCTATCCTCTATCGTTCCGCCGCTCACTGCTCCTATCAGATGTACCCGTGCGACCACTGCATCTCATCCTAAGACGGTCGTTCTTCATACATCAAGAACTGATCGGTACAACCGCACATTTATTCTCAGGGTGTCCAAGGCTTGGAATGGACTGCCAGAAAATGTATTTATTGGGCCTGCGGGTATTGGCCCATTCAAATCTCGCGTTAACAAACTTCCCCTAACATAACCCTTTCGCAGCAGCCGCGATACTCTGGTATTTAGGCTCTGGCTGCACGGTCTGCTTAGTTATATAAAAAAAGGTGGTCATCAGTTCCAATGAATTCGGATCGGTTAGAAGAGGTAAACAAAGATTTTGCTTGTTTGAACTATGGTTGAAGGTGACTATTATTGATGATGATTATTTGACCATTTTTTACAATTTTGTAGAAAAGAACTAGACAATGCAAAGTTCTACGTCCATACATATTGAACCACCTCAACCCTTTTGTCCCCAGTGGTTTCCGTTTCACCTTGGAACAAATATATTTTCCGCATCCCAGTGGTCATGGTATAAAACTACGAAGATTATTATGTAGCTAGAGACGTCATAATATGTTTAAAAACAGTTGTGAATCAGTTGAAGATGAATCTCATCCCAGTCGCCATGAACTGCGCAAACTGCCACAAAAATTTCAGAAATTGACGACTTACAACGGTAAAAAATTATGGGCTTAAAACGGTCCTACTCAAAAAATTATTCAAGGAAATCTAAAAGACTTTTTTAGGAGCATCTTTAGCGTCGAAATCGAATGGAAAGGAAAACTCGAGCAAACACCCAAACAAGAAATAGTTTGGTTTACTGACGGTTTTAAAACAGACAATGGAACAGGAGCAGGAATTCACGGTCAATCTCCCAGATGTGACATCAGTCAACCTCTGGAAGTTTACGCCACTGTATTCCAAGCAAAGATATATGCAATCGACTCTTGTTTGAGAGAAAACATAAGAAGGCGATACAAAAGTACAAACATTCTTATCTGCTGGGATAGCCAAGCGCCGATTAAAGCTCTTAACGACTGCCAAATCGTCTGGGAATGCTTAGAAAACCTCAAACAACTTAGTGCCACGAACAAGATAGCCCTGAAATGGGTGCCAGGTCACAAGGGAATTGAAGGGAACGAAAAAGCAGATACCTTAGCACGAAACGGATCGGCATCCAGTTTTACCGGCCCCGAACCGACGATAGGCATTACAAGGTCTTTGGTAAAAACTACGATAAACCAGTGGGTGCACTCACAGCACCTAAAATACTGGCAATCACATCCAAAGCTCAGACACAGCAAGCTGATGGTGAAACAAACCACACCAAAACTAGCTGAAGAGATCCTAAAATTAAATAGGAAAGAGACTAGGCTAATAACCGGCCTCCTAACCGGACACTGCGGCCTAAGAAAACATCTACACACATTGGGGATATTCAAAGAAAACCCAATATGCAGACTATGTGACGAGGACGACGAAACAGCCTCTCACATAATCTTTGAATGTGAGGCCCTACGTTGGTGGAGATTCAGACTGATAGGGCCAAATAACCCCAAATCACTCCCCAATCGAGATATCGTGATATCTTGGATCTCATCAAGGTCACAAAATTCTTCACGGATTAACAAGCGCACAGGACAATACAATAAGCCAATGTCTGAAGTGTTGGGGCTACCTAACCCGGCCTAACCTAACCTAACCTTTCAGGAGCAAAAATGTAGTAAAAAATCGTAGGATGTCGATTTTAATTATTTTACAAGAAAATGTAGGCCAATTTCACAGATCTTGACATATACGATATACGACATTTAAACAGTTGAATACTCGACAGGTAACTGATTACACGGTTACACCCTGTGTATACACAAATGTTAATGCGTGCAAATATGGTGGTTTAATGATTTACATTGTCGATTTGCGACACAAAGGATACGTCGAAATTTTATAACAGTACCTCGAATCGAAATGCGGTGCTTGCGACGGCGTCCCGTTAAACTTAACAAGTCGCATTATGTCTCGGCACCTTTAACATGATAATCCTTTAATCGCGATCTGATCCGAGAGTCAACAACTCCGGAGAATTATCTCACTTTTGTTGAGGTTGCATCGGCGTTTGTTTCATCTTTTCGTAATTATGCTGTCGTTGATTATTATATTATGCCGGCATTGATATTTATAGGGTAATTACCTGTTGTTTTGATTATTTGTCAGCAATCGCTGCTTTTCGGTACTTTCCCGCTTCCAAAACTATCGTTTAAAACATTCTCCATTCTATACTGTGTAAGGCTTTCGCGGCCATCGTCCAATGAATTTGTGGTTCTTGGGTGTTTAGGCCAACGTCGTTTAGCGTTAAGGCTTGACGTTTCGCCACCACGAGTGGATGGCATCTTCAGAAGCTATTTCACTTCAGCGACTTCAAAAATACTGACGGCTGGTGGATCTGCACCTGTATTTATACCTGCTAATGGTGACGTGGCCCAACCAGGTAGCGTTGGTACCCATGTCCGGTTGACTTTCTGTGTTTCTTCTTTCCTATTGAAATTATTATGATGTTTTTGTATTTCGATGGCTTCTCTGTGAAGTCTGGCATGGTACGAAGACGTTGCGGCAAGAACCTGCGTTTCTTCAAACTTGATCCTGTGACTTCCCTCCTTAATCGCATGTTCGGCTACCGCTGATTTGTCCATATGGCCTAGTCGACAGCTAGCCTTATGTTTTGTAACTTGTGTTTATAGATCGCTTCGTTGTTCCTATGTTTACATTCCCACATGTGCATGGTATGCAAAAACCCCTGGTGTTGTTTATCCTTCACCGTTCTCAAATACTCCTGCATCTTTCTTGTGGGCTTGTAGATGGTCTTGACGTTTTCCTTTCGTAACATTTTTCCTATTCTGTCTGTTATTCCAAGCACATAGGGTAGAAAAGCTTTTGCTTAGAAGAACATCAAGGAAGGCTTCTAACAAGAAAAGGAGTTACATTAGGACACAAGGTATATAGTAAGCCAACTCATACTGACCGGTACTTACATAAAGAATCAAACCACCACCCATCTCAGAAGAAGGGAATTATTAGAACTTTAACAGAACGGGCTAGAAAAGTGTGCAAACCAGAAGAACTCGACACCCAACTGGAACATCTAAAGAATGCTCTTAAGGCAAATGGTTACACAGAAAAGCAAATAACAAGAACAATGAGAAGAAATAGGGCAAAACCAGAACCTAAACCGATAGCAATATTATCTGTATAACTCGTTTCATTTTATAGTTTCTTTTGAACTATTTATGCTACTAAAACGTTTTTTTAGCTTTTTCCAAAAGGATAGTTAATATACTAGTCAATGACATTTTAAAATATGCATGTAAAATCCCAATATGTACTTGCAACTTGTAGTAAGCAGATATTGAGTAAAAAAGATATTGAACATTACATAGTTTTGAAATTTCTTCTTTCTTGCTTTGACCCACGTAAATGATCGAATCGTGCTGGTGGACGTTTTTTCATTTTCAATGCTTGGAAGAGCGAGTGCGATGAGCTTTGCTTGAAACATATGTGATCTACGGTTATGTGCTTGATCTTTTTTAAATAGGAAAATGGCCTTAAACGATACGATTGAGTTGGATACTAACAAACAAATAATACGGTAAGTATTAATAAAAAAGATGACTATTAATGCATATGAAGTAATTATAGACTCATAACATATTGAGTGGGCTGACTTGAACTTTTTGTTTTGGATTCATTGCTTTTTATAGCTAATTATGTAACGTGTGGATTAGAAGAAAAAAAGATATTGTTTTTTGTCGTTTTTTTATGACTTGCGCCCCGGTAAGATTGCGCCCTAGGCCGTGACCTAGGTTGGCCTTATGGGTAATCTGGGCCTGACGGCACACATACCAGTCTTCCGATTGTCTGTTTCCCTATAGGACCGTGACGTCACGGTTCTAGATGGATTCAAATATTTTCCTCATTTTCTCGGCTTTTCGGTGCAAAAAAAAATCACGGAAAAATATGAGAAGATTCTTATGACACACTCTATGATATGTAGTCATTAAAAAATTCATGATGCTAGTCCATTGATGACAGTTTGAGATTCACGGATCATATTAAAGAAATGTTAACCTATATAGCTAGCTAGCTAGTTGGCTACCCAATTTTTGCTTGAAGGTATTCAAATATTGAACAGTAATTTGACGAAAATCATCTTAATAAATATGTCCAAATTTATGAATTAATGCAAATAATACAACAAATGCCTGTATTCTATTTACGAAGCTTTGAAGAGCTTGACAATTACATAAGTCCACATAAGTGTATATCTTGCCTACGTTCATAGATTGAGTATGCATTGTGTGCAAATTCTCATTGTCTACTTCTTATGATTTATGACTCACTATAAGTGCTATATATACGATGGTCAATAATCATATTTCATTCCGCTACGCGCAGATAGGACAGTCTGCAAAATCTATGGACCTTGATAAATTTATAGTGGTTCACAGAAAATTAGCAAAGCAGAAAGACATTATTTAATTTGTCGTTTTACTTCCCACACCGATAGGTGAGGGGAGTATTGTGATCGCCACTTTTTGGGCATGTCTAAATAACGAAAATCCAGATCACTCATTCCGTCGGTCTGTCTGTCTGTCGGTCTGTCTGTCTGTCTGTCTGTCTGTCGGTCTGTCTGTCTGTCGGTCTGTCTGTCTGTCGGTCTGTTTGTCTGTCGGTCTGTCTGTCGGTCTGTCGGTCTGTCGGTCTGTCGGTCTGTCTGTCTGTTGGCGTTTTTCTAACGTCGTAATCTCAGTAACCGCTGCATGGATTGTGATGAAATTTGGGCAGCGACATGTTGTGACGTCGAAGTAGGTAATGTTCTGATAATTTTGGAAATCATTGTACGGGGGCTGGAGTAATTAACAAAAAACGAAAATTTCAAATATTCCTCAGACTTCGTTTTTAGGCGTTTTAGGGGTTCCTGATCATTTTCTACTTTTTTTTCGGGTGGGGTGAATTTGGGGTGATTGGAGGGTGGGGGGTTGTAAAACTGCAAAATTTGTTGTATTCATAATGGGCTGTCTAATGACCTGTGAATGAAAGACCTAGCGGCATAATACACTTTTTTAGGTCTATCCGAATATTGCCTTGCTTATAATAGAAACCCAGGGACTTTGAGTTTGTGATGTATACATACGAGTGTTGTTTTAGATCGTTCTATATTACATAACGCAAAAATTATCGAATTGATTTTAATGAAATTTTGACACAGTATTACTGCCGCAGCGAGGATGGAAAACGCGCATGTTTTGGAAAAATCGTGTCAGTGGCGGCGCAGCAATGATAAAAAACTAAAAATATAAAAATAGGCCAAAAAGCATTTTGAAATGTTAAATTTAGATATTGAAAAACTAGATTTTGAATGGAGGCTTTTACCAGACATTGGTAGCTTTAAAAATAACTTTAATATGTTTTGGACAGAAGTTTTTAATACTAAAAATGAGTTAACCTCAAAGATGTTTCCCAATTTAACAAAATTGGTAAAGGCAATTATGTGTTTGCCACATTCATCTGCCTCTGCTAAGGGTACATTTTCTAAATTAAATTTAATCAAAAGTGATCTGTGGAATATGTTAACCATCCAAACATGCAATTCAATTCTGCTTTCTGCAGAATTGTTAGACAAGATTCCATGACATTCATGTCAACCATCTGATACACTCTTACAGAGTAAACTAAAGTAGAAGTAATAACTAAATGTGATATTTGTGACATATTTGTTTATTTTTATTGTTCTTTTCTAGTCTAGTGGCATTTTTTATTTTTTTCTGTTTACAGCCACATCCATATTATAAATGTAATGAAACATTGCTAAGCTTCTCTGAGGCATATCTATTTGTTTCTGTTTTTAAGCGTTTTAGGGTTTTCTGATCATTTTTTACTTTCTTTTTGGGTGATGGTGAAATTGGGGTGGTTAGGGTGTGGTTCATAATAGGCTGTCCATTGACCTGTGACAGAACGACCTAGGGGCATAATAGACGTTTGTTAGGTCCATCCGAACATTGCCTTGGCTATTACAGAAATCAAGGGACTTAGAATTGTCAAATTTCGTTTTTAAGCAATTTGGGTGTTCCTGATTGTTTCATTTCGTCCAGTTGAAGTTGAATTGTGTCATTTTCCTACGGAGAGATTTAGGAAACTATTTACTAGTTTTTGTGTTGGACGTTTTTTTGACGACAGGCGGGCGATGATTTGGTTGCAACTGTTATGTGTGGGAAGTATTGAGTCAATCAACTTCACTCCATTTTTTTAGTTAAAGACTCAGCTCATAACTGATTCCGGATTTTAAAGATACTAGGGGCTATCTATAGTACTACGCTTTTCCTTAAAAATTAAACGTTCTGTAGCTATGTACCGTACTTTTGGAAGTTATAACCATTTTAATATAGGTGAGATGAAAAGGATATGTTGGCTTAAAAGTAATTTTTTTTCTTCATAAGATTATTAAAACGTGTCATGGAACATGGTTCTTGGACTGTTTGTCCGACGTCGATATGCTCCGCTACCTTTTTTATTAAGAAATTTTCAGCACAACTGTTTTTTTGGCAGCGAGGGGGTTAGGGTTCAGTTGAGCATAACTGTTGTCAGTAGTAATATCCCTAGGTCATTGAAAATAGACTAGACAATTTTATGAGAATCGAAAGCTCGTTTCTTGGTAACAGCCCAAGCCGCAGGTTGAAGTAACGAGCTTGAGAAATTTTTGAGAAAATTAAGAGGCATTTGTCAATGTCCAAGAGATATTCGGAGGAATATTTTTTGAAAACAAACTTTTAACTCAACACAACGAAAGATTTATTTATTTATTGAAAGTAGAGTTAGTGAAGTACTTTGGATGTTTGGCGTTTTTAGGAATTTTTTATTTGATGAGGGCATTTTTTGAAATTAATTTCGGATTACGTTTTCAAACTCATTGGACAAAAATCGATGATATCATACAACACGAATAAATTTCAATGGTTGTTAAAAGTGTCAAAAATTCATCACAGAATGAACTCATGGTCAACGAAACCTAGAGGTTAACACCATCCACGAAGAGTCATAACGGGAATTTAACCCCATCCACATTTTTTCGGCACGCACTGAAAGAACAGTGCGATTTCCGTCGTGAAACAACTGTTGATGCCGAGAATCGAGATTGCCATGAATGGCCTTTATGAATGAAGCGGCAGTGTTGCTGCAGTCGAGAGTCTACTCGGAGAGATATAACTGGAGAGTGGAGAGGAACAGGAAACAAGCCCGAGTGGAATCCTGTCGGACCAGTTGGCTATGATCGGACTATCACCGTCACCACAGACCTTACACTTCGCTGTCTAGAGTTTACGTTCTGTTCACACAATCAGGTAGTGAAAATAACCATATTTTTGTTATTTGACGTTTCAATTGTTGTGATCGGGAACTATCCATATTATCTTATTGATTATATCTATCAAACTACTATTGGAAAAGGTCACCCATTCAGTTTTCTTTTTCCACAAGAATGGACTACCATACAACATTCAGATCTTCAGGTTTACCTAAAAAATCGAAAATCTTTATTTGACCTTCTATTAAGATGAAACCTTGCGTTTTGGATAATTTGAGGATGCTGATTCAAATCTTTATTTGGCTTTCTACTGAGACGAAATCTCGTGTAATTTGAGTGTAATGATTGCAATTCCAGTTTCAGTATCACTTGACGAAAATATTTATTTGGCTTTCTACTAAAATGAAACCTTGTGTTTTGCATAATATGGGGATGCTAATTGCGAATTCGGTTGCAGTTTTGAGTTTCAGTATCGTTTGGCGAAAATGAGAAAATTCAGATCTTTCACATCTTCAGGTTTACCTAAAAAATCGAAAATATTTATTCAGCTTTCCATCAAGATGAAACCTCGTATTTTAGATAATATGAGGATGCTAATTGCAAATCCAGTCGCAGTTTTAAGTTTCAATACCGTTTGACGAAAATAAGAAAATTCAGACCTTTCAGATCTTCAGGCTTACCTAAAAAATCGAAAATGTTTATTCGGCTTTCTATTAAGATAATTATAATCTCGTGTTTTGGATGATATGATAAGGTTAATTGCAAATCCGGTTGCAGTTTTGAGTTTCAGTATCATTTGACGAAAATAAGAGATTTCAGATCTTTACATTTACCTAAAAAATCGAAAATCTTTATTCAGCTTTCTATTAAGATGAAACTTCGTGTTTTGGAGAATATGAGGATGCTAACTGCAAATCCGGTTGCAGTTTTGAGTTTCAGTATCGTTTGACGAAAATGAGAAAATTCAGATCTTTCAGATCTTCAGGTTTACCTAAAAAATCGAAAATCTTTATTCAGCTTTCTATTAAGATGAAACCTAGTATTTTGGATAATATGAGTATGCTGATTGCAAATCTGGTTTCGGTTTTGAGTTTCAGTATCGTTTGACGAAAATGAGAAAATTTAGATCTTCCAGATCTTCAGGTTCACCTAAAAAAATCGAAAATCTTTATTCAGCTTTCTATTAAGATGAAACCTAGTATTTTGGATAATATGAGGATGCTAATTGCAAATCCGGTTGCAGTTTCGAGTTTCAGTATCGTTTGACGAAAATAAGAAAATTCAGATCTTTCAGATCTTCAGGTTACCCAAAAAATCTTTATTCAGCTTTCTATCAAGATGAAACCTCGTAGTATCGTTTACTCAGTTTAACTGAGTACGAGGATCAGCAAGAAAATGGTACAAACTAATGCAGTGCCCTAAACTGCTGGTATTGATACTGTAAAAGATAGGACTTATGATATAACAGGCATTGAGGCAGCAGGATCAATGAAGACAGTACCCCGTAAGGTTCCTGGGGAAAATAGATAATCACCGAGTCAACCTCCTCGACACCATTTTTGCCACGACCATCAAAAGCACCTTATCTCGGCCATAGTAAATAAACATGGTGTGCTCACGCGCATGCAGCCGTCCGAGCGCCGGCACGCTGTGACGTCAGCAACGAGATTCCTGTCGGCGAACTGGCGGGAATACCACATGATGGATTATATTTTAATTTCAAAGTGATAGATTAAAGGAGTTCAATAGCCAATTATTTGACAATTATGTTATAGAGAAGTGTAAAATAGGTAATTTAACGACTTTTTCTACAAAAATGTATTATTTATTGGTAAATTTGGTCATTTTTTCCCTAAGTTTACGCCTACAATTTTCGAAACTAATCCTTTTGTTTAAATGTCTGAGCCTGGCGTATATTCTCGTTCGTATTAGATATAATATTATTTTGTCAGGAAATTGTTTGATGGTTTCTACTGGGGTCTATCTCTAATAATTTTTTAAATATGTTTGATTGTTTAGAACACGACTGTCCATGGAATTTATCGAACTCTATCTCAACCAAAACGGGCTACTTTAATCATCTCCTCACTTGGATATACAAGACTGACTCTAGATAGAAACTCAATCCAGTCTGGGGCCCGATTAGAAGGATGAAATTTGGTTTGCGCCCCCAAAGCTAGATTAGGATATTCGTTTTTGTATCTGTAGGCCACATATCCGTCAATTTCAGTCCCTCGTTGGAAATCGTGTCTGGTATTTTATTTTTTTTCCAATTGACACAAAAGGTCATGTTTTTCAGAAATAAAGTTATCTAGGTCATAATCTGGACTCTGAAAGGTAAAGTCGGATAAATAAATATCCTTTGGATCATTCTCTGTCCCAACAATATCGCTGTCAAGAAGAACGTTCTTGAAAAACTCCTGAGTAAAGCACACGTCATCAGCTTCGATGTTAGAATTACTCGAAACTAAGTTTTTCACTTGCAATGGTTCAAGTAGGCACGATTCTTTGCTTTCTTCTGCATATTTATTCATTGAAAATACGGCAGGTGAATATTTTCCGAGGATGTACCATAAAAATTTCAGTTTTAATAAATGTTTAATGCTAATTTGTGAAATGATTACCATTTTTCATATTAAATTCGTCCTTTCGGCGGCAAGCATTACTCCACTGCATTGCAAGATTTTAATTTTTCGGGAACTTATAGAATTTAACATTTGGTTCTTTCATCTTACTATGGTTTTTACAACCGACAGCTGCACAATTTGGCATTATGTACACAAATTTCAGTCTCCTATAACTCAAAATAAGGAATACAAAGTGAATTAAATAAAAATTGTTAGCGATTCTATTTAAAACGCGATTAAACAGGCCGTGGTATCACGACGTCTAATAATTCCCCGCGCGAAACATCTCGTTGCTGACGCAATGCGCAGACCGATCGCAATTTCGTACGGCTGGCGAGCACACCATGTATACTCGCACCACGATCTCGGCACAACACCTGTCTTCCCGCGTTGATCATTTTTTCACATCGTATGAATTTCAACCGGGTCAAAATCAACATTCCTGCGGTGGATATATGCAAATGAGGTAATACCGCAATGGGCAATGGTACCAGGGGACCCGTCGAGGAGGAAAAGTACCGCCACGCCACAATAAAATATATGGTAGGCGGCATAGTAGATAACTGTACATCCACATCGATAAATAATATAGATGTTCGCCTCAGACTACACACTCTTTAATCAGTGACATCGGAAATTTTCGTGAATTCGATACGTTTTGATTCGGCCAGATTTATTATAGTAATCGGGCTATTTATCTCCTTCAGGATCGGCTGAGGTGAATGGCTCACCTATCATTTCCTATAAACTTCTCTAATGCCCCAGTTAGTGCCTTCCAGGTGTTTTTGATCGACGCAAAATAGATGCTTTTTCGCTTAAATCTATCTTAAGCCCTCAGAGCAACAACTGAACATAGAGGTAATAAACAAATCACTTCAGCATGGTGTGTTAAATAAACAAATTTTTGACACTTCAGCCTCCAAACATTGATCAGGTGTGACCTCGCAGCATCGAGGTAGAATCCCATGGAGGCGCGATAATGTGGCCGAAAGCAGGTGCAGGTTGGCCATATTGATTCGACACTTATGTCAAACAGCTGACGTTTCTTTGACAATTTCGTGTTTGCTTCTTTTGAGTGTTTTTACCGAGATTTTTAGTTATTTTTAAGCGATATTCTAGTGAATTCATAAAGGAAATAATGGTTTCAAGTGCTTATCGTAGGTGCGCTAGCAGAGATGGCATGGATAAGAAGAAATCGACAGGAATTACATTTCATAGGTATGTATACAAAAAAATAACAATGTACAGGACCGCATTCGTAATCGTAATTGGTTGAGTTGAAAACCACCCCTGAGGTGACACTCCGCCTTTTCGCTTTGTCCTATCTTTTTCTATTGGTAAATTTGTTGTTTATTTTGTTGATTATTTTGTGACAGCGAATAAAGACGTATTATTATTATTATCTGACTTTCTAAGTTCCTCTCGCATAGTTGCGGTAGCAACAAGTGTTGACGGGCTGTGCCAAGTCAACACCCGGACTATTATTGATCGGAATTTAGGAAGGATCGTACAATATTACAGGTCTTTAGGATTACAGACTTTTGGAATACTTTGTGTAACTTTTCGTCCAGGCCCAACTGTTGAAGGTGTTGTGTAAACGTGCTTGGTGTAAGGCCTGAGACAGACATAATGAGGGGGACAATTGTGACTTTGTTTTGTTTCCAAAGTCGTTTTATTTCCATGGCAAGGTCCGTGTATTTAGATATCTTCCCAGCGTAGGTGTTTTGCAGATTCACATCATTGGGAATGGCAATATCTATCAAATAGGTAATTTTGTCGGCCTTTGACTGGAAAACTATATCTGGTCTATTGGCTGGGATAGTCTTGTCTGTATGTATTTCAACGTCCCAGTATAGTTTGTATTGATCGTTTTCGAGTACTGATGTCGGAGTGTAATTGTAATACGGATCTGTGTTTTCTATTAGCTTGTTTGTTGTGGCTAATGCTTGGTGTATGACCTTGGCCGCAGAGTTATGTCTGGCTGTGTATTCGGTACCGGCAAGAGTTTTGCACCCGCTTGTTATGTGATCTATTGTTTCTTTTTGTTGTTGACATTTTCTGCAACTATCGTCTGTTATGGATGGATCTTTAATTATATATTTTTTGTAGTTTCGTGTTGCAATCACTTGGTCCTGGATAGCAAGCATGAAACCTTCCGTTTCTGGGAACAGCTGGCCATCCTGCAACCAGGCGTATGACTGTTTTTGGTTAATGTGGTCTTGGGTGACACGGTATCTATGTTTGCCGTGCAGTGCTTTCTGCGACCAGGTGTTTATTTTTTCTTGTTGTGATTGGATGTGATTGTATGTGTCTGCTACGTGATCTGGACTAGAGAGGTTAAGTGGTGTATAGTTTTTGTCTGCTTTTACTATTGCTTTATGTAAGTTAGTTTGTTTGGTGTGGAAGAAATGTCTTAGTGTTTGTATCTGTGTTGTGCGAAGTGACTGTATATCTATAATTCCTCTGCCACCTAGTTTTCTGTCTATGGCGAGCCTCTCCTTGCAAGCGTTCGGGTGTGACATCCTGTGTTTTGTGAGTTCTGTTCGTATAAGTATATGGATGTTTTCTATGTCCGTGTGTGACCACTTGATGATGCCAAAGGAGTATGTGAGTACCGGTATCGCAAATGTATTAATGGCTTTTGTGAGATTTTTAGAATTCAATTTTGTTTTTAATAGTTTAATGAGGCGGTCTTTAAACTCTTGTGTTAGTTGTGCCTTAACTTGTGTATGATCTATCTTAACGTTCTGATTGAAGCCCAGGTACTTGTACGTTTCGTCTTTATCCATGTTGTCCAGTGGTTGGCCAGTTACTACTTCCTTTTCGGGTTGGTTTTTCCATTGGCCTTTATTGATGTGGAGCACCTTGCATTTATTCATTCCGAATTCCATCCTGATGTCTGATGTATAAACTTCTGTTATTTTGAGTAATTCTCTCAGTTGTACTTCTGTGGCGGCATATAGTTTTATATCATCCATGTACAGGAGATGATTGATTTTGTGTTGATCTGCTTTATGGTGTCTGATGTTGAAACCATGGTTTGTGCTGTTAAGTGTGTTGGAGAGCGGATTTAGGCAGAGGCAGAACCATAGTGAACTAAGAGAGTCACCCTGGAAGATGCCGCGTCGTATATGTAGCTCATCCGTTTGAATGTGGCCATCGTGAGTTTGAAGGTGTATGTTTGTTCGCCATGTTTCCATGGTGCTCTTAAGAAACTGACGAAGTCCTGGATTGATTTTATATATTTGAAGTGTTTTCATTAGCCAGCTATGGGGTACAGAGTCGAATGCTTTTTTGTAATCTATGAAACAGGTATGGAGATTCCTATGCTCTTTTCTAGTTTGCTCCATGATCACACTATCAATTATAAGTTGTTCCTTACAACCCTGGCTGTGTTTTCTACATCCTTTTTGTTCTTCAGTCAGGATGTTGTTTTGCATTAGGTGTTGTTCAATCCTTCTGCATATTGTTGCAGTGATAATTTTGTACAAGGTGGGGAGACAAGTGATTGGGCGGTAGTTGGCAGGGTTCTTGGTATCTGCATTTTTGGGTTTTATATACGTTATTCCTTGTGTGAGGAATTTGGGAAGCCTATTAGGTTGGAGTATGGCTTTATTGATTTGGTCTGTGAGCATTTCGTATGTTGAACTGAATTGTTTGTACCAAAAGTTTTGCACATTATCAACGCCTGGACACTTCCAATTGTGAGTATGTTTTATCGTTTCAGCTATTTCCTCAGTTGTAAGAATAACGTTTCCCTGCTCCGTTATGTGTTGATGTTTTGTCTCTTCTTGTCTGATCCATGGAGCATTTTCATTATGGGTTTTGGGTTCTGACCATAGGCTTCTCCAAAATGCAGTTAATTCTTGTCTGCTTGGAGGTTCTATTGTTGTTATCTGGTTGTTTGATGTTATTTTTTGGTAGAACTTTATATTATTATGTTAAAAACAAAAAGGTGCAGCTCGGGCTCCGACACACCGAGCTGCTGTTCCATTACCCAATGACTACTCCTCACACCGTGAGGTGAGCAATCACTGGGTCCGCGAATCGTGCGCCCTAAGTAGACGAAGGGACCCAAGGATGACTGCCTTCTGCATTCTGGCGGCTAAGATGTGCGCCGCCGCACGGCACACCGGTATTTTGCGCAGTGCAGAGAGCAGCGTATTCCTCATTCCACCTAGGGATCCAATGACCATAACCAGCAGACTTACAGTGTAGTCTGGCCAGAGCCTGCGAAGTTGTCCGAGCAACTCCTGATATTTGGTCCGCTTTTCCTCCTCCTTAGAGACGACGTTCACCTCGGCAGGCGCCGAAAACTCAATAACGAACATCGTCTTCTGTTGGTGGTCGAGAAGGACTATGTCGGGCTTGTTTGCCTGTACAAGCTCGAGCGTGGGGAACGAGTAGTTCCAGTAAATCCGGCATCTCTCGTTCTCCACAGCGGACTCTATATCCCCTGGAGCGTATGGCAGCACCGGTGTCTCATCGATACCGTATGAGTGCCTCAAATGATAGTAGAGCACTCGTAGAGCCGCGTTGTGCCGATGGACGTAAGCCGTCCCAGCGTACGTCTTACACGCCGACAAGAGATGCATAAGCGTCTCTGGCGCCTGTCGGCAAGCTCTACAAAGGGTGTCGGGTACATCTAGACCCATAACCCTTTTACGGTACACCAAGGTGTTGAAGACACCATCTTGGCAAGCCATTATAAAGCCCTCAGTCTCCGACTTCAACCCACTAGACCTTAGGAAAGAGAAGGTCAACTGCTCAGACAAGCCATGCTCTTCCAGATGTTTGTAGAAGATTCCATGCATTGGCTTATCTTTATGAAGTCTTAAAAGGAAGTCGACTTCGGCAGTTTTAAGGTGGGATTTTAATTCTGCGGGAGCGAGTTCCGTAATGGACTGCTGACACCTCCGCTTGAAGTCGAGTGTGAGGCTGAGCTCCTCGGCTGCTCGTTTCGCTGCGCTAAAAAGAAAGGCTCCTTTTCCCGCATTCTCGTGCTCTCGCACAAAGCGGATCAGGGGATCGGTGCTGTTCGTTACATAGCAGGCAGTGGCCAGTACTACTCTGTTGTGCAGACGCTCCAAACTCAATAGTCCACGCCCTCCCAGGTGTCGCGGGAGGTATATTCGCGGGACAGAGGACTTAGGATGCAGGCTTCTCTCCATATTCATCCTTTTGCGGGTCTTCGTGTCCATTTCCTTCAGCTCGTTCACTTTCCAGTGTATAGCACCAAAGGTGTATAATAACAATGGGACCGCAAGCATGTTTGTGGCAGCGACTTTGTTCTTGCCGGACAGTTCTGACGACCAGATCTGCCGGAGTCGGTGCAAATACTTGCGGCGGAGACACTCTTTAACCAATGCTGCCTCTTGGACATGACGCTGCGCCACTCCAAGGTAGGTATAAGTATCTCCGGCATGCAGTTGTCGCAAGATGCTCCCATCAACGAGCTGTTCCTCATCTCCACTATCTCCGCTTCGTCCTTTCTTGAGATGAACCAATGCACATTTGTCTGTCCCGAACTCCATTCCGATAGCATGACTGTACTCCTGCACCACCCTCAGCGATTGTTGTAGTTCGCGTTGGCCGGAGGCATAAAGTTTTAGGTCATCCATATAAAACAGATGGGTGACCTTGTGCCTCCGGTTATTGGGCGTGCCACAGCTGTATCCTTTAGTATTTCTCAGCGCTATGGACAGAGGCAAAAGTGAGATGCAAAAGAGCAAGGGACTCAAGGAGTCTCCTTGGAAGACACCTCTTTTCAATGACACCAACTCCGTCTGAACCCGAGTTTCACCTGATGTTATGGTGAACCGGGTCTTCCAGAGTGGCATCAGTTGTTTGATGCACCCCACTATCTGATTATCCACCGAAAGACATTCCAACAGCCGCACAATGAGCTCATGAGACGTGCTGTCGAATGCCTTGCGATAGTCAATCCAGGCCATAGAAAGGTTTCGCTTGTACTGCACAGAGTCCTGCGTGACACATCGGTCAATCAACAGGTTCTCCTTGCAGCCAGCTACTCCTTTCTTTGACCCTCTCTGTTCATACACGTCGAGAAATACAGGATTCACAGCTTGAAGGATACGCATGTACAAGATTCTGGTGAAGAGCTTGTAACACGCGTTCAGACATGTTATTGGCCTGTAGTTTTTGGGATCAGACAAATCTCCGGTCTTCGGGAGAAGCACGGTTCGACCCTCGACAAACCAAGCCGGAATTGGCTGCTCCTGATTTAGCCACGAGTTAAAAACTCTAGCTAAATGCCGGTGGCAACTGGGGAATTTTTTCCACCAGTAGGTGTTTATGCCATCCGGGCCAGGAGCTGCGAAATTCTTTGCGCCTCGTAAGGCGTCAAGAATTCCTTCCGTGTTTATCGGGTGACGCAGTACATTCAAGTTAGGAGTCCTCCTACAAACGGACTCAAACTGCGCCAAGGCCGGAGTGTCTGCTGAGAGAGGTTTGGGTTGTTCGTAAATGTCCCTCCAAAAGGCCTCCACGCGATCAGCAGTTGGCGGCTGCTCTATGGCTGGAGGCGGCTGTTGGAAGAGGCGAGAAGGTCTTTCGTAGAACATTCTGTTCTGCTCCAGACCTCTCGCCCGCGCCACCAACGATCGCTTAGCAGCGATTAGCATCCGTATCCTGTCAAGACAGTGTTGCTTGACAACAACCAGTACCGCTTGACTGAGTGTATGATGGTCGCGCCTCAACCCGTAGGCTATCTGGCGCACTCGGCGCGTAAAAGGCTTCCCAGCCGCTCTATATTCCATCACACACTGGATACGGGATGCTTCCTGGCGAGCCAACTGGATTTTCGCTTCCATTTGGCGCACCCGTCTCTGTGCTCTCTCAACAGGAGAGTCTCTCACTCTCCCCTGTCTAGCTAGCCTCAGAGCCGCAGCGTAAATTTCGCAATTGATGCTCCAAATGTCAGAGGCCTCCGATAGACGTTCACCCACAATCTCATCCTCTCTCTTCAAATCTGCCAGCTTCAAGGACCTTCCGTTGTTATGCAAGGCCCTTCGGTCCCTGAAATCCCCAGGTGAGACGACTTGGTCGATTTCCCTCTCAGCGGGCCTTACCGGCGAACTTTCAGCCTGGTTAACAGGCCTTCCGTCCGCCGAAGGGGCAGGCTGAGCTGGAGCACGAACATATCCCTGCCTCCGGAGGTACGATACATAATCTCGCAAATTCTGAGAGGTAAGCGTGCTATGCTCTGGGTGCATTTCACACCACCTCTCATACATGCGGGACATGTATCCCCTACGGTGCGGGCTACTGCTCTCGTAGCAGCTCAGTAGGTCATCCTTGAGCTCCGTCGTCCACCTAAAACGGTCCATGTCATTGCGGGGGTCGTCAACAGGGCAATTCGAAGCACCGCCACCTTGCCCAACGCCGGCTTCCGAAACCGGCTCGGTGTGGGTGCTTTTCTTCCGGGGTGGTCGAACCCGAAGATAGGGCCCGTCAGGTGGTTGGCCTTAGGGCCCCCAGACGACATTTCCGGAGGCAGCCGTCCAAATTGCCTCCTGAGGATGCACCTGCGAAGGTTGCCGGCTGGATTACATCCTTGGGCTTCGGTATACCCTGCGGTGTCGCCACGCACCGGATAGCCTACTGATGTTGGGTGGCTTCCTGCGGGTGTATTATCAGCCGCCCCTAACATGGAGTCAGACGCTGTCGGAGTACCGCTCCTCACATGGAGATCCTTTATTATTATTATTATTATTATTATTATTAATCTGTATCTCAATAAAGTGTAACGTACAATACAGTTGTATTATTCAACTGATGATGAATGTCGCCTCTACAAAGCTTATTTCTTTTCATATACTAACTATGAATTTCGCATTAGATTGAAAAATCAACCCAATACTTCATATTTAAATCATCATTGTAATGAATTTTCAAAATTATTTACATAAGAAAGTAATCCGGCTCTGGTGAGACGTCCATATTGTTACCACACTTAGCCACGCCTCCTGCTACCGTTTTTGTTATGCGAAATTGAACCTTATAGCGTCTCCTTGGGATTCTACCTCGATGCCTCGCAGTTACAGTTCGAATTGTAAACAATGCTGTGTAGCGCCAACTAACCTGAAAATTCTTCCAATGCAACTCATGTTACAAACACTGCACTTTTTGAGTCCCATCTCGAAAAACTGTTAAACTACAGTCGAATATAGCACAGCAAGTCCGTAAAGCTTCACTACAGTTACCAACAAATAGCGAATTCGATTTTACTGAACAAGCATAAAAGACGCACAAACAAAACAAACGTTTGACAGTCGAGGTTCTACCGTATATAAGTCGCATGAAAATTATATCGGTGTTGCCAGCTCTTCAAAATTCATGTAAGACTTCAGAATCTGCGTTTATGATGAAGAAATATGCAGTAACGCAGTAGCGGTAAACATGTCTATTGATTTTGCTGTAATCATTCCTAAACCATCAAAATACTGTCTTTCTGAACGTAGAATGGAATACTTCTGGAGGGTACTTGCAGAAAAAAATACTATGTCGTTTACGCGTTCCTTAGCGCCTAGTAAACATGACAAAATCACTTGTTTGGTTTTTTGGAATTGGCTATGAGAGTTATACAAAAGCCAAAGAATAAAAGTTAGGCTATATTACTATTCACTTTGTAGGGATGGGCTTGAATTAGATTCTACCTTTGGATTCATTCATAATGGGATGCGCCGAAATAAAATGATGGCTTCGATTAGTTGCGAATCTCGGTCACAAGCAGGATGAACTGTGATTCCTATCAGATATAAAAATGTATTGCAACGAAAATGCTAGTAGCTTAATTGCCTGTTTCAAATATGTTTCAGTATCAATAAGTCGCATTGTTAAAGAATTCAGATCATCTCTAGTTTGCAGTTGAATCTCACTGACCTGCGCTGTAGCAATATCGATTGTCGATATCGATAAGATACCTGTGACGTCAGCCCTTGTTTTAAGTCACGTGGAAAAATTTGAATATATCCTTATTTTATTTTAAAAATATCTTTTTTTGGCCGTCAGTAAAATCATGTTTTACTTCCCACACCGATAGGTGAGGGGAGTATTGTGAGTGAAATTTTCGATTTTGAGATAATACACTTTTTGGGCGTTTTGTGATGCCTACATCACGAAAATCCACGTCACTCATTTCCGTCGGTCTGTCTGTCTGTCTGTTGGCGTTTTTCTAGCCTCCTAATCTCAGTAACCGCTACATAGATTTTGGTGAAATTTGGGTGGTGATATGGTGTAGGGTCGTAGTAGGTAATGTTGCTACAATTTTGAAAATCGCTGCATGGGCGGCGGAGTAATTAGCAAAAAACGAAAAATTTCAAATATGCTTCAAACATCGTTTTTAGGCGTTTTAGGGGTTCCCGATCATTTTCTACTTTTTTTTTGGGTGGCGGTGAAATTGGGGTGGTTGGGGGGTGGGGGGTTGTAAAATTGAAAAATTTGTTGCCTTCATAATAGACTGTCCACTGACCTGTGAAGCAAGATCTGGCGACATAAATAACTTTTTTAGGTCCATCCGAACATTGCCTTGCCTTATACAGAAAGCAAAGGACATAGAAATTTTTTCTGATGTAAACATACGAGAGTATTGCTTTAGATCGTTCTGTATTGTGTAACGAGGAAACTGTTGAATTGATTTTAATGAAATTTTGACACAGTATTACTACGGTGGCGAAGATGGAAAACGCGTATGGTTTTTATAAATCGTGCCAGTGGCGGCGCAGAAATAATAAAAAAACTAAAAATATAAAAACAGCTCAAACTTCGTTTTTAAGCATTTTAGAGGTTCCTAATCATTTTCTGCGTTTTTTTGGGTGGAGCTGAAATTGGGGTGGTTGGGGGGTTGGGGGTTGAAAAATTAAAAAAATTTCTTGTACTCATAATAGGCTGTCCACCAACCTGTGAAGGAAGATCTAGCGACACAAATCACCTTTTTAGGTCCATCCGGACATTGCCTTGCCTTATACAGAAAGCAAAGGACTTAGAAATTTTTTCTGATGTAAACATACGAGAGTATTGCTTTAGATCGTTCTGTATTGTGTAACGAGGAAACTGTTGAATTGATTGTAATGAAATTTTGACACAGTATATTGTTACCGTGGTGAGAGTGGAAAACGCGTATGTTTGTTGAAAATCGTGTCAGTGGCAGCGTAGCAATAATCAAAGTGAGAAAAGTAGGAAAACAACTCAAATTCGGGTTTTAGACGTTTTAGGGGTTCCTGATCAACTCCTACCAGTTTTTTGGGTGAGGGTGAGGGGTTCTAAAACTGAGAAGTTTGTAGTATCGATAATAGGCTGTCCATTGACCTGTGAAGCAAAGACCTAGTGGCATAAGACAATTTTAAGGGGGGGGGGGGGTGTGGCGATTATTTGGTTGCAAGGGATCTCAGACTAGAGATTCATGCTATGGGAAAATAATAAACAGGTATCAGCGTAATGTGTGGGAAGTACTGAGTCAATCAACTTGACTCCATTTTTTTGTTTCCTACTGCTTCTTGATATAGTTTTTTTACTACGCTATGTATACTCCCGAGGTGATTTCACGACCTCTTCACGTACCCTTGATTGCCCTATCTGGTGGTAAATATGTCAATGTACCTTCTCTATTAGTCGCACTTTTGTCAGTTATGTATACGACTATAAGAGTACTTAAAAAGTCCAAAGAAATACAACAAACTGGGGATAGGTATGGAATGCTTCATCAAAATTTTAAATATTGTGTCCACGATCTTCTGGATGCTATCACTGCAGAGCTTAAGGTTAAGGGTCAAGGGTATAGCGCGCGAAATTGAGAATCAAAGGAAGGACGTATTCCCGAGTTAGCTAGGAGGCGTGGCCGCCTGTTCCCTTTCTCCAGTGTATGTGTCTAATATGAGGGGAGATAAGTCCAAAAATCCAAATGTAAGGTCAAAAGGTCCAAAGGTAAGGTCCAAAAGTCACCTTAAAAATGAATTTCGCACTTCCAAGCTCCTGACGTTACCTTTAAACTTACAGTAATGACTCAAAGAGCAAATTGAAGAAGAAAGCTTGCGCTTGTGCAACTATTTAGCTTTTTTTTGATATCGTGTTTGGTTGTTAAATTACAGGCATTTATAGAATGTATGATTTTGCATTGCGAGATTTTTTGCACATTAAAAAACTTTTTTTTGAGAAAATCGAAAATAGTTGTCATTCATTAAGGTCTTAACTATCGCCTTCTGAAATATTATATATGTAGTTTGAAACTAGAGTGAGTTATGCGACAAATTGTGAGTCCGTGTTTTACATGGCAAATATGTATGTATAAATGTGTGTATCCAGGCCCCTTATGACTTATTTTTTTGAGAACGCGGTAACCTCAGGGGATGAAAATTCCTGATGATATATTCTCGTAATTCTTCTGCTTTTGTGGTTAAATTCCACATCATAAATCTTTGGCGCGATCGACATATATTGATAAATATTAGCCTTTTTTGGTCAGTCAGTATATAAGTTTATCGCTACAAGATATATTCGATTCCTCTCGCGATATGGACAAACACGAATTTCGAAACAGTCTCGCTGCTAATTGATGCAGAAAAAATCATGATCGACGGTTTCCGCTCCATGAGAACTGTTCCAGCGTTTAAACGCACCGATTCATTAAAATCCACCAAAGTGACGGCCGCTTAATTAGAAAAAAAATCATCTAATTAGCAATTAACGCGCGCCGTATGGTGATCTCGATCTCTTCGTTCAAGGACGATTGACAGATATATATCGACTAATCATTTCCACGTAATCAGATGAGGTTAGAAGTTTGGATGATAGCTGAAGGACTTGATCAGTATGCATAGTCGTTTTTTAGTAGTATTTAGATGGATTATGTTTATGATGAGATCACTTTATAGTGGCATGGAGTTCTCCTAAACAAGCTTCTGTCCTTCGGGGTACCCTGTTTGGTTAGGCAATGTCCACTCTGATTAAAATCTCAGGGTATATAACTTTACATCATCCTCTCATATCAGCACGGGATCCTCAGGGATCGGTGTTGGTCCCGACATAGTTTCAAATTGATTACCGACTTTCTAGCACAATATATATCGTCTAATCATTTTCACGTAATCAGATGAGGTTAGAAGTTTGGATGATAGGTATGCACAGATTTAAACGTTTTTTTCCTAGTATTTAGATGGAATGTTTATGACGAGACTTGACATATCGAAACTGGAAAGCCTTCGATAGAGTGTGGCATGAGGGACTTCTGGTCAAGCTTGCTGCTTATGGATGGACTACCACCTGACCTGCGTCAGTGGCTGAATAGCATTTTGTACGACCGATCCCTGTTTGTTGTAGTCGAAGGCTGTTCATCAGACGTATTTTCCCAGGGATCTGTCCTATCCCTCACACTGTTTCTACTGTACATTAACGAGCTGCTGGAAATAACATCCAATCCAATCTGCAGCATCGCAGATGACAGTACATTGATTTTGTGTATGGAATCAGGCAAGCCACTATCATCCCAGGAGACGGTACGTCGGCGACAGCAGCATGCCTCACAGATCAACATAGATATCAAAATAATTGTCGAGTGGGAATAGTAAATAAAGTACTGTTTAACTTTCCATCATCCTCTCATATCAGCAAGGGAGTTAATGTTGGTCCCGTCATAGTTTCAAATTAATTACCTACTTTCTAGTACAATACTCACTATCAATATATTTTAATTCAACAAAAATTGTCTAGAGAAACGGCTTTTAAATGTGTAATACTGAAACAATCGTATAAAGTAGTTTGATTCTGTTTTTCCAAACATTTTTCAGTTAAATTGGTGCCTACATAAAAAAATTTACTATTTACTAACATATTTCTTCCCTAGACTTATCCAAGAATAGGAATAAGTATACGAAAAATTAAAATTTGGCTAAAATATTCTTGGTATTGGAGTGCTGAAAGCAATCTAATTTGACAGTTTGTCGGTATAAACATTTCAAATTATAGTTTATGGTGAAAGCGCAAACCTGATTATTTCAATTTTTGGTGAAAGTGACTACAATGATTAATTTGACAGTATTTTTTCACCTTATCAGTGTAAATAAGAGAGGACATACATTACGTGAGGCGATTTCTTAAATTGGACTTTCTTCCACCTTAGGTTCCGGCGCTGAGGTCTATGGGCCAAAAACAAAACTCTCCCTCTGTTGGAGCATACACCACGGTATTCCAAGCAGAAATATAAGCGATTTTAACTTGTGCCTCTCGTATAAAAGAAATTCGGGGACCTAGGCGGTGGATTACTATCTGGTCTGACAGCCAGAAGGAATTTAAAGCATTAAGTGCTTGCAGGCTTACATCAAGGCTCGTTCTGCAATGTAGAAAGGTCTTGGATGACATTTCGGCAAGTTATCAGGTTATCACTTATGTGGGTGCCAAGTGTCAAGTCATGCTGGAGTTTGCGGTAATGAAATGGCGGACGCGCTCGTAAGGCGGTGGTCGGAAAATTATATCCTGGGTCCTGAACCATCAGAAGGAAAACTGCATCCTATACAGCCAATTTAATTGCAATCGCAGTAAAATTAGTTATTTTTCAAGCATAAAATTTGGCGAAAGCGTCTACACGATAGCATAAAATTTGGTGAATGTGCAATTGCAAGAATGCGGTTTACATTGTTGTTCTTCGGTTCTTGAGTTAAAATGTCAATAATAATTATATTATCTCAAATAATGGCATCTTCAATCTAAATAACTTATTTTTGCCAACAACAGAAGCATATCAACGATGATAAGCGATGCGAGTGTTCGGTTCAGTGTTTCGAAAAACAGTCTCCTCACTTTTTAAAGTTTACTTTTCCGTTAGTTCCTAAAACAATTATACGTAAGTACCTTCATAACATAACAAATTGTTAATAATATTTTCTGCACGTTTTATCCGTTTCATTACTATGGATAAAACGTGGATCCATCACTTTACACTCGAGATCAAAAGCAATCATGTATATTGACCGAAAAGGAAGAACCGACGCAAAGAAGGCGAAGACCGTTTCCCATATAGGCAAGTTCATGGCATCGGCTTTTTGGGTTGCGCGCCAGAAAATTTCCATTGACTCTCTTGACAAATGAAAAACTTGCTTTATGCAATGTTTGAGCAGACAAATTAAGCAAAAATGGCCGAATTAAGTCTGAAAAGGAAGTGTTATTTCATCAAAATGCTCCAGATCACAAATCCGTTATTGCAATGGCCAAAATTGATTAATTAGTTTGAAAAATGGTACCTCATACACAATATTCGATAGATTAAACCCTCTAGAATTATTTTTTATTCTCGATCTTGGAAGTTGTTGGTTTAGGAGCAAGACAGTTTTTATTATGAAAGAGGGTATCGCTGAAAAAGTATATGGAACTGAGAGGAAATTCAAAAGTAATTTTTTCCAACATTTTTTCATTTCCTCTGTTGGATTGGGTACTTCTTGGACCACCCTGATGGTTGGATTTAATATATTTTATGGAACGACATAGATCGCCATTTAGAGTGGATAACTGGATTCAGAAAGACTCTAGGTGATTCATATATTTATATAATGCATCATCTTGTATCGTTTTCAGGCAATTTTCAACAGAAATCACTAATCTGTCAAAGAATTTTGACCGTAGCGTGATTGAATAGCTGTCCTAATCGATACAATTAGTTGTTGGACTTTAGGCCCTCGTAAAATCCCTACAGCGATATACATTATAACAAATCCGTCGTACCAAGTAACTAAACTAAAATATCGCGAGCTTTTCATCCGATTGAAGTTATTTTCAACAGAATATGATCGTCTGAGAATTTTGATAGTATTGTCCTTAAATCGGTTCTCCTAATTCTAGACATTCATAAACTCAATTTGTTGATCATGCATCCTAACTCTCACATTTTCATACATCCTATACTTCACTCGAATCAAGTAATGATTGAAAAACCGCAATATCATACGTTAAAACTAAATAAACATATCGCATCATATCAAACATCGAAAGCCTATTCAAACTGGCATTCGAGAAAAGAGTAAATGGATAATTAAACATATATACATATAGCATTCATACTGAAAGATACCACACATCAAAATAAATGACTGCAATGCATGAATATATATTTGTATGCTGGCTAATGCCAGTATTATTCAATAATTACAATAATTACTATATTACGCCATTCCTGACACGTAGTAAGGCAAATAACAGCGTACGGTCTCAGCCAAAAGGCTTGAGATTACTAAAATTGCCTCAGGCAATGCTCTTGAATTATATGTGTATATAAATACCATTACAGGGTAGCCTACTTGTAATGGCATAAATAATGTTGAAATAATGACAATTTTCCAATACACTCATACGCAGGCAGCTTAGTTTTCGATATACAGGGTGTTCAATCTTTGAAAAAAATTATATTATATTGAATATTACCTTAAACGTTGCTTAGAAAAATTTTAAGTTTGGTACACAGGATAAGTCAAAGATCCTCCACGATCTAAGAGATATGGCGATAGATTACAAAAATCTATATGGCTACACAATTACCCTTTTTTTAAACTCCTGCGCCGCTGAATTTGTTGCAACTAACAATTACTACGTTTCCACGGGCTTTCAAAACTGTTTTCAAAACTTTTGTGATTTTGGATTGCCGGTGTTTCCACGATATGTTTCGAAACGATTTTCGAAACGCATCCAAAACGTTTTCAACTGACACTCTTGACAAATGTCAACCTGTTTTGTTGTTGACCATAAATCTTTAGTTTCGAATTCGAATAAACTTCAATAAACTAACGATAGCGACACTAGACAGCTACACACTGTGCATAGTTCATTTCAAAACGTTTTGAAAGTGACAGCTGGTGTTTCCAGGCATTTGGATTTCGATACGATCCCAAAAAATAGCGAATCGACCTTGAACAGGAAACGTTTTGAAAATGCATCCAATTGAACGTTTCCACGATATATCTGAAACCTCAAAACGGTTTGAAATCGTTTCAAAATCCCGTGGAAACGTAGTAAATAATATTCTTAGATGATCCATGCCTTTCAAAACCAAGTAGTATTCTTGTGTTTTTTTTACGATGAACCTTTTTCGAGATATTTGCCGATTTCCTCGGGTACTGTTAGTAATCGTTAAGAATAACAAGGCATATAAATTTAAATAAAAATAAGTTTTAATGTGAGTTTCTAGAATTCAATTACTGTGGAAGTACATACGGGCCACAGAGGTTCCATTCATGCTGATACTTCCGTAGTCTAATTTGATGGGGATTTTTATGGGCCCATAGACATGTTGATTATAGAAATTTGCAGTCCTAGGTTGGGTAAAACATGATTTGTCGGTTCACAGAACATTTTTTTAAGAAATCGTGATCTAAAGAATAATATCTTCTGTCCTTCGTCTACAGTTGTAAACCGTGGATGCTTTGCAAATGAAAAGTATATCGGCTAATACTCTTAAGATAGCGGTTTTAGAGGTTGAGGTGGATCCGGTTACTCTTCTTTGACTTGTCCTTGAATCCCCATCAAATCCACGCACTATATGCGATTGTTTCTTCTTACGGTGTTAATATTGTAATGATTAGGATTTATAAGGATGGCGCTCCAACCCTGATAACGAACTGATTGTGCACATTTGAGAAATGATTAGATGTAACTTTCATGTTAGGAAATCGTCTGTGATATTCTCGAACTCGTTTTGCTGATTTTTCATCACAAAATCCATAAATAAAATGTAATGTCAGCATTCATTCATACATTTATTTGTACTGTACAATACAAATATTGCCACCTCGAAGGCTATGCCTTGTGTGAGGTATTGGTATTGAAATATCCACTAAAATTTTGCCTAACCTAAATTTCGCTGTTGTCTCTCTTTGGACTGTTATATTTGTTCGCTTTTCAATGATTTGTTGATCCTTCTTCTCCTTGGTCTTCTATGGATCCATTCTCAGTAGCAGTAGGACATTCTCTTCTATAATTTTTTTGATGATTTCGTAACTTGAACGTAAAATTTTGATATTCTTAATTAGAAAATTGGAAAGGCCAAGCAAGTTAAAAAAGTGGGAAAGAATTTACTCGAGTAACTTCAAACGGCGCTCTCACTGTGGAATTTTTTGGTATAAAAATTTAATTTTTAATTTTGATCTTAAAAAAAAGAAAAAAAGTTGAGGACCGCGGTGAGATTCGAACCCACGCCCTTTCGGACTGGTGCCTAGCGCCTTAATCCCTCGGCCACGCTGCCTGTGCTTCAGGAATATCAATACACCGTACATAATACGTCGTCAGTTACCTATCGTGACTTAATGGACTAGTATCATGATTTTTTTTTATGGTTGCATATGACAGAGTACGTCATAAAAATCATCCTGTTTTTTTCCCCGATTTTTTTGGACACGGGAAAGCCAAGAAAATAAGGAAAATATTTGAATTTTCCTAGGGCCGTGACGTCACGGCCCTATAGGCGAACAGCCAATCAAAAGACAGATATGTGTGCTGTGTTGCCGCATTCTGACGGCGCGCGAAATGCCGGAGCTGTACGCGGGCTGGCTCATCTATCTTGTCTTCTGTTCCCGTCTGATATGTTTTGTGGTTTTAATGTCCCGTGATCCGAAATTCCAGGGCTGTTCCAAATTACGGTTCTATCACCGTCCTAGAACGGTTTTCATCGTGCCCCGCCCATTTTGTGATTCTAGAATCGATGATTGGTCGGTACGCTGGTGGACCAACCAATCACCGTTTTTAGAACTGTAAAATGGGCGGGGTTTGATGAAAACAGTTCTAGGACGGTGATAGAACCATAACTTGGAACAACTCTTCCGAAAGCTAAGTTAAGGTTCGATCCGTCAATCCTGTCAATCAATCGTCATTCGGTCATTGTCACCTGATTGTCACTTCCAAATTCCATTGGGCTTTGGCTGTAATTTCCAACAATCTTAAAGTTATTATTAAGTTATTATTATTATTTGTTTGCGCTTATTTGTACAGGATATCCTTTTATTCCATTTTACTGGGTTTCAAGTTATTTTATCATAACATAACCAACAAGTATGAGTAAAATCGATAGTGGATTCTCAAAAGCCGATTCAGATAACCTGCCTAAAGTTGATATGGCTATGGTGAACGACTTTTATGTGGATAATATGCAGTTCTTCAATACGGAGATGAGAAATGTGAAAGCTAAGAAGTGAGTTTCAATATATTTATAACAGTTGGGATAGCAAATAACATGTTTATGTGAAATGTAAATGTTTTGCGAGTCGGAGCTGTTCTTGGCAACAATGCACTGCTGATAATTCGCGCGGTTGGCAGTGATTGGCTGAATTTGAATTCCGTTCTTTAAACTTTAGAATGGAATTACTAAAAAACAAAATGATGTAGAAAGTAACGAAATGCAGCAGAACGTTTATTTTTGTATGCACTAAGCGGTCATAATAATTAAATCATTGTTCTTAACCTCGTGATACTAGTCCATTCATTTTTTAAACCGGAAGCGATATTGACAAAACCGGATTTTTCCCGGACTAGCTTTTTAAAGTTGATTCCGAAATTGTATTTAGTTTTTCTCTAGCACCTGTGGTTTTGGCTATCTTTTGTATACGGACAGATGGACGGACAGATAACAGAGGCCCTGAATAAGCTTTCTTCAGTGACTTCAGTGAGTCAGTGAGAGCTAAAAATGATATACAGACTTGCTTTAAACTGGTGATGCTTCAGAAATATTAAAACGTCAAAATAAATTAGTATACTTCCAGATTATTTGCTGTCACTGCTGTCAGTAGTACTACATATGGTCCAACATAACCGAAGAAAATTGTAAATTTCTCGAAAACGGTTCGCTGTACGCAAAAAATACGAGAGAACTTTTTTATTTGATAAAGCATCAAGAACTGAACTTGAAATTTTTTTCAGCAGCCATTTAGGAAATATTCAAAATAATATAGATTTTTGTTAAAACTTGAATACCCTGTATATCGAAAGCCAAGCTTTCTCGGATATTTTTTCCTGTCGCAAAGGCTGAAAGCCATGGCGTTGTAGAAGCGCTGCGAGAGGATAAGTGTCGTTAGATTTGAAACGCTGCAGGTTGTAGCCACCGGAAAACAAACTCCCCAGCAGCTTATTCCACAGCGTCGAAGTTCTCCAAAAAGAGGAATGCTGGAGGAGACTGGTTCGGGCAGTAGGGACCTCGACCAGGTAAAGATAAGCTCACAGAGCCTTTCTAGTGTTCCTCATTCGGACGGCCCTTGGTATTATTATCTGGGAGAGCTCACTCGAACACCTTCCATGATAAAATCTGTGAAACTGGGACAGGCCGACCACCTTTCTTCGATGTTCCAGGCTGTGGAGGTCTTTTGTGAGGTTATGCTTATCGGTTAGTCTAATTACTCTCTTCTGTACAGTGGCCAGAAGCTTTAGAGAATGCTTCGGAGCGCATCCCCACTCATGGGAGCAATACTCCAACAATGGTCGAATTTGTGCCTTGCAGAGCAGCAGTAGTTGCTCTGGTTTATACTACAGCTTCTTACAGCGGAACAAAACTCCAAGCTTCTGGGATGCCGTCTTAGCAATACTAATGACGTTGTCATGCCAGGACATGTTATTATGGATGTTAATTCCTAAAAGCTTAACAGAAGGTTACTCGACTATACAGGGTGTTCAAAAAAGATGCGGCAATATTCAAGGGGGTGACTCCTCAAGTCATTCCATGAAAAAAAGTTCGTATAAACATATGTCCAAAAATGTATGGTTTCTAAGATGCAGGATGTTAATTTTTTTTAAATAACTTTTTTTTTTAAATAATTTTATCATCTTCTAACCGATTCTGTTGATATTCAGTAGCATTGTTTTTAGTAGTAAGGGGGTGATTTGCCCTAACTAGACAAAAAAATTACGTCCAGTGGCGTTAGAGGTGGCAATTTAATAACAATTATAAGCGGAAAAATGTACGCCACTGACACATTTAATGTTAATATTTCTTTGAGGTAAACCAACTACAACTACAACTTTTCTGTCTCCTGAATTTTTCTCGTATCTTGCTTTGTTTGCGGAATAAAAAATTAAAACTATTCTATTGCATATCCATTTATCATAAGAAAAGTTACAACAACTGTTGGAAGTGACCTCCCCCAGCTCGGATGCAGGAATCCAGTCCTCTCCTCATTGATTGGCGAACTCTCTCAAAAATACCGGGGTCATTTCTAATTGAGTTACAGCCAGCAATGATTCGATTTCTCAGGTCTTCCACATTTTCCACAGGAGTAGCGTACACTATTGACTTCAGGTGGCCCCACAGAAAAAAAATCCAGGGGGTTTAAGTCCGGGGATCGTGCAGGTGAGGTGAGTGAGGTCCATCTCGGCCAATTCAGCGGTTCCCGTAGGTTTGAGTTAAAAACTCACGAGCAACCCGACTAAAATGCGCTGGTGCGCCATCGTGCATAAACCACATTGCATGTCTTAGTGCCAAAGGTACGTTCTCCAGGAATTCAGGGAGAGTATGTTCCAAAAAGTGACGATATAAAAAAAATTAACATCCTGTATCTTAGAAACCATAAATTTTTGGACATATGTTTATATGAACTTTTTTTTCATGGAATGACCTGAGGAGTCACCCCCTTGAATATTGCCGCATCTTTTTTAAACACCCTGTATAAGTATATATAGAAGTTATAACTATTTTAACGTTTATCTAAGATTTCTTGAAATTATGCCATGATAATGTAGAGCACCCTGTATACATTAGGAAGCAGTCATGCTCTTGAATTATATAAATAAAAACCTATATTATGCACTGAGAACAGGATGACTTTTTTGCTTACGCCGATACCAGAATACGTGTATTGTTCCAATACAATAGCGATTAATTGTTTTAATTAAAAAGTAACAGTCAATTTGTTTATATATGTATACCGGTTTTTTCAGCTTTAAATGCGAACGAATCTGCATATTGTTGTACGCGTAAAAAACGGACAGTTATACGAGATAAAAAAAGTATCAGCGTTATTCGGAATGTGTTGGCAAAAACTTATTTTGCATAAGATTTTGGATCTTGTTGCATTCACAAATTGTAGCTAAAAGGCGTGGGTAACAGGATATAGTTGTCTGTATTTATTATATTATGCAGATATAAATAATGATCTAGCTATATTTATAATGATTTAGAATATAGATTGATACTTAAGATTTGACCTGTTTAGGGTTTTTAAGTAGTTATATGAATTATGTACTTGATGTTAAACATAAGGAAACATTTTATGACATAAGGTCCATCGTTTTTTTTAGAATCTTAGAATCACGCTACTTGGATGAGGCAGTACCGTATTTTGTATATGGCACAAATCAAAACTCTTCAAAAACTATATATTGGATTTTGTAGATATCAAGTATCAGCTGCTCTCTGGTCCTATTTTATTCTTACCGAATCTCAAAAAAATATACATATTCAGCTTGTTTTTTCTGATGGATCAATATATGTATACAGGATCCCATAAAATTCATAATATGCAGAAGTCATAGAGGACACCTCAATAAATGTTTTTATTAATAAACATGGAACTACAGTACCCGTTGCAAAACCAACAATCAGTTTGTTCAGTTAGTTTGATTAGTTGGCATGTGAAACACATTTGGCTTGTATAATCGTAAAATCAAAACCACGGAAACGGTTATTATTTTTGGTGATTAAATATTCACTTTGTATAATAAAAATAATCATATATATTTATATTATTTCTAAAAATGAGGAATAGATATTCTCTGTCATTAAAGCTTGAAACAAGAATGCCTGTATTGAGCATTGAAGTTTCTTTTGTTTTTGATGGTGCTATGCCATTACAAATCCTCTATTATTTTGCGGATATGTTTCCTTTTTTGACTTTTTTTGGAATCATCAGGTCAATATATTTCTTAAATACTTACCGCTAATATTTTCTCGAAATTCAAATCAGACGTTTTATGTCAAGCGTGTTTTATTGTTACCTACATTATGGATAGTTTTATCAAAATTTTATATTTCCTTATATATTTGTTTTTGACTTACATCAGCAGTATTTTAGAACGCCTATTTCAGTTTATGAATATTTGAGTGTAATTTCTGCCGACAAATAAAACCACCAATTTTTTTATATTCACAGTTTACTAACGTTTTGGAACATGTGAATTTATTGACTCCTTTTTGAAAAGGATAAAGTGTACCATACTTCTCGGAATATTTCTTATACTATTTATACAGAAATCTGAGGATAAAAAAAAAGATGAGGAAGATGAAGAAGAAGAAGTATGATACTCGGTATGATGCTTCTCAGAACTTTTATCATTATTTTAAGGCCTTGTTTTTGTTCTAATATAACGCTTGAAGCAATCGTAGTAGATTTGACAGTTTGACGCTCTTAGAAAAAGACAGTTCGACATCTGACGACAGTTTTGGATTTCTGACCTCTGACTTTCCATTTGAGATTTTATGAGTATTTGCATGAGGTTACCAAACTGATAATGATCTTCAAGGGTTCTCGGTTAAGCCAGTTAACCTTACACCACCACATTATTACGCGACTCAAACAAAGGTGGACTTGCATGTTTTTGTTAATGAGACGTACATTCATCCTTTTTCACAGTACTCTTGTAATAAGTTTAGTATACCATATACATATATGCTTCACGTTAATATTTTAGAAACTATACGTAGATGAGCTTTGTTGAGCTTCTGGAGACTCTTTATCAGTATATTGCATGAGAATGATTGAGCACTTTTAAAGGTACCCCTCAACTATAGTGCTTATATGTTCTTCAACAAGCATCAAGATTGGACAACTGCGACAGTAGATTCGGTGACTAATATCCAGCTCATGCATTGCAGTTTAACTTTGGCTATGCTTTTTGAAAAAGCGTTGATGATAATGGATTTCAGTACGTTCATTATTATATTCATACTAAATCTTTATTACCTAGTTCTCATGCAACCTGGGATGACGTAGTCATTATTACAGTTTCAAGTATGATTATGCTTTTAGAAAATGGTGAAGTCTATCACAATCTCGGCATTTTGTTTTTATATTCTTATTAAGGCTTAGTTAACTAGTTCTCATGTCTTAGAAAAGACGTCGACATCTGACTATGGTTTTGGAAAACGGTGAAACATAACATATCTCTCAGAATTTTCAGTATTCTTTTCTAGTTATTTTGTTTTGTATTAGGTACTTCTCATGTAAAATGGGAAGGTAGGTATATCGAATTTGGTAGCGGGACACCTGACAATATTTTTAGAAATAGATGTAGTGTAGATATTATCCTTCCAAGCATTTTCATTATTATTTTAAGGCACTATATTAGCTAGTTCTCATATAATATAGGAAGCGGCAGTTTAGTCATCTCTGACCAGCTTATTTGAAAATGGTGAAGTCTATCGCAATTTTCAACATGTTCATTACTACATTCATACTACTAATTTGTACTAGCTAGTTTTCATGTAACATGGAAAGTTATCAATTGACAGCTGACACAATCTGGGAAGCATTCGTAGTAATTTTGACATTTCAACATCTGACGATGGTTTCGGAAAGGGTGCACATTATAGGATATTCATTATTTTCAGAGTTACTCATATTACGGTTTGTATTAGCTAGTTCTCAGATAAGCTGCAAATTCTCAAGTAACCTGGGAGTTATTGTAGTCAATTGGACGACTCACAATCCTTTTTGAAAAAGATAAAGTGCACCATATTTCTGAAATATTCATTCTTATATTCATATTAAGGCTTTGTAATAGCTAGTTCTCAGGTAACACATGAAGTTATCATAGCGAATTTGTTATAGCTAGTTTTCGTGTAATTTGAGAATTACTAAAAAACATGGGAAGTTATAATAGTCAATTTGATAGTTTGATGCCTGACAATGCTTTAGAAAAGGGTGAAGCTGATTAACAGAATGTTCATTATCATCATCATCCATTTTGCATATTAAGATTTGTATTAGCTAGTTCTTATCTAATCTATCAGTCAATTTTGCAGTTGTCTGTCATGTTTTTAGAAAAAAGGTCAAGAATATCATACTTCACAACATTTCATAACTATTTTGAGGCTTTGTAATTCTTTGTATTAGCTAGTTCTCATATAATCTGGAAAGCACTTATTGCAAATTTGACAGCTTGATGTCTGACGAAACTTTATGAAAAATTGGAAGCACGTGTTTTACTTGTGAAGCTCTGTCTTGCACAAAATATAACAATTTCGCACTTTGTAAATATTTTATCATACTTCGCAGCATTTCATTACTATTTTAAGGCTTTTAACCATATAATCTGGAAAGCACTTATTGCAAATTTGACAGCTTGATGTCTGACGAAACTTTATGAAAAATTGGAAGCACGTGTTTTACTTGTGAAGCTCTGTCTTGCACAAAATATAACAATTTCGCACTTTGTAAATATTTTATCATACTTCGCAGCATTTCATTACTATTTTAAGGCTTTTAACCATATAATCTGGAAAGCACTTATTGCAAATTTGACAGCTTGATGTCTGACGAAACTTTATGAAAAATTGGAAGCACGTGTTTTACTTGTGAAGCTCTGTCTTGCACAAAATATAACAATTTCGCACTTTGTAAATATTTTATCATACTTCGCAGCATTTCATTACTATTTTAAGGCTTTTAACTAGCTAGTTCTCATATAATCTGGGAAGCACTTATAGCAAATTTGACAGATTGACGTCTGACGAAACTTTATGAAAAATCCGAAGCACGTGTTTCGCTTGTGAAGCTCCGTCCCGCAAAAACATATCAATTTCGCACTTTATAAACATTTTATCACACTTCGCAACATTTCATTACTATTTTAAGGCTTTTAACCAGCTAGTTCTCATATAATCTGGAAAGCACTTATTGCAAATTTGACAGCTTGATGTCTGACGAAACTTTATGAAAAATTGGAAGCACGTTTTTCCCCTGTGAAGCTCTGTCTTGCACAAAACATCAATTTCGCACTTTATGAATATTTTATAATACTTCGCAGCATTTCATTTCTATTTTAAGGCTTTTAACTAGCTAGTTCTCATATAACCTGGGAAGCACTTATAGCAAATTTGACAGCTTGACGTCTGACGAAATTTTATGAAAAATCTGAAGCACGTGTTTCGCTTATGAAGCTCTGTCCCGCAAAAAACATATTAAATTCGCACTTTATAAATATTTCATTACTATTTTAAGGCTTTTAACTAGCTAGTTCTCATATAATCTGGGAAGCACTCATAGCAAATTTGACAGCTTGATGTCTGACGAAACTTTACGAAAAATCGGAAGCACGTGTTTCGCTTGTGAAGCTCCGTCTCGCAAAAAACATATCAATTTCGCACTTTATAAGTATTTTATCAAACAAAAGCAACTACAAACTATAAAAATTAAAAAAAAAACAACTTACAAGGAACATTCCTTCAGACACGAAAAACAAACCCCGCGAACTCACAACCGCGACAGCAACACAAATCAATCCTTCTATCGATCATCACAAACAGGGTACATCACAACCGCTGCACAGAACAAACGTCAAAAAACCCGGCAACAGCAACGCCACCCTGGACGGTCACCCACCCGCGAGCCGCGTGTAGTAGGCTGCGAAACAAACGACTGCCGTCTCTGTCTGTTGTTTGTTGCGCGCTGCAAAGCCGGCTTGATACTGAGCGCGAGTGGCGCTCGCACTGACGCGCTGAGCCGCTTCGCGACGTTGCCGGTTGGTGCCGTTTGGGGGGGAGGGACCGTCGCGTTTCGGGGGTGGGGGGCTGGGGTGGCGATGGCGAGGCATTGGTGGTGCGCTCGGCTTTTGTTTATTGTTGTGTCTGTCGCGGCGGCGTCAGTTTGCTGATACAATTAGAACACCACTTGCTACGAGAGGTGCACGCATGGCTGACACTGGGTGACGGACGATGAGTGCGTTGCTGTGGCCTGTGAGGATTTGGTTTGCCGATGCGGTGTGAATTAGCACCTTATGTTTATTTGCATGTCTATAAACAGAAACAAAAATATATAGCTGATATACAGGGTGGTCCAATAAGCGCGCGGTGCTTCCTAGCGGCAATACCGTTTAAATTATACGAAAATGTTTTAAATAAAAAAAGTTTCTTTTCAAATGCTCTACACTATATTCTGGGTCCAGTGCTGTTCTGTTTGTATGTCAACACCTTTGAGCAATCGTATCCTAGGGCGCACTTTTCATTATATGCTGACGATACATCAATAATAGTGTCTGCAAAGGATCACATGACCTTGAGAGAGTACTGTGATTCTTTGCTTTACAATATTGATATCTGGTTCAAAGATAACCAGCTACATTTGAACGGCGAGAAAACTTCAATTATTAGATTCCGTAATGCACAGAAGTCACTTACACCACTAGACCTGACATTAGACAACTCGCCTCTGCAAACTAACGCGAACACTAAGTTCTTAGGATTGTACTTGGACGAGTGCCTTAATTTTAAAAATCACTGTGAATACCTATCCAATAAATTGAATTCGCAGTCCTATATGATCAAAAACCTACGTGCAATTTTTACGGAAAGATAGTTATTGATGTTTTATTACGCTCAAATTGAGTCGCGCTTACGTTATGCGCTGTGTTTTTGGGGATCGTCGGTAAATGCTCAAAAAGTATTTTTGAGCCAAAAAAGATGATACGATGCATGGTGGGTGTTAACAGCAGACACAGCTGCAGAGAGCTATTTAATCAACTGAAAATATTGACACTACCCTCCCTGTTTCTTTACGAAACGGCTATATATACTTATCAAAATGAAGATAAATTTCAGCTTAATAATTCTGTACATATTATGTTTGATACACGACAGCAATCCGATTTTCACATTCCTTTTGTCAAATATCAGATAGGAAGTAGATCTCCGGATGTTTTAGGTCCAAAAATTTTTAACAAATTCCCAGATAACATTAAGAAGGTTACGTGTTTCAAACAATTTAAAACCGAGTTGAAAAAATATCTAACGCAACAGTGCTTTTACGCCATTAAAGATTTTATTCTCATTTCAATCTTTACTTTGTTTTTCTTAACTATTAGTGTGGTTTGTTTCATATAATGCTTGTACTATTGTATATGTACTTATGTAATGTGTATATGTAGGTGTATGTGTTTTTGTATAACTATTATTTATCATATACTCCTTTTTTTTTTTACTTCTGTGTCATCGGCATCGACTACTTTGGTCATTAGCCTCGTGTTCTGTGTAGGCTTTGTTACTGTTTCCCGGCGCCACTTAGGAACAGCACTGTTAATTAGAAGCCAACAGTGAATGCTCAGGTGGGGATTCTCGATGAGCTGTTTTTTTTATGGATATTTATTTTTGGTTGAAAAAACCAGAAATAAATTTCCGCCTCTAACGAGAATCGAACCCGGGACCTTCCGGTCACGAGCCCTCGACCCTAACCACTGGGCCAACCCACCCCCCCTCATATACTCCTTATGGATGTATATATTTGTAACTACATGTTGTACATTTTGACGAATCCTATACATAATTTTGTATGTCAATTGGATAATAAAGGAAAATGAAATGAATGAAACTCAGAAAATAATTTCAAAGATGGCGGACTTTCCTGCCAATTGTTTCGTCTGCGAGCCACGCCACCTACGATTTTTCCAATTCCTACGCCATAATTGCAAAACCGTAAATATCTTGAAAACCATCAAAGGTAGAACCACATGTGCCTATGTAGATACAAGTGAAAGAGAATCTAATTTCGCGTCCACCGATGTGAAACTTATGATACCATCCCATTTGAAAAATAAAAGTTTTTATCGTTTTTAACTTCTCAAATTTGAAAATTGCTAGTCTATTGATTTAATATTCTTTTGAAACAACGATCTTACTGAAACTCAAACGCGTTCCTTACTTGTTTCAAAACCGAGAACCGCATCTTTCTATCGCATTTAGTTTCCGAGATATTAACGTTTCTTGTAAAGTACTTCAAACGTCAAATTTTGTCAAAATTGCTGAATAACTCCGAAAATAGGCTCCGCAGACGTAAATAATGGTTAACAAACTGGACCTAAAAATCGAAGCTGAATTCAAAAACGTAATAATATATAGGGTGTCCTTTTAAAATAAGGAAATTGATACCTACTTCCGGTATATCCGGAAGTCCGCCCTCTTTGAAATTATTTTCTGAATGTAGAGCATTTGAAAAGAAACGTTTTTTATTCAAAACATTTTCGACTAATTTAAACGGTATGGCCGCTAGAGAGCACCACGCGCTTATTGGACCACCCTGTATATACGTATATAATGTATAAAAGCTGTCTAATATCCTATTTCCCATAATAGGTGGTATTCAGTTGTTTTTGTTTCAGAGAACAAAATAATGAGTAATCAAAAACACTTTATTTTTTTAATTAGCAATATACCTTTTCATTAGACTTATTTATTAGATATTTTTTTTCTCTTTTCAATGACATAGCATGTTCGGACCCAAATACAAGAAAATGTTTCAAAAAAATTAAAAACGTTGTGAAGTTTATTGCATCAATAGCGTTAATCTAGATATCTGAGATCTGTTAGTAGACCAGTAAATGTGACAGAAACTTATGCCATTGTCTGACATTGTTACTAAGTTGGTCATCAAAAATTAGCAATGGTTCATTTAACACAATCTGAATGCATTTTTTTTATGGTCGTCCTCCCGCAAAGGCTGAAAGCCTATGGCGCTGTAGAAGCGCTGCGAGAGGATAGGTGTCGGTTCACGTTAGATTTGAAACGCTGCAGGTTGTAGCCATCTGAAAACAAATTCCTCGGCAGCTGATTTCACAGCGTCGAAGTTCGCCAAACGAAGGAATGCTGGAGAAGAGTAAGGACCTCGACCTGGTAAGGATGAGGTCGCAGAGCTTCTCTAGTGTTTCTGGTTCGGACGGCCTGTGGTGTTATTATCTGGGAGAGCTCACTCGAACACCTTCCGTGATAGAATCTGTAAAACAGGGATAGGTCAGCCACCCTCCTTCGATGTTCCAGGCTGTGGAGGTTCTTTGTGAGGTTAGGCGTATCGATTAATCTAATTGCTCTTTTCTGGATAGTGTCCAGAAGCTTTAGAGGGTGTTTGGGAGCGCATCCCCACACATGGGAGCAATACTCCAGCGATGGTCGGATCTGTGCCTTGTAGAGCAGCAGCAGTTGCTCTGGTGTATACAACTTCCTACAGCGGAACAAAACTCCAAGCTTCTGGGATGCCGTTTTAGCAATACTGACGACGTGGTCGTGCCAGGACATGTTATTGTTGATGTTGATTCCCAAGAGCTTGACGGCAGGTGATTCGACTATGGGGTAACCCTCCATTTCCACGGTTGGTAAGCCATCGTGAGACTTCTTTGTAAGTGTTGTACGTAGAACTGTACTTTATTTGCTCATCCCCACTCGACAATTGTTTTGATATCTGCGTTGATCTGTGAGGCATGCTGCTGTCGCCGACGTACCGTCTCCTGGGATGATAGTGGCTTGCCTGGTTCCATGCACGACACTAATGTACTGTCATCTGCGAAGCTGTAGATTAGATTGGATGTTATTTCCAGCAGCTCGTTGATGTACAGCAGAAACAGTGTAGGGGATAGGACAGATCCCTGAGGAACACCGGCGTTTATTGAAAATACGTCTGATATTTTGACTATAATCGGTTATGAGATGGGAAACGAGCACAAGTAGAAGCATGCGAAATTTTCCATGAGTGTCATCCAAATCGAAAAAACCCACGACCTAGTCAGTGGTTAGCAAGCCTTTGAAATTGTTTAGGGACACAGGATCTTAAGAACGGTTAGATTCATACCAGATTAATGTTATAATAAATGATAATGATAAAAAAAATCAGAGATGTTTAAGGCATAGGTTCATTAGTAAAATATCTTCGAAATGGGCTTATCTTTACCCCCACGAAGTTTGGCCAACCCTATGCTAAAAACCCTGTAAAAACTGATCTGGATCTTTGATTAGTGATTAATGCAGGTGATTCTATTTTCTTGCGAGTAGACTGCGTGTAACCACGCCCCGTCTTAGTATTAGATAAAATATATTCAATGGAAGATGAGCCTATGTACACAGTATGTTAGTCACTATGACTGACGACTCTAACGCAAAAGTTGCCTTGGCATATTATTTATGCTTAATTTGTGGTTTACCGTTCGTTTTTCCATTCACTGATAGAAGGGTTTGCTCCTAGTGATTCATTATTTCACTTAGTTTGTCTAATTTAATTTTAATAGTTGAAAAAAATATGGCGAAGTAGTACAAGAAATACAAGTAAGTGAGTTTTTTTAAATATTATATTAATGATATTGTGTTTGTATAGAAAAGTCTTGTTCTATGTTGAGGTAATCTGAAAATTTTATCATACATATAAAGTAAAACTGACAATTTTACCACATTTCTCTCTTACAGGTATCATATTTCTGACCTAGAAATAATAATGCATCCTGGTTCAGAAAATGAAGTTCTCGATGAAGCAATAGACTCTAACACCGATCTTTATGAATAACTTTTGTATTTGTAATGTATTTTGTATGTCATATTATAAAATAAAAATACATTGAAGTATATTACAGGTTTTTATTGCCCTTTTGAAATCCAAAGAAGAAAATGCATTTTTAAAAAAACAAAATCTTGGAAAGTAGACCACTAAGCTAGCTTTTACTTAAAGTCACGCATTCTAAATGCAATAAAATAGTAAATTATAACAAATTAAATGTTTATTCGAAAAGGTCATATTTCTAGACAGAAATATAAACTTTGAAAGCGTTTTTCTCAAAAACTGAAAAATGTGTCTTGGACACTTTTTACATTGGACCCATCATTCAGGCAATACTCGTACTACACAACTTCACTGATCATCCTCAATTACTGGTCACCTGCACTAGCACTAATCGAAGTGAATCTAGCCCTTAATACAAAGTTTATGAAACAAACACAAATATAACCTTGCTGTTCCCCCGAAGCATGTTTCTTTTATTGAGTCATATAGCTGTCTCTACCGCCATCAGGTTAAAGTTTTACAGTATGCATCTAGATAAGCCTTATACAGGGTTATTCACGTTATTCGACACGGAGCATTATGGCTAAAGTATTCGATAAAAAAGAAAATAATAATTTGGGATGGATAGAGATCCATAAAGGCTACATTTTAAAAATATTTTCATGTTATACAGGGTGTCCCAAAAACACGAAATGTATCAAAGTTATGTTTTTTTAAATGGAACACCCCGTATATTATTGCATATTCAGATTCCTTGGTGAATTCTAGTGTGACTTTGTGTATCATACATGGGGCCTAAAGCGAATCGTTTAGGTGTAAATCACCATTTTCGGTATAAGTAGATATCAGGAAAAAATTGAATATCGCAGAGATTATAAAATATGGAAGGCTGTGACTTTGCCGTATTACTTAGTATAAATATGCTTCATCTTTGATGAGACTGTCAAATTAAAATTACGTTTGTGCTTGGAGAAATCGGTCGATGAATTAAGGAAACTTCGATCAGCGATAACTTGATTTTTTCAAATGGGAATGCCTAATTTTTTTTATACGGTTAAACGTAGAATTTGATAACCTTTCTAATGATATAAGGTTGTGGATATCAATCTCTGGTAGTTTTCATTTAATTTTAAATTTTCAAACAGATCGGCGTTTTTCAATTTGCCTACCTATAAGCAACGAAGCAGGCCATGAAATATAAACAAAAACCTGTTCAGGTAGAGGAAAACAACTAACTTAGCTGAAAAATAAACACGAGCTAGACTAAAGGGACAAGATTATAAAAATTACTCACAACAAACAAAGTCTAACCAGAAACAACGGCGGTAACGTATCTTTGGTCAAAGAGAAGCTGAAGTATGGCAGAAATGGATTTTTTCACGGCCTACTAGCTACTGCAATGTACTAGAGATTGGCAATTTCCAAAATCATTAAAAATTTTAAAATAAAATAAAAACTACTAGAGAATGTTGTAAGCAGTTTATTATTTTCATAATAAAATTTCACATTTAATGATATGAAAAAAGTATGCAATTCTATCAAAACTCAAGTCAACTGGAGTTCTGGAAATTCTTCAGTACCTATTAGCAAGGTCACAGAAAATGAAGAATTAATTAAAATTTGTTCAAATTATAAAACATAACTTAAATGGCAGAAAATTTAAATCTGATTTGTCAGTATTCCTTTTTTGCAATATTGCTAATAGATATTGAAAAATAGAAGGGCTCCAGTCAAAGGTATCGACTTCGATGCAAATTAGTACTTCTTTACACCATTACATATGATTGATGGTTGCGTGCTGGAGCAACAATCGCTGGTTGTTTCTGTTTCATATCAGGGTTTTTAATTGTTTTGGAAATTTTTAACCTCTAGTAAATTGCGGTAGCCTGTAGACTGTAAAAAATATCTATTACTGCCATACTCCAGCTTCTCTTTGACCTTAGAGATGTTATCGAAGTTGTTTCTGGGAGAGTTGATTTGTTGTAAGGAATTTTTATAATCTTGTCCCTTTAGCCTAGTTCGTGCGTATTTTTCAGCTAAGTTAGTTGTTTTCTTCTACTTGAACAGGTTTTTGTTTATATTTCATGGCCTGCTACGTTGCTTATAGGTAGGAAAATTTAAAATGGCCGATTTGTTTGAAAATTTAAAATTAAATGAAAACTACCAGAGATTGATATTCACAACCTTATATCATTAGAAAGGCTATCAGATTCTACGTTTAACCGTATGAAAAAAATTAGCCATTCCCATTTGAAAAAATCAAGTTATCGCTGATCGAAGTTTCCTTAATTCATCGACCGATTTCTCCAAGCATAAACGTAATTTAAATTTGACAGTCTCATCAAAGCTGACGCATTTTATGCTTAGTAATACGGCAAAGTCACAGCCTTCCATATTTTATAATCTCTGCGATATTCAATTCTTTCCTGATATCTACTTATACTGAAAATGGTGATTTACACCTAAACGGTTCGCTTTAGGTCCAATGTATGATACACAAAGTCACACTAGAATTCACCAAGGAATCTGAATATGCAATAATATACGGGGTGTTCCATTTAAAAAAACATAACTTTGATACATTTCGTGTTTTTGGGACACCCTGTATAACATGAAAATATTTTTAAAATGTAGCCTTTATGGGTCTCTATCCATCCCAAATTATTATTTTCTTTTTTACCAAATACTTTAGCCATAATGCTCCGTGTCGAATAACGTGAATAACCCTGTATAATATTAACAAGCCAATAAATGTGAACATAACCCGTATAATGAGACCCGTAAACGTCGCGAATTTTTTTCATTTTTAATTTTCGTGAAATATCTAGGAAGCGGATCGTCGGAAAAATGTCAGATAACTGTTCAGCGCGTTTTGCGTTCCAGCTCCATAAAGATGGCGTTTTTATTCCGTAAATACCGGCAAAGGAAGTCACATTAATTTGTTTTAACAAGCGTCGTACGGCCGGCAACAGAAATTGTACACAAAAGGCGGGCAAAGAACTGGTTGAAATGCTGTGGGTGTTAAAAAGCTGTTCGAGTTCTCGGAAACAAATAACTCTCATGCTAGACTTTTTTTGTTCAGATAAGCAGGTGATGTTTTTTCTAAGTGCATGTCTAGTAGGAGCAACGTTTACGTAAAATGAATTAAGAATAATCCGTGTACCGTGTACCATAAGGAAACTTCGAGAGGTGAAAGCATAAAAGATTATACACGATCTGAAGTGCGAAATCTCCAATGCAACGATCAGAGGGCAAAGCTATCAGTAAAAAATGTGGACGTTGAATGAGGTACACCTCGTTCTAGGAATTTCCCCGACTCAACTGGTTGTTGTTCATCCCCTGTCCTTGTTTCACCATAACCTTGTGATACTATGCCTCGGAAACTTGAAATGTTAAAAAGGCAGATCGAGCTCGCATAGATGCTTTTGAAATGTGGACGTGGAGGGGAATGCTGAGAATTCCTTATACCGCCCATCGAACTAACGTTTCCATACTGGACGAGCTCGGTAATCCAAAGAGACTATCCTCCATTGTGTCGATGAGAATGCTTACATTCTTCGGACATATTCACAGAAGCGATAATATGGAGAAATTTGTAGTTCAGGGTCACGCCCCGAGTGGGCGGCGTCGTGGCCGTTCCCCTACATGCTGGGTGGATACGACGAAACAGTTGCTGGATATGAGTATCAAGAGCGCCACTGATATAACAGTAAAGTTATTTACGACTGTCTAATATCAAACAGTTCAGTACACAAATGACATTTGAGATTTATATGTTGTATTACATTTTTTTGTCCATCCCCCACCCTGTTCGACCCCCTATTGTGCGATCGGCACCAAAACCTTTTCAACTCGAAAGGACCTTTATTAATTCAAGTTGGTCAAATTTGGTAGTAATTGCTTGAGGGGTCTTTGAGTAATCGTTGGAGAACGAAAGGACATCAAAAAACCAAAGTTTTCCGATTTTCTTCAATCTCTGTCATTATATCATCATGAGGAACAAGAATCTAGCTTTTAGTCCCGTTGCGCTGATAAAAAGATGGTGGGGGTGAGGATAACTCACAAAATAACAATATCACAACGTGATAATCTAATGCTACCATAATAGAGAGCAAAATTTTCAAAATGGCGGAGTAAAAATTCATAAAAAGTAGCAAATTTTCGAACCTTAGAATGGCAGTAAATGTCAAAAAAACGATCCAAATAATAAAATTTCAAACTTTAATGTCATAAAGCGGTTTTTGTTCTCTATCGTTTGGTCCATATTTGCTGCAAATCTATGATTTAATGGTGGGGGGGTTACTCGGAAAAATAATAATATAGCATTTTATTTTCAGAAAATGAATCAGGAAGTGATCTTACCTCAGAAATTGACACCTCGCACGTTAATTTCGGTACAATTTGCGTAAACGGGCCGATTTCTAATAACTTATCCCTTTCTTGTCGAGGAAGTTAAAAAGAGACACCTAACCTCTCATATATCCTACATTCCCACCACACTCACAGTCAGGCGTTATTGTGATCTTCTCGGACTCCCAGGCCGCCTAAAAGGCCTTGGACTCACCTATCGGCGTGGGAAGTAGAAGACGGATTTTGGTTTTATTAAAAACTAGATTTTAATTCTAATGTTCTACCTTTAGAAAATCGTAATCGCAATCTGTCACTGGGGACTGTGACTTTAACAATTCATCATTGTTAGTCAGAGCGGTCCGGTGGACCTTTGCTCTTAGTTGCGGTCATGTCGGCCGATCGGTCTATCAACCCAGAGACCAGACAAAGTCATGGAGAAGTTACGGAAGGAAAAGAGAGGAAGGTTGGAGAAGAGCAAAGAGGAGGAAGTGTGTCGGTTGGAGGGTATAGCTTATTGACATAGTCGATTTGAGTTCGGTAATTTTTGGGTTTAACCAAAAGGGTTAATTTTGGGGTTCGATATCTAAAAGGGCAAAAATTTAGTTGTTTCACGGACGGATCGCTCTTAATGGAGTCAGGATCCGGGGGAGCGGGCTTCTGTCTGGAGGGTAAAGAAGTGCGGCGGAGCTTCGCGCTGGGAATCTGCACGACTGACTTCCAGGCGGAAGTGTATGCGATATTGATGGCGGCATACTCGACGGAAGTCGAACAGTGCTCTGAACAGAGCATATAGAGGGCCAGATCCGCTCTGGCTCAAGAATGCTCGGCCGCCCTTCAGAAATTAGCAAGCCATAAGAAGGTGACCCTGCTGTGGGTCCCCGTGACACATTGGTATACCGAGTAACGAGAGAGCGGACCGATTAGCTAGGATATGGGCCAGCAGCCCCTGCATTGGCCCAGAACCTATGCTGGGAATTAGCAGTCGCCAGGTCAATGTGGCCCTGGACAACTGGGCCTACAAGGAACTGGCGAAAGCCTGGTTAGAGAGAGATGATGACTGCAGGCAAGCCAAACGATTCATAGCAGGCCCTGATAAGGGCCGAACGCTATGGCTTTTGAATAAAGGCAGAAAGACGCTCAACCTTCTGGTGGGGGTTCTTACTGGCCATTACCTACTGAATAGACATTTGTCACTTATGAGAGTGGTAGGGGACCCCATTTGCTCCAGATGCTGGGAGGAGGACGAGACAGCGTTCCACTTCCTGGGCAGATGTGCAGTTTATCGCAACCTTAGGGTTGAGATATTCGGCACGACGGAGTTTGGGGAGGAGCCACTATATTCAGCGAAATGGTCGGACATACTGACTTTCGTCAGGAGATCTGGTAGGTTAGTCAAGGAGCTTTCTAGGGTATAGAATTTTAGTGTTTTCAGTGATTGGTTCAGTGGGGTTGACAAAAAGGGCCAAAGGTGGCCTATTTGTCTGGCTTCGCCTCCCCATCACTAATACTACTACTACTAGTTGTTTCCAAAATTGCACGATTTGATTTTGATCACAGTGCGAGCCGCGGCCTTGTGTGCTTGCGAACTTGCTCGACTGTGTAATCCACAGACTCACGCAACAGAGGGTTGCTGTGCGATTCACTGTGTCTTTAAAACCGCAACTTTGGCCATCAGCATATAGTACACAAACAATAGAAGTCCTAAGTAATAGCCGTCGAGCCTTAGCATGTTCCTGTGTTCATTAACACCAGCTCGTCGCATGTTGAGCTATCTAAACAGCGCGCCGAGCAAATACCCGATTATTATTGGTAAATAATAATCGTTATTCAGTACGCATACGGCAAACAAAACAAGATACGTGGCAATTTACATATATAATTGTGGAATCGCATAGGAAAACGGGCGGCGAACCACACAAGTCGATGAAGTCGATGGCATTGTCTCTGCGTACAACGCGAAAGAATCTTACGTACACCTATTACATTATGCAGGTACAAGGGTACAAGAAACTCGCACTCTTTTTATATTGCCGGCTAGAAAGCCGCTGATTGCGATAAAACAAAATGGTTTATATTGTTTTCTTTCCAACAAGAAACAGAGACCATGAATCCAATAGCATGTGTGTATACTGCTGAACTTTTCGCTATATACCAAGTACTACTGTGCATAGAAGATTGGGAAGTAGGGACTTACTCAATATGTTTAGACTCTCCGAGTTCGTTGAAATCCCTTGAAAATATTTTTAACACCGACCTCTTGGTACAGTAAACTCAACTCCACCACAGCCTGCACAACAAGGCAGTCTCGAAGGTAAGCTTGTCATATTCATTTGGACACCGGGACATGCAATGAGTTCATCTACAAATCAAGTAGTCAGGACAGGCGACCTAAGTATTTTCAAATGCAAGACTGTTGGCAAGAACATCGTTATAGGCATGCGCATCACATTTAAAACGTTTTAAGAAGAAGAAGAACGGTTTTACGACATTCAAATTTGTAATTAGGATACTCTAGCTATCTAGGAAACGAGGTTTCGTCCTCATAGACGATCAAATAAAGATTTTAGGGTTTTTGCGGGTGAACCTCAGGATCCGGGCATCGGGGATTTTTCATTTTCATTGAACAAGACTGAAACTCAAAACACCGGCCGGATTTGTAATGAGGATACTCTAGTTATTTAGCAAACGCGGTTTCATCCTAATAGGAGATCAAATAAAGATTTTAGATTTTTTGCGGGTGAACCTCAAGATCCGGGCATCGGAGATTCTTCATTTTCGCTGAACAAGACTGAAACTCAAAAGAGCTGCCGGAATTGCAATTAGGATACTCTAATTATCTAGGATACGAGGTCTTATCCTCATCGAAGGTTGAATACAGATTTTGGATTTTTTGCGGGTGAACCTCAGGATCCGGGCATCCGAGATTTTTCATTTTCGTTGAACAAGACTGAAACTCAAAACAGCGGCCCGATTTGTAATAAGGATACTCTTATCATCTAGGATACGAGGTTTCGTCCTCATCGAAGGTCAAATAAGGATTTTAGATTTTTTGCGGGTGAACCTCAGAATCCTGGAATCGGAGATCTTTCATTTTCGTTGAACAAGACTGAAACTCAAAACAGGGGCCGGATTTGTAATTAGGATACTCCTATTATCTAGGATACGAGGTTTCGTCCTTATGGAAGGTCGAATAAAGATTTTAGATTTTTTGCGGGTGAACCTCAAGATCCGGGCATCGGAGATTCTTCATTTTCGTTGAACAAGACTGAAACTCAACAGAGCTGCCGGATTTGCAATTAGGATACCCTAATTATCTAGGATACGACGTCTTATTCTCATCGAAGGTTGAATACAGATTTTGGATTTTTTGCGGGTGAACCTCAGGATCCGGGCATCGGAGATTTTTCATTTTCGTTGAACAAGACTGAAACTCAAAAAAGCTGCCTGATTTGTAATTAGGATACTCTAATTATGTAGGATACGAGGTTTGAACCTCATCGGAGGTTGAATAAAGATTTTAGATTTTTTTGCGGGTGAACCTCAGAATCCGGGCATCGGAGATGTTTCATTTTCGTTGAACAACACTGAAACTCAAAATAGCGACCGGATTTGTAATTAGGATACTCTAATTATGTAGGATACGAGGTTTCAACCTCATCGGAGGTTGAATAAAGCTTTTAGATGTTTTGCGGGTGAACCTCAAGATCCGGGCATCCGAGATTTTTCATTTTCGTTGAACAAGACTGAAACTCAAAACAGCGGCCCGATTTGTAATTAGGATACCCTTATCGTCTAGGATACGAGGTTTCGTCCTCGTCGAAGGTCAAATAAAGATTTTAGATTTTTTGCAGGTGAACCTCAGAATCCGGGAATCGGAGATTTTTCATTTTCGTTGAACAAGACTGAAACTCAAAACAGCGGCCCGATTTGTAATTAGGATACTCTTATCATCTAGGATACGAGGTTTCGTCCTCATCGAAGGTCAAATAAAGGTTTTAGATTTTTTGCGGGTGAACCTCAAGATCCGGGCATCGGAGATTCTTCATTTTCGTTGAACAAGACTGAAACTCAAAAGAGCTGCCGGATTTGCAATTAGGATACTCTAATTATCTAGGTTACGAGGTCTTATCCTTATCGAAGGTTGAATACAGATTTTGGATTTTTTGCGGCTGAACCTCAGGATCCGGGCATCGGAGATTCTTTATTTTCGTTGAACAAGACTGAAACTCAAAATAGCGACCGGATTTGTAATTAGGATACTCTAGTTATGTAGGATACGAGGTTTCAACCTCATCGGAGGTTGAATAAAGATTTTAGATTTTTTGCGGGTGAACCTCAGAATCCGGGAATCGGAGATTTTTCATTTTCGTTGAACAACACTGAAACTCAAAATAGCGACCGGATTTGTAATTAGGATACTCTAATTATGTAGGATACGAGGTTTCATCCTCATCGAAGGTTGAATAAAGATTTTAAATTTTTTGCGGGTGAACCTCAGGATCCGGGCATTGGAGATTTTTCATTTTCGTTGAACAAGACTGAAACTCAAAATAGCGACCGGATTTGTAATTAGGATACTCTAGTTATGTAGGATACGAGGTTTCAACCTCATCGGAGGTTGAATAAAGGTTTTAGATTTTTTGCGGGTGAACCTCAGAATCCGGGCATCGGAGATTTTTCATTTTCGTTGAACAAGACTGAAACTCAAAATAGCGACCGGATTTGCAATTAGGATACTCTAGTTATGTAGGATACGAGGTTTCATCCTCATCGAAGGTTGAATAAAGATTTTAAATTTTTTGCGGGTGAACCTCAGGATCCGGGCATTCGAGATTTTTCATTTTCGTTGAACAAGACTGAAACTCAAAATAGCGACCGGATTTGTAATTAGGATACTCTAGTTATGTAGGATACGAGGTTTCAACCTCATCGGAGGTTGAATAAAGGTTTTAGATTTTTTGCGGGTGAACCTCGGAATCCGGGCATCGGAGATTTTTCATTTTCGTTGAATAACACCGAAACTCAAAATAGCGACCGGATTTGTAATTAGGATACTCTAATTATGCAGGGTACGAGGTTTCATCCTCATCGAAGGTTGAATAAAGATTTTAAATTTTTTGCGGGTGAACCTCAGAATCCGGGCATCGGAGATTTTTCATTTTCGTTGAACAAGACTGAAACTCAAAATGGCGACCGGATTTGTAATTAGGATACTCTAATTATGTAGGGTACGAGGTTTCATCCTCATCGAAGGTTGAATAAAGATTTTAAATTTTTTGCGGGTGAACCTCAGAATCCGGGCATCGGAGATTTTTCATTTTCGTTGAACAAGACTGAAACTCAAAATAGCGACCGGATTTGTAATTAGGATACTCTAATTATGTAGGATACGAGGTTTCATCCTCATCGAAGGTTGAATAAAGATTTTAAATTTTTTGCGGGTGAACCTCAGGATCCGGGCATTGGAGATTTTTGATTTTCGTTGAACAAGACTGAAACTCAAGATAGCGACCGGATTTGTAATTAGGATACTCTAATTATGTAGGATACGAGGTTTCAACCTCATAAGAGGTTGAATAAAGGTTTTAGATTTTTTGCGGGTGAACCACAGAATCCGGGCATCGGAGATTTTTCATTTTCGTTGAGTAACACTGAAACTCAAAATAGCGACCGGATTTGTAATCAGGATACTCTATTTATGTAGGATACGAGGTTTCATCCTCATCGAACGTTGAATAAAGATTTTAGATTTTTTGCGGGTGAACCTCAGGATCCGGGCATCGGAGATTTTTAATTTTCGTTGAACAAGACTGAAACTCAAAACAGCGACCAGATTTGTAATTAGGATACTCTAATTATCTAGAATACGCGGTCTCGTCCTCATCGAAGGTCGAATAAAGATTTTAGATTTTTTGCGGGTGAACCTCAAGATCCGGGCATCGGAGATTTTTCATTTTCGTTGAACAAGACTGAAACTCAAAACAGCGACCAGATTTGTAATTAGGATACTCTAATTATCTAGAATACGAGGTCTTGTCCTCATCGAAGGTCGAATAAAGATTTTAGATTTTTTGCGGGTGAACCTCAAGATCCAGGCATCGGAGATTTTTCATTTTCATTGAACAGGACTGAAACTCAAAACAGCGGCTGGATTTGTAATAAGAATCCGGGATCCGGGCATCGGAGATTTTTCATTTTCGTTGAGCAAGACTGAAACTCAAAACAGCGGCCGGATTTGTAATTAGGATACTCTAATTATCTAGGATACGAGGTTTCGTGCTCATCGAAGATCGATTAAAAATTTTAGATTTTTTGCGGGCGAACCTCAGGATCCGGGCATCGGAGATTTTTCATTTTCGTTGAACAAGACTGAAACTCAAAACAGCGGCCAGATTTGTAATTAGGATACTCTAATTATCTAGGATACGAGGTTTCGTGCTCATCGAAGGTCTAATAAAAATTTTAGATTTTTTGCGGGTGAACCTCAAGATCCGGGCATCGGAGATTTTTCATTGTCGTTGAACAAGACTGAAACTCAAAACAGCGGCCAGATTTGTAATTAGGATACTCTAATTATCTAGGATACGAGGTTTCGTCCTCATCGAAGGTCAAATAAAGATTTTAGATTTTTTGCGGGTGAACCTCAAGATCCGGGCATCGGAGATTTTTCATTTTCGTTGAACAAGACTGAAACTCAAAACAGCGGCCGGATTTGTAATTAGGATACTCTAGTTATGTAGGATACGAGGTTTCAACCTCATCGGAGGTTGAATAAAGATTTTAGATTTTTTGCGGGTGAACCTCAGAATCCGGGAATCGGAGATTTTTCATTTTCGTTGAACAACACTGAAACTCAAAATAGCGACCGGATTTGTAATTAGGATACTCTAATTATGTAGGATACGAGGTTTCATCCTCATCGAAGGTTGAATAAAGATTTTAAATTTTTTGCGGGTGAACCTCAGGATCCGGGCATTGGAGATTTTTCATTTTCGTTGAACAAGACTGAAACTCAAAATAGCGACCGGATTTGTAATTAGGATACTCTAGTTATGTAGGATACGAGGTTTCAACCTCATCGGAGGTTGAATAAAGGTTTTAGATTTTTTGCGGGTGAACCTCAGAATCCGGGCATCGGAGATTTTTCATTTTCGTTGAACAAGACTGAAACTCAAAATAGCGACCGGATTTGCAATTAGGATACTCTAGTTATGTAGGATACGAGGTTTCATCCTCATCGAAGGTTGAATAAAGATTTTAAATTTTTTGCGGGTGAACCTCAGGATCCGGGCATTCGAGATTTTTCATTTTCGTTGAACAAGACTGAAACTCAAAATAGCGACCGGATTTGTAATTAGGATACTCTAGTTATGTAGGATACGAGGTTTCAACCTCATCGGAGGTTGAATAAAGGTTTTAGATTTTTTGCGGGTGAACCTCGGAATCCGGGCATCGGAGATTTTTCATTTTCGTTGAATAACACCGAAACTCAAAATAGCGACCGGATTTGTAATTAGGATACTCTAATTATGCAGGGTACGAGGTTTCATCCTCATCGAAGGTTGAATAAAGATTTTAAATTTTTTGCGGGTGAACCTCAGAATCCGGGCATCGGAGATTTTTCATTTTCGTTGAACAAGACTGAAACTCAAAATGGCGACCGGATTTGTAATTAGGATACTCTAATTATGTAGGGTACGAGGTTTCATCCTCATCGAAGGTTGAATAAAGATTTTAAATTTTTTGCGGGTGAACCTCAGAATCCGGGCATCGGAGATTTTTCATTTTCGTTGAACAAGACTGAAACTCAAAATAGCGACCGGATTTGTAATTAGGATACTCTAATTATGTAGGATACGAGGTTTCATCCTCATCGAAGGTTGAATAAAGATTTTAAATTTTTTGCGGGTGAACCTCAGGATCCGGGCATTGGAGATTTTTGATTTTCGTTGAACAAGACTGAAACTCAAGATAGCGACCGGATTTGTAATTAGGATACTCTAATTATGTAGGATACGAGGTTTCAACCTCATAAGAGGTTGAATAAAGGTTTTAGATTTTTTGCGGGTGAACCACAGAATCCGGGCATCGGAGATTTTTCATTTTCGTTGAGTAACACTGAAACTCAAAATAGCGACCGGATTTGTAATCAGGATACTCTATTTATGTAGGATACGAGGTTTCATCCTCATCGAACGTTGAATAAAGATTTTAGATTTTTTGCGGGTGAACCTCAGGATCCGGGCATCGGAGATTTTTAATTTTCGTTGAACAAGACTGAAACTCAAAACAGCGACCAGATTTGTAATTAGGATACTCTAATTATCTAGAATACGCGGTCTCGTCCTCATCGAAGGTCGAATAAAGATTTTAGATTTTTTGCGGGTGAACCTCAAGATCCGGGCATCGGAGATTTTTCATTTTCGTTGAACAAGACTGAAACTCAAAACAGCGACCAGATTTGTAATTAGGATACTCTAATTATCTAGAATACGAGGTCTTGTCCTCATCGAAGGTCGAATAAAGATTTTAGATTTTTTGCGGGTGAACCTCAAGATCCAGGCATCGGAGATTTTTCATTTTCATTGAACAGGACTGAAACTCAAAACAGCGGCTGGATTTGTAATAAGAATCCGGGATCCGGGCATCGGAGATTTTTCATTTTCGTTGAGCAAGACTGAAACTCAAAACAGCGGCCGGATTTGTAATTAGGATACTCTAATTATCTAGGATACGAGGTTTCGTGCTCATCGAAGATCGATTAAAAATTTTAGATTTTTTGCGGGCGAACCTCAGGATCCGGGCATCGGAGATTTTTCATTTTCGTTGAACAAGACTGAAACTCAAAACAGCGGCCAGATTTGTAATTAGGATACTCTAATTATCTAGGATACGAGGTTTCGTGCTCATCGAAGGTCTAATAAAAATTTTAGATTTTTTGCGGGTGAACCTCAAGATCCGGGCATCGGAGATTTTTCATTGTCGTTGAACAAGACTGAAACTCAAAACAGCGGCCAGATTTGTAATTAGGATACTCTAATTATCTAGGATACGAGGTTTCGTCCTCATCGAAGGTCAAATAAAGATTTTAGATTTTTTGCGGGTGAACCTCAAGATCCGGGCATCGGAGATTTTTCATTTTCGTTGAACAAGACTGAAACTCAAAACAGCGGCCGGATTTGTAATTAGGATACTCTAATTATCTAGGATACGAGGTTTCGTGCTCATCGAAGGTCGAATAAAAATTTTAGATTTTTTGCGGGCGAACCTCAAGATCCGGGCATCGGAGATTTTTCATTTTCGTTGAACAAGACTGAAACTCAAAACAGCGGCCGGATTTGTAATTAGGATACTCTAATTATCTAGGATACGAGGTTTCGTGCTCATCGGAGGTCTAATAAAAATTTTAGATTTTTTGCGGGTGAACCTCAAGATCCGGGCATCGGAGATTTTTCATTTTCGTTGAACAAGACTGAAACTCAAAACAGCGGCCGGATTTGTAATTAGGATACTCTAATTATCTAGGATACGAGGTTTCGTGCTCATCGAAGGTCGAATAAAAATTTTAGATTTTTTGCGGGCGAACCTCAGGATCCGGGCATCGGAGATTTTTCATTTTCGTTGAACAAGACTGAAACTCAAAACAGCGGCCGGATTTGTAATTAGGATACTCTAATTATCTAGGATACGAGGTTTCGTGCTCATCGAAGATCGAATAAAAATTTTAGATTTTTTGCGGGCGAACCTGAGGATCCGGGCATCGGAGATTTTTCATTTTCGTTGAACAAGACTGAAACTCAAAACAGCGGCCGGATTTGTAATTAGGATACTCTAATTATCTAGGATACGAGGTTTCGTCCTCATCGAAGGTCAAATAAAGATTTTAGATTTTTTGCGGGTGAACCTCAAGATCCGGGCATCGGAGATTTTTCATTTTCGTTGAACAAGACTGAAACTCAAAACAGCGGCCGGATTTGTAATTAGGATACTCTAATTATCTAGGATACGAGGTTTCGTGCTCATCGAAGATCGAATAAAAATTTTAGATTTTTTGCGGGCGAACCTGAGGATCCGGGCATCGGAGATTTTTCATTTTCGTTGAACAAGACTGAAACTCAAAACAGCGGCCGGATTTGTAATTAGGATACTCTAATTATCTAGGATACGAGGTTTCGTCCTCATCGAAGGTCAAATAAAGATTTTAGATTTTTTGCGGGTGAACCTCAAGATCCGGGCATCGGAGATTTTTCATTTTCGTTGAACAAGACTGAAACTCAAAACAGCGACCGGATTTGTAATTAGGATACTCTAATTATGTAGGATACGAGGTTTCAACCTCATAAGAGGTTGAATAAAGGTTTTAGATTTTTTGCGGGTGAACCACAGAATCCGGGCATCGGAGATTTTTCATTTTCGTTGAGTAACACTGAAACTCAAAATAGCGACCGGATTTGTAATCAGGATACTCTATTTATGTAGGATACGAGGTTTCATCCTCATCGAACGTTGAATAAAGATTTTAGATTTTTTGCGGGTGAACCTCAGGATCCGGGCATCGGAGATTTTTAATTTTCGTTGAACAAGACTGAAACTCAAAACAGCGACCAGATTTGTAATTAGGATACTCTAATTATCTAGAATACGCGGTCTCGTCCTCATCGAAGGTCGAATAAAGATTTTAGATTTTTTGCGGGTGAACCTCAAGATCCGGGCATCGGAGATTTTTCATTTTCGTTGAACAAGACTGAAACTCAAAACAGCGACCAGATTTGTAATTAGGATACTCTAATTATCTAGAATACGAGGTCTTGTCCTCATCGAAGGTCGAATAAAGATTTTAGATTTTTTGCGGGTGAACCTCAAGATCCAGGCATCGGAGATTTTTCATTTTCATTGAACAGGACTGAAACTCAAAACAGCGGCTGGATTTGTAATAAGAATCCGGGATCCGGGCATCGGAGATTTTTCATTTTCGTTGAGCAAGACTGAAACTCAAAACAGCGGCCGGATTTGTAATTAGGATACTCTAATTATCTAGGATACGAGGTTTCGTGCTCATCGAAGATCGATTAAAAATTTTAGATTTTTTGCGGGCGAACCTCAGGATCCGGGCATCGGAGATTTTTCATTTTCGTTGAACAAGACTGAAACTCAAAACAGCGGCCAGATTTGTAATTAGGATACTCTAATTATCTAGGATACGAGGTTTCGTGCTCATCGAAGGTCTAATAAAAATTTTAGATTTTTTGCGGGTGAACCTCAAGATCCGGGCATCGGAGATTTTTCATTTTCGTTGAACAAGACTGAAACTCAAAACAGCGGCCGGATTTGTAATTAGGATACTCTAATTATCTAGGATACGAGGTTTCGTGCTCATCGAAGGTCGAATAAAAATTTTAGATTTTTTGCGGGCGAACCTCAAGATCCGGGCATCGGAGATTTTTCATTTTCGTTGAACAAGACTGAAACTCAAAACAGCGGCCGGATTTGTAATTAGGATACTCTAATTATCTAGGATACGAGGTTTCGTGCTCATCGGAGGTCTAATAAAAATTTTAGATTTTTTGCGGGTGAACCTCAAGATCCGGGCATCGGAGATTTTTCATTTTCGTTGAACAAGACTGAAACTCAAAACAGCGGCCGGATTTGTAATTAGGATACTCTAATTATCTAGGATACGAGGTTTCGTGCTCATCGAAGGTCGAATAAAAATTTTAGATTTTTTGCGGGCGAACCTCAAGATCCGGGCATCGGAGATTTTTCATTTTCGTTGAACAAGACTGAAACTCAAAACAGCGGCCGGATTTGTAATTAGGATACTCTAATTATCTAGGATACGAGGTTTCGTGCTCATCGGAGGTCTAATAAAAATTTTAGATTTTTTGCGGGTGAACCTCAAGATCCGGGCATCGGAGATTTTTCATTTTCGTTGAACAAGACTGAAACTCAAAACAGCGGCCGGATTTGTAATTAGGATACTCTAATTATCTAGGATACGAGGTTTCGTGCTCATCGAAGGTCGAATAAAAATTTTAGATTTTTTGCGGGCGAACCTCAGGATCCGGGCATCGGAGATTTTTCATTTTCGTTGAACAAGACTGAAACTCAAAACAGCGGCCGGATTTGTAATTAGGATACTCTAATTATCTAGGATACGAGGTTTCGTGCTCATCGAAGATCGAATAAAAATTTTAGATTTTTTGCGGGCGAACCTGAGGATCCGGGCATCGGAGATTTTTCATTTTCGTTGAACAAGACTGAAACTCAAAACAGCGGCCGGATTTGTAATTAGGATACTCTAATTATCTAGGATACGAGGTTTCGTCCTCATCGAAGGTCAAATAAAGATTTTAGATTTTTTGCGGGTGAACCTCAAGATCCGGGCATCGGAGATTTTTCATTTTCGTTGAACAAGACTGAAACTCAAAACAGCGGCCGGATTTGTAATTAGGATACTCTAATTATCTAGGATACGAGGTTTCGTCCTCATCGAAGGTCAAATAAAGATTTTAGATTTTTTGCGGGTGAACCTCAAGATCCGGGCATCGGAGATTTTTCATTTTCGTTGAACAAGACTGAAACTCAAAACAGCGGCCGGATTTGTAATTAGGATACTCTAATTATCTAGGATACGAGGTTTCGTCCTCATCGAAGGTCAAATAAAGATTTTAGATTTTTTGCGGGTGAACCTCAAGATCCGGGCATCGGAGATTTTTCATTTTCGTTGAACAAGACTGAAACTCAAAACAGCGGCCAGATTTGTAATTAGGATACTCTAATTATCTAGGATACGAGGTTTCGTGCTCATCGAAGGTCGAATAAAAATTTTAGATTTTTTGCGGGCGAACCTCAAGATCCGGGCATCGGAGATTTTTCATTTTCGTTGAACAAGACTGAAACTCAAAACAGCGGCCGGATTTGTAATTAGGATACTCTAATTATCTAGGATACGAGGTTTCGTGCTCATCGGAGGTCTAATAAAAATTTTAGATTTTTTGCGGGTGAACCTCAAGATCCGGGCATCGGAGATTTTTCATTTTCGTTGAACAAGACTGAAACTCAAAACAGCGGCCGGATTTGTAATTAGGATACTCTAATTATCTAGGATACGAGGTTTCGTGCTCATCGAAGGTCGAATAAAAATTTTAGATTTTTTGCGGGCGAACCTCAAGATCCGGGCATCGGAGATTTTTCATTTTCGTTGAACAAGACTGAAACTCAAAACAGCGGCCGGATTTGTAATTAGGATACTCTAATTATCTAGGATACGAGGTTTCGTGCTCATCGGAGGTCTAATAAAAATTTTAGATTTTTTGCGGGTGAACCTCAAGATCCGGGCATCGGAGATTTTTCATTTTCGTTGAACAAGACTGAAACTCAAAACAGCGGCCGGATTTGTAATTAGGATACTCTAATTATCTAGGATACGAGGTTTCGTGCTCATCGAAGGTCGAATAAAAATTTTAGATTTTTTGCGGGCGAACCTCAGGATCCGGGCATCGGAGATTTTTCATTTTCGTTGAACAAGACTGAAACTCAAAACAGCGGCCGGATTTGTAATTAGGATACTCTAATTATCTAGGATACGAGGTTTCGTGCTCATCGAAGATCGAATAAAAATTTTAGATTTTTTGCGGGCGAACCTGAGGATCCGGGCATCGGAGATTTTTCATTTTCGTTGAACAAGACTGAAACTCAAAACAGCGGCCGGATTTGTAATTAGGATACTCTAATTATCTAGGATACGAGGTTTCGTCCTCATCGAAGGTCAAATAAAGATTTTAGATTTTTTGCGGGTGAACCTCAAGATCCGGGCATCGGAGATTTTTCATTTTCGTTGAACAAGACTGAAACTCAAAACAGCGGCCGGATTTGTAATTAGGATACTCTAATTATCTAGGATACGAGGTTTCGTGCTCATCGAAGGTCGAAAAAAATTTTTAGATTTTTTGCGGGCGAACCTCAGGATCCGGGCATCGGAGATTTTTCATTTTCGTTGAACAAGACTGAAACTCAAAACAGCGGCCGGATTTGTAATTAGGATACTCTAATTATCTAGGATACGAGGTTTCGTGCTCATCGAAGGTCTAATAAAAATTTTAGATTTTTTGCGGGTGAACCTCAAGATCCGGGCATCGGAGATTTTTCATTTTCGTTGAACAAGACTGAAACTCAAAACAGCGGCCGGATTTGTAATTAGGATACTCTAGTTATCTAGGATACGAGGTTTCGTCCTCATCGAAGGTCAAATAAAGATTTTAGATTTTTTGCGGGTGAACCTCAAGATCCGGGCATCGGAGATTTTTCATTTTCGTTGAACAAGACTGAAACTCAAAACAGCGGCCGGATTTGTAATTAGGATACTCTAATTATCTAGGATACGAGGTTTCGTGCTCATCGAAGATCGAATAAAAATTTTAGATTTTTTGCGGGCGAACCTCAGGATCCGGGCATCGGAGATTTTTCATTTTCGTTGAACAAGACTGAAACTCAAAACAGCGGCCGGATTTGTAATTAGGATACTCTAGTTATCTAGGATACGAGGTTTCGTCCTCATCGAAGGTCAAATAAAGATTTTAGATTTTTTGCGGGCGAACCTCAAGATCCGGGCATCGGAGATTTTTCATTTTCGTTGAACAAGACTGAAACTCAAAACAGCGGTCGGATTTGTAATTAGGATACTCTAATTATCTAGGATACGAGGTTTCGTGCTCATCGGAGGTCTAATAAAAATTTTAGATTTTTTGCGGGTGAACCTCAAGATCCGGGCATCGGAGATTTTTCATTTTCGTTGAACAAGACTGAAACTCAAAGCAGCGGCCGGATTTGTAATTAGGATACTCTAATTATCTAGGATACGAGGTTTCGTGCTCATCGAAGATCGAATAAAAATTTTAGATTTTTTGCGGGCGAACCTGAGGATCCGGGCATCGGAGATTTTTCATTTTCGTTGAACAAGACTGAAACTCAAAACAGCGGCCGGATTTGTAATTAGGATACTCTAGTTATCTAGGATACGAGGTTTCGTCCTCATCGAAGGTCAAATAAAGATTTTAGATTTTTTGCGGGTGAACCTCAAGATCCGGGCATCGGAGATTTTTCATTTTCGTTGAACAAGACTGAAACTCAAAACAGCGGCCGGATTTGTAATTAGGATACTCTAATTATCTAGGATACGAGGTTTCGTGCTCATCGAAGGTCGAAAAAAATTTTTAGATTTTTTGCGGGCGAACCTCAGAATCCGGGCATCGGAGATTTTTCATTTTCGTTGAACAAGACTGAAACTCAAAACAGCGGTCGGATTTGTAATTAGGATACTCTAATTATCTAGGATACGAGGTTTCGTGCTCATCGGAGGTCTAATAAAAATTTTAGATTTTTTGCGGGTGAACCTCAAGATCCGGGCATCGGAGATTTTTCATTTTCGTTGAACAAGACTGAAACTCAAAGCAGCGGCCGGATTTGTAATTAGGATACTCTAATTATCTAGGATACGAGGTTTCGTGCTCATCGAAGGTCGAATAAAAATTTTAGATTTTTTGCGGGCGAACCTCAGGATCCGGGCATCGGAGATTTTTCATTTTCGTTGAACAAGACTGAAACTCAAAACAGCGGCCGGATTTGTAATTAGGATACTCTAATTATCTAGGATACGAGGTTTCGTGCTCATCGAAGGTCGAAAAAAATTTTTAGATTTTTTGCGGGCGAACCTCAGAATCCGGGCATCGGAGATTTTTCATTTTCGTTGAACAAGACTGAAACTCAAAACAGCGGCCAGATTTGTAATTAGGATACTCTAATTATCTAGGATACGAGGTTTCGTGCTCATCGAAGGTCTAATAAAAATTTTAGATTTTTTGCGGGTGAACCTCAAGATCCGGGCATCGGAGATTTTTCATTTTCGTTGAACAAGACTGAAACTCAAAACAGCGGCCAGATTTGTAATTAGGATACTCTAATTATCTAGGATACGAGGTTTCGTGCTCATCGAAGGTCTAATAAAAATTTTAGATTTTTTGCGGGTGAACCTCAAGATCCGAGCATCGGAGATTTTTCATTTTCGTTGAACAAGACTGAAACTCAAAACAGCGGCCGGATTTGTAATTAGGATACTCTAATTATCTAGGATACGAGGTTTCGTCCTCATCGATGGTCGAATAAAAATTTTAGATTTTTTGCGGGTGAGCCTCAAGATCCGGGCATCGGAGATTTTTCATTGTCGTTGAACGACACTAAAACTCAAAACAGCGGCCGGATTTGTAATAAGGATACTATAGTTATGTAGGATACGAGGTTTCGTTCTCATAGAAGGTCGAATAAAGATTTTAGATTTTTTGAGGGTGAACCTCAGGATCCGGGCATCGGAGATTTTTCATTTTCTTTGAACAAGGCTGAAACTCAAAACAGCGGCCGGATTTGTAATTAGGATACTCTAATTATCTAGGATACGACGTTTCGTCCTCATCGAAGGTCGAATAAAGATTTTAGATTTTTTGCGGGTGAACCTCAGGATCTGGGCATCGGAGATTTTTCATTTTCGTTGAACAAGAGTGAAACTCAAAACAGCGGCCAGATTTGCAATTAGGATACTCTAATCGTCTAAGATACGAGGTTTCGTCCTCATCGAATCAAATTTTAGGCGATTACTTGACACGGATTGTGAAATAGGTTGTTTCAAAACGTCTAGTAGATTGTTTTTAGCAAGGTGTTTCTTTTTTTTGAGCCTGCTATGCCCCAAAAAGGGTGAGGAGGTTTCCTATCACAAATATCATGATCTGTCGTTCTTTCAAATTAATGTATTAAACTGTAAGCATCCTGTAGACGAGGGAACCTTCTTCTATCATAAACAGAGGGTGTGAACACCCTCTTAAACCCCCCTTACATACGTCCTTGTAAGGACTAACCCACACACTTGGGTATACTTCCTCAATTTTTGTACCACGGAAATTATCTTGTAGTAAAAGCAGGCAGTTGCAAAAAGCTTCCGGCACGAAAACAGTAAACGCAATAAACATTTCTGTTTGTACTTTATCGAATACTTTCGTACTTTCGTGTATGCAAATATGAGCCGTTCAACGACAGCCTGCCAAATAATTTGTCGCCAAATAAACGCAATTACAGGCTGCGTACAGGTGCAAAAAGTGGGCAGCAATTAAACGTAAAGTACGTCGTAACAGTCTTTATCTGCAAGTAGAGATGGGCGAAAATGGGTTACTTAATAACAGGTTATTTATTAACAGGTTGCTTAATAACCGATGATTGACGTATAAATTCGATGACGATGAATGTTAAGCCTTGCCTTTATCTGCATGCAGGGATGGACGAAAATAACAGGTTATCTAATAACAGTTTGTTTAACAACCGGTGATTGACGGACAGTTTCGATGACGTATATTGTCTAGGATTTATTTCTAAAGCATATTTAATTACTGTTATGACTTACCTTTATCTGCATGTAGGGATGGGCGAAAATAACAGGTTGGTTAATAACAGGTTATTTAATAACAGGTTGTTTAATAACCGCTGATTGACGGATAGTTTCGATGACGTATATACCCTAGGATTGATTTGAAAAGCCTATTTAGCCTATCCGCAAGTAGGGATAGGCGAAAATAACAGGTTGGTTAATAACAAGTTATTTAATAACAGGTTTTTTGATAACCGGTGATTGACGCATAGTTCCGGTTGATTGACTAGGATTGCTTTGAAAAACCTATTTATTTTTTTGACTTGGCTTTATCTGCAAGAAGGGATGGGTGAAAATAGCAGATTTGGTATTAACATTATTATTATTAACATTTGACTAAGAATGAGTTGAAAAACCTGTTTAATTACTCTTACGACTTGCCTTTATCTGCGGGTAGAGATGGGCGCAAAAATAACAGGTCTGTTAATAACAGGTTGTTTAATAACCGGTGATTGACAGATAGCTTCGGAGACGTATATCGTCCAGGGTTGATTTGAAAAATCTATTTAATTACTGTTATGACTCGCCTTTATCTTTATCAAGTAGGGATGGGCGCAAGATTAACAGGTTGGTTAATAACAGATTATCTAATAACAGGTTGTTTAATAACCGGTTCTTGACGGATAGTTGAGATGACGTATATAGTCTAGGATTAATTTGAGAAATTTATTTATTGACTGTTATCCCAGTAAGTTTAACGTGAGTTTCAAGCCTATACTATTCTCACGCATAGTTCAAAATGATTTAATTATTGTTGGTGTCACAGCTAATCTAGGAATCAATGACGTTTGCCAAAAACGCTATCAACAGCTCCTGTAGTCTGTCACACGAAAATATTAATAATTTGCAATACGTGGCATTAATTGATTGATTAGTAGCCTAAGATAGTAGATCTTCACAGTAAGAATTTTGACAAATGTTATATACTATTTACGATTTAAAAAAAGGACCGCGTGTAGGTTGATTCAAATAATGGTGAAAGTGCAATCAATTTTAGTTTTATTCCAAATGGATGCGTTCGCTGAAGAGAACTTTTGTTTTACAGATAGGTTTCTAGATGCGTCGATGTTTGTGAGGTCTCAAGAAATACACCTACATTGTTGATTTGATTTCAGTCAAAAATGAGAAACAGTAGAGTATCGGTCTCTTCATCATCATAGTCACAATGTCTTAGCGGACATGTTGTAAAATCCATTAAGTCGGAGCTAGATTCCTGTCAGTTCAGTGGCGCTCTTGATATTCATATCCAGCAAAGGTTTCGTCGTATCTACCCAGCGTGTAGGGGAACGGCCACGGCGTCACCCACTCGGGACGTGACCCTGAACTACAAGTTCTCCATATTATCGCTTCTGTGTATATGTCCGAAGAATGTAAGCATTCTCGTCGACACAATGGAGGATAATCTCTTTGTATTACCGAGATCATCTAGTATAGAAACGTTAGTTCGATGGGCGGTATAAGGAAGTCTCAGCATTCTCCTCCACGTCCACATTTCAAAAACATCTATGCGCGGTCGATCTGCCTTTTTAACAATCCAAGTTTCCGAGGCATACAAAAATATGGAGAACCAGCGACATTTTGGTAGCTTTAGCGATGTTATGGTCACGCCATATTTTAGTAAGCTGTGTCATGGCCACACGTGCCCGTTGAATGCGCCGTCGAATCTCATTTTCACAGCTACCCGAATTGTCGATCAAAGAACCGAGGTACACAAAACTTTAAACTACTTCACAACGGCCTACTGACTTTATTGCTCGATGATTATCGTGCTCTCTATCTACGATCATAACCGTGGTCTTGTTGTAGTTAATACCAAGACCATACGCTGCACTGTGTTGCTCTAAGATGTGTAATAGAGCTACTAGTTCTTCCTGAGAAGCAGCAATAAGGGTTGTATCGTCAGCAAATCTTAAGTTGGATATTTTTCTTCCGCCAATAGTTATACCGCCATTTCAGTTGTCCAATACCTGTCTCATCACAAATTCAGAGTAAATATTAACATCTACTCTGTAATGATAGATAGATAGATAGATTTTATTTCACTATCCTATTTGGGTTAAGTTTGACCTCGAAAATAACCGTTTTACCCATTTGTCCACAAGTGCCCATCCCTAACTGTAAGGGATAGAGTCGCAAAAATGCTCCGCAGTACACGGCAGCTCTCTCTCAGTTCCAATTAAAGAAGATATTTATAAGGCTGAATATACGCGTTTAATAACTGAAAACTTTCACAAAAATGTCGCGTATGCGTCGTCTTGCTATTGTAAAAAACCTGAGATGTCGCCGTACGTTAAGATTAGATGGTGAAACGGATCATGTTGCCACAGTGGCGCGGCGGCCCCAGTTTGAAATCCGATATAGAAGAAAGGAAAACCTCCAATCGTCAGCCGACATTGATTTTAACGTATTCAGTGAAGTGGTGATTGTAATTATGTAAGACTTTATTACATAAAGCGATGTCGCGCTAAAAGTAGTATCTAATATTACTACCCACATCATAGCTAAGATTAGATTTAGTTGTTTGGAGTGAACTCTCGTCTTCACACGGCGATGGAAGCTAATTTTGTGCCACGTACCCATTTTACGAGTTCACATCATGTCCGTTAAGACATTGTGACTATGATGATGATGACCCATTAGTCAAGTAAGCCAACTTAAGTGCCATTGACCAAGACCAGGAGCTGGCCGTCCAAAATAATATGTTGAGCAGTCTATATCCTGTTCTATGTTGGTGATTGCAAGAGTGTAAAGATATTGTCTGAAGTATATATAGTCCCCTCATTCCATTAAGGAACATAGGGCCTCTGCAAACTGACGCCAGTCTGATCTATTCTTTGCAAGCGCTTTTATCTCTCTCCATGTCTTGCCCATTCTTCTTGCCTCATCCGTAACCGTTCTTCTCCAGGTCACCTTCGGTCTTCCTATGTGTCTGCTACCCTGGGGGTTACAGTCTAACGCCGTTCTAGCTACAGATTCTTCTGTCCCTCTTCGTAGAATGTGACCTATCCAATTCCACTTTCTCTGTCTGTCCTCATTCGATATATTCCTTGGCCAAAACATCCGTAATACCCTCCTTAGACATCTATTAAAGAAAACCAGGAGTTTCTGTTCATTGGCTTTTGTGCTTTTCCATGTTTCGCATCTATACAGTAACACTGATTTCACGTTGCTATTGAAAGTGCGCAATTTGGTTCTGATTGAGTACGTGGTAGATTTCCAAACTTTGTTAAGGGAGCCAAATGCCCTTCTTGCTTTTAGTAGACGCTGCTGAATATCTTGATCTGTCCTCTCCTTCTCCTGTGTTATTAACTATACTGCCTAGATATTCAAAGTAGTCAACTCTTTCTATCACTTCGTCGTAGAGCAGAAGAAGTTCTTGGTTGACTATATTAATCCGCATTTCTTTTGTCTTCTTCACGTTTACTCTTAGTCCCATTTTTGCTGCCTCTGTTTTAGGGACTTAAATGTCTCTTTCCGTGTCTTGGATATTGTGCGATATTAGGCAGATGTCATCTGCGTAATCCAGATCTTGAAGGCTGCCCATCAGTCCCCATCTAATGCCTCCTCGGCCATCACATACCTTTCTCATTAAGCAGTCTAGCACTATGTTAAATAGCAAAGGCGAAGGGACACATCCCTGCTTCACACCACGCCTGATACTAATTCTTTCACCTTTATGTCCCTTGTGAAGAACCTGGCTTGTGGCATCCTTGTATAGCTCTTTCACGATGTTTATAATCTTCTGGGGTATGCCTTTCTGTATCACACATTCCCATGCACTTGTACGTGTTACTGTGTCGAAAGCCCTTTCAAAATCAATGAACACTAAATGCAGTGGGGACTTCCACTCGTACGACTGCTCTTCTATAATTCTCAATGTATGTATTTGGTCGCTACAAGACTTACCTGGATGGAAGCCAGCTTGTTCAATTCTCAAAGTATTCTCTATGTAAGCTTTCAATCGTTCCAGTACTACTATCGCTACTATTTTATACACTGTGTTTAGCAGAATTATACCTCTCCAATTCCTGCATTCCTCCTTTTTTCGGCAAATTGATAATCAGTTCTTCTTTCCAGTCTTCAGGTATTTTTCTTCTTGCCACATTGTTGATATTATGGAAAGGAAAACAGTTGAAGTGGGGGTATTATTGAAGCGGTGTACAGATTGTAATACTTTCTTACTAAAGCGATATCGTTCTAAAAGAGGTGAGGGTTTTGTTGCAATCTTAGTCTGTTTTTAAACAAAAAAAATCAATAAACTGGGATTTTTGGTATTGTCTCTGATTTCTTACAAGCAAACAATTATAAAAATCACTATGAAAAGACGGACGCCTTAAAGGAACTAGGAATATTCATAAGGTGCTTCTTCTGAAGATTCAATGATTTCTAATACATTTATTGTCACATCCCTAAAGTTAGCAGCATAAATAATTGATGTCACCATAATTAAAGGCTAATCAAAGGCCAATTGAATGCCCTAATAATAATTTTAATGCTCCACCTTCTTTAGATAAAGTTAGCAGAGCAACCCTGTATATAATGGTCATAATTAAAAAATGATAATGCCATACTGAAGAGTTAATTAAAGTATAATTAAGTGCTCCACTTTTTTTTTGGTACAAAATCGCATCTGCTAACTTCAGATAAAGTTAGCAGGGCAACCCTGTATTTTTTTCCAGGAGCCGTCCGACCTTACTGTCCCGTTCAATACTTAAGCCTTAATGCCTATTGTATTATTACTCCTCTCATTTACAGTATTCACTCCAGCAATCTATAGAGCCCTGCATAAGTTTATGCAGCTTTCCCCCTGGTCCTAGTGCTATCTCGGTCTTTTCAAAGAGCTGTTGTCTCTTGTGATCTAGTGCTTCGCACTCACACAGCAGATGTAGGGCTGACTCAGTTCCTCTTCCACACAGTCTGCAGTTGAGGTCTCCATTGTAGAGTCCCACTTTATTCAGGTGTTCTTTCAGGCCACAATGTCCTGTCAGGAGACCCGTCGTTATTCGGAGCTGATTCCTACTCAAGGAGAGCAGTGTATCGGCTGTTTTCCTGCATGTAGCTCTAATAGATGTTTTTCCATGAACACATCCTAGCAACAAGTTCCACTGCTCCTTGTGCTGATGTTTCATCCATTCTCCGACCTGATGTCTGACTGTGCTTTTAGGCACCCCCAGGGCGGGTTCTGCTCCAACGTATAGAGCAGACGAGCCTAGTCTTGCTAGCTCGTCCGCCCTTTCATTATCCCTTATGCCTGAGTGTCCTGGCACCCACTCCAAAGTTACTTTGTTGTGTTCTGCTAGCCTTCCCAGCTCTTGTAGACATTCTCAGACTAGAGCAGACGTAACTTTGGGCCCTTCTAGTGCCCTAAGTGTAGCCTGACTCTCTGTAAGCATTGCGATCCTCTTGTTTCTGTAGGATCGCTCATTATTTATCCTTGCACAGTGCAGGGTGGCGTACATCTCTGACTGAAATACGGAAGCATATTTTCCTAGCGGAATGCTCTGTCTAGTACCTCTTCCAAAGATTCCCGCTCCTGTGCCTTGCTTGGTCTTTGATCCATCTGTGTACCAGACCTCCCGGTGCAGGTTGTTTGCTTCACTGAATTCTCGAACAATTAAAGTAACCCTGTATATAATGATCATTATAAGAAACTATTATGCCATACTGGAGAGCTAACTAAAGGCTAATAAAATGCCCTAATAAGAATTTTAATGCTCCATTTTTCTAGCCTAGCCTTCGACGTGGCAATTATTTGTAATGTATAGTAAAAATGAAAATAAATAATAATATACAAAGTTGCTCTGTTAACTTTATCTCAAGTTAGCAGAACATGCGATTTTTACTAAATAACTGGAGCATTAAAATTACTATTAGGGCATTTAATTGAGGTTGTTTGAAATTTGTAGACAAGGTAGATGTTTCAAAAGGTCTGCTTCGGACTTCCATTGTCTATATAATTTTGGATTACAACGTTTCGATTAATGTGGTATCTTCAGTCGTCTTCAGGTAAACTGTCGAACATGTTCCTTTCATTGCTATTTATTCTCGTCTAGCTGACGTGTCGTTTTTCGTCGCTTGTCCTGATTGGTTGCTGCGCGTTCTGTTGGGTGCGTCGGTTCTTGCTGATGATGACGTGGCCGTTGATAGTCACTGAGTCCCACGTTTGTGTCCAAGTTTGTTCTGCCCAATTTTAGCTTTTTTATATTTCTTATGAGGGGCTGCCATATCGGTCTAATTTCCACACTAGGCTTGGTGTACACGTTTTTGTTGCTGGCGATATAAGCTGCTTCCTTGAATTTCCGGTGATACCATTGAGGTTCTTTGTCAATAACCTTTGCTTCCCAAATAATTTTATGATGCTCGGTCCAAGCGTGATCTGCTATTCCGGACTTTCCTGTCTCTGCTCTCTTGGTGTTGAGTCTGTGCTCCTTAATTCTCGCTTCCAGGGGTCTTTTCGTTTCACTAATGTATACTTTGACACATTCACATGGTACTTCGTAGATGCAGTTTTTTGTTCCTTGATGTTTATTACTGGGTTTTGTTTTCGTTAGTAGACTTCGAAGAGTGGTGCTTCTTGAGAATTACATTAAAAAGCTAAAATTGGGCAGAACAAACTTGGACACAAACGTGGGACTCATTGACTATCAACGGCCACGTCATCATCAGCAAGAAGCGATGTCACTGACGCACCCAACAGAACGCGCAGCAACCAATCAGGACAAGCCGCGAAAAACGACACGTCAGCTAGACGAGAATAAATATCAATGAAAGGAACATATTCGACAGTTTACCTGAAGACGATTGAAGATACCAAATCAATCGAAACGTTGTAATCCAAAATTATATAGACAATGGAAGTCTGAAGCAGACCTTTTAATTGAGGTGTTATCAATAATTTGTTTGAGGACTGTTTTGCTAACTTTAGGGACGTATTCTTCTTGCCCATTGATGATTCCGAACTTCTGGCATGGATGGCGGTTCGAGATTGTTGTGCAAATAGCGATCTGTGGGTGTCGGTTTCCTATATATACACTGTGTGTCCCAAGGTTGATCCTTTTCTGGTTAATAGCACATAAAGAAAAGCCAGGTTTTTATTTTTCTCTATTTCCATCGTGAACTGGATTTTCACTCGCGTGACAGTTATATAATTTATTTATTTACTCTAGTATTAATAATAATAATAATAATAATAACTTTATTCATCCATTGAGACCATTGAAGGTATTGGATATGTCACATAAAAATCTTAAATAATATAAAGATGTATAAATATAAAATGGAAATGAATTATAAAGGCTGTCTATAAAGTCACACATAAATATACATATATACATACACATAATACTACACAATACATATAGAAGATACATGCGTGCAAACTATACAGTAAAAAATTCAGTAACTGAATAGAAACATTTTGAAAGCAGGAAACCTTTTAGCTGTCCTTTAAATAACTTATCACTGCCAATATTCCTTATGTCAGTAGGTAAGGAGTTGAATAACTTATATCCCATATAAAAAGGACTGTTCTCATAAAAACTGGTTTTATGTTTCACTGATCGTAACGATGCACAACCTCTAGTGTGGTAATTGTGTATATCCGAATTCTTCCAATAGACATCTATATTTTGTTTAGCGAAAATTATACATTTATAAATATATATTGATGGTAACGTTAATATGTTAAATTTTGTGACATACGGACGACATGATTCATTATACTTTAAGCGAAACATGAGTCTTATAACTCGCTTTTGTGCAATAAAGACTCTATTTGCTAAGGAGGTACTACCCCATGCAATTATGTGAAAGGAAATATGGGAATAAACTAAGGCAAAATATATATCAATTAACTGAGGAGTGTCGAAGCAGTTTCTTAGCTGTAGCATAGCATAATAGCTTTTGTTTATTTTTTTACATACCTCTTCAATTTGAGTTCGCCAAGTTAAGTCCTCATCTAAGTATAGTCCAAGAAACTTTGCACTACACGAGAGTTTTATATTACTTGAATCGATCACCACGTTTAGACTTTGCGCCGGTCTTTGGATTCCCCTAACTAAATTACGAAAATGAAGACAAACAGTTTTGTTAGGATTAACAATAAGTGAGTTTCGACAGCACCATTATGTAAATTCAGCTGCTATTTCGTTCAGCCTGTGTTCTAGCTGTGTAGAATTTTCTGCATTGACTGTGATGGTAGTATCATCAGCATAGAGGACTATACTATCTGAGGATATATAGTCTGGAAGGTCGTTAATAAAAAGTATAAAGATGAGAGGACCAAGTATTGAACCCTGTGGTACCCCTAATTGAGCATCGAACTCATCAGACAGAGAGTTATCTACACTAACAATAAATTTTCGATCTCTCAAATATGATTTTAACCACATCAGAAAATTCCCACGAAAACCTAAAGCGAACAACTTATTTTCTATTATATTGGCGTCAATTGTGTCAAATTCCTTAGACAGATCAAAGAAAAGCGCTCCAACGGATCTTTTGTTGTCTAAATGGTGATAAATATAGTTCAGCAGATCGTAGGATGCACTCTCCGTTGATCTGCCGGGGTAAAAACCATTTTGAGAACTGGTAATAATTTTTTGTTTTTGGATATAACTGAGCATGCGATGATAGACAACTTTTTCTACTATTTTGCAGATAACTGTTGGCACCATAATAGGTCTATAATTTTCTACTAACTGTCGATCGCCTTTTTTAAAAATAGGTACCAATTTTCCCAATTTAAGTTTTTCAGGAAATATTCCTTGAGCTATAGATGTATTTATAATATCGGCTAATGGACAGGATATTTCCCAAGCAATATGTTTTATTATTTTTGTTGGTATAAGATCGATTCCAACCGATTTACTTGCTTTAAGAGCCTGAATGGTATCTACTATCTCATTTGGAGTTACTGGATGAAAGAAAAATGAATTAGTGCTTGAGGAGTTCATAACCGTGTAATCATTAAAAAGTTGATCACCAAAATGCTCAAAAACCGCATTTCTAGCTACACTAGAAAAATGGTTTCCAAATAAGTTCGCTAAATCTATGTCGTTTTTCACAGAACTTTCGCCAATTTTCACTTCTGAGATGCTATTGAGTCTTTGCTTGCCTGTTTTTTCGCTAACTATGTTCCATATACATTTTTGTCTATTCGCACCGCTTTTGTTGTCTAACATGTTTTGATACCATGACTTTTTAGCGGAATTAATTTCTTTGGCGTATTGATATCTTTTAAGTTTGTATTGACCAGGCAATTAAAGCAAAACCGCAAATCCTTCCCGGACGAGACGCAGCTGCACCAACTAATGCTCTTACGACTGACCGGCGGCGTATGCAGTATGCACGTGCTACCGACTCAAACATAAATAAACGTTGGTCGTTTATTTATGACAAGCCTAACATCTGTAACTGGATCTAGCGAGCCTATTAGCAGTATCGCTCCGGCCATCTCTATTGGTCAATCAAATTTCTCCTCATACCTAACGCCGCGCCGCGCCGCAGTTGATTTCAATGACCATTATTTGTCGCGTACGCGGTCGATTTATATATATGCTTATCTTTGTACGAGACGATCTCGTTCAGCGGGATCGCATCGATTCTTGTTAAAGCCTAGTTCGGAATGGATCGCGAATAAAATATTATCAGTACTTAATTATGGTTCGCATCTAGCTGGTGCTGATCTAGCTTGTTAAACTTCATTGAATCATCGTTCAGGATAAAGTTATATTAACCCTAGAATACTAACCATCGTAAATTTTACGACGAAACTTAGTTTAATCTGCAATTTTATCGACGCGGCTTAGCCCTTGACCTTGTACGCTCGCCTAATCTTCTATTAGATCGGTGTCAGTAAGTTAGTGACCCAAAGTGCATTTGATAGTAATTGGAATAGTTTTATTTGGACAACGGCGTCGTAAATTTTACGGAGGTTAGTATAAATGTTATATTTAACTATAAGACCAGTTTAACGTTATTTTGATTATTTTTTGTCAATATCGTTAGTTTCTAAGTCTTTTCAGAATATAATATTATGAAAGCTAATAAAAGGGATATGACAAAGATAATTACCATTAGAAGCGAAACAAGGTTTAGCAGGATTATTGCCCGGTGAAAATGAGGAGAATAGAGTGCTTTGGATAGTGGTTCCGAGAGCGAATATAGTGTTCAAGAAGCCTTTAGTCCATCTGAGTCTGAATTCATGGATTGTGTGTAATCACAACCAACAAAGAGCTAGGAACTATCTTGAGAAAAAAATTATGTATTTATCATAAAAACAGCTAATAAAACCATGGTTGGTACAAACAAACTTGACCAACTTTAACCCGCTCGCTAAGATTAATTATAGAGAATATATTAAACCAGGATGGATCAGAGGATAGAGCCACTCCTAGTCTAAACAAGAGTGCAAGGTACCAACACTGCCCTTCAAAAAACTTAGAATGGCGATGCGCTAATGTGAGCACTGCCAAAGGTCCTTTTGCGGAGAACATCTGCCCTTTGCTGTGTGTCTTGCAGTTCAAAATTGGAATTTTTCTTGTTATTATTAATATTTGTATTCAGAAATATTCTTTTTATGAACTATTTTCAGTAAAAGTTAATAAACGATAAAAACGTTTTTTTTTAATTGTGATCCTTTCTCAGGTAGTAAGTTTTACGAAGGTTAGTAGTAATAGGTATAAAAATAATGTTAGTATTCTAGGGTTAATTCATTGATAGCAAAAAGGTCGAGATATACCCAGCAAAAGTTTTATGACCCTAATTTCTCAAAAAGTTAATCTCCTTTAATGGCCAGAAACGTGCAGGATGTTGAGGACCAAACCATCCAGGGCCACACTAACATAAAAGGAAAAAAACCAAACGGGATTGCTTATTAGATTTTTTATGATTATTGTACTGATGTTTTTTTTTAACTCGCTTCATATGAATTCAATCGTATTAAAAATAAAAAATGGGGTGGGGGTCCTAAAAACTAATACCCTCTGCTTCGCGCCATTTTATCAACGATATATCATCATCATAGTCACAATGTCTTAACAGACATGCTGTGAACTCGTAAAATGCATTTACACATTTTACGAGTTTCTCTTGGGATATCTTTAAGATCTTTAATGCAGTAGTTTCCCATTTGCTTTCTGCATCCTCATGCCGTTGACCATCAGATGGTATCTACTGGTTCATCCGCCTTTAGGGGCAATTTCTCACCCCAAGGACAAGAAGGTGTCCTGACTCTTCAAAACTCGTCCACCCGAAGCTGTCGGTTGAGAAGAGGTTACTGCTTATGCCGACAGTAGTTCGGTGTCATTTATACTTTTTATTAAAGTTGTAACTTTTTACTGATTCCATTACTGACCTTCTGTTACAATTTCTGGTGAAATTATTAATCTGTTTTGTAAGAAATTCAAGTATCTCAGCTTATCTGAATGAAGTATTAGGTATTTTTTCTATTCTTTCTATTTCTCAAAGCACTGACAACTACCGCACGTTTCCCTACCTGAACCAATTAGTCCACTGTTTCGAAAAAATGACATTGCGTACAGTCCGACAAGAGAGAAGTAAACATGTAAACATTTAGATAATTCAATATTTTACGGAAATGATAGTCTCAGTTATAGGTTGCCAAGGCAATAACTTTAATTTGACAATATTAACAGACTGAATATTTATGTCAACTGTGAATACTATTAAAAAATGTATATGTCATCTCGGATAGGTTTGGAAAAAAAAACAAAATTTCATAAACAATGTGGTCTGCCAGGTGGTGTGTAATATATAAAAATTAAAAATGGAAACATGTATATGGAAAGGTCTAAGCGAAAATGTAAAGTGTGCCCCCATGTGTTACAAAAAGATAAATGAATGACTTATACAAAATTTGAATTCCTTGATACAAAATTTCATAAGCTGCTTAATAACAATTATCACAGCAAATGATTTAATACATAAGTTTAAGCGGACATTTATTTCTGGTTTTTTCAACCAAAAATAAATATCCTTAAAAAAAGCTCACCGAAGAATTCCCACCTGAGTCTTCACTGTTGGCTTCTGGTCTAGAGTGGTGCCGGGAAACAGTAACAAAGCCTACACAGAACACGAGGCTAATGACTAGAGCAGTCGATGCCGATGACACAGAAATAAAAAAAAAGTTCAAGTGAAATTGAGTGAAAAACAAAATCATTAAAAAGAAAAACTACCAGAGTTTATCCAGAAGTATCCCTGGTGTTGTGTCCCACGTCATCAGCAGCAGGGGGTTGTCTACACCTAAACACTACATATACACTAAACAGCAATCTGCGGTGACTCTATAGACACTCCAGGGTTCACCAGTTGCCTCCTGGCTCATGACAGGGGTTTACAACATCACACTCATGGTGGAGGGAAGGCTCAAATCCAAAATAAAGATGAAAAAATATTGTTTCCTGGAACAATGGCGAACCTCGACAAACAAAATTGTGTGAGTGCGGGCATCACATAAAATCAACGACAGGCAGGCCTTTCTGAATTTTTAAAACAAGTGAATAACTTGAATACCTCGCAGTATAACAAAATGGCGTGACATTCAGGAGAAAAGTTATAATCAAAGAAAGTGATATCTCTACACTAATTGATACGTAATCATAATGATGTCAGAATAAGTACAGAGTTGGAAGTTCGGGAGCTGAACAATGACCCTTGACAAACAAATCTATTAAAATGTGTCTGTTTATTGGCGTTTTTCTAGCCTCGTAATCTCAGTTACCGCTGCTGGGGTAATGCTGCTATAATTCTGAAAATCGGTGCATGGGTGGCGAAGTAATTAGCAAAAAAAGGAAACATTCAATTACTCCTCAAACTTCGTTTTTAGGCATTTTAGAGGTTTATCATTTTCTATACTTCGGAGGGTGAAATTGGGGTGGGTGGAGGGTTGTAAGATACAAAAATCTATTGTATTCATAATAGGCTGTCCATTAACCTGTGAAAGAATGACCTAGCGGCTTAATGTACTCTTTTTAGGTCCAACCGAATATTGCCTTGCCTTACAGAAACCAAAGGACTTCGATTTTCTGATGTATACAAAGTATATACAGGGTTATTCACGTTATCCGACACGGAGCATTATGGCTAGAGTATTTGATAAAAAAGAAAATAATAATTTCGGATGGATAGAGACCCATAAAGGCTACATTTTAAAAATATTTTCATGTTATACATGGTGTCCCAAAAACACGAAATGTATCAAAGTTATGTTTTTTTAAATGGAACACCCCGTATATTATTGCATATTCAGATTCCTTGGTAAATTCTAGTGTGACTTTATGTATCATACATGGGACCTAAAGCGAACCGTTTAGGTGTAAATCACCATTTTCGGTATAAGTAGATATCAGGGAAAAATTGAATATCGCAGAGATTATAAGATATGGAAGGCTGTGACTTTGCTGTATTACTAAGCATAAAATGCGCCAGCTTTGATGAGACCGTCAAATTTGAATTATGCTTATGCTTCGAGAAATCGGTCTATTAATTAAGGAAACTTCGATCAGCGATAACTTAATTTTTTTAAATGGGAATGTATAATTTTTTTTATACGGTTAAACGTAGAATTTGATAACCTTTCTAATGATATAAGATTGTGACTATCAATTTCTGGTAGTTTTCATTTAATTTTAAATTTTCAAACAAATCGGCGATTTTCAATTTTCCTACATGTAAGCAACGTAGCAGGCCATGAAAGATAAACAAAAACCTGTTCAGGTAGAAGGAAACAACTAACTTAGCTGAAAAATACACACTAACTAGACTAAAGGGACAAGATTATAAAAATTCCGTACAACAAATCAACTCTCCCTATGTGTCAAATATCCCACGTCAAAATGTAGAGCTTCAACCAGCCAAATAGTCCAATAATATTGAGAAAACAAACCTATAATCAGCTACTAGAGCCTCAAGGAGCATCAAGGAAGATAAACACGAACGAATGATGACTGAAGCCAATGCCGCAGGAAGAATAACCAAAAAGCTGGACTAATACGTATATTGTCAAAATTTAATGTGAATGTCAGTATGCCAATACGCTCATACAAGGGATAACCTTCGAGGGTGGCAATATTTGTAATAATGTTTTACAAATAAAAATGAATGAAATGAATGAATGAATGAACAACTGCGATAACATCTCTAAGGTCAAAGAGAAGCTGGAGTATGGCAGTAATAGATATTTTTTACAGTATACTGGCTACCGCAATTTACTAGAGGTTAAAAATTTCCAAGACAATCAAAACCCTTATATGAAACAATAACAACCAGCGACTGTTGCTCCAGCACGCAACTATCAATCATATGTAATGGTGTAAAAAAAGTACTAATTTGCATCAAAGTCAATACCCCTGACTGGAGCCCTTCTATTTTTCAATATCTATTAGCAATATTGCAAAAAAGGAATACTGACAAATCAGATTTAAATTTTCTACCATTTAAGTTATGTTTTATAATTTGAACAAATTTTAATTCATTCCTCATTTTCTGCGATCTTATTGAAGAATTTTCAGAACTCCAGTCAGGTACTTTTGGCCTGAGTTTTGACAGAATTGCATACTTTTTTATATCATTAAATGTGAAATTTTATTATGAAAATAATAAACTGCTTACAACATTATCTAGTAGTTTTTATTTTATTTCAAAATTTTTAATGGTTATGGAAATTGCCAATCTCTAGTACATTGCAGTAGCTAGTAGGCCGTGAAAAAATCCATTTCTGCCATACTCCAGCTTCTCTTTGACCAAAGATATGTTTCCGCCGTTGTTTCTGGTTAGACTTTGTTTATTGTGAGCAATTTTTATAATCTTGTCCCTTTAGTCTAGTTCGTGTGCATTTTTCAGCTAAGATAGTTGTTTTCTTTTACCTGAACAGGTTTTTGTTTATATTTCATGGTCTGCTGCGTTGCTTATAGGTAGGAAAATTGAAAAACGCCGATTTGTTCGAAAATTTAAAATTAAATGAAAACTACCAGAAATTGATATTCACAATCCTATATCATTAGAAAGGTTATCAAATTCTACGTTTAACCGTATAAAAAAATTAGGCATTCCTATTCGAAAAAATCAAGTTATCGCTGACCGAAGTTTCCTTAATTAATCGACCGATTTCTCCAAGCATAAACGTAATTTAAATTTTACAGTCTCATCAAAGCTGACGCATTTTATGCTTTGTAATACGGTACAGTCACAGCCTTCCATATTTTATAATCTCTGCGATATTCAATTTTTTCCCGATATCTACTTATACCGAAAATGGCGATTTACACCTAAACGGTTCGCTTTAGGTCCCATATATGATACATAAAGTCACACTAGAATTCACCAAGGAATCTGAATATGCAATAATATACGGAGTGTTCCATTTAAAAAAACATAACTTTAATACATTTCGTGTTTTTGGGACACCCTGCATAACATGAAAATATTTTTAAAATGTAGCTTTTATGGGTCTCTATCCATCCGAAATTATTATTTTCTTTTCTATCAAATACTTTAGCCATAATGCTCCGTGTCGAATAACGTGAATAACCCTGTATATGAGTAATGCTTAGGTCGTTCTGTATTATGTAAAGTGAAAACCATCGAATTGATATCAATGAAATTTTGACAGTATTATTACCGTGGTAAGCATGGAAAACCCGTATGGTTTTTAGAAATCGTGTCAGTGGCGACGCAGCAATAATCAAAAAACTAAATTATAAATTTCAATCTTCGTTGTTGAGCGTTTTAAAGGTTCTTGTTCATTTTCTACTTGTTTTGGGTGGAGATGAACTTCGGGTGATTGTTAGGTGAGGACTGTAAAACTGAAAATTTTGTAGCCGTCATAATAGCCTTTCCATTGGCCTGTGAAAGAAAGACCTAGCGGCATGACACTCTTTTTTGCGGGCGAAAATTTGGTAGCAAGGGGATCTCATATCATGCGAAGGAAAAAAAATGAACTGGTGTCACCATAATATGTGGAAGGTACTGACTCAAATTAACTTCACCTCATAGTTAACAACCAGCTCTTGAGCTATCACCGATTTATTTACGAGTTTCTAACAACAGGCCGTCATTTTTATGTTTCTCGTGTACCGTTCCACGTTTATGACACGAACGCGATATTTCCAAGACCGCTGAATCCATCTCTTGATGGTGTTTTGATACGCGTGCAAGTGCGTGTACTTTTTTGCGTCGCCTCGGCAGATACTTGCCTAGCACTTCGATATCAGCCTTTTTAAGCCCAATATGTAGGCATTCTTGCTGCGGAATTAGCTACAACGTCAACCGTCAAGCCGTAGTGCAACATTCATGACTCTGGCTTTTCATAGTTTAGTCAAGCTGGGGAAATTCTTCTCTTATTTACTTATTAAACACAATACAACATGTTACGAAAATAGAACTTTATATATGGGTAATAGGCTCCTTAATTCTTTGTCTGCAGAGATAAAGAATATTTCTGTAGACCACTTATTTGGTAAGCATCTGAAGAAATTTCTTATCGATAAGACTTATAAATGGGAAATTCTGTTAACTGTTAAATCGAAAAAAAAATGTTTTCTGTGCAGTTTTAATTTCAACCGTCTTTTTGTTTGTACCATATTCGTTTGGGGTAAATTTGTTTGTCCATATTTACCAACTTGTCCTATGTCTTTGTATTTAGATCTTTGGACCAATAAATAATTTGATTTGATTTGATAGCAAGTCGCTCCGAACATTTCTGCTAACATAATCAAGGATATCAAGTAGAAGTGTTAAAATAAATTGATCTCACTGGGAAGTTGTTTTAATTTAAATGAGATAAACAGAGTTAATACTGACTTTTTATTGAAGTAAAAAAACAAATACGTAGCTATAAGTGTAATGCTAGATAGAATATCCCAACTAGGTTGAAACCTACAAGCTAGCAATGACTGGAGTGCCTTGCGCTGCTCAGTTCTACTAAAGTGGGTCGTGAATCCTTGGCAACTTACTCTTTCTTTTAGTGGAAGATGACAGGTAAAATCACTAACTTTTCAACATGAAGTTACACTACAAGATACAAAAGGGTAAAAGGGCACCAGGAATTTTAACCCCCAAACTCCAAGGGAGCTAGCGATATTACCTGACCTCTCCAGAAAACACTGAAGGGAAAGGTGTAGAACATCGAACACTAAGTATAATGTTTTACAAATTAAAAATAACACTCATTACCACCAATACCTTCGTGACGGTACCCAACTTTTTCTTTATGGCCAGCCTCCCGCAAAGGCTGAAAGCCTATGGTGCTGCGATAGGATAAGTGTCTGTGCATGTTAGATTTGAAACGCTGTAGGTTGTAGCCATCGGGAAGAAACAGTTTCTTCGGCAGTTCATTCCACAGAGTCGAGGTTCTCCAAAAGAAGGAATACTGAAGGAAACTGGTTCGGGGAGTAGGGACCTCGACTTGGTAAGGACGAGCTCGTAGAACCTCTCTAGTGTTCTTCGTTCGGATGGCCTTCGGTGTTATTATCTGGGAGAGCTCACTCGAACATCTTCCCTGCTAGAATCTGTGAAACAGCCACCCTTCTTCGATGTTCCAGGCTGTGGAGGTCCTTTTTGAGGTTAGGCGTATCGACTAGTCTAATTGCTTTCTTCTGGATAGTGTCCAGAAGCTTTAGAGGGTGCTTCGGAGCACATCCACTCACATGGGAGCAATAATACTCCAACGATGATCGGATCTTGTAGAGCAGCAGTAGTGGCTCTGGTTTATACAGCTTCCTACAGCGGAACGAAACTCCAAGCTTTTGGGATGCCGCTTTAGCACTACTGACGACGTGATCATGCCAGAACATGTTATTATAGATGTTGATCCTCAAAAGCTTGACGGAAGGTGACTCAACTATTGGGTGACTCTCTATTTCCACAGTTGGCAAGCCAATGTGAGACTCTAAACGTTGAGCGGTCGTTCAAGAGCTATTCAGCCACTTGCGTAGGACAGGTGGTAATCCATAAGCAGCAAGCTTGACCAGAAGTCCCTCATGCACACTCTATCGAAGGCTTTCGATATATCAAGTACAACAACACAAGATTCGCCATGATTGCTCTGGTTTTTACATCTCGATGTTGAAATTTGACCCCTGCCATTCTCGAGTTCACGTTTATGGTGGTGGTTGGAGTACTTCCTTGGAAGTCCACAGTAGAATTGGCTGCGACAAGCCTCCCTAAGATGTATGCTTTTTCTTTAGGAGAATAAACGATGGACTTGTTCTCTCTGGTCAAGGGTGATATTGGCGAATGGGAAAGGTTCTGACTAACAGCCTTACCTACAGACCAGAATGTTCTGGACGAACTAGGACATGAGAGGAGCTTGTTCTTAATTTGTTGATTGTGTTCCTCCTTGCTGCTTGAGTTCGATAATTTTTGGGTTTAACCAAACGGATTAATTTTGAAGCTCGATATCTAAAAGGGCAAACATTTTGTTGTCTCCAAAATTGCACGATTTGATTTCAATCATAGTGAGGGCTACGGCCATGTGTACTTGCAAACTTACTAGCCTGCGTAGTCCACTCACCCGCGCAACAGGGGGTTGCTGTGCGATTCGGCTTGACTATAATGTCGTTGCGTCTGTTGTTTAATGTAATCCACTAAGAAACGGATGTCAAGGACTCTGTGAAGGGTATTTTTATTTTCATTTTTTTTATAACTGAGCAGACCGCGCAGGCAGAGCCTAAATACCAGAGTACCGCGGCTGCTGTGAAAGGGTTATGTTAGGGGAAGTTTGTTAACGCTAGATTTGAATGGGCCAATACCAGCAGGCCCAATAAATACATCTTCTGGCAGTTCATTTCAAGCCTTGGACACCCTGAGAATAAATGTGCTGTTGTACCGCTCAGTTCTTGGTGTATGAAGAACGACCGTCTTAGGATGAGATGCAGCGGTCGCACGGATTCATCTGATAGGAGCAGTGAGCGGCGGAACGATAGAGGACAGCTCAGAGGAGCAGATTCCGTTGGAATATCGGTAGAAGAGTGAGAGGTCACCAGCAACACGCCGGTGAGAAAGTGACTGAAGGTGGCGCGTTAAGGCCGGATCGCCAATTAGTCGAATTGCCCTTCTGTGGACGGCATCTAGCATAGACAGGGTAGTAGAGGCAGCAGCTTCCCAGACATGAGAGCAATACTCCAGGCAAGGTCTTATCTGGGCTTTATATAGCGTGAGGAGGTTACATGGTGAGAAATACTTTCTGGCTCTAAATAGGTACCCAAGCTTTTTACCAGCAGCTGTTGCTATTAACGCGACGTGTTCGTGCCAGATCAGATTTTCTGTAATGTTGACTTCTAACAGCTTGAATGAGTGACTCCTTGGCGGAGCCTGGTTGCTCATTAGAACCTGGTGTTGGCTTGCGCACTTCTTGTTTGATAGCGTACAATACTGAGTTTTGGAGGCATTAAATTTAACCGTATTCTTAAGCCCCCAAGCGGTAATGGTATCGAGATCCTTTGAAAGTGAAGCTGCCACTGCCAGTCTTCTGCGTTCCAGCTCGACCACAGGGATCGGTCTATTGCACATGATGCCTGCATGCAGCGTACTGTCATCATACTGTTGTCATACGGTACAAATACTGTCACCTTGAAGGCTACGCCTTGTATGAGGTATTGACATTTTGAAATATACATTGAAGTTTGGCTAACCTATACTCACTGCTACCCCTCTTATACTGTTATGGTTATCCAGCTCTTGCTACTGCTCTTCATGACCTTCAATGGATCTATCTTGGCTTACAGGATGCATTCTTCTTCAATCTGGTGGGTAATATTATCGTTTTAAACTTTAAATTTGGAAGTGACCTTGAAGGCCGGTTTCACAATGATGGGTTAACTCAAGGTTGTGTGTTGACCGGAGGTTAACCCTAGATGTCATGTTTCACAAATGGCGGTTTTCGATTTTACTTGAGGTTAACTCTGAGTTAACTTGACCCCAAGAAATTCTTGAATTAACCCCAGGTTGCGATGACGCATGCGCATTAGGTTATGTCACTTTGGTTTTGCGACTTGCTAGGCCTTTGAAGTTTCATATTTTATCGTTTACCTTAACGCTTTCCATCGTTCTTTTTATTTGAAATGGATGGTTATGATGTAAATGCGTATAGCAATAATGAAAAAGCAATGAGACCAAGAATATTTCGAACTAGAGTCAGTTATTCTGAAGAATATGATGACCATGACTCCTTGGTATTTTTTAAATTTTTGTATTTTTCTTTCAGCACCTTTACACATCTGCGGCTATTATTTGCACATTTCGCAATTAAATTCTTCTCCTATCTCTTCTCAGGCGTTGTCTTTTTCGCGCCATGTTGTTGCACTTTTTGTTTTGCATTCTATTATATGCCTGTACTTTTCTACTAACGAAATGAACAGATGTTCTTCATCTTTTGAAAAGTTGTTCGCTCTTTTTGGTTTTTCCATGCTGACACACGGGTACATGCACGGCTATTATTTGAAAAGGGCCCCAGAAACAACTACAACGTCAAGCAGTCCAAACACCAACCCAACCTAAAAATCTTTTATCTATGTCAAACACCAAATAACTGCGAATGAAATGGAAAAACGTCAGTAGAAACAACCAAAGTGAGGTTGGATATTGCATGGAACTGATAACTCAACGAACTCATTCTTTCACAGTCTTGTCAGAAAAACACAAAACACCAGCACGAAACACCTAACGAAGGAAATAAGAAGAAAATAATTTTAAATATTGCGGACACAGTACCACCAACCGCTAAAATAAAACACAACTCGCGGTCAGTTAACCCTATGTCATTTTATGATTGTGAAACAAGAGGCGTGCCATTGTTTGAGTTAACTCGCAAGTCGAGGTTAGTAAACCATCAGAGTGACCGCTGATTGTGAAACTGGGCCTAAGACTATTTTGACATTCCGAAACATACCACGAGGCGCTATTGATTGTTCGGATATTCTCGCAGTTGACTGGTCTATTCGGAGCTTAGATCGAGCATGTATTCATGAAGCTGGTACAACTCTTATGGATGGCGCGACTGTTGCAAAATAAAGTAAACCGCACGAGTAGAACGAAAGCTGTTAAATAAAATATAAGGAAAAGGGTAAAAGTTATCTGAGTCGGATAATTTATTGTGATACATTTCTCTGTTGCATCGGGAATCTCTCAGCATTCTAAAAGGTTAATACATTCTGTACGGTTTAGAAACGACTTTATTTGGATATCGGCTTGACAGCGCCAGCTTGTTATTGTGATGATAAGACGAGCCATCTTCAGGGGCGTACTTGCTCACGTTTCAGCGTGAAGTGACTATGAACTAAGATTCAAGAACCACATAACTAATTTGATGAAGAATACGTATTCTCAGCATTAGAGCTCTGTATTCTAATCGCTATTTATTAAACTTTAAGGGGAAAAAAACTTCGTGAATCCTTGGTGTCCTTTGATGATGATGATGATGATGAAAAACAGAATTGAAATCATATAAAACAACTGTGCTGGCCTAAGGAAATGGCAATGTTATGCAATTTTGGAACATAAGTAATGTAAATGTACCAAATAATGCCACCTTAAGGGTCTAGGGAGATTGAGAATCCAAGAAAAGACGTATTCCCGTGTTAGCGAGGAGGCGTGGTCGCCTGTTCCCTTTCTCCAGTGCGTGTGTCTAAGATGAGGGGAGATAAGTCCAGAAATTCAAAGGTAAGGTCAAAAGGTCCAAAGGTCACCATAAAGATAAATTTCGCATTTCCAAGCTCCTGAAGTTACCTTTAAACCTACAGTAATGATTCAAACAGTAGATTGTAGAAGAAAGCTTGCGCTTTGTCACCTATTTGGCCTTTTTTGATATCGTGTTTGGTTGTTAAATTACAGGCATTTGAAGAATGTATGATTTTGCATTGCGAGTTTTTTGCATACTAAAAACCATTTTTGAAAAAATTGCTCTGAGATGTCACAAATTGAGGTTTTAGCTATCACCTTGTTAAATACTGTGTATGTAGTTTGAAAAACAAGTGAGTTCTGTTCGTAATGGGAATCCACTGAGCTATTACATTCCATAATACCATTTTGTAATGTGATTCGTGATTTTAAATTGTACCCCTAAAAAAATAGTGATATTAACAAAACTGGATTTTTACCGGACTAGCTTTTCCATGCCGATATCGCATCTGTATTTAGTTTTTCTCTAGCACCTGTAGTATTGGCTATCTTTTGTATACAGACAGACGGACGGACAGACAGAGGCTCTGCATAAGCTGTCTTCAGTGACTTCACTGAGTCAGTGAGAGCTAAAAAACCCTAAAACGATGTTTGCACAATTTGTTATTTTTGCTTCAATTTTATTATTTCTTTGCATCACTAGATATACAGGGTGGGGCATAAAAACCTAGTGTTCTTGGTTTGAGTAGTACTCATATATTAGAGGGAGGAGCACGCGGTTTATTTCAATCTATTCTTTGACTCAAACCATTTCACTGTCTTACTTGCCACTTGCCATCGTGGAGCGGTAGACGTCAGAACAACGCGTGGCATATGGCATGGTATCATTGGCCCATATTTTTTTGGAGAAAATGGGGTCACCGCTACAGTAACATCTGAACGTTACATTCATATGGTGAATACCTTTTTCATACCTGAATTGCAAAGAAGAGGTGTAGATATCAAAGATTTGTGGTTCCAGCAAGATGGGGCCACGGCACATACCGCCAGAGCATCCATGGCTGTTCGTCGCCACCTGTTTCCAAATCGTTCAATTTCGAGGTTTGATGGCATTTAATGACCTCCCCGGTCTCCCGACTAATCAATTTGTGATTTTTTCCTATGGGGGTAACTCAAGTCACGTGTTTAAAGGGCCAAGGCCCGTACGTTAGACGCAGAGAAGGAAGCGATTCGCCATGGAATCTCTCAAAAACCAGCAAGGACATGCTGGAAACAGTGGAGTGCAATTTTCGTGAACGGCTGCATCATATGCCAGATGTAATTCTTGCATTAGATATTTCAAAATGGTATATTATCAGCTATGTTCTACTACCAATAATTTTTTTTAGAGTAAAAACTAATAATTTTATGATTATTTCAAAAACACTTGTTTTTTATGCCCCACCCTGTATTTACCTCTTACCTCTTAAAAGATCTATAATATCCACAAATTTCAAACAGCGGCAATTTATGGTTATTGAACCTTTTATTAATATTAGTAATTTTGGTATGTTTTTTGACATTTTAATGTTGACCAACGAACAAGAAGCTCATTACTTTTACTTAATATTAGCAAGCTCTTCATATACGTTTCTTCTTTCCTCTTTTCTGCATGAACTGACTCTGTTGCATACGACTGAGAAGAGCTGCTAAAATTTCCGAAAATCCTCTTCCAAACCATTTTGTTTATCCGTTTAGAGACAGTATAGTTAATTGGAAGCCCTGTGACTACATTTGGTCGTATGCAAGTGATGAGAAAACCGTGTCCTGATTTGAATAAAGTTTGTGTTCACCGTCTCCAAATATGGACTACGTCAATTCCTACTTCACCTTTCGGTGTTCTACATGCGTAGATTGTGGAAACAGAAAGGTTTCCCAAAACATTCAGCGATGAACTTTTGATAATCGGTGTAAGCTATGTGATGACATTATTTAGTTTTTATGTATGGCAATCGCATACTATATTATTTATAATTTTTTTGTTTTATTAGGCGTTATCTTTTGCTTAATTTTTTGGGAATACAGGCTAAGAGTAATAGAGTTTAACTGAGTACCATCAGGGTCAGTAGATGAACTATACAAATTAGATGTTGCTTGCATGTTACACCAATTTATTAATTTCTATGACTTACATCAAGAGTTATCATTAGCACTTTTTTGCAGAATTTTGAAGAAAAAAATCGACGAGCACTATCTAAAAATCTAATAACTTGTAACCCAATAAAAACGCACTAGAGTTAAGAACTGAGTTGAACAATTCAATGCTAAATTCTACAAACAAAAGCTCTATAAAGTTAGTCATTCAGAAAGTGTGTGGTGATCCAGTGAGATTTACATAATCAGATTTGAAACAGTGCTATTACAATATGTTTTTACCATTGTGACGCAGGAATGTTTATTATTCCTCCATAGGATAAACAAGATGCTATCTAGACATTTTTTATGCTCCTAGATTTTTATACACTAACCTCAATATATTTATTCTGCGACGTACATTTTTTGTGATTTATTCGAAATACGAAAGAGTACTTTCCTAGGGTGGGTTGAGCTTTCGCTAAAGTGAACAATGACACTCCAGATTCATAAACCACAAAATAAATGTATACAGTCCATCACGGAAATGATTTGAATGAATTAAAAATGTTAAGTACGCGACTAACAGTTCAGATGGTTTGTTAGTCCAGTACAACTATGTGACAAAAATATCTAACTTGAAAAAATTGTAGTAAATTGGCATAGTTCATAGAAAGAGCTTCTTTTTAGTATAAGACGTAATATTTGAAATATTCTTGTGATTTTGGAGTGCCAATTTTTTTCATTGAGCAAAATTTTCTTTGGAACAAATTAAAATTTACGTCGAACTTTATTTTCAGACATTTTAGGGTTTGGACCTGTGAAAAAAGAGCTAGCGGCACAATACATCCATCCGAACATTGCCTTGCCTATTAGAAAAACCAGAGACTTGGTATTTTCTGATGTATTCATACGAATATTGCTCTAGATCGTTCTGTATTGTGTAACGGGGCAACTATTGATTGAGTTTGCAGAGGAGGTGAAATATCTTGGTCTTATATTGGACAAAAGACTCACCTTTAACTCTCACCTGGATAACAGAATCGAAAACGACCGACTCGCCCTCTGGACACTCAGAAGGATTTGCGGCAAATCTTAGGGCGTTAGTCCTAAACTGATCTACTGGATATATCAGATGGTGGTTAAACCCACGGTAGTATATGGCGCTGTTGTCTGGTGGCAGAAATGCGTACAACGGACAGCGAGAGTCAGGCTGGCGGCAGTGCAACGCACCGCCTGTTTGGCCATCACTGGAGCCATGTCTACCACACTAACGTTAGCCATGGAGACCCTTCTAAACTGAACACCTCTGCACATTGAGGTGGAGAGTTGCAAAAGTGGTCGCCTACAGACTGCTATCAACTGGCAGACCTGACGAAACGAAACTAGGACCAGACACAACGGGTATCATGGGTGAAATTACCCATCATCATATACTCGGAATGGTCTCAGACTATATGGTTCCATAAGCGCACATAGAGCAATCCTATAACGCCATTTTCCAAGGCAGGGACGAATGGAGGAGGGATGGCTTCATATCACCCTCCGATTTTGCGCTATTTACTGATGGCTCCACGTCTGAACTTGGGGCAGGAGCGGATTAGTTGGTACCAATCCAAAAGTTGAAATTTTAGTAAACCTTGGGAGGTATACCACAGTCTTCCAAACTGAGATGATTGCCATAGAGCTGAGAGTCAGGGAACTAATCAAAAGGCCCCTGACAAACAGATCTATAAAAATCTTTCCAGACAGCCAGGCTGCATTGAAAGCACTGTGCTCCAGTCGGGTTGATTCAAGCCTGGTATGGAACTGCAGGCACCTCCTCAACAAACTCGGAACACGAAACAGGGTAACCTTGATTTGGGTTCCGGGTCACAGCGGAGTGGAAGGCAATGTATTGGCCGACGAGCTCGCAAGAGGAGGAACCGAATCCGTGTTCATAGGACCATAATCATTTGCGGGCATTGCAAAAAGCACCGCTAAAAAAACCATCTCAGACTGGGCAGAAGGGAAAGCACTCCTGAACTGGCGAGATACACCAGGGCTACTACACTCGAAAGCATCCATAAGATACCCCTCGAGTCAGGCCCCCCCGAGGATCATGGAATGTAACAGGATCGATCTCCGCGTTCTGGTTGGTCTGCTGACGGGACATGGTCGTCTGAGGAACCATATGCGGAAGTTGGGTCTTGAACAAACTTCAGACTGTCGCTTCTGCTACGTGGAGGACGAAACAGCGGAGCATATTCTTTGCTCCTGTCCAGAACCGGATAACGCTAGGTTCCAAACATTTGGATTTGCCCAACTGGATCTTCATGACTTCAAGGAAGTTTCACCCTTCATGCTGATCGCCTTCGCAAAGAGGTGCGGACTGTACGGTGAACTCTAAAAAGGTGTGAGCCACAATAGATACAATTGAGTCGCAGTAGAAGGAGGCAGCGCCCCCCACTCACTTTCAACCTAACCTAATCTTGGCGCGGATGGAAACGCGTATGGTTTTTAGAAATCGTGTCAGTGGCTGCGCAGCAATAATCAAAAGACTACAAATTTAAAAACAGATCAACCTTCGTTTTTAGGCGTTTTAGGGGTTCCTGATCATTATCTACTTTGTTTGGGTGGGAGTGAAATTGAAAACGTTGGGTGGTGGGGGGGTTGCAAAACTGAAAATTTTGTTGTATTCATAACAGTCAGTCCATTGACCTGTGAAGGAAAGACCTAGCAGCATAATACATTTTTTTAGGTCCATCGTGCCTATCACAGAAACCAAGGACTTACTACAATTTTCTGATGTATACATACGAGTAACTTTAGACCGTTCTATATTGTGCAACGTTGGAATTATTGAATTGAATGTATACATACGCGTATAACTAGATCGTTCTGTATCGTGTAACCTGGACGTTATTGAATTGATTTTAATAAAATTTAGACACAGCCTTACTACCATGGTAAGGACGGAAAGTGCCTATGGTTTTTAGAAATCGTGTCAGTGGCGGCGCAGCAAGGACCAAAAATATAAAAACAACTGAAACTTTGTTTTTAGGCGTTGTTTTAGTGGTTCCTGGCCGTTTTCTACTTTTTTGAGCGTGGGTAAAATTGGGGTGATTGAGGGTGGGAGAGGGAGATCTGTATTCTGTAACGTGGAAATTATTAAATTAGCTGTATACATACGAGTATAACATCAGACCTTTCTGTATTGTGGAACGTAGAAATTATTAAATTGATTTTACTTTGCGTAAGGGGTGGGGTGATTGGGGGTTGAGAAACAGAAAAAATTGTTGTATTCACAATAGGCTGTCCATTGACCTGTGAAAGAAAGACTTAGTGGCATAACACATGGGCGGGCGATGATTTCGTTGCAAGGGGGATAATAATAAACTGTAAGCACAGAGTCAATCAACTTGACTTCATTTTTAAACTGAGTTTTCCTAACAGTCTCGTATCAAAGTCCAGCTAAAGCACAATATTTATGCGATTCGTCGCAGCAATGATTCAAATAAAGAAGAAGGAACAGTGCCACTTGTACACATCAGTGGCTCGTTAGCGATTCTCGGCCAGTGCGCTGCCGCTCGTTTATGTAAAACGTTACTCATCGCGCCGTACAACATAACATATATAACATAATATATTTATTGTTATTATTGCCCGCGCGGGCGACGTGACGGAATCCGAAAAAATAAAATGATACGGCAGATAAAGAGAGGCGCTCCGTCGGAATACGAAATTCGCGATCGTTCAATGACACTAATGGCACATGAGTATACAGGGTGTCTCAAACTGTTAACGGCAGGATCGGTGTCTCGGAGACTATAAAAGGCACAAAGACGATTAAATGAGGAATGTTTTGGTATTTAGCGAGTCTGAAATTCAAAACTGCGACCGGATTTGTAATCAGCACCCTCAAATTATACAAAATACGAGGTGTCATCTTAATAGAAAGCCAAATAAAGGTTTTAGATTTTTTACGCAAACCTGAAGATCTGAAATACTTGATTTTCGTCGAACAAGACTGAAATTTAAAACTGTGACTGGATTTGTAATCAGCAACCTCAAATTATCCATAATACGTGCAGATACTGACATACTCGTTAGGATATATCGGCACCTCGTCCTTTCCTGCATAGATTATGGCTCCATAGTCTATTCGTCAGCTAGACCCTCACAGCTGAAAAGAATCGACACAGTCCATCATCTCGGACTGAGGTATTGTCTAGGAGCTTTTCGCACGTCCCCGGCCTCGAGTATATGCTCGGAGACAGGCACCGAACCCCTTGCTCTCCGGCGTAAAAAGCTGGAACTAACATACACCCTAACTTGCAAGACAAAGCCACAACATCGTAATAACTCTTTTTTGTTCAACACCCATGAAAGCTATCTGTTAAGACCAACAATAACCAGACCACTAGGTACGCGTGTAAGTGAGTTGATCCAGGAAATAGGATTAACTATACCACCTACCTACCCCACTAAACAACACGAAACTCCACCATGAAGCTTACCATCTGTTATAGTGCGTGAGGATCTACTTACGTTACCCAAGGACTCGACACCCGCAGAAGTCATTAAATCGAATCTCGCTCAGATTCTAGACAACCTTGGAGATACAAAAATATTTTACACAGACGGATCGAAGACAGACTCCGGCGTAGATTGTTCCTTCTTTATCAACGGCATTGTGCATTCCTGGTCACTGTCACCGAATCGTCTCTGCGGAGCAGTATGCAATTTTTCAAGCTTTGCAAGCATTTGAAATGGATCGAACGTCGCCCTCTGCAGCAATTATAAGCGATTCCCTTAACGCACTAAGAGCTTTGAGAAATCGAAACTCACTCGATCCACTTATCCAGAAATGTCTATCTTTGTTGAAATCCTTGGCAGACGTCGGTAAGAAGGTAGTCTTTGTTTGGATTCCCGGACACGCAGGAATACATGGCAATGAAGCCGCTGACCACGCTGCCCGCCAGGCAGCTTGTCTAACAGTAGATATCGATAATCCCCATGTCAAAAAAGATGAACTCAAAATCCTGGTGAAACGATGCGTCCGTGATCTATGGCAATCACAGTGGGACACCGAGAACACATTTCTCAAAAACTCAAAAAGGACAGTTACCCGATGGACACCCCCCATTATACTTCCCCGCGCAGATAGAGTCCGATTGCATCGATTGCGTATCCGACACACTGCCCTCACCCACTCCCATCTTATGCTCGGCACCAATCCTCCCGATTGTAGTTTCTGTGGTACCCGTCTGACCATCCCCCATATAATCTGGGAGTGTCCATCTCTGCGTCACCTGCGTCAACTGTATGAAATACCTCATGACGTACATAGTTGTCTTAATAGCCCAGATAAGATTAAGAACGTTCTGCTGTACATCAAAAATTTGGGACTCTACTGGAGATTGTAAAGTTGAACTCGCTATACTGTAAATAGTGATAACGGCAGCCAATGACCACAGTAGTCGACGCTGCCTATAAAAAAAAATACGTGGTTTCATCTTAATAGAAAGTCAAATAAACGTTTTAGATTTTTTAGGCAAACCTGAAGATGTGAAAGAACGGAAATTTTTTATTTTCGTCAAAAAACTTCTATGACCGGATTAATAATCACCACCCTCAAATTATCCAAATTACGAGGTTTCATCTTAATAGAAATCCAAATAACGATTTTCAATCTTTTAGGCCAACCTGCATATCTGAAATTTTTGTTTTTTGGTAAATAAACTGCAACTTAACCTGTACCTGTGACCAGATTTCTAATCAGGACCTTCGAGGGTTCCAAAATACGAAGTTTCATCTTAATTGAAAGCTAAATAAAGATTTTTGAGTTTTTAGGCAAACCTGAATATGTGAAACGGGACTGAAACTTAAAACAGTGGCTGGATTTGTAACCAGCACCCTCAAATCAACTAAAACACGAATTTTCATCTTAATAGAAAGCTAAATAAAAATTTTCGATTTCTTAGGTAAGCCTGAAGATTTGTGTGCACTGAAATTTTTGATTTTCGTCAAACGAAACTGAAACTCAAAACAGCGAATGGATTTGTAATCAGCACCCTTAAATTATCCAAAATACGACGTTTCGTCTTAACATAAATCCAAATATAGATTTTCGCTTTTTTAGACAAATCTGAAGTTCTGAAAGAACTGATTTTTTTTATTTTTGCCAAATGAGACTCAAACTTGAAACTGTGAAAAGATTTGTAAGCAGCACCCTCAAGTTATCCAAAATACAAGGTTTTATCTTAACATAAATTCAAATAAAGATTTTAGATGTATTAGGCGAACATGAAGATCTGAGAGAACTGACATTTTTTGTTTCCGTCAAACGAGACTGAAATTAAAAAATGTGACCGGATTTATAATCAGCAGCCTCAAATTATCCGAAAGACGAGGTTTCACCTTAATAGAAAGCTGAATAAAAGTTTTCGATTTTTTAGGTAAACCTGAAGATCTGAATTTTCTTATTTTCGTCAAACGGAAAAGCTAAATAACGATTTTCGATTTCTTGGGTAAACCTGATGGATCTGAAGGTTCTGCAATTTTTGATTTTCGTTAAACGAGGCTGAGACTCTAAACTACAACTGTATTTGTAATTAGCATCCTCCAATTATTCCATACACAAGGTTTCGTCTTAATAGAAAGCTAAATAAATATTTTCTATTTTTAGGTAAACCTGACGATCTGAAAGATCAGAATTTTTTTATTTATTTTAGTATTTGTAGTTTATTGCCACTTGTAGAATGGGTTTGGCACTAAAAGTTGAGACCAATGTAATTCAAAATCACGTGATGAAAATACATATAATAAAACTAAAACGTATGCTTTTATTCCGTTTTGCTGGAACAGTAAAGCATAACGTATAGACAGCCCTTAACTTAATAGTCTTTAACTAAGAGCAGGCGACAGAAACGATCTGCCTATGCGCCATATGGCACCCGAAGAAAATCGCTGCTAAATAGCAGCTTTTTTTCTTGGTGGAACGCCACGGCGCGACCGCTTGGCCAACCAGAAGAGCGCGGGTTCTATATGCTGCTGCACATGAGAGTCGTAATACGAGGGCTGCTCTATATCGTGAAACAGCTGTCTGCGTACTGGTGGATTGAGGGAGATATAGATCAACCCTCGTATAGTCTTTAACTAAGTTTTTTCTCGGGAGGAGGAAGACTCCAAAAGTGGAAGCAGCCGAGGAATGTTCATCGAGCATCTTCGTCTCCCACGGCCCATAAACAACAAAAACAGCTTCATCGGCGCACGTTCAACTGCACCTTCGGGATGGCGACGACCACAAATCTGCGAGGATTCCTTAAGTGAGCCGGAGTCCGGACACATCTCCAAATAGAGCCGGCGAGCAGTAGCTTACGCGTACCGCCGGTACTGCACTCCGCGCGGGGAATGACAATCGGATCAGTGGGTACTAGGGATGGCCAAAAGGGAATCGATTACTTGAGCCAATGCAGCGATTGAATTGAATCGATATTCAAGTTTCAATCCAACCATGGCCGACTCTACACTAGGCCGGAGCCTTAGATGTGGCAACGTGGCTTAGCTGTCAAATAGTGGCCCTATAGTTTCAGAATAATTATTACATTTTATATGTATTAGAGTCCATCTCGGTTGATAAATTAAGAAAAATACTTTTTAGAACTACTACTACTAATACCACTTACATCTGATGTCTGTTTCATCACAGTCAGACACTACAAAATAAAAATAAACGCAACCTGTTTCCTGCTGCCACTTCCACTTCCACTTAAATGAACACTCAATTTACTTTGTAAATTGTCACTTGAGCTAGAAAAATTCACTATTAGGTCACTGTGAAGCCATTCTTGCTGGTCTTGATTTCCCTTTCACTATCAAATCCTTTCGTAGGTATGCCCCAGGCCATGCCCAGATGAGTTCTATTAACTGTATTTTTCTGTGATATTTGGGAGGTCCAGAAAACATTGTGCTTTGAAATAGGCCTTATCCTTTGAAATGTTTGTAAATTATTGTCTTTATCCTTGTAAATATAACCAGCCCTTCCGAGGAATACCTTTCACCCACTTCTGTTTATGTCCCTTATTGGACGCACAATTGCTAGTGCAACCTGGTACTACACACTTTGCAGGCATCTTTATATCTTTATAGTTTCATTTGTGCAGGTCAATAAGTAGAAACACATTAAAAATCACCTTGCAACGTTCTTTTTAATCTGGAATAAGGTTATGTTGGGCCATGGTTTGGTAGTCCTCTACCCATGCCTCTACTGGTACTACACGCTTTGCAGGCATCTTTCTATCTTTATGGTTTCGTTTGTGCAGGTAAATAAGTAGAAACCCATTAAAAATCACCTTGTAACGTTCTTTTTAATCTGGAATAAGGTTATGTTGGGCCATGGTTTGGTGTGTCCTCTACTGGGCTGCAACCTGGTACTACACGCTTTGCAGGCATCTTGTTATCTTTATAGTTTCGTTTGTGCAGGTAAATAATTAGAAACACATTAATAATCGCCTTCCAACCAAATTCTCTGCACCTGGAAGAATACACATGACATAACAACAAATGCAAACTCGGCCCCCAGATTCAGTGTTGCCATATTTCATGCTCCGGCCTAGTGAGTAGAGACGGCCATGATCCAACTCATCCTACTCGACAAGGTAATTCCGCTCTTAAACCCCGGCCACACGTCCATGCTTTGCCTCGTACTTACTTGTGCAAACCAGTTTGTATCGGGACACGTGCGTGTGGACGGTAAGACGGTAGCTCGCGCAAACCGAAAAGCACGGCTTGTGTAAATTTCAGACTGTTGACAGTTCTGGCTTGCGCCAACTGGTCTGCACGATAAAGTCCCTGTGTGTGGCCATAGGGTTCAGTTTTAAGGATAGCAGCACCTATATGAAATCGTCAGTTTCCGAGTCATTAAATAATGGAGGTTTGTGCGAGCTTCGTTGAATGGTGTGGACACTCAGCAGTATACCATCTTGTTTGCCCAAACTATACGGTGCAGGCAAGTCGCGGACATGTGACCGCCCCTTTAACCCTAGTCAATTATACAAATGACAGCACCGTTCCCACTGCAAATATGGTACCGTCGTTACTGTACTTTTTGCGCGAGGAATGTCAATCGGATTGAATCGTCTGTTTGAGTCGAAAGAACTGAATAGGGTACTTGCAAAAAAAATATTATGTCGTTTACGCGTTCCTTAGAGCCTAGTAAACATGACAAAATCACTTGTTTAGTTTTTTGGAATCGGCTGAGCGATATTCCTAAAATTATTTCAAATGCCGGAAAATGCCGCGCAAACAACCTCTGACGTCAGTGATATCGTAAAGTCATGGGATGTAAAGTATTGATATTCGATATCGATAGCCAGTGCTAACCTAACATTTTGACATTGATCATTATAACCCCAAAACACAGTCACACGCAAAAGTAGAAAAGTCAAAAGAATAAAAGTTAGGCTAGATTACTAATTCACTTTGTAGTGATGGGCTTGAATTAGATTCTATCTTTGGATTCATTCATAATGAGATGCGCCGAAATAAAATGATGACTTCGATTAGTTGCGAATCTCGGTCACAAACAGGATGAACTGTGATACCTATCAGTTATAAAAATGTATTGCAACGAAAATGGTAGTGGGTTAATTGCCTGTTTCAAATTTGTTTAAGTATCAATAAATTGAGTCGCATTGTTAAAGAATTCAGATCATCTCTAGTCGAATGCGCAGTTGGCAAACCTGTAGCAGTATCGATTGTCGATATCGATAAGATATCTGTGACGTCAGCCCTTGTTTTAAGTCACATGGAAAAATTTGAATATATCCTTATTTTATTTTGCAAATATCTTTTTTTGGCCGTCAGTAAAATCATGTTTTTTGTTTCCTACTGCTTTTTGATATGGTTTTCTTTACGCCATGTATACTCCCGAGGCGATTTCACGACTTCTGCAAGTATCCTATTGGCGCGTGTGTCCACAATCGATTCATTCTAGTCTAGTCATTCTCGACTGTAAATTTAACTTAAAATCGGGCTTAAAATTATGCAACATATGACATAGAGAACGCATAAAATATCTCGCGCTGTGAGACGATAAGCGTCAGTGCACGTTAGATTTGACGCGCTGCAGGTTTTAGCCATCGGGAAGCAAATTCTCCGGCAGCTCATTCCACAGCGTCCAAGTTCTCCAAAAGAAGTAATGCTGGAGGAGAATGGATCAGGGAGTAAGGACCTCGACCTAGTAAGGATGAGCTCGCAGAGAACCTCTAGTGTCCCTCGTTCGGACGGCATTCGATGTTATCTAAAAGAACTCACTCGAACACCTTGCGTGATGGAATCTGTAAAACGGGGACAGGTCAGCCATCCTTCTTCGATGTCCCAAGTTGTGGAGGTGCATTGTGAGGTTAGGCCTATGGATTAGTCTAACTGATCTCTTCTGGATAGTATTCAGAAGCTTCAGAGAGTACTTCGGAGCGCATCCCCACAGATGGGAGCAATACCCCAACGAAGGTGGGATCTGTGCCTTATAGAGTAGCAGTAGTTGCTCTGCAGCTTTCTGCAGCGGAACAAAACTTCAAGCTCCTGGGATGCCGACATGCTGTTGTTGATGTTCATCCCCAAAAGCTTGACAGAAGGTGACTCGACTATTGGATGACCCTCCATTTCCACAGTTGGTAAGCCAACGTAAGACTTCTTTGTCAGTGTTGTTGTCTAAGTTTTATGTACGTTAAACTGTACTTTATTTACTAATCTAGGATTGAATGATTTCATATCATGCCTAAAGACCCTATCATGTATAAGTTGAAACCCGTTAGCATTTTGCTGTCTTCGAATATGAGGAGCTCCTATAATCTCGTTAAATCCAACGTTTCTTCAAGATTCCACACTAACTGGTTTTGTCCAAGACTGTTTTTTGTTGTTATTTAGTCACATTTTCTTTCATAACTCTCTTCCTCTTTTTTTCTCTCCTCCATATAAGTGTTTTCTGTTTCATATGACGCTCTCTCTCTTTCTCTATAGTGTTTTAGTTATATTGAAGTTTCTTTTTTCAGAATTTACACTACGTTACTTCCAGACTCTAGATCTTCTATTTCAGTTTATGTCCATCTATCTTCCTTTGCTCTTTGGCTTCAACTCTTTGAAGTTAATGTACCCTTTCTTTCTTCAACAGTTAGTTAGACGATAGCCTTTTCACAGCATTGTATCATATTGATAATAATCACACACAAAATTTTTTTTAATCATTGTTTTTATTTATTATCAGCATAAGTCTAACTGAATCTAATATAGTCGATTCTCCAAAAAATTAAAAAATCACTTCGATGTAGTGATTCTTTTTAATTTTTCGCCATCACTAGCTCAACGGGTATCACTATCGATGTCTCTGAATTAAACATGGCGCGTCTCATGCCACAATGAACTTCTTCAAATCTAAGGTTTCATGTTTTCGACCTCGGTGGTTGGGCATTCGTTACAAAAAAAAATATTAAGTGCTTTTAACGGACATGTGAGTAAATTAATATTGCATCTTGCCAGTTTTTTTAAATCGGAATTTGAGGAACAACAATCTAATCTGGAAATTTTGGTACCAAAAACCTTGTCAATCATATTCTAAATATTTGAAATTGACCTCTCCATCCCCCCCTTAAAATCCGTTCCTGGATGCACTGCAAATACAGTGCACATGATGTCTATCTGCCATATCAAAAAGATGCTTTGTCAAACCGACCAAAGGACAAAAAACGTTGGGGTGTCCAGTTAAGTATCGCTTCTAAAGCATCAAGGGTGTCGAATAACCACTAAAACTATGGCCCTAAAAGTGTATAAAATATGATCGGTAGTGTTTAAATGTGACACAGATTAATATTGGTGCCACACACCACGCACGAAAATGCACCGTAGGGCGCGTAGTCACATTACGATTAATATAAAGCCAGGTAAAGATCGCTTCAGAATGCATGAAGGATACAGGGGATACTCCCTAAGTTTACAAACTTTAAACACAGTTGGAACAAATTTTTGGACTAAAAGTAGATCTTGTTAAAGGGGTGATACACGTACGAGCAAGTACGCGTACTTATGGCTCGATGACCTATTTCGCCTGTGTGTCACCGTAAGTACGCGTACCTTAAAACCGTCGTGCAAACCGCCGGCGATCCAACTGGTTTGAAATCTTGCTCGTAGCTTGTCTCGGCTCGTACTGCGAGCCGCGAGCCACCACTTTGTTTCGGCAGGCCATCGATGCGCAACGCTTGTTGTGTTTGGCGTTTGTTAAAAGTTTTGTTTAGTTAGGAAAATCATCAAAATGAGTGATTTCAGCTTCACGTGTGTCACCGACGTCGAGCCGAGTGAGTTCGCGAACTTAAAAACTGCGTACTTAAAGTTCGTACGTGTGTCACCCACTTTAGATATCTCTGAGATATTAGCTTTCGTGTCATAGTGTCAGCACAGCATAGTGAACAACCAGCAGAATATCTCTGAAGACTTCCTATATAAAAATGGTTCCCACAGAATTTGACCTTGGGACGATTTTACGGGTGTGAAATCTGGGTAGAGATGCGAAAAAAAAATATCGATACCGGTACTAATTCGATATTCTTTGACCAAGTATAGAGCTGAACACGCCAATGGAGGCGCGTTTGGTTCGTAATTATTTTCGATACCGATACGGCTACAAAAGTAGCGATACCAGCTTGGAATCGCTCACAAAGTACCTAAGATAAAAATACTCGATATTAGTGCTGAAGTATCGATACATTTCTAGTATCGAAGTATCGTAGGCATCCCTACAAATAATCATCCAAAAGGGGGATGCGCGTGTAATTGCCGCCAACCTGAGATATTGTGCTGATTGTAGTGTTTCCGGTCTTGCTTACTTTCTGTCTTTGGGAGCATTGTAAACCACACTTTTATATTTTTTAAAATCCGGATGTTTTCTACATGTTTTTTTCAGCTAAGTTTCTGAGAAATGTACATATATTTCAACGTTTTTACATGTTGCTATATTACGACTTAACACAATTGAAATGCTTATCAAAATGTGAAGAATTAGTAAGTATCTATCTACCTATCTATCCATCAAACCCAAGAAACATGACCAATAGACCGATTTCTGTGGTCGAGCTGGAATGTAGAAGACTGGCAGTGGTAGCTTCACTTTCAAAGGATCTCGATACCATTACCGTTTGGGGGCTCAAGAATATGGTAAAATTCAATGCTTTCAAGACCCAGTATTGTACGCTACCAAACAAGAAGTACCCAAGCCTACGCCAGGTTCTAATGAACAACCGGGCCTGCCAACGAGTCTCTCCTTCAAGCTGTTAGGAGTTAACATTACAGAAAATCTGATCTGGCACGAACACATTGTGACCTCTCGCTCTTCTATCGATGTTCAAACGGAATCTGCTCCTCTGAGCTATCCTCTATCGTTCCGCCGCTCACCGCTCCTTTTGGATGCACCCGCGCGACCGCTGCATCTCATCCTAAGGCGGTCGTTCTTCATACATCAAGAACTGAGCGGTACAACCGCACATTCATTCCCAGGGTATCCAAGGCTTGGAATGCGCTGCCAGGAGATGTATCTATTAGGCCTACTGGTATTGGCCCATTCAAATCCCGCGTTAACAAACTTACCCTAACATAAACCTTTCACAGCAGACGCGGTACTTTGGTGTTTAGGCTCTGCCTTCGAGGTCTGCTCAGTTATATAAAAAAAAAACCAGACAAAGTCAAGTAAATAATGGAATGGAAAACGGTTAAGCATTCTTGAAATGTTTCGACAAATTTTCTAAATGTTCAACGGTTCAGTTCTGATTTGATGAAATGAAATGTTATTCTGACTGACAGTAAATTCGAGATGTATTTTAAGGATTGCTCTGCGATTTTGTTTGACTATTTTAAATTAATGCTGCAGGTACAAATCACAAAAAGTGAAACAAACGAGCGACATGCATTTTTCTGACATGTTTGGCTTCCATTATAACTGACAATCATCACAAATCAAAATGACATCTTCTCATTCAAAATCTCAGCCTCATTTGTCTTTCTCCTTTTCTTATCACCCAAAAATCGCATATCAGGTCAATTTCACATGCGTCTGGTGGAACGTGGAAACCCATGCATAGAAAGACGCTCGACTGCACAATATGAGAACACAGAGGCTCATTTTCCTCCCCCGTGTGTGGCAGAAATGGCTTCTTGAAGATACTGGGAAAGATACGATTCACAGAATCTGGTTCCAGCGGCGCTAATTTTTCAATAAAGACCAACGGGTTCGCGAACGTATTAAAGCAGTTCCTAGAAGGGACGAGAGAGAGAGAGAGAGAGAGAGAGAGAGAGAGAGAGAGAGAGAGAGAGAGAGAGAGAGAGAGAGAGAGGATGTCTGTTTTGGGGCAGCTCTAGAACAGTGGCGTTCTACTGGCTTTTTGGTTGACTCACAAGATTAGAACATGTTTTGGGAAGCTAAAAAATATCTATTGGGACAATCATTTGGGCAATAATCATCATTTTTTTGCCTTGTCGATGTAGGCATTGGTGCCAATTTTACATTAAGTTGGTGGTATATATCAATTGAACTGGTTCTGATTTTTGCCTTTCACTTCCCACGCCGATAGGTGAGGGGAGTATTGTATTCGCGAAAATTTTCGGTTTTGGGATAATATGCTTTCTGGGCGTTTTATCATGTCTACATAACGAAAATCCACGGTACTCATTTCGGTCGATCTCTCTATCTGTTGGTGTTTTTATAGCCTCGTAGTCTCAGTAATCGCTGCATGGATTGTGGTATGCGGGTCGTAGTAAAAAAATAAAAAAATTCAAAAAGCCCTAAACTTATTTTTTATGCGTTTTAGTTACTAACCATTTTCTATTTTTTTGTACGGGGGTGAAATTGGGGTGATTGAAGCGTGAGGGTTGTAATACTGAAAAATTTTGTATTCATGTCCAATGACCTGTGCCAAGGACTTCTGATGTATAAATACGAGTATTGCTTTAGATAATTTTGTATTGTGTTAGAGGGACTAAAATTGGGGTAGTTTGGGAGTGGGGGGTTGTGAAACTAAAAAATTTGTCGCAATCTTAGGCACTGTGAAGGAACGACACAATATACTTTTTATCTTTATCCGAATGCTACCTTAGACAAAAACTAATTTTTGAAATTATATTGTTAGGTAATTCTTAAATTAACCTTTACCTAAGAGCGCTGGTGTACTGGGTACACCATCGGTTTTAAGTAGGTACGATTCAATTTCGTTCTACCTAATCCTCAAAGATGGTATTTACTTAAAACTTGCTTCGTCGTCAGTCGTCAGTTGGCTCGCAAACTTTGCCGAGCAAGTAAAGTTTGACCGCTAGTCCGTCTGGTGCCTAGAATACACCACGCGTGTAGTTGTGTGAACAGTATATTATTACTGTTATTTAACAAACTTATTCAGTTGTTTGGGTTTTTATAAATATCCTTTTTTGATACCTACTATCCCTTTTAGTAAAAAGCTATATAAATGTAATGACAATATTTTAGCTAATGCTGCCTCTTCTGGTGCATAGAATACACCACGCGTGTACTAGTGAAACAGAAGGTATTTATTTCGATATATAATATTCACTACGTTTTTTTCCCAGGGATAAAGTATGAGTGTTTTTTGTAATAAAATCGTTAATAGCGTTAATACTGATTTTGCAATTAGTTTGTTGGCATTTATTAACTAAGACAATATACAGGGTGTTAATTAAGTATGTTAACAAACTTTAACCACAAATAGTACTCCGAAAAATAGAAAGAAAATGTCATATGAACATGGGTCCGGAAATGCTTCCTAAGGGAGCTACGCCCCTTTGCATGGGGCACCCTGAAGACGGTTTTCCCTCGATATTCTCGAAACCATTCATAAAAAAATTACAAAATTCGGTACGATGGGTAAACTTTTGACGCTGAATCTGATTCTGAATTCAGAATTTCATAATTTTAGTCGGAGGCGTATCATACGGGAGGAGTTAAGGATAAAAATAACCCCATTTTCTAAATGGTAATTTTTTTGACATTTTGATTTCAGAATATGGTATTCCAGAGATTTCTACTTAAAAATGGTCTACTGGTACATCTCGATAGGGCTAACCGTTTTCGAGTAAAAATGCAAATTATTGAATACAATAGCCTGCATCGATTCAATAATTTGCATTTTTACTCGAAAACGGTTAGCCCTATCGAGATGTATCAAGAGACCATTTTTACGTAGAAATCTCTGAAATACCATACTCTAAAATCAAAATGTCAAAATAGTTACCATTTAGAAAATGGGGATATTTTTACCCTTAACTCCTCCCGTATGATACGCCTCTGATTAAAATTATGAAATTCTGAATTCAGAATCAGATTCAGCGTCAAAAGCTTACCCATCGTACCTAATTTTGTAATTTTGTTATGAATAGTTTCGAGAATATCGAGAGAAAACCGTCTTCAGGGTGCCCCATGCAAAGGGGCGTAGCTCCCTTAGGAAGCATTTCTGGACCCCATGTTCATATGACATTTTCTTCCTATTTTTCGGAGTACTATTTGTGGTTAAAGTTTGTTAACATACTTAATTAACACCCTGTATATTATTATATAGGTGGTGTACAGAATACACCACGTTTGTACTTAAGTTTCAAAACAAAGCTCGTGTAGCTAAAGGTTAAAAAAGAAACTGTACCATATATTGGGCGTGTGATGATTTGGTTGCAAGGAGACTTTAGACTAGCTTCCCTGATAGCTTCATGCTATGGGAAAATAATAAAATAGTATCACCATGATGTGCGGGAAGTAGTGATTCAATCAACTTGATTTTTTTTAGTTGGCTAGGCTATTCTTAAGACAAGCCATAACTACAACGGAAAAAGTGCTCACTTTTATCTATCGGTGTATATCGAACATACGTTTAACCGAGGTTTATCCTGAAAACAACCTGAAATATCAAACATGAGATCGTATCTGGCCGACGTATTAAGTTGTGCGGTGCATTTTATCGTTACGGAAAGATGGCGTCTATCTTGGGAGTCACTTAAATTCCGTATTTTATTGGTCATTTTTATAGCGGTCCAGCGCATACACGCCGTCCCGCGGTCCCTGTCCGCTGGTCTCTATTATGCTGATTCGATTTATTAGTCGAGATTCCACTTCCAGCCTTTTAAAGAATCGCTTCTAACGATGTTTGGATGTTTAAAAACGCATATTTCACCTGTTACGGTCACGACTGTTTCGGTTAGTGACTTTAATTTATCAGTATTAGTGGTCAGAAAGGTGAAAGGATCCTAACCAGATTATGAAAGAATCCGGGTTCTAATAAGACACTGTTGTTTCTCACGACATAGGTCAGGGGCAGGGTCAGCGGAGTATTGTATTCGAGAAAATTGTCAATTTTGAGAGATTCTACTGTGCCTACAAGGTAGTAATAGTAGTAGTAGTAGTAATGGGGAGGCGAAGCCAGGCAAGTAGGCCACCTTTGGCCCTTTTTGCCAACCCCACTGAACCAATCACTGAAAACACTAAAATTCTACACCCTAGAAAGCTCCTTGTCGAACCTACCAGACCTCCTGACTAAAGTCAGTATGTCCGACCATTTCGCTGAATATAGTGGCTCCTCCCCAAACTCCGTCGTGCCGAATATCTGAACCCTAAGGTTGCTATAAACTGCACCTCTGCCCAGGAAGTGGAACGCTGTCTCGTCCTCCTCCCAGCATCTGGAGCAAATGGGGTCCCCTACCACTCTCATAAGTGACCAATGTCTATTCAGCCGGCAATGGCCAGTAAGAACCCCCACCAGAAGGTTGAGCGTCTGTCTGCCTTTATTCAAAAGCCATAGCGTTCGGCCCTTAGCAGGGCCTGCTATGAATCTTTTGGTTTGCCTGCAGTCGTCTCTCTCTAACCAGTCTTTCGCCAGTTCTTTGTAGGCCCAATTGTCCAGGGCCACATTGACCTGGCGTCTGCTAGTTCCCAGTATAGGTTCTGGGCTGATGCAGGGGCTGCTGGCCCCTATCCTAGCTAATCGGTCCGCTCTCTCGTTAACCGGTATACCAATGTGTCTGGAGACCCACATCAGGGTCACCTTATTATGGCTTGGTAATTTCTGAAGGGCGGCCGAGCATTCTTGAGCCAGAGCTGATCTGGCCCTTGGAGCTGCCACCGCTCTCAGAGCTGACTGGCTGTAAGAGCATATATATATATGCTCTGTTCAGAGCACTACTCGACTTCCGTCGAGTATGCCGCCATTGCTGTGCCTACAAATACCTGGGTACTATTTGGAACGAGAATGGGGGACACTCTCGAGAAATAAGATCTAGAGTAGGTAAATCTAGAGCTGTATTCACAAACATGCCTAATCTTACAAAGGACCTCCACAGCCTGGAACATCGAAAAAGGGTAACTGACCTGTCCCTGTTTTACAGATTCTATCACGGAAGATGTTCGAGTGAGCTCTCCGAGATAGTAACACCAAGGGCCGTCCGAACAAGGAACGCTAGAGAGGCTCTGCGAGCTCATCCTTACCAGGTCGAGGTCCCTACTCCCCAAAATAGTCTCCTCCAGCATTCCTTCTTTTCGCGTGTGGAATGAGCTACTGGGGATTTTTTTCCTGCCGGTTACAACCTGCAGCATTTCAAATCTAACGTACACCGATACAGCACCATAGGCTTTCAGCCTTTGCGTGAGGCTGACCATAAAAAAATGCGGCGGTTATTCTTCTCTAGAGATCTGATTATCGAACTCAGAAGCAGATTGGTCAGATGTTATGTATCTCAATTCTTCTCTATGGAATGGATTCGTGGACCAACCAAAGTTGATCTGAAAAGGCGAGGATGGAAATATAGAAAGAGTCTCAAGATTTGAGGTATTAAGGCAAATGAATGAGGAAACAGAGATAGCAAGACATGCAAAAAACGGGGAAAGTTTATTACCAGGGTCTTTGTTTGATATGCGTGGAGAAAAATACCACATTTTACCACTAATAACACAAGGGAAAAAAACAGGGTAGAAGGGGTAGAAGACGCTCTTCATGGCTGAAAAACTTATGAGAGTAAGTATGCACATCAATAGAATTATTCTGAGCAACGGCATCTAAAGCAAGTATCTCCATGATAATAGCCAACCTTCTAAAGGGCACATAAAGAAGACTACACAACATAGTTATTCAGTTATATGCACATCACTGATAATATCACGCGAAACAGAACAGAAGGAAAAGACAGAAGTGTTCATCTGACTTATACTCGACGTTTATTGTATTACGAAACTTGAAAAAATCAAATTGATTTAGAAGAATTTGGAAATGTTAATGATTTCAAAAATACAAAAATTTCGAAAATATGGGTAATTTTGAGTTTTTGAGCATTTTGGAAATGTTTCAAATTCCGAGAATTCCGAATATGTACATGGTGTAACCAAATAAGTGTAAAACATTTAAGGGGGTGATTCCTCACCGAAACAAAGATAGGATCTTTCATATAAAGAAACTTCGTTGGAGCATCCCTTGTTAAGATACAGCCCCTTAAAGGGGTACATAAAATTTGTTTAACAATTTTTTTTACAAGTACTTAAAAGTCACAATATTAAAATTAACAATGTTTACTAGCAAAAAGAGACTTAGCCAGTAATTTATTTGCTTTACCCCATGGTTGTAAGGGATGTAAAACGCAAGCCCTAAAATTTATTTCCAATGCAACTTTTTGTCTTATTGTTTACGATTTACAAATTTATTGTCTATAGCCTGTTTTGTTCTAAACAAATTATGTCTCTCGATTTTTTTGCCCAAAATAAACCAGTTCGCAACAAAAAATTATTTTACGAACAACTATAGAGATACATCATAATAAATAATCTGTTTCTGCGAACTGGTTTATTTTGGACAAAACATTCCAGAGACATTTTTTGTTTAATGAAACAGGCTATCGGAGATAAATTTTTAAGTGGTATACAAATAATAAGATAAAAAGTTGCATTGGAAATAAATTTTAGGGGTTGCGTTATCCACCCCTACAACCATGGGGTAAACCAAATAAATTACTGGCTAAGCGTCTTTTTGACAGTAGAAAATGTCAGGTTAATTTCAGCCTTGTAACTTTTTTAGTACTTGTGAAAAAAATTGTTAAATAAATCTTATGTACCTCCTTTAAGGGGCTGTATCTTAACAAGGGATGCTCCAATGAAGTTTCTTTATATAAATGAAAGATCATACCTTTTTTTGATGAAAAATCATCTTCTTAAATGTTTTACGCTTATTTAGTTACCACCAATAACTTTGAAAATGTCTAAAATGGCGAGACAATCAATAGCAATTATAACCTAGCTTTGTTAAGGCCTTTGGAATAAGAAACCAAGAAGAAAAAAGGCCAGTATAAATCGATAGCAATAATTCACGAATTAAGCTATCAATTTATTACCGCCTCATCCATCGCAGTGTCCAGACCTGGCCCCCAGTGATGTTTTCCTGTTTGATAACCTCAAAATAATGCACCCTGGAAACAAATTAGAACCAATAAAGAAATAACCTCCAAAACTGAGGTTTAATTTGGGGCTAAAAATAAATCTAACCATTAACATTGAGTTACGACTGCTATGATTATTGTATCGCCTTCAGAGGCAACTACAGTATATTCTACCCCAAGATAGACTTCAAATAAATAGTCGCATGCAACATTTGCGTGGTTACTGTCCGCTAACGTCTGCAAACGCGCCAGCTATAGTCCAGTGCAATTATGAAATTTTATATGACTATTTAAAAGAGTTGCCCTACGAGCCCATTGCAACGCAAAAGTAGCCAGTTGCCAGTTTGAAATGATCATTAGGCAATGAACAATTAACATTGCATATTTGGATCTACTTTCCAGTCAGCCTTGGAGATTTTGACTTGCCAGATTATAACACACAATTTACACATAATGTACTGGACCCCACCGACACGAGCCGATCACCCACGCGGGCTTGTTTTCATTTGGTCTAGCTTGGCTGTGAATATAGTAACTGAATTTTATCAAAACCATGGGAGATTACTCTATTACTCTTAGGTGTCGAAGATTGGATTCTGTAGCGGTACTACAGCTGCTTCAAGAAGAATCAGGTGCTAAACATACCTGGCAGCAATTCACCTGTGAATATTCCTACCAGCATGCACCGGCGAAAGGTCATCCTCATAATTAACCCTAATTTTCCTATCGTAAGTTACGAGTCGAGCGTCGGGCATTTCCGCCGTTTTAGAACACTGCCAAGCAGGAAAAATCTCTGTCAAAGCAGGCAGGTGCGAGCGCAGCAAGCCATGATCGCTGCAGTAAAAATGAATGGATCCAAGAGTGCCGCGCTGGTAAGGCACTACTCGTATACACACGGTTACGTTAGACGATGTCATAGCATATATACATGCACCAGCAGCACGACTCTACACTGCAGAAAATGGGGGTAAAATCACATTCTGTATTATGTAAACTTTGCATAATATATCATGTTTTTCAAGACTGTCCACATCGGCGATTGCAAATTGCAGCGATGGTCAGGTATTCTTAATCCGGGATATGAAAATTGCAGCGGCTGGTTATTTTTCCGTTTCAGGTAAACATGTAAAATGCAGCGGACGACCCTCTGTTAGGGATAGATGAGATAGTAATTACTTATTACTAATTTGACATTTTTATGCAGTGTTGAATCATATTTGCTGACGATACTTTTCAGTACTGTACAAAATTCTTCAAGCAGCTGTTTACAGCTGTTTACAATCCATGGACTAAAGCATGGACATTATATTCCATATTGTTAAAAGATAAATTATTAACACATCATGAAGAATGTTTTGCTATTCTCAAAAATATTTGTCGTAAAAACAGTTTAAATTTAGAACCAACAACTGCAGTCATAGATTTTGAAAAAGCAATACACACTGCAGTAAAAAATGTTTGGCTTGAAGTTCAGATTGTTGGGTGTCGATTTCACTTAGGTCAAGCGTGATGGCGTAAAATTCAAAGTCTAGGTTTAGCCAGTGAATACAACAACTTAACCAATATTGGTAAATGGTTAAAATATACATCTGGCTTACAATTTCTGAATCCTAGCGAAGTAAGTGACGCTTATGCTTTCGACTTTGCAGGAATTCAGCCTGCCGATGCAAGGGTGTTTTTATATGCAGATTATTTATATAGTCGAAGATTATATATCGGGGGATTCTGAGTTTCCTCCAGAAATTTGGGCAGAACACTCTGCCAACACATCTCGCACTACCAATGCCTGTGAATCATTTCATGCGCACTTTAACTAGAGTTTTTATAACAGCCATCCATCATTGTTTATTTTTGTAGAGTCTTTGATAAATACTCAAACAGACACATACATTAAAATGAGTAGTGTCAGAATAAAGCACGCTCCAAATGCAACAACTAGAAAGAAGCAAGATTTTTTGAATCACTAACAGAAGTAGGTAAGTAAAGGCCACCAAATTGTTGCTTCAGATAAAAATTAATTTGACCTGTCACATAATATTATTTTTATATAATATTTTGCTATACAAATCCAAATTAATTTTTAGAATACCTCCAAACAGGTAGACTAACCCTAATCCACTCCCTGCGGCGACGCCGATAAGCCGATAAGGGATCCTCACTGCAATTTTCAACATCTTTTATGGTCACATTCAAGATTTATAAGATTATACCTTAACCGCGGCTGCAATTTGCATCCGCCCATCCTCATTAAATTCACACAAACACTGTGATAGATTATGTGAAATCACATAACATATTAAGGAAACGCCTTCGTGCCGTCTAGCGCGCCATCTATTCATAGGTTATGAACACATAACCTAAAATCTCATGTTTCGCGTAAAGAACGTACAACAGGCGCCACCCACCTTTTGCAACCTGTTTTGGTGATTTATAGGAGTGTAATTGCAAGAAAAGCTAAAGAACCACCAGGACGAGGCAGTCGTGAACCTTGAAGAAAAGCTAAGGCTCCACCAAGACGAGGCAGTCGCAGGTAGTGAGTACAGCGTCAGTCAATGCCAGTAACCAATTTATTTGTCTGCAATGAAATGTAACAGAATGCCGTTTAAATAATTTACTGATGTAAAAATATCACCTCGGTTTGGCACTAAGGTTAGGATAAGTTGGGATAAAATGTCCTACGTAAACGTTTAAATCTAGAGAATTTACAGAAATGTTTTGACTGAATTCTAATATATCTACAGTCCAAATCCTTATTTTTAATAGCGCAAAAAGTAATCTGTCCCATTTTATAATTATGTTGTATAATAGTGCGATTCTGTTACATCTTATCGCACTTCTTTTACATGCATGCTTATTCACATTACACTTACAGTGTGCTTTATTTTACAGATTTAACAGAAACAAATGGCAAAACAAGATTCTGTCTTTTTGTGGAGAAACATTTTGAACAAAAATATTGAAAAATCCCTTCAGCAATGTCCAAAATATGAACCCGCATTCATACGTATAAGTGGCACATCCTGTGTAATATATTCCATAATAAACTATGTACAATAGCAATAAAAATTATGCACGAAACACAGCATATTATGTAACAACAACCATAATATGTTATGGAAAACGACAAAGAATGCATAGTTTTTCCATAACTTGTTACTTATTCCAACACAGAACAAGTGTTGGAGAATCCCAGAATACATTATGTAAAAAATACATTACAGATTATGTAAAATGTCTTTACAGAACGACTGTGAAATTACATAACTTAACGTTGGTTACAAATTACCAACGTTAAGTTATGTAATTATTTTTTCCTTTGTATAGACATTACGCAGACTCACAACCTCTTCTAACTCGAACCGAGAAATAAAAAATGCAAGGAATAAAAAAGGCAACACCCCACTACATGACGGTTTTGAAGGACTTGAAAATTTTGTGGCTTTAAAGTTACAAAAATTTCGAAAATATGGACATATACATGCACAAGCAGCACGACTCTGTAGGCATTACGCAGACTCACAACCTCTTCTAACTACGAACCGTGAAATAGAAAAGGCAATACCCCACAACAAGAGGGTTTTGAAGATTTTGAAAATTTTGAAGCTTTAAAGTTACAAAAATTTCGAAAATATGAACATATACATGTACAAGCAGCACAACTCTATAGGCATTACGCAGACTCACAACACCTTCTAACTACGAACCGTGAAATAAAAAAGGCAACACCCCACTACATGACGGTTTTGAAGAACTTGAAAATTTTGTAGCTTTAAAGTTACAAAAATTTCGAAAATATGGACATATACATGCACAAGCAGCACGACTCTATAGCCATTACGCAGATTCACAACCCCTTCTAACTACGAACCGTGAAATAAAAAAGGCAACACCCCACTACATGAGGGTTTTGAAAAACTTGAAAATTTTGTAGCTTTAAAGTTACAAAAATTTCGAAAATATGGACATATACATGCACAAGCAGCACGACTCTATGGACATTACGCAGACTCACAACCTCTTCTAACTGCGAACCGTGAAATAAAAAAGGCAACATCCCACTACATGACGGTTTTGAAGAACATGAAAGTTTTGTAGCTTTATATTTCCAAAGATTTCGAAAGTATGGATATATATGTACATATATACTTCCTCATATTTCGGTCTTGTATTTCGTTCATAGTTCCTTGTAATTTCTACTATTTAATTTCAAATTCAAATTCATATTTGGAAGGTTGGATCAAATGAATTCAAAAAATCATGTAGTTTCACATAGATTGGGAAAATAAATTAAGAAACAGTTTTGCCATCAATACTGAATATATCTACAACTATATCTTCTACTTTCTAGAAACAAAAATGATATGACTCAGACAAAATTTCAAATATATTTACATTTTTACCTACATATAACTGAGATTAGAATGTTCAATATAGGAAGAAAAGTAAAGCAATGTTTACTACTTTTTCCTTCGTTTATCAATATATTCTGAAAAATATCCAAACTATATTTATAATTTTATTTAAAAACGTTGTCTCAAATCTTTTTCCTTCTGAAAATTTCATGGTATCTTTCAAATCAAAATTATTTCACTCAATACTTTTATTTTCTCAATCCGTTGAATTCCATCTTTTATTATATCTATTGGAATTAAAAAAAAAACAGATACTCAATGAGAGGACAGTTGATCGGAAACAAAATTCAGTAGGGTGAATACAAAACACAATACTGGCCATTGAAAATTTTTTCAATTCCATTTTTGAGACAAGTACTGTGGAAAAGTTTTTGTATAGTTCGCACTTTTCTAAAATCTAAAAAACGTTTTTTACCAAATTGAAATTAATTAACTATTTTTTTCCTTTTTCTTGTTATTACATAGGCAGTAATTTAGGCCTTCTTCTGCTTAATTTTCATCAATGACCTGCCAGAGTGCCTGATCAAGCCCACAGTGATGTTTACAGGTGATTTTAAGTTATTCAGGCCAATACATGATAGGAATGAATCTTTTGCGTTCCAAAATAACCCAAGTTTAGTGAGAAACCGGCTTATGGGTAATAAAATGTCTGTTAACAATGAAAAATGTATATAGTCCCATAGCGAAAGTTTATTAACAACTATCACTTTAGAAACTGTAAACTGAAGACTTGTTCATGAAGTCAAAGATTTGGGAGTGATATATCACCAAAACTTCAGATTTCGCAGTCATTACAATAAATTGTAAACAAAGCTTATTGAATTATCGGTTTTGTCATGCGTAATAGCAAATATATGGGCATCCAAACAAATATAAGACATTATATCGTATATCTACACTCTGTTGTACCTGTGGTTGTACCTCTAAGATCACTGATGTTTACAATGCTTATCTTTCATCGGCAACAAGAAAATGACTCAGCTGAGTGCTATGTGTGTTAATCAAACAGATATAATTTGACGAATGCGTAAAAATAATCCTTCGCGTATTTGTTTATATACATATCTGATGCAATAAATATTCTACATTTATTTATAGCCAACTTTTATCTGCAAAATTGATGATAGTCAAGCGTGACGAAGGCCGGAGCCTCTGATTTTTTGCTGATAATTTTATTGTATAATGTAACTAATATAAGGAAATAACCTTTTTTAATACTATCCTTTGCCGACGATCAAATAGTTGCGGCGGAAGATATGGAAGACTTAAGTTACACGGTATGAGGATGACCCCAACGGCAGCACTGGTCGTATGGAGTCAAAAAAATTAAAAAACAATAAAGACAGGATATGGAAGTTTATGGTGGAGCCAGTACGAAAAACCATAATACTAGAGAGTTTTTGGACGTCCCTTTCCTGACGTTATTGCACGTTATCGGTGTGTATTTGTGGCATGCGCAGTTCTTCCGAAATAACCTATCGGCGAATAAGCGATAAAGTTGTACGTTAGCTATGGAAGTTCACGGTACGATGTTGTGCCAGGCCGGCCCTGTATGATATCTCGTGAGATCTAGAAAACCAACTTCTAGATCCCTGTTTTATGAGTTTTATGTTCTCGAGAACACTCGAGAGAGGGCACACCTAGTATAAAACCGCGCACAGGCCACCAGTGAGTGAGTTACAGTCAGTGTCAGCCAGCGTTCGGTAGTAATACGCGACCCGCATCCAGTGGCTCGCGCGAAATAAATGAAGTGTGATATAAATTAGTGAAGTTAAGGACCACTATAAATTAGTGTAGTGACTTTAGATAAATTAGACTGTTAAGCATTAGGCTAGGTGTAGTGTACATAGTTAGTGAAAATAAATACTGAAATCCGTACCAAGTGTTTCTTTGCCCAATCGGACTAAAGATTTGTAACAATATGATTACATGCGGTATTGCCGCGTCTAAACCGCTATGCGGCAATGAGCAAAGAACCGTGATGATTTTGATAGCAACAATACTTTATTTTATTTATTTACAAAAAGATCAGGTTTTCTTCCGTCAATTTTATTTGACAGTATTATCCAATAAAAGCTACAAAGTTAGGCGTCTCCGGCAATAGCGTGTGATTATGGTAGCGGAATCTGGAATGTCATGCTTCGGGGATCCTGCATAACCTATTTTTTATTTTACTTCTGATATGATCTATTTTCTGCTTGTGGTGTTTACTTGTTGCATGTAACATTTATTGGACATTTCTGACCAAATCTATCATATGTAATGTGAGGTTACATTAAAACCAAATCAGTCCAATAATTTATACTATGTAAGGCTTTCGCGGCCATCGTCCAATGAATTTATGGTTCTTGGGTTTTTAGGCCGGCGTCGTTTAGCGTTAAAGCTTGACGTTTCGCCACCACGAGTGGATGGCATCTTCAGAAGCTATTTCACTTCGGCGACTTCCAAAATAGTATTCATTGGTCCAATAATTGTTAATGACAATTGTCAAATAACGCAACGATACACGTCACAGATTTCGGTTACAAAAACTGTACACAAGGCACACGCTTATCCGTTATTCGAAACACACTGCGCATGCCCAGACTCAGAACAATGTTTTACGGATAGCGTCGTCCCAATTTTTAGTGGCTCAAAATCTCTACTGTTTTAAGCAATAGACTAGCAACGAGTGGTACTCATAAAAGCGCTAGCGGTTGAAAAACCGTGCTCTAAGGATTCGTAGTACCGCGACCGTATCTTCTCGAAAATATAATTAATATTGACGGACAAAATTAAATTCCAGCTGTAAAGAGTTGTAATCTCATACGAATCTGGACGTGTCTTCAGGTTCCATTTGGCGGCTTGTAGAGTAAGAGACACCTGACACCTTCTTAGAACGATGGTCGCATGTTAACGGTATCATTAGGGAAATCGTAAATTAATTAACCAGCGACAACATTCCTTCTAGTAGTTTACTATTTTAAAAAGTAACGGTACTGTTTGATGTGAATAATTGATCGGTGATATCACGTGTCCGATTTTTTCAGGCTGAATCAATGTATGAGGATGTTTCTGTATAATATGTGAAGAGACTGAGAACTTCATAACACAAACACACAAAATGTTTCACTCAAGCATGCTTTGACTTAACGTTTGACGTTTGTCTTCTATGACTGACCAGACTGCGAAGGCAAAGCCTAAATATCAGAGTACCGCGGCTACTATGCAGTACTTTCTAGTTTTCTAATGATAATCGGTTTAAATCCATCTAAAAAGGCTAAATCAGACAGTAAAATACTGATAAAAATACACACAAATAATGTAAAATCCAAAAACGGCAAATTTCAAATGAAAACCCTACGGACCTTTACGGCATCAAACCCATAACTTGTGACGTTCTCCTGTATCTATCCAACAACTTACCCCCGACTTGCCCCATCATGAAATAAGCTCGTAGCGACCCCCCTGCTACAGTGAAGATAGGCTGGGTCCAAAAAAGTAAAATACCGATGTATGAGAGAGCGCGACTTGGTTTTACGCTACGATACTTATATTTGAGCCAAAACCAAGAAGACTTTTGACAAGTCCTAGATACAGTTTCTTATGCTGAAGCATAGACTAAAGTCCAAGGTAAGAGTTATCAAAAAAAATCTCTAATATTCAAATAAAAAATAGAAAATCCTAGTAATCTCGAAACTGTTGTCTGTTCATTAAAAAAATAATAATAAATGTGGTGACAAATTTAGTATGGAATATGGCGAAAATATAGATAAATAAATTAAAATATAAAAAAAAGTTTCCCCCGCTCGTGTATACACGCTCGGTTCACAGAAACCTAAAATATTGCGCTTATTGGGTGTATATTTTTACGTTGTGGCTCATCATTCAAAATAAATTCAATAAGAGTCAAGTATAAATACAAATCATTACCATAAATCAAATGTAACCAATCAACATATTATAGAATAGCAGTATCATAAATAGTAACAACAAGCTTCAAACCATTACCATAATTTAAATGTAATAAATCAAAATATAGAATAGTAGTAGTATCATGAACAGTAACAACAAATTTCGAAGTCAGACTAGTCTCAACATGAATCATCAAAAGTTAACCAAATCAAATACGATTTGAATAAAATTTTGAAAGTTTCACTTATCATCTAAACTTATCTGATCGTTTCTAGGAGTATTCGGCAGCTATGACAGGTACAGTATGATCTAACCAATCACTAAAACGAAAAATCGTCCACGCACAAAATGCCTGTCCCTTTAAGGATTCTCCGTATTATATGGCACCATCAAATACGACTGATTCCAGCTTCACTTGAAATCATGGATCCCGGAAACACCAAAAATAAAATAAACCCAACGGAGGAAATAATAGTAACTCCTATGTACAAAACAGTTTAAAAAAGGAAGAAAAAAAATACTGAAACGGCTAACTACGCAACAGTGATATGTGCGATTTGCAAAAAAAAAAGATACAAAATGTCTGTTAGATAAATCAGGTTAAATTATAGTTTCTCACAACCTTCATACAGCAATCATGAAGAACTAAGAAAAAAAAATATAAAATTGCCAAATGACCTAGCCATGTCTAACTATTTTTGGTTATCAAAAAAAAAAGGACTATATATAACAATATCATGTGACCAAAAATACAATGAAATCAGATTGATCACCTACGAACATCCCAGTGCTTCGATTTGATTAAAATTTAGCTGTATAGAAAAAGAAATGATTGAAATTTGATAAAAATCTTACCTCACTATTAGCAATAGAGGGTTTTATTTCTCTGAGAAAATCAGATTTCCTTCTCAATAGATGACTTCACTAGTAGCAGATGTAAATATGGCCTTAAGAAGGACAATTTGATAATCCCGAATAATCGGCTCAGCGTTCCAGGTCCTTGCAAATTCCCAAAACCACTATAGAAAATCCAACTGGAACTGCTGGTACTGGTGTAAGGATTTTAATCCCTATTCCATTAGGTAGAGCATCACAAACTTAAACAAAATCTCAACACCCCCACAAATAGTTAGAAATTGCCTTCTAGGTCACTTGCTATTTTATAGTCGACAGTGAAGTGAATTCGAACAAAATTATCAGACGAAAACCTTCCAGAAAACAAAAACGTTCAACAAAAAAAAAAACGGTACCCACTCGTAAATAAAAATGAACCAACTAACGCGAACTACGAGTAATATATTCAAGCAGGACAAAAATTGAAATAAATGCACGAAATATTTCCTTACTCGGATTCTTTTTTGGATATTTCCCTAAAAAGTAATTATGGATCTCTGAAATACATGGTAGCAGTAGCAAAATTAGATATGTAAGAAGAGGTATTTAGTTTAATTTATTAATGGCAAAGCCAAAACGTCACAAACTAACCTCAAACTAATTGTGCCCAAGTGGTGGAATGTCGCGAAATTGCGAAACTTCAAACATTAACTTTTAAATTTTTCGCGACTACCGTACATCTCCCGCCTATTGATAAAACGCTATGCATTTAAGATAGTGCTAATAATGTATAAGACCAGCTCAGCATGTGCCACGGTGTTCCGAGTACCAGGAATTCGAGGCTCACGTCAAAAGTGGGTCAAATTATGAAAATGATTCATAAATATATAGAGACGGAGGAGCGAGAAAATATGCAAATATCTCCGACTGAGATCTGCGGCGGGCGGCGGAGAATATATTCGGAATAGTGTAATGATAATGTAGAGGTCCGGAGCACTGAAGCGGCTGCGTGCGGTGTTCCCCGGAGCGAGACGTCGGCCGGCTGACTCCGGTGACCCGTGAGTGACCCCAACCATGCACAGACGCTTCCTTGATTCTTACGTACCGCTTCGCTGCCGCCCATGATAGTGATGGGCACATCAGAATCAGTCGTCTTAGGAAAGGTATAAGTACGCTACCGCTACCACTACCACTAAAAATACCAGACCCAGTTTTTGACTTGTCATGTTTTACATGGAAACAGAAGATACGGCATATGTTAAGTGAACTTGTTACTTAATCAACACATCATCATTGGTCCGATACTTCTTCTTCTTTTACCTTCATGATTTCTGCTCGCTAACACAACGTTCTTCAACGCCGCGTTACAGCGTTCCGTTGTATTATTAGAGAACGCCGTACCGCTGCGTCCTAGAACGCCCTCTGTTTGACCGGGCCTTTGAGCACAATTCGAAAATATAATAATTATATATACTGTATCGATGATGTAAAAATATGTATTCAATCTCACCATTAATAAAGATTGGAAGTTGAAAATACTGAACTGCACATGTCAGAACGGCCCTAACCTAAAATCGACTCGACTGACTCATAGACATACCATAATTTTGGGCTGCAGACTAAACAATCAATGGGATCACTCACGAGAGATTAGATGACACTTGAATGAATTAATAAGGACCAGAGGCTATCCAGCACGGAATGTGACTGGTGCATAGGCCACACGATGGGCCCTTTTGCGCCTCTATCGGCGCGAGCTCCTAAGACCTGCCCTTTTGGCAAAGGTAAGTACATTCTTAGGTCAGATTGGTTCCAAGGTTCTTGAGCCCAGCATAGTCTGCCTGTGATAACCCAGGGTTTCACAGCGACACAAGATGTGTGCCGAGGATTCTTCCTCTTCACCACACCACGTGCACGTTGGGTCGTTGACCACCCTCATCACGAACATGTGATGCCTGAAGGTGTTGTGACCCGTTAATAGGCCTACTAGCAATCTCAAGTTACTTCTATCTAGAGAGAGACAAAATCGTCCTATTCTCTCTGCAGGCCCTTCTGATAGTTCCCGAGCTTAACGGAGATGACCAGAGATGTTGTTCCATCTTAGGGAGGGTTGATTCTGGATCCACTCTCCAGTTGTTTTCCTAATCAAGTTTGCAGATAGTCCTAAGGTTGGTTCTGGGCCCACAAAACTGTTGCCGGATCCCATCCTAGCCAGATGATCCGCCATGTCGTTACCCTTTACCCCAGCGTGCCCAGGTACCCACATCAGTGATACCTTGTGTTTAGCTGAGATGTCGTCAAGAGCCCTCCTGCACTCCAGGACCAGTCCCGACGTTATTTTCCAAGCACTCAGTGCTTTGATGGCTGCCTGACTGTCAGAGCAGATAGTAGACCCGTCAATTTGACATGAGACACATAGAAAAAGCCATAAAGCCTTCACGTTTCTATATGGTGTGGAAGCGTGGACCTTGACAGACTAAACGTTTAGAAGTCTTTGAGATGTGGTCCTATATCGTTACATCGTCAGGATAATATAATTACCATGCCACACACAACAAGGTGATCCAAAGGATCAAAAGGAATTAGAAATTATACATAGAAAGATGGCATACCTTGGGCATGTAATGCATAACGAGAAATACTACACCTTACCCACCTGCTCCTGCAGGGCTAAAAAGAGGGTAAAAGAGGTTAGGGGCGCCGAAGCATATCTTGACTGTCAACATGTACATATAGACGAACGTAATTGCCAACATGCATGGGGCGATAGGCACTGACAGAAGAAGAACAAGGTTACTTTGGAAATTGTACCACAAGAATGAACATCACGTTGATCTCACAACACATTACATTGCTAGAGCTAGCTAGAGGTGGACGGCATAGAGGATCATTTTGAAAACAACCTTAACGCGCAAGATCTGGTAAGAGAATGGTCAGCAACAGACATAAATGGACCAGAGTACCTCCTTCGTGAGTCAAGTGACGATCAGAAAAAGAAACGAAGACAAATTGAGGTAGGTATCGTCCAGCTAGTATGAAGAAGAACCTGGGAAAATATGTTTCTGGACACCCAATCCTCACGATGATAGAACAGAAAAGACATGAATAGGAAGTGAAGATAGCCCGTTGACCCAAAGACGGGTCAAACCTTTTGATAGTTTCTTGGTCTCGAGAAGCGGATGAGATGGAGGAGGTAAGGAGGGAAAGAAGACGGGTTTTAACTGGTCATGTCTTCGTGGTATGTCGGATAGACGCAGATGCATCCTTTGAACAAGCTGACACAATTTCGTACCTTCAGATTCCTCACACTTCCGGTTGAGCCAGTGCTTCTGCCCTGCAATTATGCCAATTTCCTAAGCCTTCTATAACAAAAAAAAAAAAAAAAAAATAGAAATGTAGCTGGAAGAAGAGGCCCTGACAAAGATGGTACACTATAGGTTGACTGATGGTGTTACTGGACACTGTCAGCTAACAGGACAGACACCTTAATATGAGGTTAGGTGATACACCGTTGTGTAGAGGATGTGATCACGAAGATGAGACAATTGAACACCTGCTGTACGGTCTAGCTATCTTAACAATATGAGAATCCATCCACGCACACCTTCCGTGGCTAGGTTAAGGAGAATCCATCTGAGCTGCATCACCACCTTTCTCACTAGGTTAGGATGGCTGAACATTCAGTTTTGAGTGATCCTTATCAGGATGTAAAAGGGGTCCAATGGGGTCGAATTCATCGAGGTAGAATCCCATGGAGGCGCGATAACGTGGCTGAAAACAGGTGCAAGTGGGCCATATTGATTCGACACTTATGTCAAACAGCTGACGTTTTTTTGACAATTTCGTGTTTGCTTTTGTTTGAGTATTTTTTTACTGAGATTTTTAGTTATTTTTAAGTGATATTTTAGTGAATTCATAAAGGAAATGATGGTTTCATGCACTTATCGTAGTTGCTCTAGCAGAGATGGTATGGATAAGACGTAATCGACAGGAATTACATTTCATAGGTATGTATGCAAAAAAATAACAATGTACAGGACTGCATTTGTAATCTTTATCTCAATAAAGTGTAACGTATCGCAGCAATAATACAGTTGTATTATTCAATCGATGATGAATGTCGTCTCTACAAAGCCTGTTTTTTTCATATACTTAACGATGAATTTCGCATTAGATTGAAAAATCAACCCAATACTTCATATTAAATCATCATTGTAATGAATTTTAAAAATTATTTACATAAGAAATAAATCCGGCTCTGACGAGGCGTCCATATTGTTACCATACTTAGCCACGCCTCCTGCTACCGTTTTTGTTATGCGAAATTGAACCTTATAGGGTCTCCTTGGGATTCTACCTCAATGTGTCGAATTACTACGATCAAGGGCGCTTCCAAGGGGGGGGGTAGGGGGGTAATTACCCCCCCCCCCAGAACACGGAACAAAACTGACTAATTAAAAATAAGATGCAATTAGATGAATTGAAATTTAACTGTTTAAGTTTATTGCTTTAAATATATTTTTCTGTTTACATTATTTATAATAAGTCTGGTTTTATTATATGTGTTTTGTTTTGTTAATTTTCCTTCTAATAACAAAATAGAAAATACCTGTGTAATGGTTAATTTGATCTTTGCGGCTGAAAAATTTTAATTTCATAAATATTCATCTCTTACCGTATTATATCTTCATTTGACAAGATGTTTATTGTACCCCCCCCCCCCCGTCTCCTTGGCGGCGCTCACTACATTATCCATAGAGTAACTACCCCCCCCCCCCCCCAGACAAACTTCCTAGAAGCGCCACTGACTACGATCTTGGCATATCCCTCTCTTTACAATACAGAATATAGAACGCCCTGTTGTGCCCATCACCAGCATTTGATAGCTCATGGTGATTGCCCATTTCGGACACCGATGACGCCGCCGCTCTGACGCTCTGCCGCTGCCGCGACGAAGCGTTACCGCTTCTGGCATGACGGCAAATATTTAATTACCTTCTATCGCGATGGACATGCGGATTACTCCGGGTCGGCACCGCGGCACCGCGGCATCGCTTCCTCCTTTGAACTAGGACGAGATGGTATGCAGACGTGCTGACGACACCCCGGCACTCGCCCAACGACATCGCTCAAGGTTTGTCTCCAGGTCTACTCAGGTATATTGAAAGAAATAGTAGTGTTGTGGGGAAGAAGCCATACAAGTAGGCCTTTTTTTGATGACCATACTGTACGGCCATAGGACACTAGCGCGCCGCGGTCAGATTTGTCCTAATCCCACCGGTCAGAAGCGCGTAAAATATTTCGATCACCAGATGGGCCATAGGACACTAGCGCGCCGCGGTCAGATTTGTCCTAATCCCACCGGTCAGAAGCGCGCAAAATATTTCGATCACCAGATGGGCCATAGGACACTAGCGCGCCGCGGTCAGATTTGTCCTAATCCCACCGGTCAGAAGCCCCCAAAATATTTTGGATAATAGGCAGGTATGTGGACACCAGCGCGCGGGGCGGCGAGGTAAACTTATGTCTTATAATTTTAACAGATTTTAATTCATTCGTCATTTTTTGCGATCTTGCTAATAGTTACTGAAGAATTTGTAGAACTCCAGTCAGAGGTAGCGTTACTTTTGACTTGACAGAAATGAATTACTTTTTTATATTATTAAATGCGAAATTTTGTTCTGAACATTCTTGACGATGTAAAAAAAGTCCGAGAAATTTAAATTCACAGCTTGTTTTGTGGGAGCATCATGGTTGTGCTCATTATTTCTTTTAAGAACAATCTCTTCCGATTGATCCATTAGCAAAGATGCTATGCATCCTCCTCTAGAGCATCTGTAGGCTACACCACGGGTGATTTCTTTATCTCTTCGGAACGTATACTCTTCAAGGACTATTAATTTCTTCCCTTTTACACTCAACATATTCTCCATGATGAAAAAGTAGAACACAAACAACAAACAGCAATTAAGGATTGCAAACTACTGAAATATTTTCATTAAGGGTAGTTTTATATACTTACAGAAGCCGAATAGTCATTTAAATAATCTAAGAAGTAACTGTAAGCTACCGCAAGTCGTAAAAAGACAGATGAGAGTTGGCAACAATAAAAGGGATGTGGTCATTAGGAATAACCAAGCCTAATTTTCTTTCAGCGCGCAAGTGACCGGTGCCGATGAAGGCACCCTTTTTGTAAACAGGTAAAAATCAAACCGCGCGCGCTCGTGACCGATCACCTACTGTACCAAAACTAAAAACCCTCATGGCCTCCTGGAGAATCTAGTAGATCCCATGGCGAACAAGAGCGCATTGGACCAGTTTACCGTTCAAACCTTCTTCTTTTTCTTCTTCCTTCTTTAGTCTAGGCGAAACGCCTGTTTATATTCTTTGTATCTTTGGTTACACTGTTAGGTCCATTGTTTTTATTATCGTCCTGGGCTTCTGCTATCTAATAGAGACTTATGACTTATGAGAGATTAGCGGTTTTTTGTGTTCAAAGGTAGAATAAACATATAGTATTTTAAGTAAGACTAGATACAAAATTAAATAATGTTTAAAAATATCCTTTGGAATTGTATAAATGTTCCCATATACATGTTCCAGGCTGTGGAGGTCCTTTGTGAGATCAGGCGCATCGAGTAGTCTAAGTAGGCATTCACAGTAGCAGCAGTTAAGAGCGTTGGAGAGCGTTGGAGTGCGTTGGCCAACGCCGAGTCCCCTCGGCAGGTAGAAGCAGGCCGGCGCCGGTTGCGCACGTAGTCAAACACACCAGTGCATGGTACAGTGAAACCAGACAAGAAAAAAAGTACAAAGATTGGCCAGTCGCATCTAGACACGGTATAGGAAACATGCAATCAGGGTTCAAAATATTGCCCATTATTGGCAAAACGATGAGGGACAGTTGCAAAAACACTGGAAATGATTCCCCTGAGGGGCTAGAGGGTACAATAGGGGGTGAAATATTTTTTGGTTAAAAAGTTGTCTCTCTGGACAAATATTTTGACGTGTCTTGGCGTTTTTTCGTTTAATCAGCGGTTTGTGATAAATCCGTGGTGGGAAGTTATCCAATGAACTATTAGTACATACATATGTAGACTCACATCAGATACATTAGAACCATTTAGTTGAAATTTGTCAATCAGATTAATATGTGACTGATACTGTACATGTTCAACGAATTCTTGTGCGCGTCTCTAGTAGAGACTGTTTGAATCGCGTTGTAAACAAGTTTTTGGTATCAAAAGGTAGAAGTGTTGTATCATTTTGGCGCTAATTTGAGATATGACCGCCGCATGACTGATTTGTTTGGTTTGGGAATTATTGTGGTACCTAGCCTATATCTAGTGTTATGGTTGTGTATAAATGTGTTATGCTCATTTGAATATATCTCTGATACTAAGTGATAGTACGTAGTAAATGCAATTGGCTAACGTTATATATTTGGGTCTCGTAATATCATTGGTCGGGTACATTGTTATTTAGTTAAACATTCATATTAGAATAGCTTTTACTTCCAATACACACCGATAGGTGAGGGGAGTATTGGGATCCCGAAAATTATCGATTTTGAGATAATACGCTTTGTGGGCATTGGGAACAATATTGACATTGGACGCGCTACATAAGGAGGCTCCTTTCATAACCGCACTTATTTCCTTCCAACATTTTTCTATCGCAGTGCGGTTATAGTCTTGTGTCTTTTATCCCAAATACAACACACACACTGAAGCTATAAGTAACTCTTTATCGCTACTCATCTTTGACCGACACAGACAAAACCAGGTAGCAAACTAAATTTCTGTTACTATAAAGGCGTTCAAGCGGGCTTCCGACGCTGGTAAGCGGTCGCCAACTCAGTTGAGCAGGTGAGCCTGCATGCGGTACCTGCACGCTTTCGCACGCCCTTGCACGCTCACTAAAAGGCCCCACTGTGTTTGCGCGCTAATTGCTCTCTCCTGGATAGTGTACAGAAGCTTTAGAGAGTGCTTCGGAGCGCATCCCCACACACGGGAGCAATACTCCAACAATGGTCGGATCTGTGCCTTGTAGAGCAGCAGTAGTTGCTGTGGTATATACAGCTTCATACAGCGGCTTCTGGGATGCCGTTTTAGCAATACTGACGACGCGGTCGTGCCAGGACATGTTATTGTTGATGTTGATCCCCAAAAGCTTGACGCAAGGTGAATCGATTAGAAGAAGCTTTCGAGGAGGCCATGCGGGTTTTAAGTATTGGCCCGGGGTATCATCAAATCTTCAAATAATAGATAAAACCTTCTACTACTCTGACTAGCTGTCGATATATGTCGACAGAACCCATACGATGGAGAATAACAGTCTCAGCACGTGCGAATTTCATCTAGAATCAACTGTGCTAAACGTTTAAATATTTTTGCAAGGCAATAACGATTAGTGTGTAATTATTATGATCTATTTACGATTCATAAATGTCAGTTTATTAGTAAACATTAAATATGTGAGGCAGGCAGGCATTTCAACCAACCACCTGTAAATTCTTACCTATACCTACAAATATCTGGGCGATTTTTAGATATGCAAGGTAAACATTTGCAATACCAATATTTGATTTATTGATTCCTTTCTATTTTATCATTGTCGCACATCTACATATGTATAAACTGACTAGATCTTTAAATGCTAGCTTTCAATGCTTGCAATATAATTTGATATGAATAATTTTATGATTACGTAATGCTTGAACGATATTATTAATAATTTGTAACAATATGCGATAGCAATTTTTTTTAAATATGATTCCATTGTCTTGTAAATATACTTGTATAATATTGTTTCAGGAACGGGCACTTTTAAAATCCTATTCCCTAATTTTCAAGGTTTTTTGACCCCGTATTTAGGGCTGAAAAGAAACTAAAAGACAATTCACCAACAAATAAGTCGAAAGATTGCTTGTAAAAGTTATGTCAATCCACAGTTTTGCGGATGATGGCATGCAGGCATCATAAGCAATAGACCGATCTCTGTGGTCGAGCTGGAACGCAGAAGACTGGTAGTGGCAGCTACACTTTCAAAGGATCTCGATACCATTACCGCTTGGGGGCTTAAGAATATGGTTAAATTTAATGCCTCCAAGTCCCAGTATTGTACGCTATCAAACAAGAAGTACCCAAGCCAACACCAGGTTCTAATCAACAACCGGGCTCTGCCAAGGATTCACTCATTCAAGCTGTTAGGAGTCAACATTACAGAAAATCTGATCTGGCACGAACACGTCACGTCAATTGCAACAGCTGCTGGTAAAAAGCTTGGGTACCTATTTAGAGCCAGAAGGTATTTCTCACCATGTAACCTCCTCACGCTATATCCCAGATGCCTGGAGTATTGATCTCATGTCTGGGGAGCTGCTGGCCCCACTACCCTGTCTATACTAGATGCCGTCCAGAGAAGGGCAATTCGACTAATTGGCGATTCGGCCTTAACGCGCCACCATCAGTCACTTTATCACGGGCGTGTTGTTGGTGACCTCTCACTCTTCTACCGATATTCCAACGGAATCTGCTCCTCTGAGCTATCCTCTATCGTTCCGCCGCTCACTGCTCCTATCAGATGTACCCGTGCGACCGCTGCATCTCATCCTAAGACGTTCTTCATACATCAAGAACTGAGCGGTACAACCGCACACTTATTCCCAGGGTGCCCAAGGCTTGGAATGGACTGCCAGGAGATGTACTTATTGGGCCTGCGGGTATTGACCCCATTCAAATCTCGCGTTAACAAACATCCCCTAACATAACTCTTTCACAGCAGCCGCGGTACTCTGGTATTTAGGCTCTGCCTGCGCGGTCTGCTCACTTATATAAAAAAAATGTCAGATTTTTGCTGATAGGTGTTATTTAGGAAACTAATGTGGAACCCGTGACACATTACTGTGCAGAAAAATGATACAAATACAAAAGTTTAAAACCTTATCGGTACTGATGTATGAGACGATTTTAACCCAAGGCTGGGTCTTTGCAAATCATCGAAAAGATAAACAGAAGAGATAAAAGAAGAACAAAATTTGGGGGGTTCAAGTTCCTCGATCAAATGAATATAGAAGGCGAATTACTATCTGCTCTGACAGCCACATCAATAAAACAAATATTATAACAAGAGTGCTGTAAGTTTCAGAAACAACTGGTGCCTTATAGTTCCCCCACCACTACATCTTACAAGATAGAGCAAAAAACGGTTGACAAAAAAATCTAAAATTCTCCAGCCTACATAATGGTAATATTTATAAACCTTTGTTTGCATATTTTTGAGAAAAATCTCATACTATAGTATAGCTATTCCCCACCTCTGACCCGAGATCTACAAGTGCTGACGCCTATGACCTGGTCTCCGTTTGGAATCCCCAAACAGGTAACCGTTTCTGAGTTTGCTAGTCATTCGTGTTGGCGAAAGTAGCAACAGCTCATCATACCATGGCCGCGTATGTATTCATCATCATAGTCACAATGTCTTAACAGACATGTTGTGAACTCGTAAAATGCATTAAGTCGGAGCTAGAGTATTGCCGACACGAATATTATCAACAGTTTTGAGAACTGTAGCTCGCCATCGTTCGCGATTTACTGTCAGTTCAGTGGCGCTCTTGATACGCATATCTAGCAACTGTTTCGTCGTATCCACCCAGCGTGTAGGGGAACGGCCACGGCGCCGCCCACTCGGGGCGTGTCCCTGAACTACAAGTTTCTCCATATTATCGCTTCTGTGAATATGTCCGAAGAATGTAAGCATTCTCATCGACACAATGGAGGATAGTCTCTTTGGATTACCGAGCTCATCCAGATGGAAACATTAGTTCGATGGGCAGTATAAGGAATTCTCAGCATTCTCCTCCACGCCCACATTTCAAAAGCATCTATGCTATAACAGTCCAAGTTTCCGAGGCATACAAAAATATGGAGAACACTGACTGAATCAGTCACATTTTGGTAGCTTTCGTGATGTTATGGTCACGCCATATTTTAGTAAGCTTTGTCATGGCCACGCGTGCCTGTTGAACGCGCCGTCGAATCTCATTCTCACAGCTACCTGAATTGTCGATCAAAAAACCGAGGTACACAAAACTTTGAACTACCTCATAACGGCCTATTAACTTTATTTCTCGATGATTGTCATGCTCTCTATCTACGATAATAACCTTGGTCTTGTTGTAGTTAATACTAAGACCATATGCTGCAGTGTGTTGTTCCAAAGATTACAGATTTTATTCTGTAATCTGTAATAAGGGTTGTATCGTCAGCAAATCTCAAGTTAGATATTTTGCTTCCGCCAATAGTTATACCGCCATTCCAGTTCTCCAATACCTGTCGCATCATAAATTCAGAGGAAATGTTAAATAACATCGGAGATAATACGCATCCCTGACGAACTCCTTTTCTGGTTGCTGTTTGACCAGACAGGTTACCATCAATTCTTATACGAGCTGAGCTAGACTCGTAGAGTTGCTGTATGAGAAATACGAAGTGGTAAGGGACTCCCATGGAGATGAGGATTTTCCACAGTTTAGGCCACTTTACGTTATCAAGCGCCTTAGAATCTGTCTTAAGTTTAAGATCTGTTCACTCGTACCGCGTCCTTTTACGAAACCTGCCTGCGCCTGAGAAATTTGCCAGCCAATAAAACCCTCCAAACGAGACTGTAAAATATATAGTAGAATCTTGCTTGCATGAGAGATTAAAGAAAGTAGGCGACAATTGTCTGGATTTGTTGTAATAGTAGTAGTGCCCGACCGAAACTACTTTTTACATCAATACAACATCAATATAACGTCAGTAATTTTTTCGTGGATATAAAAATGAATAACGTTTCATCAGCCTTATCACACCTTGTTTCAAATAAATTATACTTTTTGAAATAAGAAGTCAATTTGAACCAAATATCAACTATTTTATATTTATATTATATTTTGTATCTACTAAATAAGACTCCAAACTTTGGTCAATCTTTATGACACTGTTATCAATTAGCTGCCTTAAAACTAAATTTCTAAAGTACCTACGTGCTAAGTACAACTACTAAGTATTTTTGAAAGTAAGGAGTTTTCTCTGAATTTAAGAAACTGTTGTGAGCTGCATTGAGCTACAGCTATTGTTGACTATCAGTATACAAGCTTCCCTCAAGCGTAGTGAATAGTGAGTCCGTGAACCTGTTCAAGAACAGACTTGATAACTGGAACAATATGCGTACGTGATGTGTCTTAGCTTAGTTAAGTTTGTATTGTATCTAATCGTTATTTGGATTTTGAGTTTATAGCGTTTTGCGCTGCTCTACTCATGATAGTGTTGTAATAATAATAATAATTCATAACTGAACAATCTAATATTGTAATATTGTAAGCGAGAAACAATAATTTATCAACTTTCTTTGCAAATAGCTTCCTCAGTCTGAATAAATTGGACTAGTAGCATTAAGTAGTTGTTCAGAGGAAACAGTCGTCAGTAAGGCCGACGTGAATTTTAGGGGAACCTTTCTCAAAGACAGAAATGGACTGAAATTCTAGTGAAAGTAATATCTGCGTTTCTTTGCAAGCTTGGCTCCGATAAATAGGCTTTTTAACTTGTGATAAGTTATTATCATCACCTACCCAGCAAAATCAGATTTCTTCGCTTGAAGATTAGTGCTCCGAGGGCGTCCGATCGCAGAGCCAAATCCATCGCTTTTAGTTTCGGTTTCGGCCGTAGTTTCGGCTGGATGGCAGCCGAAACCGAAACTAAACCGAAACCCGTTTTTTGGCCGAAACTAGGCCGAAACCGAAACCGAATGTTCGGTCGGACACTAAATAGTAGTAATAATAATGCATTTATTAATGAACCAAAAATACATAAATGTCCACAGATAGAGAGTTGCTGTATGAGAAATGAGAAATGAGAATGTATTACACGTCACATAATATAGGAAGTAATTAGCAAAAACATTAAAAAGGAACAGAACATAGCCTAAATTAATTTTTACACGTTTTCATGGTACCCGATCAATCTACTTTTTGCAATTTTTTTTTGTCGAGATGAACTCGTAAGATCGTTAGGAGAAAGGCTGAAACGGATGCAGATGCTTTAGCCGGAGTGAAGCTTGACCGCACAGGCATATAAAACGAGAGAAAAAAAGAAGAGGAAATTAGCAAGAGCACAGCAGATATGCATATCGGTGGTTGGTAGTCATCTGCTGATGCCACTTTCAATTAATGAACCCATAACTCCGCTCCGCCGGCGATATTAACATAAATTTGTGTGTGCCGGTGTGCGTAATCGTCTTCTCGCGTGTCCCAATAATTAAATTATACATGTATATAGGATAATAACAACTGTGGCGCAGACTGGACAACAAGCCGGGTAATCCCCATTAAAACGATATACGCTACCCTCCTTCCAAAGGCGTAGGCTGCTGCTGATACTCTGGGGTTATTTTTTATAACTGACAATGGCCCGTATGAATAAAAAGAAAGCAAATGCTCATGAGTATAAGCAAACGTTTCAAGCAAGAGCTTAGAATAAAAGGTCGGAGTATAAGCATCTACTCGAGTTGATATGAATAATGATTTACTTATACTCAAGAGCATTTGCTTCAATAAAAAGAGCATTTGCGCCTAGTCATTCCTGTCGAAACTCGCAAAAATTAACGTACACTCGAGTTGCGTCTGCATTAATTTGGCCGTGTTTCGATAGTAAGTGTAATTAAAATGACTTCAGACGAGGGGAATGGGAAAGAAAAAGGTATCAATCTGCTAGTGGCAATACAATTGCAAGAAAGACCTGAAATTGTCACAAAATCACAAATTTAACATATGAAAAATAAAAAAAAACGAGGCCTTAAAACTTGCTGCCACAGAAATAAACGAAAAATAGAAAAGCCATTAAACGTTTCGCAATTAACGAAAAAAGTAAACAACATGAAAACGAGACTAAAAAATAAGGTTGACAAGAACAAAACTGGCAATAAATCTGAATCCAGGATTGGCCATATATCGCAAGAAAACCTTCATTTTATGATTTGAAGTGAGAGCGTCTCCTCTTCTTTCAAGATTTCTTCCAAAACGTTGCCATCTAATTTACATTTTCTACTTGAAATCTGTAAAGAGATTTAAAATCTCGCCAATTAGCTTCCCTTCGTACTTTGTATTGCTTCTGTGCACGTAAATTCACGAATTCTGCCACTTTATGACCAGCTTATTGCAAGGTGCATCTCCTACCAACGAGATGCAAAAATTTTGGAGCAAATGCTCAACTATGTAAGCAAAGCATACATTTTATTTATAACAAGTTGAGCAGATACTTAAACGTGAGTAGATGCTCATGCTTCTAATACAAGTTTGAGCAAAACCTTTTACTTACATTTTTATTCATAAACTATATAGCACATGCTTCAAGTTTTGCAAGTAGAAGGTTTTGCCCACTTTTATTCATTCGGGTCATTGTGGTGATCCGGAACGCGCTCCTAGCTGCCAGACGTTAGAACGCACCTTTAGCTGTCAGGCTGCCTAAGTTTGACATTGACGGCAGTGACAGAAGGAAAAAATCGATTAAAATTCGTTGTTATAATATAAGTGTATGAGTGTAGTCGTTTGATGAAGTTCAGATAAGTAATTTATTTGATTATTACTATATCATATTTTGTTCAGATATTTTGATATTTGTCAGATTATGAGTGACTTTTCGTAGAGCCAATAGTTCCGTGTTCATTTTCAATCAGAATTTCTGTAGCTCTGTGATGCTATTTATTTGCTTTTGTCACTTGAATAAAGTAGTGGGTTGTGATAATCGTTGCCATGGTCTTGTTTATGAATTACAAGCGGGGATTGTTTTTGGAAAACGTAACAAGCCAAAATTTCAACAAAAGGGTTTTTGAGTCTTTTTCACGAATATTTACAGGTATGTAGTCTTTTGAGTTTGTATTATTAACTAATATGATCTGGCTACAAAATTTAAAGTGTTTCACAAGGTATACTATAACATCCTGCTTTTGAGACGATACTATATGGCGTTGGGTCTCTGATTTACGTCTACTCTAGGTATTAGGTCCTGAGGGATTGCAGGCTAATGGTGAACAGAGACGACTCTGTCTTATTTAGGTGTATCTATTTCAACCTATACTGATACTCTTTATGTATATACGATATTTATTTTATGGTTGTGGAAACCAAGGTGACTGTCCCCGGGGCGGCTTATCACTTACCGTAGGTGAAAGTGGGTTATGATCGCGTGTTCACACGAACCATACGTTTCCTCTATCCAGCCCTTTTATATGTTGTTTATTGTTTATATTTATTTATTGATCTATTTATGTGCTTAGATACCATGATTGCTAGGCTGTTATGCTTGCTATGCTGCTATGCTTGCGATGCTATGCTTATATTTTATATACCCTGTACTATTTACATCCTTTATTTACTCCTTTATGTGTTGGTTATATTTATTTATTTAAATATGCCGATATTTTACATTCTTGCACATCCTATCCATATTTCCCTCCCTGACGTTGAACAGAGACCTAGCCCACCACATATTCTTATTATTATTTATCATTTAGACTGTGAATGTTTATAGCCATTCCTTTATTATACAAAATCAATAACAAGAGCCAGTTTACCACTATTATTAAGACATTTTTGAATCGTATATTTCAACATATCAATATAAATACTTCACCAGTAAAATATATGAAATACAAAGCACTCATGATTTGATAAATACAAGAATCAAGTAAAACATCATGTCATAAACACTCAGCACTCATGATTAATAAATACAAAACAAATGTTAAGAAATAAATAATAAAAAACAATATCATAACATTTCTGTGTTTTGATTTCATTCTCTCTGAGTAATATAAGAGTAATGCTCAGTTATACAGGACTACAATAGAAATATATTATACTCTTTTTTTATTAGTACTCCGCCCTCTGACCCTTCCGACAGTACTTAGAAATATACATAAAGGGTGTCACCTACTTAAAAGGATCTACAATCTACCAAACCCTGTTTCCAGTTATTCATCCCGTGATAATATAGTTTCAACTTAAAAAAAAAATTACAAACTACCAAATTCTATAAAATATGTCCAGTTTCTCAACGCAAGTAATTTTGGGCGGCTGCCCTGCTATCCCTGAATCTACGGCACTGGCACCCTTTTCTGCGGTAATCTACCTTTCATCAATGTTTATGGCGTTACACAAAAAACACCATTACCTTTTAGCGACCCTTCGGCTGACGTGAGTTATAAAATTACTTAGTAATTCGGAGTTTGAGAGGGGTTGAAGAAGTGACGTATGCGAGACTAGAGGGGTGAGAAAATATACGAATATACGTCGTGTTGAGAAAAAATTGAACTCATTTTACTCTCTGTACCACTGGTGAGATCAAAAGAAATCTTCGGATGGGTCTGTAAAGTCTAGAATGTAACCAAGGTGTTGTTTTGGAGTAATGCCGGCTCCTTAATGAGTACAAAACTAACCCTCACCCCCAACTTAAATCACCCCCCCCCCGCAAAATAGAAAACAAAAATGATCACAAACCCCTAAAATAGCTAAAAACGTAGTTCTGAGAAACTTTCTATTCTACTGTAATGCACTGATTCTTAAATATATAGCAGCATTTCCTACTATGACTCAACAACATATTGCTACTAAATTTAATCTAAAACTGTACAGCGGTTACGAGATTACGCGGTGATAAAATTGACTGATAGACAGACGAACCGACTAAGATAAGTGACTACTTGGCAGAGCCTGATCTTATTTGATATCGTACAATACTGGGTCTTGGAAGCAATAACTGTTACCATATTCTTGAGTCCCCACCGGAACACCGTGGCAGATGCTAAGCTGGTCTTCTAAGTTATTAACACTATCTTACATGCATATCGCGTTATACCAATAGGCGGGAGATGTACGGTGTCGCGAAAACAAATATCTTTTCCGTTTGGACTTGATTTTATGCACCATTAATAATACTAACAATAAGTTATTTATTAATCATACACTTTTTTTTTTATAACTAAGCAGACCGCGCAGGCAGGGCCTAAATACCAAAGTACCACGGCTGCTGTGAAAGGGTTGTTATGTTAGGGGAAATTTGTTAACGCGAGATTTGAATGGGCCAATACCCGCAGGCCCAATAAATACATCTTCTGGCAGTCCATTCCAAGCCTTGGACACCCTGGGAATAAATGTGCGGTTGTACCGCTCAGTTCTTGATGTATGAAGAACGACCGTTTTAGGATGAGATGCAGCGGTCGCACGGGTACATCTGATAGGAGCGGTGAGCGGCGGAACGATAGAGGATAGCTCAGAGGAGCAGTTTCCGCTGGAATATCGGTAGAAGAGTGAGAGGTCACCAACAACACGCCGGTGAGAAAGTGACTGAAGGTGGCGCGTTAAGGCCGGATCGCCAATTAGTCGAATTGCCCTTCTCTGGACGGCATCTGGTATAGACAGGGTAGTAGGGGCAGCAGCTCCCCAGACATGAGAGCAATACTCCAGGCAAGGTCTTATCTGGGCTTCAAATCGCGTGAGGAGGTTACATGGTGAGAAATACTTTCTGGCTCTGAATAGGTACCCAAGCTTTTTACCAGCAGCTGTTGCCATTGACGCGACGTGTTCGTGCCAGATCAGATTTTCCGTAATGTTGACTCCTAACAGCTTGAATGAGTGACTCCTTGGCAGAGCCTGGTTGTTCATTAGAACCTGGTGTTGGCTTGGGCACTTCTTGTTTGATAGCTGAGTCTTGGAGGCATTAAATTTAAGCATATTCTTAAGCCCCCAAGCGGCAATGGCATCGAGATCCTTTGAAAGTGAAGCTGCCACTGCCAGTCTTCTGCGTTCCAGCTCGACCACAGAGATAGGTCTCATGATGCCTGCATGCCGCGTACTGTCATCCGCAAAACTGTGGATTGGGTTTGTAGTGCTAGAGAGTAGATCATTGATGTGGAACAGAAACAATGTCGGAGCCAATACCGATTCCTGCGGAACCCCAGCATTGACGTTATGAAAGGAAGAGGAAAAGCCGTCTACCACGACAGAGATTTTCCGACCTGAGAGGAAGTCTGCGAGCCAACCGCAGAGCTTAACAGGGAGCCCATAAGACCGGAGCTTGTTTAGAAGAGCTGCATGCCACAGTTGATCGAATGTCTTTGAAATATCAAGAGCAACGACGTGAGCCTCGCCAAATGACTGGATGAGTTTGCTCCACACATGTGTGATGTAAGCCAGGAGATCTCCAGTTGATCTTTGGTGTCGGAATCCATATTGTCTGTCGTTGATTAAGTGATGGAGTTCTAGTAATCTCCAAAAACAACCGAGATAACGTTACTCTCTGTACATAGATGGCAGGAATATAGAAAGAGTAGAACAATATACTTATCTTGGAGTAATGGTGAACAGCATAAGTGACTGCACTCAGGAAATTGGTGTGAGAATAGAAGAAGCAAAAGCGAACTTCATTAGGATGAATAAAATCTTTCGCAGCAAAGATCTAACTGAGACACTAAAACATCGTCTAGATAAGTGTTACGTTTTTTCTACTCTCGCAAGTTGGGTTTATTTGATGCATGCCGTAAGAGCTCTCTCAGCTGGTGTGGACTCTAGTATGTTAAAGTTGGTACTTCTGTACGCTAGAGCCAGGTCACGTCATCTGTATATGCGAATTTTCTGGAGAATAACCTTTTATGAGATAAAACTTATTCTTTAATCAAAGTGCAGAAAATTTTGAAAAAAGCTCTACTACCAAATCGTGAGCCATTCATCATCTTCCATTCTATTTGCTCGTGTGGCTCGTACTAAAAAATGAAAACGTATCATTATTCAAATCAAGCTGTCATCGATTCTGGAAGAGCCAGACTCTTTGATTTACTTAACCAGCAGGTCTAATTGTGATGAAGGCAGAAAAACGCAATTATGCAAATGCTCAATACAGTTCTAACGTGCATCACAATTAAAGTGAAAAAGTGGCATAAGCGAATGATTTACGAGCGTAATATCGAGTCGAAATCGTGGACTTAGAGTCGCATTATAGCAGCGACCTTCTGTGTAATCACTGTGCTTTTCAGCGGCCGATCCATCATTCGGCCATGTTGGTACAAATTGCGTTCAAATGAGCCATGGACGGCTATGAATTTGCGAAATTGTAGAACTGGCATTAAACAGGTTCAAAATTACTTCTAGTTGTTATCTTTTCATCGAGTTGAAATTGTGTCACTTCTTCACAAAGGTTTATAAAATAGCCTAAAATATCTTGTCCCAGTACTTCTCACACATTATTTGTACTACTTAACAAAAAATGTGAAGTTTCTCTATCCCTACGTCATCCTCATCTAAAATGTGGGTACTACGATCAAAGACCTTTGAAACATCTAAAAATGAAATTGGAGCGGTTTTGAAATTTTTGGTTTTTTGTTGTTTTCTCCTCCGCCACTGACAAGTGTTTCAACAATTACTACGATTCCATGAGCTTTCAATACTGTTTTCAAAACTTTTTGCGATTTTGAATAGGGTACTTGCAGAGGTCGTGTAATCGCCTCGGGAGTATACATAGCGTAAAGAAAACCATATCAAGAAGCAGTAGGAAACAAAAAACATGATTTTACTGAAGGCCAAAAAAAGATATTTGCAAAATAAAATAAGGATATATTCAAATTTTTCCACGTGACTTAAACTAAGGGCTGACGTCACAGATATCTTATCGATATCGACAATCGATACTGCTACAGCGCAGGTCAGTGTGATTCTACTGGGCATTCGACTAGAGCTGATCTGGATTCTTTAACAATGCGACTCAATTTATTGATACTTAAACATATTTGAAACAGGCAATTAACCCACTAGCATTTTCGTTGCAATATATTTTTATATCTGATAGGTATCACAGTTCACCCTGTTTGTGACCGAGATTCGCAACTAATCGAAGCCATCGTTTTATTTCGGCGCATCCCATTATGAATGAATCCAAAGATAGAATCTAATTCAAGCCCATCCCTGCAAAGTGAATTAGTAATCTAGCCTAACTTTTATTCTTTTAACTTTTGTACTTTTGTGCGTGACTGTGTTTTGTGGTTATAATGATCAATGTCAAAATGTTAGGTTAGCACTGGCTATCAATATCGAATATCAATACTTTACCCATCACTATACGATATCACTGACGTCAGAGGTTGTTTGCGCGGGATTTTCCGGCATTTGAAATATTTTTTGGAATATCTCTCACAGCCGATTCCAAAAAACCAAACAAGTGATTTTGTCATGTTTACTAGGCTCTAAGGAACGCGCAAATGACATAATATTTTTTTCTGCAAGTACCCTATTGAAATTGAGTCACTTCTTCACAAGGGTTTGAAAAATGGTGTAAAGTGTCTTGTCTGAGTACTTCCCACACATTATCTGTGCTACCTAACAAAAAATTTGGAGTTCTTCTATCCCAACATCATCCCCACCAAAAATGTGGATAACGATCAAAGACCTTTGAAAGATCTAGAAACGAAATTTGAGCGATTTTGAAATTTTTTGTTTTTTGTTGTTTTCTCCTGTGTCACTAACAAGAGTTCCAACAATAACAAACTGTAACCCTTTCCACCACGGTAGTAATACAGTGTCACAATTTCATCACAATGAAGTTCGTAGTTTTCAAGTTACATGTAAAAAATTATAATATCTATGTGTCAAATTATTACATAGGTATAAAATTGAAAGGCAATATTCGGATAGGTCTAAAAAGCACACGACACAGAGTTAACATCTCTAGAGGGAGTCTAATTTGAATATTGGCCAGCCAACATCTATAGCGCTATTGCCACTCTTCTTCGTCCGCTTCCAGTTTCTTCAAAATCTGGCAGTTTCTGCAGTTTGAACACAAAGTATTTAACTGTGTATTTAACTATACATTCCAATATACTTGCAATGTAACTGATTTACGTGAAGATAATTTGTATTGATTTAATGAAATCTCAAAAATGGTAAATTTCGTAGCGGAATGTCGCAATAACTTCTAATATGTCATAAATCTAGCAACCTACAATCGGCGTGCCCTTAAGCTGTCATGTGGCTGTCATTGTAGTTGTGGTTATTGCGTTTGTCGAGATTTTTGTGGTTTTAGTGTATATTTGACTGACTTTGTGACTATTTGTGGTGTGAATTAAATTATTTATGAACAATATTGTCATAATTGCATGATGAGACAACATAAAAAGTGCATAGTTTGCTGTAATAGCGACGAATCGGTGAACGCTTCTTATCATAGGTGAGTATAGGTTTTGGTTTAGTTTTCAGTAGGGGATAACTGGGAACAAAAGTAACTTCACTCCAGTTTGAGGGATAATAATGGTTGTTTAATGTATGTTATGTGCATCTGTGTAGGTTTCCTTCGAATACAACTTATTGGTATCAGTTTGTAACATCACAGTAATAATTGAATCTATTAATGAACATCCAATTTTAATATAACGTCGCACGCCACTGATAATGCCCTTAAGCTGTCAAAATTTCCGTTGCATGTTGGCTGGTCAGCGACCTGTGCATTTTGTTGTTCACACTCCCTCTATAGATGTTAACTCTGTGGCACACAATATCACCAAAGCCAATTTTTTTTTTCAGTGCAGAAACAAAAAACGAAAAGGCTCAAGAACCACTGATACGCCCGAGAACGAAGTTTGAAGGGTTTCTGATAATTTTCTCCGCCGCCAATGCACTGATTTTTAAAATTATGGCAGCATTATCAACTCCACAGCATGTACCGCTAGTCAAATTTTATCAAATCTAAGCAGCGGTGATTGAAATTGCACGGCTAGAGAAACACCAAGAGACGGAAATCATTCATGTGGGATTTTGTTATGTAGATATCATAAAATACCGAAAAAGCGTATTTTTTTCAAAATCAAAAATTTTAACGATCACAATACTTCCCTATCCCTATCGGTATGTGAAGTTAAATTTGGAAAACCATCAGGAATCTCCAAATGCGTAAAAATGAAGTTTGAGCTGTTTTTATGTTCCTAGTTTTTTATCATTGCTGTGCCGCCACTGAGGCAATGTCCAGATGGACTTAAAAAAATGCGTCATGCTACTAGGTCTTTCCTTCATAGGTCAAAAGCCCATTATGAATAAAAGAAATTTTTCAGTTTTCAACCCAAACCACCCAACCATCCCACCAAAAAAAAAGTAGAAAATGATCAGCAACCCCTAAAACGCCTAAAAACGAAGTTTGAGGAATATTTGAAAATCTTAGTTTTATGCTAATTACCAACCAAGTTTCAAAATTATATCAGCATTGCCTACTACATAATAGAGCAGCGGTTATTGAAATTATGAGGCTAGCGGCATGCCAGCAGACCATGTAGATGTTACGGTTAAAGTGTTTGCTTAAAGTGTTTGCTTGGATAGTGTGTAAACTAGCTGGACTGTATATAAACTATCCAGATACCTGGTTAATTTAGTGAAAAGTTAACATTCAGTTAAAATAGCACTAAATGATGGTTACTTTGTATACTATCCAGAGAGTTTGTAAACTAGCCAAGAAGCGCCAAACCACAGAAGACACAAAAGAATTTGACAAATTGGCTGGGGTTTTTGGCTAGATAATAAACTGTCTATAGTATAGTATTTTGATGAAGTGTGAACTGAATTTTCTAGTAATATATAACTGCAACTCGTTAGTAAATCGTATTTTTTGCCAGGCATTATTTAAACTAAATTAACCAAAGGAAATGGCTTAGTTTGCATGCTAACCAACCAGTTAGTTATTATATATTACTAGGAATATTTAGTTTACACTTCATTCAAATCCTGTGGTTAGTCTGTAAACTAACCTAAACCTCTGGTTAATTTGTGGAATTTTTTTCTGGTTTGTACTTTAGATACAATTCGTGGCTAGTTTACAAGCTATCTGGACATAATACAAATTAACCAACATTCATTGATATCTTCTTTGAAAGATTACTTTCGACTAAAATAACCAGGCGTTTGGATACTTTGTATACTATTGAGCTAGTCTATAAAGTAGCCAAGTAAGCACTTTAACCGTAACATAGACACCATAAAACGCCCAAAAAGCATATTATCTCAAAATCAGATGTATGAAAATTGCCCCAACTTGATTGCTGTTAACTTACTCTCATACAACGATGCCACATTTCAAAAGAATCCACCTAGTAGCAAAAAAATTAATTTTAAATGTATAATGTATGTACTTGCGGTATATCGCAAATGAGCTAGTTCTGTTTGGTCTATGCATAACCAATGAGATCATTTCAATTAGTCAGCCAATTTGTTAGTCATCAGCATTTCTAAATGACAACTGCTTGGAGCCATTCGAATTGTTCTTGCCTAATAACCCGTGAAGAATTCGGAAAGGTTCGATAGGCACGAGGACGTTTTTTGTGACCTATCCGTGTTTACTTTTCTCCATAAACCTAATGGCCGTACAGCGCTACTTTTCTTCACGTTAACCACTTTTTTTTGACGAGCTACTGCGTACCTAACAAGCGGTAACTGCCCCTATTATTGGATTGTTGGATTCTGTTAGCTACTACATTAAAAAAAGTACCATAGAAAATCAATTCGAACATGGAACCATTCATTGTCATGGCTGTTTATATTCTGGTATACAAAGATATATCAGTATAACTCCTTGTTATTGCTTGGATAAGCTTTAAAGCCATATTCTTGCACTATATGCCTTACTGTTTGGTGTTTCGCTCCACAGTCACATCCTGGGGATTCGCGCTTGTTCCATTTAAACACCGAATCAGCATACAATCCATGCGACGTGGGAATTCTGTTTAGGGTTGATCATCCCTTTCGGTGAAGCTTAAAACCAAGGGGTTCTTAACCAACAGTTACATTTCTGTTCACTTCTTCTGGTGTTTGGGTCGCCCAAATTTCTCCCCATTTAACTGCAGGGCTTTTTTTATAACTGAGCATACCGCGCAGGCAGGGCCTAAATACCAAAGTACCGCGGCTGCTGTGAAAGGGTTATGTTAGGGGAAGTTTGTTAACGCGAGATTCGAATGGGCCAATACCCGCAGGCCCAATAAATACATCTGTGGCAGTCCATTCCAAGCCTTGGACACCCTGGGAATAAATGTGCGGTTGTACCGCTCAGTTCTTGATGTATGAAGAACGACCGTCTTAGGATGAGATGCAGCGGTCGCGCGGGTGCATCTGATAGGAGCAGTGAGCGGCGGAACGATAGAGGATAGCTCAGAGGAGCAGATTCCGTTGGAATATCGGTAGAAGATTGAGAGGTCACCAACAACACGCTGGTGAGAAAGTGACTGAAGGTGGCGCGTTAAGGCCGGATCGCCAATTAGTCGAATTGCCCTTCTCTGGACGGCATCTAGTATAGACAGGGTAGTGGGTGCAGCAGCTCTCCAAACATGAGAGCAATACTCCAGGCAAGGTCATGGGTTAAAACCATCAGACTCATGCTGGAGGGCTGTTGTTATTGGTGGACTTCTGGACCGTAATCTGCGCAAGGAGAGGTCAGGTATATCTTTGTAGATTGACACTGAGGGATTTGTTTTGTGTTAGTAGCCTGTTTAGGCCACACTGACGAGCAAAATTCCGCCGCAGAGAAACAGGGGCTTAGGGCCGAAGTACGAAGCGTAGAAGCGGAGGCGACCCAAAGGTTCCACATAATTTTTGCAAGATGTTATTTCTGCTGTTTACTTTAACTGCGATGGACTGAATATGTTTTTTAATTTTTAAACGATAGTGTCCTATCCAGTGTGACACCTAGGAATTTGGGTGTGGAATTATAGGGTAACAAGGTACCGTTAAGGTAAATATTTAGCTCTCTTTTGAAAACACGATGTTATTGTTTTGCTCATACTTGGTTTTAGGTTCCACCTGCTGAAGCATGATGTCAAAGTTGGAGTCACTTTGCTGGTATCAGTGCTGATGAAAACCTAAAACCATCTGGCTGAAAGCATATTGTTTATCAGGGTGTCTACTGTTTTGCAGGGTACGATACGGTACAGCTTGTATAAGAGCCCTTCTCTCCAGACGGTGTCATACGCTGCGGTCAGGTCTATGAACACTTTGCCGGACTTAAGACAACGTTGGTATCTGCTTTCAATACAAGACGTGACGCTGAGTACCTGGTCACAGCAACTACGATTCGGTCTGAAACCCGCCTGCTCAACTGGTACATGTTGTTACAAGCCATAAGAAGGTGACCCTACTGTGGGTTCCCGGACATATTGGTATACCGGGTAACGAAAGAGCGGACCGATTAGCTAGGATAGGGGCCAGCAGCCCCTGCATCGGCCCAGAACCTATGCTGGGAATTAGTAGACGCCAGGTCAATGTGGCCCTGGACAACTGGGCCTACAAGGAACTGGCAAAAGCCTGGTTAGAGAGAAACGACTGCAGGCAAGCCAAAAGATTCATAGCAGGCCCTGATAGGGGCCGAATGCAATGGCTTTTGAATAAAGGCAGAGAGACGCTCAACCTTCTGGTGGGGGTTCTCACTGGCCATTGCCGGCTGAATGGACATTTGTCACTTATGAGAGTGGTAGGGGACCCCATTTGCTCCAGATGCTGGGAGGAGGACGAGACAGCATTCCACTTCCTGGGCAGATGTGCAGTTTATCGCAACCTGAACCCTATTCAGATATTCGGCACGCCGGAGTTTGGGGAGGAGCCACTATATTCAGCGAAATGGTCGGACATACTGACTTTCGTCAGGAGGTCTGGTAGGTTCAACAAGGAACTTTCTAGGGTGTAGAATTTTAGTGTTTTCAGTGATTGGTTCAGTGGGGTTGGCAAAAAGGGCCAAAGGTGGCCTACTTGTCTGGCTTCGCCTCCCCATCACTACTACTACTACTACTAAGACAACATTGGTATCCGCTTTCAATACAAGATATGACGCTGAGTACCTGGTCACAGCAACTATGATTCGGTCTGAAACCCGCCTGCTTAACTGGTATATGTTATTCTATCTTGGGATCTATTCTCATCAAAAGTTTCAGATAGACGCTGAGTAGAGCGGTGGGCCGATAGTTCGCCACAAGTTCGCAGCCTTTTCCTGGTTGCAGTATGCCAATTATCTTTGATTTTTTGAATTTTGGAGGTACTTTACCAGTCTTTAAAATGTCTGTAAAGAATGCCCCCAGCCTCTCTCTTGTGCGTGGCCCACAGTGAATTATGAATTTTGGAAGAATTGATCAAAGTTTACGATACACTCCTATTATTGTCAAAAATTTTGCGTTGAGTGCGATTCTAGGTCTGCGACGTTGATAGACGGTTCATCTGCAAATAATGCGCCAAGATGCGAACAGTAGAGAATGCGGACTTGCTGAGACGGCATACACAGATTTATCGGGTGCTAATTTCCGTGGACAGTGACGAGGAGCTTTGAAGTGAGCTGAGCCGAGGGAATCGCATGGTTCTCGCGCTACGAGAAAACAACACTACATAAATTATTGGCTCACTTAAAAATTTTATACGGCAGCAGCTATCTTTGCGCCATGCATGACCGTAGGTGCCCTGTTTTACAATGGGCACAACAAGTAACATATAACATGACTGACTGTTCATGTTGGTGAGAAACAAGTAATAAAGTCTAGAAAGTACGTCTAAAGAGTAGGTCCAAAATTATGCAACTCGGGAGGTATAAAAATGTTTAAGGATACCTCAAAATTATCAAAACTTGTCCAAGACTTACATATCTTCAAAATTAAAAACAATTTGTTATATACTGTAATATATATTCATTATGTTTTGTTTTAGAGAATCATAATATCCTTATACTTATCAACGGTATCCGAAGACACTGTTCTGCAGAGCTTCATATGTCTTCCTCATATATGTCCGTATTGTATCGAAACATTCTTTATAACGAAGAATCTTCAAGTAAGTAGTCCATCGAGGTAGAATCCCATGGAGGCGCGATAACGTGGCTGAAAGCAGGCGCAAGTTGGCCATATTGATTCGACACTTATGTCAAACAGCTGACGTTTATTTGACAATTTCGTGTTTGCTTTTTTTGAGTGTTTTTACCGAGATTTTTAGTTATTTTTAAGTGATATTCTAGCAAATTCATAAAGGAAATAATGGTTTCATATTATGCTTATCGTAGTTGCTCTAGCAGAGATGGCATGGATAAGAAGAAGTCGACAGGAATTACATTTCAAAGGTATCTATGCAAAAAAATAACGATGTACAGGACCGCATTTGTAATCTTCATCTCAACAAAATGTAACGTATCGCAGCAATAATACAGTTGTATTATTTAATTGACGATGAATGTCGTCTCTACAAAGCCTGTTTTTTTCATATACTTAACTATGAATTTCGCATTAGATTGAAAAATCAACCCAATACTTCATATTTAAATCATCATTGTAATGAATTTTCAAAATTATTTACATAAAAAAGTAATCCTGCTCTGGCGAGGCGTCCATATTGTTACCACACTTAGCCACGCCTCCTGCTACCGTTTTTGTTATGCCAAATTGAACCTTATAGCGTCTCCTTGGGATTCTACCTCGATGAAGTAGTCGCATAATAAATGTTTACCAGCCTCCCCATACTCCTGAAATCATTTGAGACACGTGGTTTAGTTCTGACAGCAAGCCAAATAAAGACTTTCGATTTCAATAGATGAACCTGAAGATCCGGGAATCTGAAAATTTCGATCTCATTTAAACGAAATTTAAATTGAAAACTGCGACCGGATTTGTAATTAGCGCGATCAAAATCACACACATACACGCACGTGTTTTCTTCGTGATAGTAAGCCAGATAACGATTTTAGATTTTTAGGGTGAACTTGAAGAATTGAGGGTTTGACAATTTTTGATGTTCGTTACCTGAAGCTGAAACTCAAAACAACGGCTGATTTTGTAATGAGCGCCCCCAAATTATACTTGACATGAGATCTCGACCTGATAGGAAGCCAGATAACGATTTTAGATTTTTAGGGTGAACTTGAAGATCTGAGGGTTTGTCGATTTTTGATGTTCGTTATCTGAGGCTGAAATTGGAAACAACGTCCTGAGTCATAATAAGGGCTCTCAAACTATACTTGACACGAGTTTTCGTCGTAATAGGAAGCCAGATCATGATTTACGGCCAACAACGAACTGCCCATCCACCGAGCAATACCCCCGTTGCAAATAAACAGACTTAAATCCCGACAACCACCAATAAGGGATGCAGAAGGGCTTAAAACCAACAACTTCGACTCCTTAAACCAATGGCGCTCTCAGTGGGAAGGTTTTGCGGAACACCACTCGCGATGCGCATTTATGGGGGCAGCCTTACTTCCAGGATCAGAGCTACCCCGGAAAGAGTGGGTAAAACCTAATAGAGTCCAAACAGGCCACGGCAGATGTGCCGACTCCCTTTACAAGTGGGGCTATGTGCAATCTCCCTTATGTGACTGTGGCGCGCCCCGCCAAACTATAAACCATATTACGAGCGAATGTGAACTGCGTGCGTTTCAGGGATCGCGAGAAGAGTTCTTCACAGCCACACCGTTGGCGCTGAAGTGGCTGAAAGAACTTGACATCAACCTGTAAATACCAAAGACTATGTATCTTAGTTTGTAGCTGTATATATTTTATTTTAGTATAGGTTATAATAGTTTTTCTTTTAATCTATATTTACTGTTGTCATGTTTTTGAGCCATACGATAAATAAAATAAAGATCATGATTTTAGATGTTTAGGATGAACTTGAATGTTTGAGGGTCTGACAATTTTTGATACTTGCTACCTGAGGCGGAAACTCAAAACAATGACCGGATTTGTAATAAGCGCCCTCAAGCTATACATGACACAAGTTTTTGTCCTGATAGGAAGCCACATAATGCTTTTTGATTTTTAGGGTGAACTGGAATACCTGAGGGTCTGACAATTTTTGACCCTGGTTACTCCTGAGTCTGACACTCAAAACAACGGCTGGATTTGTAATAAGCGCCATAAATTTATCTAAGATACGAGGTTTTATCCTCACAGCAAGCCAAATAAAGGCTTTCGATTTTAGTCACCCATTAAGATAATATCCTTCAATCACACTTCTAGACCAAAAGCAACCCTTATACATTGTATCGATCCCCTACGTGACTTTGTAACTTTCTTTATTAAAAAACAAGCACGATGGTGCTAACGGTGGTGAAAGCGAATGCCTTCTATCTAACTGACAGCTCGGGGTTGTTTCCACCCTTCGCTTTCAGGTAACCACAGTCAATTACCGTAATGAGCTCGTAATTCTCCCTTGAATGTGACGGCACCCCATTACCAAATTAGGGTGCACGCTCGGTCACGTGGCGACGTTTACACTGAGTCACGTGACCGGTTGACCCCCACAAAGGGGCTACGATCTTTTACCCGGCTTCTCTTTAGTTTCATTCCGAATGGATTGTTTTCTGTCTGACGCTTTTTACATACGCAACATATCGGTCTTCTTCTTCGTCACCTCAGCTTTTAGAAACTTAGCCTATTAGTAGGCATTCACAGTAGCGGCAGTTAGGAGCGTTGGAGTGCGTTGGCCAACGCCGAGTCCCCTCGGTAGGTAGAAGCAGGCCGGCGCCGGTTCCGCACGTAGTCAAACACACCAGTGCATGGTACAGTGAAAACAGACAAGAAAAAGAGTACACAGATTGGCCAGTCGCATCTAGACACGGTATAGGAAACCTGCAATCAGGGTTCAAAATGTTGCCCATTATTGGCAAAACAATGAGGGACAGTTGCAAAAGCACTGGAAATGATTCCCCTGAGGGGCTAGAGGGTACAATAGGGGGTGAAATAGTTTTTGGTTAAAAAGTTGTCTCTCTGGACAAATATTTTGACGTGTCTTGGCGTTTTTTCGTTTAATCAGCGGTTTGTGATAAATCCGTGGTGGGAAGTTGTCAAATGAACTATTACATACATACACATGTAGATTCACATCATATACATTAGAACCATTTAGTTGAAATTTGTCAATCAGATGAATATGTGACTGATACTGTACATATATGTTCAACGAATTCTTGTGCGCGTCTTATTAAGGAAGCTATCCACTCTGGTTGGGACTGTTTGAATCGCTTTGTAAACAAGTTTTTGGCATCAAAAGGTAGAAGTGTTGTATCATTTTGGTGCTAAATTGAGATATGACCGCCGCATGACTGATTTGTTTGGTTTGGGAATTATTGTGGCACCTAGCCTATATCTAGTGTTGTGGTTGTGTATACATGTGTTATGCTCATTTGAATATATCTATGATACTAAGTGATAGTACGTAGTAAATACAATTGACTAACGTTATATATTTGGGTCTCGTAATATCATTAGTCGGGTACATTGTTGTTTTGTTAAACATTAATATTATAATAGCTTTTACTTCCTATACACACCGACAGTTGAGCAGGTTAGCCTGCATGCAGTACATGCACGCTCACTAAAAAGCCCCACTGTGTTTGCGCACTTACGATACTTATATTTTTCTCGGCCTTCCGATATCTCTTCTTCCTTCTCCCTTCTTCCTTCTTTCAGAGCATTGATGAAATCTGAGTCTGGCCGAAATCCTATTTTCGTGCAATCATTCTACTTGTTATTTCTATCCAGTTTTATTTTATTTATTCGTTTATAATGAAGATAAAACATAAAACAGAATAAACTATAAATAATATGAAAGACCAAACCAAAATTATAGAACGAATAACTAATTTCATGCTGGTATGATGTGTGAAATAATAAAATAGATAAAAAAATGCTAGCCTTCTTCATAATGAAACTAGCCATCGTGTATATCCCTGAGCAACCCCCCCCCCCTCTGTTTCTAAGTTAATTAATTAAGCCGTGTTTTGGACGCGCAACCTTCCAAGAAGCGTCTGTCTGGCTGTAAGTCCGTTCGGTATGGTTCTTCCCAGGAATACATGAATTTTAATTTCATTAAGTGATCGTCTGTCTAGATTTGGCTTAGAGGTTGCGTGCTATGCTTCGGTATTACCAATCACACCATCATTCGTCTTTTGCGTCTTATATAGATTTCAGCAGAGGTTAAACTCGTTTGAAGTCCTAATAATAATTGTTTTTATTATACTCGTATAGGATTAAACTACAACCAGAGAAGGAGTTCGTCAGGGAGGTGTCTTATCTCCGATGTTATTTAACATTTACTCTGAATTTGTGATGAGATAGGTATTGGACAACTGGAATGGCGATATAACTATTGGCGTCAGCAAAATACCCAACTTAAGATTTGCTGACGATACAACCCTTATTGCTGCTTCTTAGGAAGAACTAGTAGCTCTATGGAACATTTTAGAACAACACAGTGCAGCATATGGTCTTGGTATTAACTACAACAAGACCAAGGTTATGATCGTAGATAGAGAGCACTATAATCATCAAGCAATAAAGTCAGTAGGCCGTTGTGAAGTAGTTCAAAGTTTTGTGTACCTTGTTCTTTGATCGACAATTCGGGTAGCTGTGAAAATGAGATTCGACGGCGCATTCAACAGGCACGTGTGGCCATGACAAAGCTTACTAAAATATGGCGTGACCATAACATCACTAAAGCTACCAAAATGTCACTGGTTCAGTCTCTTGTGTTCTGCATATTTTTGTATGCCTCGGAAACTTGGACTGTTAAAAAGGCAAATCGAGCTCGCATATATGCTTTTGAAATGTGCACGTGAAGGAGAATGCTGAGAGTTCCTTATACCGCCCATCGAACTAACGTTTCCATACTGGATGAGCTCGGTAATCCAAAGAGACTATCCTCCATTGTGTCGACGAGAATGCTTACATTCTTCGGACATATACACAGAAGCGATAATATGGAGAAACTTGTAGTTCAGGGTCACGCCCCGAGTGGGTGGCGTTGTGGCCGTTCCCCTACACGCTGGGTGGATACGACGAAACAGTTGCTGGATATGAGTATCAAGAGCGCCACTGAACTGACAGTAAATCGCGAAAGATGGCGAGATACAGTTCTCAAAACTATTGATAATATTCGTGTCGGCAATACTCTAACTCTATTGCATTTTACGAGTTTACGACATATCTGTTAAGACATTGTGACTATGATGATGATAGGATTAAATTAATAATGTGTTTATTAACAGAAAACGATTCTCATACATCTTGAATATAAATTTCATAATACAACATTACTGAAAAAATATAACCCAAGTATTAATACTTGTCATTTAGGAATTAATTTTATATTTTGGAGTTTCTGCAATACTTACTCCCAGACAATGGTTGTTTTCTACACTAAAATTGCTGTTCTGATTGTCAGACTGCCACTAACCCTTGCAAAACAGTGTATAATTTCCTAGTTTTTTTTCTTATCGCCATATGTTCATGCATATTAAAGAAGAGCTGGTTTATATTCTTTTAGAATGATTAGTACCAGTTATGAATTTATGTTCTTGATACAGATGACGCCCAAAACATCAAACAAATGTGATTTTTTTTATTACCAATGCCATCAATTTTCCAAAACACGTGGCCATTAATTTGAAGAACTAAAGAATGGCCATTAGAACTGCAGGTATATTGTCTAAGAATCCGCTATCTGATATCTTATCTCAACTGTTTATCTACAGATATCATTAATTAGGTTTTTTTATCGGTACCGTGAGCTTTATGCACAGTTTGCGTCAATAGACCGTTCCAGACGGTGGGTTTCTTTCAATGGGTCAAACGCACGGGTTATCTCTTCCTGGAATCTCACAGTCGATGGACCATTCAGTGAAGATGCGCACGAACTAAATACAGAGTGGTCATAAAAATGGCACTTTTCTTCACACTGCGCACAGCACTCTTCGAAAGTTGCAAGCTTCAGAACAACCACGATATTAGGCGTTGAAATTTTTATTATACATTGTTCATTATTATTTTATTGTTGTTTACAATACATTGAAAATTTAGAATAACATTCTATACAAAATAATAGCATGTAATAATAAGTGTAAATCAGTATTATATAGATATGTAGATCAAGAGGGGATTGAACTAATACAGCTATCATACATTAGGCTTGGAAGTCTGTTTCGTAATAGTGTATTGCTCAATCCCACATATCATGTACAGAATATTAATATTAAGTATGTAACTTAAGTTAAAATACAGAAACAAAATTGCTAATATATATTAACTACACCTACTAACCTTTAAGGAATTAGTGAACGAAACGGCCAAGGAGTAGTGTTTCAGAAAAATATCAGAAATCGGTGTAAATTTAAATGTTGAATTTTTCTTCATTGTTTTGTATAAATGTTTTGATTTCTTTTTTAAATAAGCGATTTTGATATCAATTTAAATTTTTTTGGAAGCTTTTTGAATAATTTGGGTCCGTAATATGTGAAGGAGTGTTGTGTAAAATTTTTATGAGTAAATTCTGTTTTAAAATCAAGGTTAATTTTCTCCCGGGTATCTCTCATATAACTGATGGTAAATTTATTTTGATCATGAAACATTCTATTTGAACAGCTGTAAACATATAGCAAATGTACACTTAGTAATTTAGATTCATTGAATAGTTTTTTAATTGGGTAAAGTTTTTTTTTTTGAAGATTATTTTCAGTATTATATTTTGAGCAACTTGTAGCAATGAAATTGTTGATTTGAAGACTGCACCTCAAACAGGAATACAGTATCTGATAATAGATTCTACAAGGGCTGTATACAGAATCATTAAATTTTTTCTTGATAGGATGTCACGTAATTCATAAAACTTATGCATTAGACTTCTCAAACGTTTGGAGACATAGTTAATATGATTCACAATTGTAATTTCTGTCCCATTCTGTAGTGTGTAGAAATATTTGTTGTCAGAATACAGATTAATTGCAGCAATATTCGTAAAAAATTGAATTTTTTTAACCATTGGCAGTATTCATAAACTGTTAGGTGTTGTTAGCTTTAAAAATCAACTTTTCCATTGAAAAACAAATAGAGGAGAATGTGTAGGGACATAACTTAAAACTTGTTCACACTTTAAACCATTACTAGGAAGTACTTTCATGTTAAATAAGATATACAGCGCGTTCTATTAATAAAAATCGGGAATATGTTTGTTTGATATTTTGGAAAAATAATAATAACTTGGTAACGCCGCAAACTTGAAAAAAAACGTTACAAGGCAAGATAGGGTACTAGTAGATACTTCGATTTAAAATAAAACATACAGGGTGTTCCTTTAAAAAAAGTAAAATGAATTTCAAATTACCATAATTCAAAATTCTCTCGAAAACACCTTGTAGACGCACCTAGTTAGTAACATCCAAAATAATATTCACTTAACGGTCGTGTAACTAGCTGTATAATATTATTGAGAAAGGTTAAAGGAGTACATCAATTTGGACGTATTACTTGCACCTTACAAATACAGAAATTAATGCAAAGGAAATTTGTTCGTGTAACACGCACAGCATATATATTTTAAATTTCACGCTCAATCACATGGGTCGAACGAGACAAAGAGAAGGAGAGTACAAAAAAAGTACCGAAAGGAAAACACGGATTTTTATCCTCCAGAACCAATTTTGAACTAATACCGCGTAACCGCAATTTAAAGCAGTGAAAACACAACTCCTGGATCCACAAAGCTAAGGATATCGCAGATAGACTACGGAGGTACCTCCAGCTGGGATCAACACGGAATCCGTGGTATCTCTTTCATCATTACTTTCTCTTCGTCAAATCGATCCATGTGTCTTTCGTTTTTGAACGTTTAATTTGCGAACGTTAATTTTAGTGTTTAACGTGCATTTCTGCAACAAAATTATAACTTGGCAACGTCGGAACTACCCCAGAAATCTTTTTGAGTTAAATAGAGATTAATGGTAGACACTAAACGAGGTTAAAAAAATGTTATAATTCCACTTAAAAAAAATCAAGTTGATCACTGTCAAACTTTCCCGCAACACCCTGTATATTTCAAACTATTTTTAGGATATGCGTCTTAAGTAACCAAATAACTTGCCCATAACAACAGAAAGCGAGCAGATAACAGCGCTAAACAATAGAAAACGACTAAACACAGCCGAATACGACCGAAAAGAACAGAAAATAGCTCAAAACCACATAAATCAAGCAGATAACAACTGTAAACGATAGAAAACGGCCAAATATAACCGAATAGAATCAAAAATAGCTCAAAATAACAGAAAGCATGCTGATAACAGCGGGAATCAACAGACAACGACTAAACACAGCCAAATACGACAGAAAAGAACAGAAGACAGATCAAAACCACAGAAATCAAGCAGATAACAGCGCTAAACAATAGAACAGTACGAAGTACGTATTCTCATTCAGCCGGACCACAAACAACGGCGATGCTGACCTAACAACAATCCCTTTGAGACAAAGACAGACATACCAACTTTACATTCAGGGGCCTATCAAGAAAATTTGATTAAAAAAACAAACAAGAAAAAACATGAATTATATGAAATGGAATGCAAAAACCTTAGAATTTAATATAAGGCACACATAGCGGATGACTAACAAGAAAACTATACACTAGTCATGATCTCATGGCTCGTAAATATCAAGTTGAGGAAAAAGCGCTATAAAGAACGCAAGATTCTGCAAATGATCAACATAAAATTTCATATAAAAGCAGTTAGTCTGAAGGTTGTTCGGCCATAGAAAAGTGTAGCATTAACGTATTAATTTACGACGCCGTAAAATTATTTGTAACCCCTTAAGCGTTCGGAATATGAAAGAAAGACCATAAAAATAACTGTGGTCGTGCACAGTCTTCATGACGTATGTCTTATTCCTTGCCAGTAGTACTGTCAATTAAGAGGCATCGTCCATTATTATTCTATTGCCATTTTTAATGACACCGCTCTCTGTACACCTGAGCTCACAGCTACCAATGCGGTGCGTTGAGAGGGTACAAATAAATAAAGTTTATTCAAAACTCTAAGCGACAGCGGCTCGCCCTTTGATGGGATTAGAGATTATAAAGTCAATCCACTTCAAGTATATGCGTGCCAGGAGACCCACAGGTCTATTTCTATTGGGCGTTGACCGCTGTATCCGTATCCTAATTGGTTCCTACTTACGGAACGCTAGCGAATTTTATAGCCGCTCTACCAATGCAAATCTACTATTTTCAGTGATTACCCAATAGCAATGCTTTATTTCCATCCGCGTGGACTGCACGAGTTTTCTCAAACAGTAAGAAGCTGAGTGGGTATTAAAAGATTACGATAAAGACAAGTGAACGCCAAACTGTGTCTAAGGCCCGATTTTATCAACACGGGCATTTTAACAAAGGTTTTGACCAATCAGAGCAGCCCATTCAAGAACTTGCATCTGTCGAAGTTCCCTGAAAATCATTGATTTCTCTTGAAATTTACTTCAAAAAGGTAAAAAAATAAAGCATGGCTTTTTTAATCAACTTTCTAGTATCTTTTCAACTCTGATTTTCCATCCTAAATGGGTAAAAACTTGCATTTTCCTGTTTAACAAAGAATTTAGCAATTGCTAATCTCAACCAATCAGATCCTACAAAACCGACACATTTGATCACTGGATAAAATGCACTGTTAATTTAATGATGATGACAAGAAATTCAAATTACTGCATTATTTTGATAAAACAATAATTTACAATCGCTAATAATTATAAATACCTCCAATATACCTTTGTATTATAGTGAAAAAATGGAGTCAAGTTGATTGACTCAGTACTTCCCACACATTACGATGATACCAGTTCATTATTTTCCCATAGCATGAAGCTATAGTCTGAAATCCCTTGCAACCAAATCATCGCCCATTTGCCCGCAAAAAAACACCCAACACAAAAACTCTGCTAAATAGTTTCTTGCGTCTCCCTCCTTAGGAACTAGGACGCCACAGTTTTGATTCTGCATGCGATGCGAAATGCTCAGGAGCCTACAAACCGTCTAAAAACGAAGTATGAGCTGTTTCTATATTTTTAGTTTTTTGATTATTGTTGCGCCGCCACTGACACGATTTTCTAGAAACTGACGTGTTTACCATTCTCTCCGCAATAGTAATTCCTGTGTCGAAATTTCATTAAAATCAATTCAATCATTTTCGTTTTACGCAATATACATAGAACGAAATTAAGCAACACTTGTATATGTAAACATCACAAAATTCTAAGTCCCACGGTTTCTGTAATAGACAAGCCAATGTTCAGATGAACTTAAAAAAAGAATATGCCGCTAGGTATTTTTTTTTATTTCCATAGGTCAATGGACACACTATTATGAATACAACAAATTTTTCAGTTTTACAACCCCCCGCCCCCCAACCACCCTAAATGCACCCCTACCCAAAAAAAAGTAGAAAATGATCATAAACCCCTAAAACGCCTAAAAACAAAGTTTGAGCTGTTTTTATATTTTTAGTTTTTTTATTATTGCTGCGCCGCCACTGACACGATTTTTCCAAAACATACGCGTTTTCCATCCTTGCCGCGGTAGTAACACTGTGTCAACGTTTCATTAAAATCCATTCAATAATTTTCGCGTTAAGCAATATAGAACGATCTAAAACAATACTCGTATGTATACGTCACAAATTCTAAGTCCCTTGGTTTCTATTATAAGCGAGGCAATGTTTGGATGGACCTAAAAAGGTGAATTATGCCACTAGGTCTTTCATTCACATATCATTTGACAGCCCATTATGAATACAACAAATTTTTCAGTTTTACAACCCCCCACCCCCCAACCACCCCAAATTCACCCCCACCCAAAAAAAGTAGAAAATGATCAGGAACCCCTAAAACGCCTAAAAACGAAGTTTGAGGCATATTTGAAATTTTTCGTTTTTTGCTAATTACTCCGCCCCCCGTATAACGATTTTCAAAATTATAGGAACATTACCTACTACGACCCCACAGCATATCGCTGCCCAAATTTCATCAAAATCCATGCAGCGGTTACTGAGATTACGAGGGTAGAAAAACGCGACAGACAGACAGACAGACAGACAGACCGACAGACAGACCGACAGACAGACAGACAGACAGACAGACAGACAGACCGACAGACAGACCGACGGAAATGAGTGACGTGGATTTTCGTTATGTAGACATCATGAAACGCCCAAAAAGTGGATTATCTCAAAATCAAAAATTTTCGCGATCACAATACTCCCCTCACCTATCGGTGTGGGAAGTAAAAAGGTAAAAATAACATTTTATTGCATTTCACAAAGCTATTATAGACACACACGATGCAAGCGTGCATTACAGGTTGCCTATCCTGCTTAACAGCAAAGCCTTGCGTTGTGGCAATAGTACAACGTATATCCTTATTTTTCCTAAACTAGAAACCTTTCGTATAGTCAGAAAGTGAATAAGGTGCTTTAAATAAATCTGTTTCTGCGCTACGGTGCCTTTTACGCAGTGCCTACAATCTTTACATCCGCTGTGAATATTTGTATAAGAAGGTCTATTCTATAACAAACATTCATCCAGTCTATAGTCAATCTGACTGCAATTGCAATTGGTAATTATACAATAATTATAAGGTAAACATTAAAAATCTAGCATTAATTTGCAAATCAATCACTTTGTTCTGATTTTCTGCTATGATTTTGATCCATGAATCCTAAAATATTTTTAATGAAAGTGTCATCCAGCTTTGACGTTTTGTTTCCAATATTGATAAAATATTGGATTATACTTATTAACCTAGCCCGCAATACCCAATAGAAAGCTTTTGCTAAACAACATCCAATAAAAACGCTTTGTCAAAGTCTTTGTTAAATATGCATGTTGATAAAATCGGGCCTTAGAGTTTTGAATAAACTTTAACTTTTATGTCAATACCGAACGTTACCGAACATTGTCGAATATTCTCACCGAGTCACCATTTGCCTAGATATTCTAAGTATAGGTTTATTTAGATATTAGCTATTCAAATACATAACAAAATACACACTGAGAAAAAAGGGATGCGGTTGATGAAATGCGGTAGGACTAAATAAATAATAAACGAACTCATTTGCCATAATTAGTTTATAAAAAAATACAACAGATCAATAGTGGGTGGGCCCTCCAGCATGTTGATGAATACACTCCTTTAGCCTACGTGGCATGCCCGTAATCTGTTTGTTGATAAACTCTAGACGCTCAGCCTCCCAAGCTGCCCTCACAGCGTGTTCCAATTCGTCCAGCGTGGTCGGAGGATTAGGTAAATCGACTATGTAACAACTCATCCAATCCCATACTTTTTCAATTGGCGATAGATCGGGTGATCGTGGAGGCCAGGGAACTACCCTGACCTCAGCTTGCTTTAGGAACCTGATCGATACCCTTGCAATATGAGAACGTGCATTATCTTGCTAGAAGAAACCCTCTTCGAGGCCTCGGACATATGGAACGGCAATTGGTACTAACACCTCATTCACATAACGTTGCGCAGTCATTGTGCCACGAATCACAACTAAAGGTGACTTGCTGTTGAATGCAGTGGCACTCCAAACCATCTTACCAATAGGACGGTGTACAATGTATATGGCGCTCAACAGAAAACTGGAGATAAAGTCGTTCACCCCATCGTCGTCTTACGCGTTGGCGTCCGTCATGTCACTCAGCATGCCATTGTCGGTGTTCTTGGAACCAATCTAACCGTTGGCGACGATAAGTTGCATTGAGTGAAAGCACTGGATGCGAACGATATGCTAAGCCCATTTCACTCAATCTGTGGTACACTGTGCGGATTCGAATGGGCCTCCCTATAGCTGGATACCAAGCGTCAGCAACAGCTCAAGTGGATCGCATACTGTCTCAAAGGGCCAGTAGCCGTAGATGACGATCTTGCCGGTCTGTAGTTCTTCTACGTGCTCCAGAACCTCTAGCTCACTGCATTCGTCCCTCTGCGATCCATGCGCACCATGCTGCTACAACTGTAGCCACGCTGCGCCCCATGGTTATAGTAATTGCTCTTGAAAGAAGCCCTATACGTTCTCTTTGAACAGATATCATTGTTTTTGAATCAACAAAAAGCCATGCTTTATTTTTACACGTCTAAAGTCCTTTAGAGGTGCCATACAGGTAAATACCGTCTGAACAAACAAAAAGTGTTACATGTGTACTAGAGATGGTACTGCCAGTTTGTGTACAAATCTTCAATGCACATATCCCATTTTTTTTGATTTTCGGATTTCGCTTGCGAGTAGGATATCTTAGACTTATATTTGTAATTTTGTATGTAAGAACTTCTCTGTACATGAGTAGTTATCATACTAAGGGCCCGTTTCTCAATGTCCAGTCAAATATTTATCTGGAAGTTAACGGTTATCTGTCAGAAAAATCGTTTGAACAATTGAAGGTTAAACTAATGAATTCACGTAAATCTTATCTGACAGTTGTATCCATAGAAACGCTATCTGGCAGCTACCTATCTGACACCTTTAACTGGACATTGAGAAACCGACCCTTAGCAAGAGTGGGTGGATGAACACCGTAATGTAAACTCTCTATTAATATTTGTGGGCATTTATGTATTTTTGGTTCATTAATAAATGCATTATTATTACTACTATTATTACTACTTCTGTCTCCAAAGCCACGTCCATTGCCTTCTGTGTACACCACTGGTCAGAAGCGGTAACCGTTCGTATATATGTTGAATTAAACTTGATTTATCTCACGCCAACTAGATAATGGATAAAATCGTCCAGAGCAGTTGACATTTTTGTGCGCAGTGCGTTTTTTATTCCGACCGGATGTGCAGTTGTTTTTTACAAGCTGGTTATGTGTGTACGACAAGAGAAAGTGCAAGCTGCCCGTCTCAATGGGGTTTTCTCTAAACGGTGGCATATATAGTGCATGTGGCTGGTGCATGTGTTTTTAGTACGAGTATAATACCTGTATTCTAGTCGTTTATGATATAAATTATGTGGCTTGGATGAACAAGGGCCTATGTGCAAATTTTCTTAAAATGGGGTTTTGGACTCAACTTCATAAATAGAATGCGCTCTTTCCGATGGAGTAGGTCCTAAGTCAAAAGGCATTTTCGTTGAGGATTACATAGTATGCAAAAAGGCCTAAGTATGAACACTTCAGTGTATATAAAGGCCTATGTATACCTTAGGTCTTTTTATCACGGTCTTATCTACGCTAATTAAACATTTTGTCGTAAATGGACCTATCTTTTAATATAGACCCACTAAATGGGGCATATATGGACTTGAGCCTTTATGCTTTTTTTGCTTTTTGCTTCACTTTGAGGCCTAACTAGAAGTAGGCATAAATGATACAAGAAATATGATACCTATGTTATCTTCGACCGTTTTTAGTTTGTAGATAAAAAGGTTCAAAGGGCCTAAGTGTAACATAGATATATAATTAGTTTTAAACGTAGATCCTATCTACTACTTAGGCCCTTATTATTTTGAAAAATATATAATACTTTAATTCCGATGCATGTCATAGGCCCTTGAGATTTCGTAAACAATAACCTAAAAAAGGACAGTTAAGCACAGAACATCCTAGTTTAGAAAAACTACATGATGCATACCCACTTCAACTGCCTAAAAAGAAACTTGAAGACATTAGAACCTTGTTGTGTTACATACATCCGAACAGTCAACTATTTTATTTGAATTTGAAAGCTGACAGTATCAGTGACGACGAAGACGTTTGTCCTATTGTGTTAGACTATGATGAGTAGCCCATAATTCTGAGACACAATCTCGCATACATCTGTGTATCTGCTAATGATTTTTCTTGTTAGAATAATGAATGTCTTCTTTGTTCTATATTAGTATACATTACACAGTTTGCAAACGCTATATTTTTTTAATAAAATAGTTTTTATTACAGAAAATCTTAAATTTATCACTCCTACTACTGTAATTAAACATAATTAGGAAAATTGCGACGAGGTAAAAAGGGCCTAAGTAATGTTTTACACGACGACAGGTCTTAAGTAACAATTTTCTGGTCCTAAGTGTGTCAATGATTGTATTAAAGACAAGGCCTATATTAACTTGAGACCAATCTGCTGGGGCCTAACTAACAAAAATCTTTTAACGACATCAATAAACCTATTAGTTTCATATTTTAGAAATATTTGGCGCTTCATTACAACGTTTATCAAAATATCATGTCGCTAGGTTAAGAAACGTCAATCAAAAACAACCTCGAATTTTTTTCACAAATCTTCAATTTTCTCAAAACTTGTTTTATGCAGATAGGCCCTTGTTCATCAAAGCCACAGAATTATTTGATAATTATTTAAACATGTTTGAACGAAATTCAATAAAGCCGAGGGGGAATCATCAAGTCAATCTGAAATTTATAAACTATGTAGTAGTAGTAGTATTTATTGACCCATATGAGCTACATAATTTGCTATTGGACAAGTCATTGAAAACAAAAACGTGATAAAAAATAACATAGAAACGTCTCTATTTTGACTTGGAGACTATGTATTCATCTACAGAATAGGCACACAGATTTAATAAATGGTTCTTCACATACTTTTTAAAAGATACGTGTGATGCAATTTCTTTGCAATCAGCGGGTAAAAGATTAGGTACCCATACACCAGAAGTCATTCCTACCATTCTTTCCTTTGACGTTGTTTCTCGTTTAAAAACAAAAATGAAAGATCGTTATGCTTATACCGCAAATTTGGCAGGATTGTGGAGAATTATCTCGCCGAACGATCATTTCACTCGAGAACGTGAGGATTCGACGGGATGTTGTGATTCAGTATTACAGGTGATGAACTTCAGTTACTTTTTGTAGGATAAGGTCATTCATACAAAAACTCCTTATTTTTCTATTTGCGACGTTTCGACTTATATTAAGTCATCTTCAGGCAACTAAAAACAATTGATGGTGTAGGCTATTAATACACAATTACACAGATTTACTTAAACTTAAACAACAGTTATATACAGAAGGAACCTACCAATGACTTTTATTTTTTTTTTTAAATTTTTAAAATAAAAATTAGATGGATGCCACTTGCTGAAACGCTCGAGTGATTTGATTTATGTTGAAAATATTATAAGACATGCACAAATATGTCAGATACAAGAAAAGTTGACTTACCAGAAAATCGAAGTTTTTATAGTTATTAGGAAAAAAAAATCATAAGAATTTGACTAGATAAACAACTGGATTAATCAACACTGCCAACGGTATTAAAATATAACGCCACAAGACACGTACAGTAAAAACGAATAAAATTATAACAAACAGGAACAGAATGAAAACAGCAATGTGCCTACACACCAAGGACGGGTAGGTGGATGATCTGGTAGAAGATATTAAGCGTTTTTCCGTCTAAAACATAATATTTTCATGTGTTTTTTTCCAGCCAAAACCCATAGGTGGAGTACGGAAAATAGATAATATGATGTAGAGTTAGGCTTTGGTTCATCTATTAGGCAATTTTTTGATCAAATTATGATACACATTGCTTAAGGCGTTGATATCCTGTCTGTAGTTTACTGATTTGTTTTTTTGAATGTGGATCATCTCGCTGATTAGTCTTTTAGATAACATCTGTTGATTGCTCAAAATTGATGTCTTTTCAAAGTCAAAGTGATGATTTTCATTTTTCACATGTTGTACTAGAGCGGTGGGAGCAGAAATACTATTCACCCTACATTCATCTCTTCTATGTTCAGCTATTCTAGTTTTTATGTATCGGCCTGTCTGTCCTATGTAACAATTATTGCAATCCTTACAAGGGATCTTGTATACAACGTTAGATGTTAAATCAAAAGGTGTTTTTTCTTTTTTTGTAGTGAAAAACATTTTCCCTATTGTATTTTCATTGCTGAAGGCAATTTTTATACTGTCAGAACTCAAAATTTGTCTTATTTTCTCCGATAAGTGCCTTACATATGGAATTTTGTAGTATCTGGGACTGGTAGTGAATGGCTTATTTAAATTATCATTAGTTGTGTTCTGATTAAGGATCTTATTAATAAGCGACGTAGGGAAATTGTTATGCCAATGAAAAGATCTAATTTTGTTTAAGGCACTTGTATGGAATTCAGCATCTGCTATGGTCAGAGCCCTATGCTTGAGGTTTTTAATGATATTAACTTTTTGTCTGAAACTGTGAAATGAATGGAAACTTGTATGTATTGGTATGGCAACTGAAGGTTTGTTTAAGAAAAAGAGGCGTCGTGTATGGTCAAAACAGTGGTTACAGAAACGGAAAATGTACAGCGATCTGAATCTGTTACGAGAATTAAGAACATGTGAACCTACTGATTTTCAAAATTATTTGAGAATGGACGCTAACACGGATTTTAGATTTCACCATCTTCTGATTTGCCTCAGGATCAAACCGTTTCCAAACTTTGACTAGCTCCAATTGATTTTTCATATTTCTGTTAGTATACAATTCTTTTTTCTTAACTTGCCACAAGGCAGGGTGAGCTCGATAGCAGTCTATAAATTGTTGTAGAACTCTTTTAGGTACAACTCTTAAATCGCAATTTTCATTTTCTTTGTCTACTGTAGACTGAGACTGGGACTCGTCTTCGTTCATCAAATCCATGGCAAACACAAACAGTCGTTTTAGCGGCAACTACTAATAAGTCTTTCACGCTGAACACCAAGAAAGAACGCTCGCTCAATTATGCCAAATGATAGTCTGTAGCCAACTAACTGGGAAGATTTTACAGGTTTTTATCCTGCCGCTGAAGTACGCCGAGATAGCCGAAACGAATGAATCATTCGACGGCGCATCATTTCTTACTTCACTAACGCACACATTTCTGAGAGGAAAGAACGTCAAAGGAAAGAATGGCAGGAATGACTGCTGGTGTATGGGTACCTATTGTACAACCTCAGGCCCAGGGTCTGACATTCTCTCATTGAGATGTTCAAACGCCCATATGGTACTACATAATTACTTTAAGAACTTGTATCATGCGAGTGTACATCGGAATATCTCAAAGAGTCTATCTCTGTTTTGATGAATGTTACTAATTAGATCGCATTTTCTTCATTTTGTATTATTTGTCTTGACGGTTTTACTTTTTTATGACTTTCCTCCATGTGTACTAGTTGTAGGAAAATAATAATGATAGAAAAGAGCATTTTTTTGAACTATAACTCGTGTCAATACGTATGAACGCATCGACCACATCGTCAATCGACCATTGTGTGCAGGGCCTTAGACGTAAGTAAGAATAGATGTGAGTCATAATCGCTAAAATAGACAAACGAATATACTTTTTTCTGAATGAAACAACACAGTTTTATAGAAAAAAGGCAACGCTTTTAATTTCATTAATCCTCTATCCATTTCGTGGTAGACGCCTGTTGTTCTGAGCTAGTCCTAATTAATAATATTGATGATAGTCCAGTAGCAGGATCGTTAATCGGCCACAAAGGTGACTCCATATCTTTGGAAACATCGCATACCCAAAAAAAGTAATTAAAGAACTGGTTGAGTAACTGCAGTGGCGGACAGAATGTTTTTTTTTTGGAAGAGTCATGTACTGGTGCCTCAAAAACAATGATATTAATAAAAAAATTGAGTGATTTCAACACTACTGAGCGTGTCTACATACTTGGTTAGTAAGAGTCAATATATTCTATACTGTAACTTGTTTCGATTTTATCTAATTTTTTATTTCGTTGCAACTCTTATTTTCCTCGAGATCATAACACTTAGCCTCTATTGGGTTTCTTGTACATCCTCCCAAGTATCCCTCAGGACTGAATTTTCAGTCATCTCAACCTAATGGCCATCAAAGTCCAGCGTTCCCCCAGAATGGATCTCGTTCTTTCGTTAATATCCCCTCACCTAACCTCATATTAAAGAGGTGTTTCGTTACCTGACAATGTCCGGTAACAGTAGCGACTTTGAAGTGTGTCTAAATTTAGTCGGTATACTGTGAAATGCGTGATTTTTGTATATTTTTGGTTTCTTTGATCTTTGGATTTTTCTTTATTCCATCAAGATTTTGTAATTCAGTATAGGTGAAGTATAATCCCGAAATACCGCACAGAGAAAAATACTGTTGCGTTTCCAATTAATTGTTCGTATTTGGATGTTTTTTTATCGCTTTAAATATATTTGCAGTTATTTCAAATCCTAATCACAGGTACGCCAATAGATTCAAAATAATTTTATATTCGTTCTAACGATATGTATAATCCTTCTAATACCAGTATTGACATATAATGCAATCAAAACATCCTTTTGTTTCCGAAATTTACCCTATGTTTCATTTAAGCAAAGCATACAATCTATTCAATGTACAAAAATTATTACTGCCACAGCAGTTCGAGATAATTCATCTGATACAAATTAATTTTGTCTCAATAGCCCTTGTCGTTCGCTGAACTATAATCACTACTCGGCGGGACTGATGTCCCGATTCAATGAACGTAGGTGAAAATAAAGAACAGGAGGATCATCTCAGTGTTACTATCGCCGCGAAACCGCCAACATGGACGAGGTTGTTCCGTTGTGTTGTTTCGGTGTTAGCCGTGCTGTGTCATCTCATGGTTTTGCGTATTGCATCAGCAATTGTGTGATTTAAATGTGTCCAGTTATATATTAAATGGAAGACCTACTGAGAAATTGGGACTAATCTAAACACCTACATTTGAATGTAGGTGTTTAGATTAGTCAGACAGTTATATTTCAGGTAATAATGCAACAACTGGTGCAGCCTTATGTCTAATTCTTATATCATGCTCCTCATAACTTCATATAAAATCACACAATTAAACATCCAAACGAATCAGTCAGCTGTCCTCGCAATAAAATCTGTTGGTCCAAGGAAAAAAAAGTAGTTCAGAATCAATTACCAAACATAGATTCGATTCAACGACAGGCTGCGATTGAATTATTCATTGGAATCCAATGACATTTTGTAGTTGAATCGACAATACGATATAATTCGTTACCAACTACACACTTCCCATTGGATAAAACATCGCTGTATTTGAGGAATGCTGAGTGTAACGTCCCATTGAATCCAAGCGTAAGTCTTTGACAGAACGACAGATTTTTCTGTGTGCGGGAACTAATTAACAACTTTGACCATTTTCAAAACATAAGCATCAACTTGACCTTGACAGATGACAGTTGACAGATGACAGATAACAAATGACAAAGCAACGTTGTCGGGTAGTATAACTTTTGTGATGCTGATCTCTTAAAAATGTCCAAAGAACGACAAAACTATGACAAAAAAGACTCATTTTTTTAGCAATTACGTTAACCGTCCGCTGAATCGTAAAACCAACTTAAAAGCCGGTCAGTCGCAATGTTTTGTCTGCAAAGTATTGAACTATCAGACAAAAGGTTGTACGAGGGCGCTGAAACCGTGCAGTGAAATGTAGGCAGTCCAGTGTCATATTGACAATATCACCCGCGTCAAAACGGTTCAAAAAATGATTAATCTAAAGTTGCATATTATGATGACAGATGACAGATGACGGATGACATATGACATGTGTTAAAACGTTGTACAAAACGTAGCGTCTGGACCGCCCTTAAAGCAGAGCCAATCCTTGGTTTATTTGCAACGATTAAGCCTCTCATCTCGCATAGGTATCACAAAAAACCCTTGCACCCGAATGCATTCTTCTGTCAAATTGCTAAATCTTTCTGTCCCATTAAACGGGTTAAATTGCTAACAAGAATGCAAATTTGTCTCGTTTTAAGCCTAATTTCGTAATTGGGCGGCCGACAAAAAACCGTTCGTTTCGTGCTACCGAAAATCGTCCGTTTCCTGCCGAGATCTAGACACCTGTGGAAGATTTTGGATGTTTGATTGCATGACCGGAAAATTGGCTGCAATACGCGTCCGACTTTGGGAATGACAGCTGTTTCCCTTTTAGGTTATAGGCGTTAAAGGATGTCTGTCGTCCATTCGAAATATTTTGCAGGTTCTTACAATTATTGTAATAAGATTTAGCTAGTGATAATTTTAATGAGTCAACTTCCCACACATGGGTGAAATGTTAATTTATGTCTTGGCTTCTGACACTAATAGGCGTAAGAAATGAGACCTATGACTGGGAGCAATGATGCGCGCCCCTCTTCAGCAAATGATAAAAAAAATTTAGTAGGTCTGTACGCAATCGCGGGGCCAAAAACGAAGTACTTTAACCAGACATACAGGGTGAGTTTTTAGTACCGGCTCGGTCGATAACTCGACTACTGTACAAGATAGCAAAAAGAGTTGTATATAAAAGTTGTAGCCACGGACATGCTACTTGCTCAGAAAATATTTAGATTTATACAGGGTGATCCATAACTACGTGGTGATGCAAACATGCATTTTTTTAAATGAGACACCCCATATATTATTCCATATTCAAATTCTACTAATAATTTTCGTTATTTCAATATAGGGTATTGTTACATTATACAGGGTATTTCAAAAGTTATGATCATTTTTATATCCAAATCACGGTCAAATGAACGTACTGTATATCAAAAAGTAATGAATCAAAAATTATTTTCTTTACATGAAAAGGTTAAAAATATCCTCTAGTTTTAAAATCCGCTATAAAAAACCCGTGACGCATATTTGTATACAGTGTGGTGTAGAATGCAAAATCTAGATTTTTCTCTCTTTTTTTAAATGTAACCCCCAATATTTTATTATACCGAAGAATTGCTTTTAATATGCTCTTTCATCTTTGGATAGCACTTGTTATGACTGAATTCATTAGTTTCTGAGATATTTCGATTTCCATACAAATTTTAAATATACCTTCTATTTGTTTACTCAAATTTATTTATTTTGAGAAAATATTATCAAATTTTGTTTTTGTTGAACAAACAACTAAAATATAAGGCCATAAAATAATACTTAATCAAGTCAAAACACTAAATTAACCATATAATATAGGTCAAGTGTGCTGAGGAAACAATTTTATAGACGTCATGCAAAATTATCAAGCAGATGTATCAGGTAGGCTATGAAACATCAAACGACACAGTCCAAATAAAACGATTCTTCAATCTTTCAAACGCATCAGTTTTAGACTGCCTCCGTTCTGGATATTGCTGTTCATCGTTGATATATTCTAGAGGCAAGTAGACAATTTCTCAAAGATTCTCCTAAATACCCTCAAAGGAAAAATTATTTTTAGAGCTAGTTTTTCACACAGTACGAAATTATTGCGCAGGTTATGAAAACTGTCAATTTTTCAAAGCACACCTGATCAATCTGCTTAATAATTATGCATGACGCCTACAACATTGTTTCCTCAGCATACTTGACTTTATTATCTCGATTATTTAGGGTTTTGACTTCATCAAATAGTATCATGACCTTATAATTTAGTTGTTTGTTAAATAAAAAACAAATTAGGTAGTACTTTCTCAAAATAAATAGATTTCAGTACACAAATAGGAGCTATACTTTAAATTTACCAAAAAATCGAAATATCTCGGAAACTGATGGGCGTAGGTACAACAAGTGCTATACAAAGATGAAAGAGCATATTAAAAGCAATTCTTTGAGATAATAAAATATTGGGGTTACATTTAAAAAAAAAGAGAAAATTTTGATTTTGCATTCTACATCACCCTGTATACGAATATGCGCCACGGGCTTTTTTTATAGCCAATTTTAAAACTAGAGGGTTTTTTAATCTTTTCATGTAAAAAAATAATTTTTGATTTATTACGTTTTGATGTACAGTACGTTCATTTGACCGCGATTTGGATATAAAAATGGACATAACTTTTTAAATACCCTGAATAATGTAACAAAACCCTATATTTGAAGAACGGAAATCATTAGTAAAATTTGAATATGGAATAATATACAGGGTGTCCCAGAAATAACACGCCAGAGTGACATGGAAGGTAGATTGGCGTTAGATCAATCAGATAACATCAACATGACCTTAGTAAAGGTTTTCTAGTTTTCGAGATATTGCCACTTTTAAGGTTTTTCAAAAATTCCTACTTTTGCTATTTTTGTTGCCTGGTTTGGCAAAAAGATTTGCGGACTTATTATCTTTTTTTCTTAGCCTACTATTCCTACCTCTATTCATTACTTTGATGCTTACAACAAATTAAAAAGGCCAATGTATCTGGGAGTTTTAGACGTAGAAGTATTACGACTTCTATGACAAAACTTGGGGCTATTCAATTTTTAGTAAGAAGAGCCTATAAATGTTGATACTATTTTTGAAAGAGTATTAAGTAGGTTGGTTTTTAAGAGCATTTGCTGATTCAGTCTGGTTCATCCGTTTTCACAGTAATCAGTTAAACCTTAGTTAAGGTTGACACAAAATCTAAGAATTCGGTTTAACGTACCGTGATAATTTTCAATGAAATAAATACCCTGTCGTCTCAACCAACTATTAGTAGTAGCACAGGAAAAAAAGATCATAAGTCCGCAAATCCTTATAGTCATAACAGGCAACAAAAGGAGCAAAAGTAGGAATTTTTTGAAAAACCTTAAAAGTGACAATATCTCGAAAACTAAAAAATTTTTACTAAGGTCATGTCGATGTTATCTGATTGATCTAAAGCCAATCTACCTTCCATGTCACTCTGGCGTGTTATTTCTGGGACACCCTGTATAAGATGTCTTTGCATGTTTGCATCACCACGTAGTTATGGATCACCCTGTATAAATCTAAATATTTTCTGAGCAAGCAGCATATCCGTGGCTACAACTTTTATACTCAACTTTTTTCGCTATCTTCTACAGTAGTGGAGTTATCGACCGAGCCGGTACAGAAAACTCCCCCTATATATGTATAAATGTGTGTACCCAGTGTAACTAAGTAACTTTGATAGGAATTACCCCCGTATAAACACCAAAATTAATTAAGTATTAAGTGAAAATATTTTGAGGTTGTAGGCTATTAGTATAGTATTTGTTCTGAAGTTCATCTTATCTATAATACTGTCGATATATCAATATTTCTTCTTCTCCTTCTTCATCGTTTTTATGACCTGATGGTATAAGTGTATAAATAAATACAAACCACAAACAAGTTCGAAAACAAACCGCACGAATCCAGTTTTGTGTAAACGAAAACCCGATCTGTCTGTCAGACGTATTTCTGCTTCGCATTGGTCGACCCCAAAAATTAACACCTCTTCGTGGGAACCCTTTCCACTGCCCGGACAAATAAAGATTTTGGATGTTTTAACACCGAAGTGTGACTTGTTCTTCTCCCTATATGGAAACTGGTTGACCAACTGAGACGTCTCAACTCTACGTTGTTGTCACATGTTGTTGAATTGCAAGGTCGATCGCTGATCGTAGCCTGTAGCTAAAATATTCAAGATATCAAAAAAAGTTTTGAATAAGGCCAAGCCAAGCCGAAGCCACAAATCGCTGGCAGTTGTCTGTGGCTTCTGGCTACCCACATAACAAAAGTGCAATACACATACAGTGGATATCAAATCAATGGATATGTATATGCACAAATGGAGCAAGAATGTCCAATGGATGTCAAATAGACATCAAAAAATATACATTTCATGTACGTTTGTCGCGAACTTTCATATCCATGGCATATCCATAGAATGTACATATCTACGTCTAATGTACATGCATGGTAAACGTAACATAGACCAGGTATGAACTTGTATATTCATAACATATACCATGTATATACTTACATATCGAAGTTTAGACAATGTACATACAATGCATATTATGTATATCCACAAATAGAGCATCAGCGTCTAATGGATGTAAGATAGACAAACAAATTTACATCTCATGTGCATTTGTCGCGAATTTACACATCAATAGTATATCCATTAAATGTATATTCATGTACTTTTAATGTACATGCATAGTGTATGAAAGTTCAATGTAGAGGCAGGAAGATAAGCAATCTTTCTTTCTGTATTGTTATTAATTCAATTTCTAGTTAGAATAATAATACTTGACAAAATCGATTACTATGATTGTCATCTCTCTCCTATTGAATGGCATGTCTAAAATCACAAATAAATCAAGGTTATACATTTTGTAGGTGGTTTGTTCCGCTTATGACTTACCGTCAAACGCTGGATGCGAGTGTTATCAGCAGCCAGATGATAAGTAACATTGCACAATATATCACTCGATCAGGTAATCAGGCACAATCAGCACCAGCACACACACGCTAACTGCGATGAGTGGCTAGAAATCAGCAATGGCGGCACTAGCTATCCCTCGCGCAGGCGTAAACTACTAGATGTATATAGGATACATAGACCAACATCCTCTGTATATTCACATATGAATATACCTTCGTGAATATACATAGTATATTACACTAGTGTATATGATTTTTCATATGAACATTTAACGTCCCATGAATACCTATTCAAAATATACATGTTCAAACTGGAATATATAATGTACATTCTGTGGATGTACATATCCATATAGTGTTATGTGGGTGGTTGTCCTTCCATCCTAGACATTTGGGTCTGATGACGCACATTACCGTTCCTTAATTTCTCTGCTCCTGACTCTTCTTCTAAAATAATAATCTTATCTAACTTTATAATCAGTTTACACAGTTCATTAGCCTGATAAACTTCGTCATCAACACAACCTAAACAAGGATAGATGAAATAGCGAGAAGCAAAAAAATTGTTAAGCTACATACGATGACTAACTTAAAATCGTGATAGACGATTTGTTATACTACATCGAAATCTTATGAATGGACACTGACTAATACATACTATAACAGTACTTCTATTATACGCGAACAAAGCTGATAAACCGATATTTTTTGATACGATACAGCTTCTAAGAATTTTAAACAATATAACTAATTATCTGTTGGTTTCTGTGTTGGCATCTATATCTTATTTTTCAACAGGCACGTGTGGCCATGACAAAGCTTACTAAAATATGACGTGACCATAACATTACTAAAGTTACCAAAATGTCGCTGGTTCAGTCTCTTGTGTTCTCCATATTTTTGTATGCCTCGGAAACAAGGACTGTTAAAAAGGCAGATCGAGCTCGCATAGATGCTTTGAAATACGGACATCCATCATCCAGTATGGAAACGTTAGTTCGATGGAAGGTATAAGGAACTCTCAGCATTCTCCTCCACGTCCACATTTCAAAAGCATCTATGCGAGCTCGATCTGTCTTTTTAACAGTCCAAGTTTCCGAGGCATACAAAAATATGGACAACACAAGAGACTGAACCAGCGACATTTTGGTAGCTTTAATGATGTTACGGTCACGCCATATTTTAGTAAGCTTTGTCATGGCCACCCGTGCCTGTTGAATGCGCCATCGAATCTCATTTTCACAGCTACCCGAATTGTCGATCAAAGAACCGAGGTACACAAAACTTTGAACTACTTCACAACGGCTGACCGACTTTATTGCTTGATGATTATCGTGCTCTCTATCTACGATCATAACCTTGGTCTTGTTGTAGTTAATACCAAGACCATATGCTGCACTGTGTTGTTCTAAGATGTTTAATAGAGCTACTAGTTCTTCCTGAGAAGCACCAATAAGGGTTGTATCGTCAGCAAATCTTAAGTTGGATATTTTGCTTCGGCCAATAGTTATACCGCCATTCCAGTTGTCCATCACAAATTCAGAGTAAGGTCCTATACCCGCTCAGATTGCGCAATGTCGCCTCTGGAATGCACTCTAGAAAAGGCTCCTGGTATACAGGGTGTAACTTTTAAGGATGTCCACACCTATATTACCGTGTAGATCTTGCTCAGCTGATCATTTTTCAATAAGCAACATGGGTCCGGAAACGAACCGTTTCGGAGATAGCGCTACCGGAAGTAGTCCTTTCTGACGCCTGAAGTTAGTCAATTAATTCGATGCCTTGCGGCCAGTAGCGTGGCCGGCGTGGTCTCCGGATCTCAATCCCCTGGATTTTTTCCTGTGGGGTCACCTGGAAGCACTTGTCTACCAAGGGGGTGCACCGCACACAGCAGAAAAGCTGATTGCACGCATCATTGCAGCAGCTGGAGACGTCAGGGAGCAGCCACAGGTAATCAACGCTGCCACTGCATCGGTCATCCATCGAGCCAGATTGTGCGAGCAAGAAGGCGATGGCCACGTGGAGCCTCTCCTTCACTGATTTTTGACTGATCTCGGTGTTTTTTGTTGTTGTTTTTTGCAATGTTTTTTTTTGTTTTGTTTGTTTGGTTTACTTTTGACATTTTGGCCATGACGATTAAATGTTGACAAGCCGAATCTGTCTTAGCAGCTGATCCGTAACCCCCTCTCTCCTCTGCCAATTACGAGGCGTTGAATGAATTGCCGAACTTCAAGCGTCAGCAAGGATAACTTTCGGTAGCGTTATCTCCGTAACGGTTCGTTTTAGGACCCATGTTGCTTCTCGAAAAATGATCAGCTCAGCGAGATCTACATGGTGGTATAGGTGTGGACATCCTTAAAAGTTACACCCTGTATAATATCAGTGTGGCAGCGCAGGCGAGGTGAGGCAATAACACTCCAGAATTAATTAATCGAGTCGGCAATTAGCGAAGAAGCGCCTAGCAGGAATCCAGGTGATGGGGAAGCAAAAAGGAATTGGTTGTTGGCTTTGGACAGCGAATGCTGCTGCCTCAGTCTACCTACCGGTTCTCGCTCCTTTTACGATCGAATTTGAATAATTGAATAACTTTTTTCAGCTCGGAAACCCGACACCCGACATCGGGTAATGCGAGAGCCCATGGTGCATCGTGATCATAATTATGATTGACCTAACAGGATCGCCAACGGTGAACGCCAAATCACATTTTTATTGGCAACCTGAGACTTTTAATTTGCGCTCTTAACTGAATTGACGACGATGTTCAATCTTCTCCGATCTTCTCCAAAAAAAAAAAAAAAACAACAAAACTCTTCAAGAGTCGAGGATGGAGTTTACATTATGTAAGTGTAAACGTATATATGTATGTATACATCGGAAAACTCTCAAGTCCCTTGGTTTCGCAGTAGGCAAGGCAATGTTCGGATTGTCGTAAAAAATTGTATTATGACGTTAGATCTTTCTTTCATAGGTCGGTGGACAGCCTATTATGAATACAATAAATTTTTAGGTTTTACAACCCCCACCCCCAACCACCCCAATTTCATCCCCACCAAAATATAGTGGAAAATGGTCAAGAACCCCTAAAACACATAAAAACGGAGTTTGAAGCATATTTTTTTTTATTTTTTGCTAATAATATCCATCCAGCCATCCAGCCATCCAGCCGTCATAATTATACCACTGATGTATCTAATAAATTCTTGTATTCGTGAAGGTGTGTACCCAGATTTGATAAAGAAATCAAAAGTTGTTCCCATTTATAAAAAAGGAGACTATAATGATGTCAACAATTACAGACCTATTACATTGGTCCCAGCCATATCAAAAGTTTTTGAATATCTATTAAAAACACAAATATACACTTACTTTAGTACAAACCACCTCTTTTCTAAAAATCAGTTCGGCTTTGTGAAGTACAAGTCTACCACCAGTGCGATTCTCTCTTTATTGGAGTATGTTGTCGAGGGCTTTGAGCAGTTTGAACACATAGGAGCTATCTTGTGTGATCTCTCCAAGGCCTTCGATTGCATATGCCACAGACTCCTTTTACAGAAGCTGACTTACTATGGATTTCATCCACAAAGTGTCACTTTGATACAAAATTATCTTACAAATAGAACCCAGCAAACGCTTGTAAGAGGGAAGCTATCAGAATCACTTTGTGTGACAAGTGGTGTGCCACAAGGGTCTATTTTGGGCCCTCTTCTTTTTCTAATCTATATTAATGACATAGATACTGCAACAGATGACAAGCTGGTACTGTTTGCAGATGACACAACTGCCAAAAAACAAAAATTTGGGACAACTTATCCGTCAAATGGAAACATCTCTGATAAATCTGGAGAAGTGGTTTAATGCGAATAGGTTGCAATTGAATGTAAACAAGACCGAAAATATAATTTTTAGCCTTAGACCTGTGAATCAGGACCTGGATCTGGGTGAGTCAGTTAAGACAGACTCTGTACGGCTTCTTGGAGTTCATCTTAGTTTTTGACACTCACATCGATCAGATGTCTAGAAGATTGTCAAAATCAATATTTTTAATCAAGAACCTAAAAAGAATTGTTGATAATAAAGTACTTTTAATGGCGTTTCATGCTCTATTTCAAAGTTACTGTAACTATGGTATTCTTGCTTGGCGGCATGCACCTCAGGCAAGTAGAATATTTAAGCTCCAGAGAAGGGCCGTACGCGTTCTGGCTGATCTGGGTTATAGAACTGATGTAAGGCAAACTTTCATCAATTTAAACATCTTGACTCTGCCATCCTTGTACATTTTGAGTTGTCTTACTTATGTTAAAAATAACTTAGATGCATATAGATATCATAGTGAATTGCATGACCACAATACTAGATACAGAGGTAACATAAATGTGGAGTATTTAAGATTAAAAAGAACTTGTATAAGTGTTAATCACTTTGGGCCAATGTTCTATAATAAACTGTCCGAGCATATTAGGAATTTAGAAATGAAACAGTTTTGTAAGTTAGTTAAAAATTATTTATTAAGCAAAGCATTTTATAGTTTCCAGGAGTATTTAGACAATGTCGATATATAATGTGTGTATGTAAGTGCAGATGTAATTTAAGTCATTTAAATGTATATTTTAATCCTTACCCAACTCTTTTTAATTGTATGTTGGATTTATTATGTGTTTGACGACTGTAAAAACTTATGTTTAGGAGCAGTAATATATTCAGTGTTTCAGTGATAATTACCCCGCACACATGCACCGATTTTTAAAATTGTATGAACATTACCTACTACGACCCCACAGCATATCGCCTCCCAAATTTCATCACAATCCATACATACTGAGATTACGAGACTAGAAAAATGCCAACAAACAGACAGACCGACAGATAGACAGACCGACGGAAATGAGTAACGTGGATTTTCGTTATGTAGACATAAAACGTCCAAAATCGCCCAAAATTTTCGCGATCACTCTCCTCACCTATCGATGTGGGAAGTAAAATGCAGTTAACATTATGCTCTAATTTGAGTTATTTTCACCAATGGTAAGTGACATTATATCACTTAGCTCTAAAGAAGGTGTGTGATTTTAACAAAGAAAGGTTTTGGCCAAGAAAGTAATTGAGAAATGGAGAACTTAAATTCTAACATAGACGCTCTAAAATAATATATCATCATCATAGTCATAATATCTTAACAGACTTGTTGTGAACTCGTAAAATGCATTAAGTCGGAGCTAGAGTATTGCAGACACAAACATTATCAATAGTATTGAAAACTGTAGCTCGCCATCGTTCGTGATATACTGTTAGTTCAGTAGCGCTCTTGATACTCATATCCAGCAGCTGCTTCGTGGTATCCACCTAGCGTGTAGAGGAACGGCCACGGCGCCGCCCACTTGGAGCGTGACCCTGAACTACAAGTTTCTCCATATTATCGCTTCTGTGTATATGTCCGAAGAATGTAAGCATTCTCGTCGACACAATAGAGGATAGTCTCTTTGGAGACGAGAATACCTGGATTCTTCGGACATATACACAGAAGCGATAATATGGTGAAACTTGTAGTTCAGGGTCACGCCCCGAGTGGGCGGTGCCGTGACCGTTCCCCTACACGCTGGGTGATGGTGATGATGAAACAGTTACTGGATATAAGTATCAAGAACGCCACTGAACTGACAGTAAATAGCGAACGATGGCGAGCTACAGTTCTCAAAACTATTGATAATATTCATGTCGGCACTACCCTAGCTCCGACTTAATGCATTTTACGAGTTCACAACATGTCTGTTAAGACATTGTGACTATGATGATGAGGATCCGCCATATTGGTGTATTTGTCACATACTGACAGTTGTAGAATTGTTTGAGTTGATTCCAGTTTATAGTGTTGTTTGTTTTTCTTCAATTTTTGACTCCTGAATTGAAAGTAATAGGGTATCATGTCTCAGCGTTGTTTATAAGAAAAGAAAAGCTGGGATCACATTTCACCGGTTAGTGTCGTTACAGTACTTCTTCTTCTTCTTTCAGTACCATCTCCTCAGCGGAGGTTGGCGACCATCATTTGGAACTCTTCTCTGTCTTGGGCTAAACGAACGATTTGTGCAGGCTTCTCTGACATTAAACCACTGGCGTAAGTTCCGAAGCAAGTTTTTTCGCCCGATCTCTCGTCGTCCTTCGATTTTTCCCTCAACGATCAGTTGTAAAAACTCGTACTTACTATTTCTAAAAATATGCCCAAAATATGCTGCTTTTGTTCGTTTTATTGTGGTTAAAAGTTCCTGTTCTTTATTCATTCTCTCTAGTACCCTAGTGTTTGTTACCCGCTCGGTCCATGATACCCTTAATATGAGTCTGTATAACCATATCTCAAAAGAGTCCAAACGTGACATGGCCAAGCTTTTAATGTCCATCCCTCAACTTCGTATAATAATGTGGATAGTACATAGCATTTTGTTGCTCGCCATCGAGTAGTCAAACTTAAATCGCGGTTGCCAAGTATCGTTTTCATTTTGAAAAGAGTATTTCTGGCTATTTCGATTCTGCTTCTAATCTCTTCATCAGGATCCCATTTATCATTTAGCCAGCATCCCAAATATTTGAATCTGTTTACTCTTTCTACGTCCTGATTGTCTATTTCTATTCTTACATTATTAATATTTAATCTAGTGATGACCATAAATTTTGTTTTCGTTATGTCTATTTTGAGACCACAAGATTGACTAACATTGTTGACTATTCACTATGTACTGTAATTCCTTCTCATCGTCAGCTAGGAGTACGGCATCGACAGCATACCGGATGTTGTTAATGTATTTCATCATCATCATCTTTATCTTTATCGCATCCTTTCTTCCACAGCCTGCGGTATCTCCAGTCTCCATCAGACAGGTTCCTCTGCCTCATGGCTTCCTCAACATCTTGTCTCCAATTTTTCTTTGGTCTTCCTCTCTTTTTCCTTTGACTGGGTGTCCATTGGAGAACCCTTTTGGGCCATCTGTTGTCGGCCATTCGACATACGTGTCCATACCACCTCAATATTTCCGCATCTATCGTATCAATGATGCTGGTGGCGATGTTGAGTCTGTCCCTTATGTCTACATTCCTCATTCTGCCCTGGATCCTCAGTCTGCAGCAACTCCTCCAGAATCCCATTTCCATCGCTAGGAGTTAGGAGTATTTGCCATTCACTTTTATTCGCATTTCCACATCTTCCAAAGAGTCTTGGAATATGGATTCAGAGTATAAGTTGAATAGCAATGGAGACAATATGCATCCTTACACTACACATGATAGGAATAATCACAACCTCATCCAGCCACGCTACAGTCAATGAAAATGGATGATTTTAATGCAAGTATCTTAAATGTATGACAATATGCAAATGATTGAAATTGAAAATTACTACTACTACAGATGGAAAATTTTTAACTTCAAATTGACTGTGGCATAAAAAAGCTCTGTTCAGTCATCACCAGCAGGGTAGGGTGGTGACCACTACTGGGGCTCTAAAAAGACCAACATACAACCTAATCAGTACCACAGAACCTCATAGCCCGATGGTCCCAGGATGGATGGGTCTGACGATAGGGATCTATGTAGCCTCAAAATGGGAGAGCCTGACCCAGTACGAAAATTACTTTGAAACATGTCAGTTCTAAAACACAGGATATACAGTTTGTTTCACAACACTGTTTTGAAGCACGTTGTCTTACAACTTCTTGAATAGTCTATAGAACTTTAGGTATTGCCAGGTCCTTTTTCCCCACAAATTAATAGTGCAGAAAATGACTTGAACCGATGGATGCCATAGTAAAATGTACTCATTTTACGAGTTTCTCTTGGAATATCCTTAAGATCTTTAATGCAGCAGTTTCCTATTTGCTTTCTGCATTCTCATGCCGTTGACCACACGGTATCTACTGGTTCATCCGCCTTGAGGGGCAATTTCTCACCCCAAGGACAAGAAGGTGTCCTGATTCTTCTCAACTCGTCCACCCAAAGCTGTTGGTTGAGAAGAGGTTACTGTTTATACCGACAGTAGTTCTGTTCCTTTTAGTCGCCTTTTAACACGCAGGCTATACGATGGTAGATATTCTAACTCGCTCTCACACGAGGACACGATACGTCACGATACGTCAATACTTGTTTATATTGTAACACACTGTACATTATGGTATTCGTGTATTGTGTATTAGTTGTCATACACGATGTAAAGTCAAAGTGTTAAGTTAGATCTTTGACGTGTAAACGTCATCGAATCGTTTAGAGTTTTCGGAAATGGCATTCTAGAGTCATCTGAATGTCTCGAAATCTCTAAATGGTTCGATGAAGTGTATATAAGGCGCCATGGGTAACGTGGCAGGAGTAGTTGAGTTGAGTTGTAGCTGAGATAAGGTTAAGAGATATTGTATTGACTTGTGACGTAAAACGGTGAAAGTTACGTCCTGTTTGATTCCCTGGGTGAAGAAAAGAGGCCGTCGTGATAACATTAAACATTATTGCGATTAAAATTTACAATACAATGGTAACAATAAAGTGACCAACAATCCAATATAGTCGTTTCAACTCAGCCACAATCACTTCACCAACCAGTCTGCCTACGGAATCCTCTGTTTCTATTGCACAGCAGATACATACGTATAAAAATAGACTAGGAATTTCTCGAATAACGGTCTATGGTCCATATACAATGCATACCAATAGCAGTACCGAAGCAGTACTGTGTAATGCGTACTGCAAGCGGCTTACGTAACGACAGACGAATGCTCACTGTTTTGATTTGACCTCAACTAACGAAGATAAAATCGGGTTTTAATACATCTTCATCTGCGGCCCATCCTGATTGACGTACGGACGAAAGCTAGAAAGTATCAGTTCATTAAAAATGATGTGATAGGATACGATTGGAACTGTCCAACTGTGATGAATATAAATATCTACGATTGACTTCGCATTTCCACTAACGACAGCCATGAATTGTTGCTCTTGCACAAGTTTTGGATTTGTAAGTAATTGATTGGGGACTAATGGCCGGTTCGCATAACTTAAGTTAGACTGGACTTCGCCATATTATCATTTCAGAACAAAGCATACAGTGTGATTGGTAATTCGATACAGAGTCAGGGTGATCAAGTTTAATACCTAATTGAGGTTTTGAATTAAGAAAAAAAGTACTTTTTTTGTGATAAATGGAAAGATCATATATAAGTTTTATAACAAAACTGTTTCTGTTTTCTTTTTTTTTCGCAATAATTCAAAAGTTATATAAAAATAAAAATGGGTTTTTGAATCGAGTACCGAAAACACGCCTATGGCTCCCGAACCCGTGTGACGTCACCATGGCGGTAAGGATGCTCCTTTGACCAACGACGTCCTACTCCGATACTAGATTCCCAGCCAATCGCGAAAATACCCACTGCTGAACTGGTAACTAGTGTATATTTGTTACAACACAGTCGATAAATGAAGTTTGCAGATCGAGAGGAAGTCTACTATCGAAATAAATATGTTTTTGAAGTTGAAGTCAGATTACAGATTCCAGTAAGTAAGTACCTAATCAAATATGTTTCTTTGAAAAGACCTCCTCAATCGAAGGATGGCCCAGTGGTTAGAGAGTCCGATAGTGGATCTCAGGGTCTTTGGGGTCTTTGGATCGAAACCCAGGGCTTCCAACTTTTTTTTTAATTTTTTTACAAAAAAATTTATTGATGTGCTTTTTTACGCACATTTTTTCTACGATCAACATAAATAATATGTTTGAATCAAATTTTGTTTGACATATCACTTGCACTAGAAGTCCGTCGGCAGGTAGCTATAGCTGGCCTCCGTGGCGACGTTGATTGTTGTCTCGGAAGCCACAAATGTGCTAGCTGGCTCTTGTCGGTGGCTTCTGGCTTTATCGTTCCATCCTTGACTCCTCAGGTTACACCCGAAACCAAGTGTCATGTTGTGTAACCTCATCTAGATGTGGCCACATGACATCCATTTGGGCCTGATGAAGCCAATTAGCAGAAACACGTGTCGCTCGGGTTACCATCCTTTAAATGTTCTGCTCCTCAACCTCTTCCTTTTTTGCGGATACGCCCCATGATTTTCTACCTTCTAACAAAAAATATTTTCTATATACCTTCTACTTGTTTACTAAAATTTATTTATTTTGAGAAAATACTATCAATTTTTTTTAACAAACAACTAAAATGTAAGGCCATAATAGTACTTGATCAAGTCAAAACACTGAATTAACAAGATATTATAGGTTAGGAGTGCTGAGGAAGCAATTTTATAGACGTCATGCATAATTATCAAGCAGATCTATCAGATATCATTAGTTTTAGAGTGCCTCCGTTCTGGATATTGCTGTTCATAGTTGATATATTCTAGAGGCAAGTAGGCAATTTCTCAAAGATTCTCCTAAATACCCTCAATTTGAAAAATTAATTTTTAAAGCTCGTTTTTCACACAGTACGGAATCGAGTACTTGCAGAGGTCGTGAAATCGGCTCGAGAGTACACATAGCGTAAAAAACCATATCAAGAAGCAGTAGGAAACAAAAAACATGATTTTACTGACGGCCAAAAAAAGACATTTGCAAAATAAAATAGGGAATATTCAAACTTTTCCACGTGACTTAAAACAAGGGCTGACGTCACAGGTATCTTATCGATATCGACAATCGATACTGCTACAGCGCAGGTCAGTGAGATTCAACTGCAAACTAGAGATGATCTGAATTCTCTAACAATGCGACTCAATTTATTGATACTTAAACATATTTGAAACAGGTAATTAACCCACTAGCATTTTTGGTGCAATACATTTTTATATGTGATAGGTATCACAGTTCATCCGGTTTGTGACCGAAATTCGCAACTAATCGAAGCCATCATTTTATTTCGGCGCATCCCATTATGAATGAATCCAAAGACAGAATCTAATTCAATCCCATCCCTTAAAGTGAATTAGTAATCTAGCCTAACTTTTATTCTTTTGACTTTTATACTTTTGTGTGTGACTGTGTTTTGTGGTTATAATGATCAATGTCAAAATGTTAGGTTAGCACTGGCTATCGATATCGAATATCAATACTTTACATCCCATCACTATAGGATATCACTGACGTCAGAGGCATTTGAAATAATTTTTGGCATATCTCTCACAGCCGATTCCAAAAAACCAAACAAGTGATTTTGTCATGTTTACTAGGCTCTAAGGAACGCGTAAACGACATAATATTTCTTTCTGCAAGTACCCTATTATTGAGCAGGTTATAAAAACTGTTAATTTTTCAAAACCTACCTAATAAATCAGCTTGATAATTATGAATTACGCCCAAAAAATTGTTTCCGCAGCATACTTGACTAACTTGACTCTATTACCTCGATGATTCAGGTTTTTGACTTAATCAAATACCATCATGACCTTTAATTAATTAAATTAATTATTTAATTTAGTTGTTCGTTAAATAAAAAACAAATTCGATAGTACTTTCTCTAAATAGATAAATTTCAGTACACAAATAGAAGTTATATTTTAAGTTTAACGAAAAACCGAAATATCTCGGAAACTGATGGACGTAGTTACAGCAAATGCTGTACAAAGATGAAAGAGCATATTAAAGGCAATCCTTTGGTATAATAAAACATTGGGAATTACGTTTAATATCCCTATATACGAATATGCATCGCGGGCTTTTTTATAGCCAATTTTTAAACTAGAGGATATTTTTCATCTTTTCGTGTAAAAAAATAATTTTTGATTCATTACTTTTTGATATACAGTACGTTTGTTTGACAGCGATTTGGATATAAAAATGGTCATAACTTTTTAAATTCCCTATATAATGTTATAATACCTTATTTTGTGAGAAGAGAAATTATTAGCAGAATCTAAAAATGGAATAATATATGTATAGAGTGTCTCATTTAAAAAATACATGTTTGCATCACCACGTCGTTACGGATCACCCTGTATAAATCTAAATATTTTCTGAGCAAGGAGCATATCCGTGGCTACAACTTTTATGTACAACTTTTTTCGCCATCTTTTACAGTAGTGGAGTTATCGACCGAGCCGGTACTAAAAACTCACCCTGTATAACTATAAAGAGAATAAAAGTCCTAAGACAAAAGCGACATTAGGTAACATAAAGTGTATAAAACCTAACGGATTTCAAGAACACCCATCAAATACCACGAGGCATTGGATAAATGCCATTAATAAATTTCAAGGTAGTAAATTATTATTAATAGCGTATTGTACTTTCCATTATCTCTAACTTTTCAGTGAGATAACATGCAAATTAGATTGCGGCGCATATCCTGGTTAATTGCAAAAGCGGCGGCGGCGGTATTAAAAACGCCGATTGTTTTTTGTAGAAGGTTTTTTATGAGTAAACTAAAAGTGCAAGTAACCCTTCGAGACATATTTCTCAATTTGTCATTTGTACGGCTGAATAGTTCTTGTGCAGCACTTACATACAGGGCGTCCCAATGAAAAATCACGATATACATCATACGTTATTGTTCTTTTAAAATATCTATTTAGGACTCGCTTTGTATATATACAATTTTGAGTAGGTACCTATCACGGTGGATTAGTATCGAAAATCTTTATTTGGCGTTTCATTAAAATTAAGCTTTGTGTAATGGATCATTTGGAGGCTCTGATTACAAATCCGGTAGCTGTTTTGAGTTACACTCTCATTTAAGAAAAGTGAAAAATTTCAGGCTACCACGATCTTCAGGTTTCCCAAAAAAATTCGAAAATCTTTACTTGACTTCCTATCAAGATGAAACCCTGTGTAGTGAATCATTTGAGGGTGCTAATTACAAATCCGGCATCTATTTTGAGTTTCAGTCTCATTTGACGAAAGCGAACATTTTCAGGCCACCATGACCTTCAGGTCTCCCTAAAAAAATCGAAAATCTTTATTTGACTCCATATCAAGGTGAAACCTTGTGTAGTGGATAATTTGAGAGTGCTAATTACAAATTCGGCATCTATTTTGAGTTTCAGTCTCATTTGATGAAAGTGAAAATTTTCAGGCCACCATGACCTTCAGGTCTCCCTAAAAAAATCGAAAATCTTTATTTGACTCCATATCAAGGTGAAACCTTGTGTAGTGGATAATTTGAGAGTGCTAATTACAAATTCGGCATCTATTTTGAGTTTCAGTCTCATTTGACGAAAGTGAAAATTTTCAGGTCACCATGATTTTCAGGTCTCCCTAAAAAGATCGAAAACATCTATTTGACTTCCTATCAATATGAAACCTTGTGTAGTGGATAATTTGAGGGTGCTAATTACAAATCCGGTAGCTGTTTTGAGTTTCATTCTCATTTGACAAAAGTGAAAAATTTCAGGTCACCATGGTTATCAGGGTCTCCCCAAAAAGATCGAAAATCTTTATTTGACTCCCTATCAAGATGAAACCTTGTATAGCGGATAATTTTGAGGGTGCTAATTACAAATCCGGTAGCTGTTTTGAGTTTCATTCTCATTTGATAAAACTGAAAAATTTCAGGCCACCATGATTTTCAGGTTTCCCTAAAAAAATCGAAAACCTTTATTTGACTTCCTATCAAGATGAAACCTTGTGTAGTGGATAATTTGAGGGTACTAATTACAAATCTGGTAGCTGTTTTGAGTTTCACTCTCATTTGACAAAAGTGAAAAACTTCAGGTCACCATGATTATCAGGTCTCCCTAAAAAAATCGAAAATCTTTATTTGACTCCCTATCAAGATGAAACCCTTTGTAGTGGATAATCTTGAGGGTGCTAATTACAAATCCGGTAGCTGTTTTGAGTTTCATTCTCATTTGATAAAACTCAAAAATTTCAGGCCACCATGATTTTCAGGTTTCCCTAAAAAAATCGAAAATTTTTATTTGACTTCCTATCAAGATGAAACCCTGTGTAGTGGATAATTTGAGGGTGCTAATTACAAATCCGGCAGCTGTTTTGAGTTTCACTTTCATTTGACGAAAGTGAAAAATTTCATGCCACCATGAATTTCAGATCTCCCTAAAAAAATCGAAAATCTTTATTTGACTTCCTATCAACATGAAACCTTGTATAGTGGATAATTTGAGGGTGCTAATTACAAATCTGGCAGCTGTTTTGAGTTTCACTCTCATTTGACAAAAATAAAAAATTTCAGGTCACCACGATTTTCAGGTCTCCCTAAAAAACCGAAAATCTTTATTTGACTTCCTATTAAGATGAAACCTTGTGTAGTGGATAATTTGAGGGTGCTAATTACAAATCCGGCAGCTGTTTTGAGTTTCACTCTCATATGATTCAACTTAAAAATTTCAGGCCACCATGATTTTTAGGTCTCCATAAAAAATGAAAAATCTTTATTTGACTTCCTATCAAGATGAATCCTTGTATAGTAGACAATATGAAGGTGCTAGTTACAAATCCGGCAGCTGTTTCGAGTTTCACTCTCATTTGAAAAAAATAAAAAAATTCAGGCCAGCACTATTTTCACGTCTCCCTAAAAAAATCGAAAATCTTTATTTGACTTCCTATCAAGATGAATCCTTGTGTAGTGGATAATATGACGGTGCTAGTTATAAATCCGGCAGCTGTTTTGAGTTTCACTCTCATTTCACAAAAATCAAAAATTTCAGGCTACCACGATTTTCAGGTCTCCCTAAAAAAAATCGAAAATCTTTATTTGACTTCCTATGAAGATGAATCCTTGTGTAGTGGATAATATGATGGTGCTAGTTATAAATCCGGCAGCTGTTTTGACTTTCACTCTCATTTGACAAACATAAAAAAATCCAGGCCACCACTATTTTCAGGTCTCCCTAAAAAAATGGAAAATCTTTATTTTACTTCCTGTCAAGATAAAACCTTGTGTAGTCGATAATTTGAGGGTGCTTATTACAAATCCGTTAACTGTTTTGAGTTTCAGTCTAATTTGACGTATTGCAAACTGGCTTCAAGTAAACGACGAAGCTATGTTTTTGAAGCAATACTTTTTGATACACGAATGCTTTTTGGCCTTTTATTTTTTAGTAAAACTATCGATTGCTGTCCCATGTTTGCAAAGACCAAAATTATCACGAACTGTGCGAAATATATTTCTTTGCTTTTGTACTATCCCTAAAGTCCTTTTGAATGACGTCAGTGCTATCTTTAGTTGAATACGACCCCAGTACAATTAGTGACAAACTTTCTACTAAAAAAATGAAACATCCAAAACAGAAAACGGACGATTTTCATATAAATAACAACAACAAAAAAAAATAACTGACAGTAAAAATAGCTGAACAGAGAAAAATAAAGCTAAACCTTTTTTTCACTTCAAACACTAAATCTCCCAATGTATCTTCCAGAAATTGCAAATCACTTCATTAAAAAATTCACCATTGACAGTGAATTTGATGATTACTGGTTGTCGTACTATACTATAAGATGTTTGAAAAATGTTTAGTGCCTGCTAAGAAAGATTATGCGCCTCTGTATTACATAAAATGAGTATCTTTTCTGTTGGACCACCCTGTAAGAAGCCGTCATCGCTAATAGCTTTACAGATCGTAGATAACAAACGATACAGCATAGGAGGTGGAAAAATGTACTAATTGTTCCCTATTTACTATTGTCAATTAGATATGGTAAAGGTCACTGGTAGAGCCGATTCCTTTTGAACAGCTATCGTTTGTTATTTATCACAAATGAAAATGGTAGCCATTTATTCCCTGGTTAGCGTTTCATTGCTGGTTACGTTTTGCATTCGTCATTATACCTTGCACATTGTACGCAGTGTGAGTTGCGAACAAAGTAAATCATTTCAAGTAATTAAATGGTGTACAAAACATGAAAGAGAACTGTTTTAGAAGTTCCCACGGTGCATAGTTTTTTTTATTCGAGTCAAAAGCATCCTATGCAAATTTATAGATCACATATTTTGTATAATATTACAAACAAGATAAAATAAAAGATAATGAATATAAGACAAGTACTTTACACAATTATCGCCTACTTTCGTTAATCTCTCATGCAGGCAAGGTTCTATTATATATATTTTACAGTCTCGTTTGGAGGGTTTTATTGGTTGGCAAATTTCTCAGGCGCAAGCAGGTTTTGTAAAAGGACGCGATACGCATGAACAGATGTTAAACTTAAGACAGATTATTGAAAAAGCCAGAGAGCATTATTTTCCCATTTTTATCTGCTTTGTGGACTATTCCAAGGCGTTTGATAACGTAAAGTGGCCTAAACTGTGGGGAATCCTTATCTCCATGGGAGTCCCTTACCACCTAGTATTTCTCATACAGCAACTCTATGAGTCTAGCTCAGCTCGTGTAAGAATTGATGGTAACCTGCCTGGTCAAACAGCAACCAGAAAAGGAGTTCGTCAGGGATGCGTATTATCTCCGATGTTATTTAACATTTACTCTGAATTTGTGATGAGATAGGTATTGAACAACTGGAATGGCGGTATAACTATTGGCGGAAGCAAAATATCTAACTTAGATTTGCTGATGATACAACCCTTATTGCTGCTTCTCAGGAAGAACTAGTAGCTCTATTGAACGTTTTAGAACAACACAGTGCAGCATATGGTCTTGGTATTAACTACAACAAGACCAAGGTTATTATTCGTAGATAGAGAGCATGACAATCATCGAGAAATAAAGTCAATAGGCCGTTGTGAGGTAGTGCAAAGTTTTGTGTACCTTGGTTCTTTGATCGACAATTCAGGTAGCTGTGAGAATGAGATTCGACGGCGCAATCAACAGGCACGGGTGGCCTAGACAAAGCTTACTAAAATATGGCGTGACCATAACATTACTAAAGCTACCAAAATGTCACTGGTTCAGTCTCTTGTGTTCTCAATATTGTTGTATGCCCCGGAAACTTGGACTGATAAAAAGGCAGATCGAGCTCGCATAGATGCTTTTGAAATGTGGACGTGGAGGAGAATGCTGAGAATTCCTTATACCGCCCATCGAACTAATGTTTCCATACTGGATGAGCTCAGTAATCCAAAGAGACTATCCATTGTGTCGATGAGAATGCTTACATTCTTCGGACATATTCACAGAAGTGATAATATGGAGAAACTTGTAGTTCAGAGTCACGCCCCGAGTGGGCGGCGCCGTGGCCGTTCCCCTACACGCTGGGTGGATACGACGAAACAGTTGCTAGATATGAGTATCAAGAGCGCCACTGAACTGACAGTAAATCGCGAACGATGAATCTCAAAACTATTGATAATATTCGTGTTGGCAATACTCTAGCTTCTACTTAATGCATTTTACGAGTTCACAACATGTCTGTTAAGACAGGGTGAGTGTGTTAAGTATGTCAATAGGATGTGGGTTAGATATAAGATAAACCTGTAGTTTGTAACAAGCTAAGATCAATATACACCAAGTTTTGAGCATGATGTGTTTTACTAAGGGCTCCGCTAAACATCAAGTATATTACAGGGTGTAACAACGAGTGAGCATACCACAATTCGGGGGCAGCGAAAAGGGTCTACTGTGGCCTACTTGCTAGGCGCGACCGCCCTACAGGCCTACAGCTACAAAACTCAAGCAACAGGATCTCAAATACTCATGAATGTCGTACCACCCAAATAAAGCACTGACTTGAACCGAACATCCTAGTCGTACCTCTTGACAGACATGCTGCAGCTAGTATTTATCGTTTTTTTGACCCAATTGTTTAAAAATGATGACTCGTATTAAATGACCAAGTGGAATGGATCTGTGACCGCACCCTATATAATAAATAAGTACTACGCAAGTCGCAGATAAACATAAATAACAGGCAACTAACATAGATACGTATGTTAAATCGTTATCGCCTAAAGTATATCCAGTTAATTAAATGACACTTCTCAGGGCAGAATTTACGAGATGCCGTTACAGGGATATTAAAGAAGAGCTGTAATCGTTGGTGTCGATAACGACAGCTCGGTCTAGAGATGGGCGCGACTGGACACCCGAATATCGGTTCTTTTTTGCTTCCACCGACGCAAAATAATATAGACACTGCCGTCCCTTCATCAAAAGGTTATTCTAACCAAGGTTAGGTTAGGTTAGGGGGTTCAAACGTACAGGCCGGGTTAGGTAGCCCCAACACTGCAGCCATTGGCTTATTGTATAGTCCTGTGCGTTTGTTAATCCGTGAAGAGTTTTGTGACCTTGATAAGATACAAGGGTCTCTTCACGATATCTCGATTGGGGAGTGATTTGGGGTTGTTTGGCCCTATCAGTCTGAATCTCCACCAGCGTAGGGCCTCACATTCAAAGATTATGTGAGAGGCTGTTTCATCGTCCTCGTCACATAGTCTGCATATTGGGTTTTCTTTGAAAATCCCTAATGTGTGTAGATGTTTTCTTAGGCCGCAGTGTCCGGTTAGGAGGCCGGTTATTAACCTAGTTTCTTTCTTATTTAGTTTTAGGATCTCTTCAGCTAGTTTTGGTGTGGGTTGTTTCACACTCAGCTTGCTGTGTCTGAGCTTTGGTATTCTAACCAAACTTAGCTGATTATAAAATGTTTATTATTTTTTGCGTTATACTTTTTGTTAGCTGATTTGCCTTGATGCATCACACACTTGATAAAATCACAATTTCAACAGACGTCGAGCTCCAAAATGATTTTTTTTTGGAAAATACTGAAATTTTTAGAAAACATTTTTGAGAAATTCTATTCATAGAAATTCAGATCGCTCAGATCTGCAGGTTTACCTAAGAATTCGAAAATCTTTATTCGGCTTTCTATTACGATGAAGCCTGGTGTTTTGGACAATTTGGAAAATCTTTATTTGGATTTCTATTAAGATGAAACCCTGTGTTTTGAATAATTTGAGGCTGCTGATGGCAAATCTGATGCTAATTTTGAGTTTCAGTCTCGTTTGATGAAAATCAAAAATTTCACATCTTTCAGATCTTCAGGTTTGCCTAAAAAATCGAAAATCTTTATTTGACTTTCTATTAAGGTGAAACTTCGGGTTTTGGATATCCTGAGGATGCTGATTACAAATCCGGTCACAACTTTGAGATTTACACCCGTATGCACCGTTTGGCGATTCTAATCCTAGTTCCCTAATCGCGTTTTGCTAATCTTTGGCATCTAGCCATGCACCGTCAAGAGATTAACTGATCGAGATTGAGGGTACGGCAAGGTTGTGTTCGCAAGATGGTTTTGACAGTGACAGTGTCAAAATTGTCAGTTTGCGGTGCATAGTAAACAAGTAATCTAATCCAGGTTTACGTAACTAATCGCGCAATTGACTTACGGTGCATACGGGTGTAAGTCTCGCGCGATGCAAATGAAAAATTTAACATCTTTCAGATCTTCAGGTTTGCCTAAAAAATAAAAAATCTTTATTTGGCTTTCTATTGATACGAAACCCCGTGTTATAGATAATTTGAGGCTGCTGATTGTAAATCTGGTCGCAATTTTGAGTTTCAGTTTCGTTTGACGAACATTAAAAATTTCAGTTGTTTCAGATCTTCAGGTTTACCTAAAAATTTGAAAATCTTTATTTGGCGTTCTACTTAGACAAAACTTCGTGTTTTGGATAATTTGAAAGGCGTTATTTAAATCCATCCGCAGTTGTAAATTTCACTCTCATTTGACGAAAATCAGAAATTTCAGATTTTAAGGCTTTCCTAAAAAATCGAAAATATTTATTTGACTTTCTATCAAGATGAAGCCTTGTATTTTGGATAATCTGAGGGTGCTGATTATAAATCTGGTCTCAGTTTTCAGTTTTAGCATCGTTTGACGAAAATAAAAAAAATCAGATCTCTCAGATCTTTATAGGTTCGCCTAAAAAATCGAAAATGTTTATTTGGCTTTCTATTAAGATCAAACCTTGTGTTTTGGATAATTTGAAGGTGCTGATTTTAAATCCGATCTCAGTTTTTAGCAGTTTTATTTTGGCGAAAATAAAAAGGTTCTGATCTCTCAGATCTTCAGGTTTGTCTAAAAAATCGAAAATATTTATTTGGCTCTGTTAAGATCAAACCTTGTGTTTTGGATAATTTGAGGGTGCTGTTTATAAATCCGGTCTCAGTTTTTAGTTTCAGCATCATTTGGCGAAAATAAAAAAATTCAGATCTTTCCGATTTGCTTAAAAAATAAAAAATATTTATTTGGCTTTCGATTAAGATGAAACCTCGTGTTTTGGAAACTGGAGGGTGCTGATTACAAATCCGATCGCAATTTTGAGCTTCAGTCTCGTATGACGAAAATAAAAAAATTCAGATCTTCAGATTTATCTACAAAATCGAAAATTTTTATTTGGCTTTGTATTAAGATGAAACCTCGTGTTTTGGATAATTTGAGGTTGCTGATTTTAATATTTATAATATGTACATCGCCCAAAATTCTACACTATCCGCCCCATACTGTTGGCAAGACTCCCATTACCTTTCTGGAAGGACATCTGTATGAGCACCAACATGTCCTTTCAGCAGGACAGAGTTCATGTACAGAAGTAATTCCAGAAGCGCTTCTAGCATGACAATGGCTTGTAGGTTCTTCATCAATTTATTAGGCCGGCAATTCAAAAACTCAAGGATTTACTAGACCACCCTGTAAAATGTTTTCAAATCGCGATCATACATAACCAAAATAACCGTCAACCTTATATCTGATCAAAATTCCAGCAAAGACATACCGAGCCGATACCCAAGTAGAAATAAATAAATCGTCGTATAAATAATTATGCATTGAAAAAATGTATCAATAGTAACGAAATACCAAACCGAAAATAAGATACACAAAACAAACCCTCCTGTATAATGCCAACTTGCGAAATAATACAATAGTTGCCTAAGTCTAGGCATTCCTCAATTCAAAGTTCACATATTACTCATATCGTCATATGCCAAATGATGGAATACGGATGGCCACGTGTGTGCTGTTGCTTGGCCTTTTAGGGACAAGCCGACCGATTTTTTGTTGCCGGCACGGGTGTCAGATCGGTGTCCACAAAGGTTATCGGACAGTGGGATCCCGTCGGGTGGTTCTTTGAGCAACCTTGGCAACATTGCTGTCGCGGCCATTACCCTTTTCTGTATTTGTCGCAGAAAGTAGGAGGAGCTTCTAAATAATTCTGGGTTGTGTACAGATGCTGCCCTCTCGCGGATTTAGTTTACTAGACAACCTGACGAACCACGTTAAGTCCATTGTTTGAACAAGGATCGAGTCAGTTCCGAACGTTACCTCTTCTGCTCATCTCTAATAACAATCTGTATGTCAATAACTACCGACTATGAATTAGGATATAATATCACTTTATACTCGGTGGTTTGTTACAAATTGATTTCCTTCGTTGGGACGCTGTAGGCTGTTTAGGCATGTGCATTGGCCTGTCAAACGAGTTATCGCTCTCCGTACGTGATTATTATTGTAAACACGTGCCTTCGTCTGGTCATTGGGAAACTTCCTGTTCAGCACCAGAAGACAACGGTTCTCAAAGTGATCTGTAATTTCTAGAGATAGAAGCGAGGCTTTTTTTATTTAGTCATCAGCTGCTTCAAACCACAATCTACGTTCGTAGGACGACACGTGATTTGTAGTAATTGGGCTGAGAAAATCAAACAAAACACCAAAAACCCTATATTTTTATACATAAAATCAGTGCCAGATATCAACTTACAATAATAATAATATAACACTTTTATTGCAGGCAAAATGTGTAAAGTACAAGTGGCGAGGTTTAGCTCATGCTAATTTTCCACTCAATCCAAGAAAACAATATTTTATAAATTAACACAATCTAAATTTAGAAGAAAAAATATACCTCTTAAACAAAAAAAGCACAAAAAATTAAAAGATTATGGTTGAAATGTTTAATTTTCAATTTGTATGCATCTACATGACACATAAGAGAAAAATGTACTCAAATAATATAACAAATGATAATGATACAAAAAAATATTGTAGAGATTTTAAAAACGAGTGATTATGCTAAAAGAGGTGTATGTATGCTTATCAAAATAGACAGCTCTCTGGATTTAAGAGTGAAAAAATCGTTGTAGTGCTAGTTGCTGTTGGAATTTTACTAAAGACAAAATATGTTTAATGGAATCTGGCAAACATTCAAAAAATTTGATAGCATTATATGTGAAGCACTATATAGACTTGGTGTGCTGATGACTATAAACTCAATTTATTCCTAAGGTAAATAGGCGCTGATCTTTCTAATATTCTATACACTAAATTAAAAAAGAAACTATATTTAAACAAATTTCCCATCTGCAGCCATCTGAGATCAGTGAAGTTATGTGGAATATAGTCATAGTTTCTCATATTATTTATAAATATAGCGTATTTTGCATTATTTGCAACCTTTTTTTATCTATAAGCAGGGATGATAAATTGCAACGCCATACAAGATTTCATATATAATTTAACTCTAACGGAGTTCTTTTATAAGTTTAAGGATTTAAGAGTGAAAAAATCGTTGTAGTGCTAGTTGCTGTTGGAATTTTACTAAAGACAAAATATGTTTAATGGAATCTGGCAAACATTCAAAAAATTTGATAGCATTATATGTGAAGCACTATATAGACTTGGTGTGCTGATGACTATAAACTCAATTTATTCCTAAGGTAAATAGGCGCTGATCTTTCTAATATTCTATACACTAAATTAAAAAAGAAACTATATTTAAACAAATTTCCCATCTGCAGCCATCTGAGATCAGTGAAGTTATGTGGAATATAGTCATAGTTTCTCATATTATCTATAAATATAGCGTATTTTGCATTATTTGCAACCTTTTTTTATCTATAAGCAGGGATGATAAATTGCAACGCCATACAAGATTTCATATATAATTTAACTCTAACGGAGTTCTTTTATAAGTTTTGGTATTTAATATCTATATGTTTACTAGCCAATTGCAGTCTAAGGCTGGCGCAGCACTCCTGTAGTACATGATTGTTAAATCTTAAATGCTCGTCAAAATGTAAAACCTTTTTTTAATAATTAGCCAAAGGAATAATTATTACACTCCAATTTTGATGATAAGGGGCCTGGATACACACAGTTATACATACGTATTTGCCATGTAAAACACGGACTCACAATTTCTCGCATAACTCACTCTATTTTCAAACTACATATATAATATTTCAGAAGACGATAGTTAGGACCTTAATGAATGACAACTATTTTCGATTTTCTCAAAAAAGTTTTTTAATTTGCAAAAAACTCGCAATGCAAAATCATACATTCTATAAAAGCCTGTAATTTAACAACCAAAGACGATATCAAAAAAAGGCTAAATAGATGCACAAGCGCAAGCTTTCTTCTTCAATTTGCTCTGTGAGTCATTACTGTAAGTTTAGAGGTAATGTCAGGAGCTTGGAAATGCGAAATTCATTTTTATGGCGACCTTTGGACCTTACCTTTGGACTTTTTGACCTTACCTTTGGATTTTTGGACTTATGTCCCCTCATCTTAGACACACACCCTGGAGAAAGGGAACAGGCGGCCACGTCTCCTCGCTAACACGGGATTACGCCTTTTTTTGGATTCTCAATTTTGCGCGCTATACCCTAGACCCTTAATGCAACTTTTGAGCGTATTTCTTAGTCTTTCATTACCCATTACATCGGTACAGAACCTTGTGTTGGATCTAACCGAAGGTTATAAGAAAAACAAAATCTACAAGTGCTTGTATTTATTATACAAGGTATACAACAGTTGGTACATTCCTCTTCTTCTTTTTTGTGTCTGTTTTGATCTAATCGCAAAGGAAATTAGAAATAAGGATTGCATCGTTGGTCATTACTATGATATCCCTAAACATTACGTTTATATGTTTCTAGTAAAAAACACCCCTTTTGGCGAGTAGTATATGCCCTATGAAGAAAATTCCCAACTTAGGAAACACCCTGCATTTTCGGCGCCTATTTGAGTCAAGCTTCATCTGCAAATATTTCACTCAATTATACTTATTTCGATGAAATGTTAAATAAATAAATCCACATGATCCCAAGAGCGAGATTTCTGAAACAAAAATGGTATGATTGTAGTGTAAAAAATACCGAGTCACTCCACTTGCCTCCATTACTTTATATTTTTGACATCCCAACAATGACCTGGCTAATCTTAATAGCGCTATTGGGCATAGAAGCTCCTCCCAGACACCAAAGAAATAACCACTTGGTGCGTATAGACCTACAAGGCTCATCATTAATAATACTTTCGAAACCCGCTTGTCCTGCCCTGTTCCCACACAGCAGCGCGTCCATCGCGTTGCCATTGACAGGCGACAAATGCCTGTCGCAAAAATTTCGATACCAAAGCCGCCTTAACAAAGACGAAATCAGCCCAATCATTGTTTGTGCGCTTCTTGATTGTACTGAGCTGCAGATGGCTACAAAAGAAAAAATGAGCGCTATTCGTCCAGCGTAAGCTTCTGAATTTGATCCCGTGGCCAGATAACGCCCGGGTCGGCGATAAGGATCAGGAATGTGTATTAGGAAGTGCGTACCTCGGAGGATAATATGTGAGACTCCACGTTGGAGATTAATTGTTTAGTTATTGTCTTCCTTCGAGGAACTCGGAATTGGATAACTGTATGCGAGATTTACAAGTTGAAATTTAATAAGTATTACACACATAAGAAGGATTTATCAGTTTAAGGATAGTGGTAATCTTGTTTAAATACAGGGTGTTTCCAAAGTGGAGACTTCCCAAGAAACACTTCAGCAGTCTATTAGCTTCATGGAGGTTTTAAATAGGTTTTAAGGTGACATTTTAAAAGTGTTGTGTTTTATGACCACACTGACTATGGCGAAATGCACTCAAGATCAAGTTAGGTTATATAAAGTTTCCATAAAACCTATTTCATGCGGTCAATAGTCAACTTGAGCTGTAAAGTTTTAAGAAAGCTTTATGGTGGTCTCAAATGAATTCTGTTAAAGCTATTTTGTCCTTACAGCTGCCTTAAGACTTACCGACTTTAAGAAAGTCCAATGGTTTTAAACAGATGAAGGAAAATACTCAATAAAGCCACCTTAAAACTACATATTTTCTAAGTCAAATAGGCACAACTAAGATCTTCCTTCAGACTTGTTGGCTTTAAGGATGCTTATGATAAGATAGGTTTTAAGTAAGTATGTAAACATAGTAGAAGATCCGAATATAAGACGACCTTCACCGAACTGGTTAATGGATGAAAAGCATTTTTTATTAAATTTAATATGTTAAGCAACATATCGCGAGTGGGTTGGCTGAAAAATTTCAGTCCAGGATATGATTAATTAAATATTGAAAAATTATTTTTTTTTAAACATTTCACTGGTTTGGTTAATAGACAAATCACATACCAATCGAAAGTATGAAGCCCATGGAATATGCAAACGTTAGGTTGGCTACGTTTTTCCCTTCCCAACTATAGGGTAGGCAGGTATACATAGGTAAATCAATAATAGTAATTTGCACCGGTGTGGTTAATGCATGAAACTTATATCAAAATAAAGATAATTTTATTGCAAACACTTCGATATAGGGTTGTCTGCAAAAAATCAGTCTGGAATTCCGGTTGTCGAGTTTTAAAGATGAAAATATTGCTGCCAGTGAATGCGTGCGCCAGAGAGGTCCGAGCGAACTATCTCGTGTATTAACAAAGTGCGCATGTCATGTGTCTGTGAAATTGAAAAGGATAGCGATACACTCGTAAATGCTGTGCATCATTGTATTGGAACAGTTTGCCTTATTCTTCTGAATAGAAAAAGCGTGCTACTACTACTACTGTACTGATTGTTGTTATTTATAAACATTAAATTGTGATAAAAAATGGCTAAAAAGTGCTTTTTTATGCAATTCGGACGATGATGTTCTTGAGTTTAACGATGAAACGTATAAAAACTGTTCATTGAAATTAACTTTTCGTAAAAATAAAAATTTTAAATACAGTGGCGTTGAGTTAACCAATGCATCACTCGATTTTGTAGGTTATCATACCACGTGCTACAAAAAAGTGACTGCTTTGGGTAAAAAATATAATGAAGAGTTTCTTGGTGAGAATACGGTAAGTGCATAATAATTTAACCTTCAAAACTATCTTAGTAAATACATCTTTTAATTTTTTTTTTTTTTTATGGACAGCCTCCCGCAAAGGCTAAAAGCCTATGTCGCTGTAGAAGCGCTGCGAGAGGATAAGTGTCGGTGCACGTTAGATTTGAAGCGCTGCAGGTTGTAGCCGGCGGGAAACAAATTCCCTGGCAGCTCGTTCCACAGCGTCGAAGTTCTCCAAAGGAAGGAATGCTGGAGGAGACTGGTTCGTGGAGTAGGGACCTCGACCTGGTAAGGGTGAGCTCGCAGAGCCTCTCTAGTGTTCCTCGTTCGGGCGGCCTTTGCTGTTATTACCTGGGAGACCACACTCGAACATCTTCCGTGATAGAATCTGTAGAACAGCGATAGGTCAGCCACCCTTTTTCGATGTTCCAGGCTATGGAGGTCTTTTGTGAGGTTAGGCGTATCGATTAGTCTAATTGCTCTCTTCTGGATGGTATCCAGAAGCTTTAGAGAGTGCTTGGGAGCGCATCCCCACACATGGGAGCAATACTCCAGCGGTGGTCGGATCTGTGCCTTGTAGAGCAGCAGCAGCTGCTCTGGTGTGTACAGCTTCCTACAGCGGAACAAAACTCCAAGCTTCTGGGATGCCGCTTTAGCAATACTGACGACGTGGTCGTGCCAAGACATGTTGTTGTTGATGTTGACCCCCAAAAGCTTGACGGAAGGTGACTCGTCTATGGAGTGACCCTCCATTTCCAATGTTGGTAAGCCAGTGTGAGACTTCTTTGTAAGTGTTGTTGCCTGGGTTTTCTGTACGTTGAACTGTACTTTATTTACTAATCCCCACTCGACAATTTTTTTGATATCTGCGCTGATCTGTGAGGCATGCTGCTGTCGTCGACGTACCGTCTCCCGGGATGATAGTGGCTTGCCTGGTTCCATGCACGATATCAATGTACTGTCGTCTGCGAAGCTGTAGATTGGATTGGATGTTATTTCCAGCAGCTCGTTGATGTACAGCAGGAACAGTGTAGGGGATAAAACAGATCCCTGAGGAACACCGGCGTTTATTGAAAATACGTCTGATGAACAGCCCTCGACTACAACGAACAGAGATCGGTCGTTCAAAAAGCTGTTCAGCCACTGGCGCAGACCAGGTGGTAGTCCATAAGCAGCAAGCTTGACTAGAAGTCCCTCATGCCACACTCTGTCGAAGGCTTTCGATATGTCAAGCGCAACAACACGGGATTCGCCATGGTTTTCAATGGCTCTATTCCACAAGTGAGTGACATAGGCCAGAAGGTCACCCGTAGACCTGTGCTTACGGAAGCCATACTGGCGATCATTTATGATGTTATTATTGTCCAGGTATTTCAGGATCTGTGTGTTAATGACAGTCTCCATAACCCTGGACATGATGCTGAGAAGAGCCACAGGTCTATAGTTTGTGGGATCGGTTTTTTTGCCTTTCTTAGGGATGGGTTGTACGCAGCCAATTTTCCATGAAGCGGGAAACACGCCTTGCTGATATGATAGTTTGAAGAGCTTGCAAAGAATAGGTGCAAGCTCAGCGGCACAGCGTTTAAGGACAATGGCTGGAATTTGGTCGGGACCAGTAGCTTTCTTCGTGTTTAGCTTCTGGAGGATGCTTTTTACATCTCGATGTTGAAATTTGACCTCTGCCATTCTCGAGTTTACGTTTATGTTGGTGGTCGGATTGCTTCCTTGGAAGTCTACAGTAGAATTGGCTGCGAAAAGCCTCCCTAAGATGTCTGCTTTTTCTTTAGGAGCAGAAGCGATGGACTTGTCCTCTCTGGTCAAGGGTGGTATTGAGGAATAGGAAAAGTTCTGACTAACAGCCTTAGCTACAGACCAGAATGTTCTGGACGAACTAGGACATGAGAGGAGCTTGTTCTTAATTTTTTGGTTGTGTTCCTCTTTGCAGTTGTCAATCACGCGTTTACAGTGGCTTCTAGCGTCGATAAAACTGCGGTGGTTCTCGGCGTTTGGATTTTTCCTCCATTCCTTGTAATGTTGATTTTTGGAGGTAACTGCATCTCTACATCGCTGATTAAACCATGGCTTGTTTTTGGAGGGACGCTTGACGACATGTGGAATATAGGCCTCCATGCCGGACATTATTACCTCTGTTATTTCTTGAGCGCAAGCTGATGGGTCTCGTGACTTGAAGCAGACGTCGTGCCAGGGAAAGGACTGGTAGTATTCCCTTAGGTCGTCCCACTTTGCTGATCCGTAATGCCAGACACGGCGAGGCATTGTATGGTGGGGATCTGGAGAATGCATCCTGCATAGTGTTGAGACGGTGTTATGGTCAGACGATCCTAGTGGAGCGGTTACTTCCACTGTGTAAATTGTTGGGGTAGTTGTTAGGTATAGGTCCAGCAGACTGGCAAAATCTCCGTGGCGGCTGGGGATTCTTGTTGGTTCTTTAACTATCTGCTCCAAGCCGCAGCTAATAGCAAAGGCTTCAGCTTCACGTCCCTCGTCGTCCGTTTTGTTTGAGTGTTTGAGCCAGTATGAGTTGTGAACGTTGAAGTCGCCCAGAAAGACTATCTCTGAATTAGGATGACCTGACTGCAGCGCGTCCACAGTGGCTGAAAGCTTCTCGAAGAGCTCTTTGCAGTTGTTACTACTTGGTGGCCTATAGATGCAGCATATGAATTTGGAATGATTTTGGAAGGATATTTTAAGCCATATGATGTCAAATCCTTCCAGTTCGAGCTCTTCCTCTCGATGACAAGAAAGTCCAGATTTAACGTACACGCATACGCCAAACCTACGTCTAAATCGGGTGTATAAGTCATAGCCGGGATATCTGAAGCAATTATCCATTGTTGAAGAGCCGACTTGAGTTTCCGTAAGAGCCAGAATGTGTGGCTTCTCTGTCTGAAGATGTTGATGGACAGAGTTTATGTTGGAGGCAAGACCTCGTATATTTGTAAAATCGGCTCTGAACACGTTTCTCTGGCCTTCGGGCCTGTCGTCAGTGCGAAGTTGCTGCGAAGGACGGCTTGTGTTGATAGCCTGATGAGGAGTGGCAGCGAAATTTTTTAAACGAACTTCGCTTAATGTTCCCCCCGGACCACCTGGCACCCGGAGATCCGAACGGCCAGGTATTTTACCTCCGGAATCTTTTGATCCTGGAAGAGCCATTGAGCATTTTTTACTTCTAATTAATCCAATTTGTCACTTATGAGAAACCGGGAACATCGGCCCAGCGACGGAACATGAACCATAAGGCCATTTGGCGCCGCCTATTTTCGGGAACCTATTTCTAGTTTCCCGGAAATATTCCGATGTGGGGGTGATTGCACCGCGGGCGAAGCTAAGTGACTCCACTTCTCCCCGCTTTGGGGGGAAATAATGACATGGAAGGTTCATAAATTTATACATTTTTGATTATGTTTCATTCAAATAAATCATTTCAATTTCACGGACACATGACATGCGCACTCTCATTCAATGGCCGAGCTACACGCAGCTGCTATGCTGCGTCCTTTGTTAATACATAGTTAGTTCGCTTGGACTTCTCTGGCGCACGTATTCACTGGCAGTAATATTTTGATCTTTAAAGTTCGACAACCGGAATTCCAGACTGATTTTTTGCAGACAACCCTATATTGACGTGTTTGCAATAAAATTATCTTTATTTTGATATAAGTTTCATGCATTAACCACCCCAAATTGCAAATTACTCTTATTGATTTACCTGTTTATACCTGCTTACCCTATAGTTGGGACGGGAAAACCGTAGCCAACCTAACGTTTGCATATTCTATGGGTTTCATACTTTCGATTGGTATGTGATTTGTCTATTAACCTAACCAGTGAAATATTTAAAAAAAAATAATTTTTCAATATTTAATTAATCATATACTGAACTTTTCAGCCAACCCACTCGCGATATGTTTTTTAACATATTAAATTTAATATAAAATGCTTTTCATCCATTAACCAGTTCGGTGAAGGTCGTCTTATATTCGGATCTTAGACTATTATAGATAAAGCCATCTTACAGTATGTTTTCGTTAGATACATTTTTGTGTTTTTCTTGTTAGTTTGGGCACCTCTGAGGAAAATGAAATTAAAGTCCAAAAAGAACCACAAGTACCACGGTAACGACATGCTTATGTTCTCATTCTCCTCCCCTTCTGCCTCTCTAAAACAACACTGTAGGTGGCATCAGGAGAACAGAAGAGATACAATTACCCATTCAAAGACAGCCAGTCTAAGCTCCCGATCGGATCGGTCCGCTGATAAGGGGAACACACCGGCGCGGTGTTTGTCAGGTTCCGGGGATCAGTTTCAAGTTTGGATTACCGGTTAAAACTGATTTATTGACTGCATCGCAGCCAGTAGCGTTCGAAGCATCGGTCGTCCATCTTGATTGGAGGTGAGGCTTTGTGCAGAGGTATTCGCGGTGATGTATCGAACCCGAGGATTACTCGACGTCTTTTTGTTATGGACGTTGTTTGATTTGATTGAATGGAAGGCACTTGGATGAAGATGATGATGTTACACTTATGGATTCTGGCAGGGGCATGAGAGTCCTGACCACAAGTAAATGCACTCTTCAGAGCCAGTAGTCACCAGTAACCTATGACTGCACAATATCTGACATTATATTACACAAAAATGAAAAGCAGCAGGACTAAAGACAATGATATTGAACCCATTTGTCATAATTAGTTTAGTCGATGGAGTTGGCCGTTACTTGATGGAGATCCATACTAATACAAAAAAGGTATTTCCGATGAATTATTTTATTTATTTAGCGTATGGCTACATGGATTAATTGGCAATAAGTCTTAAACAATAAAATAAAATACAAATATTAAATTTAAAACAAACAAAAATATATAGTTTTTAGATTTTAAAATTAAGACCATTTATCCAGTCAACTACAGACTTCGAGGCTTCGAAGAAATCCGACTGTTGTCCAGCATATACGGTAATCGGGCATTCGGTGACAATATGCTGAACAGTCTGCCGGGGCTCTCCACAGTCACAGGACGGTGATTCGGATATCCCCCATTTAAAGAACGAGTCACGACAGATGCCATGCGACGTTCTGACTCGATTAAGGGTTTTCCATGTATGGCGAGGCAATTCCATTCCTGGAAGGGTTAAAGTGGGGTCCATAGTGGGTGGAGCCTGTACCGGCTTCTGGACTTCCCAATTCCTCCTCCAGTGCTCATCAACTTGGAAGCCATCCCGCAAGAGCCGTTCTGCAAATGGTATTGGGGGATTTCTAGACTTCAACCTCCGAAGATCTGCATCATCTAGGTCAGTATGCAGTGGAAGTTGGGGATTGGATAGTATTTTGTTTCCGATGAATGATCACCATTTTTATTTAAAAAACTTGCGACAATGGACCAGTATCATGAATTTTTTTTTGGTTGCATATGATAGAGTTCATCATATAAAGCATCTCATTTTTTTCTCCGATTTTCTTGGGCACAGGAAAGCCGTGAAATGAGGAAAATATTTGAATTCTCCTAGGGTAGTGACGTCACTGCCCTAAAGGCGACCAGCCAATCAAAAGGCAGATATGTGTGCTGTGTTGCCGCATTCTGATGGCGCGCGAAATGCCGGGGCTGTACGCGGGCTGGTTCATCTATCTTGTCTTCTGTTCCCGTCTGCGTGTCGGAGCTGTTCTTGGTAACAATGCACTGCTGATGATTCGCGCGGTTGGCACTGATTGGCTGACTTTGAATTCCTTTCTTTAAACTTTAGAATGGAATTACTAAAAAACAAAATGGTGTAGAAAATAACGGAATGCAGCAGTACGTTTATTTTTGTACGCACTAAGCGGTTATAACAATTAAATCATTGTTCTTAACCTCGTGATACTAGTCCATTGTTTCGACACACAGTGTCTTTATCAAACAATGTATTGTTTCGTCGGAAATACCTTTTTGTATAATTAGTTTATAAAAATATAGAGGTCAGTAATGGGTAGGCCCTCCCTAATGATGAATGCACTCCTCTAGCCTACACGGCATGCTCGTAATCTGGTTGTTAATAAACTCTAGACGTATAGGTTCCCACTTTCTTTCACTACATGTTGCAGTTCATCCAGCGTGGTCGGAGGATTAGGCAAATAGCTCATGTAGGGACACATCCAATCCTATACTTTTCAATTGGCGATAAATCGGGTAATCGTGGAGGCCATGGGAGTATCCTAACCTTAGCTTTCTGTAGGAATCTCATCGACAAAGTTGCAGTATGAGAACACGCATTACCCTGTTGGAAGAAATCCCATTCGAGATCCAGACATATAGAACGGCAACATCCTACTCTTTTCTGGAGTGGAGGTGAACTGTAAAGCTGCTATAGAAAAAGACATCCCTGTTCACGACATCTGGGGCAACAGCTCCAGGGTAACTCCTAGAGATGCTGAAGGGCTGCTTTTGAAAGATCCTGTTAGGCTACGTTTGCACCAGAGATGTACGAAGATGTGTTACGAGGAATACCTTCTAACAAACCAATAGAATCGCTTGAATTACATCGCCTCGCTCAGCACAGCTATGGTGGAAATGACTTAGCGGAGCGAGGTTTATGTACAGGGTGTCCCATTTTGGGCACTTTTACGGGGTATCTCGGTTATTTTAGAAGATAGAGAGTTGCGGTTTTCGCGACAGTGTGCTACATTTTTGTGAAACTAAAGATGCCGTCAACAAAATTATCATGGCCCTCTTGGTTTTTGAGATACAGGGTGAAATCGAAAGTTATCGATTTTGTGACCACCCTCGTATCTCGGTTGTCTTTTATCTTATTGAAAAGTTAAAAAAAAGGGTCTTATAGAATTTTTTCTGTAAAATCCAGTGGTGTAGTTTGAATCTTCTTACTCTAACCATTTTTCAGTTATGAAGCAAATATATATTTTTTTAAACGGAACACCCTGTATATTATTTTTGAAGTCAATAGAAAATAATTCAGGCTTTTCAAAATATATATATATATATATATATATATATATATATATATATATATATATATATATATATATATATTAGTATCAAGTTGTTTTGAAAATTACACTTAAAATTTGATTTTTTAAAATTTTTACTTTATTTGTAGCAGTAGGCCATGGTTAATTAAAAATAATAAGCATCTAAGCAGTTACTACTCTACAAGAGACTTTCTACTCAAATTCGAAAAAAACAGAATTAAAATACATTTTGTTAAATAATAAATGTATCATTAAAATGATGGATATTGTGTTATATAATATTGAGTAGATAGTGGGCTATGCTATGCCTCATCTATTAAAAACAAAAAAGCAAATCTGTAAAAAACTTGCGAGACTGTCAGCTTTGAATTATATTTTTACTAAACATAGCTTTATCCTTTCTGTGTTTTCATTTTAAATATTGTCAATTTTCTATAATAATGGCAGTTTAAATACCCAGAGAGACAGCAACCGTTTTCAGATGTAATTGTTCATCTAAAGATATATGTATATAGTTAGGTATGGATCCTTTATTCAACTACGACCTAAAACTTATTTCAAGGAGAATATGGAGCAAAGCGAAACAAACATATTAGGTTACATAGAAGCAACGCATTCATCATCTTGTAAGCACAAAGAAGAAGCTGTAGGGGTACAAAAATCAACTGCAGAAATAATTCTAAAAAATACCATTATCATCCATACAAATTTGAGATACTTCAACATTTGCACAGGATCCAAGTTTGGGAATTTTTAATCGCCATAACACGAAGGAGACCAATAATTCTTTTAAATGCCATTAAAAGAATAACACATTGTGCCAGATTTGCATTCGAGAAAATAGTCTCCAACTTGAACCAACATCTCTAAAAGCTCCTCGATGTTTTTATTTTTTATTTTGATTCAAATTCAAATTTAATAATGTGTCGATATTCTTCAGATATAATGTTTGGTTTTAAGTAACATTTACTGAACATTATCACAAATAGTAGTTAATAGCGTACAAAATACAGTTAAATAAAAGTATTGAGTATGTTGTATCTTAATAATTATTTACTTGGATATTGTTTTTAGTAGATTAGTCATAGCCTACTGCTACAAATAAAGTAAACAATGAAATTTTGAGCTTAGTTCTCAGAAAAAATTCATACTAATATATATTTTTGAAAAGCTTGAATTATTTCCGATTGACTTCAAAAATAATATACAGGGTGTTTCATTTAAAAAAATACATGTTTGCTTCATAACTGAAAAACGGTTAGAGTAAGAAAAAATCAAACTACACCACTGGATTCTACAGGGAAAATTCAATAAAATCCTTTTGTAAACTTTTCAGTAAGATAAAAGACAACCTAGATATGAGGGTGGTCCCAAAATCGGTAATTTTTGATTTCACCCTGTATCTCAAAAACCAAGAGGGCCATGATAATTTTGTTGACGGCATCTTTAGTTTCACAAAAAAGTAGCACAGTGTCGCGAAAACCGCAACTTTCTATCTTCAAAAATAACCGAGATACCCCGTAAAAGTGCCCAAAATGGGACACACTGTACATACAAAACAAGGCAAGTTGGCAACGAATGTGTTTCGAAAGATGTGTGCTAGAAATGTATTGCGAGGGATGTGTGCTGTGGATGTAAGCGAGCAAAAAGAAAAATCTGAAAAGAGCCCTCTACACATCCTGGCAACGCTCATCTGCACACCGTTTCACAGCTCCGCCACACATCTTCATAGCACATCTCTGGTGGAAACATCCACACCGTTTCACAGCTCCGCTACACATCCTCGCTGCGCTCATTTTCACAGCACATCTCTGATTTAAACGCAGCCTTAGTGGCTTTTTCTCAACGTTTACATCTACCATTTCCAATGTCACTCACTGCTGATCTACATCAATCCGAAATTTATTATCTAAGCTGGAACCGTTATTTATTAAAATTTAGCGTGTGTGTTCTGTCCGGACTGGTATTGCATGGCATCGCATGCCAAGGCAGCTGAAATTGTAATGAGCCGCCTCATGTTGGAAACAGATGCATCAGAATAACTTTGTGTACAGTTACGATCGATGAATAAACGTGTGTAGTCCTTGTACCTCGGATTTGTAACTTATGTAAGGACGAAGAGGAAGCGAAGTTGAATCCGCACTGCGACGTTGCTATAAATCAGGGTCTCTTTGCGCCAGCAGAAAAAACTCGTGGATCGACAAAGATGTATTGCAGGAAACTGAACGCAGTGATGTATATAAAATTTATTTCTACTAAACTTCAGGACATTTCAAATATGGAGTCAAGTAGACTTAAAACTTCCTACGGATGGTGTCGTTTTCACTGATCGATTGTTTTCGGTAGCAGTGGCTGAACAGCTTTTTGAACCACCGATCTCTGTTTGTTGAAGTCGAAGGTTGTCCATCAGACGTGTTTTCAATAAACGCCGGTGTTCCTCAGGGATCTGTCCTATCCCCACACTGTTTCTTCTGTACATCAGCGAGCTGCTGGAAACAACATCCAATCCAATCTACAGCTTCGCAGGCAGGCAAGCCACTATCATCTCACAAGACGGTACATAGGCGACACCAACATGCCTTACAGATAAACGCCGATAACAAAACAATTGCCAAGTGGAGATTGGTAAATAAAGTACAGTTTAACGTATAGAAAACTCAGGAAACAACATTGACGAAGAAGTTTCACGTTGGCTTACCAACTGTGGAAATGGAGGGTCACCCAACAGTCGAGTCACCTTCTGTCAAGCGTTTGGGAATCAACATCAACAAGAACATGTTCTAGCAGTCCTAGCAGTATTGCTAAAACAGCATCCCAGAAGCTTGGAGTTTTGTTCCACTGTAGAAAGCTGTATACACTAGATAAACCACTGCTACTCTACAAGGCACAGATCCGATCATGGTTGGAGTATGGCTCCTTTTTGTGGAGATGTGCTCCGAAGCACTCTCTAAAGCTTCTGGACACTATCCAGAAGAGAGCAATTAGACTAATCGATACGCCTAACCTCACAAAGGACCTCCACAGCCTGGAACATCGAAGAAGGGTGGCTGACTTGTCCCTGTTTTACAGGTTCTATAACGGAAGATGTTCGAGAGAGCTCTTCCAGATAATAACACCGAATGCTGTCCGAACGAGAAATACTGGAGAGGCTCTACGAGCTCAACCTTAACAGGTCAAGGTCTTACCCCCCGAATCAGTCTCCCCCAGCTTTACTTCTTTCAGAGAACTTCGACGTTGTGGAATGAGCTGCCGGGAAATTTGTTTCTCGACGACTACAACCTGCACCGTTTCAAATCTAACGTGCACAGACACTTATCCTCTCGCAGTGCTTCTACAGCGTCACAGGCTTTCAACCTTTGCGGGAGGCTAACCGTAGAAAAACAAGGAGTCTAGATCTGGAGGAGCAGGTTTCTCTGGAATGTAGGGGAGAGCATAGAAGCGTTGTGCTAGGAAAACCTACGAGACTGTCTCCCAAGCAGAAATATCAAAGTATACGACTTGGTGACAAGTAGTTTCATAGCACGAATTCCAAATAATCCGGACATACTCCAATTTGGAAAGCGCAAATACATTGTAAAGAGACTTTGTAATACTGATCTCAAAATCATTGGAGTTGAGAACAACAAAAACCAGAGTCTTGTGAGTTCATCTATGCGATCTTTGAAATTGAGCATTGTCGTGAATGCCAAGATCTTTCTACTTCATTCAGATGTTGTTTACTTACATGATACCTCTATAAAAGCTCTATACGTGTAAAAACAAAGCATAGCTTTTTGTTAGTCAAAAAATTATTAAATCTATTGCAAATGTGGCAAGAGATTACTTGGATGGCCCCTACAAGACGACAGCCCCAGTTTACGCAATTAACCCCCTTTTGAACTGGGTCGAATTGTAGAGCTTTCGACTTTTCACAGTATCAACTTCCTTCTCTTTTCCCATTCTTCTGGTAACTTCCATATTTGTTATGTGATCTGTCTATGGTATTTTTAATATTCTGCAAAGCAACCATAATTCAAAGGCCTCTAATTTCTTCGTGGTAGTTTCAGTAAGCGTCCATGCTTCAACTCCGTAAAAGCGTACACAGAATACATAACAGCAAAGGAGTCTTATTTTGGTGTGTAACGTGATGTGATGGCTCGTGAACAAATTTCTCATTTCTCTCTCAACTCTTTCAATTCTGCTCCATATTACCTGCGAGTAATCTCACTATTCATTTACTAAAGTGAAACTGACTATCACCCTCATAGTCACAATGTCTTAACAGATATGTTGTAAACTCGTAAAATGCATTAAGTCGGATCTAGGGTATTTCCAACACGAATATTATCAATAATATATCAAATGATTACACAGAAAAGGAAACAACAAGAACAATGAGAAGAAATAGGGTAAAATCAGAACCTAATCCGATAGCAAAAGCTTTTCTACCCTATGTGCCTGGAATAACAGACAGAATAGGAAAAATGTTACGAAAGGAAAACGTCAGGACCATCTACAAGCCCACAAGAAAGATACAGGAATATTTGAGAACGGTGAAGGATAAAAGAGACCCACTCACAACACCGGGGGTTTATCGCATACCATGCACATGTGGGAGTGTATACATAGGAACAACGAAGCGATCTATAAGCACAAGAATTGCAGAACATAAGGCGAGCTGTCGACTAGGCCATACGGACAAATCAGCGGTAGCCGAACATGCGATTAAGGAGGGAAGTCACAGGATCAAGTTTGAAGAAACTCAGGTTCTTGCCGCAACGTCTTCATACCATGCCAGACCTCACAGGGAAGCCATCGAAATACAAAAACATCATAATAATTTCAATAGGAAAGAAGAAACACAGAAAGTCAACCGGACATGGGTACCCATCCTAAAGGACCTGAAGACACTACCATATCGCGAAGGGGCGGGGCTACCAGCGCTACCTGGTTGGGCCACGTCATCATTGGCAGGTATAAATCCAGGTGCAGATCCACCAGCCGTCAATATTTTGGAAGTTGCCGAAGTGAAATAGCTTCTAAAGATGCCATTCACTCGTGGTGGCGAAACGTCAAGCTTTAACGCTAAACGACGCCGGCCATCGTTCGCCATTTACTGTCAGTTCAGTGGCGCTCTTGATACACATATCCAGCAACTGTTTCGTCGTATCCACCCAGCGTTGTAGGGGAACGGAAACGGCGCCGCCCACTAGGGGCATGACCGTGAACTACAAGTTTCCTCATATTATCGCTTCTGTGAATATGTGCAAAGAATGTAAGCATTCTCGACGACACAATGGAGTCTTTTTGAATTACCGAGTTCATCCAGTATAGAAACGTTTGTTCGATGGGCGGTATAAGGAACTCTCAGCATTCTCCTCCACGTCCACATTACAAAAGCATCTACGCGAGCTCGATCTGCCTATTTAACAGTCCAAGTTTTCGAGGCATACTAAAATATAGAGAACACAAGCGACTGGACAATCGAGTATTAGTAAAGCTCCTGGATCTAGTCAAGGGTGTAGGAATTGGCGTAAGCTTTGGTTGACGCCTTTTTTGTTTCAAATATTTGTTGCTTGATGCTTGCCTGTTCTGCTTATAGACATGTTATTAATTTATTAATATAATAATATTAAAATGAATACACCGTATCAAGTTTGTAGTATAGCTTGATAGAGATGCAAATCTATCCAATAATCAGCTTTAAGGGTCTAGGGTTAGCGAGGAGGCATGGCCGCCTGTTCCCTTTCTCCAGTGTGTGTGTCTAAGATAAGGGATTATAAGTCCAAAAATCCAAAGGTAAGGTCAAAAGGTCCAAAGGTAAGGTCCAAAGGTCACCATAAAAATGAATTTCGCATTTTCAGGCTCTTGACGTTACCTTTAAACTTAGCCCGTGTTCACATCGGACGCGCCTCGCTTGGAGCATCGCGCTTTGCTTAGCGCTACGCTATGCGCCCGTTGTGAACGGCTGCATCTAAACGTATGGGTTGGTTCCCCTCGCTTTACGCTAGGCGGTAAGCGTAGCGCTATGCGCTCGATGTGAACGGCTGCATCTAAATGTATGGGTTGGTTTCCCCTCGCTTTACGCTAGGCGGTAAGCAAAGCGCGATGCTCCATGCGAGGCGCGTCCGATGTGAACGGGGGCTTACAGTAATGACTCAAAGAGCAAATTGGAGAAGAAAGCTTGCGCTTGTGCAGCTATTTAGCCTTTTCTTGATATCGTGTTTGGTTGTTAAATTAAAGGCATTTATCGAATGTATGATTTTGCATTGCGAGTTTTTTTGCACATTAAAAAACTTTTTTCAGAAAATCGAAAATAGTTGTCATTCATTAAGGTCTTAAATATCGCCTTCTGAAATATTATATCTGTAGTTTGAAAATAGAGTGAGCTATGCGAGAAATTGTGAGTCCGTGTTTTACATGGCAAATGCGTATGTATAAATGTCTGTATCCAGGCCCCTTAATGCAAAACACACCCTTGTACATCTTATGCGCTGCCACTGCATACATGAAATTCACACAACACACAACCAGTTGTTACAACCAGCAAGTGCTTAATAGAGGAGTTTCACCAGGCAAAGGCATCTGTGATTTACAGGATTAAAATCTCTAGACAGCAAAGCATGCAATTGCTAGTTTGCCCGAACACCTAAAGTAAACAACATTTAAATGTCATGGCGCTTCAGTTTGATACTAAGTCGGCTCTCGCAACTGTTATAAATAAAAGCAGACTGCAATCTTGTTCTCCTAATACCCCGTAATTAGAGTCATTGTAAATCATGCGATCAGACAACCCATTGGTTGCGATAGATATAGATTTTAATTTATGGGCCGTTTTAGAATAATGTCCGATGTTTAGAATAAGCTGGCGGGTAGCCATTCAGTGTCTCAGGTGGTGTAAACAGGGAAACAGTCCTACTTTCTATTTGATGTTGTTGCTCTTTCATTAATATAGCTATGAGCAAAGGATGATGATGATGTTCTCGCGAGACTAGGTAATTCCAAGGGTTTGGCTCTACTCGTAAAAGGTGAAACAGAAATAGTGCCAAAATCTATCCTTACAGGACTCCAGCGTTGATATTGTAGAAGAGGGCCATAGGACACTAGCGCGCCGCGGTCAGATAGGTCCTAATCCCACCGGTCAGAAGCGTGCAAAATATTTCGATCACCAGATGGGCCATAGGACACTAGCGCGCCGCGGTCAGATTTGTCCTAATCCCACCGGTCAGAAGCCCCCAAAATATTTTGGATAACAGGCAGGTATGTGGACACCAGCACGCGGGGCGGCGAGGTAAACTTATGTCTTATAATTTTAACCGATTTTAATTCATTCGTCACTTTTTGCGATCTTGCTAATAGTTACTGAAGAATTTGTGGAACTCCAGTCAGAGGTATCGTTACTTTTGACTTGACAGAAATCAATTACTTTCTTATATTATTAAATGCGAAATTTTGTTCTGAACACAATAAGTTAATCTAATCACTATAATAGATGCAAATAAAGAAGTTGGTATTGTCAGCAGACCGAAATGTCTTTATAATACCCCAAAAAAATTTAATTAAGGAATCAGAACGTGTTCTAATTTGTCACAAATTTTATCGATTTCTTGACGATGTAAAAAAAAGTCCGAGAAATTTACCTTCACACCTTGTTTTTTGGGAGCATCATGGTTGTGCTCATTGTTTATTTTAAGAACAATCTCTTCCGATTGATCCATCTGCAAAGATGTTATGCATCCTCTTCTAGAGCATCTGTAGGCTACACCACGGGTAGTTTCTTTATCTCTTCGGAACGTATACCCTTCAAGGACTATTAATTCCTTCCCTTTCACACTTAACATAGTTTCCATGATGAAGAAGTAGAACACAAACAATACTCACAAACAGCAACTAAGGATTGCAAACTACTGAAATTTTTATATACCTACAGAAGCCGGGTAGTCATTTAGATAATCTAAGAAGTAACTAAGCCACCGCAAGTCGAAAAAAGACAGATGAAAGTTCGCAAGACTAAAAGGGATACCAAGCTTAATTTTCTTTCGGCGCGCAAGTGACCGGTGCCGATGAAGGCACCGCACCGTTTTTGTAAACAGGTAAAATTCAAACCGCGCGCGCTCGTGACCGATCACCTAGAAGGGATTTTGCGACCAACCGCAAAGATAACAGGAAGGGCGTTGGACAGAGGCTTGTTCAGGAGAACTGCATGTGATAGTTTATCGAATGCCACACTTGTGTGACGCAAGTCATTTGACGTGCAGTTGATCTTTGATGCCGATAAAGTGGCGAATGAATGAAAGAGAGAGAAAGGCTTTCTGGTGGCCAGAGACGTCATCAGTACATAGGGCTACGATCGGGCCCTTTAGCATCTGTCCTTACTCTAGTTCCCATGTCCAGCCCTCATCGCAAATGTGGGGATGGCCTTCGGTCCTGCCAATCTTAGCTGTTCAGCTTCAAAGGGACCCTTGAAGTGGTAAGTGAGTATACCAGATTGGCCCTCTCTCTTTGAAAAGCCGCCTGCCTCTTACCTTATGGGATCATCACCATAGTCACAATGTCTTAACAGACATGCTGTATAAAATGCATTTACTCATTTTACGAGTTTCTCTTGGGATATCTTTAAGATCTTTAATGCAGTAGTTTCCCATTTGCTTTCTGCATCCTCATGCCGTTGACCAGATGGTATTTACTGGTTCATCCGCCTTTAGGGGCAATTTCTCACCCCAAGGACAAGAAGGTGTCCTGACTCTTCTCAACTCTTCCAAACGAAGCTGTTGGTTGAGGAGAGGTTACTGTTTATTCCGACAGTGGTTTGGTTCCTTTTAGTCGCCTTTTACGACACAAAGGATATACGATGGAAGATATTCTAACCCGCCCCCACACGGGTACCCTTGTGGGATACTTCACCGTAAACATGCGGTCAAAGCAATTTGTAGGAGCAATTATATAGCTACTCATATGCAGGATAGGATTGCTTTTCCGAGAGGATGACAGAGTGTCCCCTGCCAGGATTCACAAAGGATCAACTGACTTGACTCCACAGTTGGAACGCAGACGCTTTTGCCATCCCTTGAACTACCAAGTCGAGTAGAGGAAGATTCAGCAGTGTTTCTAGTGAGCTGCCATCCAAATTTTTGAGATATCGTAGTTATAAGATATACAAAAGAGACTGCTTGGATGCTTTCTTCTTCTTCTTCTTCTCCTCCTTCTTCTTCTTTCTTCTCCAATATCTGTCTCCCATCTTAGTGACGGTAGTTCTCTAAGTCTCCTCTCTGAAGGCTCCCATTCTAATATTTGTTTCAGCCACCTATGTTCTGGCATCCTTTGGACGTGACCATACCATTGCAGTGCTCTGTTTTCTACTGTTCTTGTTATTGAGAATTCTTCTTCAATTCATTGCCATATTTCTGCAGTTCCTATTTTGTCAGCTCTGGCAACTTGCAGACATCTTTAGCTTTCAAATAATGTCATTTAAATTGTTTTTTCATATTTTATATTTTTATATAGGCTACAAAAGTAGCCAAAACGCAAATAAAGTCTGTCTCAAGAATAAGTGCTTTTCATTAGAGGACCATTGGAATAGACAGATAAGTATATACTTAAGAATTACAAGATTCTTATTGACAAACCTATAAACAAAAAAATGTGTGGATGAATATTCACTTAAATTCGTCATAGAACTCATATAGTCTGTAATAAAGTTTTTACAGCAAAAAGCTTTGAAATTTTTACGGAAAACTTTGAGTGCAGAAGTTTGTTATATGAGCCTTTAATGAGTGATGATTTGGGAGTGATTAATTTCAAATCATTCTTTTGTCTTACATTGTGTTCTATAGTCATGACCTCAAATTTTGTTTTATTTTTGGATACCAGTAACGTCGTTTCCAAAATGAATAGTGCAATTACGGTCATAATTTTGTATTCTAAAAATAGTGGCTTGCATGAAGTTCTAGGTCTACTTTTGGCAACGCATCTAACTGCTCGCTTCTGTAAGACTAACAAATTATTTAAGTAGACACCCCAAAATGGGATGCCGAACCCAACTTACCTTGGAACAATGCAAAATAACAACTTTTGGTGGTGTTCCTTCCAAGAGTTTCTCTAACTATTCTAAGCATGTAGTTATTATTATTTTCGTCAAACGAGACTGAGACTCAAAACTGCGACTGGATTTGGAATCAGCACGTTGGAATTATCCGAAATGCGAGGTTTCATCCCAATCGAAAGCCAAAAAATAAAGATTTTCGATTTTTTTAGGTACTCCCGCCCGCCCAAGAGATCTGAAATTTTTTATTTTCGTCAAACGAGACTGAGGCTCAAAACAGCAACTGGATTTGTAATCAGCACCTTGACATTATCCGAAATGCGAGGTTTCATCTCAATAGAAAGCCAAATAAAGGGTTTCGATTTTTTTAGGTACTCCCGCCCGCCTGAGAGATCTGAAATTTTTTATTTCCGTCAAACGAGACTGAGACTCAAAATTGCGCCTGGATTTGTAATCGGCACCTTGGAGTTATCCGAAATGCGAGGTTTCATCTCAATTCAAAGCCAAATAAAGATTTTCGATTTTTTTAGGTACTCCCGCCCGCCCGAGAGATCTGAAATTTTTTATTTTCGTCAAATGAGACTGAGACTCAAAACTGCGACTGGATTTGTAATCAGCATGTTGGAATTATCCGAAATGTGAGGTTTCATCTCAATCGAAAGCCAAATAAAGATTTTCGATTTTTTTAGGTACTCCCGCCCGCCCGAGAGATCTGAAATTTTTTATTTTCGTCAAATGAGACTGAGACTCAAAACTGCAACTGGATTTGTAATCAGCACCTTGACATTATCCGAAATGCGAGGTTTCATCTCAATAGAAAGCCAAATAAAGATTTTCGATTTTTTTAGGTACTCCCGCCCGCCCGAGAGATCTGACATTTTTTATTTTCGGCAAACGAGACTAAGACTCAAAACTGCGCCTGGATTTGTAATCGGAACCTTGAAATTATCCGAAATGCGAGGTTTCATCTCAAGCGATAGCCAAATAAAGATTTTCGATTTTTTTAGGTACTCCCGCCCGCCTGAGAGATCTGAAATTTTTTATTTTCGTCAAACGAGACTGAGACTCAAAACTGTAACTGGATTTGTAATCAGCACCTTGACATTATCCGAAATGCAAGGTTTCATCTCAATAGAAAGCCAAGTAAAGATTTTCGATTTTTTAGGTACTCCCGCCCGCCCGAGAGATCTGAAATTTTTATTTTCGTCAAACGAGACTGAGACTCAAAACAGCGACTGGATTTGTAATCAGCATGTTGGAATTATCCGAAATGTGAGGTTTCATCTCAATCGAAAGCCAAATAAAGGTTTTCGATTTTTTTAGGTACTCCCGCCCGCCCGAGAGATCTGAAATTTTTTATTTTCGTCAAACGAGACTGAGACTCAAAACTGCAACTGGATTTGTAATCAGCACCTTGACGATATCCGAAATGCGAGGTTTCATCTCAATAGAAAGCCAAATAAAGATTTTCGATTTTTTTAGGTACTCCCGCCCGCCCGAGAGATCTGAAATTTTTTATTTTCGTCAAACGAGACTGAGACTTAAAACTGCGCCTGGATTTGTAATCGGCACCTTGAAATTATCCGAAATGCGAGGTTTCATCTCAATCGAAAGCCAAATAAAGGTTTTCGATTTTTTTAGGTACTCCCGCTCGCCCGAGAGATCTGGAATTTTTTATTTTCGTCAAACGAGACTGAAACTCAAAACTGCGACCGGACTTGTAATCAGCACGTTGGAGTTATCCGAAATGTGAAGTTTCATCTCAATAGAAAGCCAAATAAATATTTTCGATTTTTTAGGTACTCCCGCCCGCCCGAGAGATCTGAAATTTTTTATTTTCGTCAAACGAGACTGAGACTCAAAACTGCAACTGGATTTGTAATCAGCACCTTGACGATATCCGAAATGCGAGGTTTCATCTCAATAGAAAGCCAAATAATTTTTTCGATTTTTTTAGGTACTCCCGCCCGCCCGAGAGATCTGAAATTTTTTATTTTCGTCAAACGAGACTGAGACTCAAAACTGCAACTGGATTTGTAATCAGCACCTTGACGATATCCGAAATGCGAGGTTTCATCTCAATAGAAAGCCAAATAATTTTTTCGATTTTTTTAGGTACTCCCGCCCGCCCGAGAGATCTGAAATTTTTTATTTTCGTCAAACGAGATTGAGACTCAAAACTGCGCCTGGATTTGTAATCGGCACCTTGAAATTGTCCGAAATGCGAGGTTTCATCTCAATCGAAAGCCAAATAAAGGTTTTCGATTTTTTTAGGTACGCCCGCTCGCCCGAGAGATCTGGAATTTTTTATTTTCGTCAAACGAGACTGAAACTCAAAACTGCGACCGGACTTGTAATCAGCACGTTGGAGTTATCCGAAATGTGAAGTTTCATCTCAATAGAAAGCCAAATAAATATTTTCGATTTTTTAGGTACTCCCGCCCGCCCGAGAGATCTGAAATTTTTTATTTTCGTCAAACGAGACTGAGACTCAAAACTGCAACTGGATTTGTAATCAGCACCTTGACGATATCCGAAATGCGAGGTTTCATCTCAATAGAAAGCCAAATAATTTTTTCGATTTTTTTAGGTACTCCCGCCCGCCCGAGAGATCTGAAATTTTTTATTTTCGTCAAACGAGACTGAGACTCAAAACTGCAACTGGATTTGTAATCAGCACCTTGACGATATCCGAAATGCGAGGTTTCATCTCAATAGAAAGCCAAATAATTTTTTCGATTTTTTTAGGTACTCCCGCCCGCCCGAGAGATCTGAAATTTTTTATTTTCGTCAAACGAGATTGAGACTCAAAACTGCGCCTGGATTTGTAATCGGCACCTTGAAATTGTCCGAAATGCGAGGTTTCATCTCAATCGAAAGCCAAATAAAGGTTTTCGATTTTTTTAGGTACGCCCGCTCGCCCGAGAGATCTGGAATTTTTTATTTTCGTCAAACGAGACTGAAACTCAAAACTGCGACCGGACTTGTAATCAGCACGTTGGAGTTATCCGAAATGTGAAGTTTCATCTCAATAGAAAGCCAAATAAATATTTTCGATTTTTTAGGTACTCCCGCCCGCCCGAGAGATCTGAAATTTTTTATTTTCGTCAAACGAGACTGAGACTCAAAACTGCAACTGGATTTGTAATCAGCACCTTGACGATATCCGAAATGCGAGGTTTCATCTCAATAGAAAGCCAAATAATTTTTTCGATTTTTTTAGGTACTCCCGCCCGCCCGAGAGATCTGAAATTTTTTATTTTCGTCAAACGAGACTGAGACTCAAAACTGCAACTGGATTTGTAATCAGCACCTTGACGATATCCGAAATGCGAGGTTTCATCTCAATAGAAAGCCAAATAATTTTTTCGATTTTTTTAGGTACTCCCGCCCGCCCGAGAGATCTGAAATTTTTTATTTTCGTCAAACGAGACTGAGACTCAAAACTGCAACTGGATTTGTAATCAGCACCTTGACGATATCCGAAATGCGAGGTTTCATCTCGATAGAAAGCCAAATAAAGATTTTCGATTTTTTTAGGTACTCCCGCCCGCCCGAGAGATCTGAAATTTTTTATTTTCGTCAAACGAGACTGAGACTCAAGACTGCAACTAGATTTGTAGTCAGCACCTTGACATTATCCGAAACGCGAGGTTTCATCTCAATAGAAAGCCAAATAAAGATTTTCGATTTTTTTAGGTACTCCCGCCCGCCCGAGAGATCTGAAATTTTTTATTTTCGTCAAACGAGACTGAGACTCAAGACTGCAACTGGATTTGTAGTCAGCACCTTGATATTATCCGAAACGCGAGGTTTCATCTCAATAGAAAGCCAAATAAAGATTTTCGATTTTTTTAGGTACTCCCGCCCGCCCGAGAGATCTGAAATTTTTTATTTTCGTCAAACGAGACTGAGACTTAAAACTGCGCCTGGATTTGTAACCGGCACCTTGAAATTATCCGAAATGCGAGGTTTCATCTCAATCGAAAGCCAAATAAAGATTTTCGATTTTTTTAGGTACTCCCGCCCGCCCGAGAGATCTGAAATTTTTTATTTTCGTCAAACGAGACTAAGACTCAAAACTGCGACTGGATTTGTAATCAGCACGTTGGAATTATCCGAAATGCGAGGTTTCATCTCAATCGAAAGCCAAATAAATATTTTCGATTTTTTTAGGTACTCCCGCCCGCCCGAGAGATCTGAAATTTTTTATTTTCGTCAAACGAGACTCAAAACTGCAACTGGATTTGTAATCAGCACCTTGACATTATCCGAAATGCGAATAGTTATTTTAGCTAGTTGATAAATAATTATCATCATGATTTGAAAAATTCAATTTTTCATCAATAGTTAGACCTAAGAACTTCATGCTGTATTTTTGATAAAATTGGTTATTGTCAACCTGTCATCAAGCCAGGTGAGAGTCTCGTCGCGTTCCCAATAAACATCGTTAACAAATCACAGGTGGTGAGACAACCAATTGTTTTCTTATTGCATGCAACAAAGTACAGAAGTGTTGTTCCCATGGTTTAACAGCACCCATTTCTATTCTCAAACGGTTTTATTAGAGAATAAAACCAACCGCCAAAGAATCGTAAAATCTACATACCAGAAAATTATTGCACACATAAACATTACTACCGAATGGCAGTACTTAAAATAATTAATCGACAATTATCTATGTTCTTCTGCGATAACAAAAATTATAATTATTTTCTTATGCAACGTAACGGTTCATTTCATTCACTTGTTGGACAGATGGAAATAGATTGAATTGACAGTATTTCCAACGCGTAGGCGTAACATTCTAATTGAAGGAAATTCTAATGCAAAAGCAGTTGTTTTGGCCGATCCAATTTAGAGACAAGATATACGAAATGTTTAACAATAATTGTAATAGTCTTTGAACTCCAGCAAAGTGAAAAAAATCTTTTTGGAAAAAACAAGCTGTTTGTTCATTTTTTAAGAAGATTTGAATTTTTTTATTTTCGTCAAACGATACTGAAACTCAAAACTGCGGCAGGATTTGTAATCAGCACCCTCACATTATCCAAAATACGAGGTTTCATCCTAATTGAAAGCCAAATAAAGATTTTCGGTTTTTTAGGTAAACCTCAAGATCTGAAACACGTGAAATCTTTGATTTTCGTCAAATAAGACTAAAACTCAAAAATGCGACAGGATTTGTGATCAGCACCCTCAAATCATCCAAAATACGAGGTTTCATTCTAATAGAAAGCCAAATAAAGATTTTCGGTTTTTTAGGTAAACCTCAAGATCTGAAACTCGTGAAATCTTTGGTTTTCGTCAAATGAGACAGAAACTCACAAATTATACAGGATTTGTAATCAGCACCCTCAAATCATCCAAAATACGAGGTTTCATCCTAATAGAAAGTCAAATAAAGATTTTCGGTTTTTTAGGTAAACCTAAAGATCTGAAACACGTGAAATCTTTGATTTTCGTCAAATGAGACTAAAACTCAAAACTGCGACCGGATTTGTAATCAGCACCCTCAAATTATCCAAAATACGAGGTTTCATCCTAATAGAAAGCCAAATAAAGATTTTCGGTTTTTTAGGCAAACCTCAAGATCTGAAACACGTGAAATCTTGGATTTTCGTCAAACGACAATAAAACTTAAAAGCGACAGGATTTGTAACCAGCACCCTCAAATCATCCAAAATACGAGGTTTCATCCTAATAGAAAGCCAAATAAAGATTTTCGGTTTTTTAGGTAAACCTCAAGAGCTGAAACACGTGAAGTCTTTGATTTTCGTCAAACGAGTCTGAAACTCAAAAAAAAAAAAATGCGACAAGATTTGTAATCAGCACCCTAAAATCATCAAAAATACGAGGTTTCATCCTAACTGAAAGCCAAATAAAGACTTTCGGTTTTTTTAGGTAAACCTCAAGAGCTGAAACACGTGAAATCTTTGATTTTCGTCAAACGAGACTGAAACTCAAAAAAATGCGACAGGATTTGTGATCAGCACCCTCAAATCATCCAAAATACGAGGTTTCATCCTAATAGAAAGCCAAATAAAGATTTTCGGTTTTTTAGGTAAACCTCAAGTTCTGAAACACGGAAATCTTTGATTTTCGTCAAACGAGACTTAAACTTAAAACTGTGGCCGGATTTGTAATCAGAACTCAAATTATGCAAAACATGAGGTTTTCATCTTAACAAAGCCAGATAAAGATGTTCGTTTTTTTAGGCGCAGCTGAAGATCTGAAAAATCTGAAACTTTTCTTTTTTCATCACAAGAGACTGAAAGTCAAACCTGCGATTGTCGCCAAACGAGACTGAAACTCAGTATTCTGGATAAAAAAATCTGTTTTTTCTAATTTAAATCACTTGTGGGTAGTAAGGTTAAGTGTAAGAGATTCCATTGTCCTGAATTAAGGAAAGATCGTACAATATTACAGGACTTCATTATGTAAGGTTTGGGAGGGGGGGGGGTAGGTCCGGACCCCCAGGACCCCCCAAATACGTGCCTGGAGTTGACACTCAGCGGTATACCGTCTTTTCTGCACAAACTATACTTTATGAGATAAACATTCCATTGCTAACGTGTTTCACAGAAACATATCATGTTCTATAGAAATATATCTGATTATTATTATTTATTATTATTATTATGGCAGCTGTGAGTCAATTATCAGCCACTGATCCGAGCTGAGTAATGCTGAGCACCTTTAGATTCAGTTGATACATCTTTTTTTATATTTTATAATGTTATTTCACACTTTTATATCTTATTATTTTTTTTGCATTTCCTGTAATTGGGTTCAACCTGTTGGAAATAAGCGATAAATAAATTAAATTAAGATAAATTTCATTCAGACAACAGCGCCACTCAGATCAAGTGTGAAAACTGCGGCCCCGAGGTGTCCCATCATGTCCCATTAGAGCACGATAACTGTAATAAAAGCCGTCGAAAAAGGAGAATAAAAAATCCCCCATGACCTGGCCAGGCCGGCGTTGCACGAAAAAGTCGTGACTATTATTTGAATAAGAAACCAGTTATTATCTAAATGGTCATTTCTTTTGTCCCGCCTCGCTAGGCCGTAAATGAGTTGGACCAAAGACGCAGCGTGAGGTCTCTGTTGTATAGAGTTCAGACATCGCTTATACCAAAGATTACAGAATAAAATATTTTATTCTGTAATCTTTGCTTATACTGTTACTTTATTGTCGCCGCGGTAGGTACTGTTTCGCGACAAAATAACCAAACTTTGTAACTTTTAAAGGACAGTATATACAAGTTGGTTGTGACGGAACTGTATGACATGATGATGGTCAAACATTGGGAATAATGAGATTTGTGATATAAATTTTTAAGTATAAAAATCCTACGTATGAGGATTTTATAAAATTCTTGTTACTTCTTTCTTGTCAACATTCTAATTATCTTTAACATATTGTGTGGCCATAAAAGTTAATACTCGCAGAAATATGTGCTGTTATTCTCCCTTATAATAACCTTAAACAAGGAATAATAATATACTCAAATTGTCTTCTTATGCAAGGGTACTAAAACTTTAAATAAGGCTTACGATAGTATGATAATCACTCATGCAGAAATACGATAATATTGACTGAAGCATTTCATAATCTTGGCTGACCTAGTTCAACTTCCTTATATAGTTTTATTCTTCCCGAAAGTGCCTTTATTTTATTAGAAACTTCTGCGTTGAACACGAGACATGTTGCAAGAAATACGAAACGGTTTATTGCAGTGGGATCACACTATCCTACATTTATGAGGAGTAATATAATTTCTCCTACATACGGTGACGTATCGTATAGGGAAGAGTGGGGGTCAAGCGGCAGGTGACCTCTTGAGGAGGGAGGGCCAGTCTGGTATACAGACGGCTCACTTGCTGACGAAGGCTTCGACTTGGCATCTGCAGTCCAAAAACAGAACACCCTCTCTTTTGGAGGATACAGAATAGTATTCCAAGCAGACCTATATGCTATTTTAGTTTGTGTCTCTCGTATTTAAGAAATTCTGGGACTTAGGAGGCGGAATATTATCCGCTCTAACAGCCAGGCAGCTTTGGAAGCATTGAGTGCTTGTATGTTGTCACTTATACGGGTACCGAGTTATGCTGGAGTTTGCGATAATGAAATGGCAAACGCGCTCGCAAGGCGAGATTTGAGAAATAATTTCCTGGGTCCTGAACCAGCTGTGGGGAAGTAAGGGACAGGAAGACAGAGGTATAGTTGCAAAATCAACATCTTATGAGATGGACAGGCATCTGGCCAGAGAAGTTATTCTAGCTCTGGCCAAGGTAGGGCGGTTCTGGCTCTCACTAGACAGAAGCCGGCTAAGGTTACTTGTGGACCTGCTATCTGGTCATAGCACCTTCAGAAGTCATTTTTAGGTGATAGAAGTGGCAAGCGTACGTGTGCACGTTGTTGCGAGGAGGAGGGATCCCCGGCACACATTCTTTGTCACTGTGACGCCTTTGTTTATGACAGGTAGACTATACTAGGTTCAAAGGTCCTTGAACCTGAATACATAAGATGGGCAGGACTCAAGGCAATCCTCATCGTTGTGATAAGGTGTGCAGAAGAGCCCACTTATAGGCCTCTGGGGGTCCTTGTTGTGATTTCATATATTATATTAGGCATTATTTCAACTAATTGTTGTTCATTTAATCATTTACATTTATTATATTATAAACAATTTGATTACATGTCACCTACCTGGCTGGTTTTCAGTTTCCAAAAGTGTGAATTCTGGATAGGGAATGCGACGTCTAACTTACCTGAAACAATAGAAAAGCAAATTAGTCTAGACATAAATAACAACAATGAGGGTCGTCTTAGAAGTACCGAACAACTAAAATACAAACACTTTGGAAAAAATATATTCATTCCTTTTCAACATAATCGTCTTTCTGACATAACTTCTTTATCGTTGGAAAAAAGTGTGGGAACGAGATATAATCTAAGAGGGCTAAATCTGACAAATATGGTGCATGAAGTAGCAATTCAAACTCAGGCATATTAATTTTTTATATTGCATTAAGCTTACGTAGTAGGACTGGTAGGGAATAGTGTTTGAGAAAGGATTTATAATCATCAAAATGATGTGCAACTCAAAAACGATTCAAATCATAAAAAATTACTTACGTCCCAAAAACCGATCTAAGTCATAAAAAAGGATTTAAATCAACACAAGAACGGTTAAAATCGGAGTATGGTTTTTGATTTGAATCAATTTATTCTCTCAAAAGGATGTAAGATTTAAGTACTTCATTAAAATTATAATGATTTGTGATCTAAATCTTTTTGAAAAGGATTTTTTTCAGCTCTGCTGCTAACTAGATTTGATGCCAACCACCGAGGATAGATTGAAAAAAGTTTTCAACTACCAGTACTTAGCAGTTAGCAGTACACGCAATGTCAAAGTGCTCATCTTGGATCAATTAGATACGTGACTCTTAGTTGGCATCATTACCGCAGGACAACGGGCAAAAACCCAAACAGATAACAGTCATCGTACTAACAACCAACTGATCTCTGATAGATACTGTATCAGCTGTTTCGAGCTTTTTCTATATAAATCTTCAACTTTTTTTTTTCGAAGTTTTACTGCAGTGAAGGTTTAACAATCGTGGTACAGTCAATGTAGTCATAGCCTTACACTAGTTAGTAGTAAGCCATAGTTTTTGAATAACATGGTTATATGTCATGAGAGTTGATATATTACGCACGCACCTGATTCTTTCTTATCAATATGGAGCTATTTACAATCAAATTGTACCTAGACGACATACTGGAAGCTGTTCTACTATTCCATATATAGTTCAAAGACCCTTAAAGGCAAAACTAGAGCAAAAAGGCCACTTTATACATTTTTTTATTAGTGAGGGTTAGGGAGGTTCATCCTAAGCTCGCTGCAAACCTTGAGATGCATTGGACTGTGTTTCCCTATTGGCGTGATTCTGAAACACGTAGAAGAACTACACACATAAAAATAATTTCTTAGATGGAGCACAGATGCTTTAATTCAAGTATACCATAACTTCCTATACGCGCAAAGTTATGCTAATCTTAAAGTGAGAATACGATATCTTTGACCATATAAGAGTTAGATTGAGGAAATATCTTCAATGCAAAACTGGGAAATTCTTGATAGTAAGAATACCAAAATCTTAAATAAAGCATATGGTAATCTTGACCGAAGTATTTCATAATCTTGACTGAAGCATTTCATAATCTTAACTGGGAGCATTTCATAAACTTGACGCAAGTAGCTCAACTTTATTCTAAAATTGTGAATTGAGGAATCTAGTAGTATTAATTTGAGCATTCAAACTCTTCTATGAGCATGTAGACATTGTTCTGGAGAAATAGTTCTGCAAAATTTCTTAAATCACTTTTAATATACTTAGTACTTATCTAGGAACACCTGAGTCAGGTCTTCGCATCCCAATTTTTTTAATAGCTCATTCATGGTTGGATAGACCCAGTGATAAGGAAGCTGATGGGAACTGGGACGCGACTCAAATGGCGGTGGGCCAGCACTACCGGCAGATTCGATGACTGATGGTTGACGGTGTTATCACGGGTATCACGTGGCAATGGCAATTTATTTAACAGTTTGACTAGATACTATTATGCAGGATCCAGCTATTACGCTACGGTGCTAAAGACGGCGGCGAATGCGACAATCCGAAAACCGATAATGGCGCGGCGGCGCGGACGCGGACGGGCAACAGGCTGTTGAGTAGAGAGGGTGGAGAGGTTAGGGTTGACCTCAGAGTAACCACTGAACATAGAGGTTGTAAACCAACGAATTCTAATAGGCCAACATCTTTTCTTACGTTGTCATATTTACTACCATATACGGCAATCATAATTGTTTACTATCGTCTTAATTGTATAGTATCCAAAAAGATTCCATTCTACGTTAAAAAAGACGGTATTTTGATGGTTCAGAAATGATTACAGCAAAATCAATAGATATGTTGACCTCTACTGCGTTACTGCATGTTTCTCCATCATAAACGCAAATTGTGTCTTACATAAGTTTTGAGGAGCTGGAAACGCCTTTATAATTTTCCTGCGATTTGTTTACGGTAACCTCCGACTGTCAAACGTTTGTTTTGTTTGTGCGTCTTTTATGCTTGGCCAGTAAAATCGAATTTGCTATTTGTTGGTAACTGTAGTGAAGCTTTACGGACTTGCTGAGCTATATTCGAGTGTAGTTTAACAGTTTTGCGAGATAGGACAGTGCAAAGCAGTGGTAACATGGGTTGCATTGGAAGAATTTTCAGGTTAGTTGGCAATGTTTGGAGGCTGAAGTGTCAAAAGATGATGGCTTTCAGCACGCCATGCTGAAGTGGTTTGCTTACTACCTCTATGTTCAGTTGTTACTCTGAGGGGTTGACCCGTGACGCGCTACGCGTCTGCGCACTCCGACGTTGGTAGACAGCAAATAAATGATTTTTGCTTGATACAAATCTAGGGTGTGCTTGTAAAACAGCGTTCATTTTCAAACCAAGATTATCATATTGTAAATGAAGGTTCGTATTTGCAAGCTGTCTATATTCTTGATAGAAATAAACTGGACACCACTGGGAAAAATGATAATCTTGATATATGAAATATTTGTTATTAAATTATTATAGCCTTGGTTGCAAAGATAATTATATTTTCTTACGGAGCATATTTCTTTAAAATAAGTATATAAATCAAAAATATATCCTCATTTGCGACTACTGGCCCTTCGAAACAGAATACGATCCACTCGATCTGTTGCTGACGCTTGGTATGCAGCACTAGGGAGACCCATTCGAATCCGCACGGTGTACCACAGATTGAGTGAAATGGGCTTAGGATCATATCATCCGCATCTAGTGTTCACTGCAAATGATCATCACCAACGGTTAGAATGGTGCCAGGAACGCCGACAATGGCTGCTGAGAGACATCAGACGGCTTTCTTCGACGAGTACCAGATTTTGTCTGGGGCCACATGATGGACGCCAAACGTAAGACGACAACGGGGTGAACGAGGTGATCTCCAGCTTGCTGTTGAGCACCTTGAACACCGTTCTATTGGTTTGATGGTTTAGAGTGACATTGCATTCAACAGCAAGTCACCTTTGTGCAACATTATGTGAATGAGGTGTTAGAACCAATTGCCGTTACATATGCCCGAGGCTCCGAAGAGGGTTTCTTCCAGCAAGATAATGCACGTCCTCATATTGCAAGGGTATCGATGAGGCTCTTACAGGAAGATGAAGTCAGGGTACTCCCCTGGCTTCCACGATCACCCGATTTATCGCCAATTGAAAAAGTATCTGACTGGATGGGTCGGTACATTTGCGATTTAACCAGTGCTCCGGCCACGCTGGACGAACTGGAACATGATGTGAGGGCAGCTTGGAAGGCTCTACCTCTAGAGTTTATCAACAATTAGATAACGAGCATGCCGCGTAGACTAGAGGAGTGTATTCGTCAACATGGAGGGATCACCCATTATTGAGCTGTTGTATTTTTTTATAAACTAATTATGGTTGTTTTTCATGGGTTTCGGTCAACGACTGAAACTATAACTTTCCTTCACTAGGTTTCGGTTTATTTTAATCTAAACCATCTTCAGGTGTGTTAATTTCAGATGTCGGTTACATTTCTGTAAAATTGTTTTGTTTGCGAAACAGCCTCTACGGGTTGAGAGGGCTGAATATTCAGCCGCAGAGGCTGTTTCGCAAACAAAACAATTTTACAGAAATGTAACCGACATCTGAAATTAACACACCTGAAGATGGATTAAAATAAACCCGAACGCAGTGAAGGAAAGTTATAGTTTCAATCGCTGACCGAAACCCATAAAAAACAACCATAATCTATAGTCGCGGTCACTAGAAAAATAAGCATAAACTAATTATGGCAAATGTTTATTATTGTATTCAATCCTACCGCATTTCTTTAACCGCAACACTTTTTTTCTCAGTGTTGGTATTTCACTTGCGAGTAGTAATTTTGTAAAAGTCTTTTACCCGTTAAATAAATGAATAAATGAATAAATAAATAAACTGTATGGTGAACGAACGTCGCCTAGTAAAGCTTTTGAAACTCGGTTTGGTTTCTCTTATTAAGATTAATTAAACTCCATGTTTTTCAAAAAAAAGTACATAAATAAACCTTTTGTTTTTGAAAGACCTTTTTGTGCAGCTTGCACATGATAGGGCCTACTATCAATTTTCCAAAGCAAAGGAACTACAATGACTGTACTAAAAGGTATACAAGGAACTGGCAATTAAAAAAAGGCTAACGTTCGCCGTCATTTAGCAATCTAATCAAGCCGCAGTAACATGAAGACATTAGCGTATGTAACACAGCCATATTCTTATCTTAATATGGGATGTTTACGGATCTCCATCGAGTTATTGCAGTTGTTTAGGTTGATTTGCCTCATTATTTGATACCTGGACAGCTATTGGATGCAGCTAAGGAGTTTTTTACTGAAGCCTTCAATTATTTCTGCAACAGCTTTTTGTCTCCAGCTGCGACAATGAAGATTCTTCCCAATAGCACATTGTTTATGAAGCGACCAGAAAGGACGTCAAAAATAAGGCACAGGCACCACCTTAGGAGTCATAGTGGACTAGCATCATAGGTTTGAAAACAATGATTAAATAATAATAATAATAAACAGTCTTTATTTGCATATCATATCATGGCGAAGTTTAGCCTCACGGCTACTCTTACACTTAACCATGACATGAAGAGTAATAAACTACATAAAAGTGGAAGAATACATACTATCAAGAAATCACAGCATCAGGCGAACAGTGGCGCTACATATATCGTTACAACAAAGCAAAAACAACAAAAATAAAGATATTCTCATAAAAAGAAAAAAGAAACAGTCCAAAAATGATTTACAACTAGAGATGAATAACAAATAGGTAATCTAAATACACTCCAACAATTGAGTTTTGAGTGATTTTTTGAAAATTTGCAAGGCTTTTTGTTTGGCTGAACTACTGACGGTATTGTACAGTCTGACAGCAATATAAGTGGAAGATCGTTGAAATAGTGAGGTATGGCTAATAGGAATATCAAACTTGTCCTCATGTCGTAGGCTTCTTGAAATTAAATTTTTCCGAGGAACTAATTTATTTGCAAGATAAATTGGATCCTTGCTGTTTATTGTTTTGTATACAAAAACTAACATGTGAGAATCAAAGACTTTATAAAGTTTCAGTCATTATAACCTCTTTAGTGTATAAGAAAGTAGGTGTACTGATGCATTTCGTTGCTCTCTACATCATTTTGTTATGTTGTAATGTTGCAAATGTTATATCTTCAGAACGGGAATCATGAGTAAAATCTTAATATGAAATAATATATAGGGTGTCTTAATAAAGAAATGTATGTTTGCATCACCACGTAGTTATGGATCGCCCTGTATAAATCAAAAAAATTTCTGAGCATGGAGCAAATTTTTTTGGGCTGCCACTTTTATATACAGCTTTTTTCGCTATCCTATGCAGTAGTGGTAGTGGAGTTATCGACCGATCCGGCATTAAAAAAACACCTTGTATAAATTGTTTATTGACCATTCTTATACAGAATTCGTATTTAGAGTCAAAATAGTAGTCAAAATCGTATTATATTTCTTTACAGTATACAAACTTGCAATAGCTGTTTTAAACATCTTTAAATATCTAAATAGATATAAATTGAAACGAAGTGTGGCTCCAGCTTTAACATTTATTCTGAATTTGTGATGAGACAGGTATTAGACGACTAGAATGGCGGTGTAACTATTGGCGGAAGCAAAATGTCCAACTTAAGATTTGCTGACGATACAACCCTTATTGCTGCTTCTCAGGAAGAACTAGTAGCTCTATTAAACATCTTAGAACAACATAGTGCAGCGTATGGTCTTGGTATTAACTACAATAAGACCAAGGCTATGATTGTAGATAGAAAGCATGATAATCATCAAGAAATAAAGTCAATAGGCCGTTGTGAAGTAGTTCAAAGTTTTGTGTACCTCGGTTCTTTGAACGACAATTCAGGTAGCTGTGAAAATGAGATTCGACGGCGCATTCAACAGGCACGTGTGGTCATGACAAAGCTTACTAAAATATGGCGTAACCATAACATCACTAAAGCTACAAAAATGTCGCTGGTCCAGTTTCTTGTGTTCTCCATATTTTTGTCTGCCTCAGAAACTTGGACTGTTAAAAAGGCAGATCGAGCTCGCATAGATGCTGTTGAAATGTGGACATGGGGGAGAATGCTGAGAGTTCCTTATACCGCCCATCGAACTAGCGTTTCCATACTGGATGAGCTCGGTAATCCAAAAAGACTATCCTCCATTGTGTCGACGAGAATGCTTACATTCTTCGGACATATACACAGAAGCGATAATATGGAGAAACTTGTAGTTCAGGGTCATGCCCCGAGTGGGCGGCGCCGCGCCGTGGTCTTCCCCCTACACGCTGGGTGGATACGACGAAACAGTTGCTGGATATGAGTATCAAGAGCGCCACTGAACTGACAGTAAATCGCGAACGATGGCGAGCTACAGTTCTCAAAACTATTGATAATACTCGTGTCGGCAATACCCTAGCTCCAACTTAATGCATTTTACGAGTTCACAACATGTTTGTTAAGACATTGTGACTATGATGATGATGATGATGATGTGACTCCAGCTAGCTCGAGGGCTTTCTCAAAAATCTTCACTAAACGGATACCTTTTCACTTTGACCATTAAATCTGTCACTATAAAATGTCGATGACAAGGTCTTTGTCGTTTATATATGGTAATATTCCACTTTATGCTAATCAAATTACAGTTACGGAAATGGTAATACAGTTCTCTAAAACCGAATCTGATATGATTTTTACAGCCCTAGAGATATTTGATCCGATTTTTATGTCCACTAAGTTGGTAGATTAAAAACATAAAATAAAAACACGTAACGGTACTTCTTGGTTTCCTTACTAAAATTCGGGTCATTTAAAAGTCGTAAAAATAACACAGAACTTGTAGTTGTATATTGATTTTTACTCATTAAAGCTAAGATAGGCGTTGGAATTTATTTCCAGTAAATTTCAACAAATATGTGAATTATCATTCTTCTATTTGTGTCTTTGGAAAATTTTGTTTAGGAAACGTAAAACTAGTCGATGTCTTTTATTTAAGTGCAATATGAGAGAGGTTGCTTAACACGATTTTTGGGATGAAAATCTTATTTTCACTGCCCAGGTGAGAAATTTTATTTTTATTAGGTATTTTCCTGAAACTTCGAAAATTTCTTACCAACAAAAATTTGAACTTCAGTCTTAGATACAGGATGATGAAGTGTCATATCTGGTCCACTCTGTTGTATGGCGTGGAGGCATGGACGCTGAAGGCAGCCATTGTAAATAAGATTGAAGCGTTCGAAATGTGGACTCTGCGACGAATGCTGAGAGTGTCCTGGGTCGACCATGTAAGAAGTGAGAACGTTCTCCAGAGAGCTGGCTTAGCAGAACGAAAACTTTTCGAAGTTATAAAGAAGAAGAAAATAGCTTACCTAGGCCACATAATGCGTGGGGAACGCTATCACCTCCTGCGTCTCATTCTTCAAGGTAAGATCGAAGGTGGGAGAAGAGGAATTGGAAGGAAAAAGCGGTCATGTCTGAGAAACATCCGTCACTGAACAGGAATAAGCGACTTCCAGGAATTACAGAGGGCTGCAATGAATAGGATGATCTGATGAGAGAAAGGATGAACGCCTACGCAGGAATCTGCATGGCACCCTAAGAAGAAGAAGGTATTTCGCTTCCCTGCTTCATTGGTCAATCAGACGCTTCTTTGATCCATCTGTATTCCAGACTATTTCCCGTTGTGGGTTGTTTACTTCACAGAGTTCTCGATCCCTAATTATAGTCTGGAATTTCTTGATGAAGATATATTTCGCAGTTATGTGGTCCTTTCTAGTATCCATTATGGTATGCTTCACATACTCTGCAATTTGGTTGTGTCCAAGATCCTTGTAAATTCCTCTTGGTGCAGTTTGTAGTCTAGACTAGCCCATTCTCGCCTTGCCCATTATTACATTTTGCAACGGAGGGAGGTCCAGGATGGTCTCTAAGATTGCAGTAGGTGCGTTTTTCATTGCACCTGTTATGGATAGGCGTCTGATAACGTAAAGTGGCCTAAACTGTGGGAAATCCTCATCTCTATGGGAGTTCCTTATCACCTAGTGTTTCTCATACAGCAACTCTATGAGGCTCGTGTAAGAATTGATGGTAACCTGTCTAGTAAAACTGCAACCAGCAAAGGAGTTCGTTAGGGATGTGTATTATCTCCGATGTTGTTTAACATTTATTTACTCTGAATTTGTGATGAGACAGGTATTAGACAAATGGAATGGCGGTGTAACTATTGGCGGAAGCAAAATGTCCAGCTTAAGATTTGCTGACGATACAACCCTTATTGCTGCTTCTCAGGAAGAACTAGTAGCCCTATTAAACATCTTAGAACAACATAGTGCAGCGTATGGTCTTGGTATTAACTACAATAAGACCAAGGTTATGATCGTAGATAGAGAGCATGATAATTATCGAGAAATAAAGCCAATAGGCCGTTGTGAAGTAGTTAAAGTTTTGTATACCTCGGTTCTTTGATCGACAATTCGGGTAGCTGTGAAAATGAGATTCGACGGCGCATTCAACAGGCACGTGTGGCCATGACAAAGCTTACTAAAATATGGCATGACCATAACACTAGAGCTACAAAAAAGTCGCTGGTTCAGTCTCTTGTGTTCTCCATATTTTTGTATGCCTCGGAAACTTGGACTGTTAAAAAAGCAGATCGAGCTCGCATAGATGCTGTTGAAATGTGGGCATGGAGGAGAATGCTAAGAGTTCCTTATACCGCCCATCGAACTCACGTTTCCATACTGGATGAGCTCGGTAATCCAAAAAGACTATCCTCCATTGTGTCGACGAGAATGCTTACATTCTTCGGACATATACACAGAAGCGATAATATGTAGAAACTTGTAGTTCAGGGTCATGCCCCGAAGGGTGGCTCCGTGGCCGTCCCCCTACACGCTGGGCGGATACGACGAAATAGTTGCTGGATATGAGTATCAAGAGCGCCACTGAACTGACAGTAAATCGCGAACAATGGCGAGCTACAGTTCTCAAAACTATTGATAATACTCGTGTCGGCAATACTCTACCTCCGACTTAATGCATTTTACGAGTTCACAACATGTTTGTTAAGACATTGTGACTATGATGATGATGATGATGATGTGGCTCCAGCTAGCTCGAGGGCTTTCTCAAAAATCTTCACTAATCTGATACCTTTTCACTTTGACCATTAAATCTGTCACTATAAAATGTCGATGACAAGGTTTTTGTCGTTTATATGGAAATTTCCCACTTTATGCTAATCAAATTACTGTTACGGAAATGGTAATACAGTTCTATAAAACCGAATCTGATATGATTTTTACAGCCCTAGAGATATTTGATCCGATTTTTATGTCCACTAAGTTGGTAGATTAAAAACATAAAATAAAAACACGTAACGGTACTTCTTGGTTTCCTTACTAAAATTCGGGTCATTTAAAAGTCGTAAAAATAACACAGAGCTTGTAGTTGTATATTGACTTTGATTCATTAAAGATAGGCTTTGGAATTTATTTCCAGTAAATTTCAACGAACATGTGAATTATCATTCCTCTATTTGTGTCTTTGGAAAATTTCTTTAGGAAACGTAAGACGAGTTGATGTCATTTATTTAACTGCAATAAGAGAGAGGTTGCTTAACATGATTTTTGAGATAAAATCTTATTTTTACTGCCCAGGTGAGAAATTTTATTTTTATTAGGTATTTTGCTTCATTACTGAAGCTCTTCACTGGTTCATCAGCCTAGTCTCGCTAACTCATCAGCCTCATCATTTCCACTTATGCCTGAGTGTCCTGGCACCCACTCCAAAGTTACTTTATTGTGTTCTTCCAGCCTTCCGAGTTCTTGTAGGCATTCCCAAACTAGCGCAGACGTAACTTTGGGACCCTCTGATGACCTAAATGTGGCCTGACTGTTTGTAAGTATCGCGATCCTCTTGTTTCTGTAGGATCGCTCATTGTTTATCCCTGCACAATGCAGGATGGCGTACACCTCTGACTGAAACACCGAAGTGTATTTTCCTAGCGGAATACTCTGTCTAGTTCCTCTTCCAAAGATTCCCGCTCCTGTGCCCTGCTCGGTCTTTGATCCATCTGTATTCCAGACTATTTCCCGTTGAAAATTGTTTACTTCACAGATATATTTCGGAGTTATGTGGCCCTTTCTAGTATCCATTATGGTATGCTCCACATACTCTACGATTCGGTTGTGTCTAAGATTCTTGTAAATTCCTCTTGGTAGAGTTTGTAGGCTAGAGTAGCCCATTCTCGCCTCGCCCATTATTACAATTTGCAACGGAGGGAGGTCCAGGATGGTCTCTAAGACTGCAGTAGGTGCGCTTTTCATTGCACCTGTTATGGACAGCCAAGCAAATCTTTACGCCTGGCTTAGCTCTGTTATAGCAGCTCATTGTCTCATCTTTGGCCATCAGACCAAAGACGCATATATAATCATGGGTCTTACCACCATAATGTATGTCCAGTGCACCATGGTTGGAATTATATAAACCCCATGTATTATCATGCGAGGGCCTTGATAGCATTAATGCCATCTCGGCTCTTCTTTTTACTCAGCTGAGGGTTATAGGTTAGCTTAGAGTCTAGTACTACCCTTGATTATTTAACCTCCCCTGACAGCTGTAGCCTATTTGGCTACCTAGAAGTTGTAGAGGTCCTAGTCCTTCTACTTTTTCCTTCTGGTGAGGCATTTTTGGACGTTTTGGAGGGAATGACGTTCAGTCCCTCCTTAAGTGTCCAGTTTGTTACATGGTTTAGAGCCCTTTGGATTTGTGGTGGCTATTTTCGGCTTCTGGCCAAGCTTGCTGCTTATGGACTACCACTTGGCCTGCGCCAGCGGCTATTAGCTTTTTGAACAACCAATCTCCGTTTGTTGTAGTCGATGGCTATTCATCAAACGTATTTTCAATAGACGCCGGTGTCCTCAGGAATCTGTCCTAACTCTTAAGCTATTTCTGCTGTATATCAACAAGCTGCTGGAAATAACATTCACTAATCTACAGCTTCGCAGACGACAGTACATTAATATCGTGCATGGAACCAGGCAAGCCACTATCATCCCAGGAGACGGTACGTCGGCGATAGCAACATGCCTCGCAGATCAACGTAAATATCAAAACAATTGTCGAGTAGGGACAAATAAATAAGGCACAGTTTAACGAACAGAATACTCAAACAACAATACTGACAGAAAAGACTCACGTTGGCTTACCAACTGTTGAAATCGAGGGTGACCCAAAGTCGAGTAACCTTCCGTCAGGCTTTTGGGCATCAACATCAACAATAACATGTCCTGCGCTCCGAAGCACTCTCTAAAGCTTCTATATAATCGATACGACTAACCTCACAAAGGACCTCCACAGCCTGGGACATCGAAGAAGGGTGGGTGACCTATCCCTGTTTTACAGATTCTATCACGGAAGATATTCTAGTGAGCTCTCCCAGATAATAACACCGCAGGCCGTCCAAACGAGGAACACTAGGGAGACCCTCACTCCCCAAACCAGTCCCCTCCAGCATTCCTATTTACAACCTGCAGCGTTTCAAATCTAACGTGCACACCCATTAAACACATATACGTTACTTAAACGTAATTTAAACGTGTGAACGGTTGATAAAACGTTTACGTTAGAATGTTAACGGTTTGATTTTGGTGTAAAATTATACCGTTTGATTAAAGCGTCATAGTAACGTTTAATTAAATACATAATTCAATGGTGGCTCACTTTCACGTTAGAGTAACGTTGTATACCACACAAATAAAGTGTGATAAAAATGATGTATTCAAACGTTAAAATAACGTTCTGATTCATAATCATTCTGCAATCCATAGAGTTTCAATGTTGAAGTCACGTTTGGCTAAATCATTTTATTAACCATATGAGCAACTGGTTTTTCAAAAGTTTTTCATTTTTAAATTAGGAGCAAAATCTGGTCAAGCGTCTGACAACAAAAAAAATACATTATTTTGCTAATCCTCTATAAGCTATACAAACCGTTATGACAGCAGATGAAAATAACGTGCATTGCTCGTTCAGGTAGAACGTTATAATAACGTAGTTTCTAAACGGAGCAATTTGATTAGTCCGAAAGAGCCAGGCTGTGCGTGTATGTCGTGACATCAGTACTGACGGCGGCCATTTTCACCCGTGTTGTTGTAGAGTCAACAAGTGTTCTCCGTTTCAGCTGTATAATACAGGTCTTGCGTTTGGTAAGTACATGTACATGACTAACTAATTTTGCTGAGATGAAAATGCGAATGTCCTTAATGCTAAAATTTTGCTGCGGACCTCAGAGATGCAAATGATGCTATTACAATTCGTCGCTTGGTGGTGTGCGTTTGTTTAGTCAATCTGGTTTTTCTTTTCAACTCATATGGGGCACCTATAACCGTTTCATAATAGTAGCATAGTAATTATCATGCTTCCTGATTATCATTTGGCTTTTTTTTTACATTTTGTTTCATACTGTTGAAGGAATAAATCTATATTGGTTTATTTTCATGTATTTATAATTGTTTGGATTAACGCGAAATTGAAACTGTGATTTCCTAATTTTTATTAACGCCGGACATATTGTGGTGGCGGTCATCAAAAATCAATAGTTAGGGTTGTTCTAGATTTAATAAAAATGATCTACTTTTAGGTATTTGTCAATTATGCCACATTTTAAGATTCTCTAGAAACGAAAATTTTACATTGCGTTCTTTATAAGTGCCCTCAAAGTTGTATATTCCTTTATAAGCGGCCTTCTAATTTGATGTATCCACTTATTAATGAGAGTTCAATAAATACGTAAAAAAACAACCGTTGCGTTTTATTTATGATACCCTTTAAAAATTATAAGCACTATTAATAGCAATTCAAATACTACTTTAAAATAATATTTTAATTGGGGCAAAACGAATGTCTTATTAACGTTGCAAATACACGATTTTTAAACGTTTTCGAAAAGGGTTACAAATTTAAACGTATAATGATCGCTTTTTTAAAACCGGGATAAAACGTATATTTATACGTTACTTGTAACGTTAGAAACCGCGACATTTTTAAGTTGATTGTACGTAAAAAAGTAACGTAAAAATGAAAAGGTGTCAGGGATTAAATAACGTTTAACTAACGTATGATTGTTTACTGGGCAGACCATAAAAAAGCCTTAAGGCTGAACGGCAATAATTAGTGTAACTGAATCCTAACCCCCTCACTAAAAAAAAAATTCAGCACCCTGTTTCATTGATTTCCTTGCATCCGTCTGTTTGTGGTGTCAAAAACGTACGTTTCAAGCTATTGAAAAGCTGTTTATGACCTTCGTTGGTCTTCCTCTTCCCCATAACCGTCTGAAAATGCGACGGAACACGTCGCCGTGACCTACTTGGATCTCTGCGCTACCATAAAGCCGCTTCTAAATATCACCATTCAGGTGTTAACTATAATTCAAGCACTTTTTCCGGAGGGACGTCGAGACACTAACTGTACATTAAGTCCCGAGACGCGCCTAGGCCTAACGTACGCTCCACGGGCAGATCTATGCTGCACACAACTGAAATTAACATAATTAGTATAGCATAATTTCTTCTTCTACAGGTTTATATTATGCGCGGCCGTCTCTTAATGGGATATTCCGTATTCAGATTTATGGGTCTCCCGGCTTGTGTAAACATCTTACGCAGAGAAATACACTTTGGTGAGCAGTACTTGCTCTATTCCAAATGTCATTGGCGTACGTCAGGTGTGCAAAGTTTGAAAATCGTGTTTTCGTATTATTAGAGTAGATTACTGTACTCATAGTTGTTTGAAGGGCATTTAAAAAACTTGTTGTGTACCCCCCACCTATCAGTTCAATTTGTGGACAAATGTCAAACTCCACGATACACTGGAAGAAAAAGACAAATTTCCGGAAAGTATGTGTTATGAAGTATGCGTTATTTTTTGCGAGTCAGTTCAAGCCAATTCAAGGTTACAAAGGTGCCGACAGGTTGTGTCGCTTCTCTGTGATGGCTGTTCTTGGGCCAGAAGTCCCTCATGCCACACTCTGTCGAAGGCTTTCGATATGTCAAGTGCAACAACGCGGGGTTCGTCAAGATCTTCAATTGCTCTGTTCCACAAGTGGAGGACAGGTTTACCTTGGCAACTCTTGGCATTCTGTCGGGTGGCATCTCAAGTATGTCACACCGCAGATTGCCAAAGATCGTGGTGTGTTTCATGGCAGGGTGACAAAACCAATTGCCATGACGCTGCATTCCCCATACAGCTATGCAAATATGAAGAGGTGGGATATTTAGCAGTACCTCCAATGCTGCTGTTGGTGCACCCTTCATGGCACCTGCTATACCCATACATGCAAACTAGGTTGGATGGCTGAATACGCAGTTCTGAGGGATTCCTAATACAGGAGCTGGATTCTCCAAAATTTGGAAAATCTCGAATATGTGATTTTTTTTTATTTTCTAACGTTTGAAATTTATATTGTTTGAAGAATTTTGTAAATTTCTAAAATTTAGAAGACGTTAAGTTTCATGTACGACTATTTGTCCATTTGCTCAATGCTTAAAACGAGTAAATCAACTATATACCGTATGCAGAGATACACGTGGGTTATATTACAACCTTTTTAAATGATTTACTGTACCTAATTATATAAAAAAGAGTAGAATATCAAATTTAACGTTTCCCGAGATTTTTCAATGTTTGGACGTGGGCAAATTACCGATGCATATATGGTGCGAGCGTAATAGTTAACACGTATATATATCTAATCTCAGTTATAAGTTATGTGGTTGTTGTACATATTATAAATATGTAATGTCGGCAGCTAACTTCGTTAGAGCTTAATTTATTGGCCGAACACCATCAAATTGCCTCGTAAATAGGGTTTACCATTTAGGCAAATGAATGCAGTGCCACTACTCGAATCATTAACTATGCCTGATTCGAGGTGACACGATATAATGGTTAATGTAATTTCTTAAAGTTATTCTTTGTATTTTTATTCCATCGTATTCTACTAAACTTTACCAATGTTTAACATTTACTCTGAATTTGTGATGAGAAAGGTATAGGATAACTGGAATTGCGGTATAACTATTGGCGGAAGCAAAATATCCAACTTAAGATTTGCTCACGATACAACCCTTATTGCTGCTTCTCAGGAAGGACTAGTAGCTCTATTAGCACAGTGCAGCGTATGATCCTGGTATTAGCTACAACAAGACCAAGGTTATTATCGCAGATAGAGAGCACGCTAATCATCGAGCAATAAAGTCAGTAGGCCGTTGTGAATTAGTTCAAAGTTTCGTGTACATTGGTTCTTTGATCGACAATTCGAGTAGCTGTGAAAATGAGATTCGACGGCGCATTCAACAGACACGTGTGGCCATGACAAAGCTTACTAAAATATGGCCTGACCATAACATCACTAAAGCTACCAAAATGTCGCTGGTTCAGTCTTTTGTGTTCTCCATATTTTTGTATGTCTCGGAAACTTGCTCTGTTAAAAAGGCAGATCGAGCTCGCATAGATGCTTTTGAAATGTGGACGTGGAGGAGAATGCTGAGAGTTTCTTATACCGCCCATCGAACTAACGTTTCTATACTGAATGAGCTCGGTAACCCTAAGAGACTATCCTCCATTGTGTCGACGAGAATGCTTACATTCTTCGGACATGTGTACACAGAAGCGATAATACGGAGAAACTTGTAGTTCAGGGTCATGCCCCGAGTGGGCGGCGCCGTGGCCGTTTCCCTACACGCTGGGTGGATACGACGAAACAGTTGCTGGATATGAGTATCAAGAGCGCCACTGAATTGACAGTAAATAGCGAACGATGGTGAGCTACAGTTCTCAAAACTGTTGATAATATTCGCGTCGGCAATACTCTAGCTCCGACTTAATGCATTTTACGAGTTCACAACGTGTCTGTTAAGACAATTGTGACTATGATGATGATTCTACTAAACTTTATCAATTCTACAATATGTTGTACTACATCTGATATACAGGATGTAATTAAATTAGTGTTAAACATTTAAGGGGGTGATTTCTCATCGAAAAAGTATACGATCTTTCATATAAAGAAACTTCTTTGGAGCATCTCTTCTTAAGATACAGGCCCTTAAAGGGGGTACATAAAATGTGTTTAACAGTTTTTTTCACAAGTCTTTGATCTGATTGAAATCTTGTAATACTTCACCATTAATTATATATTGGCATCTTGTAAGAGAATGAGACCTTCTGAATGTTATTCTAAAACATTTTGAAGCATTTAGATAAAGCACATTAACATCACACCAATGCGAAAGGGGATCTAAGTCCTTCCGTAGTAAGTAATTTAGCATCACACAAGTTACACACAAAAAAATACTGTTGCGTTTCCAATTAATTGTTAGTATTTGGATGTTTTTCCATCGCGTTAAATATATTTGCAGTTGTTTCAAATCCATGTCATTGAAAGAATTCAATCCTTATATTCGAAGTAATCACAGGTACGCCAATAAATTCAAAATAATTTTATATTCATTCTAACGATATGTATAATCCTTCTAATACCAATATTGACATATAATGCAATCAAAACATCCTTTTGTTTTCGAAATTTACCCTATGTTCCATTTAAGCAAAGCATACAATCTATTCAATGTACAAAAATTACTACTGATAATTCATCTGATAAAAATTAATTTTGTTTCAATGGTCCTTGTGGTTCGCTGAACTATAGTCAGTATTCGGCGGGACTGATATCCCGATTCCATGAAGGTAAGAATAAAGAACAGGGGATGATCTCAGTCCTACTATCGCCGCGAATTCGTGAACATGGAGTTGTTCCGTTGTGTTGTTTCGGTATTAGCCGTGTTGTGTCATCTCGTGGTTATGCGTATTGCATCAGCAATTGTGTGATTTAAATGTGTCCAGTTATATATTAAATGAAGGACCTACTGAGAAATTGGGACTTAGAAGAGGTAACACCAACATTTGAATGTAGGTATTTAGATTAGTCAGACAGTTATATTTCAGGTAATAATGCAACAACTGGTGCAGGCTTATGTCTAATTCTTATATCACGCTCCTTATCAGTTCACACAAAATCACACCATTAAACATCCAAACGAATCAATCAGCTGTCCTCGCAATAAAATATGTTGGTCCAAGGAAAAGAAAGCAGTTTAGAATCAATTACCAAACACAGATTCGATTCAACGACAGGCTGCGATTGAATCATTCATTGGAATCCCATGACATCTTGTAGTTGAATCGACAATACGATATAATTCGCTACCAACTATACACTTCCCATTGGAGAAAACGTCGCTGTATTTGAGGAATGCTGAGTGTAACGTCCCATTGAATCCAAGCGTAAGTATTTGACAAAACGACAGATTTTTCTGTGTGCATAGTCACATCATCAGCATCAAAATTTCACAATCCACTGCACTAGCTAGATCGTTAATAAATATACTAAACAAAAAAGGGCCTAAATGAGAACCCTGTGGTACTCCGGAAGTGACATAATATTACGAGTTGTACATCTATCATATTTGACTATCTGAGATCTATCAGATAAGCAATTATTATCAATTATTTTCGTAAATATCATAAATCGCCCAAAAAGCATATTATCAGAGATTTTCACTATCACAATACTCCTCTCACCTATCGGTGTGGGATGTAAAAATAATTTTTGATTTGCCTGAGAATCTGAGGCATTTCTGTCAAATCGATCAAAGCTCAAAATGGATCGGTGCCATAGAAAAGACCAATCTCGTGGCATCTACTTCCTATTCTAAGGTTTTTTTTCCAGGAGCCGTCCGACCTTACTGTCCCCGTCAATACTTAAACCTTAAGGCCTATTGTATTATTGCTCCTCTCATTTACAGTATCCATTCCAGCAATCTGCATCCCTGCATAAGTTTTTGCAGTTTATCTACTGGTCCTGGTGCATGGCTGTACTCCATTAGTTCTAGCATGGTCTTCCCAAAGAGCTGTTGTCTCTTGTGATCTAGCGCTTCGCACTCACAGAGCACATGTAGGGCTGATTCAGTTCCTCTTCCACACAATCTGCAGTTGAGGTCTCCATTGTAGAGTCCCATTTTATTCAGATGTTCCTTCAGGTCACAATGTCCTGCGAGGAAACCCGTCGTTATTCGGAGTTGATTCCTACTCAAAGAGAGCAGTGCTTCAGCTGTTTTCTTGCATGGAGCTTTACTGAATGTTTTTCCATAAATACATCCTGGCAACAAGTTCCACTGCTCCTTGTGCTGATGTTTCATCCATTCTCCGACCTGATGTCTGATTGTGCTTTTAGGCACCCCCAGGGTGGGTTCTGCTCCAACGTATAGAGCAGACGAGCCTAGTCTTGCTAGCTCGTCCGCCCTTTCATTGTCCTATTCTAGGGGTGGTCTAATTGATAATTACGCTGATAACATAGGTTATTCATTCGGTACCGTTGCTCTGTAAATTTTGCCATACCGGAGTCTAAACGAGTAAAGTCTGTACGCATACGTATATGATATTAACCTCGTTTTAGCGAGATGATTTATTGCGATGTCGTCCGCTCATAAACATGCTGCATTCACGATCTACCGATCATTATACCTAAGTAGACACAAGTGTACATGCCTCGAATGCGAACTTATCAAGAACGTATGACAAACCAAGCCAGACAGTCTATTATTATATCTCGGGACACCCACGATACATACGTATATGTATACATAGGTAAAGTAGAGCCCAGAGATATACCATTTGTGTACGTTTTGCTCTATATAAAAACTACATACCATCTCTTAGTACAGTTCATCATTTGGAATAGATAAAATTTTGATAATATTCGATGGTTACCATTATTTTACTTTCGTACTCGTAACCAATTCATGGAATGTGCTTTTAACCAATTTTCTAACAAAACGTAACCTTTTAGAATGGTGAAAATGAAACACTAAGTTGTATTTGAACGTAAATCCTGTCGGATGACGTTCACGATGTATATTTTGACTGAACTATGATAAAACCGACACATTCCAGGATTATTAGCGACTCAATCGATGAAGAGGACCGGACTTAGTCAAATTGTTTAGGCAGGTATTACTACCGTTATTGATAGCAACGCCAATCTGCTTTTACTTTTGTGCGTTACTTTTCTGTTTGAATCGGACGTTTTTTTCGGAAGTGTGACAGCTAGAGTATGTTTCGGCCTTGGGAAGATAATGGGATTTCACAGCGATGTGAATTACTCTGCAGCAGTGAAGCTACGTCGGCGGTTTGTCATTACGGTGGTGAAAGTAGTGACTATAGTACGGACACTGATAATGAATTTGAACAGAGGGAGGTGGAGGTAGACCAATATTAAAACCTCACAAAAGGTCACATCTTAGCGCAGATGCAAAACAAATAGTACTAAATGATAATGAACTAACGAAGGATCCGGAGAATGAAAATAAGGGGAGTATGCTCAAAAAGACGTCAATTCTGACACACGTTCCATATCCAACAGTATGTGAAATTTTGAGAAAGGGGCCACAAAAGAGGAAGCGTAGGTTTGATGCTGGTGTTTCAAAAGAACTAGATCCCACGATCACAAAATTATTGAGGAATATTGTGTACGAAAAGTACAAAATTAATGAACTACCCACAATCGAATCCGTTCAAAGACAATTGGCTAGAATGGGGTAACAGTATCCAAGAAGTACGTTGCAGCGATGGATTAGGAAGATTGGGTTTAGGTACAGAACTCTGAACAAACGAATGGCTATAACGGGAAGTGCAAGGATTGTGGGATGGCGGCACGATTACTTGCATAACATAGAGCAATACCGGAACGAGGGGAGGTCAGTGTACTACCTTGACGAGACCTGGTATGGTACCCATGATACCGCTAAAAAGGGATGGACCGACGGTACAAAGAAGTGTTAGCTAAAAGGCGTTCCAACAAATAAAGGATCCCGTATAGTTATCTTACACTGCGGAAAGAAAATTGGAGACTGCAATATAGACTACCACAAAGATATGGACTCTGGAATATTTGAGCAATGGTTTGAGTATACCCTTATTCCCATTTTAAAGCCATTTAGCGTCATCGTAATGGACAACGCAAGCTATCACTCCAGACAAAGGTACAAAATTCCGAATTCAACGTTATCGAAGGCGGAAATACAAGATTTTCTCATAAAGCAGGATTTGTACTTTGAAGAAACTTACAAAAAAAACTGAATTATTGGAAGTCCTCCACACTGAACAGTTTGAGAAACAATATGTCATAGAAAGCATAGCTAAAAAGTATGGTCATGATGTCTTAAGGTTGCCTCCCTATTTTTGCATTTTCAGTGCTATAGACTTAATTTGGGGACAACTAAAACAACGAATCGAACGTTAAAATTGAGTGTAGAAAGGAATCATTTACCATATGGTTTATATCGTTATATTAAAATGTCTCTAGCATATATTTATCAACAGATAATAAAGTTTCAAACATCTTGTTCAACCAACTGATGAGCACTTTATTGGATGGAATGAACACTTTCGTTGTTGTCCACTCCAACGAATTCGAATGCCCAGTCCGACCCCGTTCCCTTTCTCTGTCGGCACTTTTTGCGGAGATCCTCACTTTGTAAACAAATGGTATATCTATGGGCTTTACTATAAGTACATTATTTTCCAAGTCGCCCTTTTTGAGATCTGTGTATGGTGTCATGGGTACGGTACCTTTTAGACCAGTGCTTTTCTATATTCTTGTATACGCTATCCAACCATTTATAAATGATGGAGTTAAGTGGACTACCTCAGTATTTCCTATGTATTGATATACTTTCGAATTATAGACAAAATAGACTGCAAGGTCCTTAATGTGTTCAAAAATAAAGTTAAGATTTTTTCACATATAAAAAGTACCCTTGTATAGTGCGGCACATCTACAGAACATTTGTGTACCAAATGATATGTTTCGTAAAAATGCCATGGGGAACCAACGATAACATAGCACGTCGAAAAAACTGCAACAAAATACTAAAAACAGTCCTTATGATATTATAGGTTCTTTCCAACAAGCCAGAATGCCGTACAATGTGTCGTCACGGACATGCGCAGAACGCGAAATGCGTTCCAACACGTTTTGTGACCGTTCATGAAACGGTCCATAAAGCGTTCCAACAGATTTCGTTACCGTTCATGGGACGGTTTCTGTACGGTCAAATCGGTACTTGGTCCAGAGTAAGGACTGTGAGGACTGACATGCGCAGTAGAAAGTAAATCGCCCGCTTGGAGCACAGTTTCATTTTGTCATTTCTTTGCGCCTTCTGTTTTCTTGCTTCCTTGAGTCTTGAGTGTTGAGATTGAGTGTGACTTGATTTTGCTTCTTTTTTTTTGCTGCTGCTTGTTGTTTGGCTGGCTCGTTTGTTGGCCGAAACTTCAACAAAGCCAAAAATGGAAATGGAATCAAACAATACTGTTATACATGGTATGTTATGATAAATTCGGTCATTTTTATGGAAAACATAACCCAGATTTTTTGTTTATAGAGCTACAGGAATATCTGGTTGTGAGTGGTAACCATTATTCATGGCTAAAATTACCCAAATAATCCTCACTTTTCGGTTGTGGTTGATAGACTAACACCAAGTCATCGTCAGAAAACTCAGGGCCCGATCAATTTTAATAAAGCTCTTGGCGTCTTGGCTTTTAACGGTGGCTTTTGAAATGAAATCGAGGTTCGTTTTTTTTGATAGCTGTCAGAACTGACACGATTCCAGTGAAATAAGGGAAAAAACCGTTCCAACAGATTTTCCTGTTTATACGGTCACGAAATCATCCACAATCAACGCATGCGCACCATAAACGATCCGAACAGTTTCGTGACGGTTCAATGGATGGTACAAAATATGCTGTTGGAAAGAATCTTTTATTTGCTCTGATAAAATTAGGAGAACAGAGGGTTCAGAAAAACGCCAATATTTTTTACTACCATGACAGAAGATGAAAAGGTGTATTTATTATTTCTGCAAACCCTACCACTACCAACCATCAAGACATCAAGGAACAGCTATAAAAAACATTCAAACTTTGTTTCTAAATATTTTGTAGAGCCTTATTCATTTTTTATCTAAATGAAAGTTTACACATGCATGGCTTTAGTGGCGTCAGTGGTCGAGCCAGTTGTACTTATCTGCCAGTAAAGGTTTACACTTTAAGTGAAAAAATAGGAACATTTGGCTCGCCACTTACATTTTATTATAGTCCATAGTATGTCGACTGAACACATAACGGAAATACTACTAAACGTAAAGGTCGTGTTTGGGTTAACCCACGGATTAGTCCTCGACCTACTTTGAGTGCGTCTGATACATAACTTCTACCAGAACACTCAGCAAAAGACCTTGCACATAGAACCATCTTAGAACGACAAAATAACATTTTCATATGCTTTTAAATTGTGCGAAAATTGAATGGTTTGAGAAAGCGTCCCTATTTCAGCCGCTTCGTCAGACAACTAATTTGCTCAAATTCCTGTGTGACTAGATACCCAAAGTAAAATAACTTTTTTATCAGCTCGCCTTAAGTCTACTATGGTCTGGAGGTACATTCAAACAAGTACAAAAAACTCAGGCAACAACACTTACAAAGAAGTCTCACGATGGCTTACCAACCGTGGAAATGGAGGGTCACCCCATAGTCGAATCACCTTCCGTCAAGCTTTTGGGAATCAACATCAACAATAACATGTCCTGGCACGACCACGTCGTCAGTATTGCTAAAACGGTGTCCCAGAAGCTTTTAGTTTTGTTCCGCTGTTGGAAGTTGTATACACCAGAGCAACAGACCATCGCTGGAATATTGCTCCCTTGTGTGGGGATGCGCTCCGAAGCACACTCTAAAGCTTCTGGACACTATTCTGGAAAAGAGCGATTAGACTAATCGATACGCCTAACCTCACAAAGGACCTCCACAGCCTGGAACATCGAAGGAAGGTGGCTGACCTATCCCTGTTTTACAGATTCTATCACGGAAGATGTTCGAGTGAGCTCTCTCAGATAATAACACCACAGGCCGTCCGAACCAGGACTACTAGAGAAGCTCTGCGAGCTCATCCTTACCAGGTCGAGGTCCTTACTCCCCGAACCAGTCTTCTCCAGCATTTCTTCTTTTGGAGAACTTCGACGCTGTGGAATCTGCTGCCGAGGAGTTTGTTTCCCGACGGCTACAACCTGCAGCGTTTCAAATCTAACGTGAACCGATACTTATCCTCTCGCAGCGCTTCTACAGCGCCATAGGCTTTCAGCCTTTGCGGGAGGCCGATCATAAAAAAAGTGGGTCTGGCGAATACCTGTTACTGAGTGCTCTTAACGCAGACAGAGAGTCAGTTACAATAACTCTGATTCTATTGACTGCCAGTTAATTTTTGTTTGTACTTTTGAAACAAATAAGTAGGATACGCTTCATCCACAGCGATTTGATGTACTAAAGTATAAAGGTCTATGTCCATCGATTTTAAATCACAAAGATTCCAAACATAATTATGTCTACCCGACCTTTTGGGGAAATTTGTTCTCTGTCTACTACTGCTCTGCATGTAACCTGGACTGTTCTCAGTACTGATGTTATTTTACTTCCGAAACAACCGCTACGCATGCTGTTGCCGGTCGATTAAGCTCCATAAACATGTTTTGTGTATCTTTCCGGGAAAATTTCGGTACGTTGCGAGGTCATGTTTGCTCAGTTATTAAAACCGGCAGGCTAAATGTACGGGGGAAGCGAAGCATGGCCAAACCTCTCCCCCTCGGTTCCCCCAAGGGGGTGAACGATGTTTACGTTGGTAATTGCCGGAAACAACGTGCAAAGTTTGCACGATCGATCTGTGTAATTAGGCAATTAATTAACACGGATAAGGTGTCCGTTATGTGTATGTAAAAAGTGAGAAGCTAGAGGTTCAATGAGTAAACTTTTTTGGGAAAAACATGTTGATGCTTTTATACATTCTGTCATGGATAAACCTTGTTACACTGCCGTTTAAAAAACATATTCAGTCCATCGCAGCTAAAGTAAACAGCAGGAATAACATCATGCAAAAATGATGTGGAACCTCTTGGGACACCTTCGTTTCTACGCTACGTACTTCGGCCCTGAGCCTCTGTTTCGCTGCGGCTGAATTTGCTCGTTATTGTGCCTAAACAGCCCATGTACTAAACTCTCTGCTCTGCTCTCTGTAATCAGTAAACTGATGGAGAAATGCGTTAACCAAGAGCTCTTTAAATACCTAGAGCTCCCATCACCTAACCAACGACAGATAATATGGACTCCGACACCAAAGATCAACTGGAGATCTCCTGGCTTACGTCACACATGTGTGGATCAAACTCGTCCAGTCATTTGGCGAGGCTCACGTCGTTGCTCTCGATATTTCAAAGGCATCTGATCAACTGTGGCATGCAGCTCTCCTAAACAAGCTCCCGTCTTATGGGCTCCCTGTTAAGATTTGCCGTTGGCTCGCAGACTTCCCCTCAGGCCTCCGGTCGGAAAATCTCTGTTGTAGCCGAAGGATTTTCCTCTTCTTTCCATAGCATCAATGCCGGGGTTCCGCAGGGACCGGTATTGGCACCGACATTGTTTCTGCCTCACATTAATGATCTACTCTCTAGCACTACAAACCCAATCCACAGGTTTGCGGATGACAGTACGCGGCATGTAGGCATCATGAGCAATAGACCAATCCCTGTGGTTGAGCTGGAACGCAGAAGACTGGCAGTGGCAGCTTCACTTTCAAAGGATCTCGAAACGCTAAAAATTACATAATTATTTTTCTTTAACAATTTTTTTTATCCTGATGAGAAACGAAATTTGAAGATGTTTACTATCAGTAAACATCTTCAAATCATCTATAGTTAATATAAAAAACCCAATTTTATATAAACTGAAGAGAAATGACTTCTTAAAACCTTTCCAGGACATAACAGATGATCGAGTAGAGTTTTTAGAGAAATTTTTAATTTGGCTTGATAAATGGAAAGCTTTGGGATACCCTGACTCTTCTTTATCTGCTGATACACACAATGCACTGCATCATTCAACAACTGCCATTATTATGTTGATTAAACACTGTGTATCAAAAACTCCATACAAATATTTCCTTACAGGAAAATTTCAAACTGACAATTTAGAATCTCGTTTTGAATGTTACAAACAGTTATCTGGTGGCAATTATTATGTAAGCTTAAGGCAAATTTATGAATCTGAAAAAAAGATTAGAATCAAGGGTGTCTTCGACTTACATTCTGCTCAATATGGACAATTTAATGTCTCCAATTTAGCAAAATTACACATCATGGAGAAATAAGTATTGACAGTTTTAGAGATATTTTAGCCAATAATTTAATGAATCAACCTCAACAAATTTCAGATTCAGCAATTCAGTATATAGCAGGTTACGTTAGTTTTAAAGTTTCAGCCAAACTGCAATGTACAGCATGTATAAATGTTCTTGTCAATACAATACATATGCCCAAACATTAAGTTTCATGTACAAGAATAAGACTTAAATTTAAGTATTTTGTGTATTATACACTTATTTGTTATATAGGTATATCTACATGAATTTTACAGTTATAGTTTGATGAATAAAGCTTGAATATTGCAAGATGCAAAAAACAAAAAAAAAAGTTAGTTTACAGTCTACATGATTCGCTATCGAATGAGACTTATTTTGTGTTTGTATAGAACCTCTATATAGGTAGCTATGGCTAAATTAGTACAACACTTGTGCATCAATTAAACAAAAAGCAAAATGGCTGTCATTTTATTATGGTGGGAGAAAAACAAATTTTGAGGGGTGATTTGTCGATAAAAATTATCGTATTTTATCCCCCTAAAGGCTCCGACACTGATGACCGTACACATTGTATAATTATGATCTTTCGATTTATTACTATTTTTTTAAACCTCAATTCTTCTGTATCCTTTTAAGAATTACGTATCACTGTGACCTTTACCGAAAATTTTATGAAATAAAAAATTAACGAATAAAATCATGATCCTCAGTGTCTAGTTCAGTTGAATACCAGGCTCATAAACAGACGCTATGAGCGTAGCGTTAATCTAGCAGGACCTTTAGACGGGGGACATCGCAGAGAGATCGTACGGCGACATGTTATCGTTTATGATTAATCGTGTCCAAGATCTGTTGCGCCACAAACTCCTCTTGTACCGGGTTCGCCGTATATGGAGACGACAATGTTACGCTGGACCACATTTTTATCCGGGCGCCCTAGCTGATACTTAATGACTCTCCGACCTGATAGAAGAATGCAAGGAAATGGATGGAGCGTTTCACAGTATCCAGTATAAAATGGAAACTGAAGATATTTTTAATTCTCTCACACAAATATAGTAGGAATGAATGATTGAATGTATAAGGACCAGAGGCTATCCAGCACAGAATGTGACTGGTGCATAGGCCACACGATGGGCCCTTTTGCGCCTCTATCCGCGCTAGTTCCTAAGACCTGCCTTTTGGCAAAGGCAAGTATATTCTTAGGTCCTATCCGTTTTATCTGTATTGGTTCACAGCGACACAAGATGTGTGCCGAGGATTCTTCCTCTTCACCACACCACGTGCACGTTGGGTCATTGACCACCCTCATCACGAACAAGTGACGCCTGAAGGTGTTGTGACCCGTTAACAGGCCTACTAGCAATCTCAAGTTACCCCTATCCAGAGAGAGACAAAATCGTCCTATTCTCTCTGCAGGCCCTGCTAATAGTTCCCGAGCCTGACGGAGATGACCAGAGATGTTGTTCCATCTCAGAGAGTGTTGATTCTGGATCCACTCTCCAGTTGTTTTCCTAATCAAGTTTGCAGATAGTCCTAAGGCTAGTTCTGGGCTCACAAAATTGTTGCCGGATCCCATCCTAGCCAGCTGATCCGCCATGTCGTTACCCTTTACCCCAGCGTGCCCAGGTACCCACATCAGTGATACCTTGTGTTTAGCTGAGATGTCGTCAAGAGCCCTCCTGCACTCCAGGACCAGTCCCGACGTTATTTTCCAAGCACTCAGTGCTTTGATGGCTGCCTGACTGTCAGAGCAGATAGTAATCCGCCTCCTGGACCCGTCAATTTCAATGTCAATATAGTGGGACTGGCGTTATAACCGCTTTAAAAGTCCAATTTTATAACCAATAGAAACAGCCAGCATTGAATTAAACTATAGGCTTTAGTGCTTCCTTTGGGGAAATTCAAGAAAGTGATTTCCACCTTAGGGCGTAGACACAGTGGAGCGGTTTCCTGCTTGCAGGTCCCCGAAGCAGGCAGACTGCTTTCACTGTGTGTACGAAAGCAGGAAACCCGCGCCGATCGGCGCTGAAAGTCGCTTATAATTGCATATACTAATTTTATTTCAAGGTTCCCCGCTTTGTCTGCTTCTACCTGCGAGCGGATCGGCGCTGGACAAAGCAGGCTATCCGCTTTTACTGTGCATGCATACTTACCCAAAGTGAATAAACCCCTAGTGTTAAAGCAATAAGAAAGGTAATGCAGTGTGTCACTATATCACCATATGTAATTGAAGGGCTCAATGTAAAAAATGCCCAAGTCTAATTTTTTTGTTTTTGAGAAGAACGCTTTTAAAGTTTATATTTCTCTCTGGAAATGTTACCTTTTTGAATAATGATTTGACTTGTTATAATCTTGTATTTTATTACTTTTAGAATGAGCGACTTTAAGTAAAAGCAAGTTTAGTGGTCTACTTTCCAAGATTTTTGTATTTTTCAAAAATGGCACTATTTTATTTGGATTTCTAAAGTATTCTATATAATATACGAGAATGAAAAATATTTTACATATACAAAAAATATTCATAAATTTCAGTGTCAGAGTCTATTGCTTCATAAAAAATTTCATTTTCAGAGCCACATCTCAGATGTATTGTTATCTGTAGGTCAGATATGTGATATCTATGAGAGAGAAATATGGTAAAATTGATAGTTTTGCTTTATATTATAACATTTTCAGATTATTCCAGCGTCAAGTAGGATTTTCCTATACAAACCATATTATCGACCTTATTGAAAAAACCCACTTACCTTCGTTTCTTGTACCATTCCTCCACAATTTTCCAACTATAAATGATTAGTCAAATTGAGTATAATAATAAATCACTACTAGGAGCACGCTTCTATCAGTAAATGAACAAAAACGAGTGGTAAACCACAAACTATGCATAAATGATAGGCTACTGAACTAAGGCTATTTTTGCGTTGAAGTGGGCATTCATAGTGACCCACACACTGTGTTCTTAGGCCCAGCTTCCATTGAATATATTTTATCTAACATTTGGCTTGTTGCGTTGAACTGAGAACTATTTTAAAAAACTCATATGCTCACATAATCAATTAGGTATATAGTCTATATCCATCATCATAGTCACAATGTCTCAACAGACATGTTGTGAACTCATGAAATGCATTAAGTCAGAACTAGAGTATTGCCGACACGAATATTATCAATACTTTTGAGCACTGTAGCTCGCCATTGTTCCCGATTCACTGTCAGTTTAGTGGCGCTTTTGAAACTCATATCCAGCAACTGTTTCGTCGTATCCACCCAGCGTGTAGGGAGACGGCTACGGCGCCGCCCACTCGGGGCATGACCCTGAAATACAAGTTTCTCCATATTATCGCTTCTGTGAATATGTCCGAAGAATGTAAGCATTCTCGTCGACACAATGGAGGATAGTCTCTTTGGATTACCGAGCACATCCAGTACGGAAACGTTAGTTCGATGGGCGGTATAAAGAATTCTCAGCATTCTCCTCCATGTCCACATTTCAAAAGCATCTATGCGAGCTCGGTCTGCCTTTTTAACAGTCCAAGTTTTCGAGGCATACAAAAATATGGCGAACACGACTGAACCAGCGACATTTTTGTAGCTTTAGTGATGTTATGGTCACGCCATATTTTAGTAAGCTTTGTCATGGCCACACGTGCCTGTTGGATGCGCCGTCGAATCTCATTTTCACAGCTACCCGAGTTGTCGATCAATGAACCGAGGTATACAAAACCTTGAACTACTTCACAACGGCCTATTGACTTTATTTCTCGATGATTATCATGCTGTCTATCTACGATCATAACCTTGGTCTTATTAAAGTTAATATCAAGACCATATGCTGCACTATGTTGTTCTAAGATGGTTAATAGAGCTACTAGTTCTTCCTGAGAAGTTGCAATAAGGGTTGTATCGTCAGCAAATCTTAAGCTGGATATTTTGCTTCCGCCAATAGTTACACCGCCATTCCATTTGTCTAATACCTGTCTCATCACAAATTCCGAGTAAATGTTAAACAACATCGGAGATAATACACATCCCTGACGAACTCCTTTTCTGGTTGCAGTTTGACTAGACAGGTAACCATCAATTCTTACACGAGCCGAATTAGACTCGTATGAGAAACACTAGGTGATAAGGAACTCCCATAGAGATGAGGATTTCCCACAGTTTAGGCCATTTTACGTTATCAAACGCCTTAGAATAGTCCACAAAGCAGATAAAAACTGGAAAATAATGCTCTCTGGCTTTTTTAATAATTTGTCTTAGGTTTAAGATCTGCTCACGCGTACCGCGTCCTTTCACGAAACCTGCCTGCGCCTGAGAAATTTTCCAGCCAATAAAACCCTCCAAACGAGATTGTAAAATATATAGTAGAACCTATAGTCTATATCCACCTGCTTCGAATATCAAAAATATAAAAACAAAAATCCAAAATAACATCATGAGTCGATCAGTCATTGCAAACATATAATCTGAATATATTCATCGACATTCTGTCTGAAACAATACCTGGTTATACCTACGTGCACCAAAAGAGGTCGCTCTGTATCGGCAGACATTGAATTCTGCGAAAAAGCAACAAGAAAAAAGCCGTACACCACCTCTACAATTCAAATTGGTGACTTACATTAGAATAATTATAGGTTGCTTCAGCTGAATGCTGAACGCAGGCCATTTCTCTCTTAGCGCAAAAATAGCAGGCCGTGGGCTTCATATAAATCTATAAATACGCAAGATCGTGTAGGCCGCGATTATTTCGGTATAATTGACAGGTGTACATTGTTTCCTAATGGCCACTTTGAATTTGATATTTTTGTGGCGTACGCAAAATGACGAGGGTCGTGTCTAGGGTAAATACACTGGCTAAACTGGATGCATTTACAATGGTTCATTATAAATGAAGAAAGATACCATCAAGATCCATCGCTTCTGCTACTAAAGAAAAAGCAGACATCTTAGGGAAGCTTTTCGCAGCCAATTCTACTGTAGACTTTCAAGGAAGTACTCCGACCACCACCATAAGCGTGAACTCGAGAATGGCAGAGGTCAAACTTCAACATCGAGATGTAAAAAGCATTCTCCAAAAACTAAACTAAGTAAGGCAAAAAAACTGATCCCACCAATTATAGACCTGTGGATCTTCTCAGCATCATGTCTAAGGTTATGGAGACTGTCATTAACAGACAGATCCTGAAATACCTTGACAACAATAACATCATAAATAATCGCCAGTATGGCTTGCGTAAGCACAGGTCTACAGGTGACCTCCTTGCCTACGTCACTCACTTGTGGAACAGAGCAATAGACAATCATGGCGAATCCCCCGTTGTTGCACTTGACATATCGAAAGCTTTCGACAGAGTGTGGCATGACGGACTACTGGTCAAGCTTGCTGCGTATGGACTACCTCCTGGTCTGCGCCAGTGGCTGAATAGCTTTTTGAAAGACCGATCTCTGTTCGTTGTAGTCGAGGGCTGTTCATCAGACGTATTTTCAATAAACGCCGGTGTTCCTCAGGGATCTGTCCTATCCCCTACACTGTTTCTGCTGTACATCAACGAGCTGCTGGAAATAACATCCAATCCAATCTACAGCTTCGCAGATGACAGTACATTAGTGTCGTGCATGGAACCAGGCAAGCCACTATCATCCCAGGAGACGGTACGTCGGCGACAGCAGCATGCCTCACAGATCAACGTAGATATCAAAACAATTGTCGAGTGGGGATTAGCAAATAAAGTACAGTTCAACGTACATAAAACTCAGGCAACAACACTTACAAAGAAGTCTCACGATGGCTTACCAACCATGGAAATGGAGGGTCACCCCATAGTCGAATCACCTTCCGTCAAGCTTTTGGGAATCAACATCAACAATAACATGTCCTGGCACGACCACGTCGTTAGTATTGCTAAAACGGCATCCCAGAAGCTTGGAGTTTTGTTCCGCTGTAGGAAGTTGTATACACCAGAGCAACTGCTGCTGCTCTACAAGGCACAGATCCGACCATCGCTGGAGTATTGCTCCCATGTGTGGGGATGCGCTCCGAAGTACTCTCTAAAGCTTCTGGACACTATCCAGAAAAGAGCGATTAGACTAATCGATACGCCTAACCTCACAAAGGACCTCCACAGCCTGGAACATCGAAGGAGGGTGGCTGACCTATCCCTGTTTTACAGATTCTATCACGGAAGATGTTCGAGTGAGCTCTCTCAGACAATAACACCGTCCGAACCAGGAACACTAGAGAAGCTCTGCGAGCTCATCCTTACCAGGTCGAGGTCCTTACTCCCCGAACCAGTCTCCTCCAGCATTCCTTCTTCTGGAGAACTTCGACGCTGTGGAATCAGCTGCCGGGGAATTTGTTTCCCGACGGCTACAACCTGCAGCGTTTCAAATCTAATGTGAACCGATACTTATCCTCTCGCAGCGCTTCTACAGCGCCATAGGCTTTCAGGCTTTGCGGGAGGCCGACCATAAAAAAAAGATACCACCATGCCCAAGTAAGTAGCAGGTCATGTTATGGTATTTGCTTTTGGGGTAGGAGTTTTGGTGCCCAGAAGGTGTTCCTGTCTCAGAAGCTGATATTAAGATGCCCTTAGGCTTGGCTAGAAGGCAGTCATGTAAAGATATTGTAATGTACTGAGTGTAATGAGTTCTTTTGTTTTGTAATTTGGGTTATTGGTGGTCGGCGCGTCAACATCGCATTTCCCTGAAGCCGAGGGACAGCGCTGTTGACTGTCGAGTCAGTTGGGTTTTTCGTCTTGTAATGGTTCGGATGTAGTATCTAAATAAATGTATTTACCGGAAAATACCAACCTTGTGTTTTTGTGTGTCACCGAAAGGCTGATATTCTACATTGGCGACGAGGATGGGATGCACGATTACGGAGTCTCGCGGCTTCATGTGAGTTTGAAACAAACATTTTATCCGTTGTTCTCCGTGATCTGTTCATCATTGGCTACAACAAGGGAGCCGTACAAGACAAGCTGTTGGAGGAGAAGAAGGATGCAAAATTCGATGACGTCATTACGGTGGCGGCGTCTAAATGTGCAGTACTGCAAGAAGGTAACTTCCCGGGAATGTCAGTGAAGTCCGAGCCAGAAATAATGTTTTCACGTAGCCACACAGGTAATACACAATTTAATCAGAGGGGAGGGGGCCATCGGTATGCAGATAACGCGCCGAAAAGGAACCAGCCGCCTGAAAAAGCCAATATACAAACAGCAGGGTTTTCTCGGGCGGTCACAGCGCGAAATCAACATTGTACAGTTTGTGGTAGAAGAAATCATGATGCCAAATTTTGCTCGTATAGAGAGTGCTACTGCCATGTATGTTCGATCAAAGGTCATCTAGCGCCTATGTGTCCGTCCAAAAATAAACAGCAGCAGAACGTAAACAAGCAAATTTCTACTGCTGGTACTAGTGGTTCGCAGCTGTTTTTGGAGGTGCAGGATAATCCAGAAAATATAAACTTTTTAGAACAGAACGAGTATACTTTGTATAATTTAGAGTGTTCTGTTAGTCCTATACTTTTGGATATAAACTTAGATGATAGACGTTTCACTTTTGCGTTAGATACAGGTTCGAGCTATAGTGTAATTTCTGAGAACTTTTATTTGGAACATTTCTCATACAAACGTTTATTTCCCACTGATAAATTGTTCAATCTATACAATGGAGATCAAATTACACCTGTAGGATACATAAAATGTTCAGTTAACTTTAACAATCTGGATGCTGAACTGTTTGTATATGTAATTCAAAATGCAACGGGCCCGCCGTTATTAGGCCGTGATTTTTATAATGTCTTCAAATTAAATATCTCATTTTTGAACTACTTGTCGTTTCCTGATGATATTAATGGTTTGATCAATAGATATAAAGATGTGTTTTCTCCTGGTCTAGGTACTTTCACTAAGGGGTGTATTTCGGTAAAGTTAAAGTCTGAAAACGTGACCCCAAAGTTTTTTAGAGCTCGACCTTTACCTTTCGCTATTAAAAAGAAAGTAGATATTGAACTAGATCGTTTAGAAAAGTTGGGGGTTATTACACCAGTAGACTACAGTGTCTGGGGTACTCCCATCGTACCGGTGTTGAAAAATGACGGTTCAGTGCGTTTGTGCGGGGATTTCAAGGTAACCGTTAACCCTTATATAGAAGTTGATCAGTATCCATTACCCCGCATAAACGAATTGTTTGTTAAATTGCAAGGAGGTGTTCACTTCACAAAATTAGACCTCTCCAGTGCTTACCAGCAGATATGTTTAGATGATGCTTCGAAAGAGTTAATGACCATATCAACACATAAGGGCTTGTATCATTATAACAGAGCACCGTACGGTATTGCTAGCATCCCCGCCAAATTTCAAAAAATTATGGATTCCTTACTGCAAGGCTTGGAGGGTGTCATTGTATTCTTGGACGATATTTTGATTACCGGCAAGGACCGAAAAGAGCATATACACCGTCTAAATACGGTGCTACAAATATTAGAAGATGCAGGTTTAAAAATAGCTTTAAAAAAATGCAGGTTCTTTCAGAAAAGTATTTCTTATTTAGGTTATACCATCGACAAATTAGGATTACACACATCTATGGACAAAATAAAAAGTATTCAAGAGGCCCCGCTACCGCAAAATGTCACCCAACTAAAAAGTTTTTTGGGGCTCATTAATTACTATGGCTCTTTTATTCCCAATCTGGCAACAGTGTTACATCCACTCCATAATCTCTTGAAAAATAACGTTGAATGGAAATGGTCCCAGGAATGTGATAATTCGTTTTTGAAAATAAAACAGTTGCTAACCTCAGCACCGGTTTTAGTTCACTATGACCCAAGCCTGCCGGTGCAATTGAGCGTCGATGCAAGTGATTATGGAATAGGTGGGGTCATTTCTCATATTTATTCCGATGGATCGGAAAAACCTATAGCGTATGCATCTCGCACCTTGTCAGATAGCGAAAAAAAATACAGCCAAATCGAAAAAGAAGGTTTAAGTATTATTTTTTCCCTTTGTAAATTCAATCAATATTTATATGGTCGTAAATTCACATTGATTACCGACCACAAATCATTAACATCTATTTTTCACCCAGAAAAATCTATTCCACAGTTTTCTGCCAACAGGTTGAGGCGTTGGGCTGTTATTTTGTCAAATTATCAATATGACATAAAATTTGTGAAGTCAGAAAATAATTGCGCGGATTGTCTTTCTCGCTTACCCCTGCAAGCGACAGAGGGGGATTGGGAAAATGTAGATGTTAATTTTATGAACTACTTCTCCGAAAATGAAGATTTTCCTATAAATTTCCAATCAGTCCAGAAAGCCACCTTAAACGATGGTGATTTGAGTGAAATTAAAAAGTACTTGTTATCAGGCTGGCCAAAAAAAGTTCCAGATAAACACAAATCATTCTATAGACTTAGAAACGAGTTAAGCATTGATTCTGATTGTTTATTATGGAATAATAGAATAATAATTCCCACAATTTTACAACAAAATATATTAAAAGATTTACACTTATCACATATGGGTATTGTTAAAATGAAAAGCCTGGCGCGATCGTATTTCTGGTGGCCTGGTATGGATAGGGAGATCGAAAAACTGGCGGGAAACTGTGAAACATGTATTCTGCATAAGGCGGCACCCCCAAAGGCAGTTCTGAATTACTGGAAATTTCCGAATCAACCATGGGAAAGGCTTCATATAGATTTTTTGGGGCCATTTTTGAATAAATATATTCTCGTCATTGTTGATGCACATTCCAAATGGATTGAAGCATTTCCAGTCAATTCAATCACCTCAAAAGCAGCGATAGACTGTTTACGAACCACTTTTGCCAGATTTGGTCTTCCTCTTCAAGTGGTTTCTGATAATGCTCGTTCATATGTGTCACGGGAATTTGAAAATTTTCTTTTTATGAACAATATTGAGCATATTACTTCACCACCTTATGAACCGTCCTCTAATGGAGAAGCTGAGAATGCGGTGAAAACTATTAAGAATTCAGTTAAAAATGCGCTAGGTAAAGCTCAGCACATCAATGACTTGAATAAAGTGTTATGTAATTTTTTATTTGATTTTCGAAATACACCCCATAGTACTACTGGTGTCGCACCATCAAAATTATTGTTTAACAGAAAAGTGCGCACCCGTTTTGATAACCTTTTGCCAGTTAAGGTTAATAAACTCTCTCAAGACTTGAAAGATAAGGTGAAACATCAACAAGAATCACAGAAGAGTTACCATGGTGGTAAAAGGTTCTTAACATTTGATATACATGAAAATGTTGTTGTTAGAGATTATAGAAATCCTCAAAAGCCTTCGTGGATACGAGGGGTCGTTAATAAAAGAATTGGCAAATCTACCTATCTCATTCGAATTCCATTATTAGGTGGTTTAATGTGGAAAAGGCATTTAAATCAAATTAAAAAAACCGTTGTTAACGAAAGTCATATTACTGAAAATGAAGACCCACATCTTGAAACTAATGAATCTGAAATTGAGACGGTAGATTTGACAACTCCTCCGGGAATGTTGGATAGTGCTGGTGATTTAGTGAATCGGCCTAAAAGGCAAGTGAAACCAGTGCAACGATTGATGTATGAATAAACCTTTTTTTTGTAGGGGGGAAGTGTAATGTACTGAGTGTAATGAGTTCTTTTGTTTTGTAATTTGGGTTATTGGTGGTCGGCGCGTCAACATCGCATTTCCCTGAAGCCGAGGGACAGCGCTGTTGACTGTCGAGTCAGTTGGGTTTTTCGTCTTGTAATGGTTCGGATGTAGTATCTAAATAAATGTATTTACCGGAAAATACCAACCTTGTGTTTTTGTGTGTCACCGAAAGGCTGATATTCTACAGATATATTTAAGAAATTTGGCATACTGACGGTGTCCTGTCTATTTATCTTGAAAGTGTGCGTTCATATTTATTTATTTATTCATTTTAAAAGCTACATGATTAAATGAAGGTCATTCACAGAAGGCACTGCATTGTGCGTGAACATCACCTGGTATATAATAAATAAAATTTAAGTTCATACGCTCCTACTTCTCGTGCTCTCACTGACTTGTAGATCTTTCCATGATTAGTCATCTTTTGGTTCCTCCTATAACTCTGTTGTTTCTACCATTTTGACCAGTAAAACTGCCATCTCTTGTGCAGCCAAGCAACCACCATATTCATTTTCCTAAGCTTTGTTCAGAATAACTTCACAAATAAATTTTGAATTACTACCGAGTGTCATGTCATGTTGACAATGTTTTCTTAACAGAAACAAATGCAGTACACGGTGTTAGTACCAGACAGAATGCCGACCTGTATGTTTCTTACTGAAGGTATAATCTGGATTTCAATGCACTAGACTGCTTGGGGTTGAGCAACGAATTCAAATAGGAATGGACCTATTCGAATCCGTTGGGGCTGACACTGTGGAACAAATTGCCAGAAGAGCTGAAAACAGCTCAAGGAATCGGTTGTTTAATAAAATGCCTTAAGGTGTTTTTGGTGGAACAATGCTTTATTTATTACCATTGTTATTCAACTTTTGTAATATACATATCAAATATTTCGTTCTTTTTTTCTCTAACTGACTATTCCAATGCAATATGATTTGTCCTTGTAAATAAAGGTTATTAATATTATTATTATTCTCCTATTTTCCTATTTTTTCTCGCATAGTTGCGATAGTAACAAGTATTGATGGGCTGTGACAAGTCAACACCTGACCTATTTTTATTCGGAATTTAGGAAGGACCGTACAATGCTACATGTCTTGAGGATTACAGACTTTTGGAAGGTTTTGTGTAACGTTTAGTCCAGGCCCAGCTGTTGCAGGTGTGGTGTAAATGTATTTGATGTAGGTCCTGAGACCGACATAATGAGGGGGACAATAATAGCTTTGTTTTGTTTCTAGAGCCATTTTATTTCTATGGCAAGATCTGCGTATTTAGATATCTTCCCAGCGTAGGCGTTTTGGACATTTGGGAGTCGCAACATCTATCAAATAGGTTATTTTATCTGCCTTTGACTGGAAAACTATATCTGGTCTATTGGCTGGGATGGGTTTGTCTGTGTGTATTTCAATGTCCCAGTATAGTTTGAATTGATTGTTTTCGAGTACTGAGATCGGTGTATAATTGTATAATTATTATACAGTGTTTTCAATTTGTTTGTTGTGGCCAGTGCTTGACGTATGACTCTGGCTGCAGAGTTATGTCTGGCTGTGTACTCACTTCCAGCGAGAGTTTTGCATCCACTTGTTATGCGTTCTATTGTTTCCTTCTGTTGGTGGCATTTTCTGCAACTATCGTCGGTGGTAGATGGTTCTTTAATTTTATACTTCTTGTAATTTCGTGTTACAATGACTTGGTCCTGGATAGCAAGCATAAAGCCCTCCGTTTCTGGTAAGAGCTGGCCGTCCTGCAGCTAGGTGTATGACTGCTTTTCATTAATGTGGTCTTTTTTATATTGTTATTTTATTCAGGAAAAGTTCTTGATTATTATTATTATTCATTTCACTTTCTAAATTCCTTTCTCATAATTGCGGTAGCAACAAGTGTTGATGGGTTGTGCCAAGTCAACATCCGGACTATTATTGATCGGAGTTTAGGAAGGATCGCACAATATTACAGGTATTCAGGATTACAGACTTTTGGAATATCTTGTTTAACTTTTCGTCCAAGCCCAACTGTTGAAGGTGTTGTGTAAACGTGTTTGATGTAAGGCCTGAGACCGACATAATGAGGGGGACAATTGTGACTTTGATTTGTTTCCAAAGTCGTTTTATTTATCTATATTTATTTATTATTATTTTATATTTTTCAAAAAGTTACATTAACATCTACTAATGTGCTAATGTCAACTTCTAACTTTAGTGATCAAAAGTGTATATCCATATGAAGTTTTATCAAGATTTGGAGTGTTTGACCAAGCTCGTACTTCCAAGAAACCTCAGAAGAAGAAGAAAACAAATGAATGAAGAAGAGTTTCTATAAGATTATCTTAAGGGTCTAGGGTATAGCACGTGAAATTGGGAATCCAAGAAAAGACGTATTCCCATGTTAACGAGGAGGCGTGGCCGCCTGTTCCCTTTCTCCAGTGTGTTTGTTTAAGATGAGGGGAGATAAGTCCAAAAATCTAAAGGTAGGGTCAAAAGGTCCAAAGGTAAGGTCCAAAGGTCACTATGAAAATGAATTTTGCATTTCCAAGCTCCTGACGTTAGCTTTAAACCTACAGTAACGCCCCAAAGTGCAAATTGAAGAAGAAAGCTTGCGCTTGTGCACCTATTTGGCCTTTTTTTGATATCGTGGTTGGTTGTTAAATTACAGGCATTTATAGAATGTATGATTTTGCATTGCGAGTTTTTTTGCACATTAAAAAACTTATTTGAGAAAATCGAAAATAGTTGTCATTCATTAAGGTCTTAGCTATCTCCTTCTGAGATATTATATATGTAGTTTGAAAATAAAGTGAGTTGTGCGGGAAATTGTGAGTCCGTGTTTTATAAGGCAAATACGTATGTATAAATGTGTGTATCCACTATCCAGGCCCCGTAAGTATTATGTTATCCAGGAAGGGGGACGTGACCAGACCTATCACTACCGATATCAGACATTACTCAGTCATTGCAGGAGATGATTTGTTGTACATGTTCCAATGATTACAAAGTACGGATGATTAATGCTAATTGGAATAATGATCGCCTATTACTGAATCATTTTTAATAAACGCTCTCACGAAAGCAGCCCGCTGTGTTACGAACTCGCGTAAATAACTATTGGTAAGGTTTATTGGTAATGAATCACTTCGTTATAGTAATAATTGTGTTTCGTTTTTGTTTTTCTCCCATTACCATATTGATTGGAGTGCGTTGGAAGTTTAATGAACTCGTCACGAACAGATTTATCATACCTATTTGTCGACCAATCTGCTGTATGTGATACTGTTATGGGGGTAATGAATGACATGCAAATCTATGTGGGAAATATGGTGAATAACAATGGAGTTGCTCCTGTACTTCCGAGCAGTAAAGATAGACTGAGTTTGACTTATAGATAAAAAAGTTTCCAATAATCATGAACGCGCAAAAAGTACGGAGTTTTAGCTGTTCTTAAATGTTGTGAAAATATAAAACCTTATACCAGCTTCAGCATATATGGGATGACGTATCAGGAAAAAAAAATATTGCTGCTATAGTACAACAAAGCGATATTTATTCGAAAATTTGTAAAAACTAACTTTCACAATGACTCATGTAGTGAACATAAAAAAATTTAATCCCTCAGATCTTCAAGTTCACCCTAAAAATCTAAAATCGTGATCTGGCTTCATATCAGACGAAAACTCGTTTACAGTTTGAGGGTGCTCATTACAAATCCAGTCGTTGTTTTGAGTTTTAGCCTCAGGTAGCTTATATCAAAAAGTTGCAGTTCCTTAGATCTGAAGTTTACCCTAAAAATCTAAAATCAAATCGTTATCTGGCTTCCTTTCAAGACGAAAACTCATGTCATAAATAGTTTGAGGGCGCTAATTACAAATCCTGTGGTTATTCTGAGATTCAGCCTCAGGTAAGGAATATCAAGAATTTCCAGTCCCTCAGATCTTCAAGTTTACCCTAAAAATCTAAAATCGTTACCTGGCTTCCTATCAGGACGAAAACTCGTGTCATGAATAGTTTGAGGGCGTTCATTACAAATCCTGTAGTTATTTTGAGATTCAGCCACAAGTAACGAACATCGAGAATTTTCAGTCCCTCAGATCTTCGAGTTTACCCTAAAAATCTAAAATCATTATCTGGCTTGCTATCAAGACGAAAATTCGTGTCATCTATAGGTTGAGAGCGCTAATCATAAATCCGTCTATTGTTTTGAGTTTCAGCTTCAGGTAACAAATATCAAAAATTTTCAGTCTCTCAGAGATCTTCGAGTTTACCCTAAAAATCTAAAATCATTATCTGGCTCCCTATCACGACGAAAATTAGTGTTATGTATATTTTGAGGGCGCTAATTATAAATCCGACTATTGATTTGAGTTTCAGCTTCAGGTAACAAATATCAAAAATTTTCAGTCTCTCAGAGGTCTTCGAGTTTACCCTAAATATCTAAAATCATTATCTGTCTTCCTATCACGACGAAAATTGTGTCATGTATATTTTGAGGGCGCTTATCATAAATCCGACTATTGTTTTCAGTTTCAGCTTCAGGTAACAAATTTCAAAAATTTTCAGTCTTTCAGAGATCTTCGAGTTTACCCTAAATATCTAAAATCATTATCTGGCTTCCTATCACGACGAAAATTAGTGTCATATATATTTTGAGGGCGCTAATCATAAATCCGACTATTGTTTTGAGTTTCAGCTTCAGGTAACAAATATCAAAAATGTTCAGTATCTCAGAGACCTTCGAGTTTACCCTAAAAATCTAAAATCATTATTTGGCTTGCTGTCACGACGCAAATTAGTGTCATGTATATTTTGAGGGCGCTTATCATAAATCCGACTATTGTTTTCAGTTTCAGCTTCAGGTAACAAATTTCAAAAATTTCCAGTCTTTCAGAGATCTTCGAGTTTACCATAAATATCTAAAATCATTATCTGGCTTCCTATCACGACGAAAATTAGTGTCATCTATAGTTTGAGGACGCTAATTATAAATCCAACTGTTGTTGTGAGTTTCAGCTTCAGGTAACAGATATCAAAAATGTTCAGTCTCTCAGAGATCTTCGAGTTTACCCTAAATATCTAAAATCATTATCTGGCTTCCTATCACGACGAAAATTAGTGTCATCTATAGTTTGAGGGCGCTAATCATAAATCCGACTGTTGCTTTGAGTTTCAGCTTCGGGTAACATATATCAAAAATTTTCAGTCTCTCAGAGATCTTCGAGTTTACCCTAAATATCTAGAATAATTATCTGGCTTCCTATCACGACGAAAATTAGTGTTATGTATATTTTGAGGGCGCTAACCATAAATCCGACTGTTGTTTTGAGTTTCAGCTTCAGATAACATATATCAAAAATGTTCAGTCTCTCAGAGATCTTCGAGTTTACCCTAAATATCTAAAATCATTATTTGGCTTCCTATCACGACGAAAATTAGTGTCATCTATAGTTTGAGGACGCTAATTATAAATCCAACTGTTGTTTTGAGTTTCAGCTTTAGGTAACAGATATCAAAAATTTTCAGTCTCTCAGAGATCTTAGAGTTTACCCTGAATATCTAAAATCATTATCTGGCTTACTATCACGACAAAAATTCGTGTCATTTATAGATTGAGGGCGCTAATTATAAATCCAACTGTTGTTGTGAGTTTCAGCTTCAGGTAACAGATATCGAAAATTTTCAGTCTCTCAGAGATCTTCGAGTTTACCCTAAATACCTAGAATCATTATCTGGCTTCCTGTCACGACGAAAATTAGTGTCATCTATAGTTTGAGGACGCTAATTATAAATCCAACTGTTGTTGTGAGTTTCAGCTTCAGGTAATAGATATTAAAAATTTTCAGTCTCTCAGAGATCTTCGAGTTTACCCTAAATACCTAGAATCATTATCTGGCTTCCTGTCACGACGAAAATTAGTGTCATCTATAGTTTGAGGACGCTAATTATAAATCCAACTGTTGTTGTGAGTTTCAGCTTCAGGTAATAGATATCAAAAATTTTCAGTCTCTCAGAGATCTTCGAGTTTACCCTAAATATCTAAAATCATTATCTGGCTTCCTGTCACGACGAAAATTAGTGTCATCTATAGTTTGAGGGCGCTAATCATAAATCCGACTGTTGTTTCGAGTTTCAGCTTCAGGTAACAAATATCAAAAATTTTCAGTCTCTAACGGATCTTTGAGTTTACCCTAAATATCTAAAATCATTATCTGGCTTCCTATCACGACGAAAATTAGTGTCATCTATAGTTTGAGGACGCTAATTATAAATCCAACTGTTGTTGTGAGTTTCAGCTTCAGGTAACAGATATCGAAAATTTTCAGTCTCTCAGAGATCTTCGAGTTTACCCTAAATACCTAGAATCATTATCTGGCTTCCTGTCACGACGAAAATTAGTGTCATCTATAGTTTGAGGACGCTAATTATAAATCCAACTGTTGTTGTGAGTTTCAGCTTCAGGTAATAGATATTAAAAATTTTCAGTCTCTCAGAGATCTTCGAGTTTACCCTAAATACCTAGAATCATTATCTGGCTTCCTGTCACGACGAAAATTAGTGTCATCTATAGTTTGAGGACGCTAATTATAAATCCAACTGTTGTTGTGAGTTTCAGCTTCAGGTAATAGATATCAAAAATTTTCAGTCTCTCAGAGATCTTCGAGTTTACCCTAAATACCTAGAATCATTATCTGGCTTCCTATCACGACGAAAATTAGTGTTATGTATATTTTGAGGGCGCTAATCATAAATCCGACTATTGTTTTGAGTTTCAGCTTCAGATAACAAATATCAAAAATGTTCAGTCTCTCAGAGATCTTCGAGTTTACCCTAAATATCTAAAATCATTATCTGGCTTCTTATCACGACGAAAATTAGTGTCATCTATAGTTTGAGGTCGCTAATTATAAATCCAACTGTTGTTTTGAGTTTCAGCTTCAGGTAACAGATATCAAAAATTTTCAGTCTCTCAGAGATCTTCGAGTTTACCCTAAATATCTAGAATCATTATCTGGCTTCCTATCACGACGAAAATTAGTGTCATCTATAGTTTGAGGGCGCTAATCATAAATCCGACTGTTGCTTTGAGTTTCAGCTTCGGGTAACATATATCAAAAATTTTCAGTCTCTCAGAGATCTTCGAGTTTACCCTAAATATCTAGAATAATTATCTGGCTTCCTATCACGACGAAAATTAGTGTTATGTATATTTTGAGGGCGCTAACCATAAATCCGACTGTTGTTTTGAGTTTCAGCTTCAGATAACATATATCAAAAATGTTCAGTCTCTCAGAGATCTTCGAGTTTACCCTAAATATCTAAAATCATTATCTGGCTTACTATCACGACAAAAATTCGTGTCATTTATAGTTTGAGGGCGCTAATTATAAATCGAACTGTTGCCTTGAGTTTCAGCGTCAGGTAGCAAATGTCAAAATTTTCAATCCCTTGGATCTTCAAGTGTACTACCCAAAAAATCTAAAACCGTTATCTGGCTTCCTATCAAAACGAAAACTCATGTCATGTATAGTTTGAGGGCGCTAATTATAAATCCGGCCATTGTTTTGAGTTTCAGTCTCAAACAAACAGTCTTTGATTTTGGAAAATATGTTCACGTACTTTTTGTTATTGGATTTTTTCTTTGGTCCCTCAAATTTAAACTTGTAGAGGCTAGGTATAGACGTATTTCGAAAACAAGTGCTAGCATGGCGCCTCTTCTTAACCAACACCTTATCACGCAGGTTTCATTGCCAACCATTAATTAAGGTGAGCACAGCAATTAAGCAAGTGTTGACGTCTCCATCGATAGATTGCGGTACCTGCCTACCCAGAGGCTGTTTCGTAACCGCTTTTTTTACCTAGCTTATTGAAAATCATTGACATTTTGACCCCGCCAGAGCGGGCATTACTCACCGCACGGCTTACTAACTCATTTGAATACCTTTTAATTTGGTTAAACGGCGGTAAATTATAATCCTGATTCATTGTACCTGTCCGGAGGCTATTTTGACAGAAGTGCGACGTGTTTCGGATGGATGTGTTACACACATGTACAGTATATCCAATTATACAGTAGCGCAACTCCCTAGAAATCAAGCAGACAATTTGTCTCCGAAAAACTGGCCTCTCATAACCCCACGTCGGCTCCTCAGCACGAGCCGCGACTATTGCCGTTTACGTTTTGAACACAGGATCGGCTTAGAAATAATCGAGTGAAAAAGCGTAATTATTGTGTTGCAATATGCCTAGTAAATAGAGTAAATTTTGAGAGCAGTGTGGTAATGTGATATTCTTCATCGAAGTTAGGCAGTTGTCTTTGGAATTCTGAATTACAATTTGTAAGTTAAATTCATGCATTCGCATTTATTGTACGTGAAAATGTTTTGTACTGATTCTTCTAATCCATCATGGATTCTTCGCATATAAATGAGGTGTAAACATTTTTTTTAGAAGCAAAACAAGAAATAGTCGGTGTATAAAAGAAAATTGTAAACTCCGAGAAAATAGGTGGCTTTATCGTTTGTAAGTAAATTACAAAATGCGAGATTTATTCAACTTGATTTTATCTTATCTTACTTAACCTTAAACATTTAAATAAATATAAAAACTTTATAATATCTTATATGATTCTAATATGGGTATATGTAACGACGTAGCGTCTAAAATAACATTTATGTCTGGTTATCCCACAACCTTTAAATTTATCTTCATCAATCATCATAGAAAAACGTTTAAGGTACAAAAAAGTGGTAAACAGCAAAACCGATGAAAACTTGTTAGGTGTACATAAAAAATAATGATCAATATGTTTATAACAACAATAAAATATGCTAAACTGGCCGTTATTCATAAAAAATTGCAAAACTGTTTTTTATCTAGTTTACCAAGACTACCTTTCCTTCTGTATTTGTGTATTACATATGAATAGCCATATTGAATAAAAGAATCCATGTTTATAGAGGAAAATGATATATTTTTGAAACTAGCATGTTGGTTCTTTTTATTGTGAATTTTCTATTTGAGCATCCATTAAAATGGACTTCACTTCCTGCTTAAAATTTCATAACGTTGGAATGCGTAATCACATTCATTTTGTTATATATCGTGAAAGATCTTTTGAACATTGTGGTGCTGTGAGGAAACAGTGAGAAATTATTATTCTGACTTTAGGCTCATAATTAAAGAACGACTTTCCGTAACGTCTAACTCTTCTAAAAACTGAAAAAAAAACACACAGCTACCCTAATACCCGACAGACTTTGTTAGAGACAAATGGAGCTATGCTATCACACTTTAATATTATTAGGTAATAAAGGAGCATATTAAACATTGGAGGAATCGCATACTTGGCAGCATCTTGAGGAGGCTTAAAAAACTATAGTCGCAGTTTTTGGAATTGTTAATACAGCCTACAGCGGCGCAACATTTGACTTTACGCGTCCCGATATCCATATCAGCGTATCACCAAATTCCTTAATCCGGTTCTGTCAAAGACACTACCTTCACTCTCATAGACTGAACACGACTCAGGCGATCGCCGTGCTAAACATCCTGCGAACGATGCGCGGGATGCTATGCGCGAACCACCAAAATTCTGGAGAGTTGCGCTACTGTATAATTGGATATACTGTGCACACACGCGATGAGGGGGGATGCGGGGAGAAGTGGGAGGGAAGGGAGGGAGGTTGACTGGCTCATTACAATGAAGTCATAAATAACGCGTGTGAGCCCGGGAGGCGGTACGGAAAAAGCGGTGACGCCGCGCCGTTAGACGTTGAGACAATAGAGAGACCACGGCCTGCTGAGAGAACGTCAGGTGATGGCGTTAACGTCAGCGCATGAGGTGTTAGGAAAGAGAAAATGGCGTGGAAGTGTTATCCGCTTTCGCAACACTTCCCACGCATCTATTCTATCCATCTGGCTTAAATACCACAGCGTGATTATGGTTGTTTTTCATGGGTTTCGGTCAACGTATTGGCTCCGACATTGTTTCTGCTTCACATTAATGATCTACTCTCTAGCACTAGAAGCCCAATCCACAGTTTTGCGGATGACAGTACGCTGCATGCATGCATCGTGAGCAACAGACCGGTGTGGTCGAGCTGGAACGCAGAAGACTGGCAGTGGCAGCTTCACTTTCAAAGGATCTCGACACCATTACCGCTTGGGGGCTTAAGAATATGGTTAAATTTAATGCCTCCAAGACCTAGTATTGTACGCTATCAAACAAGAAGTGCCCAAGCCAACACCAGATTCTAATGAACAACCAGATTCTGTCAAGGAGTCACTCATTCAAGCTGTTAGGAGTCAACATTACAGAAAATCTGATATGGCACGAACACGTCGCGTCAATTGCAACAGCTGCTGGTAAAAAGCTTGATGGGTACCTATTTAGAGCCAGAAAGTATTTCTCACCATGTAACCTCCTCACGCTATATAAAGCCCAGATAGGACCTTGCCTGGAGTATGGCTCTCATGTCTGGGGAGCTGCTGCCCCTACTACCCTGGCTATACTAGATGCTGTCCAGAGAAGGGGAATTCGACTAATTGGCGATCCGGCCTTAACGCGCCACCTTCAGTCACTTTCTCATCGGCGTGTTGTCGGTGACCTCTCACTTCTCTACCGATATTCCAAGGAAATCTGCTCCTGTGAGCTATCCTCTATCGTTCCGCCGCTCACTGCTCCTATCAGATGAACCCGTGTGACCGTTGCATCTCATCCTAAGACGGTCGTTCTTCATACATCAAGAACTGAGCGGAACAACCGCACATTTATTCTCAGGGTGTCCAAGGCTTGTAATGAATTGCCAGAAGATGTAGTTATTGGGCCTGCAGGTAGTGGCCCATTCAAATCTCGCGTTAACAAACTTCCCCTAACATAACCCTTTCACAGCAGCCGCGGTAATCTGGTATTTAGCCTCTGCCTGCGCGGTCTGCTCAGTTATATAAAAAAAACGACTGAAACTATCATTTTTCTTCACTACGTTTCGGTGTATTTTAATCTTCTTCAGGTGTCTATAAATGAATATTAAATGGTCTGTATATAATAAAAATAATAGAAATACAAAAAACAACAAAACAGTTAAATAAAAGAATTATAAATTGTATGTGAAACTAGAAGTATAATTAACTATAAATGTATACATAAAACTTTTAAAAATAAACTTAGTGACCGAAACCCATGAAAAACAACCATAATCTATGCTCGCGGTCACTAGAAAAATTAACATACCATAGCATGATGACACGTGCCTAGTTTGCGAGCAAACCAGCTGGCTTGTAGCTCGTAAACTAGCTCCGTGTCATCGACGCTTGAGACTAACCACGGTAATTGCAAATCTGGTCATTGTTTTGAGTTTTGACCTCAGGTGACGAATATCAAAAATTTTCAGTGACTTAGATCATCAAATCTACACTTAAAATCTAAAATTGTTATCTGGCTTCCTATGTGGACGAAAACTCGTGATAGGTATCGTTTGAGGGCGCTAATTTCAAATCGGGCCATTGTTTTGAGTTTCAGCCTCAGGTAACGATCAACAAAAATTTTCAGTCTCTCAAATTTTCAACTTTACCCTAAAAATCTAAAATCGTTATCTGGCTTCCAATCAAGATGAAAACTCCTGTCATGTATAGTTTGTGGGCGCTAACTACAAATGCAGCCGCTGTTTTGAGTTTCAGCCTCAGGTAACGATCAACAAAAATTTTCAGTCTCTCAAATTTTCAACTTTACCCTAAAAATATAAAATCGTTATCTGGCTTCCAATCAAGATGAAAACTCCTATCATGTATAGTTTTCGGGCGCTAATTACAAATGCAGCCGCTGTTTTGAGTTTCAGCCTCAGGTAACGGACATCAAAAATTTTCAGTCTCTCAAATTTTCAACTTTACCCTAAAAATCTAAAATGGTTATCTGGCTTTCTGTTAAGACAAAAACTCGTGTCATGTATAGTTTGCGGGCGCTAATTACAAATCCAGTCGCTGTTTTGAGTTTCAGCCTCGGGTAACGAATACAAGAAATTTTCAGTCTCCTCAGATCTTCAAGTTTATCCTAAAAATGTAAAACGGTTATCTGGCTTTCTATTAAGACAAAAACTCGTGTCATGTATAGTTTGAGGGCTCTCATTACAAATTCGATCGTTGTTTTGAGTTTCAGCCTCAGGTAACGAATATCAGCAATTTTCAGTCCCTCAGATTTTCAACCTTACCCTAGAAATCTAAAATCATTATCTGGCATCCAATCAGGATGAAAACTTGAATTGTGCATAGTTTGAGGGCACCAATTACCAAATCGGGTCGCTGTTTTGTTGTCGTGTCATGTATATTTTTAGAGCACTAATTACAAATCCGGTCGTTGTTTTGAGCTCCACCCTTAGGTAACGAAATCAAAAATCCATGGTACTTGGATATTATCCTTGTATGATTCCGCGATTTTTTCAGTACTGAAACTTACAAATCAAAAATCTCACATCAAAATTCAGGCAAAAAACCGTGAGGCTAGAAATTAGATAGTAGACTCATCCGATTTCATACTTTTTCAGTTAGCTTTAAATCGGGTGAGCGTGGAGGCTAGAGGAGCACGTCCGCGCCCTGTAGGAATCGCCTGGCTACGCCTGGGGTTGTCGTTTACAAGGGGGCATCTTATATTATAATCTCTCGCCACATTTGCAACAGACATGATTACAGTTTTTGGATCGACAAAAAGCATTGCATTGTTTTTACACGTACAGAGCTTTTTGGAGATGCCATGTTGGCAAATAGCGCCTGCACGAACAACAAGTATTAGATGTGTAGTAGAGCGTAATCTGTGTGGGGGCGGGTTAGAATATATCTCATCGTATATCCTGTGTGTCGTAAAACGCGACTAAAAGGAACACCGAACTACTGTCGGTATAAACAGTAACCTCTTCTCAACCAACAGCTTTGGGTGGACGAGTTGAGAAGAGTCAGGACACCTTCTTGTCCTTGAGGTGAGAAATTGCCCCTAAAGGCGGATGAACCAGTAGATACCATCTGGTCAACAGCATGAGAATGCAGAAAGAAAATAGGAAACTACTGCATTAAAGATCTTAAAGATATCCCAAGAGTAACACGTAAAATGAGTAAATGCATTTTACGAGTTCACAACATGTCTGTCAAGACATTGTGACTATGATGATGAGAGCGGGTAGTGCCAAGCTGTTCACACATTTTTAATGCGAAAACCCCTTTTTTTCATAGATTTTCGGATTTAATTTGCGATTAGTATATTTTTTGTTGGTATACATTTTCCCGTACCATCTTGACCTAAATCACCAACTTATCACGATTTCCGTACTTTTCCTACACACAAAAGATTTCACATTTTCATGTCGGCTTCAGAAGTTTCACAAACCATCATCGATATCTTTTAGTTATTTTCCACGATTTGAGTAGAGGCAGCAGTGAGCGAACTACAAAGGCGATGAAATGAAGCAGATTGATCGTGACACTACGGTTATGCAACGACGTTGTAAAGGCGCCCGATGAAAGAATTACAATGCGTACGGCCCGGTACAGATGAACCGTTGTTCATTTTCATAATTTTAATTTCACACAAAATGTTGCAGCTCCGCGTTGCATAATTTTATACGGGCATTATCCTGATAGCCCGTATTTGACTCATTAGCAAGGCGGGCAGGAACGTACTTAGTTGCTAGTTGCACGGAATGAGAAACTAAGTCATATAGAATGCTTATCTTGAGGTGACTCAGTTTGCATCATGAAGATCTTGACCGAACCTTACCTAAAGCCTTGTGTCCACTAGCAAATAAAATTGCTAGAGTTACTCTCACAAGTTAGTTGCGTAGCGTGTGCACGACGTCATTAGAGAAATATTGCAGCAAAATTACTTGCACATAAAGGACTTGCGACTTACTACTAAGAGCATGTAGTGTGTACGATTATTCTCAGGAAATTAGTTTGCCACCAAAATTTGGAACCTGTTTCGAAAGTCTTGCAGGGAGGCGTGTGTAAATCAAATATGGAGAAGTTCAACTGGACGACAGGAAACACGTGTCTTTTGATTAAAAATTAAATTGTAATGATATCCTGAATTATGGAATGTACATACACCACAGATTAAGGACAGATTCAAAAAGCAGAATGCATTATAAAAATTGGCCGACTTTTTTAATACTTCTACAGCGGAAATTCAAAGGAAACTACATAATTTGAGAAAGCAAGTTAACCAAGAGTGGAGAAACATTCAAAAAAAGAGAAGTGGGCAAGTGACTAATGAAATATAAAAGAGTACTTGGGAGTTCTTTGACTCATAGAGTTCATGTATATCTCTAGAGTAGTTCTGCGCTGAATCCACTTCGTCACCCAACATTTTCTCCGCCTTTTACTATATTCTTTTTTTCTAATTAAATATATCACAACTACCGCAGCAGTTACAGATTTTGCATACGACATCTTATCTATAGTGTATACGGAATCAGAACAATCAACCCCAAGTGAAATTGCGAAAGCAATTTCCTAGATTAAATTTGCGAACAATTAAAAGATAGTGTAGACAAAAAAGCTGCTACTTGCTGCAAAAACTATCGCAAGTTACTTGCAAGTGGACACGAGGCTTAAGGTTATTTAGGATGGAAGGAGCCAAAGATACCTTAATGTACCACTTAAGGGCCAATTGTACAAATGCCGGTATTATTATTTATTGTTCAGAATGTGGACGTTTATAGCCATTACTTTATACAAATATTAACAATAAGAGCCAGTTGACCACTATTATTCAGACATTTTTGAATGGCATAATTATTTCAACACGTAAATATAAATTTTTTACCAGCAAAAAAAAATGAAATACAAAGCACTCATGATTAACAAATACAAAACCAATGTTAATAATCAAGTAATAAAACAATATCATAAACATTTCTCTGTTTTGGTTTCATTCTTTCCGAGTTGGTATACATGCATGCTAACAATATTGGGTTCTGAATTTCGCCACTAGACAACTTGATTTCAAAAGATGGCTTTCGATTTTGAACAGGGACCTCTTGCTCACTACAAGTTCGTACCTTGCCTTTAAGTGTAACTGCATGTGAGTTATTTGTAAAGATGTAGCATTAAATAAAATAAAACAATAAATATAGTTCAAAAAACTAAAAAACAAGCTTTTAAAGAATATGGGAGTAAAAAGTTAAAAAAGGCAATTATAAAAACAATTTTAAAACAATAATGAACGAAGAATACTAATATTATTGAGCTTGAATTTTGGAATGGGCCGAGAAACTCTACTGGATGCAATCCTCTCAGCAGCAAATAACGAACAGTTTCCTAATTCAGGACTCTCAAACCTGACTGATATCTTCAATCGTCTTCAGTTTCCTTCCTGCTGCGTTTGCTTCCTAAAACCGGATCAACTTATACTGGATGGAATCTCGCATGTGAACGGACGTCTTGGATGCCAACGCAGCAGCTTTCCCGCTGCTTAAAACTGATCTAATCAGCAGACAACTAATAAAAGTATTACTTTTGGATTGGCGATAAGTGCTACTTGAAATTCCAGAAGCTGGTTTTGTCTTATCTGCCGGCACTGCTGGATTCTGCGCGGTTGCTTAAAAATGCACCTTGTACATGCTAGCTGGATACAAGAACATGCAGGCTGTCGGCATGCTACTATAGGAAAAAGTCTTATGTGTATTGTAATTTAAATAATAGATACAGTTTTCAGTTTTCACTGTATACACGAAATTGTAAAAACTTGTTACTGCGAGAGAAGTCAACAAACTCTCTATTCAGATCATTCGGATCATTAGATAAGGAGGTAGTTGGTCAGGAGTTCATGATCGCCTCTATTTGGCAGAAAAAAATACTTGATGACTGAAGGTTAGGTGGCCAACTATTATTTTAATGCGAAACTTGGCTCCCCTTAAGTCCCGGTCAAACAGAGGGAATTGTAGAACGCGGCGTTAAGACGTTCTCTAACGCCGCGTTACAGCGTTCCGTTGTATTGTTAGAGAACACCATAACGCCGCGTTCTAGAACGCGCTCTGTTTGACCGGGCCTTCAATATAGAACGCCGTAACGCCGCGTTCTGTAACGTCCTCTGTTTGACCGGGCCTTTATAGACGAGGCAACAAAGGTCACTGGGCGTCGATCTTTCAAAGTGGGTCCCATAGAGGTGAACCTCTCGAATTCTCAATCAATAAGACATCTCTACCAATCAGATGCCATCGTGCCGGTGCGTTCATGTCATACTTCATGTACGAAAATGATCTCGCGTGATACGTAAGCCTGATGTTACTCTATTCGAAATACCATTAAGGATTTTTATATATCGATCCACAAACATGTATGTTGCATTTATAGAATAATTTACATTCCTCTAAAAAAATGACTGGGTTGTATTTTCGAGATCTATGCAACCATTACCTTCAGAGACATACATAATGGCTTTTATACAAATAATTTTCAATTATATAATATATTACTTGAAAGCTACTAACTTGATTGTAATAAAAAAGCACCCTATTATTCCTGCGAAGAAACCAAATGCGAAGTACTGCTAATGGTGGCAAAATAATAACTAAAATATAAAAAAACAAAAATTTTTCAAACTCGTTATCAGACAATTTACACAAGTTGCGGACATTTTCAAACTACCCAAGTTCTTTGGGATATTCTCTAATGCCAGTTCCTACGACGTTTTGGTGCTCCTTTGATATCTTCAGTTCATTCTTAGGGCGCCATCTCTCTTCAGAGGTTGGCAATCATCAAGGCAATTCTAATTTTTGATGTAGCTGCTCGGAACAGATCTATTGAACTACAATGGAACCAGTCCGGGACGTTCTTCAACCATGATATGCGTCGTCTCCCAACCGATCCTTTTCCCTCAATTTTTCCCTGCATTATCAGTCTCAAAATTTCATACCTACTTCCCCTCATCACATGTCCCAAGTATTCGAGTTTCCTTTTTTGATTGTTAATGACCAATTCTGGATCTTTTCCTACTCGCAGCAGCACCTCATGTTTGGTAATTTTATCCGTCCATGGAATACGGAGCATGCGTCTGTATATCCACATCTCAAACGCATGCAGATTTCTTATATTTTCTTTTTTTGAGGTTCCAGGCTTCAACTGCATACTATAATAAAGGAAATATATAGCATCGTACGATACGAAGTCTTGCGTTTAAATCAAGGTTTATATTTGATCTTCGTTTAAGCTGTTCTTGCTATTTCTATGCGACTATTTCTGCAGTTTAATCATTCTCTTCAAATTATAATTGTACCCAAGTATTTATACTTTGCAACTCTTGCAATGATGGTGTTATTTACGATCAATTTGTCGGTTCTTTATTTGTTTAGTGATATTATGTTCCATTGATCACTTTACCTACTCTTGACTTATTAAACAAATTTCCTCTTTTACCTCTTGTCAAATATATCCAATAAATCCTTCTATACCAAGTAGTTTGAAGATAAGTACAGTAATTCCAATTCCCAAACTACCAAACGCAAAGAGAGCTCATGATTATAGGCCAATCAATACCTTACCACCGGTTGAAAAAATTCTGGAACTAGCTGTATACAGCCAAATTGTTGAGCACATTGAATTTAACAACATAATACACAAGCATCAATCAGCATTTCGGAAGATGCACTCATGTGAAAGTGCCATTCAACCCACCCTGAGTAAATTTAAAAATGAAGTCGATCAAAATAAGTACGTAATTGCCGTATTTCTGGATTTAAGAAAAGCGTTTGAAACCATTAATAGAGATATATTATTGTGCAAATTGAGAATTTATGGAATTACTGGCAGGGTGTATGACTGGTTCAGTAACTATTTAGATGGTAGAAAACAAAAAGTAAGAATTGGCAAAAACACGTCAAGTATAATTGATAATAAAATAGGGGTACCTCAGGGTAGTGTTTTGAGGCCACTACTATTTATCTTATACATTAATGATATACATCTGTTTGTTGATTGTGAATTCATAAACTTCTTTGCAGATGATACGGTACTGGCATGTTCTGATGATAATTTGGATACTGCAATTAATAAAATGAACACTATACTGAGTCAAGCTGATCTGTATATGAAATCAAATTCACTAAAACTTAATTTAGCTAAAACTGAAGCAATGATTATCACAACCAATTACAAATATAGTTTAATAAATATCAACAATGAAAATATCAGTATTAACAATGAAAAGACTTAAGAGATAACATTAAAATTTGATAAACATTTCGAGTATATCTGTAAGAAAATATCGAAAAAACTATTTTTCTCTCCAAGAGTATGTAATCTTCTTTCATTCCACATGAGATTAACGGTATATAAAACCATAATACAGCCACATTTTGACGATTGTTCATCAGTTTTGTATCTTTTTAATTTAAATCAGATTACTCAATTACAAAAGCTGCAGAACCGTGCCATGAGAGTCACATTGCATTGTAGTTGTTTACCACCTATAGATTTCATGTTGAATTCCTTAAGTTTTTTATCTGTTTCACAAAGAATCTATTATTTAACAATGATTTTATATTTAAAATAGTTACAGGAATGGCCCCGGAATACTTAACAGAAAATATAAATTACACTCATAATGTTCATTACTATCCTACTAGAAATAATTTTAATATATACATTTCGAAAACGTACAAAAAAAGTACCATGAATTTTGTATCCTTTAAGGGGTATGATGCTTTTAATAATATGCCTATCATTGTTAGAGAAAGCTCTAATATTAAGAACTTTAAAAGAGAGCTGAGAAAGTATATCTTCCCATGATCGTCCTATATCTATGTGTCACAATGTCTATGTTAAGTATGTTTATCAGTTTTTATAAATATTAAATACTAAGTTCGTGTTCTAAATGTTTTTAGTGATTATTGTTTAAGGAATGCGAATCATCTTTTTTACTTTAATGATATGTATTTTAATGTATTAATCATATGATTGTATATTAGGGTTTCCTATTTTTCAATAAACATTCTCCTTCTTCTTCTTCTTCTATAAGGAAGCACTTTCCATATTAACCTTGATTAGCATTAAAATTCTTTCCAGCATATACAAGCCACCGTTAGTCTAATTAGATTCGCAAAATGCGTCAAGCATTGGTAAAAATTCGAAATCGTTCAAAATATCGTGAGCAATCTCGCGGTGCAGCGACGACGTCTAGGATACCGTCTGGTCAGGTTCGTCTCATTACCGAATACTCGGCATTCCCCGCCAGGCCTGCGCAGCAATTAATTCTAATGCCGAACGGCAATTAGCCGGAGAAAATACAACGCTTATTAGAAATATGCCAGCTGTAATCTCCACAATAACCGTTGCGGTCGCTCTGGATTTTAGATTGCACGTGTGTGACTTATACGGACGTCGCAGTTGAAGAATTGACTTTCTAAAACAAAGCAGACACCTACGATTGCTAGGACTTGTTCTCGGAGAGATCAGTCAGTAAACTGCCAACGTATTACAATGTGTAACGTAGAAACATATCACCACACCGACCAATGAAATAGGAAGAACCAACGAAGAACGACACATCAGCAGGATGAGATTAGTGACGAAAAGAAATAAGTTAACCAGTAGTGGTGCCGCGGTGCTTTTATGAAATGTACTGAATGAAAGCAATAAAATGTACTAGATTGTATTGAATTGTATTAAAATCCGTGACATGGAAATTCACCCCACTTGAATCCCACAGTACTTCCCACATATGACGGTTATATCATTTTATTTTTCGCCATTGCATGAAGCTATAATCTGGGAACCCTTTGCAATCAAATCATCGCCCATCCGCCCTCAAAAAAAAAAAAAAAAACATGCAACACAAAAACTCTCGTAAATAGTGTCTTGCATCTCTATACGAACTAGGACAACACAGTTTTTATTCTGCAAGCTTCAACTGGATGAAAAGTAACGATGAGGAACCCCCCAAAACGAAATTTGAGCTATTTTTATATTTTTAGTTTTTTTATTATTCCTGCGTTGTCACTGACATGATTTTTATAAACCATATACGTTTTCCATCCTCGCCACGGTAATAATACTGTGGCAGAGTTTCATTGAAATCAATTCCATAATTTCCACGTTACTCAATATAGAACTATCTGAAGCAATTCGTATCAAAAAATTCCAAGTCCCTTGATTTCTGGAATAGGCAAGGTAGTGTTCGGATGTATCTAAAAAATGGTATTATGCCGCTAGGTCTGTTTTTCACAGGTCAATGAATTAACAGCCCATTCTGAATACAACAAAATTTTCAGTTTTACAACCCCCCACCCCCCACCCCCCCCCTCCAACTATCCCAATTTCACCCTCACCCAAAAAAAAGTAGAAAATGATCAGGAACCTCTAAAACATTCAAAAACGAAGTTTGAGCTGTTTTTATAATTTTAGTTTTTTTATTACTATTTCTGCTCCGCTACTGACACCATTTATAAAAACCATAAGCGTTTTCTATCCTCACCACGGTAGTAATACTATGTCAAAACTTCATTGAAATCAATTCAATGTTTCGTCGTTACACAATACAGAACTATCTAAAGCAATATTCGTATGTGTATACCAAAAAATTCTAAGTCGTTTGGTTTCTATAATACTTAGGTAAGGCAATGTTCGGATGGATCTAAAAAAGTTATTCATATCGCTAGGTCTTCCTTCACAGGTCACTAGACAGCCTATTGTGAATTCAACAAATTTTTCAGTTTTACATCCCCCCACCCCTCAACGACCCCTAATTTCACCCCCACTCAAAAAAGGTAGAAAATGATCAGGAAGCCCTAAAACGCCTAAAAACAAAGTTTGAACAGTATTTGAATTTTTTTATTTTTTGCTAATTACTACGCCGCCCATGAACAGACTTCCAAAATTATAGCAGCGTTACCTACTATGACCCACAGCATATCTCTGCCCAAATTTCATCACAATCCATGCAGCGGTTACTGAGATTACGAGGCTAGAAAAAAGCGACAGACAGACAGACCGACGGAAATGAGTGACGTAGATTTTCGTTATGTAGACATCATAAAACGTCAAAAAGCGTATTATCTCAAAAACTAAAATTTCCGCGATCACAGCCTCCCGCAAAGGATGAGCTGTGGCGCTTTAGAAACGCAGCGAGAGGATAAGTGTCAGTGCACGTTAGATTTGAAACGCTGCAGGTTGTAGCCTTAGGGAAAAAAATCCCCGGCAGCTGATTCCACAGCGTCGTTCTCCAAATGAAAGAATGTTGGAGGAGACTGTTTCGGAAAGTAGGAACCTCGACCTGATAAGGATGCTTCCTGAAGCTTTAGAGAGTGCTTCGGAGAGAGAGTGCCTTGTAGAGCATCAGTAGTTGCTCTGATTGATGTCAGCTTCCTACAGCCGGATAAAACTCCAAAATGCCGTTCTAGCAATATTAACGACGTGGTCGTGTCACGACATGTTATTGTTGATGTTGATCCCCAGAACCTTCATGGGGAGGCGACTCGACTATTGGTGATCCTCCATTTCCACAGTTAGTAAGCCAACGTGAGACTTCTTTGTCATTGTTGTTGCTTGGGTTTTCTGTACGTTAAACTGTCCCTTATTTACTAATCCCCACTCGACATGATATGTGAGGCATGCTGCTGTCGCCGACGCCGATATCCTTGACTTTGGGTGGGGTAGAAATAATTTTCTTCATGTTTCGCAAGGGAAGCACTTGATCCAATATCCAGTCAATGGTATTAGCCCTTGGAGTAGTTGTTTCTGTTGATGGTTCACTGCTTTCATCGACGATTTCAAATTTCAAAAAACAATGATGGTCTAAAATATTAGCTACTCCTGGTCATCTAACGGTTCAGTTCTGTAACCTCTCGAACCTATGAATGTAGTCGTTTCCGTGAATATCGGCGAAAAACATCGCGGAAGCTGAGAGTTGATGGGTTCGCAAAGAGCGTATAAGAGCGTTTGCCTCACGGTAGTCTTTTACGAGTGCGAGTCCTATACATAAAAATTAATTCCAATATACATATAAATGAGGCTTAAGTACCGGTGCTTTCCACTGGCACCGCGAGCTCACAACCGCAGAATTCAATAATCGCACATACAATGGCCAATAACAAAACAAACGTATAGCCTGACATAGGCGTGCTTGTGAACGTTCACAGATATTTCCCTATACAAAAATTATCAATACTTACTTTTTTTATGGTCAGCCTCCCGCAAAGGCTGAAAGCCTATGGCACTGTAGAAGGGCTGCGAGAGGATAAGTATCGGTGTACGTTACATTTGAAACGCTGCAGGTTGTAGCCGCCGGGAAACAAATTCCCCGGTAGCTCATTCCACAGCATCCACGTTCTCCAAAAGAAGGAATGCTGGAGGAGACTGGTTCGGGGAGTAGAGACCTCGACCTGGTAAGGATGAGCTCGCAGAGCCTCTCTGGTGTTCCTCATTCGGACAGCCTTTGGTGTGATTATCTGGGAGAGCTCGCTGGAGCAACTTCCGAACTATAGAGCAGGGATAAGCCAACCACCCTTCTTCGATGTTCCAGGCTGTGGAGGTCCTTTGTGAGGTTAGGCGTATCGATTAATCTAATTGCTCTCTTATGAGGCTCATAAGAGACTATCATCTGCTTCCACTCTTGGGCTTCCTATTCCAGATGTTGGGAAGAAGAAGACCCTTCTCTGGATCTTCACTACTCTATAAGACAGGAAGGAAAAAAGTCATAGATAACTGGACTCCAAGCCACGTTGGAATCCGGGGAAACGGACTTGCGGATGAAATGGCACGACATGCGTCTCTTGAAACAGTTCATGATGATGTGGCGGTACATCCGGAGTACCTCAAAAATAACCTAAAAGGGAAAACCTTATCTTTATTGCAGAATATCTGGAATGAGGCAAATGATAAACTCAAGACAGACGGAATAACAGACAGAATAGGAAAAATGTTACCAAAGGAAAACGTCAAGACCATCTACAAGCCCACAAGAAAGATACAGGAATATTTGAGAACGGTGAAGGATAAAAGAGACCCACTTATAACACCGGGGGTTTATCGCATACCAAGCATACGTGGGAGGGTATTATACATAGGAACAACGAAGCGATCGATAAATACAAGGATTGCAGAACATAAGGCTAGCTGGCGACTAAGTTATACGGACAAATCAGCGGTAGCCGAACATGTGACTAAGGAAGGAAACCATAGGATCAAGTTTGAAGAAACTCCGCAACGTCTTCATACTATGCCGTCGAGAAGCCATCGAAATACAAAATCACCACAATAATTTTAATAGAAATGAAGAAATACAGAAAATCAACCGAACATGGGTACCCATCCTAAAGGCACTGCCATACCGCAAGGGGGCGGGGCTACTAACGCTACCTGGTTGGGCCATGTCACCGTTAACCGGTATAAATACAGGTGCAGATCCACCAGCTGTCAGTATTTTGGAAGTCGCCGAAGTGAAATAGCTTCTGAAGATGCCATCTACTCGTAGCGGCTAAACGTCAAGCCTGAACGCTAAACGGCGCCGGCCTAAAAACCCAAGAACCGCAAATTCATCAAACTCAAGACATTGAAACAGCATACCAATCACTAGTATCTACCTTCCTCTTTATCCCAGAGACAGCAATTAGTCGTTACGCGCCTACCTATAGGTCACACAAATCTCACCCCTGTTCACATCATTCAGGGCAGAACGGCTCCTCTATGTCCGATATGTAATTTAAAAATATCAGTAGAACACATCTTGATCCTTTGCCCACCCCACAGATCTCTTCGTCAAACTTACCCGATCCCAAATGTCTTGTCGGAGTGCCTCAAGTATGAAACAAGTATTAATCGCGTCTTAGACTTTCTTAGACATATGCATATATACTATAAGATATGATAAATGACCAGGTATTACTAATATTTCTTAATAAACATAGGTATAATTATCTAAGATATTCAGATATTAAGACATTGTGCACTTGGCTAATTACCTCCTAGTTGACGCCGCAAAAAAAAACAAAAAAAGAAGACCATTTGTTTTACTTCCTGAGCTGATATGGTGTGTATAGTAATCTTAGGGTTGAGATATTTGGCACGACGACGGAGTTCAGAGTCCGAATAACTCCCTTCTTCGTTGAAACTATCCATAAAATTCACAAAAGAAGAACAGAACGACAATAGCCTTACTTTTGTGGATGTCTTGGTAATGAGAAGAAATACTCAAATAGAAACCAAAGTGTACAGAAAACCAACGTACACTGAACAATATCTGCATTATGCCTCAACCCATCCAACATCAACGAAGAAAGGAGTTATTGGAATCTTGGTTGATGGAGCCAAGAACATTTGTAACACACAAAAGGGGCTGGAAGAAGAACTACGTCACATTAAACAATATCTGTAAGAACGCATATGCCAAGAAGCTAGTGGAAGCCACAGTACAAGGAAATGATACTAGCAGAAATATACGTCCTGAAGAATCAACAGGAATTTATTCAGTATATCATACATTAAAGGATTATCAGATACAGTCAGACGAATAGGACGAGAAATAAAATTCAAACGCGATTCTCAAGAAGCACCACCATCCAAAGTCTACGAACGAAGGCAAAACTCAAGAATGAACATAAAGAAACTAAAAACTCCATCTACGAAGTGTCATGTGAATGCGACAAAGTGTAATTGTAGAGACGAAAAGACCCCTAGAATTAAGAAGCACCGACTAAACACCACAAAATTATTAGGGAATACGCTAAAATTATTGACCTCAGCTCACTAGTATCGCCGAAAATCCAAAGAAGTAGCTTATATCGCCAACAAAAAGAACGTGTACAGCAAGCCTGGTGTGAAATTAAGACCAATATGGCAGCCCCTCATAAGCAATATGGAAAACCTGAAATTGGACAGAACAAACTTGAACACAAACGTGGAACAAAGTGACTGGTCTTAGGTAGTAAGAGTGGTGGATTCGGATGATCCTCCAGTCTGGCATGATATCTGGTACTTCTTTCTTGGATAACATCCTTTATATATGCCATCTTGAAGTCTCTATGGAGCGTATGGTTGGAGATATACCATGGTGCGTCAGCAATACGTCTAAGAATTTTGCATTAAGCTCGTTGAATGTGAAGAGCTAGGTACTAAAATAAAAATAAAAAAGGTATCGAAAAATTGAGTGAATGCCGTAATCAATATATCGCCCTCCAAGGCAACTATGTTAAATAATAAAAATGAATTTCATCAAAAACATATATGCTAGCCTACGAAATTTTCAGCACAACTCTTAAAAAGGAAAGCTTTTCCCCTTTTCTGTTGTTTCATGCCACGTCCATGGCAAACGCAGGAATCGAAACACCTGGCCTACTCGATTCATATTATTATTGATACCGATGGGCCGGATTGGTTACGGTAGGGAATGGATCTAATTTAAGTCGATCAGATAACGCGCACGCATTTGAATAGAGAAACATATTATGGACAGCGGAGTCTGAGTGGCAATCACATGCGTCTCATGCAGGATAACTTGTACAGGATACATTATGGGAATGGTATATACAGGGTGTACCTGAATTTCCTTCACACGTGATAATCTCATAAAAAAAAATGCTTTCAAAACATTTGTCGTAGACGCCAACCCTTAAAAATCACCCCAACTTTTTTTCAAATTGCACCCTATCATGGCCGACTCTACACTAGGCCGGAGCCTTAGATGTAGCAACGTGGCTTAGCTGTCAAATAGTTGGCCTACAGTTTCAGAATAATTATTACATTTTATATGTATTAGAGTTCATCTGGGTTAATAAATTAAGAAAAATACTTTTTAGAACTACTACTACTAATACCACTTACATCCGATGTCTGGTTCATCGTAGTCAGACACTACAAAATAAAAATAAACGCAACCTGTTTCCTGCTGCCACTCCACTTCCACTTAAATGAACACTCAATTTACTTTGTAAATTGTCACTTGAGCTAGAAAAATTCACTATTAGGTCACTGTGAAGCCATTCTTGCTAGTCTTGATTCCCTTTCACCATCAAATCTTTTCGTAGGTATGCCCAGATGCATGCCCTCGTTGGCATGCCCAGATGAGTTCTATTAACTGTCTTTTTCTGTGATATTTGGGAGGTTCAGAAAACATTGTAGGTACCACATTGTGGTTTAAAATAGGTCTTATCCTTTGAAATGTTTGTTGTAAATTATTGTCTTTATTCTTATAAATATAACCAGCCCTTATGAGGAATACCTTTCACCCACTTCTGTTTATGTCCTTTATTGGAAGCACTAATTGCTAGTGCAACCTGGTACTACACACTTTGCAGGCATCTTTTTATCTTTATAGTTTCGTTTGTGCAGGTAAATAATTAGAAACACATTAAAAATCACCTTCCACTCTTCGTTGTTACTCTGGAAGGTTATGTTGGTATGTCCTTGTTTGGAAGTCCCAATCGCTATTGCAACCTGGTACTACACACTTTGCATCTTTTTATCTTTATAGTTTCGTTTGTGCAGGTAAATAATTAGAAATACATTAAAAATCACCTTCCAATCTCATTTTTCACTCTGGAAGACTACACTAATGACTTAACAACAAACAAAAGCTCGGCCCGATATCCAGTGTTGCCATATTTCAATGCTCCGGCCTAGTGAGTAAAGTCGGCCATGACCCTATAGATTTTCTTACATAAATGGTATCTCTATTTTATATAAAGTCTTGTGGTACCATTTAGTTTAGACGGAAACTTATTTATTGCATAAAATCATAAGCATAATGTACATAAAATAAGCATTTTTTTGACGCAGAAATTGCATAAAAAGAAAACTATGTGGGTTTTGAATGGTATTTGATACATAAAATATTACGCCTCAAAGAAAAAACCTTATTTTTTAAAATATATTTACCTTATGCCTATGAAATTTTAACATCTCTAGAGGGAGCCTAATTTGAATATTGGCCAGCCAACATCTATAGCGCTATTGCCACTCTTCTTCGTCCGCTTAAGGACCTTTCAGTTTCTTCAAGATCTGGCAGTTTCCGCAGTTTGAACACATGTTCCTCAAAGTATTTAACTGGGTATTTAACTCAATATACTTGCAATGTAACTGATTTACATGAAGATTCATTTAACGAAATCTCAAAAATGGTAAATTTCATAGCGGAATGTCGCAATAACTTCTAATATGTCGTAAATCTGGCAACCTACAATAGGCGTCCCCTAAAGCTGTCATGTGGCTGTCATTGTAGTTGTGGTGATTGCGTATGTTGAGATTTTTGTTGTTTTAGTGTATATTTGAGTGACTTTGTGACTGCTTGTGGTGTGAATTAAATTATTTATGAACAATATTGTCATAATTGCATGATGGGATGAAAAAAAAGTGCATAGTTTGCTGCAATAGTGACGAATCGCTGAAGATCACTTGTCGTAGGTTAGTATAGGTTTTGTTTTGGTTTTCAGTAGCGTAAAATATGGGGAAACACTTCATGGTAATAATAAATTATCAACTTATAATCAAATTATAATAAGAGTAACTCTCTAAGTATAGCTAAATATTAATAATAATTGTACCAGTTTGTAACATCACAGTAATAATTGAATCTATTAATGAACATCCAACTTTAATATAGTCGTACGCTACTGGTGATGCCCTCAAGCTGTCAAATTTCCGTTAAATGTTGACTGGTCAGCGACCTGTGCATTTTGTTGTTTACATTCCCTCTAGAGATATTAACTCTGTGTGTGGGATGCTGTTTGAAAAAAAACTTGGGGGCGAGTTCTAGGGGTTGAAGTACAAAAAAGTATTTCGAAAGCATGGTATGACATGCCATCCAGTACCCTTGGAAAACCCACTTAGTTAAATGTTTTTCTTGCGAAAATATTACGCGAAGTAGACTTTTTGATTCATGTGTTACCTTGATGGATTTCCTATTGTAACATCGTTCAGCACCATTCTCGTCTAACTTGTTGTAAGTACGCAAAATTTTCTATCTTAAACCACTTGTTGCTGAACTTTTCTTTTCATTTATTGTAGCCCTGAAGAAGGAGTCAAAGAACTCCGAAAGCTAGGAAATATAAAAGTTTAAAGAGTACACTTTATTTGCCGCTACCCAGCTATTAGCTTTAGTTTTGTTTCTTTTTGATTAATCTACCTTGTCTACATTGTTGTAAATAAAACGCAGTCCGACCCTGTTAAGCGCTAGATTTCTGAAGAGTAGCCATACTTGTAGCAATAAGTCGAGGAGTGATATGGCAATTAATGTTTTTATGGATATAAATCGAGGATAACTACTACGATTAGGTACAGTAACATTAAAAGCTTTTTAGTGCCAACTTATCTGTATACTATCTAATGTACGGTAGATTACGGCTAGAAAATTTGAATAAGTAAGTTCGTTGAGCTTAACGTAATTTTCAATATTGCGACTTGGTCAACTAAAATACGTGCTTTGCATAATATTTACATACATATGTATATCCACTACACAGCTTTGCGAATAACAAATCGGTAGATAATCAACAGTATAAGTTTTACAGATGTGACAGAGTTACTACGGGAATATACTTATCTAGATTAAAGATAGAATGAAGATATGTGAGAATCGTTTGTATATTTTTTTAGTAGTTAAATAGCGAAGACCGTAGATTACTGGCTCCGTGTTTTTGAATCCAGGGACGCTGAAAAACTCCACTAAATGTTCTTGATAGATCGTTCTATCCCAGATAACACTATATGGATATGTACATACACAGAATGTACATTAGCTATTCCAGTTTGAACATGTAGGTATATTTTGAATATTCATAGGACGTTAAATGTACATATGAACAGTGATATACACTAGTGTAATATACTATGTATATTCACGTAGGTATTTATATAATTACGTGAATATACATAAGATGTTGGTCTATATACATACATCTAGTAGTTAACGCCTGTACGAAGGACAACTAGTGCCGCCATTGCTGATTTCTAGCCATTCCGTCGTTCGCGTCCTTCGTGTACTTAGCGTGTGTGTGCTGGTGCTGGTTGTGCCTGATTACCTGATCGAGTGAAATATTGTGCAATGTTACTTATCTTCTCGCTATTGATAACATTCGCATCCAGCGTTTGACGGTAAGTCGTAAGCTGGGCAAACCACTCACAAAATTTTATAACTTTGATTTATCTGTGATGTCAGACATTCCATTCAACAAGAAAGAGATGACTATCACAGTAACCGATTTTGCCAAGTATTATTGTTGTAACTAGAAATTAAATTAATAAGAATACATAATGAAAGTATATAGTTTTGTTTCAGAACTGGCCGGTTGATCTCAGATCAGAGCCAATAACATAAATAAAAAAAATAGTTTTGTTTATCTTTCTGCCTCTACATTGAACTTTCATACACTATGCATGTGCATTAAAAGTACATGAATGTACATTTAATGGATATACCATGGATGTGTGAACTCGCGACAAACGTACATGAAATTTAATTTTTTATGTCTATTTTACATCCATTAGACGTTCATGCTCCATTTGTTGATATACATATCCACTGTACGTACACTCTGTATATACCTTGGTATGTAAGTATATACAATTATACATGGTATATGTTATGGATATGGAGAAACTTGTAGTTCAGGGTCACGCCCCGATGAATATATACATGTTCATACCTGGTCTATGTTACATATACTATGCATGTACATTAGACGTACATATGCACATTCAGCGGATATGCCATGACAAACCCCGACAAACGTACATGAAATTAATATTTTTTTGACGTCTATTTGACAGCCATTGGACATTCTCGCTCCATTTGTGGATATACATATCCATTGATTCTATATCCATTGCATGTACATTGTATATGTTACACTCAATACCCGAATTCGGGCACTGCCCGAAAAAAATGTGCAGAACTAGTTTTGCGCATCTTGAAATCCACAGAACTAGTTTTGCGTAACTTGAAATGCACAGAACTAGTTCTGTGGTACTGAATGGCCAGCAGCAGTTATATTAAGAAAGCAAGGTTATGTTTATGTTGTTGCTTTGAATGTTTTTTGTTTCTGCTTGTGGAAAAAATGCAAGCTAATTTCAGAACCGAATTAGTTCGGCTACTTGAAGCTTCAAGTACACAAAAACATAATCTCATGACAAAAGATCATTACATCACTATATTGAATGAACCTAACCTAACCTAACCTTTATGTCTCTGCAATAAAACATGTATCAACAATGTATCGAAAAAAAATCTCCTCTACAATTCTAAATGCCACCATGCCAAAATATACAGAACTAGTACTGTGCATTTCAAGTCGCGCAAAACTAGTTCTGTGCATTTCAAGATGCGCAAAACTAGTTCTGCCTATTTGGTAATGCTCAATAGCCGAATGAAATTAATATTTCGGGTTTGGGAAATATCTCTTGCTCAAAACTAGTTCTGCGTATTTTTTTCGGGCATTGCCCGAATTCGGCTATTGAGCGTAACATATATACTTTTGTTATGTGGGATATTTTGTATTCTGTATTGGTGAGAGACCACGAATGTCACTTCCAAGGAATACGTTACCGCTGGCACTGTTAGGAAAATGCTTGCCCAAGACAGCCATGTATGTAAGCTACCAACAGATAGAGAGTACTTTAGAACTCAATGAACCAGCAATTCATTCAACAGACTGAAGATGACAGATAACACATTTGACTTGGTACTGGAAAACGCTAAATAAGTTTGATCTTGAGGAACTTCGCTGTACTATCATGATGTCCCGACCAAGGGTCAAAACAGAGTTTTAAAAATCGAGTGGGATGTTCCAGCTCACCACGCCAAGGCCTGCATTGAATATCTAACCCATAGTGTAAATAAACATGGTGTGCTCACGCGCATGCAGCCGTCCGAGCGCCGGCACGCTGTGACGTCAGCAACGAGTATTTCTGTCGGCGAACTGGCCGGAATACCACATGATGGATTATATTTTAATTTCAAAGTGATAGATTAAAGGAGTTCAATAGCCAATTATTTGACAATTATGTTATAGAGAAGTGTAAAATAGGTAATTTAACGACTTTTTCTACAAAAATGTATTATTTATTGGTAAACTTGGTCATTTTTTTTCCTAAGTCTACAATTTTCGAAACTAATCCTTCTGTTTAAATGTCTGAGTCTAACGTATATTCTCGTTCATATTAGATATACTATTATTTTGTCAGGAAATTGTTTGATGGTTTCCACTGGGGTCTATCTCTAATAATTTTTTTAATATGTTTGATTGTTTAGAAGACGACTGTCCATGGAATTTATCGAACTCTATCTCAACCAAAACGGGCTACTTTAATCATCTCCTCACTTGGATATACAAGACTGACTCTGAATAAAAACTCAATCAAGTCTGGGGCCCGATTAGAAGAACGAAATTTGGTTTGCGCCCTCAAAGCTAGATTAGGATATTCACTTTGAATCTGTAGGCCACATATCCGGCAATAAATTTCAGTCCCTCGTTGGAAATCGTGTCTGGCATTTTATTTTTTTTCCAATTGACACAAAAGGTCATGTTTTTCAGAAATAAAGTTATCTAGGTCATAATCTGGACTCTGAAAGGTAAAGTTGGAAAAATGAATATCATTTGAATCATTCTCTGTCCCAATAATATCGCTGTCAACAAGAACGTTCTTGAAAAACTCCTGAGTAAAGCACACGTCATCAGCTTCGATGTTAGAATTACTCGAAACTAAGTTTTTGACTTGTAATGGTTCAAGTAGGCACGACTTATTGCTTTCTTCTGCATATTTTTTCATTAAAATACGGCAGGTGAATATTTTCCGAGGATGTACCATAAAAATTTCAGTTTTAATAAATGTTTAATGCTATTTTGTGAAATGATTACCATTTTTCATATTAATTTCGTCCGTTCGGCGGCAAACATTACTCCATTGCATTGCGAGATTTTAATTTTTCGGGAACTTATAGAATTTTACATTTGGCTCTGTTTCATCTTACTATGATTTTTACAACCGACAACTGCACAATTTGGCATTATGTATACAAATTTCAGTCTTCTATAACTCAAAATAAGGAATATAAAGTGAATTAAACAAAAATCGTTAGCGATTCTATCTAAAACGCGATTAAACAGGCCGTAGTATCACGACGTCTAATAATTCTCCGAGCGAAAAATCTCCGTTGCTGACGCAATGCGCAGAGCGATCGCAATTTCGTACGACTGGCGAGCACACCATGTATACTCGCACCACGATCTAACCATGACAGGACTGAAACTTCTGGTCCTCTAACCCTCCCTATAGTTCAGTACCCTTTGAATATAACTCTTGCGTCTATATCAGACATCTTACCGGAAACGTGCAGTTATAAATTAGAGATTCTGCGTCATTATTGTATTTACCAAAATTTTGGAAACTGAAATTTTGAGAGTAGTGAAAATTATGAGCATGCCTTTGCTTTTGGGTAAAAGCTGAAGTTCACTTCTTAATTTAATATTTTTTCCTAGTTTGGCTTTACATGCCTTGCGTGTGAGTGAAACACTGGATTAAAAATTCAGATTCACTAGTAGGGTTGAGTAGAAAAAGTCCTTATACAGTGCTCCGGGTACAGGGGTTGAAACATGTCTTCCCCGATAAGTTAGTCGACTTCCTTGATAAGGGAGTCCCGTTGAAGAAAATATGAGCATATGTGAGACACGATAGATGAAATAGTTTGATACTTGAAACGTTTAATCTACTTGATGCTATTTTTTCCGTTGTCCAAAAAACTCCACGCCTCTAATATGCTAATAGAATTCTACCTGCCACCGGGTACACAGATGCGGCTACCTACCACCTAATCTGATTACCGTCGGCCATCTTGAGTGTCTCCGCGTGAGACGACTCAGATTGGGTCATCTATCTGCGCGAAATTATTCATAACCTTAACTCGACGCGACTTATCTGTAATATCATCTGTCCAGGACCGTTTACAGGATATTTCACCATTGATTTCGTAAGAAACTTCTTGCAAGACGGACAAAACATACCAGTGTTCGAAAGTGACAAATGACGTACTTTATTTCTTCTTAAAGAAAGGAAGAAAGGGGGAAAGAAAGACTCGAAGAAAGAGAGGAAAAAGGTAGAAAGTAATAAAAGAAGGAAGGTAAAAAGAAAGACAGAGAAGAAAGCAAGGAAGTAACAAAATAAGAAAGGAAGAAAGGAAGAAAGGAAGAAAGGAAGAAAGGAAGAAAGGAAGAAAGGAAGAAAGGAAGAAAGGAAGAAAGGAAGAAAGGAAGAAAGGAAGAAAGGAAGAAAGGAAGAAAGGAAGAAAGGAAGAAAGGAAGAAAGGAAGAAAGGAAGAAAGGAAGAAAGGAAGAAAGGAAGAAAGGAAGAAAGGAAGAAAGGAAGAAAGGAAGAAAGGAAGAAAGGAAGAAAGGAAGAAAGGAAGAAAGGAAGAAAGGAAGAAAGGAAGAAAGGAAGAAAGGAAGAAAGGAAGAAAGGAAGAAAGGAAGAAAGGAAGAAAGGAAGAAAGGAAGAAAGGAAGAAAGGAAGAAAGGAAGAAAGGAAGAAAGGAAGAAAGGAAGAAAGGAAGAAAGGAAGAAAGGAAGAAAGGAAGAAAGGAAGAAAGGAAGAAAGGAAGAAAGGAAGAAAGGAAGAAAGGAAGAAAGGAAGAAAGGAAGAAAGGAAGAAAGGAAGAAAGGAAGAAAGGAAGAAAGGAAGAAAGGAAGAAAGGAAGAAAGGAAGAAAGGAAGAAAGGAAGAAAGGAAGAAAGGAAGAAAGGAAGAAAGGAAGAAAGGAAGAAAGGAAGAAAGGAAGAAAGGAAGAAAGGAAGAAAGGAAGAAAGGAAGAAAGGGAGAAAGGGAGAAAGGGAGAAAGGAAGAAAGGAGGAAAGGAAGAAAGGAAGAAAGGAAGAAAGGAGGAAAGGAAGAGAGGAAGAAAAAAGGAAGGTTAATGAGACCTGTATATTACTTTCAAACTTTTGATAATGAAAGGTTAGGGAACAGTGAAGATAAAATCCATCATGGAGCTATAGCTGTGGAGAGGAACGAGCTTGACTGAAAGAAAAAGTTATATATCGATCCTGGAAGAAATTGGGTAAGGCAGAAATCTGCAGAGAAAAATGCATGGAAATAATCAATTTCATTTCGAAAATATACTGAAGTAAAGCGATTCACCTTAAACTAACAATGTACGGGGTGCCACTTGACAGACAAATGAGGATGACATTTATTGACAGCCACTAAAACCAGGTATGTTTTTGGCCATCCCGGTCCTGAACTTTTTCACGACAGGTAATTTAACCAGACTAAACGAGCTGAGCGGGACGCAGGGTGGATTGAACTACATCTTAATAAAAAAAGCCAATCGTGAACGATAATTTGTCACTGTTGTCGTTGATTCGAGTTTTATGCATGACCGAGAGTCGGCTGCAGGTAGTTCAGCCCATGATGCGAGATGAAATGAAGATGATGTGAGGAGTAAGTTAAAACACGCGACATCACAGACAAGAATACAGAAGAATATTAAAAAAAAATAGATTTCACAGAATGCATACTACTACTTTTATTCGTATACATGAATTAACATTAGGTCTTTCTAGACATCATTATGAGTTACGTTCTATTTTTTATTTTATTTTTCATTTACCTGTTCTATTGTGTAAAGACAAATGTGAAAAATGCTCAAGGCTAAGAATTCAAGATTTTTCCAACCCAACAAGTAGACTGTTGAAAATTCATGTGCACAGTAGCCAAATCATAAATAAGATAACTCAAGTAACTAGGAGTTATACTCAAAAATACTTACCTATGATATCCCATAGCTAAACTTAACTCGAAAAGCATATAATTTAAAAGTTTTCAAGTACAATATGCCTTACCTGCTACTATACGATCTTCCTTGATTAGTACTTACAATTACGAGGTATTGTAGCTGCCTGAGTATTTATATGAAAGATTCAATTATTATACAATCGATACATACATACAGATACATACGGGTGACCGTGTGAAAAGGAAAAAGTTGTTTTCAGTTCCTTGACTGATCAACTCTAGGTTTTATGACACTGAAATACGATTCTTAATGGCTTTAATTGACTTTATAAATTAATTGGTCGATCAATTGCTACAACTTAATTAAACACGAAATATTGTGACAAATCGTTTTATTCTAACAGAAGATACGAGTTTTATATGAGATTATACAGGGTGGCTTGGAGTGTACATTAATTCAATGTATCTACTGGAAGAACTGCAGCTGTTTGAATTTGAAAAGAAGAATATGGCGATTCTGACTTGACTTAAAATATAAAAAGTTAATTTAGGCTTGCATTTAAAGTTCGTCAATTAACTGTGTCCCCATGTTGTTGGACAGGATACGCTTAGAGGAAAACTTTTGGTCAGGCTATGCCGTTGTGCCCGAAGGCTCTTGCCTGGTTTAAAGAGCCTATTATCCACTTGTACTCCAATATACTATTTTAATATCAGCGTTAGTATAGAAATGTCATCCTTGTTTTCACAAATTAAGCAGACAACTTTGATATGTTTTGTTATTATACAGGGTTACTGGTAACTCGACCACTTTCCTGCAAGAGATGATAGAGGGACTCAAATGTAATAGGTTTAACCTCCCATACGTAATTCCGAAAACCGATAGTTTTCGAGATAATTAACATCTACTGTTTTTCAACAAAATGTCCAAATTTCCACACTAGATCCTAAACTAAGAAAAAAACCTGTTGTTGACTCCGATAATTTTTATTTTAGTATTTAACTAACACATACACAACGCTAACTTAGTATTAAAATGTTTCATAATACTAAACAGTTGCAAACTAAATACAAATATAAAAATAATCAACAAAATTTTTACATTCACCGTGAAAGAAAATTATCTAGCTCAAAAAAATTATACAAACGGTTGAACAAATCGCTAAAAAAACTTTCTTACCTAATAACCTTTTCAGAAAGATTATAAACAGCAATGAATAAAAATCACCTATTCAAAAAGAACGAATGGCAGTACAATCATTATTGATAACTCAGTTACATACTAGAATGTTTGCAAATGCGGTCGATGATTTTATCCAAGTAAAACAAATTAAATCCACTCAAAGTTTCTAGAGATCTTGCTCAGTGTGTTGCCCTTGATTCCGGATACAAGTACGGATCCGCTTCCTCACTTTGGTTTTTGTAACTTGTGTTGAAAAAGTTCGTTTCATCTCCTCCGCCGTATTGATAATTTTTTGCCTTCGTTCGTCAGCAGTATTAACTGGAGTCTTCTCGTAAACCAATGCCTTCATGTGACCCCAGACGTAAAAATCAAGAGGTGTCGGATCTGGGCTCCGCCACTCAGGCCATGGGATGGGTTCACCCCTCCCTATCCATTTATTCGGGTATGTGTTGTCCAATAACTGCCGAATTGTGACACGGTAATGTGCTGGACAACCATCATGCTGGAATATCATGTTGTTGATGATTCTGTATTATGTTGATAAATTTTGTTAAATAGTTACTTGTGGTTAGACTGTCATTCTTGTTCTTGGAATAGGCCATCAGATGAGGAAGTTTTTAAAATAATTTGTTTGACTGGTAGTGTTTTTTTTGAGCTAGACAATTTTCTTTCACGGTGAATGTAAGAATTTTGTTCTTTATTTTTTGAATAATTGTATGTAGTTTGAAACTGCTTAGTACTTTTACACATTTAAATACTAAATTAGATTTGCGTATGTGTCAGTAAAAAACTAAATTGGAAATTACTAAAATCGACAGCAAGGTTTTTTCTAAATTTGGGATGTAGTCTGGAAATTTGGACATATCGTTGAAAAACATTAAATGTTATTTATCTTGAAAACTATCGGTTTTCGGAATTACAAATGGGGGTTAAATCTATTGCATTTGAGTCCCTCTATCACTTCCTGCAGGAAAGTGGTCGAGGGAGTAACCCTGTATATTCTTCTTTGACGTTACGTGTAACGTTTAAAATATTACATTATTTCGGTAAACCTTCTGGATTAGCGAAGAACTGCAATTCCAACGTTTATGACTGATCATTGCAACTAGCAAAAACAACGAAATATACATATAACCGGTGTTCATTAAAAGTATATCTTCATTGAATATCAGCCGCATTATGCTGGAACCATGTGTAAATGATGGCTTGCCATTTATTGAGCGCTAATTGCCGATCGTGACGTAATTAATGCAGTGGATATTTAACACACACGTGAAGAGAGCAGAATGGTGGAAAAAGGACGGGATGGAATAAATAACACCACAACCAGTAGCAAATCGATGTTCCGCTACGTTTAATTTTAATTGGTGTAATCACTACGATCTTCGCTATCATAAAATATACAAAATTCTTGTTAGCAATATCTAATTGTGTGAATTCAAGGAAGAGTATGAAGAGGAAGGTTGCTCTGGCTTCGACTGAAGTAATACTTTGTCATTTTATTGCGTTAGAAAGTTTAGAGCTTCATCAAAAAACTTTCCAACGACCCTGCAGGCTGTAAAGGCTTGGTTACTATAACTGCTAAATTTATCTTGAACTTACAAGAGATCTCAAACATTGGAGGACGATCATTGGAAAAACCTCATTTCACTCTAGGAGAGTTAGAATTGGCCATTAATTCACTACACACATAAAAAGAAATTCTCAAGTCAAGAATTGTGATATTCTTGTAAATACATACTCACAACAAGAATATCGGTCCTCACTCTAAGAAAGAATATTTGATGAGAAAATTATAGAAAATGTAATATACTTTTGATTTATATACTTATTTTAAAGAAATATGCTCCGAAAGAAAATATAATTTTTTTGCGACCAAGGAATATAATAATTTAATAACAAATATTTCATAATTTTATATCAACATTATCATTTTTTCCAGCGGTGTCCTGTTTACTTCTTTAAAAAATATAGACAGCTTGCAAATGCGAACCTTTATTTACAATACGATAATCTTGGTTTGAAAATGAACGCTGTTTTACAAGCACACTATATATTTGTATCAAGTAAATTATTTATTTGACGTCTACCAACGTCGGAGTGCGCAGGCGCGCAGCGTGTCACGGGTCAGCTCTAACCTCTCCACCCTCTTAACTCAACAACCTGTTGCCCGTCCGCGTCCGCTTCGCCATTATCGGTTTTCGGTTTGTCGTATTCGCCGCCGTCTTTAGCACCGTAGCGTAATACCTGCATCCTGGATCCTGCATAATAGCACATAATAGTATCCAGTCAAACTGTTAAAAAATTGCCATTGCTACGTGATACCCGTGATACCACCGTCAACCATCAGTCATCGAATCTGCCGGTAGTGCTGGTCCACCGCCATTTGAGTCACGTCCCAGTTCCCATCAGCTTCCTTATCACTAGATCTGTCCAACCATGAATGAGCTATTAAAAAAATTGGGATGCGAAGACCTGACTCAGGTGTTCCTAGATAAGTACTAAGTATATTAAAAGTGATTTAAGAAATTTTGCAGAACTATTTCTCCAGAAAAATTTCTACATGCTCATAGAAGAGTCTGAATTCTCAAATTAATAGTACTAGATTCCTCATCCAAGAATATCACAATTTTTAAATAAAGTTGAGCTACTTGCGTCAAGTTTATGAAATGCTCCCAGTTAAGATTATGAAATGCTTCAGTCGAGATTATGAAATACTCAAGATTACCATATGCTTGATTTAAGATTTTGCTATTCTTACTATCAAGAATTTTCCAGTTTTGCATTGAAGATATTTTCTCAATCTAACCCTTATATGGTCAAAGATATCGTATTCTCACTTTAAGATTAGCATAACCTTGCGCGTATAGGGAGTTACGGTATACTTGAATTAAAGCATCTGTGCTCCATCTAAGAAATTATTTTTATGTGTGTACTAGTCCGTTGTGCCCTAGTGCTCAGCTAACTCCGTCACTGCGAGTGTAGCTGCAAAGAATCTCTGGATATGCGTCGAGCAAACAATATCATTACCGGGTATAGCGACGCGACGCGTACCTATATGCGTATGCAAACGCGGCAGGCAAGCAGTACCGGCACTGCCGATCCGATCCGATCGAGCCGGTGACCGGCTAGTTAATCCGAACGTAGTACCGCGGTACGGCCGTAAAGAACATTAGCAGGATGTGCACCGCTGAATATGCAACTGTGCGCGCTCCATTATTGCCGATGTTTCCGATTAACATACATAATTGTGACCGATGCGTCGCGTCGTTGCGACCAGATGCAAAAATCGCTCGCTCGGACGCGCCGTACCTACATGTATACAGGGTGTCCCAAAAAATAGTGTCAAGCGGAAGTCCAGAGATAGAGCACACCTAGAGGTATCTGAATCACCCCCATATATGTTATGCAATATTTTGTAGTTTCCGAGTTATGAATTTTTTTCTAAATTTTAGAGAATTCTCTACCTTGACAACTTAAAACAGTTCCAAAACAAAAATTAAAAGACTTTTCCAAATTCTCTTTTTTGCTAATCAATGTTTAAGAGCTTACTGTTCATACATAAAGGAATCGGCTTAGTAAATTTGATGAAAGTCATGAAAATTATAGTGTAAAGTGAAAAATTCACGTTCTGTGAATTATGACTTAGATTTTCGACTCGCAATTAAAAATCTAAAGAGGTGATTTCGTGACTTCTATGCAGGTCTAAAAACTTCTTCAGACTCTCATCTATCATAATCATTAAAAAAAAGGAGTACTTAGTGGGGCTACTTTATCTCCAATCGACCTTCAACGACAAGAGGTGGAGATTTCTTGAAATTAGCAATGGGATTTTAAAAGAAACAATAACTAAGTTTAGGGCGCTAATAGCCGAATGATTGTCAGTGCCGCAATAAAAAACGTTCAGTGCGACCAGAATATCGATAGATGACCATCTGTGTCACTTTGCTGAGATTTTTTGTTACATGTACGACCTCTTTTTTGTAAGTGGGAAATTGTAAAATGAAACGAAATTATCAAATTTCTTCACTAAGTTTATTAAATTTCACAAGACATTTTCAAAATGTCTACCTTCTTGTTCGATGCATAATCTACATCTTCCGAAAAAAATTGTTTTTTAAATTAACAAAAGCTCTTCGATTGTTTTTTATTGTTTCTTCAGCCTGTGTTAATTTGTTGCGTAATTCGCTGATGTTTCTACACTCTTTAGCATAAAATAGTTTTTTGTAGTAGTCCCAAACAAAAAACTCTATCGGATTTAAGTCAGGTGACCGTGGCGGCCATTCAGTGGGTCCACCACGACCTATCCATTTGTTGCATAGTCTCTTGCAGAAAACAGCATCCTTAAATTCAGTTGTCGTGCACTCAAGGTCTGTAGGAATAGCCAAGTAGTCAGACAACAGAAACAACACCAATCCAAACAAAAGCGTATCGTTTTAAAGCCGCAAAGGCAGACAGACGACTGAATAAAGACAACGAAAAAAACCTATGCAATGACACATTTTGGAAAGACATCACAAGCAATATCATAGCTATCTCTTTCTAACATCGCCATCGTTTACTGCGTTAGCGTTAGCCCTTTTAGTTGGCGCTCAGGTAAAAATGCGCTCCTTGTGGTTTTTTAGCAAGAAATAGGATCTTTTTTAACAATTGTTTAATTTATGCAACGTTTTTAACGTTTATTATTGTGGTACTGACAATCAATCTGCTATTAACGCGTTAACATAAGTTATTGATGAATTGAAAAACACATCGCTAATTTGAAGAAATCTTCGCCTCTTGTCTTTGAAGGTCAATTAGAGCGAAAGTAGCCCCATTAAGTACTCCTTTTTTTAATGATTATGATAGCTGAGTGTCTGAAGAAGTTTTTAGACCTGCTTAGAAATCATGAAATCACCTCTTTGGATTTTTAATTGCGAGTCTAAGATTTAAGTCATAATTATCAGATCGTAAATTTTTCACTTTACACTAAAATTTTTATTACTTTCATCAAAGTTACGAAGTCGATTATTTTATGTATGAGCAGATAACTCTTGGAGATTAATTGCCAAAAAAGATAATTTGGAAAAGTCGTTTAATTCTTCTTTTGGAACAGTTTTAAGTTGCCGAGGTAGAGAATTCTCTGAAATTCAGAAAAAAATGCATAACTCGGAAACTACAAAAAATTTCATGACATATATGGGGGTGATTCAGATACTTCTAGGTGTGCTCTATCTCTGGACTTCCGCTTGACACTATTTTTTGGGACACCCTGTATAGCACCTAGCACAATCCCATTGGCCAGATATTAATTTTAAACGAATCAAATTTCGAGTGCCGTACGTGTGTACGAAATGTAAATTAGTGCCATATGCACTTACGGAATTGAATACAAGTATATGGTCCTTGTATTACCTCACATGAATCATACAGATTGCAAAAAATACAAAATGCCTGTATACGTTTCATCACAAAAGCTTCAAGGCGCGAACACATATCACCTTATCGGAAGGAGCTTAGCATGCTTACCATGAATCAGAGATGGCAGATTCATATTTTATGCCTAGTGAGGTCTGTAATGATCCACAAAAAGCCAAAGTATTTAGCAGAAAAGCTGATATTGAGGTCTCAGGAAACTGATGCGAACCTTCGACATGCCTCTTATACTCTATCTATACCAAAGCATTCCACTGCCTTCTTTCAGTCTGCTTTTTCATTTATTGCGCCAAATTTATACAACACCGTTGTTCCTCCGACATTTAAAAATTTGTCTTTTTTAAAATTCAAAACGAAAATGAAAGAAATTATGTTATTACATAATAGCTCATAACATCACGTTACTAGTTTCTTGTTTTGTATCTCTGGTAAGTTGTATTTGCATACTTAATTCCTTGTTTGTTTGTTTTTTATTCTTAATTTTAAGTAATTTAATTAGATATAGTTAAATCATTCTCATTGCATGTGATGATCAATCTTTTATCTGTATTAACATTCTTTGATGCTACATGTTTATTAATTGCCCTGGTTGGTATTAATATCAGCTTCTGCTGCTACCCGCCAGGTAAAATAAAGTCCTGTTTATTATTATTTATTTATTTATTAATATTGTTGAGCGCTAAACTTCGAGTACCATACGCGTGTATGAAATGTACATCAGTGCCATATGCACTTACGGAATGTAATATAGTTATATGCAAGTCAAACGTATGGCTATGGCTGGATTGTTTTAATTTTTGCGATTGCAGCGAGAGAGGGTGGTTATATTTATGTTATACTCGTATATGTTTGAAATCGCCATGCATGCTGAGGCAAAATTATCTCATAATTATAAATATTTTGAACTGAATCCTGGAAAATATAAATCAAACCTATTGACTGTGGCTAAAGAAAAAACGTATATCTAATCTATCCCAAAATATTAAAACAAATAAACCCAATGCATGGATCATCCCACTGATTTTATATAACGTTCTTTTTTGTTCTGCTATATTCTTTAATGTCTTTAATCTTGTATGTTTTCTTCGCCCACTGAAGATTAATACTTAGTTAACTTAATACACCAGATGTTTGCAATTATGACATTTAATATTTCGTAAAGAAGGACACAAAAAATAAAAACCCTACTATAACTTAATTAGTAATAAAGTTTACTGCAGTTTAATACATAGCTGAAAAATGGTTTTTGCTTAAATCGCTTTCCTCTTTGTAAATTTTCAGCTGCATTAAGTACTACATTCCGTAAGTGCATATAGCACTCATTTATATTCCATACTCGCGTATGGCACTCAGAGCTTGATTCGTTCAAAATTCAAATCTGACCAATGGGATTATGCTAGGTGCTGTATACATGTACGGAATGTATAAATGCATACGGGAGTAATAACGTTCGGGTGTCGAGCTGCGGTCGTACCGGGTACTAACGCGGTACAGTTTCTCATGAACTTAGTGACCAGAGTACGAAATCGTAGTATTTTTTTGAAGCCGCGATGCCAAAGAATACGTTCACAGGCTTGGTGGAGTCCTGGGAGGCCGTTTTTTGATTTTTCCTGTATTAATCTGATTCTCTCGATTTTTTCCGATGTCCCCAGATTTTTCCAAATCTTGGCAATTTTTGTACATTTTTTATACTCGCTTCTATTTTCCTCATTTTTTCCACCTTATTACTTTTTTCGATTTTTGCCGACTTTTACCCGTTTATACAGATTTTCCCAATTTTTATTCGTTCTTTATCGGTTTTTTCCAATTTTTCCATACTTTTTTTTTATTTAAACAAGAAACCGCATCAACCACGCAGGGTTATTAGCGGTGAAGGCGGTACAATTCATACTTGTTTTCCTTTATTTTCATGTTTTTACCGATTTGTCCTCTATTTTCGCTTTTCTTCCTATTTCTTCCATCTTCTTCCTATTTTTACCAACTTTATTTCGGTTTTCCTCCATTTGTCCCTTTTTTTCAGATTTTTACCGATTTATCTCGACTACTACTGATTTTTCTGATGTTCCTTAATTACAGCAGATTATTTCCTGCTTTATAAATTTTCAACTATTTTTACTAATTTATCCTTGGTCTTACAGATTCATTACGGATGTTTCAAGGGTTTTTCCAATTTTTCGATCTATCTCGAGTTGTCGAGATTCTTCCCGATTTCTTCATACTCTTCATGATTTTTTCCAATCTTTACCGACTCCAAATTTACCCGGTTTTATTCGTTTTTATAGGTTTTCATTATTTTTACGTTAGCGCCGATTTTTACTGAATTTTGCTGTTTTTCCCAATATTTACTGATTTCCGATTTTCGAGCCTATTATTTTTACCAATTAGTCCTAAGCTAAGCGCTAAGCGTACGGGAGTAATAACGTTCAGACGTCGAGCTGCGGTCGTACCGGGTACTAACGCGGTACAGTTTTTCATGAACTTAGTGACCAGAGTACGAAATCGTAGTATTTTTTTGAAGCCACGATGTCAAAGAATACATTCACAGGCTTGGTGGAGTCCTGGGAGGCCGTTTATTGATTTTTCCTGTATTAATCTGATTTTCTCGATTTTTTCCGATGTCCCCAGATTTTTCCAAATCTTGGCAATTTTTGTACATTTTTTATACTCGCTTATATTTTCCTCATTTTTTCCACCTTATTACTTTTTTCGATTTTTGCCGACTTTTACCCGTTTATACAGATTTTCCCAATTTTTATTCGTTCTTTATCGGTTTTTTCTAATTTTTCCATACTTGTTTTCCTTTATTTTCAAGTTTTACCGATTTGTCCTCTATTTTCGCTTTTCTTCCTATTTCTTCCATCTTCCTCCTATTTTTACCACCTTTTTTTCGGTTTCCTTCCATTTTTTTTTCAGATTTTTAACGATTTATCTCGACTACTACTGATTTTTCTGATGTTCCTTAATTACAGCAGATTATTTTCTGCTTTTTAAATTTTTAGCTATTTTTACTAATTTATCCTTGGTCTTACAGATTCATTACGGATGTTTCAAGGGTTTTTCCATTTTTTCGAGTTGTCGAGATTCTTCCCGATGTCTTCAGACTCTTCACGATTTTTGCCAATCTTTACCGATTCCAGATTTACCCGGTTTTATTCATTTTTAAATGTTTTCATTATTTTTACAAGTTAGCGCTGATTTTTACTGAATTTTGATGTTTTTCCCAATATTTACTGATTTCCGATTTTCGAGGCTATTCATTTTCAAGGTTTTCTTATTTTTCCCAATTAATCCTAAGCTAAGCGCTAAGCGTACAAGAGTAATAACGTTCAGACGTCGAGCTACGGTCGTACCGGGTACTAACCCGGTACAGTTTCTCATGAACTTAGTCACCAGAGTACGAAATCGTAGTTTTTTTGAAGCCGCGATGTCAAAGAATACGTTCACAGGCTTGGTGGAGTCCTGGGAGGCCGTTTATTGATTTTTCCTGTAATAATTTTTCCGATGTCCCCAGATTTTTCCAAATCTTGTCAATTTTTGTACATTTTTTATACTCCCTTATGTTTTCCTCATTTTTTCCACCTTTTTGTTGTTTTCCTTTATTTTCATGTTTTTACCGACTTTTTCTCTATTTTCGCTTTTCTTCCTATTTCTTCCATCTTCTTCCTATTTTTACCAACTTTTTTTCGGTTTCCCTCCATTTGTCCCTTTTTTTCACATTTTTACCGATTTATCTCGACTACTACTAATTTTTCTGATGTTCCTTAATTACAGCAGATTATTTTCTGCTTTTTAAATTTTTAGCTATTTTTACTAATCTATTCTTGGTCTTACAGATTCATTACGGATGTTTCAGGGGTTTTTCCATTTTTTTGAGTTGTCGAGATTCTTCCCGATTTCTTCATACTCTTCACGATTTCTGTCAATCCTTACCGATTCCAGATTTACCCGGTTTTATTCATTTTTATAGGTTTTCATTATTTTTACACGTTAGCGCTGATTTTTACAGAATTTTGCTGTTTTTCCCAATATTTACTGATTTCGGATTTTCGGGGCTATTCATTTTCCAGGTTTTCTTATTTTTACCAATTAATTTATTATTATATTATATTATTATTTTTACCAACTAAGCGCTAAGCGTACGGGAGTAATAACGTTCATACGTTGAGCTGCGGTCGTACCGGGTACTAACGCGCTACGATATCTTATGAAATCAGTAGGAACTCCTACTAATTACTTATTGTACGCGACTGTACATCATGTTTAATATACGAAGTTCGCACACAACGCTCAAAAACTCCGATATATCCTCAGAGTAAGCGCGCAAACCAAGTATGGGGCTTTATAGTGAGCGTGCAAGGGCGTGCGAAGGCGTGCAGGTACCGCATGCAGGCTCACCTGCTCAACTTACCGCTTACCAGCGTCGGAAGCCCGCTTGAACGCCTTTATAGTAAGAGAAATTTAGTTTGCTACCTGGTTTCGTCTGTGCCGGTCAAAGATGAGTAGCGATAAAGAGTTACTTATAGCTTCAGTGTTTGCGAAAATCCCTATTTGGGATAAAAGACACATGCTGCACTATAACCGCACTGCGACAGAAAAATGTTGGAAGGAAATAAGTGCGGTTATGAAAGGAGCCCCCTTATGTAGCGCGTCCAATGTCAATGTTGTTCCCAATGCCGACAAAGCATATTGTCTCAAAAGTAAAAGCTATTGTAATATTAATGTTTAACTAAATAACAATGTACCCGACCAATGATATTACGAGACCCAAATATATAACGTTAGGTAATTGCATTTACTACGTACTATCACTTAGTATCAGAGATATATTCAAATGAGCATAACAGATTTATACACAACCGCAACACTAGGCTAGGTACCAAAATAATTTCCAAAACAAACAAATCAGTCATGAGGCGGTCATATCTCAATTTAGCGCCAAAATGATACAACACTTCTACCTTTTGATACCAAAAACTTGTTTACAAAGCGATTCAAACAGTCTTTACCAGAGTGGATAGCTTCCTTAATAAGACGCGCACAAGAATTCGTTGAACATGTACAGTATTAGTCACATATTCATTTGATTGAGAAATTTCAACTAAATGGTTCTAATGTATATGATGTGAGTCTACATATGTATGTACTAATAGTTCATTTGACAACCTCCCACCACGAATTTATCACAAACCGCTGATTAAACGAAAAAACGCCAAGACACGTCAAAATATTTGTCCAGAGAGACAACTTTTTAACCAAAAACTATTTTACCCGCTATTGTACCCTCTAGCACCACAGGGGAATCATTTCCAGTGTTTTTGCAGCTGTCCCTCATTATTTTGCCAATAATGGGCAACATTTTGAACCCTGATTGCATGTTTCCTATACCGTGTCTAGATGCGACTGGCCAATCTTTGTACTCTTTTTCTTGTCTGTTTTCACTGTACCATGCACTGGTGTGTTTTACTACGTGCGGAATCGGCGCCGGCCTGCTTCTACCTGCCGAGGGGACTCGGAGTTGGCCAACGCACTCCAACGCTCCTAACTGCCGCTACTGTGAATGCCTATTATCGCGGTCAGGTTGCTCATGAACTGTCACTTTAGTGAGTCGAGTACGGAATCGTTGTTTTTTTATAGCTCAACAGCCGCGAAGGAAAAATAGTAGAAGTCAGATAACCGTGCCTTCTATGAAGAGTTAGGTTAGGAGAAAATGTCGACAGGCTTGATAAAAGAGTCTTCTGGCAAATGGTTTCTCGATCTTATCGGACTTTCCCGATTCCATCCAAAACCTGCAGATTTTTGCCGGTGGTTTTTATATAGTTTTCTCGATTTTTACCGATTTTCCAATATTTGTCTCCGTTTATACCTATTTTCAGAAGTGCCAGATTCATTCCAGTTTTCCAGATCTCCAACTCCTTTCCTACGTATTTATCTATTAACAATTTTTCAACAGTCTTCCTGATTTTTTATTTTTACCATATTTTCAATTATTCCCTAATTCTCCCGATTTTTCCAGGCTTTAGTTATTTAGATGTCTCCCTCCCGACTTTTCCTGGTGCTTTAACTTTGCCCGATATTTTTCTCATTTTTATGGATTTTTAACAATACTTATTTCCCAATTTTCCTCACTATTCACCGATTTCTCTAGGTTTCGAAAGATTTTTTACGATTATTCTGGAATTTTTTACTAATTTTCCTAATTTCGGAGATATTCTGAATTTTTCCTTAACTTTTTCAAATTTCCTCGGACTTCTCTCTGTTTTCATCAACTTTTTTCGGTTTCTCGCCATTTATCTTATTTTTTGCGATTTTTAATTTATCTCGTTTTCTACTGATTTTTCTTATGTCCCTGGATGACATTAGATTTTTTCTGGTTTGCGCAGTTCTCAACATTTTTTACATTTCTCCCGGGCCTTACAGATTAATTACGGATTTTTCAGAGTTTTTTTTCGATCTATATAGATGTTTTAAGATTTCCCCCGTCTTTTTCCAGTCTTCACCGCGATTCCAGACTATATCAATTTTTTTAGACTTGTTAACAATTAATTCTGATTTTTCTCGGTATTTTCTGGCTTTTCTCAATTTTTTCTGACTCTTCCCGAATTCAGCAATTTTCTTGATTTTTCTTGATATTTTGCGATTTTCCCGAATGTTCCACAGTTCCTTTTATAAGCAAAACTACTCACAAGTTTCAAACACCACTTAGGTAATCACTGTTATATTACTTTCAGTATTTTTATGCTGATTTCATCACAACCTGTAGAAAAGAATACCTAATTCAATGAGTTTATGGTTCTTGGGCTTTAAGGTAGGCGTGGTTTAGCGTTGAAGCTTGACGTTTCGTCGCCACATGAGCATGGTATGCGATAAACCCCCGGTATTTTGAGTGAGTCTCTTTTATCCTTCACCGTTCTCAAATATTCCTGTATCTTTCTTGTGGGCTTGTAGATGGTCTTGACGTTTTCTTTTTGTAATATTATTTCTATTCTGTCTGTTATTCTTGGCACCTAGAGTAAAAAGGCTTTCGCTATCGGTTCAGGTTGTTATTTTGCCCTATTTCTTCCCATTGCTCTTGTTAGTTCATTTTTCGTATAACCATTTGCTTCTGGTTCGCACAGTACAATACCTAATGCATTCAACAGTGCATCAAGCACCATACAACAACAAAGGAAAATTTTCGCGATAGTACTTAATACGCCCCCCACCCATTGGAAGTAAAAGTTATCATTCATCTCAGACCAGTTGTCACTATAGCAAGACATTACAGTAATTCAATAACTAATAACTCAACACAAAAAGAAAGAATAAATACATAAATGATATCGGTATTGGATAATTGTGGTATGATAAAAAAGAGAAAAAATGTCGGCTATGCATCATGTATGAACCAAGAGTATTATTACAGATAAATATTAATATGTCAAGTTTATAAATCTCGGAATAAACATAAAAATGAAGGTGAACTGCCTCACATTTTTTGATTGGCAATCGATTAGTGTCACGCTAACGGAGACTTAGCTTAAATTAAAAAAAAACGTCATGCTAATTTTTGTTTCTTTCCTTGTAATGAAAGCTCGTTTTTCTGTCTTCTACAAAAAGTAGCTGAGACCGTATTACCTGCAAATAATGTTTTTGAACTGTCGATTTTAATGCAAAGAAAACATTAATCAATAGCCTCGTCAATAGCCAAAACGGTATCTGCAGGCAATAGCCCTATATTTGAGCCGGCAAAATAACTATCCTGTCCTGAGTGGAAACAGGAACTCCTATCTCAATGTAGGCCAGAAGGGAATATTGGAGTTCTCAAAGAAATAGGATAGGACTCTGTTTGATCCCTTGAACTGAACCTGAACTGAACCCTAACCTCCTCACTACCAAAAATTAAAAAAAATAGCAGCTATTAGATAATGATTTCAAACAGCAACCAGAAAAGGAGTTTGTCAGGGATGCGTATTATCTCCGATGTTATTTAACATTTACTCTGAATTTGTGATGAAACAGGTATTGGACAACTGGAATGGCGGTATAACTATTGGCGGAAGCAAAATATCTAACTTAAGATTATCTGACGATATTGCTGCTTGTCAGGAAGAACTAGTAGCTCTACTGAACGTTTTAGAACAACACATTGCAGAAGATGGTCTTGGTATTAACTACAACAAGACCAAGGTTATTATCGTAGATAAAAAGCATGACAATCATCGAGAAATAAAGTCAATAGGCCAATGTGAGGTAGTTCAAAGTTTTGTGTACCTCGGTTCTTTGATCGACAATTCAGGTAGCTGTGAGAATGAGATTCGACGGCGCATTCAACAGGCACAGGTGGCCATGACAAAGCTTACTAAAATATAGCGTGACCATAACATCACTAAAGCTACCAAAATGTCATTGGTTCAGTCTCTTGTGTTCTCCATATTTTTGTATGCCTCGGAAACTTGGACTGTTAAAAAGGCAGATCGAGCTCCCATAGATGCTTTTGAAACGTGGACGTGGAGGAGAATGCTGAGAATTCCTTATACCTCCCATCGAACTAATGTTTCCATACTAAATGGGCTCGGTAATCCAAAGAGACTATCCTCTATTGTGTCGATGAGAATGCTTACATTCTTCGGACATATTCACAGAAGCGATAATATGTAGAAACTTGTAGCTCAGGGTCACGCCCCGAGTGGGCGGCGCCGTGGCCGTTCTCCTACACGCTGGGTGGATACGACGAAACAGTTGCCAGATATGAGTATCAAGAGCGCCACTGAACTGACAGTAAATCGCGAACGATGGCGAGCTACAGTTCTCAAAACTATTGATAATATTCGTGTCGGCAATACTCTAGCTCCGACTTAATGCATTTTACGAGTTCACAACATGTCTGTTAAGACATTGTGACTATGATGATGAAGATAATGATTTCAGCTTACTTTAAGTGCAGTTCCTTTTAACTTTAAATTTTATTTAATGGATATACTAAACAAACTATCAAAAATGGTCTCTCAGAGGTATATCACAGGTGGTTAAAGGGATAGGATAATGAAGATTGGAGAATACTTTGGAACACCAAAAAAATATCTGAGTGTTATATTAAAGTACCAGACTCCCTATTTTCTGATATTTCCCTCTGTAAATATCTTTTCTGTGGCTACAGAAAGTATAAAAATAGAATTGGAAAACCTCAGGTGTATAAAATATCAAGTGCTTCAATTAACCATGTCCTAGCAAACATGAAGACCACATTAGCAGTGCATAATTGAACGAGCACCTCCGTTATAGCCACTATGTTTCTGATTAACATATATAATTGTGGTTGACATAAAATTACATTTCCTTTTAGCCACCTGGTTGTTGATATACAACACTCGTAAAGTTCAACTGGATTTCTTATCAGTTCGCAGGTATTCGGAATCGTGGCTTTTAGCTTCGTCGGAATGTTTTTCGTGCTGAAGATTTCGAATTCCGTCTTCGTTCCGTTCATGATAATCGTTGATAGTGGATAAAAATATGTGTGATTTAACTTTCAATTGTATGCTTTTTGTTGGTCAATATTATCTGATTTTGAGAAGGCACTGTTGAATGTCTTTTGCACAGGATGTGATGAGGCCAGTAATACTGAACGTAATATTTTTTAGTGATGTTCAAAAAATTGTGAGCAAGCATAATTGAAGGGTATGATGCAAGAACAGGTTATTTACATTAGAGTAAATTTTTCAAGAGGGACGAAAACTGACTGAAGGAACTTTAAACGAGTAGTGGTTTTGACTGTGGCACACAATGGGCACATCTATACAAAGTTCGTATTAGAAAATTGGTTAGTGTCACGCTCTAAATTACTGTATAACAAAAAAAAACGTTTGGACTTAACCGGTCTTGCACAGTTTTTTGATTTTGCGATATTAAAGAAGCAATTCAATGGTGGCTCACTTTCACGTTAGAGTAACGTTGTGTACCACACAAATAAAGTGTGACAAAAATGATGTATTCAGACGTTAAAACAACGTTCTGATTCATATTCATTCTGCAATCCATAGAGTTTAAGTGTTCAAATAACGTTTGGCTAAATCATTTTATTAACCATATGAGCAACTGGTTTTTCAAAAGTTTTTCATTTTTAAATTAGGAGCAAAATCTGGTCAAGCGTCTAACAACAAAAAATACATTATTCTGATAATCCTCTATAAGCTATACAAACCGTTGTGATAGCAGATGAAAATAACGTGCATTGCTCGTTCAGGTACAACGTTATAATAACGTAGTTTCTAAACGGAGCAATTTGATTGGTCCGAAAGAGCCAGGCTGTGCGTGTATGTCGTGACATCAGTACTAGCGGCGGCCATTTTCACCCGTGTTGTTGTAGAGTAAACAAGTGTTCTCCGCTTCCTGAGTTTTCAGCTGTTTAGTACAGGTCTTGCGTGTGGTAAGTACATCTATATGACTAACTAATCTGCTGAGATGAAAATGTGAATGTCCCTAATGCTAAAATTTTGCTGTGAACCTCAGAGATGCAAATGATGCTATTATATGCAACTCGTCGCTTGGTGGCGTGCGTTTGTTCTGGTTTTTCTTCTCAACTCATATGGAGTACCTATAACCGTTTTATAATAGTAGCATTGTAATTATCATGCTTCCTGATTATTATTTGGCTTTCGACACTTTTGCGTTTTATATAAGCGCCATTAAAGTTGTGTATATACTTTATTTTAAGTTATATGTTATATGTATATTCCTTTATAAGCGGGCTTCCAATTTGATGTATCCACATATTAATGAGAGTTCAATAAATACGTTAAAAAAACAACCGTTGTGTTTTATTTACGATACCCTTTAAAATCATAAGCACTATTAATAGCAATTCAAATACTACCTCAGAATAATCTTTTAATTGGGGCAAAAATAATGTCTTATTAACGTTGCAAATACACGATTTTTAAACGTTTTCGAAAAAGGTTACAAATTGAACTTTTTTAAACGTATAATGATCGCCTTTTCAAAACTGCGATAAAACGTATATTTATACGTTACTTGTAACGTTAAAAACCGCGACATTTTTAAGTTGATTGTACTTAAAAAAGTAACGTAAAAATGAAAAATGTCGGGGATTAAATAACGTTTAACTAACGTATGAGTGTTTACTGGGTATGTGATGATTTCTTGTGTTTTCTCTATCAATTTTGCTGGATTTTGGTATTGGGTCATAATCTAGGTTAGAGTTGGCATTTTCCGGCAAATTATCTTCATCAGTGTCGGTATCAGTGCCCAAAAATGTACTCGCTATTTGTTACTATTGTTACTTTTCTGCTACATAGACTACCTACCAGCAACATATTCAATTTGATACCAAAAATAGAAGAGGTTTGGTTAATTTGGTTCGTTTCAAACTGTGTAAGAAGTAGTATAAAGAACCGGACTACCAACAATACTGTTCTGTATCGCGAGAAGTATAAGATAGGAATCTCGCTTTTCTACTGAACTTTGCAGGATTCAAAGTATGCAAGAACAGGTGGATAACGCAATATCTTTAAAAATTGGACTCAACTGGTTCTTGCAATTATGTAACAAATCTTGGAAAATCTGGAGAAAACCGGAAAAATCTAGAAAAAGCAAAAAATAAGGAAGCATTAAAAAAATTGAATTTGTTACTTAGAAATTGAAGCTGTTCCTCTCTAAGGCACCCGCTTCAAATAACCGGCATCAAGTGACCCTTATGAAGTAAGCAATCAGTGTAGATGTAAACGATGCGAAGATACCCCAAGCATGTACGCCCCTGATATCTGGCAAGCTCGACAAAGGCGCTTTCTCGCGTATAAATTGTAAACGGATAATAATCATTCATAAATTCCGTTGCGTAAATCTCCTGTTAATTCCTGGTATTGGTTTTTAGTGTTAACACGGCTTTTGTTTTTTCGTTATGAGGCCCGGAAACGCAAACGATGCATAGTACGGGAGCTTAAAAGTCTAAATCCAGATCATCAATGGCACATGTGTGTGCGTCTCTCATCTGCAATTTTGTAAAGAGGTAACTTGGCAATGTCAATTCCAAGACAAGGCTGCGATATATATTATTATAAAGGTCACGATACTCAATCTCAAATAATAAAATGCTGCAACATCAGAGTCACTATTTCCGACGACTTCAGGAATACTGACAGTATTACAATAAATTGTAGATGAGGTATTTTTAGGCGTTTAATTTTATTAAAAATAAATAATTCGTACCTTATTGTGAATATACTTTTTATTGCAGTTATATACGTATATATTATATTTTCCACAACCTCCGACATTAGGTAAATAAAATGGTCTTTTTAGGTAGACGTCAGAGTTTTTCCCCTATGTGTCTTTTTGACCTTTCCAGAATAGGTCTCCATTTTGTCCCCTCGAAGTGAAATAAAAAAATCTTTTTAAGTAATAAAATGATGGCTTCGATTAGTTGCGAATCTCTGTCACAAACAGCATGAACTGTGATACCTATCAGATATAAAAATGTATTGCAACGAAAATGCTAGTGGGTTAATTGCCTGTTTCAAATATGTTTAAGTATCAATAAATTGAGCCGCATTGTTAAAGAATTCAGATCATCTCTATTTTGCAGTTGAATCTCACTGACCTGCGCTGTAGCAGTATCGATTGTCGATATCGATAAGATACCTGCGACGTCAGCCCTTGTTTTAAGTCACGTGGAAAAATTTGAATATATCCTTATTTTATTTTGCAAATATCTTTTTTGGCCGTCAGTAAAATCATGTTTTTTGTTTCCTACTGCTTCTTGATATGGTTTTCTTTACGCTATGTATACTCCCGATACGGACCCTATGGACATTGCAGGAAATAACAACTCGTAGTTCTTATTACTTTGTGCCTTTCTGAGAAATGAGAATAGTGTTGTCTCTCCTCAGAAAGTTAGCTCGAAGGTAACAACGTGAGATTCTTCGCTTTCTTTCTGAGATTTCAAGTTGGTTATAGACAATAAAATGATTCTGTTGAATTTACTAATTTGTGTGTGCAACTATGTCTTAATTAAGGAGACCAACATTCCTTCTGGACAGACTTCTTCTTGGTAGGGGCACCGCATTTCTTCCTGGTAGCATTTCGTTCTCGGAGACTCTTTTAGAAGATGCTTCTTCTTGGAGGTACATTGCCAACTTTGGGTAGATCAATTTGTTCCTTGGCGAGACTACCCTACTTCTGGAAGCAGAATGCCGTTGTCTATAATCCAACTTGCAAGACATGCTTTGGGGCCAAACTCTCAAGGATAACTCCCCAAAGTTTTTTTTCAACATTATGTACTGCAATAATATAACAGAAATAATTCTTTGCTATCCTTTTTTTTTATTAATGGACAGCAAAATTACTGTGGTCACGCACGCATCCACATGCCCTGATTTCATGCAATCCTTCTGTGCTACTGGTTGCTATTAACAGTATGTTGGTTGGTAATCCTTAGTAATCTAAGGATTAGCGCTCTGCGTTATCATTTAAGAATATTCTTTACAAACAGGAAACATCATAGACTCTTATCTACAATTCCAAGGCTGAACAGGTATGAGGACACTTCCGACTGTGGCAAGAGCGCTACCGATCTGGAGGTCGCGGGTTCCAATCCCATTGGCCGTCGACATTTTACGACATTTTCTGGTACGAATTTAACCCTAGAATACTAACCATCGTAAATTTTACGACGAGACTTAGTTTAATCTGCAATTTTATCGACGCGGCTTAGCCTTTGACCTTGTACGCTCGCCTAATCTTCTTTTAAATCGGTGAGTAAGTTAGTGACCCAAAGTGCATTTGATAGTAATTGGAATAGTTGTATTTGGACAACGGCGTCGTAAATTTTACGAAGGTTAGTATAAATGTTATATTTAAACATAAGACCAGTTTAGCGTTATTTTGATTATTTTTTGTCAATATCGTTAGTTTCTAAGTTTTTTCAGAATATAACATTATGGAAGCTAACAAATGGGATATGACAAAGATAATTACCATTAGAAGCGAAACAAGGTTTAGCAGGATTATTGCCCGGTCAAAATGAGGAAAATAGAGTGCGTTGGATAGTGGTTCCGAGAGCGAAAATAGTGTTCAAGAAGCCTTTAGTCCATCTGAGTCTGTATTCATGGATTGTGTGTAATCACAACCAACAAACAAAGAGCTAGGAACCATCTCGAGAAAAAAAATTATGCATTTATCATAAAAACAGCTAATAAAACCATGGTTAGTACAATGAAAAGCTTTACCAACTTTATCCGCTCGCTAAGTTTAATTGTCGAGAATATATTAAATCCAAGATGGATCAGAGGATAGAGCCACTCCTAGTCTAAACAAGAGTGCAAGGTGTCAATACTGTCCTTCAAAAAACTTAGAATGGCGACGCGCTAATGTGAGCACTGCCAAATCTCCTTTTGCGGAGAACATCTGCTCTTTGCTGCGTGTCTTGCAGTTCAAAAATGGAATTTTTCTTGTTATTATTAATATTTGTATTCAGAAATATTCTTATTATGAACAATTTTCAGTAAAAGTTAATAAACGATAAAAACTTTTTTTTTAATGTGATCCTTTCTCAAGTAGTAAATTTTACGAAGGTTAGTAGTAATAGGTATAAAAATAAGGTTAGTATTATTCTAGGGTTAAAAAAATGAATTAAATGCACATTGACTTGTAGCATTATGTATCTTGAGAACCGTTTATTGTCCTTATATCGACTTCCAATTTCAGTATTCCGATAGCATCTGCAGACCCTGGAACCGTCAAGACAATAACAAAGCCCGTTCAGTGGAATTCCGAATATTATATATTATCGAGGCGGCGATACGATCAATAATACACGGATAATTGAATTGAACTTTGTGTTACATTATAATATCGGCTTGCCTCACACCGACCGACCGACCGACCGACTGACGTTTTTTTTGGCGCGATCTCCTCGACTAAAAGCATGATAAACCTGCTTGCAGCCTGAGGCAGTAGGTCATCGAGCACATACGCGGTTACAGCTGGATACACCGCATCGCTGCCGCCGCTGGATCCATTGAATCCTTGTAGCGCCTTTTATTGTCTCCTTACTATTGTAGGAGATAAAAAACGAATTAATGATTAAATGATCATTCTGGGCGTGTCTTAAAAACATTTAATAAGACAGTAATTCAATCAATAAACAAAATAAATTAGGTAAGATCACAATTCAATATTTAAACGATAACTTAATTTACCTAATTTAACATCGATAAAAGGTTGGGCCTGTATCAGGAAAAGCGCTCGACATGACACATCTGGAAATTAAATAAAAAGATACCTGAGTAACCAATTCATTGAAGAATGATAAATAAAAAAAATGTGTTAACATATGTTAAATTGAAGAACGTGTCGTTATTTTATATTGGAGTGATTGATAAAACAGGCAGAATAAATAAACACACAAGTATAAATAGATAACACAAGCAAATATATCTTTTAACCCCAAACGGATAAATACATATCCACATCTTATGCGGTCATACAAATTATACAGAACATAAATCAAACATCTCTCGGGTCATAGGTATTAAGGGTCAACTCGCGAAATACCTCTTCAAGAGAATAGATGAAATAATATACTGTATAATTATACAAAAAGCATATAACAAAACTCGAGCAGCACTTGGGTCTTTGGTATTAAGGGTCAACACGCGAAATACCTCTCCAAGAGCTCCAATCACTAGGGCGGAGAATTATCGTGATAACTGTGAGGCCAACTCACTAAGATACTAGGGGTCAACTCGCAAAGTATCCACTCCTTTGTACTAGTTCAGCACGAAGGGTCAACTCGCGACGTACTTCGAGATTGTTATCTGTTTTCGTATAGCAGACATTCAAGAGGTGAATCATCAAACCATTAATGATATAAATGTGTGTATGAAAGCTTATCAATTGTCTAATAACAAGTTTTCAAATGAATTAATGAATTAAATTGATATATCAATAAACAAAGAGACAATTAGTAGAATTGGGTACTCTGTGAGATAAACTCACCTATGCACAATCTATGCACAATCACAAAATAAATCACAAGACCACTTTATTGTACGAAGTATCACTAGGTTCTATATGAAATGATTTTCTGTGGTCGACTAGTCTGAAGGGACGGACGTATTTTCAGGCAGGCATCAAGCAAACATTATCCAACTTTGGACTTTATTCTAACGTGACGAACCGCCTAAATTACTGTGAAGCTCTTCAAACTGTTTAGAAAATAATATCGGCCAGATATTTAGTTGCTTAAATCTTACATTCGACTGAAACACGCTCTTCCAAGCATTTTAAAGCATCGTTTTTACGTTGTATTTTTAACTACACTCTTTTCGAATTATAAAATTTTGTCATCCTGACACTATTTACTACGTTTTGGATTCGTTTCCAGTCCGTATACATCTAACAATAATAATAATCAGGATCAATCAGAATGTTAAGATAGACCACACACAAGTCAAGGCGCAACTTCGACAAGAATTTAGAGACCGCCTTATTAGGCTACTGAAAACGAAATTGAATTCTAGAAACCTCAAAAAAGCAACTAACACATTTGCAATACTAAGCCTCACGTATTCCTTTGGTATCATCAAGTGGTCGCCCACTGACATAGAAAACATAATATGCTCATGCGAACATAACTTACGAAGCACAGAATGTCACATCCGAATGCGTGTAAGGAAAGGCTGACCGTAGACAGAAAATAAGGGGGCAGAGGAATTATAGACATGCAGCCACTTCATAGAAGGCAAATAAAAACACTCAGACATTTTTTCCAAAGCAAATAAACAAACTTACATGGAGCCAATAGTAGGAGCTGGCAAAAACTATACACCACTTAACCTCTCTTGTTCAGATCACGTAGCAGACACATACAATCACATCCAATTACAGCAGACAGCACTCAACGGCAGACATACATACCATGTCACACAAGACCACAAACAGTCATACACCTGGTTGCAGGATAGCCAGCTGTTCCCAGAAACGGAGGTCTTCATGCTTGCTTTCCACCACCAAGTGATTGTAACACGAAGCTACAAAAAACACTTAATTAAAGATCCATGTATAACAGACGATAATTGCAGAAAATGTCACCAACAAAAAGAAACAATAGATCGCATAACAAGCGGCAAAACTCTTGCCGGCACCGAATTCATAGCCAGACATAACTCTGCGGCCAAGGTCATACACCAACCACTAGCCACAACAAACAAACTAATAGAAAACGCAGATCCATATTACAATTACACTCCGACATCGATACGCCAAAACGATCGATACAAGCTATACTGGGACGTTGAAATACATAGAGACAAGGCTACCCCAACCAATAGACCAAATGTAGTTTTCCAGTCAAAGGCCGACAAAATTACCTGTTTGATAGATATTGCCATTCCCAGTGATGTGGATATCCAAAACACTTACGCTGGGAATATATCTAAATACTAGTCACTAGTCGCTATTGTTCCCCTCATTATATCGGTCTCAGGCCTCACACCAAACACATTTACACAACACTTTCAACAGTTATGCCTGAACGAAAAGTTACAGAAAGTATTCCAAAAGTCTGTAATTCTGAAGACCTGTAATATTGTGCGGTCCTTCCTACATCCTGATCAATAATAGTTCGGGTATTGATTTGGCACAGCCCGTCAACACTTATTGCTACCGAAAATATGCGAGAGGTCAGTATATAATAATAACAAAAATAATAACATCCACACAAAGTATGCTTTGGTTTCGTCAAAATGCAGTAACAAAAGAAATGTATATGTTATGGACCAAGTGATAAATGAGTCATTGTACACATAATGCCCAGGCATTATGAAAAATAACCAATATGATAGGGCAATGTAATAATAACAATCCAAATAATTACATTGGCCAGGAATTATACATAACGTCCATCACCTATGGGGCAAAGTAATAATATACATGTTTCATTATGATTATTTTTATTTTCAATATTAAACCTAAACTGAAAATGCAAATAACATAAACTTAATGAAAGTCAATTTGAAAATGTAACAGTTGGTAAGCAAACATGAGACTTTGTCAGTGTTGTCGCCTGAGCTTTCTGTACGTTAAACTGTACTTTACCAATCCCCACTCCACAATTGTATATTAGATTGGATGTTATTTCTAGCAGCTCATTGATGTACAGCAGAAACAGTGTAGGATATAGGATAGGTTCTTGAGGAACACCATATGGAGGCTTGTCATTCGACACGTCGTGTGAATCCGGCTTTAGACGTCGTCTCTTTAGGCGTTCGTGTTAAAAAAAAAGCAATACGTTAACTTTCTACTTCATCATTTACCTACATACTAATAACAAGCTTGAAATAATGCAAGAAACACAAATCTTCAAAAGGCTAATCGATATTAAAAGAGACCACACGTAGCGTACAGTTATGTTTGCTTCAGGAACGTAAGCTATACCAGCAAGCAGAAAGCAGCTAATTTAAATGCTAATCAATTACAGCATTGTAGACAATAAAAGTTTTCATTAACAACAGTGGAAACAATCGTGCACGCTCACGTTTTACTTGTAACGATGTGTGTACAAGAAAGGATTTACACATTTCCAAATGGTTTTCCTGAACAACGACCTTTCCAATTTACAGTGAAACGTGCCGTACGATTGTCTCACTGAAATACGCTGAGGAATACATTTACTTACCATGTCTATTTTAAGTACACCGTTTAGCTGGTCTTTTCAGGTGAGCTAGAATTAAATGTGCTTTATGACCTCAAAGCTTGCTTTTCGAAACCAAAATAGATTTTCCTGGAGATCCAAACCACCATAATAGTATTATCTACAATGATTTTATATTTTCGTGACCGTAGATTTCAAACTTGGTTTTTTCTAGTGGTATTGCGGTCAATTAAATGAAACGATTTTCCTTTCCACAACGTTTCGGTTTATTATATCTAAACCATCGTCAGGTGTCTATAAAGAATTATAAAAACAGGTAAATATGTTGTCTAGTAGATGACTGTATATATATAAGAAAACATCCAGTAAAAATGAAAAATAAACATCACTTAGCAATATAACAGAACAATATACAATGAACAATTTTTTTGGACTAAAAGAAGATAAAATAAAAACACGACTTACATTTTGCTTTAGTTTGTTAGGTACATATTTTTTAAGCATTATATAGAGCGAAACCATCCCTGAGGGTTAGGGGAACAGAATGGCCTTAAAGTTTGGAATTATAAGATGCCATAAAATACCAGATGTTTAGAAAGTGGTGGTGACAAAAGCTAGAGAGTGGGTCTAGGGTGGTAACCTAACGTACATATCTGTATTAATGAATTTATTGATTTAGATAAGATGCAGAAACCTCATTTCAATAAGCTATTGTATATATTTCCTAACCTGTCAACATCAGACCTAAAGTTTACAGCCTTATCATTATTTTTAATATAAATCATTTCCTTTATATTTTTTTATAATAATTTTTTCCTGTGCAAGAATTTTAGGATTTTGGAAGTCAAATTTGAGTCCGGTTTCATATGCACGTTTACTTAAAGCGGTTGATTCTTTTCCGTTCAATGTATCATACCTGTTCTCTATTCTTTAAATATTGTTTTGTTTGTCCAATGTATACCCCATTACAATGCTGACAGTCTATTTGGCAAACTGTATCCGTTTTATTATTTAAGTCTATGTTTGGTTTAAAATTATTGTAAAATCTATTAGTTGAGTTTGTAGGTTTGTTTGCTATTTTAATATTGTATGGTTTTAGACATTTTTCTATTTGTTTATTTATTTGCGGTATACAGGGTGGGCCAATAGTGCGTGGACGGAGGATTGTGGGCTTACTGAGAAATATTTCAAAAATCTGTCACTTGATCATGGTAGGGACCCTTAAGGGCTATAATGTAAAAATATTTTCACTTGAATTTTGACGTTTATACAGGGTGATTCATATCAAAGCTACATTTTTTTGAATGGAACCCCCTATATATTATTACATATTTGGATTCCTTGGTCAATTCTAGTGTGACCTTATGTATCACACATGGAACTTTAAATGAACCGTTTAGACGCAAATCACCATTTTTGGTATAAGTAGGTATCAGAAAAAAATTGAATATCGCAGCGACTATAAAACTTAGAAAGCCGTGACTTTGCGGTACGACTAAGCATGAAATGCGTCACCTTAGGTCAGAGGGCTAAATTTGAATTCTTTTCGCACTTGGAGAAATCAGTAGATTAATTAAGGAAACTTCAATCACAGATAACTTGATGTTTTCAAATGAGAATGCCTATTTTGGTTTGAAGAATCAAATGTAAAATTTTTTATTTATTATCTTTCTAATGATATAGCATTCTCGATATCAATCTTTTTTAGTTTTCATTTTATTTCAAATTTTCAGTCAAATCGGTGTTTTTCAATTTTGCTGTATGCAAGCAACCTAGCAGGCCATGAAAAATAAACAAAAGCTCGTTAATATGGAAGAAACCAACTAACTTAGTAGAAAGATGCAAACTAACTAGAGCAACGAGGTAAGATTACGAAAATTCCTTACAACATATTAGCTATAACCAGAAACAATAGCGGTAACAAGAACGCTCATTTTTCACAGCCTACTAGCTATTAGCCAATTTCCAAAGTCAGTAAAAAAATATTTAATCAAAGGAAAACTACTAGTGATTGTTGCTGGCAGTAGAATATCTATGTCTCTTGAATAAATTTTCACATTTAATGCTATAAAATAGTAGCCATTTCCGTAAGTCAAAAGTAATGATACCTCTGACTGGAACCCTTCAAATTCTTCAGTAGGTACTTCTACTTATTAGCAAAATCGCGGAAAGTGAAACTTGATTTGCAGTCTGTTTGAATTGTAAAAGATAATTTAGTTTGCAAAAAATTACATGAAATAAACACAATTAGAATATAGCGTAATTAAAAAATTCCAGTTGGAGATATCTTCACTTTTGACTTAACTAAACGGAAATGACTAATTTTTTTATCCCATTAAATGTGAAATTTCATTCTGAAGATGTAAGAATGTAAGCAAAAATCGTTGGTAGTTTTCCTTTTGTTTCAAAATTTTTAATCATTTTGGAAGGTTGTCAAGCTCTAGTAGACATCAATAGCTAGTATGCTGTGAAAAACAAACACTTCTGCCATACCCCAGCTACTCATTGGCATTAGATATCTTGCGGCTGTTGTATCCGGTTAGAGCTAATATGTTGTAAGGAATTTGCATAATCTTGCCTCGTTGGTCTAGTTAGTTTGCATTTTTCTACTAAGTTAGTTGGTTTCTTCCATATTAACGAGCTTTTGTTTATTTTTCATGGCCTGCTAGGTTGCTTGCACGCAGGAAAATTGAAAAACGCCGATTTGACAGAAAATTTGAAATAAAATGAAAACCAAAAAAGATTGATATCGAGAATGCTATATCGTTAGAAAGGCTATCAAATTTTACATTTGATTCTTTAAACCAAAATAGGCATTCCCATTTGAAAAAATCAAGTTATCTATGATTGAAGTTTCCTTAATTAATCTACTGATTTCTCCAAGTGCAAAGAGAATTCAAATTTAGCCCTCTGACCTAAGGTGACGCATTTCATGCTTAGTCGTACCGCAAAGTCACGGCCTTCTAAGTTTTATAGTCGCTGCGATATTCAATCTTTTTCTGATACCTACTTATACCAAAAATGGTGATTTGCGCCTAAACGGTTCGTCTAACTTTCCATGTGTGATACATAAAGTCACACTAGAATTAACCTAGGAATCCAAATATGCAATAATATATAGGGGCTTACATTAAAAAAAATGTAACTTTGATATGAATCACCCTGTATAAACGTCAAAATTTGAGTGAAAATATTTTTACATTATAGCCCTTAAGGGTCCTTACCATTATCAAGTGACCGATTTTTGAAATATTTTTTAGTAAGCCCACAATCCTCCGTCCACGCACTATTGGCCCACCCTGTATATGGCAAGCTAATGTATTTATTTTCTGTTTTTTGTATATTGTTTTCTTATTTGCTATTGTAAAGTTTATTAATTCTGCTTCTAATAATTGGATTGAAAAACTGTGGAGGGTAGTTGTTGTTAGTAAGTGTGTTTTTTAATTCTTTATTTATATTTTTAATTCGGTTACTCGGTTCTGTGAAATGGATGGCTCTATCTATAAGCTCCGTTACAACACTTTTTTATACGAATTTGGAACAAAAGAGTTATAATTTAGGTATCTCCCTGACCATACATCTTTAGTATACCAAGCTGTGCTAATTTTTCCTGCATTATTGTATGAAATTGAAATGTCTAAGAAATTAATTGACCTATATTTTTCTATTTCTATGGTGAATTGTAGTTTTGGATGAAAACTGTTAAATTTATCTAATATATATTGTGTATCATTTTTTGGTATACATAAAATGCAGTCGTCTACATATCTTTTATAGAAGATCTAAAGAATTTATAATCGTTTGTTCCAGAAATTCCATAACTAAGTTTGCTATGGTTGCTGATATAGGAGAGCCCATAGCTATACCATAGATTTGTGAATAATATTCAGCAACTGCTGTAACCATGCTACCCCCATGGTTAGAGCAGTTGCTCTGAAAAGCGTCAGATTTGATACCATTGCATTATAAAAAGTTCGTGAACCACGAAGTTGATGAAATTCGGATATTTTAAAGTGTTCGAGCGTGATTTAAAAAAAGGTATCGGAATATACTCAACCGAAACCATGTCTAACAACTTTCCAATGTCATTGTCAGTAAGGCATCATATTAGAAAAATTATCCAATTCACAATGAAGTTCCTTTGGTCTATTCGCATTTTAGTTTTGATCTACTGTATTAAGATATGTACTACAAAACTAGTTACAAGAGGGTCATCTGTCGGATTAAGACAAGAAGAGTCATCATCTAAAAACGTGCCTCTCGTGTCTTTCGTTAGTTTATCCGTAATTTAGAAATGTTTCTGATTTTAATGATTTTAAACTAAGTCCTTGTAATATCCACATACAAAGATTTCAATAGGGTTCATGTCGGGTGATCGATCCCCCTGTCAACTCGATTCTGTTTGACACTCTGCTAAAAGTGTCATGGAGCACCACCCAGCAAGGAGACGTACGTCATTATGACGTCGAATTGTGGTGAATTTTGGTCACGTTCGTCATATGGCGAATGAATGACGTCGCACTTGACGTCATTTTTAATGACGTCACATAAACGTTTGTCACTTGACGTCGGTCGTTATCATGTCAAAATGTAATGGATAAAGGTGGGAGAAAATGTATGCCAAAACATAATGACTTCACTTTTCTTATTCCTTCCTCATATATTTATGAAAAAATGTCTATGCTTGCATCAGTACTAAAAAATATTAATTAATTAGATAGATATAGAATTATTATCCAAAAATATAGTCGACTTCAGGTAACGTAGGTATATCCCAAATAAAGCAGATTCGACAAAATTGTGGCTGATTATTCCGTTGATTGGGTTTTGATAGATTTTATGTTTGCATGAGGTAATTTTGTATTAACCGCGCTTTAGTTCACTGATGAATCACTGCACAACTTACGTAAGGTACAGACCAATGAATGAATCGCATCTAATCCGACCCGATCCGACTGCAGCCGAACCGCTGATCTCGATCCCGATCATCACCACAAGGCACAAATTGCCATTTTCTACTTGTGTTTGCTACGATGAAGTTGTGACATGGGGACAGAGATTTTAACCTTATGTGCTGTATGTGCAGTGTCTGTATGTGTGGATTCCACCATAAATAATAGAAGGTATAGGTATAGTGTCCAGTGTTTTCTCAGGTATTGTGGATTTATTATATTGTAGCCTATTATTATATGGATTGAGCCGATTGAAAATAAAAAGTACTTTGTGATTTAGGCAGGCTTCTATAGAAGGCTAGCAAAGCTATGATCATTATTTTTGTACCCTGCTTTTACTGTGAAATACATGATTAATTTATTTTGAATTAGTATATTTTATTACCCTTACTCAAATTAATGCTACACAGACTTCTCACAGCATTATCTCATAAAAATTAATCCTATAAGGTAATTAACGTCCAAACTATTTTATCTAGTAACTACGACTGGACCAGAAGATATCGTCAGATCAGCATGGACTATTGGAGAGACATAAAGTAAGACAAAGTAACCATCGCCAATAATCAGTGCTGATCTGATCTGTATAAAATAGTGTCGACGGAATGACACGTATATGACGACATTGAGACGACACGTTTGTGACGTTATTGGGACGGCGGTTAGGTGACGTTACTAACACGGCACTCAATGACGTCTTTGGGCTGTGACATTGTGCCGTCACAGACACGTCATATATTCCTCCTTATCGACGTGATAATGACGAATGGGGTGTCGTCAAAATGACGTTAGTATAACGACGTCGTGTTTGCTGGGCACAGGTTTAAAACTTTTTAGATAGTTTATAAAATACGCTAAATAGGACTTGCTGTTTAATCGGTATGGTAGTTCAAGCGTACCAATCAATTTTCCGTTTAATAGCACAATAACGACACATGCATTATTTGACGTTGTGTACCTTCCACAAAAACTTCCGACTTCCTCCATGTCATGTCCTGCAGCCTTAACATCCCCCCAATCTCTACGTGCCCAATAACAATCAGCGTAGCTCCCCCCCCTAACATAATAATTCAATAATCTCTTCCTGTCCAATCTCCCGATTTGATCCGAGCAATAAATCCGAGGGGGGGGGGGGTGAAAGAGAGGGAATTCCGTGCAACCAGCCGGATCCCTTCGTGATCGTTCCAGGAAATCCATGCGCGTTACTCTGCAAAGCGCCATTTCGTGTACAGCTACAGTATTGTGCGCATGAGTCACTGTATTGATCCTTGTGTCGCTCCGGGAGACCCCATGTTCTTGGAGGGGGAGTTCGGGATGTAAGTGGAGGAGGAAATGGTCGAAATAAGAATGGAAGAAAGAAAATACATATTCCGAATTAGTTTTCCATCAAATATTTTTTTATTTTGGTACGGTTTACACTGGGATAGCCAAAACATGAGTAAAATGTTTATTATTCAACATAGTGGTTTTAATCAACATGTCACTGTCGTTGATTTGGATGCAATAAGAGTATCCACAATCTACAAAATTGATTCCTATACTCTGCTCAGTTTTGTGCAAACCTAAAACTAACATTTATCAGGAATCCCTCATAGGCATATACCACCAAGAAACTTGAAATATTTCGTATTGTGTATCGTCCGAGATGCAACAAGTTCCTTCACGCTATCCACTAGTAAATTATCAGATAGCCATACAAAAATCTCGAACAATGCAAACTTCTTTTGCAGGTCAGGATCCAGCACCAAGGCTTCTTCATGATGACTTTAACTCAGTATGGTTAGATATGCTTCATGGAAAGATCTGATCAATGGTCTCCCAAACCAAAGGTTCAACCATAGGTTTGTTCCAGTTTTTCTCGTGGTTTGTTGTTGGATTTCAAATACGAAGCAGTTTTCTCCAGTCTGGGTGTTGCATTATTTACTCATAAGAGAAACATTATCGTGATCCATGGATGCTTATCCATTACTGGCTCCCATTTTGGATTTGTCCTTGATGCAAATACAGGGTTACCGTACTTGATAAGATATTAGTATCAACAACGTATTTGATAACAGCTTAAATAAAGAAGAAGACAGTCTTTCTGAAGACAAGAGCCACCAAGGCACCTCACCCCTAGCCCAGCTCTCATCACAAAAGTGAGGATGGCATTGGGTTCTGCCCATCTTATGTCTTGAGGTTCAAAGATCCTTGAACCTAGTATGGCCTGCCTGTGATACCCAAGGACCTGACATCATCATAGTCACAATGTCTTGACAGACATGTTGTGAACTCGTAAAATGCATTTACACATTTTACGAGTTTTTCTTGGGATATCTTTAAGATCATTAATGCAGTAGTTTCCCATTTGCTTTCGGCATCCTGATGCCGTTGACCAGATGGTATCTACTGGTTCATCCGCCTTTAGGGGCAATTTCTCACCCCAAGGACAAGAGGGTGTCCTGACTCTTCTCAACTCGTCCACCCGAAGCTGTTGGTTGAGAAGAGGTTACTGCTTATACCGCCAGTAGTTCGGTGTTCCTTTTAGTCGCCTTTTACGACACGCAGGATATACGATGGGAGATATTCTAACCCGCCCCCACAGGGACATAGAATGTATGGCGAGGATTCTTCCTCCTCGCCACAGTATGCAGCGATAGGGTCAGACAACAGGCCCACAAGCAACCTTAGCCTGTGGAGAATCATTACGTTAGATAATATTTCCTCATAATTGATATGTTTTGTTGTCGTGCACGAGATATTGGAAAATAATTATACAATATATATTTAGGTAATATTGTTTATAAACTGAGTGTGTTAAGAATGTCAATAGGATGTACTTTTGTAGTTTGTAACAATAAACACCAAGTTTTGAGCATGAAGTATTTTACTAAGGGCTCCGCTAAACATCAAGTATATTACAGTGTGTAACGGCAAATGAGTACACTACAAGCCGGATTCTGTCCTGTGATAAACAGAACTACACCATCTTGGCTAGACGTCCTAAAATAGGTTCTCTAGCTTTCCTGATATGTCTAAAGGCTTCTTTCCATTTCGCACTTCTGTTTTTCTGCTAATGGTACCTGGTGCCAGTCCCACAGAAACAACCCTCGCCTTGCGAGTGCGTCCGCCGTTTCATTACCGCGACCTTCAGCGTGACTCGGCACCCACATAAGTGACACCTGATGTCTTGCCAAAATGTCATCCAAGAACTTTCTACATTGTAGAATGAACCTTGATGTAAACCTACAAGCAGTAAATGCCTTCAATGGTGCCTGTACTGTCAGAGTAGATAGTAATCCGCTTCCTAGGCCTCTGAATTTCGTGAATACGAGAGGCACAATCTAAAATCACATATATTTCTGCTTGGAATATCGCGGTGTATCGTCCGAGAGTGAGGAATAGTGACAAAGACTTAGCCAAACTGATGGAGCTTTAAAGTGTACCTATTTGTAACATACATACTCTCAGTTATAAGGATTCAACAAATTTGGGTATTTTTGAAAGGATTTTACATGAAGCTTACTTTAAAACCCCTTAGTTTGATTTTTGGCATAGATCCGATCAATGTCTTTGTGTGGAACTGTGGTATAATTAGGTTCTGTGAGTTATACAGAAATGACAGAAAACAGTAATGGTGGATTTATAAGCTCAACTAAACTGAGGATTAAGTATTATTAACTAAAAACTAAGAATTAAGATTACGAATATGTTTATGAACTTCAACTTAGGATGAAGGTTAATACCAATTTAAGGTCACTACAGGACACAAACAAAACAAGAATATAGAACGAAATGACTAACTCGATCGAAACTTTGTTGCCTTCAGAAGACACATAAAACGGATGCTTAGAACAGCAGAATTGTTAATTCTTAGTTGAAAAGATAGAATGTCACAATCAGGTGGTTCTTCTCTAGTACTGAGGTCGGTGTGTAGTTATAATATGGATCTGTGTTTTCTATTAGCTTGTTTGTTGTTTTTTTTATGGTCGGCCTCCCGCAAAGGCTGAAAGCCTATGGCGCTGTAGAAGCGCTGCGAGAAGATAAGTATCGGTTCACGGTAGATTTGAAACGCTGCAGGTTGTAACCGCCGGGAAACAAATTCCCCGGCAGCTGATTCCACAGCGTCGAAGTTTTCCAAAAGAAGGAATGCTGGAGGAGACTAGTTCGGGGAGTAAGGACCTCGACCTGGTAAGGATGAGCTCGCAGAGCTTCTCTAGTTTTCCTGGTTTGGACGGCCTGTGGTGTTATTATCTGAGAGAGCTCACTCGAACATCTTGATAGAATCTGTAAAACAGGGATAGGTCAGCCACCCTCCTTCGATGTTCCAGGCTGTGAAGGTCCTTTGTGAGGTTAGGCGTATCGATTAGTCTAATCGCTCTTTTCTGGATAGTGTCCAGAAGCTTTAGAGAGTGCTTCGGAGCGCACCCCACACATGGGAGCAATACTCCAGCGATGGTCGGATCTGTGCCTTGTAGAGCAGCAGCAGTTGCTCTGGTGTATACAACTTCCCACAATGGACAAAACTCCAAGCTTACTGCAATACTGACGACGTGGTCGTGCCAGGACATGTTATTGCCGATGTTGATTCCCAAAAGCTTGACGGAAGGTGATTCGACTATGGTGTGACCCTCCATTTCCACGGTTGGTAAGCCATCGAGAGACTTCTTTGTAAGTGTTGTTGCCTGAGTTTTTGGTACGTTGAACTGTACTTCATTTGCTAATCCCCACTCGACAATTGTTTTGATATCTGCGTTGATCTGTGAGGCATGCTGCTGTCGCCGACGTACCGTATTCTGGGATGATAGTGGCTTGTTGTGGCTAGTGCTTGATGTATGACTTTGGCTGCAGAGTTACATATGTCTGGCTGTGTACTTCAGTTCCAGCGAGGGTTTTGCATCTCCTTCTAATGTGTTCTTCTGCTTCCTTCTGTGATGGCATTTTTTGCAACTATCGTCGGTGACAGATGGTGTGTAAACGTATTATGGTGGCCCCGTATATTTATCTTTCATAATTCCTAGTTGTTAATTTCGTTCTTAGTTTATTTGAGTTTATAAACCCACCAAAATGCCAATCCGGCCCTGAACGGTGCGCTGGGTGCATTAATTCTGCGAGACCTGCACTATATTATTAAAAGTTCATTCTGGGAATTTAACAATCGTATATTTCAACACCTACGCACCGTTGGCGCCCCGAGATATTTAACCTATTGTGCGATGGCGAAGATATTGTGCAACTGCCCCTCTCCCTTCACCTCCCCCCCCCCCCCACCCCCTCTATCCTTCCTCATCGCGGCGCGGATGTGCTGGCGATCACCGGTCTCATTGTTCCCTGGTGCATTCAATGAGCTATTAACACAACTAATGGCCATCTAGATGCGACGAGTTTTGGGTATGATCTACGAGGTGGTTCCCGAGAATAACAAAACTGACGAGAGGAGACACTCGTGTGCGGACAGGCTAACCCTTAACCTGGAGTTTCACATGTAAATGTCCTTAATAAGTAAAAGTTTAAAACTTCACAACGAATAGGGTGCTTGCAGAAGCAGTAGGAAACAAAAAACATGGTTTTGCTGACGGCCAAAAAAAGATATTTGCAAAATAAAATAAGGATATATTCAAATTTTTCCACGTGACTTAAAACAAGGGCTGACGTCACAGATATCTTATCGATATCGACAATCGATATTGCTACAGCGCAGGTCAGTGAGATTCAACTGCAAACTAGAGATGATCTGAATTCTTTAACAATGCGACTCAATTTATTGATACTTATTTTGAAACAGGCAATTAACCCACTAGCATTTTCGTTGCAATACATTTTTATATCTGATAGGTATCACAGTTCATCCTGTTTGTGACCGAGATTCGCAACTAATCGAAGCCATCATTTTATTTCGGCGCATTCCATTATGAATGAATCCAAAGATAGAATCTAATTCAAGCCCATCCCTACAAAGTGAATTAGTAATCTAGCCTAACTTTTATTCTTTTGACTTTTGTACTTTTGTATGTGACTGTGTTTTGTGGTTATAATGATCAATGTCAAAATGTTAGGTTAGCACTGGCTATCGATATCGAATATCAATACCTACTTTACATCCCATCACTATAGGATATCACTGACGTCAGAGGTTGTTTGCGCGGCATTTTCCGGCATTTGAAATAATTTTTGGAATATCTCTCACAGTCGATTCCAAAAAACCAAACAAGTGATTTTGTCATGTTTACTAGGCTCTAAGGATTGCGTAAGCGACATAATATTTTTTTCTGCAAGTACCCTATTGATCGAGAATCACTGATTAAATCAAAAAACGCCGAGACACGTTGAAAGATTTGTCAAGTGGTACAACTTTTTAACCAAAAACTACTTCACCCCCCTTGTATCCTCTGCCCACAGGTCATCCCCTTTAAAATTTTAAATGACAAGGGGTATCGAGTAATATCTCGTTTTATGTCCAAGTCCTTTATTTTGTCGTTTGTTTTTAAATCGGTCGGTTTGCGTTCGAGAAAATTAGAAAATTCTTTATGTATTTCAATTTGTTCAGATGTGAAAAACTGAAAAAACTCAAAAAACTACTTTTTACTGTAAGTGTAAGTGTTCAAAATGTTATTGACTTCTTTAAAATGAATTCCTTTTACTTCCCACACCGATAGGTGAGGGGAGTATTGTGATCGCGAAAATTTTCGATTTCGAGATAATACGCTTTTTGGGCATGTTATGATGTCTACATAACGAAAATCCACGTCACTCATTTCCGTCGGTCTGTCTGTCTGTCGGTCTGTCTGTCGGTCTGTCTGTTGGCGTTTTTCTAACGTCGTAATCTCAGTAACCGCTGCATGGATTGTGATGAAATTTGGACAGCGATATGTTGTGGTGTCGTAGTAGGTAATGTTCCGATAATTTTGGAAATCGTTGTACGGGTGGTGGAGTAATTAACAAAAAACGAAAAATTTCAAATATTCCTCAAACTTCGTTTTTAGGCGTTTTGGGGGTTCCTGATCATTTTCTACTTTTTTTGGGTGGGGGTGAATTTGGGGTGGTTGGAGGGTGAGGGGTTGTAAAACTGAAAAATTTGTTGTATTCATAATGGGCTGTTTAATGACCTGTGAATGAAAGACCTAGCGGCATAATACACTTCTTTAGGTCCATCCAAAGATTGCCTTGCTCATAATAGAAGCCCAGGGACTTAGAATTTGTGATGTATACATACGAGTGTTGTTTTAGATCGTTCTATATTGCATAACGCAAAAATTATCGAATTGGTTTTAATGAAATTTTGACACAGTATTACTGCCGCAGCGAGGATGGAAAACGCGCATGTTTTGGAAAAATCGTGTCAGTGGCGGCGCAGCAATGAGAAACAAACTAGAAATATAAAAATAGCTCAAACTTAGTTTTTAGGCGTTTTAGGGGATCCTGATCATTATTTACTTTTTTTTTGGGTGGTGGTGAAATTGGGGTGGTTAGGGGGTGGGGGGTTGTAATACTCAAAAATTTATTCCATTCATTATAGGCTGTCCATTGACCTGTGAAAGAACGACTTAGCGGCATAATAGACGTTTGTTAGGGCCATCCGAACATTGCCTTGGCTATTACAGAAATCAAGGGACTTAGTATGGTCTGATGTATACATGCGAGTATTGCTTTAGATCGTTCTGAATTTAGTAACATGGAAATTATTAAATTGATTTTAATGAAATTTAGACACAGTATTATCACCGCGGCAAGGATGAAAAGTGCGTATGGTTTTCAAAAATCGTGTCAGTGGCGGCGCAGCAATAATAAAAAAATTAGGAATATAAAAATAGCTCAAACTTCGTTTTTAAGCAATTTAGGGGTTCCTGATTGTTTCGTTTCGTCCAGTTAAAGTTGAATTATGTCATTTTAGTACCTACGGAGAGATTTAGGAAACTATTTACTAGTTTTTGTGTTGGATGTTTTTTTGACGACAGGCGGACGATGATTTGGTTGCAACTGTTATGTGTGGGAAGTATTGAGTCAATCAACTTGACATCATTTTTTTTTGTAACTTTTCTTGAAGTTTTCTCAACACATGCTTCTCTCGACACTATCTCGCGAGGTGTATGGTATGGCACATGATAAATTTATTTTAGTCAACAACGACGTGATAGCATATTTCCTAAAGACTAATACCAAAAATTCCAAACTCCGACAATAACATTTTGTTTTAATAAGTTTTTGAGGTCAGCATTTTGATGAAAATCTCTAAAAATCAATTTATCTCTGAAACAGTTGAAAATCGTGCCCTACTTTGTAGGTACGACTTTTTTTGTTGGAAATGACCTGTAGAGTCTTCTTATAAATTATTTTCCATTCACTGTAAAACACTGAATATTATTTTACCTTATTCAAAACCTTCACTATCCGATAATTAAAGCGAAACACGTCACATACTTTTTATTTGATAATCAGGATAATTCTTTAATGCCACATAATTTATCGTTTGACACGATCAATTAATATATCATTGACACCTTATGTAGTATGATAACTGCATCTATAATTGCCAAGTGTGAAAACAGTAATACACAGATCTTGTAAGGCGTCTGCGTAAAAATACATTCAACACCATTGGTACTATAAATCAAATAAAATGTACCACTGTCGCCGCCTTGTCGCGACTTTTTGCATTTGTCATACATGGGCAGCGTTTTATGTCCTGTTTGAGCTATCTGTTTTCGCATTTAGTAATATATTTATTTATTTATTTATTAACCACCCAAACAGACATATGTCTAATTATATGGATGTAAAAATACATAAATTATAATATTATGGCAAAAAATTAAATTACATTGTAAATTAGTAAGTAAGTAAGAAGTAACAAATACAGTATTTTCAATGCATGAGCAGTCTGAGATAATAAAATATTTAAATGAATTAATTCATCATTTGGTTCATAAAATGGTTTAGTACTAGTTTAGTGAACGTTTTTTCAGATGTAGAGAAGTCCAAGACACATAGATCATTTATCTGGTTTGAAGTAACCGTAAAGTAATCAGATAAATACCTTAAAAATTGAAGAGCAGAAGAGAGCGTGTAAATCGAGAAGCTACATTGAAATTTATTAAAGCTAGCAAATATGAATTTACAATATTTTGGTTTAAAAGTTTGTGAGGGAACTTGAATGCTGAGATTGTATGTCTGCAGCACAAAAGCAACAAATTATAATGAGTTTTGACGTAAGTTGTTCGTATGGATTGAAAATCAGGCCATTCATCAAATTCTTCAAGGTAGAGATACCGCAAAAATTTATTTTGTACTTTCTCAACCCCTTACATATAATTTTTTGGTAGATTTCCCCAAATAACAACTTCATAATCCAATCTTGAGCGAACTAAAGAATTAAACAATAATTTTATAACACTGATATCATCAAAGTCATAAAAACTTCTTATAACAAAACCTAGCATTCTAAGTGCAGACCTTGAGACTTTCTCAATACGGGATGCAGATGAAAATTTATCAATCAATCAATTTATCAATTTGACAATTTCATATAAAGTTAATACTCATTGGACTCTAGCCTATACCTACCCTATTACCATAATTGATGGCACCAGATTCAATAAGATTTGATGTTTGATTTGAATATAGATGGAGTATTAAAGACAATCATTCACAGTGCATGTAAGTAAAAGATCTGTGTTTGCAAAAAGCTGTGAATAAGTGACTCCAATCCTTCATCTAGAGCTAAATCAAATATGAAATTTTATCGAATGCTGTGCCATCAATAAATTGTGGTACCAAGGTATAGCAAATGAAGTTTTGGCACGGCTCGACAAACAATCAGCTGTCTTATTCACGGTCGGTTTCTTTGTGATGACGTTTTGTAAATATCTGACATCAGCGACGCCATTTTGGGATAGTTTCATTCGCCCTGAGGGGCGGAGTAGAAGAAATAATACTCAACCTATGCGGTGTAAAAGGAAGGTAAACATTACCCAGACAGCACAATATATTCCTGGAACTTTCTTATTTCATCCAAAATAGATCGAGAATATTCAGTATATTAACAGAATGTTCTATGGATATTTTTATTGGTTTTATTCCAATGAGGATGTACGAGGAATATTACGTCAAGTTATTCCATGAACGTGTCGACCAAAATATTCTGATAATATTCATAAATTAATATTATCTAAAGAATAGTCTTTGAATATGCCTTTTGGTATGATTCTTAATGTAGGCGTGGCACCGTTACAGGTTAGGTTTGAGAACTTTGAGGTTAGCTCCATTCGTCATGGTGGCGGTGGTCGGTGGTGCCTGCTTGTGCTTGTGCATTTTTCTCCTGTGATAATTGAATAGTTATCTGTGTTCTGGAAGATGATTTTCACTTGTTATTTAGTTTACAACTTCATCTAGAAGCGACTAGGGTGAGTGTAACTATTTTGTCTCTGTAAATCATCGACTTTGTAGCACCATGTGGTAGCTTCTCTCTTGTTCAGAGTCTAATCTCTATGTTCTAGTCTTACTTATCGTAGGTACCCTAATTAATATATAATAACCACTAGCAACACATTTGACATATTTGTGACGATGAATTTCCAGTGTTTATTCTACTAAATTTGATTAAAATACAACGACAACATTTTGGTGAAAATCTAGCATTGTAGCTAATTAAGTGTATTTGAATGTACATCGTATGCTTTAAAATAAAACGGGTTTTTTTTATTTTGCAGGATAATACAGCAGGACGATTCCGTGCAATGAAATTTATTTTTTTAATGTGTACGTTAAACTTATGCAATTATAAATACAGGTTCCGTGTTCTGTTTTATATTTTTTTTCATCAATCCCTATAATAATTAGTGTGTGCCTAAATCAATGCTGCCCAAAACACTGTATGAAAGTTGGATACTACGTTATATATGTTTACTACTCGCGTTAAGTACCTGGGCAGACAACAAGACCTACAAATAAATGAAATGATAAAAAGTATTAGTTTCAACAAATATTCTTCAAAGATACACCAGGAATCTTCCTACAATATTTGATATATCTTAATAACCATCGTAGAATATTCTGAGGGAATAACGTATGTATGTTTCTTCAAAGATATACCAGGAATCTTTCTACAATATTCCATACATCTTAATAATAATCGTAGAATATTCTGAGGGAACAACCTATGCACATTTTTTGGATTCCCATTTTCACATTCTTAGAATGTTCATCAGATAATCTATATATTCATGGACTTTTCATGGAATGATACAATGTTCCAAAATGGTGATTCTTAGAATGTTCCCAGAATATATTGTGCTGTCTGGGTAAAGATAACATAAAGTTTATATTGTCCTTAATGTTTACCTCCCATAAAGTACTAGATTTGCGCTGTGATCAATATTATTTATCTCTATACTCATATTCTATGTGGATAGCTGTGACCCTGCAGTGTCGCCGCTGTTGAAATCTATTTCTCTCTAACCCAAAATATCGATGCGCAAAGGGATCGGCGCAAAGCATACCAAACATTGAGTAAGACATCTGATTGTTCGTTGAGCCGTAGTTTTGGTACATTCAGCAGAAATCTGACTGAAACAACACTGAAAAAGCGTGGGTATTTTTACAAAACAATGACTAGCAGTATTGGAGCGATTTTACTATGTCATGTTGTAAAACCACAGAAAAGTTTAACAAAAATACAATAGTTTTGTAGATTCACTAAATTTTGTAAAGATGGTTGAGCATTTTACAGAAAAAATACAAATAATTCATTTTTTCACAAAATATTTGTAAAATTACAAAACTGTTGCATTTTTGTAAGACAAAATTACAAGATAATTGCCATTATACAAAATGTTTGTTTTTTACAATCTTCTTTTGTAAATTTATAATTATTTTAGAAAAATACTTCAATAATTTTAGTAAAATAATTGATTGAATCAGCGGATGGGTCGTTATTTTATGGATTTTGTTTTGGAATTGCCGGTATATAACGTGTAGTGGTGCTATTTGTGTTTGAAGTTTGAAGATTCATTGGATAAAATGAATACAAAGTGCATTTAAACAGGGTAAGCCGCCATCTTGGAAATATGGCCATCCTGTATACCAAATTTATTTAGGGATGCATTCATTTTTATTTTTCTTCGATATGATATGGTTTATTAATGAAAAAGTTTTCGAGTCATAGTACTTTAAGAACAATATTTTGTTTAATTTCAGATGAAGAAGGAAAAAAGAAAATTTCCATTTACAATGAAAAAATCTAGCTCATCAATGGAAGTTCCTTTGAAGAAGCAATAAAATTACTATTTGTCATATATTTTAATTCTAGCCGGATTAATCCAAAAAATGTTTCGGTAACTTTGGAAATGACTCAAACATATTTTATTAAAGTGCATCTTGACTTTGATAGAAAGTCAAGTCACACTCCCAGTAGGAAAACAGTAATTTCTTTTATTAGAAAACTGGCACGTTAACTAACTGTTTGCCTGGCCAACAAGCTCATATAATACGCTTTTTTGTCAGCCGATAAGACTGAAACAGTTGATCTTCTATTTTGTGTTTGTATAGAATTTTAATGTTGTGTTACCTTATTTTCATGCATAAAATAAAAATATGTTTATAATGACAGCCTTTTCTTAAAACCTATTATAATAGGTTTTTTGTAAGATTACAAAGTAGTTTTATAAAATGAGGTAAAATTACAAAATAAATCATTAAAGAAATTGTAATGAAATGTATAATGGTTTTTCTATATAATCTAGTGATACTACAAGTAAATTATGTGAAATTACATATCTTACAAAATGGTTTTACAAAATGTATATGTAAAAAACCAATATGATATCCTTAAAATTGTGTAAAATCGCATAATAATTTCACAGTCTCATGTTATATCACAGACAAATGTTGTGATATTACAAAAATGCGTTTTTGCGAATTTACAGTATTAGAAAATTGCTAAATGAAATTACAAATCTGATTTGTAATATTACTAACAAAATCGGTGGCTCTACGTAGCCTACGATTTTGTTAGTAATTTTACAAGATAATTTTTAGAGTGAACACCGGATAATCCGTTTTTCCCAGAGGAATGACTAAGCTCGCGGACATTCCGTCCTCTGACAACGATAATCTGCTCAAACAGACGTATTTATGATTTTGTTTGAACGTGCGCCTCTAGCAGAGCGGAGCTCACCGAGACTTTTTTACAATTTCCAAAGAAGAGCCAGCGTGCTTAGTCATACGACGAATTTACGAGTTTCCGTGGTAAAACAAACGAAGCGGCGCGACTGAAGTGATACGACACGTCGATGGGATTCAGATAAGGACCGTGTACGGGATCACTTTTAACTAACTAGCGCGCGGCGGTTGAATACCAAATCAGGCTGGTCTAGGAGGATTTTCGGGTAATTTGTATGTCAGCTACTTGCCGCTAACTCAGGAAATTGTAGGTACTGTCCTTTTCGGTGATTTACGTTTGTCGTGGCTTGTACATCCTTGCAGTGTACATAGTTGGAGAGGTATTACAAACATACACGAATGCCTGATCAGAATCATCGTACGTAAGTCACGTAGTCAAGTGAGGTGTCTATGTTGGCAGTAGCAGTGTGGTGGCCAACTTTTTTGTAAGAAAAATGTATAATAGGATTAAAGGTGGAAAAACCACATACCAACTTGGAACCCAACTGATAGCCTCCCTGCGGAATCACAACTGGAATGGAGGACCTGGAAAAGTCTCAACAGGATTAGATGCCAAATGGGTACGCCTAGGGATAACCTAGTGGGATGAGGTCACGCTAAGAATAATTTCTGTGCCTGCAGGAAGAACCGGACACCCATTCTTGAAAACCCTTGTAACGACTAATTAACTAATACTAATATAAATATAAAAATAAACAAACGCTAAAAAAAGATTAAATAAAATTGTATAAAAATAACCAACCAATTCAAGTATAGCTCAGGGTCGATTAAATAAAAGAGTCAGTTTAAGAGTTCTGTTCGGCGATTGTAAATTGCAGCGATGGTCAAGTATTCTTAATCCGGGACATGTAAATTGCAGCGGCAGGTTATTTTTCCATTTCAGGTAAACATGTAAATTGCAGCGGACGACCCTCCGTTAGGGATAGATGAGATAATAATTACTGACCGCGACAGTACTTTTCAGTACTGTACAAAATTCTTCAAGCAGCTGTTTACAATCCATGGACTAAAGAATGGGCATTACATTGCATTGGTTTTCATATTGTTCAAAGACAAGTTATAATTATCTTATGAAAAATGTTTTGCTATTCTCAAAAATATTTGTTGTAAAGACAGTTTAAATTTAGAAACAACAACTGTAGTGATAGGTTTTGAAAAAGCAATACACACTGCAGTAAAAAATGTTTGGTCTGAAGTTCAGATTGTTGGATGTCGATTTCACTTAGGTCAAGCGTGGTGGCGTAAAATACAAAGTCTAGGTTTAGCGAGTGAATAAAAAAATTTGACCGATATTGGTTAAAATATACATTTGGCTTACAATTTCTGAATCCTACAGAAGTAGGTTAGGTGACGCTTATGCTTTCAACTTGGCAGGAATTCAGCCTTCTGATGCAAGGGTGTCTTCATGTACAGACTATTTAGTCGAAAATTATATATCGGGGCATTCTGAGTTTCCTCCAGAAATTTGAGTAGAACACTCTACCAACACATCTCGCACTACCAATGCCTGTGAATCATTTCATGCGCACTTTAACGAGAGTTTTTATAACAGCCATCCATCATTGTTTATTTTTGTAGAGTCTTTGATACATACTCAAACAGACACGTATATTAAAATGAACAGTGTCACAGTAAAGCACGTTTCAAATGCAATAACTAAAAAGAAGCAAGATTTTTTGAATCTTAGAATAGGTTTACTCAAAGAAAATAGGATAAGTAGATTAGAATATATAAAAAGTGTATGTCATTTTTATGGTGAGAACCTTAGTTAGTAATTATGATTTTTATGTATGTATATGTATATATACTTATGTAAGATAATTTAAAAACATGTTTGTACATAATGTTATGTATTATTAACAATTACCAATTTAGAAAAATAGAATTCTCTTTCAATGCCAATAGTTTTTGTTTTATTATTAACTTCTCTAAAAAAAAGGTAACTTATTAGTTTCAGTCTAAAAAAAATCGTACATTGGGTATATTATCAACTTCCGAAAATTGCAAAAAAGTATCAAAATTGTCACAATAATTGTTGATATTGTCGAAATTGTCTAAAATAATGGAAATCTGTATCAAGAAATTAACTTTTTTAGTTAGTTAAGTAGAGTATTGCAAAATCTCTATAACAATAAGTGCGAATAAAATTTTGGGTTTGCAATTTAAAAGTCATTATGATGTCTATGCCACCGAATTGTTGCTTCAGATAAAAATTAATTTGAGCTGTCACATAATATTATTTTGATGCTGCAATTTTCAACATCTTTTATGGTAACATTTGAGATTTATAGGATTATACCCTAACCGCGGCTGCAATTTACATCCGCCCGTTCTGTTGGTGTTTACCTAACCGAACAGAATTTTATCGAACAGCTTTTTTACAATAATTAATTTCTAACAAACGTTAAACCAAAGTTCACTTGAGCTAAGGTACATTAAACATAAGTCTTATTTTGTATGTCATAAAATTCAACCTTTGGAAGATTTCTTCAAAAATGTCAAATCTAGCCATTACCGCTTTTTCGGATACATGTATTACTCTAATGCTATTTAATTTTTGAATGAACACAGAAACAATGACCCAATAAACAATCTAATGCAATACACAAACTGCTCTTGATCCCATTTTGATTCAATTATCGATGCATAATAGAACACAAAGCACAATGGACAAACAGATCGTATTTTTATCTCGTCTACCCACGTTGGTACCCATTGCCATCTAGATGGTCATTTCGAGGACCTTTTATCAAATAATAGGTTTACAGTCACACTTTATATCGCTTCTAAGGATACCCATCTAAATATATCATTGTGGACACACAATGGCCTGCCGTGCTCGAGAGTCAAGTGTTAAAAACGTATTCTTCGCAGGTAGTAAACTTTGAGTGGTTATACGGTTCGTCGGATGGTACTACTTTCTGAAGGCTATTTCGAGCTTCTATAAAACACACCCTTGTTAGCTCTCGCACTCTACCGTTTGGGCCGGAATTTCAAGGGTTTCGACTAATAGTCTTTGACACTGATATTTTTTTGTTGTGTTGGTATTGTTTTCTTTTCTCATTATATATTCCGGGTTCTTAGCTTTTCATACCTAAGATCTGTAGTGAGCAACTGTCAAAACCGATACCAAATTTAGAAATAGCCAAAGTGATCAAGACGTCTAGTGGTGGAATTTAGAACCCAATGACGTGTGTGTGTCCGTGGTAACCATATTCTTTTAGAATGCATGTTTACCAACTCAGAGAGAATGAAATCAAAACACAGAAATGTTATGAGATGGTTTTTTATTACTTGTTTCTTAACATTTGTTTTATGGTTATTAATCATGAGGGCTGAGTGTTTATGGTATGGTTTTATTACTTGATTCTTGTATTTATCAAATCATAAGTGCTTTGTATTTCATATATTTTACTGATGAAGTATTTATATTGATATGTTAAAATATACGATTCAAAATGTCTTAATAATAGTGGTAAACTGGCTCTTGTTATTGATATTGTATGATAAAGAAATGGTTATAAACATTTACAGTCTAAATGATAAATAATAATAAGAATACATGGTGAGCTAGGTCTCTGTTCAACGTCAGGGAGATGTGGATAGAATGTGGAAAAATGTAAAATATCAGCATATATAAATAAATAAATAAATATAACCAACACATAAAGGAGTAAATAAAGGATGGATATGGTATATAAAATATAAGCATAGCATCGCAAGCATAGCAAGCATAACAGCATATCAAGCATGGTATCTAAGCACAGAAATAGATCAATAAATAAATATAAACAATAAACATCATATAAAAGGGCTGGTTAGAGGAAACGTATGGTTCGTGTGAACGCGTGATCATAACCCACTTCCACCTACGGTAAGTGATAAGCCGCCCCGGGGACAGTCACCTTGGTTTCCACTATCATGAAATAAATATAGTATATACATAAAGAGGATCAGTAAGGGTTGGAATAGATACACTTAAATAAGACAGAGTTGTCTCTGTTCACCATCAGCCTGCAATCCCTCAGGACCTAATACCTAGAGTAGACGTAAATCAGAGATCCAACACCATATAAAGTCGTCTTAAAAACCCGGAGGTATAGTATGACGTTGTCAAACACTTTAAATATCGTAGCCAGTCGACATTAGTTAATAATACAAACTCAAAAGACAACACACCTGCAGATATTCGTGAAAAAGACTCCAAAATGCATTGTTTAAAATTCTCCCTGTTTGCAAAAACAAGCCCCGCTCGTAATCAATCAACAAAACTATGGCAACGATTACCACGACCCACTACTTTATTCAAGTGACAAAACACAAAAGCATTATTACAGAACTGTAGCTTTGAGTCACAAAATGAAAATTAATATGGAACTATTTACTCTATGAAAAGTCACTCATGATCCGACAAATATCAAAATATCTGAACAATATATGGTGTAGAATCAAATAAATTACTTAATTGAACTTCATCGAATGACTACACTCATATACTTATAACAATTAACAAATTTGTATCGCTTCTCTTTTCTACCATCTTTCACTGCCGTCAATGTCAAACTTCGGCAGCCTGACAGCTAAAGGTGCGTTCTAGCGTATGGCAGCCAGGAGCGCGTTCCGGATCACCACAGACCACTGCTGAATGTATTGAACCTGGAACAATTCTGAATGGCGTCAAGTCAATATTGGGTCAACATTGGCTTCAATAAATATTCATTTTTCAGTACAGTGTCCGGCATAAAGGACGTAGACTTTTGAAATGACTAATAAGAGCGAGAGAGGTGGTGGGGGTATCGTTCGACTTGTGAGTTTCTATCATTTTGTTACTAGTAGGGAGTTTTGTCAGGAATAATGAGTATATCACGGCTCTACAGCTTGAGTTTCATGGTCACTTCAACGTTCAACGTTCATGGGAGCTGTTCCTACTGGAAACACCATCCTTCATAGGGTCTGTTATAATCAATACATGCGTGCTCAATCTGGATGATCAGAATACTGAGGACTTATCGTGTGGATGCTTTTGATTGTGCCACTAGTCTCAGCATTACCAAAATATCAAGAATATCAGCAACTTTGGGAATAAGTGGCTGGGTGCAATGACGCAATTTCTTTATGAATATATTAAGACAATTCAATCCTGCAAGTTGTCGGTTTGTCGGTATTGACCCTGTGTCTGGTTCCGGGCAGCCACCCGCACAGCGATTGAGCAATCGATCGAATCGATAAAGATCGATAACGGCCTGAATGACAGCGCGTTACAAAATTCTAAGTTAATAGAACACTGGCCGGGTTTGCTAATACCCTTCGAAGGTTTCTCCAACAAAACAGCTGAGCGATCTAACCTTCGGATACTTTTATATGTTGTACAGCTACCGATATTGCACAGATAAAATATGAAAAATATTCGAGTCATATCCGAGCGACGTACGGTAGGTGAACACATATTTTTCTTATCTGATCCTAGTGGCTTTATTAGTGCTGGTATATACGCGAGAAAAGGTCTACTTACGTGAAGTACGACAGTTCAATGGCTTTCAAAATCAGCTGATTATTTATTAGTCATCAGCGGCAGTAGTAGTATTAGTACATACACACATAAAAAGAAATTCTCTAGTCAAGAATTGTGATATTCTTGTAAATACATACTCACAACAAGAATATCGGTTCTCACTCTAAGAAAGAATATTTGATGAGAAAATTATAGAAAATTTGTATCAAGAATAATATATTTTTGATTTTTATACTTATTTTAACGAAATATGCTCCGAAAGAAAATATAATTTTCTTTGCAACCAAGGCTATAATAATTTAATAGCAAATATTTCATAATTTTATATCAAGATTATCATTTTTCCCAGCGGTGCCCAGTTTATTCCTATCAAGGATATAGACAGCTTGCAAATGCGAACCTTCATTAACAATATGATAATATTGGTTTGAAAATGAACGGTGTTTTACAAGCACACCCTATATTCGTATCAAGTAAATCATTTATTTGACGTCTACAAACGTCGGAGTGCGCAGACGCGCAGCGTGTCACGAGTCAACCCTAACCTCTCCACCTTCTCTACTCAACAGCCTGTGGCCCGTCCCTGTCCGCGCCGCCATTATCGGTTTTCGGATTGTCGCATTCGCCGCCGTCTTTAGCATAATAGCACATAATAGTATCTAGTCAAACTGTTAAATAAATTGCCATTGCCACGTGATACCCGTGATACCACCGTCAACCATCAGTCATCGAATCTGCCGGTAGTGCTGGTCCACCGCCATTTGAGTCGCGTCCCAGTTTCCATCAGCTCCTTATCACTATCTATCCAACCATGAATGAGCTATTAAAAAAATTGGGATGCGAAGACCTGACTCAGGTGTTCCTAGATAAGTACTAAGTATATTAAATGTGATTTAAGAAATTTTGCAGAACTATTTCTCCAGAAAAATTTCTACATGCTCATAGAAGAGTTTGAATGCTCAAATTAGATTCCTCATCCAAGAATATCACAATTTTAGAATAAAGTTGAGCTATACTTGCGTCAAGGTTATGAAATGCCCCCAGTTAAGATTATGAAATGCTTCAGTCAAGATTATGAAATACTTCGGTCAAGATTACCATATGCTTGATTTAAGATTTTGGTATTCCTACTATCAAGAATTTCCCAGTTTTGCATTGAAGATATTTTCTCAATCTAACCCTTATATTATGGTCAAAGATATCGCATTCTTTAAGATTAGCATAACTTTGCGCATATAGGAAGTTATGGTATACTTAAATTAAAGCATCTGTGCTCCATCTAAGAAATTATTTTTATGTGTGTAGTAGCAGATAAATAAATATTCAATTTTATTGCCTAATAGATACAAGATATAAATTACAGAGAATGCACCTATATCATGTGCTCTGAAAATAGGAGACTACAGACCTTTGAGAAGTTCAGGCTAGAACCCCAATAGAGTTTAACTTAGGCAGGAGTAGCACGGAACCTATACAAGCTAATCCAGGGCTCTAGATCCCTATCCAGCTTGTTTTAACCAAACACACGGATTTAGCGCGTAGATAGAATATGTAATACTTGACTGCCTCTCATTTTAGATTCTTCGGCAAACTGGATGTGATATTCGTTTTCAAAGACGCCTCTTTCTTATAAATATGTTAAACTTTTAGACTCGTCCATAAAGGCCTAATTTATGTACTTGTTACATAAATAGATATTATAGATTTGTTTGCCAGGGATCGTTTGCTCAGCTCCCTAACTCCCAACACTATGGTTATCATTTCTGCTTGAAATATTGTTGTATGCCTCCCAAGTTTTACTGAAATTTCAATGTTCTTTTTATGGTCAGCCTCCAGCAAAGGCTGAAGCCCTATAGCTCCTTAGAAGCGCTGCGAGATGATAAGTGTCGGTGCAGTGATTTGAAACACTGCAGGTTGTAGCCGCCGGGAAACAAACTCCCGACAGCTCATTCCACAGCGTCGAAGTTCTCCAAATGAAGGAATGCTGGAGGAGACTGGTTCAGGGAGTAAAGACCTCGTTCTGGTAAAGATGAGCTCGCAGAGCGTCTCTAGTGTTCCTCGTTCGAACGGCCTTTGGTGTTGTTATCTGGGAGAGCTCCCTCGAACATTTTCCGTGATAGAATCTGTAAAACAGGGATAGGTCAGTCACTCTTTTTCGATGTTCCAGGCTTTGAAGGTCATTTGTGAGGTTACGCGTATCAATTAGTCTAACCGCTCTCTACTGGATAGTGTCCAGAAGGTTTAGACAGTACTTCAGAGCGCATCCCCACACATGGGAGCAATAGTTCAGCGACGGTCGGATCTGTGCCTTGTACAGCAGCAGTAGTTGCTTTGGTGTATACAGCTTCCTACAGCGGAACAAAACTCCAAGCTTCTGTGATGCCGTTTTAGCAATACTGATGACGTGGTCGCGCCAGAACATGTTGTTGTCGATCTCCAAAAACACGACGGAAGGTGACTCGACTATTGAGCTACCCTCCATTTCCTCAGTAGGTAAGCCAACGTGACACTTCTTTGTAAGTGTTGTTGCCTGAGTTTTCTGTACGTTGAACTGTACTTTATTTACTAATCCCCACTCGACAATTGTTTTTTGAGGTGTGAGGCATGCTGCTGTCGCCGACGTACCGTCTCCTGAGATGATAGCGGCTTGCCTGGTTCCAAGTACTTGCTTAGTATTGATTTCAATCATTTCGTTTCAATTACTTAGTTTTATTTATGAACAAACTTCAGAGACAACTACAAGAATAAATAAATCTAAAGGTTTGTCTGATATAAAGGTTGTAACACAAGAGTCTCGCTTTGAAGTTTATTGCAAATTACATACTGATACTGCTTGTATTAAGCGTTATACAACAATATGTAATAATAATAAATACAAACTCAGCTTGTTGCTTTCAGGCAATGAGATAATGATAAAGGACTTACAATTTATTTTTCAACTTAATTTAGTCATAGCTGACTACTTAATGCAAGCCAACCTTGACCAGACACAAATATCTGCCACCTACAAAGCTGCAACAATAAATTAATATAAATATAACAATAGATCAAAGTCAGCTTGCGTAAAGGTCGAATGTCACATAATTAATCCATTAACAAAATATTTGATTGCGGCTGCAAATTAATCAGAGAAAAAAATTATCGGTACCATGGGCGTCGAACTTTTTTTTTGTATATGTTACGGTTAAAGTGTTTACTTGGATAGTTTATATACTATCCAGCTAGTATATAAACCATCCAAATGTCTGGTTATTTTAATGGAAAATCATATTTCAACTAAAATAGCTATGAATATTGGTTGGTTTGTATACTAGCCAGCTAGTTTATAAACTATCCAAGATATGCCGCTAAAGTGTAATACCACAAAGATATCACACATATTAACCAGTGTTTCTGGTTAGTTTACAAACTGTCCACTTCATTTGGATAAAGTATGCACCTAATATCTCTAGTAATACATAATAACCAACTCGCTGGTTAGTATGTAAACTAACCAGTCCTTTTTGGTTAGTATGTAAACTAACCAATCCTCTTTGGTTAGTATGTAAGCTAACTAATTTTCTTTGGTCAATTTAACAGAAAAGTGAGGTTATGTTTATGACAAGTGCAAGTGTGACGTGTTGGTATTGTTTACTGTCGTGCCTTGTAAAATTTGTTTAAGAAAAGGTATCTGGTTACCAAAAATGGATCAGCAACAGCAATTTGAAAAGTCACTATTAGGATGTTACGAGAAAAAGTACCAAAATTCTAAATTAATGAACGACAGTGATTATAATGTACTTCTGCAACATATAAAGAGAATACGCGAACAAGGACCTAACACTAATAACAAGATTGATTATCATGTAATGAATACTTATGATTTACAGAGAATCGAATCATCTTATGCAATCTTATATAAAAGATCTGGAAAGATTATTTTACATTTGAGTGAAACCTATGATGCCATTAAAGCTGCCCACCAGGGAACCGGGCATGGAGGACGTCAAGCGACAAAAAATTATTAAATGAGAAGTATTACAATGTAACACAGGAAATGGTGACAATATTCATTGAAACTTGCGAAGTCTGCCAGCTCAAACGAAACAAAACTAAAAAAGGTATTGTTGTTAAACCGATAGTTTCAAATCATTTGAACTCTCGGTGCCAAATCGATCTCATCGACTTACAAACTAGGCCGGATGGTGACTACAAATTTATGTTTGTCTATCAAGACCATCTAACTAAAAAAAAAGTGCAAATGCCTTGCTTCTGGATATACATGTAACAGCAAATGACACAACAGTGCAACATGCTCTAATAAATAATAATTTTATTTTATTTTTGCGGTTTTAGGGTCTAGAGATTTATTTTATATGAATATTTTGTTACACAAATAGTATTTTCGTTTGTCTTACTTACTTTTAGGTAGTGATAGCAATTGTATGTTGCATCTATGAATAAACTTTACCTTTAATTAAAAATTGTTTTTCTAAACTAAAGTAACCAAAGAGGATTGGTTAGTTTACATACTAACCAAAAAGGACTGGTTAGTTTACATACTAACCAGCGAGTTGGTTATTATTTATTACTAGAGATATTAGGTGCATACTTTATCCAAATGATGTGGATAGTTTGTAAACTAACCAGAAACAGAGGTTAATATGTGTGATATCTTTGTGGTATATACTTTAGCGACATATCTTGTATAGTTTATAAACTAGCTGGCTAGTATACAAACCAACCAATATTCATAGCTATTTTAGTAGAAATATGATTTTCCATCAAAATAGCGAGACATTTGGATAGTTTGTATACTATCCAGCTAGTATATAAACTATCCAAGTAAACACTTTAGCCGTAACATATATAACTCATCAGACCGCTTAGGCAGAGCCTAGATACCAGAGTATCGCGGCTGCTGTGAAAGGGTTATGTTAGGGGAAGTTTGTTGACGCGAGATTTGAATGAGGCCCAATGAATATATCTCCTGACAGTCCATTCCAAGCCTTGGACACCCTGGGAATAAATGTGTGTTGTACCGCTCGGTTTTTGATGTATGAAGAACGACCACCTTAGGATGAGATGCAGCGGTCGCGCGGGTGCATCTGATAGGAGCGGTGAGCGGCGGAACGATAGAGGATAGCTCAGAGGAGCAGATTCCGTTAGAATATCAATAGAAGAGTGAGAGGTCACCAACAACACGCTGGTGAGAAAGTGGCTGGAGGTGGCGCGTTACGGCCGAGTCGCCAATTAGTCCAATTGCCCTTCTCTGGACAGCATCTAGTATAACCAGGGTAGTAGAGGCAGAAGTTTCCCAGACATGAGAGCAATACTTCAGACCAGGTCTTATTTGGGCTTTATATAGCGTGAGGAGGTTACATGATGAGAAGTACTTTCAAACAAAACAAAGTATCTCATTAGTCACTTGATATTTCTCTTTATAATAATAATATCAATAGCCATTATAGAAAGATCATCAGATGAAGACATAGAATGCGTCAAGATCATGCTCAAAGAACAAGTTGTCGTGTAAAGGAAGTTTGTCGTATACAACGTTATAAAGAACAACCAACATACAGACCCACCACAGATTTATTGAAAACTACTGATTAAAAAAACCCAAAAAAACGTCAAAAGATTAGTCAAGCAGGACCAATTTTTAATCAAAAATTACTTCACCAACTTGTAACCTCTGCATCTCAGGGTCAACTCTTCAAAAATTTTAAATGACGAGGGGACATCGAGTAATATCTCGTTTCAAAGGCATCTCAAAGGTCTTTATTTTAACGTATGATTTTGTAAAATCGGTCAATTCGTTTCCGAGAAAATTAGAAAAATCTTTATGTACTTTAATTAGTTCACATAGAAACACACGAAATATTACTTTTTATGCAATAAGTGTTCAAAATGTTGCGCGTTATTGCCCAAATAATGATATATGCGATTTTTAAATTCCTGACGGACAATTGCAAAAACATGTGGGATATGCATAAAATTCATCCAAAATTTCAGGTTGGGACTAAACATAGTATTTCAAATAGCCCCATAGAAAAAAGTCTTGCTGAAAATCTCTCCGATTTAGTTTTTCAATGGTTTCAGTGACAAGTGGATTGATGATAATTCCCAACTAACCCAAATAAATGTCTCTATTTGAATTTTCATTAATAAATAATAACCCAACCACTTTGTTTCGTAAAGTTCCTGCCCATACATTAATCTTTTGGGGATACTAGGTCTGTCATTTTTAAAAAACATGAGGATTTTCATTGTTCTAATACCTGCAGTTATGCTTATTAACAAATCCAGTTAGATAATATGTGCAATCATCAGTGAGGCAGGTATTCTTTACATGAATGATATTACCATTAATCGCTGTAGTCATTTGTTCACAAAAACTCAACTCGCCGATTGAAATCGTCTTCGGTTAATTAACACTTGCACTATTTTAGTTCCGTAACGTGTCTATAGCCAGATGAAATGTCAGTCCGGTCCACAACTTTGCGTGACCAAGCATCAAGATTTATGCCAAAATGAGCCAAGACCCAAATTGAGCGGCTTAATCCAGAACTTTCCGTTTCTTATTTGCAACAGATCTAGTCAAACCGAACGGCACATTGATTTTGGGCACCATAAATTGGATTCGTTTCCACTGTTTTTGAGTCAGGAACTTGAACATCGCCTATATCATTGTTTAGTCGATAACGGCCAAGATTCTCTAGAATTATTTACGAATTTATTTTTTAGATAAAATATGTTAAAAAAATAAATAGGCTCTGTAGCTCCGCAGCTCTTATATATTGGAGTAAGCGATCATTCAATACAGTTTTTTGAAAATTACTGGCAAGGAAGGAGCCAAAAGGTCGTTATTTCAGGCAACGTGTCAAATTCCTTAAATGTAGCGGATGATGTTCCTCAGGGCTCCATACTTGGACCAACCCTTTATATTATATATACTTCGCAGCTGCGCAGTTCTATCAAACACAGTAATTTTCAAAGTTATGCTGATGATACTCAGGTGTTTTACTCTTTCCATGCAAGTTTCTCTGAAGAGGCCTGTAAAAAATTGTCTAATGACCTCAATTGTCTGTACAACGCGTCAATGGAACACAATCTTCATTTAAACCCTGAGAAGTCTAGCATCATACTTTTTGGTCCAAAAAAGATCCCTAAATAATATTTTGGATAATTTTAGCCTCAAAATTAACAACATTCCGCTGCAGAAGAAAACTGAAGTTAGGAATTTAGGTTTAGTAATGGATTCTAACTTACGTTTTAAAAAACATATCACAAACTCCATTGGTAAAGCATACGCCCAACTTAAATACATTTATGCACACAGGGGAATGCTGCACAAAAAGACGAAGATACTTTTAACGGATAGTCTTGTCCTTTCACACTTTAAGTATTGTGATATAGTGTATGATGCGTGTATTGATCAAGCATAAGACGTGGACACCATATATCCCATAAAGTAAGAGAGACAAATTGGTTCAGCATGGCAAACAGGCGTAAATTTTGCTTGCACGCAAAATATTAACCACTAAAGAGCCATCTTGTTTATATAGTGAAGTATTATTTAGACGTGATGTTCATAATGTAAATATAAGACATAGAGCTGCAATAACATATCCTGCTCATCGTACTTCTCTGTTTAAAAGGTCATTTTCTTACAATATTGCTAGACTATATAATTCGCTCTCAACTGTCTTAAAAACCCTAACCTTAAAACTTTTCAAAAAACAATACTTTTCTATACTGAAAGGGTAGTGTAGTTATTGTCATCATATTAATAGATTGTTTTTTACATCTGATACTGTTCCTCCAGTTGAAAATGTTGAATATCATCTCGTTTCTATGCTCATCTGTTCTGTGTTCATTCATAGAAGTTGTACTCTGTTAGATCTTTTTTTTTGTATTCATGTAAGTTGAATGTGTTCTTTTTTATATTATATACAAGTATTGACGGGCTGTGCCAAGTCAATACCTGAACTATTATTATTCTGAATTATTATATAGACATCAACATTTATGAAACGCGAGACTTCGTCTTGTATTTTCCTCTAATAGCGTACTGAAAACGCGCCCATGTTAGAGATCGATAATGGAACAAAGTGATCACGATTTTTTCGAATTAGCCCCGAGGCCTGGCGGCTACTAAGTAGCCAGCTAAAATCGTGATGTGGAGATTTCGTACTTCTGCGACCTTCTGGCACTCTTGATTTTGACATATCGACTGGGGAGGTCGAACTGTGTTCCGTCTGGAACCATTAGATCGATAGATCGATAAGCAGATGTGAAAAAACAGTAGGCGAAAGGATAAACCGTACTTACTTATTATAAGTTATTAGCTGTTACAAATAATGATTGACGTGATTTTGGTATTGCGTATAACAAAGCAGAATGATGTTGGTACAAGACAAGAGACTGTTTAACTCGGTTGAATATTGATATTTTTTTGTGCAATGGGAAACGTAATAAATACAAGGGGAGATTCGTTACATACTCCATTTTTGGCGTTATGTTGTTATATACAGTGTGTTTAGCAGATGCTGAAGAATAGAAGATATGCCAACTAATTGAAAAACCAGTTTCAAGTTTCAGATCTCAGATCTTCCAGTTATTATATGTATGTATAGCGTTTATTGTAAATATAAATAAAATACAATAAACAACAAAAGTGCCCCAAAAAAGTTAAAAACTTGTCCTTGGGTACAAAGTAATTATTATAAATTAGAAGCAACAAATAAGGGTTAATTCAGGAATATTTATATTTAAATGTTATGCATTCTATAGATATTAGTAATAATAGGTATTACACATGTCAACAATTTGGTGAATTTTAATACGATTATTATTCACTATCCATTGTTTTAAACCACACTTGAATGAATTTGGAGGCACTAGACTTTTTATGCTTTCTGGTATCTCATTGTATAGTCTTGGAGCAAGAAATGTATGACATCGTAATAAAGTATTTTTCCTTGCTTTTGGTACAACATTAGATGCATATTTTATGTCATATTTATGTTCGTGCTTTGTCAAGTTTGACTTATTTTTATATTGACCTAATGACATGAAAAATGTTTGGCGGATATCTAGAATTTTTGTTTTAGAAAATAACAAGTCACTAGGATATGTACATTGCACTTTATATAAAATTTTTATTATACGTTTTTGTATAATTTCTATTGCTTTTATACTATTTTTACATGCTGCGCCCCACACCACAATACAATATCGTATATGAATATCAACAAGTGCTTTGTATACAATGATCATCTGTTCATAGGTAAGTATAGTGGAAAGGAACTTAAATTTGCTTATAACGTAACGTATCTTTTTGATAACATATTCTGTATGCTCCTTCCATTTGATATGGCAATCTAGATACATTCCTAAGTACTTGATACTGGTGACCATTGATATAGGCGCTACCTGTCTACAACTGATTTGTAAGTTGGTGTATTTCGGTAAGCCGTTTGCCTAAAAATCTAAAATCGTTATCTGGCTTCCTATCAAAACGAAAACTTGTGTCTAGTATAATTTGAGGGTGCTTATTATAAATCCGACCGCTGTTTCAGCCTCAGGTAACGAACATAAAAAATTTTCTGACTCTCAGACCTTCAGGGTCAGCCCAAAAATCTAAAATCGTTATCTGGCTTCCTATTAGGACGAAAACTCGTGTCATATATAATTTGATGGCGCGAATTACAAATCCGGTCGCTGTTTTCAGTTTCAGCCTGAGGTAACGAAAATCAAAAACTCTCAGACCCTCAGTTTTCAAAGTTTACCCTAAAAATCTAAAATCGTTGTCAGGCTTTCTATCACCCACATAACAAAAGTATATACAAGGTACATACAATGGATATATGTATATCCACAAATGGAGCAAGAATGTCCAATGGATGTCAAATAGACATCAAAAAAATACATTTCATGTACGTTTGTCGCGAACTTTCATATCCATAGAATGTACATATCTATGTCTAATGTACATGCATAGTATATGTAACATAGACCAGGTATGAAAATCCATGGTATATCCATTAAATGTATATTCATGTACTTTTATTGGACATGCATAGTGTATGAAAGTTCAATGTAGAGGCAGAAAGATAAATAAACTATATACTCTCATTATGTATTGTTATTAATTCAATTTCTAGTTACAACAAGAATACTTGGCAAAATCGATTCCTGTGATAGTTATCTCTTTCTTGTTGAAAAAAAAAACAGCACCAGCACAACGCGAACGACTGGCTAGAAATCAGCAATGGCGGCACTAGTTGTCCTTCGCGTAGGCGTAAACTATATAACTGTATATATACCCAGACCAACATCCTATGTATATTCACATATGGATATACCTACGTGAATTACATAGTATATTACACTAGTGTATATCATTTTTCATATGTACATTTAACGTCCTATGAATATTCAAAATATACATGTTAAAACTGGAATATCTAATGTACATTCTGTGGATGTACATATCCATATGGTGTTATGTGAGCAGAACAACAACTTGTGTCACGTATGATTTGAGTGCGTTTATTACAAATCCGATCGTTGTTTCAAGTTTTACACTGAAAAAGTTTCAGACCCTCGCATCGATTCAAGTTCATCCACAGCACCAAATGAAAAACGATCAGCCGACTGAGATCTCATAAAGTGCATGGCAGTGGGTGGATGTTATATACGCCGGCGCTGTACCAGTGGTATAAACCACGTCGCGCATCGTAGCAAGCCATGAACCACGTGTGCAGTGATGCCAATTTAGCTATTTTATAGCTAGATCTAGCTATTTCGCAACAAGGTTTAGCTAGTAAAATATCATCTAGCTATCTAGCTATTTTATCTAGCTATTTCCCTTTTCTGCTTTATTTCAATTCTATTATTGCTGCGCGCTTCCTCTATACCATCTATGCTTTAACTGTTCTGCGAAGCTATGAATGCAATCGTTTCGTGCTTGTGCGTCACAGTTGTGCGTGCTCTATGAGAATCTCGTTTGAGTGTTTTGTGGTACAACTGTCAAGTCGCGTGTTGTCGATTTGTCATTTGTCAGGTTCGTTTCTCGCACCGACCTTCAACGGTTGTATGCTTATAGCGTTTTTCACTGGACACATTTTAGTGCACTCCGTGCGAGTGCAGAATACTGAAAAAGTTCACCTAGGGTAACACTTTTGCACTGGGTTCTTCCAGTGGAATACACATCAAGAAACAACAACTTGTTTTGACAACCATATCTGCATATTTATACTACCTACTCGTTTGTCTGAAAACTGTTCAATAATTTCCATGTAATCGCTAATTCTGGGAATTTTTTCTCCCAAATTCTTCCTAAACACATTATTTGTTCGTCGTCAGAAGATGATGGGCTGATTTTGTCAATTCAAACAAGGAAATTAAAATTTTGATTTTTTTGTTCACTTTCCTCATTCTGACTGAAAATAGTGAAAGTCAACTAGGTATTACCTTATTCAAAGATTGAAAGTTTAAACAGGTGTAACACCATTCTATAATTTGAAGTTTCCCGCTCAAACCTCCTGTCATTCCCTTGGTTCACTTCCACGACACTCGCTTTGAAATCGGTGCGAAATCTTTGCACTCAGTTCGACCGCTCCGAGTGCAGAAATGCCACTGAAATGAGTGTTAATGTCCAATGAGTTGGCATCACTGCACGTGTGCTGTGCGCGGCGCGGCGCCCCGAGGGATATCATGGCCTACGCTGTTTCCGCCGATATTATTATTACGTGGGGCTATTTACATCTTCGCTGATTCAATTTCTCTCTGCGCTCCGTCCCGTCCCTCCCTTCGAATGTGGATTTACGACGGAATGGTAACTGCCATGAATAATTATATGGAGCTAGCTATAATAAGTAAACGAAGTCAGATGGGTTACTTTCCTTCAAACGTAAATTTATGATGGAATGATGCTTATGCATCCCTTAGTAGGCATTCACAGTAGCGGCTTATAGGAGCGTTGGAGAGCGTTGGCCAACGCCGAGTCCCCTCGGCAGGTAGAAGCAGGCCGGCGCCGGTTCCGCACGTAATCAAATACACCAGTGCATGGTACAGTGAAAACAGACAAGAAAAAGAGTACAAAGATTGGCCAGTCGCATCTAGACGCGGTATAGGAAACATGCAATCAGGGTTCAAAATGTTGCCCATTATTGGCAAAACAACGAGAGATAGTTGCAAAAACACTGGAAATGATTCCCCTGAGGGGCTAGAGGGTACAATAGGGGGTGAAATAGTTTTTGGTTAAAAAGTTGTCTCTCTGGACAAATATTTTGACGTGTCTTGGCGTTTTTTCGTTTAATCAGTGGTTTGTGATAAATCCGTGGTGGGAAGTTGTCAAATGAACTATTAGTATATACATATGTAGACTCACATCATATACATTAGAACCATTTAGTTGAAACTTATCAATCAGATGAATATATGACTGATACTGTACATGTTCAACGAATTCTTGTGCGCGTCTTATTAAGGAAGCTATCCACTCTGGTAGAGACTGTTTGAATCGCTTTGTAAACAAGTTTTTGGTATGAAAACGGAGAAGTGTTGTATCATTTTGGCGCTAGATATGACCGGCGCATGACTGATTTGTTTGGTTTGAGAATTATTGTGTAGCCTACATCTAGTGTTGTAGTTGTGTATAAATGTGTTATGCTCATTTGAATATATCTCTAATACTAAGTGATAGTACGTAGTAGATACAATTACCTAACGTTATATATTTGGGCCTCGTAATATCATTGGTCGGGTACATGGTTATTTAGTTAAACATTAATATTAGAATAGCTTTTACTTCCGATACACACCGATAGGTGAGGGGAGTATTGGGATCGCGAAAATGATCGATTTTGAGATAATATGCTTTGTGGGCATTGGAAACAACATTGATATTGGACGCGCTACATAAGGAGGCTCCTGCACTTGGCAACGCATGAGGAACGACCTGGGTTCGGTGGGAATTCCCGTGTCGGACAGATCCTTTGGGCTGGTCCGCCAGGTATAAGATAATTATAACATCATTAAATGCTCATTCCTTCCAACATTTTTCTATCGCAATGCGGTTATGGTGCAGCTTGTGTCTTTTATCCCAAATAGGGGTTTTCGCAAACACTGAAGCTATAAGTAATTATTTATCGATACTCATCTTCGACCGGCACAGACGAAACCAGGTAGCAAACTAAATTTCTGTTACTATATAAAGGCGTTCAAGCGGGCTTCCGACGCTGGTAAGCGGTCGAAAACTCAGTTGAGCAGGTGAGCCTGCATGCGGCACCTGCACGCCTTCGCACGCCCTTGCACGCTCACTAAAAGGCCCCACTGTGTTTGCGCGCTTACACTGTTTCTGCAATGTTTCACACACCACACAACAAACATGGATGATGGTAACTTCTTCTTCTTCTTTTTGGACAGAACAAGTTCTAGGTGACAGGTGATCAGTGCGCACTCTGGCGTCACGAATGCCTTACTACGGTCATTGCCATTCGCTTCTTTAGATATTTCTTGCAGAAGGTCACGTGACCAATAACGACCACGGGCTAGAGGCACATCCGTACACCTGGTAAAAGCTTACGGTCATTGCCGATCACTTCTTCAGATCAATTCTTGGAAATTGGGGTCCAAAGTCCAATCCGACCGACATCTTGCGCTTCCATACTGGATGAGCTCAGTAGTCCAAAGAGACTATCCTCCATTGTGTCGGCGAGAATGCTTACATTCTTCGGACATATACACAGAAGCGATAATATGGAGAAACTTGTAGTTCATGGTCATGCCCCGCGTGGGCGGCGCCGTGGCCGTTCCCCATACACGCTGGGTGGATACGACGAAACAGATGCTGGATATGAATATCAAGGGCGCCACTGACCTGACAGCAAATCGCGAACGATGGCGAGCTACAGTTGTCAAAACTATTGATAATATTCGTGTCGGCAATACTCTAGCTCCGACTTAATGCATTTTACGAGTTCACAACATGTCTGTTAAGACATTGTGACTATGGTGATGATGATGATGATAGCTAAGCAAATGAAGGTGTATAAAATTAGAAGATTTAGATTTTTTTTAGATTTTTTTTTTATTTCGACAATAATTCCATTTATGTACATGTCATCTAGTTCTAATGAAGCGTTACAATATTTGCACAAGTTATTTATCAGTCAGAACAATAATAGCAAGCTTAGCAACATACATTAGTGTGCTTGATAGTTTTCTACATTCGACAATATAATTTTAATTATAATCAATACGGTCATATAATATTAAGTGCCTTCATCAAATCAAATTCATGATTAAATAAATAAAGGGGGTTCCTAAATGCGATGGCAGCTAACATACATAATATGTTCCTCTTCTTGAATATAAATATTATTTTTACCAACATGATGGATTTTAAAAATCTGTGTATGCTGGTTATTTACTTGTTTAATCTTGCATTTATGTCTAGACAGTTGCTTGGTATTATTGTTTGTGTTAGGCTTATTCACTACTTACACTATATACTTTGAAGAAAAGTTGCATTCAAGGATTCAGCTATTTATTAGATTTTTAACTTTTTTAAATGGCTTGGTTTTAATAGAAATAGGCAACAGGTTAAATATCCTAGGACCAGTGTATCTAATATGCTTCTGAGAGGCTGAATGTCTGACAAAGGATAATATTAAGTTTTGATTTGAAACATTACGGATGTTATGACTATGGAAGAGGATAATATGTAAGAGTTTCGCTGGTAAATCTGTCACGAAAAAGGAAATCTCAGGTTTTAGTGTGATGCATAACCACAAAAATCTTTGTGCTATAGAGTTTCAGACTCATTCCCTGACCTTGCACACTCACATAGAGAACTGGATGCCCGGGTTAACAAACTGTCACAGCCGTTTGCCATACTACTTACATCAACGAGCTGCTGGAAATAACATGCAATCCAATCTGCAGCTTTGCAGACTACAGTACATTAATATCGTGCATGGAACCAGTCAAGGCACTACCATCCCAGAACCAACACCAACAGGCCTCACAGATCAACATAGATATGAAAACAATTTTCGAGTGGGGAGGGGTACAGTTCAACGTACAGAAAACTCAGACAAAATACTGACAAAGTAATCTCATGTTGATTTACCGACTGTGAAAATGGAGGGCCACCCAATAGTCGAGTCACCTTCAGTCAAGCTTTTGGGGATCAACATCAACAAGAGCATATCCTGGCACGACCACGTCATCAGCATTGCTAAAGCTTGAAGTTTTGTTCCGATGTAGGAAGCTGTATACACCCGAGCAACTACTGCTGCTCTACAAGGCATAGATCCGACCATCGTTGGAGTATTGCTTCCATGTGTGGGGATCCGCTCTGAAGCACTCTCTAAAGCTTCTGGACACTATCCAGAAGATAGCAGTTAGCTATAGCATGGAAAAAGGGTGGCTGACCTGTCCCGGTTATACAAATTCTATCACGGAAGATGTTAGAGTGAGCTCTCCCAGATAATAACACCAAAAGCCGTCCGAACGAGGAACACTAGAGAAGCTCTACGAGCTCATCCTTACCAGGTCGAGGTCCTCACTCCCCGAACCAGCCTCCTCCAGCATTCCTTCTTATGGAAAACTTCGACGCTGTAGAATGAACTGCTGTGGAATCTGTTACAACTTGGAGCGTTTCAAATCTAACATGCGCCGATACTTATCCTTTCGCAGCGCTTGTACAGCACCATAGGCTTTCAGCCTTTGTGGGAGGCAGACCATAAAAAATGTGAATAATTTAAGGTAGATACAAAAAGAAAATCGATTTGGTACTTACTTGGTACATGTTTTTGTTGATCAATACATATTTATGCCACAGATAGACCTAAAGACATTAAAATTTACATAATACGCATAACGTACATGTTGCTCATACTGCCACTGCAACAACCCATGCTATATATACTTTCAAATCGAAAACCACGTTTAGAAAAGGAAATTGCATAGTAATTTAGTATCTAAAATCGCTTGTAAAGACTCATACACAGTATTTAATAAAAGCATATATAAACATAAGTATGACATTCAAAATAATAACCTTAATTCTACCTCTCTTAGTAAACATGCCATAGAAAATAAACATACCATCGATTTTGACAATTTCAGAACGTTACGAACACGTTCAAGGTTCAAAGTAACAAAAGTACCTCTACAGTTAGACCAAGTTAAGAAGTATTCTGCTTCGTACATATTTTCTGATCTTCGAAGCATTCCGTAGATGCAATATATTAGATTTTTAGTAGAAAATCCTATTCAGATTACAGTGTAAGTAGAATACGACGGCGCTGTAATAATTTATCGCAACCTTTCTGGCGAGCTGGTCTCTTCCGTGTTGTTTGAAACGCATTATTTGTCTGAGAACCGGGGACTTTTATCAGTTATTTATTGGAGATGTCCTCGCGCGACTCTATATCACTATCGTAACTGCTGCTGCTCTAATTACAAACCATTTTCCGCGACTCAACGTAAGCACAGGTCACTGGTTAGATTATTTCTAATATTTATGATAATCCTGGCTGGATTGCCAGCTCTTGCCAGAAACGGAGTGCTTTATGCTTGCTATCCAGGACCAAGTCATTGCGACACGAGATTACAAGAAGTATATAATTAAAGATCCATCTATCACCGACGATAGTTGTAGAAAATGCCACCAACAGAAGGAAACAATAGAACACATAACAAGTGGATGCAAAACTCTCGCTGGAACTGAGTACACAGTCAGACACAACTCTGCAGTCAAAGTCATACATCAAGTACTGGCCACAACAAACTAACTGAAAACACAGATCCATATTATAATTACACACCGACCTCAGTACTCGAAAACAATGAATTCAAACTATACTGGGGCATTGAAATACACACAGACAAAACAATCCCAGATAATAGAGCAGATATAGTATTTCAGTTAAAGGCAGATAAAGTGACATTTTTTTGTAGATATTGCGATTCCCACTGATATGAATATCCAAAACACCTACGCTGGGAAGATATCTAAATACACAGATCTTGCCATAGAAATAAAACGGCTCTGGAAACAAAACAAAGTTATTATTATCCCCCTCATTATGTCGGTCTCAGGCCTTACACCAAATACATTTACACCACACCTGCAACAGTTGGGCCTGGACGAAAAGTTACACAAAACCTTCCAAAAGTTTCTAATCCTCAAGGCATGTAGCATTGTACGGTCCTTTCTGAATTCCGAATAAAAATACGTAAGATGTTGACTTGGCACAGCCCGTCAATACTTGTTTCTACCGCAACTATGCGAGAAAGAATAGGAAAGTAGAAAATAATATTAATTTTACTCAACCATCAGATCCTTTTACAGATATTGGACATGTCGTTGCGGTATTATAATTTGTAATAATAAATAAAATGAACATATACATATTACAGCACGCGTACATAATAAGTTGATCAATGACATAACGTAAATCACAGCTTTTTTACATGGCGGAGTACATATTTTATTTTATAAGCTCTTTGATAATTTGAGAAAGGCGGATTTTTAAATACAGGGCATGAAACGCCCAGAGTGTCCAAAATTTCACCCTTTGGGATAGTAATCACTAAAGAATCATTGGCAATTTGCTTACATTGTTATTGTACCGCATAGATAGGTAACCAGTTTTACGGGATATAAATACAAGGTGGCGCAAAACAAAGTTATTTTATATAAAAGTAAGATTAATTAAAAACAGTAATATTACTTAAAAATATTTATTTAAACTTTAAAAATCTGTTTTGTTACACAATAAAAATAATAGCGACCTAATGACAACCCCCCAGTATTAATGCAATAATGAGCTCTTAAAGCATTTTTCATAACTTTCTCCAACATCTCAGATCCCTTTCTGTCAATAAACAACAAAAAAAGGGATATGTTATTCCATCTTGCTATAGGGGTGTGCTAGATCGGTATGGACGTATGCTTTACATTTCAGTGTATTTTAACATTTGAATGGAAAATTGTATGATATTTTTAATTTTTTTAGATATGAGGGTACATAAAATATATTTTGTAATGTAGTAGATACATTAACAACTGTTCTTAAGAATCTAATTTGAAAAGATCTTTTATTTTAGTTTGTTTTATTTTTGTGAAATTAATATCATTATTATATGTAATTCTACTTCGGCTAATTGATTAAAAACACTTTGCGGAGTATTTCGTGACTGAAGGGAATAACGAACGTTATTCAAGTGCCTCTGATGTGGTTGGAACTGGTCTCAATTCTGTACTCACAGGTTCTTCATCTTCTGCCTCCTCATCATTATCAATATAAACTGAAGAAGACACAGAAGCGACAATGGCATCATCATCCAAGTACCAACACTTACAAAATTATCATCAATACGGACAAATTCATCGAACTCATTTTCAGAACAAGGAAGATTGTCTAGAATATTGTTATAGTCTTCCTGTCCAACTTTTTTTCAGCCATACGGCTAATGTCAAGTCATCGTCTGAATCCAAATCATTTTCCACCTTCAGGAAACCACCGTGTTGAAAACAATTAAAAATTGTTTGTTTTGATACCCTCTGGCACGCAATATGAAGAAATTTTATTCCATCTAAGAGGTTGATGGAGAAATTTTCACCCCCACTCTCAATAAAATGTACCATTTTCGAAAGAATAAGTCGGCGGTAATGGCTCTTTAAGCTATGGATGACACCCCGATCCATAAGCTGTAGTTTGGAACTGGTATTTGGTGGCATGAACACTAACTTGAGACAGTTCAAATTGCCCCAGCGATAAAATGCCGTTTTAGGTTCGTTATAAAAGACAGATCTTACGACAATATCAAAGTTTAAGGTTCGTTTTATCCGAAAGTTCGTTATAAAACGGTTCGTTATATGAGAAAAAATTAACACACGTTTAATAATGCCGAAGTTTCATACCTCTAGATTTGGTTCGTTATAAACGAAAGTTCGCAAAAAACGGGTTTGTTATAATAGGTGGACATTACTGTATTTCTCTTTTAAAATGTGATAAGAGAATTATATCCATACCTAAGTCGTGTTAGGAGCAACATGTAAGCATATCGTATTGCAAGAGCAGCCTCATAAAAATATCTAACAATAAATCAAAGTGGCTGCGTTGTGTGATGTCAGATTGCATGCTTCCAATACCGACAAGAGTATAGTTTCTTTTAATTGCGGTGAGTGATGAGGAAAAAACTCCCTAGAGGCAAGAAACGAGCAATAACACCTAGCAGGAAAATGGCGAACGGCCTAAGCGTAATAACGATACCCATATACATGTTAAGTGCTGACACGGGCTCCGACATTTCAAGTACGATTGTTAATTAAAATCCTTCAACGTTGGTCAAAAGTAGAGTTGGCAACTTTTTGTAACGAAAAAGGTGAATTGTCTTTCAAAGAGTTGCTTGCCGCATTGCTAACACATTGATACTTGTGTATTCTGTATTTTAAAGAAGGCCAAGAGTATCATCATCATAGTCACAGTGTCTTAACAGACATGTTGTGAACTCGTAAAATGCATTAAGTCAGAGCTAGAGTATTGCCGATATGAATATTATCAATAGTTTTGAGAGCTGTCTCTCGCCATCTTTCGCAATTTACTGTCAGTTCAATGGAGCTCTTGGTACTCATATCCAGCAACTGTTTCATCCTATCCACCCAGCGAGTAGGGAAACGGCCACTCGGAGCATGACCCTGGACTACAAGTTTCTCCATATTATTGCTTCTGTGAATATGTTCGAAGAATGTAAGCATTCTCGTCGACACAATGGAGGATAGTCTCTTTGGATTACCGAGCTCATCCAGTATGGAAACGTTAGTTTGATGGGCGGTATAAGGAACTCTCAGCATTCTCCTTCACGTCCACATTTCAAAAGCATCTATGCGGGCTCGATCTGCCCTTTTAACAGTCCAAGTTACCGAGGCATATAAAAATATGGAGAACACAAGAGACTGAACCAGCGACATTTTGGTAGCTTTAGTGATGTTATGGTCACGCCGTATTTTACTGAGCTCTGTCATGGCCACACGTGCCTGTTGAATGCGCCGTCGAATCTTATTTTCACAGGTACCCGAATTGTCGATCAAAAAACCGAGGTACACATATCTTTAAACTACTTCACAACGGCCTACTGAATTTATTTTTCGATGATTATCGTGCCCTCTATCTACAATCATAATTTTGGTCTTATTCTGGTTAATACCAAGACCATGCGCTGCACTATGTTGTTCTAAGGTGCTTAATAGAGATAGATAATAGTTTTTCCTGAGAAGCAGCAAAAAGGGTTGTAGATAGATAGATAGTTTAATTCATCACATTTTGACAAGTGTTTCAATTGTGACAAGTCATAGTATATTATAAAAACAAATAATAGTTAGATAAACAATAAAAACATACATACATACATACATAAAAAGTTACAGCACATTCACTTCAGAGTTGTGCAAGGTTAAATAGCATTCTTCAACTGAATAAAACGCATTTCTAAGAAGAAAAGCTTTTACAGGCTTTTTAAATGGATAAAATGAGAGAGCTTTGACAGTTTCTGGGAGGAGGATGTACAGACCAAGTTCAGGAGATTTTTTTCTGGACTTTTCTAGTCGAAATCTGGGTTTTCTAATCAGACCAGCTGAACGAGTGTCATAAGAATGAAAATTTGAATTTAAATTGAAATTTCGTTTGTGCTTGTGAATATATATCAGCTGATGAAATATGTAGAGGGATGGCAACGTCATGACTTTGAAAAATATAAAGTGATGTCGTTTACAATGTTCTCGAAATTCAACACCAGCAATTAGCCTTACAGCCTTTTTTTGCAGCCGTCAGCAAATCTTTAGTTGGATATTTTGCTTCCGCCAAGTCAGAGCAGATGTTAAATAACTGTTCAAAGTATAAGATATGTCAAAATTATGAAAATTCGAATACATTTTATGAATATATTCGTAATCTGGGTACTTGACGTAATAATTTGCGATGATATCCAGGGCAAGAGGAAAAAACTTATTTTACTTCCCACACCGATAGGTGAGGGGAGTATTGTGATCGCGGAAATTTTCGATTTTGAGATAATACACTTTTTCGGCATTTCATGATGTCCACATAACGAAAATCCACGTCACTCATTTCCGTCGGTCTGTCTGTCGGTCTGTCTGTCGGTCTGTCTGTCGGTCTGTCTGTCGGTCTGTGTGTCGGTCTGTCTGTCGGTCTGTCTGTCGGTCTGTCTGTCTGTCTGTCTGTCTGTCTGTCTGTCTGTCTGTCTGTCTGTCTGTCTGTCTGTCTGTCTGTCTGTCTGTCTGTCTGTCTGTCGGTCTGTCTGTACGCGTTTTTCTGTCCTCGTAATCTCAGTAACCGCTGCATGGATTGTGATGAAATTTGGCCAGCGATATGCTGGGGGTCGTAGTAGGTAATGTTCTTATAATTTTGAAAATCGGTGCAGGGGCGGCGGAGTAATTAGCAAAAATCAAAAAAAAATAAATATTCCTCAAACTTCGTTTTTAGGCGTTTTAGAGGTTCCTGATCATTTTTTACTTTTTTTTTGGGTGGGGTGAAATTGGGGTGGTTAGGGGGTGGGGGTTTGAAAAACTGAGAAATTTCTTGTATTCATAATAGGCTGTCCACTAACCTATGAAGGAAGACCTAGCGACATAAATCAACTTTTTAGGTCCATCCGAACATTGCCTAGCGTATTACGGAAACTAAGGGACATACAATTTTCTGTATACATACATACGAGTATTTATTGCTTTAGATCTTTTTGTATTTTGTAACGTGGACACTATTAAATTGATTCTAATTAAATTTTGACACAGTATTATTACCGTGGTGAGGATGGAAAACGCGTATGTTTGTTAAATATCGTGTCAGTGGCAGCGTATATAGCAATAATAAAAAAAACTAAAAATATGAAAACCACTCAAACTTCGTTTTTAGATGTTTTAGGCTGTCCATTGACCTCTGAAGGAAAGACTTAGCGGCATAAGACAATTTTAGGGGAGGGAAGGCTGCCGATGATTTGGTTGCAAGGGGATCTCAGACTAAAGCTTCGTGCTATCGGAAAATAATAAACTGATATCACAGTAATGTGTGGGAAGTACTGAGTCAATCAACTTGACTCCATTTTTTTCTGTAGAGCTGTGTAATCAATAGAAGCCTTTCGCTTAAGTGCTAAACTCATTCAGCCGAGTGTCCAGTTGAGACAGCAGAGCAAGTAGAGCAAAAATATGGCCCGATGCCCGGTGTTGCTGTGCTATGTGTCTGTGTGCGACCTACAACAACAAGATAAGCAGCAGTCCAATTTGCCATCGCGCTTTATCTGCGTTTCGCTATCTGCTTGTCACCTGGCGACCACTATATCACAATTAATAATGCTAAACATTTGAATAACAATGCTACCGGGCTGAATCTAGATCCATATAATTGCGACTAATGAAAATGACCGGTAGGAGCAGATCGTGTACGCAATTTGTTTCGTTGACAGCGAAAGTACTGCGTACCTGTCAAAAGGAACAAGGAATCTGGTCTCAATGTATACTGATCAACTTGATCAAAGGGTCATGTCTTTTGGCTATTTTTTCTCTCCTTAACCCATGATCCATTTTTATACGAGCATATAGAGATACTATGGCTTTCAGCCACAAAGGATTTCGATGAAATTAGTTTTTGTGTGTCAGGATCTAAGAGAAGTCTGTGATTGAAGAACCATTGCGGAGTCTTTTCCTCTTACTCATCAAAAAATCGCCAAGATTCCTATTTCGGGATTTTTAAACAATACAATGTTGCCATCCACAAATAGAGTGCATTTTGTGGAGCTAATAAATTCAGGAAATTCGTTAATGTAGATAAGGAAGAAAAGCGGGCCCAGGACAGATCTCTGAGGCACACCGTTCAAACAAATGATACAATGAGTCGATTTTAGGTCGGTACTAAAACTTCTAATACCAAAATCACCCCTCCGTGACTGTTTTTAACGCTCAGACAGAGCTCAAATTCATTCAAGCATATAGCTAGCAGCTTTGGTTTACAAAACCTCTAAATGACTAGGGTTGTGGTATAACTAAACATAGTACAAAATACTCGTTCCTACTAGTCTTTTATTGCATAATCAGTATGTAGTGTAGACGACTTTTCCAACCTATACACATTTTTTCTTCTTCTTTACTTGCCGTCTCCTCTTAGAAGGTTGGCTATCATCATGGCGATTCTTGCAGTGTTCCCACTTTCATGTGTCTTTCAACTACGTTTTCTTTCCGCATTTCTTCTTTCTTATATTTTCCTTTGTATTATTGGATGTAGAGCCTGGTAGTCTTTTCCATGCATAACGTGACCCAGGAATGAAAGTTTTCCCATTTCTATACTTTTCATCTCTGTTTCTTTAATCATTTACCTTAATATTTCAACATTTGTGACTCTTTCCGTCCAAGACACCCTGAGTATGCGTCTTTCACCCACATTTCGAAAGATCCAGGTTTTTTCAGATCAACTTTGATCGTTAACCAGGATTCATTCCATTTCGTACAGGAGCTTGACCTGTTCTAGATGTTTTTTTTTATGGGCGGCCTCCCGCAAAGGCTGAAAGCCTTTGGCGCTGTAGAAGCGCTGCGAGCGGACAAATGTCTGTTCACGTTAGATTTGAAACGCTGCAGATTGTAGCCGTCGGGAAACAAATTCCCCGGCAGTTGATTCCACAGCGTCGAAGTTCTCCAAAAGAAAGAATGCTGGAGGAGACTGGTTCGGGGAGTAAAGACCTCGACCTGGTAAGGATGAGCTCGCAGAGCTTCTCTAGTATTCCTGGTTCGAACGGCCTTTGGTGTTATTATCTGGGAGAGCTCACTCGAACATCTTCCGTGATAGAATCTGTAAAACAGACATAGGTCAGCCACCCTCCTTCGATGTCCCAGGCTGTGGAGGTCCTTTGTGAGGTTAGGCGTATCGATTAATCTAATTGCTCTTTTCTGGATAGTGTCCAGAAGCTTTAGAGAGTGCTTCGGAGCACATCCCCATACATGGGAGCAATACTCCAGAGATGGTCGGATCTGTGCCTTGTAGAGCAGCAGCAGCTGCTCTGGTGTATATAACTTCCTACGGCGGAACAAAACTCCAAGCTTCTGGGATGCCGTTTTAGCAATACTGACGACGCGGTCGTGCCAGGACATGTTATTGTTGATGTTGATTCCCAAGAGCTTGACGGAAGGTGATTCGACTATGGGGTGACCCTCCATTTCTACGGTTGGTAAGCCATCGTGAGACTTCTTTGTCAGTGTTGTTGCCTGAGTTTTTTGTACGTTGAACTGTACTTTATTTGCTAATCCCCACTCGACAATTGTTTTGATATCTGCGTTGATCTGTGAGGCATGCTGCTGTCGCCGACGTACCGTCTCCTGGGATGATAGTGGCTAGCCTGGTTCCATGCACGACACTAATGTACTGTCATCTGCGAAGCTGTAGATTGGATTGGATGTTATTTCCAGCAGCTTGTTGATGTACACCAGAAACAGTGTAGGGGATAGGACAGATCCCTGAGGAACACCGGCATTTATTGAAAATACGTCTAATGAATTTTGTCCAGCTTCTTCAATGCTGTTCACGATTTTGTCCATCACTCTTCGTAGGTCCGCGCTACTCTGATGGGCTATTACCAAGATATCATGGGAAACACGGATAATCTTTATAATTTTACTATGTACCTTTACTCCCACAGTTTCTTCAGACATAGCCTCTTGCATAATTTTCTCTAAATAGAGTTTGAAAGGTATAGGAGAGAACTCGCATCTCTGTCTCACTCCTCTAGGGAATCTTATCTCGTCTTACATGTTCTCGTGCACTCTAAAAGCAACTTTTTGACTATTTATATTTACCAACAGTAAAATCGGGCTACTTTGGCCCACTTTTCAGTAACTATTGTATGTACCTTTCTCTAGACTGTTATTTTCACTGCCCAGAAGTTCTGGTAATCTTTTTTACAACTATAACATCTTAAATTTTAATTAGTAATCCTATTTTTACTTACAAAACGTTTTTTGAATTAATATATATTTTTTTAATTTTGGGCCAATGTTATCCTGCGGTTAGGGTAACTTTGGCCCAAATCAATTTTTAGCGTTAAAAGCATGATACAAATGGTATGGACAAAGAAGAACTTTGATATTGACTAGTACAGGTGCTTTAACGCAGATTGTATTATCAAATGTTATCAAGTTTCGTCATAATTATGAATGTTATCAGGTGAAACATCTTTGACCACCTCTTTCAGATTTTCAATATAGGCTGTGATGGTTTGTTCATGAATCTGAGTACGATTTCTTTTGATGAACTTGACTGTCAGTTGAGGGTGTCTCTTTAGAAACGATTTGACCCAGTCACGTCCTGGAACATAGTTGTAAAAACCCTGCACAGTCTACCATTGCCTAGTCAAATAAGATTTTATGATGAATCTTAAATCAAGAATGCTAGTTCTTCTTCTTGCGCAAAAACTGTTGGATGGCCTGGTGGACTTGAAAACAAATTTTTCAACTTGTTTTCTATAGGAGTATCTTGAAATGATCAGCAGCCTGTCTTTGCGTCATATCACCAGATGTGATTGCTTCTAGACAAGTTAGAAGTTGTTCGTTGCTATAGCCAATGTATATTGGGCCTCCAGGAAGTCTTTTACGGCATCCTGAAGAAGCTGATGACGAGAATACTCACTATAAATACGAAAATAACATTTTTCAAGGTTTTTATAGCAATTTATAACTTAATATTATGGGTTTTGGCCCAAAAAAGGTTGGGCCATAGTAGGACGTTTTTTAAAGATTATCGGGTCTGATTTTAAAAAACATGAAAATAAAAAACTTGTTGCGTTTAACAGTGTTGTACTACAGTACGACTTAAAGAAAGGAAAATTGATAGGGGGTACTTACCAGACTTGTTCAACAAGAAATACGTTTTTTGTAAATGGAAGTTTGGGAGGTAAAGATTGCACGTGATTCCACTAGTCAAACAACTATGGGTGCTGCTTTCTAATGGACAGCAAAGGAACCACTAAACTTATCAGACAACCTGTATAGTGCGGCTACCTAGCGGAATGAACCGGAAGTATTTTAAATACGGTCATAGATATGTCTATAGAGTACGATTTTTTTTCTCATTTGGGCCAAAGAAGGACGTTAGGGCCAAAGTAGCCCATGTTTACGGTACGTTAGAAATGGGTCGTGGAATGAAACAATCTATGAATGAACGAAATCTAGAGGAAGAAGATGCCTTGGATAGAGAGGTTTGGCGAAGGAAGATGGGCAACAGCTGGATACATTTTGTATTGTAACTATACTCGTAATATACTAGAGAAATGGGAAAAAAATCCTTGGTTCGACCAAATATTCTTGTATATATCAACGATTGGGAACCTCGTTTCAAGACTGTCTATTACGACACAAACACAGATCATTTCTGTCGACTTTTTAGCCCTACATCCCATACGGCCATATACGGAGCGAGCAAATTGCCCTTTTTTTCTCGAAGATCACGAAGTCTTCTGCCAAACAAGAGTTCAAATCACGATTTGCTACCGTGGCTGTGCTCCAGAAAGGTCACCGCGATCATACGCCGTAACCCTAACATGATTAATTCGATGTCGTGGGCATAAATACAACGCTCATGTGCCGCCATTCTACTACTTGATCGTCTATTTTATTGCCTTCATTTTCATCTTATTATTGCCTTATTGCAATTATTGTTCGGGTTCACATGTTCAATAAAAGTATGTTCAAGTTATGCTAAGGGTAAAGACACAGTGGAGTAATTCATCTCACAATGACAAGAGTTTTCATCTTGATAGGAAGCCAGATAACGATTTTAGATTTTTAGGGTGAACTGAAGATCTGAGTGACTGAAAATTTTTGATTTCCGTTGCTTCAGGCGGAAGCTCAAAATAACTGCCGGATTTGTAATGAGAGCCCTCAAACCATACATGACCCAAGTTTTCGTTCTGATAGGAGGCTAGATAACGATTTTAGATTTTTTGAGAAAAGTTGACGATCTGAGGGTATGAAAAGTTTTGATTTTCTTTACTTCAGACTGAAACTCAAAGCAACTGCCGGATTTGTAATTAGAGACCTCAAACTATACATAACACGAGTTTTTGTCCTGATAGGAATCCACATAATGACTTTAGATTTTTAGGGTGAACTTGAAGATTTGAGGGTCTGAAAATAATTGTTGATGCTCGTTACTTGAGGATGAAAATCAAAACTACGATCGGATTTATGATTAGCATCCTCAAACTATATATGACGCGAGCTTTAGTCCTTATAGGAATCCATATAAGGATTTCAGATTTTTAGGCCGAACTTGAAAATCTGAGGGTCTGAAAATTTCTGATGTTTGTTCCCTGAGATTGGAACTCAAAACAACTGCCGGATTTGTAATTTGAACCCTCCAACTATACTTGACACGAGTATTCGTCCTGATAGGAACCCATATAAGGATTTTAGATTTTTAGGCCGAACATGAAAATCTGAGGGCCTGAAAATTTTTGATGTTCGTTACTGAGGCTGAAACTGAAAATAACGGTCAGATTTATAATAAGCGCCCTCAAAGTATATATGACATGCTAGGAAGTCAGATCAGGATTTTCGATTTTTAGGGTAAACTTGAAGATTTGAGGATTTGAAAATTTTTGATGTTCGTTACTTGAGGCTGAAACTCAAAACAGCGACCGGATTTATAGTTAGTGTCCTCAAACTATATATGCTACGAGTTTTCGTCCTAATAGGACGTCAGATAAGGATTTTAGATTTTTAGAGTAAACTGGAAGATCTGAGGACCTGAAAATTTTTGGTGTTCGTTACTTGAGGCTGAATATCAAAACAGCTGCCAGATTTGTAACAAGTGGCATCAAGCTATACATTATACGAGTTTTCGTCCTGATAGGAGGCCAGATAACGATTTTAGATTTTTAGGGTAAACTTGAAGATCTGGGGATATGAAAATTTTTTATGTTCGTTACATGCGGCTGAAACGCAAAACAACTGCCAGATTTGTAATATAGTGGCATCAAACTATACATTACACGAGTTTTCGTCCTTATGTGAGGTTAGATAAGGATTTTAGATTTTTAGGGTAAACTTGAAGATCTGAGGATCTAAAAATTTTTGATGTCCGTTACTTGAGGCTGACGCTCAAAACAACTGCCAGATTTGTAATTAGTGGCATCAAATTGGACATTACACGAGTTTTTTTCCTGATAGGAGGCCAGATAAGGATTTCAGATTTTTAGGGTAAACTTGAAGATCTGAGGATCTGAAAATTTTTAATGTTCGCTACTTGAGGCTGAAACTGGAAACAACTGCCAGATTTGTAATTAGTGGCATCAAACTAGACATTACACGAGTTTTCTTCCTGATAGGAGGCCAGACAAGGATTTTAGATTTTTAGGGTAAACTTGAAGATCTGGGGAACTGAAAATTTTTGATGTTTGTTACATGAGGTTGAAACGCAAAACAACTACCAGATTTATAATTAGTGGCATTAAACTAGACATTACACGAGTTTTTTTCCTGATAGGAGGCCAGATAAGGATTTTAGATTTTTAAGGTAAACTTGAAGATCTGAGGACCGGAAAATTTTTAATGTTCGTTACTTGAGGCTGAAACTGTAAACAACTGCCAGATTTGTAATTAGTGGCATCAAACTAGACATTACACGAGTTTTCTTCCTGATAGGAGGCTAGATAAGGATTTTAGATTTTTAGGGTAAACTTGAAGATCTGAGGATCTAAAAATTTTTGATGTCCGTTACTTGAGGCTGACGCTCAAAACAACTGCCAGATTTGTAATTAGTGGCATCAAATTTGACATTACACGAGTTTTTTTCCTGATAGGAGGCCAGATAAGGATTTCAGATTTTTAGGGTAAACTTGAAGATCTGAGGATCTGAAAATTTTTAATGTTCGCTACTTGAGGCTGAAACTGGAAACAACTGCCAGATTTGTAATTAGTGGCATCAAACTAGACATTACACGAGTTTTCTTCCTGATAGGAGGCCAGACAAGGATTTTAGATTTTTAGGGTAAACTTGAAGATCTGGGGAACTGAAAATTTTTGATGTTTGTTACATGAGGTTGAAACGCAAAACAACTACCAGATTTATAATTAGTGGCATTAAACTAGACATTACACGAGTTTTTTTCCTGATAGGAGGCCAGATAAGGATTTTAGATTTTTAAGGTAAACTTGAAGATCTGAGGACCGGAAAATTTTTAATGTTCGTTACTTGAGGCTGAAACTGTAAACAACTGCCAGATTTGTAATTAGTGGCATCAAACTAGACATTACACGAGTTTTCTTCCTGATAGGAGGCTAGATAAGGATTTTAGATTTTTAGGGTAAACTTGAAGATCTGGGGAACTGAAAATCCTTGATTTCCGTTACTTGAGGCTGAAGCTCAAAACAACTGCCAGATTTGTGATTAGTAGCATCAAACTAGACATTACACGAGTTTTCATCCTAATGGGAGGCCAGATAAGGATTTTAGATTTTTAGGGTAAACTTGAAGATCTGAGGATCTGAAAATTTTTGATGTCCGTTACTATTGTGGCTGAAGCTCGAAACAACTGCCAGATTTGTAATTAGTGGCATCATACTAGACATTACACGACTTTTCTTCCTGATAGGAGGCCAGATAAGGATTTTAGATTTTTAGGGTAAAATTGAAGATCTGGGGAACTGAACATTTTTGATGTCCGTTACTTGAGGCTGAAGCTCTAAACAACTGCCAGATTTGTAATTAGTGGCATCAAACTAGACATTACACGAGTTTTCTTCCTGATAGGAGGCTAGATAAGGATTTTAGATTTTTAGGGTAAACTTGAAGATCTGGGGAACTGAAAATCCTTGATTTCCTTTACTTGAGGCTGAAGCTCAAAACAAGTGCCAGATTTGTGATTAGCAGCATCAAGCTAGACATTACACGAGTTTTCATCCTAATGGGAGGCCAGATAAGGATTTTAGATTTTTAGGGTAAACTTGAAGATCTAAGGATCTGAAAATTTTTGATGTCCGTTACTATTGAGGCTGAAGCTCAAAACAACTACCAGATTTGTAATTAGTGGCATCAAACTAGACATTACACGAGTTTTCTTCCTGATAGGAGGCCAGATAAGGATTTTAGATTTTTAGGGTAAAATTGAAGATCTGGGGAACTGAACATTTTTGATGTCCGGTACTTGAGGCTGAAGCTCTAAACAACTGCCAGATTTGTAATTAGTGGCATCAAACTAGACATTAAACGAGTTTTCTTCCTGATAGGAGGCCAGATAAGGATTTTAGCTTTTTAGGGTAAACTTGCAGATTTGAGGACCTGAAAATTTTTGGTGTTCGTTACTTGAGGCTGAAACTCAAAACAACTGCCAGATTTGTAATATGTGGCATTAAGCTATACATTACACGAGTCTTCGTCCTGATAGGGGGCCCAATAGGGATTTTAGATTTTTAGGGTAAACTTGAAGATCTGAGGATCTGAAAATTTTTGATGTTCGTTACTTGAGGCTGAAACTCAAAACAACCGCCAGATTTGTAATTAGCGCCCTTAAACTATTCATGACTCGAGTTTTAGTCCTGATAGGATGCCGGACAACGATTTTAGATTTCTAGGCTGAACGTTAAGATCTGAGGGTCTGAAAATGTTTGATGTCCTTTACTTGAGGCTGAAACTCAAAACAGCTGCCAGATTTGTAATTAGTGGCATCAAACTAGACATTACACGAGTTTTCTTCCTGATAGGAGGCCAGATAAGCATTTTAGATTTTTAAGGTAAACTTGAAGATCTGAGGACCGGAAAATTTTTAATGTTCGTTACTTGAGGCTGAAACTGTAAACAACTGCCAGATTTGTAATTAGTGGCATCAAACTAGACATTACACGAGTTTTCTTCCTGATAGGAGGCTAGATAAGGATTTTAGATTTTTAGGGTAAACTTGAAGATCTGGGGAACTGAAAATCCTTGATTTCCGTTACTTGAGGCTGAAGCTCAAAACAACTGCCAGATTTGTGATTAGTAGCATCAAACTAGACATTACACGAGTTTTCATCCTAATGGGAGGCCAGATAAGGATTTTAGATTTTTAGGGTAAACTTGAAGATCTGAGGATCTGAAAATTTTTGATGTCCGTTACTATTGTGGCTGAAGCTCGAAACAACTGCCAGATTTGTAATTAGTGGCATCAAACTAGACATTACACGACTTTTCTTCCTGATAGGAGGCCAGATAAGGATTTTAGATTTTTAGGGTAAAATTGAAGATCTGGGGAACTGAACATTTTTGATGTCCGTTACTTGAGGCTGAAGCTCTAAACAACTGCCAGATTTGTAATTAGTGGCATCAAGCTAGACATTACACGAGTTTTCTTCCTGATAGGAGGCTAGATAAGGATTTTAGATTTTTAGGGTAAACTTGAAGATCTGGGGAACTGAAAATCCTTGATTTCCTTTACTTGAGGCTGAAGCTCAAAACAAGTGCCAGATTTGTGATTAGCAGCATCAAGCTAGACATTACACGAGTTTTCATCCCAATGGGAGGCCAGATAAGGATTTTAGATTTTTAGGGTAAACTTGAAGATCTAAGGATCTGAAAATTTTTGATGTCCGTTACTATTGAGGCTGAAGCTCAAAACAACTACCAGATTTGTAATTAGTGGCATCAAACTAGACATTAAACGAGTTTTCTTCCTGATAGGAGGCCAGATAAGGATTTTAGCTTTTTAGGGTAAACTTGCAGATTTGAGGACCTGAAAATTTTTGGTGTTCGTTACTTGAGGCTGAAACTCAAAACAACTGCCAGATTTGTAATATGTGGCATTAAGCTATACATTACACGAGTCTTCGTCCTGATAGGGGGCCCAATAGGGATTTTAGATTTTTAGGGTAAACTTGAAGATCTGAGGATCTGAAAATTTTTGATGTTCGTTACTTGAGGCTGAAACTCAAAACAACCGCCAGATTTGTAATTAGCGCCCTTAAACTATTCATGACTCGAGTTTTAGTCCTGATAGGATGCCGGACAACGATTTTAGATTTCTAGGCTGAACGTTAAGATCTGAGGATCTGAAAATGTTTGATGTCCTTTACTTGAGGCTGAAACTCAAAACAGCTGCCAGATTTGTAATTAGTGGCATCAAACTAGACATTACACGAGTTTTCTTCCTGATAGGAGGCCAGATAAGCATTTTAGATTTTTAGGGTAAACTTGAAGATCTGCAGATTTGAAAATATTTGATGTTCGTTACCTGAGGCTGAAACTAAACAACGGGTAGTCCGTTGTTGTGATTATTGATATTGCACCATAATCAAAGCACACTACTCAAAGAAAATTTTAATATAATCTTGATTACTACATAAGATCCATCCTTAGGTATTCGATTGCGTATTTCTCTCTACTGATCAGTGAATTAGCAAAAGTATTTGATGAAGCTAACAGCCAGCCAGAAAAGAAAACCAAAGATTAAATTGACTGTAAAGAAACGTTAACGTGACACCTGGCGCATCCCGTTTACCCAAGTCTGCAGTCACGTACGTAGATCAGAGTCCCAACTCCTCCAAGTTGATAAACGAGCCAGCTTGTCAGTGGCGTCGTGCCTTCGAATAAATCTACAGAACAATTAATTAATTAAACATTTAAAATGCCACTATCTGTCCGGCATTAGAGGCAGCCAGTCAGGCAGCCAACGTTGGTCGTGATCTCCGCGATCACATATTAAGTAACGAAATTTCCAAAGCAGCGCTACTACCGCCGATGCCGATCCTATCGGGAAAAGTAAACGGCTAGATGGATCGCCGATACGCTTGTTTAGCTGAAGGATCTTTAAAGGTTCCAATTATTATTACGCAGCTCCACAAAATCGCTAGTTATTTTACCACTTCTGTGTTTTCGTAAAATAATCATAAATTCTTTATTTTCGCATTGTATAGAAAACAGAACAATAAGATTACAAATATAGTGGTATCACACATCCTTATTAAGGGGCCTGGATACATACATATATCCATATGTATTTGCCACTTGTTTTTCAAACTACATACACAGTATTTCAGAAGGTGATAGTTAATACCTTAATGAATGACATCTACAAGCGATTTTTTCAAAAAGAATATTAAAGATTATGTAGCAGAACCCATAACATGATTAACAAATAACGTCTTAACATCAGGGATATTTCCACAAGAATTAAAAAAGACTAAAATCATCCTATATTTAAATCAGGTGACAAAGAATCAATGAATAATTACAGACCGATTTCAATTATTAGTATATTTTCTGAAATTCAAGAAAAAATTGTCAAAACTAGAATTACAAAGTTCCTAGAAGGTAATGTTCCAATGGATATTCATCAGTATGGTTTCATAAAGAACAGCAGTACATTGGCTGCCACATTCGATTTGGTGAATTATATATCGAAAGCCTTAGATGAAAAATATTTTGTAATCGCGGTATTTGTTGATTAAAAAAAAGCTTTTGACGTTGTCACTATTGATAAGCTGCTGACAAAGCTGAATAACATTGGCATTAGAGGCAGAGTACATAAGTTACTAAACTCATATCTCTGTGATCGAAGGCAATATGTCAAGCTTGGTGAGGTAGTGAGTAAACTATTGACTAATTCGTATGGAGTACCGCAGGGATCGGTTCTAGTTCCATTGTTGTACTCAATTTACGTGCTGAATTTGAAAGTAGCAAACTTGAAAGCCAGGTACTTTACATTTGCTGACGATACAGTGCTAGTATACACAGCAAGGAGTGAACTTGAACTCCAGGATTTAGGGAATCAACACTTGGACAAATACCTGAAATGGTTATTTTATAATAATTTGAAAATCAATATTGATAAGACCAAATATATTTTATTTAAAAGTAAAAATACCATAGTTAATGAACTTCAGATTGCAATTGATAATATCATGTTGGAAAAGGTCTCATCAATAAAATATTTGGGGTTGATAGTGGATGAAAGTTTAAATTGGCAACTACATCTAAATCATATTACTAAAAAAGTTACTCCGATGCTGCCCATAATATTTAAATGTCGATATTACTTCACTAAGAAAACCAAATATAGTATTTATAACGCAGTTTTTCTTGCACATTTAAGGTACTTAATTCCAGTATGGGGAACTTGTTCAGGAACTTTATTTCAAAATGTTCAAACTTTACAAAATAAGATTTTGAAAGTACTATTTAATTATAGCAAACTTACCAATACAATCACGTTATATACAGAACTAAAAGTTGCTCAGATTGATAAAATTTTAGAACTTGAACAATGTAAATTAATATTTAAAATATTTAATAGCAGGCAGAAGAATAACACTATCTATAATTTTGTAAATGAAATACATGATCATTTTACCAGGTCACAAGACAATATATATCCGGTTTGCAGTCGTACAAATATAGCTTTGAATTGTCCAATGCAAACCGCGTCTAGAGCTTATAATAGGTTACCAGTTGAAATTAGATCTAAAATATGTTATAATAGCTTCTTGTACAATTTAAAACAACACCTAGGCATGCATGTAGTTAATTAAGTAGTATATAATATAATTAAGGACTCTAGTAGCAATCTAGTTAAAGAAAAAGAATAAGCACTGTTGATAAGTTTATGTTTATAATTCTCGAGGCCAGAGCCTTCGGTACTGTTTAGAGAATTGTTAAAGTTTATTGTTATATAATTATTTCCAGAAATAAACGATGTTTCAGAAAAAAAAGTGTGTAAAAAAATCGCAATGCGAAATCGTACATTCTTCAAATGTCTGTATTTTAACAATCAAACACGTTATCAAAAAAGGCCAAAAAAGTGTCAAAGCGCAAGCTTTCTTCTTCAATTTGCTTTTTGAATCATTACTGTAAGTTTAAAGGTAACGTCAGAGCTTGGAAATGCGAAATTCATTTTTATGGTGACCTTTGCATCTTACCTTTGGACCTTTTGACCTTACCTTTGGATTTTTGGACTTATCTCCCCTCATCTTAGACACACACACACGCTGGAGAAAGGGAACAGTCGGCCACGGCATACAAAAATATGGAGAGCACAAGAGATATTTTGGTAGCCTTAGTGAAGTTGTGGTCACGCCATATTTTAGTAAGCTTTGTCATGGTCACACGTGCCTGTTGTCCGTACATGTGTACCATTAAACAAATAAAATAGTATTTAAGTAGCATAAACTATTTCTATATATGTAAACAATAAGAGGAAAGCAAAATAAAGATGGAGTTTCAAATGGTTCATTTTAGGCAATCAGGTGCTCAAATTGAACTCGTCTCTTAAATTGAACCTGCCCTCAAACGTTGATAAAGTATCAGCAAAGCAAATTAAACTGACATGAACTAATTTATGTTTAAGAAAAGTTTGTATATACTAAACATATTTTTTTCTAATATAATTGCTGAAAAAAGTGTGAGAAAATAAACCATAATTCTATGCTTCTGTACTGCAAGAAAACTCAAATATTTTCTTTTTTTGGCACAACACCAACTCACTTGCAATGAAACCAGATGTGGCAGCATTTTTACTTAAAAAAATCGGTAAGCGCAAACCGCCCTTAGGTTTCGGATGACGATTTTTTGGAACATTAGTTGATAATAATTGTACTAAATAGCATTTTCATTCGGTTACGTAATAATTTTTTTTTCACTTTTTAACCCCCCCCCCCATCTATCTCCGATCCCTCCAATTTTGGGTTTACGGTGCAATGACAAAAAAATTTCCAGAATGCCTCTAGAAATCAAATACCAAGCGTCAACCGGTGTCTTTCTGGACACGAAAATTACATTTACAATAGCCTGCATCGATTCAATAATTTGCATTTTTCTCGAAAACGGTTAGCCCTATCGAGATGTACCAAGACACCATTTTTACTTAGAAATCTCTGAAATACAATATTCTAAAATCAAAATGTCAAAAAAGTTACCATTTAGAAAATGGGGTTATTTTTACCCTTAACTCCTCCCGTATGATACGCCTCTGATTAAAATTATGAAATTCTGATTCATAAGATTCAGATTCAGCGTCAAAAGTTTACCCATCGTACCGAATTTCGTAATTTTGTTATGAACGTCGAGGGAAAACCGTCTTCAGGGTGCCCCATGCAAAGGGGCGTAGCTCCCTTAGGAAGCATTTCCGGACCCATGTTCATATGATATTTTCTTTCTATTTTTCGGAGTACTATTCGTGGTTAAAGTTTGTTAACACACTTAATTAACACCCTGTATGGTAGGTAGTACAGCTGTCTCAATAATTTCAATTGCAATTCGATATCCACCAATAATATATGTCGTGCAGGTAAGTTTACTTGCTGACAGGGAAAGTGTTGCATGTAGTACCAGAGGTACCGAGACGTCAAAGGTGCCGAGGAATCGTGTGAAATTATATATTTTTTCGACACGTACTTTGACATGGTAATGGTTCCAGTTTAATTTTACTTTGACGGTAATCATATGGTTCTGGTTAGGGCTGTAAAACAGTACTCACCGCGTGATTGGTGTATTCGGAAATTATTTAGGCATTTACAGGGTGTTTTATATTTTGTACATCCGTATTTCCTTCGTATTCGTAGCAAAATATGTACATTTCTGATTCTTATATGGTTTGAACCAAATGCTGGAAAGTATATAAAAAAAAATTACTGTTCACTATTCGCCATTATCATCATAGTCACAATGTCTTAACAGACATGTTGTGAACTCGTAAAATGCATTAAGTCTTAGCTAGAGTATTGCCGACACGAATATTATCAATACTTTTGAGAACTGTAGCTCGCCATCGTTCGCGATTTACTGTCAGTTTAGTGGCGCTCTTGACACTCATATCCAGCAACTGTTTCATCGGGGAATGACCTTGAACTACAAGTTTCTTCATATTATCGCGTCTGTGAATATGCCCGAAGAATGTAAGCATTCTCGTCGACCCAATGGAGGGTAGTCTCTTTGAATTATCGAGCTCATCCAGTATGGAAGCGTTAGTTCGATGGGCGGTATAAGGAACTCTCAGCATTCTCCTCCACGTCTACATTTCAAAATATTGTCAACCTTCTCAGTGGGGGGAAGGAAATTAGATTCTAGTTTATATTATGGAACATCTAGAAGTTCAAAGTTCCGAAATTTCACACCTTTTTGTGCATTTCACATTCACCTTCTCAGTGGGGGGGAAGGGAATTCGGTTCTAGTTTACATTATGGAACATCTAAAAGTTCAAAGTTCCGAAATTTCACAACTTTTTGTACATTTCAGATACTATTAATGTCATTTTTATTATTATCCTCAGAAGTAGCAGAACTATTGTGTGCTTATACACGATGGGGCATATTAATCAAGTGTTTTTGAAATAACCATAATATTATTAGTTTTTACTCTAAAAAAAATTATTGGTAGTAGAACATAGCTGATAATAAACCATTTTGAAATATCTAAGTGCAAAAATTACATCTGGCATATGATGCAGCCGTTCACGAAAATTGCACTCCACTGTTTCCATCATGTCTCTGGTTGATTTTTGACAGATTCCATGACGAATCGCTTCCTTCTCTGCATCTAACGTACGGGGCTTGGCCTTTTAAACACGTGACTTGAGTTACCCCCATAGAAAAAAATCACAAATTGATAAGTCGGGAGACCGATGAGGTCATGAAATGCCACCAAACCTTGAAATTGAACGATTTGGAAACAGGTGGCGAAGAACAGCCATAGATGCTCTGGCGATGTGTGCCGTGGCCCCATCTTGCTGGAACCGCAAATCTTTGATATCTACACCTCTTCTCTTCAATTCAGGTATGAAAAAGGTATTCACCATATAAATGTAACGTTCAGATTTTACTGCAGCGGTGACCCCATTTTCTCCAAAAAAATATGGGCCAATAATGCCATGCCATATGCCACGCGTTGTTCTAGCGTCTACCGCTCCATGATGGCAAGTGGCAAGTAAGAAAATGAAATGGTTTGAGTGAAGGAATGGATTGTAATAAACCGCGCGCTCCTCCCTTTTCTAATATATGAGTACTACTCAAACCAAAAACACTTTGTTTTTATGCCCCACCCTGTACTTTATAGCCAGAAATGCAACATTCGGGAGCATGGAAGAACACTTAACAGATGCCATGTAAGCAAAAAGTACATTGACGTATCTGTTCAGCTCCTAAAAACAGTCAACTGATTCACATATTGACAAGAAATAGAGAAAAACGTCAATTCTGATCCGTGTATGAAAATTCTTTTGAAGGTTCGGTAGGGGAGAGGTAGACCTGGTGAACTTTCCCCTGCACATGCCACTGCCCTTTTAACCAAACAAATCAACCAAAGTAAATGCATATTCGCATTTGAATCAACCCACACAGAACCAGATGAAGAAGCGTGACAACAAAATTTCAGCATTCACAAAACTTCCGACTTGTATAATATGTATGGGGTTAATCCCTCTAATTCAACTGTTATGAGCGAAAGCGGTATTAGCGAGGCCCACGCAATTTTCTCATTAGGTTCAATGCATTCCGCCCGGGACTCGTAAAAAATCGACACAAAGTGTGCAAATATAATCAGGAACGGTTGGATGCCCTGAGATCAGTGGCGTACGCTCGATATTTCTGAGAATCCATCCATGATGGTCTAGTCATGACTCCGCTTTCTGTACTGGAGGGATTGGATAGAAGAAACTCTCTATAGGGTGAGTTTTTGGTACCATATCGGTCGATAACACCACTGCTACACAAGATAATGAAAAAAGTTGTATATAAAAGTTGTAGCCAAGGATATGCTCCTTGCTCGGAAAATATTTTAATTTATACAGGGTAATCCATAACTACGTGGTGATGCACACATACATTTTTTTTTAAATAAGACACCCTATATATTCTTCCATATTTATACTAATGATTCCGGTGCTTAGAATATAAGGTATTGTAACATTATACAGAGTACTTCAAAAGCTATGCCTATTTTTATAACTAAATTGCTGTCAAATGGACCTACTGTATATTGAAAATTAAAATATCAAAAAAAATTTTTTACACGTAAAGATAAAAAATATCCTCTAGTTTTAACACAGGCTGTAAAAAAAATCGTCGATGCCTTATTTATATACAGGCTGTGGTAGAATGCAAAACCTAGGTTTTCTCTTTTTTTTAAACAACAACCCCCCATATTTCATTATACCAAGAAATAGTATAGCATTTCATATAGCTACATTCATCAGTTTCCGAGATATTTCGATTTCTTTGCAAATTTTTAATATAATTTCTATTTGTGTACCTACTGAAATTTATTTATTTTGAGAAGGTACTATCAAATTTTATTTTTGTTTAAAGAACCACTAAATTGTAATGAGATAATACGAGTCAAGTGTGCCGAGGAAATCATTTTATAGACGTGATGCACAAGTATCAAGTAGATCTATTAAGTAGCTCATGAAATACTAATAACTGACCCAGTCCGAATAAAACGATTCTTCAATCTTTCAAATGCATCTGTTTTAGAGTGCCTCTGCTATAGATATCGCTATCGATAGTTGGTATATTCTAGAGGCAACTAGGCAATTTTTCAGAGATTCTCCTAAATACCCTCTATTTGTTCTTTCATAGAAACAATCATTTTTAAAGCTCGGTTTTCACCCGGTACGAAATTATTGAGCAGGTTATGAAAACTGCCAAAGGCCTACGTGATAAATCTGCTTGATAATTATGCATCGCCTATACAGGTATAGGACGTATTGAAAGAATAACCCCACTTGAAAATTGCCGCCTTAAGCTTTTGGCTCTATGGGTCCACAAGATCAATTTCGGATCAATAGTTTGCAGAGCATGGCAGGTCAATTGCAATGCGAACTGTTTATCACCGGATCAGAAATTTTTGGCTAATTTGATACCGTCCTTCTTCTTCATCTTCTTTTCTTCAAGTTCCATCTCCTATCGGAGGTTGGATATTATCATGGCAATCCTAACTTGGTTTGCCGCTGTTCTAGATAGTTGATTTGAGGGAGAAACATTCATCAGTACTGGATTTTCTGTTTTCTATGTCATATTTCTGCTTTTTTGTTGGTGCGAATAAATCACCTTCTGAGACACCAATGCGTTCGGTGTCATTCTAGCACCTACATACATGCACATCGTAAATCACAGATGGTTGGTAACAATGGCGGTTGTTGCTGTTTTCCAGAAACAGACTGACGTCTACATTGTGTAATGGCTGTGTATACTGGGTGTACTGTATGCTTGCGTGCTTTAACTGACACAGAGCGGTTGAGAAGATATAGGAATGCCGCCAAATCAAGCGACAGGTTGATATAGTGCATCTCACGATCTGGAACTATTCTAACACAACCGAAAAGGTGATGATTAAAAAGTATGGAGTTCACATATCGTCTCAAGTTTATATATATTTCAACTGGTGTTCCACAAGGAAGTATGTTAGGGCCAATTTTATTTTTATTTTTTATAAACGATCTGAAACTAAACTGTCCTCACGTGGCAATTACACAATATGATGATGATACTAATTTCATTGGGTCTGCCACTGACTACAAAGGCTTAGTCTGACAGATATTAGCGCTGCCTCAATGATGGAAAAATACTGTATCGACAATAACTTAGCAATAAAACTCAATTTATAATGTTTAGCACATCCACTCTTAATTTCAGCCTAATGGTTAAGTATTGCGGACATAACTTGCCCCAATGTCAGTCTATCAAATACTTGGGCGTTTATTTTGACCAACGGCTAACGTGGACAAATCATGTGAATTTGGTCCATTGGTAAACTTACTTCCCACTGTTCCAAATTATGGCTTCTTAAGTCTTATTTATGTTGACGTATCAATTCTGATAACGTATTATTACGCTTACATCCAATCAATAATTTGTTGAATAAATATAAGGACCTGAGGCTATCCAGCACAGAATGTGACTGGTGCATAGGCCACACGATGGGCGCTTTTGCGCCTCTATCCGCGCTAGTTCCTAAGACCTGCCCTTTTAGCAAAGGCAAGTACATTCTTAGGTCCTATCCATTTTATCTCTATTGGTTCCAAGGTTCTTGACCCCAGCATGGTCTGCCTGTGATAACCCAGGGTTTCACAGCGACACAAGATGTGTGCCGAGGATTCTTCCTCTTCACCACACCACGTACACTATGGATCGTTGACCACCCTCATCACAAACAGGTGACGCCTGAAGGTGTTGTGACCCGTTAATAGGCCTACTAGCGATCTCAAGTTACTCCTATCCAGAGAGAGACAAAATCGTCCTATTCTCTCTGCAGGCCCTGCTAACAGTTCCCGAGCTTGACGGAGATGACCAGAGATGTTCTTCCATCTCAGATAGTTTTGATTCTGGATCCACTCTCCAGTTGTTTTCCTAATCAAGTTTGCAAATAGTCCTAAGGCTGGTTCCGGGCCCACAAAAATGTTGCCGGATCCCATCCTAGCCAGATGATCCGCCATTTCGTTACCCTTTACCCCGGCGTCCCCAGGTACCCACATCAGTGATACCTTGTGTTTAGCTGAGATGTCGTCAAGAGCCCTCCTGCACTCCAGGACCAGTCCCGACGTTACTTTCCAAGCACTCAGTGCTTTGATGGCTGCCTGACTGTCAGAGCAGATAGTAATCCGCCTCCTAGACCCGTCAATTTCCCGAATACGATTATATAATATAATTTGTTACTGTATCGTTTGTTGAGGAAATAGCTCTCGCATTAACGAAGTACTTGTAATCCAAAAAAAGATAATCAGAACAATTTTTGGTAAAAGGGGACGAAATTTTTGTAGAAAACTGTTTAAAGACGCAAAGATCGTGACTGTTACTTCTTTGTACATTTTTTAAAATAATATAGCTCTTTTCAAATCCAGAAACTGTAGTTTATCTTCATTGAATTTACGTGCAAACGGGAACTTGAAATTGCCTTCGCATCGTTTGACTCTGTCTTCCAAAAGTCCCACTATTATGTTAATAAATTATATAAAAAATATCGTAAGTTTGCTGCTTTTTGAAAAGAAACTCAAAGTATTCTTTCTGCAAAATACCTTTTACTCGGTCGACGAATATTCTTCTCTCTTTTTCCTGTGTACATTTCTCTGTATCATTGTAAATTTGACAGTTGTGTGTTTCTTACATATTTATTTATTGTTGTTTACATTTACCTGACTATATTCCGATACTCTTATACAGCGTCTAATGGAAATAAAGCAATATTATTATTATTCTGAAAGCAGCACAAGTCAATTTTTTAAGACTGTTTTGTTGTACACGTACTATAAAATCCAATCTTGAAAAAGGATATTCCCGAGGATATTTCTAATTTGAGCTTCTTGACGTCTCACAAGTATGGCCAGATATTTAAGAAGCAGAACATTTGATGCCCCATCACTTTTACTTCCCACACCAATAGGTGAGGAGAGTATTGTGATCGCGAAAAATTGAGATTTTGAGATGATACGCCACTCATTTCCGTCGGTCTGTCGGTGGATTGTGACGAAACCCTCAAACTTCGTTTTTAGGCATTTTAGGGGTTCCTGATTATTTTCTACTATTTTGGGTGGGGGTGAAATTGGGGTGGTTGGACTGCATAATACACCTTTTGAGGTCCATCCGAACATTGCCTTGTCTATTACAGAAATCAAGGGACTTATCTTCTAATGTTTGCATACCGGTATTGCTTTAGATCTTTTGTAATTTGTAACGTGGAAACTATTAAATTGATTTTGATAAAATTTTGATACAGTATTAATACCGTGGCGAGGGTGTCACTTAAACTTTTTAAGCGGATGATCCTGAGAGACAGAGGATACAAGGGGGTGAGGAAATGTTTGGTTAAAAAGTTGTTCTTCTTGACAAATCTTCTGACGTGCACACAGAAAAATCTGTCGCTTGGATTCAATGGGACGTTACACTCAGCATTCCGCAAATACGGCGACGTTTTTTCCAATGGAAAGTGTATAGTTGGTAGCGAATTATATCGTATTGTCGATTCAACTACAAGATGTCATTGGATTCCAATGAATGATTCAATCGCAGCCTGTCGTTGAATCGAATCTGTGTTTGGTAATTGATTCTAAACTACTTTCTTTTCCTTGGACCAACAGACTTTATTGAGAGAACAGCTGATTAATTCGTTTGGATGTTTAATGGTGTGATTTTGTGTGAAGTTATAAGGAGCATGATATAAGAATTAGACATAAGCCTGCACCAGTTGTTGCATTATTACCTGAAATATACCTGTCTGACTAATCTAAATACATACATTCAAATGTGGGTGTTAGCTCTTCTAAGTCCAAATTTCTCAGTAGATCCTCCGTTTAATATATAACTGGACACATTTAACTCACACAATTGCTGATGCAATACGCAAAACCACGAGATGACACAATACGGCTAACACCGAAACAGCACAACGGAACAACTTCGTCCATGTTGACGAATTCGCGGCGATAGTAGCACTGAGATCATCCCCCTGTTCGTTATTCTTACCTTCATTGAATCGGGACATCAGTCCCGCCGAATACTGATTATAGTTCAGCGAACGACAAGGGCCATTGAAACAAAATTAATTTCTATCAGATGAATTATCACGAACTGCCGTTGCAGTAATAATTTTTGTACATTGAATAGATTGTATGCTTTGATGGAATGAAACATAGGGTAAATTTCGAAAACAAAAGGATGTTTTGATTGCATTATATGTCAGTACTGGTATTAGAAGGATTATACATATCGTTATAACGAATCTAAAATTATTTTGAATTTATTGGCGTACCTGTGATTTAGTGATTACTTCGAATATAAGGATTGAATTCTTTCAATGACATAGATTTGACACAACTGTAAATATATTTAAAGTATTTTTTTCTGTGTGCCTCGGCGATTTTTCTTGTAATCAGTGGTTACAGCGATTGTTGGAGATCCGCCAATAATGCGTCGAAAGCACCTCGTCCATCGAACAATAGACTATCGGCCATTGCGGTATATATTTCGAGCTGTCGAACAGATCGTTCTACCTGATAAGAGCAACGGGCAGAATTTAGTGCGACCGGAAACAAGATATCCTTTGTCTCTAATTGACATATCCAATGAACGAACACGTTGCGACTTGATTCCTCTAAATGTTTTCCAGAGATTTAACGGCTCGCTTCGATTTTATTTCACGGACTGACCAGATACAGCGACCAACGTACAGGATTTTCTAATTAAAACGTCTTTTGTTATTTAGATGGGGAATCTTCCTCGGCGCGAAGAGTGCTGTGGAATTGTTTGTACTGAATCGAGGAACTAGTGGTATACAGGGTATTTGCGGGCTTAGTAAGAGCACAAGACGTCATTTCGATTTATATACGGTAAATAAAATATGAATTTTCAAAATTTCAATTTATTGTAGATAAAACAGGACATCAGGCAAAGCATCAATGCTACAGGAGCCGGAATTGGATTTTTTTGTAAGTAAGGAGTAAAGAGTAAAAAATTACTGGTATATGATTAGAAGAAATCGAGTCAAGTTGATTGACTCAGTACTTCCCACACATAATGATGATACAATTTTATTATTTCCCATTGCATGAAGCTATAGTCTAAAATCCCATTGCAACTAAATTATCGCCCATCCGCCCGCAAAAACAACATCCAACACATGCAAAAACTCTCGTAAATAGTTTCTTGCGTCTGCCTGCTTAGGAACTAGGGCATCACAGTTTTTTTCTGCATGCTTGAACTGGACGATGCGCAACGATCAAGAGCCTCCAACCCGTCTCAAAACGAAGTTTGAGCTGATTATAGGTTTTTGGTTTTTTGATTATAGGCTGCGCCGCCACTGACACGGTTTTTCAAAAACAGAGTTGTTTTCCATTCTCGCAGCGGTAATAAATTCTGTGTCAAAATTTTATTAACATCAATTCAATAATTTTCGCTTTACGCAATATACATAGAACGAAATAAAGCAAAACTTGTATGTACAGATCACAAAATTGGTTTCTGTAATAGGCAAGCCAATGTTCAGATGGACCTAAAAAAGTGTATCATGCCGCTAGGTTTTTCATTCACATATCAATGGACAGCCCATTACGAATACAACAAATTTTTCAGTATTACAACCCCCCACCCCCAGACCACCCCAAATTCACCCCCGCCCAAGAAAAAGTAGAAAATGATCAGGAACCCCTAAAACGCCTAAAAACGAAGTTTGAGGCATATTTGAAATTTTTCGTTTTTTGCTAATTACTCCGCCCCCCGTATAACGATTTTCAAAATTATAGGAACATTACCTACTACGTCTCCACAGCATAACGTTGCCCAAATTTCATCACAATCCATGCAGCGATTACTGAGATTACGAGGGTAGAAAAACGTGACAGACGGACCGACAGACAGACTGACAGAACGACAGACCGACAGACAGACCGACAGACAGACAGACCGACGGAAATGAGTGACGTGGATTTTCGTTATGTACACATCATAAAACGCCCAAAAAGGGTATTATCTCAAAATCGATAATTTTCGCGATCACAATACTCCCCTCACCTATCGGTGTGGGAAGTAAAAAAAATGAAACCATAGAACTTAAGTGATAAGTGATCATTTCGCTTTTTTTAAGCCCATTTGGTACTTCACTATAAGCTCAAATAATGGAAAATAGTACTGTGAAAGACCTGAAATTATGCATACTCATAAACGATTGGTAAGATTGCATCTGGAGTGCAAAATTTCCAGTGCAAACCTAATCCCTCATACATCGTACATTCCCACTAGATTCACAGTCAGGCGCAGTAAGAAAGCAGTTTCAGTGGAGCGTGTTGATGACCTTACTCAAAGCGAGTTCGCATGTTTTCAGTTTATTACAAATATTGCATTCACAGACCGAAAAAGTCTGTATCCTTCTGAATTACTGGCAATAGTGATGACACAAATCACTGTCTGCTAGAGGTACTATACACAGCGAGATTTTATGTTTTAGTTTTAATTGAACAATTAACGTCAGATCTTCACTGACAGGTATCTGAAATATTGCCGATATCCGCCATTTTTCCCATACGAACCAGCTTGGAGCATCTCCTAATGGCACATCTTATGCAGTAAGAAGTGACAAGCTTACACGAATTCATACGTTCTTCACACTAATGAAGTCTCACCGATATTGTTTAACATGCAGAGAGGAAGGTGTTTCCTATCTTGTTAACACATACAGGATATATGGTAATTGATGGGATATGCCGTATTTGGTGTTCTGAAATCATATGATGTTAATATGGAATTATAAGATGTCGATATGTCAAAATATCGGAAAAAAGGGATAGACAGTACCACGTAATGCCGTGTATGCTATACATAATGACGTCAAGTAGCATGAGTCAGTTCTTATCTTACCCTTTCTTTAATAAAAACGTACACCACGATTTTCGAAGCAGAAGTATATCCATTACTCTCTGATGCTGCATGCAATGAGGAGGTGAGAAAGAGTACAGATCAGAAGGTTTACATCTGATCTGACAGTCAAGCCATTAGATTGGCCAGACACGGCACCGAGAGACCGTTTGTTGGCCCAAAGCCCGCTGTAGAATTAAGTAGGCAAACACTTGTTGAGCACTTTCAGCTTTTAAATATCACTTTTTCTTCACTTCAGGTTTTAGGCACTTTGCTTGTTGCGATACCCATCTTTTTTCTTGGCCTTCCGATAACTCTTCTTCCAGAGCATTGACAAAATCTGGCTCTGGCTGGTATCCTATTACTTCTATTTTCTTTTATTTTCCCGTTTATTTAGAAGATGTTTAATTTCCGCTCTTGTATCTGTGTTTCTATCTGTCAAATCTTGTGCAACTTTTCACTCTTCTTAGAAATTTCATTTCTTGTGTTGGTATCCTATTTTCTTCTTTTTCTCGTTGTTGTCCATGTTTCACTACCATACAAGAGGGTAGGAACAGCTATCGTTTTATAAAATTTGATTTGAGTATCTTTTCTTGTTTTACATTTTAATGTTCTACTGATAGCTCTGCAAATATTTGTGAATTAATTAAGTGTTTCTTCTATATCTTTACTTCTGTCATAAGATATATCGAATCTTAAGTATTTGAAATGTTTTACCTGTTCCAGTACTTCAACCTTCACGACAATATTTGTCCTAACTGGGTATTTACCTAAGAAAGTCATGGCTTTAGTCTTGCTTGTTGATATTTTCATGTCATATTTTTGACGTATTGTTTGTAGGATGTATATTTTTCTCTGTAGGTCGTCTTCTGTTTCGGCTAAAAGTATTAGGTCGTCGGCATATAAAATAAAATTCAGGATAGTATTTTGATTTAGATGTATACCTTCAGAGCTCAAAGTCTACGAAATTTATATGCGTTTCACTGTTATATTCTCTGCGTTTTTCTATAATTTGTTGTATTGTGAATATTCCATCTATTGTCGAACTGCCTCTTCTGAAACCCATTTGTTCTTCTTATATTAGTTGTTCTGTTAGGATTTTCAGTCTATTATACAGTACTCTGGCATAAATGTTGTAGGCGGTATAAATCAAGCGAATTCCTCGGAAATTTTGAGGGTTGCTCTTGTCACCTTTCTTGAACAGTGAGATCTCTCATGTCACTTTATTATTACTTTTGAAATTTGAATTTTATCAATTTTAAAAGCTTTTATTTAACTTGCAATGTATGTACGCTTGTTCGGGTGGAATCTTGCAACTCAATTTTGAAGCAGGTATATTTAACCGACTGAGCTGAAATTTTGTATACACGTTTAGTTTCGATGACAATGCACGATACGCTATATGATGTCGTTCTAAATCCAGTAGTGGAATAGTTATTTAATGCATTTCTACAATATGGGTATCCATATTGATATGAGAACGCCCAGTAGATGCTAAGGGGAATGACAATCTAATGAGAGGAATGTCATCACTGACAATAGACACAATACATCCACTGATGTCACTTTTAGTCAAATGATGAATTTTGTTGTGAGAGCTTGGAGAAAATACTATTCAAAGCCGGCAAGTTGTTTTATCACTGTATGAACCTGACGACCTGAGAGAAGAGAGTTGGTGCACCGAGCAACCACGAAGGGTAGACCGGACAGCCGGTGTGTATGACTCTTATCTTATCTTATCACCAACACAGTTTTAAGGTTATGTTTAGAGTAGGTCTATATTTTTAGTTTAGTTTAAGGTTTTCATGATGTCGAATGAAAGGAAATCTACGAAAATGAGTGGATATCAGGATAGCGCAAATCCCAAGTTAGAAACTGTCGTTCAAACGATGGCAAATAATATGTATTTTTAGATATAATACGATGACGTGTTTTGTTGTAAGAGTTTAGGGAAAATATACTATTCAAGTTCGGTGAGTTGTTTTATCACTGCATGAACCTTGTTTACGACCTGAGAGAAGAGAGACTTTGCACAGTGAAAGGGCTTGTTGAGAGTGACTCGAAAAATGATATGACGTCATTCTAAATCAACAATGGTGGACCATCCAAGATGGCGAAATAGTTCTTTTCAATGCACTTCTGGAATATGGGTATCAAATAAAAGGGCTTGTCGAGAATAAATAAGAATTTTGTTTGACATAAATGCAAGTTAATAACTAAAAAGTAAAAAATAAATTAAAACAAAAAACTTAAAAAAAGCTTTTATTTAAAGGTTCTAAAAAAAAGAAAATAAAATGTTCCTTGAGAGTGTTAACTATCAACTTATAGCCTCATTATACAGAATTTATATGATCATAAAGGCTTATCGCGCGATTTACTTGTGTAAATTAACTAGTACCTATTCAATTGACTAACTTGGTCTGCTAAGTTTAAGTGTGTTGAAATTTCAGTTTAATTGAATTCCTATAGGTACTTATGCAAACCTCGCGACAAGCTTTTATGATCATATAAATTGTGTATAGTGAGGCTATAAGTTGATAGTTAACACTCTAAAGGAACATTTTATTTTCTTTTTTAGACCCTTTAAATAAAAGCTTTTTTTAAAAAAGTTTTTTGTTTTAATCTATTTTTTTAAAGTAGGTATTTACATTCGCAGCGACGAGTCCCACTGATCACCGATCACGTCGCCTTCGTGTTCTAAAGAATGGTAGCTGGGAGGTAGGGGATATTGTGTCCGATGCCTCAATGTCGTAATTCCAGCTTGAAAATAGTGTATATTGATACAGTCTCGTATTACCTCGATAATATTTTCTCACGTAAACCTAGACGGTTTTCGCACGTCACTTATCAGAACCTTAATCAACTCGGAATCGATGTCAATTATCTTCTCACAATTCGATTCAATGCAGCGGCAGCATTTTTATTGCGCCGTATCCTACAAATACCGCGGCCGAGGTAATAACAGACTCATAATGACACTAAAAAATTACTCAAAATGCACAAAACATAATCATTTAGCTCCCGTAGATGTCAATCTGTCCATCACGGACTGGTCGTAAAACGCAAGAAAACATGGAACGGAATATTCAGGAGCTTTGTCCCTGCATCAATGGACAAGCATTCATTTTATGCCAATTAAAGCTTGGTACTAATAACTCGACATATAAGAAGTCATATGTGGAGTTGATGGATTCTTACTAGGTATGATACCTAGTAAGGTAGTTAAGTACCAGTTTGTAATTCAAGGTACATATAAGTTTTTATACACGATGTTTCATAGTACGGATAGTACTCGCCAAAATGAATGTTTTTTCCCATTAACATATAAACGAAATATTTCGAGAAAAATAGATACTGACCATTAAAGAAATCCTCAATTCTAAGTCCGTCCCTGGGCAACGGCTCACCATGTCATAATATCACAACAAACAAGGCAGCGCTAGCGGTGCCGATGCCGGCGAGAAAACACTAAAATAGGCAGTTCGTCATACGTCGCGTTGCTGTGGCATAGTGTACGAGAGTGCTTGACTTGCTACATCTGACGATCGGACTTTAAAAACGACAACAATGACGCACCCTTATAGCAATAATGAACTGGTGGACATGGTTTTAATGTACGGTGAGTGTGGTCAAAATACCGCTGCGGCTTTGCGAGTGTATGCCGATCGTTTCCCTAACCGTACTCACCCTGCACCTCGTCGATTTGTCTTGCTCGTGCAAAGAGCTCGAGACACAGGATGTCTGAATCCACATCGTGGTAGACACGCTGGAAGGCCTAGACAACCTCGTATGGTCCAAATTAAAGAAGACATCGTAACTCGTACTTTTATGTGTAAGACGCCTGCGACAGGACCGCACTTACAACTTCGTAGCAACCAAATAGTGAGTACTTGCTTGAAATTTTTTTTACTGTTTTGCTGTTGGTTCACTCTGCATTAGCTTTGCCGTTTCAAGGGCCGTTGCTTCTAAAGAGGAAAGTCCTAACTTTTAGAACACCTTGTATTTATGTAACTGACTGGTTCCAGTGTTTTTCACTATCCAAACCAATACATTCATGTTTTTTTTTATAACTGAGCAGACCGCCCAGGCAGAGCCTAAATACCAGAGTACCGTGGCTGCTGTGAAAGGGTTATGTTAGGGGAAGTTTGTTAACGCGAGATTTGAATGGGCCAATACCCGCAGGCCCAATAAATACATCTTCTGGCAGTCCATTCCAAGCCTTGGACACCCTGGGAATAAATGTGCGGTTGTACCGCTCAGTTCTTGATGTATGAAGAACGACCGTCTTAGGATGAGATGCAGCGGTCGCACGGGTACATTTGATAGGAGCAGTGAACTGCGGAACGATAGAGGATAGCTCAGAGGAGCAGATTCCGTTGGAATATCGGCAGAAGAGTGAGAGGTCACCAACAACACGCCGGTGAGAAAGTGACTGAAGGTGGCGCGTTAAGGCCGGTTCGCCAATTAGTCGAATTGCCCTTCTCTGGACGGCATCTAGTATAGACAGGGTAGTAGGGGCAGCAGCTCCCCAGACATGAGAGCAATACTCCAGGCAAGGTCTTATCTGGGCTTTATATAGCGTGAGGAGGATGTATTATGGTCGCTAAAAAAATTTGTATTTAAGTTATGTTTTTTAAATGTTTCATGATGTTTTAAGGAGGTGAAAATGCTCAAGTATTCCGCAACAGGAAGGGTATTTTTTCTGTAAACACACAAATGATTGGTGGTGCAGACGCATTACCCTTTGTACAAAATGAATATGTATATCATTCAAGCAAAGATGCTGCACAACAAACAATACAATCAAAGTAAGCGAACAATTTTTTTCAAAAGTAGTTCATGTTGATTATTGGTCTGTAAGATTTGGTTATGGTAACAGTGGGATGAAATCTCATGTCGTTGGAGTAGCGAACCTAGCAGACACAATAACCATTCCGCTCCTTAATTTAACATACCAATAGTATGCTTGTGAGAATAACATCTATGTCGCTTCCCTGTACCCATTACAACAAATGCATTTTGTCATCTGACAGTTATTAGTTATAATTTTATGCAGTGGGAACAATGCGTGTCTACGACGGAATGCAACTTACAGTATAGTAGAATTAGCAACAAAGTCAAGCTTCTACATTGTATTTCCACATAATTTGTTGTCTTTACTTCTTTGGAAATAGGCAGAAGAAGTATCATTTGCATGAAAAATGTGTGACTTGTGATAATGATAAAAGAAAAGTCATGCCACTATTTCTCTATGGCCTGGCTGTCTGCAGTACTACTATCGGCGCTGAAAAATTCCTATAATTAGATTTGACTTTATAACCTTTTTTTATTTATATTGAAAACCTGGTATTTTTGGAATTGGATTAGGAAAGAGCAGCAATAATTTCGTTTATAAACGAAAAACTAGGCTTAGCTTAAAAATCAAAATTCTTATTTTGGCTTTATATTAAGATAAAGCCTTGTATTTCTGGATAATTTGAGTACTGATTACAAATCCAGTCAAAGTTTTGAGTTTTAGTCTCGTTTGACAAGAATCAAAAATTATAGATCTTGACGACTACCTTACAAATTGAGAATCTTTATTTGACTTTCTATTGAGATGAAACCTCGTGTTTTCGATGATTTGAGGATGCTAATCACAAACACAGTCGCAGTTTTGAGTCTCAGTGTCGTTTAACAAAAATCAATAATTTCAGATTGTTTCAGAAGCTTGCCTAAAAAATCGAAAATCTTTATTTAGTTTTCTATTGAGATAAAACCATGTATTTTGGATAATTTGAGAGTGTCGATTACAAATCCGGTCAAAGTTTTGAGTTTTGGTCTCGTTTGACAAAAATTAAAAATCTTAGACCTTTCAGATCTTGCTATCACAAATTACAGTCACAGTTTTGGGTCTCAGTCTCGTTTAACAAAAATAAAACATTTCAGATTTTTCAGCTCTTCAGGTTTGCCTAAAAAAAATTGAAAATCTTTATTTAGCTTTCTATTAAGATAAAACCTCTTGTTTTGGATAATTTGAGAGTGCTGGTTACAAATTTGATCACAGTTTTGAGTTTTAGTCTCATCTGAAGAAAATAAAAGATTACAGATCTTTCAAATCTTGAGGTTTACCTAAAAAAAATTGAAATCCTTATTTGGTTATCCGTTGAGATGAAATCTCGTGTTTTGGATAACTTAAGGGTGCTGATTAGAAATCCAGTCGTAGTCAGTCAGTCTCGCTGGACGAAAATAAAAAACTTCATATTCTTCAGATCTTCAGGTTCACATAAAAAAATTAAATCTTTCTTTGGCTTTCTACCAAGACAGAACCTTGAGTTTGTGATTTGTGATAATTTGAGGGCGCTAATCACAAATAGAGTCGCAGTTTTGAGTTTCAATCTGGATTAACAAAAATCAAAAATTTCAGATCTTTGAGAAGTTTACTTAAAAAAAATTGAAAATCTTGAGTCAACTTTTTATTAAGGTGAAACCTCATGCTGAGGAGAATTTGAGGGAGCTGATTACAAATCCGGTCACAGTTTTAAGTTTCCGTCTCGTCTGAGGAAAATAAAAAATTTCAGATCATTGAAATCTTGAAAAAGCCTAAAAAATCGAACATCTTTATTTTGAGTTTCACCCTCGTTTAACGTAAATCAAAAATTTCAGATCTTTCAGATCAGATCGGTTTTGTCTTAAAAATCGAAAATTTTTATTTAGCTTTCTATTGAGATAAAACTTCGTATTCTGGATAAGTTGAGAGTACTGATTACAAATCCGGTCACAGTTGAAGTTTCAGTCTCGTTTGACGAAAATCGAATACTTCAGATCTCTGACATCCTTCACCTAAAAAACCGAAAATCTTTATGTTTTCTATTAAGATAAAACCTCGTGTTTTTGATCATTTGAGGGGGCCGATTACAAATCTGGTCACAGTTTTGAGTTTCAGTCTCATTTCACGAAAATCAAAAATTTCAGATCTTTCAGTCTCCAGGCTTCTTGCCACTTTGGTATATTATTTTCGAGTATGAGAATTATGCTACAAGGGAGGCGATTTTCTAGTGATGAGGACATTCTGCGAGCTTTAGGGCCGGTTGTACAAACGCTCAGTGAACTCCCGATCACGTAACCTTAAGTTCAGCGATGAACACGGTTCAACGGTTGACGCGTTGTACAAACTTCGTTCTGGGAAGGATCAGCTGAACTGGATCAAAAGAGGATTGGTAGCAATGGATATAGGGTATTTGGTGGCGAAACTAGTTACTTTTCGTTTTTAATGTTTAATGTTAATGTCACGTCTATGAATGTTAAATTCTGACATTCATCAAATTTTGTTGTCGGTCAAGAAGTATTTTGCAATTTTATAATGGAATCCAAAAAAAGGGCGACTAATTTTACGGCGAAAGAAGAGGCCGTATTAATAGAATTTGTGAAAAATATGAGACTGTTTTGGAATGCCAGAAAACGGATACAAATATTCATAGAATCAAAATGGAAAGGTTGAACTTGTCCAACAGTTTGCGTGGAGAGACATTTCGTGAAGCAAAGGTACTGAAAAGCAATTACGAAAATTTAAAAAAAAAGGACAACACAAAAATTTGCCGAAGAGAGACAGTACATCCATAATACCGGATGTGGGCCTTCGCAGGATTTCAAAATACAGGACCTGGACATATCAATAAAAGAAAAATCGGACCCCAAATAACAGGATTCACATCTACATTCGACGATGATGCGGAAATTTTTATTGCTGATGTGCTTACAATTAATTGAGAATTTGTTCACGATACATTAGGTACAAATATCATTTGGCATTTTTCAGGTCGTTTTTCCTAATAATGTCATCCTCGGTCAAAGGTTCGTTAAAGTACTCCATCATGTAACTCAAGTGAAAATATCGCATTTGACTATGTCACTCACGTCGGATATTAGGGTTAGAAACTGATCAGTGGATCGATTCTGTAACTTTCGCTATAGTAACGAAAGCAGGCGAAGACGAAGCTAATCAATTACGAAAACGATTTTTGACGACATTCCATAACTAAAGTTTAACGCTTCGTTACGCTTTCGGCATGGAGCTCGATGACTCACGAGCAATCACGAGTTGGCTTAAATATCTCTGGATGAGACTCTGCAAAATCCAGGAATGCCGACCATTGCGAAGGATTAGTTTTTTCTCTTCGATTCATTGCTTGTTAATTAAGTACACAAATAAATTTAAGCAAATTGTCACTTTGACACACAGCAATAATAACGTCAAAGCTTGACAAACGAGATCTAAATCTTTCGCTATCGCTATCGCTTATACCGTTCGTCTGCGTTCGTTATGTCCGAGTCGGAACGAAGACATTTATGGAATACCGAAACGAGCGAAAGCGTTGAAGAATGTCGCTATCGCTTCGCTATCGCTTCGCTTAGAGTTATAGAATTCCCCCACATCTGGTCATAAACATCGCCATTTTAATCCTTGAACCGCCGTTAAACGCTCCCCGGTGGCCGTTCAACTTGATCCGAGGTTGAACTGAAGTCAACGCTTGAACTTTGTTGGTACAACAGCAAATTAGAGATGAACTCGGTTCAAAGTTGAACTCGAGTTAAACTGTGTTTGTACAACCGGCCCTAAGTGTGCTTTAAATCACCAATGACAGTTCAGCGAAACTGCTTTAAAGAGTGGTTAGTTCCAACTGCTTAATTGTACTGTACTAGTGATAGGAGGCTAGGCTTGACGCATCGAGATCTCAAAGATCTAATAATAAATTCAATTGCGCAATGTTTGTGGGATAGATGCGAACAATATGTCTTCTATCATACCCTCATTAATAAAGCTGCTCCGCACAGGCCGTAAAGGAGTATTTAATTAGATATTGCTAAATTACGACCGTTTATACTTGTCATTAGCATTTGTTCTGGCATAATGGTGCTTCAAAGTGAACGTTCAAACAGCGACCACCTACAACCATTGTAAATCCTTCGGTGTCTCTCTGAAAATGTCTGCAATCTGTAATCGTGAGAAAAGGTGAGATCGTACAGACGTAAAAGGGTTCGCTTTTCGTTGAATGCGTTTGGTATGCATGCCAGTTAGAAACTGACAGGGTATCTCTGGAGTTAAAATAATACAGACACGTATTAACAACAACCTACTTCGTTTGGGACTCCAAAATGTACGAACAAATCGAAGGTGTAGCCATGGGAAGCCCTTTAAGCCCAGTAGTAGCGAACTTTGTAATGGAGAAGATCGAACAGACAGCATTGAAAAGCGCTCAATACAAGCCCAAGATATGGCTTAGATACGTGGACGATACGTTCGTCATTTGGAACCACGAAAGACAAAGGCTAGAAGAATTTCTAGAACACCTGAACAGCGTGCATAAAAATATCCAGTTCACCATGGAGGTAGAAGACAACAAAAAACTGACATTCCTTGATGTTCTTTTAACAAGAAATGGAGTTACAATAGGACACAAGGTATATAGAAAACCAACAAACACTGACCGGTACTTACACAAAGTATCAAACCACCACCCATCTCAGAAGTACGGAATTATTAGAACTTTGACAGATCAGGCTAGAAAAGTGTGCGAACCAGAGGAACTCGACACCGAACTGGCACACCTAAAGAACGCTCTTAAGGCAAACAAACGGCTATACAGAGAAAGAAATAACAAGAATAATGAGAAGAAATGGGGCAAAACAAGAACCTGAACCGATAGCAAGAGCTTTTCTACCATATGTGCCTGGAATAACAGACAGAATAGGAAAAATGTTACGAAAAGAAAACGTCAAGACCATCTACAAGCCCACAAGAAAGATACAGGAGTATTTGAGAACGGTGAAGGATAAAAGAGACCCACTCACTACACCGGGGGTTTATCGCATACCATGCACATGTGGGAGTGTATACATAGGAACAACGAAGCGATCGATAAACACAAGGATTTCAGAACATAAGGCTAGCTGTCGACTAGGTTATACCGAAAAATCAGCGGTAGCCGTACATGCGCTTAAGGAAGGAGGCCATAAGATCATGTTTGAAGAAACTCAGGTTCTTGCCGCAACATCTTCATACTATGACAAAGAAGCCATCGAGATACAAAAACACCACAATAATTTCAATAGAAAAGAAGAAATACAGAAAGTCAACCGGACATGGGTACCCATCCTAAAGGACCTGAAGACACTGCCATATCGCAAGGGGGCGGGGCTACCACCATTACCTGATTGGGCCACGTCACCGTTGACAGGTATAAATGCAGGTGCAGATCCTCCAGACGTCAGTACTTTGGAAGTCGCCGAAATTAAATAGCTTCTGAAGATGCCATCCACTCGTGGTGGCGAAACGTCAAGCCTTAACGCTGAACGACGCCGGCCTAAAAACCCAAGAACCACAAATTCATTAAAATAATATCCTTAAGCCTCGTGTCCACTAGCAAATAAAACTGCTAGAGTTACTCTCACAAGGCACTTGCGTAGCGTGTGCACGACGTCATTAGAGAAATATTGCAGCAAAATTACTTCCACGTAAAAAACTTGCGACTTTCCGAGAGCTTGTAGTGTACACGGCTATTCTCAGGAAATTAGTTTGCCACAAACATTTCGAGACTGTTTCTAAAGTATTGCAGCAAGGAGTGCTGTAAATCAAATATGGAGAAGTTCAACTGGACGAGAGAAGACACGTGTCTTTTAATTAAAAAGTTTGATATATATCCCGAATTATTGAATGTACATTCAGCAGAATTTAAGGACAGAATCAAATAGCAGAATGCATTACAAAAATTGGCCGACTTATTTAATACTTCTACAGCGGAAATTCAAGGTAAGCTACATAATTTGAGAACGCAAGTTAACCAAGAATGGAGAATAGTTCAAAAAAAGAAAAGTGGATAAGAGACTAATGAAATATAAAAGAATACTTAGGAGTTCTTTGAGTCATTAGAGTTCATATGCCCCTGGAGTAGTTCTACGCTGAATCCACTTTCTCACCCAACATTTTCTCCACCTTTTACTATCTTTCTCTTGTTTTCTTTTTTTTTAATTAAATATATCACAACTACCGCAGCAGCTACAGATTTTGCATGCGGCATCTTATCTATAGTGTACACGGAATCAGAACAATCAAGCCCAAGTGAAATTGCGATAGCAATTTCCTAGATTACATTTGCGAACAATTAAAAGATAGTGTAGACAAACAAGCAAGTACTTGCTGCAAAAACTATCACAAGTTACTTGCATTTGGACACGAGGCTTTATACAAGGTATAACCACTACAGCATACTAAACAACCAGCAGAATATCTCAGAGGATTTCCTATATAAAAATGGTTCCTACAGAGAGGTTCCTAGAGAAGGATTGCAGAGCTATAGCCCTGCAGTTGGTTGGATCAGCTCTGGATCCTTTTTTTGGAACCGGCTGGACGCAAGCTGTTTCCTAGTTTTTGGGAAGATGCCAGAGTTGAAAGATATAGTGGCAGTAGTAGTAGATGAAGTAAGGGAGCGAGTACTAGAGATATTTTTTTCTTGAGGCGTTACTTGGACAAGTTACTAATGGCATAGCAATACAACTAATCTTAAAAACACTAGCTCGTAATGAAGGATTCTACTAACTGCATTTAAGGTTTGAATATTTGGCACAATGGAATGGTCAACACACTATCTATCTGTAGAAGTTATGAATGACGAACGACTTTGAAAGACAGAGACAGACGGTGGATTTTAAGCTATCGAATTAACAAACGTAAAACAAATTTACTGCCTGGCTAGCTTCTATGAATAACTGCTTGACAGTTATGTTTTACGATGAGAATTAGCGAGATGCATCTTCAAAAGGGCACCAAGCTATTAACTCTTCAGAACGATTATCTTCAGTTTATATTTACGTGTTTACAATTGCGGACAGCTAAACCGTTATCTACTATCATGCATTCAGTTGCTATATGATACATGATACATGTTAAGTTCTATCATTTGTATCCCCAAAATGTACTGTACAGTTTTTTTTAAATTGTGGGAAGAAAAGAGTAATGCTAAATTGGCGAGGTGCTACTACAAGGGGTCTTTGAAAAACTTTCTTTTGGATTCACTTTTAAGCTTCACTGAACAAAAAGGGTGAACTAAAACGTATCAACAAAAAAAATGGCATAGCAAATTTTCCTTTTTTGTAGGTACCTCCTAAGTCAGTGATTCTGGAATATTAACTAACAACAATAAAATTTGTTAAACACGGGACAAAGAGGAAAAAACCGTGACAATTTGGGAAAAAGCAGAAAATCGGAAGGGTCATGAAAAATTAGTAAGAATTGTTGAAAATCGGAAAAAGTCTGATGGAGCAGGATAATATTGGTGATAATATGGAAAAATAGTGTATACACACAGAAAGATCTGTCGTTTTGTCAAAGACTTACGCTTGGATTCAATGGGGCGTTACACTCAGCATTCCTCAAATACAGCGATATTTTATCCAATGGCAAGTGTATAGTTGGTAGCGAATTATATCGTATTGTCGATTCAACTACAAGATGTCATTGGTTTCCAATGAATGATTCAATCGCAGCCTGCCGTTGAATCGAATCTGTGTTTGGTAATTAATTCTAAACTACTTTCTTTTCCTTAGACCAACAGATTTTATTGCGAGGACAGCTGATTGATTCGTTTGGATGTTTAATGGTGTGATTTTGTATGAAGTTATAAGGAGCATGATATAAGAATTAGACATAAGCCTGCACCAGTTGTTGCATTATTACCTGAAATATAACTGTCTGACTAATCTAAATACCTACATTCAAATGTGAGTGTTAGTTCTTCTAAGTCCCAATTTCTCAGTAGGTCCTCCATTTAATATATAACTGGACACATTTAAATCACACGATTGCTGATGCAATACGCAAAACCACGAGATGACACAACACGGCTAACACCGAAACAACACAACAGAACAACTTCGTCCATGTTGACGAGTTCGCGGCGATAGTAGCACTAGATCATCCCCCTGTTCTTTATTCTTACCTTCATTGAATCGGGACATCAGTCCCGCCGAATACTGATTATAGTTCAGCGAACGACAAGGGTCATTGAAACAAAATTAATTTTTATCAGATGAATTATCACGAACTGCTGTTGCAGTAATAATTTTCGTACATTGAATAAATGGTATGCTTTGCTTAAATGAAACAGGGTAAATTTCGAAAAAAAAAGGATGTTTTGATTGCATTATATGTCAATACTGATATTAGAAGGATTATACATATCGTTATAACGAATGTAAAATTATTTTGAATTTATTGGCGTACCTGTGATTACTTCGAATATAAGGATTGAATTATCTCAATGACATGGATTTGAAACAACTGTAAATATATTTAAAGTGATGGAAAAACATCCAAATACTAACAATTAATTGGAAACGCAACAGTATTTTTTTCTGTGCATGTTACAGCTAAAGTGTTTATTGGGATAGCTTGTAGTCTAGCTGGATAGTACCTAAACTATCTGGTTAATTTAGTGGACAGGTATCTTTCAATTAAAATAGCAAGAAATGTTGGTTAGCTCAGAAATTAACCCGAAGTTTCGTTTTGGCCAACAAAATTTAGTACACTATGTATACTATCCAGCGAGTTTGTAGACTAGCCAATAATTGCCATTGAAGTACAAATCGCAAATGAATTACATAAATAGGCTGGGATTTTTAGCTCGTTCACAAACCGTCTATGGTATTTGGATAAAGTGTGAACTGGATAAAGTGTGAACTGAATATTTCTAGTAATGTAACTACTAACTCGTTCGTAAACGTAATAACACAGGTCACGTAAAGAATGACGCAGGACTACTGCAAAAGCATTCAGATAGGCAACACTGTAACGTCTATCGTTTTGTGTTGGAGTCCGTCCAGACTCCAGACACCCACCTCCATTGTGTCGGCCGGTAATGATAACTCTCGATCCGGCCACAATTGATTTTGTTTAGCACGTGCAGTGCACCACCACCTGATGTATTGGGATCTGCCTAAATAATGACGGCATTGTATAAACAGTCCAGCCATTAGCACCAACGTGTGTAGGTCGTCTTTCCTCTTCTCTTCTTCACTTTTGCTTGAACACCCGCATCGATAAACAGTGGTTTGCGTCGGCTCCCCTCCCCTTCTGCAGCATACCTATCCGATTCTCCTATTATATATCCATAATTTTGCATTGTTTATGGACCTATTTCCTTCTGGGCGGATCGTGGAGGTGGTTTCGGTCTGTTTGAATGACGACCCGATAGATGGAGTAGGTTGGAAGTGTAATCGAACCAATAGCGTACAGAGCATAAGATCAGGAGGAACCAACTCCAATACATTCTCCAGCTATAAAGCCTCGTGTCCACTAGCAAATAAAATTGCTAGAGTTACTCTCACAAGTCACTTGCGTAGCGTGTGCACGACGTCATTAGAGAAATATTGCAGCAAAATTACTTGCACATTGTAACGGTTCACCCGTTTTCAAAATTATTTTTATATTATTTACTTGGCTGCCATATACAAATAGTTTGTAACTTCAATTTTTAGCAACTACTTCCTCATTATACTAGTCACATTTTTATAACTGTTTTACTTCTCACCTCTACATTTTCCCATCTCTATTTCTTTCAGCTGGAAATATTATTATATTATACAAACTGCGCAAGTGCGCACAAATTTTGGGAAAATCTAATGAGTGGGGGTATGCTCTCGCTCTCCACCAAGGTTACCTTTTATTTCGAAACACATACCTCTTCCCTTCTAGTTCTGAACTCAAACAGTTAACACCTAATATAATTATGTCTCTCTAAGACAATCTTTTGTGTCTGTGCAATCATGTGGTAACCGAGGTAAGGGATTCCTATTCCCAATGCAAAATCATAACGATTTGATTGCTATGGTTTCGCATATTTTTATTGCATCTGCTTTTTATTTTACAGCTATGTGTAAGAATGTGATTTTTCCGATTTATATATTTTTTCCATGTGATGGCGAACATTTTAATCTTTAAATATCAAGTCAATCATGCACTGTATATTTATTAATTATCTAACAAAAGAGTCGCTGAACATCATTATTTGTTTCTAGCCATATATTTTTGTGTTACGATGCCTTATCTTGTGTGTATTTAATGTTTCACATTTTTTTATAATATTCCTTACCTAAAAATACCTAGCAGTCAGTTTTGCTAATTTAGAACGCAACGAAAAGATCTGTTGGACACTTTTGTAATTTTGTTTTACGAGGGATGAGAAAAAAGTTGCAGATTTTCGAACATATTCTATACATTTTTTTTTCTCACTATGTATCTGAAAAGATCCGGTAGGACTGAAAATATAAAGCATTTATTAATTTTTTTTACTATTGTTCTATCTGTTCAGTCTTGTAAATATATGTATTTTTTTTTAATCTTTACCATGTGAACATTTGAATCGCTTTATGCAGAAAAGACTTAAGTCAATTTTTGGTTAAACTGAGTTCTTGAAGAAAACGTATCGTATATATCAAATAACATCTTTTCATGCAGAAAGGACATCAGTATCATTTACCGTTGTATGAGATTTTACTGGCAATTTAACAGGTTTTATGCAGAAGCGACGTAAGTCAGTGACTTATGCCGTTTCTGCATAAAATTTTCGTGATCGGAGTATGCGCAGATCCTTCTGAAGGCTATCTGGTCGTCTGGTCAGTAAAGGTTAAAGGTAAACACAGCCGATGTTTTGGTTACTTGCTGTTATCTCTAAATAAAAATGGGTGACACATCAAGAAAAAAGAGGGCAAAACCTGAAAACTATCAACAGACTAAGATCAAAGAAGCAAGAACAAGTGGTACAGAGTACATAGATTACAAAGGATTGGTGGCCTCGATTTTATAAGAACGCTGTGTCACTGGAAACTCGAAATCTTGAAAGAACACAAAAGGTGCACTTCAATATTAGCAAGTTTTATTATTTTGTGTAAGACTCTGAGCGTTCTGGAACTGTTAAAGCTGCGGAGTTCATCAAAGATGTGGTGGAACATACCTTTGATCTTAATCAGACCACGTTATCCTGTAGGGATAGTACCAATTAAACGGAAAAAGACAGATGGGATCAGACAGTGTATAAAATATGTTGAAGACCCTTACAAGGAATTTTATAATGAAGTCATTTCGACTTCGCCCACTATATCCACATCAAATGATGATGAATACAGTTTTTATATTATTTACTGAACGTTTACATACCAAATAAGCATTATTGTTATCAATAATATTAGTTTTCATATGAAACTGAGTTGTAAAGAACTTGTTTTTGTAGAAATAAAATAATAATTCCTCGAAGTAACTGCTTTTTTATGCAAAAACGTCTTAAGTCACGTTTTTCTTTAATTTTTTTTGACAACATGAAACATTACGGAAAACTCACAATGTAATTTTTTCAACTCATTCGAATAGATACATCAGCTAGCACCTGCAAAATAACTAAATTAAACATAATATAAACTTTAGAAAGTTTTTTCCTTTTTTCTCAAAACTAAGATTTACGACTTATGACCTTTCTGCATAAAGCGATTCATTTGAAGGTTATCTGCTTTTTGTCTTTTTAATATATATGCCCAAGCTACTTCATAGATTTGTTTCTGAAGTATATGAAGGCAATTTTTCAAAATGTAAGAACGCATGAAGATCCATACTTCAGAAACAGATCGTGAAGTCCTGTGAAGTTCTCTGCAAGGTGCTAATACCAGCCATAACTCATACACAGGAAAACCACCCTTTTTCGGGGTGCCACCATCAAAACCACCTTTTTTTTTTATGGTCGGCCTCCCGCAAAGGCTGAAAGCCTATGGCGCTGTAGGAGCGCTGCGAGAGGACAAATGTCTGTTCACGTTAGATTTGAAACGCTGCAGGTTGTAGCCGTCGGGAAACAAATTCCCCGGCAGCTGATTCCACAGCGTCGAAGTTCTCCAAAAGAAGGAATGCTGGAGGAGACTGGTTCGGGGAGTAAGGACCTCGACCTGGTAAGGATGAGCTCGCAGAGCTTCTCTAGTATTCCTGGTTCGGACGGCCTTTGGTGTTATTATCTGGGAGAGCTCACTCGAACATCTTCCGTGATAGAATCTGTAAAACAGACATAGGTCAGCCACCCTCCTTCGATGTTCCAGGCTGTGGAGGTCCTTTGTGAGGTTAGGCGTATCGATTAATCTAATTGCTCTTTTCTGGATAGTGTCCAGAAGCTTTAGAGTGTGCTTAGGAGCACATCCCCATACATGGGAGCAATACTCCAGCGATGGTCGGATCTGTGCCTTGTAGAGCAGCAGCAGTTGCTCTGGCGTATACAACTTCCTACAGCGGAACAAAACTCCAAGCTTCTGGGATGCCGTTTTAGCAATACTGACGACGTGGTCATGCCAGGACATGTTATTGTTGATGTTGATTCCCAAGAGCTTGACGGAAGGTGATTCGACAATGGGGTGACCCTCCATTTCCACGGTTGGTAAGCCATCGTGAGACTTCTTTGTCAGTGTTGTTGCCTGAGTTTTTTGTACGTTGAACTGTACTTTATTTGCTAATCCCCACTCTACAATTGTTTTGATATCTGCGTTGATCTGTGAGGCATGCTGCTGTCGCCGACGTAATGTCTCCTGGGATGATAGTGGCTTGCCTGGTTCCATGCAGGACACTAATTGTACTGTCATCTGCGAAGCTGTAGATTGGATTGGATGTTATTTCCAGCAGCTCGTTGATGTACAGCAGAAACAGTGTAGGGGATAGGACAGATCCCTGAGGAACACCGGCCTTTATTGAAAATACGTCTGATGAACAGCCCTCGACTACAACAAACAGAGATCGATCGTTCAAAAAGCTGTTCAGCCACTGGCGCAGGCCAGGTGGTAGTCCATAAGCAGCAAGCTTGACCAGAAGTCCGTCATGCCACACTCTGTCGAAGGCTTTCGATATGTCAAGTGCAACAACACGGGATTCGCCATGTTTGTCTATTGCTCTGTTCCACAAGTGAGTGACGTAGGCAAGGAGGTCACCTGTAGACCTGTGCTTGCGGAAGCCATACTGGCGATCATTTATGATGTCATTGTTGTCCAGGTATTTCAGGAGCTGTGTGTTAATGACAGTCTCCATAACCTTAGACATGACGCTGAGAAGAGCCACAGGTCTATAGTTGGTGGGATCAGTTTTTTTGCCTTTCTTAGGGATAGGTTGCACGCAGCCAATCTTCCACGAATCGGGAAACACGCCTCGTTGATACGAATGTTTGAAGAGCTTGCAAAGAATAGGTGCAAGCTCAGCGGCACAGCGTTTAAGGACAATGGCTGGAATTTGGTCTGGACCAGTAGCTTTATTGGTGTTCAGTTTTTGGAGGATGCTTTTTACATCTCGATGTTGAAATTTGACCTCTGCCATTCTCGAGTTCACGCTTATGGTGGTGGTCGGAGTACTTCCTTGAAAGTCTACAGTAGAATTGGCTGCGAAGAGCTTCCCCAAGATGTCTGCTTTTTCTTTAGGAGCAGAAGCGATGGACCCGTCCTCTCCGGTCAAGGGTGGTATTGACGAATAGGAAAAGTTCTGACTAACAGCCTTAGCTACAGACCAGAATGTTCTGGACGAACTAGGACATGAGAGGAGCTTGTTCTTAATTTTTTGGTTGTGTTCCTCCTTGCTGCTATCAATCACGCGTTTGCAGTGATTTCTGGCGTCGATAAAACTGCGGTGGTTCTCGGCATTTGGATTTTTCCTCCATTCTTTGTAATGGTGGTTTTTAGAGGAAACTGCATCTCTACAGCGCTGATTGAACCATGGCTTGTTTTTGGAGGGATGCTTGACGACATGAGGAATATAGGCTTCCATGCCAGATATTAATACCTCTGTTATTTCTTGGGCGCAAGCTGATGGGTCTCGTGACTTGAAGCAGACGTCGTTCCAGGGAAAGGACTGATAGTATTCTCTTAGGTCGTCCCACTTTGCTGATCTGTAATGCCAGACCCGGCGAGGCTTTGCATGGTGGAGATCTGGAGAATCCATTCTGCATAGCGTTGAGACGGTGTTATGGTCAGACGATCCCAGTGGAGCAGTTACTTTCACTGTGTAGATTGTTGGAGTAGTTGTTAGATATAGGTCCAACAAACTAGCAAAATCTCCGTGGCGGCTGGGGATCCTTGTTGGTTCTTTGACTATCTGCTCCAAGCCGCAGCTAATAGCGAAGGCTTCAGCTTCACGTCCCTCGTCGTCCGTTTTGTTTGAGTGTTTGAGCCAGTAGGAGTTGTGAACGTTGAAGTCACCCAGAAAGACTATCTCTGAATGAGGGTGATCAGATTGCAGCGCGTCCACAGTGGCTGAAAGCTTCTCGAAGAGCTCTTTGCAGTTGTTATTGCTTGGTGGCCTATAAATGCAGCATATAAACTTGGAATGATTTTGGAAGGATATTTTGAGCCATATGATGTCAAATCCTTCCAGTTCGAGCTCCTCTTCTCGATGACAAGAAAGCCCAGATTTAACGTACACGCATACGCCAAACCTACGTCTAAATTGGGTGTATAAGTCATATCCGGGATATCTGAAGCAGTTATCCATTGTTGAAGAGCCGACTTGAGTTTCCGTAAGAGCCAGAATGTGTGGCTTCTCTGCCTGAAGGTGTTGATGGACAGAGTTTATGTTGGAGGCAAGTCCTCGTATATTTGTAAAGTCGGCCCTGAAAAAGTTTCTCTGGCCTTCGGGCCGGTCGTCAGTGCGAAGTTGCTGCGAAGGGCGGCTTCTGTTGTTAGCCTGACGAGGAGTGGCAGCACAATTCTTTAAACAAACTTCGCTTAATGTTCCCCCCGGACCACCTGGCACCCGGAGATCCGAACGGCCAGGTATTTTACCTCCGGAATCTTTTGATCCTGGAAGAGCCATTGAGCATTTTTTACTTCTAATTAATCCAATTTGTCACTTGTGAGAAACCGGGAACGTCGGCCCAGCGACGGAACATGAACCATGAGGCCATTTGGCGCCGCCTATTTGCGGGAACCTATTTCTAGTTTCCCGGAAATATTCCGATGTGGGGGTGATTGCACCGCGGGCGAAGCTAAGTGACTCCACTTCTCCCCCCTGTGGCTGATTGCAGAGATAATAGTACATGATGCACCGTCGTCGGTGCAAGGTGTACCATCACCTCTGGGCGATGGGGTCGCCACATCCCTACGCCTTTTTTTCGGGGTGCCACCATAAAACCACACTACTTTGGAAGGGCACCACACTTCTTCCATGCCATGAACACTTCTTTGGGGTGACACCGCCAGAACTCCTTTTGAAGGAAGCCAGCCTTCTTTGGGGTGCCACCAGCAACACCTTCTTTGGAGCACCACCTTCTCTTCGGAAGGGCACGACGAGAACTACTCCCTGCACTTCCCTCCAAAGCTAAGTTCTTGTTTTTAAAAAAATAGATAGAATACAAATGTACTGCATTCATATATGTGAAATAAATCTTTATTAAACCATTGTTGTTCTGGTTTTCATTTCTTGGCGGCTAGCTAGACTCACGCACACATGCACGCACCCAAAGGCCCTTGTTTCATGCAAACCAATTGAGCTGCTATGGGTGGCTATGGGCAATATGTTGGTTGGTGGTTCATCCCCGATCAGCGTTTTTTGTTACAACATAAAGGACTTGCGACTTGCTGAGAGCTTGTAGTGTACACGGTTACTCTCAGGAAATTAGTTTGCCACAAACATTACGACACTGTTTCGAAAGTCTTGCAGCAAGGAGTATTTCAAATCAAATATGGAGAAGTTCAACTTGACGAGAAAAGACACATGCCTTTTAACTGAAAATTTTGAATGATATCTTGAATTATGGAATGTATATACTACAGAATTTAAGGACAGATTCAAAAAGAAAAGAGCATTACAAAAATTGGCCATCTTATCTTATGCTTCTACAGCGGAAATTCAAGGGAAGCTACATAATTTGAGAACGCAAGTTAACCAAGAGTGGAGAAAAATTCAAAAAAAGAAATGCGGGCAAGGGACTAATGAAATATATAAGAGTACTTGGCTCTCCTCTGGATAGTGTCCAGAAGCTTTAGAGAGTACTTCGGAGCGCAACCCCACGCATGGGAGCAATACTCATGCGATGGTCGGATCTGTGGCTTGTAGAGCAGCAGTAGTTGCTCTGGTGTATACAGTTTTCTACAGCGGCACAAAACTCCAAGCTTCTGGGACGCCGTTTTAGCAAAACTGATGACGTGGTCGTGCCAGGACATGTTATTGTTGATGTTGATTCCCAAAAGCTTGACGGAAGGTGACTATTGGGTGACTCTCTATTTCCACAGTTGGTAAGCCATCGTGAGACTTCTTTGTCACTGTTGTTGCCTGAGCTTTCTGACCATTAAACTGTAGTTTATTTACTAATCCCCACTGGACAATTGTTTTGGTATCTACGTCGATCTGAGAGGCATGTTGCTGTCGTCGACGTACCGTCTCCTGGGATGATAGTGGCTTGCCTGGTTCCATGCACGATATTAATGTACTGTCGTCTGCAAAGCTGTAGATTGCATGTTATATCCACCAGCTCATTGATGTAGAACATCGGTGTTTATTGAAAATACGTCTGATAACAAACAGAGATCGTTCGTTCAAAGAGCTGTACACATCTTCCGAAACACGGACAACTGCGGGCTGATATTGTGTTTCCTTTTAACCTAATAAACAATAATAAAGAAAAACAATGTAACAGCTTTAATGACTTTTATAATATCTAATGAAAATACATGAGCAAACATTAGTGTTGCAACATGTGTGACCAATTACAACTTATTGACAATTTCAATGAACCTAAATTAAGCGGATTGCCGTGAGGCATTACCGATATTAACTTTTATTAATCAAACGACTAAATGAAATAATTGCGGCTCAATAAAGTACAGCGGCGCCTGATTTGCCGGTTACCCGGTTGAAATATACTACTCGCAAGAGAAATCCGAACACCTAGAAGAAAAAAAAAAGGGATATATGCATTGAAAATTTGTACACATCTCTAGTACACACCTCTAAAAAACTTTAGACGTGTAAAAACAAAGCAGGGCTTTTTGTTGATTCAGAAAGATGATATCGGTTGCAAATGTGGCGTGAGACTGGTTGGTTGTATGGAGATGCCCCCTATACCAACGATAATATGATGCTTTTTTCAGAGCAATGGCTACAGTTGTAGCAGCATGGCGTGCATGGATCACTGAAGGGCGAATGCAGCGAGCTAGAGGTTCTGGAGTACGTAGAAGAACTACAGACCGGCTAGATCGTCACCTACGACTACTGGCCCTGCGAGATCCACGCGAGCTTTTGCTGACGCTTGGTATGCAACTATAGGGAGGCCCATTCGAATCCGCACGGTGTACCACAGATTGAGTGAAGTGGGCTTAGGATCATATCGTCCGCAACTAGTGCTTCCATTCACTGCAAATCATCGTTTAGATTGATGCCAAGAACACCGACAGTGACATGCTGAGTGGCATCAGACGGCCTTCTACGACGAGTCCAGGTTTTGTCTAATCTCCAGTTTGCTGTTGAGCGCTATGTACACCGTCCTAATGGTTTGATGGTTTGGGGTGCCATTGCATTCAACAGCAAGTAACCTTTAGTTGTGATTCGTGGTACAATGGCTGTGCAATTTTATGTGAATGAGGTGTTAGAACCAGTTGCCGTTCCAAATGTCCGAGACCTCGAAAGAGGGTTTCTTTCAGCAAGATAATGCACGTCCTTATATTGCAAGGGTATCGATGAGGTTCCTACAGGAAGCTGAGGTCAGGATGTACTGTGATATTTTATTATGATTACATAAGGTATCCACAGTCCTAATTTAGTATTTATTGTACCTGTTTTTTTTTTCAAACCACAAATAAAGCTGTATCAAAGTACCTTACATGTATTTATATATATTTACCTACACATATACATCTTCAACATATATTCGGTAACTACCTATAAAAAATGTCGCATTTAGACGCAAGCCAAAAAGGTTTATTTGAAGTTGTTATTTTTGTACGGAGTTATACAGTTATAATATGCCATTTAGGTGTAATATGTTTTTTGTAGCTGAAAGGTGTACATCTTAATGTTTGAATACTTGTTTCATTATGATGCTAACTTGCATAGTTTATTGGATAATTTATTATTCAGAAACTTCCACTTGCGTAAAATGTTGGTTCATATCCCGAGCATTTCTGAAGTGATTTTTCAACATTTATATTCTAATCGGGACAAAAATCTTGAAGAACCTCTTCTGAAATGCCCCGGATATGAACCTGTCTGTATTCATACGCAAGTGGCATATCCTGAATAATAAATTCCTCAATAAACTATCTACAACACCAATAAAAAATTTACAAGCATCATCACATATTATGTGAAAACAAGAATAATATATTATGTAAAATTACAAAAAATGCATAGTTTTTCCATAACTTGTTACCTATTTCAATACAGAACTAGTATGGGAGAGTCCCAGAATATACTATGTAAAAAAGTACATTACAGGTTATGTAAAATGTCTCTACAAAACGATTATGAAATTACATAACTTAACGTTGGTTACAAATTACCAACGTTATGTTATGTAATTATTTTTTCCTGTGGGGTACCGCCCTAGCCTCCACGATCACCCGATTTATCGTCAATTGAAAAAGTATGGGATTGGATGGGTCGATTCATAGGCGATCTACCAAATCCTCTCACCACGCTGGATGAACTGAAACATGCCGTGAGAGCAGCTTGGGAGGCTGTACCTCTAGAGTTTATCAACAACCAGATTACGAGCATGCCGCGTAGGCTAGAGGATTGCATTCGTCAACATGCATGCTGGTCAAAGATTTAGGTATTACTTTTAACTCTCAGTTAAATCTAGTTGATCATATATGTAGAATTGTAGCTGATGCATCCAAAACTATGGGATTCATACTCAGGCACTGCAAAAATTTCGTCAGTACAAGGACTCTATTGCTATTATTTTATACGTTTGTTAGATCCAAGCTGGAATACTGTAGTGTAATTTGGTATCCTGCATATGATGTACATTCGAATAATATTGAAAGGATTCAGCGTCGTCTTGTTAAGTATTTATGGTTTAGGGAAGATGGAGTCTATCCTGAGAATGGAATTCGCAACGATGTATTACTTAACAGATTCAATATGGTAAATTTATCTAAGCGCAGGCAGTACTATGCTACTGCGTTTTCATACAAAATAATAAATAATAAAATTGATTGCCAGTATCTTTTAGAGAAACTTTCATTACATGTGCCGTACATGAGTGCTAGATCTAAAAGGATGTGTTTTTATTTACCAGCCATTATTGATCTGTTGTATTCTTTTATAAACGAATTATGGCAAATCAGTTCGTTTGTTAGTGTCTTTAGTCCTATCGCATTTCAACTACCGCAACCCTTTTCTTCTCAGTGTTCGGATTTCACTGGCGAGTAGTATATATGCGCTGCGACCGTTGGCAATCCATTCCGATTTTTCCTGGATCAAACAACGCTATCGCCTGTTCTGGGAAACATCAATAATGCATATAAATCGATCGATATATCGATCGCTTGATTGATTCGAAGCAAAATTGCAGCCACACGTGAGAGCCTTGCATATTCATAGCTGTTAATTTTACTATAACAATCTATTAATTTTGTTTAGCTAAGTGCACGGTGGTGGAGTTGCTTTGAGTTTGAGGATGTCTATCTGTGCATGTCGTTTGCGATTTTGAGAATTTTATGCCACTTACGTCTACAGGGCTTACTTCACACACATATCTGAAAATTTTGCTTTTCGTCAAACGAGACTGAAACTCAAAACTGCAACCGGATTTGTTATCAGCATCCTCAAGTTACTTGAAACACGATGTTTCATCTTAGTAGAAAGACAAATAAAGCCAAATTATCCAAAATACGAGGTTTCGTCTCAACAGAAGGCCAAATAAAGATTTTCGATTTTTTAGGTAAACCTGAACATCTGCAAGATCTCAAATTTTTTATTTTCGTCAAACGAGACTGAAACTCAAAACTGCTGCCGGATTTGTAATCAGCACCCTCAAATTATACAAAACACGAGATTTCTTCTCAATAGAAGACCAAATAAATATTTTCAATTTTTTAGTCAAACCTGAACATCTGCAAGATCTGAAATTTTTGATTTTCGTCAAATGAGACTGAAACTCAAAACCTCTGCCGGTTTTGAGATCAGCACCCTCAAATTATACAAAGTACGAGGTTTCGTCTCAACAGAAGGCCAAATAAAGATTTTCGATTTTTAGGCAAACCTGAACATCCGCAAGTTCTGAAAATTTTGGTTTTTATCAAACGAGACTGAAACACAAAAATGCTGCCAGATTTGGAATCAGCATCCTCAAATTATCCAAAACACGAAGTTTCGTCTCAATAGAAGGCCAAATAAATATTTTCGATTTTTTAGGCAACCCTGAACATCTGCGAGATCTGAAATGTTTGATTTTCGTCAAACGAGACTGAAACTCAAAGCTGCTACCGGATTTGTAATCAGCACCCTCAAATTATACAAAATACGAGGTTTCATATCAACAGAAGGGCAAATAAATATTTTCGATTTTTCAGGCAAACCTGGACATCAGCGAGATCTGAAATTTTTGATTTTCGTCAAAAGAGAATGAAATTTAAGACTGCGGCTGGATTTGTAATCGGCACACTTAAATTATCCGAAACACGAGGTTTCTTCTCAAAAGAAGGCCAAATAAATATTTTCAATTTTTTAGTCAAACCTGAACATCTGCAAGACCTGAAATTTTTGATTTTCGTCAAACGAGACTGAAACTCAAAACCTCTGCCGGATTTCTAATCAGCGTCCTCAAATTATTCAAAACACGAAGTTTTGTCTCAATAGAAGGCCAAATAGAGATTTTCGATTTTTAGGCAAACCTGAACATCCGCAAGCTCTGAAAATTTTGGTTTTTGTCAAACGAGACTGAAACTCAAAAATGCTGCCGGATTTCTAATCAGCGTCCTCAAATTATTCAAAATACGAAGTTTTGTCTCAATAGAAGGCCAAATAAATATTTTCGATTTTTTAGGCAATTCTGAACATCTGCAAGATCTGAAATTTTTTATCTTCGTCAAACGAGACTGAAACTCAAAACTGCTGCCGGATTTGTGATCAGCACCCTCAAATTATTCGCTGACAAATTTTTGGCTTATATCTTGTGATTATAATATCTTATTATTTTAGGCCACATTGTATTTACGTTTTACCACTGAGATTTTGTTTTCTCTGGTGCTTTTTGACTTTTCGGGTTCTTGTTTTTTTACAGTTGATATCGTCGACTGTCAATATAATTAATCATCAATATTTCACATTTCACAAAGAAGCGGCCATTTTGTTTTGATCACCTGTTAGACCAGAAGGTCTTTATTAAAAAAATTTTAAATCAAAAAATGTGTGTGTTTTTTAGCCACACATTTTACAATGGTTTCGTGTTTAAGAAACATGTTAAGGTTGTTGTGTTTTTTGTAATTTTACACCCATATGTTGTTTGTTCCTGACCTGCTTATTTTAAAATTGTTTGACGATTTTGTATTAGAGTTGGCATTTTAAGTCTTTGACTCAATGCAGTGCTGTTTCTTCATTGGCAAACTTCAACGTTGTGAGTATACTGATAAAGTTTTTATTACAATATTTTTAAATTATTTTTTTTTTCTTTTCTTCTACGTATTGTCGAAAGTCCTGAAGATGGCAATAAACATTGCCGAAAGCTTGGCAGTCAACACCAGAGTATCCTTTGCAGTGGCCCACAGTTTCTTTCCAAAATTTTGGCCACAATCCCAAGATTTTCTCATTTATAACATACATATTGTAGGATAGGATAGGATCGTAAGAAGACGTCGATTGTAGATTAGGGGCCGATTTTATCAACAGGCGAATTTCAACAAAGGCTTTGACCAATCAGAGCAGCCCGTTCAGGAACATGCATCTGTCAAAGTACTCTGAAAACTATTGATTTCTCTTGAAGTTTACCTCAAAAAGGTTAAAAATGACATGCTTTATATACAATCGACCATTATGAACCATCTAGTATCTTTTCCAGTCTGATTTTCCATCCAAAATGGGTGAAAAATATTGCATTTCCTTGTTTAACAAAAAGTTTAACAATTGTTAATTTCAACCAAACAGAATCCGCAAAAACTGTAGATTTGATTGCTGGTTTTTTCTTCTGCCCGGCAACTACTTTTTTTTATTTTATAGATGTTTTACTAGTACAACAAAAATTACGAATAATTTTACTTTTTTGGGATAATTTCATTTTGATACCGCTATCAGAGCAATTGGCGATTGATATTGACGGATAAACTTCACTTCCACTGACTGAATTCTCCACCGCCTCCGGTACTTAGCTTTTGCAATATGTCAAGTAAAACGTCTAATAAAATTTGATTCAAAAACATTTTTATGTCGATGATACAAAAAAATGTGTGTAACATGAGTAAAAAGCACATCGATGAATATTTTGGATAAAAAAAATAGTTGCACGGGCTGGGTCTCGAACCAACACCACCCACGAATACACAGATATCAAGCGTTACGATGTCGACCACTATGCCACCCGGCCCCCCAGCATGCTACAGAAAAAGTCGCCTCAGAACATATTTGTTTAGGTACTTTATTACTGGGATTTGTGATCTAATTTCACAATTCAAAAAGATATTTATTTCGATCGTTGACTTCGTCTCGAGCTGCAAACTTCATTCATCGCCTATGTTGCAACAAATATACACTTGTTACAACAATAGTTTTGTTATAAAGCTTATATACGATATGATGAAAAGTGTCATCCGGATTTGACGTTTTGTTTTCAATATTGATAAAATACTATTGGACGATATTTATTAACCTAGCCCGCAATACCCAATAAAAAGCTTTTGCTAAATAACATCCAATAGAAAAGCTTTGTTAGATTCTTTGTTAAATACGTATGTTGATAAAATCGGCCCTAAGTAGTTTATAATATAGTAATGACATGTAGAATCCATAAATCGCCTACGTAACGTAACAATTATATTAAAAAGCAATTAATAACAGCCCGGGCAACATAGACTAATCTTTCTTCCTGTGTGTTTTAGAGGTGAGATTAATAGCGCTTGAGCTGACATTCATGCTGAGGCACAGAAACGTAAGTAGGTATACGCTTATCAAAATATCAGCCGGGCAATAAAACAAACGACTGCAGCCCGCGCTAGCATGGCACTCTCTGTGACTGCAGTCGACCATTAGCTAATGAACAAGCATTGACGATAAAAATTACTGGAAGAAGTGCCGTGAGGTTTCAGAAATGCGCTTATCTATCCATAAAGGGACGACTGTGAAATTTTACGCGAATTGGTTTCCGATAAGGTTTTATGATGGCGTATGGCAAGGATATCGGATTGATGTAGATGCAGGGTTACCAATATCATTAAAGAAAGCTCTAGACTTGGACCTTTACGCTTTGTTCTTGTTATTAATACATACGCTGTCTGATTACTTGAAGTTGTCTGTGGGCCTGCTGTTTGCAGTAGGGATGGAACATCGATGTCGAACATCGATATCAACATCGACGGTCTGCCATCGATAACTACGATATATCGTATTCAAAACATCGATGTTTGAACATCGCAAAAACATCGATATATCCGGGTATTGGTGTTCTTCAATTTAAATGTTAGAAATAAATAATGATATGTATTTTACTACTAAGTATTTCAAATTTCACAGCACAGTAAACAGGAAATAATAAAGACCAGAAACTAGCTAAACTAGCAAACTTTATTAAATTTTTATAAAAAAATGAAAATAAGTTTTGGTTGTCTATTTCCTTTTTCAAATTGCTTTACAACTTTAGCGAATTTGACAAGATGAAATCAACCAATGTCAAATGTCATCTCAAATCAATTTGAAATAGGACAAACAAAAAACAATTCACATAGAAAACTCCATTGTGAGGATGTGAGCCGAGCTTTTTATCAACCTGCCAAATCTAGTAGCTTGTGATTATACCCACCTCCCATAAAGTCGTAATGACGTCAATCAATCACCATCGCGTCGGTGTTGTTTTGGTACAGAATAGTAGTAACTAGTTTACTGAAAGGAAGTAGAATGCACACCTCTACAAAGGAACCCAAAGCGCCTTCAATTGGTATTTTAAATCATGGGGCAAAACCGAAGACCAGAAAACTGCAGACTCCCTAAATTTACTTTTTACTTTTCAATTTATAATTGAAACTTTTATGAAAACATCGATGCAAATTTTTAAAAACATCGATGTTTTCATCGATGGTTCAAGTTTTCCAAACATCTATAACTATCGCCCACCCCTAGTTTGCAGACGATTATAAAATGTTACCTACAAATGGACACTGTATGCAGGTACAAGATAATGTATAATGTATTTAAATTTAAAAATATGTTATGTAATGCCTATTGCCAGAAAATACTTATACCTACATTAAATTTAATTATAATGTTAATGATAAGATGTTGAATCGGGTAGGTGAAGTAAAGTACCTAGGAATCTTTTATCAGTCCAAGCTGAAATTCAACATTATATACAGGCTGAGGCATAAAAACCAAGTGTTTTTGGTTTGAGTAGTACTCATCAGATATTAGAAAAGGGAGGAGCGCGCAGTTTATTACAATCCATTCTTTGACTCATTTCACTTTCTTACTTGCCAGTTGCCATCATGGAGCAGTAGACGCTAGAACAACGCGTGGCATATGGCGTTGCCCATATTTTTTTGAAGAAAATAGGGTCACCGCTACAATATAATCTAAACGTTACATTCATATGGTGAATACCTTTTCCATACCTGAATTGCAAAGAAGAGGTGTGGATATCAAAGATTTGGGGTTCCAGCAAGATGGGGCCACGGCACACACCGCCAGAGGATCCATGGCTGTTCTTCGCCATCTGCTTCCAAATCGTTCAATTTCGAGGTTTGATGGCATTTCATGACCTCCTCGGTCCCCCGACTTATCAATTTGTGATTTTTTTTCTGTGGGGGTAACTCAAATCACGTGTTTAAAGGGCCAAGCCCCGTACGTTAGACGCAGAGAAGGAAGCGATTCGCTATAGAATCTCCTAAAAATCAACAGAGACATGCTGGAAACAGTGGAATGCAATTTTCGTGAACGGCTGCATCATATGCCAGATGTAATTTTTGCACTTAGATATTTCAAAATGATCATTATCAGCTATGTTCTACTACCAACAATTTTTTTTAGATTAAAAACTAATAATTTTATTATTATTTCAAAAACACCCAAAATGGTGGAAGTTATTTGGGATGTTTATTGTAGATTAAGCAATCTTTCGAATGAAGCGGTTTTTCAAAAATCATCAAAGAACAAAGTTTAAAATACAGACATTGCTCTATGTTAAAGTAAATGGGACATACCCATTTATGGTGTCATATGGATCAATGTTAGATACGTTGAATGTTGAATTTCTTGTGAAAAGAAGGAATCAACAAACTGGAATATTAATGTAGCATATATTTAATAATACAAAATACAAACACTGTAATCTAATTGAATTTGTTAATTTTAAAGTTTCTAGAGATAGCTTAAGGATCCCTAGTATAAATATTTCCAAAACTAGTGAGTATAAATTACCCCCTCTAAATAGAAAGATGCAGCAATGTAATTCTCTTCAACAGACATTGCTGATTCTTCTAATAACAGAATTTATGCTCAGTAGGAATTAAAGGAACGTACATGATCCCAAGTTGTGTTGAACTATCATTGTATTTATTGACTTTGAACGTGTGAAGTGTAATCCAAGCCGTGTGCACTCTGCCTTCTATTTGAACAGACCCAATAGCCTGTCTCAGCGTCCAATCGTAAATACAACTTTTCTACCTGTCCCCGTCCACTTTTACACATTTTTTCGTATGTTGGGGCGCTGTAAACGTCAAACGGACCCGATTTTAGCGCTTCCATGGCCAATTTATTTGTTTAGTCTTGACGGCTTCGTATACGAGTGGTTGAAAAGAAGAGCTGCATGATTTGCACTATAACGCGAACCCGACGTATTTTGATATAGAACAACAGATCAAAATTGATCCAGAATAAACACTATACATGTGGTGATCCGGAACGCGCTTCTGGCTGCCATACGTGGGAACGCACCTTTAGCTGTCAGGCTGCCAAGGTTTGACATTGACGGCAGTGTCAGATGATGGAAGGAAAATCAATTAAAATTTGTTAAAGTGTATGCGTGTAGTTATTTGATGAATTTCAGATAGGTAATTTATATGATTATTTCTACATTCTATATTATTCAGATATTTTGATATTTGTCAGATCATGAATGACTTTCTATATTAATTTTCATTCTGTGACTAAAGCTACTGTTTTGTGATGCTTTTGGGTTTTGTCACTTGAAACTCGAATAAAGTAGTGGGCTGTGGTAATCGTTGCCATAGTTTTGTTGATAGTTGGTTTATTAATTACGATCGGGGATTGTTTTTGAAAAACGTAACAAGCTGGAGACCAAAATTTCAACAAAAGGGTTTTTGAGTCTTTTTCACGAATATTTGCAGGTATGTTGTTTTTTGAGTTTGTATTATTAACTAATGTGGTCTGGCTACGATATTTTAAAGTATTTCACAATGTATACTAAACATTCGGCTTTTAAGACGACTTTATATGGTGTTGGGTCTCTGATTTACGTCCACTCTAGGTATTGGCTCTGTCTTATTTATCTGTATCTATTTCAACCTTTACTGATTCTCTTTATGTATATACGATATTTATTTTATGGTTGTGGAAACCACGGCGACTGTCCCCGAACTGACTATCCAGTCACTTATCCAGAGTGGAAGTGGGGAATGATTCAGCGCGTTCACACGTACCATACGTTTCCTCTAACCAGCCCTTTTGTATGTTGTTTATTGTTTATATTTATTTATTGGTCTATTTATGCGCTTAGATACCATGCTTGCTATGCCGTTATGCTTGCTAGGCTGCTATGCTTGCGATGCTATGTTTATATTTTATATACCCTATCCCATTTACCCACTTTATTTACTCCTTTATATGTTTCATTATATTTATTCATATATGTTGATATTTTACATTTTTCCACATCCTACCCATATTTCCCTATTTGACGTTGAACAGAGACCTAGCCCACCTTGTATTATTATCATTATTTATGATTTAGACTGTGAATGTTTATAACCATTTCTTTATTATACAATATCAATAACAAGAGCCAGTTTACCACTATTATTGAGACATTTTCAATCATATATTTTAACATATCAATATAAATACTTCACCAGTAAAATATATGAAATACAAAGCACTCATGATTGGATAAATACAAGAATCAAGTAATAAAACCATACCATAAACACTCAGCACTCAAGATTAATAAATACAAAACAAATGTTAAAAAACAAATAATAATAAAAAAACCATATCATAACATTTCTTTGATTTCTTTCTCTCTGAGTTGGTACACATGCATGCTAAAAGAATCTGGTTACCACGGACACACACACACATTGGGTTCTAAATTCCACCACTAGACGTCTTGACCACTTTGGCTATTTCTAAATTGGTATCGGTTTTGACAGTGACCAGTTGCTCACTACATACTCAAGAAAAAATTTATTTGAGTGAGGGGCTGACGAAATATTGCGTAATACTTCTTCGCTGGCCTCAGAACGTAATCCAGTTTTTCAATCAATTTCTCGAACAGCTCTTCATCTATCCTCAGGAAATTGACTTAAAGTGTAGGTTCTAGGCTCAGTTCAATAAGTACATTAGAATAGAATAGAATAGAAGGAGAGACCCAGACAGAACAATATATTACTGGATTATTCTTATTTAATCCAAAATAGATTGAGAATATTCAGAACATTAACAGAATGTTCTATGGATGTTTTTATTGGTCTCATTCCCATGAGGATGTACTAGGAATATTGCGTCATGATTATTCCATGAACGTGTCGATAAAAATATTCTGATAATATTCGTAACATAATATCTAACGAATAATCTATAAATAGGCATTTTGGAATGATTCTTAATGTAGGCGTGGCACCGTTACAAGTTATGTTAGGTTTGCGAATTTTGAGGTTAGCTTCATTCGTTACGGTGGCGGTGGTCGATGGTGCCTGCTTGTGCTTGTGCATTTTTCTCCTGTGATAATTGGATCCGTGTTGTGGAACGTGATTTTCACTTGTTATTTAGTTTATAACTTCATCTACGAGCGACTAGGGTGAGTATAACTATTTTGTTTCTATAAATTACCGACTTTGTAGCACCATGTGGTAGCAACACTAGCAACTCTCTTGTTCAAAGTCTAATCTTCTAGACTTACTTGTCGTAGGTACCCTAATTAATATATATGCAACAACAACCACTAACAACACATTTGCTATATTTGTGACTATAAATTTCCAGTATTTATTCTCTTACGTGGTACCCACTTTTGCTCTAAATGCAGGTACTAAAATTGATTAAAATGCAACGACAACATTTTGGTCAAAATTTATAATTGTAGTTGTAGTGTATTTGAATGTACATCGTATGCTTCAAAATAAAACGGTTTCTTATTTTGCAGGATAATACAGGAGGACGACTCCGTGCAATGAAATGCGATTTTTAATGTGTATACTGTATGAAAGTTGGATACTAGGTTATATATGTATACTAGCTACTCGCGTTATGTACCTGGACAGGCAACAAGACTTACAAATAATTGAAATAAAGTGATAAAAGGTATTAGTTTCTTTCCAGCATATATTCTTCAAAGAATTACCAGGAATCTTCCTAGAATATTTGATACGTCTTAATAACAATCGTAGAATATTCTGAGGAAATAACCTATGTATGTTTCTTCAAAGATATACCAGGAATCTTCCTACAACATTCCATACATCTTAATAATAATCGTAGAATATTCTGAGGGAATAACCTATGCCGATCTTATGGATTCCCATTCCTGGAATGTTCATCAGATAATCTATATCATCATAGAATGTTCCTAGAATATATTGTGCTGTCTGGGGAGGTTTTCTGATAAGAGCCACCAGTGCATAAGCCTACAAGTGGGCTCTTCTGCACCTTTCGTTACTCTAGTTCCCAAGTACAGCCCTCATGGCAGAGGTGAGGATGGCTTTGGGTCCTGCCTATCTTTTGTCTTCAGGTTCAAGAACCCTTGAACCTGTCTGTGATACCCAAGGGCTAGATAGCAACATAAAATATTCCTCCTGCCACCCCTATCACTATCACTTACAAGATGTTATAGTCAGATAGCAAACCCACAAGTAACCTTCGCAGGCTTCTGTTCAGAGGAAGACAGTGCCACCGCACCTTGGCCAGAGGTCCTGGAATAAGTTCTCTAGCTTGGCGGAAATGTCCGGATATTCCTCTCCATCTCAGTTGTTGATTTACCCCCCGTGTGTTCCTTTTAATGGTACCTGCTGGAGTCAGGATTCATAAAGGACCAACTATTCTGACTCCACAGTCGGAACGCAGACATCCCTGACTCCCTTGAACTACCAAGTCAATTGGAGGGAAAGAAGTAGATTACGATGACTATGAGACGATACCTTTTTTTAACCAATTGCTGATCCACATTTCTCTCTTATTTTCCCTTTTCTCCTTCAAAACTGCATACAATGCAACTAACAACCATATGCAACCTTCTAGGTATAGCTACGAAAGCCAACATTTTTGTAATACAGCGAAAACTAAGCAACTACCACAAACAACCGAAATGAAAGTACTTCGGTAGAATGACTGGAAAATTGCTTTTGGATGGAAAGAAATGAAAACATAAGAAGAAAATGTAAGGCAGAAAACATCATTGAATGGGTACAAAGTAGAAAACAGGAATGGAAAGAACGCATCAGTAAAATGGACGAAAGAAGAATAGTCAGAAGTGCACGTAACAAGTCTGCATTAGGTCGCAGAAGTCCAGGATCTCCCGTATAACGATGGCGCGACAACCTAGAAGCAGAGATACGAAGAAAAGAAACAGATGATTCACCTAGACTAAAAAAGGACGAGGAGGAAGAAGAAGAATAACTTTTATGGCGCCTAAGGGCTCCTGACCATCCAATATTTTTCTCATTATTTTGCAGGATATTTTTGCTCAATACATTGAACGCCTTTTTGCCAATGTGGCGGACATATTAGAGAGAAGAAGAAGAATTTTTGTGGCGTCTAAGGGCTCCTGACCATCCAATATTTTTCTCATTATTTTGCACGATATTTTTGCTCAATATATTGAACACCTTTTTTGCCAATGTGGCGGACCTATTAGAGAGAAGAAGAAAAATTTCTGTGGCTTCTAAGGGCTCCTGACCATCCAATATTTTTTTCATTATTTTGACGGTATTTTTGCTCAATACCTTGAACGTCTTTTTTGCCAATGTGGCGGACCTATTAGGGAGAAGAAGAAGAATTTTCGTGGCGACTAAGGGCTCCTGACCATCCAATATTTTTCTCATTATCCTGCACGATATTTTTGCTCAATATATTGTCACGACGGCCTCTTTTTCTTCACCCAGGTAATCAAACTGGACGTAACTTTCACTGTTTTACTTCACAACTCGATACAATATCTCTTAACCTTATCTCAAGTACAACTCAACTCGACTGAACTCCTACGCTACCCGTAGCACCTTATATATACTTCATCGAACCATCTAGAGCATTTGATGACATTTCTAGAATCCATCCGTCATTCTCGAAAACTCTAGACGATTCGATGACGTTTACACTTCAAAAGATCTAACCTAGCACTTTGACTTTACATCATGTATGACAACCAATGGCAACTAATACAAATACAGAATACCATAATATATAGTATGTTACAATATTAAACACATTTTTTGTCAGTGTGGGGGCCCTGTTAGACAGAAGAAGAACATTTGTGATGTCTAAGGGCTCCTGACCGTTCAATATTTTGCTCATTATTTTGCACGATATTTTTGGTCCATACGTTGAACACATTTTTTCGTCAGTGTGAAGGACCTACTAGACATTTGGGGCAAACCTTATCGAAACATATTTTTCCACATTGACTCATTGCACTGAGCATTTGTTGACCACCCCCCGTATTTCACGTCTCCCATTCACCTATAAAACAATACGACGGGCATAGAGAATAACAACCCTATTAATTTGAGCCCGATGTGCCAAACGTTGAAACAACGTTGAGCACGTCACGTTTATTCATGCGGGCGGTCCTTTTGGGGTCGTTTTTTTTTTGTCAGGTGTTATCAGAGTGTCGAGAAGGCGCTAAACGTACTCGTCGAAGAGTGGCCAGGAATCACTTCAGGGAATTAGCGGCCGGATGATAATTAGTGGAAGGGTGCGGCGAGGTTAAGATGGCGCCTCCATGTCACCCTCAGCATCGCGGAAGGGTGTCTTCAAATTAGAAAGCCTTCGTAGGCATTCACAGTAGCGGCAGTTAGGAGCGTTGGAGAGCGTTGGAGTGCGTTGGCCAACGCCGAGTCCCCTCGGCAGGTAGAAGCAGGCCGGCGCCGGTTCCGCACGTACCAAGCACACCAGTGCATGGTACAGTGAAAACAGACAAGAAAAAGAGTACAAAGATTGGCCAGTCGCATCTAGACACGGTATAGGAAACATGCAATAAGGGTTCAAAATATTGCCCATTATTGGCAAAACAATGAGGGACAGTTGCAAAAACACTGAAAATGATTCCCCTGAGGGGCTAGAGGGTACAATAGGGGGTGAAATAGTTTTTGGTTAAAAAGTTGTCTCTCTGGACAAGTATTTTGACGTGTCTTGGCGTTTTTTCGTTTAGTCACCGGTTTGTGATAAATACGTGGTGGGAAGTTGTCAAATGGACTATTAGTACATACATATGTAGACTCACATCATATACATTAGATTCATTTAGTTGAAATTTGTCAATCAGATGAATATGTGACTGATACTGTACATGTTCAACGAATTCTTGTGAGCGTCTTATTAAGGAAGCTATCCACTCTGGTAGAGACTGTTTGAATCGCTTTGTAAACAAATTTTTGGTATCAAAAGATAGAAGTGTTGTATCATTTTGGCGCTAAATTGAGATATGACCGCCGCACGACTGATTTGTTTGTGTTTGGGAATTATTGTGGTACCTAGCCTATATCTAGTGTTGTGGTTGTGTATAAATCTGTTATGCTCATTTGAATATATCTCTGATACTAAGTGATAGTACGTAGTAAATACAATTGCCTAACGTTATATATTTGGGTCTCGTAATATCATTGGTCGGGAACATTGTTATTTTGTTAAACATTAATATTAGGATAGCTTTTACTTCCGATACACACCGATAGGTGAGGGGAGTATTGGGATCGCGAAAATGATCGATTTTGGGATACTATGCTTTATGGGCATTGGGAACAACATTGACATTGGACGCGCTACATAAGGAGGCTCCTGCACTTGGCAACGCATGAGGAACGACCTGGGTTCAGTGGGAATTCCGGTATCGGACAGATCCTTTGGGCTGGCCGCTAGGTATAAGATAATTATAACATCACTAAATGCTCATTTTGTCACCTCATATATTTTATATTTTCTATAGATTTGCCAGTCGTATCTAGACACGCTGTAGAGAACATGTCGTCTTCTTCAGATGACGACTTTATTGCGTTAGAGTCGGTGTTTACGAAATTGAAAATCACCTCTTATCTTATCTATCACTACCACATTTATAACAAATTTCTTGATGTATTACCTCAGTTCCAAGCTTATGAATGATATATCCAAATAACTATTGTATATAAACTTACCGTCTATTTTCATAACCGCACTTATTACCTTCCAAAATTTTTCTATCGCAGTGCGGTTATAGTGCAGCTTGTGTCTTTTATCTCAAATAGGGGTTTTCGCAAACACTGAAGCTATAAGTAACTCTTTATCGCTACTCATCTTCGACCGGCACAGACGAAACCAGGTAGCAAACTAAATGTCTGTTACTATAAAGGCGTTCAAGCGGGCTTCCAACGCTGGTAAGCGGTCGAAAACTCAGTTGAGCAGGTGAGCCTGCATGCAGTACCTGCACGCCTTCGCACGCCCTTGCACGCTCACTAAAAATCCCCACTGTGTTTGCGCGCTATGAAGCCATTGGCAGAACTGTCTCCGTTACTATTACAGAGTTAAGGCTTGTTTTTGGGTAGTGAGGGGTTTAGGGTTCAGTTGCCGCACAACCTTAAGCCTTATTCTGCACCCTTAGCCGAAGGGAGTCCCTAAGTTCCTAGCGAACTTTCAGATGCATATTATGTCTTCTTTTGTGGCCTACATTCAGATAGGTGTTCATGCTTTCATTCAAGGGTTCTTGTATTATACACACATATCTTGTACAGTACAGATTTTAGCAGTTTAGAGCCCTGCATTATTTTTACAGTTTCCTTATTGATGGTGGTACTAAATTAAGCTCTATTGGCAGTGCCGTATTTAAGGGTGGGTTTTGGGGGTTCAAACCCCCCCATGAGTATTCCCATTAATGAAATCACTACTAAAATAATACAAAATAAAAATAATCAAAATGCTTTCTCCAAGCTTTGTGATTTATTCTACTACTAACCAATCGCTCGGCGCTCATCATGCACGCATTAGCAGCGATACAATCTATATGGTTTTTAAGCAAATTTAGAGTTGTAATCATAGTCGATACTTAAGGTTTTGTGTTTCGAAACCTTACTTGAGGGTCTCTTACGTAAGAATCCCTTGAGTAAAGGCCTGGTCAAACAGAGGGTGTTCTAGAACGCGGCGGTCCGGCGTTCTGTAACGTTTGTATCAAACAGGCTTGTTTGTCGGGTTCAGCAAAAGCATTACGCCAATTTTTGTCAAAATATCTAGTGATTCAAACATCGATTAACTCGAGGTCCGGTCAAACAGAGGGCATTCTAGAACGCAGCGTTCTAGAGCTAAGTAAAGGCTAATTAAATGCCCTAATAGGAATTTTAGTGCGCCTCTTTTTTTAGTAAATATAGCATGTTCTGCTAACTTGATCTAAAGTTAGCAGAACATGCAATATTTACTAAAAATAGAGGAGCATTAAAATTTCTATTAGGGCACCTAATTAGCCTTTAATTAGCCCTTCATCATAGCGTCATCATTTTTTAAGTATGATCATTATATACAGGGTTGCCCTGTTAACTTTATCTAAAGTTGGCAGAACATGCGATTTTTATTAAAAAGAAGTGGAGCATTGAAATTATTATTAGAGCATTTAATTGGCCTTCAATTAGCTCTGCAGTATGGCATTATTACTTTTTAATTATAATCATTACATACAGGGTTGCTCTGCTAACTTTTTCTCAAGATGAACATGCGATATCTACTAGAAAAGGTGGAGGCTAAAAATTCTTATTAGGGCATTTAATTAGCCTTTAATTAGCTCTTTGGTATGGCTTCATCATTTTTCAATTATGACTATTATATACAGGGTTGCTCTGCTAACTTTATTCAAAGTTAGCAGAGCATGCGATTTTCACTAAAAAAAGTGGAGCATTAAAATTCTTAGTAGGGCATTTAATTAGCCTTTAATTAGCCTTTAATTGTGGTGTTATCAATAATTTGTTCTGCTGACTTTGTTCTGCTAACTTTAGAGACGTGTTTTATTTTGATATCTTTCGGTGAGCCTGAGCTTTTAGCCAACGGCTAGTTTCAGCTAGTTTGAAGGTAACTTAACTCTTCGATTATATAGAAACTCACGATATGATATCTGACAACACAGCCGTTTTCATTACATGCAGATATCTTAGAGACTATAAAACGATTTCACACAACAAACATCTGTACTGAACACTAACAACTTGAGCCTCCCATCAACATGTTGTAATTGAACATAATTGACATCGTCTTCCGTCTCTAACAACTATTTCTGTATGAGTTCATATACATTCCAAGATGAGCGAAATGATGTTGCTAGATTGATTAATATAACCTACGATACGCTGTTCATTTATCAACGTACCAATTAAATTGAGGAAAACGTTGATGATTGTGTTGTTGTCTGCGTCCTTTGGCAAACAGCGGCCTTCACTGAAGTATGATAACAAAATGGAGGATGTAAATTGACGCTTGATGGATTTCTTTGAATACCCCGAATATGTGTTATTGTGTCTTAAATGTGCTATTTTTATTTTTAAAGCATTTGTTGTGTAGTTTAGAAGGAAGATTTACATGAGGCCTGCTGTTTACAAAATGCTTCTTATTGTGGTTTGGGCAAGGACGATGCACAATGACTGCGAGAAAAAGACGAATGTCTCTGTCTATCTTGGGCAACATTGATAGATGCCTATCAAAAAACAGTATACGAGGATGTATGAGAAACTACCGATATTATATACTCTGTCCATTACATAGATGCTGTTAGGGCGATCTTTTCAAGAACATGAAAAATCTAAAGTTGGTCACAACACAATCGTATAGATGTTGTAAAGAAGAGGTGTTTTTGTCGCATTATTGCTGTACCTTTAACATTCACACAAGCACTATACAGGTCATTATCATAAAAGGACGCGGTACGCGTGAACAGATCTTAAACTAAGACAGACTATTGAAAAAGCCAGAGAGCATTATTTTCCCATTTTTATCTGCTTTGTTGACTATTCTAAGGCGTTTGATCACGTAAAGTGGCCTAAACTGTGGGAAATCCTTATCTCCATGGGAGTCCCTTACCACTTAGTATTTCTCATACAGCAACTCCATGAGTCTAGCTCAGCTCGTATAAGAATTGATGGTAACCTGTCTGGTCAAACAGCAACCAGAAAAGGAGTTCGTCAGGGATGCGTATTATTTCCGATGTTATTTAACATTTACTCTGAATTTGTGATGAGACAGGTATTGGACAACTGGAATGGCGGTATAACTATTGGCGGAAGCAAAATATCTAACTCAAGATTTGTTGACGATACAACCCTTACTGCTGCTTCTCAGGAAGAACTGGTAGCTCTATTGAACGTTTTAGAACAACACAGTGCAGCATATGATTTTGGTATTAACTACAACAAGACCAAGGTTATTATCGTAGATAGAGAGAATGACAATCATCGAGAAATAAAGTCAATAGGCCGTTGTGAGGTAGCTCAAAGTTTTGTGTACCTCGGTTATTTGATGGACAATTCAGGTAGCTGTGAGAATGAGATTCGAAGGCGCATTCAACAGGCACGGGTGGCCATGACAAAGCTTACTAAAATATAGCGTGACCATAACATCACTAAAGCTATACCAAAATGTCACTGGTTCAGTCTCTTGTGTTCTCCATATTTTTGTATGCCTCGGAAACTTGGACTTTGAAAAGGCAGATCGAGCTCGCATCGATGCTTTTGAAATGTGGACGTGGAGGAAAATGCTGAGAATTCCTTATACCGCCCATCGAACTAATGTTTCCATACTGGATGAGCTCGGTAATCCAAAGAGACTATCCTCCATTGTGTCAATGAGAATGCTTACATTCTTCGGACATATTCACAGAAGCGATAATATGGAGAAACTTGTAGTTCAGGGTCACACACCGAGTGGGCGGCGCCGTGGCCGTTTCCCTACACGCTGGGTGGATACGACGAAACAGTTGCTAGATATGAGTATCAAGACCGCCACTGAACTGACAGTAAATCGCGAACGATGGCGAGCTACAGTTCTCAAAACTATTGATAATATTTGTGTCGGAAATACTCTAGCTTCGACTTAATGCATTTTACGAGGTTACAACATGTCTGTTAAGACATTGTGACTATGATGATGATACAGGTCATAAGGCACTGTCATGTAGTAGTCATGTGAGGATTTTTAGCAACTGCAAGAACGTTTATACAACTGTTGCTTAACAGAGTGCAGGCAATCTTTATAGAACATCTTAAATTATTGAACTGCTCTATAAGTTGTGCCTATTTTGCCTGTATAACTTGTGAGAAAGTTTTGCAAATGTTCTTGCAGCAATTAGTGCTGTCAAAGAAATGCTGCGTAAACACGTTCGTACAACTCTCAAAGAACTGAGAATTGTTAGTTGGGTTGTAATAACAAGTATTAAGATATTGACGTGTTTTAGTGAGGAAAGTAAATAATAGGTTTTTGTTTTTAACTTTAAATGACTCCGTAGTCAAAACGGCTCATGTCGGGCTAGGGGTCTTTGTGAAAAAAATCCTCTCCCAATCGCCTCCTATAAAATTCTTCAGTTTGGCACCACCTTTCTGGAACACCCTGTATATTGTTATATCCTCGTATGGCAGAAGCAAAATTAAACAAGGCTATTGAGACAAAGATTAATGTCTCCAAATCACCGGATGACGTATACGCTTCAACCTAAAATTACCATGTTTCATCTGGTTCCATCCTAATGACGACTTGGATGAATTATCCTGAAATGATGCAAATTATGAGCGAAATGTCTTGATTATATCTGAAGAATTTCAGATGGTATCAGCAAAGCGACTTTATTATTTCAGTATAATTTTCGTATTTAACTGTTTCATTATAATGGAATCACTTCGTGGGTAAAGGAGCCACACAAGGATGCTTTGTAACGTGTAATTATACCTTTTTCAAGCAACGTATAATTTGTCAGCAGTAGCCAAGTTGCGTTTAAAGCTGATCGCATTTTCGAATATCATGATTCTAAAGATATTACCATTTCAGTTGATAATTACATTTTCTATCCAGCTTAAGGTTAACCTCTTTTTATATAATTGCGAAAGAATAATGGCGCTCGGAAAAAATGATATTAAAAATTAAAATGCAGTGTTTCATTAACTGTAAATTGTAGTTTATAGTTCTGGTGTACATCTAAATGGAAATTCCATAAATATTAATGATTCCTTATGAGTTACTGTTGATATTTCCAGGTAGTTGGTAGCATGTGGATTATTGATGTGTCTTCTATGCTGATGCACTGGTTCACGTGTGGCAAGCATAAGCTGAAAAAAATTGAGTCAAGTTGATTGATTCAGTGCTCCCCATGTTCTCGTTTTTCATAGTGCATGATCATTCTGGTTTTGTTTCATGGAATCAAACTGTATTGTGAAATCCACTGTAACTTTTTCTCTGCTCACTACAAACAACTGTATGTAGGCATTCACAGTAGCGGCTTATAGGAGCCTTGGAGTGCGTTGGCCAACGCCGAGTCCCCTCGGCAGGTAGAAGCAGGCCGGCGCCGGTTCCGCACGTAGTCAAACACACCAGTGCATGGCACAGTGAAAACAGACAAGAAAACAAGTACAAAGATTGGCCAGTCGCATCTAGACACGGTATAGGAAACATGCAATCAGGGTTCAAAATGTTGCCCATTATTGGCAAAACAATGAGGGGCAGTTGCAAAAACACTGGAAAGGATTCCCCTGAGGGGCTAGAAGGTACAATATGGGGTGAAATAGTTTTTGGTTAAAAAGTTGTCTCTCTGGACAAATATTTTTACGTGTCTTGGCGTTTCTTCGTTTAATCAGCGGTTTGTGATAAATCCGTGGTGGGAAGTTGTCAAATGAACTATTAGTACATACATATTATGTAGGCTCACATCATATACATTAGAACCATTTAGTTGAAATTTGTCAATCAGATGAATATGTGACTGATACTGTACATGTTCAAAGAATTCTTGTGCGCGTCTTATTAAGGAAGCCATCTACTCTGGTAGAGACTGTTTGAGTCGCTTTGTAAACAAGTTTTTGGTGTCAAAAGGGAGAGGTGTTGTACCATTTTTGCGCTAAATTGAGATATGACCGCCGCATGGCTGATTTGTTTGGTTTGGGAATTATTGTGGTACCTAGCCTACATCTAGTGTTTTGGTTGTGTATAAATGTGTTATGCTCATTTGAATATAGCTCTGATACTAAGTGACAGTACGTAGTAAATACAATTGCCTAACGTTAAATATTTGGGACTCGTAATATCATGGGTCGGTTACATTGTTATTTAGTTAAACATTAATATTAGAATAGCTTTTACTTCCGATACACACGGATAGGTGAGGGGAGTATTGGGATCGTGAAAATTATCGATTTTGAGATAATATGCTTTGAGGGCATTGGGAACAACATTGACATTGGACGCGCTACATAAGGAGGCTCCTGCACTTGGCAACGCATGAGGAACGACCTGGGTTCGGTGGGCATTCCCATGTCGGACATATCCTTTGGGCTGGCCCGCCAGGTATAAGATAATTATAACATCATTAAATGCTCATTACTTCCAACATTTTTCTATCGCAGTGAAGTTACACATAGTGCAGCTTGTGTCTTTTATCCCAAATAGGAGTTGTCGCAAACACTGAAGCTATAAGTAATTCTTTATCGCTACTTATTTTCGCCCGAGGCTCGGTTTTTGTTAAAAAAATAAGTCATTTTTTGCAGGCCGATATAGCTTATTTCTTAATACGATGCACCAAACAAATTATTTTTGGTAAAAAGTTGTTTTAATAGATACTTAATATTAAACGAATACTAAACTTTGAAAGTGAGACAACAAAGAACTAGGTACTAATATATTAAATAATGCTAGGAATAAACTAACAAAACTGGTATTTAACATTGCTCATTCATGAGAACCATGTTAATAATATCAAACTAACGTGTGTGCATGACAAAAACTGTAGCTATAGGTTGCAGCCGTCGGGAAACAAGTTCCCACAGCGTCGAAGTTCTCCAAAAGGAGTAATGCTGGAGGAGATTGGTTCGGGGAGTAGCAACCCTGACTTGGTAAGAATGAGCACGCAGATTCTCTCTAGTGTTCGTTGTTCGGACGGCCTTCGGTGTTATTATCTGGGAGAGCTCACTCGAACATCTTCCGTGATAGAATCTGTAAAACAGGGACAGGTCAGCCACCCTTCTTCGATGTTCCAGGCTGTGGATGTCCTTTGTGAAGTTAGGCGTATCGATTAGTCTAATTACTCTCTTCTGGATAGTGTTCAGAAGCTTTAGAGAGTGCTTCGGAGCGCATCCCCACACATGGGGAGCAATACTCCAGCGATGGTCGGATCTGTGCTTTGTAGAGCAGCAGTAGTTGCTCTGGTGTATACAGCTTCCTACAGCGAAACAAAACTCCAAGCTTCTGGGATGCCGTTTTAGCAGTACTGACGACGCGGTCATGTCAGGACATGTTATTGTTGATGTTGATCTCAAAAAGCTTGACGAAAGGTGAGTCGACTATTGAGTGACCCTCCATTTCCACAGTTGGTAAGCCAACGTGAGACTTTTTTGTCGGTGTGATTGTCCGAGTTTTTCGAACGTTAAACTGTACATTATTTACTCGACAGTTGTTTTGATATCTACGTTGATCTGTGAGACACGTTGCCATAGCCAACGTACCGTCTCCTGGGATGATAGTGGCTTGCCTGGTTCCATACACGACACTAATGTACTGTCGTCTGTGAAGCTGTAGATTGAATTGGATGTGATTTCCAGCAGGCGGTTGATGTACATCAGAAACAGTGTAGGGAATAAATAAATACCTAGAGCTCTATCACTTAATCAACGACAGACAATATGGATTCCGACACCAAAGATCAACTGGAGATCTCCTGGCTTACATCACACATGTGTGGAGCAAACTCGTCCAGTCATTTGGCGAGGCTCACGTCGTTGCTCTCGATATTTCAAAGGCATTCGATTAACTGTGGCATGCAGCTCTCCTAAACAAGCTCCCGTCTTATGCCACAGTTTTGCGGATGACAGTACGCTGCATGCAGGCATCATGAGCAATAGACCGATCTCTGTGGTCGAGCTGGAAAGCAGAAGACTGGTAGTGGCAGCTTCACTCTCAAAGGATCTCGATACCATTACCGCTTGGGGGCTTAAGAATACGGTTAAATTTAATGCCTCCAAGACCCAGTATTGTACGCTACCAAACAAGAAGTGCCCAAACCAACACCAGGTTCTAATGAACAACCAGGCTCTGCCAAGCAGTCACTCATTCAAGCTGTTAAAGAGTCAACAGTACAGAAAATCTGATTTGGCACAAACACGTCGCGTCAATTGCAACAGCTGCTGGTAAAAAGCTTGGGTACCTATTTAGAGCCAGAAAGTATTTCTCACCATGTAACCTCCTCACGCTATATAAAGCCCAGATAAGACCTTGCCTGGAGTATTGCTCTCATGTCTGGGGAGCTGCTGCCCCTACTACCCTGTCTATACTAGATGCCGTCCAGAGAAGGGCAATTCGACTAATTGTCGATCCGGCCTTAACGCGCCACCTTCAGTCACCTTCTCACCGGCGTGTTGTTGGTGACCTCTCACTCTTCTATCGATATTCCAACGGAATTTTCTCCTCTGAGCTATCCTCTATCGTTTCGCCGCTCGCTGCTTCTATCAGACGTAACCGTGCTACCGCTGCATCTCATCCTAAGACGATCGTTTTTCGTACATCAAGAACTGAGCGGTACAACCGCACATTTATTCCCAGGGTGTCCAAGGCTTGGAATGGACTGCCAAAAGATGTATTTATTGGGCCTGCGGGTATTGGCCCATTCAAATCCCGCGTTAACAAACTTCCTCTAACATAACCCTTTCACAGCAGCCGCGGTACTCTGGTATTTAGACTCTGCCTGCGCGGTCTGCTCAGTTTAAAAAAAATAGGACAGAACCCTGAGGGTTTACTAGCCCATCAATGAAACCACATAAGTGAAAGATAAACTTTTTACTGACGTTTCAGCAGCCTCGGTGGGTTTTATCAAAGTAAAAAATATTACAAAAAATTGTTTTTGTTTTTTGCGAACTAATTTCCAAACTAGTCGATGATTCTGAAACCTTAAAGAACATACCTACTGTGTTGCATTTCCATTGTTGATTCATCCAAAACGAGAGCTAGTAATATATCGACATCTTAGTTCTTTTTTTCGTCAAATTGTGTACCCACAGCTACAGAGGTGGCTGCACCGTCAACAAAAATATATCTTCCAGCCTATGTGGTTTGATTAATGGGCCAGTAACGCAAGAAATAACCAAAGGATAAGTACCAGAAATTGCGTAAAAAAATAAGTCAAGTTTCCCATAGCATGAAGCTATAGTCATAGTCATAGTTACAGTATAGAATACAGAACCTTTGACCACATTGTAACACAAAGGTAGCGCCTGTCAGTATCGATACCTTCCGTTATGCAGTAACCACAGGCCGTCTAGGTCTCGCAGTAAGTAACCAATAATAGCGGTCTTTTTGGTCTTTTATCGACGTGTTAATTAACATCACTTACGGCCATATATCAAGCCGGTGACGGGCCGGCGTACAAATGTTTTCCTCGGACCAGAGGTAATTATTGCCAGTTGTCCGAGTGAAATATAAATGTGCGGACATTCATCATGGCACGATGGCCGGCCATGTCGATACCACGACGTTTCGATCTTTCTTATCGATGTCGATAATTTAATAAACGGTCTCGGCTGTTCGCATTAATCTTAATTCAGGGTGTATTTTTGGCCGACTGATCTTTCTTTAGAATAAGCTAGGTCAGATAATACTACTCGTCGTTAACTGTCAAGGCGGTCCGGAGGACCTTTGCGTTTATGTCATAGTTCGTCAGTCAGTTTGTCATCCTGTCGGACTGGTCACCCAGAAACCAGACAAAGTTATAGAGGAAAAAAAAAGAAAAGAAAGAAAGGGAGGAGAAAGAGAGGAAGAAAGAAGAAGAGCAAAGAGAGAAGTGCAACTGTTAAAATAGGCATCGTTAAAATAATAATAATAATAATAATAATAATAATAATATTTATTTACTCGCAAAGTACATAAAAAACAAAATTGTTGAAAAAAATGAGTAAATAAATATGTTAACATCCATAGAAGGACTAAGCCTGTGCATGGACAAATTAGTGTTACAATGTACATATTATACACACATAAATATTACAAATACTTACGTATGTATAAGATATAAATGTTACATATAAGATAAATAGGGTTATGAGTAATTTGAATGAAATTGTTTATAAAATTATAAGATTACTTATGGATTTAGTTATAATATGACTTATTTATTAATTCATGTATTTCTTTTCTGTCTACTGAACTTAGCCATTCTTTAAGAGATTTTTTGAATCGTTTATTGGATAATTCCTTTATATCATTAGGTACTCTTTGATATAGTTTTGGCGCCAAATAAATGTTTGATCTCTGCATAATCGATTTTCTCGTTTTAGGTATGCTTTTTGCGTGTAATTTGTATCTTGTGTTATGACCGTGTTTGATGTTGTCTTGCTCATTTGAATTTTTGTGATAACGAGTGATAGTATGTAAGAAATAAAGTTGCCTGACATCGTATATCAGAGCTTCCCTGAACAAATCATCACTAGGATACAGTTTTGGTTTGCTAAACATAGATTTTAGAATTGCTTTTTGGAGGATATCTAAATCATTGATATATGTTGTGCATGCAGCACCCCATGCCAATATACCATAAATGAGATGGGTTTCAATTAATGCATAGTATACTGTACGTAGATGCTTTTCAGTTAAAATGTTTGTTAGTAATTTTATCCTATATGAAGTGAATCTAATTTTTTTCAATAAACTATTAATATGTACATCCCAACGTAAGTGTGAGTCTAAATATATTCCTAGATACTTTATACTGTTCAATTTGTCAATTTTAATTTTTTTATTATTTATGTTTAATGTAATATTGTCGAAAGTAGGTAAATGCCTAGAATAAGATGTGAACGGTAAAAAGTGTGTTTTTGAAAAGTTGATTGTCAATTTTCTTTGAGTAAGCCACTGAATAATTTTGATAAAATCATTTTCAATAATAATTTTTAGTTTATTCCATTCTTTTTCCTTATACAGTACGGCCGTATCGTCTGCGAAACTGATTATTTTACCAACACAATCAATTTTGAAAAGATCATTTAAGTATATATTAAATAAAAGTGGTCCCAAAACTGTTCCCTGTGGAACACCACACTTAACAAACATTTCTTTACTTATTGATTTTGCTATCCTCACGGATTGTGGCCTGTTAGATAGATAATTTTCAAGCAAATTATACATTGTCCCACGAAATCCAAGTCTTTCTAATGTGTTTAGAAGTAATTTATGATTCACTGTATCAAATGCTTTTTGCAAATCAACAAAGATGCAAATGGAGGGTGTTTTCTCATCCATATTTTTATAAATTTCATTTACTACCGTCAAAATTGCATCTGATGTAGATCTACCATTTGTAAATCCAAATTGATTTGTATGTAGTAGATTATATTTAGTAAGATATTCCTGTATCCTAGTAGAGAGTAGTTTTTCAATTACTTTTGATAAGCTTGATACCACAGATATAGGTCTATAATTGTTAATCTCTGCTTTATCGCCTGCTTTGTAGACAGGAGTTATTACAGCTTTCTTAAATTGTGAAGGATATGTTCCTAACCGAAAACAGCAATTAATAATATGGGTAAATGGTTCTGTTATTTCATGTGCTATGATTTTGAGATGTTCGGCTCTAATTCCATCAAATCCGGGAGATTTTCGATTCTTTAATGACATAATCATACTTAATACTTCATCGGAATCTACCTCCCTCAAAACAAATGTATTTAGTGATCTTTTTTCGTTACTTTTTTCTATGTTCGGGACTGTTTGTAGAAGGTTTGCCAAATTTTCACCAATTTCAGTGAAAAACTTTACAAATTCGTCACTTATGATTTGTTGATCTTTTATAACTTCCCCAGAGCTCGTTTTTAATTCATTAATGGTAGTATCTTTGACGTGATTGGTTTTATTTGAAATTTCGTCGATAGTTGACCAAAGTCTTTTCGGATCGTTGATATTGTTATCTATTTTTTTTAAATAATATTCTCTTTTGGTTTGCCTAATTAGTTCTATGAATTTATTTTTATATCTATTATAATTATTTATATTTTCTTCAGCATTTGTCTGTTTCATTAATATGTAAAGTCTATTTTTTTCATTTGCAGATTTGATAAGTCCCTTAGTTATCCACATACTCCTACCTATTTCATTGTGGTTGATTTTAACCTTATTTGTGCTTGTGCTTATTAAATTTATAATTTTATCTACAAATATATTTGTAATTTGATCAATATCGTTCGACGAATATATTCCTTCCCATGATTCTTTTTTTGCATTGGAGATCAATTTAGAATTATCTATAAAAAATTTGTAATTTTTGTTGCTTTTATCAGTTATTAGCTTACTAGATATATTTTCGTATGAGCATAAGAATAGAATAGTGGAAAAGTGGTCCGTAATATCGGTTTCGAGAATAAATGGAATATAGAAAAAATTTGTTGCAAAGTTTTTAATAAAACAATGATCTATGCATGTCCCGTTGATTGCTCTAGTCGGTTCATTAATGTATGATAAATAACCGTTAGCATTTAAGAGGTCTAGGTATCTTTTGGTAATTGAATTTTCTTCCAAAATATTGATATTAATATCACCTATGAGTATATGTTGGTTTAGGGTAATTAATTTTGATGCCCTAGACGCAATTTTGTTGGGATCGGATGTTGCTAAAAAGGGAATTTATATGATCTAAAATTCCACGACTTGGTTACAGTGCGAGCCGCGGCCTGGAATGTTTGCGGACTTGCTCGACCGTGTAGTCCACTGAGTCACGCAGCAAAGGGTTGCTATGCGATTCCGCTTGTTCATAGCGCCGCTGCGCCTGTGTTTTGATATAGTCCTTTAAGTAAGGAATATCAAGATCTGTATGCAGAGTCTCGTTTGGAACATACCAAAGGGCATTTGTAATAGTTCTCAGGATCCTACTTTGGAGTACCTGCAAAGCTCGCATGTGCGTCTTAGCTAGAAAACACCAAGCCGCACATGCGAAAGTAATTGAAGGTCTGATAATAATTTTGTACAGCCGAATTTTGTTAACCAGACTTAATTTTGAAATTCTACATAGCAAGGGATAAAGCTGTCGAAATGTAATTTGGAATTTTGTTTTTAACATCTCAGTATGGTGTCGCCATGTCATACCCTTGTCTAGGGTGACACCAAGGTACTTGACGGAGGAACTCCACCGTAATAGAGTACCGCTAACAGAGACCTCTGGCGAGGTGCCGTGACGCTTTTTGGTACAGTAGATAGCCTGCGTTTTAGAATGGTTGATTTTGATGAGCCACCGATCCGCGCATCCACCGCTGTCTGTAGCCTGTCATGGACTAGGTTGCTAGACCATGACTGGGCCACTAGTGCGGTGTCGTCAGCATAGAGATAGACTTCACAGTTACTGGGACTAGGGACGTCATGAAGGAAAAAAGAGTAAAGTATTGGTCCAAGGACCGAACCCTGAAGAACACCGGCCTTAACAGGCCGTATTGTCGACAACACATTGTCAATTTTGATCCGAAATTTCCTTCCTTCTAGAAAGGATTTCAACAGTTTTAGGAGCCAAAAGGGAAAGCCCTTTTGAATTAACTTGTAGAGGAGGCCCTCGTGCCATACTTTGTCAAAGGCTTTCGATACATCTAGAAGTAAGACACCAGTGCTCTTGTCTTCGGTAAATCCCCCGGTTATACGCTCCACCAGTATGACTGCCTGCAGCTCAGTGTTATGTTCAGACCGAAATCCGAATTAGACGTCAGGAATCACGTTATGATCCGACGAAAAATTCTCAAGGTGACGGAGAATCACTTTCTCGGCGAGCTTTGAAGGTGCTGACAGCAAACTAATGGGACGATAATCCTGGGGAAATATCGAACCCGCTTTCTTTGGGATCATAACGACTTCAGCAACCTTCCAAGCCTTGGGGCAGCATTGAGTCCTGAGCATAGCGTTAATTATTGCCACCAGATATGTCACGGCTTTTGGCGGGAGTAGCTTCAACGCCTTGTTAGTGATTTGATCCTCTCCAGGTGCTTTCCGTACCTTGAGGTCTTTAACATGGCCGAGAAGCTCTGCTGGTGTGCAGTGAGGAATCATTGGTGATTCGCTAGGTCAGATAATATGGCCAACTGAAAATACTGTGTAGCTACTGCTCACCAAACGTGCAACAAAAAAAACGGTACAGCAAATTTTGCTTTTTAGCTCTCACTGACTCACTGAAGTCACTGAGGAGAGCTTATGCAGAGCCTCTGTCTGTCCATCCGTTTGTCCGTCTGTCCGTATACAAAAGATAGCCAAAACTACGGGTGCTAGAGAAAAATTAAATACAGATTCAGAATTCGCATGAAAAAACTAGTCCGGGAAAAATCCGGTTGGGTCCATATCGCTTCCGGTTTTAAAAAAATTGCATTAAATTACGACAGGTAACTGACAACGTATTACGTACGGTGTATTGATATTCCTGAAGCATAGGCAGCGTGGCCGAGCGGTTAAGACGCTAGGTACCAGTCCGAAAAGGCGTAGGTTCGAATCTCATCGCAGTCGACAACTTTTTTTCTTTTTTTTTTTAAATAAAATGTTAAATTTGTTGATTACTAATCCGGAAAAAAATCCTGTTTTGTCAATATAATAAAAAAATTAAATTTTTATATCAACAAATTCCACAGTGAGAGCGCCGTTTGAATTTACTCAAGTAAAAGATAATCAAAGAGCTCGTGTTGATAAAATCCGTCAAATGGAAACAAAACCGAGCCATTATAACGCCTGGATATCTTGATTGCAGTGGCGTTACAGGAAACGCTAATCCTCTAACGAGAGTTGCGGAAGATATTGTGGCTTATGATGGGATCAATGTATGTATCTTTAGATGTTTTGTTTATAGGATTGTATATATTGAATGTGTGGTATATTTATAGTGTATATGGGTTCAATGGTGCTGTACTAGTTCGTATCAGTATTTATACTTTTTCTTCTCTATTATTTTTCTGTCATAAGGGCTATGACCCTTATGTGTCTGTCCAATGTATTTATATGCTTATACTGAATAAATACATTTTTGTATTGTATTATTGACAACAAATGCATCGCAGACAAGGCATATCCTTCTATTCTGTTCAATAAGCTTATCAAATAGCTTTATCCACTTGTCACAATCTCAGAATAGAATTTATTTCAGACCTGATTGTAAACCCGGTCGCATTTTTGAGTTTCAGTCTGGTTCGACGAAAATAAAAAATTTCAGATCTTAGATCTTCAGATTTGCTTAAAAAATCGAAAATCTTTATTTGACCTTCTATTGAGATGAAACCTTATGTTTTGTATAATTTGAGGGTCCTAATTACAAATCCCTCCTGTCGCAGCTTTGAGTTTTAGTCTCGTTTCACGAAAATCAAAAATTTTGGATTTTGCACAACTTTTAGGTTCGCCTAAAAAATCGAAAATGTTCATTTGGCCTTCTCTATTGATACGAAACTTCGTATTTTGGATAGTTTGAGGGTGCTGATTACAAATCCGGTCACAGTTTTGATTTCCAGTCTCATTTGGCGAAAACTTTCAGATCTTGCAGATCTCCAGGTTTGCCTACAAATTGAGAATCTTTATTTGGCCTTCTATTGAGACGAAACCTCGTGTTTTGGATTACTTGAGGGTGCTTATTTCAAATCCTGTCGCAGTTTTGAGTTTCAGTCTCTTTCGACGGAAACCAAGAATGTCACATCTTGCAGATCTCCAGGTTTGCCTAAAAAATCGAAAATCCTTATTCGGCTTTCTATTGAGACAAAACCTCGCATTTTTGATAATTTGAGGGTCCTGATTACAAATCCGGCCACATTTTTGAGTTCTAGTCTCATTTGACGAAAATCAAAACTTTCAGATCTTGCAGATCTCCAGGTTTGCCTAAAAAATCGAAAATATTTATTTGTCCTTCTACTGAGACCAAACCTCGTGTTTTCGATAATTTGAGGGTGCTGATTACAAATCCGGCCACATTTTTGAGTTCTAGTCTCATTTGACGAAAATCAAAACTTTCAGATATTGCAGATCTCCAGGTTTGCCTAGAAAAACGAAATCTTTAATTGGCCTTCTATTGAGACGAAACCTCGTGTTTTCGATAATTTGAGGGTGCTGATTACAAATCCGGCCACATTTTTGAGTTCTAGTCTCATTTGACGAAAATCAAAACTTTCAGATCTTGCAGATCTCCAGGTTTGCCTAAAAAATCGAAAATCTTTATTTGTCCTTCTATTGGGACGAAACCTTGTGTTTTCGATAATTTGAGGGTGCTGATTACAAACCCGGCCACATTTTTGAGTTCTAGTCTCATTTGACGAAAATCAAAACTTTCAGATCTTGCAGATCTCCAGGTTTGCCTAAAAAAACGAAAATCTTTATTTGGCCTTTTATTGAGATGAAACCTCGTATTTTCGATAACTTGAGGGTGCTGATTACAAATCCGGCCACATTTTTGAGTTCTAGTCTCATTTGACGAAAATAAAAACTTTCAGATATCGCAGATCTCCAGGTTTGCCTAAAAAAAACCGAAATCTTTATCTGGCCTTTTATTGAGATGAAACCTCGTATTTTCGATAACTTGAGGGTGCTGATTACAAATCCGGCCACATTTTTGAGTTCTAGTCTCATTTGACGAAAATAAAAACTTTCAGATATCGCAGATCTCCAGGTTTGCCTAAAAAAAACCGAAATCTTTATCTGGCCTTTTATTGAGATGAAACCTCGTATTTTCGATAACTTGAGGGTGCTGATTACAAATCTGGCCACATTTTTGAGTTCTAGTCTCATTTGACGAAAATCAAAACTTTTAGATCTTGCAGATCTCCAGGTTTGCCTAAAAAATCAAAAATCTTTATTTGGCCTTCCATTGAGACGAAGCCTGGTGTTTTGGATAAGATGAGACTGCTTATTAAAAATCTAGTCGCAGTTTTGAGTTTCAGTCTCTCTCGACAAAAATAAAAAATTTCAGATCTTGCAGATGGGCAGGTTTGCCTAAAAAATCGAAAATCTTTATTTGACCTTCTATTAAGACGAAACCTCATGTTTTGGATAATTTAAGAGCGCTGGTTACAAACCATGTCGCAGTTTTGAGTTTCAGTCTCATGGACGAAAATGAACAGTCTCAGATCGTGCAGATCTTGAGGTTTGCCTAAAAAATCGAAAATTTTTACTTGGGCTTCTATTAAGACGAAACTTCGTGCTTGGGATAATATGAGTGTGGTGATTACAAATTTGGTCGCAGGTTTGAGTTTCAGTCTCGTTTGATGGAAAAAAAAATTTCAGATCTTGCAGACACAACTATTAAGTTCGTGATGAAACCCTGCCAAACCTTTCCATGTTTAAAGTATATGAGTAAATGCAGCTCAAACCATCAATGTCTGACTTCTTGTTCAAGTTATTAGGGGTGTTCTTAATATGTACCATTTCTAAAAATGTTCTTTTAAAATAGTTGGTTTCAATATCCAAGATCTCAAGGCTGTAGTGTCTGCTAGAAGAGGTTTGGGCTGTTCGCAAAAATCGCACCGAAAAGAATTATTTAATAATATAGCTTTTTATTATATATTTCTTGTTATTTATTACCTGTTATTCACTTTATGCTTCTAGATATTATCTAAACTGACAGCAAAACTGCCAACATTCAACAAAACATATTCGCGATATATGTATATCCGAAACGGTCCAGTAGCCGCGAAATATACAAGGCATTTCGCACCTCAATGAGGTTATAAGCAATCGGTGTCCCCTGTTTGTATCGCAACTAATTACGGCGTATTTACGGTGATAATAAACAAAACACAAAGCCTTACTAGCGCAATTCGCTCGGCGATTTATGAACACATAATCTGCCGAGTTTATACGTCGCCACGGAAAAATGGCGGAACATACAAGCGCGATTAATTTTCATACATTTATATTGTTTTTTTCATTGACGGCCGACTAAAAGGCAGCTCGCCGTAATTAAATTAGGTGTGTAAGGCTTTATTAATTGGATTTATGTAGTATACAATGACACTACGAGATACGTGAATGCTCGTAAAGTTTGGTATTTGCTATTTTAGTGTCATTGTTGGAAAGAAGAAAACATAATCCTGTAATTTTTATTTCTACATATTATTATACTTTTATATAGGTGATTTATCTCTTCTGATTAGCTACTTACGTATGGAGCAGAAACATGGACATTAAAAGTGGATACTATACCCATTATTCCTGTGATATTAACTTTTTCCACCAAAGTAACAACCTACATCTGCGAGGACACTCACTCAAGTTATCGTCTGAATTATGCCACCGACTTGGCAGGAAGAATTTTATCACCAATCACATAGTTTCTGAGTGGATTAGACTACCAGAGGAAGTGGTGACTGCTCTTTCAGTTAATGCTTTTAAAAATAGACTGGATGCTTTTCTGTGCAACAGAGATACTTTTTAATCAATTTTATATAGTGTAATGCAAAATTTTGTGACTACTATGTGATGGCAGTTTACCGGCTTTTGTCGCCCACTGTCTTTTCTGATAATAATAATAATATACTCGAGGCTTTTGAAATGCGGACCTTCCGTAGATTATTAAACATATCATGGACTCAACATACAGGGTGAGTTTTTAGTACCGGCTCGGTCGATAACTCCACTACTGTAGAAGATAGTGAAAAAAGTTGTATATAAAAGTTGTAGCCGCGGATATGCTCCTTGCTCAGAAAATATTTAGATTTATATAGGGTGATCCATAACTACGCGGCGATGCAAATATGCATTTTTTTAAATGAGACACCCTATATATTATTCCAAATTCAGATTCTACTAATGATTTTCTTTCTTCCAATATAGGGTATTCTTACATTATACAGAGTATTTCAAAAGTTATGACCATTTTTATATCCAAATCGCGGTCAAAAAGTTATGAATGAAAAATTATTTTTTTAAATGAACATATTAAAAATATCCTCCAGTTTTAAAATCGTCTATAAAAAAGTCTGTGACGCATATTCGTATACAGGGCGATGTAGAATGCAAAATCCAGATTTTCTCTTTTTTTTTTAAACGTAACCCTCAATATTTTATTATCCCAAAGAATTGCTTTTAATCTGCTCTTTCATCTTTGTATAGCACTTGTATCTACGTCCATCAGTTTCCGAGATATTCCGATTTTTCGGTAAATTTAAAATATAGCTTCTATTTGTGCGATGAAATTTATTTATTTTGAGAAAGACCTATCGAATTTGTTTTTATTTAACGATCAACTAAATTATAAGGTCATGGTGCTATTTAATCAAGTCAAAACCCTAAATCATCGAGATAATAAAGTCAAGTATGCTGAGGAAACAATTTTGTAGGCGTGGTGCATAATTATCAAGCAGATTTATCAGGTAGGCTTTGAAAAATTGACAGTTTTCATAACCTGCTCAATAATTCTGTACTGTGTGAAAAACCAGCTTTAAAAATTAATTTCTCCATTGAGGGTATTTAGGAGAATCTTTGAGAAATTGTCGACTTGCCTCAAGAATATATCAACTACAAACAGCAACGTCCAGAACGAAGGCAATCTAAAACTAATGCATTTAAAAGATTGAAGAATCGTTTTATTTGGACAGTGTCGTTTAATATTTCATAGCCTACCTGATGCATCTGCTTGATAATTATGCATGACGTCTATAAAATTGTTTCCTCAGCACACTTGACCTATATTATCTCGTTAATTCAGTGTTTTGATTTGATCAAGTACTATTATGGCCTTATATTTTAGTTGTTTGTTAAGCAAAAATAAAATTTGATAGTATTTTCTCAAAGTAAATTAATTTTAGTAAACAAATAGAAGGTATATTTAAAATTTGTATAAAAATCGAAATATCTCAGAAACTAATGAATGCAGCCATAATAAGTGCTATACAAAGATGAAAGAGCATATTAAAAGCAATTCTTTGGTATAATAAAATGTTGGGGGATACATTTAAAAAAAGAGAGAAAATCTAGATTTTGCATTCTACATCACACTGTACACGAATATATCTAAAAAGAAATAATTTTTCATTCATTCCTTTTTGATATACGGTACGTTCATTTGACCGCGATTTGGATATAAAAATTGTCATAACTTTTAAAATACCCTCTATAATGTTTCACATGTTTTGTAAACATGGAAAAATTGATGCTCTCTATTTCCGTCAATCGACCTATGGTGCACTGATGATCGCTAATAAGCGTGAAACAGCTGTCTGCGTACTGGTGGATTGACGGAGATATAGAGCAGCCCTCGTACATCGGCTTTAATATGCAGCGGCATATAGAATCCGCGCTTCTCTGGTGGCTCAAAGAGGACGCGCCGTGGCGTTCCACCAAGAAGTATGCTGCTGTTCTGGCAGCGACTTCCTTTGGTTGCCGTTACCTTCGGGTACTAGATGGCGCACCGGCAGAATTCTTTCTGTTTGCTCTATACAACTTATTTTAGGACACTGCACAGAAGCCGGCTAAGGTGGCTTGTGAATCTGCTATAATTCTGCTATAATTATGGTCAGAACACCTTCAATTTGTGTGTGATGGGGGGGAGGTATCCGATACTAGGATCAAGGGTGTTTGAACCAGAAGATATAAGATCATCCCCACCATTGCGTTAAGGGCTGGACTTGGAAGTTAGAGTAAAGATAGATGCAGAAGTGCCTAGTTGTAGGCCTATGCACTGGAAGTACTTGCCACAAGGAAGCCTCTCTCCCTCTTTCATTCAATGATTGATTCCCCTGCCTATTTCCATAGGAGCTACAGTTATATATTTTTGATGGCGATAAGGAAACATACTTAACACTGATGTAGATTTGATGTAAAGAATGCCGGAAATCTGGCAGTGTGTTTTGAAAAATTCCAATGATGCGATCGTATAATTGAATGAGTGTCATAAATTTTCTGTTATTATCTTTATTTTCAAGATTAAGAAAGTGCGGAATATCTTTCTACCGTAAGAGGTGATTAAGAAATATTAAACAGCTTATAGCCACTGTAAAATCGCCGATTTGTGGAGTTGTTAGAAATGATGACCTGCAAATGTGTGGGTTAGAGTACATAAAACTAACGACATAGTTTTAGTGTCCTATAAAAGTATACTTAATAATTTTATTTGTGTATGCATAGAATAATCACTGAAGCATAAACAAAGCTCTTTTTGAATTTAAGAAAAAGAACACTTCGGTTTTATGCAATTGTGAAAAAATTTGAAGATTATGAATTAATTATGCCTTTAGGTCAATTAGCACACTAGGAAAGCCTTGAAAAGAAAATTCTAATATACCGCAACTATATGTTGGGTAATGTAGAACTTCAGGACTAAGTTTAGTGGATCAAATTGAGTTCTACAAGTTGGCTGATTTACTAGCAATCACCTAAGTATGTGCGGCTTGGGCGTAATCTTTATTTGGCTTTCTATTAAGATGAAACCTCGTATATTTCGGATAATTTGGAGGTGCTGATTACAAATCCAGTCACAGTTTTGAGCCTCAGTCCCATCTGACGAAAATAAAAAATTTCAGATATCCCGGGCCTGCGGGTTAACCTAAAAAAAATTGAAAACCTTTATTTGGCTCTCTATTAAGAGGAAACCTCGTATTTCGGATAATTTGAAGATGCTGATTACAAATCCAGTCACAATTTTGAGCCTCAGTCTCGTTTGATGGAAATAAAAAATTTCCGAACTCCCTGGCCTGCGAGTTTACCTAAAAAAATTGAAAATGCTTAGTTGGCTTTCTATTAAGATAAAACCTGGCATTTCGGATAATTTGGAGGTACTGATTACAAATCCACTCACAGTTTTGAGCCTCAGTCTCGTTTGACGGAAATAAAAAAGTTTTCGAACTCCCGCCGGGCCTGCGAGTTTACCTAAAAAAATTGAAAATCTTTATTTGGCTTTCTTTTGAGATGAAACCTCGTATTTCGGATGATTTGAAGGTACTGATTACAAATCCAGTCGCAGTTTTGAGCCTAAGTCTCATTTGACGGAAATAAAACATTTCAGATCTCCCGGGCCTGCGGTTTACCTAAAAAAATTGAAAATCGTTATTTGGCTTTCTATTAAGAGGAAACCTCGTATTTCGGATAATTTGTAGATGCTGTTTACAAATCCAGGCGCAGTTTTGAGCCTTAGTCTCGTTTGAGGGAAATAAAAAATTTCAGATCTCCCGGGCCTGCGGGTTTACCTAAAAAAACTGACAAGCTTGCAGATTGAGCATGGAAGTCCAGACTGCGTAGGAAGTAGACTAAAACAATTTGAAGCATTTTTCCAATGAGCCAAGGTATCCTTTAACTAAAAACATTTCTCCAATGAGCCAAGGTTCCCTTTAACTAAAAACTATCCAAACAAAACCTACGTTCTTAATGACAAATTAATCGCTGCCAAAAAAGACCAATTACTGTAACTGCAACAATTGCTCTTGAAACGGTTAATTTTTTCCATTATACGCGCATTAGTGTAACAAATTAGATTTTTAATGCATATGGGCGTATCAGATTGGGCCCTGCCGGACTTGGAAAAACTGTTAACGTTGTTAATAAATAATAATCATGCGGTAATGAACAGATCAATGTGATACGCAAATACATGAAACGGAAACAGTAGATTGAGACAATGGATTTATTACGCCTCCTATAAAAAAATATATTGTAAACAATGCATTGTGTCCAGTGGCCGTTTCCTAATTGACCCATTCAATAATAATTAGTTGACGTTATCATTCGCAGTGGTGGCACCTCAATCTTTTTATAATACTAGAATAATCACAAAATATTAGTTTTTTGCGGAGTTTTTTGGTACTGTACCTGTGGTTTAAACTAGATGGTGTCGTCTCAATTCACCTAATCTGACCAAGCGTGTAGACTTTGCAATTTTGCTATTTTACTGATCAACAAAATTCTTTCTTTCCTCTTATAGAATATTATATTAATTTATTAAACGATTATGACAAAATATAAACGTTTCTATTGACAGTGTAAAATATTGAAAAGTTATAAAGCCTTTACGGAAACTATGATCGAGTTAACCCGATCACAAGGATCACTGATCTCGACGTTCGGAAAGCGATCTAGGATAAAGAGTCAGTTCACTCGCAAGTGATCGCGATCGAATGATTCAAATCACTGATTTCGTAAAGGCCTATATACAGAACAATGATCAATAAAAGTGGCGTTGTAAGTTATTTTCTGGTGACCATAGTAAACAAACATGTTTAGTATCATCTTCCAGAGATTTCGGCGCTTTAAGTAGTGGGTATGTATTTAAGTCAGATTGTCTTGTACTTTGAATGAAAATACTTCCAACTAAGCGATACCAACCTCACCCCGATAGATGATATCTATATAAAACCATAGTAAGGGCGTATTAAATAAGCAAAATAGTGGTGGTAGTGGTTGGCGGTCCAAAATTTAGAATGTGCGTTTTTGCTGTTACAACTATTGAACTTTTGTTGAATAGGCGAGCTTGATACCGCCGAGTTAAAAATAAGTACCTTTAAATTAATCTTATTATTGTTAATTAAAGAGTAGCAATTTCATTCGTTCATCCGAAACCAATCACAGACGACGTCGTTTCGCTTTTATTAAAGCTCGTCAGTGTGATTTAGGTCTCAGAGGAGTAAATGAAATTGCCTGTTAGTGCCTAGCTGGCAAAGCTCGTACTAGTAGTAGCAACATATATGTATACAGGGTGTCCCAAAAAATAGTGTCAAGCGGAAGCCCAGAGATAGAGCACACCTAGAAGTATCTGAATCGTCCCCATATATGCTATGCAATTTTTTGTAGTTTCCGAGTTATGAATTTTTTTCTGAATTTTAGAGAATTCTCTACCTCGACAACTTAAAACTGTTCCAAAAGATAAATTAAAAGACTTTTCCAAATTCTCTTTTTTGCTGATTAATCTTTAAGAGTGTACTGTTCATTACATAAAGCAATCGGCTTAGTATATCTGATGAAAGTCATGAAAATGATAGTGTAAAGTGAAAAATTTACGTTCTGTTAATTATGACTTAGATTTTCGACTCGCAATTAAAAATCTAAAGAGGTGATTCCCTTATTTCTATGCAGGTCTAAAAACTTCTTCAGACTCTCAGCTATCACAATCATTGAAAAAAACTAGTACTTAATAGGGCTACTTTCGCTCCAATTGACCTTCAAAGACAAGAGGCGAAGATTTCTTGAAATCAGCGATGGGATTTTAAATGAAACAATAACTAAGTTTAGGGCGCTAATAGCCGAATGATTGCCATTGCCGCAATAAAACACATTCAATGCGAACAGAATATCGATAGATGACCACCTGTGTCACTTTGCTAAGATTTTTTTTTACATGTCCGACTTCTTTTTTGTAAGTGGGAAATTGTAAAATGAAACGAAATTATCAAATTTCTTCACTAAGTTTATTAAGTTTCACAAGAAATTTTCAAAATATCTACCTTCTTGTTCGATGCATAATCTACATCATCTGAAAAAATTGTTTTTTAAATTAACAAAAGCTGTTTGATTGTTTTTTATTGTTTCTTCAGCCTGTGTTAATTTGTTGCGTAATTCGCTGATGTTTCGACACTCTTTAGCATAAATTAGTTTTTTGTAGTAGTCCCAAACAAAAAACTCTATCGGATTTAAGTCAGGTGACCGTGACGGTTATTCAGTAGGTCCACCACGACCTATCCATTTGTTGCATAGTCTCTTGCAGAAAACAGCATCGTTAAATTCAGTTGTCGTGCACTCAAGGTCCATAGGATAGCCAAGTAGTCAGACAACAGAAACAACACCAATCCAAACAAAAGCGTATCGTTTTAAAGCCGCAAAGACAGACAGACGACTGAAGAAAGACAACGAAAACAACTTATGCAATGACACATTTTGAAAAGACGTCACAACAATATCATAGCTATCTTTTTCTTACATCGCCATCGTTTACTGCGAAAGCGTTAGCCCTTTTTGTTGGCGCTCAGGTAAAAACCGGTTTTGAAGGACGCCCTCCTTGTGGTTTTTTAGCAAGAAATAGTATCTTTTTTAATAAATGTCTAATTTATGCAACGTTTTTAACGTTTATTATTGCGGTGCTGACAATCAATCTGCTATTAACGCGTTAACATAAGTTATTGATGAATTGAAAAACACATCGCTAATTTCAAGAAATCATCGCCCCTTGTCTTTTAAGGTCAATTGGAGCGAAAGTAGCCCCATTGGGTACTAGTTTTTTTCAATGACTGTGATAGCTCAGAGTCCGAAGAAGTTTTTAGACCTGCTTATAAATTATGAAATCACCTCTTTGGATTTTTAATTGCGAGGCGAAGATTTAAGTCATAATTATCAGATCGTAAATTTTTCACTTTACACTAAAATTTTTATAACTTTCATCAAAGTTACGAAGCTGATTATTCTATGTATGAACAGTAAACTCTTGGAGATTAATTACCAAAAAAGATAATTTGGAAAAGTCTTTTGATTTCTCTTTTGAAACAGTTTTAAGTTGTCGAGGTAGAGGATTCTCTGAAATTCAGAAAAAAACTCATAACTCGGAAACTACAAAAAATTGCATAACATATATGGGGGTGATTCAGATACCTCTAGGTGTGCTCTATCTCTGGACTTCCGCTTGACACTCTTTTTTGGGACACCCTGTATATTGGGAAGCAGTACTTTGAAAAAGTATTGGTTCGCCATCTATCTACCATCTTATTATTGTTATTATATTATTATTATGAAAGTCACCTTTATACTTGAAGGCATTTGCGTATTTACCAGATTCGACTGCCCCAATTTTGATTCAATTATGTTTTCTGAGAGTTCTTTATACCGCTCATCGAACTAACGTTTCAATACTGGATAAACTCGGTAATCCAAAGAGACTATCCTCCATTGTGTCGACGAGAATGCTTACATTCTTCGGACATATTTACAGAAGCGATAATATGGAGAATCTTGTAGTTCAGGGTCACGCCCCGAGTGGGTGACGCCGTGGCCGTTCCCCTATAGGCTAGGTGGATACGACGAAACAGTTGCTGGATATGAGTATCAAGAGGGCCACTGAACTGACAGTAAATCGCGAACGATGTTCTCAAAACAATCGATAATATTCGTGCCGGCAATACTCTAGCTCCGACTTAATGCATTTTACGAGCTCACAACATGTCTGTTAAGACATTGTGACTATGATGATGATGATGTTTTCTGACAGGTCGTCTGCCACTGAAAGAAGATGGTGTCCCTTTAACTTGTCAATTTTAGAAGAACGTTTCATGAATAGATAGCGCTAAGAAGACCTATGATGTCTGTGGCTTGAAATTCATGTGTCATTTGTAATCTCTGATTTAATTTGTTGTGATCTAGCCGGAAGCGGGGGTCACAAGAAATCATAAAATTCATGTGACCTAATTCACGGATGTCCCCAAATTCCTACGCTACTGTAAAACTGCCATCTAACAGTTATTTATAGTAGCAGGAAAAATCCTGTACTGCTGCTGTTGCTAGTTTCAAGTGGGCGACCAAACCACAAGCTCCGAAACCTTCTGTTATAAATCTCTGTAGGTATATCAACACTGTATCTAAACATGAGACCTCCAATCAGGTACAATATGTTTTATCTACTTGAATGTCGCAATGGTAAAGTAACGATATCCGGTATGGCACACTTTACGCATTCGGTACTATGGTAGAGTCAATGTAGAATTCGTCTTGCAAGTACACACAGAAAAATCTGTCGTTCTGTCAAAGGCTTACGCTTGGATTCAATGGGACATTACACTCAGCATTCCTCAAACACAGTGATGTTTTATCCAATGGGAAGTGTATAGTTGGTAACGAATTACATCGTATTGTCGATTCAACAGGATGTCATTGGATTCCAATGAATAATTCAAGTAACCAAATAACTTTGATTGATTCTAAACTACTTTCTTTTCCCTGGACCAACAGATTTTATTGCGAAGCCAGCTGATTGATTCGTTTGGATGTTTAATTGAGTGATTTTGTAAGAAGTTATAAGGAGCATGATATAAGAATTAGGCATAAGCCTGCACCAGTTGTGGCATTATTATCTGAAATATAACTGTCTGACTAATCTAAATACCTACATTCAAATGTGGGTGTTAGCTCTTCTAAGTCCCAATTTCTCAGTAGGTCCTCCATTTAATATATAACTGGACACATTTAAATCACACAATTGCTGATGCAATACGTAAAACCACGAGATGACACAACACGGCTAGCACCGAAACAACACAACGGAACAACCTCATCCATGTTGGCGGGTTCGCGGCGATAGTAACACTGAGATGATCCCCCTGTTCTTTATTTTTAGGTTCATTCGATCGGGACATCAGTCCCGCCGAATACTGATTATAGTTCAGCGAACGACAAGGGCCATTGAAACAAAATTAATTTTTATCAGATGAATTATCTTGAAGTTCTGTTGCAGTAATAATTTTTGTACATTGAATAGATTGTATGCTTTGCTTAAATGAAACATAGGGTAAATTTCGAAAGCAAATGTATGTTTTGATTGCATTATATGTCAATACTGGTATTAGAAGGATTATACATATCGTTAGAACGAATATAAAATTATTTTGAATTTACTGGCGTACCTGTGATTACTTTGAATATAAGGATTGAATTCTTTCAATGACATGGATTTGAAACAACTGTAAATATATATTTAAAGCAATGGAAAAACATGCAAATACAACAATTAATTGGAAACGCAACAGTATGTTTTTGTGTGTATTCAGATATCTTTGTCATATTCATAGACGTAGTTAAGTCCCTGAATCTGGGGGGGGGCTTAAGTCCCTGGATCTGGGGACTGCCCAAGATACAATAAACTTAACAAAACGAATTATTTTTGGATTTTTGGGGGGCTAATTTCGTTCTTGGGGGGGCTTAGCCCCCCAATTCCCCACCAAACTACGCCTATGGTCATATTATATCTATCTCTTAGGCTACAGAAGAAGGCTGTTCATGTTATTGTAGGTGTCGGCTATAGGGACCATTGTTAAGTTTCGGTTATATGTTACGGAAAAAAGTCACTCCTTTTGGCGAGTAGAAAGAAAAGTTCCACCTTAGCAAACGCCCTGTACAATCACTTGCAACTTGAGGAGATTAAAAATAAGAAGAATCTTAACCAGAATTCGAATTAGTATTGTTCCTCTAACACCCAATCTGCAGAATTAATAATAGCACCTAGGGATCAGTTAGAGAAGTCTTCTAAGAACCCATCACAATCAAATCTCTATACCAGCTCCTCTAGAAACTGAAAGAAACGCGGCTTCCTAGTGATGAGAAGTTTATGCGGGTTTGGGACCACGAGTGTGCTCCAATCCCTAGTGAGACTTGGCAGAGTTCATTTAAAAAGTGGTTTCAGAGAGAAATCACTTTGAAACACGAAACAAATAAAACTGTGTTGCTTTTGTAGTACCCTCTATATTCTCCAGTCAGTTATTAAGGCAAGAAAACGAGACGAAATTTTAATCTTGTGCAAATGGTAATTTGCATGAAGCTTCTGTCTCAAACTATGACGAACAAGCTAATTTGTTTCAAAAATAACATGTGAAAAGCCGCAATGCTTCTCTAATTTCACTATGCTGTAAGAGGTATAGCAAATAGTGAATGCATTACGATCCTTTTAATCGCATATTTAAATTCAAGAGTCATTTTGGTATGTTTACTGGTAGTGATCGAGCACTATCAATATATACGCATCAGATTCCAGACTTTCAGAAACGTCAATAACAGTTATTATTGTCTTATCATTAACAATATTTCACCGTACGCTCACGCGTCGTCTCTAATTGGAACCTTTATTTGTACGATTCCGGGTTTCTAACGAGCACTGACAAAAATTCCAATAAGGTATATTTTTACGTAAATAACGTATAAATAAGGTGCTGGTACGTTGAGAAAATCAAATTTATCGGTATTTTAGTTAAATAACCTAAAATAATAACGTAAAATAAATAAAGTATTGGTATGTTGAGAATGATGCAAATGAGGGAAAAATTCACTATACCCAAATAATTTAAGGATATAAAATTAGTCTTTACAAATTATATTAGCTTTCCTACATAAAAATCCGTGAAATTGTGCTGAGACAGAAAATGAATCAATCTAGTGAGCGCAGTTCTGGAACTGTTTTTGTTAGGTATTTAAGTTTTCTGATACAAAATCCTTCAATTTTGGAGCAAATGCTTGAAACTGCTTTCATATTTCAGAGGTTAAAGACATGGCCCCCGGTACAGTCCCTGGCAGCGGTGGTGTAGTTTAGGTCGTGAAGGAAGTTTTTGGTTTTACCGGTTCAAAGCTCAGCCACAAAGTTTACTCTACAAGAATATAGAACAGAAGCTGTTCCTCTTTGGTTTGTTGAAATTTGAAATTTATGTCAGGAATTTCTTGAACATAATGACCAAGAAACAGCTTTTGGATTGCTGCATAGCTTTGATGCTGAAGAAAATCAAAAATTTTCAGACAGTCAAATCTAGTGGATCTATCGTGTATGACTTGAAGGCGCTAATTACAAATCCGGCCGTTGTTTTGAGTTTCAAGCTCAGATAACGAACATCAAAGATTTTCAGACCCTCAGATCTTCAAGTTCACCCTAAATATCTAAAATCGTTATCTGGCTTCCTATCTGAACAAAAATTTGTCTCATGTGTAATTTGAAGGTGCTAATTACAAATCCGGCCATTGTTTTGAGTTTTAGCCTCAGGTGACGAACATCAAAAATTTTCAGTACCTCAGATCTTCAGGTTCACCCTAAAAATCTAAAATCATTATCTGGCTTCCTGTCAGGATGAAAACTCGTGTCATGTATAGTTTGAGGGTGACTATCACAAATCCTGTTGTTGTTTTCAGTTTCAGCCTCAGGTGATGAACATGAAAAATTTTCTTGACCTCAGATCCTTAAGTTTACCCTAAAAATCTCAAATCGTTATCTGGCTTCCTATCTGCACAAAAGCTCGTGTCACGTATAACTTGAGGGTGCTAATTACAAATCCGGTCATTATTTTCAGTTTGAGCCTCAGGTAACGAACATCAAAAATTTTCAGGACCTCAGATCTTCAAGTTCACCCTAAAAATCTAAAATCGGTATCTGGCTTCCTATCTGCACAAAAACTCATGTAATGTATAATTTGAGGATTCTAATTACAAATCCGGCAATCGTTCTCAGTTTCAACCTTAGGTAAAGAACATCAAACATTTTCAGACCCTCAGATCCCCAAGTTTACCCTAAAAATCTCAAATCGGTATCTGGCTTCCTATCTGCACAAAAACTTGTGTCATGTATAGCTTGAGGGGAATTTTTTTCCTTTAGAACAACACCTTTTCGATCCAAGTCCGAATTATTTGACATTTTCTTCTTTTTTATGAATATGGTTGCATTATACAAGCTGTTACGTCATTATGTATCATTGGCTGTGATAACAAGGGCACTTTTCTCACTTAAATTAAAGTATAAAGATTCATATAAACATATGTCCTAAGGAGTCATTTTCAAGACACAGGGTGTCAAAGTTTAGAAAAAATATTTTTTGCAGTTACAGTCTATCACTGAGTAGAATCCTGTATAAGGTGTATGCACATCAGTATATTTTTCAAATATGTAATTTCAAATGCTTTTTCTGCTTGATTCATTCGTATCTCTATCAACAATTTATAAATCTAAGCACGTAAAGCTAAACTGTGACTATTAGGCGGGCATACATTATTTATCAGTAAAATAGAAAAGTGGTTTGTTTTATTTATGACCCAGGATATAATTTGAAGCGGAATTTTGTTCAAACCCAGATATTTCCAATGAAAACGCAGCAGGAGCAGGTATTAACAAAATAAATTGGTTATTGCTTGACGTTAATTTGTTATCACGTTCATGAATCCCAAAAATGCCAGCCGGTATTGAGATTCCATTTAGAGAAATCAATTTGTATTGGTGAAAACGTCTATATTACCCAAATGAATAACAGATAAATCGTATAATTTCAGTGAATTTCTAGCGTGAATTTGATACATTTACTTGCATGGTTCCAACTGAGATTGGTATAGCGCTCAGAGTAACAACTGAACATAGAGGTAGTAAACAAACCACTTCAGCATGGCGTGCTCAAAGCCATCATCTTTGACACTTCAGCCTCCAAAAATTGATCAGCTGTGACCTTGCAGTGACAGTTCAAATTGTAAACAATGCTGTGTAACGCCAACTAACCTGAAAATTCTTCCAATGCAACCCATTTTACGAACACTGCTTTTTTTGTGTTTCCATCTCGAAATACTGTTAAACCACACTCGAATATAGCACAGCAAGTCCGCAAAGCTTCACCATAGTTACCAACAAATAGCAAATTCGATTTTACTGACCAAGCATAAAAGACGCACAAACAGAACAAACGTTTGACAGTCGAGGTTCTACCGTAAATAAGTCGCATGAAAATTATATGGGTGTTGCCAGCTCCTCAAAATTTATGTAAGCCCTCAGAACTTGCGTTTATGATGAAGAAATATGCAGTAATGCAGTAGAGGTCAACATATCTATTGATTTTGCTGTAATCATTCCTGAACCATCAAAATACCGTCTTTTTTAACGTAGAATGTAAATATTTCTGGATATACAATTAGGACGATAGTAAATAATTATGATTGCCGTATGTGGTGGTTAATATGACAACGTAAAAAAAGATGTCGGCCTATTAGAATTAGAATAGAATAGAATAGAATTTATTCGTCACAACAGTATAAAAAAGTACAAGTGATACGTCAATCATGCGAACAAAAAATAAAAACAATACATAATTTAAAAATCAATACATATAAAACTAGTACATTTAAGTGCTCACATAGCAATCGCAGGTACAACAGGCTGATCACAGACAAACGGGGTATCTCTAAATTCCTCCAAATTATAGAAACAATGATCTAAAACAAATTTTTTCACAGTCATTTCAAAGCGGTTTTTGTCAAGGCTCTTAACAGCAACAGGTAGAGAATTATATAAATCCACTCGCAACGAATTTTTCACTGACTTAGTAAGTTTATACCCAGGCTGTCTGAGTACATTCATAGATCTAGTATTGTGATTATGAATCTCAGCATCAGTTGTGAAAAGGTGCAAACTGTTATGCACCTCAATGAGTGTAGAATAGATAAAAATGCTAGGCAGAGGCATGATCCGCAAACGTTTGAATAGTGGCTGACAATTGACTCTAAACCCTTCACCCATTATCAAGCGGAATGCTTTTTTCTGTAAAACAAAAATTTTGTGCGCATTGGACAAGTTGCCCCATAAAATAGTTCCATACATCAAATGAGAGTGAAATAACGCAAAATAGGTAGAACGCAATGTATCTAAATCAGGCAACTTTTTTAAGCTTCGAAGGATAAACAAATATTTTGATAGTGTGCTACACAGTTCGTCCACATGATTTTTCCAATTGAGCCTGTCATCAAGATGAAAGCCTAGTAGCTTTGTTGAACTACCATTTGCTACGTTGTTGTTTGTAGAAAAAATAATATTTGTTGTTTTATTTTTATTTATCGCTAAAGAATTAGCCGTGAACCAATTTGTTGCTCGATCTAGTGCTTATTAACATGAAAGATTGAGAAAATTGATATCACTGCAGCTCGTTAGTATTGAAATATCATCTGCATTTGCCACACAATCGGTAGGTGATAAATAATTCAATAAGTCGTTGACGTAAATAATGAACAATAGGGGACCCAGGACTGAACCTTGAGGTACCCCATGTCTAACTGGAATAATCTGAGATGTATGACAATCAGCTCTAACACAGAGTGATCTTTCTACCAAATATGACTTAAACAAATCAAGACTCAAGCTCCTTATACCATGGTATTCAAGTTTGCGCGCTAAAATTTCAAAAGACACACAATCAAACTCTTTAGATCACATAGAGTCAAGGCTACGTGCTCTCCTTTTTCTAAACTATGTACTATGGTATCCACTACCTTTTTTTAGCGCTAGTGCCGTAGAACATTTAGAACGAAATCCAAATTGACAAGAATGAAAGAAATTGCTATTTTCTAAGTAGGAGTATAAACGCTTCTTAAGTATTACTTCAAAAATTTTAGAAAAAATTGGTGTTATAGTGATGGGTCTATAATTGTCCAAATGGTCTGGGTCACCTTTTTTACATAAAGGTATGACGACTTCTACTTTGAATGAACGAGGAAAATGTCCCTCTGTTATACAAAGATTATATAATATAACTAGTTTGTCAACTAATATTTCAGTAGTCTCTTTAACAAGTTTAGAATTTATACCATAGAAGTCAGGGCATGGAGAATCTTTTAAGCATTTGACCGCTTCTAAAACTCCCTTTTTTTGTTACAGGAGTTAAAAAAAATGAACTACACGGAGTGGGCATATTTCTGAGTGTTGAGTATATAACTATGGGTACATTACCGGATCTTGATGTGTCTATACTATTCTATCAGCAATAGCGGCAAAAAAACATAGCAAATTCGTCCGCTTTTATATTGCAATAAGAATTTGATGAGGTTTTTTTGTTGCGCTCAAAATTAACAATTTTCCAGGCAGCACGTGCACGTTATTACTTGATGAGTTTATGTAATTATTGTAAGCACTCCTTTTTTCATCCTGAGCAGCTTGCCTATAGATACCTTTATAAATATTATATGCATTGAAATCTCTCGTAACTTTGCTGACAGTCTTAATGGACTTGTTGTTTACGACCTCTATGTTCAGTTGTTACTCTGATGAATAAATCCACATGTATGGAGGGGCACCCGAGAAGTTTCAGTTTAAGTTTTCAAATTATTATCAACTGCACTAAAGAGCAGTGACCACGTATCGTTACTACCGTATTTTATGCAATGTAAAACCGCTTTATTACAGATTTATTTAACTAATTCTTTTTATGCACAGGTTATATCGCTGTCGAACGGTACAATCCATTTCTATGAACCTGCCACGGTGCTTCGGAATTCTAAATGAGCGAAAAGATTTATGGCATTCGTGTGATTTCCAAAATTATCCAAAGGTGACTCAGGCTATTACTTCCATAAGCGATAGGCATAATAAAACGATTAAATCGGATGAAAAAAATCATACATATTCAATCGCCGATTAATGTATACTGGCGTCTTTTTTTAGGACTGCATTTTGATATTATATTCCTCCCACGCAGAAAGATGACAGCATCTAACCGCCAAAAGTTGCCTTAGAAAAAAATACTTACATCCATATAATAGCAGTATTGAGGAAATATGACTTAATTAGGGTTAATAATAAACCCAGAAAAAAAAAGAGTCAACCAGGTCGCCTCAGTACTTGCCGTGAATATTTTTACATAGTTATTTCAAATTACCCAAATATCGACTTTACTTTCTTTTGAACACAACCTCTCCTACCTCCCACCTAACATTTTCCAGAACATTTTGGTGGCGCAAAACACACAGTGAGTTGGCGACTTGTGGCTATTTCCAACTTCCATTTCATTGGTTTTTCCCTCAAAAATAAGGGTTAGTCGCATGACTCTTCAAGGAGAGAAAGCAGGCAAGTAAAACTAGCAGACCTGCGTTATCGTTTTTGGAAATTATTTCACTATTCATTATTACCGTGCATGCTAAAAATACGGATAGCCGCAGAATTGGTTATTACAGGTTGTTCATGAACGCCCCAATGTTTCAAACTAAATATTATTTGAAAAGCTGAAGTTGATTTGCAATTAGCAAGTAACCCTAAAGCTCAATTCAGATGCACACGACATCCGACGATACGACGATACGAAACCGTTCCTATTGGATGAAATATTTTGACTTATATATTTCAACCAATAGGAACAGTTTCGTACCGTCGTATCGTTGGATGTCGTGTGCATCTGAATTAAGCTTTAGAAGTTTTAAAATATATTGATTTCACTGGGAAGTTGTTTCAATCAAATAGAAAGGAAGTTATTACTTAAGTCCTTTTTATTGAAGTAAAAAAAAGAAATACGCAGTAATGTTTATGTATTTTCAACTGTACACTCATTGGCACCAAACACTTTCGTGGCTAGGTACCCATGCTAGGTACCCAACTGAGTTATACCGAGTTGCATAAAGCTAGCAAGCTGAGAGTGGTGAAACTTGAAACAGTCCCATGCCAGTTTTGATGTAGTCTCCCCGGAGTCCAAGACCATTTAACCTGCCTAGGAGTCCGAGTTCTACAATAAATACATATGACCAGGACCACAGGCTAATCATAGCATAATAAAATTTCAGTTTGACATATTTTGCAGTTCCGTAGGCCAGAGGTCACTGTCGCACACAGAGTATGTCATGCTGGGCGTGTCAATTTTGACAATAGGGTACTTGCAGAAAAAAATATTATGTCATTTACGCGTTCCTTAGATCCTAGTAAACATGACAAAATCACTTGTTTAGTTTTTTGGAATCGGCTGTGAGAGATATTCCAAAAATTATTTCAAATGCCGGAAAATCCCACGCAAACAACCTCTGACGTCAGTGATATCCTATAGTGATGGGATGTAAAGTATTGATATTCGATATCGATAGCCAGTGCTAACCTAACATTTTGACATTGATCATTATAACCAGAAAACACAGTCACACACAAAAGTCAAAAGAATAAAAGATAGGCTAGATTACTAATTCACTTTGTAGGGATGGGCTTGAATTAGATTCTATCTTTGGATTCATTCATAATGGGATGCGCCGAAATAAAATGATGGTTTCGATTAGTTGCGAATCTCTGTCACAAACAGGATGAACTGTGATACTTATCAGATAATAATGTATTGCAACGAAAATGCTAGTGGGTTAATTGCCTGTTTTGCAAATATGTTTAAGTATCAATAAACTGAGCCGCATTGTTATAGAATTCAGATCATCTCTAGTCGAATACGCAGTTGAATCTCACTGACCTGCGCTGTAGCAGTGTCGATTGTCGATATCGATAAGATATCTGGGACGTCAGCCCTTGTTTTAAGTCACGTGGAAAAATTTGAATATATCCTTATTTTATTTTGCAAATATCTTTTTTTGGCCGTCGGTAAAATCATGTTTTTTGTTTCCTACTGCTTCTTGATATGGTTTTCTTTACGCTATGTATACTCCCGAGGCGATTTCACGACCTCTGCAAGTACCCATTTTGCACTCACTACGCCATTTCTGGCGATTTTCATTCATTCGTGTCAAAGATTTGCAATTTCTGGCAATTCTTAGGCCAAAAGCTAGCTACAATCACACGCATGTGCGATTCTCGCCTTGGATAAGACGTCAATGCGCTCCACAAAAACTGCTTTTTTACTGCACCTGGCTCTTAATGTATAAGGGGTTAGGTATCTTTTTAACTGATGGTTTTGTCCGTATATGTACCTTCTCTCTTAACTGCATTGGAGACTTTGCCAATCGTGTAAAATTATTTTATTTTATTTATTTATTCATTTATCAGCATATTGGGTTGTAACAGAAGAAAAATTCCAAAAAAAAAACATCCGCTGTTTACCAGTGAGTAAGAATATGGTCTGAGTTTGGCTACACCAAAATATAAACAATGAAAATACAAAACTAACAAACTACATCTCCAAAAAAGTGGAGTCAAGTCGATTGACTCAGTACTTCCCACACATAATGATTTCATTTTATTGTTTTCCCATTACATGAAGCTATCTAGTCTGAAATCCCCTTACAACCAAATCATCGTTCACCCTCCCGCAAAAAAACGTATTGTACAACACAAAACTTTCGTAAATAGTTTCTTTCCTCTCCCTCCTGAGAAATTAGAACGCCACAGTTTTCATTCTGCATGCTTCAACTGAATGATGCAAAACGATCAGGAGTCTCTAAACCGTCTAAAGGCGAAGTATGACCTGTTTTCCAATTTTTAGTTTTTTAATTATTGTTGCGCCGCCACTGACGCGATTTTTCAGACACTGGCGCGTTTTCCACTCTCGCCGCGATAGTCAATTCTTTGTCGAAATTTCATTAAAATCAATTTAATAATTTTTGCTTTACGCAATATACGTAGAACGAAATTAAGCAATACTCGTATATGTACACATCGTCACAAAACTGTAAGTCCCTTGGTTTCTGTGATAGGCAAGGAAATGTTCGGATGGGCCTAAAAAAGGGTATTATGTCACTAGGTTTTTCATTCACAGGTCAATGGACAGCCCATTATAAATACAACAAATTTTTCAGTTTTCCAACCCCCCACCCCCAACCACCCCAAATTCACCCCTACCTAAAAAAAGTAGAAAATGATCAGGATCCCTAAAACACCTAAAAACGGAGGTTGAACAATATTTAATTTTTTTTGTTTTTTGCTAATTACTCCTCCGCCCCTGCACCAATTTTCAAAATTATAAGAACATTACCTACTATGACCCCACAGCATATCGCTGCCCAAATTTCATCACAATCCATGCAGCGGTTACTGAGATTACGAGGCTAGAAAAACGCGCACAGACCGACAGACAGACAGACAGACCGACGGAAATGAGTAACGTGGGTTTTCGTCATGTAGACATCATAAAACCTCCAAAAAGCGTGTTATCTCAAAATCGAAAATTTTCGCGATCACAATACTCCCCTCACCTATCGGTGTGGAAAGTAAAACTAAACTAACTAAATCAGAAAATGAGATACAATTTATGTCAGTTTCCATACTTTACCACCTACATAAGTTGAACTGTAAGAGTCCTTTTGACCTTATTAAAATCAGTATCTTAAGCCAATACCTCATACAAGGCTTTCGCGGGCTTTCGAGGTGGCCATATTTGTTAGTACAAATAAAATAAATAAATAAAAAATAAATAAAAATAAAATACGTCTATGCTCGTGGCTGCATCCGTGAAAGTCTCTTGTGCCCTGGACTACTGGACAATTAATAACAAGATTAGTTCTGCAAAAAGGAATTCTAAAAAGAATATAGAGTGTCGATAGTTTCTATCAGGCACGTTAATGTTCATTTAGGATAGTAACTAGGGACAGCCATAATTATTGAATACTTTGTATATGAAGCATTTTGGTGAAATAATAATATTTTCGTGATCTCTGTCTGATTTTCATGTTCCTGTATGTAAGCCCGCTCTGCGTATCCCCATAGGCGTAGTTAAGTCCCTAAATCTGGGGGGGCTTAAGTCCCTGGATCTGGCGGGCTCAAGTTTCCGCCCTAACTACAAAGATTTAACAGAACGAACTATTTTAGGATTTTTGGGGGGCTAATTTCATTCTTGGGGGGGCTAAGCCCCCACCTAACTACGCCTATGCGTATCCCTGTTGTTCTGTGACGAAGATCAAACAAAAGCGACCGCCATTTCCTCTGTTATTGCGATAACAATGCCATCCCATCGAATAATTACCAGGCAAGCGCAATCGCTTAAAACACAGCCGAGCGCTTTTTTATTGGAGGAGCGGAACAGCTCAGATTAGCACATAATGTAAATAATTTATCAGACAGCCAATGAATATCGAGCACAATTATCGCTTAGCAACGGTGTCGCCACCCAACAGTCATCATAAATCGGGAAATAGCGTAAACAGATTTATCTGCTTACAGTGGCGTCACTCAGGATGATATAAAACTGAGTACAAGAGCAGTACTGAAGCAGATTAGCAAAGACAAGGTTGCATCTATTCATAAACTTTTCATTTTCTGTCTGACTAGCAAATACTGACAGCATAAAAAACTCCCTTTACTTATAGAAAGCTATAAGTACTTATTACCAATCAGAAATCAAATATATTCCAACGTATTACACCCCTATTTTACCACAGAATACAAGAACTACAACTTCAAACTAGGAGCAGAATATACGAGCTTTCATCAAGCTGACCCTACAACGTACATCAAATTTAAACAGCAGATAGAAGAAAAATAGGATCAATGTGAACACATAATACACAGATGGTTTAAAAACGACAAACGGTGTAGGATGCGCTTTCTACCATGAAAATAAAAATATCAAGAATTATACAAACTTCCTCCAGATTGTTCAATATATACAGCTGAGTTGACAGCCATTCAAAAAGCACTAGAATATTATCTTAGTAATACTGAGCTTAGAGATGTTATAATCTTCAGCGACAGCAAGAGTGCAGCTATGAGATTAGAGCATTTAAGCATTTCACCGACTTTCAACCATATCATCTCAAACATAATAAAATTGATTTACAGACACAACAATTTGGATAAAAATGTAAAAATTGTATGGATTAAAGGACATACAGGTGTACCTCAAAACGACAAAGTCGACATACTAGCAAAGATGGCGACTACAGATGGAATATTGATGAGGAATTTCAAAATTCCCTACAGTGACTTGAACAGTAAATTAAACGAGAACCTGAAAGAAAAGTGGAGTGAAAACTACCATAGAAATCCATCCGGAACCGTATACAAACAGATCCAGCAGGACATAAGAACAGAACCCTGGTTTAAGAGAGAAACGAATAGACCACTTGTGAGAACACTTTGCAGATTGAGGTGTGGTCATTGCTTAAGCCCTCAACACAAAACTAGAATAGGGCTAGACGATGACCCTCACTGCAGATGTGGAGAGATTGGTACTGTTCAACACTGTATATTAGAATGCCAATTGATCAGTAATGAGGTAACAGATCTGTATCACAGATTGTGAAACTATATTCCGTTACCTGCTAATATGATCTCTATACTAGCTAGTGAAAACAACAGTGCATACTATTATATAACTTTTGCACACAAAAACTAAAAATAACACTGTAATTTTCAACTTTAACTGATATAAAACAATGTTCGTATTATTAAGAAAAAATAGATGTCCATCCAAAATAGAACTGGCCAGTTGATCTCAGATCAGAGCCAATAACATAAGTAAAAAAAAACTAGCTGTAATTATTTCTTTATTAGTTCGCACAACATGCCATGAAGGCCTAGGGCAGAAATGATCTTATACCGCTAAAATTTATATAACTTAAAATTGTCTTTGGATACTATTTCTGAGTATATCCTGTTCCACACCACCTATTTCTGTCTGCCGTCTTTTCTTTCCAGTGTTTAATATAAATTTTATCTAAATCATCTTCTGCCTTCTTCAGCCATCTCTCCCTTGGTCTACCCTTCCTTTTTTTCCCATTGGTCTCCGGTTGAGAACTAGTTTTGTCATTCTCGTCCCATTCAGCCTCTCCACATGTCCCAGCCACCTTATTCTCTGCGCTTTGATGACTGCTATAATATTGGGGTTATCATACATGTCTTGCAGTTCCTGGTTTGTTCTTCTCCTCCATTCCTCGTTTGTCCTTACGCCTCCATAAATAGCTCTCAACATTTTTCTTTCATATCTTATAATTTTTTCTTCCTCCTCTTTGTTCATAGTCCACATTTCACAAGCATATGTCGCTGTTAATGGTCTTATAACAGTTGTATAAATTCTCTCTTTGGTCTTTCTGGATACATATTTGGATTTCACAAGAATTTTCAGGGCTCCATACTTCTGGTTTCCTCTGATGATCCTTGCCTATATTTCTTGTTTCTCCTGCCCCTTTTGCTTTAAGATTACCCCTAGGTACATAAATTCCGTAGTCCTTTCAAAAGTTAGGTTCGCTTGATCATCGAAAGTTTTTTCCATTTGTCCCATGACCATATATTTTGTCTCAATTTTTGTAATTAAAACCCCAGAAATGAATATCTCTGCCCAGCAAAATTTGAACCAGAGACCTAGTAGTAGTAGTAGTAGTAGTAGTAGCTTTATTTTCACGAAAGTACAATGTACAGGTGAATCGTTAAAAACAACATAGAGTCTATACATTAAAATGTGTACCCTTAAAATGTTCACAGTATAAAAGCAATGTTTCAGAAGAAGCTTCTTTGTGGCAATCTTGAAGCGACAGTAATCAAGATTTCTTGGGGGAATACAGTTATACAAGTCAATTTTCAATGAGTTTTTTACTGACTTATTCAGTTTATAAAAGGGCATTCTGACGGCATTAGAGTTCCTTGTGTTATAATCATGGAAGTCAGGTCCAACAGCAAGCTGATCTAGCTGCTTATGTACCTCCAATATAGACGCGTGAATAAAGATGCAAGGAAGTGGCATTATTTTGAGATTAATAAAATGCTGCTGGCAGTGTTCCCTCCAGCTTAATCCCAGAAGGACTCGCACAGCTCTTTTCTGCAATACAGATATTTTTTGGGCATGGCTAGAGTTGCCCCACAGCACCACACCATAAGTTAAATGGGAGTGGATTAGCGCAAAATAACTTGAAAGTAGTATATCAAAACTCAGTACTTTCTTCAAATTACGGAGAACAAAAATATTTTTTGATAATATGTTTTGTAAGTAGCAAATATGATCATTCCATGAGAGCCTATCGTCAGTGAGTAATCCTAAGTATTTTATTGATTTACCCTCAATGTAGTCGTTATTAGTAGAGAAAACAATGCTATCAGTTTTTTCTCTATTGAGTAGCAGTGAGTTCATAGTGAACCAGTCATTTGTATTATGCAGTGCCTCATCACTGTTGATTTTTAATGCATGTAGGTCTTTGTTGCTAGTGATGATGGTGACATCATCAGCATAGGCAACACATTTATATGGTGATAGATATCTGAATATATCATTGATATATACTATAAACAAGGATGGGCCCAAAACTGATCCTTGGGGGACTCCTCTGTCTATTAACATGAATTTCGAAAACTGTCCATTCGCATTAACACATTGCCATCTGTCTTTGAAATAAGATTTAATAAAGTCGAGGGGTAAGCCACGTATTCCATAACACTGCAGTTTATTGATTAATATTTCAATAGATATAGAATCGAAAGCTTTTGACAGGTCACATAGAGTTAATTCTGCATGTTCTCGTTTTTCTAAGCCTTCAATGATTACATCAACTACATTTTTAATAGCTGCGATTGTGGAGCATTTAGCTCTGAATCCATATTGGCTAGAGTGTAGAAAACCGTGACATTCAAAGTACTTGAACAATCTTTGTTTCAGAATTATTTCAAATATTTTTGAAAAAAATGAGATTATTGTAATTGGCCTATTATTATCCAAGTTATCCAAGTCACCCTTCTTGAAAACCGGTGTGACGACACTTTTTTAAAAAACAGATGGGAAGTTTGCTTCGGTAATACATAAATTATAAATTTTTACCAACAAACTGACATATATATGTTGACGGTTTCTTTAATGATCCTAGTATTAATTGCATAGATGTCAGTTGACGAGGAATTTTTTAAGTTTTCAACCGCATCAAGGACTTCTTGCTTCGTTATGGACAATAAGAAAAAGGAATGTTGGGGAGTGGGTATATCGTTCATGAGTAAAGACGGATCAGCATTATCAGATTTTAATATTTCACAAGCTCCACCCACTGATTCAACCCCTTCCAATGACGTGAACTTTCCTGATTCTTATATCAGTGATTTTCCTGTACTCTGAACTAAATATAGCGTTTAGGGCAAACCAGCTCTTCTGCCGTCCGCATCTCTGAAGGCATTCGCGAAATTAGAATAGAAATGTGGCGATCATTCCATGTCGGACAAGGAACGGCCATCATGGCTCAGTGACAGGTCACACGTCACATTGAAAAACGTCCCTCGTGTAACCGCCCGTTTAAACGGGACCTTATAAAACGCCGGAACATGACTCGTAATGCCTATGAAATTAGTGCTCTAAATTGACGCATCGGCGTCCCAAAACGTCTTTCTTAAGGGAAAGAAATCCAAGAAATAATTAGGTATGATATACCAATTATTAAAAATTGGTTTGATACCAATCTTCTTACGATAAATTTACTATTTACCTTTTTCGTCATATAAAAATACGTTACCGAATTTTGGACCTATTGAAATAGACAAAAGACAAATTTTTGAGGCTGATAGTGTCAAATACTTAGGTATAATAATTGACAAACATTTAAAATGGGATTTACACATAAAATTTCTTTCGCGAAAAGTCAGACAACTATTACCTAAATTCAAATATCTTAGACAATTTCTAAACACACGTTGTTTAGAAACATTGTATTATTCTCTTGTGCAGTCCCAACTAAATTATGGCATCTTAGGTTGGGGAGGAGTGCATCAAACTCATTTGAAGAGTATCAGTTCCTTGCAAAAATGTGTTTTGAAGGTTATTTATTATAAAGAACCCACTTACCCCTCAAATAATTTATTTAAAGAATCCCAGAAATTTGATATCCGACAACTATACAGCTATAACATATTGAATTTCGTCCAAAAACATAAAAATTGCATCAACTTCAATAGCCATGAACATAATACACGAACAAAGAATAGGACCTTAAGACCTCCTATATTTAAGTCAATAGGCAAAAAAAGTTTAATATATTTATGTTGCTGCATATACGATTTACTTCCTGATTAACTAAAATCCATAAAATCTCATATTGTATACAAAAAAAAAGTCAAAAAATGGATAATGGACACAAACAGAGATATTTTTTCAAATGTTTTTAACACGATTTTGAACTGACACACTTACAAAATTTTAATATAGTTAGTACTAGTTTTAATATACGTATTGTAAAATATATGTATGTATTATAACCCACGCACAAGGTCAGCACCTTCTGTGGGTAAAACAAATTTATTTGCCCTGTATTGTTGGTGAATAAATTATTATTATTATAATTATTATTATTATATATGATCACTTTGTACCTTGAAGGTATGCAGTAACTGGGAAGTGCTATTCTAATGTACTTCAGAGAATATTAAGGGGTCTGGATACACACATTTATACATACGTATTTGCCATGTAAAACACGGACTCACAATTTCCCGCATATAGTGTCAATACTTTTTTATAGTGTCAATATTGTTTATTGATAATGATATAAAGATACATTATTAGCTAGATATATAAATAATATACAGGTTACATATAGGTTAAAAAAAATACCCTACCAAACAGCAGCTGACGCTAGGCCACGAGGCCTGTCTTGTGAGCCGCAGTTCCAGCAGAGCATTTAACTGACATAACAAGAAACCTATTGGTGTAATAAGTAATTCTAGATGGAAATACGCAGCAGTTCGAGCATGTCTATGAGCCAATAGAAACAAAATAAATAAAATATATAAAAAAATCGGTTTAATTAGAAAAGCACTTCGAATAGAATAGTTAAAATTGATTTGGATGATCTTTTATATATTGTTTAACTTCCTTTTTGAAGTTGTTGTAGTTCGAAATTTCCTTCAATCTTTTTGGAATACTATTAAAAAATTTAACACACTCTAGTTTCAAACTACATATATAATATTTCAGAAGGCGATAGTTAAGGCCTTAATGAATGACAACTATTTACGATTTTCTCAAAAAAGTTTTTTAATGTGCAAAAAAACTCGCAATGCAAAATCATACGTTCTATAAATAATTGTAATTTAACAAGCAAACGCGATATCAAAAAAAAGGCTAAATAGCTGCATAAGCGCAAGCTTTCTTCTTCAATTTGCTCGTTGAGTCATTACTGTAAGTTTAAAGGTAACTTCAGGAGCTTGGAAATGCGAAATTCATTTTTATAGTGACCTTTGGACCTTACCTTTGGACTTTTTGACCTTACCTTTGGATTTTTGGACTTATCTCCCCTCATCCTAGACACACACACTGGAGAAAGGGAACAGGCAGCCACGCCTCCTCGCTAACATGGGAATACGTCTTTTCTTGGATTCTCAATTTCGCGCGCTATGCCCTAGAGCCTTAGGGGCAAAATTGAAGCCAAAACGGCTGTTCCTTCGCTGTTCCTACGGTGTTCTTATCTTAGGCTTTCTAGGTTCACTCTCTCAATAAATTCCTCATGAAATAGTTTAAAGAATACTCTTACAGTAGATCCCAACGGTATAACATTGGTTAACCTAGTGAGAACTTTCGCAAAAAAGCCATACTTGTCGAAAAAACCAAAATAAAAACACTATTATAGTTGATTTTGGCTTGGCGTGGGCCGTGCGATTGTGATGCCTAGTAATGATTTTTTGAGGGAAATCAAGGGTATCGGAAATTTTTGATCCTCGTTCTGTGAGACTGAAACTTGAAACATTGGCTTGATTTGTAATCAGCACCCGCAAATTATCTAGGATAGCGTATTTCATATTCATAGAAAGCCGAATAAAGGTTTTAGACTTTTTGAGGTGGCACTGGAAATCAAGGGTATAGAAAATTTTTGATCTTAGTTCAGCGAGACTGAAACTTGAAAAATCGACCAGATTTGTAATCACCAACCTCAAATTGTCCAGGATACGGAACTTCAAATTAATAGAAAGCCGAATAATAATTTTAGATTTCTTGAGGTGAAACTAAAAATCAAGGGTATCGGAAGCTTTTAATTTTGGTTCTGCGAGACTGAAACATAAAACATCGACCAGATTTGTAATCATCACACGCAAATTATCCAGGATACGGGATTTCATATTGATAGAAAGCCGAATGAAGATTTTAGACTTTATATGTCTGTTGGAATGATATGTTAGAACGAATATAGCTTAGTTGGAATCTATTAGCTTACCTTGTTTCGGATCTGAGTAAATTGTTTGTATGAGATGGATTTGAAATAAGTGTAAATATATTTGAAGTAAGAGCATGCAAATATTACCGATCCATTGAAACTATATAATTTTTTCCCATTGACGTACAAAAAGTGGTGCATAACACTTAACTTACCTTGTGCTACATTATAGTGAAGAATTTGTTTCCTATGAACAATTTTCTCTATGAAACTACCACGCTACTTTGCATACAGCGAGCCAAAATTAAATCAAGTAAGAACTCTTTACAATGAACAAGGTATTGTTATTAATCTTAAATTTCATTCTCAAAAATTATTTCTCCGTCCATGATGTTGAACTTTCGAATCACTGCAGGAGCCCAGCGCCAACGGAGCGATTTCGACGTAACAAGTGAATCTCGCCGAGCATGCTTGATTGCTTTCGCTGCTTTGACCGATTTTTTGTTTCGCCGAAAACGCATGGCATGGCCACCTGTTCAGTTGGGCTTATTACGATGAAAAAACTTCGGTTACGGTCATTTAGACGCTTTATCTGTGACGCAAGCACGGATTACGTGCACTGTGCATGACATTTCTCTAATATTCGACAGTGTTAAGTATTTTTTATGGTCAGCCTGGAAGGCTGAAAGCCAGTGGCTCAATAGAAGCGCTGCAAGATGAGAAGTGTCAGTGCACGTTAGATATGAAACGCTGCAGGTTATAGCCGTCGGGAAACAAATTCCCCTGCAGACTATTCCACAGCGTCAAAGCTCTCCAAAAGAAGGAATGTTGGAGGAGACTGGTTCGGGGAGTAAGGACCTCGACCTGGTAAGGATGAGCTCGCAGAGCCTCTCTGGTGTTCCTCGTTCGGACGGCCTTTGCTGTTATTACCTGGGAGAGCTCACTCGAACATCTTCCGTGATAGAATCTGTAGAACAGGGACCGGTCAGCCACCCTTCTTCGATGTTCCAGGCTATAGAGGTCCTTCGTGAGGTTAGGCGTATCGATTAGTCTAATTGCTCTCTTCTGGATGGTGTCCAGAAGCTTTAGAGAGAGATTCGGAGCGCATTCCCATACATGGGAGCAATACTCTAGCGATGGTCGGATCTGTGCCTTGTATAGAGCAGCAGTAGTTGCTCTGGTGTGTACAGCTTCCTACAAGCTTCTGGGATGCCGTTTTAGCAATACTGACGACGTGGTCGTACCAGGACATGTTGTTGTTGATGTTGATCCCCAAAAGCTTAACAGAAAGTGACTCGTCTATGAGGTGACCCTCCACTTCCACTATTGGTAAGCCAATGTGAGACTTCTTTGTAAGTGTTGTTGCCTGGGTTTTCTGTACGTTGAACTGTACTTCATTTACTAATCCCCACTCGACAATTGTTTTGATATCTGCGTTGATCTGTGAGGCATGCTGCTGTCGCCGACGTACCCTCTCCTGGGATGATAGCGGCTTGCCTGGTTGAGACTTTTCCAGTTCCTCCATTCCAGTTATGATCGGGCAGGGAGGCTTTCAGTTGGGTTCCAAGTTTGGTGTGCGATTCTCTGATAGCTACAATGAATTCGATTAGATTAGAAGAAGTAAACAAGGATTGTTTGTCCCACAATCCTAAAACGGTAGCTTGATTATGGTGGCATACTAACCGCTGAAAAATCCGTATACCCTTTGTATCCCCCCGACGATCTAGCAGGTAAAGAACCCTAAAAATAACACCCTGATTAGTGGCGTAATGTAGATAGCAACTTTGTTTAGGTTGATCGTTTCGGGTTTATTGTTATAGTTTTGAGTGAATTTTCCACAGTATTTAAATCTTGCGGATCTCTGTAAAAAATAACATCGTGTTTGTGAACACAGTAAATAATAACAGCGGGGTCTTGGGAATACACGCATGCCTGTTAGAGCATGGGCGTTGCTTTTTCTTACCTATTCGAAATCCTTGGTTGTCCATCGCTTCCACACTACCTCTTAGGTTGCCGATTTAGGATCTGTCAGTCTGCGTAACGATAGAAAATTCTTCATATATCGTCAGAATCTAAACCGCACCAGCAGATCAATAAACATGATTGGTTTATCTCATCTGACATTTCGGAGAAGGCGCACTGTCGAGTGTCGTTAGTCGTTCTACCAATCCGCCATCCCATAAAAACAGTCGCAATCGTTCGGTTATAGTGCAGTGGTTGATCTCTGACAATGGATGCATAAATCGAAGTATTGTTTCGTTGGCGCTCGCGCCGTTGCTGTTCACTTTCACAAAAACGTTATCATTTCGCAAAAGGTGGGACGTGTGTCCTTATAAATCGGAACAGATCGATCGACAGAACGGCCGCCACCGCCGCCGATTGTTGCGACAACCAATCCAACTCATTCGATGCTTTGTTTAGTAGACAAGTGTAGTATCTTTTTCTACTCCCACACCGTAGATGTGCAAAAATTAAATACTAATATTATTTAAAATACTCATCTCACTTATTGGACTGGTTGCGGCAACATAACTTCCTCTTTTACTTCCCACACCAAAAATTTTCGATTTTCAGATCATTCGCTATTTGGTCATTCTATGATATCTACATAACGAAGATCCACGTCACTCATTTCCGTCGGTCTGTCGGTCTGTCGGTCTGTCGATCTGTTGGCGTTCTTCTACCCCCGTAGTCTCAGCAACCGCTGCATGGATTGTGATAAAATTTGGGCAGCGATATGTTATGGGGTCGTAATGTTCCTATAATTTTGAAAATCGGTGCATGACAACAAAAAAATGAAATATTCGTCAAACTTCGTTTTTAGGCATTTTAGGGGTTCTTGATCATTTTTTACTTTTTTTTTAGGTGGGGTTAAGAAACTGAAAAAGTTGTTGTATTTATAATAAACTGTCCACTAACCAGTGAAAGAAAGACCTAGCTTCATAATTCAATTTTTTAGGTGCCTTGCCTATTACAGAAACCAAAGGAGTTAGAATTCTCTGATGTATACTTGCGAGTATTGCTTCTGATCGTTCTGCTTTGTTTCACGTGGACATTATTGGATTGATTTTTAAAAAATGTTTAGGCAATATTGTTAATGAGGCATGTGACCCGAAGAAAGAAATAAGATGCCGCCAGAAAGGCATTTATGAGTATGCGAAGATTTTTCATAGGGTCAGATCTCAGCCTAAAACTTCGGATACACATGGTCAGATGCTACATTTTCTCGGTTCTCCTATACGGATGTGAGAGTTGAACTCTGGATGCTACATTGGAAAAGAATATTTATCGCCGTGTACTCAGAATATCATGGGTTCAAAGAATAATGAACGTTGAAGTCCTTAATCGTATGAAGAAACACAAAGAACTCATGCTTACCATCAAGGAACGAAAAAGGGCTTATATAGGTCATATCATGAAAGGGGAAAAATACGAATTTCTGCGACTGATTATAGAAGGAAAAGTCCAAGGTGAAACGTCTGTCGGTAGACGACAAAATTCTTGGTTGAAAGACGTCCGAAGATGATTTGGTTGCTCATCACTTAGCTATTTGGATGGCCAACCTTCGAAAGGAGACGGCATCATAAGAAGAACAAGTATTACTACCATGGCGAGGATGGAAGACGTTTATGATCTCTAGAAATCGTGTCAATGGCGGCACAGCAATAATACAAAAATTGAAAATATAAAAACAGTCCAAACTTCGTTTTTAGGCATTGTAGGAGTTCCTAATTGTTTTCTACTTTTTTTTGGGGGGAGGGAGGGGAGATGAAATTGGTGTGGTTGGAGGGTGGAGGGTCGTAAAACTCAAAAATTTGTTGTATTCATAATAGACTATCCAGTGACCTGTGAAAGAAAGACCTAGCGTTATAATACACTTTTTTAGTTCCATTCGAACATTGTCTTGTCTATTACAAAAACCAAGGGACTTAGAATTTTCTGATGTATACATGCTTCTGTTTTGTGTAACGTGGAAACAGTTGGAATCGTTTTAATAAAATTTTTACACAGTATTATTACTGTGACTAGGATAGCAAATGTTTATGGTTTTTAGAAATTGTGTCAGTGGCGGCGCAGCAATATTAAAGAAACTTAAAATATGAAAATATCTCAAACTTTTAGGGGTTTTAGGAGTTCCTGATCTTTTTCCTCTTTTTTTTGGGATAAGGTGAAATTGGGGTAGTTGAGTTAAAACTTAAAAAATGTTTGTATTCATACCACACCTTTTTGGTTGGGCGAGCGATGATTAAGTTGCAAGGGAACCTCAGTTCATAGCTTCACGCTATGGGAAAATAATAAAATTGTACCTTCATTTTTTTAGTTGATAAAACTCATTGTATGAATTAGAAAATAGTTATTTGCTTTTATAACGTAGACGCATATCTAGACTTTTGTTTTACATAGTTCTGAAGATCAAATCAGTTGGGTAACATCCCCTATTCTCAGTGCATTGGGTAAACCGATTTCTGGCGTTTTTCATGACTCTTTGCAGCATAGCAAGCTAAAATAACATTTTCGTTGTGGTTGGTCAGTTTTGAAACTACTGCATGCCAAGAAAATCGGGGCTACCGGATTTGAATGTAATTAAGGAAAGTTGTTAGTCATTATCAAATCAATGCTTCTTAAAGGCGGATCCATCATTGGCTATTATATATCCATCTACATGATTCTAATCTCATCTAAATTGGAGAAAACTGCGTCAAACTAAATACGGTGGCTAGACATCAAGATACTTTCTCTGCCACATGATAGGCTAAATATATCTGTGTATGTATGACAGTGGTTACGAAATTTATTATTGGATGGGAAATAGATTTGGTGTAAGTGTATATAGACCAGTTAGATTAAACATACTTTTGTAGAAAAACTTTGTGGTTAATATAGTAATTAATACTTACGGGTTGTTTCTTGGTTATTCCTTCCTTTGGTTAAAATGTGAAATAAATCTCAAATTTGCTTTTCCTAGTAGGACAATGTTTAGTTATATCCCAACTAGCATTTCAATGTTTTGTTATAGTTGAGATAATGTTTACAGGCCCCGTGTGGAGGCGGGTTAGAATATCTCCCATCGTATATCCTGCGTATCGTAAAAGCAATTAAAAGGAACCGAACTACTGTCGGTATAAGCAGTAACATCTTCTCAACCAACAGTTTTGGCTGGACGAGTTGAGAAGAGTCAGGACACCTTCTTGTCCTTGGGGTGAGAAATTACCCCTAAAGGCGGATTAATCAGTAGATACCATATGGTTAACGGCATGAGGATGCAGAAAGCAAGTGGGAAACTACTGCATTAAAGATCTGAAACATATCTCAAGGGAAACTCGTAAAATGAGTTGATTTTACGAGTTCACAACATGTCTGTTAAGACATTTTGACTATGATGATGAATGTTTACAGAATGTGTCTTATACAGCATCAACGTTTCTATCTCGTTTATACAACGCTTATATGACCAAAATTCGTGTAGGTTTATACACCATATTATTATTTGACTTTAGTTTGTCTTACTTTGGTTGCAAGTGCTACTATGAATTTAAAAAACATCTCAAGGTGCATTTAGACTATGTAACTGGTTTTATAAACTTCTGTTTCAAAAGAAGTTTATTAAACATATTGTTTTAAAACATGTTTCAAAGCATTAATTGTTTTGAAACATTAAAACGACAATAAAAACAAGGTTATAAAACATGTATAGGTTATTTTAAAACAGATTACATCTGAAACATTTTTCATGAGGATTTACAACGTGTTCGAAACACGTTTTTGGATAGTCTAAATAAAATAAGTAACTGCTATTAAGTTATAAAACATTAATAGAATTCTTACAAAACAGTCTTATAGGAATTTTATTATAGTTTGGCTTGAAATTTACTTGATGCAACATTGAATTGAATTATTCAGTTCGCAGCAGTTCCGTTTGGAAGTATTCAATTTTGTTACTGTCTCAGGAAGAAACATCGAAATGATACAACTATATCAGTAGGGCAAACTATGATGGTCCTATGATGACACTTTTTAGAGTGACTTAAGAGTGAATCTTAAGTGGAAAGGATGATAGAAAGATACCTTCCCGTGTCAAACTTCAATACAATGTGATAAGTTTCAGACGTAAATGTCTAAATAATACATGTTTCGAATAGCAGTTAGATATTTGCATTTTGATAGATATTATATAGCATCACATAGCCTTAAAGCTTGTACAAGTCAATTAAATAAAACCATTGATTAACATATTTATACGAAATATGTTAATCAATGATAAAACGAAAACCGTTCTTTCGTTATGCTGTAGTCAAAGTATATATAGGTAGCCACCTAATTTGACCGGGCTGGAATAAGAATGTCTTCAAATTTCGGCTTTCTATTGATATCATTACCCGTTAATTAAACTATCATCCTAATCTGAATAGGGTGGACCATGTTTCTGATACAGATAGAAAATTAATTACCTCCGAAAAAACTAGTTCACGTTTCAACAATCTCGTGCTAGTCAAAGGAAGATGGATCCGTTTGCTAAATTCCAGCGATGGCTTTCTCTCTCTCTGTTCAGAAACAGGTACTATTTTTGGACATCTATCCTATAATTATAAACTATGATTCATTAATATGATAAATAATAGCTGGCGGTTTCATACATAAAGCTATTAATTGCACTTACTCAAATGAAACCGCATACAGAACCGCTCCAAACTTGGTTTTTGTCCAGATGCTCTGAAGAAAAGCAAGTATCTATACAGGGTGTACAGTTAGTGCGTAATTCTTCGATATCTCATAAAGTATACCAGATAGAGGAAAATGTCCAATACAAAAGTTATTTGGTTACTTAAGACGCATATTCTAAAAATATTCTGAAATATACAGGTTGTTGCGGGAAAGTAGGATAGTGATCAACTTAATTTTTTTATATGGAACTATACCTTTTTTTTAATCCTTCTAGTTTCCATTATTGATCTCTATTTAATCCTAAAACATTTTTGAGATCGGTTGCGACGTTGCCAAGTTATAATTTATTTTCTATTAATTTCCGGATTTGCAAGGTCGCAAGTAATACGTCCAAAATGATATATTCCTTCACCTTTTCTCAATAATATTATACAGCGAGTTACTTGAATATCAGGTGGATATTACTTTGGCTATTACCAGCAATTGGTATCTACAGGGTGTTTTTGGCAGAATTTTAAATTACGGCAAATTGAAGGTCATTTTACTTTGTTATTTTAAATATAATACCCCGTATTTTTTATTTTAAATCGAAATATCTACTAATTCCCTATCTTGCCTTGTAATATTTTTTTTGTGTTTGCCACGTTGCAAGTTATAAATTATTGTGCCAAGTTTTGAAACAAATATCCCCGATTTTAATTTATTTTAAATAGAATCCTCTATTTATTTTTATTGCAATGAATTGCGCATGTCGAGTTTAGTAAGATCTCACAATTTTAAAATTTTGTTTCTATTAATTACTGAGATACGGCAACACCGCTTTTTCAGTAAACGGTACATGAACGCTTAAATATTTCCAAAACCGCCACAGCTGGAGAGGCGAAATTCAATACTTTGGGGTTTTTGAACATACAGAATTCAAAAACGCTGACATCAGTGTTGTCAGATTTACCAATTTTACGTCATAATTTTGAATGGAATGCCCTATTTATGAAGTCTAACGTAAAAAGTGGTAAATCTGACAACACTGATGTTAGCTTTTTGAATTCTGTATGTTCAGAAACCCCAAAGTGTTGAATTTCGCCGTTCCAGCTGTGGCGGTTTTGGAAATATTTAAGCGTTCCTGTACCGTTCACTGAAAAAGCGGTGTTGCCGTATCTCTATAATTAAAAGAAACAAGATTTTGAAATTGTAAGATCTTACTAAGTTCGATATGTGCAATTCGAGATATCGAAGAACTACACACTAACTGGACAGGCTGTAGAGGTTATCAACACTAGGGCTTTGATAACAAAGGCGTAAAATTTTCTAGAGCTGAACCAGTCATAGTTGAAGCCTCAGAGTTACAGAATTGTAGTTAACTTCTTGTCTCATTAAGTAGCTACTACCCCACATTACCATAACATTTCATCCTAATTCAGTATTACAAAAAAAGTTCAACACTGCTTCCTATAATTCGCCCACGCACCATAGTGATTCAGAGAAAAAACATGCAAAACATGATTAATATGCAAAACAAGATAGTATATCAGATGAAATATTCCACAAGGGCATCAAAACAACTATGCGCATTATATATAGAAAAAAAAATTGATCCGTTATACTCGTGTACTATCGTGCTACAGTTCCATGAATTCATTAATATGCAAAAATGGCGCAGTTGGCGCTGAGCTACTTCACGTGAATTATGTTACCAGTGACATACATCAATGAAGAGCAAGGAAGTGAAATAGCAGAACAATAGATGTGCTTTATGTGATTAGCAAGTGTAACGTTTTGGCTTTGCCATTATTGAATTAAACTAAATACCCAGTCTTGGGTTATGAGTTTTGAATTTAAACTATTTTGTTTACGTTACTGCTACTATCTATGTCAGAGATCGATAATTATTTTTCAGGTAAATCGCCAAAAGTAATCTGAGTAAGGAAATCTCTGTTGTGTACATAATAATTTTCATGAATCACTGGTAGTTAGCGTTAGTTGGTTCAATATCTATATTTACCGATAGGTACCGTTTTTTGTTGTTGTTCGTTTTTTGTTAAGCTTTCCATCCATCGTTCGATTAAAAATTCCGGAAATCCTCACAGGAAAAACTGCACAGTCCTGGCCTGAAGGCCCTTACACTTTGGCCTGAATATGTACATCCTCCTGCACAGACGCTCAGGAAACCTTTCAGTTCAGTTCAGTTCTAGCCAGTGTGGCATCAAAAGGCGGCCTGTGCAGGCGATCGAATGGTTTTTCAATTCCACATCCGGCGAACCTCCACATACGCTCCTATAATCCTTGAGGCAAGGACTGTGTTTTTCCTCTGAGGATTTCCGGAGCATCTATGGGTCGCTTATTATAGAACATTTAGACTATGTAACAGTCTCATAAACATTTGTTTCGAAAGAAATTTATCGAAGCATATTGTTCAATATCATGTCACCACTTACTGACAAACACAAAAGAGCTTCAGTCTTTCACTATGCCATGTGCTAGTAAAGGTATAATAGAATATAGCGGCAGTGACCTTCTGCAGGCCCTGAGGGACAGTAGTTTCAAGAACTTTTTAAGAATGGCCAGTCAGGATTTTCGATACCTAATTACTTTAATTGGTGGTCTTATCATCATTTTGAGATGCCATCCGGTCAAAGACAGACTTGCTGTGCTGTGTGCTGTTTAAAAATGAATATTTTTACAAAAGAAACTTATCTTCCGATGCTAGATACTGGCTCCAGGGAGTCAAGAGGGATTCATCCCTTGGCGAAAGAAGTTCACGAATACCGGTTCCATGTTGAAGTCATCACCCAGAATTTCATCAAGAACTAGGAACATGGTCCATCTAGAAGGATGCTATCATCAGAACTAGAAAGGTAAATGTAGAAGTAGAAGTCTGGAAGCAATCCAGGTACAAATGACTTCATTTAGAAGTATTCATCAAGAAAAGTAGCATCTTCGTGATCTTAGAAAATCAGAAATCAATGTGTACGCTAGTAAGCTGAGAGTGTTTGAACAGTCCCATACCAGTTTTGGTGTGATATCCTTCAAGAGTCCAAGGCCTTTTAAGTGGCTTGGGGGTCCGAGAAGGTTACAATGACCCTTAGTTTTTACCACAAATATGACCCTGACCTAATCGTAGACATATTTTGCAGTTCCGTATGTCAGAGGTCACCCTCACCCAAAGAATATGTCATACTGCTTGTGTCCCTCTTGATTTTTTTGAAATAAACACGATATTATTATTTTCACAATGCAAAGTCGCCATTTCTTGCGATTTTCATTCGTGCATGTCAAAGATTTCTGGCGATTTTCATGCCAAAATCTGGTTACAAGCATACTTATGGCAACGCGCTAACTCGCTTTGAGTAAGACATCACTACGCTCCACCGAAACTGCTTTCTGACTGCACCTGGCTGTGAATGTAGTGGGATTGTAGGATGTACGAGGGATTAGTTGTCTCTTTCTAACTATTTGCTTTGACCATATTATTATGTACGTTCTCTATTAGTCGCTTTGCACACATAAAAATAATTTCTTAGATGGAGCACAGATGCTTTAATTCAAGTATACCACAACTTCCTGTACGCGCAAAGCTATGCTGATCTTAAAGTGAGAGTACGATGTCTTTGACCATATATAAGGGTTAGATTGAGAAGATATCTTCAATGCAAAACTGGGAAATTCCTAAAAGTAAGAATACCAAAAACTTAAATCAAGCATATGGTAATCTTGACCAAAGCATTTCGTAATCTTAACTGGAGCATTTCATAAACTTGACGCAAATAGTTCAACTTTATTCCAAAATTGTGATATTTTTGGATGAGCAATCTAGTAGTATTGATTTGAGCGTTTGATAACTTTGATGAGCTGTTACCATAGCCACTGTTGTTCCATTCCAAGACATGTATTGTATTGAAGCAAGCATTCAAACTCTTCTATGAGCATGTAGAAATTTTTGTTCGTCCATGTCATTATCTGCAAGACATACACATGTAGAAGCTAATTGAATTTTGGACTTGGAAGATGTGTGCAAAGTTTTCAAATATTTGTAAATCAGTCTGTGCCTGTTTAGTGATGGGTACACTGGAGAAATAGTTAGGCAAAATTTCTTAAATCACATTTAATATACTTGGTACTTACCTAGGAACACCTGAGCCAGGTCTTGGCATCCCCATTTTTTTAATAGCTCATTCATAGTTGGATAGATCCAGTGATAAGGAAACTGATGGGAACTGGGACGGGACTCAAATGGCGGTGGACCAGCACTACCGGCAGATGTGACAATGGCTATTAATTTAACAGTTTGACTAGATACTATTATGTGCTATTATGCAGGATCCAGGATGCAGGTATTACGCTACGGTGCTAAAGACGGCGGCGAATGCGACAATCCGAAAACCGATAATGGCGGCGGACGCGGACGGGCAACAGACGTCAAATAAATGATTTACTTGATACAAATATAGGGTGTGCTTGTAAAACAGCGTTCATTTTCAAACCAAGATTATCATATTTTAAATTAAGGTTCGCATTTACAAGCTGTCTATATTCTTGATAGAAGTAAACGGGACACCGCTGGAAAAAATTATAATCTTGATATAAAATTATGAAATACATGTTATTAAATTATTATAGTCTTGGTTGCAATGAAAATTATATTTTCTTTCGGAGCATATTTCTTTAAAATAAATATATAAATCAAAAATATATTATTCTTGATACAAATTTTCTATAATTTTTTCATCAAATGTTCTTTCTTAGAGTGAGAACAGATATGTTGTGAGTACGTATTTACAAGAATATCGCAATTCTTGACTTGAGAATTTCTTTTTGTCTGTGTGGAGACTTCACGTTCCAGATCCAACTTTCCTGATTGTGTATACGGGAATATGCTAGATGATGTTAAAAATGAGTTTTCAAAATGGTTCAAAACTGTTACAATAAAAAGAGCTGATTTTTTTGAAAAATAAATATATGATCTTCTCGACCTACTCAGTAATTTTTGATGCTAAAGTTCTTCGAAAATGTATGATTGCAGGAAATAAAGACGTCTCTGGACCGTCACATATTTAACGATGACTTTCGAACATTACCCAACATAACAAACAGAACAACGTTAATCCGCTGGTATCTAGCAAGCGGTGTTCGCCGAAATGTCAACCGAGATAAAGCCATAAAGTTCCTCTTCGTGCCTGCAGAATTCAGCAACGTTAAAAGTCGGATATTTCTATCGATTGCCGGCGCATTGAAGGCTTTTTATTCTGCCGATTGGAGCGGCTTGATAAAAACCGTAAAATCATCGTGGTTTCTCGTGCATTTTAACAGTTTTGCATTAGGTAACTCGCTTATCGGGATTCTATAACGAACCGATTTGTCCTTAGAACACGGAAAATGTCGGATTCATTTTATCGTTCTCTGGGGATTTTGATAACGCTTCACTGCTTGTGTAATATACTGTATACTTAGTGCAGGGAAAGTATGCCAAACCTGTTGAGTCTACAGGGTTACTGGTAACTCGACCACTTTCCTGCAAGAGGTGATAGAGGGACTCAAATGTAATAGATTTAACCCCCCATATGTAATTCCGAAAACCGATAGTTTTCGAGATAATTAACATTTAATGTTTTTCAACGAAATGTCCAAATTTCCACACTAGATCCTAAACTGAGAAAAAAACCTGTTGTTGATTCTGATAATTTTTATTTTAGTATTTAACTAACACATACACAAAGTTAACTTAGTATTAAAATGTTTCAGAATACTAAACAGTTCCAAACTAAATACAAATATTTAAAAAATAATCAACAAAATTTTTACATTCACTGTGATAGAAAATTATCTAGCTCAAAAAAAATTATACAAACGGTGAACAAATCGCTAAAAAATCTTTCCTACCTATAATAATAACCTTTTAATTAAATCCACTCAAAGTTTCTAGAGATCTTGCTCAATGTGTTGCCCTTGATTTCGGATACAAGTACGGATCCGCTTCCTCACTTCGGTTTTTGTAACTCGTGTTGAAAAAGTTCGTTTCATCTCCTCCGCCGCATTGATAATTTTTTGCCTTAGTTCGTCAGCAGTATTAGCTGGAGTCTCGTAAACCAATGCCTTCATGTGATCTGGGCTCCGCGCAGGCCATGGGATGGGTTCACCCCTCCCTATCCATTTGTTCGGGTATGTGTTGTCCAACAACTGCCGAACTGTGATACGGTAATGTGCTGGATAACCATCATGCTGGAATATCATATTGTCGATGATTCTGTATTATGTTGATAAATTTTGTTGAATAGTTACTTGTGGTTGTACTGTCATTCTTGTCCTTGGAATAGGCCATCAGATAAGGAAGTTTTTAAAATAATTTGTTTGACTGGTTCTGTATCTTTTTTTGAGCTAGACAATTTTCTTTCGCGGTGAATGTAAAAATGTTGTTCCTTATTTTTTAAATAATTGTATGTAGTTTGAAACTGTTTAGTATTTTTTCACATTTAAATATTAAATTAGATTTGAGTATGTGTTAGTAAAAAACTAAATTAGAAGTTACTAAAATCGACAGCAGGGTTTTTTCTAAATTTGGGATGTAGTGTGGAAATTTGGACATATCGTTGAAAAACATTAAATGTTAATTATCTCGAAAACTATCGGTTTTCGGAATTACAAAGGGGGGTTAAATCTATTGCATTTGAGTCCCTCTATCACTTCCTGCAGGAAAGTGGTCGAGTTACCAGTAACCCTGTATAATACATGACAAGAAAACTAAAGAGTCTGATTTTCAAATATAGGCTGTCAAAGTTTTGAAAATCATTGATTGCTCATTAATATTTTGGAGTTCGCTGAGCCTATTTTCTGTAATTTCGCAGTTTTGTTCACTGCAATAAGATTTTGAGTCAGCAGTGGCTATAGAAGATAATAATTATCATTTCCAATGCTATCTCAGAGAGTAGTCCCACGATTAATATGAGTATTAGAAAAACAAGGCATGTCCCTTACCTTCACAAAAAAATGTAGTTTTTCAGATTAAACAGATAAAAGCATAACTTTTTTATCTCTGAATGTCTCGTCGTACCTTTTTTTGTTTTCAAGAAAAAAATGGAGTCAAGTTTATCTTCTCAGTGCTTCCCACACGTTGATCTTTAGTTTTTTTTATTATAGCTGCGCCGCCAGTGACACGATTTCTAAAAATCATAAACGTTTTCCATCCTCGCCACCGTATCAATACTGTGTAAAAATTTCATTAAAATTGATCCAATATTTTCCATGTTACACAATACAGAACGATCAGAAGCAATACTCGCATGTATATAATAGAATTCTAAGCCCCTTGGTTTTTGTAATAGGCAACACAATTTTCGGATGGACTTAAAAAAGTATATTATGAAGCTAAGTCTTTCTTTCACAGATTGTTGGACAGTCTATTATGAATATAACAAATTTTTCTGTTTTACAGCCCACCAACCCCCATTTTCAAGCCCATTCAAAAAAAAGTATAAAATGATCAGGAACCCCTAAAACGTCTAAAAATGAAGTTTGAGTAATATTTAAATTTTCTAACTACTCTGCCGCCATGTACCGATTTTCAAAATTATAAAGACATTGCCTAGTATGACCCCACAGCATACAGCTGTCCAAATTACATCCTAATCCAAGCAGCGGTTACTGAGATTACTGAGAGTTGCTGAGAAAAATGCCAACAGACAGACGGACGGAAATGAGTGACGCGGATTCTCGTTATTTAGAGATCATAAAACGCCCAAAAAGTGTATTATCTTAAAATCGAAAGTTTTCGCGATCACAATACTCCCCTTACTTAACAATGTCGGAAGTAAAAATAAAAACCACTTTTAAGAATGGCGAAAAAAAAAATTAAAACAAAATAAGCGAATTTTTAATTTAACATAGCCTCACACTTGACCGATCTTTTATACAATATTTGTGCACTTAAAAAGCAACTGGTAATGTTTTATAAGAAGCTTGAACGATATTCGGCATTTCCTTTGAATTACGCACTGAACTAACTTAAACCGACTTCTAACAAAAACAAACATATTCAAGAGCCGTTAGGAATATTTCTGTCGCCTTCTGGAATTCTTGAGACATTTAACCATACCTGGCGACTGACCAGAAAGTAGATCAAACCTTTACACAGACAAAAAAGTGACATATTCCAATTCACTTCGAACCAAAAATTCCACCTTACGTTCCAAACGAGGGCATGCGTTTTCTCTCCCCTCTGATATGGGCAAATGCGCGTATGTTTCGCACTTTTTTAAGTCGCAGCACGTAGAGCACTCGTATAAATACCGGAGAATCGGCTCTCTTTACAACCACACACTTACGGCGAGCTGAAGAAGTGATATAAATGAAATAATGATCGCTCACACCTTCCTCTTAACGGCTATTACCTAATGGTAAAGAACGGGAAATCGCCGAGTCGTTCCGAAGCCGTGAAATTACACTCAAAATTCTAACCTGATACTTCGCTTTTTGCCGACATCGCATGCATTATATGCGTGCCACATAGGCGTACCCCAAGGATACAGTTGCCTCCTAAGTAGATAAGTGAATGAATTAATGGAGAGAGGCTTCATAGTGATAAGAGCCATGAGAGGATAGGATAGGATAGGATAGTGGTTGGGTTATCGACCACCTATTACCCTTATGATGATAAATATTTTTCTGGAGGGGGTGTAAAACATAATATTTAAAGTAACCAGTTTACGCCGCTCTATTAAAAAATCTGAACGACTCACGACGCCAATCACTGATGAGAAGATTGCCTACTTGTATCCAAGCAGCTGGAAGTCATATTGAACATTTATGCTATATCGAGCAACCTGCCTGTGATTTTTGTTAATAAAATATAGCTGTCGGACTTTTTCTTTCAAAGAACAAAATATTCTCAAAACTGATCAATCAACCTTTAAATGTTTGTCGGATGTTTAACAAATACCCTGTATAACCAAAGGGGCTTGAGCACCTGCTCCAGAAAAATATTTGTCACTATAAGGGTAATAGTCGAATCACCTTTCTTCAAGCTTTTGGAGATCAACATCAATAATAACATGTCATGACACGACCACGTCGTCAATATTGCTAAAACGGCATCCCAGAAGCTTGGAGTTTTGTTCCGCTGTAGGAAGTTGTATACCCCAGAGCAACTGCTCCCTCTGCTCTACAAGGCACAGATCCGACCATCGCTGGAGTATTGCTCCCATGTGTGGGGATGCGCTTCGAAGCAGTCTCTTAAGCTTCTAGATATTACCCAGAAGAGAGCAATTAGACTAATCGCCTCACGAAGGACCTCCACAGCCTGAGATATCGAAGGAGGGTGGCTGACCTATCCCTGTTTTACAGATTTTATCACGGAAGATGTTCGAGTGAGCTCTCCTAGATAATAACACCAATGGCTGTCTGAACCAGGAACGCTGAAGAAGCTCTGCAAGCTCATCCTTACCAGGTCGAGGTCCTTACTCCTCGAATCAGTCTCCTCCAGCATTTCTTCTTTTGGAGCACTTCGACGCTGTGGAATCAGCTGCCGGGAAATTTGTTTCCCGACGGTTACAACCTGCAGCGTTCCAAATCTAACGTGAACCGACACTTATCCTCTCGCAGCGCTTCTACAGCACCATAGGCTTTCAGCCTTTGCGGGAGGCTGACCATAAAAAAAATGAGATATGACCCAACCATTTGACTTAGTCCCTCGAAGTTAAGGGTCTAGGGTATAGCGCGTGAAACTGAGAATCCAAGAAAGTACGTATTCATGTGTTAGCGAGGAGGCGTGGCCGCCTGTTCCCTTTCTCCAGTCTGTGTGTGTCTACGATGAGGGGAGATAAGTCCAAAAATCCAAAGGTAAGGTCAAAAGGTCCAAAGGTAAGGTCCAAAGGTCACCATAAAAAGGAATTTCGCATTTCCAAGCTCCTGACGTTATCTTTAAACTTACAGTAATGACTCAAAGAGCAAATTGAAGAAGAAAGTTTGCGCTTGTGCAACTATTTAGCCTTTTTTTTTGATATCGTGTTTGGTTGTTAAATTACAGGCATTTATAGAATGTATGATTTTGCATTGCGAGTTTTTTTGCACATTAAAACACTTTTTTGAGAAAATCAAAAATAGTTGTCATTCATTAAGGTCTTGACTATCGCCTTCTGAAATATTATATATGTAGTTTGATAATAGAGCAAGTTATGCGAGACATTGTGTGTCCGTGTTTTACATGGCAAATACGTATGTATAAATGTGTGTATCCAGGCCCCTTAAAGGTAGGTTTTCAATTTGACATTTATACCCTTTTGAGAAGCTGAGATTATGGGCAAGTTTTTCCAATGGTTTGTATGCAGGGTCTTGGTAATATTTTGAGCTAGATACGATTTTCTTGGAACGAACACGAAAATTAGAATTATTTTATTTCTCTCAATCTATTCTTTATTTATTAATTATCACACCTTTTCACCTTTTCATGATATAGTAATTAGTATAAGCGAATTGAACTAAAATGAGTAAACATGTTATTAATTTTTAACGTAGACATTGTCAGACAAAAACGCTAGATTTTGACATTTTGAAAAATCTCAAAAACTGTTGATTTTTGTCCATACATATACGAGTATTAAGTTAATTTTAGCTCTACTATTGCCCTGACAGGAATACGTCGAATTAAATTAAGCCCTGTACATATCTTAATATTTTACTAACAGCGTAATCTCAACCGATTTTGATATAATTTGGGGTGTACTATATAGTCAGATCATAGTAACTAATGCGGCTATATAGATCATATATGTAGATAAAGAATGGACTCAATAACTCAAAACCTTCAATGGTTAGGTAATAAAAAGGAAATAGGTGAGGGCAGCAATCAAATTGCCCCAGTCCATAACGATCCTGCCATTTCCCTTGAACACTTTAACTATATAGGAAATATTGAATAACTGAAAACATTAGCAATTCCAAGTCCACATATCTAATCATGTATCCTAGACGCCAGCGGACGCCTCTGGCTCATACACAGCTTTTGTGTTTGCGGCATGCCTCACATCACGTTCCTCTAATAAGGCGAATTGCGCGAAATTTCAATTACGCCAACTTGATGCCGCGATCGCCTGTTATGATTGGCCGGCAGAGGTCAAGAGGTGCTACTATTCATTAGTTTTTTCATCCACAGATAAGTAGTTAATGGTACGCAATACACCGCCTTATCTTTACTTCACTTAAGGCTCGTGTCGACTTGCAAGTAACTTGCGATAGCTTTTGCAGCAAGTAGTTGCTTGTCTGTCTACGCTATCTTTTAATTGTTCGCAAATTTAATCTAGGAAGTTGCTCTCGCAAGTTCACTTGGGCTTGGTTGTTCTGATTTTGTGTACAGTATAGATGATAAGATGTCGTACGCAAAATCTGAAGCTGCGGCAGTAGTTGTGGTATATTTAATTAAAAAAAAAGAAAACAAGAGAAAGTAACGAAAAGGCGGAGAAAATGTTAGGTGAGAAGGTGGATTCAACGTAGAACTACTCTAGGGATACACGAAAAGTTGCTTACTGAATTGAGAAATGAAGATCCGATGGAGCTTAAACAGTTTTTGCGGATGTGTATGTATGACGGGTTGCCTGTCTACGGAGAGTTGTAAGAACGAGAGTCAATAAAGAATAGTGTTGAACCGGACCTAGCCTAATTAATTACTTTTCGACCATTGCTACAATTACTGCTAGAAATACAACATAACATTCTTTTTTTCTAAAAATCGGCTTTCAACTTACCAGATTATCTTCCGTAGTATTCTATATATTTGAGTTAATTATGAACTTGATATGATGAACGAGTCAAATCACTCCCAAGTACTCTTATATATTTCATTAGTCCCTTGTCCACTTTTCTTTTTTTGAATTTTCCTCTACTCTTTGGTTAACTTGCGTTCTCAAATTATGTAGCTTCCTTTGAATTTCTGCTGTACTAAATAAGTCGGCCAATTTTTGTAATGCATTCTGCTTTTTGATTCTGTCCTTAAATTCTGGAGTATGTACATTCCATAATTCAGGATATAATTCAAAATTTTTAATCAAAAGGCACGTGTCTTCTCTCGGCCAGTTGAACTTCTCCATATTTGCTCGGTTTACAACAACACTTGCTGCAAGACTTTCGGAACAGGCTCGAAATTTTTGCGGTAAACAAATTTCCTGAGAGTAACCGTCTACACTACAAGCTCTTAGCAAGTCGCAAGTTCTTTAAGTGCAAGTAATTTTGCTGCAATATTTCTCTAATGACGTCGTGCACGCGCTACGCAAGTGATCTGTGACAGTAACTCTAGCAATTTTATTTGCTAGTGGCCACGAGGCTTTACAGCAAATACTAAGACCTTGGATGCACTTCGAGCTATGAGACTTAGAACTGGTCACATAAATGCTTCACATGTCCATAGTGTAACCAAAATAGGATCAAAAAATGACCATTCTGTGGACAAAATCTGACTGTGCTCTACATTCTAGCGGAATGTACACACCTCACGCTAAGAAAAGAGCAGCTCAGCATCCCAGGATACATCATCAGTAAACTAGAATCATCGGATGATTGTTTTGAAGTGATCAACTCAACTCAGTTTTTTGAATGCATCTTTTATCAATATTCTTGTTTGTATGTAACCATTTTAATTTTGTATAATGTACTGTGTAAGGCCTTCGAGACCACCTTCCAATGAATTTGTGGTTCTTGGGTTTTTAGGTCGCCTGCTTCAAACCTCCTCCTATGGTCTCCTTCAGATTTGTCTGTATAGACTAGTCGACAGACAGCTCTATATTCTGGAATCCTTGTGTTTATCGATCACTTCGTTGTTCCTATGTATACACTCCCACATATGCATGGTATGCGATAAACCTCTGGTGTTGTGTGAGTCTCTTTTGTCCTTGACCGTTCTCAAATACACCTGTATCTTTGTTATAGGCTTTTAGATGGTCTTGGCTTTGGCTAGTTCTTTTTCTAGCATTTTTCCTATTCTATCTGTTACTCCAGACACATGCTATCGGTTCAGGTTGTTGGTTTGCCAATTTCTTCTCGTTGTTCTTCTTATTTCCCTCTCTGTATAACCGCTTGCCTTGGTGTTAGCACACTTATCTAGGCATCTCAGAAGCTTGGAGTTTTGTTCCATTGTAGGAAGCTGTACGCACCAGAGCAACTACTGCTGCTCTACAAGGCACAGATCCGACCATCGCTGGAGTATTGCTCCCATGTATGGTGATGCGCTCCGAAGCAGTCTCTAAATCTTCTGGATATTTTACAGAAGAGAGCAATTAGACTAATTGATACGCCTAACCTCACAAAGGACCTCCACAGCCTGAAATATCGAAAAAGGGTGGCCGACCTGTCCCTGTTTTTCAGATTCTATCACGGAAGATGTTCGAGTGAGCTCTCCCAGATGATAACACCGAAGGCCGTCCGAACGAGGAACACTAGAGAGAATCTGCGAACTGATCCTTACCAAGCCGAGGTCCCTGCTCCCCAACCAGCATTCCTTCTTTTTGAGAACTTCGAGGCTGTGGAATGAACTACTGGGGAATCTTTTTCCCGACAGCTACAACCAGCAGCGTTTCAAATTTACAGCGTCATTGTTTCTGTCTTTGCTGGAGGCTAATCATGAAGAAGGCCGACCTGCCACAGTAATAATTCCGTACTTCTGAGGTAGGTGGAGATTTGATAATTTATGTAAGTACCGATAAGTAGACGGCGCAGACGTATGTATTGTGCACAACCATATATAAGCCATTAATAGTTCAAAATGCTAGTTTTGAATCAAGCAAAATAATTATGCATTGTATGGCCCGATTTTATCAACATGTATATTTAACGAAGACTTTGACAAAGCTTTTCTATTGGATGTTGTTTAGCAAAAGCTATTGGGCATTGCGGGCTAGGTTAATAAGTACCATCCAATAGTATTTTGTCCATATTGGAAACAAAACGTCAAAGCTGGATGACACTTTCATTAAAAGTATTTTGGAATTCATGGAGCAAAATCATGGCAGAAAATCAGAACAACGTGATTGATTTGCAAATTAATGCTAAATTTTTGATGTTTATTTTATAATTATTGTATAATTACCAATTGCAATTACAGTCAGATTGATTATAGACTGGATGCATGTTTGTTATAGAATAGACCTTCTTATAGAAATATTCACAGAGGATGTAAAGATTGTAGGCACTGCGTAAAAGGTACCGTAGCACCGAAACACATTCATTTAAAGCACCTTATTCACTTTCTGACTACACGAAAGGTTTCTAGTTTAGGAAAAATAAGGATATACGTTATACTCTTGCAGATCGCAAGGCTTCGCTGTTAAGCAGGATAGGCAACCAGTAATGCACGCTTGCATCATGTGTGTCTATAATAGCTTTGTGAAATGCAATAAAATGTTATTTTTACCCTTTTTTCACTATAATACAAAGGTATATTGGAGGTATTTATAATTATTATCGATTGTAAATTATTGTTTTATCAAAATAATGCAGTAATTTGAATTTCTTGTCATCATCATCATTAAATTAACAGTACATTTTATCCAGTGATCAAATGTGTCGGTTTTGTAGAATCTGATTGGTTGAGATTAGCAATTGCTAAATTCTTTGTTAAACAGGAAAATGCAAGTTTTTACCCATTTAGGATGGAAAATCAGAGTTGGAAAGATACTAGAGAGTTCACAATGGTCGATTATATATAAGGCATGTACTTTTTTCACCTTTTTGAAGTAAATTTCAAGAGAAATCAATAATTTTCAGGGAACTTTGACAGATGCAAGTTCTTGAATGGGCTGCTCTGATTGGTCAAAACTTTTGTTAAACTGACGGTGTTGACAAAATCGGGCCTAAATATCGCTACCTGTTGACGCGCTCTTAAATCTATATACATATTTACTGGACTATGGTATCGGTCGGTGTCTAAAAGGGTCGGTCGGTCTAAGTAAAAAACCATCACCGCGCATGCGGCTAGAGTAGGCATTGGGGATTATTACGTTTCTAGCCAGACCTAACCGCTGCATACTGATAATTTCAAATAAAAAAAGTCGCCGTTCATCGTTTATCATTTGATGCCCGTTTATTGCTGACTTAAATCGATGAAACTATTAAGTTTGTCACATATCGTTCTTACCTTACCCAGATTGAGGAAATATTTACAAATTTGTAAGGCGCCCCTGTCTTGCAGTTTGCAGGTGTCCAGTTTTGTGGCTTTCTTTCCCTTGCTCGCAAAAAATGTAAACAACGCTTATACTTCTGACTTCAACAATAACTAAAAGTCATCAAAACCAAGTCTAAAATTGACGGTTTTTAACTAAGATAGCCAAAATCATATTTCAACGTGATCCCTTCTGACGTGTTGAAGAACAGTATAACTAACACACAATGTACGCATTTTCGAGGGTACCTGTTATTGGATTGAGTGGAAGAACGGTACAACTCTGGTTGTTATATTGTTTTTCCACTCAATATCTGATTTCCGCCCTTGCTGCCTGAGTTCGACAATCGACATGCGATAAGCTGGTGGCCAAGGTACTATAAAAAATGGAGTCAAGTTGATTGACTTAGTACCTCAAACATATTACGGTGATAGCAAATTATTATTTTCCCATAGCATGAACCTACAGTCTGAGATTCAACCCATGCAACCAAATCATCGCCCGCCCGCAAAAAAGTGTATTATACCGTTAGGTATTTCTTTCACAGGTCAATGGCAGCCTATTATGGATACAACAAATTTTTCAGTTTTACAATCCCCCACCGCCTAACCACCCCAATTTCACTCCCACTAAAAAAATAAAAAATACCTAAAACTTAAGTTGGATGAATATTTGAAATTTTTAATTTTGTTGCTAATTACTCCGTTTTCCGATTCTCAAAACTATAGATGCATTACCTACTAAGGCTCCACAGCATATTGCAACCCAAATTTATGTAGATACCATAAAATGCCCAAAAAGCGTATTATCTCGAAATCGAAAATTTACACGATCGCAATACTCCCTTCACCTATCGGTGTGGAAAGTAAAATTCCGTGAGTCGGTCCTGAAAGGATATAATGAAATCTTAGTTTCAATTTTTCATTTGTTTGTTGATCTATGACATTTCTACACCAGGATATATTTTTACTGGTTTTCATTGGAGGACAAGGTACAAATACGTTTGAACCGCTTAAACCTAATGTCATCCCCGTTTCTCCAAATGAAGCAGCCTACAAAAAACCATTATCAAGTACATGGACGGTGAAATTTTGGATATTTACTACCATATTACCTCTTGGGAGACCACCAACAAAGATCAACCGAAACGATAATAGGGATTATTACATTCTAAAGCTGACATAATTTGTATGACATACATTAATAATCGCATCTCAATTAAAAATATTTACATTTTTATGTTTACTAAATATTGAGTGGAAAAACAGTATAACTCCAAGTTCTTTTTTCTGCTTTACAGCCCTCCAGAATACACTTAAAGGAACCTGCTCAGCAAGCTTATATAGAAGAAGTCACCCTTTATAATATTTCTGTAGACTTGATTGCTGTGAAATGAAAACTTTATAGTCAAAACATATATTTATGTTTTTCTCAAAACAAGGATTTTGGAGATGTATTGCTTTTCCACTCACTTTTTGAATCCTGACCGTCGGTACCAAATATTTAGTAAAACAATAATGGGATACGGTCAATTATTATATTTCTAAAATATAATTTTTTTACAACGTTTCGACGCTTCTATTAGGCGTCATCTTCAGGTATTAAAACTAAAATAAAATATCAAAAATGTCAAACAGATACAAAATGACTAACATTCACAATTATTTTTTTTAAACAAAATTACAATTTAAAACAAATAATTAAAATGCAACAGAAAACTTACATTATACCACAACAGTCATATGTATTATGCCGGGTGGTGTTGGCAATTTGGTTTTCAGTGAGAGACTGGCGTGGTGGAACAAAAATATCCAGCTGATAAAATATCCGTCAAAAAATATATACAAGTACAAAACATAAGAAAATAATTAAATATCGAGGAAGGTAAATATTGATAAGATGGAAGAAAGTATAGGTTATGTTCCATTTGTTAAATTTGCATATATGCATGAAAGATTGCTTGTATCTGTCCTGAAATTCATGCTGTTAGAACTTCTTTTTATATGTTTCATCTCTAAGATGTTTCTTTTATACCAATCTTTCTCTTTGCATAAAGTTCTAAGTTGTTAAAATCGATGGTATGCTTATTTTCTATAGCATGTTTGCTGAGGGCGGTAGAATTCAGGTTCTTATTTTTAATATCATACTTATGTTTATATATGCGTTTATTTAAATATTGCTTAGTTTGTCCTATGTATAAGTTGGGGCAATCTTTACAAGGTATTTCATAAACCAAGTTGCTATGCATGTCCTTTTCTAATGAAGGTGTCAGGCTTGAAAATACTGTACGGGTTGTTGTCGTGGCAGTATGGGCAACATTTACGTTAAATTTATTGGAAATTTTATTAATGTTTTCGGAGAGTCCAGGTGTATAAGGCATTGAAAAATATTTCTTTTTATTATTATCATTATATGAATGTTGCCGGCGGTTATAAAGTTGATGAACTCTCTTCTTGATAGTGGTGTTTGTGAAGTGCTGTGGGTAGTTGTTTTGGGACAGGATATTCCTTACCTTTTTGAGATTGTCAGGTCTGTTTTTGACGTCAGACAGCAAAATGGCTCGATCGGTGAGACTATTTATTACACTGGTTTTATATGTCTTCGGCACGTTAGAATCGATGTTAAGGTATTTCCCTGACTATATTGATTTTGTAAACCAATTTGTTTCAATACAACCATCATTGTCATACTTCAATGTAACGTCAATAAAATGTAATGTTTTATCATTTTCAACTTCTTTTGTGAATTGTAACCTGGGATGGAAATTATTGGAAACTTCGAATGTTTGTTCAATTTGATCAGAATGTATACAGAGTAGACAGTTGTCAAAGTATCTTTTATAGAAGGCAGGTTTGATGGTCAATTTATCAATAACATTTTGTTCTAGTTCTTCCATGACAAGATTTGCGATAGTTGACGAAATCGGTGAACCCATTGCAGTGCCAAAAATCTGCGAGTAATATGTAAAAAAATTATATTTTAGAAATATAATAATTGACCGTATCCGATGATTGTTTTACTAAATATTTCCACTCACTGATTGAATTACATTCTAGTAATGCATAAAAATATACATAAATGGAATTCCACATCCATATTGCACAAAACTATTGTCGCACGGTAAACATTGTTCGAAACAGTAACGTATAATTTTCAATGCTAATTGTGTTCATTGAAACTTTTGGCCGTTCACGGTTGATAACTCGACAAAATAAGCAATTTCCTATTTGTATCTTAATTAACGTTACACAACGAACCGCTACCGTATTGGAAACGTCTAATGATAATACGTTTAGCATATATATGGGCAATTTCGTGGTTAACTATCGGTGTCTTGGGAATATCTTCTTGAAGTCGAGTAAAAACAGGATGATGTATATGAGAAATTGTGGAAATTGAGTGCAAAGTGGAGATTTATCAGTACCTTGCAATGCACACTATCGTGTAAGCTACCGTTAGCTCTAATTTGATTAGTTGTACATATCGTTGCAATTATCAAGTGACAAATTGGGTTATGTTTGCCTTACCTGGTACTTGTGTTTGTGATATGCTATTACAGTATACAGCCCGGATATCATTTTATTGGAGGCTGTTAGATGCGATCAATATTAATTTGAGTAGAAAAACAAAACCATCATCCTCAGAATGTAGTAGTAGTAATTACAGGGAGTCAAAGCCAGTGAAGTAGATCATCTTTGACTCTTTTTAGCGATTCCTCAGAGCCAACAATAAGAACCATCTCTCTCTAATCAACACGTTGTATGTCTGCTCAAACAGGGCAATTATGACCTGGTGCTTAAATAGTTCCTAGTCTGGCGAAAAACATTAATAGGCTAGAGCTCGTTTAGTCCTGGGAGATGCCACCTGTTTCAGTGCTGCTGCTTGACTGTCAGAACATATATGTACGTATACAGGGTTGGGATAAAGTATGGAACTAAGCAAATATCTTTGAAACGGAAAGGGTGATATTGCTGAAAATTTGCAGGTAAATGTAGTGACGCATAATGCATCTGAAGACATTATGTTAGCTATTAATGTACTTCCGGTCTAACCGGAAGTACCGTCAACTTTTTTAATTTAAATGGGACACCCTGTATATTTTTGCAGAATTTAAAACATCTTTTTTTCCTAATACGTCCGTAGTAGGTTAAGTATTCGTTTCTGTAAAAGTGGGAAAGATAACGCTTTTTTATTTACAGAAACGTTCATTTTATTTGATGTGTTACAATAAGAAAATTTAAAATGTATTATCAAGGAATTATCTCAGACGTTCAAAATGCCCGCCGTTTACTTCCTGACGATATGCAAGTATGTTGACAAATTGCTGAGTTACCTTGTCGAATCAATTCACGTCAGGATCAGGACGTCAGGAGGTAAATGGCCAGCAATTTAAACATATGAAGAAGCTTTATCTTTCCCGTTTTTCAGAAACTAATACCCAAACCACTATGGACGTATTCGGAAATAAAAGATGTATTGAAATCTGCAAAAATATACAGGGTGTCCCATTTAAATTAAAAAAGTTGACGGTACTTCCGTTAAACCGGAAGTACATTAATAGCTAACATAATGTCCTCGGATGCACTATACGTCGCTACACTTGCGTGCAAATTTTCAGCAATATCATTCTTTCCGTTCCAAAGTTATTTGCTTGGTTCCATACTTTATCCCAACCCTGTATGTTCAATGTCTACCAGGTCTGCCACCATAAAGCGTATATTGAGTCTAGAAGATAGCCATGCAAGTCCTTAGCGCTAAGCTTTTCTTCACTCCTTCACCTACCAGGGCCCGTTTTTGGAGTTCAGAGAAACGATTCCTTTAGGAAATAATGGCGTATTTTCTCTACAAATCTGTAAATTGTGTCCTGGGCCCGTTCTGAGGAAAATAATTCTCTTAAAAACCGTAGGAACAATTTCTCCTTATTTCGAGAGACAGCAAAATTTCTCCCGAAACCAGCTGTCATAGCTGTCTGCATTTACGTTAAAGGAACAGAGAAGGATTTCAGGGGTTTTTTTATGGTCAGGCTCCCGTAAAGGCTGAAATTCTATGGCGCTGTAGAAGCTTTGCAAGAGGATGTGTGTGCACGTTAGATTTGAAACGCTGTAGGTTGTATCTGTCGGGAAACGAATTCCCAGGCAGCTCATTCCACTGCGTGGCAGTTCTCCAAAAGAAGGAATGCTGGAGGAGACTGGTTCGGGGAGTAGGGACTTCGACCTGGTAAGGATAAGTTCGCAGAGCCTCTCTAGTGTACCTCGTTCGTTTGGTGTTATCGTCTCGAAGAGCTCACTCGAAGATCTTCCGTGACAGAATCTGTAAAACAGGGACAGGTCAGCGACCCTTCTTCGATGTTCTAGGCTGTGGAGGTCCTTTGTAAGATTAGGCGTATCGATTAGTCTAATTGCTCTCTTCTGGATAGTATCCAGAAGGTTTAGAGAGTGCTTCGCAGCGCATTCCCACACATGAGAGCAATACCCCAGGGATAGTCGGATCTGTGCCTTTTAGAGCAGCAGTAGCTGCTCTGGTGTATACAGCTTCCTATAACAGAACAAACCTCCAAGCTTCTGGTATGCCATTTCAGCAATACTGACGACGTGGTCATGCCAGGACATGATGATTCCCAAAATGGAGGATTTGAGAATTCTAGGAAATCTGGAAGAGACAGAATTGCTGGCAAATGAGTCCTGTAAAAATTTTTTTGGGAGGCATAATGCACTGGCGATCTTGTTCCCTCTGGGGATACTTTTAAGGCTAGCGGCTAATACAAGCCCCTTCTTAGACAGAAATCTACTCCTGCAGATCTGATTTTTAGTTCAATAAATAAAACTACCCATAACGGGAATCATAATTCACAAAATCAAAAGAATCTATTCTTCCGTTAGTGCCTAGTAGAGCAGTAGTAGCTCTTCTGGTGTATACAGCTTCCTACAACGAAACAAGCCTCCAAGCTTTTGGTATGCCGTTTTAGCAATACTGACGACGTGGTCGTGCCAGGACATGTTGTTGATTCCCAAAATGGAGGATTTGAGAATTCTAGAAAATCTGGAAGAGGCCGAATTGCTGGCAAATGAGTCCTGTAAAAGATATTTTGGGAGGCATAATGCACTGGGGGCGATCTTGTTCCCTCTGGGGATACTTTTAAGGCTAGCGGCTAATACAAGCCCCTTCATAGACAGAAATCTACTTCTGCAGATCTGATTTCTAGTTCAATAAATAAAACTACCCATAACGAGGATCATAATTCACAAAATCAAAAGAATATCTTCTTCTGTTACTCATTATGTTATCCTAATTTAGATGAGATATCATAGTACGATTTCCGTATAAAATTATGCAACAGTATGTAATTAATGCTCGTGGTACCATCTGTTTCACCTTTACGTGTTATTCTTGGTGGTCCCATTAATTTCAGTAGTGATGACTTTCATAAAGGTTTCCCTCATAAGGCAACCCGCTTTTTATATTAGTCCTTAATACAATGACGTCGGTCTTAATAGGGGTTTTCACTTTCATGGGTTGTTTTAAAGGCTATTATTACACGGGTGATTCTTTTATGGTCAGACGCATTTTCAGTTAGTCTGTCTTATTAAATTGATTTGGCAACCCAAATCGGGTCAACTCCACCAGTGTGGTCAAAGAGTGGACAAAGGAATTTGTTTATTATCAAATATATTTTAACCCTTTGGGAACCTACAGAAAGCTACCGTATTTCAAAATGTCTGAAAATTTTACACAGCACAGCATAACATAAGACTAATTCAGAAGCCACGAATAACAAGACGGTGACAAAACAATAAATAGTCATGAAAAGAACATATTTGGCAGTTCTTATCTGAAGACGATTTTCATCGATTTTTCTAATTTTTGCCAATTTTCCCAATCATTTATGAACCCATTTTTACTGACTATTCCAGAATTTTTGAGATTTATATCAAGATTCGTTGCGGTTTTTCCAGTTTTTTCCAATTATTCTCGGACTTAAAGCAATTTTAACCGATTTTACCAAGGCCTTCTTAGTGCGCTCCCATTTATCCCAATATTTTGCGGACTTTATGATTGTTTTCTGTTTTTCCAGTTTTTTCCATTAGGTATTTCTGTTTTCCGAATTTTCTCGATTTTTACCAGTTTTTTAGAAATTAATACTTATGTTTTTTGTTAGAGTTCTATATTTTTATTTTTCTGGATTTTTCTTGTTTTTAAAGATTTTTTTCAGACTATTACTAATTTTTTCCAATTTCTACACTCGCTAAAAATCTGTACCGTTGAGAATCGATCCAGTTATGATGAAAAAATAATAAAAGACTTCAAATGTATATACGAATATTATACCAAAATTGGGGATTATTATTACCCTAGTAGAATCCAATATTTTCCAAAATAAATAATAATAAAATGATATTAAAAATCGGTCTACTTCAACAATCCACAGTTTTGCGGATGACAGTACGCCGCATGCAGGCATCATGAGCAACAGACCGATCTCTGTGGTCGAGCTGGAACGCAGAAGACTGGCAGTGGCAGCTTCACTTTCAAAGGATCTCGATACCATTACTGCTTGGGGCCTTAAGAATATGGTTAAATTTAATGCCTCCAAGACCCAGGGTTTGTTCGCTATCAAACAAGAAGTGCCCAAGCCAACACCAGGTTCTAATGAACAACCAGGCTCTGCCAAGGAGTCACTCATTCAAGCTGTTAGGAGTCAACATTACAGAAAATCTGACCTAGCACGAACACGTCGCGTCAATTGCAATAGCTGCTGGTAAAAAGCTTGGGTACCTATTTAGAGCCAGAAAGTATTTCTCACCATGTAACCTCCTCACGCCCAGATAAGACCTTGCCTGGAGTATTGCTCTCATGTCTGGGGAGCTGCTGCCCCTACTACCCTGTCTATACTAGATGCCTTCCAGAGAAGGGCAATTCGACTAATTGGCGATCCAACCTTAACGCGCCACCTTCAGTCACTTTCTCACCGGCGTGTTGTTGGTGACCTCTCACTCTTCTACCGATATTCCAACGGAATCTGCTCCTCTGAGCTATCCTCTATCGTTCCACCGCTCACTGCTCCTATCAGACGTACCCGTGCAACCGCTGCATCTCATCCTAAGACGGTCGTTCTTCATACATCAAGAACTGAGCGTTACAACCGCACATTTATTCCCAGGGTGTCCAAGGCTTGGAATGGACTGCCTGAAGATTGGCCCATTCAAATCTCGCGTTAACAAACTTCGCCTAACATAACCCTTTCACAGCAGCCGCGGTACTCTGGTATTTAGTCTCTGCCTGCGCGGTCTGTTCAGTTATAAAAAAAAATTGAAAATGAAAGTACTCTCGTTTTTGATAAACCTGCCTTGAAATTTGCTTTCTTCATCCTTACAGATGCTGAGCGACAATGTTCTAAATCGAATCTCTATATCAAATCACAAACATGAGACGTGATAGACTTTATCTAAACTAGCTAAGCTGAAAAAAAATTATCACAGTGACAGTTTAAATTGCATGCATTATGTTTATTTCATAATATAGTAATATCTAAGTTTCCACCATACCTCTATAATAAAATACGTTTTTGTTCTGATGTACATGATGTCAATACTAGGAATAAGAATTTAATCGCTGCACCATTCCATAAATCAAAACTTTTCGAAAGAGGATTCAAATTTAATATCTACAATTTATACAATAGCATCCCATTACATGTTAAAGATCTTAGTATAGCCGGATTCAAAAAGTTTGTTCTTAATTATCTGTCACAAAAATAGTTCATGCAGTACAAAAACCTTATTCATTATTTTGTATTGCTATATGTAGGTGACCCACTAGTATTAGTTTAAGCTAAGTTAAGGTAGTATAGGCTTTTAGACGTCATACAGTTGATATTGATGAATTAAGCAAGGATTGGGCGGAAGAGCACCAAGTTGTGAACCCCTCCTTGAGATTCTCCTACATTTAAAACTAACATCATTACAATGTTAATTACAATTATGTTCTTGGGAGAATAAAGACATTATATATATCTACCTAGACACAGCGGAAAATACCACAAATCAAGCCGAAGGCTTCAATCTTCCATCCTCTTGGGAACCATTGTATCTCGTCTGAAGGCAATCCAAAAATTAATTTCATAACCTTGTATCAATTACCATTACATGCACTAATAAAGCGACAATATCATCTCACAGTGTGATATTAAAAAACAGTTATAAGGCTAATAATATGTAATTATTTCCGAGAAATGCCTTACCCAATCTGAAGCAACTATCTGACATTGCTTTGTGGGCGCGTACAAAAGCTCACTACAACAGACTTCGGATTTCGAGCTCGACCAGCCATTTTTGCTGGCTAATCGAATGTAGGCTGTTGTAGCTGTCAATCACAGGCGCATTGTTCTTGGCGTGTTACCTAATGTCCTGTTAATTTGTAGCTAAAAAAAGCCATGTATTTTTTTTTCGACTTCGAGAAACACACAGTTTGTGTATGGTACAAGACCGTAGTTGGACAGCTTAGACAGACATGGGTGTTGCGGTTTTTTTTGATTTACTTTCACGTACAACTGGTCAAAAAGTTGTTTTCCTAGGACTAAAGTATTGTGATTTTTACTTATTATTGTTATGAGTCATCATCATAGTCACAATGTCTTAACATACATGTTGTGAACTCGTAAAATGAATTAAGTCGGAGCTAGAGTATTGCCGACACGAATAATATCAATAGTTTTGAAAACTGTAGCTCGCCATCGTTCGCGATTCACTATCAATTCAGTGGAGCTCTTGATACTCATATCCAGCAGCTGTTTCGTCAGATCCACCCAGCGTGTGGGGGTACAGCCACGGCGCCGCCCACTCGGGACATGACCCTGAACTACAAGTTTCTCCACATTATCGCTTCTGTGAATATGTCCGAAGAATGTAAGCATTCTCGTTGACACAATGGAGGATAGTCTCTTTGGATTACCGACCTGATCCAGTATGGAAACGTTAGTTCGATGAGCGGTATAAGGAACTCTCAGCCTTCTCCCCCACGTCCACATTTCAAAAGCATCTATGCGAGCTCGATCTGCCTTTTTAACAGTCCAAGTTTCCGAGGAATACAAAAATATGGAGAACACAAGAGACTGAACCAGCGACATTTTGGTAGCTTTAGTGTTGTTATGGTCACGCCATATTTTAGTAAGCTTTGTTATGGCCACCCGTGCCTATTGAAATGCGCCCTCGAATCGTATTTTCACAACTACCTGAATTGTCGATCAAAGAACCGAGGTACACAAAACTTTGAACTACTTCACAACTACCTATTGACTTTATTTCTCAATCATTATCGTGCTCTCTATCTACGATCATAACCTTGGTCTTGTTGCAGTTAATACCAAGACCGTATGTTGCACTATGTTGCTCTAAGTTGTTTAATGGAGCTGCTAGTTTTTCCTTAGAAACAGCAATAAGGGTTGTATCGTCACCAAATCTTAAGTTGGATATTTTGCTTCCGCCAATAGTTATACCGCCATTCCAGTTGTCCAATACCTGTCTCATCACAAATTCAGAGTAAATGTTAAATAACATCGGAGGTAATACGCATCGCTGACGAACTCCTTTTCTGGTTGCTGTTTGACCAGATAAGTTACCATCAATTCTTACACGAGCCGAGCTTGACACATAGAGCTGCTGTACGAGAAATACTAAGTGATAAGGAACTCCCATAGACATAAGGATTCCCCACAGTTTAGGTAATAATTTAAAGGCATTTTTTACAATAAAACTGGAAGTTATCTGCAGTTGTAAACAAAGCAGTGCTTTTTAGCTGAAAAAATGTCAGAATTACACAAATTCAATTGTTCAATTGTTTTTCGGCCGCTGTGGCTAGGTTTACTTCCACATTTTAGAAATTTTCAAGCTAAATATTTTAAAAACTCCCAAAATAAGTTAAACGAACTCTACATTTTTGAAAACAAAAAAATCTATTTCTCTTTGTGATATACAGGGTGTCGCATTTAATAAAATATAAATTTATACGCATAAAACTATTTTTTATTATTTTTTCGTGTTTTTGTCAAATTCTAACCATCGAGAAAAAACTATAAAACTTTCATTTAAAAACCTTTTTCCTATCTGTTCGAATAAAAGAGAAAAGAGGGTGGCGAAATATGACGAAACACCCGGTACAGTGAATATCAAGAGTCCCACTTTATCTTTTTCCTGTAGCGGCATGCTAGATTAATAATAAAATAAATATTAACTAGATAAGCAACGCGTCCAATAAACCTTCGAAAAAAAATATATTTCCCATTTTTTACATTGGTAAAAAAACCTCATGAGAGGTTCACCCTGTAACTGTAATAGTAGCATAACAACAAACAATACTGGATTGAAATCAGGCATGGGCGGTGATACATGTCCAATTTCCATACAAAAACTGACAGATGGTTGGCTTGCCAGTGCTTTTTGTTCTTTTCCTTCTGAAAGGTTGTCATAGACGCTATTGGCCGAACAATGTACTGTGAATGATTGCACAGCAGGTGCTGCCATTGATATTCAGCGTAAACTAAAAATATCACCGTGGTAATAGGGAGTTATAAAAATATTAGAAATATGTTTACTTTGTGCTGGCAATGCAGTTGCTAACGTTTAGATACGCTTGAGCGAGAGCATGCTATGCACCGGCCTTTTTGCTGAATAAATGTGGTTTCCTTTTGGACAAAATTCTGAGAAATAAACAACAAGTACCAAGTTCTGGTCATAGACATTACAGAGAACTTTATTAGATTTAGGTACATTTTGTTGTTTTTAAATCTTTTACTAACACTTTCTATATCATCTTGCAACTGTATATAATCTTCACTTGTTGACACAACTTTGGGCAATTCAAAATCACCTGCAGCACACATCGGGCCCATAAAACACTTCAGGCAATGATATATAGTATTAATAAAAAAAGAAAAGAGCAAAGGTACAAGTATGCTGCCCTGAGGTAGCCCTGATGCAGTCCTAAACTTTGAGCAAACCTCTCTACCAATGTTTACCATTTGGTAGTGTGATAGGAAACAGAAATGGCTCCCTTTGTCAAGCACAGTCACTCAGTCGATCTAGAAACCCTATATCGAAAGCCTTTTCACAGTCTGCATGTACAACATCAAGTTGAAGCTTTTCTTCAATTGCTTTTGAAGCAAAATTCAAAAAGTATGCAAAGGTGTGACACCGTTGATCTGTCTGCAATAAACTTAATTGAAAAGAGGAAATTTTGTATTGCAACACATTATTAAGATTATAGAGAATAATTTCAAAGCATTTTCCCAAGATTTATGGTAGTAACTACTCTGTAGTTACCTATATCATTTTTGCCTCAGTTTTTGTGGACACATGATATAATTCCTACCATTAAGGCACTTGGAAATTTATTTTTCTTGTAAAACATATTTTTTATGGTCAGCCTCCCGCAAAGGCGGTTCACGTTAGATTTGAAACGCTGCAGGTCATAGTCGTCGGAAAATAAATTCCCTAGCAGCTCATTCCACAGCGTCGAAGCTGTCCAAAAGGAGGAATTGGAGGAGACTAGTTTAGGGAGCGGGAACCTCGACCTGGTAAGGAGGAGCTCGCAGAGCCTCTCTAGTGTTCCTGGATCGTATGGCGTTTGGTGTTATTATCTGGGAGAGCTCACTCGAACATCTTCCGTGATAGAATCTGTAGAACAGGGATAAGTCAGCCACCCTTGTTCGATGCTCGAGGCTGTGAAGTTCCTTTGTGATGTCAGGTGTATCGATAAATCGATAACTGATCTCTTCTGGATAGTGTCCAGAAGCTTTAGAGAGTACTTCGGAGCGCATCTCCACAAATGAGGGCAATACTCCAACGATTGTCGGATCTGTGCCTTGTAGAGCAGCACTAGTTGCTCTGGTGTATACATCTTCCTACAATGGAACAAAACTCCAAGCTTCTAGGATGCCACTTTAGCAATACTAACGATGTGGTCGTGCCAGCACATGTTATTGTTGATGTTGACCTCCAAAAGCTTGACGGAAGGTGACTTGACTATTGGTAAGCCAACGTGAGACTTCTTTAAAAGTGTTGTTGCCTGCGTCTCCTAAATTAAAAAGTAGCAATTTCATTCATTCATCCGAAACCAATCACAGACGACGTCGTTTCGCTTTCATTAAAGCTCGTCAGTGTGATTTAGGTCTCAGACGAATAAATGAAATTGTAAGATAGTGCCTAGCTGGCAAAACTCATACTAGTAGTAGCAACATATAGATATTGGGAAGCAGTACCTTGAAAAAGTATTGGTTCGCCATCTATCTATCAAAGCCGGTACCTGAGCGTTTAATTTGAGTATCCGAGCACTGTTTATGTGATCCGTTTAAAAGCATTAGGTATAGAAACCTGCGGGTACGACAACAAACAGACTTGTTTTTGAGGAACACTCATTTAACACTCCCGACATTCGGTTTATGCTAAAAAGCAACTTGAGTCAATCAAAGAGTACTAATTTCATTCATTCATCCGAAACCAATCACAGACGGTTACTAGCAGTATTCGTAGTTTGCAGAACTTTTGTGTGGAGACATGGTTTAATAACGTTTGTTTGTTATAGTCTTATAGGGTAATGTCAGGTATATTGTACCAGTTGTTAAACTGTACCACCTCAATATTTATTAAATTGTAAGCCTCTAACGTCATCTAATTTGCTCTTTTGATACCTCTTGTTGTCAAAACATTAGTTACCAGGATGCGTAAACGGCGGTCTCTCGTGAAACTTAAAATTTGTGTTTTTATGAAAAACGACTTTACGCAGTAAGTATTATACAACTTTAGATAAGCCTTTGTATCCGAATGATCAGTTTTTGGTGGTTGGGGTGGCGTTCTTCGTAATTATTGGACATCTGGAAATAGTTTAGGCGGTTTATATTTACCCTAACCTCACTTTTTTAGAAGAAATAAACCAATTTGTGTCAATAATATCGGTTTGCTAATTTGGACCACCACCTAGTTTTTGTTAAATCATACCGGTACAATTTACTAAATTCCAGTATTTTTTTCAGTGATTCGCAAGGGTACAAAATACCTACTGCCAATGGTCAGAGCAAGGTATGAAGGCAGCAATAAGAAACTATAAACTGGAAATTTTGTGCAAATTGGGTGCATGAAAGCTGTGCTTCGTTTCTCAGTCGATGGGACTATATTTGTGACTTCTGTGTTTGAGTTAAATAAGTATTGAGTATTATTTATTTGCTACGACAATATTTTGTTTTACCCAATGGGTTCCTAATTTGTGATTTATGTGTTTAAGTTTTACAATTAAAAATTTTAATTCATTGCAATGTATTGTATTATAAATCTGTTGTTCTATTAACAACGATCATCTAATGCATTTTGCCATGGTACAATTTACCGAACCGGGTCGTAAAATTTAACGAACCAGTTGGGTAGATTGTACCGTTTGCAACATTTTAAAAAAACATTTATTATGTCAAACTGTCAGTCTTTATGTAACTTTTCTACTATGGAATTTGATAGGAATATGTTAAGTAACTCTAATTTATAGTTTTGTTGAATTCAAATGAAGTCAATAGCGAGATATTTGATAAAGTGTGCAATGTGGTACAATTTACAAGCTTCTGCAAAATATGTTATAATAGCGTTCAATCATTCGTACAAAGATCAGATCTTTTGAGCTGAATTTGAATTATTCTGCACCGATGCCTGGTCTACAACGAATCCACCATTGACCCCGTATTGGAAATATCCTAAACGATTTCTTCGACGATGACCTTTGGTTGGAAAAACGACCGGCAACCGTTTATCGGCGTACGATCTGCGCGGAGCGGTAAACCACCGTCCCGCCGTCAGTCTCGAGTTCATAAACACGGAGAATTGCTACATTGCCGGTAATTATTTTGTAAAACATAACCTCACCATCGAGATGTAACGTTAACGTTACGGTTCAACATTCGACATCACGAATGCTGCCGATAGTAATTCCGCATTTTTGTTGCCGCCGCATGTGTTATGCCGGTTTTCCACCGAATGAAGTCAAGTAGATGCACTCGGTATTGAGTGCGCAAAGGGCTCCAAAAGGAAAAATTATCAGAATCTTTTATACCCGTTTTATATCAACAATAAATCCATGGTTTTAATTCGTGAATTCAGTTCGTGGTCAAAATTGACAAGTGTGAAACAGGAGTTTGACGTCAAATAAGTCAATGGATTTCTTCTCGGATTTATTCACTGATTTAGAACCTCTTTTAATCTACCGTTAAGTTTGACGTAAAATTCGGTAGTGCCAACCTTAAAATCAGATGATGCATGTCATGCATGTTGAATACCCATCTCTGTATATTATTAAACATTTTCTAGATAAAAACTCGCAATCAAATTAGAAAATAAATAGATCTTGGGAAAACCGCTAATCATATCACAGCAACAGTGTCAGCAGTACTGCATGCTGTCACAAAATCCATGGTTTTATTCACAGATGTAAAACACAGTCAGTTTGACCTTGAAGACGACCATAGATTGATCAATGAATAAATTCGCGAAGAAAATGTCGATGTAAAACGGGTATTAAAAATTAAATCGATTCACGGATTCTGTCGTTAGTAATTCCATATTTTCGTTGCTACACGTGTTATGCTGGTTTTACACCGAATGGAGTCAAGTAGATGCACTCAGTACATCCGCGCCTAGGAGAAGTTTACTAAGTTTTTTTATCGATTCAAAAGAAAATATAAGAAAAATAAAAGAAAAGCGTGAAAGAAATATGAATATATCTCTAAAGACAAAAAAGTTATAATGTTTCAAAGTCGCGCTCCGCAGAAATATTTTTGGCACGACTGACCGAGTGGTGTGACGTCATGTCTCCGTAGCCAGTGCGGGCGGCCGCGGCCGCTGAGCCACACGGCGGCGACGCGACGCACGTATCAGACAACGCGAATGTACACAGGCACAGCATAGTGGTGGCGTGAGCTGAGCAACCAATCGTCTCATTTATTTTCTAGTTTATTGTATATCAAATAATATTGCTATGATGAGTGACATTAAAAAAGGATGTTATAAAAAATATTGCATTGTTCCAAAGTGTGTGAGCACAGCTATAAAAACACCTAATAAAGTTTTTTTCCACGTACCTTTGCATGCGAAAGAAGTGGTGCAAGGTGATGAAGCGGGGTTTAATAATACCAGAGAGTATAAAATATGCTTGTGAGGATCATTTTAATGTGAGTATACTATTGTATATGGATAGCAACACTGGTTGTTAAAGATAACTTTACCGAATAGTAAATTAGTTACATTTATAATATAATATGTATTCTGAATTACTTTATTGTGTTATATATTTCTATATTTTCGGATTAGTAACTTATGTTTTTGCTGTTACAGCTTGAAAATGATACTGAAAATCTAATCAAATATAAACTAGTTGGAAAACTGAAGGCTGCCCTCATAAGTTTGACTGTTAAAAAGTTGTTCATCCTAGAAGAAAACTCGGAGCATATGAAAAAAGGCGACGCGCAAAATGTTTAGAAAATTTATTGCAGAACGATGCTTCATCGACCTCAAGTTGGCAACCTTTCGAAGTAATTCAGTGTCATTCAATATACCCACAAAGAGCCGGATGTACTAGAAAATCCACTATCTAAGGATTGCACAGTAAATGTATCAGATAATCCCGACAACAAAATTTGAACAAAGTGCAAGTTGACATCAAAATTAAACAAAAGGATCAAAAAGTGCAAACCATCATGAGAAGGAAAAAACGAACGATACAGAATATAAGTGTCTGATGACCATCCCCCAATCACCCGAGAGTTCTCCTACAAAAGAATCAGTTTCTTGCTAAGAGTTGCTACAGTTCAGTTAGTTATACTTTAAATACTCGTACAACAGTCATCCCTCAGTATTGCAAAGAGACAATAACAAAAATATCAACAAATGCTGGTTTTTATTTGCATTTACCGGAAGACGTTTATTTTCTCACGAAACTATTATCTTAAAGCGTTTCTAGATCAATAAGAGATATTTTAATATCACTTTGTCCTTTTACAAGTCTTTCTTCCGGTATGGTCAAAAACTAAAAAATTTTTAAAAATCAAAAATAAATTACGTCTGATGCGTTGAGCTCTAATACGTTTTGGTTTTGCACAAGCTGTACATACTCTACAGCTTCCACGATCCACAGATGTACGGCAGCGCGTGGCACAGACGACTGGCTATGCGTATTGCGGAGATGTGACGTCACAGCCAAATTGAAGGCGGCAACTATTTCGCGCTAAATATGCAAACTTTAATTATTGATTTCTCTGCCATTTATTGACGGATTTCAAAATCTTTTCACTGAACAATTATTTTTCGTCTATATTTTACGGATACGTAACTGCTTATTTCATTATGAGTATCATGAGACTTCTCCATGCAGATGGAAACAAGCCAATATATGAGTGTGTAAAGTGTTCCACAAGGGGCCTCAGCATTTTTTAAACAATTTGAGGCTACAATAATACCAGATTACCAGAATCTTTTAAAAATAATAATTCATTTTTTTTGTTGCGGCATGTGTTATGCTGGTTTTGCACCGAGTGGAGTCAAGTAGATGCACTCAGTACATCGTGCCCTAAAATAGAGCGACTTTCAAATTACAGATGGTTTTTTTAGTTTTTATGGTCAGCTCCCACAAAGGCTGAAATCCCATGGCGCTGTACGAGTGTTGCGAGAGGATTAGTGTTTGTGTACGTTAGATTTGAAGCGCTGCAAGTTGTAGCCATCGGAAAATAAATTCCCCGGCAGCTCATTTCAAAACGTCGAGGTTCTGCAAAAGAAGAAATGCTGGAAGAGCTGGTTCGGGAAGTAGGGATCTCGACCTGGTAAGGATGAGCTCGCAGAGCTTCTATAGTGTTGCTCGATCGGACGGCCTTTGGTGTTATTATATGGGAGAACTCACTTGAACATCTTCCGTGATAGAATCTGTAAGACAGGGATAGGTCAGCCACCCTTAGGTAGTGTCCAGAAGCTTTAGAGAGTGCTTCGCAGCGCATCCCCACACTGGAGAGCAATACAACAACGATGGTCGGATCTGTAAGTTCGCATAGTAGTAGTCGCATTATTTTTGGATACATCCTTGTACGTCATAAAAGCGCCAACATTTATGACTATGAATTCATTCTAAAAACTAGCACTAAATCACAAATTCTAGGCATACTTATATTCAGCGCATTTATCTTTTTGCGCGTATATCTATCAACCCTATTGAACATAATGGCTAGGCATAACCAGTTACCGATTATAGGCAAATGCAGTACATCATATAATTTTTCAGACTGTTTTGATGGGGATATCCAAGCCCACAATCACCTTCTCCTTATTAGGGATACAATATTCGCGTGATAGCGTTCGATTAAAAACCGCAACAGTGGCTGAAACGCTCCGAAGGACACCGCAACTGCATCGACAATAGCTCTGACCGACATAAATTAATGAAATATCTATTTACACGTGGCTATTTTTCCGATTCGTAAGAATTCCGTGACCATTTTTCAGACGTTGGCGGTCGCAATTCAGACATTGTATCATGTCAATAATAATAATCCAGGAAACGAAGGCTAAAAAAATCACAACACTGAAAGAAAGGTCTTTATATAATTTATCTATATAATTTTTTTAATATCTCAAACAGTAGTAGTAGTAGTAGTAGTAGTTCTCTCTGCGAACCATGCATTTCAGGATGGCCGACTCTACACTAGGCCGGAGCCTTAGATGTGGCAACGTGGCTTAGCTGTCAAATAGTGGCCCTATAGTTTCAGAATAATTATTACATTTTATATGTATTAGAGTTCATCTCGGTTAATAAATTAAGAAAAATACTTTGTAGAACTACTACTACTAATACCACTTACATCTGATGTCTGTTTCATCACAGTCAGACACTACAACATAAAAATAAACGCAACCTGTTTCCTGCCGCCACTTCCATTTCCACTTAAAATGAACACTCAATTTACTTTATAAATTATCACTTCAGCTAGAAAAATTCACTATTAGGTCACTGTGAAGCCATTCTTGCTGGTCTTGATTTCCCTTTCACTACCAAATGCTTTCGTAGGTATGCCCCAGGCCATGCCCAGATGAGTTCTATTAACTGTATTTTTCTGTGATATTTGGGAGGTCCAGAAAACATTATAGGTCCAACATTGTGCTTTAACATAGGTCTTATCCTTTGAAATGTTTGTCAATTATTGTCTTTATCCTTATAAATATAACCAGCCCTTCCGAGGAATACCTTTCACCCACTTCTGTTTATGTCCCTTATCGGACACACAATTGCTAGTGCAACCTGGTACTACACACTTTGCAGGCATCTTTTTATCTTTATAGTTTCATTTGTGCAGGTAAATAAGTAGAAATCCATTCAAAATCACCATGCAACGTTCTTTTTAATCTGGAATAAGGTTATGTTGGGCCATGGTTTGGTAGTCCTCTACTCATGCCTCTACTGGGCTGCAACCTGGTACTACACGCTTTGCAGGCATATTTTTATCTTTATAGTCTCATTTGTGCAGGTAAATAAGTAGAAACCTATTCAAAATCACCTTGCAACGTTCTTTTTAATCTGGAATAAGGTGATGATGGGCCATGGTTTGGTAGTCCTCTACTGGGCTGCAACCTGGTACTACACGCTTTGCAGGCATCTTGTTATCTTTATAGTTTCGTTTGTGCAGGTAAATAATTAGAAACAAATTAATAATCACCTTCTAACCATATTTTCTGCACCTGGAAGAATACACATGACATAACAACAAATGAAAACACGGCCTGATCTCCAACGTTGCCATATTTCAATGCTCCGGTCTAGTGAGTAGAGACGGCCATGATTTCAGTTATCCAGAAACATCTAGTCGGCAGTTAGGTGAGTGTAAATCTCTCACCACTATTTGCACGACAGCTCTCTATGTTACTGAACTACGACCATAGAGAAAACAAAACACGGAAGAGTAGTCTTATCCTTATAAAAATTAGAAACACCATTCGATACTAGCGACACCAGGGACGTCTGGCAGAACTAATGTGGTTACCGCGGGCTTTTTGAATACTGGTTTATTTGAGATGTTGTTTATTTAGTTCGTGCCACAATTTCGTAGAGGTAAGTGAGGTTAGGATAGTCGTCAGATGTGTCAAATATACTTTTTTGTTGCATTTTTTTAGTTTGAACTATTAACTTACTAATAACACATATATTTGACAACGATAACTACTCTAACATCACATCTTTACGAAATCGTGGCACAGACTTCATGATTTATTGCTGATATATCAGGAACGAATTTAACTAAAATGCAAATTTATTTACAGCTTATTTTATAGTAGTAGTGATACTGGTGATTCTTCATTTTTGGAGCAGGTGGGATGTGTTCTGAAGAGTGGTGGAATAAAAAGGGTAAAATGAAGTACAAATCTCTTTTTAATAAGTTTTAACTTTAAAGTATGGTACATGAAATTAATGTGTGATAAGAATCTTACTTTACCAAATCAGGAAATGTTAGACACTGAGCACTATATAACTATGTATCACATACATTAAAAATAAACAAGTGTAGAACGTACTCTTATTGCATATCTGTCTTAGGGCTTTCACGGTCGTATTGAGCATTGACTCTGCACATTTTAGCTATTTAAATGGTTTGAAATCGGTAAAATGGTAAAACGCTTCCATTTCGCACAAACAATTGCACATTTCTCAATTTGAGGTTATATTGGACAATGGACAGCACAGACCACTGTGACAGAACATACATAAAGTTAGGATGCAATGTCCTATGTCAGATCATATGTCATCACAAGTTCGAAGGATCGCCACCATGTGCAATGCGCGTCTGGCATGCGCAAAAACTATGTTTCAAGGTTGGTAACGTGCTGGCCTAGAATGTCGGAGACGCTGGTTCGAATCCAGCCGGTACCCTTCATTTTTCCGATTTTTCTGTGAACCAAATGGTTGGAATGATCTCCCTCTTGCGGAGTAAGCAAGCACCTTTCATCCTCAGAGGTGATGTTAAATCCAAATATTCTGGACCATCGCAATTTTATTTTCCACACTTAACATCTTTCCACTATTGTTTTTGATAGATACAGGGTGTCCCAAAAAATACTGTCAAGCGGAATTCCAGAGATAGAGCACACCTAGAAGTATCTGAATCACCCCCAGATATGTTATGCAGTTTTTTGTAGTTTCCGAGTTATGAATTTTTTTCCGAATTTTGGAGAATTCTCTACCTCGACAACATAAAACTGTTCCAAAAGAAAAATTAAAAGACTTTTCCAAGTTATCTTTTTTGGTAATTAGTCTCCAAGAGTTTACTGTTTATACATAAAATAATCGGCTTCGTAACTATGATGAAAGTCATAAAAATTTCAGTGTAAAGTGAAAATTTTACGATCTGATAATTATGACTTAAATATTCGACTCGCAATTAAAAATCCAAAGTGGTGATTTCATTATTTCTAAGCAGGTCTAAAAACTTCTTCAGACTCTCAGCTATCTCAGTCATTGAAAAAAAGGAGTACTTAATGGGCCACTTTCGCTCTAATCGACTTTCAAAGACGAGAGGCGAAGATTTCTTGAAATTACCGATGTGATTTTCAATTCATCAATAACTTATGTTAACGCGCTAATAGCAGAATGATTGTCAGTACCGCAATAATAAACGTTAAAAATGTTCCATAAATTAAACGTTTTTTAAAAAAGGTCCTATTTTTTGCTAAAACACCACAAGGAGCGCATTTTTCAAAACCGGCTTTTACCTGAGCAACAACAAAAATGGCTAACGCTAACGCAGTAAACGATGGCGATGCTAGAAAGAGTAGAGAGTATGATATTGTTGTATGTCTTTTCAAAATGTGTCATTGCATATGTTGTTTTCGTTGTCTTTATTCAGTCGTCTGTCTGTCTTTGCGGGTTTAAAATGATACGATGATTTTATTTGGGACTACTACAAAGAACTAGTTTATGCTAAAGAGTGTCGAAACATCAGCGAATTACGCAACAAATTAACACAGGCCGAAGAAACAATAAAAGACAATCGAAGAGCTTTTGTTAATTTAAAAAAAATTTCAGAAGATGAAGATTATGCATCGAACAAGAAGGTAGACATTTTGAAAATTTCTTGTGCAATTTAATAAACTTAGTGAAGAAATCTCATAATTTCGTTTCATTTTACAGTTTCCCACTTACGAAACAGAAGTCGTACAGGTAAAAAAAAAAAATCTTAGCAAAGTGACACAGGTGATCATCTATCGATAATCTGGTCGCACTGAATGTTTTGTATTGCGACACTGACAATCATTCTGCTATTAGCGCCCTAAAATTAGTTATTGTTTCATTTAAAATCCAATCGCTAATTTCAAGAAATCTCCACCTCTTGTCGTTGAAAGTCGATTGGAGCCAAAGTAGCGCCATTAAGTACTCCTTTTTTCCAGTGATTATGATAGCTGAGAGTCTGAAGAAGTTTTTAGACCTGCATAGAAATCAGGAAATCATCTCTTTAGATTTTTAATTGCGAGTCGAAGATCTAAGTCATAATTAACAGGACGTAAATTTTTCACTTTACACTATAATTATCATGACTTTCATCAGATTTACTACCCCGATTCTTTTATGTGTGAACAGTAAACTCTTAAAGATTAATTAGCAAAAAAGAGAATTCGGAAAAGTCTTTTAATTTTTATTTTGGAACAAGTTGTCGAGGTAGAGAATTCTCTAAAATTCAGAAAAAAATTCATAACTCGGAAACTACAAAAAATTGCATAACATATATGGGGTTGATTCAGATACTTCTAGGTGTGCTCTATCTCTGGACTTCCGCTTGACACTATTTTTTGGGACACCCTGTATTATCTATAATACTCAAACAGCATAAAACTTCAAGCACAAAAAAATGCAGAAATCTGTTGCCGTGAACAACACAACGTAGAACGTTTGTCAACTGTATAGGGCTGAACTTACAACACGGCTTTCATTGAATAACATTCCGTTGTTGCCAATTTTCCTGAGACTTCGAAAATGTCTTACCAACAAACATTTGAACTTGAGTCTCAGATACAGGATGATGAAGTGTTATGTTTGGTCCACTCTGTTGTATGGCGTGGAGGCATGGACGAGAAGGTAGCTATTGTAAACAAGATTGAAGCGTTCGAAATGTGGACCTACGACGAATGCTGAGAGTGTCCTGGGTCGACCATATAAGAAATGAGAACGTTCTCCAGAGAACTGGCTTAACAGAACAAGAACCTTTTGAGGTTATAAGAAAGAGGAAAATAGCTTACATAAGTCACATGGTCACTTCCACTCAATTTGAGCAAGTGTTGTATTATTCACATCGGTAAAAACAATCCTAGGTACACTTACTTCATCGATGGTCATACGGTCCCTTCCCACAAAAGTCACTGCGACCTAGGTGTCACGGTATGTGACAATTCATCTTGAGCGGAACACATCAACCTTGTTTCTTCTAGAGCCAAAAAGTCTTTGTATCTGGTGGAGAAGTCATTTCGTGGATGTGACACTGCTGTCTCCTCTTACTTATACAAAACCTATGTTCACCCTCTTCTCGAATTCGCTGGACCCGTTTGGAGCCCTGTCTTGCAAAGTGATCGAAATGCACTTGAATGCTTAATCATATGATGTAAGGCGTCTATCGTATGAGGAGCGGCTAAGAATATTAGATCTACAACTTTTCGAGAGTAGACGTGCTCGAGGTGACTTGATCGTTACATATCGCGCAATACATGGGCTCTTCGGAGTAGATTTGTCATCTTTGTTCTGCCTTAATACTGGCCATCTGCGAGGTCATTCAATGAAATTAAAAAACGAACCCTTCAGGACCACCGTTAGACAGCATGTCCTGCCCAATAGAGTCTTTGATGCATGGAATAAGCTCCCCTCTAGCTTAGTGAATAGTGAGTCCGTGAACTTGTTCAAGAACAGACTCGATAATTGGAACAATATGCGTACGTGATGTGCCTTAGCTTAGTTATATTTGTATTGTATCTAATTGTTTTTTGCATTTTGAGTTTATAGCGCTACTCATGATAGAATTGTAATAATAATAATAATAATGCGTGGGGAACGCTATCACCTCCTGCGTCTTATTCTTCAAGGTAAGATCGAAGGTGGGAGAAGAGGAACTGGAAGAAAAGAGCCATCATTGCTGAAAAACATCAGTCACTGGACGGATTAAGCGACTTCCAAGAATTACAAAGGGCTGGAGTGAATAGGATGATCTGATGAACGCGTACAGAAATCTGAATGGCACCCTAAGAAAAAAAAGTTGCCAATATGTCGATAGGATTGTCGTTGCCTGTCACATTTGCCACTATCCTTGCTCAAGCGCATCTACTACACAGCCTGCTTGTTTCCTGTACTATCCATACACGTTAAAATATGTCAATAATAAATAAACACGTTCGTAACGATATCACGTGACATAACAATTATCATACATACATTAGAAATTATCTTTGAACTTGAAAAATGTGCGACATGTTTTGCACATACCTGGCAATGCGCCTTATAAGGAGTTTCCTCATTTCGTACCAACGGCAAAGGATGATTAATCAAGCGTAGTTGAAATAATTTATGTTTCGAATGATGAAGCCATATGCAGCATTCTTTACGGTTTTGCGTAAATCCTAATGGACTATTGAATTCGCTTGTGTTACACAGACCATTATGCTTAATTACATGCAGAGCCGGTATGAATGAGGCAAACCGTCCAATGAGTGAATGGACAATAGGACTTCCTGAACGTCGTATTAATGATAATCGTTGCCAAAGATCGTCAAGCTGTGCGTAAATCAAATTCGGTTGCTTCATGGAATTATAGATACAGCGTATTCGCTGTATTTGCCCAAATATTTGATGTATTCGCGCAAATATCACAAATATATGCCTTAAATTGTCTCTTTTGTTTTAAATATGCACATGATGTTTCACATTTGCTTATGCTTGTCAACATATATGTCGGCAGTTCACTTGGCGTAGCGTATTTGTGTAGCGGTATCGGTGCATTTGCGCAAATATTTCATGTATTCGCGCAGATATCACAAATATGCCTTCCCTCATTGTCTGTCGGCATCTTGGCATAAATATTTATCTTATTTGAGTCCTTTGATGCATGATTAAAAACCGACAAGGGTACGGAAACGCGTATTTGCCTATTTGCATTATTTTCCTGTTTGCGCAAATAAGGCAAATAGCCCAAATAGGTTCGGTGATCGGTCACGAGCGCGCGCGGTTTGATTTTTACCGGTTTACAAAAAGGGTGCCTTCTTTGGCACCGGTCACTTGCGCGCCGAAAGAAAATTAAGCTTGGTTATTCCTAATGACCACATCCCTTTTATTCTTGCGAACTTTCATCTGTCTTTTTTACGACTTGCGGTAGCTTACAGTTACTTCTCAGATTATTTAAATGACTATTTGGCTTCTATAGGTATATAAAACTACCCTTAATGAAAATATTTCGGTAGTTTGCAATCCTTAGTTGCTGTTTGTGAGTATTGTTTGTGTTCTACTTTTTCATCGTGGAGACTATGTTAAGAGGGAAAGGGAAGAAATTAGTAGTCCTTGAAGAGCATACGTTCCGAAGAGAGAAAGAAACCACCCGTGGTATAGCCTACAGATCCTCTAGAAGAGGATGCATAGCATCTCTGCTGATGGATCAATCGGAAGAGATTGTTCTTAAAAGAAATAATGAGCACAACCATGATGCTCCCACAAAACAAGCTGTGAAGGTGAATTTCTCGGACTTTATTTTACATCGCCAAGAAATCGATCAAATTTGTGACAAACTAGAACACGTTCTGATTAATTAAAATTTTTTGGGGTATTATAAAGACATTTCGATCTGCTGACAATACCAGCTTCTTTATTTGCATCTATTATAGTGATCAGATTAACTTATTATGTTCAGAACAAAATTTCGCATTTGATAATACAAAAAAGTAATTCATTTCTGTCAAGTCAAAAGTAACGATACCTCTGACTGGAGTTCTACAAATTCTTCAGTAACTATTAGCAAGATCGCAAAAAATGACGAATAAATTAATATCGGTTAAAATTATAAGACATAAGTTTACCTTGCCGCCCCGCGCGCTGGTGCCCATACCTGCCTATTATCCAAAATATTTTGGGGACTTCTGACCAGTGGGATTAGGACAAATCTGACCGCGGCGCGCTAGTGTCCTATGGCCCATCTGGTGATCGAAATATTTTGCGCGCTTCTGACCGGTGGGATTAGGACCAATCTGACCGTGGCGCTCTAGTGTCCTATGGCCATAGGTTCTCCACATATCGTCGTTTTTTATCAAAACAAACAAATACACGATACGCTATGTCAAGTGAAGTGCCGGCAATAGACATTTTGTTATGTGCACGCCATTTTTTTATATGAAATGAAAAGAGGATAATACATCATGCTACGGTAATTAAACACAAATAAAACAAGCAAAGCTTTTTCTCTCATTTGAAATTTATTTGTGACTGCATAGATTTCTTCAATATGGCTATAAAATTCTTGGCTTGTTTGCATCCCTCACTTTGCTTCCACTGTTCATCCATGGTATCCTTCACCCATTTTTTGAGGCCTGACGTTACCTGCTATCTACTTAATCTACGGTCACCAGACTATCGGCTTCCTCATTACCAGAAATTCTCATTTAAATTATTATTTGCCTGATCAACTTCATCTGTATCAACATCATGGCTAAACTGAGTATCATCAGCAAAAGAATGTAGCGAGTAAGTCACATATGAATGTAAATCTGCAATATATCAACAAAAAAAGGTATAATGGGCCTGGAACTGAACCCTGAGGCGCACCGGAGAAAACTAATTTGAAGCTGAATTTACTTCCATTCACCGAAATACACTGAGACCACTCATTTAAGTAATTGGAAAAAAATGACTCCAATTTGATACAAACCGTAATACTTTAGCCTGGAGATCAGTAGTATGTGGCTTATCTTGTCTAAGAGCTTGGAGAAAACAACCGAGACTAAAGCTGCTAGCCATTTTTTGTCTAAGGCTGTCAAGATGTCTGCCTCTGGAGGATATACTTCTACGAACCTTAGATAAGAAAATAGGATTGACTCTTATCTCTACAGACTACTCAAAAGAGCTAAAGTACATGACGAACTGTCTCTATCATTTTTTTTCAAATTATTTCCATCACAGTGAATCAGAAAATACCCCTAACATAACTAATAGCTCGCAGTGTGCCTCAGGGATCTATATTAGGGCAATTATTATTTTTGACATTTACTCAATTATATTACTTCATTATTTTATTATATTATTTTAATTTATATACCTGATTTCTATAGTGACACCATAACGAAGCAATAATGACTCCTGACCTTTAAATTGAATTTTTGGCTCTGTATCTCTCTCTGATTTTTGTTACCTTATCTGAATATCCAGTCTGTATTTTTCTTACTTTTTTCTTTAAGTAACCGATTCACTATTTTCTGTACTTAGATTGTTTGTCGTTTGTGTTATTGTACTTGCATATTTACTTCCCATGCCGATAGGTGAGGGGAGTATTGTGATCGCGCAAATTTTCGATTTTGGGATAATACGCTTTTGGGCGTTTTTTGATGTCTACATATCGAAAATCCATGTCACTCATTTCTGTCGGTCTGTCTGCCTTTCGGTCTGTCGGTCTATCGGTCTGTCGGTCTATCGGTACTTACGAGTCATACTTTAGATCGTTCTGTATTGTGTAACGTGAAGACTATTGGATTGATTCTAATGAAATTTCGACACACTATTATCCTTGGATGGAATACGCGTATGGTTTTTAGAAATCCTGTCAGTGGTGGCACAAAATAAATAATCAAACAACTCTAAGTATAAAACAGCTAAAATTTCGTCTTTAGGAGTCTTAGGAGTTCCTGATCATTTTCTGTTTTTGCGTGGGGGTGAAATTTGGGTGGTTGGGGGTGGGGGTCGTAAAATTGAACAAAAATTTTCCTTTCATAATAGACTGTCCACTGTGAAGCAAGACCTAGTGACGTAAACAACTTTTTTAGGTCCATCCGGACATTGCCTTGTCTATTACAAAAACCAAAGGACTTAGAAGTTTCTGATATATTCTTAGTATTACTTTAGATCATTTTGTGTAGTGTAACGTGGAAACTATTGAATTGCTTGGGGAGGATGGAATACGCATATGGTTTTTAGAAGTCCTGTCAGTGGTGGCACAAAATAAATAATCAAACAACTCTAAACATGAAACAGTTAAAATTTCGTTCTTAGACGTCTTAGGGGTTCCTGATCATTTTCTATTTTTGGGTGGGGGTGAAATTGGGGTAGTTGGGATGTGTGGGGTTGTAAAACAGCATAATGCGTGGGAAGTACTGAGTGAATCAACTTGACTTAATTTTTTAATTTATTTTTTTCTTTGTCTTGCGCAAACATCTTCATGATTTTGCGCCAATAAACTATATACTATAGTATAGTATTTAGCAATTCTAATAATTGTTATATTTGAGGATCTGCACAGCATGCATTGGCCTTAAGTCGTCGTCCATTTAGAGTTTTTTCACCTCGCATGCTGCCAGAATTTTAACTGCCGATTATAAATAATGGCGTTGTTTATAGAATGTAAAAGAGCATGTAAATTACTCTGATATTTGTTTGTGATTTATTTCTGAACAGCATGAAAAGGACTTGTTATGAAGAACGGTGCAGCTGTTTTCGCTTGTTGGAATTTTACATAAGGCTCGACACTGAAATGCTACTGAAATATCAAACGAAGTATAAATCATTCCCGTAGAAAGTTTTCGCATATATGGAATAGTTTCTGATGTCGATATTTAGGAAAAACCTTTGATAGTTGTTTCCTCATGTTTCTACTATTTATACTCTAATTGTTTATATAAATCAAAGGAGAAAACATATCTCAAAGAAACGTTATGTTAAATATATCGTGTTATGTCGACTCCACACCTTATCTGCATTTTAGACCACCGACAAGGGGAAATCTAAATCCGTAAGACATACAGGTGTTTTGATGCACTTTGACCTTACTATGCACATAAAAACATTCATTCAGTAATTCTGATAGTCTTTTACACCCGTGTGCACCGTTTGGCGATTCTAACCCTTTTTTTTTCCAGGAGCCGTCCGGCCTTGCTGTCCCCGTCAATACTTAAGCCTTAAGGCCTACCTATTGTATTATTGCTCCCCTCTTTTACAGTATCCACTCCAGCAATCTGGATCCCTGCATAAGTTTATGCAGTTTACCTACTGGTCCTGGTGCTGAGCCGTACTCCATTGGTTCTAGCTTGGTCTTCCCAAACAGCTGTTGTCTCTTGTGATCTAGCGCTTCGCACTCACAGAGCACATGTAGGGCTGGCTCAGTTCCTCTTCCACATAATCTGCAGTTCATTGTAGAGTCCCATTTTATATAGGTGTTCCTTAAGGCCACAATGTCCTGTGAGGAGACCCGTCGTTATTCTACTCAAGGAATTCCCTAATCGCGTTTTGCTAATCTTTGGCATCTAGCCATGCACCGTCAAGAGATTAACTAATCCAGATTGGAGATACGGCAAGGTTGTGTTCGCAAGTCTGTTTTGACAGTGACTGTGTCAAAATTGTAAGTTTGCGGTGCATAGTAAACAAGTAATCTAATCCAGGTTTACGTAACTAATCGCGCAATTGACTTACGGTGCATACAGGTGTTAATCATATACTCGGAAAAAGAACACCTGTTATCGCTATGAGAAGGTTTTCTTGTTGAGAAAAATATATTTTTGATTGATTCATGGAAACTCAAACGAAGATTTTAGATTTTTTAAAGGGCTGGATTTTTGATTAGCAGCAAATAAATGTTTTCAATTTCTCTCGAAATTTTTTACTTTCTTTGAACGACACAGAATCTCAAAACTGCGGATAGATTTCAGCGCCATAAAATTATCTAGGACACGAGGTTTCATCTCAATAGAAGGCCAATAAAGGTTCTGAATATTTAGTTAATCCTGAAGATCTGGAGTTCCGAAAGTTTAGACTTTCTTTAAACGAGACTGAATCTCAAAACTGCAGCTAGATTTGTAATTAGCGCCTTCAAATTATACATGATACAAGGTTTCGTCCCGATAGAAAGCTAAATAAAGGTTTTTATTTTTTTAGCTAAAGATCGGGATTTCGAAAATTTTACTTCTTTAAATGAAACTGAATCTGAAAACTGCGAATATATTTGTACTTAGCGCCCTCAAATTATCCACGACACGAGATCTCGTCCCGATAGAAAGACAAATAAGTGTTTTCAGTTTTTTAGTTAAGCCTTGAGATCGGGAGTTCCCAAAGCTTAGACTTTCTTTAAGCGGGACTTAGTCTCAAAACTTTAGCTAGATTTCTACTTAACGCACTCAAATTATTCAACATTTCTCGTTCTGATAATAATAAATAATAAATAAAGCTTTTAAATTTTTTTAGTTAAGCCTGGAGATCGGGAGCTCCGAAAGATTAGACTTTCTGTAAACGAGACTGGATATCAAAACTGCGGCTGTATTTGTAATCAGCACCCTCATATTATCCAGGACACAAGGTGTCGTCCCGACAGAAAGCCAAATAGAGGTTTTCAATTTTTTAGTTAATCTTGAAGATCGGGAGCTCCCAAATTTTCGACTTTCTACAAACGAGACTGAATCTCAAAACTATGGCTGGATTTATGATAAGCGCCCTGAAATCATCCAGGACACGAGTTTTCGTTCCGATAGAAAGCCAAATAAAGATTTTAATTTTTTTAGTTAAACTTGAAGATCAGGAGTACTGAAATATTCGACTTTCTTTAAACGAGAAATCAAATCTCAAAACTGCGGCTGCATTTGTAGTTAGCGCCCTCAAATTATCCAGAAGACGAGGTCATGTCTTATTAATAGAGAACCAAAAAATTTTTTTGGATTTTTTTAGTTATTCCTGAAGATTGGGAGTTCCCAAATTTTTGTCTGTCATGAGATTTTATCCCAATAAAAAGCCTAAATGAAGGTTTTCATTTTTTTTTAGGACAGGAACTCAAAAACAAAGATTTATCATTTCTTGAGTTAAATTTGAAGCCAAGACACCTGTTTAAGATTTTTGTTAAACGAGACCAAAATTCCAAGCAGCATACAGATTAATCAATGAGACTGACACTCAAAACAGTAGCAGGATTTTTTAATAGCGCCCTCAAATTATCCAGGATATGGGCTTTCATCACAAGGTTACATTCTTCTTAGGGTGTCATGCATATTCCTGCGTAGGCGTTCATCCTTTCTCTCATCAGATCATCCTATTCTTTGCAGCCCTCTGTAATTTCTGGAGGTCGCTTATTCCTGTCCAGTGACGGATGTTTCTCAGCCATGATAGCTTTTTTCTTCCAATTCTTCTCCCACCTTCGATCTTACCTTGAAGAATGAGACACAGGAGGTGGTAGCGTTCCCCACGCATTATGTGGCCTAGGTAAGCTATTTTCCTCTTCCTTATATACTCAAAAGTTCTCGTTCTGCTAACCCAGCTCTCTGGAGAACGTTCTCATTTCTTACATGGTCGACCCAAGACACTCTCAGCATTCGTCGCAGAGTCCACATTTCGAACGTTTCAATCTTATTTGCAATGGCTGCCTTCAGCGTTAATGTCTCCACGCCATACAACAGAGTGGACCAAACATACTGCTTCATCATCCTGTATCTGAGACTGAAGTTCAAATTTTTGTTGGTAAGAAATTTTCGAAGTTTCAGGAAAAAAGATTACATTACACCTCATCATTTTGACTCGAGATCGTCCTCAAAACCAATCCACCCAAATTCCTTGAATTGGCTCCTACGTGAATACGCTTGTTTTTATTCAAGAGGAATAACAGAATAACTGAAAATTGAAAACACTCCTCAGAAGGACATAACTCCTTGGAACGAGTTCCTTGCGGCTTGCATCACATATCCACCAATAACAAAAATCCCCATATATCGCTGGTAATGCGTAGTGCAATTTAGCCCGAGTGAAGATAAAGTATTGATAAGAGAACGGCACACCGTCATAATTTTCGCTTAATAGAATTTACGCTTGAGCACCGTGTAAATTTTATCACATGAATGGCTCTGCAATAAAGTACAGCGCGTTTCTATGCGATTTCGAAGAAAAAACCCATGCGCCATTAGCTTCTAAGCGCATTTAGCACTCGTATTTCAAAGCTATTAGATCTTTTCGCATTGTTCTGGGGTACCATTCAGCAGTTCCAGTAGCGTAGCTTAGCACATTCTAAATTAATGTAATTTGTAAGTCTTAGTTGTGTTCCAACCTCGCTGAGAACCCTAAGGGCCGTATGTATAGTCGATACTTAAGGGTCTCTTAATACTTGATGTTCCCTTAATATGATTTTGTGTTTTGTCGGCTACTTGAGAGTCCCTCACGTAAGGCTCCATTGAGTAATACTCAAGTAATATCAACATGGCATTTCGTTGCAAAACAAAAAATATAATAGAAACATCGAAATGCGTAAGCATAGGCATAAATTGATTTATATTTGAAATATGACAAATGTTAGCCCGCTGTCTTGTAGATGTTGCCTAGGAAACAGATACACAAGAAAGGACACACTTGAGGTATCCCTTGAGTGTTACTGAAGGGAATGTGAAATATTACTTAAGAGACGACTATGAATACGGCTCAAACAGAATCATAACTTCAATAAAATGGGCGGGGCTTGCATATGGGACGATACTCGTACTGTAGCTTGGAACAGTCCTATTGTGGTTGTGCCTCGTATCAACGTACCTTATACGACCTACAGACTCACTCCGAGAAGTCTCGAGAACACCCGAAACGCGTGAATGTGACTATTTTCTCGTCCTCGGGCTCACCTGTTCTTGGTATTTTTTCCCTTTCGAAAGGTATCGATCGGTTACTACTTTTTTGAACCATTAAATGTGAAACTTTATTATGAAGCTATTAAACTGCCAGCAACAGTCGGTAGTAGATTTCCTTTCATTTCAAAATTCATAATGGTTTTATAAATTGCCAATCTTTAGAGTATAGCAGCTGGTATGCTGTGAAAAATATCAACTTCTGTCGTACTCCAGCTGCTTTTTGACCTTAGATGTGTTACATCTATTATTTCTGGTTACAGTTGATTTGTAAGTCATTTTTGTAATGTTGTCTCTTTACTCCAATTCATCTATCTATCTGCTAAGTTAGTTGTTTTCTCCCGTTTGAACAGTTTTTTGTTTATCTTTCATGGCCTGCTAAGTTGCTTATACATACATACATATAGCGGGGATCCTACAGCCGTGGCCGCTTCCCGCATTTTATTCTCCAGCCTTTTCTATCCAACCATTCATCATCTTTTATTTCCCTGGACATCATGTTTTCCTCTCGTTGTGGCCGGTCTCCCTCTTCTCCTTCTACCACTTGGTGTATAATTGAGGACTCTTTTTGGCCATTGTTCATCTGTCATTCTCATCACATGGCCATACCAGATCAGTTGACGTGTGTCTATCCTGTTGTTGACAGTGACTTCCATTCTTGAGCGCCGTCTATTCTCTTCGTTACGAATATGCTCTAATTTCGAAACTCTACAGGATCCTCTTAAATAGTCCATCTCCACAACTTCTATTTGTTTTCTTTGTTTATTTGTGAGTTGCCAACTTTCAGCTCCGTATGTCAAGACCGGCTCCACTATAGCTTTGTATATCATTAAATTTGTCTTCATTTTTATTTTGGTTGACCATAGTATTGGATTCAAAACCTGGGTACATCTTTTTCCTTGCGCTATTCGATGCTGTATGTCTTTAGCAGAATTTCCGCTGGCTGATATAACGCTACCCAGGTATTTGAATTCCTGGGTGCTTCTTATTTTCCCTCGTGGTAGTTTTATGTCTTGTCCCTGTCCTCCAACCCTCAGGTATTCTGTTTTTCCCAAATTTATTGTCAGGCCCCATTTTTGGAATTCTTCTTTCTGTACATGTATTCTATATCCTCCTCGTCGTTGGCTATAACAACTTGGTCGTCCGCAAGCTAAGTTGCTTATAGATAGGAAAATTGGAAAACACCGGTTTGATTGAAAATTTGAAATTAAATCAAAACCACAAAGATTGATAGAATTAAAAAAAATCAAGTTATTTCTAATTGAAGTTTCCTTAATTAATCTACCGATTTCTCCAAGTACAAATGTAATTCAAACTTGACCTTCTAACCTTAACCATTTAATGTTTAGGGACTCGGCAAAGTCACAGCCCTCTAAGTTTTGTAATAGCTGCGATATTCAATTTTTGAAAATATATACCAAAAATTGTGATTTGCACCTAAACGGTTCGCTTAAAGTCTCATATGTGATACACAAAGTCACACTGAAATTGACCCGGGAATCTAAATATGCAATAATATATTATAGCCATTTAAAAAAACACAACTTAATATGTCATGCTTTTATTAGTCATTATTTTTAAAACCTAGTCTGACTCAACCTACACACAACTAGCAAAGTTAATTTTTCAAAAAGTGGTATGGTTTGGTCACAGAAGTCTGAGGCTTTGAGCTTGACTCACCCTGTATACAGGGTGTTCCATTTAAAATAACAAAGTGTATTATATTTCAGGAAAAACGGTAGATATGACAACATTGTAAATACCATCGCCAGACTGACCATATTACGAACTCCCCGTTATCCCAAAATTTCGACTCACTCTGTATATACTACAGCCCTGTATTAAGTGATTTTGAAGTGTCTACATTAGAAACCAGCTCCGGTACTCTGTAACTTAGAAACGTGTTTCTATGCACTATGTACTATAGGATCGGGTGGCTTCGTAAATATGTCAGCGTAGTAGACATAGTGTAATGTAAATAAACATGGTGTGCTCACGCGCATGCAGCCGTCCTACCGCCGGCACGCTGTGACGTCAGCAACGAGATTTCTGTCGGCGAACTGGCCGGAATACCACATGATGGATTATATTTTAATTTCAAAGTGATAGATTAAGGAGTTCAATAGCCAATTATTTGACAATTATGTTATAGAGAAGTGTAAAATAGGTAATTTAACGACTTTTTCTACAAAAATATATTATTTATTGGTAAACTTGGTCATTTTTTTCCTAAGTTTACGCCTACAATTTTCGAAACTAATCCTTTTGTTTAAATGTCTGAGCCTGACGTATATTCTCGTTCGTATTAGATATAATATTATTTTGTCAGGAAATTGTTTGATGGTTTCCACTTTTTTAAATATGTTTGTTTAGACAACGACTGTCGTTTTTGAATCTGTAGGCCACATATCCGGCAATAAATTTCAGTCCCTCGTTGGAAATCGTGTCTGGCATTTTTTTTCCAATTGACACAAAAGGTCATGTTCTTCAGAAATAAAGTTATCTAGGTCATAATCTGGACTCTGAAAGGTAAAGTTGGAAAAATGAATATCATTTGAATAATTCTCTGTCCCAACAATATCGCTGTCAACAAGAACGTTCTTGAAAAACTCCTGAGTAAAGCACACGTCATCAGCCTCGATGTTAAAATTACTCGAAACTAAGTTTTTGACTTGTAATGGTTGAAGTAGGCATGATTCATTGCTTTCTTTTGCATATTTATATTGAAAATACGGCAGGTGAATATTTTCCGAGGATGTACCATAAAAATTTCAATTTTAATAAACGTTTAATGCTAATTTTTGAAATGATTACCATTTTTCATCTTAATTTCGTCCTTTCGGCGGCAAGCATTACTCCATTGCATTGCGAGATTTTAATTTTTCGGGAACTTATAGAATTTTACATTTGGCTCTTTCATCTTACTATGGTTCTTACAACCGACAACTGCACAATTTGGCATTATGTATACAAATTTCAGTCTTCTATAACTCAAAATAAGGAATACAAAGTAAATTAAACAAAAATCGTTAGCGATTCTATCTAAAACGCGATTAAACAGGCCGTGGTATCACGACGTCTAATAATTCTTCGCGCGATAAGTCTCGTTGCTGACGCAATGCGCAGAGCGATCTCAATTTCGTACGGCTGGCGAGCACACCATGTATACTCGCACCACGGTAGTAGACACTTTATGATAGGCACCCGAAACTGCCCGATCGTCATTGTCGTCATGGTGATAGAAACATGTTTCTCTAAGTTAGAGAGTACCGACTCTTTCTGGCCCTCTTAGCGACTGCACGCAGCATATGTCGACGCTCATGTTTACAGTACGTTAAATATCAACGTTATACGCCATTCTTGAATTATGCATGCGTCCGAAGTAAATACGGATTAGCATCAAACCGACAATAAACCTCTGAAATTGATATAAATCTCTGTTATTTGACATGCGCACAACGGATATTGTCAGTGATATGTGCGCCGGTCATTATGTTACCGAAAGAGATAATTCTCACGCGCAATCGTAAAAGTTGAGGAAATATATGCAAATGCTAATATGGTAAACGCGATTTCAGCTTGATTTCCCATTATTGCTGATGAAATTATGGCGGTCGTAATAGCGATCGAGGAAATAATATTTGTATCTGTGCATAAGTTTGATGGGATTAGAATGTTGTTGCTTGAGAAACTTCAATGAATCTAATCAATGGCAATTCAGTAGGCAAATGATGTAGAATAGGTATAGTGTTTCTAAAGGCTCGTGTCCACTTGCAAGTAACTTGCGATAGTTTTTGCAGCAAGTACTTGCTTGTCTGTCTACACCATTTTAATTGTTCGCAAATTTTATCTAGGAAGTTCACTTGGGCTTGATTGTTCTGATTTCGTGTACACTGTAGATGATAAGATGTCGTACGCAAAATCTGAAGCTGTGGCGGTAGTTATGGTATATTTAATTAAAAAAAAGAAATCAAGAGAAAGTAAAGAAAAGGCGCAGAAAATGTTAGGTGAGAAAGTAGATTCAACGTAGAATTACTCTAGGGATACACGAAAAGTTGCTTACTGAATTGAGAAATGGTTAATTTGCGTTCTAAAATTATGTAGCTTCCTTTGAATTTCTGCTGTAGAAGTATTAAATAAGTCGGCCAATTTTTGTAATGCATTCTGCTTTTTGATTCTGTCCTTAAATTCTGGAGTATGTACATTCCATAATTCAGGATACAATTCAAAATTTTCAATCAAAAGGTACGTGTCTTCTCTCGTCCAGTTAAACTTCTCCATATTTGCTCGATTTACAACACTACTTGCTGCAAGACTTTCGGAACAGGCTCGAAATTTTTGCGGCAAACTAATTTCCTGAGAGTAACCGTCTACACTGCAAGCTCTCAGCAAGTCGCAAGTTCTTTAAGTGCAAGTAATTTTGCTGCAATATTTCTCTAATGACGTCGTGCACACGCTGCTACGTAAGTGATTTGTGAGAGCAACTCTAGCAAGTTTATTTGCTAGTGGCCACGAGGCTTAATTCTAATAAAAACTGGATGAAAACATGCAAAAAGGAAACTCCTCAACAGGTATATAATTCAGGTTTCATCCAAATACTGCGTCTTTATCAGAACTACCTTGCATGTTTTTCATATAGTCAGCCTTCCGCAAAGGCTAAAAGACTATGGCGCTGTAAAAGCGCTGCGAGAAGATAAGTGTAGGTGCACGTCAGATTTGAAACGCTGTAAGTTGTAACCGTCGGGAAACAAATTCCCCGGCAGCTCATTCCACAAGGTCGAAGTTCTCCAAAGGAAGAAAAGCTGGAGGAGACTGGTTCGGGGAGTAAGGACCTCGACCTGGTAAGGATGAGCTCATACAGCCTCTCTCGTGTCTCTCGTTGGGACAGCGTTTGGTGCTATTATCTGGGAGAGGTCACTCGAACATCTTCCGTGATAGAATCTGTAAAACAGCGACAGGTCAGCTACCCTCCTTCGATGTTCCAGGCTGTGGAGGTCTTTTGGGAGATTAGACGTATCGATTAGTGTAATTGCTCTCTTCTGGATAGTGTCCAGAAGCTTTAGAGAGTGCTTCAGAGCACATCCCCACATATGGGAGCAATACTCCAGCGATGGCCGGATCTGTGCCTTGTAGAGCAGCAGTAGTTGCCCTGGTGTATACAGCTTCCTATAGATGCCGTGTTAGCAATTTTGACAACGTGGTCATGCCAGGACATATCATTGTTGATGTTCATCCCCAAAATCTTCACGGAACGTGACCCTACTATTGGGTGACCCTTCATTTCCATATTTGGCAAGCCAACGCGAGACTTCTTGGTCAGTGTTGTTGCCTGATTTACACAGGTTGATCGAAAACATCTGAATGAGTGAGAGTTTCCATCATAGTTGATGGTGCTACGTATTCATGGGCTCTAGACCATAGAGCCAGTATATATACTGCAGAATCGTTTGCAATAATTAGACAAGTGCTTTTTTCTTTTCCCTTTTCGACAAAGCGAAATGCATCATATAGCCACAGACTCGCTCAGCATCCTCAAAACTATGACTAACACTTTAACAAGAGATCCCTCTATAGTTAAAACAGTAGAGCTAGTGATAAATTTGGATGCGCAAAATAAGAGTCTTTCCATGGATACCAAGCCTCGGATATTCCTGAAAATGAGAAACCTGACATAACTGCAAAGCATAAGCATCCGAATCTGGTATAGTCGATGAAGGTATACCGATTCCACTAAGTGACCCAATTAGAGATATCAAAATTAGAAGCAGGGGAATCTGGCAACCAGAACACTTGAAGAAAAATATTGTAACATACTGTATATTATGGTATTCGTGTATTGTGTATTAGTTGTCATGCAAAGTCAAAGTGTTAGGTTTTCTGCTCTTTTCTGTTGTATTCGGCTGTGTTTAGTCATTTTCTATTGCTTCCCGCTGTTATCTGCTTGCTTTCTATCGTTTTGAGCTAGTTTTGGCTATATTTGGTTGTATTTGGTCGTTTTCGCCAGTTTAGAGTTGTTATCTGCTTACTTTCTGTTGTTTTCGGCTGTCTTCTGTTCTTTTCTGTTCTATCCGGCTGTGTTTAATCGTTTTCTATTGTTTAGCCCTGTTATCTGCTTGCTTTCTGCTGTTATGGGCTGTTTTCTGTTCTATTCGGTGGTATTTGGTTATTTTTTTACCGTTTAGAGTTGTTATCTGCTTGCTTTCTGTTGTTTTAGGCTGTTTTCTGTTCTTTTCTGTTCTATCTGACTGTGCGATCGTTTTCTACTGTTTAGCTCTGTTATCTGCTTGCTTTCTGTTGTTATGGGCTGTTTTCTGTTCTATTCGGTTATATTTGGTCGTATTCTATCGTTTACGTTTACGGTTATATATAAACGTCATCGAATCGTCTAGAGTCTTCGGGAATGACGGATGGATTCTAGAATGTCATCGAAATCTCTAGATGGTTCGATGAAGTGTATATAAGGCGCCACGGGTAGCGTGATAGTTTAGTTGAGTTTAGTTGAGCTTAGTTGTAGCTGAGATAAGGTTAAGAGATATTGTATTAATTGTGAAGTAAAACGGTGAAAGTTATGTCCAGTTTGATTCCCTGGGTGAAGAAAAAGAGGCCGTCGTGACAATATGTTACCATAAGGTTGCGTTTTTATCAGAGATGTGCGAGGATGTATTAAGAGGAATGTGTTTTTAACGAACCAATAGAATCGCTTGAATTACCTTACCTCACTCAGCACAGCTCTGGTGGGAACAACTTAGCGGAGCGAGGTTTCTGTACGTACAAAACAAGGCATGTTGGCGAGGAATGTCCGCTATTAATGTGTTTCGAGAGATGTGCGCTAGAACTGCGTTGCGAGGGATGTCTGCGAGGGACGTGTGCTGTTGATATAGACGAGCAAGAGGAACGGCGTTATTTTTGAAACATCATCGCGAAGCAGAGTTTTTATCCCCCCACCCCTCGAGCGGTAGCCCCCTGAGGTCGCAAACTCAAGTGTATTTAATGTATTTAATATTTTCCGACATGTTGCTGTCAAAAATCCCCTACCGTCTGCATATATACATTCCGTACATGTATACAGCAACTAGCATATTCCCATTTGTCAGATTTGAATTTTGAACCAATCAAGCTCTGAGTACCATACGCGAGTATGGAATGTAAATGAGAGCTATATGCACTTACGGAATGTAGTACTTATTGCAGCTGAAAATTTACAAAGAGGAAAGCGATTTAAGCGAAAACCATTTTTCAACTATGTATTAAACTGCAGTAAACTTTATTACAAATTAAGTTATAGTAGGGTGAATAATTTTTGTCCTTCTTTACGAAATATTAAATGTAATAATTGCAAACATCTGGTATATTAAGTTAGCTAAGTATTAATCTTCAGTGGGCAAAGAAAATATACATTACTTACAAGATTAAAGACATTAAAGAATATAGCAGAAAAAAAACGTTATATAAAATCAGTGGGATGAACCATGTATTGGGTTTATTTGTTTTAATATTTTGGGATAGGTTAGGTGAGTTTTTTCTTTGGCCTCAGCCAATAGGTTTGATCTATATTTTCCAGGACTCAGTTCAAAATATTTATAAGTAGGAGGTAATTTTACCCCAGCATGCATGGCGATTTCAAAGATATACGAGTATAACATATATAACCACCCTCTCTTGCTGCAATCGCAAAAACTAAAACAAGAGTCGAGCCATGGTCATACGTTTGACTTGCATATAACTATATAACTATAACTATATATATAACACTTTTAATGAACATATTTCTCAGTTGTTAAAAAAATACTTATCGTATGGTTTTGTTATTAGGGATTGTACGAGTTTCGGAATATGTGTCTCTCATATGGAGTCCCATATATAAACATTGGGTTGAGGCTATAGATAAGGTCCAAAAAGAATTTCTTAAATTCTTATGTTATAAAATGGATGGAACTTATCCTGAAAGAGGCTCAAACTATGAAGAGTTGCTTTCTAGGTTTGACCTGCAGTCTCTTGAGCAGCGCCGAAACCAAGCCTCAGTACTAATTCTGTATAAGATCTTGCATAGTCCACAGATTCTATCTCAAATTCAGTTTCTGGTTCCAAGGCTTTCGACTTTTTACTGCCAAAGAGCTCAAACAAACATTCTGTGTAAGGCACCAATCAGCATGATGTGTGAAAATACTAACAGGCTATCCGGAGTGAGCGACATATTCAATTGCAGCTTTGCTGAAATGAAGAATTTGTCACGTTCTCTTTCGTTGCTGGACTACGGTCCAGATGGTAGGCATTTATACATTCAAACACTTTTTCGGTAGGCTTGATATGCATCTCCCATGAACAACAGTACCGAGTGGCTCATCGTCAGTACCAGCACCAGTGGGAAACTAAATATTTAACTCCGTCATTAATTATATACAAATAGTATTAAGGAAACAAATGAGCGACCGCTGCTAATGCTTCGTGGAGTCGTGGGCGTAGTAGGCCTTGGCCTTTGGTCACTCTGGCCGTGGAATGTCAAGTAGCACTGCCATGTGAGTACCCACTGCCACTCGAGCTGCCGTGAATTCAGTAACGCTGGACAGCGCGCCTGGTTTTTTCGTCTGTCATGAGCCGTTTTGCAAAAGGGACATTCACCGATCGATATCTGCATGTTTGCGTATAATTTTATGCTAATGAGAACTAGACTTTGCAGTTTTGAAATGTGTCAGCCGTGTGGTAATTGTGTTCCTTTCATAACCTCAATATAGTTCGTCCTTTCTGTTTGTAAGAAGGTGAAATTTTTAAGGCAAAATTGGGGCTGTGGCAAAGACTGGGGACAATATTGCATTCTTTTATTGTGGTGACCACTGCTTTGCATTAGTACTTTGGTTATTTAATTTAGCTGTCCATTTGCACTGTTGAACATTTTATATGTACTTGTATAAAGAAACTCTCTACTATTAAATACTGGCTTTATACTGGTTCAACATTCCAGAGACTGCCTCATATTGCACATATCAACAAGCGACTGAGGAACCTTATACATCAATTTAGACGTAACGACAAATTTTATCTAGAAAAAGCCTAGTAACACTGGACTTGACGTTAGCTGAATCAATAATGTATTCTGACCTGGTTTTTTTATTGTGGTGACCACTGGATGTATCTGCTTTGTATTAGTACTTTGATTATTTGATTGAACTGTCAATTTGCATTGTTGAACATTTTATATGTACTTGTATAAAGAAACTCTCTCCTATTAAGTACTGGCTTTATGTTGGTTCAACATTTCATATGGCTGCCTCATATTGCACATATCACCAAGCGACTGAGGAAATAATGAGATACTGTATTCTGACTGTATTCTGACGTGGCGGGGGGGGGGGGGGGAGGGGACCTTAGGTATATTCCAACTGACTGATGACTCAGAATACACTTTTGAAAATTTTAACTTAAAATCTTTAAACTGTATAAGGAAGGAGGGTGAACCTCAGGATCAGGGAGACCGGAATTTTCCATTTTCGTTAAATGAGATTGAAACTAAAAACAGCGGCCTGATTTGTAGATAGGATTCTCAAATCATCTAGGACACGAGGTTTCGTCCTCATAGGAGATCAACTGAGGATTTTAGATTTTTTGCGGGTAAGCCTCAGGATCCGGGATTCCGCAACTTTCCATTTTCATTAAACGAGATTGAAACTCAAAACAGCGACCGAATTTGTAAATGATGTCCCCAAATCATCTGGGGTACGAGATTTCGGCCTCATAGAAGATCAAATAAAGATTTTAGATTTTTTGCGGGTGAACCTCAAGATCCGGGAACCCAAATTTTCCATTTCCGTTAAATGAGATTGAAACTGAAAACAGCTGCCGGATTTGTAAATGGTGTCCCCAAATCATGTGGGATACGAGGTTTCGTCCTCATAGAAGATCAAATAAAGATTTTAGGTTTTTTGCGGGTGAACTTCAAGATCCGGCAGACCGAAATTTTCCATTTCCGTTAAATGAGATTGAAACTAAAAACAGCGGCCGGATTTGTAAATGGTGTCCTCAAATCATGTGGGATACGAGGTTTCGCCCTCATAGAAGATCAAATAAAGATTTTAGATTTTTTGCGGGTGAACCTCAAGATCCGGGAGACCAAAATTTTCCATTTCCGTTGACTGAGATTGAAACTAAAAACAGCGACCGGATTTGTAAATGGTGTCCTCAAATCATGTAGGAAACGAGGTTTCGTCCTCATAGAAGATCAAATAAAGATTTTAGATTTTTTGCGGGTGAACCTCAAGATCCGGCAGACCGAAATTTTCCATTTCCGTTAAATGAGATTGAAACTAAAAACAGCGGCCGGATTTGTAAATGGTGTCCTCAAATCATGTAGGGTACGAGGTTTCATCCTCATAGAAGATCAAATAAACGTTTTAGATTTTTTGAGGGTGAATCTCAAGATCCGGGAACCCAAATTTTCCATTTACGTTAATAAATGAAATTGAAACTAAAAACAGCGGCCAGATTTGTAAATGGTGTCCTCAAATCATGTAGGATACGAGGTTTCGTCCTCATAGAAGATCAAATAAAGATTTTAGATTTTTTGCGGGTGAACCTCAAGATCTGGGAGACCGAAATTTTCCATTTTCATTAAACGAGATTGAAACTCAAAACAGCGACCGAATTTGTAAATGATGTCCCCAAATCATCTAGGTTACGAGGTTCCGTCCTCATAGAAGATCAAATAAAGGTTTTAGATTTTTTGCGGTTGAACCTCAAGATCCGGGAGACCGAAACTTTCCATTTCCGTTAAATGAGATTGAAACTAAAAACAGCGGCCGGATTTGTAAATGGTGTCCTCAAATCATGTAGAATACGAGGTTTTGACCTTATAGAAGATCAAATAAAGGTTTTAGATTTTTTGCGGGTGAACCTCAAGATCCGGCAGACCGAAATTTTCCATTTCCGTTAAATGAGATTGAAACTAAAAACAGCGGCCGGATTTGTAAATGGTGTCCTCAAATCATGTGGGATACGAGGTTTCGCCCTCATAGAAGATCAAATAAAGATTTTAGATTTTTTGCGGGTGAACCTCAAGATCCGGGAGACCAAAATTTTCCATTTCCGTTGACTGAGATTGAAACTAAAAACAGCGACCGGATTTGTAAATGGTGTCCTCAAATCATGTAGGAAACGAGGTTTCGTCCTCATAGAAGATCAAATAAAGATTTTAGATTTTTTGCGGGTGAACCTCAAGATCCGGCAGACCGAAATTTTCCATTTCCGTTAAATGAGATTGAAACTAAAAACAGCGGCCGGATTTGTAAATGGTGTCCTCAAATCATGTAGGGTACGAGGTTTCATCCTCATAGAAGATCAAATAAACGTTTTAGATTTTTTGAGGGTGAATCTCAAGATCCGGGAACCCAAATTTTCCATTTACGTTAATAAATGAAATTGAAACTAAAAACAGCGGCCAGATTTGTAAATGGTGTCCTCAAATCATGTAGGATACGAGGTTTCGTCCTCATAGAAGATCAAATAAAGATTTTAGATTTTTTGCGGGTGAACCTCAAGATCTGGGAGACCGAAATTTTCCATTTTCATTAAACGAGATTGAAACTCAAAACAGCGACCGAATTTGTAAATGATGTCCCCAAATCATCTAGGTTACGAGGTTCCGTCCTCATAGAAGATCAAATAAAGGTTTTAGATTTTTTGCGGTTGAACCTCAAGATCCGGGAGACCGAAACTTTCCATTTCCGTTAAATGAGATTGAAACTAAAAACAGCGGCCGGATTTGTAAATGGTGTCCTCAAATCATGTAGAATACGAGGTTTTGACCTTATAGAAGATCAAATAAAGGTTTTAGATTTTTTGCGGTTGAACCTCAAGATCCGGCAGACCGAAATTTTCCATTTCCGTTAAATGAGATTGAAACTAAAAACAGCGGCCGGATTTGTAAATGGTGTCCTCAAATCATGTGGGATACGAGGTTTCGCCCTCATAGAAGATCAAATAAAGATTTTAGATTTTTTGCGGGTGAACCTCAAGATCCGGGAGACCAAAATTTTCCATTTCCGTTGACTGAGATTGAAACTAAAAACAGCGACCGGATTTGTAAATGGTGTCCTCAAATCATGTAGGAAACGAGGTTTCGTCCTCATAGAAGATCAAATAAAGATTTTAGATTTTTTGCGGGTGAACCTCAAGATCCGGCAGACCGAAATTTTCCATTTCCGTTAAATGAGATTGAAACTAAAAACAGCGGCCGGATTTGTAAATGGTGTCCTCAAATCATGTAGGGTACGAGGTTTCATCCTCATAGAAGATCAAATAAACGTTTTAGATTTTTTGAGGGTGAATCTCAAGATCCGGGAACCCAAATTTTCCATTTACGTTAATAAATGAAATTGAAACTAAAAACAGCGGCCAGATTTGTAAATGGTGTCCTCAAATCATGTAGGATACGAGGTTTCGTCCTCATAGAAGATCAAATAAAGATTTTAGATTTTTTGCGGGTGAACCTCAAGATCTGGGAGACCGAAATTTTCCATTTTCATTAAACGAGATTGAAACTCAAAACAGCGACCGAATTTGTAAATGATGTCCCCAAATCATCTAGGTTACGAGGTTCCGTCCTCATAGAAGATCAAATAAAGGTTTTAGATTTTTTGCGGTTGAACCTCAAGATCCGGGAGACCGAAACTTTCCATTTCCGTTAAATGAGATTGAAACTAAAAACAGCGGCCGGATTTGTAAATGGTGTCCTCAAATCATGTAGAATACGAGGTTTTGACCTTATAGAGGATCAAATAAAGGTTTTAGATTTTTTGCGGTTGAACCTCAAGATCCGGCAGACCGAAATTTTCCATTTCCGTTAAATGAGATTGAAACTAAAAACAGCAGCCGGATTTGTGAATGGTGTCTTCAAATCATGTAGGCTACGAGGTTTCGTAATCATAGAAGATCAAATAAAGATTTTAATTTTTTTGCGGGTGAACCTCAAGATCCGGGAGACCGAAACTTTCCATTTCCGTTAAATGAGATTGAAACTAAAAACAGCGGCCGGATTTGTAAATGGTGTCCTCAAATCATGTAGAATACGAGCTTTTGACCTCGTAGAAGATCAAATAAAGGTTTTAGATTTTTTGCGGGTGAACCTCAAGATCCGGGAGACCGAAATTTTCCATTTCCGTTAAATGTGATTGAAACTAAAAACAGCGGGCGGATTTGTAAATGGTGTCCTCAAATCATGTAGGATACGAGGTTTCGTCCTCATAGAAGATCAAATAAACGTTTTAGATTTTTTGAGGGTGAATCTCAAGATCCGGGAACCCAAATTTTCCATTTCCGTTAAATGAGATTGAAACTAAAAACAGCGGCCGGATTTGTAAATGGTGTCCTCAAATCATGTAGGATACGAGGTTTCGTCCTCATAGACGATCAAATGAAGGTTTTAGGTTTTTTGCGGGTGAACCTCAAGATCCGGCAGACCGAAATTTTCCATTTCCGTTGAATGAGATTGAAACTAAAAACAGCGGGCGGATTTGTAAATGGTGTGCTCAAATCATGTAGGAAACGAGGTTTCGTCCTCATAGAAGATCAAATAAAGATTTTAGATTTTTTGCGGGTGAACCTCAAGATCTGGGAGACCGAAATTTTCCATTTCCGTTAAATGAGATTGAAACTAAAAACAGCGGGCGGATTTGTAAATGGTGTCCTCAAATCATGTAGGATACGAGGTTTCGTCCTCATAGAAGATCAAATAAAGATTTTAGATTTTTTGCGGGTGAACCTCAAGATCCGGCAGACCGAAATTTTCCATTTCCGTTAAATGAGATTGAAACTAAAAACAGCGGGCGGATTTGTAAATGGTGTCCTCAAATCATGTAGGATACGAGGTTTCGTCCTCATAGAAGATCAAATAAAGATTTTAGATTTTTTGCGGGTGAACCTCAAGATCTGGGAGACCGAAATTTTCCATTTTCATTAAACGAGATTGAAACTCAAAACAGCGACCGAATTTGTAAATGATGTCCCCAAATCATCTAGGTTACGAGGTTCCGTCCTCATAGAAGATCAAATAAAGGTTTTAGATTTTTTGTGGGTGAATCTCAAGATCCGGGAACCCAAATTTTCCATTTCCGTTAAATGAGATTGAAACTAAAAACAGCGGCAGGATTTGTAAATGGTGTCCTCAAATCATGTAGGATACGAGGTTTCGTCCTCATAGAAGATCAAATAAACGTTTTAGATTTTTTGAGGGTGAATCTCAAGATCCGGGAACCCAAATTTTCCATTTCCGTTAAATGAGATTGAAACTAAAAACAGCGGCCGGATTTGTAAATGGTGTCCTCAAATCATGTAGGATACGAGGTTTCGTCCTCATAGAAGATCAAATAAAGATTTTAGATTTTTTGCGGGTGAACCTCAAGATCCGGGAACCCGAATTTTCCATTTCCGTTAAATGAGATTGAAACTAAAAACAGCGGCCGGATTTGTAAATGGTGTCCTCAAATCATGTAGGATACGAGGTTTCGTCCTCATAGACGATCAAATGAAGGTTTTAGGTTTTTTGCGGGTGAACCTCAAGATCCGGCAGACCGAAATTTTCCATTTCCGTTGAATGAGATTGAAACTAAAAACAGCGGGCGGATTTGTAAATGGTGTGCTCAAATCATGTAGGAAACGAGGTTTCGTCCTCATAGAAGATCAAATAAAGATTTTAGATTTTTTGCGGGTGAACCTCAAGATCCGGGAGACCGAAATTTTCCATTTCCGTTAAATGAGATTGAAACTAAAAACAGCGGGCGGATTTGTAAATGGTGTCCTCAAATCATGTAGGATACGAGGTTTCGTCCTCATAGACGATCAAATGAAGGTTTTAGGTTTTTTGCGGGTGAACCTCAAGATCCGGCAGACCGAAATTTTCCATTTCCGTTGAATGAGATTGAAACTAAAAACAGCGGGCGGATTTGTAAATGGTGTGCTCAAATCATGTAGGATACGAGGTTTCGTCCTCATAGAAGATCAAATAAAGATTTTAGATTTTTTGCGGGTGAACCTCAAGATCCGGGAGACCGAAATTTTCCATTTCCGCTAAATGAGATTGAAACTAAAAACAGCGGGCGGATTTGTAAATGGTGTCCTCAAATCATGTAGGATACGAGGTTTCGTCCTCATAGACGATCAAATGAAGGTTTTAGGTTTTTTGCGGGTGAACCTCAAGATCCGGCAGACCGAAATTTTCCATTTCCGTTAAATGAGATTGAAACTAAAAACAGCGGGCGGATTTGTAAATGGTGTCCTCAAATCATGTAGGATACGAGGTTTCGTCCTCATAGACGATCAAATGAAGGTTTTAGGTTTTTTGCGGGTGAACCTCAAGATCCGGGAACCCGAATTTTCCATTTCCGTTAAATGAGATTGAAACTAAAAACAGCGGCCGGATTTGTAAATGGTGTCCTCAAATCATGTAGGATACGAGGTTTCGTCCTCATAGACGATCAAATGAAGGTTTTAGGTTTTTTGCGGGTGAACCTCAAGATCCGGCAGACCGAAATTTTCCATTTCCGTTGAATGAGATTGAAACTAAAAACAGCGGGCGGATTTGTAAATGGTGTGCTCAAATCATGTAGGATACGAGGTTTCGTCCTCATAGAAGATCAAATAAAGATTTTAGATTTTTTGCGGGTGAACCTCAAGATCCGGGAACCCGAATTTTCCATTTCCGTTAAATGAGATTGAAACTAAAAACAGCGGCCGGATTTGTAAATGGTGTCCTCAAATCATGTAGGATACGAGGTTTCGTCCTCATAGACGATCAAATGAAGGTTTTAGGTTTTTTGCGGGTGAACCTCAAGATCCGGCAGACCGAAATTTTCCATTTCCGTTGAATGAGATTGAAACTAAAAACAGCGGGCGGATTTGTAAATGGTGTGCTCAAATCATGTAGGAAACGAGGTTTCGTCCTCATAGACGATCAAATGAAGGTTTTAGGTTTTTTGCGGGTGAACCTCAAGATCCGGCAGACCGAAATTTTCCATTTCCGTTGAATGAGATTGAAACTAAAAACAGCGGGCGGATTTGTAAATGGTGTGCTCAAATCATGTAGGAAACGAGGTTTCGTCCTCATAGAAGATCAAATAAAGATTTTAGATTTTTTGCGGGTGAACCTCAAGATCCGGGAGACCGAAATTTTCCATTTCCGTTAAATGAGATTGAAACTAAAAACAGCGGGCGGATTTGTAAATGGTGTCCTCAAATCATGTAGGATACGAGGTTTCGTCCTCATAGACGATCAAATGAAGGTTTTAGGTTTTTTGCGGGTGAACCTCAAGATCCGGGAGACCAAAATTTTCCATTTCCGTTGACTGAGATTGAAACTAAAAACAGCGGGCGGATTTGTAAATGGTGTCCTCAAATCATGTAGGATACGAGGTTTCGTCCTCATAGACGATCAAATGAAGGTTTTAGGTTTTTTGCGGGTGAACCTCAAGATCCGGCAGACCGAAATTTTCCATTTCCGTTGAATGAGATTGAAACTAAAAACAGCGGGCGGATTTGTAAATGGTGTGCTCAAATCATGTAGGAAACGAGGTTTCGTCCTCATAGACGATCAAATGAAGGTTTTAGGTTTTTTGCGGGTGAACCTCAAGATCCGGCAGACCGAAATTTTCCATTTCCGTTGAATGAGATTGAAACTAAAAACAGCGGGCGGATTTGTAAATGGTGTGCTCAAATCATGTAGGATACGAGGTTTCGTCCTCATAGAAGATCAAATAAAGATTTTAGATTTTTTGCGGGTGAACCTCAAGATCCGGGAGACCGAAATTTTCCATTTCCGTTAAATGAGATTGAAACTAAAAACAGCGGGCGGATTTGTAAATGGTGTCCTCAAATCATGTAGGATACGAGGTTTCGTCCTCATAGACGATCAAATGAAGGTTTTAGGTTTTTTGCGGGTGAACCTCAAGATCCGGCAGACCGAAATTTTCCATTTCCGTTAAATGAGATTGAAACTAAAAACAGCGGGCGGATTTGTAAATGGTGTCCTCAAATCATGTAGGATACGAGGTTTCGTCCTCATAGACGATCAAATGAAGGTTTTAGGTTTTTTGCGGGTGAACCTCAAGATCCGGGAACCCGAATTTTCCATTTCCGTTAAATGAGATTGAAACTAAAAACAGCGGCCGGATTTGTAAATGGTGTCCTCAAATCATGTAGGATACGAGGTTTCGTCCTCATAGACGATCAAATGAAGGTTTTAGGTTTTTTGCGGGTGAACCTCAAGATCCGGCAGACCGAAATTTTCCATTTCCGTTGAATGAGATTGAAACTAAAAACAGCGGGCGGATTTGTAAATGGTGTGCTCAAATCATGTAGGATACGAGGTTTCGTCCTCATAGAAGATCAAATAAAGATTTTAGATTTTTTGCGGGTGAACCTCAAGATCCGGGAACCCGAATTTTCCATTTCCGTTAAATGAGATTGAAACTAAAAACAGCGGCCGGATTTGTAAATGGTGTCCTCAAATCATGTAGGATACGAGGTTTCGTCCTCATAGACGATCAAATGAAGGTTTTAGGTTTTTTGCGGGTGAACCTCAAGATCCGGCAGACCGAAATTTTCCATTTCCGTTGAATGAGATTGAAACTAAAAACAGCGGGCGGATTTGTAAATGGTGTGCTCAAATCATGTAGGAAACGAGGTTTCGTCCTCATAGAAGATCAAATAAAGATTTTAGATTTTTTGCGGGTGAACCTCAAGATCCGGGAGACCGAAATTTTCCATTTCCGTTAAATGAGATTGAAACTAAAAACAGCGGGCGGATTTGTAAATGGTGTCCTCAAATCATGTAGGATACGAGGTTTCGTCCTCATAGACGATCAAATGAAGGTTTTAGGTTTTTTGCGGGTGAACCTCAAGATCCGGCAGACCGAAATTTTCCATTTCCGTTGAATGAGATTGAAACTAAAAACAGCGGGCGGATTTGTAAATGGTGTCCTCAAATCATGTAGGATACGAGGTTTCGTCCTCATAGAAGATCAAATAAAGATTTTAGATTTTTTGCGGGTGAACCTCAAGATCCGGGAGACCGAAATTTTCCATTTCCGTTAAATGAGATTGAAACTAAAAACAGCGGGCGGATTTGTAAATGGTGTCCTCAAATCATGTAGGATACGAGGTTTCGTCCTCATAGACGATCAAATGAAGGTTTTAGGTTTTTTGCGGGTGAACCTCAAGATCCGGGAGACCGAAATTTTCCATTTCCGTTAAATGAGATTGAAACTAAAAACAGCGGGCGGATTTGTAAATGGTGTCCTCAAATCATGTAGGATACGAGGTTTCGTCCTCATAGACGATCAAATGAAGGTTTTAGGTTTTTTGCGGGTGAACCTCAAGATCCGGCAGACCGAAATTTTCCATTTCCGTTGAATGAGATTGAAACTAAAAACAGCGGGCGGATTTGTAAATGGTGTGCTCAAATCATGTAGGATACGAGGTTTCGTCCTCATAGAAGATCAAATAAAGATTTTAGATTTTTTGCGGGTGAACCTCAAGATCCGGGAGACCGAAATTTTCCATTTCCGTTAAATGAGATTGAAACTAAAAACAGCGGGCGGATTTGTAAATGGTGTCCTCAAATCATGTAGGATACGAGGTTTCGTCCTCATAGACGATCAAATGAAGGTTTTAGGTTTTTTGCGGGTGAACCTCAAGATCCGGCAGACCGAAATTTTCCATTTCCGTTGAATGAGATTGAAACTAAAAACAGCGGGCGGATTTGTAAATGGTGTCCTCAAATCATGTAGGATACGAGGTTTCGTCCTCATAGAAGATCAAATAAAGATTTTAGATTTTTTGCGGGTGAACCTCAAGATCCGGGAGACCGAAATTTTCCATTTCCGTTAAATGAGATTGAAACTAAAAACAGCGGCCGGATTTGTAAATGGTGTCCTCAAATCATGTAGGATACGAGGTTTCGTCCTCATAGAAGATCAAATAAAGATTTTAGATTTTTTGCGGGTGAACCTCAAGATCCGGGAACCCGAATTTTCCATTTCCGTTAAATGAGATTGAAACTAAAAACAGCGGGCGGATTTGTAAATGGTGTCCTCAAATCATGTAGGATACGAGGTTTCGTCCTCATAGACGATCAAATGAAGGTTTTAGGTTTTTTGCGGGTGAACCTCAAGATCCGGGAGACCGAAATTTTCCATTTCCGTTGAATGAGATTGAAACTAAAAACAGCGGGCGGATTTGTAAATGGTGTGCTCAAATCATGTAGGAAACGAGGTTTCGTCCTCATAGAAGATCAAATAAAGATTTTAGATTTTTTGCGGGTGAACCTCAAGATCCGGGAGACCGAAATTTTCCATTTCCGTTAAATGAGATTGAAACTAAAAACAGCGGCCGGATTTGTAAATGGCGTCCTCAAATCATGTAGGATACGAGGTTTCGTCCTCATAGAAGATCAAATAAAGATTTTAGATTTTTTGCGGGTGAACCTCAAGATCCGGGAACCCGAATTTTCCATTTCCGTTAAATGAGATTGAAACTAAAAACAGCGGCCGGATTTGTAAATGGTGTCCTCAAATCATGTAGGATACGAGGTTTCGTCCTCATAGACGATCAAATGAAGGTTTTAGGTTTTTTGCGGGTGAACCTCAAGATCCGGCAGACCGAAATTTTCCATTTCCGTTGAATGAGATTGAAACTAAAAACAGCGGGCGGATTTGTAAATGGTGTGCTCAAATCATGTAGGATACGAGGTTTCGTCCTCATAGAAGATCAAATAAAGATTTTAGATTTTTTGCGGGTGAACCTCAAGATCCGGGAGACCGAAATTTTCCATTTCCGTTGAATGAGATTGAAACTAAAAACAGCAGCCGGATTTGTAAATGGTGTCCTCAAATCATGTAGGTTACGAGGTTTCGTCCTCATAGAAGATCAAATAAAGATTTTAGATTTTTTGCGGGTGAACCTCAAGATCCGGGAGACCGAAATTTTCCATTTCCGTTAAATGAGATTGAAACTAAAAACAGCGGGCGGATTTGTAAATGGTGTGCTCAAATCATGTAGGATACGACGTTTCGTCCTCATAGAAAATCAAATGAGGATTTTAGATTTTTGAGGGTGAACCTCAGGATCAGGGAGACCATAACAAGGATATACACAGCGCCAAAAATTCCAAGAAAACCAACACAAAGGAGGATATCCTTCTTCCAACCCAAATGTTTCAATTAAATACCTTACAAAATGAGACAGATTCGAAAATTTTATTGTAGAAAACCAAGAACCAAGAAGGACAGATGATTTCCTTTTGGTATAACCTTTTTTGCAAACCTAACATACCACCATCGCAATTTTTTATCTGTATATTTTACTTTTCTTTTCCTTTCATCTGTGGCTGCAGATCTATTTGAATGCATACTCTGTAAGAAATTTTCCTGAACTAGAAATGCTCTAAATTATGCAAATCACTCATTTTATGTATTGAACTACTTTTAGAAGGATAAACAGTATACAATTCATGTCAGTATCTTTATAAATCTTGTATAAATCCCCGTGTGGGGTCGGGTTAGAATATCTCCCATCGTATATCCTGCGTGTCGTAAAAGGCGACTAAAAGGAACCGAACTACTGTCGGTATAAGCAGTAACCCCTTCTCAACCAACAGCTTTGGGTGGACGAGTTGAGGAGAGTCAGGACACCTTCTTGTCCTTGGGGTGAGAAATTTCCCCTAAAGGCGGATGAACCAGTAGATACCATCTGGTCAACGGCATGAGGATGCAGAAAGCAAATGAGAAACTACCGCATTAAAGATTTTGAAGATATCCCAAGAGAAACTCGTAAAATGAGCAGATGGATTTTACGAGTTCACAACATGTCTGCTAAGACATTGTGACTATGATGATGATGATCTTTATAATAACCAGATATTTGATGTGTGTACGGACCATATTATTAAAGTGATAAAAAAATAGGTTCGAGCCTAAAAAGAAACATTAGTTACTAATTTCTGTATATAAAAGACTGACTCAACAATTGATAAATCTTTGAACCTGAAGCTCACCTGATCTGTCTACGACTCAATATGACTAGTCTCAGGCAATTGTGCGAATTTTTTTATTTAATTGTATCTGGACGACAGTCCAGTATTAGTTAATTCTTAATTGTTATAATCTTGTATTTTATTGCTTTTAGAGTGAGCGTCTTCAAGTAGAAGCTAGTTTAGTGGTCTACTTTCCAAGATTTTGTATTTTTCAAAAATGTACTTTTGGCACTTTTTTGGATTTCAAAAGGATAATAGAAACCTGTAACATACTTTAAAGCATTTTTATTTTATAATATACGAGAATACAAAACACATCACAAATAAAAAATTTATTCATAAATATCGGTGTCAGAGCCATCTGCCAGTTATCAAAATCGAGTAGTCATGTTTGTGTTTTATCTGGGTTTGAGAGTAGCTGGTTTAGCTTGTAGTATACAGTCATTCTTGATAAGGATTCTCTTTTCTTTTTTGACTTTCTCGATGTAGGATTGAGCAGATTATGAAAACACTAAGATATTATGATAACAGAGCTTTCCAAAATCGACAATTATTGTCGGAATTACGATACTGCCATCATCTATGGCAAAGTTTACGGAATACATATAAGTTGGATCAATCTCCGTTGGCACTTTGAACAACTCACATCAAAGCGATGCCGCGGCCGCACGCGCCAGTTAGTTTTTGCGTTGGTTTTTGCCCAAGTACGAGGGTCTTTTAGCGAGGACTTGCTAGCGCCTGGGTTTTACGTATATACGAGGGTCATTGGAAGACTAGGTATTGACAGCCGATTTAGACATACAAATACAAATATAACATTTATTTTGCTAATACACTAATGAATCTCAAATGATTTCACATATTGTAGCTATTTCGTAGATAAGTAAAAATTGGTTCAAAGGTGCTCTAGTATTTTTACCTTAGTGTTTTGTTTATTTGGCTTATTTTTGAGGCCACAGCTTAAAAAAATTATGCTATAGAATATACAAACTCATATGTACAATTTTAAGAGATAATCATGTGGAAGTGCTTTACATGGATGTGAATAAATTGTTTTCGACATTTTGCTTTTCAGTGTCATTCTAATTGCTACTGTAGAAACTAAATTTTTAAAGTTATCAATAAAAACATTTCCGAGCTCTAAAATATAATTTAGAATGTCCCTGGGTGGTGCGGTAGACCACCGAATGAATATTTTGTCTCACTATACGCTTTTAGCGTGATACAATTCTTTAAGTACCTGTAGGTCTCGAATTAATCACTTTAGACCCCAAGTGTGTTAGTTTGTTGGAATTGTTTTATCGAGAGGAACACAGAAAGGCACAAATGTACAGGGTATCCCATTGATAATTTTGAATCGAATGTCACGTGACCAAAAACAAATACCAAAGAAAGACACAACATCTGCTCTAATCTACATCCCCAAAATTATAAATCTCTACTACTGCCCAGTTCCGACATATTGCTTGTCTTAATCGTCTGTATTTATATCCTTTACATTTCAAGGTTTACCACAAAATACGGATGGATCTGGTTGTCATTTTGCATCCGTTAATAAATGTAATTGATAAAATCAAACTTTTAAAAATATTATCCATTTCCTGCAAACAAATCCGAGATAAAAAATCCGATATTTTTGAGACACTGTATACACCGTGTTAAACACGTTCAACCTCTACTTTGCGCCGCCCCGTATCTCCCGGCTGACGTCGGTACACTGCTACCGGTGTACCGGGGAGACGGAGCAAGGCGCAGGCCATTTTGATATTTTTGCGGAGTGATCCAACTTATATGTATTCCGTAAACTTTGTCTATGGTGTCTTCATGGTCTGATTAATTTGGAAAATACCTATACTGTATTCAATTCCAAGACAGACTACACATAAACAGTCGCATGCAGCATTAGCGTGGTTACTGTCCGCTGCCATCTGTGAACGCGTCAGCTAGTCCAGTGCAATTATGGAATTTTATATTCCTATTTAAAAGAGTTGCCCTATTAACCCATTGCTACTTAAAAGTAGCCAGTTGCCAGTTTGAAATGATCATTTAGGCAATGAAAACCTGACATTGCATATTTGGATCTGATTTCCAGTCAGTCTTGGGGGTTTTTACTTGCCGGATTATAACATACAATACACACATAGTGTACTGGACTATTAGGGACCCTACCGACATGAGCCGATCACGCACGCTGGCTTGTTTTCATTTAGTCTGGCTTGGCTGTGAATACAGTATAGTTCTTTTGCGAAATTCCACCGACAATGGAGAAGTTTACTAAAATTTTTTTATCGATTCAAAAGAAAATATAAGAAAAATAAAAGAAAAGCGTGAAAGAAATATGAATATATCTCTAAAGACAAAAAAGTTACAATGTTTGAAAGTCGCGCTCCGCAGAAATATTTTTGGCATGACTGACCGAGTGGTGTGACGTCATAGCTCCGTAGCCAGTGCGGGCGGCCGCTGCCGCTGAGCCACACGACGCGACGCACGTATCAGACAACGCACACAGGCACAGCGTGGTGGTGGCGCCGTGAGCTGAGCGACCAATCGTCTCATTTGTTTTGTAGTTTAGTGCATATCAAATAATATTGCTATGATCAGTGACATTAAAAAGGGATGTTATAAAAAATATTGCATTGTTCCGAAGTGTGTGAGCACAACGATTAAAACACCTAATAAAGTTTTTTCCCACGCACCTTTGCATGCAAAAGAAGTGGTGCAAAGTGATGAAACGGGATTTAATAATACCAAAAAGTATAAAATATGTTTGTGAGGATCATTTTGATGCGAGTATACCATTGTATTTATCTTCTATTGATAAGTATTAATTATTATCAACTATATATGGATAGCTTCACTGGTTGTTAAAGATTACTTTACCCAATAGTAAATTAGTTAGTTCATTTTTTTTTCAATTTATTTGTACCTATTAATGAGTTACAAATATTGCCACCTCGAAAGCAATGCTTGTATGAGGTATAGGCATATACACATACGATAATTTAGCTAACCTATTGCATTTATCCTATCTGTTGAATGATCATCATGGCTTCTATTCAGTCTTTCGCCGGGACTGAAACGACCCTTCTGCAGCCTTCCACATGTCTTCGTTTCTTGAATAAATACATTAATAGGATATCTGATACATAAAATTTTGACGTTACGTATGCTGAATTACTTTACTGTGTTATACAGGGTGGGCCAATAGTGCGTGGACGGAGGATTGTGAGCTTACTAAAAAATATTTCAAAAATCTGTCACTTGATCATGGTTGGGACCCTTGAGGGCTATAACCTAAAAATATTTTCACTTAAATTTTGACGTTTATACAGGGTGATTCATATCAAACTTACATTTTTTTGAATGGAACCCTCTATATATTATTGCATATTTGGATTCCTTGGTCAATTCTAATGTGACTTTATGTATCATACATGGACCTTTAAACGAACCGTTTAGGCGCAAATCACCATTTTTGGTATAAGTAGGTTTCAGAAAAAAATTGAATATCGCAGCGATTATAAAACTTAGAAGGCCGTGACTTTGCGGTACGACTAAGCATGAAATGCGTCACCTAAGGTCAGACGGCTAAATTTGAATTCTTTATGTACTTCGAGAAATCAGTAGATTAATTAAGAAAACTTCAATCACAGATAATTTGATTTTTTCAAATGGGAATGCCTATTTTGGTTTAAAGAATCAAATGTAAAATTTGATTACCTTTCTAACGATATAGCACTCTTGATATCAATCTTCTTTGGTTTTCATTTTATTTCAAATTTTCAGTCAAATCGGTGTTTTTCAATTTTCCTGCGTGCAAGCAACTTAGTAGTCCATGAAAAATAAACAAAAGCTCGTTAATATGGAAGAAAACAACTAACTTAGTAGAAAGATGCAAACGAACTCGAGTAGCGAGGCAAGAACATGAAAATTCCTTACAACACATCAGCTCTAACCGGAAACACAGCGGCAAGACATCTAATGTCAATGAGTAGCTGGGGTATGACAGAAGTGTTTGTTTTTCACAGCCTACTAGCTATTGAGGTCTACTAGAGCTTGACAACTTTCCAAAACGATTAAAAATTTTGAAACAAAAAGAAAACTATCAGCGATTTTTGCTTACAGTCTAACATGTTTAGAATGAAATTCCACATTTAATGGGATAAAAAAAATAGTCATTTCCGTTTAGTTAAGTCGAAAGTAAAGATATCTCCAACTGGAGCATTTTGAACATCTATTGAAATAATTGCTAGAATTTTTTTATTACGCTATGTTGTAATTGTGATTATTTCATGTAGTTTTCTGCAAACTAATTTATGTTTTACAATTCAAACAGTCTGCAATTCAGGTTTCATTTTCCGCGATTTTGCTAATAAGCAGAAATACCTACTGAAGAATTTGAAGGGTTCCAGTCAGAGGTATCATTACTTTTGTGTTACGGAAATGGCTACTTTTTTATAGCAATAAATGTGAAAAATTATTCAAGTTTATTCAGAAGACATAGATATTCTACTGCCAGCAACAATCACTAGTAGTTTTCCTTTGATTAGATATTTTTTTACTAACTTTGGAAATTGGCTAATAGCTAGTAGGCTGTGAAAAATGAGTGTTCTTGTTACCGCTATTGTTTCTGGTTAGAGCTAATATGTTGTAAGGAATTTTCGTAATCTTGCCTCGCTGCTCCAGTTAGTTTGCATTTTTCTACTAAGTTAGTTGCTTTCTTCCATATTAACGAGCTTTTGTTTATTTTTCATGGCCTGTTAGGTTGCTTGCATACGGGAAAGTTGAAAAACACCGATTTGACTGAAAATTTGAAATAAAATAAAAACCAAAAAAGATTGATATCAAGAATGCTATATCGTTAGAAAGGTAATCAAATTTTACATTTGATTCTTTAAACCAAAATAGGCATTCCCATTTGAAAAAATCAAGTTATCTGTGATTGAAGTTTCCTTAATTTATCCTCTGATTTCTCGAAGTACAAAAAGAATTCAAATTTAGCCGTCTTACCTAAGGTGACGCATTTCATGCTTAGTCGTACCGCCAAGTCAAGGCCTTCTAAGTTTTATAATTGCTGCGATATTCAATTTTTTTCTGATACCTACTTATACCAAAAATGGTGATTTGCGCCTAAACGGTTCGTTTAAAGTTCCATGTGTGATACATAAAGTCACACTAGAATTGACCAAGGAATCCAAATATGTAATAATATATAGGGGGTTCCATTAAAAAAAATGCAGGTTTGATATGAATCACCCTGTATAAACGTAAAAATTAAAGTGAAAATATTTTTACGTTATAGCCCTCAAGGGTCCCTACCATGATCAAGTGACAGTTTTTTGAAATATTTTTTAGTAAGCCCACAATCCTCCGTCCACGCACTATTGGCCCACCCTGTATATTTCTATATTTTCGGATTCGTAACTTATGTTTTTGTTGATACAGCTTGAAAATGATAGTGAAAATCTAATCAAATATAAACTAGTTGGTGGTACATTAAAGCTGAAAACTGAAGGCTGCCCTCATAAGTTTGACTGTCAAAAATTTGTTCATCCTAGAAGAAAACTCTGAGCATATGAAAAAAGGCGACGTGCAGAATGTTTAGAAAATTTATTGCAGAACGATGCTTCATCGACCTCAAGTTGGCAACCTTTCGAAGTAATTCAGTGTCATTCAATATACAAAGAGCCGGATGTACTAGAAAATCCACTATCTAAGGATTGCACAGTGAATTTATCAGATATAATCCCGACAACAATATTTAAACAAAGTGCAAGTTGACAGCAAAGTTAAACAAAAAGATCAAAAAGTGCAAACAATCATGAGAAGGAAAAAAACCAACGATACAGAATATAAGTGTCTGATGACCATCCCCCAATCACCCGAGAGTTCTCCTTCAAAAGAATCAGTATCTTCTAAGAGTTGCTACAGTTCAGTTAGTTATACTTTAAATACAACAGTCATCCCTCAGTATTGCAAAGAGACAATAACAAAAATATCAACAAATGCTAGTTTTTATTTGCGTTTACCGGAAGGCGTTTATTTTCTCACGAAACTATTATCTTAAAGCGTTTCTAGATCAATAAGAGATATTTTAATATGACTTTGTCCTTTTAAAAGTCCTTCTTCCGTTATGGTAAAAAACTAAAAAACACTTATTTAAAAATCAAATAATGTACATACAAAACACTCTACAGCTTCCACGATACCACGATACACAGATCTACGGCAGCGCGCGGCACAGACGGCTGGCTATGCGGATTACGGAATCGTGACGTCACAGCCAAATTGAAGGCGGCAACTATTTCGCGCAAAATATGCAAACTTTAATTATTGATTTCTCTGCCATTTATTGACGGATTTCAAAAATTTTTTCACTGACTAATTACTTTTCGTCTATATTTTACGGATACGTAACTTCTTATTTTATTATGAGTATCGCGAGACTTCTCCATTCGCTTCCTCTGCATGGTAGACAAACATACATTCATACGGTTCAGTTTTCTAGGAAATGGACGTAGAGTACGTCCGGCGAGTCATAGTAACCGTCAGCTGCTCGGAAATCGCGGTTGGCGGTGACAAAAAACCGGCACAGTTTCCCGTCAAGACGCGGACGGTACAGATACAGCGATACACTATTGCTGTTAATTACCGTTTACTTTATGATCTGTCTCGGATTTAATCGCTCACATACCAGCCGTGTGTACATACGAAAAAATATCGTAAAGCGTAAAACGCTAGAAAGAGAAATTGACGGATGGAGGTTCTCGGAAATGCGTCACTGAGTGCGTAAAAAAGTAGGAATTTACTTGAGTAAATTCAAACGGCACTCTCACTGTGGAATTTTTTGGTATAAAAATTCAATTTTTTTATTATATTGACAAAACCCAATTTTTCCCGGACTAGTAAATCAACAAATTTAACATTTAATCTTAAAAAAATGGAGCCAAGTTGATTGACTCAGTACTTCCCACACATTACTGTGATATCAGTTTATTAATTTCCCATAGCATGAAGCTTTAGTCTGAGATCCCCTTGCAACCAAATCATCGGCAGCCTTCCCTCCCCCAAAATTGTCTTATGCCGCTAAGTCTTTCCTTCAGAGGTCAATGGAAAGCCTAAAACATCTAAAAACGAAGTTTGAGTTGCTTTCATACTTTTAGTTTTTTTATTATAGCTATATACGCTGCCACTGACACGATATTTAACAAACGTACGCGTTTTCCATCCTCACCACGGTAATAATACTGTGTCAAAATTTAATTGGAATCAATTTAATAGTGTCCACGTTACAAAATATAAAAAGATCTAAAGCAATATGTATATATACAGAAAATTCTAAGTCCCTTAGTTTCCGTAATACGCTAGGCAATGTTCGGATGGACCTAAAAACTTGATTTATGTCGCTAGGTCTTCCTTCACAGGTTAGTGGACAGCCTATTATGAATACAAGAAATTTTTCAGTTTTTTAACCCCTCACCCCCTAACCACCCCAATTTCACCCCACCCAAAAAAACACGCAGAAAATGATCAGGAACCTCTAAAACGCTTAAAAACGAAGTTTGAGCTGTTTTTATATTTTTACTTTTTTTTGTTATTTCTGCGCCGCCACTGGCACGATTTATAAAAACCATACGCGTTTTCCATCCTCGCCACGGTAGTAATACTGTGTCAAAATTTCATTAACATCAATTCAACAGTTTCCTTGTAACACGATATAGAAGGATCTAAAGCAATACTCTCGTATGTTTACACCAGAAAGTCCTTTGGTTTCTGTAATAGGCAAGGCAATGTTCGGATGGACCTAAAAAAGTTATTTATGTTGCTAGATCTTCCTTCATGGGTCAGTGGACAGTCTATTATGTCAGCAACAAATTTTTCAATCTTACAACCCCCCACCCCCCAACCACCCTAATTTCACCCCCACCCAAAAAAAAGTAAAAAATGATCAGGAACCTCTAAAACGCCTAAAAACGAAGTTTGAGGAATATTTAATTTTTTTTGTGTTTTGCTAATTACTCCGCCGCCCCTGCACCGATTTTCAAAATTATAAGAACATTACCTACTACGACCCCCCAGCATGTCGCTGCCCAAATTTCATCACAATCCATGTAGCGGTTACTGAGATTACGAGGACAGACAGACAGACCGACATACAGACCGACATACAGACCGACAGACAGACCGACGGAAATGAGTGACGTGGATTTTCGTTGTGTAGACATCATGAAACGCCCAAAAAGTGTATTATCTCAAAATCGAAAATTTTCGCGATCACAATACTCCCCTCACCTATCGGTGTGGGAAGTAAAAAAAGAAAAAAAAGTTGCTGACCGCGGTGAGATTCGAACCCACGCCCTTTCGGACTGGTGCCTAGCTTCTTTTTTTTGGCTTTAACACACTTATTGATTAATTATTATTATAATACTTGTTGTGGTATTTATAATACATGGGATTTGCCCTAGGGCTCACATCTTAACCGAGGGAACTGAGCCCATAACTCAGTTTTGCTCCCTCGGGTGCCTGGTGGTAGGCTGTATTTATAACAAATACCTAATTAACACATTAATGTAAGTTTTATCACCTCCTGTTATGTGATAAGTCTAATATACTCCATATGGTTAGTTAACCAAAATAATTCCTCCTTCAGCACAATGTTTTCTGGTAAAAAAGTTATATTCTTTTGTGGGAAAATGGTAAAAACCCACTTAAAAAAATTATGTTGCTGTTATGTCCTAAATCTAGCTATTTACACTATTTACATTACTTACAGAATATATAATACATATTTACACTGAAGGTTCTATAAGAATAAGGTCGTAGATTAGACCATGTCTCCGTGTTTTCCCATCCAGATGGGACATTGGGATATTGGCAGTTAGTGGGCTATTTTGCACTGAATGTCTGTAAAATTCTCTGGTAATTTTGTGTATAACTTGCCTGATGTTTATGAATTTTTTATCATAGATCCGCAGTCGCTTCTTGATTTGTTCATTGGTTTCTCTTTGCTCGGTGCTCAATATTAACCTTAAAATCTCATTCTATATCCTTTGTAGGAAACCTATCTGCGTATCAGATGCTGAGCTATAAACTGCGTAGCCGTAAGTCAATGCAAGTCTTATTATTTGTTTATAAACAAGCAATTTTACGCTTCTGTGCAGCTCACTAGCCCTGCATATGAGGGGATATAAGGTTTTAATCATTGCTGATGACCTGGCTCGTAATTTTGCGATATGCCTATGAAACGATAAACGCTCATCCAGTGTAATGCCCAAATAATTGATTGTTTTGCTCTCCTGAATTTCAGAATCAGACACTCTCAATTTTCTAAATATTTTTGTTTTACGCCTTGCAAAATTTTTTGTGCACCTGAGTACCTGTGTCTTTTCTGTATTCAGGGAGATTTTATTTTCGTTAAGATATGGGACTATTTTCCGACTTATATGTATTTGTACTTGCCTGCATGCAACCTATGCTTGGACAGCTGTTGCGTACACGCAAGTATCATCAGCGTATGAAGCAAGTTCTGTTTTTTCAAATTTTGGGGTATCAGCCATACATAACGTGAAAGTACAGGAGATAGTGAAGACCCCTCTGGGGCGCCAGCACTCATAAAAAATTGTCCATAGTACAATGTCCCTGGGTGGTATGGTAAGACCACCGAATGAATATTTTGTCTCACTATACGCTTTTAGCGTGATACAATCCTTTTAGTACCCGTAGCTCTTGAACTAAGCACTTTAGACCCCAAGTGTGCTAGTTTGTTGGAATTGTTTTATCGGGAGGAACACAGGCACAAGTATACAGGGTGTCCCATTAGTAATTTTGATTCGAATGTCACGATACCCTGTATTTATATCCCTCACATTTCAAGGTTTACCACAAAATAAGGATGGATCTGATTGTCATTCTCCATCCGTTAATAAATTTAAATTGATTGGTAATATCTTTTCTCGCGAAATTGATTACTCTCAAACTTCTAAAAAGATTATCCATTTCCTGCAAACAAATCCGAGATAACAAAATCCGATATTTTTGAGACACTGTATAGACTTCGTGTTAAACACGTTCAACCTCTACTTTGCGCCGCCCCGTATCTCCCGGCTGACGTCGGTACACTGCTACCGGTGTACCGGGGAGACGGAGCAAGGGGCAGGCCGTTTTGATATTTTTGCGGAGTGATCCAACTTATATGTATTCCATAAACTTTGACCAGGTCCCAAGATCGTACCATTGAGTATTATTGAAAAATAGCTTTGGTCTCACTGCACTCACTATTATTCGTGGTAATCTAACGTTGAAAGGCTTTAGAAGTTTTCATCGGCATCTACCGGAATCATGTTTTTATATGTAGATGTCGATACTGATTGACAGTTTCTTCTTGGGAACGAGGCTAATAAGCAAATAGCTGGCATGTAAGGTATGGAACAAAATCGCGCTGCTTATCTAGGAGCTCTGGGAACGGAACCGAAGTTTACGGAATAAATATAAGTTGGATCACTCTCCGTCGGCACTTTGAAGATCTCACATCAAAGCGATGCCGCGGCCGGACGCGTCAGTTAGTTTTTGCGTTGGTTTTTGCCCAAGTACGGGGGTCTTTTAGTGGGGACTTGCTAGCGCCTGGGTTTTACGTATATACGAGGGTCATTGGAAGACTAGGTATTGACAGCCGATTTAGACATACAAATACAAATATAACATTTATTTTGCTAATACACTAATGAATCTCAAATGATTTCACATATTGTAGCTATTTCGTAGATAAGTAAAAATTGGTTCAAAGGTGCTGAAGTATTTTTACCTTAATGTTTTGTTTATTTGGCATATTTTTGAGACCACAGCTTATGAAATTTATGGTATAATATATAGGAACTCGTATGTACAATTTTAAAAGATAATGATGTGGAAATGCTTTACATGGATGTGAATAAATATTATTGACATTTTGCTTTTCAGTGTCATTCCAATTGCTACTGTAGAAACTAAATTGTTAAAGTTATCAATAAAAATATTTCCGAGCTCTAAAATATAATTCAGAATGTCTCTAGGTGGTATGGTAAGACCACCGAATGAATATTTTGTCTCACTATACGCTTTTAGCGTGATACAATCCTTTAAGTACCTGTAGGTCTGTAGGACTCGAATTAATCACTTTAGACGTGTGCTGGTTTGTTGGAATTGTTTTATCGGGTGGAACACAGAAAGGCACAAATGTACAGGGTGTCCCATTAATAATTTTGAATCGGACGTCACGTGACCAAAAACAAATACCTCATTGGATATATAATTCTCTACTACTGCCCAGTTCCGACCTATTGCGTGTCCTAATCGTCGTGAAACATGTATTTATATCCTTTATATTTCAAGGTTTACCACAAAATAAGGATGGATCTGATTGTCATTTTCCATCCGTTAATAAATTTAATTGATAAAATCAAACCTCTGAAAATATTATCCGTTTCCTGCAAACAAATCTGAGATAACAAAATCCGATATTTTTGAGACACTGTATACACCTCGCGTTAAAGACGTTCAACCTCTACCTTGCGCCGTCCCGTATATCCCGGCTGACGTAGGTACACTGCTACCGGTGTACCGGGGAGACGGAGCAAGGGGCAGGCCGTTTTGATATTTTTGCGGAGTGATCCAACTTATATGTATTCCGCAAAATTTGACCAGGTCCCAAGATCTTACCATTGAGTACTATTAAAAAATAACTTTGGTCTCACTGCAATCACTATTATTCGTGGTAATCTAACGTTGAAAGGCCTTAGAAGGTTCCAGCGGCATCTACCGGAATCATGATTTTATAGATGTCGATACTGATTGACAGTTTCTTCTTGGGAACGAGGCTAATAAGCAAATAGCTAGCATGTAAGGCTGCTTACCTACGAGCTCTGGGAACCGAACAGTCTCGAAAAAAATCGAACGCAAAGTCGGGTAATAAAACAGTCGCGCAGTTAGTTGAGGTTGAGCAGGCGAGAGAAGAGAGAAGAGATACATCATCCGGGTGACATTTTGAAATTCCATTAAGCGCAGTGTCCTACGGCACTGCCACCATAATTTCCATCGTCATCTCCAGTGTGTGTGTCTTTTCGATTCTCCACGATGCTGCAGGTGGATACAACGAATGGGGCTTTCCATAAACATATTCGGAACAACAAAAACGGTTTTTCAACCGACCAAGGAAGGTATATTGCGGAAATTCATCATAGCATGTAGCAGACAGAATGAGAACGCATTCATATTTCTAGTTCAGCTCAAGTATAGGTAGGTATAAGATTATTTATTCCAAATAAAAAATTCCAAAAAAACATAATTCACATTTGTATTAAGAATTACATATAAATAAATGAAATAAGAACTTATTATGGTTTTTTCGACAAATCATGCTGTATGGTCCTCTTTATATGGAATTTCTTACTCCGTAAACAAATGTTATAGAGTTGGGTCTTTCTAGACCCACCTAAAGCAAAGCGTAAAAGCTTGGAAACCTCCTTGTAAATCTTCATCATAGTCACAATGTCTTAACAGACATGTTGTGAACTCGTAAAATGCATTAAGTCCGAGCTAGAGTATTGCCGACACGAATATTATCAACAGTTTTGCGAACCGTAGCTCGCTATCGTTCGCGATTTACTCTTGATACTCATATCCAGCAACTGTTTCGTCGTATCCACCCAACGTGTAGGGGAACGGCCATGGCGCCGCCCACTCGGGGCATGACCCTGAACATGGCCGACTTTACTCACTAGGCCGGAGCATGAAATATGGCAACACTGAATCAGCGGGCCGAGTTTTCGTTTGCTGTTATGTCATGTGTATTCTTCCAGGACCAGAAAATATGGTTGGAAGGTGATTATTAATGTGTTTCTAATTATTTACCTGCACAAACGAAACTATAAAGATAACAAGATGCCTGCAAAGCGTGTAGTACCAGGTTGCAGCCCAGTAGAGGACTACCAAACTATGGCCCAACATAACCTTATTCCAGATTAAAAAGAACGTTGCAAGGTGATTTTTAATGTGTTTCTACTTATTTACCTGCACAAACGAAACTATAAAGATAACAAGATGCCTGCAAAGCGTGTAGTACCAGGTTGCAGCCCAGTAGAGGACTACCAAACCATGGCCCAACATAACCTTATTCTAGATTAAAAAGAACGTTGCAAGGTGATTTTTAATGTGTTTCTAATTATTTACCTGCACAAGTGAAACTATAAAGATAAAAAGATGTCTGCAAAGTGTGTAGTACCAGGTTGCACTAGCAATTGTGCGTCCAATAAGGGACATAAACAGAAGTGGGTGAAAAGTATTCCTCAGAAGGGCTGATTATATTTATAAGGATAAAGACAATAATTTACAAACGTTTCAAAGGATAAGACCTATTTTAAAGCACAATGTGGTACCTATAATGTTTTCTGGACCTCCCAAATATCACAGAAAAATTCAGTGAATAGAACTCGTCTGGGCATGCATCTGGGGCATACCTACGAAAAGATTTGATAGTGAAAGGGAGTCAAGACCAGCAAAAATGGCTTCACAGTGACCTAATAGTGAATTTTTCTAGCTCAAGTGACAATTTACAAAGTAAATTGAGTGTTCATTTAAGTGGAAGTGGAAGTGGCAGCAGGAAACAGGTTGCGTTTATTTTTATTTTGTAGTGTCTGACTGTGATGAAACAGACATCAGATGTAAGTGGTATCAGTAGTAGTAGTTCTAAAAAGTATTTTTCTTAATTTATTAACCCAGATGAACTCTAATACATATAAAATGTAATAATTATTCTGAAACTATAGGCCAACTATTTGTCAGCTAAGCCACGCTGCCACATCTAAGGCTCCGGCGTAGTGTAGAGTCGGCCATGATTGGCCCCAATGTTGGAAGAGGCCCATCGCAGCGGGTCGTCCTTCCGATTCTCCACGGCGGTTGGCAGCGACGCGGTAAATTTGCCGGTAATCTAGCAGACCGCGGTGCGCGACAAAAGAGTTATTAAACGACGACTGCTACGACCAGTGATGTTAACACTCCAAACGTACTTTTCCCTATGCCAACTTGAAAATTTCCCTACATTTCCCTACGTAACTATTTCTGTGTTTTTTATAAATGTTTTGTCGTTTTGTGTATGACTTACCAACAACCACAGACACACAGAGCGATGACAAGTGAAGAGTTGTACACTATTTGCTAATAAAATCCGCTAGAAAAATGGCCGTCCCGTGTCTAAGCACCTTCTAGGCCATGGTCTTTCTTTCCATTTGTAAATATAGGAGAATACCACCGCCGACCGCCTAGACGGCCATTTTTTTGGCGGACTTATTCTCAAATACATTTTTACGACTGTTGTACAAAAAATGGCGTTGAGGCCTATTGCATTTTTTGCACAACTAGGTTTCTGAATACCATATTATTTTTGGTCTGCTAATAATAACAAAGATAATTTATTAAAATATATGAATTACAAAAAACAAGGTAATATTCTTACTCAAATTCTCTCAAGCACAGAATCTCATGAGCCGCGAGCACACAGAACTAAAAACTACTTTGACATTTGCCCCTTCACTAATTTCAAGTTCTGTGCATTGAATCCAAAAGGACGGGTCCGCGTTAGTTGAGACGGTGTTGTACGTCGTACCCTGAAGATAAAAATTTCCCTACAAAATAGAATTTCTCAAATTTCTGTCCCTTTTTCCCTATCATCTGTTTTTAAGACGATTTTTCCCTACGAATAGGGAATTTCCCTACGAGTTAACATCACTGGCTACGACCCACCGCGGCCAAAGGGGTAGCTGGGGGGACAGTTGCACCGCGCGCGGCCTACTTCGCGCATAAATACGGGTGACACGCGAGCTGCCGGTTAATTTATGCCTTTTGTTATGGACCACATGTAATTGGATTAGCGTTTTTCCGACGCAACTCCACGATACTGCGACCGACAGCCACACACAATGATTAACGATGCTCCGCTACCTTACGGGCATATTGCAAGTGTTGCGGCACAGTTTTTATAACTGTGCTAATGTAATTGCTTTTTTTAGACGCATAATAGCCTTTGTAGCCAAGAAGTTGCAAATACTTTTCGAGAATTCAGGGCCATGCATATAGTCTCCGCCACGAAGTGACAAAAATAAAGTCAAGTTGATTGACTCAGTACCTCCCACACATTACAATGATACCAGTTTGTTGTTTTCTCATGGCGTGAAGCTATAATCTCAGATTCTCTTGCAACTGAATCATCTCCCGCCACCAAAAAGTGTGTTATGCTGCTAGGTCTTTCGCAAGCAATAGATAGCGTATTATAAATCAACGAATTTTCCAACCAAAAAAAGTTTAAAGAGACCCTAAAACAAGCTCCCGTCTTATGGGCTCCTTGTTAAGCTCTGCGGTTGGCTCGCAGACTTCCTCTCAGGTCGGACAATCTCTGTCGTGGTAGACGGCTTTTCATCTTCTTTCCATAGCATCAATGCCGGGGTTCCGCAGGGATCGGTATTGGCTCCGACATTGTTTCTGCTTCATATCAATGATCTACTCTCTAGCACTACAAACCCAATCCACAGTTTTGCGGATGACAGTACGCTGCATGCAGGCATCATGAGCAATAGACCGATCTCTGTGGTCGAGCTGGAACGCAGAAGACTGGCAGTAGCAGCTTTACTTTCAAAGGATCTCGATACCATTACCGCTTGGGGGCTTAAGAATATGGTCAAATTTAATGCCTCCAAGACCCAGTATTGTACGCTATCAAACAAGAAGTGCCCAAGCCAACACCAGGTTCTAATGAACAACCAGGCCCTGCCAAGAAGTCACTCATTCAAGCTGTTAGGAGTCAACATTAGAGAAAATCTGATCTGGCACGAACACGTCGCGTCAATTGCAACAGCTGCTGGTAAAAAGCTTGGGTACCTATTTAGAGCCAGAAAGCATTTCTCACCATGTAACCTCCTCACGTTATATAAAGCCTAGATAAGACCTTGCCTGGAGTATTGCTCTCATGTCTGGGGAGCTGCTGCCCCCACTACCCTGTCTATGCTAGATGCCGTCCAGAGAAGGGCAATTCGACTAATTGGCGATCCGGCCTTAACGCGCCACCTTCAGTCACTTTCTCACCGGCGTGCTGTTGGTGACCTCTCACTCTTCTACCGATATTCCAACGGAATCTGCTCCTCTGAGCTATCCTCTATCATTCCGCTGCTCCTATCAGATGTACCCGTGCGACCGCTGCATCTCATCCTAAGACGGTTGTTCTTCATACATCAAGAACTGAGCGGTACAACCGCACATTTATTCCCAGGGTGTTCAAGGTTTGGAATGGACTGCCAGAAGATGTATTTATTGGGCCTGCGGATATTGGCCCATTCAAATCTCGCGTTAACAAACTTCCCCTAACATAACCCTTTCACAGCAGCCGCGGTACTTTGGTATTTAGGCCCTGCCTGCGCGGTCTGCTCAGTTGTATAAAAAAAAACGCCTAAAAACGAGGTTTCAGCTGTTTTTATACTTTTAGTTTTTTTTCTTAATGCTGCGCCGCCACTGACGCGATTTCTAAAAACCATACGCGTTTTGCATCCCCATCAAGGTAATAATACTGTGTCAAAACTTCAATCAATTTAATAGTTTCCACGTTATATATGTAATACAGAATGATCTCAATTCTTGTATGTTTACAATAGAAAATTTTCAGTCCCTTGGTTTCTGCAATAGACGAGGAAATGTTCGAATGGAAAAAGCGTATTATACCGCTAATTTTTTCTTTCATAGGTCAATGGATGGCGGCCTGTTATGCATACAACAATTTTTGAGTTTTAACAGCCCCCTACCCCCCAACCACAATTTTACCCCTACCCAAATAAAAAAAGAAAATGATCAGGAACGCCTAAAAAGCCTAAAAACGAAGTTTGAGGAGTATCTGATTTTTTTTTATTTTTGCTAATTACTCCGCCGCCCATGCACCGATATCCAGGCGGCTAGAAAAACGCCAACAGACCGACAGACGGACCGACAGAAATGTGGAACGCGGATTTTGGTTATGTAAAAATCGAAAATATCTGCGATCACAATGCACCCACTCACTCACCTCACCTATCGTTGTCGGAAGTAAAATGGAGTACAGTCAAGTCAGTATATTTGACTTAGTATTCCTTACACATTCTTGTATTGACAAGGCGTATCGCAATACCGTTTTTCAGTTTTTCGAAGTATTCAAAACTTATTACAAAAATTTTCCTATTTTCAAAAGCCTAAAAACTAGCAAATTGAGAAGCTGTGCATCTGATTTGATTTAAATGCTATGCTTTGTAACCATAACATCACTAAAGCTATCAAAATGTTGCTGGTTCAGTCTCTTGTGTTCTCCATATTTTTGTATGCCTCAGAAACTTGGACTGTCAAAAAGGCAGATCGAGCTCGCATAGATGCTTTTGAAATGTGGCCATGGAGGAGAATGCTGAGAGTTCCTTATACCGCCCATCGAACTAACGTTTCCATACTGGATGAGCTCAGTAATCCAAAGAGACTATCCTCCATTGCGTCGACGAGAATGCTTACATTCTTCGGACATATACACAGAAGCGATAATATGGAGAAACTTGTAGTTCAGGGTCATGCCGCGAGTGGGCGGCGCCGTGACCGTCCCCCTACACGCTGGGTGGATACGACGAAACAGTTGCTGGATATGAGTATCAAGAGCGTCACTAAACTGACAGTAAATCGTGAACGATGGCGAGCTACAGTTCTCAAAACTATTGATAATATTCGTGTCGGCAATACTCTAGCTCCAACTTAATGCATTTTACGAGTTCACAGCATGTCTGTTAAGACATTGTGACTATGATGATGATGCCATGCTTTCTTGCCCGAATGTACGGGACGTCCTCGGGGCACTATGAGGACTTACCTAACTTATCAAACTTGGATTTATGTTATGCATCCAATCATCCACCTATTTAAAATAATGCAACTTTCGTGCCTAACGACTTCATAACGACTATATAACTAAAGCTGTTACTACTTATCTTTAACTCTTGTTTCAAACGTTTTTCGATACCAATCAATGGCTTCAAAACCTTTCCAAAACCTTGTATATATTTTCAATGCTAGTAATTAACGATCTTGACAGAGCGTGCTCAAAAGTGCTTTAAGAAATACCACATACGTTGCCCAGCGTCCAAAACAAAAAAGTGCGTTTCATGTTTATCATCTATTACATCACAATGTTGGAGAAAAACATCAGTTGCATGTTATTAGGGCAGCTAATTAATTCAATTAGACCATACATAAGGTGTCTAGTCCATGGTTGTAATTTTCTATACGAGATATTTACCGAAAGCATTAGTCACAGCTTGAAGTCTGGCATCGACCAACGTTTTTATGATGTCCATTACAGACTTTGATTATGATTAGATTGCGTATAGCGTGATCTTGAGATACTAGCGGGGATATTTCTTGATTAAAAATCAATATACCGTCGAACCATCATAACTTGGTTATGAAAGGACATCCAAAATAGTTCGAGTTATATAGAGTTCCAGTTATATACAAAAATATCACACATAACGTGCAAATAAATGATAAAGAATTGAACACAAAGAGAAAAACTGCTTCTCTGTTTTACACCACTTTTTACCAAAACTGTTAACATGTTTCCATACAATTTAGTCAGTCATTTGAAAGCAAGAAAGCAAATAGACTAATCGATACGCCTAACTTCACAAGGGACTTCCACAGCCTGGAACATCGAAGAAGGGTAGCTGACCTGTCTCTGTTTTACAGATTCTATCACGGAAGATGTTCGAGTGAGCTCTCCCAGATAATAACACCAAAGGCCGTCCGAACGAGGAACACTAGAGAGGCTTGGTGAGCTCATCCTTACCAGGTCGAGGTCCCTGCTCCCCGAACCAGTCTCCTCCAGCTGAGCTGTCGGGGAATTTGTTTCCAGACGGACGGCTACCACCTGCAGCGTTTAAAATCTAACGTGCACCGATACTTATCCTCTCGCAGCGCTTCCAGCCTTTGGGGGAGGCTGAACATGTTTCCCGGCATGGAATGAAGAACAAAGAACAAGTAGAGGTAGAGGTACTGGACATCACAGATTTACCACCGAACGTCAGGAGCACTGTCTCCGACTTCTGGCTTCACTAAATAATTTCACAACTACCAGAACTGTTGCAAGTCAATGTTTTGCGGATATAGATTCAGTTCAAACACAAGTAGAAAATGGCGAAAATGGCAATTTGTGCCTTGTGGTGATGATCGGGATCGAGACGAACATCGGGTCGGATTACATGCGATTCATTCATTGGTCTGTACCTTACGTAAGTTTTGCAGTGATTCATCAGTGAACTAAAGCGCGGTTAATACAAAATTACCTCATGCAAACATAAAATCTGTCAAAACCCAATCAACGGAATAATTAGCCACAATTTTGTTGTATCTGCTTTATTTGGGATATACCTACGTTACCTGAAGTCGACTATATTTTTGGATAATAATTTAGATATTCTTATATCTATCTGATTAAATAATATTTTTTAGTACTTATGCGAGCATAGATATTTTTTCATAAATATATAAGGAAGGAATAAGAGAAGAAGAAGTGAAATCACTAAGTTTTGATATAGATTTTCTCCCACCTTCATCCATTACATTATTTGACGTGATAACGACGTCAAGTGACAAACGTTTATGTGACGTCATTAAAAATGACGTTAGTGCGACGTCATTCATTCGGCATATGACGAACGTGACCAAAATTCACCACAATTCGACGTCATAATCACGTACGTCTCCTTGCTGGGTACCTAGTAAGTCCAGGCTGTGGTTAAATAACGAATCTTGTCTAGCAGTAGTTAGTACCATCGTAAACAACGTTAACGAGGATATTCGTTATTTTCCACGTTATTCCAAAAACTCCCTACTAAGTCGTTCTGCGCATTGCTATGATCTTAGCAGTCCCGACCTTGCCACGTCACTGGTTGATGTTGGATGTCCGCAGTTTAGTCGATCTTGAGGTACGTGAACAAGAAGAGTGTGCAAGCAAGCGAGGAGCAAGCCGTGGCTGACAGCCGGCCGGATGACTTCCTAAAAGGGAACTAAACTAACGGTGCTGTCGGTAGCAGTAAATCAAAGTAGCCATGTCACGGCCTGCGCTGCAGCGGCTCGGGCTCCAGCGAGCGAGCGAGCGTCAACTTTTTCGGAAACGATGATGTGGCCGCGCGGTCGCAGTCGGCGAAAACGCTAATTAATTGCGGGTCAGTCAAGAACGGGATCGGGATGACGGCCGACAGACATGATGCTGATTTATCCATTCAGGGATGGATCGAGGGAGAATCAGCTGAGAAATACTACGACTTTTGCAGCTTGGACACGACTTTTGGCTTTACGACCTGCGGAGCGACAAGCGGAGCGGTTTTGGCGAGCGGAACGATGCCCATGCCACGATTATAAGTAGTGTGCCAGTCCGGCCCTGTCTTTTTCAAGAAAATCGGCCGAGAACGCGGAGGACCCGTCAGCAACGGTTGCGGCCTCCTGATGGTTTGGCAGAGCGTAAGCTTCGACCCATTTGCTAAAGTAGTCGATCACCACGACGATGTACTTGTTCCCAGCTTCGCTCTCTTGAAAAGGTCCTGCTAAGAACGGGATGATGGCTAACAGACATGACTTACAGACTGATTTATCTATACAGGGCTGGAGAGAGGGAATAAGGATATATTTTTTTCTTGGTTATACATATGTTTGTGAGATAATTTGTGTGGTTTTTTTTTTGGTTTGCGAGTAAATAGAACATTGCTTGTTTGTTTTACGATGTTTCAATTTATTTTGGTTTTATACCATCTTAAGTCAGATCAGAGCCAATAACATAAATTAAAAAAAAAACCATCAAGGTACGAAACAGCTTCGTCGCGTAGTGCGATACACAATTATAGTATAACACCTAAAGATAGTTTAAAATCAAAATAACCGAAACGTCTTAAAACGAACAAGCAATGTTTTATTTAGTTGCAAACCAAGAAATCCATATTAATTGTGAATCTTCCGTCCTTTGAAATATTTTTTTTATGGTCAGCCGCCCGCAAAAGCCGAAAGAGAGCTCACTCGAACATCTTCCGTGATAGGATCTATAAAACAAGGACAAGTTAGCCACCCTTCTCGATGTTCCAGGCTGTGGAGGTCCTCTGTAAGGCTAGACTTATCGATTAGTCTAATTGCTCTCTTCTGGATAGTGCCCAGAGCTTTAAAGAGTGCTTCGGAGCGCATCCCGACACATGGAAGCGATACTCCAACGATGGTCGGATCTGAGCCTTGTAGAGCAGCAGCAGTTGCTCTGGTGTATACAGCTTCCTGCAACGGAACAAATCTCCAAAGTTCTGGGATGAAGTTTTAGCAGTACTATGACATGGTCGTGCCAGGACATGTTATTGTTGATATTGATCCCCAAAAGCTTGACGGAAGGTGGCTTGACTATTGGGTGACCCTCCATTTCTATAGTTGGTAATCCAACGTGAAACTATTTTGCCAGTGTTGTTGGCTGAGTTTTCTGTACGTAATAGTTTTTGAGACAATTTAAGCATATTTTCATTTAGTTATTCAGTTAGGACATTAGATATAAGAGTAGATTTATTTAAAACTCAGCTCGTGTAGAACTGTTAATAAAGAGGTTTATTATTTAAAACAAAAAGATGCAGTCCAGGCTCCGACACACCGGGCTTCTATTACCTAGTAACTGCTCCTCACACGGTGAGGTGAGCAATTACTGGGTCCGCGAATTGTGCGCTGGACACAAGTATGACTGCCTTCCGCATTTATGTGCGCTGCTGCCTGCCATACCGGCATTGCGCGCAGTGCAGAAAGCAACGTATTCCTTGTTTCACCTAAGGATCCCATGACCATTACCAGTAGGCTAGCAGTTTAGCCTAGTCAGAGCCTGCGAAGTTGTCTGAGCAACTCCTGATATTTATGGTCCACTTTTCCTCCTCCTAAGAGACGATATTCATCTCAGCGTATGCCGAAAACTCAATAACAAGCATCATCTTCTGTTGTTTGCCTGTACAAGCTTGGTCGTGGGGAACTACTATTTCCAGTAAATCGGGCATCTCTCGTTCTCCACAGCGGACTGGGTATACCCTGGAGCGTATGGCAGCACTGGTGTCTCATCGGTACCGTATGAGTGCCTTAAATGATAGTAGAGCACTCGTAGAGCCGCGTTGTGCCGAAGGACGTAAGCCGTCCCAGCGTACGTCTTACACGCCGACAAGAGATGCATAAGCGGCTCTGGTACCTGTCGGCAAGCTCTACAACGGGTGTCGGGTACATCTACCCTCAAAACCTTACTATGGTATACCAAGGTGTTCAAGATACCATCTTGGCAAGCCATTATAAAGACCTCAACCTCCGACTTCAACACACTTAGGAAAGACAAGATCAACTACTCAGACAAACCATGCTCTTCTAGAGATTAGTAGAAGATTCCATTCATCGGCTTGTCTTAATCAAGTGTATTCATAATATGTATTAAACATTTTTCCACAGTATTCTAGAAAATGTAGGACACCACCAGATATAATTTCTTCTAGACCATGAAACCTTCTGTACCTACAATCCCATCTATACATAATACAAACATAGAAAATAATCAGAAATCTCCAAATGATGACAAATAGACCAGTGGAAATGAGTGACGTGATTTTTCGAGATGTATACAGGGTTGGGATAAAGTATGGAACCAAGCAAATAACTTTGGAACGGAAAGAGTGATATTACTGAACATTTGCAGGCAAGTGTAGTGACGTCTAGTGCATCCGAAAATATTATATTAGCTATTAATGTACTTCCGGTTTAACCGGAAGTACCGTCAACTTTTTTAATTTAAATGGGACACCCTGTATATTTTTGCAGATTTTAATTCATCTTTTTTTCCGAATACGTCCATAGTGGGTTTAGCATTAGTTTCTGTAAAAACGGGAAAGATAAAGCTTCATCATTTCAGGTGTTTAAAATGCCGGTCATTCAAAGTCGGTTTTGGCGATCGCGTGAGAACTCACAAAGAAGTGTGTCAACTTTTAATGATTTACGTCCCGACAGGGGTCGTATAACACGTTTGACGGTGACTAAAATAAAAAATACAAAAAAATTACCTCAAACGGGAAGACCGTAGACCGCCACGGACGAATTTGTGAGACAAATTTTTTAAGAAACAAATACTAAACCCACTATGGACGTATTCGGAAAAAAAAGATGAATTAAAATCTGCAAAAATATACAGGGTGTCCCATTTAAATTAAAAAAGTTGACGGTACTTCCGGTTAAACCGGGAGTACATTAATAGCTAACATACTGTCTTCGGATGCATTAGACGTCACAACACTTGCCTGCAAATTTTCATCAATATCACTCTTTCCGTTCCAAAGTTATTTGCTTGGTTCCATACTTTATCCCAATCCTGTATGTATATCTTAATACGTCCACAGAACGTCCTTCAACTAAGGTTTGCGAAGCAAAACCCAATAAAACGTTCTGATTTTCCTCCTTATGACGGTTCTGCCTGCTCACCTGCTGCAGACTGTTGGAATATATTTGTAGGTTTTATTCTCGGTGCTTTCAGCTAATTATAGGAGTGTCATTTTTGAGATATCCAGGCAACCAGAGCTGCGATCGTAAACTAAGCCGATGACGTCTCAGTATTTATGCTGTAATCGAGACATTTGTAGACGTGACACGCCGATGACAGGTGCAGGCTCCGGCTTCAACGCTGCCGTTAAAAGACTCAATAATTGTTGCAGGTTCTCTTTCTTAATGGGACAAGGACTGACGCAATCAACTAGACAATACTTTGTAATTGAGATCTTCGTCTTTGAGTTGAGGTAGTTTATATTTATAATGCCGGTATTCCACTAAACGGACAGTTGAGTTTATGTTTTGTATGTGTTCTGGAACCTAAAAAACAAAAATAATACTGAAACAAACTTAAAACTTTTGTTTCCATCAAGCGGACTAAATTATGGTCGAGTTTAGATTTTGTTTTCCTTCCATTTCAATTGGTCAGGAACACATACTTTTGATTAATCATTAGGCAATGTTTCGAGGAGATGGAAGCTGTAATTTGTAAACCCTTTGAAGAAGCCAAAATATAAAATTTCATGGAATGAATCAAATCGCAGTTATGCAATACAGCTTATGCAGAAAATCGCATATGTGACGGATTTATTTTTAACGAAGATATTCTCTGTTTGAATAAACGACACCTTAATTCATTATTAATATTAAACTATATACTTACGTAAACTATTTGGTACAAATCTGGACAGCAAAACGAAATATAGTCCAGCACTCTCAAGAAACACAACACAACGGTTTCCATCAGACAGACAGGTCGAAACCTTTTGATATTACCGCTTCCGAGCGGGAATCGAAAAATAAAACACGAACTGTCGCAAAACACGTCAGTCTTCAAAAAGTTTGTGAACTGTCGCAGTTTTGTTTCCCTCGACAGCAGTTTGTGTTTTGTCCGTTTAGTGGGAAACCGGCATAAGAGAAGGGATTCAGTAGTATAGTATAGTATAGCGTTTATTGTAAATATAGAATAAATAAAATACAATAAACAACAAGTGCGCCAAAAAAGTTAAAAACTTGTGCTTGGGTACAATAAGGTAATTATTATAAAATAGAAACAACAAATAAGGGTTAATTCAGGAATATTTATATTTAAATATTATGGATTCTATATATATATATTAGTAATAATAGGTATTACATATGTCTACAAGTGAATTTTAATGCGATTTTTATTTACTATCCATTGTTTTAAACCATACTTGAATGAATTTAAGGCACTAGACATTTTATGCCTTCTGATATTTCATTGTATAGTCTTGGAGCAAGAAATGTATGACATCGTAATAAAGTATTTTTTCTTGCTTTTGGTACAACATTACATGAATATCTTATGTCATGTTTATGTTCCTGTTTTGTCAAGTTGATTTATTTTTATAATGGTAAATACCTAATGACATGAAAAATGTTTGGCGGATATCTAGAATTTTTGTTTTAGAAAATAACAAGTCACTAGGATAAGTGGATTTCACTTTATATAAAATTTTTATTAAACGTTTTTGTATAATTTCTATTGCTTTTATATTATTTTTACATGCTGCGCCCCACACCACAATACAATATCGTAGGTGGGTCTAGTAATGTGTTGATTCCAGAATTTTGTACTTGTAATCAGATTTTTTATTCGAAAACTTCAGGGTATATCCAGTCAAGTCTGATCCTGGAGGCTGCAATATTTCCAAGACGGTGACAGCAGAATTACTATTACATCGATTTTGTTAAATTGATAATTTTATAAGACAAGGAATGGATTTAGCAGAAATATAGAGGAAGAATAGGGCAAGTATATAAAAATAGTCAAATAAAATCTTCGACAGTTCGCCTGACCATTGAAGATAGTAGATCAATAGAAACATTGTACTCAAGATTGTATAGACAATGAAAGTGCAAAACAAACTTTTTGAATTATTTTATCATTACATTTGTTCTATCGCTAATGTTTCATAAATTCAAGAAATACTTTTGTTGGAATTAGAATTTTTCTGAAAATTCAGTGGCGCAGAAGATGACCTTATGAGATGATGTAGTTTTTCTAAATCAAATTTGAGAAGTGCAGAGACTGGAGCCATTTATGTTAGCTAGGAGCTCTGTGACTACATCTGGGGAGGCTACTGCAATAAGCACTTATTTAAAAAATGGATTTAAGGTTTTAACGTATTTTTTTTATAATACGGGAATCACATATTCAGTCTAGTTGATATTCTTTAGTGCAAGCCATGCATGATCTTCGTTTGTACTTACTACTTAAGCAGTCTGTAGACCCTGAGATCTCACCTGAAATAAATAAACAAAATTATAATTATCGTCAATTTTATCGAAAAGTGTGAATACATATACACATTAGAAACCATGTCAGTGGCGGCGCAGCAATAATAAAAAAACAAGAAATGTAAAAATAGCTCAAACTTCGATTTCAAGCGATTTGGGGGTTGGTTACGTTTCATCCAGTTGAACTTGTATAATAAAAACTGTGTCGTTCTAGTTCCTACAGAGATGCAAGAAACTGTTTACGAGAGTTTTTGTGTTTTTTTTAGGACGGGTGGGTGATGATTTGGTTGCAAGGGGATCTCAGGCTCTCATGTAATAGGAAAATGATAAAATGACATAACCTTTATGTGTGGGAAGTACTGAGTCAATCAACTTGACTCTATTTTTTACATATAGTTCAATAAAGACATAACGAGCTGCTATTTGCCAACAGTTTTAGGCACAGTTTGGAACAGAGTATGTAAGATTTTTTAAAATACCGCTAATACATCTACAATTAGAGTTTCTAATGATAATTTCCCAAAGCGAAATTTCACCCTGGTTTAAAAGGTGGTTTCATGGGATGGAGAGATGTAGATTTATCGAAAAGCTGCAACTAATACTCTTAGTCCTACCAATACCTTAATCAATGGTCCTACATAACTATCACGTTATAATCACCTGTCATAGTGAGGGTCAAACATAGAGGACAATGGTAAAGCGATTCTCAGCTAGTAAGGCATTGTCGTGGTATTTTTTTTTTTGGGGTTAGGTCAATGAAAAACAAAAACTTCTTGTTACTCTTTATGCAACGTATCGGCTAATGTATAGTCATCTTCAGGCATCAGAGAAAGTTTTCATGGTTCCATGTATCATCATCCGAGTTGGTTATACAGGGTGGGCCAATAGTGAGTGGACGGAAGATTGTGGGCTTACTAAAAATTATTTCAAAAATCTGTCACTTGATCATGGTAAGGACCCTTGAGGGCTAGAACGTAAAAATATTTTTACTTAAATTTTGATGTTTATACGCGGTGATCCGTATCAAACTTATATTTTTTGAATGGAACCCCCTATATATTATTGCATATTTGGATTCCTTGGCCAATTATAGTGTGTGAACTTCAAACGAACCGTTTAGGCGCAAATCACCATTTTTCGTATAAGCAGGTATCAGAAAAAAATTGAATATCGCAGCGATTATAAAACTTAGAAGGCTGTGACTTTTCGGTACGACTAAGCATGAAATGCGTCACCTTAGGTCAGACGGCTAAATTTGAATTCTTTTTGTACTTGGAGAAATCAGTAGATTAATTAAGGAAACTTCAATCACACATAACTTGATTTTTTCAAATGGGAATGCCTACCTTGGTTTAAAGAATCAAATGTAAAATTTGATTACCTTTCTGACGATATAGCATTCTCGATAGCAGTCTCTTTTTGATTTGCATTTTATTTCAAATTCTCAGTCAAATCGATGTTTTTCAATTTTCCAGCGTGGAAGAAACCAACTAACTTAGAAGAAAGATGCAAACTAACTAGAGTAACGAGGCAAGATTATGAAAATTTCTTACAACATATTAGCTCTAACCGGATACAACAGCGGCAAGATATCTAATGTCAATGAGTAGCTGGGGTATGACAGATGTGTTTGTTTTTCACAGCCTACTACCTATTGAGGTATACTAGGGCTTGACAACTTTCCAAAACGATTAAAAATTTTGAAGCAAAAGGTAAACTACCATATGTTGTAAGGAATTTTCATAATCTTGCCTCGTTACTCTAGTTAGTTTGCATCTTTCTACTAAGTTAGTTGGTTTCTTCCATATTAACGGGCTTTTCTCTATTTTTTCATGGCCTGCTGGTTGCTTGCACGCAGGAAAATTGAAAAACACCGATTTGACTGAAAATTTGAAATAAAATGGAAACCAAAAAAGATACCGATACCGAGAATGCTATATCGTTAGAAAGGTAATCAAATTTTACATTTGATTCTTTAAACCAAAAGACGCATTCCCATTTGGAAAAATCAAGTTATCTGTGATTGAAGTTTCCCTAATTAATCTACTGATTTCTCCAAGTACAAAAAGAATTCAAATCCAGTCGTCTGACCTAAGGTGACGCATTTCATGCTTAGTTGTACCGCAAAGTCACAGCCTTCTAAGTTTTATAATCGCTGCGATATTCGATCTTCTTCTGATACCTACTTATACCAAAAATGGTGATTTGCGCCCAAACCATTCGTTTAAAGTTGTATGTGTGATACATATAGTCACATAGGAATTAACCAAGGAATCCAAATATGCAATAATATATAGGGGGTTCCATTCTGAAAAATGTAAGTTTAATATGAATCACCCTGTATAAACGTCAAAATATAAGTGAAATAATTTTTATGTTATAGCCCTCAAGGTTCTCTGCCATGATCAAGTGACAGATTTCTAAAATTAATTTTAGTAAGCCCACAATCTTCCGTCCACGCACTATTGGTCCACCCTGTATGACGAAGACACGCACAATATTTAAAAAAATGACGGCACAAATAACAAATTAAAAACTGCGGTTAAAAATAGCTAACACCACTCTCCAAATACTAAATGTAACCTTGTTTGTGCCGTCATTTTTTTAAATATTATGCATGTCTACATGGAACCATGAAAACTTCGTTTCTCTGATGCCTGAAGATGACTATACATTAGTCGAAACGTTGCATAAAGAGTAACAAGAGGTTTTTTTAACTGACCTAACCCTAAAAAAATACCCCGATAGTGGACAATCATTCGAATATGGAGAGACCGTTTATAAAGGCATCTCGTGCGACCCAATATGATTGTGAGGCAATTTTCCCAAGAGACAGAACCAGAAAAAAGCCAGAAATTCCAGCCATTCAGGCTAAATAAATAATCTTCGGAACGACATTCCGACATCGCGGCGAGGATAAGGAGTATTACTTATTGAAAATGCGGTTGACAAACGTTCTGCCCATATTGTGGCGACTTACCATCTCTGGCAACGCGGCATATTTACAAGTGTGATAAAGTCAATGATAACGTCCCATAAAAACGACCATCGCGGGCAAATAAACACATAAAAACCCTTCAGCATCTGCATCCTGACAAAAATAACCGTTCGTAAAACTTCATTTCGTAGCAGTTTCACATATTTAACAAGACGCTTCATTAATATTTATCGACAGTCCGAGTTTGTAAACATCCAATAGACTTAATTCACTTAATACGTTAGCCAATGGCTGGACCGTCTCAATGTTAGTCCAGGTCAAGTGGGGTTGAAACTTATAAGTTTGCTGGATAATAGATAAAAAAATCAGTCAGTTATTGAAGCATTTATTTCTTTCACCAGAGTATTCCCAATCCTAGATTTCTAAAAATATTTTCGAAACAGCTTTTTCAGTCAAATGATACTGAAACTCATAACTGATACAAGATTTATAATCAGCACCCCAAAATTATCCAAAACATGACGTTTTATCTGAGCAGAAGGCAAAACTAAGATTTTCAATTTCTTAGGCAAACGTGAAGATGTGAGAGATTTGAAATTTTTGATTTTTGTCAAACGATACTGTACCTCGAAACTGAGACCATATTTGTAATAAGCACCCTCAAACTATCCAAAACACGAGGTTTCACATCCATAGAAAGCCAAATAAAGATTTTAGATTTTTTAGGTAAACCTCTGATGATCTGAGAGATCCGAAATTTTTGATTTTCGTCAAACGATACTGAAACTCAAAACTGGGAGCTGATTTGTAATTAAGACCCTTAAATTATCCAAAACACGAGATTTCATCCTCATAAAAAGCCAAATAAAAATTTGAGATTTTTTAGGTAGGTAAACCTGTTGATCTGAGAGATCTGAAATTTTTGATTTTCGTCAAACGATACTGAAACGCAAAACTAGGAGCTGATTTGTAATTAAGACCCTTAAATTATCCAAAACACGAGGTTTCATCCTCATAAAAAGCCAAATAAAGATTTGAGATTTTTTAGGTAAACCTGATGATCTGAGAGATCTGAAATTTTTGATTTTCATCAAACGATACTGAAACCCAAAACTGGGAGTTGATTTGTAATTAAGACCCTTAAATTATCCAAAACACGAGGTTTCATCCTCATAAAAAGCCAAATAAAGATTTGAGATTTTTTAAGTAAACATGAAGATCTGAGAGATCTGAAATTTTTGATTTTCGTCAAACGACACTGTACCTCGAAACTAAGACCATATTTGTAATAAGCACCCTCAAAATATCCAAAACACGAGGTTTCATCTCCATAGAAAGCCAAATAAAGATTTTAGATTTTTTAGGTAAACCTGAAGATCTGAGAGATCTGAAATTTTTGATTTTCGTCAAACGATACTGAAACTCAAAACTGGGAGCTGATTTGTAATTAAGACCCTTAAATTATCCAAAACACGAGGTTTCATCCTCATAAAAAGTCAAATAAAGATTTGAGATTTCTTAGGTGAACCTGATGATCTGAGAGATCTGAAATTTTTGATTTTCGTCAAACGATACTGAAACCCAAAACTGGGAGCTGATTTGTAATTAAGACCCTTAAATTATCCAAAACACGAGATTTCATCCTCATAAAAAGCCAAATAAAGATTTGAGATTTTTTTAGGTAAACATGAGGATCTGAGAGATGAAATTTTTTATTTTCGTCAAACGATACTGACACTCAAAACTGGGACTAGATTGGTAACTAAGACCCTTGAATTATCCAAAACACGAGGTTTCATCCTCATAGAAAGCTAAATAAAGGTTTTAGATTTTTCAGGTAAACCTGAAGATCTGAGAGATCTGTAATTTTTTATTTTCGTCAAACGATACTGAAACTCAAAACGGGGAGCGGATTTGTAATTAAGACCTTTAAATTATCCAAAACACGAGGTTTCATCATCATAAAAAGCCAAATAAATGTTTTAGATTTTTCAGGTAAACCTGAAGATCTGAGAGATCTGAAATTTTTGACTTTCGTCAAACGATACTGAAACTCAAAACAGGCAGCGGATTTGTAATTAAAACCCTTAAATTATCCAAAACATGAGGTTTCATTCTCACAGAAAGCCAAATAAAGGTTTTAGATTTTTCAGGTAATCCTGAAGATCTGAGAGATCTGAAATTTTTGATTTTCGTCAAACGATACTGCAACTCAAAACTACGATCGGATTTGCAATCAGCACCCTCAACTTATCCAAAACAAGAGTTGTCAACTTAATAGGAGGTCAAATAAAGGTTTTCGACGTTTTAGGTAAATCTGAACATCTGAATTCATTATAGTAGGCAAGACATTTTTTTGATGTTGATATAGTACCATACCATACCAAAATATCGGTATAGCAGCTGCTTCAATATGAAATGCCTTATGGCTATGACCCGACAAATATGTACATATATTTTTCAATAAATAATAAGTAATGACCGCACTATACCTTCTAAGTAAAAAACTCTATTGGAAGGTGAAGTTTATGCAATATTCATATAATCTCTCGTATACATTAACTTTTTCAGGGCTACCGATTGGTATACTCACTTGTCTGAAAACTTCTTCATTGAAAACCTTCAATAGCTGTGCTAAATAAGTGACGTTTATGGTGCATAGCAGAAAGTTATGACTGTTACAGTACAACATTTTTGTTAATAACTAGGTTGTCCTCGTTTTTTGTAGCTACGTGGGATACAGCGGTAAGGAACATATTTTATATTTTGAATTCAACTTGTAAAGAAGCTTATCTGAGCTACACTTGTACCAAATGCTAATTTTTTTATATTTTTTTTTTATTTTATCTTTTTAGCTTTTTGTGATATTCAGATTATGATTAGAAGAAGTATTCAATCAATGTTAAACCGTGAATATAATGGAGGTATAAAAACAATACCAACGGGATAGATTTCATTCTAGTAGTGCCATCTATCTGTCAACCTATGAACCTTTCAGGTCAGGTTATCTAATTCAAATGTAGTCACTTTCAGTCATGAGATGCATCCTCAGAGCAACAACTGAACATAGAGGTAGTAAACAAAGCACTTCAGCATGGCGTGCTCAAAGCCATCATCTTTGACACTTCAGCCTCCAAACATTGATCAGCTGTGACCTCACAGCGACAGTTCAAATTGTAACGCCAACTAACCTGAAAATTCTTCCACTGCAACCCATGTTACAAGCACTGCACTTTTTTGAGTTCCATCTCGAAAAACTGTTAAACTACGCTCTAATATAACACAGCAAGTCCGTAAAGCTTCACTACAGTTATCAACAAATAGCAAATTCGATTTTACTGACCAAGCATAAAAGACGCACAAACAAAACAAACGGTTGACAGTCGAGCTTCTACCATAAATAAGTCGGACGTAAATTATGTCGGCGTTGCCACAGCTCAAAATTTATGTGAGACTTCAGAATTTTGCATTTATGATGAAGATATACAGTGTGGTCCAAAGAGTGTGCAACAAATGGGATTTTTTTTATTAGCTGCACAATCAAAAATCCAATATTGCCAAAAGTTGGTGCATGTCCGATAACTAATTTAGGTGCACTTAGAATGGTTCCAAGTTCATCAGTATACGGGGTGAATCAAAAAATATAAAAATTGTACAAGAGTAAAGTACCCTTATTTTCAAAAATTCAGCAAAATGTTATTAACAAAAGTTGTTTAGAATCAAGAGTTATGCCTAAGTACCAAAACTTGGCCTCCTCTGAGAAAAAAAATTTTTTTTGAAAAAAAGTGCAACAACTCTCCCAAAAAAAAATTTTTTTTTAGTAAAACTGTTTGATACACTATTGAAATTGAATTAATTTTGTAGAACTTTATTTAAATTCAAGCATTTTTGTGAAATTACCTGAGGTGTATAAGGATAGACCCTTTAACAATCTCGAGGAGCTTGAAAACTCAATACGAGTACATTGCCGGAATATACCGGGAAATGTTTTACGATCTACTCTTAGCGAATTTTATAACCGGACAATTAAGTGCATTGAACGAGAAGGTGGACATACCGAGACGCGCCGATAATTATTTTATGTTTCTTAACTATGTTTTTCTTTTGTTTCTACTTTTCACATATTTTTTCATTTTAGCTTTCAATTTTTCACTTATGGTAAAATACGGTTATGACATGCCCATTTATTATAATTACGTATTAATACACACAGTTCACTTTGTTTCCACGCTTTGTTTCCTTCATGGGTATCCATGATTTTTTTAGTAAGATTTCATGTTTGTGGATTAATTTAAATACATGTTTAGAAATAAAAAATTTATAAAAGGTTTGCGGTTTTATTGACAGTTATTCTGATATGCATGTAATTATAAGCAACCTCTTGCCGTAGTAAAAAGATTTTTTCCGAAATTATAAATCCATATTTAATATCCTTGCAACAAACATTTAGCTTGTGATTCCCAAAAAAATGTAACCTCAGGTAAATTTCACAAAAATGCTTGAATTTAAATAAAGTTATACAAAATTAATTCAATTTCAATTAGTGTATCAAACAGTTTTACTAAAAAAAAAAATTTTTGGGAGAGTTATTGCACTTTTTTTCAAAAAAAAATTTTTTTCTCAGAGGAGGCCAAGATTTGGTATTTAGGCATAACTCTTAATTCTAAACAACTTTTTTAATAACATTTTGCTGAATTTTTGATAATAAGGGTACTTTACTCTTGTACAATTTTTATATTTTTTGACTCACCCCGTATACTGATGAACTTGGAACCATTCTAAGTGCACCTAAATCAGTTATCGGACATGCACCAACTTTTGGCAATATTGGATTTTTGATTGTGCAGCTAATAAAAAAAAATCCCATTTGTTGCACACCCTCTGGACCACACTGTATAAAAACGTATCTATTGATTTTGCTGTAATCATTCCTGAACCATCAAAATACCGTCCTTTTTAACGTAGAATGGAATATTTCTGAATACTATACAATTAAGACGATAGTAAACAATTATGATTGCCGTATCTGGTGGTCAATATGACAACGTAAGAAAAGATGTCGGCCTATTAGATTAGTTGTTCATTACCTCTATGTTCAGTTGTTACTCTGAGGATGCTGATAAGCCGATAAAATTGAAACGTTAATGTGAGGGTGAGAAATTTGGAAATGCAAAAAGTTTGTTACTATCAAGAACGTATGGGTGGTATTGACTCAAGTCACTTGCTGCAATTTTTGGGTATCTTGGCTCTAAAAAAACGTTCGACAAATAGAAAGTGAACATCATGCTCAGGCCATATTCATTTCAACTATTTTTTGGACGCGTATCAACTAGGCAGATATAAAATATTCCATGCATTTTCTGATTAATTTCTAGGAAACCGTCTTGAGCCATAAAACAATCACAAAGTGTTGTTATTTGTGTAAAAATAATAGCCTTCCTAGAAACACGAGAAATAAAAGATTTCGTACATACTTTTCAACTTAGTAAAGACTATGATGGTGCTAACGGAAAGGAGAGTCGATTTATCTTTCTTATCTCACCTTCTGACGATTAACAGCCGCGATGACACAAGAAAAATGATCGAGGTTAACAGAAGGACTAGAACAACGCTCCATGTAGCCAAATGTTTAGTGAGAACCGCTTACAGAAATGGTAGAAAATCATTCATTTTATCAAAAAGACACGACTAAACTTTCATGAACTATTAAATGAAGGTTTCATCGACAATGGTGGCTGTCACGACTCTGATGAAACGGCTGTTTATTTTTTAGCTTGTTAGTTATCAAATCATGAACACTGGGTCATCTGTAGCAACCTTTGCTTCGACACAATTCATCATTCTCATAGTCACAATGTCTCAACAGACATGCTGTGAGCTCGTAAAATGTATCAAGTCGGAGCTAGAGTATTGCCGACACGGATATTATCAATGGTTTTGAGAACTGTAGTTCGTCATCGTTCGCGATTTACTGTCAGTTCAGTGGCGCGCTCTTGGTACTCAGATCCAGCAACTGTTTCGTCGTATCCACCCAGCGTGTAGGGGAACGGCCGCGGCGCCGCCCATTCGGGGCGTGACCCTGAACTACAAGTTTCTCCATATTATCGCGTCTGTGTATATGTCCGAAGAATTTAAGCATTCTCGTCGACACAATGGAGCATAGTCTCTTTGGATTACCGAGCTCATCCAGTATGGAAACGTTAGTTCGATGGGCGGTATAAGGAACTCTCAGCATTCTCCTCCACGTCTACATTTCAAAAGCATCTATGCGAGCTCGATCTGCCTATTTAATAGTTCAAGTTTCCGAGGCATACAAAAATATGGAGAACACAAGAGACTGAACCAGCGACATTTTGGAAACTTTAGTGATGTTATGGTCACGCAATATTTTAGTAAGCTTTGTCATGGCCACACGTGCCTGTTGAATGCGCCGTCGAATCTCGTTTTTACAGCTTCCCGAATTGTCGATCAAAGAACCGTATGTATCTATTAAAGATGGTACTGCTACAATACTGCACTAACTTGTAGTTTAATGTAAAAAGATTTTACTTTCGTAAGCATAACGTTTGAAGGAAATAGCAATTACTGGCTTCTTGCTGTTTGTCTTGTCTCTGTTTACGCAAATAAGTAAACATTTCTAGTTATACAGTCCGGCTTATTAAAGGCCTGCTGTTACGAAGTAAAAAACGGTGTTAATCCTTCAATGGAGTCAATTAAAGAAACATTCATTATATCACTGTCGTAAGTAAATCATTTTCAGGCCCGATATTTCTGCTGTGCTGCTAGATAAAAGTCAAGTTTAATGATAAAGTTTCTATGATATTTGGGAAGTGGAATAACTACCTGTAGTATAATGTAGATAAAAGTGAGCTAACAAAAAAGGGCCAAAATGTTTTTGAGGGTTTTTTAAATTTTTACTAAGCAGTAAAAAAAATCTAGATATACAGGGTTTGTCATAAGTTCATGTCTCATCTAGTTGGGGTTTTCTTAACATAACAGTCTGTCTCTGTATTTTTGATAGCATCTTAAGTAAAACCGATCTATCCTACTTAACTAGTAATATGCAAAAAGTCAGTAGATCCATAGCTTGATAAAAACCAGAGAATTGAATTTGTTCCATTGCTTTTGCCGCTCGGCTTAGATCAAAGGTATGTAATAGCCGCAACGAGATTTGACCTAATTAGTAATTACTCTTTCAAGGCTACAAGGAAATTAGCATTATCCTCATGACTATGCAGTTATTAATTTCCTAAACAAAAATACATGTTTACAGACGAGAAATTACATACTGCATGGTGTGTTTTTGTTTGATTATAGATTTTGTAATACTCCAGTGTAATAAAGCTTGGTAGCGATGAGTACAATGCTTATACTATGATAGTTATTCATGTATTGAGGGCGTAAAGAGGCTTTAGTTAAGGTTGTAGGGTCACAGAAGCAAATTACGCCCGCTGTACATACACTATTTGATGCACGGATGGATTTTTTTTCAATTTTTGAAAGCAATGTAGGTATGTTTGTACTCAATTTTGAAGCAGATATCTTTAACCGTTCCCGTGTGGGGGTGGGTTAGAATATCTCCCATCGTTATCCTGCGTGTCATAAAAGGCGACTAAAAGGAACACCGAACTACTGTCGGTATCAGCAGTAACCTCTTCTCAACCAACAGCTTCGGGTGGACGAGTTGAGAAGAGTCAGGACACCTTCTTGTCCTTGGGGTGAGAAATTGCCCCTAACGGCGGATGAACCAGTAGATACCATCTAGTCAACGACATGAAGATGCAGAAAGCAAATGGGAAACTACTGCATTAAAGATCTTAAAGATATCCCAAGAGAAACTCGTAAAATGTGTAAATGCATTTTACGAGTTCCCAACACGTCTGCTAAGACATTGATCTGAAATTTTGTATATACGTTTAGTTTGGATCACAATACATAATAAACTGTGTGACGTCATTCCAAATTCAATATGGCAGGCCATGTAAGATGGCGGAATAGTTGTTTTTTATGCACTTCTGCAATATGGGTATCAAATGAAAGGGCTTGTTGAGAGTAACTCGAAAAATAATGTAACGTCATTCTAAATTAAATAAAGCAAACCCGAGGGGCGAATACATAGGGATTTATGGTGTACACCCAGAAGGAATTACCAGGATTTCCTAAGGATGTACAGGGATTTCATCAAAATTGTTAGGATGTACAGGGATGTACCGAGGATGTACGGGATTTACCGAGGAATTACAGGATTTTCTGGGGATGTACCAAGGATGTAGTAGCAAATGCGCATGCGCACCTTAGTAATTTCATAACCTCACATTTTACATTACACGTATTCTTTCGCGTGCTCTTCAGTTCTGTGCTTTCAAAGTGAAAAAGCAAGTGCAACATACACGGTGCCGCACATAAGAATACAGGAATCTCATAAACCAAAAGATTTACAAAGATGATTAAGCTAGAGAAAACTTGCGCCTTGCTGAACCCTGCAATATGGCGTTCTAAACAATTTAGAATTCTCAGTACTTCCGAAGATATTTGGGAAAAATCGAATTTTCCTGATTTCTTTTTTATTTTTTCCTCATTTTATTTGGAAAGATATGACAATGCAAATTTCACATTCCCGTTGCGACAATTTTTTTATATCCCTAAAAAAACTCTAATTTTAATTCTAAGTACAACGATATATCGCTCTTTCCATTTAACCGACGTTCCGTATTCAAAAAGACATCTTCAATGCTATTTGATGAGGATTACGAAGAAACAAAACGTCGCATCAAAAATCGATTACGTCACCATCTAGAGTAGAAAAAATGCCATAGCATTTTGGATTTTATTTTGACTTATCTTCCTTATTAAAATACGGAAAAAAATAAACAAGCAATATGTTATCATCAAATTACAAAATATTTATCTCATACACTAGCAAAAAAATCATTATAACTATACATATATATTATTTAATCTTATGTTCAAAAAGTATTCTTTCAATTTCTAGGCAAACGTAGCAATGCTAAACAATTTCGTCCACTACATTATATTCTAGCATCCCTATATAGTTATAGAAATGGCCGCTTGAACCTCGGCTACAAAATATTCATTTTTACTTTGAACAAGTAGGATTTGAAATGCAATTGTTCAAATCGAGGTTCAAATAAATCGTGACGATCTGTCAGTTTCGTTCGATACGTCGTAATTTTGAAGTAGAATTATTTCTAATATCACAGTTTGCTTATATTCTGTATCTTGTGATTGTATAAGTTTTTAATAATGCCACATTTTTCAAATGAAGAAGAATTAGACATGTTATGTTATGTCGCTATATTGAAAGCCATAAAAATTATTTCGATGCTGAAAGGCAATATTTGCTCAAATATCCGGAGCCACGTCAACCAAAAAGATCTATTTTCAAAAGACTTATCACAAACTTAAAATAATATGGTGCCTTTCAAACCAGTGTTTCATAGAGTCTTCTTAGGGTGCCATCTTCTTACGAAGGTCATAGAGTAATGAAACACAATCCAGAACAAACAAAAGTTCAATCGAAACAGAGCAGAATGTTCCTAGGTCATATGCTCAAAGAATACTTCACAAAGAAAGTTACAGGTCATTTAGGTTCCGAATTTCTCATCGTTATGTACCTGGTGAGGAACAGTGCAGAATGATTTTTTGCTAGTGGCTGACAAAAATGTGCGATGAAAATCGTGAATTTCCGAACACTGTTTTTTGGTCAGTTGGACATTGGTTTGATTTCAATGTGTAGTGTGGGATTTTGGAAACAAGGATTACCGGACCAATAATTTACGAAGGTGCTTTAAATGCAGAAAGATATTACCAGTTCTTGAATAAAGACATTGAAGATATTCTGGACAATATTCCTCTGACGGTAAACAACCGTATATTGTTCCAACAGGATGGGGCAAACTTGTAAAATTAGGTTTCTCAAGCAAAAAAAAAAAACGAACTGACCTTTTCTTGGCCAAAAAAAGATGATGGTGCAGATGTCGATGAAAAATTCGTTTTTTATGGATCAGTACATTTAAACACAATCAATTTGAGTAAGAATTAATAATACTTCTGCTTATCGAAAGATGAATACGAAACGATAACCGCTGCTGATAGAGAAACGACTTTTCATTAAATAACGGTATGTTTCATCCTCGGTTTCATCCCTTGTCGAATACTAACTACATGACTGACTTATGTCAATGTTTTTGAAGTTTATTTTCTGTTATGTTTTTTTCAGTTTTATTCTTATATAAAATAAAAGTACCTTTCCATGACTGACTAATGATAAGGTTTCTGTTAAGTTTATTTCCTATAATCTTCACTTCACTTCTTGTTCGGTATGATTATCACTGTATAGAATAGGAAATATATGTTTGCTATGATTGCTTTGTTATTTTCCATTACCAAAAGGGCAGGATGTACAAGGAATTACAAAGGATTTTTTGAAATCTAGGGGGATTTACTGAGGAATTACCTGGATGTCCGGGGATTTCCAGTGATGTAGAGGGATTTATCAGGAGGTACCAAGGATTTCCAAGGATTTAAGTAGGATGTAGGGGATTTTCTTAAAAAAGGGGATGTAGGTGTACACTTTTTTGTTTATGTGTTCACCCCTCGAGCAAACCATTCAAGATGACGGATAATTATGTTTTATGCACTTCTGCAATATTGGTATCAAATGAGAGAATATGGTAGATTATTTTTGTATGTTTTTTTACTTCTGTGTCATCGGCACCGACTGTGCTCTTGTCATTAGCCTCATGTTCTGTGTAGGGTTTGTTACCGTTTCCAGGCGCCACTCTAGGAACAGCACTGTTAGTTAGAAGCTAACTGACCCTTCACTGTTCACTGACAAGTCGATGCCGATGACACAGAGGTAAAAAAAATACAAAAATATTCTGCCATCACCAATATTGAGGACATTTGAAGCTTTTTTATGCCTTCCCATTATAGTATGGGGATTAAATTGTCACGACGGCTGCTTTGTCTTTGCTCCAGGGAATCAAAATGCACGTACTTTTCACGGTTTTGCTTCACAAATGATTACAGATTTATTTAACCTTATCTCAGCTTAACGTCTTTCAACAACTACTCCTGCCACGCTACTCGTGGCGCCTTATATACTTCAGCGAACCATGTAGAGAATTCGAAACCTTCAGGTGACATTCTAAAACGCCAGTCTGTCAGTCCCGATTCGATTACGTTTACACATCAAAAATCTAAATTTAACATTTTGAAAGCAACGTCAACAATAATACAAATCAGTAATTCAATGAGAATAAAAATGCAGGTAAAAAAAAGATAAGCTTAATTGCTCTAACCCACCTGATATTTAGGCTCAAAGCTCGTTGCTACTGGTCAAGCATACATGGCCTTGGCCTTAAGTACAGTAAAATCATTAGAAGATTATGTTATAGAAGAGCTAGACAGAAACCTAGCCAGTGATAACTAAAAAGCGAAAAATTAATTAAAATCAAAAAAGATTTTTTGAAAAAGCATTCATTTAAATGCTCTAAAAAGAAAATAAAATGTTCCTTCAAAATTTCAACTATCAACTTATATTCTCGTTATATACAATTTTTATATGATCATAAAAGTGTATCGCGCGATTTACTTGTGTGAATAAACTAGTACCTATTTAATTGAGTAACTGAATCTGCGAAGTTAATTTTTTTTAATTTCAGTTTAATTAAAATACTTATAGGTACTTACGCAAACATCCGATAAGCTTTTATGATCTTATAAATTTGTGTATAATGAGGCTATAAGTTGATAGTTAACACTTTAAAGAAAAATTTTATTTTCTTCTTTTCAGAGCGTTTAAATAAAAGCTTAAAAGAGAGGTCTTTTCTTTTAATTTATTGTAGCTTTAAACGCTTGGAAACATGTCGTACTGGAGCATTGTAATAAGATATAATTTGTATCAGCGCGTTTTTCTTGTGTTGCCATTGAATAAAACTTGGTTAATGAAATACGGCGGTGATTAGTTTCTTGAAACCTGATAGCAAATTAATGATCGTGATATCCTCGATATTTACGTAATACCTGGTTGTGGGTGGGCAATCATTCATTTTGCACTATCATAAATCTGCAATTATAATTACAGCTGATAAACGAAATACCATAGCCAGAGCTGCATTCTTAACATTTATTAATTTCCAATTAAATCAAAAAAAAGTGTGTGTACACATTACTATTGTACGGTAACTAGCTTACAAAAATTAACACATAAATGCTATTTCGTGATTTTCCATCTTCGTTAAACGAGACTGAAACTTAAAATAGCAACTAAATTTGCAATCAGCTTCCTCAAACTATCCAAAGACAGCAGGTTTCGTCTTGATAAAAATCCCAATAGAGATTTTAGGTTTTTGGAGTTGAATCTGAAAATATAAGGGATACGAAAATAGGGTCATTCAGTGAAATTCCAATAACCATATTTATGCGCATTTTCATGAAGTATTACTTACATATAACATACAAAAAAAAATTCAACTTAATTGAATGAGAATTGAAAAAGTTACGCGCCTTCAAAGATTAAAATATTTCATGCGCTCAAAATCCATCGTTGTGACGTCATTGGGTCTGTCGGCGAGCCCAGACCGGCTGGCGGCTGTACAGCGACAGCGCCCAGCTTACGTTTATAATACGTTCAAGTGCTTTGGTTGACGCTATGTTTTGTTTGATCGGGTGGTTTTGTCTAACACATTCAAAAATCCAGATTCTTCTACAGTCATTTTATCGGTAGTTCTCAAAACTCAAAATGAGTGACTGGGTATCCCGATATAAATTTTCGGATTATTTTGTATAAGAAAAGCAGTTCGCTTTTCTACAAGTTCCTTGTTGGATGATCTGAACTCGAACCACTGGTTAAGGAGTAACATTATTTTGGGATATGTTTTAATGGCATTTGTTTCTGCCTTCCCTTAGTGGCTGCCTTAGTATATTGCACTCAACATATTTTGATATAACTTTGGCCTCTATATTGACTTGGACTCACTTATCTGTCTTCCAACGTTCCCTCTCTCGTTGTCTTCAGTACATTCTAGTTCTACTTGCGAAACATTGGTGCTATAATAGATTCGCTGCTTGGTGACGAACATCGAATTTTTTTTGTGCTGGTACTAGGTTCATCTAAATCTCATTTTCGTTGTCTTACGGAAAATATTCCGAGGATCTCTAGCGTGTAAGGCTTGTTGGTCTTTTTGACAAACAAAAATGTGCGGAACTACTTCCGGTTTCATCTTGAGTTTTACATCTTTCATTAATTTGTAACACATGTAATTTTCAACATCTTCCTCAAATTTAAACAAAATATACAAGACTGAGATACACATTTGAAGTAGGGATATTTTGTAGGCTAAGTATCCACGATTTTCTACCCAAAATACAGAAATGTGAGACACAAAGAACTAGATAATATAATATAAAACAATTTTTTCTACATAATCAAAATACATATGAATTTTGGTTACATCAAAGGACTGAAAACAGCCTTTTACACGTTCCACATATCAATGAGAATTTATTTCTCCAATGCTTTTATAATTGTTAGGTATATGATTAGTTCAGTATTTAGATTAAAAAAATCTACTTGTATCTCTTACGTTTTAGTGTACCAGTACCAGCAAAATCTGCTAACAACTGACGTCAACATACCTTTAGAATGGCATTCACAAATGCGGATTCTTGATAATAATACAATTCACTTAGTTATTAAAATACTTATATTAAAATGGTCCTCACAGAGTACTTTGTTGACTTATCGCTCACAAATTCATTCCTACGCATAGCCCTCTGCCACAATTTCCTGATTTTTATATTTCGTGGCAAACCAATAAAAAATTCATCAGGAGTGGTGACTGTCATATTTTCACATTGGGGAACCATACAATATTTATAATTTTTCTTCATCTGTCCTCCTTCCATTATTATACTCAGTATCAACGAATTCAAATAGCTTGGTAAGTATTCAGTGTCGACAATTAAATAAATTATCCAATACACGCGTATGCAGTTCGCAAAGCTTGCATAGCAAGTAGGATGCGCTGCAGCGTTATTATTTACCAAGCACCCGTACAATGCGTGGCCAAGATGCCGCGCCGCGATGGTCGGAGAGGTGTAGTGACGTCACCGTCGCACACTCGCAAGTGCCGCGCGTTTTCAATTTGCAGCACTTTGATAATTTATTAGAGTATGAAATCGAGCTCAGAAAATTCTGAAATTTTGCACAGTTGCTAAACTCAATACGCCCTTTTAGAATATGCAATAAGCCTATTTTGATCTTCGTTAGACGTGGGTGCAACTCAAAACAGCAATAAAAATTTGCAATTATTTGGAGACGAACCTTGCCCCAATGCATCCTTGTTGTCTTTTGCACATATTGGACCACACTAAGAATTCAGAAAAAATATGTATTCCGTCATATTTTCAAACTAATCCTATAGAAACAAAATCGCACTTGGATAATAATGTTGTATTACAGGTTCTTACGTAAAATACTTCAGAATGGCCATTTAGACAAACTAAACCAAATAAATGACAGAAATAAATCAGTTTCCAGGAAGAGCGCTAACTTATCACTTCGATTAAATATTTACTTGAGACTAGTCGGTTCGTAAAATCCTTGAGAAATAATTTCACAACTATAATGGTATTGTAATCAAAATTATCTTATCGGCCAGAGAATTGCATTGTCGCGTTGTATAACATTTATCTGGGGATCATTAGTCAAAGTGGAACCATTAGTTTCCCAGAATACTAATTCTATTTTAAGCTAGTGGTTCTAGGACGAGGAAAGTCAAATATTTAAATAAAAACTAGACAGAACAGTTGCTGATGATAAACATAATCGAACTTTTCAGATATAAAAAAAGGTGATTTGTGTCGCTAGATCTTCCTTCACAGGTTAGTCGACAGCCTATTATGAGTACAAGAAATTTTTTAATTTTTCAACCACCAACCCCCCAACCACCTCAACTTCACCCCCACCCAAAGAATCGCAGAAGATGATGAGGAACCTCTAAAACGCTTAAAAACGAAGTTTGGGCTGTTTTTATATTTTTAGTTTTTTTATTATTTCTGCGCCGCCACTGGCACGATTTATCAAAATCATATGCGTTTTCCATCTTCGCCATGGTAGTAATACTGTGTCAAAATTTCATTTACATCAATTCAACAGTTTCCTCGTTACAACGATCTTAAGCAATACTCTCGTATGTTTATATCAGAAAAATTCTGTACTTTGCTTTCTGTAAGAGGCAAGGCAATGTTCGGACGGACCTAAAAAAGTTATTTATGTCGCCAGGTCTTCCTTCACAGGTCAGTGGACAGTCTATTATGAAAGCAACAAATTTTTCAATTTTACAACCCCCCACCCCCCAACCACCCCAATTTCACCCCCACCCAAAAAAAAGTAGAAAATGATCGGGGACCCATACAACGCCTAAAAATGAAGTTTGAGTAATATTTGAAATTTTTCGTTTTTTGTTAACTACTCCACCCCCGTACAACGATTTCCAAAATTATCGGAACATTAACTACTACGACACCACAAGATATCGCTGTTCAAATTTCATCACAATCCATGCAGCGGTTACTGAGATTACGACGTTAGAAAAACCCAATAGACAGACCGACAGACAGACAGATCGACAGACAGACAGACCGACGGAAATGAGTGACGTGGATTTTCGTTATGTAGACATCATAACATGCCCAAAAAGCGTATTATCTCGAAATCGAAAATTTTCGCGATCACAATACTCCTCTCACCTATCGGTGTGGGAAGTAAAAGCATTTATAATCTATATTTTATAAGCAATAGTAGTGTGTAGGCAGTACACTTGACTTAATTTTCTTTCAAGCTATGAGAATATTTGTGTAAATATTGAACAGGTAATAACAAAAACTCATACGACACACGCTATTTACTTATCTTATCAATCTATTTCCTGTGGCAGGACTGAGATTCCTCGAAAATATCACACTTTATGTTGTGTCGATGAGTCGAACTTAACAGTGGGTCACACCCATGTATGCATACTGGTCCTTAGGAAAGGTCATGGTACATACTATGCCATTGTTTAGAGTCAATAACATTCTACGCACGTGTCGGGTTTTTATCAGTGAGCAGCCGAGAAGGCAAAGCCTAAATAGCAGAGCACCTCTGCTGGGTTAAGGGAAGTTTGTTGAAGCTCAAGGTATTTCGTATGCGCTTTACTGGTCACAGAAACGAGGCTATAAGTCTAAAGCCTACAGACGTAGCCGAAACATTAATATACAGTTCATTTTTCAACAAATATGGTTTGATCTATGGACCATTTGAGCGAAATGAGGATTTGGCAACACCCAATTGTGTCGACTTTTCGCATACAGCAACTCTATGAGTCTAGCTCGGCTCGTGTAAGAATTGATGGTAACCTGTCTGGTCAAACAGCAACCAGAAAAGGAGTTCGTCAGGGATGTGTACTATCTCCCATGTTATTTAACATTTACTCTGAATTTGTGATGAGACAGGCATTGGACAACTGGAATGGCGGTATAACTATTGGCGGAAGAAAAATATCCAACTTAAGATTTGCTGACGAAACAACCGTTATTGCCGCTTCTTAGTAAGGACTAGTAGCTCTATTAAACATCTTAGAACAACCCGGTGCAGCATATGGTCTTGGTATTAACTACAACAAGACCAAGGTTATGATCGTAAATAGAGAGCTATTTCAGTATAAATTTTTTACGAGCATAGTGATGTTCCGTGTTTATAGCCGTGGTCTACTGTTGACCAGACAATTAATGAAAATGAAATTTTTGAATGCATGTACCAAACTCCCGATAAAATAAGGTAAACCTTATCACCCTGTGCATTTATAATGTCATTAAAGTGCCACCTTACACAGGCATGTGATAATGCGTAGACACATATCTGTATAACAACCATTCCAGTTGATCCTATCAGTTAATTACAAGTCGTTATTTAATTTATCAGGATCTCTAAATAACGCTACTTATATGTCACTTGTCAAGGACTTATCCCTAAAGACAAATGCGAGTCAATCGAGCTGAGGTAGTATTTAAAATTCTTGAGGAGTCGGCATGATAACAACCGCTTATTAACGTTGACTTGAGAGATTTTTGTTCTTTCGCGTCCTCCAATGGTTACGTATCAAACTCAGGGGCGGGTTTATGTTGGCCATTAGGGTAACACTATTGCCAATCTTCTGTAATCTCCATACGTTCTTAAAAAACTATCAAATTTTATCATTAAAGTATGTATCTATTTATTCAGTCTTTTTAAGTTGCAACAAACCTAGGCCTCAAAATATGTGCTCTGGACTTCAAAGAAGGCCACGAAAATCTATGATATTTATTTCCGTTGGTCTGTCTGCTTATCGGTGCATCTGTCTATCTGTTTATTTGTTTCAGTTTTGTCATTTTTCCAGTCGCTTAATTCTAGTAACCGCTGCACTAATTTTGATCAAGTTTTTTTCGATGCATCTGACATGTGATAATCGTCATTTGGAAGGTGTCAGCTTGGTTATAATGAAAGGTAGAAAAATTGTACACGTTTTGAAAGTGGTTGTAGTGCCAGCGTACTAGCAAAGTTTACAGAATACATATAAGTTGGATCACTCCGCAAAAATATCAAAACGACCTGCCCCTTGCTCCGTCTCCCCGGTACACTGGTAGCAGTGTAGCGACGTCAGCCGGGAGATACGGGGCGGCGCAAAGTAGAGGTTGAACGTGTTTAACGCGAAGTGTATACAGTGTCTCAAAGATATCGGATTTTGTTATCTCGGATTTGTTTGCAGGAGATAGATAATATTTTTAGAAGTTTGACTTTATCAATTACATTTATTAACGAATGGAAAATGACAACCAGATCCATCCTTATTTTGTGGCAAACCTTGAAATGTAAAGGATATAAATACAGTGTGTTTCACGACGAATAAGACAAGCAATATGTCGGAACCGGGCAGTAGTAGATAATTATAATTTTGGGTATGTAAATTAGAGCAGATGCTATGTCTTTTTTTGTCAATGTTCTACCCAATGAGGTATTTGTTTTTGGTCACATGACATTCGATTCAAAATTATTAATGGGACACCCTGTACATTTGTGCCTTTCTGTATTCCTCCCGATAAAACAATTCCAACAAACCAACACACTTGGGGTCTAAAGTGATTAATTCAAGACCTACAGGTACTTAAAGGATTGTATCACGCCAGAAGCGTATAGTGAGACAAAATATTCATTCGGTGGTCTTACCATACCACCCAGCGACATTTTAAATTATATTTTAGAGCTCGGAAATATTTTTATATTTTAACTTTAGAAATCTAGTTTCTACAGTAGCAATTGGAATGACACTGAAAAGCAAAATGTCAAAAATAATTTATTAATATCCATGTAAAGCATTTCCATATGATTATCTTTTAAAATTGTACATACAAGTTCGTATATACCATAAAATTTATAAATTGTGATCTCAAAAATAAGCCAAATAAATAAAACATTAAGGTAAAAATACTACATCACCTTTGAACCATAAGTTTTTACTTATCTACGAAATAGCTACAATATGTGAAATCATTTGAGATTCATTAGTAATAGTTTTACTAGGCCTTATTTTTGATATCCATTCATGTAACTTAGAGTATTAGCAAAATAAACGATATTTGTATTCGTATGTCTAAATCGGCCGTCAATACATAGTTTTTCAATGACCCTCGTATATACGTACAACCCAAGCGTCAGCAAGTCCCCGCTAAAAGACCCTCGTACTTGAGCAAACACCAACGCAAAAACTAACTGGCGCGTGCGGCCGCGGCATCGCTTTCATGTGAGTTCTTCAAAGTGCCGACGGAGAGTGTCAGAAGTCCTTCAAAGGTATCTAATTTTTTGAGAGCATACAAACTCTGACTTGGGGAAGGATAAGAGCTCGAAAGAATCCCATTATCTTTTTATGTATTATCCTTGACCTTATAACTTGTGATTTGGAATCTACTAGCTTGGTTATAATTAAATTTTGAGAATTAATTATGTAGAGAATTAAGGTCTTAAGTACTATTTTTGATCGTTTATTGTTTCAAAAATGTAATTTCAGTATAGACTTGATGAGCAGAATAGTGATTAAAGTATATTTATATATGAAACCATCCATAGGCCTTTTGGGTCTACGTAACTGCTCGAAAAGGTGCCTACATATCGAATGTATATTTGATTGTTTATTTAAACATACAGATCTTCAACGGTTAGCAATCCGATAAAACCATAAGCTCAAGAGCAAGCACTTCTAGAACAATGGATCCTCGTTAATATTCCAGTCCAACTTGCCTGTTATTTTAAAGTATTGTGTAAATATTATTTTTTGTCGAACACATCCTGGGTGTCCGTGTTCTATAGTTCTCCAACGCCTCTTCCATGTTTTAGCAAGTAATGCTGCTCTCTCAGAGGTTCTATAACTCACGAAAACGAATTATATTCGGAGTGATGGGACGATTTTAGTACACACAGAAAAAATCTGTCGTTTTGTCAAAGACTTACGCTTGGATTCAATGGGACGTTACACTCAGCATTCCTCAAATACAGCGACATTTTATCCAATGGGAAGTGTATATACATACGAGGTCTGTTCAAAAAGTATCGCGAAATTTGAATTTCCGCGGGCTACGTATTGATTTTTGATTTTTTATAGCGTTATGTTGGTACTCATGTCTCCTACTTATGCTGACAAGGTCGGCCATTTTGAATGCTTAGTTAATTTTTGACAGCTATTTGACAGCTGTTGGATGTGTTGTGGCTCGTCTTCGATTTTTGCCTACTCCAAAAGATGGATCAAAGAATTTGTATCAAATTTTGTGTGTAAAACAAAATAAAGTGCGCGGACGCATTCCGCATGCTGACTGTGGCATATGGTGAAGCTACCTTGGACCAAAGCAACGTTCATCGGTGGGTCAAAATGTTCTCAGACGGCCGAGAAAATGTGAATGACGAAGAGTGTGCCGGACGCCCGAGCACGTCAACAACAGATGAAAACATTGATAAAGTGAAGAAAATAGTATTGGCCAATCGTCGAATCACCGTTAGAGAAGTTGCTGCGGACCTAAACATATCGATTGGCTCGTGCCACTCGATTTTAACCAATGATTTGGGCATGAGTCGGGTCGCCGTGAAATTCATGCCAAAATTGCTCAATTTCGACCAAAAACAGCATCGCGTTAACATTGCTCAGGAGATGTTGGACTCGGTCCGTGACGACCCAAATGTGCTCCAGAGGGTCACAACTGGTGACGAATCATGGATTTATGGTTATGACGTGGAAACCAAAGCTCAATCATCCCAATCGAAGCCGCCGCATGAGCCAAGACCAAAAAAAGCGCGCCAAGTTCGGTCGAACGTGAAGGTTTTGCTCACAGTTTTCTTCGATTGCAAGGGCGTGGTGCATCATGAGTTCTTGCCACAGGGTAGTACGGTCAATAAGGAATATTACCTGCAAGTTATGCGCAATTTGCGCGAAGCATTCCGCCAGAAACACCCGGATTTGTGGAAGAACAAAAACTGGCTTTTGCACCATGATAACGTCCCTGCTCACACATCGTTGCTTGTGCGCGAATATTTGGCCAAAAACAACACAGTAATGGTGCCGCAGCCACCGTATTCCACAGAGCTGACCTCTTGTGACCTTTTCCTGTTTCCAAAACTGAAGAGGCCCATGAAACCACGATTGGGGAGATAAAGACGGCATCAAAGGAGGAGCTGGACAAGATAAAAAAAATGATTTTTTTAAGTGCTTCGAGGATTGGAAAAAACGTTGACAGAAATGTATTATATCCGAGGAGAATTACTTTGAAGGGGACAAAATAGGTATTTATGAATAAATAAATGCTTTTTGAAAAAATATAAAACTTGCGATACTTTTTGAACAGACCTCGTATAGTTGGTAACAAATTATATCCTATTGTCGATTCAACTACAAGATGTCATTGGATTCCAATGAATGATTCAATCGCAGCCCGTCGTTGAATCGAATATGTGTTTAGTAATTGATTCTAAACTACTTTCTTTTCCTTGGACCAACAGATATTATTGCGATGACAGCTGATCGAATCGTTTGGATGTTTAATAGTGTAATTTTGTATAGTTATAAGGATAATGATATAAGAATTAGACATAAGCCTGTACCAGTTGTTGCATTTTTACCTGAAATATAGCTGCCTGACTAATCTAAATACCTACATTCAAATGTGGGTGTTAGCTCTTCTAAGCCCTAATTTCTTAGTAAGTCCTCCATTTAATATATAACTGGACACATCTAAATCACACAAGTGCTGATGCAAAAAGCAAAAACACGAGAGGACACAACACGGCTAACACCGAAACAACACAACGGAACGGGTTGGCGCCGATAATAACACTAAGATGATCCCCCCGTTCTTCCTTTTTACGTTCATTGAATCGGGACATCAGTCCCGCCGAATACTGATTATAGCTTAGCGAACAACAAGGGCCATTAAATTCGATATATGATGTTGTTGTTACGAATACTACTTACCAATTTCTTTAACAGCATAGACAATGTTTTGAAAGCATGGGTTACTGCTCGCGTAATAGTTACCTTTTGAAACAAAATTAATTTTTATCAGATGAATTATCACGAACTGCTATTGCAGTAATCACTTTTGTACATCGAATAGATTGTATGCTTTGCTTAAATGAAACATCGTGTAAATTTCGAAAACAAAAGGATGTTTTGATTGCATTATATGTCAATACTGGTATTAGAAGGACTACACATATCGTTAGACCGAATATAAAGTTATTTTGAATTTATTGGCGTACTCGTGATTACTTCGAACATAAGGACTGAATTCTCTCAATGACATGGATTTGAAACAAATGTAAATATACTTAAAGCGATGAAAAAACAACCAAATACTGACAATTAATTGGAAACGCAACAGTATTTTTTTCTGTGTACATTCGAACATTTTGGCATGCCTAGATAGACCTCCGCCGAAGAGTGATCTCGATTCAGTGGCATAATTTACGATCGGGCATTAAATCCGATCGATTCTAATCAATAATTGGCTGTTTAACAAGCAATTCAGTCCGATAGTGTATTAATATCTGTTTGGATGGTTTCGCTACCCCATAAATATGATGCGGAGGATCGCGATAAGAGCCTTTATGTGCCTTAATATGGCGGTACAGGGACTGATATGATTTAATGTGCCAGCACCGTTAGATCACTCTTCATTACAACACCTGCTCATTTACACCTTGATTAGGTTTTTTACAGTCCATCTAACGTACATATGATCATGCAAAGTGTTAGAAGTAAGGAGATAGTTGTTAAAAGTTGGGTCTTGGATCTGCGTTAACGGTTATGTATGACAATAAATTAAAACAAAAAACTTTTCTAAAAAAAGGTTTTATTTAAAGGTTCTAAAAAGAGAAAATAGAATATTCCTTTAGAGTGCTCCTATCAACTTATAGCCTCATTATACACAATTTATATGATCATAAAAGCTTGTCGCGAGGTTTGCGTAAGTACCTATAAGAATTGAATTAAGCTAAAATTTTAACACACTTAAACTTAGCAGACCAAGTTAGTCAATTTAATAGGTACTAGTTAATTTACACAAGTATATCGCGCGACAAGCTTTCATGATCATACAAATTGTGTATAATGAGGCTATAAGTTGATAGTTAACACTCTAAAGGAACATTTTATTTTCTTTTTTTTAGAACCTTTAAATAAAAGCCTTTTTCAAAAAGTTTTTATTTTAATTTATTTTTTACTTTTTAGTTAATAACTTGCATTTATATCAAAAAAATTATGTATTCTCGGCAAGCCTTTTTATTTGACACCCATATTGCAGAAGTGCATTAAAAATAACTATTTCGCCATCTTGGATGGTCCACCATAGTCGATTTAGTATGACGTCATATTATTTTTCGAGTCACTCTCAACAAACCCTTTCACTGTGCAAAAACTCTCTTCTCTCAGGTCGTAAACAAGGTTCATGCAGTGATAAAACAACTCACCGACTTTGAATAGTATATTTTCCCCAAATTCTTACAACAAAACGCATCATCGTATTATATCTAAAAATACATATTATTTGCCATCATTTGAATGACAGTTTCTAACTTAGAATTTGCGCTATCCTGATGTCCACTCATTTTAGTAGATTTCCTTTTATTAGATATCATGAAAACCTTAAATTAAACTAAAAATATAGACCTACTCTAAACATAACCTTAAAACTGTGTTGGTGATAAGAGTCCACTACCAACACGAGTTTATCCCTATTACTTTCCTAAAGTCAGTCCGGCACCCCAAATGTTCCTTTACAACTTATTATCGGAAAATCCTTACCGCGGATCTTCTTTACCACTTACGTCGCTGTCACAGTCATACACGCCGGCTGTCCGGTCCATCCTTCGTGGTTGCTCGGTGCACCAGCGGTTCGTTAGCTACCCCCTAACCTCATGTCGATGTCGTCACCGTCGTCGACACAACCTGGTGATGACCACTGCGTTGGTTGTATAAAGGAACTCGTACAATTCGATTCAGAATGTCCTGTGACTGGTGCCAGATTCTTGCTCACACCGCAAGCCTCTAGTAGAGCGCCATATGCAAAAACTCTCTTCACTCAGGTCGTCAGGTTCATGCAGTGATAAAACAACTTACCGGCTTTGAATAGTATGTTTTGCCCAAACTCTCACAACAGAATTCGTCGTTTGACTAAAAATGACATCAGTGGATCTATTGTCAGTGATGACATTCCTATCATTAGATTGTCATTTCCCTTACCAACTACTGGACGTTTTCATATCAATATGGATACCCATATTGTAGAAATGCATTAAATAATTATTCCACATTGGACTTAGAATGACGTCATACAGCTTATCGTGTATTGTCATCCAAACTAAGCGTGTGTACAAAATTTCAGCTCAATCGGTTGAAGATATCTGCTTCAAAATTGAGTTGCAAGATTCCACCCGAACAAGCGTACATACATTGCAAGTTAAATAAAAGCTTTTAAGAAATCGATCTTAGCGTTTGTGTTGTTCTAAAGACGCTTGCTTAATCTTTTGATTAATTGTTTTATATATAACTATAGCATCGCACTTTGTAGGAAGCTGTTGTATAGATTTCCAAAATTAACCTTTTCTCATATACATAACCTTAAAATCCCCATAAAATGGATCAATTTTCAATTCGTATCAGGATACAGTAGAAACAATTATTTGTGGATTACGCTCAGATCCTCAAGACCACCGAGAAAATAAAATTGGCATTTAACACTGGACGTTGATAAAATTATTATTTATTAAGATTCTCTAGATCTCATATGCGAGATTGGGAATCAATTTTATTGTAACCTTGTTTACTACCAAGATCATAATTCCAGTGACCTTAGTGGTACGCAATTGCCTGAAGTATGAAATAAGTTAATAGATGTCAATCATGCTATTACAGTAAAATCAGTGACGTTCTCTGAAGAAATCAACGAGGTAATCCTAAGGCGTTTGATAACGTAAAGTGGCCTAAACTGTGGGAAATCCTCATCTCTATGAGAGTTCCTTATCACCTAGTTTTTCTCATACAGCGACTCTACGAGTCTAATTCGGCTCGTATAAGAATTGATGGTAACCTGTCTAGTCAAACTGCAACCAGAAAAGGAGTTCGTCAGGGATGTGAATTACCTCCGATGTTGTTTAACATTTACTCTGAATTTGTGTTGAGACAGGTATTAGACAATTGGAATGGCGGTGTAACTATTGGCGAAAGAAAAATATCCAACTTAAGATTTGCTGACGATACAACCCTTATTGCAGCTTCTCGGGAAGAACTAGTAGCTTTATTAAACATCTCAGAACAACATAGTGCAACGTATGCTCTTGGTATTAGCTACAATAAGACCAAGGTTATGATCGTAGATAGTGAGCACGATAATCATCGAGAAATATAGTCAGTAGCCGTTGTAAAATAATTCAAAGTTTTGTGTACCTCGATTCTTTGGTCGACAATTCGGGTGGCTGTGAAAATGAAATTCGACGGCGCATTCAACAGGCACGTGTGGCCATGAGAAGGCTTACTAAAATATGGCGTGACCATAACATCACTAAAGCTACCAAAATGTCGCTGGTTCAGTCTCTTGTGTTCTCCATATTTTTGTATACCTCGGAAACTTGGACTGTTACAAAGGCAAATCATGCTCGCATAGATGCTTTTGAAATGTGGACATGGAGGAGGATGCTAGAGTTCCTTATACCGCCCATCGAACTAACGTTTCCATACTGGATGAGCTTGGTAATCCAAAGAGACTATCCTCCATTGTGTCGGAGAGAATGCTCACATTCTTCGGACATATACACAGAAGCGATAATATGGAGAAACTTGTAGTTCAGGGTCATCTCCAGATTGGGCGGCGCCGTGGCCGTCCCTTTACACGCTGGGTGGATACGACGAAACGGTTGCTGGATATGAGTATCAAGAGCGCCACTAAACTGATAGTAAATCGCGAACGATGGCAAGCTACAGTTCTCAAAACTGTTGATAATATTCGTGTCAGCAATACTCTAGCTCCGACTTAATGCATTTTACGAGTTCACAACATGTCTGTTGAGACATTGTGACTATGATGATGAATCCCAGAAAATGTAGGCAGAATGAATCATTTTATGGATTAGAAAAATTGTATGAGCTATTGAAATAATGATCTGTTGGAGGTTCTTTTTATCTCTTATAAAAATGAATGACAGTTGGGTGATGAATTCATAGTTATTACAAAACAGCCTTAATTCGAATGTTCGTTATATTCTGTCCACTGGCATGGGAAATGAAGCCTTTATTACTCTATTTTACTTCTTGTAAATAGTTTTCAAAAGCCGTATCCAAAGTATCTTCCAAAGAAGATCAGATTGGCCACAAAAACTGTCAGTTACAAATTCAAGGAATTTCTTGGTTAATAATATGAACAAAATGTGCTAGTCACATCTTAGTCTTCAGTAGTACTAGGCAAATAAGGCAGGTTTACACATGCAAAGATTTAGTGACGCCAGTAGGGACACAGCCCTCACAGATCAACATAGATATCAAAATAATTGTCGAGTGGGGATTAATAAATAAAGTACAGTTTAACGTACAGCAAATTCAGGCAACAACACCGACAGAAGTCTCATGTTGGCTTACCAGCTGTGGAAATGGAGGGTTACCTAATAGTCGAGTCACCTTCCCTCAAGCTTTTGGGGATCAACATCAACATTAGGATAGCCTGGCGTGACTACGTTGTCAGTATCTATGAAACGGCATCACAGAAGCTTGGAGTTTTATTCTGCTGTAGGAAGCTGTATATGTATACCAGAGCAACTACTGCTGCTCTACAAGGCATAGATCCGACCATCGTTGAAGTATTGCTCCCATGTCTGAGGATGCGCTCCGAAGCACTCTCTAAAGCTTCTGGACACTATCCAGAAGAGAGCAATTAGACTACTTCATACGCCTAACCTCACAGAACCTCCACAGCTTGGAAGTCGAAGAAGGGTGACTGACTTATCCCTGTTTTACAGGTTCCATCACGGAAGATGTTCGAGTGAGCTTTCTTAGATAATAACACCGAGGTCGTCCGAAAGAGGAACACTAGAGAGGCTCTGCGAGCTCGTCTTTACCAGATATAGGTCCCTACTCCCCGAACCAGTGTCCTTCAGCATTCTTTATTTTTGGAGAACTTCGACGCTATGGAATGAGCTGCCAGGAAATTTGTTTCCCGACGTCTACACCCTGCAGCGTTTCAAATCTACCGTTCACAGACACATATCCTCTCGCAGCGCGTCTACAATGCCATAGACTCTCAGCCTTTGCGGGAGGCTGACCATAAAAAAAGACAATTAGATTTGTTTTTGACGCATCATAAAACACTTCATAAATTTCAGGGATGAACTTTGAAATTGGGATTTTTGGTACACGGTATAAATATTGCAAAGAAACCAAGAATTTCCAGAAGCAAAATATTTTAATGTTCTATCCAGTTTCAATTTGGGTCTTAAAGTGCCTCTCATGTGGGTACCAGTTTTTTGAACGCATAGATAGTCACACCGTCTAAATATTGAGTTGTCATTCCAAGATGGTTCTTGTAGCTTGGAGGATGTTCTGTTGACAGTTCTCGTAGGAGTTATGCACCCAAAACCCTCAAAGTAGATAGATGACTTATCCATGGTTATGTTTCTCTCTCTCTCTCTGCTTGCTTTCTGCTATTAAGGGCTGTTTTTGTTCTACTTGGTTGTATTTGGTCGTTTTCTATCGTTTACAGTTGTTATCTGCTTGCTTTTTGTTGTTTTTAGCTGTTTTCTGCTCTTTTCTGTTGTATTCGGCTGTGTTTAGTCGTTTTCTATTGTTTCCCGCTGTTATCTGCTTGCTCTCTGTCGTTTTGACTCTATTCGGTTGTATTTGGTCTTTTTCTACAGTTTACAGTTGTTATCTGCTTGCTTTCTGTTGTTTTTAGCCGTTTTCTGTTCTATTCTGTCGTATTCGGCTGTGCTTAGTCGCTGAAACTCTTCTTTATATTTCCAATACAGGTACCATTGTAGTTCTGTATTTGCGTAGTTTTTGTTGTCATTATTTGACTGATTAATTGTACACGTGCTTTTGCACTTCAGTCCACCAAACTACAAAGCTCTCTCATTATCGGCGTGACAAAAAAAACATCTATTTATATACCATAATATATATAATATATTTGATGGATTGCTCCTGTAGCAGAATATGCTAATAACACCGGAATACGAACGGTGTTACTCAATATAATAAATACAAAAAGTATCATTCAGTCATTCCGATACCATTAGTCATGTGGTAATATATATTTACTGTTGAACGACGCTAATGCAAGCGGTTCACACACACGCATTTGAACCGATTCTAATTTCAAGTACAAAAAAATCGACAGCGAACCTTGAACTATAATGTTTCAGGTATAAAACGGATTACATAGTGAAGGTTAAGATCAAGTACACAAAAAATTGCGGGATTGTTATCCGATTTCGTTCGGTGCGCGGTGTGTAAACAGAACGACCGACACTATCATGTTGTAACGGTTTCTTGGTTTATACAGTCCGCGACAAAACTCACCGAGCAATCCAGCATGGTCAAGCACAAGCGAGGAAAAGCAGCATGAAGTAAACATTCTTTGGATGGTGAGATGGTAGAAGATCCGAATATAAGACGACCTTCACCGAACTGGTTAATGGATGAAAACCATTTTATATTTTAATATGTTAAAAAGCATATCGCGAGTGGGTTGGCTGAAAAATTTCAGTCCAGGATATGATTAATTAAATATTGAAAAATTAATTTTTTTTAAACATTTCACTGGTTTGGTTAATAGACAAATCACATACCAATCGAAAGTATGAATCCCATAAAATATGCAAACGTTAGGTTGGCTACGTTTTTCCCGTCCCAACTATAGGGTAGGCAGGTATAAACAGGTACACATCAATAATAGTAATTTGCACCGGTGTGGTTAATGCATGAAACTTATATCAAAATAAAGATAATTTGATTGCAAACACGTCGATATAGGGTTGTCTGCAAAAAATCAGTCTGGAATTGCGGTTGTCGAATTTTAAAGATCAAAATACTGCTGCCAGTGAATACGTGCGCCAGAGAGGTCCGAGCGAACTATCCCCTGTATTAACAAAGGACGCAGCATAGCAGCTGCGTGTAGCTCGGCCATTGAATGAAAGAGAGTGCGTATGTCATGTGTCCGTGAAATTGAAAAGGATTGCGATACACTCGTAAAAGCTGTGCAATATTTTGGAGCACTAACAATTTATTAATATTTTTGAAGGTGAAATTATTAAATTATTATGCACTTACCGTATTCTCACCAAGAAAGTTATTGAACTCTTCATTATATTTTTTACCCAAAGCAGTCACTTTTTTGTAGCACGTGGTACGATAACCTACAAAATCGAGTGATGCATTGGTTAACTCAACGCCACTGTATTTATAATTTCTCTTTTTACGAAAATTTAATTTCAACGAACAGTTTTTATACGATTCGTCGTTAAAATCAAGAACATCATCGTCCGAATTGCATAGAAAACACTTTTTAGCCATTTTTTATCACAATTTAATGTTTATAAATAACAACAATCAGTATAGTAGTAGTAGCACGCTTTTTGAATTCAGAAGAAATGAGGCAAACTGTTCCAATACAATGATGCACAGCATTTACGAGTATATCGCTATCCTTTTCAATTTCACGGGCACACGACATGCGCACTCTCTTTCATGCAATGGCCGAGCTACACGCAGCTGCTATGCTGCGTCCTTTGTTAATATACGGGGTACTTCGCTCGGACCTCTCTGGCGCACGTATTCACTGGCAGCATTATTATGATTTTTAAAATTCGACAACCGCAATTCCAGACTGATTTTTTGCAGACAACCCTATATCGACGTGTTTGTAATAAAATTATCTTTATTTTGATATAAGTTTCATGCATTAACCACACCGGTGCAAATTACTATTATTGATGTTTATACCTGCCTACCCTATAGTTGGCACGGGAAGAACGTAGCCAACCTAACGTTTCCATATTCTATGGGCTTCATACTTTCGATTGGTATGTGATTTGTCTATTAACCAAACCAGTGAAATGTTTAAAAACAAATAATTTATCAATATTTAATTAATCATATCCTGGACTGAAATTTTTCAGCCAACCTACTCGCGATATGTTTTTTAACATATTAAATTTAATATAAAATGGTTTTCATCCATGAACCAGTTCGGTGAAGGTCGTCATTATATTCGGATCTTAGACTAAGATTGATCGAGTACAATCAAGTACGATCAACCAAATAACCACAAATACTAATAATAATCATAAATAAATAAACCAAGAAAGTACATACAATGCATCTCAAAAGAATAGGACACATCTGGCTAAGTTTAGCATAGCTACTCTTACACTTAACCAGATTCGTCAACAAAGCAAACAAAACCCAAGCGATGGTACATACTACATGGTGTTATAGTATAGTATAGTAGTATAGCGTTTATTGTAAATATAAAATAAATAAAATACAATAAAACAACAAGTGCCCCAAAAAAGTTGAAAACTTGTGCTTGGGTACAAGGTAATTATTATAAAATAGAAACCACAAATAAGGGCTAATTCAGGAATATCTGTATTCTATAGATATTAGTAATAATAGGTATTACATAAATATGTCTACAAGTTGATGAATTTTAATGCGATTATTGTTTACTATCCATTGTTTTAAACCATACTTAAATGAATTTAAAGGCACCAGACATTTTATGCTTTCTGGTATCTCATTAGTCTTGGAGCAAGAAATGTATGACATCGAAATAAAGTATTTTTTCTTGCTTTTGGTACAATATTACATGCATATCTTATGTCATATTTATGTTCGTGTTTTGTCAAGCTTGATTTATTTTTATATTGGTAAATACCTAATGACATGAAAAATGTTTGACGGATGTCTAGAATTTTTGTTTTAGAGAATAACAAGTCACTAGGATATGTACATTTCACTTTATATAAAATGTTTATTAAACGTTTTTGTATAATTTCCATTGCTTTTATATTATTTTTACATGCTGCGCCCCACACCACAATACAATATCGTATATGACTATGAACAAGTGCTTCGTATACAATGATCATCTGTTCATAGGTAAGTATAGTGGAAAGGAGTTTAAATTTGCTTATAACGTAACGTATCCTTTTGACAACATATTCTGTATGCTCCTTCCATTTGATATGGCAATCTAGATATATTCCTAAGTACTTGATACTGGCGACCATTGATATAGGAGCTACCTGTCTACAACTGATTTGTAAGTTGGTGTATTTTGGTAAGCCGTTTGCGTACGACGCGAATGGAACAAAGTGAGTCTTGTTGAAATTGACTGTTAATAGTCGACTACTGAACCAGTTGAACATTTTTTTAAAACCATTTTCAGCCTTTGATTTCAATATTTCCCAACTTTCAGCAGATAATATAACAGCTGTATCGTATACTAAAGAAAAGAAGAGACTAAACACCATAACAGAGTACTATCATACCGTGCTTACACTTAAAAACAGAAGAAACTAAGAGAGCTGTTTCATGCTTATTAGCGATCATCAGTGCGCCATAGGTCGACTGTAAAGCTTTACATGTCTGATAGACATGAAGATTCTGATGCTCAGTCGACCTATGGCGCACTGATGATCGCTAATAAGCGTGAAACAGTTGTCTGCGTACTGGTGGATTGACGGAGATATAGAGCAACCCTCGTATATCGACTCTCATATGCAGTTGGCATAGAAGCGCGGCTATCTGGTTACTCTCAGAAGAAACTCAAATAAATTTAAGTCAACAACTCAATGTTTCCCAACGTTTTGGCAACAAAACTTACTAGAAATCTACTATAACCAGAAACAACAGCGATAACATTACTAAAGTCAAAGAGAAGCTGGAGTACGACAGAGATATAATATTTTTCACAGCCTACTAGGCTGTGCAATGTACTAGCACGGTAATCACTAACTAGCAATCAGTAAAGCTGTAATCAGTAAAGTGATGGAGAGATGCGTCAACCAAGAGCTCATTAAATACCTAGAGCTCCATCACTTAATCAACGACAGACAATATGGATTCCAACACCAAAGATCAACTGGAGATCTCCTCGCTTACATCACACATGTGTGGAGCAAACTCATCAAGTCATTTGGCGAGGCTCACGCCGTTGCTCTCGATATTTCAAAGGCATTCGATCAACTGTGGCATGCGGCTCTCCTAAACAAGCTCCCGTCTTATGGGCTCCCTGTTAAGCTCTGCGGTTGGCTCGCAGACTTCCTCTCAGGTCGGAAAATCTCTGTCGTGGTAGACGGCTTTTCCTCTTCTTTCCATAGCATCAATGCCGGGGTTCCGCAGGGATCGGTATTGGCTCCGACACTGTTTCTGCTTCATATTAATGATCTACTCTCTAGCACTACAAACCCAGTCCACAGTTTTGCGGATGACAGTACGCTGCATGCAGGCATCACGAGCAATAGACCGATCTCTGTGGTAGAGCTGAAACGCAGCTTCACTTTCAAAGGATCTCGATACCATTACCGCTTGGGGCCTAGAGTATGGTTAAATTTAATGCCTCCAAGACCCAGTATTGTACGCTATCAAACAAGAAGTGCCCAAGCCAACACCAGGTTCTAATGAACAACCAGGCTCTGCCAAGGCGTCACTCATTCAAGTTGTTAGGAGTCAACATTACAGAAAATCTGATCTGTCACGAACACCTCGCGTCAATTGCAACAGCTGCTGGTAAAAAGCTTGGGCACCTATTTAGAGCCAGAAAGTATTTCTCACCATGTAACCTCCTCACGCTATATAAAGCCCAGATAAGACCTTGCCTGGAGTATTGCTCTCATGTCTGTGGAGCTGCTGCCCCTACTACCCTGTCTATACTAGATGCCGTCCAAAGAAGGGCAATTCGACTAATTGGCGATCCGGCCTTAACGCGCCACCTTCAGTCACATTCTCACCGGTGTGTTGTTGGTGACCTCTCACTCTTCTACCGATATTCCAATGGAATCTGCTCCTCTGAGCTATCCTCTATCGTTCCGCCGCTCACTGCTCCTATCAGATGTACCCGTGCGACCGCTGCATCTCATCCTAAGACGGTCGTTCTTCATACATCAAGAACTGCGCGGTGCAACCGCACATTTATTCCCAGGGTGTCCAAGGCTTGGAATGAACTGCCAGAAGATGTATTTATTGGGCCTGTGGGTATTGATCCATTCAAATCTCGCGTTAACAAACTTCTCCTAACATAACCCTTTCACAGCAGCCACGGTACTCCGGTATTTAGGCTCTGCCTGCGCGGTCTGCTCAGTTATAAAAAAAATAGCATTGGAAGCTAGCAGTACTGACAATCAAACAAGTATTTTGTTGGTGTTTTGAGCAACTTTTTATTTTCTGGTCGCTGGTTGGAAGAATTCAAAGTCTCGGTATTTTGTCAGCATTCCTGGCAAATCTTTTAGTCTGTTTTCTATGTATGGACAACAATCTATTGGCAGTTCTTCGCAGTTTATTTCTGTTTTCAAAAACCTGTAGTTTCATTGTAGGTGTTGCTGTTTTGTTGGCGATTTTTGTTTTGTTACACTGCAATTAAAGAAACGACAACAAATGGTTGACAGTCCGCAAGCTCTTTCTCCCCAGTCGACATTGTTCATGTTTTAAGCAGCCCATGTTTTGTCGGTGACTGTACTTGGAAAATGTGTGAAAACAGACAGGCGTCGCTGCCATATTAAAATACATAAGACATAAAGCTCGGTCACGCTGGCGGCTATTTGAACAACTTTCCGACATTTCCTGAACAAGCCTTACGGAATTGGTATTAGAATCGTGCCGTGCCGCTGTTAATACCTCTCCAAAAGGAAACATTCGATTGATGTCAGCTTTAAAAAGTAATGGGCATGTTCAATTTTCAGTTTTGTTGATATTTGGATAGAAACGTTTTAGATCTCTGCCCCGATAACACTATTTGTCATTGAAACTGTTATGAGTTTGCTGGAAAAAACACGGCAGTCTGATCGTAATTGGTAAAAGAATTTGTTATGCGGTGGTACAATATAAACAGTTGCAAAATACGGTGTAGTAGATCTTTATCATTGGTTTTGATTTGATCTATTCTATTAGGTATCAGCGAAATGTGGCAGCAAAAGTACTCAGTTCCACAAATGATGTATCTGACCCTGTCTATCTTATTTTGACTTCAGATTGATCCATGAGATCGTTTGAGATTCCTTGACTTTTCGTTTGAATGGTTGGCTTGTTAGTTGATCCGTCCCCTATCGTCATTTGACGTATACTACTCGCATGTGAAATCCGAACACTGAGAAAAAATGAAGTCAAGTTGATTGACTCAGTACTTCCCACACATTACCGTGATACTAGTTTATTATTTTCACATAGACAGCCTATTATCAGTACTACAGACTTTTCAGTTTTACAACCCCCCACCCCCCAAACCACCCCAATTCCATCCCCACCCAAAAAAGGTAGAACATGATCGGGAACCCCTAAAACATCTAAAAACGAAGTTTGAGCTGTTTTCGTATTTTTCGTTTTCTGATTATTGCTACGCTGCCACTGACACGATTTCTAACAACCACGGTAGTAATACTGTGTCAAAATTCCATTAAAATCAATTTAACCGTTTCCTCGTTACACAATATAGAATTATATGATTCTATATATTCTATATTATTATATAGAACAATATAGAATATAGAATTTGGGCAGCGATATACTGTAGGGTCGTAGTAGACAATGTTGCTACAGTTTTGAAAATCGGTGCATGGGCGGCGGAGTAACTAGCAAAAACGAAAAATTTCAAATATGCCTCAAACTTTGTTTTTAGGCGTTTCAGGTGTTCCTGATCATTTTCTACTTATTTTGGGTGGGGGTGAAATTGGGGTGGTTTGGGGGGGTGGGGGGTTGTAAAGTTGAAAAATTTGTTGTAATCATAATAGGCAGTCCACTGACATGAGAGAGAAAGCCCTAGCGGTATAATACACTTTTTTAGGTGCATCCGAACATTGCCTTGTGAATTACAGGAACCAAGGAACTTAGAGAATTTTCCGATGTATAAATACGAGTATTGCTTTAGATCGTTCTGTATTTTATAATGTGCAAATTACTGTATTGACGTTAATGAAATTGCGGCACAGTATTACTACTTTGGCAAGGATGGAAAACACGTCTGATTTTTAGAGATCGTCTCAGTGCCGGCGCAAAAATATTCAAAAAACTAAAAATATGAAAACAGCTCAAACTTCGTTTTTAGGCGTTTTAGGGGTTCCTGATAATTTTCTACTTTTTTTGGGGTGGGAGTGAAATTGGGATGATTAAGGGGTGGGGGGGTTGTAAAACTGATTTTTTTTTATATCCATAATAGGCTGCCCGTTGACCTGTGAAAGAAAGACCTAGCGCACAATTCACGTTTTAGGTCCATCCGAGCATTGCCTTGCCGATTATAGAAACCAAGAGACTTGAACTTTCTGATGCATACAAAATACATACGGGTATTACTTTGGATCGTTCTGTATTGTGTACGTGGAAACTTTTGAATTGACTTTAATGGCATTTTGACACAGATTTATTACCGCGACAAGAACGGAAAGCAAGTATGGTTTTTAGAAATCGTTTCAGTGGCGGCGCGGTAATAATAAAAAAACCAAAAATATAAAAAACACCTCAAACTTTGTTTTAGACGTTTTAGGGGTTCCTGATCACTTAAAATTTTTTTTGGTTGGGGGTAAAATTGGGGTTGTTCGGGGGTGCGGGTTTGTGAAACAAAAAAATTGTTGTATTCATGATAGATTGTCCATTGACCTGTGAAACAAGCACCCAGTGGAATAGAACACTTTTTTTGCGGTCGGGCGAGCGATGATTTGGTTGCAGGGGCATCTAGACTATAGTTTCATGCTATGGAAAAATAATAAAATTGATATCGGAATGTGTGGGAAGTACTGAGTCAATCAACTTGCCTTCATTTTTTCAATTGGCGATAAATCGAGTCATCTTGGAGGCCAGGGGAGTACCCTGACCTCAGCTTCTTGCTGGAAGAATCCCTATTCGAGGCCTCGGACATATGGAAAGGCAATTGGTTCTAATACCTCATTGACATAACGCTGCGCAGTCATTGTGTAACAAGTCACAAGTAAAGCTGACTTTTTGTTGAACGCAATGGTACCCGAAACTATCAAACCAATAGGATGATGTACAAGGCGCTTAACAGCAAACTGGAGACCATGTCGACCGAGTCGTAGACTCGTCGGAGAAGGCCGTCTGATGTCACTTAGCATGTCATTGTCGGTGTTCTTGGCACCAATCTAACCGTTGGCGACGATGATCTGAGGAAACAACTTCCTGGAACGATGCACAATGGACTAGTTGTGGCCTAAGTGCAGTGGGACTCATCACCCTCCTCACTCTACAGATACAGATAAAGGTCGTGATATCGACAGAAGATATCTTTTTTTAATTCTGAATTTCCTTCCTTCGAAAATTGAATTGAGAAGACTTCGGCCGAAGTGGGTAGGTACTTTTGGATTAACAAGACCAAGGTTATGATCGTAGATAGAGAGCATGATAATCATCGAGAAATAAAGTCAATAGGCCGTTGTGAAGTAGTTCAAAGTTTTGTGTACCTCGCTTCTTTGATCGACAATTCGGGTAGCTGTGAAAATGAGACTCGACGGCGCATTCAACAGGCACGTATGGCCATGATGAAGCTTACTAAAACATGGCGTGAGCATAACATCACTAATGCTATCAAAATGTCGCTGGTTCAGTCTCTTGTGCTCTCCATATTTTTGTATGCCTAGGAAACTTGGACTGTTAAAAAGGCAGATCGAGCTCGCATAGATGCTTTTGATATGTGGACGTGGAGGAAAATGCTAAGAGTACCGTATACCGCCCATCGAACTAATGGTTCCATACTGGGTGAGCTCGGTAATCCAAATAGACTATCCTCCATTGTGTCGACGAGAAGGCTTACATTCTTCGGACATATTCACAGAAGCGATAATATGGAGAAAATTGTAGTTCAGGCTCACGCCCCGAATGGGCGGCGCCGTAGCCGTTCCCCTACACGCTGGGTGGATACGACGAAACAGTTGCTGGATATGAGTATCAAGAGCGCCACTGAACTGCCAGTAAATCGCGAACGATGGGGAGCTGCAGTTCTCAAAACTATTGATAATATTCGTGTCGGCAATACTGTAGCTCCGACTTAATGCATTTTACGAGTTCACAACATATCTAGATAGATAAATAGTATATTTCATCCAATATATAAGACACGTCAAAATACAGGTAAATAATGTAACAAATAAATAAAATAAATGAACGAGCACAACATTAAAAAATAGATAATATTACAGTATTACATTCAAATTCAAATTTGTGAATCAAAAAATTCTTGTAAGGAATAAAAGGGATTTTCAGCCAGCAAGTATTTCAAGTCTGTTCTAAATTGCTTCTGGTTTTTGGTTTTAAGATGCGCGTTCTTTAAGTGGTTATAAACTTTAATTCCCATTATGGTAGGACCATCGCTCTTTAATTTTAAGTTATGTTTGGGAAGAATTAATTGTTTTTGTCTGGTACTATACTTATGCTCACTGGGATTAATGTAAAGGTGCTTGTTTTGGTGTACAAGACATGCCACTTCTAAAATATATAGGTTACTGACGGTTAAAATGTTTAGGTTTTTAAACAGCGGTTTACACTCTGCTATATATTTCGCCCCTAACATGTTACGAATTATCATTTTTTGTTTCAAAAGAACTTTCTCACACTGAGCAGAAGCTCCCCAAAATTGGATTCCATACCGTAATCTTGATTCAATATCTCCATAGTGGTATTGTTTTAAGGAATGTATATTTAAATATAATTTCAACGTTCTGATCAGATATCCCTTTTTATTGAGTGTACTGTTTAGGCCAATACAATGCACTTCCGAAGAAAGATTTTCGTTTAGGGTTAAGCCGAGTATTTTAATGTTGGACGATCGCTCAAAATGCACTTCATTAATGTCAGGATCAGGGATATCATCGATGTTTTTTTGATATGGATGGAAAACTGTGAATTTAGTTTTAGAAGAATTGAGAAACAATCTATTTTAAGACAATTTATGTTAAGACATTGTGACTATGATGATGATAATGGAGTCTCTCAAGCGCTTTTTTTGCAAATCATCCATAACAAATTGCTGATTGTTCTCGGTGTCCGGTGTACAATATCAGGTGTCGCAACATGGTTCGACCGTCCAGTTTTGACATTTACGGGGTCAGCTGCCATCGCATGATTGTGTTGTTTTATACACTTTCATTTTCAATCATCGCTCGGCGTGTTTAGCGTAAATGTAACATTAGTCGAAACCTTTAAAGATCGCTGTTAGAAATGTTATTTCTTCCATTTCAGTCGTCTCTTTCTCTGCAAACTGCTTGGCTCGTGCAAGGCTACTAGTGCAGTCAAAGCGGTAGCTTGCGCGACCGTATTTCTTTTATCTCTTGTTTTCTTCTCGTAATTCTACAAAATATCTATAGAGGAACATGCGATTAAGGAAAGACGCCATAGGATCAAGTTTGAAGAAACTCTTGCGCAACGTCTTCATACTACGCCAGACTCTACAGAGAAGCCATCGAAATTCAGAAACATCATACAAACTTCAATGGGAAAGAAGAAATACAGAAAGTCAACTGGATATGGGTACCCATCCTAAAGGCCTGAAGACACTGCCATATCGCAAAGGGGCGGGGCTACCAACGCTTCACGGTTGCGCCACGTCATCGTTGACAGGTAAAAATATAGGTGCAGGTCCACCAGCTGTTAGTATTTTGGAAGTTGCCGAAGTGAAATAGCTTCTGAAGATGCCATCTACTCGTGGTAGCGAAACGTCAAGCCTTAACACTAAACGACGCCGGTCTAAAAACCCAAGAACCCCAAATTCTTTGGACGATAGCCACGAAATCTTTACACAGTACAATTACTAATTAGTTAATACTAGCAGTTACATATATCGCTTTCTTGTAACCGCATAATCTCAATAACAGCTACCACGAAATTAAATGGCTCTCTTTGTAGAATATGTGTCTAAGGCCTTCCATGATGTACTAGACCTATACGATGAAGGTAAGCCCCATGATTATATGAAAGAGCAGAACTGAGCAAGGGCCACAGACAACAAACGCAAGACACCTAATTTTTTATTTCTTGGTATAAATAACTAAGTTACGAGATCTAGATAGTAGGTATAGGTATATTTTATTAAAGCGAAAAATATGAAAACCGTGAATTTTTGTGATGTACCAAGTGAATCAATTTGGTTATTTTTTTTAATACTTTAACCTATGCTGACAGGAAAAGCAATAGCTTGAAAATGGTAAGAGGCTCTGTAAATCTATTTTTAGTTTGCTGTTTACAACAAGTTAAATTGTCTGAGAGCCCCCTAGAATAATTTTTGTATACCATTTGCATTGTAGGGCTGTAGAATTCAACGACTAAAAAATCTGATCCTAATGGGCCTATACCACATTTTTGGTTTATTGGCTTAAACGAGCCCTGACACCACGTAGATGCCATAAATCATTTTACAAAATTTTTCTATTGTATTTATAACCGAAAAAAATTGCTCTAAATATTGAATTTTTTGAATCGATACACTTCCCGCCCAGGTCGTGACGTCACCTGAAGGGAACCGATAAGAGCTTACTGGTACAAAACAATAGCATCCGCTCCTAGTCATCGGACCACGAAAGGACGCTTCTCATGGGTTGCCTACAGGTGACGTCATCATCGTCATCATTTCAAATTACAGTACAATTTTCTTTTTAGTGTTATTCTCATTTGGATCAAGTTTTCTGCTGACCTTTTACAGTAAACGGTCCTATGTGTCATCAAAAATAATACCGCAGTAAATAAATTGATCAATTTGAGATCACGGTATAGGCCCATTCTCATTCATGTTGTGAACTCGATATGCTTTAGAGTTCTATTGAAGAAGGAAAATAACTGGGAACTTGTGAAAATTACAAAAACTCAGGCAACAACACTTACAAAGAAGTGATTGGCTTACCAATTGTGGAAATCGAGGGTCAGCCCATAGTCGAGTCATCTTCCGTTAAACTTTTGGGGATAAACATGAACAATATCATGTCCTGGCACGACCACGTCGTCAGTATTGCTAAAACGGCATCCCAGAAGGTTGGAGTTTTGTTCCGCTGTAGGAAGCTGTGTCCACCAGAGCAACTACTGCTGCTCTACAAGGCACAGATCCGACCATCGCTGGAGATTGCTCCCATGTGGGGATGCGCTCCAAAGTACTTTCTAAAGCTTCTGGACGCTATCCAGAAGAGAGCAATTAGATTAATCGGTACGCCTAACCTCACAAAGAACCTCCACAGCCTGGAACATCGGAGAAGGGTGGCTGATCTATCCCCGTTCTACAGATTCCATCACAGAGGATGTTCGAGTGAGCTCTCTCAGATAATAACACCAAAGGTTGTCCGAATGAGGAATACTAGAGAGGCTTTGCAAGCTCATCTTTACCAGGTCGAGGTCCCTACTTTCCGAACCAGTCTACTCCAGCATTCCTTCTTTTGGAGAACTTCGACACTGTGGAATGAGCTACCGGGGAATTTGTTTCCGAACGGCTACAACCTGCAGCGTTTCAAATGTAACGTGCAACGACACTTATCCTCTCACAGCGCTTCTACAGCGCCATAGGCTTTCAGCCTTTGGTTGACCATAAAAAAAATCTTCCAGACAAAGATCATGGCCATATAAAAATGTATGTCTAATTTGACTGTGCTATGAGGCCGTTAGCACCATAGGTTAGTCATCGATTTTTTAATTGATTTTTGATACATTTCGCCGTTGTGTAATACCGTATTCACGTTTTCGAACTTGTGATTTCTGCGCAGTAATAGAAATATAATCTAATTGAATTGAAACTATTGTGTAAGGGTGGTGGTATTTCGAAACCGATTCAATAGAATATCTAATTTGAAATAATATTATTCCTAATGTCTAAGCAATCTACTGGTTTCATCACACCGAATCATAAATTGGTCATTGCGCTTGGGGAAACTGTATTCATGGGTAATTCGCTACATACAATGTCTAGTAGCCAGCCATGAATAAATTTCTGAATATGTACTCACTAAGCATCATACCATAAGGTTCATGGAACGCATTATAGATTATATTGGAAATCCTTAACAACACAGCAGCATTGAGCTTAGACAGATGATAGGTGAAGTATTGATTTTGTCTATATAAGGTGAATTTAATATTCCTTATTAACCTCTGTGGCATCCGCGTGGAGATTAACTGCTTCCGCAGTTATTGACCATGTGCTAGGAGCCATTCTGCGAATAAACAAAGAGCAATAACTTTGTTTATACCAGGTGGATTATGATTTTTCTTTTTTACTAGTCAACTAAACCAAGCCACTACTTTTTTATGTAAATTTTAATGTATGATATGCGCTTCCAAAGTAGTCCTACAAAATTCACTTTGGCAACTTCTACAATTGCTGAAGGGTGTGCTTTTTTAAGTTCTTGTTACTAGTAAAAATTTTATACTACACTGAAAAACGTGGGTATTTTTACAAAACAATTACGAGCACTATTGGAGCGATTTTACTACGAAATGTTGTAAAACCACAGTAAAGTTTAACAAAAATACAATAGTTTTGTAGATTTACTAAATTTTGTAAAAATGGTTCAGCATTTTACAGAAAAAGTACAAATAATTCATTTTTTCACAAAATATTTGTAAAATTACAAAACTGTGTTGCATTTTTGTAAGACAAAATTACAAATAATTGCCATTATACAAAAGTTTGTTTTTTACAGTCTTCTTTTGTAAATTTATAATTATTTTAGAAAAATACTTCAATAATGTTAGTAAAATAATTGATTTCTTCGGTTGGCATCAATGGTAGTTTGACGCTTTATATGGCCACTTGCCCTCGGTACAGATTACGCGTTGACGATGAAAGGTAGCACTGGCGGGCGAGAAGAATCGGCTTGTGTGAATAGAGAAACAGCGGACGGGTCGTTATTTTATGGATTTTGTTTTGGAAGTGCCGGTATATAACGTTTAGTGGTGCTATTTGTGTTTGAAGTTTGAAGATTCATTTGATAAAATGAATACAAAGTGCATTTAAACAGGGTAAGCCGCCATCTTGGAAATATGGCCATCCTGTATACCTAATTCATTTAGGGATGCATTCATTTTTATTTTTCTTCGATATGATATGGTTAATTAATGAAAAAGTTTTCGAGTCATAATACTTTACTTTAAAAACAATATTTTCTTTAATTTCAGATTGAGAAGGAAGAAAGAAAATTTCCATTTACAATGAAAAAATCCCGCTCATCAATGCAAGTTCCTTTGAAGAAGCAATAAAATTACTATTTGTCATATATTTTAATTCTAACCGAATGAATCCAAAAAATGTTTCGGTAACTTTGGAAAGGACTCAAACATATGTTATTAAAATGCACCTTGACTTTGAGAGAAAGTCAAGTCTCACTCCCAGTAGGAAAACAGTAATTTCTTTCATGAATAAACTGGCACGTTAACTAACTGTTTGCCTGACCAACAAGCTGATAGCTGATTTACTATTTTGTGTTTGTATAGAATTTTAATGTTGTGTTACCATATTTTCATACATAAATTAAAAATATGTTTATAATCCCAGCCTTTTCTTAAAACCTATTATAATAGGTTTTTTGTAAGACTACAAAGTAATTTTATAAAATGAGGTAAAATTATAAAATGAATTATTAAAAACTTTTTAATAAAACGTATAATGATTTTACAATATAATCTAGTGATACTACAAGTAAATTATGTGAAATTACATATCTTACAAAATATATATGTAAAAAACCAATATGATATTCTAAAAATTGTGTAAAATCGCATAATAATTTTACAAATTATCATGTTATATCACAGACAAATGTTGTGATATTACAAAAATGCGTTTCTGCGAATTTACAATATTAGAAAATTGCTAAATGAAATTACAAATCTGATTTGTAATGTTACTAACGAAATCAGTGGCACTAAATAACCTACGATTTTGTTAGTAATTTTACAAAACAGTTTTTAGAGTCTACCTTGTCAAAACGAATAAACCACTGAGTAAATATATGTCGCACATTCTTGAAACCAGCTACATTTTGTCGGGTCTACTTCATAAAATATTTAAATCTATATTTCATGAGTCATTTATTTAAACTACAGGTATGTAACTTTACATTGAACTTTCACATAAAAATGTATGCAAAGTCCTACTTAGCATCTCAAAGGATAACCTGTTAAGTAGCTGAATTAGAATATTCAAATCACTTCAAATCGCCATAGTAAAAACGTGAATCGCCATAATAAATAATGTATAAGATTTGAAGCGGTCTCGATGTGTAATTATGATTTTTTTGCGATCACTGATTGCGATTGTCAATACATATAAAGAGTTTCCTATTAAAACTGTATATTATTATTTGTAATTAATCAAGCATGAATATGTTGATGGTATGATCTGCGAAATTGCTAGTCTCTCACAAGGTACGTGTTTGAGTAGTCGAGATTTATATACATTCTCACGGTCTCACGTGTACCAGACAGACACTGAACGTGACATTTTAGTCATCAAGAAGATCACTTTTTTTAGATTCGTCAGGTGCATTTACATTATGCTATATTTAGCGTCTGAGTAAGAGTATTAAGTTGTCAAGAAAACTCAAAGCACGATCTCTAACTCAGTGTCAGCTAGAATATCAGGTGCACAATACAACATTGGCCTTAGCCAATGCAGCATATGTGCTGATCCTTAGTGAAGTACGAAAGATGTCGGATTTACTGGAACTACTCGTTCCCCACGCTTGAACTTGTACAGGCAAAAAGCCCGACATAGTCCTTCTCGACCACCAACAGAAGAAGGCCATAGGACACTAGCGCGCCGCGGTCAGATTGGTCCTAATCCCACCGGTCAGATGCCCCAAAAGATTTTGGATAATAGGCAGGATAAACTTATCTCTTATAATTTTAACCGATTTTAATTCATTCGTCATTTTTTTGCGATCTTGTCAATAGTTACTGAAGAATTTGAAGAAAATGAGAAAGAAAAACAAAATACATATTAGGAATCAGCATGAAAAAACTAGTCAGGTAAAAATTCGGTAAGTGTCGGTGCACGTTAGATTTGAAACGCTGCAAGTTGTAGCCATCGGGAAACAAATTCCTCGGCAGATCACTCCACAGCGTCGAAGTTCTCCGGAAGAAGGAATGCTGGAGTAGACTGGTTCGGGGAGTAGGGACCTCGACCTGGTAAGGATGAGCTCGCAGACCTTTTCTAGTGGAGCTTGGGCGGCCTTCAGTGTTACTACCAGGGAGAGTTCACACCAACTATAGACCTGTGGCACTTCTCAGCATCATGTCTAAGGTTATGGAGACTGTCATTAACACACAGCTCCTGAAATACCTGGACAATAATGACATCATAAATGATCGCCAGTATGGCTTCCGCAAGCACAGGTCTACAGGTGACCTCCTTGCCTACGTCACTCACTTGTGGAACAGAGCAATAGACAAACATGGCGAGTCCCGTGTTGTTGCACTTGACATATCGAAAGCCTTCGACAGAGTGTGGCATGACGGACTTCTGGCCAAGCTTGCTGCTTATGGACTACCACCTGGCCTGCGCCAGTGGCTAAATAGCTTTTTGAACGATCGATCCCTGTTTGTTGTAGTCGAGGGCTGTTCATCAGACGTACTTTCAATAAACGCCGGTGTTCCTCAGGGATCTGTCCTATCCCCTACACTGTTTCTGCTGTACATCAATGAGCTGCTGGAAATAACATCCAATCCAATCTACAGCTTCGCAGATGACAGTACATTAGTGTCGTGCATGGAACCAGGCAAGCCACTATCATCCCAGGAGACGGTACGTCAGCGACAGCAGCATGCCTCACAGATCAACGCAGATATCAAAACAATTGTCGAGTGGGGATTAGCAAATAAAGTACAGTTCAACGTACAAAAAGCTCAGGCAACAACACTGACAAAGAAGTCTCACGATGGCTTACCAACCGTGGAAATGGAGGGTCACCCCATAGTCGAATCACCTTCCGTCAAGCTCTTGGGAATCAACATCAACAATAACATGTCCTGGCACGACCACGTCGTCAGTATTGCTAAAACGGCATCCCAGAAGCTTGGAGTTTTGTTCCGATGTAGGAAGTTGTATACACCAGAGCAAATGCTGCTGCTCTACAAGGCACAGATCCGACCATCGCTGGAGTATTGCTCCCATGTATGGGGATGTGCTCCGAAGCACTCTCTAAAGCTTCTGGACACTATCCAGAAAAGAGCAATTAGATTAATCGATACGCCTAACCTCACAAAGGACCTCCACAGCCTGGAACATCGAAGGAGGGTGGCTGACCTATGTCTGTTTTACAGATTCTATCACGGAAGATGTTCGAGTGAGCTCTCCCAGATAATAACATCAAAGGCCGTCCGGACCAGGAGTACTAGAGAAGCTCTGCGAGCTCATCCTTACCAGGTCGAGGTCCGTACTCCCCGAACCAGTCTCCTCCAGCATTCCTTCTTTTGGAGAACTTCGACGCTGTGGAATCAGCTGCCGGGGAATTTGTTTCCCGACGGCTACAACCTGCAGCGTTTCAAATCTAACGTGAACAAACATTTGTCCTTTCGCAGCGCTTCTACAGCGCCATAGGCTTTCAGCCTTTGCGGGAGGCCGACCATAAAAAAAAAAAGAATACCTTCCATAGTAGAATCTGTAAAGCAGGGATAGGTCAGCTACCCTTCATCGGTTATCCAGGCTGTGGAGGTCCTTTGTGAGGTTAGGCGTATCGATTAGCCTTATTGCTCTCTTCTGGATAGTGTCCAGAAGCTTTAGAGAGTGCTTCGGAGCGCAGCCCCACACATGGGAGCAATACTCCAACGGTGTTTGGATCTGCGCCTTGTAGAGCAGCAGTAGTTGCTCTGGCGTCTGGTGTATACAGCTTCCTACAGCGGAACGAAACTCTACGTAAGAAAACAGCTGAAGCACTGCTCTCCTTGAGTAGGAATGAGCTCCGAATAATGACGGGTCTCCTCACGGGACAATGTGGCCTGAACGAACACCTGAATAAAATGGGATTCTACAATGGGGACCTCAACCGCAGACTGTGTGGTAGAGGGACTGGGTCAGCCCTACATATGCTCTGTAAGTGCGAAGCGCTAGTTCACAAAAGACAACAGCTCTTTGGGAAGACCAAGCTAGAACCAATGGAGTACAGCTCAGTACTAGGACCAGTAGGAAAACTGCATAAACTTGCAGGAATCTAGATTGCTGGAGTGGATACTGTAAATGAGAGGAGTTATAATACAACAGGCCTTAAAGACGGGTTCTCACGAATCAGTTTGAATACTGAACAGATAATGAACGTGAGATCACCTTTTCAGTAAAACTGATCAGTGGGTTTGTGCTTTCAGTCAAACTGAAAGCCAGTCCTACTTTTCATTCATTTTGGATGAATCAGTATTGACTAATGAACACAAACGTTACTTTTATCAATGCTAAATAGGTTAAAATAATTCATTAAAACTGAACAGTGAGAACAAACATCGCTTTCAGTATCACTGAATCAGTCAAACTGATTCAGCGAAACTGAATCGTGAGAACCCGCCTTAAGGCTTCAGAATTGACCGGGACACAATAGTTGGACGGCACATGGAAAAAAAACAAAACTCTAAGCTTCTGGGATGCCGTTTTAGCAATACTGTCACGACATGTTCTTGTTGATGTTGATTCCCAAAAGCTTGACGGAAGGTGACTCGGCTGTTGGGTGACCCTCCATTTCCACCGTTGGTAGGCCAACGTGAGACTTCTTGGTCAGTATTGTTGCCTAAGTTTTCTGTACGATAATCTGTATTTTATTTACTAATCCCCACTCGACAATAAATTGTTGATCTGTGAAGCATGCTGCTGTCGTCGACGTACCGTCTCCTCACACATAAAAAGAAATTCTCAAGTCAAGAACTGTGATATTCTTGTAAATAAATTCTCACAACAAGAATATCGGTTCTCACTCTAAGAAAGAATATTTGATGAGAAAATTATACAAAATTTGTATCAAGAACAATATATTTTTGATTTATATACTTATTTTAAAGAAATATGCTCCGAAAGAAAATATAATTTTCTTTGCAACCAAGGCTATAATAATTTAATAACAAATATTTCATAATTTTATATCAAGATTATCATTTTTTCCAGCGGTGTCCAGTTTACTTCTATCAAAAATATAGACAGCTTGCAAATGCGAACCTTCACTTACAATATGATAATCTTGGTTTGAAAATGAACGCTGTTTTACAAGCACACTCTATATTTTGTATCAAGTAAATCATTTATTTGACGTCCACCAACGTCGGAGTGCGCAGGCGCGCAGCGTGTCACGAGTCAACTCTAACCTGTCCACAGGCTTGTTGAGTAGGCACTTTATTTGAAGACCACATGGAATTGGGAATGAATCAGATACCACCATTGCCAGCAAGATAGTTTAGACTGATCTCGGCAATATTGGGTTAGCTAAATTGTAGTTTACGCTTACACCTCGTACAAAGCCTAGCCCTCGAGGTGGCAATATTTGTATTTCATTATTTATACAAATAAATGAAATAAAAAAATGAAATGAAATGGTGCGAACATCAAAAGCCTCGCAATCAGTTCCCATTAGCGACTTTTGTGGGGCATTCCCCGTAGCAGGGTCTGTTCTAGGAAGATCCGACAACATGCCAATGTTGGTACAGAGAGTCTGTATGCTAATTGTACACGCGCCGAAACGTGTATCTGCTTGTCGCTCTGTCAATGGTTGCATTAAAATCGTGTACTATTGTTTCGAAATAAATTATATTCCGAAACGGCTCAGCGGGAACGGTGTGGGTGTTTATAGACTCATTCTACAAGCGACAGCAACCGCAGGCGTCATTGGTAGGTCGCCAGCTTTTGTCATGGGATCACCAGCAAAACTGAATTCAACTTATTTTCCAAAAATAGGTTTGCTAAACAACCAAGAGGTTGCTTTGGTATTACCTAAGTGCTGGCACTCATCTCCTGATATGTTTGAAAGTTTGGCAACGTCGATTATTGTTGTGTGGTTTAGTATCCTTCCATGGAACACATATGTGTGTTTTGTAAGGTTATAGGTCCTAAGTGACATTTACATTTGTCAAAAATATATGCCACTCATTTCTCATCTGCTGTTGTTTTTCTAATATCACAACATCAATACGCTCTTCATCTGTACATCAACGAACTGCTGGAAACAACATCCAATCCAATCTACAGCTTCTTTCGCACAAGATAGTACATTAATATCGTGCATGGAACCAGGCAAGCCACTATCATCCCAGGAGACGGTACGTCGGCGACAGCAACATGCTTCACAGGTCAACGTAGATATCAAAACAATTGTTGAGTCATCATCAGAGTCACAATGTCTTAACAGCCATGTTGTGAACTCGTGAAATGCATTTACTCATTTTACGAGTTTCTCTTGGGATATCTTTAAGATCTTTAATGTAGTAGTTTCCCATTTGCTTTCTGCATCCTCATGCCGTTGACCAGACGGTATCTACTGGTTCATCCTCCTCTAGGAGCAATTTCTTACCCCAAGGATAAGAAGGTGTGCTGACTCTTCTCAACTCGTCCACCCAAAGCTGTTGGTTGAGAAGGGGTTACTGTTTATACCGACAGTAGTTTGGTTCCTTTTAGTCGCCTTTTACGACACGCAGGATATACGATGGGAGATATTCTAACCCGCCCCCATATGGGGTAATTGTTGAGTGGGGTTCAGTAAAGTACAGAAAACTCAGGCAACAACACTTACCAAGAAGTCTGACGTTGGCTTACCAACTGTCGAAATGGAGGGTCACCCACTAGTCAAGTCACCTCCGTCAAGCTTTTGTGGATCAAAATCAACAATAACGTGTCCTGGTACAACCAAGTCGTCAGTATTGCTAAAACGGCATCCCCCGAAGTTTAGAGCTTTGTTCCGCTATAGGAAACTGTATACACCAGAGCAACTACTGTTGCTCTACGAGGCACATATCCGACCATCGTTGGAGTATTGCTCCAGTGTGTAGGATGTGCTCCGAAGCACACTCTAAAGTTTCTATACACTATCTAGAAGAGAGCAATTAAACTAATCGATGAGCCTAACATCACAAAGGACTTCCGCAGCCTGGAACATCGGAGAAGGGTGGCTGACCTGTCCCTGTTTTACAGATTCTATCAAGATGTCGAGTGAGCTCTCCCAGATAATAACATCAAAGGTCTACGAGCACATCCTTGCCAGGTCGAGGTCCCTACTCCCCGAACCAGTCTCCTCCAGCAATCCTTCTTTTGGAGAGCTTTGACGCTGTGGGGTGTGCACAAAAACTTATCCTCTCGCTTTTAGCCTGACTGACTGACCACAAAAAAATTAAAAAAATGAAAGCCCTTGATCATAGAACGTATCTTTGGTCCCATTTTTCGTTTGTCATGTATCCTAAATATTTAAATTTGTGTGGGATATGGTTTCTGCTAAAAACCATGAATCTAGCTTTGTCAACGTTTATCTTTGCCTCAGTCTTTGCCTTTCATTAACGCGACTTAGTAGAGCTTGGAGGTCATTCATATTGTCTGCTAGTATGACAGTGTCATACTGCATTTCCGTTATTGTTGATTGAAAATCCATTTATTTTAATGCCGATATAGGTTGAGTAATATCGGCTACAAAATACATTCCCTTTTTATTAAATCATCTGTTGATCCTGCATTATGGACTCGAATACCTAATTTTTGATTCCAGTACAGTTTTCTTACTTGTGTCTATGATAAGATATTATTGAGACGTACGCCACTGGTGGACTGTATTTAGCAGAAACGTCAGTTTGTTAAGTGAAAATGACGAGTCGTTACATGACGTTTGGTTGGTCCGTGGTGCTATATGGACCACTTTTTTATGAGCCTGAATACGTTGGACAATAGGACGATCAATCTTGTTCTCTTTTGAGAAGTGTCGACAAGCTCCTATATAAACACGCTTTTATACTTCATTTGAGTGTTACCTGCACATTTATATATGTACCACAGGATCCCGGCATCGGAGATTTTCCATTTTCGTTGAACGAGACTAAAACTTAAAACTTCGACCGGATTTGTAATTAGAATACTCTGATTATCAGGGATACGGGGTTTCATCCTCATAGAAGTTCTAATAAAGATTTTAGAGTTTTTGCGGGTGAACCTCAGGATCCGGGCATCGGAAATTTTCCATTTTCGTTGAACGAGACTGAAACTCTAAACAGCGGCCGGATTTCTAATTAGGATACTCTAATTATCTGGAATACGAAGTTTCGTCCTCACCGAAGGTCGAATAAAGATTTTAGGTTTTTTGCGGGTGAACCTCAGGATGCGGGCATCGGAGATTTTCCATTTTCGTTGAACGAGACTAAAACTTAAAACATCGACCGGATTTGTAATTAGGATACTCTAATTGTCTAGGATACGAAGTTTCATCCTCATCGAAGGTCGAATAAAGATTTTAGATTTTTTGCGGGATCCGGGCAACGGAGATTTTCCATTTTCGTTGAACGAGACTAAAACTTAAAACATCGACCGGATTTGTAATTAGGATACTCTAATTGTCTAGGATACGAGGTTTTATCCTCACTGAAGGTCGAATAAAGATTTTAGATTTTTTGCGGGTGAACCTCAGGATGCGGGCATCTGAGATTTTCCATTTTCATCCTCATCGAAGGTCGAATAAAGATTTTAGATTTTTTGTGGATGAACCTCAGGATCCGTGGCATGGGAGATTTTCCATTTTCGTTAAACGAAACTGAAACTTAAAAAATCGACCGGATTTGTAATTAGGATACTCTAATTGTCTAGGATAACATAAACTCTGTCCATCAACACCTTCAGGCAGAGAAGCCACACATTCTGGCTCTTACGGAAACTCAAGTCGGCTCCTCAACAATGGATAACTGCTTTAGATATCCCGGATATGACTTATACACCCGATTTAGACGTAGGTTTGGCGTATGCGTGTACGTTAAATCTGGGCTTTCTTGTCATCGAGAAGAAGAGCTCGAACTGGAAGGATTTGACATCATATGGCTCAAAATATCCTTCCAAAATCATTCCAAATTTATATGCTGCATTTATAGGCCACCAAGCAGTAACAACTGCAAAGAGCTCTTCGAGAAGCTTTCAGCCACTGTGGACGCGCTACAATCAGATCACCCTCATTCAGAAGTAGTCTTTCTGGGTGACTTCAACGTTCACAACTCATACTGGCTGAAACACTCAAACAAAACGGACGACGAGGGACGTGAAGCTGAAGCCTTCGCTATCAGCTGCGGCTTGGAGCAGATAGTCAAAGAACCAACAAGGATTCCCAGCCGCCACGGAGATTTTGCTAGTCTGTTGGACCTATATCTCACAACTACTCCAACGGTCTACACAGTGAAGGTAACCGCCCCACTGGGATCGTCTGACCACAACACCGTCTCGACGATATGCAGAATGCATTCTCCAGATCTCTACCATGCAAAGCCACGTCGGGTTTGGCATTACGGATCAGCAAAGTGGGACGACCTAAGGGAATACTACCAGTCCTTTCCCTGGAACGATGTCTGCTTCAAGTCACGAGACCCATCAGCTTGCGCCCAAGAAATAACGGAGGTATTAATATCCGGCATGGAAGCCTATATTCCTCATGTCGTCAAGCATCCCTCCAAAAACAAGCCATGGTTCAATCAGCGTTGCAGAGATGCAGTTACCTCTAAAAACCAACATTACAGAGAATGGAGGAAAAATCCAAATGCTGAGAGCCACCGCAGTTTTATCGACGCCAGAAATCTCTGTAAACGCGTGATTGACAGCAGCAAGGAGGAACACAACCAAAAAATTAAGAACAAGCTCCTCTCATGTCCTAGCTCGTCCAGAACATTCTGGTCTGTAGCTAAGGCTGTTAGTCAGAACTTTTCCTATTCGTCAATACCACCCTTGACCAGAGAGGACAAATCCATCGCTTCTGCTCCTAAAGAAAAAGCAGACATCTTGGGGAAGCTCTTCGCAGCCAATTCTACTGTAGACTTTCAAGGAAGCACTCCGACCACCACCATAAGCGTGAACTCGAGAATGGCAGAGGTCAAATTTCAACATCGAGATGTAAAAAGCATCCTCCAAAAACTGAACACCAATAAAGCTACTGGTCCTGACCAAATTCCAGCCATTGTCCTTAAACGCTGTGCCGCTGAGCTGGCACCTATTCTTTGCAAGCTCTTCAAACTTTCGTATCAACGAGGCGTGTTTCCCGCTTCGTGGAAGATTGGCTGCGTACAACCCATCCCTAAGAAAGGCAAGAAAACTGATCCCGCCAATTATAGACCTGTGGCTCTTCTCAGCATCATGTCTAAGGTTATGGAGACTGTCATTAACACACAGCTCCTGAAATACCTGGACAGCAATAACATCATAAATGATCGCCAGTATGGCTTCCGTAAGCACAGGACTACAGGTGACCTCCTTGCCTACGTCACTCACTTGTGGAACAGAGCAATAGACAATCATGGCGAATCCCGTGTTGTTGCACTTGATATATCGAAAGCTTTCGACAGAGTATGGCATGACGGACTTCTGGTGAAGCTTGCTCCAATCTACAGCTTCGCAGATGACAGTACATTAGTGTCGTGCATGGAACCAGGCAAGCCACTATCATCCCAGGAGACAGTACGTCGGCGACAGCAGCATGCCTCACAGATCAACGCAGATATCAAAACAATTGTCGAGTGGGGACTAGCAAATAAAGTACAGTTCAACGTACAAAAAACTCAGGCAACAACACTCACAAAGAAGTCTCACGATGGCTTACCAACCGTGGAAATGGAGGGTCACCCCATAGTTGAATCACCTTCCGTCAAGCTTTTGGGAATCAACATCAACAATAATATGTCCTGGCACGACCACGTCGTCAGTATTGCTAAAACGGCATCCCAGAAGCTTGGAGTTTTGTTCCGCTGTAGGAAGTTGTATACACCAGAGCAACTGCTGCTGCTCTACAAGGCACAGATCCGACCAGCGCTGGAGTATTGCTCCCATGTGTGGGGATGCGCTCCGAAGCACTCTCTAAAGCTTCTGGACACTATCCAGAAAAGAGCGATTAGACTAATCGATACGCCTAACCTCACAAAGGACCTCCACAGCCTAGAACATCGAAGGAGGGTGGCTGACCTGTCCCTGTTTTACAGATTCTATCACGGAAGATGTTCGAGTGAGCTCTCTCAGATAATAACACCACAGGCCGTCCGAACTAGGAACACTAGAGAAGCTCTGCGAGCTCATCCTTACCAGGTCCAGGTCCTTACTCCCCGAACTAGTCTCCTCCAGCATTCCTTCTTTTGGAGAACTTCGACGCTGTGGAATCAGCTGCCAGGGAATTTGTTTCCCGACGGCTACAACCTGCAGCGTTTCAAATCTAACGTGAACCGATACTTATCCTCTCGCAGCGCTTCTACAGCGCCATAGGCTTTCAGCCTTTGCGAGAGGCCGACCATAAAAAAAAAAAAAAAAAAAAAAAAAAGGATACGAAGTTTCATCCTCATCGAAGGTCGAATAAAGATTTTAGATTTTTTGTGGATGAACCTCAGGATCCGGGCATGGGAGATTTTCCATTTTCGTTAAACGAAACTGAAACTTAAAAAATCGACTGGATTTGTAATTAGGATACTCTAATTGTCTAGGATACGAAGTTTCATCCTCATCGAAGGTCGAATAAAGATTTTAGATTTTTTGTGGATGAACCTCAGGATCCGGGCATGGGAGATTTTCCATTTTCGTTAAACGAAACTGAAACTTAAAAAATCGACCGGATTTGTAATTAGGATACTCTAATTGTCTAGGATACGAAGTTTTATCCTCATCAAGGGTTGAATAAAGATTTTAGATTTTTTGCGGGTGAACCTCCTCAGGACCCGGGCATCGGAGATTTTCCATTTTCGTTGAACGAGACTGAAACTCAAAACAGTGGCCGGATTTGTAATAAAGATACTCTAATTATCTAGGATGCGAGGTTTCGTCCTCATAGAAGGTCAAATAAAGAATTTAGATTTTTTGCGGGTGAACCTTAGGATCCGAGCATCGGAGATTTTCTATTTTCGTTGTGCGAGACTGAAATTCAAAACAGCGGCCGGATTTCTAATCAGGATACTCTAGTTATCTAGGATACGAAGTTTCGTCCTCACCGAAGGTCGAATAAAGATTTTAGATTTTTTGCGGGTGAACCTCAGGATGTGGGTATCGGAGATTTTCCATTTTCGTTGAACGAGACTAAAACTTAAAACAGCGGCCGGATTTCTAATTAGGGTATACTAGTTATCTAGGATACGAAGTTTCGTCCTCATCGAAGGTCGAATAAAGATTCTAGATTTTTTGCGGGTAAACCTCAGGACCCGGGCATTGGAGATTTTCCATTTTCGTTGAACGACACTAAAACTCAAAACATCGGCCGGATTTGTCATTAGGATACTCTAATTATCTAGGATATGATGTATCATCCTCATAGAAGATCAAATAAAGATTTTACATTTTTTTGCGGGTGAACCTCAAGATGTGGGTATCGGAGATTTTCCATTTTCGTTGATGGAGACTGAAACTCAAAACAGCGGCCGGATTTCTAATTAGGGTAATCTAGTTATCTAGGATACGAAGTTTCGTTCTCATCGAAGGTCGAATAAAGATTTTAGATTTTTTGCGGGTGAACCTCAGGATGTGGGTATCGGAGATTTTCCATTTTCGTTGAACGAGACTAAAACTTAAAACAGCGGCCGGATTTCTAATTAGGGTATACTAGTTATCTAGGATACGAAGTTTCGTCCTCATCGAAGGTCGAATAAAGATTCTAGATTTTTTGCGGGTAAACCTCAGGACCCGGGCATTGGAGATTTTCCATTTTCGTTGAACGACACTAAAACTCAAAACATCGGCCGGATTTGTCATTAGGATACTCTAATTATCTAGGATATGATGTATCATCCTCATAGAAGATCAAATAAAGATTTTACATTTTTTTGCGGGTGAACCTCAAGATGTGGGTATCGGAGATTTTCCATTTTCGTTGATGGAGACTGAAACTCAAAACAGCGGCCGGATTTCTAATTAGGGTAATCTAGTTATCTAGGATACGAAGTTTCGTTCTCATCGAAGGTCGAATAAAGATTTTAGATTTTTTGCGGGTGAACCTCAAGATGTGGATATCGGAGATTTTCCATTTTCGTTGATGGAGACTGAAACTCAAAACAGCGGCCGGATTTCTGATTAGGATACTCTAGTTATCTGGGATATGATGTTTCATCCTCATAGAAGATCAAATAAAGATTTTAGATTTTTTGCGGGTGAACCTCAGGACCCGGGCATCGGAGATTTTCCATTTTCGTTGAACGACACTAAAACTCAAAACATCGGCCGGATTTGTAATTAGGATACTCTAGTTATCTGGGATATGATGTTTCATCCTCATAGAAGATCAAATAAAGATTTTAGATTTTTTGCGGTTGAACCTCAAGATGTGGATATCGGAGATTTTCCATTTTTGTTGAACGAGACTGAAACTCAAAACAGCGGCCGGATTTCTGATTAGGATACTCTAGTTATCTGGGATATGATGTTTCATCCTCATAGAAGATCAAATAAAGATTTTAGATTTTTTGCGGGTGAACCTCAAGATGTGGGTATCGGAGATTTTCCATTTTCGTTGATGGAGACTGAAACTCAAAACAGCGGCCGGATTTCTAATTAGGGTACTCTAGTTATCTAGGATACGAAGTTTCGTTCTCATCGAAGGTCGAATAAAGATTTTAGATTTTTTGCGGGTGAACCTCAAGATGTGGGTATCGGAGATTTTCCATTTTCGTTGAACGAGACTGAAACTCAGAACATCGCCCGGATTTGTAATTAGAATACTCTATTTATCTGGGATATGATGTTTCATCCTCATAGAAGATCAAATAAAGATTTTAGATTTTTTGCGGGTGAACCTCAGGATCCGGGCATCGGAGATTTTCCATTTTCGTTGAACAAGACTGAAACTCAAAACATCGGCCGGATTTGTAATTACAAGACGCTAGTTATCTAAGATACATAGTTTCATCCTCATAGAAGATGAAATAAAGGTTTTAGATTTTTTGCGGGTGAACCTCAGGATGTGGGCATCGGAGATTTTTCATTTTCGTTGAACGAGACTATAACTTAAAACATCGGCCGGGTTTGTAATTAGGATACGCTAATTATCTAGGGTACGAGGTTTTATCCTCATAGAAGATCAAATAAAGATTTTAGATTTTTTGCGGGTGAACCTCAGGATCCGGGCATCGGAGATTTTCCATTTTCGCCGAACGAGACTGAAACTCAAAACAGCGGCCTGATTTGTAATTAGGATACTCTAATTATCTAGTATATGATGATCCATCCTCATAGAAGATCAAGTAAAGATTTTAGATTTTTTGCGGGTGAACCTCACGACCCGGGAATCGGAGATTTTCCATTTTCGTTGAACGAGACTGAAACTCAAAACATCGGCCGAATTTGTAGTAAAGATACTGTAATTATCTAGGATGCGAGGTTTCGTCCTCATCGAAGGTAGAGTAGAGATTTTAGGTTTTTTGCGGGTGAACCTCAGGATCCGGGCATCGGAGATTTTCCATTTTCGCACACTACCATTCAGAGCAATCACCTTAAGTCGAACTATAGGGCAGTTTAAAAGATTAGCTTTAAAGGACTGTAAGTTTCTTCATTGAAAGCCGTAGAATTTCAAAATACGGAAAGCGTGAGCAAGAAGAGATTTTTTCAATAAAATCTTCGATCCTATTTTCTAATGTTATGCTAGATAGATGTTCCGCACCTGGAACTCGTGTGCCCAATGGCTGTGCCTTCGCCAACAGCTGTTAGTCCTTATTAGGCATTCAACAAAAATCCGATTCCTTATAAATGGAAACCGTTGTAACTTCTCACATACGTCCTAGAAATCCGGCAGAGTAAATTAACTTTGCATGTACTCGAGATTATAATAAATGTTATAAACTTATCTTCCAATGCCGATATCGTGCATAATACCGACTTGAGCATTGCAATCTAAAACTATTACGAAACGAAGATATTATCAAAATTGCATGCATCCTGCATAGATTAGATGCAGTATCATGTACAGGATAGTTCGATAGTGTTATATCAGAGGTTTGCTGAAGCGATGCTGTTTGCAATATTGTGATTTTTAATAATGTCACACTTTTCCTCTTCTTCCCATAGCACCAATGCCGGGGTTCCGCAGGGATCGGTATTGGCTCCGACATTATTTCTGCTTCATATTAATGATCTACTCTCTAGCACTACAAACCCAATCCACAGTTTTGCGGATGACAGTACGCTGCATGCAGGCATTATGAGCAATAGACCGACCTCTGTGGTCGAGCTGGAGCGCAGAAGACTGGCAGTGGCAGCTTCACTTTTAAAGGATCTCGATACCATTACCGCTTGGGGGCTTAAGAATATGGTTAAATTTAATGCCTCCAAGACCCAGTATTGTACGCTATCAAACAAGAAGTGCCCATGCCAACACCAGGTTCTAATGAACAACCAGGCTCTGCCAAGCTGTTAGGAGTCAACATTACAGAAAATCTTATCTGGCACGAACACGTCGCGTCAATTGCAACAGCTGCTGGGAAAAGCTTGGGTACCTATTTAGGGCCAGAAAGTATTTCTCACCTTGTAACCTCCTCACGCTATATGAAGCCCAGATAAGACCTTGCATGGAGTATTGCTCTCAGGTCTGGGGAGCTGCTGCCCCTACTACCCTGTCTATAATAGATGCCGTCCAGAGAAGGGCAATTCGACTAGTTGGCGATCCGGCCTTAACGCGCCACCTTCAGTCACTTTCTCACTGGTGTGTTGTTGGTGACCTCTCACTCTTCTACCGATATTTCAACGGAATCTGCTCCTCTGAGCTATCCTCTATCGTTCCGCCGCTCACTGCTCCTATCAGATGTACTCGTGCGACCGCTGCATCTTATCCTAAGACGGTCGTTCTTCATACATCTCGGTACAACCACACATTTATTTCCAGGGTGTCCAAGGCTTGGAATGGACTGCCAGAAGATGTATTTATTGGGCATGCGGGTATTGGACCATTTAAATCTCGCGTTAACAAGCTTCCCCTAACATAACCCTTTCACAGCAGCCGCGGTACTCTGGTATTTAGGCTCTGCCTACGCGGGATGCTCAGTTATAAAAAAAACACTGAATCGTCTGATGCAGCAACAGCAAACTAATAACACAAAAATCGCCAACAAAAATAAGTTTTTGAAAACAGAAACAAATTGACAACTGCTGTCCACATTTTGTTCTTTACATGCCGTCTTTTCTCCTTGTATTTTCCCTTGTATTATTAGTAGTAAAGTGTGGTGGTCTTTCTTCACACACAACGACACCCCAGTTTCTTCGTTTCTACAATCAATGATTCTTTATTCATTCACCTTAATATCTCAAAATTTGCTCTTTCCATCCAAGGAGCTCTAAGTATGAGTCTATATACATAGAAATTTAGAACTTTAGACCCCAAGTGTGCGAGTTTGTTGGAATTGTTTTATCGGGAGAAACACAAAAAGTCACAAATATACAGGGTGTCCCATTAAAAATTTCAAATCGGGCGTCACGTGGTCACTCACTATATTTGCTCTAATTTACACTCCCAAAATTATAATTCCCTACTACTGCCCAGTTCCGATATATTGCTTGTCTTAATCATCGTGGGACGCGTATCTCTTGAACATATTAAATATTATGTTTGATTCAAAAATAAAGAATGAATATTCATTGACCATTCTTAGGTGGGGGTAATTACCCCATTATCTCCCATATCGACGCCCTTGGTTCCATATGCATTTTTTACCCAGAATCTTGTCACCAAGTTGGCCATGATAATATATAATAAATATTCACATACCATAAATTTCAAGCAGACATTCTATACATTAATTCTCAATTAATCACAGCTAATGGATATAACTTAATTCATTAGCTGTCTTGTTGCTAAAATTCCTCAATAATTTGGAGTATTACCAGAATTCGATAACATCGCCCACGTTAAAATCGCGAAAAGTTTCACGTAATTAAGCAATCAAGGTTCGAAGCAGCAATTAATATAATTTGACCTTATTTGCAAACGAAATGTTTAAAAAACTGCCCAAGACTCCTTATAACAAGAAATCGATCTCTTGAAATCAACTTCCAAAACAAAAGTATTTTTGGGTGTTGAGAAAACTTCTTTAGTTGTATTTTTGCTGAATTCAGCACGAAAACAAAACATTTAGAAGGTTTTGATATAGTAAACCCATACATGGAAAGTTTGTCTTTGAGTAACATAAAAATACAAGGATTGAAAGTAAAAATATCCAATTTTGGAGACTTTTATCAGCTCTTCTAGCCATTACGCCGTTTACATTCAAAATACTAAGTACCTATGTATAGTTTGGGCCCGATTTTATCAACATGCATATTTAACAAAGACTTTGACAAAGCTTTTCTATTGGATATTGTTTAGCAAAAGCTTTCTATTGGGTATTGCGGGCTAGGTTAATAAGTATCACCCAATAGTATTTTATCAATATTGGAAACAAAACGTCAAAGCTGGATGACACTTTCATTAAAAGTATTTTAGAATTGATGCATCAAAATCATAGCAGAAAATCAGAACAAAGTGATTGATTTGCAAATTAATACTAGATTTTTAATGTTTACCTTATAATTATTGTATAGTTACCAATTGCAATTGCAGTCAAAATGATTATAGACTGGATGCATGTTTGTTATAGAATAGACCTTCTTATAGAAATATTCACAGAGGATGTAAAGATTGCAGGCACTGCGTAAAAGGCACCGTAGCGCAGAAACACATTTATTTAAAGCACCTTATTCACTTTCTGACTATACGAAAGGTTTCTAGTTTAGGAAAAATAAGGATATACGTTACACTTTTGCCAGAATGCCAGATCGTAAGGCTTTGCTGTTAAGCAGGATAGGCAACCAGTAATGCACGCTTGCAGTGCAGTGTCTATAATAGCTTTGTGAAAATGCAATAAAATGTTATTTTTACCCTTTTTCACTATAATACAGAGGTATATTGGAGGTATTTATAATTATTATCGATTGTAAATGATTGTTTTGTCAAAATAGTGCAGTAATTTGAATTTCTTGTAATCATCATCATTAAATTAACAGTACATTTTATCCACTGATCATCCATCCGTGATGTGTCGGTTTTGTCGAATCTGATTGGTTGAGATTAGCAGTTGCTAAATTGTTTGTTAAACAGGAAGATGCAAGTTTTTATCCACTTAAGATGGAAAATCGGAGTTAAAAAGATACTAGAGAGTCCACAGTGGTCGATTATATATAAGGCATGTCTTTTTTCACCTCTTTGAAGTAAATTTCAAGAGAAATCAATAATTTTCAGAGAACTTTGACAGATGCAAGTTCTTGAATGGGCTGCTCTGATTGGTCAGAGCCTTTGTTAAGATGCCCGTGTTGATAAAATCGGGCCAGTGAATCGGTATACACAACATCTACAATGATCTGAAGACTGTACGCTGTATATATACCCTAATGAGATGTTAATTTAATCAAATACATATTCACCATACTCAGTCATATGTCACTGATTAGGCGTTCTCGAGACCTACGCGATTTATATGAAAGGCATTAGGATTCATTCACAAAATTGTCTTGGCAGCCTTTTGAATTAATACGACCATAATAACACGACTCGACGTCTGCAGTTGCACAATACTCTCCAAGTCTGATTCAGATGGTTATGAATAAGAAGATGGACTGACTAGATGAATGCAGCACTTTGGTGCATTATTGTTGTCTACAGGGGGACCCAAGCCATAATATAGCACTCGACCCTTTGACACTTCTTCTTCTTCGGGTGCCATCTTCTATCGTCGAAGGTTGGCGATCAATAGGGCAATTTAAACTTTTGAGACTGCGGCCGGGAAGAGTTGTGGTGTTGTCTGGGCATAGCATTTTCTAAGGTTTTTCAACCATGAGTCCCTTCTTCGTTCAGGACCTCTCTTTCCTTTGATTTTTTCTTGGATCATTAACTGCAGCAGTGAGTATTTTTGGTTGCGCATGAGATGTCCGAGGTATTCTAACTTTCTTGTTTTGATGTTATGCATTAATTGCATCTCGGTATCCACCCTGGCGAGCACGTCTACGTTCCTCACTCTGTCCACCCAAGAAATACGCTGCATTCAACTATACGTCCACATTTGAAATGCATTTATGCGTTTTGTGGTTGCTTCGGTCAATGTCCACGCTTCCATGCACAATGGAAAAAATGTAACATTTCAGTATCCTTTTCCTTAGGTTAATACTGAAGTCCTTGTTACAGAGGAGCGATTTCATTTTTATAAATGTTTGACGTGCTTCTTCGATTCTACTTTTAATTTCCGTTTCTTGTCTCCAGTCTGCACTTATTGCCCTTTGTTACAGCAGTCACAAAAGCTGTGAAGTATTCGCGACTTTGTAAACCGAACTGACAGCGTGTTCACGATTTCATGATCACTGCGATTGTCCTCAAGGTATTCCTCAGAATAATCATCATCATAGTCACAACGTCTTAACAGACATGTTGTGAATTCGTAAAATGCATTAAGTCGGAGCTAGAGTATTGCAGACGCGAATATTATCAATAGCTTAGAGAACTGTAGCTCGCCATCGTTCGCGATGTACAGTCAGTTCAGTGGCGCTCTTGATACTCAATTCCAGCAACTGTTTCGTCGTATCCACCCAGCATGTAGGGGAACTACAAGTTTCTCCATATTGTCGCCTCTATGAATATGTCCGAAGAATGTAAGCATTCTCGTCGACACAATGGAAGATAGTCTCTTTGGATTACCAAGCTCATCCAGTATGGAAATGTAAGTTTGATGGGCGGTATAAGGAACTCTCAGCATTCTCCTCCACGTCCACATTTTAAAAGCATATAAGTGAGCTCGATCTGCCTTTTTAACAGTCAAAGTTTCCGAGGCATACATAAAAATATGGAGAACACAAGAGACTGAACCAGCATTTTGGTAGCTTTAGTGATGTTACGGTCACGCCATATTTTAGTAAGCTTTGTCATGGCCACACGTGCCTGTTGAATGCGCCGTCGAATCTCATTTTCGCAGCTACCCGAATTGACGATCAAAGAACCGAGCTGCACAATACTCCGAACTACTTCACAGCGGCCTACTGACTTTATTTCTCGATGATTATCCTGCTCTGTATCTACGATCATAACCTTGGTCTTGTTGTTGTTAATACAAAGATCATATGCTACACTGTATTGTTCTAAGATGTTTAATAGAGCTACTAATTCTTCCTGACAAGAAACAAATCTTAAGGTGGATATTTTGCTTTCGCCAATAGTTATACCGCCATTCCAGTTGTCCAATACTTGTCTCATCACAAATTCAGAGTAAATGTTAAATAGCATCGGAGATAATACACATTCCTGACGAACTGCTTTTCTGATTGTTTTTTCAATAGACAGGTTACCATCAACTCTTAGACGAGCTGAGGTAAGACTCATACAGTTGCTGTATGAGAAATACTAAGTGAAATATCATCAGAAGCGACCATGTTAAAGAGGTGAAAATAATCAATAACATGAGATATGCCGACGCCATTGTGTTAGCTGAGAATGCGCAGAATTTGCAAAGGCTGTTTTTTTCATTTTTTTTTGTTTATTTGTACTAATTAAAATACAAATATAGCCTTGTCTGAAATATAGGCATATAAAGTTGACATTACAATAATTTAGTTACAACTCAACAAACAATCAGCTGTCATTCTCAAGGTCTAACGATGCTTTGTGCCGATCCTTTTGCGCATTGCCGTTTTGGGTTAGATTTGATCTTATTTCAACAGTGGCGGCACGGCAGGGCCATGGCTTTCTAGGTTTCATGTTCAACAAGGCAGGCGTACTGACAGAGCTGTCATTCGAGGTGTTTTGCTTTTTGCTATTATCATAGTTAATTTTAAATTGGTAAATACTAAAAGTTGCTTCATGATAATAATTGTGTCGCTTGTACGACTACTGCACTATCTGACTGGTACAATACCTAATCGGTTTGAGCAAAAACTAACTAAATTATATAAGCAGACTAGGTTCGTCTTCATAGGCAAATCCAGATATACCTTTGTTATCCTGTATCTCGCGTATTTTCTAGTTTTCTGAAAAAAGTAATTTGAAAAAGTTGTTTATTTTAATGATTACACACAGTCTAAGATAAAGTATCAACTGTGGACTCACCCTGTATACTGATATATCCTTGTATTAGGCGCGAACCCAGAATTTTTTCCGGGGGGTGATACCATGATTTAACTGAATTTCATAAATTTTACAAACAGCTTATAATCATAGCTATTTCATACTTTTTTCTGATCTGGAAAAAATATACTAAACAAAGTATTTCAGTTTTATTTGTATGCTTCAGGTTTAAAAAAAGGTTATGTGATAATCCCAAGAAACATTTCAGCAGCCTATTAGCTTCATGGAGGTTTTAAATAGGTTTTAAGGTGACATTTGATAAGATTTGTGTTTTATGACTGCATTGATTATGGCCAAATGCTCTCAGGATCAAATTATCCTATCAACAGGTTATAAGGAGTATCCACAAAACCTATTTCATACGGCCAATAGTCAATTCAAACTGTAAAGTTTTAACGAAGCTTTATGGTGGTCTCATATAAATTCTGTTAAAGCTATTTTGTCCTTACGACTGTCTTAAGACTTACCGACTTTAAAAAAGCCTTCAAGAAAGCCTAATGGTTTTAAACAGTTGACGGAAAATACTCAATAAAGCCGCCTTGAAAATATATATTTTGCAAGTCAAATAGGCACAACTAAAATCTTCCTTTAAACTTATTAGCTTTAAGGATGCTTATGATAGGATAGACATGTTTTTATTAAATAGGCTTGGATAAAATTAAAACTTAACAAGGGATCCAAACCTAATGAGTGGTGCAAAATATATATAAAAGGGCATTTCAAAAGCAAATTAATAAAATATTTGGTGATAACCAGCGTCATTTCAAACAATTTCAAAGGCTCAACTCCAAGCACGGTAGCACGTAATTATGAATGCACAAAACCACAAAATGATTAGTTTTTAGTTTGTCAATTGCAATGTCACACAGAATTTCCAACATCAACAGGTTATAACCTGCTTACGATATAAAACGGAATAAGAAATATATTTTGAGGTTAGCTATTTTGAAACAATTAGGCCAGTATCAAGGCCTTATTATCCATATGAAGGATTTATGAGTTTTAAGGTGGTTTTAAAATATTCTGGAAATGGGCGTCTATTGTGCTATATTTTTTGAGTTACTGATTACCGCAATTATTTTATATACGTAATTGTATTTGATAATAGTACAATTCCTAGCGTGCATATCGACTGAATGTATATTGCAAGTAAACCCTTGCATTTTGAAAATAATATATATGCGACTTTATATATATTTTAACCTAAAAGAATTGAATATTTTTTAATTAAGATTTTTATCAGAATTGTAATATATTTGGAGGGCGCTCATTTTTTTGGGGCTATCTTATAAAGTTTCATCAATAAACTGTGATTCGTTTTATCTTTTTAATTGTAGTAATCGAAAAAATTCTGAATTTATGATCACAAAATAGTAATAGATGGAATATATATCTATACAATACTCCATGTTGTAAATGTCTATATAAAAAAGCTTTCCGTTTTCATGATAGAGCAGTAATAAAATGTACACAAGACTAACTTATCTTTATACGTCATTTTGTCTACCAAAATATCTACAGGAAGGCAATCTTAAGATAGGATAGTTATTTCATGGCCTCAAGTTATGATGTCTTAAAGCCTAAAGGATTTACCAAAGCTCGAAGAACAGAAGAATGAGTATTTATCGGAGACTTAACACAGACTTGTTCAAGTACTTGTGGTTTTAAGGCTAGCTTCATCGAAAGCCGTGACAGCCCTCTTAAGTGTGGGCCCTCCCGGCTGTGTGGAGGTTATATCATTGCCTCAATGAAGTTCTTAAAGCAAGTTTGCTTTAAAAGGGTATGAAATACTGAGCTATATCAGCCTCCTGTAGGTTTCGATTAAACTAAAAACGTTTCTTGGGAATGTTTTTGTACAGAACCCAAAATTTCGGGTGGTAATCTATCCCTCATATCCCCCCTCCCTGGGTTCGCCCCTGCCTCATATATTTTTAAGTCTCAGCTTGAAATGCCGAAAGAACAATAAATACTTGGCAATCCAGCGGCGTCGATAATTGGTCGAGATAAATTAGACACCTCCCGTATATTACTCACAGAACGTAGTTATTTATATTGTCTTAAGTTGGCAGTATTGTTGTTGTGATTATTTCCTGAAAACGACCGGCCGGCATGTAGGAGGACGTTGTGAACGCGGCGCTCATATTTTGTAATTGTAATCAAGATTGCGGAACGTAAATTGTAAAACGCAACATAATGAAATATTCTTCTCGGTCGCTGTACTCCGACCGTATGTTTGGTAATAGGATTAATAATTATTTTTGAGTAGGGGTGGGCGATAATTATCGGTGTTTCAAAAACATCGATGTTTCACGTCCGATGATCGATGTTTTCACCATCGATGTTGTTAACTTGAACCATCGATGAAAACATCGATGTTTTTAGAAATGTGGATCGATGTTTTTTTAAAAGATTCAATTACAAATTGAAAATATACAAAAAAGTAAATTTAGCGAGTCTGCAGTTTTCTGGTCTTCGGTTTTGCCCCATGATTAAAAGTACCAATTGAAGGCGCTTTGGGTTCCTTTGTAGAGGTGTGCATTCTACTTCCTTTCAGTGAACTAGTTACTACTATTCTGTACCAAAACAATACGACGCGATGGTGACTGATTGACGTCATTACGAATTTACTAGATTTGGCAAGTTGATAAAGACCTCGGCTCACATCCTCACAATGGATTTTCCTATGTGAATCGTTTTTTGTTTGTCCTATTTCAAATTGATTTGAGATGACATTTGACATTGGTTGATTTCATCTTCTCAAATTCGCAAGTTGCAAAGCAATTTGAAAAAGGAAATAGACAACCAAAACTTATTTTTATTTTTTCATTAAAATTTAATAAAACTTGTTAGTTTAGCTAGTTTTTGGTCTTTATTATTTCCTGTTTACTATGCTGTGAAATTTGAAATACTTAGTAGTAAAATACATATCATTATTTATTTCTAACATTTAAATTGAAGAACACCAATACCTGAATATATCGATGTTTTTGCGACGTTCAAACATCGATGTTTTCAATACGGTATATCGTAGTTATCGATGGCAGACCGTCGATGTTGATATCGATGTCCAACATCGATGTTTTCTTTCGATGTCCCATCCCTATTTTCGAGACGATGCCGAGTGGTTTTTTCGATTCGCCGAATTATCATACCAAGAATGCTTCAGGATATTTTAAGGGAAGTGTTTGTTGGCTTTGTTATGCGAAATTTATAATAATGCGGAGATGGTTTTCATGTAACTGATAATTGGATTTTAGTATAGGTCCATATTAAAATTACAAGATATTCCAAGAAATATAATGACCGACAGGTATGTACTTATGATGTTTCGTAGTTAACTTGGCGTAGATAGAGAGCATGACAATCATCGAGAAACAAAGACAATAAGCCGTTGTGGGGTTGTTCAAAGTTTTGTGTACCTCGGTTCTTTGATCGACAACTCTGGTAGCTGTGAGAATGAGATTCGACGGCGCATTCAACAGGCACGGGTGGCCATGACAAAGCTTACTAAAGTATGGCGTGATCACATCACTAAAGCTACCAATATGTCGCTGGTTCAGTCTCTTGTGTTCTCTATATTTTTGTATGCCTCGGAAACTTGAACTGTTGAAAAGGCAGATCGAGCTCGTATAGACGCTTTTGAAATGTGGACGTGGAGGAGAATGCTGAGAGTTCCTTATACCGCCCATAGAACTAATGTTTCCATACTGATGGATGAGCTCGACGAGAATGCTTACATTCTTCGTACATATTCACAGAAGCGATAATATGGAGAAACTTGTAGTTGCCCCGAGTGGGCGGCACCGTGGCCGTTCCCCTACACGCTGCTACTCGCGAACGATGGCGAGCTACAGTTCTCAAAACTATTGATAATATTCATGTCGGCAGTACTCTAGCTCTGACTTAATGCATTTTACGAGTTCACAACATGTCTGTTAAGACATTAAGACATTGTGACTATGATGATGAGTTAAGTTGGGGTACGAATTCTCCAATGCAATTAATAGCGAGTGCAGATACGGGCAAAGCTATCATATAAAAAAAAAGATACACCTAACCCCTTATAAATCCTACATTCTTAGTACATTTCAAAAGCCAGGCGCAGTAAGAAAGCAGTTTCGGTAGAGTCTTACTCAAAGTGAGTACCGCATGTTGCCACGCTATAAGTATACTTCTTATTGACACGAAAATCGCCAGAAATCACTAATTTTTGGCATGCATTAATTAGAATCGCCAGCAATGGCGACTTCGTGGTTGTGAATGTCAAAACCACAGCATAGTAAACAACCAGCACAATAACTCAAGTTGGCGGAAATTACACGCGCATCCCCACTTTTGGATGATTTTTTGTAGGGATGGTAATGGTACTTCGATACTCGTGCTTCTGCACTGATATCGACTATTTTTATCTTACTTTTTGAGCGATTACAGGCTGGTACCGATTTTTTTGTAGGTGCATCAGTATATAATTATTGAGGGGTGTAATCAATTGCACAAAATTCTCTGTATGAACCAAACGCGCCTAAGAGGCTAAAAAATATCGAGTAGGTACCGGTATCGATATTTTCATTTTCGCATCTCTACCCAAACTTCACAGCCGTAAAATCATCCATAAATCTTGTTTACTTCTTCTAACCTATTCCAATCCTATAGAGAAGAGGAAAAGTCGCCTACTATTCACTATCACTAAACTATTATTTCTTGTTTCTTTACCTGTTCTTCTTTAACCTTCAACTTTTATAATTTTACATTCCTATTTCAGTTCAATATGTTATTATTTAGAATGTCCATCCTATTATTGGGTTGGCTATAATGTAGTCAATCCTCTTTTCCTATTGTATCTATCATCATATCTAAGCATGCAAACAGTCATTAAACTATGAGTATATGAGTATTTGTCTCACAGTAAATAAATCGGCAAGACTATCTCCGCAGATGTCTGCTTTCTTTTAAATGAAGTTATTCCTTTCGGACAGCCGACTGAACCGAACTGTACCGAGCCTAATAAGAGCTATCTAACAATGCGGATTCCTGCTAAGGCACCAGTTTGATCCTTCCTTGTTTGCAGCGATACGCATTCCCTGATATGAGCGAACGTCCGTAATCTCGCCGTCCATTGGATCTGCTCTGCAAAAGGCAGACCTGATATCAGTTACGGGCGCTGCCCATACCTGACGATGATAAGGCCACGCTCGCACCATATGGTCCGAGAATACCAAACGCGCGGGCTTCGGTCTCATATCAAATCGCGCGAATAGCCAAGGAAACGAGGAATGTAATGGGGTACTACAAGGTACCAGGTACCTCATTCATTTCATCGATTTATTTCATTCATTTTGTACTAGTCAAAATATAAATATTACCACCTCAACCGTTACACCTTGTATGAGGTATAGGCTTATAAAGTTGACATTACAATGATAATTTAGTTATAACCTATTGCACTAACCATTAGTTTTTCTTTCCGAACTTGATAGTGGCCATTACAAAAACTCCAAATTTTGACGTTACGTTTCATGACATTTCAGACATGATGACAATTAAGGCCTTTACGGAAACAGTGATCTGATCCGGATAGATCAGTTATATGTCAAACAGCTGTCAAATGGGATTTATGAGTCCATGGATTTAACAGACATTCAACAACAAAAAAGTTGGTTTAAGAATAAAAAACAGATGGTTAAGTAAAGCAGCTACTGATCTGAATCATCCGATCGTCATAATTTAGGGCCGGTTTCTCAATGTCCAGTTAAAGTGTCAGATAGATATCTGCCAGATAGCGTTGCTATGGATACAACTGTCAGATAAGATTTACGTGACTTCGTAAGTTTAGCCTTCAATTGTATAAACAATTTATATGACAGTTGCTGTTAGCTTGCAGATAAATATTTAACTGGACATTGAGAAACTGGTCCTTACTGTTCAAGAGCGAACTGACCTATTTCTGACTGATCCCAGATCACTTTCCGAATGTCAGGATCAAAGATCAAACTGATCGGGTTAACCCGATAATAGTTTTCGTAAAGGCCGTTAATTATAAAATCGCAACTGAACCTTGAAACGCATTCTAGGTATTGTCTTCCTCCAGTGAGAATAATGGAAGATCCAATGTGTTAACTGGGACATTGGTCTGAATGGTTTGGTTGCAGTGTTACATGTGGGAAAGGAGTGCAAACTAGAGACATCTCGCCACCCCTCTTATCTTTTTCATTTGAGGAGACAGAAAAAGTTTTTATATGGAAGTTTTATAGTGTTTTCTTGACATTCAGAATTTGACAAAAAAAAACCAAAAAATAATAAAAAATATGGTTTTTCGTATAAAGTTATATATTTTTTAATGGGACACTCCGTATATGATATCACGGAAAGAAATATACGTTTCTCTTGTTTTCAAAAATATAGGGCTCGTTCACCTTATTTTGAAAGATTCTTAAAATATTTAGCTTCTAAACTTTCTAAAATGTTGAAGTAAAGCTCAATCCACTATAGCCATGACGGCCGAAAAACAATTGAATGCAGTAAAGTTTTGTGTCATTCTGAGACATTTTGCCCAGGTCAAAAGCATCGCTTTGTTTAGAAGTGCAAATAGCTTCGAGTTTTATTGTGAAAAATGCCGTAAAATTTTTATAATGAAAATCAAAATCTAAGAATTATACGTTTATTTTTTATAAAAATAATAACAATATATCTCAAGCAAGAAGAGAGTACAGAGCATTATTTGGCGAACCTGTGCCTTTAACCCTTAAGTACTATGCTCCGTAAATAATCACACTCACACTATCCTACCGTCTGATAGACGGGTTTCAGAAAAATGATTGTAAAAAATAAACTTTTTGTTTATTGCTCTTTTTTTTGACAGAAACAAGTAAATTGATGATCAAGCTTTGGAATACAATGAGAAAAAATACAGTTTACGTTTATTTTCACTGGAAAAAGATTAAAAATATTGAAACGTGCAATCTATTTTCTTACCTTTGGCACGCCTCTACTTTTTATTATATTAAAAAAAACTGTTTGAAAAAATACAAAAATATCTTTTATTTCCGAAAAAAGAAAACATAAAGAAATATTCTTAGCCAAGAAAAAATACAAATTAACAAGACAGTAAAAAAACTGCAAAGCCTAAAGTTGGGCCTTTTCGCCACATTCTGTGCACACTATTTATGGCAAAGTTCTCATCACATTCAGCCTCTACGTCGCTATTATCGCTTCCAACTTCTTCAAACCACTTTACAAGGACATCTTCGTAATCTGGGTCGCCATATTTAACCCTCTTGGAGCTTCCAGGTCCGTCATCCATTTTCCACAAAATAAGGGAAAACTTACACCTACACTATCCACCCGTCTCACAGACGGAACTGGCAGTTCGAATTGAAATATATCCGCACCATCGCGTTTCCGCCAACTGACCTTCGGTCCTCTAATTTGTATCTACAAGCAGTGTAAAGTCATGAACGGTTGACGCTGTGATGCGCGTGGTGGGAGAGATATCATAAACTCAGATATGGTATTCCGTCTGTGAGACGGGTAGATAGTACTTAAGGGTTAAGAAGCATGCTCAGATCAATAGGGACAGACTCTCTAACAGTTTTTTAACCTTCTATAATGAAAAATACCTCCGTTTGCTTGTCATTTTGACATTTCGGTACCAATTCCATGCTTCTCTATCTTGTGTTCTCCTGAGCAAACTGAAAGAGTCCAGACCCTAGCATTTATCAACCGGATGAGTTTTTCTGCTCCCCTGCCCGCATTTGCCTCCGATTTTGCCTTCTTTTTATCAGTTTTATAAGTTATTGATCATGATATGTCCAAGATATACGGTCTTTGCCCTTAATGAAGAGAGCTTATGCAAAGCCTCTGCCTGTCTGCCCATATACAAAAGATAACCAAAGCTACAAGTGCTAGAGCAAAACTAAATACAGATTCGGAACCAGCATAAAAAGACTAGTCCGGAAAAAAACCGGATTTGTCAACATTTTTATTGGTACAATTTGAAATCATGAATAATATTACAATATGTTACTATGTGTCCCTGTATTAATGTTATAGTTTTGAGGAAATTAAATGTAAAGGCTCTGTAATGCAATGGCAAACTTTGTATTTTGTAAGTCCGGAGCTCGATCCCCAAGCTAGACGAGATTTTTTTCATTTTATATTGGTGATAACATTTGCACGTATCTTCTTTAAGCTCTATAATGTTTAGAATAATTATTAGCTGTCACTAAAGAGGGCTTATGCACAGCCTCTACACACAGAATAATCTGTCGTTTTGTCAAAGACTTACGCTTGGATTCAATGGGATGTTACACTCAGCATTTCTCAAATACAGCGACGTTTTCTCCAATGGGAATTGTATAGTTGGTAGCGAATTATATCGTATTGTCGATTCAACTGCAAGATGTCACTGAACTTCAATGAATGATTCAATCGCAGCCTGTCGTTGAATCGAATCTGTGTTTGGTAATTGATTCTAAACTACTTTCTTTTCCCTGAACTAACAGATTTTATTGCGAGGGCAGCTGATTGATTCGTTTGGATGTTTAATGGTGTGATTTTGTGTGAAGTTATAAGGAGCATAATATAAGAATTAGACATGTTGGTGTTAGCTCTCCTAAGTCCCAATTTCTCAGTAGGTCCTCCATTTAATATTTAACTAGATAATCACACAATTGCTCATACAATACGCAATACCACGAGATGACACAACACGGCTAACACCGAAACAACACAACGAAACAACTTCGTCCATGTTGACGAGTTCGCGGCAATAGTAGCACTGAGATCATCCCCCTGTTCTTTATTCTTACCGTCATTGAATCGGGACATCAGTCCCGCCGAATACTGATTATAGTTCAGCGAACGACAAGGGCCATTGAAACAAAATTAATTTTTATCAGATGAATTATCACGAACAGTAACCATTCTTTTACATTGAATATATTGTATGCTTTGCTTAAATGAAACATAGGGTAAATTTCGAAAACAAAAGGACGTTTTGATTGCATTATATGTCAATACTGGTATTAGAAGGATTATACATATCGTTATAACGAATATAAAATTATTTTGAATTTATTGGCGTACCTGTGATTACTTCGAATATAAGGATTGAATTCCTTTAATGACATAAATCTGAAACAACTGCGAAATCTGAGTTGACATTCCAAAATTCCGAGTATACAAAACGTTTTATTCTTCTGAAGCCTTCATTTATCTTTAGTATCAGCTCTATTCAAGAGTTGCCGCGAGTGGGGAAATTGAATAGAATAAATCAAACGATTCCAGGTATCGCTCGGTACCGTACCACCGTTAGTACCGTAAGCACGTTTGGCATTTGGCGAATTTTTGCCGAGCCGCCGGTCGCTATGCGACTTGGTGCAATATTATTTATAGCCATTAATTGATGCGGAGGAATTCAATTATCAATTTGCTTTACAGATTTTCCCCTGCACTTCCTGCAAATGGCGACGCCTGTGAGTTATTTATGAGACGGCCGCCATTTGCAATTTCAAATCGGTCGACGGGGCAAAAAGTTCAGATCGGGGATTGATTGACTGATAGCGTTGGACGCAAAAACTACTTACTAGCCATTCATGGATATGTAGTGAGTATACAGGATCTTGAAAAAGCTAAGAGATGTTCGATTACTGGGTAAAATAAGTATCGAAAAAATGTTTATAACATAAATTTTAGGACATTTAGGCCCGATTTTATCAACATGCATATTTAACAAAGACTTTGACAAAGCTTTTCTATTGGATGTTGTTTAGCAAAAGCTTTCTATTGGGTATTGCGGGCTAGGTTAATAAGTATCATCCAATAGTATTTTATCAATTTTGGAAACAAAACGTTGGAGCTGGATGACACTTTCATTAAAAATATTTTAGAATTCATGGATCAAAATCATGGCAGAAAATCAGAACAATGTGATTGATTTGCAAATTAATGCTAGATTTTTAATTTTTACCATATAATTATTGTACAATTACCAATTGCAATTGCAGTCAGATTGATTATTGACTGGATGAATGATTGTTATAGAATATAGAAATATTCACAGAGGATGTAAAGACTGTAGGCACTGCGTAAAAGGCACCGTAGCGCAGAAGCAGAAGCACATTTATTCAAAGCACCTTATTCACTTTCTGACTATACGAAAGGTTTCTAGTTTATGAAAAATAAGGATATACGTTATACTTTTGCCAGAACGCAATGCTTTGCTGTTAAGCAGGATAGGCAACCAGTAATGCACGCTTGCATGGTGTGTGTCTATAATAGCTTTGTGAAATGCAATAAAATGTTATTTTTACCCTTTTTCACTATAATACAGAGGTATATTGGAGGTATTTATAATTATTATCGATTGTAAATTATTGTTTTATCAAAATAATGCAGTAATTTGAATTTCTTGTCATCATCATCATTAAATTAACAGTACATTTTATCCAGTGATCAAATATGTCGGTTTTGTAGGATCTGATTGGTTGAGATTAGCAATTATTATTATTATTATTATTATTACTTTATTCGTATTGGTCTATACAAATAGTGCCACTCTGAAGGCTAGGCCTTGTGTAGAGTATTGGCTGAAATAATTTATATACAACTGAAATTTATGTCTCTAACCTACATGCTGCTACTTCGGCTCATTCCATCTGCCATACTGGTGTTTGAGTTGCTTCATTTTATATGTCAGAATATCTGCAGGATATATGTAGAGCCTCTCGCATTCCATAATATCTAATCTAATTTCTATTTGTAGCCTTTTCTTCACTGAGGATTTTGACCATAATATTTTGAAGTGACATTACAAAATGACATTCATCAAATCAAACTCTTTGCTAAACAGGAAGTTTTTACCCATTTAGGATGGAAAATCAGAGCTGAAAAGATACTAGAGAGTTCACAATGGTTGTTTATATGTAAAACATGTCTTTTTTCACCTTTTTGAAGTAAATTTTAAAAGAAATCAATAATTTTCAGGGTACTTTGACAGTTGCAACTTTTTGAATGGGCTGCTCTGATTGGTCAAAACCTTTGTTAAAATGCCCGTGTTGATAAAATCGGGCCTTAAAGACGGGTTCTCACGATTTAGTTTTGCTGAATCAGTTTGACTGATTCAGTGATACTAAACAGATAATGAACGTGAGAACACCTTTTCTTTAAAACTGATCAGTGGGTTTGTACTTTCAGTCAAATTGAAAGCCAATCCTACTTTTCATTCATTTTGACTGAATTAGTATTGAAAAATGAATACAAACGTCAAACTGACGGCAAGAATCTTTTCCGTCATCAGAGAGTCGTCAGTTTTAGCACTTCAAGGTTATGAAAACGTCGTTTTCATGAACACAGAATCCGTTAAAATGATTCATTAAAACTGAACAGTGGGAACAAACGTCGCTTTCATTAATGCTGAATCAGTCAGACTGAATCAGTGAAACTGAACAGTCAGAACCTGCTTTAAGGGTCTAGGGTATAGCGCGCGAAATTGAGAAGCAAAGAAAAGACGTATTCCCGTGTTAGCGAGGAGGCGTGGCCGCCTGTTCCCTTTCTCCAGTGTGTGTGTCTAAGATGAGGGAAGATAAGTCCAAAAATCCAAAGATAAGGTCAAAAGGTCCAAAGGTAAGGTCCAAAGGTCACCATAAAAATGAATTTCACATTTGCAAGCTCCTGACGTTACCTTTAAACTTACAGTAATGACTCAAAGAGCAAATTGAAGAAGAAAGCTTGCGCTTGTGCAACTATTTAGCCTTTTTTTGATATCGTGTTTGTTTGTTAAATTACAGGCATTTATAGAATGTATGATTTCACATTGCGAGTTTTTTGCACATTAAAAAACTTTTTTGAGAAAATCGAAAATAGTTGTCATTCATTTAGGTCTTAGCTATCGCCTTCTGAAATATTATATATGCAGTTTGAGAATAGAGTGAGTTATGCGAGAAATTGTGAGTCCGTGTTTTATATAGCAAAAACGTATGTATAAATGTGTGTATCCAGGCCCCTTAAGTGTCTACTAAGAGGATACGAGTATGTCAGATGATAGTTTACCACGATACAATGTTTGAGTAGAATAAGAAGTTTAAAGTCGGTTGTCAATCAGTTGAAGATGAATCACAAACTGTGCCGACTGTGATAATAATTACAGAAATTTAGGACCTACTACAAAATGATGGCTGGATTAACATGAAACAAATTTCTGACAATGTCAATTTGTCTTACGGTTCAACCTAAAAAATTCTTCATGAAGATTCAGAGGACTAACACTGACAAAGAAGTCTCACGTTGGTTTACCAGCTGTGGAAATGGAGGGTCACTAAACAGTCGCGTCACCTTTCGTCAAGATTTTGGGGACCAACATCAACAATAACATGTCCTGGCTCGACGTCGTCAGTATTGCTAAAACGGCATCCCAGAAGCTTGGCGTTCTGTTCCACTGTAGGAAGCTATATATACCAGAGCAACTGCTGCTGCTCTACAATACACAGATACAACCTTCGTTGGAGCATTGCTCCCATGTTTGGGGATACGTTCCGAAGCAGTCTCTAAAGCCTCTGGACACTATCCAGAAGAAAGAAATTAGACTAATCGATACGCCTAACCTCACAAAGGATTTCCGCAGCCTGGAACGGTGGCTGACCTTTCCCTGTTTTGCAGATTCTATCACGGAAGATGTTCGAGTGAGCTCTCCCAGATAATAAAACATAAGGCCGTCTGAACGAGGAACACTACTGAGGCTCTGCGAGCTCATCCTTACCAGTTCGAGGTCCCTACTCCCCGAACCAGTCTACTCCAGCATTCTTTCCTTGGACAACTTTGACGCTGTGGAATGAGTTGCCGAGTAATTTGTTTCCCAACGGCTACAACCTGCAGCATTTCAAATCTAACGTGCATTCTCTCGCAACGCTTTTATAGCGCCATAGGCTTTCAGCCTTTGCAGGAGGCTGACCATAAAAAAAGTTTTGACAATTAGAGGAAACACTTTTAACGGAAGGCACACCAAAAATATTATTTGAAATTTCCTTCTAGCTTACATCTTATTTACGTTTACGAATCGTTTGTTTGACCATCATTTTGCAAGGTCCATGGTGCGGTAAGATGCATTCCACTATTTTCAAGTAGTTTGATACTTACTTGCTGTCAAGTCAAGTACCTATTGAACTTCTAAAATTTTTGGTTTTCAAGTCAAGCAAGTAATTTCTAAACACACCAAGCTACTTGATTTGATGAATCTCTATTTTAAATGTCAAGAATTCTCTAAAAGTGGTGACGAGTGAGATTGGGACTCTCTGGAGTAAAAAAGAAGCGGTCATCATTTCAATACTGTAATATATCTCTTATGTTACCCACTGCACCAAACTGGAGGCTTAGGGGAGCCCTGAGTAAAACCACTACATACTTGAAACTTGGTGTATATTAATCTTACTTGTTACAAACTACAGATGTATCGTATATCTAACCCACATCCTATTGACATACTTAACACACTCACTCTGTTTATAAACAATCTTAGTTAAACAAATATACGCTTATTTTCCAGTATCTCACGTCCCGAACTGGTAACCCCCTTACTAACAATATACTGGGTGATACCAGTTCCCTTCATTTTACTAATCTACAACACAACCCTTAATCTATTAAAAATATACATATATATGTTAAGAGCAAACACCGATTTCGGCCAATGGACGGAAAATACGGCCAAAACGCGTTTTGGCTGCTACCATTTTACCAATGTCCGAATTATCGCTTTCCGACTGTTTAATGTAGCCCAGAACGTGTTTTGGCTCAACTACGATTGCCAAAACGCGTCCTGTTCTACTGCGATTGCCATAACGCGTGGTGGATTTTGTGAGTGTCTCAGCTTGTAAACGATACCTCTGGAGCTAGTGTATTCATTTAGTATTATTTTGATCTTTGTGCGGGTTAGACAGTAGCTAGAGAGTGCCATGGAAGACCTAAGGTTATGTTTTAATGACGAACTGCAAAAAGTCATAAGAGGTAGCAATGATCGTAATAATATTTGTACAAGAGAAAGATACGACCAAACACTCACAGAGGTAAAGGCGGCAAAAGCTTGTAAAAGTAACGGTGATACAATATCTTCGAAACAAAGACAATGATTGAAAAGGTATGATATTTTAAAAATTGGCTATATCGAAAAACTAATTGAAAGAAGGACAGACGAAACAGCCGAACTGCGTTATTTTTGCATGACCTACGAGTTATTTGACATTATTCATTCCGCTTATGTGGGAGCTGGACATAAGAGATTGTGAGGTATGTCTCTTTCAGTTTTTTTTTCACGGACCTAAGATCTACAAGTGCTTTTATTCATTTTAGTTATGGATTCTAAGCTCAGAAAAAATATTGTAACACAACACGGCAAATAATTGAGATTTATTTATTCGTAGTAGGATATAGAGCGTGTTCTGGCAATCGTGGTTGACCCAAAACGCGTTCTGGGCTACACTGAACAGCCGGAAAGCGATAATTCGGACATTGGCAAAACGGTAGCAGCCAAAACGCGTTTTGACCATATTTTCCGTCCATTGGCCGAAATCGGTGTTTGCTCCTAACATGTACATATCACAATACTTTAATTTTCGTTTGTTTTATTTGTATTTCACATCATTTCTTCAACTCCAGCCACTATATAATATTGTCTCTTTGTGACGTTGAGCGTGACAGATTATGACCAATACCTACACGCGTATATATACATGTATACACCTAATCAAGCGCGATCGTATTACATCCGCCGTTTCATCCCGTCAAACCGAGAACAGTCCATTTACGGAGCAAGTGGAGTTGATGGTCTGCTACACGACCCGATCTGAACCTCATTGTCCGACAGTCGATTTAGATGTTGTCTCGGCCATTGTCAATTTAAATTTATTCATAGCCACCGTTCTATAATACGCATTTCTCGGAATATCTCCGTGCTTCTGTGTAAGTGCGTGGGAGATTGTATTATTGAGTTTACGGGAGCTCTTTATCACGGCATTGATATCATCAGTTTCGGTTATAGTGCAGTCCCTTACGAATCCACGCAGATCACATGCATTGTCAAATTGTCAAAACCGAAACACCCCATATCACATTCTGTGGGTGACCTACGAACTGCAAAAATATGTCAAACTAAAATTATCCTGTGGTCAAAATCATATTTATTGTAGAAACTAAGAACTATTGTGATCCTCCCGATGCTTAAAAGGCCTTGGACTCCTGGAGGAGATTACATTAAATCTGATTGTATGGGAGTTTCAAATCTCTCAGCTTACCACCTTCACACAACGCTGTATAGGTATATATAAGGCACCATGAGGGTGGCCGAGAAGTTATTGAGATTGAGATAAGCTCAAGCGATTCTGTAATCAATTGTGAAGTAAAAAGGCGGAAAAGTACGTCCAGTTTGATTCCTTAGAGCATGGCCGACTCTACTTACTGGGCCGGAGCATTGAAATATGGCAACACTGAATCGGGGGCCGAGCTTTTATTTGTTGTTAAGTCATTAGTGTACTCTTCCAGAGCAAAAATGAAGATTGGAAGGTGTTTTTCAATGTGTTTCTAATTATTTACATGCGAAAACGAAACTATAAAGATAAAAAGATGCCTGCAAAGTGTGTAGTACCAGGTTGCACTAGCAATTGTGCTTCCTATAAAGGACATACCAAACATAACCTCCAGAGTGAAAAAGAAGATTGGAAGGTGATTTTTAATGTGTTTCTAATTATTTACCTGCACACACGAAACTATAAAGATAAAACATGCCTGCAAAGTGTGTAGTACCAGGTGGCACTAGCATTTGTGCTTCCTCGTAAAGGCTGGTTATATTTATAAGAAGAAAGACAATAATTCACAAACATTTCAAAGGATAAGACCTATTTTAAAGCACAATGTGGTACCTACAATCTTTTCTGGACCTTCCAAATATCACAGAAAAAGACAGTTAATAGAACTCATCTGGTCATGCATCTGGGCATACCTACGAAAAGATTTGATAGTGAAAGGGAATCAAGACCAGCAAGAATGGCTTCAAAGTGACCTAATAGTGAATTTTTCTAGCTCAAGTGAACATTTACAAAGTAAATTGAGTGTCCATTTAAGTGGAAGTCGAAGTGGCAGCAGGAAACAGGTTGCGTTCATTTTTATTTTGTAGTGTTTGACTACGATGAACCAGGCATCAGATGTAAGTGGTAGTAGTTCTAAAAAGTATTTTTACACATTACATTATTTAGTATACACTTGTTCATGTAATCAACCCCAAACTGAAATGCTGCTTGAATTAATGTTGCCTACTTTAGCAAATATTTTTATTAATAATTACACAAAAACAGTTCAAGATAAAATACGGACTGACAGAGATAAAAAGAGCAAGTCTAAGGGAAATGAGAACAGAAAGGAAAATCTCTAAATTAAGTTCCTAGTCTCAATACATGTTACATTTTTGTACTGATACCACTGGCCTTTTTCACCATTCTTATTTTTTCAAAAAGTATTTTTCTCAATTTATCAACCGAAATGAACACATAATACATAAATAAAATGTAATAATTATTCTGAAACTATGAAACAATTTAAATTTTCCGCGGAATGCCCGCCGTTCGGCCCACGGTAACCGGCCCGCTATTTGACAGCTAAGCGACGTTGCCACATCGAAGGCTCCGGCCTAGTGAGTGGAATCGGCCATGCAGAGTGAAGAAAGTGCTAATTGCTAGTGCTAGACTAATACTATTTTTGCGATTTTTTTTATGTTCTGCTTTCCTAAATTCGTCCAACACGGCATATAATGGTTGAGGGGCCTTACACTACTTCAGCAGCTAATTCAATTAAAGCCAGTTAATGAGTTTCGGGCGCACTCGTTGAACCTGGGAGCTCGTGACAATGAGTGCTGGTAAGCGCGTGATACAGATAGAAGATGCAAACGCCGGCAAAGGCTACGACGCTTTCTAACGTGATCGCCTAGGCACATTACATTACGCTCTGCAACGCGAATAATAGAATTATGCAAATCCTCGTCAGGAATTTGATCTTTTATTAGCGCGTGATGTAACCGCCCTTTCTCCTGATTTATTTCATTCCTGTTCAGAAATTCCTCATCTTATTATAATCCCACTTTCTGAAATTGGTAGAATTGTATGGATTGTTGATCATGTCATTTTCATTAATCATATAATAGATGAATGTTGTGTCCAAGCGTCAGTTAATTCTTTTGAGGTGACTACTAGTCTCTCTATTTTAAAGCCATAATAGAACAAGCACACCATTCTTAGGTTAGACACAACTTTTACGAGGTATCTCGGTTATTTTTAAAGATAGAGAGTTGCTGTTTTCGCGACACTGTTCTACTTTTTTGTGAAAGTAAAGGGTGAAATCGAAAACTATCGATTTTCGGACCACCCTCGTATCTCGGTTCTCTTTTATCTTATTGAAAAGTTTAAAAAAGGTCTTATAGAATTTTTTCTGTGGAATCCAGTGGTGTAGTTTGATTTTTTCTTACTCCAACCATTTTTCAGTTATGAAGCACACATTTATTTTCGAAATGGGAAATAATTCAAGCTTTTTAAAAATATATATTAGTATTAAGTTATTTTGAAAATTACGCTCAAAATATGATTTTCCCAATTTTTACTTTATTTGTAACAGTAGACCATGGTTAACCAACTACAAATAATAAGCATCTAAGCAGTTATTACTCTACAAGAGACTTCCTACTCAAATTCGAAAAAACAGAATCCAAATCTCTCATTAAAATGGTGAATATTGCGTCATTATAATATTGAGTAGATAGTGGGCTATGACTCAGCTATTAAAAACAAAAAAGCAAATCTGTAAAAAATTTGCGAGACTGTCAGCTTTTAATTATATTTTTATTAAATAAAGCTTTATTCTTTCTCTGTTTTCATTTGAATTGCTGTCAATTTTCTATAATACTGGCAGCTTAAATACCTAGAGAGACAGCAACCGTTTTCAGATATGTTTGCTGGTCTAAAAATAAATATAGTTAGGTACGGATCCTTTATTTAACCACGCCCTAAAACTCATTTCAAGGAGAATAGGGAGCAAAGGGAAACAAACGTATTAGGTTACATAGAAGCAACGCATTCATCATCTTGTAAGCACAAAGAAGAAGCTGTAGAGGTACAAAAATCGACTGCAGAAAGAATTCTAAAAAAATACAATTACCATTCATACAAGTTTAAGATACTTCAACATTTGCATTTAATCGCCATAACACGAAGGAGACCAATAATTCTTTCAAATGCCATTAAAAGAATAAAAAATTGTGCCAGATTTGCATTCGAGAAAATAGTCTCCAACTTGAACCAACATCTGTAAAAGCTCCTCGATATTTTTAGTTTTTATTTTGATTCAAATCCAAATTTAATAGTGTGTTAATATTCTTCAGATATAATGTTGTTTGGGCTTAAGTAATGTAATACAATAAGCAATATATATTATTATTATTATCATATTTATTTATCATAGCGCATAAAATACAATTAAATAATCGAGTTTAAAAGTATTGAGTATCTAGTACCTTAATAATTGTTTACCTGGATATTGTTTTAAATAGATTAGTCATGGCCACTGGATTCTACAGAAAAAATTCTATGAGCCCCTTTTTGAACTTTTCAATAAGATCAAAGACAACCGAGTTACGAGGGTGGTCCCAAAATCGATAATTTTCGATTTCACCCTGTATCTCAAAACCCAAGAGGGCCATGATAATTTTATTAACGGCATCTTTACTTTCACAAAAAAGTAGCACACTGTCGCAAAAACCGCAACCCTCTATCTTCAAAAATAACCGAGATACCCCGTAAAAGTGCCCAAAATGGGACACCCTGTACTTTACTTCCTTACTGCTAGTGAATTATTAAGTCCATCTACTTGGCGTGGCAGCTACTATGCACGTATAAACATGTCTCAACATTCATCGACACGCAGCTTCCTGCGATCCATTGCAAAAACCAAACCAAAGGATTTTATGTGCCCTGTGCCGGGACCATCGATAGCTACCGGGCCTTATGGTGCTGCGTGTGACGTCACACGTAGCGCCGCACCGGGCCGCACGTATCTACAGGGATTAATAGAGAAACTCCAGCGCTACGAGCATTTTCTTGATATACTGAGAAAACGGTAAAAAATACAAGAGTAATGTATAGGAATGAATTTACAGGAAATTGAATTTGTGATAAGAGGTGCTAGTTGATATTTATTTAACTAGAATCGTTCAGACTTGAGAAGGTCAAAAGTTGGCCCTATTTGCACACAAATTATATGAAATTATCTATTATCCACAAAATTATGTACACAGTACATATGTATGACTCGCCGTCACGTATTTTTCTATAAGCTCCTAGAAACGAAAAGTAAATCGAACAGGACCATATTAATGTGTCAGTAGTATACCTTCGTTGTTTTGAAAAAGTTAAATTTAGCTGATCTTTGAGGAAAGATAATTTTTTCAATATGGTATCCAAATTTTCGTCAATATCAGAGACAATTAAATGCGCCTTTTCTATTTGCGTACATGCCTGGTTAACAAGTGCGTTAGCTTTATCAATAGCACCGATTTCACCAACATTTGTACACATATTACTTACTAAAGAATTGCATTTTACCCAGCTATTACACAAATTACCTTTACCTAATATTTCTTTAATTTTTAGAATATTATTTATCACGAAATCTTACTATATACTATCGCAGACAGATCTTTTTCAATTGTCACAGCTGAGATAACTTTTGGCATTTCAGTGATATCTATCTTATAAATAACAATCTTATTTTTACCTTCTATTATTGAAAACATTTCTATTCCATTTATGTTCTGTTCAAAATTGCATTTTACATATTCGAAATCCGTTATGACATCTTCTTCACTTCGTTCCTGGATCTTGGCATCTTTTCGTTGATCAATTTCTTGTGTTCGTTCTGCGGGATCAGACGTACGTTAAAATATTGCGGCTGATTTTGAAATTTTGTCGGAATAGCATCGTCCGACAATTTGATCTTTGATCGAGGAACTGTTAAAGTCGTACCATCGGGCCTAGCAGTATCAATACGAATTATAAATTTATCTTCGAAGTGTTTGATGCATATTACAGACGAATCCTTTATCGTGAAGTTATCTTGATGTAGCTATCGATGGTCCCGCCTGTGCCCTATGTAGGATGTTATTTTATTATTACCAGTTAGAGTGAAATACTGTTAATGTCAAGCTGACGTCACAACCAATAAAAAGGCGCGTTGTGTACCAATCAAGAACAACACCTGTATACAAGAGAAACAATCAAATCCGCTTGTCATCTACGACGGAGTGTACACGAGACCTCGTAACCATCTCTCAACCTAACGCTATTCAGAGTAGATACCAATTCCAATTGAAAAAGTTGAATGGGATATGCACACAATGGATTCGACGCCCACTTGGATGATATTGTGGTTGCGAACCACGGCCGAACTGGCCGCTCGACTCTAAAACACCCACGTGGCCATCTTGATTTTTGTTACCTTTCAGCGGAGAGTCAACAACGAGTTTCGGTTGTTTCAGAACGATGACTGACAAGCACAGCGACAGCTGGTAATGTTTTTTAGTGCGTCTGGAATCTGGAGCTGGACAAAGAATACCCAATGAAAGGGCTTCAAGCACTACAGTATATTCAATCCCAAGATAGACTCCAAATAAACAGTCGCATGCAACATTCGCGTGGTTACTGTCCGCTAACGTCTGCGAACGCGCCAACTATAATCCAGTGCAATTATGAAATTTTATATGACTATTTAAAAGAGTTGCCCTATGAGCCCATTGCAACTCAAAAGTAGCCAGTTGCCAGTTTGAAATGATCATTAGGCAATGAACACTTGACATTGCATATTTGGATCTACTTTCCAGTCAGCCCGCACGCGGGTTTGTTTTCATTTGGTCTAGCTTGGCTATGAATACAGTATAGTTTAGTTTATTTTGCTATATACAAATATTTATGCAAAGCAAGAATGGCTATCGTCCGTGCATTGCCTAATTAAAATGTTCATGTGCTCTGATTTCTATATAATATTTTGTAGGTCCGATATACAGGGTTTGCTAGAATAGACGATACGTGAGGCAATGCCAGGTTTTTAAAATCAAAATAATACGATTGAACACATCATACCTACTCCCCGTGTGGGGGTGGGTTAGAATATCTCCCATCGTATATCCTGCGTGTCGTAAAAGGCGACTAAAAGGAACCGAACTACTGTCGGTATAAACAGTAACCTCTTCTCAACCAACAGCTTTGGGTGGACGATTTTTTTTTATGGTCAGCCTCCCGCAAAGGCTGAAAGCCTATGGCGCTGTAGAAACGCTGCGAAAGGATAAGTGTCGGTTCACGTCAGATTTGAAACGCTGCAGGTTGTAGCCGTCGGGAAACAAATTCCCCGGCAGCTGATTCCACAGCGTCGAAGTTCTCCAAAAGAAGGAATGCTGAAGGAGACTGGTTCTGGGAGTAAGGACCTCGACCTGGTAAGGATGAGCTCGCAGAGCTTCTCTAGTGTTCCTGGTTCGGACGGCCTCTGGTGTTATCACCTGGGAGAGCTCACTCGAACATCTTCCGTGATAGAATCTGTCAGGGATAGGTCAGCCACCCTCCTTCGATGTTCCAGGCTGTGGAGGTCGTTTGTGAGGTTAGGCGTATCGATTAATCTAATTGCTCTTTTCTGGATAGTGTCCAGAAGCTTTAGCTTGAGAAAAGTCAGGACACCTTCTTGTTCTTGGGGTGAGAAATTGCACCTAAAGGCGGATGAACCAGTAGATACCATCTGATGGTCAACGGCATGAGGATGCAGAAAGCAATTGGGAAACTACTACATTAAAGATCTTAAAGGCGACAAGAGAAACTCGTAAATTGAGTAAATGAATTTTACGAATTCACAACATGTCTGTTAAGACATTGTAACTATGATGATGACATCATACCTACAAGGGGTAGTAAAAAAGTTTTACGTTATAGCTTTATTTATTGAATTTTCTCAAAAGAATTTCCTGTATGTTCAATACACTTCTCGATCTTCCGAAAAGACTCTTTAAACCAGTTTTACCAAGTTTCACTAGGGATTAAAGCACACTAGTGGTCCCAAGCTCGCAGAAGGTTCTCATCACTATTTCTAGCTGTCCTCCCTTTTAGCTTCTTTTCATTTAAGTGGTCCCATTTTATACTCGCGTGACTTCAGGACGTCATAGATAATGTTAAAATAATGACAACTTCTCAATACTCATATCCGGTACAGCTTCATTTTCGAGATCAGGGTGTTCAAAATAAAAAAAAATATATATTACTTTGAATATTTCGTAAACCGTTGCTTAGAAAAATTGGAGAGATGTTTCTCTCTCAGATCATCAAGTTTACCCTAAAAATCAAAATCGTGATCTAGCTTCCTATCAGGACGAAAACTCGTATCAAGTATCGTTTGAGGGCGCTTATTACAAATCCGGTTGTTATTTTGAGTTTCTGCCTGAGGTAACGAATATCAGAAATTTCCAGTCCCTCAGATCTTGAAGTTCGCCCTGAAAATCTAAAATAATTATCTGAGTTCCTATCAGGACAAAAACTCGTGTCAAGTATAGTTTGAGGTCGCTCATTACAAATCCGGCTGTTGTTTAGAGTTTCAGCCTCAGTTAACGAACATCAAAAATTTTCGGTCCCTCAGATCTTCAAGTTCGCCCTAAAAATTTAAAAACATTATCAAGCTTCCTATCGGGACGAAAACTCGTGTCAAGTATAGTCTGAGGCTGCTTACTACAAATTACAGTGGCGAATGAATGAATAAGGACCAGAGGCTATCCAGCACGGAATGTGGCTGGTGCATAGGCGACACGATGGGCCCTTTTGCGCCTCTATCCGCGCTAGTTCCTAAGACATGCACTTTTGGCAAAGGCAAGTGCATTCTTAGGTCCTATCCGTTTTAGCTCTATTGGTTCCAAGGTTCTTGAGCCCAGCATAGTCTGCCTGAGATAACCCAGGGTTTCACAGCGACACAAGATGTGTTCCGAGGATTCTTCCCCTTCACCACACCACGTGCACGTTGGGTCGTTGACCACCCTCATCACGAACAAGTGACGCCTGAAGGTTTTGTGACCCGTTAATAGGCCTACTAGCAATCTCGAAAGTCGTCCTATTCTCTCTGCAGGCCCTGCTAATAGTTCCCGAGCTTGACGGAGATAACCAGAGATGTTGTTCCATCTCAGAGAGTGTTGATTCTGGATCCACTCTCCAGTTGTTTCCCTAATCAAGTTTTCAGATAGTCCTAAGGCTGGTTCCGGGCCCAAAAAACTGTTGCCGGATCCCCTCCTAGCCAGATGATCCGCCATTTCGTTACCCTTTACCCCAGCGTGCCCAGGTACCCACATCGGTGGTACCTTGTGTTTAGCTGAGATGTCGTGAAGAGCCTTCCTGCACTCCAGGACCAGTCCCGACGTTATTTTCCAAGCACTCAGTGCTTTGATGGCTGCCTGACTGTCAGAGCAGATAGTAATCCGCCTCCTAGACCCGTCAATTTCCCGAATACGATTTACACAAGCAAGTATCGCATAGACCTCAGCCTGGAATACTGTGGTGTGCCCCCCAAGAGGGAGTGAAAGTCTTGTATGGGGTCCGTAGACTCCCTAACCCGAACCCTCTCTAGCGAGTGAACCATCTGTGTACCAGACCTGTCCTCCTCCTTCGATGAGCTGTCTTTCCCTAGACTCCCACTCTTCCCTTGATGGAAACACCACCGTAAATTTGAGATTGAAGCGATGCGTAGGAGAAACTATATCGCTCCTCGCCAACAAAATAGGACTATCCTCATGCAGCTCTGCTAGAATCGCCGAATGTCCTTTGCCTAGATTCATAAAGGTCCAGCTACCCTGACTCCAGAGACGGAACCTAGTTTTTCTAGCTTCCCCTTGAATTACCAGATCCAAAGGAGAAAGATTCAATAGTGTTTCAAAAAAACAGGTTTCTAAAATATTTAAACTAACACAAAAACAGGACCTTCTTATCAAAAACATCACGCTCTAGACTGTCTGTGTGCTGAATCCACGAAGGTTTGTCATCTATAGTGAGTCGCAAAAGATACACTGGCTTGTATTAATGTATTACCTATTATAAACCGGGTTTTGAGTGAGTAGTTAGACTGATAGAGATGCCATAAGATGCTTAAAAAATGTATTATCTCGAAATCACAAAAGGACCAGTATCGTAATACTCCCTCACCTACGGTGTAAAGAGTAACTCATCAGAATCATGACTTGTTTAATGATGGGCAATTTCTCCCAATCAGAGCAGTTATTAAAGTGCAGACGGACTTGCGTGATTTGTGCAAACATACGTGTTCGAAATGTACAAGTGGTAATTGGTGACTTTCTTTAACAGACAGCTCAATTACTGTTGAGTTATAATGTGGGAAAATGTCCGTCAGCTACAGGCGAAGGGGCAGTCGCAAAAAAACTAATGCACCTTATGCAAGCCGGAGATAATAATAGGAAATACCTGCTTAAAGATAAATTGAATTTATAATGTGTACTTATTCAGAATTAATATCATGTTCCAGGTAAATTATACTGCTTGTGATAGTCGCCAAGTACACAACGCCGTAATTCTCGAATTAATGGCCAATTTAATTTCAGGAATGATTTATGTCTTTTGACAACTGAAATTAATATTTGATAGCAACCCGGTCCGCCATTGTCAACGAAATTCAGTCCGATTTCATTTTGGTCGAATTGCTCAGCTTCAGTTGCTATTCTTGTATATTCTACTTTGTTATACTTCAGGAAATGGCTTGACAATATTTTGGAAAAGTTTGTAGATGGTGTACGATCGATGAAATTTTTTTTTGTATGGAAGAGCGACATCATTGAATACCGCCCCCTCTACTACAATTTGTATACTTCACTGTTGTGATGAAATAAATCAATAAAGACACATAATGATAATAATAGTAATATACAACACTCAACCTCTCTTGTCCAGATCACGTTGCAGACATACTATCACATCCAATCACAACAAGAAACAATAAATACCTGGTCGCAGAAAGCACTCCATGGCAAACATAGATTGCGTCTTACACAAAACCATATACACGAAAAACAGTCATACACCTAGCAGGATGGCCAGCTCTTTCTAGAAACTGAGGGCTTTATGCTTGCTATGCAGGCCAAGTCGTTGCGACATGAAATTACAAGAAGTATATAATTAAATATCCATCTATCACCGACGATATTTGCAGAGAATGCCACCAAAAGAAGGAAACAATAGAACACATTACAAGCGGATGCAACATTCTCGCTGGAACTGAGTACACAGCCAGACATAACTCTGCAGCCAAAGTCATATATCAAGCACTGGCCACAACAAACAAACTAACTGAAAACACAGATCCATACTATAATTATTACACACCGACCTCAGTACCTACTCGAAAACAATCAATTCCAACTGTACTGGGACATTGAAATACGTACAGGCAAAACTATCCCAGCCAATAGACCAAATATATAGTTTTTCAGTCAAGGACAGACAAAGTGACCCATCCAAAACGCCCACGCTGGGAAGATATATAAATACACAGATCGTGCCATAGAAATAAAACGGCTCTGGAAACAAAATAAAGTTGTTATTGTTCCCCTCATTATATCGATCTCAGGCCTCTCACCGAACACATTTACACAACACCTAAAACAGTTAGGCCTGGACGAAAGGTTACACAATATTCCAAAAGTATGTAATCTTTAAGACCTGTAATATAGTACGATCTTTCCTAAATTCAGATCAGTAATAGTTCAGGTGTTGACTTGGCACAGCCCGTCAACATTTGTTGCTACCGCAATCATGCAAAAGAAGCTTGAAAAAACATAACATAATAATGATATGAATATACAAAACATCTACGCTGGGAAGATATCTAAATACATTGATCTTCCCATAGAAATAAGACAGCTCTGGAAAACAACAAAACAAGGTTATTATTGTCCCCCTCATTATGTCGGTCTCAGGCCTTACAACAAATACATTTACACCACACCTGCAACAGTTGGGCCTGGACGAAAGGTTACATAATAGCTTCCAAAAGTCTGTAATCCCCAAGACCTTGTAGCATTGTGCGGTCCTTCCTGAATTGTGAATAAAAATAGGTCAGGCGTTGGCCTGGCACAGCCCGTCAATACTTGTTACTACCCAAACTATGCGAGAAAAAAATAGGAAAATAGGAAATAATAATAATAACTTAAGCTATAGAGGAAACTTCAATCTAATGACAAGGATATTAATTTAAACTCTTCCTTAAATTTTAAGTAAAAGCTAAATTCAAAATAAACCTAATTCTATTCTATTTAATACACTTATTCTATCTCTTTATCCAACTATCAAAAAACTTTTGAGAAACAATATTGCCGCTTCATGCGGCTAACTCCTATTTTTCAGGGGAAAACCAATGAAATGGAGGTTAGAAATAGCCAAAAGTCCACCAATTCGCTCTGTGTTTTGCCCCAAAAAAAGTCACCAATAGCCCAGCTACAATTTTTGATCGCTAACTCGGTTTTAAAATTCCTATATCGTCGGAAAATTGGCACACTTGGCAACTCTGCGAACCGCGTGTTCTAAAGAATGGAAGTGGGAGGTAGGGGATGTGGTGTTATATCTTCAACCTGTTAAAGGCTACCGATGCATTGGCTTGTCAATCTTGTGTAGTTTTACAAGACCTAATATCAGTTGGAAGATTATACATATAAAAGCATAGGCCCTAATTATTCAGTGACCTAAATGAAAGTTAGGATTCAACCTTCTGTAAAAATTCCGTTAACATCAGATAGTATTTCCCACGTTTTAAAGGGACAAGAATCAGATGTAATGGAGGCATCATAACACAGTCATAAAACATATTACTTCAAATTAGATAATCTTTGCGATTATAGTACACTCTCAGCTTTTTATAGCAGAAACAGCCACCAGAAAAGGAGTTCGTCAGGGATGTGTATTATCTCCGATGTTATTCAACATTTACTCCGAATTTGTGATGAGGCAAGTATTGGACAACTGGAATGGCGGTATAACTATTGGCGGAAGCAAAATATCCAACTTAAGATTTTCTGACAATACAACCCTTATTGGTGCCTGTTAGGAAGAACTAGTAGCTCAATAGAGCTGTTTAATAAAACATCTTAGAACAACACAGTGCAGCATATCGTCTTGGTATCAACTACAAAAAGACCACAAGGTTATGATCGTAGATAGAGAACACGATAATCATCAAGAAATAAAGTCAGTAGGCCGTTGTGAAGTAGTTCAAAGTTTTGTGTACCTCGGTTCTTTGATCGACATTTCAAGTAGCTGTGAAAATGAGATTCGACGGCTCATTCAACAGGCACGTGTGGCCATGAAAAAGCTTACTAAGATATGGCGTGACCTTAACATCACTAAAGCTACCAAAATGTCGCTGGTTCATTCTCTTGTGTTCTCCATATTTTTGCATACCTCGGAAATTTGGACTGTTAAAAAAGCAGATCGAGCTCGCATAGATGCTTGTGAAATGTGAACATGGAGGAGAATGCTGAGAGTTCCTTGTAACGCCCATAGAACTAACGTTTCCATACTGGATGAGATCGGTAATCCAAAGAGACTATCCTCCATTGTGTCGATGAGAATGCTTACACTCTTCGGACATATTCACAGAAGCGATAATATGGAGAAACTTGTAGTTCAGGGTCATGCCCCGAGTGGACGGCACCGTGGCCATTCCCCTACACGCTGGGTGGATACGACGAAACAGTTGCTGGATATGAGTATCAAGAGCGCTAAACTGACAGTAAATCGCGAACGATGGCGAGCTACAGTTCTCAAAACTATTGATAATATTCGTATCGGCATTACTCTAGCTCCGACTCAATGCATTTTACGAGTTCACAACATGTCTGTTAAGACATTGTGACTATGATGATGATGTAGAAGCAACATCATCCGATTTTGTGTCACTCAAAACTAGTGTTTTGAAGCGCGAGAGTGTGCAACAAACTTTTCTCTGGGAACCAATCTCACGTTAAACGTTTTTTTTTTGCGCAAATGTGAATTCCTGTGAAGAATGTAAGGAACTGTCATTGGCCAAGGCTTCAAGCAGACCATGTCAAATAGACTGAGGAATTTCTAATCAAATGTGTTATTAGCTCCACGATATATGCTTAATTGTTATTTCTGCGCACGTAATAACTGAGTAGACGCACAACATTATTAATATCCAGGTTTTTAACAAATACCTTTGCGAGATTTTTGCGACACAAAACGGTTAAAGCTAATTATCAGTAGTGAGGTAATTAATAGTTTTTATCGACAACTTATCGTACCTTCACTGGTATTAAAATGTGATAGTGTTATTTTACTGCTAAAGAAGATTGCGGCAAAGGCAATATACTCGTATATTGTTTCAAATTACCGTTTCTTTGATAATAATTTTCGTTTTTAACTGGTACTTTCTATTTATTAGTTTTAGATTGAAATGGATTCTAAGAAAATGGTCGAGTTGAGTGAATGAACAGAATCCCATAAATGAATTAATTAAGTACAGAGCTCTGTCACTATCACCAAACTAGAATATTAAGCTAAGCGAAATTTTTGGTCAGCTGATTTGACTTGATTCAGTTCATAGGACTTCGAAAGTTGTCGAGATGCAAAATGTTTTTTTTTTGTTGAAAATGCTGACATTTTTTTAAAAGCTTTTATTTAACTTGCAATGTATGTACGCTTGTTCGGGTGGAATCTTGCAACGCAATTTTGAAGCAGATATCTTCAATGATTGAGCTGAAATTTTGTATACACGTTTAGTTTGGATGACAATGCACGATAAGCTGTATTATGTCGTTCTAAATCCAATAGTGGAATAGTTATTTAATGCATTTTTACAATATGGGTATCGTTATTGATATGAGAACGCCCAGTAGATGGTAAGGGGAATGACGATCTAATGAGAGGAATGTCACCACTAACAATATCCACTGCTGTCATTTTTAGTCAAACGATGAATTTTGTTGTGAGAGTTTTGGGAAAATATACTATTCAAAGCCGGCAAGTTGTTTTATCACTACCAGTGATCACTACATGAGCCTGACGACCTGAGAGAAGAGCGTTTTTGTATTTGGCGCTCAACTAGAGGCTTGCGGTGTGAGCAAGAATCTGGCAGCAGCCACAGGAGATTCTGGATCGAATTGTACGAGTTCCTTTATACAACCTACGCAGTGGTCATCACCAGGTTGTATCCACGACGGTGACGACATCGACATAAGGTTAGGGGGTAGCTAACGAACCGCTGGTGCACCGAGCAACCACGAAGGGTAGACCGGACAGCCGGTGTGTATGACTGTGACGCGACGTAAGTGGTAAAGGAGATCCGCGGTAAGGATTTTCCAATAATAAGTTGTAAAGAAACATTTGGGGTGCTGGACTGACTTTGGGAAAGTAATAGAGATAAACTCGTGCTGTTAGTGGACTCTTATCACCAGCACAGTTTTAAGGTTATGTTTAGAGTAGGTCTATATTATTAGTTTAGTTTAAAGTTTTCATGATGTCTAATAAAAGAAAATCTACGAAATATCAGGATAGCGCAAATTCTAAATTAGAAACTATCGTTCAAATGATGACAAATAATATGTATTTCAAGATATAATGCGGTGTGTTTTGTTGTAAGAGTTTGGGGAAAATATACTATTCTAAGTCGGTGAGGTGTTTTATCACTGCATGAACCTTGTTTACGACCTGAGAGAAGAGAGTCTCTGCACAGTGCAAGGGCTTGTTGAGAGTGACTCAAAAAATAATGTGACGTCATTCTAAATCTAATATGGCGGACCATCCAAGATGGCGGATTAGCTATTTTTAATGCACTTCTACAATATGGGTATAGAATGAAAGGGCTTGTTGAGAGTGACTCGAAAAATAATGTGACGTCATTCTAAATCAACTATGGCGGACCATCCAAGATGGCGAAGTAGTTATTTTTAATGCGCTTCTGCAATATGGGTATCAAATAAAAGGGCTTGTCGAGAATAAATACACTTTTTTTTATATCAATGCAAGTTAATAACTCAAAGTAAAAAACTAATTAAAACAAAAAAACTAAAAAAAAAGCTTTTATTTAAATGTTCTAAAAAAATAAAAAGTTCCTTTGAAGTGTTAACTATCAACTTATAGCCTCATTATACACAATTTATATGATCATAAAAGCTTGTCGCGCAATTTACTCGTGTAAATTAACTTGTACTTATTCAATTGACTAATTTGGTCTGCTAAGTTTAATTGTGTTAAAATTTCAGTTAATTGAATTCTTATAGGTACTTACGTAAGCCTTGTGACAAGTTTCTATGATAATATAAATTGTGTATAATGAGGCTATAAGTTGATAGTTGACACTTTAAAGGAACTTTTTATTTTCTTTTTTTTTGAACTTTTAAATAAACGCTTTTTAAAAAAGTTTTTTTGTTTTAATTTATTTGATAAACATTTTCACGGAGTCTACGCATCCGGGCGTCGGACTGTAAAAAATCAAGTGTTCAACTTTGGTTAGAAATGAATAAGGATTTCAAAAATAATCTTTATTTTAGGAGAAATCACTGGCATCATACCATCAATGTCTGCCAAAATAGGCAGGTCAAATTACGTACGAACGGTGGAAATTTAAGAAAAAATGATACATTAAAAAATGCCTCTTGATTCATAGTACATGTATGACGAATTTCATTGAAATATCTGAAGTGGTATTGTAGATATTAATAATAGATTATTTATTTTTGAAATCTTTACCACCTGTATCTCAAAAGGTAAGACGTTTAGGACATACGTTCATATGAAGTTTTCTTCTTAGAAGTGACCCTAAAATCGCCCCCATAAATACTGACATTCAATTAGGAAACACCCTGTATTTTACTGGGATGGAAGTCTTTAATATTGACTGTTAATACCCCCAGACCATCCATTTTGTTAATCAGCTAAAACCTACGCGTAAATGGTGAGGATACCAGCATATACCGAGTGAAGAAGATTACCTCCGCATAGCTGAATCTCCTACCGTTTTACCAAGCTTTCAATTAAATCGTAGCACATTATGAAAATGATGTGAACAAATGACACCTTAGATATAGAGTAACAGTTAACATTTTTCCGTAATTACGATCCATTTGCCCATGCATGTTTGTGTCGCAGTCGGCGGATATAATGAGCTCCCGTCGTAATTAGAATGCGCGTAATGGTAGTACGCACCAGCGGTACCAAAACTGTTTTCTACTGCTGTCGAAAGACATAGGAACACGATTTTTATGAAAAAAATTGAGTCAAGTTGATTATTATAGATACTATAGATAGATAGATAGATATAGAACTTTGCTAAATTTTGCTCTCGAAAGCAAAACACGCAAATGCCTCCAGAACGTCTATATAGAAGAAGAAGAAGAAGCTTTATTTCAAAATAGGATTACCCTAATACAAAATAAAGTAGTGATACCTAAAAAAATACAAATTGGTTATTCCAAAATGATAAAATTAACAATAAAAAATAATTCAAATTAATGCTGATACTACATATACTACGCCAATATACAATGCCAATATTAGAAACCACAATAATAGAGAGAAGTTAACTGTGAGTCTAAAGATTATCAGATGGCTCTTATGTAATTTAATAATTGTTGTTTAAATATTCTAAGCGACGAACTTTGTTTTGTTGTATTTGGAAGATTATTGTAATCATTGAATCCTTAAAAAAATAAAGAATTCATGCTACTTTTCTTGTTAGTTTTAGAAATATAAATAGTTTGTTTTCTAGTCTGATGTGCATGTATTATAGCTGAAGCATAGCAAATACGTTGGTGCCATACCTGACACTATTTTAAAAACAAATACCATGGTAAGAGTAAGATAATATAGTCTTTGTGATACAGATAACCAATTAAGGGTTGACAATGTTGACAGCATCAATTGAATAGGTATATATCGTTCGTCCTTAAGATAATTCTCATCCCACGATTTTGCATCTTTTGTAACTGTGACAGCTGATTTGAGTTAAAAAGAACAGAAGAACAATAGTCAAAGTGGGGTTGTATAATGGACTGATATACTTTTAAGCTCATCTCGGCAGACAGAAAATTAGAAATTCTTGTGAAAAAGAATAGCTTTTTAGAGATTTTCTTGTGTACATAATCAAAATGTTTATCAAATAATAAGAAGTTATCAAGTTGTATACCTAAGTACTTCACGAAAATAACGATTTCAATGTTTTGGTTATTATCAATAGTAATTTTTAAATTCGAAAAATCTGTTTGTATTTATGTTTTGAGGTAACGGTCATGGCTTTAGTCTTAAGGACCCTTAATTTGAGCTTGTTTAGTTTCAAGTAATTGTCAGCACCACTTAATAATAAGCATAATTAATTTTTACAATAGCAGTGTCTAGGTTGAACATGCAAGTACAGTATCATCTGCAAACAGATTTATAAAATCACAATCTTCAAATAAATGTATGTCATTAAGGTACAAAATAGAAAGGATAGGTCCTAACAGACTCCCTTGACGTACACCAACATTGATATAGCATGTATCTGATACGACGTCACCTATTTTTACCCTTTGTTGTCTTCCATTTAGATTATTTTCAAACCATTTGTAAATCTTACCCTCAAAACCATATACTTTAAGCTTAGCTAACAATATATTCCTATTTATAACAACAACAACAACATACTTGCCATCATCAAGATCTTTTTTGAAATTATCTAAACAAATCTGATACAGTTCCCATCTCGATCAAAAAATGTTTCTGTGTGTTTGTTTCGTAATTTGACATTTGATCGGTTATGGTCCGTGCAGAGAGGAAACATTCTTAGAGTGTTCTTGCCAAGGGGGTGCTGCATTTAATTTTTCCCAGTAGTTCCATTATCACGATTCACAATAATACCGCATAATACAGAATCATCAACAATATGATATTCCAGCATACCCGAACAAACGGATAGGGAGGGGTGGACCCATACCATGGCCTGCGCGGAGCCCAGATCTGACACCTCTTGATTTTTACGTCTGAGGTCACATGAAGGCATTGGTTTACGAGGAGACTCCAGTTAATACTGCTGTCGAACTAAGGCAAAAAATTATCAGTGCAGCGGAGGAGATGAAACGAACTTTTTCAACACGAGATACAAAAACCGAAGTGAGGAAGCGGATTCGTACTTGTATCCAAAATCAAGGGCAACACATTGAGCAAGATCTCTAGAAACTTTGGGTGGATTTAATTTGTTTTACTTGGATAAAATCATCCACCGCATTTGCAAACATTCTAGTATGTAACTGAGTTATCAATAATGATTGTACTGTCATTCGTTCTTTTTGAATAGGTGATTTCTATTCATTGCTGTTTATAATCTTTCTGAAAAGGTTATTAGGTAGCAAAGTTTTTTTAGCGATTTGTTCAACCGTTTGTATATTTTTTTTTTGAGCTAGATAATTTTATTTCACGGTGAACGTAAAAATTTTGTTGATTATTTTTTAAATATTTGTATTTAGTTTGGAACTGTTTAGTATTTTGAAACATTTTAATACTAAGGTAGCTTTGTGTATGTGTTAGTTAAATACTAAAATAAAAATTATCAGAATCAACAACAGGTTTTTTTCTTAGTTTAGGATCTAGTGTGGAAATTTGGACATTTGGTTGAAAAACATTAAATGTTAATTATCTCGAAAACTATCGGTTTTCGGAACTACGTATGGGGGGTTAAATCTATTACATTTGAGCCCCTCTGTCACCTCTTGCAGGAAAGTGGTCGAGTTATAGTGTTTACGAAGTCACTTGGAACAGCAAAAAATGCTTGGGCGGCTTCTCCTTTGTGAAACGCCCCCGGGACCCTGTATACCTGCCGCGCACCGACGATAAACCGAGTGTCGGTGCTGCCGCGTTCACAAAGGAGATGCCGCCCAAGCATTTTTTGCTGTTCCAATTGACTTCGTAAACACTTTACCAGTAACCCTGTATATTCCTTATATAGTTTTTTGTTACCTCAAGTTACGGAAAATGTTTATTGGGGTGGAGGTCCTTTGTAGGTCAGGCGTATCGATTAACTCCAAGCTTCTGGGATGCTGTTTTAGCAGTACTGTCGACGTGGTCGTGTCAGGACATGTTATTGTTGATGTTGATCCCCAAAAGCTTGACGGAAGGTGTCTCGACTATTGGGTGACCCTCCACTTCCACAGTTGGTAGGCCAACGGGACGTTGCCCATATGTACCTTCTCTGTTAGTTGCGCTGGAGATTTCACACTCCATCTTTTCCAGTCGTGTATAATTCTGATTTATTAATTAAAGCACATTTTGGGAACTGCTGATACAAAGTATCTCCGTTTCTCGCGTTCTGCGAAAAGAAATTAGCCGCCGGTAGCAAAAAAACTGGTAAAAAAATGTCAAGGTGATAATGCATACCTGATCTTTATGCAGTAACGGTTATTTGTGGAGGTGTTATAATCAGTAGGAATGAGAAAACAGGTGTTAGTGAAAGCATTTCTGTATGTGTTCAAGAATAACAGAACTACTCGTGGCTACTACTCATACTTTGTATTTACTATTTACGAAGTGTAATTCTATGGCCCGATTTTATCAACATGCAGATTTTAACAAAGACTTTGACCAATCAGAGCAGCCCTTTTAAGAACATGCATCTGTCAAAGTACTCTGAAAATTATTGATTTCTCTTGAAGTTGACCTCAAAAAGCTCAAAAATGACAAACTTTATATACAATCGAGCATTGTAAATCATCTGGCATCTTTTCCAGTCTGATTTTCCATCCTAAATCGGTGAAAAATTGCATTTTCTTGTTTAATCAAAAGTTTAGCAATTGCTAATTTCAACCAATCAGATTCCAGATTCCATTTCCATTTGATCGCTTGTTTCATGCTGTATTAAATGCTATGATGACAAGAAATTCACTCATTGCATTATTTGGATAAAACAATAATTTACTATCGATAATAATTATGAATACCTGCAATATATCTCTGTTTTATAGTAAAAAGAGGTAAAAATAGCATTTTGTTACATTTCAAAGGTTACAGCTACTTCCAAAACATATGTGCATTACTGGTTGCCTATCCAGAACCCCAGAACGCCAAAGCTTGCCATTTTATAATAATCAATGGTATAACCCTATTTGATGTACAATACACCTGTGAATACTTCTATATAAGAAGATCTATAACAAGCATACATCCAGTAAATGAAAGATTGATTCTTCATAAAAGTATGTATTTTCATATAATCCATCTGACTGACGGACGTGGGATTTTTAGTTATAAAATAAGGTAGGTAGTTGCTGTGATTGATATAGGTACCTACTACTTTTATCACAAATTATCCCAGTTTGCAATTAGTAATTATACAATAATTATAATGTAAACATGGAAAATGTGGCATTAATTTGCAAATCAATCGCTTTGTTCTGATATCCTGCTATGATTTTGATCCATGAATTTCTAAAATATCTTTGACAAAAGTGTCATCCTGCTTTGACCTGTTGTTTTCAATATTGATGAAATACTATTGGATGATACTTATTAACATAGCCCTCAATACCCAATAGAAAGCTTTTGCTAAATAACATCCGATAGAAAAGCTTTGTTAAATTCTTTGTTAAACATGCATGTTGATAAAATCGGCCCTATAATTACTATAGTTAGTTATATTGCCAGTAAATGGTAAGCGTGTATGAATCTCAAAAAGTTTGACCGGCAATGTTTCGGCTTATCATTAACCCCCTGTATATACTTGCTACAACCCTATAGCCCATCAACCCAAAGTTTATCAAAATCGGAGCAGCGGTTGCTGAGATTGCGCAAAAATTATAAATCTTCACAATTACGATACTTCCCATATCGACCGTCTGTGATGTAAACTGACAAAATAATGGTGTCAAGTTGATTGACTCAGTACTTCCCACACATAACGGTGATTTCATTTTAGTATATTCCCATAGCATGAAGCTATAGTCTCAGGTCCCCTTGTAATCAAATCATCACCCGTGCGACCGATGCCGCTAGGTTTTCCTTTTACAGGTCAATGGATAGCCTATATACCAAAAAAAATTGAGTTCCATAATCCCCCCATCCCCCAACTACCCCAATTTCACTCTCACCCAGAAAAAGTAGAAAATGATCACAAAACCCCTAAAACGCCTAAAAACGAAGTTTTCTATATTCTCAGTTTTTTATTATTGCTGCGCCGCCACTGGCATGATTTCCAAAATTCATAAACATTTTCCATGCTCGAGCAAAAGCTATATTCGTATGTATACGAAGTCCCTTGGTTTCTGTAATAGGAAGACAACGTTCGGGTGGACCTAAAAAAGTCTATTATGACGCTAAGTCTATCTTTCACATGTCAATGGATAGACTATTATAAATACAACAAATTTTTGAGTTTTACGACCCCCCATCCCCAACCACCCCAATTTCATCCCCCCTCCCCAACCAAAAAAGTAGAAAATGGTTAGAAACATCTACAACGCATAAAAACAAAGTTTGAAGAATATTTAAAAATTTTGGTTTTTAAGATTACGTGGCTGGAAAAACGCGTACAGACAGACCGATAGACAGACAGACCGACTGGAATGTGTGACGTGGATTTTCGTTATGTAGACATCATAAAACGCCCAAAAAGTGCCCACCTATCGGTGTGGGAAGTAAAAAGCAAAGAAGCTTAACATAATAAAGGTCAAATATTTATCACTACTTGTGTGAACTACTTCCAAGTTCAATATTAGCAAATGGCTAGTAAGTCTGCACGAAACAATGCCTAATAAGCTTCCACAAGGTTTTCTAAATAAACGAAACCTGTCATACCCTTTGATATACAGTCGAAGATAAACAAAAACAGGAAGTGAAATACGTTCGTGTCCATCGTATTGGATGCAGCGGTTACTGAGATTACGTGGCTAGAAAAACGTGTACAGACAGACCGATAGATTTTTATTTATCGTATGGCTCAAAAACATGACAATAGTAAATATAGATTAAAAGAAAAACTATTATAACCTATACTAAAATAAAATATATACAGCTACAAACTAAGATACATAGTCTTTGGTATTTACAGGTTGATGTCAAGTTCTTTCAGCCACTTCAGCGCCAACGGTGTGGCTGTGAAGAACTCTTCTTGCGATCCCTGAAACGCACGCAGTTCACATTCGCTCGTAATATGGTTTATAGTTTGGCGGGGCGCGCCACAGTCACATAAGGGAGATTGCACATAGCCCCACTTGTAAAGGGAGTCGGCACATCTGCCGTGGCCTGTTCGGACTCTATTAAGTTTTACCCACTCTTTCCGGGGTAGTTCTGATCCTGGAAGTAAGGCTGCCCCCATAAATACGCATCGCGAGTGGTGTTCCGCAAAACCTTCCCACTGAGAGCGCCATTGGTTTAAGGAGTCGAAGTTGTTGGTTTTAAGCCCTTCTGCATCCCTTATTGGTGGTTGTCGGGATTTAAGTCTGTTTATTTGCAACGGGGGTATTGCTCGGTGGATGGGCAGTTTGTTGTTGGCCGTAATCTTGTTATACTCCCTTAGAAGGGCGTCAGTCCTTCGCAGCTGCGGTGGGGCTATTCCAGAGAGTACAGGCAGCCATTGAGTTGGGGTTGTCTTAACTGCGCCTGTAATAAGTCTCATAGTGTGATTTAGTTGGACGTCAATTAGTCTGGTATGATGGCTGTTGATCCAGACAGGCGCACAGTACTCAGCACACGAATGAATATGTGACGTGGATTTTCGTTATGTAGACATCATAAAACGCCCAAAAAGTGCCCACCTATCGGTGTGGGAAGTAAAAAGTAAAGAAGCTTAACATAATAAAAGCCAAATATTTACACTACATGTGTGAACTACTTCAAAGTTTAATTCTAGCAATTGACTATAGTAAGTCTGCACGAAACAATGCCTAACAAGCTTCCACAAGGTTTTCTAAATAAACGAATCCTGTCATACCCTTTGATATACAGTCGAAGATAAACAAAAACAGGAAGTGAAATACGTTCGTGTCCATCGTTTTGTAAGGAGCACTAACAAGCCATAAAGTCGCGGGAATACACCTTTATCCGTCTAATTGCGGCCGATATGAACAATTATTACAGAAAGCGTAGGAGATTTCAATAGGATATCATGAGAGGAACTCCCACAAAGGCTAGATCTCGTAACGTCGCGTTTTTAACGTTGAAACATCGACTTTTCCATCGAAAATAAAACCCGTAACATTCTCGTGCGTTTCCTTATAGATGACTGATCGTCTGCGGTTATAATTAATCACAATCGTCTGCTACTGGGCAAACTGCAAAAATCTAACGACCCACATGGGTATAGGAAGCGCCTACAGGACCGGACTCTGTGATTTTATTCGAGGATAAACAGGGTGTTAATTAAGTATGTTAACAAACTTTAACCTCTAATAGTACTCCGAAAAATAGAATGAAAATGTCATATGAGCATGGGTCCGGAAATGCTTCCTAAGGGAGCTACGCTCCTTTGCATGGGGCACCCTGAAGACGGTTTTCCCTCGATATTCTCGAAACCATTCATAACAAAATTACGAAATTAGGTACGATGGGTAAACTTTTGACGCTGAATCTGATTCTGAATTCAGAATTACATAATTTTAATCATAGGCGTATCATACGGAAGGAGTTAAGGGTAAAAATAACCCCAGTTTCTAAATGGTAACTTTTAGACATTTTGATTTTCGAATATGGTATTTCAGAGACTTCTACGTAAAAATGGTCTCTTGGTACATCTCGATAGGGCTAACCGTTTTCGGGAAACATGCAAATTATTGAATCGATGCAGACTATTGTAAATAAATAAATGTTCATTTCTCGAAAACGGTTAGCCCTATCGAGATGTACCAAGGGACCATTTTTACGTAGAAATCTCTGAAATACCGTATTCTAAAATCAAAATGTCAAAAAGTTACCATTTATAAAATGGGGTTATTTTTACCCTTAACTCCTTCCGTATGATACGCCTATGATTAAAATTATGTAATTCTGAATTCAGAATCAGATTCAGCGTCAAAAGTTTACCCATCGTACTTAATTTCGTAATTTTGTTATGAATGGTTTCGAGAATATCGAGGGAAAACCGTCTTCAGGGTGCCCCATGCAAAGGGGCGTAGCTCCCTTAGGAAGCATTTCCGGACCCATGTTCATATGACATTTTCTTTCTATTTTTCAGAGTACTATTCGTGGTTAAAGTTTGTTAACATACTTAATTAACACCCTGTATATCACAGCCAAGCTAGACCGAATGAAAACAAGCCCGCGTGCGTAATCGATTTGCGGGTATTTTCTAGAAAACACTCTTATCTGTACAGCTTTTGCTTATACAGGGTGCTTCCTAAGTTGGGACTTCATATGGCTATATAGTACTCGCTTAAAGGAGTATGATTTTCTCCAGTAAAATGTTTAGGAGTATCAAGATGTTGATATCGATAATGAAATCCTAATTTCTAATTCCCTCCCTCAGCTTCTATTATACGGTGCTCCAAGGTGTTTAGATTTAAACAATTTAAAATATCGGAATATTTATAGAAACCATGTCGAAGCCCCAATTTATATGCACAAATCCTTAAAAATTTATTTTGAACTCTTTCCAGCAGCAATATTTCCTGATGATATTAAATAAACTGAATTGGACTCCAATACTGATCTCACTAGAGAACAGAAAAGTGATTTCCAGGACCTTACAGTGAGATCGCAAGCTGATATTTGGACAAATCCCAACATTTTGTAAGACTTCGCCACAACATCATTTATGTGACGTTTAAAATTCAGGCTTTCCTTCCTTCACATGATTTCGTTTTTCCAAATTAGTGTGTTCGATGTTATATGCATATTGTATTGGCCTACTAGACTTTGTAAAAGTGATACTACTACATTTATTAATATTAAGGTTTAACTATTGATATCACACCAACGAGGTAGATTAGATAAATCAGTTTGTAGAAGCTCTGCGTCTTTTCTATCCTTAACTAATCCAAACAACTTAAGGTCATCTGCAAACATAAAAAAATTTCGTGTTGACAAAAACTGAGCAGTATCGTTCATAAATAAATCGAAAAGCACAGGACCTATATGAGAGCTCTGGGGAACACCCGAGGTAACGGCAATAGTATTTGAAATAGCTCAAGCACACTTTACAAGCTGCGTTCTGTCTGTTAAATAGCTCTGCAGCCACTTTAGCATTTCGTTATTAATGCCTAAGGATTTGAGCTTAGCAGTCAAAACTTGGAAAAGTCCGTGTAAATGGAATCAACCTGTCCACCACCCTCAATGGATTTTATAATAAAGTTTACATATAACAGCAAATTTGTTGAGGTGGACTTACCAGCAGAAAAACCATGTTGTTCTGGGTTCATGATATTTTTCGTATCCCATGTAAGTTTTCTCCCTATAATATGGTCCAATAACTTAGGAATCTCTGATTGATTACATACTGCACGATAGTTTTCAACATCAATTTTTGAACCAGACTTATGAGTAGGAATGACATAACTGGATATCCAGATATCTAGAAATACGCCTGTCTCCAACGAGATATTAAATATAGAGTGTAAAGGTTTAGCCAATGTGAAAATACATTGTTTTAAGAAAAATAGTGGTGTGCCATCAGGGCCAACCGTTAGCTTTGACGGCGCCGAGATAATACAATTACTTAAAACATGTTGCTTTATTTGTGTGTAAGTTATTAAAACAATAAAACATCACCAAATAAAAAAAAAGAATTATATTATAAAATATCAAGTGTTTCGTTTTTCGTGCCGGCGATTGTAGAACAATTTTGACATCGACCATCCCTAGCCTTTGGAGTCCATCGCCCACTGCGATTTGGCCGTGCGAACTGGCAGCGATTCCGCAACATTGAGTCGCCGCCGAGTCTCACACCTCCGGTGATGACGCGGGGGGTGTGGGCCAGGTCAGCCCGTCTCCGTCTGTCATACTATGCCGACTGAATCATCTCCAGGAAGTGCAACTACCGCCCGCGGGTTCCTGCTTTCGTCTGTTCCTCGTTTGTTTGTTTGGCCTGTCTCTTCTGTCTGCTGCATGGCGTGTATTACAGACCATCGCGGTGATGTAACCAACAACTTTTTACTATAGCAGTTCCTCTTAAGGGCCCCACAGACATCGTTCTTTTTCATCAGGTTTGCACGACGTGCCAACCGATGTCGGTTAAACCGATGGAACGATACCTCCACACACTGTTCGGTTTTCTTTCAGTTTCTCGCAAATTTTTGGTCGGTTAAACATGGCTAATACTTTAGCATTGGTGGCGGCTTTAGCTATTAAAGTGAAATACAGCAAGAAAAAACGTTCTAAATGGGTGAAACAGTGGCTTTTAAAAAGAGACCAATTCTCCCATATAAATCTATTAGAAGAATTGCGTCTGGAACCAGGGGATCGGTACAATTATTTGAGGATGGATGAAGAATACTTAGAATTACTTAATTCAGTAGCACCTCTAATAAAAAAGACAGGATACTTGGATGAGACAAAGTATTTCCCCTCATTAATGTCTGACGACACATTTTTGATAGATGTCGCTAACCCTAGATACGCTTACTCGAAGGCAACCAGAACGACACTGCAAAATCCGTCGTGATTGCACGATGAACGGCCACACATGTACCGAGTTGCACGATGGCGTTCGAAACCGACGGGTAAAATCGTAAAATCAAGCTCGAACAGATTTTTTGGAACGACGGTCAACACGACGGTTTTTCGGCACACACGGACCGAAATGAGTGTGATGGGTTGGCACGTCGTGCAAACCTGATGAAAAAGAACAATGTCTGTGGGGCCCTTTAAGGCGGTTACACACTCTAAAGCCGCAGTTACACATTCGCACGAACTGCGAGCCGAATCGTGAAGCGAGAATGTGTAATCACCTCGCTTCGTTGTTCGCCTCGCCTCTCGCCTTGTGGTTCGTGAGGTCGCGGCGGAAGCAGTCTTTTGGGGACGAGTCAAAGGGCCGTAGTGACGAACCGATGACGCGAACTTATCGTTTACACATTCGCCGGTCAAGCAGTGACAATTCCATCTTCAATACGTGTATCCATTGTTGTTATTTAAAGAAAAAGAAATCGAGTGGAATAAAGCATTTCAATTTTTGGAATTCTTTTACGAAGAGCCTGTCAATACTTAGCAAATCCAGGGTGGCTGCTACTACAACTTCCAGGTCATCCAAAGCAAGGCGAAGCGCGACTGCGAATGTGAAAATACGTTGTTCGCTTTTCAGGTGCGATGTGCGAATGCATTCGCGGTTAACGAGCCGAAATGCGAGTAAGAATGCGCAAATGTAAGGTTGCGTTTCCACCAAAGATGTGTCAAGATGTGTTACGAGGAATGCGTTTTTAACAAACCAATAGAATCGCTTGAATAACCTCGCCTCGCTCAGCACAGCTCCGATGGAAATGGCTTAGCGGGGCGAAGTTTCTGTACGTACAAAACAAAGCATGATGGCGAGAAATGTGTGCTATTAATACTAGAAATGCGTTACGAGGGACGTGGGCGAGGGACGTGTACTGTTGATGTCATCATCGTAGTCACAGTGTCTTAACAGACATATTGTGAACTCGTAAAATGCATTAGTTTTGAGAACTGTAGCTCACCATCTTTCGCGATTTACTGTTCGTTCAGTGGCGCTCTTGATACCCATATCCAGCAACTGTTTCGTCGTATCCACCCAGCGTGTAGGGGAACGGCCACGGCGCCACCCACTCGGGGCGTGACCCTGAACTACAAGTGTCTCCATATTATCGCTTCTATGTATATGTCCTAAGAATGTAAGGATTCTCGTCGACACGATGGAGGATAGTCTCTTTGGATTACCGAGCTCATCCAGTATGGAAACGTTAGTTCGATGGGCGGTATAAGGAACTCTCAGCATTCTCCTCCACGTCCACATTTCAAAAGCAGCTATGCGAGTTCGATCTGCCTTTTTAACAGTCGAAGTTTCCGAGGCATACAAAAATATAGCGAACACAAGAGACTGAACCAGCGACATTTTGGTAGCTTTAGTGATGTTATGGTCACGCCATATTTTAGTAAGCTTTGTCATGACCACACGTGCCTGTTGAATGCGCGGTCGAATCTCATTTTCACAGCTACCCGAATTGTCGATCAAAGAACCGAGGTACACAAAACTTTGAACTACCTCACAACGGCCTATTGACTTTATTTCTTGATGATTGTCATGCTCTCTATCTACGATAATAACCTTGGTCTTGTTGTAGTTAATACCAAGACCATATGCTGCACTATGTTGTTCTAAAACGTTGAATAGAGCTACTAGTTCTTCCTGAGAAGCAGCAATAAGTGTTGTATCGTCAGCAAACCTTAAGTTGGATATTTTGCTTCCGCCAATAGTTATACCACCATTCCAGTTGTCCAATACCTGTCTCATCACAAATTCAGAATAAATGTAAATAACATCGGAGATAATACATATCCCTGACGTACTCCTTTTCTGGTTGCAGTTTGAACAGACAGGTTACCACTCGGGTTACCATGAATTCTTACACGAGCCGAATTAGACTCAAAGAGTTTCTATATGAGAAATACTAGATGACAAGGAACTCCCATAGAGATGAGGATTTCCCACAGTGTAGGCCACTTTACGTTATCAAACGCCTTAGAATAGTCCACAAAGCAGATAAAAATAAAAAATAATGCTCTCTGGCTTTTTCAATAAGTTGTCTTAAGTTTAAGATCTGTTCACGCATACCGCGTCCTTTCTCGAAACCTGCCTACGCCCGAGAAATCTGCCAGCCAATAAAACCCTCCAAACGAGATTGTAAAATATATAGTAGAACCTTACTTGCATGAGAGATTAACGAAAGTAGGCGACAATTGTGTGGATTTGTTGGAGATCCCCTTTTATGAAGTTGTACTGCAAGTACTGTTGATGTAGGCGAGCAAAAATAAAACTCTAAAAAGAGCCCGCTACATATCCTCGCAATGTTCATCTGCACACCGTTTCACAGCTTCGCTACACATCCTTGCTGCGCACATTTTCCTAGCACATCTATGGTGGAAACGCAGCGTAAAGTTGGTGTAATAAAAGGGGTGATACACGTACGAGTAAGTACGCGTACTTATGGCCTGTGTGTCACCGTAAGTACGCGTGCTTTAAAACCGTCGCGCAAACCGCCGGCGATCCAACTGGTTTGAAATCCTGCTCGTAGCTTGTCTCGGCTCGTACTGCGAGTCGCGAGCCACCACTTTGTTTCAGCAGGCCATCGATGCGCAACGCTTGTTGTGTTTGGTGTTTGTTAAAAGTTTTGTTTATTTAGGAAAATTATCAAAATGAGTGATTTCAGCTTCACGTGTGTCACCGACGTCGAGCCGAGTAAGTTCGCGAACTTAAAAACCGCGTACTTAAAGTTCGTCCGTGTATCACCCCTTTAAGAGCTTTAAAAACCTTGCGACTTTTAAAACCCCATTTCTTTTGATCTTTCCAATACGGAAGACTCATTCGTCATGTAAAAACTTGATTGATGAATCATACGCGTTGTTTTAAATACCAGGGCCACCGTTGATTGTCTTACCCAGAATCCTAGCGGCGGCGCGGCGGCCATTTGCATTTTGACTGACATTGTTGAAATGTCATAAAAACGAGTGGCATTTTATCCTGGAAAGTGCAATAAATCATGCATTGGCACAACTGTTCCCTGATATGTTTATTATGCACATTTGCCATATGCAAATCCACAATTACAACTGCATGTCGCATTGTATTAAAAACAATTAATTTATTGAAATATTCCGCTTGTATGCTAATAACTGTAAGAGTATTTCTTGTTGTCAGGAATTCCTTTGGATTTTTAAGCGTGAACGTAAACATAATATTTTAGTAATGTTCGAGATTTATGCCGCAAAAGATAAGGTTAGAGAACAGTTTGTTTGGATTTTACCTAATACTGAATTTCTTAGAAATAAGGCCTGCGCCAGTGGCTGTGTAGCTTTTGGGGATCAACATCAACAATAACGTGTTCTGGCACGACCACGTCGACATGCCACCACGGTCTGACATGGTTGTTGGTGGTTGTGCCTGACCGTTTCAACCACCAAAATCTAGATTCTTATCAAATTTGGTAAAACTTCGAACCTCCTCATAATTATAGAGTTCTAGTTACTAATTGAAAACTTATTAGACCACTTTTTCTCGAAAGAAAAAAATTACAGAAATTGACTGGCTCAATTTTTATAGGACACGGTGATACCGTATTCTATTCACTAAAACATAATTGTTTGGTGGTGCCTAAGTAATATGGACTATTCAAATAAATGCTAAATGAAATCGTGAGGTAAATAGAAGTAACATGGAACAAAAATTCTAACATCACAACCTACAGCCGATGTTTAAGTGCTCCTTGCAAAGAAATGGAAAATGATCTAAGCTCTCCAAAGTTGTTTAAAATGAATAATTTGTCATATTTCCGGTTGTATGATCGTTACTCTGCCACCATTGGAACCCCAGTACTCGATTGTTTTTTAAGGTGCCCATTTCAACATATTTTCATTTTAGCAATTATCACAAGAATATTTACCATTTGACGATTGTTTGAGAATCGCTATTATTTGTGCAATTATTATTTGATTGAGCTACTACAACTATTTGTTTTGGGACAGGATATTCCTTACCTTTTTGAGAGATGATACATATAAAAAAAAGTTCTAACAGCATTAATTTCAGGACAGATACAAGCAATCTTTCATGCATATATACAAATTTAATAAATGGAACATAGCCTATACTTTCTTCCATCTTATCAATATTTACCTTCCTCCCTCGATATTTAATTGTTTAAAAAAAACATTTAATTGTAAATGTTAGTCATTTTGTATCTGTTTGACAATTCTGATATTTTATTTTAGTTTTAATACCTGAAGATGACGCCTAATAGAAGCGTCGAAACGTCGTAAAATTTTATATTTTGAAATATAATAAGTGACCGTATCCCAAGATTGTTTTACTCAAAAATTATTACTGCAACAGCAGTTCGTGATAATTCATCTGATAAAAATTAATTTTGTTTCAATGGCCCTTGTCGTTCGCTGAACTATAATCAGTATTCGGCGGGACTGATGTCCCGATTCAATGAACGTAAAATAAAGAACAGGGGGATGATCTCAGTGTTACTATCGCCGCGAACCTGCCAACATGGACGAGGTTGTTCCGTTATGTTGTTTCGGTGTTAGCCGTGTTGTGTCATCTCGTGGTTTTGCGTATTGCATCAGCAATTGTGTGATTTAAATGTGTCCAGTTATATATCAAATGGAGGACCTACCGAGAAATTGGGACTTAGAAGAGCTAACACCCACATTTGAATGTAGGTATTTAGATTAGTCAGACAGTTATATTTCAGGTAATAATGCAACAACTGGTGCTGGCTTATGTCTAATTCTTGTATCATGCTCCTTATAACTTTATACAAAATCACACAATTAAACATCCAAACGAATCAATCAACTGTCCTCGCAATACAATCTGTTAGTCCAAGGAAAAGAAAGTAGTTTAGAATCAATTACCAAACACAGATTCGATTCAACGACAGGCTGCGATTGAATTATTCATTGGAATCCAATGACATCTTGTAGTTGAATCGACAATATGATATAATTCGTTACCAACTATTCACTTCCCATTGGATAAAACATCGCTGTATTTGAGGAATGCTGAGTGTAACGTCCCATTGAATCCAAGCGTAAGTCTTTGACAGAACGACAGATTTTTCTGTGTGTCTATGAAAACATGAATCAACCAGATTGACACTTTTTTCTTTCATCAAGAAAAGCAACACAGCATCTGAATGTCGTGGAATGAAGGCGGAAACTAGACGTACAATAATATGGAGTATAAAAAGCGCTTACACAACATAACCGATGTATGCATCCTCTGGAGACTGTAACATTGAAATGAAGCTATGTGCAAGGCATAGGTGGAATTCCGTGAACATTATTTTTAATAACATATTACCGCGTATATCATATTAACTGCTTCATGCTACGTATGTGTCTGCACAATACTACACGGCGATGGCTATGGCGCAAGTGAGCAATTATCTCTAATGGCACTACCATTTTAGAATAAAAGGACGCTAGTCAGACGGAACGCACATTTATATTGCGGATCAGACGCATATCAGATATCTTCAATGTTACTATTGTTTATACAGATACGATTACGAAATCAGCTACCATAGGCGTTGTCACTGGAAAATTAGATAATCTTTCATCTCCGGATGGACCCTGAATTTTTTTTATGATCAACCTCCCGTAAAGGCTAAAAGCGTATGCGCTATAGAAGCTCTGCGAGAGGATGTGTACCGGTACACGTTAGATTTGGAACGCTGCAGGTTGTATCCGTCCGTCGGGGAACGAATTCCCCGGCAGCTCATTCAACAGCGTGGAAGTTCTCAGATAAAAAGAATGCTGGAGGAGACTGGTTCGGGGAGTAAGGTCCTCAACCTGGTCAGAATGAGCTCGCAGAGCCTCTCTAGTGTTCCTCGTTCGGACAACCTTCAGTATTATTATCTGGGAGAGCCCACTCGAACATCTTCAGTGATTTAATCTGTAAAACAGAGATAGGTCAGCCACCCTCCTTCGATGTTCTAAGCTGGTGCAGGTCATTTGTGAGGCTTCTCTATTAGTTTAGTCAGAAGCCTTAGAGAGTGGTTCGTAGCGCATCCTCAAACATGGAAGCAATACTCCAACGATGGTCGGATCTGTAGAGCATCAATAGTTGCTCTGGGGTATACAGCTTCCTACAACGGAACAAAACTCCAAGCTTCTGGAATACTGTTTTAACAATACTGAAGACGTGGTCGTGCCAGGACATGCTATTGTTGATGTTGATCCCCAAAAGCTTGACAGAAGGTGACGCGACTATTGAGCGACTCTCCGTTTCCACAGTTGGTAAGCCAACGCAAGACTTCTTTGTCAGTGTTGTTGCCTGAGTTTTATGTACATTAAACTGTACTTTATTTACTAATCCCGACTAGCCAATTGTTGTTGTTTATCTGTGAGGCATGCTGCTGTCGCTTTTTATGTACGCATGTAAAGCTAATAGAAGCGTGTAGAAGTAGAAGCTGATTCGTTCGGTCTTTCATCTACTGCCAGTTTTCTGTAGCAAGTATGTCATTTAAAACGTAGTTAAATAAAGTTAGTTGCAAGTACGTGTGGCCGTACTAGAGACCCAAAGAAATAAGATGAACCAAATTTTCACGTTGCCTGCCTCACAGAAAGGCAAACCAAAGCATCTCTCTTGACCTTAGCCAATGTGTGTCACCTGGCCTAGCATATCGTTGTCTACCCAGTATTCTAATGGTTTCAGAACGAACGGTCCACGAATTCACGTTTGAATTGCAAAAACAAATTTAGCAATGCATAATTTATGTAATCGAGTGACAACAATAATTCTCGTCGTTCGTAGGCAGTTCTAATGCTTGCGGCTTTTCCGTTTATCTCTTCGTCCTTATATGGTTGGTACATAAGAGGATTGAGGATAGGAAGAAAATAAACTTTGGGACAGATGTATTTATACATGAATTCACTCAAAGAATATAGTAATAAAATGATTTTATTTCCAAATAGTATAAGTGTCGAATGTATATTTATAACATAAAAATACCTATATCCCTATAAATAAAAATATAATAGAAAAAAATCTCAACCATTAAGAAAACTGAAGGGAGAGTTCACGAAATGGCGCTCTTCCACTCAACCCGTGCATCAGAAATATTCATGTGCTAAAAATACCTCAAAAAATGGAGTCGAGTTGATTAACTCAGTATTTCCCACACATAAAAATGATACCATTTTATTATTTTCCCATTGCATGAAGCTATAGTCTAGATGCCCTTGCAACCAAATAATCGCCCGCCCGACCAAAAAAAGTGTGATATGCCGCATGTCAATTGATAGCCTATTATGAATACAACCAAATTTTTCAGTTTTACTACCCTCCACACCCCAAGCACCCCAAATTCACCCAAAAAAAAGTTGGAAATCATTAGAAAACCCTAAAATGCCTAAAAATGAAGTTTAAGCTTCTTTTATATTTTTAGTTTTTTCATTATTGCTGCTTCGTCACTGACACCATTTCTAAAAACCATAATCGCTCTCCATCTTCGCCACGGCTTTAATAATGCGTAAAAATTTTTCAGTACAATCAATCCAATAGTTTCCACGTTATTTAAACAGAACGAGCAGAAGCAATAATCGTTTGCATACATCAGAAAATTCTAAATCCCTTGGTTTCTGTAATAGGCAAGGCAATATTTGGATTGAGCTAAAAAGGTGCATTATGCCGCTAGGTCTTTCTTTCATAGGTCATTATGAATACAACATTTTTTTCAGTTTTACAACCACTACAGACAGACCGACCGACAGACAGACAGACCAACAGACAGCCCGACAGACAGACAGACCAACAGACAGACAGACCGACAGACAGATCGACAGACAGACCCACAGACATACCGACAGACAGACCGACAGACAGACCGACAGACAGACCGACAGACAGACCGACAGACAGACCGACAGACAGACCGACAGACAGACCGACAGACAGACCGACAGACAGACCGACAGACAGACCGACCGACAGACCGACCGACAGACCGACCGACAGACCGACCGACAGACAGACAGACAGACGGAAATGAGTGACATGAATTTTCGTTATGATCAGAATAATCCCCTTACCTGTCAGTGTGGGAAGTAAAAGATGTCTCCATACCAAATCGAGACAGTTAGCTGGGAAATGCAGTAAAATTGAGGTTCTACTGGTGGGGATTTTCAGATTTTTACACTTCTACTCCTCCTCAAAGGTAGAATAGAGGATCAAATTTGAATCCCTTCTTCTTTTTGAGGTACCTACCAACTCCATTGAATGAAAATCCTCCACAATTTTGGAAGACATTATCTTGTACCCTCCTGAGCTGAGTATGAGAATCTAGTTTTGTCTAGTCTCTGATATTTTTCAATCATGAGTTTTGTCTGCACCCCGTCAGCCCTCTTATGCCTTCGATTTTGCCTTTTTTCAGAAGAGCATATTTATTATCGAATGTCTGCTTATCACTAGGGTCTTCATCTTTTGTTTATTTATTTGTAGTCGCATCTGATCGCCTACTGAAGCTATTCCGTCGATTAGTCTGTGATAATCCGTTTGCGTCTTGAACGAATAAAGAGAAAATAAGACGAAACCAAACCATAATGTCACTTTCTCATCGAGCACACCAAAACCTTATAAATCATCGCAAGTCTCACCTAAGGCGCGATCTAATCAACCAACGGATCGAATAATGGACATTAAAGTTAAGCAAATCATCTGTATCGTGTAAACGGCAATTATTTCACGAAGTCATCCTGGCACGCGTGGGCAAGATTCTACCATTCGTGGTCGCTTTCTACCATAAATCAACGCGGAAGGCCCTTCGGCCACCGGCCTGTCCAATCCACGCCATTGTTTACGCAACTAAAGGCTCGGATATGGAACTGTCTGAAGAGGTGTTGGGATGCGGACCAATTGATTGTAACGTTGCACCTACGAACAGTGCCTTGGGGGTGTTCGGCGCGATCGTAGATGAAAGTTTGGCGTTCGATGCACTTTGCGGTTTATAGATCCGAGCATACAATTCGAGGAAAAAGCATCAAAAAGCATTTTTTCTGGCCCTTGAACAAAAAACCACATATAAGATAAATTTTAATTTAAATACAAGATTTGACAAAATACAGTAATGTATGAATAGTCCGAACCCCCTATAATCCGAAGTACTCTATACTATACTCCGACCGCCTCAATTGCGTAAAATGATATCCATAGTCCGAACACCCTGAACTTTGTAATCCGAACTATGTATTTGGTCTCGTGCGCAACAACCTTTATACAAGTCTCTGCAGGTAAATTTGTCGTTCTTTCTTCGCTACGTTGCTTAGTTGCTTTGAGAGTTGTATGCTGTACGTATCTACATAATTAAGTTGAAACATGGTAAAGAGGCAGTGATAGCATTTAATTCACGTCTAAGATGGGCTAAAGAAAATGAGCTGTCACTACATGAAGAGATTCTTCTGAGGAAAATTTGGGAGAAGGCTGTCGATCTAAGCCGCAAGCGTCAAACGAAGTGTTCGAAGAACGCTTGACAGTTTTGTCCAAAGAAACAATTAAGAGACAAGGAACAGTGTAGTGTACATAATGTACGTATGTAATGTTCTGTAAGGTGCACCGCTTATTTATTTTTTTTATATTTTAAAATACATTTATTTATAACATGTACGTGAATGTGCATAAAAAATCAAAGTTTATTGCTTATTGGTACACATAATTTATTTGTTTGCTTCAGAAATGTATCCATAAACCGAAAAAGTTCGGATTATAAATGTCATTTATTATGAACTCTATAATCCGAACGTTTGGGTAAACCGAACGGCCTCTGCAAACTTCATGTTCGGATTATCCATACATCACTGTACTAATTTCCTCCTCCTTCTTCCTAACTAAAACAGTGTTTCTGAAACTTTGAAGAAATCAGAAGAGTCAGCATTGTTGCTAAATCCAAAAGGAGGACCTACGATGTGGAAATAAAAGGGAGAAACATGAAGTTAAACTAAATACACTTCTTCCGCGTTACAAACTCATAGATTAGACTACATTTAGTTGTTAGGGGTGGAACCTGGTCTTTATGCGTTAACTGAAGCATATTTTATTTTCCAGTTCTTATCTGCTTTGTGGACTATTCTAAGGCGCTTGATAACGTAAAGTGGCCTAAACTATGGGAAATCCTCATGTCTATGAGAGTTGCTTACCACTTAGTGTTTCTCATACAGCAACTGTATGAGTCTAGCTTGGCTCGTGTAAGAATTGATGGTAACTTGTCTGGTCAAAAAGCAACCAGAAAAGAAGTTCATCAGGGATGTGTATTATCTCCGATGTTATTTGACATTTACTCTGAATTTTTGATGAGACAGGTATTGGACAACTGGAATGGCGATATAACTATTGGCGGAAGCAAAATGTCCAAGTTAAGATTTGCTCACGATACAACCCTAATTGCTGCTTCTCAGGAAGAACTAGTAGCTCTATTAAACATCTTAGAACACCACAATGCAGCATATGGTCTTGGTATTAACTACAGCAAGACCAAGGTTATAATCGTAGATCGAGAGCACGATGATCATCGAGAAATAAAGTTAGTACGCCGTTTTGAAGTAGTTTCAAGTTTTGTGTACCTCTGTTCCTTGATCGACAATTCGGGTAGCTCTGAAAATGATACGTGTGACCATGACAAAGCTTACTAAAATATGGTGTAACCATAACATCACTAAGGCTACCAAAATGTCACTGGTTCAGTCTCTTGCGTTCTCCATATTTTTGTGTGCCTCGGAAACTTGGACTGGTAAAAAGGCAGATCGAGCTCGCATGGATATGTGGACGTGGAGGAGAATGCTGAGAGTTCCTTATACCGCCCATCTAACTAACGTTTCCAGACTGGATGAGCTCGGTAATCCAAAGAGACTATACTCCATTGTGTCGACGAGAATGCTTACATTCTTCGGACATGTACACAGAAGCGATAATATGGAGAAACTTGTAGTTCAGGGTCATGCCCCGAGTGGGCGGCGCCACGGCCGTTCCCCTACACGCTGGGTGGATACAACGAAACAGTTGCTGGATATGAGTATCAAGAGCACCACTGAACTGACAGCAAATCGCGAACGATGGAGAGCTACAGTTCTCAAAACTATTGATAATATTCGTGTGGGCAATACTCTAGCTCCGACTTAATGGATTTTACGAGTCCACAACATGTCTGTTAAGATATTGTAACTATGATGATAATGAAGCTTATTGTATGCCTCATACCTGTATTACTTGGATAAACCAATTACTGGGCCTGCAAGAGAGTCTGTATCTGAGAGGGTCGTTATCCGTCACCTCCACTTTTCCCTGGAGTGGTAGTAAACTATAAAATTCTCCTGAAAGACCACCTCCTTGCACATGACATCTGAGGTCATATCACAGCTTTCATGATAGAGCCCTTTCTACACAAACTCTGGAAATATTTAGCAAGCTCTTACACTTATTTGATGAAATGTTGATCAAAAACTTGTTCTGAAAAACTTTTTTTCAATAAGGTTATTAGTTCTTCTTTCACTCAACATCAGGTGACATCACTAGCTCCATCTCTTCAATCTTCTAAGAACTTATTGAGAGACGGAGATCTATTGGCAATACGTACAAATCAACACTCCCGTATGTCCAAATTGTAAATAATTATCTCATTAAGTTTCATAATGCTGTTATATTACCTCTAATCCTTGAATGGATACCTTATTTCCAGAATAATGTTAAACACATCAATTAACGTCAATCTACGTTGATTCGCGTATAAAAAACCAAACGCAGGTGACAGTCGTAACATGTTACTCTAATCAATTTACTTGTTCAGTTTGAATGATAAGATTAAATATATGCCTATAACAATATTTTAGCGGGCATTTTATGAAAAATCAAATTTATCAATAATGCGATCGATTTATAATAAATATGATAAAATAGGTTGATCAAGGTCTGTATGTGCTACCCTATTACACGTATACGAAAAGAAAAATACACATTTATAATAAAATTAAAAGTAGGATAGGCTACTAGATTGAGCGTGTATCAGATCATTTCCCGTAATTTGAAAAATACCACCTTGATTGGACATACATACCGAGATAACATCGATGAAAAATTGAATTAATGGGCTCAGTTATGGCATTATCTGGAAGCCTGTGTAACTAGAATTACGAAGGTATAATAGCTTAAAAGCTATTATTATAGGAAATCTGAAATGCTATGTAGACCAGAGCTAGCTATATTAGAGCTTCAGCATGGTATTTCAAGTGATCATACAGGATCTATAAAAGTTCGCGGGGCCTCTATATTAAGGGTCCAGAAATTTGGATATTTGGGTAGCTGGATTACAGAGGACTTGAATCAATATGTGGAAATAAGAACAAGAATCGGGTTGAATAGAAAAAACATTCTTGAAAATATCTAGTATGCTGAGCGATATAAGTCTGAGTGTCCAAATAAGACATAGTTTCGTTAAATTTTCCGTTTTCCCTGTGCTTCTGTACGAAGTCGAAGCATGGAGAATACAATGAATAGAATGGAGATTTTTACGATCACCCTCCCGCAAAGGCTGCAACTCTATGTCGTGCAGAAGCGCCGCGAGAGGATAAGTGTATGTGCACATTAGATTTAAAACGCTGCATGTTATAGCCTCCGGAAAATAAATTCCTTGGCAACTCATTCCATAGCGTCAAAGTTCTCCAAAAGAAGGAATGCTGGAGGAGACTGGTTCGAGGAGTGGGGACCTCGACCTGGTAAGGATGAGCTCGCAGAGCCTCTCTAGTGTTCCTCGTTCAGATGTCCTTCGGTGTTATCTGGGAGAACTCACCCGAACATCTTCCGTGACGGAATCTGTAAAACAGGGACAGGTCAGCCTCCTTCTTCGATGTTCCAGGCTGTGAAGGCCCTTTGTGAGGTTACGCGAATTGATTAGTCTAATCGCCCTTGTTTGGACAGTATCCTGAAGCTTGGGATCAATACTCCAACGATGGTTGGATCTGTGTCTTGTAGAGCAACAGTAGCTGCTCTGGCGTATAGAGCTTCCAAGAGCAGAAAACACTCTAAGCTTCTGGGATGCCGTTTTAGCAATAACTGATGACGTGGTCGTGCCAGAACATGTTATTGTTGATGTTGATCCCCAAAAGCTTGACTCGACTACTAGGTGACCCTCCATTTCCACAGTTGCTAAGCCAACGTGAGACTTCTTTACCAGTGTTGTTGCCTGAGTTTTCTGTACGTTAAACTGTACTTTATTTACTAATTCCCACCCGCCAATTGTTCCCAGACTACAAAGGCTCTCTTTTTAACGCTTCTGGTGTATTAAGATTTCAAGAGATTTCCCCTTATTATTGATATTACAAAAAAAAGTACTATATCTCTGTTGCAATTTCTATAATTCTAAGTGAAAATATAAAACTTATACAATGCCTGTTTGCTTTTAATTTTAATACGGAACCTAGATGATTTTGGACCAGATGGATTAGAAAACAGTAGCCTAATTAATTCCTTTTGCCACATAAAAGTATATTTGATTTATATTTCTAATGAATTCGATACGAATTTGAATTCAATGAAAATCCGTATTCAACCTAACAGCTGAAAGTAGAAATTACATAATAAACCAGTGCATCAGAGCGTCGAACGATCTTCAGGTTATTACTTGACCGCCGACAAACATAAATTCAATGTACAGTTAACCGCGGTTGGGAAAAATCGGGGAAACGTGAAAAGCATCATCGGAAAAAATTCGAAGCGTGATATGGTTTTGCTGCTGTAGACCACCGACCATTGATTTCCATGGACGTACTGCTGGGAACTGAGAGATGCTGTCCCCAGGTTTCAAAATACATATGCTGCTGCTACAAGACCTAGAATCACTGTGAGCCCTCAAGTGAAAGTTAATGGTTAAGAGCAAACCTGAATATCTGAAATTTTTTATTTTCGCTAAAGGTACGGTTTCCTAGGACTGTCGGCGGCGGACGACGGAACTGATAGCGGAACGGAACCGAATGACGGTCGACGGTATTCGGTCGCGGAGATGGAGCCCTAGAGCGTGCAGTTTCAAAAATTTGCGGTACAGTTTAGTCGAAGTTTGTTGGCTATGGAGGATACGTTAAAAAGAAACATATGTGTCTTACTGCTGCTCGAAGAAGCAGAAGAAAATTATGTCCGATTGCCCTATATTATGCGAAATGTATTTGAAGAGAAGACAAGAAGGCACATTCAAATTGTTGATTGAGCCGCGGTTGTCTGACGATGATAACAAATTTGGATCTTTGGATTTGGAGCACTTATCTTTATTTACATACGATTCTCCGTTCCGCTGTCGGTTGAAATCAACCATCGACTGAATTAACCTCAAAATTATCCAAAACACAAGGTTTCATATTGATAGAAAGCCAAATAGAGATCTTCGATTTTTTGGGCTAACGAAACTACATAAAACTGAAAACTGCGACCGCATTTTTAATCAGCACCCCAAAATTATTCAAAACACAAGGTTTCATCTTGATAGAAAGCCAAATAAAAGTTTTCGATTCTTTAGCCGAAATTTCTAAAATTTTTGATTTTCACTAATCGAGACTGAAACTCGAAAGTGCGACCGGATTTATAATCAGCACGCTACAATTATTCAAAATACAAGGTTTCATCTTGATAGAAAGCGAAATAAAGAATATCGATTTTTTAGGCAAACCTGAGGACCTGAAATTTCTGAAATTTTTGATTTTCATCAATCGAGACTGAGACTCGAAATTGTGATCGGATTTGTAACCAGCACCTTCAAATTATACAAAACACGCGGTCTCATCTTAATAGAAAGCCAAATACAGATTTAAAATTTTTGAAGATTTGCAAGATCTGAAATTTTTTTCTTTCTTACCAGAATTGTAATGAACAGTTTCACATTATCCAACAAATAAAGATTTTCAATTTCTTAGATAAAGCCGAAGATCTCAAAGATCAAAAGTTTCTGATTTTCGTTAAATGTGACTGAAACTCCAAACTGTTAGTGAGAGTGAGTGATGGTTTCTAGTTTTTTTTGTCATATATCCAAGCAATGGTTAAGTGTTGATTAAATCCACAGTATACTATGTTATTATAACTGTTTTTTTTTTACTTCAAATGTAAATATTGAATGAAAAAGTAGTAGTAGTACCTATCCTTGGGGCAAGCAAACAGATACTTGTCAAGAAGTATATTGTTATTTATCAGTTTGGGAAAATCCAATCATACTAGTAGTAGGAGATCCGAATATAGAGCGACCTTCACCGAACTGGTTAATGGATGAAAATCATTTTATATTAAATTTAATATGTTAAAAAAAATATCGCGAGTGGGTTGCCTGAAAATTTTCGGTCCAGGATATGATTAATTAAATATTGAAAAATTAATTTTTTTTAAACATTTCACTGGTTTGGTTAATAGACAAATCACATACCAATCGAAAGTATGAAGCCCATAGAATATGCAAACGTTAGGTTGGCTACGTTTTTCCCGTCCCAACTATAGGGTAGGCAGGTATAAACAGGTAAATCAATAATAGTAATTTGCACCGGTGTGGTTAATGCATGAAACTTATATCAAAATGAAGATAATTTTATTGCAAACACGTCGATATAGGGTTGTCTGCAAAAAATCAGTCTGGAATTCCAGTTGTCGAATTATAAAGATCAAAATATTGCTGCCAGTGAATACGTGCGCCAGAGAGGTCCGAGCGAACTATACCGTGTATTAACAAAGGACAGTGATACACTCGTAAATACATCATTGTATTGGAACAGTTTGCCTCATTTTTCTGAATTTAAAAAGCGTACTGCTACTACTATACCGATTGTTGTTATTTATAAACATTAAATTATGATAAAAAATGGCCAAAAAGTGTTTTCTATGCAATTCGGACGATGATATTCTTGATTTTAACGATGAAACGTATAAAAACTGTTCGCTGAAATTAAATTTTCGTAAAAAGAAAAATTTTAAATACAGTGGCGTTGAGTTAACCAATGCATCACTCGATTTTGTAGGTTATCATACCATCACGTGCTTCAAAAAAATAATGAAGAATTTAATAACTTTCCAGGTGAGAATATGGTGCATAATAATTTAATCATCAAAACTATCTTAGTAAATATATCTTTTAAATTTTTTTTAATCGTGAAATAATGACATGGAAGATTCACAAATTTATACATTTTTGATTATGTTTTATTCAAATGAATCATTTCAATTTCACGGACACATGACATGCGCACTCTCTTTCATTCAATGGCCGAGCTACACGCAGCTGCTTTGCTGCGTCCTTTGTTAATACACGGGATGGTTCGCTCGGACCTTTCTGGCGGCACGTATTCACTGGCAGCAATATTTTGATCTTTAAAATTCGACAACCGGAATTCCAGACTGATTTTTTGCAGACAACCCTATATATCGACGTGTTTGCAATAAAATTATCTTCATTTTGATATAAGTTTCATGCATTAACCACACCGGCGCAAATTACTATTATTGATTTACCTATTTTTATACCTGCCTACCTTATAGTTGGGACGGGAAAAACGTAGCCAACCTAACGTTTGCATATTCCATGGGCTTCATACTTTCGATTGGTATGTGATTTGTCTATTAACCAAACCAGAGAAATGTTTAAAAAAAATTAATTTTTCAATATTTAATAAATCATATCCTGGACTGAAATTTTTCAGCCAACCCATTCGGGATATGTTTTTTAACATATTAAGTTTAATATAAAATGCTTTTAATCCATTAACCAGTTCGGTGAAGGTCGCTCTATATTCGGACCTTATAGACTAATAGGAGCTTCTGTAGAAGTTGGGTACGTCCATGCGCGCAGCAAATAGTAATTGGATTTATTTAAGTTGGGCATGTGAAGAGGTACTGTTGCGCGGTCATACGCTCGACCATCGTACCGCCGAAGTACCGAAGTACCGTCGTCGCGTCGTGTCACGGAAGATCAGACGCTGCTCTGCTGATTCGCGGCACTGCCCGCCTGCCGGTAATGATAGCCTGCCTCTAATATATTACGGCCACATTCGACCAGTTACAATAAACTATTTCTTGCTTCACTGACAGAGAGTGCATTATGTTAGGTGTACCTCCGATCCGCAACACGACGTGTGGGAACTTTGAGATAGCTGATGCTTCGCCAGCTGCACAACATGACATGTACTTACTGTCTTGGGTTCGATACTGGACCGGCGTTTCAAACGGGACGTTCAGTCTTCAATACAGCTACTATAGTGCAGCTCATCTATGTACATATACTACTAGCAACTGAAATCCGAACACTGAGAAAATAAATTTAAACAAAAAAGCTTTTTTAATAAAAGCTTTTATTAGAAGGTTCTAAAAAAAGAAAATAAAATGTTCTTTTAGAATGCTAACTATCAACTTATAGCCTCATTATACACAATTTATATGATCATAAAAGCTTGTCGCGAGGTTTACGTAAGTACCTATAAGAATTCAATTAAACTGAAATTTTAACACAATTAAACTTAGCAGACCAAGTTAGCCAATTGAATATGTATTAGTTTTATAAATCGCGCGACAAGCTTTTATGATCATATAGATTGTGTATAATGAGGCTATAAGTTGATAGTTAGCATTCTAAAGTAACATTGTATTTTCTTTTTTTTAGAACCTTTTAATAAAAGGTTTTATTAAAAAAGTTTTTTTGTTTAAATTTATTTTTTTTTTACTTTTTAGTTATTAACTTGCATTTATATCAAACAAAATTTTTATTTATTCTTGGCAAGCTCTTTTATTTGATACCCATACTGCAGATGTGCATCACATTATTTTTTGAGTCACTCTCAATCAGCCCTTTCACTGTGCAAAGACTCTCTTCTCTCAGGTTGTAAACAAGGTTCACACAGTGATAAAACAGCTCACCGACTTTGAATAGTATATTTTCCCTAAACTCTTACAACAAAACATATCTAAAAATACATATTATTTGCCATCATTTGAACGACAGCTTCTAACTTAGAATTTGCGCTGTCCTGATATCCACTCATTTTCATAGATTTCCTTTTATTAGACATCATGAAAACCTTAAACTGAACTAAAAAGATAGATCTAGTCTAAACATAACCTTAAAACTGTGTAGATGATAAGGGTCCACTAATGACACGAGTTTATCCCTATTACTTTCCCAAAGTCAGTCTAGCACCCCAAATGTTCCTTTACAACTTAGTATTGGAAAATCCTTACCGCGGATCTTCTTTACCACTTACGTCGCTGTCACAGTCATACACACAGGCTGTCCGGTCTACCCTTCGTTGTTGCTCGGTGCACCAGCGGTTCGTTAGCTACCACCTAACCTCACACCGCAAGCCTCTTAGATTGGGTAAATCGTCTATGTATCGACCCATCAGGGGAGTACCCTAACCTCAGCTTCCTGTAGGAACCTCATCGATACCCTTGCAATATGAGGACGTGCATTATCTTGCTGGAAAAACCCTCTTCGAGGCCTCAGACATATGGAACGGCAATTGATTCTAAAATCTCATTCACATAACGTTGGGCGGCGATTGAATTAAATCTGACAGTTTGAATTTACAATCAACGAGTTGGAAAATTGACTCGACCGTTTTGGATTGTCACTTGACGCTTTAGAAGCTACAGCAGGAAAAGGTGTAGTAAAACATTACACCAATATTTCGGTATATAATATTCATTACGTTGAAGTTTTTCCCAGGGATAAAGTATGAGTATTTTTTTCGCAATAAAATCGTGAATAGTGTCAATACTCATTTTGCAATTAGTTTATTAGCAATTATTACCCAAGGTATAATATATATGTATATGGTATACAGAATACACCACGCTTGTACTCAAGTTTCAAAATAATTTGCGTGTCGCTAAAGGTTAACTTAAGTGATCCACCCTGTATACAAATGTAAGCTTTTGGAGAAAAATCAGTAAAATTCAGAGAAAACGTAACAGTGAGGAAAATTAGAGAAAAACCTTAAAAACCGTTAAAAACTGTACAAAAAACAGTTCTAAACCCCACATTAAACAGTGTTTTCCAGCTCGACTGCAGATACCGCGTTTTCATAATCTAAGCATTTCGCATCATTTTTATTAGCAACGCGACATTATAATGAAGGCCTCTTATTACTATAATTTGCCTTCTGATGTTCGCTAAGCACAGCATACTTTGATCCGGCAACAATCAATAGTAAGAGATATAAAACGCTTCATTAACCATCTCTAATTGATATCCAGCTTTATGATTGGAAAATTGTACTTGACGACTCCCCTTGATGGTCGGTTAGTGCATGCGCTGGCATTTTATTCGCCTATTTACCGGTCTACCAATAGATTCCGAGCAACTGATGACTGCATTTCACTGCATTTATGTCTTCACAGTTCAGTTGTAGGTGAACATCGCAACAGATGATACCCGAGATAAGGAAGTCGGTAGAATTCCCCATAACCTATTTACATGCAAATGAACAAGCTGAAAAATGAGGCAATGTTGCTTGGATAATAATCACAATTCTTGGTCTGGGCAGTGCAAGGCTTAGGAAGTGCTTATTGGCTGTATAGTTATTGACGTTCACATTCCAATTGCACTCAGACATATACAGGGTGTTTGGCAGAAGGTTAGCCAAACTTTCTGGGCCCAAAGATAAGCCCATTTCAAAGATACTTCGTTCACTGACCTGTGCCCTAAACGTTCCTTTTTTCGCCATAGGACACTAGCACGCCGCAGTCAGATTGGTCCTAATCCCACCCGTCACAAGCGCGCAAAATATTTCGATCACCAGATGGGCCATTGGACACTAGCGCGCCGCGGTCAGATTTGTCCTAATCCCACCGGTCAGAAGCCTCCAAAATATTTTGGATGATCGGCAGGTATGTGGACACCAGCGCGCGGGGCGGCGAGGTAAACTTATGTCTTATAATTTTAACCGATTTTAATTCATTCGTCATTTTTTGCGATCTTGCTAATAGTTACTGAAGAATTTGTAGAACTCCAGTCAGAGGTATCGTTACTTTTGACTTGACAGAGATGAATTACTTTTTTATATTATTAAATGCGAAATTTTGTTCTGAACATAATAAGTTAATCTGATCACCATAATCGATGCAAATAAAGAAGCTCGTATTGTTAGCAGACCGAAATGTCTCTATAATACCCCAAAAAAATTTAATTAATCAGAACGTGTTCTAATTTGTCACAAATTTGATCGATTTCTTGACGATGTAAAAAAAGTCCGAGAAATTTACCTTCACAGCTTGTTTTGTGGGAGCATCATGGTTGTGCTCATTATTTCTTTTAAGAACAATCTCTTCCGATTGATCCATCAGCAAAGATGCTATGCATCCTCTTCTAGAGCATCTGTAGGCTACACCACGGGTGGTTTCTTTATCTCTTCGGAACGTATACTCTTTAAGGACTATTAATTTCTTCCCATTCACACTTAACATAGTCTCCATGATGAAAAAGTAGAACACAAACGATACTCACAAACAGCAACTAAGGATTTCAAACTACTGAAATATTTTCATTAAGGGTAGTTTTATATACCTACAGAAGCCGAATAGTCATTTAAATAATCTAAGAAGTAACTGTAAGCTACCGCAAGTCGTAAAAAAGACAGATGAAAGTTCGCAAGAATAAAAGGGATGTGGTCATTAGGAATAACCAAACTTAATTTCCTTTCGTCGCGCAAGTGACCGGTGCCGATGAAGGCACCCTTTTTGTAAACAGGTAAAAATCAAACCGCGCGCGCTCGTGACCGATCACCCATTTTTTATATCATTGCTTCTCTAAGTCCCGGTACAACACCTTCTCCTACTTGTGGATTGGAAGATTGGGTCCCATCGCACGGCTTCTGGAATGTCATTTTAGCAATACTGGCGACGTGGTCGTGCGAGGACATGTTATTGTTGATGTTGATCCCCAAAAGCTTGACGGAAGGTGACTCGACTATTGGGTGACCCTCCATTTCCACAGTTGGTAAGCCAATGTGAGACCTCATTGTCAGTGTTATTGCCTCAATTTTCTGTACGTTAAACTGTAGTTTATTTACTAATCTCCACTCGACAATATTTTTGATGTTTACGTTGATCTGTGAGGCATACTGCTGTCGCCGACGTACCGTCTCCTGGGATGACAGTGGCTTGCCTGGTTCAATGCACGACATTAATGCATGTATACTTATTGGCTGTATGGTTGTTGATGTTCGCATTCCACTTGCATACAGAAATACATTTTGGACCGTTTGCACCGGTTACACTTAGGTGAACCTTAACTTCAAGTAGCGCTTAAACTGTTAAATTCGTTTGCACGGGCCACAAAATCTGTTTCAAGCCTTACTTAGAGTAACATCAAACGAGCCGAAGGTTTCTTTAGCTTAAGGTGATACTTAGTGATATAACCTGAAAAGCTGACAGCTTCCAGCTTATTTCTTTTCGATATACGCAAGGCAAAGTTCAAAAAATTTTTATTTATTCAAAAATCATTTAAAAATATGTAATGATGACGAGTGGGTGAAAGTGAAATTAATTATTTCAGGGATACCTAGGCAAATTAAAGAACGACTGAATCATTTCGATATGCTGGATGAATTAATTTTTTTCAAAGATTCAGAGCGACGAAGCTCACCGCCATTCACATTTTGGAGCTAATTTCTCTTTTTCTGTGTAATTTGGCCCCCTTTTCTTATCTTTGTCCTCAATTTTTTGTTCAAATACTTAATGCAACAATTTTTGGAGGTACAGTTAATACAGTAATTCAGCGGAGCCCTGCAATCAACGACTTTGCGTCTTGCAAATTGCGAACACAAAACATATAGATTGCGAGACTGCAGGGTGGACGGGATCACAAAACATAGCTGGACCTGCGGCATAGGACCAACGGACAAATCATAAAAGTCAAATTTCAGAAGTACAAATTAAAATTCACTAGAATTCCGGCGATGCCAAATTGTAAGCTCGCTTAGCTAAAGACTATATTAAAAGGAACCCCAGCAAACCGTTTTATTCTAAGGTTCAGATTAACTCTAAGGTACACCACAGCTAAACTGCAGATTTAAGAGTGAGCGGTGCAAATGGCCCTTTGTGCACAGAGTTCATGTATCATCGTCATTAGTTTTTAGAACATTCATTCTGCGACTTGATGATTGTTACAATGATTTCGTGTCGTAGATGAGCCAGCAATATATTATATCATTTATGTAAAAGTACATCTTCACAAACAGCCTACAGGTAGTTACAAGTAAAGGCAAGGTAGAGGACACTATCGAGACTTACACAAAACTAAAAAGAAGACAGACAAAGAAACTAACTTTGGTTTGTAATGCACTGCAATATCCATGAAACATGACAGACAGAAAAACAAAAAAATAAACAATAATGCGACTTGAAATATAATTTCTAAACATTGTTGAATTTGCTCTGTTATTTTGAATTTATATACATATCATAGACGTTACTATAGCTTGTTGGGAGTTATCAAACGAACAGTAAATTAATGAAGATTTATGTGCAAGCCTCAGGAAGAAATACAAGAAATGGTGGTCATCTTTCTATATCCTATTCCATTAATTAATGCACTAAGCATACAAATAGTGCGTATGTTTATACACAATCCATTTTCCAAGCGGAAAAAGGCTTGTTGTTTGACAGTACCACATTAAAAGCTAATATATGAGGTTTAAGTATCATAGAAATTGAACACGAAACTAAAATATTATAAATAAGGCGCTTAACGGCCATTGATGTTCTTCTATGATTTATTAAAAAGAACATATCCGGAGCGCATATGGGCGTACTCGTATATTTTTACAAAAAAAAATTGGATCTTGTCGTTGTGCCATGGCATTTTATCGTACCAACACAGTGGTTGCAGAGCAAAAGACTTTGTGGCAAAACGCAACTCCGTGTTTGTACTAGACCTTAAAAACGTTAGAATTATATCTAATAAAGTCTTTTTTCTTGAACAGCACACTTCGCAATCCAAAGTCATCAAACAATGTGGGAGGAGGGTGTTGGGATGATGGAATTGTCTCTATTGGCGTGACTCTATACCTTATTACCACAGTTGATGGCACCAACAGCATTCAGATATCTGAATGGTTTAAGCATCAAATGGAGAGACTTTCGTTCACAGCTTATGCATTCCACTTATACAGTTTGCGAACTTGTAATGGATTTGTCAGAAGGGCATGTGAAAACATTACTCTTGCTCAGCTTACATTCCTTTGGTATCATCAATTGTGATAACAAGGTATATCCAGTGCTGTCCAAAACTAGCTCAGTAACTGTATTCTGATTTTATTGAATTTTGTGGCTATAATGGATTGTGAAATCACTTTGGACTTTGAATTGGTGATGATGTAATTAGCAAATTACGCCACAAATTTTGATTTTAGGCATCCTAACGATTTCTGATCATTCTGTATTTTTTCCGGAAGCGACTGGAATTGAGTGGCACGGATGATCGGGGATGAAAGAGATCCAATCTTTTTACTCCTAAAGGACTGTAAATTGTCTTAAAAAAATAAGTTTGTGATACTCTATCCTTTATAGACGTATCTCTTATATTTTGCTATTACCAATAATGTGTGTGAAATACTGAATGGATCCACTTGAGGTCTTTGTATATTATTTGATCTTTAATTTTAAGGTTCTTTGAGAAAAACTTGAAAATAAATATAGTTTGAAAAACTAAAAAACACGCTTTCGAGGAACACAGGAAATATTATGGCGCCCACGTTTTTCACAATCATACTAGGTAGTACTTTTTAATCACTATTGTTTTACGCCTACTATAAAAATTATGTTTAACTGTTTAGCTCTTTAAAAGCGAGTTTCTTAAACTATATATTTATTTTTAATTGTTCAGTTAACTTTATAATTAAAGTGTTTCTTTTTTTAGTTTTTTCAACTGCATTAACTAATACTATGTGTAATGAAAATGAATAATTGTTTTGGTCGATATTCATAGCATCATTAGCATTCCTGCATCCAATCCACAGCTTCGCAGACAACAGTACATTAATATCGTGCATGGAACCAGGCAAGCCACTATCATCCCAGGAGACGGTACGTCTGCGACAGCAACATGCCTCACAGATCAACGTAGATATCAAAACAATTGTCGAGTGCGGATTAGTAAATAAAGTACAGCTTAACGTGCAGAAAACTCAGGCAAATATACTGACAAAGAAGTCTCACGTTGGCTTACCATCTGTAAAAATGGAGAGTCATCCAATAGTTGAGTCACCTTCCGTCAAGCTTTTGGGGATCAACATCAACAATAACATGTCCTGCCACGACCACGTTGTCAGTATTGCTAAAACGGCATCCCAGAAATTTAGAGTTTTGTTTCGATGTAGGAAGGTGTATACACCAGAGCAACTACTGCTACTCTACAAGGCACAGGTCCGATCATCGTTGGAGTATTGCTCCCATGTGTGATGATGCGCTCCGAAGCACTCTCTAAAGCTTCTGGACACTATCAAAAAGAAAGCAATTAGACTAATCGATACGCCTAACCTCACAAAGGACCTCTACAGCCTGGAACATAGAAGAAGGGTGGCTGACCCGTCCCTGCCCCTGTTTTACAGATTCACGGAAGATAGAGCATATTAAAAGTTATCTTTGTCAAGGTTTGTTCATGGCTCCTCTTGACAATCCAACAGGCAAGCTTAAGCAATGGATAACCAAAACTTTGATCATGAGGCAATCAAGATTAATTTTCCCCAGACTGCGTTTTTCCTCTTGAAACGCCTATGCTACATCGCACCGGGTCCGGGAGAAAACCAACGATTTCCTCCATAACCATAAATCAGCGACGCCTATACATTCAGTAAACAGGCAAGCTATTAACACAAAATTACTAAAATATAGTGAAGCGGCTGCCGGTGAAAAATCCCGTGTAACTACCAGTAACATTTTGACCCGCGCTCCTACGGAACTGCGGGCTTTACTGCTTGCTTTACATGCGCTTGGCTTAAATGCTGAGCAGCCTTCGTTTAAGTTGTCCTCATACGAAGCCTACACACTACGCTTTTATGCCGCTAACTGTCGCGGTTTAGGAGCTGGTTGTAGCCAAACGGTTAACGTTAACACGAATGTGATTATTGTAATGAGGAAGTTTCCATTTTTTCAAATTTTAGTTAATCAGATAGTCCTAAAGAGTTAGAGAACAACAGCGAACAAATTTTGTAATTATCTCTATTAATAGAAAAGTTATAGTCCTTCAAAATTTGAATTGCCGTATCCTCCGCGCGAAGCCGCTGTGACGTCACACGTCACACGACACAACGCAAGCCTATGTATGCCCTGTCGAGGATGCTGCTCCCGCAAGCCACCGCGCCGCTGCCGGCCTCCTCGTTCATGTATTGTTATTCCTTGTTTTCAGTAGGGTAGGCGACGCCGACGGTGACAAAATGATACACTGCAGTTTATTGGTACTCGTATTATTAGAATATGCCTAGCAGATCGAGAAAAACCACCACAAAAACACCAAACAAACATTTCAATGGATAGCCTATTATACAAAAAATTGAGTTTTATGTTTTTAGTAATACTGTGTGAAAATGTAATTGAAATCAATCCTATAGCAAAGTCTATAGTTTCCTAGTTACGCCATACAGAATGATCAGAAGCAATACTCTCGCATGTATACATCAGAAAATTCTAAGTCAACGATCCGTAATAGCCAAGGTAATGTTCGGATGCACCTAAAAAAGTGTATTATGACGCTAGGCCCTTCTTTCACAGGCTAGTGGACGGCCTGTTATGAATACAATAATTTTTCAGCTTTACAACCCCCCACCCCCCAACCACCCCAATATCACCCCCATCCAAAAAAGTAGAAAATGATCAATAACGTCTAAAACGCCTAAAAACAAAGTTTGAGGAATATTTAAAATTTTTAGTTTTTTGCTAATTACTCCACCGCCCATGCACCAATTTTCAAACTTATAAGAACATTACCTACTACTACCTCACAGCATATCGCTGCCAAATTTCATAACAATCCATGCAGCGGTTACTGAGATTACGTGGCTAGAAAAACGCGTACAGACAGACCGACGGAAATGAGTTGTGTGGATTTTCGTTATGTAGACATCATAAAAAACCCAAAAAGCGTATTGTCTCAAAATCGAAAATTTTCACGATCACAATACTCCCCTCACCTATCGGTGTGGGAAGTAAAAGACCATAATCATGACTTTAGGAAAAATCACCACGAACGTAGCCTTCCTCCATACTTCAAAAATATACTGGCGTCTGCCCGTTACAACAAACACCTTCGCCGTTCCACTCAAGTCTATGTCGCATACTGTACAGCTCTAGCGCAGCGTATGCATAGCGGAGTCCCGACCAAACTGTGGCTGCCGCGAATAGTAAATAACATGTGACGTCATACAGATTTTCACCTCCGCGGTCGCTTTACGCAAATATAAAATTGAAAAACTCCGCCGTTTTTCTGGAATATTCAGATGATTTTTTCGATGTTCTTCAAGTGAAGAAATAGACTATCAGATAATAATGAATTTTCCAAATTTTATTTTTTTGGAAACTTCTCCATTCTGTTAGGTATCATTAAGACCACAGAGGAAAGAGACACAGAGTGGACATTTGAGGGAACTTTCAGGTGCTCAAAAACTATTCATTGACCTTGTGACCTTAATTGAGATACATAATACGTCAGCAAAACCACACGACGTATTAATTAACAGTGTTATAGAAAAACAAAATGTGCTCAGGTTTAACGGAATCATCTTGTACTCGTAGCGTAAAAAAGCGATGTATGTGGTCCAATGCTTAATAATATTTATGGGCTTTATTAATATCTTCATTGCCACACACGCACGCTTCACGGTGGTGTGTTAGTTGTAGCAAAAAAAGCTCAACATTCCTCGTCAAACGACGTGTTATTAAAAAGTCGTTTGGTGTTACAAATGAACGGTGTAATAGCACACAAAGCCGAATATAATATATGAATGTATATTCTGCTAATAACATTATGAGTGTTTTTTGCCTCTAGAGATGCTTTTAGCATTATTTTGATTGTAGGCGGCAGAAAGGATCTGCCTGTGCGCCATCTGGTACCCGAAGGTAACGGCAAACCAAGGAAAGTCGCTACTAAATAGCAGCAAACTTCTTGGCGGAACGCCAAGGCGCATTCGCTTCACCTAACCAGATCAGCGCGCTTCTATGCCAACTGCATTATGAGAGTCGATATACGAGGGTTGCTCTCTATCTCCGTCAATCCACCAGTCGACCTATGGCGCACTGATGATCGCTAATAAGCATGAAACAGCTGTCTGCATACTGGTGGATTGACGGAGATATAGAGCAACCCTCGTATTATTTTGATTGCTATTTATCTTTTCGGCTTCACTGCGAGATATTAATGTTGGGTTTTTTGCCTATTTTACTGTATTTTGATTTAGCTGGAATACGAAATTGGTATTTCTGACAGATCTGACAAATCAGTTGAGTTTCATAGTATGCAATATGGAGAGAGTGTATGTGTGTCGAGGTGACCAGACGTGTCTTGGTGAGCTCTGGTAAGCGATTTGCACGCGATTTTTCAATATTAAATGATGACACGCACAAAAACAAGTAAAAGTGACGCTACTGAGGATAGTAAAATATCACTATGTGACGAACTGAAAAATATTGTAGCAGAAATGTTAAGCGAGCAAACTGCAATTATTATAAAAGAGCTACAGGACGTTAAACATGAATTGCATCAACTGAAAAAATTTAACGAAGACTTGATGTCTGAAAACAAAATTCTATCAGATATTATACGTAAAAGCAAAACTGTAACCCGCAGTTCTAATTTGGATGAATCCGATAGTTCCGATTGCCTTAATAATTCAACGAGCACGATCGTTGAAAAAAACCAGCAAAAAGCGGTAGAACGATCTATTGACGAGGCGTCTCATAATGTAAATAATATAAATACAAATAAATGGACCCAAGCCAAGTCAAGAAGAAAGAAGAATGGTGGGGAGAAGCCGATAGTGGGGACCGGCGTCAGTAGCGTGAGTAGTAATTTCTCAGCGGCGAAGAAACGACTCTGGATATATGTTGGGAGATGCAAGCCTAACTCGACTGAGGAGGATCTGCGCGCGTATCTAACAGAAAAATCTCCGGGTCATACATTTGACGTAGTAAAACTTGCTACTAAGGGACGCAATCTGTCATATCGAGTTGAAGCGGATATGGAACTGAAAAGTGCGCTCTATGAGAACAGTTATTGGCCGGAAGGCATTATAGTTAAGCAGTTTAGATTTCCGAAAAATATGTCGCATATTGATCATCTAGAGCGCCAAAGTAGGCGGCCGTTTTAGCAATAGTTCTGACATTTTTAAAATTTTTCATGTCAATTGTCAATCAATCATGAATAAAACTGGACAAATGGAAGTCGTCCTTGCTCAACATTGCCCTGACATAATGTGTGTCACGGAAACATTTTGTAATGATGTTAGCATTAATTCCCTCAGCTTCGATAACTATGTAGTAGTAGACTCCTATATCGGACAAAGCTATGTCCACGGCGGAGTCCTGATTTTAGCCAAAAAGACGGTCGTAGTTGATAAGTTAAACATTATTAAAAACCTTTCAGATGATAAAAACTTTGAATGCTGTGCAATAACTGTTAGAATAGGAATATTTAGATATTGTATAATAACGTTATATAGGTCTCCAAGTGGTGAGATAACATCTTTCATCGACAAAGCATCACATTTATTTGATTACTGTACAAAGAACTTTGATTACGTAATTTTGTGTGGTGATCTCAATATAAATTTTCACGCTGATACCTCTGACAGCCAAATATTAACTGATATAATTAACAGCTACGATCTCAAGGTAGCTAACACAGAAGCCACTAGAATATGCACCCACAACAATGGCAGAAAATCGGCAACAAAGATCGACTACTTCATTACAAATTTATCTGATTCTCAATGTAAAGAAAGCGTAGTTTGTCTGAATTTGGGTGACCATTTAGGCCAATCCCTCGAAATTTTTACAGGCGCTAATCATGCTATTTCGGTTCCTCAAGAAACTACTGTCTCATTTAGGGTCGTAAATAGCCAAAATTTGGAGCAGCTAAGACAACTGTTGCTGCTAGAAAAGTTCCATGAAGTCTACACACAACAAGACACTAATAAAATAATGGAACAATTTATGAGCACTTTTGAGCACGCAGTTGATAGAGCATGTCCTTTAATTAATAAGAAGGTACAAAAGCATAGTCGCTGTAAATCTTGGGTGACAAAGGAAATTATGGACAGCGGTAGAGATCTGAAAGATATATTTTGGCTAGCAAGCAACAGCAATAGTATAGAACTGTGTGATTATTATAGTCTTAAGAAGAAAGAATATCGTAACAAAATTGATCAAGCTAAAAAGTCATATTATCAAAAATACATAGAAAACAGAGACAAAAATGGAATGCAGAAAGCCCTCTGGCACTTGGTAAAAGAAAAATCTGGTAAAGAAAAGCGGGACTTCACCTTGGAACTACAAGTTCAAAATGATGTTACTCGGGACAAAAAAATTATTGCAGAAACATTTGGCAAATACTTCTCTAAAGTCGCCTCAGATGCACTATATAATCATTTCGGAAATGTTCCCGTTAATAATACGATATGTAAAACTGTAATTCCTGTTAGTTCATTTTTCTTTTATAACGTCACTAAAGAGGAAGTTGCCAATATAATAAGTTCCCTCAAGAATAGCAATGCGGTCGGAGTTGATTTTATATCAACGAAAATAATCAAATACGTATCAGCTGAAATTGCAGAACCAGTAGCTTTCATAATAAATGCCGCAGTCAGCGAGGGTACATTTCCTGAATCTCTCAAAGTAGGCAAACTTACACCTGTGTTCAAAAACGGTGACAGGTCATTAGTCAGCAATTACAGACCAATAATGGTTCCCACAATAGTTTGTAAGATAATTGAAAGGTCTATATACAATCGTATGTTAAACTATGTCCTAAAACGACAACTTATTAGTTCCAACCACAATGGTTTTTGCCCGGGCAGGTCAACGGAAAGCGCATCATACTCTTTTCTAAATTATGTGTACACTTGTCTTGATAAGAGAAGATTTGTGGGTGCGCTTTTCTTTGACCTGTCTAAGGCATTTGATACAATAGACTTAAAAATGATAGAGAATAAGTTGTATTCTTTAGGTTTTAGAGGTACATTCCTCTCATTCATTAAATCCTATCTTAATCATAGAAAGTTTGTCGTAAAAGTTGAAGAATATATGACACATGAATATGATGTTTGCCTTGGTGTCCCACAAGGATCTATTCTGGGACCACTCATATTTATTCTATTTATTAATGACATGCCTTTACATATAACTTCAAATTGTTTAGTACTTTACGCAGATGACACCACCATAGCTATTGATGCTGAAACTGAGGAAGAACTCGCTTATAAGATGAATCTTGTTTCTGCTGAATTCACGACGTGGTGTAGAAATAATTTTTTAATTGTGAATGCGCATAAAACAGTATGTATGCAGTTTTGCGCTGGATCAAGTTCACATCGAAAAATTAGCAATAATTTTTCTGTTCAGGTTAACGCTGACTCTATTGGTATGTCAAGTTCAGCGAAGTTTCTAGGTTTATACATCGATAGCGATATGAGCTGGAGAACGAACATCAACGAAATTAGTAAAAAGTTGAGTAAAAGTTATTACGCCCTGTTACAACTGAAAAGCTATTTTAATGTTGCCCAGCTAGTCAGCATTTACTTCTCGACTGTATATCCACATCTATCATACCATATAATAATTTGGGGAAATTCCGCTTTAGCAAATAGAATCTTTATAGCGCAAAAAAGACTGATTCGACTTATTTTCAATTTGAAGTTTGGGGAATCGTGTAGATCTACCTTTAAGGAATACAACATTCTCACATTACCATCAATTTATATATATAAATCTATACTATCTGCCAAGACAAATTTAGATAATTATGAAAAAAATTCGGATTTGCATAGTTACCATACTAGGGGCAGCAACTCACTTAGATCAATTAAGCACAACACCGCAATATACGAGAACAGTCCTTTTTATATGGGCCACAAACAATTCAGATCTCTACCTAATTCCATTAGTTGTCTAAGTGGGGCAAAATTTAAAAGTGCTTTGAAAGGCTTTCTGACAAATGGCGCTTTCTACTCATTGCAAGAGTTTTACGATGCATGTAATGCATGAATACTAATTGTTTTTTTAATTTGTGTATTCTGTTATGTGTTTTTATATATGTAAGTCTAAATTGTCTAAAATGTGAATTTACAATACTGTTTTTAAATCTTGTGTATGCTGACGTATCCAATATCTGTATCAGATCTGATGGATAAATAAATGAATTGAATTGAATAGAAGTACAAAATCAACCCAACACCGCAACTCTCTTAAAAATGCTGTTAAAGCGGTGCTGGTGATTTTTAACAGGCTTTTATTAAATTAACCTGTATGTTTGTCTGTTTGTGAGCTTGTAATACCGTTTGGGTTAAGAGGTCCGACCGAACACTGAACGCTCCAACTTTGCCGCGAACAAAAAATCTTGATTTTGACAGCTTCAGATCCATCGGACCAGCGGTTGTATCCGCTGACTAAGAGATGGCGCATACACTTTAATATTTGTTAATATTACACAGAGGCGTAGGGACGAGAGCTCGAAAGGCGTGACTTTCAACGGTTTGGAAGTTGGTATTTTTGTGAAACTTAGTAAAAAAAAATCGTAAGTTTTAATTATCATTTGTAGAGTAAAGCATTGATTATGCTAAGTATGTTGATGAAAAAACCATTGTTAATCTTTATTACAGACAGTATTAATAAATAAAGATCAAAAAAACTAAAATAAAACACATTTTGGTGATAAAGTTAATTGGTAAATTGAAAATAAATATGTCCTAAAAAAACTAAAGAACATGTTTTTAAAGAACATCGTGTAGTAAAAATTATTTTTAAATTTTTAGTACGGTTCCCTTAATTTTTTTGAACTATATTTATTATAAGAAATATATCGAGTTATTTACGGTCACATTGTACCTAGAGGACATATATATAGTAACTGGCGAGAACTAATCTAATGTACTTCGAGAACCATTAAAGGCCCGATTAAAGCAAAAAACAGCAGCTTTATCAAAACTTGGGTTGAACGCTGCATTACGACAATGCAATGCTTACTGATCCGCGATTTGCCAACGAATAATTGGAGAAAATTATCGTTCGCCCTCCTTAGACTCCCCATCTTGCTCCATGTGACTTTCATTTATATCCTCAACTCAAAAAAGGACTGAGAGGTCGAATATTTGAATCGGATTCAAAGCTCAACGGGGCTGTAATGGGTATACTAAACAGACTACTAAAAATGGTTTCCCAAAAGCAAAAGCAATGAGATTAGTATATTGAAGAGTACTCTGAAAGATGCAGAAGTACTTCTTTAGTACTGTCCACGAGGATATCGCTTAAGATCCAGCATTACTGGCTTAATACTCTATCACCTCTTAGACTAAAGACATCCCACTATCTCATCAACAAGCAGTACCGCTCCAGCGGTACCACGTGACTCATGGACGCGTCGCACATACCTGCACATACATCTCGACCGCTATTAATTTATAGAGTTTTCGAGGTAGCACTTACTAATGTAAAATTAATTCTCGATCGTGTAAATGGGGAGTTTATTTGATTTTTGCAGTCTTCCCAAGCAGCAGCTAATGCACTTGGACGCCTACTCGCTGGCGATTCCGCATTACCATAACTTTATATTAGCATAAATAAACATTTCGCTAACACTTAACACACGGTCTGCTCGATCACACCGCGCCGCCTTATGGGAAAGATTTCAGTCCCATAGTAATGTTGTCAGATAAACCAGTGCCGCTTGTTTTGGAATTTATCAGAAATCACCTCAAGATTTTAGTATATTTGAGGTTATGTTCAAAGAGTAATGGCAGTCAAAAGAGAAAACACGTATTAGAGAAAACCAAACATAATGTATAACTTACAATACGTACAAGCCTTAAAATAGAGCTGTTGGAAATGTTTCGAACAGATCAGCATAAATTACAAGCAGTGTGAGAAAAAAATGAAGTCAAGTTGTATTTTCCATATACATATTACGGTGATACCACAGTATGTCCAATTATACAGTAGCGCAACTCCCTAGAAATCATGCAGACAATTTATCTCCGAAAAACTGGCCTCTAATAACTCCACGTCGCCGTCGGCTCCTCAGCACGAGCCGCAAGTATTTCCGTTTACGTTTTGAGCACAGGGTCGGCTTAGCAATAATCGAGTAAAGAAGCGTAATTATTGTGTTGCAATAAGTTTAATGGACGCGATATGTCTCGTAAATAGAGTAAATTTTGAGAGCAGTGTGGTAATGTGATATTCTTCATCGATGTTAGGCAGTTGTCTTTGGAATTCTGAATTACAATTTGTAAGTTATATCCATGCATTCGCATCTATTGTACGTGAAAATGTTTTGTACTGATTCTTCTAATTCGTCATGGATTCTTTGCATATAAATGGGGTGTAAACATTTTTTTTAGAAGCAAAACGAGGAATAGTCGGTGTATGAAAGAAAACTGTTAACTCCTAGAAAATAGGTAGCTTTATTGTTTGTAAGTAAATTACAAAAATGCGAGATTTATTTTAGCTTATCTTACTTAACCTTAAACATTTACATAAATATAAAAACTTTATAATATCTTATATGATTCAAATAGGGGTATATGTAACGACGTAGCGTCCAAAATAACATTTATGTCTAGTTATCCCACAACCTTTAAATTTATCTTCATCAATCATCATAGAAAAACGTTTGAGGTGCATGAAAACGTGGTAAACAGCAAAACCAATGAAAACTTGTTAGATGTACATAAAAAATAATGATCAATATGTTTATATCAACGATAAAATATACTAAACTGGTCGTTAATCATAAAAAAATTGCAAAACTGTTTTTTATATAGTTTACCAAGACTACCTTTCCTTCTGTATTTGTATATTACATATGAATAGGCATATTGAAGAAAAGAATCCCTGTTTATAGAGGAAAATGATATATTTTTGAAACTAGCATGTTGATTCTTTTTAGTCTAAACTTTCCATTTGAGCATCCATTAAAATGGACTTCACCTCCTGCTTAAAATTTCATAATGTTGGAATGCATTCATTTTGTTATATGTCGTGAAAGATCTTTTGAACGTTGTGGTGCTGTGAGGAAACAGTGAGAAATTAGCATTCTGACTTTAGGCTCATAATTAAAGAACGACTTTCCGTAACGTCTAATTCTTCTAAAAACTGAAAAAAAACACACAGCTACCCTAATACCCGCCAGACTTTGTTAGAGACAAATGGAACTATGCTATCACACTTTAATATCATTAGGTAATAAACGAACGATGCGCGGGATGCTATGCGAGAACCACCAAAATTCTGAAGAGTTGCGCTACTGTATAATTGGATATACTGTGGTGATACCAATTCATTATTTTCGCATAGCATGAAGCTATAGTCTGATTTTTAATTTTTTGATTATTGCTACGCTGCCACTGACACGATTTCTAACAGCCATATGCGTCTTCCATCCTCACCATGGAAGAAATATTGTGTCAAAATTTCATTAGAATCAATTCGATAGTTTCCACGTTACAAAATACAAAGCGATCTAAGGCTATAAATACTCATATCTACACAGAAAATTCTAAGTCGCTTAGTTTCGGTAATAGGCAAGGCAGTTTTTCAGGTTTTCAACCCCCCACCCCAAACTACCCCAAATTCGCCCCCGTCCAAAAAAAAGTAGAAAATGATCAGGAACCTCTAAAACGCTTAAAAACGAAGTTTGAGCTGTTTTTATATTTTTAGTTTTTTTAGAAGTATCAAAAGCTGCTCTGACTTATAATGCCATGCTTCCGTTGTGTGCAGGAAGCAATGATAATATCCCGTAGCATATCACTTTTCTGGTCCACAGAAACGCCCTTTGATTTTTCTCATGAAAGTGTGCATACCTTTCAGCCCAAGATTAATGAACGTTTAGCCAATTTCCTGTGCGAACGTTGCAAAAAAAATCCCGTGCAGTATTTTGCCGTTGCTAGGCAATAAACAAGGAATGCCTTTCGTTCATTAACATTTTTACATTGCGCTTAATTGCGACATTATTATACATAAATTTGATTCGACTTTTTAATCCTCCGATTAAAAAAATTCCACCGGTGACTGCCTTTTTTTATGATTCGTATAACGCGCTGTCGAGCAGTTGCAGATACATGCTCAGCCCTGGCATTTGCGGTTGTTGATATAGTTGTTATTGATACGTAATAAGCTGAGAAATAGATCACAGCGGCTTATATTATGATGAAAAGTTTATAGGAAAATAGAACCGTTGAAGTTTAAATTCAGTGTGGCGTATGTGCCCTAATGGAACTACTTCGATTAGAAGTAGTAAAACTATTCGTAATAATACTACATTTTTGCCAAATACTGAAAGTTTTTCAGAGTTGGCCATGGCTACCGTGTTTGTTATACTGTTTGAACTTTCTTAAAAAACAACTAAGTCCTGGATGGAAGGACTCGAAGGACGGGAATGAAAAAACTAACAGGGAGTCGTAACTGGAAGTCAATTGAGCATATGTGGCTGTAAGACAAGAGTCAGTCACTTTTGCATGCTTAACCAAAATCTATATTCTCCTTTTTGATACGTTCGCATAAACGTTCTTGTAATAACAAACTAATATAGTCTTGTTAAAGATTCTTGGTTTAGTTTTAGAATAATTTCTGTAGTTGACATGTGCTTTTCAATTTACTAACTGTAATAGCTAATTCACACTTAATCACAACTAAAATATTAATTTCAATTATAACAATAATATAACAAACATAGCATCCATAGCCAACGCTAGCAAAAACCAGAATTCAGCAAAAACGTTGTTTATTTACTACTTCAAATCGGAATTACTCCATAACTATTACATTTAGATGTAGGAAATGCTTATAAAAGTGGAAGTATATTGTAAGAGCTTTCTGGCAATGCTATAAAATACAAGGTATTCCATTTAAAATAACAAAGAAATTAATGGTCATGAGTTTTGGTTCATCTTGTATACAAAATCAAATATAGCAGAAAATTGATAATTTCAGACAAAACTAGATAACCACGAAATTATTCTAGTATTGAGAATCAAGCTTCCAGCTGTTGATTTTGTAAGATACGGGGTGATGAATTCGTTAAGATTTTCACATAAAAGTGGCCATATATCTGAAATTACCCTATAACCTAATAGGACCTTATATTTCCAGAATTGAGAGAACGAGCACATCTCAAATTTAGGATAATATATAGGGTGTTCCATTTGGAAAAACACAACTTTGGTATGCCATAACTTTACTAATAACCCTGTATATTATAAAATAATTTTAAAATGTAGACCTTAGTTTTACCGCCAACTATTATTGGAAAGTTTTTTTGTATCTCCCATAATAACGTAGGTATCAAACTTTGGAGTATAAGTTGATTACCCTGAAGTATGGACCTTTCTAGCGAATTGTTTAAATCTCTAATCTCGAAAATGAAGAAGAACAAAAACGAAGGAGGCAAAACATGATGTTGATCGGCGTCATACATGAGAACATCGCTCTTACTTTTCTACTGGTATCTTAGTCATAGTCATCGAACCAAGATCTTCTCCTTCTTCTTCTTCTTTCAGTACCATCTCCTCAGCGGAGGTTGGCGACCATCATTTGGAACTCTTCTCTGTATTGAGCTAAACGAATGATTTTGCAGGCCTCTCTGATATTAAACCACTGGCGTAGGTTCCGAAGCCAGGAGAACTTTTTTCGCCCGATCCTTCGTCGTCCTTCGATTTTTCCCTCAACGATCAGTTGTAACAACTCGTACTTACTATTTCTAAAAATATGGCCAAAATACGCTGCTTTTATTCATTTTATTGTGGTTAAAAGTTCCTGTTCTTTATTTATTCTCTCTAATACCCTAGTATTTGTTACCCGCTCGGTCCATGATGTCCTTAATATGCGTCTGTATAGCCACACCTCAAAAGAGTCCAAACGTGACATGGTCCGAGCTTTTAATGTCCATCCTTCAACCAAGATGGTCGTTCTTTATTCTTAATGAACTGTGAGATACGACCACACCTTTATTCCCAGAGTGTCCAGGACTTGGAAGCGACCGCAAACTCCTGCAACTCCCGCGTCTACAAACTTTCCCTAACATAATCTTTCTATAGCAGCCGCGGTACTCTGGTATTTAGGCTTTGCCTCCATTTTAATGAGAGTTGAGCCAACAATGGCTATACACTCAGAAACTGTAAGAAAAAAAGTAAAAGTACGTTGTACAACATTAAAAAAACTTAAGAGCTAACGGTCTTAACTAAATTGTTCTTAAAACAGTTCACACTCCCGGAGTTCACTACATAGTCTGGCAAACTGTTCCAGTATTCAAAGATTCTGTTTGACAGAAAATGCTGTCGCACGGTTGTCCTGAAGGCTTCCTTTTGCAGTTTGTAGTTATGGCCTCGAAGATTGTTAGTGCTCAATTTGTAAAGATGGGATAGATCTATGCCAAAGGGACCACGAATGGCTTGGAACGTGATAATCAGGTCACCGCGACGGCGTCGGTCAGAGAAAATGAAGTTAGACCGAATATTCTGAGCCTCTCGCTATAGTCCGGGCGAGTTGCGCCATACGGGATACGAGTCGCTCTGCGTTGCAGAGATTCCAGGAGGTCATGGTCGCGAACAAGGATTGGACACCAAACTGGCGCAGCAAATTCCAACAGAGGTCTGACATAAATGTTTTATAGAGAAGGCCACACGTCGAGGTGTCGCAACCATTAAACGACTTCTCTAGTAGGTCAGACCAAGTTAAAGTAGTGTTAATAATTACTCCAAGGTCGCAATGACTACTGACAGCGGGAATCGTCTCATTAAGGAGCGAGAAACTCATCATTGGGTTGTTCTTACCAATGTGTAGAACGCAGCATTTAGATGCGTTCATGGGAAGGTTCCAATCCCTTGACCAATTTGCGATACAGGTGAGGTTGTTTTGCAAAGTTTGTGCACAGGTTAAAGGGTTGACAAAAAGTTTGGTATCGTCAGCATAATAGGAATAGGTCGAATTGAAGACACTAGAGAGGTCGCAAGTGTACAGGATGAACAACATTGGTGCGAGGACAGAGCCCTGCGGCACACCACTAATGACAGGTCTTCTAGAAGAAATATTCTTGCCAACTTTAACTACAAAATCTCTGTTGGACAGAAAAGCCTCGATCCATCTCAAGAGGTTATAAAACAAATATGTATGAAGATGGAAAGACGTGAGATTGATCGACGCCGTACGATCCGGGATTGCACGCGCTGATGCTTTGGTACAGTTTTAATAACTGGCTCCCATAAATGCATCGGAAGCCGGTGGTACCGTTAACTGCCGGCCGGCGGTACTCGAGAACGCAAAAAGTACCCTTGAAATTGGTGGCTGGCCGCTCGCCGCTCTGATGACTTCTTGTCGACGTCGTACTGACCTGACCTTATACGGTAGACGGGATGACAGACCGCTGATTGGTTGCCTTATTAGACTCAAGACTATATATTTTAACTAGAAGATAACAATTTGCGGCAAGCCCGATATACGTGTGGTAAAGTAGATTGCCTCTTTCCACAATGTATTCTACAGTTGAGCTATGATAAGATTCTTACACACAAACGAACAGAAACATCCTCTGATAACTATGTTTCTTGTTGCTGAAACATGTCGCAGACATAAGAACAAAGTGTCACACAGAACGATACTTTTTTCATGGAGTTTCTAGTAAAATAGAACATATCGCTAGTATAGAAAACATAGTGTTTACACAGGAAAGAACTAATGATAGTGGCAAAGAGTTTCATTTTCAAATAACTGTTGATTATCTCTATTAGCGCCTCTGCACATGGTTCGATCTTATTGACGCGCAAAGGCAGGAGATGAATGTATCTGAACTTTGAAATACTTTGTATCTGTTTTATTAACGAAGATAATTTATTGTAAAGGGTAGAATGGCTCCCTTTATGTACGGGGTGTTCCGGTGATCATGTTACAAACTTCTAGGGTAGATAAAACACACGAAAATAAAAAAAAAGTTCATATGAACATGGGTCCGGAAACGCTTCCTCAGGGAGCTAGGGCCCTTCGAAGATGACCTTCAAAAACTACTCTTCGTTTTATAGCTTCGGTACTAGTGCAACTATCGCCACCAATTTTGAAACATGAAATGTAGTTGGTAGGTTCATCAATTTGAGCCTTCCGGACTTTGTCACCTTTAGCCAGGGGCGTACAAACCAGGGGGGTATTTGGGTATATTTGACCCTGCATCTCTAAGGCGTCAATTTCTTGCCATTTTTATATCTGATTATGATTCTCCGATGCCTTTTACATAAAAAAAGTACTCTTAGTAATAGTCGCTATCTGTCACCGTTTCCTCGGAAAATGGCTAAATCCAATCAATAATAAATTATTGGTCTTAAACAACTTATTACGTTGAAATATGAAAATGAAGTTCAGTACAGATTGTGAGCATTAAAAGATGAATTTACTAACGCTGTCGTTGACTGACCCTGTACGTACCAAAATAAATTCAAAATAACTGAAAATGCCTACCACCACGCTCAATACATTTATTGCACCTATGTAGCATATTTAAATTGACATCCAAACCCCGCTGATGTTTTCATCAGGCATGGTTTAGATCATTTCAGCCGCAACAGAGATCCTAGCTACCAAATCTTCCTCCGACTGAACTGAAGTTTCATATACAAGGCTTTCCATATGTCCTCAAAGAAAGAAATCCAGAGGAGTTAAATCTGGGGACCGGGCTGGCCAGTTGACATCGCTTCCACGTCCAATCCAACGTCCTCTAAAACGATCATCGAGGTGCTCACGTACGACATGTAAAAATGAGCGAGTGCTCCATCATACTGGAACTACAGATTCCATCATAATCAGATATAAAAATGGCAAGAAATTGACGCCTTAGAGATGAAGGGTCAAGTTTACCCAAATACGAAGCTATAAAACGAAGAGTAGTTTTTGAAGGTCATCTTCGAAGGGCCCTAGCTCCCTGAGGAAGCGTTTCCGGACCCATGTTCATATGAACTTTTTTTCTTATTTTCGTGTTGTTTTATCTACCCTAGAAGTTTGTAACATGATCACCGAAACACCCTGTATAGATAGGTTAAATTGAGGAACGTGAATAGCGTTGCAATTTCTGGTGTTTTATTGGTGGATATTACGATTTAACGTAAAACCATATAATATTCCTTTTGAAATGATTGCGACATGTTTCTAGTGGACCTAGCCCGAGAACTATTCTCACTAACCGCCTCTGAAGTATAAAAACACGCTGCCAGTCTCAATCTAGGCTTGACTTTCACAATAAGCCTTAACTCCCTCACTAAAAAAAAAACATGCACTTTTAACCAGTTCAAAAGTTTCAGTTGATGTTTTATCCAACCTCACACAAAATTTGATCACATATCTTTGCCCCTGTTTAATCTTTTTTGATACGACATTTCAATAATTATTAGTTCATAACAAATATCATTCAGTTATAAAAAAAATCGTGCGTTAAATCAAAGCCTACTTGACCAAAAGTACAGTAAAGTTATGACTTTCATGATTCCTTTTCGTTTTGTAAAATTCAAAGAATCTTAAGATGAACTGAACCGCGTTTTATGTCTTTACATGCGCCTTAGAAGCTTTTGCTCCTGCATTCAATGCACTGGCCGGCATGCCTCCGTCTTGAGCTTGCGATAACCGGACAGATAATACTAGGATCCATAAGGGTTTTTCTCGGAATTCAGAATGCCTCGCTGGCGTCTACGCAGGGCAAGGTCAGTTATTGCAGGCACTTCGCTCTTAAGCCCGCCGCTCTGTTCCTCATTCCAGCGCGGCTGTATGGCTCTTCGAATTCCTGAGGGATAGCGGAAAAGTAGATGAATGGACTCGGCTGGACTGATTCAGTACCTAGTCATTTTCGAGGATATATTAGTATACAAAGAGAATGGTTGTGATTCGCCTCCTCTGAGAGCTCTGAAATATTTGATTTGCGTCAAGCGAGGCTGAAACTCACAACTGAGACCAGATTTGTAATCAACACCCTCAAGTTATTCAGAAGACAAGGTTTCATCTCAGTGGAAGGCTAAATTAAGATTTTCGATTGTTTAGGGAAACCTGAAAAATTGAGAGATGCGAAATTTTTGATCTTCGTCAAACCAGCCTGAAACTCAAAAGTGTGACCCGATTTGTAATCAGCGCCCTCAAATTATCTAGAAGACAAGGTTTCATCTCAGTGGAAAGCTAAATTAAGGTTTTCGATTTTTTAGGGAAACCCTCGGGGAAACCTGAAAAATTGAGAGATCTAAAATTTTTATTTTCATCAAAAGAGATTAAAACTCAAAACTGAGACCGGATTTGTAATCAGTACCCTCAAACTATCCAGAAGACAAGGTTTCATCGCGGTGGAAAGCTAAATAAAGATTTTCAATTTTTTAGGGACACCTGAAAAATTGAGAGATCCGAAATTTTTGATTTTCGTCAAAAAAGACTCGACCTCAAAAGTGTGACCCGATTTGTAATCGGCACCCTCAAATTATCCAGAAGACAAGGTTTCATCGCAGTGGAAAGCTAAATAAAGATTTTCAATTTTTTAGGGAAACCTAAAAAATTGAGAGATCTAAATTTTTATTTGCGTCAAAAGAGATTAAAACTCAAAACTGAGACCGGATTTGTAATCAGCACCCTCAAATTATCCAGAAGACAAGGTTTCATCTCAGTGAAAAGCTAAATTAAGATTTTCGATTTTTTAGGGAAACCTAAAAAATTGAGAGATCTAAAATTTTTATTTGCGTCAAAAGAGATTAAAACTCAAAACTGAGACCGGATTTGTAATCAGCACCCTCAATCTATTCAGAAGGCAAGGTTTCATCGCAGTGGAAAGCTAAATAAAGATTTTCAGTTTTTTAGGGAAACCTGAAAAATTGAGAGATCTGAATTTTTTTATTTTCGTCAAAAGAGATTAAAGCTCAAAACTGAGATCAGATTTGTAATCAGCAACGTCAAATTATCCAGAAGACAAGGTTTCGTCTCAGTGAAAAGCTAAATTAAGATTTTCGATTTTTTAGGGGAACCTGAAAAATTGAGAGATCCGAAATTTTTGATTTTTGTCAAACGAGACTGAAACTCAAAAGTGAGACCCGATTTGTAATCAGCACCCTCAAATTATCCAGAAGACAAGGTTTCATCGCAGTGGAAAGCTAAATAAAGATTTTCAATTTTTTAGGGACACCTGAAAAATTGAGAGATCCGAAATTTTTGATTTTCGTCAAAAAAGACTCGACCTCAAAAGTGTGACCCGATTTGTAATCGGCACCCTCAAATTATCCAGAAGACAAGGTTTCATCGCAGTGGAAAGCTAAATAAAGATTTTCAATTTTTTAGGGAAACCTAAAAAATTGAGAGATCTAAAATTTTTATTTGCGTCAAAAGAGATTAAAACTCAAAACTGAGACCGGATTTGTAATCAGCACCCTCAAGTTACCCAGAAGACAAGGTTTCATCGCAATGGAAAGCTAAATTAAGGTTTTCGATTTTTTAGGGAAATCTGAAAAATTGAGAGATCCGGAATTTCGATTTTTGTCAAACGAGACCGAAACTCAAAAATGTGACCCCATTTGTAATCAGCTCCCTCATATTTTCCAGAAGACAAGGTTTCATCTCAGTAGAAAGCTAAATTAAGTTTTTCGATTTTTTAGAGAAACCTGAAAAATTGAGATCCGAAATTTTTGATTTTCGTCAAAACAGACTGAAACTCAAAATTTGTAATCAGCATCCACCCCTGGCTGGATATTCTTTATTAAAGCTCTAGATCCTGTTGAACACCTTGCACGTAACTAACGAAGAATTTGAATTTGAATTAACGACTGCGTCACGAACCGTCGCAGACGCGTTGGCATGGCTGCAGCTGTGGTTGCAGCGTTGGCATTTGCAGAAGGAAGCGCCTTTCCGACTTGCCGCTCAGGCGCTTACGCTTATCTCGAGACGAGACGAGAGACGACCGACCGACCGGCGAGAATAATAAAATTGTTTTCCAATTGTTGCATCACAGAACGGCACAACGGCAGAACAGGCCAGACAAGACAGTCAACCTGGAAATGTCAGGCTCGTGATTGCGATTCAGATGCCTACGGCGAACTTCCACCGACATTCAGACGTTGCCAGATGGCCAAAAGGTCCATAGATAAACCACATTACATTATAAATAATGAGAAACAACAGATGGGATCGTAATATTACTAAAAAGAGCCAAACATCGGCCGAAAGGTTCCTGAGCAGTCACCCGTCCATGTACTAACAGCAGCCGACGCTGCTTAGCTCTGGTTTTGGTACAGCCATAGCATAGAAAACAACCAGCATAATTAATATCGCTGAGGATTTCCTATATAAAAATGGTTTCCACAAAATTTGACCTTGGGAGGGTTTTTGGATGATGTTACGGCTGTCAAGTTTGGGTAGAGATGCGAAAATAAAAATATCCATACCGATACCAACTCGATATTTTTTAACCTCATAGGCGCGTTTGGTTCGTATAGAGCATTTTGTGCAACTGATTACACTCCTCAATAATTATATAATTATTTTCGATACCTACCGATACAAAAGTATTGATACCAACTTGGAATGCCTCAAAAAGTATCGATGACAAAAATACTATATTAGTGCAGAAGTATCGAAGTACAGTTACTATCCCTACAAAAAAACCCATCCAAAAGTGGGGATGCGCGTGTAATTTCCGCCATCTTGAGTTATTGCGCTGGTTGTTTTCTATGCATCATTGTACAACCATTCCTTGGCCTCGGATTTCGCGTAGCTGTGAAAATGAGATTCGACGGCGCATGCAACAGGCACGGGTGGCCATGAGAAAGCTTACTAAAATATGGCGTGACCATAACATCACTAAAGCTACCAAATTGTCACTGGTTCAGTCGCTTGTGTTCTACAAATTTTTGTATGCCTCGGAAACTTGGACTGTTAAAAAGGCAGATCGAGCTCGCATAGATGCTTTTGAAATGCGGACGTGGAGGAGAATGCTGAGAGTTTCTTATACCGCCCATCGAACTAACGTTTCCATATTGGATCAGCTCGGTAATCCAAAGAGATTATCTTCCATTGTGTCGACCAGAATGCTTACATTCTTCGAACATATTCACAGAAGCGATAATATGGAGCAACTTGTAGTTCAGGGTCATGCTCCGAGTGGGCGGCGCCGTGGCCGTTCCCCTACATGCTGGTTGGATACGACGAAACAGTTGCTAGATATAAGTATCAAGAGCGCCAGTGAAGTGACAGTAAATTGCGAACGATGGCGAGCGACAGTTCTCAAAACTATTGATAATATTCGTGTCGGCAATACTCTAGTTCCGACTTCATGCATTTTACGAGTTCACAACATGTCTATTTTAAGACCTTGTGACTATGATGATGAGTTGGTGTTTTACTCAAATAAACCCAAAATTTCTTCGCATAACTTTGCCTCACTTTCAATTTTCAATCCGTACATTAGAGATGAAGCCTTCATGTCTCATCTTGTGAGAACAAAATTAGTCTCATATATTTTGGTATAGTACACGTCAGAAATATAAGAGCAATTTACATTTTTTGTGTTCCTATCGAGTGCCGACACTACAAAGGACCCCTCAGTCTTTCAGACACCCGACGGGTCGAATGACCCTTATCCCTTTCGGAATTTTTTGCTGCGCTGTTATATGGTCATTAGTGTAGTCAAAATTGTATATGTCTGTGCATAAATCAGATGTTAATATACAATAAATAGAACAATTTATTTTATTTTTATCTGTTGCAAATTGGTATTTCCGATTATTTTGATCTCCTACCACTTTATGAATTATTATGATATATACTTTGTATGGGGGCGGGTTAGAATACCTCCCATCATATATCCTGCATGTCGTAACAAGCGACTAAAAGGAACCGAACTACTGTCGGTATAAACAGTAACCTCTCCTCAACCAACAGCTTTGGGTGGACGAGTTGAGAAGAGTCAGGACACCTTCTTGTCCTTGGGGTGAGAAATTGCTCCTAAAGTCGGATGAACGAGTAGATACCATCTGGTCAACGACATGAGGATGCAGAAAGCAAAAAATACGAGTTCACAACATGTCTGTTAAGAAATTGTGACTATGATGATGATACTTTGTATAGATAATTACGGTGTTATCATTATTCAGGTCTACATAATAACGTAACTGCACTATAGAAGTGTCGACACTGATTGAGACCTGAAAGAAATGTAAACATATACAGGGTGTCCCAGAAGTCAACCTCAAGCCGCAGGATTTGTTGTAACTATCATGAGAAAAATCAGAAAGAAAATCTATCCCGTGTAGTTTGAAAATTATGGGCATTTAAAGAAAACCTAAAAATTTGGTCAAATTATAATAATTTTTCGGTTATTGAGGTTAACTTTTATTATTTCTGTTCATTTAAACTTTGGAACCGTAACCCTAAATAACATTTCTAGAAGAACAGTCCAAAATAATGACACAATTGCCCCAGGTTTTCTAGAATGAAGACTATTTATTAAACTATGAATTTAAAATTTTCAAAGCTTGCTGACTTTGAAAGGCCCTCCTTTAAAAATAATGTACTAAAGTGCCTTGGCAAGTGCCACTAAAAGTTGGCGCATTTAACCAGGATTGTAGTAGTAGTATAGCGTTTATTGTAAATATAAAATAAATAAAATACAATAAACAACAAGTGACCCAAAAAAAGTTAAAAACTTGTGCTTGGGTATAAGTAATTATTATAAAATGGAAACAACAAATAAGGGTCAATTCAGGAATATTTATATTTAAATATTATGTATTCCATATATATCAGTAATAATAGGTATTGCATATGTCTACAAGTTGGTGAATTTTAATGCGCTTATTATTTACTATCCATTGTTTTAAACCATACTTGAATGAATTTAAAGGCACTAGACATTTTATGCTTTTTGGTACCTCATTGTATAGTCTTGGAGCAAGAAATGTATGACATCGTAATAAAGTATTTTTTCTTGCTTTTGGTACAACATTACATGCATATCTTATGTCATATTTATGTTCGTGTTTTGTCAAGTTTGATTTATTTTTATATTGGTAAATACCTAATGACATGAAAAATGTTTGGCGGATATCTAGAATTTTTGTTTTAGAAAATAACAAGTCACTAGGATATGTACATTTCACTTTATATAAAATTTTTATTAAACGTTTTTGTATAATTTCTATTGCTTTTATATTATTTTTACATGCTGCGCCCCACACCACAATACAATATCGTATATGACTATGAACAAGTGCTTCGTATACAATGATCATCTGTTCATAGGTAAGTATAGTGGAAAGGAGTTTAAATTTGCTTATAACGTAACGAATCTTTTTGACAACATATTCGGTATGCTCTTTCCATTTGATATGGCAATCTAGATATATTCCTAAGTACTTGATACTGCTGACCATTGATATAGAAGCTACCTGTTTACAACTGATTTGTAAGTTGGTGTATTTCGGTAAGCCGTTTGCGTATGACGCGAATGGAACAAAGTGAGTCTTGTTGAAATTGACTGTTAAAAGTGACTACTGAACCAGTTGAACATTTTTTTAAAACCATTTTCAACACCTGTTAGTTTCATACTAAGGTATATCTGAGTTCTACATTATATCCTTGTAAAAGACAGTAGCATCAGCTATAATAATTCAAATAAAACTAGAATAATTGCTCCTCACATTTCGAAATAGCGAATTGCGTATAGGAAAACAAACGTGGAATCAACCAAACGTGAAAAACGCAATTAGAGGCCCAGAAGAGAATCCAAACTGGCACTAATTGATTTTCACCCATTAGAAAATTGTTTCTGATTCAATGTCGAGGGGATTAAGCGACTAAATCCTATAATTAAGGCAAGATATATAGCCGAGGAACTGATAATTGGTTTGGTTGGCATTCAGAGATGCTACCATGTAATTAGTGTAAAGAATTCTATAAAATGCGGCTCAAGGTGATAAAGTATCTTGTTAATACAGCGATAACTGTGAAACGTCGCATGAGAAATAATCGTATTAAAAGGAGATGTGAGGGGGGGGGGAGGAAAACATTAACGTTCATTTAGAAAAAGAAATTAGTTACTAACAGGAACGATAGCATTTTAAGCATCCAATGCTAGTGCGGGTGGTAGGCATTAAGATTCCATAGTCTTTGTTATGGCACATCTCAGCTACTTTCATGTCTATGAACTTAGATAATTTTTTTTATGGTCAGTCACCCACAAAGGCTGAAAGCCTATGGCGCTGTAGGAGCGCTGCGAGAGGATAAGTGTCGGTTCACGTTAGATTTGAAACACTGCAGGTTGTAGCCGTCGGGAAACAAATTCCCCGGCAACTGATTCCACAGCGTCGAAGTTTTCCAAAAGAAGGAATGCTAGAAGAGACTGGTTCGGGGAGTAAGGACCTCGACCTGGTAAGGATGAGCTCGCAGAGCTTCTCTAGTGTTCCTGGTTCGGACGGCCTTTCGTGTTATTATCTAGGAGAGCTCACTCGAACACTTTCCGTGATAGAATCTGTAAAACAGGGATAGGTCAGCCACCCTCCTTCGATGTTCCAGGCTGTGGAGGTCCTTTGTGAGGTTAGACGTATCGATTAATCTAATTGCTCTTTTCTGGATAGTGTCCAGAAGCTTAGAGAGTGTTTCGGAGCGCATCCCCACACATGGGAGCAATACTCCAGCGATGGTTGGATCTGTGCCTTGTAGAGCGGCAGGTGCCCTAGTGTATACAACTTCCTACAGCGTAACAAAACTCCAAGCTTCTGGTATGCCGTTTTAGCAATACTGACGACGTGGTCATGCCAGGACATGTTATTGTTGATGCTGATCCCCAAAAGCTTGACGGAAGGTGATTCGACTATGGGGTGGCCCTCCATTTCCACGGCTGGTAAGCCATCGTGAGACTTCTTTGTAAGTGTTGTTGCCTGAGTTTTTTGTACGTTGAACTGTACTTTATTTGCTAATCCCCACTCGACAATTGTTTTGATATTTGCGTTGATCTGTGAGGCATACTGCTGTCGCCGACGTACCGTCTCCTGGGATGATAGTGGCTTGCCTGGTTCCATGCACGACACTAATGTACTGTCATCTGCGAAGCTGTAGATTGGATTGAATGTTATTTCCAACAGCTCGTTGATGTACAGCAGAAACAGTGTAAGGGATAGGATGAGGAACACCGGCGTTTATTGAAAATACGTCTGATGAACAGCCCTCGACTACAACAAACGGTTGTTCAAAAAGCTATTCAGCCACTGGCGCAGGCCAGGTGGTAGTCCATAAGCAGCAAGCTTGACCAGAAGTCTCTCATGCCACACTCTGTCGAAAGCTTTCGATATGTCAAGTGCAACAACACGGGATTCGCCATGACTTCCAATTGCTCTGTTCCACAAGTGAGTGACGTAGGCAAGGTGGTCACCTGTAGACCTGTGCTTACGGAAGCCATACTGGCGATCATTTATGATGTTATTGTTGTCCAGGTATTTCAGGAGCTGTGTGTTAATGACAGTCTCCATAACCTTAGACCTGATGCTGAGTAGAGCCACAGATCTATAGTTGGTGGGATCAGTTTTTTTGCCTTTCTTAGGGATGGGTTGTACGCAGCCAATCTTCCACAAAGCGGGAAACACGCCTCGTTGATACGAAAGCTCGAAGAGCTTGCAAAGAGCTCAGCGGCACAGCGTTTAAGGACAATGGCTGGAATTTGGTCAGGACCAGTAGCTTTATTCGTGTTCGGTTTTTGGAGGATGTTTTTAACATCTCGATGTTGAAATTTGACCTCTGCCATTCTCGAGTTCACGCTTATGGTGGTAGTCGGAAATATGCTTTATTGTCTAAGAAATTACAATATTCTTATTGACAAGGCTATATAACAAACAAAATATGGAATATTCACTGCAACTCGTCATAGAACTCACCTCACAATAAGGATTTTGTAACAGAAAATTTCTAAGTATTTTACGGAAAACTTTTAAATATTTTTGAATTTTAAAAGAGTGAGGAAGTTTCTTATAAATCTTCATTCTATTGTATATAATTATTGATTCTTTAAATAGAGATGATTTGGGGGTGATTAATTTAAAATAATTCTTCTGTCTTATATAATATTCTATAAAACCAATGAAACGGAAGTTATAACTAGACAAATGTCGCAAATTCACTGTCTGCTTTGCGCCCCAAAATTCGCCAATTGTTCAGCTATGATATGCCAAAAGGAGTCTATTCTGTAAATTTCTGGTCATTTTAAACAGGGTCGTTGAAGTTAATTATATCAGCCAAGTTAAAAATTTAAACATAGTTGGTATTCGGCAAACATAAAATTTAACCGGGCGGTTATGCGAGCAGCAGGACTTTCGTTTGACGAAAATAAAAAATTCAGATCTCTCGGGCGCGCGGGTTTACCTAAAAAAATCGAAAATCTTTATTTGGCCTTCTATCAAGATGAAACCTTGTATTTCGGATAATTTGAAGGTGCTGATTATAAACTCAGTTACAGTCTTGAGTCTGAGTCTCGTTTGACGAAAATAAAAAATTTCAGATCTCTCGGGCGGGCGGGTGTCCCTAAAAAAATCGAAGATCTTTATTTGGCATTCTATCAAGATGAAACCTTGTATTTCGGATAATTTGAAGGTGCTGATTATAAACTCAGTTGCAGTCTTGAATCTGAGTCTCGTTTGACGAAAATAAAAAATTTCAGATCTCTCGGGCGGGCGGGTGTACCTAAAAAAATTGAAGATCGTTATTTGGCCTTCTATCAAGATGAAACCCCGTATTTCGGATAATTTGAAGGTGCTGATTATAAATCCAGTTGCAGTCTTGAGAATCTGAGTCTCGTTCGACGAAAATAAAAAATTTCAGTTCTCTCGGGCAGGCGCTGGGTGTACCAAAAAAAATCGAAGATATTTATTTGGCCTTCTATCAAGATGAAACCTTGTATTTCGGATAATTTGAAGGTGCTGATTATAAACTCAGTTACAGTCTTGAGTCTGAGTCTCGTTTGACGAAAATAAAGAATTTCAGATCACTCGGGCGGGCGGGTGTACCTAAAAAAATCGAAGATCGTTATTTGGCCTTCTATCAAGATGAAACCTTGTATTTCGGATAATTTGAAGGTGCTGATTATAAACTCAGTTACAGTCTTGAGTCTGAGTCTCGTTTGACGAAAATAAAAAATTTCAGATCTCTCGGGCGGGCGGGTGTCCCTAAAAAAATCGAAGATCTTTATTTGGCATTCTATCAAGATGAAACCTTGTATTTCGGATAATTTGAAGGTGCTGATTATAAACTCAGTTGCAGTCTTGAATCTGAGTCTCGTTTGACGAAAATAAAAAATTTCAGATCTCTCGGGCGGGCGGGTGTACCTAAAAAAATTGAAGATCGTTATTTGGCCTTCTATCAAGATGAAACCTCGTATTTCGGATAATTTGAAGGTGCTGATTATAAACCCAGTTGTAGTCTTGAGTCTGAGCCTCGTTTGACGAAAATAAAAAATTTCAGATCTCTCGGGCGCGCGGGTTTATCTAAAAAAATCGAAGATCTTTATTTGGCCTTCTATCAAGATGAAACCTCGGATTTCGGATAATTTGAAGGTGCTGCATCCTACCAACAATAAATTTACCTCATAGTTGTATCAGTTGCAAACCAATTTGCCTTTGTTTCCGTTGAAAAACCGCTTCTTGATTTGTAATCGCTACCCGAAAGCCCTGCCGTTATACATACGATTTTAACTGCCAATTTTAAACACTGGCAGTTATAATTTTAACCAGCTCTCTGTTTACAGAATACCTATGACCTATGATAGTTATAATGGGCGTTAGTTATTTTAACGGTATGTTATGTTTAACCATGTTGTTACGGAATAGACCCCTAAGGCTCAAACCAAAGCTTGCGTCTTAAGGGTTCCACAGACATCGTTCTTTTTCATCAGGTTTGCACGACGTGCCAAACGATGTCGGTTAAACCAATGGAACGATACCTCCACACACTGTTCGGTTTTCTTTCAGTTACTCGCAAATTTTTGGTCCGTTAACATGGATAATACTTTAGCATTGGCGGCGGCTTTAGCTATTAAAGTGAAATACAGCAAGAAAAAATGTTCTAAATGGGTGAAACAGTGGCTTTTAAAAAGAGGCCAATTCTCCCATATAAATCTATTAGAAGAATTGCGTCTGGAACCAGGGGATTGGTACAATTATTTGAGGATGGATGAAGAAACATAGAATTTATTAATTCAGTAGCACCTCTAATAAAAAAACAGGATACTTGGATGAGACAAAGTATTTCCGTCTGACAGCACATTTTTGATAGGTGTCGCTAACCCTAGATACGCTTACTCGAAGGCAACCAGAACGACACTGCAAAATCCCGTCGTGATTGCGCGATAAACGGCCACACATGTACCGAGTTGCACGATGGAGTTCGAAACCGACGGGTAAAATCAAGCTCGGACAGATTTTTTGGAACGACGGTCAGCACGACGGTTTTTCGGCACACACGGACCGAAATGAGTGTGATCGGTTGGCACGTCGTGCAAACCTGATGAAAAAGAACGATGTCTGTGGGGCCCTTTAGACGATGAGAATACACCGGTAGCTGTCAGAAAACCCCGATCTTTTAAGATAGGCCTTGGTACCAAAAAGTGTTCGCTTAATTTTCTTAAAAGTTATGAGATGGGCTTCTCTTAATGAAAATGGTATCATATTGTATTCCAAATTTTGATAATTGAAAACTACATTTTCTGGAGGAGCCTCATGTAGTCAGTATGTGTTTAGTTTTATAGATACCAAAAGAACCATCTTTCAAGAGGGTACTACCTGATCTAATAGTATGTTAAACGTCCTAAATGAGCCGTTTGGGATTAGCGATGTCAGGCCATCCGTTCGGAGCCCTGCGGCAAGAGCCAATCAAACGGCACCGGAATCGATAATGCAGCATTTCAGACTACTGAATGAGGTTCACTGCTCTGAAGAACTGACTGGTACCAATTAGCCAAGCGGCACGGCACGGTGATCCTTTGGTGGGTACCACTGCCCGGTACTCTGGCCGCTGGTTAATTAACCGCCGGACCCGCATATACTGTTATAGATGAGCTTTGTGTGCATAGGTTAGATTATAATTGGATTACTATGTAATAACCTATTTAGATCCGATATTCTATACGGTGTTTTTATTTTTATTTTATTTTGCTCGTTTTCTCAAGATGCGGTGATGAAGGAATTCCATTGTCTTGGAACTATAGAAGGTGATTACAAAGGTACCGCTTCCATTTGATAAATAAGATATTTTGCACAATATTTAAAATTTTTTAAGACACAAACGTCCTTTTATATATGCCAACGATATAAAGTTGTTTTGTACAATATCGAAGATTTTAATGACATATAGTAGAGCAAGCACCCGTGAGAGCCAGACTTTCAAAATTTCATAAAACTTCTTCTACGTGTATCCCCAATACAGGTAAGAACAATCCTCACATGAAATCTGGGCTTTGGCAGGTAGCTGAAGTTAAATTTTATATATGTTTTTTGGCAACCCATCACAAGATACACAGAAAAAAATACTGTTGTGTTTCCAATTAATTGTTAAGTATTTGGATGTTTTTCCGTCGCTTTAAATATATCTATAGTTGTTTCAAATCCATGTCATTGAACGAATTCAATCCTTATATTCGGAATAATCACAGGTACGCCAATAAATTCAAAATAATTTTATCTTCGTTCTAACGATATGTATAATCCTTCTCATACCAGTATTGGCATATAATGCAATCAAAACATCCTTTTGTTTTCGAAATTTACCCTATGTTTCATTTAAGCAGAGCATACAATCTATTCAATGTACAAAAATTATTACTGCAACAGCAGTTCGTGATAATTTATCTGATAAAAATTAATTTTGTTTCAATGGCCCTTGTTGTTCGCTGAACTGTAATCAGTATTCAGCGGGGCTGATGTCGTGATCCAATGAACGTAACAAGAAAGAACAGGGGATCATCTCAGTGTTATTACCGTCGCCAACCCGCCAACATGGACGAAGTTGTTTCGTTGTGTTGTCTCGGTGTTAGCCGTGTTGTGTCATCTCGTGGTTTTGCGTATTGCATCAGCAAAATTGTGTGATTTAAATGTGTCCAGTTATATATTAAATGGAGGACCTACTGAGAAATTGGAGCTAACACCCACATTTGAATGTAGGTATTTAGATTAGTCAGACAGTTATATTTCAGGTAAAAATGCAACAACTGGTGCAGGCTTATGTCTAATTCTTATATAATGCTCCTTATAACTTCATACAAATTAAACATCCAAACGAATCGATCAGCTGTCCTCGCAATAAAATCTGTTGGTCCAAGGAAAAGAAAGTAGTTTAGAATCAATTACCAAATACAGATTCGATTCAACGACAGGCTGCGATTGAATTATTCATTGGAATCCAATGACATCTTGTAGTTGAATGGACAATACGATATAATTCGTTACCAACTATTCAGTTCCCATTGGATAAAACGTCGCTGTATTTGAGGAATGCTGAGTGTAACGTCCCATTGAATCCAAGCGTAAGTCTTTGACAGGACGACAGATTTTTCTGTGTGTAATCACAATTTTTCAAGTTAAAACGTGAAAGGAATGTGAAATATTTTTTTAAATGTAAGCAAGCGTCCAACAACACAGCACACATATCTGTCTTTTGATTGGCTGTTCGCCTATAGGGCAGTGACGTCACTGCCCTAGGAGAATTCAAATATTTTCCTCATTTTCACGGCTTTCCTGTGCCCAAAAAAATCGGAGAAAAAAATGAGATGCTTTTGATGACGTACTCTATCATATGCAACCAGAAATAAAATTCATGATACTAGTCCATTGTTTTTTTTTTCGTTTTAGACAAACGATCTTGACGACTTCAAATCCGATGGCGCAGACACCTTAAAGTTTGTGATATCACACAGAGGCGTAGCGACGAGAGCTTAAAAGACATGACGTGCAACTGTTTGAGAGTTGGTATTTTTGAGAAATTTATACAAGAAAGTCGACAGCTTATATATTGTTTATGCAGTGATGGTAATGTCTATGAATATTGATGAAAAGCTTTTAGTCCGATGTCCTTTAAAAGCCTGTTTTTCTTAAACTATATTGACGTTAGTCAAGCTTTCGTTTTCGTATTCTGAACTGTCGTATATAAGATCATATTTCAACTAGTTGCGTTAAGGAGCTCGGACAACCGCACGCATGTTGTATCAGACAACAAAAACATGTTACATGTTCCATAAAAGTAAAGAATTGTTTCAGAGATCCAGACATCACGCAAACTATGTATGCTTCTCTCAGGGGCGGATTTAGGAATTCTTCTAGGGGGGGGGGGGGTGGACCAGTGCCGCAGCGCTCGAATTAAAAGCCCATAATGGACGCGCTATAATTTTCTGAAGAGCAAAAAAAGCTACTTTCCTATTTATATAAATATTCCTTGCTTCCATCTAGGGGGGGAGGCGGTCTGATGATGAAAAAAACGCTTAAGTTTTTGGTACTTATATAAATATAATATGATGCTTCTGTCTAGGGGGGCTAAGCCCCCCTCTAAATCTGCCACTGGCTTCTCTTCATTTCATTTCAGTGACAGGCCAATGAAAAACTATAAAGTGAATTATACTGTTACAAGTCTTTAGTCCGATTGGGCACGAAAACACTTGGTACGGATTTAACTATTTATTTTCACTAAGTATGTACACTACGCCTAGCCTAATACTTAACAGTCTAATTTATCTACAGTCACTACACTAATTTATATTGGTCCTTAACTTCACTAATGTATGTCACAGTTCATTTATTTCGCGCGCGTCACTGGAACGTCGCGTATTACAATATTACCGAACACTGACTGCTGTACTGCATTGACTGACTCTAACTGTCCCGTCTCTCATGCGATGGCGCCTTATATTATACGTCGCGCCATCTCTGGAACGTTCGCGGCAGCTCGCGATCATAACAACACGAATCGAGAAGGAACTTTTCTAGTCTTCACGTAAATATACACGGCCGTCCAGGGCCGGACTGACAGAATACCAAAGTGAATTTGTTTAGTTGTAGTTACCATACCACGCTACGTATCTACCATCTACTTGATCCCATTTTATACTGTCTTGACTCTCAGAAATACTTAAATGTTTAAGATTAGAAAATCAAAACTTTAAACTTTGAACATCACTACTTTAGAGATTCGCTGGCAGCATCGCTTAATTTTCCGGCGGGGCATCAGTTCGCGGTTTGCACAGCCACCTCGGATGGACCACGATATGCCGCCTGACGCTAGGCGGCACAGCTGGGCGTCACTTTCTCTCGCTCGCGCGGCGCGCGGCTTGCGAACCACCACAGCCACAGCCACCTGTTCGGGAATGTGGAGCAAGTGCGTCCACGCACCTATGGTCAAAGTCAGGGGCGCCGCCGCCCGATCTGTTAAGCAGGGTGCGGCGTACAACCTCAGTCGCAGACGCGACGGGGATAATGAACTTACAAATCTATACAGGGTGTTAATTAAGTATGTTAACAAACTTTAACCACGAATAGTACTCCGAAATATAGAAAGAAAATGTCATATGGACATGGGTCCGGAAATGCTTCCTAAGGGAGCTACGCTCCTTTGCATGGGGCGCCCTGAAGACGGTTTTCCCTCGATATTCTCGAAACCATTCATAACAAAATTACGAAATTAGGTACGATGGGTAAACTTTTGACGCTGAATCTGATTCTGAATTCAGAATTTCACAATTTTAATCAGAGACGTATCATACGGGAGGAGTTAAGGGTAAAAATAACCCCATTTTCTAAATGGTAATTTTTTGACATTTTGATTTTAGAATATAGTATTTCAGAGATTTCTACGTAAAAATGGTCTCTTGGTACATCTCGATGGGACTAACCGTTTTCGAGATGTACCATGTACAATAGCCTGCATCGGTTCAATAATTTGCATTTTTCTCGGAAACGGTTAGCCCTATGGAGATATACCAAGAGACCATTTTTACGTATAAATCTCTGAAATACCATATTCTAAAATCAAAATGTCAAAAAATTACCATTTAGAAAATGGGGTTATTTTTACGCTCAACTCCTCCCGTATGATACGTCTCTGATTAAAATTATGACATTCTGAATTCAGAATCAGATTCAGCGTCAAAAGTTTACCCATCGTACCTAATTTCGTAATTTTGTTATGAATGGTTTCGAGAATATCGAGGGAAAACCGTCTTCAGGGTGCCCCATGCAAAGGAGCGTAGCTCCCATAGGAAGCATTTCCGGACCCATGTTCATATGAAATTTTCTTTCTATTTTTCGGAGTACTATTCGTGGTTAAAGTTTGTTAATATACTTAATTAACACCCTGTATACAGCACCGAACATTGATAATAGGCCCCTCACACTGGTTAAAAATACGTTCAATATTGTTTAGACTGTTTACAGCATTAGCGAAGAAGATGAATCAGAAGAGAAGAGTGTGGATTAGGAACTAGCTGAAGAAGCGATCGGAATTTACTTCGTGAACTGAGCCTACAACCTAGACTTTATGATTATAATAATAGATATATATTTTTAGCAGGTATTCATATATTTGTGAAGATCAACAATTAAGGTGAGGTTGAGCATATCCCTGACAGGAGGGCTGCCTTCCACCTAACCCCTAACTGGCCAGTTCTATTTTGGATGGACATCTATTTTTTCTTAACAATATTAACATTGTTTTATACTAGTTATAGTTGAAAGTTACAGTGTTATTTTTAGTTTTTGTGTGCAAAAATTATATAATAGTTTGTATGCACAGTTGTTTTCACTAGCTACTATAGAGAAAATATTAGCAGGTAAAGGAATATAGTTTGACAATCTGTGATACAGGTCTGTTACCTCATTACTGATCAATTGGCATTCTAACATACAGTGTTGAACAGCCCCAATCTCTCCACATCTGCAGTGAGGGTCATCGTCTAGCCATATTCTAGTTTTGTGTTGAGGGCTTAAGCAATGACTACACCTCAATCTGCAAAGTGTTCTCACAAGTGGTCTATTCGTTTCTCTCTTAAACCAGGGTTCTGTTCTTATGTTCTGCTGGATCTGTTTGTATATATCCTTCCGGTTGGATTTCTATGGTAGTGTTCACTCCACTTTTCTTTCAGGTTCTTGTTTAATTTACTGTTCAAGTCACTGTAGGGAATTTTGAAATTCCTCATCAACATTCCATCTGTAGACGCCATCTTTGCTAGTATGTCGACCGTGTCGTTTTGAGGAATACCTGTATGTCCTTTAATCCATACAATTTTTACATTTATAATCTAACAATATTATAACTAAAATATGATGGTTTTAAACTGTTCTGTATTATGAGGAGAGATACCTAAATTTTGTGGTTTGTTGTTTGTGTACTTCGAACGGGTTTTCATCAAAATTTGTAAGCCACCTATTTAGCCTATACACTTTAGAGTATACCAAGCTCTTCTTTTAGACATAGTACTTACTCATTACAGCTCCCACTTCATGAACCCACCTGAAACAAATTCATCATTAATTACTGTCGATCTTGTCAAGAATTGTAAATATACGCATGCGTTCACCCTAGGAATTGTATCAACATAAAATAATAATTTTTGGTCCAATTTACTATGGTACTAGCCAATTTATATTGTTCAAGAAATTGAACCTAATCATGTACAACTAATTACTGTGTAAATCATTGATGATGAACATCTTAGGGCACATATTGGTAAATTCGGTCTTGGTGTCAGAAATGAAACGTCTGCTTCAATTCTGTATTGACCATAATTTCTCAATTGCCAACACTATGTTTTCACAACATCCACGGCGCCTGTATACTTGGACCTCTCCCGACGGACGATTTCGTAATCAAATTGATTACATTTTAGTTCGTACACGGTGGAAGTCATCCATTAGCCTTTGTAAGACTCTACCAGGCTCAGACTGCGGCTCAGACCATCAATTACTCCTGTGCGAACTTCAGTTAAAACTGAAGGTATGTCCACGTTCTAAGCAGATAGTACGGATGGAGATCGCTGACCCTTCTTCTTTTCGGTCAAAATGTTCAGAGCTTTTTCGGGATGCCTCTATAACAGATATGTCAAGTTCAAATGATATGTGGCTATCATTAAAAAATGTGCTTCTACATGCTGCCCAAATAAGCCAACCAAAGGGTAGCACTCAACCAAGACAACAATGGATTAGTAGCCACACACTGTCCGTTATTGAGGCACGTAGAAAAGTTCAAAATTTTATATACCTCGGTTCTTTAATCAATAATTCGGGTAGCTGTGAAAATGAGATTCGACGGCGCATTCAACAGGCACGTGTGGCCATGACAAAGCTTACTAAAATATGGCGTGACCATAACATCACTAAAGCTAAAAAAATGTCGCTGGTTCAGTCTCTTGTGTTCTCCATATTTTTGTATGCCTCGAAAACCTGGACTGTTAAAAAGGCAGATCGAGCTCGCATAGACGCTTTTGAAATGTGGACATGGAGGAGAATGCTGAGAGTTCCTTATACCGCCCATTGAACTAACGTCTCCATACTGGATGAGGTCGGTAATCCAAAGACACTATCCTCCATTGTGTCGACGAGAATGCTTACATTCTTCGGACATATACACAGAAGCGATAATATGGAGAAATTTGTAGTTCAGGCTCATGCCCCGAGTGGGCGACGCCGTGGCCGTCCCCCTACACGCTGGGTGGATACGACGAAACAGTTGCTGGATATGAGTGTCAAGAGCGCCACTAAACTGACAACAAATCGCGAACGATGGCGAGCTACAGTGCTCAAAACTATTGATAATACTCTAGCTCCGACTTAATGCATTTTACGAGTTCACAACATGTCTGTTAAGACATTGTGACTATGATGATGAATTGTGTAATATATTATACTCTTAAGAGACGCTCATGCATTACGAAATGTGTTTCTTCCTTTTACCGTTGTCTTACTTGCACTTTTTTTAGCCGTCCAGCCAGCCAGCCAGCCATTTTGCTGCTGATACAATTTTTGATTGCCGATAGAAGTTTGCGGTGTCAGCGATCCCTAGACAGACAGACGCTTAATTGCAATGAATCCGAAGTAGAAAAGTAGCCGCGCGCTATAGGTAGCCTTTTGTATTATTAATGAGCTTGCACGTGTTTTTACTTGCTCGAGACAATCACCTTTTAAAGATTTTTGTTTCTGCCTACGCACTATGTGTACAGGGTGACCTAATAAGAATGGACGCCGGCAATATCTCGGTAACCGTTAATCATATAACTTCGAGCAAAAAATATTGTCAGGTAAATCGGCTAAGAGAATTCGCTGAAAATTATTGTCAAGTTCCGCAAGTAGCCGCTAGGGGGCGTAACTGTTACGGTCAATCAGAAAAACGGCTTTTTCTCAAAAAATATCCAAATAAAGGTATATTATAAATTCTACCGTCATGTAAACTGAGCAATTCTCGATTTTTTTTTTGTTAATCGCTTTTTGCTCTATCTTGTAAGATGTAATGGTGGGGGAATGTCATGGATCTCTTTATTTAAACGGCCATAACTTTGGTATAGGTTAACGGGATTAAACAAGCTAGGTCTCGTTTCAAAGAACTGTTTTCACCTAATAATCTGTTGTATAAAAATTGTTCAAGCCTATCGTGACTCAGTAGCTACAGGGCGGTATTTGACATCATAACAATTATTATGCATTATTACGAAAATTTTATATGGTATGCTATATACCTTTGAACATGAGTATATAGAGGACAAAATTCTTAAAAAGCCAGCGAAAGATTCAACTTCCTAGCGATTTTCAAACCGGAGATATCAATAAAACAAGTATTCTGACAAGTGTGCTGTGAGTTTCAGAAATAATTGCCAGCCTATAGGGTTATAGCCTACGTCTAATGGTTTTAGTAATAATTTCATAGATAATACTCAAGTAAAAGCACCGCAAATCATATTTTGACTCTGTGAAGCAACCACCACGTGGCGTGGTAGGCGCCAATAAGTGCGTATTCAATTTTTATGATAACGGGACTTCTAAAAGGAACAAAAATAAATTACAGTATAAAATTGATCATTATTTTAATCACTAGGTATTAAAAGTCAAATTGAGCTGATCACAAAGTTTTGTACGAACTCAACTAGCACCGATACTAAAAAAAAGATCAATGTGAATAGATCTTAAAAATTAAGACCAATTAACAGCAAAATAAAACAAAATAAGGTGGCATAATAACAAGGATAACAAACAAATGATACACAAGCATGATTCACATGCGTATACCATACCTATTGCCAGTGTTGCCAGTGTTCGATAGCGTCTATCGTTTTAGATGCACTTACGCATCCATTCTAGCGTAGATAAACCTGCCAGTTTAAGCATCTAGAGCAACACTGAAAATAGATATGATATACGCATGTGATTTAGGTTTATGTTTTTATCTATTAAACTTGTTATTATACCACCTTATTTTGCTTTATTTTGCTGTTAATTGGCCTTAATTTGTAAGATCTATTCACATTGATTTTTTCTTACTATCTTTGCTATCGAATTCATATAATACTTTGTGATCAGCTCAAATTACGTTTAATAATGATAAAAATGATAATCAGTTTCGTACTGTAATTTGTTTTTGATTGCTTCTTTTAAAACTTCCATTATGAAAATTGAATACAGCAGCTATTGGCGCCTACTACGCCACCTGGTGGTTGTTTCATAAATAAATAAATGATTACCAAAACGATTAGACGGAGGCTATATCCCTATCGGGCGGCAATTGTTTCTGAAACTCACAGCACACTTGTCAGTATACTTGTTTTACTGATATCTCCGATTTGAAAATAGCTAGGAAGTTGAATCTTTCGCTGGCTTTTTAAGAATTTTGTCCTCTATATACTCATGTTGAAAGAGATATAGCATACCATTTAAAATTTTCGTAATAATGCGTAATAATTGTTATGATGCCAAATACCGCCCTGTAGCTACTGAGTCAAGATAGGCTTGGACAATTTTTATACAACAGCTTGTTAGGTAAGAACAGCTCTTTCAAACGAGACCTAGCTTGTTTAATTCCGTTAACCTGTACTAAAGTTATGGCCATTTTAAATAAAAATATTTATGACATTCCCTCACCACTACATTTTACAAGATAGAGCAAAAAGCGATTAACAAAAGAAAAATGAGAATTGTTCAGTCTACATGACGGTAGAATTTATAATATACCTTTATTTGCATATTTTTTGAGAAAAAGCCGTTTTTCCCCTAGCGGCTATTTGCGGAACTTGAAAATAATTTCCAGCGATTTTTCTTAGCCGATTTACCTATATTTTGTGCTCGAAGTTATACGATTAATGGTTACCGAGATATTGCCGGTGTCCATTCTTATTAGGTCACTCTGTATAAGCTGGTATTATTTTATATTATATTAGACCCTTAATTAGTTCACATCAACTTTGCAGCTCTACGTTGTGAACTGGGTTCTAACTAGCTAAAATACTAAAGAAATTGCTAGTCATCTCGTAGTACCTCGCGAGTTGACCCTTCGTACTGAATTAGTATAAAGTAGTGGATACTTTGGGAGTTGAGCCCTAGTATCTTAGTGAGTTGGCCTCACAGTTATCATGATAATTCTCCGCCCTAGTGATTTGAGCTTTTGGAGAGGTATTTCGCCAGTTGACTCTTAATTCCAAAGGCCCATGAGCTGCTCGAGTTTTGTTACATGCTTTTTGTATAATTACACAGTATATTATTTCATGTATTCTTTTGGAGAGGTATTTCGCGAGTTGACCCTTAATACCCGTGACCCGAGAGATGTTTGATTGTGATTTGTATGACTGCAGAAGTTATATGCTATTCTGCATATTATCGGTAGATTCTTTTATCTACCTATTTGGTGTTTAAAGAGTTATTTGGTGTATATCTATTTATGTCTATTTTTTTAAATTATAACAGTTGCTAACCTGTAGGTTATGTGAATCACACCAATATAAAATAACGCCATGTTTTTAAAATTTATTCTTCTTTAGAGAATTGATTACTCAGGTATATTTTTATTCAATTTCCATATGTGTCATCTCGAGCGCTTTTCCTGGTACAGGCCCAACCTTTTATTGATGTTAAATTAGGTAGTTCTAGTAAGTTATTGTTTAAATATTTTATTGTGAGCTTACTTAGTTTATTTTGGTCATTTGTTTATTGATTGACTTACTACCTTATTAAAAAAATAAATAAAATTTTAAGACACGCCGAGAATAATAATTTACTAATTTTTTTATCTCCTACAACAAATTGCATGTTGTCACCTATTAAGACATGTTTATACCTGCATAGTATTCTCAGCGTTCAAGTAGATGAGCTCAGTTATTCATTAGTATAGTCAGGGTGTAAAGTACTTGCCATGGTCATTTGGTGCTGGGGACGTTAAATAAGTTTGATAAGTGATACTCTCGGAATGTTAACAAAATCGTGATAAGTGAGGATTCTTGGCAGTTGGATTATGATGTGCCAACCGAGGCTCAAAACAAGGTTTGCGTTTTTGATGGTGAGTATACATCCGTAACTATCAGAAAATCCAGATCTAAAAAAAAAAAAAATAAAATGGTAATTGTAAATTGAGAGAATTGTGCAATGTGTCTTCACACGGTCACACCTAATGGTATACGTGCCTGCATCGATTCAATAATTTGTATTTTTCTCGAAAACGGTTAGCCCTATCGAGATGTACCGAGAGACCATTTTTACGTAGAAATCTCTGAAATACCATATTCCAAAATCAAAAAGTCAAAAAAATTGCCATTTAGAAAATGGGGTTATTTTTACCCTTAACTCCTCCCGTATGATACGCCTCTGATTTAAATTATGAAATTCTGAATTCAGAATCAGATTTAGCGTCAAAATTTTACCCATAGTACCTAATTTCGTAATTTTGTTATGAATGGTTTCGAGAATATCGAGGGAAAACCGTCTTCAGGGTGCCCCATGCAAAGGAGGGTAGCTCCCTTAGAAAGCATTTCCGGACCCATGTTCATATGACATTTTCTTTCTATTTTTCGGAGTACTATTCGTGGTTAAAGTTTGGTAACATACTTAATTAACACCCTATAGAAGATATCTTTACCCCCCTCCCCCACTCCCCCACCCACCCAAGAAAAAAATTAACCCCCAAAAAAAATTATCAACGCCCTTGTGGTGAGAAGATGTTTAGGATGTGGAGGAATTTACTCTAAAAAATGAATCACTCAAATCTTGAAAAATCGCAATATTATATACTACAAAATCACAGTATTTTCTTAAAACCACGAATCTTGTACTTATCAGTACTGAATCTCACAGCTAACCTGGCTAAGTATTTGTCGTGACGTCTACCAGATAATGACAGACCCAGGAAATCAGCAGTTGAACCAATAACGCACAATTACCTTTTCAGTAAGGTTGTCAGCTAATGAAGTAATCAACCTCTAAATTCCCCTCATTATCCCGATATCGGCCAGGTTTCGCAGTATATTTACGATTTGTGCGACTCAGGTTCCCATTGCGCCGTTTCAGCATTGATTACCGGTGAGCTAATCTATTAATTTCACGGCATCAATCGGGCTGATATTACAACTCCCGATGGCAATGGTCGCGTCGCGTCGTGATTGACTGCAACACAGGCCAATTGCAGATTATTGATTTATTACGTATTGTTTACTGCTACATCTCGCTACCAGAAGTCGTACTCGACCGGTTGCTGTCATTATCTGCGAAGCTAAAGGAAGCAACGAAGGAAAAGAAGCAGGCAGGATCGTACACAGGGTTACGGCGTGATGCCGGCTACAGACGATCACTTTTAACTGACGGTTGTCACTGTACACTATAAACTGTCAGTGAAAACTGACTGTGTGTTCCATAAAAACTGACAGTTTTCTGAGTGTCAGTTAAAACTGATGTTATATTGTGGAAACGATAATTTTAACTGAAGTGACGGCACTGTTCAGTTAAAACTGTACGTGTGTATGTGGTTTATATCAGTTCTGAGACAACGGTCTGTCAACTGCGGCCTTCTACTCGCATTTTGTTATTATTAATACTGGGGGTTAAGAGAGATAGATAGCAGATGTAGGTATAATTTTTCTCACTCATTCTGAGATAGTTGTGCCAATCCTTTGGAAATATTAATAAGTTAAATGTGAATAAGCAGCCCTTTCTCTTAACCATTTTTTTGCACCATTCTTTACTGTTTATTTTTCTTCTTCTCATTATTTAAAATTAACAAAATACCACATATAGCTAATGTCGGCTACAGACGATCACTTTTAACTGACAGTTGTCACTGAACACTATAAACTGTCAGTGAAAACTGACCGTGTGTTCCATAAAAACTGACAGTTTTCTTAGTGTCAGTTAAAACTGATGTTATATTGTGGAAACGATAATTTTAACTGAAGTGACGGAACTGTTCAGTTAAAACTGTACGTGTGTATGTGATTTATATCAGCTCTAAGACAACGGTCTGTCAACTGCGGTCTTCTACTCGCATTTTGTTATTATTAATACTGGGGGTTAAGAGAAATAGATAGCAAATATAATTTTTCTCACTCATTCTGAGATAGTTGTGCCAATCCTTTGGAAATATTAATAAGTTAAATGTGAATAAGCAGCCCTTTTTCTTAACCATTTTTTTGCACCATTCTTTACTGTTTATTTTTCTTCTTCTCATTATTTAAAATTAACAAAATACCACATATAGCTAATGTCGGCTACAGACGATCACTTTTAACTGACAGTTGTCACTGAACACTATAAACTGTCAGTGAAAACTGACCGTGTGTTCCATAAAAACTGACAGTTTTCTTAGTGTCAGTTAAAACTGATGTTATATTGTGGAAACGACAATTTTAACTGAAGTGACGGAACTGTTCAGTTAAAACTGTACGTGTCTATGTGATTTGTATCAGTTCTAACACAACGATCTGTCAACTGCGGTCTTCTACTCGTATTTTGTTATTATTAATGGGTTACGAGAGACAGCAGATGTAGGTAATTTTCTTCACTCATTCTGATATACTTGTGCCACTCCTTTGGAAATATTTTAAATTCTGTTAATAAGTTAACATGTGAATCCGTAGCCCTTTATCCTTTAACCATTCCATGCACCGTCCTTTACGTTTATTTTTCCGCTTCTCATTATTTGGAATTAACAAAATACCACATATAGCTAGGGCATCTGAATCATCTGACGACATGAACACTGATTCATCGTCAGTTAAAACTGAACGTGTGTAGACAAAAAGAAAGGTCAATTTTTACTAACAGTTTATATTCCCAGTAAACACATATACGTTACTTAAACGTAATTTAAACGTGTGAACGGTTGATAAAACGTTTACGTTAGAATGTTAACGGTTTGATTTTTGTGTAAAATTATACCGTTTGATTAAAGCGTCATAATAACGTGTAATTAAATACATAATTCAATGGCGGCTCACTTTCACGTTACAGTAACGTGGTGTACCACACAAATAAAGTGTGACAAAAATGATGCATTCAGACGTTAAAATAACGTTCTGATTCATAATCATTCTGCAGTCCATAGAATTTCAATGTTGAAGTAACGTTTGGCTAAATCGTTTTGTTAACCATATGAGCAACTGGTTTTTCAAAAGTTTTTCATTTTTAAATTAGGAGCAAAATCTAGTCAAGCGTCTGACAACAAAAAAAATACATTATTTTGCTAATCCTCTATAAGCTATACAAACCGTTATGATAGCAGATGAAAATAACGTGCATTGCTCGTTCAGGTACAACGTTATAATAACGTAGTTTCTAAACGGATCAATTTGATTGGTCCGAAAGAGCCAGGCTGTGTATGTCGTGAACATCAGTACTGGCGGCGGCCGTTTTCACCCGTGTTGTTGTAGAGTCAAAAAGTGCTCTCCGTTTCCTAAGTTTTCATCTGTTTAATACAGGTCTTGCGTTTGGTAAGTACATCTACATGACTAACTAATTTGCTGAGATGAAAATGCGAATGTCCCTAATGCTAAAATTTTGCTGTGGACCTCAGAGATGCAATTGATGCTATTACAATTCGTCGCTAGGTGGCGTGCGTTTGTTTAGGCAAATCTGGTTTTTCTTCTCAACTCATATGGAGTACCTATAACCATATCATAATAGTAGCATTGTAATTATCATGCTTCCTGATTATTATTTGGCTTTTTACATTTTGTTTCATACTGTTGAAGGAATAAATCTGTATTGGTTTATTTTCATGTATTTATAATGATTTGGATTAACGCAAAATTGAAACTGTGATTTCCTAATTTTCATTAACGCCGGACATATTATGGTGGCGGTCATCAAAAATCAATAGTTAGGGAGGTTCTAGATTTAATGAAAATGATCTACTTTTAGGTAATTGTCAATTATGCCACATTTTAAGATTCTCTAGAAACGAAAATTTAACATTGCGTTTTTTATAAGCGCCCTTAAAGTTGTGTATGTACTTTATTTTAAGTTATGTTATACAGGGTGAGTTTTTAGTACCGGCTCGGTCGATAACTCCACTACTATAGAAGATAGCGAAAAAAGTTGTATATAAGAGTTGTAGCCACGGATATGCTCCTTGCTCAGAAAATATTTAGATTTATACAGGATGATCCATAACTACGTGGTGATGCAAACATGCATTTTTTTAAATGAGACATCGTATATATTATTCCATATTCAGATTCTACTAATGATTTCCGTTCTTCCAATATAGGGCATTGTTACATTATACAGGGTGCTTCAAAAGTTATGACCATTTTTATATCAAAATCGCGGACAAATGAACGTACTGTATATCAAAAAGTAATGAATCAAAAATTATTTTTTTTACATGAGAAGATTAAAAATATCCTCTAATTTTAAAATCGGCTATAAAAGAAGCCCGAGAGGCATATTCGTATACAGGGTGATGTAGAATGCAAAATCCAAATTTTCTCTTTTTTTTCAAATGTAACCCCCAATATTTTATTATCCCAAACAATTGCTTTTAATATGCTCTTTCATCTTTGTATAGCACTTGTTGTACCTTCGTCTATCAGTTTCTGAGATATTTCGATTTTTCGATAAATTTAAAATATAGCCTCTATTTGTGTACTGAAATTTATTTATTTTGAGAAAGTACTATTTGATTTGTTTTTTATTTAACGAACAACTAAATTATAACGTCTTGATGGTATTTGATGGTCAACCCTAAATCATCGAGATAATAAAGTCAAGTATGCTGAGGAAACAATTTTGTAGGCGTCATGCATAATTATCAAGTAGTTTTATCAGGTAGGCTTTGAAAAATTGACAGTTTTCATAACCTACTTAATAATTCCGTACTGTGTGAAAAACTAGCTTTGAAAATTAATTTTTCCATTGAGGGTAGTTAGGAAAATCTTTGAGAAATTGTCTACTTGCCTCTAGAATATATCAACCATGAATAGCAATATCCAGAACGGAGGCACTCTAAAACTAGTGCGTTTGAAAGATTGAAGAATCGCTTTATTTGGACTGTGTCGTTTCATATTTAATAGCCTACCTGATACATCTGCTTGATAATTATGCATGACGTCTATAAAATTGTTTCCTCAGCACACTTGACCTATATTATCTCGTTAGTTCAGTGTTTTGACTTGATCAAGTATTATTATCGCCTTATATTTTAGTTGTTTGTTAAGCAAAAACAAAATTTGGTAGTATTTTCTCAAAATAAATAAATTTTATTAAACAAATAGAAGGTATATTTAAAATTTGTCGAAAAATCGAAATATCTCAGAAACTAATGAATGCAGCCATAATAAGAGCTATACAAAGATGAAAGAGCATATCAAAAGCAATTCTACGGTATAAAAAAATATTGGGGGTTACATTTAAAAAAAGAGAGAAAATCTAGATTTTGCATTCTACATCACCCTGTATACGAATATGCGTCGCGGATTTTTTTTTATAACGTATTTCAAAACTATAGGATATTTCTAATCCTCTCATGTAAAAAAAAATTTTTTTGATTAATTGCTTTTTGATATACAGTACGTTCAATTGACCGTGATTTGGATACAAAAATGGTCATAACTTTTGAAACACCCTGTATAATGTAACAATGCCCTATATTGGAAGAACGGAAATCATTAGTAGAATCTGAATATGGAATAATATATACAGTGTCTCATTTAAAAAAATGCATGTTTGCATCACCACGTAGTTATGGATCATCCTGTATAAATCTAAATATTTTCTGAGCAAGGAGTATATCCGTGGCTACAACTCTTATATACAACTTTTTCGCTATCTTCTATGGTAGTGGAGTTATCGACCGAGCCGGTACTAAAAACTCACCCTGTATGTATATTCCTTTATAAGCGGCCTTCTAATTTGATGTATCCACTTATTAATGAGAGTTCAATAAATACGTTAAAAAACAACCGTTGCGTTTTATTTATGATACCCTTCAAAATTATAAGCACTATTAATAGCAATTCAAATACTACCTCAGAATAATATTTTAATTGGGGCAAAAATAATGTCTTATTAACGTTGCAAATACACGATTTTTAAACGTTTTCGAAGAGGGTTACAGATTGAACTTTTTTAAACGTATAATGATCGCTTTTTTAAAGCCGGGATAAAACGTATATTTATACGTTACTTGTAACGTTAGAAACCGCGACATTTTTAAGTTGATTGCACGTAAAAAAGTAACGTAAAAATGAAAAGGTGTTAGGGATTAAATAACGTTTAACTAACGTATGACTGTTTACTGGTTAGTGTTCACTGAAAACTGTCAGTTAAAAGTGATCGTCTGTAGCCGGCATGAGGCATCTGAATCATCTGACGACATCAAAACCAAATTCATCATCAGTTAAAACTGAGAACTCGACTCGAAACTGAGAACTGAGACATTGTGGTAGCTTTAGTGATGTTATGGTCACGCCATATTCTAGTTAGTTTTGTCATGGCCACACGTGCCTGTTGAATGCGCCGTCGAATCTCATTTTCACAGCTACCCGAATTGTCGATCCAAGAACCGAGGTACACGAAACTCTGAACTACTTCACAACGGCCTACTGACTTTATTTCTCGATGATTATCGTGCTCTCTATCTACGATCATAACCTTGGTCTTGATGCCCATGTACCGATTTTCAAAATTATGGCAGCATTACCTACTATGACCCCACAGCATATCGCTACCCAAATTTCATCATAATCGATGCAGCGGTTATTGAGATTACGAACACCAACAGACAGACAGACCGACGGAAATGAGTGACGTGGATTTTCGTTATATAGGTATCATAAAATGACCAAAGAGCGTATTTTCTCAAAATCTAAGACTTTCGCGATTAAAATATTACCCTCAATTAATCAATTATTATTAATATTAATAATTTAAAAAAAACGTGTGATCTCAAATCTCAATGGTTCTTTATTAACATCTAAACGTCATGTTTAAATGACATTCCTCCCTCCACTCAACCATTCAATGTAGGTGTGACCCTACCAATGAAGGTTTAGATATAAGCCAGTGTTATGACACAAGATATATAGTGTTTATTTAATTAAAATTAATTGCTAAGTACATATGAGCTGACCGAGTAAATAAACCGAAAAACGTAAAGCACAATTTTATAATTTCCAATAGTTACTGAAAATTATGTCTTGCGTTTTGACGTGTTTATCGATGTAATAATTATAATTAACAACCATTAGCATTCTGTAAAGAACAAAAGCTACAAGGTGACATTGTTCCAAAAGACACATAAATCATACAGAACCGTTATAGCTAGGTGAAATTTTATATTTTTGCGTTCAAGATTTACCATAAATGGAAGCAAACATTACATTGTATTCAATTTGCAGGAAATTATTTATGCAATGTCTACTTTGATTAGAGCATTCTATAACAATAAAAGGGGAATATAAACATGGATTTCTCTGAAACTCATCATAATAGTCACAATGTCTTAACAGACATGTTGTGAACTCGTAAAATGTACCCAAATGTACCCATTTTACGAGTTTCTCTTGGGATATCTTTAAGATCTTTAATGCAGTAGTTTTCCATTTGCTTTCTGCATCCTCATGCCGTTGACCAGATGTATCTACTGGTTCATCCGCCTTTAAGGACAATTGCTCACCCCAAGGACAAGAAGGTGTCCTGACTCTTGTCAACTCGTCCACCCAAAGCTGTTAGTTGAGAAGAGGTTACTGTTTATACCGACAGTAGTTTGGTTCCTTTTAGTCGCCTTTTACGACACGCAGGATATACGATGGAGATATTCTAACCCGCCCCCACACGGGTATCTCTGAAACTAGAACACTAAATACTATGGGTGTTGCTGCATGTTGAGACATGTTTATACGTGCATAGCAGCTGCCGCGTCAAGTAGATGATCTCAGTTATTGGTAAGCAATGAGGATATAAAGCCGCGTACACATTTGAGCATTTATATGCCTGTGTGATCAATGTGTGTGTTCTCAAGTCATGTATTGGTTTTAGTTTTCACGTCGCATGCGTGTGCTCTCAGCTCACTCCACGTTCACAATAGCAGTGGCAGCCCGTGGTCATCTTAACAGGGAGGTCAAAACAATTTTTAAAAAAACAATGAATACCGAAGATGCACCTACATTGTGAAATTGAAAAGTGATGAAATAATATTACTATAATTCTGCGACAAAGTCTATCAGACCAGGAAATATTCTGTGATTTTCAGAAGACTCTATTTCGTCGTGCCCTCGTAACGCCAGTTGAAATAGCGCGCAAAACTTGACGCAGTCAATTATTTTATTTAAAATGTAGCAATTTTGGAACACAGTTTCATTAGAATCTGAAATAGGTTTACGATATGCACTAGCAGTTGTACCCATAGTATAATAGCTCACCCAGCACCTCATGTAGGGATTCATCAAGCCAAGTAGCTTGAGTTTTTTCTTAAATACTTGACTTAACTTGAAAGCTCAAGCTTTTGAAAATTTGATATTCGACTTGACTCGATATTCGATCTGAACTACTTGACTTGATATCAAGTAAAATCAAACTACTTGATATTACTTGACATCGATATGGAAAATGTGAATCGAAGCGTTAAAATAGGGGAATCACCGAGGTTACGTCAGCAAGCAGGCACCCGATGACTTTAAAACTTTAGAGCCAGCCGACACAGAATGGTCGTTAATTGAACGAATTTGCCAGTACCTTAATGTTTTCAAGAGTATTTCCGTAATTTTTTTAATATGCTGCTCGATAGACTAGATTATTGGGCTATGGAACTTGACAATAAACCTGAGTGAGATGAAACCGACAAGAGATTAGAAATAGTATTCAAGCGGCAAGGGACAGTACTGAAGATCTTTTAGAATGGTGGAAAAGATACGAATGTATTTTTATAAACCTTGCCGCAATAGCCAAAGACTTTCAGCAATGCCAGCATCTTCAGCTCCAGTTGAAAGGCAGTTTTTTAAGAGCTGCCTTAACTCTTACCAAAACAAGAAATGGATTAGGTGATAACTCCATTAGAAGTCTCATGTGTCTCAAATCATGGATGGTAAATGAGGATATTAAATGTTTTTCACTTCTGTGTCATTGGCATCGATTGCTTGGTTATTAGCCTCGTAGGCTTGGTTACTGTATCCCGGCGCCACTCTAGGAACAGCACTGTTAATTAGAAGCCAAAACAGTGAAGGCTCAGGTGGGGATTCTTCGCTGAGCTTTTTTGCATGGATATTTATTTTTGATTGAAAAAACCAGAAATAAATTTCCGCCTCTAACGAGAATCGAACCCGAGACCTTCCGTTCACGAGCCCCCGACTCTAACCACTGAGCCAACCCACCTCCATTTGAGTATGTTGTTTTTCTATGTATTAATTGTCCAAGTTTGTTGGAGTTTTCGTTTTTGGATGTTTTTTTTTAATAAAAGATTACGTCTTTATATACATAGATTTTTACTGTTATTGCGTTTTGGCAATTAATCAGATTAATATCAAAAAAGAATGATTTTTTCAAGAAAAATCAAGAGGATAGCTTGAAAAGCTTGATTTTGAAGCTGCTTGATGTGTAACTACTTGACTTGACTTGAATTTCGAAAACAAATACTTGACATGATCTTGATTTGATATAAAGTCAAGTCAAGTCAAGTAGCTTGAAAATCAAGTCAAGTCGTGAATCTCTACGGGTCATGAGATTGATGGTACCGTTTTATAGTTTCTTGTAAATATCTCAAATCTTTAATACCTGTTCGGCCCCACAGCAAATGTTCAGAAAATAATAGACACACATCAAGACAATAGAAAGCATCTGTTGTTTCACATTCACAAATCCAATCCGCCAAATCGTACATACACGAAGATCTTGTTCTGGTCTTAGGTCTACCGCTGGTTATAAATTTCACATGGCCTTAATTTTTTCACAACCGACACTTAAAAAAATATAATAATGCATGATAACAATAACATAAAGTTTGTACACCTCGAAGTCGCACGATATCCGATGTGTTAAATGAAACCACAAGGAGTCAGATGCCAACATATAAAAAGACATCCTTTGGAAACTACTTTGGACTAATTAAAAAGAGCCAAGGGAATCATGACGTGAAGACTGCAAAACAGCTTGTATCCAGCCGGTGCCAAAAAAGGGATCCAAAACTGATCCGACCAACTACAGACCTATAGCTCTGCTTTCTGTAATCAGTAAAGTGATGGAGAGATGCGTTAACCAAGAGGTCATAAAATACCTAGAGCTCCATCACTTAATCAATGACAGACGATATGGATTCCGACACCAAAGATCAACTGGAAATCTCCTGGCTTACATCACACATGTGTGGAGCAAACTCATCCAGTCATTTGGCGAGACTCACGTCGTTGTTCTCGATATTTCAAAGGCATTCGATCAACTGTGGCATGCAACTCTCCTAAACAAGCTCCCGTCTTATGGGCTCCCTGTTAAGCTCTGCGGTTGGCTCGCAAACTTCCTCTCAGGTCGGAAAATCTCTGTCGTGGTAGACGGCTTTTCCTCTTCTTTCCATAGCATCAATGCCGGGGTTCCGCAGGGATCGGTATTGGCTCCGACATTGTTTCAGCTACACATTAATGATCCACTCTCTAGCACTACCAACCCAATCCACAGTTTTGCGGATGACAGTACGCTGCATGCAGGCATCATGAGCAATAGACCGATCTCTGTGGTCGAGCTGGAACGCAGAAGACTGGCAGTGGCAGCTTCACTTTCAAAGGATCTCGATACCATTACAGCTTGGGGGCTCAAGAATATGATTAAATTTAATGCCTCCAAGACCCAGTATTGTACCCTATCAAACAAGAAGTGCCCAAGCCAACACCAGGTTCTAATGAACAACCAGGCTCTGCCAAGGAGTCACTCATTCAAGCTGTTAGGAGTCAACATTACAGAAAATCTGATCTGGCACGAACACGTCGCGTCAATTGCAACAGCTGCTGGTAAAAAGCTTGGGTACCTATTTAGAGCCAGAAAGTATTTCTCACCATGTAACCTCCTTACGCTATATAAAGCCCAGATAAAACCTTGCCTGGAGTATTGCTCTCATGTCTGGGGAGCTGCTGCCCCCACTACCCTATCTATACTAGATGCCGTCCAGAGAAGAGTAGTTCGACTAATTGGCGATCCGGCCTTAACGCGCCACCTTCAGTCACTTTCTCACCGGCGTGTTGTTGGTGACCTCTCACTCTTCTACCGATATTCCAACGGAATCTGCTCCTCCGAGCTATTCTCTATCGTTCCGCCGCTCACTGCTCCTATCAGATGTACCCGTGCGACCGCTGTATCTCATCCTAAGACGGTCGTTCTTCATACATCAAGAACTGAGCGGTACAACCGCACATTTATTCCCAGGGTGTCCAAGGCTTAGAATGGACTTCCAGAAGGTGTATTTATTGGGCCTGCGGGTATTGGCCCATTCAAATCTCGCGTTAACAAACTTCCCCTAACATAACCCTTCCACAGCAGCCGCGGTACTCTGGTATTTAGGCTCTGCCTGCGCGGTCTGCTCAGTTATAAAAAAAAATACTCCAAACACTATTTGACCCTTCAAAAAAAAAAGGAAATTATAGACAACGTTTGTAAATTCTTTATAAGATAGAGAGTCTAATTTTCCTGTGTCATCGCTTTGCCGCAGTTGGTTAATAGAAAGAGTACCTGTAATAATAACTCCCCATTAACACCAATTAAATAGATTGTTTAACCGTGTTTTAAGCGCCAAGAACAAAAACCAGGAATACGTTTCATTTACGGCACCAACGTTAGTATGCGCACGCAAAGAATAAATTATTGAAAATAATAATACCTGCAGCACATTCGAAAAGAGTTGCACAAGCGCAACAATAATATCTCTGCCATCTCGCCATTTACGGACTCCATGCGTATACGAGGGTTGCTCAATATGTCCTTACGTCCATATCAAAAGCATATGGTATCGACTACAACAAGATACGAGGCTATGATCGTAGATAGAGAGCACGATAATCATAGACAAATAAAGTCAGTAAGCCGTGAAGTACTTCAAAGCTTTGTGTAGCTTCACAACTTGTCTGTTAAGACATTGTGACTATGATGATGATGACTTGACTTGTAAAATATGTAGTTTTTAGTTTTTAGGCGCCTTTATTGAGTAGCTTAAAACCATTAGGCTTTCTTGAAAGCTTTCTTAAAGTCGGCAAGTCTTAAAAGAGCTGTAGGGATCAAATAGCTTTAACAGAATTTATATGAGACCCCATAAAGCTTCCTTATAACATTACAGTTTAAAATGACTATTGACCGTATGAATTGGTTTTATGAATACTTCCTATAACCTGTTGGTAGGATAATTTGATCGTGAGTGTAACTCTCAAATGCTACCTTAAAACCTATTTAAAACCTCCATCAAGCTAATAGGCTGCTGAAATGTTTCTTGGGTAACATTATTCACATTATTTCTCTAGACCTGGAGTGTTTGAAAGTTGCCTTTGAAATGGTTTGAAATGTCTAATATAACCGCGTAGAAACAGAAAGATTGATAAACATTTTATTCCGACGATGATACATTTGAGAAGGTACATTCAAAAGGGTGATAGGTCATGAGCGCACGCGGTTTGATTTTAACCTGTTTACAAAAAGGGTGCCTTCATCGGCACCGGTCACTTGCGCGCCGAAAGAAAATCAAGCTTGGATAATCCTAATGACCACATCCCTTTTATTCTTGCGAACTATCATCTGTCTTTTTACGACTTGCGGTTGGTTACAGTTACTTCTTAGATTATTTAAATGACTATCCGGCTTCTCTAGGTATACAAAACTACCCTCAATGAAAATATTTCAGTAGTTTGCAGTCCTTAGATGCTGTTTGTGAGTATTGTTTGTGTTCTACTTTTTGATCATGGAGACTATGTTAAGTGTGAAAGGAAAAAAATTAATAGTCCAGGAAGAGCATACGTTCCGAAGAGATAAAGAAACCACCCGTGGTGTAGCCTACAGATGCTCTAGAAGAGGATGCATAGCATCTTTGCTGATGGATCAATCGGAAGAGATTGTTCTTAAAAGAAATAATGAGCACAACCATGATGCTCCCAAAAAACAAGCTTTGAAGGTAAATTTCTCGGACTTTTTTTTACACCGTCAAGAAATCGATCAAATTTGTGACAAATTAGAACACGTTTTGATTAATTAAAATTTTTTTGGGGTATTATAAAGAAATTTGGGTCTGATGACAATAACAACTTCTTTATTTGCATCTATTATAATGATCAGATGAACTTATTATGTTCAGAATAAAATTTCACAATTTAATAATATAAAAACGTAATTCATTTATGTCAAGTCAAAAGTAACGATACCTCTAACTGGAGTTCTACAAATCCTTCAGTAACTATTAGCAAGATCGCAACAAATGACGAATGAATTAGAATCTGTTAAAATTATAAGACATAAGTTTACCTCGCCGCCCCGCGCGCTGGTGTCCACATACCTGCCTATTATACAAAATATTTTGGGGGCTTCTGACCGATGGGATTAGGACCAATCTGACCGCGGCGCGCTAGTGTCCTATGGCCCATCTGGTGATCGAAATATTTTGCGCGCTTCTGACCGGTGGGATTAGGACCAATCTGACCGCGGCGCGCTAGTGTCCTATGGCCTTCAAATGTACCTTCTCTAATTACCGTACTTACAAAAAACCCTATAATTGTAAGCTGCAGATGTTCTTGCTAAGATGCAAACGAGCTGTAAATTGATTTTATTCGCAACGTAATAAGAATTTGCACACGTTTTAACTGTCACCCAAACTTTGGACCTAACTTATTCTTTCTTTTGGCGAGGTCTTCCTTAGAATAGCATCATATTCTCTTATAACAGTGTTTTTGTCGAGCAGTGTATAAAGCGTGCGAACAAGGCCTTTGCGGACAGGCGTAAATTGTAAAGCAATTTTCTATAACATAAGGTCGTAGGTTATCGTATCGAAACATCTATATCATGTGTTTTATGGTGCCGTATTTTTCACGGTGATTTATCTGTGACAAAAGCTGCCATTCGCCACCAATCTTGATTTTATGCATATTGTTTCTTATCCGAGATATATACGGTTTACGATTCAGATATGTACAGCTTCATGACAAATTATTGTGGCGGTTTTATTTATTGGGCAGAGATATGCCACTACTGGTGGTTGCATTGTTTTATTTATTTATTTATGGTACACATTACAAACACCGAAGGTATAGTTACAGGTAATGGTAAAAGAAATAAAGACAAAAACATAAACAGAACAACACTACTAAATGAACAGGCAACTTGAAACTGGATACGCGATGATAGAAAGCTGAAGAAAAATTTTAGACATTTTGAATTGAAACTGAAGGTCAAAGATATCGGAAATTTTTGATCTTCGTTCTGCGAGACTAAAACTTAAAACATCGACCGGATTTATAATCAGCATACTTAAATTATGCATTATTCGGAATTTCATATTGATAGAAAGCCGAATAAAGATTTTAGATTTTTTGAGGTGGAACTGAAAATCATGGATGTCGGAAATTTTTGATCTTCGTTCTGAGACATTAAAACTTAAAACGTCGACCAGATTTGTAATCAGCATCCTGAAATTATTCATTATACGGGGTTTCATATTGATAGAAAGCCGAATAAAGATTTTAGATTTTTTGAGGTGCAACTGAAAATCATGGGTACTGGAAATTTTTGATCTTCTTTCTGCGACATTAAAACTTAAAACATCGACCAGATTTGTAATCAGCATCCTCAAATTATTCATTATACGGGGTTTCATATTGATAGAAAGCCGAATAAAGATTTTAAATTTTTTGAGGTGAAACAGAAAATCATGGGTATCGGAAATTTTTGATCTTCGTTCTGCGACATTAAAACTTAAAACATCGACCGGATTTGCAATCAACATCCTCAAATTATTCATTATACGGGGTTTCATATTGATAGAAAGCCGAATAAAGATTTTAGATTTTTTGAGGTGCAACTGAAAATCATGGGTACTGGAAATTTTTGATCTTCTTTCTGCGACATTAAAACTTAAAACATCGACCAGATTTGTAATCAGCATCCTCAAATTATTCATTATACGGGGTTTCATATTGATAGAAAGCCGAATAAAGATTTTAAATTTTTTGAGGTGAAACAGAAAATCATGGGTATCGGAAATTTTTGATCTTCGTTCTGCGACATTAAAACTTAAAACATCGACCGGATTTGTAATCAGCATCCTCAAATTATTCATTATACGGGGTTTCATATTGATAGAAAGCCGAATAAAGTATTAGATTTTTTGAGGTGCAACTGAAAATCATGGGTACTGGAAATTTTTGGTCTTCTTTCTGCGACATTAAAACTTAAAACATCGACCAGATTTGTAATCAGCATCCTCAAATTATTCATTATACGGGGTTTCATATTGATAGAAATCCGAATAAAGATTTTAGATTTTTTTCAGGTGGAACTGAAAATCAAGGGTATCAGAAATTTTTGATCTTCGTTCTACAAGACTAAAGCTTAAAACATCGACCTGATTTGCAATCAACATCCTCAAATTATTCATTATACGGGATTTCATATTGACAGAAAGCCGAATAAAGATTTTAGATTTTTTGAGGTGGAACTGAAAATCATGGGTATCGGAAATTTTTGATCTTCGTTCTGCAAGACTAAAGCTTAAAACATCGACCGAATTTGCAATCAACATCCTCAAATTATTCATTATACGGGATTTGATATTGATAGAAAGCCGAATAAAGATTGTAGATTTTTTGAGGTGGAACTGAAAATCATGGGTATCGGAAATTTTTGATCTTCGTTCTGCGACATTAAAACTTAAAACATCGACCAGATTTGTAATCAACATCCTCAAATTATTCATTACACGGGGTTTCATATTAATAGAAAGCCGAATAAAGATTTTAAATTTTTTGAGGTGCAACTGAAAATCATGGGTACTGGAAATTTTTGATCTTCTTTCTGCGACATTAAAACTTAAAACATCGACCAGATTTGTAATCAGCATCCTCAAATTGTTCATTATACGGGGTTTCATATTGATAGAAAGCCGAATAAAGGTTTTAGATTTTTTGAGGTGAAACTGAAAATCATGGGTATTGGAAATTTTTGATCTTCGTACTGCAAGACTAAAGCTTAAAACATCGACCGAATTTGCAATCAACATCCTCAAATTATTCATTATACGGGATTTCATATTGACAGAAAGCCGAATAAAGATTTTAGATTTTTTGAGGTGGAACTGAAAATCATGGGTATCGGAAATTTTTGATCTTCGTTCTGCAAGACTAAAGCTTAAAACATCGACCGAATTTGCAATCAACATCCTCAAATTATTCATTATACGGGGTTTCATATTGATAGAAAGCCGAATAAAGATTTTAGATTTTTTGAGGTGCAACTGAAAATCATGGGTACTGGAAATTTTTGATCTTCTTTCTGCGACATTAAAACTTAAAACATCGACCAGATTTGTAATCAGCATCCTCAAATTGTTCATTATACGGGGTTTCATATTGATAGAAAGCCGAATAAAGGTTTTAGATTTTTTGAGGTGAAACTGAAAATCATGGGTATTGGAAATTTTTGATCTTCGTTCTGCAAGACTAAAGCTTAAAACATCGACCTGATTTGCAATCAACATCCTCAAATTATTCATTATACGGGATTTCATATTGACAGAAAGCCGAATAAAGATTTTAGATTTTTTGAGGTGGAACTGAAAATCATGGGTATCGGAAATTTTTGATCTTCGTTCTGCAAGACTAAAGCTTAAAACATCGACCGAATTTGCAATCAACATCCTCAAATTATTCATTATACGGGGTTTCATATTGATAGAAAGCCGAATAAAGATTTTAGATTTTTTGAGGTGCAACTGAAAATCATGGGTACTGGAAATTTTTGATCTTCTTTCTGCGACATTAAAACTTAAAACATCGACCAGATTTGTAATCAGCATCCTCAAATTGTTCATTATACGGGGTTTCATATTGACAGAAAGCCGAATAAAGGTTTTAGATTTTTTGAGGTGAAACTGAAAATCATGGGTATTGGAAATTTTTGATCTTCGTTCTGCGACATTAAAACTTAAAATATTGACCAGATTTGTAATCAGCATCCTCAAGTTATTCATTATACGGGGTTTCATATTGATAGAAAGCCGAATAAAGATTTTAGATTTTTTGAGGTGCAACTGAAAATCATGGGTATCGGAAATTTTTGGATCTTCGTTCTGCGACATTAAAACTTAAAACATCGACCAGATTTGTAATCGGCATCTCAAATTATTCATTATACGGGGTTTCATATTGATAGAAAGCCGAATAAATATTTCAGATTTTTTGAAGTTGAACTGAAAATCATGGGTATTGGAAATTTTTGATCTTCGTTCTGCGACATTAAAACTTAAAAAATCGACCAGATTTGTAATCAACATCCTCAAATTATTCAATATACGGGGTTTCATATTGATAAAAAGCCGAATAAAGATTTTAGATTTTTTAAGTGGAACTGAAAATCATGGATGTCGGAATTTTCTGATCTTCGTTTTTGCGACATTAAAACCTAAAACATCAACCAGATTTATAATCAGCATCCTGAAATTATTCATTATACGGGGTTTCATATTGATAGAAAGCCGAATAAAGATTTTAGATTTTTTGAGGTGGAACTGAAAATCATGGGTATTGGAAATTTTTGATCTTCGTTCTGCGACATTAAAACTTAAAACATCGACCAGATTTGTAATCAGCATCCCGAAATTATTCATTATACGGGGTTTCATATTGATAGAAAGCCGAATGAAGATTTTTGATTTTTTGAGGTGGAACTGAAAATCATGGGTATCGGAAATTTTTGATCTTCGTTCTGCGAGACTAAAGCTTAAAACATCGACCGCATTTATAATCAACATTCTCAAATTATTCATTATACGGGATTTCATATCGATAGATAGCCGAATAAAGATTTTAGATTCTTTTAGGTGAAACTGAAAGTCAAGGGTATCGGAAATTTTTGATCTTCGATCTGCGAGACTAAAACTTAAAATATCCACCAGATTTGTAATTAGCACCCTCAAATTATCGAGGATACTGAATTTTCATACTGATAGCAAGCCAAATAAAGATTTTAGATTTTTGAGGTAGAACTGAAAATCAAGGGTACCGGAAATTTTTGATCTTCGTTCTGCGTGTTTAAAAATTAAAACGTCCATGGGATCTGTAATCAGCACCCTCAAATTGTCCAGGATACGGGATTTCGTACTGATAGTCGAATCAAGATTTTAGACTTTTTGAGGTAGAACTGCAAATCTAGGCTATCGAAAATTTTTGATCTTCGTTCTGCGAGACTGAAACTCATAACGTCGATTTGTAATCTCTATCAGAGACAGAAATAGAGCATTAATTTGGAAATCAGTGTATTGGCAACTTTGTAATTAGCAAAAGAACAAATCAGGCATCTAGCATCTAGATGGCTCAAACTTAATATTAGTGCAGTCCCAGTTTATGCTAGTCATAGAGTGCTCTGCCGAATGACAACCTAAATACTTATCTCACCACAAACTATGTAAAAACATCAAGTTTTCTTAATATCTCCCATTTATACAACTTAATGTAGGATTTTGACTCTTTGTATCATGGCAGAACCGTACGTTGCTAATAACCCTGCGCGGTTGATGCAGCTTAAATTAAATTAAAATAAAGCATCGACACTAGAACAATCTTAAACACCAGCGTTGCACCAATACCAGCAATTAACCATATCGCAACCTTCGCAAGTAATGTCTCCACACGCATACTAACCGATTGTGATCTATAAACAATTAACTGATTAGCAAATGACTATTATTAGAACAACCGGTAATTCATTAATTAAACTTGGAAACAAAACGCGACGCCATTTTTTCGTCGTTTTGCACGCTGTGCTGCTACTGCATACACGTAATTGTTATTATTTTGAACGTAATTCAGTTTCCACGATTGTATCTTGTCACAATTGCCTAGTTTCTGTTTGCTAAGGCCTTATCTTTACGTACTTAGCCTCAGGTAATTTGACAGTTCAATTAAATGTTATATAAATTGATAAATAGGACGCCTGATAAGAACGTGCTATGTAGTTGGCACAGGAAAAAATATACAGGGTGGGAACGCGAAATAAGTGCCGGTATACAGCACATAATAAAAAAAATGTCCCTAAACACACCCAATAATCGAGTCACTTTCCGTTAAGCTTTTGGGGACCAACATCAACAATAACATGTCCTGGCACGACTACGCCGTCATTATTGTTAAAGCGGCATCCCAGAAGCTTGGAGTTTTGTTCCGCTGTAGGAAGCTGTATACAGTAGAGCAACTACCACTGCTCTACAGATCTTACCATCGTTGGAGTATTGCTTCTATGTGCTTTTGCTTCTGGACACTATCCTGAAGACAGCAATTAGATTAATCGCATCGTACAACCTCACAAAGGACCTCCACAGCCTGGAACATCGAAGAAGGGTGCCTGACCTGACCCTGCTTTACAGATTCACGTAAGATGTAGTAGGAGCTCTCCCAGATAATAACATCAAACGCCGTCCGAACCAGGAACACTAGAGAGGCTCTGCGAGCTCATCATTACAAGGTCGAGGTCTCTACCAGTCTCCTCCAGCATTCCTTCTTTTGGAGAACTTCGACGCTGTGGAATGAGCTGCCAAGGAATTTGTTTCCCGAAGACTACAACCTGCAGGGTTTCAAATCTAATGTGCACAGACACTTATCCTGTCGCAGCGCTTCTACAGCGCCATAGGCTTTCACCTTTTGCGGGAAGCTGAATATTAATACAAATTGGTACGCTCTATTTTTGCAACGTCCTCATTCAGTTTTAAATCAATGAATAAGGACCAGAGGCTATCCAGCACAGAATGTGACTGGTGCATAGGCCACACGATGGGCCCTTTTGCGCCTCTATCCGCGCTAGTTCCTAAGACCTGCCCCTTTAGCAAAGGTCTCTAATGGTTCCAAGGTTCTTGAGCCCAGCATAGTCTGCCTGTGATAACCCAGGGTTTCACAGCGACAAAATGTGTGCCGAGGATTCTTCCTCTTCACAACGCCACGTGCACGTTGGGTCGTTGACCACCCTCATCACGAACAGGTGACGCCTGAAGGTGTTGTGACCCGTTAATAGGCCTACAAGCAATCTCAAGTTACTCCTATCCAGAGAGAGACAAAATCGTCCAATTCTCTCTGCAGGCCATGCTAATAGTTCCAGAACTTGACGGAGATGGCCAGAGATGTTGTTCCATCTCAGAGAGTGTTGATTCTGGATCCACTCTCCAGTTGTTTTCCTAATCAAGTTTGCAGGTAGTCCTAAGGCTGGTTCCGGGCCCACAGAACTGTTGCCGGATCCCATCCTAGCCAGATGATCCGCCATTTCATTACCCTTTACCCCAACGTGCCCAGGTACCCACATCAGTGATACCTTGTGTTTAGCTGAGATGTCGTCAAGAGCCCTCCTGCACTCCAGGACCAGTCCCGACGTTATTTTCCAAGTACTCAGTGCTTTGATGGCTGCCTGACTATCAGAGCAGATAGTAATCCGCCTCCTAGACCCGTCAATTTCCCGAATATGATTTACACAAGCAAGTATCGCATAGACCTCAGCCTGGAATACTGTGGTGTGCCCCCCAAGAGGGAGTAAAAGTCTTGTATGGGGTCCGTAGACTCCCGAGCCCGAGCCCTCTCTAGCGAGTGAACCGTCTGTGTACCAGACCTGTCCTCCTCCTTAGATGAGCTGTCTCTCCCTAGACTCTCACTCTTCCCTTGGCGGAAACAACACGGTAAATTTGCTATTGAAGCGATGCGTAGGAGAAACTATATCGCTCCTCGCCAACAAAATAGGACTATCCTCATGCAACTCTGCTAGAATCGTCGAATATCTTTTGCCTGGATTCATAAAGGTCCAGCTACCCTGACTCCAGAGACGGAACCCAGTTTTTCTGGCTTCCCCTTAAATTACCAGATCCAAAGGAGGAAGTTTCATTAGTGTTTCAATGGCACTCAAAGGTGTTGTGCTTCACTGGTTATACTAAGACATGCCAAACGTTGAACCTTATTAAGTTTGGCTCTTATTGCCTTCGTCTTTATGCAGGTCCACCACACTATGGAGCCATATATTAATGACGGTCTGACTATTGTAATGTAGAGCCAGTGCACCACTTTTGGGCTCAAGCCCCAGCTACTACCGACAACTCTTCTGCAGGCCCATAATGAGTTTCAAGCCTTGCTTACCTTATAATCCACATGCTGCCTCCAAGTCAGCTTGTAATCCAGTATGACTCCTAGATACTTTACTGACTGAGACAATTCAAGTGTCATTCTGAAAAAGGTAGGCCTCACGAGGCCTTCCATCTTCCTTCTCCTAGTGAACATAACGAGCTCCGTCTTCTCAGCGTTCACTGACAGATCTACCTCATTACACCACGTTTCCACAACGCGCAGCGCGCCCTGCATTACCTCGGAGACTGTATTAATGAATCTACCCCTGACCACTATGCTCAAATCATCGGCATTGGCCTGCACGTAGACCCCTGTGTTACTTAGTCTCACGAGTAGGTCATTTACCACTAAGCACCATAGTAGAGGTGAAAGGACACCGCCTTGTGGGCAGCCTCGCGCCACTGCAACGCTATAGTTTATGTCGTTAAGCATTGCAGAAGCCACTCGGCACTCTAGAGTGGTGAGAATCCACTCCACTAGGATTGGAGCAATTCCATGTCCATGTCCAGAAATACTGCCATAGCCACTTCCCGATGATCTAACGTTTTCTCAAGCCTGCTGACCAAATAATGAAGTGCCAGCTCAGCTGATTTTCCCGCCTGGTATGCAAACTGATAGGCATGGATTTCAACCCTTTGTAAGGCCCCATCCCTGATGTATCTATCAACCAACCTCTCCAATGTTTTTAGTAAAAACGACGAGAGGGTAATCGGCCTAAAGTCCTTCGGACGAGTATATATCACTCAGTTTTAAATCTGCACAGACAAAACTTGGTAGCGTGGTGAAAAACGTATCGTTTGGTTCAGCTTTTAGACGAGCCTTGGAGACCTATTAATATAGCATTTGCCTCACACATAGTCTATTTTTTACAACGCGTGTCAAAAAAAACAAAAAACAAGTCGATCATTTGCCAATTTTTCCATCGAACTCGAATAGGTTAGAAAAAGCAACGCTCATGCTCTAACAGGCATGTGAGTGTGCCCAAGATCCCGTTGTTATTATTTACTGTGTTCAAAACACCATGTTATTTTTTACAGAAATCTGCGGGATTTAAATCTTTTGGAATTGTTTAAAAAAGTCATTTAACACTTACGCACTGTTAAAACCCAAAGTTCGTTCAAAACTATAGGGTGCCCCAATAGAAGTGATAGGTCTTCTAATTGGGATATCTAGACAACTGTTAAAGGTACAGACGTCATCCAGCAGTCAAAATATTCAGTAAGGTTTGACAATTCATCATGGATCATTTCACGCTTGCCGATCGTTTGAAAATTATAAAAAAATTCTAACGATATTGCCGCTCCATTGTAAATACGCAACGCGCATTTCGTCGTGAACTCGGCCCTCATCATGGTTTCAGTGAGTACGTGAGTAGGCAATTCGTCGCACCGTGAAAAAGTTTGAGCGTGAGTACACTCTATTGGACCAAAGGAAACCAACCCAAATGCGAACTGGTCGACGTGAAGAAAATATCGCCGCCGTAGCGGCCAGTGTTCACGACGACCCAAATTTGTCGTATCGGCGCCGAGCCGCGGAATTGAGCCTCTCCCAAGAGAAAACTCGACGAATTTTGGTTTTGAATTTGAGGCTGCACCCGTATAAGATCGTGCTAACGCAACAATTGAAGCCGGACGACCATAGGCCGTCGCAGTGAGCTCGCATATTGGGCACTAGAAATGTTGGACGAAGATCCTCATTTTGGCCAAAAAATCATTTTCTCAGACGAAGTCAATTTTTACCTCAATGGCTGTGTCAACAAGCAGAATTGTCGTTACTGGCTGTGGACAATCCACAAATGACCGAAGAAGTGGTCCAGTACCCAAAAAAATTGAATGTGTGGTGCGGATTGTGGCATGGCGGCATCATCGGTCCTCATTTCTTTCGAAATGACCTTACAACCAATGGTCCACGCTATCGAACGATGTTGGAAGATCTTTTTGTGGCCAGAGATCGACAACATCCATATTACCGACATGTGGTTTCTACAGGATTGAGCCACGAGCCACACAAACGACGCAACGCTCGAAGTTGTTCGACAGATGTTTGGCGACTGGATCATCACCAGACGAGCGTTGATTGATTGGCCACCGCGATCGTGTGATTTGACATCTCTCGATTATTTTTTATATATTATATATATATTTGGGGATACGTTAAATCGTTGGTCTACTCCAGCAACCTAGCCACTTTGGATGCCCTCGAAAACAATATTCGAGTAGCCATCAACGCCATAATGCCGCAAATGTCATCCGAAATGGGATCGACCACTTGAAGCACTGCCAGGGAGCCCGAGGCAGACATTTGAACGATGTTCTATTCCATACATAATGTCATGGATGTAGCTTGAAAATAAAGCCAAAACCAATTTGATATCTCAAACCGTTGTTGTTTTATTTAATTTTTCTTTCCTATCGTCCTTATTGGGGCACTCTATATAACCATGAACCCGAAACGATCAACCAAAACTAGCTATTTATAATGCCTCTACATGGGTGCTGTTATTTTTAGGATTCTTTACCTGCTATCTGTACAAAGGGTATACGGTTCATCAGCGCTTCAGCGATCAGTGTGCCAGCTGCCGCGTTAGCATTGTGGGCACAAAGAAAAACCTTGTTTACTTCTTCTGACCTATTCGAATTCGTTGAATTTTTATGTTTGTTCCAAAATCGTTAAATCTCTAGCTAGAGTACAAGCGTTTATACAAATCAGAAGCAATACAGTTAAGAGTGTACTTCTAGAAAATACCCGCAAATCGATCTAACCTTGATGGATTGTGCAGATTAGGGAAACTATTTTAATTGTATCGCTTGCTAATTTATACCGCTGGGAGACACACAATTCATTTGAAAATTGCAGCTCGACCTATAGTTTTGTAAACAAATCATTTAGTTGACTCTAATTGGGCGCGTACACGATATTGCAATCTAGATAAAAGTGATTTGTTTAGGTGTTTCAATAGACTTTTTCGAATCTATCAAACTTCCTGGATGACGAAAGGTTTAAAGGAAACGAAAATCGTTATTTTATCGAAGTTGATAACGATAAGACAAAAAAACCATTGAATGTCGCGACCTTGGATCAATGAGATGTAATGTGAGAGAAAAATAATAGACTTTTTGAAATATGCATTACGGGTTTCAACCACTCTTATGTATACCTCATTTTTAGTTTTTTATGAAGAACAAATTTTTGCTGTACAGAGTAAAGACATTCTTTTAGTTTTTGTTTGAAATGTTTGCCAAATCTGAGGGACTTTATGGGTGACGGTACTGCACAATATAATTTCGGAGCTAGAACCATAAATGATCGTTGGAGTATAGTTTTGTGTGGTCGAACTAAGTTTGATGACCATATGTCTGGTACTATACAGGGTGTTAATTAAGTATGTTAACAAACTTTAACCACGAATCGCACTCCGAAAAATAGAAAGAAAATGACATATGAACATGGGTCCGATAATGCTTCCTAAGGGAGCTACGCTCCTTTGCATGGGGCACCCTGAAGACGGTTTTCCCTCGATATTCTCGAAACCATTCATAACAAAATCACAAAATTAGGTACGATGGGTAAACTTTTGACGCTGAATCTGATTCTGAATTCAGAATTTCATAATTTTAATCAGAGGCGTCTCATACCGGAGGTGTTAAGGGTAAAAATAACCCCACTTTCTAAATGGTATTTTTTTCACATTTTGATTTTAGAATATGGTATTTCAGAGATTTCTACGTAAAAATGGTCTCTTGGTACATCTCGATAGGGCTAACCGTTTTCGAGAAAAATGCAAATTATTGAATCGATGCAGGCTATTGTAAATAAATAAATGTTCATCTATTTAGTAAGTGTGCTCTGAAAAACAATTGCAATAATTGATAAACAACTTGAGAACTGTCAGTTCAGTGCACAGGGCACACCGTACCATAGGGAATACATGTAGTTCTCCGTTGCAGTGATTCCAACGCTTCTTGGTCGCGAACAAGTATGGTATACCACACCGGCCCAGCAAACTCCATCAGGGGTCTCACGTAAGTTTTATAAATAAGGCAGCATGTCGTGCTATCACAGTCCCAAAACGACTTCTCGAGTAGATAAATAAACCTTTTGGCCTTCGAGCACAGAGCGTTAACATGATCAGACCAGGTAAGGCAGCTGTTGACAATTACTCCAAGATCGCAATGGCTGCTAACAGAAGGGATTGTTTCGTTCAAAAGTTTATTATTATTCTTACCGATGTGGAGAACACAGCACTTGGATGTATTCATGGGTAGATTCCATTTCCTTGACCAGCTTCCAATTTCATCTAGGTCCTGTTGCACCACATGCGCGCTGGTTAGTGGGTTATCAAATATTTTTGTATCATCAGCATAAGAGGAGTAATTTGTCTTGATGAAGACGGGTAGATCGCAAGTGTAAAGGATAAATAAAATTGGTCCGAGGACGGAGCCCTGTGGCACACCACTAACAACACGTCTTTTAGAAGATAGGCTACTACCACAGAGTTAACATCTCTAGAGGGAGCCTAATTTGAATATTGCCCAAAAATCTTCAAAATCTGGCAGTTTCCGCAGTTTGAACACAAAGTATTTAACTGAGTATTTAACTATATATTCCAATATATTTGAAATGTAACTGATTTACATGAAGATAATTTGTATTGATTTAATGAAATCTCAAAAATGGTAAATTTCATAGCGGAATGTCGCAATAACTTCTAATATGTCGTAAATCTGGCAACCTACAATCAGCGTGCCCTTAAGCTGTCATGTGGCTGTCATTGTAGTTGTAGTTATTGCGTGTGTCGAGATTTTTGTGATTTTAGTGTATATTTGACAGACTTTGTGACTATTTGTGGTGTGAATTAAATTATTTATGAACAATATTGTCATAATTGCATGACGAGACAACATAAAAAGTGCATAGTTTGCTGTAATAGCGACGAATCGGTGAACACTTCTTATCATAGGTGAGTATAGGTTTTGTTTTAGTTTTCAGTAGCGTAATATATGGGGATAACTGGGAACAAAAGTAACTTCACTCCAGTTTGAGGAATAATAATGGTTGTTTAATGTACGTTTTGTGCACGTATTACATTCATGTCAATCAACATGAATTTTCCAAATTCCATTTTTTAAACTATTCGAGGACGTGAAATGCAAAAATGTATGCCACATTTACTTACAGAAAATTTTATAGAACTGGATATTACCTAATGCAATTATTATATTTTATTGCTGAAGTAAAAACACGATGCAGCCATTCCAACAGGCTACCTTTCAGAACACTGTTAGATATGTTTTGAAAAACACTTCATGGTAATAATAAATTATCAACTGTTACAATGAAATTATAATAATAGTTACTCTCTAAGTATAGCTAAATACTAATACAACTTATTGTATCAGTTTGTAACATCACAGTAATAATTGAATCTATTAATGAACATCCAATTTTAATATAAAGTCGCACGCTACTGGTAATGCCCTCAGGCTGTCAAAATTTCCGTTACATGTTGGCTGGTCAGCGACCTGTGCATTTTGTTGTTTACACTCACTCTATAGAGGTTAAATCTGTGGCTACTACCAAGCCTGATAGCAAAATCTCTGTTGGACAAGAAAGCTTCGATCCATCTCAAGAGATTTCCCCGGAATCCTAGATGCTCCAGTAAATGAATTGATCAGTATAGTCGCCAATTTTCAAGCAGTTGGTGAACTGATCTTTAACCTTTATTCTTTAAACCAATTCTTCCAAATGTCACTAGGGTTTAAAGCAAACTCCTTTTCTGCTTCACTTTTACACGAGGAAACAGTAAAAAGTCGCAAGGAGCAATGTCTGGACTGTAGGGAGGGTGCGCGAGAATTATTGTCAGCGTATTGAAAATTTTATCCAGAACTAATTAACATCTGCAAGCGACAACACCGTGGATGATTTACTGAAGGTATTTCGTAATTATACGTTTCACGTTGCCGTCCTTTTGGAAAAAATGTTTTTGAATGGCCGCATATTTTACAGACACTTTTTCTTTAGTTGTATACGGTGTATCGGTTCAGATATTGAGAGATACAACGGACCTTGAAAAGGTGACTATAATGTCCGTTGCTTTAACATCTCTTTCTAGGTTTTATATCTTCATAATACTCCCTTCACCTATCGGTGCGGGAAGTAAAAGCCACGTGTATTGAACAAAATGGAGGTATTTGAAGGATAGTTGTATACAGGGTGTTCGGACTTTTTCTCATACAACGGATACTACTCGCCAAAATGAGTGTTTTTTCCCAGCAACACTAGAGAGGCTCTGCGAGCTCATCCTTACCAGGTCGAGGTCCCTACTCCACTGACCAGTCTCCTCCGGCATTCCTTCTTTTGGAGAACTTCGACGCTGTGGAACGAGCTGCCGGGGAATTTGTTTCCCGCCGGCTACAACCTGCAGCGTTTCAAGTCTAACGTGCACCGACACTTATTCTCTCGCAGCGCTTCTACAGCGACATAGGCTTTTAGCCTTTGCGGGAGGCTGACCATGGAAAAAACATATATCTAAACGAAGCATTTAGAGCAAACAAGATACTGACCATCAAAGAAATCCTCAATTCTAAGTCCGTCCCTGGGAAATGGCTCACCTTGTCATAATATCACAACAAACAAGGCAGTGCTTGCGGTGCCGATGCCGGTGAGAAAACACTAAAACAGGCAGTTCGTCATACGTCGCGTTGCTGTGGCATAGTGTACGAGAGTGCTTGACGTGCTACATCTGACGATCGGACATAACAATGGCGCACGCTTATAACAATAATGAACTGGTGGACATGATTTTAATGTACGGTGAGTATGGTCAAAATACCGCTGCGGCTTCGTGAGTGTATGCCGATCGTTTCCCTAACTGTACTTACATTGCACCTCGTCGATTTGTCTCGCTCGTGCAAAGAGCTAGAGACACAGGATGTCTGAATTCACATCGTGGTGGACACGCTGGAAGAGCTAGACAACCTCGTATGGTCCAAATTGAAGAAGACATCGTAAATCGTACTTTTACCTGTAAGACGCCTGCGACAGGACCGCACTTACAACTTCGTAGCAACCAAATGGTGAGTACTTGCTTGAATTTTTTTTTTACTGTTTTGCTGCTGGTTCACCGCACATTAGTTTTGCCATTTCAAGGGCCGTCGCTTTTAAAGAGGAAAGTCCCAGCTTTTATAACACTCTGTATAATTAAATAGATATTTCACTTAGTACACTATAGCACCAGTTTGGTCTAAAAATAGCATCTCACTTCTAGTGTGATTCAGAAGGAGTATACAGGGTTATTCACGTTATTCGACACGGAGCATTATGGCTAAGTATTTGATAAAAAAGAAAATAATAATCTCGGATGGATAGAGACCCATTGAGGCTACATTTTAAAAATATTTTCATGTTATACAGGGTGTCCCAAAAACACGAAATGTATTAAAGTTGTGTTTTTTTAAATGGAACACCCCGTATATTATTGCATATTCAGATTCCTTGGTGAATTCTAGTGTGACCTTATGTATCATACATGGGACCTAAAGCGGACCGTTTAGGTGTAAATCACCATTTTCGGTATAAGTAGATATCAGGAAAAAATTGAATATCGCAGACATTATAAAATATGGAAGGCTGTGACTTTGCCGTATTGCTAAGCATAAAATGCGTCAGCCTTGGTTAGACTGTCAAATTTGAATTACGTTTAAGCTTGGAGGAATCGGTCGATTAATTCAGGAAACTTCGATCAGCGATAACTTGATTTTTTCAAATGGGAATACCTAATTTTTTTATACGGTTAAACATAGAATTTGATAAGCTTTCTAATGATATAAGGTTGTGAATATCAATCTCTAATAGTTTTCATTTAATTTTAGATTTTCAATCAAATCGGCGATTTTCAATTTTCCTACCTATAAGCAACGTAGCAGGCCATGAAATATAAACAAAAACCTGTTCAGGTATAAGAAAACAACTAACCTAGCTGAAAAATACACACTAACTAGACTAAAGAGACAAGATTATAAAAATTCCTTACAACAAATCAACTCTCCCAGAAACAACTGCGATAACATCTCTAAGGGCAACGAGAAGCTGGAGTATGGCAGTAATCGATATTTTTTACAGTCCACTGGCTACCGCAACTTACTAGAGGTTAAAAATTTCCAAGACAATTAAAAGCCCTGATATGAAGCAAAAACAACCAGGGACTGTTGCTCCGGCACGCAACTATCAATCATATGTAATGGTGTAAAAAAGTAGTAATTTGCGTCGAAGTCGTACCTCTGACTGGAGCCCTTCTATTTTTCAATATCTATTACCAATATTGCAATAAAGGAATACTGACAAATCAGATTTAAATTTTCTGCCATTTAAGTTGTGTTTTATAATTTGAACAAATTTTAATTCATCCCTCATTTTCTGCGATCTTAGTGAAGAATTTTCGGAACTCCAGCCAGAGGTACTTTTGACTTGAGTTTTGACAGAATTGCATACTTTTTTATATCATTAAATGTGAAATTTTATTATGAAAATAATATACCGCTTACAACATTATCTAGTAGTTTTTATTTTCTTTCAAAATGTTTAATGGTTTTGGAAATTGCCAATCTCTAGTACATTGCAGTAGCTAGTAGGCCGTGAAAAGATCCATTTCTGCCATACTCTAGCTTCTCTTTGACCAAAGGTATGTTACCGCCGTTGTTTCTGGTTAGACCTTGTTTGTTGTGAGTAATTTTTATAATCTTGTCCCTTTAGTCTAGTTCCTGTGTATTTTTCAGCTAAGATGGTTGTTTTCTTCTACCTGAACAGATTTTTGTTTATATTTCATGGCTTGCTACGTTGCTTATAGGTACGAAAATTGAAAAACGTCGATTTGATTGAAAATTAAAAATTAAATGAAAACTACCAGAGATTAATATTCACAACCTTATATCATTAGAAAGAAAATTCTACATTTAACCGTATAAAAAAAATTAGGCATTCCCATTTGAAAAAATCAAGTTATCGCTGATCGAATTTTCCTTAATTAATCGACCGATTCCTCCAAGCATAAACGTAATTCAAATTTGATAGTCTAACCAAAGCTGACGCATTTTATGCTTAGTAATAAGGCAGTCACAGCCTTCCATACTTTATAATCTCTGCGATATTCAATTTTTTCCTGATATCTACTTATACCGAAAATGGTGATTTACACCTAAACAGTTCACTTTAGGTCCCATGTATGATACATAAAGTCACACTAGAATTCACTAAGGAATCTGAATATGCAATAATACATGGGGTGTTCTATTTGAAAAAACATAACTTTGATACATTTCGTGCTTTTGGGACACCCTGTATAACATGAATTTTTTTTTAAAATGCAGTCTTTATGGGTCTCTATCCGTCCGAAATTATTACTTTCTTTTTTATCAGATACTTTAGCCATAATGCTCCGTGTCGAATAACGTGAATAACCCTGTATAATTTATTCTGTAGTTATTCCACGGGGTTAACTTTTTTTGTGTAAACGATGATTCTGCCGCTAGGCAATAAATGCCTTTTTATTTATTATTTTTGCACATAAAAATCCTAAACCTTAGCAGATAAATAAAACTTATTCTCCATCCTGCAGCAATAAACCTAGAGTGATGTCTATTACGAAACGATAAACACAACTCCGTCTATTCCATGCGACAGCTCTTTTACGGCTTCTATTATCCGTTTTAACGACGGCAATAAAATTAAGGAAATATTAATGAAATACTTATTTTCGAATAATGTTTCTCTCTGCAGTACCGTAATTACTGATGGAGATCATCCCGTTTGAATCTACGAGTGTATAAATGTTCTGTACGCTGCGAATGTGCCAGTGGTTATTAATGTTTCCTGTCGAACTTTTCTGGCACATGCGAAAAACGAATTGCTTTTCTGAATTCCGTATCCGTTTTGAGTGATTGGAAGCTGATGAACAAGCGTGGGTGTTCAGCTCTAGCATCGAGCTATTTATACAGGGTGTTTCAGAACTATGGGATCAAACTTCTAGGGGTTATTCAGTGCAACAGTAGAAAACTTTTTAATTTAGGGACCCATGTCCGGAAAAGTGTCCGTACGGTACTACGGCCCTAAGAAGCGTTAAAATGTAGAAAGACGATGAATTGCCTAAATAGCCTTTAATGCATTCACTTTTTGTCTTTTGTACATGATATTATCACAACAATTGTTCAAAATGTCTTCCTCCAACCTGAATACACCGATTTAAACATCGCACATGATTTCGACTCACTTTGCTCTACCAGTACGTGAGATTTGGCTCAGCAGTTTGGGCACCGTTGGATTGCTAGAGGTGGGGTCATTTCCTGGCCTCCTAGATCACCCGATTTAACACCGCTAGATTTTTTCCTGTGGGGACATGTAAAGTCTTTGGTCTACGAAACTCCAGTAGAAACAGAGCAAGACCTAATCGGACGAATTACAGCAGCATTTGAAATCATTCAAAACGAGTATCAAATTTTTAGTCAAGTCCGCCAAAATCATGTGTGACGTTTAAATCGGTGTATTCAGGTTGGAGGAAGACATTTTGAACAATTGTTGTGATGATATCATGTACAAAAGACAAAAAGTAAATCCATTAAGGGCTATTTAAGCAATTCATCGTCTTTCTACATTTTATCGCTTCTTAGGGCCGTAGTATTGTACGGACACTTTTCCGGACATGGGTCCCTATATTCAAAAGTTTTCTACTGTTACACTGAATAACCCCTAGAAGTTTGATCCCATAGTTCTGAAACATCCTGTAGAGCGTCCTAGCCATAGATATAAGCCGGATCCAAATCAAACCAGCCACTCAATGTTTCCCAACATTTTGCCGACAAAAGCCAAACACTTAACCCAATATTTATTTTGTTGCTGTTTTCAGCAATTCGCAGTCCAAAATGATATGTCCAGCAGTCTCTTGTTCTCTGTAGTCTGGTTGTTGATAAACTCTCCCCCAGATAGCACAATATATTCCTGGAATATTCTTATTTCATCCAAAATAGATTGAGAATATTCAGAACATTAACAGAATGTTCTATGGACGTTTTTGTTGGTTTCATTCCCATGAGGATGTGCTAGGAGTACTACGTCATGATTGTTCCAGGAATGTGTCGATAAAAATATTCTGATAATATTCATAAATTAATATTATCTGAAGAATAATCTATGAATATGCCTTTTGGTATGATTCTTAATATGTAGGCGTGGCACCGTTACTGGTTAGGTTAGGCTTGAGAACTTTGAGGTTAGCTTCATTCGTCACGGTGGCGGTGGTCGGTGGTGCCTGTTTGTGCTTGTGCATTTTCTCCTGTGATAATTGGATAGTTATCTGTGTTCTGGAACGTAATTTTCACTTGTTATTTAGTTAACAACTTCATCTAGCAGCGACTAGGGTGAGTGTAACTATTTTGTCTCTGTAAATTATCGACTTTGTAGCACCATGTGGTAGCAACTCTCTTGTTCAGAGTCTAATCTCTATGTTCTAGTCTCACTTGTCATATGTACCCTAATTAATATACAATAATAACAACCACTAACAACACATTTGCTATATTTGTGACTATGAATTTCCAGTATTTATTCTACTAAAATTGATTAAAGTAAAACGACAACATTTTGGTGAAAATCTAGCAATGTAGTTAATGAAGTGTATTTGAATGTATATCGTATGCTTTAAAATAAAGCGGTTTTTTTGCAGGATAATACAAGAGGACGATTCCGTGCAATGAAATTTGTTTTTTTAATGTGTACACTAAACTTATGCAATTATAAATACAGGTTCCGTGTTCCGTTTTATGTATATTTTTTTCATCAATCCCTATAATTATTAGTGTGTGCCTAAATCAATGCTGCCCAAAACACTGTATGAAAGCTGGATACTAGATTATATATGTTTACTACTCGCGTTAAGTACCTAGGCAGACAACAAGACTTACAAATAAATGAAATAAAGTGATAAAAGGTATTAGTTTCTCTCAACATTATATTCTAAAAGATATACCAGAAATCTTCCTACAATATTTGATACATCATAATAACAATCGTAGAATATTCTGAGGGAATAACCTATGTATGTTTCTTCAAAGATATACCAGGAATCTTCCTACAATATTCCATACATCTTAATAATAATCGTAGAATATTCTAAAGGAATAACCTATGCACATTTTTTGGATTCCCATTTTCACATTCTTGGAATGTTCATCAGATAATCTATATATTCATGGACTTTTCATGGAATGATACAATGTTCCAAAATGGTGATTCTTAGAATGTTCCTAGAATATATTGTGCTGTCTGGGATAGGAGATCCCCTCACGCCTGTTATAGCACATATCTTACAATGTTTTGGGTTTACGTAACATGCATGTAATGTTGATGCAGCGATCTAGTAGGCTGTGTGACAATCTGACTTCGCGCACGGCCTACTGTGTACGCAGGCACATATATACGACCATCGATAACGCGCATTCGGTGGCAGGTTTATTATTATTATGGGACATTAACGGTTTTTTTCGGCCTTGTCGATATTGATGGAAACGCGGTCGGGCCGGGACTCGCTCTAAGTCATCGAGTGGGCCGTGGAAGTGCTGATACACCAAGCGGTCTTGTGGAAATGCACGCTGACTACGTCGAAAATACGGCGCCTGTTCTATCATGTCTATATACATTAACTGGAGAACCAAATACTTTTAGCTTTTATTAGATACTTAGAAATATATTGATAACATTACCTTATATAGACCTTATACTTATTGAGAAATGTTAGAAACTTTATCCCTTTCACAGTACTTCTTCGAACTTTTCACGGACTTTCTCGGTCCATAGCTTTTCGTGCAATAATGGCATGGAGACACTCAAGTTGCGAAAAATTTTGCAACAACTATGTAACTTGGTACACTTCTGACAATTTACATACTTATTCTACGAGTCAAAATGAACCTAATGACAAATCGTCACAAGGCTAGGTGAAGTGACATAATTGATGCAAAATTTTTCGGAAGGTAAGTTGCCCTCTGACGGCTCTTTGCCTTTCGCCTACACTTCTGACAACTTTTTCTCTACTTTCCTATAATATATCCGGTTGTATTGCAAATTTTCAGAGTTGTACTTCATGATTTATTATGCGAAAAAAAAATGAATGTTGTAGTGAGCAACAGGTCACTGTCAAAACCGATACCAGATTTCGAAATAGCCAAAGTGATCAAGACGTCTAGTGGTGGAATTTAGAACCCAATGGTGTGTGTGTGTGTGTGTGTGTGTGTGTGTGTGTCCGTGGTAACTAGATTCTTTTAGCATGCATGTGTACCAACTCAGAGAGAATGAAATCAAAACACAGAAATGTTATGATGCGGTTTTTTTATTATTTGTTTCTTAACATTTGTTTTGTATTTATTAATCATGAGTGCTGAGTGTTTATGACATGGTTTTATTACTTGATTCTTGTATTTATCAAATCATGAGTGCTTTGTATTTCATATATTTTACTGGTAAAGTATTTATATTGATATGTTGAAATATACGATTCAAAAATGTCTTAATAATAGTGGTAAACTGGCTCTTGTTATTGATATTGTATAATAAAGAAATGGTTATAAACGTGCACAGTCTAAACGATAAATAATAATAATAATACATGATGGGCTAGGTCTCTGTTCAACGTCAGGGAGAGAAATGTGGATAGAATGTAGAAAAATGTAAAATATTGGCATATATAAATAAATAAATATAACCAACACATAAAGGAGTAAATAAAGGATGTAAGTGGGATATGGTATATAAAATATAAGCATAGCATCGCAAGCATAGCAGCATAACAAGCATAACAGCATAGCAAGCATGGTATCTAAGCACATAAATAGATCAATAAATAAATATAAACAATAAACAACATATAAAAGGGCTGGTTAGGGGGAACGTATCGTTCGTGAACGCGTGAGCATAACCCACTTCCACCTTCGGTAAGTGATAGGCCGTCCCGGGAACAGTCACCTTGGTTTCCACAACCATAAAATAAATATCGTATATACATAAAGAGGATCAGTAAAGGTTGAAATAGATACACCTAAAGAAGACAGAGTTGTCTCTGTTCACCATCAGCCTGCAATCCCTCAGGACCTAATGCCTAGAATAGACGCAAATCAGAGACCCAACACCATATAAAGTCGTCTTAAAAACCCGGAGGCATCGTATACGTTGTCAAACACTTTAAATATCGTAGCCAGTCCACATTAGTTAATAATACAAACTCAAAGGACAACATACCTGCAAATATTCGTGAAAAAGACTACAAAATGCATTGTGTAAAATTTGGTGACTCAATTCTCCCTGTTTTCAAAAACAAAACCAATCTCCAAGGACTACCTACTTCATTCAAGTGACAAAACACGAAAGCATTACAGAACAGTAGCTTTGAGTCACATAATGAAAATTAATAAGGAACTATTTGCTCTATGAAAAGTCACTCATGATCTGACAAATATCAAAATATCTGAACAATATAATGATGTAGTAATAATAAAATAAATTACTTATCTGAAGTTCATCAAATGACTACACTCATACACTTAGATCTTACAATTTTTAAAATCATCCGTCGATGCCGTCAATGTCCATCTTCAGTCACGTGACCGCTAAAGGTGCGTTCTAACGTCCGGCAGTCAGGAGCGCGTTCCGGATCACCACAATGTTTAACCCCCACCCTTACTGTATACATCCACGACGCGTTCTGACCACTCACCTATCCCTATGTTGGTACCTACTGAACTTGTAAATGACAAAATTTTTACTTTACCGAGTGACCCTTTTCCTACGTAGGGAGCTCTCTGTTTATATCTGCTCTGACAGCCAGGCAGCATTAAAGGCATTGAGTGCTTGTAGGTTTACAGCAGGACTCGTTCTGCAATGTAGAAAAGTCTTGGATGACATTTCGGCAAGACAGGTGTCACTCATATGGGTGCCGAGTCATGCTGGAGTTTGCGGTATTGAAACGGCAGACTCGCACACAAAGCGAGGATCGAGGAATAATTTTTAGGGTCCTAATCAGGTTGTAGAGCTAGCAACATGTGCTCTTAGAAGGAAAACAAAGGTGTGATTGCAAAATTAACATGCTATGAGCTGGAGATGAATCTCTGGACATCTCGGTCAAGCTATAGAACTTATTTTAGGCCAAGGCGGTTCTGTCGCTAGTTGGACAGAAGCCGGCTAAAGTCACTTGTGGGCCTGCTATCTTTTTTTTTATGGTCGGCCTCCCGCAAAGGCTGAAAGCCTATGGCGCTGTAGAAGCGCTGCGAGAGGACAAGTATCGGTTCACGTTAGATTTGAAACGCTGCAGGTTGTAGCCGTCGGGAAACAAATTTCCCGGCAGCTCGTTCCACAGCGTCGAAGTTCTCCAAAAGAAGGAATGCTGGAAGAGACTGGTTCGTGGAGTAAGGACCTCGACCTGGTAAGGATGAGCTCGCAGAGCTTCTCTAGTGTTCCTGGTTCGGACGGCCTGTGGTGTTATTATCTGAGAGAGCTCACTCGAACATCTTCCGTGATAGAATCTGTAAAACAGGGATAGGTCAGCCACCCTCCTTCGATGTTCCAGGCTGTGGAGGTCCTTTGTGAGGTTAGACGTATCGATTAGTCTAATCGCTCTTTTATGGATAGTGTCCAGAAGCTTTAGAGAGTGCTTCGGGACGCATTCCCACACATGGGAGCAATACTCCAGCGATGGTCGGATCTGTGCCTTGTAGAGCAGCAGCAGTTGCTCTGGTGTATACAGCTTCCTACAGCGGAACAAAACTCCAAGCTTCTGGGATGCCGTTTTAGCAATACTGACGACGTGGTCGTGCCAGGACATGTTATTGTTGATGTTGATTCCCAAAAGCTTGACGGAAGGTGATTCGACTATGGGGTGACCCTCCATTTCCACGGTTGGTAAGCCATCGTGAGACTTCTTTTTAAGTGTTGTTGCCTGAGTTTTTTATACTTGAACTGTACTTTATTTGCTAATCTCCACTCGACAATTGTTTTGATATCTGCGTTGATCTGTGAGGCATGCTGCTGTCGCCGACGTACCATCTCGTGGGATGATAGTGGCTTGCCTGGTTCCATGCACGACACTAATGTACTGTCATCTGCGAAGCTGTAGATTGGATTGGATGTTATTTCCAGCAGCTCGTTGATGTACAGCAGAAACAGTGTAGGGGATGGGACAGATCCCTGAGGAACACCGGCGTTTATTGGAAATACGTCTGATGAACAGCCCTCGACTACAACAAACAGAGATCCGTCGTTCAGAAAGCTATTCAGCCACTGGCGCGAGCCATGTGGTAGTCCATAAGCAGCAAGCTTGACCAAAAGTCCTTCATGCCACACTCTGTCGAAAGCTTTCGATATATCAAGTGCAACAACACGGGATTCGCCATGATTGTCTATTGCTCTGTTCCACAAGTGAGTGTCGTAGGCAAAGAGGTCACCTGTAGACCTGTGCTTACGGAAGCCATACTGGTGAACATTTATGATGTTATTGTTGTCCAGGTATTTCAGGAGCTGTGTGTTAATGACAGTCTCCATCTGGTCACATCTTCGTACGTCACTTGCATGTGATAGAGGTAGCAAGCAACAACAAAACTCGAGTTAATTGGCTTTAAATACATAGTAACAGTCATACAGTCAAAACCTGTTTTTCATCCACTCCATATTTCAGACTATATCCCATATCGTAAATATCAGGCAATTCAATAACACCTCATACCTAATGGACGCCACTTAGCAGTAATTGCAGTAGCTTAGACAGACTCATACATTTCCATTTTCGATATTTTTTTTGTAATTGACTTACCCGACGATAAACAACATTAAAGTAGCAAAATGCCCACACTGGTGTCCAGTACCGTCCAATTGGATTTAAAATTATGTTAGTATACCACGTTTCGCTCCATTACCACAGTATATCCAATTATACAGTAGCGCAACTCCCTAGAAATCATGCAGACAATTTGTCTCCGAAAAACTGGCCTCTCATAACCCCACGTCGGCTCCTCAGCACGAGCCGCAAGTATTGCCGTTTACGTTTTGAGCGCAGGCTCGGCTTAGTAATAATCGAGTGAAGAAGCGTAATTATTGTGTTGCAATAAGTTTAATGGACGCGATATGTCTCGTAAATAGAGTAAATTTTGAGAGCAGTGTGGTAATGTGATATTCTTCATCGAGGTTAGGCAGTTGTCTTTGCAATTCTGAATTACAATTTGTAAGTTATATCCATGCATTCGCATTTATTGTACTTGAAAATGTTTTGTACTGATTCTTCTAATTCATCATGGATTCTTTGCATATTAATGGGGTGTAAACATTTTTTTAGAAGCAAAACAAGAAATAGTCGGTGTATGAAAGAAAATTGTTAACTCCGAGAAAATAGGTGGCTTTATTGTTTGTAAGTAAATTATAAAAATGCGAGATTTATTCAACTTTATTTTATCTTATCTTACTTAACCTTAAACATTTAAATAAATATAAAAGCTTTGTAATATCTTATATGATTCAAACATGGGTATATTATGTAACAACGTAGCGTCCAAAATAACATTTACGTCTAGTTATCTCACAACCTTCAAATTTATCTTCATCAATCATCATAGTAAACGTTTGAGGTACGAAAACGTGGTAAACAGCAAAACCGATGCAAACTTGTTAGGTGTACGTAAAAAATAATGATCAATATGTTTATAACAACGATAAAATATACTAAACTGGTCGTTATTCATAAAAAAAATTGCAAAACTGTTTTTTATCTAGTTTACCAAGGCTACCTTTCCTTCTGTATATGTATATTACATATGAATAGGCATATTGAAGAAAAGAGTCCATATTTATAGAGGAAATGATATATTTTTGGAACTAGCATGTTGATTCTTTTTATTGTGAACTTTCTATTTGACCATCCATTAAAATGGACTTCACTTCCTGCTTAAAATTTCATAATGTTGGAATGCATAATCACATTCATTTTGTTATATGTCGTGAAAGATGTTTTGAACGTTGTGGTGCTGCGAGGAAACAGTGAGAAATTGTCATTCTGACTTTAGGCTCATAATTAAACAACGACTTTCCGTAACGTCTAACTCTTCTAAAAACTGACAAAAAAAACACACAGCTACCCTAATATCCGCCAGGCTTTGTTAGAGACAAATGGAGCTATGCTATCACACTTTAATATTATTAGGTAACAAAGGAGCATATTAAACATTGGAGGAATCGCATACCTGGCAGCATCTTGAGGAAGCTTAAAAAACTATAGTCATGGTTGACTGACATTTGACTTTACGCGTCCCGATATCCATATCAGCGTATCACCAAATTCCTTAATCCGGTTCTGTCAAAGACACTACCTTCACTCTCATAGACTGAACACGACTCAGGCGATCGCCGTGCTAAACATCCTGCGAACGATGCGCGGGATGCTGTGCGCGAACCACCAAAATTCTGGAAAGTTGCGCTACTGTATAATTGGATATACTGTGCCATTACCTTTTATCAGATCAGCATATCTTATTTACACGTGTTACTGCTTTTTTGCTTGTCCCCAGAGAGAAGAATTACAAATATTATGCTAACCGCAATGGTATGAGAAAATTTACATTAATTCAATGAGAGCAAATCACTTTTATTATTCCAATGAAGTTAATTATAAAAAGCCAATATGTACATGGCTTAAAACCTGAATCAAGTTTGCACTTTTTTAACGACATGCCGTTTCCAACAGTGTATGAAACTGGTATGTCGGGTTGACAATTGACATTACGCGTGTGCAGATATTAAATAAACTTTATCTGACTTTTATGGGTGGAAATTGAATAACAGTGTTTGTAAGTAATATCTTGCCACTCAACGTTTTCAATTTAGTATGAATATTATTATTTCCTTGTAAGTTTGTGTTCAATTACGTCTTTAAGATGGAAGCACAGGAAATAAAGACTTTGCAATAGCTTCTGAATTCCGTATTCAGAATAATTTATTGGTTGCCTTAGATGTAGAGTGGAGTAACGTAGAGACTATAAGTTTTTGACATATAATCTAAGATCCGAATATAAAACGACCTTCACGGAACTGGTTAATGGATGAAAAGCATTTTATATTAAATTTAATATGTTAAAAAACATATCGCGAGTGGGTTGGCTGAAAAATTTTAGTCCAAGATATGATTAATTAAATATTGAAAAATTAATTTTTTTTAAACATTTCACTGGTTTGGTTAATAGGCAAATCAAATACCAATCGAAAGTATGAAGCCCATAGAATATGCAAACGTTAGGTCGGCTACGTTTTTCCCGTCCCAACTATAGGATAGGCAGGTATAAACAGGTAAATCAATAATAGTAATTTGCACCGGTGTGGTCAATGCATGAAACTTATATGAAAATAATGACAATTTTATTGCAAACACACTGATACAGGGCTGTCTGCAAAAAATCAGTCTGGAATTTCGTTGTCGAATTTTAAAGATCAAAATATTGCTGCCAGTGAATACGTGCGCCAGAGAGGTCCGAACGAACTATCCCGTGTATTAACAAAGGACGCAGCATAACAGCTGCGTGTAGCTCAGCCATTGAATGAAAGAGAGTGCGCATGTCATGCGTTCCTGAAATTGAAATGATTTGTTTGAATAAAACATAATCAAAAATGTATTAATTTATGAATCTTCCATGTCATTATTTCACAATTAAAAAAATTTAAAAGATGTATTTACTAAGATAGCTTGAAGGTTAAATTATTATGCACTTACCGTATCCTCACCAAGAAAGTTATTGAACTCTTCATTATATTTTTTACCCAAAGCAGTCACTTTTTTGTAGCACGTGGTATCATAACCTACAAAATCGATTGATGCATTGGTTAACTCAACGCCACTGTATTTAAAATTTTTCTTTTTACAAAAATTTAATTTCAACGAACAGTTTTTATACGTTTCATCGTTAAAATCAAGAACGTCATCGTCCGAATTGCAAAGAAATAACTTTTTAGCCATTTTTTATCACAATTTAATGTTTATAAATAACAACAATCAGTATAGTAGTAGTAGCATGCTTTTTCAATGCAGAAGAATAAGGCAAACTGTTCAAATACAATGATGCACAGCATTTACGAGTGTATCGCTATCCTTTTCAATTTCACGGACACATGACATGCGCACTCTCTTTCATTCAGTGGCCGAGCTACTCGCAGCTGCTATGCTGCGTACTTTGCATAATACACGGGATAGTTCGCTCGTACCTCTCTGGCGCACGTATTCACTGGCAGCAATATTTTGATCTTTAAAATTCGACAACCGGAATTCCAGACTGATTTTTTGCAGACAACCCTATATCGATGTGTTTGCAATAAAATTATCTTTATTTTGATATAAGTTTCATACATTAACCACACCGGTGCAAATAACTATTATTGATTTATCTGTTTATACCTGCCTATCCTATAGCTGGGACGGGAAAACCGTAGCCAACCTAACGTTTGCATATTCTATGGGCTTCGTATTTTCGATTGGTATGTGATTTGTCTGTTAACCAAACCAGTGAAATGTTAAAAAAAAAAATTTCAATATTTAATTAATCATACCCTGGACTGAAATTTTTCAGCCAACCCACTCGCGATATGTTTTTTAACATACTAAATTTAATATAAAATGCTTTTCATACATTAACCATTTCGGTGAAGGTCGTTTCATATTCGGATCTTCTACTAATACAAAATGATATAGAAAAGCTACTATGTTCAATTTACTTTAGTTAAAGTAGGCTTTGATTAACGTTCGACGTTTTTTTTATAACTGAGCAGACCGCGCAGGCAAAGCCTAAATACCAGAGTACCGCGGCTGCTGTGAAAAGGTTATGTTAGGGGAAGTTTGTTAACGCGAGATTTGAATGGGCCAATACCCGCAGGCCCAATAAATACATCTTCTGGCAGTCCATTCCAAGCCTTGGACACCCTGGAAATAAATATGCGGTTGCACCGCTCAGTTCTTGATGTATGAAGAACGTCTTAGGATGAGATACAGTGGTCGCACGGGTACATCTGATAGGAGCGGTGAGTGCCGGAACGATAGAGGATAGCTCAGAAGAGCAGATTCCGTTGGAATATCGATAGAAGAGTGAGAGGTCACCAACAACACGCCGGTGAGCTGTGTACAAATTTTAATGCAAATATCCCTTTTTTCTAGGTGTTCGCATTTCACTTGCCAGTAGTATATTTAAAACCTTGTGGTATCTTTGATGTTATACGCAAACTTATTTTTATTGTAATATCATATGGGTAACATGAATAGAATAGGAACTCGTTTGAAGCCTCACGTTTTAGCTAAAGAAAACGGATAAAAAAAAATCTAAGATTATATATAATAGCAGTTAGGGCTTAGTTTTGGGGCTTGAAGTACAAAAAAATGTTTCGAAAGCTGGTATGATAGGTCATTCAGTATCCTTGAAAGGCTCCCTTAGTCTTCTACTTTATTTGTTTTTGTTACGAAAATATGATGCCTCAAACAAATCCTGATTTTATTTATCTGATGCTTATGACTTGATGAAAAAATAGATTTGTGTACAAAATCAAAGGTACTACATACAAGACTTTAAATAAAATAAGGACTTGATCTGAATAGGAAAACCTATTGGTTGCGATTTGAAAAAAAAAGTTGGGGGTGAATTTTAAGGACTAAGTACAGAAAATATTTTGAAAGCATACTATGATCTATCATTTTTTGAAAGCACTATATGGTCTATCCTATAGTACTTTCAAAAATACCACTCAGTTTTCGTTTGATCTTCCACAAGAATATCATGCGCCAAGGAAATTCTGGTACACCCGGTATATTTTATGAATCCAGCTAGGGCCATATATAAGGGAGGTGTAGGGGGTTCAAACCCCCCCCATGAGTATTGCCATGAATGAAATAACAACTGAAATAATAAAAAATTAAAATTATCAAGATGCTTTTTCCAAGCTTAAGGGTCTAGGGTATAGCGCGCGAAATTGAGAATCCAAGAAAAGACGTATATTCCCGTGCTAGCGAGGAGGCGTGGCCGCCTGTTCCCTTTCTCCAGTGTGTGTGTCTAAGATGAGGGTAGATAAGTCCAAAAATCCAAAGGTAAGGTCCAAAGGTAAGGTCCAAAGGTCACTATAAAAATGATTTTCGCATTTCCAAGCTCCTGAAGCTACCTTTAAACTTACAGTGATGACTCAAAGAGCAAATTGAAGAAGAAAGCTTGCGCTTGTGCAACCATTTAGCCTTTTTACTTCCCACACCGATAGGTGAGGGGAGTATTGTGAAATTTTTTTGGGGTGGTTGTTGTAAAACTGAAAAATTTGTTGTATTCATAATGGGCTGTCCAATGGCCTGTGAATGAAAGACCTAGCGGCATAATACACTTTTTTAGGTACATCCGAACATTGCTTTGCTTATAACAGGAACCAAGGGACTTAGAATTTGTGATGTATACATACGAGTATTGTTCTAGATCGTTCTATATTTTAATGAAATTTTGACACAGTATTACTATCGCAGCGAGGATGGAAAAAGCGTATGTTTTGGAAAAATAGTGTCAGTGGCGGCGCAGGAATAATAAAGAAACTAAAAATATAAAAATAGCTCAAACTTCATTTTTAAGCAATTTGGGGATTCCTGGTTGTTTCGTTTCAGCCAGTTGAAGCTGAATTGTGTCGTTTTAGTTCCTACGGAGAGGTTTTTGTGTTGGATGTTTTTTGACGACAGGCGGGCGATGATTTGGTTGCAACTGTTATGTGTGGGAAGTACTGAGTCAATCAGAATGACTCCATTTTTTTTGATATCGTGTTTGGTTGTTAAATTAAATGCATTTATAGAATGTATGATTTTGCATTGCGAGTTTTTCTGCACATTAAAAAACTTTTTTGAGAAAATCGAAAATAGTTGTCATTCATTAAGGTCTTAACTATAGCCTTCTGAAATATTATATGTTTAGTTTGAAAATAGAGTGTGCTATGCGAGAAATTGTGAGTCCGTGTTTTACATGGCAAATACGTATGTATAAATGTGTGTATCCAGGCCCCTTACACCCGTATGCACCGTTTGGTGATTCTAATCCTAGTTCCCTAATCGCGATTTGCTAATCTTTGGCATCTAGCCATGCACCGTCAAGAGATTAACTAATCCAGATTGGAGATACGGCAAGGTTGTGTTCGCAAGATTGTTTTGACAGTGACCGTGTCAAAATTGTCAGTTTGCGGTGCATGGTAAACAAGTAATCTAATCCAGGTTTACGTAACTAATCGCGAAATTGACTTACGGTGCATACGGGTGTTAATGATTTATTCTACTACCAACCAATCACTCGGCGCTCATGACACATTAGCAGCGATACAATCCATATAGTTTTTAAGCAAACTAAGACATTACAAAGTCAAGTCTTTTCTTTTATACAAGAACCCCCCTATGGTCAACATGAACCCCTCCCATGATCAACGCCTAGCTACGGCCCTGGTTGAATCGCCCTATAAGTGGAAGCGCATATCGGCAAAATGGCGCTTTGTCATCGAGATTCCAAGGATCAATTATTTGTGCCGTAAACGGGTGAAAAAGTTGCCCGAAAACTAGGTCGAATTTCGATGGGGCGTTTAATTCTTTTCAGAACAATTTTTCTCGGCCACAAATTCCGTGGACGTCCGCTCGCTTCGAACCTTTCGAAAGGGACCGAAGCCCACAGGCGTATACAGCGGGGGTAACACGGGTAATTACCCCCCCCCCAATATTTCAAAAAAAAAAACTTGATCCAACTTTGACCTATTTTATTGGACTTATTTATTTAAGCAACTGTCGCACTGAAGAAAATAATTTTTGCAGTAACTAAATTACAAAAGGGTTTGTTTTGCATTATTACAGTGATGCATATCTAATATATTCCCATTGTTAAAGTAGAGCCCAGAGATATACCATTTGTGTACGTTTTGCGCTATATAAAAACTGCATACCATCTCTTAGTACAGTTCATCATTTGGAATAGATACAGTTTTGATAATATTCAATGGTTACCATTATTTTACTTTCGTACTCTTAACCAATTCATGGAATGTGCTTTTAAGCAATTTTCTAACAAAACGTAACCTTTTAGAATGGTGAAAATGAAACACTAAGTTGTATTTGAACGTAAATCTGTCGAATGACGTTCACGATGTATATTTTGACTGAACTATGATAAGACCGACACATTCCAGGATTATTAGCGACTCGATCGATGAAGAGGACCGGACTTAGTCAAACTGTTTAGGCAGGTATTGCTACCGTTATTGATAGCAACGCCAATCTGCTTTTACTTTTGTCCGTTACTTTTCTGTCTGAATCGAACGTTTTTTTCGGAAGTGTGACAGCTAGAGTATGTTTCGGCCTTGGGAAGATAATGGGATTTCACAGCGATGTGAATTACCCTGCAGCAGTGAAGCTACGTCGGCGGTTTGTCATTACGGTGGTGAAAGTAGTGACTATAGTACGGACACTGATAATGAATTTGAACAGAGGGAGGTGGAGGTAGACCAATTAAAACCTCACAAAAGGTCACATCTTAGCGCAGATGCAAAACAAATAGTACTAAATGATAATGAACTAAGGAAGGATCCGTAGAATGAAAATAAGGGGAGTATGATCAAAAAGACGTCATTTCTAACACACGTTCCATATCCAACGGTATGTGAAATTTTGAGAAAGGGGCCACAAAAGAGGAAGCGTAGGTTTGATGCTGGTGTTTTAAAAGAACTAGATCCCACGATCACAAAATTATTGAGGAATATTGTGTACGAAAAGTACAAAATTAATGAACTACCCACAATCGAATCCGTTCAATGACAATTGGCTAGAATGGGGAAACAGTATCCAAGGAGTACATTACAGCGATGGATTAGGAAGAATGGGTTTAGGTGAACAAACGAATGGCTATAATGGAAATTGCAAGGATTGTGGGATCGCGGCACGATTACTTACATAAGATAGAGCAATACCGGAACGAGGGGAGGTCAGTGTACTACCTTGACGAGACCTGGTATGATACCCATGATACCGCTAAAAAGAGATGGTCCGACGGTACAAAGAAGTGTTAGCTAAAAGGCGTTCCACCAAATAAAGGATCCCGTATAGTTATCTTACACTGCGGATCATCTGACGGCTAGGTCGAAAACGCACTCAAATTATGCGGAAAGAAAATTGAAGACTGCAATATAGACTACCACAAAAACATGGGAATATTTGAACAGTGGTTTGAGTATACCCTTATTCCCAATTTAAAGCCATTTAGCGTCATCGTAATGGACAACGCAAGCTATCACTCCAGACAAAGGTACAAAATTCCGAATTCAACGTCATCGGAGGCGGAAATACAAGATTTTCTCATAAAACAGGATTTGTACTTTGAAGAAACTTACAAAAAAAACTGAATTATTGGAAGTCCTCCACACTGAACAGTTTGAGAAACAATATGTCATAGAAAACATAGCCAAAAGGTATGGTCATGATGTCTTAAGGTTGCCTCCCTATTTTTGCATTTTCAGTCCTATAGAATTAATTTGGGGACAACTAAAACAACGAAACCGGAGGGAAAACTTGACAAAAAAGTTATAGACTTGATCAAATCTGAGATTGGCATGATGACTAATAAAGACTGGTTTAGCAACATCAACAAAGTAAGGGTTATTGAGGACGAATATAGACAAATTGGTCGATTTTTAGTTAATCATGGAAGCGAATTTATAATAAATCTTGATTACTCTACCGATGAAGGTGACGTCTAACATATGTTTCTTGGATACTCATCTAAAGCATTTCTACTCAGCCCATGAGAAAGTGAAATTTATAATGGCTTCGGGAAATATTGCTCTCTTCTTTTCCTTGACGCTCTAGCTTCTACATACCCCGGTTACTCCTTATACAGGAAAGATACACATACAGACAGACATCTCAATGGTTTATTCCATCATCTGTTCATGTCTAAAAAATAATGCATTTGTGTGGTAGGGTTGACATCGATCAAACAGATGAAACAGTTACAACCCGTTTAAAAGTACATGAAGATACCGTAATCCAACAGGCTCTGCCCTCGCGGAAGATAACATCACTAAAGGCGACAAAATCAATTTTCAAGACACCAAAGTAATCTGAGGAGTCTCCTATACATCTCCAAGGTATGTTCTAGAAGTCATAAAAATTTTCAAATACTGAAATAACCTAAGACAGGATGACGACATCTACCTACGCAATATGGAAATATTTTTGTCGTTAACGATAATCCACGTCAACAACCCCACCAATGAGAATATAATTTATCTCAATACTCTGAAAATGTCTCGAGCAACCGTGAACATGAAAGCAAAATTGGAAGAGGAGGCATTTGTTTGTATCAAAGAAGTACGGAAAGGATAAAAAAGTGAGGAAGAATTAATTTAAAACTTTTTCACCCAAAAAATCTCGCACAGTTACCTACTCCAAGCACAGTGCCTCCAATCTTAAGTGGCATCCAACTGGCCGCAACTTCTGCAGGCTTCACCAAGTGATAAGCGGTAGGGTAAACATATATAATATATTTGAAGATTCACGTAAAAAATATACCAACACAGTAAACTTACTTTGCAATAACAATACAGTACAGTTCAAGACCTCATAATTTTGTGACATGCCCCTAAAGAAAAATCAATAGAATATTTTCTATGCCTGTAACTTTAAGAACTTAGATTTTTTTGATTCCATATAGCTTGGATACTACCAGCTAGATTGTGATGGAATTTTGATATAACTTCCATTTTTCAACATTAGTTGCCTCCCTTTATTACCGTTAAAATTGAGTGTAGAAAGGAATAATTTAATATAGTTTATACGATTATATTGAAATGTCTCTACCTTATATTTATCAACAGATGATAAAGTTTCAAACATCTTGTTCAACCAACTGATGTATGAGCATTATATTGGATGGAATGAACATTTTCGTTGTTGCCCACTCCAACGAATTCGAATGCCCAGTCCGACCCCGTTCCCTTCCTCTGTCGGCACTTTTTGCGGAGATCCTCACTTTGTAAGCAAATGGTATATCTCTGGGCTTTACTATACATAATCAGTTGAATAGAGAGTTTTTGGACGTCCGTTTCCTGACGTTATTGCACGTTATCGGCTATTTGTGGTATGCGCAGTTCTCCAGAAATAACCGAATCGGCGAATAGCCGATAAAGTTGTACGTTAGCTACGGAAGTTTTTTTTTAGTTTTTTTTAATATTTATTTATTTCATACATACAATCTCAAAAATAATACAACTAAATTGTAAAAACACCGTGTGATTATTCAAAACAAACTTGTTTGACAATTTCAAAAAAAAAACTGAAGGTTTTTCAATATTTCCAATACTAATACTGTTCAAGCTACTTTTCTAAATTATATAATTTTTGAAAAAAAAAAATATCGGAAATTGAAATATCTGCCTAACTATACTAATACATAACTTCTATACAAATATAGAATCTCCAGGACAAGTGAATTTCAATTCTCTGAAATAAAGTAGAGGAACATTATATACGATACGATTACGTGCGGTATTGCCAGGTCTAAACCACTATGCGGCAATGAGAAAAGAACGAAATAACCGTGATAATTTTGATAGCAACAATACTTATTTTGTGGTTTATCATTGTACAAAAGGATCAGGTTTTCTTCCGTCAATTTTATTTGACAGTATTATCCAATAAAAGCTACAAGGTTAGGCGTCTCCGGCAACAGCGTGTGATCATCACGGGACTGAAACATGGTAGTGAAATCTGAAATTTCATGCTTCGGAGATCCCTTCATAACCTCTTTTTTATTCTACCCATGATGTGATCTATTTTCTTCTTGTGGTGTTTACTTGTTGCACGTAACATTTCTTGGACATTTCCGACCAATCGATCATAATGTGCGGTTAAGTTAAAATCAAATAGGTCCAATAATAATTGTTAATGTCAATTGTCAAAAAACGCAACGATACACGTCACAGATTTCGGAGTGGATTTCGGTTACAAAAACTGTAAACAAGGCACGCGCTCGTCCGTTATTCGAAACACACTGCGCATGCTCAGAATAATATTTTACGGATAGCGTCGTCCCAATTTTTAGTGGCTCAAAATCCCTCTAATGTCCTATACAACGTGGTAGCTTGTCACAAAAATTTACCAAACTCATTAATTTTCTGTTTTGAAAGTTGCACCGATTCGAAAAGTTGAAACACTAATTAAAAAAAATTTGAGTACGTGTTGTGGCTACTAGGGTACCTGACTGTTGAGTGTTCATGATCGTTTAATTTTGTATGCTGTGCCAATAAAATGTTCACAGATGATATACGTATTACATATTAAGTATTTGTATTCCGTAAAATTAAAATTGATTAATGCATCAATAGATTTTTTATTTCATCTTCCTAAAATACCTGATGCTCCACTGTTTCACTTGCTGTTTATATCTTCTTTTTTATTTTAATACTATTAACATTTTCCTTTTCTCTTGCATTAACGTCCTTCACGAAGGTATTAGAAAAAATGGTGAAAGCACACACAACTTCATGCCCCGCTACCCCCCGAAGACTGAGGTCTGGATACGCCACTGCCGAGGCCTGTTCCGTTTTGCAAAATCCGGCGTACATGAAGGCTGATGGATGCGCCACGAGGATTTATGCTAATTTTTGAAAAAAGAAGCTGTCATTCTTGTTGACGTCGCGACTCAATCTGTGCCCGACGTGGCTCATACGGAATACTTCTTGCTGACATTGGAAAGTGGGTTTCTTTCAATGCAAAACAAAAATGCCAGTTTGCGTTCAGAAAAATGTTGCATGCTATTTTTGAAAACTTAGAAAAATTATCTTTTGGTAGCAGTTTGCGTCATTGATTTTTCAAGCAATGAATGAATCGAGTCTAGTACAGTTGTAAATTATATAATTGTGTCACTGAGCAGTTAGCTAATATAAGAAAACTAAACCTCTGTTATGAAATTTATCATTGGCCCGAGAGATCTGAAATTTTTTATTTTACTGAAACGAGACTGGGGCTCAAAACTGCGACTGGATTTGTAATCAGCACCTTGGAATTATTCGAAATGTGACGTTTCATCTTAATAGACAGCCAAATAAAGGTTTTCGATTTTTTTAGGTACACCCACCAGCCCGGGAGACCTGAAATTTTTTATTTTCGTCAAACGAGACTGAGACTCAAAACGGCGACTGGATATGTAATCAGCACCTTGAAATGATCCGAAATACAAGGTTTCATGTCAACAGAAAGCCAAATAAAGGTTTTCGATTTTTTTAGGTACACCCGCCAGCCCGACAGACCTGAAATTTTTGATTTTCGTCGAACGAGACTGAGATCCCAAACTGCGACTGGATAAATGCGCGAAATGCGAGGTTTCACCTCGATAGAAAGCCAAATAAAGATTTTCGATTTTTTTAGGTACACCCGCCCGCCCGAGAGATCTGAAATTTTTTATTTTCATCAAACGAGACTGAAACTCAAAACTGCGACTGGATTTGTAATCAGCACCTTAAAGTTATCTGAAATGCGAGGTTTCATCTCAATAGAAAGCCAAATAAAGATTTTCGATTTTTTTTAGGTACACCCGCCCGCCCGAGAGATCTGAAATTTTTTATTTTCGTCAAACGAGACTGAGACTCAAATCTGCGACTGGATTTGTAATCAGCACCTTGAAATTATCCGAAATGCGAGGTTTCATCTCAATAGAAAGCCAAATAAGGATTTTCGATTTTTTTTAGTTACACCCACCCGCCCGAGAGATCTGAAATTTTGTATTTTCCTCAAACGAGACTGAGACTCAATCCTGTGACTGGATTTGTAATCAGCACCTTGAAATTATCCGAAATGCCAGGTTTCATCTCAATAGAAAGCCAAAAAAAGATTTTCGATTTTTTTTAGGTAGGTACACCCGCACGCCCGAGAGATCTGAAATTTTTTATTTTCGTCAAACGAGACTGAGACTCAAATCTGCGACTGGATTTGTAATCAGCACCTTGAAATTATCCGAAATGCGAGGTTTCATCTCAATAGAAAGCCAAATAAGGATTTTCGATTTTTTTTAGTTACACCCGCCCGCCCGAGAGATCTGAAATTTTTTATTTTCGTCAAACGAGACTGAGGCTCAAAACTGCGAATAGATTTGTAATCAGCACCTTAAAATCATCTGAAATGCGAGGTTTCATTTCAATAGAAAGCCAAATAAAGATTTTCGATTTTTTTTAGGTACACCCGCCCGCCCGAGAGATCTGAAATTTTCTATTTTCGTCAAACAAGACGGAGACTCAAATCTGCGACTGGATTTGTAATCTGCACCTTGAAATTATTCGAAATGCCAGGTTTCATCTCAATAGAAAGCCAAATAAAGATTTTCGATTTTTTTAGGTACACCCGCCCGCCCGAGATATCTGAAATTTTTTATTTTCGTCAAACGAGACTGAATCTCGAAACTGCGACTGGATTTGTAATCAGCACCTTGAAATTATCCAAAATGCGAGATTTCATCTCAATAAAAAGCCGAATAAAGATTTTAGATTTTTTTAGGTACACCCGCCCGCCCGAGATATCTGAAATTTTTTATTTCCGTCAAACGAGACTGAGACTCAAAACTGCGACTGGATGTGTAATCAGCACCTTAAAATTATCCGAAATGCGAGATTTCATCTCAATAGAAAGCCAAATAAAGATTTTCGATTTTTTTAGGTACACCCGCCCGCCCGAGATATCTGAAATTTTTTATTTTCGTCACACGAGACAGAGGCTCAAAACTGCGACTGGATTTGTAATCAGCACTTTCAAATTATCCTAAATGCGAGATTTCATCTCAATACATAGCCAAATAAGGATTTTCGATTTTTTTAGGTACACCCGCCCGACCGAGATATCTGAAATTTTTTATTTTCGTCAAACGAGACAAAGGCTCAAAACTGCGACTGGATTTGTAATCAGCACCTTGAAATTATCCCAAATGCGAGATTTCATCTCAATAGAAAGCCAAATAAAGATTTTTTATTTTTTTAGGTACACCCGCCCGCCCGAGATATCTGAATTTTTTTATTTTCGTCAAACGAGACAGAGGCTCAAAACTGCGACTGGATTTGTAATCAGCACCTTGAAATTATCCGAAATGCGAGATTTCATCTCAACAGAAAGCCAAATAAAGATTTTCGATTTTTTTAGGTACACCCGCCCGCCCGAGATATCTGAAATTTTTCATTTTCGTCAAACGAGACAGAGACTCAAAACTGCGACTGGATTTGTAATCAGCACCTTGAAATTATCCCAAATGCGAGATTTCATCTCAATAGAAAGCCAAATAAAGATTTTTTATTTTTTTACGTACACCCGCCCGCCCGAGATATCTGAATTTTTTTTCAAACGAGTCTGAGGCTCAAAACTGCGACTGGATTTATAATCAGCACCTTGAAATTATCCGAAATGCGAGATTTCATCTCAACAGAAAGCCAAATAAAGATTTTCGATTTTTTTAGGTACACCCGCCCGCCCGAGATATCTGAAATTTTTCATTTTCGTCAAACGAGACAGAGACTCAAAACTGCGACTGGATTTGTAATCAGCACCTTGAAATTATCCCAAATGCGAGATTTCATCTCAATAGAAAGCCAAATAAAGATTTTTTATTTTTTTACGTACACCCGCCCGCCCGAGATATCTGAATTTTTTTTCAAACGAGTCTGAGGCTCAAAACTGCGACTGGATTTATAATCAGCACCTTGAAATTATCCGAAATGCGAGATTTCATCTCAACAGAAAGCCAAATAAAGATTTTCGATTTTTTTAGGTACACCCGCCCGCCCGAGATATCTGAAATTTTTCATTTTCGTCAAACGAGACAGAGACTCAAAACTGCGACTGGATTTGTAATCAGCACCTTGAAATTATCCCAAATGCGAGATTTCGTCTCAATAGAAAGCCAAATAAAGATTTTCGATTTTTTTAGGTACACCCCGCCCGCCCGAGATATCTGAAATTTTTTATTTTCGTCAAACGAGACAGAGACTCAAAACTGCGACTGGATTTGTAATCAGCACCTCGAAATTATCCGAAACGCGAGGTTTCATCCCAATAGAAAGACAAATAAAGGTTTTCGATTTTTTTAGGTACACCCGTCCGCCCGAGAGATCTGAAATTTTTTATTTTCGTCAAACGAGACTGAGACTCAAAACTGCGACTGGATTTGTAATAAGCACCTTGAAATTATCCAAAATGCGAGGTTTCATCTCAATAGAAATCCAAATAAAGATTTTCGATTTTTTTCGACTGTTGTTGACTAGCGACTAGGGCTGTTTCCTGAACTTTTTTTTTATTTATGTTATTGGCTCTGATCTGAGATCAACTGGCCAGTTCTATTTCCTGAACTTATAATGTAAGATTGTATACTTCCTGGCATGAGGGCAAGATCAGTCAGTACGTGGCTGACAGGCCGCCTGTAAGTGTGTAGATACCATCAGAATGAAATTTGCCAAGTAACAATCCTTACATCTCTCCCGCCAACCCACCCACTTCATCAGACGTAAGTTCGGGAGAACACCAGCAGACGCAGAGGAGAGCATTTCCACACGATTGCATAGTTGATTTATCCGAATGCTCTCGGGAGGCATGATGCATTGTGTATCGGTAAGCGGCGTCATTACAAAATGCGCAGGAATTTAGGTCGATTGTACTTGAAAATTATGGTCCATTTGCGCCGGCAGAATGGTCGCGTTCGATCCACTTGGCTGTGCATTTGTGTGTGTGTCGGTCTAAGCGCAAACTACGAAATGTGACGACAATTGTCCTCACGGAATGTGCCAGGCACGAGTACCCATTTCAAATAAGATGAACGACGTATAGACTTAAGACTGTATTAGACTACCCTATTTTTTAAATCAGATTTGATTTCATTTCTTGAGGAGTAGCTTCCCACCGATCACATGTGCGGATGGAACAGTAGCAACTGCTTCCAAGGACAAGGCCGAAATATTTTCCAAGACATTCGCAGCAAACTCCACTGTAAAAGTCCCATCCAGTGCCCAGTTACCATCCATACCGAGAGTACCCCAAGCCATGAGCGAAATAACGTTCAGAACAAAAATAGTTCGGAAGGTGCTTAAGTCACTTGACATTAATAAGGCGAATGGGCCCGACATGATCCCCTCCATTGTTGTCAAGGAGTGCGCACCGGAGCTCGCTTCCATATTTACCCGCCTCTTTCGGATGTCTTACGATTCCGGCATTTTCCCAAAAGACTGAAAAACAGCTTGCATCCAGCCGGTGCCAAAAAAGGGATCCAAAACTTACTACATACCTATAGCTCTGCTTTCTGTAATCAGTAAAGTGATTGAGAGATGCGTCAACCAAGAGCTCATTAAATACCTACAGCTCCATCACTTAATCAACGACAGACAATATGGATTCCGACACCAAAGATCAACTGGAGATCTCTTGGCTTACATCACCCATGTGTGGAGCAAACTCATCCTGGATATTTCAAAGGCATCCGATCAACTGTGGCATGCAGCTCTCCTAAACAAGCTCCCGTCCTATGGGCTCCCTTTTAAGCTCTGCGGTTGGCTCGCAGACTTCCTCTCAGATCGGAAAATCTCTGTCGTGGTAGACGGCTTTTCCTCTTCTTTCCATAGCATCAATGCCGGGATTCCGCAGGGATCGGTATTGGCTCCGACATTGTTTCTGCTTCATATGAATGATCTACTCTCTGGCACTACAACCCCAGTCCACAGTTTTGCGGATGACAGTACGCTGCATGCAGGCATCATGAGCGATAGACCGATCTCTGTGGTCGAGCTGGAACATAGTGGCAGCTTCACTTTCAAAGGATCTCGATGCCATTACCGCTTGGGGGCTTAAGAATATGGTTAAATTCAATGCCTCCAAGACCCAGTATTGTACGCTATCAAACAAGAAGTGCCAAAGTCAACACCAGGTTCTAATGGACAACCAGGCTCTGCCAAGGAGTCACTCATTCAAGCTGTTAGGAGTCAACATTACAGAATATCTGATCTGGCACGAACACGTCGCGTCAATTGCAACAGCTGCTGGTAAAAAGCTTGGGTACCTCTTTAGAGCCAGAAAGTATTTGTCACCATGTAACCATCTCACGCTATATAAAGCCCAGATAAGACCTGCCTGGAGTATTGGTCTCATGTCTGGGGAGCTGCTGCCCCTACTACCCTATCTATACTAGATGCCGTCCAGAGAAGGGCAATCCGACTAATTGGCGCCCCGGGCTTAACGCGCCACCTCCAGTCACTGTCTCACCGGCGTGTTGTTGGTGATCTCTCACTCTTCTACAGATATTCCAACGGAATCTGCTCCTCTCAGCTATCCTCTATCGTTCCGCCGCTCACGGCTCTTATGAGATGCACCCGCGCGACCGCGGCATCTCATCCTAAGGCGGTAGTTCTTCATACATCAAGAACCGAGCGGTACAGCCGCATATTTATTCCCAGGGTGTCCAAGGCTTGGAATGGACTGCCAGGAGATGTATTTATTGGACCTGCGGGTATTGGCCCATTCAAATCCCGCATTAACAGACTTCCCTTAACATAGCATTTCACAGCAGCCGCGGTACTCTGGTATTTAGGCTCTGCCTACGCGGTCTGCACATTTATATAAACACCCTGTATATTATTTTTGAAGTTAATCGGAAATAACTCAAGCTTTTCAAGAATATATATTAGTATTCAGTTATTTTGAAAATTACGCTCAAAATTTGATTTTTTCAAATTTTACTTTATTTGTAGCAGTAGGCCATGGTTAATCAACTGTAAATAATAAGCATCTAAGCAGTTATTACTCTACAAGAGACTTCCTACTCAAGTTCGAAAAACAGAATCAAAATACATTTTTTTAAATATTAATGTCTCAATAAAATGATGAATATTGTGTTATTATAATATTGAGTAGATAGTGGGCTACGACTCATCTATTAAAAACAAAAAAGCAAATCTGTAAAAAACTTGCGAGACTGTCAGCTTTTAATTATATTTTTATTAAATGTAGCTTTGTTCTTTCTGCGTTTTCATTTTAATTATTGTCAATTTTCTATAATAATGGCAGCTTAGATACCCAGACAGACAGCAACCGTTTTCAGATATATTTGCTAAAAATAAATATAGTTAGGTACGGATCCTTTATTCAACCACGCCCTAAAACTTATTTCAAGGAGAATAGGGAGCAAAGGGAAACAAACGTATTAGGTTACATAGAAGCAACGCATTTATCGTCTTGTAAGCCCAAAGAAGAAGCTGTAGGGGTAGGGGTTCAAAAATCAACTGCAGAAATAACTCTATAAAAAGTACAATTACCATCCATACAAGTTTAATATACCTCAACATTTGTACAGGATCCAAGTTTGGGAATTTTTAATCGACATAACACGAAGGAGACCAATAATTCTTTTAAATGCCATTAAAAGAATAAGAAATTGTGCCAGATTTGCATTCGAGAAAATAGTCCAACTTGAACCAACATCTCTAAAAGCTCCTCGATGTTTTTAGTTTTTATTTTGATTCAAATTTAATAGTGTGTTGATATTCTTCAGATATAATGTTCGGTTTTAAGTAATGTAATACAATAAGTAATGTTTACCGAACATTATCACAAATAGTAGTTAATAGCGTATAAAATACAATGAAATAATTGAGTTTAAAAGTATTGAGTATCTTGTATTGTATCTTAATAATTGTTTACCTGGATACTGTTTTTTAATAGATTAGTCATGGCCTACTGCTACAATTCAAGTAAAAAATGAAATTTTGAGCTTGCTTTTCTTAAAAAAATTCACAGTAATATATATTTTTGAAAAGCTTGAATTATTTCCGATTAACTTCAAAAATAATATACAGGGTGTTCCATCTAACAAAAATATATGTTTGCTTCATAACTAAAACATCGTTATAGTAAGAAAAAATCAAACTACATCGCTGGATTCTACAGAAAAAAATTCTATAAGATCATTTTTTAAACTTTTCAATAAGATAATAGACAACCGAGATACGAGGGTGGTCTCAAAATCGATAGTTTTCGATTTCACCCTGTATCTCAAAAACCAAGAGGGCCATGATAATTTTGTTGCCGGCATCTTTAGTTTCAGAAAAAAGTAGCAAACTGTCGGGAAAACCGTAACTCTGTATCTTCAAAAATAACCGAGGTAACCCGTAAAAGTGCCCAAAATGGGACACCCTGTACATCGATAGAATTATTCCGAGCAGCCGAATCTAAAGCAACAATCACCACGATGATAGCCAACCTTCTTAGAGAAGATGGCACTTAAAGAAGAAGAAGAAGAAGAAGTGTTGGTTCTGTTGAGTTCGACAGAAATGGTCAAAGGTGACCTAATGGGCCTATACCGTGATCTCAAATTGATCAATTTATTTACTGCGGTATTATTTTTGATGATACATAGGACCGTTTACTGTAAAAAGTCAGCAAAAAACTTGATCCAAATGAGAATAACACTAAAAAGAAAATTATACTGTAATTTGAAATAGCCGATGATGACGTCACCTGTAGGGGACCAATGAGAAGCGTCCTCTCTGTAGGGAACCAATGAGAAGCGTCCTTTTTGATGACCAGGAGCGGATGCTATTGTTTTGTACTTAGCTCTTATTAGTTCCCTACAGGTGACGTCACGACCTGGGCGGGAAGTGTATGGATTCAAAAAATTCAATATTTAGATTTAGATTTCGGTTATAAATGCGATAGAAAAATTTTGTAAAATTATTTATGGCATCTACTTGGTGTCACGGTTCGTTTAAGCCAATAAACCAAAAATGTGGTATAGGCCCATTGCAGGGCTTCGTCTCCTCATACTACTGCTACATTTGAAATTAACAACATAACTTCGTCTGAAGCAGTGTGTACAGCTCACAGTAGTTATTATATTCAAGACCCCTAGGCAACACCATCTGGTGAACAAAATATTCACTTAAGCACGTGGGTTGGATAATAGACTTAAAGAAAATGAAGGTTTTTATGTCTGAAACTCAAGGAACATATTAAATAATTATACAATGGCTTCCAGGATTAGATTGTCAATGGTTAATACTGTATAACTAACCAAGTAGTTGTTGTTGGACAGCAGAAATTAACAGCATAAGAAGCTGCTCAAAAACGGCTGCTAGTACTTAATGCAAGAATGCTATTGGCAGCACGTTCAAAACTCATAACTTTTTAGCATCTATCTTCATTTGTACGGCTTCCGGAGATATTTCACTCGTAATTAGCAATTCGACACGTCATCGTGACGAGAGTGATGACAAACAATAGCCTATGTTAACTAAAAGGTTTTCAGTTCCTAGTAAACATACAGGGTGAAAATATCCAACCACTGATTAAAAGAAAAAATGCCTAGAAATGACCCGCTGATATTGAGTCCAGGAACAGATACAATGAAACCATCCAACATGCAAAAAGCCAATACGATGCCAAAATAAAAAAGAAGGTTATGTCATACCCCAATGGTAGCCTATTCTTCTGAACTCTGGCCAAACAAATAGAGGGTAACTTCTCGAGGAGTAGCTTCCCACCGATCACATGTGCGGATGTGACAGTCGAAACTGCTTCCAAAAACAAGGCCGAAATGTTTGCCAAGACGTTTGCAGCAAACTCCACTATAAAAGTCCCATCCAGTGCCCATCAGTTACCATCCATACCGAGAGTACCCAAAGCCATGAGCGAAAAAACGTTCAGAACAAAAATAGTTCGGAAGGTGCTGCAGTCACTTGACATTAATAAGCCGAATGGGCCCGACATGATCCCCACCATTGTTGTGAAGAAGTGCGCACCGGAGCTCGCTCCCATATTTACCCGCCTCTTCCGGATGTCTTACGATTCCAGGATTTTCCCAAAAGAATGAAGCTTGCATCCAGCCGGTGCCAAAAAAGGGATCCAAAACTGATCCGACCAACTACAGACCTATAGCTCTACTCTCTGTAATCAGTAAAGCGAGGGAGAAATGCGTCAACCAAGAGCTCATAAAATACCTAGACCTCCATCACTTAATCAACGACAGACAATATGTATTCCGGCACCAAAGATCAACTGGAGATCTCCTGGCTTACGTCACACATGTGTGGAGTAAAGTCATCCAGTCATTTGGTGAGGCTCACGTCGTTGCTCTCGATATATCAAAGGCATCCGATCAACTGTGGCATGCAGCTCTCCTAAACAAGCTCTCCTCCCTGTTAAGCTCTGCGGTTAGCTCGCAGACTTCCTCTCAGGTCGGAAAATATCTGTCGTGGGTAGACGCTTTTCCTCTTCTTTCCACAGCACCAACGATTGTGTTCTATAGGGATCGGTATTGGCTCCGACATTGTTTCTGCTTCACATTAATGATCAACCAGCTCTATAGCACTACACACCCAATCCACAGTTTTGCGGATGACAATACGCTTCATGCAGGCATCATGATCTATGTGGTCGAGCTGGAACGCAGAAGACTGGCAGTGGCAGCTTCACCTTCAAAGGATCTCGATATCATTACCGCTTGGGGGCACAAGAATATGGTAGAATTTAATGCTTTCAAGACCCAATATTGTGCTCTGTCAAGAAGAAGTGTCCAAGCCAACGCCAGGTTCTAATGAACAACTGGGCTCTGCCAAGGAGTCACTCATTCAAGCTGTTAGGAGTCAACATTACAGAAAATCTGATCTGGCACGAACTCGTTGCGTCAATTGCTACAGCTGCTGGTAAAAAGCTTAGGCGCGGTTCTGATTACGACGTGTAAACTGCCGCGTAAAGTACGCCGCGGAAAGTCCGCTCGTGCAGTTTGGTTCTTAGGAACAGTTTATCGCCTGATCGAAGCAAATATACGCGGAACGATCTCCGGACGCGAACGTGGGCAGAAGCGGACCAGACATTCGCACCGTTGCTCTGCGCGCAACTGCTCACTTGGCGCATAATTTTCGCAAAAACAAAAGCCGAAACGTCGAGCGCGGACGGCTTTATCTCGCGCCGCCACGGCAATTTGTCCATTCTCACCATCTTCTGTCGATAGATTTAAACAAGGCGTATGCCATGCCGTGTTCTTGTATTCACTACGTATATGGTCGGTAGTATAACAGGCCTTTATTTCTTCCTGCTCAGACTTCGGTGTGCTTCGGTAGTCCGTTCAAGAAGCGTTTTTCAGTCTTGTCTGGCGGAAGCAATATATCCAACTTTCCAACTTAAGATTTGCTGACGATACAACCCTTATTGCTGCTTCTCAGGCAGAACTAGTAGCTCTATTAAACATCTTAGAATAACACAGTGCAGCATAAGGTTTAGGTATTAACTACAACAAGACCAAGATTATGATCGCAAATAGGGAGCACGATAGTCATCGAAAAATAAAGTCAGTAGGCCGTCGTAAAGTAGTTCAAAGTTTTGTGTAAATCGGTTCTTTGATCGACAATTCAGGTAGCTGTGAGAATGAGATTAGACGGCACATTCAACAGGCTCGGGTGGCCATGACAAAGCTTTCCAAAATATGGCGTGACTATAATATCATTAAAGCTACAAAAATGTCGCTGGTTCAGTATCTTTGTGTTCTTCATATTTTTGTATCCCCCGGAAACTTGAACTGTTAAAAAGACAGATCGAGCTCGCATAGATGCTCTTGAAATGTGAACGTGGAGGAGAATGCTGAGAGTTCCTTATACCGCCCATCCAACTAACGTTTCCTTACTGGATGAGCTCGGTAATCCAAAGAGACTATCCTCCATAGCGTCGACGAGAATGCTTACATTCTTCGGACATATTCACAGAACCTATAATATGGAGAAACTTGTCGTTCAGGGTCACGCCCCGAGTGGGCGGCGCCGTGGCAGTTTCCCTATACGCTGGGTGGATACGACGAAACATTTGCTGGATATGAGTATCAAGAGCGCCACTGACCTGACAGTAAATCTCGAACGATAGCGAGCTACAGTTCTCAAAACTATCGATAATATTCGTGTCGGCAATACTCTAGCTACGACTTAATGCATTTTACGAGTTCACAACATGTCTGTTAAGACATTGTGACTATGATAATGATACCTTGTTCTTGTACTTACGTTACCTATATAGTCGGTAGTATAACAGGCCTTTATTTCTTCCTGCTCAAGCTTCGGTAGTCTGTACAACGCGAGTTTTTCAATCTTGTCTGCTATTGTTTTGATTAATGTGACGCCTGAGTTGAATCGCAGTTCGTGTTGCGTTGTCGTATGATATGATTTGAAATTTACCTTGAAATTTCGTATTACAGAAGGGTCGGTCTTTTTTTTATTTGTACAATTATGAGACAATACAAATACTGCCACCTCGAAAGCTACGCCTTGTATGAGGTATTGACTTTGACACTCTGAAAATATACATGAACTTTCGGTAACCTATCTTGCTGATCCTCTTTAAACTGCTACGTTTATCCAGTTCTTGCTGTTACTCTTCATAGCCTTCAATAGATCTACCTCGGCTTGCAGCATGTATTCCTCTTTGAAAAGATTGATGATATCGTCACTGCATAGTTTAAACAACCAGCACAATATCTCTGAGGATTTTCTATTATAAAAATGGTTCCCACAGATTTTTTTGTTTGCATATGATAGAGTACGTCATAAAAAGCATCTCATTTTTTTCTGCGATTTTTTTGGGGACAGGAAAGCCGTGAAAATAAGGAAAATATTTGAATTCTCCTAGGGCAGTGACGTCACTGCCCTAAAGGCGAACAGCCAATCAAAAGACAGATATGTGTGCTGTGTTGCCGCACTCTGATGGCGCGCGAAATGCCGGAGCTGTACGCGGGTTGGCTCATCTATCTTGTCTTCTGTTCCTGTCTGCGAGTCGGAGCTGTTCTTGGCAACAATGCACTGCTGATGATTCGCGCGGTTGGCACTGATTGGCTGAATTTGAATTTCTTTCTTTAAACTTTAGAATGGAATTACTGAAAAACAAAATGATGTAGAAAGTAACGAAATGCAGCAGTACGTTTATTTTTGTATGCACTAAGCGGTTATAACAATTAAATCCTTGTTCTTAACCTCGTAATACTAGTCCATTTGACCTTGGGAGGATTTTAGGCGTGTTTACGGCTGTGAAGTTTGGGTAGAGATGCGAAGATGAAGATATCGATACCAGTACCAATTCGATATTTTTTAGCCAAATAGGCGCGTTTGGTTTGTACAGAGAATTTTGTGCAATTGATTACACCCCTCAATAAATATAATTATTTTCGATACCCATACCCCTACAAAAGTATCGATACCAGCTTGGAATCGCTCAAAAGGTATCTAAGATAAAAATACTCGATATTAGTGCAGACGTATCGAAGTATCGTTAGCATCCTTACACAAAATCATCCAAAAGTGGGTATGCGCGTGTAATTTCCGCCATCTTGAGTTATTGTGCTGGTTGTTTACTATGCTGTGATATCGTTCTGATCTTAGAATTTCGATGTGACATATGTCAGGATGACAAAAGACAAGGCATGTTTTCGACTTAAGTTTAAGTTGAATAAAGGTAATCGAAATTAGTACCTATAACATCTACAACTGATTGAAAGTTATATGTTTAATAGAGGGCACTAATTACCCCTTCAAACCGCATTATTTAATAACAGCATTTTTGTAAATATTTTTGTCAGGCAAAATAACATTTTTATGGTCAGCCTCCCACCTAAAAGGACAATAGAAATAATATGATGTCAAAATATAAATAGGAGTATTACGTCTGAAACTTATTTAGTTTTAATTTCCAATTTAAGGATACCGTGAATTTTGCCTGCGAAGATTAGGGTCGACATGAGCAAAAAATAACCATGAAATTTATTGATAAACAACAGAACCGAATTAAGCTTCTTATAAATGGATATAGGAAAGTCGATGGACAAAGCGTGAAAAAAAATAATTTATTGGTTATTAAAAAAAGTTACGAGCTGGGATACCGTGTTATTGACAGTTTTATTTGGAACGTTACCTGTGTTTTAGTTGCCAAAAGGTGCTTCTAAAACAGTTAATCCGATTTTTACGAGCGTATTCTCGCCATGGGAGATTTTGCGATATATCAGGTGAAAGGAAGTGGATTAATAAAATTCTTCTAGGGTATTGCTCTTCGATCTTCATCGTTCCTTCTCTTTAGACGTTTCAAAAGCGTTGAGGCATGCTAGATCATCCTACGAACGATCACTAGCTACGTCCAAAAATAGGAAGAAACTATATAAATACCTCAGGAATACACTCAACTCCAAAGTATCCTCACCTATTATTAAAGACGCAAGTGGCGAGGTTTGCAGCAGTTCGTCAGTGGCAGCTAACCTATTCGCAGATTCGTTCAATGAAAATTTCTCGAACAGCCAAGTTTCATCTCCTCATGATGTGAACCTGCCACGTACAACTAGCTCCTTATGTGATATTGTGTTTACAACTGGTGATGTGGAGGAGTTGCTGCGCAGCTTGAAGACGTCATCCTCTCCTGGCGAAGATGGTATATCCGCTGCGACACTGAAATTCTGTGCCTCATCTATCGCTGTCCCGCTAACTCTCATCTTCACGTCATCGTTTCAGTCTCATACACTCCCTCAATCCTGGCTCTCTGCACGTGTGACCCCCATATTCAAAAACGGCGATAAATACAACGTTAAAAACTACCGGCCGATTAGTCTTGTCTCCATCGCCTGCAAAATAGCTGAACGTATAATCCTGAGAAACATGCTATCTTTCGCTGCTGATAATAATATTATCCCTCCTAACCAGCATGGTTTTCTACCAGGACGTTCTATTATCACTAACCTTCTGCAGTGCGTCGATAGCTGGACTAAGTCTTTCGACTCTAATATTCCCGTTGACATCGTTTACTTCGATTTCTCTGCAGCGTTCGATAAAGTACCTCATGTTCTGCTTGTCAAAAAACTGGAGCACTTGGGATTTCGCGGTAACCTCTTGAGATGGATCGAGGCTTTTCTGTCCAACAGAGGTTTTGTTGTTAAAGTTGGCAACAGTACTTCCTCTAGAAGACCTGTCATTAGTGGTGTGCCGCAGGGCTCTGTCCTCGGACCAATGTTGTCCATCCTCTACACTTGCGACCTCTCTAGCGTCTTCAATTCGACCTATTCTTGTTATGCTGACGATACCAAACTTTTTGTCAACCCTTTAACCTGTGCACAATCTTTGCAAAACGACCTCACCTGTATCGCAAATTGGTCAAGCGATTGTAACCTACCCATGAACGCATCTAAATGCTGCGTTCTACATATTGGTAAGAACAACCCAATGATGAGTTTCTCGCTCCTTAATGAGACGATTCCCGCTGTCAGTAGTTATTGCGACCTTGGAGTAATTATTAACACTACTTTAACTTGGTCTGACCATGTGAACCACATATGCTCCAAAACCAAAAGGTTCATCTACCTACTAGAGAAGTCGTTTAATGGTTGCGACACCTCGACGTGTGGCCTACTCTATAAAACATATGTCAGACCTCTGTTGGAATTTGCTGGGCCAGTTTGGTGTCCAATCCTTGCTCGCGATCAAGACCTCCTGGAATCTCTGCAACGCAGAGCGACTCGTATTCCGTATGGCGCAACCCGTCCGGACTATAGCGAGAGGCTCAGAATATTCGGTCTAACTTCATTTTCTGACCGACGCCGTCGCGGTGACCTGATTATCACGTTTCGAGCCGTTCGTGGTCTCTTTGGCATAGATCTGTCCCATCTTTACAAACTGAGCACTAACAGTCTTCGAGGACATAACTACAAACTGCAAAAAGAAGCCTTCAGGACAACCGTGCGACAGCATTTTCTGTCAAACAGAATATTTGAACACTGGAACAGTTTGCCAGACTATGTAGTGAACTCCGGGAGTGTGAACTGTTTTAAGAACAACCTAGATAAGGCCCTTAGCTCTTAAGTTTCTTTTTTTTTTTTTCTTAATGTTGTACACCGTACCTTTACTTTTTTTTCTCACAGTATCTGAGTTTATAGCCATTGTTGGCTCAACTCTCTTTAAAATAGTAATAATAATAATAATAACTAGATAAATAATGGTAGCTATTCAACACAGTAATTGTTTGCTTGCATCATCTTACTGGATTTTGTAAACATTCAAGATGTTTACCCTAGACAGGACATAGGCGGGTGTATATACATTTGAAAAGGGGTCATGAACTTCTATTTGAGATTGATATGCAAATGTGTTCTGTGTCGTCAGTCCACATTTAACAAAACAGTATACTGAATATGGGAGTTGATTGTTAGGTCTGTTACATCAAAGTACTTGTGAATGGAACACTATACAAAGTCAACATTTTGTGGTACTAATTGATAACTAGAAACATGAGCATGTTTTTACCGTAAAGTGCACCGTTAAGTATTTGGTGATTTTTTAAGTGTTTTATACATGATCACTTTCTTTTAGTCAATAATGATGTGATCGCATATTTTCTAACTACTAATATCAAAAAATGGAATGGATGACTCAGTACTTCCGACACATAAAAGTGATATCATTCAACGATCAGGACCCCAAATTGCTTAAGAAAGAAGTTTGAGCTATTTTTATATTTTCAGTATTTCTATTATTGCTGCGCTGCCACTGACAGGATTTTTAAAAATCATACGCATTTTTCATCCCCGCCACGGTAATAATACTGTGTCTAAATTTCATTACAATCAATTCCATAATTTCCATGTCACTAAACTCAGAACTATCTAAAACAATACTTGAGTATACACCAGAAGTCCCGTGATTTCTGCAATAGGCAAGACAATTTTCGGATGGACCTAAAAAAGGGTATTATCATGCTAAGTCCTTCTTTCTCAGGGCAATGGACAGCCTATTATGAATAGAACAAATTTTTGAGTTTTACAACCCCCCATCCCCCTAAACCATCCCAATTTTACCCCCACCCAAAAAAGTAAAAAATGATCAGGAACCCCTAAAACGCCTAAAAACGAAGTTTGAGAAATATTTAATTTTTTTGTTTTTTGCTAATTACTCCGCCGCCCCTGCACCGATTTTCAAAGTTATAGCAGCATTACCTACTAGGACTGCACAGCATATAGGTAGTCAAATTTCATCACAATCCATGCAGCGGTTGCTGAGATTACGAAGGTAGAAAAACGCGAACAGACAGACCGACAGACCGACGGAAATGAGTGACGTAGATTTTCGTTATGTAGACTTCATAAAACGCCCAAAGATCGTATTATCTCAAAACCGAAAAGCGAGGCAAGGCAAGTTTGGATGGACTTAAAAAAAGAGTTTTATGCCGCCCCGGCACCAATTTTCAAAATTATGACAGCATTACCTACTAGAACCTCACAGCATATCGCTACCCAAATTTTATCATAATCCATGCAGCGGTTGCTGAGATTACGAGGGTAGAAAAACGCGAACAGACAAACCGACGGAAATGTGTGACGTGGATTTCCGACATGTAGACATCATAAAACGGCCAAAAAGCGTATTATCTCAAAATCGAAAATTTTCGCGATCACAATACTCCCCTCACCTGTCGGTGTGAAAAGTAAAATTACAAAATCCGACAAATAAAATTTTTTTCGTTAGGGTTTTCGTGTGGAGGTCTGCGTTTTAATGACAATGCCAATTACATACAAGGCCCTGCCTTCGTAGTGGCTGTATTTCTGTACGTAACTTTTATAACGTGAGTGCAAATAAATTCAAATGCAAAATAGAAATCTCTAAATATCAATTTATCTCTGAAAATCGAACCCTACTTTATATGACTTTTTTTGTTGCAAATAAGCTGATGTATAGTCTTCTCCTAAGATATCTTCCACTCGTCCCCCTGTATACATTTATAGTTAGGCTTCTACCTTCATATACAATTAAATATTTTTGTTATTTCGTCGTGTAGAAGAGTGTAGTTTAGATGATTGACTGCAGTCTACGAAAAACTGCCATTTTATAGGTGTGGTCACTAGAAAAGTAATTTTGGGTTTGTAGGAGATAAAAACGGATTGATGAATGATTAAATGATCATTCTGGGCGTGTCTTAAAAACATTTAATAAGGCAGCAGTTCAATCAATAAACAAATGATCAAAATAAATTAGGTAAGAACACAACTAAATATTACACAATAGCTTACTAGAACTACCTAATTTAACATCGATAAAAGGTTGGGCCTGTATCGGGAAAAGCGCTCGAGACGACACATCTGTAAATTAAATTAAAAAGATACCTGAGTAACCAATTCATTGCAGAATGTGTTAACATATGTTAAATTAAAGAACGTGTCGTTATTTTATATTGGCGTGATTGATAAAACAGGCAGAATAAATAAACACACAAATATAAATAGATAACACAGCAAATATATCTTTTAACCCCAAACGGATAAAATCATATCCACATCTTTATGTGGTCATACAGATTATACAGAACATAAATCAAACATCTCTCGGGTCATAGGTATCAAGGGTCAACTCGCGAAACACCTCTCCAAGAGATTAGATGAAATAATATACTGTATAACCATACAAACATCATATAACAAAACTCGACAAGCACTTGGGTCGTTGGTATTAAGGGTCAACACGCGAAATACCTCTCCAAGAGCCCAATCACTAGGGCGGAGAATTATCATGATAACTGTGAGGCTAACTCACTAAGATACTAGGGGTCTACTCGCAAAGTATCCACTCCTTTGTACTAGTTCAGCACGAAGGGTCTACTCGTGACGTGTTTCGAGATTGTTATCTGTTTTCATATCGCAGACATTCAGTAGTTGAATTACAGAACCGTTAACGATAGAAATGTGTGTACCAAGGTTTGTCAATTGTCTAATAACAAGTTCTCAAATGAAATAAATCAATATATGAATAAACAAAGAGACAATTGGTAGAATTGGGTACTCTGTGAGACAAACTCACCCAAGCTGTTGCACAATCACCAAAAATTCACTAAACCACTTTATTGTACGAAGTATCACTAGGTTTTATATGAAATGATTTTTTGTGGTCGACTAGTCTGAAGGGACGGACGTATTTTCAGGCAGGCATCAAGTAAACATTATCCAACTTTGGACTTTATTCTAACGTGACGAACCGCCTGAATTACTGTGAAGCTCTTCAAACTGTTTAGAAAATAATATCGGCCAGATATTTAGTTGTTTATCCTACATTCGACTGAAACTCGGTCTTCCAAGCATTTTAAAACATCGTTTTTACGTTGTATTTTTAACTACACTCGTGGATAATAGTATTTTTGAATTATAAAATGTTGTCACCCTGACATGTTATGTTATGGTTACGTGATATATGCAATAAAAACAAATTTTCTTATTATTATATTTCTAGTGGTGGCAGATTCGGCATTACTTCCATTGCCCTATTATAGTTAGCGTGGGAGTTGTGCTGTGACTCGTTGACAGTCCGGCATCCAATCACGCGTATTACACAACAGCTCTGAATCATCAAACGTCACCGACTTGCATAATTCAACGGTCACTAGACGCCACATAAATATTAGCATAAAAAATAACACAATATATATAAATATATTCTCATGTTGCTATTTATGCATTAAATACATTTACGATACTATTTGCATGTTAACTGTTTTTCCGAGTAGAGGAAAATGTTTATATATCATTATGTTTTATGGTCGGCGAAAAAAAGCGGCAGCTATTCTAACGAGGCATGTTTATAAACGCCCACCGAAGCGGTTCTTTAAAAATCATGAGCGGAATAAAGAAGGAGCATGATCAAAGATGTTGGTAGCCAATTACCTTTTCGGATTTTTTTACGAGCCTCTACTGTTATGCAAATGTGGAAAGTATATTCGGTTAAAAGGTGTTGTGCGGTGAATTAACATATTGTACATGTGTCATATGGACTTTGTTCAATTCAACGAATTCGAATAGACCTAACCTATTCGAATTCGTTGGTTCAATTATCCTGAGATATCAGCAGAGGCTGTTATTCGAAGAATCAAATAATTAAAACCAAAAAAGGAAGCTTCTGGCAGAGACCAAATTCCAGCTTTTATTTATGAAGGCCTATATTTCTGGGAACGACTTGAGTGAATCTAGATCCTCTCTGTCTGGTATTATCACTACCTGATTGATTACTCTCGGGTTGTATATTTTGAATTTTTGAACTTGTTGAAGGGGAATTATATGAATGTGTGTTGCTTATTTGATTAAAAGTTTGTGTTTGGCGGTAGGTATGATTTTCTAACCCGGTTTTTGTAACGCTTGCATAGGTTACTCTAGGAATCGCTTTTTCTGCATCTCTATAAGATGAATTAGTAATCGACATATGTTTTTTAATGTCCTTTTGTCTTTTAAATTCGTCACACTTTCTCGTCTCAAAGGTATAGTGATTTCCCTCACAATGAAAACATTTTGGAACACATTCATCCATTTGACCTGAACTAGTAACGTGTTCTCCGTGACATTTTGCACACCTTGGTTTGCTTTTGCATTGTCTGCCCAAATGTCCATAACGCATACAGTTGTGTCATAGAATTACCTTTTGAATATAATTTGTAACTTCAAATATAGCGTGGTTAATAGCAACATATTTCGGCAATTCCTGTGTTTCAAAGCAGCCTATTACTTTATTTATCGCAACAAATTTTATGGTATAATTTTCAACTACCTTTCTATACATACGTTTTACAGATTCTACAGTAAATTTACTATGGAAATCGTTTGGTTTTATTTTTTCGAGAATATATTCCTCTGTAAATTCTTTGTCAATTGGGATTATACCCTGTCGATATATAATAAATTTTGAAATGTAAAAATCTAAGCTATAGTTTTCCAAAAGACTTCTTGCTTTAAGTAGCGTATTTGCGGCCAGTGCATTTCTAAATATAATCCTAATTCTATTATTGCCTATAGATTCTGTTTTCCTCATTTGATTGTCTAATACTGGTACCTAATGTTTTTAAAATTATTTCACCTAACTTTACGGGATTCAATTTACCTTTGAAATTATCTGAATTATTTTCTCCGTAGACATGAAATGGTCCGGTATCTGTTTGTTTATAAAACACAATTGGTTACCGTTTTATCCTTCCGTTGTTATCTCCGGTTTCGCTTGTGTAATCGTATCCATACTTACATTATGAGTTGTATTATTTGCCACTGTTTTATCAATTTGTTTGACACAATATTTGTCTCCCATATTAATTGTCGGTAATATTGGGTACTCCTCTTTTCTCTTCTTTTCGGGCCCCCACTGGCCGCACTCATCCCCTTTCTCCTCAATGATTAATCACTGTATAATGATCAATCTACAACTATAAAACTATCAATAATCTATTATTGGAATTAAATGGATATATTTAGCTTTTATTTACACATTGTTTTTACGAATTCTGCGTATATAAGTAGTATTTCGAATGAGTTACAATCTCAAACAAAGGGGGATGTTAATACTTACAAAGTTAGTGAGATTGCTGCGTGTTGATGTTACATGGGAGAGTTTTCCCGAAAAATAGCACAATTTGTGTAAAACACAAAATCGTTGTCACGAAACATTGAATTTTCATACAAAGGACTTTAAACATCGAAAAACACATTATAATCAGATATCTGTAGTAAAATCGGTTATTAATTTGTTAAAATTACCACGTGGAAATGTCGTTTCAAAAACGAATGTCATCCAGAAACAATGACACTTGTCACATGTCTATCACTCATGACAGATGACATGGAACGAATAAAGGACGGAGTGTTAATAATCGATAGAAGATCGATAATCCTAAAATCGAAGGATTATTACCGCCATTTTGGAATACTTATTCATGGAATAATTAAAAGGACAAAGAGCTAGAAGGTTCAAGTTTGACACCTAAAAGCAAGTGTAGGCACATTAGGTGTCAAACTTGAACCTTCTAGCTCTTTGTCCTTTTAATTATTCCATGAATAAGTATTCCAAAATGGCGGTAATAATCCTTCGATTTTAGGATTATCGATCTTCTATCGATTATTAACACTCCGTCCTTTATTCGTTCCATGTCATCTGTCATGAGTGATAGACATGTGACAAGTGTCATTGTTTCTGGATGACATTCGTTTTTGAAACGACATTTCCACGTGGTAATTTTAACAAATTAATAACCGATTTTACTACAGATATCTGATTATAATGTGTTTTTCGATGTTTAAAGTCCTTTGTATGAAAATTCAATGTTTCGTGACAACGATTTTGTGTTTTACACAAATTGTGCTATTTTTCGGGAAAACTCTCCCATGTAACATCAACACGCAGCAATCTCACTAACTTTGTAAGTATTAACATCCCCCTTTGTTTGAGATTGTAACTCATTCCAAATTCTATTGTAGCCCTGAAGATGGAAGCATAAGTTTCCGAAAGCTTGGAATAAAGTTAAAAGAGTTCACTTTTGCGTTTAATTGCCGCATCCCAATTATTAACCGTTTATTACCTAACTGGTTTTTGTTTCGGCAATGACTACCCCCCTTCTAAGTAGTATTTCTCTCAGTTATAAAAATCTTAGACAGTTCAGTTGACAGCTTGCGTCAAAGTCGATAAAACAATGTATTGCATTTATCTTTATGTATTGTGTAAAGCGGCCCGCATACGCTCCGTAAATCCTTAGAGGAAAACTGCACAGTCCTGGCCTGAAGGCCCTTACACTTTGGCCTGAATATGTACATCCTCCTGCACAGACGCTCAGGAAACCTTTCAGTTCAGTTCAGTTGTAGCAAGCATGGCATCAAAAGACGGCCTGCGCAGGAGATCGAATGGTTTTTCAATTTCACATCCGCCGGCCTGTACAGTCCGGCGAACCGCCACATACGCTCCGATAATCCTTGAGGCCAGGACTGTGCAGTTTTTCCTGTGAGGATTTCCAGAGCGTCTGTGGGCCGCTTAAGACTTTCGCGGCCACGATCCGATGAACTGTTGTTCCTTGGGCTATTCGGCCGGCGTCGATACGCTCCGCCGCCTGATGTCACCTGTTTGGAGTGTTCCGGGAAACTGAGTTTCCAGCACTTCTTTTATTTACTCTTAGAAATCGCTAATTTGATTATAATGTAACTATAAATAAACGGAATCTGCTTCTCTGAGCTATCCTCTATCGTTCCGCCTCTCACCGCTCCTATCAGATGCGCCCGCGCGACCGCTGCATCTCATCCTAAGGCTGTCGTTCTTCATACATCAAGAAAGGAGCGGTACAACCGCACATACATTCCCAGGGTATCCAAGACTTGAAATGGACTGCCAGGAGATGTATTTATTGGGCCTGCGGGTATTGGCCCATTCAAATCACGCGTTAACAAACTTCCCCTAACATAACTCTTTCATAGCAGCCGCGGTACTCTGGTATTTAGGCTCTGCCTACGCGGTCTGCTCAGTTATAAAAAAAATGTCTTTCGAACTCTGTAAAATGATTACAGAAAGGTTCTATACAGACGCAGCTGGACTTCATCTATCGACAGGTCGATGCAATATCCACACGATGGTATATAGGAAGAAGTTTGTAAAAAATCGCAGATGCAAATTCTAATTATGGAAAGACAGTTAGCCGACAATGTTTCAACTAATGGGACGTCAAACGAGCAATGATGAGATAAATTTCATCATCACTTAGAAGGTAGTACCTAATAGGAAGTGTCCGTATGGTTTCTGCAAATGAAATATTACAACTATGTTACTAGAAGGCCTTTTTGTATACATCTGCATAAATTATTTCTTGATCAATGTCAAAAGCGTCGTTGAGATATTATAAATAAATATGTAATTTGACAGCTGACGTATAAAGAGACTATTTTTTGGGTAAACGGAGTGGATATTTTTATTAGGTACCCTATTATGCCCTTTTGACTAACTTTATATGAAACTATTTAGCATCTCACATCTAAAAATTTAAAAATATCATTGCTTATATTTAAGCAAACAATAACGCTTGTTACCCATATTGCAACCCGTGTCGGGGCGGGTTAGAATATCTCCCATCGTATATCCTGCGTGTCGTAAAAGGCGACTAAAAGGAACACCGAACTACACAAAGTATTCCAGATGAATAATCACCACTTTTATTTCAACTTGCAAGTCTAAAAGTGGTGATTATTCATCTGGAATACTTTATGTATCAATGGATCTCCATCAAGTAACGGCCAACTCCATCAATTATACCGAACTACTGTCGGTATAAGCAGTAACCTCTTCTCAACCAACAGCTTCGGGTGGACGAATTGAGAAGAGTCAGGACACCTTCTTGTCCTTGGGGTGAGAAATTGCCCCTAAAGGCGGATGAACCAGTAGATACCATCTGGTCAACGGCATGAGGATGCAGAAATCAAATGGGAAACTACTGCATTAAAGATCTTAAAGATATCCCAGGAGAAACTCGTAGAATGTGTAAATGCATTTTACGAGTTCACAACATGTCTGTTAAGACATTGTGACTATGATGATGATCCATATTGCATCTACTTCCGAATTTAAGATTTTTTTACACATACTCACCAACTTCGTTTGCTCAAGTTTTCATTTTCCTATAAATAGGAATCATTCTTAGGCATGGAAAGAGCTTAGAATTAATTCATTTCTTTAGAAGTGCTTTCAAAACACAATGATGTAAAGGTTGATTTATTCATTTAATAAATACACCAGCAACAGATACAGCATCTATTGGTGGGACTACGGTAGTTTATACAAATAACATAAATTATATAAGTTAATAGAACACTCATCATAAGACCTACAGATTGTATTTGCAGAGTTTTTATAGACTGTACCTTAGTATTGAAAGTATCAATTTTGTCCTGAAAATTGTTATAACACCTACACATTGAATACAGAGGAGACATGGCTTAGAGACAGATCGCCTAATTTTACATGGTTTCCATCAGTAGTAAAAAGAACACTGAATCAAAAGTAAGATACATGAACAAAATAAAAAGAATGTATGGGAACTCAGATGGTTAATGATGATTTGAGGGCAAATTCAGACCTGGCACGTTCACAGAAGAAATACATGTAATGACAGCAATAATCAATAATTTATGCGTTAAAATGGCATAAGATTATATACAAACGTGTTTCATGGTTAAATTTGGTTGTCTAGGAAATGCTGTGTAGTATTATTTCTTCATTTTAACCAACATGTGATACTAGGCTCGTGAGAATACGAGAAAAAACATCTACCATTGGACATGTCGCAGTGAGTACCGATTCGCTGGAATAAAAAACATTGGCAAAACTTGAAATCACTAGTACAGCCATTCGATTTTGAACTACAAACTTTTTTTGAAATTGTTTGAACAACTAGAACTCCAAAAATAATTCTTATAAAAAATTTGGCAAGTTCGAGTATATCAACAGATACAGTCCTATATCTCTTCTAATATTTCTGAGATTATTGAAAAATACCTAAGTACCTGTCTGGTAGATTTTTTAGAGACTTACTTTTTCAACTCCCATTATAAGCTTGAATTTGTTAAAGAAATGTCCAACGTTAAGGGGCCTGGATACACACATTTATACATACGTATTTGCCATATAAAACACGGACTCACAATTTCTCGCATAACACACTCTATTTTCAAACTACATAAATAATATTACAGAAGACGATGGTTAAGACCTTAATGAATGACAACTATTGTCGACTTTCTCAAAAAGGTTTTTTAATGTGCAAAAAAACTCGGAATACAAAATCATACATTCTATAAATGGCTGTAATTCAACAACCAAACACGATATCAAAAAAAAGGCTAAATAGTTGCACAAGCGCAAGCTTTCTTCTTCAGTTTGCTCTTTGACTCATTACTGTAAGTTTAAGGGTAATTTCAGGAGCTTGGAAATGCGAAATTTATTTTTATAGTGACCTTTGGACCTTACCTTTGTACCTTTTGACTTTACCTTTGGATTTTTGGACTTATCTGCCCTCATCTCAGACACACATACTGGAGAAAGGGAACAGGTGGCCACGCCTCCTCGCTAACATGGGAATACGTCTTTTCGTGAATTCTCAATTTCGCGCGATATACCCCAGACCCTCAACGCTATTATTTTATTCTTTAAATATACAACCATGAAGAACAGTAGCGTCAAGGGTTGACGTTTCACCACCACGAGTGGATAGCATCTTCAGAAGCGACTCCCGAATCGTTTTTTGAGTGGAACCGTGGACAAATCCACATTGTCACTTCGTTTTATGCCACTTTGCAATTTTTGTGGTAGTTTACGCAGTGTAAGGTCGACTGGGACAAGGTTTATCTTCAAATGATTCATAACTATCTTTAAACCTTTTATACCACTCTTGCACTGTCATTTTGATGTGCAATTTTAATCATTTCAAAAGTTTCAGTTTGTGTTAACGGTGTTGGTTTTTCCGAAATGGAACACTAAAATTTTAATAATCAATTTCTCACAAAAACGTCAAAAGCTAAATCAAAGCCGACTCGAGCTAAAGTACACTAAGTATTTTAAAAATTTTCAAGATTTTCAAAATTTTGAAAATTTAAAAAGTTTCAAAATTTTCCATATTTTCAAAATACCTGTCCAAAATTTTTGAAATTTTCAGAATTTTTAAAATTTTATATGTTATTTTGTGTGTTATAAAAATCCACATTTTTAAGAGATTTAAACTTACACTAGTCTTTTTATGCACTGATATGTCCTCGTATAGACACGAATCCATCGTTCCAGGTGGTGCCTCCGCATAATGCATGGCTTGGGCGATTATTCGCGCACTAGGGAGCAAGCCAATAGCAGAAGCTGATCAACGGACAATGGCGACTGAGACCTCGGTGATTTTCCATCACAATGACAGGAACTTACGCAATTAGGGTTATGCGTCGGTGCACAAGCACTCACATTCGCGTCGTTTGGATTTATTCGCTCTGATGACTAGTGACATCTAGTCATCTAGTATCGTTTAATAAAGAAAATGGATTTTCCTTCTCTTTAACTTATTTTAATACCTTTTGAGGGGCTTCATATACCTATATTCTTATAGTACCTACAGATCCGATTGCTCGATCCTATAGGTATCTGTTTTTATACAGTTAATGTTAAATAAATCTTGAGAAAGTATAGAATAGATTAATGATAGGTTGTCTTTTAAAATTTAGACGCAGTCACCTGTAATGTGGAGATACGCTCCGGAGCACTCTGTGAAGCATCTGGACACTATCTTGGACAGAGCAGTTAGACTGATCGATACGCCTAACCTCACAAAGGACCTCCATAGCCCGGAACATCGAAGAATGGGGACTAACCTGTCTCTGTTTTACAGATTCTATCACGGAAGATGTTCGAGTGAGCTCTCCCAGATAATAGCACCGAAGGTCGTCCGGATGAGAAACACTAGAGAGGCTCTGCGAGCTCATCCTTACCAGATCGAGGTCCCTACTCCCCCAATCAGTCTCCTCCAGAATTCCTTCTCTTTGAGAACTTCGACGCTGTGCAATGAGCTACCAGAGAATTTGTTTACCGACGGCTACAACTTGCAGCGTTTCAAATCTAACGTGCACCCGTGGTGCGAGTATATATGGTGTGCTCGCCAGCCGCACGAAATTGCGATCGCTCTGCGCATTGCGTCAGCAACGAGATTTTTCGCGAGGGGAATTATTAAACGTCGTGATACCACGGCCCGTTTAGTCGCGTTTTAAACAGAATCGCTAACGATTTTTGTTTAATTTACTTTGTATTCCTTATTTTGAGTTATAGAAGACTGAAATTTGTATACATAATGCGAAATTGTGCAGTTGTCGGTTGTAAAAACCATAGTAAGATGAAAGAGCCAAATGTTAAATTCTATAAGTTCCCAAAAAATTAAAATCTCGCAATGCAATGGAGAGAATGATTCAAATGATATTCATTTTTCCAACTTTACCTTTCAGAGTCCAGATTATGACCTAGATAACTTTATTTCTGAAGAACATGACCTTGACGGATATGTGGCCTACAGATTCAAAAGCGAATATCCTAATCTAGCTTTGGGGGCGCAAACGAAATTTCATTCTTCTAATCGGGCCCCAGGCTGGATTGAGTTTCTATCTAGAGTCAGTCTTGTATATCCAAGTGAGGAGATGATTAAAGTAGCCCGTTTTGGTTGAGATAGAGTTCGATAAATTCCATGGACAGTCGTCTTCTAAACAATCAAACATATTTAAAAAATTATTAGAGATAGACCCCAGTGGAAACCATCAAACAATTTCCTGACAAAATAATATTATATCTAATACGAACGAGAATATACGTCAGACTCAGACATTTAAACAAAAGGATTAGTTTCGAAAATTGTAGGCGTAAACTTAGGGGAAAAAAATGACCAAATTTACCAATAAATAATACATTTTTGTAAAAAAAAGTCGTTAAATTACCTATTTTACACTTCTCTATAACATAATTGTCAAATAATTGGCTACTGAACTCCTTTAATCTATCACTTTGAAATTAAAATACAGGGTTGGGCTAAAGTATGAAACCAAGCAAATATCTTTGAAACGGAAAGGGCGATATTGCTGAAAATTTGCAGGTAGATGTAGTGACATATAATGCATCCGAATACAGTATGTTAGCTATTAATGTACTTCCGGTTTAACCGAAGGAAGTGCCGTCAACTTTTTTAATTTAAATGGGACACCCTGTATATTTTTGCAGATTTTAATTCATCTTTTTTTCCGAATACGTCCATAGTGGTTTAGTATTTGTTTCTTAAAAAAATTGTCTCACAAATTCGTCTGTGGCGGTCTGCGGTCTTCCCGTTTGAGGTAATTCTTTTTGTATTTTTTTTAGTCACCGTCAAACATGTTATAGAACCCCTGTCGGGACGTAAATCATTAAAAGTTGACACACTTCTTTGTGAGTCCTCACGCGATCGCCAAAACCGACTTTGAATGACCGGCATTTTACACACCTGAAACGATAAAGAAGCTTTATCTTTCCCGTTTTTACAGAAACTAATGCTAAACCCACCATGGACGTATTCGGAGAAAAAAGATGAATTAAAATCTGCAAAAATATACAGGGTGTCCCATTTAAATTAAAAAAGTTGACAGTACTTCCGGTTAAACCGGAAGTACGTTAATAGCTAACATACTGTATTCGGATGCATTATATGTCACTACATCTACCTTCAATTTTTCAGCAATATCGCCCTTTCCGTTTCAAAGATATTTGCTTGGTTCCATACTTTAGCCCAACCCTGTATAATCCATCATGTGGTATTCCCGCTAGTTCGCCGACAGAAATCTCGTTGCTGACGTCACAGCGTGCCGGTGCTCGGACGGCTGCATGCGCGTGAGCACACCATGTTTATTTTTATTTACACTATGCGTGCACCGACACTGATCCCCTCGCAGCGCTTCCACAGGGTCATAAGCTTTCAGCCTTTGCGGGAGGTTGACTAAAAAAAAACCTTGGTATACTGTAAAAAGCTGATCTGACTCCTGTGTGAGATCAGTCAATAGGAAGATAATTTATTTCAACTAGCCTACTTCAGTTAGCATCTATACTAATGTGTCACGCAATGTCTTCTACTACTAGATGTTACCTAGTTCGTTGATATAATATGCACCCGTTAACGATACCAAATGCCAACGCAATGTCCACTGCTTAGTCTAATCAATTTATTTAATGCACCATAATACGGCGACGTAAATGATCTAGAACCTACTACGACTGAAAGCAACATTGCGATTCATGAGACGTTTAAACTACCGTTCTTAGAGAATCTTTAACTCTAGGCGTTTTGGGGTCATGAGCAGTATACGAGGCTCAGATACAGGGTGTATCAACAATGTGTGGGTGGACAATAACCCCTTCCCTATTTGAGATAGAAAAAAATGTCTCGAGTAAAAAATGTACAGGGTAATAAAATGTATATTCCAAAAACATTTACCATTATACAGGGTGTCCAATAAATCTCTGACTTATCAAAGTTACATTTGTTTAAATAGAAGCCCTGTATATTATTGCATGTTTGGATTCCTTGATCGATTTTAATGTGACTTTATGTATCGCACATGACATTTAAAGCGAACAGATTAGGCGTAAATAACCTTTGTTGGTATAAGTAAATGTTAGAAAAAAATTTAATATCGCAGCGTCTATAAAACTGAGTGAATTGCGCCCTAAACGGTTCGTTTTAGATATCACGTATGTTACATAAAGTTACACTAAAATCAACTAAGGAATCCAAATATGCAGTAATATATAATATATACAGGGATTTATATTTAAAAAAATGTAACTTTGATAAATCACAGATGCATTGGAATGGTAAATATTTTTGGAATATACATTTTATTACCCGATATAGTTTTTATTCGAGAATTTTTCTCTATCTCAAACAGGGAAGCTGTTATCGTCCACCCACATATCGATGATACACCCTGCATATTTTACTGGGAGATCCCGTAATGTAACTACCAAGTCAATCAACTTGACTGTTCTAAGAATCCTCAATGATTTAGGCTGTTGGGGAGGCCATAGGACACTAGCGCGCCGCGGTCAGATTTGTCCTAATGCCACCGGTCAGAAGCCCCCAAAATATTTTGGATAATAGGCAGGTATGTGGGCACCAGCGCGCGGGGCGGCGAGGTATACTTATGTTATAATTTTAACCGACTTTAATTCATTCGTCATTTATTGCGATCTTGCTAATAGTTAATGAAGAATTTGTAGAACTCCAGTCAGAGGTATCATTACTTTTGACTTGACAGAAATGAATCACTTATATTATTAAATGCGAAATTTTGTTCTGAATATAATAAGTTAATCTGATCACTATTATAATAGATGCAAATAAAGAAGTTGGTATTGTCAGCACACCGAAATGTCTTTATAATACCCAAAAAATTTTAATTAATCAGAACGTGTTCTAATTTGTCACAAATTTAATTGATTTCTTGACGATGTAAAAAAAGTCCAAGAAATTTACCTTCACAGCTTTTTTTGTGGGTGCATCATGGTTGCTCATTGGTCATTATTTCTTTTAAAAACAATCTCTTTCGATTGATCAATCAGCAAAGATGCTATGCATCCTCCTCTAGAGCATCTGTAGGCTACACCACGCGTGGTTTCTTTATCTCTTCGGAACGTATACTCTTCAAGGACTATTAATTTCTTCCCACTTAACATAGTCTCCATGATGGAAAAGTAGAACACAAACAATACTCACAAACAGCAACTAAGGATTGCAAACTACTGAAATATTTTCATTAAGGGTAGTTTTATATACCTACAGAAGCCGAATAGTCATTTAAATAATCTAAGAAGTAAGTGTAAGCTACCGCAAGTCGTAAAAAGACAGATGAAACTTCGCAAGAATAAAAGGGATGTGGTCATTAGGAATAACCAAGCTTAATTTCCTTTCGGCGCGCAAGTGACCGGTGCCGATGAAGGCACCCTTCTTGTAAACAGGTAAAAATCAAACCGCGCGCGCTCGTGACCGATCACCGTTTGGGATTAGTATAACATCATGAAATGCTATGTGTATGAACTATGAGGACACCATCAACATTCCGTGAGGTGAAACATCTGATGTCATTTCGAAATGAACAGCTATTATCTGGTAAAGAACGATGTGATTCGGCCATTCGCCCAACCGTGCTGCGTTCAATAGAAATCCACTGCAGCCATTTGCAGAATATCGAATAAATCGACGGCAAGTATTTGCTTATCGGCCTATCCTGCCTGCCGTCTCTTTTATGGAATCTCGATATCCTCCGCCGGACCCAATATATCCGAAGCCACACAAAATCTACCTATATACGTCGAAGCGATTTCGCAATTGCTATAAATACCATCTCAGATAAACAATGTGGCGTACTTAAATGCTGACAATTTAACACCTACAGAATGAGAACCTATAGAGCGAGAATGAATGAAATGGTATACAGGCGCCAAGACGGGATGAGATTAAAGATATGTCCCGTGTCTACCACCTAAAGACTAGAATATTGTTGTACTTTGACAAATGACAGTTCAAAGTTTCCAACGCCAATCAAGAACCGGTTGAGTCAAATTTTCAATGAAATTGCGTTAAACAACCTATTTATGCATCACAAGCTATTTGTATGATAGACAGTAAAGGACTAAGGTTGGATTTTCATTTTCAGGCACTATTTCCGTTGATTGTGGAGTCCCTCAGGGTAGTGTTGTCATATATCTGAATGATATGGAACTGGTTCCGCAAAACTGCGCCTTAAATATATGTGCAGATCATAGATTGCTCTATTTATCTTTCAAAAACTAGTATGATGAATGGGGATCTTGCACTCATTGAAAGATATCTAAAATCTAACAGACTAAAACTAAATACTCAAAAAACTAAGGCCACGATAATATCTACAGAGCATAAAAGCAAGGCGGTAATAAAAAGCAGTATTAAAATTATAGGCGACAATGTAGTCCTGGACATTGTAGATGAAATGAAATATCTTGGATTTATAATAGATAAAAATATAAATAGAAAATTTAAAAAAAATTATGCTTTTACTTCCCACACCGATAGGTGAGGGGAGTATTGTGATCGCGAAAATTTTCGATTTTGAGATAATACGTTTTTTGGGCGTTTTATGATGTGTACATAACGAAAATCCACGTCACTCATTTCCGTCGGTCTGTCTGTCGGTCTGTCTGTCGGTCTGTCTATCTGTCTGTCGGTCTGTCTGTCTGTTGGCGTTTTTCTAGCCTCCTAATCTCAGTAACCGCTACATAGATTTTGATGAAATTTCGGTGGTGATATGGTGTAGGGTCGTAGTAGGTAATGTTGCTACAATTTTGAAAATCGGTGCATGGGCGGCGGAGTAATTAGCAAAAAACGAAAAATTTCAAATATGCCTCAAACTTCGTTTTTAGGTGTTTTAGGGGTTCCTGATCATTTTCTACTTTTTTTGGGTGGGGGTGAAATTGGGGTGGTTGGGGGGTAGGGGGTTGTAAAGCTGAAAAATTTGTTGTACTCATAATAGGCTGTCTACTGACCTGAGAGAGAAAGACCTAGCGCTATAATACACTTTTTTAGGTCCTTCGGAACATTGCCTTTTGTATTACAGGAACCAACGGACTTGGAGAATTTTCCGATGTATACATACGAGTATTACTTTAGATCGTTCTGTATTTTATAATGTTGAAATTACTGAAGTGATGTTAATGAAATTTCGGCACAGTATTACTACTTTGGCGAGGAAGGAAAACGCGTCTGATGTTTAGGAATCGTCTCAGTGGCGGCGCAGCAATATTAAAAAAACAAAAAATATGAAAACAGCTCAAACTTCGTTTTTAGGCGTTTTAGGGGTTCCTGATCATTTTCAATTTTTTTTTGGGTGGGGGTGAAATTCGGGTGGTTGTGGGGGTGGGGGCTGTCTACTGACGTGAGAGAGAAAGTCCTAGCAGCATAATACACTTTTTTAGGTCCATCCGAACATTGCCTTGCCGATTACAGAAACCAAGGGACTTAGAATTTGTGGTGTATACATACGAGTGTTGTTTTAGATCGATATATTATTCTATTGCGTATCGCAAAAATTATTGAATTGATTTTAATGAAATTTTGACACAGTATTACTACCGCGGCGAGGATAGAAAACGCGTATGTTTTGGAAAAAATCATTTCAGTGGCGGCGCAGCAATAATAAAAAAACTAAAAATATAAAAACATCTCAAACTTTGTTTTTAGGCGTTTTAGGGGTTCCTGATCATTTTCTACTTTTTTGGGTGAGGGTGAAATTGGGGCGGTTGGGGGGTGGGGGTTGTAAAACTGAAAAAATTTGTTGTATTCATAATAGTTTGTCCATTAACCTGTTGAAAAAAATACGTAGCGGCATATTACACTTTTTTAGGTCCATCTGAATATTGGTTTCCCTATTACAGAAACCAATTTTGTGATGTATACATACGAGTTTTGCTTTATTTCGTTCTATGTATTTTGCGTAAAGCGAAAATTATTGAATTGATTTTAATGAAATTTTGACACCAAATTTAGTGCCGTGACGAGAATGGAAAACGCGTCTGTCTTTGAAAAATCGTCAGTGGCGGCGCAGCAATAATAAAAAACTAAAAATATAAAAACACAGCTCAAACTTTGTTTCTAGATGGTTTGGAGGCTCCTGATCATTTCGCATCGTTTAGTTGAAGCACGCAGAAAAAAAAATGTGGCGTCTTAGCTTCTAAGGAGGGAGACGCAAGAAACTATTTACGAGAGGTTTTTGTGTTGGTTGTTTTTTGCGGGCGGCTGGGCGATGATTTGGTTGCAAGGGATTTAAAACTATAGCTTCATGCAATGGGAAAATAATAAAATGGTATCACCATTATGTGTGGGAAGTACTGAGTCAATCAACTTGACTCCATTTTTTCTCAAGAATTTCAACACACCTTTCAATGTTTGCAAGAATCACTATTTATAACACAATAATAAAACCTCATTTTGAGTATGGCTCATCTTTATTGTATTTTTTGAATAAAAATAAACTAGGAGTTTACAAAAATTGCAAAACAGAGGAATGAGAATAATACTGCAATGTTGTAGATATACAAGAATTAATGATATATGTTAAACACATTACAATGGCTTTCTGTTAACCGATATCTTTATTTAACAACTCTGGTTTTTATTTTCAAAATTATAAAAGGTATATCACCAAGTTATCTAGCTGATCATTTAAGAACAAATAGTGAAGTCCACTCCTATAATACGAGATTTAATTCTAATTTTTACTTCATCATTATAGTCACAATGTCTTAACAGACATGTTGTGAACTCGTAAAATGCATTTACACATTTTACGAGTTTCTCTTGGGATATCTTTAAGACCTTTAATGCAGCTTTCTGCATCCTCATGCCGTTGACCAAATGGTATCTACTGGTTCATCCGCCTTTAGGGGCAATTTCTTACCCCAAGGAAGAAAGGTGTCCTGTCTCTTCTCAACTCGCCCACCCAAAGCTGTTGGTTGAGAAGAGGTTACTGCCTATACCGACAGTAGTTCGGTGTTCCTTTTAGTCGCCTTTTACAACACGCAGGATATACGATGGGAGATATTCTAACCCGCCCCCACACGGGCAAATCTCATTATGAAGTTTTCATATAAACAAATAATTTCCAAAAAAAAAACAATTAAAATTATCATTCACATGTTGTTTCTGCCGACCAAGTGGGTTGTCTGTAACTTATGTAGAGAATTTCGTGTGAGCAAAACAAGCGAAGTACAGTTAGATGACAGTCGATTCTAACCAAGTGAGCACGTGCATTTCAGAGGTCCTAATTCGACGGAAAATCTTCGAAGCAGTGATGCCAGCTGTACAAAATGTTCTTCTTCTATTTCCCATATCAATAGGCGGAGACTTAATAGTGTCAGAATAAAGCACGCTCCAAATGCAACTAAAAAGAAGCAAGATTTTTTGAATCTTAGAATAGGTTTATTACTCAATGAAAATAGGATAAGTGGATTAGAATATATAAAAAGTGTATGTCATTTTTATGGTGAGAACCTTAGTTAGTAATTATGGTTTTTTATGTATATATTGATCTAAGACGATCTACGAACATGTTTGTATATAATGTTATGAATTATTAACAATTAACAATTTAGAAAAGTATAATTTTCTTTCAATGTCAATAGTTTTTGTTTTATTATTAACTGCTCTAACAAAAGGCTTTATTAGTTTCAGTCTAGACAAAACCGCACATTGGGTATATTATCACCTTCCGAAAATTGCAAAAAAGTATCAAAATTGTCACAATAATTGTTGATATTGTCGAAATTGCCTAAAATAATGGAAATATGTATCAAGAAATTAACTTTTCCAGTTAAGTTCTAGTTAGTTAAGTAGAGAATTCTCTATAACAATAAGTGCGAATAAAATTTTGGGTTTGTAATTTTAAAAAGGCATTGTGATGTCATATAGTTTTCAAGATCACTAACAGAAGTAGGTAAGTAAATGCCACTAAATTGTTCCTTTAGATAAAAGTTAATTTGACCTGTCGCATAATGTTATTTTTATATAATATTTTGCTATACAAATCCAAATTAATTTTTAGAATACGTCCAAACAGGTAGACTACGCCGAAAAGGGACCCTCGCTGCAATTTACAACATCTTTTATGGTCACCTTTGAGATTTATAGGATTATACCCTAACCGCGGCTGCAATTTGTATCCGCCCGTATATCTCGATCGTTTTTACTCTACATTGTTGAGTGAAACAATCGGCAACAGTGGAGTGGACTGCGGGCGATTGAGACGTGAGCTTCTCGCTCAAACTGGATGTGTATGGTCGCCAGCAGTGCCACTGTAATTGATATAAGTAATGACGGCATTGTTTCGACCAGTGAAAGATGATTCCATTATTGGCAAGGATCCGATCGTCGAGGCGATTTACGTACGAGGCTGTATTTGTTCCGAAGAACAAAAGAACGGGAACGACCCATTCCTCGAAATACCGATCGATGTAATATTTACCTTTTATCCTTTCATGAAGTTGCAAAGATGTAGTAGGCAGTGGTTCCGTTCAACAATAGTGATTTGTTATTGTAGGCCGAGTCGAAATATCATCTACATACAGGGTGTCCAGTTAGTGTGTAATTCTTCGATATCTCGCAAAATATACCTGATAGAAGAAAATGTCAAATACAAAAGTTATTTGGTTACCTAAGACGCATATTCTAAAAATATTTTGAAATATACAGGGTGTTGCGGGAAAGTAGGATAGTGATTAACTTGATTTTTTTATATGGAAATATAGCTTTTTCTTATATTCTTCTAGTTTCCATCAATGATCTCTATTTAACCCTTTAACATTTTTCGGATCGATTGCGACGTTGCCAAGTTATAATGTATTTTCTGTTAATTTCCGGATTTGCAAAGTCGCAAGTAATACGTCCAAATTGATATACTCCTATAACTTCTCTAAATAATATTATACAGCGATATTAACTGGATATTATTTTTGATGTTATCAGCAATTTGTATCTATAGGGTGTTTTTGGCAGAATTTTAAATTACGGCAACTTGGAGGTCATTTTACTTTGTTTTTTTAAATGTAACACCCTGAATTTTTTATTTTAAATCGAAATACCTACTAATACCCTATCGCGCCTTGTAACATTTTTTTTCGCGTTTGTGACGTTGCCAAGTTATAAATTATTTTTCCAAATTTTTAAACAAATATTTCCGATTTTAATTTATTTTAAATAGAATCATCTACTTATTTTTATTGCAATGAATTGCGCATGCGAAATTTAGTAACATCTCACAATTTCAAAATTTTGTTTCTATCAATTACTGATATACGGCAACACCGCTTTTTCAGTAAACGGTACCGGGACGCTTAAATATTTCCAAAACTGCCACAGCTGGAGGGGTGAAATTCAATACTTGGGGGTTTTTGAACATAGTCGATTGTTCTGTTTTTAAGATTTAATTTTTAGTTCCGCCGCGGATATTTTTCCGTCTAGAAGTTGTGATCGTGTTTCGAGAATATTTTCGTGATTTTGTGAAGTGTGATGAAGGCAATCGGTCAGTGAGATGTGTAGTGAGAGTGTTTCTGTTTGAGTGATCAAATTCCCTATTGGATTACTGGAAGATCGAGAGTAAGCAGGTGGATTTTCGAAGTTGACCATCACAACATGGCGGGTGATATCGGTGAGTTCTTTTGTTTATTTTATAATTTATCCTCAGAAGCTTGCATAGCAGAAATCAAATCCGCGGATATTATAGGTATTTTGACGTTTCTCCCAGTCCCATACAATTATTCAATGATTTAGTGAGACGATACGCATCAAGTCTTGAATAGTCCTTAATATCCAGTAAAGTTATCACGAGAGCCACCATTTTTTATTAGAAGTACCAAGTTCTTATCCACCTGAATAATTGATAGGTACATGGGTGCATACACATACTGCATAGAAGCATAGATGCAATATTCATTGAATAGTGAGTTACAATTATCTTGAAATCCTTGGAAGTCGTACATATGTTCATATTCACTATATGAATTCATCATTTTTTAACCCCAATCAATATTACGTAGAAAACCAACCTTTTACGCAAAAAACTAAATTCAAAACCTCACTCCCCTGAAGTGGACTGTTCCGATTGTTGGTTTGAAGTTTCACAGCCTCCTCGAAAATGGAAACATTTTCCTTTTGCATGATAACCACTCAGAAATGAAGAATTTTATTTTGCTCTACAGACGCCGGCATTGCCACAATGCCACACGGTGGAATACTGATGCTATGTTGCCAGTTGCACATTTTTTTCCCCAGATTTGGAACTTTGTTGTTTTCTAAGACCAGTGTCGGTACTCTCTAACCTCTAACTTAAGAGATAGAAACATGTTTCTATCACCATGACGACCATGACGATCGGGAAGTTTCGGGTGCCTATCACGTGTCTACTACGCTGTCACGGCACGCTGTCATATTTACGAGGTCGACTCCACACTAGGCCAGAGTTTTAGATGTGGCAAGTCGCTTAGCTGTCAAATAGTGGTCCGGTTACCGTGGGTCGAACGGCGGGCATTCCGCGGAAAATTTAAATTGTTTTATAGTTTCAGAATGATTATTACATTTTATGTGTATTAGAATTCATCTCGGTTGATAAATTAAGGAGAATACTTTTTTTAAAAAAATAAGAATAGTGAAAAATGCCAGTAGTATCAGTACAAAAATATACATGTATTTAGATTTAGAGATTTTCCCTCCTGTTGGACATTTCTTATTTCCATTAGATTTCCTCTTTTTAGTTTTGTCAGTCTGTATTTTGTCTTGAACTGTTTCAGTGTAATTATTAATAAAAATATTTGCTACATTAACAACATTAATTCAAGCAGAATTTCATCAGTTTGGGGTTGATTACATGAACAAACGTGTCTAAAACAAACTCATCTATATGTATATTGATGTATTTTTTGCCAATTTTCATTAACTGCTTTGTGAAATTGCCCTAAAACCGAGCCTAAAACTTACTTTTATACCTATTGGCCTGAAATCAAAATTTCAACAATACCTATTGTGAATAAGGACTGTAATTTGAGCTGTATACTCTGATGGAAGGGTTACGCCTACCAACTATAAGCTGTATGTATTTAATATACCTTTCAAATAATTTTGTCCTTCATGTTCTACCTATAATTTTTTTAATGAAAAGAACATTTAAATACAGGCTGATATTTCATCAATTTGTAAAACAATGTACTTCTCCGAGAGTAATAAACCCTCTGCAACAGTTTTAATGTAAGGCATATTTTCTGTCAGGTGCAATTTTTAAAGAACTGCAAGGTTTTGAGGAATATTTAGGATGGTGGTAAAATTGGCAACTTATTCTCTCTCACAAAATTGTAAACTTTCTTTGGCTGGACATAGAAAAGGTTTTAACATTAAATCAACAGAAAACCTATTTGAAAATAGTGTGCCAAAATATTTTCTATTTGAGACCAACAGAATATTCTTAATGACAGTGGTAAAATCTAACTCAACTCACCAACAAATTATGATTTATTGATTTAAAGGGATGTCTATATTCATTGATACTAATACCACCTACATCTGATGTCTGGTTCATCGTAGTCAAATACTACAAAATAAAAATAAACGCGTCCTGTTTCCTGCTGTCACTTCCACTTAAATGAACACTCAATTTACTTTGTAAATTATCACTTAAGCTAGAAAAATTCACTATTAGGTCACTTTGAAGCCATTCTTGCTGGTCTTGATTCCCCTTCACTATCAAATCTTTTCGTAGGTATGCCCAGATGTGTTCTATTAGAACTGTATTTTTCTGTGATATTTCGGAGGTCCAGAAAACATTGTAGGTACCACATTGTGCTTTAAAATAGGTCTTCACCTACTTCTGTTTGAAATGCTCGTCTTGAGGAAAATTGGATACCCTAATTTGTCCTTTATTGGAAGCACAATTGCTAGTGCAACCTGGTACTACACACTTTGCAGGCATCTTTTTATCTTTATAGTTTCGTTTGTGCAGGTACATAATTAAAAACACATTAAAAATCACCTTTCAATCTTCTTTTTTACTCTGGAAGATTACTCAAATGACTTAAAAACAGATAAAAGCTCGGCCCAGCTCGGCTCGCTATTCAGTGTTGCCGTATTTCAATGCTCCGGCCTAGTGAGTAGAGTCGGCCATGGCCACCCGATCTCATAGTACATAGTGCATAGAAACACGTTTCTAAGTTACAGAGTACCGGCGCAGGGTCCATAAAATTACTGCCGCGTATATCTCGAACAATTCTGCTATACTGCAAAACTTCCGTAGTACCGTTCGTACATTCTGGACGCGAATGAATAATGGTTCAGTATTAAAATAAGATATATCATGATCATGGACGGCTTCATTTCGTTGCCCCAGTTCCGCCGCGGTGGCGGAGTCGCGGACGACAAAGAAAAATGGAACAATGGACGCGGCACGGCACGGCGGTCGCCGAGTACATTAGAGTTAATTAAAAAAAGTATAACAAAAACATGACAAATGCTCGTGTAAGCCCGGCGCAGAGGTGGGTGAAAATAAAGGTTGATTTATGTAATCAGTCACGCTAGCTAGCTGGAAAGCCTACCGCCACGGCGATGACGTCCACCGAGTGTGTTCCACCGGACCGAGAAACAAACAGCCGAGCAAAAATGGCCGATCCATCAGTGGATCAGACGTTCAAAAGTTGAAGACTCGTCGTGCAAAGTCATTAGAACTACAATTATTGAAGGGTCCAATGCCTAAATCAGATTTTCATCAATTATAGACTATCAGTGCCATCTATGCAAACTTTTTGTTAGATTTCTGGTAGTATTTCTAAGATTGAATCGGTGAGTCCAAGAACAGTACAAGTCCAAAAACATATAGTTTTGAGATAAATGAAAAAAACCTATTAACTCCAAAACTCGCTCCAAAATAAGTAAAGTTACTGTGTTCATCATTATATAAAAGTTGTTGTAATTCCTTAGACCAATGAGAATCCAACATAATAGATCCAAAAGTCTCACCCTCCTCCAAGCTATTAAAAAAAGGTTGATGCCCTTGTACTGTTCTTGGAATCAGTCTTCTTTTTACAGGCCTTTTTTAGTTTTAGCGTATGATAAGGTTATGACAACGTCAATGGAGGGTGCTAAGTATGTAAAAATTGTTTTATTATTACTAACGATATCGCGACCCGTGGCGCTGACAGCCAACAATGAGTTGACCAATGACGTTAAAATCAGTACATGTCCTGGGACTTTGTAATGTTTTTCATCGCAACGCCGGCGCCGTAAACAGATGGTGCTTATAATGGGGTTATTCTTATACTTTGTAATGTTTTTAAGCGCAACCGATGGCGATGGATATTCGAATTTTAAACGTTTTGGCCTCTGTTTTGGCCATCTGAAATAAAAACGTCATTTTTTGGACTTTTACTGCTCTTGGCCTCACCGATTCGATTGTAAGATGTAGGTACCTAAGTGATTATATGAGCACATGTGTTCTTTTTAAATAGTTCTCAAAACCTGAGACTCAGGCACCTTTCACAGTGGACCTTTCAATTGTTGTTTGAAGTTCTGAAAGGTCTATTTAAGTCTTTCAATGTCTACACATTTTTTTGAGTATCACAATGGTTCAACTGAATTACTGCTTCGACCGTCTTGAGAAGATAACTGGCGTTTTATTTCCGCAGAATTCTGAAGTACACAGCCTGACCTAAAGATGGAGGTAGTTGAGAAAAATCACTTACTACGTTTATAAATATGTGATGGGGTTCAATTTGAATTGAATTCGATTTTGATATTAAATACTGCACGTAAAACTACAAAATTAACAAGAACACATGAAACGCCGGACATGGTATCGTATTCAATTCGAATTGAATCCCCATGTAAACGTAGTAACACAATTTGAGCATATGATTTTGAAGACGTCATGTTTTTTGGTATTTGCTTCGCAACAATCGATAGGGATCGAATGAGTGAAAATGGAAGGAAAATTGGTTATGGTTATGTGATACGATCACCAGAAGTCTTATGAGCTGCCAAGACAACATCGCAGTCGTTCAACAAATGAGGTGATGACTGCAGAAATAGCGAAGAAAATCGGTGATGTCGTGGACTATATACATTCTGCCTCATTCTGAAAAAACTAGCTATAGTTTTAAGGGTTTTCTTAGGGATTCAAGGTTCAAGATAACCCATATTTTTATATTATAGCATGATTTGAGCCGTGGCGTGATCATGTCCAGATAGGATCTGATCCAGTTATCTCATTTCATGTCCAGTGGAAAGCATTCATCTCGCTTCGCGAATTCAGCCACCATCAATCCCGACACCTTTCTCCATTACCGAATCGGTACCACAGCATCTACAAATCCGTTCTTGGGCGATACATCACCCCCTATCGGTACTACCGTGGCCGGTCGTACCGCTTCGCTTTGAAGTACCACCGGTACTATTTAGTACCAGCGGGTGGCTGCCGTCAGTCTCGATGCCGTAACTCTCCGGTCCGACTGACCGCTTCGTCGTACTACTATGGTACTACCATAGCATATACACGTACCAGCAGAGCGATGCTGTCATCACTACTTTCAGAAATGTTAAAACTCTGTAGATTTTGTTTCTATGGACCTACAACAGCTTCTATGGTAGTACCACGACCTATCGTCACTAATTATCAAATACTTTATCACCCTGTAGATTTTGTTCATATGAATACAAAGGTAACCATCCTTTTGGAAAACGCCTCCAAGGTAATTTTCTATAACTATCAGGTAAGGAGTTATATGTTGCTACAGCGTTATATGTAAAACATAGGGTACATAGAGTAGTCAGATGCAGTGGCACGGTAAGGTTAGACTATGTATGATATCAGTTTAGTTTTTTAATTTTCGTTGAAACGTGGTTATACAGGGTGTTAATTAAGTATGTTAACAAACTTTAACCACGAGTAGTACTCCAAAAAATAGAAAGAAAATGAAATATGAACATGGGTCCGGAAATGCTTCCTAAGGGAGCTACGTCCCTTTGCATGGGGCACCCTGAAGACGCTTTTCCCTCGATATTCTCGAAACCATTCATAACAAAATTACGAAGTTAGGTATGATAGGTAAACTTTTGACGCTGAATCTGATTCTGAATTCAGAATTTCATAATTTTAATCAGAGGCGTATCATACGGAAGGAGTTAAGGGTAAAACTAACCCCATTTTCTACATGGTACTTTTTTGACATTTCGATTTTGGAATATGGTATTTCAGAGATTTATGCGTAAAAATGGTCTCTTGGTACATCTCAATAGGGCTAACCATTTTCGAGAAAAATGCATATTATTGAGTACAATAGCCTGCATCGATTCAATAATTTGCATTATCAAGATCGCAGAAAATGAAGAATGAATTCAAATTTGTTCAAATTATAAAACATAACTTAAATGGCAGAAAATTTAAATATGATTTGTCAGTATTTCTTTTTTATTCCATTTTTGCAATATTGCTGATAGATATTGAAAAATAGAAGGGCTCCAGTTAGAGGTATTGACTTCGACGCAAATTACTACTTTTTTACACCATTACATATGATTGATAATTCCGTGCTGGATCAACAGTCGTTGGTTGTTTTTGTATCATATTAGGCTTTTTAATTGTCTTGAAAATGTTTAACCTCTAGTAAATTGCGGTAGCCAGTAGACTGTAAAAGAATATCTATTACTGCCATAGTCCAGCTACTCTTTGGCCTTAGCGATGTTATCGCAGTTGTTTCTGGGAGAGTTGATTTGTTGTAAGGAATTTTTATAATCTTGTCCCTTCAGTCTAGTTCGTGTGTATTTTTCTGCTGAGTTAGTTGTTTTCTTCTACCTGAACAGGTTTTTGTTTATATTTCATGGCCTGCTACGTTGCTTATATAGATAGGAAAATTGCAAAACGCAAAATTTGTTTGAAAATTTAAAATTAAATGAAAACTACCACAGATTGATATTCACAACCTTATATCGTTAGAAAGGTTATCAAATTCTACGTTTAACCGTATAACAAAAATTAGGCATTCTCATTTGAAAAAGTCAAGTTATCGCTGATCGAAATTTCCTGATTTAATCGACCGATTTCTCCAAGCACAAACGTAATTTGAATTTGGTAGTGTCATCAAAGCTGACGCATTTTATGCTTAGTAATACAGTAAAGTCACAGCCTTCCAAATTTTATAATCTCTGCGATATTCAATTTTTTCCTGATATCTACTCATACCGAAAATGGTGATTTACACCTAAACGGTTCGCTTTAAGTCCCATGTATGATACATTAAAGTCACACTACAATTCATTAAGGAATCTGAACATGCAATAATATATGGGGTGTTCCATTTAAAAAAACATAACTTTGATACATTTCGTGTTTTTGGGACACCCTCTATAATATGAAAACATTTTTAAAATGTAGCCTTCATGGGCCTCTATCCACCCGAAATTATTATTTTCTTTTTTATCAAATACTTTAGCCATAATGCTCCGTGTCGAATAACGTGAATAACCCTGAATTTTTACTAAGATCTGCTGTGTATAGAAAAAATAGAAGCGGGCCTAGTATGGAACCCTGTGGTACACCAGATGTGATAGTCGTGGGCAAAGAATATGCACCATTAACAGTAACCACTTGATGTCTGTTCTTAAGAGAGAATTTGAAAAATGCTGTTGACTGGCTATCAGAACCACTGTCTTCTGTGGATCCAAAATGAGACTTTTCACAATTAACTCGATTTGAAAAAAAAATTCTATAGCTAGTCCACGAGTCATTTCTTCTAAGCACTGGTCTAAGTTTAAGCCACGCACAAAATCATGACGAAAAACTGCCCTTATGACATTTCTTGACCACGATGCCATCGCAAGTCGTTTTGCTGGTACCTACGTGTATAGGCTGTCCTACTCGTACTACCAGAGTAGTACCGCTAGATCGTTCCGTCGGAGATAGACGAGCACGCGATGCGGAAAAATTGGAACTGCCAGATACAAATCGTCCAAAGAGGTGGCGATGACAGACCATATTTCCTATCCAGTTCTAGGAGATATCAAATTCGAATTCGCAACATGTTCTCAGATAGCCGACAATATTTTATTGTCGCGTTTGAATATCAACCTGCTATGATCAAAGCTGTAGCAGATATATACTGAAGTCGTTCACAGCATCAGAGTAGGCATTGAGCCCCCTGTAGATATACAAGTATTTGAGAATTTTTGATTTGATTGATTGATTATGTTCTGCAGAGCAGCTTCATAGATAAGTCCATTATTACAATAGATGCTTAGAAAGTTTAAGAAATGGCGCTCGTAGTAGAGAAAACGAATTTTTCTGAAACTATCCCTAGCATTTACCTAACCCTCGACCTAACCTGTATATATACTAGGGTAGGTTGAAAAAGATTTAGTTTGAAAACGTTATACCATGGAAAACTCGCCTCTAGGACTGATAATTAAAATGCAAAAATGCATAAAATTAGGTACACACCTTCGACACCGATAGATGAGAGGAGCGAAAATTTGATTTTGAGATAATAGCCTCGTGATCTCAGTAACCGCTGTATGGATTGTGATGAAATATTCCTCAAACTCCGTTTTTAGGCGTTTTAGGGATTCCTGATCATTTTCTACTTTTTTTTGGCTGGAGTGAAATTGGGCTTTCCATTGACCTGTGAAAGAGAGACCTAGCGTCATACCAGACTTTTTTAGGTCCATGCGAACATTGTCTTGCCCATTTCAGAAACCAAGGGACTTCAAATGACTTGATGTATACATGTACGAAAATTGCTTTAGTCTGTTCTGTATTGTGTAACGTGGAAACTATTGGATTGATTTTAATGCAATTTTCACACAATATTATTACCGCGGCGAGGATGCAAATTGTTTATCGCTTTTAGAAATCGTTTCAGTGGCGGCGCAGCAATAATAAAATAATGTAAAAATAGCTCGACCTTCGTTTTTAGACATTTTAGGGGTTCTTCATCATTTTCTACCTTTTTTAGGTGGAGGTGAAATTGAGGTAATTGGAGGGTGAGGGGTCATAGAACTCAAAAAAATCTTTGTATTCATAATAGGCTATATATCTATTGGCCTGTGAAAGAAAGATCTAGCGGGATAACATACTTTTATTGGTTGGGCGGCCGATGATTTGGTTACAAGAGATCTTAGACTACAACTTCATGCTACGGGAGAATAATAAACTGGTATTACCGTAATGTGTGTGAAGTACTCAGAAGGCAATCAAGTTGACTTCATTTTTTTCAAATATTCAACAATTCAACAAGCGCATCGCACTTGAAGGTATATTTTTTTTAAAACCGCGCCTTTTATAATATTTTTCCTTCAATACATATTCAGTTATATGTGTTAAACGACTATGCTACAGAATAAAACAGAAAGGGTTAAAGAGGACTCAGAAATATTGAAACTTTGAAAAAATGTCTAAAAATGTATTCCAGCTCTTCTGGTCCTCATTTGACACCCAACTGGTGACAGCTTCTTCTTGAGTGTAGCCAAAAGGTTTTGTCGTTCCACAAATATTGTCACGGATTTGGTAAAGACAGAAAGTCAAAGTATTTAAAAGCAAAAAATTGAATTTAGATAAGTATCATATAACGATGTATTGTCAAAACGAAGCGATCGATTTCGTAGATAACAACCAGTCTCAATTATAGCGAGAGAAAGCAATTTGCAACATTTTTAAGACTAGGCACATACATATACCTTGCCATTTGGCGCAGTTCTACTTTTCTTTATTGATGTCCTCTAGATAAGTAATATGTAAATTTTCTAATCTATATTGGCTATCTTCATCTAGCGAAATTGAGCTATTGTACTGAAAATTTCAATCATGCAAATTATCATTTGGCTGAAAGTATATGACCTTAATTCACATATGTTGATATGAGTACGCCAAATAGGTGAGATCCCTACTAAGAAAATTATTTTCATGCAAACGCACTTTTTTGCGGGCGGGCTGAGGATATCGATCATCATTATCATATGGAGTTTAAAAAGGGACAGAAAACACATAAGTATGACAGAGACATTGAATATCGTCTGCTGCGGTTATCCAATCCCGATGCAGGACCGTCTTTAAGATGGAGAATAAAATCTGCTGTTGCCGATTGTAATTAAGGGGTATTAAGTGAATATAAATTATTTACTGGTTCGTTTATATATAAAATAAAACAAGTCGTAAAAGAAGGAAATAGGCTGAAATTATTGAGAGCTATGGCAACGTCCTTACTTTTCTCACCGCATTCTTTCTAGGCCGCACAGTAAGACAGGCCGGCATATATATCTATCTCTGTCGTCGCCTACGTCACAAATATCGACCTAAGCCGTCCGCCGCGCTGTCCGATTTCCGTGGGATAACAGTGATAACACTGGCAGTATTGCCACTTGTGACTGGCACGTTGTATTCCTGTGCAGTCAGCAGACGAGTGTGCATTTGAGTAGATTTGAGCAACACGTGTTATTTTATTATATCGATAAGGTGAAAGTTTTACTTGATATTCTGATTTGATCTTGTGTTTATTATTTCCGGAATTTTAGGCTTATATAGAGAAACTATACAATAATGCCATCAATGACAATTGTGTGAAATCTATTAAGAAAAGAAGCTGTTCAGTACTTAGTTCTTCCGAAAACTAAAATACTATTTATCATTTCGTTCCCATTTTCTATTACTTTGTGATTTAGGTATATGTGTGTTCCCATATTTTGTGTTACCTAAAGACTTATGTTTCTGTTATTGTTGTTTCTTACTTTAATTTATATGACCTACATATTTTTTCATTTTTGTTCATATTTTGTATTCCTTGGTGATTTATATGATTGTTCCTATATTTTTTAATACCAGAAGAGCCGTTTTATTCTATAGTTTCTTATTTATTTTATATGACCCAAAAATGTGTTTGTTTTTTGTTTTTAGTTCGTACTACTTTATGATTTACATGTTTATTCCTATATTTTCTAATAGCTGACAGTTATTTTTCTGTTATTGTTATTTTTATATGACATGAAAATATAACCTATTTATTTTTTGTTCCTATTTTGTATTACTATTTGATTTGTATGTTTGTTCCTGTTTTTCAACATTTCTATTAGTGTAGTTTTTTATTTTTTTATATCACCTGCTTAATAAAATAGTTTGAACCAGAATGGGAAATGTCTTATTTTAACTGAAAATCGACATTTTCATTGTTTTATAATAGCTAATTAACAATTATGGGTAGGTATCTTTATTTTCTTTCATACTTTACAATATAGCAGAACTCCTGATGAGTAAACTATATATGCAACTATGCCAAAAAATCAATTTACGGCAAGCTGATATAATAAAAATACCGCGCGCCCCATTTAAACACATATAAAAGTCGGTCGAAGTTTGTGACGTCACGCAAGCTACCTGCCGGCCTGTCTTAACGTGCGGCCTAGATTCTTTGCATTCTTTTGGCTGTTCAATTTACGTTGACCACACAGTAGGATATGTGTGAAATGTTCAGTCATTTCTTGCAACGAACCTATCTCTATTGAAATTCCAAAACAAGGTTTTCTAAGAAACCCATCATACCCAGTTTTTCACTTTCGTTTGTATTGTATAAGGTTTTTGCGGTCTTTGTCCAATGAATTTGTGGTTCTTAGGTATTTAAGGCTGCGTTGCCACCAGAGATGTGCGAGGATGTGTTATGAGGAATGCGTCTTTAGCGAACCAATAGAATCGCTTGAATTACCTCGCCTCGCTCCGCACAGCTCTGGTAGAAACGGCTTAGCGGACCGAAGTTTCTGATGTACGTACAAAACAAGGCATGCTGGCGAGGAATGTGTGCTAGGAATGCGTTTCGAGAGATGTGCGCGAGAAATGTGACGGGGTATCAGGGTTGGCAGTTCAATTTTCATCTCTTCAGTAAATATAGTACCTATCTAGTTAATAATTCAGTAGATTTCAGTAGACCAATTCAATGCTTCATAAATTTCAGAAAAGCTGGTGAAACAAAACGAACGTGAAAATATATTTTTTAGAAATGAAGAAAAGTAACACAGGTACAACAAATAGTACTTTATGCCTGCATAATCGCAAGAGAAGAAAATCACCGTCAAATGAGCCTCTTTTGCTTTTCTAAACAAAAACAGCTGTCGTATCGTGGGAAATACTGAAAAAATTATACAATCGTTATTTACTGAGATATATTTCATACATAGTGGCACCTTGTATATTAAAAACTAAACGTATATTTTTGTATGTCCTATATCAACCTCGGCAATTCCATCCCTTAGAAAATAGTAAAAAACATAAACATATATTTGAACAAAAAAAAAATTGCACACCTATATGATAATATTGAGGAATGGAGTTAGGACAAAAAAGCATTCCTTCGTCGCATCTCGCAAATTCCTTGAAACACAAGACAAATTATTGTCATTGTTTGCCAAATTGCATGTATCGTATGATTGTTGAATGCATAGATTGTAGATTTCGCCATCGAGAAATTCTATAGGTACCCGAAATCTAGTAGTTCAGCATGTTTTAGATATTATGGTAGATTTAGGTGTGTTTGAGGTAGAACGGTGGTCAGAGGACTGAAACGGCAGATATACCGTAAAACGGTAGATCTGGCAACATTGGCTGAGACGCCAACAACGGGCAGATGCACGCCGTTCGAAGGCAATCTGAAAAGAGCCCGCTCAGTGATGTTAACTCGTAGGGAAATTCCCTACTCGTAGGTAAAAATCGTCTTAAAAACAGATGATAGGGAAAAAGGGACAGAAATTTGAGAAATTCTATTTTGTAGGGAAATTTTTATCTTCAGAGTACAACGCACAACACCGTCTCAACTAACGCGAACTCGTCCTTTTGGATTCAATGCACAGAACTTGAAATTGGTAAAGGGGCAAATGTCAAAGTAGTTTTTAGTTCTGTGTGCTCGCGGCTCATGAGATTCTGTGCTTGAGAGAATGTTACCTTGTTTTTTGTAATACATGTATTTTAATAAATTATCTTTGTTATTATCAGCAGACCAAAAATAATACGGTATTCAGAAACCTAGTTGTGCAAAAAATGCAATAGGCCTCAACACCATTCTTTGTACAACAGTCGTAAAAATGTATTTGAGAATAAGTCCGCCAAAAAAATGGCCGTCTAGGCGGTCGGCGGTGGTATTCTCCTATATTTACAAATGGAAAGAAAGACCATGGCCTAGAACGTGCTTAGACACGGGACGGCCATTTTTCTAGCGGATTTTATTAGCAAATAGTGTACAACTCTTCACTTGTCATCGCTCTGTGGGTCTGTGGTTGTTGGAAAGTCATACACAAAACGACAAAACATTTATAAAAAACACAGAAATAGTTACGTAGGGAAATGTAGGGAAATTTTCGAGTTGGCATAGGGAAAAGTACGTTTGGAGTGTTAATGTCACTGAGCCCGCTAAACATCGCAATGATGCTGATCTGCACACCGTTTCACCGCTCCGCCACACATCTTCGCACAGCTCATCTCCCTAGCACATCTCTGGTGAAAACGCAACCTAATAGCGGCGTCCTTGAGTGTTGAGGCTTGACGTTTTACCATTATGAGTGGATGACATCTTCAGAAGCTATTACAAATACTGAGTATTGCGGAAGTCGCTGAAGTATAATAGCTTCTGAAGATGTTATACACTCGTCGTGGCAAAACGTCAAGCCTCTGAAGCCTCAACGTTCAACGACGCCGGCTTAAAAACCCAAGAATCACAAATTCATTAGATTACTTGAGTTTGTCGAATGACTACGTGCAACGTTATTCCGATATAACTGTAAAAAAATGAAACCTGAATAGAAGCAATAAATATGCGTATAGAGATAGGTGGAAGGACAGCCATTCATCCACGGGCATATCATTAAAATAGAGTACCCTCGAATAAACTATTCGCTCGACGCTCGGCCATTTTCAATTACAATATGCGCTATCAGCGATACGATCTGCTGCGAGTATGGCTTCGCAGAAACGAATGAGGTCATAGTCACTCGGACGAAAAAAATGTCGACGTTGACGGACTAGAAGACGCAGACTGATATAACCGCGGAAATAGTGATGGCGAGCCGAGTGGCGAGCAGAGCTGCTGAAACTTTAACGACGAATAAGGCCTTTTTTGTGATTTGAATCATTTGATTTTTTTTCGGCATTCTCTGGTAGCACCTTGATTTGAGGGCCCGATAAGCGGGCAATAGCACACACACAAAAATAATTTCTTAGATGGAGCACAGATGCTTTAATTCAAGTATACCATAACTTCCTATACGCGCAAAGTTATACTAATCTTAAAGTGAGAATACGATATCTTTGACCATATAACGGTTAGATTGAGAAAATGTCTTCAATGCAAAACTAGAAAATTCTTGATAGTAAGAATACAAAAATCTTAAATCAAGCATATGGTAATCTTGACCGAAGTATTTCATAATATGGACTGAAGCATCTCATAATCTTAACTGGGAGCATTTCATAAACTTGACGCAAGTAGCTCAACTTTATTCTAAAATTGTGATATTCTTGAAGAAGGAATCTAGTAGTATTCATTTGAGCATTCAAACTCTTCTATCAGCATGTAGACATTTTTCTGAAGAAATAATTCTGCAAAATTTCTTAAATCACATTTAATATACTTAGTACTTTTCTAGGAACACCTGAGTCAGGTCTTCGCATCTCAATTTTAATAATAGCTTATTCATGGTTAGATAGATCCAGTGATAAGGAAGCTGATGGGAACTGGGACGCGACTCAAATGGCGGTGGACCAGCACTACCGGCAGATTCGATGACTGATGGTTGACGGTGGTATCACGGGTATCACGTGGCAATGGCAATTTATTTAACAGTTTGACTAGATACTATTATGTGCTATTATGCAGGATCCAGGATGCAGGTATTACGCTACGGTGCTAAAGACGGCGGCGAATGCGACAATCCGAAAACCGATAATGGCGGCGCGGACGCGGACGGGCTAGGCCGCAAAGGCTGTTAAGTAGAGAAGGTGCAGAGGTTATACCAGTGACACGCTGCGCGCCTGCGCACTCCGACGTTGGTAGACGTCCAATATAATAATTGTAATAATAAATGATTTACTTGGTACAAATATAGGGTGTGCTTGTAAAACAGCGTTCATTTTCAAACTAAGATTATCATATTGTAAATGAAGGTTCGCATTTGCAAGCTGTCCATATTCTTGATAGAAGTAAACTGGACACCGCTGGAAAAAATGATAATCTTGATATAAAATTATGAAATACTTGTTATTAAATTATTATAGCCTTGGTTGCAAAGAAAATTATATTTTCTTTCGGAGCATATTTCTTTAAAATTAGTATATAAATCAAAAATATATTATTCTTGATACAAATTTTCTATAATTTTCTCATAAAATATTCTTTCTTAGAGTGAGAACCGATATTCTTGTTGTGAGTATGTATTTACAAGAATATCACAATTCTTGACTTGAGAATTTCTTTTTATGTGTGCATGAAACATGGTATAATATTCATTCCTTACACAGACTTGTCTGTGCTGGCTCGACCTGGTGGCGTCTGGAGTCGAACGTGGTCGGAGATCAATGCAGACCCAACAAAAATCCTTCGATGCACACGCTAATACCTTTAGGGTATTATGGCATATTCTGTCGCATTCCATAATGGAGAAGTTTCCTAAAACACAAAAACTGGAAACTTTATTACTATCTGATAGTCTATTTCTTCACTTGAAGAATGTCGAAAAAATCATCTGAATATTCCAAAAAACGGCAGAGCTATTCAATTTTATATTTGCGGAAACCGACCGCGGTGATGGAATGCCTTATGACGTCACATGTTATGAATCGTTTGCGGTAGCCACAGTCAGGAGGCGGGACTCCGCTATGCATACGCTGCACTGTACAGTGTGCGACATTTTAGACTTGAGTGGAACGGCGGTGTGTTTGTTGTAACGGGCAGACGCCAGTATATTTTTGAAGTATGGAGAAAGGTTACGTTCGTGTCGTGGTGATTCTAGTAATGTTCCTAAAGTGGATCTCGGCATGATTATGAACTTTTACTTCCCACACCGATAGGTGATGGGAGTATTGTGATCGCGAAAATTTTCGATTTTGAGATAATACACTTTTTGGGTGTTTTATGATGTCTACATAACGAAAATCCACACAACTCATTTCCGTCGGTCTGTCGGTTTGTCTGTCTGTCTGTACGCTTTTTTCTAGCCACGTAATCCCAGTAGCCGCTGCATGGATTGTGATGAAATTTGGGCAGCGATATGCTGTGGGGTCGTAAGTAGGTAATGTTCTTATAATTTTGAAAATCGGTGCATGGACGGCGGAGTAATTAGCAAAAAACCAAAAATTTTAAATATTCCTCAAATGTTTTTAGGCATTTTAGAGGTTCCTGATCATTTTCTACTTTTTTGAGTGGGGGTGATATTTGGGGTGGTTGGGGGGAGGGGGGTTGTAAAACTGAAAAATTATTGTATTCATAATAGGCCGTCCACTAACCTGTGAAAGAAAGGCCTAGCGTCATAATACACTTTTTTTGGTGCATCCGAACATCACCTTGGCTATTACGGAAACCTCGACGGAAACCAAGGGACTTAGAATTTTCTGATGTATTCATACGAGTATTGCTTCTGATCATTCTGTGTTGTGTAACTAGGAAACTATTGGATTGATTTCAATTACATTTTTGCACAGTATTACTACCGCTGCATAAAAGACCCTTATGACTTTTAGAAATCATGTCAGCGACGGCGCAGCAATAATAAAAAAATAAAAATATAATAAACAGCTCAAAGTTCGTTTTTAGGCGTTTTAGGGGTTTCGTGATCATTTTCTACTTTTTTTTGGGGTGGGGGTGAAATCGGGATAGTTGAGGGGTGGAGCGTCATAAAACTCAATTTTTTTGTATTCATAATAGACTATCCATTGAAATATTTGTTTGGTCTTTTTATGATGGTGTTAGTACACCTGAGTACAATGCAATATTTATAATTTCTCGGTCTGCTAGACATATTCTAATAATACGAGTACCAATAAACTGCAGTGTATCGTTTTGTCACCGTCGGCGTCGCCTACCCTACTGAAAAAACAAGGAATAACAACATGAACGAGGAGGCCGGCGGCAGTGCGGTGGCTTGCGGAAGCAGCATCCTCGACAGGGCATACACAGGCTTGCGTTGTGTCGTGTGACGCGTGACGTCACAGCGGCTTCGCGCGGAGGAGACGGCAATTCAAACTTTGAAGGACTATAACTTTTCTATTAATGGAGATAATTACAAAATGTTTTCGCCGTTGTTCTCTAACTCTTTAGGACTATCCTCGGGACTATCTGATTAACTAAAATTTGAAAAAATAGAAAATTCCTCATTACTGTTTCGATCGTCTTGAGATGATAACTGTCGTTTATTTAATGAAGGTTGACAACATTTCGGCATACTTACTCCGGTCTTGAGTAGTACATGTATGTATGTATGTATGTATGTATGTATGTATGTATGTATGTATGTATGTATGTATGTATGTCTGTATGTATGTATGTATGTATGTATGTATGTATGTATGTATGTATGTATGTATGTATGTCTGTATGTATGTATGTATGTATGTATGTATGTATGTATGTCTGTATGTATGTATGTCTGTATGTATGTCTGTATGTATGTCTGTATGTATGTCTGTATGTATGTCTGTATGTATGTCTGTATGTATGTATGTATGTATGTATGTCTGTATGTCTGTATGTATGTATGTCTGTATGTATGTCTGTATGTATGTCTGTATGTATGTCTGTATGTATGTCTGTATGTATGTATGTATGTATGTATGTCTGTATGTATGTCTGTATGTATGTCTGTATGTATGTCTGTATGTATGTCTGTATGTATCCTCGACAGGGCGCACACAGGCTTGCGTGATGTCGCGATTAACTAAAATTTGAAAAAATGGAAACTTCCTCATTGCTGCCATTTCTGCTTGAAAAACGGTTTCCCTAGGCGGATATTTATGCCTCCTCCTGTACCTGTACTTTAAAAAATAGTTTATTATTCAACGATGCGGTAATGACGGTTGAAGTTTAAACCAACAAGTGAGTTATTACCACTACCGCGAGTTAAATACTATACACGGCTGAACCGTGAGTTATGGAATATATCCCACGCTGTTTGTTTATAATAGGTAGTGTTACAAGTCTTTAGTCCCATTGGGCAAGGTACAGATTTCACTGTTTATTTTCACTAACTATGTACACTACATCTAGCCTAATACTTTATAGTCTAATTTATCTACAGTCACTACACTAATTTATATTCTTCACTTCAATTTATGTCACAGTTCATTTATTTCGCGCGCGTCACTGGAACGTCGTCGCGTATTACTACCGAACACTGACTGCTGCACTGCATTGACTGTCACTGACTCTCGTGCGACGGCGCTTTACACTATGCGCGCCATCTCTGGAACGTTCTCGGCGAACTCTCTGTGCCTCCTAGACAGTTCGCAGCTATAAAATATGGGTCGAGAAGAAAACTTTCTAGATCACACGTAAATCGGCTCGGCCGTCCAGGGCCGGACTGGCACAGTAGTATAACCTGTCCATATTTTATCTCACATTTTTAGTTTGACTATTGCTTGCTGCTGGTTACCTGCTATTGTAATTATTTTCAGTTTGAGGTGTTGTATATTATAATAATATAGATTAACATATTAGATATCTCGTTTGGAATCTTTTTATTTCTTTGCGATACTACGTATTGACGTTTTTAATTTGCGGATACACGTGTAGAGCTTGTGTTTGTTGTATCACTGAATAGTGTGATAAATGAATAAATAAAATATCGAATATCCCCACAAATGTGTAAGACGTCTACCATCACTAGCACCGAATACGTCAGGCGCTTGCATATTTATTGGACGCTGGTGAGTCTGTCGCGTGATCCGTCATTTGGCGCGCTAAAGTGCATTATTTCAAAGCCGGCTATGACTTAATTTAATTAATTTCAGTGACATTCGGAGCGAGCCTGATTGGCATCGGCGCGGCCGTCTGCGACCCAATTGCAAAACTTTATTTATTCTCAGTTTTAGAATCGATATACTGTGCCGCCACGTCACGCCGGTATGCTGCGCTGTCCTTACCAGGAAATCGGAAAGAAAATACTACTAAGGCGATCGCACCTCAAGGATATCACTCATTGTTTAAGCTGCTTACATGTATTACGACATCTTATGTGCTGTACAGTATAGTATATAAAGGGCCCCACAGACATCGTTCTTTTTCATCAGGTTTGCACGACGTGCCAACCGATGTCGGTTAAACCATGGCCGACTCTACACTAGGCCGGAGCCTTAGATGTGGCAACGTGGCTTAGCTGTCAAATAGGGGGCCTATAGTTTCAGAATAATTATTACAACATTTTATATGTATTAGAGTTCATCTCGGTTAATAAATTAAGAAAAATACTTTTTAGAACTACTACTACTACTAATACCACTTACATCTGATGTCTGGTTCATCGTAGTCAAACACTACAAAATAAAAATAAACGCAACCTGTTTCCTGCTGTCCCTTCCACTTCCGCTTAAATGAACACTCAATTTACTTTGTAAATTGTCACTTGAGCTAGAAAAATTCACTATTAGGCCACTGTGAAGCCATTCTTGCTGGTCTTGATTCCCTTTCACTATCAAATCTTTTCGTAGATATGCCCAAATGTATGCCCAGATGAGTTCTATTAACTGTATTTTTCTGTGATATTTGGGAGGTTCTTATAAATATAACCAGCCCATACGAGGAATACCGTTCACCCACTTCTGTTTATGTCCTTTATTGGAAGCACAATTGCTAGTGCAACCTGGTACTACACACTTTGCAGGCATCTGTTTATCTTTATAGTTTCGTTTGTGCAGGTAAATAATTAGAAACACATTAAAAATCACCTTCCACTCTTCTTGTTCACTCTGGAATGTTATGGTTGGTATGTTTTTTATTGAAAGCACAATTGCTAGTGCAACCTGGTACTACACACTTTGAAGGCATCTTTTATCTTTATAGTTTCGTTTGTGCAGGTAAATAATTAGAAACACATTAAAAATCACCTTCCAATCTCCCTTTTTGCTCTGGAAGATTACACTAATGACTTAACAACAAATAGAAGCTCGGTCCCCGATTCAGTGTTGCCATATTTCAATGTTCCGGCCTAGTGAGTAGAGTCGGCCATGGCTGCCGAGATCAAAATTTTGAAGCCCAAGTTTCTTTGCTCAAGCTACGACAACACTTTTGAGACAGCGTACCCACAAAACTTTTAAGGCTGTGTGGGATGACATTTCTGACTGCCAAATTGCTTAGCTACCCTAGTATCAAATGGTCTACTTCTAGAAAATAATTTCAAATATGGTGGACATCCGATTATACCGGAAGTAGATATCAACTTCCTTATTTTAAATAGAACACCCTATATATTATTACGTTTTTGAATTCGGGATCGAAATTTAGGTCCAGTTTGTTAACCATGTCTACGAAGCCTATTTTCGAAGTTATTCACAATCTTTAGAAAATTTGTCCACTGTACTACTTTCAAAAAAATATTCATATCTCGGAAACTAAACGCGATAGAAAGATGAGGTTTTCGATTTTAAAACAAGCAAGAAACGTACTTGTGTTTTAGTGGGGTCATTGTTTCAAAGGCACATTAAATCAATAAACTAGCAATTTTCAAATTCAATAATTTGAAAACGTTGAATACTTTTTTTCAAAAGGGATGGTATGATAAGTTACACATCAGTGAATGCGAAATTAAATTTTTTTTCACTTCTATCTAGGCATATGTGATCCTATGGTCTTCAGGATATCTACGGTTTTGTAGTTATTCCGTAGTGGCGCGTAGGAATTGGAAAAGTCGTAGATGGCGTGGCTCGCAGATGAAACAATTGGCAGGAAACCTTTCATCCAAAGTGTTTCGGCCTCTAATACTAAAATGTGCATTAGCTCCAGCTAGTTGTAACCACATTATTCTTACAAAAGACCCCAGTGGTAGATTTTGCAACAGGTTTTCAAATTTTCATTTATAAAATTTTGGAACACATTAGTTTTTTATTGAGTTTACTCTCAAAACACAGTTCATCTTTAGTATGTAGTTTTTATTTTCAGCCTGAATATGCAAACTTCGGCAATCCTGTCGATCTGATCTGACAACCCTATGCATAAAGCATTTCTTCAGTATCTAAGGAAACTTCCTTTAGCTTAACTTACTTAATACTTATAATATTATGGAGACTCTTAATGCAGATATGTTCACCAGATAGTGCCAGATATAATGCTGAATTTTCTAATAACATTATTGCACCGTGGAATGGAGGGCCATAGGACACTAGCGCGCCGCGGTCAGATTGGTCCTAATCCCACCGGTCAAAAGCGCGCAAAATATTTCGATCACCAGATGGGCCATAGGACACTAGCGCGCCGCAGTCAGATTTGGCCTAATCCCAACGGTCAGAAGCCCCCAAAATATTTTGGATAATAGGGAGGTATGTGGACACCAGCGCGCGGGGCGGCGAGGTAAACTTATGTCTTATAATTTTAACCGATTTTAATTCATTCGTCATTTTTTGCGATCTTGCTAATAGTTACTGAAGAATTTGTAGAGCTCCAGTCAGAGGTATCGTTACTTTTGACTTGACAGAAATGAATTACTTTTTTATATTATTAAATGCGAAATTTTGTTCTGAACATAATAAGTTAATCTGATCACTATAATAGATGCAAATAAAGAAGTTGGTATTGTCAGCAGACCGAAATGTCTTTATCATACCTCAAAAAATTTTAATTATTCAGAACGTGTTCTAATTTGTCGTAAATTTGATCGATTTCTTGACGATGTAAAAAAAAAGTCCGAGAAATTTTCCTTTACAGCTTGGTTTGTGGGAGCATCATGGTTGTGCTCATTATTTCTTTGAAGAATAATCTCTTCCGATTGATCCATCAGCAAAGATGCTATGCATCCTCTTCTAGAGCATCTGTGGGCTACACCACGGGTGGTTTCTTTATCTCTTCGGAACGTATACTCTTCAAGGACTATTAATTTCTTCCCTTTCACACTTAACATAGTCTCCATGATGAAAAAGTAGAACACAAACAATACTCACAAACAGCAACTAAAGATTGCAAACTCGATTGCAAACTACTGAAATATTGTCATTAAGGGTAGTTTTATACACCTACAGAAACCGAATAGTCATTTAAATAATCTAAGAAGTAACTGTAAGCTACCGCAAGTCGTAAAAAGACAGATGAAAGTTCGCAAGAATAAAAGGGATGTGGTCATTAGGAATAACCAAGCTTAATTTTCTTTCGGCGCGCAAGTGACCGGTGCCGATGAAGGCACCCTTTTTGTAAACAGGTAAAAATCAAACCGCGCGCGCTCGTGACCGATCACCAAATGGAGAATGATCCAAGTTCATAAAGAGGACATGACAACTTATACACCCTTTATTATTAATTATTTCGATGATACTTCGTTTCAGTCTGTATCTGTTTATGTATTTAAAAACTTTATAAAAACAACCTCGAAAACAACATATAGTTTTTTACAATTTACAGGAATATATTGCAGCCTAGATATAACTACATGTACATGATTTGTTGAATTATATAACTGTAATTAGAAATTATGTACATAAGAATTTACAATAAACTATCTATTTATCTATGAATAATTCCTGCTGATGACAACCACACACATAATTACCGATTCTTCAGGATTCTAGCTTCAAGCTAGCAGACAGTTTATAGCAATCTCAAAGCGCAACAGTAATATGCAGTTTCCCAAGATCGGATTTTTTGCATCGGCATTCCGACACGCATACGAATGCATTAATTTACGTCGCGTTAATTAATAACAACTAACGAAGTAATGAAGACTGATTTGAGTTAACACCACTTGGTCTACCGCTAATTAGCTGATATTAGTACTTTATTGCCTGTTTACAACCTGACTGACTTAACTGTGTATTTATATACTACATACATCCAACCTTTGCAGAAAAAAGCTAGTCAGTTTTTATATCAATGGCTGTAAGCAGTGGAATATACAGAGGGTCACATTTATAATCATTTTCATTTAACAAAACATAATAAAAAGCTATAAGCTACCGCAATTATGCGAGAGGAACTTAGAAAGTCAGATATAATAATAATAATAATAATAATATCAAGATGGAATTTGGCATGAGTAAATGCAAGGTGCTTCATATGAATAAAGGCCAATGGAAAAACCAACCCGAAAAGGAAGAAGTACCTGGCCAAGCGCTGGTCAATATGGATAAGGACGAAACGTACAAGTACCTGGGCTTCAATCAGAACGTTAAGATAGACCATACACAAGTCAAGGCACAAGTAACACAAGAGTTTAAAAACCGCCTCATTAAACTATTAAAAACAAAATTGAATTCTAAGAACACAAAAACCATTATTAATAAATTTGCGATACCGGTACTCACATACACCTTTGGCATCATCAAGTGGTCACACACGGACATAGAAAACATCCAGATACTTATACGAACGGAACTCACAAAGCACAGAATGTCACATCCGAACGCGTGCAAGGAGAGGCTTACCATAGACAGAAAACTAGGGGGCAGAGGAATTATAGACATACAGTCACTTCGCACAACACAAATACCTCGACAAATACAAACACTCAGACATTTCTTCCACACCAAACAAACTAACTTGTACATAAGGCAATTGTAAAAGCAGACAAAAACTATACACCACTTAACCTCTCTAGTCCAGATCACGTAGCAGATACATACAATCATATCCAATTACAATAAGAAAAAATAAGCACCTGGTCGCAGAAAGCACTCCACGGCAAACATATGTAGATACCGTGTCACCCAAGACCACATTCACGAAAAACATACACCTGGTTGCAGGATGGCCAGCTATTCCCAGAAATTGAGGGTTTCATGCTTGCTATCCAGGACCAAGTGATTTGCAACACGAAACTACAAAAAATCCGTAAACTGTAATCCATCCATAACAAACGATAATTGAAGAAAATATCACCAACAAAAAGAAACAATAGATCACATAACAAGGCGGGTGCAAAACTCTTGCCGGCACTGAATACACAGCCAGACATAACTCTGCGGCCAAGAGCATACACCAAGCACTAGCCACAACAAACGAACTAATAAAAACACAGATCCATATTAATTACACTCCGACATAAGTACTCAAAAACGATCGGTACAAACTATACCTAGGATGTTGAAACACATACATCCCAGCCAATAGACCAGATATATAGTTTCCAAGTCAAAGTCCGACAAAATTACCTATTTGATAGATATTCCCATTCCCGATGTGAAAATCCAAAACACCTACGCTGGGAAGACATCTAAATACACGGACCTTGCCATGGAAATAAAACGACTTTGTAAACAAAACAAAGTCCCCCTCATTATGTCGGTGTCACGCCTTGCGCCAAACACGTTTACAAAACACCGTCACCAGAACTCTGGAATCCTGAAGACTTGTAACATTGTGCGATCCTAAATTCCGATCAATAATAGTCAGTGCGTTGACTTGGCACAACCCGGCAACACTTGTTGCTACCGCTATTATGCGAGAGGAACTTGGAAAGTCAGATAATAATAATGTCTTCTTTATTTTGATACAATTACATCGTAGCAAAAACTGTAGAAAACTTCATTGGCGCAGTTTACTCTTACTAGAACCAAAATGCTCGACCAAATGCTTACGATTTTTAGTTAGTTTCAACTTTTAAAAAATAGATGTAGAACTCTTACAGCTTCCAGACAATTGGTTCATCTGTGAGTGAAGCACCTTTTGTTCACTGTTAAACTGGTAAAAAAAGCATGATTTTTATAAAAATGAGATATATAGTCAGGTGTCTAGATGCGGTGATTATTTTTCTGAATAAATCTAAGTTTAACTCATTTTTTGTGTAACTACTATTTCTTAATCCTCAAAACCGCATGCACTTTTTTGGTTACCATAGTATGGCCCTTTTAGGATTTACCAATTTTAAATTGGCAACGATAAACAGAAAGTGACTAGGATAGAGAGACTAGGTACGTCTTGATACACAACCCCAGATTTACTTGTTTATTCTGTATCTCGCTTTTTTTTCAATTTTCTCAAAAAAGTTATTTGATTAAGTTGTCTATTTATAAGACTTCTCATCATCATAGTCACAATGTCTTGTCAGACATGTTGTGAACTCGTAAAATGCATTTACTCATTTCACGAGTTTCTCTTGGGATATCTTGGGATCTTTAATGCAGTAGTTTCCCATTTGCTTTCTGCATCCTCATATGCCGTTGACCAGATGGTATCTACTGGTTCATCCGCCTTTAGGGGCAATTTCTCACCCCAAGGACAAGAAGGTGTCCTGACTCTTCTCAACTCGTCCACCCGAAGCTGTTGGTTGAGAAGAGGTTACTGCTTATACCGACAGTAGTTCGGTTCCTTTTAGTCGCCTTTTACGACACGCAGGATATACGATGGGAGATATTCTAACCCGCCCCCACACGAGGTATATACATATATATAAGACTTCTACACAGAGTTAAAAAAAGTATATTACATTCTATCTATCCAAATCTGTGATAACCAAAAAGGATTTATACAAACACTAAATATACGAGTATTACTTTATAAGCCCCGATTGAAATACAGATAAAATGTAAATGAAATTCAGTACATATATTATGGTCATAGTTACAAGTACATGGTAATCAGTAACAGATAAATAGGTGTACGTATTCTAGGAAGAGCTGTACCATTGCAATATGGAATTGATTGACAAAAAAACTGCAAGAAGCAATTACGCTCACGTTGAAACTGAATAAATCTACATCTCAGATGGCTTCGATAACTACAAATTATGTTGCTGTGTGAGAAAAACGTGCGCCGCAACACATATTCTAACTGCAAATTAAAGAAACGGTATTATTTACCTCTTTTTTTGTACGAGGCAAATTTTCATATAGCTGATGTATCTATCAACCACATGTAATATTCTCTGTACAGGGTGTAAAGCCGACGCCACATATGCGGTACTTGGCGAGTCACGAACCCCGATTAATTGCTACTCGGCTATGTGGCTGCAGGATTTTACCCGAGTACTCGCCATATGCCGAGCACCGAGCATTCAGCCGGCGCCATAGCCGGCGCTACACATGTGGCATTTAGGGAACAACGAACAGCGAATATTGGCAATTCGGCAAACGCCTACTGTGTGGCTGGAGCAGTTTGTGCGAATGGTCGGAATTTGCCGAACACAAATAAGTACCCGAATACTGACACAGAAACAGGAACAGGGCCGGACTAGAGAATTAAAAACTTTATTCGCATTGTTTATTTGTTAGCATGTTAGCATTTTTGAATTCTGTGTGTTCAAAAACCCCCAAGTATTGAATTTCACCGCCCCAGATTCACATCTGTCACCAGTTTTGGAAATATTTAAGCCTTCCGGTACTGCTTACTGAGAAGGCGGTGAGAAACACCAGTTGAAACTTGTTCATGCTGTAAACCATTATTAGGGAATACTTCTATATTAAATAAAATATGCAGTGTGTTCTATTAATAAAAATCGCGGATATTTGTTTGTAAATTCAGACAAATAATTTATAACTTGGCAATGTCGCAACGCGAAAAAAATTACAAGGCGAGATAGGGTATTAGTAGATATTTCGATTTAAAATAAAACGTACAGGGTGTTACATTTAGAAAAAACAAAGTAAAATGACCTTCAAATTACCGTAATTTAAAATTCTACCAATAACACCCTGCACGTTGCTGGTGTCATCCAAAATAATATTTATTTAATATTTAAGTAACTCGCTGTATAATATTTTTGAGAAAAGTTAAAGGAATATATCAATTTGGAGGTATTACTTGCGACCTTGCAAATCCGGAAATTAATAGAAAATAAATTATAACTTGGCAAGATCGCAATAATATTTCAGGGTTTAATAGAGATCAATGATGGAAACTAGAAGAATTTAAAAAAAAAGTAATAGTACCATATAAAAAAATCAAGTTGATCACTATCCTACTTTCCCGAAACACCCTGTATATTTCAGAAGATTTTTAGGATATGCAAAACTTTGGTGAGAGCTTTACAAACTTCGGGGACGATTTCAGAAATGAGTTGATGTGATATTTTGAATAGATATTGAAGGCTTTGATAACTGTCGCCGGTCGCTAGAAATCGAAGCGCCAGAGCTAGTCGTTCTTTAGCAGGAACAGCTTTTCTCCATTTTGTGTCTTTTTTTGATATCAGTGGTCCTGTTTTGCTGAGTAGATATTCAAAATCTTCGGAAGACATTCTGCAAAAATTTTCAAAAAATCCAGACGGTTCTTTTAATAAATCGGCAACTAGGTGTGGTCGGCGCCATACCTGAAAATGTGTTTAACATTGTGGTTTGACGTTATTGCTAATTATTTTATTACCTCTCTCGGCTTCTATTTAATGAGACCATCCACCATCGCCTCCTTCTTGGTTGATTTTTTCTTTTCCTTATTAACATATAAGCACTACACATAACAAAACCAGCACTTGCTGCCACGACTATATCATTATTATTTTCCATTGATGATGACGTTGATTCTACTGTCGATAAATTTTAATAATAAATAAGTTTCAATTTGCTACGAATATTCGGGCTTTCCCATTCCCTTTCTTCTCGAAACTAAACATAGCCAACTACGCACATGTAGGCGATACGTGCACGCTACTCGGCGAGTAAGGTTGAAAAACGGCAAGTATTGATACTCGGCAAGTACCGCATATGTGGCGCCGGCTTAATTCTTCGATATCTCGCAAGGTATACCTGATAGAAGAAAATGTCAAATACAAAAGTTGTTTCGTTACTTAAGACGCATATCCTAAAACTATTTTGAAATATACAGGGTGTTGCGGGAAAGTAGGATAATGATCAACTTGATTTTTTTATATGGAACTATACATTTTTTTAAAATTTTCCTAGTTTCCATCATCGATCTCTATTCAATCCCAACATATTTTTTGGATCGGTAGCGGCGTTGCCAAGTTATAATTTATTTTCTAAAAATTTCCGGATTTGCAAGGTCGCAAGAAATACGTCCAAATTGATATATCCCTTTAACTTTTCTCAATAATATTATACACCGAGTTACTTGAATAGTAAGTGAATATTATTTTGTATGCTATCAGCAATGTGCATCTACAGGGTGTTTATGGCAATATTTCAAATTATGGCAATTTGAAGGTCATTTTACTTTGTTTTTTAAATATAACACCCTGTATGTTTTATTTTAAAATGAAATATCTACTAATACTCTACCTCGCCTTGTAATATTCTTTTTCGCGTTTGCGACGTTGCCAAGTTATAAATAATTCTTCCAAATTTTCAAACAAATATCTCTGATTTTTATTAATAGAACACACTGTATATTTTATTTAACATAGAAGTACTTACTATTAATGGTTTATGGTGTGAACAAGTTTTAACTGGTGTTCCTAAAATAATAAAAGCATTTTCCTTGCACATACTATCTATTTCGAATACTAGATCAGTAAAAGGTACAGGAACGCCTATATATCTTCAAAACTTGTACAGACGGATTGAGAAAATCAATACCTACAGGTTTTCGAACATGTAGAATTCAAAAATTCCAACAGCAGTGTTGCCAGATTTACCACTTTTACGTTACGCGTGATCATTTTGTTATTTTAAATAGAATCCTCTACTTAATCCTCTACTTATTTTTTATTGCAATGAATTGCGCATGTCGAATTTAGCAAGATCTCACAATTTCAAAATTTTGTTTCTATTAATTACTGAGATACGGCAACACCGCTTTTTCAGTAATCAGTACCGGAACGCCAAAATATTTCCAAAACTGCCACAGCTGAAGCTGTGAAATTCAATACTTGGGGGTTTTTGAACATACAGAATTCAAAAATGCTAACATTGGCGTTGTCAGATTTCACGCCATAATTTTGAATGAAATGCCCTATTGAAGTCTAACGTAAAAGTGGTAAATCTGATAACAGTGATCTCTATACTTATTCATCTCTCGATAGACATTTTGCATCTTGTTTCAGCAATAATTATCTCTTCATTGGACATTTCTTTCGCGCTGATTCTCGTGCTCCTCTTCTTACCCTAGTTCCGAAGTCCAGCCTTTATCGCAGAGGTGGACTTGGGTTCTACCTCAGAGTTAACATCTCTAGAGGGAGTCTAATTTGAATATTGGCCAGCCAACATCTATAGCGCTATTGCCACTCTTCTTCGTTCGCTTAAGGACCTTCCAGTTTCTTCAAAATCTGGAAGTTTCCGCAGTTTGAACACATGTTCCTCAAAGTATTTAACTGGGTATTTAACTATACATTAAAATATACTTGCAATGTAACTGATTTACGTGAAGATAATTTGTATTGATTTAACGAAATCTCAAAAATGGTAAATTTCATAGCGGAATGTCGCAATAACTTTTAATATGTCGTAAATCTGGTAACCTACAATCGGCGTCCCCTAAATCTGTTATGTGGCTGTCAATGTAGTTGTGGTTATTGCGTATGTTGAGATTTTTGTTGTTTTAGTGTATATCTGAGTGACTTTGTGACTTTTGGTGGTGTGAATTAAAGTATTTATGAACAATATTGTCATAATTGCATGATGGGATGAAATAAAAAGTGCATAGTTTGTTGGAATAGCAATGAATCGGTGAATACCACTTATCGTAGGTTAGTATAGGTTTTGTTTTGGTTTTCAGTAGCGTAAAATATGGGGAAACACTTCATGGTAATAATAAATTATGAACTGTTACAATCAAGTCATAATTAGAGTAACTCTCTAAGTATAGCTAAATACTAATACAACTTATTGTATCAGTTTGTAACATCACAGTAATAATTGAATCTATTAATGAACATCCAATTTTAAAATAAAATCGTACACCACTGGTAATGCCCTCAAGCTGTCAAAATTTCCGTTACATGTTGGCTGGTCAGCGACCTGTGCATTTTGTTGTTTACATTTCCGCTAGAGATGTTAACTTTGTGGGTCCTACCAAACTCATTTATATTGGTTACAAGTGACTGTAACACCTTTCTGACTGGTTTTGGTTTTGACAATTGTCTCGCTCATAGCTCTGTAGACAGACCTATTCCACATGAATACAGTTTCATCTCTTGCAAGATATAATCTAAGTGTGTAAACCGTCTGTACCTTCTACCTTCTCATTGCGAACGCAGTCGTACGAGTGAGTAGTTTTGTTCGTCCACCTACCCATTGTTATTTATAGTCGGTAAACTATCCATCATCTTTATGTGTGTCTACGTCCGAGAATGAAGTCTACATCGATCTCTCGCGTGGCCGTGGGCCGCGTCATATTACGGACGAAAAAAGTGTGTAAACAATACGATATCCTCGAGATTCGCGTTCGTCTAAGAGGTCACAAGTTCAATTGTATATTTCCATATATACCCCGCATCTGCACGGTGTTGATTGATGATTGCGAAAATGTTTAGACACGTTTTATATTATATTTGCGTAAAAGATTACAAAATGCTTTGCGGGAGGGTATTTATTATAAAGCCAGATGGATCATTTTCTGCGTTTGTCTTGACCTGTTTAAGTGTGTGCCAATGGAGTAATTTACATTTTGAATTCAGTCGTTCGAAAGGTTAATCCGTAACTGTGAATGGGTGTGGTTTCAAAAAGATTTCGTTTTTCCTTACCAAGAGGCTAGAGGCTGACAAACAGATCTATAAAAATCTTTTCAGACAGCCAGGTTGCATTGAAAGCACTGTGCTCCAGTCGGGTTGATTCAAGACTGGTATATGGAACTGCATGCACCTCCTCAATAAACTCGGAACGGGAAACAGGGTATCCTTGGTTTGGGTTCCGGGTCACAGCGGAGTGGAAGGCAATGTATTGGCCGACGCGCTAGCAAAAGGAGGAACTGAATCTGTGTTCATAGGACCAGAACCATTCACGGGCATTGCAAAAAGCACCGCTAAAAAGACCATCTCGGACTGGGCAGTCAGGAAAGCACTCCTGAACTGGCGAGATACACCAGGGCTACTGCACTCGAAGGCGTTTATAAGATACCCCTCGAGTCAGGCCCCCTCCGAGGATCATGGAATGTAATAGGTACGACCTCCGCATTCTGGTCGGTCTGCTGACGGGACACGGTCGTCTAAGGTACCATATGTGGAAGTTGGGTCTTGAACAAACTTAAGACTGTCGCCTCTGCTACGTGGAGGACGAAACAGCGGAGCATATTCTTTGCTCCTGTCCAGTACTGGATAATGCTAGGCTCCAGACATTAGGATTTGCCCAACTGGAACCTCATGACTTCAAGGAACTTTCACCCTTCACGTTGATCGCCTTGGTAAAGAGGTGCGGACTGTACGGTGAACTCTAAAAAGGTGTGAGACACAATTGAGTCGCAGTGGAAGGAGGCAGCTCTGCCCCACTCACTTTCAACCTAACCTAAACTAACCTACCAAGAGGCTAATGCAGCTTTTTCGTTTGCACTGATTTTTGCAACACCAAGGAGGACATTTCGAACAATGGTTGTAACATTTATTTCATTTTTCGCAAAATAAATGTCGTGACCATTAAGTATTTTGTTTTATTGTCTTCTCAACTGCCGGATTAGATAATAAATGTACAGTTTGTTTTAGGAAACATCATGTACTATAGCTTAGAAATAAAAAAAATTAGGTTAACGGCTTAGATTTTTTGAATAAACATAAAATTGTAAAAAACGCAAAAAATTGCATTATTATTTTCTTTTGACAATTTAATTTGCCCTGATATGAAATGAAATTTGGAAAATGTTTACGAATAGTTTATGGTCTACATGTTTCGCTATCGAATGAGACCTATTTATTTATTTATTTATTTATTGGTGTTAAAATACACTTACGTGTTTACACAAGTCACACTAAAAAGTCTAGAGTCCATGATTATTCACAAGTCGTCACTATTATAATAAAATTATTTAAAATGTCCAGATAATTCTATATAAAAAAAAACATGACTTAAGCTTTTTCTTAAACAACTCATGACTCAGGTTTTTGAAAGATTCTGGTGAAATATTATACAATTTGATGCAATAGTAGTTAGAGCCATTTCTAGATGTTTGAAGTCGTTGTTTTGGTATATTTAGTTTATGCATATTCCGTGTAGGATAGCTATGAATGTCACTATGGCTTTTGTATAGATGCAAGTTGATATGTATATGGCATAAACAAACAAATATATAGAAGGAGGGTAGTGTCAACATTTTGAGTGTAATGAAGGCATCTCTACAGGGTTGCGTATATTTCAGTCCTGAAATGTATCGGATGCAGCGTCTTTGGAGAGCAAAAGCTTTGGGCATATTATGAACCGAATGGCCCCAGTTCAGTACTGCATATGACATTTTTGACTGGAACTAACCGTGGTATGTGGTTAAAAAAACATCAAGAGAAACACAGTTTTTTATCCTGTGTTTGTAGAGTTTGTAAATATGTGTGTTGTTTGTGTGGACCTGTTGTTGTGGAAGACACCGAGATTAACCAACATATTTTTGACGTTTCTGTTTAAGAATTTGTAACGTTAAACATTGTCGAGACCACCAGAATCTCCTCCTTTACGCAGTGATCCGTGGTTTCTTTTCAAAATTTTAGCCACATTCCCAAGATTTTCTCCGCTTAACCAGTTTCTTCACCATAAGCCTCCTTTAGTGTCCAGTGAAATTATGACATGGAGGATAGCAGATTTGGTATCACCAAAATGTCCTGAATGCGTGGGAGCACTACAAGCCACCTGACGACCTGACTAATTTTTTTTGTTGAACGTATACGCACTCGTGCCGGTCGTTTATCTCAACCTTTCTCTTGACATTCATATATTAATTAAAACGGTCAACCTGTTGAGAAGAGATAGAACACATCCGCGGCTTATTCAAATGATCCTTCGCTGGACGGGCGGGAGGAGGGAAAAATATGAAATTCAGAATTTATTGGGACCACATACGAAGCGCCTCGGTGGCTGCAAGGCAACCCACGCATCCCAAAAGGGGCCCTTTTATTATAATATGTATAGGTGACTTGCACACTCGTGATTCGCTTGCACTGTTTTCGTAGGTGAGAGGGTTTTGTTCGAGAGCCCGCCACTCTTCGGGTCTTCTTCTCTTTTGTTGGGGGCGGTGGTTAAATACTTTACTCATGGGCGTCCAATGAATTCGAATACAGTCAGGGACATAAGCTTTATATACTACTCGCAAGTGAAATCCGAACACTATGAAACAAAGAGTTGCGGTTGATGAAATGCGATAGGACTAAGTACAATAACAAACGAACACATTTGCCATGATTAGGTCATAAAAAATACAACAAATCATTAAAATGTGAGGTCTCCCTGCTGACGAATGCACTCCTCTAGCCTACGCGGCATGCTCTTAATCTGATTGTTGATAGACTCTATGAGGTACTAAGCTGCCCTCACATCATGTTCCAGCGTGGCCGCAGGATTGGGTAAATGGCCTATGTATCGACCCATCCAATCCCATACCTTTTCAACTGGCGATAAATTGGGCTATCGTGAGGGTCAAGGGAATACCCTGACATCAGCTTCCTGTAGAAACCTCATCGATATCCTTGCAATTTGAGGAAGTGCATTCCAGCAAGAGCTGGCAGAAACCGTCTTCGAGGCCTCGGACATATAGAACGGCAATTGCTTCTAACACCACATTTACATAACGTTGCGCAGTCATTGTACCACGAACCACAAGTAAAGGTGACTTGCTGCTGAATGCATTGGCACCCCAAACATAGAGCTCAACAGCAAACTGGGGATCACGTCGTTCACCCCGTCGCCGTCGTCGTCTTACGTGTTAGCATCCGTGTCCCCAGACAAAATCTGGATTTGTCGGAGAAGGCCGTCTGATGCCACCATTGGCGACGATGAGTTGCAGTGAGGAAGCACTAGATGCGAACGATTTCACCATTCACTCAATCTGTGGTACACCGTGCGGATTCGAATGGGCCTCCCTATAGCTGCATACCAAGCTCGAGTGGATCGCATTCTGTCTCGAAGGCCAGTAGTCGTACATGATGATCTTGCCGGTCTGTAATTCTTCTACGTGCTCAAGAACCTCTAGCTCGCTATCTTCGCCCTTCTGCGATCCATGTGCGCAATGCTGCCACAGCTGAAGCCAGGCTACGCCCCATGCTTACAACAATTGCTCTAAAAGTGGCACCACGTTCTCGTTGGGTTAGAATCCGACCCCGTTCGAAGGGGCTTAACTGCGTAAACTGGGGCTGTCGTCTTCTAGGGGGTATATTTCAGCCAACTATAGTCTCTCGCCACATTTGCAATAGATATCATCGTTCTTGAATTGACAAGAAGCCATGCTTTATTTTTACACGTTCGAAAAAAATTAAAAAGTTGTACTTCAACCCATAAAACTCACCCTAGCTTTTTTCTCAAATAGCACTCCTCAGCTTTTCCTAGATAAATGAAGTTTTCTTTTTTTAAAATCTTGTAGTAACTTAAACAAATCAATTTTTTCTTAACGTCATAAAGAGATGATAAATAAAATAAGGGTTTACTACCTTTAAAACCCACTCAGTTTTTTATGTTTTTTTCAAAAATGTTAGCAGTCAAACAGATTCTTATTTTATTTACATTATGCTTACGATTTTACGAAAAAAAAAAATGAGTTTGCGTATAACATCAAAGGTACCGTTAGATTTTAAATTTAATAAAATGGGGACATCATTTGTGTAGAAAAACCTGTGGGGTGCTATTTGAAAACAAAAAGTTGAGGGTGAGTTTTCGGGGATAACGTACAATAAAAATGTTTTGAATGCATGGTATGACCGAACCAATAGTACCTTATTACAACTCAGTTCTTTGCCTGAATCGTTCTTCGTTCTGAATCTGAACGCCAATCTGCTCAATGGGTGTTTCCAATACAGAGAAAGTGAAGCAGCCTCGAAGTATCCCAAAAAATAATGTAAAATCTTCGTTTTCTTCCTCTTTCCTTCATTTTCAACCATAATAGGGATAAAAGCAAAATACTTATTGAATTCGCGTAACCGTGCTTGTTGAATCATCATTTTCAATTCATTTAAATTGTCAGTTGTCAAATTATATACGATATCGGATAAAAAATCAGAAATATGTACAACTTGTCAGACCGTTCCAGTAGTTTGGGAAGTTTGACGCCAATTCACTTTGAATATGTCAACCAATAGGAACAGCTTCGTACCATCGTATCGTCGGAAATCGTATGCATGTGAATTAAGCTTTAGAAAGTATACAATATACTGTTTTTGAAATTTGAACAGGAATGATATGTCCTCTAATTACATTTATTAGTTCCTCTCCAATTAGGATTGGTTTAGGATTCTTTGTTTTAACCCTTTGTTGGGATTCCTTCCTAGCCATGGCCTAGGTTTTGTCATTGTGTTAATTTTAAAAATACCCTGACATACCGCTGGACTAAAAGCGTGTTTCTAAAAGCCGTACGCCTTTTCCATCCTCGCCACGGTAATGATGCTGTGTCGAACTTGCATTACAATCAATTCAATAATTTCTAGGTTACACATTTCAGAACGATCTAAAAATCTAAGGTAATGCTCATATGTATACATCAGACAATTTCCTTGGTTTCGATAATAGGCAAGGCAATGTTCGAATGGACCTTAAAGAGGTGGACTTTTATGGAAAAAGCGAACTTCTTACCTCAGTTCCTTTAGAAGATCAACGAACAGCGAATGCTCAATGGTACATCACAAAGCATCACTGTTTTGCATCATGACAATGCTTTATCCGATACAGCACAACAAACAGCAGTCAAAAGTAAAATTGCTACTTGAGCATCCCCCCTATAGCCCCGACTTCTCACCATCGTGTCACTTCTTTTCACCTCCAAAGTTAAAAGATAAAATCCGTTGTGATTTTCTTTCCTCCGCTCATGCTTTTGTTCACTTTGTGCATGCAGGTAGAATGGAACAAAGTACTGTTTACCGATACACCACTTAGATGACTGATGTATATCAACCTGTTTCTGTTGACTTGGAGGATTATACTTTGACAGTATTTATATTGGAATATTTGTTCACAGTTTGGGGTCTTAAATGGTTTGCGATTCTCTAAGGACGTTTCGAATATTTTATCTTAATTCCACAACCAAAAGGACAACCTTGGATAGTCTTCATCATCATAGTCACAATGTCTTAACAGACATGTTGTGAGCTCGTGGAATGCATTAAGTCGGAGCTAGGTATTGCCGAGACGAATATTATCAATAGTTTTGAGAAATGTAGCTCGCCAACATTCGCGATTTACTGTCAGTTCAGTGGCGTTCTTCATACTCATATCCAGCAGCTGTTTCGTCGTGTCCACCCTGCGTGTAGGGAAACGGCTACGGCGCCGCCCACTCGGGGCATGACCCTGAACTACAGGTTTCTCCATATTATCGCTTCTGTGAATATGTCCGAAGAATGTAAACATTTTCGTCGATCAATGAAGGATAGTCTCTTTGGATTACCGACCTCATCCAGTATAGAAACGTTAGTTCGATGGGCGGTACAAGGTACTCTCAGCATTCTCCTCTACGTCAACATTTCAAAAGCATCTGTGCGAGCTCTATCTGCTTTTTTAACAGTCCAAGTTTCCGAGGCATACAAAAATATGGAGAACACAAGACATTTTGGTAGCTTTAGTGATGTTATGGTCACGCCTAGGTAGTCTAAGGCCCGATTTTATCAACATGCGCAATTTAACAAAGACTTTGACCAATCAGAGCAGCCCTTTCAAGAACGTGCATCTGTCAAAGTACTCTGAAAATTATTGATTTCTCTTGAAGTTGACCTCAAAAAGCTCAAAAATGACATACTTTATATACAATCGACCATTGTAAATCATCTAGTATCTTTTCCAGTCTGATTTTCCAACCTAAATGGGTGAAAAATTGCATTTTCTTGTTTCATCAAAAGTTTAGCAATTGCTAATCTCAGCCAATCAGATTCCAGCTACCATTTCCATTTGATCGCTGGTTTCATGCTGTATTAAATGATATGATGACAAGAAATTCACTCATTGCATTATTTGGATAAACAATTTACTATCGATAATAATTATAAATACATGCAATATATCTTTGTTTCATAGTAAAAAGGGGTAAACATAGCATTTTGTTACATTTCAAAAGTTAACGATTTAACTGTTAGGCAAGCTATTTTCCAAGCGTACATGTACCTTACTGGTTGCCTATCCAGAACGCTGCATCTTTAGATCCTCTGTGAATATTTCTATAAGATGGTCTATAACAAACATGCATCCAGTAAATGAAAGATTGATTCTTCATAAAAGTATGTATATTTTTTTTCTATAATCCATCTGACTGACGGAGGTGGGATTTGTAATTATTAAATAAGGTAGTTGCTGTGATTGATACTAGGTACTTTTATGATTGTCACAAATTATCGCAGTTTGCAATTAGTAATTATAGAATAATTATAATATAAACATCAAAAATGTGCCATTAATTTGCAAATTAATCGCTTTGTTCTGATATCCTGCTGTGATTTTGATCCATGAATTCTAAAATATTTTTGACAAAAGTGTCATCCAGCTTTGACGTTCTGTTTTCAATATTGAGAAAATACTATTGGATGATACTTAATAACATAGCCCTCGATACCCAATAGAAAGCTTTTACTAAATAACATCCAATAGAAAAGCTTTGTCAAAGTCTTTGTTAAATATGCATGTTGATAAAATCGGACCTTAGTTTATCACTTTATTACACTGGAAAAAATCAGCTCTTTGGTTAAAAAATTGTAAAATATTAAAGCTAAATCTCTTGTAAAACTGAGTGTATTTTGAAACGTTTTGCATACACGTCCAAGATAATAAAAAAACGATTTTACTGAATTTCATCTAATACTCATCATCTTCGGATGCGCATAAATCTTCTCCAAAACGAATTTCCTTAATTAAGATGGAAGAAATATACGTTTGCTTCGAAAAATCTCCATAAACATTATCGCCAGGCTATAAAGAACACGAATTTTTATGTGGATTTGGATGTAAACTCAATTTATAGTTTCGAATAGCGATTCATTATTTTGAGGAATTTGCGATGACAAATTGCAAGCCGGTTTTTCTGCATTTAAATTGAAGATATTCAGTCTTTCCTTGGAATTTGTCTATAAATTTTGTCCTCGATAGAACAGTGAAAATAGCTGCAAAATATTAAAAAAAATTGCAATATGAACTGTTTTATCCCCTTTAGTGATTCTAGCTTGTCTAACTAAGGGTTAAAATCTCGATTTATAAGAGTTTTAAGCTACTATGCTTATTTATACAGTGTGTCCCACCTAAAATTTGCCACCCACTTTATCTCTGAAAAAAATCGCCGTGACATGTCGATTTTCAACCCCCTCACCCCCAACAACCCCAAATTCAGAATCTTAAAAAAATCACAATAAATACACAGAATATTTCCGCATTAATAGATGGTAGTAGTAACGCAAACAAAACAGTTTAAATTCAATATGTAAGAACGTCACAAACTGTGACATGATGAGTTCAACATTGCAAAAGTTTTTGACTCCATACAATTAAACAACACATCATAGTTTATCATCATCATAGTCACAATGTCTTAACAGAAATGTTGTGAACTCGTAAAATGCATTAAGTCGGAGCTAGAGTATTGCCAACACGAGTATTATCGATAGTTTTGAGAACTGTAGCTCGCCATCGTTCACGATTTACTGTCAGTTCAGTGGCGCTCTTGATACTCATATCCCTCAACTGTTTCGTCGTATCCACTCAGCGTGTAGGAGAACGGCCACGGCGCCGCCCACTCGGGGCGTGACCCTGAACTACAAGTTTCTCCATATTATCGCTTCTGTGTATATGTCCGAAGAATGTAAGCATTCTCATCGACACAATGGAGGATAGTCTCTTTGGATTACCGAGTGGATTACCGAGCTCATCCAGTATGGAAACATTAGTTCGATGGGCGGTATAAGGAATACTCAGCATTCTCCTCCACGTCCACCTTTCAAAAGCATCTATGCGAGCTCGATCTGCCTTTTTAACAGTCCAAGTTTCCGAGGCATACAAAAATACGGAGAACACAAGAGACTGAACCAGTGACATTTTGGTAGCCTTAGTGATGTTATGGTCACGCCATATTTTAGTAAGCTTTGTCATGGCCACCCGCGCCTGTTGAATGCGCCGTCGAATCTCATTCTCACAGCTACCTGAATTGTCGATCAAAGAACCGAGATATAAAAAACTTTGAACTACCTCACAACGGCCTATTGACTTTATTCTCGATGATTGTCATGCTCTCTATCTACGATGATAACCTTGGTCTTGTTGTAGTTAATACCAAGACCATATGCTGCACTATGTTGTTCTAAAACGTTCAATAGAGCTACTAGTTCTTCCTGAGAAGCAGCAATAAGGGTTGTATCGTCAGCAAATCTCAAGTTAGACATTTTGCTTCCACCAATAGTTATACCGCCATTCCAGTTGTCCAATACCCGTCTCATCACAAATTCAGAGTAAATATTAAATAACATCGGAAATAATACACATCCCTGACGAACTCCTTTGCTGGTTGCTGTTTGACCAGACAGGTTACCATCGATTCTTACACGAGCTGAGCTAGACTCATAGAGTTGCTGTATGAGAAATACTAAGTGGTAAGGGACTCCCATGGAGATAAGGATTTCCCACAGTTTAGGCCACTTTACGTTATCAAACGCTTTAGAATAGTCCACAAAGCAGATGAAAACGGGAAAATAATGCTCTCTGGCTTTTTCAATAATCTGTCTTAAGTTTAAGATCTGTTCACGCGTACCGCGTCCTTTTACGAAACTTGCCTGCGCCTGAGAAATTTGCCAGCCAATAAAACCCTCTAAACGAGGCTGTAAAATGTATAGTACAATCTTGCTTGCATGAGAGATTAACGAAAGTAGGCGATAATTGTCTGGATTTGTTAGAGATCCTTTTTTATGAAGTGTATCATAGTTTATAGCTACCTTTAATATAGTTATCTTGTATTCACCTATCTTGACTGTACTACGAATAGAGTGACAATGATGGCTCTAATAAAAAATAATTTATAACAGATTTAGATCATAAAATAAGTAACGGCCAGATATAATTAAATCCGACTGATTTATAGGGCCATATACAAATACTATAACCATTTGATGATTTACGGTTATCTATAAGCTAGAGGTATTTCAACGGACTTGCTGTTCAGGTGTACCTACTCAGGAAATTGGACGCGACAGATCAATCTGAGATAATCTAAGGGGTTCATTTGCAGTTAGAATTTCGCAAATGTCAATTTTCCATTTGGTTTGAATCAAGCTTATACTGTATGATATTCGTAATAGTATTTTGTATCTAGCATCTATCAATGGTCATCAATTTGTTGAACAACAACTCTACTTTCTGATCATAGAACAATGACAAAGGTTTTACTGCCTTGGCTTGTTATCAAGGCAAGTTTAACTTAAGTACTTTAAAATATAATATATTAATCTTTAATTAATATCTTCACAGATCTTAAACATAAGACAGATTACTGAAGAAGCCAGAGAGCATTATTTTCCAGTTTTGATCTGCTTTTGTGACTATTCTAAGGCGTTTGATAACGTAAAGTGGCCTAAAATGTGGGAAATCCTTATCTCTATGGGAGTCCCTTACCACTTAGTATGTCTCAGACAGCAACTCTATGAATCTAGCTCGGCTCGTGTAAGAATTGATGGTAACCTGTCTGGTCAAACAGTAACCACAAAGGGAGTTCGTCAGGGATGTGTATTATCTCCAATGTTATTTAACATTTACTCTGAATTTGCGATGAGACAGGTATTGGACAACTGGAATGGCGGTATAACCATTGGCGGAAGCAAAATATCCAACTTAGGACTTGCTGACGATACAACCCTTATTGCCGCTTCTCAGGAAGAACTAGTAGCTCTATTAAACATCTTAGAACAACACAGTGCAGCATACGGTCTTGGTATTAACTACAACAAGACCAAGGTTATGATCGTAGATAGAAAGCATGATAATCATCGAGAAATAAAGTCAATAGGCTGTTGTGAAGTAGTTCAAAGTTTTGTGTACATCTGTTCTTTGATCGACAATTCGGGTAGCTGTGAAAATGAGATTCGACGGCGCATTCAACAGGCACGTGTGGCCATGACAAAGCTTACTAAAATATGGCGTGACCATAACATCACTAAAGCTACCAAAATGTCGCTGGTTCAGTCTCTTGTCTCCATATTTTTGTATGCCTCGGAAACTTGGACTGTTAAAAAGGCAGATCGAGCTCGCATAGATGATTTTGAAATGCGGACGTGGAGGAGAATGCTGAGAGTTCCTTATATTGCCCATCAAACTAATGTTTCATACTGGATGAGCTCGGTCATTCAAAGAGACTATCCTCCATTGTGTCGACCAGAAATCTTACATTCTTCGGACATATTCACAGAAGCGATAATATGGAAAAACTTGTAGTTCAGGGTCCGCCCCGAGTGGGCGGCGCCATGGCCGTTCCCCTACACGCTGGGTGGATACGACGAAACAGTTGCTGGATATGAGTAATAAGAGCGCCACTGAACTAACAGTAAATCGCGAACGATGGCGAGCTACAGTTCTCAAAACTATTGATAATATTCGTGTCGGCAATACTCTAGCTCCGACTTGATGCCTGTTGCGAGTTCACAACATGTCTGTTAAGGCATTGTGACGATGATGATGAATTCATATCTTCAGGACATCAACGCGTATTGGGGAGAGATGACAGTAGGCATAAAACGATTTGCTAAATTTTTCATCAGGACTTTAATTTCTTGAAAATTCTATAGAATTATCTTTTTTGAGTCCATTAAATATCGCACACCCTGTATAATATGCTATTAACTCAGAAGCGAGTAATACATCTTCACGTATTTTATCTAATCAACTTAATTATGGCACTTAAACAGTAAATCGGCAATTATATAGTTCCCAGTATTTGACCTTTCCAGACAATTTACTAATTTAGGTGTATCAATTTCTTAATTAATTGACAAGATTGAGATATAACTATGTTCAGTCTCTATATGGTATGGTATGCTGACTACGAGTATTGAGAAATTAATTGTTCTGCAAATATGTTGCTGCTGTCTCAGTTTGCAGCATATTTGATGTGGAATTATAGAATAGAATAGACATTTATTGGCTACTGAAAACATCTTCAGACAATGTAGCAAGTCAAAAAAGAATAAAAAATATATGTATATAAATATCTGACAATATTAAAAAAGACAAATAGTAAATCAAGATTTATAACAAACACATAGATGTATATATACAAACAAGGCACATAGATCGTGACAAATAAGGCCTGCGCAGGCAGGTATAACAGTGTTTATTATTGGTCAATTATTCTGTGCGCTAGAAACTCATCAACAGAGTAGAAGCATTCATTAAACAAATACTCCTGCAACCTTTTCTTAAAATCGTAATAGTTAAAATTTTTTAAACCACTTGGTAGGTGATTATACAACTTAATATTGATAGAGTTTTCAGCAGACCTTGCCAGCCTGAATCTACGGTCTCTTAGCTGAGTTCTAGTTCGTGTAGGATAGTTTGTTATGGTATGACATATTTCTTTCAAATTCGGATACATTTTTGTGTGTTTCCAGTAGTTGGTAATAAATAAACAGCGTTGGCAGGGGCATGATTCGCAGAGACACAAAATGCTTACGACAGGAATCACGATATCCAATTCCAGTAATTATGCGTGTAGCTTTCTTTTGTATTTTAAAGATCGCGAGTGCGCCGGTGGAATTACCCCATAGTGTAACACCATAACTCATCCGAGATTGAAATAATGCGTGATAAACGGTCAGCAGTACTTCCTGGCCCACCAATTTTGAGAGCCTGCAGAGAGCAAAAATTGCACAAGATAAGGTATTGCTTAAATGTGTGGTATGAGGTTTCCATGATAGACGATCGTCAAGTATTATCCCTAAATATTTTACGGTATTACCAATAGTATATTGAGCATCGCTGGAAAAACAATTTTTTGTGTTTTATTCATGTTGAGCTTAAGGTTGCTGTTGCTAAACCATGTTTCAGCTTTCTGTTCCAAGCATTCCATCTTTAGATGTAGCTGAGTTAATGTTGAATCATTGGAAACCAATGTTGTATCATCCGCATAAGAAAAACAAGTATCTGGCTGAAGGTAATCATATATGTCGTTTATATAGATCAAAAAAAGTAAGTATGAAAAATCGAGTCAAGCTGATTGACTCAGTATACTTCCCACACATTACGGTGATACCAATTTATTATTTTCCCATAGCACGAAGCTATAGTTTGAGATCCCCTTGCAACCAAATCTTCTTTCACAGGTTAATGGATACCCTATTATGAATACAATAACAAAGGTTTTACAATCCCCAGCCCCCAACTACCTCAATTGCACCCCACTCAAAAACCCCTAAAATGCATAAAAACAAAGTTTGAGCCGTTGTTATGTTGTTATATATATTTAGTTAGCGATCTAAAGCAATACTCCTATGTATATGTTAAGAGCAAACACCGATTTCGGCCAATGGACAAAAAATATGGCCAAAACGCGTTTTGGCTGCTACCATTTTACCAATGTCCGAATTATCGCTTTCTGACTGTTTAGTGTAGACCAGAACGTGTTTTGGCTCTCAACTACGATTGCCAAAACGCGTCCTGTTCTACTGCGATTGCCATAACGCGTGGTGGATTTTGTGAGTGTCTCAGCTTGTAAACGATACCTCTGGAGCTAGTGTATTCATTTAGTATTTGATCTTTGTGCGGGTTAGACAATAGCTAGAGAGTGCCATGGAAGACCTAAGGTTATGTTTTAATGACGAACTGCAAAAAGTCATAAGTGGTAGCAATGATCGGAGTAATATTTGTACAAGAGAAAGATACGACCAAACACTCACAAAGGTAAAGGCGTCAGAAGCTTGTAAAAGTAACGGTGATACAATATCTTCGAAACAAAGACAACGATTTAAAAGGTATGATATTTTAAAAATTGGCTATATCGAAAAGCTAATTGAAAGAAGTACAGACGAAACAGCCGAACTGCGTTATTTTTGCATGACCCACGAGTTATTTGACATTATTCATTCCGCTCATGTGGGAGCTGGACATAAGAGATTGTGAGGTATGTTTAGTGCGCAAACACAGTGGGGCACTTTAGTGTGCGTGCGAAGGCGTGCAGGTACCGCATGCAGGCTAACCTGCTCAACTGAGTTTTCGACCGCTTACCAGCGTCGAAAGCCCGCTTGAACGCCTTTATAGTAACAGAAATTTAGTTTGCTACCTGGTTTCGTCTGCGCTGGTCGAAGATGAGTATCGATAAAGTGTTACTTATAGCTTCAGTGTTTGCGAAAATCCCTATTTGGAATAAAAGACACAAGCTGCACTATAACCATACTTTAGACTCACTCTATATGTTCAACACTCAATTCATCCATATACAGCCATATACCTCCTCTGGCAATTTCCCCATTAATTTACTTTTTCAGTAATTTTGTATCTCACGAGTAAATAAATTATTATAATTGTTACATAACGTATACTTCATAAATAATAAAAATTAGTAATATCAAAAATAATTATATTATATCTGGCGGGCCAGCCCAAAGGATCTGTCCGACACAGGAATTCCCACTGAACCCAGGTCATTGCTGATGCGTTGCCAAGTGTAGGAGCCTCCTTATGTAGCGCGCCCAATGTCAATGTTGTTCCCAATGCCCACAAAGCATATCATCTCAAAATCGATAATTTTCGCGATCACAATACTCTCCTCACCTATCGGTGTGTATCGGAAGTAAAAGCTATTCTAATATTACTGTTTAACAAAATAACAATGTACCCGACCAATAACATTACGAGACCAAAATATATATACACAACTACAACACTAGATATAGGCTAGGTGCCACAATAATTCCCAAACCAAACAGATCAGTCATGCGGCGGTCATATCTCAATTTAGCGCCAAAATGATACAACACATCTACCTTTTGATACCAAAAACTTGTTTACAAAGCGATTCAAATAGTCCCTACCAGAGTGGATAGCTTCCTTAATAAGACGCGCACAAGAATTCGTTGAACATATACAGTATCAGTCACATATTCATCTGATTGACAAATTTTAAATAAATGGTTCTAATGTATATGATGTGAATCTACATGTGTATGTACTGATAGTTCATTTGACAACTTCCCACCACGGATCTATCACAAACCGCTGATTAAACGAAAAAACGCCGAGACACGTCAAAATGTCCAGAGAGGCATCTTTTTAACCAAAAACTATTTCACCCCCTATTGTACCCTCTAGCCCCTCAGGGGAAACATTTTGAACCCTTATTGCATGCTTCCTATACCGTGCCTAGATGCGACTAGCCAATCTTTGTACTCTTTTTCTTGTCTGTATCTGTACCATGCACTGGTGTGTTTGACTACGTGCGGAACCGGCGCCGGCCTGCTTCTACCTGCCGAGGGGACTCGGCGCTGGCCAACGCTCTCCAACGCTTCTAACTGCCGCTACTGTGCATGCCTACTTACGTATGTTGCTTATGAAGAGGCATCAGAAAATCACGAAACTTATAATATAGAACTACAACGAATTCAATATTTTATTTTTGTACTGATGGATAGAAGTTTAAGATACGGAAGCTCATGAAAAACAAACAATCTAGCCATAAGACCTGATTCATTCAATTTCTTGACCTACAAACTAGAATATAGATATCCTCATTAGCCGTTGCTTTGACGCGAAACTATCCATAAATCAGAATGAAGCTCATCATTGAATTAAATATTCCAGTTTTCGTCATTGCGTCTCCCATAAATCATTAGTTTTCTCGGACCGGTGTTAGGCTACGGCCAAGCTTGCGACTGGGTCGCGGCGACAGAAACGTTGCGACCCGGTCGCTGTGTTGTACATTCTTTACACACGGCCACGCTTATAAATCTGCGACAGCGTTTTTCAACTTCAACTCAAACCCAAACTATGGATGATGATGATCTTCTGTTAGCAATCATTGCCTTGAGGTATTTAAGAAAAAACGAAGTGAAAAAAACTGTATCCACGCGTCAGAGACACCTTGGTTGAGTCCTTCATTACCCCTGCATGTAGCGTAGCTTGGCAGTATGACAAGACATATGGTTTTTATATATGTACGTAGTTGGATTATACTTAAAGCACTTATTTAAACATTTATATTTTCCGTATCTTCTGTAGGATAACTCAATGTGGCAATGTCCATTTCGATTAATTTTGCTGGGAGGTCAAAGAAATTAGCCCAGCAGCTAACTATTTTCCAATGACTTAATCGCGTTACATCGTCAACTTTGACTTTTTTAGTTTTTGTGTTTCATATCTAAAAAGTACAATCATAATATTCAACACGCCCGTACCTGGGCCAGGATCAATATCGAAAAAAGAAATCGCACTTAGGGTTTCAGAATGTGAAGCGATATCAAAAAGGAACTATTATGAAATTCCCATTTGATATAGAGAAATCAACATTTGAAGTTTGGTTGTAAAGATAACTGAAACGTATGTGGTCCACCTTATTTCACTGACACCTTCAGGAGTTCCTTGCAAAAACGGAGAAGGTCGGATTAAGCTAACGGGTATTTTGATTTTTTTGGTCGACTGTTTACAGCAAATACCATATGTTGTATTACTTTTAAGGTACGAATATGATACAGGGGCCCGAACATCAACCATTCCGCGATCTAATTAAGGGAATTTCAACTTTTTTTTTACTAAGCATAAACGTATAATTTAATCATATTATCTCATAAGTCGGTGCCAGAAATCATCCCTTGAATTTTCAGGATTCATCCTGGGAAACGGTGTCTAGAGACAGTATGTATTTAGATTTAAAATAAATATTATAATCGCATCAAGAAATGCTTCGAAAATAAAATGTGTGAACAAATATTTGATTAACTTTTTTGTTTTTCTCTGTATTAATGGATTTGCCCCAGTCTGGCAGTATAGTACTGGTTACTTCTATCCAAAATTTTCTGTTTATATCCCTAATCGCGTATTCTTTGAACTTTGTATTACACAGCGCCGGCCGTGTTTGAATTTTATTTATAAATAATCCGGAGTAAAACATGTTCACTTCCTTTTTCATGCCGATCATAAAGAGACTTTTATTTATTTATCGTATGGCTCAAAAACATGACAATAGTAAATATAGATTAAAAGAAAAACTATTATAACCTATACTAAAATAAAATATATACAGCTACAAACTAAGATACATAGTCTTTGGTATTTACAGGTTGATGTCAAGTTCTTTCAACCACTTCAGCGCCAACGGTGTGGCTGTGAAGAACTCTTCTCGCGATCCCTGAAACGCACGCAGTTCACATTCGCTCGTAATATGGTTTATAGTTTGGCGGGGCGCGCCACAGTCACATAAGGGAGATTGCACATAGCCCCACTTATAAAGGGAGTCGGCACATCTGCCGTGGCCTGTTCGGACTCTATTAAGTTTTACCCACTCTTTCCGGGGTAGTTCTGATCCTGGAAGTAAGCCTGCCCCCATAAATGCGCATCGCGAGTGGTGTTCCGCAAAACCTTCCCACTGGGAGCGCCATTGGTTTAAGGAGTCGAAGTTATTGGTTTTAAGCCCTTCTGCATCCCTTATTGGTGGTTGTCGGGATTTAAGTCTGTTTATCTGCAACGGGGGTATTGCTCGGTGGAGACTGAAAATGTGGTTTACGTGCTTTTTCTAACATCGACAGCCACGTTTGGAACGCAAATATGGCCACCTGCATAAGAAACTTTGGAGAGCGTATTTGTCGCGGCGTTCCGAAAACGCTCATAGAGGCGTTTTCAAAATCAGTCACTGTCGTTGGTCGCTAGCATGGCCGCCTACATAACAATCAATGGAACACATCACTGCGACCAGGTCGCAACGTTTCTGTCGCCGCAACCAGGTCGCAAGCTTGGCCGTAGCCTTAATGATGATCCACACTGCCACAAATCCCCTTATCGCCCGTCTCAAACATAAATTACAAGTCTATTATCATTATTATTAGTAAATAGGAGGCATATCTGATGCGGCCTACGTAAAAATGTCATTAAAGTATCGATAACTTCCTATATATACGAACGGATTAACAGACAATATATCTTGGAATTACCATACCAAATTGAATTATTATTAAGTGCGACCCCAATCTTCAGGTGCTAATAAAACGATGGTCGTTGCTTCATACAGGTACACACGTACTGACAGATGGCTGAAATTACGATCGAGCATCGGCAGTAATGAGTTTTCGAGATATCGTAATGTATTCGCATAAGTTTACTTGATTTAGTATTTCCCACGATTCGCTGGAAATAGGTATTAGCATAATTTCAACAGATTTCATTGTAACCATATGATTTCGTTATTTCGTTACTCCTAATGTTCCTGTATGTGCTAGACTTAGGTGGTATTACAGTTTTTTATAGTATTGCGCTATCGTTTTCATATCATTTTTTGTTCAATGAACAAATGAAAGAAGGAGAGATGCTTTCTGGAACCTCAGATCTTCAAGTTTACCCTAAAACTGTAAAACCGTTATCTGGCTTCCTATCAGGACGAAAATTCGCATGGTGTCTAGTTTGAGGATCCTGATTACAAATCCGATCGTTGTTTTGAGGATCAGCCTCAGGTAACGAACATCAAAAATTTTCAAACCCTCAAATCTTCAAGTTCACCCTAAAAATCTAAAATCGCTATCTATCTTCCTATCATGAGAAAAACTCGTATCATGGATATTTCGATGATGCTAACTACAAATCTGATCATTGTTTTGAGGTCCAGCCTCAGGTGATGAACATCAAAAATTTTCAGACGCCCAGATCTTCAGGTTTACCCTAAAAATCTAAAATCGTTATCTATATATATCTATGCTATACTATGAGAATGCTAATTACAAATCCGGCCTTTGTTTTGAGGTCCGGCCTCAGGTAACGAACATCAAAAATTTTCAGACGCCCAGATCTTCAGGTTTACCCTAAAAATCTGAAATCGTTATCTGGCTTCCTGTCAGGATGAAAACTGGTCTAATGTATACTATGAGAATGCTGATTACAAATCCGTCCTTTGTTTTGAGGTCCGGCCTCAGGTAACGAACATCAAAAATTTTCAGACGCCCAGATCTTCAGGTTTTCCCTAAAAATCTAAAATCGTTATCTGGCTTCCTGTCAGGATGAAAACTCGTATAATGTGTACTATGAGGATGCTAATTACAAATCCGGCCTTTGTTTTGAGGTCCGGCCTCAGGTAACGAACATCAAAAATTTTCAGACGCCCAGATCTTCAGGTTTAGGTACCCTAAAAATCTGAAATCGTTATCTGGCTTCCTGTCAGGATGAAAACTGGTCTAATGTATACTATGAGAATGCTGATTACAAATCCGTCCTTTGTTTTGAGGTCCGGCCTCAGGTAACGAACATCAAAAATTTTCAAACCCTCAAATCTTCAAGTTCACCCTAAAAATCTAAAATCGTTATCTGGCTTCCTGTTAGGATGAAAACTCGTATAATGTGTACTATGAGGATGCTAATTACAAATCCGGCCTTTGTTTTGAGGTCCGGCCTCAGGTAACGAACATCAAAAATTTTCAGACGCCCAGATCATCAGGTTTTCCCTAAAAATCTAAAATCGTTATCTGGCTTCCTGTCAGGATGAAAACTCGTATAATGTGTACTATGAGGATGCTAATTACAAATCCGGCCTTTGTTTTGAGGTCCGGCCTCAGGTAACGAACATCAAAAATTTTCAGACGCCCAGATCTTCAGGTTTAGGTACCCTAAAAATCTAAAATCGTTATCTGGCTTCCTGTCAGGATGAAAACTGGTCTAATGTATACTATGAGAATGCTGATTACAAATCCGTCCTTTGTTTTGAGGTCCGGCCTCAGGTAACGAACATCAAAAATTTTCAGACGCCCAGATCTTCAGGTTTTCCCTAAAAATCTAAAATCGTTATCTGACTTCCTGTCAGGATGAAAACTCGTATAATGTGTACTATGAGGATGCTAATTACAAATCCGGCCTTTGTTTTGAGGTCCGGCCTCAGGTAACGAACATCAAAAATTTTCAGACGCCCAGATCTTCAGGTTTAGGTACCCTAAAAATCTAAAATCGTTATCTGGCTTTCTGTGAGGATGAAAACTCTTATAATGTGTACTATGGGGATGCTAATTACAAATCCGGCCTTTGTTTTGAGGTCTGGCCTCAGGTAATGAACATCAAAAATTTTCAGACGCCCAGATCTTCAGGTTTAGTGTGTAAGGCTTTCGCGGCAGCTGAGTATTTTGGAAGTCGCCGAAGTGAACTAGCTTCTGAAGATGCCATCCACTCGTGGTGGCGAAACGTCAAGCTTTAACGCTAAACGACGCCGGCCTAAAAACCCAAGAACCACAAATTCATCTTCAGGTTTAGGTACCCTAAAAATCTAAAATCGTTATCTGGCTTCCTGTCAGGATGAAAACTGGTCTAATGTATACTATGAGAATGCTAATTACAAATCCGGCCTTTGTTTTGAGGTCCGGTCTCAGGTAACGAACATCAAAAATTTTCAGACGCCTAGATCTTCAGGTTTACCCTAAAAATCTGAAATCGTTATCTGGCTTCCTATCAGGACGAAAACCCGTATAATGTATACTATGAGGATGCTAATTACAAATCCGGCCTTTGTTTTGAGGTCTGACCTCAGGTAACGAACATCAAAAATTTTCAGACTCCCAGATCTTCAGGTTTACCCTAAAAATCTAAGATCGTTATCTGGCTTCCTGTCAGGATGAAAACTCGTATAATGTGTACTATGAGGATGCTAATTACAAATCCGTCCTTTGTTTTGAGGTCCGGCCTCAGGTAACGAACATCAAAAATTTTCAGACGCCCAGATCTTCAGGTTTACCCTAAAAATCTGAAATCGTTATCTGGCTTCCTATCAGGACGAAAACCCGTATAATGTATACTATGAGGATGCTAATTACAAACCCGGCCTTTGTTTTGAGGTCCGGCCTCAGGTAACGAACACCAAAAATTTTCAGACTCCCAGATCTTCAGGTTTAGGTACCCTAAAAATCTAAAATCGTTATCTGGCTTCCTGTCAGGATGAAAACTCTTATAATGTGTACTATGGGGATGCTAATTACAAATCCGGCCTTTGTTTTGAGGTCTGGCCTCAGGTAATGAACATCAAAAATTTTCAGACGCCCAGATCTTCAGGTTTAGTGTGTAAGGCTTTCGCGGCAGCTGAGTATTTTGGAAGTCGCCGAAGTGAAATAGCTTCTGAAGATGCCATCCACTCGTGGTGGCGAAACGTCAAGCTTTAACGCTAAACGACGCCGGCCTAAAAACCCAAGAACCACAAATTCATCTTCAGGTTTAGGTACCCTAAAAATCTAAAATCGTTATCTGGCTTCCTGTCAGGATGAAAACTGGTCTAATGTATACTATGAGAATGCTAATTACAAATCTGGCCTTTGTTTTGAGGTCCGGTCTCAGGTAACGAACATCAAAAATTTTCAGACGCCCAGATCTTCAGGTTTACCCTAAAAATCTGAAATCGTTATCTGGCTTCCTATCAGGACGAAAACCCGTATAATGTATACTATGAGGATGCTAATTACAAACCCGGCATTTGTTTTGAGGTCCGGCCTCGAACATCAAAAATTTTCAGACTCCCAGATCTTCAGGTTTACCCTAAAAATCTAAAATCGTTATCTGGCTTCCTGTCAGGATGAAAACTCGTATAATGTGTACTATGAGGATGCTAATTACAAATCCGGCCTTTGTTTTGAGGTCTGGCCTCAGGTAACGAACATCAAAAATTTTCAGCCACCAGATCTTCAGGTTTACCCTAAAAATCTAAAATCATTATCTGGCTTCCTGTCAGGATGAAAACTCGTATAATGTGTACTATGAGGATGCTAATTACAAATCCGTCCTTTGTTTTGAGGTCCGGCCTCAGGTAACGAACATCAAAAATTTTCAGACGCCCAGATCTTCAGGTTTACCCTAAAAATCTGAAATCGTTATCTGGCTTCCTATCAGGACGAAAACCCGTATAATGTATACTATGAGGATGCTAATTACAAATCCGTCCTTTGTTTTGAGGTCCGGCCTCAGGTAACGAACATCAAAAATTTTCAGACGCCCAGATCTTCAGGTTTACCCTAAAAATCTGAAATCGTTATCTGGCTTCCTATCAGGACGAAAACCCGTATAATGTATACTATGAGGATGCTAATTACAAACCCGGCCGTTGTTTTGAGGTCCGGCCTCAGGTAACGAACATCAAAAATTTTCAGACGCCCAGATCTTCAGGTTTACCCTAAAAATCTGAAATCGTTATCTGGCTTCCTATCAGGACGAAAACCCGTATAATGTATACTATGAGGATGCTAATTACAAACCCGGCCGTTGTTTTGAGGTCCGGCCTCAGGTAACGAACATCAAAAATTTTCAGACTCCCAGATCTTCAGGTTTACCCTAAAAATCTAAAATCGTTATCTGGCTTCCTGTCAGGATGAAAACTCGTATAATGTATACTATGAGGATGCTAATTATAAATCCGGCCATTGTTTTGAGGTCCGGCCTCAGGTAACGAACATCAAAAATTTTCAGACGCCCAGATCTTTAGGTTTACCCTAAAAATCTAAAATCGTTATCTGGCTTCCTGTCAGGATGAAAACTCGTATAATGTGTACTATGAGGATGCTAATTACAAATCCGGCCTTTGTTTTGAGGTCCGGCTTCAGGTAACGAGCATCAAAAATTTTCAGACGCCCAGATCTTCAGGTACCCTAAAAATCTAAAATCGTTATCTGCCCTCCTATCAGGACGAAAACCCGTATAATGTATACTATGAGGATGCTAATTACAAACCCGGCCTTTGTTTTGAGGTCCGGCCTCAGGTAACGAACATCAAAAATGTTCAGACGCCCAGATCTTCAGGTTTACCCTAAAAATCTAAAATCGTAATCTGGCTTCCTGTCAGGATGAAAACTCGTATAATGTGTACTATGAGGATGCTAATTACAAATCCGGCCTTTGTTTTGAGGTCCGGCCTCAGGTAACAAACATCAAAAATTTTCAGATCCCCAGACCTTCAAGTTTACCCTAAAAATCTAAAATCTTTATCTGGGGCAGCGCATTATGTAACTATGACGTCACTGTTATCTTCTTACGTGAAATGAGCCGGATATTGATCGGCACTTCAACATGGAACCTCCCTGTGTACAAGAGGTACGACATAATATCAGCCCGTTAAGAAGAGGTGAAACCTGTTAACCCCCGGATTCCGTGGTAATGATGACGTAGCGGCGCGATGCGGCGTGTCAAATTATCACCTGGAGAGTACCGATCGGTGGTACCTGTTGCTAAGAACAGGATTAATCCGCGCGCCGCGCCGTACCGCTGGCTGTTTATGAGGTTACGTTTCGCATTGCTTCTCTGCACGGGTACCACCTAATCACCACCAACTGCATACGGTGCTATATTGTTAGCTAGGCATGTATGATGGGTTTATGCTGATGAAATGGGACCGTTGCGTTGGTACTGCCTCCCATACGTATGGGTTATTAAGGACAATGACGGTTTCTGTACAAGGAAATAAAGACACATGTTCTCAATACACATAGTCGACGAATCATATACGTCAGTTTATTTATTTATTTGCTTACTTTTTTATTTATTTATTTATCTATTTATTTATTTATGTAACGGAAACTCCATTTTTACAATTATTGAAGACACTCAACCTCGCACTCAACTTTAACACCGTGGCAAAAAAATAACTAAATGTATACAATACATACTTAAACTAAGCAAATTATGGATAACACGGAAAGAGAATCAACAGTGAGGAAAACGGTTACCACAACAATGTGGTTTTCACATGACCTCATGGACTCTAAATTAATACGTGGTAATAACTATATAAAAAAATGGAGTCAAGTTTATTGACTCAGTACTTCCCACACATAATGATGATACCATTTTATTATTTACCATTGCATGAAGCTATAGTCTAAAATCCCCTTGCAACTAAATTATCGCCCATCCGCCCGCAAAAACAACATCCAACACAAAAACCCTCGTAAATAGTTTCTTGCGTCTCCCTCCTTAGGAACTAGGGCACCACAGTTTTTTCTGCATGCCTGAACTGGACGATGCGAAACGATCAAGAGCCTCCAACCCGTCTAAAAACGAAGTTTGAGCTGATCTTATGTTTTTGGTTTTTTGATTGTTGCTGCGCCGCCACTGTCAAGGTTTTTCAGAAACAGTCGTTTTCCATTCTCGCAGCGGTAATAAATTCTGTGTCAAAATTTTATTAACATCAATTCAATAATTTTCGCTTTACGCAATATACATAGAACGAAATGAAGCAAAACTCGTATGTACAGATCACAAAAGTGGTTTCTGTAATAGGCAAGCCAATGTTCGGATGGACCTAAAAAAGTGTAATATGCCGCTAGGTATTTCTTCTACAGGTCAATAGACGGACTATTATGAATACAACAATTTTTTCAGTTCAACTACCCTCCACCCCCAATCGACCCCATTTCACCAAAAAAAAAAAACTGAAAATGATCAAGAACCTGTAAAACGCCTAAAAACAAAGTTTGAGCTGTTTTCATATTTTCAGTTTTTTTATTATTGCTGCGCCGCCACTGACACTATTTTTCCAAAACATACGCGTTTTCCATCCTCGCTGCGGTAGTAATACTGTGTCAAAATTTCATTAAAGTCAATTCAATAATTTTCGCGTTACGCAATAGAGAACGATCTAAAACAATGCTCGTATGTATACATCACAAATTCTAAGTTGCTTGGTTTTTACAATAAGCAAGGCAATGTTCGGATGTACGTAAAAAGTGTATTATGGTGCTAGGTTTTTCATTCAAAGATCAATGGAAAATCCATTATGAGTACAACTAATTTTTCAGTTTTACAACCCCTCACCCTCCAACCACGCCAAATTCACCCTCACCCGAAAAAACGTAGAAAATGATCAGAAACCCCTAAAACGTCTAAAAACAAAGTTTGAGCTGTTTTTATATTTTTAGTTTTCTTATTATTGCCGCGCCGCCACTGACCCGATTTTTCCAAAACATACGCGTTTCCATCCTCGCCTTGGGAGTAATACTATGTCAAAATTTCACTAAAATCAATTGAACAATTTTCGCTTTACGCGATATCGAACGATCTAAAACAATACTCGTATGTATACATCACAAATTCTAAGTCACGTGGTTTCTATAATAAGCATGCAACGTTCGGATGGACCTAAGAAAGTATCATGCGCTAGGTTTTTCATTCACATATCAATAGACAGCCCATTACGAATACAACAAATTTTTCAGTATTACAACCCCCCATCCTCCAACCACCCCAAATTCACTCCCACCCAAGAAAAAGGAGAAAATGATCAGGAACCCCTAAAACGCCCAAAAACGAAGTTAGAGGCATATTTGAAATTTTTCGTTTTTTGCTAATTACTCCGCCCCCCGTACGATTTTCAAAATTATAGGAAAATTATACTACGACGTCACAGCATAACGCTGCCCAAATTTCATCACAATCCATGCAGCGGTTACTGAGACTACGAGGGTAGAAAAACGCGACAAACAGACAGACAGACCGACAGACAGACAGACCGACGGAAATGAGTGACGTAGATTTTCGTTATGTACACATCATAAAACGCCCAAAAAGCGTATTATCTCAAAATCGAAAATTTTCGCGATAACAATACTTCCCTCACCTATCGGTGTGGGAAGTAAAAATGTATGATTACCCAAAATCCAGAACATGGGCATAATATATTTGCTGACGATACTTTAATATACAAATCGAATTACAAAATTAGGCATTGCGTTGGAACTTCCAAATGATGATATGAAGAAAATTATCAATTGGTTGAATGTAAATAATAAACTAAACTGAATACTAAAAAAACAAAATGTAACTATGAAAATAGACAAACATTTAACGAGACACCAATTACTCTTTTGGTGTCTACACCGCCACACTTGCTTTCATTGCAAGTGTGTTAGTGATGGGCCAAAAAAATATTCAAGTGTTTTTCTCTTGCAGTACAGAAACAGACTTACGGCTTATTTTCTTAATGTTTTTTTAGCAGTTATTAGAAAAAAATGAATGCTCATTTTTATTCATGCGATCATTTATTTTTTGGAGCAACTGCTTGAGTGTTTTAAAAAATTTTGGAAAAATACATTTTCTTGAAGGTGTTGCTACAAACCATCGCATCGTTATATATCATGGTTCAGTACTATTTGTTACGATAAACCAACATATTAGAAAGTAACAGTTTTTTGCACAAAAAATCTAGCAGGTGTTTTTTCATGCCACAATCTGAGTTAATTCATATATGCCGCAGAAAAAGCGATAGCGGCACTTTTTTCATCTTAATCCGCATCACCTTGAAACCTAATGATACAAGTAAAAACTCAAATATGTGAAATTATAATAAATAAAACAATTTTCTTTTGCTATTAACATAATAGCCTACAACCATTTACGTACTATATGAAATATTTCCCACAATGAACAAGCGAAACGGTTTGTCGTAGAAAAAAATTGATTGGCTGTGAGATTGTAAACAAAGAACGATCGGTGTAGTTTATCATTGAACTTCGAATTAACATACTTCAATGGAGGAAAATTATACCGATATTACAGCATCATCACGCTCTGCATTTTTTGCTCCATTACAAGTAATTTTCAGTATTAACATAAACTGTGTTGCAATTTTTTTTTTGATACGACTTTCAAATATTGCAATAGCATGTGCTTTATTCAACGGCATCATCAACATCCAATCCAATCTACAGTTTCGCAGACGACAGTACATTAATATCGTTCATGGAACTAGTATACCAGGAGACGATACGTCGGCAACAGCAACATGCCTCACAGATGAACGTAGATATCAAAACAATTGTCGAGTAGGAATTAGTAAATAAAGTAGTGCTTAACGTATAAAAAACTCATCCAGCAACACTGACAAAGAAGTGTCACGTTGGCTTAGGTTAGGTTAGGTTGAAAGTGAGTGGGGCAGAGCTGCCTCCTTCCACTGCGACTCAATTGTCTCTATTGTGGCTCACACCTTTTTAAAGTTCACCGTACAGGCCGCACCTCATTACGAAGGGATCAACGTGAAGGGTGAAACTTCCTTGAAGTCATGAGGTTCCAGTTGGGCAAATCCGAATGTCTGGAACCTAGCATTATCCAGTATTAGACAGGAGCAAATAATGTGCTCCGCTGTTTCGTCCTCCACGTAGCAGAAGCGACAGTCTGAAGTTTGTTCAAGACCCAACTTCCGCATATGGTACCTTAGACGACCATGTCCCGTCAGCAGACCGACCAGAATGCGGAGGTCGTACCTATTACATTCCATGATCCTCGGGGGGGCCTGACTCGAGGGGTATCTTACAAACACCTTCGAGTGCAATAGCCCTAGTGTATCTCGCCAATTCAGGAGTGCTTTCCTCACTGCCCAGTCCGAGATGGTCTTTTTAGCGGTGCTTTTTGCAATGCCCGTAAATGGTCCTGGTCCTATAACCACAGATTCAATTCCTCCTTTTGCTAGCGCGTCAACCAATATATTGCCTTCCACTTCGCTGTGACCCGTAACCCAAATCAAAGTTACCCTGTTTCCCGTTCCGAGTTTGTTGAGGAGGTGCATGCAGCTCCATACCAGTCTTGAATCAACCCAACTGGAGCACAGTGGTTTGAATGCAGCCTGGCTGTCTGAAAATATTTTTATAGATCTCTTTGTCAGAGGCCTTTTGATTGGTTCCCTGACTCCCAGCTCTATGGCAATTATTTCTGCTTGGAAGACTGTGGTATACCTCCCAAGGTTGACTGAAATCTCAACTCTTGGATTGGTACCCACTACTCCCGCTCCTGCCCCCAGTCACATTGGCTTAGCAACTGTGCAAATGGAGGGTCACCCAATAGTCGACTCACCTTCCCTAAAACTTTTGGGGATCAACAACAACAACAACATGTCCTGGCACGACCACGTCGTCAGTATTGCTAAAACGGCATCCCAGAAGCTTGGGGTTTTGTTCCGCTGTATGAAGCTGTATATACCAGAGCAATTACTACTGCTCTACAAGGCACAGATCCGACCATCATTGGAGTATTGCTCCCATGTGTGGGGATGCGCTGCAACGCACCCTCTAAAGCTTCTGGACACTATCCAGAGGAAAGCACTCAGACTAATCGATACGTCTAACCTCACAAAGGATTTCCACAGTCTGGAACATCAAAGAAGGATGGCTGACCTGTCCCATTTTTACAGATTCTATCACGAAAGATGTTCGAGTGAGCTCTGCCAGATATAATAACACCAAGGGCCACCTGAGAGGCTTTACGAGTTCATCTTTACCAGGTCGAGATCCCTACTCCCAGAACCAGTTTCCTCCAGCATTCCTTCTTTTGGACACCGTAGGATGATCTGCAAGGAAATTAGTTTCCCGACGGTTACAACCTGCAGCGTTTCAAATCTGACCATAAAAAACCCCCATAATCTCACTAACTGCTGCACTGCTGCAACTTTTTTAAATAATTCAAAGTTATGAGAGCCGCTTAAATCTTTTTACTTAGGCGTTTTAGTGGTCCCTAATAATATTATATTTTTTTCATTGGGAGTGAAATCAAGGTGATGAGTAATGACCCTTGATTAATATACTATTTATAAGAAGAAACAAAAAGAAAGAAGTACATAAAAGAAACTAGAACTTAGATAAAAAAAAGAAAGGGAAATGGGAGAATAATAAACTTTGCTTATCCTATACAACTTTTTCAATATAGCAGATCTGCCACTAAGGCAATGCCTAATAAATAAAAGGCAAAGCGACTGTTATGCAGAAGTTAGGTTAAAAGAAGTTTATTGACGCGAGCTTTGATTAGGTCAAAACTCGTAGGCTCAATAAATAAATCACCTTGACACCCTGGGAAGAAAGATGCGGTCATAACGCTTGCTTCTCAATGTCTATAAACGACTGCCTTGAGATAAGATACAGAAATCCCTTGGGTCACTAACCGTACGCTGGTCAGAAATCGACTGGAAGTGGCGCGTCAAGGACAATGAGAAGTCACCTACCACGGCCTAGATGTAGCAACCAGAAAGCAAATGGACTAACCAACCCCAAACTTTAACCAAAAGCTATAGAATGAAAGCCTGTTTATGAGAGCTAACCAGATGCCTTTGAAATATCGCGAGCAACGACGTGAGGCTCATGAAACGAATAAGTTTGCTCCACATATTATGTGAGACGGAAGCCAGGAGATCTGCAATTGAAGCGCACAATGTAAAAAATGTCTAAGTCACATTTTTCTGTTTTTGAGAAAAACACGTGTAAAGTTTATATTTCTCTCTGGAAATATTACCTTTTCCAGTACCTAATCGTTTGATTTGTTATAATCTTGTATTTTATTGCTTTTAGAGTGAGCGACGTATAAGCTAGTTTCGTGGTCTACTTTCCAAGATTTTATTTTTTCTCAAAAATGGACTTAGGCACTTTTTTCTTTGGATTCAAAAGAGCAATAAAAACCTGTAACATACCTTAAAGTGTTTTTATTTGATAATATATGAGAATCCTAAATACATTAAGGTCTAAAACTCATATGCTCATATAGTCACTTACGTACATCTTACAACAATTTTAGATGTAGGTACTGCCAAAGAAAGCTTACAAAAAGTTCGCATGGATGACACTGATAGTCTATAAATAGTTGATGAAAGTGTGACTTAGGCACTTCTTGGATTGGACTCTTCGATTGATCATCCACAATGTAATAAATTAAAACAAAAACACTTTTTTAAAAAAAGCTTTTATTCAAATGTTCTAAAAAAAAGAAAATAAAATGTTCCTTTAAAATGTTAACTACCATCTTATAGCCTCATTATACACAATTTATATGATCATAAAAGCTTGTTTACGTAAGTACCTATAAGAATTCAATTAAACTGAAAATTCAAGTTAGTCAATTGAATAGGTACTAGATAATTTACACAAGTAAATCGCGCGACAAGCTTTTATGATCATATAAATTGTATTGTGTATAATGAGGCTATAAGTTTAAAGGAACATGTTATTTTTTTTAGAACATTTAAATAAAAGCTTTTTTTTAAAAAGTGTTTTTATTTCAATTTATTTTTTACTTTTTAGTTATTAACTTGCATTTATATCAAGAACATTTTTTATTTATTCTCGGCAAGTCCTTTTATTTGGTAGCCATATTGCAGAAGTGCATTAAAAATAACTATTTCACTATCTTGGATGGCCCGCCATAGTTGTTCTAGAATGACGTCATATTATTTTTCGAGTCACTCTCAACAAGTCCTTTCACTGTGCAAAGACTCTCTTCTCTCAGATCGTAAACAAGGTTCATGCAGTGATAAAACAACTCACCGACTTTGAATAGTATATTTTTCCCAAACTCCTACAACAAAACACATCATCGTATTATATCTAAAAGTACATATTATTTGCCATCATTCGAACGACAGTTTCTAATTTAGAATTTGTGCTATCCTGATATCCACTCATTTTCGTAGATTTCCTGTTATTAGACATCATGACAACTTTAAGCTAAACTGAAAATATAGACCTACCCTAAACATAACCTTAAAACTGTGTTGGTGATAAGAGCCCACTACCAACACGAGTTTATCCCTATTAATTTCCTAAAGTCAGTCCAGCACCCCAAATGTTCCTTTACAACTTATTATCGGAAAATCCTTACCGCGGATCTTCTTTACCACTTACGTTGCGTCACAGTCATACACACCGGCTGTCCGGTCTACCGTTCGTGGTTGATCGGTGAACCAGCGGTTCGTTAGCTACCCCCTAACCTCATGTCGATGTCGTCACCGTCGACTATACAACCTGGTGATGAGCACTGCGTAAGTTGTATAAAGAAATTCGTACAATTCGGTCCAGAATCTCCTGTGGCTGCTGCCAGATTCTTGCTCACACCGCAAGCCTCTAGTTGAGCGTCAAATTCAAAAACTCTCTTCTCTCAGGTCGTCAGGTTCATGCAGTGATAGAACAACTCGCCGGCTTTGAATAGTATATTTTCCCCAAACTCTCACAACAAAATTCGTCGTTTGACTAAAAATGACATCAGTGGATCTATTGTCAACGATGACATTCCTCTAATTAGATTGTCATTCCCCTTGCCATCTACTGGGCGTTCTCATATCAATATGGATACCCATATTGTAAAAATGCATTAAATAGCTATTCCAGTATTAGGTTTAGAACGACGTCATACAGCTTATCGTGCATTGTCATCCAAACTAAACGCGTATACAAAATTTCAGCTCAATCTATTAAAGATATCTGCTCCAAAATTGAGTTGCAAGATTCCACCCGAACAAGCGTACATACATTGCAAGTTAAATAAAAGCTTTTAAAAATGGCATAAGATAAATGAATAAAAATTTATTGGCAAACGACATTACACCTCGGAGGCATCATGCAACAATACCTCTAAAAATACCAACCGACTGACTTTGTTGCCTCATCACGGGTCGCTATGAGACGATAAATCCCGAGACGGTATCAGATGTCTCCGTTTGTTGAGATAAGAATCGGCATACCAGTTAGATCGCAGCAAGCTAAATGTTAATCCGCAATTGATGTAACATTTAAATATAAATGTATTTTATAACGCTAAATAATGGTATTTAATAATATCTATTACTTAGCCTTTCAGTGCTATAAACAACCAGCTGTACCACTGTCAAACGGTACGAAGTGTATTATTACGGACCATAGCGGATGGATTGATATGTTATTAATTTTAAATTGTGTGTAGTTAGTTTGGAATGACGTATAGTGCCAGCGGCGTAGTTGGAGGGTCCGCAGCCCCTCTGCCGAAGTTAACTAAGGGTTTCCGTATAGAGATTTTTGGCCATTGTTACGGATTTTTTTTTTTTGGACAGCTAGTATCTCTAACAGCTTCTTTTTCGTTAGTATATGCTTTATTTACCGTCCATCGTTTACCAAAGTGTTTTTTTTATAACTGAGCAGACCGCGTAGGCAGAGCCTAAATACCACCGTACCGCGGCTGCTTTGAAAGGGTTATGTTAGAAGTTTGTTAATGCAGGATTTGAATGGGCCAATACCCGCAGGCCCAATAAATACATCTCCTGGCAGTCCATTCCAAGCTTTGGACACCCTGGGAATAAATGTGCGGTTATACCGATCGGTTCTTGATGTATGAAAAACGACCGCCTTAAGATCAGATGCAGCGGTCGCGCGGGTGCATCTGGTAAGAGCGGTGAGCGGCGGAACGATAGAGGATAGCTCAGATTAGCAGATTCCGTTTGAATATCGATAGAAGAGTAAGAGGTCACCAACAACACGCCAGTGATAAAATGGCTGGAGGTGGCGCGTTAAGGCCGGGTCGCCAATTAGTCGAATTGCCCTTCTCTGGACGGCATCTAGTATAGACAGGGTAGTAGTGGCGGCAACTCCCCAGACATGAGAGCAGCACCCCAGGCCAGGTCTTAACTGGGCTTTATATAGCGTGAGAAGATTACATGGTGAGAAGTATTTTTTGGCTCTAAATAGGTACCCAAGCTTTTCACTAGCAGCTGTTGCAATTAACGCGACGTGTTCGTGCCAGATCAGATTTTCTGTAATGTTGACTCCTGACAGCTTGAATGAGTCACTCCTTGGCAGAGCCTGGTTGTTCATTAGAACCTGGTGTTGGCTTGGGCACTTCTTGTTTGATAGCGTGCAATACTGGGTCTTGGAGGCATTAAATTTAACCATATTCTCAAGCCCCCAAGCGGTAATGGTATCGAGAACCCTTGAAAGTGAAGCTGCCACTGCCAGTCTTCTGCGTTCCAGCTCGACCACAGAGATCGGTCTATTGCTCATAATGCCTGCATGCAGCGTACTGTCATCCGCAAAACTATGGATTGGGTTTGTAGTGCTAGAGAGTAGATCATTAATATGAAGCACTATCGGAGCCAATACCGATCCCTGCGGAACCCCGGCATTGATGCTACGGAAAGAAGAGGAAAAGCCGTCTACCTCGACAGAGATTTTCCGACCTGAGAGGAAGTCTGCGAGCCAACCGCAAAGCTTAATAGGGAGCCCATAAGACGGGAGCTTGTTTAGGAGAGCTGCATGCCACAGTTGATCGAATGCCTTTGAAATATCGAGAGCAACGACGTGAGCCTCGCCAAATGACTGGATGAGTTTGCTCCACACATATGTGACGTAAGCCAGGAGATCTCCAGTTGATCTTTGGTGTCGGAATCCATATTATCTGTCGTTGATTAAGTGATGGAGCTCTAGGTATTTAATGAGCTCTTGGTTGACGCATCTCTCCATCACTTTACTGATTACAGAAAGCAGAGCTATAGGTCTGTAGTTGGTCGGATCAGTTTTGGATCCCTTTTTTGGCACCGGGCTGGATGCAAGCTATTTTCCAGTCTTTTGGGAAAATGCCGGAATCGTAAGACATCCGAAAGAGGCGGGTAAATATGGGAGCGAGCTCCGGTGCGCACTTCTTGACATACAATCATTTCTCGCTTGTGACGTCTGTGATCGTCACATATGATTTCTCTTCCTCTAGTTACTAGTTGACTAATACTAGTGTATATAAAAATAGAGGTAAAAGTGTTAAAAAAATAATATAAAATTAAGAAAAAAAAATATATAAAAGTAACCAATGAATTCAAATGTAGCTCAGACACGATTAAATAGATCGAGTGAATCGACTTGACGTCAGTTTTTAGCACTTCCAGTTTTTTAGAGGATAAGCCATATTCAAAAATAAATGGGTTCCTACTTAAAACAAACCAAGGACACAGGAACCCATTAGCGCTCGTTCCATTTTAATAGAAAGTCGAATAGTCATTTTCGATTTTTTAGGTAAACCTGATGATCTAAAAGATCTAACATTTTTCATTTTCGTCAAACGAGACTGAAACTCAAAACTACGAGTTGATTTGTAGTCAGCACCCTCAAATTATCCAAAACACGAGGTTTCATCTTTATAGAAAGGCTAATAAAGATTTTCAATTTTTTAGGTAAACCCGAGGGTAAACCTGAAGATCTGAAAGACCCAAAACTTTTAATTTTCGTGAAACGAGACTGAAATTCCAAACTACAACTAGATTTGTAATCAGCAGCTTCAAATTATTGGAAACACGAGGTTTCATCTTAATACAAAGCCAAACAGAGGTTTTCGATTTTTTAAGAAACCTTGAGGTAAACGCTGTCATATATACATTCTCACATCAGCTCGATTGTTAGCATAAGTTGTGTCTGTTGAGAACAAAATTAAAATGGCGGTCTTTTTTGTAGTTATGACTGATCTTTTCGGTTAATATAACTGTCTTTTAGTATGCTTCGAAAACTTGGACTGTTAAAAAGGCAGATCGAGCTAGCATAGATGCTTTTGAAATGTGGACGTAGAGGAGAATACTGAGAGTCCCTTATACCGCCCATCGAACTAACGTTTCCATACTGGAAGAGCTCGGTAGTCCAAATAGACTTTCCTCCATTGTGTCGACAAGAACGCTTGCATTCTTCGGACATATTCACAGAAGCGATAATAATGAAAAACTTGTAGTTCAGGGTCATGCCCCGAGTGGGCGGCGCCGTGGCCGTTCCCATACACGCTGGGTGGATACGACGAAACAGTTGCTGGATATGAGTATCAAGAGCGCCACTAAACTGACAGTAAATCGCGAACGATGGCGAGCTACAGTTCTCAAAACTATTGATAATATTCATGTCGGCAATACCCTAGCTCCGACTTAATGCATTCTACGAGTTCACAACATGTCTGTTAAGACATTGTGACTATGATGATGTCATGTCCGTGGTTCCATACAACAAATGTGTCATCCACGCATCTGAACCATATTTTTGAATGGTTTCCTACTTAAAACAAACCAAGGACACAGGAACCCATTAGCGTTCGTTTATCAAAAGTGAACAACAACCTAATACAGATACATTATAAGCATTACGCGCTATCTGGTATCAGATTAACAAATTGAGACAACCGTAACAGTATTCAGTGCAATTTCCGGTGTGATGCAACGTAATGTTAGTTCGATTAATGATGCATGATAATTATTAAAGCTCTAACAGACTGCCCTATTATTTAAAATGAATTGATACATGAACATTCCATTGACAGCTAATGATGTAGCGATTTATGTAAATTTAAACATCACATCTCACAATCTAATTGGAGCCTTTTCATTTTCCAGTAATCAGTTTGAATATTTCTTGATTCTAGATATTTTCAGGAATCGTTGATGTAGTATCACATAAGACTTCTTTCAAAAACATGAACCTGAATTTTCACTAGAACATTCTTCAATGGAGTACTTGCAGAAAAAAAAATATGTCGTTTACGCGTTCCTTAGAGACTAGTAAACATGACAAAATCACTTGATTGGTTTTTTGGAATCGGCTGTGAGAGATATTTCAAAAATTATTTCAAATGCTGGAAAATGCCGCGCAAACAACCTCTGACGTCAGTGATATCCTATAGTGATGGGATGTAAAGTATTGATATTCGATATCGATAGCCAGTGCTAACCTAACATTTTGACATTGATCATTATAACCACAAAACACAGTCACACACAAAAGTACAAAAGTCAAAAGAATAAAAGTTAGGCTAGATTACTAATTCACTTTGTAGGGATGGGCTTGAATTAGATTCTATCTTTGGATTCATTCATAATGGGATGCGCCGAAATAAAATGATGGCTTCGATTAGTTTCGAATCTCGGTCACAAACAGGATGAACTGTGATACCTATCAGATATAAAAATGTATTGCAACGAAAATGCTAGTGGGTTAATTGCCTGTCTCTAATATGTTTAAGTATCAATAGATTGAGTCGCATTGTTAAAGAATTCAGATCATCTCTAGTTTGCAGTTCAATCTCACTGACCTGCGCTGTAGCAGTATCGATTGTCGATATCGATAAGATACCTGTGACGTCAGCCCTTGTTTTAAGTCACGTGGAAAAATTTGAATATATCCTTATTTTATTTTGCAAATATATTTTTTTGGCCGTCAAATACCCTATTCAAAGGCTGAAAGCCTATCGCGCTGTAAAAGCGCTGCGAGAGGATAAGTGTCTCTGCCCGGTAGATTTGAAACGCTGAAGGTTGTAGCCGTCGGGAAACCAGTTGTTCGTTCGGACGGCCTTTGGTGTTATTATCCGGAAGAGTTCACTCGAACATCTTCCATGATAGAATCTGTAAAACAGCCATCCTTCTTTCGATGTTCCAGGCTGGGGAGGACCTTTTTGAGGTTAGGCGTATCGAATAGTCTAATTACTCTCTTCTGGATAGTGTCCAGAAGCTTTAGAAAGTAGTTCGGAGCACATCCCCACACATGGGAGCAATACTCCAGTGATGGTCGGACCTGTGCTTTGTAGAGCAGCAGTAGTTGCTCTGGTGTATACAGCTTCTTACAATGAAACAAAACTAAAAGCTTTTGGGGTGCCGTTTTATCAATACTGACGACGTGGTCGTGCCAGGACATTTTATTGTTGCTGTTGATCCCCGAAAGCTTGACGGAAAGTGATTCGACTATTAGGTGACCCTCCATTTCCACAGTTGGTAAGCCAACGTGATACTTCTTTGTCAGTGTTGTTACCTGAGTTTTCTCTACATTAAACTGTACTTTATTTACTAATCCCCACTCGACAACTGTTTTAATATCTACGTTGATCTGTGAGGCATGTTGCTGTCACCGACGTACCGTCTCCTGGGATGATAGTGGCTTGCCTGGTTCCATGCACGATATTAATGTATGTCGTCTGCGAAGCTGTAGATTGGATTGGATGTTATTTCCAGCAGCTCGTTGATGTATAGCAGAAAGTGTAGGGGATAGGACAGAACTCTGAGGAACACCGAAGTTTATTGAAAATACTTCTGATGAACAGCCTTCGACTACAACAGAGACAGAGATCGGTCGTTCAAAAAGCTAGTCCATATTTCAAGTGCAAAAACATGGGATTCGTCATGATTTTCCATTGCTCTGTTCCACAAGTGAGTGACGTAGGATTCGCCAAGTATTGTGCTATGTCGTTATAAATAAAAGTTAGAATTTGGTTACGGTCAGAGGATATTTTTTTCATTATTTGATCCTTTTAATAACAGCCCCTGCTGATTCGTCAGACAAATTGAACACAGCCTATATGAAATTTAAGAAAAGTGAAATTTTCAATCTCGTCGGAATGCGAAAATTCGGTTTGTACAATAAATTTGGTGCTGATTTCGCCATTTTTTTTCCAGGAGCCGTCCGACCTTGCTGTCCCCGTCAATACTTAACTCTTAAGGCCTGTTGTATTATTGCTCCTCTCTTTTACAGTATCCACTCCAGCAATCTGGATCCCTGCATAAGTTAATGCAGTTTACCTACTGGTCCTGGTGCTGAGCCGTACTCCATTGGTTCTAGCTTGGTCTTCACAAAGAGCTGTTGTCTCTTGTGACCTAGCGCTTCGCACTCACAGAGCACATGCAGGGCTGACTCAGTTCCTCTTCCACACAATCTGCAGTTGAGGTCTCCATTGTAGAGTCCCATTTTATTTAGGTGTTCCTTCAGGCCACAATGTCCTGTGAGAAGACCTGTGGTTATTCGGAGCTGATTTCTACTCAGAGAGGGCAGTGTTTCAGCTATTTTCTTGCATGGAGCCTTAATGAATGTTTTTCCATGAACACATCCTGGCAACAAGTTCCACTGCTCCTTGTGCTGATGTTTCATCTATTTTCGGACTTGGTGTCTGATTGTGCTTTTAGGTAGGACGGGTTCTGCTCCAATGTATAGGGCAGACGAGCCTAGTCTTGCTAGCTCGTCCGCCCTTTCATTGCCTCTTATGCCTGAGTGTCCAGGCACCCATTCCAAAGTTACTTTGTTGTGTTCTGTAAGTCTTCCCAGTTCTTGTAAACATTCCCAGACTAGAGCAGATGTAACTTTGGGCGCTTCTAGTGCCCTAAGTGTAGCCTGACTGTCTGTAAGTATTGCGATCCTCTTGTTTCTGTAGGATCGTTCATTATTGATCCTTGCACATTGCAGGATGGCGTACACCTCTGACTGAAATACCGAGGCGTATTTTCCTAGCGGAATACTCTGTCTAGTTCCTCTTCCAAAGATTCCCGCTCCTGTGCCTTGTTGGGTCTTTGATCCATCTGTGTACCAGACTATTTCCCGTTGCAGGTTGTTTACTTCACAGAGTTCTCGATCTCTTACTATAGTTTCGAATTTCTTGTTGAAGATGTATATTCGGAGTTATGTGGTCCTTTCTAGCATCCATTATGGTGTACCCCACATATTCTGCGATTTGGTTGTGTCCAAGATCCTTGTAAATTCCTCTTGGCAGGGTTTGTAGTCTAGAGTAGCCCATTCTCGCCTCGCCCATTATTACAATTTTGATGACAATGATTTCGCCATAGACGTACAGACGCATTTTGGCGGGGGTGAGCAATTAATAATTATGCAGACGTCGGACGACTAATAGCAGACATTACGTCTCGGCAAAGGTGAAGGCCACCTCCTCAGGTTGCAGGGCATAGCGTGCCGGAATCTCCAATTCAGCCGTTCGTTGTCTATGCAAAATACTCCCGTAATGATAGTAGTTAGTTGATAATGGACCAAAGACGTGACGCTCGTTCTGGGATTATTTCAAGGACTGCAAATACTCAGAATTTATGTTTATCGTTAAAGCGTGCTTACGTTATTACCTGTACTCGTCCTTAAATCTACTTTGTAGAACTATACATTGTTAGGTAGGTTAGCTCACTGCCTTGCAGTATTTGATGGAAACCTGTTAACGAAAAAATGACAATTTGTGTATGCTTTCTAGCTTCCTAAAATATTTTTTGAAAAAAACACATGTAGTTACTTCAAAATTCTTCAAACAAAAAAGAATAGAACAATATTGGTTCTCAAACATGGTAAAGATTTATGGTTGAATTTTTGGGGCGCTGATCACGAATCTTTCCTCCGTTTCGACTTTTTGCAGCGGTTTAAGAAAATGGAAAATTTGGTAAAACATAATGAAGGGACATCCCAAAATTGTGGTCGGGAGTCGGCGTTCTAAATTCGAACAAAATCAACAAATCGATTGATATTATTAGAAAAAAAAAACAGAATCCAACACACATTTGGGTTCTGACTGTATTTAAATTTACAGGTATTTAGCTAATTGTAAACCTGATGAAGATCTGTTAGACCTGACATTCATTATTTTAGTCAAACGAGACTAAAATTCAAAACTGCGATCATATTTGTAAGCACCACCCTCAAATTATCCAAGACACGAGGTTTCATCTTAATGGAAGGCCAAATTTTCGATTTGTTAGGCAAACCTGATGATCTGAAGGTTCTGACATTTTTTATTTTTGTTGGATGAGACTGAAACTCAAAACTGCGACTGGACTTGTAATCAGAATCCTCAAATTATCCAAATCACGAGGTTTCATCTCGATAGAAAGCCAAATAAAGATTTTCGATTTTTTTAGGTACACCCGCCAGCCCGATAGATCTGAAATTTCTTATTTTCGTCAAACGAGGCTGAAACTTAAAACTGCGACCGGATTTGTAATCAGCATTCTCAAGTTATCCAAATCACGAGGTTTCATCTCAATAGGAAGCCAAATAAAGATTTTCGATTTTCTTAGGTACACCCGCCAGCCCGACAGATCTGAAATTTCTGATTTTCGTCAAACGAGGCTGAAACTTAAAACTGCGGACGGGATTTGTAGTCAGCACCCTTAAATTATCCCTCGAATTATCCAAAACTCGAGGTTTCATTTTAATAAAAAGCCAAATATATTTTTTCGGTTTTTAGATAAACTTGAAGATCTGAAAGATGTGGCATTTTTTATTTTTGTCGAACGAGACTGAAACTCAAAACTATGACTGATATAACCTTTTGTTGTCCAAAACACGAGGATCCATTTTAATAGAAAGCCAAATAAAAATTTTCGATTTTTTTGGTAAATCTGAGGATCTGAAAGATCTGACATTTTTGACTTCCGTCAAACGAGACATTGGGCTACTTTATATTTTTTTTATACCAAATCGTCTTGTTTACCGTGTACTGCAGTGGCGCGTACATTTGCAGCCCGTTCACACGATGCGGTCAAATCACCGTTTTGCTAATACAATACAAAATTATAAGCGTATTTACGTCCATTCACAACAACACTATTCAAAAATGAACCAAAAACCCGGGATCGACTGAAAATCTGTTTGCAACTGTTTTCTGTGTGAACATATCATTCGGTTTGCGCCGATTCGTTAAAATTACCAAAATGGTGATTTGACCGCATCGTATGAACGGACTGTTACATACCCACATACCGTTGGTGCTATCAAAAATTGTAGTAGCAAGGTATGGTATACCCCGTTGTTAGCGTAGGCTGTGTATGTGAAGAATAAAATTCAAATGCAGGTTTGTTGTAGGTATAGCCAAAGTTTACGGAATACATATAAGTTGGATCACTCTCCCTCGGCACCTTGAAGATCTCACGTCAAAGCGATGCCTCGACCGCACGAGCCAGTTAGTTTTTGCGTTGGTTTGTGCCCAAGTACGAAGGTCTTTTAGCGGGGACTTGCTAGCGCCTGGGTTGTACGTATATACGAGGGTCATTGAAAAACTATGTATTGACGGCCGATTTAGACATACAAATACAAATAAATATAATATTTTGCTAATATACTAAGTTATATAAATGGATATCTAAAATAAAAGCTAGTAAAACTATTACTAATGAATCTCAAATGATGTCACATATTATAGCTATTTCGTAGATAAGTAAAAATTGGTTCAATGATGCTGTAGTATTTTTACCTTAATGATTTGTTTATTTGGCTTATTTTTGAGCTTATAAAATTTATGGTATATTATATACGAATTCGTATGTACAATTTTAAAAGATAATCATGTGGAAATGCTTTACTTGGATGTGAATAAATTATTTTTGACATTTTGCTTTTCAGTGTCGTTCCAAATGCTACTGTAGAAACTAAATTGTGAAAGTTATCAATAAAAATATTTCCGAGCTCTAAAACATAATTTAGAATGTCCCTGGGTGGTATGGTAAGACCACCGAATGAATATTTTGTCTCACTATACGCTTTTAGCGTGATACAATCCTTTAAGTACCTGTAGGTCTTGAAATAATTCAAATAATCACTTTAGACCCCAAGTGTGCTAGTTTGTTGGAATTGTTTTATCGGGAGGAACACAGAAAGGCACAAATGTACAGGGTGTCCCATTAATAATTTTGAATCGAATGTCACATGACCAAAAACAAATACCTCAATGACAAAAAAAGACACAACATCTGCTCTAATTTACATGCCTAAAATTATAATTCTCTACTACTGCCCAGTTCCGACATATTTCTTGTCTTAATCGTCGTGAAATACGCCTTATTTATATACCTTACATTTCAAGGTTTACCATAAAATAAGGATGGATCTGATTGTCATTCTCTATCCGTTAATAAATTTAAATTGGTTGGTAATATCTTTTCTCGCGAAGTTGATTACTCTCAAACTTCTAAAAAGATTATCCATTTCCTGCAAACAAATCCGAGATAATAAAATCCGATATTTTTGAGAGACTTTATACACTTCGCGTTAAACACGTTCAAGCTCCACTTTGCGCCGCCCCGTATCTCCCGGCTGACGTCGGTACACTGCTACCGGTGTACCGGGGAGACGGAGCAAGGGGCAGGCTGTTTTGATATTTTTGCGGAGTGATCCAACTTATATGTATCCGTAAACTTTGGTACTACTAGTACCTATTAATCTGGAGGGTCGAACGTAATTGCCAGTAGGGATTAAGTAAACATTATACAATTTCGGTCCTTATTGTAATATAACGGACCGCCTAAATTATTGTGAAGCTCATCAGACTGTTTACGAAAATAGTATCGGCCGTATATTGATTTAACACTTTAAGGCATCGTTTTTACGGTGCATGTTTAACTACACTCTTGGATAATAGTATTTTTGAATTATAAAATTTTCTCACCCTGACGATAGATAGGTCGCACTATACCGGGTGTCCCAGAATTTCCTTGACACGTGATATTTTCGTAACGAAAAACGGTTCAAGCAAGAACTGAGTGGTACGTTTGAAGGTACTATAGGGTCTATCATACCATGCATTCAAAACGTTTTTTTTTTTGTACGTCAACCCCTAAAACTCACCCCCAAATTTTTTTTTCAAATAGCACCCCATAGGTTTTCCTACATGAATGATATCCCCATTTTATTTAAAATCTTGTGGTACCTTTAATTTTATATGCAAATTTATTTTTTTCCGTAAAATCATAAGCATAAGACAAATGAAATGATAATTTGTTTGACGCTTGATATTTTTGTAACAAAAACGGATAAAAAATAAAACTAAGCGGGTTTTTCAAGGGTAGTGAATGACCTATAATTCCTTGCTTATGAATCATTTTTTTCTTACTTAAACCCCTGGAATCCACCCCCAGCTTGTTCTTTCAAATTTCAGTCCACAATTTTGCCTGGAAAAATAAATTCTTTACTTGAATTTAATTACATAAATGTGAGGTACTATGATGTTTTAATTACTGTAAGAAATTCATTTTTCCGATAAAAATTGTGGATTAATAGCTTGAAAATAAATAGGGGTGGGTTCCGGTTAGAGTGATTTTTTTTGTAAGCGCAATATGGTAGGTAATTCAGTACATTTAAAACCCACTTATTTTCTTTTTTATTATTTTTTTGTTACGAAAATATTTGGCGTCAAACGAATCCTAATTTTATTTACTTTATGCTGATGACTTTACGGAAAAAATTGGTTTTTCTACGAGATCGAAGGCATTACAGGATTGTAAATAAAATAACGACTTCATTTATGTAGGAAAACCTATGGGGTGCTATTTGAAAAAAAAGTTGTGGTGAGTTTAAGGGGTTGACGTACAAAAAAAAATGTTTTGAATGCATGGTATGATAGACCCTATAGTACCTTCAAAAGTACCACTCAGTTTTCGCTTGAACCGCTTTTCGTTTCGAAAATATCACGTGTCAAGGAAATTCTGGGACACCCGGTATACACATATCTTTTGGAAAAATCCGGCCCTAAATGCCTTTCGATCGCCGACCCAACAACCGGTAGGTTGCATCTTCCGTCCACGGTCGTTTAGCACCTCTACCAGCGGGTAAACGGTCGGGTCGTCAGCAATTAGCCCAGCCATGGGCATAAATATATCAATCAAATCGCGACGTTCGCTCGCTCGGCCATTGTTGTGTCTGTCGGCTTATTACAACTTAACGGCGTAGGTCTAATGTCTTCCTGTCATCCCGGGGCGGGCGGACAGGCGGGCAGGCAGGCTTGTTTCCGCTACCAATTTTCCTAATCACACGCTCCGCTACGCTCGCTAATCGCATGGACAACAGCAGCAGCCCTGGCCTGGCCTGGACATTAACGAACCCGATTACTTGCCTACATGTCAGGCTAATGCGCACATTATTGTTTTTGTTTCTATTGCCTACGGTGCTGTGGAAACGGTCGATGCTATTCGAATTGTTTTCAGTGTCAAAATAAAAAAAATGGGGACGACCTAGCCGTAGTTTTATCAGAGCCTACAGGAGGCTGATACAACTCAGTATAGCATGCTTTTTTTAAGCAATCTTGTCTTAAGGGTCTAGGGTATAGCGTGCGAAATTGAGAGTCCAAGAAAATACGTATTCCCGTGTTAGCGAGGAGGCGTGGCCGCCTGTTCCCTTTCTCCAGCGTGTGTGTCTAAAGCCGGCGCCACATATGTGGCATTCGGCGAGCAACGAAACCCGATTATTTGCTATTCGGCTAATAAAGCCTGCGCCACATATGCGGTATTAAGCGAGCAACGAACTCCGATTATATGCTATTCGCCTAAAAGGCGATACGTGCTCGCTATTCAGCGAACAATAAGGTTGAAAAAACAGCGAATATTGATATTCGGCAAATCCCCGCATATGTGGCGCCGGCTTAAGATGAGGGGAGATAAGTCCAAAAATCCAAAGGTAAGGTCAAAAGGTCCAAAGATCACTATAAAAATGAATTTCGCATTTCCAAGCTCCTGAAGTTACCTTTGAAATTACAGTAATGAGTCAAAGAGGAAATTGAAGAAGAAAGCTTGCGCTTGTGCAACTATTTAGCCTTTTTTGATATTGTGTTTGGTTGTTAAATTACAGGCATTTATAGAATGTATAATTTTGCATTGCGAGTTTTTTTGCACATTAAAAAACTTTTTTGAGAAAATCGAAAATAGTTGTCATTCATTAAGGCTTTAACTATGGCCTTCTGAAATATTATATATGTAGTTTGAAAATAGAGTGTGTTATGCTAGAAAGTGCGTGTTTTACATGACAAATACGTATGTATAAATATGTGTGTCCAGGCCCCTTAGGAACTTCATTAGGGGTCTAGGGTATAGCGCGCGAAATTGAGAATCCAAGAAAATACGTATTACCGTGTTAGCGAGGAGGCGTGGCCACCTGTTCCCTTTCTCCAGCGTGTGTGTCTAAGATGAGGGGAGATATAAGTCCAAAAATCCAAAGGCAAGGTCAAAAGGTCCATAGGTAAGGTCCAAAGGTCACCATAAATATGAATTTCGCATTTCCAAGCTCCTGACGTTACCTTCAAACTTACATTAATGATTCAAAAAGCAAATTGAAGAAGAAAGCTTGCGCTTTGTCGCCTATTTGGCCTTTTTTTGATACCGTTGGTTTTTTGAGAAAATTGCAAATAGTTGTCATTCACTAAGGTCTTAAGTTAGTTTGAAAAACAAGTGAGTTCTGATCAAAATGGGGATCCGTGGTCTAATATGGCAAATACATATGTATAACCTTTTAGGCTTTAAGACTTCATAATGTGAGGCCATGACGTAACTATTCTATCTTCAGATTGCTTTCATGTAGATATCTTGGTAGCGAAATGACGTATAAAGATAAGTTGGTTTTAAGTACATTTTATCAGTGCTCTATAGATACCGAGAACGGAAAGCCTTTTTATCTGTATGTGTACTGTAATTATATATAGCATCTATTATTATTTTATGATAACAAATTCAGAATATTCTTGATTACTACAATGAAGAAAATTAAACAAATCACACTTTATTGATAAAACTTCTAAGATAGCCCTAAAAAATGAGAGTGCTACAAATACATTACAATTCTGACAAAAATCTTAATTTGAAAATATTTAATTTTTTAAGTGCCTAAGTGGTTGTACATTGATATAGAAAACATCCATATACTCATAGGAACAGAACTCACGAAACACAGCCACATCCAATAGCATGCAAGGAAAGCGCTTACCATAGACAGAAAACAAGGGGGTCGCAGGAATTATAGACATACCGTCGCATCACATATATCAAACAAAACCACTTGAGACGATTTTTCAATATTAAAAGCAGACAAAAACTATCCACCACTCACCCTATCTTGCCCAGACTACAGAGCAGACGTACACAATCACAACACGAAAACAATCAATTCAAACTATGCTGGGACGTTGAAATACATACAGACAAGACTATTCCAGCAAATAGGACAGATATAGTTTTTCAGTCAAAAGCAGACAAGTTACCTATTTAATAGATATTGTTATTCCCAACGATACGAATATCCAAAACACCTACGCGGGGAAGATATCTAAATACACAGACCTTTCCATAGATGTAGAAACAGAACAAAGTTAGTATTTTCTCCCTCATTCTGATGGCCTCAGGCCTTACACCACACCTGCAGCAGTTTAAGTTGGACGGTAAATTACACAAAGTATCCCAAAAGTCTCTAACCCTGAAAACCTGTAATATTGTACTATCCGTCCTGAATTCAGAACAATAATAATTCAGGTGTTGACTTGGCCCAGCTCGTCAACACTTGTTGCTACCGTAATCATGCGAGAGAAACTTAGAGGGGGTACTTAGCTAGAGCTTAGGCCTTGTGACCATAAGGTCCAGGTTTGAATCTCAAACCAAATGTAAAATTACTTCTGGTTCTATCAATGATCGATATCTTTAGTTATGTAATTTGCACATTCTTTGATTCTACATTAGGATTATATAAATATCGACTGAAATGTTGAAGTAGCACCACCGCATTAAGGAGATAACTGTAACCATCCATATAAATACATATTTCTGAGAGTTATAATGTTATAAAGAATCAAGAGAACTGGTGTATAATAGTTGGAACAGGATATTCGCAGCATTCGCCAGTGTCGTTTGTGAGTGCTTTATGAATTTATCGAGTCTATCGAATGTACCGTTAGCAAACGCTATAACGGAAGACGGCTCCGATTTTTTCCCATATAAACTAAAATACAGAGAATAATCCTGCATGCCTAATAAGGCGCGATTTGCATTTTTATGTAAGGAGCAAACCTCGTTATTTACTCGATGCTCCTTAAGCCGTCTAATACTATGTAACTATACTGCCTTCCGGACCTAGGCGTCTTTGAGACGGACGTAGTTCAGGGGGCTAGATTGTGGAAAACACTCTAAGAAAGCTACTCGTCCTGACCAAATTCCATCCATTGTTCATAAACGCTGTGCCGCTGAGGTTGCATCTATTCTCTGGAAGCTCTTCAAACTATCGTATCAGCGAGGCTGCGTACAACCCATTCCTAGGAAAGCCAAAAAACCGATCCCACTAACTATAGATCTGTAGCTTTTCTCAGCATCATGTTTAAGGTTATGCAGACTGTTATTAACACACAGCTCTGACATGCAATCGAATAACCTAGTAACTTGAGTTACTAGATGTTTGCTTTGTTTCCATATACTGAGCCACCAGATCGAGCTCTATCGGTCGCTATTAATAGATTGAAAATCGGACTGCTAGTTTCGAAGATATTGACACCTCACTTTTAGCAAATAGACATACTAAAAATATATATTTTCATATATAGAGATACTTGAATTCACTGGGATACTTGAATGAACGGAGTCATATGTGCTATCTTAAAACCTAGTAAGTCGAGTTACTTAAAACCAACCTTTACTTGTATAAAAGATAGTAAACTGATCTGCTGATTATTCAAATTCTTAGTTACAAACAAAAAACATAACAACTACCCATTTGTCTAAGGTATAATGCAACATTACTATACCTGCAGGGGATTTGAAGATAACAGGACTGTTCAGACTTTATAACGATTAACCTTTCCACTAGTAATGACAGAAATGTGCGATAGTGGCGCTTGTGGCGAAAAAGAGAACAAACGACTTTCGATTGTCATGGCCGCACCGGCTACCATTCTATGATCTGTACTTTACCTGTTTTGTGTCCTAAATTCTATATTTTAATGTTCTGTATTTTTTTAATTCATTCTGTGCACTCTCGACCATCTTTTGACATTGTACAACTTACATCATGACATCTTACATCTTCGTAAAATTCGTTTTCCAGTATAAAGATGTTAAAATAGAGTTTTGAAGAAAAATACCATTGTATTTACAAACCCAAAAGCTTAATTAAACAATATGGTCCTTCGAACAAGCCGGATTACCGAACTGTGAGCAGATTAATCAAGATATCGTCGGTGAAAAGGGGCAAGATTTCTGCCGGACATCTCTTGTGAGCTGCGAGCACGTTGCAGCAAACTAAGCAAACCTGGACGAATAATACAAGCTTGCTGCAAAAGACTAACTCATACACCTAGAAACCTAATAATGATGATAATTATTTGAAACCACGTTGGAACTGGAACATTCTGTTGAAGATTGAAAGTATAACCTGAAAAAGTCTTTGGTAACACGTAAGTCACCGTATCCTTTTGACCGCTTCCTTTGGTACCTACTACACTATATTGCCTTGGTTTGACTTGATACTTATTTATATACGTAGTAATTGGGGAAGTAACTATCGTCGGTGATTAGGGTTCATATTACTTACCACTATCTATAATATTGCACAACACATTGCTCATTACAGAGATATATCTACTCGTGTATCAAACACATTTTGAAATGACTGAGCAACAGTTAAAATTAAAACGTGCTGCCTTGAAAGGGCAACTGACAAGGTTTGCAAACTTTCTGAATGAAATCACTGAAAGTACAGAGGTTAACGAATTAGTAACAAGAGTAGAAAAGATTGAACTTATTTTAGAAACTTTTGATAAGGTACAAACTGAAATAGAATCGCTTTGTGGAGAAATTCAGGATGCAGAAAGAAGTGCCTTTGAAGACCTGTACTTTCAGACGATTTCGAAAGCAAAGAGTGCAATATCTGAACAGAATGGTGAGCGCTCTGTGTCAAATGCACCAGACAACAGTCTAAGTGATATTTTAGACGTACATAGTAAGGTAAAGTTACCACCTATAAAATTACCAGAGTTTTTTGGCTCATATGAACAGTGGATGACATTTGCAGATATATTTACATCCCTAGTACATGAAAACCAATCGCTAAACAATGCACAGAAGTTTGTTTATTTGCGAAACTGTGTTCGGGGCGAAGCTGCTCAACTTATAAATTCCTTAGAAATGACCAATGCCAACTATCCAATAGCTTGGAGTATTTTACAAGATAGATATGCAAATAAAAAACTAATTGTGCATTGTCACATAAAAAACATATTTGAATTAGTACCAATAAAATTTGAAAGTTACACTCACCTAAGGTCCCTACTAGACACATTTAATAAGAACTTGAGAACTTTAGCTGCTTTAGAGCAACCGACTGAACAGTGGGATACCTTGTTAGTATACATTGTTTCATCTAAATTAGATACTACCACTAAAAAGGAATGGGAAAAAACTACAGCTGAAACTGACTTTCCTTCAGTGAATCAGCTTACAGACTTCCTAAGTAAACGATGCAACTTACTTGAAACTATTGACAATCGAAATAAACAGACAAAACCAAATAATAAAGAAAAGGTTTTAACCCACGTTAGTACCACTACATCTTGTGCCTTTTGTAAAGGTAATCATTTAAATTTTGATTGTGACAAAATAAAAACCATGGCTCGCTCAGAACTTCATATGGAAGTTAAAAAACATAGGTTATGCTTGAATTGTTTGAGACCCTTTCATAGTCATGATAAGTGCAAAACTGCAGGCTGTAAACATTGTGGCAGGAAGCATAATACTCTTCTACATATACCAAAAAATGATACAGTAGCTGAACCAAATAAGACATCAGTAGTAGATATACCTAATACTATGAGCACAGATAAAGAAAACTCAGGACAAGCTATAAATCTACATTGTTCAAGTAAAACTACACAAGTGTTATTAGCTACAGTTCAGTTAGACATTTTTAATAATAATGGGGTGCCAGTGAGGGCACGAGCCATTTTAGACAGTGGCTCTCAAACATCATTTATGACAAAAAAACTGGCAAATAAACTTAATTTACCTCTTACAGAAACCAATACCCCTGTTGCTTCTATTAATAGCACATTCAACAAAATAAACACGAAGGTCAATACTAATATTCAATCATTACAAGAAAACTATCACAAAAATGAAACCTTTCTTGTTATCGATCACATTACTGAGCGTCTACCACAAATTACCTTTGACATATCCGAATTGAATATTCCAGCTAATATACAACTAGCTGATAATGATTGTTATTTGACAAATCCTGTAGATATTCTGTTAGGTGCAGGCATCTTTTTTGAGATTCTATGTGTAGGCCAGATTACACTAGGTCAAGATAAACCTATCTTACAAAAAACTAAATTTGGCTGGATACTTTCTGGTACATTGATCGTTAGTAATGAGAGTCCAACCCTTCTTTGTAATTTTGTCACTTCAGACAGTAGTTTAAATATGCAATTAGAACAATTTTGGAAACTTGAAGAAGCTACAAGAAGTATTGTTTACAGTAATGAAGAACAAGAATGCGAGGAACACTTTGTGAGAAATTTTAAGCGCAATGAGCAAGGCAGATTCCAAGTAGCTCTACCATTAAAGGATAACTATATTAAGTTAGGTGAATCTAAAACACAAGCAATATCTCGCTTTCATAAACTTGAAAAAAGATTTAGTCAACATGCTGATTTTAAATCAGAATACTGTAAATTTATGTCCGAGTATGAACAACTAGGGCATATGACTCGTATTGAATCTGATATACTTGAACAAGATTGCTTAAATTACTATCTTCCACACCATGGGGTAATAAAGGAAAGTAGTACTACTACTAAATTAAGGGTAGTTTTTGATGCCTCTGCTAAAACCACTTCAGGTATGTCATTAAATGATGTTTTAAAAACTGGACCACTCATACAAAGAGATCTATTCTCTATTGTTTTAAAATTCAGAAAGCACAATATTGTATTCATAGGTGATATTGAAAAAATGTACAGACAGGTTGAAATTGTTCCATCAAATAGGGATTTGCAGAGAATAGTATGGCGTGATTCACCTGAAAAGGAACTATCTCATTATCGACTTAACACAGTTACTTACGGCACTGCTCCAGCTTCCTTTCTGGCCACACGCTGCTTACATCAAACAGCATTTGATAATTTTGATTCATTTCCTGAGGCTAGTGATGCAATAGTTAATGATTTTTACATGGATGATATCCTTAGTGGACATGATACGGTTGAAGATGCAATTAGACTAAAGGGCGAAATTACTAATATTTTAAATCAATCAGGTTTTGTACTTAGAAAATTCCGTTCTAATCATCAGGCAGTTATAGAAAGTGACATACAAACTATGGAAGATGAATATCAGATATCTAAGGATGAAAACTGTAAAACTTTAGGGTTATTATGGAATACAAACTTAGACATTTTTTGTTATTCGGTTCACTTATCAGAGTTAAAGGTTGTCACAAAAAGAACAATTTTGTCTACAATTGCAAGGATATTTGACCCTTTAGGTCTTATTGCACCAATTACCATAGTGGCTAAACTTATATTACAGCAACTTTGGCAATCCAAATCAGATTGGGATAAATCAGTGTCTATGGAACTATATACTACTTGGAACAAATTCTTTAAAAACCTACCTATGATAAACAATATAAAAATTCCAAGACAAGTTACAGTAACTGATTGTATTAAGATTGAATTACATGGGTTTTGTGATAGCTCACAAATGGCATATGGATGCTGTATATACATTGTATCAGTTGATAGTTTCAATAACCGCGTAGCTAAATTACTTTGTGCTAAGTCTCGAGTTGCACCATTAAAAACGGTGACCTTACCTCGGCTCGAGCTTTGCGGTGCCTTACTACTGGCCCAACTCTCGCGAAAATGTGAACAAGCTTTGAATATGGACATACATGAAAAAACATATTGGTGTGACTCTACTATTACACTGAATTGGATAGCAGGACAACCAAACACTTGGAAAACCTTTGTCTCTAATAGGGTTGCCGAAATACATGAATTAACAGAACAAACTCAATGGCGACACATTAGTTCAGAACAAAACCCTGCTGACTTGATTACTAGAGGTGCCACTCCTCAGTGTTTAGAATTAGCTAAATTGTGGTGGCAGGGCCCTGATTTTCTGGTTGAAGGTAAGGAAACTTGGCCAAACAATATTATCTTAGATCCTGGAAGTACCAGTTTGGAAAAACGTAAACTTGTACCTCTTTCATTCATAAATGTCATGGGACAGGATCAAGATATATTTGAACGTTTCTCGTCATTGAATAAACTGATTAGAGTTACTGCATTAGTTTTAAAGTTTCTTGCTCGTTTGAAGCTAAAGAAGTGTTATAAATCACACCAGATTAATGAAACATCTGATTTAGATAAGGCCACTTACATTTTAATAGGTATGGTACAAGCTGTTGCATTTTCTCAAGAAATAAGGGAATTACGGTATAACGGCCAGGTTAATAAAAACAGTAAACTTTTTTCCTTATATCCATTTTTAGACCAAACTGGCATTATACGTGTCGGAGGCCGACTAAGCAATTCTTGGTTTGCTAATGATAAAAAACACCCTGTGGTATTACCCCCTAACCATACTTTTACAAAATTGTTAATTGAACAAGAACATCTCAATCTGTTTCATGCTGGCATTCAAGCAACTTTATCATCCCTACGTAGCAAATACTGGATAATCAATGGTAAAAATGCTGTAAAACGAACATTACACAAATGCATTGTCTGTTTTAAGGCAAACCCTCATAGCTACACACCTCTTATGGGAGATTTGCCGGAATCAAGAGTAACACCTGCTAGGCCATTTCTTAAGACAGGTTGTGACTTTGCAGGACCCGTAATGGTAAAGGATGGTAGATTAAGAACCCGAAGTTTGGTAAATCTTACATTTGTATTTTTGTCTGCTTTGTCACTCGCGCTGTTCATATAGAGTTGGCAGGTGATTTGACTACCGAGTGCTTTCTAAATTGTCTGAAACGATTTGTCAGTCGTAGAGGTTTATGTCAGAAGTTGTATACGGACAATGGTAAGAACTTTGTGGGAGCAGAAAGAGAATTAAAAAGGCATTATAAGATTTTGCAAAATGATGTTTCTATAAAAAACTATTTGTCTGACCGTAAAATAGAATGGAAATTTATACCACCTGTCTCTCCTCACTTTGGCGGACTTTGGGAGGCAGCTGTAAAATCCGCCAAATATCACTTAACTAGGGTTTTAAGGGAGGCTTATCTTAATTATGAACAACTATATACAGTGTTGAGTCAAATTGAAGCTATATTGAATTCCAGACCTCTAACATCCTTATCCTCAGACCCAAGAGATCTTTTACCTCTAACCCCTGGCCACTTCCTTATTGGTGACTTATTGATGGCTGTACCTGAGGCCAGCATACCTGAAACGCCATTCAATCGACTACGACTATACCAACGTATGCAGCAGTTGGTGTGTCATTTTTGGAAACGGTGGTCCGAGGAATACATTACTTCTCTACAGGGACGAACAAAGTGGAAATCTGATTCTCCAAACCCGATCAAGGTGGGTTCCCTAGTACTATTGAAGGAGCCTACATTACCTCAGCATTGGCGACTGGGACGCGTCGTCGAACTTCATCCTGGGAAGGACAACATAAGTCGTGTGGTGAGCGTCTATACTAGAAGTGGAATCGTGAAACGGAGTGTACTGAAGCTATGCTGTTTACCGTTGGAAACGTGAAGAAGGGACATCTCTGTGTTTGAAACACCAATGTTTCAAAAGTGGCCGGAATGTTCAGACTTTATAACGATTAACCTTTCCACTAGTAATGACAGAAATGTGCGATAGTGGCGCTTGTGGCGAAAAAGAGAACAAACGACTTTCGATTGTCATGGCCGCACCGGCTACCATTCTATGATCTGTACTTTACCTGTTTTGTGTCCTAAATTCTATATTTTAATGTTCTGTATTTTTTTAATTCATTCTGTGCACTCTCGACCATCTTTTGACATTGTACAACTTACATCATGACATCTTACATCTTCGTAAAATTCGTTTTCCAGTATAAAGATGTTAAAATAGAGTTTTGAAGAAAAATACCATTGTATTTACAAACCCAAAAGCTTAATTAAACAAGGACTATTAGTGAAATGTTTGTTATAAATGAGAAAGTGTTACAAGCCAACGTGAGCCTAAAAACAGCGACTGATGCAATCAAAGTGGGTTCTAAATAGGTAAAATGAATGAGTTGTTACCCCTTGTGGAATAAGCTACAAAAAATTATCGCGAAAACTCCTACATAAAAATCGCCAAACAATATTCGAGTAGTTTGCTGAATCCCATGGAATCAGTGAACTTCATCTCCATAACACCCATAAAAGCTTTTATGGCACCTTATCAGTTTGCAAGAGGATGTTTATTCATATATTTGGTTTCAAAACTGATGGGCAGACGAAAGAACAATGACTTACTTGCCACGTTTAAGGGAGAATAGAAGAAAAAAACATGCCGATGCAAGCAAATATTTGGACCAGCTGGCCACGTTGACATGTGGCGGAAGATTCAATTAAAATAGTAGCCACCACTCAACTTAGTTGTTGTTTGCCAAATGAAAATATGCAATATTGTTAGCTTTTACATTTTCCTTTGGGTTGTTACATACTTGTTTTAGAAGTGATTTTACATTTATACAGTTATATCGAGTTCTAGTTGATTAGCGGTTTTCAGGTTTATCAAGTTGTATGTTTTTTACCCTATTTAAGACTATTTTGATGACCTTTTGTTGAATAAAGAATGTAAAAATTAAATATATCCTTACGTATGCACGATAAAGTGCTAGCATAAGATTTTAGTTCAATAAAAATGTAGTGGCAAGGTTTACCTTATACACATATTCATGCTAACAAGAAAAAAATGAGAAAGTTATCTAAAACAACTAAACTTAGAACAGTTTTACTATGCTGATGACAAAAAAACTAGACAACTTGATGCGTAAAGTATTAAAAATATTATATATAACCAGGGTTGCTAATCTGTCTGATCTTAGGCTTGTTTTCGATGAGGTACACCCAAGCCACTTACTATGTTTTCGTATAGTATATTCAATAAATATTCATCACAAGTAGACTTACTATGTTTTTGAGTTGTATGCCGTCTAAGTAATACACAGTTAGTAATTAAAAACCTTAAAATAACTTTTCTGTGGAAAGTAAATCAAAAAAGTCTTCATTAGGCCGGAGGAGAAGAAAAAAATCTATAACACATATACATGCGATTACCAAAAAACTTGTATACAGAGAAGTTATATATGCAAAAAATGAAATAAAACTTCAAAACGATTTTGCCGGAATTGTCGTTTTTTGAGTTACTAGGTTTTTCGATTGCACGGCAGAGCTCCTGAAACTCGTCCTGAAATATCTGAACAACAATAGCATCATAAATGATCGCCAGTATGGCTTCCGTAAGCACAGGTCTACAGGTGACCTCCTTGCGTACGTCACTCACTTGTGGAACAGAGCAATAGAAAATCATGACTAATCCCGTGTTTTTGCACTTGACATATCGAAAGTATTCGATAGAGTGTGGCATGAGGGACTTCTGGTCAAACTTGCTGCTTATGGACTACCACCTGGCCTGCATCAATGGCTGAATAGCTTTTTGAACGACCGATCTCTGTTTGTTGTATAGTCGAAGGCTGTTCACCAGACGTGTTTTCAATAAACGCCGGTGTTCCTCAGGGATCTGTCCTATCGCTTACACTGTTTCTACTGTACATCAACGAGCTGCTGAAAACCAATCCAATCTACAGCTTCGCAGACGATAGTATGTTAATATCGTGCATGGAACCAGCCAAGCCACTATCATCCCAGGAAATGGTACGTAGACGCCAACAACATACCAGACAGATCACCGTAGATATCAAAAACATTGTCAAGTGGGGATTAGTACATACATAAAGTACAGTTTAACGTATAGAAAACTCAGGCAACAACACTGACAAAGAAGTCTCACGTTGGTTTACCAACTGTGGAAATGGAGGGTCACCCAGTCGAGTCACCTTCCACCAAGCTTCTGGGAATCAACATCAACAATAACACGTCCTGGCACGACCACATCATCAGTATTACTAAAACAACATCCCAGAACTTTGGAGTTGCTGCTGCTCTACAAGGCACAGATTCGACCACCGAAGCTTCTAGAGACTATCCAGAAGAGGGCAATTGAAGAGTGGAAATTAGAAAGGGCGTATGCGTAAAAAACATAATTTTGAGATAATCAATAAAAACTAAATTAGGTAAGGTTTAATAAATTAGAAGTCATAGAGTTCGCAAGTATTCTTTTTATTAAATATATGCAAAAAATACAAGTCAAAAAACAAACCTTTTAACAAAGACTATTTCAAAACTACTTATTACGAATGTGTGAATAAACAATTATCTATAAAAGACATATTTATTGGTTTCCTTGCATCGGTATATCTTCTTGTCCATAAATTTTTTGAAAATGGGAACGTCGGCGTCGTTTTTCGTAAGCAATATCTTTACATCCTAGTTTGCATTTACATGACACCTATAAAATATCAACTGACTTTTATAAGTTTTATAGGACTTTCCACTACACTTTAAAAGCTTTTGTTCATTACGAAATGAGCCACTGCCGTTGATTTTTCTTTTCTCCATTTTTTTGTAAACCGACCAGCACACAAATCAGCGAACTTGCAGAAGATACAATAAACTGAAAATCACCCGATATTCGGTGTCAGACTTACGGCCTTTCAAATGAAAATACTTGAGTATATACGTTTACCGCCATCTATTACTGCCGCTAGACACTTGAATTTTAAGACTGGCACTTGCGGCGCCTTTTACAGGATATAGAGCATGGTACTTTAAACTGTTCTACGTCAACAACTCAATTTTGAAAAAATGGCACACAGGCCCTTTCTAATTTCCACTCTTCAATTAGAGTAATCGATACGCCTAACCTCACACCAGAGCAACTACTGCTGCTCTACAAGGTACAGGTCCGACCATCGCTGGAGTATTGCTCCCATGTGTGTGGATGTGCTCCGAAGTCCTTTCTAAAGCTTCTGGACACTATCCAGAAGAGAGTAATTAGACTATTCGATCGCCTAACCTCACAAAGGTCCTCCTCAGCCTGGAACATCGAAAGAAGGATGGCTGACCTGTCCCTGTTTTACTGATTCTATGACGAAAGATGTTCGAGTGAGCTCTCTCAGATACTAACAACAAAGGCCGCCCGAACGAGGAACGTTAAAGTGAAGTGAAGAAGAAGAAAATACAAGGAAAAAGAAGTACGCGGAAGAGAGGCAATTTATGACTGAAAAACTCACGAAAGTGTATCAGCGATAGAATTATTCCGAGCATCCGCATCTACAGCAAGAACGGCTATGATGATAGCCAACCTTCTAAGTGAAGAACGGCACCTAAAGAAGAAGAAGATCCCTATCCTGGATGATCTCCGTCCATGGTTTGTAGCCGTATTTCACGCCTATTGACACTTGCGGTATACGGTAACGCGATACCTCTTATATTTTGTAATTATGTTATTAACCGCAGATTTTGCCGTATTTATGGGCTTACACTGCCTTCCAGGATTTTACGACGGTTACATACCTATGTATATGCTGGAGGATATTATTCTATCGATAAAGTTGTTAATCGAAGTGTGAATACTTTATATGACGGCTTGCTGCTCTAACAGATAATTTACTTGCTATGTTTAGACTGAATCTTCGCTCGAGCGTTGAAGCCTTCCACAATGTGATTCATTTATATAGCGTATATCGTTATAGTACACATGAAAAAGGTAAAAAAGTTAAGACACACAACGCAAAATAAAAAAAATGCGATCTAAACAGTAACTAGGCTACAGGTTAATATCGAGCCTGGAAATCCATTCTACGTCTGATGGTTGGGCTTAGAGGAAGTCCTTGTTGTTGCCTGGATATGCTCTGAGGCCACATTCTTGCACTATATGCCGGACAGTTTGGCGTTCCGCTCCACAGTCACTTCGTGAGGATTCGCGCTTGGGCGCTTGTTCCATTTAATGCCTCCTAGACCCAGTATTGTACGCTATCAAACAAGAAGTGCCCAAGTCAAACCAAGTTCTAATGAACAACGAGACTCTGCCAAGGAGTCACTCATTCAAGCTGTTAGGAGTCAACATTACAGGAAAACTGATCTGGCACGAACACGTCCCGTCAGTTGCAACAGCTGCTGGTAAAAAGCTGGGGTACCTATTTAGAGCCAGAAAGTATTTCTCACCATGTAACCTACTCACGCTATATAAAGCCCAGATAAGACCTTGCCTGGAGTATTGCTCTCATGTCTGGGGAGCTGCTGCCCCTACTATCCTGTCTATACTAGATGCCGTCCAGAGAAGGGCAATTCGACTAATTGGCGATCTGGCCTTAACGCGCCACCTTCAGTCACTCTCTCACCGACGTGTTGTTGGTGACCTCTCACTCTTCTACCGATATTCCAACGGAATCTGCTCCTCTGAGCTATCCTCTATCGTTACGCCGTTCACTGCTCCTATCAGACGTAACCGTGCGACTGCTGCATCTCATCCTAAGACGGTCGTTCTTCATACATCACGAACTGAGCGGTACAACCGCACATTTATTCCCAGGGCATCCAATGCTTGGAATGGACTGCCAGAAGATGTATTTATTGGACCTGCGGGTATTGGTCCATTCAAATCTCGCGTTAACAAACTTCCCCTAACATAACCCTTTCACAGCAGCCGCGGTACTCTGGTATTTAGGCTCTGACTGCGCAGTCTGCTCAGTTATAAAAAAAAACAACGAATCAGCGCACACTCCATGCGACGTGCAAATTTTGTTTAGGGTCGACCATTCCTTTCGGAGGAGCTCAAAAACCAGGAGGTTTTTGACCAACAGTTAGATTACTGTTCACTTCTTCTGGTGTTTGGGTCGCCCAAATTTCTGCCCATTTAACTGGACAGTTACAACCATCAGACTCAAGTTGAAGAGCTGCTGTAATTGGTGATTTTCTGGACTGCGTAAGGAGAGGTCAGGTATATCTTCGTGGATTGTTTTGATTTTGTTGTAATGTTTCAGAAGGACATTTTCTCGACAGATGGGTGGTGGAACTATTTGGCTGAGTGTTGGTAGTCAGTAAATTGGGGATGCTTTGATGCATCTAGTAATAGTTCTCATAGAAGTGTTTAACTAGGCGTCTATCAGTTTAATATTTGGGCTATTTAGCTAAACTGGCGAGCAACATTCAGTCACAAAGAAACAGAGGCTCAGGGCGGAAGTACGAAGCGTAGAAGCGGAGGCGCTCCAAGAGGTTCCACATGGCTGGATAGCTTTTTGAATGACCGATCTCTGTTTGTTGTAGTCGAGGGCTGTTCATCAAACATATTTTCAATAAACGCCGGTGTTCCTCAGGGATCTGTCCTATCCCCTACACTGTTTCTGCTGTACATCAACGAGCTGCTGGAAATAACATCCGATCCAATCTACAGCTTCGCAGATGACAGTACATTAGTGTCGTGCATGGAAGCAGGCAAGCCACTATCATCCCAGGAGACGGTACGTCGGCGACAGCAGCATGCTTCACAGATCAACTCAGATATCAAAACAATTGTCGAGTGGGGATTAGCAAATAAAGTACAGTTCAACGTACAAAAAACTCAGGCAACAACACTTACAAAGAAGTCTCACGAGGGCTTACCAACCGTGGAAATGGAGGGTCACCCCATAGTCGAATCACCTTCCGTCAAGCTTTTGGGAATCAACATCAACAATAACATGTCCTGGCACGACCACGTCGTCACTATTGCTAAAACGGCATCCCAGAAGCTTGGAGTTTTGTTCCGCTGTAGGAAGTTGTATACACCAGAGCAACTGCTACTGCTCTACAAGGCACAGATCCGACCATCGCTGGAGTATTGCTCCCATGTGTGGGGATGCGCTCCGAAGCACTCTCTAAAGCTTCTGGACACTATCCAGAAAAGAGCGATTAGACTAATCGATACGCCTAACCTCACAAAGGACCTCCACAGCCTGGAACATCGAAGGAGGGTGACTGACCTATCCCTGTTTTACAGATTCTATCACGGAAGATGTTACAGTGAGCTCTCTCAGATAATAGCACCACAGGCCGTCCCAACTAGGAACACTAGAGAAGCTCTGCGAGCTCATCCTTACCAGGTCGGGGTCCTTACCCCCGAACTAGTCTCCTCCAGCATTGTTTCTTTTGGAGAACTTCAACGCTGTGGAATCAGCTGCCGGGGAATTTGTTTCCCGACGGCTACAACCTGCAGCGTTTCAAATCTAACGTGAACCGATACTTATCCTCTCGCAGCGCTTCTGCAGCGCCATAGGGTTTCAGCCTTTGCGGGAGGCCGACCATAAAAAAAACATAATTTCTGCAAGATGTTATTTCTGCTGCAATGGACTTAATATGTTTTTTAATCGATAGTCTCCTATCCAATGTGACACTTAGGTATTTTGGTGTGGGATTATATGGCATCGAGCTGCCGCCAAGGTAAATCTTTAGCCTTTTTTTTGCCATTTTATTGTTGAGGTCAAAACACTATGTTAATGTTTTGCTCATACATGGCTTTAACTTCCACCGGCTGAAGTATGATCCCAGGACGAAAAGATCGGCAGTTAGTGCGGATTCTAGAATGTCAAAGTTGGTATTTCTGTACGCTAGAGCCAGGTCATCTGCATATGCGAATTTCCGGAAGGATAACTGTGAGAACTGTGCTCGGTCCGAAGCAATTATAAAGTGGATTACCCTCTATAAGAGTATATACAGAGTATCCCAGGATAAGCACTTAGGCTTCGGAATGTAATGTCGATATCAAAAGAAATTATTCTGAAATTCGCTTTTGTTACAGAGAAATCAACGTTTGAAGTTTTGTTGTAAGGATAATTGAAACGTGTGTGGCCCACCTTATTTCACTTTCACCTTCCGATTAAAACACTTTCGATTTTACAGCAAAAAAGGGCGAAGGTCGTTTAGTACGGTTACACTAACATGTCTTTTTTTAATGTTTTTGTCGATTGATTACCTCAGCTAGTGACGTAGTGACGTACGAATATGATAAGGGCGGCCACACATCAACCATTTCGTGATCAAATTAAGGGCATTTCAACTTTTTTATGAGGATTCGGGATTCGTCCTGGGACACGGTGTATATATGATCCATAGCTGCTGTTAAGTATACTATAAAAAATGGTTTATATTGTATTTTCATCGAGGAATGCTTTATTCCACTTATAATTACAATACACCTATATATCTTAGTAGGTTTTATTTCGTTTATAATGATCTATTCTAATAACTATTTGTTATATAGTAAAAGAATTCTTCTTCTTCATCGAAAAATAAAGTCAGTAGACCGTTGTGAAATAGTTCAAAGTTTTGTGTACCTCGGTTCTTTGATCGACAATTCAGGTAGCTGTGAGAGTGAGATTCGACGGCGCATTCAACAGGCACGGGTGGCCATGACAAAGCTTACTAAAATATGGCGTGACCATAACATCACTAAAGCTTCCAAAATGTCGCTGGTTCAGTCTCTTGTGTTCTCCATATTTTTGTATGCCTCGGAAACTTGGACTGTTAAAACGCAGATCGAGTTCGCATAGATGCCTTTGAAATGTGGACGTGGAGGAGAATGCTGAGAGTCCCTTATACCGCCCATCGAACTAACGATTCCACACTGGATGAGCTCGGTAATCCAAAGAGACTATCCTCCACTGTGTCGACGAGAATGCTTACATTCTCCGGACATATTTACAGAAGCGATAATATAGGGAAACTTGTGGTTCAGAGTCATGCCCCGAGTGGGCGGCGCCGTGGCCGTTCCCCTACACGCTGAGTGGATGCGACGAAACAGTTGCTGGATATGAGTATCAACAGCGCCACTGAACTGACAGTAAATCGCGAACGATGGCGAGCTACAGTTCTCAAAACTATTGATAATATTCGTGTCGGCCATACTCTAGCTCCGACTTAATGCATTTTACGAGTTCACAACATGTCTGTTAAGACACTGTGACTATGATGATGAAAATAACGCTGAGCACGGCACACCATACAACAATGTTATTCCGCCGTCATTCGAAAACAACAGAACAACAACAAGGCCACAAAAACAAATAGTAATAAGTGGACGTGGAGGAGAATGCTAAGAATTCCTTATACCGCCCATCGAACTAACGTTTCCATAATGGATGAGGTGGGTAATCCAAAAAGACTATCCTCCATTGTGTCGACGAGATTGCTAACATTCTTTGGACATATTCACAGAAGCGATAATATGGAGATACTTGCAGGTCAGGGTCATGCCCCGGGTGAGCGGCGCCGTGGCCGTTCGCCGTTCTCCTACACGCTGGATGGATACTACGAAATAGTTGCTGGATATGAGTACCAAGAGCCCCACTGAACTGACAGTAAATCGCGAATGAAGGCGAGCTACAGTTCTCAAACTATTGATAATATTCGTGTTGGCAATACTCTAGCTCCGACTTAATGCATCTTACGAGTTCACAACATGTCCGTTAAGACATTGTGACTATGATGATGAAAATAATGCTGACCACGGCACACCATACAACAATGTTATTCCACCGTCATTCGAAAACAACTGAACAACAACAACAAGACAACAAAAACAAATAGTAATAAGTGTACGGTGTGTCCGAAGCGATACTGAGTAATATATTAAACATAAAGACATCTATTCTGCAGTTAGAGCCGGGACAATTTGCAATTATATTAAACCGTTTTCCAGCTAATGAATATTTCAAAGCCGTACAAACAGTTCCTCACGACTCCATACGGAGTCTGTTAGGATCGAAATCCCGAACAAAAGGCGTTTATCCTTTATGATATACATATTCAGCAGACATCTAATTTCTGTTATTTATTACGTTGTACGAACTCCCGCGGTTTTTAGCGGGTACCACTGCTTGGTCGGGCCCCTCGAAAAGTACCATCGACTCAGTGGCTTACTTGCCGGGTGGAGTACCATTCACATCCATGTATACCAATTCGGTCAATTCTTGTTTAAATTTTGGTAATTTTAAAAAGTTACTGGTTTTGAAAACTAGATTCTACGTGATTCTAATAGAATTATAACCATGAGAAGATTTTTCATAAGGTCAGATTTGAGCCTAAAACTTCGGATACGCATAGTCAGATTTACTACACTACACTTTCTCGGTTTTCCTCTACGGATATGACAGTTGGACTAGATGCTTCACTAAAAATGAAAATAAACCCCTTTAAAATGTATATTTACCGCCGTATATGACAATGACAAGGCATCAACATTTCATTTCACTCAAAGTAAAGGTTTCCAAGTTACTGATTACAAAATCAGGGGTAAGAGAATTTTGAAAGATTACTCAATTTTAATGTTCTACTTTTTTGATAATTGCTTTGATGCCACTGGCACTATTTTCAAAAACTTTAGAATTTTTCCATCTATTGCGAAAACTTAAGCGTATTTTGTTTCCTTAACAAAAGAACAACATCTAGTAAGTATTAATATGAGGATATTTAAGCTAAAAAAGGTCGTAGCACTTCATTCATAGGGCCAGAGTAGGCAATTGGGCTGGCATATAATATAGCAGCTTAACAGAAATGCAGCAAAAAGTTCTAGAAAAATATTTCCAGAATTTTCCAGGGTTTTCCAAATTCACCAAAAAGGTTTCCGTTATTCAACAGTTTTTTGACTTTTGCAGATTTTTAATAATATCTTTTCTATGGTTTTTCACAAGGTATCACTGATGTGGGTACCTGGGCACGCTGGGGTAAAGGGTAACGAAATGGCGGATCATCTGGCTAGGATGGGATCCGGCAACAGTTTTGTGGGCCCGGAACCAGCCTTAAGACTATCTGCAAACTTGATTAGGAAAACAACTGGAAAGTGGATCCAGAATCAACACTCTCTGAGATGGAACAACATCTCTGGTCATCTCCGTCAAGCTCGGGAACTATTAGCAGGGCCTGCAGAATAGGACGATTTTGTCTCTCTCTGGATAGGAGTAACTTGAGATTGCTAGTAGGCCTACTAACGGGTCACAACACCTTCAGGCGTCACTTGTTCGTGATGAGGGTGGTCAACGACCCAACGTGCACGTGGTGTGGTGAAGAGGAAGAATCCTCGGCACACATCTTGTGTCGCTGTGAAACCCTGGGTTATCACAGGCAGACTATAATGGGCTCAAGAACCTTGGAACCAATGGAGATAAAACGGATAGGATCTAAGAATGTACTTGCCTTTGCCAAAAGGGCAGGTCTTAGGAACTAGCGCGGATAGAGGCGCAAAAGGACCCATCGTGTGGCCTATGCACCAGCCACATTCCGTGCTGGATAGCCTCTGGTCCTTATTCTTTCATTCATTCATGGTTTTCCAGAGTTTTACAGAATTTTTCAGGTATTTTCACACTTTTCCCATATTTTTCTATTTTGCTGGATTTTCTCCATATTTTTCCCGATTTTGATTTGGATCATTTCCAGATTTTTCAAGATTTTTCTTGGTTTTTCCGGGATTTTCCTGGTTTTCTCGGATTTTTCTAGTTTTTCTAGATTTTTTTTTAAGATCTTTAGGGACAGTACGGATTTTTTTCTGCTTGTTCCAAATTTTATGAGTTTATTCTAGTTTTCTTTAGGTTTTTAAAATTTATCCGGATTTCTTTGTTATTACTTTCTTATGGGGGCAAACCTATTGGAGGAAATATGAATTCACTCACTTCAAACGTATGCCTATACCTATGCCTTCACCTGTATCTATATCTATACCTATATCTATCTATACCTGTACTGAAAGAACCAGTAAATTTTAGTTCTGTTGTTGACAAACATGCAGATTGATTATAAATTGAAAAATATCTTAATTTTTCACAGAATTTTCACAACTAATATGCTTTAATGTCAAACCTTCAAAAGTAACATTTCTAGTACTTCGACCAAAGAAATAATACAGGCTTCACCTAATTAGTTTATCCTTGTGAAAGACATATTTATTGAAGTCATATTAGGCTACTGTTCTGCTTGTCCACCTATACGAGTATCAAGTTTCCGAAAAATGTCGTAGTGCATTAAGTCCAGCAACAAAAAACACAAACAATGCATCCACTTCCTACTCTCTACTAACAGGCCTACGCCTACGACACTGTACAGACCAGTGGCGTAGCAGCTTTATGAAAATAATAGGTTTTAAGGATAATTAGCTATATGTCCTACTGAATTATAGTTTTAATTTGGGTTGTAACATGCAAAATATATCAGATGCTTAAACCGAGGTATTGCAAAAGCCATACTTCAGTAAAAAAAAATATAAAACCTATTTTTGAAAAATGCAACGATACAGGAATAGAAATTAGGGAATTAAATGATACAAAAAATTATCTTACACTGCATTTGACGTCATCACTATGGGACAAAGCCATGCTTTGTAACTATCAGTACCATTTTGGAGCCAATTACATTGATTGGCGGTATAACTATTGGCTGAAGCAAAATATTCAACTTAAGACTTGCTGACGATACAACCCTTATTGCTGCTTCTCAAGAAGAACTAGTAGCTCTATTAAACATCTTAGAACAACACGGTGCAGCACATGGTCTTGGTATTAACTACAACAAGACCAAGGTTATGATCTCAGATAGAGAGCACGATAATCATCGAGAAATAAAGTCAGTAGGCCGTTGTGAAGTAGTTCAAAGTTTTGTGTACCTTGGTTCTTTGATCGACAATTCGGGTTGCTGTGAAAATGAGATTCGAAGACGGATTCAACAGGAACGCGTGGCAATGATAAAGCTTACTAAAATATGGCGTGACCATAATATCACAAAAGCTACCAAAATGTCGCATAGATGCTTTCGAAATGTGGACGTGAAGGAGAATGCTGAGAGTTCCTTATACCGCTCTTCGAACCAGCCAAATCCAAAGAGACTACCCCCCATTGTGTCGACGGGAATGCTGTTATTCTTCGGACATATTCACAGAAGCGATAATATGGAGAAACTTGTAGTTCAGGGTCACGCCCCGAGTGGGCGGCGTCGTGGCCGTTCCCCTACACGCTGGCTGGATACGACGAAACAGTTGCTGGGTATGAGTATGAAACACGACTGAACTGACAGTAAATCGCGAACGACGGCGAGCTACAGTTCTCAAAACTATTAATAATATTCGTGTCGGCAATACTCTAGCTCCGACTTAATGCATTTTACGAGTTCACAACATGTCTGTTAAGACATTGTAACTATGATGATGATAAATTCTTCTTGCCGATCTGATAACTAGACCTGGGGTGGGATTTCGTTCTGAATCGAGAAACTCGATCTTGACAGATGATCAACTCGATAGAATTATAAACCCGGATTCTGTTACTCGATTTGTCTTCGGAAATCTTCGGGAATTCAATAGCTGAAATGGCACTTATGAACTACCTATCACATAATTGTTGTTTTTTGGTCATAACCTCAAATATACCCAGAAAAATTATTTTTTCTTTTTTTACTTGTGTTATCGGCTTCGACTGCACTGGTCAATAGCCAAATTATGTTTTTGTTTCCATCTTTGTAATAATAATATTCATAGACATAATAATGTTGTCCAAACTAAAAAATAACTGTTCTCCTGGACTTGATAAAATAAGCTCATCTCTTATTAAAACTATACATGCACATATTGTACTCCCCATATCACATGTCATAAATTTAACATTTTCCGCAGCCAAAATTCCGAAACAATGGAAAGAGTCAGTTGTGACACCAGTTTTTAAATCTGAGGATTCTGCTAAAGTGAACAACTATAGACCAATATCAGTTATAAGTAATTTTGCAAAAATCTTTGAACATGCATTAAAAAATCGATTGACACTTTTTTTTTCAACGACATAGTATACTGACCGATAAACAATTCGCCTTCATAGCAAATTCTAATACTGAGAGTGCTGTACATGATTTAACTGATCAAATATTGGAGGCTTTGGACGGGTCCAGAAAATGCCTTGCTGTCTTTTTGGATCTGGCTAAAGCCTTCGATACTGTCTCACACACCATCTTAACTGAGAAGTTATATAATTACGGTATTCGGGGCATTGCACTGGAGTTAATAAATTGCTACCTAACAAACAGAGTACAAAGTGTAAAAGTCGGTAACGCAACGAGTTCTACAGCTGAAGTTACAGTTGGTATACCGCAAAGTACTGTTTTAGGCTCTCTTCTTTTTATGACCTACATAAATGATCTCGTAAATATCCAAGGTTTTAGAGGTCACATTGTGTGCTATGCTGATGATACTGCGGTAGTATTTTCAGGAGACAACTGGACAGAGCTCTATAAAATTGCTGAATCTGATTTGCAGAAAATACACCCATGGTTGAACTTCAATGTTTGTGTAAACAGATGTATAGCCTCACTCTTCAGAATCTAAGCATCGAATCGACTGCTCTATAACACTACAGCTGTCGAGTATAGATATCGAGTTTATTGTCGAATTGTGGCAAACGGAACCACTACTATCGTTTTTGATATCAAACTCGATATCATTTTTAAAACGGAATCTCATCCCTGACTGCCGATACGCCGCTGTCTCGAGCAGTTTGTTGTGTAATGGATCACATAGTTGAACTCTTGCACCATACCGTTGCAAATTCCCTCGACCGCGGCCGGTGCCATGCCGGTGTCAGATATTATACTTACTCGAAAATAACTATATTTCAAGTTAAAACGAATAATTTGTATACAACACGGCCATATGTGTACACGTTTCTCTGTCTAAAAAATCGCTGCACACCATCTGCGGGATAGGTTGAATTTAACAAATCCGATTTGCCGTTAGCCTGACTAGCTAGACTAATGCCTCGCACCGTGAGGAATTTTCAATGGTTTCGAGCCATATATCACCATTTTATTTATTTATCACATAGCGTTCGCACAGTGAATTCATACATGATTTTTTTGATAACTTTTTTTGCTATGTCATATGGTCTGGGATTCATTCCGTCTGTCGATAAAAAAATGCTTTTGTATATGACATGCGTATGCACTATATCGTAAAAGCGACACTTGACATATCAAAAGCCTTCGACAGAGTGTGGCATGAGGAACTTCTGGTCAAGCTTGCTGCTTATGGGCTACCACCTGGCCTACGCCAGTGGTTGAATAGTTTTTTGAACGACAGATCTCTGTTTGTTGTAATCGAAGGCTTACTTTGAAAAATTGCTTCAACAAGGAGCTTCGTGAGACAAAACATCCATAACAAATACTATACATTTATAGCATAGAGAAATACTTTCAAAAGGTCTGCTTCGGACTTCCATTGTCTATTTATAATTTTGGATTACAACGCTTTGATTGATGTTGTATCTTCAATCGTCTTTAGGTAAACTGTCGAACATGTTCCTTTCATTGCTATTTATTCTCATCTAGCTGACGTGTCGTTTTTCGTGGCTTGTCCTGATTGGTTGCTGCGCGTTCTGTTGGGTGCGTCAGTGACGTCCCACGTTTGTGTCCAAGTTTGTTCTGCCCAATTTTAGCTTTCTTATATTTCTTGTGAGGGGCTGCCATAATTGGCCTAATTTCCACTCTAGGCTTGCTGTACACGTTTTTGTTGCTGGCGATATAAGCTGCTTCCTTGAATTTCCGGCGATACCATTGAGGTTCTTTGTCAATAACCTTTGCATCTTCTCAAATGATTTTATGATGCTCGATCCAAGCGTGATCTGCTATTCCGGACTTTTCTGTCTCTGCTCTCTGGTGTTGAGTCTGTGCTCCTTAATTCTCGCTTCCAGGGGTCTTTTCGTTTCACCAATGTATACTTTGCCACATTCACATGGTACTTCGTAGATGCAGTTTTTTGTTTCTTGATGTTCAAAAAAAACTGCACCTTTTGAAACATCTACCTTCTCTACAAATTTCAAACAACAGATAGAGAAATATAGTGTACACTTAACAAAAATTTTAATAGTCAGTTACACTATAGAAGCAATGCTCTGCTTCACAGTGTTTTTAAATGCTTTTATTTAACTTGCAATGTACATATTATGTATAGGCAGAAATTTTGTATACCTACACTTTAGTTTGGATGGCAATGCAGGACAAGCTATGCACTTCTGCAATATGGGTATCAAATAAAAGTGCTTGCCGAAAATAACTGGCAATAATAATGCGTTAAATGACATGAACAAAGTTAGAAACCTAACCAGCGATAACTAAAAAGTAAAAAATAAATCAAAAGCAAAAAACCCTTTTTTAAAGATTTGTTCTGAGATGAAAAAAATAAAATGTTCCTTTAAAATTTCACTATCAACTTATAGTCTAATTATACACAATTTATATGGTCATAAAAGCTTGTCGCTAGGTTTGCGTAAGTACCCATAAGTATTTAGTGAAACTGAAATTTTTAAGAAATTAAACTTAGATCAAGTTACTCAATTTAATAGGTACCTATTTATTTACATAAGTAAATCGCCCAAGCTTTAATGTTCATACAAATTTTGTATATGATGGGGCTATAAGTTGATAGTTAAAATTTTTGAGAGAAAATTTAATTTTCTTCTTTTTAGAGCATTTAAATTAAAGCTTTTTTATTCAACGCATGAACATTTAACTGTGTCCAGTTTTCGTCCTTCTCTGTTATATTCAATACTCTCCGTAATGCGATGATACACAGTTTTTGAAAATGCAAATGTCCGTGCCGAAGTCAAGCTGCGTTTTCCTTTCTATTATCCTAATTCAATTAGTCAGTCGCAGTCGACAAACACCTTCGGTCAGAACAGAGCCAGTCAGAGTCAGCCTCATACTGTGTGTGTTCCCTCCTTGTTTATCGTGACGCTACACATTATAATTCCACTTTAATTTCAATTTGAACCGTGAATACTGAACGAAAAAAATCGCTGGTCATTGTTACGGCACCGGCACGTTTCGTTTCTTTAGGTGATTGAAGGGTCACAGAGAGGTGGAATATATTATAGAGGCTGCAACGGACCCTATGTCGGATGAAGTTTGGCATTTTTTGAATTCTTCGAATCGGAAACGCATGAACGCATGGTGATGAAACATCGTCTGAAAATAAACAGAGTATACACCTAAAAATAAAATCCTGAACGGAGAATGTATACTTCAGGTATACTATCCATATCTTCCTATATGCGCAAAGCTGTAGTTAATCTCCAAGGGCCTCTGCATAAGCATTTTGGCATTTTTACTTTATACACCGTGTCCCAGGGTGAATCCCGAAAAAAGAAATCGCACTTAGGTTTCGGAATGTGAAGCCGATATAAAAAGGAATTAGTCTGAAATTCGCGTTTGTTACAGAGAAATCAGCGTTTGAAGTTTGGTTGTAAAGATAACTGAAACGTGTGCGGCCCACTTTCACTTTCGGGAATTCCTTGCAAAAACGGAGAAGGTTGGATTACGCTAACGGGTGTTTTGAATGCGTTTGTCGATTGTTTACAGCAAATATCATATAATGTATTGTTTGTACAGTACGAAGATGATAAAGAGGCTCACATATTAACCAATTTGCGATATAATTAAGGGAATTTCAACTTTTTTGCTATTAACAATAAACATATAATTTAATCATAATATCATAAGTCGGTGCCAGAAATAATCACTTAAAGTTTTCGGGATTCCTCCCTATAGTATTCTTCCAAATTCATGTTACCACAGAATATAAAAAAAATATGTACCGGTACTTTTGACCTGAAGACCACAACTATATTTACAAAAATATACTGCATATCACCTACTTGGTACTTAATTACGTACAAAATTACATATGCAGTCTTCCACGTTTTTATGATTTGTAAAATTTAACACCGCAGTCTTCTTAATATTTAACATTATAACATTAGTTTGTTGGTAGACAGATCAGTGTCAAGATATATTCGTCTTTGTACAGAAACTTACAGTTAAATTATATTAACGACACAAAGGTATCCCTTTCATTCGATTTCACCCTCAATTACCCTTTGTGTGAACAATCGAATTCACGTGTCTGTATGCGAGTCAACAGAGCGCGAAACGGACTATGGGAATGCTCACCATATTCAGTATTAAACAGAAATATCCGGTTAATCAAATTTATGATACAGGAAATTGCCTGATGGAGTGTACACACACTGGAACGTTACAAAATATATTCGGAATGAATTGGTACGATAATTGCTGCCACTTGTTGAACTTTTTGACGTTTCGTTCCTAATCGAGAGGGTCCTTTGTTTTATTCTATCCTGTCCGCGAGCGTTTTGACCTGCCATATTGTAATTACTGTGGGAAGAAATAATACAATCTTGAACAAAATTATCTAATATTTTTATAATCAGTATTATTTCAAAATGATTTTAAATACTATATCATTTAAAAACTTCACACCCCAAATTTCTCAAAAACCAATGATTAAAAGAAAAAGGCCGAGACACATAAAAAGATTTGCCAAAGAGGACAACTTTTTGACCAAAAACTATTTCACCCCTTGTACCCCCTGCCCCCCAGGACCATCCCCTTAAAAAATTTAAATGGCAAGGGGTACCGAGTATTATCACATTTCGAAGTTATGTCAAGGTCCTTTATTTTGACGTTTGATTTTTTAAAATCGGTCGATTCGTTTTCTAGAAGATTATAATCTTTATGTTTCATACGGCTAACTATCAACAGTGCGTCTTTGGGAAGAATCATGGAATGATGAATAGTTTTAAAATGAAAATGGGTCATGATATAGTTGGCAACTATTTTATACCTTACAATGGATGGTATGTACATAAGATAATGTTAATTTTCTTTTCACTGATCGTTGTGCTAGAGATATTTAGGTATATTATGGACAAGTGATCATTTTTTTTTTGTAAACTATTGAGTATTTCTTTTTGAAATCTAATATATTAAGTGAAAGAACTTGAAATGCCGAAAAATTGTAAACTGGTGCACAAGAAAATGTATATTGTTTACATATATAAGGTTAGATTATAAATCCGCGCACAAGGGTACGCCTTTTAGCGGAATTCCATCGTTAATTCATTTCTTTTTTTCGTATCTGTCATTGTTTTTGTAACCTTAAAGGGAATAAACATAACTATTAGTATTATTATTATCTTAACTGGTTCAAATATAATACAAAAACCGAGACAAAAACATACGAAAATATCGCTTTTTATTGCAATAAGTGCTCAAATGTTACCCGTTATTGGCCAAACCATGATATAGGCATATTTCAGATTCCTGTCGGGCAGTTTGGATGACCTTTGTCAACGCCTTATCGAAAGCTATCATGGCTTGGTTCACCACAATTTATTTTTACAACAGAAAATTATAAAGTTAAAAATATTCGATAACTTTGTCTAAGAGTGTATTTTTCAAATGATGCTATTAGTGCTTTGAACTTTTCAACCCCTGGGAATCAATTCAAGGCAGCATGGATGGCTAAAAAGTTAATATATTCTAGCTGAAATCAAAAATCCACAAAGCGTTTTGGAAGATCTTTGGCTGTGCCCTATACAATAGACTACTACCATAGGTTTGAAACAGGCACGTATTAGTCTGTCCAGCGGGTTCGGAAATGTTATGTAGTGCCGTCGAAAAAATGAAATCCACAAATTTTTGCACACCCCCCCCCCCCCCCAAATAAATAATAATAATAATAATGTGGCCACTTTTGACGTGAATAAAAAAATGAGCTTTTAGAATTTAGAGTTAGTTTATCAAATCCAGACGACCTGCTTTCCATTTGCATACCTCGAAACTAGGCTGAAACCGTCTATGTTTCCTCAGACTGCTCAGAAATCAATTAGGCCACGTCGCGCGGCGGCTAGGATCCGTTTTTCCAGCATGTTCGGCGTAATTAAGTGGCATAAAACAAATTGGCATCGGCGGTTTGCGACATGCCGCAGTTCGCAGTTGGCTTCATTAAAATAAATCCGGAATAATGAAGTGAATACATGAATACGTATGGGCAAATCGCCGATATTCCCACTGAACTTAACCGCCACAATCACCAACGCCGCCGTCGCTTATCCTGCTTTTTGAGTTCGCCGCGAATAGACAGGTTCCACATTTTTTTTTTAATTTCACTGCAATCTAAAGATTTCGTTATTAAACAAGCATTGATGAAATTTTTGGGCCCAAAATATTGATATTTATTACAGAAGTGCATACGAAACTGAGTCGATCTACTTGATTCCTTTTTCCGTCAATTTGTATGTTGATGATTGAGGTACTCCATGAGTGGCAAAGCCTTTTCAAGGATTTTAAGTTCGCGTACAGATTAAGCTCTCAATCTTTAGAATTGCATACTGAACTGAGTATATCGACTTGATTAATTTTTCAATCAACTTATATGATGAAGCCTTTGAATTAATTTTAAATTCGCGCATATATTAAACAATCCGTCTTTAGAACAACTGAGTCCATCTACCTGATCCCTTTTTTAGTTGATTTCATGTTGTTTTGGGGTGTTCTTTAGTAGCAAAACCTTTTAATTAATTTCAAATTCGAGCATGGATTAAGCAATCCAGGTTCAGAACTAAGTCCATCCACTTGATTTCCTCTTCAGTCAAATTATAAGTTAATGCTTGAAATTTTTCTTCACTTGCAAAGCCTTTTCACGAATTTTAATTTCGCTTAAGCAATCCATCTAGAGAACTAAGTCCATGTACTTGATTCTTTTTTCAGTCAATCTCAATATTTTGATGTCTGAGGTTTTCTTTACTGTCAAAGCCTTCACATTAATTTTAAGTTCGCATGTAGATTAAACAATCCACCTCCAAATCTGAGTCCATCTACTGACAAAGCCTTCACATTAATTTTAAGTTCGCATATATAGATTAAACAATCCACCTCCAAATCTGAGTCCATCTACTGACAAAGCCTTCACATTAATTTTAAGTTCGCATATAGGTAGATTAAACAATCGACCTTCAAATCTGAGACCATCTACTGACAAAGCCTTTTAATGAATTTTAAATGCGCGGCAACCTATCTTCAAAGCTAAGTTCATCTACTTGATGCCTTTCTCTATGTTGATGTTTGAGGTGTTCCTCTACTACTGGCAAACCTTTTTCATTTCTCTTTCAAACACACTAGGTGCGTTTTGATTTAATTTAATTTATATTAATTGGTAAGAATCATCGGCATATTTAGTAATAAATTGCATTTTTTTCTTCGATATGGTGACGATACTTCACGAACCTGGTCGATGCACTCTGTATTGTTGGAGCATGTTTAAAATGCTGCCACACGTTGCATTGAGTTCAGCTTCGGTCCAATTAAGCAAAATAATCAAAGAGCTCGTGTTGAATAAATCCGCCAAATGGAAACAAAACCGAGCCATTATAACGCCTGGCTATCTTGATTGCAGTGGCGTAACACGAACGCTAATCCTCTCGAAAAATATCGAGTCAAGTGGTTTCGAATGAAAACAAATGCATCGCAGACAAGATGACATATCCTTCAAAGTACGCTATATTCTGTTCAATGAACTTATCAAAGACCGTTATCCATTTGCCTCAAACTTACGAATTTATTTCAGATTTGATTATGAATCCGGTCGCAGTTTTGGCGAAAATCAAAAAATTGATAACTTGCAGATCTTGGTTTGCCCAAAAAAACCGAAAATATTTATTTGGCCTCCTATTGAGACGAAACGTCGTTTTTCGGATAATTTCAGGGAGCTGATTACAAATATGTTCACAGTTTTGAGTTTCTGTCTCGTTTTACGAAAATCAAAAATTTCAGATCTTGCAGATTTTTAGGTTTGCTTAAAAAATCGAAAATATTTATTTGGCTTTCTATCGATACGAAACCTCGTGTTTTGGATAATTTGAGTGTGCTGATTACAGTTCCGGTAGCATATTTTGAGTTTCAGTCTCGTTTGACAAAAATCAAAAATTTCAGACCTTGCAGATCTGCAGGTTTGCCTAAAAAATCGAAAGTCTTTACTTGGCCTTCTATCGATACGAAACCTTGTGCTTTGGATAATTTTAGGGTGCTGAATACAAATCCGGTCACAGTTTTGAGTTTCTGTCCTGTTTGATGAAAATGAAAAATATCAGCTCTTGCAGATCTTCAGGTTTGCTTGAAAAATCGAAAATCTTTATTTAGCCTTATATTGAGACTAAACCTCGTATTTTGGATAATTTGAGGGTGCTGAATACAATTCCGGTCACAGTTTTGAGTTTCTGTCTCGTTTGACGAAAATCAAAAATTTCAGATCTTGCTGATCTTCCAGGTTTGCTTGAAAAATCGAAAATCTTTATCTGGCCTTCTATTGAGACGAAACCTTGTGCTTTGGGTAATTTGAGGGTGCTGATTAAAAATCCGGTCACAATTTCGAGTATCTGTCTTGTTTGACGAAAATCAAAAATTGCAGATCTTGCAGAACTTCAGATTTGCCTAAAAATTCGAAAATCTTTATTTGGCCTTCTATTGAGACAAAACCTCGTGTTTTGGATAATTTGAGGGTGCTGAATACAAATCTGGTCACAGTTTTGAATCTCGGTCTCGTTTGATGAAAATCAAAAATTTCAGATCTTGCAGATTTTCAGGTGTGCCTAAAAAATCGAAAATATTTATTTGGCCTTCTATTGAGACGAAATCACGTGTTTTGGATAATTTAAGAGTGCTGATTACAAATCCTGTCGCAGTTTTGAATCTCGGTCTCGTTTGATGAAAATCAAAAATTTCAGATCTTGCAGATTTCCAGGTTTGCCTAAAAAATCGAAAATATTTATCCTCGTATTTATCTGGCCTTCTACTGAGACGAAACCTCGCGTTTTGGATAAATTTGAGGGTGCTGATTACAAATCCGCTCACAGTTTTGAGTTTCTGCCTTGTTTGACGAAAATCAAAAAATTCAGATCTTGCAGATCTTCAAGTTTGCCTAAAAAATCGAAAATCCTTACTTGGCCTTTTATTGAGACGAAACCTCGTGTTTTGGATAATTTGAGGGTGCTGATTGCAAATCCGGTCACAGTTTTGAGTTTCTGCCTTGTTTGACGAAAATCAAAAGATTCAGATCTTGCAGATCTTCAGGTTTGCTTAAAAATTCGAAAATCTTTATTTGGCCTTCTATTGAGACGAAACATCGTGTTTTTGATAATTTGAGGGTGCTGATTACAAATCCGGTCACAGAGTTGAGTTTTAGTCTCGTTTGACGAAAATCAAAAATTTCAGATCTTGCAGATATTCAGGTTTGCCTAAAAGATCGAAAACCTTTATTGGGCCTGCTGTTGAGACGAAACCTCGTATTTTGGATAAATTTAGGGTGCTGATGACAAATCCGGTCGCAGTTTTGAGTTTCTGTCTCGTTTGACGAAAATCAAAAATTTCAGATCTTGCAGATTTTCAGGTTTGCCTAAAAAATCGAATATATTTATTTGGTCTTCTATTGAGACAAAACCTCGTGTTTTGGATAATTTGAGGGTGCTAATTACAAATCCGGTCGCAGTTTTGAGTTTCTGTCTCGTTTGACGAAAATCAAAAATTTCAGATCTTGCAGATTTTCAGGTTTGCCTAAAAAATCGAATATATTTATTTGGCCTTCTATTGAGACAAAACCTCGTGTTTTGGATAATTTGAGGGTGCTAATTACAAATCCGGTCGCAGTTTTGAGTTTCAGTCTCGTTTGACGAAAATAAAAAATTTCAGATCTTGCAGATATTCAGGTTTGCCTAAAAAATCGAAAATCCTTATTTGGCCTTCTATTGAGACGAAACCACGTGTTTTGGATAATTGGAGTGTGCTGATTACAGTTCCAGTCGCATTTTTGAGTTTTAGTCTCATTTGACGAAAATCAAAAATTTCAGACCTTGCAAATGTTCAGGTTTGCCTAAAAAATCGAAAATCTCTATTTGGCATTATATTGAGACGAAACGTCGTGTTTTGGATAACTTGATGGTGTTGATTGCAAATCCGGTCACAGTTTTGAGTTTCTGCCTTGTTTGATGAAAATCAAAAATTTCAGATCTTGCAGATGTTCAGGTTTGCCTAAAAAATCGAAAATCTTTATTTGGCCTTCTATTGAGGCGAAACCACGTGTTGTGGATAATTGGAGTGTGCAGATTACAGTTCCAGTCGCACTTTTGAGTTTTAGTCTCATTTGGCGAAAATCAAAAATTTCAGATCTTCAGGTTCGCCCAAATAATCGAAAATCTTTATTTGGCCTTCTAATGAGACGAAACCTCGTATTTTAGATAATTTGAGGGTCCTGATTACAAATCCAGTTCTAGTTTTGAGTTTCAGTCTTGTTTGACGAAAATCAAAAATTTCAGATCTTGAGGTTTGCCTGAAAAATCGAAAATCTTTATTTGGCCTTCTATTGAGACGAAATCTTTTGTTTTGGATAATTTGAGGGTGCTGATTACAAATCCGGTTGCAGTTTTCAGTCTCAGTCTCGTTTGAAGAAAATCAAAAATTTCAGATCTAGCAGATCTTAAGGTTTGCCTGAAAAATCGAAAATCTTTATTTGGTTTTCTATTGAGACGAAACCTTGTGTTTTGGATAATTTGAGGGTGCTGATTAAAAATCCAGTCGCAATTGTGAGTTTCAGTTTCGTTTCACGAAAATCAAAAATTTCAGATTTTGCATATGTTTAGGTTTGTCTAAAAAATCGAAAACCTTTATTTGGCTGTCTATTGAGACGAAACCTCGTGTTTTGGATAATTTGAGGGTGCTAATTACAAATCCTGTCGCAGTTTTGAGTTTCTGTCTCGTTTGATGAAAATAAAAAAATTCAGATCTTGCAGATTTTGAGGTTTGCCTAGACAATCGAAAATCTTTACTTGGCCTTCTATTGAGACGAACCCTTGGTTTTTTGATAATTTGAGGGTGCTGATCACAAATCCGGTCACAGTGTTGATTTTATTGAAAATCTTTAATTGGATTTTGACGAAAATCAAGTTTTTCAGATCTTGCTGATCTTCAGATTTGCCTAAAAAATCGAAAATCTTTATTTGGCCTTCTATTGAGACGAAACCTCGTGTTTTGGATAATTTGAGGGTGCTGATTGCAAATCCGGTCACAGTGTTGATTTTATTGAAAATCTTTAATTGGATTTTGACGAAAATCAAGTTTTTCATATCTTGCTGATCTTCAGATTTGCCTAAAAAATCGAAAATCTTTATTTGCCCTTCTATTGAGATGAAACCTCGTGTTTTGAATGATTTTAGGTTGCTGATTACAAATCCGGTCACGGCTTTGAGCTTCTGTCTTGTTTGACGGAAATCAAAAATTTCAGATCTGGCCTTCAGGTTTGCTTAAAAAATTGAAAATCTTTAACTGGATTTTGATTAAGACAAAACCTCGCGTGTTGGATAACTGGAAGGTCTGATTACAAATCCGGTCGCAATTTTGAGCTTGTCTGTCGTTCGACGAAAAAAAAATTTTCACATCCTTCAGATTTTCAATTTTATTATTTAGCTTTCTCTTGGCGCGTGTCTCATATTCTGTATAGTTTGGAAGTCATAGCCTGTGCGAAACAATCTAGAACACTCGTTGCAAAGTTCTAATAGCCCAGTTACCAAAATCAATTGATTTATCATTATTCAGAAAAGTCTCCATATTTTTGCCATAGGTGTCTTGCAATAACCGTGCAGACTGAGACCGTCAAAACGAAAAGCTTGTTTTAATGGTATAATTGGGTGCCATGCATACACAATCGGTAGTAAATAACTGTATCCACAATTATCACCTTATTACATCAATTATCTGCTTGTTATATCGATATATTTGTTTTTAATGAACTTGTTATCTTTACCTCTTGTGATGAAACTTTTCTTCAATACCGCTGGTTGACTTTCACTTTTGCTGTCTTTGGACCATGGAAATGTTTATATGAAGATATCCATAAAGATTGACGTCAGATAAATCTTCGGGAAAATGACTTTTATCCGTGTACTCTTATCTTTGATTCATGATAAACATTCGTTTGCATGTTGATTGATTACTTTCGGTTGAGCTGGATAGTATTCTGTATTGGAAGGACAATTTCTTGGTATAGTAGGTTCTTCGTATTTTTCCAGGGTTCGAAAACATCATGATATTTATACAGGGTGTTAATCGAGGTGTTAATTAAGTATGTTAACAAACTTTAATCACGAATAGTACTCCGAAAAATAGAAAGAAAATGTCATATCAACATGGGTCCGGAAATGCTTCCTAAGGGAGCTACGCTCCTTTGCATGGGGCACCCTGAAGACGGTTTTCCCTCGATATTCTCGAAACCATTCATAACAAAATTACGAAATTAGGTACAATGCGTAAACTTTTTACGCTGAATCTGATTCTGAATTCAGAATTTCATAATTTTAATCAGAGGCGTATCATACGGGAGGAGTTAAGGGTAAAAATAACCCCATTTTCTAAATGGTAATTTTTTGACATTTTGATTTTAGAATATGGTATTTCAGAGATTTCTATGTAAAAATGGTCTCTTGGTACATCTCGATAGGGCTAACCGTTTTCGAGAAAAATGCAAATTATTGAATCGATGCAGGCTATTGTAAATAAATAAATGTTCATTTATTTAGTAAGTCTGCTGTGAAAAACAATTGCAATAATTGATAAACAACTTGAGAACTGTCAGTTTATTCAGTTTTAAAATTATTACAAAACATTTAGGTATTATATTTAAAGTAACATTATTTAATAAGACTTTCAACAAATAAGAAATAACATACTAAGACAAATAGTAAAAATTACCAGTTAGAAAATAGGGTTATTTTCACCCTTAACTCCTACCATATGATACGCCTCTGATTAAAATTATGAAGTTCTGAATTCAGAATCAGATTCAGCGTCAAAAGTTTACCCATCGTACCTAATTTTGTGATTTTGTTATGAATGGTTTCGAGAATATCGAGGGAAAACCGTCTTCAGGGTGCCCCATGCAAAGGAGCGTAGCTCCCTTAGGAAGCATTTCCGGAGCCATGTTCATATGACATTTTCTTTCTATTTTTCGGAGTACTATTCGTGGTTAAAGTTTGTTAACATACTTAATTAACACCCCGTATAAATATCATGTCGCATGATATACAGGGTGTAAAAGTGTAAAACATTCAATGGGGTGATTCCTGATCAAAAGAAAGATAGGATCTTTCATATAAAGAAACTTCATTGGAGCATCCCTTTTCCCTTGTTAAGATACAGCCCCTTAAAGGGGGTACATTTTGATTAACAATTTTTACAAGCACTAAAAAAGTTACAATATTGAAATTAACCTGACATTTTCTACTACCAAAAAGACACTTAGCTAGTTATTTATTTGGTTTATCCCATGATTGTAAGGGGTGGAAAACGCAACCCCTAAAATTTATTTCCAATGCAACTTTTTGTCTTATTATCTGTTTACCATTTAGAAATTTATTTCCGATAGCCTGTTTCATTCTAAACAAAAAATGTCTCTTGAATTTTTTGCCCAAAATAAATCAGTTTACAGCAAAAAATTATTTTACGAATATGCGATATGTATCAATAAATCAATAAAAAAAAGTAGGTATTATGACAAGTGTGCTGTGAGTTTCAGAAACAATTGATGCCCTATAGGGATATAGCCTCCGTCACAACGTTTTAGTAATCATTCTATAGATAATACTCAAGAAAAACTACTAGAAATCATATTTTGACTTTCTGAAATAACCACCAGGTGGCGTAGTACTCGCGAATAAATGCTGTATTCAATTGTACCGTGTGAGGCTTTCGCGGCCATCGTCCAATGAATTTGTGGTTCTTGGATTTTTAGGCCGGCGTCGTTTAGCGTTAAAGCTTGATGTTTCGCCACCACGAGTGGATGGCATCTTCAGAAGCTATTTCACTTCGGCGACTTCCAAAATATTGACGGCTGGTGGATCTGCACTTGCATCTATACCTGCTAACGGTGACGTAGCCCAACCAGGTAGCGTTGGTAGCCCCGCCCCTTCGCGATATGGTCTTCAGGTCCTTTAGGATGGGTACCCATGTCCGGTTAACTTTTTGTGTTTTTTCTTTCCTATTGAAATTATTATGATGTTTTTGTATTTCGATGGCTTCTCTGTGAAGTCTGGCATGGTATGAAGACGTTGCGGCAAGAACCAGAGTTTCTTCAAACTTGATCCTGTGGCTTCCCTCCTTAATCGCATGTTCAGCTACCGCTGATTTGTCCGTATCGCCTAGTCGACAGCTAGCCTTATGTTCTGCAATTCTTGTATTTATAGATCGCTTCGTTGTTCCTTTGTATACACTACTACATGTGCATGGTATTAGATAAACCCCCGTAAACGTCAAGCTTTAACGCTACACAACGCCGGCCTAAAAATCCAAGAACCACAAATTCATTCGCTGTATTCAATTTTCATAATAATGGAACAAATAAAGATAAATTACAGTATGAAATTGATTATTATTTTTATTATCATTAAACGTCTATTTGAGCTGACCACAAAGTGTTATATAAACTCGACAAGCCGACAAGCCAAGATAGTAAGAAAAAATCAATATGAATGGATCTTAAAAATTAAGGCTAATTAACAGCAAAATAATTTTTTTACCGCGAGTCTCTATGGCGAATATAGAGGTGGAATGTACACACTCACCCAACAGTCGACTACATCTCTCTGGATGACTGAAATACATGGTTCGCAGAGAGATGCGGGGGAGTGGTGGGGGTCGACGGATTCGTTACCATGTCATCGGCGCTGTGTATCGGCTATATTACGAGTCACCGTAGTAAAGTTGGTAACGCGTCGGCCTAGAATGCCGGAGACGCTGGTTTGAATCCAGCCGGTACCCTTCATTTTTCCGATTTTTCTGTGAACCAAATGATTGCTAAGGTTTTTGTTTTGTAATCCAAAGGTCCAAAGATCTATCCTCAAGCTAGACGACTTTTTTTCCTTATTATATTGGTGCTATCATTTGCACGTATTTTGTTTAAGCTCTATATGAATCCAGGCAAAGGACATTCGACGATTCTAGCAGAGTTGCATGAGGATAGTCCTATTTTGTTGGCGAGGAGCGATATAGTTTCTCCTACGCATCGCTTCAATCGCAAATTTACGGTGGTGTTTCCATCAAGGGAAGAGTGGGAGTCTAGGGAAAGACAGCTCATCGAAGGAGGAGGACAGGTCTGGTACACAGAGGGTTCACACGCTAGAGAGGGCTCGGGCTCGGGAGTCTACGGACCCCATACAAGACTTTCACTCCCTCGGGGGGGGGGGGCACACCACAGTATATTCCTGAGGTCTATGCGATACTTGCTTGTGTAAATCGTATTCGGGAAATTGACGGGTCTAGGAGGCGGATTGCTATATGCTCTGACAGTCAGGCAGTCATCAAAGCACTGAGTGCTTGGAACATAACGTCGGGACTGGTCCTGGAGTCCAGGAGGGCTCTTAAGCACAAGGTATCACTGATGTGGGTACCTGGGCACGCTGGGGTAAAGGGTAACGACATGGCGGATCATCTGGCTAGGATGGGATCCGGCAACAGTTTTGTGGGCCCGGAACCAGCCTTAGGACTATCTGCAAACTTGATTAGCAAAATAACTGGATAGTGGATCCAGAATCAACACTCTCTAAGATGGAACAACATCTCTGGCCATCTCCGTCAGGCTCGGGAACTATTAGCAGGATCTGCAGAGAGAATAGGACGATTTTGTCTCTCTCTGGATAGGAGTAACTTGAAATTGCTAGTAGGCCTATTAACGGGTCACAACACCTTCAGGCGTCACTTGTTCGTGATGAGGGTGGTCAACGACCCAACGTGCACGTGGTGTGGTGAAGAGGAAGAATCCTCGGCACACATCTTGTGTCGCTGTGAAACCCTGGGTTATCACAGGCAGACTATGCTGGGCTCAAGAACCTTGGAACCAATAGAGATAAAACGGATAGGACCCAAGAATGTACTTGCCTTTGCCAAAAGGGCAGGTCTTAGGAACTTGCGCGGATAGCTGCGCAAAAGGGCCCATCGTGTGGCCTATGCACCAGCCCCATTCCGTGCTGGATAGCCTCTGGTCCTTATTCATTCATAATGTTTAGAACAATTATTGTTGTTAACCTAACATAAAGAGCCTCTGTCTGTCAACTTTCAACAAATTCCACAGTAAGAGCGCCGTTTGAATTTAGTCAAGTAAATTCTTTCCTACTTTTTCATCTTGGCATCCGGTACATCAAACTTTCAAGGTGGTTTTACCCTCTTTTGTACCTCTAGGTCCGATATGCGCCACCACTGGCTGTGCTGAAACAGTAGGAAACGCTCGAGTTTAGAAACTCAGCGGGCCGTGAAGAATACCACGTTGTTTACACTATTAGCCGCTTTTTACCTAATTTAATTAAATCGCCATCTAGATGGCCATGTTGGCGAGTCTTTTGTTTCCACGATGCATTTCGCAGCGCACGACTGGGCGAACATTGGCTGTTGCGTAACGTTGCCGCTGTGTCGTTAGGCTGAGTTCAATTCCTGCACAATAATTTCAAACACGCGTCCCTAGCTATGTCATTGTTCTTTACACCGGGGCTTATAATGAAATGTGTCTTCCAATATTAGAAGTGTCAATAATCAGACCTTTTTATCGGGCTGGTATCTGTCAACCCAGTACTCCTGTTGCAATTAGTTATATGAAAATGAAAAGGGCCTTAAGTATAACAGGAAGAATTTTGGAAAAGTAACAAAATCAATTTTTGGCTTCCATAATTTTTTTGTTATTTATCATATATTTTCCAACGCTTCTAACATCGAATATATGATATTTTAGATACCAAAACTGAGAAGACACGCCATTAAATGTTCAAAAATACTACAAAAAAAAAATATAAAAAAAATGTGGACTTGGGCCAGTTTTATTTTCAAACTACAAAAAAAATTTTTTTCTGATATTAACACTCCAAATTTTAGGTTTTCCAGAGTGATAGTGGAAGAATAACATAACATAACTAAAACCCGCAACTGTCAAAAATAAAACGGTCCCAGGTCCAGGACTTGGGCCTGATTTCACTTTACTCATTTTTCGTGCGGCACAAATCAGGTTTCAATTGTCGACTTGGACCTGTTTTCACGGTCAGTGATGGAATTTTTTTTATAACTGAGCAGACCGCGCAGGCAGAGCCTAAATACCAGAGTACCGCGGCTGCTGTGAAAGGGTTATGTTAGGGGAAGTTTGTTAACGCAAGATTTGAAAGGGCCAATACCCGCAGGCCCAATAAATACGTCTTCTGGCAGTCCATTCCAAGCCTTGGACACCCTGGGAATAAATGTGCGGTTGTACCGCTCAGTTCTTGATCTATGAAGAACGATCGTCTTAGGATTAGATACAGCGGTCGCACGAGTACATCTAATAGGAGCGGTGAGCGGCGGAACGATAGAGGATAGCTCAGAGGAGCAGATTCCGTTGGAATATCGGTAGAAGAGTGAGAGGTCACCAAGAACCCGCCGGTGAGAAAGTGACTGAAGGTGGCGCGTTAAGGCCGGATCACCAATTAGTCGAATTGCCCTTTTCTGGACGGCATCTAGTATAGATAGGGTAGTAGGGGCAGCAGCTCCCCAGACATGATAGCAATACTCCAGGCAAGGTCTTATCTGGGCTTTATACATATAGTATGAGGAGGTTACATGGTGAGGAATACTTTCTCGCTCTAAATAGGTACCCAGGCTTTTGAAGTGTGAACTTTGATTGGCCATTTTATTCTCAAATAATCAATTAAATATGCAAAGCTTCCTTTATCAAGGAATTAACTCCTAAAGTTATTAGAATTTTCAAGAGGTAGACTGTAAAATTGTTCGAAAATCTGATATAAATAGTTTTAAAAATCGATGGAGTAATTAGCAGAAAAACAAAAAATTTCAAATATTCCTCAACTTCGTTTTTAGGGCCTTTAGGAGTTACTGATCATTTTCCATTCTTTTAGGTAGGGGTGAAATTTGATTGATTGGGAGGTGGGGGGTTGTAAAAATGAAAAATTTGTTGTATGCATAATAGGCTGTCGATTGACCTGTGAAATAACCAGAACCAGAACATTGCCTTGCCTCTTGCAGAAACCAATAAGGGACCTAGAATATTGTGATGTATACATACGAATATTGCTTTAGATCATTGTGAACAGTGTAATATGGAAATTATTGAAAAGGATTTTAATGAAATGTTGACACAGTATTATAACTAGTGGCTTGGATGGAAAACGCGTATGGTGTTTAGAAATCGTGTCAGGGGCGGCGCAGCAAAGTTAAAGAAACAAAAAATACAAAAACTCACACTGCATTTTCAGACGATTTGGGGGCTCCTGATAGTTTCCCACATATCACGTGCCACACCGATAGCGGATAGGAAAGAATTGTGATTGTGAAAAATATCACATTACTCCCCTCACCTATCGGTGTGGAAATTAAACGTAGGTAATGCTGCAAAATTTCTGAAAATCGTTGAAATGGCGGAAATTAGCAGAAAACCAGAAAGTATAATTCATTCATTTTCCATCTCTTATGTATAATAAGTGATTCTTAAGAACCACCTTGTGTAAATGAATGCTGTCAGTTCCCAGTGGTTCGCAATTGTATAACCTTAGAAAAATAATGTTGTTACATCCATCAAAAGCGATACAAGACATTGTATTCTTATCAATATAATAAAGCCGATTAATAACATTCATTATCGTAAGCAATACTTCTAAATGATCTTTGTTTTATTTTTTGGGGCTCAGATCATGCAGTTAGATAAAACAGTCGCATTATTCTACATTATTAAATGATGTTAATCTAAGTTGGCTACGCCCGGATGATAAACAAATTATTTTGTTGCTCTCTCTTTTCGAAAAATATTCCATACAAATGTGATTGTTCAGTTTATTGTAGCAGTTATTCAAGGATTAATTGAACTGTTTAATAATAATTATAAATAAATAAATTTAATTCATGAAATCAAACCTGATTCAAAAAATAAGGTAGGTATAGTGTTTCCAAAAGCCATAATGTCGATTATACAGGGTGTTAATTATGTTAACAAACTTTAACCACGAATAGTACTCCGCAAAATAGAAAGAAAATGTCATATGAACATGGGTCCGGAAATGCTTCCTAAGGGAGCTACGCCTGCATGGGGCACCCTGAAGACGGTTTTCCCTCGATATTCTCGAAACCATTCATAACAAGATTACGAAATTAGGTAGGATAGGTAAACTTTTGACGCTGAATCTGATTCTGAATTCAGAATTTCATAATTTCAATCAGAGGCGTATCATACGGGAGGAGTTAAGGGTAAAAATAACACCATTTTCTAAATGGTAATTTTATGACATTTTGATTTTGGAATATGGTATTTCAGAGATTCCTACGTAAAAATGGTCCCTTGGTACATCTCGATAGGGCTAACCGTTTTCGAGAAAAATACAAATTATTGAATCGAAGCAGGCTATTGTAAATAAATAAATGTTCATCTATTTAGTAAGTGTGCTGTGAAAAACAATTGCAATAATTGATAAGCAACTTGATGGTGCTCCAGCACATTTTAGTCTAGTTGCGCGTCAAGTTTTGAATGAAAATTATCCTAACCGTTGGATATGTAGGGGTGGTCCGCAGTTTTGGCCTCCTCGATCGCCAGATATCAATCCTTTGGATTACTTCTTGTGGGGATACCTTAAGTCATTAGTGTACAAAACCCCTGTTCAAAATGAAGAAGACCTCAGAAATAGAATAGTTGATTCATGAGCTTGATAATCAAAAACACACCACATATTTTTGAAAGAGTCCGTCATTCAATGATAAGGCGACTGAACCGTTGTATTGGAGGTGGTGGCGGTCACTTCCAACGTTCGAACACTTACTTTAAGAAAACATTCTCTATTTGTCTTAGTATTTTATTTCTTATTTGTTCAAACTCTTATTAAATAATGTTACTTTAAAAATAATACCTAAATGTTTTGTAATAACTCTAAACTGAATAAACTGAGAGTTCTCAAGTTGTTCGTCAATTATTGCAATTATTTTTTACAGCACACTTACTAAATAGATGAACATTTATTTATTTACAATAGCCTGCATCGATTCAATAATTTGCATTTTTCTCGAAAACGGTTAGCCCTATCGAGATGTACCAAGGGACCATTTTTACGTATAAATCTCTGAAATACCATATTCTAAAATCAAAATGTCATAAAATTACCATTTAGAAAATGGGGTTATTTTTACCCTTAACTCCTCCCGTATGATACGCCTCTGATTGAAATTATGAAATTCTGAATTCAGAATCAGATTCAGCGTCAAAAGTTTACCCATCGTACCTAATTTCGTAATTTTGTTATGAATGGTTTCGAGAATATCGAGGGAAAAGCGTCTTCAGGGTGCCCCATGCAAAGGAGCGTAGCTCCCTTAGGAAGCATTTCCGGGCCCATGTTCATATGACATTTTCTTTCTATTTTTCGGAGTACTATTCGTGGTTAAAGTTTGTTAACATACTTAATTAACACCCTGTATAGTCGGTTATCGTTGGTAAATTGCATTAAAGATATTTTTTGTGGTGGCTCTCATTTTCCCACAAGATTGTTACCATAAGCACTTGACATTCTTTGAGCAGCTTATGTCATTCCGTCTAATAAAAGGACCAGAAAATATCTCGTAAACGGCACAAAGTGCGTAAAAATTTAATGCTCATCGCGATGTAGACCACGATGCAGTTTTATTTTATTGCACATGTAAATACCGAGAATTTATTTTATATTCGTTTGTATGAATTTTACCTCGAATTTTACCTTACATATATTTTTTGTAACGAGACTCGTAAAGATTTTTATAGTGAAGCAATCTGATGCAAAGAATGTTAAAATCTTCCCTGCGACACTAAAATGCCCAAGTTTACATTCGCTGCAGTTTAATGTGCAACTGTGTGCGTTTCATCGTATGTAATAGTTTTTTAAGTGAGGGTTATGTCGGTAATACAGTAGCTGTGGACGCAGCTAGACTAAGTCTGTTGGTCTCCCTCTCCCTTGGGGGATACACCCGTGGTGCGAGTATACATGGTGTGCTCGCCAGCCGTACGAAATTGCGATCGCTCTGCGCATTGCGTCAGCAACGGAGATTTTTCGCGCGGAGAATTATTAGACGTCGCGATACCACGGCCTGTTAATCGCGCTTTAGATAGAATCGCTAACGATTTTTGTTTAATTTACTTTGTATTCCTTACCTTGAGTTATAGAAGACTGAAATTTGTATACGTAATGCCAAATTTTACAGTTGTCGGTTGTAAAAACCATAGTAAGATGAAAGAGCCAAATGTAAAATTCTATAAGTTCCCGAAAAATTAAAATCTCGCAATGCAATGGAGAAATGCTTGCCGCCGAAAGGACAAAATTAATATGAAAAATAGTAATAATTTCACAAATTAGCAGTAAACATTTATTAAGACTGAAATTTTTATGGTACATCCTCGGAAAATATTCACCTGCCGTATTTTCAATGAATGAATATGCAGAAGAAAGCAATGAATCGTACCTACTTGAACCATTACAAGTCAAAAACTTAGTTTGGAGTAATTCTAACATCGAAGCTGATGACGTGTGCTTTATTCAGGAGTTTTTCAAGAACGTTCTTGTTAACAGCGGTATTTTCAAATGATGTTCATTTTTCCAACTTTACCTTTCAGAGTCCAGATTATGACCTAGATAACTTTATTTCTGAAGACCATGATTTTTGTGTCAATTGGAAAAAGAATAAAATGCCAGACACGATTTCCAACGAAGGACTGAAATTTATTGCCAATACCTCATACAAGGCTTTCACGGGCTTTCGAGGTGGCCATATTTGTTAGTACAAATAAATAAATAAATAAAAATAAATAAATAAATATGTGGCTTCTAAGACTTGTAACCTCCTATACTGTATTCACAGCCAAGCCAGACCAAATGAAAACAAGCCCGCGTGCGTGATCGGCTCATGTCGGTAGGGTCCCTAATAGTCCAGTACACTATGTGTAAATTGTGTGTTATAATCTGGCAAGTAAAAACCCCCAAGACTGACTGGAAATCAGATCCAAATATGCGACGTCAAGTGTTCATTGCCTAAATGATTATTTCAAACTGGCAACTGGCTACTTTTAAGTTGCAATGGGTTAACAGCGCAACTCTTTTAAATAGTATTATAAAATTCCATAATTGCACTGGACTATAGCAGGCGCGTTCGCAGATGGCAGCGGACAGTAACCACGCTAATGCTGCATGCGACTGTTTATGTGAAGTCTGTCTTGGGATTGAATATACTGTAGTAAATCATACTTTCTGGCTAATAGAACAAGTTTCTTCTGCCATTCAAAAAAAAAAAAAAATTAAAACCTCTGTGAACTTACCTGCATTTGAAGTAGCCACGCGTCGACGAACGGCTGGGTGTTACTTCCGTTGGTCCAACAATCAATCGGGGAATGTTGGGGGACGATCTGGTCGCTGGGCGTAGGGGCCACGCAGCACTCCCCCGTATCCATGCCCCTGGGGGCTTGATGAACGTCTACGGACGCACTACACTCACTTTTCGTACTTGGCGACACTAACACACGCTTTCTAGGGGTCTTTTTGTAAGGAGTTCGATCTAATGGGTATTAGTTTATATACTGACGTTTAGGGTTGAATTCTTGCTTCCGGATTGCACTCAAGTATCAGCTTTAGGTTCGTGATTTGGTTCGACCAATAGGATGGAGTGAGTGTTTTTCCACCGGTATGTTCTTATAATCTTAGGTCTCAGCAACTTCTAACCTAAAACGAAATTAATATAGATGAAATGCGTTTCAACAAAAGAGCAGGATTGGAAGGTTCAATAGAACATGGTTTTCTATCACAGAAAGTGTTGATTACGTTTAAGAATTATCTGCGAAGGAAAATATCTTAAATAATAATCATAAACTGGTCTTTATTAAGAACGTACAATATACAGGGTGTCCCTCGACGATTAAGACAAGCAATATATCGGAACTGGGCAGTAGTAGCGAGTTATAATTTTGGGGGTGTCAATAAGAGCAAATATAGTATCTTTTCTTATTATTGTGTCGCCCAATGAGGTATTTGTTTTTGGTCACGTGACGTCCGATCCAAAAATTTTAATGAGACACCCTGTATATTTTTGACTTTTTGTGTTCCTCCTGATGAAACAATTCCAAGTGATTAATTCAAGAGCTACAGCCACTTAAAAGACTGTACCACTACTTTTGCGAAACACTGCCAGAATAATTTAACTGTAGAGGTACATGTTATAATCAGTGGTAGTGGTACTATCCTTTAAGTACCTGTAGCTCTTGAGTAAATCACTTTAGACCCCAAGTGTGCTCGTTTGTTGGAATTGTTTTATTGAAAGGAACACAAAAAGTCGCAAATATACAGGGTGTCCCATTAAAAATTTTTAATCGGACGTCACGTGATCAAAAACAAATCCCTTATTGGGTGACACAATAATAAGAAAATATACTATGTTTGCTCTAATTTACACCCTTAAAGTTATAATACGCTACTAGTGCCCACTTCCGATATATTGCTTGTCTTAATCGTTGTGGGACACCCTGTATGTAGATATACAGGGTATCCTAGAATGTCCTTAGTACGTGATATTTTCGTAAATAAAAACGGTTCAAGCAAGAACTGAGTTGTGATTGTAAAAGTACTATAGGGTCTATCATGCCATGCATTCAAACCATTTTTGTTTTCAAATAGCACCTCAAAGGTTTTTCTACACAGATAGTATCTCTATTTTATTTGAAACCCTGCAGTTCTCTTGATATTACAAGCAAATCCCTGTTTTTCGTAAAATCATAAGCATAATATAAATAAAATAAGATTTTTTTTACGCTTAATGTGTTTGCAAAAAACGGATATGAAAGAAAATCAACTGAGTTTTTAAACTAAAAGGTGGGATTGAGTCTTAGGGGTTAAAGTAAAAAAAAAGGTTTCGAAAACATGGTATGATAGGTCATTTATTACCCTTGAAAGATCCACTTAGTTTTCTTTTTTATCTGTTTTTCTAACAAAAATATTACGCTTCAAACAAATCTCTATTTTATTTATTACGAAAAAAATTGGCTTTTGTGTAGAATCAAAGGTACTACAAGATTTTAAATTAAATAAGGACTTGATTTGTGTGAGGAAAAACTATTAGGCGCAATTTGAGTAACAAAATTAGGGTGAGCTTTAAGGGTTGAAGTACAAAAAAATGTTTTGAAAGCAAGGTATGATAGACTCTATAGTAATTCCAAAAATACCACTCAGTTTTCGTTTCAATTTTTTTTTTGTAACAAGAATATTCTGGGACAGTTGATACCCTGGCTGATACCTATAGCGCCCACCGGTCCGTCATTTTTTTTATTATGTACACAACTATTAGCTCAAATATATTACATATCACATATTTCGTAGTTACAAAAAAATAAAAACATCTTTATGAGGCCCCATAACCCCAAATTCTCAACAATCCTTTCATGAGAGTATAACAATATAACACACGGACGCAGGTAAAATTATAAACTATTAACAGATGACTATAAGGCTTGTCACTTTGCATAAACCAAGATTATTACATTCTCAATGGAGGTGCTCCAAAATTCTCAAGATGTTTGTTTTCTTGATCGAAGTAGCAGCAGGAGCTCAGTTGGAAAATATAACATCCTTACTAAAAATTTATGAAATTCGTGGTCAAAGAGTATTGAAATAGTAGTTGTGAAGAAAAGTATATTCTTGGCCAGAGTATATTTCTTTAGAATGAGTATTAAAATAAAAAATATATGTTTCTTGGTTCAAATTACCCATAATTTTCTCATCAAGAAAATTTTCTCAGAGCGACAACAGTTGTTCTTGTCGCAAGTATGTATATGTTTACACGATTAGCAGAATTATTGAATTGAGAATTTCTTTTTATATGTTTACAAGGACAGTGTCATCATCTGAATGATTTTGACGTACTGTGATGAACTTGAGTGATTTTTTGTAAGATAAACAGCATTTGCTGTTTATGTTTGTTTTATTTTTACTTCATTTTTGTGATATGAGTTTTGTGACATTAATACCGTTGGCAGTGTTTTACTAATCCAGCTATGTTTTATTATAATTATTTTCGTAGCGACGATGGAAGCTTCGTCTTTCTGTTGCGTAAGGATGACTTAATATAAGTCGAAACGTCGCACATAAAAATAAGGAGTTTTTGTTTGAATGACCTACATCCGACAAAGGGTAACTCAAGTGTCATCATTAAATGCAAAGTACTGAGCACAACCCTGCCATCTTTAAATTCAGGACAAACATGTTATGACTGAAACATAAAAGTAATAGTGATATGTAAGAATAAACAATAAAAATTAAAAGTTCAACTTGATTGACTCTGTACTTTCCCCTCATTACGGTAATATCAGTTTATTCTTTTCCTATAGCATGAAGTTATAGTCTGAGATCTCAACCCCTTCCCCTTGAGAGAAAGATTTGTTTGAGGCGTAACACACAGTTAAAAATAGAGCAAAGTGGGTTTTTTAAGGGTACTGGATGGCAAACTTTCAAAATATTTTTTTCTACTTCAGCCCCTGAAACTCACTCCCAACTTTTTTTTCAAATAGCACCACGCAGCTTTTCCTACATCATTGAGGTCATTTTATTCCCAATTTCATAGGCATAAGATAAATAAAATCAGGATTTTTTTTCATATTTCAAATACCTTTTAAAATCCATTTAGTTTTCTTTTTTTATCCATTTCTTGCGTCAAACAAATTCTTATTTCATTTATATTATGCTTACGACTTCACGCAAAAAATAAGTTTGTCTATAGAATCAAAAGTACCACAAGATAATTATTTAAATTAAAAATATATTTTTCTTGGATTAAATTAATCTCATCAAAAAAATTTCTCTAGAGCGAGAAAAGATGTTATTGTCGCAAGTACATCTTTACAAGATCATCAGAATTATTGAATTGAGATTTTCTTTTTATGTACAAGGACAGTGTCATCATCAAGTGCATGAAAGGATGGGGCAAAATGATTTAGCCTGTTGTTCTTTGAATAGAGTCATTTAGTAGCAGAAAAAAGTACTGAGCACAACCCTGCCATCATTACACTTAGGACAAACATTGTCTGACTGAAATGGGTTTCGCAGCCATTTTATTTTTTTCCAAGAAGATTCGATTTTGGTGTGGGTGAAAAAAGTAGCAGTAGCGTAGCTCACCGTCAGATCAGCTCCGATCGCACTGCACTTTTTTCAAAGGGGGGACAGATGGCGCGTCGTCGTTCGCGCCGCCATGACGTCCTGCGGCAGGAAAACTAGGCAGAGGCAGAGGAAAGCGAGAGTCAGCAGGAAGCATGGCCCGCGGGATCGCGAAGCGTGAAGCGTTTCGTCCATGCGCCAGTCGAAAGCCGACTGCCGCTTATAGCTCATGGGAGCTTTTCGCTTTTCACGCCCGCCCGCCCGCCATAGATAACCGACAACCACCGCGTTGCCAAGTCTCACTGAATGTTGCTCCAATATTCGCCATTTTCAAATAAAAATAATGAGGCCCGGTTCACCTTGAGAGTTTTAGGGCCGATTTTATCAACATACACATTTTAACAAAGACTTTGACCAATGAGAGCAACCCATTCAAGAACATGCATCTGTCAAAGTACTCTGAAAATTATCGATTTCTCTTGAAGTTGACCTCAAAAAGGCGAAAAATCACATGCTTTATATACAGTCGACCATTATGAACCATCTAGTATCTTTTCCGATCTGATTTTCCATCCTCAATGGGTGAAAACTTGCATTTTCTCGTTTAACAAAGATTTTAGCAATTCCTAATTTCAACCAATCAGATTCCACAAAAACTGTACATTTGATCGCTAGTTTTTTCTTCTACCAAATGATAATGATCACAAAAAATAGTGTTTTGAATTTTTCTTTGTGACAAATGGAGAGATCAAATATAAGTTTTACAACAAAACTGTTTTTGTTTTCTTTTTTTTCGCAATAATTCAAAAGTTATATCAAAATAAAAATAGGTTTTTGAATCCAGTACCGAAAACACGCCGACGGCTCCCGAACCCGTGTGACGTACTTCGTGAAAATGCTTGTAACAGTTGTAACTAAAATGTATATTTGTTGCAACATAGGCGATGAATGAAGTTTGCAGCTCGAGACGAAGACAACGATCGAAATAAATATGTTTTGAATGTTTGAAATTAGATCACAAATCCCAGTAATAAAGTACTTAATCAAATATGTACCGTTGAGGCGATCCGTTGTACAAGATTGTGGGTGACCGAGTGGCATAGTGGTCGACACCGTATCACTTGATATCGCTGTATTCGTAGGTGGTGTTGGTTCGAGATACAGCCCGTGCATTTTTTTATTTTTTTTTTGATCCAAAACATTCATTGATATGCTTTTTACTCATTTTTTTTTGCTTACGGCATCGACTTCTATGGTCATTAGCCGTTTTTACTCATGTTATATCATTTTTACGTACCATCGACATAAATGTGTTTTTGAATGAAATGTTATTAGATGTTTTACTAGTACAACAAAAATTGCGAATAATTTTACTTTTTTGGAATAATTTCATTTTGATACCGCTATCAGAGCAAGTGGCGATTGATATTGATGGATAAACTTCACTTCCACTGACTGAATTCTCCACCGCCTCCGGTACTTAGCTTTTGCAATATGTCAAGTAAAATGTCTAATAAAATTTGATTCAAAAACATTTTTATGTCGATGGTACAAAATATGAGTAAAAAGTACATCAATGAATATTTTGGATAAAAAAAATAAAAAAAAAGGTGTTCCATGGGCTGGGCCTCGAACCAATACCACCCACGAATACAGCGATATCAAGCGATACGGTGTCGACCACTATGCCACTCGACTTTATTACTGGGATTTGTGATCTAATTTCAAACATTCAAAAAGATATTTATTTCGATCGTAGACTTGTCTCGAACTGCAAACTTCATTCATCGCCTATGTTGCAACAAGTATACACTTGTTACAACAATAGTTTTGTTCTAAAATTTATATAGGATATGATGAAAAGTGTCATCCAGAATCCAGAGCTTAGACGTTTTGTTTTCAATATTGATAAAATACTATTGGATGATATTTATTAACCTAGCCCGCAATACCCAATAGAAAGCTTTTGCTAAATAACATTCAATAGAAAAGCTTTGTCAAAATCTTTGTTAAATATGCATGTTGATAAAATCGGTATTTTATTTAGTTTTGCATAAGTAAATTAAGCTTTGATAGCTGTCCCCAATGGCAAGAAACTAGAATATGGCTACTAGTCGATCTTTTACAGAAATTAAATCTCTAATGATCTGTAATGTACGCACCTACTTTTTTTTCGAATTTTTTTGTTAATTACTATTATCAACGTTTCAAAGTCAGAGATACATATCTCCAAAAAATTATAAAATGAGAAACGTAGCTCTCCAGGCAGTCCCATACCATCGTTTTGGAAATCATCCTCTCGAACTCGAACATTATATACTCGTAGTCCGTTTCATGGAAACAGGAGCTTTAAGTTTGTTTCAGTTTTGGCTTTGTTTTTCGGTTCTACAAAACACAAACAAAATATAAACTCAACTGTCCGTTTAGTTTAGTGGAAAACCGGCATAAGACCACAGACAGCACAATATATTCTAGGAACATTCTAAGAATCACCATTTTGGAACATTGTATCATTCCATGAAAAATCCATGAATATATATAGATTATCTGATGAACATTCCAAGAATGTTAAAATGGGAATCCAAAAAATGTGCATAGGTTATTCCCTCGGAATATTCTACGATTATTGTTAAGATGTATGGAATATTGTAGGAAGATTCCTGGTATATATTTGAAGAAACATATGTACATAGGTTATTTCCTCAGAATACTCTACGATTGTTATTAAAATGTATCAAATATTGTAGGAAGATTCCTGGTATATCTTTGAAGAATATATGTTGAAAGAAACTAATACCTTTTATCACTTCATTTCATTTATTTGTAAGTCTTGTTGTCTGCCTAGGTACTTAACGCGAGTAGTATACATATATAATCTAGTATCCAACTTTCATAAAGTGTTTTGGGCAGCATTAGTTTAGGCCCACACTAATTATAGGGATCGATGAAAAAAATATATATAAAACGGAACACGGAACCTGTATTTATAATTGCATAAGTTTAATGTACACATTAAAAAACACACATTTCATTGCACGGAATCATCCTCCTGTATTATCCTGCAAAATAAAAAAAACCGTTTTATTTTAGAACATACGATGTACATTCAAATACACTTCATAAACTACAATGCTAGATTTTCACAAAAATTAGTAGCTAATGTGTTGTTAGTGGTTGTTATTATATATTAATTAGGGTACCTACGACAAGCAAGACTAGAACATGGAGATTAGCCTCTGAACAAGAGAGTTGCTACCACATGGTGCTATAAAGTCGATAATTTACAGAGATAAAACAGTTACACTTACTCTAGTTGCTCCTAGATGAAGTCGTAAACTAAATAACAAGTGAAAATCAACTTCCAGAGCATAGATAACTATCCAATTATCACAGGAGAAAAATCTCGAGAAAAATGCACAAGCACAAGCTGGCACCACCGACCACCGCCACCGTGACAAATGAAGCTAACCTCAAAGTTCTCAAGTCTAACCTAACCTGTAACGGTGCCACGCGGCGACGCGGCCACGCCTACATTAAAAATCATACCAAAAGGCATATTCATAGATTATCCTTTAGATAATATTGATTTATTAATATTATTATCAGAATATTTTGATCAACACGTTCATGTAATAATCATGGCGTAATCTTCCTCGTACATCCTCATGGGAATGAAACCAGTAAAAACATCCATAGAACATTTTGTTAATGTTCTGAATATTCTAAATCTTTTTTGGATGAAACCAGAATATTCCAGGAATATATTGTGCTGTCTGGGACATCCTATCTTCCTTCCCTTAGTTTCCGAACATGTTCGACCATACAGTGGAAAACGTGTCGACTTGGCAACAGCGCAGAGGAACGCTGTTTTCCAGCTGCGGTCGACATGACAGCGCGCGCCTGCTAGCTCGGGAAAATGTGTTGGCGTTTGGCGTTGACGCTGCCGCGCACACGCGGCAACGCCCACAATCGGCGGCGGCACGCGATGCGCGGTGGCGCGGTAGTGGGGGAAGAACGGATCGATAAGATGCGCGCGCATTCCAACGTGCTTCGGCGAATCCGCGTGGCTTCCGGACTTACACAATTTCGCATTCAACAAAGTATCCATGTATGTGCATCTTTGAAGCTGAGCTTTTGACAATCGGAAAACACCGATCTCATGTTATTAGGAGTATGAGGATGTATCCGAAAATAAATAAACGTAAACATAATTTTAGTCATGTTGACATTTCGTTACTTTAGTATTACTCAAGGGAGCCTTACGTGAGACCATCAAGTAAGGTTTCAAAACACAAAACCTTTTACTTGAATGAATAAGGACCAGAGGCTATCCAGCACGGAATGTGGCTGGTGCATAGGTCACACGATGGGTCCTTTTGCGCCTCTATCCGCGCTAGTTCCTAAGACCTGCCCTTTTGGCAAAGGCAAGTACATTCTTAGGTCCTATCCGTTTTATCTGTATTGGTTCCAAGGTTCTTGAGCCCAGCATAGTCTGTTTGTGATAACCACAGCGACACAAGATGTGTGCCGAGGATTCTTCCTCTTCGCCACACCACGTGCACGTTGGATCGTTGACCACCCTCATCACGAACAAGTGACGCCTGAAGGTGTTGTGACCCGTTAATAGGCCTACTAGCAATCTCAAGTTACTCCTATCCAGAGAGAAACAAAATCGTCCTATTCTCTCTGCAGGCCCTGCTAATAGTTCCCGAGCCTGACGGAGATGACCAGAGATGTTGTTCCATCTCAGAGAGTGTTGATTCTGGATCCACTCTCCAGTTGTTTTCCTAATCAAGTTTGCAGATAGTCCTCAGGCTGGTTCCGGGCCCACAAAACTGTTGCCGGATCCCATCCTAGCCAGATGATCCGCCATTTCGTTACCCTTTACCCCAGCGTGCCCAGGTACCCACATCAGTGATACCTTGTGTTTAGCTGAGATGTCGTCAAGAGCCCTTACTTACCTAACCTTACATAAGGGACTGTCAAGTATTAAGGAATACGACCCTGTGAGTTTTGCAATACGGCCAATGTTATCTGCGTGTCTACCTTGGAAACTACGAAAAAATATGAACAAGTTTCTAAGTATCTATCTCCTCAAATAAAATTAAATTAATTAACTATTAAAAAAATGCAAAAATTCCTTCATATGCCCCACAATGAAAAGAACACCTGATGGTTTAGGCTGCACAAAATAAAATTGAAGAAAATGTACAGAAGAAATTCAGTGCATTTGGCACATGCAAATTGATTGCAGATACATCAGAAAAATTTAAGTATCTTGGTTTCTGTAAAAGGCAAGGTAATGTTCGGATGCACCTAAAAGAGTGTATTACGCCGCTATGTCTTTCTTTCTCAGGTCAACGGTCAGTCTATTATGAATATATACAACAAATTTTTCAGTTTTTACCTCCCACCTCTCAAGCACTCCAATTTCACCACCACCCAAAAAAGTGGAAAATGATCAGGAACCCCCAAAGTGACTCAAAACGAAGTTTGGGGAACATCTGAAATTTTTTGTTTTTTGCAAAATTATAGAAGCATTACCTACTACGCCCCCACAGCATATAGTTATCCAAATGTCATCACAATCCATGCAGCGGTTACCGAGATTACGACGTTAGAAAAACGCCAACAAACAGACCGACAGTCAGAACGACAGACAGACCGACAGAGAGACCGACCGACAGACCGACAGAGACCGACAGACAGACAGACAGACACAGACCGACAGACAGACCGACAGAGAGATCGACGGAAATGAGTGACGCGGATTTTCGTTATGTAGATATAATAAAACGTCCAAAAAGCTTGTCATCTCAAAATCGAAAATTTTCGCGTTCACAATACTCACCTCACCTATCGGTGTGGGAAGTAATAGGGTATCGAGCTTATTGATCATCGCTGGCAAATGTGTATCTTTTTTCAAAATGTTTGTATTTTCTTTGTTGATTCTGGTATTTCTGGTATCGCCCTCATAGACAAATAGAAATCACTTTCAAAACGGATGAACCATTACAGGCTTGCGATTAGATGACATATTGCGATTTTTTTGACAGACCCTGATCTTTCTGTACGTGTCCAAATAGATAAGGTGTAGATCCCGCATAACCTTTTCTGTAAAGACTGACTCCGTCCATTATCCGCAAGCAAGCGCATAATATTCCCATTGACAAACGGCGCATCCGCACGAAAGGAAAGAGCAGATCGAGCGCCCAGACGACGAATCCATTATGAGAGCGAAATGACAAAGGGCAGTACCATCAGTACCATCCGTATGTGCTCTCACAATAGCCTGTTTAAATAATTGCCAGCCCCGGCGGAATTTATGCCCAAACGAACCGTCCAACCCAAAACACCTACGATATACTATGGTCGAAGAGCTTTTCAATCATCCGCCTGCTGCGAAGATATACAGGGTGGCACTGGATGGTCTGAATAAACAAAACTGGGCGTTAACATGACCAAAAATATTGTATTTTTAAAATTTCGGAAGCTTCAATTGCGGTGATGAAGAACGAAAATTAAACCTAACCTCCAAACTGCCTAAAAACGAAGTTGGAGCTGTTTATATATTTTTGGTTTTTTTTTATTATCGCTGTACTCCGCCACTGTCACGACTTCTAAAAACCATACGCGTTTAAGCACGGTAATAATACTGTGTTGAAATCGATTCAATAATTTCCCAGTACAAAATGGTGTAAAGTAATACTCGTTCTGTGACTTTTCTAAAGCATTTGATTGTGTCAATCATGATATTTTGGTCAAGAAATTAGATAAATATTATTGTTCTAAAATAAAAAATAAAATGGTTTACCACTTTGAGTAATCGCTCTGAATTTTTAAATTGTCTAAAAATATAACTTTCGAGAAATTGAACATACGGGATGGAGTACCACAGGGATCTGTATAAATACTACGTTCCAAAATCCCATCAAAGACCTCGATTTGCTCTGTAGCGTTTCAGTATTCACTCAACATCAAACTGTCAACAAAAATCTGTGTTCCGTTATTGCATTTCCGAGACCATGGATGTCATTATTTTGCTCGGAAATCAAATTGAGATTTTAGCGACTTTTGTGTCAAGACTGTCAAGAGATATTTTTCATTTGACAGCTAACAAGCTAACAACTTAACATAACCTATTCTGCTTTATTTATATGCATTGACATTCTAACGGGTACGACTACTCTGATACTCTGACTCTGAGAAAACAGCACAGGTTATGTGATATGTCAAAATTGTCAAAAAAAGATCTTTGCCGTTTCATAAATATTCCAACATCCCTATATAACATCTGGAATCACGTGACTATCCTCGAAAATTCATCTGCTCACTATGGGATTTTGGAACGTAGTATAGGTCTCATCTTATTTTTAGTATATATAAATAACCTAATGACATTGGAAATAAGTGGTCAATTCACTGTATTTGCAGATGACACTACAATACTCTGGCATGATAATGAAATACATGATTTAAAGAAAAATATGAAAAATGAAAAGTATTTCTCACCATGTAACCTCCTCACGCTATATAAAGCCCAGATGAGACCTTGCCTGGAGTATTGCTCTCATGTCTGGGGAGCTGCTGCCCCTTCTACCCTGTCTATACTAGATGCCGTCCAGAGAAGGGCAATTCGACTAATTGGCGATCCGGCCTTAACGCGCCACCTTCAGTCACTTTCTCACCGGCGTGTTGTTGGTGACCTCTCACTCTTCTACCGATATTCCAACGGAATCTGCTCCTCTGAGCTGTCCTCTATCGTTCCGCCGCTCACTGCTCCTATCAGATGTACCCGTGCCACCGCTGTATCTCATCCTAAGACGGTCGTTCTTCATACATCAAGAACTGAGCGGTACAACCACACATCTATTCCCAGGGTGTCCAAGGCTTGGAATGGACTGCCAGAAGATGTATTTATTGGGCCTGCGGGTATTGGCCCATTCAAATCTCGCGTTAACAAACTTGCCCTAACATAACCCTTTCACAGCAGCCGTGGTACTTCTGGTATTTAGGCTCTGCCTGCGCGGTTTGCTCAGTTATAAAAAAAAATGGAAAACTTCGATCACAATACCTAACGATGTTGGAAGTGAAAAAAATCAGCAATAGACCGATGCCTGACATCGAAAGCAGGAGGCAAAGATGTAGTAAAATTCAATATTTCCTATAGACCCTAGGCTGAGCGGTCAGTATAACATTTGCCAACTTTGAGCGAAAACTGCTTGAATCATTCTGTCTACTAACTTGAAAATACCTCTTGTTGTAAATAATATCTGTAATGTCTGCGTATATATCTCAATTAATTACTCAGCGGCAATTGATAATTTTTGCAAAAACCGGGAAATAAAAACGAGGCTATAGGTGTTCAATGATACATTTGTCTTGCTGGCTCAACAATTATCTATGTAGGCATTAACGCATTGATCATAGATAATAAATTAACGCGGAAAATGGAAGGTAATTGTAAATCATTCGCGTTTGTTGTCTGCAGAAAGCCAACTTTCAAAATTCTGCTCTGATTTCCCGATAATAACAAGTACGGCAATTAATAAGGCAGGAATCACGCTCAGGCACGCTTATGCCATGATTTATAACTTGTACTTTACAACAACTGAAAATTATACACGATTGTACCATGTTAGTCGTTTGGATACTTTTTTTACTTCCCACACCGATAGGTGAGGGGAGTATTGTGATCGCGAAAATTTTCGATTTTGAGATAACACGCTTTTTGGGCGTTTTATGATGCCTACATAACGAAAATCCACGTCACTCGTTTCCGTCGGTCTGTCTGTCTGTCGGTCTGTCTGTCGGTCTGTCTGTCGGTCTGTCTGTCGGTCTGTCGGTCTGTCTGTCTGTTGGCGTTTTTCTAGCCTCCTAATCTCAGTAACCGCTGCATAGATTTTGATGAAATTTAGGTAGTGATATGGTGTAGGGTCGTAGTAGGTAATGTTGCTACAATTTTGAAAATCGGTGCATAGGCGGCGGAGTAATTAGCAAAAAACGAAAAATTTCAAATATGCCTCAAACTTCGTTTTTAGGTGTTTTAGGGGTTCCTGATCATTTTCTACTTTTTTTTGGGTGGGGGTGAAATTGGGGTGGTTGGGGGGGTGGGGGGTTGTAAATCTAAAAAAATTGTTGTACTTATAATGGGCTGTCTACTGACCTGAGAGAGAAAGACCTAGCGGTATAATACACTTTTTTAGGTCCATCCGAACATTGCCTTGTGTATTACAGGAACCAAGGGACTTCGAGAATTTTCCGATGTATACATACGAGTATTGCTTTAGATCGTTCTGTATTTTATAATGTTGAAATAACTGAATTGATTTTAATGAAATTTCGGCACAGTATTACTAGTTTGGCGAGGATGGAAAACGCGTCTGATTTTTGGAAATCGTCTCAGTGGCGGCGCAGCAATATTAAAAAAACTAAAAATATTAAAACAGCTCAAACTTCGTTTTTAGACGTTTTAGGGGTTCCTGATCATTTTATACCTTTTTTTGGGTGGGGGTGAAAATTGGGGTGGTTGGGGGTTGGGGGGTTGTAAAATTGAAAAATTTGTTGTATTCATAATAGACTGCCCACTGACCTATGAAGGTAGACCTAGCGACATAAATAACTTTTTTAGGTCTATCTGAACATTGCCGTATGCCTATTACAGACAACAAAGAACTTAGAATTTTTTCTGATGTATGACATACGAGTATTGCTTTAGATCGTTCTGTATTTTATAATGTAGAAACTACTGAATTGGTTTTAATGAAATTTCGGTACAGTATTACTACTTTGGCAAGGATGGAAAACGCGTATGATTTTTAGAAATCGTCTCAGTGGCGGCGCAGCAATATTAAAAAAACTAAAAATATGAAAACAGCTCAAACTTCGTTCTTAGACGTTTTAGGGGTTCCTGATCATTTTATACTGTTTTTTGGGTGGGGGTGAATTTAGGGTGGTTGGGGGGTGGAGGGTTGTAAAACTGGAAAATTTGTTGTATTCGTAATGGGGTGTCCATTGATATGCGAATAGAAAACCTAGCGGCATGATACACTTTTTAGGTCCATCCGAACGCTGCATGCGTATTATAGAAACCACGGGACTTAGTATTTGTGATGTATACATACGAGTATCGCTTTAGATCGTTCTGTATTTTATAATGTGGAAACCACTGAATTGATGTTAATGAAATTTCGTCACAGTATTATTACTTTGGCAAGGATGGAAAACGCGTATGATTTTTAGAAATCGTCTCAGTGGCGGCGCAACAATATTAAAAAAACTAAAAATATGAAAACAGCTCAAACTTCGTTTTTAGACGTTTTAGGGGTCCTGATCACTTTATACTTTTTTGGGTGGGGGTGAATTTAGGGTGGTTGGGGGGTTGTAAAACTGGAAATTTTGTTGTATTCGTAATGGGCTGTTCATTGATATGCGAATGAAAAACCTAGCGGCGTGATACACTTTTTAGGTCCATCCGAACGTTGCATGCTTATTATAGAACCCACGGGACCACGAGTATTTGTGATGTATACATACAAGTATTGTTTTAGATCGTTCTAGATTGCGTAACGTGAAAATTGTTCAATTGATTTTTAATGCATATTTCCTGAAGAGGGAGACGTAAGAAACTATTTACGAGGGTTGTTGTGTTGGATGTTTTTTTTTGCGGGCGGGTGGGCGATGATTTAGTTGCAAGGAGATTTCACACTATAGCTTCATGGCCTTCATGCAATGGGAAATAATAAAATGGTATCATCGTTATGTGTGGGAAGTACTGAGTCAATCAACTTGACTCCATTTTTTATATATAGCTCAGTAAGCAGTTAGCTTCAGGTTCATTGGCATGAATGAATCGAATGAAAAGAGGAGAGAAGCTTTTTGGTGATAACAACCACCAGTGCTTACCACTACAAGCGACATTTTTTTTATAACTGAGCAGACTGTATAGGCAGAGCCTAAATACCAAAGTACCGCGGCTGCTGAGAAATGTCGCCTGGCAGTCCAATCTTGGACACCCTTGGAATAAATGTGCGGTTGAACCGCTCGGTTCTTGATGTATGCAGAACGATAGGATGAGATGCAGCGGTCACGCGGGTGCATCTGATAGGAGCGGTGAGCGGCGGAATGATAGAGGATAACTCAGAGAAGTAGATTCCATTTGAATATCGGTAGAAAAGGGAGAGGTCACCAAGCACACGCGTGTGAGAAAGTGGCTGGAGGTGGCGCGTTAAGGCCGGGTCGCCGATTAGTCGAATTGCCATTCTATGAACGGCATCTAGTATAGACAGGGTAGTAGGGGCAGCAGCTCCCCAGACATGAGAGCAATACTACAGGCCAAGTTTTATCTGGGATTTATATAGCGCGAGGAGGTTACATGGTGAGAAGTACCTTCTGGCTCTAAATAGGTACCCAAGCTTTTTACCAGCAACTGTTGCAATTGACGCAACGTATTCGTGCCAGATCAGATTTTCTGTAATGTTGACTCCTAACGGCTTGAATGAGTGATTCCTTGGCAGAGCCCGGTTGTTCATTAGAACCTGATGTTGGCTTGGGCACTTCTTGATCGATAGCGTACAATACTGGGTTTTAGAAGCAATTAATTTTATCTTATTCTTGAGCCCCCAAGCGGCAATGGTATCGAGATCCTTTGAAAATGAAGCTGCCACTGCCAGTCTTCTACGTTCTAGCTCGACCACAGAGATTGGTCTATTGCTCATGATGCCTGCATGCAGCGTACTGAACTCATATGTTGTAATAGGTTCGTTTGAACTACCCAAGATGGTTCCCGGATGGACTAAAATGCACCTGTATATCTGCTTTACATCAGGTGTAACTGCAATCTGATGTTGCCTAAGACGTATTAAAATTTCTAGGATGTTGTTTTGTCTGGGGGTACCTACATGTTGTATACTATTTAAAGATTTTCCTGACGATGTCAAACTTGAACCATCAAAAACATCTCCCATTTTAGTTGTCAAACTTGAATCTCTGACAACACCATGACGAGGCAAGTAAACAGAAAATGTTGATACATTTAATTCAGATTTAATTCACTTCCTGGGCAGATGTGTAGAGGAAGAATCACGCTATGCAGTGAGATAGGTGGACATATAGACGTCAAAAGGTCTGGTAGGTTTGACAAGAAGGTTTCTAGGACGTAGTCCTTAAGGTTTCAGTGGGGTTGGCAAAAAGGGCTAAAGGTGGCCTACTTGCCTGGCTTCGCCTCCCCATCACTACTACTATGGAGGGATATCCTCCAAATGTGTTTTCCATCACTGGCAGTGATATACTGTGTAAGGCTTTCGCGGCCATCGTCCAATGAATTTGTGGTTCTTGGGTTTTTAGGCCGGCGTCCTTTAGCGTTAAAGCTTGACGTTTCGCCACAACGAGTGGATGGCATCTTCAGAAGCTATTTCACTTCGGCGACTTCCAAAATACTGACGACTGGTGGATCTGCACCTGTATTTTTATACCTGCTAATGGTGACGTGGCCTCACCAGGTAGCGTTGGTAGCCCCGCCCCTTCGCGATATGGTAGTGTCTTCAGGTTATTTAGGATGGGTATCCATGTCCGGTTGACTTCCTGTGTTTCTTCTTTCCTATTGAAATTATTATGATGTTTCTGTATTTCGATGGCTTCTCTTTGAAGTCTGGCATGGTGTGAAGACGTTGCGGCAAGAACCTGTGCTTCTTCAAACTTGATCCTGTGACTTCCCTCCTTAATCGCATGTTCGGCTACCGCTGATTTGTCCGTATGGCCTAGTCGACAGCTAGCCTTATGTTCTGCAATTCTTGTGTTTATAGATCGCTTCGTTGTTCCTATGTATACACTCCCACATGTGCATGGTATGCGATATACCCCCGGTGTTGTGAGTGGGTCTCTTTTATCTTTCACCGTTCTCAAATATTCCTGTACCTTTCTTGTGGGCTTGTAGATGGTCTTGACGTTTTCCTTTCGTAACATTTTTCCTATTCTGTCTGTTATTCCAGGCACATAGGGTAGAAAAGCTTTTGCTATCGGTTTAGGTTCTGGTTTTGCCCTATTTCTTCTCATTGTCCTTGTTATTTCCTTTTCTGTGTAACTATTTGCCTTAAGAGCATTCTTTAGATGTTCCAGTTCGGTGTCGAGTTCTTCTGGTTCGCACACTTTTCTAGCCCGTTCTATCAAAGTTGTAATAATTCCGTACTTCTGAGATGGGTGGTGGTTTGATTCTTTATGCAAGTACCGGTCAGTATGAGTTGGCTTTCCATATACCTTGTGCCCTAATCTAGCTCCTTTTCTTGTTAGAAGAACATCAAGGAAGGCGAGATTTTTGTTTTCTTCTACCTCCATGGTGAGTTTGCTAACAGATTATCCGAACATCTCGGTGTGAGACTATCCCAGATACTTATGCGGTACTCATATAAATGTTAAGACAGATATAGAAATACCGGCGAGTGACTGTAAGCAGATTATGCTGGGAATGTATTTTGCCACAACACGAAATATAACTTCAACAAATTCTCATGCGGGATATTCTAAACTGGTTGACATATCACTCTCCTATATCACAGCTAATGCCTAATGCCCGCTAGAGGTCAACAGATTTACGTTGGGCGCCTCAACCCTTGAATAACTCCGGTCTAGAGGCGGATCGAATTATAGACCAGTCAATGTGGATCGTAAGAAAGACGTATGTACACGATCGGCAAGCCGGTATCTAGAATGCTAATATAATCATCATCGTCGTACTTTATTCATGTTTACACGTATGTGTTTACACAAGTCAAACAAAAAATATGAAAACTCCACTGAGCTAGCAATGAAGAAATACATATAAAAATCCAATATGTTAAAAGTATACTACACACATAATAATTTCTTAGATGGAGCACAGATGCTTTAATTCAAGTATACCATATCTTCCTATACGCGCAAAGTTATCTTAGAGTGAGTATACTTGACAGGGAGGGCAGGGAAAATTCATCAAGTATGTAGCAGTCATTGAATATTATCTGTGACTCTTTGATTTTTAATGAAAGTCATGCCATGCCCCCCTTATACAGGGTTGGGATAAAGTAAGGAACCAAGCAAATAACTTTGGAACGGAAAGAGTGATATTGCTGAAAATTTGCAGGCAAGTGTAGTGACGTCTAGTGCATCCGAAGACATTATGTTAGCTATTAATGTACTTCCGGTTTAATTTTTTTTTATGGTCGACCTCCCGTAAAGGCTAAAAGCCTATGGCGCTGTAGAAGCGCTGCGAGAGGATAAGTATCGGTTCACGTTAGATTTGAAACGCTGCAGGTTGTAGCCGTCGGGAAACAAATTCCCCGGCAGCTGATTCCACAGCGTCGAAGTTCTCCAAAAGAAGGAATGCTGGAGGAGACTAGTTCAGGGAGTAAGGACCTCGACCTGGTAAGGATGAGCTCGCAGAGCTTCTCTAGTTTTCCTGGTTCGGACGGCCTGTGGTGTTATTATCTGAGAGAGCTCACTCGAACATCTTCCGTGATAGAATCTGTAAAACAGGGACAGGTCAGCCACCCTCCTTCGATGTTCCAGGCTGTGGAGATCCTTTGTGAGGCTTGGCGTATCGATTAGTCTAATCGCTCTTTTCTGGATAGTGTCCAGAAGCTTTAGAGAGTGCTTTGGAGCGCATCCCCACACATGGGAGCAATACTCCAGCGATGGTCGGATCTGTGCCTTGTAGAGCAGCAGCAGTTGCTCTGGTGTATACAACTTCCTACAGCGGAACAAAAACTCCAAGCTTCTGGGATGCCGTTTTAGCAATACTGACGACGTGGTCGTGCCAGGACATGTTATTGTTGATGTTGATTCCCAAAAGCTTGACGGAAGGTGATTTGACTATGGGGTGACCCTCCATTTCCACGGTTGGTAAGCCATCGTGAGACTTCTTTGTAAGTGTTGTTGCCTGAGCTTTTTGTATGTTGAACTGTACTTTATTTGCTAATCCCCACTCGACAATTGTTTTGATATCAGCGTTGATCTGTGAGGCATGCTGCTGTCGCCGACGTACCGTCTCCTGGGATGATAGTGGCTTGCCTGGTTCCATGCACGACACTAATGTACTGTCATCTGCGAAGCTGTAGATTGGATTGGATGTTATTTCCAGCAGCTCGTTGATGTACAGCATTAGATATCACTACACTTGCCTTCAAATTTTCAGCAATATCACTCTTTCCGTTCCAAAGTTATTTGCTTGGTTCCATACTTTATCCCAACCCTGTATATGTAGATACATTGCAGGTATGCACATTATAGGAAAAATAGCTTGGAAATAAAAAAATACGAAATAAGAATTTTTGTTATCATGTAGTGAGGTAAAGTATGAGCTGTTTGAGATTTTATGGAGGGGAGCAAGATCCCCCTCACTGTGACTGCCAGTGCCTTATAGTCAGCGTTGCCAACTCTAGGGAAATTTCCCTATTCTAGGGTAATTTGATCAGCTTTAGGGAAATAGCGAAACTGGCTTGAATTCTAGGGAAATTTCAGAAATTTTGAAAAGCAGCGTTTGTCCCAATTTAGAATTAATGGTAGAACTACCAGTTTAATAAAACAATCATTTCACAATATTCAAATCAATTATTTATTTTAAAATGATTGAATCGGAATTTTAATTTTAACGCCATGTGTACTCTAACTGACTAATCTGGATTTTCGGAGAAAAGACTATCGACTTATGAAAATAGAAAATATAAAAAATTTAAGAATCGAAATAAACTCAGAACAAATGCATTAATTGGGTTATTACATACAAAAAGAATGTTTAATTTGAAAAAAAAACTTTTACATTGTTGCAATTGATAGCTTATTTTTGGGTAAAATGAATGCTAAAATGTTATGAATCTGATGATGAGTCAAATTAAGGTCAATTATATATTTTTTTATTTTAATATCGATTGTTAAAGTACCTAGGTATTTTTTGTTCTAATAATGCGTGTCTTATAGAATAAAATGTCTTTTTCCAACAATCGTGTTTATTTGTGTTTTTATCCTAACTTTTTCCATTAAATATAACGACCAACTAATTTTAACTTATGTTCGTCATGTTTTAACCGGGAAATCTCAAAAAAAAGAGTCTGGTTGCCAGGTTCGCTCTAACGCTAAATGTAGCGTTACCCAGGGTGCACGTGTAGCTTCCTGCTACGGACGCGAGCTAGTCTGCTCTAAACAACTACTTCAAGAAATGGAGACTAGTACCGAGCCCCAACAAAACCGAAGTTTCCTGCTTCCACCTGAATAACAAACTAGCTAAATATGAACTGCAGGTACTTTTTGCAGGCGAACCCCTGAAGCATAACCATTTCCCAAAATATCTTGGAATAACGTTAGATCGCACTCTCTGCTATAAGAAACATCTCGCAAACACTGCAAGAAAACTCAGAACACGCAACAACATTATCCAAAAGCTGTGTGGAACGACGTGGGGTGCCACTGCTCCAACTCTACGAACCAGTGCACTAGCTCTTGTCTATTCGTGTACTGAGTACTGTGCGCCTGTCTGGATTAACAGCCATCATACCAGACTAATTGACGTCCAACTAAATCACACTATGAGACTTATTACAGGCGCAGTTAAGACAACCCCAACTCAATGGCTGCCTGTACTCTCTCGAATAGCCCCACCGCAGCTGCGAAGGACTGACGCCCTTCTAAGGTAGTATAACAAGATTACGGCCAACAACAAACTGCCCATCCACCAAGCAATACCCCCGTTGCAGATAAACAGACTTAAATCCCGACAACCACCAATACGGGATGCAGAAGGGCTTAAAACCAATAACTTCGACTCCTTAAACCAATGGCGCTCCCAGTGGGAAGGTTTTGCGGAACACCACCCGCGATGCGCATTTATGGGGGCAGCCTTACTTCCAGGATAAGAACTACCCCGGAAAGAGTGGGTAAAACTTAATAGAGTCCGAACAGGCCACGGCAGATGTGCCGACTCCCTTTACAAGTGGGGCTATGCGCAATCTGCCTTATGTGACTGTGGCGCGCCCCGCCAAACTATAAACCATATTACGAGCGAATGTGAACTGCGTGCGTTTCAGGGATCGCGAGAAGAGCTCTTCACAGTCACACCGTTGGCGCTGAAGTGGTTGAAAGAACTTGACATCAACCTGTAAATTCCAAAGACTATGTATCTTAGTCTGTAGCTGTATATATTTTATTTTAGTATAGGTTTTAATAGTTTTTCTTTTAATCTATATTTACTATTGTCATGTTTTTGAGCCATACGATAAATAAAAAATAACTAATTTTAAGAATCCCGCGAATTTAAATTTATTTAAGAACGTGCTAATTTAGGGAAATTTTGAAGAGCAATCAAGAAATTTTTCTCAAAGTTTGTTGGCAACGGCGCTGCTTATGGTAGACCAATAAGGCGTCAAGCATTGTCGTCTTTCACTGCCAATTTGCCTGGCCCATGGTGGACATGAATATTATCAGTCGTACAATAATGGTCGCCCATTTTCGCCCATATTTCTTTGGGCAGCGATATCGTGAATGCGTTCTATAAAGCAATAACAGAGATATAAGTAATAATCGCAAGTGTCTGACAACCTGGTCGGGGTGGACATGCTGCGTACTGCCGATGCGATGTATATACGACCGACTGGGTACGACCGGTACGACCGAATGCGGCAGTTCCTGGACATGTCGCAACATCTATATTACCGATTGGCGTGCCGGCTCACAATAAACTGCCTCTTGCTGGGCGACCCTCACATCTCGTCGGTTTTTGAGTAACGTATGATCGAACGACAGACTGATGGCAAAGTTTACGGAATACATACAGGGTGAGTTTTTAGTACCGTCTCGGTCGATAACTCCACTACTGTAGAAGATAGCGAAAAAAGTTGTATACAAAAGTTGTAGCCACGGATATGATCCTTGCTCAGAAAATATTTTGATTTATACAGGGTGATCCATAACTACGTGGTGATGCAAACATGCATTTTTTTAAATGAGACACCCTACATATTATTCCACATTTAAATTCTACTAATGATTCCCGTTCTTCCAATATAGGGTTTTGTTACATTATACAAGGTATTTCAAAAGTTATGACCATTTTTATATCCAAATCGCGGTCAAATGAACGTACTGTATATCAAAAAGTAATAAATCAAAAATTATTCTTTTTACATGAGAAGATTAAAAATATCCTCCCGTTTTAAAATCGGCTTTAAAAAAAGCCCGTGACGCATATTCGTATACAGGGTGATGTAGAATGCAAAATCCAAATTTTCTTTTTCTTTTTGTAATGTAACCCCCAATATTTTATTATCTCAAAGAATTTCTTTTAATATGCTCTTTCATCTTTGTATAGCACTTGTTGTACCTACGTCCGTCAGTTTCCGAGATATTTCGATTTTTCGGTAAATTAAAAATGTAGCATCTATTTTTGTACTGAAATTTATTTATTTTGAGCAAGTTCTATCGAATTTGTTTTTTATTCAACGAACAACTAAATTATAAGGTCATGATAGTATTTGATGAATCCAAAACCCTGAATCATCGGGATAATAAAGTCAAGTATGCCGAGGAAACAATTTTGTAGGCGTGGCGCATAATTATCAAGCAGATGTATCAGGTATGCTTTGAAAAATTGACGGTTTTCATAACCTGCTCAATAATTCCGTACTGTGTGAAAAACGAGCTTTAAAAATAATTTTTCCATTGAGGGTATTTAGGAGAATATTTGAGAAATTGCCTACTTGCCTCTAGAATATATCAACTATGAACAGCAATATCCAGAATGGAGGGACTCTAAAACCAATGCGTCTGAAATATTGAAGAATCGTTTTATTTGGACCGTGTCGTTTAATATTTCATAGCTTACCTGATAGATCTGCTTGATAATTATGCATGACGTCTATAAAATTGTTTTCTCAGCACACTTGACCTACATTATCTCGTTAATCCAGTGTTTTGACTTGATCAAGTACTATTATGGCCTTATATTTTAGTTGTTTGTTAAGCAAAAATAAAATTTGATAGTATTTTCTCAAAATAAATAAATTTTAGTAAACAAATAGAAGGTATATATAAAATTTGTAGAAAAATCGAAATATCTCAGAAACTAATGAATTTAGCCATAACAAGTGCTATACAAAGATGAAAGAGTATATTAAAGGCAATTCTTTGGTATAATAAAATATTGGGGTTAGATTTAAAAGAAGAGAGAAAATCGAGATTTTGCATTCTACATCACCCTGTATATCAATATGCGCACCGGGCTTTTTTTATAGGTGATCTTAAAACTAGATGATATTTTTTATCTATCCGCGTAAAAAAGTGATTTTTGATTTATTACTTTTTGATATACAGTACGTTCAATTGACAGCGATTTGGATATAAAAATGGCCATAACTTTTGAAATACCCTGTATAATGTAACAATACCTTATATTGGAAGAACGGAAATCATTAGTAGAATTTGAATATGGAATAATATATAGGGTGTCTCATTTAAAAAAAAGTATGTTTGCATCACCACGTAGTTATGGATCACCCTGTATAAATCAAAATATTTTCTGAGCAAGGAGCATATCCGTGGCTACAACTTTTATATACAACTTTTTTTGATATCTTCTATAGTAGTGGAGTTATAGATCGAGCCGGTACTAAAAACTCACCCTGTATAAGTTGGATCACTCCACAAAAATATCAAAACGGCCTGCCCCTTGCTCCGTCTCCCCGGTACACCGGTAGCAGTGTACCGACGTCAGCCGGGAGATACGGGGCGGCGCAAAGTAGAGGTTGAACGTGTTTAACGCGAAGTCTATACAGTGTCTCAAAAATATCGGATTTTGTTATCTCGGATTTGTTTGCAGGAAATGGACAATACTTTTAGAAGTTTGATTTTATCAATTAAATTTATTAACGGATGGAAAATGACAATCAGATTCATCCTTATTTTGTGGTAAACCTTGAGATGTAAGGGATATAAATACAGGGTTTTTCACGACGATTAAGACAAGCAATATGTCGGAACTGGGCAGTAGTAGAGAATTATAATTTTGGGAATGTAAATTAGAGCAGATGTTGTGTTTTTTTTTTTGTCATTGTACTACCCAATGACCCAATGAGGTATTTGTTTTTGGCCACGTGACATTCGATTCAAAATTATTAATGTGTTAATTTCTGTGTTCCTCCCGATAAAACAATTCCAACAAACTAGCACACTTGGGGTATAAAGTGATTAATTCAAAACCTACAGGTACTTGAATAATTGTACAAACTAGCACACTTGGGGTATAAAGTGATTAATTCAAAACCTACAGGTACTTGAATAATTGTATCATGCTAAAAGCGTATAGTGAGACAAAATATTCATTCAGTGGTCTTACCATACCACCCAGGGACATCCTAAATTATATTTTAGAGCTCGGAAATATTTTTATTGATTAATTTAACAATTTAGTTTCTACGGTAGCAATTGGAATGACACTGACATTAATTCAAAACCTACAGGTACTTGAATAATTGTATCATGCTAAAAGCGTATAGTGAGACAAAATATTCATTCAGTGGTCTTACCATACCACCCAGGGACATCCTAAATTATATTTTAGAGCTCGGAAATATTTTTATTGATTAATTTAACAATTTAGTTTCTACGGTAGCAATTGGAATGACACTGAAAAGCAAAATGTCAAAAATAATTTACTCACATCCAAGTAAAGCATTTCCACATGATTTTCTTTTAAAATTGTATATACGAGTTCGTATATACGACACCATACATTTTATAAGCTGTGGTCTTAAAAATAAGCCAAATAAACGAAACATTAAGGTAAAAATACTACAGCACCTTTGAACCAATTTTTACTTATCTACGAAATAGCTACAATATGTGAAATCATTTGAGATTCATTAGTAATAGTTTTACTAGGCTTTATTTTTGATATCCATTTATGTAACTTAGTGCATTAGCAAAATAAACGTTATATTTATATTTGTATGTCTAAATCGGCCGTCAATACATAGTTTTTCAATGACCCTCGTATATTCGTACGACCCAGGCGTTAGCAAGTCCCCGCTAAAAGACCCTCGTACTTGAGCAAAAACCAACGCAAAAACTAACTGGCGCGTGCGGCCGCGGCATCGCTTTCATGTGAGTTCTTCAAAGTGCCGACGGAGAGTGATCCAACTTATATGTATTCCGTAGTCACCTTTGTACGTGTAGACATTTTTAAGTTGATGGGGGCTATCCCAGTTATCACTTCCTGGATGAGCAATTGCTGTTTCTTAGTCAAAAGTATACACACTTTCAACGAAGTTTTCTTATTACCAAATAACAAATAGCAGATGAAGCACGACAAAAATAATATTATAACATAACCTTCGACTACAAACGTAACCAAAACGCCAATTACCAAAAATATAGAAGAGGAGAGGAGAGAACATACGTCAAATGTCACTTTTTTGATAGAAGTGGGTTCCATACCACAAGTGGGTTCTATAGCTAAAACATTATTAACGCATGCAAAACCAGAAAAACGATACTGGGATAGCCCACATCCATTCGGATTTGCAAAACCCTTTCAGGATCATAATAATCTTTTTTTATGGTCAGCCTCCCACAAAGGCTGGCGCTGTAGAAGCGCTGCGAGAGGATAACTGAAACGCTGCAGATTGTAGCTGTCGAGAAACAAATTCCCCGACAGCTCATCCCACAGAGTCGAAGTTCTCCAACAGAAGGAATGCTGCAGGAGACCGGTTCGGAGAGTAAGGATCTCGACGTGGTAAGGATGAGCTCTATTGTTCCTCGTTCGGACGGCTTTCGGTGTTAGTATCTGGGAGATCTCACTGGAACATCTTCTGTAATAGAATCTATAAAACAGGGTCAGATCAGTCATCCTTCTTCGATGTTCCAGACTGTGGAGGTCCTTTGTGAGGTTAGTCGTATCGATTAGTCTAATTGCTCTTTTCTAGATAGTGTCCAGAAGCTGTAGCGAGTGATTTGGAGTGCATCTTCACATATGGGAGCAATACTCCAGCGATAGTCTGATCTTTGCCTTGTAGAACAGCTTTAGTTGCTCTGGTGTATACAGTTTCCTACAACGGAACAAAACTCCAAGCCTCTGGGATGCCGTTTTACCAATATCTTTTTAAATGTTTATTATGCAACAGTGTACTCCGCTATTTCTTATTATATTGTTGTTTGGGGTCAAGCTAGAGAGATCCAGCGTGTTTTTATGTTACAAAAAAGAATTATCCGTTTAATGTTCAAATTACCTTATCGACAATCCTGTCGCGAAACATTCAGGCATTATAAAATACTAACGGTAACTAGTATTTATATACTTAAGGTTTTAACTTATATTTTTTTGTAACAGGAGTAAATTAAAAAGGCACACTGACATCATAAATATAATACTAGGAAGAAAGATGACCTGGTTATCAACAAATTTTATCATTCGTATTACAAAAAATTGCCTCTTCATGTAGGTTGTTTCCTCTTTAATTTACTACCACTACAAATTAAGGAAGCTGCATCTGTTAATTATTTTAAAAGAAAAGTTAAATAAATTTTAATTAATGAATGTTTTTACACTATTGATGAGTTTGTGAGTTTTCTAACAAACTGCGTTTAGGCATACTATATTTTTTAGTATTGTAAACTTATTGTATTATTCTTCATATGATTCATAAATTATATGATGATATATCTGCTCTTGACGTGTTCAATATCATTTTTGTGATGATCCTATGAATAAAGATTATTGTACTGTATTGTATTGTATTGTAATACTGATTATGTGGTTATGCCAGGACATGTTATTGTTGACTTTGATCCCCAAAAGCTTGACGGAAGATGATTCGACTATGGGGTGACCCTCCATTTCCACGGTTGGTAAGCCATCATGAGACTTCTTTGTAAGTGTTGTTGCCTGAGTTTTGTGTACGTTGAACTGTATTTTATTTAGTAGTCTTCACTCCAAAATTGTTCTGATATCTCCATTAATCTGTGAGGCATGTTGCTGTTGCCATCGTAGCGTTTCCTGGGATGATCGTGGCTTGCCTGGTTCCATGCACGAAATTAATGTACTGTTTTGAGCTGAGTAGGGCAGAATATATAAAAATAATTCATCGTTGAAGAACGCGGATTCATAGGGTCAATCTCAGTACTCTTCTTAGGTCGCCATATGCAAATTCCTGCGTAGGCATCCATCTTTTCTCCCATTAAATGGTCCTGTTAATGACAGCCCTCTGTAATTCTTGGAAGTCGGTTATTCCTGTCCAATGACGGATGTTTCTTAGTCAGGATAGCTTTTTTCTTTCAATTCCTCTTCTCCCTCTTTCGATCTTTCCTTTGGATAATAAAACACAGGAGGTAAAGGCACTCACCATTGACTATAATGACCTAGGTAACCTATTTTTGTATTCCTTGTAACCCTAAAAAGTTCGTGTTTTGCTAGACCGGCTCTCTGGAGAACGTTCTCATTTCTCACATGATCAAAAGGTCTTGGTTGACATTTCGGAAACACATCAGGCATGGCCGACTCTACACTAGGCCGGAGCCTTAGATGTGGCAACGTGGCTTAGCTGTCAAATAGGGGGCCTATAGTTTCAGAATAATTATTACATTTTATATGTTACATTAAAAATCACCTTCCAATCTTATTGTTTACTCTGGAAGAATTACACTAATGACACAAGCTCGGCTCTCGATTCAGTGTTGCCATATTTCAATGCTCCGGTCTAGTGAGTAAAGTCGGCCATGCATCAGGTCATCAGGTGTCACTTACGTCCTCTTGTTGGCCTATGAACTACTAGCTCTTTCCACTGAAAAGTATCTCTTCGTTATTTATTCATCATTTAATACATTCATTCAGCGATACAATTCAGCAGAAAGTTTTACATCAGGTACAGTAGAACATTGTAAAGAAAGTCCAAAACAGTCTATGGATACGATAAACAATCAATGCTTGAACAGTCTATCAGATTTGTGTTCTGCGACTCTTCACGTGATCTGAAGATGTCACTCGAGACCCGACTGAGACGCCAAAGTGGCTGTTCGAAGAACGATCTCGTATATATAAATGCCAGCGACATCTGTTATTGATGAGGTGACATATTTATGGCTAATGGCTTCGCGAGTGGGAGGTCGACCAAATCACTTTGTTGTTAATACAGTCCAGTTAGATCTTCACATTAACGACGCGACATCACTTTGCAGTTTTGTTAATTTGCTGATAGTACCTATATCACTATCTACATATATCTTATATTTCGTTTCTTGTTTTACTATTTTCATAAGCCTTTTCAGAGAGAGTGCAAAGGAAGATTTGTCTCTGTCGGTAATTGTATTATATTGGGTACATCCTCTTTTCTCTTCTTTTCGGGGGGTGTGCTCCCACTGGCCGCACTCACCTCCTTTCTCCTCAATGATTAATCACTGTACAATGATCAATCTACAACTATAAAACTATCAATAATTTATTACTGATATCAAATGGATATACTTAGTTTTTATTTACACTGCTGTTTTTACCAATTCTGCGTGTATAAGAAGTATTTCTCTCAGCTATGAAATGAATCTTTTAATAAAAGTATTCTTATTTGGCACATGTCGTGAATCACATCAGACACGACGTCCCTAGTCCACGATAGCCATGTTTCGATCTTAACGACCTCATCAGGATAGTTTTTGGTTTGGTTTAAGAAATCTGGGAACGATCCGTCGTGTTTCTCTATAAGTGGACGAAGAGATCTGACAGAAAAATCCTTGGATTGACACACACAAGTTTTGGGAAAATTTAATGAATTTTAAAGCTTTGCAAACTGTAGCGCTATCAGTTACGTTGTGCATGTATGTTGAAGACAAAAAAAATCCTTTGAAGAGACCTAATAACATGATCATCCCTTTCCTTGTGTTCACACAGAATTACAAATTACGGGGCATGAGTAGACACATTTATACAGAATTGTATATTTGCCATGTAAAATATGGATTCCCATTTCAATCAGAGCTCACTTGTTTTTCGAACTACATACACAGTATTTTAGACGGTTAGGGTTAAGACTTTAAGAGCAATTTTTTAGTGTGCAAAAAAACTATCAATGCAAAATCATACATTCTTCAAATGTCTGTAAGTTAACAACCAAACACGATATCAAAACAAGGCCATTGAAGTGACATAACGCAAGGTTTCTTTTTCAATTTTCTTTTTAAATCATTCCTGTAAGCTTAAAGGTAACGTCAGAAGCTTCTAAACGCGAAATTCATTTTTGTGGCGACCTTTAGACGTTTTGACCTTGTCTTTGAACTTTTGGACTTACCATCCTAGTCACACACACTGGAGAAAGGGAACAGGCGGCCAAGCCTCCTCGCTAACACGGGAATACGTCTTTTCTTGGATTCTCAATTTCGCGCGATATACCCTATACCCTTCATGTTTATTTTGTTCAGGAACATGTCAGCAACTAAAATATAGAACCTTTCATTTTCTGTATCATAACAATCGTACAAAATTTTAGGGTTCGTTTTCGCCATAGCAAACGACAAAAGATTAATTTCACTGAACTATATGTAGTGGTGTGAAAAAAGCAACCTTGCTAATAGATTTCCAGGGTATGTTAATGTAATTAGCAGAGCATACAAAAAAACCTGAAAAAAAAAATCCAGAGGAGACAGGGATAGGTAATGTGGATTTCTGTAATGAAATGCGTTAAAGAAAAAATGAGACAATCCGACAATGTACACATAAGACCTCGCGCGTTATTGAAGGAGATTTACATTAAGAATAGTTTTCAAACTGTAAACATAAACAAAAAATTACCATTTAAAGTGCAAAACGTTTTTAAGAACGGTTCACATGGACTGAGAAGTTGTATTTAAAATACGTTATGGAAAAGATCTGTCATTGACACCCGTATGCACCGTAAGTCAATTGCGCGATTAGTTACGTAAACCTGGATTAGATTACTTGTTTACTATGCACCGCAAACTGACAATTTTGACACTGTCATTGTCAAAATAATCTTGCAAACCCAAACTCGCCGTTCTCCAATCTGGATTAGTCAATCTCTTGACGGTGCATGGCTAGATGACAAAGATTAGCAAAACGCGATTAGGGAACTAGGATTAGAATCGCCAAACGGTGCATACGGGTGTGAGTGATGACTTTATAGATATTAGTGATATGTTGATAGTTTAAAATGGATGTTATGATCTATCGTTGGGTAAAAAAATTCTTTCTTGCGTGATAAACGAAAGGTTAAACCCTGCAAAAGTTGTGTTTAAAAAATGAAGTCAAGTTGATTGACTCAGTACTTCCCACACATTCCGATGATACCAGTTTTATTATTTTCCCACAGCATGAAACTATAGTCTAGATGCCCCTGCAATCAAATCATCGCTCGCCCGACCGCAAAAAAGTGTTTTATTCTACTAGGTGCTTCTTTCACAGGTCAATGGACAATCGATCATGAATACGACAAATTTTTGAGTTTTACAAACCTCCACCCCCGAACCACCCCAATTTCACCCCCAACCAAAAAATTTTTTCAAATGATCAGGAACGCCTAAAACGTCTAAAACGAAGTTTGAGTTGTTTTTTATATTATTAGTTTTTTCATTATTGCCGTGCCGCCACTGAAACGATTTCTAAAAACCATACGCGCTTTCCATATATTGGTCGCGGTAATAAATATGTGTCAAAATGTCATTAAGGTCAATTCAAAAGTTTCCACGTTCACAATACACAACGATCCGAAGTAATTGGCGATTCCAATTACCGATGAGGGCGCTGGCGTTTGTAAACAAATATGGAGGATAGCAGGTATCCTGCACGCTGTGTCACGCTTTTGGAGGAAATGCGTGGCAATGAATGCTTTTATCATAGTCTTTTTTGGAGTGGCAACCATAAACACTACAGTTTGTATTAAACTTGCTAGCCTTTCTTGATTTGAAGCCTGATGTAGATGCCATATTCCTGACAATAGCGTATGAAGAAGGTCCGAAGAAATATTCTAACACACTATATACCAATTAACAAAGCACAAACTCGAAAACACGACTGAACGAAGAAACATAAACGGCATATAAACGATTAATGGCATGTTAATTGTGTGCCGTCCGAAATTCGAGTACCTGCTTTGTCAGTGTAGATTTTTGCCGCTAGAGGTCTCATCGATTTTTGGAATTGCCAATACTCGTATGTATTTTGTATGCATCAGACAGTTAAGTCCCATGGTTCCTGTAATACACAAGGCAATGTTCGGATGGACCTACAAAAGTATGTTATACCGCTAGATCTTTCTCTCTCAGGTCAGTAGATAGCCTATTATGCGTACAACAAATTTTTCAGCCTTACAACCCCCCACCCCCCAACCACCCGAATTTCACCCCCACCCAATGTATGAAAATTAGGAGGATTCTTATAAAATAACCTTAGTAGTATTCTATAGTTTACAGTCAATCACTGCTTTATATATGGAACTTTGCAATGTTTTCTTTCTTCAAAATCCTATAACCTGTAACCTAAAAACTACCAGCGACTCAATTGAACCTACATTCATTTTTAAGGAACAAAACAGAAATTGCAAAATGCTGAGCCACACGTGACAAATAAAATTTGCATATAAACAGCTAGCTCCAAAACAAGGGAAGACGCTAGATGTGGTATGTACTCTAAACCTCTAAACCCGAGTCTAAACCTAAGAACAAAGTGAGCTATGAGTAAAGATGTCACTGTCGTTCAAACCGAACTGGCCCGGATAAATGTATCTGGCAAGACTGCAATAATCTGCAATGACAGCAGACAAGCACTTCTAACCCCGAAAAGATGTCGCATCATATCAGGGCTAGCAATGTAATGCCACCAATCTTTAGCTCATGTTTCAGACAATAACAATATTGTCCTGAGGTGGGTTAGAGGGCACAACAACAACAAAGGCAACCGTATAGCGGAAGGTCTAGCCAGGAAGGCTGCTAGCCAAAAAATTTTAGGACCACATGACCTTTCTGGAATGTTGACAACCACAATTGCGGAAATAGCCAAAAACCACTCCCATGCCCAATTCGTCCTATACGGAGCTCCTGTGTGGTGTAAAGCCACGAAAAGGAAAAGGTATCAGAAGGTCCTAGACAGCTTGCAAAGAAAGTCTCTGCTGAGGGTGGCCAGTGCTTATCGCACGGTATCTACAAGAGCCTTGCAAGTTATAACGGCGATACCACCATTATACTTGCTGGCCGAAGAGAGGACACTGATCCGCCATGGTCAAGCAGGCAATGCGATAAGCCGCGCTGAGGCTAAAAGGCTGACAGCAAGTAAGTGGCAAAGCATATGGAACGAACGAGACCACTGATGTCGGACAGTGGACGAAAAGACTAATACCGTCGATAAAAGAATGGGTGGAATGCAGTCATCGGCAGACGTCCTATTTCCTAACGCAGGCACTGTCTGGGCACGGGCCTTTTCGAGTGTATAGGAAACGGATAGGACGGGTGATGGACGAAAGATGCTTGCACTGCGAGGCGGAAGATACGGCCGAGCATGCCCTGTTTCTGTGCGACCGATGGGGGGCGTACAGACAGGAGGCAAGTCAAAAACTGGATGAGGAGCTGACCCCAGAGACTATGGTCCCGCTGATGTTGTCCAGCGTAGAGGCATGGAACATCATACGTGAGATGGTCAACCAAATACTCTCTGTAAAGGAAAAAGAGGAGCGGCTTCAAGGATAAATGAGGATTGGAAGTGATTCATAAATCTGTTTTAATCATTGCCTCATCTTGCACTGCGAAGAATATCGTTCACGATGATGCCCGGTACAGATGGAGATATAACATCAGAGGTAAGGAAGAGGGAACGGGTTTTAGCCGGTCGGGCCGTGATGACATGTCAGATGGACGTGGTTGCGTCCATTGGACATGTGATCAGAGGGCTCAAGCTGGTTCAACGTCGGGCGGGCAGACTCTCTCTCACATTTCCGGGTGTGTGAGTGTTTTCTGTCCTTACGATCAAGCCGATTTCCTAAACCCTCTATAATAAAAAAAAATCCCATGCCGAAATGTTAAAGCGATGGGAAAGACTACAAGGATGCCGATTTGCCAAGGAAACCCTTGAAGTCTTTGGCATGGATGGCATTATCCAAGAAGTATTTGGCGATGACCATCTCAAACCGACGTCTCATAGTTTTCTCACTAGCTATCGCCAACTCTAGAAACAGATACAGAATCACTCACTTCGTTTTTAGGTGCTTTAGATGCCATTATGTTTATATTCCTGTGATAATTTTGATGACCTGGGGACAATTATGACCCCTTTCCCTCACTGGAAGCACATTCCACCATCAGAAATTTGTATAAATAGGTTCCTAGTTTCACGTTCCTTCTCAAGAGCAAAATATCACCGGCGACAATGCAATATAATGCGATTAGTAATTCTAATAATTCCCGCGGTGATTTACTGGATGCAGAGCAGTAATCGCAGTTGGCGGCGTCTTTGTAGTACTCATAACAATTGTTCCATGGCACTCGCCGATTATTCTGCAAATATAGTGCGTCGTTAGTCAGCATGGGTGGTGTCTGGAAAAATGTAACGATATTTATCGTATGATTAGCTGAGATATATTATGTGATGTGGTCTGAACTGTTTCTTTAGACAGCTTGTGTAATGACAGCAGAGAAAACATTAATCAATTTTGTTATTTAAATTTCGTAGATTTATTTAGTAATGATTATGACCCCATATAAAGTCCGTCTCAAAATACACACTAAGCTCTAAGCATACAAAAAATGAAGTCAAGTAGATTGACTTAGTACTTCCCACACATTAGCCGCATTCGTTTTACACAAAATCTCAGATAATCTCAGCACATTTATCTTGAATCAATTCAATAGGTACGTGTTCTTTTTATTACTTAACGAAAACTGTTAATTTTATCCAAGAAACAGATGGCTGGGTTTAGGTCAAGAAAAAGAGCAAGTCTCTTTTACTGTTTTGCCGACGTTTCGGCCTTTATTAGGCCATCTTCAGGGCAACCAGTGATGGACTCCTTGACTCACTGGTTGTCCTGAAGATAGCCTAATAAAGGCCGAAACGTCGGCAAAACAGTAAAAGAGACTTCCTCTTTTTCTTGACCTAAACCCAACCATCTGTTTCCTGGATAGTATACAGTAGGTCACTAAACAATTGAACTGTTAATTTTAGGTTATAATCCGATGAACTGTACTCTAGTGAAAACGAATGTCACATATTGGACATTCGCGGATGCGAATGCGAATATCTGCTGTCAACACTGACGAATGTTTTGAGTTTCAGCTTTAATAATAATAATAATAATAATAATTCTTTATTGTCCATTCGACATAAAAAATGCATTGGATTCGTCAATATAAAGGTAACAAAAAGCAACATTCAAATGTATATAAACAAAGAAACAAAACACATACAAACAATACAAAGATCTAAATATTTACAAATTCCGTGACGTCATACAAACACTTATTTAACAATAAATCTTTAAGCTTTTCTTTAAAACATTTAAGTGATGTGCAGTTCTTCACTTCATTGGGCAGCTTGTTATAAATTTTTGGTCCCAGAATATTGGGTGACCTAGTTCCTTTGCAGTATTTAGCAAATGGTACATGTAAATCATCACTCTGCCGTGTCTTAAAATTATGAAGGTCTTTCTTTGGGATGAACTGACCTCTGTTTTTGAACATATATATTGACAGTTCATATACAAATAAAGAAGGTAATGTCAGTATTCTGTAGTACCGAAAAAGCTCCTTACAGCTATATGTTGCATTGACACCTGCCATACTTCGAATAACCCTTTTCTGGCTCAGAAAGACTCTATGAGCATCTGTTGATATGCCCCAGAAATACAGAGCATATCTTAGTCTTGATTCTACTTGAGCATAGTAAACAGTTAAAAGTTGGTTTTCGGTCAGAGTAGTTCTTAGATTTTTTAACATATATGACTGTGAATTCAGCTTGGAAACCAAGTGACTACAATGCGCTTTGAACATAAGGTTCTCATCCAAATGTAAACCTAAGAATTTTGTTTTTTCATGAAAACTCAACTCAAAGTGTGCAATTTTAAGGTCAATTATCATTAGTTGTTTCTGCACATTGTGGAATCTTAGAATTGATGTTTTTTCTAAATTCATATGGAGGTGGTGATTGGAGAACCATGCATATATGTCATTTATTACATGCTCGCATTGTTTTTGTAAAATTTCGTCGGATTTGTTAGACACTACTATCGCGGCATCATCCGCATATAAAGTGAAGGTGCCATGGGGAATACAATTCTCAATATCATTGATGTAGAGTGAGAATAATACTGGCCCTAAAACTGATCCCTGTGGGACGCCCAAGTCAAAAGTAGCTAGTTCTGATTTTACATCAGAAATCAGGCGGAGAAGATCAAAAATTTTCAGACCCTCAGATCTTCAAGTTCACACTAAATATCTAAAATCGTTATCTGACTTCCTATCAGAACAAAAATTCGTATGGTGTATAGTTTGAGGGCGCCAATTTCAAATCCGGTCGTTGTTTTAAGTTTTAGCCTCGGGTGAAGAAGATCAAAAATTTTCAGACCCTCAGTTCTTCAAGTTCCCTGAATATCTAAAATCGTTATCTGACTTCCTATCAGAACAAAAATTCGTATGGTGTATAGTTTGAGGGCGCCAATTTCAAATCCGGCCGTTGTTTTGAGTTTCAGCCTCGGGTGAAGAAGATCAAAAATTTTCAGACCCTCAGTTCTTCAAGTTCCCTGAATATCTAAAATCGTTATCTGACTTCCTATCAGAACAAAAATTCGTATGGTGTATAGTTTGAGGGCGCCAATTTCAAATCCGGCCGTTGTTTTGAGTTTCAGCCTCGGGTAAAGAAGATCAAAAATTTTCAGACCCTCAGATCTTCAAGTTCACCCTGAATATCTAAAATCGTTATCTGACTTCCTATCAGAACAAAAATTCGTATGGTGTACAGTTTGAGGGCTCCAATTTCAAATCCGGCCGTTGTTTTGAGTTTCAGCCTCGGGTAAAGAAGATCAAAAATTTTCAGACCCTCAGATCTTCAAGTTCACCCTGAATATCTAAAATCGTTATCTGACTTCCTATCAGAACAAAAATTCGTATGGTGTATAGTTTGAGGGCGCCAATTTCAAATCCGGTCGTTGTTTTGAGTTTTAGCCTCGGGTGAAGAAGATCAAAAATTTTCAGACCCTCAGTTCTTCAAGTTCACCCTGAATATCTAAAATCGTTATCTGACTTCCTATCAGAACAAAAATTCGTATGGTGTATAGTTTGAGGGCGCCAATTTCAAATCCGGCCGTTGTTTTGAGTTTCAGCCTCGGGTAAAAAAGATCAAAAATTTTCAGACCCTCAGATCTTCAAGTTCACCCTGAATATCTAAAATCGTTATCTGACTTCCTATCAGAACAAAAATTCGTATGGTGTACAGTTTGAGGGCTCCAATTTCAAATCCGGCCGTTGTTTTGAGTTTCGGCCTCGGGTAAAGAAGATCAAAAATTTTTAGACCCTCAGATCTTCAAGTTCACCCTGAATATCTAAAATCGTTATCTGACTTCCTATGAGGAGAAAAACTCGTATGGTGTATAGTTTGAGGGTGCCAATTTCAAATCCGGCCGTTGTTTTGAGTTTTAGCCTCGGGTAAAGGAGATCAAAAAATTTCAGACCTTCGGATATTCCAGTTCACCCTGAATATCTAAAATCGTTATCTGACTTCCTATCAGGACAAGAACTTGTATGGTGTATAGTTTGAGGGTGCCAATTTCAAATCCTGCCGTTGTTTTGCGTTTCAGCTTCGGGTAAAGAAGATCACAGTTTTTCAGACCACCCCAATTTCACCCCCACCCAAAAAAGTAGGAAATGATCGGTAAGTTGTAAAACCGATTTCCAAAATTATAGTAGCATTACCTACTACGATCCCTCACCATATGGCTACCCATCACAATCCTGGCAGCGGTTACTGAGATTACGAGGCTGGGCAGACGCCAACAAACAGACAGACCGACAGAAAGAGAAAAAAGCACAAAAAGCATATTAGCTCAAAACGAAAATTTTCCCGATCACAGTATCTATCGGTTTGGGAAGTAAAAATTGAAAATCTTCTTTTGGCTCTTTATGGGGATAAAGCTCGTTTTTTAGATAATTTTAGGGTACTACTTACAAACCCCGCTGCTTTGAGTTTTTTTTTTGTTGTTTAAAGGAAATCAAAAACTTCAGTCTACCGGATTTTCAAGTTCACCTACAAAAAATCACAACACAACACAATCAATAGAAAAAGGTCAGGCAACGTACTGAATAGGGATAAAGGGCCGATTTCAAATAGCCCGCTACCAGTTTTAGTTTCTTAATATTACGTTTTTATCTGACGTTTAATAATAATAGTAATAATAATAGTGCTTTATTTTCAACAGGAGTACACCCAATAACGGGAAGTTTCAAAAATGATCTAATAGCTACAATGCTTTCATATACATGATAAAAGAATGGAGTCAAGTTGATTGACTCTGTACTTCCCACACATTACAGTGATACCAGTTTATTATTTTCCCATAGCATGAAGCTTTAGTCTGAGATCCCCTTGCAACAAAATCATCGCCAGTACCCCCTCCCCCCCCCCCACAAATTGTCTTATGCCGCTAGGTCTTTCCTTCACAGGTTAATGAACAGTCTATTATCAATAATACAAATTTTTCAGTTTTACATCCAAAAAAGGTACAAAACGGTCAGGAACACCTAAAACATCTAAAATCGAAGTTTGACCTGTTTTCATATTTTTAGTTTTTTGATTATTGCTACGCTGCCACTGACACGATTTCTAACAAGCATACGCTTTTTCCATCCTCACCACAGTAATAATAATGTGGCAAAATTTCATTAGAATCAATTTAATAGTTTCCACGTTACAAAATACAAAACGATCTAAAGCAATAAATACTCGTATGTATATAGAAAATTCTAAGTCCCTTAGTTTGGGTAATAGACAAGGCAATGTTCAGATGGACCTAAAAAGGTTATTTACGTCGCTAGGTCTTCCTTCACAGGTCAGCCTATTATTAATACAGCAAATTTTTCAGTTTTTCAACCCCCCACCCCCCAACCACCCGAATTTCACCCCCACCCAAAAAAATGATCAGGAACCTCTAAAACACTTAAAAACGAAGTTTGAGCTGTTTTTATATTTTTAGTTTTTTTTATTATTTCTGCGCCGCCACTGGCACGATTTATAAAAACCATACGCATTTTCCATCCTCGCCACGGTAGTAATACTGTGCCAAAATGTCATTAAAATCAATTCAACAGTTTCTTCGTTACATAATATAGAACGATCTAAAGCAATACTCGTATGTATACATTCTGTAATAGGCATAAGGCAATGTTCGGATAGACCTAAAAAAGTTATTTATGTCGCTAGGTCTTCCTTCACAGGTCAGTGGGTAGTCTATTACGAATGCAACAAATTTTTTAATTTTACAACCCCCCAACCCTCGACCATCCCAATTTCCACCCCCACCCAAAAAAAGTAGAAAATGATCAGGAACACCTAAAACGCCTAAAAACGAAGTTTGGGGGATTTTTAAAATTTTTAGTTTTTTGCTGATTACTCCGCCGCCAATGCACCGATTTTCAAAATTATAGCAGCATTACCTACTACGAACTCACAGCATATCGCTGCCCAAATTTCATCAAAATCCATGCAGCGGTTACTGAGATTACGAGGACAGAAAAACGCGTACAGACAGACCGACAGACCGACAGACAGACCGACGGAATTGAGTGACGTGGATTTTCGTTATGTAGACATCATGAAACGCCCAAAAAGTGTATTATCTCAAAATCGAAAATTTTCGCGATCACAATACTCCCCTCACCTATCGGTGTGGGAAGTAAAAATATAATTGAAATTAAAATATTATAAAATGATATCACAGGCAACCAAGTGACAACAACAATCAGTAAAGGCAAACCGAAAAACATAATATTGACTGAATACATAACCTAGCAAAAATACTGCAATTATAACACAATCTGAAATTAAAACTAAAACGCAGGCACAGATAGAATATTCAACAGGTTTGGCTCAGGTCCGAGCACAGTAATCACTGTATGCCTTTAGTAAGGGCTCTTTCTTGGTATACAGAATAAGAATATATCACACTTGTCGCGTGATTCGCGTGACACAAACTACAGTAGAATGTGTAATGCTGTCGACGAATTAGCCTAGGGGTGTAAAAATACGTTTCAAGATTTATCTCCTAGACTACAAGAAAAAAGTCGCAGATGATATTTACATAACGATTAGCGATGACTTCACAAAGCATTTAACGAAAAAAAAAGTGAGTCGTGGGCGGAGATCACGACAGAGACATCATACAGGAAACCAAGATGGCGCCGATAAAGAGCCAGATAAAATTCGAGCATAGTCGCATAAAAGCCGAAAGCAGCCGTATAAAAGCAATCGACTGCGCAGTAAAGTTTATACATCCAGTACTGTAAAACCGCTTATAAAATGACTTTATGGTTGTATGTGAGAAAATGACAAAATTCGCTGTGTATACACACTCAGATAAAATCGCCAGTGCACTTACCTGTAATTCCAAAATGCTTATGGGAGTGACTTGATGTCACGTAGATTTTTACGAGGTTTTAGTCAATGCAATAGGGTACTTGCAGAAAAAAATATTCTGTCGTTTACGCGTTCCGTAGAGCCTAGAAAGCATGACAAAATCACTTTATGGTTTTTTGGAATCGGCTGTGAGAGATATTCCGAAAATTATTTCAAATGCCGGAATATGCCGCGCAAATAACCTCTGACGTCAGTGATGTGATGGGATGTAAAGTCTTAATATTCGATATCGATAGCCAGTCCTAACCCAGCATTTTGACATTGATCATTATAACCACAAAACACAGTCACACACAAAAATACAAAAGTCAAAAGAATAAAAGTTAGGCTAGGTTACTAATTCACTTTGTAGGGATGGGCTTGAATTTGATTCTATCTTTGGATTCATTCATAATGGGATGCGCCGAAATAAAATGATGGCTTCGATTAGTTGCGAATCTCGGTCACAAACAGGATGAACTGTGATACCTATCAGATATAAAAATGTATTGCAACGAAAATGCTAGTGGGCTAATTGCCTGTTTCAAATATGTTTAAGTATCGATAAATTGAGTCGCATTGTTAAAGAATTCAGATCATCTCTAGTCGAATGCGCAGTTGAATCTCACCATTATCTCACTGACCTGCGCTGTAGCAGCATCGATTGTCGATATCGATAAGATACCTGTGACGTCAGCCCTTGTTTTAAGTCACGTGGAAAAATTTGAATATATCCTTATTTTATTTTGCAAATATCTTTTTTTGGCCGTCAGTAAAATCATGTTTTTTGTTTCCTACAGCTTCTTGATTGGTTTTCTTTACGCTATGTATACTCCCGAGACGATTTCACGACCTCTGCAAGTACCCTTACATATTCAGCAGAGTCATTGATGTTGGTTTTGACTATTACTAGCTTTATCCTAATGTTGAGAGCACATATATCTACAAATGTACTGCTTGAACATTCATACTAGGAAAATAGAAAATGCAATATGTCATTCATGACCTAACGATGATAAGAAAATGTCCAAGAAACTTTGTCTCAAAATCGAAAATTTTCGCATTTATTCATTTATTGATACACTTTACAAACATGTTGAGGGTAACTACAAGTAAAGGTCTAGCTGAAATATAAAATACATAGTAGATAATATAAGCTTGGACACTTGTTTGACAGCGTACAATACTGGGCCTTGAAAGCATCAAATTTTACTATATTCTTGAGCCCCCAAGCGGTAATGGTATCGAGATCCTTTGAAAGTGAAGCTGCCACTGCCAGTCTTCTGCGTTCCAGCTCGACCACAGTGATCAGTCTATTGCTCATGATGCCTGCATGCAGCGTACTGTCCGCAAAACTGTAGATCGGGTTTGTTGGGTTTGTAGTGCTAGAGAGTAGATCATTGGTGTGAAGCAGAAACAATGTTGGGGCCAATACCGATCCCTGCGGAACTCTGCATCGATGCTATGGATGGAAAAGGAAAAGCCGTCTACCACGACAGAGATTTTCCGACTTGAGAGGAAGTCTGTTAACAATTCGCAAAGTTTAAAGGGAAGACCACAGGACGGAAGCTCGTTTAGGAGAGTTGCCACAGTTGATATCTAGGTATTTCATGAGCTCTTGGTTGACGCATTTCTCCATCATTTCACTGATTAGAGAGAGCAGAGCCACAGTATATCCAATTATACAGTAGTGCAACTCTCTAGACATCACTGGCCTCCCATAACCCCCCGTCGGCTCCTCAGCACGAGCCGCGACTATTGCCGTTTACGTTTTGAACACAGGGTCGGCTTAGAAGTAATCGAGTGAAGAAGCGTAATTATTGTGTTGCAATAAGTTTAATGGACGCGATATGTCTCGTAAATAGAGTAAATTTTGAGAGTAGAGTGGTAATGTGATATTCTTCATCGAGGTTAGGCAGTTGTCTTTGGAATTCTGAATTACAGTTTGTAAGTTATATCCATGCATTCGCATTTATTATACGTGAACATGTTTTGTACTGATTCTTCTAATTCATCATGGATTCTTTGCATAGAAATGGGGTGTAAACATTTTTTTTAGAATCAAAACAAGAAATAGTTGGTGTATGAAAGAAAAATGTTAACTCCGAGAAGATAGGTGGCTTTATCGTTTGTAAGTAAATTACAAAAATGCGAGATTTATTCAACGTGAGTTTATCTTATCTTACTTAACCTTAAACATTTAAATAAATATAAAAACTTTATAATATCTTATATGATCCAAATTTGGGTATATGTAACGACGTAGCGTCCAAAATAACATTTATGTCTAGTTATCCCACAACCTTTAAATTTGTCTTCATCAATTATCATAGAAAAACGTTTAAGGTACGAAATTGCGGTAAAAACAGCAAAACCGATGAAAACTTGTGTATAGGTGTACATGAAAAATAATGATCAATATGTTTATAAGAACGATAAAATATACTAAACTGGTCGTTATTCATAAAAAAGTTGCAAAACTGTTTTTTATCTGGTTCACCAAGACTACCTTTCCTTCTGTATTTGTATATTACACATGAATAGGCATATTGAACAAAAGAATCCATGTTTATAGAGGAAAATGATATATTATTAAAATTTCATAATGTTGGAATGCATAATCACATTCATTTTGTTATATGTCGTGAAAGATCTTTTGAACGTTGTGGTGCTGTGAAGAAACAGTGAGAAATTATTATTCTGACTTTCTGACAGACTTTGTTAGAGACAAATGGAGCTATGCTATCACACTTTAATATTATTAGGTAATAAAGGAGCATATTAAACATTGGAGGAATCGCATACCTGGCAGCATCTTGAGGAAGCTTAAAAAACTATAGTCACAGTTTTTGGAATTGTTAATACAGCCTACAGCGGCGCAACATTTGACTTCACACGTCCCGATATCCATATCAGCGTACCACCAAGTTCCTTAATCCAGTTCTGTCAAGGACACCACCTTCACTCTCATAGACTGAACACGAGTCAGGCGATCGCCGTGCTAAACATCCTGCGAACGATGCGCGGGATGCTATGCGCGAACCACCAAAATTCTGGAGAGTTGCGCTACTGTATAATTGGATATATTGTGGCAGAGCTATAGGTGACTTTCAGTTTTGGATCCCTTTTTTGGCACCGGTGAAAAGAAAATTATCATTCGACGCATATCGAAACCAAGCGTTCGCAGGAGATGGTCTGGAAAATAAATGACCTTGGTATGGAGAACTTTCCCAGCTGTTCGATGTCGGACGCCCTTCACACGAGCCACGCCCAGTTTCGTCGACGCCCGGCGCCGCGACGCCGACCTATTTCGGCGTCGGTTCATCGGCCGTTGCCATGACGACGGAACGCGCGATTGGCCGGTGCCGGTCCGCCAATGGCGATGCCCTTATTCAACTGTTCGCGATGATTATTAGGGACATTGTCGCGGTAATCGATAGAGGTGTACGAGATAAGGGTAATAGCCAAAAATAGTAATATATTTTTTTAATTATGTTATATTGGCTCCGAAGAATAATAATAATAGTTGAATTCCAAAAATTTTAAAAAGGCATTAACACATTTGCGATACCGGTCCTCACATACATCATACTCCGAAGTTAGATATCTCCCTTATTGTGAGAGATACAAACAAAAACTTTCCAATAAAAGTTATATCTAGGTAAAGCTAAGATCTACATTTTGAAATTATTTTACAATATGCAGGGTTATTAATAAAGTCACGGCATACCAAAGTTGTGTTTTTTCAAATGGAACACCCCACATATTATCCTAAATTTGAATTGTGCTCACTGTCCCTATTCAGGAAATACAGGGTTTTATCGGGTTATATATGTAGGGTATTTTCAGAGATATGGCCGCCAGAGATATGTCTGCCCACCTTGTACAAGATCATTACCGCGACAACAGGCAAAATAATTGATCAACACCATACCCAAAATAACATCCTGACTGAAGAACCTCGTGAAGCCAAGGTTGCAAAGAGCAACTGATGATGCAGCAAACTTGAAGAGAATCTTCATACCTGTTCCATAGATTACAAAGCTGGCTAACTAAAGCTCTCCAATATATGAGATCAACGCAGGCCTTATCATCGGTTTTTTACAAGCATTATGGAGACATGGCGAACCAACCAATACACCTCAAAACTCAGGACAGCCATATCCAAACGGAGGATCTACGCAGACGACGCGGTATCTTCCAGGGTGACCCCCTCAGTTCACTGTGATTCTGCCTCTGCCTAAATCGGCTTTCCAATGCATATAAGATACCATACCAGAAAACCAGAAATTAAATCAACACAAAATCAATCGTCTCCTCTACATAGATGATGTAAACTATACGCTACCACTGATGTGCAACTGAGAGAACTACGCAGAATAAAAGAAGTTTGTACGTCAGACTCAGAAATTCGGAATGAACAAATGCAGGGTGCTCCACATGAATGAAGGCCAATGGAAGAACCATTCCGAACAGGAAATAGTAACTTGTCAAACGTTGGATAACATTAACAAGGACAAAGTACTAGGCTTCAATCAGAACGTTAAGATAGACCACACACCCGTCAAGAGTTTAGAGACCGCCTCAGTAGACTACTAAAAAGAAAATCTGATATTTGTGATACTAGCCCTCAAATACTCCTTTGGTATCTTCAAGTGGTCGGACACTGCCATAGAAAATTAGAAAATAATTAGGAACCCCTAAAACACCTAAAAGCGAAGTTCGCAATCTATGTATGTAACGATCACGAGGCTAGAAAAACGCCACCAAACAAACAGACCGACAGAGGGACAGACCGACGGAAATCGTGAAACACCCAAAATGTGTATCATCTCAAAATCGAAAATTTTCGGGATCACAATACTCCCCTCACCTAAAACTGTCAATATAAGATAAACATTTTTTTAGGGATTTTTTATTTTTTTTGTAGATTGACCCAGTTCCGTTCGTGTTCAATGATCTAGGGACACTTTGTATATTTCTCCATATATTTCTACGGTACTCTAAACTGAACTGCTTAATCCATAGAACAGGAAACAGATTAATCACCGGACGTTTAAACAAACATTTAAACAAACGTCGAAAGCAAATGAACCGAGTGCGTTTGATCTCATAGCGAATGACAAATATTTGTAGATAGATTTTTAGTGCAAGTACTAAAACGCTGATAATACTCGTGCAAACAGAGCGTAAACGGCATTCAGAACATAAATCAAAACGTGTTAATGATCCTACACACCTTCCCAGAAAATAAAAGCCGTAAACTGTGATTATATTATCTGTGCATACTCGGAATATTCTAATACGGATTGTCTGGGAAATAGATGTCGAAACACAACGCTTTTCTTCAATAAATTAAAACAAAAAACTTTTTGAAAGAAGCTTTTATTTAAATGCTCTAAAGTGAATAAAATAAAATATTCCTTTAAAATGTTAACTGTCAAGTTATAGCCTTATTATACACAATTTATATGATTATAAACGCTTGTGGTGAGATTTACCTAAGTACCTAAAAATATTTAATTAAATTGAAATTTTAATACAATTAAACTTAGCAGATTAAGTTAGTCATTGAAATAGGTACTAGTTCATTTACATGATCTAAAGCGCGCAACAAGCTTTTGTGATCATATAAATTATTTATAATGAGACTATAATTTTGATAGTTAACAAACATTTTAAAGGAAAATTTTATTTGATTCATGAAAGCTTATTCCAAAATGTTTTTTGTTTTAATGTATTTTTTACTATTTAGTTGTTAACTAGCATTTAAATTCTCCATACTATAGTCAAGCATAAAAACTTCTAAACTAAAGTATTTTTTTAATTATTCTCGGCAAGCCCTTATTGCAGTAGTGCATAAAAAATAACTATTCCGCCATCTTGGATGGTCCGCCATATTGGATTTAGAATAACGTCACATTATTTTTCGAGTGACCCTCAACAAGCCCTTTCATTGGATACCCATATTGTATAAATGCGTTAAAAATAACTATTTCGCCATCTTGGATGGTCCGCCATATTGGATTTAGAATGACGGTACGTTAGTTTTCAAGTTACTTTCAACCAGCCTTTTCATTTGATACCCATATTGTAGAAGCGCATAAAAAGTAACTATTTCGCCATCTTGGATGGTCCGCCATATTGGATTTAGAATGATGTCACATTATTGTTCGAGTTACTATCAACAAGCCCTTCCATTTGATATCCATATTGTAGAAGTGCATAAAAAATAACTATTCCGCCATCTTGGATGGTCCGCCATATTGGATTTAGAATGATGTCATATTATTGTTCGAGTTACTATCAACAAGCCCTTTCATTTGATACCCATATTTTAGAAGTTCATGAAAAATAACTATTCCGCCATCTTGGATCGTCCGCCATATTGGGTATAGAATGATGTCACATTATTTTTCGAGTTACTCTCAACAAGCCCTTCCATTTGATATCCATATTGTAGAAGTGCATAAAAAATAACTATTCCGCCATCTTGGATGGTCCGCCATATTGGATTTGGGATGATGTCACGTTATTGTTCGAGTTACTCTCAACAAAACCTTCCATTTGATATCCATATTGTAAAAGTGCATAAAAAATAACTACTCCGCCATCTTGGATGGTTCGCCATATTGGATTTAGAACGACGCCTCGTAGCTTATCGTCCATTGTCATCCAAACTAAACGTGTATACCAAAATCTCAGGTCAATCGGTTGAAGATATCTGCTTCAAAATTGAGTAGCAAGATTCCACCCAAACAAAAATAGATACATACATACATCATACATTCATACATAAATACATGTAAGTTACATAAAAGTTTTTAAAAAAGGTTCACCTTATATAGGGTATTTCATAAGCTGGACTTTTTTTCATACAGCGGATACTAGTCGCCAAAATGAGTGTTTTTTCCCAGTAATATATAAACGAAGTATTTAGAGAAAACAAGATACTTACCATTAAAGGAATCCTCAATTCTAAGTCCCTCCCTGGGCAATGGCTCACCATGTCATAATATCAAAACAAACAAGGCAACGCTAGCGGTGCCAATGCTGGTGAAAGAACACTAAAACAGGCAGTTCTTCATACGTCGCGTTGCTGTGGCATAGTGTACGAGAGAGCTTGACTTGCTACATCTGACGATCGGACTTTAAAAACAACAACAATGGTGCTTGCTTATAACAATAATGAACTGGTGGACATGATTTTAATGTACGGTGAGTGTGGTCAAAATACCACTGCGGCTTCGCGAGTGTATGCCGATCGTTTCTCCCTAACCGTACTCACCCTGCACCTCGTCGATTTGTCTGGCTCGTGCAAAGAGCTAGAGACAGGATGTCTCCACATCGTGGTGGATACGCTGAAAGACCTAGACAACCTCATATGGTCCAAATTGAAGAAGACATCGTAAATCGTACTTTTACCTATAAGACGCAGGCGACAGGACCGCACTTACAACTTTGTAGCAACCAAATAGTGAGTACTTGCTTGAAGTCTTTTTACTGCTTTGATGCTGGTTCACCGTACATTAGCTTTGCCTTTTCAAGGGCCGCTGCATCTATAGAGGAATGTCCCAACTTCTAGAACACCCTGTATTCCTTATATACGAGGGTTGCTCTATACCTCCGTCAATCCACCAGTACGCAGACAGCTGTTTCACGCTTATTTGCGATCATCAGTGCGCCATAGGTCGATTGACGGAAATAGACAGCATCAGGATTTCATGTTAACAAAACATGTGAAACATGTGTAGGCAACAAGCAGAAAGTTCTGCCGGTGCGCCATCTAGTACCCGAAGGTAACGGCAACCAAAGAGAAACGCTACTAACAGCAGTAAACTCTTTGGTGGAACGACAAGGCTCGCTCGCTTTTGCCACCAGAGGCACGGATTTTGTACGCAAGCAGCGTATTAAAGCCGATATACGAGGGTTGCTCTATACCTCCGTCAATCCACCAGTACGCAGACAGCTGTTTCACGCTGCTTGCGTACAAAATCCGTGCTTCTGGTGGCGAAAGCGAGCGAGCCTTGTCGTTCCACCAAAGAGTTTACTGCTGTTAGTAGCGTTTCTCTTTGGTTACCGTTACCTTCGGGTACTAGATGGCGCACCGGCAGAACTTTCTGCTTGTTGTTCTTATATAAGATTGAAATATTTATAGACTCATCATTCAGTGCCATAGTAGCTGCCTTCAATGAAACATACGAATACGCATCAGCCTACACGATCCCAAATGATATAACTTTATTAATATCGTGTATCATGTTACCGCAGACAGATTTAATAACAGCATAAAAATAAACGCGCGTATATCGGTATATAAATCGCTGTATTGTTTTCGAAAGTGGCCGCCATCTCGAGATCCAATAAATACAGGCTGCATCCCACGTAACGTTTTCAACACTTTTGCCGGCAATTTCAACGTAATCTCGTTCGTTATTAATTATCGCTGTAAATCGTCGTCATTATTTATTCTTGACACTAATTAAAGCAAGATTCAACTGAAAATAGGCGTTTAATATACTTCCCACCTTCTTAAACGGTTATTATCGGGAATCATTGCGTGCCACATATTGACAGCTTAAGACAATAGGCACAGTTAAGGCTTAGAGCTATTATTCATCTTGTAGATTATTGATTTTTTTGAGAATTTTGAATAATAAGTTATTAGGATTTAGTGTAAGTACAATAATTACTTCCTAGTACCTAGTTATTTATTATGCATTCTATAGCTTCTAGCTTTTTTGAGGGTTTCGAATAAATATTATTGGAGTTTACTGTTGAAAAAGCCAGACAGCATTATTTTCCCGTTTTTATCTGCTTTTTGGACTATTCTAACGCGCTTGATAAAGTAAAGTGGCCTAAACTGTGGGAAATCCTTATCTCCATGGGAGTCCCTTACCACTTAGTATTTCTCATACAGCAACTCTATGAGTCTAGCTCAGCTCGTGTAAGAATTGATGATCACCTGTCTGGTCAAACAGCAACCAGAATAGGAGTTCGTCAGGGATGCGTATTATCTCCGATATTATTTAACATTTACTCTGAATTTATGATGAGACAGGTATTGGACAACGGGAATGGCGGTATAGCTATTGGCGGAAGCAAAATATCTAACTTAAGATTTGCTGACGATACAACCCTTATTGCTGCTTCTCAGGAAGAACTAGTAGCTCTATTGAACGTTTTAGAACAACACAGTGCAGCATATGGTCTTGGTATTAACTACAACAAGACCAAGGTTATTATCGTAGATAGAATAGGCCGTTGTGAGGTAGTTCAAAGTTTTGTGTACCTCGGTTCTTTGATCGACAATTCAGGTAGCTGTGAGAATGAGATTCGACGGCGCATTCAACAGGCACGGGTGGCCATGGCAAAGCTTACTAAAATATGGCATGACCATAACATTACTAAAGCTACCAAAATGTCACCGGTTCAGTCTCTTGTGTTCTCCATATTTTTGTATGCCTCGGAAACTTGGACTGTTAAAAAGGCAGATCAAGCTCGCATAGATGCTTTTGAAATGTGGACGTGGAGGAGAATGCTGAGAATTTCTTATACCGCCCATCGAACTAATGTTTTCATACTGGATGAGCCCGGTAATCCAAAGAGACTATCCTCCATTGTGTCGATGAGAATGCTTACATTCTTCGGACATATTCACAGAAGCGATAAGATGGAGAAACTTGTAGTTCAGGGTCATGCCCCGAGTGGGCGGCGCCGTGGCCATTCCCCTACACGCTGGGTGGATACGACGAAACAGTTGCTGGATATGAGTATCAAGAGCGCCACTGAATTGACAGTAAATAGCGAACGATGGCGAGCTACAGTTCTGAAAGCTATTGATAATATTCGTGTCGGCAATACTCTAGCTCCGACTTAATGCATTTTACGAGTTTACAACATGTCTGTTAAGACATTGTGACCATGATCATGATCATTGTTGCTAACTGGTTTTACTAAAACATATCACTTGAATTTTGGTGTTTATACAGAGTGCTCCATATCAAAGTTAGAAACATTGTTTTAAAAAGAAATATGCTACTCGCAGCTGAAATCTGAGCACTGTACATTGGCAAACCTCAACGTTAAAGCCCTGAAGAATGCAATAAACGTTGCTGAAGGCTTGGCAGTTAACACCAAAGTCTTCTTTATGCAGTGACCATAGTTTTTTTTCAAAATTTTGGCCACAACCCCAAGATTTTATCATATATAAATAGACTGATTATACCACATCAGTCTAAGCTATACAGGGTTATTCACGTTATTCGACACGGAGCATTATGGCTAAAGTATTTGATAAAAAAGAAAATAATAATTTCGGATGAATAGAGACCCTATAAAGGCTACATTTTAAAAAGATTTTCATGTTATACAGGGTGTCCCAAAAACACGAAATGTATCAAAGTTATGTTTTTTAAATGGAATATTATTGCATATTCAGATTCCTTGGTGAATTCTAGTGTGACTTTATGTATCATGCATGGGACTTAACGCGAACCGTTTAGGTTTAAATCACCATTTTCGGTATAAGTAGATATCAGGAAAAAATTGAATATCGCAGAGATTATAAAATTTGGAAGGCTGTGACTTTGCCGTATTACTAAGCATAAAATGCGTCAGCTTTGATGAGACTGTCAAATTTAAATTACGTTTATGCTTGGAGAAATTGGTCGATTGATTAAGGAAACTTCGATCAGCGATAACTTGTTTTTTTCAAATGGGAATGCCTAATTTTTTTATACGGTTAAACGTAGAATTTGATAACCTTTCTAATGATATAAGATCAATTTCTGATAGTTTTCATTTAATTTCAAATTTTCAAACAAATCGGTGTTTTTCAATTTTCCTACCTATAAGCAACGTAGCAGGTCGTAGACGGAATACATTTAAGTTGGATCACTCCGCAAAAATATCAAAATGGCCTGCCCCTTGCTCCGTCTCCCCGGTACACCGGTAGCAGTGTACCGATGTCAGCCGGGAGATACGGGGCGGCGCAAAGTAGAGGTTGAACGTGTTTAACGCGAAGTATATACAGTGTCTCAAAAATATCAGATTTTGTTATCTCGGATTTGTTTGCAGGAAATTGATAATCTTTTTAGAAGTTTGAGAGTAATCAATTTCGCGGGAAAAGATATTACCAATCAATTTAAATTTATTAACGGATATGTATGTATTCCGTAAACTTTGTCCTAGTTCCTACGGATAGAGACGCAAGAAACTGTTTACGAGAGTTTTTGTTGGATGATTTGGTTGCCAGGGGTTCTTAGATCTATAGCTTCACGCTATGGGACAATAATAAAGTGGTATCATCGTAATGCATGGGTTCTTTGAGGAAATAGTGAGATATGAAAAACTGTAGTCCTATTGACATGGCTACCTTATCTACTCTGTTGTTGACCCGTCCTCGGCCTTCTATGATCTGTGCCCAACAGAAGCATTAATAACGCTCCGTAAAAAGTGAAAGCAGAAACAATAGACAAAACGAAAAGAATAACGGCTTGCAATTATATAGATTTATTATCAAGTAGGTACGAGTACTAGCCGTTTGCTATCTTGACAGCGCGTATTAAGTTACAAATATGAAAAATATCGCCGAGAGATCACGAACGCACATACTGAAGAAAAGCTATTAGTATTGTTTTCTATTACATAAGCGTTAGTCATGTGGCGGTAGCATTGAGATTCTTGAGATAATTTATATGTGGATGAAGTAAAAGGTCAGTTAAATTTGATTGCCCACGGACGGTGAGCGCAACAGATCCAGACCGGTATTGCTTGTCTTGCGTTGCTAAATGAAGAGAGATTGCGGGCATTTGTTGAAGATTTGCTGCTCTGCAGACTGGTCGTAATGATCTCGACCATCAATAATCTTATAAACCAGATCTTTTCATGTCCGGGCAAGAGTTCTATAAGCGCTATACAAATTTATGAAAAACACTATGTTTTTTATAAAATTGTTTTATTGTTGTTTACTATACGACTGTACACTTCCCTAGTGAGACCAGACTGAAATATGCTTCTAATATCTGGTAACCAAGCAATTTTGTCAGTAGCAATGAAATCGAAAATGCTCAAAAAAGATTTTTAAGATACCTTTATATTACAAAATACAATGTATTGTGGTGATCCGGAACGCGCTCCTGGCTGCCATACGTTAGAATGCACCTTTAATTGTCAAGCTTCCAAAGTTTGACATTGACGGCAGTGACAGATGATAGAAGGAAAATCGATTAAAATTTGATAATTGTAATAAGTGGTTGAGTGTAGTCATTTGATGAAGTTCAGATAAGTAATTTATTTGATTATTACTGCATCCTATATTGTTCAGATATTTTGATATTTGTCAGATCATGAGTGACTTTTCATAGAGCAAATAGTTCCATATTAATTTTCAATCTGTGACTCAAAGCTACAGTTTTAAGATGCTTTTGGGTTTTGTCACTTAAATAAAGTAGTGGGTCGTGGTAATCGTTGCCATGGTTTTGTTTATTGATTATGAGCGGGGATTGTTTTTGCAAACAGGGAGAATTGAGTCACCAAATTTTACACCATGTATTATTAACTAATGCGGACTGGCTACGATATTTAAAGTGTTTGACAACGTGTACTATACCTCCGTGTTTTTAAGACGACTACATATGGTGTTGGGTCTCTGATTTACGTCTACTCTAGATATTAGGTCCTGAGGGATTGCAGGCTGATGGTGAACAGAGACAATTCTGTCTTATTTAGGTGTATCTATTTTAACCTTTACTGATCCTCTTTATGTATATACGATATTTATTTTATAGCTGTGGAAACCTAGGTGACTGTCCCCGGGACGACCTAATCACTTACCGAGGTGGAAATGAGTTTGACTCACGCGTTCACGAACCATACGTTTCCTCTAACCAGCCCTTTTATATGTTGTTTATTGTTTATATTTATTTATTGATCTATTTATGTGCTTAGATACCATGCTTGCTATGCTGTTATGCTTGCTATGCTGCTACGCTTGCGATGCTAGGCTTATATTTTATATACCCTATCCCATTTACATCCTTTGTTTACTCCTTTATGTGTTGGTTATATTTATTTATTTATATATGCTGACATTTTACATTTTTCCACATTCTATCCACATTTCTCTCCCTGACGTTGAACAGAGGCCTAGCCCACCATGTATTATTATTATTATTTATCATTTAGACTGCGAATGTTTATAACCATTACTTTATTATACAATATCAATAATAAGAGCCAGTTTACCACTATTATTAAGACATTTTTAAATCGTATATTTCAACATATCAATATAAATACTTCACCAGTAAAATATATGAAATACAAAGCACTCATGATTTAATAAATACAAGAATCAAGTATTAAAACCATACCATAAACACTCAGCACTCATGATTAATAAATACAAAACAAATGTTAAGAAACAAATAATAAAAAAACATATCATAACATTTCTGTGTTTTGATTTAATTCTCTCTGAGTTGGTACACATGCATGCTTAAAGAATCTGGTTACCACGGGCACACATACAACATTGGGTTCTAAATTCCACCACTAGACGTCTTGATCACTTTGGCTATTTCTAAATTTGGTATCGGTTTTGACAGTGACCTGTGGCTCACTACAGTATATCCATTTATGATTTCCTACAGCTCAATGCTAAAGAGTTTCAACCTGTGTATATTATCTGTTAGAAGGAAGACTCAGGCTGTGTTGAATATTGTCAATAATTTAAAGTACTCCGACTGAGATCTTGTAAACTATATTATGTTTGACGTCCTAAATTAAATTTATAATAATATTGTCGCGTGATCTCTTCAGTGTAGATAATAAGAGCCTGTCACCCCTAGGTAACATGGTCTTTATATGTAATGAAATGCTATCAAATAGAACATTATGTGATATGTTTAGTGTTTACTCTTAAGGAACTGAATCAGTGCATAACTTATACCTAGATAGTTGTTTTTTCTTGTCTATTGTTATCGTTACTTTGTTTATTTATTGTTATCGATTTTAATAAAAAAATAAAAAATATAATATAATTGCCGTGAAAGGCAATACAACAAATTTAGGCGTAAATCAATTTTTCGATACGATTTTTATAGTGCGATTTGTTTTTAGTCTCAAATTAGGCCTCAATTTCGGCGATTTTCTTTTCATTGGTCCTAAAGGTTTTGTTTTATAAGCATACATACATAGATAGATACATACATTATCGTCTATAGCTTTCGTAAGACACAAAAATCATCATGGAGTAATAAAAATTTCTTAACAAATCTTCCTTATTATCACTTGAACTGGGGTACTATGAAACACTATTTAATAAAGCTACTTATATTTTCGGTTTTGAATCATACCAGCCATCAGAAGGGTCAAAGGGTCAAAGCGCTAGGGACGACCCCATTAGGGTTTATGAACTTTATCTGATGGGATGTCACGGAAATTAAACTGTTCTGCGGTGAAGTTGAACCTATAGAGGCAGAGGTCAATGCCATCATGGTCTACTTTAATTTAACGTTTTATATTTCGATTAAAAATCTATACCATATGCTACCTAACCGTAGTACTTGCCTGAAGATAGTTAAAAGCTACAGCCAAAGCAAACCCTTGTTTGTACTGCAGATTTTGTCCTAAGTTTCTTAATTATTATTATTTATTTGTACTGTTAATTACAAATAATTGCCACCTTGAAGGCCAGGCCTTGTGTGAGGTATTGGCATTTATAACTTGAAAATGTACATTTGAAATTTTGCTAACCTAACTATGCTGCTGCTTCCATGTTGCCTCCCCTTGTACTGCTATTCGTACGCCTTTCGATGGTTCGACCTTCAGTGGATCCACCCTGAGCAGTAGCATGCATTCTTCATCAATTTTATCCATGATCTATTCATTTTAAACTTGAAATTTGGATGTGATGAGTATTGTTTTGAGGCCGCAAAACGGAAAAAACTACGAGGGGCCAAATCTGGAGAATGGTGGATGGGGGAGAAACTTCTTGTCTAATTCATGCAATTTTGTCATCGGGTCCATCGATTTGAAACAGGATGCGTTATATTGATTAAAGAAATATTATTCTTTTTCAAGTGCTGCAGTTGCCCTTTTTTAAGATTTTTTTAACTTTCTTTGAGATCTTGAATGATTTGTTGTTGATAATTCATGATTTAAAAACCGTTTCAGTCTCAGACAACGAAGATAAAAAATTTTCAGGTCCTCAGATCTTCAAGTTTGCCCTAAAAACCGAAAATCGTTATCTGGCTTCTTATCAGGATAAAATCCGTATCGTGTATAATGTGACGGCGCTTATTACAAATCCGGTCGTTGTTTTCAGTTTCAGTCTCTGGTAACGAAGATCAAAAATTTACATTTTCATTTTTTTCAAAAGTTTGCCCAAAATACCTAAAATTTTTATCTGGCTTCCTATCAGGACAAAAATCCGTATCATGTATAATGTGACGGCGCTAATTAAAAATCCAGTCGTTGTTTTCAGTTTCAGTGCCAGGTAACGAAGATCAAAAATTTTCAGGCCCTCAGATCTTCAAGTTTGCCCTAAAAACCCAAAATCGTTATCTGGCTTCTTATCAGGATAAAAATCCGTATCATGTATAATGTGAGGGCGCTTATTACAAATCCGGTCGTTGTTTTTAGTTTCAGTGTCAGGTAACGAAGATCAAAAATTTTCAGGCCCTCAGATCTTTTTAGTCCACCCTAAAAACCTAAAATCTTTATCTGGCTTCCTATCAAGACAAAAATCCGCATCATGTATAATGCGACGGTGCTTATTAAAAATCTGGTCGTTGTTTCCAGCTTTAGTCTCAGGTAACGAAAATCAAAAATTTCCATTTTCATTTTTGCAAAACTCTGCCCTAAATACCTAAAATCGTTATCTAGCTTCCTATCAGGACAAAAATCGGTATCATGTATAATTTGAGAGCGCTAATTACAAATCGGGTTGTTTTCAGTTTCAGTCTCAGGTAACGAAGATCAAACACTTTTTGGCCCTCAAAGCTTGTTATCGTCTCCAACTCCAAGTATGGATCATGTAGCTTCAATCAGAGAGCGTTTTCCTGATTTATACGCACCACATCCAGACTCATAATGAACCATTAATTAACATTTAGAACCGTAGTAGAATCAACATTCTCGGGCAATATTTCTGCGTAAGTTATGGCGCCGTGTTAATGTTAATACCTCTGCGTGAGTCGTACGGACGCACTCTAGATTTTATGTCCTAACAGTGGTCGGTAACACCAGCTTAATGAATATATTCATTTGAAGCGGGGGTCCACTCATCATGGCCTCCTTAACAGGATATGTATCTCTTTTATTTACACCGGGACTCTTACGGTCTGACAGATAATGAGTAAACATTCATTTAATCAGCTACGCCACATCTGTAATAATAATGGTTAATTTTTAACTGATTTATCTTATTTTACTTCCCACACCGATAGATGAGGGGAAGATTTTGATCGCGCAAATTTTCGATTTTTGGGCGTTTTATGATGTCTACATAACGAAAATCCACGTCACTCATTTCCGTCGGTCTGTCTGTACGCGTTTTTCTAGCCACGCAATCTCAGTAACCGCTGCATGGATAGTGATGAAATTTTGGCAGCGATATACTGAGAGGGTCGTAGTAGGTGATGTTGCTATAATTTTGGAAATCGAGGCATAGGCGGTGGAATATTAGCAAAAAACCAAACATTTTTAGTATTCCTCAGACTTTGTTTTTTCGCGTTTTAAGGGTTCCTGATCAGTTTCTACTTTTTTTTGGTGGGGGTGAAACTGGGGTGGTTCTTTTTTCCAGGAGCCGTCCGACCTTACTGTCCCCGTCAATACTTAAGCCTTAAGGCCTATTGTATTATTGCTCCTCTCATTTACAGTATCCACTCCAGCAATCTGGATCCCTGCATAAGTTTATGCAGTTTACCTACTGGTCCTGGTACTGAGCTGTACTCCATTGGTTCTAGCTTGGTCTTCCCAAAGAGCTGTTGTCTCTTGTGATCTAGCGCTTCGCACTCACAGAGCACATGTAAGGCTGACTCAGTTCCTCCTCTGCCACACAATCTGCAGTTGAGGTCTCCATTGTAGAGTCCCATTTTATTCAGGTGTTCCTTCAGGCGACAATGTCCTGTGAGGAGACCCGTCGTTATTCGGAGCCGATTCCTACTCAAGGAGAGCAGTGTTTCAGCTGTTTCCTTGCATGGAGCTTTAATGAATGTTTTTCCATGAACACATCCTGGCAACAAGTTCCACTGCTTCTTGTGCTGATGTTTCATTCATTCTCCGACCTGGTGTCTGATTGTGCTTTTAGGCACCCCCAGGGCGGGTTCTGCTCCAATGTATAGAGCAGACGAGCCTAGTCTTGCTAGCTCGTCCGCCCTTTCATTGCCTCTTATACCTGAGTGTCTTGGCACCCACTCCAAAGTTACTTTGTTGTGTTCAGCCAGTTTTCCCAGTTCTTGTAAATGTTCCCAGACTAGAGCAGATGTAACTTTGGGCGCTTCTAGTGCCCTGAGTGTAGCTTGACTGTCTGTAAGTATTGCGATCCTCTTGTTTCTGTAGGATCGTTCATTATTGATCCTTGCACATTGCAGGATGGCGTACACCTCTGACTGGAATACCGAGGCGTATTTTCCTAGCGGAATGCTCCGTCTAGTTCCTCTTCCAAAGATTCCCGCTCCTGTGCCTTGCTCGGTCTTTGATCCATCTGTGTACAAGACTATTTCCCGATGCGGGTTGTTTACTTCACAGAGTTCTCGATCTCTTCTTATAGTTTCGAATTTCTTGTTGAAGATATATGTCGGAGTTATGTGGTCCTTTCTAGCATCCTTTATGGTGTGCCCCACATATTCTGCGATTTGGTTGTGTCCAAGATCCTTGTAAATTCCTCTTGGCAGGGTTTGTAGTCTAGAGTAGCCCATTCTCGCCTCGTCCATTATGATAATTTGCAACGGAGGGAGGTCCAATATGGTCTCTAAGACTGCAGTGGGTGCGCTTTTCATCGCACCTGTTATGGACAGACAAGCAAGTCTTTGCACCTTGCTTAGTTCTGCTATAGCAGCTCGCTGTTTCATCTTTGGCCACCAGACCAAAGACGCATATATGTAATCATGGGTCTCACCACCATTGTGTATGTCCAATGCACCATGACTGGACTTAGACCCCATGTCTTATTATGCGAGCGCCTCGATAGCACTAATGCCATCTCGGCTCTTCTTTTAACTCTTTTGAGCTGAGGGTTCCAGATTAGCTTAGAGTTTAGTACTACTCCTAAGTATTTAGCCTCCCCTGACGGCTGTATTTGGCTACTCAGAAGTTGTAGAGGTCCTAGTCCCTCTGGTGAAGGCAATTATGAACGTTCAGTCCCTCCTTAAGTGTCCAGCTTGTAACAGCGTTTAGAGTCCTTTGCATTTTGTCTCTAACCGTGCTGTTGAATTTTCCTTGCTCTAGAATTACCAGATCGCAGCATATCCTAGAGTCCTGTGTCCATCCTTGTCTAGAAGACTGATTAGCTCGTCAACAACGAGGTTCCAGAGTAATGGCGATAATACGCCTCCTTGAGGGCATCCCCTCGTGACTCGAGCCATCATAGTCTCTTCCATGATAGTTGAGTAATTAGCAAAAAAACAAAGTTTTTAGTATTCTTCAAACTTTGGTTTTAGGCGTTTCAGAGGTTCCTGATCGTTTTCTACTTTTTTTTGGTGGGGGTGAAACTGGGGTGGTTGAAAGGTGAACGGTTGTAAAACTGACAAATTTGTTGTATTCGTAATAGGCTGTCCACTAACCTGTGAAAGAAGGGCCTAGCGTCAAATACACTCTTTAAGTCCATCCGAACATACATATTACTGACGAGTTAGAAAATTAATTTGACCGCTTTGAACTATCACTTGACGCTTTAGAAACTACAACTGGAAAAGGTGTAGTGCAAGACGCTTATTAGCTCTAGTAAGAGATCAAAGGAAGGAGTAAAAATATGAATTTTAGAATCTTCAGCCAAAATATTAAGTATCATCCCCACAGTGTCAACACAATTATTTACGTTTCTCTAATAATTTAATCCCACTCGTCGACCCTGTTCCCATCTGACAGTTCGTTAGATCCAGAACAAAACCATAAGCACAGCACATTTCCGTCACACCTCGCGAGTCGTTTGTCTCTCGATTTTGCGCAACGTCGTCCTAGTATTTGTTAACATTTAAAGTAACGCTCTCGGTTTCTACGAATCCTTCGCCACATTGTTGTCCTCGCTAATTTTTCACGCATTTTTCCACCCCGCTTCCCCGCTTGCTTGCTCTATGGTCGCTAATAACGACCCGAGATTTATATATTGTGAACGTTGCAACGTTTTTCGAAAAGGAGTGTTATGCTCTACAGAAGATTTATCTGCGTTGTTAATAACGTTTATCACCTTTTCTAGTACGGTCTATCTAGTGGGAAAAATTGTGCCAAGTCGTCGGACTCAGTACACTCGGTAATTACATACTTTTGAAGAAAACTAGCTCTAACTACTATATGGCTTTCAGTGTATCCGTAAGATAGATAGATAGATTTTATTAGTCCTCAATGATCACAGAGTGATATAGGATATGTCAATATTTATACTACAGTCAACAGTAACAATAACCACAAACTCTTATAATTAGATATATACACATACACAAAAAAAGAAGTAAAAACAAGTACTTAGATGATACAATTAATTTAAAAGATACATACAATGGAAAAGTATATAAATAAAATATAAAATAGTATAGATAAAATCAAATATGAGTGGCATCTGAAAGATATTCTTCTACAGAATAATAAACTTTCTGCTTTAGGAATAACTTTAATCTATTTTTGAAATGCTTCGATGGAAGAGACTTGAACATACTCGGTAACTTATTGTATAGTTTTACAGCCATAAGTTTAGGGCTGTTTTCTGTTTTAGATAATCTGTGCTTAGGAATCTGGATGACGAGTGAATTTCTAGTTGCGTATGTTTTGTGGTCATTTAGATTTGGAAAGTCATGCAGGTTTTCCTTAACATAAACTAGCAATTCAAGTATATAGACACAAGGCAGCGATAATATACCTAATTCCCTAAATGAATCTCGACAGCTGGTCCTTCTGCTAATACCTTCTATCAGACGTACCACACGTTTTTGCATAATAAAATGCCTTGATGATAAAACCTTTAAAATTGAAATTAAGTCCTATCTCAGAGAAAAAGGTTTTTACAATTTTGACGAGTTTATTAGAAATGATGATGATGATATTTTATATTTTTATGTCTGATTGTTACTCTATGTTTCAATTTGTTTTTCCCATGTTTTTGTGACGTGTGCAGATGAGTAAAATATTAAATATAAAATATTCTTTTGCTTCGTACTGGTTTATTTTGGGCAAAAAATTCAAGAGACATTTTTTGTTTAGTATGAAAGAGGCTATGGGAAATAATTTTTAAATGGTAAACAAATAAGACGAAAAGTTGCATTGGAAATAAATTTTAGGGGTTGCGTTTTTCACCCCTTAGTCCCCTTACAATCCTGGGGTAAACCGAATAAATTACTGGCTAAAGTGTCTTTTTGGTAGTAGAAAATGTCAGGTTAATTTCAATATTGTAACTTTTTCAGTGCTTGTGAAAAAATTGTTAAACAAATTTTATGTACCCCTTTAAGGGGCTGCATATTAACAAGGGATGCTCCAATAAAGTTTCTTTATATGAAAAATCTTATCTTTTTTTCGATGAGAAATCACCCCCTTAAATGTTTTACACTCCTGCTGGTTATGGTCATTGGATCCCTAGGTGGAATCAGGAATGTGGTGCTTTTTTAACTGTGCGCAATAAAAGTATGCCATGCCAAATAAAAAATTTCCAAATAGGTGATAAGCCTACGATGTAAAATGAACTTAAAAATCGGTATAATCGAAAAATAGGGCAAAATCAAAAGAAATCTGGAAACAATGGAAAAAAATCGGAAAACAGGTAAGAAGTAAGAAGAATTGTTAGGAATTGATAAAAAATCGGCAAAACTGAGTAAGAATCGGTAAACATTGGGAAAAATTAAGCAAAACAGATAAAAATCGGTAAAAAACGGGAAAATTCGGTACAGGAAAGTGTATTATGGATACCATTGTTTTTAAATTCTTCATATCAAATTTTTCTTACTTTGAGTCATCAATAATTAATACATTTTATTATCAATTATTTCTCGAATTTTAATTTATTTTGTATTTAAATGATAATAATGTTTATAACGGAGGACAAAAAAGGTGTGTATGTAGCACATTTCTTATATTTAATATTTTTGATTGGTGGATGCAGAACTGAAAGAAGATAAGAAAAGAATGAGGAAGATAGTCCTGAACATATTTTTTTGGTCAACCTCATCATGATATTTAATCGTAAAATTTTATAAAAAAATGTTTCATCAGTTTATCAAAAGGACAGCTCTAGTTAGGATCCTGGGCTATAGCCACCACCGGTTTTCACTGGTACCAACTACTCATCATACTTTCTATTTCATATGTATTATGTCTGGTGTAAAAACGTCTAACATATTGTTTATAGTTTATGTAACGTACTTAAAGCTTACCAAGTATTTGTTATTATATATTTTTTTTAGAGGTATCTAGCACTAGTATTTTTAATCCTACTTTTTGTTACGATATGAGTTATTTCTTTCTTGCACTCCTAATTACCTTTGTATCTATCTATATATAACATTTTGCTTGTCACTGTAAATTAGTCTGAAGCCCAGCACAAGATTTTACTTCCCACACCGATAGGTGAGGGGAGTATTGTGATCGCGAAAATTTTCGATTTTGAGATAACACGCTTTTTGGGCGTTTTATGATGCCTACATAACGAAAATCCACGTCACTCATTTCCGTCGGTCTGTCTGTCGGTCTGTCGGTCTGTCTGTCGGTCTGTCGGTCTGTCGGTCTGTCTGTCTGTCTGTTGGCGTTTTTCTAGCCTCCTAATCTCAGTAACCGCTGCATAGATTTTGATGAAATTTAGGTAGTGATATGGTGTAGGGTCGTAGTAGGTAATGTTGCTACAATTTTGAAAATCGGTGCATATGCGGCGGAGTAATTAGCAAAAAACGAAAAATTTCAAATATGCCTCAAACTTCGTTCTTAGGTGTTTTAGGGGTTCCTGATCATTTTCTACTTTTTTTTGGGTGGGGGTGAAATTGGGGTGGTTGGGGGGGTGGGGGGTTGTAAATCTAAAAAAATTGTTGTACTTATAATGGGCTGTCTACTGACCTGAGAGAGAAAGACCTAGCGGTATAATACACTTTTTTAGGTCCATCCGAACATTGCCTTTTGTATTACAGGAACCAAGGGACTTAGAGAATTTTCCGATGTACATATACATACGAGTATTGCTTTAGATCGTTCTGTATTTTATAATGTTGAAATAACTGAATTGATTTTAATGAAATTTCGGCACAGTATTACTACTTTGGCGAGGATGGAAAACGCGTATGCTTTTTAGAAATCGTCTCAGTGGCGGCGCAGCAATATTAAAAAAAATAAAAATATTAAAACAGCTCAAACTTCGTTTTTAGACGTTTTAGGGGTTCCTGATCATTTTATACTGTTTTTTGGGTGGGGGTGAATTTAGGGTGGTTGGGGGGTTGTAAAACTGGAAATTTTGTTGTATTCGTAATGGGCTGTTCATTGATTGCGAATGAAAAACCTAGCGGCGTGATACACTTTTTAGGTCCATCCGAACGTTGCATGCTTATTATAGAACCCACGGGACCACGAGTATTTGTGATTTATACATACAAGTATTGTTTTAGATCGTTCTAGATTGCGTAACGTGAAAATTGTTCAATTGATTTTTAATGCATATTTCCTGAAGAGGGAGACGTAAGAAACTATTTACGAGGGTTATTGTGTTGGATGTTTTTTTTGCGGGCTGGTGGGCGATGATTTAGTTGCAAGGAGATTTCAGACTATAGCTTCATGGCCTTCATGCAATGGGAAATAATAAAATGGTATCATTGTTATGTGTGGGAAGTACTGAGTCAATCAACTTGACTCCATTTTTTCTTTTTGGGCATTTTTTCGAATTTATTGTGGAACCTTTATGTATGATAAAAATGTATTCACATTTTCCACATATCTGTGTATTGACTTTTTGTTATTATATATTTTCGTTAGGGCATCTAGCACTAGTATTTTTGACCCTACTTTTTATTACGATGTGAGTTATTTCTTCTTACACTCCTAACTACCTTTGTATCTATATATAACTTTGTGTCTGTCACTGTAAATTAATTTGAGGCCCAGCAGCACAAAGATTTTTCTTTTTGGGCATTTTTCAAATTTATTGTGAAACTTTTTTCTATAATTGAAATGTATCCACATATATATGTATTGATTCTTTCTCACAATAAACTACTACTAAAAACTCCGTGATCAGTTTAATCCCAAATTGACTCTACTATGACAACAGGAGTGTTATGCTCTACAGAAGATTTATCTGGCGTTGTGAATAACGTTTATCACCTTTTCTAGGTACCCAGCAACGAGTGCCGGTGGATTATCTGGTATGAAAGACCGCGACACGGAGAAAAATGGGGGTTTCAATCTTCGATGGGTTTCTGTGGACCCCGAGCAGCCATATATGGCGTTACGGTGTACTTCGATGGCTATATTTGTACGTATTGGCGGACGGTTTGCAATAGAGTTAATGGATCTTAATAAAACTACGTCTTCTTGTGGCTGAAGTTCTCGGTTCGCGAAATTGATGACGAGCGAGCTTGAGGTATGTAGCGTATTCTGACATAGAGAAAAAAATGGAGTCAAGTTGATTGACTCAGTACTTCCCACACATAACAGTTGCAACCAAATCATCGCCCGCCTGTCGTCAAAAAACATCCAACACAAAAACTAGTGAATAGTTTTCTAAATCTCTCCGTAGGAACTAAAACGAGACAATTCAGCTTCAACTGGACGAAATGAAACACTCAGGAACCCCCAAATTGCTTAAAAACGAAGTTTGAGCTGTTTTTATATTTTTAGTCTTTTCATTATTACTGCGCCGCCACTTACACGATGTTTGAAAACCATACGCATTTTTCATCCATGCCGCGGTAATAATACTGTGTCTAAATTTCATTAAAATTAATTATATAATTTCCATGTTACTAAATTCAGAACGATCTAAGGCAATACGTACCCCTACCAATACCAAGTCCCTTGATTACTGTAATAGCCAAGGCAATGTTCGGATGGACTTAACAAACGTCTATTATGAATGGAATAAATTTTAGAGTTTTACAACCCCCCACCACCTAACCACCCCAATTTCACCCCCACCCAAAAAAAAGTAAAAAATGATCAGGAACCCCTAAAACGCCTAAAAACAAAGTTTGAACTATTTTTACATTTTTATTTTTTTATTATTGCTGCGCCGCCACTGAGACGATTTTTTCAAAACATACGCGTTTTCCATCCGCCATGGCAGTAATACTCTGTCAAAATTTCATTAAAATCCATTCGATAATTTTCGCGTTATGCAATAAAGAACGATCTAAAACAACATTCAGATGTATACATCACAAATTCTAAGTCCCTTGGTTTCTATTATAAGCAAGGCAATGTTAGGCTGGACCTAAAAAATTATATTATGCCGCTAGGTCCTTCTTTCTCAGGTCAATGGACAGCTCATTATGACTACAACAAATTTTTCAACTTTACAACCCCCACCCCCCAACCACTCCAAATTTCACCCCCACCCAAAAAAAAGTAGGAAATGATCAGGAACACCTAAAACTCCTAAAAACGAAGTTTGGGGAAAATTTAAAATTTGTCGTTTTTTGCTAATTACTCCGCCGCCTATGCACCGATTTTCAAAATTATAGGAACATTACCTTCTACGACCCCACAGCATGGTGCTGCCCAAACTTCATCCCAATCCATGCAGCGGTTACTGAGATTACGACGTTAGAAAAACACCAACAGACAGACAAACAGACGCACAGACAGACCGACAGACAGACCGACAGACAGACCGACAGACAGACCGACAGACAGACCGACGGAAATGAGTGACGTGGATTTTCGTTATGTAGACATCATAAAATGCCCAAAAATCGTGTTATCTCAAAATCGAAAATTTTCGCGATCACAATACTCCCCTCACCTACCGGTGTGGGAAGTAAAATTGAATCAAGTATTGTCGATGGTAGCCAAAGATGGTACAACGAAAAGCGCACCCACTGCAGTCTTAGAGACCATCCTGGACCTCCCTCCGTTGCAAATTGTAATAATCGGCGAGGCGAGAATGGGCTACCCTAGACTACAAACTCCACCAAGAGGAATTTACAAGGATCTTGGACACAACAACCAAATCGCAGAATATGTGGGGCATACGATAATGGATGCTATAAAGGACCACATAGTCCGAAATGTCTTTAAAAAGAAATTCGAAACTATAATAGGAGATCGAGAACTCTGTGAAGCAAACAACCTGCCTCGGGAAACAGTCTGGTACACAGATGGATCAAAGACCGAGCAAGGCACAGGAGCGGGAATCTTTGGAAGAGGAACTAGACAGAGCATTCCGCTAGGAAAATACGCTTCGGTATTTCAGTGAGAGGTGTACGCCATCCTGCACTGTGCAAGGATTAATAATGAGCGATCCTACAGAAACAAGAGGATCGCAATACTTACAGACAGTCAGGCTACACTTAGGGCACTAGAAGGGCCCAAAGTTACGTCTGCTCTAGTCTGGGAATGTTTACAAGAACTGGGGAGGCTGGCAGAACACAACAAAGTAACTTTGGAGTGGGTGCCTGGAAACTCAGGTATAAGAGGCAATAAAAGGGCGGACGAGCTAGCAAGACTAGGATTAGATCAGAACCCGCCCTGGGGGTGCCTTAAAGCACAATCAGACACCAAGTCGAAGAATGGATGAAACATCACCACAAGGAGCAGTGGAACTTGTTGCCAGGATGTGTTCATGGAAAAACATTCATTAAAGCTCCATGCAAGAAAACAGCTGAAACACTGCTCTCCTTGACTAGGAATCAGCTCCGAATAAAGACGGGTCTCATCACAGGACATTGTGGCCTGAAGGAACACCTGAATAAAATGGGACTCTACTACGGAGACCTCAACTGCAGACTGTATGGAAGAGGAACTGAGTCAGCTCTCCATGTGCTCTGTTAGTGCGAAGCGCTAGATTACAAGAGACAACAGCTCCTTGAACTAGAACCAATGGAGTACAGCTCAGCACCAGGACCAGTAGGAAAACTGAATAAACTTATGCAGGGATCTAGTTTGCTGGAGTGGGTACTGTAAATGAGAGAAGTAATAATACAATAGGCCTTAAGGCTTAAGTATTGACGGGGACAGTAAGGTCGGACGGCTCCTGGAAAAAAATTGTTGATTCTAGTACCGTATACCGTACTGCATCCCATTCACTAAATTATTATTATCATTGGCCCGTAAATACTTTTTAACTAATTTCATAGCTAAGTCAAACCATCCGAAAAAAACTGTCCCCATTAATACAGCTTGTAGACAAGGTAGATCTGACAGCCTCCCACAAAGGCTGAAAACCTATGGCGCTGTAGAAGCGCTGCGAGAGAATAAGTGTCGGTGCACGTTAGATTTGAAACGCTGCAGGTTGTAGCCGCCGGGAAAAAAATTCCCCTGGAGCTCGTTCCACAGCGTCGAAGTGCTCCAAAAGAAGGAATGCTGGAGGAGACTGGTTCGGAGAGTAGAGACCTCAACCTGGTAAGGATGAGCTCACAGAGTGTCTCTAGTGCTCCTCGTTTGGACGGCTTTTGGTGTTATTATCTCGGATAGCTCACTCTAACACCTTCCGTGATTGAATCTGTGAAACAAGGACAAGTCAGCCACCTTACCTTGATGTTCCAGGGTGTCGCGATCCTTTGTCAGCTTAGGCGTGTCGACTAATCTAATTGCTCTTTCCTGGATTGCGAGTAGAAGCTTTAGAGAGTGCCTCGGAGCGCATCCCCACACATGGGCGCAATACTCCAACCATGGTGAGGTCTGTGCCTGTGCAGCAGTACTTGCTCTGGTGTATACAGCTTCTTACAGCGCAACAAAACTACAAGCTTCTGGTGTGCCATTTTAACAATAGTAGTTTTAGTCGAGAATGACTTACCACCTCTATTGACGGGTCTATCTGCTCTGACAGTCAGGCAGCCATCAAAGCACTGAGTGCTTGGAAAATAACGTTGGGACTGGTCCTGGAGTGCAGGAGGACTCTTGACGACATCTCAGCTAAACACAAGGTATCACTGATGTGGGTACCTGGGCACGCTGGGGTAAAGGGTAACAACATGGCGGATCATCTGGCTAGGATGGGATCCGGCAACAGTTTTGTGGGCCCGGAACCAGCCTTAGGACTATCTGCAAACTTGATTAGGAAAACAACTGGAGAGTGGATCCAGAATCAACACTCTCTGAGATGGAACAACATCTTTGGTCATTTCCGTCAAGCTCGGGAACCATTAGCAGGGCCTGCAGAGAGAATAGGACGATTTTGTCTCTCTCTGAATAGGAGTAACTTGAGATTGCTAGTGGGCCTATTAACGGGTCACAACACCTTCAGGCGTCACCTGTTCGTGATGAGGGTGGTTAACGACCCAACGTGCACGTGGTGTGGTGAAGAGGAAGAATCCTCGGCACACATCTTGTGTCGCTGTGAAACCCTGGGTTATCACAGGCAGACTAAGCTGCGCTCAAGAACCTTGGAACCAATAGAGATAAAACGGATAGGACCTAAGAATGTATTTGCCTTTGCCAAAAGGGCAGGTCTTAGGAACTAGCGCGGATTGAGGCCCAAAAGGGCCCATCGTGTGGCCTATGCACCAGTCACATTCCGTGCTGGATAGCCTCTGGTCCTTATTCATTCATTACCACCTCTATTACCACCTCTAATATCTATATCGTATTACCAATAACCCTGTATATGTCATAACAAAGAGGTATTTCAATAAGAGATATAAGGTTCAATGAAACTAGTCTGTGGCTTAGTTTTGGCATACTTATTGATTCATAATGCCTGTTTAAAAACCTGTACACCATCCTGTGAATAACATGATAATTCATCCTGTATGCTATGCTGGTTCAAATTCAGATGCTATGACTGACGTCGTCAAACTAACAGTAATTGTCAGTTAATTATGGTTTTTTAACAGTAAATTCATCAGATAACCGTTTGAGAGGAAAACGTATGAAAAGTCGAATTATTTTCCAATGGTAGTCCGTATCCCAGTGGAAAGTCTTCGTTAAGAATATGGGGGAATACTATGATAGTGAACAGCCTGTACCAAAATTTTATAAAGGTAAGTGTGCAATTTCGAAATTTCTAAATAGAAAAGATATCTCTCAAACTGAACTTTTTAGTTACGCCTTCTTTGCGGTCCACCCAACAAGGTGTTTTCTTTTTTATTATTTTTTGGTTCTTTGTCGAATGTTAACGTTCGATTTTACTTTCCACACCGTTGGGTGAGGGGAGTATTGTGATCGCGAAAATTTACGACTTTGAGATAATACGTTTTTTGATTTGTATGTGCGCGTTTTTCTAGCCTGGCAATCTCAGTAACCGCTGCATGAATTGTGATGAAATTTGGATAGCGATATGCTGTGGGGTCATAGTAGGTAATGTTCCTATAATTTAGAAAATCGGTGCATGTGCCGCGAAGTAATTTGCAAAAAACAAAAAAATTAAATCCCCTCAAACTTCGTTTTTCGGCGTTTTAGGGGTTCCTGATCATTTTCTACTTTTTTTGGGTAGGGGTTAAATTAGGGTGGTTGGGAGATGAGGAGTTGTCAAACTGAAAAATTTGTTGTATTGATAATAGGCTGTCCACTGACCTGTGAAGGAAAGACCTATCGGCATAACACAATTTCAGGGGGAGGGGTGGCGATGATTTGGTTGCAAGGGGATCTCAGGTTATAGCCACAGCATAATAAACAACCAGCACAATAACTCAAGTTGGCGGAAATTACACGCGCATCCCCACTTTTGGATGGGCTTTTTGTAAGGATGGTAACGGTACTTCGATACTTCTGCACTAATATCGAGTTTTTTTGTCATCGATACTTTTTGAGGCATTCCAAGCTGGTATCGATAATTTTGTATCGGTATCGAAAATAATTATATAATTATTGAGGGATGTAATCAGTTGCACAAAATGCTCTCTATGAACCAAACGTGCCTATTTGGATAAAAAATATTGAGTTGGTACCGGTATCGATATTTTCATTTTCGCATCTCTACCCAAACTTGACAGCCGTAGAATCATCCAAAAACTCTCCCAAGGTCAAATTTTGTGGGAACCATTTTTATATAGGAAATCCTCAGAGATATTATGCTGGTTGCTTATTATGCTGTGTTATAGCATTGATTAACCCTAAATATGTTAATCAATGGTTATAGCTTCATGCTATGGGAAAATATTAAACTGGTATCAACGTAATGTATGGGAAGTGCTGAGTTAATCAGCTTGACTCCATTTTTTGTCTTGTGCCAATATTTCGAGGAGGCAGAAACTGACAAAAACTTACTCGGAGATAGAGTCCTTGTACTCAAAAAAATATTGCTCCATAGGATTCAGTGTAACGTATTAAACATCATCAAATAGAAGTTGTTGATTTTTTGACTTGCTTACACGTGTGACTTATTTTTCTTATAAATTTGAACTCGTGAAAACGGCGCGAAAACAACACTTTTTGGTCGATAATTTTGGTTGTGACATTATATTTTTATTGGTGTTAGGCATCTGGTTTTTGGGATTTTTGGCATTGATTGGTGCCAAAAGTTCAAATTAAAATGGAAGATTGACGTAAACATAACCTTTTTTAAGGATTGTCAGTTATAGCTAGAGATGTTGTGTTATCAATTTAATTGTCATACTACGATTGCCGACTATTGTATTGTATCTTATGACTTCAGCAACCGTTTTCAGGTACGTGGAAAATTTTGAAAAAACTGTAAAGTACGATAACAAATTTCATCATATCAACAACAGCAAGAGTGGAAGTTTTGTTCTAGACATCTTTATAATACATTTTCTTCCTCTAAACATACACTTAATCGAAAGTTGTTACCACTGCAAGTACCCTATTAGACTGCAACGAAATGTCATATTGACATTTCGTTACTCAAGCTGAATTTACATTACGAAACTAGTTTTTCAAAACTAGTGTGATAATATTAGTTTCACTCCTAGTTTCACGTGTAGATAGGCGTTTTCATCACGAATGCATCAGTTTCACGAAACGGAATTTTGAATGACACTACATAGTGTCATGTCACTAGATTTGACATGTAAAATATGATGAATTTGGTATCACGAAAACGTACGCAGCGAGTGTATCTCGATTTGGTGAAAATGACAAGTGAACGATGGAATGCTATTAAGAATATTAAATTTATAAATTAATACCAGCGTAATGAGTGTCTTTGGGATCCTAAACATAGACAATATAAAAATAGGGATAAAACTTTGATAGACTACATATTGATACTCTAAATTCGTATGATAATGACTGGAGACTGTTTGCAGTTGCTAAATAACATAACTTAATTTGTAGTTTCACTTTTGCTGTTAATGCTTCACTGCATATTGTATGTTTTTTCGATATTCAGTTGGAGACTTTATCTAATAAGGGTGCTTCGCTTATTCGAAAATAATTTTTGTAACTTTTAGGATCACCATCTACTAATTCATAAATCATCGTCCAATGAATTTGTGGTTCTTGGGTTTTTAGGCCGGCGTCGTTTAGCGTTAAAGCTTGACGTTTCGCCACCACGAGTGGCATCTTCAGAAGCTATTTCACTTCGGCGACTTCCAAAATACTGACGGCTGGTGGATCTGCACCTGTATTTATACCTGCTAATGGTGACGTGGCCCAACCAGGTAGCGTTGGTAGCCCCACCCCTTCGCGATATGGTAGTGTCTTCAAGTTTCTTCTTTCCTATTGAAATTATTATGATGTTTTTGTATTTCGATGGCTTCTCTGTGAAGTCTGGCATGGTACGAAGACGTTGCGGCAAGAACCTGAGTTTCTTCAAACTTGATCCTGTGACTTCCCTCCCTAATCGCATGTTCGGCTACCGCTGATTTGTCCGTATGGCCTAGTCGACAGCTAGCCTTATGTTCTGCAATTCTCGTGTTTATAGATCGCTTCGTTGTTCCTAGGTATACACTCCCACATCTGCATGGTATGCGATAAACCCCCGGTGTTGTGAGTGGGTATCTTTTATCCTTCACCGTTCTCAAATATCCCTGTATCTTTCTTGTGGGCTTTAGATGGTCTTGACGTTTTCCTTTCGTAACATTTTGCCTATTCTGTCTGTTGTTCCAGGCACATAGGGTAGAAAAGCTTTTGCTATCGGTTTAGGTTCTGGTCTTGCCCTATTTCTTCTCATTGTTCTTGTTATTTCCTTTTCTGTGTAACCATTTGCCTTAAGAGCATTCTTTAGATGTTCCAATTTGGTGTCGAGTTCTTCTGGTTCGCACACTTTTCTAGCCCGTTCTGTCAAAGTTCTAATAATTCCGTACTTCTGAGATGGGTAGTGGTTTGATTCTTTATGTAGGTACCGGTCAGTGTGAGTTGGCTTTCTATATACCTTGTGTCCTAATGTAACTCCTTTTCTTGTTAGAAGAACATCAAGGAAGGAGAGTTTTTTGTTTTCTTCTACTTCCATGGAGAACTTGATGTTTTCATGCACGCTGTGCAGATGTTCTAGAAATTCTTCTAGCTTTTCTCTTCCATGATTCCAAATGACGAACGTATCGTCCACGTATCTGAGCCATATCTTGGGCTTGTGTTGAGCGCTCTTCAAGGCTGCCTGTTCGACCTTCTCCATTACAAAGTTCGCTACTACCGGACTACACCTTCAATTTGTTCGTACATGTAACACGTGCTTGAAAAGGTTTGTAATGTCTTCTGGAAATGTGTTCCTGATGTGTTCGATTGCATCGTTTAATGGCACCTTTGTAAATAATGACACCACGTCGAAGCTGACCAGCATGTCGGATTCTTCCAGCTGTCTGTCTTTGATTTTTGAAATGAAATGGGCTGAGTCCTTGATGTACGAGTCGGTTTTTCCAACGTATGGCTGTAATAATGTAGTTTAGTGTTTTGCTAATTCGTAAGTAGGCGAACCTATTGCGCTTACGATCGGGCGAAGTGGAACGTTGGGCTTGTGGATTTTTGGCAACCGATAAAGCCTAGGAGTCAGTGCTTCACTTTTTCATACCTTCTTTTTGGTTTCTTCGTCAAGGCTTGAATTCTTCACCATAGTTTTGATTTTTCTCAATATGGTTTTGGTCGGGTCTTTTGCTAGAGTGCGGTAGGTGCCTGGATCTAGCAATGCTTCTGAAGATACCATCCACTCGTGGTGGCGAAACGTCAAGCTTTAACGCTAAACGACGCCGGTCTAAAAACCCAAGAACCACAAATTCATTGGACGATGGCCGCGAAAGCCTTAGACAGCACACTTACAATGGTTTTAAGAATAGCAGTTTCTGATTGCATGTCAAGTAACCGCCCACCGCCCTGTATATCTACATATAAAAATGGCATATTTGCAATTTTTCTACGGCTGTTTATTACCGTCAGTCAGTCGCCAAAGATAGATCTTGCACGCTAGGATGAAAATAGACTGTACATACATACATACGTACGTACACCAGCACACTAATTTATTTTCAATGGACGTACTTTCTAAAATATTCTAATTTGAGATGAAGGTAACGATATTCCGAATGCCTTATAAATATTTAGATGCAAATGATAGAATTGCATGTGTGCATTTAAAGAATGCGCTGCTAGACTGAAGTTGAGTTACTTCATCTACCTATGGCTGTGATCTTTAGATATGAGATGTGTGAGAATGTTAGACTGATTGCCTCTGGATCTGTTTTGTAACGTTATATTTTTTTTTCGCTGCTGTTTCCGTGATACGACAGAATTGAATGAATTGGTAGACTCACAAATTATACAGGGTGGTCCAGTAAGCACGCGGTGTTCTCTAGCGGCCTCAGCGTTTAAACTAGAAAATGTTTTAAATAAAAAACCTTTCTTTTCAAATACTCTACATTTAGAAAATAATTTCAAAGATGGCGGACGTCCGGATATACGGGTTGTATTTTAAATAGAAAATCCTGTATATCATTACGTTTTTGAACTCAGCATTGATTTTTAGGTCCAGTTTCTTAACCATAGTTTATGTCTATGAAGCCTATTTTCGAAGTTATTCAGCAATCCTTAGAAAATTTGACGTTTGTAGTACTTTACAAAAAATGTTAATATCTAGGAAACTAAGTACGATATAAAGATGCTATTTTCGGTTTAGAAACGAGCAAGAAACATGCTTGTGTTTCAGTAAGATCGTTGTTTCAAAAGCACAGAACTAGCGATTTTCAAATTTGAAAAGCTTAAAACATTAAACACTTTTTTTTCAAATGGGATGGTTTGATAAGTTTCACATCAGTGGATGCGAAATTAAATTCTCTTTTACTTTTATCCAGCACATATGTTTCTATCTTCGATGGTTTTAAAGATATTTACGATTTTGTGATTATTCCGTAATGGCGCGTAGGAATTGAAAAAATCGTAGGAGGGTACTTGCAAAAAAAATATTATGTCGGTTACGCGTTCCTTAAAGCCTACTAAACATTCAAAATCACTTGTTTGGTTTTTTGGAATCGGCTGTGAGAGATATTCCAAAAATTATTTCAAAGCCGGAAAATGCCGCGCAAACAACCTGTGACATCAGTGATATCCTATAGTGAATGGATATAAAGTATTGATATTCGATATCGATAGCCAGTGCTAACCTAACATTTTGACACTGATCATTATAACCACAAAACATAGTCACACACAAAAGTACAAAAGTCAAAAGAATACAAGATAGGCTAGATTACTAATTCACTTTGTAGGGATGGGCTTGAATTAGATTCTACCTTTGGATTCATTCATAATGGGATGCGCCGAAAAAAAATGATGGCTTCGATTAGTTGCGAATCTCGGTCACAAACAGGATGAACTGTGATACCTATCAGATATAAAAATGTATTGCAACGAAAATGCTAGTGGGTTAATTGCCCGTTTCAAATATGTTCAAGTATCAATAAATTGGGTCGCATTGTTAAAGAATTCAGATCATCTCTAGTTTGCAGTTGAATCTCACCGACCTGCGCTGTATATCGATTGTCGATATCGATAAAATACCTGTGACGTCAGCCCTTGTTTTAAGACACGTGGAAAAATTTGAATATATCCTTATTTTATTTTGCAAGTATCTTTTTTTGGCCGTCAGTAAAATCATGTTTTTTTGTTTCCTACTGCTTCTTGATATGGTTTTCTTTACGGTATGTATTCTCCCGAGACGATTTCACGACCTCTGCAAGTACCCTATTGGTTGAAAACTTTTCATCCGAAGTGTTCATGCCTCTAATAGCAAAATTTGCAGCCGCTCCATCTAACTGTAACCACAATATTCTTAAAAAACTCCAGTGGTAAATTTTCCAGCAGATGTACCAAATTTTAGTTAGTTTATTATGCGGTTCCCAATGATACCACCCTAAATGTTTAGACTCCATGATGGTTGTCAACAAATCTATAAAACTTTGGATTTACGTCGTGCTTTTGGAACAATAATCCAACTGAAAAACAAGTATGACTCTTGCTCATTTTAAAGCAAAACATCTCTTCCAATCGTCATATTATCTTCCTCTGCTTGTACCAAATCAAAGTTAATAATTTTATGCCACACCACCATATCATCAAAATCTTCTGTTGCCTTCAGTAAACTTGTAAATGTAATTTACTTGCAGATGTCAGCTTTCTGAGACTCAAACGAGAGTTGTAGAAAATCATTGATAGGACTACAAATGTTCTTTTTAATCTGGATATCATCCTAAAAGCCCTAGATAAAAAAATATGTGCAACTTTGGTATCCATTGATTTCTCCAAGGCTTTTGATGAAATTGATCACAGACTCATTTGTGCCAAGCTCAACGGTTTTGATAACACAGGCTTTTTAGATGTTACTTAGGGCCGGTTTCACTATGATGGGTTAACTCAAGGTTGTGCATTGACCAGAAGTTAACCCTAGATGTCATGTTTCACAAATGGTGGTTTTCGATTTTACTTGAGGTTAACTCTGAGTTAACTTGACCTCAAGAAATTCTTGAGTTAACCCCAGGGTTGCGATGACGCATGCGCGTTAGGTTATGGCACTAGTTTTGCTACTTGCTAGGCGTTTGAAGTTTCATATTTTATCGTTTACCTTAACGCTTTCCATCTTTCTTTTTATTTTAAATGGATGGTTATGATGTAAATGCGTATAGCAGTGAAAAAGAAGCAATGAGACCAAGAATATTTCGGCCTAGAGTCAATTATTTTGAGGAATATGATGACCATGACTCCTTGATGTTTTTTAAACTTTTGTATTTTTCTTTCAGCACCTTTACAGATCTGCGGCTATTATTTGCACATTTGCAAATAAATTCTTCTATCTTTTCTCAGGCGTTGTCTTTTTCGCGCCATGTTGTTGCACCTTTTGTTTTGCATTCTATTAGATGCCTGTGCTTTTCTACTAACGAAATGAACAAATATTCTTCATCTTTTGAGAAGTTGTCCGCTCTTTGGTTTTTTCGTTTGACACACAGGTACATGCACATTGCACGGCTATTATTTGAAAAAGGCCCCAGAAACAGCTACAACGGCCAGCAGTCCAAACACCAACACAACCTAAAAATCTTTAATCTGTGCCAAACACCAAATAACTGCGAATGAAATGAAAAAACGTTCAGTGGAAAAAACCAGAATGAGGTTGAAAATCGCATGGATCTGACAACTCAACAAACTCATTCTTTGACAGTCTTGTCAGAAGAACACAAAACACGAGCACGAAACACCTAACGAAGGAAATAAGATGAGGAAGAATTTTAAATATTGCGGACACACTACCACCAACCGCTAAAAATAAAATGCAACTCGCGGTCAGTTAACCCTACGTCATTTTATGATTGTGAAACAAGAGGCGTTCGATTGTTTGGGTTAACTCGCAGGTCAGTGCTCCTTTTTCAAATTGAAGATCAGTGCCACAGGAAAGTAAAAATCTAATTGGTCTATGTTATAAACCTACTCAAAATTTTGATTCTCCTTGTACCAGCTCCGGTTGATAAATGAACTGTAACAGTATTTAGCTGCCCGACGAAATAGCGCCAATAAATCTTTGTTTCCTTCAATTTCCATTGCAATTAAAGCACGCTGAAATGTCACAACATTTAAATAAACAACAATCGCAATAATTTACTGGAAGAATGTGAGCGTATGTGCTTCGGCTGCGCATAAAAAACGGCCAATAAGAGAGAATATTATCGTGTCGATACGTCGTTTGTAGGACATGTTCGGTTCTTTTCAATAAAGGCATTCATACTGTCCGTAATTAACTATTTACTATTTACTATTGCTCTATGTTTCTATTCTTTATGGTTAAGGTTGAATTTAGATCGAGAACATTTCGTGTCAACTGGCTATACGGCTATAGAAAACCGTTTAATAACACAAAAATTATTGATTATGTTCATATGCAATGTGAATTGTCTTAGAGGCAGTTAGTTACAGTCTAACTCACAATCAGAAAATCGTGTTGAGTATATAGAATAACGGTTGAGTTGCTTGCATAGGGAAATCGATACCAAGTTAGTATTACTTTAAAAAAAAATTCAATTAAATTACGACAGGTAACTGACGACGTATTATGTACGGTGTGTTGATATTCCTGAAGCACAGGCAGCGTGGCCGAGCGGTTAAGATGCTAGGCACCAGTCCGAAAGGGCGTGGGTTCGAATCTCACCGCAGTCGACGACTTTTTTAATTTTTTTTTTAAGATTAAATGTTAAATTTGTTGATTACTAGTCCGGGAAAAGTCCGGTTTTGTCAGTATAATAAAAAAATTAAATTTTTATACCAACAAATACCGCAGTGAGAGCGCCGTTTAAATTTACTTAAGTAAATTCTTTCCCACTTTTACTTCCTACACACCGATAGATGAGGGGAGTATTGTGATCGCGAAAATAGAGATAACACGCTTTTTGTACGTTTTATAATGTTTACATAACGAAAATTAACGTCACTCATTTCCGTCGGTCTGTCTGTCGCGTTTTTCTACCCTCGTAATCTCAGTAACCGCTGCATAAATTGTGATAAAATTTGGGCAGCGATATGCTGTGGGGTCGTAGTAGGTAATGTTCCTATAATTTTGAAAATCGTTGCATGGGTGGCGGAGTAATTAGCAAAAAACGAAAAATTTAAATATTGCTCAAATTTCGTTTTTAGGCGTTTTACGGGTTCCTGATCATTTTCTACTTTTTTTGGTGGGGGTGAAATTAAAGTGGTTGGGAGGTGGGGGTTGTAAAATCGACAAATTTGTTGCTTCCATGCTAGACTGTCCACTGACCTGTGAAGGAAGACCTAGCGACATAAATCAGCTTCTTAGGTCCATCCGAACATTGCCTTGTCTATTACAGAAACCGAAGGACTGAATTTCTTCTGGCGTAAACATACGATCATAGATCGTTCTATATTGTGTAACGAGGAAACTGTTGAATTGATATTAATGGAATTCTTTTCTTTTTTATGGCCCCAAATTTTTTAATAGTTTTCCAAAAAGATTGAAGGAAATTTCGAACTACAACAACTTCAAAAAGAAGTTAAACAATATATAAAAGATCATCCAAATCAATTCTAATTATTCTATTCGAAGTGCTTTTCTAACTAAACCGATTTTTTTATATATTTTATTTATTTTGTTTCTATTGGCTCATAGACATGCTCGAACTGCTGCCTACTTCCATCCAGAATTACTTATTACACCAATAGGTTTCTTGTTATATCAGTTAAATGCTCTGCTGGAACTGCGGCTCACAAGACAGGCCTCGTGGCCTAGCGTCAGCTGCTATTTGGTAGAGTATTTTTTTTAACTTATATGTAACCTGTATATTATTTATGTATCTAGCTAATAATGTATCTTTATATCATTATCAATAAACAAAACAATAAACAATAAAAAAAATTAGCATCGTGGCGAGGATGGAAAATGCGTATGATTTTTATAAATCGTGTCAGTGGCGGCGCAGAAATAATGAAAAAACTAAAAATATATAAATAGCTCAAACTTCATTTTTAAGCGTTTTAGAGGTTCCTGATCATTTTCTGCGTTTTACTTCCCACACCGATAGGTGAGGGGAGTATTGTGATCGCGAAAATTTTCGATTTTGAGATAATACACTTTTTGGGCGTTTCATGATGTCTACATAACGAAAATCCATGTCACTCATTTCCGTCGGTCTGTCTGTCTGTCGGTCTGTCTGTCGGTCTGTCTGTCTGTCTGTCGGTCTGTCTGTCGGTCTGTCTGTACGCGTTTTTGTGTCCTCGTAATCTCAGTAACCGCTGCATGGATTGTGATGAAATTTGGGCAGCGATATGCTGGGGGGTCGTAGTAGGTAATGTTCTTATAATTTTGAAAATCGGTGCAGGGGCGGCGGAGTAATTAGCAAAAAACAAAAAAAATTAAATATTCCTCAAACTTCGTTTTTAGGCGTTTTAGAGGTTCCTGATCATTTTTTACTTTTTTTTGGGTGGGGGTGAAATTGGGGTGGTTGGGGGGTGGGGGGTTGTAAAATTGAAAAATTTGTTGCTTTCATAATAGACTGCCCACTGACCCATGAAGGAAGACCTAGCAACATAAATAACTTTTTTAGGTCCATCCGAACATTGCCTTGCCTATTACAGAAACCAAAGGACTTAGAATTTTTTCTGGTGTAAACATACGAGAGTATTGCTTTAGATCCTTCTATATCGTGTTACAAGGAAACTGTTGAATTGATGTTAATGAAATTTTGACACAGTATTACTACCGTGGCGAGGATGGAAAACGCGTATGGTTTTTATAAATCGTGCCAGTGGCGGCGCACAAATAATAAAAAAAAGTAAAAATATAAAAACAGCTCAAACTTCGTTTTTAAGCGTTTTAGAGGTTCCTGATCATTTTCTGCGTTTTTACTTCCCACACCGATAGGTGAGGGGAGTATTGTGATCGCGAAAATTTTCGATTTTGCGATAATACACTTTTTGGGCGTTTCATGATGTCTACATAACGAAAATCCACGTCACTCATTTCCGTCGGTCTGTCTGTCTGTCGGTCTGTCTGTCGGTCTGTCTGTCGGTCTGTCTGTCGGTCTGTCTGTCGGTCTGTCTGTCGGTCTGTCTGTCGGTCTGTCTGTCTGTCGGTCTGTCTGTCGGTCTGTCGGTCTGTCTGTACGCGTTTTTCTGTCCTCGTGATCTCAGTAACCGCTGCATGGATTTTGATGAAATTTAGGAAGCGATGTGCTGTGGGGTCGTAGTAGGTAATGCTGTTATAATTTTGAAAATCGGTGCATTGGCGGCGGAGTAATTAGCAAAAAACGAAAAATTTCAAATATTCCCCAAACTTCGTTTTTAGGCGTTTTAAGTGTTCCTGATCATTTTCTACTTTTTTTGGGTGGGGGTGGAAATTGGGGTGGTTGGGGGTTGGGGGGTTGTAAAATTGAAAAATTTGTTGTATTCATAATAGACTACCCAATGACCTGTGAAGGAAGACCTAGCGACATAAACAACTTTTTTAGGTCTATCCGAACATTGCCTTATGCCTATTACAGAAACTAAAGGACTTAGAATTTTTCTGGTGTAAACATATGAGTATTGCTTTAGATCGTTCTATATTATGTAACGAAGAAACTGTTCAATTGATTTTAATGAAATTTTGACACAGTATTACTATCGTGTCGAGGATGGAAAATGCGTATGGTTTTTATAAATAGTGCCAGTAGCGGCGCAGAAATAATAAAAAAACTAAAAATATAAAACCAGCTCAAACTTCGTTTTTAAGTGTTTTAGAAGTTCCTGATCATTTTCTGAGTTTTTTTGGGTGGGGGTGAAATTGGGGTGGTTGGGGGGTGGGGGGTTGAAAAATTGAAAATTTTGCTGTATTCATAATAGGCTGTCCACTGACCTGTGAAGGAAGATCTAGCGACATAAATCACCTTTTTAGATCCATCTGAACATTGCCTTGCCTATTACAGAAACCAAAGGACTTAGAATTTTTTCTGGTGTAATCATACGAGTATTGCTTTAGATCGTTCTATATTATGTAACGAAGAAACTGTTGAATTGATTTTAATGAAATTTTGACACAGTATTACTACCGTGGCGAGGATGAAAAATGCGTATGGATTTTATAAATCGGGCCAGTGGCGGCGCAGAAACAATAAAAAAACTAAAAATATAAAAACAGCTCAAACTTCTTTTTTAAGTGTTTTAGAGGTTCCTGATCATTCACGGAGTTTTTTTGGGTGGGGGTAAAATTCGGGTGGTTGGAGGGTTTGGGGTTGAAAAACTGAAAAATTTGCTGTATCAATAATAGGCTGTCCGCTGACCTGTGATGGAAGACCTAGCGACATAAATCACCTTTTTAGGTCCATCTGAACATTGCCTTGCCTATTACCGAAACTAAGGGACTTAGAATTTTCTGTATACATACGAGTATTTATTGCTTTAGATCGTTTTGTATTTTGTAACGTGGAAACTATTAAATTGATTCTAATGAAATTTTGACACATTATTATTACTGTGGTGAGGATGGAAAACGCGTATGCTTGTTAGAAATCATGTCAGTGGCAGCGTAGCAATAATCAAAAAACAAAAAATATGAAAAAAGCTCAAACTTCGTTTTTGGATGTTTTAGGGGTTCCTGACCGTTTTGTACCTTTTTTGGGTGGGGGTTGTAAAACTGAAAAGTTTGTATTATTGATAATAGGCTGTTCATTGACCTGTGCAGGACAGACCTAGCGGCATATGACAATTGGGGGGGGGCGGGGGGGGGGGGGGTACTGGCGATGATTTTGTTGCAAGGGGATCTCAGACTATATCTTGATGCTATGGGAAAATAATAAACTGGTATCACCGTAATGTGTGGGAAGTACTGAGTCAATCAACTTGACTCCATTTTTTTTGGGGTGGGGATGAAATTGGGTGGTTGGGAGGTGGAGGGTTGAAAAACTGAAAAATTTGTTGTATTCATAATAGGCTGTCCACTAACCTGTGTAGGAAGACCTAGCGACATAAATCACCTTTTTAGATCCATCCGAATATTGCCTAGTCTATTACCGAAACTAAGGGACTTAGAATTTTCTGTATACATGCGAGATTTATTGTTTTAGATCGTTTTGTATTTTGTAACGTGGAAACTATTGGATTGATTCTAATGAAATTTTGACACAGTATTATCAGCGTGGAGAACAGGTATGGTTGTTAGAAATCGTGTCAGTGGCGGCGTCGCAATAATAAAAAAAAACTAAAAATATGAAAACAGCTAAAACTTCTTTTTTAGATGTTTTAAGGGTTCCTGATCATGTTTTACATTTTTTTTTTAGATTGAGATGAAATTGTGGTGCTTGAAGGGTGGGGGTTGTAAAACTGAAAAGTCTGTAGTATTGATAATAGGCTGTCCATTGACCTGTGAAGGAAAGACATAAGGACTCAGACTAAAGGTTCATGCTATGGGAAGTAATAAACTGGTATCACAGTAATGTGTGGGAAGTACTAAGTCAATCAACTTGACTCCATTTTTTTACTTTTGTATTATACTGATCTGAGGAGACTGACAAAAATTGTTAGCTTATTTACTTAGCTCACAATATTCCAACTTCTTGTTGATGAAACTGCAACTCCATCCACTAAACAGTAACAGTGCTACAGCATCATAATAATATATCGTAATTTTATTCACTTTTAATTATGTTATAAAAACGCAAACACAGTATCCGATAGCAAATTGCAGTGTTAATTACCGCTCGACTGTTAAGGCGATGTTATATGATTTGCGCATTTTTTCGCGCCATAATTGAATAGTTAAAGTTTCACAGACATAATAATTCCTAAGAAGCATTCCTCTTACGTGATTTTAATACATAACCGGCTAATAATTATTCATCTGTGTTCGAATGCATATAATATATTCTATCACTGTTCACATTCACATTTTTTGAATGCATAAGGATTTTTACAACTAGCTGTTTACTTTCGCGGAAAAAAAAAGTTTTCTGTCGTTACCTTTTACTTGTCGCGACGAAAGGCGTGTTTTTGTTATTGTTTCTGTGCAACATTTTTTTACTTCCCACACCGATAGGTGAGGGGAGTATTGTGATCGCGGAAATTTTCGATTTTGAGATAATAGGCTTTTTGAGCGTTTTATCATGTCAGTGTCAAGAGCGCCACTAAACTGACAACAAATCGCGAACGATGACGAGCTACAGTGCTCAAAACTATTGATAATATTCGTGTCGGCAATACTCTAGCTCCGACTTAATGCATTTTACGAGTTCACAACATGTCTGTTAAGACATTGTGACTATGATAATGATGATCATGTCTACATAACGGAAATCCACGTCACTCATTTCCGTCGGTCTGTTTGTCTGTCTGTTTGTCTGTCTTTATGTCTGTCGGTCTGTCTGTCTGTACGCGTTCTTTTAGCCACGTAATCTCAGTAACCGCTGCATGGATTGTGATAAAATTTGGGCAGCAATATGCTGTGGGGCCGTAGCAAGTAATGTTCCTATAATTTTGGAAATCGTTATACGGGGGGCGAAGTAATTAGCAAGAAACAAAAAATTTCAAATCTGCCTCAAACTTCGTTTTTAGGCGTTTTAGGGGTTCCTGATCATTTTCTACTTTTTTTTGGGTGGGGGTGAATTTGGGGTGGTTGAGGGGTGGGGGGTTGTAATACCGAAAAATGTGTTGTATTCGTAATGGGCTGTCCATTGATATGTGAATGAAAAACGTGGCGGCATGATACACTTTTTTAGGTTCATCCGAACGTTGCATGCTTATTATAGAAACCACGGGACTTATTTGTGATGTATACATTACGAGTATTGTTTTAGATCGTTCGATATCGCGATATCGCGAAAATTGTTTAATTGATTTTAATGAAATTTTGACACAGTATTACTCCCGCGGCGAGGATAGAAAACGCGTATGTTTTGGAAAAATCGGGTCAGTGGCGGCGCAAAATTAACAAAAAAACTAAAATTATGAAAACAGCTCAAACTTTTTTTTAGGCGTTTTACGGGTTCCTGATCATTTTCATTTTTTTTTGGGTGGGGTGAAATCGGGGCGGTTGGGGCGTGGGGGGTAGTAAAACTGAAAAATTTGTTGTATTCATAATAGTCTGTCTATTGACCTGTAGAAGAAATACCTAGCGGCATATTACACTTTTTTAGGTCCATCCGAACATTGGCTTGCCTATTAAAGAAACCAATTTTGTGATCTGTACATACGAGTTTTGCTTTATTTCGTTCTATGTATATTGCGTAAAGCGAAATTTATTGAATTGTTGTTGATCAAATTTTGACACAGAATTTATTATCGCTGCGAGACTCTGTTTTTGAAAAACCACGTCAGTGGCGGCGCAGCAATAATCAAAAAAACCAAAAACATAAAATGAGCTCAAACTTCGTTTTTAGACGGGTTGGAGGCTCTTCATCGTTTCACATCGTCCAGTTGAAGCATGCAGAAAAAAACTGTGGCGCCCTAGTTCTTAAGGAGGGAGACGCAAGAAACTATTTACGAGGCTTTTTGTGTTGGATGTTGTTTTTGCGGGCGGATGGGTGATAATTTAGTTGCAAGGGGATTTTAGACTATAGCTTCATGCAATGGGAAATAATAAAATGGTATCATCATTATGTGTGGGAAGTACTGAGTCAATCAACTTGACTCCATTTTTTAGGAATGGGTTGTATACGCAGCCAGTCTTCCATGCAACAGGAAACACGCCTTGCTGATACGATAGTTTGAAGAGCTAGCAAAGAACAGATGCAAACTCAGCGGCACAGCGTTTAAAGACAATGGCTGGAATTTGGTCAGGACTAGTAGCTTTCTTCGTTTTTAGTTTTAGGAGGAGGCTTTTTACATCTCGATGTTGATTTTTGACCTCTGCCATTTCCGAGTTCACGTTTTTGTGGTAATCGGTGTATTTCCTTGCGAGTCTACAGGAGAATTGGCTGCGAAGAGCCTCCCTAAGATGTCTGCTTTTTCTTCAGAATGAGAGGCGACTTGGTGGTATTGACGAATAGGAAAAGTTGTGACTAACAGCCTTAGCTGCAGACCAGAATGTTCTGGACGAACTAGGACATGAAAGGAGCTTGTTCTTAATTTTTTTGGTTGTGTTCCTCCTTGCTACTGTCAATCACGTTTACTGTGATTTCTGGCATCGATAGAACTGCGGTGGTTCTCGGCATTTGGATCGGTGATTTTATAAAAAAATATGTAGGCTCTGAAAAGTCGATGATTCGAAGTTATGAACTACAGCTGTGATAATCATTAAAAAGTATAACTATTTTTTATTTTTTCAGATTATGATATATCGCCAAAAAGCAAACCGTACGAGTCACCGAAAAATACTCATCAATTACAAGGTAAGACAAAATTGAATGTTATAGGTAATAAGCTAGACTTAAAACGGTGCCTTTTTCATGCGTCAGCGTATCCAAAGATTGTATAGACAATGAAAGTTCTTTTATGAATTTTTTCTTCTAATTTCCTATCTCACTATTTTTAAAACCTTGCTTCGTTGGATAGCAATAGGAACATTATTATAAATTTTAGTCGAAAGGCATTGAAATTTCAACCAATACTACCAGCTCTAAATTGGCAATCGTTATATCTATTGTTAAGTAGTATAAGATCGAAAAGTTAATCAAACAGGTTCAAACATTTTCGATCTGGTTATCGCAAAAATTAAAAAACCAGCTGCTGCATTAAAATATATTTGCTCAAAGCTAGGTACACCTTAAAACCAGATACAAAGCCTTCCTAGTTCAATGAGTATGATGCGTTAGTTCGCTCTTCCCAGTGCCCTCAGAAACCAAGGTCGTGCTACTCTCCACAGGCATCGATTTCTTCATCAAGTGACAGATCTTGGAGCAGAAACTTTCAAAGGAATACTGCTTATCGAATGTGTCCTTGGCCATGTCACCTAGAAACACCTGCAGGTGTGGGCTCATCATCAGCTTCTTCAAAGCTACAGCAAACAGTCTGGCATCAGGTTCTATGATAACTCCAGACAGCCTGTGGGTCAACATACGAGAAGCAATGCCTTTGTTGGTAGCCACGATGGGCTTACCAAGACTCATGGCTTTCAACAAGAAGTCTGAAGAAACGTCGTTTTTTGCTGGATGGATCATGATGGCTGACTCCATGATGAGCGTCTTCTCATGGATTATGGGCAACTGCTTCAAAAATGTCACCTGAGAACCACAAAGCTTCTCTTTAGCCAGAGCCATCAACTCATTGTAGTAGAACTTCTCCTCCAAGGTCTTGCAATTTCCTGCAATCACTAACTGGAACCTTTTTGTCACTGGTTTATCGTCAATCATTTCTAGAAGCATTTCAAACGCCTCCAAAGCTAGCTTGAAGTTAGAAGATCTCCTAAACTTTCCGATCGTCAAGAAGATGGTAGTGTTCTCCAACAGATCCGGAACTATCCTCTGTATCTTGATACCAGGCTCGTTCCAAAGCCCAATGTCAATAGAAGGATACAAAACTCTGGGTGCCTTCGAATAAGAAGGATAAGATTTCTTGAAGATCTCAGCAAATCCAACCGTTTCCACGATCACCTCTTCAGCTAGTTTGATCCACTTGGCGTCCAGAAGACTTGGAGTGAGCCTCGAGTGCTCAAAACAAGCGTCTGTGTTCTTCAGGTCTTGGAATGTCTCCACGAAGAAGAGCTTGTATTTGGTGAACCAGTTGAGGAAGTAGAGCGCGCATAGGCTTACGTCTAGGATGACCAGTTCGGGTGTGGGTTGGGGGGGATGAAAGATCAGACGGAAAGCCATCCAGGCGGCCTTGAAGGCTGACATGTTGCTCCGGAACAAGCCTAAGAAGCTTCGTGGTATCCACCAGCCTGAGTACATGATGTGGATGCGATCTGAAAACTAGAAATGGTTATAATTTAGAGCCAGTAACTTATAATGGTGTTGTATCTCAGAATTATAACGCCTCACAGGCCCATAGAACCATATTCATTGGAAAAAGTTACTAGCGTTTAGACTTCTTAGTGTTGGGCACTACATAGTACATTTATTGGTTGGTTCCAAGCAAAAGGTGTCATCCTGGGCAACTAATTGAGTTATTCAAAATTATTATTCAGTGGCTTTGGCATTTGTTTTTAAATGACGATTAAACCAAAACACAGAAAAAAATTATATAACACCTCAACAAAAAACTGTAAATATAATGAAACAAAAGTACAAAAAGGTAGTAAAAACAGGTATAAATACAGTGTGAATGTCATAGTATCGCCAAATCATTTTTTGTCACAGAAGGTAAGAAACTATTTTTCTTCTAACGTAAGGTTTTATTTATGGGCTAAGGAAGTGTAATAAACTTCTGCTCCAAGGCTTCAGGGAAAAGCATTCGAATTTTGGACGATAAAAACTTTTTCTAATTAACTAAGATAAAAGAAAGTATAATTCTGTAATTACGATTTTATTTTAGAAAATTAATAAATATAAATTTGTATTTCAGGATGTAAATTTTAGAAGATCTTATAAATCTGAATGCTTGTTTTTTTAAGTTTTTGTAAAATTCGGGTTCATTCAAATATACTTGTCTTTGTAAAACTGCAAAATTTTATGAATTCGCTACATTGGCAGAAGTTACTAGCGAAAAATATACGATTCACAAAATTTGAAATGTACTCTTCTCTGGCTCATTTCTAAGCTTTAAAAAAGGGTGTTTTATAGATCAAAAAACTTAAGACTTCTGACTTAGTGTTAGATTTATGCCATCAAATCATCACGTATTTGCAGGCATTCAAAACAATTTTTGCGTTGCTCACTATTATATGCGTTCAAAAATTGGTTAATTTAAAATTCGATTTTATTTTCTTATTATCTAATCCAATGGTTTGTTAAATACTTGTTTGAGGCCTATAAAATATATCGCAATTTGCTCTTAGTTTTTATGAACAAGAAATTTGTGAACAAAGAATGCTCATTTTTGGTATTAGCCTGTGGGTATACAAATCATATCTTTGAAGCTTCTAAAAATTACATGCCGTATTTAAAATGACACTCAAAGCAAATAAACTGACCAAATTTCACTACTGTTGCCTTCGAGATGGCTTTATCTGTATGAGCAGTACAAATAAATAAATAAATGGAATATGTAAAAAATTAAATTCTCGAGCGTTTTATCAATTTTCACGCATTTTAATTATACTTAAAGCCTACCATGATATCAGCTACACAATCGTCTTTGTCGTACTGTGATGTCAACATGGAGACTTTGTATCCGATTTTTTCGTAAGCTAATCCGATATTTATAATGTATCGATCGGTTTTCCTTTTCGTCAGTTTTTCGTGTAAAATGACCACATGGGATTCCTCAGTAGGCCTCTGGAAACCTCGTCCTTCCTGTTCATCTGTTCTTTGGTCAATTTCCATATCCATTATCTATTATTATTATTAAGCTATGTATAACGGTTTCAACGTGATGTACTACTTGCAACGTAAAAAAATATAGGGAAATGTCATTTTGATAGACAAGCTCATCTTGACATTGAGGTATGTGGGTCACACACAATACTGGGTGTGAAGCAGTGCTTTCTTTGGGGAAACGAAGAAAATGATTTCTGCTTCACCTAAATTGAGCTCAAGGATATTACAGTTCTTGTTTGGAACATGTCTTGAATCGGTTTGACGTCCTGAGTAAAAAGAGATCATTCAAAGATCAAGGAAATGCTCCAGTGAAAAACTAAGGCACTTTATAAGATCCGAGAAAATCGAAAAAACGTTGTCGTGGTCTAGGGACATTGTGCCTAATGCGATATTCAGGACATGATCCAAACAAAGAGTATAGGCCTTTACGGAAACTATGATCGGGTTAACCCGATCACAAGGATCACTCATCCTGACGTTCGGAAAGTGATCTGGGATCAGTCAGATCATAGGGTCAGTTCACTCTTGTACACTAAGGCCCGGTTGTACAGTCTCAGTTCAAGCCACAGTTCTATTAAACTATGCTCAATGATGAACTTGGTTCAAAAATTCATTTCCGTTATACGACCCATTTATAATCCCAGCTCTGCAAAACCAGGTTCAAGAAAGAAGTAGTTAGGTTGGTAACATTAACGCATGCGTAGTTGGTCTATTCTGTCAAAAATTGGTTGTTTGAATGCTGTTTTGTTGGTTATGGGTTGATGGTAATTGTAATAAACAATAGTTTTTCAGGTAAAGATACGTATAAAACGATTCATAGTCGCATAATACCTCAATGTGACAAGAACCATCTGTTCAGCAGTTACAGCACAGTTCCTGAAGAACAATAGGATTACAAAATACTTTTGATTCATTACATGAACAAAAAAGTACTCACCATTCTGTTGGAGACTTTATTTGTGCTTTAACCTGGTTTATAACAAATCGAACACCTTGTTTAGAAAGTCGAAACCTTTGAATGACTTCATCGTCATTCCACACCAAAAAATGATCGACTCTATCTCTGTATTTCTTTTGAGGCCTTCTTGCGTTTCTTAATATTTCTACTGCTTCAACGAAGTCTTCATCATCTGTTAGTTCCAGGAGATTTTTTCTGTACTGCTGAGCCATTACGTACTTTAATTTATAACAAATGATCTTGCAAAATTTTATCTAAATCAAATTATTAAATTAGGTTACGACACATTAGGTCCTTAGAACTCGGTTTAAGCGCCCAAATTCGAGCGCTCAGCTGAACCTTAAAAATATAAATTATTGAACCGAGCTTAGAGTTGAACTGACCTGGTATAACTGGACTTCCATATTTGAACTGAGTTCAACCTTGAACTGTGCTTGAACTAAGACTGTACTACCGGGTCTAAGTGATTGCGATCGAATGATTCAGATCTGTAACTGTTTTCCTTGACTATCTGTTTTTTATTCTTAAATCAACTTGTTCGTTGTTCGATGTCCGTTAAATCCATGGAATCATAAATCCCATTTGACAGCTGTTTGACGTATGACTGATCTATCCGGATCCAGATCACTGTTTCCGTAAAGGCCTTATGATATTCTTAAATGACTATACAGTATGCTGAAAGGGTTGGTTCGTTCCAGATATTGAAGAACAGCTAGAGATGGCCGAAGATAGATGCAACACGCTTAAAGATCAACTTGATTACATGAAGCAAGTTTACGGTGTTAAGAAAACTGGTACCGTATCGAGAAAATTTTCAATACATCCGAATAAAGAGCAGACAGGTACGAACTTACTTTTTTTCAATGAATTATCATAGTTTAATCCATTACATAAATGTACAAATAGTCTTGTGTAGAGAATTCAAGTTAGAAATCAGAATTGGGGTTTCTGTTTTTTTATGGTTAGCCTCCCGCAAAGGCTGAAAGCGTATGGCGCTGTAAAGCGCTGCGAGAGGACAAGTGTCGGTTCAAGTTAGATTTAAAACGCTACAAGTTGTAGCCGTCGGGAAACAAATTTCCCGGTAGCTCATTCCACAGCGTCGAAGTTCTCCATCAAAAGAAGGAATGCTGGAGGAAACTGGTTCGGGCAGTAGGGACCTCGACCTGGTAAGGATGAGCTTGCAGGGACTCTCTACTGATGTCCGTTCTGACGGCCTTCACTTTTATCATCTAGGAGAGCTCACTCGAATACATTCCGTAGTCGAATCTGCAAAACAGGGACAGGCCAAAGTCCTTTGTGAGGTTAGGCGTATCGATTAGTCTAATTTCTCTCTTTAGAGAGTGCTTCGGAACGCATCCTAGCACATGAGAGCAATACTCCAACGATGTTCGGATCTGTGCCTTGTAGAGCAGCAGTAGTTGCTTTGGTGTATACAGCTTCCTACATCGGAACGAAACTCCAAGCTTCTGGTATGCCGTTTTAGCAAAAACATCAGATTTATGTCAAATTTGAAGATTGTTGTGTGAACAAGCTTCCAAAATTTTTAGTTTCTAAAAGCACTAGTATTATAATAGGTTCCCCTCTTTGGTTAGCTCAAGTGAAACGCAGTGCAGAATGTCCAATAGGCATATGGAGATACAACAAACATAAGCCAAAGAAGAAACTGTAAGCGATTATGGATATGGTGACATGTTAGTGCTGATTAGAATTATCACTGGGTTTAGAAGATGAAACTGTAAAAATTTATTTGGAATATTATAATTACCTCATGTACGCCTATACCCCACCACAAGGCTTGGCCTTCTAGGGGTGGCATTGTTTGTAAATTTCTTGCAAATAAAAATGAAAAATGAAATACTGACGACGTGGTCGTGCCAGGACATGTTATTGTTGATGTTGATCCCCAAAAGCTTGACGGAAGATGACTGGACTATTGGGTGACTCTCCATTTCCACAGTTGGTAAGCCAACGAGAGACTTCTTTGTCAGTGTTGTTGCCTGAGTTTCTTGTACGTTAAACTATACTTTATTTACTAATCGCTACTCGACAATTGTTTTGATATCTACATTGATCAGATCCCTGAGGAACACAGGCGGCAATATCTAAATTCCTGAACCCTTGATATAGAAGTCCCGTGAATTACTGAACCTACCTAAGATACTCTGTCGATTAGTCTTTGGAAACCTTCAGAGCCTCTCTTTCCTTGTCTAAGTTCAGAACTATCCGGGAGTATGACTGTGTGCAGTGTACACGTCATAGCTTAAGTTTCTCCTATACAGAATGCTAAATATTATCGTCAAGAAGTAGTAGAATAGTAGTAGAATTTTGATATAATGATAAGAATAATAAACCAAAAGTATAAAATCGTCTACTCTAGAATGTTGGACATATTAGCATTTCATTGCTTTTCCAGAAACAATGGCTGCAATATCAAACTGCTCGATGTCGTCATGCGAAGCCAGGTCGAATTTTCCAAGGCAAAACTCCAACGCGATTGGAACAGACACATCTGGAGCCGCGGTGAGAACCATCAACAACATCCTGAATGGTATCACAAACTCGGTGAACCGACTCTCGGAGCTGCATCTTCAAATCTCTGATACACCTAGGACTAGAAGGTCTAGCAACACTCCACGTATGTATAGTGTGTCCCAGCTAAAATTTGTCCGATATTATGTCCGATATTATTTAAAAAAAAATAAAAATCTCCGTGACACGTCGATTTGTAATTCGGGGGGAACTATTCCACCGAATACGTCATCATTGTGGCACCAACCCCCTCACCCCCAGCAACCCCTACTCAAAATCCTAACTGAGACCGTCGTACATGTGATACATCATTTTGAAGGAAGTGATTGACAAATACAATAGTATTGAATGAAGTATTATTTTCATTACCTGGAATACTATCGTATGAGAAATTCCAAATGGAAGCTATTTTGTTTCATACAGACGCGCAGGGGATATTCAAAATGTCTTCGCACATTTCTCAGCACTGACCTTCACGTAAATTATCGTCGTTTTCACGTAGATTATTTTTATTTACAAATCGGGACGAGGCTATCCGTAAAACATTATTCTGAGCATGCGCAGTGTGTATCGAATAACGGATAAGCGTGTGCCTTGTGTACAGTTTTTATAACCGAAATCTATCACGTGTATCGTTGCGTTATTTGACTATTGACATTGACCTATTTGATTTTAACTTAACCTCTCATTATGATCGGTTTGGTCCGAAATGTCCAAGAAATGTTACGTGCAACAAGTGAACACCACCAGCAGAAAATAGTCCACATCACAAGTAAAATAAAAAATAGGTTATGCAGGATCTATGGAGCATAACATTTCAGATTTCGCTACCATGGTTCAGTCCCGTGATGATCACACGCTGTTGCCGGAGACGCCTAGCTTTGTAGCTTTTATTGGATAATACTGCCAAATCAAATTGACGGAAGAAAACCTGATCCTTTTGTACAATGATAAACCACAACATAAGTATTGTTGCTACCAAAATCATCACGGTTCTTTTCCCAATGCCGCGTAGTTTAGACCTGGCAATACCGCACATAATCATGTCGTACTGTAGATTTCCGTAGCTAAAAGGGGTGACACACGTACGAACTTTAAGTACGAGGTTTTTAAGTTCGCGAACTTACTCGGCTCGACGTCGGTGACATACGTGAAGCTGAAATCACTCATTTTGATCATTTTCCTAAATAAACAAAACTTCTAACAAACGCCAAACACAACAAGCGTTGCGCATCGATGGCCTGCCGAAACAAAGAGGTGGCTCGCGGCTCGCAGTACGAGCCGAAACAAGCTACGAGCAAGATTTCAAACCAGTTGGATCGCCGGCGGTTTGCGCGACGGTTTTGAAGCACGCGTACTTACGGTGACACACAGGCGAAAAAGGTCGTGGAGCCATAAGTACGCGTACTTGCTAGTACGTGTATCACCCCTTTAACAGTCTGTCACTAGTGTCATGCCATACATAACCTCCCCTGGTCTCACGACTGTCACGGTATCTAAATTAACCACGATGAAATGATGTAAACAAACATCTGTCAATGTCAATACGAAGCACAGGTTATGTTTGTAGATGGAGAAAAGGAGGTCAGACGACAAAGTAGAGTCACATTCTAAGGATAGCACCACGAAGGACTTATTACGTCACGCTAAGATTTATTACCTCACAGCTTTGGCGCGAAATTTTATGTTTGAACTTTGGAGGTGATTTTAACCCACTTCGCCTTCACAATAAAACGTAAAAATGTTCGTTACATGGTTGTTGGGGACGTACCATCAATATTCCGTCATAAAATTTTGTTCGGAAAATACCCCATTATCAAAATGAAGTATTATTTTCAATACCTGAAATATTATCTTGAGAGGGGTTCCAAATTGAAGCCATTTTGTTCCATTGAGACGTGCAAGTGATATTCAAGATATCTTCGCACATTTCTCAGCACTGACCTTCACGTAAATTATCATTGTTTTCAAGTAGGTTAGTAGAGAGATTTTGAGCCACTAAAAATTGGGACGACGCTATCCGTAAAACATTATTCTGAGCATGCGCAGTGTGTTCCGAATAATGGATAAGCGTGTGCCTTGTATACAGTTTCGGTAACCGAAATCTGTGACGTGTATCGTTGCGATATTTGTCAATTGTCATTAACAATTATTGGACGTATTTGATTTTAGCTTAACCTCACATTATTATCGGTTTGGTCGGAAATGTCCAAGAAATGTTACGTGCAATAAGTGAATACCACAAGCAGAAAATAGATCAATAAAAAATAGGTTATGCAGGATCCTCGAAGCATGGCATTTCAGATTTCACTACCATGGTTCAGTCCCGTGATGATCACACGCTGTTGCCGGAGACGCCTAACTCTGTAGCTTTTATTGGATAATACTGTCAAATAAAATTAAAGGAAGAAAACCTGATCCTTTTATACAATGATAAACCACAAAATAAGTATTGTTGCTATCAAAATCATCACGGTTCTTTTCTCATTGCCGCATAGTGGCCTAGACCTGGCAATACCGCACGTAATCATATCGTATCGTAAACTCCCGTAGCTAACGTACAACTTTATCGGTTATTCGCCGATTCGGTTATTTCGGGAGAACTGCGCATGCCACAAATAGCCGATAACGTGCAATAACGTCAGGAAACGGACGGCCAAAAACTCTCTAGTGATTATGAGGTTTACGGTTATTTCGAGATGATCAAGATGCTTTTGTTGTTGCAAAGGCCTTCGAAACAAACTGTTAACTTTTCTAATAGATATTTAGGTCTAGCAGTAGCAATAAACCTTTTTTACCAAAATAAGGAGGTGATATCTTATACCAGATCATCAAATTTCACCCACTTTAGATGACACATGGACAAACGTTCTTAAAAAAATCTGAGCTAATCTTTTAAAACAAAGCGTGTCTCTCTTAGATACGGCGACCCTTCCCACGATCAGCTCCAAGACCATCGGCGTCCAAAAAGACTTCTCACCTCCCGCAGAAGGCAATTCTGACGCAAGTGTGGGTGCTGAAAGCGTGAAGAAGGTCAAAGCGACCAAAAGGAAGTCCAGGGACTCCAGACAGACTGCAGCTTCGAAGGACCTCTACTTTCAGACCACCAAAAAACCTGCGTCCTGCCAAGGACCTAAGAGGCCAGCGAAGGTTGATAGGAGGTCCAAATATAGCAGGACTTCTCTGGTTGAAAGGACGTCATCTATTTTACAGGTATATTTTGATCCTTATCATTAATTTTTCTTTTTTTTAATGATTGGACCGCCCTCTCACGCACAATTTTCAAAAACTGCATCCCTCAGGATTGCAATATGTTCTGCAAAACTCATGTGCTAGGTTAGTGGAGACGGCATCCCATTCATCATAATTCAAAGAAATTTGCTAGCTCCGTATGTCTGAGAGATGCATGCGTCATTGGCTTTATGATAAGGTAACATATGGGGAAAGGAGTTCATAAGTCTACCCCAGCATAATACTTCCTTTTCCTAAAAGCTCTTATGCTTTGCATACAATTTGTATAATATGCTGTCTTCAGGCTTTGAGATATTTCTAATCGAAACCTTTAAATGTCGTGTCCGAGCATTTATAGTTGAAAATGCTATTTCTTAACTAATTATGGAAAGAATTATTATTATCATGTTTTTCCAAACTTCTCTCGCATGACTGCGGTGACGACAAATGTTGACGGGCTAGGCCAAGTCAACACCTGAACTATTACTGATCGCAATTTAGGAAAGATCGTACTATATTACAGGTCTTAAGGATTACAGACTTTTGGAATATTTTATGTAACCCTTCGTCCAGGCCCAACTGTTGTAGATGTTGTGTAAATGTGTTCGGTGTGAGGCCTGAGACCGACATAATGAGGGGGACAATAATAACTTTATCTTGTTTCCGCTTCACTTCTATGGCAAAGTCAGTGTATTTAGATATTTTCCCAGCGTAGGTGTTTTGAACATTCACATCATTGGGAATAGCAATATCTATTAAGTAGGCAACTTTGTCTGCCTTTGTCTGAAATACTATATCTGGTCTGTTTGCATTTGTGGTTTTGTCTGTGTGTATTTCAACGTCCCAGTATAGTTTGTAGTGATCATTATCGAGTACTGATGTTGGTGTATACTTGTAATACGGATCTGAGTTGTCGATTAGTTTGTTTTTTGTGGCTAGCTTATTATTATTATTACGTTATTCTTAAGAATTGTCTATTTTTAGCGTCTTCATTAATTATTTTTTTTGCTGTGTACCTGTTCTCTACAGAATTAGGTGTTAAATAATAGGATTAGATTAGGTAAGAATGGTTGAGTGGAAGAGCACTAATATAGTGAATTCCGCCATTCGAGATATATGTCAGTTTGCTTTAATAATCACCATCATAGTCACAATGTCTTAACAGACATGTTGTGAACACGTAAAATGCATTAAGTCGGAGCTAGAGTATTGCCGACACGAATATTATCAATAGTTTTGAGAACTGTAGCTCGCCATCGTTCGCGATTTCCTGCCAGTTCAGTGGCGCTCTTGATACTCGTATCCAGCAACTGTTTCGTCGTATCCTCCCAGCGTGTAGGGGGAAGGCCACGGCGCCGTTCACTCGGGGCATGACCCTGAACTACAAGTTTCTCCATATTATCGCTTCTGTGTATATGTCCGAAGAATGTAAGCATTCTCGTCGACACAATGGAGTATAGTCTCTTTGGATTAGCTAGCTCATCTAGTATGGAAATGTTAGTTCGATGGGCGGTATAAGGAACTCTCAGCATTCTCCTCCACGTCCACATTTCAAAAGCATCTATGCGAGCTCGATCTGCCTTTTTAACAGTCCAATTTTCCGGGGCTTACAAAAATATGGAGAGCACAAGAGACTGAACCAGTGACATTTTGGTATCTATATTGATGTTATGGTCACGCCATATTTTAGTAAGGTTTGTCATGGCCATACGTGCTTGTTGAGTGTCTCGTCGAATCTCATTTTTACAGCTACTCGAATTGTCGGCCAAAGAACAGAGGAACACAAAACTTTGAACTACTTCATAAAAGCCTACTGACTTTATTTCTCGATGATTATCGTGCTCTCTATCTACGATCATAATCTTGGTCTTGTTGTAGTTAATATCAAGACCGTATGCTGCAATGTGTTGTTCTAAGATGTTTAATAGAACTACTAGTTCTTCCTGAGAAGCAGCATGCTTTAATGAAGACTATTATTTTTTTTAACAAAAAAGGTGCACGAGGGGTTGCTCTATACATGCAGAATTCCTTCTGTCTGCTCGCACAAAAAAGGTGCAGCTCAGGCTCCGACGCACCGAGCTGCTATTCCATTAACCAGTGACTACTCAAGACACCGTGAAGTAAGCAATCACTGGGTCCGCGAATCGTGCGCCCTAAGTAGGCAGAGGGACCCTAGGATGACTGCCTTCTGCATTCTGGCGGCTAATGTGTGCCGCCGCACGGCGTACTGGCATTGCGCATAGTGCAAAGAGCAGCGTATTCCTCATTCTACCTAGGAATCTAATGACCGTAACCAGCAGACTTACAGTGTAGTCTGGCCAGAGCCTGCGAAGTTGTCCGAGCAACTCCTGATATTTGGTCCGCTTTTCCTCCTCCTTAATAATAATAATAATAACGTTTATTGTCCATTTGATCATTACAATGATATGGGACTAGTCAAATTGGTTGAAGAGAAGTAAAAAGGATAAAAATATAAAACAAGTAAATACAATTGAGACACACTAAATAGTAGACAAACACTTAAAAAGAAGAGATTATAAATAAAACCAAGATTATAACTGTGGCCTAAGTTCTAAATACTCACAAATAGAGTAAAAATAGTTTTCTAAAAGAAAGTTTCGAGTCGCCACTTTGAATTTTTTGAAAGATGATATGGATTTTAAATCACTGGGAAGCTTGTTGAATAAGCAAATTCCCATGTATTTAGGACTCTTTTCAAATGCAGCAGACGAATGAATAGGCATTACTAAATTATTGCCATGCCTGGTTGAGTAGTTATGGTAAAAATTAGTAGTGAAAAATTCACTCATGTTAGATTTTACATAGAGAAATATCTCATGCAGATAAATGCAAGGAAGAGGTAGAATCTGCAACTGTCTAAATTTACTTCTGCAGGATTCATTAAAAGTAAGAGACATCATATTCCTTAGTATTCTTTTCTGCATCCTAAAGACACGGATGCTAGAGGACGACGAGCCCCAAAAAACTATTCCATACTTCAATCGTGAATAACAGTAAGCATAATAATAAGATAATAACACACTTTTACTGGCAATATTACGCAGCCTAAACATTGCAAATGAGACAGAGCTCAGCTCTTTGCAGAGGCCGTCCATATGCTTCTCCCAGCTAAGAGAGTGGTCAATATACAAGTATATTCCCAACAATTTACAGGACTGCACTTGCTGTAATGAGGTGTTGTTAATTTTTAATAAGTGACTCATAGATATGTGGTTATTTCGTGAAATAAGATTTATAAAAGCAGTTTTCTCTCTGTTTACTATGAGTCCATTTTCAGTAAACCATCCGACAAATTGATTAATGAGTAGCTGTGCCTTCTGTCTCAAACACGACCAATCTTTATCTGCTGTAATCATGGATGTGTCATCAGCAAACAATGTAATTTTTCCTTCACTAATAGAAATTAACAAATCGTTGACAAAAGATTAGAGATGATGTTCACCTCAGCAGGTGCCGAAAACTCTATAACGAACATCGTCTTCTGTGGGTGGTCGAGAAGGACTATGTTGGACTTATTTGCCTGTGCCTATCATTATTATTGTTATATACAAATTTTTGTAACTTTTTTTTTCCAGGAGCCATCCGAGCATGCTGCCCCCAGCAATACTGAAGCCTTAATGCCTATTGTATTATAACTCCTCTTATTTGCAGCATCCACTCCAGCAATCTAGATCCCTGCATAATTTAATGCAGTTTTCCTACTGGTCCTGGTGCTGAGCTGTACTCCATTGGTTCTAGCTTGGTCTTCCCAAAGAGCTGTTGTCTCTTGTGATCTAGCGCTTCGCACTCACAGAGCACATGTAGGGTTGACTCAGCCTCTACCACACAGTCTGCAGGTGAGGTCTCCATTGTAGAGTCCCATTTTATTCAGATGTTCCTGCAGGCCACAATGTCCCGTGAGGAGATCCGTCGTTATTCGGAGCTGATTCCTACTCAAGGAGAGCAGTGTTTCAGCTGTTTTCTTGCATGTAGCTTTTATGAATCTTTTTCCATGAACACATCCCGGCAACAAGTTCCACTGCTTCTTGTGCTGATGTTTCATCCATTCTACGACCTGGTGTCTGATTGTGCTTTTAGACATCCCCAGGGCGAGTTCTGCTCCAGTGTATAGAGCAGACGAGCCTAGTTTTGCTAGCTCGTCCGACCTTTCATTGCCCCTTATGCCTGAGTGTCCTGGAACCCACTGCAAAGTTACTTTGTTGTGTTCTGCTAGCCTTTCCAGTTCTTGTAGACATTCCCAGACTAGAGCAGACGTAACTTTGGGACCTTCTAGTGCCCCAAGTGTGGCCTGACTGTCTGTAAGTATCGCGATCCTCTTGTTTCTGTAGGATCGCTCATTACTTATCCTTGCAGAATGCAGGATGGCGTACACCCCTGACTGAAATACTGAAGCGTATTTTCCTAGCGGAATACTCTGTCTAGTTCCTCTTCCAAACATTCCCGCTCCTGTGCCCTGCTCGGTCTTTGATCCATCTGTGTACCAGACTATTTCCCGTTGCAGGTTGTTTACTTCACAGAGTTCTCGATCTCTAATGTCCTTTGTAACTTTGTTCATTTATTTCTTTCTTCCTGTATTTCAGTACTTCTTTAATCCTGTGTCCCTTTATCTTTTTTTCCTTTGTTTCTTTATTCCCTTATCTTTTCAGGGTGTTTAAAAAAGATGTGGCAATATTCAAGGGGGTGACTCCTCAGGTCATTCCATGAAAAAAAGTTCATATCATATGTCCAAAAATGTATGGTTTCTAAGATACAGGATGTTAATTTTTTTTTAAATAACGTTTTTTTTTAATAATCCTATCATCTTCTAACCGATTCTGTTGAAATTGAGTAGCGTTGGTTTTAGTAGTAAGGGTGTGATTTTGCCCTAACTAGACAAAAAAATTATGTCCAGTGGCGTTAGAGTTTTTAACTCAAACCTACGGAAACCGCTGACCAGACTTAAACCACCTGGATTTTTTTCTGTGGGGCCACCTGAAGTCAATAGTGTACGCTATTCCTGTGGAAAATGTGGAGGACCTGAGAAATCGAATCATTGCTGGCTGTAACTCAATTAGAAATGACCCCGGTATTTTTGAGAGAGTTCGCCAATCAATGAGGAGAAGACTGGGTTCCTGCATCCGAGCTGGGGGAGGTCACTTCCAACAGTTTTTGTAACTTTTCTTATGATAAATGGATATGCAATAGAATAGTTTTTATTTTTTATTCCGCAAACAAAGCAAGATACCAGAAAAATACAGGAGACAAAAAAGTTGTAGTTGTAGTCGGTTTACCTCAAAGAAATATTAACATTAAATGTGTCAGTGGCGTACATTTTTCCGCTTATAATTGTTATTAAATTGCCACCTCTAACGCCACTGGACATAATTTTTTTGTCTAGTTAGGCCAAAATCACCCCCTTACTACTAAAAACAACGCTACTGAATTTCAACAGAATCGGTTAGAAGATGATAGAATTATTTAAAAAGAAAACTTTATTTAAAAAAAATTAACATCCTGTATCTTAGAAACCAGACATTTTTGGACATAATTATGTTTATATGAACTTTTTTTCATGGAATGACCTGAGGAGTCACCCCCTTGAATATTGCCGCATCTTTTTTAAACACCCTATTCATTCACTAACTCCTGCATTTTTTTTGTCGATTCGGTAACTTCGACTGCTAAGCTCATTGGCTGAACTGATGCATTTATTTATTTCCTTATTCTCCAGCGCAAGAAGATCATGAACAGTATCAAGCTACCTTGCCCCCAACCTGACAAGCTAGTAGAAATCTACCACAACGTAGCTGCAAGAAACAGCGACTCTGACGAGACCAACTTCAACAAAAGAAAATCGAGGTTGAGGTCAGTGGCCAGCACCACCACCAGACAACCTGAGGTGGACATTCCCCCTCTGAACATCAGCGAGAACCTCAGGGAGGTCCACACCAGTGGCGTAGAGCATAAAGCAAGCCACACGGCCACTGCGGGCACCAACGTCGTAGTGCCTCAATGTTTAGACTTTGACCACGACGATTACGAACCACCCGAAGCGCCTAGGAACGACAAGTGCTACTACAAGAGCTACGAGCTGCCCACTATAGCCTCCAGGATGAAGCAGGCTGCCAAGTCGTATATGAATACGTTCAATTTCAAGGCGATTCCGTTCGTGACGGCCATCTCGACCACTCCCAGTCACAACATCGGGATCAACATTCAGCAGGTGTTGAATATCATCAAGAACAGGCACCCGGTGAACGGGATATCTCCAACTTTGGCTCACAACATCGGTCTGGCAGCTGAGAAGCTGAATAGCAGGCCTCTGTCTGTTTTAGTCTCTAACATCAACTCTAGGATAAGCTATAGAGGATCTAGGTAAGTTGTAATGTGTCATTTATTGATCGATTTCATTCCAACAACTCGAGGTTTCTTGATAACCTAGTTACTTTCTTTACCTTAGTGTTTAAACAAAATCCTGATTCTTCTGCAACTAAAGGCAAGAGGCGTTTACTTACATTTATACTGTGCACACTCTAGGTCTAGGTCACTCAATTTCAACCTTCTGTCTATCTGTCTGTCTTGGGTTCCCTTTCAATACAATCTTAGTAACTACTGTACCATTTTTGGGCAAATTTGAAGCTAGGCGTTTTGTGGGCTCATGGTGCTGCTCTATTTTTGGAACTCGATACAGTGGCGACAAAGTAATCAGCAAAAAAGGACATCCCCCTTTGAACATCAGCGAGAACCTCAGGGAGGTCCACGCCAGTGGCGTAGAGCGTAAAGCAAGCCACACGGCCACTGTGGGCACCAACGTCGTGGTGCCTCAATGTTTAGACTTTGACCAAGACGATTACGAACCACCTGAAGCGCCTAGGAACGACAAGTGCTACTACAAGAGCTACGAACTGCCGACTATAGCTTCCAGGATGAAGCAGGCTGCCAAGTCGTACATGAATACATTCAATTTCAAGGCGATTCCGTTCGTGACGGCCATCTCGACCACTCCCAGTCACAACATAGGCATCAACATTCAACAGGTGTTGAATATCATCAAGAACAGGCACCCTGTGAACGGGATATCTCCAACTTTGGCTCACAACATTGGTCTGGCGGCTGAGAAGTTGAACAGCAGGCCTCTGTCGGTTTTAGTTTCTAACATCAACTCTAGGATAAGCTATAGAGGGTCTAGGTAAGTTGCAAGGTGTTATTATATTGTTGATCGAGTTCAATCTATGTAGGTACTCGAAGTTTGTTGGTAATTTATTTACTTTCTTTATAGTTATTTCATCTTGTTGTGTAAACAAAATCCTGCAGTTGATTCTTCTGCAACTGAAGCTAAAATGTGTTTACTTAGAATTGTACTTCGCACACTGTAGGTCGCTTATTTTCAACCTTCTGCCTGTCTGTCTGTTTGTCTGCCTTGGTTCCTGTATCCACAGAATCTTTGGAATTTCTGAACCATTTTTGGGCAAATTTGCAGCTAGATATGTTGTGAACCCATGGTGCTGCTATGTTTTTGGAACTCGATACAGTGGGCGTCAGAGTATTCAGCAAAAAAGACATTCTTCCTTTGAACATCAGTGAACACCTCAAAGAGGTTCGCAACAGTGTTGAATAAAGATTCTGTTTCGGACTTCCATTGTCAGACAGACCTTTTGGAACATCTACCTTGTCTACAAATTTCAAAAAACAGTGTTTAATAGATAATAAATATTATCATCATACAGGCAGATAAAGCTAAGGTCTACATTTTAAAACTACTTTATAATATACTGGGTTGTTGATGAAGTCACGGCATACCAAAGTCGTGTTTTTTCTAATGGAACACTATCTCAAATTTGAATAGGGTGCTTGCAGAGGTCGTGAAATTGTCTCGGGAGTATACATAGCGTAAAGAGAACCATATCAAGAAGCAGTAGGAAACAAAGAACATGATTTTACTGACGGCCAAAAAAAGATATTTGCAAAATAAAATAAGGATATATTCAAATTTTTCTACGTCTCCTAAAACAAGGGCTGACGTCACAGCTATCTTATCGATATCGACAATCGATACTGCTACAGCGCAGGTCAGTGAGATTCAACTGCAAACTAGAGATGATCTGAATTCTTTAACAATGCGACTCAATTTTTTGATTCTTAAACATATTTAAAACAGGCAATTAACCCACTAGCATTTTCGTTGCAATATATTTTTATATCTGATAGGTATCACAGTTCATCCTGCTTGTGACCGACATTCGCAACTAATCGAAGCCGCGCATCCCATTATGAATGAATCCAAAGATAGAATCTAATTCAAGCCCATCCCTACAAAGTGAATTAGTAATCTAGCCTAACTTTTATTCTTTTGACTTTGTACTTTTGTGTGTGACTGTGTTTTGTGGTTATAACGATCAATGTCAAAATGTTAGGTTAGCACTGGCTATCGATATCGAATATCAATACTTTTACATCCCATCATTATAGGATATCACTGACGTCAGAGGTTGTTTGCGCGGCATTTTCTAGCATTTGAAATAATTTTTGGAATATTTCTCACAGCCGATTCCAAAAAACCAAACAAGTGATTTTGTCATGTTTACTAGGCTCCAAGGAACGCGTAAACGACATAATATTTTTTTCTGCAAGTACCCTATTCAGTTGGTCCCCCACAATTAATTTCTTGGCTACAATTATTTTATTGATTGAATTGTAACCATAATATGTTGCTGCTATATTTTTGGAACTCGATACAGTGACTAAACAGCCAAAAAGACATTTCTTCTTTCAGCAATGCCGTAAACCTCATAGAAGTTCGCAACAGTGCTGAGTAAATAACAAATATCATCATTTTTTTATATATAATATATAACTGAGCAGACCGCGCAGGCAGAGCCTAAATACCAAAGTACCGCGGCTGCTGTGAAAGGGTTATGTTAGGGGAAGTTTGTTAACGCGGGATTTGAATGGGCCAATACCCGCAGGCCCAATAAATACATCTTCTGGCAGTCCATTCCAACCCTTGGGCACCCTGGGAATAAATGTGCGGTTGTACCGCTCAGTTCTTGATGTATGAAGAACGACCGTCTTAGGATGAGATGCAGCGGTCGCACGGGTACATCTGATAGGAGCAGTGAGCGGCAGAACGATAGAGGTTAGCTCAGAGGGGCAGATTCCGATGGAATATCGATAGAAGAGTGAGAGGTCACCAACAACACGCCGGTGAGAAAGTGACTGAAGGTGGCGCGCTAAGGCCGGGTCGCCAATTAGTCGAATCGCCCTTCTCTGGACGGCATCTAGTATAGACAGGATAGTAGGGGCATCATCATAATATGTATTGTATATACATGTTCCAGGTGTCCTTTGTCTAGGAACATGATAAACTACAACCAGCTGCAGGACATGGCGAAGAGCATCCCCGAAGAGTCGCCGGAAGAGGCCGAAGCGGCCCGACAGGACGACGGGGGGGATTCCCCGGTGACGCACACCATCATCGTGACAGGGCCCTCGGGGGACATGGAGATCCGCACCAGGGACGTCCCCAAATGGGCCGCCGACCCCGCCTCGGCCCAGGAGCAGTGCACCTGCGCCCCTAAATCGGGGATGGACTTCAGGGAGGTGGTCAATAGGTACAGCCGGAACTGTATGGTGCCCTCCAGTACCACCGTGACAAGGGTAGGTTTGGCTTAGAATCAAAAGTACGATCGAAATATTAAGGCCCGATTTTAATGATTTTATGGAACTGCGCCCCTAAATCGGGGATGGACTTCAGGGAGGTGGTCAATAGGTACAGCCGGAACAGTATGGTGCCCTCTAGTACCACCGTCACTCGGGTAGGTTTGGGTTCGAATCGAAAGTACGATTCAAATATTAAGGCCCGATTATTTCAACATGGATATTCTAACAAAGGCCTTGACAAAGCTTGTCTGTTGGATGTTATTTAGCAAAAGCTTTCTATTGGGTATTGAGGGCTATGTTAATAAGTATAATCCAATACTATTTTATCAATATTGGAAACAATACGTCAAAGCTGAATACAACTGGTCAAAAATATTTTAGATATTCATGGATCAAAATTAGCAGAAAATCAACTTAGCAAAACAACGTAGCACAAACACTATGAGAATAAAAATCCCTCCCTGCTAGTTCCCCTTTTTCACTGAAAAGTATACGACAAGTTTCTAGTTTACAAAAAATAATTTTTTGAGTTACCTCCACCCTCACCCCTTTTTTTGTCATCGAAGCGGGACCAAAAAGATTTTTTTCTAATAATAACTTTTTTATAGTTACCAAGTTTGGAGAAAATCCGAAAAAAAATTAATAAAGGTCCTTTCGAGTTGAAAAGGTTTGGTGTCGATCGGAGAATGGGAGGGGTTGAAAAGAGTGGGGGCTGCACAAAAAAATGTGATATAAACATATCAATTTGATAGCACCGGTTGAAAAAGAATGTGTCTTTATGTCTAAAGCGATATATCGCATGTACTGTAGGCTTCCGCGGCCATCGTCCAACGAATTTGTGGTTCTTGGGTTTTTAGGCCGGCGTCGTTTAGCGTTAAGGCTTGATCATCGAGGTAGAATCCCAAGGAGACGCTATAAGGTTCAATTTCGCACAACAAGAACGGTAGCAGAGGAGGCGTGGCTAAGTGTGGTAACAATATAGACGCCTCGCCAGAGCCGGATTGAATGAATGAATAAGGACCAGAGGCTATCCAGCACGGAATGTGGCTGGTGCATAGGCCACACGATGGGCCCTTTTGCGCCTCTATCCGCGCTAGTTCCTAAGACCTGCCCTTTTGGCAAAGGCAAGAACATTCTTAGGTCCTATCCGTTTTATCTCTATTGGTTCCAAGGTTCTTGAGCCCAGCATAGTCTGCCTGTGATAACCCAGGGTTTCACAGCGACACAAGATGTGTGCCGAGGATTCTTCCTCTTCGCCACACCACGTGCACGTTGGGTTGTTGACCACCCTCATCACAAACAAGTGACGCCTGAAGGTGTTGTGACCTGTTAATAGGTCTACTAGCAATCTCAAGTTACTCCTATCCAGAGAGAGACAAAATCGTCCCATTCTCTCTGCAGGCCCTGCTAATAGTTCCCGAGCCTGACGGAGATGACCAGAGTTGTTGTTCCATCTCAGAGAGTGTTGATTCTGGATCCACTCTCCAGTTGTTTTCCTAATCAAGTTTGCAGATAGTCCTAAGGCTGGTTCCGGGCCCACAAAACTGTTGCCGGATCCCATCCTAGCCAGATGATCCGCCATTTCGTTATCCTTTACCCCAGCGTGCCCAGGTACCCACATCAGTGATACCTTGTGTTTAGCTGAGATGTCATCAAGAGCCCTCCTGCACTCCAGGACCAGTCCCGACGTTATTTTCCAAGCACTCAGTGCTTTGATGGCTGCCTGACTGTCAGAGCAGATAGTAATCCGCCTCCTAGACCCGGATTACTTTCTTATGTAAATAATTTTGAAAATTCATTACAATGATGATTTAAATATAAAGTATTGGGTTGATTTTTCAATCTAATGCGAAATTCATGGTTAAGTATATGAAAAAAAACGGCTTTGTAGAGACGACATTTATCATCAATTGAATAATATAACTGTATCATTGCTGCGACACGTTACACTTTATTGAGATAAAGATTACAAATGCGGTCCTGTACATTGTTATTTTTTTGCATACATACCTATGAAATGTAATTCCTGTCGACTTCTTCTTATCCATGCCATCTCTGGTAGAGCAACTACGGTAAGCACATGAAACCATTATTTCCTTTATGAATTCACTAGTATATCTCTTAAAAATAACTAAAAATCTCGGTAAAAACACTCAAAAAAAGCAAACATGAAACTGTCAAAGAAACGTCAGCTGTTTGACATAAGTGTCGAATCAATATGACCAACTTGCACCTGCTTTCAGCCACGTTATCGCGCATCCATGGGATTCTACCTCGATGGGCTTGACGTTTCGCCACCACGAGTTGATGGTATCTTCAGAAGCTATTTCACTTCAATACTCTATTTTGGAAGTCGCCGAAGCGAAATAGCTTCTGAAGATGCCATCCACTCGTGGTGGTGAAACGTCAAGCCTTAACACTAAACGACTCCGGCCTAAAAATCCAAGAACCACAATGTCTACCTCAATATTATACTACTATTCGATTGGACTCTTAGTTGTTAAAGGAAGTGGGGGTTGCTCAAAAAAATTATCATATAACTCATTGGTACATCTGCTCCCAGATCCCACCAGTCAAAAGACGTGTTTGTATGCTAGAAGCGATAATCACCACTTGAATCGGGAAGCTCCTCGAACGAGGTCTACCTGGTTCAACATCCACATTTTTTTGTTCATACACTTGATGTTGTGTATCATCAATATAATGGTCTTATGAACTATTAAAAAAACCTAATATTTAGATCTAAATTTATTTATTACAAAAATGAATTTCAAAGTATGGAAACCAGACCAGTTTTTTGTTTGTTTAAGGCTTATATTCTCACAGTTCTTGCTCCAATGCTATTTTTAGTCAGCTTCTACTTGGGGAAAGAGTAACAAGGTGATACTACCAAAGAAAGTACAAAGCTTAAATCCAAAGAAGAAGGAGAAAAACGGATATATAAATACAAATACAATAAATACGGAGGCACAAGTGGCAAATGACGATATGGTGGAAAATCCCCTGCAAGGAAAAGAAAGGAACCTGAAAGAAGTGCTTACAAACCTTCACAGCGACTTTGAATACCTAAACAAGTGAGTAAATAAGGGACATCAAAGGGAACTACTCTTCCATAAGTCCACAAAAACAGTAATTCCATTTGTTATATTTATATATAACAAGCCTGAACAAGTTTATTGTAAGAACCAAAGTTTATGTAAGAAACTTTTGCAACAAATTATTACAGGGGACGTCTATTGGATTTGGAGTTTATGATTTTGAAAAAGGTTATGAAAAATTAGTGGTTGCTACAAAGAGTGAAAAAATAGAGAGGATAAGTGTCAGTGTACGTTAGATTTGAAACGTTGCAGGTTGTAGCCGTCGGAAAACAAATTCCTCGGCAGCTCATTCCACAGAGTTGAGGTTCTGTAAAGAGGGAATGCTGGAGGAGACTAGTTGAGGGAGTAGGGACCTCGATCCGGTAAAGATTGAGCTCACAGAGCCTCCCTAGTGTTTCTTGTTCGGACGGCCTTTGGTGTTATTATCTAGGAGAGCTCACTCGAACATCTTTCGTAGAATCCGTTAAACAGGGATAGGTCAGCCACTCTTCTTCGATGTTCCAGGCTGTGTTGGTCCTTTGTGAGGTTAGCTGCATCGATAAGTCTAATTGATCTCTTTTGAATATTGTCCAAAAGCTTTAGAGACTGCTTCGAAGCACATCCCCACACATGTGGGCAATACTCCAACGATGGCCAGATCTGTGCCGTGTAGAGCGACAGTAGTTCTTCTGGTGTGTACAGCTTCCCACAGCGGTACAAAACACCAAGCTTCTGGGGTATCGTTTTAGCAGTACTGACGAAGTGGTCGTTGTCGTTTCAGGACATGTTACTTTGTTACTTTTTATATTTATTCAAATAATCTTTTTAGTTTCTAGATGTCTATTTAACTCAAAAAATTCTTGTTGGACACTTTTGACTTTATTACACTTATACAGTTTTTTTAAAGACTAGGTACTCTGTTTTATACCTGAAGGAGTCTGGAGTTATAACAATTGAAATATTGTCATTTTATTTTCAACAGAATTTTGAAATTAAATTTAAATCTAAAATGTATGTTTTTAAACAGACGCTACGAAGACCTGTCTCAAAAAGCCACAAGTGATGATGAAGAGACCATCAAAGAGCTGGAAAAGCTTGAGGTAGAATTGAATAAGAAGGAAGAAGAAATTACTATGGTGATGACATTGTACAAAGAAGTTCTCGCCCTAAAGCAACAGGTTAGTGTAAATTCGTAAATTGACTCTCTTGACGCAACTTGGATTGTTTTGATTGATTTATGCAAGGTTGGCGGTCAAAAAATGATAGATTATTTACTAAAATGGATAAACTATATAAAAAAAGCTTTAAATGTTTACTAGGCAAGTCTAAACTGTCTTGTCTTGTTTACGTTTTGCTTTAATTTTTTTTACCATTATACATAATATGTGTCACTACCTTTAGTGTTTGTGTATTATAAATAAATGTATAGAAAATTACTTCAACCTGATTGATAAAATTGTAAAACTAATTTTAAAAATATCTCTGTGTCGTTTGTTGAAGGTGAAATCGTTGAAACAAAAGACGAGCCTAGGAAGTATGACGCAGGAATCGAAGGAGGCCGCGAGCACTTTCAAAGACTACAACAACCCCCAGATGGCGTTCCATCTGACCAAGCTGCTCCGACAGATACATACGTACCAGAAAAGATACAAGCAAGAAGCAGTGTAGCTTAACATATTAAATTATTGTATACCGTTTTTCGTATGTAGCTTCTTTTGAATAATTTGTCAAACTTAAATTCACAAGCAGCTTAAAATTGGAGTAACGTAACAACTGCTTTACACGAGGGCTGCTTTATACCTCCGTCAATCCACCAGTACGCAGACAGCTGTTTCACGCTTATTAGCGATCATCAGTGCGCCATAGGTCGATTGACGGAAATAGAGAGCATCAATTTTTCCATGTTTAATAAACATGTGAAACATGTGCGAGCAGACAGAAAGAATTCTGCCGGTGCGCCATCTAGTACCCGAAGGTTACGGCAAACCAAGGAAATCTCTGCTTAGCAGCAGTAGACTTCTTGGTGGGACGCCAAGGTGCATCCGCTTGGCCACTAGAGAGCGCGGGTTCTATACGCCGCTGCGTATGAAAGCCGATATACGATGATCGCTAATAAGCGTGAAGCAGTTGTCTGCGTACTGGTGGATTGACGGAGGTATAGAGCAGCCCTCGTATGTCGGCTTTCATACGCAGCGACGTATAGAACCCGCGCTCTCTAGTGGCCAAGCGGATGCACCTTGGCGTCCCACCAAGAAGTCTACTGCTGCTAAGCAGAGATTTCCTTGGTTTGCCGTTACCTTCGGGTACTAGATGGCGCACCGGCAGAATTCTTTCTGTCTGCTCACAACTACTTTAGCTGCCATAATATTGCGGTCTTCAGTTTTGAGACTGGTATACTGGGCTACTGAATGCTGATCTAAATTCTGAATGGGCAGTCCTTACAAAAAATGAAATCTGGTAGTTTGATTCGGTAGTAGAAGTCAATGAATCGTCGGCAAGCCGCTGATAGTTCTTTCAGTCAGAAAATAAATTCATAAATGTACTAAAAAATAGCGTCAAAGGTAGGGTAAAATCAGAATCCATGGTTAAGTAAGACTGTTCATTAGAGTGATTGATCTGCAAATTCCATAGCCACTTATGTCATAAGTTAAATTTGTCATATCCCCTTCATCTTCGTACTATACCAGAAAAAATGGAGTCAAGTTGATTGACTCAGTACTTCCCACACATAATGATGATACCATTTTGTTATTTCCCATTGAATGAAGCTATAGTCTGACAACATCAAACACAAAAACTAGTAAATAGTTTCCTAAGTCTCTCCGTACGGATTAATACGACACAATTTTTATTCTGCCAGCTGGACGAAACGAAACAATCAGGAACCCCGAAATTGCTTAAAAACGACGTTTGAGCTATTCTTATATTTTTAGTTTTTTATTATTGCTGCGCCGCCAATAACACGATTTTTGAAAACCATACGCATTTTTCATCCTCGCCACGGTAATAATGCTGTGTCTAAATTTCATTAAAATCGATTCCATAATTTCCATGTTTCTAAATTCAGAACGATCTAAAGCAATATTCGTATGTATACATCATAGATTCTAAGTCCCTTGGTTTCTATAATAAGCAAGGCAATGTTCGGATGGACCTAAAAAAGGGTATTATGCCGCTAGGTCTTTCTACAGAGGTCAATGGACAGCCTATTATGAAGAGAACACATTTTTGAGTTTTACAACCCCCCCACCCCCTAACCACCCCAATTTCACCACCACCCAAAAAAAAGTAGAAAATGATCAGGAGCCCCTAAAACGCCTAAAAACGAAGTTTGAGGAATATTTGAAATTTTTCGTTTTTTGCTAATCACTCCAACCCCCGTACAACGATTTCCAAAATTATCGTAACATTACTTACTACGACACCACAACATATCGCTACCCAAATTTCCTCACAATCCATGCAGCGGTTACTGAGATTACAACGTTAGAAAAACGCCAACAGACAGACAGACCGACAGACAGACAGACCGACGGAAATGAGTGACGTGGATTTTCGTTATGTAGACATCAGAAAACGCCCAAAAAGTGTATTATCTCAAAATTGAAAATTTCCGCGATCACAATACTCCCCTCACCTATCGGTGTGGGAAGTAAAATGGAGTCAAGTTTAATGGCTCAGTATTTCGAATACATTACCATTTTATTTTTGTCCCATTGCATGACGCTATAGTCATCACAAAAAGCATTCAACACAAAAACTCTCGCGAGAAGTTTTTTACATCTCTCTCAGTATAAACTAGGATGACGCAGTTTTTATTATGCAATCTTCAACTGGTATCTTAAACACATGGCATGCCGATTTTCCGATATTTTCAGTATCAATCTTTAAAAGGCAATGAAAAGTGTTTCGGGGTTTCCCAACTATCCTATATCCTATGTTGGCTCATTTTAGCAAAAAAAAGTAGAAAATGGTCAGATATCCCTAGAGTACCCAAAAAGGAGTTTGAACGGCTTTTACATTGAACTGTTTCACCGCCACTAACTCTGAAATTAAAAAAAAAACGCTAAATATTACGTAATTATTTTCATTCAATAATTTTTTTGCCCGTTTATGAAATGAAGTTAGGAAAATATTTATCACTAGTTTATGGTCTACATGTGAAGCGACACTTATTTTGTATTTGTAGCTCCTCTACATTAGTAACTATGGCTAAACACTCATGCTTCGATTAAAAAACAAACAAAATGACTGCCATTTTGTTATGGTGAGAGAAAAACTACTTATGGGGTGATTTGTCGATAAAAAAAATACTGTATTTCAGCCCCTTAAAGGCTCCGACACCGATAACTGGACACTTTGAATACAAGAAATAGGGATTGATCAAGCCAAGTAGCTTGAGTTTTTTCTTAAATACTTGACTTGAAGGGTCAAGCTTTTGAAAATTTGATATTTGACTTGATTTTCGATCTGAACTACTTGACTTGATGTCAAGTAAAATCACACTACTTGATATTACTTGATATCGATCTGTAAAATGCGAATCGAAGCGTTAAAATAGGGGAATCACCGAGGTTACGACAGCAAGCAGGCACCCGATGACTTTGAAACTTTAAAGCTAACCGACACAGGATGGTCGTTAATTGAACGAATTTGCCAGCACCTTTATGTTTTTAAGAGTATTTCCATCATTTTTGCATTAATATGCAGCTCGATAAACTAGATTCCTGGGCTATGGAACTTGACAATAAACCTGATCGAGGCGAAACCATGAACAGATTATAAATAATATTCAAGCGGCAAGGGACAGTACTGAAGATATTTTAGAATGGTGGAAAAGACACGAATGTATTTTTCCAAACCTTGCCGCAATCAATGGCCAAAGACTTTTTGGCAACGCCAGCTTCTTCAGCTCCAGTTGAAAGGCAGTTTTCTAGAGCTGCCTTAACTCTTACCAAAACAAGAAATCGATTAGGTGATAACTCCGTTGGAAGTCTCAACTCATGGATGGCAAATGAGGATATTAATTTTTTTTACTTCTGTGTCAACGGTATCCGTTGCGATGGTTATTAGCCTTGTGATCTGTGTAGACTTTGTTACTGTTTCCCGGCGCCACTCTAATAGGAGCAGCACTGTTAATTAGAAGTCAACAGTGAAGGCTCGGGTGGGGATTCTTCGCTGAGCTTTTTTTTAATGGATATTTATTTTTGATTGAAAAAACCAGAAATAAATTTCCGAGAATCAAACCCAGGACGCTCCGGTCACAAGCCCTCGACTCTAACCACTGAGCCAACCCACCCCCATTTAAGTTTGTTGTTTTTCTAGCCTATATTGTCAGAATTCAGAATATCTCGCATTTTTATTTCTTATTATTGCATTCATTATTTAACTAAGTTTGTTGGAGTTTTTGTTTTTGGATGTTTTTAAATAAAAGATTACATCTTTATATACATAGTTTTATTTGGTACTGCGTTTTGGAAGTTAGATTAATACCAAAAAGGAATTATTTTTTCAAGAAAAATCAAGTACCTAGTTAGCTTGAAAAACTTTATATTCAAGTTGCTTGATGTGTAACTACTTGACTTGAATTTCGAAAACAAATACTTGACTTGATATCAAGTCAAGTCAAGTCAAGTAGCTTGAAAATCAAGTGAAGTTGTGAATCTCTAACAAGAAAACATAGAACAATTCTCTCAAAATGACTTCTAATTGAACCATATGTCAAAGAGCAATCTGATGGCACCTGCATAATGACAAAAGCAATATCATTGTTCGAAGCAAAGCAGGAATGCGCGTTTTTATCCAATCCACGAATCCGCTGTCGAAACATCTGCGTATTGTGTCGAGAATAGATCCATTAGGCAAAATGCTGGTTTGGGCAACAACTGATGTAATTATCACTCGCCCGTTGATGATGACAGGGTACGACCCCAGATGAAACGGTACCACCGTTGTGTCATCGAGAGTGCTCGCTCTCAGCTCGTCTCTCGCAGACCCCACAAAGTGCGCCTTATTACAGTCATCATTTCGGCGGAACAATAGTCAGGTCCGAAAGGTGCAATTAGAGAGTCATTCCCTGGTGACAGTCGTATTCATTAACGTCGCACTGATTTGAATATTGCCCGAGCAGATGGCAGGCAAGGAATGTGGATCGATCTGCGGAAGAGAGTAAGTGGGTGTGGGTAATGCGGGATTGTTGGGATGTCGCCAAAACATACAATGAAAATACGTGGGATTTAGAACGTGCTATGCAAGCAATTCTTTAACGACGTTAGATATATCGTCCGTTTGCAAAAATACTGTCATATCTCAAAATTCCTTGTGATATAGACTAGAAGCTCGTAGCTGTGAAAATGAGATTCGACGGCGCATTCAACAGGCACGTGTGGCCATGACAAAGCTTACTTAAATATGGCGTGACCATAACATCACTAAAGCTACCAAAATGTCGCTGGTTCAGTCTCTTGTGTTCTCCATATTTTTGTATGCCTCGGAAATTTGGACTGTTAAAAAGCCAAATCGAGCTCGCATAGATGCTTTTGAAATGTGGACGTGGAGGAGAATGCTGAGAGTTCCTTATACCGTCCATCGAACTAATGTTTCCATACTAGATGAGCTCGGTAATCCAAAGAGACTATCCTCCATTGTGTCGACGAGAACGCTTACATTCTTCGGACATATACACAGAAGCGGTAATATGGAGAAACTTGTAATTCAGGGTCACGCCCCGAGTGGGCGGCGCCGGCGCCGTGGCCGTCCTCCTACACGCTGGGTGGATACGACGAAACAGTTGTTGGATATGAGTATCAAGAGCGCCACTGAACTGACAGTAAATCGCGAATGATGGCGAGCAACAGTTCTCAAAACTATTGATAATATTCGTGTCGGCAATACTCTAGCTCCAGTTAATGCATTTTACGAGTTCACAACATGTCTGTTAAGACATTGTGACTATGATGTCTTTTTTTTATATAACTAAGCAGACCGCGCGGGCAGGGCGTAAATACCAAGGTACCGCGGCTGCTGTGAAAGGGTTATGTTAGGGGAAGTTGGTTAACGCGAGATTTGAATGGGCCAATCTTCTGGCAGTCCATTCCAAGCCTTAAACACCCTGGGAATAAATGTGCGGTTGTACCGCTAAGTTCTTGATGTATGAAGAACGACCGTCTTAGGATGAGATGCCGCGGTCGCACGGGTACGTCTGATAGGAGCAGTGAGCGGCGGAACGATAGAGGATAGCTCAGAGGAGCAGATTCCGTTGGTATATCGGTAGAAGAGTGAGAGGTGACCAACAGCACGCCGGTGAGAAAGTGATTGAAGGTGGCGCGTTAAGGCCGGATCGCCAATTAGTCGAATTACCCTTCTCTGGACGGCATCCAGTATAGATAGGGTAGTAGGGGCAGCAGCTCCCCAGACATGAGAGCAATACTCCAGGCTAGGTCTTATCTGGGCTTTATATAGCGTGAGGAGGTTACATGGTGAGAAATACTTTCTGGCTCTAAATAGGTACCCAAGCTTTTTACCAATCTGCCTGTCTGTTGGCGTTTTTCTAGCCTCTAATAAGGAGGCGCCACTGCTTTTGAGTAATATCCCAACAATCCATCGGGACACCACGTACATTTTCATTCCCTTCGTCAAAAAAAAAGCTAAAAAGCCCTACCATAAGGGGTGGAAAGGTGATAATCGTGCGACGTCGAGTCGGAACTTCAAAACCGCGGCAGACGTCCACGTGTTCCGTGCCGAGGTCAATTCATTAAGGAAGCTTTTAGCTGTAATGCAGATTGATAGGGCACGCGATAGTCGCGTGGCAAGACGCGGGTGACCGAAGGGCCGAAAGAAGAGGGGAGAGGGGTGTTAAACGATTCCGGAAATGTACTGACACTGACCGAAACTTTCGGGTGAGTTTTATTCCTTCTGTCGAGTCAAAGTGCAGGTCATGTTGACATGACTATAAACTCTTATACGTATGGCAGATAAGACAGAAGGAGTACCTATAAAAAGACAAATCGTGCTGGTAATCGTATAAATCAAATCCAATCAAATGCTTTTATTTGTTGAAAAAAAATTGCGTCAAGTGTGTCTTGACTCAGTACTTCCCACACATTATCGGTGCTAACAAAAGAATTGCAGTTCCTCTATATATATCTACATCATCCTCATCAAAAAACTAAACAGAGTGAATCGTTTGAAACATCAAAAAACGAAGTTTGAGTGATTATGAAATTTTTCGTTTTTTGTTGATTCCTCCGAGACTTCCAGCAACAAAACACTGTTACCATTTCCTCCACAGTAGTGATACGTCACAATTTTATCACAATCAAGTACGTAGTTTCCAAGATACACGTTAGAAGATTATAATCATTCAAAGACAACATTCAAATAGATCTAAAAAGCACATGATATCACGAAAGTCCATTTTTCAGCGCATTGTATTGTATTTTAGGAGTACCATAAATTTTTGAGTTTTACAACCCCCTACCCTACCCCCCCCCCCCCCCACGTTCAGGAACCCCTAAAATGCCTAAAAACGAAATTTGAGCTGTTTCTACATTTTTAGTTTTTTGTTTATCGCTGCGCCGCCACTGACACGATTTCTAAAAACCATAGGCGCTTGCCATCCTCGCGCGGTAATAACACTGTGTCGTGTCAAAATTTCATTAAAATTGATTCAATACCTTCTAAGTTACACAATACAGAACGATCTAAAGCAATTAATACTTCAAAAAGTTCTAGGTAACCTGATTTCTGTAATATAGGCAAGGCAATGTTCGGATGGACCTAAAAAAGTGTATTATGTCGCTAAATCTTTCCTTGACAGGTCAAATAATGGACAGCCTATCATGAATACAACAAATATCTTAGTTTTACAACCCCCCACCCCTCAACCGCTCCAATTTCAGACCCACCCAAAAAAACGCCTAAAAACGAAATTTGAGGCATATCTGAAATTCTCGCTGAAATTATTTTGTTTTTTGCTAATAATTACTCCGCCGCCCACGGACCGGTTTTCAAAATTTAGCAGCATTACCTACTACGACCCCACACTGTATCGCTACCCAAATTTCATCAAAATCCATGCATCAGCGTTTACTGAGATTACAAGAGAGACCGACAAAAATGAGTGACATGGATTTTCGTTATGTAGATATCATAAATCGCCCAAAAGTGTATAATCTCAAAGTACTCCTACCTCACCTATCAGTGTGGGAAGTAATATAATTTCTAGAAGAATACACGTCAGTAATGACAAAAGTAGTCCTATAGTTAAAATTAAACTAGCTTACTTGACTGTCTCCTAGGAAGTGAAGTAACAGGATACAAACAATTTAAATTAAAAATATAATATAAAAGTAAGGGGCTTCTAAACGGGCAACACTTTTACAGCACTGTCGAATATTTCTTGTATGGCTCGGACACATATCCGGTATTGCCGATACATTTTAATGTGTTGCAAGCACATGGCCGTACGATTGCTTGGCGAACGAAAATACTGCAATATTGCTGTTTTGGTTTTTGTTTGTTGTTGATTTTGACGAAAATTTCAGAGGGTAAAATGGCTTAGACTTGGACCAACGAGAGGATATAGACTTTATTGATGAGATACATTTACATCCTGAGTTGTGAATGTGGAAAGCGGCATATATAGAGACAAAAATGCCAAAAAAGACGGATGGACTGTAATCGCTGAAAAATTTGGCATATCAATTGTGGAGGTATACAAAAAATTTAGAAGCCTGCAAACATACGCAAAGAATTAGGTGAAAAAAAAGATTAAAAGTGGTAGTGCTGGCAGCAAACCAGTGAAATGGTTCGCCTTCGATGCCATAAGAATCTCCCGTTGCTAAAAACATAGAGTTATCGCCAGTCTTGTCATGACAGGGATTGCTTTTCGCATGATTGTATCATTTCTTTTTATTCTTGGTCCAATTGTCCTTAAAAGAAATTCAAAGTCACTCTTACACATCCTTGAAAAGTTTTTGAATAATTTATCATCAAGACATTCCCAAGCTCAAGTTATCTAAAGTTTCACGCCTATTTCGGTAAGGTCGAATCCACAGTCTTCTCTTTTTTTGCTTAATTTTTCTTTTAAAACAATATAAGTCGCTGATACGTGCATCAGCCATTGTAGCTCAATTGTGTAGCTCGTCTATGAACAAGTTTGTGGGCCATACCTATTGCAGAAAATATATATCTTGCCGAGCCATATGCTGCAATTAAACGTTGTCGTGATGGCCGGGCTATAGTTGCCAACATTAATAGCCACATATTGCAGTGAAAATGTCGCCCGTTTAGAAGCCCCTTTAGAAAAATTCTAAAACATGATCAAAACTCAGTTTACAAAAATGCCATCCTCACTGACACTGGGATGACACTGGAGATCATTTTGGTAGTACAAACACACGTACGTAAGGATTATATCACGTTTGGAAGCTCTTCAGATAGGAATCAGCCGCATATGATGCGTTCTGCATTATAGCCGACGCGTTTTTGTGGTTGCGGGCTGACTCACCACGCGGTGTATGCGTCACGCGCGTTGTAAAACAGCTGCCCAGGAAGATCGTCTGATCCAGGTGAATTAGTCTTAGTAGCCATGCACAGTAGCGGCAGTTAGGGGCGTGGGAGAGCGTTGGAGTGCGTTGGCCAACGCCGAGTCCCCTCGGCAGGTAGAAGTAGGCCGGCGCCGGTTCCGCACGCAGTCAAGCACACCAGTGCATGGTACAGTGAAAACAGACAAGAAAAAGAGTACAAAGATTGGCCAGTCGCATCTAGACACGGTATTGGAAACATGCAATAAGGGTTCAAAATGTTGCCCATTATTGTCAAAACAATGAGGGATAGTTGGAAAAACACTGGAAATGATTCCCCTGAGGGGCTAGAGGGTACAATATAGGGGGTGAAATTGTTTTTGGTTAAAAAGTTGTCTCTCTGGACAAATATTTTGACGTGTCTTGGCGTTTTTTCGTTTAATCAGCGGTTTGTGATAAATCCGTGGTGGGTAGATGTCAAATGAACTATTGGTACATGCATATGTAAAATCACATCATATACATTAGAACCATTTAGTTGAAATTTGTCAATCAGATGAATATGTGACTGATACTGTACATGTTCAACGAATTCTTGTGCGCGTCTTATTAAGGAAGCTATCCACTCTGGTAGAGACTGTTTGAATCGCTTTGTAAACAAGTTTTTGGTATCAAAAGTTAGAAGTGTTGTATCGTTTTGGCGCTAAATTGAGATATGACCGCCGCATGACTGATTTGTTGGGTTTGGGAATTATTGTGGTACCTAGCCTATATCTAGTGTTGTGGTTGTGTATAAATGTGTTATGCTCATTTGAATATATCTCTGATACTAAGTGATAGTACGTAGTAAATACAATTGCCTAACGTTATATATTTGGGTCTCGTAATATCATTGGTCGGGTACATTGTTATTTGGTTAAACATTAATGTTAGAATAGCTTTTACTTCCGATACACACCGATAGGTGAGGGGAGTATTGGGATCGCGAAAATTATCGATTTTGAGATAATATGCTTTGTGGGCATTGGGAACAACATTGATATTGGACGCGCTACATAAGCAGGCTCCTTTCGTAACCACGCTTATTTCCTTCCAACATTTTTCTATCGCAGTGCGGTTATAGTGCAGCTTGTGTCTTTTATCCCAAATAGGGGTTTTCGCAAACACTGAAGCTTTAAGTAACTCTTTATCGCTACTCATCTTCGACCGGCACAGACGAAACCAGGTAGCAAACTAAATTTCTGTTACTATAAAGGCGTTCAAGCGGGCTTCCGACGCTGGTAAACGGTCGAAAACTCAGTTGAGCAGGTTAGCCTGCGTGCGGTACCTGCACGCCTTCATACGCCCTTGCACGCTCACTAAAAAGCCCCACTGTGTTTGCGCGCTTAGGCGTAACATTTCAACTTTTTTCCGATAGTTCAACAACATAATTCAAAACAATAAAATTGTGCTCGGTTTATCTTTAGAATGCGCCAATTTGAGTATGCGTATCAGCTAAATACTGGCAAGGGCATCATCATCATAGTCAATTCAACAGACATGTTGTGAACTCGTAAAATGCATTAAGTCGGAGCTAGAGTATTGCCCACACGAATATTATCAATAGCTTTGAGAACTGTAGCTTTGTAGCTGTAGCTGTTGAATGCGCCGTCGAATCTCATTCTCACGGCTACCTGAATTGTCGATCAAAGAACCCAGGTACACAAAACTTTGAACTGCCTCACAACGGCCTATTGACTTTATTTCTCGGTTATTGTCAAGCTCTCTATCTACGATAATAATCTTGGTCTTGTTGTAATTAATACCAAGACCATATGCTGCACTGTGTTGTTCTAAAACGTTCAATAGAGCTACTAGTTCTTCCTGAGAAGCAGCAACAAGGGTTGTATCGTCAGCAAATCTTAAGTTAGATATTTTGCTTCCGCCAATAGTTATACCGCCATTCTAGTTGTCCAGTACCTGTCTCATCACAAATTCAGAGTAAATGTTAAATAACATCGGAGATAATACACATCCCTGACGAACTCCTTTTCTGGTTACTGTTTGACCAGACAGGTTACCATCAATTCTTACACGAGCTGAATTAGACTCATAGAGTTGCTGTATGAGAAATACTAAGTGGTAAGGGACTCCCATGGAGATAAGGATTTCCCACAGTTTAGGCCACTTTACGTTATCAAACGCCTTAGATTAGTCCACAAAGCAGATAAAAACGGGAAAATAATGCTCTCTGGCTTTTTCAATAATATGTCTTAAGTGTAAGATCTGTTCACGCGTACCGCGTCCTTTCACGAAATCTCTGCTTGCGCGTGAGAAATTTGCCAGCCAATAAAACCCTCCAAACGAGACTGTACACTGTAAAATATATAGTAGAATCTTGCTTGCATGAGAGATTAACTGGCAAGGGCAAGAGACTCAAAATTAGCGACCATGCAAGTGAAGTACCTATCATTATTCAGTTTTTGTACACAAATTGTCACAGTCTCTTGGAGAAAACATTCATTAACGTATTTAGAGAAAATTTTTATACATTATGTAACTCTTCATAGGAACAAGAATATACAGGGTACCACAACGAAGTTTTTTGTATAGTGTGTTGCTCGTCTTCTTTATGAATCGATACTAAAGAACGTAACATATCAAACAAACAATATTCGTTTTCAGTAAATCGACAAAAATCCAAATCTTGCATTTAATTCAGCATTCGTTAAACTACTGCTTGACGGTTTACAATGAAATATTAATCTTATAATTCTTATACCTATGTACCTAGATATATTAACTTGCTTCTTTGAATTGCAAACACAAAGTTGTCCTTCACACATTGACATTTCAATATAGGTACCTATACTAATTTTACTGGACTACCGATTTTCCAGGGATCACGTTCAATTCACATTGGCTTATCTGATTGGGTTTATAATGGTTTATACCATGATTCGCAAGAAATCAAGAAATGCTTTCTTTCGGGAATTTTGCCATTGTTGAATATAATATACCATAGGTGTGTGACCTCGGAAACCGCAGATAGTAATCGCAATAGAATTGGCCAAAAAGTGGGACAAAGTGGTGGCCGGAAATCCAAAGACGTCGCGTCGATTCGTCATCGTCTACATCTACATGTCTATTGTCTACAAAGTGCAATTGACTCAACAAATCATTTTCAGTGAGGAGCTGTGGTCCTAATGTACTATACCTATTATAGAGGTGTATTCATCAGATTGGCCATGAGACATCGTGAGACAGTACCTATAATCACTGAACTCAGCTTATAGATTATACTTATCAATGCAAAGTGGATCAAAACACATATGGGGCTTCACTTCGCAACAAACTCACTTTGTTACATTCAAGTCGTTCATTTATCCTACCCCTACCCACAAAATAGGTATAGATATTGTTATCCAGTAAAATAGAAGTTGGTTATTATCTCAAACTCAAAATAGAAAGACGATAAATCACTAATCAGATTCAACCACTTTCAAAAATTACATTATGGTACTTGTGGCGCCACCTCTTGTCTAGAAACCGAAGAACCTTTTGATGATCAGATTGGCCAATACAGTATTCTTTATAAATTTGGGATGTAGTGGCGCCGCTACTTGAAGCGCTAGTTTTAACGAGACAAATGACAGGCCGTCAGTTTGTCAGTACCGTCACATTTTGACAACTTTAACCGTTTGAAAACGAAAACAGAATTTGAATGATGTTTATTGTTTTTATCAAAACTTTGTACAGTTGATTATTAACTGCTGTTTGAAAGTCCTAAAATGAGTGAGTATGATTTCAACAGCACTGAATGCTTGGAGCGTATCAAACAAATTATCATGGAATTACCGAGTGGAATGACCCCCGAAATGTTAAAATCAATTCTACACATAAATTTCTCTCAAGAGTTGATGAACGACATGGTATCTGACTTGAGAAACAGGATGAACGAGAGCGTTGAATACATGTGGAGGGAACGTGAAATACCATCCAAAATGATGCATTTGAAACAACTAGCAGAAAGTTCTTCTGCAGAAAACGTTGCTTGGAGACCAAAAACAGGCCAGGCTAACTCAAGTGCTATCATGGCAAAAGCACTATTGGACAAGAAAGCACGGTTAGAGAAGCAGCTAGCAAAAGTAAAAGCTGAATCTGATGAAATCAATAAATACATCGAGGAATTTCATGAAAAATTACAACAGCAATTAAACTTAGCAAATCTTCATTCTGTGAAAGATGTTAATACAAAAGACTTATGATTTTTCTTTATTGAATTTTATAAACTTAATTATAATAAAAAAATTATTTCAAACAGCTTGTTTCTGTTGCTCCTTTTTTGTAGCTTCAATTGCAGCCTCAGATTTTTCGTATTCTGAAATCAGTTCTTCTACTTCTTTGCTGCTCAGAATGTTTATGAGTGTTTTGTCATTCTTGCGAGTTAAAGTAGCCATCTCCACTGAAATTAAAAATATTTTTGTATTGACATCTATTTTTTTAAGTAGTTTTTGAATGAATATAGTTTTTCAAGCCGAAAGAGCTGCATAAAGTTCCACTAGATTTTTATGAAGTTTAAGAAAGACGATTCATATATCCTTTTTGTTACCTGATACTTTAGACTGGCTCGATGTCTATTTGATAGGTATCAGCTGACAAAGAACTGCATCTCAGATTTAATTTTTTAGTTGTCTGAACTGGCAATCCTGCAAGTCGGGACTGTCTTGGTAATATTTTTACTGAATATCTCATTGCCAAAAAATAATGACTATTTTTGTGAGCAAGAAATTGATTCAATATCTAAAAATTTAAAGCAAAAATGCTTCAACAAAGCAAATACAGTTTTTTGTTTATATATTGAGCATCAATTACTCATGAGCACTGAGTGTAGCCCTATACATATCTCATCAAAGCATGTGTCAAGATTCATTCTGGGGGATTTTTAGTTGTCACTAGCCAAACATCTGTTCTCTGTTGACATGTGACAGTCTAAAGTATCAGATAACAGAGTATAGTTAGCTGAAACATTAGGCGCTTTCCTTTTACCTGATTTATCTGCTAAATCTCACTTGTGACGTCATGACTCATTTCAATGTACGTTCCTTTTGTCTTCTGAATCGGAGACTAAAGTGAGATATTTTACCCCCACTTAAGCCCATCTGCACAAGCTCGAAAGGTAGATCAGTTGTCTCAGATCATTTAGATGTCAAATAAATCAATAAATGAGGTTAGAATTTTTTGTAAGTTTGAATTTTAGCGAGTTTTGTGGTGTATGGATAGTCGATAGTGTATGGTGAGCTACGAAGAACATAAAAAAATAGGTTATGGAAAGGGTCGCCAGATTATAGAACCATAGCATATTACAAAATTTCGAGAAATGACATTTAACTGCACAAACACGTTCCTTTAACTCATCTGAGCATCTGAGGTTTCCAACTGAGCTGAGCCATCTGATTTTTAAGTGATCTGAGTTAGTGCAGATGTAAAAGGAAAGCACCTATTGACAAACAGCTTATTTCAAGGGAAGTACTGTTTTAATTATTTTTAATATATCCAAGTCCATGAATCCAATACAAACCTTTTTCAGAAGTGAGCTTAGCCATATCTAGTGTTTTAACAAGAACCTTAACAGCCAATGCTTTAGCATCCTTCAAAGTCATCTCTCCCTCTTTGTACTCTTGCTTTAAGCTTGATATTGCCGCCTGAAATTGTACTTTACTGTATTTTCAATAACTTAAAGAATAATTTAATGGCATACTGAGCTGTTGTTTCCTATACAGGTTGCCTTCCATCCACTGTAATTGCCGCTGGGATCAGATTGGTAGAGTTGATAGCCGTAGTGTTTGTCCCATCCCATGTACAAAATGGAGACACCAAATGGTCTTTTACCTGGTAACAAGAACTGTCTGATACAAAAATTGTATCAAAGTGGTATTTGATTCATTACACTTCAATGAGCTATAGTTAATTATAATATAAACTCTTTACCAACATTTCTATTAATTCTCTACAAAATGTATGCATACTTTAAAAAAGAAATAGGATTATTTATCCTCATTTCTATTGTCTTGTGTATTTTAACACAATAAATCTTGATGTTTTTTGTGAAACGAAGCAGGATAAATCCATGCCATGAATAAATAAACACTACAAAGATAATCAAAAAAAAAAAAGTGCTGTCTGAAAAGGTAAAAATTAAGAACGTTACAATACAAGGTTTTTAACCCTTAACCAACCATGTAATAATTTATGACGTCAACGACCATGTGACGTCTGACAGACTACAACTTTAAACAGAGCAAAATAGTTTTTGTTTTCTAAAAAATGTTTATCACATGAGTCAGTAAATGAAAAATGAGCATATTGCTACACATAACTGAGTGAATTTTGGCACCTTCTTACATGAACAATTGTGTATAGTCATTGTTTGATTATGAACATTCAGTCATGCCACAGCTTGACTACCATTATCATATGCATGAAAAAAAGCAATTGTAACTCAAAATGTTTTAATGATTTCATGGAAACAGATTCATTAAGAAATGGACTTAGTAAAACATTACAAAAAAAATGGATATAATATCAAACTTTTCTCCCAACAGGAGTTAAAAGTTCCTCTTATTTTGGCATGTAGTGCATAAAGGTTTTGAGCACTTGCGCTGCTGCCTAAATCACGAGCTCGCCCTCTCACTACTAGAACTTTAGTGATCAAGGTCTTCCCATAAAAATATTCATTTTTGCGTTGGTGGGAGTTTTCGTCGTCACATCCAGCATCACTATTGTCATCTAGCGAACATTCTGACGCTGTATCGTGCTCGGATTAGATATTCATCCTCTGAGGCACTGTCTATATCACTGCTACTATCGTCAAGTTCACTGTATCACTTGAGGACAGTTTCCTCAAAGTTGTCGTAACCCCATTGAACTTTTTTTCATGATACGGCCATATCGAATTGTGCAGAACCACTTTCATAAACTCACAGGTGGCGTCTGGTAGACTACGGCGAATAGAATAGCGCTGCTGTTTCGTGTACAAATGACGCGTACGTAATGCAAATCGGACGCCTTATACTTCACCAATAGGAGGAAGATTAGGTGACGTGATTGGTTGGCGGGCGCAACCACTTCCAAGATATCGGAAAGTTTGTTTTTCGCGTAGTCTATCAGACGCCACATGGTTAGTTAAGGGTTAATAACTATATCTCACCTCCATACTGTGTATATGCTTGCTTAACATCACATAGCCAAGAAACTAGCTGTTCACATGGGATAGATTCTCCATACTGGAACAGATATCTCTGTCCTATAAGACGCAGCTCATTTGTTAGCACATTTGCATCTGATGTTATCCCTGCTACACTGCATACCATGTCACTATAACAAAAAAAATCCATTTTAAACATATTTACTCCAATATCTTTCCGAAAGGATCTGAATCTTAGAATTGTAAGAGTGATTAGCACCTACTCGTTAAGTTTGTAAATCTTCTCAGAGGTGAATACTTCATCTAATAACTTATTGGTGTTTCTTCTTTCCGCAGCGAGTAAAATACCGTCATTTGCAAGGATCCCCAAGCATGTTCCAGCGTGAGAAATAGCTTCCATGGCATATTCCACCTGGTACAGTCTCCCTAAAATGGTTAGGACTTATTGTTAATGCTTATTTATTTCGTAATTAACGTGTTACCTTCTGGGGAAAAGATAGTAGTTCTGGTATCATATCTACGGGCCTAAAATGATAGAAAATGTTTAATTATTGCAGAGGATGACATTGCATCAAAACACAACATAACCTTCGAGATGAGTGTGAATTGGTTCAAGTCTAAATTGTTATAAATGCATAACAAATTCAACGTTATTTGCTTACCATTTTATGTTATTAAGGCTGGTTTGGTACTTTCTATAATATTTGATTCTAACAGAAAAATTACTTGCAGAATCTACAAGAGCTTTTTCGGTTTAATTTTACTTGTTTTGTGTTTGACACTATTGGCAGTCGTGACACTGGTCACAGACACAACGGTGTGACAAATGACACAAAATTTGATACATAAGATTTGTCCCAATCAAGCTGAGTACCGTAATCGGACGGTAACAGAACCGTCTAAGCCCCGCCCACTCCAATGCTAACTATATGGAAATCAGTTCTCAATCGATCCTCAAAGTGTCCCAACCCATCAGTTCTAGAACCGGTTCTAGGATCGTTTTATTACGGCAAATGCGATACTAGCTTGGAAGCGAGAATCAAGTGAGAACTGCGAGGAAAACGAAGGCGGCTGTGCCGAGGACTGGCGAGCAGGAAATCTGGCGGTTGGACGGTCCAAACCTAACCTATTGTGCTAACCTATAAATATTTATGTTTTGTGTTTACCTCGTTTGGCTCGTTTACAAATTTTACAATCGATGGCATAATACTTCGTGATTGCACTTATCTAAACATCCTTTTTTTGGCTAAACTTAAAATCCGTGGTAAAAACGTTAGAATATCCTGGGAAGATTTATCTTTTTTTATATACTAGGAGAAGTTGGAGTTGCTATTTTGCTGGCAGATTTGGATGATTTGAAACTGAAATATGCTTAATTGCTTATGTATCTTCGACACTTTATAACAGGTCAGTATATATACATAGATATATATCGTCCAACTTTATTTTCAAACCGCATAATAAAAGTATTATGTTTAGGTCATATGTTTACTTGTCCACAAAACTATACAGTATTACCATCAGTTATTAAAGAAATTGGAAGGTTAAGCTATTTCAAAAAACAATTAAAAAAATGGATTCAAGAACTTCCCCGCTTCCAAATACATAAATCTATAGAGATTATATAGTACCAATACTAGTGTACTAGTACTAATATTCTACGATTCATCTGATAAGACCTAAATTACCTGGCTATACAAAACACCCTAATTAGACTCAAAATTACAATTATGATCCTTTACCTAGTTATACAAAACATCCTAAGTTACTCAAAATTATGACACCTAACCCTTCACCTGGATATTATATTTATTATTACATTTAATATTATAAATTCCTTTTGTACACCACATACAAGTGATGCACTTTTGTGGTAATTCGTTGTTTATGTCCTCGTATTGCTGTTGTTTTATTTGTTTATGTTAATCAAGTATTCTTGTAATGTATAGATATTTTCTTGAGGAATAAACACTATTATGAATATTATTATTACACATACCCACTAATAAACTGATATTTTAGGTGAATCTGCTATACTTAACAGATCAGTTGAATCCTGACTGAATACCTTCTCTTTTGGGTTTGCAACCAAAAAGCACAAATTTAACAGGTGTGAAGCTGGAATGATATAAACTGAAATGCTACAGAGCACAGGTAAAATAATATTTAGCTTTATTGATTTCAAAACAATGGGCTTTAAAACTTTTAGCAGTAGAATGAACCCAGTACAAGTCAGAATAGGAAACAACAGCAGTGTAAATGTTGGGGACACTTGTAACCTTTGAGAGGAAAAGAAAACCATTAAAGTTGTGCAAACTGAGATGACCTGCAATAACATCACAAAACTTTATTTGGAGCATATGGGGTACTTCAAACATCAGAGACAATTTGGAAAGACGTGTTCATGCAAACTTCTCAAATATGATCAGATTCACCTAAAAAGTTATATGGGGTTTCCAGCAAAAATGTTTAAGAGACTATCATCAGTCTTGTAGAACCCTACATTACTCTAAAGTCAGACTGCTGCCAATAGAGAAGCATATTCAGTTGACTCCTATGAAGTTATGTTTAAATATTGATTTTAAGGATTTGGATTTCTGATTTGGGATAAGTCCAACTACTGTGTCAACTTATTCTTAAAATATAAACATAAAATGTCATGCAGATGAAGAATTTTGTATTTTGGCCATCTAAAGAGCATCTCAAAAAAATAATGCGATCTTGGTTTAAAGAAACTTTCCAGGAAAAAACGACTGTTATTATAGACTGTTTTGAGATAAAAATAAAAAAACCCTTCACTTGTATTGGCAACTGCACAGTCTTACTCACATTATAAACATGGGCAAATAAACAAATATTTAATTTGAATTACACTGATCAATATGTTTTACCTGTAAAGGATGGGGTGGGCCAGTTTCAGATAAGTGTGTGATAGAGAATTCAGAATTTCTCAAAAAATTTATTCCAAATGTTGTGGCTGAGAGAAGTTTTCTAATGAGGGAGTTTGTACAGCTCTATATGGCAACTGTTGAAATACCTGCATTTACCTGTGGCCATATATAACTGCATAGAACTTTAGAAAACACGAGCCCTGGCACACTGCAGATCCATGCAGAACATGTTATTGGAATACTGACAAAAGTATAATATCCTTAATGATGTCTTATCTACAGTTTTGCTTAGTACACGTTGAGGAGACCTTATCCTATCATTGACAAAAATTGTATATTTATGATGGGCTCTTATAAATTTATGCTCAGCAGTTGCACCTCTATAAATACAAGTCATCTGTTTTTTTTATGTGAGTATATGTTATATATTTATAAGAAAGGACTTTATTGTAATAAAGTAAATGAATTCTAGATTAAAGATCCCAAGTAACACAAAATAAAGTTAATACACAATACCCAATAGAGCAACAATAATATATTTATATAAAATACAATACAGTACAATATACAAATACAACAATAATTTTTATATTTTAAAAGCAGGACTTGAGAGGCAGCCAAAATGTTAATAAACAGTTTTCATATCAAAGAATGTAGTTTTATTCACAAGTCATTAAAAAGAGATGGTTTAGCAAAAAATTTAACACCTGCAAAAAATACCTACATGGTTTGTAATAATTTAATTCTTACATATATACAACTAATGATTGAACTGTTAGTATGTGATATGAATTTTGATTCTATTGATACTGATGTGATATTTGATTATCTTAATAAAAAATGTACTGCTGTAATGAATGATGAAATAAACTTTGAGACTGATAATGTTCCTTCCTATGATAGTAAAATTAGGGAATTAGCCTTAAAGCTTGATAGCAGGGCATATAGATATTTTATTAACTATAGTAATGGTAGTAATATATTGATATGGAATAATTATAAAATCAAGCAAAACTTAGTTCTAATTTGTTAATGCAAAATAGAAAGAATAATATGAAAGCATGACTGATAATAATAAATATCACTCTAAAGAAATATGGAAATGTCTGAAAAAAATGTTAAATGACTCTGATGAATCTGGAAATTATACAAAATACAAATTTTAGAACGAACAAGACCAACATTTTTGTAGGGACTGAAAATGAAACCGCATGTATGTTTAATTCATACTTCACAAAAACTATTGAGGATATAATAATCTAGTGTTCATTAAAATTGTGATTGGTCTGATAGTGATTTACTTGTACTTTGAGTGCAGAATTGATTAATTTCAGCCCATAATAATAATAATAATAATAATATATTTCCATGAAAAACATGCAAGACGTAGATAATATGCTAAAAACTCAATTTCTTAAAAGAACTTTTGATACAACAGGATATGCAGCTCTCAATTTTATAAATTCGTTTAAAAGGGGTAGTCTTCTAAATAAATTATAGACTACCATTATTCCTGTTGCAAAATGTCAAGACAAATCCGATGTGTCTACATATGGACTAATAATTAACACACTGCCTTGTATTGAAAAACTGTTGGATAAAATAATTTATAAATAAATAAATAGTCTTATATTTGATAAACATGATCTCCTTGAAAACCATTCTGGTTTTCGAAAATGTCACTCCTACGAAACAGCAATTCAACTCACAATCTCAAAATGGAAACAAACGGTAGACAAGAATGAATTTGTAGTTGTAATTTTTTTAGACTTGAGAAAAGCCATTGACATAATAATGTTAAAAAAACTAAAATATGGTTTTGGAACAAAATTAAGTAATAAAATGGTTTAGGGAATATTTAACCAACAGATTTCAGGATGCCCTAGTGGGTGAGAGTAAATCTTTAAACAAAAAAAGCAAATATGGGGCACCACAAGGTAGTATACTTCGAGCATTATTGTTTATAACGTTTATGAATTATATTGAAGGGCTGGAATTTATCAACTTATTTGCAGATGACACATTAATTGCATGCACTGATGTTAATTTTTTGAACTAATAGAGAGGATACAATGGTTGCTTAATAAAAAAGAAGGTATTATAGATACTAACAAATTAAAACAACAGAAACTCACAAATTGAAACTGAGCAACAAAAGCACTGTAGATTTCTACTCTTCAGAAAATAAAGACTATAAGTATTAAAAATTTTAAATTGAACTTGCATAATGAGGATATAGAATGAGTAAGTCAAATAAAATATTTTGGATTAATCATGAATCAAACACTTTCTCTGAAGCTTGATTTTGAATATATTCATAAGAAAATTAAAACAAAATTTTCACTAGAACTACATGAACATGGCTTTTTATTTATTTAAGCCTTTGTAAGATTATTGTAATACCTCAAATTGATGTTTTTCAGTTAGTAATTGGTTATCATTTGACTACTCATTAACTATATGATAAGATTATGAATAGTTTTAGGTTAAAAAATTGTATTATTCTATTCTATCAGTCTATGTATTATTGTAACTATATTGTAATAGGATTATCTTACATGAATAAACAGTATCTACTCTATCTATCTCTCTACAACCCCTACATGTCCATATTTCATTGGGAACTTCAGACAGTCCAACACATTGTAAATGATACCAAGATATCATGCAAAGTTCTCCGTTACAGCAAATGATTGGGCTACCATCATCAATCAGGACCATTATAAGAGCACCATGTACCATGTAGTAATGGATGGTGTTGACTGTGTGAAAAGTCTACCCAATAGCTCTGGCATGATAACCTTCTGATGAAATAGGAGAGCTTTTTCCCTGTGGTAGAGCCAAAAAGCTTCATTAAAACTGAGTCTCTCAACAAAAGTCCCTTCAGTTGACCATACAATGAAATTGCAGAACTTCATCTCTGTCATGGCCATTTGCTGTTGAACCTGAAGATAATAACGTATATAAAAAATATATTAATAGAACTGCATTTATCTGTAAAAAGTCTCAGGATGCCAGTTTGGTTTCCGTAAAGGCAAGAACTTAGTCAGGGGAATTCTTAATCTGAATTCTCAGATAATGGATGTATTTTACAAGAAACAATATTCAGCAGCACTGTGAAAGCTTTCGATTGTGTTAGTCACAAAATTGAGTTATAAAAACTGAAAGCCTATAACTTTTCTGATGAGAGTGTCACATTAATAGAAACATCTATCAAATCGATCACAGATAGTAAGAGTTGGAAGTCTATTGCCTTCAGAAGAACTGTTTAAAACAAGGAGTTCCCCAAGGCCAAGGCTCAATTTTAGGACCCATATTATTTCTACTATATATATATATTTACCTGCCACCAACAGAAATGTGCATTATACTTTTTTTGCGGTTGATACAACTATATCTCTTTCTGAAGATAGTCTAAAATTAGCATAATTAAGATCTAAGGCAGCTCTGACAGAAGTATGGTTTCATACTAATGCTCTACTACTATATAAAAACAAAACACACAATGTGATATTTACATTGTGCTCAACCATTACAAAAATGGGGGATGAAACAGGCTCAATTGCTTGGGGTGACCCTCGACAGTGGACTCCAATGGGGGTCACATACAGCAAAAGTAGGAAAGACGATGCCAGAGGTATATATGCTATCAGGGGTCTTTCATCACATATTTCAGTATATGTTTTAAAAACTGCTTATTTTGCACTCATACACACTCACATTTCATATACAATTTTGGCCTGGGGTTATTTCTTAGGGGCTCATAGGTTGTTTGCATTACAGAGGAAGGCTGTAAGAATACTGGCTAGACTAGGATATACTAAGGAATGCAAAGATGCCTTCAAGGAATACTACATTTTAACTATACCCTCTTCCCTCTTGATAATTGAAAATTTATTATATATAAAAAAAAGTAATGGTCATATAACTCGGATATACATGATCATGGCACCAGAAAAAAAAAAGTTGGAGCTTGGCAAAGTGTCAAGATGGTCCTGGCTACCGGACAATCAGGCTATATAATAAATTTCCAAATTATATTAAGGGGCTACCTTTAAAACAATTTATAATAAAGGTAAAATGTTAATAAAAAATTAAATTTTAATAGAAAACTGTTTTTTTATTTTTTGGAGGAATTTAGTGTATAATTTTAGTGTTGTATTCCACAAAGTTTTAGATGTTTTTATTTTATAATGCACTATGACCTATGTAAACAAACCAAGTTTGTATTAACATCAACAAAGGACTGATGATGATGATGTGAGTAGGCCAGTGTAAGAAAAAACTCATTAGGTATCAAATTTTTATATATATATGATTTCAATACCATGCATGCCTAAATGATGAACTTTAGAAAATGTAAACTATCTTATGGGGTTTAGGTTTACAGTCAATGTTTATTTTATAAACAAAAAAGAAAATATGAAAAAGTTAGCCACTAGTTTTATTAAACTACCTAGGAAATAGTAAATTCTTGAGACCATCACTGAACCAATGATGAATAAAAATCTGTTGAGTTTTATGATTTGAAGGTGAGAATTTGTTTGATAACCCTGATATGGTTTTAAGTGATATTGCTTATGTTTGTGTTATATTAATTAATAATCCGGACATACATACATTGACCAGTGATGCTGCCTACAACACATGGTATTACCAAATACTGAGAGAAGACAAATAACATTGCTTGCCTACCTGGAAATAATACTATGAGTTTTAGTTTTATCCAAACATATCTCATTGTTTATCAATACTGAACAAGTAATCTGCCTCTCAGCAAATTGTTTGAGTATAGATACTTCATTTCTAGACAGCCACTTCCACAGCACGTACATGGCACAAGAGCATCAGGTCATCAGGTGATGCTTTTAGCTAGGCCCATTTTGGTTGAATAACAAGGCCTACCCATTTCATTACCAGATCTTAGTGGTAATGTCTTAACCCTCATGCTGCATCTTTTGTTTGGAAAAAGAATTCCAGTGGATAACATCTACATTTTACTAATCACAATGGTTTTTCTACAGATATTTAACAAACTTGCTTCAATTTAGATGCTATTATCATATCAGCATGCTGATTAAACTAATCACTACCAATTTGGACATATTGTTCTGCAATAGCTGTTGCAAATGAAATGTTTCATATTTCTCATTGTGCAAATTTTGGTAAGGGTTTAATGTTTCAACATTTGGCACTTAAAATTCACTTGAAGATGGCTCCACTAGATGCATCAATACTGATGACGTGTTTGCTTTTTTGAGGCTTTGTAGTAGGTTGACCTAGTCTTCATGAGATGCTGCTGGTACATCTAGATCATGATGATGCAGTCACAGTTGTACCAAAATCCATTTTCTTTAATGGCTCACAGCATACCTACAACCAATAAGAAGATATTGATATTTTTATCCACATATACATAGGTGGAACATGTCAAACATAAGTATATTATGTCCCGTAACTTAAACCTTTGTTGGCTATTAAATCTAAATGTGTACATTTATAAAATGTATCGCAAAAGCTTACAATACATTTTAAAGTACCTGAGACATCCTTGGTACATTCCACAATGAACGAACACCTGTACATGATGAGGTGTTCCAGCTGGTCATCATTCTGCAGCATACAAGAATGCACCAACATGACTATAATATGTCTTCTACTTCTTCTGTACCAGCCATGCAAGTGCAATGAGCACACTCAATGCTTCCATCCTAATTTGCAGTAACCCATGTGTGTAATGGTAGCACAGTCATGTGTTGTGAATGTTTGACCTTAAATTCCACACATTATGCAGACAAAATAAATAAAGTAAATGATGATCTTACCATTGGTAATAAAACGTGGTACCTAGTTCTTAATTTCAATCCCTCCACGCTACTAAAACAACAGCTTCAAATAACTTTTAGCCATTCCAACTTTTGTATGCCTTCATTTGAGCATTTGTAGGTATAAAAACTGGTAGTCAATAAAAAGATATTTCAGTAAACCCTTATTTGTAACTGGTGGGAAATCGCTCCTGTCATAGCTAATGGTGCCACGATTCAAAGAAAATTTATCCAAACCCAAAATGCTATCCTTTTTAAGGTAACTTTCAGCTATATCAATATATTCGGCAATTAATTGTTCAAAATATGCACTGTTGGCTATCGTCTCCATCATTTTGTCGGACTACAAATCTCACCACAAATCTGTATATACTTTGATCTTTATAAAAAGGTGGAATTTCAAATATAGGTCATTAGGTCGCTACTCCCAACCTATAAAACCCTGTTTTTCATGCTGACGCCATATTGGTATATTTCAGTCATTTCCACCGCTCCACGGGTCATTTCACTTCATGTCAGTATTTTTGAGGTTAGGTAATGGAGGGGGCTTATACCGATTCCATCCAATCAGATGGTGTTATTTCATGACGATTCTGTTACGGTGATCAAAAGGCTGATTGGGACAAAGCTATAGCCAACTCTAACTAGGCCGGAGCCTTAGATGTGGCAACGTGGCTTAGCTGTCAAATAGTGGGCCTATAGTTTCAGAATCATTATTACATTTTATATGTATTAGAGTTCATCTCGGTTAATAAATTTAGAAAAATACTTTTTAGAACTACTACTACTAATATCAACTTACATCTGATGTCTGGTTCATCGTAGTCAAACACTACAAAATAAAAATAAACGCAACCTGTTTCCTGCTGCCACTTCCACTTAAATGAACACTCAACTTACTTTGTAAATTGTCACTTGAGCTAGAAAAATTCACTATTAGGTAACTGTGAAGCCATTCTTGCTGGTCTTGATTCCCTTACACTATCAAATCTTTTCGTAGGTATGCCCAGATGCATGCCCAGATGAGTTCTATTAACTGTATTTTTCTATGATACATATTTGGGAGGTCCAGAAAACATTGTAGGTATCACATTGTGCATTAAAATAGGTCTTATCCTTTGAAATGTCTGTAAATTATTGTCTTTATGCTTATAAATATAACCAGCCCTTGCGAGGAGTACCGTTCACCCACTTCTGTTTATGTCCTTTATTGGAAGCACAATTGCTAGTGCAACCTGGTACTACACACTTTGCAGGCATGTTTTATCTTTATAGTTTCGTTTGAGCAGGTAAATAATTAGAAACACATTAAAAATCACCTTGCAATTTTTTTTTTACTCTGGAAGGTTATGTTCGGCCATGGTTTGGTATGTCCTCTACTGGAAGCACAATTGCTATTGCAACCTGGTACTACACACTTTGCAGGCATCTTTGTATCTTTATAGTTTCGTTTGTGCAGGTAAATAATTAGAAACACTTTAAAAATCACCTACCAATCTTATTGTTTACTCTGGAAGAATTACACTAATAACACAAGCTCGGCCCCCGATTCAGTGTTGCCATATTTCAATGCTCCGGCCTAGTGAGTAAAGTCGGCCATGTTTGATGTCAACAACCTCTGTTTTATGGTCTGTGTCAACAACAGTCACTCAGCTGTCAATTCTGTGGTTGACAGATGACAAATATAGTAAACTTTAAACTTTAACAAAGTGCAAATATATGTTTTGTGGTGCAAATGCAAAAGGCATGTGGCTTACTGGCTTCATGTTCAAATTTTGAATATCTTTTTTAATTATTATTGTGGTATGTTTGGGAAGTGATGGCTGAGGTACTTCAATATCTACCCATAGATAAAAGATTTTTGGGTTGGGTTAGATATCTACCCCTGGGAGCAGTATTTTCTTATTTGAAATGTAATCCAGCAAGCAAGTGTTTTGTTGAAGGAGAATCGCTGGTGAATGCAAACCATTTGATAGTGAAGAAAAAGAAATTTAAAGTGATAGCTGATACATTTTCTTTTCACGCCTCCCAGTCGGACCTGCCAAAAATCCGCAGATAGCAGATACCATATTAAAAAAATATTTACCGTTTATCCCCATGCATGTGGACTTGAGTTTTTAAAGATGGTGTTACCGACGAGAGTCAGTTGAAATAACGTTTTGGTACCGCGAAATCAACGCTGTTGTAGGTTTTTTTGTGCAGTTAGGGAAGTTGTCCTTTCACTTTACAAAGCCATTACCTTACATATTCCAAAAAACAACTGTTGTTACTCTGAGGGTCGGAACTACTGGTGAAACTGATACGACCAAGGACATTTTTGCACTTTGCTTGCCGACAACTGAAATAGAAAGCAACCCTCATGAAATTGAGGGGCAATTAAATCTCAAAGGCGATGTTTCTGTTACTAGCTTTGTTTGTAGCTGCAAGGCTGGAATGTCCAGGAAATGCAAACATATTGCTGCAGTTTTATTGAAGTGTTGAAGGTGAGGAATAATATAATATATTTTTAATAACAAAATGATGACTATAGACTATTCCATAAGTTATGACCAATTTGTTTAGTGGGAGGTCTAATTTGTGGTAATCCTCATAGCTAAAGGATTTTCTGTATGGTCTTACCATAAGATATATCTATTATGTGGTATTCTAATTATTTATTTATACAACATTTTTACATTTTACCAGTTTTGTACCTATTATTAGGGCCGGATTCTCAATGTCCAGTTAAAGTGTCAGATAAGTATCTGCCGGATAGCCTTGCTATGGATACAACTGTCAGATAAGGTTTACATAACTTTGTAAGTTTAGCCTTCGATTGTTTAAACAATTTATCTAACAGTTGCTGTTATCTTGCAGATAAATAATTAACTGGACATTGAGAAACGGGTCCTTAGTGTTTTAATTTACTTTCAATGAATCATTTTTGTGTTATGAAGTATCAAACTGTTCAAAATGTTTCTAGAACAATCATATTAGATAAGTATTTCATTGTCTTATTTCAATTGATGTCATACTGATTTTAATATCAAAATACTTGAATACTTCTGTTCATATTATTTATTAACCATTAACCATTTGACAACAAAACATTAAATTTGATAGATGGTAAGATTCAAACATTAAGATTGTGATGAAAATGTTAAACATTCTAGTATTTTAAGCATATTGGCTATCCAAGATTCCACTTTACTGGGGTTGCATCCATCACAAACACATAGAAATTAAAAACATATATTTAGATGGCTTATCAAATGCATACACAGACATATAAAAATATAGGTGTAATACTCAGCACTACAAGAATAGATTATTCTTTAAAAGTATTTTAAAATCATTCATTCGTGTAGGGTTCTAGTTCTCTCCATTCAGTTTTTATTTTCCTTTCAGTAGATTAGTTATATCAAGTGAAAGCATGTTGTAAAGCTTGATTTTTGATATTTTATATATACACACTATTGTAACAGAATGTAATGACAGAAAAAACTTTTGTTGTGATGCCACGCCAAAATTAGATGCACATGCTCTCAGTTACATCTGTCTCCAAAGAAAGACAGAATACTTTTCAGTAGCTACTTCAAAAATATAAAATATTAAGACATTGATCAGGCATATCTGAAACACCTTGAAACAATGTTTGATTTTGAATATTTTGATCTACTTTGTTTTTTGATTAGCAGTATTATAGTGTCAAAATGTCATGATAACCAAGCTATTAGTTTCCAACTCATAGTTTGTCAAGTGTAATCAACTCTACTTTTTTTAGGTTTCAAAATTTGATTCGTGTTATCATGTGGAAGTTATTTCATTGGATAACAAAAAAACCTCTTACCTAGATCTATTCTACATTAATATGATAAATGATCAATTGAATCAAGTACCCCTATCTCTAGATAAACGATAGATAAATCCTATAGTACTTGAAAATGTAGATTTCCATAAGAAGTTTTCAAGTGAGATATCGAACACATTATAAATTGGGATAGGATTATATTTTTGATATCATTAAGCAAATTCCATCATGGGATTTGGGTCGATTCTCCTTGTCACCCTTGGGTGTGTGTACTGTTTGGTCACTTGCTGGTAAGAACAGGCTTATATTGTATTTCTTCATCACCGTTAGTGGATGTAATTATTGTGTAGTAATCTGACTCACTTGATTCTTGTGCAAAATTGATAAAAAATGGGGAGCACATGAAAGACATTGAGGAACATTTGAAAATTGGCAATAAATTGGTAGAAATCTGAAAAAGCAGATCTTTCATACGATAAAACACATGGAAAAAATATTGAAGATTTAGGAAAAATTTGGAAGCTTGTTATTAAACAAGGAAATATCAAAGTATTGTGCATAATTCAATCTCCCTCACCTGTCGGTGTGGGAAGAAATAAATTGTTTGTTTTGTGCAAGAAAACAAGAAAAAAATGTGGAAAATTGAGGAAAAATCTTGAAAATTGTTATTAGATAAAAAAACATTTGGCAAAATTCAGACAACTTAAGAGATGTGGGAAAAAATCAGGAAAAAAACTGGAAAATCGCAAAAAATAAACAAGTAGGAAATAATTCAGAACAATGGTTAGACATCAGTAAAAATATGAAAAACCCAGATTAATTAAAAAGTAAATAATAAAAATATTAAAAACTAAAACACAAGATTTTTTAATACAGTAGAAAATTAATCCTCTCCCAGTTTATTAATACTATTTTTCGTAGAAAAGGTTCTTCAGATTTTAGGATAAAAATACCGCAGAGGTTTTTTACTCAAAAAGCCGACATTTCGGCGTTTATTTTACGCCCTCTTCAAGGCTAAAACATCATAATAATATGAAGATGAACATATACATAAACATATAAGTAAATATATAAATTGAAAAATGTTGAGTATTAGCTTCAAGAATTCAACTACTTTGAAAATATTCACATCAAATTCACAATTATTAGCATTTGATTTGAACAATTCTTTACAAAATACAACTTGGTAAAACAAAATGGAAACCACTACATTGACTACTGATTAGTTGCATAAAAATATGAAAATTAAAATATAAAACAATTTTTCATTCAATCTCATTAAAACATTAAAATAACAATAAAAATAAAATGTAAAGCGTACATCTTTACCTATCAAGCACACCCCTATAGCACCAAAAGATAACATATCCCTTTGGCTCAAAAACAAAAAACATTCTAGAAGATTTTAGCTATTGAGCACTAGGGCAATACTTTTTTTCGTGTCTCAGAACAGTTGTACGCATATTTTCAGCTCGTCGGCAGAAGTGAACAAGCACTTCTTCCCACCAGGGTTCAAGATCGGCGTGGCGAATGCGGCTGCTCAAATCGAAGGCGCTTGGAACGAAGATGGCAAAGGAGAGACCATCTGGGACCGGTTCGCGATGAGCCGACCTGAGAGAATCTACGACCATTCCTCCCCACAGGTGGCCGCGGACTCCTACCACAAATGGAGGGAAGACGTCGAGATGGTCAAGGAGATGGGCGTCGACCACTACAGGCTCTCGATAGGTAAGGATGTCATCATCATAGTCACAATGTCTTAACAGACATTGCCGACACGAATATTATCGATACTCTTGATACTCATATCCAGCAACTGTTTCGTCGTATCTACCCAGCGTGTAGGGGAACGGCCATGGCGCCGTCCACTCGGGACGGGACCCTGAACTACAAGTTTCTCTACATTATCGCTTCTGTAATATGTCCGAAGAATGTAAGCATTCTCGTCGACACAACGGAAGATAGTCTCTTTGGATTACCGAGCTCATTCAGTATGGGAACGTTAGTTTGATGGGCAGTATAAGGAACTCTCAGCATTCTCCTCCTCGTCCACATTTCAAAAGCATCTATGCGAGCTCGGCCTGCCTTTTTAACAGTCCAAGTTTCTGAGGCATACAAAAATATGGAGGACACAAGAGACTGAACCAGCGACATTTTGGTAGCTTTAGTGATGTTATGGTCACGCCATATTTTAGTAAGCTTTGTCATGGCCACACGTGCCTGTTGAATGCGCCGTCGAACCTCATTTTCACAGCTACCCGAATTGTGGATCAAAGATCCGAGGTATTAATGTACTCTCTATCCTCAGAAAAAACCACTCTAAAAACTAGTTCTGTTAGGTACCACTTGGGATTAAAGCAGATGCAGGGCTGTAGAAGGTCCTCATCCTCTACCTTTCTTAATACATCATGACATTCCAAGCAGAAATATATGCGATTTTAGCTAGTGCCTCTCTTATTCACGAAGTTCAGGGGCCTAGGAAGCATGCTACTATCTGCTCTGACAGTCAGGCAGTATTGAAAGCACTCATGAATATAAATTATTTGCCATTTCTTTTATATATCAAATAAAACAAGTCGTAAAAGATGGTAATAGGATAGGATTATTGAGTTATGGCAACTTCCTTACTGCTTTCACCACATTTTTTAAGCTGGTCAATTTACGTACAGTACATATCAATCTTTGCCTCTATTTTACACTATGTAATTTTAGTAAAACGATTTTTATCATCACCAAAAATAATATGCTCAACTTGACTTTAAAGTGTTTTATAATATGTAATGTAAATTGAACATAATTTTACAGGCACTTCAATAAATACCTGATATGCAAATCAAACTCTTTAAACCAGTGGAAAAATATGACTGATTGAGAGTTGTTTTTTCTTTGCTTATCATATAGATTATTGCCACTTTTTGAGGTAATACTTATCTGTTACATAAATATGCTATCAAGATTTGCGGATTTTACGTGATTTAATTTAATTTCATATAATCTACAGGGTTATTCACGTTATTCGACACGGAGCATTATGGCTAAAGTATTTGATAAAAAAGAAAATAATAATTTCGGATAGATCAAATTCTACGTTTAACCGTATAAAAAAAAATTAGGCATTCCCATTTGAAAAAATCAAGTTATCGCTGATCGAAGTTTCCTTAATTAATCGACCGATTTCTCCAAGCATAAACGTAATTTAAATTTGACAGTCTCATCAAAGTTGACGCATTTTATGCTTAGTAATACCATTGATTAAGGTATTAACGGGAAGATGGGCCACTAGATGCTAAGATCACGCGCCTAATTTTTGTTCCTCCTGGAGTGTCGCCACCTATATGAGCACAAATGTACCTCTACTGATACAACTTTGACAATATAACAACCATCGACTTTGATACGAATAAAGTACCCTACTTCCAACGATCTATCAACGCTACTTACTATTATCTCCGCCAGGTGTCGCTGACATTGGCAATTTGACATTTGACATAGTGATGGCAGTGTCATATTTCAATTGTTTAATATTCCGAATTCCGATGTTATTTGGAAAATTTGGGTCAACCACGATCAAAAAATATTGATTGATTGATTTCGATTTATCATCGTTTGTATTGAATTTTTCGCGATTTCGGGAAGCAAAATGGTTTACAGATGTTATTACTATAACTGTCCAAACAACAAAACTCGTAATCCAGAGATGTTCTTTGCTTTCCCAAAAGCAACAGCTATACGTGATATTTGGATCAAGAATAGTGGCAATGTGAATTTGTTCCAATATGTTGGAAAGTCTGACCCACTGCCAAAGCAATTAGGTGTCTGCGAACAACACTTCAAACAGAACTATATCCAGAGATCAGATACAAAGAAATTCTTGGTCAGACACGCAGTACCGTACGTATGAGTATAATTCAGGTAAGTGCCTATACCATTGAAACCAAACTATTGCCTTCTATTACTCATCTACATCACTAAAAACTTGAAGCAATACGCAAATTTACCATACTCTGCCATTTTCTTAAGCCTATGGGGCATTCCACCACAACAATTTCAAACATAACGCTTTTGTATCTTGACTGAACTTATATACTGCCCAGCACCAATGCATCAGCAGAAAGAGTCTTTTCTTCAATGGTCTAATGTTGAATGCCTCAAAAAACCCAGTGATTCATTCTGGTTATTAGGACGATGTTGATACCTAAAATGGATATTGAAAACACCTTCTAAAAATGTTATTCCTACTCAAAATCAGCACCAGCTGACCAACTGCATCAAAATAACTAGGTATTTTTCAATAAATAAAACAAAAACTTTGTGAACACTTTTCAATAAACCAATGCCAGTAACATTTCTCAATGCAGTAACTCCAATTTCATGTTACAATTTAAGCTTGCTAAATATTATGGCAAACTGAGCAGCAAAATGAATTTCTTTTGAGAATTACTGATCCCAAGAATTTGGCAACAAACAGACAAGAGTGGTTCCAAGGCATGGCATAATCATTATAAAGATGTACGAGTGGCTGATTAATGGTCACTTTAGGTATACTATGCTCAAGCATTGATTAAGGTATTAACGCTCAAGCTAATGTGTGGGTTTATTAGTGTGAGTAACAGCATAAATCTGCCATACTTCTGGTATTTCGTTTTGTTTTGTTGACAGTCCAAGGTATCAATGGAGCATTCCAATGATCACTAAACTAGATGCTCGCAATTACAGCTATTTAGAACATGACAAACCGTATGGTCTCACTAAATTTCAGTTTAAAAAAAGTTGGTGAGAAAAATGCAGAAAAAAATGTTTGTTGTATTCTTAATTTCAAGTGGCTGAATCACTAGTGAATACACCTTCCTTTTTTTTCTTGTCAGAAAAAGTAAAAAACATGTCTACTTCTTTATTTCACTCAAAGTTTTACTGGGTGATACAAATAATTGGCCTGAACATTTTTTTATAATTTTATTTTATGTAAAATTAATACAAAAGAACAAGCATGTGTAATGTAGAATATCCTTGTTACATGATATTTATGTCAAGTCAATTTTTCCATGTTGTTATGTGAAGCGAGAACAATCTATCAAAAAAAAATAGTTTTAGAGATTAGAAAGAACCATCCATCCTGTTTTCGCCCATAAAAGCAAACTATACCTACTAAAACAGCCCTTATTTTGTTACAGGTTATGCACTCACAAAGAAGAAATGATAAACCACTACAGGTATGGATCATCGTACTGTCAGATGGTGCTATATCATGTGCTCATTGCACTTGTATGGCAGGATTAAGTGAAGTTTGCAGCCACATAGCAGCAGTTCTTTTCTTCCTTAAAGCACGTCCTAAAAGTGTCGGCCAACAAGAAAGCTATATATACATATTCTAAAAAAAAAGTTGGCATACACAGAGTTGAAGTATCATATTGTTATACATAACAAAATGACAAGAATTTCTGAGACATTAAAAACATTGTTATAGTTTATAGCTACTTCTAATATAATTAGGGACACTATTGTATGATTTAACTACATTATATGAGAATCATCTATCAAAAACTGCATTTTTTGTTTAGGCATTGTTAGTTTCACAGAATTCCTAGTAATTGTGAGGATATAATTTACATATATCTAGTATAAACTTATGTGAACAATATAAATGCATTTGAATATGATGTACAGTTGTGTAAAAAATATTGAGACTAATCAAGGGGAATTTGAGATGGACTAACTCTAGCAATACTACGAGTGGTTTCTATCTCTACTGGGTGAAGTTGCGTCTTACCTTTTGTAAATGCTGGAATATGTAAGTGACCTCCTAGAACTTCAACTGAGTCTCTAATTAAAAAACCTCTATCTGCTAATATTATGTCACCAGGTATAATTAAATTTAAAAAGCCACAATTTTCTGTTAGATGCTTGTCACTTGTCCTTCCACCATAACCATCGAAAATGTAATTCCCCCACTTCTCCATGAAATACCTTACAACGGGCTAACATTCACCATATGTCACTCAGGTACAAATATTATTTAAAGAAGATTCTACAACTTTTTCAAAATATTGTGGATGTCTTATTAAATATTAACTTATTTATTTGTTAATTATAGTAGGATATTCCAATTTGCAATTTTTTAGTTTATCAATGTAACATGAAATCTCACGTTTTTTAAGTAAATAAGTGTAAATTTTAATAAATAGCTCAAAATTGTACATGGTGAGTAAACAAATTTTTCGAATTTGAGTTTTTTTTCAGTTTTTTGCATTTTCTGAGAAGATTTTCTATAGTAATGTATATTTTTTTACACCATCAGAAAATAGAGATTTCAACGAACGAAAGGCTCCCAAACTTTTTGAAAAAAGCTGATATTTTGACGCGAGAATTTGTGATTGAAAAATGGGGTGCATTTTTTATCTTAAGGTCAAATAAGGCGAAAAAATAAATATTTTAAATCAAATAAATTACAGTGTATTTGGGACATAATAAGGGAAGTATTCACCAAATTTCGTAAAAAAAATATTTTTTTTGAAAAAGATAAAAATAAAGGACCAAAAACTTGGTTTTTTGAATTTTTCACCAAAATTTTGAGGTTATGTGAAAAAATTGATAACACAAGAGTTGTAGATCTTTTTATTACCTACATCTTTGCCATTCAACTTTTTTCCTTAGGACTTGTAGTTTTGCCAGAAATCAAGATAAACCATTTTCTACCCTTAAAAGCTCACCCCCTCCCACTTCCCGATCTCGAATCGACCGTAATTTATTTTTCCTTTTATTCTTATCATATTCTCCTCCTTTTCTAATGAGTTTCATCCTACTGTAATTTTTTTTCACTTTTTATTATTTTTGAAGGCTTCGGCACTGGTCTAAGACAGCTTTTAAAGCAAATGTTGAACTCAGCATGTCAGTCCCGAGATGTATTATCTGTGGTTGTTAAAAATGAAACAAAAATTGTAAAGAAAGATGCAACTGTTTATCATTTAGAATAATAAAATTTTTGAAATGTATCCTGTTTCATTACCTCATCGATACGTTTATGGTTAATTATAATAATAACGTTTAAAATTATGAAGTAATGTGATTATTAAGAACATCATTTAAAATCAAATTTGTTAGCAACATCAGACATGAAATTTGTTTTGAATAAACATAACTATAATATGTAATATTTTCATTTTGATTGTGTGAGAAGCATACCCTATAATAATAAATAATTCATTTTAACTCCACCATTTATTAAAAAATATATGGATAGATAACATGAGCATTTATTGGTGCTGTTAGTATACACAGTATGTGGAGTAAAGTCAGCACACTCTTCGCCTCCTGGTATCGGTCTGCCTCTTCTGTCTCGAATGCTTGGGAAGCTGGAGAATTTTTTCCACACCTATAATGACAAAAAGGAAGCATTTTGAAATAGTGCGCAAATTATTCGAATAGAGAAGTGAATAGTCATAATGTACCTATTCCAGAAACTCAACTTTTAGGTTATGTCAAAAAATGAATGTATTAAATGATCCATTTTTTGAACTTGCCTATATGTACATAGGTATACAACTAGCAATTATTACCTACGGATGGATGTTTTTGCTACTTTAACATAATCCACCAAAGGTTGGCCACTACAACTTCATTACTTCTATATACTTCACAGATAAAACTTCCAAGTAAGAAATGCATTATTTTGGAGTATCAAGTGATAAAAATGCAGTATGACTATAACAACTATCGCTCTAGTGAATGTGATAACTCATGGGATAACTGTAATTGGCGAATAAACGTTTTTTTTTTTGCTGTTTTCAATATGCATTCAAGTTTTCATCATGCATTATCTCATGAATTACATCATTTTAATTGACAGATGTGCTTACCTGACAAAAAAGGTTCCTTAAAAAACACATCACAACAACAATTATGGTGAAAATGTCCAAGAAATTGTAAAAAACAAATAAAAGTCCTCAATTTCATATGGCGGTATACCGACAACAAGGTTATCAACCGCTGTCAGCTGATCGTTTGGAATTGGAACACAAAGCATATTTTCGAATGTTAGGTTCACCGACGATCCCGACCGACCCGTCGGTGGTTAGGTATGGGTCAGCCATGGTCATTCAAGGTCGTATTTTTATAGCTGGATGCTCCTTTGCTCCATCTATTGGGCATATTTATTATAAAGGATTCAGGAATTTTTGAAGCTTCTGAGATTGGCCAAGAGGGCGCCAGGTGACGGTGTCGTGGTTTCTATGAGAGTGAGTGAGATAGACTAGAGTGAGTGAGATAGACTGCGAGCGCGCGATTTTACTGTGTGGTTGTTCATCTTCCCCTAAATACCTTAATCAATGGTAATACGGCAAAGTCACAGCCTTCCAAATTTTATAATTTCTGCAATCTTCAATTTTTTCCTGATATCTACTTATACCAAAAATGGTGATTTACACCTAAACGGTTCGCTTTAAGTCCCATGTATGATACATAAAGTCACACTAGAATTCATCAAAGAATCTGAATATGCAATAATATACGGGGTGTTCCATTTAAAAAAACAACTTTGATACATTTCGTGTTTTTGGGACACCCTGTATAACATGAAAATATTTTTAAAATGTAGTCTTTATGGATCTCTATCTATCCGAAATTATAATTTTTTTTTATCAGATACTTTAGCCATAATGCTTCGTGTCGAATAACGTGAATAACCCTGTATATACTATTTCACTTTACATGCTGTAGATATTTTTTCTTCTTATCTTTTGAAGTTTTATGACGTCTAAGTCACGAAAAGTGTCACTCATTTCCGTCCACTTATCTATACAATGACAATTGTCTGTCTGTCAGTTTTTTGAATCAGATAAGTGAAAAATCTCGTCACCTGTCATGTCGTTTTGAAAAAATATTGAAACTTCAACAACCTGTAGATCGGTAACGAAACGTTAGCGGACCTATGTTTATTTGGAATTTTACTCCTTAAAACACCAAAGAATCTTCTCCTTTCGTTTGTACATGATACTTAGGACCACCGTGTATAAACAGGACCACCTTGTATAAATAGTAAGAAGCCAATGTCTAAAAACATATACTTGCATGTTTATTATCCTTCCCAGTGTATATTTTTCGCCTTCCTAGTATTTTCGCAACGCAACACAATGCATGAAACAGGAAACTATATTTTTTTGAACCTTACATCCATATTTTCTTTTAGAAATCTCCATTATTATTTCATTATTTATAGCGTGGGCAAGAATCTATCCGGACGGTTACAAGGCAGACAAGCCTAACGAGAAAGGAGTTGCGTATTACAAAAACTTGCTGCGATCACTTAGAGCGCTGAACATCGAACCGATGGTCACTTTGTACCATTGGGACTTGCCACAGAAGCTGCAGGACGACTTTGGCGGATGGTTGAGCCCCAAAATTGTCGACATCTTCGCAGACTATGCCAGGTTAGTTTCAGCGAACTATCATTATTGCCAGATCAATTGTAGGCGTTTGTAGAAATCTGTAATCTTTTGATCACATCATACAGGAGGATAACTTAGGAGACATAGGTATTGACACATGCCTATAAAATTCTATTCAAATATGCATATGAAACCTTGGAATTTACAAAGAGGTCAGGAAATAAAGGAGCGTTAGAAAATAGCCTCAAAATTACTTTAGTTTCTTAGAGACTATATGTTGACATGTCGGGTCCCACACAGTCTACTTGTGGAAAAATCAAACATATTCTACATGCTCACATCATCTGTTCAATGGATAAGGTTGTTTTTACATAACATTGAATATTGCATCTTTTGCAGAACCTGTTTTGAGCTTTTCGGAGATGAAGTAAAATGGTGGATCACGATCAATGAACCGAAACAGGTAAATTTGTTATTTCTCTTTCGAATATTTCATTTGAAACGTCCTACTTTTAATTTTTTAATGAAAATGTAGCCGCCCATGCATAACTTATTATATAGTTCAAACGAGTCTTAATCAATAATAATATATGTAAATAAGGAGTCTAGAAAAATATGTAACTAACAACTTACCGTTTTGTATAGTAATTCATAATTTATTTGCTGGTGTATGTTAAATAATGTAATACATGTTTTTTTCATTTCTTTATTCCTTGTATGAATCAAACCCAAGTTAACTTTCCTTAAGGAAAGTAAATTTAGACAGTTAGATAATAAAATATTGTTTTTCAGATTTGCGAAGCAGGGTATGGTACAGGAGGTTTTGCTCCAGGCATCCGGCAACCAGGTGTTGGAAATTACCAATGTGCCAAAAACGTACTTTTAGCCCATGCTAAAGCCTATCACATTTACGATAAAGAATTCAGGCAAAAGAATCAAGGTACGCTCGCGTTACTGTAAAATATCTCGTTTACAATATAAGTACTTTGTTTTTGAAGAGTAAAAGTAATAAAACAGCTATGCTATTTACTTTTTTTTAGGAAAAGTCGCTATTGTAATCGACAGCAACTGGTTCGAACCTGCTACCACCAAACCGGGTGACATCGAAGCATCTGAAAGGGCTCTTCAATTCTCAGTGAGTGTATATTAAAAAATATTTGAGGTAATTTAGAACCTCATTTTATGAAAAGTACCTATTTGTCAAATTATGAATGCAGGATTTTATGAAAAAAACCGTAAAGTGGGCAAGCATGATTGCATGGTACAATTTATTATAAAAAAATTACATTGACTATTTTTTCATGATTTATTCGACAATTCTGCGTTCCCTTACAGAAAAATAGAAACGTTTCCTTACCCATATGGTCATGTTTCAGTACGGTCTGTACGGCAACCCGGTGTTCAACGGAGACTGGCCCGCGGTGGTGAAGGACAGGATAGCCCAACGTAGCAAGCAAGCCGGTCTGAAGGAGTCGCGTCTGCCCGCCCTCAGCCCAGAAGAGATCGCCCTGATCAAGGGCACCCACGACTTCCTGTGTGTCAACCACTACACATCCCATATGGTCAGCGCCCGTTCTGACGAGCCGCCATTCGCCGACACCAGCTTCGGGGCTGACATCGGCGTCAACGACTGGATGCCCAAGGAGTGGCCCAGGGGCGGAGAGGTTTGGTTCTCGGTAAGTTGGACTACTTGACAATTTTGATTTTTGGTGAGTCATGCTACTTGACGGTACTATCGACTGTCGAACATTTGTTTTTGGATCTCTGTGAGTCATACTACTTGACGGCTGTGGCCACATTTGGTTCTTGGTGAGTCATACTAACTACTTGACGGTTTTATCGATTGAGGCAAAATCCAATTCCAAAAGACTCCATCAAGTGGATAAACTACAGATAAACAGTAACTTCTTAGTCAGTCGTACTACTTGACAGTTTTATTAACTGTTTGTACATTTGGTTTTTTTGGTGAGTCATACTACTTGACGATTCTATCGACTGTGACGACATTTGGTTCTAGGTGAGTCACACTACTAGACGGTTTTAACTATAACTGCAACACTTACTTTTTGGTGAGTCATACTACTCAGCGGTTTTATCGACTGTGGCTTCTTGGGAGTCATACTACTTGACGAATCATACTTCTTATCGCTTTATCCACTGTCGAACATTGGTTTTTGGTGATTCATACTACTCGACAGTTTCATGTCGAGTGGCAACATAATATGCTTCTTGGTAAGCCATACTACCTGACGGTTCTATCGGTTGTGGCGACATTTGGTTCTTGGTGAGTCGCACTACTGGACGGTTTTAACGATTAACTGCAACATTTACTTTTTGGTGAGTCATGTGAGTCATACTACTCGACGGTTTTATCGACTGTGGCTTCTTGGTGAGTCATACTACTCGACATTTTTATCGACTGTGGCTTCTAGGTGAGTTATACTACTTGACGGTTCCATCGACTGTGCCAACATGTGGTTTTTGGTGGGTCATACACTACTACTCGAAGGTTTTATCAACATATGCTTTGTTCTGAATCATATTACTTGACGCTTTTATCGGCTGTCGACACATTGGTTTTTGTTGTTCGGTGTCATACTACTTGACTATTCCGTCTACTGTGGCAATATTTGGTTCTTGGTGAGTCATACTATTCGAAGGTTTTATTAACATTAGCAACATATGCTTCTTTGTGAGTCATATTACTTGACGGTTTTATCGGCTGTCGAACATTGCTTTTTGGTCCTCTGTGAGTCATACTACTCGATGGTTTTATCGATTGAGGCAAAGTCCAATTCCAAAAGACTCAACAAAGTTGATAAACTACCAGTGTACCCATTTTAGAATTAAATCTTTTTTTTCCAAAAACGTTAAAAACGTGTGTTACTTCAATCACTACGAGTATAACACTTTGTAGAGATATTTATCTTTTTTTTGTTTAGGTTTGGCCACCAGGTATGAGGAAGTTGTTAGTGTGGCTGAAAAAGACCTACAACAATCCAGAAATTGTGATCACAGAGAATGGTTTATCGGATAACACGGGAACTCTTGAAGATGACCACAGGATCAACTATTACAGGGTATATATTGATTGACATTAAAAATTATTACAGTACCAGTATAGTAATGTTGATGTTCAAATACATTTTTTGCATTTTCATATACGTAGTACGGCAGTTGTTTTGAATTTCGGAGTCTTCGGACTTCAAGGAAGGACAAACTAGAATATCAACACAAAAAAAAATTACAGTAAATTGACAACATAGTTGAATAAAAAAACGTTACAAAAACTATCGTGTATTGAATATCTTTGTAAGGTACTATTAACAACAATTTAACTGAGCAACTTTGTAGCAATAAATTGTTTTTTTAGGATTACCTCAGTAACTGTCTGGATGCAATTTACATTGACAATGTGAATCTGACTGCCTACACTGCTTGGAGTATCTTGGATGACTGGGAATGGAGTACCGGATATCAGTGAGTTCTATTTTCATAATTATTAATATTCGGATCTTTTGGGATATATTCTTGTCGAAATCGAACTCAAACATCATTTGGCTAACAAGATTTTGTCCAACAGAAAATTGCTATAAACTAATTCTATTGTTTTGTCATCAGTTCTTAATAAGTCTGCAAGTTCTTAGTTTATTGAAACGCTTTGAAACGTATTAAAATTAACCTACAAAAAATCCTTTTTCTGCAGCCGTCCCGAAAATATAACTTTCGGTACCTATGATTTATAAAATCGAAAATGAAACTATACACAAATTGTACAGAAGGTAATAAATCATACCGAAAGTTCTATTTTGGGACTCGCAGGCTTCCAGGAATACCACTTTTGGGACTTGTTACGTAAATATAACTATTATATAGACATAGATTCATAGATTTATTACTGTCTTTTTTTATTGGGTGATAGTGTCCAAATAAACACAACTTTAGCTCAAATTTGCCAACGTTTCGAAAATTATATTTTCATCTTCAGGGCTCCTTTATGTTAAAAGTTGTGGTAGTCACCAGGTTCTTTATAATTAAGTACATGCGTGTGTCCTAGATATTGGGATTTTGGTCTTTATATTTGCACACAATAACTACAGAAGAAGTTACTTCTCTTAACGTTACAAACAGACTGTGGCAAATTTGAGCTAAAGTTGTGTTTATTTGGATTTATGTGTTTATTTGGACCCTATCACCCAATAAAAAAAGGCAGTAATAAATCTACAAGAACTGTCGTAAAATCATTACTAAATATAGATTCATAGAAGTGAAGCTAAGACAAAGTGCGTTGAAAAATGATTTATTCTATCTTCGTAGAATCAATGAATGTTTATGTTTTCAGTTTACAACTAACATATTTCTTTTCTGTTATAGCTCTCTGATTGGCATGTATAAAGTAGATTTCAACGATCCAAACAGGGCCAGAATACCTAGGAAATCTGTGGGATATTTTACCCAGATTGTTAAGAACCGCTGTCTGGTCGATCCCAAAGACTGTGTACATTAAAATTAAAAATATCTAGCTGTGATACTGTGTCTTTTTTACTTACTGATTCGCAATAGGCAATTTTTGTAATTTCAGTATTTTATAAAAGTGGCACATTTCTGCATATGCAACACCAATAAAGTAAATAGTGTCTTGAGAGGGAAGTTGTTTTATTTCTTTGTAGATCGTTCAGGTTTCCAAGTAAGATATCTCCTATCTCTTAATCTTATTAGTCATACCTAAAAATGCAAATATTACAAACTGATGGTAAACCTACAAGAAACTGAATAAACGAAGTGCAAGAAAAATCTACACATTACAATATATACGCAATACTTAAGCAGCTCTGGCTTGACATCTCCGTATCTTCGGATAAAAATAGAGAACTCAACTCCAGACATTAATTATTCACTAGTATCATAGAAAAGGAAGGCATAGAAAAGTATGTACTCTGCTCAATCCAAAATCCTCGCCCCGAAAGAAATGAATTTGCTATAGGATCGCAAAAATGCGAAAGCAAAAGTACTTCAGATATAAATTTGAGGCACAAAGAGTTAGCGAAATTTTGATCGAACCTCAGAGTAAACAATCAAGTTATCTGTGATGAAGTTTCCTTAATTAATCTACTCATTTCTCCAAGCACAAAAAGAATTCAAACTTAGCCGTCTGACCTAAGGTGACGCATTTCATGCTTAGTCGTACCGCAAAGTCACAGCCCTCTAAGATTTATAATCGCTGCGATATTCAATTTTTTTCTGATACCTACTTATACCAAAAAAGGTGATTTGCGCCTAAACGGTTCGTTTAAAGTTCCATGTGTGATACATAAAGTCACACTGGAATTGACCAAGGAGTCCAAATATGCAATAATATATAGGGGGTACCATTTACAAAAATGTAAGTTTGATATGAATCTCCCTGTATAAACGTCAAAATTTAAGTAAAAATATTTTTACGTTATAGCCCTCAAGGCCCGTTACCATGATCAAGCGACACATTTTTGAAATATTTTTTAATAAGCCCACAATCTTCCATCCACGCACTATTGGCCCGCCTTGTATACACATATTTGAAAAGTGTTTTATCATTTGATTTACATTGATGTAATCTTCTGGTCATCCTGATATATTTTTGACAGGTCAAAAGATACAAACATTAATATTGTGTTGTGATGAAAATGATCAAATATCAAGTGTAATCAACTGTATTAGATGTCAAAATTTGATTCGTGTTATCATGTGGAATATAAGTAATTTCATTAAATAACAAAAAGCCTGCTCTTACCTAGAACTACATTAAAATGATAAATTATCAATTGAATTGGTGTTCCTAATCAAGTACCTGTCACTAGATGAAAAGATAGATAAATCCTGTAATACTTGAAGATGTAGATTTCCACAGGAAGAATTCAAGTGATGAGATATCGAACACATTATAAATTGGGATAGGTTTATATTTTTGATATCATTAATCAAATTCCACCATGGGATTTGGGTCGATTCTCCTTGTTACCTTTGGGTTTGTGTACTGTTTGGTCACCTGCTGGTAAGAACAGACTCATATTGCATTTCTTCATCACTGTTAGCGAATGTAATCATTGTGTAATATTGTGACACTTGATCCATTTGCAAAATTATAATAGCTTTATTGGCCAACAGTCAACCCATTAACAGGACAATATTGTAAATAACTCTCAAGTTACAAGTTACCACAATAAAAAAAGACCATAAATGATACATCCTAACAAAAACTAATAAGTAAAAAACATACCCCTATTTTGCTAGTGTACTTGCTAGCCTTACAACCTCGCTCAAAGAAACACACAATATCTCACAGTAATTACAAATGCTGTTGAAACGTCTGAACATATTGTGAAGCGATCAGTTTTCTAAAATATTTGTTCTGGCTTTTGCGGTCCGGGAAGGCAAGTAACTATATCCTGGGAAAGCTGATCGCTTAAGTTGACCTGGCTAAGGAGTTCTGGGCTATCAATTAAATTATGTAGGCGTTTATACAAAAAAAAAAACAGTGATGAACATATTAGGCGTTGCTCAAGGGTTATGAGTGATAGCAGTTTTTTATTTTCCCATAGCATGAAGCTATAGTCTAAGATCCCCTTGCAACTAAATCATCGCCTGCCCGCCCGCAAAAAATAGTTATTTATGTATCCAGGGCGTAAAACAGGCATTATTATAGCAACCAAGTAAATAAGACGGGAATATATGGTCGCCATATTTAACTACAGTTGGACTGCAAATTGCAAGTTCTATACGTTTTGTTTTAGTGGATGGACAACAAATTTTTTAGTTTTACAACCTCACATCGCCCAACTGTCCCAATTTTACCCCCATCCAAAAATGGTAGAAAATAATCAGGAACCCTTAAAACGCCTAAAAACGAAGTTAGAGGAATATTTGAAATGTTTTGTTTTTTGCCAATTTCTCCGCCGCCCATGCACCGATTTTGAAAATTATAGTAGCATTAGCTACTACGACCCCACAGCATATAACTACCCAAATTTTAACACAATCCTTTGGTTACTGAGATTACGAGAATAGAAAAACGCCAACTTACAGACAGACCGACGGAAATGAGTGACGTGGATTTTCGTCGAATTCGAAAAATGGTTCGAAACCACACGACATCGGTAAAAATATGAAAAACGCAGAATTAATTAAAAAATAAATCGTATCAAGAGAAGAAGAAGAAGAATGTTTATTGAAAAAAAAGGAAACCCTAATATACAATCATAAGATTGATACATTAAAATACATATCATTAAAATAAAAAAGATGATTCGCATTATTCCTTAAACAATAACTAAAAACTTATTAGAACACTTACTTACTTAGTATTTAATATTTATAAAAACTGGTAAACATACTTAACATAGACATTGTGACACATAGATATGGACGATCATGGGAAGATATACTTTCTCAGCTCTCTTTTAAAGTTCTTAATATTAGAACTTTCTCTAACAATGATAGGCAAATTATTAAAAGCATCATACCCCTTAAAGAATACAGAATTGTACCTTTTTTGTGCGTTTTCGAAATGTATATATTAGAATTATTTCTTGTAGGATAGTAATGAACATTATGAGTGTAGTAGCAGGTGACAGAAGGTTCTGCCGGTGCGCCATCTGGTACCCGAAGGTAACGGCAAACCAAGGAAATCGCTGCTGAACAGCAGTAGATTTCTTGGTGGGACGCCAAGGCGCGTCCGCTTGGCCACCAGAGAGTGCGGGTTCTATACGCTGCTGCGTATGAAAGCCGATATACGAGGGTTGCTCTATACCTCCGTCAATCCACCAGTACGCAGACAATAAGCGTGAAACAGCTGCCTGCGTACTGGTGGATTGACGGAGGTATAGAGCAACCCTCGTATTATGAGTGTAATTTATATTTTCTGTTCCGGGGCCATTCCTGTAACTATTTTAAATATAAAAATCATTGTTAAATAATAGATTCTTTGCGAAACATAAAAAACTTAAGGAATTCAACATGAAATCTATATAGGTGTTAAACAACCACAATGCAATATGACTCTCATGGCACGGTTCTGCAACTTTTGTAATTGAGTCATTTGATTTATATTAAAAAGATACAAAACTGATGAACAATAGTCAAAATGAGGCTGTGTTATGGTTTTATATACTGCTAATCTTGTGTGGAATGATAGAAAATTACATACTCTTGAAAAGATAGTTTTTTCGATATTTTCTTGCAAGAACTAAAACAACAAGATTTCATGTGCTTGAAGACCTGGGCAATTATTTTTTTCTTGTCTCAGAACAGTTGTACGTATATTTTCAGCTCGTCAGCAGAAGTGAACAAGCACTTCTTCCCACCAGGGTTCAAGATCGGCGTGGCGAATGCGGCTGCTCAAATCGAAGGCGCTTGGAATGAAGATGGCAAAGGAGAGACCATCTGGGACCGGTTCGCGATGAGCCGACCCGAGAGGATCTACGACCATTCCTCGCCACAGGTCGCCGCCGATTCCTACCACAAATGGAGGGAAGACGTCGAGATGGTCAAGGAAATGGGCGTCGATCACTACAGGCTCTCCATAGGTACGGATGTACAGGGTGTCCCAATTTGGGCACTTTTACGGGATATCTCGGTTATTTTTGAAGATAGAGAGTTGCGGTTTTCGCGACAGTATGCTACTTTTTTGTGAAAATAAAGATGCTGTTAACAAAATTATCATGGCCCTCTTGGTTTTTGAGATACAGGGTGAAATCGAAAACTATCGATTTTGGGACCACCCTCGTATTTCGGTTGTCTTTTATCTTATTGAAAAGTTTAAAAAGAGTCTTATAGGATTTAATCTGTAGAATCCAGTGGTGTAGTTTGATTTTTTCTTACTCTAACCATTTTTCAGTTATGAAGCAAACATATTTTTTTAAATGGAACACCCTGTATATTATTTTTGAAGTCAATCTGAAATAATTCAAGCTTTTCAAAAATATATATTAGTATTAAGTTATTTTGAAAATTACGCTCAAAATTTGTCTACAAACTTCAAACAACAATTTGATAACTTCACCTGAACCAAAAACTGTTAATAATGTGAGCATCAATCACTCTATAGCTACGTATCAACCTTTTCCTCTTCTTTACAGTACGTAGTATCAGTAACTCGATTTTTATCATCACCAAAAATAATATACTGAACTTGATAATAAAATGTTTCATAATAATTATGTAATGTAAATTGAACATCATTTTACAGGCACTTCAATAAATACCTGATATGCAAATCAGACTCTTTAGACCAGTGGAAATATATGATTGAGAGTTTCTTTCTTCGTTTATCAGTATCTTATAGCAAAAAAAAATAATTCGCTATTCATGTGAATGGCGATTAATTTAATAAGATTATTTTTTGCCACTTTTTGACTTAATACTTATCTGTTACATAAAAAATATGCTATCAGGATTTGCCAATTTTACGTGATAATTTAATTTTATGTAATCAGTACAATTTTACGTCACTTGGTGTAGATCTATTTTTGATCTTGGGACGTCTATATCATGAAAATATTTGTCAGTCTTCTTCGTTGACTTGTCTGTCTATCTGTCATTTTTTTCGAAAAAGATTAGTGAAAAATCCAAGTTTAGTCACCTGTTTTATTGTTGTTCATATACCGAGATAGTTGAAAAAGGTCACCCCCTATAGGGGTTGAAAAATTTGGTTAAACATAATAAAAACGCATGACATTCATACATGCCATAGTTGGACCTCCCAAGAACATGTATAAACAATGCCATCCGTTTTAAACAATATTAACAATTTTTTAAAGACTTCTAATGAAAATGACGTGAAAAATCGAACTTCTAGCTCAAATTTCTCATAAACTGCCCAGCAGAAACACAATGACAGTATTTCTTCATTCTGTTATCCACAAAAAAAAACAAAGAATTTCCATCAAGTTTCGACCGGTTTCCTCGCAATTTTTTATTTTCATTTAAAAAAAAATCGGTACGTAGATTTTGGATGACGATTTTTTAAAACATTAGCTGGTAGGTGTACTAAAATGCTACCACATTTACATACGATTCCTTCATTTTTTTAACACTTTTAACACCCGCCCTGTAGATACAGGTTCCATTTTTGTAGAGTTATGGCGCAATGACAAACAAGTTTCCAAACTGGCTCTAGAATTCAAATACCAACCGAAAGAAGAACAGAAAACAGCTAAAAACGACAGAAAGGAAGCAGATCGCAGCGATAAACAATAGAAAAGGACGAAACACAGCCGAATACAACAGAAAAGAGCAGAAAACAGCTAAAAACAACAGAAATAGCAAGCAGATAACAACTGTAAACGGTAGAACACGACCAAATACAACCGAATAGAGTCAAAACTAGCTCAAAACGACAGACAGCAAGCAGATAACAGCGGAAAACAATAGAAAATGACTAAACATAGCTGAATACAACAGAAAAGAACAGAAAACAGTCCATAACAACAGAAAGCAAGCAGACAACAGAGCTAAACAATAAAAAACGACTAAACACAGCCGGATAGAACAGAAAAGAGCAGAAAACAGCTTAAAACAACACAAAGCAAGCAGATAACAACTGTAAACGATAGAAAAGGACCAAATACAACCGAATAGAACAGAAAACAGCCCATAACAACAGAAAGCAAGCAGATAACAGAGCTAAACAATAGAAAACGACTAAACACAGCCGGATAGAACAGAAAAGAACAGAAAACAGCCTAAAACAACACTAAAATTACGCATAGCGGCCTTAATTACAGATAATTACAATTATCGCTTATTTTTCAGTTTTCTGAATAAAGTTATGTGAAAAAATTTGTTCATTTGAACGATTTATATACACGGTTAAAAAAAGTATCAACTTAGGACTCACCCTGTACAGTGAGAAGCCAACGACGTATAAAAACATATATTTTCAAGCTTATTATCCTTCCTAGTGGTTATTTTTTTTGTCTCTCGAGCGTTTTCGCAACCCGATAAAATGTATGAAACGAAAACTATGTTTTTTGAACTGTACAGTCACCTTCTTTTCGAATCTCCTTTATAATGTTATGAATTATTTCATGATTTGTAGCATGGGCAAGAATCTATCCGGAGGGTTACAAGACAGACAAGCCTAACGAGAAAGGAGTTGCGTATTACAAAAACTTGCTACGATCACTGAGAGCGCTGAACATCGAACCGATGGTCACTTTGTACCATTGGGACTTGCCACAGAAGCTGCAGGACGACTTTGGAGGATGGTTGAGCCCCAAAATTGTCGACATCTTCGCAGACTATGCCAGGTTAGTTTCAACGAACTATCATTATTGCCAGATCAATTATAGGCGTTTGTAGAAATCTGTAATGTTTTGATCACGTCCTACAGGATACAAGAGGATTACTTAGGAGACATAGGTATATTGACAGATGCCTATAAAATCCTATTCAAATATGCATATGAAATATTATGAAACCTTGGAAATAACAAACAGGTCAGGTTGCGGGTAACGTAATGATAAAAGAACATTAGAAAATTGCCTCTAAATTAGTTTAGTTTGTTAGAGATTATATGTTTACATGTCGGTTGCTTCCAACAGGTAAACACAGTCTATCTGTGGAAAAATTCAAACATATTCTACATGCTCACTGCATCTGTTCAACCTTATCCATAAGGTTGTTTTATATAACATTGAATTTTGCATCTTTTGCAGAACCTGTTTTGAGCTTTTCGGAGATGAAGTAAAATGGTGGATCACGATCAATGAACCAAAACAGGTAAATTTGCTGTTTAGACCATGTTTTTAAATTTGTTTGTCTTTCAAAAATTTCATTTGAGACGTCCTACTTTTAATTTTTTTTAATAAAAATGTAGCCGCCCATGCATAACTTATTATATAGTTCAAACGGGCCTTAAAAATGTAAATAACGAGTCTATAAAAATATGTAAATAACAACTTACCATTTGGTATAGTACTCATAGTTTATTTGCAGGTGTGTATGTTAAATAATGTAATACATGTTTTTTAAAAAAAATTAACTTTCCTTTAGACAATTAGATAATAAATTATTGTTTTTCAGATTTGCGGAGCAGGGTACGGGATAGGAGTCTTTGCTCCAGGCATCCAGCAACTAGGTGTTGGAGATTACCATTGTGCCAAAAACGTACTTTTAGCCCATGCTAAAGCCTATCACATTTACGATAAAGAATTCAGGCAAAAGAATCAAGGTACGCTCGCGTTACTGTAAAATATCTCGTTTACAATATAAGTACTTTGTTTTTGAAGAGTAAATGTAATAAAACAGCTATGCTATTTACTTTTTTTTAGGAAAAGTCGCTATTGTAATCGACAGCGGCTGGTTCGAACCTGCTACCACCAAACCGGACGACATAGAAGCATCCGAAAGGGCTCTTCAATTCTCAGTGAGTGTATATTAAAAAATATTTGAGGTAGTTTAGAACCTCATTTTATGAAAAGTACCTCACTCTTAAATTCTGAATGCAGGATTTTATGAAAAAACCGTAAAGTGGGCAAGCATTATTGCAGGGTTTTTTTTCCAGGAGCCGTCCCACCTTGCTGTCCCCGTCAATACTTAAGCCTTAAGGTCTATTGTATTATTGCTCCTCTTTTTTACAGTATCCACTCCAGCAATCTGGATCCCTGCATAAGTTTGTGCAGTTTACCTACTGGTCCTGATGCTGAGCCGTACTCCATTGGTTCTAGCTTGGTCTTCCCAAAGAGCTGTTGTCTCTTGTGATCTAGCGCTTCGCACTCACAGAGCACATGTAGGGCTGACTCAGTACCTCTTCCACACAATCTGCAGTTGAGGTCTCCATTGTAGAGTCCCATTTTATTCAGGTGTTCCTTCAGGCCACAATGTCCTGTGAGGAGACCCGTCGTTATTCGGAGCTGATTTCTACTCAAGGAGAGCAGTGTTTCAGCTATTTTCTTGCATGGAGCTTTAATGAATGTTTTTCCATGAACACATCCTGGCAACAAGTTCCACTGCTCCTCGTGCTGATGTTTCATCCATTCTCCGAACTGGTGTCTGATTGTGCTTTTAGGCACCCCCAGGGCGGGTTCTGCTCCCATGTATAGGGCAGACGAGCCTAGTCTTGCTAGCTCGTCCGCCCTTTCATTGCCTCTTATACCTGAGTGTCCAGGCACCCACTCCAAAGTTACTTTGTTGTGTTCTGCCAGTCTTCCCAGTTCTTGTAAACATTCCCAGACTAGAGCAGACGTAACTTTGGGCGCTTCTAGTGCCCTAAGTGTAGCCTGACTGTAAGTATTGCGATCCTCTTGTTTCTGTAGGATCGTTCATTATTGATCCTTGCACATTGCAGGATGGCGTACACCTCTGACTGAAATACCGAGGCGTATTTTCCTAGCGGAATGCTCTGTCTAGTTCCTCTTCCAAAGATTCCCGCTCCTGTGCCTTGCTATGTCTTTGATCCATCTGTGTACCATACTATTTCCCGATGCAGGTTGTTTACTTCACAGAGTTCTCGATCTCTTATTATAGTTTCGAATTTCTTGTTGAAGATGTATTTCGGAGTTATGTGGTCCTTTCTAGCATCCATTATGGTGTGCCCCACATATTCTGCGATTTGGGTGTGTCCGAGATCCTTGTAAATTCCTCTTGGTAGGTTTTGTAGTCTAGAGTAGCCCATTCTCGCCTCGCCCATCATTACAATTTGCAACGGAGGGAGGTCCAGGATAGTCTCTAAGACTGCAGTGGGTGCGCTTTTCATTGCACCTGTTATGGACAGACAAGCAAGCCTTTGCACCTTGCTTAGTTCTGCTATAGCAGCTCGCTGTTTAATCTTTGGCCACCAGACCAAAGACGCATATGTAATCATGGGTCTTACCACCATTCTGTATGTCCAATGCACCATGGCTGGACTTAGATCCCATGTCTTACTATGCGAGCGCCTCGATAGCACTAATGCCATCTCGGCTCTTCTTTTAACTCTTTTGGGCTGATTATTGCATGGTACAATTTATTATAAAAAAATAACATTGACTATTTTTTTTTTCGTGATTTATAAGACAATTCTGCATTCCTTTACAGAAAAGTAGAAATACGTTTCCTTACCAATACGGTCATGTTTCAGTACGGTCTGTACGGCAACCCGGTGTTCAACGGAGACTGGCCCGCGGTGGTGAAGGACAGGATAGCCCAACGTAGCAAGCAAGCCGGTCTGAAGGAGTCCCGTCTGCCCGACCTCAGCCCAGAAGAGATCGCCCTGATTAAGGGCACCCACGACTTCCTGTGTCTCAACCACTACACGTCCCATATGGTCAGCGCCCGTTCTGAGGAGCCGCCAGCCACCGACTTCGGGGGCGACCTCAACGTCAACGAGTGGATGCCCAAGGAGTGGCCCAGGGGCGGAGAGCGTTGGTTCGCGGTAAGTCGGGCTACTTGACATTTTTGCTTTTTGGCGAGTCATGCTACTTGACGGTACTATCGACTGTCGAATATTTCTCTTTGGTCCACTGTGAGTCATACTACTTGACGGTCCGATCGGCTGTGGCGACATTTGGTTCTTGGTGAATCGCACTACTAGACGGTTTTAACTATAAATGCAGCATTTACTTTTTGGTGAGTCATACTACTTGACGGTTCTATCGGCTGTGCCAACATTTGGCTCGTGGTTGGTCATACTTACTTATATATCATAAAATAAACAGTGGCAACATATACCTTCTTGGTGTCATACTACTTGACATTGTTATCGGCTGTATAGAACATTGCTTTTTTTCCTTGGTGAGTCATACTTCTCGACGGTTTTATCAATAGTGGCAACGTTTGCTTCTCGGTGAGTCAGACTGCTCGACGGTTGCATCAATAGTGGCAACATTTGCTTCTCGGTGAGACATACTACTTGACGGTTCCGTCTACTATGGAAATATTTGGGTCCTATGCTTCTTGGTAAGTCATACTACTTGACAGTATTATGGGTTGTCTAACATTGGTTTTTGGTCTTCGATGTCATACTACTCGACGGTTTTATCAATAGTGGCAACATTTGCTTCTCGGTGAGTCATACTACTTGACAGGTTTATCGGCTGTAGAACACTACTTTTTGCTGTTGGTGAGGCAGACTGCTCGACGGTTGCATCAATAGTGGCAACATTTTTGCTTCTCGGTGAGACATACCACTTGACGGTTCCGTCTATTATGGAAATATTTGGGTCCTATGCTTCTTGGTAAGTTATACTACTTGACACTATTGTGGGTTGTCTAACATTGGTTTTTGGTCTTCGATGTCATACTACTCGACGGTTGCATATTGATGCACTATTGAGTGGCAACGTTTGCTTCTCGGTGAGACATACTACTTGACGGTTGGTTCCGTCTACTATCATTAATGCTACTATGGAAATATTTGGGTCCTATGCTTTTTGGTAAGTCATACTACTTGACAGTTTTATGTGCTGCCTAACATTGCTTTTTAGTCCTCGGTGTCATACTACTCAAAGGTATCTGTAATCCAGTCTCTATTTTTCAGGTCTTCAGCCTGTTCCCAATTTTTAATTGACGCATATTTCTAACAAAGATGATCTTTTTTTCCAAAGAAACATTAAAAAACGAGTGTTACTTCACTCACTACCAGTATAAAACCACGTTGAGATATTTATCTTTTTTGTTTAGGTTTGGCCACCAGGTATGAGGAAGTTGCTAGTGTGGCTGAAAAAGACTTACAACAATCCAGAAATTGTGATCACAGAGAATGGTTTATCTGATAATACAGGAACTCTTGAAGATGACCACAGGATCAACTATTACAGGGTATATATTGATTGGCATTAAAAAGTATTGACAGTACCAGTATAGTAATGTCGAGTTTCAAATACATTTTTTGCATTTTCATATACGTAGTACGGTAGTTGTTTTGAATTTCGGAGTCTTCGGACTTCAAGCAATCTCAAACTAGAATATCAACAACAAAAAAACAGTAACAGTAAATTTACAGCTAAGGACCTAGGTAATTGAATAAAAAAAACCTTTCAAAAACTATCGTGTATTAAGTATATTTCCAAGGTACTAGTTTAACAACAATGAACTGCAAAACAATAATTACAGAAATTTTGAAGCAATTTGTTTTTTAGGATTACCTCAGTAACTGTCTGGATGCAATTTACATTGACAAGGTGAATCTGACTGCCTACACTGCTTGGAGTATCTTGGACGACTGGGAATGGAGTACCGGATATCAGTAAGTTCTATTTTCATTATTAATATTCTGATCTTTTGGGATATATTCCTGTCGAAATCGAACTCGAAACATAATTTTGATCAACAAGATTTTGTCCAACAGGAAATTGATACAAACTAATTGTATATTGTTTTGTTCTTATTTCTCAATAAGGCTGCTAGTTCGTAGTTTACTGAAATACCTTGAATTGTATTAAAATCACCGTTATACATACATAGATTCATAGAAGTGAAGCTGAACAATAAAGCGCCTTTGAAAAGTAATTGATCCTAACCACAGTTAACATCTCTAGAGGAAATGTAAACAACAAAATGCACAGGTCGCTGACCAGCCAACATGTAACGGAAATTTTGACAGCTTGAGGGCATTACCAGTGGCGTACGACTTTATATTAAAATTGGATGTTCATTATTAGATTCAATTATTACCTACTGTGATGTTACAAACTGGTACATTTATTATTAGTATTTAGCTATACTTAGAGAGTTACTCTTATTATAATTTGATTGTAACAGTTGATAACCTATACTGACCTATGATAAGTGGTGTTCACCGATTCGTCGCTATTGCAGCAAGCTATGTACTTTTTATTCAGTCCCGTCATGCAAGTGTGACAATATTGTTCATAAATAATTTAATTCACACCACAAATAGTCACAAAGTCACTCAAATATACACTAAAACAACAGAAATCTCAACATACGCAATAAGCACAACTACAATGACAGCCACATGACAGCTTTTAGGGGACGCCGATAGGTTGCCAGATTTACCACATATTAGAAGTTATTGCGACGTTCCGCTATGAAATTTACCATTTTTGAGATTTCGTTAAATAAATACAAATTATCTTCATGTAAATCAGTTACATTGCAAGTATATTGGAATGTATAGTTAAATACCCAATTAAATACTTTGCGAAACATGTGTTCAAAACTGCGGAAACTGCCAGATTTTGAAGAAACTGAAAGGTCCTTAAGCGGACAAAGAAAACTGGCAATAGCGCTATAGATGTTGGCTGGCCAATATTCAAATTAGGCTCCCTCTAGAGATGTTAACTCTGTGATCCTAACTCAAGAAGTTTTCCAGCACCAATGAATATTTGTGTTTTCAGGTAAAACTATAATACAGCTAACACATTTCTTTTCTGTTACAGCTCTCTGATTGGCATGTACAAAGTGGATTTCAACGATCCAAACAGGGCCAGAATTCCTAGGAAATCGGTGGGATATTTCACCCAGATTGTTAAGAACCGCTGTCTGGTCGACCCCAAAGACTGTGTACATTAAAATTAAAAATATCTGTGATACTGGTTCTTATTTACTTTCTGACACACAACAGGCAATTTTTGTGATTTCAAAGTGTTTTATAAACGTGCCACTTTTCTGTATAGTAACACTACTGTCAATGAAGTAAATAATGTCTTCAGAGGAAAGTTGTTTTATTTCTTTATAGATCGCCAGGTTTCCAAGTAAGATATCTCCTACCTCTTAAACTTATTAGTCATACCTAAAAATGCAAATATTACAAACTGGTAAACGAAGTACAAGAAAAATCTACACAATAGATATGTTACGCTCAATAGCCGAATTCGGGCAATGCCCGAAAAAAATACGCAGAACTAGTTTTGAGCAAGAGATATTTCCCAAACCCGAAATATTAATTTCGTTCGGCTATTGAGTATTGCCAAATAGGCAGAACTAGTTTTGCGCATCTTGAAATGCACATAACTAGTTCTGTGGTACTGAATGGCCAGCAGCAGTTATATTAAAAAAGTAAGGTTATGTTTATGTTGTTGCTTTGAAGGTTTTTTGTTTCAGCTTGTAGAAAAATGCAAGCTAAATTCGAATCCGAATTAGTTCGGCTACTTGAAGCTTCAAGTACACAAAAACATAATCTCATGACAAAAGACTGTATCCTCACTATATTGTATGAACCTAACCTAACCTTCATGTCTCTGCAATAAAAAATGTATCAACAATGTATCGAAAAAAAAATCTCTACAATTCTAAATGCCACCATGCCAAAATATACAGAACCAGTCCTGTGCATTTCAAGTTGCGCAAAACTAGTTCTGTGCATTTCAAGATGCGCAAAACTAGTTCTGCCTGTTTGGTAATGCTCAATAGCCGTATAAAATTAATATTTCGGGTTTGGGAAATATTCCTTGCTCAAAACTAGCCCTGCGCATTTTTTTTCGGGCATTGCCCGACTTCGGGTATTGAGTTTAACAGATACACAATATTTAAGCAGCTCTGGCTTGCAACCTTTGGATCAAAATAGAGAATCCTCGACTCAAGGCGCATTAATTTGTTACTAGCATCATAGAAAAAGAAGGCATTGAAAAGTATATGTACTCTGCTCAATCCAAAATCCTCACCCTGAAAGAAATGAATTTGCTACAAGGATAGCAAAAATGCGAAAAGCAAAAGTACTCTGTTCTAGATATAAACATGAGGCACAAAGAGCGAAATTTTTGATGGATTAGTGTGATTCATAGCAAACCATGACTCTGCAACTAGGTTTACGTTGCAGACATTTTGTACTAATCAATAGTGTTGTGTCATCAGCATAAAAAAAAGTCTGTCTGTTAAAGCATCGATTAACATATTTATACGGTAAATATGTTAATCAATGGTTAAAGCTAGAAGGAGATAGCACTGGTCCAAGGATAGAGCCCTGTGGTGCGTAATTTTAACAATTTATCTAATTAGGTACTCTAAAATTTTCTAAATTATGGGAAACTGTAATTATTTTGTGTCATTTATCTCCACTTTTAAATACAGGTAGTACTGGCAATTTTCAATGCTTCTGGGATAATGTCATGCTTTGTAAACATGTTAAATAGTTTAAGTAAAAGTTCTTATATACCGTAGAAAGTAATACGATGTATGTACTCCCAGTCTACTCTTGTTTATTCTAAGGGTCGTTGCGCAACTATATTTCTACAAAAAAATGTAGTCAAGTTGATTGACTCAGTACTTCCCACACATTCCGATAATACCAGTTTTATTATTTTCCCACAGCATGAAACTATAGTCTAGATGCCCCTGCAATCAAATCATCGCTCATCCGACCGCAAAAAAGTGTTTTATTCTACTAAGGTGCTTCTTTCACAGGTCAATGGACAATATATCATGAATACAACAAATTTTTGAGTTTTACAAACCCCTACCCCCAAACCACCCTAATTTTACCCCAACCAAAAATTTTTTTAAAATGATCAGGAACCCCTAAAACGTCTAAAACGTTTGAGGTGTTTTTATATATTTTTAGTTTTTTTTATTATTGCCGCGCCGCCACTGAAATGATTTCTAAAAACCATACGCGCTTTCCATACTCATCGCGGTAATAAATCTGTGTCAAAATGTTATTAAAATCAATTCAGAAGTTTCCACGTAACACAATACAAAACGATCCAAAGTAATACTCGTATGTATTTTGTATGCATCAGGAAGTTCAAGTCCCTTGGTTTCTGTAATCGGCAAGGCAATGTTCGGATGAACCTAAAAAAGTGTATTATGCCGCTAGGTCTTTCTCTCTCAGTCAGTAGAGTGCCCATTATGAGTACAACAAATTTTTCAGATTTACAACCCCCCCACCCCCACAACCACCCTAATTTCACCCCCACCCCAAAAAAAAAAAGTAGAAAATGATCAGGAACTCCTAAAACGCCTAAAAAAGAAGTTTGAGCTGTTTTCATATTTTTAGTTTTTTTAATACTGCTGCGCCGCCACTGAGACGATTTCTAAAAATCAGACGCGCTTTACATCCTCGCGAAAGCAGTAATACTGTGCCGAAATTTCATTAACATCAATTCAGTAATTCCAACATTATAAAGTACACAACGATCTAAAGCAATACTCGTATGTATACATCGGAAAATTTTCCAAGTCCCCTGTAAAATACCAGGCAATGTTCGGATGGTCCAAAAAAGTGTATTATACCGCTAGGTCTTTCTCTGTTAGGTCAGTAGACAGCCTATTATGAGTACAACAAACTTTTCAGCTTTACAACCCCCCACCCCCCAACCACCCCAATTTCAACCCCACCCAAAAAAAAGTAGAAAATGATCAGGAACTTTTGCTAATTACTCCGCCGCCCATGCAACGATTTTCAAAATTGTAGTAACATTACCTACTACGACCCTACAACATATCACTACCCAAATTTCATCAAAACCTATGCAGCGGTTACTGAGATTAGGAGGCTAGAAAAATGCCAACAGACAGACAGACGGACCGACAGACAGACCGACGGAAATGAGTGACGTGGATTTTCGTTATGTAGACATCATAAAACGCCCAAAAAACGTATTATCTCAAAATCGAAAATTTTCGCGATCACAATACTCCCCCCACCTGTCGGTGTGGGAAGTAAAAGAATTTAATAAAAACGCGGAAATACCATATACGTTTATTTGAATCAGTAACATCATAGTAGATATTTCAAGTATCAACAGAAATTCTACATTTGGGCAAAACGGCTTAAAAAATATATGTTTATTCAAAAAAGCTTACATACTAACAAGAACAAGATACTTGTAGATATAAAAATAAACAAAACACGTAAGCCTAGATCAAACAAAAAAAAAATGGTATACAAAATAAAGTGATGGAATAATATAAATACGTAGTATTCATCGTATACAAGCAGTAAAACACTTAGAACTTGTATTTGAAATTCAACTTGACCAAATACCTGACGTTCACTTGGGCCACATCGTATACAATGTATCTGAGGCGCATGTTAAGGAAAAAATATACCAATGCTTGCAACATCGATTTTAAGAAGAATGTACTTAAAATGAAACAGTAAAAAAGAAAATATCCATAAAAGATTTTGAACAATGATTATAAGCACATTTTTGATCAACTTTTACGGACTCCAAAGTTAACAATAATGTGTATGAGGAAAAACGGAGTCTTTATTCAATCTTTAACTGGCTCTCATTCAAATTTCAAAATATAACAAAATAATAGCAATAACTGTCTAAAACCATATTTTGTCGAAAATTGATCACACAGCATTGAAACTTTTTTGGGTGCAATAAAGCAACTTGAATCGAAATTTGCAACAGTATCCCAATTTATGAGAGGTTTTCATAAAATGTTCCTTTCTATCATCATCATAGTCACGATGTCTTAACAGACATGTTGTGCACTTGTAAAATGCATTAAGTCGACACGAATATTATCGATAGTTTTGAGAACTGCAGCTCGCCATCTTTCGCGATTTACTATCAGTTCAGTGGCGCTCTTGACACTCATCTCCAGCAACTGTTTCGTGGTATCCTCCCAGCGTGTAGGGGAACGGCCACGGCGCTGCCCACTCGAGGCATGACCCTGAACTACAAGCTTCTCCATATTATCGCTTCTGTGTATATGTCAGAAGAATGTAAGCATTCTCGTCGACACAATGGAGGATAGTCTCTTTGGATTACCGAGCTCATCCAGTATGGAAACGTTAGTTCGATGGGCGGTATAACGGACTCTTAGCATTCTCCTCCACGTCCACATTTAAAAAGCATCTATGCGAGCTCGAACTGCCTTTGTAACAGTTCAAGTTTCCGAGGCATACAAAAATATGGAGAACACAAGAGACCGCACCAGCGATATTTTGGTAGCTTTAGGGCTGATTTTATCAACATGCATATTTAATAAAGACTTTGACAAAGCTTTTCTATTGGATGTTGTTTAGCAAAAGCTTTCTATTGGGTATTGCGGCCTAGGTTGATAAGTATCATCCAATAGTATTTTATCAATATTGGAAACAAAATGTCAAAGCTGGATGACACCTTCATTAAAAATATTTTAAAATTCATGGATCAAAATCATAGCAGAAAAACAGAACAAAGCGATTGATTTGCAAATTAATGCTAGATTTTTAGCATGTTTGTTATAGAATAGACCTTCTTATAGAAATATTCACAGAGGATGTAAAGATTGTAGGCACTGCGTAAAAGGCTCCGTAGCGCAGAAACACATTTATTTAAAGCACCTTATTCACTTTCTGACTATACGAAAGGTTTCTGGTTCAGGAAAAATAAGAATATACGTTATACTTTTGCCAGATCGTAAGGCTTTGCTCTTAAGCAGGATAGGCAACCAGTAATGCACGCTTGCATCGTGTGTGTCTATAATAGCTTTGTGAAATGCAATAAAATGTTATTTTTACCCCTTTTCACTAGAATACAAACGTATATTGGAGGTATTTATAATTATTATCGAATGTAAATTATTGTTTTATCGGAATGATGCAGTAAATTGAATTTCTTGTCATCATCATCATTAAATTAGCAGTACATTTGCTCGAGTGATCAAATGTGTCGGTTTTGTGGAATCTGATTGGTTGAGATTAGCAATTGCTAAACTCTTTGTTAAACAGGAAAATGCAAGTTTTTACCCATTTAGGATGGAAAATCAGAGTTGAAAAGATACTAGAGAGTTCACAATGGTCGATTATATATAAAGCATGTCTTTTTTCACCTTTTTGAAGTAAATTTCAAGAGAAATCAATAATTTTCAGACAACTTTGACAGATGCAAGTTCTTGAATGGGCTGCTCTGATTGGTCAAAACCTTTGTTAAAATGCCCGTGTTGATAAAATCGGGCCTTAGTCATGTTATGGCCACGTCATATTTTAGTAAGCTTTGTCATGGCCACACGTGCCTGTTGAATGCGCCGTCGAATCTCATTTTCACAGCTACTAGCTTCTAGTCTATATCACAAGGAATAACGAGCTTTGCTCCGCAATATATTGGCGTCAAAATTTTCGCAAAGATACGTTTCATCTTTCAGCGTTTTTAGCTTTCTACTTCACTTTTAACAGGGTTGGCTGCAATAAAATTTTAAATAAGACTTTTTTTAACTTTTCGCAAAAATGTCGTCGATCAAGTGAAAGGATACTCGTTATACAGCAAGCTGGATCCGGCAGCTGCAGGATTTGGCACTCCTTTACCCAACGGCACTTCGATCTTGTCGTCCAGGTGCTTCACGTACGAGGGATCCGGATGCGTCCTGCCCATACCTTTGCAACTGTGCTTGCCCGATGGCAATTTCGTGATGAAGTCTGCGTGCAACTTATCGTACGTCTGAAATGAAAATGTATACGTGGTTAGTGCCAACAAAAATCAAGTTTGTAGTTTATAATCATTGAAAGGTGTCACAACTGAGAGAACACAAACAAGATAAGAAGGATCGCTTGGAGTTGACCTGAAACGTAGTACAGGAGCATTGTGTTGTAGGATGTTGGTGACGTTTAGTTATTTCTTGTAGAAAGATTTTTCTTGTAGAAGGATTGAATAAGGACCAGAGGCTATCCAGCATGGAATGTGGCTGGTGCATAGGCCACACGATGGGCCCTTTTGCGCCTCTATCCGCGCTAGTTCCTAAGACCTGCCCTTTTGGCAAAGGCAAGTGCATTCTTAGGTCCTATCCGTTTTATCTCTATTGGTTCCAAGGTTCTTGAGCCCAGCATAGTCTGCCTGTGATAACCCAGGGTTTCACAGCGACACAAGATGTGTGCCGAGGATTCTTCCTCTTCACCACACGACGTGCACGTTGGGTCGTTGACCACCCTCATCACGAACAGGTGACGCCTGAAGGTATTGTGACCCGTTTATAGGCCTACTAGCAATCTCAAGTTACTCCTGTCCAGAGAGAGACAAAATCGTCCTATTCTCTCTGCAGGCCCTGCTAATAGTTCCCGAGCCTGACGGAGATGACCAGAGATGTTGTTCCATCTCAGAGAGTGTTGATTCTGGATCCACTCTCCAGTTGTTTTCCTAATCAAGTTTGCAGATAGTCCCAAGGCTGGCTCCGGGCCCACAAAAATGTTGCCGTGTAGAAGGATTAATCACGCAATAATACAACGTCATATTTAACGCACGAAGTTCATACACAAAGCGTGATTAACGGTTATTTTACCAGAATCCCGATATCGTACGGCATCCCAAAAGCTTGGAGTTTTGTTCCGCTGTAAGAAGTTTTACGCACCAGAGCAACTACTGTTGCTCTACAAGACTCAGATCCCATCATCGTTGGAGTATAGATCATTTTCATATTACGTCACAAGTGGGCGTGGCATGTGTACGAACTCGTATAACCAGTGCTGCCAGATGAAGTGGAGAGAAATTCGTGCAACTCGACTCTCACAAATCGTGTAAAGTCATAAAAATACTATAAGTACATCGCACCAGCACTATTAAAAATCGTGAGAATTTGGCCTCTATTCGTGTAATAGGGACCAAAATCGTGTAATTACACGATTTATCGTGTAATCTGGCAATAATGTACGAGTCACGCCCACTTATGACGTAATACGGAAATGATCTATTGCTCTCATGTGTGAGGATGCGCTCCGAAGCACTCTGCAAAGTTTCTGGACACTATCCAGGTGAGAGCAATTAGACTAATCGATGCGCCTAACCTCACAAAGGACCTCCACAGCCTGAACATCGAAACATCGAAGAAGGGTGGCTGACCTGTCCATGTTTAACAGATTCTATCACGTAAGATGTTCGAGTGAGTTCTCTCAGATAATAACACCGAAGGCCGTCCGAACGAGGGACACTAGCGAAATCCTACTACTACCTACTCCCCGAACCAGTCTCCTCCAGCATTCCTTTTTTTTGGAAGACTTCGACGCTGTGGAATGAGCTGCCGGGGAATTTGTTTCCCGACGGCTACAACCTGCAGCGTTTTAAATCTAACGTGCACCGACACTTATCTTCCGCAGCGCCATAGGCTTTCAACCTTTGCGGGAGGCAGACCTTAAAAAAACTTGATCGTATGAAAAATATTCTCGATGTATTGCTACCATGACGGAGAAAAATTGTATAAATTTTGAAAATCCGAGGTAGTAATAAAAAACCTACCTTTATAAGAACTGCTTTAACTGTATTTTTAGACGTTTCAGGTGCCCCTCATAAATTTTTTTTCAAGGAACATATAGGGGCGGGATCATGGTAAAGATTGTCAGAACGCTAATATTTTTTTAATTTTTGTACTTGACAACCCTCTAATTTATTACTTGGAAAGTTTTGACTTGACTGGAATGTAGCGTTGACTTTTTGCAAGTGCCGAAAATATGGAGGAGCTGAGACTCAGAGTCCTCATGATTTTTTGATTTGTCTCTCGATTCGCTTTCTGTTCAATCAGTCATCCCTTTTGGAATCCATCTGTTAGAGACCTTCAAATCTTCGTTGATAATTTTTTGAGCTGTCGAATGAGCTGCCAAGGAATATGTTTCCTGACGGCTACAACCTGCACCGTTTCAAATCTAACGTACACCGACACTTATCCTCTTGCAGCGCTTCTACAGCGCCAGGGCAAGGGGAGTTAAGGGGGTCCAACCCCCTCCCCCTGAGTATTCCCGTGAATGAAATAAACTGCTAAAATCATTCAAAATAAAAGTAATGAAGATGCTTTCTACAATGCTTATTGATTCATTCTATACTGTATTCACAGCCAAGCTAGACCAAATGAAAACAAGCCCGCGTGCGTGATCGGCTCGTGTCGGTGGGGTCCCTAATAGTCCAGTACAGTATGTGTAAATTGTGTGTTATATGCTGGCAAGTCAAAATCTCCAAGGCTGACTGGAAAGTAGATCCAAATATGCAATGTCAAGTGTTCATTGCCTAATGATCATTTCAAACTGGCAACTGGCTACTTTTGAGTTGCAGTGGGCTCATAGGGCAACTCTTTTAAATAGTCATATAAAATTTCATAATTGCACTGGACTATAGCTGGCGCGTCCGCAGACGTTAGCGGACAGTAACCATGCGAATGTTGCATGCGACTGTTTATTTGGAGTCTATCTTGGGATTGAATATACTGTAGTATTGTTTATGTCTATGCACCCTCAGTTTATGCAGTTTGAGCAGCGATACAGCATATACAGCTTTTAGGCAAATTAAAATATTACAAATCAAGTCATTTCGTTTATTAATTATACATGAACCCCTCTCATGGTCAAAGCCTAGGCCCTGTACAGCGCCACAGTTTTCAGCATTTTCGGGAGAAGCTAACCATGAAATAATATCACAAATACGACTGAAAATAACGCATCAATAGAAACTTCAAAAATATCCCGAAAATGGAATGTAAATTTTTTTTTGGACCATTTAAGGTCAAACCTATAAATCTTAAAAGGAAAAACAGCTAAGCTTACATTTCCCAGAGCGACGTCGCAAAGAAGCAGAAGACCTTCAGGATGTTGTACGCTTGTGTTACAGTAATTGGCCGATTTGGACACCATGTCTGCGAAGTAGATACCTTTACCGAACATGTAACCGGTGCTTGGTGCTTCCGGCGGAGCGATTCGAAGACCCTGCAATTAAAAAAATTATAATTATAATTCTGATGTACTGATATTTCTTTTGACTTCAAGGCAAAGTAGAACTTTGCTGACAGGCCAACGTGTTTTCCGTATTATGTAAATTTCATTTTAATTCAGTTCAAATTTAACAGACAGCATAGGCGTAGTTAGGTGGAGGCTTGGGGGCTCAGCCCCCCCCCAAGAATGAAATTAGGCCCCCAAAAATCCTAAAATAATGCATTCTGTTGAGTTTGTTCATGGCCGACTCTAGACTAGGCCGGAGCCTTAGATGTGGCAACGTGGCTTAGCTGTCAAATAGTGGTCCGGACACCGTAAATTGTTTTATAGTTTCAGGATAATAATTATTACATTTTATATGTATTAAGAGTTCATCTCGGTTGATACATTAAGAAAAATACTTTTTAGAACTACTACTACTAATACCACTTACATCTGATGTCTGGTTCATTGTAGTCAAACACTACAAAATAAAAATAAACGCAACCTGTTTCCTGCTACCTCTTCCACTTCCACTTAAATTAACACTCAATTTACTTTGTAAATTTTCACTTGAGCTAGAAAAATTCACTTTTAGGTCACTTTGAAGCCATTCTTCTTTTCTGTGATGTTTGGGAGGTCCAGAAAACGTTGTAGGTACCACATTGTGCTTTAAAATAGGTTTTATCCTTTGAAATGTTTGTAAATTATTGGCTTTATTCTTATAAATATAACCAACCCTTACAAGGAATAGCGTTCACCCACTTCTGTTTATGTCCTTTATTGGAAGCACAATTGCTAGTGCAACCTGGTACTACACACTTTGCAGGCATGTGTTATCTTTATAGTTTCGTTTGTGCAGGTAAATAATTAGAAACACATTAAAAATCACCTTCCAATCTTCTTTTTCACTCTGGAAGGTTATGTTTGGTATGTCCTTTATTGGAAGCACAATTGCTAGTGCAACCTGGTACTACACACTTTGCAGGCATCTTTTTATCTTTATAGTTTCGTTTGTGCAGGTAAATAATTAGAAACACATTAAAAATCACCTTCCAATCTTCTTTTTTGCTCTGGAAGGTTATGTTTGGTATGTCCTTTACTGGAAGCACAATTGCTAGTGCAACCTGGTACTACACACTTTGCAGGCATCTTTTGATCTTTATAGTTTCGTTTGTGCAGGTAAATAATTAGAAACACATTAAAAATCACCTTCCAATCTTCTTTTTTGCTCTGGAAGGTTACACTAATGACTTAACAAATAAAAGCTCGGCCCCCGATTCAGTGTTGCCATATTTCAATGCTCCAGCCTAGTGAGTAGAGTCGGCCATGGTTTATTGTATCTAGGACAGGGACTTGAGCCACCCCTTCCCCAGATCCAGGGACTTAATTAAGCTGCTCCCAGATTCAAGGACTTGAAGAAGATAACATAGAAAGTTTGCCAAAAAACGGAACATATAGAGGTTGAAACATTCATGAAAAAATGCTCAACAGATGCATGAAACATTCATATTGGAAACCATGTCATCTAGCGAATAACCGCCAGCCTAATAGTATGGCCTAAGATTTAATTCATTATTGTGATAACATGGTGGAAAAAAGTATTTATAGCAAAAATATCATTCAATTTTTTGTGAGTTATAAGCATTTTCTTACTTGGGACAGAATGCCAGCAAAGTTGGTGACCCTAGAACCGTGCCACAACAGCTTACGATTGTGCAGCTTCTTGAATGGCTTGAATCTTTTTTCTTCTCCTTGACGTTTCACCTGTAAAAAAGACAATAACGTTTAGAATCAACAAGTAGATCTGAAGATTCGGAATCTGAAACGTTTACAAATGGTTATTGAAGGTGTTCTGACAAATTTCTGCTATTACACCGGCGCTATTACCAACTTGCATGAGGTTATTGAGGTAGGCGAAATTATTGCGAAAATCTATACCATGAGGATGGCCTTCACGCCCTCTCATTGGATTTTGAACACGAACCGGATATTCTTTTGTCTGAAGTGGAACATGCCCTCAACAAGTTAAAAACTTACAAAGCTACATAATATTTGTAAGAGGGTCTGGTCCTCCGGTGTTTGGCCAGATGAATGATGCACATCAATTTTTGTCCCACTTCATAAAAAGGGCTCTCCAACAAATCCAGACAATTATCGCCTACTTTCGTTAATCTCTCATGCAAGTAAGGTTCTACTATATATTTTACAATCTCGTTTGGAGGGTTTTATTGGCTGGCAAATTTCTCAGGCACAGGCAGGTTTCGTAAAAGGACGCGGTACGCGTGAACAGATCTTAAACTTGAGACAAATTATTGAAAAAGCCAGAGAGCATTATTTTCCAGTTTTATCTGCTTTGTGGACTATTCTAAGGCGTTTGATAACGTAAAGTGGCCTAAACTGTCGGAAATCCTCATCTCTATGGGAGTTCCTTATCACCTAGTGTTTCTCATACAGCAACTCTACGAGTCTAATCCGGCTCGTGTAAGAATTGATGGTAACCTGTCTAGTCAAACTGCAACCAGAAAAGGAGTTCGTCAGGGATGTGTATTATCTCCGATGTTGTTTAACATTTACTCTGAATTTGTGATGAGACAACTGGAATGGCGGTGTAAATTGGGGGAGCAAAATATCTAACTTAAGATTTGCTGACGATACAACCCTTATTGCAGCTTCTCAGGAAGAACTAGTAGCTCTATTAAACATCTTAGGACAACATAGTGCAGCGTATGGTCTTGGTATTAACTAGGTTATGATCGTAGGTAGAGAGGATGATAATTATCGAGAAATAAAGTCAATACGCCGTTGTGAAGTAGTTCAAAGTTTTGTATACCTCGGTTCTTTGATCGACAATCGGGTAGCTGTGAAAATGAGATTCGACGGCGCATTCAACAGGCACGGGTAGCCATGACAAAGCTTACTAAAATATGGCGTGACCATAACATCACAAAAGCTACAAAAATGTCGCTGGTTCAGTCTCTTGTGTTCTCCATATTTTTGTATGCCTCGGAAACTTGGACTGTTAAAAAGGCAGATCGAGTTCGCATAGATGCTTTTGAAATGTGGACATGGAGGAGAATACTGACAGTTCCTTATACCGCCCATCGAATTAACGTTTCCATACTGGATGAGGTCGGTAATCCAAAGAGACTATCCTCCACTGTGTCGACGAGAATGCTTACATTCTTCGGACATATACACAGGAGCGATAATATGAAGAAACTTGTAGTTCAGGGTCATGCACCGTGTGGGCGGCGCCGTGGCCGTCCCCCTACACGCTGGGTGGATACGACGAAACAGTTGCTGGATATGAGTGTCAAGAGCGCCACTAAACTGACAACAAATCGCGAACGATGGCGAGCTACAGTGCTCAAAACTATTGATAATATTCGGGTCGGCAATACTCCAGCTCCGACTTACATTTTACGAGTTCACAAAATGTCCGTTAAGCCATTTTGACTATGATGATGAGACAACCAGTATTACAGAATGGTGTATGGCTGGTCATATAACGTTTACAAATATTTATTGAAGGTGTTCTGACAAATTTCTGTTATTACACCCGCGTAGACAACCAGTATTACCGGTATAGACAACCAGTATTACCGGTATAGACCACCAGTATTATTTATTTCTGTAATCAGAAATTGTGTATGGCTGGTCATATAACGTTTACAAAAAGTGTAGACAACCAGTATTACAAGAACGGTGTATGACTGGTCATATTCGTCACCATTCAGGAAATAAGGAAAATATTAAATATGTAGACAACCAGTATTACAAGAACGGTGTATGACAGGTCATATTCGTCACCATTCAGAAAATAAGGAAAATATTCAGTATGTAGACAACCAGTATTACAAGAATGGTGTATGACTGATCATATATGTCGCCATTCAGAAAATATTGAGCATGTAGATAACCAGTATTACAGCAATACTTATTCAACCAGTATAACAGGAAAGAAGTATGATTGGTCATATATGTCTGAATAATATGATCTCAACATTAGACGAATCATTTTGATAAAGAGTTGTGTTAATATGATGGTACGTACCTATGTGGAACATGCATATATAAACTGTTTAGTATAATTGTCGCAGAAGTGGCAAAAATATCTCGAAAAGATACATACCTCAAACACATCTTTTATCTCCAGCTGGTAAGACCGATGGGTCTCTGCGTGTGTGTTTTTCACGTATTCCTCAATGATAGCGAATTGCTCCGTGCTTCTATCCAACGGTTCTATCTCAGCGTTCAAGGTATTGTAGTAGCTGTCCACAGTGTGTTCTGATCCAGAAGACTTCATCAGATTGTAAGCTATCTCTATTTCCATCAGACTGTCCAACATATCGATCTTTGCCTGTAGAAGAAATCAATTCGTTGAATTTATATAAAATACAACAAATTTGGAAGGCAAACAATATTTGGGGCTAAATAGACTATGAGAAACCCAGGATTCACAAAAGTTCGATTCGTTTATTTATCAACAAAGTGCAATTTTACATTCATGTTGATATTTTCATGAACATGGAATTGCTCCAATCCTAGTGGAGTGGATTCTTACCACTCTAGAGTGCCGAATGGCTTCTGCAACGCGTAATGACATAAACTATAGCCAAAGAGTAGGTAACTAACAAGAGGAGACACCCGGCGGAATTCCTTTTATGTTTGCAATCCGCTCCCATTGACCTCGGACCTTTAAATTTGGGTGTGCAGTAGTTGCCAGATGTCTCGCAATACCAGAATTAGTGAGAAGAAGCAATGTTGCCATTTCCGTTTTTCAGTAATACCCTTACTTTAATATGGCTTAAACGGAGTGTATCCTGAAGGGATTGAAAATAAATAAATAATTTAAGTAAATTCTGTTTCATTACTCTATATGAACGATTGCACAACAGTTGTGATTTTTAAAGATTTGACCGTCAAAAAGTGCTAGGAAACTAGGAAAATTTGGAGTTAAAATACCAATTTTTTTTGGGTCATGAATATTTTAGTGACAAGGAATATGGATCCTGAAACTTATCCTGTGATTTGTCTCTTCCAAATTATTGCCAAAAACTGGCCCATAAGTTGAACCAAATGCATCAAACAACAAAAAAAAAACTGTTTATTACTGTTTACTGATGGTTTCGCGACGTCTGTGACGTTTCTCAAAGTATAAATTATAATACCTATCTCTGACAATCTCTTTTAAATGTTTGTCTATTAGCTGTCAGAGCACAGTTCGTTTATGTTTTACGCATGTTATTCAATGTATGGACCAGTTTGTTGCAATAAAAGGCAACAAGGACCTAAAACACATATTAAGGAGGTGATAGCATATCTTAGCAAACAAGCAGAACAAATTAATAAAACAAAAGTTTATAAAAACACAATGATACAAATCGAAATCACAAATTCACAAACAAAACGCAATACGAAATCAAACGCAATGGCGGAGGGCGGACGGCGGTTGGTCTTGGTTTGGCGTGACACGTGGAATCGATGCGCCGTTGCCAATTCTTCTAGGTCTATCGTAAAAATCTCTAGGTCCATTACATTGTGTATTTTTGATTATATTTACTTCAGGAGAATTAGCAGATATGATATTAAGTAAAGATACCAGTAAATTTTTGTATTAATATATCACCGAACGAAAACGGATCTTACCGAAAATTAAAATAAAAACAATATTGTAATGTGGTATGTTTCAATGGTGAAACGAAATCTTTTTTCTTTTTTTTTTTAATTCTTTGTCATCGGCATCGACTGCTTTGGTCATTAGCATCAAATCTTTTTTCTGTCATAAAGTTGGTATAATGACATAATAAAATATTAAACATCAGCAAACGCATCTTTGAATATCATGAATGAAAATAAATTTAGATAGGTACCTACTTATTCTGGTCAATAAAAAAAAGAGTTAAAATATATCTAAATTATCAATATTGCGACGAAGTGTTTCTACTTTCTCTCACTCTCCCAAATAATGACGTCGCAGGAAATGCGAATACAAATCTCAATGTGGCAACGCTTGACACCGAACTAGCTCGGGTCAGCTCGGGCGAGTTCGAGGCCCTTTAAATTTGGGTGTAGCTGCATCTCTGTCTAATTTTATTCGCTCTGTCTGACTGTCTCCTCTTGTTAGTTACCTATTCTTTGCTATAGCGTTGCGGTGGCGCGAGGCTGCCCACAAGGCGGTGTTCTTTCACCTCTACTATGGTGCTTAGTGGTGAATGACCTACTCGTGAGACTAAGTAACACAGGGGTCTACGTGCAGGCCTATGCCGAGGATTTGAGCATAGTGGTCAGGGGTAGATTCATTAATACAGTCTCCGAGGTAATGCAAGGCGCGCTGCGTGTTGTGGAAACGTGGTGTAATGAGGTAGATCTGTCAGTGAACGCAGAAAAGACGGAGCTCGTTATGTTCACTAGGAGAAGGAAGATGGAAGGCCTCGTGAGTCCTACCTTTTTCAGAACGACACTTGAATTGTCTCAGTCAGTAAAGTATCTAGGAGTTATACTGGATCACAAGCTGACTTGGAGGCGGCACGTGGATTATAAGGTAAGCAAGGCTCGAAACTCATTATGGGCCTGCAGAAGAGTTGTCGGTAGTAGTTGGGGCCTGAGCCCAAAAGTGGTGCACTGACTCTATACTATAATAGTCAGACTGTCATTAATATATGGCTCCATAGTGTGGTGGAACTGTATAAAGACGGAGGCAATAAGAGCCAAACTTAATAAGGTTCAACGTTTGGCATGTCTTAGTATAACCAGTGCAGTGCGCACAACACCTTTGAGTGCCGTTGAAACACTATTGAATCTTCCTCCTTTGGATCTGGTAATTCAAGGGGAAGCTAGAAAAACTGGGTTCCGTCTCTGGAGTCAGGGTAGCTGGACTTTTATGAATCCAGGCAAAGGACATTCGACGATTCTAGCAGAGTTGCATGAGGATAGTCCTATTTTGTTGGCATTGCTTCAATCGCAAATTTACGGTGGTGTTTCCGTCAAGGGAAGAGTGGGAGTCTAGGGAAAGACAGCTCATCGAAGGAGGAGGACAGGTCTGGTACACAGACGGTTCACTCGCTAGAGAGGGCTCGGGCTCGGGAGTCTACGGACCCCATACAAGACCTTCATTCCCTCTTGCGGGCGCACACCACAGTATTCCAGGCTGAGGTCTATGCGATACTTGCTTGTGTAAATCGTATACGGGAAATTGACGGGTCTAGGAGGCGGATTACTATCTGCTCTGACAGTCAGACAGCCATCAAAGCACTGAGTGCTTGGAAAATAACGTCGGGACTGGTCCTGGAGTGCAGGAGGGCTCTTGACGACATCTCAGCTAAACACAAGGTATCACTGATGTGGGTACCTGGGCACGCTGGGGTACAGGGTAACGAAATGGTGGATCATCTGGCTAGGATGGGATCCGGCAACAGTTTTGTAGGCCCGGAACCAGCCTTAGGACTATCTGCAAACTTGATTAGGAAAACAACTGGAGAGTGGATCCAGAATCAACACTCTCTGAGATGGAACAACAACATCTCTGATCATCTCCGCCAAGCTCGGGAACTATTAGCAGGGCCTGCAGAGAGAATAGGACGATTATGTCTCTCTCTGGATAGGAGTAACTTGAGATTGCTAGTAGGCCTATTAACGGGTGACAACACCTTCAGGCGTCACTTGTTCGTGATTAGGGTGGTCAACGACCCAACGTGGACGTGGTGTGGTGAAGAGGAAGAATCATCAGCACACATCTTGTGTCGCTGTGAAACCCTGGGTTATCACAGGCAGACTATGCTGGGCTCAAGAACCTTGGAACCAATAGAGATAAAACGGATAGGACCTAAGAATGTACTTGCCTTTGCCAAAAGGGCAGGTCTTAGGAACTAGCGCGGATAGAGGCGCAAAAGGGCCCATCGTGTGGCCTATGCACCAGCCACATTCCGTGATGGATAGCCTCTGGTCGTTATTCATTCAAATAGACTATGAGAAACCCAGGATTCAAAAAGTTCGATTCGTTTACTTATCAACAAAGTGCAATTTTACGTTCATGTTGATATTTTCGTATTAGTTGTTAGAATCCAATATATTATTGTTAATTTTCTTCATAAAATTATTTCCAAGGCACTGACAAGTGTGTTTTGTTTGATATGCCTCTCGATTAGCCATCTGCAAATATTTGACTATCAGCTAGACCATGAATATACAAAAAGGAATAATAAATGATACAATTTGCTCCTCTGTGTGGATGGGGGACGATCAATTATTATTTTTCCTCTTACCTTAACCTCATCAATGCTGTTCAACAACGGTGGTTCGTCTATGCCCAGAGAATGTGGTACAAAAGTGTAAAATCTGTTCGAGGCATCTATCAGTCGTGCTTCGGGTGCGTTCTGGTTCAACAGATCTTGGATTTCAGTCAGTACTGCGTAAGCCTTTTGGATTTGAGCCTTGCTCAGCTTACCTAGAAAAACAAGTACATATATTAAATATGTAATAAAATATTCAATCTATAATACGAGATTAAAAATTGTCGAGTAGGGATTAGTAACGTACAGAATACTCAGGCAACAACACCGGCAAAGAAGTGGCAAGTTGGTTTACCAACTGTGGAAATGCGGTTTGTATTAAGGACACTAATTTGTTAATCTTTTCTCTCAAAAACCTCATATGTCCGTGTATTTTTTGTGTTTTTTTTTAATTTGTGTTTTACAACCGGACCGGACGAGATACCTAATTTTTTAGTAAAAAGTGTTTTGTCTCTTATAGTAAAACCATTAGTTTACCTAGTGAACCTCTCTTTTTGTACAGGTAGATTTCCAGCAGTGCTAAAACTAAATAAGGTGGTGCCGATCTACAAAAAGGGAGATTCTTCACTGGTGGATAACTATAGACCAGTGGCGGTTCAATGTAGTTTTTCAAAGATCTTTGAATATTGTTTCTTGGATAGGTTACTCTTTTACGTGAACTCTGTGCATATACTATCTGATAAGCAGCACGGATTTTGCAAAGGCAAATCAACATCAACAGCCACACATGGATTTTATGAGACATTACTTCACTATGTCGACGCGGGAGAGTATCCTGTTGGTATCTTCTGTGATCTCAGCAGGGCATTCGACTGCGTTGATCATGAAGTACTGTTGAGAATTCTATTTCAGTATGGAATTACTCATTCTGCATACAATTGGATAGAGTCTTTTCTGAGCAACAGGTTACAGTATGTTTCTTTGAATTTTGAGCACAATGGTAAACGAAATTTTATCCGGTCTGATCCCCTCAATGTTAATACAGGTGTACCGCAAGGTTCTATTCTTGGACCAGTTCTGTTCACCTTATACGTCAATGAACTGGATAAGTCTTTTCCGGAAGCGCATTTTATTTTATATGCCGCCGACACATCAATTATATTATCTAACGGCCAAGACAGTGTCCTACAAGACACTTGCAACAACTTACTGGCAAAATTAGAAAAATGGTTTGGAGAAAAGCAATTATATCTAAATTCTACAAAAACCGCAGTAATAAGATTCCATAATATCCAGAGGAACTTGCAACCATTGAATGTAATTGCTGATAATTCGGTGCAAGAAGTGAAATCAAGTACAAAATTTTTAGGTCTCCATTTAGACGAACATCTTTCGTTTAAAATCCACTGTGAACATACTGTATCCAAGCTCAATGTATGGCATATGCTTTCAAGAATTTAAGAACGGTACTCACTGAACACCAACTAGTTATTTTGTATAAAGGGCAGGTAGAATCAAGATTAAGGTACAATCTCTGCTTTTGGGGCTGTTCTCCTCATGCCCATAAAGTATTTTTAATTCAAAAAAGCCTACTGAGATGTATGGCAGGTGTTAGCAGTACACACAGTTGTAGGGAATTATTTAGGAAGTTCAAAATACTTACCTTGCCAGCTCTTTTAATTTATGAGCTAGCAGTTTACACTTTTCAAAATCAGAACAAGTTTTTCCTCAATAAAGATATCCATAACCGGTGTACCAGGCAAGATAATGACTTGCACATACCATATTCAAAATACAATGTAGTGAAACGAGCCCCAAATGTCTTAGGCCCAAAAATATTCAATAAGCTGATGAATTTGTGGTTCTTGGGTTTTTAGGCCGGCGTCGTTTAGCGTTAAAGCTTGACGTTTCGCCACCACGAGTGGATGGCATCTTCAGAAGCTATTTCACTTCGGCGACTTCCAAAATACAGTATTTTGGAAGTCGCCGAAGTGAAATAGCTTCTGAAGATGCCATCCACTCGTGGTGGCGAAACGTCAAGCTTTAACGCTAAACGACGCCGGCCTAAAAACCCAAGAACCACAAATTCATTGGACGATGGCCGCGAAAGCCTTACACAGTATATTCAATAAGCTACCTGCAGAGGTGAAACATTGTCGAACACTGCAATTGTTTAAAATTAGACTTAAAACTTTTCTTTTAAATGAATGTTATTACGCCGTCTCTGACTTTGTTAGTGTATAAGTGTTAGTGTTTGTAGGTGTTAGTGTGTAAGTGTTTACTGTGACGAGTCCTATACATTTTATATGTCTCTATGGAAAATAAATAAAAAAAAAACAATAAAATAATTCTACTTGAGGACGATGTGTCTTATATTCTTTTACTTCTAACAGATATATGGCAATAAATCAATCTAATCAAAGTTTTACATGTTGGGAAGTTTTTTCATTTTCCCAAATACGTTAGTTTTGGACTGATGACGTTTTTCCGATAAACGCCTCAATTTTAATAGTTTTATGAAGGTTTTTGTTTAACTCAAGTTCACGGATCTTGACGTTTACTAAACTTTCTGATCCTGTAAGAGTGTAAGTATAAATATGCCCCGAAAGTTACAAAACAAGGTGAATATTAAGCTAAAATTGAAACAGAAACGTAGTATAATAACAGTATTTGTGATATTTGTCCAAAAATCATGAAAATAATATTAAAATAGTACAAACATTCTCTAAAGCTGAAGTGATATCTACGTACCCAAGGGCATTTTCTCTGTATCCAGTTCAAATTCCAATAATACTTGCTTCATTGAATCGACATCAAAAATCATCCTCATCAGATCTTGGACAGGCTTCGCTAGCTTCGATTCTGACTCTACGATGTCCAGGTTCTCCATTCCGTTTTCTAGGAAGAAAGCGAAAAAAAGGTGCATCGATTGAATACCAGACTGGTCTAAAGAATTCCAGCTTTTTCTTGTATATGTGGTTAAACGTTTTAAAGCGATTTTGTTTTTTTTTCTAATCCTTCCAATCGACAAGATACTTTTTTAAATGTACTGGGAATATAGCAAATTTAATGAATAAAATTTTCAGCAGCTATGTTCTTACCTCACAGTAACAACTGACCATAGAGGTAGTGAACAACTAATTCTAATAGGCCGACATCTTTTCTTACGTTGTCATATTGACCACCAGATACGGCAATCATAATAGTTTACTATCGTCTTAATTGTATCCAGAAATATTCCATTCTAAGTTAAAAAAGACGGTATTTTGATGGTTCAGGAATGATTACAGCAAAATCAATAGATATGTTGACCTCTACTGCGTTACTGCATATTTCTTCATCATAAACGCAAATTCTGAAGTCTTACATAATAAATTTTGAGGAGCTGGCAACGCCGACATAATTTTCACGCGACTTATTTACGGTAGAACCCCGACTGTCAAACGTTTGTTTTGTTTGTACGTCTTTTATGCTTAGTCAGTAAAATCGAATTCGCTATTTTTTGGTAACTGTAGTGAAGCTTTACGGAACTGCTGTGCTATATTCGAGTGTAGTTTAACAGTTTTTCGAGATGGAACTCAAAAATAAGTGCAGTGTTTGTAACATGGGTTGCATTGGAAGAATTTTCAGGTTAGTTGGCGTTACACAGCATTGTTTACCATTTGAACTGTCACTGCGAGGTCACAGCTGATCAACGTTTGGAGGCTGAAGTGTCAAAAGATGATGGCTTTGAGCACGCCATGATGAAGTGGTTTGTTTACTACCTCTATGTTCAGTTATTACTCTGAGGTTCTTACAAACGCTGATTACTCTATTCTTTTCTTGAACTGACGTAGTTGAATCCTCTAAATTCTAAATACTCTCACTTACCCTTAGCCCCAGTATTTATAAAAAAAAAATATGTAAAAATGAAACTACATTTGCTATTCTGATCGACTATTTCATTCACTGGCAACTGAGCATAAGATGTTGCCAATGATAATTTGTATACATACTACGTTCCAAAATCCCATCTATCCAGTGAGCAGATGAATTTTCGAGGATAGTGACGTGATTCCAGATGTTAGGGATGTTGGAATATTTATGAAACGGCAACGATCTTTTTTTGACAATTTTAACATATCACATAACCTGCGCTGTTTTCTCAGAGTCAGAATGTCAGAGTAGTCGTACCCGTTAGAATGCCAATGCATACAATTAAAGCAGAACAGGTTATGTTAGGTTGTTAGCTGTCAAGTGAAAAATATCTCTTGAAAGTCTTGACACAAAGGTCGCTAAGATCTCAAATTGAATTAAGAGCAAAACGATGACATCCATGGCCTCGAAAATGCAATAACGGAACACAGATTTTTGTTGACAGATTGATGTTGAGTTAATACTGAAACGCTACAGAGCAAATCGAGGTCTTTGATGGGATTTTGGAACGTAGTAACAGACTTTTATTTATTAATTTATTATTCTCTTTTCATCCATTCACAACACAGCAACAGCATATAAGCGCAATCTTATCAACGTGGATTTATTAAAAAAATAATAACAGCACATGAATGTTTCAATTCCAAAATTTTGAATGTCGATTGCTATTTTTCTTACCACTTCCATAATCCAACTCAACAGGCACCATTCTCCCGGGAACCTTCACAAAGTTGTGCCTGTGACACCACATATTGCCACTCTTCTCCTCATATAGATTCTCGAAGTGATCTATCGCGCTGTCCAGATCAGGCATGTCCTCCACCTTATTTCCTGAAACGTTAAGTTTGGTATTAACTTCTTTGTTAAAGAATTTTTTTATAACTGAGCAGACCGCATAGGCAGAGCCTAAATACCAGAGTACTGCGGCTGCTGTGAAAAGGTTATGTTAGGGGAAGTTTGTTAACGCGGGATATGAATGGGCCAATACCCGCAGGCCCAATAAATACATTTCCTGGCAGTCCATTCCAAGCCATGGACACCCTGGGAATAAATGTGCGGTTGTACCACTCAGTTCTTGATGTATGAAGAACGACCGCCTTATGATGAGATGCAGCGGTCGCATGGGTACATCTGATAGGAGCGGTGAGCGGCGGAACGATAGAGGATAGCTCAGAGGAGCAGATTCCGTTGGAATATCGGTAGAAGAGTGAGAGGTCACTAACAACACGCCGGTGAGAAAGTGGCTGGAGGTGGGGTGTTAAGGCCGGATCGCCAATTAGTCGAATTGCCCTTCTCTGGACGGCATCTAGTATAGACAGGGTAGTAGGGGCAGCAGCTCCCCAGATATAAGAGCAATACTCCAGGCCAGGTCATATCTGGGCTTTATATAGCGTGAGGAGGTTACATGGCGAGAAGTACTTTCAGGCTTTAAATAGGTACCCAAGCTTCTTACCAGCAACTTTTGCAATTGACGCAACGTATTCGTGCCAGATCAGATTTTCTGTAATATTGACTCCCAACTCCTTGGCAGGGCTCGGTTGTTTATTAGAACCTGGTGTTGTCTTGGGCACTTCTTGTTTGATAGCGTACAATACTGTGTCTCGGAAGCATTAAATTTTACTATATTTTTGAACCCTCAAGCAGCAATGGTATTGTATCCATTAAAAGTAAAGCTGCCACCGCCAGCCTTCTGGATTCCAGCTCGACCACAGAGATTGGTATATTGCTCATGATGCCTGCATGCAGCATACTGTCATCCGCAAAACTATAGATTGGGTTTGTAGTGCTAGAGAGTAGATCATTAAAGTGGAGCTGAAACAATGTCGGGGTCAATACCGATCCCTGCGGAACCCCTGCATTGATGCTATGGAAAGAAGAAGAAATTTTCCGACCTGAGAGGAAGTCTGCGAGCCAACCGCAAAGCTTAACAGAGAGCCCGTAAGACGGGAGCTTGTTTAGGAGAGCAGCATGCCACAGTTGATCGAATGCCTTTGAAATATCGAGAGCATCGCCGTGAGCCTCGCCAAATGAGTGGATGAATTTGCTCCACACATGTGTGACATAAGCCAGGAGATCTCCAGTTGATCTTTGGTGTCGGAATCCACATTGTCTGTCGTTGATTAAGTGATGGAGCTCTAGGTATTTAATGAGCTCTTGGTTAACGCGTTTCTTCATCACTTTACAGATTACAGAGAGCAGAGCTCTAGGTCTGTAGTTGTCATCATCGAACATTTCAATGCGAGTGACGTTATAAGGACTACACATAATATACCTACGTTGTGCTAATATAATCACTGAAAAATCAACACATACCTGGACATGAATGTTCCATATCGTAAGATGTAATTTTGTCACGTATACTTGCTCAAATAAAATTTCAAGGCAGGTTCCAACTCGCACGAAATTGGCACTCCTGATATCGTCGCGCCTATAGACTGTCAACTGGTGCATCTTGCGATGGTAGGGATAGGATCAGAGCAAGTAAGTTTCTACTATATGTTTTACAATCTCGTTTGGAGGGCTTTATTGGCTGGCAAATTTCTCAGGCGCAGGCAGGTTTCGTAAAAGGACGCGGTACGCGTGAACAGATATTAAACTTAGACAAATTATTGAAAAAGCCAGAGAGCATTATTTTCCAGTTTTTATCTGCTTTGTGGACTATTCTAAGGCGTTTTATAACGTAACGGGAGTTACTTATCACCTTATCGCCTAGTGTTTCTCATACAGCAACTCTAATTCGGCTCGTGTAAGAATTAATAGTAACCGGTCTGGTCAAACTGCAACCAGAAAAGGAGTTCGTCAAGAATGTGTATTATCTCCGATGTTATTTAACATTTACTCTGAATTTGTGATGAGACAGGTATTGGACGACTGGAATGGCGGTATAACTATTGGCGGAAGCAAAATATCCAACTTAAGATTTGCTGACGATACAACCCTCATTGCTGCTTCTCATGAAGAACTAGTAGCTCTATTGAACGTTTTAGAACAACACAGTGCAGCATATGGTCTTGGTATTAACGACAACAAGACCAAGGTTATGATCGTAAATAGAGAGCACGATAATCATCAGTCGAGTCGTAACTGTTGCGGCGTTCAGACGTGTGTGTTCCTGTCAGCCAAAATATGTCTGAGGCAAAAATCAAAACAAGAAGTGTGACGAGTGCCGACCATGTGGTGATTAATTTTTTGAAAAGTCAAGAATTTAGAGAGATAGTAAACAGCATTGTGAAAAAACATACAGACGACCTACAAAATGAAATAGCTAGAATGAAGACGGAGATTACAAATTTACGTGAATCTAACATCGACTTAGCGAGATTATTGACGAATCGCCCTGATAATGCTGGATTAGAAATATTAAACAGTTCAAACACAAGTATGGACTCTGGGAATACTGTCGTGGAGTGCAGGGTAAACAATAAAGAAATTCGCGATGATCATGATGACTTCATTACAGTAAAAAAAAGAAACACGAAAAAGCAGCAAGGACAGCAAAAAATTAACACAATTAACAACAAAACGATTGTGGGTTCGTCTGTACTAGAAAAGAATAATAGTCCAGGAAATTTTGAAGGGGACGAGAAGAAAATGTGGTTATACATAGACAGATGCAAACCAGGAGTTAAAGCCGAGGATGTGAAAAAATACCTGGAAAGCAAATGGAATAGGCAGGACTTTATAGTAGAGGCAGTTAGGCAAAACGGAACCCCATCATTCAAAGTAGGAGCACACTGCGATTTAAATGAAGTACTTTTTGATCCATCTGTTTGGCCTATGAATGTTCTGGTTAAGAAATTCAAGTTTTTTCGCTCCAGTACCACAAGGCAGCAGTACGACAGAAATAGAAGATACTACAACAACAAAGGTTTCAGAAGGATGTAATTGCCGCAGCAATATCAAGCAAAACAAAAATCTACGTAGGATAGGGGTCCTTCATGTCAATGTGAGGTCCTTAAGAAATAAAATTGATGAAGTTGAAGCATTTTTAGCAGACAAAAATGTCAGTATTCTATGTATTACAGAACACTGGTTAAGTAAAGAGGAAATTGACTACGTTCATCTCAAGGGATTCAAGTTAGCAGCATTTTCTACAAGAGACCAATATTGTGGTGGTGGAACTTTAATCTTCATCAATGACTGTCTAGAAATATCTTTAGAAACCAAAAATTCTCCAATGAACATTGAAAAATGCATTGAGTATTGCTCAGTTTACATTAATTCTTTAAATTTATATGTTTTAGTTTTTTACCGCTCACCTTCTGGGAGTTTTGACACCTTTTTAGCAGTAGCAGAAGAGATCCTTACAAATATTAAATCTAGTGCTAAACTCATAGTTGCAGGTGATTTTAACATCAAATTCAATACTGATCATCCTGATGTAGTGAACTTCTGTAGCTCAATGGTAAGTTTTGGACTTAAGCAAACTATATATGAGCCTACCCGACAGAACACATGTTTGGATAATATATTTGTGAGTCATGGTATGGATCTACATTCTGTAAGTGTGAATGAGATGAATGTGTCTGACCATAAATGTCAAATGATAGATTGCATATTAGAATTAAAGGGCAACATTGTAAGATCTCGGAAAATATGCAGACCAATTACGCAACAGGGTTTAAATATCTTTTTTAATTTGATAGCTAATGCTTCCTGGGATTTTATCTTCGAAGATGCTAACATAGAAAAGGCTTTTGAACAATTTCTGAGCGTACTAGAAGGTGCATATTTATCTGCTTTTCCTGAAAAAACTTATATTGTCAGATCTGACAATTACAGTAGTATCAGTTGGTTCAATGGTGACCTACGAGAGATGAGAGAACATCTCAATTTTCTGGGTGCTCTGAAAAACCAATACTACAGTAACGAAATCAATCAAGAATTTAACCATTATAGAAGTAGGTACAAAACAGCTATTAAAAGAGCCAAAATACAGGCAAATAGTAACTTCATTCGTTCGGCAAATAATAAATCAAAAGCAGTATGGACAGTAATCAATAGATATACTAACGATCGAAATGTTATATCTGCAAATATAACTTCAACCGATTTTAGCAATTACTTCTCGAATGTAGCAAAAGATATTATGCTACATATACCCCAGTCCATAAATGATCCGCTTCACTTTTTAAAAAACATTAAAAAACCTGACACACCCTTCTCTTTCACAGAGGTGACATTCAATGAAGTAAGAGATATATTAGACAATCTTAAAAATAAAAAAAGCTGTGATCTCTATGGATTTAATATTAAAATAATAAAAGCTGTCAAAAACCAAATAATCATACCACTAACTAAACTTATAAATCTCTGCTTTAAGCAGAATATTTTTCCAGCCAAATTAAAAACTGCTGTGGTCATCCCTATATTTAAAAAAGGAGATCCTGCACTTCCTGAAAACTATAGGCCTGTATCACTTTTGCCTATAATATCTAAAGTCTTTGAGAAATGTATGGCCATTAGGATAGCAAAATTTTTTGAGTCTAATTTACTTTTTTCTCAGTACCAGTTCGGCTTCCGAGAAAGTAATAATACAACTTTGGCAATTATTAACCTAGTATCAGAAATATTAGATGGGTTTCAAAATATGAAATATACTTCAGGGAGGTTTTATGATTTGAGTAAGGCTTTTGACTGCGTTGATCATGGTATACTTTTGAAGAAACTGGAATTTTATAACTTCAGTGCCCATAGCATCAAGCTTATTAGATCATATCTTCAAAATCGACAACAGGTTGTAAGATGGGCTGGTGTGACATCAGCAAATAGTGAAATTAATGCTGGAGTACCACAAGGCTCCGTTCTGGGTCCTGTGCTATTCCTGATATACATAAACGATCTCCCTCTATCTGAGACTACAGCAAAATATACACTTTTTGCAGATGATACAACAATCTTACATTCTGCGGAATCCTACCTTGAATCACTCGACGGTTCAATAGCCGCACAGAATAGAGCTCAAGACTGGTTTAGCTCAAATCGGCTGCTGTTAAATGCGGATAAAACAAACGAAATGATTTTCAGCTTAAGAGAGGTTCCCAGCAATAACATTTGTCAGCAGGTACGGTTCCTAGGCGTAGAGCTTGACCCGAAACTTCAATGGGGAAATCACATTGATGCTCTCTCTGTCAGACTAAGCAAAGGACTTTATGTTCTTCGAAACCTAAAAAACTGTGTTACAATCGATGTGTCACGAACAGCATACTTTGCCGTAATCCACTCCCACCTTTCTTATGCTGTTCTGGTATGGGGTCATACTGTGCAAATACATCGCGTATTTGGCTTGCAGAGAAAGGCTGTGAGAATAATGGCAGACTTAGGGTACAGAGATGACTGCAAGAATATGTTTATAGAAATGTGTTTGTTGACCATGCCCTGTATATATATTTTGGAATGCTTGCTTTATATTAGGCAGAATTTAGATCTGTATCATACTCATGGAGATATTCATTCATACAATACTCGCTCCAAATCTGATTTAATGTCTCCATTCTGGCGACTGAAAAGGTGTCAAGATGGCCCAGGTTACTGGGCTATAAAGTTTTTTAATGCTGTTCCACAAAATATCAGGTCATTGCCCACTTCACAGTTCAAACGGCAGATGAAGACTTACTTAATCAGTAAAGCATTTTATTCTTATCAGGAATACTTGTCATCTGATTTTAATTTTAATGTGTCTTGATTTGTATATTTTTAACCTCGTTTTTAACCTATTTTTAATCACTCTAGTCTTTGAATTTTTATTTTGACGTCTACAAATATAGTTAAGCTGTTATTTGTAATCACACCACTTTTACAATTAATATTTTGTATACTTCTTTTTTGACGTATGTAAACTTATTAGTGATAACATGAATAAAGTACAATACAATACAATACAATACAATACAAATATAGTCAGTAGCCGTTGTGAAGTAATTCAAAGTTTTGTGTACCTCGATTCTTCGATCGACAATTCGGGTGGCTGTGAAAATGAGATTCGACGGCGCATTCAACAGGCTCGTGTGGCCATGACAAAGCTTACTAAAATATGGCGTGACCATAACATCGCTAAAGCTACCAAAATGTCGCTGGTCCAGTCTCTTGTGTTCTCCATATTTTTGTATGCCTCGGAAACTTGGACTGTTAAAAAGGCAGATCGAGCTCGCATAGATGCTTTTGAAATGTGGACGTGGAGGAGAATGCTGAAAGTTCCTTATACCGCCCATCGAACCAACGTTTCCATACTGGATGAGCTCGGCAATCCAAAGAGACTATCCTAGATTGTGTCGACGATAATGCTTACATTCTTCGGACATATACGCAGTGGTGACAATATGGAGAAACTTGTAGTTCAGGGTCACGCCCCGAGTGGGCAACGCCGTGGCCGTTCCCCTACACACTAGGTGGATACGACGAAACAGTTGCTGGATATGAGTATCAAGAGCGCCACTGAACTGACAGTAAATCGCGAAAGATGGCGAGCTATAGTTTTCAAAACTATTGATAATATTTATGTCGGCAATACTCTAGCTCCCACTTAAAGCATTTTACGAGTTCACAACGTGTCTGTTAAGACATTGTGACTATGATGATGATTGAAGGCTTCCGGCCCCACTGTGCGACAGAGCGATCCACCCATACCATGTACCTCCAATGGTAGTTCCGATCCTGCCCCAGGCCCTGAACACCCAATACTTCTTCTTCTTGTCCCCCTCGAGCAGCTGCAGCTTGTAGTAGCTGTTCTTCTTGGTCTGTATGTCGGTGAGTGACAACACGGCCGTGTAGACGTCCTTGCCGTTCTGGTAGACGTGCGCCTTGTGCTCCAGGCCCGAATCCGGGTCCACGGCGGTGCCCCCTTTGATCTGGATCTTCAACTTGTCCGGCACCGATTTGGTGTAGATGCTGCCCGATTTCGATTTGGATTTCGAGAAGGTCGGTTCGGCGGGAAGCCTTTTCGATGGCTGCAAAAGTAACGGTGGTTTACATATTGAAAAAAATGGAGTCAAGTTGATTGACTCAGTACCTTCCAGTTTTATTATTTTCCCATAGCATGAAGTCATAGTCTGAGATCCCCTTGCAACCAAATCAGCTTCCCCCTTCAAAATTGTGTTATGCCGATAGGTCTTTTCTTCACAGGTCAATGGGCGGCCCCTTATCAATACAACAAAATTTTCATTTTTACAACCCCCCACCCCCTAGCTACCCTAATTTCACCACCTCCCCCCCTCCAAAAAAAATTGGAAAATGATCCGGGACCTCTAAAACGCATAAAAACGAAGTTTGATCTGTTTTCATATTTTTAGTTTTTTATTATTGCAGCACTGACACGATTTCTAAAAGCCATATACGTGTTTCCATTCTCGCCAAGGTAATAATACTGTGTCGAAATTTCATTAAAATCAATTCAGTCATTTCCAAGTTACAGAATTTAGAACGATCTAAAGCAATACTCGTATGTATGTATGTACATCAGAAAAGTCCCTTCGTTCCTGTAATAGGCAATGAAACATTAGGAATGACCTGAAAAGTGTATTATGCCGCTAGGTTCTTCTTTCACAGGCAATGGACAGTCTATTATGCATACAACAATTTTTTCACTTTTACAACCCCAGGCCTCCCAATTACGTTTTTAATTATTTTAGATATTCACTCACCATGTCAAATCCTAAGAAAAAGCAATCACAAGAAGAAAGATTATACAAAAAATGGAGTCAAATTGATTGACTCAGTACTTCCCACACATTACGCTGATACCAGTTTATTATTTCCCATTGCATGAAGCTATAGTCTAACATCCCCTTGCAACCAAATCATCGCCCACCTGGCCGCAAAAAAAACACCAACACAAAAACTCTCGTGAATAGTTTCTTGCGTCTCCCTCCTTAGGAACTAGAATACCAGTTTTCTTCTGTACGCTTCAACTGGACGATGCGAAACGATCAAGAGCCTCCCACCGTCTAAAAACGAAGTTTGAGCTGTTTTTATATTTATAGTTTTTCTATTATTGTTACGCCGCCACTGACACGATTTTCAAAATCAGACACGTTTTTCATTATCGCCGCGGCAGTAATACTGTGTCAAAATTTCATTGAAATCAATTCAATAATTTTCGTTTTACGTAATATACATAGAACGAAATAAAACAAAACTCGTATGTATATATCACAAAATTGGTTTCTGTAATAGGCAAGCCAATGTTCAGATAGACATGAAAAGGTGTAATACACCGCTAGGTATTTCTTCCATAGGTCAATGGACAAACTATTATGCATACAACAAATTCTTCAGTTTTCAATTTCACCCCCACCCAAAAAAAGTAGAAAATGATCAGGATCCCCTAAAACGCCTAAAAACGAAGTTTGAGAAATATTTGAAATTGTTCGTTTTTTGCTAATTACTCCGCCCCCCCCCCCCCCCAAAAAAAAAAAACGATTGCCAAAATTATAGGACCATTACCTACTACGTACATATTGCTACCCAAATTTCATCACAATCCAAGCAGCGGTTACTGAGATTACGACGTTAGAAAAACGCCAACAGACGGACAGACCGACGGAAATGAGTTATGTAGATATCATAAAACGACCAAAAAGCGTATCACAATACTTCCCTCACCTATCGGTGTGGGAAGTAAAAAGGTACCTTAAAAAAATTATTTTACGGCCAACTTAAAACTAAAAACATATATGTCAATCAAATTTCATCAATTCATTGCACTCTGAGTTGCTTCAAACTTCACGTAATTTCGTTTTGTATCGTTCCTACAGATTTAGTATTGTCAATAATGTTTTGTCTAACTTTGTTCTTAGTGAATATCATTAAAACAGTGATAGCAATCAGAACGGAAAAATTACATAGTATTTAAAAAATAATAAGTTTATTCTTTACGATTTTTCAAATACACAAAGGAAGAAACTTCCCAAAAAATTGCTATATAAAAAAGGGGGTGGATTTTAACATTTCTTGAAAAAATATAAGCAGCTAATAAGTCTGAAATCTCAGACGAAACTTTCAAATAGTTGGTTTTTCCTCTGGTATAATCTAAAGATAGTAACTCAAGAAAATGAACCTGTAAGTACATTTCAATTCCTAAGAAGACGTAAGTTTAAAGTATAATAATTGTTGTTTACATATATGCTATAGATCTATTTTATTGTTTGTTATATATTGTTGCTGCAAATAAATACTTATTATTATTATTATTATTATTATCTTATTATGTTTTGAGGATACATACGTACGTTTTGGTCCCTTCTCTTATAGATTTAAGATTTTACGCCAAGGGAAATACAAATATATCTTTCGAAGATCTGCTACTATTAGATATTGACTCACCATATCGAATACTACGAAAAAGCAATCACAAGTAGACAGATTAGAAAAAACGCCAAGCGGACTGAATTTTATGTATTTATGTTTACTATTTATCTTTGCTTGAGGATAACTTTTTTATGCCCTACAAGTATGTATGTTGAATTGTAGTCTGGAAATAAATACTATATATTTATATTTGTAATTTATTATTGAAGATAACTTTTTTCCTCTTTTCTTCCTGCTTAAGTTATTAAATCTGTCATATTATAAGGTACATATCTATCTATCTTGACTTACATCAGCTCCCCAATTGCAGATGCTCTTCTGAACAACCAAATCCGGAATTTTTCCTGTATTATTTTTAGCTTCGTCAACAAAGTCTTCACTGACAACATGAATCTGTTCTGCTTCAGCCTCCAACATTTTAGAACCTGTCAAAATGTCAAGTTTTAAAAAATCCATCCATATTGATTATTAAAAGAATTAGGGGATGTGTTGAAGTGTTGATAATAATAAAAATGGCATTTTGATAATTGACTTTAAGGTTGTTTGAGCAAAAAGTACGGAAACATTAAATGTACAAAAAAAATAAACAAAAATTACATGACGGTTTGGAGTGCCACGGTTGTGACCTTTTTTTTCGGGACAATAACAACCTTACATTGATGAAAATTTGATGGCAAACAGATTAGGAATTGTTGAGCAAGTTGGAATGTCAAACAAACATGCGGAGGATGTAGTTATTATTCAATGGACTAGTATCATGCATTTTTTTTTGGTTGTATATGATAGAGTACGTCATAAAGGCATCTCATTTTTTTCTCCGATTTTTTGGGCACAGGAAAGCCTTGAAAATAAGGAAAATATTTGAATTCTCCTAGGGCAGTGACGTCACTGCGGCGCGCGAAATGCCGAAGCTGTACGCGGGCTGGCTCATTTATCTTGTCTTCTGTTCCCGTATGCGAGTCGGAGTTGTTCTGGGCAACAATGCATTGCTGATGATTCGCGCGGTTGGTACTGATTGGCTGAATTTGAATTGGAAGCTTTAGAATGGAATTACTAAAAAACAAAATGATGTAGAAAGTAACGAAATGCAGCAGTACGTTTATTTTTGTATGCACTAAGCGGTTATAACAATTAAATCATTGTTCTTAACCTCGTGATACTAGTCCATTAGCACTTTGTTTAAGAACCTTTAGGCGGAAATGCGAAAGTTGACTTACCCATCTTTTCAACCTCAGCAGGGGTAGATATCACAGCCATAACACTTTTGGAAAATTTGGTCACCACCTTTCCGCCAAGAGCAGTAATTTCTCGTTTGATTTCGTCCTTTCCTTTCGGAGGCTTTCCCACAATGACAAACTCCATGTTGTACAAGGCAGGCAACTCTCTTTTTATACGCGGCCTGAAAAAAATAAAACAGATACACTACGACGACAGAGACAATCCTTAGCAATGATGGGTATCTAACATGTAACATACGAACAAAAAAATTGATTTTGCTACTCGTACGTTAAAAACTATCGATTGAAATACAAATTTTAATAGTGGTTTTAATTTTTGTTTCGCAGGTTATGGAGACTGTCATTAACACACAGCTCCTGAAATACCTGGACAACAATAACATCATAAATGATCGCCAGTATGGCTTCCGTAAGCACAGGTCTACAGGTGACCTCCTTGCCTACGTCACTCACTTGTGGAACAGAGCAATAGACAATCATGGCGAATCCCGTGTTGTTGCACTTGATATATCGAAAGCTTTCGACAGAGTATGGCATGACGGACTTCTCGTCAAGCTTGCTGCTTATGGACTACCACCTGGCCTGCGCCAGTGGCTGAATAGCTTTTTGAACGACCGATCTCTGTTTGTCGTAGTCGAGGGCTGTTCATCAGATGTATTTTCAATAAACGCCGGTGTTCCTCAGGGATCTGTCCTATCCCCTACACTGTTTCTGCTGTACATCAACGAGCTGCTGGAAATAACATCCAATCCAATCTACCGCTTCGCAGATGACAGTACAGTAGTGTCGTGCAAGGAACCAGGCAAGCCACTATCATCCCAGGAGACGGTACGTCGGCGACAGCAGCATGCCTCACAGATCAACGCAGATATCAAAATAATTGTCGAGTGGGGATCAGCAAATAAAGTACAGTTCAACGTACAAAAAACTCAGGCAACAACACTTACAAAGAAGTCTCACGATGGCTTACCAACCGTGGAAATGGAGGGTCACCCCATAGTCGAATCACCTTCCGTCAAGGTTTTGGGGATCAACATCAACAATAACATGTTCTGGCACGACCACGTCGTCAGTATTGCTAAAACGGCATCCTAGAAGCTTGGAGTTTTGTTCCGCTGTAGGAAGTTGTATACACTAGAGCAACTGCTGCTGCTCTACAAGGCACAGATCCGACCATCTCTGGAGTATTGCTCCCATGTGTGGGGAAGCGCTCCGAAGAACTCTCTAAAGCTTCTGGACACTATCCAGAAAAGAGCGATTAGACTAATCGATACGTCTAACCTCACAAAGGACCTCCACAGCCTGGAACATCGAAGGAGGGTGGCTGACCTATCCCTGTTTTACAGATTCTATCACGGAAGATGTTCGAGTGAGCTCTCTCAGATAATAACACCACAGGCCGTCCGAACCAGAAACACTAGAGAAGCTCTGCGAGCTCATCCTTACCAGGTCGAGGTCCTTACTCCCCTCCAGCATTCCTTCTTTTGGAGAACTTCGACGCTGTGGAATCAGCTGCCGGGGAATTTGTTTCCCGACGGCTACAACCTGAAGCGTTTCAAATCCAATGTAAACCGATACTTATCCTCTCGCAGCGCTTCTACAGCGCCATAGGCTTTCAGCCTTTGCGGGAGGCCGACCATAAAAAAAAATCATGTTTTGATAGCTTGAGTGGCAAATGACCCACTACCATACTTCGCCAAGCCTTTAATTACGACACTGAGGTCTTTTTTTTAAATCTGTGCGAAGGACTATGTTGGAGATAAAAATAATCTTATATAAAATTGACACAGCTACATAGTTACGTTAACACCCTAGATAAGTGAAACAAGAACAGACAGAGTATGCAAAAAACTCACCATTGCAAACAACGCCATTCAATCCACTCAAAAATAAGTCTGTAATCTGGATTACACGAAATCTGTAGATATATGTCTATTCCAAAGTCCGAAGATAGATTTAACCGATATTCAGCGATATTTTCGCAAAAATGTGTAGTTAAAATCTGGAATTCTAGCTGTACGGAAAGCGAATTTTTATAAACAGTTGAATATCGCTCCGCTTGCCTAGGAATATACGCAGGGTTGCCAACCAAATTTCCTCTATAGTCCAGTAGAATTAGGTTGATTGTAAAAATATAATCACCCCCAGATGGAAACCTTGATAGGTAAAGATAATTAGAAAACTGGTATGGTAATATGGTAAATCCGATTTTTTCTATTTAACATTTAGATTTTCCTCTCAATGTCGAAATCCTGACTTATATAGGACTTTACCGACAAATTCTTTCTAAAACGCAAGATACGATCTTATCTACTTTTCCTCCATCCCCCGTATGCTATTGTTTCCGCCGCTAGTATTGACTCCACACATAGTGGCGCTAGTTGTCTATGAATTGTACCTGCTTTTGCAAGGCCTGATCCATCTATGGACAGTGTTTGGTAAACATGCAAAAAAAAGAGCGATTCTTTGAACTATTTCAAGAATATTTTGTTGTTGTTGATTTTTTTAAAGATAGAGGGTGAAAAAAATTTTACGACTTAGAGTATTTGAATTTTTCAGAATGTCAATGGCTTCTGCAACTTTCATTTGAGTAATTTTTTTGTGAGCATTTTACACTTACAATATGTCGGAAACATCCCTTACAGTATTTGATGAACTGTACTTGAAAAAAAAAAAAAAAATTTGCATTATTTGTAGAGTAGAAAATAAATTTATTCATGTAAAAAAAAATCTCGACATACCCATCAGTTTCATCCATTTTCTTAACTGCAACAGATGGCTTGACTTCCCTGATCACCCTTGTCATTGGTTTGTATTTGTATTTTTTCAAAAAGGCGTAAGCCTCAGCATAGTCACTTGGTACCTGAAGAAAGCAATTTAAGGTCAGATAAAGATATTCCCTCAATGTTTGGGAAGCTTTAGATCTTGTAATAATTATATAAATATTTATTCATTGTGCATTGTGCAATTTTTTTTATATAATGCCTTTCACTGTGATGCGCTGATTTGTATTTTTACAAAATCTAGTAGTATCATCATCATCATCATCGTCACAATGTCTTAACGTACATGTTGTGAACTCGTAAAATGCATTAAGTTGGAGTTAGAGTATTGCCAACACGAATATCATCAATAGTTTTTAGAACTGTAGCTCGGCATCGTTCGCGATTTACTGTCAGTTCAGTGGCGCTCTTGATACTCATATCCAGCAACTGTTTCGTCGTATCCATCCAGCGTGCAGGGGAACGGCCACGGCGCCGCCCACTCGGGGCGTGACCCTGAACTACAAGTTTCTCCATATTATCGCTTCTGTGAATATCTCCGAAGAATGTAAGCATATTCGTTGACACAATGGAGGATAGTCTCTTTGGATTACCGAGCTCATCCAGTATGGAAACGTTAGTTCGATGGGCGGTATAAGGAACTCTCAGCATTCTCCTCCACGTCCACATTTCAAAAGCATCTATGCGAGCTCGATCTGCCTTTTTAACAATCCAAGCTGCCGAGGCATACAAAAATATGGAGAACACAAGAGACTGAACCACCGACATTTTGGTAGCTTTAGTGATGTTATGGTCACGCCATATTTTAGTAAGCTTCGTCATGGCCATACATGCCTGTTGAATGTTAAATTAAAATGTATTCAGATACAAACTTTACGCGAGTAGGCTTTACATTCTAATTTTACTTGGTAAACATTCTCGATTTAGTGAAATTAAAAAAATATCATTCGAAAACATACAGTTTTTCATTTACTCACCTTGAATGGTTCTCTTTCAGGCGTTTTCACAATAGTATTGCATTTGCTCCACTCAGTCAAATCACCGGTACATATGTATCCAAACTTATTAAACACCAATTGTCCACCCTTACAAACATTGCATGACTTCAGCTTTCCAAATGTCATTATGTCAGATAGACGATCTAATATCTGCAAAGAGCATGTAAAATGTTATTTTTTATATATTTAAACAATAAAACAGGATGATATTTAACTATAGTTGTATTTATTGCCACTTCCCAACTATAGTCTAATCTAATAGCGCAGCCCTCGAATTATATTTAATATTAAACCTGGAAGTACCTGCAGGCCAATTTTTAAGTGTAAACAAATTTTAACATTTCCCTGTATATATATTTTAAAATGTGTTTTATTTGTTAAGAGAAATCCTGTATTGTTTAATACGTTGGGCCAATTTCACCAGTACAACACCCGAAAGGGAAACGATTTGTCTATAAAGAAACATAGTACTAGCCGCTTCAAGCAGTCGCCTAATTATAATTGCACTATATTATTCAACAATCTACCAGACTGCATTAAGAAAATTGCTAATTATGAGCATTTTAAAGCCAAAGTGAAGATGTATTTGGCGGATAACGTATTTTACTCTGTCAGTGAATTTCTTCAAAAATGAGTTACTTTTATTACTTTTCACTTTTCAGCAAAACACTCAATTACTTTTATCCTATAGTTGACGTGTCATCATATACAATTCTTGTATCTATATGACAAATAAATTACTACTACTACTACTACTACTACTATATCGACTCTCATATGCAGTTGGCATAGAAGCGCGACTATCTGCTTAGGTGAAGCGAATGCGCCAAGAAGTTTGCTGCTTTTTAGCAGCGACTTCCTTGGTTTGCGGTTACCTTCGGGTACCAGATGACGCACAGGCAGATCATTTCTGCCGCTTACTCTCTTATAGTCTAATTTTGTTTTGTTTTTTTATTTTTAACTATAGTTAAATATCTCAAAACCACCCCAGGCTTGAGAAAAACATTAAGAAAGTGTAACTACTACAAATAGTGACAAATGAAATTTTAGACCACTTTAATAAGTTAGTATAAAAAGCATACTGAAATACATACAGGTTGAGTTTTTAGTACCGGCTCGGTCGATAACACCGCGAAAAAAGTTGTATACAGAAGTTGTAGCCACAGATATCCTCCTTGCTCAGAAAATATTTTGATTTATACAGGGTAATCCAGAACTGCGTGGTGATGCAAACATGCATTCTTTTAAATGAGAGATCCTATATATTATTCTATATTAAAATTCTACTAACGATTTCCGTTCTTCCAATATAGGGTATTGTTACATTATACAGGGTATTTCAACAGTTATGACCATTTTTATATCCAAATCGCTGTCAAATGAACGTACTGTATATCAAAAAGTAATGAATCAAAAATATTTTTTTAACACGGATGGAAAAAAATATCATCTAGTTTTAAAAAAAGCCCGCGACGCATATTCGTATACAGGGTGATGAAGAATGCAAAATCTAGATTTTCTCTTTTTTTAAATGTAACCACCAATATTTTATTATACCAAAAAGTTGCTTTTAATATGCTCTTTCATCTTTATATAGCACTTGTTATGGCTGCGGTCATTAGTTTGTGAGATATTTCGATTTTTCTACAAATTTTAAATATAGCTTCTATTTGTTTACTAAAATTTATTTATTTTGAGAAAATAATATTAAATTTTATTTCTGCTTAACAAACAACTAAAACATAAGGCAGATCTATCAGGTAGGCATTGAAATATTAAACGACACGGTCCAAATAAAATGATTCTTTAATCTTTCAAACGCATTACTTTTAGAGTGCCTCCGTTCTGGATATTGCTGTTCATAGTTGATACATTCTAGAGGCAAGTAGGCAATTTCTCAAAGATTCTCCTCAATACCCTCAATGAAAAAATTAATTTTTAAGGCTCGTTTTTCACATAGTACGTAATTATTGAGTAGGTTATTAAAACCGTCAATTTTTAAAAGCACACCTGATTAATCTGCTTGATAATTATGCATTACACCTACAAAATTGTTTCCTCAGCATACTTGACTTCATTATCTGGATGATTCAGGGTTTTGACTTCATCTAATACTATCATGACCTTATAATTTAGTTGTTCGTTAAATAAAAAACAAATTCGATAGTACTTTCTCAAAATAAGTAAATTTTAGTACAGAAATAGAAGCTGTATTTTAAATTTACCCAAAAATCGAAATATCTCGGAAACTGATGGATGCAGGTACAACAAGTGCTATACAAAGATGAAAGAGCATATTAAAAGTAATTCTTTGGTGTAATAAAATTTTAGGGGTTACATTTGGAAAAAAAGAGAAAATCTGGATTTTGCATTCTACATCACCCTGTATACGAATATGCGTCGTGGGTTTTTTTATAGCCGATTTTAAAACTAGATGATATTTTATTTTTTATCCATCCGTGTAAAAAAAAAATGATTTTTGATTAATTACTTTTTGATATACAATACATCCATTTGACAGCGATTTAGAGTTAAAAATGGCCATAACTTTTGAAATACCCTGTATAATGTAACAATATCCTATTTGGAAGAACGGAAATCATTAGTAGAATTTGAATATGGAATAATATATAGGGTGTCTCATTTAAAAAAATGCATGTTTGCATCATCACATAGTTATGGATCACCCTATATAAATCTAAATATTTTCTGAGCAAGGAGCATATCCGTGGCTACAACTTTTATGTACAACTTTTTTCGCTATCTTCTACAGTAGTGGAGTTATCGATCAAGCCGGTACTAAAAACTCACCATGTATATAGATATTTTATATGTAATAATAGTATTTCCAGAAGTCTCATTCTCATTTATGTTTAAACAACAATTTGTGTTATCATTTAAATAACCTTTTATATGACTCACCCTATCTCGTCCAGGAGGTACCTCTTGGTCATTGTACTCCAGAAGGTAAGACATCTCTTTGGTGTCCAAATTCTTGTTTAAAGCATCTCTGAAGCCAAACATGATCTTATTTTGTTTCCTATACTCTTCTTCTTCAGGATCTGTTTTGGCACTGTCTACTGCATCCTCAGTTTTGACTTTTTTTACATCGGGTATATCTTCTTGTTTTATTGCTCTGGAAATATCCACTGCCTTAGAAAAACAGACTTTTCCAAAGCATTGATTTTTTTTTACTTCCAAAATTACTTCAGTGAATATAAATTTTTATAGAAATTGTTGAAGTCTAAGGAACATTATAATTTTCTAAAATTCTTTGGGTACGTTAAGTGAAAGTGAAATCCGAATACCCAGAAAAAAAGGGATATTTGCATTGAAAATTTGTAAACAGCTTGGCATTGACTGTTAACTCTGTGGGATAGACAGACTTCCTGAAGAGCAAAACTAGAAAACCATTTCTTCAATTTGGATGAGGGGCCGACAACCAATCATGAGTTTGTTTATTATTAAAAGATGCATAAACATTTGACAGGTAATAAAAAAAGTAATAAAATTTGCAAGGTGTGATGAGACAAATAACAATAAAATAGTAGCATGATTTGAAACATACGGTAGTTGTTTCTTGACTTCAGCCTGATCCTTAGCAGTGAGCCCTTTGAATCCAGGTAGTTTATCTGCACTCTCATAATATCCCAGCTCAGATCTCAATTGGGCGAAGCATTGTACATGGTGCCACATATCCTGACCTCCATATTTGGCACCTACCTCAGTTTCATAATCCTTCTTCGATATTCTAATCTAGAGAGAGAAAACCAGAAAAAATGTATCAATAATGTTAGAAATATATAATCATGTTGTTTATTTATTTTTTGATGATATGAATCATCTGAAAGAAGTCTAATTTGCTTAAACTAAACTTTCACACATTGTTATTACCATGACAGCAATGAAAATTAAGGTAGAGTATTAATCAAATAAGTAAAATGAAAAAAAAATCTGCGAATATCAACTTTGGACATTTTTGTGGTTCCTGAATGTATTTCTAAAACAAATGTTGTATGTCTCCTAAGTTAAGAATCCTTTTGGGCATATGTAAAGAGCTTTGGCCTTCATTACTTAACATGTTTTCTCAACAGCTGTACAAAAGCTTGTACACTTATTTATACAATTTTTTATTCATTTTTATCACATGATTTGTAGTTTAAAATAGGCTGATGATACTGCCGAGATTTTAGTGAACCATTCTGACTTTCAACCAATTTGATTTCTTTATCAGTAATTGAAACATGAATGACACACACTACCAGTTTTAGATGTTACATAAAACAAGAACTGGGTCAACAATAATTACCTCATCTTTGAGTATTTTCAATTCACAGCCCCTGCACATCGCCCTACCAGACTTGGCATATTGGATGGTGAAGTCTTTAAGAGCTTGTTGTTTCAACTTGTCCACTCCTCTTTTCTTTCCTTTTTTGTCTGGTACAATCGCCATAGAGGCTATACCAACACGTTCCTTAATCTTGTCTTGATCTGCAACTCGGATGGATTCAAAGTGTTCTATGTCATCAACTGTCTTAGGTCGCTGTTTCTCGAAGAAGCACTTGAAATGGTACCAGTTTGGTGTCTTCCCATCAAAGTGGCGAGACTGAAAGTTTTGGGAAAAGGGTACTGTAGTATCTGATGGAAAACTTTTCAAACAGTGCTTTGAATAATGTTATATAGACATCTTCAGGCATCTGAATTTTTTATATTTTTGGCTTTTACTTCTTTTATACTCTCGTAAAAGTATTTTCTACTTTCAGATGCATTTTGTAGAGATGTTGCAATTACATTTTCTTCTGAATTCAGTCATCATTTTGGTATCAAAGGGACATAGCAAAACTTTGTAAAGTATTGATGTATATTTAAAACGAATTTGTGGTTCTTTGGTTTTCAAGCCGGCATTGTTTAGCGTTAAGGCTTGACGTTTTGCCACCACAAGTGGATGGCATGTTCAGTAGCTATTTCGCTTCGGCGACTGCCAAAATACTGATGGCTGGTGGATCTGCACCTGTATTTATACCTGTTAACAGTGATGTGGCCCGACCGTGTAGGGTAGGTGGCCCCACCCCCTTGCTATATTGCAGAAGAACCCAAGAACCACAAATTCATTTCTTAAATATATTTTTGATACCTTGTTTGAAGATTTTTATAGGAGTACTCAGTAAATTCATATGGACCTTTAGGCAAAGGTGATTTGTTATTATTACTACAATTTAGTAAATTAATAATTATGACAATATCTGTTCAGTGTTAGTTTATAAAATAAATTTCAAGAAGAGTTAAGATTGATGTAGTTGGTGGTCAGAGGCCAAATCCATGTAAAGACTGCTAAGGACATAATCAAAAAATACTCATACATGAGGGTTTTCCATCAAGAAAATTGGAAAGTGTGGATAACAGATTTCTGCTAGTGGAAGATCACAAGACATAAGGATCAACTTGCTACATCTGAAGCAGACACATAGGATGGCAAATTGCCAGAAAAGGTCTGTCTATTGGATTAAGATGTCCCTCAAACTTAACATAATTATATTATCAATTGGTGTACCATTCTTCTAGCATGTATAAAAGAGAAATCAGTAATGCATGCGTATGTTCTATCAAGAAGCCTACCTGAACCATAACAGCCAATCTCAGATCCCCTTGATTGATACCTCCTTTGCAGCCTCTACAACTAGCTCTGCTTGATTTGGCATACTCGGCTCGGTAGGGAAGATCCATTGCAATTCACTTGCGTAAAAATCACTCAAAATCACACCAAATTTTTAGAGATCTTTTCAAAATAAAACCCAGTGAGACGCAAAAGAAGCCACCTGAAGCTGAAAAAGCCGGCAAAATTGACAGTATTGGCAAGTGACAGCACAGTAGTTCACGAAGATTATAGAAGATAGAGATAGAACATAAAGCATGGCCGACTCTACTCACTAGGCCGGAGCATTGAAATATGGCAACACTGCATCGTTGGCCGAGCTTTTGTTTGTTGTGTAGTCATTAGTGTAACCTTCCAGAGTGAAAAATAAGATTGGAAGGTGATTTTTGATGTGTTTCTAATTATTTACCTGCACAAACGAAACTATAAAGATAACAAGATGCCTGCAAAGTGTGTAGTACCAGGTTGCAGCCCAATAGAGGACATACCAAACCATGGCCCAACATAACCTTATTCCAGAGTAAAAAGAACATTGCAAGGTGATTTTTAATGTGTTTCTACTTATTTACCTGCACAAATGAAACTATAAAGATAAAAAGATGCCTGCAAAGTGTGTAGTACCAGGTTGCACTAGCAATTGTGCGTCCAATAAGGCACATAAACAGAAATGGGTGAAAGGTATTCCTCGGAAGGGCTGGTTATATTTATAAGAATAAAGACAATACTTTACAAACATTTCAAAGGATAAGACCTATTTTAAAGCACAATGTGGTACCTACAATGTTTTTTGGACCTCCCAAATATCACAGAAAAATACAGTTAATAGAACTCATCTGGGCATACATCTGGGCATACCTACGAAAAGATTTGATAGTGAAAGGGAATCAAGACCAGCAAGAATGGCTTCACAGTGACCTAATAGTGAATTTTTCTAGCTCAAGTGACAATTTACAAAGTAAATTGAGTGTCATTTAAGTGGAAGTGGAAGTGGCAGCAGGAAACAGGTTGCGTTTATTTTTATTTTGTAGTGTCTGACTACGATGATATTTTTCTTAATTTATTAACCCAGATGAACTCTAATACATATAAAATGTAATAATTATTCTGAAACTATAGGCCCACTATTTGATAGCTAAGCCACGTTGCCACATCTAAGGCCATGGTTACATCAATGTAAGAATTTTCTACGATCTATCTAATAGACCTGGACTATATAGGGAGTTTGGTTGGCAGCCCTGCGCATGTTCCTAGTCAAGCGGAGCGATATTCAACTGTTTATAAAATTCGGTTTCCTAACAGGCAGAGTTATTTCTACATAATTATTATTATTTTTTGCGAAAATGTTATGGAATATTGGGTAAATTCTTGTCCAAACTTTGAACTAGGTGTTTGTCTACAGATTTCGGGTATTAATCAGTTGGTTTGATGAAAAACCGCGGGTGTAAATCTTAAAAACTCATAGACCTTTAGAAGTGAAGTGATTGTGTAGAATGGCGTCATTTTTTGCTGATACAATGCCTATAATGGTAAGTGTTTTGCAGGTTCTGTCTGATTTTTTTTCACTTATCTAGGATGCAAACTTACTGTCTACTCCTTTTCTAGCGGTAGTTACAAAGGTTCAAGTAGGTACCTCCCCTTTTCAAAGAACTAAAGTTGTAAAAAATACGCAAAAAATTAAATAGGTAATTATTTTCCTTTTACAATTTTTTTGCCCTGATATGAAATGAAATTTGGAAAATGATTTACCAAAATTATGGTCTACATGTTTGGCTATCGAATGAAACTTATTTTGTGTTTGTAGAACCTCTAGTTAGGTAGCTATGCCTAAATTAGTACACTTGTGCATCAATATAATGCCTGCCATTTTATTACGGTGGGAGAAAAACTACCTTTGAGGGGTGATTTGTCGATAAAAAAAAATACTGTATTTCATCCCCTAAAGGGCCCCACAGACATCGTTCTTTTTCATCAGGTTTGCACGACGTGCCAACCGATCACACTCATTTCGGTCCGTGTGTGCCGAAAAACTGTCGTGTTGACCGTCGTTCCAAAAAATCTGTCCGAGCTTGATTTTACCCGTCGGTTTCGAACGCCATCGTGCAACTCGGTACATGTGTGCAATCACGACGGGATTTTGCAGTGTCGTTCTGGTTTCAGGTATAATTTGTAAAGCTTGGGGGGGATATCGCAACTGAAAATTTCAAATCCTCGTAGCTTCTACCCGTAGCAAGGAATCTCAATCTAGCTGTCAGACGTTCATGAGGGGCAATACTTTGTCTCATCAAAGTATCCTGTTTTTTTTATTAGAGGTGCTACTGAATTAAGTAATTCTAAGTATGTTTCTTCATCCATCCTCAAATAATTGTACCAATCCCCTGGTTCCAGACGCAATTCTTCTAATAGATTTATATGGGAGAATTGGCCTCTTTTTAAAAGCCACTGTTTCACCGATTTAGAACGTTTTTTCTTGCTGTGTTTCACTTTAATAGCTAGCCATGTTTAAAGAACCAAAAATTAGCGAGAAACTGAAAGAAAACCGTATGTGGAGGTATCGTTCCATCGGTTTAACCGACATGTGTGGGGTCCTTAATAGATTTATATGGGAGAATTGGCCTCTTTTTAAAAGCCACTATTTCACCCATTTAGAACGTTTTTTCTTGCTGTATTTCACTTTAATAGCTAAAGCCGCCGCCAATGCTAAAGTATTATCCATGTTAACGGACCAAAAATTTGCGAGAAACTGAAAGAAAACCGAACAGTGTGTGGAGGTATCGTTCCATCGGTTTAACCGACATCGGTTGGCACGTCGTGCAAACCTGATGAAAAAGAACGATGTCTGTGGGGCCCTTGTATATACATTTTTTGGTGTTTTAGAGAATTCAGCTGACTAGGTACATATGAAACTGCCGATTATGCTTCGGAAATTATACTTAATCATTTGAGACACCAATTTACTCGTTAAACATGTAATTTGAGCCTTTTGAACCTTTTAAAACTACTGCTGTCAATCCATATGCACTTTTATAGGTATCTATAAGATTACCTACCTTTCCTATTATACAAAGAAAATAGGTATCAATCCAGAAAATGTTCACTCCTGCGATCCTACAAAATTCCTTGGATCATATCCAGATATTAGCATGAGCTTCCTGACGAATATTGATTTTATAATTAAAAAAATTAACACAATATATCTTATCAACACCCTTATATATATTTTGGATCAAAGGATACTGAAAGGTCTTTCTCTTTCGAATTGGATAGATATAGAGACAACAGACCTGTCGAAATTTATACATTGTCTACAGAATCCCAATTTATTTTGAAACCGAATAAAATACCCATTGGTATTCTGGTTTGGGCTGCGGTTGCTGTAAAACTCGTTTTATCGAATCTTACACTGTATACTTAGGGCGGCACTTTCTCTGCGTTTTATGATAAAAGGCCCAATTTGTCCGATAGGCGAGAGGCCGATTTATCATCCTTTTCATAAAATATTTACCTTTGTACGACCATCACCTGCAGAAAGAATAGCTGAAGGACGACCATTAGTAAAATTGTTGATGCAGATCCCAAAGCAGCCCTTCAAGAGTTTTGAAAGCTTTCTCGATTTGAATAGCAGCTTGCGGTTGAAAGGGCGGGTATCTGTGGACGAAAATATTGGGGACCGGAGTTATATTTAGTTCTTAAGGGTTTAGGGTATGGCGCGCGAAATTGTGAATCCAAGAAAATTGTACCTATTCCCTTGTTAGCGAGGAGGCGTGGCCGCCTGTTCCCTTTCTCCACTTTGTGTGTCTAAGATGAGGGGGGATAAGTCCAAAAATCCAAAGGTAAGGTCCAAAGGTCACCATAAAAATGAATTTCGCATTACGAAGCTCCTGACGTTACCTTTAAACCTACAGTAATGATTCAAAAAGCAAATTGAAGAAGAAAGCTTGCTCTTTGTCACTGTTTTGGTCTTTTTTCGATATCGTGTTTGGTTGTTAAATTACAGATATTTGAAGAATGTATAATTTTGCATTACGAGTTCACTTGCACACAAAAAACTTATTTGAAAAAATAAAAAATAGATGTCGTTCTGTTGGAAATTGGAATCCGTGTTTTACATGGCAAATACATAATTATGTAGGTATAACTGTGTGTATCAAGGCCCCTTAATACGCAAGATGCATTCTGTAAGTCGGAAAAACCGACCTTTAATACTCCAAATCATTTATAACATACATAATAATATACAGGGTGTTAATTAAGTATGTTAACAAACTTTAAACACGGATAGTACTCCGAGAAATAGAAAGAAAATGTCATATGAACATGGGTCCGGACATACTTCCTAAGGGAGCTACGCTCCTTTGCATGGGGCACCCTGAAGACGGTTTTCCCTCGATATTATCGAAACCTCTTTTCGGATTACTATTCGTGGTTAAAGTTTGTTAACATACTTAATTAACACCCTGTATAAGACTGCATAGCAGCCAAATAACTCAAGATAAATTAAGGCACAATTTAAAAAAAAAGTGCTTATTTAAATGCTCTGAAAAGAAGAAAATAAAATTTTCCTTTAAAATTTCAACTATAAACTTATAGCCTCATTATACACAATTTATATGATCATAAAAGCTTGTCGCGAGAATTACTTGGATAAATAAACTAGTACCTATTTAATTGAGTAACTTCTTTAAATTCAGTTTCATTAAATATTTATAGATACTTATGCAAACCTCACCATAAGCTTTTCTGATCATATAAATAGTGTATAATGAGGCTATAAGTTGATAGTTAAAATTTTAAAGGAAAATTTTATTTCTTCTTTTTAGAGCATTTAGTAAAAGTTTTTTTTAAAAGGTTTTTTGCATTTAATTTATTTTTTACTTTTCATTGCTGGCTAGGTTTCTCAGACCAATGCTGATGACGCCCATCTTGCTAAATCACATAAGTCATATAGTTAACCAACCAATGTTTACAGGTTCAAAAAATTCTGCGTCAAAAATAATCGAGGTCTCTACACCAAATTTCAAGTAGATTGAAGCAACTGAGCTTATAATCACCATCTTCTTTCAACCTGCATTTTTATAAAAGGAGGCATAAAAAACCGCCATATTGGGTTGACAGTGATGTCAGAATACATACAATCACTTCGACCTTGAAAACGACCATGTATAAATTCGCGAAGAAAATGTCGATGTAAAACGGGTATTAGAAAAAACTAAAACTGAACCATCAATAAAACAACTTGAGCAGTATTTTGGGAGTAGCTCTAATCTATTGTAGTAATCTGTGACTTTTTTAATTTCGAAAAATTTCCAAAATTAGAAAAACGTCTTATAAATGTCGAATATTTAAAAAAGTCAGATTTTGTAAAAGCATTAACATTTTCAAATAAAGAATAAAATAAAAAAACCTCAATAGCGCTACATATTGGGTACTATCATATAGTTAACATCTCTAGAGGGAGCCTAATTTGAATATTATTGGCCAGCCAACATCTATAGCGCTATTGCCACTCTTCTTCGTCCGCTTAAGGACCTTCCAGTTTCTTCAAAATCTGGCAGTTTCCGCAGTTTGAACACATGTTCCTCAAAGTATTTATCTGGGTATTTAACTATACATTAAAATATACTTGCAATGTAACTGATTTACGTGAAGATAATTTGTATTGATTTAACGAAATCTCAAAAATGGCAAATTTCATAGCGGTATGTCGCAATAACTTCTAATATGTCGTAAATCTGGCAACTTACAATCGACGTCCCCCAAAGCTGTCATGTGGCTGTCATTGTAGTTGTGGTTATTGCGTATGTTGAGATTTTTGTTGTCTTAGTATATATTTGAGTGACTTTGTGACTATTTGTGGTGTGAATTAAATTATTTATGAACAATATTGTCATAATTGCATGATGGGACGAAATAAAAACTGCATAGCGACGAATCGGTGAACACCACTTATCATAGGTTAGTATAGGTTTGTTTTGGTTTTCAGTAGCGTAAAATATGGGGAAACACTTCATGGTAATAATAAATTATCAACTGTTACAATCAAGTTATAATAAGAGTAACTCTCTAAGTATAGCTAAATACTAATACAACTTATTGTATCAGTTTGTAACATCACAGTTATAATTGAATCTATTAATGAACATCAAATTTTAATATAAAATCGTACGCCACTGGTAATGCCTTCAAGCTGTCAAAATTTTCGTTACATGTTGACTGGTCAGCGACCTGTGCATTTTGTTGTTTACATTCCCTCTAGAGATGTTAACTCTGGGTACTCTCGAATAAAAACAACCCACATTCCCAAATATCATTTATTATCTCACAAACAAAACATCAATCAGCAGCAACCGCCCCTATTTTCCGTATCCTCCTCCGAACCCCCCGCCGAACCCGAATCCGCCCCCTCCACCCCCTCCGAAGCCCCCACCGCCCCCAAATCCCCCTCCCCCTCCCCATCCTCTATGCCCTCCTCCTCCATTGCAGCATCCTCCTCCGTGGTAGCCTCCGCGGTAGCCGTACGCCTTCACCAAGCTGTATCTACCTCCTCCATGGCCCCACGGTGCTGCAAATGCGGTGGAGCAGATGATAGCCAAGATGAGGAACGCTGCGATTTGCTGGAAAGCAAAGGGATGCTTGTTAATGTTGTTGATATTTGTTGCGCCGAAAAGATTCTAATATAAACAATACTATGGCGTTGATGAAATTCAATTTTATTAGGACTGTTCCAACCTACGGTTCTATTACCGCTCCAGAACCGTTTTCGTAATGCCCCGCCCATTTTACACTGACACATGATATGCGCACTCTCTTTCGTTCAATGGCCGAGCTACACGCAGCTGCTATGCTGCGTCCTTTGTTAATACACGGGATAGTTCGCTCGGACCTCTCTGGCGCACGTATTCACTGGCAGCAATATTTTGATCTTTAAATTTCGACAACCGGAATTCCAGACTGATTTTTTTGCAGACAACCATATATCGACGTATTTGCAATAAAATTATCTTTATTTTGATATGAGTTTCATGCATTAACCACACCGGTGCAAATTACTATTATTGATGTACCTGTTTATACCTGCCTACCCTATAGTTGGGACGGGAAAAACGTAGCCAACCTAACGTTTGCATATTCTATGGGCTTCATACTTTCGATTGGTATGTGATTTGTCTATTAACCAAACCAGTGAAATGTTTAAAAAAATATGTTTTCAATATTTAATTAATCATATCCTGGACTGAAATTTTTCAGCCAACCCACTCGCGATATGTTTTTTAACATATTAAATTTAATATAAAATGGTTTTCATCCATTAACCAGTTCGGTGAATGTCGTCTTATATTCGGATCTTCTACTAACCAGCGTACCAACCAATTATCGATTCTAGAATCTCAAAATGGGCGGGGCATACCGTAGGTTGGAACAGTCCTATAATTTATTATACAAGGTGAGTCAAGCTCAACGCCTCGGACTCTAGTGACCAAATCATACCACTCTTTAGAAAATTAATTTTGCGACTGTATATAGGTCGAGTTAAAAATTACGACTTTTATACAGGGTGTCCAATAAAAGCGTGCCATATCACAGCTTTATTTCTTAAATGTATATTATTGCATATTTGAATTTTCGGGTCAATTCTAGTGTGACTTTATGTATCACACGTGTGACTTAAAGCATATACTTTAATCAATGCTTAAAGTGACCGTTCAGGCGCAAATTACATTTTTGGTATAAGTAGATATCAGAAAAAAATTGAATATCGCAGCTATTATAAAACCTAGAGGGCCGTGACTTTGCCGTGTCACTAAGCATGAAATGCGTCAGCTTAGTTTAGACGGTCAACTTTGTATTACATTTGTACTTTGAGAAATCGGTGAACTAATTAAGGAAACTTCAATCAGAGATAACTTGATTTTTTCAAATGGGAATGCCTAATTATTTTTGCAAAATCGATTGTAAGATTTGAGAGCCTTTTTAATTAAGTACGGTTGTGAATATCGAACTCTGGTAGTTTTCTTTAATTTCAAACCAGTGTTTTTCATTTTCCTACCTATTAGCCACCGAGGAGGCCATGAAATATAAACAAAAACTGTTAAGATGGAAGAAAACAACTAACTTAGCAGAAAGATACAGACGAACTAGAGTTTAAGAGTTAAAGTTATAAAAATGACATACAACAAACCAAGTCTAACCAGAAATAACAGAGGTAACACATCTAAGGTCAAAAAAGCAGCTGGAGTACGACAGAAATGGATATTTTTTACAGCATATCTGCTACAACAATAAATAAAAATTGACAATTCTCAAAAACATTAAAGATTTTGAAAGTAAAGGAAATCTACCACCGAATGTTGCTGGCAATTTGATATTAGCTTCAGAATAAAATTTCATATTTAATGATTTAATGCCCTCCCCATATATTATGTACTTTCTAATACAGTGTTTTCTTTGCCATATCTAGGTCAGGCTATAAAGGGGTGTCAAAATTGTGAAAACACTTCTCAGCAAAAAGTTACTTAGTAAATTAACGCTCCCCTGAATGTTAAGCTCATCAGTACCCCTCACCAATTCCGGATTATATCCGATGAATAATTTATATTTCATTCACGTGTAAAATTAATTCGAAGAAGGGTTGACAAGAAGAATGAATTAATTCTAAATTTACAATGAACAAAACATCATAGAACGATACAGGAAGTATGTTCGGAGTAATCCAAGCTTTTTAATTAAATTGGAAGCAGCAAACTATATTTCACTCGAATTTGAGATTAACTTTTGATCTCATTCCCACAAGTTTCAATTATAACGTGGTGAAATGTGGAATAAAGCATACCGCTTGAATTTACTTTTCGATATATAAAGACAGATTACTGAAATGTGTTTCGTGTTTCACACAACGTGTTAGCCAAACTTCTGCTCATATTAATCACCTGATATTGAATCGAGATTTCCAGATACTGGATTATGAAATGCTCTAAAATTAATACCAGCAGGTTGAATAGAGAATTACTAACAGTGAAAAAGAAAATGTATCATGGCAATTAGAGGTCGCTTATGAAAATGACCCTAAACAGTTCATTTATGTCGCTATTTTGAGAGTTGTATGGGCAGGGTTATGATTAATTGTAATGATATACAGGGTTGTTCGACACGGAGCATTATGGCTAAACTATTTGATGAAAAAGAAAATAATAATTTCGGATGGATAGAGACCAATAAAGGCTACATTTTAAAAATATTTTCATGTTATACAGGGTGTCCCAAAAACATGAAATGTATCAAGGTTATGTTTTTTAAATGAAACACCCCGCATATTATTACATATTCAGATTCCTGGGTGAATTCTAGTGTGACTTTATGTATCATACATGGGACTTAAAGCGAACCGTTTAGGGTGTAAATCACCATTTTCGGTATAAATAGATATTAGGAAAAAATTGAATATCGCAGAGATTATAAAATTTGGAAGGCTGTCACTTTGCCGTATTACTAAGCATAAAATGCGTCAGCTTTGATGAGACTGTCAAATTTAAATTACGTTTATGCTTGGAGAAATCGGTCGATTAATTAAGGAAACTTCGATCAGCGATAACTTGATTTTTTCAAATGGAAATGCCTATTTTTTTTTATACGGTTGAACGTAGAATTTGATAACTTTTCTAATGATATAAGATTGTGAATATCAATCTCTGATAGTTTTCATTTAATTTTAAATTTTCGAACAAATCGGCGTGCAATTTTCCTATCTATAAGCAACGTAGCAGGCCATGGAATATAAACAAAAAACTGTTAAGGTAGAAGAAAACAACTAACATAGCAGAAAAATACACACGAACTAGACTAAAGGGACAAGATTATAAAAATTCCTTACCACAAATCAACTCTCCCAGAAACAACTGCGATAACATCGCTAAGGTCAAAGAGAAGCTGGGGTATGGCAGTAATCGATATTTTTTTACAGTCTACTGGCTACCGCAATTTACTAGAGGTTAAAAATTTCCAAGACAATTAAAAACCCTGATATGAAACAAAAACAACCAGCGACTGTTGCTCCAGCACGTAATTATCAATCATATGTAATGGTGTAAAAAAAGTAGTAGTTAGCTTCGAAGTCGATACCTCTGACTGGAGCCCTTCTATTTTTCAATATCTATCAGCAATATTACAAAAACATTACATTACATTTAAGTTATGTTTTATAATTTGAACAAATTTTAATTCATTCTTCATTTTCTGTGATCTTGCTAATAGGTACTGAAGAATTTTCAGAACTCCAGTCATAGGTACTTTTGACTTTAATCTTGACAGAATTGCATACTTTTTTATATCATTAAATGTGAAATTGTATTATGAAAATAGTAAACTCCCTACAACATTGTCTAGTAGTTTTCGTTTCATTTCAAAATTTTTTTAATTTTTTGGAAATTGCCAATCTCTAGTACATTGCAGAAGTTAGTAGGCCGTGAAAAAATCCATTTCTGCCATACTCCAGCTTCTCTTTGACCAAAGATATGTTACCGCCGTTGTTTCTGGTTATGGTTAGACTTTGTTTGTTGTGAGTAATTTTTATAATCTTGTCCCTTTAGTCTAGTTCGTGTGTGTTTTTCTGCTAAGTTAGTTGTTTTCTTCTACCTGGATAGGTTTTTGTTTAAATTTCATGACCTGCTACGTTGCTTATAGGTAGGAAAATTGAAAAACGCCGATTTATTTGAAAATTTAAAATTAAATGAAAACTGCCAGAGATTGATATTCACACCCTTATATCATTATAAAGGCTGTCAAATTCTACGTTTAACCGTTTAAAAAAATTAGGCATTCTCATTTGAAAAAATCAAGTTATCGCTGATCGAAGTTTCTTTAATTAATCGACCGATTTCTCCAAGCTGGAACGTAATTTTAAATTTGACAGCCTCATCAAAGCTGACGCATTTTATGCATAGTAATACGGCAAAGTCACAGCTTTCCAAATGTTATAATCTCTGCGATATTCAATTTTTTCCTGATATCTACTTATACCGAAAATGGTGATTTACACCTAAACGGTTCGCTTTAAGTCCCATGTATGATACATAAAGTCACACTACAATTCACCAAGGAATCTGAATATGCAATAATATACGGGATGTTCCATTCAAAAAAACATAACTTTGATACATTTCGTGTTTTTGGGACACCCTGTATAATATGAAAATATTTTTAAAATGTAACCTTTATGGGTGTCTATCCATCCGAAATTATTATTTTCTTTTTCATCAAATACTTTAGCCATAATGCTCCGTGTCGAATAACGTAAATAACCCTGTATATGTTGATTGCTGTGGTTAAGCTAAATAATAATTGTAGGTGGTATAGTTTATTGAAGTAAAACGACACTGTAACCAGTCAATAAGAAGCGCTTCTTGAACATAAATAAATAATGCTCACCAGAATGCTAATGTTGCACTTCATCATTCACAACAACACCACTAAGAAGTTTTCTGTACGAACCAGGTAGAGAGAGCATTAAGTGACGTGGTATTCGCGCTCTTCCATCCAGATGATGGATGGGTTTTCCGGCAGCGGCTAAAGAGACAAGCATTTATACGTCCACGAAAACATCGCGGAGTAACGTCAAGGACTAATCCAACGATATCGGAAGATGATGCTGCAGCACGAAGCAATTACCTGGGGATTTACTAGATACCGAATTGGATGTTTGTATAGGGTGTTTACGCACATCTTCTTCTTGGTCAACTTGTTCCTGCCACTTCAGCCCACTCACTGCCACTACACGAGTATGACGTACTTATTCTTTTTTTATGGTCAGCTTGCTGCAAAGGCTGAAAGCCTATGGCAGTGTAGAAGCGCTGCGAGAGGATAAGTGTCGGTGTACGTTAGATTTGAAACGCTGCAGGTTGTAGCCGTCGGGAAAAAATTCCCCGGCAGCTCATTACACAGCGTCGAAGTTCCCCAAAAGAAGGAATGCTGGAGGAGACTGGTTCGGGGAGTAGGGACCTCGACTCGGTAAGGATGAGCTCGCAGAGCCTCTCTAGTGTTACTCGTTAGGACGGCCTTCGGTTTTATTATCTAGGAGAGTTCACTCGAAAATCTTCCGTGACAGAATCTGTAAAACAGGAACAGGTCAGCCACCTTTCTTCGATGTTTCAGGCTGTGGAGGTCCTTTGTCAGGTGAGGCGTACTGATTAATCTAATTGCCCTCTTCTGGATAGTGTCCAGAAGCTTTAGAGAGTGCTTCGGAGCGCATCCCCACACATATGGGAGCAATACTCCAGCGATGCTCGGATCTGTGCCTTGTAGAGCAGCTTCAGTTGCTCTGGTGTATACAGCTTCCTACAGCGGAACAAAACTCCAAGCTGCTGGGATGCCGTTTTAGCAATACTGACTAATTTAATGAATGAATAAGGACCAGAGGCTGTCCAGCACAGAACGTGACTGGTGCATAGGCCACACGATGGGCCCTTTTGCGCCTCTATCCGCGCTAGTTCCTAAGACCAGCCCTTTTGGCAAAGGCAAGTACATTCTTAGGTCCTATCCGTTTTATCTCTATTGGTTACAAGGTTCTTGAGCCCAGCATAGCCTGCCTGTGATAAACCAGGGTTTCACAGCGACACAAGATGTGTGCCGAGGATCCTTCCTCTTTCTTCACCACACCACGTGCACGTTGGGTCGTTGACCACCCTCATCACGAACAAGTGACGCCTGAAGGTGTTGTGACCCGTTAGTAGGCCTGCTAGCAATCTCAAGTTACTCCTATCCAGAGAGAGACAAAATCGTCCTATTCTCTCTGTAGGCCCTGCTAATAGTTCCCGAGCTTGCCGGAGATGACCAGAGATGTTGTTCCATCTCAGAGAGTGTTGATTCTGGATCCACTCTCCAGTTGTTTTCCTAATCAAGTTTGCAGATAGTCCTAAGGCTGGTTCCGGGCCCACAAAACTGTTGCCTGATCCCATCCTAGCAAGATGATCCGCCATGTCGTTACCCTTTACCCCAGCGTACCTAGGTACCCACATCAGTGATACCTTGTGTTTAGCTGAGATGTCGTCAAGAGCCCTCCTGCACTCCAGGACCAGTCCCGACGTTATTTGCCAAGCACTCAGTGTTTTATGGCTGCCTGACTGTCAGAGCAGATAGTAATCCACCTCCTAGACCCGTCAATTTCCCGAATACGATTTACACAAGCAAGTATCGCATAGACCTCAGCCTGGAATACTGTGGTGTGCCCCCCAAGAGGGAGTGAAAGTCTTGTATGGGGTCCGTAGACTCCCGAGCTCGAGCTCTCTCTAGCGAGTGAACCGTCTGTGTACCAGACCTGTCCTCCTCCTTCGATGAGCTGTCTTTCCCTAGACTCCCACTCTTCCCTTGACGGAAACACCACCGTAAATTTGCGGTTGAAGTGATGCGTAGGAGAAACTATATCGCTCCTCGCCAACAAAACAGGACTATCCTCATGCAACTCTGCTAGAATCGTCGAATGTCCTTTGCCTGGATTCATAAAAGTCCAGCTACCCTGACTCCAGAGACGGAACCCAGTTTTTCTGGCTTCCCCTTGAATTACCAGATCCAAAGGAGGAAGATTCAATAGTGTTTCAACGGCACTCAAAGGTGTTGTGCGCACTGCACTGGTTATACTAAGACATGCCAAACGTTGAACCTTATTAAGTTTGGCTCTTATTGCCTCCGTCTTTATACAGGTTCACCACACTATGGAGCCATATATTAATGACGGTCTGACTATTGTAGTATAGAGCCAGTGCATCACTTTTGGGCTCAAGCCCCAACTACTACCGACAACTCTTCTGCAGGCCCACAATGAGTTTCGAGCCTTGCTTACCTTATAATCCACGTGCTGCCTCCAAGTCAGCTTGTAATCCAGTATGACTCCTAGATACTTTACTAACCGAGACAATTCAGGTGTCGTTCTGAAAAAGGTAGGCCTCACGAGGCCTTTCATCTTCCTTCTCCTAGTGAACATAACGAGCTCCGTCTTTTCAGCGTTCACTGACAGATCTACCTCATTACACCACGACTGTATTAATGAATCTACCCCTGACCACTATGCTCAGATCATCGGCATAGGCCTGCACGTAGACCCCTGTGTTACTTAGTCTCACGAGTAGGTCATTCACCACTAAGCACGAATTTAAATAGAAATACATATACAACTTGCCAGTCAACTCTAAACTAAAACATGATGACAGAGTTAAAGACTATATCGTCCTGTAGCAAAAAACCATTTGTACTGGCACAATACCCTTAATAGTTGTCTGTTTTGCACTTCATTCAATCGATTATAGTAAACGAATTATAATATTTTCACCGATACATTGGTAGTCCGAGATTGATGTTTTGCGGTTTTGCAATTTGCGGTGGCTCTATCACACTTCGTCACCGGTTATTCAAGTTAATTAGTGATGAACTCAGGGGTGTAGTAATGAGGGCAACCCACGAATCCTAATAGGTTAGAAGGAGCAGAGTACGTGATCTAGCAGGCAAGTGTGTATTTGCAAGACCACTTTGTTATTATTTACCATGTGTCTATGGCCACACTGACAATAATATTTGCACACATGACGATCAAATCATCTCTTCCAAAAGCCCAAATTCGCTAAAAAAATGCCTAATAAGCAGGAAATGGTCAAACATCACTAAAGCTACCAAAATATCGCTGGTTCAGTCTCTTGTGTTCTCCATTATTTTTGTATGACTCGGAAACTTGGACTGTTAAAAAAGCAGATCGAGCTCGCATAGATGCTTTTCAAATGTGGACGTGCAGGAGAATGTTGAGAGTTCCTTATACCGCCCATCGAACTAACGTTTCCATACTGGATGAGTTCGGTAATCCAAAGAGACTATCCTCCATTGTGTCGATGAGAATGCTTACTTTCTTCGGACATATTCACAGAAGCGATAATATGGAGAAATTTGTAGTTCGGGGTCACGCCCCGAGTGGGCGGCGCCGTGGCCGTTGCCCTACACGCTGGGTGGATACGCCGAAACAGTTGCTGGGTATGAGTATCAAGAGCGCCACTGAACTGACAGTAAATCGCAAACGATGGCGAGCTACAGTTCTCAAAACTATTGATCATAGATATCCCATCCATTGTTTGATATTGGATTGTCAGTTAGTCGATGCAACGTTGCCACGTTTTGTAGAAAATTATATTTTATACCATGTATTATTTACCCACCGCCCCAAAAATTATTCTTAAATTGTTCATATGGCTTATTCTGTGGTAGCGTAGTCTTGATCAGATTAATTACAACTTTTTTCAATATCCTATATAGTAACAAATACATTGGATCAGTATCTTCCTTTGAGACAATAGTGTATTGGGATCTTCCTCACAAGCTTTTTTACTATTACTGCAGTGACTGCAATTTATCGACAAACCAGTATTGGTACATCCTGGACTAGTATATGAAGAAAATACAATGACTTCACCCGGAGAAGATTTGGCAACATGGTCATATAATTAATTCTGTGCCACTATCTACCATGGTTGAAACAAACGAAAACTTTGTTTACTTCTAACATATTCGAATTCTTTGCGACACCAAAATCTCTTAGAATAATGTTACACACTTGATATTTTGTCATAGCAACTACAAAAGCTACCTTGAGTCAATCTTCCCCTGGAGATGCTAACAACAATAGGGTACTTGCTGAGGTCGTGAAATCGTCTCGGGAGTATACATAGCGTAAAGAAAACCATATCAAGAAGCAGTAGGAAACAAAAAACACGATTTTACTGACGGCCAAAAAAAGATATTTGCAAAATAAAATAAGGATATACTCAAATTTTACCACGTGACTTAAAACAAGGGCTGATGTCACAGGTATCTTATCGATATCGACAATCGATACTGCTACAGCACAGGTCAGTGAGATTCAACTGCAAACTAGAGATGATCTGAATTCTTTAACAATGCGATGCGACTCAATTTATTGATACTTAAACATATTTGAAACAGGCAATTAACCCACTAGCATTTTCGTTGCAATACATTTTTATATCTGACAGGTATCACAGTTCATCCTGTTTGTGACCGAGATTCGCAACTAATCGAAGTCGTTATTTTATTCCGGAGCCTCCCATTATGAATGAATCCAAAGATAGAATCTAATTCAAGCCCATCCCTACAAAGTGAATTAGTAATCTAGCCTATATAACTTATATTCGTTTGACTTTAGTGTGTGACTGACTGTGTTTTGTGGTTATAATGATCAATGTCAAAATGTTAGATTAGCACTGGCTGTCGATATCGAATGTCAATACTTTACATCCCATCACTATAGGATATCACTGACGTCAGAGGTTGTTTGCGCGGCATTTTCCGGCATTTGAAATAATTCTTGGAATATCTCTCACAGTCGATTCCAAAAAACCAAACAAGTGATTTTGTCATGTTTACTAGGCTGTAAGGAACGCGTAAACGACATAATATTTTTTCTGCAAGTACCCTATTTTTGTTTATTGACTGGTTAGAGATTAGAGTTCTGTAATTTGACAGCATTCAACGCTTAGATAAGGAAAGAGATTCTAAGATTCAACGTGTTCACCTTTAAATGTATTTTCTACGCTAACGAAATATTAGTTTTGTTTGTCTACTCTTAATAATTGCTATAAGAAGATGGTAATCGAAAATCCCAACATCTTTTATTGTATCCTTATTTTGTAAATGTAATTAGTAGAAATGCTCACTTAATTGCTTATACCTATGATTGTAAACACTCCACATCAAGCGGCTTTGAAATAATTCTTCTTCAAAGAGCGGTTCTTTAAAAGCCTTGATTTTTGCTGTAGTAGCTGAAACAGAGTTGGCGAACAGTTTGAATCAAAGTGGGAATTCATTTATTAATTAAATAAAGTTTCTAAGCTTCTGTACAGAACATAGCGCGCAAACACAGTGGGGCTTTTTAGTGAGCGTGCAAGGGCGTGCGAAGGCGTGCAGGTACCGCATGCAGGCTCACCTGCTCAACTGAGTTTTCGACCGCTTACCAGCGTCGGAAGCCCGCTTGAACGCCTTTATAGTAACAGAAAGTTAGTTCGATACCTGGTTTCGTCTGTGCCGGTCGAAGATGAGTAGCGATAAAGAATTACTTATAGCTTCAGTGTTTGCGAAGACCCCTATTTGGGATAAAAGACACAAGCTGCACTATAACCGCACTGCGAAAAATTTTGGAAGGGATTAGCATTTAATGATGTTATAATTATCTTATACCTGGCGGGCCAACCCAAAGGATCTGTCCGACACGGGAATTCCCACCTAACCCAGGTCGTTCCTCATGCGTTGCCAAATGCAGGAGCCTCCTTGTGCAGCGCGTCCAATGTCAATGTTGTTCCCAATGCCCACAAAGCATATTATCTGAAAATCGATAATTTTCACGATCCCAATACTCCCCTCACCTGTCGGTGTGTATCGGAAGTAAAAGCTATTCTAATATTAATGTTTAACAAAATAACAATATACCCGACCAATGATATTACGAAACACAAAAATATATAACGTTAGGCAGGCGTAGGCGTATTTACTACGTACTATCACTTAGTATCATAGGTATACCTAAATGGGCATAACACATTTATACACAACCACAACACTAGATATAGGCTAGGTGCCACAATAATTCCCAAACCAAACAAATCAGTCATGCGGCGGTCATATCTCAATTTAGCGCCAAAATTATACAACACTTCCCCCTTTTGATACCAAAAAATTGTTTAGAAAGCGATTCAAACAGTCTCTACCAGAGTGGATAGCTTCCTTAATAAGACGCTCACAACAATTCGTTGAACATGTACAGTATCAGTCACATATTCATCTGATTGACAAATTTCAACTAAATGGTTCTAATGTATATGATGTGAGTCTACATATATGTATGTACTAATAGTTCATTTGACAACTTCCCACCACGGATTTATCACAAACCGCTGTTTCAACGAAAAAACGCCAAGACACGTCAAAATATTTGTCCAGAGAGACAACTTTTTAACCAAAAACTATTTCACCTAATTGTACCCTCTAGCCCCTCATGGGAATCATGTCCAGTGTTTTTGCAACTGTCCCTCATTGTTTTGTCAATAATGGGCAACATTTTGAACTCTTATTGCATGTTTCCTATACCGTGTCTAGATGCGACTGGCCAATCTTTGTACTCTTTTTCTTGTCTGTTTTCACTGTACCATGCACTGGTGTGCTTGACTATGTGGAAACGCAGTGTTAACCGAGTTTCATAATTTTTTTTATAACTGAGCAGACCGTGCAGGCAGAGCCTAAATACCAGAGTACCGCGGCTGCTGTGAAAGCGTTATGTTAAGGGAAGTTTGTTAACGCGAGATTTGAATGGGCCAATACACGCAGGCCTAATAAATACATCTTCTGGCAGTCCATTCCAAGCCTTGGACACCCTGGGAATAAATATGCGGTTGTACCGCTCAGTTCTTGATGTATGAAGAACGACCGTCTTAGGATGAGATGCAGCGGTCGCACGGGTACATCTAGGAGCAGTGAGCGGTGGAACGATAGAGGATAGCTCAGAGCAGCAGATTCCGTTGGAATATCGGTAGAAGAGTGAGAGGTCACCAACAACACGCCGGTGAGAAAGTGACTGAAGGTGGCGCGTTAAGGCCGGATCGCAAATTAGTCGAATTGCCCTTCTCTGGACGGCATCATCTAGTACAGACAGGGTAGTAGGGGCAGCAGCTCCCCAGACATGAGAGCAATACTCCAGGCAAGGTCTTATCTGGGCTTTATATAGCGTGAGGAGGTTACATGGTGAGAAATACTTTCTGGCTCTAAATAGGTACCCAAGCTTTTTACCAGCAGCTGTTGCAATTGACGCGACGTGTTCGTGCCAGATCAGATTTTCTGTAATGTTAACTCCTAACAGGGGATCATGTCGGGCCCATTCACGTTATTAATGTCAAGTGACTGCAGCACCTTCCGAACTATTTTTGTTCTTGTTATTTCGTTCATTGGGGATTCTTCTTACCTGTATAGGGACTACACGTAGAAGAACTTTCAACTCTGTGGATCTAGCCCTCAAGGGCTCTTGCGCTATAACTAATCGCATAGCTCAGCAGGTGGTACCCTTTCTCGGTAAACCTTGGCAACTTTCATCTCCCATGGTGGGCAATTCAAATCGTGTCCTTATATTAAAACACCATTTATAAACTTCTCATCTACATTTTACCGAACAGAAGTATCAATTCTGTATCAGCTAACTTTTTACAACAAAGTAGCCTTCTTCCGGGACTGTCAAACTTCTATAGCAAGTCGCTGCTGTTTTATTTTTTCGGAGTAATCTCCTCGCAGAACTTTCAGCTCTTCCAGCAGCTTTGTGTCCCAAGCTGGAATGTTGAATTTATTATACTACCGGATAGTTTTACCGAACTTATCTGTTATCTGTACTTCCAAGGATGAAAGCAGCTGAAACTGTTGAATTTGTTTTCAACGTTCGGAATGGTTCTTTCAAACTGGAGTAAAAGTCGTATACAAAAGGTGATAGGGAGCCGCCAAGGGCGATGCTAACTTTTGTAGGTATTAAAGTTGAAAAATTAGTCCTTAATGAGTAAATTACAGTGCAGTTAGACGTCTCCCAAAGAATTAAAAAACAATATTGCTCCGTCGCAATGCTAGTAAATGAGAATATCTATTTTTCAATGGACGTAATAAAATCTGAAGTCCTGTTCTTTGGAAACAGTAAGGGCCATGACTTTCAATAACGCTAAAAGGAAGCTTAAATTAATTATGATTAAAAAACTACCTTTTTGACAGTCCCTTGATTTGAATATTTTTTAGATCAGATTTACGATTTTTTCATGCAAATTTCAAAATTTACGTTTTTGTGTAGTCCCAAAAGAACTAAAATTGTTCCAAATTCTAGAGATACTCTAGCACTCTATAGTTTTTTTCTAATTCATTCGATTTGGACCATCATTGGAAAAAATGTTTTTTATTCAAAAATAATATTTTTTGCGACCAAAACTCTGATTTTAATACTCACTCCTTTAACTCCTCATAGGTGAGGGGAGTATTGTAATCGCAGAAATTTTAGATTTTGAGATGTACGGTTTTTATAGGTGCTTTATGTTGTCTACATAACGAAAATCCACGTCACTCATTTCTGTCGATCTGTCGGTCTGTCTGTCGGTCTGTCGGTCTGTCGGTCTGTCGGTCTGTCGGTCTGTCGGTCTGTCGGTCTGTCGGTCTGTCGGTCTGTCGGTCTGTCGGTCTGTCGGTCTGTCGGTCTGTCGGTCTGTCGGTCTGTCGGTCTGTCGGTCTGTCGGTCTGTCGGTCTGTCGGTCTGTCGGTCTGTCGGTCTGTCGGTCTGTCGGTCTGTCGGTCTGTCGGTCTGTCGGTCTGTCGGTCTGTCGGTCTGTCGGTCTGTCGGTCTGCCGGTCTGTCGGTCTGCCGGTCTGTCGGTCTGTCGGTCTGTCTGTCTGTCTGCATCTGTTGGCGTCCTTCTAGCCTCGTATTCTCAGTAACCGCTGCATGGATTGTGATGAAATTTGGGTAGCTACATGCTATGGGATAGTAGTAGGTAACGCTACTATAATTTGGAAAATCTGTACATGGACGGCGTAGTAATTAGCAAAAAACGAAAAAATTCAAATATTCCTCAAACTTCGTTTTTATGCGTTTTAGAGGTTCCTGGTCATTTTCTACCTTTTTTTGGTGAGGTAAAATTAGGGTGGTTGGGGGTTGTAAAACTGAAAAAAATTGCTGTACTCATAATATACTGTTTATTGACCTGTCAAAAACGACAAAAAAGACATTTCACTTTTCAGATCTATCCGAACATTACCTACCTATTATACGAAGCAATGAACTTTTAATTTTCTAAACCATACATATGCAGGTATTGCTTTAGATCGTTCTGATTTGTGTAACAGAGAAATCTTTGAATTGATTTCATTGAAATTTTGACACAGTATTACTCCCGTAGCGAGGGTGGAAAACACAGATGGTGTCAGTGGCGGCGCAGCAATAATAAAAAACTAAAAGTATAAAAATAGCTCAAACTTCGTTTTTATGTATTTTAGTGGGAATATGAGGGTGTGAGGAGTTAGGTGTCTCTTTCTAACTGATGGATTTGCCCGTGTATATCTCCTCTGTTATAGCTGCATTGGAGATATGGCACTCCAAATTCAAGTTTGCCAGTCGCGTATAGATGGTTCGCACTATACCAAAATTGCTGCAATTCCCAAATCTTGTCAATTATTATTCAATATAAAATGAATGAAATCCCGAAATCGTGAATAAAAAGAGCTGACCGAATTATTCTTTTCAATTAATCATTTTATTGAACGAGATTGAAAGGTAGAAACCAGCTAAATGAAGTGAACCTCTAAACCCGGCCTGAAACAATCCTACTATAACGAATGAATAGAGATGTTTCGAGCCATGGACCCGCTGGCTGACAATATTTTATGAAGCTAACAATAGGAAGACTGCCATGGATTCTGCATAAAAAAGTACTTTGTGTGTGACTAATTGTGTGGATTGTAGCGAGATATGGCTGCAGATTCTATGCATTCGCGGTAGCTATTCATGCAAAAATCCTCCACGTGGGTACACGTGTACAAACGTTTTTACTGTTGGGGAAAACGCGCAATAAGTTTATAAATGATGGAGAATTATTGAAAGATTTTATTTCTCACTTTAGCTACCAAAAATGGTATACGTCAAACTTTTGTGGATAAACTATGGGTCCGTATATGGTCACAAGCATTGGCTGTCGTTGATAGATTTACCCTTGGTCTATGACATTAGCTTGCAGTTCAACTAACCTTTCCACCATCATAACAGTATAGCAAAGCTTTTGGGGTGGTTACTGTACTTTCTGATATTTGTTTTTAATATGGCTCCATATTAATTCAATCGGATTAAAAATACAAGAATAGGGTAGAAGTCTTAAGACTTCACACCCCATTAATTCGGGCCATTTCATCATCGATATACTTTTTTATCCAAGATGTAGCTCTTTACTAATTCCAACAACTGACTTTTTCTTTTATTTTTTGGAGTTATTTTTTGCTTCGTAAGAAATTGAATAATCTCAGCTTTTCTAAAAAAGTGTTTGGTACTTTTTCCAATAATCTGGAATTTTTATTACTTTATTTTTATCTATTTTTTCTGTTTTTTATGTTTCCGGATACTTCATGACAATTTCCTACCTGATCGATGATTGACGTTTCAGCAGACGAAATACCAGGTTTCTAAAATTATTTATAGTCCAAAATCCGTCCAAATACATGAAAAAAAAAGTCAAGTTGATTGACTCAGTACTTCCCACACATTACGCTGATACCAGTGTATTATTTTCCCATAGCATGAAGCTTTAGTTTAAGATCCCTTGCAACCAAATAATCGCTAGCCCCCCCCCCCTCCCCCAAAATTGTCTTATGCCGCTAGGTCTTTCCTTCACAGGTCAATGGACAGCCTATTATCGATATTACAAACTTCTCAGTTTACAACTCCACACCCCCCAACCACCTCAGTTTCACCCCCACCCAAAAAACTGGTAGGAAACGATCAGGAACCCCTAAAACATCTAAAAACCGAATTTGAATTGCTTTCATACTTGTCGCGTTCTTTGATTATTGCTACGCTGCCACTGACAAGATTTTTAACAAACATACGTGTTTTCCATTCTCACCACGGTAACAATATACTGTGTCAAAATTTTATTAGAATCAATTTAATAGTGTCCATGTTACAAAATACAAAACGATTTAAACCAATAAAGTCTCGTATAGTATACAGAAAATTCTAAGTCCCTTAGTTTCCGCAACAGGTTAGTTGACAGCCTATTATGAGTACAAGAAATTTTTTAATTTTTCAACCCCCAACCCCCCAACCACCTAAATTTCACCTCCACCCAAAAAAACGCAGAAAATGATCAGGAACCTCTAAAACGCTTAAAAACGAAGTCTGAGCTGTTTTTATATTTTTAGTTTTTTTATTATTTCTGCGCCGCCACTGGCACGATTTATCAAAACCATACGCATTTTCCATCTTCGCCATGGTAGTAATGCTGTTTCAAAATTTCATTAAAATCAATTCAACAGTTTCCTCGTTACAACGATCTAACGCAATAATCTCGTATGTTTATATCAGAAAAAGAAGAAAAGTCCCTTGCTTTCTGTAATAGGCAAGGCAATGTTCGGATGGACCTAAAAAAGTTATTTATGTCGCCAGGTCTTCCTTCACAGGTCAGTGGACAGTCTATTATGAAAGCAACAAATTTTTCAATTTTACAATCCCCCATCCCCCAACCACCCCAATTTCACCCCCACCCAAAAAAAAGTAGAAAATGACCAGGGACCCCTAAAACGCCTAAAAACGAAGTTTCAGCAATATTTATATTTTTTTGTTTTTTGATAATTACTCCGCCGCCTATGCACCGATTTTCAAAATTATAGCAACATTACCTACAACGACCCCACAGCATACCGCTGCCAAAATTTCATCACAATCCATGCAGCGGTTACTGAGATTACGAGGGTAGAAAAACGCGACAGACAGACCGACAGCCCGACAGCCCGACAGACCGACAGACAGACCGACGGAAACGAGTGACGTGGATTTTCGTTATGTACACATCATAAAACGCCCCAAAAGCGTATTATCTCAAAATCGAAAATTTTCCGATCACAATACTCCCCTCACCTATCGGTGTGGGAAGTAATAACTGTATCCACAAGCTATTTTACGCTCCTAACAAATCACCCTCAAAACCAACTGTTATTACTTTTACGCTGGGACTGCTTCGAGAATTAATTGAAAAGATTCAGATTTCCGCAGGAGTGAACGACGATATTGCGCTAATGAATCCTGAAAATATTTAGCTGTAAGGCATTTGTATTCATCTCGAGTCGAGATCTGTTTTCTTAAAGAGACCGAAATGGAAGCGGCTGTCGGCTTTTCGGTTTTTCATTCCCTTCAACGATGTCACTTTCATTAGAGCATACTCTGTTTCCTTCGAGATTGTTTTCCAAGGCCCCACGCGCTATCTATTCATGTTTGACTGGAAGAAGTTTGAATAATCAAGTAGGATATAAGCCTAAACAAGTTTGTTAGACGGAAGTGCGATGATCCTTGTAGGCTGGGTTAGGGAGCATGACCCTGAAATTTGTTTTTAGATATGAACATATTATTTGACGCGCATAATAATAGGTGAAAAATGTTGCGTGAATGATTTTATTGAGTAGTGGACGGTATTTTTACGGGAAATGCAAATTGCCAATATGCGGTACAAAACTAATACAGTGTGTCCCACAACGATTAAGACAACCAATATATCGGAACTGAATTATAACTTTGGGGGTGTAAATTAGAGCAAATGTTGTATCTTTTCTTATTATTGTGTTACCCAATGAGGTATTTGTTTTTGGTCACGTGACGTCCGATGCAAAATTATTAATGGGACACCCTGTATATTTGTACCTTTCTGTGTTCCAACCAACTAGCACACTGAACTTAGGATCTAAAGTGATTAATTCAAGAGCAATAGGAACTTAAAGGACTATACCACTACCATTATGAAACTAGCAAAATAATTTAACTGTAGGGGTTTTTTTTCCAGGAGCCTAGCCGTTCGACCTTGCTGTCCCCGTCAATACTTAAGCCTTAAGGCCTATTGTATTATTCCTCCTCTCATTTACAGTATCCACTCCAGCAATCTGGATCCCTGCATAAGTTTATGCAGTTTACGTACTGGTCCTGGTGCTGAGCCGTACTCCATTGGTTCTAGCTTGGTCTTCCCAAAGAGCTGTTGTCTCTTGTGATCTAGCGCTTCGCACTCACAGAGTACATGTAGGGCTGACTCAGTTCCTCTTCCACACAATCTGCAGTTAAGGTCTGCATTGTAGAGTCCCATTTTATTCGGGTGTTCCTTTAGGCCACAATGTCCTGTGAGGAGACCCGTCGTTATTCGGAGCTGATTTCTACTCAAGGAGAGCTGTGTTTCAGCTATTTTCTTGCATGGAGCCTTAATGAATGTTTTTCCATGAACACATCCTGGCAACAAGTTCCACTGCTCCTTGTGCTGATGTTTCATCCATTCTCTGACCTGGTGTCTGATTGTGCTTTTAGGCACCCCCATCAGGGCGGGTTCTGCTCCAATGTATAGGGCAGACGAGCCTAGTCTTGCTAGCTCGTCCGCCCTTTCATTGCCTCTTATACCTGAGTGTCCAGGCACCCACTCAAAGTTACTTTGTTGTGTTCTGCCAGTCTTCCCAGTTCTTGTAAACATTCCCAGACTAGAGCAGACGTAACTTTGGGCGCTTCTAGTGCCCTGAGTGTAGCCTGACTGTCTGTAAGTATTGCGATCCTCTTGTTTCTGTAGGATCGTTCATTATTGATCCTTGCACATTGCAGGATGGCGTACACCTCTGACTGAAATACCGAGGCGTATTTTCCTAGCGGAATGCTCTGTCTAGTTCCTCTTCCAAAGATTCCCGCTCCTGTGCCTTGCTCGGTCTTTGATCCATCTGTGTACCAGACTATTTCCCGATGCAGGTTGTTTACTTCACAGAGTTCTCGATCTCTTACTGTAGTTTCGAATTTCTTGTTGAAGATGTATTTCGGAGTTATGTGGTCCTTTCTAGCATCCATTATGGTGTGCCCCACATATTCTGCGATTTGGTTGTGTCCAAGATCCTTGTAAATTCCTCTTGGTAGGGTTTGTAGTCTAGAGTAGCCCATTCTCGCCTCGCCCATTATTACAATTTGCAACGGAGGGAGGTCCAGGATGGTCTCTAAGACTAATTAATCATTTTAGACCCCAAGTGTGCTAGTTGGTTGGAATTGCTTTATCAGGAGGAACACAGAAAGGCATGAATTTACAGGGCCATTATTAATTTTGAATCGGACGTCACGTGACCAAAAACAAATACTACATTGGGTAACACAATAATAAGAAAAGATACAACATTTGCTATAATTTACAACCCCAAAGCTATAATTCTCTACTACTGCCCAGTTCCGGTATATTACTTGTCTTAATTGTGGTGGGACACCCTGTATTGATTTTGTACCGCATATTGGCAACTCACATTTCACGCAAAAATACCGTCCACGACTCAATTCATTACCTTCAAGCAAGTAAAGCAAATAGTACTTTATGAATAAACAATTTAGGAGTAGAACAAATGCCATTTTACCCAGTCCAATTTTTCTAAAAATCTAATAAACGTCTAAAAACAAGTCGGGGTTTTTGTCGTGTTTTGAATTCACAATTAAGTTGAGCAGACAGACCGACGAAAAGCAATGACAAGATTTTTTTGTGATTTAGATATCGTGAGACATCCAAAAAAACTATTATCTAAATTCTAAACTTGTCGCAGTAACAATACTGGAAAAAATGTTCTAAAAATGTTTTCCTTTTGGTTAATTGTATATACTGTTTGCAATCATGACATCCGAGCCCAATTTAGGTGGAGGAAGTCTAGTATAAAAGTGAAGAATTTTTAAATTTTTAAATTATTTTGAATTCACCGTGCAACGACGTCACTGGAAACCTCAACCTCGCGCAAGATAGTTGCATGTTCTCATAAACAGACATCGAAACATTAAGGTGTCTGGATAAGACGCTGCTAGACACCACTACGGGGCTAAACTGTCGGTATCTGAACGTGTTATGGCCGAATTACCAAGATAATATCTCGTAATGTATGCAGCATTGGAAGTCCTATTCTCAATCTGTCAGATCCATTTATTTTTATGAACCAATATTATTATAACGGTGCAAAGCCAAGCTCTCGGTGTGTGGTATCGAAAACAGTGTGATTTTCTTTGATATGTGTTTCGTTATGCGCCAATTTTATTGCCGATTGTTAAAACACGTGGCTGAATACGAAGTCAAAGTTTACGGAATACAAATAAGTTGGATCACTCTCTGTCGGCACTTTGAAGATCTCACGTGAAAGCGATGCCGCGGCCACACGCGCCAGTTAGTTTTTGCATTGCTTTTTACCCAAGTACGAGGGTCTTTTAGTGGAGACTTGCTAACGCCTGGGTTTTACGTATATACGAGGGTCATTGAAAGACTAGGTATTGACAGCCGATTCAGACATACAAATACAAATATAACGTTTATTTTGCTAATACACTAAGTTACATAAATGGATATAAAAAATAAAACCTAGTAAAACTGTGATTAATGTATCTTAAATGATTTCACATATTGTAGCTATTTCGTAGATAAGTAAAAATTGGTTCAAAGGTGCTGTAGTATTTTTACCTTAATGTTTTGTTTATTTGGCTTATTTTTGAGACCACAGCTTATAAAATTTATGGTATAGTATAAACGAACTCGTATTTATAATTTTAAAAGATAATCATGTGGAAATGCTTTACATGGATATGAATAAATTATTTTTGACATTTTGCTTGTCAGTGACATTCCAATTGCTACTGTAGAAACTAAATTGTTAAAGTTATCAATAAAAATATTTCCGAGCTCCAAAAAATTTAATTCGGGATGTCCCTGGGTGGTATGGTAAGACCACCGAATGAATATTTTGTCTCACTATACGCTTTTAGCGTGATACAATCCTTTAAGTACCTGTAGGTCTTAATTAATCACTTTATACCCCAAGTGTGCTAGTTTTGTTAGAATTGGTTTATCGGGTATTGCTTTAGATCGTTCTATATTGTGTAACGAGGAAAGGGTTGAATTGATTTTAATGGAATTTTGACACAGTATTACCACCGTGGCGAGGATGGAAAATGCGTATGGTTTTATAAATCGTGCCAGTGGCGGCGCAGAAATAATAAAAAAACTAAAAATATAGAAACAGCTCAAGCTTCGTTTTTAAGCGTTTTAGAGGTTCCTGATCATTTTCTGCCTTTTTTTGGGTAAGGATGAAAAGTCTGTAGTATTGATAATAGGCTGTCCATTGAGCTGTGAAGGAAAGACATAAGGCATAAGACAATTTTAGGGGAGGGGGGGCTGCCGATGATTTGGTTGCAAGGGGATCTCAGACTAAAGCTTCATGCTATGGGAAAATAATAAACTGGTATCACAGTAATGTGTGGGAAGTACTGAGTCAATCTACTTGACTACATTTTTAATTTCCAAAAAAGCCCGTCAGCTGCCACTCATCAGGTCGATTCGCGTGGCTGATAACGTGTAGTGGGCTGTTGGGGGGAATGTGTTCCGCCCACCGTTATTATTAATAGACAATTAGTGGGCAAACGGAATGGGGGCGTACGCTCAATTAGACCAACACTGCAGATAAAGTGATTAATGCGTCAACGGTTAATCATATCAGGTCGAGATGGTGCACGCGGGATTAGCATCTAAGCCAGATTGTGCTCGACTACGTACACGATGTTCGCGGTCTCTCATTAAGGCTTACTGTGCACTAGCACAAAAGTTGCAACAATAGGACATTTATTTATTCATTTAGCGTATGTATGGTTATAGTGCACATGGAAAAAGTCATAAAAAAGTAAAACAGTTTGTTTGTTTTTTATTTGTTGTTGTTTTTTTTGTTTTTTTTTTCTAAATAGTAACTATTCTCTGTCCAGCGAAGAAAAAGAGTGATCACGCGCAAGTTGAGTGAATTTTTGTCGCCTGACCGTAGCCAGAAACGAACACGATGTGGATGGCGTTGTGTCATAAGAAATTTAACATAATTTTGGTTATAATCGTTTATTTGATACCAAAACCTGGACATTCCATTCTACATTGAGCATAAATGTCCTAAATCACTGTTCACATTTTGGCGACATCTGTGGGCAAGTTCCTATTCTATATTGTCAAACCAATAATAATCTAATGAAGAAATTCATTGATATCCATCGAGCGGAGCAACGGGAAAACAGGTGAGCAAAGAGTGAGTCAGTGGTCAGAGGCAAGCTTACACCACTTGGAAATGCCAATGCCTAAGCGCACGCCTGGCACCGACAAATTTGGAGATCAGGCCACCTTTCCTGAAGAATCAAATACACAGCTGTTTGTCGACACCTCCTCATAATATGGCCGCGGTCGTATTGTGGTCTAAACAGGTTTGCCAAACATCGAAAACACATGAACATGAACATCACATGTTTTTGTCCCCTGTTTTTTCGCTGGATAAATATAGCAGTATTATAATCCACAATATGTGAGATATACACCATAATTGAAAAACTATATGTCGTTAGTGTAGATTGCTAAATGAAATATGATATCAAAACTGTACAAGATTAGGTTGAACGTATTCCTTGAAGGTATATTCGTCGGCAGACCAGGCAGGGGTATTTTCAATATTTGATTAGAATATGATGCTAGGATGAGTAGGCAAAAGCAAGTTGGTTTCTGCTCACGTAAATATGACATGCTTCTATTAAGAAACTCATGGCCAAAATCCTACGATGGTCATAATATTAAGCTGGTCTCCAAGCTGATTCACGTTTTGCATAATCATCTCTCATTTGAAAGAATCTATAAAGTCAAGATTTTGAAAACATCTTGGAAGTAGTGGTCGTGATCCAGATTCAGAGATTGAGGAAAAACAACTTTGTTAAACTCAGCGTACTTCAGCTTATTTGGGTAGATAGGTGGTCCATCTCTACTAATAAATCTTATGTCTGGTTTGGTAATTTTTTCCTAATTTTATTTGAATATAAAAAATTATAATAAGAGTGTTTTTTATCTAGTACAGTCCAGAAGGCAGCTTAATATAAAACTAATTTTCTCAAAACAACAGATTGGTGGCTCACGTCACTTTTGTATAACACCGTCCATTTGTCGTTCCTGTAAAGACTGTTACCGTCACCGTCGGTGGTTACCGTGCAAACATGTCTCGCAAATATAGAGAGCACGTGAACACCATGAATTTTTTGCGCTCTTTTTCTTCGGTGGACCGAGTATGGTAACCTTTCCTCCATGCCCATTAGTGAATCCAATGACTCCAAAATCCTTTTTAATAACATAAAGTAAAAACTGTGATACGCTTGTAAGAACAAATATTCCATCCCACTTTTGCATTTTAACACTTTTACCCAACAATCGACCCTTTGCAAACTTCTCCAAACCCCTATATAATGCCGAAAACTATTTATAGAACTGTGCCTCTAACGATATCCCAAAATGTCTCTCGATCGCTTTGTAGTGATAAATTCTCACGCCTACGGCAAACCACCTTTAACCTGAGAACGACTATTGTTCATCCAACATTAAAGTTCGTGATATCTGGAATGATATATTTATTATTAACGATCTCCCTGTGGAAAGAGGAATAAACTCACATCAAAGGCTGAGAAATGTCTTGTTACTAATGAGTAAGGAGATTTCTCTTTAGGGGTTTCCTGAAAATGTGGTGAAAGGTTTAAGACTTCAGAGGTATTTTATAGTTGTTCATCTTAGCATATTATCTGACCAGCGTATCTGAAGCTACAAAAGGAATGCGGACAAAGTTTATGTATAAAAAAGCAAAATTAACCGTAAAAGCAGTTTAAGATATGTTTATAGCTACTTCAATATAGATGTTAATGTATTTTTATTTAATAACTGATATTTTTATACAGGCTGAGTTTTTAGTACCGGCTCGGTCGATAACTCCACTACTATAGAAGATAGCGAAAAAAGTTGTTTATAAGAGTTGTAGCCACGGATATGCTCCTTGCTCAGAAAATATTTAGATTTATACAGGGTGATCCAGAACTGCGTGGTGATGCAGACATGCATTTTTTTAAATGAGACACCCTATATATTATTCTATATTGACATTTTACTCATGATTTCCGTTCTTCCAATATAGGGATTTGTTACATTATACAGGGCATTTCAAAAGTTATAACCATTTTTATATCCAAATCGCGGTCCAATGAACGTACTGTATACCAAAAAGTAATAAATCAAAAATTATTTTTTTTACATGGAAAGATTAAAAATAACCTCTAGTTTTAAAATCGCCTATAAAAAAGTCCGTGACGCATATTCGTATACAGGCAAAATGCAAATTTTCTCTTTTTTTTTAAATGTAACCCCCAATATTTTATTATCTCAAAGAATTGCTTTTAATACACTCTTCATCTTTGTATAGCACTTGTCGTACCTACGTCCATCAGTTTCCGAGAGATTTCGATTTTTCGGTAAATTTAAAATATAGCTAATACTTGTGTACTGAAATTCATTTATTTTGAGAATGTACTATCTAATTTGCTTTTCATTTAATGAACAACTAAATTATAAGGTCATGATACTATTTGATGAAGTCAAAACCCTAAATCATCGAGATAATAAAGTCAAGTATGCTGAGGAAACAATTTTGTAGGTGTCATGCATAATTATCAAGCAGATTTATCAGGTGTGCTTTGAATAACGACTTTTTTCGCTATCTTCTACAGTACTGGAGTTATCGACCGAGCCGGTACTAAAAACTCACCCTGTATATTTGTTAATGTACTTTTATTTAATAACCGATATTTCTTAGTCTGCCTATTATAAAATGTACATATTTTCTGAAGATATCATCAACTTCAGATAAATCGACAACATCATCAACGTCATCTAACGTCTTGTCAGGGAACCTTATTGGTTGAGGATCTGCTACCATGCCGTTACCATGGAGATTAAATCTTGCTATTGGCCGACCTGCCATCAACTTTATGTTCCCGTCTCTCTCTCTCTCTGGGAATATCGAAATACCAGTGGCTTTTTGTATGTCGTGTTTATAATCTTTCTACAGATTGTCCCAAACTATTTGAATATCTGTTTTGTCGAGTTTATTGTCTTGTCAGCTTGTTAGGTACACTGTTTTTCATCGTTATTATTGTTATTATCTTATTTAAAGTTGAACATTTATACAAAAGGAAAAATGCTCCATAGCCCTGAAGTACTCACGTAAAATCCTCACGCCGATGACTATTTTATGAATGAAATCGGCCATGTTTTTTTACAACTATACCCCTCTTACCAATACCCCGTAGTTGTAGTAGTAGTAGTCATGGGAAGGCAAAGCCAGAAATGTTAAGAACTAGAAAAGAGAAAGAATATTTCTCATAGTACAAATTTATGAATTAACAATTGCGAAATAATAACAAATATTACAAAAGCAATAACAAACCAACTGAAAAACAGCTTTTTGGTTGTTGACATTTTACCACATATTTGTGCCTAACAAAACATTGGCCATGCAGGTGACATCTGACTAATGATGACAAACACGATCTTTAAGTGTATTTTGAAAGGATTTTGCGGGTATGGTCTGATGAACTGTTGGTTCTTGGGCTGTTCGGCCGCATTGGCGTCGGCGAGTTTTGTTGCTTGATACCTAAACAGTGTACATGAGAATATCCAGTTTACGATGGAAGTAGAGGAAAATGAAAACTGGCTTTTCTCGATGTGCTATTAACTACAAAATTATCAACCTTGGGACATACAGTGTATAGGAAATCAACACATACCGATCGCTATTTGCACAACAACTCGAACCACCATCAATGCTATAAGTTGTCGAGTGGGGATTAGTAAATAAAGTACAGTCCAACGTACAGAAAACCCAGGCAACAACACTTACAAAGAAGTCTCACATTGGCTTACCAACAGTGGAAATGGAGGGTCACCCCATAGATGAGTCACTTTCCGTCAAGCTTTTGGGGATCAACATCAACAACAGCATGTCCTGGCACGACCACGTCGTCAGTATTGCTAAAACGGCATCCCAGAAGCTTGGAGTTTTGTTCCGCTGTAAGAAGCTGTACACACCAGAGCAAATGTTAGAGTTACTTAACTAAACATGTTGCTTTGTTTGTGTACCTATAAGTTTTTAAAACAATAAAACATCACTAAACAATAAAAAAATGAAGTCAAGTTGATTGACTCAGTACTTCCCACACATTACGCTGATACCAGTTTATTATTTTCCCATAACATGAAGCTTTAGTCTAAGATCCCTTGCAACCAAATAATCGCCAGCCCCCCCCCCTAAAATTGTCTTATGCCGCTAGGTCTTTCCTTCACAGGTCAATGGACAGCCTACTATACAAACTTCTCAGTTTTACAACCCCCCACCCCCCAACCACCTCACTTTCAGCCCCACCCAAAAAACTAGTAGGAAATGATCAGGAACCCCTAAAACATCTAAAAACCGAATTTGAGTTGTTTTCATACTTTTCGTTCTTTGATTATTGCTACGCTGCCACTGACACGATTTTTAACAAACATACGCGTTTTCAATTCTCACCACGGTAACAATATACTGTGTCAAAATTTCATTAGAATCAATTTAAAAGTGTCTACGTTACAAAATACAAAACGATTTAAACCAATAAATTCTCGTATGTATACAGAAAATTCTAAGTCCCTTAGTTTCCGTAATAGGCTAGGCAATGATCGAATGGACCTAAAAAGGTGATTTGTGTCGCTAGATCTTCCTTCACAGGTTAGTGGACAGCCTATTATGAGTACAAGAAATTTTTTAATTTTTCAACCCCCAAACCCCCCAAGCTCCCCAATTTCACCCCCACCCAAAAAAAAACGCAGAAAATGATCAGGAACCTCTAAAACGCTTAAAAACGAAGTTTGAGCTATTTTTATATTTTTAGTTTTTTTATTATTTCTGTACCGCCACTGGCACAATTTATAAAAACCATACGCGTTTTCCATCTTCGCCATGGTAGTAATACTGTGTCAAAATTTCATTAAGATCAATTCAACAGTTTCCTCATTACAACGATCTAAAGCAATACTCTCGTATGTTTACATCAGAAAAAATTCTAAGTTCTTTGCTTTCTGTAATAGGCAAGGCAATGTTCGGATGGACCTAAAAAATTTATTTATGTCGCCAGGTCTTCCTTCACACGTCACTAGACAGTCTATTATGAAAGCAACAAATTTTTCCCCCTAAAACGCCTAAAAACGAAGTTTCAGCAATATTTATTTTTTTTTTGTTTTTTGCTAATTACTCCGCCGCCTATGCACCGATTTTCAAAATTATAGGAACATTACCTACTACGACTCAACAGCATTCCGCTATACCCAAATTTCATCACAATCTATGCAGCGGTTACTGAGATTACGAAGGTAGAAAAATGCGACAGACAGACAGACCGACAGACAAACCGACAGACAGACAGACAGGCAGACCGACAGACAGACAGACCGACAGACAGACAGATCGACGGAAATGAGTGACGTGGATTTTCGTTATATAGGCATCATAAAACGCCCAAAAAGCGTATTATCTCAAAATCGAAAATTTTCGCGATCACAATACTTCCCTCACCTATCGGTGATCAAGTGTTCCATTTTTCGTGCAAATGAGTGTAATTTTTATTTAAATTCTTATTCAACAAATCGAAGCAACTTTCGTATAACAAACAGATATAACAAAAGACAGGTAAGGAATATTCAAAAAGCGAGAAGCCTCGCATATCCGCTAATGATAAAATTAACAAAGAAAACAAGCGTGGCCTAAAAAATAATGACTTTTGTTCGCATTCACAGCGCCCGCACTCCATAATTTTGTTGTCACGTATTTTTTTTTTCGTCTGCTGTTGATAATGGAAAGCGGCAGTTGTATTCTGCCGAGTGGGGGATTCATTAAAATGTGCACTGTTGAACACTTATCACTCCATTATTTATGATATGTGCATTTGAATATGTGCATAAATGTATACGCTTTGTTGCACCGAGGATAACACTGGATAGACCAATCTATTGACATCTGGATTTTTTCGTATACCGGGTTATTATCGTTATTCGACACGGAGCATTATGGTTAAAGTATTTGATAAGAACGAAAATAATAATTTCGGATGGATAAGGACCCATTAAGGCTCTAGGATATAGCGCGCGAACTAGAGAATCCAATAAAATACTTATTCTCATTTGGAGGGTTTTATTGGCCGGCAAATATCTCAGGCGCAGGAAGGTGTCGTAAAAGGACGCGGTACGCGTGAACAGATCTTAAACTTAAGACATATTATTGAAAAAGCCAGAGAGCATTATTTTTCAGTTTATATCTGCTTTGTGGACTATTCTAAGGCTTTTGATAACGTAAAGTGGCCTAAACTGTGAGGAATCGTCATCTCTATGGGAGTTCCTTATCATCTAGTGTTTCTCATACAGAAACTCTACGAGTCTAATTCAGCTCGAGTAAGAATTGATGGTAACCTGTCTATGTAGTCAAACTGCAACCAGAAAAGGAGTTCGTCAGGGATGTGTATTATCTTCGATGTTGTTTAACATTTACTCTGAATTTGTGATGAGACAGACAACTGATGGAATGGCGGTGTAACTATTGGCGGAAGCAAAATATCCAACTTAAGATTTGCTTACGATACAACCCTTATTGCCGCTTCTCAGGAACAACTAGTAGCTCTATTAAACATCTTAGAACAACATAGTGCAGCGTATGGTCTTGGTATTAACTACAATAAGACCAAGGTTATGATCGTAGATAGAGAGCATGATAATCATCGAGAAATAAAGTCAATAGGCTGTTGTGAAGTAGTTCAAAGTTTTTTATACCTCGGTTCTTTGATCGACAATTCGGGTAGCTGTGACAATGAGATTCGACGGCGCATTCAACAGGCACATGTGGCCATGACAAAGCTTACTAAAATATGGCGCGACCATAATATCACTAAAGCTACAAAAATGTCGCTGGTTCAGTCTCTTGTGTTCTCCATATTTTTGTATGCCTCGGAAACTTGGACTGTTAAAAAGGCAGATCGAGCAAGCATAGATGCTTTTGAAATGTGGACATGGAGGAGAATGTTGCCCATCGAACTAACGTTTCCATACTGGATGAGCTCAGTAATCCAAAGAGACTATCCTTCATTGTGTCGACGAGAATGCTTACATTCTTCGGACACTGTATAAACTTATGTGTATATATTTGTGTACCCGGGGAAAAATATTTTCATGCTTTATAGGGTGTCCCCAACACGCGAAACGTATAAAACTTGTATGTTTTTAAATGGAACACTCTTTATATTATTGCATATTTAGATTCCTTGGTGAATTATAGTGTGATTTTATGTCACTCAATGGGGTATTTGTTTTTGATCACGTGACATCCGATTCAAAATTATTAATGGGACACCCTGTATATTTGTGACTTTTTGTGTTCCTCTCGATAAAAAAATTCCAACAAACTAGCACACTTAGAGTCTAAAGTGATTAGTTAAAGAGCTACAGGTACTTAAAGGATGGTACCACTATCATTGATTATAACCTGAACCCCTACAGTTAAAATACTTTGGTAGTGTTTCATAATGGTAGTGGTACAGTCCTTCAAGTACCTGTAGCTCTTGAATTAATAACTTTAGACCCCAAGTGTGCTAGTTTGTTGGAGTTTTTTTATCAGGAGGAACATAAAAAGTCACAAATAATCAGAGTGTCCCATTAAAAATTTGAATTGGACGTCACGTGACCAAAAACAAATATTCATTAGGTGACACAATCATAAGAACAGATGCCATATTTGCTCTAATTTACACCCCTAAAATTATAATTCGCTGCTACTGCCCAGTTCCGATATATTGCTTGTCTTAATTGTCGTGGAACACTATGTATTTGAACAAATTAAGATATACAAATTTTTTTCTAATTTTCTCAAACACGAATCGACTGATTTAAAAAAAAGTCAAAATCAAGGACTTAGACACATGTACCGTCATAAGAAGATATTACTCGATACCCCTTGTCATTCATAGTTTTTAAGTGTAGAACGTCCCAATCTCATTTCTACTTTCATTTATTCGATGGATGCATATAAGTCGATTTTGTATTTTTCTTTTCATTCGACGGCGATATAACAATAAAGCTAAAAGTTGTTGTCTGTTCATTTCCAAAATAATTTATAGTTCGATAGAGAACGCAGCTATTTTCATATAAACATACTCCAACCACGGTCACATCGCGAATCCAGTGACAACGGCGTTTGCAGCGGCGACGACCGCCGTGTGTGTAAACCGACCTAATCTTTCGTAGATAACGTACAACTTTATCGGCTATTCGCCGATTCGGTCATTTCGTCAGAACTGCGCATGCCACAAATAACCACCGATAACGTGAAATAACGTCAAGCGACTGACGTGCAAAATCTCTCTAATGTATTTTCTGTATCGGCTGTGAAAATATTCCTCGTACAATTTTTTGCTCCTGCGTATCCTCTCACCTTGTCAGCTCATTCATCAGAAAATCATTACACTACCATTTAACGCTCAGAGTAATAATCGAGAAATAATACTGCGAATATCTAATGGCACAATCAAGTGTAGCTCGAAACAAGTATGTTTTTCAACAATTCTGTGGAAGCACTTATTTCGCCAGACCTTAAGGTTAAATCAATCAAATCGTTAGCGATTTTTGCCGATCGGAAATAATCACTAGGTGTTGTTTATCAAGCTGATAATGAATATACATTTTGTAATTATTCCCGAGTCGTACAACAGAAATGCATTTAGATAAGACAGACGTTCCGAGTAGTTCGAATTTTTCTGGCAGGTCTGCATGTAAATGCTTGGAGGAGAATATTTAAAATAGTTATATTTAACGCTGCTCCTACAATGTGGAATAGTTTCTCCGGAATATGCGGGGAGCTGAAAAGGAACCGACGATGGGCGTGATAAATAAACAGGTGCGCGCTACATTAGAAAGAAATGGAAACAGTCATGTTAGCGCATCGCCCGAAATTTGTAAAATTGGAGAGGAAGGCGATTTGCAGATGTTTTTTTGTCTCAATTTCTGACGCTTCATTTTCCGATATTTTAACATGAAATTTTCACATGATGTTTAGAAGGAAATTGCCCAGAGTGATATCGAAACACCTTTTCATTTTTGCTTCTGGACTTTTCTTAAAAAAATTACAAAGTTGACGAAGAAAATAAGCAACTTCAAGCGATCATATTTCATGTTCAATCCATTTTTTTCAAAAAATGCTTCGATAGCCCCTGTGTAATTTCCTTTAAAACTTCATGTAAAAATTTCATGCAAAAATATTGAAAACTAGAGCGTCAGGAATTGGGATGAAATCACTTGAAAATGACCGTTTATGCTCTCCGTAGGAGCCGCCTTAAGTTAAACTTTTGAAAATCAGAGCATCAGTATTGACAGGTAGATTTATTGGTCCTCAATAAAGACAACGTGATATAGGATACATCAACATTTATGCTAAAATGAAGAAAGGACTAATCAACAGTTTTATGTGAGAATCATCTCAGAGGGTACAGTTATACACAGTAGGTATACCTACAGCAAAATTGCAGAATTATATTGGATAAAAATACCACCAAAAAATCACAAAACATCGGCCGGATTTGTAATCAGTACCCTCAAATTATCCAAGAAAGTGGATATCGTATTCATAGAAAATCGAATAAAGATTTTAGACTTTTTGAGTTGAAACTGAGAATCAAGGGTATGGGAAATTTTTGATCTTTGTTCTGAGAGACTCAAACTTAAAATATCGGCCGGATTTGTAATCAGCGTCCTCAATTTATCCAAGAAAGTGGATCTCGTATTCATAGAAAATCGAATAAGGATTTTAGATTTTTTGAGTTGAAACTGAGAATCAAGGGTATGGGAAATTTTTTATCTTTGTTCTGAGAGACTCAAACTTAAAACATCGGCCGGATTTGTAATCAGCACCCTCAAATTGTCCAAGATACGGAATTTCGTACTGATAGAAAGCCGAATAGAGATTTTAGACTTTTTGAGTTAAAATTGAGAATCAAGGGTATGGGAAATTTTTGATCTTTGTTCTGAGAGACTCAAACTTAAAACATCGGCCAAATTTGCAATAGGCACCCTCAAATTATCCAAGACACGGGATTTCGTATTGACAGAAAGTCGATTAAAGATTTTAGACTTTTTGAGTTAAAACTGAGAATCAAGGGTATGGGAAATTTTTGATCTTTGTTCTGAGAGACTCAAACTTAAAATATCGGCCGGATTTGTAATCAGCGTCCTCAATTTATCCAAGAAAGTGGATCTCGTATTCATAGAAAATCGAATAAGGATTTTAGATTTTTTGAGTTGAAACTGAGAATCAAGGGTATGGGAAATTTTTTATCTTTGTTCTGAGAGACTCAAACTTAAAACATCGGCCGGATTTGTAATCAGCACCCTCAAATTGTCCAAGATACGGAATTTCGTACTGATAGAAAGCCGAATAGAGATTTTAGACTTTTTGAGTTAAAATTGAGAATCAAGGGTATGGGAAATTTTTGATCTTTGTTCTGAGAGACTCAAACTTAAAACATCGGCCAAATTTGCAATAGGCACCCTCAAATTATCCAAGACACGGGATTTCGTATTGACAGAAAGTCGATTAAAGATTTTAGACTTTTTGAGTTAAAACTGAGAATCAAGGGTATGGGAAATTTTTGATCTTTGTTCTGAGAGACTCAAACTTAAAATATCGGCCGGATTTGTAATCAGCGTCCTCAATTTATCCAAGAAAGTGGATCTCGTATTCATAGAAAATCGAATAAGGATTTTAGATTTTTTGAGTTGAAACTGAGAATCAAGGGTATGGGAAATTTTTTATCTTTGTTCTGAGAGACTCAAACTTAAAACATCGGCCGGATTTGTAATCAGCACCCTCAAATTGTCCAAGATACGGAATTTCGTACTGATAGAAAGCCGAATAGAGATTTTAGACTTTTTGAGTTAAAATTGAGAATCAAGGGTATCGGAAATTTTTGATCTTTGTTCTGAAAGACTGAAACTTAAAACATCGACCGGATTTGTAGTCAGCACCCTCAAATTATTTAGGATACGGCATTTCGTACTGATAGAAAGCCGAATAGAGATTTTAGACTTTTTGAGTTAAAACTGAGAATCAAGAGTATCGGAAATTTTTGATCTCTGTTCTGAAAGACTGAAACTTAAAACATCGACCGGATTTGTAGTTAGCACCCTCAAATTATTCAGGATACGGGATTTCATACTGATAGAAAGCCGAATAGAAATTTTAGACTTTTAGGCATTATTATAAGCCATCAAATATGACCGCCAATCACTGATGAGTAAATTAAAAGCGCTTCAAATGTAAAAAAAATCCATGATAAAATGAGAGCGACACAGAGCACCGCAAGTTAATAAAATTCTCATTTTGTGTTCCAACGGCTACAGTGCGTTAGCGGGGTGCATTCATAATGGATAATTCCATTAGACTCTATCTGGTTCTGGTACGCTATCATTCCACGTTGCCTATCAATCGTTCTGATTTATAACGGGCAGCGGTCGAACGCACATCTGGAAAAGGTCATCTGGCAATGTTATGGATACCAGGACATACATACGGCCAGTGGCGGCTGGTATACAGGGTGTTTCATATTGATGCACAGACATTTCAGGTGGTGATTTCCTGGATGACATTGAGTAAAAAACATTATATGAACGTCTGTTCTAGACGTCATAACTTTCGAGCTCATCATCATAGTCACAATATCTTAACAGACATGTTGTGAACTTGTAAAATGCATTAAGTCGGAGCTAGAGTATATTGCCGACACGAATATTATCAATAGTTTTGAGAACTGTAGCTCGCGATCGTTCGCGATTTACTGTCAGTTCAGTGGTGCTTTTGATACTCATATCCAGCAACTGTTTCGTCGTATCCACCCAGCGTGTAGGGGAACGGCCGCAGCGCCGCCCACTCGGGGCATGACCCTGAACTACAAGTTTCTCCATATTATCGCTTCTGTGAATATGTCCGAAGAATGTAAGCATTCTCATCGACACAATGGAGGATAGTCTCTTTGGATTACCGAGCTCATCCTGTATGGAGACGTTAGTTCTATGGGCGGTATAAGGAATTCTCAGCATTCTCCTCCACGTCCACATTTCAAAAGCATCTATGCAAGCTCGATCTGCTTTTTTAACAGTCCAAGTTTCCGAGGCATACAAAAATATGGAGAACACAAGAGACTGAACCAGTGGCATTTTGGTAGCTTTAGGGATGTTATGGTCACGCCATATTTTAGTAAGCTTTGTCATGGCCACCCGTGCTGTTGAATGCGCCGTCGAATCTCATTCTGACAGCTACCTGAATTGTCGATCAAAGAACCGAGGTACACAAAACTTTGAACTACCTCACAACGGCCTATTGATTTTATTTCTCGATGATTGTCATGCTGTCTATCTACGATCATAACCTTGGTCGTGTTGTAGTTAATACCAAGACCATATGCTGCACTGTGTTGTTCTAAAACGTTCAATAGCTACTAGTTCTTCCTGAGAAGTAGCAATAAGGGTTGTATCGTCAACAAACCTTAAGTTAGATATTTTGCTTCCGCCAGTAGTTATACCGCCATTCCCGTTATCCAATACGTGTCTCATCACAAATTCAGAGTAAATGTTAAATAACATCGGAGATAATACGCATCCCTGACGAACTCCTTTTCTGGTTGCTGTTTGACCATACAGGTTACCATGAATTCTTACACGAGCTGAGCTAGACTCATAGAGTTGCCGTATGAGAAATACTAAGTGGTAAGGGACTCCCATGGAGATAAGGATTTCCCACAGTTTAGGCCACTTTACGTTATCAAATGCCTTAGAATAGTCTACAAAGCAGATAAAAACGGGAAAATAATACTCTCTGGCTTTTTCAATAATCTGTCTTAAGTTTAAGATCTGTTCACGCGTACCGCGTCCTTTCACGAAACCTGCCTGCGCCTGAGAAATTTGCCAGCCAATAAAACCCTCCAAACGAGACTGTAAAATATATAGTAGAACCTTGCTTGCATGAGAGATTAACGAAAGTAGGCGATAATTGTCTGGATTTGTTGGAGATCCTTTTCTATGAAGTGGAACAAAAATGGATGTGCACCATTCATCTGGCCAAATACCGGAGGACCAGACCCTCTTACAAATATTATACAGGGTTACTGGTAACTCGACCACTTTCCTGCAAGAGGTGATAGAGGGACTCAAATGCAATAGATTTAACCCCCCATATGTAATTCCGAAAGCCAATAGTTTTCGAGATAATTAACATTTAATGTTTTTCAACAAAATGTCCAAATTTCCACACTAGATCCTAAACTAAGAAAAAAACCTGTTGTTGATTTTTATTCTAGTATTTAACTAACACATACACAAAGCCAACTAAGTATTAAAGTGCTTAAGAATACTAAACAGTTACAAACTAAATACAAATATTTAGAAAATAATCAACAAAATTTTTACATTCACCGTGAAACAAATTATCTAGCTCAAAAGAATTATACAAACGGTTGAACAAACCGCTAAAAAAACTTTCCTACCTAATAACCCTTTCAGAAAGATTATAAACAGCATTGAATAAAAATCGCCTATTTAAAAAGAGCAAATGACAGTACAATCATTATTAATAACTCAGTTACATACTCGAATGTTTGCAAATGCGGTCGATGATTTTGTCCAAGTAAAACAAATTAAATGCACTCAAAGTTTCTAGAGATCTTGCTACTTGCTACCTGTGTATCTTTTTTTGAGCTAGACAATTTTCTTTCACGGTGAATGTAAAAATTTTGTTCTTTATTTTTTAAATAATTGTATGTAGTTTGAAACTGTTTAGTATTTTTACACATTTAAATACTAAATTAGATTTGCGTATTTGTCAGTAAAAAACTAAATTGAAAATTACTAAAATCGACAGCAGGGTTTTTTCTAAATTTGGAATGTAGTGTGGAAATTTGGACATATCGTTGAAAAACATTAAATGTTAATTATCTCGAAAACTATCGATTTTCGGAATTACATATGGGGGGTTAAATCTATTGCATTTGAGTCCCTCTATCACTTCCTGCAGGAAAGTGGTCGAGTTACCAGTAACCCTGTATAAAAGAGAGATGCCGTCTTCACCCAAACATTTTAATGTTTCGACGGAAATAGCTTCAATGCCTGTAGTTCTATTAGTTTTTAACTTGTTGAGGGCATGTTCCACTTCAGACAAAAGAATATCAGGTTCATATTCAAAATCCAATGAGAAGGCCTGAGGAACATCCTCATGGTACAGGTTTTCGCAGTAATTTCGCCATACCTCAATAACCTCATACAAGTTGGTAATTAGCTGTCCCTCGGGATTTTTAACAGCCTAAGATTTGGGTTTAAAATCCCGACTGAGGCATTTGACCTTGGAATACATTTCTTTCGGATGATTAGTATTGGCATGCATCTCTATTTCCTGGCACAATTGCTGTATATAAGAGTTCTTATCTCTTCGGCATAGTCTCTGAATTTTGCGTGAGAGCTGACTATATGCGTTTCGAGCTACAAGGTGTTAAAGGTCTAATAAAAAAATTTTTGTAATAACTTTGGTAACGCTTTAGTTTTCTTTATGAAACTTGGTTAATAAAAACAACGAAAGACGTTTTTCAACTTGGAGAAGGCTTAAGATTTCTTAGGCAATATCATTGGTATTTTATCCACACTTTCTATGCTGTTTATTGAAAGAAAAAATTCGATGTTGGTGACAAAATGCCTAAAATTTGTTACACTTGGCGTTGATATTTCTTTTAGAAAATAACATTCTTATAGAAGGGTTTTTTAAATCATTTGGACATTATTAATTAAAGCGAAAACCTATTCATTCTAGATGGTCTGATAGCCATGTTACACAATGTTGGATGTTAAATACAGGGCTTCGGTAATAATTATGCATTTAGCTTGTACAATTATTATAAAATTAACTAAAAATGTATAATAAGTCCATTTAATTGATGAAATAGGTAACGCATTTTTCGACAGAGTTTGACTAATTATACACAATTGATAATTACGAATCATTTAAAGCTGTCATCAAGTATGAATTTCGTTTTTTTTTTTTTTTTTTTTTTTTTTTTTTTCCAAGAGACAAATTACATTGTATTGGAATAGTCAGTTGGGGGAAAAAGAACGAAATATTTGATACATACATTACAAAACACATTAATAAATGTAATAAATAATGATAAATGTAATAAATAAATGTAATAAATAAATAAGTAGAAAATGACCAGATCGGAGTCAAGCCATTTAGTGGTGAATATTAAGGAATTCTTCTACATCATAAAAGCATTGTTTCACCAAAAACACCTTAAGGCATTTTATAAAACAACCGATTCCCTGAGCTGTTTTCAGCTCTTCTGGCAGTTTATTCCACAGTCTTAGCCCCAAGCAGTCTGGTGCGTTGAAACCGAGATTATACCTACGGTAAGGAACGTAAATGTCGGCATTCTGTCTGGTACTGACACCGTGTACCTCACCGACCGTACTAAATTTGTTTTTGTTCTTGTAAACATGAACGCACATTTCCAAGATAAATAGACTAGGCACCGTCAGTATGCCAAATTTTTTAAATATGTCTTTACATGACTGCCTACTAGTCAAGCCTAGCATGCGTCTTAATATCAGCTTCTGAGACAGGAACACCTCCTGGGCCGCAGGACTCCTACCCCAAAAGCAAATACCATAACGTAACCTGCTACATACTTGGGCATAGTAGAATAACAGCAGCTGATCAACCGTCAGGACTAATCTCAGATTATTCATTAAAAATGCAGTAGAATGCAACTTCGAAACTAAATGGCTACAATGATGTTTCCAACTTAAACAAGGATCTACATGCAAGCCCAGAAATTTAGTAGGTTCGCAGTCGGTTGCTACTAATCTGAAATCATCAACATTTATCGCCAAAGCATCACACGTCTTTTGCCTATTGTGAAATCTCAAAATCGCCGTTTTATCTGTGTTCAAGAGTAGACCGTTTCCATTAAACCACGCATTTACCATTCGCATTGTAGTTTCACACTTCTGCTGTAAAGCTTTTTGTGATTTGTCAGAGATTACAATGGAGGTATCATCGGCATACATTGTGAAAGTAGCTGGCACAGATAGTTTATCTAAATCATTAATATAAACCAAAAATAGAAAAGGGCCTAATACTGACCCTTGAGCCACTCCAATGTTTATGGTTTTTTTATTGGACATGGTGCCATTATTTATATAAACAAATTGTTCCCGGTTACTCAGGAAGGTATTCAACCATCTATAAGGGTTGCCTCGAATACCGCATCTCGATAGTTTGTCTAGAAGCCTTTTGTGATTGACACAATCGAAGGCCTTGCTTAGATCGCAAAAAATGCCTATCGGACAATCACCATCCTCCACGTAGCTTATGATACGTTCATAGTATGAATGTAAAGCACTGCTGGTAGACTTATTTTTTAAAAAACCGTGTTGATTTATAGAAAAAATTTTGTGTTTACTTGCGTAATCTATAAATCTAGATAAAAAAGCATATTCAAAAATTTTAGAAAATCCAGAAGGTATCACAACAGGTCTATAATTGTCCAGGCACTGGACGTCGCCTTTTTTGTGGACAGGGATAAGTTTACCTACTTTTAAATTTTCAGGAAAGGTGCCAGTAGCAAAGGACAGATTTACTAGAAACACCAGTGGATCAATTATTACGTTTAATATTTTTTTAATTAAGAACATGGGTACCTCATCAGAACCGCAGGAATACTTGTTTTTTATACGAGTTTTTAACAAACTGAGTAGCTCTGTTTGTGTGTATGGAAACAGAAAAAAACTACTAGAAACGAAATTCGTATCTGGGAGAGTCGAGTCACTTACATGCTGTGTATGTGCATTAATCGGTATATTTTCCGAGGTGATTATGGGCGATCTATAAAAATGTTCACTAAAGAGATTAGCTACATCTTTATCATTCTCTACTAATTTATTTTCGTGTGAGACTATTATACGGTTTTTCGGTCTAGAAGGTTTATTTGACAATTCATTTATTATACTCCATGCCGATCTTACAGGGTTATCCGACTCGATAATTCTGCTCTGGTAATACTTTCGCTTAGTTTCGCTGACTAGTTTGTGATGGCTGACTTTCTTTGCTTTGTAGTGATCATGCAACTGCGGAAAACTCATTTTGAGGAAATGTAGGTCCTTGAGGTCGTTACTGGACTGAATAATATCATTACTAATCCAACGTTCTTTTCTTTTAGGTCTAGATTTAGTTTTACGTTTAGGGAAATTTTTGTCGAAATAGTAATAAAAAGTACTGAAAAAAATATTGTAAGCATTACTGATATTACTAGCTTTATACAAATCTGACCATGATTCGCCGGAAATATCATCAATAAGCATTTCTATCGAATTAGTATTGAATGACCTTTTTGGAAGATTATGGTCGTTATAATTTTTTGCTATTTTAAATCCGCTGTCAAAAAGAATAGTACGGTGATCTGAAATGTCATTATCTAGAACACATGCCACTGCATCCTCTGAACAATTACTAAATATATGATCTATTACTGTCACTGTTTGTTCAGTAACTCTTGTAGGCCAATTGACTCTAGGAGTTAGACCAAAGGTCAATAATTCATTACATAGCATTCGGAATTCTCGAGAACGGTTCAGGGAATCGATGTTGAAATCCCCCGCTAGAAAAATTGTTATACCAGGTTTGTAGACTGAGTTGAGAACATCTACCAAGGATTTTATGAACGTAGCACAGTTAGAATTTGGTGATCTGTAGCAGCATATGATAATTGCTTTTCCACTATCATGTTTATAGGAAATACCACATATTTCGAATTCTTTATCAACGCAGAAATGCTGTAAGGGTAAATTGGTGAAACAGATGCTTTGCCTGACAAATATAGCAACACCACCCGCTTTGAACATCTGACGACAATAGTAACTGCCTAAAATAAAGCTATCGTGGTGAAATGAAGATATAGATGACAAAGTACACCAAGTCTCAGTTAGACAGATAAAATTTACGTTAAGCTTCGCAGCCTCCATAATTAAACTATTGAACTTAAAAGAGTTTACTGACTGAACATTGAGTAAAAGAATGTTAGGATTGAAGGTTAGGCTGGCTGATTCTCCCTCTTCTTCTTGAAAAATAAAAAACGGCTCACGCAGGCTCCTGTTGGCCATATACTGGCATCCATTGCTTTCCTGAAGTTTTCTTCGTAGATACGTACCTTGAACGATGAATACAAGTCAGGGTGTTTGGGAGTAATGGATTCACATTCAACTTCAGGGAAGCTCTTCCTTAGCAGTGACGTGAGGGACTCCACAGTTGTATCAGTACTTAGACGATATACATGTAACTGTGCAACCTTGGGAACTCCTTTCACATCGGCATCGTTTCTGTTTCCCACAATGATATTACGTCTTCTTCTTCGGTGTTCAACTTGTTTCCAAGCAGCATTATCACTGGCCTCAGCAGCAGACATTAATGGTTGTGAAGATGCTTGTAATGGTGACTCATTGGTGGAATGACGATCACTGTCGATATCCTTAGTGAGATTGATTATTTCTTTCATTTTAAGCTTCGTTTGCTCAGTCATAAGAGCCGTAGCTACTACTTGCCGTGCAGCACCCTGTATATCATTTGGATTATATGTTGTTGGGTTTTGTGTCTGTATTTTAGTCGACGGTTTGTTTCCAGTTTTTTGAGGATTCTCGCAGATATTTGGATCACTCGTTTTTGTCGAACTGTATCGTGTAGAAGATGGTTTTTGTGAAATATCCTCTAACAATTTAATATGCTGATGCATGAGCTCGATTTTTTCGTACAACTCCTTGATCAGTAAGTCTTTTTGTTTAATGACATAATTAAAAATACGTAGATCTACCTTGTTATCTGTAGCCTGTTGTTCCATCGCATCAAAAAACTGTGAGTCACTCTCGGAACTGGAGCCGGTAGCCTGCTCGTCGTTGCAGCAGATTATTCGGTCGCCATCGAGGACTATAGCACCTTTTAAATACTTTACACAACCGGAATGTGTCAAGGAGTTACATCTGACACACTTTACACCACTTTGTGCACTACATTTGCAACGTTTACATATTTTTTGCGAGACAGCTAAATCACACGACTTGCTTGTCGCCGCCATCTTACATCTTCTTCTTAATACACGTGTGGTCATAACGAAAAACATCGATACAAGATGTCTCTCATAAATATGCTATTCGCAAGTGAAATCCGAACACTTAGAAAAAAAAATGGAGTCAAGTTGATTGACTCAGTACTTCCCACACATAATGACGATACCATTTTATTATTTTCCATTGCATCCAGTTGCAACTAAATTATCGCCCATCCGCCCGCAAAAACAACATCCAATACAAAAACCCTGGTAAATAGTTTCTTGCGTCTCCCTCCTTAGGAACTAGGGCGCCACAGTTTCTTTCTGCATGCTTGAACTGGACATTGCGAAACGATCAAGAGCCTCCAACTCGTCTAAAAACGAAGTTTGAGCTGATTTTATGTTTTTGGTTTTTTTATTATTGCTGCGCCGCCACTGACACGGTTTTTCAAAAACAGAGTTGTTTTCAATTCTCGCCGTGGTAATAAATTCTGTGTCAAAACTTCATTAAAATCAATTCAATAATTTTCCCTTTACGCAATATACATATGATGAAATAAAGCAAAACTCTTATGTATATATTACGGTTAAAGTGTTTACTTGGATAGTTTATATACTATCCAGCTAGTATATAAACCATCCAAATGACTGGTTATTTTAATGGAAAATCATATTTCAACTAAAATAGCTATGAATATTGGTTGGTTTGTATACTAGCCAGCTAGTTTATAAACTATACAAGATATGCCGCTAAAGTATAATACCACAAAGATATCACACATATTAACCAGTGTTTCTGGTTAGTTTACAAACTATCCACATCATTTGGATAAAGTATGCACCTAATATCTCTAGTAATACATAATAACCAACTCGCTGGTTGGTATGTAAACTAACCAGTCCTTTTTGGTTAGTATGTAAACTAACCACTCCTCTTTGGTTAGTATGTAAACTAACTAATTTTCTTTGGTCAATTTAACAGAAAAGTGGTTTACATACTAACCAAAGAGGATTGGTTAGTTAACATACTAACCAAGAAGGACTGGTTAGTTTACATACTAACCAGCGAGTTGGTTATTATGTATTACTAGAGATATTAGGTGCATACTTTATCCAAATGATGTGGATAGTTTGTAAACTAACCAGAAACACTGGTTAATATGTGTGATATCTTTGTGGTATTATACTTTAGCGGCATATCTTGTATAGTTTATAAACTAGCTGGCTAGTATACAAACCAACCAATATTCATAGCTATTTTAGTAGAAATATGATTTTCCATCAAAATAGCGAGACATTTGGATAGTTTGTATACTATCCAGCTAGTATATAAACTATCCAAGTAAACACTTTAGCCGTAACATATACTTCACAAAATTAGTTTCTGTAGTAGGCAAGCCAATGTTCGGATGGACCTAAAAAAGTGTAATATGCCGCTAGGTATTTCTGCTACAGGTCAGTGGACAGACTATTATGAATACAACTAACTTTTTAGTTTTACAACCCCCCACTCCCCAACCGCCCCGATTTCACCCTACCCAAAAAAATTGAAAATGATCAGGAACCCCTAAAACGCCTAAAAACATTATGATCAATGGACATGAATAACACAAATTTTTCAGTTTTACAACCCCCCTCCTCCAACCACCCCAAATTCACCCCCACCCAAAAAACCTAGTAAATGATCAGGAACCCCTAAAACGCCTAAAAACAAGGTTTGAGCTGTTTTCATATTTTTAGTTTTTTTAATATTGTTGCGCCGCCACTGAGACGATTTCTAAAAATCAGACGCGTTTTCCATCCTCGCCAAAGTAGTAATACTGTACTGAAATTTCATTGACATCAATTCAGTAATTTCAACATTATAAAATACAGAACTATCTAAAGCAATACTCGTATGTATACATCGGAAAATTCTCTAAGTCCCTTGGTTCCTGTAATACACAAGGCAATGTTCGGATCGACCTAAAAAAGTGTATTATACCGCTAGGCCTTTCTCAGGTCAGTAGACAGCCTACTATGAGTTCAAACAAACTTTTCAGCTTTACAACCCCCCACCCCCCAACCACCCCAACCCAAAACAAGTATAAAATGATCAGGAACCCCTAAAACACCTAAAAACGAAGTTTGAGGTATATTTGAAATTTTTCGTTTTTTGCTAATTACTCCGCCGATGCACCGATTTTCAAAATTGATGTAGCAACATTACCTACTACGACCCTACACCATATCACTACCCAAATTTCATCAAAATCTATGCAGCGGTTACTGAGATTAGGTGGCTAGAAGAACACCGACAGACAGACAGACCGACGGAAATGAGTGACGTGGATTTTCGTTATGTAGACATCATAAAACGCCCAAAAAGCGTGTTATCTCAAAATCGAAAATTTTCGCGATCACAATACTCCCCTCACCTATCGGTGTGGGAAGTAAAAGGATACTTGCACTGAAAATATGTACACAGCTTGGCGGCACCATCTCTAGTACACATGTAATACTTTTTGATCATTCAGACGATATTTACCTCCATGGCACTAAAAAGCTCTAAACGTGTAAAAACAAAGCATGGCTTTTTGTCGATTCAAAAATGGTGATATCTGTTCCAAATGTGGCGAGAGACTAGTTGGCTGTGTGAAGATGACCCCTAGAAGACGACAGCTCTCAGTTTACGCAGTTTGGCCCTTTGAACGGGATCAGATTGTAGGCCAACGAGAACGTGGTGCTTCTTTCAGAGCAATTGCTGTAACCATGGGGCGTAGCGTGGCTACAGTTGTAGCAGCATGGCGCGCATGGATCGCAGAAGCGCGAATGCAGAGAACTAGAGGTTCTGGAGAAGAACTACAGACCGGCAAGGTCGTCATCTACGACTACTGGCCCTTCGAGACAGAATGCGATCCACTCGAGTTGTTGCTGACGTTTGGTATGCAACTATAGAGAGGCCCATTCGTATCCGCACGGTGTACCATAGCTTGAGTGAAATGGGCTTTATACCTATACCTGACAGGAGTAATTTATACATGTCAGTTTGAATTTACAATTGACGAGTTGGAAAATTATTTTGACGTTTTTGAATTATCACTTGACGCTTTAGAAACTACAGTTGGAAAAGGTGTAGTGCTTCCACTCACCGCAACTCATCGTCTCCAACGGTTAGATTAATTCCAAGAACACCAACAATGGCATGCTGAGTGGGATCAGACGGACTTCTCCCATGAATCCAGGTTTTGTCTGGGGGCAGTTGGCTGTTCAGCGCCATCTACGCCGCCCTATTGGTTTGACGGTTTGGGGTGACATTGCATTCCACAGCACGTTACCTTTGCTTGTAATTCGTGTCACAATGACTGCGCAACGTTATGTGAATGATGTGTTAGAACCAATTTCCGTTTCATATATCAGAGGCCTCAAAGAGGGTTTCTTCCAGCAAGATAATGCACGTCCTCATACTGCAAGGGTATCGATGAGGTCCTTCAGGAAGCTGAGGTCAGGATACTCTCCTGGCCTCTACGATCACCCGATTTAACGCCAATTGAGAAGGTATGGGATTTGATGGGTCGATACATAGACGATTTACCCAATCCTCCAACCACGCTGGACGAGCTGGAACATGCTGTGAGGGCAGCTTGGGAGGCTGCATGTACCTCTAGAGTTTACCAACAACCAGATTACGAGCATGCCGCGTAGGCTAGAGGAGTGCGTTCGTCAACATGGAGGGCCCACCCATTATTGATCTGTTGTATTTTTTTATGAACTAATTATAGCAAATAAGTAAGGATCTGTAAAGGCCCCATAGAGTCTAAGTGCTACATATCTCCTTCTTTCCGATACATCATCCAGAACGGTGAATGGTGCATCTATAAATGACCCCTAATTCGGCCGCGCTTTTTGTCTATAACTGTTTTTTTACTCCATTCGGGCAGAGTCAATTGGCGCGCATCGGTTCGACGCCCGTCGACGCGACGGCGACGCCTTCCAAACGCCGTCGCCGCGACTCGGTTGTTAAACAGTTCGCCGGAAAATTCGACAGCCGACACCTCGCGCACCGCCGCCGCATCCGGTCGCTCGCCCGCCGCCCGGAAAACTCCGGGGATATTGCCGACGCGCGTCACGGTGCCAAAGGGCGCGCGCTAAGTTTGGTCGCGCTTTCTAACTGATAACATGGATACGGATTTTTGTGGATGTGTCATGATGGTGATAAACAGAGTTTCTTCATGTCTGGTTGATTTGTGGTTCCTGCTCAGACGGTGCAGGTGTTTTTAAGTGAGTTTCATTTTTGTTTTAATGTATTCATCGCGCGAAATTGAGTTTGTGGCATTGCCAAGTTATAATTTATTTTAGATCTTAAACTTAAGACAAATTATTGAAAAAGCCAGAGAGCATTGTTTTCCGGCTTTTATCTGCTTTGTGGACTATTCTAAGGCGCTTCATAACGTAAAGTGGCCTAAACTGTGGGAAATCCTCATCTCTATTGGAGTTCGTTATCACCTAGTGTTTCTCATACAGCAACTCTACGAGTCTAGCTTAGCTCGTGTAAGAATTGATGGTAACCTGTCTAGTCAAACTGCAACCATAAAAGGAGTTCGTCAGGGATGTGTATTGTCTCCGATGTTGTTTAACATTTACTCTGAATTTGTGAGAGACAGGTATTAGACAACTGGAATGGCGGTGTAATTATTGGCGGAAGGAAAATATCCAACTTAAGATTTGCTGACGATACAACCCTTATTGCAGCTTCTCAGGAAGAACTAGTAGCTCTATTAAACATCTTAGAACAACGTAGTGCAGAATATGGGCTTGGTATTAACTACAATAAGACCAAGGTTATGATTGTAGATAGAGAGCATGATAATTATCGAGAAATAAAGTCAATAGGCCGTTGTGAAGTAGTTCAAAGTTTTATATACCTCGGTTCTTTGATTGATAATTCGGGTAGCTGTGAAAATGAGATTCGACGGCGCATTCAACAGGCACGGGTGGCCATGAGAAAGCTTACTAAAATATGGCGTGACCATAACATCACTAAAGCTACAAAAATGTCGCTGGTTCAATCTCTTGTGTTCTCCATATTTTTGTATGTCTCGGAAACTTGGACTGTGAAAAAGGCAGATCGAGCTTGTATAGACGCTTTTGAAATGTGGACATGGAGGAGAATGCTGAGAGTTCCTTATACCTCCCATCGAACTAACGTCTCCATACTGGATGAGGTCGGTAATCCAAAGAGACTATCCTCCATTGTGTCGACGAGAATGCTTACATATTTCGGACATATACACAGAAGCGATAATATGGAGAAACTTGTAGTTCAGGGTCATGCCCCGAGTGGGCGGCGCCGTGGCCATCCCCCTACACGCTGGGTGGATACGACGAAACAGTTGCTGGATATGAGTGTCAAGAGCGCCACTAAACTGACAACAAATCGTGAACGATGGCGAGCTACCGTGCTCAAAACTATTGATAATATTCGTGTCGGCAATACTCTAGCTTCAACTTAATGCATTTTACGAGTTCACAACATGTCTGTTAAGACATTGTGACTATGATGATGATATAGAATGTTTTAACAAAAAATAGCTCGTATGATTTGTTTGAAATGAAAAAGTTGTTCTACCTCTATCTATTTACAGGCATATTTTCTGATATAATGATAGGCATTGCACTTTTTGTACAAATTATCGTTTTTTAAACCGTCTTATTAAGTAAAATTACTGTATGTGAGAATAAAAACAAACTATTCGTATAACACTATCAAAAAATTCAAAGAAACAAATTGGCAATGACATAACTACCATCGTGCAAAATCAAAAATTAGCTGAAAATCAATTTTATCCGCAACGCACAAAGAAAATGGAGTCAAGTTGATTGACTCAGTACTTCCCACACATAACGGTGATATTATTCTATCTTATCCCCCCTGCAACCAAATCATCGCCCGCCCGCCCGCCCTCAAAAAAAAAATACAACAACTCTCGTGAATAGTTTCTTGCATCTCAATACGAACTAGGACAACATAGTACATTATGCTGCTAGATCTTTCTTTCACAGGCCACTAGCCCATGGTGAATACAACAAATTTTTCAGTTTTACAACCCCACCCCCCAATCACCCCAATTTCACCATTCATCAAAAAAAAAACGTAGAAAAAGATCAGAAACCCCTAAACGCCTAAAAACAAAGTTTGAGCTGTTCTCATATTTTTAATTTTTTTATTTTTGCTGCGCCGTCACTGATTCGATTTTTCCAAAACATACACGTTTTCCATCCTCGCCTTAGGAGTAATACTATGTCAAAATTTCATTAAAATCAATTGGACAATTTTCGCGTGACGCGATATCGAACGATCTAAAACAATACTCGTATGTATACATCACAAATTCTAAGTCCCGTGGTTTCTATAATAAGCATGCAACGTTCGGATGTACCTAAAAAAGTGTATCATGCCGCTAGGTTTTTCATTCACATATCAATGGACAGCCCATTACGAATACAACAAATTTTTCAGTATTACAACCCCCCACCCCCCAACCACCCCAAATTTACCCCCACCCAAGAAAAAGTAGGAAATGATCAGGAACTGCTTAAACGCCTAAAAACGAAGTTTGGGGCATATTTGAAATTTTTCGTTTTTTGCTAATTACTCCGCCCCCCGTATAACGATTTTCAAAATTATAGGAACATTACCTAGTACGACCCCACAGCATAACGTTGCCCAAATTTCATCACAATCCATGAAGCGGTTACTGAGATTACGAAGGTAAAAAACGCGAACAGACCGACAGACAGACCGACGGAAATGAGTGACATGGATTTTCGTTATGTAGACATCATGAAATGCCCAAAAAGTGTATTATCTCAAAATCGAAAATTTTCGCGATCACAATACTCCCCTTACCTATCGGTGTGGGAAGTAATAAAAAAGCCATAAGAAAACTTATGGCCTATTTTGGTTCGGAAAATTTTGAACAGTTTGTTTTTGCAATCACACTGTGTCACTAACTACTGACGAGTTAGAAATAGAGTCATGCTTCAACTATTTATAGGCAGATGGATTTACATTATGTCTTATAACTGTTAGTGTCTCCACACACGGGCCGCTCTGATCGATACGCTCATAGTTGTACGAGCATCCAGACTTAAATCCAGGAAGAATTTCATTGTCAACAAACCCACTGTCAGCCTCCAAATCAGTAACCAAAAAGGCACCGTGGAAGCGACGGCTAACAGAGAACCACATACCAACTTGGAACCGAATTAAAAACTGCTCTGACGAATCACAACTCGTCGCAGATGACAGTACATTAGTGTCGTGCATGAAACCAGGCAAGCCACTATCATCCCAGGAGACGGTACGTCAGCGACAGCAGCATGCCTCACAGATCAACGCTGATATCAAAACAATTGTCGAGTGGGGATTAGCAAATAAAGTACAGTTCAACGTACAAAAAACTCAGGCAACCAAACTTACAAAGAAGTCTCACGATGGCTTACCAACCGTGGAAATGGAGGATCACCCCATAGTCGAATCACCTTCTGTCAAGCTTTTGGGAATCAACATCAACAATAACATGTCCTGGCACGACCACGTCGTCAGTATTGCTAAAACGGCATCCCAGAAGCTTGGAGTTTTGTTCCGCTGTAGGAAGTTGTATACACCAGAGCAACTGCTGCTGCTGTACAAGGCACAGATCCGACCATCGCTGGAGTATTGCTCCCATGTGTGGAGATGCGCTCCGAAGCACTCTCTAAAGCTTCTGGACACTATCCAGAAAAGAGCGATTAGACGAATCGATACGCCAAACCTCACAAAGGACCTCCACAGCCTGGAACATCGGAGGAGGGTGGCTGACATATCCCTGTTTTACAGATTCTATCACGGAAGATGTTCGATTGAGCTCTGTCAGATAATAACACCACAGGCCGTCCGAACGAGGAAAACTAGAGAAGCTCTGAGAGCTCATCCTTACCAGGTCAAGGTCCTTACTCCCCGAACTAGTCTCGTCCAGCATTCCTTCTTGTGGAGAACTTCGACGCTGTGGAATAAGCTGCCGGGGAATTTGTTTCCCGGCGGCTACAACCTGCAGCGTTTTAAATCCAACGTGCACCGACGCTTATCCTCTCGCAGCGCTTCTACAGCGCCATAGGCTTTAAGCCTTTGCGGGAGGTCGACCATAAAAAAGAATCACAACTGGAATAGGGACCTGGAAAAGCCTTGACTGGATTAGATGCCAACTAACCCGTGTCTGAAGGCCCTAATTGGTTGAGATATACCAAACGTAATTCGACGGTTTCACCTTATTGTGTCTCGGTGAACCTCAGACCTTTGCTACCTTAGAACATGCCGTAATTATGGAAATGTTTGCAACCTGAGGCTGGAAGAGCTAAGTCTGCCATCCAATTATAATTGTTGCCCCTATAGAGGACGAGTAAATATGAGCCGCTAATTCTGCTCAGAAGGTCATTATGTAGAGCCCTTGGGTAAACGTTCCATTAGCAAGTACAGTCAGGTAGAAAAGCAGGGTAATACGCTAAATTTGACGGGATTCGAAGAACTGCAACTTCATCAATAGCTTTGAGAGCTGTAGCCCGTTATCGTTCGCGATTTACTGTCAGTTCAGGGGCGCTCTTGATACTCATATCCAGCAAATGTTTCATCGTATCCACCCAGCGTGTAGGGGAACGGCCACGGTGCCGCCCACTCGGGGCATGACCCTGAACTACAAGTTTCTCCATACTATCGCTTCTGTGAATATGTCCGAAGAATGTAAGCATTCTCATCGACACAATGGAGGATAGTTTCTTTGGTTTACCGAGCTCATCTAGTATGGAATCGTTAGCTCGATGGGTGGTATAAGGAACCCTCAGCATTCTTCTCCACGTCCACATTTCAAAAGCATCTATGGTGCTCGATCTGCCTTTTTAACAGCTTTAGTGATGTTATGGTTACGCCATATTTTAGTAAGCTTGTATGTATGTATAAATACTAAAATACCAAATATTGCTAGCTCAAAAGCTATATTTTATATGAGTTATGGGCTATTAAGAAATGTACACTACAATTTAGCTAACCTAATATTGCCGAGACCAGTCTAAAATATCTTTAGTTCAGTGGTGGTATCTGTCTCTCTATCACTCCTAATTCATCATAAGTAATCTACAAATAACCTCCGAGAGCACATCTTAGGTACGGGATATTTTTCTAATCTAAATTTTGTCTTATTTTAATTTTTCACTTATTTATCTTCATTTTTTTTATAACTGAGCAGACCGCGCAGGCAGAGCCTAAATACCAGAGTACCGCGGCTGCTGTGAAAGGGTTATGTTAGGGGAAGTTTGTTAACGCGAGATTTGAATGGGCCAATACCCGAAGGCCCAATAAATACATCTTCTGGAAGTCCATTCCAGGCCTTGGACACCCTGGGAATAAATGTGCGGATAGGACCACTGAGCGGCGGAACAATAGAGGATAGCTCAGAGGAGCAGTTTCCGTTGGAATATCGCTAGAAGAGTGAGAGGTCACCAACAACACGCCGGTGAGCAAGTGACTGAAGGTGGCGCGTTAAGGCCGGATCGCCAATTAGTCGAATTGCCCTTCTCTGGACGGCATCTAGTATAGACAGGGTAGTAGGGGCAGCAGCTCCCCAGACATGAGAACAGTACTCCAGGCAAGGTCTTATCTGGGCTTTATATAGCGTGAGGAGGTTACATGGTGAGAAATACTTTCTGGCTCTAAACAGGTACCCAAGCTTTTTACCAGCAGCTGCTGCAATTGACGCGACGTGTTCGTGCCAGATCAGATTTTCTGTAATGTTGACTCCTAACAGCTTGAATAAGTGATTCCTTGGCAGAGCCTGGTTGTTCATTAGAACCTGGTGTAGGCTTGGGCACTTCTTGTTTGATAGCGTACAATACTGGGTCTTGGAGGCATTAAATTTAACCATATTCTTAAGCCTCCAAGCGGTAATGGTATCGAGATCCTTTGAAAGTGAAGCTGCCACTGCCAGTCTTCTGCGTTCCAGCTCGACCACAGAGATCGGTCTATTGCTCATAATGCCTGCATGCAGCGTACTGTCATCCGCAAAACTGTGGATTGGGTTTGTAGTGCTAGAGAGTAGATCATTAATGTGAAGCAGAAACAATGTCGGAGCCAATACCGATCCCTGCGGAACCCCGGCATTGATGCTATGGAAAGAAGAGGAAAAGCCGTCTACCACGATCGAGATTTTCCGACCTGAGAGGAAGTCTGCGAGCCAACCGCAAAGCTTAACAAGGAGCCCATAAGACGGTAGCTTGTTTAGGAGAGCTCAGAGCTGCATGCCACAGTTGATCGAATGCCTTTGAAATATCGAGAGCAACGACGTGAGCCTCGCCAAATGACTGAATGAGTTTGATCCGCACATGTGACGTAAGCTAGGAGATCTCCAGTTGATCTTTGGTATCGGAATCCATATTGTCTGTCTTTGATTAAGTGATGGAGCTCTAGGTATTTAATGAGCTCTTGGTTGACGCATCTCTCCATCACTTTACTGATTACAGAAAGCAGAGCTATAGGTCTGTAGTTGGTCGGATCAGTTTTGGATCCCTTTTTTGGCACCGGCTGGATGCAAGCTGTTTTCCAGTCTTTTGTGTTGAATTTAAGTTGAATTTAAGTATGGATTATTTTAATCAAATTTTCCGTATAATCTACATAATATGCAACATTCAACCACTGAAAGTCAAGTAGTCTATGGACAACTATGCCAGCATAACCATATCAGCCAAAGAAATTTGTCTAAAGAACTTGATGGGCTTCCGACAAGGGGCTGAGTAACCACCTCATTCACCTGATTTATACCCCATCGAGCATAATGATGTGCGATGCTTCGAATCTTCCACATCTACCTTAATCCATGAAATTTGGAACGAAATACCACAAGCAGACCTCATTTCGTCGATGTCTAGACATCTACACGCGTAGGTACTGGAAAAGATTTCGTTACAAATTCGTAAAACACATTATTAACACTTTTTAGGTCAAATGTCAATAGCATGTAATGCTAATGTCTTTGTAAAATTACCATAAAGATTTGTTCAAAAAATTAGGTCAACAAATCAGATATTTGTTCTGGGATACTTTCAGTGTGGCTGGATATAAAAAACCGATTTCAATGAGTGCTCCGCAACAAAAAGAAAAAACAGCATCGTCATCCAGAAGTTTCGTCTGCTTTAGCCCAAAAGTTAGTTGATAATTCCATAACAAAGACCGGTTCAATACAATAGAGGGGTCAATGTAGAAGTTTTTTCATTTGCCCTCAAGAGACTGGATTCTGAACTTCCATTGTTCTGTACCATAACATACGAGTATAACGAACTTATTCAGCTTTTTGTAACTTTGAAAACAGTATTATGTTTCTGTTTCACAATAAGTTTGGGAACTCTATTATTTGAAAAACGACCGCCTTGGGACGAGCTGCAGCAGTCCCGCGAGTGCATCTAGTAAGCAGAATTACAGAGGATAGCTTAGAGGAGCAGAAAAGAAAAGTAACAGGTCACCAACCGCACGCCTGTGAGAAAGATGCTGGAGGTGGCGCGTTAAAGTTGGACTACCGATAAGTCGTAATACCATTTCCTGGACTGCATCAAGTATAGACTCATAAGAGCTCGTATGAGTGACTCCTTGTTATCACCTGATTTTTCATTAGAATAGGATGCACACTTCGTAGGCATGCACAGTAGCGGCAGTTAGAAGCGTTGGAGTGCGTTGGCCAGCGCTGAGTCCCTTCGGCAGGTAGAAGTAGGCCGGCGCCGGTTCCGCACGCAGTCAACCACACCAGTGCATGGTGCAGTGAAAACAGTCAAGAAGAAGAGTACAAAAATTGGCCAGTCGCATCTAGACACGGTATAGGAAACATGCAATGAGGGTTCAGAATGTTGCCCATTATTGACAAAACAATGAAGGACAGTTGCAAAAACACTGGAAATGATTCATATAAGGGCCTAGAGGGTACAGTGGGGTTATTTCACCTTTTGGTTAAAAAGTCTCTGGACAAATATTTTGACGTGTATGGCGTTTTTTCGTTTAATCAGCGGTTTGTGATAAATCCGTGGTGGGAAGTTGTTAAATGAACTACTAGTACATACACATGTAGATTCACATCATATACAGGGTGTTCAAAAAGTCCCGTCCCGGACCGGATGAATAACTTGGAAAGTAGGGGCCACACAAAAAAATGGTCAAGGGTAAAGTCGTAGGAAATTTTCCGAGCTATCCGATAGTGACCTTGATGGTGACCTTGAGCTTGACCTTCAAGGTCATTTCAAGGTCAAGTTGATTTTCTTAAATAGAAACCCCTATTTTTGACACCGGAAATGAAAATTACGCAAAATTTTACGACCAGATAATGATTTTGAACCCTTGAAGACTTTGACCTTGAACGGTTAGCCAAGGTCAAATTGTAACATGCAGGGTATCTTGGGAAGTAGGGGTCACACAAAAAATTGTCAAGGGTAAGGTCGTAGGAGATTTTCCGGACTATCCGATTATGACCTTGATGGTGACCTTGACATTGACCTTCAAGGTCATCATCGGATAGCCCAGAAAATCGACCTTACGACTTGAACATTTTTTGTGTAACCACCACATCCCAAGATACCTTGCATGTCACAATTTGACCTTGACTAACCGTTCAAGGTCAAATTCTTCATGAAGTCAAAGTCATGTTCTAGTCGTAAAATTTTGCGTGATTTTCATTTCCGGTGTCAAAAATAGGGGTTTCTATTTTAAAAAAATCAACTTGATCTTGAAATGACCTTGAAGGTCAAAGTCAAGGTCACTATCAAGGTCATCAACGGATAGCCCGGAAAAGCTCCTACGAATTTACCCTTGACCATTTTTTTGTGTGTCTCCTACTTCTCAAGATACCTTGCACTTCACAATTTAACCTTGACCTAACCGTTCAAGGTCAAATTTTTCAAGAGGTCAAAGTCATAATCTGGTCGTAGAATTTTCCGTACTTTCCATTTCTGGTATCAAAAATAGGGGTTTCCATTTAAGAAAATCAACTTGACCTTGAAATGACCCTGAAGGTCAAGCTTAAGGTCACCATCAAAGTCAACATCGGATGGCTTGGAAAATTTCCTACGACATTACCCTTGACCATTTTTTTGTGTGACCCCTACTTCTCAAGATGCCCTGCACATCACAATTTGACTTTAACCTTGACCTAACCGTTCAAGGTCAAATTTCTCAAGAGGTCAAAGTCATAATCTGGGCGAAAAATGTTTAGTACTTTTTATTTCCGGTGTCAAAAATAGGGGTTTCTATTAAAAAAAAATAACCTTGACCTTGAAATCACCTTAAAGGTCAATCTCAAGGTCACCGTCAAGGTCACCATCGGATAGCTCGGAAAATTTCCTACGACTTTATCCTTGACCATTTTTTTGTGTGGCCCTACTTCCCAAGTTATTCATCCGGTCCGGGACTTTTTGAACACCCTGTATATTAGAACCATTTAATTGAAATTTGTCAATCAGATGAATATGTGACTGATACTGTACATGTTCAACGAATTCTTGTACGCGTCTTATTAAGGAAGCTAGATAGAGTAGATACTCTGGTAGGGACTGTTTGAATCGCTTTGTAAAAAAGTTTTTGGTATCAAAAGGTAGAAGTGCTGTATCATTTTGGCGCTAAATTGAGATATGACCGCCGCATGACTGATTTGTTTGGTTTGGGAATTATTGTGGCACCTAGCCTATATCTAGTGTTGTGGTTGTGTATAAATGTGTTATGCCCATTTGAGTATACCTATGATACTAAGTGATAGTACGTAGTAGATACAATTGTTTAACGTTATATATTTTGGTCTCGTAATATCATTGGTCGGGTACATTGTTATTTTGTTAATATCGAATTACATATGGAATATCAGACATAGTTAAAGTATATACAGAAGCATATATACAGTTTGAACAGAAATGCCTAATACCCCATTATCTCGGGCTAGAAAATGGATTAGGCGTAATTACCAGTAAATGCCTCCAAACGACGCCAAAACAATTCGAGATATCTTTGTTAAATATTTTGCAGAGGACCTCTTATCTATCACTACCACATTTATAACAAATTTCTTGATGTAGTACCTCAGTTCCAAGCTTATGAATATATCCAAATAAATATTGTATATAAACTAACCGTCTACTTTCATAACCGCACTTATTTCCTTCCAATATTTTTCTATCGCAGTGTGGCTATAGTGCAGCTTGTGTCTTTTATCCCAAATAGGGGTTTTCGCAAACACTGAAGCTATAAGTTACTCTATCAATACTCATCTTCGACTGGCACAGAAGAAACCAGGTAGCAAACTAGATTTCTGTTACTACAAAGGCGTTCAAGCGGGCTTCCGACGCTGGTAAGCGGTCGAAAACACAGTTGAGCAAGTTAACCTGCTTGCGGCACCTGCACGCCTTCGCACGCCCTTGCACGCTCACTAAAATGCCCCACTGTATTTGCGTACTTATGCACTTTTTCTTTATAAATCCTACAGAGAAGTTATTTCTGTAACTAAGAAAAAAATGAGGTAAACGTGGGTGAAACTAGGGTAAGCTATCCTGTAAAGCCACCCATTTTATCTACGTTAGATGGAAATTGAAAAGTAGTCTATTGATCAGCTTATCCAATTTATTCTCCTATTTTCGTTCTAGGGAAAATTTATTGTGATAGATTCAGCAGTCTAACATCTCTTGATCGATTTCCTAAAGGCGATGCTATCGATACCAATTTAAATCGAGGCTATAAGGCTGTTAAAATATTTAAAAGACGCTTCAATGATATACCGAATTTCCGTCTCAGGATTTTATCTCGGTCTGACAAGGGTCCAGGATTAATAAGACACTTTTCTGAAAGACGCGAAATCGAATGTGAATGTGCCAGAAAGATTTTTTCCTATGACTATCTAAGAAAGCTGTGAAAGGTCGGGAGGGAACCATGCTTTCCATCCATGAATCCTCGAAACCTTGTTGACAAATCGTTGATCTGTGAGATGGAAGATTTTTCTAAATTGTCTTCAGTCTTCAGAAATTCAACGTTGTTGATCAATATGAGGATAGAAGTGGAATCAAATTTAAATTTAGTGGCATGCGTACTATATTATTACAATCAGCAGTACAAGAGCTCATTAAATACTTAGAGCGTCATCACTTAATCGACGACAGACAATATGGACTCCGACACCGAAGATCAACTGGAGATCTCCTGGCTTACGTCACACATATGTGGAGCAAACTCATTCAGTCATTTGGCGAGGCTCACGTCGTTGCTCTCGATATTTCAAAGGCATTCGATCAACTGCGGCATGCAGCTCACCTAAAACAAGCTCCCGTCTTATGGGCTCCTTGTTAAGCTTTGCGGTTGGCTCGCAGACTTCCTCTCAGGTCGGAAAATCTCCGTCGTGGTAGGCGGCTTTTCCTCTTCTTTCCATAGCATCAATGCCGGGGTTCCGCAGGGATCGGTATTGGCTCCGACATTGTTTCTGCTTCATATTAATAATCTACTCTCTAGCACTACAAACCCAATCCACAGTTTTGCGGATCACAGTACGCTGTATGCAAGCATTATGAGCAATAGACCGATCTCTGTGGTCGAGCTGGAACGCAGAAGACTGGCAGTGGCAACTTCACTTTCGAAGGATCTCAATACCATTACCGCTTGGGGGCTTAAGAATATGGTTAAATTTAATGCCTCCAAGACCCAGTATTGTACGCTATCAAATAAGAAGTGCCCAAGCCAACACCAGGTTCTAATGAACAACCAGGCTCTGCCAAGGAGTCACTCATTCAAGCTGTTAGGAGTCAACATTACAGAAAATCTGATCTGGCACGAACACGTCGCGTCAATTGCAACAGCTGCTAGTAAAAAGCTTGGGTACCTATTTAGAGCCAGAAAGTATTTCTCACCATGTTATCTCCTCACGCTATATAAAGCCCAGATAAGACCTTGCCTGGAGTATTACTCTCATGTCTGGCGATCAACTGCCCCTACTACCCTGTCTATACTAGATGCCGTCTGGAGAAGGGCAATTCGACTAATTGGAGATCCGGCCTTAACGCGCCACCATCAGTCACTTTCTCATCGGCGTGTTGTTGGTGACCTCTCACTCTTCTACCGATATTCCAACGGAATCTGCTCCTGTGAGCTATCCTATATCGTACCGCCGCTCACTGCTCCTATCAGATGTACCCGTGCGACCGCTGTATCTCATCCTAAGACGGTCGTTCTTCATACATCAAGAACTGAGCGGTACAACTACACATTTATTTCCGGGGTGTCCAAGGCTTGGAATGGACTGCCAGAAGATGTATTTATTGGGCCTGCGGGTATTGGCCCATTCAAATCTCGCGTTAACAAACTTCCCCTAACATAACCCTTTCACAGCAGCCGCGGTACTCTGGTATTTAGGCTCTGCCTGCGCGGTTTGCTCAGTTATACATAAAAAAACTGTTTCTAACTAGAGTGTTCATAATTTTTGCATATTTGACATTAAATAAAGGCCACTTTTTGTATCGCATCGATTTAAGAAAAATAGTTTTCGAAATATAAGTATTTCGGTATTTTTTAAATGAATTATGGCAACGTTGAAATAAAAATGAGCTATCTTTAGACATTATTTTTTCATGGTCAGCCTCCCGTTGAAAATCTCTAGCGCTGTAGAAGCGCTGCGAGAGGATAAGTGTCTGTGCACGTTAGATTTGAAACGCTGCAGGTTGTAGCCGTAGGGAAACAAATTCCCCGACAGCTCATTCCACAGCGTTGAAGTTCTACAGAAGAAGGAATGCTAGAGGAGTGGTTCGGGGAGTAGGGACCTAGACCTGGTAAGGATGAGGTCGCAGAGCTTCTCTAGTGTTCCTGGTTCGGACGGCCTGTAGTGTTATTATCTGAGAGAGCTCACTCGAACATCTTCCGTGATAGAATCTGTAAAACAGGGACAGGTCAGCCACCCTTCTTCGATGTTCCAGGCTATGGAGGTCCTTTGTGAGGTTAGGCGTATCGATTAGTCTAATTTCTCTCTTCTGGATAGTGTCCAGAAGCTTTAGAGGGTGCTTCGAAGTAGTTAGGATTAACACAGTCCCATAATATTTTTACAATAGAGTAATACCAAATTGATAGCGCTTGCCAAAGATAAAAAATGGTATAAACTTTGTAACCCTCTTCATTGCTCTATTTTGTCTGGCGTTATACAGGGTTATTGGTAACTCGACCACTTTCCTGCAAGAGGTGATAGAGGGACTCAAATGTAATAGATTTAACCCCCCCCCATATGTAATTCCGAAAACCGATAGTTTTCGAGATAATTAACATTCAATGTTTTTCAACCAAATGTCCAAATTTCCACATCTAGATCCTAATCTAAGAAAAAACCTGTTGTTGATTCTGATAATTTTTATTTTAGTATTTAACTAACACATACGCAAAGCTAACTTAGTATTAAAATATTTTAAAATAATAAACAACTAAATACAAATTATTTAAAAAAAAATCAACAAAATTTTTACATTCACCGTGAAAGAAAATTATTTAGCTCAAAAAAATTATACAAGCGGTTGAACAAATCGCTAAAAAAACTTTCCTACCTAATAACCTTTTCAGAAAGATTATAAACAGCAATGAATAAAAATCACCTATTCAAAGGAACGAATGACAGTACAACCATTATTGATAACTCAGTTACATACTAGAATGTTTGCAAATGCGGTCGATGATTTTCCCCAAGTAAAACAAATTAAATCCACTTAAAGTTTCTAGAGATCTTCCTCAATGTGTTGCCCTTGATTTCGGATACAAGTACGGATCCGCTTCCTCACTTCGGTTTTTGTAACTCGTGTTGAAAAAGTTCGTTTCATCTCCTCCGCCGCATTGATAATTTTTTGCCTTAGTTCGTCAGCAGTATTAACTGGAGTCTCGTAAACCAATGCCTTCATGTGACCCCAGACGTAAAAATCAAGAGGTGTCAGATCTGGGCTCCCGCAGGCCATGGGATGGGTTCACGCCTCCCTATCCATTTGTTCGGGTATGTGTTGTCCAACAACTGCCGAATTGTGATATGGTAATGTGCTGGACAACCATCATGCTGGAATATCATGTTGTTGATGATTCTGTATTATGTTGATACATTTAGTTAAATAGTTACTTGTGGTTGTACTGTCATTCTTGTCCTTGGAATAGGCCATCAGATAAGGAAGTTTTTAAAATAATTTGTTTGACTGGTTGTGTATCTTCTTTTGAGCTAGACAATTTTCTATCGCGGTGAATGTTAAAATTTTGTTCTTTATTTTTTAAATAATTGTTTAGTATTTTTACACATTTAAATACTAAATTAGATTTGCATATGTGTCAGTAAAAGCTAAATTGGAAATTACTAAAATCGACAGCAGGGTTTTTTCTAAATTTGGGATGTAGTGTGGAAATTTGGACATATCGTTGAAAAACATTAAATGTTAATTATCTCGAAAACTATCGGTTTTCGGAATTACATATGGGGGATTAAATCTATTACATTTGAGTCCCTCTATCACTTTCTGCAGGAAAGTGGTCGAGTTACCAGTAACCCTGTATACCTACACTAGTTTTCATTTTATGAAAGCCAGAAAACATTTAGCGTGCCATGGTTGAAACGGTCTCCAATAAAACACGGAAAGTTTTGCAGCTAGCACATTGCCATTACAAATTCAACAACACGTGGGCTTACTTCGTGCTGTTTGGATATTAAAGGTAGTAGGTAGAGCTGAAAATAAACGTCTTTCGTAATTTCACGGAACTAGAACTGCAAAGGAAATGCATGGACTAAACTTAGCTGAAAAGTTGTTGGGGACCTTTGCGTATTATAACTAGTATTATTTTATACCGGTTGAATTATTTTCGATTGACTTGAAAAATAATATACAGGGTGTTCGATTTAAAAAAATACATGTTTGCTTCATAACTGAAAAATGGATAGTGCAAGAAAAAATCAAACTACACTACTGGATTCTACACAAAAAATTCTATGAGACCCTTTTTTGAACTTTTCAATAAGGTAAAAAGACAACCAAGTTACGAGGGTGGTTCCAAAACCGATAATGTTCGATTTCACCCTGTATCTCAAAAGCCAAGAGGGCCATGATAATTTTGTTGAAGGCATCTTTACTTTCACAAAAAAGTAGCAGAGTGTTGCGAAAACCGCAACTCTCTATCTTCAAAAATAACCGAGATACCCCGCAAAAGTGCCCAAAATGGGACACCCTGTACAGTATTTAGCTGATATAAATATGATCGATTGACATGAACTGTATGAAATTATTTCGAATAGTTTGAACTACATTTTAGAAGGTCTGAATCTGTCGGAAGCACAACATGAATCAATAAGACTCCTTTTACTTCCCACACCGATAGGTGAGGGGAGTATTGTGATCGCGAAAATTTTAGATTTTGAGATAATCCACTTTTTGGGCGTTTCATGATGTCTACATAACGGAAATCCACGTCACTCATTTCCGTCGGTCTGTCTGTCTGTCGGTCTGGCTGTCGGTCTGTCTGTCGGTCTGTCTGTCGGTCTGTCTGTCGGTCTGTCTGTCGGTCTGTCTGTCGGTCTGTCTGTCGGTCTGTATGTCGGTCTGTCTGTCTGTCGGTCTGTCTGTCGGTCTGTCTGTCGGTCTGTCTGTCGGTCTGTATGTCGGTCTGTCTGTCGGTCTGTCTGTCGGTCTGTCTGTCGGTCTGTCTGTCGGTCTGTATGTCGGTCTGTCTGTCTGTCGGTCTGTCTGTCGGTCTGTCTGTCGGTCTGTCTGTCGGTCTGTCTGTCGGTCTGTCTGTCGGTCTGTCGGTCTTCTAGCCTCGTAATCTCAGTAACCGCTGCATGGATTGTGATGAAATTTGGGTAGCGATATGCTGTCTTAGTAGGTAATGCTGCTAAAATTTTGAAAATCGGTGCATTGGCGGCGGAGTAATTAGTAAAAAACAAAAAAAAAATAGATATTCCTCAAACTGCGTTTTTAGGCGTTTCAGGAGTTCCTGATCATTTTCTACTTTTTTTGGATGGAGCTGAATCTGGGGTGGTTGGGGGGTGGGGGGTTGTAAAACTGAAAAATTTATTGTATTCATAATGGGCTGTCCAATGACCTGTGAACCAAAGACCTAGCGGCATAATTCACCTTTTTAGGTCCATCCAAACATTGCCTCGCTCATAATAGAAACCAAGGGACTTAGAATGTGTGATGTATACAGACGAGTATTGTTTTAGATCATTCTATATTGCTTAATGCGAAAATGATTGAATGGATTTTAATGAAATTTTGACACAGTATTACTACGGCGACGTGTACGTTTTGGAAAAATCGTGTCAGTGGCGGCGCAGCAATAATAAAAAACCAAAAATATAAAAACAGCTCAAACTTTGTTTTTAGGCGTTTTAGGGGTTTCTGATCATTTTATACTTTTTTTTGGGTAGGGGTGCATTTGAGGTGGTCGGGGGGTGGGGGGTTGTAAAACTGAAAAAATCGTTGTATTCATAATAGTGTGTCCATTGACCTATGGAAAAAATACCTAGTGGTATATTCTTTTTTTAAGTTCATCTGCACATTGGCTTGCCTATTACAGAAACCATGGGACTTAGAATTTTGTGATGTTTACATATTCGAGTGTTGCTTAATTTCGTTCTATGTGTATTGCGTAAAGCAAAAATGATTGGATTGATTTTAATAAAATTTCGACACAGAAATTACTATCGCGGCGAAAATGGAAAACACGTCAGTTTCTGGAAAATCATGTCAGTGGCGGCGCAACAATAATCAAAAAAACTAAAAATATAGGAACAGCTCATACCTCGTTTTTAGATGGTTTGTAGGCTCCTGAGTGTTTCGTATCGCATGCAGAATCAAAACTGTGGCGTCCTAGTTCCTAAGGAGGGAGACGCAAGAAACTATTTACCAGAGTTTTTGTGTTAGGTGTTTTTTTGGGGGCAAATGGGCGATGATTTGGTTGCAAGGGATTTCAGACTATAGCTTCATGCTATGGGAAAATGATAAACTGGTATCACCGTAATGTGTGGGAAGTACTGAGTCAATCAACTTGACTCCATTTTTTTTTGTAAAAGAAATTACTTCCACACCTCTGCTTACACCTTGTCATCTAGGGAAGAAAGAAATTACACCCCATCTCCCTCTGGATCCGCCCATGTGAACACTGGATTGGCACTTTAATGCAATTACCTTCTATTGTCTGCTGGAAAATTTGTAGCTTTGTTTTTTCTGCGGAGTTGCGTCTGAGGAGGAACAATGGCACCCCAGGCGTTTTATTGCTGCATCATTTAGGGTGTTGTTCTAAAAGAAGCTCACTTGACCCAAATCTTCATGTCAAACGAAAGTGGCATCGTCACATCCTGATATATTTTTAATTTGCAATAGGGATGGGACATCGAAAGAAAACATCGATGTTGGACATCGATATCAACATCGACGGTCTTCCATCGATGACTACGATATATCGTATTCAAAACATCCATGTTTGAATATCGCAAAAACATCGATATATTCGGGTATTGGTGTTCTTCAATTTAAATGTTAGAAATAAATGATGATATGTATTTTACTACTAAGGGCCGCTTTCTCAGTGTCCAGTTAAAGTGTCAGATAGGTATCTGCCAGATAGCGTTGCTATGGATACAACTGTCAGATAAGATTTACGTGACTTCGTAAGTTTAGCCTTCAATTGTTTAAACAATTTATCTAACAGTTGCTGTTATCTTGCAGATAAATATTTAACTGGACATTGAGAAACCGATCCTAAGTGTTTCAAATTTCACAGCATAGTAAACAGGAAATAATAAAGACCAGAAACTAGCTAAACTAACAAATTTTATTAAATTTTAATAAAAAAATAAAAATAAGTTTTGGTTGTCTATTTCCTTTTTGAAATTGCTTTGCAACTTTAGCGAATTTGAGAAGATGAAATCAACCAATGTCAAATGTCATCTGAAATCAATTTGAAATAAGACAAACAAAAAACAATTCACAGAAAACTCGATTGTGGGGATGTGAGCCGAGGTTTTTTATCAACTTGCCAAATCTAGTAGCTTGTGATTATACCCCCCCTCCCATAAATTCGTAATGACGTCAATCAGTCACCATCGCGTCGGTGTTGTTTTGGTACAGAATAGTAGTAACACTAGTAACTAGTTCACTGAAAGGAAGTAAAATGCACACCTCTACAATGGAACCCAAAGCGCCTTCACTTGGTATTTTAAATCATGGGACAAAACCGAAGACCAGAAAACTGCAGACTCGCTAAGTTTACTTTTTTGTATATTTTCAATTTGTGATTGAAACTTTTAAGAAAACATCGATGTAAATTTTTAAAAACATATATGTTTTCATCGATGGTTCAAGTTAACAACATCGATGGTAAAATCATCGATCATCGGACGTGAAACATCGATGTTTTCCAAACATCGATAATTATCGCCCACCCCTAATTTGCAAAAAGCGCTGGTTTGCACAAGAGGTAGATTCGAGCTGGATTTTCAGCTCTGTTAACGGTAACGAAGGTGGACCGGTTTTACTTGCTTGCTCTCTCTCTCTCCTTAAAGAGTCACTATGGTCAAAGTGTCAATTTTTGAGGGAAAAATCAATGAAATGGAAGTTGAAAATAGCCAAAAGCCGTCAGCCCACTGTCCTCATTATTATTTTCAACTTATTTCAAGAATTATTTTCCAATTTTTAGTTTAATGTATTTTGAACGAGGCTAAAACTCAAAACATTGGTTGGGATAGAATATCAAATAAAGACTTTAGATTTTTTGCGGGTGAACCTCAGGATCCGGGCATCGGAGATTTTCCATTTTCTTTGAACGAGGCTAAAACTCAAAACATCGATTGGATTTGTATTAAGGATACTCTAGTTATCAAGGATACGAGGTTTAATCCTTATAGAATATCAAATTAAGATTTTAGATTTTTTTGCGGGTGAACCTTAGGATACGGACATCGGAGATTTTCCATTTTCTCTGAACGAGGCTAAAACTCAAAACATCGGTTGCACTTGTAATTAGGATACTTTAGTTATCAAGGATACAAGGTTTCAACCTCATAGAAAATCAAATAAAGACTTTAGATTTTTTGCGGATGAACCTCAGGATCCGGGCATCGGAGATTTTCCATTTTCTCTGAACGAGGCTAAAACTGAAAACATCGGTTGCATTTGTAATTAGGATACTTTAGTTATCAAGGATATAAGGTTTCAACCTCATAGAATATCAAATAAAGACTTTAGATTTTTTGCGGGTGAACCTCAAGATCCGGGCATCGGAGATTTTCCATTTTCTTTGAACGAGGCTGAAACTCTAAACATCGATTGGATTTGTATTTAGAATACTCTAGTTATCAAGGATACGAGGTTTCATCCTTATAGAATATCAAATAAAGGTTTTAGATTTTTGCGGGTGAACCTCAGTATCCGGGCATCGGTGATTTTCCATTTTCTTTGAACGAGGCTAAAACTCAAAACATCGGTTAGATTTGTAATTAGGATACTCTAGTTATCGAAGGTACGAGATTTCATCCTTAGAATATCAAATAAAGATTTTAGATTTTTTGCGGGTGAACCTCAGGATCCGGACATCGGAGATTTTCCATTTTCTCTGAACGAGGCTAAAACTCAAAACATTGGTTGCACTTGTAATTAGGATACTTTAGTTATCAAGGATACAAGGTTTCAACCTCATAGAAAATCAAATAAAGACTTTAGATTTTTTGCGGGTGAACCTCAGGATCCGGGCATCGGAGATTTTCCATTTTCTCTGAACGAGGCTAAAACTGAAAACATCGGTTGCATTTGTAATTAGGATACTTTAGTTATCAAGGATATAAGGTTTCAACCTCATAGAATATCAAATAAAGACTTTAGATTTTTTGCGGGTGAACCTCAAGATCCGGGCATCGGAGATTTTCCATTTTCTTTGAACGAGGCTGAAACTCTAAACATCGATTGGATTTGTATTTAGAATACTCTAGTTATCAAGGATACGAGGTTTCATCCTTATAGAATATCAAATAAAGGTTTTAGATTTTTGCGGGTGAACCTCAGTATCCGGGCATCGGTGATTTTCCATTTTCTTTGAACGAGGCTAAAACTCAAAACATCGGTTAGATTTGTAATTAGGATACTCTAGTTATCGAAGGTACGAGATTTCATCCTTAGAATATCAAATAAAGATTTTAGATTTTTTGCGGGTGAACCTCAGGATCCGGACATCGGAGATTTTCCATTTTCTCTGAACGAGGCTAAAACTCAAAACATTGGTTGCACTTGTAATTAGGATACTTTAGTTATCAAGGATACAAGGTTTCAACCTCATAGAAAATCAAATAAAGACTTTAGATTTTTTGCGGGTGAACCTCAGGATCCGGGCATCGGAGATTTTCCATTTTCTCTGAACGAGGCTAAAACTCAAAACATCGGTTGCATTTGTAATTAGGATACTTTAGTTATCAAGGATACAAGGTTTCAACCTCATAGAAAATCAAATAAAGACTTTAGATTTTTTGCGGGTGAACCTCAGGATCCGGGCATCGGAGATTTTCCATTTTCTCTGAACGAGGCTAAAACTCAAAACATTGGTTGCACTTGTAATTAGGATACTTTAGTTATCAAGGATACAAGGTTTCAATTTCATAGAATATCAAATAAAGACTTTAGATTTTTTGCGGGTGAACCTCAGGATCCGGGCATCGGAGATTTTCCATTTTCTCTGAACGAGGCTAAAACTCAAAACATTGGTTGCACTTGTAATTAGGATACTTTAGTTATCAAGGATACAAGGTTTCAACCTCATAGAAAATCAAATAAAGACTTTAGATTTTTTGCGGGTGAACCTCAGGATCCGGGCATCGGAGATTTTCCATTTTCTCTGAACGAGGCTAAAACTCAAAACATTGGTTGCACTTGTAATTAGGATACTTTAGTTATCAAGGATACAAGGTTTCAATTTCATAGAATATCAAATAAAGACTTTAGATTTTTTGCGGGTGAACCTCAGGATCCGGGCATCGGAGATTTTCCATTTTCTCTGAACGAGGCTAAAACTCAAAACATTGGTTGCACTTGTAATTAGGATACTTTAGTTATCAAGGATACAAGGTTTCAACCTCATAGAAAATCAAATAAAGACTTTAGATTTTTTGCGGGTGAACCTCAAGATCCGGGCATCGGAGATTTTCCATTTTCTTTGAACGAGGCTGAAACTCTAAACATCGATTGGATTTGTATTTAGAATACTCTAGTTATCAAGGATACGAGGTTTCATCCTTATAGAATATCAAATAAAGGTTTTAGATTTTTGCGGGTGAACCTCAGTATCCGGGCATCGGTGATTTTCCATTTTCTTTGAACGAGGCTAAAACTCAAAACATCGGTTAGATTTGTAATTAGGATACTCTAGTTATCGAAGGTACGAGATTTCATCCTTAGAATATCAAATAAAGATTTTAGATTTTTTGCGGGTGAACCTCAGGATCCGGACATCGGAGATTTTCCATTTTCTCTGAACGAGGCTAAAACTCAAAACATTGGTTGCACTTGTAATTAGGATACTTTAGTTATCAAGGATACAAGGTTTCAACCTCATAGAAAATCAAATAAAGACTTTAGATTTTTTGCGGGTGAACCTCAGGATCCGGGCATCGGAGATTTTCCATTTTCTCTGAACGAGGCTAAAACTGAAAACATCGGTTGCATTTGTAATTAGGATACTTTAGTTATCAAGGATATAAGGTTTCAACCTCATAGAATATCAAATAAAGACTTTAGATTTTTTGCGGGTGAACCTCAAGATCCGGGCATCGGAGATTTTCCATTTTCTTTGAACGAGGCTGAAACTCTAAACATCGATTGGATTTGTATTTAGAATACTCTAGTTATCAAGGATACGAGGTTTCATCCTTATAGAATATCAAATAAAGGTTTTAGATTTTTGCGGGTGAACCTCAGTATCCGGGCATCGGTGATTTTCCATTTTCTTTGAACGAGGCTAAAACTCAAAACATCGGTTAGATTTGTAATTAGGATACTCTAGTTATCGAAGGTACGAGATTTCATCCTTAGAATATCAAATAAAGATTTTAGATTTTTTGCGGGTGAACCTCAGGATCCGGACATCGGAGATTTTCCATTTTCTCTGAACGAGGCTAAAACTCAAAACATTGGTTGCACTTGTAATTAGGATACTTTAGTTATCAAGGATACAAGGTTTCAACCTCATAGAAAATCAAATAAAGACTTTAGATTTTTTGCGGGTGAACCTCAGGATCCGGGCATCGGAGATTTTCCATTTTCTCTGAACGAGGCTAAAACTCAAAACATCGGTTGCATTTGTAATTAGGATACTTTAGTTATCAAGGATACAAGGTTTCAACCTCATAGAAAATCAAATAAAGACTTTAGATTTTTTGCGGGTGAACCTCAGGATCCGGGCATCGGAGATTTTCCATTTTCTCTGAACGAGGCTAAAACTCAAAACATTGGTTGCACTTGTAATTAGGATACTTTAGTTATCAAGGATACAAGGTTTCAATTTCATAGAATATCAAATAAAGACTTTAGATTTTTTGCGGGTGAACCTCAGGATCCGGGCATCGGAGATTTTCCATTTTCTCTGAACGAGGCTAAAACTCAAAACATTGGTTGCACTTGTAATTAGGATACTTTAGTTATCAAGGATACAAGGTTTCAACCTCATAGAAAATCAAATAAAGACTTTAGATTTTTTGCGGGTGAACCTCAGGATCCGGGCATCGGAGATTTTCCATTTTCTCTGAACGAGGCTAAAACTCAAAACATCGGTTGCATTTGTAATTAGGATACTTTAGTTATCAAGGATACAAGGTTTCAATTTCATAGAATATCAAATAAAGACTTTAGATTTTTTGCGGGTGAATCTCAAGATCTGGGCATCGGAGATTTTCCATTTTCTTTGAACGAGGCTGAAACTCTAAACATCGATTGGATTTGTATTTAGGATACTCTAGTTATCGAAGGTACGAGATTTGATCCTTAGAATATCAAATAAAGATTTTAGATTTTTTGCGGGTGAACCTCAGTATCCGGGCATCGGTGATTTTCCATTTTCTTTGAACGAGGCTAAAACTCAAAACATCGGTTAGATTTGTAATTAGGATACTCTAGTTATCGAAGGTACGAGATTTGATCCTTAGAATATCAAATAAAGATTTTAGATTTTTTGCGGGTGAACCTCAGTATCCGGACATCGGAGATTTTCCATTTTCGCTGAACGAGACTAAAACTCAAAACATTGACCGGATTTGTACTTAGGATACCCTAATTATTCAGGATGCGAGGTGTCAACCTCACAAAAGGTCTAATAAAAATTTTAGATTTTTTGCCGGTGAACCTCAGGATCCGGGCATCGTAGATTTTCCATGTTCGTTGAACGAGATTAAAACTCAAAACATCGGTTAGATTTGTAATTAGGATACTCTAGTTATCGAAGGTACGAGATTTCATCCTTAGAATATCAAATAAAGATTTTAGATTTTTTGCGGGTGAACCTCAGTATCCGGGCATCGTAGATTTTCCATTTTCGTTGAACGAGATTAAAACTCAAAACTTCGGCCGGATTTGCAATTAGGATACCCTAGTTATCTAGGATACGAGGTTTCATCCTCATAAAAGATCAATTAAAGATTATAGATTTTTTTGCGGGTGAACTTCAGGATCCGGGCATCGGAGATTTTCCATTTTCGTTGAACGAGGTTAAAACTTAAAACATCGGCCGGATTTGCAATTAGGATACTCTAGTTATCTAGGATACGAGATTTCATCCTCATAAAAGATCAATTAAAGATTATAGATTTTTTGCGGGTGAACCTCAGGGTCCGGGCATCGTAGATTTTCCATTTTCGTTGAACGAGATTAAAACTCAAAACTTCGGCCGGATTTGCAATTAGGATACCCTAGTTATCTAGGATACGAGATTTCATCCTCATAAAAGATCAATTAAAGATTATAGATTTTTTGCGGGTGAACCTCAGGGTCCGGGCATCGGAGATTTTCCATTTTCGTTGAACGAGGCTAAAACTCAAAACATCGGCTGGATTTGTATTTAGGATATTCTAGTTATCAAGGATACGAGGTTCCATCCTTATAGAATATCAAATAAAGATTTTAGATTTTTTGCGGGTGAACCTCAAGATCTGGGCATCGGAGATTTTCCATTTTCGCTGAACGAGACTGAAACTCAAAACATCGATTGGATTTGTATTTAGGATACTCTAGTTATCAAGGATACGAGGTTTCATCCTTATAGAATATCAAATAAAGGTTTTAGATTTTTGCGGGTGAACCTCAGTATCCGGGCATCGTTGATTTTCCATTTTCTTTGAACGAGGCTAAAACTCAAAACATCGGTTGGATTTGTAATTAGGATACTCTAGTTATCGAAGGTACGAGATTTCATCCTTATAGAATATCAAATAAAGGTTTTAGATTTTTGCGGGTGAACCTCAGTATCCGGGCATCGGTGATTTTCCATTTTCGCTGAACGAGACTGAAACTCAAAACATCGATTGGATTTGTATTTAGGATACTCTAGTTATCAAGGATACGAGGTTTCATCCTTATAGAATATCAAATAAAGGTTTTAGATTTTTGCGGGTGAACCTCAGTATCCGGGCATCGGTGATTTTCCATTTTCTTTGAACGAGGCTGAAACTCTAAACATCGATTGGATTTGTATTTAGGATACTCTAGTTATCAAGGATACGAGGTTTCATCCTTATAGAATATCAAATAAAGGTTTTAGATTTTTGCGGGTGAACCTCAGTATCCGGGCATCGGTGATTTTCCATTTTCTTTGAACGAGGCTAAAACTCAAAACATCGGTTGGATTTGTAATTAGGATACTCTAGTTATCGAAGGTACGAGATTTCATCCTTAAAATATCAAATAAAGATTTTAGATTTTTTGCGGGTGAACCTCAAGATCCGGACATCGGAGATTTTCCATTTTCGCTGAACGAGACTGAAACTCAAAACATTGGCCGGATTTGTACTTAGAATACCCTAATTATCCAGGATGCGAGGTGTCAACCTCACAAAAGGTCTAATAAAAGTTTTAGATTTTTTGCGGGTGAACCTCAGGATCCGGGCATCGTAGATTTTCCATGTTCGTTGAACGAGATTAAAACTCAAAACATCAGCCGGATTTGTAATTAGGATACTCTAGTTATCTAGGATACGAGGTTTCATTCTCATAGAAGATCAAATAAAGGTTTTAGATTTTTTGCTGGTGAACCTCAGGATCCGGGCATCGTAAATTTTCCATTTTCGTTGAACGAGATTAAAACTCAAAACATCGGCCGGATTTGCAATTAGGATACTCTAGTTACCGAGGATACGAGATTTCATCCTCATAAAAGATCAATTAAAGATTATAGATTTTTTGCGGGTGAACCTCAGGGTCCGGGCATCGGAGATTTTCCATTTTCGTTGAACGAGGCTAAAACTCAAAACATCGGCTGGATTTGTATTTAGGATATTCTAGTTATCAAGGATACGAGGTTCCATCCTTATAGAATATCAAATAAAGATTTTAGATTGTTTGCGGGTGAACCTCAGGATCCGGGGCACGGAGATTTTCCATTTTCTCTGAACGAGGCTAAAACTCAAAACATCGGTTGCATTTGTAATTAGGATACTTTAGTTATCAAGGATACAAGGTTTCAATTTCATAGAATATCAAATAAAGACTTTAGATTTTTTGCGGGTGAACCTCAAAATCTGGGCATCGGAGATTTTCCATTTTCGCTGAACGAGACTGAAACTCAAAACATCGATTGGATTTGTATTTAGGATACTCTAGTTATCAAGGATACGAGGTTTCATCCTTATAGAATATCAAATAAAGGTTTTAGATTTTTGCGGGTGAACCTCAGTATCCGGGCATCGGTGATTTTCCATTTTCTTTGAACGAGGCTAAAACTCAAAACATCGGTTGGATTTGTAATTAGGATACTCTAGTTATCGAAGGTACGAGATTTCATCCTTATAGAATATCAAATAAAGGTTTTAGATTTTTGCGGGTGAACCTCAGTATCCGGGCATCGGTGATTTTCCATTTTCGCTGAACGAGACTGAAACTCAAAACATCGATTGGATTTGTATTTAGGATACTCTAGTTATCAAGGATACGAGGTTTCATCCTTATAGAATATCAAATAAAGGTTTTAGATTTTTGCGGGTGAACCTCAGTATCCGGGCATCGGTGATTTTCCATTTTCTTTGAACGAGGCTGAAACTCTAAACATCGATTGGATTTGTATTTAGGATACTCTAGTTATCAAGGATACGAGGTTTCATCCTTATAGAATATCAAATAAAGGTTTTAGATTTTTGCGGGTGAACCTCAGTATCCGGGCATCGGTGATTTTCCATTTTCTTTGAACGAGGCTGAAACTCTAAACATCGATTGGATTTGTATTTAGGATACTCTAGTTATCAAGGATACGAGGTTTCATCCTTATAGAATATCAAATAAAGGTTTTAGATTTTTGCGGGTGAACCTCAGTATCCGGGCATCGGTGATTTTCCATTTTCTTTGAACGAGGCTAAAACTCAAAACATCGATTGGATTTGTATTTAGGATACTCTAGTTATCAAGGATACGAGGTTTCATCCTTATAGAATATCAAATAAAGGTTTTAGATTTTTGCGGGTGAACCTCAGTATCCGGGCATCGGTGATTTTCCATTTTCGCTGAACGAGACTGAAACTCAAAACATCGATTGGATTTGTATTTAGGATACTCTAGTTATCAAGGATACGAGGTTTCATCCTTATAGAATATCAAATAAAGGTTTTAGATTTTTGCGGGTGAACCTCAGTATCCGGGCATCGGTGATTTTCCATTTTCTTTGAACGAGGCTGAAACTCTAAACATCGATTGGATTTGTATTTAGGATACTCTAGTTATCAAGGATACGAGGTTTCATCCTTATAGAATATCAAATAAAGGTTTTAGATTTTTGCGGGTGAACCTCAGTATCCGGGCATCGGTGATTTTCCATTTTCTTTGAACGAGGCTAAAACTCAAAACATCGGTTGGATTTGTAATTAGGATACTCTAGTTATCGAAGGTACGAGATTTCATCCTTATAGAATATCAAATAAAGGTTTTAGATTTTTGCGGGTGAACCTCAGTATCCGGGCATCGGTGATTTTCCATTTTCGCTGAACGAGACTGAAACTCAAAACATCGATTGGATTTGTATTTAGGATACTCTAGTTATCAAGGATACGAGGTTTCATCCTTATAGAATATCAAATAAAGGTTTTAGATTTTTGCGGGTGAACCTCAGTATCCGGGCATCGGTGATTTTCCATTTTCTTTGAACGAGGCTAAAACTCAAAACATCGGTTGGATTTGTAATTAGGATACTCTAGTTATCGAAGGTACGAGATTTCATCCTTATAGAATATCAAATAAAGGTTTTAGATTTTTGCGGGTGAACCTCAGTATCCGGGCATCGGTGATTTTCCATTTTCGCTGAACGAGACTGAAACTCAAAACATCGATTGGATTTGTATTTAGGATACTCTAGTTATCAAGGATACGAGGTTTCATCCTTATAGAATATCAAATAAAGGTTTTAGATTTTTGCGGGTGAACCTCAGTATCCGGGCATCGGTGATTTTCCATTTTCTTTGAACGAGGCTGAAACTCTAAACATCGATTGGATTTGTATTTAGGATACTCTAGTTATCAAGGATACGAGGTTTCATCCTTATAGAATATCAAATAAAGGTTTTAGATTTTTGCGGGTGAACCTCAGTATCCGGGCATCGGTGATTTTCCATTTTCTTTGAACGAGGCTGAAACTCTAAACATCGATTGGATTTGTATTTAGGATACTCTAGTTATCAAGGATACGAGGTTTCATCCTTATAGAATATCAAATAAAGGTTTTAGATTTTTGCGGGTGAACCTCAGTATCCGGGCATCGGTGATTTTCCATTTTCTTTGAACGAGGCTGAAACTCTAAACATCGATTGGATTTGTATTTAGGATACTCTAGTTATCAAGGATACGAGGTTTCATCCTTATAGAATATCAAATAAAGGTTTTAGATTTTTGCGGGTGAACCTCAGTATCCGGGCATCGGTGATTTTCCATTTTCTTTGAACGAGGCTGAAACTCTAAACATCGATTGGATTTGTATTTAGGATACTCTAGTTATCAAGGATACGAGGTTTCATCCTTATAGAATATCAAATAAAGGTTTTAGATTTTTGCGGGTGAACCTCAGTATCCGGGCATCGGTGATTTTCCATTTTCTTTGAACGAGGCTGAAACTCTAAACATCGATTGGATTTGTATTTAGGATACTCTAGTTATCAAGGATACGAGGTTTCATCCTTATAGAATATCAAATAAAGGTTTTAGATTTTTGCGGGTGAACCTCAGTATCCGGGCATCGGTGATTTTCCATTTTCTTTGAACGAGGCTGAAACTCTAAACATCGATTGGATTTGTATTTAGGATACTCTAGTTATCAAGGATACGAGGTTTCATCCTTATAGAATATCAAATAAAGGTTTTAGATTTTTGCGGGTGAACCTCAGTATCCGGGCATCGGTGATTTTCCATTTTCTTTGAACGAGGCTGAAACTCTAAACATCGATTGGATTTGTATTTAGGATACTCTAGTTATCAAGGATACGAGGTTTCATCCTTATAGAATATCAAATAAAGGTTTTAGATTTTTGCGGGTGAACCTCAGTATCCGGGCATCGGTGATTTTCCATTTTCTTTGAACGAGGCTAAAACTCAAAACATCGGTTGGATTTGTAATTAGGATACTCTAGTTATCGAAGGTACGAGATTTCATCCTTATAGAATATCAAATAAAGGTTTTAGATTTTTGCGGGTGAACCTCAGTATCCGGGCATCGGTGATTTTCCATTTTCTTTGAACGAGGCTAAAACTCAAAACATCGGTTGGATTTGTATTTAGGATACTCTAGTTATCAAGGATACGAGGTTTCATCCTTATAGAATATCAAATAAAGGTTTTAGATTTTTGCGGGTGAACCTCAGTATCCGGGCATCGGTGATTTTCCATTTTCTTTGAACGAGGCTGAAACTCTAAACATCGATTGGATTTGTATTTAGGATACTCTAGTTATCAAGGATACGAGGTTTCATCCTTATAGAATATCAAATAAAGGTTTTAGATTTTTGCGGGTGAACCTCAGTATCCGGGCATCGGTGATTTTCCATTTTCTTTGAACGAGGCTGAAACTCTAAACATCGATTGGATTTGTATTTAGGATACTCTAGTTATCAAGGATACGAGGTTTCATCCTTATAGAATATCAAATAAAGGTTTTAGATTTTTGCGGGTGAACCTCAGTATCCGGGCATCGGTGATTTTCCATTTTCTTTGAACGAGGCTGAAACTCTAAACATCGATTGGATTTGTATTTAGGATACTCTAGTTATCAAGGATACGAGGTTTCATCCTTATAGAATATCAAATAAAGGTTTTAGATTTTTGCGGGTGAACCTCAGTATCCGGGCATCGGTGATTTTCCATTTTCTTTGAACGAGGCTAAAACTCAAAACATCGGTTGGATTTGTAATTAGGATACTCTAGTTATCGAAGGTACGAGATTTCATCCTTATAGAATATCAAATAAAGGTTTTAGATTTTTGCGGGTGAACCTCAGTATCCGGGCATCGGTGATTTTCCATTTTCTTTGAACGAGGCTAAAACTCAAAACATCGGTTGGATTTGTATTTAGGATACTCTAGTTATCAAGGATACGAGGTTTCATCCTTATAGAATATCAAATAAAGGTTTTAGATTTTTGCGGGTGAACCTCAGTATCCGGGCATCGGTGATTTTCCATTTTCTTTGAACGAGGCTGAAACTCTAAACATCGATTGGATTTGTATTTAGGATACTCTAGTTATCAAGGATACGAGGTTTCATCCTTATAGAATATCAAATAAAGGTTTTAGATTTTTGCGGGTGAACCTCAGTATCCGGGCATCGGTGATTTTCCATTTTCTTTGAACGAGGCTGAAACTCTAAACATCGATTGGATTTGTATTTAGGATACTCTAGTTATCAAGGATACGAGGTTTCATCCTTATAGAATATCAAATAAAGGTTTTAGATTTTTGCGGGTGAACCTCAGTATCCGGGCATCGGTGATTTTCCATTTTCTTTGAACGAGGCTGAAACTCTAAACATCGATTGGATTTGTATTTAGGATACTCTAGTTATCAAGGATACGAGGTTTCATCCTTATAGAATATCAAATAAAGGTTTTAGATTTTTGCGGGTGAACCTCAGTATCCGGGCATCGGTGATTTTCCATTTTCGCTGAACGAGACTGAAACTCAAAACATCGATTGGATTTGTATTTAGGATACTCTAGTTATCAAGGATACGAGGTTTCATCCTTATAGAATATCAAATAAAGGTTTTAGATTTTTGCGGGTGAACCTCAGTATCCGGGCATCGGTGATTTTCCATTTTCTTTGAACGAGGCTAAAACTCAAAACATCGGTTGGATTTGTAATTAGGATACTCTAGTTATCGAAGGTACGAGATTTCATCCTTATAGAATATCAAATAAAGGTTTTAGATTTTTGCGGGTGAACCTCAGTATCCGGGCATCGGTGATTTTCCATTTTCGCTGAACGAGACTGAAACTCAAAACATCGATTGGATTTGTATTTAGGATACTCTAGTTATCAAGGATACGAGGTTTCATCCTTATAGAATATCAAATAAAGGTTTTAGATTTTTGCGGGTGAACCTCAGTATCCGGGCATCGGTGATTTTCCATTTTCTTTGAACGAGGCTGAAACTCTAAACATCGATTGGATTTGTATTTAGGATACTCTAGTTATCAAGGATACGAGGTTTCATCCTTATAGAATATCAAATAAAGGTTTTAGATTTTTGCGGGTGAACCTCAGTATCCGGGCATCGGTGATTTTCCATTTTCTTTGAACGAGGCTGAAACTCTAAACATCGATTGGATTTGTATTTAGGATACTCTAGTTATCAAGGATACGAGGTTTCATCCTTATAGAATATCAAATAAAGGTTTTAGATTTTTGCGGGTGAACCTCAGTATCCGGGCATCGGTGATTTTCCATTTTCTTTGAACGAGGCTGAAACTCTAAACATCGATTGGATTTGTATTTAGGATACTCTAGTTATCAAGGATACGAGGTTTCATCCTTATAGAATATCAAATAAAGGTTTTAGATTTTTGCGGGTGAACCTCAGTATCCGGGCATCGGTGATTTTCCATTTTCTTTGAACGAGGCTGAAACTCTAAACATCGATTGGATTTGTATTTAGGATACTCTAGTTATCAAGGATACGAGGTTTCATCCTTATAGAATATCAAATAAAGGTTTTAGATTTTTGCGGGTGAACCTCAGTATCCGGGCATCGGTGATTTTCCATTTTCTTTGAACGAGGCTGAAACTCTAAACATCGATTGGATTTGTATTTAGGATACTCTAGTTATCAAGGATACGAGGTTTCATCCTTATAGAATATCAAATAAAGGTTTTAGATTTTTGCGGGTGAACCTCAGTATCCGGGCATCGGTGATTTTCCATTTTCTTTGAACGAGGCTAAAACTCAAAACATCGGTTGGATTTGTAATTAGGATACTCTAGTTATCGAAGGTACGAGATTTCATCCTTATAGAATATCAAATAAAGGTTTTAGATTTTTGCGGGTGAACCTCAGTATCCGGGCATCGGTGATTTTCCATTTTCGCTGAACGAGACTGAAACTCAAAACATCGATTGGATTTGTATTTAGGATACTCTAGTTATCAAGGATACGAGGTTTCATCCTTATAGAATATCAAATAAAGGTTTTAGATTTTTGCGGGTGAACCTCAGTATCCGGGCATCGGTGATTTTCCATTTTCTTTGAACGAGGCTGAAACTCTAAACATCGATTGGATTTGTATTTAGGATACTCTAGTTATCAAGGATACGAGGTTTCATCCTTATAGAATATCAAATAAAGGTTTTAGATTTTTGCGGGTGAACCTCAGTATCCGGGCATCGGTGATTTTCCATTTTCTTTGAACGAGGCTGAAACTCTAAACATCGATTGGATTTGTATTTAGGATACTCTAGTTATCAAGGATACGAGGTTTCATCCTTATAGAATATCAAATAAAGGTTTTAGATTTTTGCGGGTGAACCTCAGTATCCGGGCATCGGTGATTTTCCATTTTCTTTGAACGAGGCTAAAACTCAAAACATCGATTGGATTTGTATTTAGGATACTCTAGTTATCAAGGATACGAGGTTTCATCCTTATAGAATATCAAATAAAGGTTTTAGATTTTTGCGGGTGAACCTCAGTATCCGGGCATCGGTGATTTTCCATTTTCGCTGAACGAGACTGAAACTCAAAACATCGATTGGATTTGTATTTAGGATACTCTAGTTATCAAGGATACGAGGTTTCATCCTTATAGAATATCAAATAAAGGTTTTAGATTTTTGCGGGTGAACCTCAGTATCCGGGCATCGGTGATTTTCCATTTTCTTTGAACGAGGCTGAAACTCTAAACATCGATTGGATTTGTATTTAGGATACTCTAGTTATCAAGGATACGAGGTTTCATCCTTATAGAATATCAAATAAAGGTTTTAGATTTTTGCGGGTGAACCTCAGTATCCGGGCATCGGTGATTTTCCATTTTCTTTGAACGAGGCTGAAACTCTAAACATCGATTGGATTTGTATTTAGGATACTCTAGTTATCAAGGATACGAGGTTTCATCCTTATAGAATATCAAATAAAGGTTTTAGATTTTTGCGGGTGAACCTCAGTATCCGGGCATCGGTGATTTTCCATTTTCTTTGAACGAGGCTAAAACTCAAAACATCGGTTGGATTTGTAATTAGGATACTCTAGTTATCGAAGGTACGAGATTTCATCCTTAAAATATCAAATAAAGATTTTAGATTTTTTGCGGGTGAACCTCAAGATCCGGACATCGGAGATTTTCCATTTTCGCTGAACGAGACTGAAACTCAAAACATTGGCCGGATTTGTACTTAGAATACCCTAATTATCCAGGATGCGAGGTGTCAACCTCACAAAAGGTCTAATAAAAGTTTTAGATTTTTTGCGGGTGAACCTCAGGATCCGGGCATCGTAGATTTTCCATGTTCGTTGAACGAGATTAAAACTCAAAACATCAGCCGGATTTGTAATTAGGATACTCTAGTTATCTAGGATACGAGGTTTCATTCTCATAGAAGATCAAATAAAGGTTTTAGATTTTTTGCTGGTGAACCTCAGGATCCGGGCATCGTAAATTTTCCATTTTCGTTGAACGAGATTAAAACTCAAAACATCGGCCGGATTTGCAATTAGGATACTCTAATTGTCTAGGATACGAGGTTTTATCCTCGTAAAAGATCAATTAAAGATTATAGATTTTTTGCGGGTGAACCTCAGGATCCGGGCATCGTAGATTTTCCATTTTCGTTGAACGAGACTAAAACTCAAAACATTGGCCGGATTTGTCCTTAGGATACCCTAATTATCCAGGATGCGAGGTTTCAGCCATAAAACCTTGTTTGTTTTTAGTTTTTTTTAAACTCTGTTTATTACATATATGACATACTTGAAATTCCTTAGTACCAGTTCTTGTTTGTTTTATTAGTCGGTTGTTCTAGTCAACAAGTAGTTACCTCATGTAGATACGAATCTTTCCTGAATGTATATTCTGCGAGATACAATTCCGTATTATGCTGCCTATTGACCTTTTACCCTGCTCTCTTTTTACGAGTGAATAAAACAAAAAGAGAAAAACATTTTTTGTTCCAAACACGCCTGTTGTTTGCTTAAGCTCACTTGTATTCATGTAAATTAATGTAAAAATAACTTGTTTTAAAATGTCGGCCCAGACAGTATCATGTATTAAAATGTCATCAAGGTATGTACCTCGTAAATTAATTAGACATATTATGTTGATGAATTTATGCCATAAAAATGTTTGTTGTGCTGACGCTGTTGACGGGCAGTGGTGTAGTGTGGTTTCATTTGCTCAAGATATTTAATCATTCCTACGTTATAGTAATAATAATAAATATCAGGCAACCAAAAAAGTTCGTCCTGTTTTGAAGGTTAAGAAATAGTTACACAAAAAAATGGAGTCAAGTTGATTGACTCACTACTTCCCACACATAATGATGATACCATTTTATTATTTCCCATTGCATGAATCTATAGTCTAAAATCCCCTTGCAACTAAATTATCGCCCATCCGCCCGCAAAAACAACATCCAACACAAAAACCCTCGTAAATAGTTTCTTGCGTTTCCGAGTCTCTTGCACTGATTTCTAATCTGTGACAAAATGAAACATGATAGTCTTATCTTTAAGTATGCTGTGATTTTACGTTTGATGAATTTGTGGTTCTTGGGTTTCTAGGTCGGCGTCGTTTTGCGTTAAGGCTTGACGTTTCGCCACCACGAGTGGATGGCATCTTCAGAAGCTATTTCCAAAGTACTTTGGAAGTCGCCGAAGTGAAATAGCTTCTGAAGATGCCATCCACTCGTGGTGGCGAAGCGTCAAGCCTTAACGCTAAACGACGCCGGCCTAAAAACCCAAGAACCACAAATTCATTGGACGATGGCCGCGAAAGCCTTACACAGTACATTTAGGTTTGATGTTTGTGAAGAGCATGACCTCTACATTTTATTATTTCCCACATAACAAAAGTATGTACAATGTACGTACATTGGATATCGAATCAATGGATATGTATATCCACAAATGGAGCAAGAATGTCCAGTGGATATCAAATAGACATCAAAAAAATATACATTGCATTTGTTACGTTTGTCGCGAACTTTCACATCCATGGCATATCCATAGAATGTACATGTGTACATCTAATGTACATGCATAGTATATATAACATAGTCCAGGTATAAACATGTATATTCATAATATGTACCATGTATATACTTACATACCAAAGTATATACAATGTTCATACAATGAATATGTATATCCACAAATGGAGCACGAACGTCTAATGGATGTAAAATGGACATAAACAAATTTACATTTCATGTACGTTTATCGCGAATTTACACATCCATAGTATATCCATTAAATGTACATTCATGTACTTTTAATGCACATGCATAGTGTATGAAAGTTCAATGTAGAGGCAGAAAAATAAACAAACTTTATAGTTTTATTATGTATTGTTATTAATACAATTTCTAGTTAAACTAATAATACTTGGAAAAATCGATGACTATGATTGTAATCTCTTTTCCGTTGAATGGCATGTCTAAAGTCACAAATAAATCAAGGTTATAAAATTTCATAGGTGGTTTGTTCCGCTTACGATTTACCGTCAAACGCTAGATGCGAGTGTTATCAGTAGTCAGAAGATAAGTAACATTGCACAATATTACACTCGATCAGGTCATCAGGCACAACCAGCACCAGCACACACACGCTAACTACGACAAATAGCTAGAAATCAGCAATGGTGGCACTAGCTGACCTTCGCGCAGGCGTAAACTACTAGATGTATATATGATACATAGACCAACATCTTATACCTACGTGAATATACATAGTATATTACACTAGTGTATATCATTTTTCGTATGTATATTTAACTTCCTATGCATATTCAAAATATACATGTTTTTAACTGGAATATCTGATGTACATTCTATGGATGTGCATGTCCATATAGTGTTATGTGGGTTATTGTCCCAAAAAAACAATAAGGCTTGTCCTTTATTATGAATAAGATCTTTTAAACATTTCAAAAGTTTCTGACCAAACATAAAATTTTATAGCACATGTTTTCTCCACTTAAGGATTCCATATTTCAGTTTGTATGCCGTAAAGTTCTGCTCTGAAAGAAGTTAAAGCACCACTCTCATGTTCTATCCTCGTATATCGCTTCCCTATTGAATTTTAAGGACACCCAGTACTTTGTCACTCGTATGCGGTAAGCAATATTTCCCGCCAATTACGTGCGACGATTCAGCTTCCCGCATCTTCCCAATAAATATGTCAACGCTCATCACTCACCGCCTCCAACTCCATTTTTATGGAAATGGGCGAAGCGGGAAACCTATCAAGCGTTCAAGTCGTACACAAATCATGTTCCGTAGACAGAGCTCATAGCGATTGTAAAAACGCAGTCCTGCTTCTCAATGGCACTACGCTGATGGAACGTGGAATTGGAAATGTCAATAACTCTGCCTTCAAGCTATTCCGGACGCTTGCACGACTAGAAAATATTAGAAGTTGATATATGGACCGTTACAAACGACACTGAGTATGTTACAAACGAGACCCTGTATACAGATCTCGATATTCCCGACATAATGGACTGTATCAAAACACGACGTCAAACGGAATTGTATAGCAGACTTTGCTGCATGACCGAGTCCACACGGTCCAGCAAATCTGCAAACGTTCAACCCATCTTCTACTCTGCAGGTCTCATGTGCTACTAAAATACTCCACTTTTTTTAATAAACCATTATCTAAAGATGTACTTTCAATCATTTCGATTCATTTCATTGAATTTTGTCAAACCGGATATTTCTTTTATGGTCAGCCTTCTGCAAAGGCTGAAGGCCTATGGCGCTGTGGAAGCGCTGCGAGAGGATAGGTGTCGGTGCACGTTATATTTGAAACGCTGCATGTTGTAGCCGTCTGGGAATAAATTACCCGGCAGCTCATTCCACAGCGTCGTAGTTCTCCAAAAAAAGGAATGTTGGAGGAGACTGGTCTGCAAAGTAAGGACCTCGACTTGCTTGTGTAAATCGTATTCGGGAAATTGACGGGTCTAGGAGGCGGATTACTATCTGCTTTGACAGTCAGGCAGCCATCAAAGCACTGAGTGCTTGGAAAATAGCGTCGGGACTGGTCCTGGAGTGCAAGAGGGCTCTCGACGACATCTCAGCCAAACACAAGGTATCACTGATGTGGGTACCTGGGCACGCTGGGGTAAAGGGCCCGGAACCAGCCTTAGGACTATCTGCAAACTTAATTAGGAAAACAACTAGAGAGTGGATCCAGAATCAACACTCTCTTAGATGGAACAACATCTCTGGTCATCTCCGTCAAGCTCGGGAACTATTAGCAGGGCCTGCAGAGAGAACAGGACGATTTTGTCTCTCTCTGGATAGGAGTAACTTGAGATTGCTAGTAGGCCTATTAACGGGTCACAACACCTTCAGGCGTCACTTGTTCGTGATGAGGGTGGTCAACGACCCAACGTGCACGTGGTGTGGTGAAGAGGAAGAATCCTCGGCACATATCTTGTGTCGCTGTGAAACCCTGGGTTATCACATGCAGACTATGCTGGGCTCAAGAACTTTGGAATCAATAGAGATAAAACGGATAGGACCTAAGAATGTACTATCCATTGCCAAAAGGGCAGGTCTTAGGAGCTAGCGCGGTTAGAGGCGCAAAAGGGCCCATCGTGTGGCCTATGCACCAGCCACATTCCATGCTGGATAGCCTCTGGTCCTTATTCATTCAGCAACATATAGATATTGGGAAGCAGTACTTTAAAAAAGTATTGGTTCGGTATCTATCTACCAAAGCCGGTACCTGGGCGTTTAATCTGAGGAACCGAGTACTGTTTATGCGACCCGTTTAAAAGCATCAGGTATAGGAACCTGCGGATACGACAACAAACAGGCTCTTTTTTGTGTTGCTCTAGGATGTTTAATAGAGCTACTAGTTCTTCCTGAGAAGCAGCAATAAGGGTTGTATCGTCAGCAAATCTTAAGTTGGATATTTTGCTTCCGCCAATAGTTATACCGCCATTCCAGTTATCCAATACCTGTCTCATCACAAATTCAGAGTAAATGTTAGATAACATCGGAGATATTACACATCCCTGACGAACTCCTTTTCTGGCTGCTGTTTGACCAGACAGGTTATCGCCAATTCTTATACGAGCCGAGCTAGACTCATAGAGTTGCTGTATGAGGAATACTAAATATTAACGAACTCCCATAAACATAAGGATTTCTCATAGTTTAGGCCGCTTTACGTTATCAAGCGCCTTGGAGTAGTCCACAAAGCAGATAAAAACTGGAAAACTATGCTCTCTGGCTTTTTCAGTAATCTGTCTTAAGTTTAAGATCTGTTAACGCGTACCGCGTCCTTTTACGAAACCTGCCAGCACCTGAGAAATTTGCCATCCAATATTACAATCCAAACGAGACGCAAATACTGCTAAGAATAACCTCAACGTGTACCAAACAAAATTCTACAGGGAACCCAAAGAACTTTTTTATGCTGTAACAGGTGAATGGAGTTGCCCCAGGGTACATCAGAAGGCGTATATACCTATCAATCATGTCGGTAATACGCCCGAGTTCGACCTACTTCGCGGTACTCGTATACATCAAGATCATATTGGGAATCCATTTTTTATAGGCGGGATGGCAGCTCACGGGGTGGTGCTGGTGATCTATGGAGCGACCTCTCATTTTTTGCCGAACAAAAACTGCTTACTATTGCGAAAGGGTTGCGATGAATATTTATCGCACGCATTTATATGGGAACACAGCAAAAAAACTAACAGGATCGTCTGTGATATGATTGATTTAATAGGCCGGCGGTTTTGACAGGGACGGATACCAGTAATAGTTATTTATGTATCAAGGGCGTAAAACAAGCAACATGTAAATCACAGAGTTAACATCTCTAGAGGGAATGTAAACAACAACATGCACAGGTCGCTGACCAGCCAACATGTAACGGAAATTTTGACAGCTTGAGGGCATTACCAGTGGTGTACGATTTTATATTAAAATTGGATGTTCATTAATAGATTCAATTATTACTGTGATGTTACAAACTGATACAATGAGTTGTATTAGTATTTAGCTATACTTAGAGAGTTACTTTTATTATAACTTGATTGTAACAGTTGATAATTTATTATTACCATGAAGTGTTTCCCCATATTTTACTCTACTAAAAACCAAAATAAAACCGATACTAACCTATGATAAGTGGTGTTCACCGATTCGTCGCTATTGCAGCAAACTATGCACTTTTTATTTCGTCCCATCATGCAATTATGACAATATTGTTCATAAATAATTTAATTCGCACCACAAATAGTCACAAAGTCACTCAAATATGCACTAAAACAACAAAAATCATCTCAACATACGCAATAAGCACAACTACAATGACAGCCACATGACAGCTTTAGGGCACCCTGATTGTAGGTTGCCAGATTTATGACATATTAGAAGTTATTGCGACATTCCGCCATGAAATTTACCATTTTTGAGATGTCGTTAAATCAATACAAATTATTTTCACGTAAATCAGTTACATTGCAAGTATATTTTAATGTGTAGTTACATACCCAGTTAAATACTTTGAGGAACATGTATTCAAACTGCTGAAACTGCCAGATTTTGAAGAAACGGGAAGGTCCTTAAGCGGACGAAGAAGAGTGGCAATAGCGCTATAGATGTTGGCTGGCCAATATTCAAATTAGGCTCCCTCTAGAAATGTTAACTCTGTGATGTAAATTTCACATATAAGGTAAAAAGCTTGGGTACCTTTTAGAGCCAGAAAGTACTTTTCACCATGAAACCTCCCCACGCTATATAAAGCCCAGATAAGACCTGGCCTGGAGTATTGCTCTCATGTCTGGGGAGCTGCTGCACCTACTACCCTGTCTATACTAGATGCCGTCCAGAGCAGGGCAATTCGACTAATTGTCGACACGGTCTTGACGCGCCACCTCCAGTCACTTTCTCACCGGCGTGTTGTTGATGACCTCTCACTACTCTCTACCTATATTCAAACGGAATCTGCTCCTCTGAGCTATCCTCTATCGTTCCGCCGTTCACCGCTCCTATCAGATGCACCCGCGCGACCGCGGCATCTCATCCTAAGGCGGTGGTTCTTCATACATCAAGAACCGAGCGGTTCAACCGCACATTTATTCCCAGGGTGTCCAAGGCTTGGAATGGACTGCCTGGAGATGTATCTATTGGGCCTGCGGGTATTGGCCCATTCAAATCTCGCGTTAACATACTTCCCCTAACATAACCCTTTCACAGCAGCCGCGGTACTCTGGTGTTTACGCTCTGCTCAGTTATAAAAAAAGGTCCATAAACGCTGTTGACGCCCAAAATACATACAAAATTTTATTCACGATCGATCTTGTAATCTTTTATTTTAATAAATAAATGTTTTTCTCTTTCACCTTCTGTGACTAACTTATAATAAATATCGTTGCATCTTTCTTGAATTTTATACTACAGTGGTATACATTATTGTTATACAGGGTGTTAATTAAGTATGTTAACAAACTTTAACCACGAATAGTACTCCGAAAAATAGAAAGAAAATGTCATATGAACATGGGTCCGGAAATGCTTCCAATGGGAGCTACACTTCTTTGCATGGGTCACCCTGAAGACGGTTTTCCCTCAATATTCTCGAAACCATTGATAACAAAATTACAAAATTAGGTACGATGGGTAAACTTTTGACGCTGAATCTGATTCTGAATTCAGAATTTCGTAATTTTAATCAGAGGCGTATCATACGGGAGGACTTAAGGGTAAAAATAACCCCACTTTCTAAATGGTAATTTTTTGACATTTTGATTTTAGAATATGGTATTTCAGTGATTTCTACGCATATGGATGTATATCACATGCAACGGGTGCAAGCTCTAATACCGAGGGATTTACCACTACGAGTAGACTTCTGCAATTGGTTAAGAAATCAAATTTTAAGCAATCCGAATTTCTTAAGTCAGGTGTTGTTTACTGATGAAGCTTGTTTTTCCCGGAATGCCATTATCAATTTTTATAACAATCACGTATGGTCTGAGAATAATCCACACGCTTTCATAGAACATCATTTCCAAGAACAGTTTTCTTTCAATATTTGGGCTGGAATTATAGGAAACCACTTCATTGGTCCATATTTTCTGCCTCATAGGCTTACTGGGGAACAATACCAGCGGTTTTTAGTACATGTTCTACCTGAATTATTAGAAGAAGTTCCACTCAGAAAACGGTGTCGTATGTGGTACATGCACGACGGTGCTTCAGCACATTTTAGTCTAGTTGCGCGTCACGTTTTGAATGAAAATTATCCTAACCGTTGGATAGGTAGGGGTGGTCCACAGTTTTCGCCTCCCCGATCGCCAGATATCAATCCTTTGGATTACTTCTTATGGGAATACCTTAAGTCATTAGTGTACAAAACCCCTGTCCAAAATGAAGAAGACCTCAGAAATAGAATAGTTGATTCATGCTTGATAATCAAAAACACACCACATATTTTTGAAGGAGTCCGTCATTCAATGATAAGGCGACTGAACCTGTTAATGTTAATGCTACTCCTTTTCGCTACTGCTACTGTTACTTACTTCTTAGTTCTCGCAGAACTGAAAGTCACCCTCTGAATGGAGTACAATAACTCTTTAATCTACTAAACTTTTTGTTAGTCGCTGGACACCGATCGTATAATGCCCCCAACAAAATTGGATTCTCTATCAGACACCCAAACGACTTTCCTATGCGACACTGCTTTGCGATCCTGCATAAATCTATCTTCTGAAGGGACTTGATATACAATTATCTCGTGATTACCAGTCGCTCAACAGATGAAGTCAAAGCTCGTAAATTATATTTTATGCTCAAGGGCAACAAACTCCATAGCGTAGGATGCTGACCTGATGTTTTTACTCATCACAGCTGGATTTTTTTTCGGTGGCAGTGAATTCAATTATTTTAAGGGGTTCATAAATTCCAAAGAACTTCACTCTGCCGTTAGTGCTTCGAGATAAAAAAGGTGTGAGGTTTTAAGTTTTACTTCCCACACTTGTTAACAAGACATTATGATTATTTTAACCCTTAAACCCCCAAGGGGGGCCGTTTAAGGACCCCATGTTAAAAAATCCTAGCCTAAATACTTTATTTCAAAATGCCGCTTGATATGTGCTTGTGTTGACCCTTGGAACCACAATTCAGTATGCGGCCACATTTCACAGCGAGCACAGCAGAGTGACACGTGATTTCATTTAGTGGGGTCCCGCTGGTACCCCGGACGGTCATTTACGGACCCAATTTTCATTTTAAACACGTGGGATATTTTTTGCTTTTTAATAAATTATTTAAAGTCGTCAAAATGAGCGACTGAAATAGAACGCGACCCCTAAAACAACATAAGTTAGTTGAGATAGCCGTAAACTGGGATTTTGATGCTGAAACTGACTATGACAATGATACTTCTGCAGAAAACTGTTTTGCTACAGAAAGTGTCTTCTCCAAATATTTGTTGGTTACTTTTAGAATTTAATGTTTTCTTTTACTTCCCACACCGATAGGTGAGGGGAGTATTGTGATCGCGAAAATTTTCGATTTTGACATAATACGTTTTTTGGGCGTTTTATGATGTCTACATAACGAAAATCCACGTCACTCATTTCCGTCGGTCTGTCTGTTGGTCTGTCTTTACGCGTTTTTCTGTCCTCGCAATCTCAGTAACCACAGCATGGATTGTAATGAAATTTGGGCAGCAATATGCTGTGGGGTCGTGGCAAGTAATGCGGCTATAATTTTGAAAATCGGTGCATGGGCGGCGGAGTATTTAGCAAAAACAAAAAAATTCAAATATTGCTCAAACTTCGTTTTTAGGCGTTTTAGGTGGCCCTGATCATTTTCTACGAAATTTGGGGTGGTAGGGCGGTGGGGGGTTGTAAAATTGAAAAAATTGTTGCTTTCGTAATAGACTGTCCGCTGACCTGTGAAGGAAGACCTAGCGACATAAATCGCCTTTTTAGGTCCATCCGAACATTGCCTTGCCTATTAGAGAAAGCAAGGGACATATTTTTTTTTGGTGTAAACATTGTAAACATACATTGTAAACATACATTGTAAACATACATTGTAAACATACAAAGATGAAAGAGAATAATAAAAACAATCTTTTGGTATAATAAAATATTGGGGGTTACATTTTAAAAAAAAGAGAAAATCTGGATTTTGCATTCTACCTCACCCTATATACGAATATGCGTCGCGGGCTTTTTTTATAGCCGATTTTAGGAGTAGATGATATTTTTTATCCATCCGTGTAAAAAAAATTATTTCTGATTCACCACTTTTTGATATATAGTACGTTCATTTGACAGCGATTTGGATACAAAAATGGTCATAACTTTTGAAATACCCTGTATAATGTAACAATACCCTATATCGGAAGAACGGAAATCATTAGTAGAATTTAAATATGGAATAATATATAGGGTGTCTCATTTAAAAAAATGCATGTTTGCATCACCACGTAGTTACGGATCACCCTGTACAAATCAAAGTATTTTCTGAGCAAGGAGCATATCCGTGTCTACAACTTAACTTTTTTCGCTATCTTCTACAGTAGTGGAGTTATCGACCGAGCCGGTACTAAAAACTCACCCTGTATATGTGGCGCTGGCTTTATTAGCCGAATAGCATATAATCGGGGTTCGTTGCTCGCCGAATACCGCATATGTGGCGCCGGCTTTAGAAGAACATCTTTCAGAAATCAGTAGCAGCTATGTTCGAGTGAAATTCTTCCCGTTATATCAGCTATGAAAAATGACGGTGTCGGAACAGCCGGTGAGGTGACCTTGTTAACTGAGACGACAAACACGAAAAGAAACTTGAATTATGGCATTGTTTTCGGGATTCGGTTAGCACGATCTGACAGGTTAAGCTTGCGTTATAAAATTGTGTTCAAGTAGCGAACGAATGGGTTATTTACGTTTATATCTGTAATTTACGGGCGAGCACTTTGATTCAGACTGCCTCAAAGTTTTGCGAGAGATAATACTTTGGATTTTAGACATGTGATATACCGTTACTTCAATGTAAGGATGCTTATTGTTTTGCTCAAACTAGATTAGTATCACCATATTCCATGCTATTGGGCGTAAGCCGGGCTCTTTCAATCAGGATGCTACCAGAAAATACCGGAAAAAATACCGACTGCTAGCAGGATTGGAATCCGCGTCCTCCAGAATTCTCTCCACACAGAGGCTCGGCCTAGAAACATCTGGAGTCGGACGTGATCGGAGATTGTTGCTAACCAACAGATTTCCTTCGATAACTCATATACGAATTGCACTATACAAGATGGCGGCAGTAGAGCATGGCGCGATGATCAAACGCACCTGCAAATCTTGGAAGTCTTGGAAATCTTAGATATTTCGTAACGTTTGGAAATTTTGATAATCTTGGATATCTTGGAAATCTTGAAAATGTTGGATATCTGGGCAAACTTGGAAATCTTCAAGATTTAGAAACGTTTGGAAATTTTGGAATTTTTGGAAATCCTGGTAATCTTGGAAATCTTGGATATTTTGGAAATATTGGAAATCCTGGAGATCCTAGAAGTCTTGGGAATCATGAAAATCCTGGAAATCTTGGAGATCTTGGAAGTGTTGGAAATGCTGGAAACCTTGGACATCTTGGAAATCATGGAAATCTAGGAAATCCTGGAAATCTTTGAAATATCGAAACCTTTGGAAATTTTGGAAATCTTTGTAATCTTGGAAATTCTGGTAATTTTGGAAGTCCTGGATATTTTGGAAATTTGGGAAATCTTGGGAATCTTGGAAATCCCGGAAATCTTGGAGATCTAGGGAATCCTGGAAATTTTGGAAATCTTTGAGATTTCGAAACGTTTGGAAATTTTGGAAATCTTGGATGTCCTGGTAATCTTGGAAGTCTTGGATATTTTGTAAATCTTAGAGATCTTAGAGATCTTGGGAATCGTGAAAATTCTGCAAATGTTGAATATCTTGGAAATCTTGGAAACCTTGGATATCTTGGAAATCTGGGAAATGTTGCAAATGATGGAAATCTTGGAAATCTTGAAAATCTTGGAAATCTTGGAAATCCTGGAAATCTTGGAAATCTTGGCAATCTTGGAAATCTTGAAATCTTGGAAATCTTGGAAATCTTGGAAATCTTGGAAATCTTGGAAATCTTGGAAATGTTGGAAATTTTAGAAATCTTGGAAATCTTGGAAACCTTGGAAACCTTGGAAATCTTGGAAATCTTGGAAATCTTGGAAATCTTGGAAATCTTGGAAATCCTGGAAATCTTGGAAATCTTGGAAATCTTGGAAATCTTGAAATCTTGAAATCTTGGAAATATTGGAAATCTTGGAAATCTTGGAAATATTGAAAATCTTGAAATCTTGGAAATCTTGGAAATGTTGGAAATCTTGGAAATCTTGGAAATCTTGGAAATCTTGGAAATCTTGGAAATCTTGGAAATCTTGGAAATCTTGGAAATCTTGGAAACCTGGGAAATCTTGGAAATCTTGGAAGTCTTGGAAACCGTGGAAATCTTGGAAGTCTTGGAAATCTCGGAAATCTTGGAAGTCTTGGAAATCTTGGCAATCTTGGAAATTTTGGCAATCTTGCAATCTTGAAAATCTTAGAAATCTTGTAAATATTTTGAAGCTTATCTTGTAAATCTTGTAAATTTGGAAACCTTGGAAATTTTTGCAAATTTTAGAAAAAAAGGTACAATAACTAAACCGTAGATAGTCTCTAGATGGCAATGACCTGCAGCTATAAGTCATACACGTATCTCCATATTACGAATCGTGTATACCATGAAGCTTTCAGTTTGCTTTGCCTAGGCAGCACAATTTATAGGGATTTTCAAGAATAATTGTCGGACATATGTGTTAGATAACTAATATTTGAAAAAAATATGAATTGATGTAGGTAGGTAGGTTTGATGTGATACATACAGACCACTTAGCTTTAGTCGACGAAATGATTGTGGCCGCGAAAAACAGAAGTCCGTAGGTGCGTATAAGGTTGGCGCTGATTTATCGATATCAGACTAAATGAGGGCGAATAAGGGAAATGCGTTTAATTTGATCGAAGACCTACTTTGTACTAGTCATCCGCAGCCAGCAAAAACAAAGGAAAAGCCTCCGGGTCGGAGGTTCCGCAATATATCCGTGCGCCGATTTATTAACCGACTGGATAATCCTTTGGACATAATTACATTAAGCGATGTTTAGCGGTTGGTATCGTTGTGTTGGTTGCCGGTAATTTAGCATACGCTGCTTCCTTTTTGGTGTCTGCGCAGCAACGGGATATTTATAAGGGTGCGGAACACGGCTAATTTTAGACGGTATGGTCTTTGTCAACCATTACCTTCAGGCTGTTTATCTAATTATAACGAGGTTTACTGTCGGGTCGATCCATACCAAACCGACGAAACAAAAACTGTTATACTCGTTTTAAATCAACAATAAATCCATGGTTTTAATTTGTGGTCAAAATTGACAAGTGTAAAACAGGAATTTGACGTCAAATAAGTCAATGGATTTCTTCACTGATTTAGAATCTGTTCTAATCTGTGGTCAAGTTTGACGTAAAATTCGTTAGTGCCAACCTTACCTGTCGGGCTGGCGGGCGTAGGTACCTAAAAAAATCGAAAATCTTTATTTGGCTTTCTGTTGAGATGAATCCTCGTGATTTGGATAATTTGAGGATGCTGATTAGAAATCCGGTCGCAGTTTTAAGTTACAGCCTCGTTTGACGAAAATAAAAAATTTCAGATCTGTCGGGCTGGCGGGAGTACCCAAAAAAAATCGAAAATCTTTACTTGGCTTTCTATTGAGATGAAACCTCGTGATCTGGATAATTTGAGGATGCTGATTAGAAATCCGGTCGCAGTTTTAAGTTACAGCCTCGTTTGACGAAAATAAAAAATTTCAGATCTGTCGGGCTGGCGGGTGTACTTAAAAAAATCGAAAATCTTCATTTGGCGCTCTATTGAGATGAAACCTCGTGATTTGGATAACTCGAGGATGCTGATTATAAATCAGGTTGCAGGTTTAAGTTTCAACCCCGTTTGACGAAAAGAAAAAATTTCAGATCTGTCGGGCTGGCGGGAGTACCCAAAAAAAATCGAGAATCTTTACTTGGCTTTCTATTGAGATGAAACCTCGGGATCTGGATAACTCGAAGATGCTGATTACAAATCAGGTTGCAGGCTTAAGTTTCAACCTCGTTTGACGAAAATAAAAAATTTCAGATCTGTTGGGGTGGCGGGAGTACCTAAAAAAATCGAAAATCTCTATTTGGCTTTCTATTGAGATGAAACCTCGTGATTTGGATAACTTGAAAATGCTGATTACAAATCCGATCGCAGTTTTAAGTTTCAGCCTCGTATGACGAAAATAAAAAATTTCAGATCTGTCGGGCTGGCGGGTGTACCTAAAAAAATCGAAAATCTTTATTTGGCTTCCTATTGAGATAAAACCTCGTGATTTGGATAATTTGAGGATGCTGATTACAAATCCGGTCGCAGTTTCATGTTTCAACCTCGTATGACGAAAATAAAAAATTTCAGATCTGTCGGGCTGGCGGGTGTACCTAAAAAAATCAAAAATCTTTATTTGGCTTTCTATTGAGATGAAGCCTTGTGATTTGGATAATTTGAGGATGTCGATTACAAATCCGGTCGCAGTTTTAAGTTTCAGCCTCGTATGACGAAAATAAGAAATTTCAGATCTGTCGGGCTGGCGGGTGTACCTAAAAAAATCGATATTCTTTATTTGGATTTCTGTTGAGATGAAACCTCGTGATTTGGATAACTTGAGGAGGCTGATTACAAATCCGGTCGCAGTTTCAAGTTTCAGCCTCGTTTGGCGAAAATAAAAAATTTCAGATCTGTCGGGCTGGCGGGTGTACCTAAAAAAATCGAAAATCTTTATTTGGCTTCCTACTGAGATGAAACCTTGTGATTTGGATAATTTGAGGATGCTGACTACAAATCCGGTCGCAGTTTTAGGTTTCAGTCGCGTTTGATGAAAATAGAAATTCACGGCGTCGGTTTTGTGGGATACACAGAACATTGCTTAAAAATCGTTAAACGGTGATGTTTTCCTGCGTACGCAAAATATTTGTTTGTGCGCAAAGCATTTTCAAGTGCGCTGGTAGAGGTAGACAAAACGATAAAATGGTTAATGAGGCGACAATTAGAACGAGTACCTAGAAATTCCGATTGGTAAATGGTAATAATGGTTTAGGGTGATATACGAGCGGTAAATATCGGTAAAATATGACTGTAGATACAGGTAAGTGGACAAATTATTATTGTAACTAGGCATTATACGTCATTCGGTATGTCGAATGTTAGATAGCTTTGGATACTATCTCGTGTTCCTAGCAGTACCGGTTGATGTATTATAGTCTGTAGCTAAATATGAAGGTAAATAGTAATAGTAATAGTAATTTATTTGCTCTTAAGATACAAAATTTGCAAAACAAAAAAAGCGTAAATAAATGTTGAAATCTTCATAGAAGGACTATGCCTGTACATGGATCAATCGAATGCTTAGTAATGATACAGGGTGAGTTTTTAGTACCGGCTCGGTCGATAACTCCGCTACTGTAGAAGATTGCGAAAAAAGTTGTACATAAAAGTTGTAGCCACGGATATGCTCCTTGCTCAGAAAATATTTAGATTTATACAGGGTGATCCATAACTACGTGGTGATGCAAACATGCATTTTTTTAAATGAGACACCCTATATATTGTTCCATATTAAAATTTTACTAACGATTTTCGTTCTTCCAATGTAGGGCATTGTTAAATTATGCAGGGTATTTCCATTTTATATCCATATTGCTGTCAAATGAACGTACTGTATATCAAAAAGTGATGAATCAGAATCATTTTTTTTACACGGATGAATAACAAATATTCTCCAGTTTTAAAATCGGCTTTAAAAAAAGCCCGCGACCCATATTCGTATACAGGGTGATGTAGAATGCAAAATCTAGATTTTCTCTCTTTTTTTACATGTAATCCCCAATATTTTATTGAACTAAAGAATTGATCTTAATATGCTCTTTCATTTTTGTATAGCACTCGTTATGGCTGCATTTATTAGTTTCTGAGATATTTCGATTTCTCTACAAATTTTAAATATACCTTCTATTTGCTTACTAAAACATATTTATTTTGAGTAAATACTGTCAAATTTTATTTTTGCATAACAAACAACTAAAATATAAGGCCATAATAGTACTTGATCATGTCAAAACACAGAATTAACGAGATATTATATGTCAGGTGTGCTGAGGAATCAATTTTATAGACGTCATGCAATAATTATCAAGCAGATCTATCAAGTAGGCTATGAAATATCAAACGACCCAGTCCAAATAAAATTATTCTTCAATCTTTCAAACGCATAAGTCTTAGAGTGCCTCCGCTCTGAATGTTGCTGTTCATAGTTGTTATATTCTGGAGGCAAGTAGGCAATTTCTCAAAGATTCTCCTAAATGCCCTCAATGAAAAAATTAATTTTTAAGGCTCGTTTTTCACACAGTACGGAATTATTGAGCAGGTTATCAAAACTGTCAATTTTGCAAAGCCCACGTGATAAATCTGCTTGATGATTATGCATCACGTCTACAAAATTGTTTCCTCAGCATACTTGACTTTATTATCTCGATGATTCAGGGTTTTGACTTCATCAAATACTATTATTACTTTATAATTTAGTTGTTTGTTGAATAAAAAACAAATTCGATAGTACTTTCTTAAAATAGATAAATTTCAGTTCACAAATAGGAGCTATATTTTAAATTTACCCAAAAAATCAAAATATCTCGGAAACTGATAGATGTAGGTACAACAAGGGCTATACAAAGATGAAAGAGCATATTTAAAGCAATTCTTTGGTATAATGAAATATTGGGGGTTACATTTAAAAGAAAAGAGAAAATCTGGATTTTGCATTCTACATCACCCTGTATACCAATCTGCGTCGCCGGCTTTTTTTGTAGCCGATTTTAAAACTAGAGGATATTTTTAATCTTTCCATTTGAAATAAATAATTTTTTATTCATTACTTTTTGATATACAGTACGTTCGTTTGACAGCGATTTGGGTATAAAAATGGTCATAACTTTTGAAATACCCTGTATAATGTTATAATACCTTATATTGTGAGAAGAGGAATTGTTAGTAGAATCTAAAAATGGGATGATATATAGGACGTCTCATTTAAAAAAATATATGTTTGCATCAACTCAAAAAGTATGGGATTGGATGGGTCGATACATAGGCGATTTACCCAATTTTCTGATCACGCTGGACAAACATGATGTGAGGGCAGCTTGGGAGGCTGTACCTTTAGAGTTTATCAACAACCAGATTACGAGCATGCCGCGTAGGCTAGAGGAGTGCATTCCTCAACATGAAGGGCCCACCCATTATTGATCTGTTGTATTTTTCTATAAACTAATCGTCAACATGGAGGGCCCACTTATTTTTGATCTGTTGTATTCCTTTATAAACTAATTATGGCAAACAAGTTCATATATTATTCCATTTGGTCCAACCGCATTTCATCAACCGCAACCATTCTGAGTGTTCGGATTTGGCCTGCGAGTAGTATACATAGTTCCAACAAATAGCTTACGAAATCTCTTGTTACGAATAAGAATGAGAATGGAGCTGACTTAGTTCTTATTTATTTATCTTCTTCTGGCAGTAAAAGGCGATGATAAAAACGATTCCCAAATATACACTTCGTACATGTCAGCCTCTTCACATCCGAGATGATGTATAAATAAAGTATAAGGTGTAAATGTGGGCATACATACCTAAAACGTGGGTTACTAAGGCCCCGGATAAAGAAAAACATGTCTGAGGAAATAAGTCCTTCTCGTATCCATTTTGAAAGGAGGTTTTATTAGGAGCAAATAACGTGAAGTGAGCAATTCCGAAGGAAATTGATATTTTTATGTAGGCGCTGGGAAAGAAGCCAAAGTCTCGTATTTGTCAGCTATAGATACAAGGGTGTTTCTTATTAAACGGGCAAAAAATAGGGCGCAGTCACTTTTATTGCCAGAAAAGTAATTTTGCAGCTGAGTTACTTTCAGTGAGTGAAACCCATCAACTTTATCTTTTATCTTGTGGATGTAGGAGGATGTACAACATATGACTAGACTTGCTGTAACCTGGTTCAAAGGTAAAATTTTCTAATAGGAAATGTGACAGAAAAGTCTTATCTTTACTATACTCTATACTGTTGCTGAAATTTTGTGTTTGGTTAGGTAAAACAGTAAGGTCCAGTTTCACAGTCATTGGTAACCTCTGGTAGTCGCTTAATCAACAGATGTAAGTTAACCAGTAGTTATCGGAGAGTTCTGTTTCACAAAGAAATCCAATAGTTGAACTTATTTATTTTTAAGTTGGCACCACGGATTGATCTCAGAGCACTGCCATAATAGTGTTCCGTGAATGAAAGCTAACCCTTTGACAATGAAACCTAACCTTTCTTTTCATATTTTTGATTTATGTCATTACAGAATATAGTCAAAATCCATCGACGTCTTAGATGTCAGTATCAAAATCCATGTTTTTATAACCTCCAAAGCTGTCATCGATTGACCACAATAAACGTCAAGATAACCCATACCGCATCCTTGGGTTAACATAACTACTGTTTGTCCAGAGCTTTTGACGTATTGTGGTTTATTGTGGAATAATTGAGAAAAAACGAAAATAAAAGTAAAACTTTGACACCCAGTATCTTGAAAATGAAGCATTTTAAGGGCTTGATGTTCCTATCTCAATGTTCATAAAGGCGTGAGGTCTATTACCTGCTAACCACTATCGGTCGAATATCTGAGGCTTTATTTGAGTAATGTAATATTTGAGATAACGCTATTTTTATAAGCTGAAATATTTTCAAGTGAAGTACAATATTTGTTGTTAGTAGAAGATCCGAATATAAAACGACCTTCACCGAATTGGTTAATGGATGAAAAGCATTTTATATTAAATTTAATATGTTAAATAACATATCGCGAGTGGGTTGGCTGAAAAATTTCAGCCCAGGATATGATTAATTAAATATTGAAAAATTAATTTTTTTAAACATTTCACTGGTTTGGTTAATAGAAAAATCACATACCAATGGAAAGTATGAAGCCCATAGAATACGCAAACGTTAGGATGGCTACGTTTTTCCCGTCCCAACTACAGGGTAGGCAGGTATATACAGGTACATCAATAATAGTAATTTGCACCGGTGTGGTTAATGCATGAAGCTTATATCAAAATAAAGATAATTTTATTGCAAACACGTCGATATAGGGTTGTCTGCGAAAAATCAGTCTGGAATTCCGGTTGTCGAAGTTTAAAGATCAAAATATTGCTGTCAGTGAATACGTGTGCCAGAGAGGTCCGAGCGAACTATCCCGTGTATTAACAAAGGACGCAGCATAGCAACTGCGTGTAGCTCGGCCATTGAATGAAAAAGAGTGCGCATGCCATGTGTCTGTGAAATTGAAAAGGATAGCGATATACTCGTAAATGCTGTGCATCATTGTATTGGAACAGTTTGCCTCATTCTTCTGAATTAAAAAAGCGTGTTACTACTAGTATACTGACTATTGTTATTTATAAACATTAAATTGTGTTAATGTTCTTGATTTTAACGATGAAACGTATAAAAACTGTTCATTGAAATTAAATTTTCGTAAAAAGAAAAATTTTAAATACAGAGGCGTTGAGTTAACCAATGCATCACTCGATTTTGTAGGTTATCATACCACATGCTACAAAAAAGTGACTGCTTTGGGTAAAAAATATAATGAAGGGTTTAATAACTTTCTTGGTGAGAATACGGTAAGTGCACAATAATTTAACCTTCAAAACTATCTTGGTAAATACGTCTTTTAAGTTTTTTTATTGTAAAATAATGACATGGAAGTTTCATAAATTTATCCATTTTTGATTATGTTTTATTCAAATAAATCGTTTCAATTTCACGGACACATGACATGCGCACTCTCTTTCATTCAATGGCCGAGATACACGCAGCTGCTATGCTGCGTCCTTTGTTAATACACGGGATAGTTCGCTCGGACCTCTCTGGCACACGTATTCACTGGCAGCAATATTTTGATCTTCTAAAATTCGACAACCGGAATTCCAGACTGATTTTTTGCATACAACCCTATATCGACGTGTTTGCAATAAAATTATCTTTATTTTGATATAAGCTTCATGCATTAACCACACCGGTGCAAATTACTATTATTGATTTACCTGTTTATACCTGCCTACCCTATAGTTGGGACGGGAAAAACGTAGCCGACCTAACGTTTGCATATTCTATGGGCTTCATACTTTCGATTGGTATGTGATTTGTCTATTAACCAAACCAGTGAAGTGTTTAAAAAAATAATAATTTTTCAATATTTAATTAATCATATTCTGGACTAATTTATGAGAAAAATGGATGTAGTTGACTTAGAAAATATACAAAGCAAATCAGAAATTTCCTCGACCGCACTTTTACGCTGTGCGGTTCTGCAGCGTAATGAATGCATTTAAGCAAGTTTAACCAAATTGCAAGGGGATGAGGGCAGAGGGCCGATGCATCTTGCGCCCGGCGAATTTACGAGGCAACCTTCAAATAAGGCGAGCAATTGCGGCTGAAGAATCGCTTCCGGAACGCGAATTTCCCTCAAATGAGTTCGCTTCAGCTGAGCGACTCATTTATCACAGCGCACGTAAAATTTTTAAGGATGGTGAGAAATAAATTCATCCGCGCTGGCAGATATTTATGTAGAGCGCTCTTTTTTATTTACTGGAAAGCTTCATCAGGAAATTGTTGCGAGTGAGTGACGTCAAGCGGTTTTCCTGCAGGCCAACGGTAATTTACCTTGATTTCCACTTTCCACATCATAAATAGTTTTGAGACAGTAGGGCCCGATTTTATCAACATGCAGATTTTAACAAAGACTTTGACCAATCAGAGCACCCCTTTTAAAAACATGCATCTGTCGAAGTAAATTATTGATTTCTCTTGAAGTTGACCTCAAAAAGCTCAAAAATGACATACTTTATATACAATCGAGCATTGTAAATCATCTAACATCTTTTCCAGGCTGATTTTCCATCCCAAATCGGTGAAAAATTGCATTTTCTTGTTTCATCAAAAATTTAGCAATTGCTAATTTCGACCAATCAGATTCCAGATTCCATTTCCATTTGATCGCTGATTTCATGCTGTATTAAATGCTATGATGACAAGAAATTCACTCATTGCATTATTTGGATAAAAGACTAATTTACTATCGATAATAATTATGAATACCTGCAATATATCGTTGTTTTATAGTAAAAAGAGGTAAAAATAGCATTTTGTTACATTTCAAAGGTTACAGCTACTTCCAAAACGCATGTGCATTACTGGTTGCCTATCCAGAACCCCAGAACGCCAAAGCTTGCCATTTTCATTTTATAATTAAAATTAAGTACAACCCTATTTGATGTACAATGCACCTGTGAATACTTCTATAAGAAGATCTATAACAAACATACATCCAGTAAATGAAAGATTGATTCTTCACAAAAGTATGTATTTTCATATAATCCATCTGACTGACGGACGTGGGATTTTTAATTATTAAATTAGGTAGGTAGTTGCTGTGATTGATATAGGTAACTACTACTTTTATCACAAATTATCCCAGTTTGTAATTAGTAATTATACAATAATTATAATGTAAACATGGAAAATGTGGCACTAATTTGCAAATCAATCGCTTTGTTCTTATATCCTGCTATGATTTTGATCCATGAATTTCTAAAGTATCTTTGACAAAAGTGTCATCCAGCTTTGACGTGTTGTTTTCAATATTGATGGAATACTATTGGATGATACTTATTAACATAGCCCTCAATACCCCATAGAAAGCTTTTGCTAAATAACATCCAATAGAAAAGCTTTGTTAAATTCTTTGTTAAATATGCATGTTGATAAAATCGGCCCTAGATATTTTGGACGAATTTTGAGGTTAGGACTAGTTTGATGGTCTCCTTTTTTTTGTTTATAACTGAGCAGACCGCGTAGGCAGAGCCTGAATACCAGAGTACCGCGGCTGCTGTGAAAGGGTTATGTTAGGGGAAGTTTGTTAACGCGGGATTTGAATGGGCCAATACCCGCAGGCCCAATAAATACATTTCCTGGCAGTCCATTCCAAGCTTTGGACACCCTGGGAATAAATGTGCGATTATACCGCTGGGTTCTTGATGTATGAAGAACGACCGCCTTAGGACGAGACGCAGCGGTTGCGCGGGTGCATCTGATAGGAGCGGTGCGCGGCGGAACGATAGAGGATAGCTCAGAGGAGCAGATTTCGTTGGAATATCGGTAGAAGAGTGAGAGGACACCAACAACACGCCGGTGAGAAAGTGGCTGGAGGTGGCGCGTTAAGGCCCAGTCGCCAATTTGTTGAATTGTCCTTCTCTGGACGACATCTAGTATAGACAGGGTAGTAGGGGCAGCAGCTCCCCAGATATGACACCTATACTCCAGGCCAGGACTTATCTGGGCTTTATATAGCGTGAGGAGGTTACATGGTGGGAAGCACTTACTGGCTCTAAATAGGTACCCAAGCTTTTTACCACCAGTTGCTGCAATAGATAAGTTTTGGATAGACTATCTATCAAATAATGTCATATATATAATATAGATTATCTGGCAAAAATCGTGAACTCTTGTACATATATATTTTGGAACATTTCATTTGTAAACAAAATAATGTTACATACATATTGGACTCTTCACATGGAAGATCTTTTTGATTGGGTGAATATGGTGAATGCTGCAATGACAAGTTGATGCTATGATACATCCACCATATTTTGTAATGTTTCGATATTCCACAATCTGACGTCCTCGCCAATAGGCGGACGAAGTATGTAATCGAAAAAAAAAAAGTTTTTGGTTCAACCCACAAACTTGTGGTTGACTGAAACAATTTTCATCTTCACAACATGTCTGTTAAGACATTGCGATAAGTCGGAGCTAGAGAGTTGCCGACACGAATATTATCGATAGCTTTGAGAACTGTAGCTCGCCATCGTTCGCGATTGACTGTCAGTTCAGTGGCGCTCTTGATACTCATATCCAGCAACTGTTTCGTCGTATACACCCAGCGTGTAGGGGAACGGCCACGGCGCCGCCCACTCGGTGCATGACCCTGAAGTACAAGTTTCTCCATATTATCGCATCTGTGAATATGTGAATATGTCCGAAGAATGTGAGCATTCTCGTCGACACAATGGAGGATAGTCTATTTGGATTGCCGAGCTCATCCAGTATGGAAACGTTAGTATGATGGGCGGTACAAGAGACTCTCAGCATTCTCCTCCACGTCCACATTTCAAAAGCATCTATGCGAGCTCGATCTGCCTTTTTAACAGTCCAAGTTTCCGAGGCATACAAAAATATGGAGAACACAAGAGACTGAACCAGCGACATTATGGTAGCTTTAGTGATGTTATGGTCACGCTATATTTTAGTAAGCTTTATCACGGCCATACGCGCCGTCGAATCTCATTTTCACAGTTACCCGAATTGTCAATCAAAGAACCTTGGTACACAAAACTTTGAATTACTTCACAACGGCCTACTTACTTTATTTCTCGATAATTATCGTGCTCTCTATCTACGATCATAACCTTGGTCTTGTTGTAGTTAATACCAAGACCATATGATGCACTGTGTTGTTCTAAGATGTTTAACAGAACTACTAGTTCATCCTGAGAAGCAGCAATAACACTCTACATCGTGGGAAAATATCTGGATATGCACTTTTAATCTTTTGAAAACCTTCACTTGATTTTTACCCAACCGAACACCAAATGTTATCTTATATCTTTGATCCGCTTATCAGGGTGAGAGCATTTTATAATTCAAAAATAATATCCCAGAGTGTATTTAAGCGCGCAGCGTAAAAGCGATGCCATAAAGGCGAATATATGAAGAAAACCGAAAATCTAACTGTATAAACAACTCATCATCAGGTCGATATTATTTTTAAATAATCCGAAGTCTGATGAGCTTCACAATAATTTAAGCTATACGTCACATTGAAAATAAGATACGAAGTTGTGTATAATGTCTGTTATATACCTTTTCAAAATTGAGCCTTTTCCTAGGATTATTTTTGCATGGTACTTAGTTTTATCAGGTACAGGAAAGAAGTGTTGTGATTGTGCAATAGGCTGAGTTTATCTCACAGAGTACTGAATTCTGTTTATTCTATTGCTTTATTTATTTAAATATTGATCTGTTTTATTAATGTTTTTGAATGTCTCCGATATAAGAACAGATAGTATGATCTCGAAGCATTTCGCGAGTTGACCCTTCGTACTTGTCTAGTTCAAAGGAGTGGATAATTTGCGAGTTGACCTCTAGCATCTTAGAGAAGGCCTCAAAGTTATGATAATTCTCCACCCTACTTAAAGAGAGAATTATGTAATTATGTTGTGTTATATAATTGCACAAAATGTTTTACTTCATCTACCCATTTGGTGTGTTCTTACCTAATTTATTTTGGCCATTTGTTTATCGAATGAATTACTAACTCATCAAATATTTATAAGATTATCGCTCAGAATGATCATTTACTTTTTTATTTCCTACAGGTTTTCATTTCTCCGATAGGTACGCAAATCATAGACAAACAGAAAACGTTGAATCAAAGCCTACTTGGGGGAAAGTTTATTAGAGATAAGTTAAAAACTCTACTTTTGATACAATTTACAGCATCATTCTCGCTATATGTTGATACATCTTGATAATAAACGTTTTCAGGCATCTGAATAAACCTCAGCCAAATTAATTAAGTTACAGCGCATATTATTCCGGAATCAATCAGGTTTCTCGCATTTCAGCATCTCTCCCTCTCAAGCCATAAATACATTCATTAACTTCCATTTCCCCTCTTTAGCACAAACGGAGGGAAGAAATTAATTGCTTCAACAACAACCTTCAACAAGATATTTCTGCATTTAGCTAAGCAGGAAACATCCCTGAATGCTGTCAGAGACAAAATGAGGAAATTAAGGGACAATTCACCCCTTTTTGTTCTTTGCAAGCCGAGTGTACCAATCGTCAGGGTCCATATCGAAATGTTCTCTACATCAAATCTTAGATATCTTTCCATGCCTGTCTAGCTATAAAGACCAGGCTGAAGGCACTGATATGATCTTGATTTAGGATGCAAATTACTACAGAATCTACGATTCTTAGGGCCGGTTGTACAAATGCGGGTTTAACACGAGCTTTGTTAAGCCTACGCTTAGCTGAGCTCAGGCTTAAAGTCGACAACCGTTGTACAATCGTCGGCTTAGTTAAACCAGGTTGATAATGAAATTCACTACAGTTGGCATCAATGAAGCAACACGTACTGACATAATCATCTGAAAAATTACCTTTTTTGGTTAGGCACTTGTGACGGTTTGTGTCAAATTTCGGCAACGACCGTTTTTGTCTCTGTTCTTTCATTTGCTCTCTTTGTTAAACTAGACACAAATCTTTCAAAAAATATGACCTAATAAAGTGACAAACAACTTGAAGGTTCCTCCTTGACATATCATGTTACTTTTATGAGGTTAGCTTTAAACCTCAGCTAAGCTCGCGTTAAGCTTCGGCTTACGTAAGCTCGTGTTAAACTTGGAGTGGGGGGGCTAAGCCAGCATTGTACAACGCACATTTTGCTACTGACGTGGTTTAACGTTGGCTTACGTTAAGCCGAAGCTTAAGCTCGCATTGTACAACCGGGCCATGAACCTCAGCTAAGCTCGCGTTAAGCTTCGGCTTACGTAAGCTCGTGTTGAGCTTGGAGTGGGGGGCTAAGCCAGCATTGTACAACGGACGTTTTGCAACTGACGTGGTTTAACGTCGGCTTACCTTAGTCCAAAGCTGAAGCTCGCATTGTACGACCGGGCCTTAGGGCCGGTTGTACAAATCCGGGTTTAACACGAGCTTTGTTAAGCCTACGCTTAGCTGAGCTCAGGCTTAAAGTCGACAGCCGTTGTCCAATCGTCGGCTTAGTTAAACCTGGTTGATAATGAAATTCACTACAGTTGGCATCAATGAAGCAACACGTACTGACAATCATCTGAAAAATTGCCTGTTTTGGTTAGGCACTTATGACGGTTTGTGTCAAATTTCGGCAACGACCGTTTCTGTCTCTGTTCTTTCATTTAATCTCTTTGTTAAACTAGACACAAATCTTTCAAAAAATATGACCTAATAAAGTGACAAGCAACTTGGTCAAGGTCAAGGTTCCTCCTTGACATATCATGTTACTTTTATGAGTTTAGCTTTAAACCTCAGCTAAGCTCGCGTTAAGCTTCGGCTTACGTAAGCTCGTGTTAAGCTTGGAGTGGGGGGCTAAGCCAGCATTGTACACCGGACATTTTGCTACTGACGTGGTTTAACGTTGGCTTACCTTAAGCCGAAGCCTAAGCTCGCATTGTACAACCGGGCCTTAGAATGATAGATTTTAAGAAATATTTATGCTTCAAGATATAGACGATTGAAATAATTAGAAGCTACTTCAAAATCCAGTCGACAATTAGTTGATAGACTATGATTAGTGGATCGATGAAAAAATTTCGTACTTGGTTTAAATGTCGGTGCAGGATGAGCCTAATTAGAACAAAAAGGGACTTGGGAAGCTCTAAAGATAGACGGGAAAACGAACTTCATCAAATTCCTCTTGTTTGGAATTAAATTCCAAATTGAACGGTGAAGCATCCAAAGTTATACAATACTTTTTCCTAAGCTTAAAGAGATACGATTTACTCGTTGATTTTCTCATATTATCTCTGGTCGTACTGAAGCATATCTCCTGCTTAACTTAATATAATAATCTTTTGTCAAAGAGCAATTAACTTTATTTCCTGTCGCTTGTGATACGTCCAAAGTTAATGATTATACTTATGCCTTAGAAGGGAGATGTTGGATTGCGAGAAACCTGATTGATTCCAAAATAATATGCTGCAACTTGATTAATTTAGCTGAGTTTCATTCTGATGCCACAAAACGCTTATTGCGAGTATACAAAGAAACTCGTGCTGCTTCTTTCAAATGTAATATTTCATAACACGCAAAACAAGACATGAAAGCCTTACACTTGATGTACTTCTTCACCAGGAAGCTTTGATTAAACTTTTGACGTTTGTTAGAAATTAAATGTTGAAATTTCAGTGTTCTGCGTACCCATCGAAAAAATGCAAGTAGAATAAGTACAACGTGGCGCAAAGTCCTCTATTTCCTTTTTACATAAAAGTAAGGTTAATTAAAAAATAGTCATATTATAAATGGAAAATATTCATTTAAACTCTAAAAATTTGGTGCACACGATCACCCGATTTATCGCCAATTGAAAAAGTATGGGATTGGATACATACACATATGGAACATGCTGTGAGGGCAGCTTGGGAGGCTGTACCTCTATAGTTTATCAACATCCAGATTACGGGCATGCCGCATAGGCTAGAGGAGTGCGTTCGTCAACATGGAGGGCTTACCCATTATTGATCTGTAGTATTTTTTATAAACTAATTATGGCAAATGAGTTCGTTTATTATTGTCTTTAGTGCTACTGCATTTCACCAACCACAACCCTTTCTTTTCTTAATATTCGGATTTCACCTGCAAGTAGTATACAGGGTGAGTTTTTAGCATCGGCTCGGTCGATAACTTCACTACTATAGAAGATAGCGAAAAAAGTTGTACATAAAAGTTGTAGCCCCGGATATGCTCCTTGCTCAGAAAATATTTAGATTTATACAGGGTGATCCATAACTACGTGGTGATGCAAACATGCATTTTTTTAAATGAGACACCCTATATATTATTCCATATTCAGATTCTACTAATGATTTCCGTTCTTCCAATATAGGGCATTGTTACATTATACAGGGTGTTTCAAAAGTTATGACCATTTTTATATCCAAATCGCGGTTAGATGAACGTACCGTATATCAAAAAGTAGTCAATCAAAAATTATTTTTTTTACATGGGAATATTAAAAATATCCTCTAGTTCTAAAATCGGCTATAAAAGAAGCCCGAGACGCATATTCGTATACAGGGTGATGTAGAATGCAGAATCCAAATTTTCTCTTTTTTTTCAAATGTAACCCCCAATATTTTATTATACCAAATAATTGCTTTTAATATGCTCTTTCATCTTTGTATAGCACTCGTTGTACCTACGTCCATCAGTTTCGGAGATATTTCGATTTTTCGGTAAATTTAAAATATAGCTTCTATTTGTGTGCTGAAATTCATTTATTTTGAGAACGTACGATCTAGTTTGTTTTTACTTCCCACACCGATAGGTGAGGGGAGTATTGTGATCGCGAAAGTTTTCGATTTTGAGATAATACGTTTTTTGGGCGTTTTATTTAGTTAACGAACAACTAAATTATAACGTCTTGATAGTATTTGATGAAGTCAAAACCCTAAATCATCGAGATAATAAGGTCAAGTATGCTGAGGAAACAATTTTGAAGGCGTCATGCATAATTATCAAGTAGTTCTATCAGGTAGGCTTTGAAAAATTGACAGTTTTCATAACCTACTCAATAATTCCGTACTGTGTGAAAAACCAGCTTTGAACATTGATTTTTCAATTGAGGGTATTTAGGAGAATCTTTGAGAAATTGTCTACTTGCCTCTAGAATATACCAACTATGAATAGCAATATCCAGAACGGAGGCACTCTAAAACTAATGCGTTTGAAAGATTGAAGAATCGTTTTATTTGGACTGTGTCGTTTCATATTTCATAGCCTACCTGATACATCTGCTTGATAATTATGCATGACGTCTATAAAATTGTTTCCTCAGCACACTTGACCTATATTATCTCATTAGTTCAGTGTTTTGACTTGATCAAGTATTTTTATCGCCTTATATTTTAGTTGTTTGTTAAGCAAAAACAAAATTTGGTAGTATTTTCTCAAAATAAATAAATTTTATTAAACAAATAGAAGGTATATTTAAAATTTGTAGAAAAATCGAAATATCTCAGAAACTAATGAATGCAGCCATAATAAGTGCCATACAAAGATGAAAGAGCATATTAAAAGCAATTCTTTGGTATAATAAAATATTGGGGGTTACATTTGAAAAAAGAGAGAAAATCTAGATTTTGCATTCTACATCACCCTGTATACGAATATGCGTCGCGGGATTTTTTTATAGCGTATTTTATAACTAGAGGATATTTCTAATCTTCTCATGTAAAAAAAATATTTTTGATTCATTACTTTTTGATATACAGTACGTTCATTTGACCGTGATTTAGATACAAAAATGGTCATAACTTTTGAAATACCCCGTATAATGTAAAAATACCTGAGCAAGGAGCATATCCGTGGCTACAACTTTTATATACAACTTTTTTCGCTATCTTCTACAGTAGTGGAGTTATCGACCGAGCCGGTACTAAAAACTCACCCTGTATGTTGAGGTATGTAGACTTTTATTGTAACAACACTAATGAATTGAGAATCAAGTATCTCACAGCCAAAGGGGATGGAGACCAGCCCTAAATTTCCATCCAATTTATCAATACCTGAAGAGAATGGAAATCACTGGAGAGATACAATTAGGTTACTTGAATGTGAGGAGTAAAAGTAAGCACCAATTTCAGAAAACAGGTCAACCGCAACCTCGGAAAGTTCTAGCTCGTAATTTCGGTAGTTCGTTAACATCATTTTTGCGGCCCTCTTTGTCGAGTTGCTCGTAAGCAACTCACGTAACGCCGTCAAATATGAGAGTAGAAAGGAACTTCAGCATGGGTGCTCTGGAAGGTGGCACGACCTGTCCGATGAATCACAATTAGGTATTGAGGAAGATGGTCCCGCCTATTGATAGTAGCGTTGCGCTGATCGATAAACCCTGTCGATTTAAGGGCATTGCCAGATCTGCGATTATGTCGCTTGCAACACAATTGAGGTTTTGAATTAAGAAAAAAAAAGTACTTTTTTTTGTGATAAATGGAAAGATCATATATAAGTTTTATAACAAAACTGGTTTTGTTTTCTTTTTTTTCGCAATAATTGAAAAGTTATATCAAAATAAAAATGGGTTTTTGAATCGAGTACCGAAAACACGCCGACGGCTCTCGAACACGGGTGACGTCACCATGGCGGTAAGGATGCTCCTTTGACCAACGACGTCCTACTCCGATACTAGATTCTAGATTCCTAGCCAATTGCGAAAATACGTACTGCTAAACTGGTAACTAGTGTATAGTGTGTTGCAACACAGTCGATGAATGAAGTTTGCAGCTCGAGACGAAGTCTACGATCGAAATAAATATGTTTTTGAATGTTTGAAGTTGAAGTCAGATTACAGATTCCAGTAAGTAAGTACCTAATCAAATATGTTTCGTTGAAAACATCTCTTCAATCGAAGGATGGCCCAGTGGTTAGAGAGTCCGATAGTGTATCTCAGGGTCTTTGCGGACTTTGGATCGAAATTCAGGCCCTCCAGCTTCTTTTTTTATTTTTTTTTTTTGTATCAAAAAATGTATTGATGTGCTTTTTGCACTTGTTACGCACATTTTTTCTACGATCAACACAAATGTGTGTTTGAATCAAATTTTGTTAGACATATTACTTGCACTACACAGTGCAAAAACTAAGTACGGGAGGCGGTGGACAATTCAAAAAATCAGTGGAAATGAGGTTTGTCCGTCAATATCAATCGCCATTAACTTTTTTTAAATGTAATAGTTGGTTAATAAAACAAAATCCCTTCATCCATTCAATTCATTCATTTTTAAGTTTTTAAATGTAAAAAATGTAACTCAAACTCGTAATCACATTCTGTTTATCACTTGGTATTATTATTTATTTAACTTTGGGCAATGAAGCTTAACAATTATATTTTCATAAAAATTTAACATACACTGTGCAGTGCAAGTAATATGTCTAACAAAATTTGATTCAAACACATACTTATGTTGATCGTAGAAAAAATGTGCGTAACAAGTGCAAAAAGCACATCAATAAATTTTTTGATAAAAAAATAAAAAAAAAGTTGGAAGGCCTGGGTTTCGACCCAAAGACCCTGAGATCCACTAGCATTCTCTAACCACTGGGCCATTCTTTGATTGAGGAGACCTTTTCAACGAAACATATTTGATTAGGTACTTACTTACTGGAATCCGTAATCTGACTTCAACTTCAAACATTCAAAAATATATTTATTTCGATCGTAGACTTCGTCTCGAGCTGCAAACTTCATTCACCGACTGTGTTGCAACAAATATACACTAGGTACCAGTTTAGCAGTACGTATTTCCGCGATTGGCTGGGAATGGAGAATCTAGTATCGGAGTAGGACGTTGTTGGTCAAAGGAGCATCCTTACCGCCATGGTGACGTCACACGGGTTCGGGAGCCGTCGGCGTGTTTTCGATACCTACTCGATTCAAACCCATTTTTATTTTGATATAACTTTTGAATTATTGCGAAAAAAAAAATGAAGTCAAGTTGATTGACTCAGTACTTCCCACACATTACGGTGATACCAGTTTATTATTTTCCCATAGCGTGAAGCCTTAGTCCGAGATCCCCTTGCAACAAAATCATCGCCAGTACCCCCCCCCCCCCAAATTGTCATATGCCGTTAGGTCTTTCCTGCACAGCTCAATGAACAGCCTATTATCAATAATACAAACTTTTCAGTTTTACAACGATCTAAAGCAATACTCGTATGTATACATCGGAAAAAATTCTAAGTCCTTTAGTTTCTGTAATAGGCATAAGGCAATGCTCGGATAGACCTAAAAAAGTTATTTATGTCGTTAGGTCTTCCTTCACAGGTCAGTGGGTAATCTATTATGAATACAACAAATTTTTCAATTTTACAACCCCCCAACCCCCAACCACCCCAATTTCCACCCCCACCCAAAAAAGGTACAAAACGGTCAGGAACCCCTAAAACATCTAAAAACGAAGTTTGAGCTGTTTTCATATTTTTAGTTTGGTTTTTGATTATTGCTACGTTGCCACTGACACGATTTCTAACAAGCATACGCATTTTCCATCTTCACCACAGTAATAGTAATAATGTGTCAAAATTTTATTAGAATTAGTTTAATAGTTTCGACGTTACAAAATACAAAACGATCTAAAGCAATAAATACTCGTATGTATACAGAAAATTCTAAGTCCCTTATTAGTTTCGGTGATAGGCAAGGCAATGTTCAGATGGACCTAAAAAGGTGATTTATGTCGCTAGGTCTTCCTTCACAGGTCAGCGGACAGCCTATTATTAATACAGCAAATTTTTCGGTTTTTCAACCCTCCACCCCCCAACCACACGAATTTCACCCCCACCCAAAAAAACTCAGTAAATGATCAGGAACCTCTAAAACACTTAAAAACGAAGTTTGAGCTGTTTTTATATTTTTAGTTTTTTTATTGTTTCTGTGCCGCCACTGGCACGATTTATAAAAACCATACGCATTTTCCATCCTCGCCACGGTAGTAATACTGTGTCAAAATTTCATTAAAATCAATTCAACAGTTTCTTCGTTACATAATATAGAACGATCTAAAAAGCAATACTCGTATGTTTACACCAGAAAAAATTCTAAGTCCTTTGGTTTCTCTAATAGGCACGGCAATGTTCAGATGGATCTAAAAAGATGACTTATGTCGCTAGATCTTCCTTCATAGGTCAGTGGACAGCGTATTACGAATACAGCAAATTTTTCAGTTTTTCAACCCCCCACCCCCCAACCACCCCAATTTCACCCCCTCCCAAAAAAACTCAGAAAATGATCAGGAACTTCTAAAACACTTAAAAACGAAGTTTGAGCTGTTTTATATTTTTAGTTTTTTTATTTCTGCGCCGCTACTGGCACGATTTATAAAAACCATACGCATTTTCCATCCTCGACACGGTAGTAATACTGTGTCAAAATGTCATTAAAATCAATTGAACAGTTTCTTCGTTACATAATATAGAACGATCTAAACCAATACCCGTATGTATACATCGGAAAAAATTCTAAGTCCTTTAGTTTCTGTAATAGGCATAAGGCAATGTTCGGATAGACCTAAAACAGTTATTTATGTCGCTAGGGCGTCCTTCACAGGTCAGTGGGTAGTCTATTATGAATACAACAAATTTTTCAATTTTACAACCCCCCAACCCCCAATCACCCCAATTTCCACCCCCACCCAAAAAAAAAGTAGAAAATGATCAGGAACTCCTAAAACGCCTAAAAACGAAGTTTGGGGAATATTTGAAATATTTCGTTTTTTGCTAGTTACTCCGCCGCCAATGCACCGATTTTCAAAATTATAGCAGCATTACCTACTACGACCCCACAGCATATCGCTGCCCAAATTTCATCACACTCCATGCAGCGGTTACTGAGATCACGAGGACAGAAAAACGCGTACAGACAGACCGACAGACAGACAGACAGACCGACTGACAGACCGACGGAAATGGGTGACGTGGATTTTCGTTATGTAGACATCATGAAACGCCCAAAAAGTGTATTATCTCAAAATCGAAAATTTTCGCGATCACAATACTCCCCTCACCTATCGGTGTGGGAAGTAAAAGGTGACTTATGTCGCTAGATCTTCCTTCATAGGTCAGTGGACAGCGTATTACGAATACAGCAAATTTTTCAGTTTTTCAACCCCCCACCCCCCAACCACCCCAATTTCACCCCCTCCCAAAAAAACTCAGAAAATGATCAGGAACTTCTAAAACACTTAAAAACGAAGTTTGAGCTGTTTTATATTTTTAGTTTTTTTATTTCTGCGCCGCTACTGGCACGATTTATAAAAACCATACGCATTTTCCATCCTCGACACGGTAGTAATACTGTGTCAAAATGTCATTAAAATCAATTGAACAGTTTCTTCGTTACATAATATAGAACGATCTAAACCAATACCCGTATGTATACATCGGAAAAAATTCTAAGTCCTTTAGTTTCTGTAATAGGCATAAGGCAATGTTCGGATAGACCTAAAACAGTTATTTATGTCGCTAGGGCGTCCTTCACAGGTCAGTGGGTAGTCTATTATGAATACAACAAATTTTTCAATTTTACAACCCCCCAACCCCCAATCACCCCAATTTCCACCCCCACCCAAAAAAAAAGTAGAAAATGATCAGGAACTCCTAAAACGCCTAAAAACGAAGTTTGGGGAATATTTGAAATATTTCGTTTTTTGCTAGTTACTCCGCCGCCAATGCACCGATTTTCAAAATTATAGCAGCATTACCTACTACGACCCCACAGCATATCGCTGCCCAAATTTCATCACACTCCATGCAGCGGTTACTGAGATCACGAGGACAGAAAAACGCGTACAGACAGACCGACAGACAGACCGACAGACAGACAGACCGACAGACAGACCGACAGACAGACAGACCGACGGAAATGAGTGACGTGGATTTTCGTTATGTAGGCATCATGAAACGCCCAAAAAGTGTATTATCTCAAAATCGAAAATTTTCGCGATCACAATACTCCCCTCACCTATCGGTGTGGGAAGTAAAAGAAAACAAAACACACACAACACAAGATTAGGCGACAAAACGCTACTTGCATAGTCACAACTTTGTGAATGAGGCAATGCTGACCGTGAATCGGTTTCCGAAATAAATGATTATTGTTCGGTGATAAACATCTAACAATCAAGAGAGCTCACTCGAACATCTTCCGTGATAGAATCTGTCAAATAGGGACAGGTCAGACACCCTTCTTCTATGTTCGAGGCTGTGGAGGTCCTTTCTCAGATTAGGCATATCAATTAGTCTGATTGGACACTATCCAGAAGCTTTAGAGAGTGCTTCGGAGCGTATCCCCACACATGGGAGTATGCCAGTCCGGCCCTGGGCATAGTGGCATAGTGTTCAGAGTTAGTGAAAATAGATAGTGAAATCCGTACCAAGTGTTTCCTTGCCCAATAGGACTAAAGACTTGTAACAGGAGCAATACTCCAACGATGGTCGGATATGTGCCCTGTAGAGCAGCAGTAGTTACTCTGGTGTACATAAAGCTTCCTACAGCGGAACAAAACTCCAAGCTTCTGAGATGCCGTTTTAACAATACTGACGACGTGGTCGTGCCAGGACATGTTGTTGATGCTGATCCCCAACAAATTGACCGAAGTGACTCGACTTTTGGGTGATCCTCCATTTCCACAGTTGGTAAGCCAACTTCTTTGACAGGATTGTTGCCTGAGTTTTCTGTACGCTAAATAGTATTTTGGTTACTAATCCTCACTCAACAATTGTTTTGAGTAATGGTTCACCCTGTGCGTAATTTCAGTACATGTGGTGAGTCTCCAATCTCCTCAATGGGATCGTATATCCTTACTGAAATGCCACCCCAGTGGGTTCGAGAACCGCTTATACCCGAGTCCAAAATGCGGATGTTGATAACAAGAAGAAATCAGTTTTAGCATGGCAAGAATTCATTTATAGCAGAAACATTAATTCTGGCGACCCCATTGTAATCTGATCTGACTGAATGTCACCAAAATATATATATATATATAAAGCGGGGGTCCTACAGCTGCTGCCGCTTCCCGCATCTCACTCGCCATAATCTTCTATCATGCCAGTCATTTTCTCTCAGGTTTCTTCTTGTCATAGCTTCTTCTATTCCTTTTTTCCAAGTATGTGCTGGTCTTCCTCTTTTCCTTCTGTTAGGGGGGTGATACTCTAATGCTAGATATGGTAACCTTTCGTGTCCCATCCGCATGACGTGTCCATACCAGATCAGCTGTCGTTGTTCTATCCGTTCTACTATCGTGTCTTCTATTTGCGATCGTTGTTTGATTACTTCATTTGGTATATGTTCCAGTCTTGAGATTCGACACGATCTCCTAAAAAAGTCCATTTCAACAGTTTGTAGTTTCTGTTTTTCTTTTTGTGTTAATTTCCACGTTTCCGCACCATATGTTGTTATCGGCTCTACTATACAATTATAGAGTAGTTTCTTTGTTTCAAATCTGAGTTTTGTGGACCACAATAAACTATTTAATTGTTGTATGACTGTTTTTCCTTGCCGTATTCTGTATTCAATGTCCCGGTTATCTTTACCGTCTTGTGTAATGAGACTCCCTAAATATTTATATTTTTCAGTGCTTTTTATTAACTGGTCTTGAATATTTAAGTCTGTACCTGATGTTCCTATGCACAGATATTCAGTTTTATTCATATTCACTTGTAATCCCCATTTTGTTAGTTCTTCTAATAATTTTCTCATCATGAACATTTCCTACACCACTCACTGAGGGCTTCTTGTACATATATTTTAAATAAAGTTGGTGACATGCTACAGCCTTGTTTTAATCCCTTTGTGATTTTAATTCTTTTGCTTGTCTGAGAGCCCGTTTTTACAACACATTCAGTGTTTTTATATATATTGTAAATACTTCTGATGTAGGTTTCCTTAATGCCGCGTTTCGTCAACACCTCGAACAGTTTATTTAAAGGAACAGAGTCATATGCCTTTTCTAAGTCGATAAATATAATATGTGTGTCCATATTCCTCGCAACTCTTTTTTCTATGACTTGTTTTAGGGTGAAAGTATTGTCCAGACACGATCTTCCACTTCGAAAGCCACTTTGTTCTTCACTATCAACATTAGTTTCTTCCAGTCGAGATTTTATTATTCTGCCATACAACCTTCCTATTGAACTAGTCACGCAAATTCCCCTGTAGTTCTTACACTGAGTTTTACTTCCCTTTTTATGGATGGAGCTCATATATCCAATATTCCAGTCTTCAGGAATGTCATCACCGTCAATCATGCATTTATTCATAACTTGTACAATCTGTTCTAAAAGTATGTCTGGTCCATTCTTGACTAATTCAATAGGAATGTCTCCAGGCCCTGCAGCTTTCCTATTTTTTGAGCTTTTTAAAGCGTTTCGCAATTCGTTTATTGAGATTGGTTCTATTTCAGTAGTGTCTGGATAGGTTCTCATCTCTGTCCATTTAAATTCTTCCCGTGTCTCCGTCAGTAATTCGGTATAATACTTTTCCCATTGTTCTAAAGAAATGAGGCTTATATTACATCTTTGTTGTTCTTCTTTTCTTAAATTTTTGACCATTTTCCAAGCTTCTGATACTTTCGTTCCTCCCATATACCTGTCTAGTTCTTCACATCTTCTTTCCCACATAGAATTTTTACTTTTGGCTACTTCTCTTTTTACTACTCTGTTCATTTTTGCATATAATTTTCTATCTTCTGCATCTTTTGTATTCAACCATTTATTGTATGCCCATTTTTTTAATTTTACCTTTTCGTCCAACTCCCTTGTCCACCATTCCTGTACCCTTCCGTTTTTGGAATTCTCTCTTCCAATCGCTTCATTCGCAGCATTGTGAATGGCTTCTTTAATTTGGTCATATCTCATAGCGGCATTTCCTTCTAAAGGTTGCTGTAGTTTTGTAGCTAATCGTGTTTTGTATAGGAATTTGACCGAATCTTGTTTCAAACTTTCTAAGTTGTATCTGATGGTTTCACTGTTTTTTGTATTTTCATTGTTTCCTTGTGTTTTAGTATATTTGTTCTTTAATATAATTGAAGCTCGTACCATGAAGTGGTCGGTTCCACATTCCGGTCCTCTGTAGGCTCTAACATTATTAGTTTGAATTTTGCTCTTTTGTGGTTGAATAATGTAGTCAATTATAGAACTTAAGTTCCTTGTTGGTTGGTGCCACGTATATTGGTGTATTTTCTTATGAGGAAAGAATCCGTTTTGGATTTTAAGTGAAAAGTTTTCACACAGGTCTATGAGTCGTTGTCCATTATCATTTAAATTTAGTTCACCAAAATATCTCCCTCAAAAATTGGTGAAAGCGCAGTGCTAATGACGTGCAAATTTAAAATTGACACTCTCTTACAGCAGACGTAAAAATGCCTGATTAAATAAACCCTCCGCAAAGCAACCTTTCTGGCCCTAATGTATGTATATTGGCCATAAGCTAGCGATTCGGTCACGGCTTTGAAAATAATGGAAATGCTTTTATGTTAATTGATTTTCAGAGTTGGCGCTTCTGTTCCAGTTCCTGTTCAAACCCAATCAAGGCTATCAGGCCTCCACGTCGAACGGATGGGCAATTTGTAATTCAATTTTAAATCAGGTGGAGTATATTCGTACTCTGTACGAAGTAGGAAAGCAATTTCTCGTCTTCTTCATTTTCCGATAGCTGTAGGACTTTCAGGAAAAGTATTCTTATTTGTTCTGGACGCCATATTAAGATCGATTCACGCATGGCAGTGACGCGGCTTCTTAGGCGAATTTAAAATTTTTTGGCACCTATATACTCTAGCTTTAGACGGTGCTTAATTCAACTCTTGTAAGATTTTTTTGTGAACTTAAATACTTAGCTGTGGAAATTTCCAAACGAAGCGTTCACCTGAAAAGTTTCAATTCGGCTTATGTTGTAAAGTGCCTTCATTCCCCCTCCCCTCTATATTTGCTTTCAAATTGAATTTTCCTCTTATTATGGTAATGTGAGGCATTACTTTGCTACTACACCTTTTTTACCAGTAGCACAGAAAAAATGTGTGAAAAAAGCTTTTCTCACTTTTATTCAGACTAAGCGTAATGAGAAATTGTTGGTACACCAGATGCCTTATCATGTTCGTTTAAATGAGCTTTTACGTATTTTTTGTGGAAAATATGATATAATACAAGGCATATAGCTCCGACAAAGAACATTTAATGTAAAATTGTTCACTTTGCTCTAAAATAAATAGGCATACAGGGTGAGTCAATGCTAGAATATCATCAGTGCTTTTTCACACATCATAAAACGCCCAAAAACCGTATTATCTCAAAATCGAAAATTTTCGCGATCACAATACTCCCCTCACCTATCGGTGTGGGAAGTAAAAACGGAAGTGGAGCAAAGACATGCGATAAAATCTATATATTGTATTGTGTAAAACACAAACTGAAACTTCTGATATCATTGAAAGTGCAAACCTACATGATTGTTCATCCATATGTAGAGTGTTTGAGTGGCATAAGAGGTTTACAGAAAGTTGCGAATCAGTTAAACATGAACCTCATCCCAATCTACTATAAACTGCGCGAGCCTCCACAAAAATTGCAGAAATTAAGAACTTGAATGATTGATATGTAGTATTGAGATTTTCTAGATATTTATTACAAAACAATGCACAGACGCAGAGTCACACGGAATCGTATCAGTTTTTGGATGACGTCACACCAGCGTCGCCTATTCTCCCTCATCTCCCCCTTCCTCCTCTTCTTCCCCTTCCCCTCCGGCGTCATCGCCCTCCCCGCCTTCGTCATCCCCTCCTTCGTTCCCTCCTTCTTCGTCTCCTCCTTCGTCACCTCCCTCTCCTCCTTCCCCTCCTTCTCCTCCTTCCCCTTCTCCTTCTTCTTCACCGTCCGCGGCCTCAGCAGCCGCCTTGATCAGCGCCATGTTGTGCAGGAGGATCTGTCGAAATTTGGCAGTTTTTTTTAAAACGTTCTACTTGTAGTACGTTAGGAATTATATGACAAACTATTATGGCAGAGGTTTGGAGCAAAAAAAAATAAACTCGGCCATGGCCGACCCTACACTAGGCCGGAACCTTAGATGTGGCAACGTCGCTTAGCTGTCAAATAGTGGGCCGGTTACCGTGGGCCGAACGGCGGGCATTCCGCGGAAAATTTAAATTGTTTTATGGTTTCAGAATATAATTATTATATTTTATATGTATTAGAGTTAATCTCGGTTGATAAATTAAGAAAAATACTTTTTGAAAAAATAAGAATGGTGAAAAATGCCAGCAGTATAAAAATGTGCATGTATTTAGATTTAGAGATTTTCCCTTCTGTTGGACATTTCTTATTTCCATTAGATTTCCTCTTTTTAGTTTTGTCAGTCTGTATTTTGTCTTGAACTGTTTCAGTGTAATTATTAATAAAAATATTTGCTACATTAACAACATTAATTCAAGCAGGATTTCATCAGTTTGGGGTTGATTACCTACATGAACAAATATGTAAATAAACTCATCTATATCTATATGTATTCTTTTGCAATTTTCATTAAAACTGCTTTGTGCAATTGCCCAAAAACTTACTTTTATACCTATTGGCCATATAGTGGTAAAGGATTTCACAGGTTTAAGATGAAACCACGTGTTTTGTATAATTTGAGATTTCAGATTTCAGGTTTGTCTAAAAAGTCGAAAATGTATATTTGGCTTTCTATTACGGTTAAACATCGTGTTTTGGATAATTTGAGGGTGCTGATTGTAAACTCGGTTGCAGTTTTAAGTTTCAGTCTCGTTTGCCAGAAATCAAATAATTCAGATAAGTCAGATTCTCCACGTTTGCCTAAAAAGTCTAAAATCTTTTAATAGGCTTTCTATTAAAATGAAACATCGTGTTCTGGATAATTTGAGGGTGCTGATTGTAAATCCGGTTGCAGTGTAAATTCTCAGTCTCGTTTGACAGAAATCAATTCATTTAGATGAGTCAGAATTTCAGGGTTGCCTAGAAAGTCTAAAATCTTTATTAGACTTTCTACTAAGATGAAACATCGTGTTTTGGATAATTTGAGGATGCTGATTACAAACCCAGTCGCAGTTTTGAGTTGCAGTCTCGTTTGACAAAAATAAAAGAAATCAGATCTGTTATATCTTCAGGTTTGCCTAAAAAGTCGAATCCCTTCATTTGGCTTTCTATTAAGATGAAAGATCATGTTTTGGATAATTTGACGGTGATGACTATAAATCCGGTTGCAGTTTTGAGTTTCAGTCTCGTTTGCTAAAAATCAAATAGTTCAGATAAGTCAGATTCTCAGGTTTACCTAAAAAGTCGAAAATCTTCATTTGGCTTTCTGTTAAGATAAAACCTTGCGTTTTGGATAATTTGAGGGTGCTGATTACAAATCCAGTCACAGATTTGAGTTTCTGCCTTGTTTGATGAAAATCAAAAATTGCAGGTTTGCCTATAAATTGAAAGTATTTATTTGGCTTTCTATTACGATGAAACTTCGTGTTTCGGATAATTTGAGGGTGCTGATTACAAATCCGGTCGCAGTTATGACTTTTACTCTCATTCAACGCAAATCAAAAATTTCAGATCACTCAGGTCTTCAGGTTTAGTTAAAAAATGGAGAGAGAAATTTGGATTTCCCTTCTCGTCCAGGATACATTTTTTCTAAACAGAATTTGTTAGATAAATGTTTAGGCATGGAGTTTCCGTGTTCAATTTTTTGTAATTTCAATGTTAGCTACTCAGTTGTTATTTTAAGTTGCCACATTTTTGACAAAAACGAGACCTTGGGCTAAGATTACGTTAGATCCTTTTGACTAAGTCGCTTAGCAAGTTTGTTGCTTGAGGCTACAGGAATTTCTCTTGAAGACGGGAGATGGTTACAAAGTAACATATAAACAATCCAAAAGTAACTTGTATGAATTCTCAAACGTATTTTTGTATCTGTGCTATTAGTATACCTAGATGTTATCTACTTACAGTTATTGAACATCCTAGTACAATCAGAAGAAGTCCAATAGGATGAATTTGAATGCCTTTAGGCAGCAGTTTCTTTGTGCAGACCATTGCATATAGTATATGCAAGGTTTTAACTTGAATTTATCTCGACGACCCTTCAGTAGCTGTTCTAGAAGTTAACATTATTCTGAAGTAAAAGTGACAGGACCGACATTTGTTTGATGCTATGTCAAAATCTAGACGATGATAATCTAGATGTCAGTACTTAAGTTGGAAGTGACTAGGTCGTTGGGCCTACAATTTCAGTGTGCGAGGACCTACCGAAAATATTTTACATTCACTCTGAATTTGTCATGAGACAGGTATTGGACAACTGGAATTGCGGTATAACTATTGGCGGAAGCAAAATATCCAACTTAAGATTTGCTGACGATACAACCCTTATTGCTGGTTCTCAGGAAGAACTGGTAGCTCTATTAAACATCCTAGAACACATATACGGTCTTGGTATTAACTACAACAAGACCCAGGTTATGATCGTAGATAGAGAGCACGACAATCATCGAGAAACAAGTCAGTAGGCCGTTGTGAAGTAGTTCCAAGTTTTGTGTACCTCGGTTCTTTGATCGACAATTCGGGTAGCTGTAAAAATGAGATTCGACGGCGCATTCAACAAGCACGTGTGGCCATGACAAAGCTTACTAAAATATGGCGTGACCATAACATCACTAAAACTACCAAAATGTCGCTGGTTCGGTTTCTTGTGTTCTCCATATTTTTGTATGTCTGGGAAGCTTGGACTGTTGAAAAGGCAGATCGGGCTCGCATAGATGCTTCTGAAATGTGGTCGTGGAGGAGAATGCTGAGAGTTCCTTATATTGCCCATCGAACTAACTTTTCCATACTGGATGAGCTCGGTAATCCAAAGAGACTATCCTCCATTGTGTCGACGAGAATGCTTACATTCTTCAGACATATTCACGGAAGCGATAATATGGAGAAACTTGTAGTTCAGGGTCATGCCCCGAGTGGGCGGCGCCGTGGCCGTTCCCCTACACGCGGGATGGATACGATGAAACACTTGCTGGATATGAGTATCAAGAGCGCGACTGAACTGACAGTAAATCGTGAACGATGGCGAGCTACAGTTCTCAAAACTATTGACAATATTCGTGTCGGCAATACTCTAGCTCCGACTTAATGCATTTTACGAGTTCACAACATGTCTGTTAAGACATTGTGACTATGATGATGATGGTGAAGTATTAACTGACCCAGTCACAGTAACAGTAAAGTATCATACCTTGTCACTTTGAAATTTATTTTTTTTGGTAACTTTAGACCTCCACTTTTTCATTTATGTATTTGAATATGGATAATATTTGCATACTTAAATCGCAATTACCACGGGGATAGCTTTGTTTTGTCTGTTTTGCTGTCACTCCTGCTCCTTTTTTTCGACGGATTTGAATATGCAAATCCCACGTATTTTTCCAGTGCGCCGAAAACTGAGATAAACGATGTTTGAAACGGTGACAAGATGGACATAGATAGATGTCCTTGCTATATGCTGGGACACCGAAGACAAAAAAGCATTAATCGTATTATTATTTTTTTTCTTGATACTGACCCTACCTCCAACATTTAATTATTTCAATTCAGTCATATGAAAAGGAAACCAACCTCGTGTTCTGGATAATTTGAGGGTGCTCATTCCATATTCGGTCGCAGTTTTGAGTTCCAGTTTCGTTTGACAAAAATAAAAATTTTCAGATCTTTAGGTTTGCCTAAAAAGTCGAAAATCTCTATTTGGCTTTGTATTAAGATGAAATCTCGTGTTTTGGATAATTTGACGGTGCTGATTACAAATCTAGTCGCAATTTTGAGTTTCACTCTCATTTGACGAAAATCAAAAATTGCAGATCTGTCGATCTTCAGGTTTGCCTAAAAAGTCGAAAATCTTCATTCGGCTTTCTATTAAGATGAAACATCGTTTTTTGTATAATTTGAGGGTGCTGATTACAAATCCGGTCGCAGTTTTGAGTTACAGTTTCGTTTGACAAAAATAAAAAAAATTAGATCTTACAGATCTTCAGGTTTGCCTAAAAAAATCGAAAATATTTATTAGGCTTTCTATTAAGATGAAACCTCGTGTTTTGGAGAATTTGGGGGTGGTGATTACAAATTCTGTCGGAGTTTTGAGTTTCACTCTCATTAGACGAAAATCAAAAATTGCAGATCTGTCGGATCTTCAGGTTTGCCTAATAAGTCGAAAATTTTTATTTGGCCTTCCGTCAAGATGAGACCTTTTCTTTTCGATGACTTAAAGGTGCTGATTGCAAATCCGGTCGCATTTTTAAGTTTCAGTCTCGTTTGACAAAAATCTAAAATTCCAGATCTGTGGCATCTTCAAGTTTGCCCAAAAAGTCGAAAATCTTTATTTTGATTTCTATTAAGACAAAACTTCGAGTTTTGGACAATTTGAGGGTGCTGATCACAAATCCAGCCGCAGTTTAGAGTTTCAACCTCATTTGACGAAAATCAAAGATTTCCGATCTTTCAGATCTGTAGATTTGCCTAAGATATTGAAAGTCTATTTGGCTTTCTATTAAGATGAAACTTCGTGTTTTGAATAATTTGAGGGGCTGATTACAAATCTGGTCACAGTTTTGAGTTTCAGTCTTGTTTCTCGAAAATCAAAGCCTTCAGACTTTTCAGATCTTCAGGTTTACTTTAGATTTCCCTTCTCACCCAGGATATGGGCAGTAGAACGAATCACCAGCTGTTTAAGTTCAAAATTTGACTGCGGTACCAAATAGCAAAAAGATTACTGGATCACAGATTGTCATGGCTTTAGAAGATATGAAACTATAAGTTTTTTGTGAGATATTGTAATTATTATCTAATGCATGCCTATACCGTGCCACAAGGCTGAGCCTTTCCAGGGGTGGCATCCTTAGTTTCTTGCAAATAAGATGAAATGAAATATAGCCTCCGTTCTAAGTATTTGTCATGTTCGGCGAAAAGCTTCAAGAAGTTGTTTCGCAAAAAAGCCTGTTCTGTTACATCATCATCATAGTCACAATGTCTTAATAGACATGTTGTGAACTCGTAAAATGCATTAAGTCGGAGCTAGAGTATTGCCGACACGAATATTATCAATAGATTCGGAAATTGTAGCTCGCCATCGTTCGCGATTTACTCTGTCAGTTAAGTGGCGCTCTTGATACTCATATCCAGCAACTGTTTCGTCGTATCCAACCAGCGTGTAGGGAAACGGCCACGACGCCGCCCACTCGGGGCATGATCCTGAACTACAAGTTTCTCCATATTATCGCTTCTGTGAATATGTCTGAAGAATGTAAGCATTCTCGTCGACACAATGCAGGATAGTCTCTTTGGACTACCGAGCTCATCCAGTATGGAAACGTTAGTTCGATGGGTGTTATAAGGAACTCTCAGCATAAGGAACTCTCAGCATACTCCTCCACGTCCACATTTCAAAAGCATCTAGGCGGGCTCGATCTGTTTTTTAATAGTCCAAGTTTTCGAGGCATACAAAAATATAGAGAACACAAGAGACTGTCACAGTTGTCAATAAATATCACTTAAAATTCTGTAGTTTGATAAAGGCCACACAGATGGCTGAAACGTCAATATCTTCCAGCATATGTGGTATTTTAAATTTTATTCATGTCTGTAGGGTTTGGCCTGACTTCACGCTTAATAAAAAAATTGTGGTTGTTTCAGGTAGAGAGGAGCTTCCATGTACCGTCAAGGGCAAACCTTTGCCATGAATTTCTCCATCACGAACCTGTCACGAAGCATGAACATCGAACTGGACGTAGCCAATCCGTTGACCGATAGGGACGAGAGTCTAGCCAAAATTGAAATCGCTGTGTTAGCCCTCATATTCTTAGTCATGGTTATTGGAAATAGTACGGTCCTCTTGGCATTGTGGACGAGAAAAAGGTCAGTGGCAATATTCATTTAGTATATTTTGGATCTTCTTTTATTACTGATAATGATGACTCATTTAGAAATAGTTTTACAGTTTACCGCGAGTACTGAATGGGATGAATGAATGATGGAATTAGAGAGGCTTTTTGATGACAAGGGCTATAGACCTGCAGGGGGGATATTCAGCACTTCTCCTTACTCTAGTTCCAAAGTCCAAGTAGTATGGTCTGCCTTCATCGATACCCTTACAATATGAGGACGTGCATTATCTTGCTGGAAGAAACCCTCTTCGAGGCCTCGGACATATGGAACGGCAATTGGTCCTAACACCTCATTCACATAACGTTGCACAGTCATTGTGCCACGAATCACAAGCAAAGGTGACTTGCTGTTGAATGCAATGGCACCCTAAACAATCACACCAATCATGGCCGACTCTACTCACTAGGCCGGAGCATTGAAATATGGCAACACTGAATCGGGGACCGAGCTTTTATTTGTTGTTAAGTCATTAGTGTAATCTTCCAGAGCAAGAAAGGAGATTGGAAGGTGATTTTTAATGTGTTTCTAATTATTTACCTGCACAAACGAAACTATAAAGATAAAAAGATGCCTGCAAAGGCTTACAATAAAGGACATTAACAGAAGTGGGTGAACGGTATTTCTCTCATGGACTGGTTATATTTATAAGAATAAAGACAATACTTTACAAACATTTCAAAGGATAAGACCTATTTTAAAGCACAATGTGGTACCTACAATGTTTTCTGGACCTCCCAAATATCACAGAAAAATACAGTTAATAGAACTCATCTTGGCATGCATCTGGGCATACCTACGAAAAGATTTGATAGTGAAAGGGAATCAAGACCAGCAAGAATGGCTTCACAGTGACGTAATAGTGAATTTTTCTAGCTCAAGTGACAACTTACAAAGTAAATTGAGTGTTCGTTTAAGTGGAAGTGGAAGTGGCAGCAGGAAACAGGTTGCGTTTATTTTTATTTTGTAGTGTTTGACTACGATGAACCAGACATCAGATGTAAGTGGTATTAGTAGTAGTAGTTCTAAAAAGTATTTTCCTTAATTTATTAACTGAGATGAACTCTAATACATATAAAATGTAATAATTATTCTGGAGAAGGCCGTCTGATGCCACTCAGCATTCCATTGTCGGTGTTCTTGGCATCAACCTAACCATTGGTGACGATGATTTGCAGTTACTGGAAGCACTAGATGCGGACGATATGAGCCTGAGCCCATTTCACTCAATCTGTGGTACACACGGATTCTAATGGGCGCCTCCCTATAGCTGCATACAAAGCGTCAGCAACAGCTCAAGTGGATCGCATTTTGTCTCGAGAGGCCAATAGTCGTAGATGATGATCTTGCCGGTCTGTAGTTCTTCTACGTGCTCCAAAACCTCTAGCTCGCTGCATTCGTCCTTCTGCGATCCATGCGCGCGATGCTGCTACAACTGTAGTCACTCTACGCCCCATGGTTCCAGCAATTATTGCTCTGAAAGAAGCACCACGTTCTCGTTGCCCTACAATCCGACCCCGCTCAAAGGGGCTTAACTTGGGGGCATCTTTACACAACCAATTCATCTCCTTTACACAACCAACAGGGGCCTCGCCACATTTGCAACCGATATCATCGTTTTTTTAATCGACAAAAAGCCATGCTCTGTTTTTACATGTCTCGAGCTTTTTGGAGGTGCCATGTGTACTACTTTTCAATGCAAATATCGCTCTTTCTCTATGAGTTCGGATTTCACTTGTGAGTTTTATATTTCTGCTTGGAATACTGTGCTGTAACCTCCAAGAGAGAGAGAGAGACAGGAGAGTCCTAATAACATTTGTAATTAATTCTTTCCCTAAATGAAGCATTGCATATTTGTTTGCAATATAAACACTAGATTGAGAAATACCAGAATGAGTGTTGTAGTGAGCAACTGGTCACTGTCAAAACCGAGACCAATTTAGAAATAGCCAAAGTGATCAAGACGTCTAGTGGTGGAATTTAGAACCCAATGTTGTATATGTGCCCGTGGTGACCTGATTCTTTTAGCATGCATGTGTACCAACTCAGAGAGAATGAAATCAAACACAGAAATGTTATGATATGGTTTTTTTATTACTTGTTTCATAACATTTGTTTTGTATTTATTAATCATGTGTGCTGAGTGTTTATGGTATGGTTTTATTACTTGATTCTTGTATTTATCAAATCATGAGTGCTTTGTATTTCATATATTTTACTGGTGAAGTATTTATATTGATATGTTGAAATATACGACTCAAAAATATCTTAATAATAGTGGTAAACTGGCTCTTGTTATTAATATTGTATAATAAAGAAATGGTTATAAACATTCACGGTCTAAACAATAAATAATAATAATAACACACGGTGGGCTGGGTCTCTGTTCAACGTCAAATAGGGAAATATGGGTAGGATGTGGAAAAATGTAAAATATCAACATATATGAATAAATAAATATAATAAAACATATAAAGGAGTAAATAAAGTGGGTAAATGGGATAGGGTATATAAAATATAAACATAGTATCGCAGGCATAGCAGCATAACAAGCATAACAGCATAGCAAGCATAACAGCATAGCAAGCATGGTATCTAAGCGAATAAATAGATCAGTAAATAAATATAACCAATAAACAATATATAAAAGGGCTGGTTAGAGGAAACGTATGGTACGTGTGAACGCGTTATAGAATCATTCCCCACTTCCACTCTGGGTAAGTGATTGGGTAGTCAGTTCGGGGACAGTCACCGTTGTTTTCACAACCATAAAATAAATATCGTATATACATAAAGAGAATCAGTAAAGGTTGAAATAGATACAGATAAATAAGACAGAGTTGCCTCTGTTCACCAATACCTAGAGTAGACGTAAATCAGAGATCCAACAGTACATAAAGTCGTCTTAAAGGCTCTGATATATAGTATACATTGTGTAACACTTTACAAATTGTAGCCAGACCACATTAGTTAATAATACAAACTCAAAAGACAACATACCTGCACATATTCGTGAAAAAGGTTCAAAAACCCCTTTGTTGAAATTTTGGTCCCCAGCTTGTTACGTTTTTCAAGAACAATCCCCGCTCGTAATTAATAAACCAACCATCAACAAAACTATGGCAACGATTGAAAATTAATATAGAAAGTCACTCATGATCTGACAAGTATCAAAATATCTGACCAATATAGGATAATCAAATACATTACTACTTATCTTAACTTCATCGACTAATTACACTCATACTGAGATATTAAATTTTTTTATAAATCATCCGTCGATGACATCAATGTCAAACTTCGGTCGCGCGACCGCTAAAGGTGCGTTCTAACGTCTGGCAGCCAGGAGCGCGTTCCGGATCACCACAGTGTCAAAAATCAAGGCGTTCTTTATATACTGTCTAAACGAAAGTTCGGTCCCTAGGTATTTCTCCTTTCTAACTGTACAATTAAAACAGAGTACATAAACTTCTCCGACTCTAAAATTCACCTACGTCATCCCTGGTGCTCCAAATTGCCGAATTTGCATAATAGTGTGCTCTGTATAAGCAATTAGTAAACACGGCGCTCGTAGAAGAATCATAAAGCTGTCTCCAGCAAACAACACTGCTTTAATTCATAACAAGGAGTCCTCTAAATGGTGGCGTATATTCCCATTTTAATAAATTTAGACACTTATAAGATGCAGATAAAAACCACCGAAATATTTCCGCGTCCCGCTTTATAGACTCAGAACCTTTTTTTTAGTAGTGATGGGGTTATAGTTCGGTTCCTCTAATATTGAGTGGGACAGAAAGAGTTCCCCGATTTGAAAGACTATTAAAAACTAAATTAATCAAGATGTGAAAAAAAAATATTCGTTAATAAGAATAAATACTGCCATTTTGACTCAATGGGTTTAGAAAATTATATCACGCAAGTGTTAGCGTCCATTGTTGATACTGAATGGCAGCATTTTTTTAGATTATCATCTCCTTGAGAGCTTCCACAGTCTGGGGACGGCGTTGATACACTTTTTGGAAGAATATTAGAAACTGCGGTGTTTCCCATTCAAAATGTCATACTGTCATGACTTTAAGGGCCTATTTTATCAACATGCATATTTAAGAAAGAATTTGACAAAGCTTTTCTATTGGATGTTATTCAGCAAAAGCTTTCTATTGGGTATTGCGGGCTAGGTTAATAAATATAGTCCAATAGTATTTTATCAATATTGAAAACAAAACGTCAAAGTTGGATGACACTTTTCATCATATCGTATATAAGTTTTATAACAAAACTATTGTCGTAACAAATGTATATTTGTTGCAACATAGTCGATGAATGAAGTTTGCAGCTCGAGACGAGGTCAACGATCGAAATAAATATCTTTTTGAATGGTTGAAATTATATCACAAATCCCAATAACAAAGTACCTACCTGGCCGAGTGGTATGGTGTTCGACAACGCTTTCCTGTTTTCGTGGGTGGTGTTGGTGGGTGTTGGTTCGAGACCCAGCCCATGCACCTACTTTTTTTTATTTTTTTTTAACCAAAATATTCATTGTTATACGTTTTACTCATATTACACACTTTTTTTGTACCATCGACATAAATGTGTTTCTGAATCAAATTTTATTAGACATTTTACTTGCAAAAGCTAAGTACCGGAGGTGGTGGAGAATTCAGTCAGTCGAAGTGAAGTTTATCAGTCAATATCAATCGCCAATTGCTCTGATAGCGGTATCAAAATGAAATTATTCCAAAAAAGTAAAATTATTCGCAATTTTTGTTGTACTAGTAAAACAACTAATAAAATTTGATTAAAAAACACATTTATGTCTACAAAAAAAATGTGTGTAACATGAGTAAAAAGCATATCAATGAATACTTTGGATAAAAAGAAGTAGTTGCACGGGCTAGATCTCGAACCAACACCTACCAACACCACCCACGAAAACAAAGAAGCGTTGTCGAACACCATACCACTCGGCCACCCGCCATCTTGCCAAAGGGATCGCCTCAAGGTACATATTTGATTTGGGATTAGGTACTTTTTTACTGGGATTTATGATCTAATTTCAACCATTCAAAAAGATATTTATTTCGATCGTTGACTTCGTCTCAAGCTGCAAACTTCATTCATTGCCTATGTTGCTACAAATATACATTTTAGTTACAACTGTTGCAAGTATTTTCACGAAGTACATCACACGGGTTCGGGAGCCGTCGGTGTGTTTTCGGTTCTGGATTCAAAAACCCATTTTTATTTTGATATAACTTTTGAATTATTGCGAAAAAAAAAGAAAACAAATACAGTTTTGTAAAACCTATATTCGATTTCTCCATTCATCACAAAAAAAATTATTCAAAACCCTAATTTTTTGTCATCATTATCATTTAGCAGAAGAAAAAACCAGCGATCAAATGTATAGTTTTTGCGGAATCTGATTGGTTGAAATTAGCAATTGCAAAACTTTTTGTTAAACAAGAAAATGCAATTTTCCACCCATTTAGGATGGAAAATCAGACTGGAAAGATACTAGATGGTTCATAATGGTCGATTGTATTTTAAGCATGTCATTTTTAACCTTCTTGAGGTAAACTTCAAGAGAAATCAATAGTTTTCAGAGAACTTTGACAGATGCATGTTCTTGAATGGGCTGCTCTGATTAGTCAAGGCCTTTGTTAAAATGCGCGTGTTGATAAAATCGGCCCTAAGTATCATGACATCTATTGTCGCTTGAAAAGAGAGCCATCCAAAAACATGTAAAACTTTAAAGCCCCTTTTTAGACACTCTTAACGATTATACTTCCCCGCCTATTAATCCGAGACTCGAGTATGTTCTTGTCTACAAATGTGGTAAGACTGCAGAAGGCCTGGGATTAATAAATCCAAATCCCTTGTCAGTGTTCTCTGGAAGACGTTTCGCAAATAGGATAATTTATATGGAAACACTGAGAAACACGTCTTAGCCTAGAGAAATTGATTGCTTGTTAAATTATGGTGAGCTAAATGCAAATTTCATCAATACTGCTTAACGACAGACGAGACCTCGTTAAGCAGTTAATTAAGCTTGAACGGATTAAAATTTCCTAATCCGGTAGTTAAACGTTATGTACCAATTATAACAGGCACAGAGAATGGCATGCTGTAAGTGTACATAAACATAACTATTGGCTGTCAGTCAATCATTACAGGCATTTTTTATGAAACTAACGCCTTGGGCTCATAATGGGCTGCTAATATTAACTGAGCAGCGTTTGTTCTAGAGCAGACATGTCCATTTTGTGGAAACTCAAGAAAATCACCAAAAACTGGTTTAGTAGTAGTAGTAGTAGTAGTAGTAATGGAGAGGCAAAGCCTGGCAAGTAGGCCACCTTTGGCTCTTTTTGCCAACCCCACTGAACCAATCACTGAAAACACTAAAATTCTACACCCTTAAAAGCTCCTTGTCGAACCTACCAGACCTCCTGACGAAAGTCAGTATGTTAGACCATTTCGCTGAATATAGTGGCTCCTCCCCAAACTCCGTCGTGCCAAGTATCTGAACCCTAAGGTTGCTATAAACTGCACATCTGCCCAGGAAGTGGAACGCTGTCTTGTCCTCCTCCCAGCATCTGGAGCAAATGGGGTCTCCTACCACTCTCATGGGTGACAAATGTCTATTCAGCCGGCAATGGCCAGTGAGAACCCCACCAGAAGGTTGAGCGTCTCTCTGCCTTTATCCGAAAGCCAGATCGTTCGGCCCTTATCAGGGCCTGCTATTAATCTTTTGGCTTGCCTGCAGTCGTCTCTCTCTAACCAGTCTTTCGTCCAGGCCCAGTTGTCCAGTGCCACATTAACCTGGCGTCTGCTAATTCCCAGCATAGGTTCTGGGCCGATGCAGATGCTGCCTGCCCCTATCCTAGCTAATCGGTCCGCTCTCTCGTTACCCGGTATACTAATATGTCCGGGGACCCACAGCAGGGTCACCTTCTTATGGCTTGCTAATTTCTGAATGGTGGCAGAGCATTCTTAAGCCAGAGCTGATCTGGCCCTCGGAGCTGCCACCGCTTTTAGAGCTGCTTGTCTGTCAGAGCATATGTATATGCTCTGTTAAAAAAACTGGTTTATGAAAAATTGATTGATTTAGGCCCGATTTTATCAACATGCGCAATTTAACAAAGACTTTGATCAATCAGAGCAGCCCTTTCAAGAACATGCATCTGTCAAAGTACTCTGAAAATTATTGATTTCTCTTGACGTTGACTTCAAAAGGTTCAAAAATGACATACTTTATATACAATCGACCATTGCAAATCATCTAGTATCTTTTCCAGTCTGATTTTCTACCCTAAATGGGTGAAAAATTGCATTTTCTTGTTTTATCAAAAGTTTAGCAGTTGCTAATCTCAACCAATCAGATTCCAGATTCTATTTCCATTTGATCGCTGGTTTCATGCTGTATCTAATGATATGATGACAAGAAATTCACTCATTGCATTATTTGGGTAAAACAATTTACTATGGATAATAATTATAAATACATGCAATATATCTTTGTTTTATAGTAAAAAGGGGTGAACATAGCACTTTGTTACATTTCAAAAGTTAAACAAAAGATTCAACTGTTAGGCAAGCTATTTTCCAAGCGTACATGTGTATTACTGGTTGCCTATCCAGAATGGCAAAGCTCATTATTTAGCTACGTATAACCTTATATTTTATATTATAAATGCTGCATCTTTAGATTCTCTGTGAGTATTTCTATAAGATGGTCTATAACAAACATGCATCCAGTAAATGAAAGATTGATTCTTCATAAAAGTACATATTTTTTTTTCTATAATCCATCTGACTGACGGAGGTGGGATGTTGTAATTATTAAATAAGGTAGTTGCTGTGGTTGATACTAGGTACTTTTATGATTCTGTCACAAATTATCGCAGTTTGCAATTAGTAATTATAGAATAATTATAATATAAACATGAAAAATGTGGCATTAATTTGCAAATTAATCGCTTTGTTCTGATATCCTGCTATCATCCAGCTTTGACGTTTTGTTTTCAACATTGATAAAATACTATTGGATGATACTTATTAACATAGCCCTCAATACCCAATAGAAAGCTTTTGCTAAATAACATCCAATAGAAAAGCTTTGTCAAAGTCTTTGTTAAATATGCGTGTTGATAAAATCGGGCCTTAGAGTCAGAATTTAATGTATCACTGTAAAAGGATACCAGTAAAAAATATTTATGTCTTACTTTGGTTGAACTCAGCATTTTTTTATGGCAAATTATATGCGGTAAGTAGTGTTTTACGAAAATTTGAAGTTAACCAGCCCTAGAAACCCATTACGAGTTTCAAAACAACGCGATTTGTTTGAAAATGGACCTGTCTGATTTTGGATGAACACTCCTCAACTGTGAACATCTTTAAAGAACCCAAATCAGGTAAAAATAATTCACTCTAAAGATGCAGGGTCTTAACTGTAGCTTTTAGTAACGTGTTGCTCGGGATGGAAAGTCTATTGATTTGCTAGAATGCCGACGTGTATGTCCGAAGTAAATCCCGTGTTGAGCGAGGTTCCAGATAATTGCCATGACGTGAAAAGTGGCATGTTGGGTAACGGCGTGCCTCAAATTGATTCCAACTTTCGATACTAGAGGTCATCGCTGCGATGATCCGGAAAAATTTTAACGCGCATTTTGACGGCCAGCCGACAGACGCAGTTTATAGTCTGGCAGCTAGCTACCATTCTGAGAAACTTGTTTTAGTAGTCTTGTTTTTCTTCTGCGTTTTCGTTTTCCTCGTCTTATTCGTCGTTTTCTGACGCCGGCGCCGTCTGCTTTCAAAGGTTGGCTAACGTAGTTCTAGGTACAGCCATGCGAAAAACGTCATGCGATGATGGGCAACTAAGCCATTTTCGACTATTCTTTAACCAAAAAGCCAAGATTCTGCCGACAGACCTTTTATACCTTGGAGTTTTCCTTCTATAATCAGTCGTGCGAAGAAGTCGTGGTTTTGAGTCTCAGTCTCGTTTGACGAAAATAAAAAATTTCAGATCTCTCGAGCGGGCGGGTGAACCTAAAAAACATCGAAAACCTTTATTAGGCTTTCTACTGAGATGAAACCTCGCGTTTCGGATAATTTCGATGTGCTGATTACAAATCCAGTCGCAGTTTTGAGTCTCAGTCTCGTTTGGCGAAAATAAAAAATTTCAGATCTCTCGGGCGGGCGGGTGTACCTAAAAAAAACGAAAATCTTTATTTGGCTTTCTACTGAGATGAAACCTCGCGTTTCGGATAATTTCGAGGTGCTGATTACAAATCCAGTCGCGGTTTTGAGTCTCAGTCTCGTTTGACGAAAATAAAAAATTTCAGATCTCTCGGACGGGCGGGTGAACCCAAAAAAATCGAAAATCTTTATTTGGCTTTCTACTGAGATGAAACCTCGCGTTTCGGATAGCTTCTAGGTGCTGATTACAAATCCAGTCGCGGTTTTGAGTCTCAGTCTCGTTTGGCGAAAATAAAAAAATTCAGATTTTTCGGGCGGGCGGGTGAACCTAAAAAAATTGAAAATCTTTATTTAGCTTTCTATTGAAATGAAACCTCGCGTTTCGGATAATTTCAAGGCGCTGATTATAAATCCAGTCGCAATTTTGAGTCTCAGTCTCGTTTGGTGAAAATAAAAAATTTCAGATCTCTCGGGCGGGTGAACCTAAAAAACATCAAAAATCTTTATTTGGCTTTCTACTGAGATGAAACCTCGCGATTCGGATAGCTTCAAGGTGCTGATTACAAATCCAGTCGCGGTTTTGTGTCTCAGTCTCGTTTGGCGAAAATAAAAAATTTCAGATCTCTCGGGCGGGCGGGTGTACTTAAAAAAATCAAAAATCTTTATTTGGCTTTCTACTGAGATAAAACCTCGCGTTTCGGACAATTTCGAGGTGCTGATTGCAAATCCAGCCCCAGTTTGGAGTCTCAGTCTCGTTTGACGAAAATACAAAATTTCAGATCTCTCGGGCGGGCGGGTGTACTTAAAAAAATCAAAAATCTTTATTTGGCTTTCTACTGAGATAAAACCTCGCGTTTCGGATAATTTCGAGGTGCTGATTGCAAATCCAGCCCCAGTTTTGAGTCTCAGTCTCGTTTGACGAAAATAAAAAATTTCAGATCTCTCGGATGGGCGGGTGAACCCAAAAAAATCGAAAATCTTTATTTGGCTTTCTACTGAGCTGAAACCTCGCGTTTCGGATAATTTCAACGTGCTGATTACAAATCCAGTCGTAGTTTTGAGTCTCAGTCTCGTTTGGCGAAAATAAAAAATTTCAGATCTCTCGGGCGGGCGGGTGAACCCAAAAAAATCGAAAATCTTTATTTAGCTTTCTATTGAAATGAAACCTCGCGTTTCGGATAATTTCAAGGCGCTGATTATAAATCCAGTCGCAATTTTGAGTCTCAGTCTCGTTTGGTGAAAATAAAAAATTTCAGATCTCTCGGGCGGGTGAACCTAAAAAACATCAAAAATCTTTATTTGGCTTTCTACTGAGATGAAACCTCGCGATTCGGATAGCTTCAAGGTGCTGATTACAAATCCAGTCGCGGTTTTGTGTCTCAGTCTCGTTTGGCGAAAATAAAAAATATCAGATCTCTCGGGCGGGCGGGTGTACTTAAAAAAATCAAAAATCTTTATTTGGCTTCCTACTGAGATAAAACCTCGCGTTTCGGATAATTTCGAGGTGCTGATTGCAAATCCAGCCCCAGTTTGGAGTCTCAGTCTCGTTTGGCGAAAATAAAAAATTTCAGATCTCTCGGGCGGGCGGGTGTACTTAAAAAAATCAAAAATCTTTATTTGGCTTTCTACTGAGATAAAACCTCGCGTTTCGGATAATTTCGAGGTGCTGATTGCAAATCCAGCCCCAGTTTTGAGTCTCAGTCTCGTTTGACGAAAATAAAAAATTTCAGATCTCTCGGATGGGCGGGTGAACCCAAAAAAATCGAAAATCTTTATTTGGCTTTCTACTGAGCTGAAACCTCGCGTTTCGGATAATTTCAACGTGCTGATTACAAATCCAGTCGCAGTTTTGAGTCTCAGTCTCGTTTGGCGAAAATAAAAAATTTCAGATCTCTCGGGCGGGCGGGTGAACCCAAAAAAATCGAAAAAATTTATTTAGCTTTCTATTGAAATAAAACCTCGCGTTTCGGATAATTTCGAGGCGCTGATTACAAATCTAGTCGCAATTTTGAGTCTCAGTCGCAATTGCAGTCGCAGCTAGCCCCCAGACTACCAGTTTATGGCCATGCGCCTTTTCGGAGTCGACTGACTGGATGATTGGAAAAGAAGACGAGAAGAAAAAGGTATGGGCGCAGTTCGACCGTCTCAAGATAATAGAGATAAGTACACAATAAGCTGGCATGGTTTCGTCTTCAAGCCCCCGTCATAATAACAACGAAACTCCAAGGATTACGGCATATTCGAATGAAAAGTCCTTTTTGCCAGTCAACAGATTGTTTTTTTAGTTTATAGGTGAATCGTGTAGCACAGGCATATTGCTTTTTCATTCAAACAGTTTGGGATCTTGTCGCTTCCATCTGTTTATCTCGTACTCTGTCATACATATTAAACTCGGAATGAGGACATTCTTGAAGTTCCTGCACACATCAGTGTCCTCGTTGAGAGGAATGTTGTCTACTATTATTGCATTTGTTCTTTTAATAAACTACCCCCATATTTTAAGAAACCTCTATTCCTTACGTTCAAGGAGGGAGTCAGAAAAATGTTACTTCTTAAGGGGCCTGGATACACACATTTATACATACGTATTTGCCATGTAAAACACGGACTCACAATTTCTCGCATAACTCACTCTATTTTCAAACTACATATATAATGTTTCAGAAGGCGATAGTTAAGACCTTAATGAATGACAACTATTTTCGATTTTCTCAAAAAAGTTTTTTAATGTGCAAAAAACTCGCAATGCAAAATCATACATTCTATAAATGCCTGTAATTTAACAACCAAACAAGATATCAAAAAAGGCTAAGTTGCACAAGTGCAAGCTTTCTTCTTCAATTTGCTCTTTGAATCATTACTGTTAGTTTAAAGGTAACTTCAGGAGCTTGGAAATTCGAAATTCATTTTTATAGTGAACTTTGGACCTTTTGATCTTAACTTTGGATTTTTGGACTTATCTGCCCTCATCTTAGACACACACACTGGAGAAATGGAACAGGCGGCCACGCCTCCTCGCTAACACGGGAATACGTCTTTCCTTGGATTCTCAATTTGGCGCGCTATACCCTAGACCCTTAAAGCAGAAACTAAAACGGAGGTGATTCCAAAATAACCTTGCAAGTTATGGTCGAGCAAAGCAATATATTTAAAGATAGGGGCGTATGAAATCTTTCTGTGATTTTATTGCACCCCAGCGAGTCTTTCGCAGGATAAAAGGTGTGAATGGTCGTTCCTTCCGCTGGCAAGCATCCATCTACGGGCTCTTTCCTTTCAACATCGATGTCTGCGATAAACCCACTTTATTGTATCGACTTGACGTGGGGAAGCCGTTTACTGAAGCCGGAACTAATTTAGATGGAATCGCGACTTCAGCTTGCTTCCTACAGTTTGTTTTTTTATGTCGGAAAGGACAAACAGTATTCTGAACGTTAGGAGATGAGCTGAAATTTTCCGAAAGGTACCTCGAGCGAGGAAATGCAAAAGAATCACTTAGATTCCTAATTATCTGAAATTAAGCCCTCTTCAATTTAATTTGAACTTTTATAATGAACCTTGTGAGAGGAGTATTTTAATTGCAAAAAAACTGATTTAGAACGCAAATCTATGTCTATGTCTATTTGTCTGTTGGATTGTCTGTCTGAAGTCCTACGGCGAATGGACAGGGAACATGATTATCTTATCCACCATAATGAAGAGAATAATCGCCTATCTTCTATCTTCTTCTGAAACTAAGATAGAAGGGCCGGGCAACCATAGCCGGATTAAGCTTTCATGGGCCCGGGGCTTATAATTTTAAGGGGCCCTTTATAAATAAAATGCAAATACTATTATTTATGAAACTATATTCCCGATATAACAAAAGAAACTACTGTACACTTTTTTATAAGTACGTCATGAGTCCCACTTATAGTATCAGCACTGCTCTCAATGTTTGTGTTTGCTTAGTAATCAGAACTATTTTCAGTGCAATCGTTTTCAAGCGGAGCGTTAGGTTTGCTTAAAAAACTTATTTTGGGCAATTTTTTCACTGCTTTTAATTTATCCTCAGCAGCCTTAAAATAGTTATTTACAGTTATCTTGGTAAATTGTAGCCATGTAGCACATAGACATAACACTAACAAACTATATGGATAACTTACTTTTCTTTTTATTTATTATTTTATTGAATATTTATATTACAGCTTCAATTCTAGTGTGACTTAAGCATCACACCTGAGGCTTGAAGTGAGCCGTTTAGGTGCAATTCACATTTTTTGATAAAAGTAGATATCAGAAAAAAATGAATATCGCAGCGATTATAAAACTTAGACGGCTGTGAGTTTGCCGTGTGACTAAACTTGAAATTGGTCAACTTAGGTTTGACGTTCAAGTTTGAATTACATTTGTACTTGGAGAAATAAGGTAGACTAATTAAGGAAACTTCAATCAGAATTAATTTGACTTTTTCAAATGGAATGCCTAATTATTTTTGTACAGTCGAATTTAAAATTTGGTATCAATCTCTGGTAGTTTTCATTCAATTTCAGATTTTCAACCAAACCGGTGTTTTTCAATTTTCCTACCTATAAGCCACTTAGCAGGCCATGAAATACAAACAAAAAACTATTTAGGTGGAAGAAAACAACTAACTCAGCAGAAAGATACCGACGAACTAGAGTAAACAGATAAAATTATAAAAATGACTTACAACAAATCAAGTCTAATCAGATATAACAAAGGTAACACATCTACCCAAATCAAATTATAAAGCATAATTTGCCTGGCAAAAAATTAAAATCTGATTTGTCAGAATTCTTTTTTTTGCGATCTTGCTAATAGATACTGAAAAATTAGAAGGGCTACAGTGGGACAGTCAGAGGTATCGTTACTTTTGACTTTGACTGAAATGACTATTGTTTTATATCATTAAATGTGAAATTTCGTGCTGAAGATATTAGACTGCTAGTAACTATCGCTGAAAGTTTAATGGTTTTGGAAATTTTTAATCTACAATACATTGCAGTAGCTAGTAAGCTGTAAAAATTATTCATTTTTGTCGTATTTCAGCTTCTCTCTGACCTTAGACATCTTATCGGCGTTGTTTCTAGTTAGAGTTCATTGGTTGTAGGGAATTTTTATAACCTTGCCCCTTTACTTTAGTTTATCTGTATTGCTTCTATGTGAACACGTTTTTGTTTATATTTCATGGCCTGCTGGTTTGCTTATAGATAGGTAAATTGAAAAACACCGTTTAGATTGAAATCTCGAAACTAAGTTTTAAGTAGATCTACTGATTTTATTGTTCATCTATTGACCTAATATTTGCTCTGTCACATTAAGTCAAAGTAGGGCCCCTGCGGGGCCCCTCTGAACCGCGGGGCCCGGGGCTCCAGCCCCTTTAGCCCCATGGTTAACCCAGGCATGCGGGCAACTCATGGGTGAAAAACGTCAGGACTGGATCCTCAATCTCTATTCAGGAGAGCACAAGATAGAGACGCATTTTTGAAGAAGCATATAAATGAATGTCTGTCTCTCTATCAGGTTGCATATTATAGACTGCAAAAATTGTCGTTAATTAAAAATTAGAAGGCTTTTGGCTTCTTCACGTATGACTCATAGATCTATATAATAAATGCTGCTAAAGGTTAAGTATATTTGAGCGAGCTAAAAATAGTGATACTGTAGAGACCAGGTGGTTATTACGGTGTCAAATTTCCTCTCCTCCTGGTGTAATGCCCTATATCTAGATGCAGCACCAAATTTATCGCAAAGACGGTTCATATTAAAGCCATAAATCTAGTTTTTTTGTTTTCATATGTATGATCATACAGTAGCCGAAGGCAGTTCACCTCATGTAATGAAGTAAAATATCGTTCCATACATCCATATATACAGGGAAATAATAATTACTTTCCAGCCCAGCTAATTTTTGTTTTTGCATAACACAAAATACTTTTTGCAATTTATCTTGTGTTTTAAAATTGTTTGCACTAATAATTGCTAATAAATTATGGTTTAAAAAACGTGCTTTCTTAAAACATTATTTTAAAAAGCTATTCAGTTAGTTCACAGAATAAATGAATGATGATGAACTCTTAGCAAGAATTATAAATAGTCAAAAAGCACATGCATAACTGTGACCCAGGTCAATACTATACCTATTATTTATTTTCTTCTTTGTTCCAGATATACGGGAAGAAAAAAGCTGTCCCGGATGTATTTCTTCATCTTACATTTAAGTATAGCTGATCTCATCACAGCGTTTCTAAGTGTTCTTCCTCAGTTAGCATGGGAAGTCACCTTCAGGTAAGATTGCCTCATTTCAAATTTATCTAAAACTTCAAACTACAACTGAAACAGTGAAACATGCTGTGTATAAAATTAATTCACTTACTCTGATCTCATATATTTTGAATTTCACATATGTTTCGGCCATTTCAGGCCAATTTCTACTGAACAGGAAGCTTTAAGTGCTTACCTAAGCGGATGACGATATTTGTTTAGGCGAAACAGTTTGTAGGTGAAAATGCCCGACAGCTCTCAAACTGCCCACTCCTTGTGCCAAAAGGGGATTATCTATGGTAAACTAGACACGTTCTGTAGTGGCCTGGTTAAATCACCTCTCTCTGGAATATCAAAAGCACAAACAGACTGCTAATCTCACTTTGGTCCGTTTCTGGAGCGACAGCGATTAAAACCAATCTGCGCACTTAACTATATACGGTGAAAATCAGGTTGAAATAGCCCAGCACACTCTGTTGCTATTTTGTTGTGATAGCATATTTCTGTATGTTTAAAAAATATAATGCTAAAGAATATACATGAAGAAAACAAAAATAGTTGAGGCAATTTTTTATTGCATCATTAGCTATGCCACAGTTATTCCACATTTTTGTGAATTTATTTGTATTTTTGTATCCTGGCCGTTATAATCCAATCTATTTGTAATAAAATCTTGGGATACGGTCAATAATATATTTAAAAAATATATATACATATATATTTCCCAGGATTTTATTACAAATTTTTGTGAATAGTTGTCCTACCTTTTTATCATCTATAAGCAATATCTTGAGGTTCTTTCATAGTCACAGTATCATGCCATTATACTCCAATCATTACGTCGTATGGTGTTAGTAGATATTTCGATTTAAAATAAAACGCACAGGGTGTTACATTTGGAAAAACAAAGTAAAATGACCTTCAAATTGCCGTAATTTAAAATTTTGCCAAAAACACCCTGTAGATGCCCATTACTGGTAACATCCAAAATAATATTCACTTAATAGTCAAGTAACTCGCTGTATAATATTATTGAGAAAAGTTGAAGGAATATAATATCAATATATGACGTTACCTATCTACTTATTGTAGGTAAAAGGTATAATAAACATGAATTTGGACGTATTTCTTGCGACCTTGCAAATCCACAAATTAATAGAAAATGAATTATAACTTGGCAACGTCGCAACCTATCCCAAAAATATTTTAGGGTTAAATAGAGATATTGGCGGAAGCAAAATATCTAACTTAAGATTTGCTGACGATACAACCCTTATTGATGCTTCTCAGGAAGAACTAATAGCTCTATTGAACGTTTTAGAACAACACAGTGCAGCATATGGTCTTGGTATTAACTACTACTACTAACTAAGGTTATTATTGTAGATAGAGAGCATGGCAATCATCGAGAAATAAAGTCAATAGGCCGTTGTGGGGTAGTTCAAAGTTTTGTGTACCTCCGTTCTTTGATCGACAATTCAGGTAGCTGTGAGAATGAGATTCGACGGCGCATTCAACAGGCACGGGTGGCCATGACAGAGCTTGCTAAAATATGGCGTGACCATAACATCACTAAAGCTACCAAAATGTTACTGGTTCAGTCTCTTGTGTTCTCCATATTTTTGTATGCCTCGGAAACTTGGACTGTTAAAAAGGCAGATCGAGCTCGCATAGATGCTTTTGAAATGTGGACATGGAGGAGAATGCTGAGAGTTCCTTATACCGCTTATCGAACTAACGTTTCCATACTGGATGAGCTCGGTAATCCAAAAAGACTATCCTCCATTGTGTCCACGAGAATGCTTACATTCTTCGGACATATACATAGAAGCGATAATATGGAGAAACTTGTAGTTCAGGGTCATGTCCCGAGTGGGCGGCGCCGTGGCCGTCCCCCTACACGCTGGGTGGATACGACGAAACAGTTGCTGGATATGAGTATCAAGAGCGCCACTGAACTGACAGTAAATCGCGAACGATGGCGAGCTACAGTTCTCAAAACTATTGATAATATTCATGTCGGCAATCCTGTAGCTCCGACTTAATGCATTTTACGAGTCCACAACATGTCTGTTATGATGAGAGATCAATGAAAATGAAGTTGATCACTATCCTACTTTCCCGCAACACCCCGTATGTTTCAAAATATTTTAGAATATGCGTCTTAAGTAACCAAATAACTTTTGTATTTGACATTTTCTTCTATCAGGTATACCTTGCGAGATATCGAAGAATTACACATTAAATTGACACTCTGTATAGCTAATGTTATGATATTTGCATCAGAAAAAACCATGTCACTTCCGTTTGTCTGTCTGTCTGCCTGTAGTTCTTGGCTTCTCTGCAACACTGTCAGTAAATTGTATTGAAACTGTTCGTGTTTCATTTGGTGTCTCTGCAAGCTTAAGCTTCGGCTTAAACCACGTCAGTTGTAAAACGTCCATTGTACAATGCTGGCTTAGCCCCCCACTCCAAGCTTAACACGAGCTTACGTAAGCCGAAGCTTAACGCGAGCTTAGCTGAGGTTTAAACTTAACCTGATACAAGTGAAATGATATGTCAAGGATGAACATTCAAATTGCTTGCCACTTTATTAGGTCATATTTTTAGAAAGATTTGTGTCTAATTTAACAAAGAGAGCAAATGAAAGAACAGAGACAGAAACGGTCATTGCCGAAATTTAATACAAACTGTCATAAGTGCCTAACCAAACAAGGTAACTTTTCAGATGATTATGTCAGCACGTGTTGCTTCATTGATGCCAGCTGTAGTGAATTTCATTATCAACCAGGTTTAACTAAGCCGACGATTGTACAACGGATGTCGACTTTAAGCCTGAGCTTAGCTAAGCTTAGGTTTAACAAAGCTTGTGTTAAGCTCGCATCTGTACAACCCACAGAGTTAACATCTATAGAGGGAGTGTAAACAACAAAATGCACAGGTCGCTGACCAGCCAACATGTAACGGAAATTTTGACAGCTTGAGGACATTACCAGTGGCGTACGAATTTATATTAAAATAAGTTGTATTAGTATTTAGCTATACTTAGAGAGTTACTCTTTTTATAATTTCATTGTAACAGTTGATAATTTATCATTACCATGAAGTGTTTTTCAAAACATATCTAGCAGTGTTCTGAAAGGTAGCCTGTTGGAATGGCTGCATCGTGTTTTTACTTCAGCAATAAAATATAATAATTGCATTAGGTAATATCCAGTTCTATAAAATTCTCATAGATAGATTTTCTGGAGGTAAATGTGGCATACATTTTTGCATTTCACGTCCTCAAATAGTTTGAAAAATGGAATTTGGAAAATTCATGTTGATTGACATGAATGTAATGCGTGCACAAAGCGTACGTTAAACAACTATTATTATTCCTTAAACTGGAGTGAAGTTACTTTTGTTCCCAGTTATCCCCATATATTACGCTACTGAAAACTAAAACAAAACTCTACTCACCTATAATAAGAAGTGTTCACCGATAAAATCACAAAAATCTCGACACACGCAATAACCACAACTACAATGACAGCCACATGACAGCTTAAGGGCACGCCGATTGTAGGTTGCTAGATTTACGACATATTAGAAGTTATTGCGACATTCCGCTATGAAATTTACCATTTTTGAGATTTCATTAAATCAATACAAATTATCTTCACGTAAATCAGTTACATTGCAAGTATTTTGGAATGTATAATTAAATACCCAGTTAAATACTTTGAGGATCATGTGTTCAAACTGCGGAAACTGCCAGATTTTGAAGAAACTGAAAGGTCCTTAAGCGGACGAAGAAGAGTGGCAATAGCGCTATAGATGTTGGCTGGCCAATATTCAAATTAGGCTCCCTCTAGTGATGTTAACTCTGTGGTACAACCGGCCCTAAATATTGATTTATTAGAAAAAAAATGTAAAACCATAATTTCCAGAACGATAAGCTGCAGTATTCTACTTCCAGGTTCAAGGGGGGCCCAGTCCTATGTAAACTGGTGAAGTACGGCCAAACTTTGGGGCCATACTTGAGTTCGTACGTGCTCATGGCCACCGCGATAGATCGACACCAAGCCGTCTGTTACCCGTTGACCTACTGCTCGTGGACCTCCAGGAGGTCCAAGGTCATGGTGTACGTCGCGTGGTTCGTCAGCTTGGCCTTCTGCGTCCCTCAGGTAGGTCGCACATATTTTTTCTTACAAAGTGGTACCGGTATAATTTTTGATGTCTTTCTCCATACCTATGCTATGGTGCAGCTTTTTGCAGAATCAAGTTGTGTTTTTTTAAATGGAACACCCTATATGTTATCCTAAATTTGAATTGTGACCGCTCTCCCTATCCCGGAAATATAGGGTTTTATCAGGTTATACAGGGTAATTTCAGATATACAAGGTTGGGATAAAGTATGGAACCAAGCAAATAACTTTGGAACGGAAAGAGTGATATTGCTGAAAATTTGCAGGCAAGTGTAGTGATATCTAATGCATCCGAAGACATTATGTTAGCTATTAATGTACTTCCGGTTTAACCGGAAGTACCGTCAACTTTTTCAATTTAAATGGGACACCCTGTATATTTTTGCAGATTTTAATTCATCTTTTTTTCCGAATACGTCCATAGTGGGTTTAGTATTTGTTTCTTAAAAAATTTGTCTCACAAATTCGTCCGTGGCGGTCTGCGATCTTCCCGTTTGAGGTAATTTTTTTGTATTTTTGTTTTTAGTCACCGTCAAACGTGTTATAGGACCCCTGTCGGGACGTAAATCATTAAAAGTTGACACACTTCTTTGTGAATTCTCACGCGATCGCCAAAACCGACTTTGAATGACCGGCATTTTAAACACCTGAAATGATAAAGAAGCTTTATCTTTCCCGTTTTTACAGAAACTAATGCTAAACCCACTATGGACGTATTCGGAAAAAAAAGATGAATTAAAATCTGCAAAAATATACAGGGTGTCCCATTTAAATTAAAAAAGTTGACGGTACTTCCGGTTAAACCGGAAGTACATTGATAGCTAACATAATGTCTTCGGATGCACTAGACGTCACTACACTTGCCTGCAAATTTTCAGCAATATCGCTCTTTCCGTTCCAAAGTTATTTGCTTGGTTCCATACTTTATTCCAACCCTGTACATATGGCCACTTTTATGTTTTTATCTTAATAAACCCATCACCCTGTATCTTAAAAAATCAATAACTCGAGGCTTGATTGTTAATACTAAAATAATTTTGTGGTTGTCTAGTTTTGTCTGAAGTTATCAAGTCTTTGCTGTCTCCGATTTTGTATACAGGGTAAACCAAAACTCGCGACCATAAATTTTTGTTATTTTAAATGAAACACCCTATATTTTTATAGCATCGTCAGCAAGTTCTTACAATATAGTTCCACTTTTATTAATCATTCCCCATGCGTAAACGTAACAGTTATGGAGCTATTTCGATTTGAAGTAGTAAAACGATTCCTGATACTACATTTTTGCCAAATACTGAAAGTTTCCCAGCGTTGGTCATGACTACCGTGTTCGGTATACTGTTTGACCTTTCTTAGAAGTGAACTGAGTCAAGGATGGAAGGCCTCAGAGGACAGGAATGAAAGAACTATAAGGAGGTCGCACCAGAAAATTAGTTAAACATTTGTAGCTTCCGCTAGAAAAATCTTCGGTTTATAAGACAAGAGTCAATCACTTTTGTATGCTTAACCAAAATCTAGTTTCTCGTTTTTGATACGTTCACAAATAAAACTTCTTGTAATAAGTCTTGTTAAAGATTCTGTACTTCTATTTTCAGATAACTTTGTAACTGACATGTGGTTTTCAATTTGTTAATTGTCAACTATAATAGCCAATTGAAACCGAATTAAAAGTAAAATATTAATTTCAATTAACAAATATAACAAGCACGGCATCCATATTTCTTCTTACAAAGTGGTACCGCCATCATTTTTGATGTCTTTTTCCACACCTGTGATATGGTATAGCTTTCATAATGTTCTCGCAGAATCTATAAAGAAACTAATGTATCTAATTTTAAATAAGAGGCTAAGTCGTACTTAAAAAGAAGCATTTTTATGATTTTGATGGGTACATATCTAAAAAATGACGTCCAACATCTGTGTAATTGAATTAGAGTTGTATATGTTACGGTTAAAGTGTTTACTTGGATAGTTTATATACTATCCAGCTAGTATATAAACCATCCAAATGTCTGGTTATTTTAATGGAAGATCATATTTCAACTAAAATAGCTATGAATATTGGTTGGTTTGTATACTAGCCAGCTAGTTTATAAACTATCCAAGATATGCCGCTAAAGTATAATACCACAAAGATATCACACATATTAACCAGTGTTTCTGGTTAGTTTACAAACTATCCACTTCATTTGGATAAAGTATGCACCTAATATCTCTAGTAATACATAATAACCAACTCGCTGGTTAGTATGTAAACTAGCCAGTCCTTTTTGGTTAGTATGTAAACTAACCAATCCTCTTTGGTTAGTATGTAAACTAACTAATTTTCTTTGGTCAATTTAACAGAAAAGTGAGGTTATGTTTATGACAAGTGCAAGTGTGACGTGTTGGTATTGTTTACTGTCGTGCCTTGTAAAATTTGTTTAAGAAAAGGTATCTGGTTACCACTTTTAGGTAGTGATAGCAATTGTATGTTGCATCTATGAATAAACTTTACCTTTAATTAAAAATTGTTTTTCTAAACTAAAGTAACCAACGAGGATTGGTTAGTTTACATACTAACCAAAAAGGACTGGTTAGTTTACATACTAACCAGCGAGTTGGTTATTATGTATTACTAGAGATATTAGGTGTATACTTTATCCAAATGAAGTGGATAGTTTGTAAACTAACCAGAAACACTGGTTAATATGTGTGATATCTTTGTGGTATTATACTTTAGCGGCATATCTTGGATAGTTTATAAACTAGCTGGCTAGTATACAAACCAACCAATATTCATAGCTATTTTAGTAGAAATATGATTTTCCATCAAAATAGCGAGACATTTGGATAGTTTGTATACTATCCAGCTAGTATATAAACTATCCAAGTAAACACTTTAGCCGTAACATATATAACAATTATTCATCTTTAAGTAACCAATTCAGTATTTTCTGTACTTGGATTGTTGTGTATCCTATCTGACAGGTGATAGACATCACATTTTTGTGAACACTGAGATAGGAACGTGAAGCCTTGAAACGTTTAATTTTCAAGATACAGGCTGTCAAAGTTTTACTTGTCTGTCAAGTGTCCTGTATATAAAAATCATATGCTTTTAAGTAACCAATTCAGTATTTTCAGTACTTAGATTATCAACACAAACAATCTGTGTGTATTCAAGCAAGTTGGTGAATCGGAATTTCCGTTTGTTTTTTTTTGCCAAAAATGTAAACACAGTAAAGTCGATAACTCCATTCAAAAACGTTGCTTGAAGGCGTGCAGCTGTTTTGAAATTCAAATTACGGTAAAAGCAGATTTAAATATTGCATCCGTTCGTATTTCTCCTAAAGTTCATATCAGAGGTTTTTTCATGGAAATTTGTCACCCTACGCATGTTGAACTTTCCAAACTTTATACAAAATGATTCGCCAAAACATAATTAGAGTCTCAAGGGAAGCTAAAAGAGCAAAAGGGGTAGTTTCAAGAACTCTATTTCTATTGGGAACTGTGCAGTGTGCACTTTCATTATTTTGAGGCATGGTATATGATGGAAATGTCAATGTTTTATTCTTGCCTTGACACTTTTTGTAATAACGAGTTTTAAACTTTCCAAACTCTACAAATAATTCACAAAACACAAAAAGAGTCACAGCTGAAAGGTAAAAACTCAAATGGAATAATGGGGTATTTTCCCAACAAAATTTTATGAGGGAATATTGATGTTACGTTCCCAAAAACCATAGGGGTCAAGTGGTAGAACAGAAGTGCATCACCTATGGTGTACGGCTGAACTTCGCCCATTCGTCATCTACATTTCTTTTTATTTAAATTTACTGATATTGTATGTAATTTATATGGATGACGAATAAAGACGTTTATTATTATGATTTTCCAAGTTTCTCGCGCATGACTGCGGTAGCAACAAATGTTGACGGGCTGTGCCAAGTCAACACCTGAACTATTACTGATCTGAATTTAGGAAGGATCGTACGATGTTACAGGTCTTCAGGATTACAGACTTTTGGAATGTTTTGTGTAACCTTTCGTCCAGGCCTAACTGTTGTAGGTGTGGTGTAAATGTGTTTGGTGTAAGGCCTGAGACTGACATGATGAAGGGAACAATAGTAACTTTGTCCTGCTTCCAAAGGCGTTTTATTTCCATGGCAAGGTCCGTGTACTTAGATATTTTCCCAGCGTAGGTGTTTTGTATATTCACATCATTGGGAATAGCAATGTCTATCAGGTATGTAACTTTATCGAGCTTTGACTGGAACACTATATCTGGTCTATTGGCTGGGATAGTCTTGTCTGTATGTATTTCAACGTCCCAGTATAGTTTGTATTGATTGTTTTCAAGTACTGATGTCGGAGTGTAATTATAATATGGATCTGTGTTTTCTATTAGTTTGTTCGTTGTGGCTAGGGCTTGGTGAATGACCTTGGCTGCAGAGTTATGTCTGGCTGTGTACTCGGTACCAGCAAGAGTTTTGCAGCCGCTTGTTATGTGATCTATTGTTTCCTTTTGTTGGTGACATTTTCTGCAGTTATCGTCGGTTATGGATGGATCTTTAATTATGTATTTTTTGTAGTTTTGTGTCGCAATCACTTGGTCTTGAATGGCAAGCATGAAGCCCTCCGTTTCTGGGAACAGCTGGCCATCATGCAGCCAGGTGTATGACTGTCTTTCGTTAATATGGTCTTGTGTGACACGGTACCTATGTTTGCCGTGAAGTGCTTTTTGCGACCAGGTGTTTATTTTTTCTTGTTGTGATTGGATGTGATTGTATGTGTCTGCTGCGTGATCTGGACAAGAGAGGTTAAGTGGTGTATAGTTTTTGTCTGCTTTGACTATTGATCTATGTAGGTTTGTCTGTTTGCTTTGGAAAAAATGTCTGAGTGTTTTTATTTGTCTTGAGTGAAGTGACTGTATGTCTATAATTCCTCTGCCCCCCTGTTTTCTGTCTATGGTGAGTCTTTCCTTGCACGCGTTGGGGTGTGACATTCTGTGTTTCGTAAGTTCTGTTCGTATGAGTATATGGATGTTTTCTATGTCAGTGTGCGACCACTTGATGATGCCAAATGAATACGTGAGGATTGGTATTGCAAATGTATTGATAGCTTTTGTAAGGTTTCTAGAATTCAGTTTTGTTTTCAGAAGCTTAATGAGGCGGTCTCTAAACACTTGTCTAAGTTGTGCTTTGGTTTGTGTGTGGTCTATCTTAACACTCTGATTGAAACCCAGGTACTTGTACGTTTCTTCCTTGTCCATGTTATCCAACGTCTGGCCGGTTACTATTTCCTGTTGGGGATGGTTCTTCCATTGGCCTTTGTTTATGTGTAGCACCTTGCATTTGCTCATCCCGAACTCCATCCTGACATCTGACGTACAAACCTCTGTTATTCTGAGTAATTCTCTCAGTTGCACGTCAGTGGTATTATTATTATATAACTAACATTTTTACTTTTTACTGTGAACGCCAAGTGGCTTGAACGCACTTGCAAGTTCAAACATAAAATTTCGCGCCAAAGCTGTGACGTAATAAATCTAAGCGTGACGTAATAAGTCTTTCGTGGAGCTATCCTTAGAATGTGACTGTACCTTGTCGTCTGACCTCCTTTTCTCCATCTACAGACATAACCTTCGCTTCGTATTGATATTGACAGATGTTTGTTTACATCGTTGCATGATCTATCTTGGTTAAATGAGATACCGTGACAGTCGTGACACCAGGGGAGGTTATGTATGCATGACACTAGTGACAGGCTGTTGTTGTGAGTGTTGCCGAATTACGAGTAAAATTGTGAAAAGTAACTATGAAACATTCTCAGAGTAAACTGCTAATTACATAGCAATGCAAAAAATGGAATAGCTGTGCAATATAACATTTATAAAATGAAGTTTACATCCTTTATAGAAAAACTATGCAAAATATTAACAACGTGACAACCTTGAATCTACACCAATTCAAATTAAAATAGTCACATCCTATCTACATCCGGCATAAAAATCACTTTTGATAATTGGTTGATTTCTTAGGCGGGAGGTTTAAGAGATTTAAATGAGCTCTTTTCAAAGGGATGATTTTCAAAGTATCTTTACTGAACGTGGGCAGAAAAAAATTGAGCAAACAGTGCCATCATTACAAATTAGATACAAGCAATCCATTTCAACCATTAAACAGACAATAATAGCAAGTTGGAAAATACCCTATTTCAAGGACTTTGCTTTTATTGCACCTGTATATGAGGCATGGAATATGATATTAAATGACCATGATTCATTCTTGCTTTGAGTGTTTTTGCAATAACGAGGTTTTACCTTTTGCTATTCTAGACACATATAAAAGACGACATAGTACCTCAGAAGGTGCCCACATTGAACCAAATGTAGAAAAATTGATCGTACATTAAAAAAACCTCAAAGGAATAACCTGAGAAAATCAAAATTGAAATGACGTAGCAAATGGTTCATTTCAGGCAACCAAGTGTTCAAACTGAACTCAAGGTGTCTTAAATTGATCCTGCTCTTAGATGTTGACAGATGTTAAAAGCAAATTCAATTGAAATCAACTAATTTCTATTTAAGAAAAGTTGATAAATACCGAAACATAACTTATTTCTAATAGTTGCAAACAAAATATGTAAGAAATGTAAGCACTAGTTCAGGTTAAGGGAGTTTTAAATAATAGAAAGCTGATTAATGACCACATCTTTACTTCAACATTACTTTCACAGTGTATATTTTAACAGTACACGGTTTCAATCAATAAATCAGTGTGTACTTACTGCTATTCTGGGTTACAGCCAACAATATACAATAATTGCACACCCAAAAATACCTTCACCCTCCACGCGTAAACATAAACATCCAAACAGGGTGTTTCATAAGTTGGGACTGCTTTTCATACAGCAGATAGTACTCGCCAAAATGAGTGTTTTTCCCCAGTAACATATAAACGAGATATTTACAGAAAACGAGATACTGACCATTAAAGAAATCCTCAATTCCAAGTCCGTCCCTGGGCAATGGCTCACCATGTCATAATATCACAACAAACAAGGCAGCGCTAGCGGTGCTGATGCCGGTGAGGAAACACTAAAACGGGCAGTTCGTCATACGTCGCGTTGCTGTGGCATAGTGTACGAGAGTGCTTGACTTGTTACATCTAACGATCGGACTTTAAGAACAACAACAATGGCGCACGCTTATAACAATAATGAACGGGTGGACATGATTTTAATGTACGGTGAGTGTGGTCAAAATACCGTTGCGACTTTGCGACTGTATGCCGATCGTTTCCCTAACCGTACTCACCCTGCACCTCGTCGATTTGTCTCGCTCGTGCAAAGAGCTAGAGACACAGGATGTCTGAATCTACATCGTGGTGGACACGTTGGGAGACCTGGACAACCTCGTATGGTCCAAATCATCGTATATCGTACTTTTACCTGTAAGACGCCTGCGACAGGACCGCACTTACAACTTCGTAGCAGCCAAATAGTGAGTACTTGCTTGACATTTTTTTTACTGTCTTGCTGCTGGTTCACCATGCATTAGCCTTGTCATTTCAAGGGCCATTGCTTCTAAAGAGGGAAGTCCCAACTTTTAGAACACCCTGTATTTGCGTCAACTAAAAACGGTACGCATCATATCTCGAGGAGAGCCCGAAAAGTAAAGCTGACGAGTTACTGAGTAAATTTTATGAATGTTTGGGAGACCATAAACTTCACTAATTCGAAACTAGTAGAACTGACGTAGCAGCAAGATGCCATGCAACAATACAAGCTCGAGTATTACCAAATTATAGTAGCAACAGTACCCAAGTTTTAATTTCGATAACAAGCAAAGATACAGCCACGTCTCCCGTGAAATTCAAATTAAACAATCTTCCACAGACACTGGCATTGTAGTTAATCGGCAAAGTTTAAATTACTTGAGATGAGGCTCCACAAATAGACAGGGACCGTTTCAATTTGTCGATACCTAGACACGTATAGCTGCGGGCTCAATCATGTCAATCAAATTTCATGTAAACGTTATCAGTTTATTCTTGATATAAATCTAATACATTGCAAAGCAGAGCATAAAATCGGCGTTTTACTTCCCACACCGATAGGTGCATATTCGTGTACGTACGAGGCTTATAGTTCCTCAGAAAAGACAAATCAAATTGTTCTGCACAACTTCCATCGCAGCCCTAATTTTTTCAATTCTGTAAAAAGTTCCAAAATATGATTAGTTATGCTTTCCTTTTGAATTATACTCATTAAGTTTTGATGCAATGTACCTATACCTAAATCTTTGGAGCCAAATATGAACAACCACAGCACAGTGAAATTCGAAGTTCCAGTTGAGGACCACGATACACAACCCACCAAGTGATTGGAGTGAGAACATTGGGACCCAGATGAATTCAATAAACTTTTTATATTCCATAAACCCAGATCCCTTATGAAAAACATTCATTTTCCAATCATAAGGAAAGTGATTCCAAAGAGTAATAAAAACGGCGTGGCGTAGCCCCTATAAATCTCGTATCGAAAAACGATAAGCTGTAAAATAAGTTGTAACATTTTTTCTGATAGCTTCAAGTGTTTTATCGGTGAAAGCGTATCACGCACGGCTTTTTAGAGAGTTCTCTTGTCTAAAAGTACACAACAGTCTAGTAACTTGTTACATAAAGTAATTTGGGAACGCTTAGAGGCTTAGTCGTCAATCTAGATCATTCTTATACGCCCTGGGATTTTTTGTCGGTTTTTATCATGAAGTTCTTATCATCATCATAGTCACAATGTTTTAAAAGTCATGTTGTGAACTCGTAAAATGCATTAAGTCGGAGCTAGAGTATTGCCGATACGTATATTATCAATGGTTTTGAGAACTGTGGCTGGCCATCGTTCGCGATTTACTGTCAGTTCAGCGGCGCTCTTGATAATCATATCCAGCAACTGTTTCGTCGTATCCACCCAGCGTATAGAGGAATGGCCACGGCGCCGCCCACTTGGGGCGTGACCCTGAACTACAAGTTTCTCCATATTATCGCTTCTGTGTATATGTTCGAAGAATGTAAGCATTCTCGTCGACACAATAGAGGATAGTCTCTTTGGATTACCGAGCTCATCCAGTATGGAAACATTAGTTCAATGGGCCGATATAAGGGACTCTCAGCATTCTCTCACACGTCCACATCTCAAAAGCATCTATGCGAGCTCGATCTGACTTTTTAACAGTCCAAGTTTCCGAGGTATAGAAAAATATGGAGAACACAAGAGACTCAACCAGCGACATTTTGGTAGCTGTAGTGACGCCATATTTTAGTAAGCTTTGTCATGGCCACGCGTGCCTGTTGAATGCGCCGTCGAATCTAATTTTCACAGTTACCCGAATTGTAGATCAAAGAACCGAGGTACACAAAACTTGGAACTACTTCACAACGGCCTACTGACTTTATTTCTCGATGATTATCGTGCTCTCTATCTACGTAACCGTGGTCTTGTTATAGTTAATACCAAGACCATATGCTGCACTGTGTTGTTCTAAAGCGTTCAATAGAGCTACTAGTTCTTCCTGAGAAGCAGCAATAAGGGTTGTATCGTCAGCAAATCTTAAGTTGGATGTTTTGCTTCCGTCAATAGTTATACCGCCATTCCAGTTACTAAGTGTTAAGGAACTCCCATAGAGATAAGGATTTCTCACAGTTTAGGCCACTTTACGTTATCAAACGCCTTAGAATAGTCCATAGAGCAGAAGTTCTTATGTAGGCGAGTAAATCAGCATATTAATAATAATCAACATCTTCACTTGATGGCTTTTAATAAAAAGTTTGCTAGAAGGTATCACAAAGGAACGGATCTATAAAATTTTCAACAACTGTTCTTCAAAGGACTATGGAATACGGATTTTTTTCTTCATTTTTTCCACTTCGTAAAGTCAGACATTGTAACTATTCATTCACAAATGCGTACGTATAACCCAAAATACTCATCAGAAGTTAAAACTCCATTAGGTTGTTTCTAGATACATTAAACAACAAAAATATACCAGGCTAAGATTTTCTGCTCGGTAATCGCTCCAATATAGTTGCCATTAGTAGCCTTTAACAGCTATTAAGCTACAGCTAAAAGCTATTGCTAATAGCAATGTGCTGGTTAGAACACACATTTCGCATACTCAAGCAATAAGATGAAGATCTGTTGTATAAATACTAGTTCTTACAGAGCTCTTACGTAGCTACTTTATGTAAGCAGGTGATCTGTTGCATAGAAATGATTTAATAAGCGTTTATACAACAGTTTTAAATGTATCGCATAATACGTTGTATAAACTTGCTATAAGAACGTTCTAAACATTTCGTTAAAGAACAAATGTCCTGCAGGAAGCAGAATGGCATTTTGGACAGCATATAAGCAGCAAATGAGTGTTTATGAAACTACAGTACAACAACTTTACAACTGAACAGCCTCTTGCTGGCTTATAGTGCATCTTTGCTAGCTGGGAGGGTTCCTGATAATTTTCTACTTTTTTCGGGTGGAGGGGTGGGGGGTTGTAGAACTCAAAAATTTGTTGTATTTATAATAGGCTATCCGTTGATCTGTGTAAAAAAGACCTAACTGTATAACACACCTTTTTGCGGGTGGGCGGGCGATGGTTTGTTTGCAAGGGAGGATCTCAGACTATAGCTTCATGCTATAAGAAAATAATAAACTGGGGTCACCGTAATGTGTGGGAAGTACAGAGACTCAATTAACTTGGCCTCATTTTTATTAAATTCCACTACTTTACGAAGCGACGTCCGGTCATTCTGTCCATACCTATGTGATTATGCTCCTGCTGTTCTGCCCGTGAAGCCCCGTAATTTGATCAACAATCAGTCCGATTTTCCGGACTAGCACGCTAATCTCCAATAATCAGGGAAAACATGAATTTCCTAACGTAACTCGACACCTATTTCGAGGTCATGTACCGCAGACAACACGCGATCTACTCATAAGCCACCTTTTCACCATAATACCTGCCATTTATGACGAAGGTTATTTTGAACTGTTTCGTCTAAATTTAGTTTTAATAGCATATTGACAATGTTTTTCATATGGCTGTGGATACAAGAGTAATGGCTTCTGTAAAATTGAAGGTGTAACATATAGCTTAAGAGCAAAAGGCAGAAAGTTCTGCCGGTGCGCCATCTAGTACCCGAAGGTAACGGCAACCAAAGAGAAACGCTACTAACAGCAGTAAACTCTATGGCGCACTGATGATCGCAAATAAGCGTGAAACAGCTGTCTGCGTACTGGTGGATTGACGGAGGTATAGAGCAACCCTCGTATATCGGCTTTCGTACGCTTCTGCGTACAGAACCCGTGCCTCTGGTGGCTAAAAGCGGACGAGCCTTGTCGTGCCACCAAAGAGTTTACTGCTGTTAGCAGCGTTTCTCTTTGGTTGCCGTTACCTTCGGGTACGTAAACCTCGCGACAAGCGCTTATGATTATATACATTGTGTATAACGAGGTTATAACTTAATAGTTAAAATTTTAAAAGAAACTTTTAAGTTCTTCTTTTTAAAGCATTTAAATAAAAGACTTTTGTAAGTTTTTTTTAAATTATTCACATTACACTTAATTTCTGTTGACGGCTATGTCTGCAATTAAAACATGACGAGCTCAACTAGAAAGAGACAGAAGCATTTTCGCATAGTTTTAAATTCATATTGTTCGGAGAATTCTCCTTCAAATATTGACAAACATTTTGGCTAATACATAGTGGAATTAGTTCGTTTATTGCATTTTGCTCGTTATCGTCCAATTATCCACATTAAATGGACGAAAATTGCGATTTATAGAATTTCATAGAATATAATGAAAGCGTCAAGTTCGCCGTCAATCCGTTCTCATAATTAGTAGCATTATTTGTTTGAGCTTTTTCTGCCTATCAAATAATGCAGATGATTTTCTGCTATGATTAAACAAATTAAACAAATGCGTCATCGTTTTTGATATTTATGTTTTCATAAACAAACATTCTTCATTTGGTTTTATACCCCGAATTACTTACAATTTTTGTCGACATTTCTTTGGAGAGTGCCTTAGACTTCACGCTCAGTATACAGGATGGTCCACAAATATCCTGTATTATTATTTTGAATTTTTCTAAAACCGCTACTTACAAAAATTGGAAATTTATCGCATAGGATCCTATATAATTTAAAGCTTATGGTGATGAATTACAAAAATCAGTAACGGGGATATGGGTATGCCATTACCTTTTAAAAAAATCTACGCAACTGTCTTTATTGCAAGTAACATTAATACTACTCAATGCTCCATGGTTTTCAGAACATAAAAATCATTCGGCTTTTCCATACGAGGCACCACTTTCGAGATATTTCCCGATATCCTCACATACCGTTAGCAATAGTTCTGCAGAAAGGTTTCTCTGTAGAGGGCACCAGCATTGCATAGAAAATATCTTTCAGACCTCATAGATAGAAATTCATGAGAGTGAATTATGAAGAACAAGCAGGCCATGCAACTGGACCAGCTTGACCAATAATCGGTCTACCTTGAAAGTTGGTATGCAACCATTCTCGAACATTGCAGATTTACCAATTTTACGTCATAATTTTGAATGGAATGCCCTATTTCTAACGTAAAAGTGGTAAATGTGACAACACTGATGTTAGCTTTTTTGATTTCTGTATGTTCAAAAAGCCCCAAGTATTGAATTTCACCGTTCCAGCTGTGGCAGTTTTGGAAATATTTAAGCGTTCCGGCACTGTTTACTGAAAAAGCGGTGTTGCCGTATCTCAGTAATTAATAGAAACAAAATTTTGAAATTGTTAGATCTTACTGAATTCGACATGCGCAATTCATTGCAATAAAAATAAGTAGAGGATTCTATTTAAAATAAATTAAAATCGGGGATATTTGTTTAAAAATTTGGAAAAATCATTTACAACTTGGCAACGTCGCAAACTCAAAAAAAATTTACAAGGTTAGATAGGGTATTAGTAGATATTTCGATTTAAAATGAAAAATACAGAGTGTTACATTTAAAAAAACAAAGTAAGATGACCTTCAAATTGCCGTAATTTAAAATTCTGCCAAAAACACCCTGTAGATACAAATTGCTGGTAACATCCAAAATAATATCCACTTAATATTCAAGTAACTCGCTGTATAATATTATTAAGAAAAGTTAAAAGAATATATCAATTTGGACGTATTACTTGCGATCTTGCAAATGCGGAAATTATTAGAAAATAAATTATAACTTGGCAACGTCGCAACTGATCCCAAAAATATTTCAGGGTCGAATAGAGATCAATCATGGAAACTAGAAGAATTTAAGAAAAAGTTATAGTTCCATATAAAAAAATCAAGTTGAGCACTATCCCACTTTCTCGCAATACCCTGTATACTTCAAAATATTTTTAGAATATGCGTCTTAAGTAACGAAACAACTTTTGCATTTGACATTTTCTTCTATCAGATATACCTTGCGAAATATCGAAGAATTACACTGTAACTGGACACCCTGTATATAATATTTAGAAACTGTCATTATTTTAACGACATCTATGATGAACTAATCTTGTACGATTATAGAGTGGCCTACCCTGTATATTTTAGACAAATTAACCTTTAGTAGCTACGGGTTAAATAAACGTTAAACCGTCTCACTTCTATCCTATTAGAGTCGTTTTTGTGCCCTCCACGCCTAAGCCTAAACATTCCTCTCTCGGCCTCATCCACTTTTGTTTTCATGAAAAACATCCCTTCCCGAGAAGGTGTGTAATACTCATGGGCGATGAAGCGATTAAGCTGGCTCAAACTTTATCCCCTGTTCATCCATAGAATTCTATCAGACCAGAAAACCGACGTCACAACAACCTTGAGAAGTTTACAGTTTGTAACGTAGATAGATTGAAGTCTAGACGTACCATTTGTATAATATGATGGTTCTTTGAAATAGTATATACGGCGTCGACCGGGTGTGATACTCCCACAAACTTTTCGGGAGCTCGCGAATACATAGGTGAGTCGGCTGTCTTACAGAGTTATAGTAACGTTGAGCAAGAGAAGCTATAGTAACGACCTTACTGGCATAAAATTGTTATACACATGCATTTAAAATCACAGTAGATCGGCAAAGTCTGACCATAGGCCATTCTATGTAACCGCATCTAAACTTAAGTTATTAAGAAATATTGTAACATACTGTATATAGCATTGCTTATTTGTATTGTTGTTGATGTTTCTCTCAAAATGTTAGGTTAGATTTTTTTGATGTGTAAACGTCATCGAATCATCTGGAATTTTCTGGACTGTCAGATCGGCATTCTCGAATGTCATCTGAGTGTCTCGAATCTTCTACATGGTTCAATGAAATATAGAAGGCGCCACGAGTAGCGTGGCAGTAGTTCAGTTCAGTTGAGTTCTAATTGAGATAAGGTCAAGAGATATTGTATTGAGTTCTGAAGTAAAACGATGAAAGTTACGTCCAGTTTGATTCTTTGGTGAAGAAAAAGAGGCCGTCGTGACAATATTAATACTATAGATGTATATGTTGGCGAATGAGTATGAAAGAATACTATGACTGGGAAGGAGATTATATACAGAACAGAATAGGGATTCAGAGTAAATATGACTTATCGAAGGACAATCGACAGCGAATTTTGCAGCAAAACGAGATATGGTTATAAGAAGCAAGCAGGTCTAAAGAAAGAAAATTTATAAAGGGGCCTGGAAATCCCACAACGGAAGAGTAGTAGATCAAATAGGTCATGTGCTAATCGAAAGAAAACACCTACACAAAATTACAAATGTAAGAAGTATGAGAGGAGCTGAGGCTGATTCTGATCACTTCCTTGTTAAAGCCACATATAAGAACCCATTAGAGATCTGGGGATTTTAAGAAGAACGTAAAGAGAAAAAGAAAATATGATATAGAAAAGTTAAAGGCTTTAAGAACAAGAGATGAATACCAACAGGCTATAAATAAAAGATTATAGAAAACGTGCCCAGTAGAAAAAATCGATGATATGTGGAGACAGCTATAACAGATAGTAGAATATACAAATGAGACAATAATACCATAAACTGCAATATGGTAATAAAAAAAAGCTAGTATGATGAAGAATGTGAGAAATGTGAAGCAGAAAATGGCAGTTAAGGTTACTAATTCTAACAAATATTAGTGATCTAATTATCGGAGAATACAAGAGAATTAGAAAAAAAAAGGAAGAATTCTGCAGGAACAAGAAGAGACAACATAGTGAAAACATCGTAAGGGAAATAGCACAAAAGTTTATAAATAAGGAGATTAGGTCTAGAAAATGGGGAGAGTATATTGTAATGAGCAAATATTTTTGAAAAACAATGATGAAATGTTAACAGCAGACAAAGACTAAATACTAGAAACGTGGAAAGACTGTTTGCTAATCTGTTGAATGAGGAATAAAGAAAATCATGAAACTCAAATAGGGAGGGACGGTGACGCAAATAGTTTGGAAGTTCCTACATATGTAGAAATAGAAATCATAGTACAAAACATGAAGAACAATAGAAGCCCTGGAGAAAGCAACATAACAGCAGACATTTTAAAAGTTGGAGAAGAAAAGTGTAGAAGAGAGATCCACGAAATGATGAGAGAAATATTGCTAAAAGAACGAATGCCGTTAGACTGGCCAAATGCTTTAATATGTCCAACATATAAGAAAGGTGACTCATCAGTATGCGAAAATTATAGAGATTTCGCTCTTTTGGGCACATGCTTCAAGGCATTTGGACAGACAATAAGAAAAAAACTGGACAGTTATGCAAAAACAGTTTTAGGAGTTTATCAGGCTGGATTCAGAAGCGGCAGGAGTACGGCACATCAAATATTCGTTCTCAGGGGAACTACAAGGAATAAACTATGAGTATAGAATGGAACTACATGTTGATTTAGCATGGAGGAACGACGAAAGGGATTGGATTTATAACAGGCCTTTGGACGTTCAGTGCACACCTTTTTTTTATAACTGAGCAGGCCGCGCAGGCAGAGCCTAAATACCAGAGTACCGCGGCTGCTGTGAAAGGGTTATGTTAGGGGATGTTTGTTAACTCGGGACTTTGATGAGCCAATATCCGCAGGCCCAATAAATACATCTTCTGGCAGTCCATTCCAAGCCTTGGACACCCTGGGAATAAATGTGAGGCTGTACCGCTCAGTTCTTGATGTATGAAGAACGACCGTCTTAAGGATGAGATACACCGGTCGCACGGGTACATCTGATACGAGCGGTGAGCGGCGGAACGATAGAGGATAGCTCAGAGGAGCAGATTCCGTTGGAATATCGGTAGAAGAGTGAGAGGTCACCAACAACACGCCGGTGAGAAAGTGACTGAGGTTGGCGCGTTAAGACCGGGTCGCCAATTAGTCGAATTGCCCTTCTCTGGACGGCATCTAGAGTATAGACAGGGTAGTAGGGGCAGCAGCTCCCCAGACATGAGAGCAATACTCCAGGCTAAGTCTAATCTGGGCTTTATATAGCGCGAGGAGGTTACATGGTGAAAAATACTTTCTGGCTCTAAATAGGTACCCAGGCTGTTTACCAGCAGCTGTTGCAATTGACGTGACGTGTTCGTGCCAGATCAGATTTTCTGTAATGTTGACTCCTAACAGCTTGAATGAGTGACTCCTTGGCAGAGCCTGATGGTTGTTCATTAGAACCTGGTGTTAGCTTGGGCACTTCTTGTTTGATAACATACAATGGGTCTTAGAGGCATTAAGTTTAACCATATTCTTAAGTCCCCAAGCGGTAATGGTATCGAGATCCTTTGATATTGAAGCTGCCACTGCCAGTCTTCTGCGTTTCAGCTCGACCACAGAGATCGGTCTATTGCTCATGATGCATGCATGCAGCGTACTGTCATCCGCAAAACTGTGGATTGGGTTTGTAGTGCTAGAGAGTAGATCATTAATGTGAAGCAGAAACAATGTCGGAGCCAATACCAATCCCTGCGGAACCCCGGCATTGATGCTTTGGAAACAAGAGGAAAAGCCGTCTACCACGACAGAGATTCTCTGACCTGAGAGGAAGTCTGCGAGCCAACCGCAAAACTTAACAGGGAGCCCGTAAGACGGGAGCTGCATGCCACAGTTGATCGAATGCCTTTGAAATATCGAGAGCAACCTGCAAAACTTGGGGATTCATGGGCAGATCCATTATGCAGGAAGTGCGGTGAGGCAGAGGAAACAGCTAAACATGTTATCTTCGATTGTCCTGCAGGAACTCTCATGAAGGTAAGACATGAGAGCATACTCCAATGCATCTCAAACTTCGCAAAGAACTCAGGATGGGACTATTTGATCCGTTTGACTTCAATCTTAAGAATGAGCGGCAACTGAACTCTAACCCCATCCCTACTAATACAAAAAGTTCCAATATTCCCTGTGCTGGAGTTTTCCCTCTGACTGAAATACAAGGAGCGTATTTTGCGAGAGTAAGTAGGCGTGCACAGTAGCGGCGGAGAGCGTTGGACTGCGTTGGCCAACGCCGAGTCCCCTCGGCAGGTAGAAGCAGGACGGTGCCGGTTCCGTACGTACTCAAGCCCACCAGAGCATGGTACAGTGAAAACAGACAAGACAAAGAGTACCAAGAGTAGCCAGTCGCATCTAGACACGGTATAGGAAACATGCAATAAGGGTTCAAAATGTTGCCCATTATTGGCAAAACAATGAGGGACAGTTGCAAAAACACTGGAAAGGATTCCCCTGAGGGGCTAGAGGGTACAATAGGGGGTGAAATAGTTTTTGGTTAAAAAGTTGTCTCTCTGGGCAAATATTTTGACGTGTCTTGGCGTTTTTTCGTTTAATCAGCTGTTTGTGATAAATCCGTGGTGAGAAGTTGTCAAATGAACTATTAGTACATACACATGTAGATTCGCATCATATACATTAGAACCATTTAGTTGAAATTTGTTAATCAGATGAATATGTGACTGGTACTGTATATGTTCAACGAATTCTTGTGCGCGTCTTATTAAGGAAGCTATCCACTCTGGTAGAGACTGTTTGAATCGCTTTGTAAACAAGTTTTTGGTATCAAAAGGTAGAAGTGTTGTATCATTTTGGCGCTAAATTGAGATATGACCGCCGCGTGACTGATTTGTTTGGTTTGGGAATTATTGTGGCACCTAGCCTATATCCAGTGTTGTGGTTGTGTATAAATGTATTATGCTCATTTGAATATATCTATGATACTAAGTGATAGTACGTAGTAAATACAATTGAATCGGTGAGTCCAAGAACAGTACAAGTCCAAAAACATAGTTTTGAGATAAATGAAAGGAACATATTAACTCCAAAAGAGAAAAGTTACTGTGTGCGCCATCATATATATATAGTTGTTGTAATTCCTTAGACCAATGAGAATCCAACCTAGTAGATCCAAAAGTCTCACCCTCCTCCAAGCTATTAAAAAAAATAGTTGATGCCCTTGTACTGTTCTTGGACTCAGTCTTCTTTTTACAGGCTTTTTTGTATTTTTTTTAGTTTTAGTTTTATGATAAGGTTATGACAACGTCAATAGAGGGCGCTAAGTATGTAAAAATTGTTTTATTGTTATTAACGATATCTCGAACAGCCAACAATGAGTTGACCAATGACGTTAAAATCAGTACATGTCCTGGGACTTGTAGTGTTTTTCATCCGCAACGCCATAGACTTATGATGTTTTCCATCGCAACGCCGTAAACAGATGGTGCGTATAATGGGGCTATTCTTATACTTTGTAATCTTTTTAAGTGCAACCGATGGGTCTTCGTATTTTAAACGTTTTGTCCATCTTAAGTCAAAACGCCATTTTTTGGACTTGTACTGTTCTTGGACTCACCGATTCAATTGCCTAACGTTATATATTTGTGTCTTGTATTATCATTGGTCGGGTACATCGTTATTTTGCTAAACATTAATATTAGAATTGTTTTTACTTCCGATTCACACCGATAGGTGAGAGAAGTATTGGGATCGCGAAAATGATCGATTTGGAGATAATATGCTTTGTGGGCATTGGGAACAATTTGACATTGGACGCGCTACATAAGGAGGCTCTTGCACTTGACAACGTATGAGGAACGACCTGGGTTCAGTGGGAATTCCCGTGTCGGACAGATCCTTTGGGCTGGCCCGCCAGGTATAAGATAATTATAACATCATTAAATGCTCATTTTGTTACCTCATATATTTTATATTTTGTATAGATTTGCCAGTCGTATTCAGACACGCTGTAGAGAACATATCGTCTTCTTCAGATGACGACTTTATTGCGTTAGAGTCGGTGTCTACGAAATTGTAAAACACTTCTTATCTATCACTACCATATTTATAACAAATTTCTTGATGTACTACCTCAGTTCCAAGCTTATGAATAATGTATCCAAATAACTATTGTATATAAACTTACCGTCTACTTTCATAACCGCACTTATTTCCTTCCAACATTTTTCTATCGCAGTGCGGTTATAGTGCAGCTTGTGTCTTTTATCCCAAATAGGGGTTTTCGCAAACACTGAAGCTATAAGTAACTCTTTATCGTTACTCATCTTCGACCGGCACAGACGAAACCAGGTAGCAAACTAAATTTCTGTTACTATAAAGACGTTCAAGCGGGCTTCCGACGCTGGTAAGCGGTCGAAAACTCAGTTGAGCGGGTTAGCCTGCATGCGGTACCTGCACGCCCTTGCACGCTCACTAAAAAGCCCCACTGTGTTTGCGCACTTATGTTGTATCTAGAGTTATGCCTTATGCCTGCCCCCAACGATTTCCGCTCCGATTAAACGTTTTGAAAGACGCAGAGATATTAAACGTATCAATTTTAAATAACGGCCCGAAGAAAAGGTCAGAAAGGCGTTATGAATAAATACCGTTTCACCTTCTTTGCAGCCTTCTTTTGTATCCCTGTGTCTGACAAGCCATTAGTCAACTGCGTAGATGCCAACACTCCAAACGTCCGACCCTCCTTTTTGCGGTGTGATCTCTCGGTATTAAGAAACGGCTCCTAAACAGGAGTAACCTGCATTCATTAAAAACATCTTGGAATTGAAAATGAATAAGTCATTATACACTTATACAGATTGAGAATAATTACCTTATCGATCGAAAAGACGGCAACACTGCTTCGGTGTTCAATCTTTCCAGAATCTGCGATGTCAAATAATAAGAGATCTAATTGATGCAAATGAGGAAATAATTGAGAGATGGAGCTTCTAATGGCATTCGAATGGAAGTTTTTTTGGGCAGAGGTACAGAAAATTCACGTGACTACCTTCAGATGGTCTGCCTGTCTAAACTTTGCTAACTCCGTTGTTTTAAGAGATAGAAGGAAAAGTTTTTTATGAAAATTAATATACAGGGTGTTTCATAAAGTCATACTCATACTAAAGTTGTTTTTCTTAAATGTTACGATATACCGGGTGATCCGTTTCCGGAAAAATGGTAGATCCGACAACATTGTAAAAACCATCACAAAATCGGCCGTATTATAAACCCTCCACTATCCCAAAATTCATGGAAATCTTGCAAACCGTTTCCGAAATAAGGGGGGTGTTCTATACTTTAGACTCTTTCTGTATATACAGGGTGAGTCAAGCTCAGCGCCCCGGACTCCTGTGACCAAACGATATCGCTTTTTAGGAAAATAGATACGCGAGTCTCTGTAGGTCGAGTTGCACTACATTTTAAAAATAATGACTTTTATACAGGGTGTCTAATAAGAGCGTGACATATCAAAGTTATATTTTTTTTATGAAATACTGGAGCATAATTTTATGTATTTAGATTCTTTGATGAATTTTAGTGTGATTTTATGTATCATAGTGATTTTAAAACTTAGAGGGCTGTGACTTTGCCGTCTTACTAAGTATGATATGCGTCAGCTTTGAATTACTTTTTTACTGGAAGAAATCGGTATATCAATTAAGAAAAATTTAATCAGAGATAAGTGGATTTTTGTTTAAAATGGCGATACCTATTTTTTACGTGTATGTATGATCAGATGTAGAATTTGATAAGCTTTCTAACGATATAAGGTGAGTACCAATCTATGGTAGTTTTCATTTAATTTTAAATTTTCAATCAAACCGGTATTTTTGGATTTTTCTACCTATAAGCAACCTAGCAGGCCATAAGTTATAAACAAAAAATGGAGTCAAGTTGATTGACTCAGTACTTCCCACACATAATGATGATACCATTTTATTATTTCCCATTGCATGAAGCTATAGTCTAAACCTTGCAACTAAATTATCGCCCATCCGCCCGCAAAAACAACATCCAACACAAAAACCCTCGTAAATAGTTTCTTGCGTCTCCCTCCTTAGGAACTAGGGCGCCACAGTTTTTTTCTGCATGCTTGAACTGGACGATGCGAAACGATCAAGAGCCTCCAACCTGTCTAAAAACGAAGTTTGAGCTGATTTTATGTTTTTGGTTTTTTTATTATTGCTGCGCCGCCACGGACCCGATTTTTCCAAAACATATGCGTTTTCCATCCTCGCCTTGGGAGTAATACTATGTCAACATTTCATTAAAATCAATTGAACAATTTTCGCGTTACGCGATATCGAACGATCTAAAACAATACTCGTATGGATACATCACAAATTCTAAGTCCCCTGGTTTCTATAATAAACATGCAACGTTCGGATGGACCTAAAAAAGTGTATCATGCCGCTAGGTTTTTCATTCATATATCAATGGACAGCCCATAACGAATACAACAAATTTTTCAGATTACAACCGCTCACCCCCCCAACCACCCCAAATTCACCCCCCCCCCAAGAAAAAGTAGAAAATGATCAGGAAGCCCTAAAACGCCTAAAACGAAGTTTGAGGCATATTTGAAATTTTTCGTTTTTTGCTAATTACTCCACCCCCCGTATAACGATTTTCAAAATTATAGGAACATTACTTATTACGACCCCACAGCATAACGTTGCCCAAATTTCATCACAATCCATGCAGCGGTTACTGAGATTACGAGGGTAGAAAAACGCGACAGACAGACAGACAGACAGACTCAAAATCGGTGTGGGAAGTAAAATGAGTTCATATGGAAAAAACAACTTACGTAGGAGAAAAATACAGATGAACGAAAGTGAAGAGACAAAATTTTAAAAGTTCCTTACAATAAATCAACTCCAACCAAAATTGAGGACAGTAACATATCTAACGTACGACACAAATGAATAATTTTCACAGCCTATGTACTGGAGGTTGAAAATTTCCAAAACCATTAAAATTTTAAAATTTCAGATTTAATGGTATGAAAGAGTAGTAGTTTTTCTCAAAGTTAAAAGTAAAGATATCTCTGACTGGAAAAAAAATATACTTTGATGTGTCTTCTATATCAAGATACTTTTCCAAAAACGTTTCTAGTCTTAAATACGACTTTGGAGTACCTTCTCCAAGATTTTCAAAACACTTTGAGTATGTTAGACAATGGGTATTGTGGACATTTAGATACTTGTAATATTTACATAGTTTAAAGTCTTTTAGATAAATATTTAAAAACTTTCAACTTTTTTGAGTATCGTCTTTCTTAATACGTTTCTAAAAATGTATCTAGTTGCTCGAGTTTCTTAAATACTCTTTTGAAGTATCCTCTCAAAGACTCAAAGATATATAAGACATTTTTCAAAAATGTATTTTCCAACTGACATGAGATAAAAACCTTCAGAGTTTCATTGTTTTTCAATATGTTATACTGTTGAGCGTCTTAGATAGTTTGACGTATCTTCAAAAAGATACTTTTTTAGAGCTACCTTTTGTATTCCTACTACTTCCCCTTAGAAGTACTTTTTCCAACTACTTTGCGGAAGTATCCTGCCTAGCCCCAATCAGGGAGGATAACCGCTTCCAGACCTTTTTGTTCCATCAACGGGTCGAAATGAGTTCGTTACTCCCGTTGGGGTACTAATGTAGTTTCGAACTTATTCATTATCCTAATGCTATTATAGAGGATACCGGTTAGAATTTGTGCCGCCTGAGGTGTCGATGACACCGTAATTTATAACGTGTCTAAGTGAAAAGGCTGCCCTAATGGACATCGCGCTTAGGTGTCGGCGATCTCAGGTGCCATTCAAGAACTCTCCATCTCCACGTGTTGTCAGCAACGGCTCGCTACGGTGGGACGCTCCATTAAAACTGCTTCTATATCGATTAAAGAAGAAGGATAGTCCGGTCTGCAGACTGTTTTAATAGTTTTCTCGGAGTTGTGTTCTGTTTAGCTGACTCGATTTTCTTAACTTTGTTTTGTACAAGGCGAGGTTCAGTCAGTATTTTAAGTAATGGATTGTTTTACTTTCCGCACCTATAGGTCTAGATAGAGGATTATTGTCATAGGAAAATTTTTTGGGATCGTACGCTTTTTGGGCGCTTTATGATGTCTACATAACGAAAATATATCACTCATTTCCGTCGGTCTGTCTGTCGGTCTGTTGGCGTTTTTCTAGCCTCGTAATCTCAGCAACCGCTGCATGGATTGTGATAAAATTTGGGTAACTATATGCTAATGGGGTCGTAATAGGTAACGTTGCTGTAATTTTGAAAGTCGATGCATAAGCGGTATTATAATTACCAAAAATGAGAAATTTCAAATATTCCTCAAGCCATGCTTTCAAACGAATTGGGGGTTCCCGATCGTTTCCCAATTTTTTTTGGGTGGGGGTGAAATTGTGATGATTAGGGGGTGGGGTATTGTGAAACTGAAATATTTGTTGTATTCATAATAGGCTGTCCATTTACATGTGAAAGAAAAATCTTTACTTCCCACACCGATAGGTGGGGGGGAGTATTGTGATCGCGAAAATTTTCGATTTTGAGATAATACGCTTTTTGGGCGTTTTATGATGTCTACATAACGAAAATCTACGTCACTCATTTCCGTCGGTCTGTCTGTCGGTGTGTCTGTCTGTCTGTCTGTCTGTCTGTCCGTCTGTCTGTCGCGTTTTTCTACCCTCGTAATCTCAGTAACCGCTGCATGGATTGTGATGAAATTTGGGCAGCGCTATGCGGTGGGGTCGTAGTAGGCAATGTTCCTATAATTTTGAAAATCATTATACGGGGGGCGGAGTAATTAGCAGAAGACGAAAAATTTCAAATATGCCTTAAATTTCGTTTTTAGGCGTTTTAGGGGTTCCTGATCATTTTTTAGTTTTTCTTGGGTGGAGGTGAATTTGGGGTGGTTGGGGGGTGGGGGGTTGTAATACTGAAAAATTTGTTGTATTCGTAATTGGCTGTCCATTGATATGTGACTGAAAAACCTAGCGGCATGATACACTTTTTTAGGTCCATTTGAACGTTGCATGCTTATTATAGAAACCACGGGACTTAGAATTTGTGATGTATACATACGAGTATTGTTTTAGCTCGTTCGATATCGCGTAACGCGAAAATTGTTCAATTGATCTCAATAAAATTTTGACACAGTATTACTACCGCAGCGAGGATGAAAAATGCGTACGTTTTGGAAAAATAGTGTCAGTGGCGGCGCAGCAATAATAAAAAAACTAAAAATATGAAAACAGCCCAAACTTTGTTGTTAGGCGTTTTACGGGTTCCTGATAATTTTCAATTTCTTTTGGGTGGAGTGAAATCGAGGCGGTCGGGGGGTGGGGGGTGGGGGGTAGTAAAACTGAAAAATTTGTTGTATTCATAATATTCCGTCTATTGACCTGATGTAGAATAAATACCTAGCGGCATATTACACTTTTTTAAGTCCATCCGAACATTGGCTTGCCTATTACAGAAACCAATTTTGTGATCTGTACATATACAAGTTTTGTTTTATCTTGTCTATGTATATTGCGTAAAGCGAAAATTATTGAAATGATGTTAATAAAATTTTGACACAGAATTTATTACCGCTGCGAGAATGGAAAACGTTTCTGTGTTTGAAAAACCGTGTCTGGGGCGGCGCAGCAATAATCATATAACCCAAAAACAAAATCAGATCAAACTTCGTTGATCTGATTTTGTTTTTGGTTTTTTGATCGTTGATCGTTTCGCATCGTCCAGTTCGAGCATGCAGAAAAAAACTGTGGCTAACTAGTTCCTAAGGAGGGAGATGACGCAAGAAACTATTTACGAGGGTTTTTGGTTTGGATGTTGTTTTTGCGGGCGGATGGGCGATAATTTAGTTGCAAGGGGATTTTAGACTATAGCTTCATACAATGGGAAATAAAAAAAATAATAATAAAAATTATGTGTGGGAAGTACTGAGTCAATCAACTTGACTCCATTTTTTTAGGTCCATGCGAACATTGCCTTGCCTATTACAGAAACCAGGGGATTTAGAATTTTCTGATGTACATATATATACGAGTATTCCTTCAGATCGTTCTGTGTTGTGTAACGTGGAAATTATTAAATCGATTTCAATGAAAATTCGACACAATAGTAGTAATAGTAGTCTTTAGTCACCAATTAACATACAAAGCTACCTGTGGCATGTCAACAAAGAACGAGAAAAAGAAATAAAAAATGGAGAAACACTGCGAAGTTACATGATGATGGGATATTAAGGTTAAGGTTAATATGCTGCTGTGGAAAGACATTCTTTCAGAGAATAATAACAATTATTGTAGAGGAGAGCTTTTACTTGAGATTTGAACTTATAATAAGAATCTATACATTTAACATTTCCTGGTAAAGCATTATACAATGTGACATAATGATAAAGTGGTGAATTCCTGAACATTGTTGTTTCAAATTTTGGTGTATTCAGAGCTGTACATCTAGTGTTGTAATTGTGATTGTCCCCTTGAGCTTCAAACGCGCTTAGGTGTTTCTTCATATAGCACATAGTATTATTACCTTGAGAAGGATAAAAAACGCGTTTTTAGAAATCGTGTCAGTGGCGGCGCAACAATGTTCAAAAAGGTAAAAATATGCAAACAGCTCAGCTTTAGGCCCTGATCATTTTCTGCTTTTTTTGAGTATGGTTGATATTGTGATGATTGTAGGGGGGGTTGTTGTATTCATAATAGTTTATCCATTGTCCTGTGAAAGAAAGACCTAGCGACATAATACAGTATTTTAGGACCCCCGACCAATGCCTTGTCTATTACAGAAACCAAGGGAATTTTCAGAAATTGTGTCATTAAGGACATAGCAATAATCAAAAAACTAAAAATATAAAAACAGCTGGAACTTCGTTCTTAGGAGTTTTTGGGGTTCTTGATCATTTTCTATTTTTTTGGCTAGGGGCGAAATTGGGGTGATTGGGGTGTGGGGGATTGTAAATCTGAGAAATTTGACTCAGTAATCAGCATGATCATTTTTTTATGGTTTAGTCTACAGTACCTTTTCACTTCCTATATTATAGATGTGGAAACTACTATCAGGTCAGGGAAGTACTGTAATCACATTTACATCGAAATAACCAAAATGTTTAGCTGAGGTGTAGGAAATAATGAGTAAAGCTACTTAACGCTATTTTTGTCTCAGTGTGCAATACTTCACGGCCTACTGAAAGCAAATCACGTGTCTGTGAGCAACCGCTTGAATCCATGCTGATGTTTTTTACTGTTGAAGTTGTCAGACAAATCGACACCGGCTGGCTTAGTCACGTTTATCAACGAAAGTGGAAAGCTCAGATTAGCTGAAGACGTGGGAGAACTAACTGGGTCGGACGATTTTCCAGACAAAAGGGTATATTATGTCTGAGGAATTTGTGTTCAAGGACGTTTCCCATCTGCTCTAAACGGGGCACTAAAGAATAATGGAATCAGCGGAAACAAGTAATGTTGATCTTGAATGAATATTTCTAATACACAGATAGTTAAAAAAGGCGTCAAGTGACTTTACTCAGTACTTTCCAAAAAATCAAATTCAATATTTTGCTTTTCATGATTAGTTACTCGCCATTGACATGATTTTAAAAAAGTAAACAGCTTTTTCATCACAGCCACAGCAGTAATACTTTGTCTCAATTTTACCACAAAGCTAGATTTAGATTTCAAGTTACAGGTGATAAGATTATCAAGTGTAATTAATATGATATACACATAAAAACTGCTAGGTACTTAGATATGTCTTAAAAGCAATAGCAGATGAGGCCCAAAAGGTCAATAGTGCTTTTCTATCTAGTCCTCAAATTATCTGGAACACGAGATTTTATCTTGATAGGCATAGATTTATAATTAGCACTCTCAAATTATTCGGGACACACGAGGTTTTGTCATTATAAAAAGTCAAATAAAAATTTTGGATTTGCATTTACGTGAACTTGAATATCCGAGGGTATGAACATTTTTATTTTCGCTGAACGAGATCGAAACTCATTTGTAATTAGCGCCCTCAAATTATCCAGATTTTTTAATTTTTGACTTCTTTTACTTCCCACACCGATAGCTGAGGGGAGTATTGTGATCGCGAAAATTTTTCGATTTTGAGATAATATACTTTTTGGGCGTTTTATGATGCCTACATAACGAAAATCCACGTCACTCATTTCCGTCGGTTTGCCTGTCTGTCGGTCTGTGCGTACGCGTTTTTCTAGCCTCCTAATCTCAGTAACCGCTGCATAGATTTTGATGAAATTTGGGTAGTGATAGGGTCGTAGTAGGTAATGTTGCTACAATTTTGAAAATCGCTGCATGAGCGGCGGAGTAATTAGAAAAAAACGAAAAAATTTAGATATGCCTCAAACTTCGCTTTTAGGTGTTTTAGGGGTTCCTGATCATTTTATACTTTTTTTTGGGTGGGGGTGAAATTGGGGTGGTTGAGGGGGTGGGGGGTTGTAAACCTGAAATTTGTTATACTCATAATGGGCTGTCTACTGACCTGAGAGAGAAAGATCTAGCGGCATAATACACTTTTTTAGGTCCATCCGAACATTGCCTTGCCGATTACAGAACCCAAGAGACTTTAACTTTCTGATGCATACAAAATACATACGAGTATTACTTTGGATCGTTTTGTATTGTGTTACGTGGAAACTTTTGAATTGACTTTAATGACATTTTGACACAGATTTATTACCGCGACGAGTATGGAAAGCGCGTATGGTTTTTAGAAATCATTTCAGTGGCGGCGCGGCAATAATAAAAAACTAAAAATATAAAAAACACCTTAAACTTCGTTTTAGACGTTTTAGGGGTTCCTGATCATTTTAAAATTTTTTCTGGTTGGGGGTGAAATTGGGGTGGTTTGGGGGTGGGGGTTTTAGAACTCAAAAATTTGTTGTATTCATGATATATTGTCCATTGACCTGTGAACGAAGCACCCAGTAGAATAAAACACTTTTTGCGGTCGGGCGAGCGATGAATTGCAAGGTCATCTAGACTATAGTTTCATGCCGTGGGAAAATAATAAAACTGGTATCATCGGAATGTGTGGGAAGTACTGAGTCAATCAACTTGACTTCATTTTTATCCTTTCTATTTGTCGGCCTTTCAGCTTTTTGGTTTGTTAGGTTTCTCGAATTTTCCAGTTTTTGTCATCCATAAAGCACTTGGTGTTACACACTGTAATAATATACTTGATGTTTAGCGGAACCCATATTAAAACACTTCATGCTCAAAACTTGGTGTATATTGATCTCACCTTATTACAAACTACAGATGTATCTCATGCCTGACGCAGATCCTATTGAAATAACACTCCCAGACACTCACTCTGTTTATAAACAATCTTACCTAAACATATAATATGTATATTATACGTCATAATTATTTTCCAATATTTCACGCACCGGACTGGTAACCTCCTTACGAATTGGAACGATACAATATACTGGGTGTTACCAGTTCCCTTCGATTTACTAATCTACATCACAACCCTTAATCTACTATAAATATACCTAGATGTATTAAAACTGGAACAAATACTTATCAATAAAGAGAAAATATTATCTAACATAGCCTACCTACCAAGTTTGACATTTCTCTGCCTGTTAACCGTGAGAGACAAAAGCAATTAAATTTTGGCGGGCAATTTATAAGACGAGATAATAATATTCAGTTTTATTCAGCCATTTTGCAAGGCAAGGATAAAATATCCTTTTAATTCACTTTGCTCTATATGGAAAGAGGTAATAAGTACGGATAATAGCGCTGTTAGGACTAAAACCCAACGCCGAATTGCGGGTCAGCGATGCTAATGAGATTTTGCGCTGAGAATAGAATCAGTTATTCTCGGATTAAGTTCAGATTATCTATAATAAAGACACGTTATTTAGAGCTTATTTATTTGCAAATCTGCCAGGTGGAGTTAACAAGTCTGTGCCAAAGTTTACAGGATTATTAAAGGCCACAGGTGTCCTTGAAATTCGTATAAGTATAAAAGTATGTCATTGTTAACATCACTAAGGTCCGATTTTATCAACATGCATATTTAACAAAGACTTTGACAAAGCTTTTCTATTGGATGTTGTTTAGCAAAAGCTTTCTATTGGGTATTGAGGGCTCTGTTAATAAGTATCATCCAATAGTATTTTATCAATATTGGATGAAACCACTCATCAGAAATATTTTAGTATTCATGGATCAAAATCATAGCAGAAAATCATAACAAAGTGATTGATTTGCAAATTAGTGCTAGATTTTTAATATTTACGTTTACTTTATAATTATTGTATAATTACCAATTGCAATTGCAGTCAGATCGATTATAGACTGGATGCATGTTTGTTATAGAATAGACCTTCTTATAGAAATATTCACAGAGGATGCAAAGATTGTAGGCACTGCGTAAAAGGCACCGTAGCGCAGAAACACATTTATATAAAGCATTTTATTCACTTTCTGACTATACGAAAGGTTTCTAGTTTAGGAAAAATAAAGTTATACGTTACATTTTTGTCAGATCACAAGGCTTTGCTCTTAAGCAGGATAGGCAACCAGTAATGCACGCTTGCATCGTGTGTGTCCATAATAGCTTTGTGAATTGCAACAAAATGTTATTTTTACCCTTTTTTACTATAATACAAAGGTATATTGGAGGTATTTATAATTATTTTCGATTGTAAATTATTGTTTTGTCAAAATAATGCAGTAATTTGAATTTCTTGTCATCATTATCATTAAACTAACAGTACATTTGACCCAGTGATCAAATGTATCGGTTTTGTGGAATCTGATTGGTTGAGATTAGCAGTTGCTAAACTCTTTGTTAAACAAAAAAATGCAAGTTTTCACCCACTTAGGATGGAAAATCAGAGTTGAAAAGACACTAGAAAGTTCACAATGATCGATTATATATAAAGCATGTCTTTTTCCACCTTTTTGAAGCAAATTTCAAGAGAAATCAATAATTCTCACAGAACTTTGACAGATGCAAGTTCTTGAATGGACTGCTCTGATTGGTCAAAACCTTTGTTAAAATCGGGCCTTAAGCTACCAAAATGTCACTGGTTCAGTCTCTTTCTTGTGTTCTCCATATGTTTGTATGCCTCGGAAACTTGGACTGTTAAAAAGGCAGATCGAGTTCGCACAGATGCTTTTGAAATGTGGACGTGGAGGAGAATGTTGAGAGTCCCTTATACCGCCCACCGAACTAAAGTTTCCATACTGGATGAGCTCGGTAATCCAAACAGACTATCCTCCATTGTGTCGACGAGAATGCTTATATTCTTCGGACATATTCACGGAAGCGATGATATGGAGAAACTTGTAGTTCAGGGTCACGCCCCGAGTGGGCGGCGCCGTGGCCGATCCCCTTACACGCTGAGTGCATACGTCGAAACAGTTGCTGGATATGAGTATCAAGAGCGTCACTGAACAGTAAATTGCGAACCACAGTTTTCTGCAGTTTTCAAAGCTATTGATAATATTCGTGTCGGCAATACTCTAGCTCCGACTTAATGCATTTTACGAGTTCAAAACATGTCTGTTAAGACATTGTGACTATGATTTGGGACAATCTTATTTAGATTATGAGTACAAAACAAGCTGTACCTACGCTACAGTTTGAGAAGTAGAGATATGTTTTACCTCTAATTTCGTAATGAAACGAAAAACACCATAAAATGCTTGAATAATACAAACATATTGAAATGGAACAGCGACACGTTATTTTTTCAGCTTGACCTCCCTTTTGGTGTTTCAACAACCCTTTGCTGTTTAAATATTTACCTCGTTATGATGTCTATGTACCTCGAAAGGGTAAATATGATTCCTGCACAGGACGAAAATAAAACGAAACGATAAACTGAAATGAGAGGCGTAAATATTAAAGGTAAACTGGGCATATTATTACAACTGTATGTTAACAAGAACAAGCGCTTTCAAAGCTGCTATGCCCATTTCACGGTACACAAAGTTCGAAGTTCCAACAACGGTGCATCTTATGGAACAAACTTGTTATGCAGAAGATAACTGCAGCGAGAGAGGATTAAATGCGGAAATATTCTTGTGAGTTTTGTTATTCTGAGGGTGACTCGCTAGCACTTATTACAACCCAAAATAAATAATTAATAGTTGATATATTCAAATTCCAGTACATTTGTTATCAGCAGTACAACTTCACTCAGAGCAATCAAAGTTTGCAATTTAAAGGGCCCAATAGAGAGCGAGTGCTGTGATTTTGGTGGATCACCCACAGAGTTAATATCTCTAGAGGGAGCCTAATTTGAATATTGGCCAGCCAACATCTATAGCACAATTGCCACTCTTCTTCGTCCGCTTAAGGACCTTCCAGTTTCTTCAAAATCTGGCAGTTTCTGCAGTTTGAACACATGTTCCTCAAAGTATTTAACTGGGTATTTAACTATACATTCCAATATACTTGCAATGTAACTGATTTACGTGAAGATAATTTGTATTGATTTAACGAAATCTCAAAGATGGTAAATTTCATAGCGGAATATCGCAATAACTTCGAATATGTCGTAAATCTGGCAACCTACAATCGGCGTCCCCTAAAGCTGTCATGTGGCTGTCATTGTAGTTGTGGTTATTGCGTATATTGAGATTTTTGTGGTCTTAGTGTACATTTGACTATTTGTGGTGTGAATTAAATTATTTATGAACAATATTGTCATAATTGCCTGATGGGACGAAATAAAAAGTGCATAGCTTGCTGCAGTAGTGACGAATCGGTGAACACCACTTATCATAGGTTAGTATAGGTTTTGTTTTGGTTTTCAGTAGCGTAAAATATGAGGAAACACTTCATGGTAATAATAAATTATCAACTGTTACAATCAAGTTATAATAAGAGTAACTCTCTAAGTATAGCTAAATACTAATACAACTTATTGTATCAGTTTGTAACATCACAGTAATAATTGAATCTATTAATGAACATCCAATTTTAATATAAAATCGTACGCCACTGGTAATGCCCTCAAGCTGTCAAAATTTCCGTTACATGTTGGCTGGTCAGCGACCTGTGCATTTTGTTGTTTACATTCCCTCTAGAGATGTTAACTCTGTGGGATCACCATTCTTGTGATACAGAATACAGAAGCAATACCCTGTATACTCATGAGAGACACCGTTATTACAGTACCTCAACGTCTGCTAAAAGAACTGGAAAGATAAATGGAGCACGTTATTAATTTTATAACCCTGAAGTATGTCATCAGAAATTAAAGCCACCAAAGGACGTTGTACGGTTGGAAAGACTCATAACTCGACGAGTTTCAAGGGAAAACTTTTCTAATTTGAATGAAATGGAACTGCTGCCAACCAACGGTTACCATCTACATCAACTCTCGCGACATACCTCTGCGGAATAATTCAAGTAAAATTTGCTTAGGTTTTTTTGGAATTTTTCCGTAGTAATGAATACTATAAATTCACAGTGATAGATAGGTTGTGAAATATGAGAATTAAAGCTTACTAATATATGGATAACATGGAGAACAGAAGAGACTGAACCAGTGACATTTTGGTAGCTTTAGTGATGTTATGGTCACGCCATATTTTAGTAAGCTTTGTCATGGCCACCCGTGCCTGTTGAATGCCCCGTCGAATCTCATTCTTACAGCTACTTGAATTGTCGATCAAAGAACCGAGATACACAAAACTTTGAACTACCTCACAACGGCCTATTGACTTTATTTCTTGATGATTGTCATGCTCTCTATCTACGATAATAACCTTGGTCTTGTTGTAGTTAATACCAAAACCATATGCTGCACTGTGTTGTTCTAAAACGTTCAATAGAGCTACTAGTTCTTCCTAAGAAGCAGCAATAAGTGTTGTATCGTCAGCAAATCTTAAGTTTGATATTTTGCTTCCGCCAATAGTTATACCGCCATTCCAGTTGTCCAATAAAATAATGACCTCATTAATGAAGGAAACGCTGTGGGGTGCTATTTGGAAAAAAATGTAGGGGGTAAGTTTTAGGGGTAAAAGTGAAAAAATGTTTGGAACGCATGGTATGATAAATCATTCGGAACCCTTGAAAGTTCCTCTTAGTTTCTATTTTCCTCTAATTTTTTTAACAAAGTATTACGCCTTAAACAAATCCTTATTTTATTTATTTTATTTATTTTATGCTTATGACTTTAAGAAGACAATAGCTCTTTGTATAAAATAAAAAGTGCTACAAGATTTCAAATAAAACAAGGATTCATTTTGTGTAGGAAAAACAATTAGGTGCTATTTGAAAAAAATGAAGTCAAGTTGATTGACTCAGTACTTCCCACACGTTACGCTGATACCAGTTTATTATTTTCCCATAGCATGAAGCTTTAGTCTAAGATCCTTGTAACCAAATAATCGCCAGCCCCCCCCCCCCAAAAAAATTGACATATGCCGCTAGGTCTTTCCTTCACAGGTCAATGGACAGCCTATTATCGATACTACCAACTTCTCAGTTTTACAACCCCCACCCCCCAACCACCTCACTTTCACCTCCACCCAAAAAACTTGTAGGAAATGATTAGGAACCCCTAAAACATCTAAACACCAAATTTGAGTTGTTTTAATACTTTTCGTTCTTTGATTATTGCTACGCTGCCACTGACACGATTTTTAACAAGCATAGGCGTTTTCCATTCTCACCACGGTAACAATATACTGTGCCAAAACTTCATTAGAATCAATTTAATAGTGTCCACGTTACAAAATACAAAATTCTAAGTCCCTTAGTTTCCGTAATAGGCTAGGCAATGTAAGGATGGACCTAAAAAGGTGATTTGTGTCGCTAGATCTTCTTTCACAGGTTAGTCGACAGCCTATTATGAGTACAAGAAATTCTTTAATTTTTCAACCCCCAACCCCCCAACCACTCCAATTTCACCCCCACCCAAAAAATCGCAGAAAATGATCAGGAACCTCTAAAACGCTTAAAAACGAAGTTTGAGCTGTTTTTATATTTTTCGTTTTTTTATTATTTCTGCGCCGCCACTGGCACGATTTATCAAAACTATAAGCGTTTTCCATCTTCGCCATGGTAGTAATACTGTCTCAAAATTTCATTAACATCAATTCAACAGTTTCCTCGTTACAACGATCTAAAGCAATACTCTCGTATGTTCATACCAGAAAAAATTCTAAGTCCTTTGCTTTCTGTAATAGGCAAGGCAATGTTCGGACGGACCTAAAAAAATGATCAGGGACCCATAAAACGCCTAAAAACGAAGTTTCAGCAATATTTAATTTTTTTTGTTTTTTGCTAATTACTCCGCCGCCTATGCACCGATTTTCAAAATTATAGGAACATTACCTACTACGACCCCGCAGTATACCGCTGCCCAAATTTCATCACAATCCATGCAGCGGTTGCTGAGATTACGAGCCTAGAAAAAAGCGACAGACAGACAGACAGACAGACAGACAGACAGACAGACAGACAGACAGACAGACAGACAAACAGACAGACCGACAAACAGACAGACCGACGGAAATGAGTGACGTGGTTTTTCGTTATGTAGACATCATAAAACGCCCAAAAAGCGTATTATCTCAAAATCGAAAATTTTCGCGATCACAATACTCCCCTCACCTATCGGTGTGGGAAGTAAAAACAAAGTTGGGAGTGAGTTCTAAGGGTTGAAGTACAAAAAAATGTTTTGAAAGCATGGTATGATAGACCCTGTAGTACTTTCAAGCATTCCACTTAGTTTTCGTTAGAGCATTTTTTTTGTTACGAGAATATCACGTGTCAAGGAAATTCAGGGACACCCTGTATATTATATACCGCAGAGACCTGGATCAACTTTCATGCTCCAATTTAGATTCCAGACACCAAACCATCACCCAAAGTCATTCAGCTACAATCAGAGACGCGAATAACCGATTCTAGCGCTCAAGAGGACAAGGAGTTCAATTCACTTTCACCACATAAATTTCACTCGACACATCGTCCTCCCTCCCAAACGGCTCATTTGTCAAAGGACTCTCCTCCTCAGCATAGGGGCTTGTCTCCAGTCACGTCACACGTTGCAAATTTCATCAGGTTGAAAGCACGCGAAACGCCACTTGAGAGCAACCGGGAAAGACTATGACATCCTTGTTTATATGCAACCTTCTCCTATAATTTAACAGGGAGCAGTTCACAAGGGGTCGAGAATTTGTCTTTGTCTTGACCTTTGACCTTGTGTGACGGAGATTATGGATGCTGCAAGCGACAAAATGGTGTAGGGAAGTATGCATTTTATAGAATAAGTCGTATACGACATGGTAATATATTTTTTTAAAACTGTGGATTGCGTCGCAGTTGTCTTTTAGTATAACTAAAACACTGAATAGTAGTAGACTCTTTAAAACCATTCATCACACTAAACAAAATAAAATATAAAAAGAGAAGTTGTTGCTGTACTGCTTTTAAAATAGATGAAGTCCCTCAGAATTCCTCCAAAACTACTTGGTTAAAAGGGTTGTCCATATTATCATAATACTCATTTCACATATTGTGCTTGACTGTTAATTTTATGTTCTGTAATGTATTTTAATATGCCTATGATTTACAGGATATATTAACATTGGGATAGGAAAATGAAGCCTTAAAATGTACCTAATTTTCAAGAAAGATTGAAGACCTAAGTTTTGCTTTCATTTTCGTTTTTTCTCAATTATTCCGCCATAAAATAGCACAGCGATCCAAAATTACTTATAGGGGGGTTGTTTACGGCACATCGAACCCTTTCAATTAACAAAACTTTTTCCGGTTTGGTGCATCAATGTGCAATAAAAATAATTTCCTAATATATTTTATGTGAAAAGGTACACTTTGTTTAAGTCCCTAGAGGTAACCGTTTTTTTGCAAGCCTTTATTGAAATTTCCAAGGCACCTCAACTAGTTGTAAGATGTGATTGAAAGAATTATCGGTATTCTCGCACAAATTATTGATTTTAGAACAAAAACATTTTTCAAACATATCTAATTTTGACAGTACGTGGTGTTGAAGTTTAAAAAAACTTCGCAAAAGCTATGTAAAGGTATGAGCCTAATATTCATTCGTGCAGAAACACCGATAATTCAGTCGCATTGGGAATTTCAATGGACGTTATCTCGAAAATGCTTACCTCTAGAGACTTAAACAAAGTGTACCTTTTTTAGGTGAAATATATTAAGGAAACGATTTTTTTGATACTCACATTGATACACCAAACCAGAATGAAGTTTTGGTAATTTAAATAAGTACAGTGTGCCGTAGGTGGCGCCCTCTATTCATGGTAGCAAAGCCGTGGTTGAATTTGGATTTCTCGCATTAAAAAACTCTCAGTCACGTAATTTTAGATCGCTCTGACATTTTATTGCAGGAAAATTGAGAAAAAACGAAAATAAAAGTAAAACTTTGACGCCGTGTATCTTGGAAATTAAGCATTTTAAGGCTTCACGTTTCTATCTCGATGATCGTAAAAGTGTTAGGTCTATCACCTGTCAAGCGTTGTCGGTCCAATATACGGACACCCTGTATATGATACTGTGTTTACTATGAATACCATTTATTGTTTGTTTGAAAAAGGTGGATCTCCATCAAGTAATGGTCAACACAGTCCGGTGTTTACTATGCCATTATTGGGTGTATTTCACTAAGGTTTCTGCAGATTCATCATCATCATCATATAGTACAATGTCTTAACAGACATGTTGTGAAGTCGTAAAATGCATTAAGTTGGAGCTAGAGTATTGCCATCGTTCGCGATTTACTGTCGGTTCAGTGACGCTCTTGATACTCATATCCAGCAACTGTTTCGTCGTATCCACCCAGCGTGTAGGGGGACGGCCACGGCGCCGCCCACTCGGGGCATGACTCTGAACTACAAGTTTCTCCATATTATCGCTTCTGTGTATATGTCCGAAGAATGTAAGCATTCTCATCGACACAATGGAGGATTGTCTCTTTGGATTAGCGAGCTCATCAGATAATATGGAGAAACTTATCACGCCCCGAGTGGGCGGCGCCCTGGCCGTTCCCCTACACGCTGGGAGGATACGACGAAACAGTTGCTGGATATGAGTATCAAGAGCGCCACTGAACTGACAGTAAATCGCGAAAGATGGCGAGCTACAGTGCTCAAAACTATTGATAATATTCGTGTCGGCAATACTCTAGTTCCGACTTAATGCATTTTACGAGTTCACAACATGTCTGTTAAGACATTGTGACTATGATGATGATGATGATGATGAGCTCAATGTCAGGACAACATACATCGACATCTAGGAATCAGAAAAAAACTAGCTTGATTGTGCGTGTCTAATGTACTTTATCTTCGTAATGTTCATAAAAAGCGTGTCTGTCACCTTCCTAGAATGCTTATCCAACATCGAAGGTGTTATCACATCGTTTACACTTCAGCACATATTTTTTGCTACCCTCCGCTCCTCAATTCTGTTTAATCTCAGCTTCGCAAGGTGAACGTGTAACTACCTATCCCTTTTTTGCAGACACACGCAAAACCGTAACCGCAAAAGTTCAGACAGTATTCTCTCCGACAAAAAAGTAGCAGGACATTTATTTTTATCGATAAGTTTGGTGGTATAAAAATAGATCGGCGAGTGTGTCGTTTGATTTCAACTTGTTGCTAGCACGGGGGAGGGAGATAAGGCAGGAAGGTATATGACTTTTGGAAATTGTTCCATCGTAGTGCGATCTGTTAGGGGTCATACAGGGTGGCCAATCGGGTGACGATAATATTTTTTTTTTGGATAGCCCGTACCGAGACCTATCCAAAACATCCCCATGTATATGTACCGGTCATTGATAGTTTTCGAGTTATGATTTTTTTTTTGAAAGCTTAAGAGATTTTCCAGTTTTTCTAAGAAATCGTCAAAAACAAAAACAAGAATGCTTTTTGGCTTATATTTTTTTCTGCAATTATACTCAGTATTAAGCTTATTTTAATTTCCAATAAGGAGAACCTGTACATCCGAACAACAATTAAGTACACTTTGGACTCAAAGTTTGAAATCTCTGTTTTTAGTCAGGAGACCAAAACCTTCAAAATAAAATTAAAAATATTTATACCTGGTTCTGGAGCTCCAATTAAATCTTAGAAACCCTGCAAGACATTGCACTTTCGAAATAATAATATAAATATAGCACTTATGGGGGCATTTTGCGCCGTACCTGACTGTTAAAGGTAAAATGGTGATAATTCACGAATTTCCAAAATGATTTAAAAAACTATTATTTTACTTTATTATGAGAAATTGTAGAAAAAAAACTAATAAACACGATAATCATTGATGTTTTAATCACTTTTAATGGAAAAAATTAATACGTGTGCTTTTTGCTGTGTACTATTGAACTTCTGCTAAATTAAGTTGCATGGAAAGTTAACAAGGGAAAGGAATAATAAAACAACAATCTGACTTTTAATTCCATGGCGGAATTACCTGGGAAGCGTTATCGTAGCATACGCCATCCCTTTTACTTCCCACACCGATAGGTGAGGGGAGTATTGTGATCGTGAAAATTTTCGATTTTGAGATAATACGCTTTTTGGGCGTTTTATAATGTCTGCATAACGAAAATCCGCGTCACTCGGTACGCGTTTTTCTAGCTTCGTAGTCTCAGTAACCGCTGCATGGACTGTGATGAAATTTGGGCAGCAATATGCTGTGGGGTCTTAGTAGGTGACGCTGCTATAATTTTGGAAATCGCTACATGGGCGGCGGAGTAATTAAAACAAAAATTTCAAATATTCCTCAAAGTTCGTTTTTGGCGTTTTAGAGGTTCTTGATAATTTTCTGCGTTTTTTTGGATGGGGGTGGAATTTGGGTGTTTGGGGGGTGAGGGGTTGAAAAACTGAAAAACTTGTTGTATTCATGATAAGCTGTCTACTGACCTGTCAAGGAAGACCTAGCGATATAAATCACCTTTTTAGGCCCATCTGAACATTGCCTTGCCTATTACCGAAAATTAATTAACACAACTGCGCTTCGCTGACATGAGCTCGCAAAAAGCTACTCTGAAAGAAAGGGATGGCGTATGCTACGACATCGCTTCCTAGATAATTCTGCCACGAAACTGGAAGTCAGGTTATTGTTTTATTATTCCTTTCCTTTGCTAACTTTCCATACAACTTAATTTAGCAGAAGTTCAATAGTACATAGCAAAAACCCTTCAAAAATCACAATTTGGGTATTACTTTTTTTATTAGAAGTCATCAAAACATCAATGATTATCGTGTTTATTAGTTGTTACGAGTTTTTTTTCTTCAATTTGTCATAATAAAGCAAAATAATAGTTTTTTTAATCATTTTGGAAATTCGTGAATTATCACCTTTTTACCTTTAACACTCACGTACGGCGCAAAATGTCCCCATAAGTGCTGCTTTTTCATTATTATTTCGAAAGTGCAATGTCTCGCACAGTTTTTAAGATTAGTTTGAAGCTCCAGAACCAGGCATAAGTATTTTTAATTTTGTTTTGAAGGTTTTGGTCTCCTGACTACGGTGGAATTTGTTTGTCAGCGGCTACAACCTGCAGCGTTCCAAATCTAACGTGCATCGACACTTATCCTCTCGCAGCGCTTCTACAGCGCTAGAGGCTTTCAGCCTTTGCGGGACGCTGACCATAAAAACAATTGCATTTCCCTTTTCCCCTGCTGACAAATTTTCACTCCACTTTTTGTTCATTTTCATCATTTAGTACCAAATCGTCTAGACCGCCCTAATTGTGAAGGCTACGTTTCTGTTCCAGACAATTTGGCAACCCCGTCTGTGTTCTTAAGTTCAATCCCAAAGGACGACCCAGCATTTTATGTTCCTGTGGAATGACGACCTCTGTCGCCTAATGTCTGCTCTACGATGATAGGTTGACCTCGTCCTATCCGAAAGAAAAGGGTCAGGTGTTATTGTTCAATCATTCAGGAGACTTCTTCAACCTTCAGAATAATTTATCTTGGAAGGATTGAGCGATACTAGATTACTGGATCACTCGAACGTCGTGGATGAAGTAATTTGGTTAAAAGGGGGTAACGACCGAAAATCTAATAGGGAATAGGGTAAAACTAGCCGAATTTTAATAGAAATGGCTCTATATTACAGAAACTTTACTTATCAAATTGAGACCATAAAACAAAATTTTGGGGAGAAGGTATGATACATCTTGGCTAGTTGGTTGCGAAACTTAGGTTTCAGAAAACACTAACTTCAAGATTTCACAACCTTTCAAGTGGCGTAAATATATCCTTGGCATACCCTAAACCAGTTTTGCTTATGCTCAAAAATAAGTTTTAATTGTAGTAAAATATTTCGTCGAGTAGATTGACTCAGCACTCCACATGCCTTTTCGGGTCTCGTGGGTAAAAATCGGTTAATACCGCGAAAAGTTTTTATCTATGTCCAGGAACAACCGTTGATAGTTATAAAGAAACTCGCATCAAGTAGAGTAACTCAGTACTTTTTACGCATTTTCGAGATTCCAGAAAAAATTAAATCATACCAGGAAATGTTCTTGCCTATGCCCAAGAATGAGGGTTGGTTATAAAAAATCGTGCCAAGCAGATTAACTCAGCACTTCACACGCGTTTTTAGGTTTTATGCGTAGAAAGTTTCTTGAACCGCTAGAAGCTTTAACAAGCTTGCAAAGCTTACAAAGCTTACAAAAATATCCGACACCCTTGATCTTCAGTTTCACTTCAAAAAAAACTAAAATCGTTATTTGGCTTTCTATCAATATGAAATCCCGTACCGTGAATTATTTGAGGGTGCCGATTACAAATCCGGTCGATGTTTTGAGCTTCGGTCTCGCAGAACGAAAATCAAAAATTTCCGACACCCTTGATTTTCAGTTTCACCTCAAAAAATCTAAAATCGTTATTTGGCCTTCTATCAACATGAAATCCCGTACGGTGAATAATTTGAGGGTGCTGACTACAAATCCGGTCGATGTTTTGAGCTTCGGTCTCGCAGAACGAAAATCAAAAATTTGCGACAACCTTGATTTTCAGTTTCACCTCAAAAAATCTAAAACCTTTATTTGGCCTTCTATCAACATGAAATCCCGTACGGTGAATAATTTGAGGGTGCTGACTACAAATCCGGTCGATGTTTTGAGCTTCGGTCTCGCAGAACGAAAATCAAAAATTTGCGACAACCTTGATTTACAGTCTTACCTCAAAAAATCTAAAACCTTTATTTGGCCTTCTATCAACATGAAATCCCGTACGGTGAATAATTTGAGGGTGCTGACTACAAATCCGGTCGATGTTTTGAGCTTCGGTCTCGCAGAACGAAAAACAAAAATTTCCGATACCCTTGATTTTCAGTTTCACCTCAAAAAATCTAAAATCTTTATTTGGGCTCCTATCAACATGAAATCCCGTACGATGAATAATTTGAGGGTGCTGATTACAAATCCGGTCGATGTTTTGAGCTTCGGTCTCGCAAAACAAAAATCAAAAATTTCCGATAATCTTGATTTTCAGTTTCACCTCAAAAAATCTAAAATCTTTATTTGGGCTCCTATCAACATGAAATCCCGTACGGTGAATAATTTGAGGGTGCTGATTACAAATCCGGTCGATATTTTGAACTTCGGTCTCGCAGAACAAAAATCAAAAATTTCCGATAATCTTGATTTTCAGTTTCACCTCAAAAAATCTAAAATCTTTATTTGGGTTTCTATCAACATGAAATCCCGTACGGTGAATAATTTGAGGGGGCTGATTACAAATCCGGTCGATATTTTGAACTTCGGTCTCGCAAAACAAAAATCAAAAATTTCCGATAATCTTGATTTTCAGTTTCACCTCAAAAAATCTAAAATCTTTATTTGGGCTCCTATCAACATGAAATCCCGTACGGTGAATAATTTGAGGGTGCTGATTACAAATCCGGTCGATATTTTGAACTTCGGTCTCGCAGAACAAAAACCAAAAATTTCCGATAATCTTGATTTTCAGTTTCACCTCAAAAAATCTAAAATCTTTATTTGGGCTTCTATCAACATGAAATCCCGTACGATGAATAATTTGAGGGTGCTGATTACAAATCCGTTCGACGTTTTGAGCTTCGGTCTCGCAGAACAAAAATCAAAAATTTCCGACACCCTTGATTTTCAGTTTCACCTCAAAAAATCTAAAATCTTTATTTGACCTTCTATCAACATGAAATCCCGTACCGTGAATAATTTGAGGGTGCTGATTACAAGTCCGGTCGACGTTTTGAGCCTCGGTCTCGCAGAACGAAAATCAAAAATTTCCGATACCCTTGATTTTCAGTTTCACCTCAAAAAATCTAAAATCTTTATTTGGGCTCCTATCAACATGAAATCCCGTACGGTGAATAATTTGAGGGTGCTGATTACAAATCCGGTCGATGTTATGAGCTTCGGTCTCGCAGAACGAAAAACAAAAATTTCCGATACCCTTGATTTTCAGTTTCACCTCAAAAAATCTAAAATCTTTATTTGGGCTCCTATCAACATGAAATCCCGTACGATGAATAATTTGAGGGTGCTGATTACAAATCCGGTCGATGTTTTGAGCTTCGGTCTCGCAAAACAAAAATCAAAAATTTCCGATAATCTTGATTTTCAGTTTCACCTCAAAAAATCTAAAATCTTTATTTGGACTCCTATCAACATGAAATCCCGTACGGTGAATAATTTGAGGGTGCTGATTACAAATCCGGTCGATATTTTGAACTTCGGTCTCGCAGAACAAAAATCAAAAATTTCCGATAATCTTGATTTTCAGTTTCACCTCAAAAAATCTAAAATCTTTATTTGGGCTTCTATCAACATGAAATCCCGTACGATGAATAATTTGAGGGTGCTGATTACAAATCCGGTCGACGTTTTGAGCTTCGGTCTCGCAAAATAAAAATCAAAAATTTCCGATAATCTTGATTTTCAGTTTCACCTCAAAAAATCTAAAATCTTTATTTGGGCTTCTATCAACATGAAATCCCGTACGATGAATAATTTGAAGGTGCTGATTACAAATCCGGTCGACGTTTTGAGCTTCGGTCTCGCAAAATAAAAATCAAAAATTTCCGATAATCTTGATTTTCAGTTTCACCTCAAAAAATCTAAAATCTTTATTTGGGCTTCTATCAACATGAAATCCCGTACGGTGAATAATTTGAGGGGGCTGATTATAAATCCGGTCGATATTTTGAACTTCGGTCTCGCAGAACAAAAATCAAAAATTTCCGATAATCTTGATTTTCAGTTTCACCTCAAAAAATCTAAAATCTTTATTTGGGCTTCTATCAACATGAAATCCCGTACGGTGAATAATTTGAGGGGGCTGATTATAAATCCGGTCGATATTTTGAACTTCGGTCTCGCAGAACGAAAAACAAAAATTTCCGATACCCTTGATTTACAGTCTTACCTCAAAAAATCTAAAACCTTTATTTGGCCTTCTATCAACATGAAATTCCGTACGGTGGATAATTTGAGGGTGCTGATTACAAACCCGGTCGATATTTTGAACTTCGTTCTTGCAGAACGAAAATCAAAAATTTGCGACACCCTTGATTTTCAGTTTTACCTCTAAAAATCTAAAACCGTTATTTGGCCTTCTATCAATATGAAATCTCGTACCGTGAATAATTTGAGGGTGCTCATTACAAATCCGGTCGACGTTTTGAGCTTCGGTCTCGCAGAACGAAAATCAAAAATTTGCGACACCCTTGATTTACAGTTTTACCTCAAAAAATCTAAAATCTTTATTTGGCCTTCTATAAACATGAAATCCCGTACGGTGAATAATTTGAGGGTGCTGACTACAAATCCGGTCGATATTTTGAACTTCGTTCTTGCAGAACGAAAATCAAAAATTTGCGACACCCTTGATTTTCAGTTTTACCTCTAAAAATCTAAAACCGTTATTTGGCCTTCTATCAATATGAAATCTCGTACCGTGAATAATTTGAGGGTGCTCATTACAAATCCGGTCGACGTTTTGAGCTTCGGTCTCGCAGAACGAAAATAAAAAATTTCCGAAACCCTTGATTTTCAGTTTCACCTCAAAAAATCTAAAATCTTTATTTGGCCTTCTATCAACATGAAATTCCGTACCGTGAATAACTTGAGGGTGCTGATTACAAATCCAGTCAATGTTTTGAGTTTCAGTCCCGCAGAACGAAGATCAAAAATTTCCGAAACCCTTGATTTTCAGTTTCACTTCAAAAAGTCTAAAATCTTTATTCGCCTTTCTATCAGTATGAAATCGCGTATCTTGGATAATTTGAGGGTACTGATTACAAATCAGGCCGACGTTTTAAATTTCAGTTTCGTAGAACGAAGATCAAAAATGTCCGATACCCGTGACTTTTAGGCTCACTTCAGAAAGTCTAGTTTTCAGTAAGTACTTGAGTAAATCCTCAGAATGGTACATAATTATGAAAACGACTTTAAGTATTGACTCTTTTAAAATTAACTACGGTAAACTGAAAGTGACATTTGCACTAACTGATATTGTCAATGTCTTATCGACAAGACAAACTACAAGCAAAAACTAAACATAAACAGATTAGACTACGTCTTGATACAAAAACCCAGATTTACTTCTTTTATTCTGTATCTCTCTTATCCTCGCTTACTTTTTAGTTTTCTGAAAAAAGTGATTTGAGGAAGTTACTTATTTTAACGACTTCTATACACAGTTAAGAAAAGAACCAATTTAGGAGTCACCCTGTATATAAACCACGTGCCTCGGATCTACAGTTTTCTAAAATAAAAACAACCGTAGCACATTTAGCATTTTCGATCAAAACTCCTCGTTTCGTGTTAATCGAAAAATGATTCAAATATAGGAGTAATCTTGTACGGTCGTGTGTTATTCATACCGCGGTTGGTGCTTTGACAAATTTATTAGTCGAACCAGCAGGAGATACAGATTACCAAATAACGTTTCCGTATTTTAGATTGCCGAGACGATTTCTGCATTCGATCCCGGGATGAAATGAAAGACGTGCATAGCGTATATCCTCTGGAAACTGATACATTCGACGTGTTCAAGTATCGATCAGATTGGATTACTGACGATGAGTAGAATAGACAATGCTGTTAACAGAGCAAAGTAAAAGGAATTTATTCTTAGATTCGCATTTGTTACAGAGAAATCAACATTTGAAGTTCTATTGTAAAGATGTAGATGGACAGAATAGAATATAATATGTCTTTATTTGATGATTGTACATAATTTCTTTACAATATTACCCATGGGGTGTTGAGCTTGTCAAATAGTGATGCCACTTATGTTTAGTCTGCCTCAACTATAAAATGTTCATTATGTACAAATATGATACATCCATTGCTAAAAACTCCACGCACTTCTATTTCGTGATTTAATTACATATCGTAGCATAATAGTAGTATAATAAAAAAGGAAATCTGGGCTTATTTACTAAGACGTGGCCTGGTCTGTTTATGTGTAATTTTTGCTTGGATATGTTTGTCCATGGCCGACTCTACACTAGGCCGGAGCCTTAGATGTGGCCACGTGGATTAGCTGTCAAATAGTGGCCCTATAGTTTCAGAATAATTATTACATTTTATATGTATTAGAGTTCATCTCGGTTAATAAATTAAGAAAAATACTTTTTAGAACTACTACTACTAATACCACTTACATCTGATGTCTGTTTCATCACAGTCAGACACTACAAAATAAAAATAAACGCAACCTGTTTCCTGCTGCCACTTCCACTTCCACTTAAATGAACACTCAATTTACTTTGTAAATTGTCACTTGAGCTAGAAAAATTCACTATTAGGTCACTGTGAAGCCATTCTTGCTGGTCTTGATTTCCCTTTCACTATCAAATCCTTTCGTAGGTATGCCCCAGGCCATGCCCAGATGAGTTCTATTAACTGTATTTTTCTGTGATATTTGGGAGGTCCAGAAAACATGATAGGTACCACATTGTGCTTTAAAATAGGTCTTATCCTTTGAAATGTTTGTAAATTATTGTCTTTATCCTTATAAATATAACCAGCCCTTCCGAGGAATACCTTTCACCCACTTCTGTTTATGTCCCTTATTGGACGCACAATTGCTAGTGCAACCTGGTACTACACACTTTGCAGGCATCTTTTTATCTTTATAGTTTTTCATTTGTGCAGGTAAATAAGTAGAAACCATTTACAAATCACCTTGCAACGTTCTTTTTAATCTGGAATAAGGTTATGTTGGGCCATGGTTTGGTAGTCCTTTACCCATGCCTCTACTGGGCTGCAATCTGGTACTACACGCTTTGCAGGCATCTTTTTATTTTTATAGTTTCGTTTGTGCAGGTAAATAAGTAGAAACCTATTACAAATCACCTTGCAACGTTCCTTTTAATCTGGAATAAGGTTATGTTGGGCCATGGTTTGGTAGTCCTCTCCTGGGCTGCAACCTGGTACTACACGCTTTGCATGCATCTTTTTATCTTCATAGTTTCGTTTGTGCAGGTAAATAATTAGAAACACATTAATAATCACCTTCCAACCATATTTTCTGCTCCTGGAAGAATACACATGACATAACAACAAATGAAAACTCGGCCCGCAAATTCAGTGTTGCCATATTTCATGCTCCGGCCTAGTGAGTACAGTCGGCCATGGTTTGGCTCATCTATCAGGCATTGATAATATCAGTTCAAACGTCACCTTCAGTTTGTCATAGTTAATTTTAAAATGGTAAATCCTAAAATTCATTAACATAACTTTTTGACGTGAACCTAAAAATCAAGAGTCTCGGATATTTCTGGACCTCGTTCTGCGAAACCGAAACTTAAAACGTCGACCTAATTGTAATCAGCACCCTTAAGTTGTCCAGGAAATGAGAATTCATATTGACAGAAATCCGAATAAACATTTTGGATTGTTTGAGGTGAAACGGTAACAGAAGCAAATGTGTTTATCATAATGACTTCCATTCACAGACGTAAATAGCGACGAGTAGTGTTCCACAAGGATGGAATGTGGGACCATTGTTATTCATCTTGTTTGTAAACGACTTGTGCAATTCACTTATCTGCGAAAGACTCATGTTTGCTGATGATTTGAAATTGTACACTTCTGTCACGTCTCTCGACGACTGTAAAGGACTTCAACGCCAGTTAAATCATTTGAATCAATGGTGTATCAACAACGTAATGTATCAAAATGTAAAATTGTAACATTTAGTCGTTAATTTTTTTCATACTCTGTTGGCAGCGTAGAGTTAGATAGAAGTGATATAATGAAAGAACTCGGAATATACTTTGAGCATAAATTAAAATTTGATTATCACATAAATTACATGATATCGAGTGCATATACGGTATATGGGCTCCTTATTAGAAACTGTAACGGCTTCAATAGTATTTCAGTTATCTTAGCACTTTACAAAAGCTGAGCTTTGAGTAGATTAGAATATGGATCGCTCATATGGAACCCGATTTACAACACTTATAAGCATGTCATTGAGAAAGTCCAAAAAAAAACTATTGAAATTTCTGTGTTTCAAAATCGATGGCGTTTACCCACCTCGAGGTAGTGATTATACCGAAATGTTTAACAGATTTGACATGACATCTTTGGAAATGAGGGGAACTCAAAATTCAGTTTAATTCATGTATAAACTCCTACATAATATTATTGATTGTCCAGATTTGTTATCCAAAGTTATTATCTTAATTCCAAGGATATCAGCCAGATCTAGCATGAGTCTCTATTGTACTAGAGCTCAAACAAATTTACTAGCCAAAGCACCAGTGAGCCTAATGTGCCTTAATGCAACAAAATATGAGATATATGTGATATTTTCGCTTGCACCTTGAATGAGGTGAATATAGCTATTAGAAACACTTTCTACTGAGGCTATATCATGATACATAATTCCTTACTTTGTCAAATTTATTAGTTTTATATAAGTTTTAGGCGTAGTAGTAGTAACATTGCTCTGTAAATGGTATAATCGACTGTTGGACAATAAAGTTTGTTATTATTATAATTGAAAATCAAGGGAGTCGGACATATTTGATATATTCATTCTACGAGACTGAAACTGAAAACATCGATCGGATTTATATTCACCATCCTTAAATTATCCAGCATACGGGATTTCATATTGATAGAATGCCGAGTACCGTGTTTAGATTTTTTGAGATGAAACTGAAAATCTAGGGTGTCGAAATTTTTGGTCTGCGAGATTAAAACTTAAACATGAGCCAGATTTATAATCAACACCTTCAAATTATCCAAAGTATAGATACGAGATTTCATATTTAGAAAGCCGAATAAAGTTTTTAGATTTTTTGACGTGAAAAAGTCACATCGTCGTATTTGATTTTTTGGAAAATTTCATGGTATTATATTAAAGAACTTGCTCTAGCGGTGTCACTAGGAATATGCAACAATAAATATGTTTCCAAAAAGACCAAGTTTCTTGAAATCCATTAAGTCGTTCAGGAGTTATAGCTGCTTATTTAGAAAAAAACATTGAATTACCCTTCACCACTTTATCTTAATAGATACGTCAAAATGTGTTGTTAGGTACATCAAAATTACTCCGATAGATCCTAGCTTCAAAAAGAACATATTTTTGGTAACATTGACTAGGTTGATTTCACTGAAAAATCACTTTAAGTGTTTAAGACGGCGGCTACATTTACTTTGGAAATTTCGAATAATTTTACGATCTTCTTATGGCCAATTTAGTAATAATTTCTTTTACCGCAAGTCTCTATGGCGAATAGTTTCCGAGATAAATCACTTTGCTTCCTTATCTGACCACCTTGTACATTGGATTATTGTTCTTGTGAGGTTCAGCTAGCCTCTCCCTAGCACACATACGCTGAAATCTTGATCAGTGCGAACCGGTATCAAAAAAGTAGACAGATAAGACACAAAAATAACTCACCTTTGAGTTATCCGATTGTATTGCAGCAAACGCCCACAACCGCAATAATAATAATGGTTTCTCAAGTATCGCCTTGAGCGCAGTTCCGAAGTTGATTCACGAGTTCTTCCGTGAACACAAACAAATAGCGAGCCGCACACAACACAATTCGGGGAAATGCGCCACGGTACGTGTTTGAGACTAAACACGCTCAATTTCGTATATTTGTTACGGTTAAAGTCTTTACTTTGATAGTTTATATACTAGCTGGATAGTATACAAACTATCCAAATGTCTCGTTATTTTGATGGAAACTTATATTTCAACTAAAATAGCTATGAATATTGTTTGGTTTGTATACTAGCCTAGCTGGTTTATAAACTATACAAGATATGCCGCTAAGGTATATACCACAAAGATATCACACATATGAGCCAGTGTTTCTGGTCAGTTTACAAACTATCCACATCATTTGGATAAGGTATGCACCTAATATCTCTAGTACTACATAATATCCAACTCGTTGGTTAGTATGTAAACTAATCCTCTTTGGTTAGTATGTAAACTAACTAATTTTCTTTGGTCAATTTAACAGAAAAGTGAGGTTATGTTTATGGCAAGTGCAAGTGTGGCGTGTTGGTATTGTTTACTGTCGTGCCTTGTAAAGTTTGTTTAAGAACAGGTATCTAGTTACCAAAAATGGATCAGCAACAGCAATTTGAAAAGTTACTATTAGAATGTTACGAGAAAAGTACCAAAATTCAAAATTAATGATGATAATGTACTTCTGCAACATATAAAGAGAATACGCGAACAAGGACCTAACACTAATAACAAGATTCATCGAATCATCTTATGTAATCTTATATAAAAGATCTGGAAAGATTATTTTACGTTTGAGTGAAACCTATGATGCCATTAAAGCTGCCCAGGGTCTAGAGATTTATTTTATATGAATTTTATATGAATATGTTGTTACACAAATAGTATTTCCGTTTGTTTTACTTATTCTTAGTTAATTATAGCAATTGCATGTTGTATCTATGAATAAACTTTACTATTGATTAAAAATTGTTTTTCTAAACTAAAGTAACCAAAGAGGATTGGTTAGTTTACATACTAACCAACGAGTTGGATATTATGTAGTACTAGAGATATTAGGTGCATACTTTATCCAAATGATGTGGATAGTTTGTAAACTAACCAGAAACACTGGTTAATATGTGTAATATCTTTGTAGTATAATACTTTAGCGGCATATCTTGTATAGTTTATAAACTAGCTGGATAGTATACAAACCAACCAATATTCATAGCTATTTTAGTTATAATATGATTTTCCATCAAAATAACGAAACATTTGGATGGTTTATGTACTAGCTGGATAGTATATAAACTATCAAAGTAAACACTTTAACCGTAACATATACATAAAGCAACAGCAGAAGCAGGAGCCCTTAGAAGCAGCCTTTATGCGCACCAAGTCAATTAATTCTGTTTACAGTGCAACATGTCTTTCGGAAGATTTTTATTTCGTTCACAGCCACGGGATCCGATATCAAACAGGCTTGGAACTGTAAAATTCTTTGAAATGCCTAAATTGGACTTCTCCGTCAATCCACCAGTACGCAGACAGCTGTTTCACGCTTATTACTCAAGTAACTCGTTGTATAATATTATTAAGAAAAGTTAAAGGAATATATCAATTTGGACGTATTACTTGCGACCTTGCAAATCCGGAAATTAATAGAAAATAAATTATACCTTGGTAACGTCGCAACCGATCCCAAAAACATTTTAGGGTTGAATAGAGATCAATAATAGAAACCAGAAGAATTTAAGACAAGGTTATAGTTCCATATAAAAAAAATCAAGTTGGTCAATATCCTACTTTCCCGCAACACCCTGTATATTTCAAAATATTTTTAGAATATACGTCTTAAGTAACCAAATGACTTTTATATTTAATATTTTCTTGTAACAGGTATATATTGCGAGATATGGAAGAATTACACACTAACTGGACACCCTGTATATCCGTAGCAAGATATGTATGTATGTATTTGGTTATCCAAAATAAATGACTCTTTTTCAACTGTGAATTCATCAGCCATTCGCATAGCTTAACATAAGCCTGAAAAATAATAATGAATCTCGCCAGAGATAATCCAACAAAATATCTCGTGAAGCAAAATGGAATTTTGTTGTATACTGTTCAATGGGAAATTCGTATAGCAGGCAAAATGGAGAACTGAGATATACGATAATGCAGGTCCACACTTCATTGCAAAATAGCTTTTAATATTTAACGTGCGGTCTAAACTAAAAACTTTACGATCCAACTCCATTACAGAATGGGTGCATCTAAGGGTATATCGTGTAAGCACCAGTTCAGGTTAAGGGAGTTTTAAATAATAGAAAGCCGATTAATGACCACACCTTTACTTCAACATTACTTTTACAGTGTATATTTTAACAGTATACGGTTCTAATAAATAAATCAGTGTGTACTTACTGCTATTCTGGGTTACAGCCAACAATATACAATAATTGCACACCCAAAAATACCTTCACCCTCCACGCGTAAACATAAACATCCAACAACACTTCAAACGGTACGTCCTATACGACGTCTCCAAACAATCTGCCCACCGGCGCAACTATCACCCGATAGCGGGCAGTACACAAAAGAACGTTAGACGTCAGGAATAGACGACTGAATGAAAAATTTTAGATGTTTCAGATTTTCAGATCTGCCTAAAAATCGAAAATCCTTATTTGGCTTTCTATCAAAATGAAACCTGGTTTTTTGTATAATTTGAGGTTGCTGCAGTTTTGCGTTTCAGTCTCGTTTGACGAAAATCAAAAATTTCAGATGTTTCAGATTTTCAGGTCTGCCTAAAAATCAAAAGTCTTTATTTGGCTTTTTTCATTAAGATGAAACCTCGATTTTGGTTTATTTGAGGGTGCTAATTACAATTCCGGTCGCAGTTTTGGGTTTCACGCTCGTTTAGCGAAAATCCATAACTCTGATCTTGTCGTCTTCAGACTTACCTAAAAAATCGAAAACTTTTATTTGGCATTCTATTGAGATGAAACCTTGTGTTGTGGATAATTTGAGGCTGCTGATTTCAAATCTGGTCGCAGTTTTGAGTTTCAGCCTCGTGCGATGAAAATAAAAAAATTCAGTTCCTTCAAATCTTCAGGTTTACCTAAAAAATTAAAAATCTCTTTCTTTCGCTTTCTCTTAAGATGAAACCTCGTGTTTCGGATAATTTTAGGGTGCTGATTATAAATCTGATCATAATTTTGAGCTGAGTATTTAATTATACATTTTATATTTCTTAGTATTTTATGCCATTATTATTTCATCTATATTTAATCCCAAAATTGATGATGTATGTTAAGTGTCGCTTAACCCAAAGAAATATTCGGCTTAGATTTTTTTTATATCTGAGCAGACCGCGTAGGCAGAGCCTAAATACCATAGTACCGCGGCTGCTGTGAAAGGGTTATGTTAGGGAAAGTTTGTTAATGAGGGATTTAAATAGGCCAATACTCGCAGGCCCAATAAATACGTTTCCTGTCAGTCCATTCCAAGCCTTGGACACCCTGGGAATAAATGTGCGGTTGTAACGCTCGGTTCTTGATGTATGAAGAGCCACCGCCTTAAGGATGAGATGCCGCGGTCGCGCGGGTGCATCTGATAGGAGCGGTGAGCGGCGGAACGATAGAGGATAACTCAGAGGAGCAGGTTCCGTTTGAATATCGGAGAAGAGTGAGAAGTTACCAACAACACGCCGGTGAGAAAGTGTTTGGAGGTGGCGCGTTAAGGCCGGGTCGCCAATTAGTCGAATTGCCCTTCTCTGGGCGGCATCTAGTATAGATAGAGTAGTAGGGGCAGCAGCTCCGAAGCCATGAGAGCAATACTCCAGGCCAGGTCTTATATGGGCTTTATATAGCGTGAGGAGGTTACATGGTGAAAAGTACTTTCTGGCTCTAAATAGGTACCCAAGATTTTTACCAGCAGCTGTGGTAATTGACGCAACGGGTTCGTGCCAGATCAGATTTTCTGTAATGTTGACTCCTAACAGCTTGAATGAGTGACTTCTTGGCAGAGCCCGGTTGTTCATTAGAACCTGGTGTTGGCTTGGGCACTTTTTCTTAGACAGCTTACAATACTGGGTCTTGGAGGCATACATTTTTGGCCTTTAAGCTTTAGCAAATGAAGTTTTCTACTTAAATTTGGGTCAGAAATTGACAGAAATGCGCCGTTTGGATTAGGACCTATCGTTAACTAGAACCTTGTATGGAACAAACATATCATAGTATAAAACTTAGACTTTTCTTTTGAATTTCTTTCACTTCCCTATATATTTTATTGACAAATCATAGCATTAAAGCCATTTTTTGTGAGTTTGGTTAATTGATGAAACATCAGGCTCAACAGAAGTTTAACAAAAGTTATCTAGTACAGTCAAACAACTAAAAAATCAGGACAACTGAACAATAATTATTCACATCTGATAGTAGTAAAAAAATCGTCGGGGTTAAACTGCAATGAGCTTGTCCTAATACAATACTTGTGTAACTGTATACTTATATAATTAGAATTTAGAACAGAACTAAAGCTTAGATGTTTATCTTACTCATTTAACCTTAGCCCACGGCTACCAAAAATATTTGCATAACAAATTGTTAAAAATGTGATAAGGATCATTATTTGTCAAGTAGGAGTACTATTGCTACAAAAGCTAGACGATAAAGCTTCTTCTTTCGTATCTCAACGTGACTTCAAACGTTTTTAAATAAAAGCGTGGTCAATAAACTTAGCTACCTATTTATATCAAATCCGAAATCTGTCTCGAGTACAATGCTTCAACCGCCTCTATCTACAAGAAGGCTTTGTAACAAGAGCCAATATTGCATCGTCTGCTTCCCAGAACAGAAGCGGCAATTCTCTCTAGGGATCAGCTGGAAATTGTATGGTAATTTACAGACAACTTTTTTCATAAATTCGATTTCCTACGTACCGTCACAAGGAAGGAGGTGATCGAAAGTTCGGGGGTTCCTGATGGTGTCAATGGATGGAGCATTGCTCTTGAACGGCAACATGCCAAAAATAGAATCTGTTGCAGTTTTAAACGCGCTGATTTGAAAGAGTATTGGTAAAAGTGCTGCAATCAGGCCTTATTTATTTCATTTTACTTCCCACACCGATAGGAGAAGGGAGTATTGTGATCGCGATGATTTTCGACTTTGAGATCATACGCTTTTTGGGCGTTTCATAACGAAAATCCACGTCATTCATTTCCGTCGGCCTGTCTGTCGGTCTGTCTGTCGGTCTGTCTGCCGGTCTGTCTGTTGGCGTTCTTCTAGCCTCCTAATCTCAGTAACCGCTGCATAGATTTTGATGAAATTTGGGCAGTGATATGGAGTAAGGTCGTAGTAGGTAATAATGCTTCGTTTTTAGGCGTTTTAGGGGTTCCTGATCATTTTCTACTTTTTTTTCAAAAGCTACTCAACACATCACAACTGTCGTATCTTCGTGAAAAACTAATTTTTAGACACAATATTCACAATGTCGATATCGGACATAACCTAACGCTTACCATGCCACTGCATCTGACTGCTTTATTCAACCGAAGTTTTACGCATAGCGCTGTTGCAACTTATAACTCCTTACCTGATAGTTATAAAAAATTACCTTGGAGACGTTTTCCGAAAGACGTTTTCAATTATTTAATGTTGAAATTTTAGATGTTTAATCGGAATCAACTATTGCTGGTTCTATTATTTGTTTGAATTATATTATTTCAGACATCACTTGGTTGTAATGTAAATAAATGTTCTTTATACTTAATTACCATAAATGTACTGTAACGGAATTCTGGTTTAGTCTACATTAGGTTAAGTGTAAGAATAGCTGAGCTAAACTTCGCCTATTGTAGATTGAAGAAATAAAGACGATTTATTATTATTATTATTATTATTAAATTGAGGTGGTTGGAGGGTGGGGGGTTGTAAAGCTGAAAAATTTGTTGTACTCATAATAGGCTGTCTACGAACCTGAGAGAGAAAGACCTAGCGGTACAATACACTTTTTTTAGGTCCATCCGAACATTGCCTTGTGTATTACAGGAACCAAGGGACTTAGAGAATTTTCCGATGTGTACATACGAGTATTTTGCTTTAGATAGTTCTGTATTTTATAATGTTGAAATTACTGAATTAATGTTAATGAAATTTCGACACAGTATTACTACTTTGGTGAGGATGAAAAATGCGTCTGATTTTTAGAAATCCTTTCAGTGGCGGCGCAGCAATATTAAAAAAACTAAAAATATGAAAACAGCTCAAACTTCGTTTTTAGGCGTTTTAGGGTTCCTTATAATTTTCTACTTTTTTTTTGGGTGGGGGTGAAATTAGGGTGGTTGGGGGGGAAGGCTGTAAATCTGAAAAATTTGTTGTACTCATAATGGACTGTCTACTGACCTGAGAGAGAAAGTCCTAACGGCATAATACACTTTTTTAGTTCCATCCGAACATTGCCTTGCCAATTACAGAAACCCAAGGGACTTGAACTTTCTGATGCGTACAAAATACATACGAGTATTACTTTGGATCGCTTTGTATTGTGTTACGTGGAAACTTCTGAATTGACTTTAATGACATTTTGACACAGATTTATTACCGCGACGAGTATGGGAAGCGCGTATGGTTTTTAGAAATTATTTCAGTGCCGGCGCGGCAATAATAAAAAAAACTAAGAATATAAAAAATACCTCAAACTTCGTTTTAGACGTTTTAGGGGTTCTTAATCATTTTAAAAAAAATTTTGGTTGGGGGTAAAATTGGGGTGGTTCGGGGTTGGGGTTTGTAAAACTCAAAAATTTGTTGTATTCATGATATATTGTCCATTGACCTGTGAAAGAAGCACCTAGTAGAATAAAACGCTTTTTTGCGGTCGGGCGAGCGATGATTTGATCGCAGTGGCATCTAGACTATAGTTTCATGCTATGGGAAAATAAAAAACTGGTATCATCGGAATCTGTGGGAAGTACTGAGTCAATCAACTTGACTACATTTTTTATTAAAGGCTTTTATTTAATTAATGTTACCATAACGTAACTGCGTCTTTAGGTCTTTAGGGGCAACAAAATCTACTTCGGAAGGCGGGCTTATGTAATGATTTCGATAGGGTAATAGACCATAGAAACACGTATACGCCTGCTTTATAACTAATGCTTCTAAAATTTCCCTCATCAATTTTATCGATATCAGATGCTTCATTAGAGTCTGAAACCATTAGCAGCCCTCAAACCATCGTGCATTTTCCTCATTGGATACTTTCTTGCCCCGTTAATTAAGTTGCCTCGTGGGAAAAATAATAAAGTCGGGAAAAAACGCAATAAGAGCAGGAAGCAATACGAACGGTAATTTTCTCTTGCAGTCCTTTTTTGCCGCAAACAGAACTTCAAGCGAAACGTTCCTCGAAGGCTTTATGATTTTAATCAAGTGCAACCTTTGCATACTAGCGCGAACAGACGTACTCGTAGATTACGTAATCTTGTCTCTGGTATTTTATGGGATTCGGACGATATCGAGGAACTAGGTCAGTAATTCGAGTGGGTGGAAGAGGTATCGTAGTCACGAAGAAGCGCGTTTTGGATTTGCGGTATTGTGGTTCTTTTTGTAGTTTCAGAGGATATCAAATTTAGTAGTGCCAATCATAAAATCATATGTGATGCATGAATACCCGCCCTGTATATTATACACAGAAAAAAATACTCTTGCGTTTCCAATTTGTTAGTATTTGGATGTTTTTCCATCACTTTAAATATATTTACAGTTGTTTCAAATCCATGTCATTGAAAGAATTTCATTCCTTGTATTCGAAGTGATCACAGGTACGCCAATAAATTCAAAACAATTTTATATTCGTTCTAACGATATGTATAATACTTCTAATACCAGTACTGACAGATAATACAATCAAAACATCCTTTTGTTTTCGAAATTTACCCTATGTTTCATTTAAGCAAAGCATACAATCTATTCGATGTACAAAAATTATTACTCAACTCAACAGCAGTTCGTGATAATTCATCTGATAAAAATTAATTTTGTTTCAATGGCCCTTGTCGTTCGCTGAACTATAATCAGTATTCGGCGGGACTGATGTCCCGATTCAATGAAGAATCAGAATAAAGATCAGGAGGATCATCTCAGTGTTACTATCGTCGCGAACCCGCCAACATGGACGAGGTTGTTCCGTTCTGTTGTTTCGGTGTTAGCCGTGTTGTGTCGTCTCGTGATTTTGCGTATTGCATCAGCCATTGTGTGATTTAAATGTGTCCAGTTATATACTAAATGGAGGACCTACTGAGAAATTGGGGCTTAAAAAAGCTAACACCCATATTTGAATGTAGGTATTTAGATTAGTCAGACAGTTATGTTTCAGGTAAAGATGCAAGAACTGGTGCAGGCTTATGTCTAATTCTTATATCATGCTCCTTATAACTTCATACAAAATTACAACATTGAACATCCAAACGATTCGATCAGCTGTCCTCGCAATAAAATCTGTTGGTCCAAGGAAAAGAAAGTAGTTTAGAATCAATTACCAAACATATATTCGATTCAACGACAGGCTGCGACTGAATTATTCACTGGAATCCAATGACATCTTGTAGTTGAATAGACAATACGATATAATTCGCTACCAACTATATACTTCCCATTGGATAAAACATTGCTGTATTTGAGGAATGCTGAGTGTAACGTCTCATTGAATCCAAGCGTAAGTCTTTGACAAAACGACAGATTTTTCTGTGTGCTGTAAGAACCTCATCGATACCCTTGCAATATGAGAGCGTGCATTATCTTGCTGGAAGAAACCCTTTTCGAGGCCTCGGACATATGGAACGGCAATTGGTTCTAACACCTCATTCACATAACGTTGCGCAGTCATTGTGGCACGAATCGCAAGTAAAGGTGACTTGTTGTTGGATACAATGACACTCCAAACCATCAAACCAATAGGACGGTGTACATGCGATATTATCGGTCTGTAGTTCTTCTACGTGCTCCAGAACCTCTAGCTCGCTGCATTCGCCCTTCTGGGATCCATGCTACAACTGTAGCCACGCTACGCCCCATAGTTACAGCAATTGCTCTGAAAGAAGCACCACGTCCTCGTTGGTCTACAATCCGGCCCCCTTCAAAGGGGCTTAACTGCGTAAACTGGGGCTTTAGTCTTCTAGGGGGCAACTTTACACAACCAATTAGTCTCTCGCCACATTAGCAACAGATATCATCATTTTTGTATCGACAAAAAGCCATATTTTGTTTGTAAATACTATCGTAAGATCGGCAGTATTGCAAAACCCCCAAACTCCAAAATTCATGCAAATTGTGTAAACCGTTTTCGAGATAATTGTGCTGTTCCATATTTTAGACCCACTCTGTTTATCTCCAAGTTGAAAAAGTTCATCATTACTATACATACTGCCATGAAAGTATAATCAAACAAAAATTATATGGCTAAATGCCATACGATAAATGAACGGACTTGCCAGTAGACATTTGCCAGGAAACGCCTTTCGTCGACAAATGAACGTTTAAACTATAAAATATAGAACAGGTTAACAAAGGAATTTGAAACAAATGCCGGGCATTACGTGATTTCAACGAAGCAGAAATTTATTAAATTCCCAATAGCTCAGCTTTGTTCGGTTCTCCGATTTTAGATATTACGGGTGTATCTAGCGATCCATGTCGAGCTGAACTATGTCGAAAATGTTTAGTGCTCAAATTCTCGCTGATTTCGCTTGTCTGGCGATAGATAAATAGTAGCGGGTGTTCGAGATTTTCCGAAGCGCCGACGAAATTTCTTGCAAATCGCTCCGGCTATGAAAATTTTGTATAAAGCGGACGTACATTTAAGGCAAAGTATGCTACCCGTACCTAATGGACTAGTTAAAAACTAATAGAGCTACAGGCATTGGTGCTATATCTGCCGAAACATTAAAATGCTTGGGTGAAGATGGCATCTCTCTTTTATATAATATTTGTAAGAGGGTCTGGTCCTCCGGTGTTTGGCCAGATGAATGGTGCACATCCATTTTTGTTCCACTTCATAAAAAAGGATCTCCAGCAAATCCAGATAATTATCGCCTACTTTCGTTAATCTCTCATGCAAGCAAGGTTCTACTATATATTTTACAGTCTCGTCTGGAGGGTTTTATTGGCTGGCAAGTTTCTCAGGCGCAGGCAGGTTTCGTAAAAGGACGCGGTACGCGTGAACAAATCTTAAACTTAACACAGATTATTGAAAAAGCCAGAAAGCATTATTTTCCCGTTTTTATCTGCTTTATGAACTATTCTAAGGCGTTTGATAACGTAAAGTGGCCTAAACTGTGGGAAATCCTTATCTCCATGGGAGTCCCTTACCACTTAGTATTTCTCGTACTTAGTAGCTCTATGAGTCTAGCTGAGCTCGTGTAAGAATTGATGGTAACCTGTCTGATCAAACAGCAACCAGAAAAGGAGTTCGTCAGGGATGCGTATTACCTCCGATGTTATTTAACATTTACTCTGAATTTGTGATGAGACAGGTATTGGACAACTGGAATGGCGGTATAACTATTGGCGGAAGCAAAATATCTAACTTAAGATTTGCTGACGATACAACCCTTATTGCTGCTTCTCAGGAAGAACTGGTAGCTCTATTGAGTATTTTTTAAAAATTTGGTGGATGCGCACATACGTACTTTCACCATTTTTTGAATGTATGGTAACCTTTCCCTCAGTTGAAAATTAGTGGGATGTAATAAATACCAAATATATCGCTTTTCAATCTAAATTTCAGGTCTTTTATTATTTGTTAAGTACGAGTGATTGAGTGACTGCCCATTGCATTATGGCGAATGCACAGAGTACATCTCTAGAGGGAATGTAAACAACAAAATGCACAGGTCGCTGACCAGCCAACATGTAACGGAAATTTTGACAGCTTGAGGGCATTACCAGTGGTGTACGACTTTATATTAAAATTGGATGTTCATTAATAGATTCAATTATTACTGTGATGTTACAAACTGATACAATAAGTTGTATTAGTATTTAGCCATACTTAGTTACTCTTATTATAATGCTCGGATGGACCTAAAAAAGTAAATTATGTCTCTAGGTCTTTCTTTCACAGGTCAATAGACCGCCTATTATGAGTACAAAAAAATGTTCTGTTTTACAACCCCTACCCCCAACCACTCCAAATTCCCCCACCCAAAAAAAGTTGAAAATGATCGGGACCCCCTGAAATGCATAAAAACGACGGAATAATATTATGTCAAAATTTCAATAAAATCAATTTAACGATTTTCTCGTTACGATACAGAGCGATGTCAAGCAATACTCGCATACATGTTATGCATACATCTAAGTCCCTTGGTTTCTGTACAACGCAAGGCAATGTTCCGATGGACCTAAAAAAAAGGAAATTATACCGCTAGGTCTTTATTTCACAGGTGAATGGCCAGCCTTTGGGAATACAACAAATTTTTGAGTTTCACAACCCCCCAACCACCCCAACTTCACCATTCAGCTGTAATGCATCAAGCCACTTGTTTCTCATCACTATATTCAGGGGAAACCCATACAGATGCACATAATATACATTAAACAACCATTATTATTCCTGAACCTGGAGTGAAGTTACTTTTGTTCCCAGTTATCCCCATATTTTACGCTACTGAAAACCAAAATAAAACCTATACTAACCTATGATCAGTGGTGTTCACCGATTCGTCGCTATTACAGCAAACTATGCACTTTTTATTTCGTCCCATCATGCAATTATGACAATATTGTTCATAAATAATTTAATTCACACCACAAATAGTCACAAAGTCACTCAAATATACACTAAAACAACAAAAATCTCAACATACGCAATAACCACAACTTGACAACTACTATGACAGCCGCATGACATCCACATAACAGCTTGAAAGCGACGCCGATTGTAGGTTGCCAGATTTACGACAGTTAAGTACTTTGAGGAGCATGTGTTCAAACTGCAAAAACTGCCAGATTTTGAAGAAACTGAAAGGTCCTTAAGCGGACGAAGAAGAGTACCAATAGCGCTATAGATGTTGGCTGGCCAATATTCAAATTAGGCTCCATCTAGAGATGTTAACTCTGTGGATACACAAGAAAATCACACTTGAGGGTCCCTTGAGTAACCCTCAAGTAACCCTCAAGTATCCCTTGAATAATACTCAAGGTATACTCGAGAAACGACTATGAATTCGGACCCTAGAGACGGGGGTCACCTTTTCTTTGGAACACCCTGTACAACTCATTGCAACTTCCGCATTCCCCGTTTCCGCACAAACTCCACCGAATCCGTTTTGCATAGGATTAACTTGAGTTTCGTTCCAGCTGACGGTGTTCTCGTACCAGGAGGTCCAGCAGGAGGTGTACGATTGTTGGGCGACGTTCACGCAGCCGTGGGGCGCCAAAGCCTACGTGGTCTGGTAAGTTAATTCGAGCTTACTACTCTTCGTTACACTGCGCTGAATAGAGTCCCGGAAAGTTGCAAACAAACAGCAGGGCGGGCAGGCTATTCGAAAGGCGTTAGTTGCATTGTACTAATCTAAGAATCATATTTCAGTAGTGAGAACGATGACGTAATCTAATTAGTATGTCCATAAAATGTTGTTTCGTATCCTACCTAATTATAGCATACTAGCCTCCATATTCTTTGAAAAAAGTACTTCTCGTTGAAAAAAAAAACGAAAATTGGTTTGACATTTTCACCGCTTCAATTAAAATTGTCATTTGATTTCATTATTCCCACAAACACCAAACAATTAAGGGTGATGACGTATTGGAATATTAATTCCTCCATGAAATGGTGATTCGCACTGCATCTAATGGTTTGTAGTTGGCCCCCAATATTCACTGCAAAAGTGCCTCCTATTGAAGTAAAAACAATTCGCACTCATTTTATACGAAAAGTACCTATAGCACAAAGCCCCTCACGTTTTTTTCACTATAATTATATAACGAATTATTTGTGAATTTGTAGTTTGATATGCTATAAAAGTGGGTTTTTTCGGTTTGCTTATGCTTACTTGTTGCTTTTTTCATTTATGGCAAATAAACAGACAGAAGTAAGACCTTGTTTCTAATAAAAAACGTGAGCATGTCGATTTAGGCTTCCTCATATCTTATTTAGACTTACTTTTGACATATCGAATAAAATTGAAGAGTCCAACACAAGAAGTCCCTAAGTCACATTTTCAGCAATAGGCCTATACCGTGATCTCAAATTGATCAATTTATTTACTGCGATATTATTTTTGATGATACATAGGACCGTTGACCGTAAAAAGTCAGCAGAAAACTTGATCCAAATGAGAATAACACTAAAAATAAAATTGTACTGTAATTTGAAATAGCCGACGATGACGTCACCTGTAGGGAACCAATGAGAAGCGTCCTTTCTGTAGGGAACCAATGAGAAGCGTCCTTTCGTGGTCCGATAACTACGAGCGGATGCTATTGTTTTGTACCAGTGAGCTCTTATTGGTTCCCTACACGTGACGTCACGACCTGGGCGGGAAGTGTATAGATTCAAAAAATTCAATATTTAGAGCAATTTTTTTCGGTTATAAATACGATAGAAAAATTTTGTAAAATTATTTATGGCATCTACGTGGTGTCGGGGTTCGTTTAAGCCAATAAACCAAAAATTTGGTATAGCCCCATTATAGACTATTAGGTTTCAGGGTGACGTACAGCAGTGCGTCCTGTATCAAAATTTGCTGGTGGTATACAGGCTGTTCCCCACTATCATATATAATCGAAAGGAGAAAATTCTTTGGTGTTTTTAAGCACTAAAATTTCAAATAAACATAGATCCGCAAATGCTTCGTTACCGATCTACAGGCAGGGTTCCCAGAGATTTACCGATTTTGCATGTCATCTCACGATCTCACGATTTAACCCAATTATCTCACGATTTTAGAATATCGCCGATTGTTGTCTATATTTCACACAGAAATTTAGGATTTTAGTTTTTTTTTCATATTTTTAGCGGAATATGGCAAAATATTCGAAAACTCCCTCTTATTAAATTATCCGGTCACTGTTTATGGTATCAGCCGTTCTGGGGTGCGATCACGCGATAAAGCTGGCACGTTCATTAGTGTAGTCAAAATTGTATATGTCTGTGTATAATCAGATGTCAATATGCAATAAATAGATCAATTTATTTTGTTTTTATCTATTGCAAATTGGTATTTTCGATTATTTTGATATCCTACCACTTTCTGGATTATTATAATATATATTTTGTATAGATAATTACATTTTTATAATTACTCAGGTCTACACAATAAGGTAACTGCACTATAGAAGTGTCGACACTGATTGAGACCTGAAGGAAATGTAAACAACTCATATACAAGGTGTCCCACGACGATTAAGACAAGCAATATATCGGAACTAGGCAGTAGTAGCGAATTATAATTTTGGGGGTGTAAATTAAAGGAAATATAATATCTTTTCTTATTACTGTGTCACCCAATGAGTTATTTGTTTTTGATCACGTGACGTCCGATTCAAAAATTTTAATGGGACACCCTGTATATTTTTGAATTTTTGTGTTACTCCCGATAAAACGATTCCAACAAACTAGCACACTTGGGGTCTAGAGTGATTAATTAAAGAGCTACAGGTACTTAAATGATGGTACCACTACCATTGATTATAACATGTATCTCTCCAGTTAAATTATTTTGGTAGTGTTGGCTATATGATTTCCAAGATAATAATGTTAGTGATACTATCTTTTAAGTACCTATAGCACTTGAACTAATCACTTTAGACCCCAAGTGTGCTAGTTTGTTGGAATTGTTTTATCGGGAGGAACACAAAAAGTCACAAATATACAGGGTGTCGCATTAAAAATTTTGGACGTCACGTGACCAAAAACAAATACCTCGTTGGGTGACACAATAATAAGAAAAAATATTATGTTTGCTCTAATTTACACCCCCAAAATTATAATTCGCTGCTACTGCCCAGTTCCGATATATTGCTTGTCTTAGTCGTCGTGGGACACCCCATATCTGACTTCTACAATATTTTAGTTTGGGGTTCCCCTAGCGATATTTTTGTTTTTAATTTATGTAGGATATTAATACTTATTTTTTTACTTTTTGTTTTTAAGGAATGTTGTTTAGTTTATTTTTCGTTACGAAGAATAAAAGTTTTATTTATTTTTGTATTTTTTGCCATTGGGTTTAATTTCGAAGCAAATGACACTTTGTTTTCGGCTCTCTCCAGTCTCCTCTGTGCCGGCACTGGCTTATTACATTATAAATCAAACTTCAGCTGTCAAAAACGTTTTTTACTATAGAATTTAATGAAGCATGCCTAATTTATAAAATTTTATAATAAGACAACAGAGGATATTGCTACAATAAAGGTTTTATTAAAATTACAAGCGCGAAATAAGAAAAAATTTGAAATCTCACGATTTCTCACGTTTTTTGACGAATACATCTCACGAAATTCAATCGGCCTCATCTGGGAACACTGTCTACAGGGTATTGAAGTTTTGTTTTTACATGATATTTAGGAACACCCTATAATTTTTGGATCCTTGGATACCAAGGATTTGCTTGGATCTTCTTGGATTTGCTGTTCTAATTGAAGCGCATTGTTCGAAATTTATCTCAATGTGAGATACACCAGCAATAACTCGTACAATTTGTGCTAAGTACATGATTACAATTTCATTCGTGTCTAGGATATCTCGAAAATTGCGGAAAATGTGTGTGAAGGATCATAGTTATGTCACCAAGTTATTGCAGTGTGATTTAGATAGTATCATCAATATGAATTTTTAGAAATTTACATGTTGAAGTGATCTGTATAGCATTACCATTTATGATTATATTTAGGTTGCTTTTGAAATATAAACCCTACTCATCAAAATGATCCATTGCCACCTCTAGTACTTGACCACACTGATGTTCTAGTGCATGTGTCATTTTCAAAATTATAGGAGCATTATCTACTACGACCACACAGCATATGGCTGCCCAAATTCCATCACAATCCGTGCAGCGGTTAATCATCATAGTCACAATGTCTTAACAGAAATGTTGTGAACTCGTAAAATGCATTTACACATTTTACGAGTTTCTCTTTTCTCTTTAAGATCTTTAATGCAGTAGTTTCCCATTTGCTTTCTGCATCCTCATGCCGTTCACCAGATGGTATCTACTGGTTCATCCTGCTTTAGGGGCAATTTCTCACCCCAAGGACAAGAAGGTGTCCTGACTTCTCTCAACTCGTCCACCCAAAGCTGTTGGTTGAGAAAAGGTTACTGCTTATGCCGACAGTAGTTCGGTACCTTTTAGTCGCCTTTTACGACACGCAGGATGTACGATGGGAGATATTCTAACCCGCCCCCACACGGGGATGCAGCGGTTACTAAAGAGATATATCGACAGACAGACCGACGAAAATGAGGACCTTGTTTCATTATGTAGGTATCATGAAACACCCAAAAAGCGTACTACCTCAAAATCGAAAATGTTCGCGGTCACAATACTCCCTTCACCTATCTTTGTGGGAAGTAAAAAGTGAAAATCCAGTTTTTGCATTCAACCTCACCCTGTATATAAGTATGCGTCGGCGATTTTTTTGTTTTGTTGTAAAACTGTAAGTGACAAAAATAAAAATATCGGTACTTGAAGGTAAATATGCTACTACGCTATTACATATAGAGCGCCCCATTTAAAGAATGATGTGATATAAATTTGAAAATATTGATATCAATATAAACATTTCTGAACACGCTGTACAGGGCACATGCCATATTAATCTCTTGTAAGATAAAATGATCCCCGTTTAGAGTTTTTGCATAATTTCATCAAAAAAAAAAAAATGCGTCGGCTTTATTCAGACAACCCTAAAAGCCCCATTTGCTATAAAACCCTGACGCCATATGCGATCATACTTTTTTTTGCACGTGAGGATGTGAGTGGCACGATTTTGGAGCATGGGGACAGAGAAAGTGCCCGAAGGGTCACTCCTTCCCACCGACAGGATAATCAATCATCCGGACTTTGGTAGTGACCCGGTGCTTGGTGTTTTAGTCTGAGGGCCAACTGACACCACGTGTATAGAATAGAACAGAATGGTATATTAACGAACTTGTCATTTTACAATGCCTTATAGGCTAAATAAAGTATTAATACATCATATAATGCTCCATGAGAGTTTACAATTTATAAATGAGTAGCTCTTACTTAATTATTGTAATAAATATATTTATGGATAAAACTTATATTTCAAAACTGGTACTGAGATTCAATATAGCCTCTTATTTACAATAATACATGTTTTTAAGAAACCTACTATAACCTAGGATAAATAACACAGACTGTATACTTCACAGGAACCTTATAGCTCATCTTAACAGCAAAGATGATGTCTTTATGCGGGTTCAATTACTGTTGAATGCAGCTAGTTTATACAGGGTCTCCCAAAAGTCGAGCGAATCTAAAATTATAGGCATCTTTGATTATCACTCAGTTGCTTCGCTTCATCATCATAGTCACAATGTCTTAACAGACATGTTGTGAACTCGTAAAATGCATTAAGTCGGAGCTAGAGTATTGCCGACACGAATATTATCAATAGTTTTGAGAACTGTAGCTTGCCATCGTTCGCGATTTACTGTCAGTTCAGTGGCGCTCTTGATACTCATATCTAGCAGCTGTTTCGTCATATCCACCCAGCGTGTAGGGGAACGGCCACGGCGCCGCCCACTCGAGGCGTGACCTTGAACTACAAGTTTCTCCATATTATCGCTTCTGTGAATATGTCCGAAGAATGTAAGCATTCTCATCGACACAATGGAGGATAGTATCTTTGGATTACCGGGCTCATCCAGTATGGAAACATTAGTTCGATGGGCGGTATAAGGAATTCTCAGCATTCTCCTCCACGTCCACACTTCAAAAGCATCTATGCGAGCTCGATCTGCCTTTTTGACAGTCCAAGTTTCCGAGGCGTACAAAAATATGGAGAACACAAGAGACTGAACCAGTGACATTTTGGTAGCTTTAGTGATGTCACAGCTACCTGAATTGTTGATCAAAGAACCGAGGTACACAAAGCTTTGAACTACCTCACAACGGCCTATTGACTTTATTTCTCGATGATTGTCATGCTCTCTATCTACGATAATAACCTTGGTCTTGTTGTAGTTAATACCAAGACCATATGCTGCACTGTGTTGTTATAAAACTTTCAATAGAACTACTAGTTCTTCCTGAGAAGCAGCAATAAGGGTTGTATCGTCAGCAAATCTTAAGTAAGAGTAGTAGGGGCAGCAGCTCCCCAGACATGAGAGCAATACTCCAGGCAAGGTCTTATCTGGGCGTTATATAGCGTGAGGAGGTTACATGGTGAGAAATGACTCTAAATAGGTACCCAAGCTTTTTACCAGCAGCTGTTGCAATTGACGCGACGTGTTCGTGCCAGATCAGATTTTCTGTAACGTTGACTCCTAACAGCTTGAATGAGCGACTCCTTGGCAGAGCCTGGTTGTTCATTGGAACTTGGTGTTATTGGATTGGGCACTTCTTGTTTGATAGCGTACAATACTGGGTCTTGGAGGCATTAAATTTAACCATATTCTTAAGCCCCCAAGCAGTAATGGTATCGAGATCCTTTGAAAGTGAAGCTGCCACTGCCAGTCTTCTGCGTTCCAGCTCGACCACAGAGATCAGTCTATTGCTCATAATGCCTGCATCCAGCTTACTGTCATCCGCAAAACTGTGGATTGGGTTTGTAGTGCTAGAGAGTAGATCATTAATGTGTAGCCGAAACAATGTCGGAGCCAAAAGAAGAGGAAAAGTGAAAAGAGGTCTATCACGACAGAGATTTTCCGACCTGAGAGGAAGTCTGCGAGCTAACCGCAAAGCTTAACAGGGAGCCCATAAGACGGGAGCTTGTTTAGGAGAGCTGCATGCCATAGTTCTGGCTCTGATCTGAGATCAACTGGCCAGTTCTAAAGAAAAATGATAGTTTCAATACTTGACCGAAACCCATGAAAAACAACCGTACATTTGTACCATTCTATTTATTATATGTTACAAGCAAGCTTTATCAGAAACAGAAGAAGAAGCTTTATTTCAAAATAGGATTACCCTAATACAAAATAAAGTAGTGATACCTAAAAAATACAAATTGGTTATTCCAAAATAATAAAATTAACACTAAAAAATAATTAAATTAATGCTGATACTATATGTACTACGCCAATATACAATGCCAATATTAGAAACCTCAATAATAGAGAGAAGTTAACTGTGAGTCTAAAGATTATCAGATGGCACTTAATAATTGTTGTTTAAATATTCTAAGCGACGAAGTTTGTTTTATTGTAATTGGAAGATTATTGTAATCATTAAATCCTTTAAAAAATAAAGAATTCATGCTACTTTTCTTGTTAGTTTTATAAATATAAATAGTTTGTTTTCTAGTCTGATGTGCATGTATATCAGTATTATAGCTGAAGCATTGCAAATACGTTGGTGCCATACCTGACACTATTTTAAAAACAAATACCATGGTAAGATAATATAGTCTTTGTGATACAGATAACCAATTAAGAGTTGACAGCATCAATTGAATAGGTGTATATCGATTCGTCCTTAAGATAATTGTCATCCCACGATTTTGCATCTTTTGTAACCGTGACAGCTGATTTGAGTTAAAAAGGTATAGTACAGAAGAACAATAGTGGGGTTGTATAATGGACTGATATACTTTTAACCTCATCTCGGTAGACAGAAAATTAGAAATTCTTGTGAAAAAGAATAGCTTTTTAGAGATTTTCTTGTGTACACAATCAAAATGTTTATCAAATAATAAGAAGTTATCAAGTTGTATACTTAAGTACTTTACGAAAGTAACGATTTCAATGTTTTGATTATCAATAGTAATTTTTAAATTCGAAAAATCTATCTGTTTGTATTTATGTTTTGATGTAATGATCATGGCTTTAGTCTTTAATTTGAGCTTGTTTAATTTCAAGTAATTGTCAGCACCACATAAGGCATAATTAATTTTTTCAATAGCAGTGTCTAGGTTAACATCTGAACATGCAAGTACAGTATCATCTGCAAACAGATTTATAAAATCACAATCTACAAATAAATGTATGTCATTAAGGTACAAAATAAAAAGGATAGGTCCTAACACACTCCCTTGAGGTACACCAACATTGATATAGCGTGTATCTGATACGGCTTCACCTATTTTTACCCTTTGTTGTCTTCCATTTAGATAATTTTCAAACCATTTGTAAATCTTACCCTCAAAACCATATACTTTAAGCTTAGCTAACAATATATTCCTATTTATGGTTTCAACAGCGATGTGACCACACAAACACACACAGAAAACGAAATCTTCTCAAGGCGTCAGTTGGCCCCCGGACTAAACATGATAACATAAATACATGACTCCGGAATTTCCGGAGCACATGTCATTGACGTGTTTGCCGGAAAAGGGTTGCGTTAATCGAATTCCTTATTTTCTGATATTAATTGAGATTTATCGCGTGCCGACATCACCGATCATTAAATTATGGCGTGCGTATTGTGGATGGGGTGAACTTCTGCCTGCGTAATTACCTTTATTCATTAGCTACATCACTGTCGTCACATACATACATGTCGTGGCCTGTGGTTCTGCGTGGCGGAGTAGTTTTAACTAGAGTTTCAGAATTTTCGGAAAATTGGAAAAAACTAAAAATGCATTTTCCTTAAAAATATAAAAATTACTTTAATATTCAGGGGGTATACGTATTAAATATTAGTCGATTCAAGAAATGTTTTAAACACATTTTAAATATAAAATGCAGCGTCACAACCCTGACGACATTTGATAGCAGGCGACAGAAAGGTTCTGCCGGTGCGCCATCTGGTACCCGAAGGTAACGACAAACCAAAGAAAATCGATGCTAAACAGCCGCAGACTTCTTGGTGCGTTTTGATCTGTTTGTGGTTGTTCAGTTTGTATTCTATAATTTATTTGTCTAAACATGACCTGTTTTTGACATGTAAGGTGATACTGATACTGTTTGTTAATGTACAGTACATGCACACAGAAAAATCTGTCGTTTTGTCAAAGACTTACGCTTGGATTCAATGGGACGTTACACTCAGCATTCCTCAGATTCAGCGATATTCTATCCAATGTGAAGTGTATAGTTGGTAACGAATTACATCGTATTGTCGATTCAACTACAAGATGTCATTGGATTCCAATGAATAATTCAATCGCAGCCTGTAGTTGAATCGAATCTGTGTTTGGTAATTGATTCTAAACTACTTTCTTTTCCTTGGACCAACAGATTTTATTGCGAGGACCGCTGATTGATTCGTTTGGATGTTTAATTGTGTGATTTTGTATGAAGTTATAAGGAGCATGATGTAAGAATTAGACATAAGCCTGCACCAGTTGTTGCATTTTTACATGAAATATAACTGTCTAACTAATCTAAATACCTACATTCAAATGTGGGTGTTAGCTCTTCTAAGTCCCAATTTCTCAGTAGATCTTCCATTTAATACATAACTGGACACATTTAAATCACACATTTGCTGATGCAATACGCAAAACCACGAGATGACACAACACGGCTAACACCGAAACAACACAACGACACAACCTCGTCCATGTTGGCGGGTTCGCGGCGATAGTAACACTGAGATGATCCCCCTGTCCTTTATTTTTACGTAAATTGAATCGGGACGTCAGTTCTGCCGAATACTGATGATAGTTCAGCGAACGACAAGGGCCATTGAAACAAAATTAATTTTTATCAGATGAATTATCACGAACTGCTGTTGCAGTAATAATTTTTGTACATTGAATAGGTTGTATGCTTTGCTTAAATGAAACATAGGGTAAATTTTTTTAAATTATACACATCGTTAGAACGAATATAAAATTATTTTGAATTTATTGGCGTACCTGTGATTACTTCGAATATAAGGATTGAATTCTTTCAATGACATGGATCTGAAACAACTGTAAATATATTTAAAGCGATGGAAAAACATCAAAGTACTAACAATTAATTGGAAACTCAACAGTATTTTTTTCTGTGTGTGACATCGTATAACCTCCCCCCCCCCCCCCCCCGTAAGTGACACAAGGGCGTGCACCATTGATGTATGAGGGTCAAATAAGGGAGTAGTTTTAAGTGGGGTGATTTAGAGCTGTGGCCTAGTTAAAGTAGGTTTACTAGACGCTAAGGACGAATTAAACGAACCATACATTTAAGGGCACGTAAAGCATCTGGAAGTTTACAGTGCAGTTTCTAATCCATCAAATGGATTCCACGCAAAGCGAACGCTCTTGCTTTACGTTTTAGGGTTTCGTCAGTCTGGTTTCTCGATCTTTTGATTCTGTTTAAAAATAGGGGTAAGGGAAAGTATCTGCAAGTAAGCAGTTTTGTTTGTGAACCAGAATTGAATTAGAATTTTTTCATTCAGAATAATTGTTTTGGTTAGTTAAGATATCTAGAAAAGGTTTCCTTGTACTTTAGGATAACTTAATGCAAGAGGTTTTAACTAAAACAGTCGACGTTTCGGCATTTATTTTATGCCTTCTTCAGGGCTAAAATTGATTCTTTATGTAAGTACCGGTCAGTATGAGTTGGCTTTCGATATACCTTGTGCCCTAATCTAACTCCTTTTCTTGTTAGAAGAACATCAAGGAAGGCGAGATTTTTGTTTTCTTCTACCTCCATGGTGAACTTGATGTTTTCATGCACGCTGTTCAGGTGTGCTAGAAATTCTTCGAGCTTTTCTCTTCCGTGATTCTGAATGACAAACGTATCGTCCACGTATCTGAGCCATATCTTGGGCTTGAATTGAGTGCTCTTCAAACCACCACCCATCTCAGAACTACGGAACTATTAGAACTTTGACAGAACGGGCTAGAAAAGTGTGCGAACCAGAAGAACTCGACACCGAACTGGAACATCTAAAGAATGCTCTTAAGGCAAATGGTTACACAGAAAAGGAAATAAGAAGAACAACGAGAAGAAATAGGGCAAAACCAGAACCTAACCCGATAGCAAAAGCTTTTCTACCCTATGTGCCTGGAATAACAGACAAAATAGGAAAAATGTTACGAAAGGAAAACGTCTAGACCATCTACAAGCCCACAAGAAAGATGCACGAATATTTGAGAACGGTGAAGGATAAAAGAGACCCACTCACGACAGCGGGGGTATATCGCATACCATGCACATGTGGGAGTGTATACATAGGATCAACGAAGCGATCTATAAACACAAGAATTGCAGAACATAAGACTAGCTGTCGACTAGGCCATACGGACAAATCAGCGGTAGCCGAACATGCGATTAAGGAGGGAAGCCACAGGATCAAGTTTGAAGAAACTCAGGTTCTTGCCGCAACGCCTTCATACCATGCCAGACTTCAAAGAGAAGCCATCGAAATACAAAAACATCATAATAATTTCAATAGGAAAAAGGAAACACAGAAAGTTAACCGGACATGGCTACCTGGTTGGGCCACGTCACCATTAGCAGGTATAAATACAGGTGCAGATCCACCAGCCGTCAGTATTTTGGACGTCGCCGAAGTGAAATAGCTTCTAAAGATGCCATTCACTCGTGGTGGCGAAACGTCAAGCTTTAACGACGCCGGCCCAAAAACCCAAGAACCACAAATTCATTGGACGATGGCCGCGAAAGCCTTACACAGGATAACTGGTATATTGAACTATTGTTCAGTTGCATAAAAATATAAAAAAAATTGAAAATATAATACAGTTTTCTTTTCAAATGGCTATATACACTAAAATGTAAAGCATACATCCTTACCGTACTATAGGTACCGTACTATAGTTCAATGTACCGATTTGCCATTTTTGATTGTGTGATGTTTTGCCGAGTTTACATTTTTTAAAATGTTAAAATCTTTAAGTGTGAACCCTTTCTTTATTTTGTTTGTTAGACTTAACTGTCAACGCTTATACTCACCGTTTTTGCACTATATATTTTTTCGTGGAAGGCGTAAAATAAACGCCGAATCGTCGACTGTTTGATTTAAAACGTCTTGCATTAAGTTATCCTAAATTACAAAGAAACCTTTTTTACTAAGAAAACTGGGATAAGAATTACATTCAACTGTACTAAGATATCTGACAAAAAATGCAAAGCTTACGTGTTTATGTACACTGGCTTTAATTTTATGTGTGACCTTGAAAGCCAACCAAAACCCTATTTTTTACTACGAAACACAGAACAAAATTGAAGTGATCCTAAAAAGCTAGGAACCCTTAAGAGTCGACCATGAATATGTCCTTAAGGAGCCTGGATACACACATTTATACACACGTATTTGCCATGTAAAACACGGACTCACAATTTCTCGCAAAACTCACTCTTGTCAAACTGCATATATCATATTTCAGAAGGCGATAGTTAAGACCTTCATGAATGACAACTACTTTCGATTTTCTCAAAAAAGTTTTTTAATGTGCAAAAAAACTCGCAATGCAAAATCATACATTCTATAAATGCCTGTAATTTAACAACCAAACACGATATCAAAAAAAGGCTAAATAGTTGCACAAGCGCAAGCTATCTTCTTCACTTTGCTCTTTGAATCATTACTGTAAGTTTAAAGGTAACGTCAGGAGCTTGGAAATGCGAAATTCATTTTTATGGTGACCTTTGGACCTTACCTTTGGACCTTCTGACATTACCTTTGGATTTTTGGACTTATCTCCCCTCATCTTAGACACACACACACTGGAGAAAGGGAACAGGCGACCACGCCTGCTTGCTAACACGGGATTACATATTTTCTTGGATCCTCAATTTCGCGCGCTATACCCTAGACCCTTAAGATTCTTTCTGTGATGCTGGTGGTTCAAATTACTAGGTTTTAAGCAGTGTAAATTACACGTTTCCTTAGAAGTTCCTTAGACCCTAAGGGCAAATTAAACGAGCTCATACATTCTAAGATTACATACCATCTGGAACTTGACAGTCTACTTTCCAATTCATTAGAGCGGAGGGTGCCTCTAGCTTTGCCTTTGTGGGTTTCATCTCTCTAGTTTCTCAATCGTATGAGCCTATTTATAAAATAGGGATGAAAGGAAGTATCTGATATTTGACTTTACTGGGGAAGCTTATTTGATAAGGGGCTGTGCTTTCGGGCATTTGCTGGAGTTCTGTAGAAACTGTAAACAATTATTGAACTGCCACATTTTGCGATTAGGATTTGCGTTTTAGATAGTTTGGCTATAGTTTCAGATAGAGGTCAAGGATTTGGAACTCTCGTCCAGTCTGTTATATTGCAAACATCGCAAGAGTTGGGGTGTTGTTGTGTACTGGTTTTAAGCTTTAACTGTGGGAACTTGGAAATAATAAATTATAAAACACAGAGAAAAAATGGAGGGGTTCTCAGGGGTTGAAAAGCTCTTAAATGTTGACTAGTATATATAATTTCAGCCAATACTCTACACAAGGCGTAGCCTTCAGAGTGGCACTATTTGTATAGACCAATACGAATAAAGTAGTAGTAGTAGTAGTAGTAGTAGTACACCCATGTACATTTTGCTCCTGTGATGTATGAGGTTTAAATAACTGAGTAGCTTTAAACAGAGTAAGTTGCAGCTTTCCTTAGAGATGTGACCTGCTTCACGTAAGTTTACGAGTGGATGTAATGAACATAAAACATCGGGAACTTTACAGTGCAGTTTCTAATCCATTAAAGGCGAAGGCAGTTTGCTGCCTGCCTTTTGCTTTCCATTTTCGGTTTTCATCGGCTTAGTTTCTCAATCTTGTGAATCTGCTCAAAAAATAAGAAAAATACAAGTATCTGACCATGGAGAATTTGTTGTTTGAGTATTCAACGTAGTTTTGTCTGTGAACCAGCATTGAACTAGCAATTTTGGTTTTAAGATAATCGTTTTAGTTAGTTTAGTTTTCTACAAACGTCAGATATCTGACAAAAATTCGCAAAATTTACGTGTTGAAGTATACTGGTTTTAAATTTCACTCGGAGGAGAACTAAAACCGTGAAAAAATTCTAGTGACCCTAGAATGTTGGGAATCTTTAAGAGGCTGGGATGGATTCTTTCTGTGATGCCGAGGTTTAAATTACTAGGTAGTTTTAAACAGTGTAAATTAGATCTACCCTTAAAGCTTCCTTAGAGGCTAAGGGAAAATTAAACGACCTCATACATTTAGGATCACATAGCATCTGGAAGTTTACAATCCTCTTTCCAATTCATTGAAGGATTTCACGTAAAACAAAGCCTCGAGCTTTGCCTTTGCGGGTTTCGTCTCTCTAGTTTCCCAGTCATTTGAGTCTTTTTAGGAAATAATGAGAAATGAAAGTATCTACTGTTGAACTCTGCTGAGGCAGCTTGTTTGATAAAGGGATGTGCTTTCTGAAATTAATTGGAGTTCTGTCGAAACTGTAAATAATCATTGAACTATTAGGATTTGCGTTTTAGATAATTTCCTTAGTTTCAGACACAGGTGAAGTATTTGGAATTCTCGTCAGGTCTTTCATCTGACGAAAGTCGTTTACTTGTTGAAGCATACTGGATTTTAATTCCACCCGTTGTGATCCTGAAACGTAATTAAAATTCTATTTTCGCGCTTTCATACATGCACTGGCGTTCCGTGGAAGCTGTAAACAAGCATTGACCTGGAAAATGCACTCCCACATTTCGCGATTAGAATTTGCGTTTTAGACAGTTTGGTTAGTTTCAAACACGGTCAAGTATTTGGAACTCCCGTCAGGTCTGTTATATTACAAAAATTGCAAGGATTGGAGTTTTTTTTATAACTGAGCAGACCGTGCAGGCAGAGCCTGAATACCAGAGTACCGCGGCTGCTGTGAAAGGGTTTTGAATGGGCCAATACCCGCAGGCCCGATAAATACATCTTGTGGTAGTCCATTCCAAGCCTTGGACATCCTGGGAATAAATGTACGGTTGTACCGCTCAGTTCTTGATGTATGAATAACGACCGTCTTAGGATGAGATGCAGCGGTCGCACGGGTACATCTGAGAGGAGCAGTGAGCGGCAGAACGATAGAGGATAACTCAGAGGAGCAGATTCCGTTGGAACACCGGTAGAAGAGTGAGAGGTCACCAACAACACGCCGGTGGGAAAGTGACTGAAGATGGCGCGTTAAGGCCGGATCGCCAATTAGTCGAATTGCCCTTCTCTGGACGGCATCTAGTATAGACAGAGTAGTAGGGGCAGCAGCTCCCCAGACATGAGAGCAATACTACAGGCAAGGTCTTATCTGGGCTTTATATAGCGTGAGGAGGTTACATGGTGAGAAATACTTTCTGGCTCTAAATAGGTACCCAAGCTTTTTACCAGCAGCTGTTGCAATTGACGCGACGTGTTCGTGCCAGATCAGATTTTCTGTAATGTTGACTCCGAACAACTTGGCAGAACCTGGTTGTTCATTAGAACCTGGTGTTGGCTTGAGCACTCCTTGTTTGATAGCGTACAATACTGGGTCTTGAAGGCATTAAATTTAACCATATTTTTAAACTCCCAAGCGGTAATGGTATCGAGATCCTTTGATGGTGAAGCTGCCACTGCCAGTCTTCTGCGTTCCAGCTCGACCACAGAGATCGGTCTATTGCTCATGATGCCTGCGTGCACCGTACCGTCGTCCGCAAAACTGTGGATTGGGTTTGTGGTGCTAGAGAGTAGATCATTAATGTGAAGCAGAAACAATGTCGGAACCAATACCGATCCCTGCGGAACCCCGGCATTGATGCTATGGAAAGAAGAGGAGAAGCCGTCTACCACGGCAGAGATTTTCCGACCTGAGAGGAAGTCTGCGAGCCAATTGCAGAGCTTCACAGGGAGCCCATAAGACGGGAGCTTGTTTAGGAGAGCTGCATGCCACAGTTGATCGAATGCCTTTGAAATATCGAGAGCAACGACGTGAGCCTCGCGAAATGACTGGATGAGTTTGCTCCACACATGTGTCACGTAAGCCAGGAGATCTCCAGTTGATCTTTGGTGTCGGAATCCATATTGTGTGTGTGTGTGTTGATTAAGTGATGGAGCTCTAGGTATTTAATGAGCTCTTGGTTGACGCATCTCTCCATCACTTTACTGATTACAGAAAGCAGAGCTGTAGGTCTATAGTTGGTTGGATCAGTTTTGGATCCCTTTTTTGGCACCGGTGGATGCAAGCTGTTTTCCAGTCTTTTGGGAAAATGCCGGAATCGTAAACATCCGAAAGAGGCGGGTAAATATGGGAGCGAGCGAGTGTTGTTGTATACTAGTTTTAAGCTTTAGCTGTGGGAACTCGGAAATAATTGTAGAACGCAGAAAAAAATAGGAGGATCCTCAGAGGTTAAAAAACCCTTAAGCATCGGCTGTTAGTACGGCGGTAAGTATCCATACATTTTGCTCCTGTGATGTATGAGGTTTAAATAACTGATTAGTTACAAGCAGAGTGAATTGCAGCTTTCCTTAGAGGTATGGCTTGCTTCACGTAAGTTTACGAGTGGATGCAATGAACATAAAACATCGGGAACTTTACAGTGCAGTTTATCATCCATTAAAGGATCCACGCAAAGCGAAGGCAATTTGGTGACCGCTTCTTGCTTTCCATTTTCGGTTTTTATCGGCTTAGTTTCTCAATTTTGTGAATCTGTTTAAAAAGAAAGATGAATAGTCGTATCTTATCATGGAGAATCTGCTGAATTTTTTGTTTGAGGTGTTCAACGTAGTTTTGTCTGTGAACCAGCATTGGACTAGTAATTCTGGTTTTAGGATAATTGTTTTAGATAGTTTAATTTTCGACACACGTCAGATATCTGACAAAAATTGCGCAATTGTTGGTGTATACCTACTGGCCTTAAATTTCACTTGTTGTGACGTTGGAGGAAAATTAAAACCCAATTTTTTACTCTAAAACATACAAGAAAAGATTTCAGTGACCCTAAAATTTCAGGAACGACCATTAAGTCCTTAAGTGCCAATAAAGATTCTTTCTGTGATACTGAGGTATAAATTACCAGGTAGTTTTAAGCAGTGTAAATTACATCTTCCCTTAGAGCTTCCTTAGACGATAAGGGAAAATTAAACGAACTCATACATTTGAGATCACATAGCATCTGGAACTTTACAATCCTCTTTCCAATTCATTAAAGGATTTCACATAAAACAAAGCCTCGAGCTTTGCCTTTGCGGGTTTCGTCTCTCTAGTTTCCCAGTCTTGTGAGTCTATTTTATAAAATAATGAGAAATGAAAGTATCTAATGTTTAACTCTGCTGAGGTAGCTTATTTGGTAAAGGGATCTACTTTCTGAGATTCATTGGAGATCTGTCGAAACTGTAAATAATCATTGAACTATTAGGATTTGCGTTTTAGATCATTTCCTTAGTTTCAGACACAGGTGAAGTATTTGGAATTCTCGTCAGGTCTCTCATCTGACAAAAGTCGTTTACGTGTTGAAGCATACTGGATTTTTATTCCACCCGTTGTGATCCTGCGACGCAATTAAAATTCTATTTTCGCGCTTTCATACATGCACTGGCGTTCTGTGGAAGCTGTAAACAGGCATTGACCTGGAAAATGCACTCCCACATTTCGCGATTAGAATTTGCGTCTTAGACAGTGTGGTTAGTTTCAAACACAGGCCAAGTATTTGGAACTCCCGTCAAATCTATTATATTACAAACATTGCAAGGGTTGGAGTTTTTTTTATAACTGAGCAGACCGCGCAGTCAGAGCCTAAATACCAGAGTACCGCGGCTGCTGTGAAAGGGTTATGTTAGGGGAAGTTTGTTAACGCGAGATTTGAATGGACCAGTACCCGCAGGCCCAATAAATACATCTTCTGGCAGTCCATTCCAAGCCTTGAACACCCTGGGAATGAATGTACGGTTGTACCGCTCCTTTCTTGATGTATGAATAACGACCGTCTTAGGATGAGATGCAGCGGTCGCACGGGTACATCTGATAGGAGCAGTGAGCGGCGGAACGATAGAGGATAGCTCAGAGGAGCAGATTCCGTTGGAACATCGGTAGAAGAGTGAGAGGTCACCAACAACACGCCGGTGGGAAAGTGACTGAAGGTGGCGCGTTAAGGCCGGATCGCCAATTAGTCAAATTGCCCTTCTCTGGACGGCATCTAGTATAGACAGGGTAGTAGAGGCAGCAGCTCCCCAGACATGAGAGCAATACTCCAGGCAAGGTCTTATCTAGGCTTTATATAGCGTGAGGAGGTTACATGGTGAGAAATACTTTCTGGCTCTAAATAGGTACCTACCGAAGCTTTTTACCAACAACTGTTGCAATTGACGCGACGTGTTCGTGCCAGATCAGATTTTCTGTAATGTTGGCTCCTAACAACTTGAATGAGAGACTCCTTGGTAGAGCCTGGTTATTCATTAGAATCTGGTGTTGGCTTGGGCACTTCTTGTTTGATAGCGTACAACACTGGGTCTTGAAGGCATTAAATTTAACCATATTCTTAAGCTCCCAAGCGGTAATGGTATCGAGATCCTTTGAAAGTGAAGCTGCCACTGCCAGTATTCTGCGTTCCAGCTCGACCACAGAGATCGCTCTATTGCTCATAATCCCTGATTGCAGCGTACTGTCATCCGCAAAACTGTGAATTGGGTTTGTAGTGCTAGAGAGTAGATCATTAATGTGAAGCAGAAACAATGTCTGAGCCAATACCGATCCCTGCGGAACCTCGGCATTGATGCTATGGGAAGAAGAGGAAAAGCCGCCTACCACGACAGAGATTTTCCGACCTGAGAGGAAGTCTGCGAGCCAACCGCAAAGCTTAACAGGGAGCCCATAAGACGGGAGCTTGTTTAGGAGAGCTGCATGATCGAATGCCTTTGAAATATCGAGAGCAACGACGTGAGCCTCGCCAAATGTAGTTTTGTCTATGAACCAGCATTGGACTAGCAATTTTGGCTTTAAGATAATCGTTTTAGATAGTTTAATTTTCGGCACAAGTCAGATATCTGACAAAAATTGCGCAATTGTTGTTGTATACCTACTGGCTTTAAATTTCACTTGTTTTGATGTTGGAGGAAAATTAAAACCCAATTTTTTACATACAAGAAAAGATTTCAGTGACCCTAAAATTTCAGAAACCACGATTAAGTCCTTAAGTGCCAATAAAGATTCTTTCAATGATACTGAGGTATAAATTACCAGGTAGTTTTAAGCAGTGTAAATTACATCTTCCCTTAAAGCTTCCTTAGACGCTAAGGGAGAATTAAACGAACTCATACATTTAAGATCACATAGCATCTGGAACTTTGCAATCCTGTTTTAAATTCATTAAGGGATTTGCCGTAAAGCGGAACCTCTACCGTTTCTTTGCGGGTTTCATCTCTCTAGTTTCCCAATCATGTGAGCCTATTTATGAAGTAATGAGAATCTAATATTTGACTTTGCTGAGGCAGCTTATTTGATAAAGGGATGATCTTTCCGAAATTCATTGGAGATCTGTCGAAACTGTAAACAATCATTGATCTATTAGGATTTCCGTTTTAGATAGTTTCCTTAGTTTCAGATACAGGAGAAGTATTTGGAATTCTCGCCAGGTCTTTCATCTGTGACAAAAGTCGTTTAGGTTTTGGCGCATCCTGGATTTCAATTCTATCCGTTGTGATCCTGAAACGAAAATTAAAACCCTATTTCTTTCTGTGGAATGAGAAACAAAATATAATGAAGTTAAAAAACCCTTGAGAGGCGGTTATGATGCCTGAGGTTTAAATAACTGGGTAGTTTTAAGCAGTGTTAATTGCATCTTACCCTAGAGCTTAATTAGTAGATTTATAAAACGCTGAGGACAAATTAAACAAACTCATACATTTAAGATCACATAGCATCTGGAGCTCTACAGTCTACTGTCCGATTCATTAACAGTAAAAGATTCTACGTAAAGCGCAGGCAATTTGCTAACTGCATCTGGCTTTGCCTTTCCGGTTTTCTCCCAATCGTGGGAGTCTATTTATAAAATAAGGAGAAATGGACGTATCAGATCGTGGAATCTTTGACTTTGCTGAGGAAACTTTATAAAGGCATGCGCCTTCAAATATTTACGAAGCTTAAACAAGCACTGAACTGGAAAATGCACCCCCACATTTCACGATTAGAGTTTCTGTTTTAGATAGTTTAATTAGGTTCAGACACAGGTCAAGAGTTTAGAATTTTCGTCAGTTCTGTTATACTATTATAAACGTCATAGAGTTGGCGTGGTGATGTATCTTAGTTTTTTTTTACCCGTGGTGAACTGGAAAATTATTTGAAATGCTATTTTTGATTGTAAAACACAGAACAAAATGTAGGTGTGCTCATTAAATCTGGACTAGTAATAAGGCCATGAATCCAAAGTAGTCAAAATCACTGAGTAGTTTTAAGCAGAGTGATTCATTAAAGGATTTCGCGTAAAGCGCCTATCTTTGCCTTTCCGTTTTCATATCCTTAGTTTATTTTTCGTATGAGCCCTGGTGTGAGCCTATTTATAAAATAAGTATAAATAGGAGTATGCCTGATCATTTAACCTTTGACATAGCTGAGGAATCTTATTTGATAAAGGGCTGTGTTTTCAGTCATTTACTGCTGTTAACAAGGGGTCTATTGCGCAACGGCGCCCCAAGGGATTTGAGAAAAATCTTTTATCAATGTAAAGAGGATGGTCTGTTATGTGATCATAAAAAATAAAATCTGCGCGTACATAGGATTTTCGTTTGGGGGGGCGTTCAAAAAAAACTAAAAATTGCTCTTCGTACTGCCGCTATGGGTTCATGCTTACGCACATGTGCGCGTTTTTGCGCAAGCAATGTTGTTTAATATTTCGCTGTGATTTGCGAATACTAACTTAGTTGCTAATACTTAATTAAAATTATTACATACATTGAAAGTGTAACTGAGTCTTAACCGTTGATATTTTCTATTGAATTTTTTTTAAATTTCGGGGGGGTTTTAACCCGAAAACCCTCCCTCAGATACGCGCCTGAGCTTTATTGTTATATTTGGCCGATATCAGCTTCGATAAATCATGGAAACGTGCGACTGACGTTGGACCGTTGCCACTAAAAACCGAACAGGTGACAATCTTACCTGAGGTGTGGTTGGTTAGATTTTTTTAAAATATTTGACATCAGTAACGAGCCCCCCCAAGCCCCTCCGTAACCACCTGGTATAAACCTAATTAAACCTAAAATAGCCTAAATTTAGATATCTTATATATTTCACCCAACCTAGTATAGTATAGTATATTAACATTTTCAACTTCTTCAACTTCAACCTCCATTTCAGTTTCTGCTAAAACAAAATTAGGTCAAACGTAATCCCTTTTGAATATCAGTGTATGAAAGTCCCAAAATGATTTATTTTCATCTTTTCCAAAACACATTGACTGAATTTTCTATCTTTTTCAGTCACTAACCTAAAATAATTGCAATTGCACAATTTCGTGAAGTACATTAACTGATAACTGTTGCTCGCTGGCAACACTGCATCTTTGTGACACTATTGAAGTCTGTCATGCGGGTTTTCGATTCTAAAATTGTCTTGTACTGTTCGGGTACGTTTTGAAAGTGTTGTGAAAATACTGAGTTTTAACTACTTTTTTTTTTCAAAAAATGCTTCTTTCACCAATTTTCTTCTTTAAAAGTACATAATAGACCCTTCCCTTTAATTCAAATATGAAATTTTACCAAATTACGTGGGGCGTTGTTGCGATACAGCACCGTTAACAAGTATTGAACTACTACATTTCGCTATTAGGACGATTTGCCTTTTAGGTAGTTTCCTTAGTTTCAGACATAGGTGAAGTATTTTGGAATTCACGTCAGGTCTCTTATCTGACAATAGTCGTTCAAGTGTTGGTACATCCTGGATTTCAATTTTACCCGTTGTGATCCTAAAACGCAATTAAAACCATATTTCTTTCTGTGGAATGAGAAACAAAATACAGGGTATTTTTCAGAACTATGGGATCAAACTTCTAGGGGTTATTCAGTGCAACATTAGAAAACTTTTGAGTATAGGGACCCATGTCCGGAAAAGTGTCCGTACGGTACTACGGCCCTAAGAAGCGTTAAAATGTAGAAAGACGATGAATTGCCTAAATAGCCTTCAGTGCATTCACTTTTTGCCTGTTGTACATGATATCATCACAATAATTGTTCAAAATGTCAACCTCCAATCTGAGTACACCGATTTAAACGTCACACATGATTTCGGCGGACTTGACTAAAAATTTGGTACTCGTTTTGAATTTCAAATGCTGCTGTAATTCGTCCGATTAAGTCTTGCTCTGTTTCTACTGGAGTTTCGTAGACAAAAGACTTTACATGTCCCCACAGAAAAAAATCTAGCGGCGTTAAATCAGGTGATGTAGGAGGTCAAGAAACGGCTCCACTTCTAGCAGTCCAACGGTGCCCAAACCGCTGAGCCAAATCTTCACGTACTGGTACAGCAAAGTGAGCCAGCGCTCCATCGCGCTGAAACCACATTTGCTGTCGAACGTTTATTGGAGCATTTTCAAGAAGTTCTGGAAGACCTTCCTTCAAGAAACGCCGGCAAATAGGTCCTGTTAAGCGTTCCGGTAGAAAGTATGGCCTAATCAAATAATAATCAACAGTGCCTGCCCATACATTGACAGACCAACCAACCTTCTTAGAGCCGTAGTACCGTATGGACACTTTTCCGGATATGGGTCTCTATATTAAGAAATCTTGTACTGTTGCACTGAATAGCCCCTAGAAGTTTGATCCCATAGTTCTCAAATACCCTGTATAATGAATCTTCAAAGTTAAAAAACCCTTGAGAGACGACTATGATGCCTGAGGCTTAAAATGACTGGGTAGTTTTATGCACTTTGAATTACACCTTTCCTCAAAGCTTCTATTAGTAAATTTATGAGATGCTGAGGGCAAATTAAACGAAAAGATCACACACCATCCATCGGGAGCTCTACGGTCCACTTTCCAATTCATTAACACTAAAGGATTCCTAAAGGATTTTACGTGAAGCGGAGGCAATTTGCTAATTGCATCTAGCTTGCCTTTCCGGTTTCATCTCCCTAGTATGTGAATCGTTTGAGTCTATTTATAAACTAAGGATGAATGGACGTATCTGATCGTGTAGTCTTTGACTTTGCTGAGGGAACTCATTTGATAAAGGGATGCGCTTTCAGACATTTACTGGAGTTGTATCGAAGCTGTAACGGCGCTGAACTGGAAAATGCACCCCCACATTTCACGATTAGGATTTGCGTTTCAGATAGTTTGGTTAGTTTCAGACACAGGTCAAGTATTTAGAATTCTCGTCAGTCCTGTTATACTATAAACGTCATAGAATTGTCTCTTAGCCTCTTTAAACGTCATCTGTGGTGAACTGGAAAATCATTTGAAATGCTATTTTTTATTGTATAGCACAGAACAAAATGAAGGTTGTGGTGATCCGGAACGCATTCCTGGCTGCCAGACGTTAGAACGCACCTTTAGCGGTCACGTGACCGAAGTTTGACATTGATGTCATCGACGGATGATTTATAAAAATGTAAGGTCTGAGTATGAATGTAATTAGTCGATGAAGTTCAGATAAGTAATGTATTTGATTATTACTACATCATATATTGTTCAGATATTTTGATATTTGTCAGATCATGAGTGACTTTTCATAGAGTAAATAGTTCCATACTAATTTTCAATCTGTGACTCAGTGTCTGCGGAAACCCCTATTTGGGATAAAAGACACAAGCTGCACTATAACCGCACTGCAATAGAAAAATGTTGGAAGGAATGAGCATTTATTGATGTTATAATTATCTTATACCTGGCGGGCCAGCCCAAAGGATCTGTCCGACACGGGAATTCCCACCGAACCCAGGTCGTTCCTCATGCGTTGCCAAATGCAGGAGCCTCCTTATGTAGCGCGTCCAATGTCAATATTGTTCCCAATGCCCACAAAGCATATTATCTCAAAATCGATAATTTTCACGATCCCAATACTCCCCTCACCTATCGGTGTGTATCAGAAGTAAAAGCTAATCTAATATTAATGTTTAACAAAATAACAATGTACCCGATCAATGATATTACGAGACCCAAATATATAACGTTAGGCAATTGTATTTACTACGTACTATCACTAGTATCAGAGATATATTCAAATGGGCATAACACATTTATACACAACCACAACACTAGATGTAGGTTAGGTACCACAATAATTCCCAAACCAAACAAATCAGTCATGCGGCGGTCATATCTCAATTTAGCGCCAAAATGATACAACACTTCTCCCTTTTGATACCAAAAACTTGTTTACAAAGCGATTCAAACAGTCTCTACCAGAGTGCATAGCTTCCTTAATAAGACGCGCACAAGAATTCGTTGAACATGTACAGTATCAGTCACATATTCATCTGATTGACAAATTTCAACTAAATGGTTCTAATGTATATGATGTGAGTCTACATAAATGTATGTACTAATAGTTCATTTGACAACTTCCCATCACGGATTTATCACAAACCGCTGATTAAACGAAAAAACGCCAAGACACGTCAAAATATTTGTCCAGAGAGACAACTTTTTAACCGAAAACTATTTCACCCCCTATTGTACCCTCTAGCCCCTCAGGGGAATCATTTCCAGTGTTTTTGCGACTGTCCTTCATTGTTTTGCCAATAATGGGCAACATTTTGAAGCCTTATTGCATGATTCCTATACCGTGTCTAGATGCGACTGGCCAATCTTTCTACTCTTTTTCTTGTCTGTTTTCACTGTACCATGCACTGGTGTGCTTGACTGCGTCCGGAACCACCGGCGCCGGCCTGCTTCTACCTGCCGAGGGGACTCGGCGTTGGCCAACGCACTCCAACGCTCCTATAAGCCGCTACTGTGAATGCCTACTAACTCCCTTTTGTATTTCGACATCATATGTTGATCCTGCATTATGGACTCGAATACAGCAATTGAAATAAACTATTTAAGGGTTTGTTTTGTTCAGAACTGTATCACTTCCAATAACAAACTAAATATTATGGATAGATCTATCCGGTAGCTCCGCTGGAAACTATCCTTTACTCAGTATCGAAGCCGTTATTTTAGCGGGATTCAAGTGAAATTGTATCCCATAAACATCCTCATAGCGTAGAAAACAGGAAATGGAGAGCGTTGTCGCAGCTTGGGGCTATCTATGTGATGCGAACTATTATTTATTTACGTTATTCTTTCGGTAATGCTATGGGCCATTTGGAATCGTGCCATCTCGAAGAAATGAAAGAAATGAAGGATGTTTCTGTATTTCTCCTTCTTGGTCTCTAATATATCAGCAACATTGGTTCCAAAGTGCAATGCTGAGGCTTTATGAAATTTTGTTGTTAGTCAGTATGTCGGTCTGTTGCTATATGAGTGTTCTGGATGGTTTCTAAGACATTTTTTTTTTATTTCAAAACTGTTATAAAGGATGTCCCTGAATTTCCTTGTCACGTGATCTTGTCGTAACAAAAATATATTCATACAAAAACTGAGTGAGATGCTTGTAAATACTCCAGGGTATATCATACCATGCGCACAAAAGTTTTTTTTGTACTTCAACCCTTATGACCAACTTTTTGTTCAAGTAGCACCCAATAGAGGTTTTCCTACACAAATTCATTACTCATCTTATTTAAAATCTTGTAGTGCCCTTGACTTTATACATAAACATAAAATGAGGCTTTATTTGAGGCGCAATATTTTCGTAAGAAAAACAGTTAATAAAAATAACAGGTGGGTTTTTCAAGGGAACTGAATAGCCCATCATACCTTGCTTTCGAAACATTTTTTTCTACCTCAACCCCTAAAACTCACCCCCAAATTTATTTTTCATATAGCACCCCACAGCTTTTCCAGCATAAATAAGGTCCTGTAGTGCCTTTGATTTCATCCACAAACCATATTTTTCGCAATTTCAAAAGCGTAATGTCATTTCATTGTCATTCTATTTTCCTTACCTTACCTTATTTCTTTTAGGCGTGATATTTCTGTAATAAAAGGAGATAAAAAGACATTTATTTGCGAAAGTATGCATCACATATCCTTAAAAACGCAATTATTTTTCTTTTTTATCCATTTTTTACGTCAAACAAATTCTTATTTTATTTATATTGTGCGTAAAAAAAGTTTGCGTATAAAAGCAAAGGTACCACAAGATTTTAAATAAAATAGAGATATCTTTTATGTAGGAAAACTCATGGGGTGCTATTTGAAAAAAAAGTTGAAGGTGAGTTTTAAGGATTGACGTACAGAAAATAATGTTCTGGGAACATGGTATGATAGACCCTATAGTAGTTTAAAAAATTCCACTCACTTTCCGTTTGAACTTTTTTTGTTCCAAGAATATCGCGTGTCAAAGAAATTCAGGGACATCCTGAGCAATCTCGACTTGAACTCCAGGCTTTAGTGAATCAAGACAAATACCTGAAATGGTTATTTTATAATAATTTGAAAATCAATATTGATAAGACCAAATATATTTTATTTAAAAGGAAAATACCATAGTTAATGAACTTCAGATTGCAACTGATAATATCATGTTGGAAAAGGTCTCATCAATAAAATATTTGGGGTTGATAGTGGATGAAAGTTTAAATTGGCAACCACATCTAAAATATATTACTAAAAAAGTTACTCCGATGCTGCCCATAATATTTAAATGTCGATATTACTTTACTAAGAAAACCACATATAGCATTTACAACGCATTTTTCCTTGCACATTTAAGGTACTTAATTCCAATATGGGGAACACGTTCAGGAACTTTATTTCAAAATGTTCAAACTTTACAAAATAAGATTTTGAAAATACTATTTAATTATAGCAAACTACAGAACTAAAAGTTGCTCAGATGGATAAAATTTTAGAACTTGAACAATGTAAATTAATATTTAAAATAATTAATAGCAGGCAGAAGAATAACACTATCTATAATTTTGTAAATGAAATACATGATCATTTTACCAGGTCACAAAACAATATATATCCGGTTTACAGTCGTACAAATATAGCTTTGAATTGTCCAATGCAATCCGCGTCTAGAGCTTATAATAGGTTACCAGTTGACATTAGATCTAAAATATGTTATAGTAGGTTCTTGTACAATTTAAAACAACACCTAGGCATGTATGTAGTTAATTAAGTAGTATATGATATAATTAAGGAAGTAGCAATCTAGTTAAAGAAAAAAAATAAGCACTGTTGATAAGTTTATGTTTATAATTCTCGAGGCCAGAACCTTCGGTACTGTTTAGAGAATTGTTAAAGTTTATTGTTATATAATTATTTCCAGAAATAAACGATGTTTCAAAAAAAATGTATTTGTGCCTAAACTTGGAATGATTGTTGTAGTTTAATCATATGTTCTGAATATAAAACGACATATTTCATAATTTAGATGCAATAGTTCATCAAATTATCAGATTATTCAAAGGAACATTTAAATCTCAATGTCACATATTCACCCATATATTGTCCAAGATAGGTGTAAAAACCGACTTGGGTTTCCACAGCAGTATTCAAAATAAATAGTTATTGTGCTATTTTTGTAAAATTCAAAATTACAGAATTTTCAGAAATTTTAAGAAATTCGAAAAATTCTAAAACCCAGAAATTCAGATATTCCTTGATTTGCAAAATATCTAAGAATCCTGAACCAGTGTTTTGCGTTTCAACTCGACAACAGAGCCTATTGCTCATGATGCTGAATTCACTGAACTTTTAATTTAAAAATTAAAAAAAAGAACACGCCTGTTATCATTGCGCTATCACGTACATCATAACTGAAATAAATTGTCCCGAGCTCCCCGATTTTATTATAAAGCATCCAAATGGTTTATCCACATTTATGTATAATTCCTACCAGCTTGATTCCCGATAGGCTCCAAAACACAAAGACATAACTATAATGGATGTTCGCTGCAAACTCGATATCGTTAAAAACAACCGAGGGGTGGGAATAAATCCGTGTTTGTAAAGCCATAAAGGACATTTACGGCTAAATTTATTCCACAGAAAATCCTCAAACAATTCCCGTTGCTGTAATATACACAGATTTTGTCCCTATTTTATTTACTTTACGTCGAGAGCAAAACAAGCCGTAAAAAGTCCTCTGAGAAAAAATCTGCCGAATGGTAATAAAGATCAGTGACCCAGCATAATCCAGGTTATACCAAAGTTTACGGAATAAATATAAGTTGGATCACTCTCCGTCGGCACTTTGAAGATCTCACATTAAAGCGATGCCGCGGCCGCACGCGCCAGTTAGTTTTTGCGTTGGTTTTTGCCCAATTACGAGGGTCTTTTAGCGGCGACTTGCTAACGCCAGGGTTTTACGTATATACGAGGGTCATTGGAAGACTATGTATTGACAGCCGATTTAGACATACAAATACAAATATAACGTTTATTTTGCTAATACACTAGGTTACATAGATGGATATCAAAAATAAAACCTAGTAAAACGATTACTAATAAATCTCAAATGATTTCACATATTGTAGCTGTTTCGTAGATAAGTAAAAATTGGTTCAAAGGTGCTGTAGTATTTTTACCTTAATGTTTTGTTTATTTGGCTTATTTTTGAGACCACAGCTTATAAAATTTATGGTATAGTATATACGAACTCGTATGTACAATTTTAAAAGATAATCATGTGGAAATGCTTTACATGGACGTAAATAAATATTATTGACATTTTGCTTTTCAGTGTCATTCCAATTGCTACTGTAGAAACTAAATTGTTAAAGTTATCAATAAAAATATTTCCGAGCTCTAAAATATAATTCAGGATGTCTCTGGGTGGTATGGTAAGACCACCGAATGAATATTTTGTCTCACTATACGCTTTTATCGTGATACAATCCTTTAAGTACCTGTATGTCTTGAATTAATCACTTTAGACCCCATGTGTGTTAGTTTGTTGGAATTGTTTCATCGGGAGAAACACAGAAAACAAATACCTCATTGGGTGGCAATGACAAAAAAAGACACAACATCTACTCTAATTTACATCCCCAAAATTATAATTCTCTACTACTGCCCAGTTCCGACATATTGCTTGTCTTAATCGTCGTGAAACACCCTGTATTTATATCCTTTACATTTCAAGGTTTGCCACAAAATAAGGATGGATCTGGTTGTCATTTGCCATCCGTTAATAAACGTAATTGATAAAATCAAACTTCTAAAAATTTTATCCATCTCCTGCAAACAAATCCGAGATAACAAAATATATATTTTTGAGACACTGTATACACTTCGCGTTAAACACGTTCAACCTCTACTTTGCGCCGCCCCGTATCTCCCGGCTGACGTCGGTACACTGCTACCGGTGTACCGGGGAGACGGAGCAAGGGGCAGGTCGTTTTGATATTTTTGCGGAGTGATCCAACTTATATGTATTCCGTAAACTTTGACATAACTCGGCAGCCAAAATCATACATCAAGCATTAGCCACGAAAACTCCGATCCTTATTATAAGTATACACCAACATCAGTACTCGATAACGATCAATACAAACTATAATGGGACGTTGAAATACACACAGACAAAACTATCAATGCAAATAGACCAGATATAGTGTTTCAGTCAAAGGCAGACAAAGTTACCCACTTAATAGATATTGCTATTACCCATGATCTGAATGCTCAAAACATCTACGCTGGGAAAATATCTAAATACACTGACCTTGCCATAGAAGTAAAGCGACTCTGGAAACAAGATAAAGTTGTTGTTTGAAATTTGTAGACAAGGTAGATGTTTCAAAAGGTCTTCTTCGGACTTCTATTGTCTATATAATTTTGGATTACAACGTTTTGATTGATGTGGTATCTTCAATCGCCTTCAGGTAAACTGGCGAACATGTTCCTTTCATTGCTATTTATTCTGGTCTAGCTGACGTGTCGCTTTTCATGGCTTGTCCTGGTTGGTTGCTGCGCGTTCTGTTGGGTGCATCAGTGACGTCGCTTCTTGCTGGTGATGACGTGGCCGTTGATAGTCACTGAGTCCCACGTTTGTGTCCAAGTTTGTTTTGCCCAATTTTAGCTTTTTTATATTTCTTATGAGGGGCTGCCATATTGGTCTAATTTCCACACTAGGCTTGCTGTACACGTTTTTGTTGCTGGTGATATAAGCTGCTTCCTTGAATTTCCGGCGATACCATTGAGGTTCTTTGTCAATAACCCTTGCATCTTCCCAAATAATTTTATGATGCTCGGTCCAAGCGTGATCTGCTATTCCGGACTTTCTTGTCTCTGCTCTCTGGGTGTTGAGTCTGTGCTCCTTAATTCTCGCTTCCAGAGGTCTTTTCGTTTCACCAATGTATGCTTTGCCACATTCACATGGTACTTCGTAGATGCAGTTTTTTGTTTCTTGATGTTCATTCCTGGGTTTTGTTTTCGTTAGTAGACTTCGAAGAGTGGTGCTTCTTGAGAATCGTGTTTGAACGAGGACTAGAAGAAGAACTACGTCAAATTAAAGGAGATCTGTCCAAGAACGCATATCCCAAGAGGCTAGTGGAAGCAACAATACAAGAGAATCATACTAGCAGAAATAAAGGTCCTGAAGAACACAGGCATTCACTAAGTATACCATACGTGAAAGGACTATCAGATACAATCAGAAGAATAGGACAACACTATAAAATTCAAACACGATTCTCTAGAAGCACCACTCTTCGAAGTCTAGCCCAATAGCTACTCTTACACTTAACCTTATTATGCGGCACAGGAAAAACTACAAAATTTTTACAATATCCAAAATAACTAATAACTGATGTATGGTGTGCCTCAACTCTTGATGTACTTGATGTATTTTACGACGAATAGATATTATGGTCATAAATAAATTAAAGGTTTGTGGGTTTTCTTATAAACCCTATAAGACAACGTAAAGAAAAGGTGAGAGTATCGTATGCCAATAAAATTTATAGGGCCATTTCGTAGGTATTCAATTAGCCGTACTCCAGACTACTATAAAATAACTATCAACGTAAATTGCAACAGTGGCGCGGTACGTGAACAGAAAGATAATAAATATAGAGACCTGTTACTTTTAGGGTTGCCAATTGGACAAATAGCTAAGGGAGGATACACGTAAAGAATTTAGAACTTAACACCTTTTTTGAAAAAGTTTGGCTTGGCGAGGAGGGGGGGTAGATCTTATTTGATGACATTAAAAAAAAATCGGAGCATCACCGTAATTTCAGGAGGAACATTGGTGCCTCTATCAGAGGAATTCTCTTTTTCTGGATAATTTGAGGGCGCTAAATCCAAATCCGGCTGCTTTGAGCTTTAGTCTTGTTTGACAAAAATTTAAAAAAAAATCGTACCACCGTAATTTCGGGAGGACCTAAAAATTCTAAAACGTCAACTGGTCTCTCTATCGAGACGAAATCTCACTTTCTGAATAATTTGAGGGCGCTAATTCCAAATCCGGCCGCAGTTTTAAGCTTTAGTCTCGTTTGACAAAAGTGAAAAATTTCAGACCACCAGAATTTCAGGAGGACCTAAAAAATCTAAGATGTCCACTGGTCCCTCTATCAAGATGAAACTTCGTTTTCTGGATAGTTTGAAGGCGCTAGTTCTAAATCTGGCCGCTGTTTTGATCTTCAGTCTTGTTTGACGAAAATAAAAAGTTTCAGACCACCAGAATTTCAGGAGGACCTAAAAAATCTAAGATGTCCACTGGTCCCTCTATCAAGATGAAAGTTTGTTTTCTGGATAATTTGAGGGCGCTAATTCCAAATCCAGCCGCTGTTTTAAGCTTTAGTCTCGTTTGACTAAAATCAAAAATTTCAGACCACCAGAATTTCAGGAGGACTTAAAAAATCTAAAATGTTAACTGGTCCCTCTATCAAGACGAATCCTCTTTTTCTGGATAGTTTGAAGGCGCTAGTTCTAAATCTGGCCGCTGTTTTGATCTTCAGTCAAAAATAAAAAGTTTCAGACCACCAGAATTTCAGGAGGACCTAAAAAATCTAAGATGTCCACTGGTCCCTCTATCAAGATGAAGCTTCGTTTTCTGGATAATTTGAGGACGCTAATTCGAAATCCGGCCGCTGTTTTAAGCTTTAGTCTCGTTTGACTAAAATCAAAAATTTCAGACCACCAGAATTTCAAGAGGACTTAAAAAATCTAAAATGTTAACTGGTCCCTCTATCAAGACGAATCCTCTTTTTCTGGATAGTTTGAAGGCGCTAGTTCTAAATCTGGCCGCTGTTTTGATCTTCAGTCTTGTTTGACAAAAATAAAAAGTTTCAGACCACCAGAATTTCAGGAGGACCTAAAAAATCTAAGATGTCCACTGGTCCCTCTATCAAGATGAAGCTTCGTTTTCTGGATAATTTGAGGACGCTAATTCGAAATCCGGCCGCTGTTTTAAGCTTTAGTCTCGTTTGACTAAAATCAAAAATTTCAGACCACCAGAATTTCAGGAGGACTTAAAAAATCTAAAATGTTAACTGGTCCCTCTATCAAGACGAATCCTCTTTTTGTGGATAGTTTGAAGGCGCTAGTTCTAAATCTGGCCGCTGTTTTGATCTTCAGTCTTGTTTGACGAAAATAAAAAGTTTCAGACCACCAGAATTTCAGGAGGACCTAAAAAATCTAAGATGTCCACTGGTCCCTTCGTTTTCGTTTTCTGGATAATTTGAGGGCGCTAATTCCAAATCCAGCCGCTGTTTTAAGCTTTAGTCTCGTTTGACTAAAATCAAAAATTTCAGACCACCAGAATTTCAGGAGGACTTAAAAAATCTAAAATGTTAACTGGTCCCTCTATCAAGACGAATCCTCTTTTTCTGGATAGTTTGAAGGCGCTAGTTCTAAATCTGGCCGCTGTTTTGATCTTCAGTCAAAAATAAAAAGTTTCAGACCACCAGAATTTCAGGAGGACCTAAAAAATCTAAGATGTCCACTGGTCCCTCTATCAAGATGAAGCTTCGTTTTCTGGATAATTTGAGGACGCTAATTCGAAATCCGGCCGCTGTTTTAAGCTTTAGTCTCGTTTGACTAAAATCAAAAATTTCAGACCACCAGAATTTCAAGAGGACTTAAAAAATCTAAAATGTTAACTGGTCCCTCTATCAAGACGAATCCTCTTTTTCTGGATAGTTTGAAGGCGCTAGTTCTAAATCTGGCCGCTGTTTTGATCTTCAGTCTTGTTTGACAAAAATAAAAAGTTTCAGACCACCAGAATTTCAGGAGGACCTAAAAAATCTAAGATGTCCACTGGTCCCTTCGTTTTCGTTTTCTGGATAATTTGAGGACGCTAATTCGAAATCCGGCCGCTGTTTTAAGCTTTAGTCTCGTTTGACGAAAATCAAAAATTTCAGACCACCAGAATTTCAGGAGGACTTAAAAAATATAAAATGTTAACTGGTCCCTCTATCAAGACGAATCCTCTTTTTCTGGATAGTTTGAAGGCGCTAGTTCTAAATCTGGCCGCTGTTTTGATCTTCAGTCTTGTTTGACGAAAATAAAAAATTTTAGACCACCAGAATTTCAGGAGGACCTAAAAAATTAAGATGTTCACTGGTCCTTCTATCAAGATGAAACTTCGTTTTCTGGTAATTTGAGGGCACTAATTCCTAATCTGCCTGCTGCTGTTTTCAGCTTCAGTATTGTGCCAACCCTAATCTAGACCCCCACAGAACTAAATCCTGGATACGTCCTTGATGCTGTATCCCCGTAAGCTTCCTCAAGCAGTGAGTGCATTTCGGTGGCAGTTTTGTTGAGTTTTCGACAAAATTTGATCGTTGTTCGTTTGAATAAGCCATCGCGTGTAGACTTGTAGCGATGCGACAAAAAATGAACTTAATGACTTTTGGACCACTCCCTGTATGTTGGGCCACCCTGTACTGCTTCACTCTTCTCGTAAACAGCTACAAAATCCTGAAGCAGCGCGTCGTAGAGCATGTTGTTGAACGATGGATGTTTTTTTATATCAATAACGTAAAACAATATCTGCTCAGCGCTGAAAGAAGAAGTCGCCATAAAAAACTCCCTACCTATCTGATTTATCGTTTAGTCCGTATCCATTCGGTTGTAAAATACGGGGAAAAAAGTTGTTTACGAGATACTGGGGCAAAAAAGGTGATGTATGCTTCAGCTGGCTGGATATAAGGATGTAATAATACACTACGAAAGACTGCCTCCTAGTATTAAGGAGGCTGGTGCTGTAACTTCTTTTGAAGGTAGACTTTTATAACACACTTGATCCGGCATGGAAGCTTTGCTTTTAAAATATAGTTTAACGTATGGCCTGCATCAATATAACAGGAGCCATCAGAACCACACCAGCCGCTGCTGTGGACGTCATCATCATAGTCACAATGTCTTAACAGACATGTTGTGAACTCGTAAAATGCATTAAGTCGGAGCTAGAGTATTGCCGACACGAATATTATCAATAGTTTTGAGAACTGTAGCTCGCCATCGTTGGCGATTTACTGTCAGTTCAGTGGCGCTCTTGATACTCATATCTAGCACTGTTTCGTCGTATCCACCCAGCGTGTAGGGGAACGGCCACGGCGCCGCCCACTCGGGGCGTGACCCTGAACTACAAGTTTCTCCATATTATCGCTTCTGTGAATATGTCCGAAGAATGTAAGCATTCTCATCGACACAATGGAGGATAGTCTCTTAGGATTACCGAGCTCATCCAGTATGGAAACATTAGTTCGATGGGCGGTACAAGGAATTCTCAGCATTCTCCTCCACGTCCACATTTCAAAAGCATCTATGCGAGCTCGATCTGCCTTTTTAACAGTCCAAGTTTCCGAGGCATACAAAAATATGGAGAACACAAGAGACTGAACCAGTGACATTTTGGTAGCTTTAATGATGCTATGGTCACGCCATATTTTAGTAAGCTTTGTCATGGCCACCCGTGCCCGTCGAATCTCTTTCTCACAGCTATCTGAATTGTCGATCAAAGAACCGAGGTACACAAAACTTTGAACCACCTCAGAACGGCCTATTCACTTTATTTCTCGATGATTGTCGTGCTCTCTATCTACAATAATAACCTTGGTCTTGTTGTAGTTAATACCAAGACCATATGCTGCACTGTGTTGTTCTAAAACATTCAATAGAGTTACTAGTTCTTCCTGAGAAGCAGCAATAAGGGTTGTATCGTCGGCAAATCTTCAGCTAGATATTTTGCTTCCGCCAATAGTTATACCGCCATTCCAGTTGTCCACTACCTGTCTCATCACAAATTCAGAGTAAATGTTAAATAACATCGGAGATAATACGCATCCCTGACGAACTCCTTTTCTGGTTGCTGTTTGACCAGACAAGTTACCATCAATTCTTACACGAGATGAGCTAGACTCATAGAGTTGCTGTATGAGAAATACTAAGTGGTGAGGGACTCCCATGGAGATAAGGATTTCCCACAGTTTAGGCCACTTTACGTTATCAAACGCCTTAGAATACTCCACAAAGCAGATAAAAACGGGAAAATAATGCTCTCTGGCTTTTTCAATAATCTGTCTTAAGTTTAAGATCTGTTCACGCGTACCGCGTCCTTTTACGAAACCTGCCTGCGCCTGAGAAATTTGCCAGCCAATAAAACCCTCCAAACGAGATTGTAAAATATATAGTAGAACCTTGCTTGCATGAGAGATTAACGAAAGTAGGCGATAATTGTCTGGATTTGTTGGAGATCCTTTTTTATGAAGTGGAACAAAAATGGATGTGCACCATTCATCTGGCCAAACACCGGAGGACCGGACCCTCTTACAAATATTATATAAAGGAGAGATGCCGTCTTCACCCAAGCATTTTAATGTTTCGGCAGAAATAGCATCAATGCCTGTAGCTCTATTAGTTTGTAACTTGTTGAGGGCATGTTCCACTTCAGACAAAGGAATATCAGGTTCATATTCAAAATCCAATGAGAGGGCCTGAGGGCCATCCTCATAGTACATGTTTTCGCAGTAATTTCGCTATACCTCAATAACCTCATACAAGTTGGTAATTAGCTGTCCCTCGGGATTTTTAACAGCCCAAGATTTGGGTTTAAAATTCCGACTGAGGCATTTGACCTAAGCCCATCTCAATCAATCTGTGGTACACCGTGCGGATTCGAATGGGCTTCCCTGTAGCCGCATACCAAGCGTCAGCAACAGCTAGAGAGGATCGCATTCTGTCTCGAAGAGCCAGTAGTCGTAGATGACGATTTTGCCGATCTGCGCTGTAGCCACGCTACGCCCCATGGTAACAGCAACTGTTCTGAAAGAAGCACCACGTTCTTGTTGCCTATAATCCGACCCCGTTCAAAGGGGCTTAATTGCGTAAGCTGGGGCTGTCGTCTTCTTGGGGGCATCTTTACAACGAATGAGTCTTCTCGCCAAAAAGCCATGCTTTGTTTTTACACGCCTAGAGTTTCTTAGTTTTTAGAGGTGCCAGGCAGGTAAATAGCGTCTGAATGAACGAAAGGTGTTGCATGTGTAAATCTCAGGTCTAAAATGCAGTGGGACTACTCACCCTTCCTACTCTACAGATACAGGTGGTTCAGCTAATCGAGAATCAAGAAAATTTGCATTTTTTGCAATCTTCCTATATCTCATTCTCTCTAAGATTTGTCTCATTTTAATTTATATAGCCTAATGAGGATACTCTATCTATCCAAATATATGTGATTTTCCGCCATAAAAAAGCCAAATACATCATCGCGAACGACATTTCTCAGCAGTGTTATCTCCATCTCCAAAAAGGCCCTGCAATCCAAACCTCGGGATATCTTCGAGCTACGCATGCCGACGTTATTCATCATTTTCTTATCCGTTTGTCTGGTGGATTACGAAAAACTGTCTCCCGCGAGAGAAATCCTCCAACTTCCTTTCCTGTTCACATTCAAATTGGTCCCCGCAAAAAACACGGGTTCATGTGTAAGTGAATATGGTAATCTGGCAAACACAATACGTTTCGCACATGCTGTTTCGTAAGTAGGGCGTGAATCTTATGCACGCGTACACTACGTTTTATCCAACTTTCTAAAGGGATAAACATGGAGTTTGGAGTCCTTTCGGGTTTTTTAAAGTAATGATCTATCTGATTGACAAAAAACGTGGAACGTTCAAAAAAGGAAGACATCTGTCGCTCTCTCATTCCATTGTAAATTGTTCTTTGACGTGGAGTGAGTTGAAATAACTGACAAAAGTGTTTAAGTAATATCTTCCATGAGATTGATATCTCGACGAGATACCCCACAATACAGAAAAACTAAACGTGCTACGTTCGTTTCATAATTCAATTCATAAGTTGCATTCCAAATGTTTATAAGCAGGCGAGATATGATTTTTTAATAAAATATGTTATGTGCGTTCCTTTTACTCGTACCGATGTACGTCGTGTTTTTATCAAATTAAAGGTTTTTAATTAAGCTTTCCTAACAACTTTACTGCAAATAGATGTGACAATAAACGCAACAGTTATTGAATTTGTTTATTAGAAAAAAGTGACTCCTTTTTATACGACTTTATTTAATCACGATTTCACCATAAATGAATAACATATTGAAGTTGATTCGACTCTCAACCTCCGATGCAACCATTCCGCTTTATTAAATAGTCCCTTACAGTGACGAAGACATATAATGGCGTTGTTTTAGTGGTATTATTATGTACACATAATAAATATTTTTCACGTTATTAACAATCATTCAATTAGGCAGGTTTTTCCAATTTACACGAAAATTTATTATGGATTTTAATGGATAAAAAATCATATTAACAGCCGTTTAACTAGCTACATTACTATAGACGTTAGCGGTTATGGCAAATTTTAAATTCCGAAACCATCTCATTTTCCTCAAACACGAACAAAGGGACTTTTTGTGCTAACAAGTGACGAGGCATATCCACTCTTACCACTTCTTTTGAAGCCTTTTTGTGGAAAAGATATACAGTTTGAACAGGAATGCCTCATACCCCATTATCTCGGGCTAGAAAATAGATTAGGCGTAATTACCAGTAAATGCCTCCAAATGAGACCAAAATTCGAGATATCTTTGTTAAATATCTTGCAGAGCACCTCTTATCTTATCTATCACTACCACATTTATAACAAATTTCTTGATGTATTACCTCAGTTCCAAGCTGATGAATAATATATTCACATAACTATTGTATATAAACTTACCGTCTACTTTCATAACCGCACTTATTTCCTTCCAACATTTTTCTATCGCAGTGCTGTTATAGTGCAGTTTGTGTCTTTTATCCCAAATAGGGATTTTCACAAACACCGGAGCTATAAGTAACTCTTTATCGCTACTCATCTTCGACCGGCACAGACGAAAACAGGTAGCAAACTAAATTTCTGTTACTATAAAGGCGTTCAAGCGGGCTTCCGACGCTGGTAAGCGGTCGAAAACTCAGTTGAGCAGGTTAGCCTGCATGTGGTACCTGCACGCCTTCGCACGCCCTTGCACGCTCACTAAAAAGCCCCACTGTGTTTGCGCACTATGGAATCACCGAATGGATCATTAAAGAAGAAAGACGCTCGAGAAAATTCTCTGAGCTCTACGTTGTCAAGAAAATGGATATCTCTGGTCTTACTATTAACTCATGTGAAGGATAAAATTAAGATTATCAGAACAATGTATAAAAAAGAACATGTACTGGTGTGCCAATCAACTGACACAATCGGTCAGTTTCTGTTGAAATGTGTGAACTATAAACTCATTCAAGTCGTATTCTACTTTTGTTGATAAACTACAGTCGGTCAACTAAACTTGGCTTCCGTAAGCACAGGTCTACAGGTGACCACCTTGCCTATGTCACTCACTTGTGGAACAGAGCAATAGAAAATCATGGCGAATCCCATGTTGTTGCACTTGACATATCGAAAGCTTTCGACAGAGTGTGGCATGACGGACTTCTGGTCAAGCTTGCTGCTTATGGACTATCACCTGGCCTGCGCCAGTGGCCGAATAGCTTTTTGAACGACCGATCTCTGTTTGTTATAGTCAAGGGATGTTCATCAGACGTATTTTCAATAAACGCCGGTGTTCTTCAGGGATCTGTCCTATCCCCTACACTGTTTCTGGTTTCTGCTGCACATCAACGAGCTGCTGGAAATAACATCCAATCCAATCCACAGCTTCGCAGATGACAGTACATTAGTGTCGTGCATGGAACTGGGCAAGTCACTATCATCCCAGGAGACGGTACGTCGGCGACAGCAGCATGCTTCACAGATCAACGCAGATATCAAAACAATTGTCGAGTGGGGATTAGCAAATAAAGTACAGTTCAACGTACAAAAAACTCAGCCAACAACACTTACAAAGAAGTCTCACGATGGCTTACCAACCGTGGAAATGGAGGGTCACCCCATAGTCGAATCACCTTCCGTCAAGCTTTTGGGGATCAACATCAGCAATAACATGTCCTGGCACGACCACGTCGTCAGTGTTGCCAAAACGGCATCCCAGAAGCTTGGAGCTTTGTTCCGCTGTAGGAAGTTGTATACACCAGAGCAACTGCTGCTCTCTACAAGGCACAGATTCGACCATCGCTGGAGTATTGCTCCCATGTGTGGGGATGCGCTCCGAAACACTCTCTAAAGCTTCTGGACACTATCCAGAAAAGAGCAATTAGATTAGTCGATACGCCTAACCTCACAAAAGACCTCCACAGCCTGGAACATCGAAGGAGGGTGGCTGACCTAGCCTTGTTTTACAGATTCTATCACAGAAGATGTTCGACTGAGCTCTCCTAGATAATAACACCAAAGGCCGTCCGAACCAGGAACACTAGAGAAACTCTGCGAGCCCGTCCTTACCAGGTCGAGGTCCTTACTCCCCGAACCAGTCTCCCCCAGCATTCCTTCTTTTGGAGAACTTCGACGCTGTGGAATCAGCTGCCAGGGAATCTGTTTCCCGACGGCTACAACCTGCAGCGTTTCAAATCTAACGTGAACCGACACTTATCCTCTCGCAGCGCTTCTACAGCGCCATAGGCTTTCAGCCTTTGCAGGAGGCTGACCATAAAAAAAACTAAAGTTGGCTCGTAAGAACGCACCTTTAGTATCTGCTTGAGGAACCGTAAATAAAGGAAAATCCCAAAAATTGATGTCGGTAGATAGATTGATATCGAAAAAAAAAAAGAACAATTGAACTTTTTATGCTGGAGCAAACACAATACCATCTCTTTCCATGAAATCTTTCTTATACGAGACACATGTCTGAATATTTAGACGTCTCAATCATTGTGGATTTTTTGTTCGCTTCTGAAGTTCGCTAGTTTTAAAACCCTGTCGACTTGTTTTCAGATATAATGGGACTCTTCGAAAGGGATCTGTTATGCCAGTGGCGTCTCAGTAATGATGAAACTCTATTACATATATTTAGTTTTAAGGGTTTTGTCCATAAAATACTATGTAGTAATAAGCCGACCTATCTCGTTAATAAAATGGTAACCAGAGGTACATTGATTCAAAGGAGTTAAGACATAACAACAACTTAACTATGCCAGTACACTATAGCGATCTCTTTCAAAGATGTTTAACTTTTAATGCAATGATGCTATATAACTCGACAGATTCTACCTGGAGAAATAAAAGCCTGAATGCCTTCAGAAAACTGATTAAAAGTCAGCTGTTGGGGCAATAAATTTAGTGTAGGTGGTGATGTTTTCTTCTACCTATTGTCCTAGGTTTTGTCAATGTTGGTTTATTTTAATTTATTTAGATTGTTTCCTGTAGGTGTCTAGGAATAGGTTTGTTGTGTTAGTTATTTTGTATGTTGTGAAATTCTGTAATTTTCTAATCTCCTGTATCGCATAAGTGTAAGAGTATAGCCATTGATGCGGTAGAATAAAGGCATTTATGTCTTATTGTTACTATATTGTGGTTAGACATGTTGTTTCTCATTATTAATTCTGTATTTGAAGCTAGCAGCTTACGACTTATCTCCTCTCTAGAGTAGCTAAGGATTTTTTAGCAGTTGAGCAGACAAATTTATGATTAGCTTTTTCTTTATCAAAGAACGAAATTCTCGACATCTCAGAACTTAAAAAAAGCTAAATGGTTTAACATATTTTTTAGCTTACGTTCTTGCAGAGTATCATTTAGAGGTGTTAGTATAAGATAAATTCTACCTACAACGGTCATTCAGTAGTTCTTTGATAAACTGCAACGTTTTTTACTTCCCACACCGATAGGTGAGGGCAGTATTGTGATCGCGAAAATTTTCGACTTCGACACGCTTTTTGGGCATTTCATATGATATCTACATTCACGTCACTCATTTCCATCGGTCTGTCGGTCTTTCGGTCTGGCGGTCTGTCGGTTGAACTTTATTTTTAGACATTTTAGGGGCTCTTAATCGTTTTTTACATTTTTTTTGATGGGATTGAAATTTGGGTGATTGGAGGTGGGGGTTGTAGAACTAAAGAATTTGTTGTATTCATAATAGACTGTCCATTGGCCTGTGAAAGAAAGTACATTGCTTTACCTATTACAGAGACCAAGGGACTTGGAATTTTCTGATATATACATACTGTCTTAGGTTTATTAAGAAGAACGCAGAAGACTGGCCGTGACAGCTTCACTTTCAAAGGGTCTCGATACCATTACCGCTTGGGGGCTTAAGAATATGGTTAAATTTAATGCTTCTAAGACCCAGTATTGTACGCTATCAAGCAAGAAGTGCCCAAGCCAAAACCAGGTTCTAATGAACAACCAGGCTCTGCCAAGGAGTCACTCATTCAAGCTGTTAGGAGTCAACATTACAGAAAATCTGATCTGGCACGAACACGTCGCGTCAATTGCAACAGCTGCTGGTAAAAAGCTTGGGTACCTATCTAGAGCCAGAAAGGATTTCTCACCATATAACCTCCTCACGCTATATAAAGCTCAGATAAGACCTTGCCTGGAGTATCGCTCTCATGTCTGGGGAGCTGCTGCCCCTACTACCCTGTCTATACTAGATGCCGTCCAGAGAAGGGCAATTCGACTAATTGGCGATCCAGCCTTAACGCGCCACCTTCAGTTACTTTCTCACCGGCGTATTGTTGGTGACTTCTCAGTCTTCTACCGATATTCCAACGGAATCTGCTCCTCTGAGCTATCCTCTATCGTTCCGCTGTTCACTGTTCCTATCAGATGTACCCGTGCGACCGCTGCATCTCATCCTAAGACGGTCGTTCTTCATGCATCATGAACTGAGCGGTACAACCGCCACATTTATTCCCAGGGTGTCCAAGGCTTGGAATGGACTGCCAGAAGATGTATTTATTGGGCCTGGCGATATTGACCCATTCAAATCTCGCGTTAACAAACTTCCCCTAACATAACCCTTTCACAGCAGTCGCGGTACTCTGGTATTTAGGCTCTGCCTGCGCGGTCTGCTCAGTTATAAAAAAAAGAGAAAGCATAGGATTTCAGTTCAGCTTTATTAACCAGCTTCTATGTGACAAGTTACAACAACTGGCTAGTAGCTGTGACTACTAAATAACTAAAAGACTAAACTTAAGTTATGGTCACGGAACAACAGTGAGGCAGAACACAGACCTCAGAGTATAAAACAGAGTATAAAAATATTTATAACATATACATACGAGTATTGCTTAAGGTCGTTGTGTATTGTGTAACGTGTAAATTATTGAATTGGCGACGATGGAAAACGCGTTTGGTTTTTAGAAATCGTGTCAAACTTCATTTTTAGACGTTATAGAGGTTCCTGATAATTTTCAATTCTCTTGGGTGGAGGTGAAATTGGGTTGCTTGGGAGGTGGGGGGGGAGGTGTGGAAAACTGAAAAAAAATTTACTGTATTAATAATAGGCAATCCATCGACATGTGAAAGAAAGACCTAGCGGCATAACACACTTTTTTTCATGCTGTGGGATAATAATAAACTGGTATCACCGTAATGTGTGGGAAGTACTGAGTCAATCAACTTGACTAAAAATCATTCAACATAATATGCCTTTTCTAAGAGTTTTTCAAAGTTTTGTATCATCACCATAGTCGCAATGTCTTAACAGACATGTTAAATGTACTCATTTTACGAGTTTCTCTTGGGATATCCTTAAGATCTTTAATGCAGTAGTTTCCCATTATTTGCTTTCTGCATCCTTAAGCCGTTAACCAGATGTATCTACTGGTTCATCCGCCTTTAGGGACAAATTCTCATCTCAAAGACAAGAAGGTGTCCTGACTCTTCTCAACTCGTCCACCCAAAGCTGTTGGTTGAGAAGAGGTTACTGCTCATACCGACAGTGGTTCGGTTCCTTTTAGTCGCCTTTTACGACACGCAGGATATACGTTGGGAGATATTCTAACCCCCCACACACAAAGTTTTGTAAGCCGTCCAAAAATCAGGATTTCGAAGGCTTCTGGAAGTTCACCAAGACCGATTGTCTCTGTCCTACACTCGTACGCCACTGATATTCCACAAATGAAGTTTCCCTGTTAAGTAAGGGCGGTGAGAGTTCGATGACCCGGGTGATTTCAAATTTCTCTTCCCACCGAACACCGAATTAAAGTTTGTCGGGTTCACAAAAGTGATATCCATATTTGCCGGAGTTTTTTGTCAGATACTTTTATAAATGGGAATTGTAACCCAAGAATAAGTGTGAAAAATTCTTTTCTCTTCCAGAAGCAGAGAGGTATAATTTAATCGCGTCTTATCGCATTACTTATGTTCTAAGTGTAACTGATCCGGATGCTTATATAAATTTGTAGAACCAACATTAAAAATTCAAATTCAAACTTCAGGACAATACAATTGAACCTTCAAAGTCTACTACGTTTCTGGGCATTAATTTTGATTGCAGTTTAAAATGGACAGACCAGATAATTCTGTGTTTGGTAGGTTGGGAAAAAGCTTGTATCAAATAATGACTCTGAGTAGGAGGATGAACATCAATGCGTTGCTAAATATCTACTACGCTTGTGCCACACTCCATTATATCATATGGTATTATTTCATGGGGCAGGGCAAATGATGTTTGCAGTGTGTTTGTGATACCAAAGAAAACCATCCGCACGATATTTCAAATGCAGTCCAGATCATCTTGTGGTGAAACATTTATAAAATACAGGATACTCACTGTGACGTGTGTTTACCTGTATAAGATCTTGACTCACATTTTTGAGCATTAAAGTAATCTTACTAGCCATAAAGATCTCCATAGCTACAACACGCGTAATAAAAATAACATTGTTAGGCCTAAATTTTACCACACGTTTCACTCCAAATCACCTGTGGTAGCAGGTATTTACCTTTTCAACTTGCTACGATCTGGATTGAAAAACTGTGGTTCAGTTGGGTTATTTAAAAGACGTCTGAGAAGCAACTTGCTGGATCGTGACTTCTATAACTTAAATGAATTTGTGGATTACTACAATGGTTCTGAGGAACCATCTGTATCTGTGTGATCTTCTTATGTTTTTTGTACTACTCTAAATATTTTAGATTATTTGTTGTTTGTTTTATAATTACTTATTCTCCTTACGTTTGTATTTAAATGTATTTGCTTTGTCTTTTTAACTTTATTTAACATAAATTGTCTCTGTTTTAACTGTGATGTATCCAATATCTCAGCCTGTAGATTTTACTGGATGAATAAACTATCTATCTATCTATCAATTTGTTTACTGTTGTTAATCAAGATATTAAGTGAATAACGTACAGCTTAACGTTCAGAAAACTGAGGTAACAGTTTCACGTTGGCTTACCAACTGTGGAAATGGAGGGTCATCCAATAGTCAAATCACCTTCCGTTAAACTTTTGGGGCACAACATCAATAATAACATGTCCTGGCACGACCACGTCATCAGTATTACTAAAACGGCATCCCAGAAGCTTGAAGTTTTATTCTGCTGTAGGAAGCTGTATACACCAGAGCAACTACTGCTGGTTTACAAGGCACATATCCGGCCATCGCATCGTTGGAGTATTGCTCCCATGCGTGAAGCGTTAGTGAGTGCTTCGGAGCGCATCCCCACACATGGGAGCAATTCCGCTTTCTCTATAGCGGAACAGCGCCATAGGTTTTCGCCTTTGCGTGAGGCTGACCATAAAAAAAAGAACGGCATAGAAAACGACACTTTCTGGACAGTACTGAGTCAATCTCTATCTGAACGTTTTCTGTTTGCAGGTACTGCATCTCGGTGTTCATCATCCCGCTGCTGGTATTGGTGTACACGTACAGCCGCATCTGCCACGAGATCTGGAAGAACACCGAGTCCATCCACAGGCCGCGCAGCAGCCACAAGCCTACAGGGGGAGGCGGTCACAAACGCACCCCCTTCATCTCCAGGGCAAAGATCAACACCGTCAAACAGACCGTGGCCGTGATCGTCATGTACATTGTGTGTTCGGGGCCCTTCATCGGGGCGCAGCTGTGGGCTACCATCGATCCGGAGAGCCCTTTTCTTGAAGGTAAGTTCAGATATGAGAGCTTTTAAAAATTTACACATTTTCTGAAAATTGAAAGAATTTGAAGGATATCAGAAGATATTTTATCTAATATTTCACTGGACCTGAGCGCATGTCGCATTGAACTGAGAACTATTTTAAAAAACTCCTATGCTCATATAATCACGTAGGTACAGCTTATAACAATTTTACATATAGCACCAGGAAGCTAACAAAAAGTTCGCATAAATGGCACTGATAGTCTATAATTGATGAAAATCTGACTAGGGCACTTGTTGCATTGGACTCTTCAATTAGAGGATATATTAGAGAATTAGTTAGAGTGGTGCTGTAGTATAGCAAGTATAACAAGGAAATATTCAAATGTCTCTTTGAAAATTCGCTGATCTGTGAGTCGGACTTTTAATTTTTCCTTTGATATCCTGGGGAGAGAAAACTACCCCTATTACCCCTCTTGTATACACATCTGCTATAAAATAATGATAATAAAACGCATAACGAAAATCCACGTCATTCGTTTCCGTCGGTCTGTCTGTCGTTTAACGTTTTTTTAGCTTCGTGATTTCAGTAACCGCTTCATGGATTGTGACAAAATTTGGGTTGTCACATGATGTGGGGTCGTAGTAGGTAATGCTGCTATAATTTTGAAAATCGGTGCATGGGCGGCGGAGTAATTAGCAAAAAACAAAACATTTCAAATATTTCTCAAACTTCGTTTTTAGACGTTTTAGGGCCATTTTCTACTTTTTTGGATGAGGTAAAATTGGAGTGGTTAGGGAATGGGAGGGTTGTGAAAAAAGACGGTATAGTATACTTTTTTGTGATTCCTGGTCCTTCCGCTTTGGTCATTTGAAGCTTGCAGAATAAAAACTGTGTCGTCTTAGTTCCTACGCAGTGGGTTTTCAGACTACAGCTTCATGCAATGGAAAAATAATAAAATGGTATCACTGTTATGTGTGAGAAGTACCGGATCAATAAACTTGACCCCATTTTTGTGTGCTAATAATAAAATAATAAATCGACTTTATTAGCTCTGATATAGGTACAATAACAAAAAGAAGTACAATAAACCTGTGGCGAAGTCTAGCCAAGCGGCACAGGTGGGATAACCCAAAAAAAGAAACCTTAAGTATTAGTAGGTGGTGTAATGCGTACATAGTCTCTTGACCTAATATTATCAACCAGGTTTAGTACAACTCAAAAAAAAGGTATACAAGAATCTTTAAAATAGATGGATACGTAAACACATCGGCGCCTATTGTCTGTCAATTAAATATTTTTTAACTTTTATTTGAATTTCAGAATACTGAGTATTTTAAACTCACTAGGAATAGAATTATAAAAACGAATGGCATTGAAAATGACAGACCTTTGAAACATCGCAGCTCTGTGTAGCGGCATTGTGAGAATAGATTTGCCTCTGATATCCCGTGAATGTTTTTTATTATTATTTTTTGATTAAAAAAATGTCAACATGCGTAGTAGTTTTAAAGCTGCAAATGCCTTGCCAACAGTATTTTTGACGCATGTCTGTGTCCAATACTAAACATAGATTGCGAGCACTGTCACAGAGTGGTATTGTCAATCCTAATTGAAATGCTACTTTTTAAATGCTGATTGTTTCTGTTGCCAAAAAAAAGAAGTTTTTACTATACTCACTTCTTCACGTTTAAGTACTAGATTATGAAATGACGGTAATAAAACGCCTGTTTCTAGTACAAATAGAGCAAGAGAAAGTGCACCCTATCATCGTTATAGGGCAAATGCTCAGGATATTTGCGGAATTCTGAATAATGGATGGCCAATTAAGGACACGCCCGCCGTCTCCAAAGGCCTTCAGTATATCCGGCTTATCGGGAAATCCCGGAATTCCTGTATTCCAGGACACTGGCGGCAAATGTCGGCCGATTGTTTGTCCAGCCGATTAGTCGTTATGGCGAAGGGCGTAATAATACATCAGTCCACATCAGTCGTGTACAGGCACCCGTTTGAAAGAAACGGGTGATGGCTTTGACGTTTGCCGGTCGACATTAAATGGGGGGAGGGGGAGATGACAATTTAATGCTTCCGCACGGGTCAAATGTTGTTTCGCTAGTACGTAGCACATAGTCAAAAAAAAGTGTTGGCTCTCTTGTAGGTTCGCCACGGCTAGGCTCAACAATCAGCTGTCTTACTCACGGTCGGTTCCTTTGTGATGACGTGAGGCAAACATCTGACGTCAGCGACGCCATTTTGGGGTAGTTTCATTCGCCCTGACAGGGACCGAGTAGAAAAAATTGTACAACAGGCCAGAATTAAGAAATAATAATCCTCAACAGATGCGGTGTAAAGAGGGAGGTAAACATTAAGGACAACATAAAAATACAATTTAAATGCCTTCAAATCTAGACACTTAACAGTATATTCTAATACGGTTTCTTATAATAAAACTCTTAAAAAGTAAAAGCTTTGAATGAAATTTTTGAAAACCGCTGTGGGTAATTTTTATTACCTAATCTGTAATAATAAATGTTAATTCTTACCTTGAGGGATTTTTGGGGAACAAAAAAACTTATACTTTTATTACAGTAGCTCTTTGCAGTAAAGGCATGTCCAATTTTTCTGCTTCTATATCCATATTTTGGGCAAGCCTAAGTCGTTTGCCGACTTTGTTAGGAAACAAAATTAGCTATAGCTGGGAAGCGGCAAAAGATATATTAAAGCGAAGTGTACTCTTTAAACTGAATTTAAACAAGTAAAATAATTTATTTTTGTTCCTGATAACTATTTCTGTACCACTGAGTTTCTCGTCCATCACCACTTATATAAAAATCCTAAAAGTTTTTAGATAATATTAATTCAAAAGTTTATTACAAGTAATATCTTTATTTGTGGTTGGCATGATGTTTCCTGGACTATGAAAGAAACATCGACACCTGTTTCGAATTATAATTGATGCTTCTAAAATAACATTTGATTGACATTCCCCACTCCAGGTATTTCATAACCTCGCTTCCTGTCTTGGTTTGAAAACTCTTCATTGTGGTACCAATTCTCGAACGTAACACATATCTTATTTTATATTGTCAATCTATAGATTTTTCAACCTAAATGTTGTGTGTAATGAACTAATTGACTATGATATTATTAAATATCGTAATATTTTAAAAGAATTTTTGTGCGAGTCTAACCAATATGTTCAATTTCGTATTTTCTAACCTAAGCAACAATCTCAACAAACTTTGTAAGTATAAACTCCATTTTTGCTTACCTGTTGCTTTAAATGTTATTTCAATATTTCAGCGCTGATGATGGAGGCATAGTTCTCCGAAAGCTTGGAATCCAGTTTAAAGAGTACACTTCGCTTTAATATATCTTTTGCCGCTTCCCAGTTATAGCTAATTTTGTATCCATTTTTTGTATACTTATCGCTACACAAAATATTACGACTAAACCAGCACAAAACAATCCTAACAATGACGACAAACTATTCGAAAGTCCATATCAAAACGCGAAACAGCTCAAATGACAGCTTTGTTATTAGTGTACTAGTACCGCCGCGCGCCGCTGTTAAAATGAGAACAAATCTAACCCAAAATGGCGATACGCAAAAAGATCGGCGCAAAGCATCCCCAGACCTTGAGAATGACAGCTGATTATTAGTTGAGTCGTGGCTTCGCCTTGTGGAAACCTTCCTGTCTGCGTGGCAAGCATGAGAGAGGTAATCATCTTCCCCCTAAAATTATGAAGACTCCCATACGTTGGCGGGTGTATGTGTCGGAAGAGATGAAATTTATCCCTGAACTTATTAACATAAATTACAAACTTGTGGTATGAGCAATCGTGCGGTACTGTATGGTTAACCTCCCTAACCATTCATGATTTATTTATGAGCCTTCATTAAGTACGGACTGATGAATTTAGCAGAACTTATCGATTTTACCGGAATAAAGCCGTGATAATGTGAGTAAGCTATAATCTGGAAAGCGGTTAGCACCCAGTTGCATTATCATCATCATCATAGTCACAATGTCTTAACAGACATGCATTTACTCATTTTACGAGTTTCTCTTGGGATATCTTTAACACCCGTTTGCACCGTTTGACGATTCTAATCCTAGTTCCCTAATCGCGTTTTGCTAATCTCTTTGGCATCTAGCGATGCACCGTCAAGAGATTAACTAATCTAGATTAGAGATACAGCAAGGTTGTGTTCGCAAGATTGTTTTGACAGTGACAGTGTCAATATTGTCAGTTTGCGGTGCATAGTAAACAAGTAATCTAATCCAGGTTTACGTAACTAATCGCGCAATTGACTTACGGCGCATACGGGTGTAAGATCTTTAATGCAGTAGTTTCCCATTTGCTTTCTGCATCAGTTGCGTTATAGTGTACTGTAATTTAGGAGGATGTCTGTCATATTATGTGACTAGACACACATAACATTAAAATTCCGTATAGTGTTGTATAATTTTGTAAAATAATAGTTAGCTCTAATATGCTTTGTCAGTGTGATTTCATGGTGATTTCTAATAGATTCAACTTCAATTAGGGTTTCCAATTGGGGATCTCTGGTTTATAGCTAAGGTTGTTAGTCAGAACTATTCATCAATACCACCCTTGACCAAATTCCAGTCATTGTCCTTAAACGCTGTGCCGCTGAGCTTGCACCTATCCTTTGCAAGCTCTTTAAGCTATCGTATCAGCGAGGCGTGTTTCCAGTTACATGGAAGATTGGCTGCATACAACCCATTCCTAAAAAAGGCAAAAAACCGATTCCGTCAACTATAAACCTGTGACTCTTCTTGGCATCATGTCTAAGGTTATGGAGACTGTTATTAACACAATTTCTTGTTCTTTTAATGGCATTTAAAAGAATTTATTGGTCTCCTTCGTACTACGGCGATTAAAAATTCCCAAACTTGGATCCTGTGCAAATGTTGAAGTATCTTAAACTTGTATGGATGGAAATTGTATTTTTTTAGAATTATTTCTGGAGTTGATTTTTGTACCCCTACAGTACAGTGGTTACAAGATGATGAATGCGTTCCTTCTATGTAACCTAATACGTTTGTTTCCCTTTGCTCCCTATTCTCCTTGAAATAAGTTTTAGGACGTGGTTGAATAAAGGATCCGTACCTAACTATATTTATTTTAAGACGAGCAACTATATCTGAAAACGGTTGCGTCTCTCTGGGTACCTAAGCTGCCATTATTATAGAAAATTGACAATAATTAAAATGAAAACACAGAAAGGACAAAGCTATATTTAATAAAAATATAATTAACAGCTGACAGTCTCGCAAGTTTTTTACAGATTTGCTTTTTTGTTTTTAATAGTCATAGCCCACTATCTACTCAACATTATAATAACGCAAGATTCATCATTTCAATGAGACATTATTTCATTTATTTGCACGAAACATACAAATAATGCCACCCCTAGAAGGCTGAGCCTTGTGTCGGGGTATGGGCATACATTAGATAATCATAACTCACAAAAATTTTATAGTTTCATCTGATATCCCTCAGCCTTTTATATCAGAACTGGATCGTAACCGTTGACAGCTTCTTTGGATTATGCTTGTTGCTTTTCCATATGCTTTATAGAACATTCTGCAGTGTGTTTCACTTGAACCAGGCAAAGATGAGCTTCAGATAATACCAATGATGCTTTTGTAAGTGTAAATACTGTTAGAAACTAAAAATTTTGAGGATCTGAACGCACAACTGTCATTTGTATTTTGATTCTGTTTTTTTCGAGTTTGAGTAGGAAGTCCCTTGTAAAGTAATACCTGCTTAGATGCTTATTATTTATAGTTGATTAACCATGGCCTACTGCTACAAATAAAGTAAAAATTGTAAAAATTAAATTTTGAGCGTAATTTTCACAATAACTTAATACTAATATATATTTTTGAAAAGCTTGAATTATTTCCGATTGACTTCAAAAATAATATACAGGGTGTTCGATTTAAAAAAATATATGTTTGCTTCATAACTGAAAAATGGTTAGAGTAAGAAAAAATCAATCTACACCACTGGATTTTACAGGAAAAACTCTATAAGACCCTTTTGTAAACCTTTCAATAAAGTAAAAGACAACCGAGATACGAGGGTGGTCCCAAAATCGATAATTTCCGATTTCACCATGTATCTCAAAAACCAAGAGGGCCATGATAGTTTTGTTGACGGCATCTTTAGTTTCACAAAAAAGTAGCAAACTGTAATAGTGCCCAAAATGGGACACCCTGTGCTCGGTTCTTGATATAATGATATACATAGGAGCAGGTTCCGTTTGAATATCGGTAGAAAAGTGACAGGTCACAAACAACACGCCGATGAGAAAGTGGCTGGAGGTGGTGCGTTAAGGCCGGGTCGTCAATTAGTCGAATTGGAATTGCCCTTCTCTGGACGGCTTCTAGTATAGACTGGGCAGTATGGGCAGCAGCTCCCCAGACAAGAGAGCATTACTCCAGGCCAGGTCTTATCTGGGTGCTTTATATAACGTGAGGAGCTTATATGTCTCCATTATATGCTGATATATCCTCGTATATGGAGGATTATCTGCATGCTGCCAATCAAACGTCGCGTCGGTTTATTGGCCCGAGCTTCGTGAGTGGGTCAGACCCAGGCATGCCAGTGCACAAATGAACGTATGTGGCGCTCAGAGTGACGCCTGGATTGACGCAAAAATGCACCCGAATGCCGTGTCGCGTGTTGACCTGTTATCATGCGGATTTTTCCGTTGTCGATTTTCGTGATTTGAAAGCAATTAATATGCCACTCCAGTCACCAGTCAACCGGCTAGCTGTATGCACCACGATTTTTGCGGTGACTGAGCTCATGATGAGCTGATTAGCCGTTGGAGCAGGGTTGCCAGATCATCTGGAAGCATCTATAGTACAAATACGCAGGAATAGTTCTTCTTTTGATGGATTTCGACGGGGAGGGGGTCAGTCCAGTTAACACATTGTTGGACACTCTGCTAGCCGGGAGGCTTCGTAATATGGCACCTCAAAACATTCCCATTTTTGCGTTTTTAACATGATTTGCGTTATCAAAATATGTTAGGGGTATTCATGTTTGACTCTTTTTTTCATTTTTGAGGTTTTTGGTGACAATAAAAGAGACGGCTATATCCGTCGTATCATATCACAGCAGACTTTATGTTCTAGAATGGCAACCACGGCTATAGCCGTCTGATCAATGTAATCGTAAAACACATCTTGTGGGAAGAAAAGAACAATTTTCGAGACAAAAGTAAAACAAAAAACAACATTTTATTGTATCAAATTTATAAACAAAAACGCATCTCTCAGAATATAGAGGGTATAAAAACAAAAAATCAAATTTATTAGCAAACAGAGGTATCCCCGAACAAAACAGAATTTAGGCACAAATTTATGTTTGACGTCACTCTTGAAAGCAGTCTGGACACAAAGCAGGTTTCTTTTCACAACCCTTGCATCTATAACTAGTTTCTTTGCGTTTTCCAGACTTGAAACATTGAAAATATGATTTTACTACAGTAGCGGTACGAGCACCGAGTGCAGCCCTGTACGTATGCCGTCAAAGCATGTGACGATTCATTCTGGGGGATTTTTAGTTATCACTAGCCGAACATCTGTTCGCTGTTGACACGGTTGACAATCTAAAGTATCGGGTAACACATGGCCGACTCTACACTAGGCCGGAGCCTTAGATGTGGCAACGTGGCTTAGCTGTCAAATAGTGGGCCGGTTACCGCGGGCCGAACGGCGGGCATCCCGCGGAAAATTTAAATTGTTTCATAGTTTCAGAATAATTATTAAATTTTATATTTATTAGAGTTCATATCGGTTGATAAATTAAGAAAAATAGTTTTTGAAAAAATAAGAATGGTGAAAAATGCCAGTAGTAACAGTACAAAAATGTACATGTATTTAGATTTAGAGATTTTCCCTTCTGTTAGACATTTCTTATTTCCATTAGATTTCCTCTTTTTAGTTTTGTCAGTCTGTATTTTGTTTTGAACTGTTTCAGTGTAATTATTAATAAAAATATTTGCTACATTAACAACATTAATTCAGGCAGAATTTCATCAGTTGTTGATTACATGAACAAATGTGTCTAAAACAAACTCATCTATATGTATATTGATGTTTGATGTATTCTTTTGCAATTTTCATTAAAACTGCTGTGTGTAAATACCTAAAAACTTACTTTTACTATTGTGAATAAGGACTGTAGTTTGAGCTGTATACTCTGATGGAAGGGTTACGCCTACCAACTATAAGCTGTATGTATTTAATATACCTATCAAATAATTTTGCCCTTCATGTTCTACCTATAATTTTTGTAATGACAAGAACATTTATACAGGCTGATATTTCATCAATTTGTAAAACAATGTACTTCTCCGAGAATAATAAACCCTCTGCAACAGTTTTAATGTAAGGCATATTTTCTGTCAGGTGCAAAGTTTTGAGGAATATTTAGGATGGTGGTAAAATTGGCGACTTATTCTCTCTCATAAAATTGTAAACTTTCTTTGGCTGGACATAGAAAAGGTTTTAACATTAAATCAACAGGAAACCTATTTGAAAATAGTGTGCCAAAATATTTTCTATTTGAGACCAACAGGATATTCTTAATGACAGTGGTAAAATTTAACTCAAATCATCAACAAATTATGATTTATTGATTTAAGGTGTCTATATTCATTGATACTAATACCAGCTACATCTGATATCTGGTTCATCGTTGTCAAACACTACAAAATAAAAATAAACACAATCTGTTTCCTGCTGCCACTTCCACTTAAATTAGCACTCAATTTGCTTTGTAAATTTTCACTTAAGCTAGAAAAATTCACTATTAGGTCACTTTGAAGCCATTCTTGCTGGTCTTGATTCCCCTTCACTATCAAATCTTTTCGTAGGTGTGCCCAGATGTGTTCTATTAGAACTGTATTTTTCTGTGATATTTCGGAGGTCCAAAAAACATTGTAGATACCAGATTGTGCTTTAAAATGGGTCTTATCCTTGGAAATGTTTGTAAATTATTGTCTTTATCCTTATAAATATAACCAGCCCTTACAAGGAATACCTTTCACCCACTTCTGTTTGAAATCCTCGTCTTGAGGAAAATTGAACACCCTAATATGTTCTTTATTGGAAGCACAATTGCTAGTGCAACCTGGTACTACACACTTTGCAGGCATTTTTTTATCTTTATAGTTTCGTTTGTGCAGGTAAATAATTAGAAACACATTAACTATCACCTTCCAATCTTTTTTTTTTTACTCTGGAAGATTACAGTAATGACTTAAATAAAAGCTCCGCCCAGCTCGGCCCGATATTCAGTGTTGCCATATTTCAATGCTCCGGCCTAGTGAGTAGAGTCGGCCATGGGTAACAGGGTATAATATCCCTATTGTCCGGCATCACGATCTGGCAACCCTGGTTAGGGTGACAAAACCGTGAATAGCCGCTGGTGTCGGGCAGCAACTATGCTCATTACTGTTGAACTGTTGGAGTTAATCTAGCGTAGACCTGTGGCATAGACAACAGCAAACGCCCCCCCGCTTAATGAAATAACGCGGAACGGTGCGGTGGTTATATCGCTTTATTTCATGCGTGGTGTAACTAGCTTTTGTGATGCATTATGCCCAAGGGCTGTTTGCATAATTGCGATTTAGTTGCTAACGGGAAAAAACGTAATCAGCGTATATTGCAGCGAATATTGCAAAAACTTTTAGAAGCGGCTTTACCTAGAGAGAGGAGAACTGTTATAGCAGAATTTTTCAAAATTAAGATAAGCTTTTTAGACACGCGTCTTTTTTTATGGTCACCCTCCCGCAAGGTCTGAAAGCCTATGGCGCTGAAGTTGCGCTGTGAGAGGATTATAAGTTTCTGTGCACGTTATAGTAGAAGATGCGAATATAAAACGACCTTCACTGATTTGGTTAATGGATGAAAAGCATTTTATATTAAATTTAATATGTTAAAAAACATATCGTGAGTGGGTTGGCTGAAAAATTTCAGTCCAGGACATGATTAATTGAATATTGAAAAATTAATTTTCTTTTTAAACATTTCACTGGTTTGGTTAATAGACAAATCACATACCAATCGAAAGTATGAAGCCCATAGAATATGCAAACGTTAGGTTGGCTACGTTTTTCCCGTCCCAACTATAGGGTAGGCAGGTATAAATAGGTAAATCAATAATAGTAATTTGCACCGGTGTGGTTAATGCATGAAACTTCTGTAATTCCGGTTGTCGAATTTTAAAGATTAAAATATTGCTTCCAGTGAATACGTGCGCCAGAGAGGTCCGAGCGAACTATCCCGTGTATTAACAAAGGATAGCGATACACTCATAAATGCTGTGCATCATTGTATTGGAACAGTTTGCCTCATTCCTCTGAAGTGAAAAAGCGTGCTGCTACTACTATACTGATTGTTGTTATTTATAAACATTACATTGTGATAAAAAATGGCTAAAAAGTGTTTTCTATGCAGTTCGAACGATGATGTTCTTGATTTTAACGATGAAACGTATAAAAACGGTTCGTTGAAATTAAATTTTCGTAAAAAGAAAAATTGTAAATATAGTGGCGTTGAATTAACCAATGCATCACTCGATTTTGTAGGTCATCATACCACGTGCTATAAAAAAGTGACTGCTTTGGGTAAAAAATATAATGAAGAGTTTAATAACTTTCTTGGTGAGAATACGGTAAGTGCATAATAATGCAACCTTCAAACTATCTTAGTAAATACATCCTTTAAATTTTTTTAATTGTGAAATGTGAATTGTTTTATTCAAATAAATCATTTCAATTTCACAGACACATGGCATGCGTACTCTCTTTCATTCAATGGCCGAGCTACATGCAGCTGCTATGCTACGTCCTTTGTTAATACACGGGATAGTTCGCTCGCACCTCTCTGGCGCACGTATTCACTGGCAGCAATATTTTGATCTTTAATATTCGACAACCGGAATTCCAGACTGATTTTTTGCAGACAACCCTATATCGACGTGTTTGCAATAAAATTATCATTTTTTTCTCCGATCTTTTTGGGCACAGAAAAGCCGTGAAAATAAGGAAAATATTTGAATTCTCCTAGGGCAGTGACGTCACTACCCTAAAGGCGAACAGCCAATCAAAAGACAGATATGTGTGCTGTGTTGCCGCATTCTGATGGCGCGCGAAATGCCGGAGCTGTACGCGGGCTGGCTCATCTATCTTGTCTTCTGTTCCCGTCTGCGAGTCGGAGCTGTTCTTGGCAACAATGCACTGCTCATGATTCGCGCGGTTGGCACTGATTGGCTGAATATGAATTCCTTTCTTTAAACTTTAGAATGGAATTACTAAAAAACAAAATGATGTAGAAAGTAACGAAATGCAGCAGTATGTTTATTTTTGTATGCACTAAGAGGTTATAACAACTAAATCATTGTTCTTAACCTCGTGATACTAGTCCATTGCTCTGTGTTCCACAAGTCAGTGGCGTAGGCAAAGGGTCACCCGTAGACCTATGCTTACGGAAGCCATACTGGTGATCATTTAAGATGCTATTGGTGTCCAGCTATTTCAGGAGCTGTGTGTAATGACAGTCTCTGCCCGTGCGACTTCAGGAGTTCGTCCACTTGGCAACATAGCAGCAGCCCTGTGGATGCAGTGGGAATTCCAGTGCCAGGGCGGACCCATTGGGCAGCCATTAAAGTATCATTAAAATGCTCATTACTTACTCTATCTATTTCGTGTTTTGTTATTGTTGTGAGCGATTCAAGCAATTCATCGAGAGACATTAAACTTTTACCGTTAAACGGTCTACTTTTAATATCAGAAATCGAAACACACCAATAAATCAATACAGTCTCCATAACCTTAGACATGATGCTGAAAAGAGCCATAGGTCTATAATTGATGGGATTTTTTTTTGCCTTTCTTAGGAATGAGTTGTACGCAGCCAATCTTTTAAGCAGCGAGAAACACGCCTCGTTGGTAAGATAGTTTGAAGAGCTTGCAAAGAATAGGTGCAAGCTCAGCGGCACAGCGGTAGAGGACAATGGCTAGAATTTGGTCAGGACCAGTAGCTTTTTTTCGTGTTTAATTTTTGGAGGATGCTTTATACATCTCGAGTCCATTATGGAATTCATGTTTATGGTGGTGGTTGGAGTACTTCCTTGGAAGTCTACATCAGAATTGACTGCGAAAAGCCTCCCCAAGATGTCTGCTTTTTCTTTAGGAGGTGAAGCGTTGGACTTGCCCTCTTTGGTTAAGGGTGATATTGACAAATAAGAAAGGTTCTGATGAACAGCCTTAGCTACAGACGAGAATGTTCTGGACGAACTAGGACATGAGAGGAGCTTGTTCCTATTTTTTTGGTTGTTTTTCTCTTTGTTGCTATCTATCACATAATAATGAATAGTTTAAGAGATCTTTTAGTTATAATATCATTAGAGTATACAATAACCTTCCTGCGGACTTGAGGAACCTACCCAGTAAATCGTTAATTAAAAGCAAGCTCACACAAAATTTAATGAGCCAGCAGAGAAGATAAATTACAATAAATTAAAATTAAAAATGCAGGGAAATTATAGTTAAGTAGTAATAAAGGAGAAAAGAGGTATGCTAAATAATGTTGCATATGTCATCCGCCATTTTTCTTGTGTATTTGGGGTTAGGTGGAAGAGCAGCCCTCCCGCCAGGGATGTGCTGAACCTCGCCCTAATTGATGATTTCCACACAATTATATGTTACTTCTATTAATAAAGGCATTTGTTATTATTTTGCATTTCTTATTTTTTCTCGCATGGTTGCGGTAGTAACAAGTATTGACGGGCTGTGCCAAGTCAATACCTGACCTATTATTATTCTGAATTCAGGAAGGACCGTACAATGCTACAGGTCTTGAGGATTACAGACTTTTGGTAGGTTTTATGTAACTTTTCATCCAGGCCCAATTGTTGCAGGTGTGGCGTAAATGTATTTGGAGTAAGGCCTGAGACCGACATAATGAGGGGGACAATGACAACTTTGTTTTGTTTCCATAGTCGTTTTATTTCTATGGCGAGATCGGTGTATTTAGATATGTTCCCAGCGTAGGTGTTTTGGATGTTCATATCATTGGGAATCGGAATATCTATTAAGTAGGTGACTTTGTCTGTCTTTGACTGGAAAACTATATCTGGCCTATTTGCTGGAATGGTTTTGTCTATATGTACGAGTATTTCGATGTCCCAGTATAGTTTGAATTGATTGTTCTCGAGTACTGAGGTCGATGTGTAGTTATAATATGGATCTGTGTTTTCAATTAGCTTGTTTGTTGTGGCTAGTGCTTGGTGTGTGACTTTGTCTGCAGAGTTATGTCTGGCTGTATACTCAGTTCCAGCGAGAGTTTTGCATCCACTAGTTATGTGTTCTATTGTTTCCTTCTGTTGGTAGCATTTTCTGCAATTATCATCAGAGATGTATGGATCTTTAATTATGTACTTCGTGTAATTTCGTGTCGCAATCACTTGGTCCTGGATAGCAAGCATAAAACCTTCCGTTTCCGGAAAGAGCTGGCCATCCTGCAGCCAGGTGTATGACTGCTTTTCATTAATGTGGTCTTGTGTAACACGGTATCTATGTTTGCCGTGGAATGCCTTCTGCGACCAGGTGTTTATTTTTTCTTGTTGTGCTTGTATGTGGTTGTGTGCGTCTGCTGCGTGGTCTGGACAAGAAATGGCGAGTGGTGTGTAGTTTTTGTCTGCTTTTACTATTGCTTTATGCAAATTTGTTTGTTTGCTGTGGAAAAGATGTCTGAGTGATTTTATTTGTTTTGCATGAAGTGACTGTATATCTATAATTCCTCTGCCCCCTTGTTTTCTGTCTATGGTGAGCCTTTCCTTGCATGCGTTCGGATGTGACATTCTGTGTTTTGTGAGTTCTGTTCGTATAAGTATATGGATGTTTTCTATGTCAGTGTGCGACCACTTGATAATGCCAAGTGAATATGTTAGGATTGGTAGGTATAGCAAATGTGTTAATAGCTTTTGTTAGATTTTTAGAATTTAGTTTCGTTTTTAACAGTCTAATAGGGCGGTCTTTAAACTCTTGTGTTAGTTGTGATTTGATTTTTGTGTGGTCTATCTTAACGTTTTGATTGATACCCAGGTACTTGTATGTTTCATCCTTGTCCATGTTGTCTAGCGCCTGGCCAGTTACCACTTCCTGTTCGGGATGGTTTTTCCATTGGCCTTTATTGATGTGAAGCACCTTGGATTTACTCATGCCAAATTCCATCTTGATATCTGACGTACAAACTTCTGTTATTCTGAGTAATTCTCTCAGTCGCACTTCTGTGGCGGCATATAGTTTTATATCATCCATGTAGAGAAGATGATTGATTTTGTGTTGATTTGCTTTCTGGTGCCTGATGGTGAAACCACAGTTTGGCTGTTAAGTGTGTTGGAAAGCGGATTGAGACAGAGGCAGAACCATAGTGAACTGAGAGAGTCACCCTGAAAGATGCCACGACGTATATGTAGCTCATCCGTTTGGATATGACCGTCCTCAGTTTGAAGTGTATATTTGTTCGCCATGTCTCCATCGTTCTTGTAAGAAACTGACGAAGCCCTGGGTTGATTTTATATATTTGACGAGTTTTTGTTAGTCATTATTATTATTATTGTTATTATATGTGTTCCTACACATACAGCATCCTATTTTAATCCAATGGTATGCATTCTCTGCCAGTCTGGTCTACTCAACTAGAATCCTTCATTTCATTATCTATTCGTATTCCTCTAAGAGACTTGTCGAACTCCTTATTCAATCCTCGCGTCTTTTCCATTACCACTGACGCTGTTTGCCACTCGTGCAATTCCAAAATGAGCTTCTCTGCCTCTTCAATCAATTACTGCATCTTTCAACATCTTATGCCCTAATGGCTGATATAATGAAAATGTGCATCTGCAATCCACACAGTTTCTCGAGTATTCGACGTGCTTGCTCTGCCCTTATCGAAATACTGTGGCTTTGACGAAATTGACGATCGATCCATTAATGTTAAGAAGTTCCTGTTTGAGTTGCAGGGCAACCAAAGTTTGCAGGCGTATTTTGTTCTGCGAATCGTGTATGCAGGGGGTTGTTGCAGCAAACACCAATTAAGCAGAAAGGAAAACCAGGTGTACACGTGTACAAGTGCAGTTAGAATATTGCGCATAATGTCAGGAAATCGGCAAGTTATCGATTTCCAACACGCGACTTCGGGTTTTGTTTGCTTCAATATTTTCAAGACAACTAAGTTGAAAGTTTGCAGTCGTATTTTGTTCTGCAAATTGCGTTTGCAAAGGGTTGCTTCAGTAACTCCAATTAAGCAGAAAGTAAAACCAAGTATGAGTCTAGCTCGACTCGTATAACAACTGATGGTAACCTGTCTGGTCAAACAGCAACCAGAAAAGAAGTTCGTCAGGGATGTGTATTATCTCCGATGTTATTTAACATTTTGTGATGATACAGGTATTGGACAACTGTAATGGCGGTGTACCTATTGGCGGAAGCAAAATATCCAACTTATGATTTTCTGACGATACAACCCTTATTGCTGCTTCTCAAGAAGAACTAGTAGCTCTATTAAACATCTTAGAACAACACAGTGCAGCATATAGTCTGGGTATTAACTTCCACAAGACCATGGTTATTATCGTAGATAGAGAGCACGATAATCATCGAGAAATAAAGTCAGTAGGCCGTTGTGAAGTAGTTTCTTTATAACTGGGCAGACCGCGCAGGCAGAGCCTAAATACCAGAGTACCGCGGCTGCTATGAAAGGGTTATGTTAGGGGAAGTTTGTTAACGCGAGATTTGATTAGGCCAATACCCGCAGGCCCAATAAATACATCTTCTGGAAGTCCATTCCAAGCCTCGAACACCCTGGGAATAAATGTGCGGTTGTACCACTCAGTTCTTGATGTATGAAGGACGACCGTCTTAGGATGAGATACAGCGGTCGCACGGGTACATCTGATAGGAGCAATGAGCGGCGGAACGATAGAGAATAGCTCAGAGGAGCAGATTCCGTTGGAATATCGGTAGAAGAGTGAAAGGACACCAACAACACGTCGGTGAGAAAGTGCCTGAAGGTGGCGCGTTAAGGCCGGATCGCCAATTAGTCGAATTGCCCTTCTCTGGACGGCATCTAGTATAGACAGGGGCAGCAGCTCCCCAGACATGAGAGCAATACTCCAGGCAAGGTCTTGTCTGGGCTTTATATAGCGTGAGGAGGTTACATTGTGAGAAATACTTTCTGGCTCTAAATAGGTACCCAAGTTTTTTACCAGCAGCCGTTGCAATTGTTCGTGCCAGATCAGATTATCTGTAATGTTTACTCCTAACAGCTTGAATGAGTGACTCCTTGGCAGAGCCTGGTTGTTCGTTAGAGCCTGGTGTTGGCTTGGGCACTTCTTGTTTGATAGCGTACAATACTGGGTCTTGGAGGCATTAAATTTAACCATATTCTTAAGCCCCCAAGCGGTAATGGTATCGAGATCCTTTGAAAGTGAAGCTGCCACTGCCAGTCTTCTGCGTTCCAGCTCGACCACAGAGATCGGTCTATTGCTCATAATGCCTGCATGCAGCGTACTGTCATCCGCAAAACTGTGGATTGGGTTTGTAGTGCTAGAGAGTAGATCATCAATGTGAAGCAGAAACAATGTCGGAGCCAATACCGATCCCTCCGGAACCCCGGCATTGATGCTATGGAAAGAAGAGGAAAAGCCGTCTACCAAGACAGAGATTTTACGACCTGAGAGAAAGTCTGCGAGCCAAACGCAAAGCTTAACAGGGAGCCCATAAGACGGGAGCTTGTTTAGGAGAGCTGCATGCCACAGCTGATCGAATGCCTTTGAAATATAGAGAGCAACGACGTGAGCCTCACCAAATGACTGAATGAGTTTGCTCCACACATGTGTGACAGTTCAAAGTTTTGTGTACCTCGGTTTTTTGATCGAAAATTCGGGTAGCTGTGAAAATGAGATTCGACGGCGCATTCATCAACAGGCACGTGTGGCCATGACAAAGCTTACTAATATATGGCGTGACCATAACATCACTAAAGCTACCAAAATATCGCTGGTTCAGTCTCTTGGTTCTCTATATGTTGGTATACCTCGAAAGGCAGATCGAGCTCAGATAGATACTTTTGGAATGTGGACGTGGGGGCGAGAGTTCCTTATACCGTCCATCGAACTAACGTCCTCATATTGCAAGGGTATCGATGAGGTTCCTACAGGAAGCTGAGGTCAGGGTACTCGTCTGATCTCTACGATCACCCGATTTATCGCCAAATGAAAAAGTATGGGATTGGATGGGTCAATACATAGGCGATTTACCCAATCCTCCGACCACGCTGGAGGAACTGGAATATGCTGTGAGGGCAGCTTGGGAGGCTGTACCTCTAAGAGTAGTAGAGTAGTGCATTCGTCAACATGGGGAGCCAACGTATTATTGTTCTGTTGTATTTTTTTATGAACTAATTATGGCAAATGAGTTCGTTTATTGATGTATTTAGTCCTATCGCATTTCATCAACCTTAACCTTTTTCTTCTCAGTATTCGGATTTTACTTGCTAGTAGTATATATTATGTAAGAAACAAATGCAAATATCAAGCTGTTTACAATCAGGCCTCTATCTCTATTCGTTAAATTGTTTGACTGCTATTTCTAGCCTACTTGAAACTACGCTAATCTGTTCTAACACATTTAAACCTCGCTCTAATATATCTCTCAGTTTCTCCAAATTGAAAGATCAAGCGCTTAGGAGGCGGTATTCACAAGACGCTTAGACGTTATGACTCGAATTTGTTGGTTATGTCACATTTCTTCGTCCTGCTTAAATGACCTGTTTTGCGAGTTAACCTCTTAAATCAAAGAAGTTCTACATTGTGTGGATGTGGAGATTCAAAATTAATATTCTCGGAACCTAAACAAAGTAATAGTAGATGTAACCAAGAAAACTCAGATTTAACTCATCTAGAGATACACATTTTTATATTATATTATATTATATAATAATACGTAATCAAATAATAAAAATAGATCTTTTCATTACAATTAATACGCGTTTAAACGACGGAAAACAATAGCCACAAGACTATTTATGGTGTCCTGTCCATAGACAAGGCAGCTTTGACTGAGACCTATTATTATCGATATAATGTATTTATAGAACGTTATTTGAAATCTGTTTTTGTAAGGGTAGTGAGATATTTTTGGTAGGGTAACTGAAACTTGAAGGTCATTGTCATCATCGAAATGTACTTAGCACAGCACGCTTAGACATTAAATATAGAGGCATACGTGACTGGCTTCTTACATATTTCGTATATGTCTCTTATCAATTATTCTGTGACCATTGGGGGTATTGGGGTACAGGTTATATTAAATCACTGACGTAAGTAAGCTTTTGCGCCCGATCCCTCGTCGTTCTTATTTTTTTTTTAGTAGTAGTAGTTTTATTATCTTTTGCTCGTTTTACAATGATATAAGACTTGTCAGATATACCAAAAACAAAATATATACATAAATGATAAGACACATAATCAGATACATAAAAATATTAAAAAATTACAAAATATATAGGAATCCAATAAATAATTTACATATAAATACATGAAATAGAGATCTAAAGATCTGATTGACTGATTATATAGAGCTCATTAAATTTCTAGTCTGTAAGAAAAAAACACATCCATTACGTGGATGATGAAAGGTTAACAGTCGGATAAAAAAGTGTCAGCAAAATATTCGTCTAGGGAGTAATAGCATTTTTCTGGTAGACATTTTTTGATCTTTCTCTCAACGATCAACTGTAAAAATCGTACTTGCTCTTTCTAAAAATATGGCCGAAATAAGCTGCTAAATAGATGAGCATTTATTTATTTACAGTAGCCTGCATCGATTCAATACTTTGCGTTTTTCTCGAAAACGGTTAGCCCTACCAAGAGACCATTTTTACGTAGAAATCTCTGAAATACCACATTCTAAAATCAAAATGACAAAAAAATTACCATTTAGAAAATGGGGTTATTTTTACCCTTAAATCCTCCCGTATGATACGCCTCTGATTAAAATTATGAAATTCTGAATTCAGAATCAGATTCAGCCTCAAAAGTTTACCCTTCGTACCTAATTTCGTAATTTTGTTATGAGTGGTTTCGAGAATATCGAGGGAAAACCGTCTTCAGGGTGCCCCATGCAAAGGAGCGTAGCTCCCTTAGGAAGCATTTCCAGACCCATGTTCATATGACATTACATTTTCTTTCTATTTTTCGGAGTACTATTCGTGGTTAAAGTTTGTTAACATGCTTAATTAACACCCTGTATATGTTGAATATGTTGAAAACATATTTAGGTTGAGGACCATATTTTTTCAAAGTAAATTTAAGGTTAAGTAGAAGAATAGCTTTTAGCTAAACTTCGCCCGCTATTGTCAAATTTATTTAAATAAAGACGTTTTATTATCCAGACTTTCTAAGTTTCTCTCGCATAATTGCGGTAGCAACAAATGTTGACCTGAACTATTACTGATCTGAATTTAGGAAGGATCGTACAATATTACAGGTCTTCAGGATTACAAACTTTTGGAATACTTTGTGTAACTTTGCATCCAGGACTAACTGTTGAAGGTGTGGTGTAAAATTGTTTGGCGTAAGGCCTAACATCGACATAATTAGGGGCACAATAGTAACTTTTGCTTCTAGAGTCGTTTTACTTCTATCGCAAGGTCAGAGTAATTAGATATCTTCCCAGCGTAGGTGTTTTGGATATTCATATCGAAGGGATTAGCAATATCTATCAAATAGGTAATTTTGTCTGCCTTTGACTGAAAAACTATATCTGGCCTATTTGCTGGAATAGTCTTGTCTGTATGTATGTATGTCGACGTCCCAGTATAGTTTGTATTGATTGTTTCCGAGTACTGATGTCGGTGTGAAATTGTAATACGGATCTGTGTTTTTTATTAGATTGTTTGTTGTGGCTAGTACTTGGTGTATGACTTTGGCTGCAGAGTTATGTCTAGCTGTGTACTCGGTTTCAGCGAGAGTTTTGCATGCGCTTGTTATGTGGACTATCGTTTCTTTCTGTTGGTGGCACTTTCTGTCGTCGGTTATGGATTATGTATTTCATATAGTTCCGTGTCGCAATCACTTGGTCCTGGATAGCTAGCATAAAACCCTCAGTTTCTGGAAAGAGATGGCCATCCTGCAGCCAGGTATATGACTGTCTTTCATTAATGTGCTCTTGTGTAATGGAGTATAGTTTTTGTCCGCTTTTACTATTGACCTATGTAAGTTTGTCTATTTGCTTTGGAAAAAATCGCTGTGCGTTTTTATTTCTCTTTCGTGAAGTGACTGTATGCCTATAATTCCTCTGCCCCCTTGTTTCCTATCTATGGTAAGCCTTTCCTTGCACGCTTTCGGATGCGACATTCTGTGTTTTGTGAGTTCCGTTCATGTGAGTATCTTGTTCTTAATATCAGTGTGCGACCACTTGATGATGCCAAAGGAGTAGGTGAGGATACTATTATTATAACAACTTTGACTAACATTGTTGGCTTTAGTACTGCGATATTTCATACACGCGCTGACATGTCACGACCGAGCTGCGAAATTCAGCCTGATTAGATTAATTGATTCCAGGAAGAGTAGCAGATAATTCAAGTGTGCTCCAGAGACTTGATCATAACCATCTCACATCGTGTATAATAAACTGAATTTATTCAAGACAGCTAACGTAGCGCTCCCTCCTCCGGGACGAATTCCAGCTCTCCAGACGAATTAATCGGGACAAGATAAAGTTACTTTTCCGAAGGTTCCGCTATATATGGTCGAAGTGGATTGTGTACCTAGGGTTTGAATGAAAATACGATACGCGTGAGAGGTTCAGCATTCGAGCGTCAACGAGCATAAGAAAACTAGTGATACAAGGGTACTACGAAAGGTTTGCGATATGATAGGACTGACATTTTTCGTACACTCTCTCTTCCAAAAAAATAGAGTCAAGTTGACTGAATCAGTACTACACACACATAAAGATGATACCATTTTGTTATTTTTCCATTGCATGAAGCTATAGTGTGAGATTCCCTTGCAACCAATCATCGCCCGCCCATATATCAGTATTCGAGCGTCAACGACCATATAGCTCTTAGTTCACATGACGGACTTTAGACGACCCATTATCGCGCGTTATTTATTTAGCATTTGGTTATAGTAGTCATGAAAAGAAGTCATAAAAAATGTAAAACAGTTAAGACAAACAACAAAAAAAAAATGAAAGAAAGAAATAAATATCTTGTGAGAGTGTAAGACGTACGCTGTAACGGCTTATATCCATCAGCACAACGCGAGTCTACGAGTGCTCTACTATCACTTAAGGCACTCATAAGGTATATCGTCGCCTTCCTTGCAAAAGGGCTTATCTCAAAAAAATGCTAAAATGAGTTAAACCCCTGCATGGTATCGAAATAGCAACCTGCAGCTACCCTCTTAAAGGCGTATCTCAAATATGGATAGTCTCGAAGATATGACGTTTTGAGTATAATACCTATCTCAGATTTTACCCAAGGAATCTTATAGAGTGGCTTATCTCAAGATAGGCCACTTACAAGGAAACATGAACTGTAACTATTACTATTCGAAACAGGCCTATGTTGAGATGAGCCCATTTGTGAGATTTATTTTTTAGCTTTCAGGCCTGATTCTGGTATGCGCTGGAAAGATGCGCCGTTGGACAATGTGTAGACATAACCTTTTAACTCAGGTTACTTGACGTTTATCGTACTGGCGACTTATTTTTGCAAGCCAGCTAATACCCGTTATTAGGTTAGCGCGCAGAAGGCATCCTATACTGTTCATAATATGGATTTTAAAGATTTTTTCGATTTCAAATTAGTATCTCAAAATCTTAGAATTCTGACTGTAAGAAAAGGTGATGAAACACAGGAGGCAATTAACTGGACAGAAATGTTCGAAGTTTTGGTGAAAAAGGCAGAACCAGAAAAAATATTTTTCAAAACAAACCATTTGCAACAAAACTATAGAGGTATTTCACTTAAACGCCAGCATACTGATTCGTTGGACACTATACTGCATTCACTGAAGAAAAGGAGTAAAACATTATTTCAAACCCATATTTTGGGGCTTTACTCGGATAAATCGAACTTAATTTTTCTGTTAATAATAGGTCTGTTTTTACAGAGAATCACAAACCAGTCAGAGCCAATCAGTATTCCCCATTGCAGTTGTCAAACTATTTCTGACTAGTACTGGCCAATCAAATTGACGCTGACTAGTTTGTGATTGCTGTAAAAACAGACCTATTAACATCACTGCTCTCCGTATGCAGTTTTGTAGACAGTGTGCATACAGTAAAAATTTACATATATTGTGCATGGTTACTCCGTTTGTTCGGTGGATAAGGTATAGTCTCCCACTACTCAATGCTGCACCTCCAAAAATTTCCTCAGACAAACACAAGGCAATTGTATCATTATGTGAAGGTATCACGCCAGTGATAAGACTTCTGGAATATAAACATTTTTACATGTCTCTTCCTCATCTGTAATGTTTTACTGTTTTTTCTTTTGTATCCTAAGCTAAGCCAAACTTTTGTACTCACTTAGGTAGTAATATACCGTTTTTTTTTTCGGATATTTGTCTTTTCATTTGAGTAACGTTTTGATGAAGGCCTAAATGAAAATTATGATGAAATTTTATATTTGGTTTCTTACAAAAAGGCTTATCTCCTTTTTTATTTTTTTTCTTAGTGTTGGGTTTGACAAAAAATAAAAATATATTGATTAAAGTCTAGTCCAGTTACTCCCGAATACTTTTACGGTATTTAAATTCTACAACTGCCTATGTGTGGGTTTGACAAAAAATAAAAATATATTGATTAAAGTCTAGTCCAGTTACTCCCGAATACTTTTACGGTATTTAAATTCTACAACTGCCTATGTGTGTAGTAGTATCTCTAAGATTTATAAAATCTTCTTTCGGCCCTCCTGAAAAATCACTAAAAGTGAGATGAGCCCTTTTGCAAGGGAGGCGACGATATGTAGATGAAACACTGGCGCCGCCACACGCTCTAGAGGATATAGTCCGTTGTGGAGAACGAGAGATGGCCGGATTTACTGGAACTACTCGTTCCCCACGCTTGAGCTTGTACAGGCAAACAAGCCCGACATAGTCCTTCTCGACCACCAACAGAAGACGATGTTCATATAGAGTTTTCGGCACCTGCTGAGGTAAACATCGTCTCTAAGGAGGAGGAAAAGCGGACCAAATATCAGGAGTTTCTCAGACAATTTCGCAGGCTCTGGCCAGAATATACTCCTGGTTATATAGTCATCGGATCCCTAGGTGGAATGAGGAATACGCTGCTTTCTGTACTGCGCAAAATGTTGGTGTGCCATGCGGCGGCGCACATCTCAGCCACCAGAATGTAGAAGGCAGTCATCCTTGGGTCCCTTCGTCTACTTAGGATGCTCGATTCGCGGACCCAGTGATTGCTTCACCTCACGATGTGCAGAGTAGTCACTGGGTAATGGCACAGCAGCTTCGGCCTAAAAGAACCCAAGAACCACAATTTCATTCAAATAAAATAGTAGAGAAAACTGGCACGTTTCGGAGCATTTTAAAAATATTCATGGTGTTACCAAAAGCCTTTATGTTTATTCAGTTTATTCATTTACAGGTCCTGCTTTCACTATACTGATGCTGCTGTATAGTTTGAATAGTTGCGTGAATCCGTGGATCTACCTAACCTTCAACAGGGAGCTACCAAAGCTCTTATTGAAACACTATACAAGCTCATCGAAGAAATATCGAAATTCTGCGGGAGGTAAGAACTATTATCACTACCTCTAGTTATGATTAATTATATCATAAATACTAGACAGTGTACCAGGTGTTTATTAAGAGATAGAAAAACAGCTTTTATATGAAAGTTTTATAGTTTTTCCTTGACATTTAGAATTTGACGATGAAAAACAAAAATAATACAAAATCCTGTTTTTCGTATGTTGGGATTTTTTTTAAATGTATATGTAATGTATTTCTCTCTTGTTTTCAAAAACATAGGGCTCATTCAGCTTATTTTGACTATAGCCATGGCGGCCGAAAAACAATTGAATGCGGAAATGTTTATGTCATTCTGATATTTTGCCGAAGTAGAAAGCATCGCTTTGTTTACAAGTGCAAATAACTTTCAGTTTTATTGGAAAAATTGAATTATTATAATGAAAATCAAAAACTAAGAATTATATATTTATTTTAAATTATTTTAATGGAAGTCAAAAATTAAGAATTAAACATTTATTTTATAAAAATAATAACAATATATCTCAAGCAAGAAGAGAGTATAGGGTATTATTTACCGAACCTGTGCTGTCAAAAAGCACGTTCAGGTAAATAGAAAACAATTTCAACTTTTATTTTCATTATAATAATATAACGGCATTTTTACAATAAAACTGGAGGTTATTTGCACTTGTAAACAAACCGATGCTTTTTACCTCGGCAAAACGTCAAAATGACATAAAGTCAGGACTTTTTATTATTTTTTGTTTTTGTTCGTATCGAATTCTAAATGACAAGTAAACTATAAATATATAGAAACCTTTTTTTATATCTTCGGTACAAGGCTCTTACACTATTGTTTAAGAAAAATCTTAGATGTATAATAATCTAAATAAGTGACAAGTACGTATAACGGTAGAAACACCTGTAATAATCTAAGTGAATTTTTTTTTTTTGTTTTTGGGTGGTGGCGAAAGTCTCGCTTATCACTTACATACAATTAACTAAAAGCTTCTGCCAAAAGTCGCTGAACGAAAACATGAACATCCATCAAGAAACAAAGACAAAAGGAATTTCTGTAAGGGCGATTGTGACTAAATCTCTCGAGATAAGACGAGGTGGCTTCATCAACTCAGATTCTCTTTTCGAGCGTCGTCGACATGACATATTTTCTTACGTTGCCTTATCGATCAATTTGAACCCGTGTAGATTACGATCGCATTGTATGATGTCATCAATTACTTGACTTTCTTTTTGTGCTCCAATGGATATGGGGCACCTGTTTCGAGATTAATCTGCGTCGGTGTTACTACTCGTCGTTAGGCGATCTGGAGGACATGTGGTTTTATGTCACAGTTCGTCAGTCGGTTTGTCATCCTGTCAGTCTCATCATCATAATCACAATATCTCAACCGACATGTTGTGAACTCGTAAAATGGAGCTTAAGTATTGCCGACACGAATATTATCAATAGTTTTGAGAATTGTAGCTCGCCATCGTTCGCGATTTACTGTTAGTCCAGTGGCGCTCTTGGTACTCATATCCAGCAACTGTTTCGTCCTATCCACCCAGCGTGTAGGGGAACGGCTACGGCGCCGCCCACTCGGGGCGTGACCCTGAACTACAGGTTTCTCTATATTACCGCTTCTGTGAATATGTCCGAAGAATGTAAGCATTCTCGTCGACACAATGGAGGATAGTCTCTTTGGATTACCGAGCTCATCCAGTATTGAAACGTTAGTTCGATGGGCGGTATAAGGAACTCTCAGCATACTCTTCCACGTCCACATTTCAAAAGCATCGATGCGAGCTCGATCTGCCTTTTTAACAGTCCAAGTTTCCGAGGCATACAAAAATATGGAGAACAGAAGAGACTGAACCAGCGACATTTTGGCAGCTTTAGTGATGTTATGGTCACGCCATATTTTTGTAAGCTTTGTCATGGCCACACGTGCCTGTTGAATGCGCCGTCGGATCTCATCTTCACAGCTACCCAAATTGTCGGTCAAAGAACCGATGTACACAAGACTTTGAACTACTTCACAACGGCCTATTGACTTTATTTCTCGATGATTATCATGCTCTCTATCTACGATCATAACCTTGGTCTTGTTGTCGTTAATACCAAGACCATATGCTGCACTGTGTTGTTCTAAGATGTTTAATAGAGCTACTAGTTCTTCCTGAGAAGCGGCAATAAGGGTTGTATCGTCAGCAAATCTTAAGTTGGATATTTTGCTTCCGCCAATAGTTATACCGCTATTCCAGTTGTCCAATACCTGTCTCATCACAAATTCAAAGTAAACGTTAAATAACATCGGAAATAATACACATCCCTGACGAACTCCTTTTCTGGCTGCTGTTTGACCAGACTGGTTACCATCAATTCTTACACGAGCCGAATTAGACTCATAGAGTTGCTGTATGAGAAATACTAAGTGGTAAGGTACTCCCATAGAGATAAGGATTTTCCACAGATTAAGCCACTTTACGTTATCAAACGCCTTATAATAGACCACAAAGCAGATAAAACCTGGAAAATAATGCTCTCTGGCTTTTTCAATAATCTGTCTTAAGTTTAAGATCTGTTCACGCGTACCGCGTCCTTTTACGAAATCTGCCTGCGCCTGAGAAATTTGCCAGCCAATAAAACCCTCCAAACGAGATTGTAAAATATATAGTAGAACCTTGCTTGCATGAGAGATAAACGAAAGTAAGCGATAATTGTCTGGATTTGTTGGAGATCCTTTTTTATGAAGTGGACCAATAATGGATGTGCACCATTCATCTGGCCAAACACCGGAGGACCAGACCCTCTTACAAATATTATATAAAAGAGAGGTGCCGCCATCACCCCAGTATTTTAATGTTTCGGTCTTGTCACCCAGAAACCCTAAAATTACTACACAATGGGCCTATACTACATTTTTTGTTTATTGGCTTAAACGAACCCTGACACCACGTAGATGCCATAAATAATTTTACAAAATCTTTCTATCTCTAAATATTGAATTTTTTGGATCGATACACTTCCCGCCCAGGTCGTGACGTCACCTATAGGGAACCAATAAGAGCTCACTGGTACAAAACAATAGCATCCGCTCGTAGTCATCGGACCACGAAAGGACGCTTCTCATTGGTTCCCTACAGGTGACGTCATCATCGGCTATTTCAAATTACAGTACAATTTTCTTTTTACTGTTACTCTCATTTGGATCAAGTTTTCTGTTGACTTTTCACAGTAAACGGTCCTATGTATCATCAAAAATAATACCGCGGTAAATAAATTGATCAATTTGAGATCACGGTATAGGCCCATTACTACGATTCCACGGGCTTTCGAAACGTTTTCAAAAAATTTAAACATGGAAAAATTGATGCTCTCTATTTCCGTCAATCGACCTATGGCGCACTGATGATCGCTAATAAGCGTGAAACAGCTGTCTGCGTACTGGTGGATTGACGGAGGTATAGAGCAGCCCTCGTATATAATGGAAACGTCAATTGGATTCGTTTGCAGAACGTTTTCTGTTCAAGGTCGTTGGCTATCAAGTCAGCCCGGGGGATCACCACTTTAATATAACAGGTCGGTAATCGGTTTTTCGTTCTGTCGGTTTGTAGAGTAGATTTATGTGATTGAGAATCTCACGACTCAATTTTGCTTTACACTACGGTGTCGTCAGCATAGAATTGGACCTCACAGCTGCTGGACATCGCGAATCAAAAAAGAAGTATTGGTTCGAGGATCGAACCCTGAGGAACATCAGCGCGGATAGGCCGCATTATCGACAATGTATTTTTACCGTTGGTCCAAAATGTTCTTCCTAGAAAGGAATCAAAAGGTTTAGTTGCCCTAGGGAAACCCCTTTTGGATTAATTTATAGAATAATCTAAGAAGTCTGAGAATTTAAGGTAACCTTTTCTACCTAAGGACAGCGTTTAGGGACTATCCGCCATCTTGTAAATACTGGTACACTTCCACCCAACTATCCTTTTGTCAAGGGTTCACCCTGTACAAGTGCTCTGTCGAAACAAATTTTACGAAGCTCCTAGTCCATCTCAGCGGTTTCCCCAAATACTGGAGATCTCTATTTATGTTAGATATATTCAAGACATGAAGTTGGGATTGTGAAAACACTACAGAACTAGCGGTATAGTGGAAGTTTATACATTGACCTTTATATCGTCAGGATATTTTTAGATACACTCTGAAACAGTCAGTAAGTTGGGAAACGTACAAAAAAAATTGCTGTATTTGCTTTTACAAATTGTTTTCTTTGCGCCCCAATCAATACTTGATAGGAGTACGGAATATTTTAAACATAGGAGACAAGGACATACAATTTCTATACTATGCTTCTCACAGCGTGAGAGCTGAAGTATTTTCTATGATGTTTTCCAGTCAAATAATACATTCTATAGTATTTATAATGATAGCAAAACAAAAATAGCATTGGTGTACACAATGAAAAACGAGAATATGTGGAAAATGAGACAATTGAAGTCCATTTTAACTTTCCACCAAGCCTGGCTTATAAATTATTTATCTTATTTGGTAAATTATTTATTATAGGAGTACAATAGAAAGGTCTATACATCATTTGAACTATTCGTTTATCAGTTTAAATACTAGGTTTGCATTGAGTTTCTGTTATAAATCATTTCTCAGCTATAAACAGCGTCTGATATATTACAGCTTTAGAATTACGTAGCGGAAGTAGCTAGCGAAGTTCCATAAACAAGGAGATAGAATCCTAGCGGTGTAGACGTCAGTTTAAATCATTCACACTAGCAAGCAAAAAAATATAGAGAAACCAGATCATAGAGGGAAAAAATATTTGTATGTTGCAAAAGTTTTGAGAGGTTTTTCAAAAAATTAAAAAAATATCTCACAATAATATATTAGAACTATAACAAGAAAACAAAAAATAACAATATTTTTTAATATAAAAATGATATTAAAGTACTGCTAATGTGCCATGATCTTCCACGGCTCGCAATTTCCTCTAGATGTTCCTCATTAGGTTTTGGACAGATTCTAAATGAAATCAAATTCTTTATCATTTATCTACTTCTTAACTGCGGTTCGTTTTGAACTTTCCAGCCATTGTTATAAACTTTGGCACTCAGTTGAGCCCAAAAATGTTCGATAGGTCGTGTTTGAGGAATATTGGGGGGTTGTCGTTTCGTGATACAAAAGCATTAATGACTTGAAGCCAGATCTGACCAAAACATTATATTGTCATTAGCATGGTGGGTATTAATAAAATTGAGTAGTTTAGGCAAACATCTTTGAGTATAGACTTCTGTGGTAACCGCTTCGGCCCTAACTCGTCCAACGTACGGCTGTGAAATACCATTGTCTGATATAGCGCACCACACTAACACTTTGTTTTCAAACTTTTCTTTTTGTTTAAATTTTACATTACCTGGACAGGCTTCAAAGTCTCTTGTATAAAAACCATCATTACCTTTGATTTCTGAGTTCGAAAATGTGAAATACTTTTCATCGTCAAGAATAATTTATTTTTATGTTGCCAGCAAAATGAGTACGACGTAAATTGCGACAGCATTGAGGAATTCTTTCTGATTTGGGGAATACTTTTCTCCTTTTTCGTAATTTTAAGTTATTTCTCTTCATTTCTCTGCAGATTGTACTAGCATTGACATGAAAAATGCGTCCAAGTTTTCGTGTTGAAGTTCCAACTCGATTTTCACTTCTGTTGACCATTCTTTGAACTGTAGCAGCATTCAACGCTCTTGGACGTCAACTTTTTCGTAAATTTATACAAGGAATACCTTCTTAGCATTCACGGATCGCTCGATAAATTGTGGCAACAGAAATATTTTATCTTGATATAAGCGAACCATTTCTTTTTTTTCAAGTCGTCCAACTAGTAAATACTCTTCCAAATATCTAATTTGTACGGCATTTTGACAACTTACATCATAACCAAAATGGTTTTACAGTTACGTTTAGATGTGAAACTACCTCCTGAGCTTTGAAAAAAATTCTCAAAACTTTTGCAACATACGTTATGGATGGAGTTCAATCGGAAAATTTGATACAAGAAAGTTGAAGAACAACTTGGAGAAATTAAAATAAAACTGTTGGACATAATGCAGTTTGTTTATCTATAGTGGACAGTTACTTTGTTACTACCTACTAGAGTATCATTGTTAAGTATAAAAAACAAAAATTTGGAAAACATTTGTAGAAAAATTTACCATGAAGCATATTAGGATGAAACAACAAAATAGTAGTATAATTGTAGACGAGTGTCACATTTTTTTTAAATGAAATCATCTTGATGATTCTCAGCGCATCGTATTCGAAAACATCTAGTTCCATCCATCACTAGTTTGCCAAATTTTTTCACGGATTCCAGCTCCATTTCAGCCCCCGATCTTTGTGATATACAAAAATGAAATCCCAATCAAAATGCATTTTGTTCACGTTTATGAGAAAGTACTATGTGACTGGACTTAAGTCAGTTGGTTTATCTAGGTATGCTTTCTACCTAATAGCACTGAGACTAAATGCACTTTGTCTATCTTATTGTTCATAAAGCGCAAGTATTTGATCATAGCAATACAGCGTCACCTCTATCTCAATTATGGAAAATTTGATCAAAATGCATTTTTAAGTCTGCTCCTCACTTAATGGTATTAATTAAGGCTCGATTTTATCAACATGCAGATTTTAACAAAGACTTTGACCAATCAGAGCAGCCCTTTCAAGAACATGCATCTGTCAAAGTACTCTGAAAATTATTGATTTCTCTTGAAGTTGACCTCAAAAAGCTCAAAAATGACATACTTTATATACAATCGAGCATTTTAAATCATCTAACATCTTTTCCAGTCTGATTTTCCATCCCAAATCGGTGAAAAATTGAATTTTCTTGTTTAATCAAAAGTTTAGCAATTGCTGATCTCAACCAATCAGATTCCAGATTTCATTTACATTTGATCGCTGGTTTCATGCTGTGTTAGATGATATGATGACAAGAAATTCACTCATTGCATTATTTGGATAAAACAATAATTAGGTCTGTTTTTACAGAGAATCACAAACCAGTCAGAGCCAATCAGTATTCGCCATTGCAGTTGTCAAACTATTTCTGACTAGTACTGGCCAATCAAATTGACGCTGACTAGTTTGTGATTGCTGTAAAAACAGACCTATTTACTATCGATGATAATTATGAATACCTGCAATATATCTTTGTTTTATAGTAAAAGAGGTAAAAATAGCATTTTGTTACATTTCAAAGGTTACAGCTACTTCCCAAACGTATGTGCATTACTGGTTGCCTATCCAGAACCCCAGAACGCCAAAGCTTGCCATTTTATAATTAAAATTAAGTATAACCCTATTTGATGTACAATGCACCTGTGAATACTTCTATAAGAAGATCTATAACAAACATGCATCCATCTGACTGACGGACGTGGGATTTTTAATTATTAAATGAGGTAGGTAGTTGCTGTGTTTGATATAGGTACCTACTACTTTTATCACAAATTATCGCAGGTTGCAATCAGTAATTATACAATAATTATAATGTAGACATGGAAAATGTGGCATTAATTTGCAAATCAATCGCTTTGTTCTGATATCCTGCTATGATTTTGATCCATGAGTTTCTAAAATATCTTTGACAAAAGTGTCATCCAGCTTTGACGTGTTGTTTTCAATATCGATAAAATACTATTGGATGATACTTATTAACATAGCCCTCAATACCAAATAGAAAGCTTTTGCTAAATAACATCCAATAGAAAAGCTTTGTTAAATTCTTTGTTAAATATGCATGTTGATAAAATCGGCCCTAAATATTCTATAATGAATCATTAAAATGCAAACTCATCTCATCCCCGTAACAAAAAATATTCAGTAATATATCAGATGGATGAAAACGAATTTCATTTTATCCTCATAAATGCGATAACTCATTACTTTTATCTAGATTGTATTTATTTTGTGCTCGTGTATTTGGATAAAAATATGTTTTCATTCATAATTACACGTTATAACTACCGAAATTTGTTTACGCTTGGCAAAATATAATAATAATTAATATAATATGTTAGCTTATTGTGTAAACAGCGGTACACGTGGTAGCTTATTGCTTCCCACACAAATAAACGTGCTTATAGGTAATTTAATCGTTAAATCTATATTTCCTTTTAACACTGATTTAGGAATAATTACGTTATGGTCATATCAGGGCCACTGTGGGTCAGTTTCGAAATATTCTGCCAGAAATCCCAGTTGAAATTCAGAATTGTCCAATCGCTTAGGCATTTTAGGATTTTTTAGCTTGCGGCTTTGAGGTGTACCTGAGTTGAGCTACAGACTGCAAGATGTCTCTAAATTTTTGGGTAGCTGTGAAAATGAGATTCGACAGAGCATTCAACAGGCACGTGTGGCCATGACACAAATTTGGCGTGACCATAACATCACTAAAGCTACCAAAATGTCGCTGGTTCAGTCTCTTGTGTTTTCCATATTTTTGTATGCCTCGGAGACTTGGACTGTTGAAAAGTCAGATCGAGCTCGCATAGATGCTTTTGAAATGTGGACGTGGAGGAGAATGCTGAGAGTTCCTTATACCGTCCATCGAACTAATGTTTCCATACTGGATGAGCTCGGTAATCCAAAGAGACTATCCTCCATTGTGTCGACGAGAATGCTTACATTCTTCGGACATATTCGCAGAAGCAATAATATGGAGAAACCTGTAGTACAGGGTCATGCCCCGAGTGGGCGGCGCCGTGGCCGTTCCCCTACACGCTGGGTGGATACGACGGAACAGTTGCTGGATATGAGTAACAAGAGCGCCACTGAACTGACAGTAAATCGCGAACGATGGCGAGCTACAGTTCTCAAAACTATTGATAATATTCGTGTCGGCAATACTCTAGCTCCGACTTAATGCATTTTAATACGAGTTCACAACATGTCTGTTAAGACATTATAACTATGATTATGATATCAACTACATCTAGTCGTATTTTTTGTACTAAGGGGAAACCGCTATGGGAATGAAGTTTGCACAATGGTTTCAAGTCCTTCCAACAGAGTCGGGCGCTACTATTTCTAAAACCCCTTGTCTTTCCTAGGTGAAACCTCCTGGAATTACATAGTATTGGTTCTCCTCCATTTTCTTTTTTCTCTTCATCTCCATAGCATCACCTTTCTTCTGCCCAGTGACCTGTCTGGTAAAATTAGCAACAGTCACCCAATCCTCCTCTGATTTTAACATTTTTGATGACGTTATCAGGTGTCACCTTCTGGACGCTATCCAGAAGAGATCAATTAGACTAATCGATACGCCTAACCTCACAAAGGACCTCTACAGCCTGAAATATCGAAGAAGGGTCGCTGTTTTACAGTTTCCTCCAGCATTTCTTCTTTTGGAGAACTTCGACGCTGTGGAATGAGCTGCCGGGGAATTCGTTTTCCAACGGCTACAACCTGCAGCGTTTCAAATTTAACATGCACCGACACTTATCCTCTCGTAGCGCTTCTACAGCGCCATAGGCTTTCAGCCTTTGAGGGAGGCTGACCATAGAAATAAAATCAAAATCAAAAATGTGGGTCAGATTATTTTACAGCTATCCACTTTCGGGTAAAACAGACATCTATCAGGATATAATAAGTTTTAGAAAATATGAAGCAATCTTACAGGAGTGTACCCTACTCTACTCAAAGTTAGTTGTACTTTGCGTATTATCTTTCCCATACTAACTTCCAGGACAAGTCGGTGTATATGTTAACTTTCTGTCATCATATTAGCCGATCCCGGTTTCCATAATGTAAATGTCCCATTACAAGTTTAACAAAGAGATAAACTGTTCTAGTCAAATCACGTCTCTAAAGCCCGACAGCATTTATACCGCTATTTGACGTTCGCTGTGATTTTTGATATTATTTATGTGTGTTCTGATCGCATTATGGAAAATCACTTCTATAAATTAGACAGTTACAAAAACATAATGATATATCGTGTCATCGATGTGTTTCCAATTTTAATGGATGTTGCTAATAGCAAATATCAGAGTGGTGTAGAATGAATACGATAAACTTTAGGGACAAAATTGATGTACAGAGGAGCAAACTATTAACACGCCCAGTAATTATTAGCGAACACGTAAAAAGAGCGAGATACTTTTTTCATGGAGTTTCTATGTAGTAAAAGAAAACACGTTGCTAAACCATATTCAAATCCAAGGTGCAGAAGATGGTAAACAGGATACCACGCACGCCGCCCGAGTAAGGCGGCATTCATTGCGATTGGCCGAAAGGCAATAAACACCTTGGCCGGCTTGCCGCTCTGACGCCCGTCTGGCTTGTTGAACAGAGTACAGGTTTGTATTTTATTCAGTTGCTCCGTGTGTATACGACGCGTCGTGTTAATGATAGCGTACATCGTCCTTTTATCATCGCATACCTGCCATGTTGTTGTGCGAATTTTAGTGTTGTCTGTGTTGTGTGTTGTTTTAATAGCTATTAGTGGTGTTTGTGTTATTCCCCGATAAGTTGAAGGAGATATTGAATGCTGCAGATGAATCCACGGATGTGGCTACAAGACAGGATTTAGGAAGAGGCTTAGTAGCACAGACACTGCAGATGAACCCACGGATGTGGCTACAAGTCAGGATTTGAGTCCACCAAGGAAGAGGTCAAAAATGAGCTATTTTGATGTGATGCTTAAGGAGGTAATATTAAACGTATATAAATACGAAACCCAGAAAAAATCATTGCCAACTGCTGGTGACGATAATGTGGAAGAGGTTGCACTCAAAATAGGTATCTGCAGACCTTTTATCATCGCATACCTGCCATGTTGTTGTGCGAATTTTAGTGTTGTCTGTGTTGTGTGTTGTTTTAATAGCTATTAGTGGTGTTTGTGTTATTCCCCGATAAGTTGAAGGAGATATTGAATGCTGCAGATGAATCCACGGATGTGGCTACAAGACAGGATTTAGGAAGAGGCTTAATAGCACAGACACTGCAGATGAACCCACGGATGTGGCTACAAGTCAGGATTTGAGTCCACCAAGGAAGAGGTCAAAAATGAGCTATTTTGATGTGATGCTTAAGGAGGTAATATTAAACGTATATAAATACGAAACCCAGAAAAAATCATTGCCAACTGCTGGTGACGATAATGTGGAAGAGGTTGCACTCAAAATAGGTATCTGCAGACGGAGTGTCTATAATGTGGTGCGAGAATACAGAACCAGACAATCTTTTGCTGCACCTTCTGCACTAATCAAAATCGCAAACGTTGCATTGACCTTGTGGACCATGGCGATAAAAGTGCAATTAGGAGAAAGGTGCATCGGTTCTTTTTCCGAAATGATATTGTCAAAGTCCTGAAAGAGGTGAATGACGATAATGACTTGCCCAATTTTAAGCGGACCACGCTTTATGAGCTATTAAAGAAGCTTAACTTCGTATTTGGGAAACGAGGAAGGAAAAGTATTTTCATCGATAGGGAGGATATAATTTTATGGAGCAGGGAGTACCTCGGAAAAATTAAGGCCTTTAGGGTTGCCGGGATTTTAATTGTAATTTTAAGGTACCGGCTGCCGGGACCGGATCCACTGCCTACATAATACGTTTGAAGAGGATCTGTGGTTTCTGTCAAAGTTTACGGAATACATATAAGTTGGATCACTCTCCGTCGGCACCTTGAAGATCTCACATCAAGGCGATGTCGCGGCCGCATGCGCCAGTTAGTTTTTGCGTTGGTTTTTCCCCAAGTACGAGGGGACTTGCTAGCGCCTGGGTTTTACGCATGATACTACGACTTTAGAAGGTATGCTCACGCGCATGATGTCTTCCGTCTCGCTTCCACCTGTGACGTCAGCGTGTGACAAACGGGGTTTGTTTACTCGTTTAGTTACAGGTTATAGCCGAATATTTTCAGTTTATTTTCTTGAGTTTACTCGTTTACCGTAGTAAAGTTTGATAAAACATTAATTATTTGGGATTCTGGAGTTTAACACATACTTGAACAATGGTTTATTGTGTGGTTGTGGGATGTAATAATAAAAAAGTAAAAACTATTCGTCACACTACCGCTACTTGGGATAGTTTGGAAAATTTGGCAGGTTTCATTGCATTTAAGTTGAAAAATGAGGAGAAACTGGGTTATATCCCAGACTGCACAGATACCTCTCTCAGTTGGGTCAACCATTTAACAGAAGGTGGACTACAAAAACATACAGATGAGTTCTTGGCAAAATGTAATGAGCTCGGCCATATATTTTCCAAATATAATGGAAACGCTTTGAAAATTGAAAAAAACTATGTTGCGAATTTAAACAAATTATCAGAGAATGTATATGTGACTGATGAAGCAAAGATGAGCTTGTTTTCTAGATGCAAAATGTATTTCAGAATCCGAATTATTGATAGGGGAATTAGAGAGACCTCGAATATTAGAAAACTGAAATTCACTAACATTGTAAAATAGTATAAAGTAATAAGTATACAGGGTCCTTTTTTCCTATTTGGAATAAAAAAAGCTACATAAAATAAAAATGCGCTAAAAGATGGTTGGAGATTTACAGGTTGCAGAACGTATTCTGATATTTCATTTTCAGTTCATATAGAGAAAGGCTAGTTCTATATGCTCTTATTCACCCCTTTTTCAGTTCTTATTGTCTGTCCAAAATATATTTCCCCATAGACTCATATATACAGAATCAATACCTAACTACAACACAATAGAGGAACCAAAGACTACTATATTTTTTAGTAGTCTTTGAGAGGAACAAATAATGTGCCCTATACCCAGGCCATCAGAAACCATCACTACAAGTGGATCAAACTTTTTAATTCAAACATATTATTAAACAGATACATCGTGTGAAAACATTTTGAAAAAAATTGAGGAAAAACCTGTTATTACTAGGAATCTTTAGTATACGAGAATTCACCTGTACTAGCTAAACACAATGCCCAGAAAGACATTGTATTGTTGTATTGTGATATGTTTTTATTTTATGTTTAACATATACGCGGTTGTGACATATATTTGAATAAATAAAAAATAAGAAAATTTGGTAATGTATTTTTCCACCAATCATTAGCAGAAAAAAGTCAATATTCATTCGCCATAAACATAATGCCATTATGCTTGTTCATGATTTTTAAAAACCTCTAATGACAAAATCATGTTATTTATTTCTTGTCTACCTTTTATTAAGAGAATTATACAGTAAATACATATGCAAATTGGCTTGAAGAGCTGGTGACGCAACATAATAATCTATATATAAAAAATAAGAACGGAAATCAAAGGCTCCTGAATGTAGTATATAAAAATTCCACCCCCTACCCGAGAAATTTTCCCACAAAAAGATGGTTTCACTAGGCACTCCAATCGACCTCTTACATGAGATTTCAGAAAAATACGTCCAGACCGCTCTGGCTTTGTTCTTTTTCCACAATGTAAATTTTTTTTGAGTACATAGATTCAAATTTTTTTATCTGAAATTCAGAATGCTCGGAACTACTGCAAACGGGTGAGGCGTCGATTAATATCAATTTTCTGTATAACTATTTCACCAATTTTTTATTCAGATACAGAGCAATATGTATCGTTTATATTATACTGTGCATGAGCTATTTTCATTTTGTATGAATATTAAATATCTAAGGCAGATATAACAGGAAACGAATTAAAACTTTCAAAAATCAATGCTTTGGCGCCATGTGCTTGTACACTTTTGTCACACGGTGACGTCATGCGCAGACCGGTTCGAAATCTGTCCGCCAAGTGATCATATCTGTCAGTGTCGTAGTATCATGGGTTTTACGTATATACGAGGATCATTGAAAAACTATGTATTGACAGGCGATTTAGACATACAAATATAACATTTATTTTGCTAATATACTAATGAATTTCAGATGATTTCACATATTGTAGCTATTTCGTAGATAAATAAAAATTGGTTAAAAGGTGCTGTAGTATTTTTACCTTAATGTTTTGTTTATTTGGCTTATTTTTGAGACCACAGCTTAAAAAATGTATGGTACAGTATATACGAACTCGTATGTAAAATTTTAAGATAATCATGTGGAAATGCTTTACATGGATGTGAATAAATTGTTTTTGACATTTTGCTTTTCAGTGTCATTCTAATTGCTACTGTAGAAACTACATTTTTAAGGTTATCAATAAAAATATATCCGAGCCTTAAAATATAATGTATAATGTCCCTGGGTGGTATGGTAAGACCACCGAATGAATATCTTGCCTCACTATACGCTTTTAGCGTGATATACAATCCTTTAGGTACCTGTAGGTCTTGTATTAATCACTTTACACCCCAAGTGTGTTAATTTGTTGGGAGGAACACAGAAAGGCACAAATGTACAGGGTGTCCCATTGATAATTTTAAATCGAATGTCACGTGACCAAAAACAAATACCTCATTGGGTAGTACAGTGACAAAAAAAGACACATCTTCTCTAATTTATATCCCCAAAATTATAATTCTTTACTACTGCCCATTTCCGACATATTGCTTGTCTTAATCGTCGTGAAACAGCCTGTATTTATATCCTTTACATTTCAAGGTGTACCACAAAATAAGGATGAATTTGGTTGTCATTTCCCATCCGTTAACAAATGTAATTGATAAAATCAAACTTCTGAAAATATTATCCATTTCCTGCAAACAAATCCGAGATAACAAAATCCGTTATTTTTGAGACACTGTATACACTTCGCGTTAAACACGTTCAACCTCTACTTTGCGCCGCCCCGTATCTCCCGGCTGACGTCGGTACACTGCTACCGGTGTACCGGGGTGACGGAGCAAGGGGCAGGTCATTTTGATATTTTTGCGCAGTGATCCAAATTATATGTATTCCGTAAACTTTGTTTGTGTGTTTTAGGCGGCAACAGCGCGAACAGCAGTTCGTTCGAGGTGCGCACGACGTCGCTGCGCGCGTTCCGTGGCTGGTCGCGCGCCACCACCGGCGGCGCCGCTCGGTCGCCAAGACTGCTGCGCGACTGCGAAGGCGGCGCTGGAAAGAACGGCGGCCTCCTGGTGACGGTCACGGCCACCTGAGGAGCGAGATGGGGCGCCGACGGACACCACCGGAACCACTCAAGACGCCCCACGGAATCAGACACGGCCACCACTGCGAACAGCACCCCACCTCAGGTACGCCATACCTTCGTTTTTGCACTTTCAATTATTTGTTCGTATTTTAATTCATTTCTGTCTTTATTTATTTGTTCCTCTAGTCCTTTCAGTCTTCATTTCGTCCTATCTGGCCTTCTTGCTTTCTTCCCTTCTTCCTTTCTTCCCTACTTCCCTTTTCCCTTCTTCCCTTCTTCTCTCCTGCCCTTCTTCCCTTCTTCCATTTTTCCATTTCTCCCTTCTTCCTTTTTTCCCTTTTCTCTCTTTCTTCTCTTTTTACCTTCTTCCCTTCTTCCCTTCTTCCCTTCTTCCCTTCTTCCCTTCTTCCCTTCTTCCCTTCTTCCCTTCTTCCCTTCTTCCCTTCTTCCCTTCTTCCCTTCTTCCCTTCTTCCCTTCTTCCCTTCTTCCCTTCTTCCCTTCTTCCCTTCTTCCCTTCTTCCCTTCTTCCCTTCTTCCCTTCTTCCCGTCTTCCCTTCTTCCCTTCTTCCCTTCTTCCCTTCTTCCCTTCTTCCCTTCTTCCCTTCTTCCCTTCTTCCCTTCTTCCCTTCTTCCCTTCTTCCCTTCTTCCCTTCTTCCCTTCTTCCCTTCTTCCCTTCTTCCCTTCTTCCCTTCTTCCCTTCTTCCCTTCTTCCCTTCTTCCCTTCTTCCCTTCTTCCCTTCTTCCCTTCTTCCCTTCTTCCCTTCTTCCCTTCTTCCCTTCTTCCCTTCTTCCCGTCTTCCCTTCTTCCCTTCTTCCCTTCTTCCCTTCTTCCCTTCTTCCCTTCTTCCCTTCTTCCCTTCTTCCCTTCTTCCCTTCTTCCCTTCTTCCCTTCTTCCCTTCTTCCCTTCTTCCCTTCTTCCCTTCTTCCCTTCTTCCCTTCTTCCCTTCTTCCCTTCTTCCCTTCTTCCCGTCTTCCCTTCTTCCCTTCTTCCCTTCTTCCCTTCTTCCCTTCTTAATCACGATGCGACTTTGGACGGAATTCCAAACTACTATGCCTATAGTGCAAGAGTGTGGCAATAATAAGGACCTCCTCCAAGCCAAACTATTAGCCGCAGAACGGATTTCCAAACCTGATATTATCCTATAGCCTAGTTATCATTTAGAGTTACCTTTTTCTATGATTTTTTTCATGTGTACTATAATCATACGCTGAATAAAATTCTTCCCTACTTCCCTTCTTCCTTTTACTTCCCACACCGATAGGTGAGGGAAGTATTGTGATCGCGAAAATTTTCGATTTTGAGATAATATGCTGTTTGGGCGTTGTGTGATGTCTACATAACGAAAATCCACGTCACTCACTTCCGTCGGTCTGTCTGTCGGTCTGTCTGTACGCGTTTTTCTAGCCTCGTAATCTCAGTAACGGCTGGATGGATTGTTATGAAATTTGATGATGAAATATGCTGTGGTGTCGTAGTAGATAATATTCCTATCATTTTGAAAATCGGTGCATAGGCGGCGGAGTAATTAGCAAAAAACGAAAAATTTTAAATATGCCTCAAACTTCGTTTTTAGGCGTTTTAGGGGTTCCTGATCATTTTCTACTTTTTTTTGTTAGGGGTGAAATTGGGGTGGTTGGGGGGTGAGGGGGTTGTAAAATTGAAAAATTTGTTGCTTTCATAATAGACTGTCCACTGACTTGTGAAGGAAAACCTAGCAAGATAAATAACTGTTTTAGGTCCAGCCGAACATTGCCTTACCTACTACAGAAACCAAAGGATTTAGAATTTTTTCTGGTGTAAACATACGGGTTACTTTAGATCATTCTATATTATATAACGAAGAAACTTTTGAATTGATTTTAATGAAATTTTGACACAGTATTACTACCGTGTCGAGGATGGCAAATGCGTATGGTTTTTATAAATCGTGCCAGTGGCGGGGCAGAAATAATAAAAAAACTAAAAGTATAAAAACAGCTCAAACTTCGTTTTTAAGTGTTTTAGAGCTTCCTGATCATTTTCTGAGTTCCTTTGGGTGGGGCTGAAATTGGGGTGATTGGGGGGTGGGGGGTTGAAAAACTGAAACATTTGCTGTATCCATAGTAGGCTATCCACTGACCTGTGAAGGAAGACCTAGAGACATAAATCACCTTTTTAGATCCATCTGAACATTGCCTTGCCTATTACAGAAACTAAAGGAATTTTTTCTGGTGTAAACATATCGTTCTATATTATGTAACGAAGAAACTGTTGACTTGATTTTAATGAAATTTTGACACAGTATTGCTACCGTGTCGAGGATATCAAATGCGTATGGTTTTTATAAATCGTGCCAGTGGCGGTGCAGAAATAATCAAAAAAACCAACAATATAAAAACAGCTCAAACTTCATTTTTAAGTGTTTTGGAGGTTCCTGATCATTTTCTGAGTTTTTTTTTTGGGTGGAGGTGACATTGGAGTGGTTGGGGGGTGGGGGTTGAAAACTGAAAGTTTGCTGTATTAATAATAGCCTGTCCACTGGCCTGTGAAGGAACACCTAGCAACATCACCTTTTTAGGTCCATCTGAACATTGCCTTGCCTATTACAGAAACTAAGGGACTTGGAATTTTCTGTATACATACAAATATTTATTGCTTTAGATCGTTTCGTATTTCGTAACGTGGAAACTATTGAATTGATTCTAATGAAATTTTGATACATTATTATTACTGTGGTGAGGATAGAAAATGCGTATGCTGGTATCACCGTAATGTGTGGGAAGTACTGAGTCAATCAACTTGACTTCATTTTTTTTCTTTCTTTCTCTCCTTTTTGGCGGTAAAAATTGTACCTTTGGAATAAGGTAGAGCACCAGTTGAGTCTCATTACATGTTGTTATATCATACCAAAGTTTTAAAAGACACCTGACTGTCTATTCTGACTTTTATCGTTATTTGTTCTAACTGGATTTTCTTAACCTCTTTACCTATTTCATTATCCATAAATATAGTGCGTGAGCCAACGCAACGTCTCCTAACCAGCTTACGTTGCGTTAACCCCATCGTTGGCTTTGCAAAGTACACGTGGGTTGATGGATTCGTCCTGTCTGTGCGGATACCAGATAATCCGCTGTTACTTCAAAATGCTAATCGCGCGTGAAAATCGGGGACGAAAGACAAATCATCCTCCTTGTGAAGTTGCTTCGCTAACAACTGCTATAATAAATCGACGCGCTCATTGGGCGTTGAGGTGACGCCAAAGGGGTGTTTTCCGGATGACGATGACGTTCGTTCAACAAAAACATGGATGGCAATCCTTCAGGATTGGAACAACATCTCTGGTCATCTCCGTCAAGCTCGGGAACTATTAGCAGGGCCTGCAGAGAGAATAGGACGAGTTTGTCTCTCTCTGGATAGGAGTAACTTGAGATTGCTAGTAGGCCTATTAACGGGTCACAACACCTTCACGCGTCACTTGTTCGTGATGAGGGTGGTCAACGACCCAACGGCACACATCTTGTGTCGCTGTGAAACCCTGGGTTATCACAGGCAGACTATGCTAGGCTCAAGAACCTTGAAACCAATAGATATAAAACGGATAGGACCTAAGAATGTACTTGCCTTTGCCAAAAGGGCAGGTCTTAGGAACTAGCGCGGATAGAGGCGCAAAAGGGCCCATCGTGTGGCCTATGCACCAGCCACATTCCGTGCTGGATAGCCTCTGGTCCTTATTCATTCATTCATTCAATCCTTCAGGATGAGTCAACGTCGTGCTAGTTCAAATTCCTTTTCATAGCACTTAGAATTTTTTCAGTTCTTAGATTTTATGAAAAAATGGCGTCAAATGTCTTGAATCAGTACATCTCACATATTATCGGTGCGATCAAAAACTTTGGAATTCCTCTATCCCTCAACCAAAAGTAGATATCGGTCAGGAACCTTCGAAACAGTTTAAAACGAAGTTTGAGTGATTCTGAATTCCTTTGTTTTTTTTTTGTTGAATACCACTTCCTCCATCGTAGTAATAAGGTGTCGCAAATTGATCGCAATCAAGTTCGTAGCTTTCAAATTACAAGTTATAGGATTATAATAGAAGTAGAAATTGATTTATTCACCATTTAATACAAAGACACGTATATATGGTAGGTCATATCAAGAACATTGAAAACATTGAATATAACACATAATTACATAAAGAAACATTAAAAGAATACATTAATAATACAGAATAGGTATAAGGACACAACTTTAGATATACAAACTATAAAGACGATACAAAATTTAAAAACTGTCAGTGCTATAGAAACACTGGCTGAGCATGATATCTTTAACCTTTTTTTTAAACTTGATGTGACTGAGGGCTCGTATATCGTCCGGTAATCTATTATACAGGTTAAGATTCAGGGAATTGCGTGCGGATACTGCTAGTCGTAACCTAGGAGTTATAAGTGCTCCAGCGCCTCTAGTGGCGTAATTATGAATATCAGAATGCGTGCTGTACTGTTTGATATTTTCATGAATATAAAGAAGACTATAAAATATGTAAACCGAAGATAGCGACATTATCCTTAGTAGCTTAAATAAAGGCTTACAATGCTCATCAAATTTGGAGTTAGTTATGATCCTTGCTGCTTTCTTTTGGAGTTTAAATACCCTTTTGGCATGACTAGAGCCCCCCCAAAGTACAACTCCATAAATGAGATGAGAATGGAAAACTGCGAAATAGGCATTCAATAAACCTTCTCTAGTAGTGACAGACCTCAGTTGCCTTAATACAAAAATCTGAGTGTTTAATTTTTTACATAGTGCGTCTGTATGAGCATCCCATTTAAGTGAAGCGTCAACTATAATGCCTAACAAAGAGACACTTACATTGAGGTTGGTTCTGGTATTGGAGGAAAGAGTTATTCTTTGAGATTTATCCCTGTTTAGTTTCAGACAGTTGGAAGCAAACCACAACTCTATCTTATTTGCAGTATCCGCTGCACCATCATTAAGGGCCCTAATGTTAGAATTGGATTGGATTAATGTGGTATCATCCGCGAAGCACACACAGTTCACAGGCAGCATATAGAAAAATACATCGTTTATATACAGAATAAGTAGAAATGGGTCCAAAATCGACCCCTGAGGCATACCCGACTTAACCAGTTCCAAGTTCGATTTTTCCCCATTAACCTCAACCAGTTGTGACCTGTTTTCCAAATATGATCTGAAAAAATTCAAGGCAATACCACTTATCCCATAAACCTCCATTTTTTTCAACAGAGTTTCATGGGACACGCAGTCAAATGCCTTCGAAAGGTCACACAAAGTCAATGAGGTGAGAAGTCAATAAGTATGTATCGTATTATTTCACATATGAAAAATTCATAGGCAACATTTGGATAGGCGTAAAAAGTAATTTCTTCCAAGGTATTTTATGAATATAACAAATTTTTGAGTTTTGCAACGTCCACCTCCTAACCACTCCAATTTTACCCCCACCCAAAAAAGTAAAAGACGATAAAAAACCACTGACAGATACTGTGTCAAAATTTCCGTTTGTGACTGTAATAATCAAGGCAATGTTCGGATGAACCTAAAAAAGTATGCTACTAGGTCTCACTGTCATAGTCAGTGAATACGACACATTTTTTTAGTTTTGCAACCCATTCCCCACTCCCTCTCAACCTTCTCAATTTTCACCCCTGCCCAAGAAACAGCATAAAATGATCATAAACCCCTAAAACGCCTAAAAACGAAGTTTAAACTGTTTTTATATTCTTAGTTTTTTGATCATTGCTTCGCCGCCACTGACATGATTTCTCAAAACCATGTCCATCCCTCCAAAGTTTCATTAAAATCAATTCAATAATTTCCACGTTACAAAATAGAAAAGGATCTTGTCTATTTTATGGGGTAATTCGTCCAATGCGCACAAATTCTATGTTTTACAGAAAAAAAGCACTCAGCTGGATAATGGATGAAAGGTTTAGAGCCAATTTTCAGTCACTATTCAACGTTTACGGATCATGCCTCTGCCTAGCATTTTTATCTATTCTAGACTCACTGAGCCCCGTGTGGGGGCGGGTTAGAATATCTCCCATCGTATATCCTGCGTGTCGTAAAAGGCGACTAAAAGGAACCGAACTATTGTCGGTATAAGCAGTAACCTCTTCTCAACCAACAGCTTTGGGTGGACGAGTTGAGAAGAGTCAGGACACCTTCTTGTCCTTGGGGTGAGAAATCGCCCCTAAAGGCGGATGAACCAGTACATACCATCTGGTCAAGGGCATGAGGATGCAGAAAGCAAATGGGAAACTACTTCATTAAAGATCTTAAAGATATCCCAAGAGAAACTCGTAAAATGAGTAAATGCATATTACGAGTTCACAACATGTCTGTTAAGACATTGTGACTATGATGATGAGACTCACTGAGGTGCATAACAATTTGCACCTTTTCATAACTGATGCTGAGATTCATCATCACAATACTAGTTCTATGAATGTATTCAGACAGCCTGGGAGTAAACTTACTTAGTCAGTGAAAAATTCTTTGCGAGTGGATTTATATAATTCTCTACCTGATGTTGTTAAGAGCCTTGACAAAAACCGCTTTAAAATGATCAGAAACCCCCGAAACGCCTAAAAATGAAGTTTAAACTGTTTTTATATTCTTAGTTTTTCTGATCATTGTTTAGCCGCTTATATTTTTAGTTTTTGAATAATTACTTCGCCGCCACCGACACGATTTCTAAAAACCCTACCCATCCCGCCACGGTAATAATACTGTCAAAATTTCCTTAAAATATATTCAATAATTGCCATGTTACACAATAAAGAACGATATTGTCTAGAGCACTAGTTTGGATATTTTCTGACATCCTCGCATATGATACAAAAAACGCAATAAGATACCACATCGTAAAGGTTATATAGCTTCACGAGTCGCGAGCATCTGGCAGATAGTTTTTCTACCTCTTTGTGCAGACAATTACCCAATTAAAGTTGTAATAAGGCCACCCACCTACAAATCTTTCTGCAGACCAATCCTGAAAAGCTTGACGTATTATCTAGGCTCCTCAGACAGACAAATGCCTCAAGGCTCTAGATAAGGGACGTATTAGCGGCAAACCGCTACACCGTTAATTTTCAAAGTTAAAAGGCGCCCTACATTTTAAAAGAAAATGGTATAAAGGTCAGAGGGTAATCGCAAAGATGTGATGTCTGAGGATATGACGTCAGAGGCAAATTAAGGCTAACAAAGCCGAGGGTTTCAAGTCATATTTTAGAGGCTTAGCTTTCCTAATTAGAATTTGATCGGTTCTCAGTGTATTGAAATGTGTATTCTAGATAATGGGGTGATGTAACGTTGATGAAGCTCTCAAATAGGGTCATTATATCCAGTGGCGGATAGTATGTATATAACAGCTGCTCACTTATCTCCTGTTTGACAAAGATTTTTGAAAATATAATAAAGAACAAATTGTCAGAATTCTTAGAGAAGTATAACCTTCTTTCTAATAAATAGTTCGGTTTCAGATAAAATAAATCTACTGAAGATGCGGTGAGATATGTATACAGGGTTGTCCAAAAGCGCGTATTGCCCTCTAGCGGCTTTACCGTTTAAATTAAAAAAAAATGGCTTGGATTAAAAAGGTTTCTTTTCAAATGGTCTACTTGAGAAAATAATTTCAAAGATGGCCCACATCCAGATATACCGGAAGTAGATATCAACTTCCTTATTTTAAATATAACACCCTGTATCTTATTACGTTTTTGAATTCAGCATCGATTTTTTGGTCCAGCTTGTTAACCTAATAGTTTATGTCTGCGGAGCATATTTTCGAAGTTATTCGGCAACCTTTAGAAAATTTGACGTTTATAGTACTTACAAAAAATGTTAGTATCTCGGAAACTGGATAAGACAGAAAGGTGCAGTTTTCGGTTTTGAAACCAGAACGAAATATGCTTGTTTGTCAGGAAGATCATTGTTCCAAAGTACACTAAATATACTAGCAATTTTCAAATTTGAGAAGTTTGAAACGTTATAAACTTTTTTTTTCAAATGGTACGCAAGGCAACTGGATGCACAACAAACTGTTTTCGAAAACAGAGCCTCTAATTAAATTAAATTAAATTAAATTGAATTAAATTAAAATCATACTTACCAAAGCGGCAACGTATTTATATGACAAATTTTTAACATTCAGCACTAATAGCAATAGAGATACAAGAAATAAGCTGCTATTCATCATACCAAAACACTCAACTATCTTGTTTAAACGCAGCTTTACATACAATGCAGTGAAATTGTACAACAGCTTACCTAACGATTTTAGACATTTTTCGTTATTCAATTTTAAGAAAAGGTTGAAAATTTTAATAAAATCAGATGAATGTTCATAGGACGGACTTTGCTATCTGTTAGGGAAATGATTTAAGTTTACACATATATTGGCCACCTCGTCATTCTACTTAACCATCTAGGTGATTGCCACCTGTACATAATAAAGGGTTTTCCAATAAGAGGTGTTATTTTGAAATTCAAAGAAAAATGGTATATTCTGAAATAAATGATTGGACGTTTATTTCAATGTGAAGAGGAAGGTTTGCCATTAAGAATGGAAAATAATATCAGTCAAATGGCCACCACGGCTACGCTTGCAGGACCATATCCCTTTCATGAAATTGTCCATCACCAAATCGCAAAGTGGTTGCTGTACGCCCTGAATAGCTTCATCTTTGAGTTCTTGAATCAACGCTGGGCTGTTGGCGTAGACCTTATCTTTCACGTGGCTCCAAAGGAACAAGTCGCAAGGTGTTAAATCACAAGATCTCGGTGGCCAATTGTGATCACCTCTTCGAGAGACAACACGGTCCGGAAACTTTCCCTGTAAAAGAGCTATGGTTTCGTTGCTTGTGTGACACGTAGCGCCGTCTTGTTGAATGTAAACGTTGTCCAGATCAATATCATCCAATTCCGGCCATAAAAAACTATTAATCATCTCTCGATAGCGCAATCCAGTCACCGTAACTGTTGCTCCAGCCTCATTTTCGAAAAAGTAAGGGCCAATGACCCCGCCTGACCATAAACCGCACCAAACAGTTACACGTTGAGGATGGAGAGGCTTTTCAACAATGGTTCTTGGGTTTTCCGAGCCCCAGATGCGACAATTTTACTTGTTGCTGTAGCCAGCGAGGTGGAAATGGGCCTCGTCAGTCCAGATGATTTTTCGATGAAATTCCGGATCATTTTCATGCATTTCAAGGACCCAATCAGCAAAGACACGACGTTGTTGATGATCGGCCGGCTTGAGTTCCTGTGTTAACTGAGCTTTATAAGCCTTAAGACCCAAGTCTTTATGCAAAATACGGTGTAATGACGTTTGTGGAATGCCCAATTCCAAAGAACGACGAGGAATGGACAAACCTGGGTTTTCTTCAACACTTTGGGCTACAGCAGCAATATTCTCCGTTGTTCTTGAACGATGTGCACGATTTTTATTCTTCACATCACTCACTTGTCCCAACAGCTCGAATTTTTCCACCAATTTCTGTATTGCGGATCGACAAGGTGCTGCACGACGACCAAAAAGTGTTCTAGTTTTACGAACCGTCACTGACAAATTTTCAGCATTTTTATAGTGGATTTTGATAACTTCAATGCGTTGTTGAAGCGTGTATCGTTCCATTTTTCTTAATGGCGTTGGTTCTACTTGTCAAATGTCAAACAACTGCAGCGTCAAAACTGACGTCTACCGAAATAGCCAGCTATCCAAAATAACGCCTCTTATTGGAAAACCCTTTATTATAAATTGCACAATGTACATGAGGTGTTTGTAAAAACATAGAAAGCAGTTCAGCGAACCTGCGCTGTCAGCAACACACGTGTGTATACAAATCTCCACATCATTATAAGGCAACCTATAATATACCAATGTACACTATATACAGGGTGTATGTGTTGGTTGACACTCCGCCTTTCGTCATTTTGATTATGAATTTAGTATGTGTTTTTGTTGTACTTAATTCTTTTTTTCATGGCGAATAAAGACCTATAAAGACCTACTATTATTAATTGGTGGCTATATGGATGATATGCAGCTGCAAGGTTGACAGCATCCAATACATTTGCTTTGCTTAGTTTATCTGCTACTTCTTTATAGTTTTTAATGCTAAACTAGTTTCTCTTTTCTCACTACCTGCTCTATAATTTTTTGAGTAGGTACGAAATATTATATCATTAGCAAGCCAACAGTGAATGCTCAGATGGGGATTCTCTCACTGAGCTTTTTTTATGCAATCTGTTTCAAGTTCTGTTATCAAACTGTGTATTTTTTTTTTCAGGTGGACGACGATATATCAGGCTCTTCGCTGGTTGACTTCAGCGAGCTGACCACTGAGTACACGGACCTCGAGATAACAGAAACTGTGATGTAGACGATAGATGCACCTCGACTTAAGTAGAGAAGAAATTTGAAGACATTCTTAGATACGATCCTCATCTTACAAAATAGAACTGGATCGATGGATTTGATATAAACTGTAATCATGGTAATTGAGGCAGAAATTGGTTTTGTTCCAAGTTAGATGATGATAGTAAATAGATATATGAAGTGTTTGGCCAATATTTGGTAACGGTTCTTTGATCGACAATTCGGGTAGCTGTGAAAATTTGATTCGACGGCGCATTCAATGCTTACATTCTTCGGACATACACACAGAAGCGATACTATGGAGAAACTTGTAGTTCAGGGTCACGCCCCGAGTGGGCGGCGCCGTGGCCGTACCTCTACACGCTGGGTGGATACGACGAAGCAGTTGCTGGATATGAGTATCAAGAGCGCCACTGAACTGACAGTAAATCACGAACGATGGCGAGCTTCAGTTCTCAAAACTATTGATTATATTCGTGTCGGCAGTATTTTAGCTCCGACTTAATGCATTTTACGAGTTCACAACATGTCCGTTAAGACACTGTGACTATGATGATGATGATGATGGTAACAATGCTTTCTTACAAAACTTGTTGAGTTAATGTAGAACAGAAAAGGGAGTCTCGAACTAGTGTTTCATGTGCTAATGCAAGCAGAACCTCTCAGAACCAATGGTTCAAGATATGGTGGATGCACAACATTCTTGTGGTTTCACCATTTTTTGAATATGTTGTAGCTTTGACATCAAACGGAATATAGAGATATTGAATCTTATAGTTTATTTATTTTTGCCTTGTATGAAATTTGGTTTTATTGTCAGAAATGGAAAAATGTTCATCTACAGAAGGCACTGGATATTCTTAGACATGGTGAATGTACAGCAATCAATCAAACAAAAATGAAGTAAACGAGATAAATCAAGTTTTTTTAAATTAAATCGAATTTACGTGATTCTTTCCATCCAAAAATAGTGTTTTCTTATTTTGAATTTAAAAAGCTACATTTCCAGCAAATTTATTTGATATTAAATGAATTTTCTTAAAACAAAAAGTTGAGTCAGGGTTTTTCGTATCTTAGTCACTGATTTTTAGAGTTTATCATTTTAATTGATCTTGTAGCTTTTTTCTACTATAACTTTTACACCTCACTTTTTTATAAGAAACATAGTATATTTAACAATTTGGTGAATGTATTTGCATGTGCATTCACAATAATTGAATAATAATATTGTTAACGGTAAAACAATATCGCGTACATAGCAAAAATTAATAGACTAAAATTAAGATTGAAAAGGCAGGGATTTAGGTTTGATACATCCCACTTATTTTGAACGGAGGGAAAGGTAAAAATACATTAAAAAAACAGTGAGAGTTACGCGCATCCACCAAATTTTTAAATATTACTCTACTATGACAGTGGCTGATTTTAATTTTTTTAGAAATAAACACACTGGATTTTGCATATTGCTCGAAAGAGCGCGAAAATGAGATTTATCTTCTTTGCTGTAGAATCAATACAGTATATGCTAGAAATATGCCTGAGAGCTCCTACCGACACTTATACTATGCATAATAGTTGTGAAATCTGCCCTATTGATCCTATATAGAGTTTATCAAAAATCCAATCATTCAATTTTGTAGTTTTTTTCCTCTGTAACTTTTACATCTCACTTTCACTTTTTGATTGGAAACGCAGTTGTATTTGAAAATTTGGTGAAAGTACTTGCATATACATTCGCCATAATGCAATAGTTTTTTTTTTGAGCGTGATCAATCACTCGTCCTTAGTAAAAATTAAGGACCTAAACTTTCGATTAAAAAGCGATATACAGGGTGTTAATTAAGTATGTTAACAAACTTTAACCACGAATAGTACTCCGAAAAATAGGAAGAAAATATCATATGAAGATGGGTCCGGAAATGCTTCCTAAGGGAGCTACGCTCCTTTGCATGGGGCACCCTGAAGACGGTTTTCCCTCGATATTCTCGAAACCATTCATAACAAAATTACGAAATTAGGTACGATGGGAAAACTTTTGACGCTGAATCTGATTCTAAATTCAGAATTTCATAATTTGAATCAGAGGCGTTAAGGGTAAACATAACTCCATTTTCTAAATGGTAATTTTTTCGACATTTTGATTTTAGAATATCGTATTTCAGAGATTTCTACGTAAAAATGGTCTCTTGGTACATCTCGATAGGGCTAACCGTTTTTGAGAAAAATGCAATTATTGAATCGATGCAGGCTATTGTAAATAAATAAATGCATTTTTCTCGAAAACGGTTAGCCCTATCGAAATGTACCAAGAGACCATTTTTACGTAGAAATCTCTGAAATACCATATTCTAAAATCAAAATGTCAAAAAAATACCACTTAGAAAATGGAGTTATTTTTACCCTTAACTCCTCCCGTGTGATACGCCTCTGATTAAAATTATGAAATTCTGAATTCAGAATCAGATTCAGCGTCAAAATTTTACCCATCGTACCTAATTTCGTAATTTTGTTATGAATGGTTTCGAGAATATCGAGGGAAAACCGTCTTCAGGGTGCCCCATGCAAAGGAGCGTAGCTCCCTACGGAAGCATTTCCGGACCCATGTTCGTATGACATTTTCTTTCTATTTTTCGGAGTACTATTCGTGGTTAAAATTTGTTAACATACTTAATTAACACCCTATTTAGTATTTATTACATCCTACCAATTTTCAGCTGAAGGAAAGTTGTCATACATTAAAAAAATGGTGAGAGTAGATTATGTGCGCATCCACCAAATTTTTAAAAAATACTCTATTATGGCAATGGGTGATTTTAATATCCTCAGAAATAAATAAATAAATTACAAGAAATAAAGCAGAATTCAAGAGCTTTAGCATGATGCTGATAATGGTTGCATATTGCTCTGAATCGCGTGTTAAACCATTTATCTTCTTCGCTGTAAAATCGATACAGCCTACTGTATATGACGAAATGTGCCTGAGAGCTCCTACCAACATTTACACTACGCATAATGAGTTATGAAATTTGCCCTTTTAATCCTATATAGAGTTCATCAAAAATCCAATTATACATCTCACTTTATAGGAAACGCAGTATTATATTTAGAAATTTGGTGAAAGTACTTGCGTATGCATTCGCCATAATGCAATGGTTTTTTTTTCACATTTAATCACTCGTACTTTTATACCTACAAAAATTGAAGACTTGCAATCCAGATTGAAAAGCGATATATTTCGTATTTATTACATCCCACTAATTTTCAACTGAGGAAAAAGTTACTATACATTCAAAAAAATGGTGAGAGTACGTATCGACGCATCCACCGAATTTTAAAAAAATACTCGTGGCAACGGGTGATTTCAATATCCTCAGAAATAAATATACTTGCAAGAAACAAGGTAGAATTCAAGAGCTTTAGCATGATGCTGATAATTTTGCATATTGCTCTGAATCGCGTGTTAAACCATGTACCTATCTTCTGCGCTGCAAAATCGATACAGTCTACTGTATATGACGAAATGTGACCGAGTGCTCCTACCAATATTTACACTATGCATAATTAGTTGTGAAATTTGCCCTTTTGATCCTATATAGAGTTCATCAAAAATCCAATTATACATCTCACTGTAGTCTTATATTTAAAAATTTGGTGAAAGTACTTGCGTATGCATTCACCATAATGCAATCGTTTTTTTTTCACAGTGATTTAATCACTCGTGCTTTTATACTTACAAAAATTGAAGACCTGCAATTCAGATTGAAGAGCGATATATTTAGTATTTATTACATCCCACTAATTTTCAACTGAGGAAAAAGTTACCATACATTAAAAAAAAATGGTGAGAGTACGTGTGTGCACATCCACCAAATTTTTAAAAAATACTCTTATGGCAATAGCTGATTTTAATATCCTCAGAAATTAATATACTTGTAAGAAATGAAACAGAATGCAAGAGCTTTAGCATGATGCTGATAATGTTGCATATTTCTCTGAATCGCGTGTTAAACCATTTATCTTCTGCGCTGTAAAATCGATACAGTCTACTGTATATGCGGTAAATGTGCTTGAGGGCTCCTACCGTAACTTACACTATACATAATTAGTTGTGAAATTTGCCCTTTTGATCCTATATAGAGTTCATCAAAAATCCAATTATACATCTCACTTTATAGGAAACGCAGTGTTATATTTAAAAAATTGGTGAAAGTACTTGCGTATGCATTCGTCATAATGCAATCGTTTTTTTTTTCACAGTGATTTAATCACTCGTGCTTTTATACTTACAAAAATTGAAGACCTGCAATTCAGATTGAAGAGCGATATATTTAGTATTTATTACATCCCACTAATTTTCAACTGAGGAAAAAGTTACCATACATTCAAAAAAAATGGTGAGAGTACGTATGTTCGCATCCACCGAATTTTTAAAAAAATACTCTTGGTAATGGCTGATTTTAATATTCTCAGAAATAAATATATTTGCAAGAAATAAAGCAGAATTCAAGAGCTTTAGCAAGTTGCTGATAATGTTGCATATTGCTCTGAATCGCGTGTTAAACCATTTATCTTCTGCGCTGTAAAATCGATACAGTCTACTGTATATGACGAAATGTGCCCGAGAGCTCCTACCAATATTTACACTATGCATAATTAGTTGTGAAATTTGCCCTTTTGATCCTATATAGAGTTCATCAAAAATCCAATTATACATCTCACTGTAGTGTTATATTTAAAAATTTGGTGAAAGTACTTGCGTATGCATTCGCCATAATGCAATCGTTTTTTTTCACAGTGATTTAATCACTCGTGCTTTTATACCTACAAAAATTGAAGACCTGAAATTCAGATTGAAAAGCGATATATTTAGTATTTATTACATCCCACTAATTTTCAACTGAGGAAGAAGTTACCATACATTCAAAAAAATGGTGAGAGTACGTGTGCGCGCATCCACCAAATTTTTAAAAAATACTCGTGGCAATGGGTGATTTTAATATACTTGCAAGAAATAAAGCAGAATTCAAGAGCTTTAGCATGATGCTGATAATTATGCATATTGCTCTGAATCGCGTGTTAACTATTTATCTTCTGCGCTGTAAAATCGATACAGTCTACTATATATGACGAAATGTGCCCGAGAGCTCCTACCAATATTTACACTATGCATAATTAGTTGTGAAATTTGCCCTTTTGATCCTATATAGAGTTCATCAAAAATCCAATTATACATCTCACTGTAGTGTTATATTTAAAAATTTGGTGAAAGTGCTTGCGTATGCATTCGCCATAATGCAATCTTTTTTTTTCACAGTGATTCAATCACTCGTACTTAGCAAAAATTGAAGACCTGCAATTCAGATTGAAAAGCAATATATTTGGTATTTATTACATCCCACTAATTTTCAACTGAGGGAAAGCTTACCATGCCTTCAAAAAAATTGTGAGAGTACGTAAGTGCGCATCCACCAAATTTTTAAAAAATACTCATGGCAATGGGTGATTTTAATATCCTCAGAAATAAATATGCTTGCAACAAATGAAGCAGAATGCAAGAGCTTTAGCATGATGCTGATAATTATGCATATTGCTCTGAATCGCGTGTTAAACCATGTATCTTCTGCGCTGTAAAATCAATACGGTCTACTGTATATGACGAAATGTGCCTGAGGGCTCCTACAGAAACTTACACTATGCATAATTAGTTGTGAAATCTGCCCTTTTGATCCTACACAGAACATTCAAATTGCTACCCGTAATCCGATTTCCGTGGAGCATCGGCGTGTTCGAAGCGGGTGGAAACTCAAAGACAATAGGGGCGCAAAAAGGGGGGGCTTCAGGCCTCTGTTTCCGGTCTTGGCGTTCTCGCCAACCATTGTATCCCCAATAATTTGCGGTTGTGAAGCGTGAAGAATAAGCATAATACTCGAACGTACAGTTGCTGCTTTCCAATATATAGGGTGTTAAATACTTCAAGGGGTGTTAGTACTCGTCAAAATAAGGAAAACATGCAAATTTCCAAGGAGGTACTCTGACCACCATCATAAACGTGAACTCGAGAGTGGCAGAGGTCAAATTTCAATATCAAGATCAAAAGCATCCTCTAAAAACTAAGAAGAAAGCTATTGGTCCTGACCAAATTCCAGCCATTGTCCTTGAACGCTGTGCCGCTGAGTTTGCACCTATTATTTGCAAGCTCTTCAAGCTAACGTATCAGCGAGGCGTTTCCCGCTGCATGGAACATTGGCTGTGTTCAACCTATTCCTAAGAAAGGCAAAAAACCGATCCCACCAAATATAAACCTGTGGCTCTTCTCAGCATCATGTCTAAGGTTATGGAGACTGTCATTAACACAAAGCTCCTAAAATACCTGCCCGTAGGCATAGGTCTACTGGTAAAATCCTGGCCTACGTCACATCTGTGGAACACAGCAATTGAGGCGTTTATCGGAAAAACGTCATTAGTTCAGAACTAACGTATTTGGGAAAATGAAAAAACTTCCCGGCATGTGAAACTTTGATTAGATTGCTTTATTCTCATATCTGGTACAAGTAAAAGTATATAAGACACATCATCTACAAGCACTAACTATTTTATTGTGGGGCATATATGAAAAAAAACACAAAAATACATGGACGTATGAGGTTTTTGAAAGAAAAGGTTAAGAAATTAGTGTCCTTCATAGTAACAGCATGAAAATAAAATAAATTCCCATACAAAAAATACAAAAAATAAACTTTAAAAGAGAAAGAGTGAACATCTATACGTAATACAAAAATCGACTAAACTGAAACGATCAACTCTGGCTAATCAAGAAACCCGATATTTATTTATTTATTTATTTATTGGCAGTAAATATACAAAAAAAGTGTGAGCTGTAACTGAAAATTTTAAATACATTTTACATTTACCGCAAAAGAGACTGCTAACAACATAGTGCTGATACAAAGTAGCAGCCTCATGGGTACTTAAAACTACCGCTAAAGAGTTTTGTATAATAAAAGAAAGAAAGAGAAAAAAGGACAGTTATAAGAAAAATAGATTGGTAAACAATACAATAGGAAAAAAAGTATATAATGACATGGAAGATTCATAAATTTATACATTTTTGCGTCCTTTGTGAATACACGGGATAGTTCGCTCGGACCTCTCTGGCGCACGTATTCACTGGCAGCAATATTTTGATCTTTAAAATTTGGCAACCGGAATTCCAGACTGATTTTTTTCAGACTATCGACGTGTTTGTAATAAAATTGTCTTTATTTTGATATAAGTTTCATGCATTAACCACACCGGTGCAAATTACTATTATTGATTTACCTGTTTATACCTGCCTACCCTATAGTTGGGACGGGAAAAACCTAGCCCACCTAACGTTTGCGTATTCTATGGGCTTCATACTTTCGATTGGTATGTGATTTGTCTATTAACCAAACCAGTGAAATGTTTAAAAAAAATAATTTTTGAATATTTAATTAATCATATCCTGGACTGAAATTTTTCAGCCAACCCATTCGCGATATGTTTTTTAACATATTGAATTTAATATAAAATGCTTATCATCCATTAACCAGTTCGGTGAAGGTCGTTCTATATTCGGATCTTCTACTATAACGTGCACAGAAACTTATAAAAAAAAATTTGAAACATTTAGCACAGAATATAAAAGAGAACACGCAAAAAGCATTGTGACTTTGCCACCCTATAGAAACAATAAACCAGCTTCATATTTTGACGAGTGGTATCACCTTCTGGACTATCTGCATGGCATTAGCTAACACCCTGCATAATAACGTGATGCTCTCTGGATCGGGATAATGGCTGGAAACACAGTTAATTGCTGTAGCGCGTGACGGAGGTGAATAGGCACATGAACCGTTTGAGTGCCGGAAAACCCTAAGTTTTAAAGAAGGGGAGGACCTGTAGTATAGGTAACACGATACCTCATTAGCCCTGAGCATGAACTACGCAGAAGGAAAAAACGAATACGAGGAAGTATCAGAAAATAACGAGACTGCTGCTATACTATAATAATAAACGTTTGAAATCCTTGGAAAATTCTTATTATTTCCGAGTCACAGGTCAGTTTACATTATGCCCACCCAAATAAAGACATTAGACAACTTCAAAAAAAAACATAATGTGTTTATTTCAATACAACAAGCCCTGCAATCCTTAAACCTTCAAATAAAATTCAAAAACAGTGATTGATCCATTTGAAATAACAAAGCTTATTATATTTCGGGGAAAACAATAGATCTGACAACATTATAAATACCATCGTAGAGTCGGCCATATTGCAAAACCCTCATACCCCAAAATTCATGAAAATCGTGTAAAGCGCTTCCGAGACAATAAAGTACTTGCAGAAAAAGATATTATGTCGTTTACGCGTTCCTTAGAGCCTAGTAAACATGACCAAATCAGTTGTTTGGTTTTTTGGAATCGGCTGTGAGGGATATTCCAAAAATTATTTCAAATGCCGGAAAATGCCGCACAAACAACCTCTGACGTCAGTGATATCCTATAGTGATGGGATGTAAAGCATTGATATTCGATATCGATAGCCAGTGCTAACTTAACATTTTGACATTGATCATTATAACCACAAAACACAGTCACACACAAAAATACAAAAGTCAAAAGAATAAAAGTTAGGCTAGATTACTAATTCACTTTGTAGGGATGGGCTTGAATTAGATTCTATCTTTGGATTCATTCATAATGGGATGCGCCGAAATAAAATGGTGGCTTCGATTAGTTGCGAATCTCGGTCACAAACAGGATGAACTCTGATACCTATCAGGTATAAAAATGTATTGCAACGAAAATGCTAGTGGGTTAATTGCCTGTTTCAAATATGTTTAAGTATCAATAAATTGAGTCGCATTGTTGAAGAATTCAGATCATCTCTAGTTTGCAGTTGAATCTCACTGACCTGCGCTGTAGCAGTATCGATTGTCGATATCGATAAGATACCTGTGACGTCAGCCCTTGTTTTAAGTCACGTGGATAAATTTGAATATATCCTTATTGTATTTTGCAAATATCTTTTTTTGGCCATCAGTAAAACCATGTTTTTTGTTTCTTACCGCTTCTTGATATGGTTTTCTTTACGCTATGTATACCCCCGAGACGACTTCACGATCTCTGCAAGGACCCTATTTTCTAGTGAAAATGCCTTTGAAAATTTCTAAACTAAACGCAACAAATATCAATATATTTCTATGGTCGAAAAATGATAGCAGACTCTGAAAGCGACGGAAACAAGTGGCATAGATTTTGTTGATGTCAGACATCATAAAACGTCCAAAAGACATATCTCCCGTCACCTATAGTGTGATAAGTAAAAAATGCGGAAAAGTGGCATCTGTTGATAAAGGCGACATAACAGTAAAAGATGAATGATCATAAATAACGCATGATGGGTTCAGATATATCTTCACCCCCAAAAGACGCACAGCATGAAATCCGCCTATATCTATTGCTGAAGTGGCGTTCCAGTTCATTCGTCTTTTCATAGCCCACTTTTACGAAAACGAACACGCAGTAGGCAGTGCCGTAGTTTGATATAGACATTTCTACAAAAAAATTAAGGCAGATGGTTTAGCCAGCCATTCACCATTTAGGTTGCTATTAAATTTAAGTTCGTTTAGATACTAAAAAATGAAGTCAAGTTGATTGACTCAGTACTTCCCACACATTACGCTGATACCAGTTTATTATTTTCCCATAGCATGAAGCTTTAGTCTAAGATCCCTTGCAACCAAATAATTGCCAACCCCCCCCCCCCCCATAATTGTCTTATGCCGCTAGGTCTTTCCTTCACAGGTCAATGGACACCCTATTATCGATACTACAAACTTCTCAGTTTTACAACCCCTACCCCCCCCCCCCCCCCCCACCCACCTCACTTTCACCTCCACCCAAAAAACTGGTAGGAAATGATCAGGAACCCCTGAAACATCTAAAAACCGAATTTGAGTTGCTTTCATACTTGTCGCGTTCTTTGATTATTGCTACGCTGCCACTGACAAGATTTTTAACAAACATACGCGTTTTCCATTCTCACCACGGTAACAATATACTGTGTCAAAATTTCATTAGAATCAATTTAATAGTGTCCACGTTACAAAATACAAAACGATTTAGACCAATAAATTCTCGTATAGTATACAAAAAATTCTAAGTTCCTTAATTTCTGTAATAGGCTAGGCAATGTTCGGATGCACCTAAAAAGGTGATTTGTGTCGCTAGATCTTCCTTCACAGGTTAGTGGACAGCCTATTATGAGTACAAGAATTTTTTAATTTTTCAACCCCTAACCCCCCAACCACCCCAATTTCACCCCCACCAAAAAAAAACGCAGAAAATGATCAGGAACCTCTAAAACGCTTAAAAACGAAGTTTGAGCTGTTTTTATATTTTTAGTTTTTTTTATTTCTGCGCCGCCACTGGCACGATTTATCAAAACCATACGCGTTTTCCATCTTCGCCATGGTAGTAATGCCGTTTCAAAATTTCATTAAAATCAATTCAACAGTTTCCTCGTTACAACGATCTGACGCAATACTCTCGTATGTTTACATCAAAAAAAATTCTAAGTCCTTTGCTTTCTGTAATAGGCAAAGGCAATGTTCGGATGGACCTAAAAAAGTTATTTATGTCGCCAGGTCTTCCTTCACAGGTCAGTGGACAGTCTATTATGAAAGCAACAAATTTTACAATTTTACAACCCCCCACCCCCCAACCACCCCAATTTCACCCCCACCCAAAAAAAGTAGAAAATGATCAGGGACCCCTAAAACGCCTAAAAACAAAGTTTCAGCAATATTTAATTTTTTTTGTTTTTTGCTACTTACTCCGCCGCCTATGCACCGATTTTCAAAATTATAGGAACATTACCTACTACGGCCCCACAGCATACCGCTGCCCAAATTTCATCATAATCCATGCAGCGGTTACTGAGATTACGAGGGTAGAAAAACGCGACAGACAGACAGACAGACCGACAGACAGACCGACGGAAATGAGTGACGTGGATTTTCGTTATGTACACATCATAAAACGCCCAAAAAACGTATTATCTCAAAATCGAAAATTTTCGCGATCACAATGCTCCCCTCACTTATCGGTGTGGGAAGTAAAAGGTCGTAAAAATGATTGTGTCTGGTTATCGCATTGTTAAGTGTAATACCGGTCAAAAAATTGGAACAGTGCGGTCTTTAAAAGCAATATTCGTATAGGTCTGAAAAATGTAGGGTAGGGTATCCCTGGTTCAATCTTATTTAACGCAATGGGAATGATTTTATGATAACAAAAATTTTTGAAGGTACTTTATCGCTGTCGTCTTATTTTAAAATCTTTGGCAACTATTGAATTACTTGATTTTCTACTGCTGTTACCCAAATCATATGAGGAATTATCAGAAAATAACGAGGTTGGAGCCATAGCATTAAAATGGAACATTAATTTGGAAATCTTCAACAAATCCAACAAAAATGTTTATTCTGATATTTACTAAGAAAATAAGTCTAAGAAAAAAGTCTTAGTTCATAATTTTATGGTTAATATCCATGGTGAGCCACTGCCAATTGTTGATTCAGCCCAAAAACCTTTAATGTTACTTTTTTTATAGTTGGAGAAAGAAATGATTTTACATTTTCGTGACCGTAGATTTCAAACTTGTTTTTTTCTAGTGGTTTTGCGGTCAATTAAATGAAACAATTTTCCTTTCCACGACGTTTCGGTTTATTATATCTAAACCATCGTCAGGTGTCTATAAAGAATTATAAAAACAGGTAAATATGTTGTCTAGTAGATGAACTGTATATATATAAGAAAACATCTAGTAAAAATGAAAAATAAACATTACTTAGCAATATAACAGGACAATATACAATGAAAAATTGTTTTGGACTAAAAGAAGATAAAATAATAACACTACTTACATTTGCTTTAGTTTGTTACATATTTTTTAAGCATTATATGGAGCGAAACCGTCCCTGAGGATTCAGGAAACAGAATGACCTTAAAGTTTGGAATTATAAGATGACATAAAATACATACATTGGACAAACAAAACAATATTTAAAGAATAGAGTTTATAATCACAGGTACGATACATTGAACGGAAAAGAATCAACCGCTTTAAGTAAACATACATATGAAACCAGACACAAATTTGACCTCCAAAATCCTAAAATTATTATAAAAGAAATATAAAGGAAATGATTTATATTAAAAATAATGATAAAGCTATAAACTTTAGACCTGATGTTGACAGGTAAGGAAATATTTACAATACCTTATTAAAATGAGGTTTCTGCATCTTATCTAAATCAATAAATTCATTAATACAGATACGTACATTAGGTTACCACCCTACAACCCACTCTCTAGCTTTTGTCACCACCACTTTCTAAACATCTGGTATTTTATGGCATCTTATAATTCCAAACTTTAAGGTCATTCTGTTCCCTGAATCCTCAGGGACGGTTTCGCTCTATATAATGCTTAAAAAATATGTAACAAACTAAGGCAAAATGTAAGTAGTGTTTTTATTTTATCTTCTTTTAGTCCAAAAAAATTTTTCATTGTATATTGCTAAGTAATGTTTATTTTTCATTTTTACTAGATGTTTTCTTATATATATATATACATTTCATCTACTAGACAACATATTTACCTGTTTTTATAATTCTTTATAGACACCTGACGAAGGTTTAGATATAATAAACCGAAACGTCATGGAAAGGAAAATTGTTTCATTTAATTGACCGCAATACCAGTAGAAAAAACCAAATTAGAAAGAAATTGAAACAGTCATGTTAGCGCGTCGCCCGAAATTTGTAAAATTGAAGAGGAAGGCGATTTGCAGATGTTCTTTATCCCAATTCCTGACGCTTCATTTTCCAATATTTTTACATGAAATTTTCACATGATGTTTAGAAGGAAATTGCCCAGAGTGATACCGAAGCACTTTTTCATGTTTGCTTCTGGGCTTTTCTTAAAAAAATTACAAAGTTGACGAAGAAAATAGGCAACTTCAAGCGATCATATTTCATGTTCAATCATTCTTTTTACAAAAAATGCTTCGATAGCCCCCTGTGTAATTTCCTTTTAAACTTCATGTAAAAATTTCATGCAAAAATATTGAAAAGTAGAGCGTCAGGAATTGGGATGAAATCACTTGAAAATGACCGCTTATGCTCTCCGTAGGAGCCGCCTTAATAGCTCTACAGGAAGTAGATCAGTTATCGTACTGTATTATTAATGGAGGGTGAAAATACAGGCGGCAAAGGTCTATCGTCTCAGTCGTATAAAGATATCGAATATAATTCGTCCTAAATTGAAGGTTTTTCTCCGAAAACAAAAGAAAATCCATCTATCTGTGTCCCGCTGACGTAGTTCTATACAGGTGGGAGGTTTTTTGTCATCAGCTACCACGATTTACTTTTGCACAAGTCGTCTTTTTGATATATTAATCCTTTTTTGTTTGGCGAAGGCAGAGAAAAAGAAAATCCCTTTAAGAGGTGTAAGCCGTATTAATTCTTTTCTCTCTGTTGCATCACAGAGGGCGTCAACCTTGAACACATTTGTCTTTGTAATCTGTTGGGTAGCCAAGGTTCTTTCGGGGTGAATCAACGTTGTTGCTTTATAGTTATATCTACGTTGTTAAGGACGATCTTTCACGGAAGTTTTTGGAGGATTAAATTCTTTTTTTCAGTTTTGATAAGTTTAATCAAACAGGTATCTACCCTCAAAAATTCAAAACTTTTTTTGGATCATTTCAGAACGCTATTAAGGATTTAAAATCAGAATTTTAATATGGGGCTTCGTAACACATTAGCGTTGTTTAGTACTTAAAGGTAGAATCAACATGTTTTAAGAGTAGACACAGAAATAAATATTATTTGAAATATTTAGTTTATATTATTGCATTCAAAAATTAGGTTATCGCCTATTTGAATTAGGTAGGGTCAGGAATAAATTTCATACAAAGTTTGACTCTAGCGTTTCTGATATTGTATTACGAAAATGTATCAGTATATACAGGGTGGTCCAATAAGCGCGCGGTGCTTTCTAGCGACCATACCGTTTAAATTAGACGAAAATGTTTTGAATAAAAAACGTTTCTTTTCAAATACTCTACATTTAGAAAATAATCTCAAAAATGGCGGACTTCCGGTTATACCGGAGGTAGGCATCAACTTCCTTATTTTAAGTGGAACACCCTGTATATTATTACGTTTTTGAATTCAGCATCGATTTTTAGGTCCAGTTTGTTAACCATTGTTTATGTCTACGAAGCCTATTTTCGGAGTTATTCGGCAATTTTTACAAAATTTGACGTTTGTAGTTTGTCCAAATTTTGAGAGGTTTGTTGACAACCAGCATGGAGTCTGAGCATTTGGGGTGGTATTATTGGAAACCGCATAACAAACTAATGTTTTCCAAAAATTTCTAAATGAAAATTTGGAAAACCTGTTGGAAAATTCACCACTCGAGTTTTTAAGAATAATGTGGTTACAGTTCGATGGAGCGAAAGCACAGTTTAGTATTACAGGTTGAAACACTTTGGATGAAAGGTTTCCTGTCAATTGTTTCGTCTGTGAGCCACGCCACCTACGACTTTTCCAGTTCCTACGTAATAATTATAAAACCGTGAATATCTTAAAAATAACCGAAGATAGAACCACATGTGCTTGGATAAAAGTGAAAGAGAATTTAATTTCGCATCCACCGCACCGATGTGAAACTTATCATACCATCCCATTTGAAAAAAAACAGTTTTTAACGTTTCTAACTTTTCAAATTTGAAAATTGTTAGTCTATTGATTTAATGTTCTTTTGAAACAATGATCTTACTGAAACACAAATCGAAAACCGCATCTTTCTATCGCATTTAGTTTCCGAGATATTAACGTTCCTTGTAAAGTACTACAAACGTCAAATTTTGTAAAAATTGCCGAATAACTCCGAAAATAGGCTTCGTAGACATAAACAATGGTTAACAAACTCGACCTAGAAATCGATGCTGAATTCAAAAACGTAATAATATGCAGGGTGTTCCATTTAAAATAAGAAATTTATGCCTACTTTCGGTATATCCGGAAGTCCGCCATCTTTGAAATTATTTTCTAACTGTAGAGCATTTGAAAAGAAACGTTTTTTATTTGAAATATGTTCGTTTAATTTAAACGGTATGGCCGCTAGAGAGCACCGCGCGCTTATTGGACCACCCTGTATGTATAGAGGTATAATATGACTAATGTAACTTGTTTCAAACGTACAACTTTATACCACTGTCAGTTGCCAGGAATTGGAAGCTGAAAAATGCTTTTTAATAAAATATGCGGGACCTAGAGGTCTCTTTTTGTTGAAAATCTATTGTGAAAGAGAATACATCCGTATATATGTGAATCTTATGCGACAGTGTTAGGATGGTTTGCTGAAATGACGCCAGATCAGAATTTCAAATAAGGTTTCAATGTAAAAACCTCGTGTGTTTAGTACAGTCGAAGTGGGAAGCCAAGCGAGAATAGATTTTATGATGGATAATATGAACGTTTGCCCAAAAAATCATATACTTTGAAAAATCACTTCTTGCTTTTGAATATTCTCAACTAGTAAATTTATAGGATAATATTGGTATCTAATAAAAAAACAAAGCTGAGATGATTGGATATCTTAAAGTAGAAATTTGCCTGGATCATTTTCTTGACAGCGATACTGTAAAGACAGAATATTTTGAAGGAAAAGTAGTTCTATACATGTCATCATCTGATAATGGCCTGTCTAGAAAAGTGAGGGGGTATCCATCATAATATGGAACAGATAATCAATCAAATTATATTATTTGGTGTGGCTTTTTAACAGCGATACTTAATAATGGAGTACAATGGTCTGGTTTCTGTTTATAGTGATATTGATATACCTACTTCTTATTGACCTCAGAAGTGTCAATATTTCTATAGAAAAGTCTACACCATTTTCAGCTGGAGTTTCTAATAAGATCAAATTGCATTTCTCAAGCATCAATTATAAATTCAAATCATCATCATAGTCACAATGTCTTAACAGACATGTTGTGAACTCGTAAAATGCATTAAGTCGGAGCTAGAGTACTGCCGACACGAATATTATCAATAGTTTTGAGAACTGTGGCTAGCCATCGTTCGCGATTTACTGTCAGTTCAGTGGCGCTCTTGATACTCATATCCAGCAACTGTTTCGTCGTATTCATCCAGCGTGTAGGGAAACGGCCACGGCGCCGCCCACTCGGGGCGTGACTCTGAACTACAAGCTTCTCTATATTATCGCGACTGTGAATATGTCCGAAGAATGTAAGCGTTCTCGTCGACACAATGGAGGATAGTCTCTTTGGATTACCGAACTCATCCAGTATGGAAACGTTAGTTCGATGGGCGGTATAAGGAACTCTCAGCATTCTCCTCCACGTCCACATTTCAAAAACATCTATGCGAGCTCGATCTGTCTATTAAACAGTCCAAGTTTCCGAGGCATACAAAAATATGGAGAACACAAAAGACTAAATTCAAACAGTCAGTTCTAATATCTAAGGCGTCAATAATAGGGTACTTGCAGAAAAAAATATTACGTCGTTTACGCGTTCCTTAGAGCCTAGTAAACATGACAAAACCACTTGTTTGGTTTTTTGGAATCGGCTGTGAGAGATATTCCAAAAATTATTTCGAATGCCGGAAAATGCCGCGCAAACAACTTCTGACGTCAGTGATATCCTATACCTAGTGATGGGGTATAAAGTATTGATATTCGATATCGATAGCCAGTGCTAACCTAACATTTTGACATTCATCATTATAACCACAAAACACAGTCACACACAAAAGAACAAAAGTCAAAAGATAAAAAGTTAGGCTAGATTACTAATTCACTTTGTAGGGATGGGCTTGAATTAGATTCTATCTTTGGATTCATTCATAATGGGATGCGCCGAAATAAAATGATGGTTTCGATTAGTTGCGAATCTCGGTCACAAACAGGATGAACTGCGTTACATATCAAATATAGAAATGTATTGCAACGAAAATGCTAGTGGGTTAATTGCCTGCTTCAAATATGTTTAAGTATCAATAAGTTGAGTCGCATTGTTAACGAATTCAGATCATCTCTAGTTTGCAGTTGAATCTCACTGACCTGCGCTGTAACAGTATCGATTGTCGATATCGATAAGATACCTGTGACGTCAGCCCTTGTTTTAAGTCACGTGGAAAAATTTGAATAGATCCTTATTTTATTTTGCAAATATCTTTTTTTGGCCGTCACTAAAATCATGTTTTTTGTTTCCTACTGCTTCTTGATATGGTTTTCGTTACGCTATGTATACTCCCGAGTTGATTTCACGACCTCTGCAAGTACCCTATTGTGCTCTCTGATACTATCTCATTCTCCTCACGATCTGCACAGCTTTCCCTCAAATTAGGAATCCTAGACGTCCCTATAGCAATTCCACAGTTCCCTATTGTTCCGTCAAAAATGTGTGACGTTGATTAGTTTCAGTAAACTTAAACCAGTTGTCCCAGCTGCAATATCTGTACACAAACTTGCATCCAAGCAACTCACGAATCTCCCAGAAAATAATTGAGTGTGAGAGGAAACCTCCAACCCGCTGTTTAATTAAAGGAAATTATTTCCGGAAGACCTCGTTTCCTCCTGGCACGAATTCGTTGCTCGAATTTACAGCGTATTGTCACAGTATATTCAATTATACAGTAGCGCAACTCCCTAGAAATCATGCAGACAATTTGTCTCCGAAAAACTGGCCTCTCATAACCGCACGTCGGCTCCGCGAGCCGCGAGTATTGCCGTTTACGTTTTGATCACAGGGTCGGCTTAGCAATAATCGAGTGAAGAAGCGTAATTATTGTGTTGCAATAAGTTTAATGGACGGGATATGTCTCGTAAATAGAGTAAATTTTGAGAGCAGTGTGGTAATGTGATATTCTTCATCGGGGTTAGGCAGTTGTCGTTGGAATTCTGAATTACAATTTGTAAGTTATATCCATGCATTCGCATTTATTGTACGTGAAAATGTTTTGTACTGATTCTTCTAATTCATCATGGATTCTTTGCATATAAATGGGGTGTAAATATTTTTTTTATAAGCAAAACAAGAAACAGTCGGTGTATGAAAGAAAATTGTTAACTCCGAGAAAATAGGTGGCTTTATTGTTTGTAAGTCAATTACAAAAATGCGAGATTCATTCAACTTTATTTTATCTTATCCTACTTAACCTTAAACATTTAAATAAATATAAAAACTTTATAATATCTTATATGATTCAAATATGGGTAAGGTCCAAAATAACATTTATGTCTAGTTATCCCACAACCTTTAAATTTATCTTCATCAATCATCATAGAAAAACGTTTAAGGCACGAAAACGTGGTAAACAGCAAAACCGATGAAAACTTGTTAGGTGTACATAAAAAATAATGATCAATATGTTTATAACAACGATAAAATATACTAAACTGGTCGTTGTTCCTAAAAAAACTTGCAAAACTGTTTTTTATCTAGTTTACCAAGACTACCTTTCCTTCTGTATTTGTATATTACATATCAATAGGCATATTGACGAAAAGAATCCATGTTTATAGAGGAAAATGATATTTTTGAAACTAGCATGTTGATTTTTTTTATTGTGAACTTTCTATTTGAGCATCCATTAAAATGGACTTCACTTCCTGCTTAAAATTTCGTAATGTTGGAATGCATAATCACATTCATTTTGTTATATATCGTGAAGGATCCTTTGAACGTTGTGGGTGCTGTGAGGAAATAGTGAGAAGTTATCATTCTGACTTTAGGCTCATAATTAAAGAACGACTTTCCTTAACGTCTAACTCTTCTAAAAACTGAAAAAGAAAACACACAGCTACCCTAATCCGCCAGACTTTGTTATAAAGGAGCATATTAAACATTGGAGGAATCGCATACCTGGCAGTATCTTGAGGAAGCTTAAAAAACTATAGTCATAGTTTTTGGTATTGTTAATACAGCCTACAGCGGCGCAATATTTGAATTCACGCGTACCAATATCCATATCGGCGTATCACCAAATTCCTTAATCCGGTTCTGTCAAAGACACTACCTTCACACTCATAGACTGAACACGACTCAGGCGATCGCCGTGCCAAACATCCTGCGAACGATGCGCGGGGTGCTATGCGCGAACCACCAAAATTCTGGAGAGTTGCGCTACTGTATAGTTGGATATACTGTGGTATTGTTCTGCGTAGTTGCTCTCAGTTCATATTTTGAGCAGGAACGTTGGACACTTTGCGGTGATTAAACAGGATATTGTACTCCTGATGCTTTTATCGTGTACCCCATTTTGATGAGCTCTGACTGCATCAGATATACGCAGCACCCTAAAATTATTCAAAATACGAGGTTTTATCCTAAGAGCCCGTCCAGATAAAGCGATTTACGCGCGAGTGGACTCGCGCGTAGTCATTCGCGCGTTCCCGAGATACTAGAGTTACATACATCCCGTCCAGATGCTCTCGCGCGTTGTTTTACTCGCGCGTAAAACGCTTGTAACGCGCGGGACTCTCGACTCGCCCGTTGTACGCGCGAGCGCCGCGCGAGTCGAGATACTCGGGCGACATTGTTGCGTCCAGTACAACTCGCGAGTCCGTGGCGTGTGGACGTATTTGTTTTTGAAAATGGAGCGTGATAACTTCGATACAGAACTTTTCATTGACGCAGTCGAAAAAAGAGTAGCCATATGGAATATGGAATCATCCGATTATTCCAATAGACTCATAAAACGTAGGAACTGGGAAGATATAGTTGAAACACTTTTCACTGTGTTCTCTCAGCTTTGGGTATAATGTTATAAACATACTGTGCGTCATTCTGTCATGTGGAATTGGATGCATGTTGAATCGTCGCCTTTCTCTTTGTTTACGAAGATTCCATCGCTGGTATGCACGCCACAACACAACTGCTGTATCCAACTCCATGTTTTTAACTGGAAGGAAATCTCCCCCAGCGTAGAAACGCAAGTGAAACGCGACATCTGGATGCAATATAAATTGACTTTATCGCTTTATCTGGACGGGCTCTAATAGAAAGCCAAATAAAGAGTATACAGAGTGAGTCTAAAGTATTGTAATACTTGTAATAATGGGCGAGGCGAGAATGGTCTACTCTAGACTACAGACTCCACCCAGAGGTATTTACAAGGATCTTGGACACAACCAAATCGCAGGATATGTGGGGCATACCATAATGGATGCTAGAAAGGACCACATAACTCCGAAATATATCTTCAACAAGAAATTCGAGACTATGATTAGAGATCGAGAAATCTGTGAAGCAAACAACCTGCATCGGGAAATAGGCTGGTACACAGATGGATCCAAGACCGAGCAGGGCACAGGAGCGGGAATCTTTGAAACAGGAACTAGACAGAGTATTCCGCTAGGAAAATACGCTTCGGTATTTCAGTCAGAGGTGTACGCCATCCTGCATTGTGCAAGGATAAATAATGAGCGATCCTAGAGAAACAAGAGGATCGCAATACTTGCAGACAGTCAGGCTACACTTAGGGCACTAGAAGGGCCCAAAGTTACGTCTGCTCTAGTCTGCGAATGTCTACCAGAACTGGGAAGGCTGGCAGAACACAACAAAGTAACTTTGAAGTGGGTGCCAGGACACTCAGGCATAAGCGGCAATGAAAGGTCGGACGAGCTAGCAAGACTAGGCTCGTCTGCTCTATACACTGGAGCAGAACGCGCCCTGGGGGTTCCTAAAAGCACAATCGGACACCAGGTCGTAGAATGGATGAAACATCAGCACAAGGAGCAGTGGAACTTGTTGCCGGGATGTGTTCATGGAAAAACATTCATAAAAGCTCCATGCAAGAAGACAGCTGAAACACTGCTCTTCTTGAGTAGGAATCAGCTCCTAATAACGACGGGTCTCCTCACGGGACATTGTGACCTGAAGGAACACCTGAATAAAATGGGACTCTACAATGGAGACCTCAACTGCAGACTGTGTGGTAGAGGCACTGAGTCAGCTCTACATGTGCTCTATTAGTGCGACGCGCTAGATCACAAGACACAACAGCTCTTTGGGAAGCCCAAGCTAGAACCAATGTTCATGTCAGAAACAATATTATTGTTGCTTTTTGATCTGGTGAATTTATTAAACCCAATAAAAATGTTGTTCTTCTCACAGAATGGTTCAGTTACTTATTTATAGTTATTTTTGAGGAATAGTTAATTGTCAATGTCAGTTTAATTAATTCATTGCAAGAGGATGATAGACCTCAAAAATACTTATTTTCTATACAACATTGCTCAATATACTCATCGTCTTCACATAAGGAGATAACAGATGAAATGTTCTCAGTTTATAGTGATTTATAAGCAGAAATAAGTTATATGTGCATTCATGTATGAGCCATCCTTTGGCGAAGCTTTCGTGCAATGAACCGTTCAAACAAGCTCACGTCCTATTTACCTTCTAATTAAAATAAGGTTTCATCTTTAGCATAAAATGTAACTGTTACTACAATATTTGCTGACTGTCTATACATAACATAGTTCTATTTCAATACCTCATGTCACGTTTACAAAAATATATCCAGAGAAATTTATTATATATAAGAGTATAAGCTATAAAGATGATATTGTCCTAATCAGGATAAGACATACGTTTTTTATATTAAAAAGTTGTATATTCTCATAACATTGTAAGTATTAAGAAAAATGTATGGCTTATAGCCATGTAGTACGTATGTTATCTTGTGTACAAAAGGTACCCCGGAAATAGACTGCAAAATCATAGTGCAGAATTTGAGAGTCTTATTTCCGGGCACTTACTTAAATAGGCCCTGAGTAAATTCCGATCCTAGAAAGGGACAATAGTTTCTTAATATGAAAATATTTTATTAAACTCATACAATTGTCAGCTCTAAAATAGTGTCGGAATTAATATACTCAAGAAGCACCCTATGTACAGTATTGGAAAGATAAATTACATAACAAATGTTGTAATAGTTAGTAATTAGAGTTATATTTGCAACTATATTCAGGGATATGAATGTACTGTGACAAAAACGAATTGTAAATAATTTAGGCATAAGGTAGCGTAAGTGAAATGCTGTACATTTATCTGGAAAGCTATTCGGTGTAGTTGAATATTTTTGTATATTTTTTGAACTTGTCTTTCTGTAAGGTAAGCTAATTTTAAATAAAATGTTAAATTTGAAGCCGTGCATGTTTTCTTTAGTTTTTCTAACGAAGAAACCAGAAAATACTAGCAAGAGTCACATATAGCACCTAAACAGTATTGTAAGAGTTCTAAATCTGGAAAGTAACAGTCAAAAAACAGACAGTGGAAGTACAATTATTATTTATTGCTCTGCGTTTGCAATGCATAGTAATAATAATAGAAGAAAGATAGCTCACGAATTAAAATTACAAAGATAAATCCAGGTTCCTATATTGATAAGAACCTTCTGAAATTAGAAACAAAAAAGTAGTGTAAACATTGTTCGATTCGATTAAGTAAAATATATACCAGAAAAATAAATAAGAGATTTAAAATACATATACTTATTTATACATAATATAAAGTCTCTTATGTTTCTATGCTTTTTTATTTATTTTTTATTGAGTTGGAAAAACTGTTGATGTGCACAATTGCCACAAAATCGAAACACATTTACAGCTAAAAAACCAAAAAAATACTTCAAACAAAAGTAGAAAAGAATGGGTTTGTTGTTATGAAGCAGAAACATGAAACCATCTATAGTGATGTGGGGTAGGCAACCAATAAAGCACGTCCAGTGCTGCTGTGGTTGCGTTGAAACGCTGGCTACTAGGAAAGCGATGTGGTTCATTAAATTATTACATTCTCTCATTAAATAATAACACTTTTCCTCTATTTCTTCTCAAAAATTTTACAAAATCAGTCCGCAAGCCAAAAATTTCGATATTTGAAGAATAAATAATAAATATGCGCCTCTCTATCATAAAAGCTGCTACAGCCACATTGGACTAGAACTGGTAGTACCGGTACATGTACCGGTACGGACTGCCAAGGTTAATAGCTCGTCCGGCTCGTCGTATCATATGCTCATTGTTGATAAAATCAAATCAGTTGTCCTATTTAAAGCGCAGTTGGCGTCTTATCGTTCTCATTCATTATATATTTATATAAAAATGTTATTATAAGTGTAGCGTTCATCTAATAGGTACTACTAACGGTTTGTGATTTATAAAATTTTAAACTAACCTTTACATCATAGTTTTTAGATCAAATTCTCAAATGGCAGCTGATCATGATAAAATAGCTCGTATCAAGGAGCAACTGAAGAGCTATCCTGACTATCCCAAGAAGGGAATACTGTTTTGGTAAGGGTTTTCTTTAATTTCTGCTGATAGGGTTGCTTATGAATATGGATTTGGCTTGTTGAATTTGACATTTAGTGACATGTACTCATGTACAGTCTGCGCCTCAAATCAAATAATTTCTACGCAGTGTAAATTGGGCTTTATAATACTATCTTGCACTTCTTCACTCTAGTTTCATCTGCCTTTTGTGTTTCACATGGTTTCACTCATTGTCTGTTCCACTGACAAAGTAACAATTGACATGTCTGTTCTTTAACCTCCTTGGACTGTTTGTTCCAAGTATTATTTCAAATTTAAAATAATCAAACTGCTAATTTTGTATAGCTCACAACACAAATACTCCAATTTTCCATTATTTTAGTATTTCACAAAATTGCAGAACCATGACTTTCGAATAATGTTTATGTTTGTATATTACAAACTGCTATGTAAACAGTGTGCTAAAATGTCTATGCCTACATTGCCTACTTAAAAGTAAGATCTTCTGGTTTTCTAAAAGCTCTAATCATAGTGATGTAATTCACACATTTTTCACTTAAATATGAAAGTACTCAAGTAATATAAGTTAAATGTGAATTTATGTTTATTTAAAATTATCCTCAATTTTATTTAGTAAAACTTGTAATTTTATAAACGGGGTTTTATTTGCATGCTATGAGAAAATTTATGAAAGTGCCTATTTTATCTTTTCAGATAATTTTATATATAATAATTAAAATAAATAATAATTTCAATGTATTGTCAATGTATTTATTTAGATATGTAAAGGATTCAACTGCTTCGATCTTAATTAAACATTATTGTGTTTAATTTTAAATCTTTCTCGATGTTACTTTTGATTTGATACATTCTTTATGTAGGTATCAAGTTAGAGTTACATAATACTAATGTGTCATTTGCAGGTATTTGAATTTTACAGTACTCCATCAAGAAAATAATTTAGGTATCAGGTATATGTAATGGACTTAATTCACTGTACAGGGGTGTTCTCTAACCATTAATATTGATGATGTTGCGCTAGGTCTCAAATCAGTTTGAACTTGAAATGTAATAAGAAATCTCTTGCTCAGTGTATGCTCAACCTGTGCAATGATTTTCAAAATACATTATTTTACTTCAGCACTTTTAATGCACGGTTTTCACTTTCAGGGACATATTTCCAATCCTACAACAGCCAGAATACTTCCGGATGTTAAAAGATGCATTAGTAGAAGAGGCAAAGAAAATAAGCCCACCCGTAGAATGTGTAGCTGGATTAGAAGCTAGAGGATTTCTCTTCGGTCCTTTGATCTCATTGGAGCTGAATGTCCCTTTTGTGCCAATCAGGAAGAAGGGAAAACTTCCTGGGAATTTGCTCAGTGTCTGCTACTCAAAGGAATATGGACAGGTAAACTGTTTAAAGCTAAAAAATAATTTCTATAACCTTTATTTGGCTTTCTGTGAGGAGAAAAACCTTGCATCTTGTATCGGTGCTTATTACAAATCCGACCGCTGATGTGAGTTTCAGTCTTATTTGACGAAAATGTAATGTCAGTTTGCCGGATTTTTAAGATCAGAAAAAAATGTGTAGAAACCGCTTTCAAGTACAGTATTTTTTGGACAGGATTTGATTCAATTTGCTCAAAAAATTTGTTCAAAAAATTGAACCAAATATACAATAAAGCAGCTCAAAGGAAGTTGTCACATCATTTGATTGATTTCATTCAAACTGTCCAAGATATTTGTTAGAAATCGAACCAAATCTATAATAGAGCGGCACAAAAGAGAAGTTGTTAGATATCATGTCAAATTCATCAAATAGGGAACTTACCAATTTCTTTTACTTACCACATTTATAGGTGAGGGGAGTTTGTGATTGTGAAAATGTTCGATTTTGACATATTACACTTTTTCCACATCACTCAGTTGATATTTTTCTAATCTCGGAATCTCAGTAACCGCTGCGTGGATTGTGATGAAATTTAGGTAACAATATGTTGTGGGGTCGTAATACTGCTACAATTTTGAAAATGGGTGCATGGGCGGTGGAGTAATAGCAAAAAACAAAAAATTTCAAATATTTTTCAAACTTGGTTTTTAGGGTTCCTGATTATTTTCTGCTTTTTTGGGAGGGGGTGAAATTGGGGTGGTTGTAAAATTGAAAAATTTGTTGTATTTATAATACTGTTGTTACACTGTCACGTTACACGTGAAAGAAATACCTAACGGCATAATACATACTCTTTTGGGTCCATCCGAACATTGCCTTGCCTGTTACAAAACCAAAGGCGCATTGCTTTAGATCGTTCTGTATTGTACGACGTGGAAACTATTGAATTGATCCTGATGAAATTTTGACTGTGGCGAGGATCGAAAACGCGTCTGGTTTTTAGAAATCGTGTCAGTGTTAGCACAGCAATAATCATGAAAATAAAAATATAAAAACACGTTAAACTTCGTTTTTAGGCGTTTTAGGGGTTCCTAATCCAAGATACATGAAAAATCTAAGTGACAAAGCAAACTAAAGTACATAATACAAATAAAAATTAAGCACAGTAGTTAAGATAGTCACAAATTTAAAAGTTTACTGACATTTGACAGACAAAGAACACATCGGGCTTAGCTATTCAGGAAAGTCAGGAATAATCGTATTCAGTATCATACGAGGTTCTCCCCAATCACACCGACGCGAAGATAGACCTATTCATTCATTTATTACCAGTTGTAATTTTTTTTTTTCATTTTCAGGACGTTTTGGAGATGCAAGAGAACGCAATAAAGCCAGGCAAAAGAGTTTTGCTGGTTGACGATCTATTGGCAACAGGGGGGAGTTTGCTTGCATCGTATCACCTGGTCAAGAAAGCGGGCGCTCAAGTGGCAGCCTGTCTTGTTATCATCGAATTAGAACCGCTTAAGGGACGGGATACCTTGCCTACCGATGTGATATCTCTGATAAAACTTTAGCATCTAATAAACGTTTTTTGTTATATTCTTTCTTGGAGAATTTCTAACCAACCTCGAAGCACTGTTACACAGTTCAAATTAGTGGTATCATGAATTGTTTTCTTTTATAGCTCATTTTCCTGATCTCCTTTTCCTTTAAAAATCCATCATGTCTTGATGTTGGTATATGGTTGGTACATGTTTTGGTAAAAACAAAGTGGCTATTTTGTGTTGCCGACATTGGTTTGTCATTAAGTTATGTAATGCAAAGTGGTCATCTCCTTTCTGTAAAGACTGTAATTCTAAGCTGCTTTCGCTGTCTATTATTTTGAATCTCAAATGTGAATTTATTCCAACCAAATCGAGCTGTATTACACAGTTCATTTCGTTGAATCGTATATGGTGAATTAAGTGGTCGAGAACTTAAACTTTGTTTTTAAAAAATGTATTTCCCGATCAAATAATACAATTTATTTGGGACCGACCTGTTTGAGAGCTCAAGACAGACTGACTCAAAAGCGTCAAAATAGTACGTAGGTAAGCTCTGCTGATCTCTCTAAGGTCTACAGATATAGGTTTTATATGAAGTCAGCATTAAATAATATAATAGTACAGTCATTTACAACCACATAACTGGTGCCCAACATTAAAACGAGAAGTGTCTTCTTAAACATTGTTATATTTCTCTAGAAAAGTATAAAAATAAATAATAAAACCATCTTAAATATTTGATTAGAATTAGAACACACCACTTGAGGAAGGGCTAAACCTCACTCTCTTTTCGCACCATTCAGGGCAGTTACAAGTACAGTTTTCTTCATATAGATGAGGCTGTATTCTGAAATCCTTTGAGACGAGCTCCAACAACTTGGCAACCTCCTTCTCCAGGCCTTTTGTCTCTTTCTGCAGATTTTTCATCTGGAAATTAAACAGAATTGTATAACTGATCACATTCCTTATATTTAACCCTTAACTGGTATGGCAAAAAAAAATTACACCCAACATGTGGCGGGGTCTGGTTAGACCTATAGAATTTCTGTGCAAAAAATGAAAACAACAGGTATGAATGTAAAAAAGTTGTATTGTATTCTAATATTGTTGCTATAAAAATAAAAAAAAATCCATTCCAGACATCCGCATAAAAAATACAGGGTACATTTGAAAAGTAGTTGAAGGACAAACCTTTCAATAATAAAAGCTAAAGGGTGTGTTTATGTATCAAAAATGAACAAACCTTGTTTAAATATACAAAATCAGTTGAGAAACAAAAAAAAATTAAGCTATTTTCAAGAAAACAAAGATTCTGACAAACAAGTTTTGCAACATAGAGTTTTAGTCATTACATCTGCTACAAATGCTTGTTTTTATACAACGATTTCTATAAATATGTTTATTATCGTTACGTGGGCAAATATAACACCTTGTACGTTTAGGGGCTCTTCCAGTACCAACAATCTGTTGTAACTCTTGTTGAGTCAGAGATCTTTTATCACTGTTTGGATTAGCCATTTCTTCTCACCAGTAAGACACATAAAAAATTACGTTTAAGGTATGACAGGGTCAATTTTGACCCTAGGGACGTGGATGACCTAACTGGGTGAAAGGATGACAGCAACTCCAATACGTAGGTGCTTTAGTTGTCGTTTTAAGGGAATAGACGGTGGGGTTGCCAGGTTGTGCTTTTCTGAAATTCCATTAATCATTTCAGCTGGGGTCAGAATTGACCCCGCCATATCAGTTAAGGGTTAAATAGGTTTATTGTATATTTGTGACATGTATTGTATTTATCATTGCATAACATTAATAAATCAAGGTCCTTGTTCATTGTCCTGAATGTAGACATTACTCTCTGTATGACTTTAGCCGATCCGTTTGAAAATTTAGATAATAAAAGTGAATGTAAACAATGTGATCATCTTTCGCTGGATTTTTTTGGAGGTTCTTGAAAAATAACAGTTATATTAATAGTTGTGTGCAAACTTCGTACTTCGAACGTGTAATATCCTTAACCCTACTAAAAGTTACGTGAACGTCGCAGAACAGAACGATTCTGTAAATAAGGTTCATGACGTCAGCCACAGTGCTGATAAGTTCAAACTTTTAGGACTTATAGCGATATGCTTTATATCTATACCTTACCTTTTTACTTCTACTGAGGTCTTTCTCAGAACCTTCTACGTTCCCCAATTCATTCTCAATTTTGCCGATCAGGTTCTCTAAAAGGTGAATGCTTGTGCTGATGTTCAGTTTCTTTAGGCTTCCGGTTGACTTCAGGTTGCTCCTGATCTAAAAACAACACAAAACGTACTTTGTAAGCATATTCTAAGAGCGTGAAAGAAGTAGTCTTTGCTATAATAATAATGCTATCCCAAATGAAATTTTTCCGTGACATTAAGGTCATTTTTAAGTGACCTCATCCCAATTCCTGACGCTCTAGTTTTCAATATTTTCGCATGAAATTTTTACATGAAGTTTAAAAGGAAATAACACAGGGGGCTGTCGAAGCATTTTTTTGAAAAAATTGATTGAACATGAAATACGATCGCTTGAAGTTGCCTATTTTCTTCGTCAACTTTGTAATTTTTTTTAAGATAAGCCCAGAAGCAAAAATGAAAAAATACTTCGATATCACTCTGGGCAATTTCCTTCTAAACATCATGTGAAAATTTCATGTAAAAATATTGGAAAATGAAGAAGCGTCAAGAATTGGGATAAGAAACATCTGCAAATCGCCTGCTTCCTCTTCAGTTTTCCAAATTTCGGGCGACGCGCTAACATGACTGTTTTCATTTCTTTCTAATGTAGCGCGCACCTGTTTATTTATCACGCCCATCATCGGTTCCTTTTCAGCTCCCCGCATCTTCCGGAGAAACTATTCCGGATTGTAGGAGCAGCGTTAAGGCAATTACAAAAAATTACGCATTGAAGCCACTGAAATTTGACCGTTATTTAAGTTAGAGTAATAGCATATGAAGTAGAGAAAATATGTGCAGACGAAACATAGCCTATGGACAAAAGCTTTAACACTGTGAACCTTTGAGTAAAAAAAATCCTTACCTTCTTTATTTGGCCTTCTACTTTAGCCTGTCTTTCTTCCTCACTAATCGGTCCCCTATGCCTATCCAGAATCTCGTTTATTTTAAGCTTGTACTCGAGAAGCTTCTTCAACCTGGAGAGATACTGTTCCTTGACGCCAGAAAACTCCTCGTATGCCCTTTCTGAAGTAGTCGCTACTTGATCTGGCAGCATTATCTGATTGTATATACTGCTGCTTTCTTGCTTGGAGTTTCGATTCCGGAAGATCTCTTCTACTTCGCTGAAATTGTAAAACTGCGAGGTAGATTTTTCCTCGTTTTGGTCGGGAGAGTTTCGTCGGTGGTACATCGGAAGGAGTTGCTTGATCTTCTCGATTTTCTCGCGTTCCTTTTCCACCAGTTCCTGTCTTGAACGCAGTTTCTCTAGGCACTTCTCTTCAATAGCTGGAACAGTACAAAACATTGTATCAATTCGAACATTAATATTTGAACCTATGAAAGTATATCTCTAGAAGAGACACAAAACCTGAGTTTTCTTGATTACATCTAGGATTACATATTAACTAAAGCTAGACTTTCAATCTGTAGCTTGTTATAATAACAGCCTCCAAATTACTAAACATACTTTTTTTGTTAGGTAAACATCGTAATAACACTTTATATGTCATGTTATATTCATATTTTATGTATTCTTTCGCATTTATTTTTCTGTTAAGTGCAAGAATAGTTATGGCGAAACTGGGCTGCCCATGTCCCTCTTGGTTTTTGGAAATAAACACACGATATTATTATCATTTTTATTATTTAATATTATATAATAATATTAATACAGGGTGTTTACGATCTTAATGCCGTTATGTAAAGTACGAATATTACACATCATTGTAATGCTTGTACCACAAATTTAATACATATATTCCAAATTTGTAGTTTCAAAAAAATCGCAATATTTTCTGATAACACAGAATATGCGGCAATAAGTCTAGAGATAATAGCATTTGTTTACATAGTGAATATCTCCAAAGATACCTGACAGAAACTAGGGCGAATACTGGGCAATGTTGTCGGATTGTGATTTTGCAGTCATACTTTCTTTAATTTTTTTCTGTTTAACTATGTGTTAACTAGTGAAATGGTACTGGGGTTTCAGGTTCGAAATATCATGATTTATCGTTCCTCCAAATGAATGCACTAAGATCGTAAACACCCTGTATTATTTTTGTAATTCCTAACTCTCAGTAAAATATTGGGAGAAATGAAATTCAGCAAAACATGTTTTAAGTCATTTTAAATATATATGGGAGACAAATCAAGTCATTTTATGTACATTTTACTCTCCTATTTTGCTCCTCTTGCATGGTCCTCTCAACTGTTTCGTCTTGTTGGAATCTGCCTAGTTCTAATCTGCTCATCACTACTGTTTCTAACTCATTGTCTATTCTTCTCTCTTCTTCCAACTGAAGGTCTACTACATTTTTCGGATAGTCAGTGAACAGTGGGTAGTTTCCAATCTCCAAACTCTTGAATTCCGTCAAATACTCCCTGTAATCCAACAATTTGAAATTATTAGATAACTTTCTTTGAAAAAGTCTACTAAAATCACTGTACTAAATATCGGTTATGGTCCTGCCATCTATGAGACTTATAACTAACTACTACGTTAAACGGTAATGATTCCTACATCGCTCTTGTCGCAAGTTCTCAGTTTTATCAATAGATGGCACCACAATGCGATGTTAGTACAGTGAAGCTAGTAACGAGACATTCATAATTGCAACATTCATTAGAATTTTGATAAATTGCTAGAGACCATTGTAAGAGAGTAAAAATATCGATTATGTGAATACAAAAAAACCTTTTTTCCTCAAGATTGGTTGCATAGTCAAGTTAGAAAAATTATAAGTATTAAAAATGAACAGATTGATACCTTTCATTGAATAGGTACCTATAGCTACAATTTACAAATTCCAAAAATACCTTGGATGATTCTCCTTGCTGGTTTCTGCCAGCACTCTAAAGGTCACTCTTAGCAGTCTTTTCATATTGACAGGGTTCTGGCTACGGAAAAATAATGCAAAGTCCTCCTTTCTACCGAACGAGAGCAGTATGTGCCTTTGGACGATGTTGTAAGCAACCTGGTATAAACCATAAAAGTTGAATTAATATACTTCATATTTTGAATACACCAAGGAAATTGAGTGTAAATCATAGATGGGTAAATTTATAGTGTTAAAAATGCATTTCGTATAGCTATAGGCAATAAGATTAAGAAGTGTTCTCGCATGTATGCGTGGTTGCCTGTACATCAAAAGAAAATTTAATCTGCAAAAATCAGAATGCAATGATGGTTGCCAGTACTTCAGAGAATTACCATAAAAATCAAACTGCAATTTACATACAACAGTAGAACTATTTGTTTTTTCTACAAATAAATGGATCAACAGGACCAACGAGTTTGATTCCCTCAGTGTGCTTCTACCAAGTCATGGTGTAATAATAAGGCAAGAGGCAAGAGTTTTACTGCCCACCGAAATCATAAATCAATCAGACATGTTGTGGGGGAAGGAAAAGAAATCACATTTCAAATATTTCAAAATCACAAGGGTCAACCATCAACAGAAATAGTGGAGAGGTGTAAATTATATGCCAAATGTAAAGTAAAATTTTGAGGATGTATTTACTTACCGTCTTGTTGTATGGTGTCGAGGCCTGGACTCTTAAAGTAACCTCGATAAACAGATTGGAGGCATTTGAAATGTGGACTCTTAGAAGAATGTTTAGAATCCCTTGGACAGATCTGGTAAGAAATGAAGAAGTCCTCGGAAGAGCCGGTCTGGCTAGCCGTGAACTATTCGACGTCATTAAGAAAAGAAAGACGTCTTATTTGGGACACATCCTGCGTGGTCCTCGTTATGAATTCCAACGTCTCATCCTACAAGGAAAAATCGAAGGAAAAAGGGGAATAGGAAGAAAAAAACTTTCATGGCTCAGGAACATTCGACAATGGACAGGAATGCATGACTTTATGTCTCTCCAAAATGCTGCTCTAAATAGAGAAATCTGACAGGACGCAAATAGACGGTCGCCTACGCAGGAATCTGCTTGGCACTTTAAGAAGAAGAAGATTTACTTAGGGAGGTACGAGAGAATCTAAACTTTGTCTTAAGCGGCCTACAGATGCTTATACATGCTGCGACTCCTCAATCGACTCTAGGTTTCTCGAAACTTGCATCAGTTGCTACTCAAATCGAAACCTGTTGCGATGCCTAAATCGACTTGATATTGTTCATCGCTTGTGCGAAATTCAATCATAATGTACAATAGCGTGAAATTTATACTACTTGCCATCAAATATTAAAGCGATAACAGATATTTCGAGGTTCCCAGAAACGTCACTGGATGAAAATTTTGACTTTTTACTTCCCACACCGATAGGCGAGGGGAGTATTGTAATCGCAAAAATTTTGGATTTTGAGATAATATACTTTTTGGGCGTTTTATGATGCCTACATAACGAAAATCCACGTCACTCATTTCTGTCAGTCTGTCTGTCTGTTGGCGTTTTTCTAGCCTCCTAATCTCAGTAACCGCTGCATGGATTTTGATGAAATTTGGGCACACAGTGTTACTACTTTGGCGAGGATGGAAAATGCGTCTGATTTTTAGAAATCGTCTCAGTGGTGGCGCAGCAATATTAAAAAAACCAAAAATATGAAAACAGCTGAAACTTCGTTTTTAGGTTTTTAGGGGTTCCTGATCATTTTCTACTTTTTTTTTTTTTGGGTCAAAAACTTGTAATCCTGATAGATTGTCCATTGACCTGTGAAAGAAGTATGTAGTAGAATAAAACACTTTGTTGCGGGCGAGCTATGATTTAGTTGCAAGGGCATCTAGACTATAGCTTCATACTATGGGAAAATAATGAAACTGGTATCATTGAAATGTGTGGGCAGTATACTGAGTCAATCAACTTGACTACATTTTTAAGACTCTTTTCCTGAATAAGTAAACAAGCTGCTGCCCGATGTGGCCTTCGTGGAATGTCAGTAAACTAGTTTATCCTTTACCTGCTGTGATTATTTTTATTTGTATTTTATAAATTTTCTTATGTACTTTAGCTTGCTTTTTGAATACATTTTTTTCATGTATTTTACTCCTACTACTAATCATTAAAGTTTTGTCGGTCAAGTGCAATTGACCCGGAAAACGCATAATACTAACCACAGCGCAATGGAAGAAGGCGACTTCGTAGGTGAGGATATGGTCCCACATCTGTAGCCATTCCGCAGCGGTCAAGACTTCGGAAAAGGCGCTTTCTAACAATGGCCAAGCGTAGATTTGAGCCGTTACTTTGTGCAGGGAGTAGTGGTGCAATAGCATAGGGTCGTGCTCCAAAAGGCAGTTCTCTATTATGGCCAGGACGTTCACCGGAGGTAGGGGATGGTACTCGAAGAAATGCTGACACCAGTTGCCTAAAATTGTAAATGGGCGTTTGTCAAGATGATATTGTTTCTTTCACAACTTTTTTTAATTCTAAAAAGCGGCTCCTACGGAGAGCATAAGCGGTCATTTTCAAGTGATTTCATCCCAATTCCTGACGCTCTACTTTTCAATATTTTTGCATGAAATTTTTACATGAAGTTTGAAAAGAAATTACACAGGGGGCTATCGAAGCATTTTTTGAAAAAAATTGAACATGAAATATGATCGCTTGAAATTGCCTATTTTCTTCGTCAACTTTGTAATTTTTTTAAGAAAAGCCCAGAAGCAAAAATGAAAAAGTGCTTCGATACCACTCTGAGCAATTTCCTTCTAAACATCATGTGAGGATTTCATGCAAAAATATTGGAAAATGAAGCGTCAGGAATTGGGATAAAAAACATCTGCAAATCGCCTTCCTCTTCAATTTTACAAATTTCGGGCGACGTGCCAACATGAGTGTTTCCATTTCTTTCTAATGTAGCGCGCACCTGTTTATTTATCACGCCCATCGTCGGTTCCGTTTCAGCTCCCCGCATCTTCCGGAGAAACTATTCCGGATTGTAGGAGCAGCGTTACTTCCTGGCTCCCAGTCAACATCTCTGAGAGTGAACAACAATAGTACAAACAGATATTAGCGGCAGATTGGTGAACTATAAAGTGCAGATTACACCAAAGTACGCGTACGAGAATGAATAGACCAGTAGACCCGAAAGGAAAACCATTTGTCTATAAAGAAACATAGTACCAGCCGCTTCAAGCAGTCGCCTAATTATCTTATTCAACAATCTACCAGACTGCATTAAGAAAATTGTTAATTATGAGCATTTTAAGGCCAAAGTGAAGATGTATTTGGCAGATAACGTATTTTACTCTATCAGTGGATTTCACCAAAAGTGAGTTACTTTTAGTTACTTTTAACTTTTCAGCAAAATACTCAATTACTTTTATCCTATAGTTGACGTGTCATCATATACAATTCTTGTATCTATATGACAAATAAATTACTACTACTACTATTACTATTTAGTCAATACTATACACAAGGCGTTGCCTTCATAGTAGTTCTATCTATGACACTTCAACATGGCGGCAACTGACAAGACGTGCTACACAACTGAGAGCACAAAACCGTGCAAAAGATGTAAAACAAACGCGCAAAGTGGTCAAAAGTGTGTTAAGTGCAACGCTGTATCGCACTACAGCTGTGTGAAAAAATCCAAGAACATTATAATTGTTGACAATGAAAGAATTATATGTTGCGGTTCTGAGCAGCCACAAACAAATGACGATGATGGTGCCTTCTTTGATGCCATGGAAAATTTATCCGAAGCAAGTAAGATAGACATAAGCATATTTCATTATTTGATCAAACAAAAAGATCGAATAATAAAGGAGCAGCAAGATAAAATTGATTTGCTTAACACACAAATCAATTTATTAAATCAAATAAGCAATTCTCGTGCATCCATATTACCTGTACGAGCAGCGCAACAAAAACTGGAGCAAAAAAAGCCAGGCACGACCTCGAGTTCTAAAAACAAGAACTCCGATTGTGAAAGTGAAAATACCAAACATACAAATTTGCCGTCACAATCAGCTGTATATGAAAACATAAACAATGATGAACTGCCTGCTGCGACGGTGGCTGCAGCAAATTCAAACAGAAATGATAGTGAGGATATTACTACAGTACATCAGAAGAATAATGAGTGGCAGAGGGTGGAGAGGAAAAAGCGGAAGGTGATTATAGGGAGCCACCCTGACAGCAAAACAATTCAAGGTGTCCCTAGACAAACAGCACTTCACGTTTGCCGATTAGCTACGAACACAACAGTCGACTCGCTCACTAGGCACCTGAAGCCCCAATTTCCTGAAGTAGTTGTGGAGTCAATTACCTCAAAACATCCCCAGATATATTCATCTTTTAAAGTTTGCATTCAAGATAAAGACTTCAACAGAGCGATGGATCCTAGCTTATGGCCAACTGGTGCTTGTGTAAGCCGTTTTTTACACTTGAGAAGAAGGAAGGACCAGGAGACCTAACTACAGTGAGCAGTGACAAAAGTGACGTGAACATAACTCGTAAACAGTTAAAGTTGTTTTTTATTAATATTCAATCATTGAAAAATAAGATAGATCAGTTAGATGCGTACTTGTGTGATAAAAATGTCAACGTGCTATGCTTTAACGAAACGTGGTTAACTGATGTGGAGGTAGAATGCCTGCGTATAGAAAACTTTTTTGTTTCATCGTATTACAGCAGAACCTGCCATAAAGGTGGTGGAACAGCTATTTTGACAGATACAGAGTGTGACTTTGTACCACTGCCACTGATAAATGGTAAGTCAATCGAAAAACTTATTGAACTATGTGCAATTTTTTATCAGTCTACTGAGACATATTTTATTAACGTCTATCGTCCACCGAAAGGGGACTTTGACCAATTCTTACACGTATTGGATTCTGTGTTGATAGAAGTTAGTAATAGTAACAAAAAGACTGTAGTTATAGGGGACTTTAACGTACACTTCAACACAGAGCAGAGTGAATGCATGAAGCTATGTAATTTGATGAGAACTTTTGGTTTTGAGAGGATGGTGAATGAGAATACTAGAAATAAAAACTGTTTAGACAATGTATTTATCAATTTTGATGAAAACTTGTGTAAAGTATCAGTTGTTGATTCAAATCTTTCAGATCACAGTGGTGTTTTTGTGGATATATCGTATCCCATCTCAGATGACATCAAAGATACCCGCATAAAACTTTGTAGACCAATAACAGAGGCTGGTAAATATGCCTTTTACAACTTAGTAGAAAATAGTGACTTCTCTTTCGTTACTGACAACAATTTAAGCGCATCCACAAAATTCGATATTTTCTTGCAGGTAGTGAATGGCTGCTACAGTGCAGCGTTCCCCGAAAAGCGATACATAAATCGAGTTACTGCGCAAAGCCACCAACTGTGCTGGTTTGACGAAAAAATAAAAAATATGAGAGAAAGTCTTCGATTTCTTGATTTATGTTATAAACAGAACCCAACTGATGAAAACAAAAAAATTAGGAATAACTTTAGAACTAAATATAAATTAGAAATCAAAAACAGCAAAAGAAGAGCAAATGATGATGCGATTAAATCTTCTGATAACCACATTAAATGTATATGGAATATAATAAACAGTCATCGAAATATTACAAACAAAAACACCTTTAATGCAACTGACATAAGTCCTGACCAATTCAATAAGTATTTCACCACTGCAGCCGAAAATTTGGTGCGACAGCAAAACCATCGGGACAGTAGCGCTAACATAAATATAGAAAGCATAAGACCACCGAACTCAGTAAAGGAATGTCAATTTGAAAAGTTTACTTTTATTGAGGTTAGGGATATAATAACTTCATTAAAAAGTAAATCTAGTAAGGATATATACGGTCTTAACGTAAATCTAATAAAAACTATTAAGGACATAATAGTGATTCCACTAACAAAACTCCTTAATCTTTGCTTGCAAGAAGGTATATTTCCCGACTGCTTAAAATTAGCCTTAGTTAACCCAATATATAAAAAGGGCGACAGAAATGATCCTGCAAACTATCGCCCAATATCTCTCTTACCTATTTTTTCGAAAATTTTTGAGAAAGGCTTATATAACAGGTTGATACATCACTTTGAAGCCAATAATTTTTTTACAAATTGTCAACACGGCTTCCGTAAAGGTCGCGGTACTGTGACAGCTATTCACGATTTTGTGAAGAATGTCATGGATGCATTTGAAAATTATGAATATAATAATACATTGTTTCTTGACCTCAGTAAGGCTTTCGACTGTGTATCACATGTCATGTTATTAAATAAACTACAAAAATATAGTATATCATCTGACAGTTTGACTCTTCTAAGATCATACTTGGAAAATCGAGCCCAGATCATCAAAATCGGACATAAATTGTCTCAAACCGAATACCTGAAGATAGGTGTTCCGCAAGGATCCATCCTTGGGCCTCTGTTGTTCCTTGTTTATATAAATGACTTACCTTGGCTACAAGAGTCAGTATTCCATGTGTTATACGCAGATGATACAACTATATCAGTTAGATGCAAGGATATCAATAATGTCCTTACAATCACGGATGATGCACGGTCGAAGGCTGAACTCTGGTTCAGAGAAAATGGTCTTGTCTCTAACCCTGAGAAGTCACAGACAATGTTGTTAACCCTACGTGAGGCCGAACGTGATCAAATAAACACTTCCATAAAATTTCTAGGCGTTCACTTAGATCCTCACTTAAAGTGGGACGTGCACGTTAATAAAGTATGTACAAAGCTTTCAAGTAGTGCTTTTATGTTGAGAAATCTAAAAGGCATAGTATCCTCAGATGTACTAAGAACAGCATACTATGCTCTGTGTCACTCTGTACTGAGCTACTCAATTCTTATATGGGGACATGCTTCTGAATCCAGCAAAGTTTTTGCGGTGCAGAGAAGAGTTATTAGAATAATATCTGGTTTGGGATATCGTGAGGATTGTAAGCAAGCTTTCATAGCCCTCAATATTCTAACTGTTCCATCTATATATATTTTAGAATGCCTTACATACGTATATACTAACAAAGACACTTTCTTGACATATACTGGTCAGCACAACCATGATACAAGGCACAAAAATAATATCATCACTCCTTACTATCGACTCAAAAAAACCCAAAATGGCCCAAACCATCTAGCAATAAAAATGTTCAATAAGTTGCCAGAAGACTTGAAGAATCTATCAAACATCACACTTTTTAGAAGACAAATAAAAGGATTTCTATCGCAGAAGGCATTCTATCACTACAATGAGTTCTTTGATTGCGTGTTTACATAAATGTCTTAATGTTTGTGAACGATTTTTCTGTTAATTATTGTCTGTTGTATTATACTATTATATGTTATACGTTTGTCGACCTAAATACATTTAAATTGTTATTTTTATACTTCTCTTTTTTGACTTGTGAAAGTACAATGTGCATATCACCAATAAATTATCTATCTATCTATCTATCTATCTATCTGTATATGAAATATGTACAAATAAATAAAAATAAAATAAAAAAATAAACAAATTTTTAACTATTAGCTAAATAAATGATGCAATAGAACAAGTTGGATCTGTAAAGCACTTGGGTGTTTACCTTGACCGATTTCTTAAATGGTCCAATAAATTCTGTAATGATGCTGCGGAAAGAAGAGGAGAAGTCTCTACCACGGCACAAATTTTGCGATCAGAGAGGAAGTCTGTTAACTAACCGCAAAGTTTAAAGGGAAGACCGTAGGACGGGAGCAACGACGTGAGCCTCGCCAAACGAATGGATTAGTTTACTATCCTCACATGTGTAACGTAAGCTAGGAGATTTCCAGTTGATCCTCTTTTTGTCGGAATTATATATGAACAAATTATGGAATTTATTGAAGAAAACAAAGTATTGATAAAATATCAAGCAGGATTCAGAAAGATGTATTCGATGAAAACAGTAATTCAGGTGGTAGTAGAAAATTTGAGGCGTTCTATGGATGAGAAGAAATGTACATTAACAGTTTTTTATATTTCAAGACGGCATTTGAGACTATAGACAGGGAAAAGTTGTTAAAGAAATTACATCGCTGTGGACCATCAGTATACAAAATTTTCCAAAATTACTTAATAAGTCAGATAACAAAAATAAGAAACACTTTTTCAAGCATCAAGACTATTTCAGTTGGAGTACCACATGGAAGTAAATTAGGTCCACTACTATTTATTTCATACATAAATGGCTTACCAGATATTTTGGAGCATTGTAAAACTCAAATATTAGCTGACGATACTTTAATATAGGTACATATCGAATACAAAATTAGACATTACCTACGTTGGAACTTCTAAATGATGATATGAAGAAAATTATCAATTAGTTGAATATAAACAAACTTAAACTGAATGCTAATAAAACAAAATGTATGAAAATAGGTAGACAAACATTTAAACGAAACACCAATTACTATTTCGGTTTATAATGACAAAATTGAGGTAACCATCAAATATCTGGGCATATATGTAGATAATGAATTAAAATTTGAAGATTACTTTGATTATATTATTTCAAAAATGTGTAAAAAGATTAATTACTCTTCTAGAATTTCACAAAATGTTCATTCAAAAAAATGTGTACAACACTATAATACTTTCTCAGTTATTGTACTGTTGAACTATTTTATATACTGCAAATGAAGCCATATTTTCGAAATCAAAAGTGCAAAATAAAGCAATGAAAATAATTTTGAATAAAAGGTAAGTTCACAAAGGTAAGTTATATGTTGAAACAACGTTGACTATAAAGAATTTTATATTGTATCCAGCGAGGTATCCAGTTTTCATTTCCATATTTATTTATTTAAAAATTATTTAATCATCATCACTAGTTCCATACGGGCAATCGCATCCTATCTATTCGATAAGGAATACTTACATATCACAGTACAGATAGCCTCGAAACAAGCTACCGGCTTGTTGTTGAAAACCCTGATGAACGGAAACGCGAAGATAGGCATGTATTCCACGCAAGCGAAGAACGGATGCCAAGTGGTCAGATTATTCAACAGCTTCCGCAGGCTTTTCATCAGCAGCTTATTCTCCAAGGGGTATTTTTCTTTCAGGTCCCGAAAGGCAACCACGGTCACGTGGTTTATGATGCTGTTGTACTGCTGGATGTTGTTGGGCAGTTGGAGGAGTTTCTCCCAAATCTTGGTTCTGTGGGCTTCGGGGTAGGTGCCGAACTCTGCCAGGATGGCTCTCAGCTTGTTGATCTCCAGCATTTCGCTGATCTGGAAACGTTTAATCAAGTAGATTAGGTAACTGAAGCACTAATAGATAGATAAATATCAATGTCTGGAGGATGACATGATTGTTAATTTCAAAGCTATAATAAACAAAACCAAAATTTGTGGTTGAATATTTACCTAAATTCATCAAAGAACTCATATAGGCCGTAATAAGGTTTCTGTATCAAAACAGTAAGTTGTAAGTTCCTTACGGATAAAGTTTTAAATTTTTTGGAATCTCAAAAGAGTGTGGAAGCCGTTTATATAAATATTCATTCCATTATTTAGAACTGAACCTCTCACGAGTGATGATTTAAAGGTGATGAATTTTTGTTTTATTTCTGAATATCAGTGATGTTGTTTTGAAGACGAAATAGAGCTACTACAGTACTACTACTATAGTAATGATTATTAGACATTATCATCGTATTTGTACATGTTCAGAAATTTAAGGACTGTTCTCTCCATACCTTATTTACTGAATGTGTATTACAGCCATATTGAGTCAAGACTCAGATACGGCATCTGTATGTGGGGTAGCTCCCCTGGATGTAAACAGGTTTTCGTGTCGCAAAAGAAAATTCTCAAATGCATAGCAAATGTGTCTTACCTTCAGCCAGGTAGGGAATTGTTTAAATATTTCAGAATATTGACCCTGCCGTCTTTGTATATATTAGAAATATCGAAGTATATTTTCGTAAATTTCTCTCTGAATAGTCACTTTCACACACATGACACAAGAATAAACAGTCATTTTCATTTACCTGTTGGAAAATATAATTCCATTAAAAATTCTCCGAACTACTTAGGTATACACATTTTTAATCATCTGCCAGGCAGAATTAAATCCTGTCCAACAGTGTACAGTTTTAATCGAAGTCTACGAGATTATTTGATTGATCACTGTTTCTATAGTATAGAAGAGTATTTATCTTGTAGGACGCTATAGTATTTTTGAAATTGTGTATATTTTTAGTATTAAGTTTTATCATGCCGATTCCTATACGTTTGTAACGTCTAATGGAAATAAATAAATGAATGAATGAACGAATGAATGAATGATTTTGTATTCTAAAAATAGTATCTAGCATGAAGTTCCAGGTGTGCTCTTGGCAATGCATCTCACTGCTTGTCTGTAAGACTAGCTGGATTAACTTATTGGCTACCAACATGGAGCCAAATAGCTCCACTACCCATCCGTCGTGAAGATGCCCTTCTGAACGAATATAACAAAAAAAAACAAATCCCTCACTGCCAATCCACGAAGATATATCTGATCTCTCCTTGCGCAGATTACGGTCCAGAAAACCGTCAATTACAACAACTTTTCAACTTAAGTCTGATAATTTTAACCCTGCAGTTAAATAGGCAGAAATTTGGGCGAACCAAACACCAGAAAAAGTGAACAATAATCTACCTGTTTTCAAGAACCCCTGGCTTTAATTTCCACCGAAAGGAATGGTCAATTTTAAATAGAATTCGCACGTCGCACGATGTCAGATGCGACTGTGGAGCGGAACGCCAAACCAAAGTTTACGGAATACAAGTTGGATCACTCTCCGTCGGCACTTTGAAGAACTCACATCAAAGCGATGCCGCGGCCGCACGCGCCAGTTAGTTTTTGCGTTGATTTTTGACCAACTACGAGGGTGTTTTAGCGGGGACTTGCTAGCGCCTGGGTTTTACGTATATACGAGGGTCATTGGAAGACTAGGTATTGACAGCCGATTTAGACATACAAATACAAATATCACATTTATTGTGTTAATACACTAATGAATCTCAAATGATTTCACATATTGTAGCTATTTCGTAGATAAGTAAAAATTGGTTCAAAGGTGCTGTAGTATTTTTACCTTAATGTTTTATTTATTTGGCTTATTTTTGAGGCCACAGCTTAAAAAATTTATGCTATAGTATATAGAAACTCATATGTACAATTTTAAAAGATAATCATGTGGAAATGCTTTACATGGATGTGAATAAATTGTTTTTGACATTTTGCTTTTCAGTGTCATTCTAATTGCTACTGTAGAAACTAGATTTTTAAAGTTATCAATAAAAATATTTCTGAGCTCTAAAATATAATTTAAAATGTCCCTGGGTGGTGTGGTAAGACCACCGAATGAATATTTTGTCTCACTATACGCTTTTAGCGTGATACAATCCTTTAAGTACATGTAGGTCTCGAATTAATCACTTTAGACCCCAAGTGTGTTAGTTTGTTGGAATTGCTTTATCGGGAGGAACACAGAAAGGCACACATGTATAGGGTGTCCCATTGATAATTTTGAATCGAATGTCACGTGACCAAAAACAAATACTTCATTGGGTAGTGCAATGACAAAAAAAGACACAACATCCGCTCTAATTTATATCCCCAAAATTATAATTCTCTACTACTGCCCAGTTCCGACATATTGCTTGTCTTAATCGTCTGTATTTATATCCTTTACATTTCAAGGTTTACCACAAAATACGGATGGATCTGGTTGTCATGTTCCATCCGTTAATAAATGTAACTGATAAAATCAAACTTCTAAAAATATTATTCATCTCCTGCAAACAAATCCGAGATAAAAAAATCCGACATTTTTGAGACACTGTATACACTTCGTGTTAAACACGTTCAACCTCTACTTTGCGCCGCCCCGTATCTCCCGGCTGACGTCGGTACACTGCTGCCGGTGTACCGGGGAGACGGAGCAAGAGGCAGGCCATTTTGATATGTTTGCGGAGTGATCCAACTTATATGTATTCCGTAAACTTTGGCCAAACTGTCAGGCATATAGAGCATGTCCGTGCAACAACAAAAGGACTTCCTCCAAGCCAAGCCCTTAGAATAGATTTCCAGGCTCGTTATTACCTTAACTGTTTTACTTTTTTGACTTTTTCATGTGTATTATAACAATAAATTTGTAAGACTAGCAATCTTTTTAGACAGGTATGAGAACAGACACGCCAAAATGAAATAGTGTAACTCAACCTACTTTGGCACAATGCAAAATAGCAATTTGTGATGGTGTTCTTTCCAAGGGTTTCTCTGATTGTTCTGAGTATATATGATATTTTGGCTATTATTTCATTAATGTGTTTTGTTAAGTCCAATTTGTGATCAATATACACCTAAGAACTTCATGCTGTAAGATTGATATAACTAATTGGTTATTATTCAAATATATTTTCTATATCATGCATTTGAAGTCATGAGTTTGATTTACAAGTAAGGATGAAGGAGATTTTGTGGTGTATCAACACCAATGTTCCTTACAACTCTAAATATCTCTTCATTCTATGAATATTTTTAAAAATAGGAATTCTAAGCAACTTTATAACGAGCAACACACACAGATTTTAAATCCATTGAGCGCCCAAAATAAGAAATCTTATAGCTAGTTTATATGTTTTGTTTATTAATAAGTTGAATTTAAAAATTATAGTTTAGTTTGTTCAACCAAAGTGCCTGGTGAACAGCTTTTTGAAGATGTAATTAAGAAGTTTTTTTTATAGTGCCAACAGATACTTATATGAGCTAATGATAGTCTTTAATCTGTATATCTTCTCAGAGTAACTTATACCATGTTTCAATAAACTATTAAACTATTAAACTTTGTCACACCTCAAAAACAACATAATTTATCGATAGTTTTCCTATGCGCAACTAGTGCTTTTAAGAGACGTTTTGGAACAGTATTGTTCAAATCATCTTCAAAACGCTACTAGTATATAGTAATAACGTTGATACCTGTTCCTTGACATGTCCAATCTTCTTGGCACACCGTTTCGCTTGGAGGTACACTTTTCTTTCCACAGGTGCAACCTTTTCCTCTTCTGCAATGGCCGCGATATAGTTTGATAGACAGTATAGTTCCACATCTCCCGAACATAGCACACAAGCGATGTAACTTCCTTTTGGACAGAGGGAAAACTTGCTAGTTTCATATTCTGTGGTTAGTTCGTTAGTGATCACGTTTTCTTCGACGTTGTAGAAATAGATGGTGCCTTGACCTAAAATGGAGTTTTAATTATTTCTCTGATCAATATTTTCGAAAAAGAAGAAAAACCTCATTTGTAAAAAATGAAGTCAAGTTGATTGACTCCCACACACTACGGTAATCATCATCATAGTCACAATGTCTTAACAGACTTGTTATAAACTCGTAAAATGCATTAAGTCGGAGATAGAGTATTGCCGAGACGAATATTATCAATAGTTTTGAGAACTGGAGCTCGCCATCGTTCCCGATTTACTGTCAGTTCAGTGGAGCTCTTGATACTCATATCCAGCAGCTGTTTCGTCGTATCCACCCAGCGCGTAGGGGAACGGCCACGGCGCCGCCCACTCGGGGCATGACCCTGAACTACAAGTTTCTCCATATTATCGCTTCTGTGAATATGTCCGAAGAATGTAAGCATTCTCGGAGACACAATGGAGGAGTCTCTTTGGTTACCGAGCTCATCCAGTATGGAAACATTAGTTCGATGGGCGGTATAAGGGACTCTCAGCATTCTCCTCCACGTCCACATTTCAAAAGCATCTATGCGAGCTCGGTCCTCCTTTTTAACAGTCCAAGTTTTAAAGGCGTACAAAAATATGGAGAAGACAAGAGACTGAAGCAGCGACATTTTGGTAGCTTTATTTTTTTCCCATTGTATGAAGCGAAACTCTGAAATCCCCCCTTGCAACAGAAGGAGTATTTGAAATTTATTGTTTTTTTTTTCAAATTATCGTATTCGCTTTATTGGGACGCGTGTAGAACTGTGAATATTGACGTACCTGACAGTATAGCCAAAACTCTGTTGCACCCTCCGTCAAAAGGACGTTGGACAAATTCCACATGTTTCACCGTGTGGATGTGCTCAGGCAGATTTACCAGTTTCAGTAACTTCCAGTGGTCTAGTGAGAATATAGCTAAAGTGGGGAGGTACCCTGCCACAACCATAATTTGCCCATTTCTGAAATAGTGCAAAACACTTGTTAATAACTTCATTCCTAGAATACAATCGACGCATGTGATTAAAAATATACAGGGTGTCCCACGACAATTAAGACAAGCAATGTCGGAACTGGGCAGTAGTAGGGGATTATAATTTTGGGGTTGTAAATTATAGCTAATATAGTATCTTTTCTTATTATTGGATCATTGGATCCGATTCAAAATTTTTAATGGGACACCCTGTATATTAGTGACTTTTTGTGTTCCTTCAGATAAAACAATTCCAACAAACTCGCACACTTGGGGTCTAAAGTGATTAATTCAAGAGCTACAGGTACTTAAAGGACTGCACCACTACCATTATGAAACACTACTAAAGTAATTTAACTGTAGGGTACATGTTATAATCAGAAGGTAAATAAAAATAGTTGTATTTACAACTTCGGGAACCAGTCTATCCATAATGTGTGTTAAGTACTGAGTAAGGCTACTTGACGTTGTTTTTTAAGGACAATTATCGGTGCAAACTATGGAATGTACTTACTTGGTGAAGGCGATGCTTTTAACAGAATAGTTCTTCCAATTGATAGGCAGGAATTGCTTGACAGAATCGAAATCCGTGTTGTCCCAAATTTGTATCAGATCGTCTTGAAAACAGGCTAATATGTAGTTGGATTTGGGAATGAACACTACCTGAAAAAGTTGATAGAAATTGTTGAGATCATCCTAGGAGACGATACGTCGGCGACAGCAACATGCCTCACAGATCAACGTAGGTATAAAAACAATTGTCGAGTGGGGATCAGCAAATAAAGACAGCTTAACATAGAGCAAACCCAGGCAACAACACTGACAAAAAAGTCTCACGTTGGCTTACCAACTGTGTCCTGACATCACCACGTCGTCAGTATTGCTAAAACCGCATGGACTTTTGTTCCGCTGTAGGAAGCTGTATACACCACAGCAACTACTGCTGCTCTACAAGGCACAGATCTGACCATCGTTTGAGTATTGCTCCCATGTGTGGGGATACGCTCCGAAGCGCTCTCTAAAGCTTCTGGACAGTATCCAGAAAAAAGCAACTAGGCTAATCGATTCGCCTTACCTCGCAAAGGACCTCCACAGCTTGGAAAATCGAAGAAGGCTATCTGCGAACTCATTCTTACCAGGTCGAGGAATCTACTCCCCGAACCAGTTTCCTCCAGCATTCATTCTTTCGGGGAGCTTCGACGCTGTGGAATGAGCTGTCTGGGAATTTGTTTCCCGATGGCTACAACCTGCAGCGTTTAAAATATAACGTACAGCGATACGTATCCTTTCACAGCGCTTCTACAGCCATCCTCACCTTTACGATGAGGGCTGGACATGGGAACTAGAGTAAAGAGAGGTGCAAAGGTTCCGCTTTTTAAGCCTATGCACTGGTGGCTTTTGCTACCAGAAAACCTCTCTTCTTCATTCATTCATTCATTATCCAAGAAATTGTCTAATGTATTACAGTCTTCACTTGTCTGAAAGTTAGTCGGAAACCATTTGAATCGCTTGTTTCAGAAACTCCACATGCCCCAAAATCACTATTTTGAGGAAACCTGAAAAAACTGTTTCATTTGAAAATTACTTGGACAGGTGGAGTTTCTCAAAAAACACAACTTTTTTGCAAATAATTTTAGTTATTTGAATACAATATTACAATAACATAATAATACAAGGACAGGTCAGTTTTCATGAACATCTTCATCTGTGTCTCTAGTAGTTGACCATTCAAAGATGTTTGAAAAACACCACATGTGATGTTTTCCAAATAAATGCATAGTTTAGACATTCTCTGCACGCATTATATGGGTAGAACAAGTGAGGTTTCTGCTTAAAATATGCGTCTATCATAGTGTTAAGGGTCTAGGATATAGCGCGCGAAATTGAGAACCAAGAAAAGACGTATTCCCCTGTTAGAGAGGAGGCGTGGCCGCCTGTTCGCTTTCTCCAGTGTGTGTGTGTCTCAGATGAGGGGAGATAAGCCTAAAAATTCAAAGATAAGGTCAAAAGGTAAGGTCCAAAGGTCACCATAAAAATGAATTTCGCATTTCCAAAGAAGAAAGCTTGCGCTTGTGCAACTATTTAGCCTTTTTTGATATCGTGTTTGGTTGTTAAATTACAGGCATTTATAGAATGTATGATTTTGCATTGCGATTTTTTTTGCACATTAAAAAACTTTTTTGAGAAAATCGAAAATAGATGTCATTCATTAAGGTCTCAACTATCGCCTTCTGAAATATTATATGTGTAGTTTGAAAATTGAGTGAGTTATGCGAGAAATTGTGAGTCTGTGTTTTACATGGCAAATACGTATGTATAAATGTGTGTATCCAGGCCCCTTAAAATGAAAAAATCGAAATGTCAAGTTTACAGATATTTGGGTATAAGCGATTCATTTAAATCTTAAACAATGCTTATAGACAAGAAGATAAGAAGAACATACTAACGTGCTTCAAGGCATTATTCTTCTCCAAATTCAACACTTGTATCTTGGTGTTGGTGTCCAAACTCCAGACGATGGCTTCGTACTGGGACGTCGTCAAACAGAGACCCCTACCCCCAAAGGTGACGTCTCTGACTGGCGACTTGTGCCCATACAGGGTGCCGGTGACGGTCCCGGTTTCAAAATGGACGACGTACACGTCTCCGTTGCTTCTGCCGCACAGCAACTGATCGGGTCTGTAGGCGGAGAACTTGAGGAAGGTGCACGAGTCCAACTTGGGCAGGCCCCAGTACTTGCACGAGTGGAAGTCGACCACGTAGAAGTTGCCCTCGTTGTCAGCAGAGGCCAAGACGTTGCCGCTCTCGTGGAAGCAGCTGTGGACGAACCGGATCTTGTTGTTCGGCTTTCGGTGGTGGATGTTGAGCAGCAGTCTGAAACAATGGATAAAGCAACGTTGAATCATTTAGCATGGCAACATAGCCTAATAATACACTGTCTTCGTATCGGGAAATTGACGGGTCTAGGAGGCGGATTACTATCTGCTCTGACAGTCAGGCAGCCATCAAAGCACTGAGTGCTTGGAAAATAACGTCGGGACTGGTACTGGAGTGCAGGAGGGCTCTTGACGACATCTCAGTTAAACCCAAGGTATCATTGATGTGAGTACCTGGGCACGCTGGGGTAAAGGGTAACGAAATGAGGGATCATCTGGCCAGGATGGGATCCGGCAACAGTTTTGTGGGCCCGGAACCAGCCTTAGGACTATCTGCAAACTTGATTAGGAAAACAACTGGAGAGTGGATCCAGAAACAACACTCTCTGAGATGGAACAACATCTCTGGTCATCTCCGTCAAGCTCGGGAACTATTAGCAGGGCCTGCAGAGAGAATAGGACGATTGGATGGATAGGAGTAACTTGAGATTGTTAGTAAGCCTACTAACGGGTCACAACACCTTCAGGCGTCACTTGTTCGTGATGAGGGTGGTCAACTCGGTGGTCAACGACCCAACGTGCACGTGATGTGGTGAAGAGGAAGAATCCTCGGCACAGATCTTGTGTCGCTGTGAAACCCTAGGTTATCACAGGCAGACTATGCTGGGCTCAAGAACCTTGGAACCAATAGATATAAAACGGATGGGACCTAAGAATGCCTTTGCCAAAAGGGCAGGTCTTAGGAACTAGCGCGGATAGAGGCGCAAAAGGGCCATCGTGTGACCTATGCACCAGCCACATTCCGTGCTGGATTGCCTCTGGTCCTTATTCATTCATTCATTCAATACATTGTCTTTTATTAACCTGGAAGGTATCAGCTATGCAGGGTGTCATTTAGTGTGTAATTCTGCGATATTTGGCAAGATATACCTGTTAGAAGAAAATGTCAAAAATACAACAGAAAACAGCTCAAAACAACAGAAAGCAAGCAGATAACAGCGGGAAACAACATAAAACGACTAAACTCAGCCGAATACAACAGAAAAGAACAGAAAACAGCTCAAAACTATAGAAATCAAGCAGATAGCAACTGTAAACGATAGAAAACGACCAAATACAATGAAATAGATCAGAAAACAGCCCACAGCAACAGAAAGCAAGCAGATAACAGCGCTAGACAATAGAAAATGACTAAACACAGCCGAATACAACAGAAAAGAACAGAAAACAGCTCGAAACAACAAAAAGCAAGCAGATAACAACTGTAAACGGTAGAAAATGACCAAATACAACCGAATAGATTCAAAACTAGCTCAAACCGACAGAAAGCAAGCAGATAACAGCCGTAAACAATATAAAATTACTAAGAACAGCCCAATACAATAGAAAAGAACAGAAAACAGCTCAAGACAACAGAAAGCAAGCAGATAATAACTGTAAACGAAAGAAAACGACCAAATACAACCAAATAAATTCATAACTAGTTCAAAACAACAGAAAGCGTGCAGATAACAGCGGGAAACAACAGAAAACGACTAAACACGGCCAAGTACAACAGAAAAGAACAGAATACAGCTCAAAACCACAGAAATCAAGCAGATAACAACTGTAAACGGTAGAAAACGACCAAATACAACCGAATAGAACAGAAAACAGCCCATAACAACAGAAAGCAATCAGAGAACAGCGCTAAACGATAGAAAACCACTAAATACAGCCGAATACAACAGAAAAGAACAGAAAACCGCTCAAAATCGCAGAAATTAAGCAGATAACAACTGTAAGCGGTAGAAAACGACCAAATACAACCAAATAAAACAGAAAACAGCCCATAACAACAGAATGTAATCAGACAATAGCGCAGATAACAGCGCTAAGCAATAGAAAATGACTAAACACAGCCGAATACAACAGTTATTTGGTTACTTAAGAGTCTTAAGACGCATATCCTAAAACTGTTTTGAAATATACAGGGTGATTCAGGAAATCAGGACAGTGATCAACTTGATGTTTTTATATGAAACTTTAACTTTTTTAATCATTTTGGAAATTCGTGAATTATCACCTTTTTACCTTTAACACTCACGTACGGCGCAAAATGTCCCCATAAGTGCTACTTTTTCATTATTATTTCGAAAGTGTAATGTCTCGCAAAGTTTTTAATGTCAGTTTGGAGCTCCAGAACCAGGCATCAGTATTTTTAATTTTATTTTGAAGGTTTTGGTCTCCTGACTAAAGACAGTCAAACTTTGGGCCCAAAATGTACTTAATTATTGGTCGGATGTACAGGTTTTCTTTATTGGATATTAAAATAGGCTTAATACCGAGTATAATAATTACACAAAAAATAAAAGCCAAAAACCATTTTTGTTTTTCGTTTTTGACGATTTCTTGGTGAAATTGTTACCAAACTGGTTTCCAAAAAAAAATCATAACTCGAAAACTATAAATAATCGCTACACATACGTGAAGGTATTTTGGATAGGTCTCAGTACGGACTATCTAAAAAAAAACGTCACCCGATTGGCCACCCTGTATTTAAAATAAGATATAAATCCTATGAACTCAATTCATTTGGTTAGCACAAAAGAAATGCTATTAAACAATAATTACAGAGACATAAAAAACAGTTCACGCGAAAGACTCGCTAATAGATCACCATAATAGAATCAAATAATTGGTTAAAAAGCAGTCAGCTCAAAAAACTAATTACTGTTACAAAGCCATAATATGTCGATACCTTTTTAGACATCATCTGCCCTACTTTTATAGAAGCAAAATAATAACATGGTTCAAACAACGTTTTCGACTTACCCATCTTTCCTTAGAGGTTTCAACTTGAACAAATTCTTCTTGATGTCCCCGCTCGAAGAAAGTAGGACAGATAACTCCATGCTCGTTGACAATCGAGGTCATGTTTGTTGTTATTTGTTGACAGTGACGTAAGTATCGATCCAACAGGCGAATGACCTGGGAAACGATAAAGGAGTGAGGAGAAGTATTGATCCATTTATTTGTAGCATGTACCATGTAAACAAACCGCTCAATATACATCTAGGATATCTGAATACTATAATTCTCTTGAGAGAACAAATTTTACAAAAAGATGTGTTCATAAATCTGCTAGAATACATTGAATTAAGGACTGGAATACTTGAAACACCTGGGTTAAGTCACATTTTATTTTTAATATACAGTGCTTTTCTGTAAGGCCCCCCTCCCTTATTTTTTGAACGGATCAAAAAACTGAAACTTGAGATAATGAAATTGATGCGTGAATCCTATATTCTGTAGTAAAATTGACAGATAAAACTTTCAAGATGGCGACTGTACGCCATCTGTGAATCAAAATTAAATTGAAAGGAGGGTCTTGCGACACATCTTTTTAAAGGTCCTGACGAGTACTTCACAACCTTGAATATAAAGTCAACATCTGCACCTATTACAAAATAGTGAAACATTAATTTACTAATCACCTGATACAAATATTAATTTGGAATTTAACGTAGGGAATTAAAAGAGAATGTGAAGTTTATGTTAGGGATTCAATTTTAAGTTAGACAAAAAAATATGTTTATTTCACAATGACGTTTCTGTAACAATGAATTTAGGCAATTATTTATTAAATATTCCGCCTTTTACTTCCCACACCGATAGGTGAGGGGAGTATTGTGATCGCGAAAATTTTCGATTTTGAGATAATACGTTTTTTGGGCGTTTTATGATGTGTACATAACGAAAATCCACGTCACTCATTTCCGTCGGTCTGTCTGTCTGTCTGTCTGTCTGTCTGTCTGTCTGTCTATCTGTCTGTCTGTCGCGTTTTTCTACCCTCGTAATCTCAGTAACCGCTACATGGATTGTGATGAAATTTGGACAGCGTTATGCTGTGGGATCGTAGTAGGTAATGTTCCTATAATTTTGAAAATTGTTATACAGGGGGCGGAGTAATTAGCAAAAAACGAAAAATTTCAAATATGCTTCAAACTTCGTTTTTAGACGTTTTAGGGGTTCCTGATCATTTTCTACTTTTTTTTGGGTGGGGGTGAATTTGGGGTGGTTGGGGGGTGGGGCGTTGTAATACTGAAAAATTTATTGTATTCATAATGGGCTCTCTAATGACCTGTGAATGAAAGACCTAGCGCCATAATACAATTTTTTAGGTCCATCCGAACATTGCCTTGCTTATAATAGAAACCAACGGACTTAGAATAATTTGTGATGTATACATCCGAGTGTTGTTTTAGTTTTAGATCGTTCTTTATTGCGTAACGCCAAAATTATCGAATGGATTTTAATGAAATTTTGACACAGTATTACTGCCACGGCGAGGATGGAAAGCGCGCATGTTTTGGAAAAATCGTGTCAGTGGCGGCGCGGCAATAATAAAAAAACTAAAAATGTAAAAATAGCTCAAACTTTGTTTTTCGGCGTTTTAGGGGTTTCCGATCATTTTTTACTTTTTTTTCGGTGGGGGTGAAATTGGGGTGGTTAGGGGGTGGGGGGTTGTAAAACTCAAAAATTTATTCCATTTATAATAGTGTCCATTGACCTGTGAAAGAAAGACCTAGCGGCATAATAGACGTTTGTTAGGTCCATCCGAACATTGCCTTGGTTATTACAGAAATCAAGGGATTTGGTATTGGTAGGGGTAGGTATTGATTCAGGTCGTTCTGAATTTAGTAACATGGAAATTATGAAATTAATTTTAATGAAATTTAGATACAGTATTATTACCGCGGCAAGGATGAAAAATGCGTATGGTTTTCAAAAATCGTGTCAGTGGCGGCGCAGCAATAATAAAAATCTAAAAATATAGAAATAGTTCAAACTTCGTTTTTAAGCAATTTGGGGGTTCCTGATTGTTTCGTTTCGTCCAGTTGAAGCTGAATTGTGTCGTTTTAGTTCCTACGGAGAGATTTAGGAAACTATTTACTAGTTTTTGTGTTGGATGTTTTTGACGACAGGCGGGCGATGATTTGGTTGCAAGTGTTATGTGTGGGAAGTACTGAGTCAATCAACTTGACTCCATTTTTTTGTAATAAAGAAGATATAGATAATAATTCTAATATTCCTTCAAACTACGCTGTAGAAATACTAGAAACTATGCTAGATATAGAACGAGTCGGGGACTTAATAATAGTCACATTTGTGTCAAGTTGTAAGCAACAAAAACTTATTAGTCATTGCCGCTCACTCAAAAAATATATATAAGTATACTTGTCGTTATGTGTATTGCAATTGCTGTTAATCTTATCTATGAGATAAATATTTGCCTACAGATATCAATATTAATAATGTAACAAACAACTTGTCTCTAAGAGCTAATATTCCTACGGTAACATACTTTATATGGAGCACTTTATGTGACTAGATATACTGCATCACACAAAAATAACAAATTGTGGTATTAATGTAGCTATTGTCTATTGTGAAATGTAAACAAATCTTTCAAGAACTAAATGTCAACAAGCACCAGCAAATTTTGACAGCAACTAAGTTTTTAGCGTCCATTGCTGCAACTGACATCTGATTTAAATACATCCTACTTCAATAAAAAAGTTACATCTGGGAATTTGACTGCATATTGACAAATTGATAAGCAGATATCTGAAAAACCGGTTAATTTTTCATGAAAAAATGCTTGAAAAACATTAGCTTCAACGTTTACACGATTATACCGTGACATCATTTTAGAGAGGCTTAATGTATAACAAGTGCCTCCCTGTATATCGAGTCAACTAACTAGAGTCGCATGTTACATAACAAATATCATTATTTCCATAATAAAGGAAACAGTAGCCAGAGCTTTAAATTACTTTTGCTAATTTTCGTCACCAAAGTTGACGTAATAATTACGTAAACTTTGCCATTACTAAGCATATATACTCAGAAACGAGCATACAAAACATAAATGAGGCAAATTTGCAGAAAATCGAAGAACGAAGGAACAAAGAATGATCTTCCCGCAGACTAGTTTAGGATCTTATGAGCACTGGTTTCATGAATTTGTGTAGTAGCATTATTTGCAACGATACAGCAGAGGGATGTCAGGATACCCTGCGTAAGCATTCCAAAAAGATGTGTCTATGTGTTTGACATGCATCACATATTTAGGCAAAATGAAAAACCAATGAACAAGTCTCAGTATATCCTACTAGATGGACCCGATAAGGATGAGCTCGCACAGCCTCTAGTGTTCCTGGTTCGGACGGCCTTTGGTGTTATTATCTGGGAGGGCTCACGCGAACATCTTCTATGATAGAATCTGTAAAACAGGGACAGGTCGGCCACCTTTCTTCGATGTTCCAGGCTGTGGAGGTCCTTTGTGAGATTACGCGCATCGATTAATCTAATTGCTCTCTCCTGGATAGTGTCCAGAAGCTTTAGGGGGTGTGCTTCGGAGTGCATCCCCACATATGGGAGCAATACCCCAGTGATGGTCGTATCTGTGCCTTGTAGAGCAGCAGTAGTGTATACAGCTTCCTACAGTGGAACAAAACTCCAAGCTTCTGGGATGCCGTTTTAGCAATTCTGACGACGTGGTCGTGCCAGGACATGTTATTGTTGATGTTGATCCCCAAAAGCTTGACGGAAGGTGACTCAACTATGCGGTGACCCTCTAATTCTACAGTTGGTAAGCCAACGTGAGACTTCTTTGTAAGTGTTGTTGCCTGAGTTTTCTGAATTTGTACGTTGAACTGTAGTTTATTTACTAATCCTCCCCCCACTCGACAATTGTTTTGATATCTACGTTGATCTGTGTAGAATGACGTATGTACGTATGTAAAATAATAGAATAGAATAATCAAAGATACAATAAAATTCCAACGTAACACCCTGTACCATAAAATTTGTTTTACGAGGGTGATACGAAAAGAACTCTGATACACTCGAATAGTCAAATCTGCTTAGCGATAGATCTATCTAGGTACGCACCTCTATAAATAAGTGAAGACTTTGAACTGAGAACATGCGCCACAACTGACACAGGTAGAATTAGTGCGATCCACCTCCCATATCAAGGAGAACGGTAGCTTCCTACCGCATGGAAGACCTCCAAGATATGAATCCATGAATGCAATGGGCGGACAGCATCCTACCCTCACGAATTGTCTAATATATCTTGTTCCCAGGCCGAACAAGTACGCCAGCCAGTGATTACTGCGGACATAATGAGGTATTTATATTACTAACCACCTTCACCGTGCTCCTCAGGAATCGTCTGATTGTACCCAACAGTCTCAACTTTATCCCAGGTCCCACTAGGGATTTGAGACAGTACCCCAGGTCCTATTAGGGGATCCTCCGCAGAGATTCTCGTTAGCTACCTTGTATCTCAATATTTCAATCAGTTATGGCTTCAAAGCAATGGTTAAAACATGCATGCAATGATATACGGACAAATGCAGAAATATACTCAGTGAACAACTCACCAAATTGCAACCACAAGCAAAACTCACTGAACCACGCGTCACGAGGATTAGACGGACACTGTGTTTACTTTTTTTTCCAAATTTTTCTCACAGGCAACAGACATAGGGCTCTTAAATCAAGACCTTCCACACACTCTCGGTCCTATCTTTTATAAAGTGCCATAGAAATAAACAAATGACCAAACTCTCGTAAACATAGGAGGGTACTTACAGGGTGAGTGTTATGCAAAAACGATGGTTAACATAAAGTACGCTTATATCTGTGAGGCATGCTAAAAAATGGCAACAAATAGATAGACGAATTGATCTTCCAAAAAACATATTGTCTGAAAATCATTAAGGGAAATTACACTTTTTCTCTTGATCAAAGCATTTTCAATGAAAAGCAGCATATTTGGCCATGTCCAGGATGCCGATTCCAGCCAGACGAGTTAAAATTATCCACATTAGATCGTTTTAATGATGTTTAGAGCGTCCTTTCATCTCAGTTGATGATCATTAGCAGTGTAACGAGCAGTAAAAGCGCTTTTTACAACGCATCGTCACAGTTTACAACAACAGTCGCTGTTGAATCATCTTCCAGCCGGTGACTTGCACCTATTTGTTTATGCTTTATTCTGCTGTATAACACTTATTTAAGTGGTTCCCTTACCTAGTGGAAATTCAGTAGTGAATCAGCGGTACTTGCGTTAGGATACTTACAGTGATATCATAAAGTGAGGTATGTAAGAACTCTTACTTTCTGAATTTTTAGATTTTTTTGTGTTACTTAGTATTTGTGTTAATTCGACGATGAATTCAAAAGTAAATCTTTAAGATTTATACATTTATTTGGAATACCTCCTGATTTTACTTCCCACACCGATAGGTGAGGGGAGTATTGTGATACTTTTTGGGCGTTTTATGATGCCTACATAACGAAAATCCACGACACTCATTTCCGTCGGTCTGTCTGTCGGTCTGTTGGTCTGTGTGTCTGTTGGCGTTTTTCTAGCCTCCTAATCTCAGTAATCGCTGCATGGATTTTGATGAAATTCGGGTAGCGATATGGTGTGGGGTCGTAGGAGGTAATGTTGCTACAATTTTGAAAATCAGTGCATGGGCGGCGGAGTAATTAGCAAAAAAAAAAGAAAAATTTCAAATATTCCTCAAACTTCGTTTTTAGACGTTTTAGGAGTTCCTGATCATGTTCTACTTTTTTTGGGTGGGGGTGAAATTGGGGTGGTTAGGGGGTTGTAAAGCTGAAAAATTTGTTATAATCATAATAGGCTGTCCACTGACCGGAAAGACTTAGCGGTATAATACACCTTTTTAGGTCCATCCGAACATTGCCTTGTCTATTACAGGAACCAAGGGACTCAGAGAATTTTCCGCAGTATACATACGAGTATTGCTTTAGACCGTTCTGTATTTTAGTGTGGAAACTAATGAATTGATGTTCAAGAAATTTCGGCACAGTATTACAACTTTGGTGAGGATAGAAAATGCGTCTGATTTTTAGAAATCGTCTGTGGCGGCGCAGCAATATTAAAAAAACCAAAAATATGAAAACAGCTCAAACTTCGTTTTTAGGCGTTGTAGGGGTTACTGATCATTTTCTACTTTTTTTTGGGTGGGGGTGAAGTTGGAGTGGTTTGGGGGTGGGGGGTTGTAAAACTCAAAAATTTGTTGTATTTATGATAGATTGTCCATTGACCTGTGAAAGAAGTAGGTACCTAGTAGAATAAAACACTTTTTTTGCGGTCAAGCGAGCGATGATTTGGTTGCAAGGGCATCTAGCTAGACTATAGCTTCATGCTATGGGAAAATAATAAAACTGGTATCATCGGAATGTGTGGGAAGTACTGAGTCAATCAACTTGACTACATTTTTATCTTTGTTTCTAAGCTTTTACTTCCCATACACTAAGTCAGGGACGAAATCCCATATCACTGATTTCCGGTCAGTACTACTGTTACCATTTTTCTAATAGCATAATCCCAACAGCCATTTCACAAATTTTGGTGAAATTTGAGGTCTTGCTAAGTGACTATTTTTGAAAATCGGTGCAGTGGCGTTGGAGTAACTACCAAAAAAACTAAAATTTACAGAATCACTCAGAAACGTTTTTCGGCGTGCTGGGAGCTCCTGATCATTTTCCACATTTTTTTGAACTCTTAAAGGGCTCTTCGTTAACTTGGAAAATACCTTTGATGATATTCTATTATACAGGTTGCGTTAAGAGATACGAAAAAAGATTTTGCGTACAAGTTATAGACAGAGTCAGGCTCCGTATTATAAAATTAGTTCATAATATACAGGGTGTTAAATAAAGTCAGTCTGTACAGGGTGATTCCTAAATTGATACTTTTTAGCTCTCATTAAAGAGAGCTTATGCAGAGCCTCTGTCTGTTTGTCTGTCCGTATACAGAAGATAGCCAAAACTACAGATGTTAGAGAAAAACTAAATATAGATTCGGAATCAGCATGAAAAACTAGTCCGCGAAAAATCCAGTTTTGTTAATATCGCTTCCGATTCCACAGAGAGAGCGCCGTTTTGAATTTACTGAGGTAAATACTTTCCTACTCTTTGAATGTGTATAGAAGTCGTTAAAGTCAACAACTTTTTGAAATAACTTTCTTCTGAAAATTAAAAATAAGCGAGATACAGAATAAAAAAAACACAGTAAATCTGGGCTTGTGTATCAAGACGTAATATCCGATGTTTAGTTTTTTGTTTGGATTTTTGTATTGCGTTGTACCTGTCAGATAGTGAGTTTTCTGTTTATCGTAGCTAATTTTGAATTGGTTATATGTAAAAGTGGCACATTATTATCAACACTACTTTTAGGATTTACCAATTTAGAGTTAACTACGATACACTAAAATTGACTAGTGGCCTAAAATCCGAGCAAAAAACTAACATAAACAAACTAGGGTACGTCTTTTGATACACGGGCCCAAATTTAATTTTTTTTAATGTATGTCTAAATTGTAACTGTGTTACAGTTTTCGGAAAAAAATGATTTGAAAATTTTATTCAAAAGATATGGATAGTTTTATGTAAAAATATTAATGCATTCATCATCAGAAAAATGTTGAAAAGTAAAAAGACTTCTAAAGACCGAAAGCTAAAAGCTTACATTTTTTTGACTCTCAGGTTTTTTCATTGGCGTGTTGTTAAAATTAAAAAAAATCCACCCGTCAGGAAAATCTCATGCCTTGTCTAATTATGCGTAAATACCTGAAGGTTATCATACTTCAAGCGAACGCTTAGTGACTAAACAGATAGTTATACAAAAATTACCATTGTGTGCTCCAGGTAGATTGAAAAGGATGAAAACCATTGAATCTTTTGATTACATTCGCATTTTACCGATACAGTACGGGCTAAAACTTCTTTATGTTCCATATCACTATACTTTTTTTGCCAGGACATTTTTTTAACAATACGTGGAAAGGTAAAAAAGGTTCGAATTCCAAAAACCACGTTTTTATGACATTCTTACAAATGTTTAATTCAATCCAAGGACGAAAATCATGTTTAAGGATCTATACGAGTACAAGCTAATAAAAGCCTATACCTTACTTTAAACCGTAACCGTACAGTGATGCAAGTACCTACAATAATTACTTTTTTCCGCATCCGTGGCTATACAAACATGTATAGATACTTCATGGAAGGTCACCTGTCTGTTACTGTACAGGAATTTAATCATTTCCATGGTTGTGGGTTTTAAATGCATGCTGAAATTAACGTAGGAAAATAAAACATCGTATAATAGTGTATATATGATAACTGCAAGGTTGTGTAGGTTCTGATGCATTTTTTAATTGTGCATATAGGTCAGTGAAATAGCTTTATAATAATTATACTTTTTTCAACTATGAATAGGCAACTTGCCTTGGAAATTGAACGATGTATGCGATGCTGAAAACAGAGGCAAGAAGTAGAGACAAGTTTATTGACTTAGTGTTTTTCTCACATTGTTGATTTTCATAGCGGATGGCGCAACGATTTCACTCACTTCTGTCACTCAAAATTTTTATAATTTTTCATTTTGCAACCTAACACCCCCTACCACCCCAATTTCACTCCATCCATGAAAAAGTAGAAAATGAATATCAACCAATAAGTTTGTGGAATATCAATTTTTTGTTTTCGGCTAATTACTCCGCCGCCCTTACACCGATTTTCAAAATTTTAGCAGCGTTACCTACTAAGACCCCACAACATATCGTTAAAAAATTTCACAATTTATGCAACGGTTACTGAGATTACTAGGGTAGAAAAACGCCAGTAGACAGACGGAAATGAGTGACGTGGATTTTCATTACGTCGATATCATAAAAGGCCCAATTTATCTCAAAATCGCGATCATAATACACCCGTCACCGATCGGTACCGAAGAATGAAAGAGAGATAAATATACTTTATTGTCTAAGAAATTACTAGATTATTTTTGACAAAGGCTTATAACAATCAAAATTTGTGGGATATTCAGTCATAGAACTATCTACTGTGTAATAAGGTTTTTGTAACAGAAAATTACTAAGTTTTTTACGGAAAACTTTTTATTTTTTTTTAATTTTAAAAGAGTGGGGAAGTTAGTTTTCACTCCATTGCATATAATTGAACCTGCAATGAGTGATGATTTGGAGGTCATTAATTAAAAATAATTATTTTGTCTTATATTCACCAGACTTACAACTGGCACATAATGTTTCACATATCCATCGTATAACCAAAGAAGAACAAAAAAAAATGCCCACTCTTTGAACAAACTGCGCTCCATGTTCTATAATGTTCAGTTCAGTTCAACATCCCAAGATGAAGAACTCTCAAATCCATCAACGCAACTGAGTTTATCTAATGTATGCTCAGTCTATCAACACGTTATGATCAATATTTTTCTTATGCCTTTTTTAAATTTTTTGTGGTGTAGTCTGTCGCGTAAAAGACCTTGCTGCGATAAAGCGATCTTAAAGAAACTAATAAAAAAATTGAATTTTATCAAAAATATAGGGTTTTTCATGTTAGCCTACATTAATAATTAGTCAACTAATATAGACGTGTTACTCTGAAGAATACTTATCGATCCATTTTGTGTAGGTCAAAATGGTATTCGTTGTTACCATAACACTGAAAGAATACAAACTGATCCACGTTTTTAAGTGCTTTTCGATTATTACAACAAGAATACACCATTGTGGAACTAACAGGAATACCATTATAACCGTCCGACCAACTTGCTATGGGTTAATTAGAAGTGTATAGCAGTTTGACAGATAATCCATTTACGCCTATACTCATTCATTCAAAAATGCGGCAGGTTGAACGGTGTGCGTGACACATCGATAGGCGTTTTCGATTCCTATCAAACCGTGTCCGCTGCCTTGCCACTAATGGGGAAATCCTTGACTATTCGCTACACCATTGCCGTACTTGCTTATTCACTATCTACAATGAGCTTCGTTTAATTCTAATTCTAAAATGTCTAGCCTCATCTCATTTCTATCGAAATTTAGTAACTTTTATAGCATTTTAATTAAACTTCAAGTTAACAATGAAGAACTAGCATGCAGAAGTATTGTGCGTAGCTTGGGTCCTTAGGAATTGTATTATTTTTATGGTCAGCCTCCCTTAAAGGCTGAAAGCCTATGACGCTGTAGAAGAGCGCTGCGAGAGGATAATTGTCGGTGCAATTTGAAACGCTGCACGTTGTAACCGTCCGGGAACTGGTTATTGTAATCAGAGCAAAGTATGAAAGGACCATCTCTGAACTTCTTCAACAAGCGTTGAACACAATCGACAGCTGGTGCAGGAGGGAACAACTGTCGATAAACCCCCATAAAGCAGTTGTCGTTCCGTTCACCAAAAGACGGAAACTAGACAAGCTCTGCTTACCTAGAATAGCGGGAGAGTCAATCCAGTTTGCAGAGGAGGTGAAATATCTTGGTCTTATATTGGACAGAAGACTCACCTTTAACTCTCACCTGGATAACAGAATCGAAAAGGCCCGACGCGCCCTCTGGACACTCAGAAGGATTTGCGGCAAATCTTAGGGCGTTAGTCCTAAACCGATCTACTGGATATATCAGACGGTGGTTAAACCCACGATAGTATATGGCGCTGTTGTCTGGTGGCAGAAATGCCTACAACGGACAGCCAGAGTCAGGCTGGCGGCGGTGCAACGCACCGGCTGTTTGGCCATCACTGGAGCCATTTCTACCACACCAACGTTAGCCATGGAGACCCTTCTAAACTGAACACCTCTGCACATTGAGGTGGAGAGAGTTGCAAAAGTGGTTGCCTACAGACTGCTATCAACGGGCAGACCTGACAAAACGGAACTAGGACCAGACATAACGAGTATCATGGGTGAAATTACCCGTCATCATAAACTCGGAATGGTCTCGGACTATATGGTTCCCCAAGCGCACATAGAGCGATCCTATAACGTCCTTTTCCCAGGCAGTGACGAATGGAGGAGGGATGGCTTCATATCACCCTCCGATCTTGCGCTATTTACTGATGGCTCCGAGTCTGAACTGGGGGCAGGAGCGGGAGTAGTTGGTACTAATCCAAGAGTTGAAATTTCAGTAAACCTTGGGAGGTATACCACAGTCTTCCAAGCAGAAATGATTACTATGGAGCTGGGAGTCAGGGAACTAATCAAAAGGCCCCTGACAAACAGATCTATAAAAATCTTTTCAGACAGCCAGGTTGCACTGAAAGCACTGTGCTCCAGTCGGGTTGATTCAAGACTGGTATGGAACTGCATGCACCTCCTCATCAAACTCGAAACAGGGAAGAGGGTAACCTTGATTTGAGTTCCGGGTCACAGCGGAGTGGAAGGCAATGTATTGGCCGACGCGCTCGCATGAGGAGGAACTGAATCTGTGTTCATAGGACCACAGTCATTCGCGGGCATTGCAAAAAGCACCGCTAAAAAGACCATCTCAGACTGGGCAGAGAGGAAAGCACTCCTGAGCTGGCGAGATACACCAGGGCTACTATATACCTCGTGGTTGGTCGAAGCCACCGGGTTTTACAACTGAGTCAAAGAGATTTCGTAGATCGGGTGGGGCATTTTCATTCCAGATGATCATGGAATGGAACAAGATTTAGGAGTGTCCCAAACAAAATTACTTCATTAGTTTTTTTTTCTATGACGGCACGCCTATGGAGGCCGCAAACGGTGACCTCGCGCCGCGAAGTGAAAGCGAATTCTAGCCGTAGATGGCTGTGACTGTTCACATTCCCGAAGAGACCCGCGTAGTCGCATTCCACTATTATAGCCGCACTTCTATTTTTCCGGTCTTCGGTGCATCTTATCAAACGGACTTCAAGACGTCGTTTCTGTGTTGCAGGAAGATGGCCCCCGTCTACAAAGTGCACTATTTCGACATCCACGGCAGAGCCGAACCGATCAGGTGGCTGCTCACGTACGGCAACCTCAAGTACGAAGACGTCCGGTACTCCAGCGAGGATTGGGCCAAGTTCAAACCATGTAAGTATCGAGTCACTGTATGGAACTGTTACTTTGTCGCGGTATTTTTGGTTCAAAACGTGTAGAAGTAACCGTTACTTTGGAACTGTTTAGGTTTTACACAGTTCACTGTACAGTCGTCGGTGCTGAGTTGGCAAGTGATAGTGAACGTAAGGTCGGTCAGAGTCTATAACTGTTACTCTGTCGCGGTATTTTTTGGTACAAGACGTGTAGAAGTAACCGTTACTTTGGAACTGTTCAGATTTTGCACTGTACACTGTACAGTCGTCGATGCTGAGTTGGCAAATGGTAGAAAACGTAAAATCAATCAGAGACTGTAACTGTTACTTTGTCGCGGTATTTTTTGGTTCAAGACATGTAGAAGTAACCGGTTATTTAATAACTGCTTAGGCTTTATCCAGTACAATCAACAGTGTTGAGTTGGCAAGTGATAATAAAACGTAAGGTCGGTCAGAGTCTGTAACTGTTACTTTGTCGCGGTATTTTTTGGTTCAAGATGTGTAGAAGTAACCGTTACTTTGGAATTGCTCAGGTTTTACACTGTACAGTCGTCGGTGCTGAATTGGCAAGTGACAGTGAACGTAAAGTCGATCAGAGTCTGTAAACGTTACACTTGTTGCGGTATTTTTTGGTTCGTGTATATCGAAGTAACCAGTTACTTAAAAACTGCTCAAGCTTTACGTGGTACAGTCGTCGCTGCTAAGTTGGTCAGTGATAGTAGAACGTAAAGTCGATCAAAGACTGTAACTGTTATTTTGTCGCGCTATTTTTTGTTTCGTTGCGCGACTCGGAGTAACCGGTTATTTAGTAACTGCTCAAGCTTTACCCGGCACAATCGTCAGTACTGAGTTAGCAAGTGATAGTAGTACATAAAGTCGATGAGACCCTGTAACGGTTACCTTGTCGCGTTGTTTTTTGTTCTCGCGTATCGAAGTAACCGATTATTTAGTAACTGCTCAAGCTTTACCCGGTACCATTATCAGTGTTGAGTTGGAGAGTGATAGTAGAACGTATAGTCCGAAACTGTTATTTTGTCGCGGTATTTTTTCGTTCGCGCATTCTGAAGTAACCGGTTACTTCAGAGGTTCAACCGATACATACAGTCGTCAGTGTTGATTTTATTACATATTAGAACGTATAATCGATTTGTAACTGTTACTTTGTCGCGGTATGTTTCAATCGCGACGTGTCGAGCTCCAAATATTGTGAAGTAACCGGTTACCTTGTAACTACTTAGGTTTTAGCCAGTAAAATCATTAGTGCTTAAGTGACGACTGATAGTAGCTCATATAAAAGATTTGATATCTGTAACTGTTACTTTGTCGCTTTATGATAACGCAGATGTCGGCGATATGCCCGTAAAGAATTTATTTATGATTCTACATCATATTAAATGGTTTTAATGATGAGCCAGTGAAGCTAGATAAATCACAAGATGATTTTCAGAAATTTCATGGGGGAAGTGTTTCCCCGTAGATCTAAACCTGAACAATAAAAAATGTAGCTTTTTTTAATAAAATGCTGATGGATTTCTTTAAAATACCAGCAACACCTCTTGGACAGATGCCATGTCTCGAAGTGGACGGAAAACTCATCAACCAGTCAACGCCGATTTGCAGATACCTTGGAAAAATTGTCGGTCTTGGAGGAAAAGACGAATGGGAAAACTTACTCATCGATGTAGCCGTTGAAAATCTTGGTGACCTCCACAAAAGTACGTATCTCAATACAATAATAGTAATATCTCCTTAATAATTTATTACAATAATATCGTTCGTTCGTTGATATACAAATATATCAAGAAGTAAATGTCATGGTTTTTTCACTTCAATAGTTATAAAAGTTGGTGATGTATATCAAAAAAAAAATGTTTTAAATAGTAGATTAAAGGAAAGCACATGATTTTGATATCAGCAACAAAAAAGAAATTGGGGTTAAAATATTTACAAAAAGCTCATATTTTTATATACTGGTTAGAATTAGTATCTGCTAGGTCAGTTTCAATAAAGTCGTGTATTTTTATTATTTTATTATTAAATGATCAATTAAACCTATAGTAATGGATTTGGAACACTGGTTCCTCCTATACATTTGGAAATAATTTTAACACGACAGCTCAAACGTCATGGTGCAAGTCTTTAGGTTTAACTGGACCAGAAAAAAACTTTGAATGACTACAAGCAGGATTCTTGGATATGTCCAGCAAGCATTTGATAGCAGATTCGGCTTCTGCATAACTGTTTTAGCATTTTCTTGTCTTTGAATCCGGTTTTGTTTTTTTAGAAATAATGGAAATGGCATTCGAAGGAGACGCAGCAAAAAAGAAGACCATGGAAGAAGATCTAGTAAAGAAGGACCTTCCATTCTTCCTTGGCAAATTCGATGAGACTGCAAAGAAAAATGGTGGATATTTCGCGCTCAATAGAGTAAGTACAAAGACTATTAAAAATAAATAATAAGCAGATAGTAGACAAGGATAAACAATGAGACAGCTGGGCTATACTCAGGGCGCTAGACTACTCAAAAGTGACGTCTGCGCTAGTCTGGGAGTATCTAGAACTGAATAAGCTGGCAAATCAGAACAAAGTGACACTGGAGTGGGTGCTAGGTCACTCAGGTATAGGTGGTAATGACAAGACAGAATGATCTTGCAAGAATACGATTATCTTCCTTGTAAAGTGTGACTAAACATGCCTTGGGGGTTCCCAAAAGCACAGTTAGACATCATGGACAAAGAGGTGTCACGTTGGCTTGCCAACTGTGGAAATGGAGGGTTACCCGATAGTCGAGTCAAGCTTTTGGGGATCAACATCAAGAATAACAGGTCCTGTCACGACCACGTCGTCAGTATTGCTGAAACGGCATCCCAGAAGCTTGGAATTTCGTTCCGCTGTAGGAAGCTGTGGAATGAACTGCCCGGGAATTTGTTTCCCGGCGGCTACAACCTGCAGCGTTTCAAATGTAACGTACAGCAATACTTATCCTCTCGCAGCGCTTCTACAGCGCCATAGACTTACTAAAAAAAGGTCATGGAATGAGTCTGAAACTCTATATAGCACAACGATTTCTGTGGTTATGCATCACATTAAAATTGGACACTTCATCTTTCGTGACAGATCTACCACCGAATCTCTTACATATTATCCTCTTCTAGTTTTATATACCTTCATTTGCTTAGCTATCATCATCATTATCATAGTCACAATGTCTTAACAGACATGTTGTGAACTCTTAAAATGCATTAAGTCGGAGCTAGAGCATTGCCGACACGAATATTATCAATAGTTTTGAGAACTATAGCTCACCATCGTTCGCGATTTACTGTCAGTTCAGTGGCGCTCTTGATACTTATATCCAGCAACTGTTTCGTCGTATCCACCCAGCGAGTAGGGGAACGGCCACGGCGCCGCCCACTCGGGGCATGACCATGAACTACAAGTTACTCCATATTATCGCTTCTGTGTATATGTCTGAGGAAAATGTAAACATTCTCGTCGACACAACGGAGGATAGTCTCTTTGGATGACTGACCTCATCCAGTATGGAAACGTTAGTTCGATGGACGGTATAAGGAACTCTCAGCATTCTCCTCCACGTCCACATTTCAGAAGCATCTATACGAGCTCGAACTGCCTTTTTGACAGTCCAAGTTTCCGAGGCATACAAAAATATGGAGAACACAAGAGAGACACCAGCGACATTTTGGTAGCTTTAGTGATGTTCTGGTCACGCCATATTTTAGTAAACTTTGTCATGGCCACACGTGCCTGTTGAATGCGCCGTCGAATCTCATTTTCACAGCTACCAGAATTGTCGATCAAAGAACCGAGGTACACAAAACTTTGAACTACTTCACAACGGCCTAATGACTTTATTTCTCTATGATTATCATGCCCTCTTAGCTATCATAGTAGCCAAATATTTCAGGTCTGTTACCGACGTCACTCATAATACAATAATTGTAACATTTTTTCTCCATGACAAATTTCCCAATCTTGAACAAATTGTGAATCATTGTTTTGTTGTAGTTGACTTGGGCCGACTTTATGTTCACCTGTGCCTACGAGACCTACAAGAACGTCATCACGCCCGATATCTGGTCAAAGTACCCCAATCTGTTGAAAGTGAAGGACAACGTGTTGAAGATCCAGACGCTCCAGGACTGGATCAAAAAGAGGCCTGCCAACAAGATGTTCAGCAAATTTGACCTCAAAGAGGAACTTTAACTCGCTGCACTGCATTTTGCTAACACAGTATTATTTAAGTTTAAAATATTCATTGTGGAAAGTTTTACTCAGTGTTGTCGATTTCAATGTAATTTATGTATTGTAAGTTGGCACATCTCAATATATCATTTGTTTTAAAGTTGGCTGTCAGTTACTTGAGATACTGTTTAAGACTACTGGCTACTATGTAGTAAGCTGTCAAGGCTTTGACAACATCTATATACATGTACTCTGAATTTGTGATGAGACAGGTATTGGACAACTGGAATGGCGGTATAACTATTGGCGGACGCAAAATATCCAACTTAAGATTTGCTAACGATACAACCCTTATTGCTGGTTCTCAGGAAGAACTAGTAGCTCTATTAAACATCTTAGAACAACACAGTGCAGCGTACAGTATTAGTATTAACTACAACAAGACCAAGGTTATGATCGTAGATAAAGAGCACGATAATCATCAAGCAATAAAGTCAGTAGGCCGTTGTGAAGTAGTTTAAAGTTTTGTGTACCTCGGTTCTTTGATCGACAATTCGGGTAGCTGTGAAAATGAGATTCAACGGCGCATTCAACAGGCACGTATGGCCATGACAAAGCTTACTAAAATATGGTGTGACCATAACATCACGCTACCAAAATGTCGCTGGTTCAGTCTCTTGTGTTCCCCTTATTTTTGTATGCCTTGGAAACTTGGACTGTTAAAAAGGCAGATCGAGCTCGCATAGATGCTTTTGAAATGTCGACGTGGAGGTGAATGCTGATAGTTCCTTATACCGCCCATCGAACTAAAACGTTTCCAAACTGGATGAGCTCGGTAATCCAAAGAGACTATGATCCATTGTTTCATCGGACATATACACAGAAGCGATAATATGGAGAAACTTGTGGTTCAGGGTCATGCCCCGAGTGGGTGGCGCCGTGGCCGTTCGTCTACGCGCTAGGTGGATACGACAAAACAGTTGCTGGATATGAGTATCAAGAGCTCCACTGAACTGACAGTAAATCGCGAACGAGGGCGAGGTATAGTTCTGAAAACTATCGATAATATTCGTGTCAGCAATACTCTAGCTCCGACTTAATGCATTTTACGAGTTCACAACATGTCTGTTAAGACATTGTCACTATGATGATGATGATGCATTTTTGGCATAATTGAAAAAAGAACAGGAGTGTAGACTTTGCCATCAGTCTCCAGGGAGTATTCGACATTTATCATCACGTATGGATCACAGTCCACCCCAAACAAATGAATCCAACTTCTATCTAATAATAATAAATAATAAAAATCCGACTTAATTTTATACATAACTACAAGAAAGGTGGTTTTTACTTCATAGTTGTTCAGTCAACTTTTGGACCACACAAGGTTAGAGAGAAATGAGAAAAAAAAGTAGAAAGGGGAAGAGCAAAGAGAGAGATAGAGAGAAGTGCAATTATGAGAATCACCGACTATAAAACTATACTGTTGGGTTTCTGTGTCTAGTATGAGATTCAAGTTTCTCAAAGTCTCAATTTGTCACATTGTGCCAAGAAGGCAAATTTTGAGAGTGGATTACTATCAAATGGGCGGTGGATCTCAGAAGTACACTTATTTTATTTTTCTTTAATAATACACTACTCGCAAGTTAAATCTGAACATAGAGAAAAAAGGGTTATGGCTGATGAAATGCGGGAGGACTAAGTATAATTCATACTCAGTTTGTCCAGTGTGGTCGGAGGATTGGGTAAAATCGCCTATGTATCGACCCATCTAATCCTATACTTTTTCAATTGGCGATAAATCGGGTGATCGTGGAGGCCAGAAGAGTACCCTGACCAAAGCTTCCTGTAGGAACCTCATCGATACCCTTGCAGTATGAGGATGTGCGTTATCTTTCTGAAGGAAACCCTCTTCGAGGCCTCGGGCATATGGAACGACAATTGGTTCTAACATCTCATTCACATAACATTGCGCAGTCATTATGCCACGAATCCAAGTAAAGGTGACTTGCTGTTGAATGCAATGGCACCCCAAACCATCAAAACAATAGGACGGTGTACATGGCGCTCAACAGCAAACTGGAGATCACGTCGCTCACCCCGTCGAGGTCTTACGCGTTGGCGTCCGTTATGTGCCTGCAGACAAAACCTGGACTCGTCGGAGAAGGCCGTCTGATGCTATTCAGCATGCCATTGTTGGTATTCCTGGCACCAATCTAACTGTTGGCGACGTTGATTTGCAGGGAGTGGAAGCACTAGATGAGGACGGTATGATCCCAAGTCCGTTTCACTCATTCTGTGGTGGATTCGAATGGGCCTCCCTATAGCTGCATATCAAGTGTCAGCAACAGCTCGAGTGGATCACATTCTGTATCGAAGGGCCAGTAGTCGTAGATGACGATCTTGCCGGTCTGTAGTTCTTCTACGTGCTCCAGAACCTCCAGCTCGCTGCATTCGCCCTTCTGCGATACATGCGCGCCATGCTGCTACAACTGTAGCCACGCTACGCCCCATGGTTACAGCAGTTGCTCTGAAAGAAGCACCAGGTTCTCGTTGGCCTACAATCCGACCCCGTTCAAAGAGGCTTAACTCCGTAAACTGGAGCTGTACTCTCCTAGGGGGCCAACTAGTCTCTCGCCACATTTGCAACAGATATCACCGTTTTTGAATCGACAAATAGGTATACCTTGTTTTTACACGTCTCGAGTTTTTTAGAGGTGCCTTGTTTGTAGGTGAATAGCGTCTGAATGAAAAAAAAGTGTTACATGTGTACTAGAGACGGTACTGCCAGCTGTGTACAAATTTTCAATGCAAATATCTCTTCTTTTTCAAGGTGATTTTATATTTCCGTGACCGTAGATTTCAAACTTGATTTTTTCTAGTGGTATTGCGGTCAATTAAACGAAACAATTTTCCGTTCGACGACGTTTTGGTTTATTATATCTAAACCATCGTCAGGTGTCTATAAAGAATTATAAGAACAGGTAAATATGTTGTCTAGTAGATGAACTGTATATCTATAAGGAAACATTAGTAAAAATGGAAAATAAACATTACTTAACAATATAACAGAACAATATACCATGAAAAATTTTTTGGACTAAACGAAGATAAAATAAAAAAAAAGAAAACACTACTTACATTTTGCTTCAGTTTGTTACATATTTTTTAAGCATTATATAGAGCGAAACCGTCTTTGGGGGTTCAGGGAACGGAATGACCTCACAGTTTGGAATTATAAGATGCCATAAAATACCAGATGTTTAGAAAGTGGTGGTGACAAAAGCTAGAGAGTGGGTATTCTTGCACAGGAAAAAAATCATTATAAAAGAAATATAAAGGAAATGATTTATATTAAAAATAATGATAAAGCTATAAACTTTAGGTCTGATGTTGACAGGTTAGGAAATATATGCAATAGCTTATTAAAATGAGGTTTCTGCATCTTATCTAAATCAATAAATTCATTAATACAGATATGTACGTTAAGTTACCACCCTACACCCACTCTCTAGCTTTTGTCACTACCACTTTCTAAACATCTGTTATTTTATGGCATCTTTACTAGATGTTTTCTTATATATATACAGTTCATCTATTAGACAACATACTTACCTGTTCTTATAATTCTTTATAGACACCTGACGATGGTTTAGATATAATAAACCAAAACGTCGTAGAACGGAAAATTGTTTCATTTAATTGACCGCAATACCACTAGAAAAAATCAACTTTTTCAAGGTGTTTGGATTTCACTTAGAGAGTTCTTTAAAGGGTAGTTTCTGGGGATGTTTAAATGACTAATTCCTTGTTTAACCATCCAGCAACAGTCTCAATATTTTCTGACTCACCCTCGTAGAACGAAATGAACGTACTCAGAGCTAGATCAAATGACCTCTCTTAATGAACAATCGTAACAATTACCATGTAATAATTGGAATAGTACATCATCTTTACGTATAGATTAGATATCGTACGCAACACAGATAGCACTTGAACTGATATTCTCCAACAAATACACACAGATATTATTGTTTACGAACCTAGCAAACTGATCGTCAGAGATGTACGACGATATGAAGAAAGCCCAGATGTCGCTGGACCAAGCGAAGCAAATTGCTCTTGATTGGTTTGACCTGGAGGTGAGCCAGATTAGAGAGTTGAATGGGTATGACGACAAAAACTACTACTTATTGGCTAGAAGGCGAAACGACACCCAAGAGATTGGGTACGTACTTAAGGTAATCAATTCGGAAGATTCCAAAAACGAGAGGCTTTTTGAGGCACAGTCGCTTTTGCTGGAACATCTGGGTGAGTGTTTATTTTATCATACAAGGTGATCAAAATGAAAATGTTTTAAATAAAAAACGTTTCTTTTGAAATGCTCTACATTTAGAAAATAATTTCAAAGATGGGGGACTGTCGGATATACAGCAAGTAGGTATCAACTTCCTTATTTTAAATGGAACACCCTGTATATTATGACGTTTTTGAATCCGGCATTGATTTTTAGGCCCAGTTTGTTAACCATTGTTTATGTCTACGAAGCCTATTTTCGGAGTTATTCAGCTATTTTTACAAAATTTGACGTTTGTAGTACTTTACAAGAAACCTAATATCTTGGAAACTAAACGCGATAGAAAGTTGCGGTTTTCGGTTTTGAAACAAGCGAGGAACGTACTTGTGTCTCAGTAAGATCGTTTTTTCAAAAGAACATTAAATCAATAGACTAGCAATTTTAAAGTTAGAAAGTTAAAAACGTTAAAAAATTGTTTTTTCAAATGGGATGGTATGATAAGTTTCATATCGGTGGATGCGAAATTAAATTCTCTTTCACTTTTATCTAGGCATATGTGGTTCTATCTTTGATGGTTTTCAAAATTTCAAAATGGGGTATTTCCGAACAAAATTTTATGACGGAATATTGATTTTACGTCCCCAAAAACCATGTAACTAACATTTTTACTTTTTACTATGAACGCGAAGTGGCTAAAAGCACCTGCAAAGTTCAAATATAAAATTTTGCGCCAAAGCTGTGACGTAATAAATCTAAGCGTGACGTAATAAGCATTTCGTGGAGCTATTCTTAGAATGTATTCAAAGGGATGATTTTCAAAGTCTATCTTAACTCCATTACAAATTAGATACAAGCAATCCATTTCAGCCATTAAACAGGCAATATTAGCAAGTTGGAAAATACCCCATTGGAAAAGTCGTAGGCCTTGTTTTAAGAGTTACGAAAAAAAAGTTTTGAATAAAAGTTATACTCAGATTCAAACTCCACATTCTAAAATTATTTCCTAATATACAGGGTGTTTCATGAAGGCACGGAATAACAAAGTTGTTTTTCTTAATGGACCACCCTATATATTATTTCGCTAGAACAATCTCGCGGTAGTAGTTTAGTAGTAGTATTGCACTAATAATGTTTTTGATATCATCCATCTTGTATACAGGGAGATCCAAAACTCTCGACAATAGGGTACTTGCAGAGGTCGTGAAATCGTCTCGGGAGTATACATAGCGTAGAAAAAACCATATCAAGAAGCAGTAGGAAACAAAAAACATGATTTTACTGACGGCCAAAAAAAGATATTTGTAAAATAAAATAAGAATATATTCAAATTTTTCCACGTGACTTAAAACAAGGGCTGACGTCACAGGTATCTTATATCGACAATCGATACTGCTACAGCGCAGGTCAGTGAGATTCAACTGCAAACTAGAGATGATCTGAATTCTTTAAGAATGCGACTCAATTTATTGATTCTTAAACATATTTGAAACAGGCAATTAACCCACTAGCATTTTCGTTGCAATACATTTTTATATCTGATAGGTATCACAGTTCATCCTGTTTGTGACCGAGATTCGCAACTAATCGAAGCCATCATTTTATTTCGGCGCATCCCATTATGAATGAATCCAAAAACAGAATCTAATTCAAGCCCATCCCTACAAAGTGAATTAGAAATCTAGCCTAACTTTTATTCTTTTGACTTTTGTGTGTGACTGTGTTTTGTGGTTATAATGATCAATGTCAAAATGTTAGGTTAGCACTGGCTATCGATATCGAATATCAATACTTTACATCCCATCACTATAGGATATCACTGACGTCAGAGGTTGTTTGCGCGGCATTTTCCGGCATTCGAAATAATTTTTGGAATATCTCTTACAGTCGATTCCAAAAAACCAAACAAGTGATTATGTCATGTTTACTAGGCTCTAAGGAACGCGTAAACGACATAATATTTTTTTCTACAAGTACCCTATTATAATCTTGGTTACTTCAAATAAAAAATGGCATCAAGTGGCTTGACTCAGTACTTCCCACACATTATCAGTGATAAGAAAAATTTTTGAGTTCCTGTATCTCTACACCATCCTCATCAAAAAAGTAGTCTCGAAAGTAGATATCAATCAGGGACCTTTGACATATCTAAAAACGAAGTTTTTTTTTCGTTTTTTGTTGATTGTTCCTCCGTCACTGTTTTTATAATTTTAGTGTCTAGATTATTGCTGCGCCGCCAAGGCGATTTCTAAAAACCACACGCATTTTCCATTCTCATCACGGTCATAATATGTATTGTGTCAAAATTTCATTAAAATGTATTCAATAATTTCACAGAACGATCTAAACCAATACTCGTATGAATCCATCAGAAAAAGGCCCTTGGTATCTGTAATGGGCAAGGCAATTTTCAGATGGACCTAAAAAATTTAATACACTTTAAACCGCTATCTTTCACAGGTCAATGAATGTTTTTGTATTCAGTTTTACAACCCTTAACCCCCCCCCCCCCCCGCCAACCTCCTCAGTTTCACCTCCACTAAAAAAAAGAAACTTGGTCAAGAACCCCTAAAAGGACTTATATAAAAACGAAGTTTGAGAAATATTTATTTTTTTATTTTTTTCCAACGCTCTTGAACTGATTATGCAATATATAACTCAGCATTACCCACTACTACCACATCGCATATCGCTACCCAAATTTCATCACAATGCATGCAGCGGTTACTGAGATTACGAGGCTACAAAAACGCCAACAGACAGACAGACCGACGGAAGTGGGTGACGTAGATTTTCGTTATGTAGACATCATGAAACGCCAAAAAAGTGTATTATCTCAAAATCGAAAACTTTCGCGATTACAATACTCCCCTCACCTATCGGTGTGGAAAGTAAAAACAGCTATTACTTAAAATTATATAATATTTTAACGAACTAGGCCATATAAACCGGTTATATACTAACTACTATTATTATAATAATTCAGAATTTGAAGATGGAATGTAGATTTCTTTGCATAGGAAAAAAAGGCTTGCCATGTCCGAAGCCGATTTTAACGAAAAACAAAAAACTGCAAGTGAAAGTAAAGCTCAATGGAGTCGCACATTTAGTACGGATTTTGGAATACATCGATGGAATTCTGTTGAATAAAGTTGAATGCACTCCGAAGCTACTGTACCAAGTAGGAAGGATATCAGCTGAACTAGATGAAGCTATGATGGTAAGCTTTGTTACGGTTAAAATGTTTATTCAACTAGATGTATAGTACTGAATTTGTGATGAGACAGGTATTGGACAACTGGAATGGCGGTATAACTATTGGCGGAAGCAAAATATCTAACTTGAGATTTGCTGACGTTACAACCCTTATTGCTGCTTCTCAGGAAGAACTAGTAGCTCTATTGAACGTTTTAGAACAACACAGTGCAGCATATGGTTTTGGTATTAACTACGACAAGAACAAGGTTATTATCGTAGATAGAGAGCATGACAATCATCGAGAAATAAAGTCAATAGGCCGTTGTGAGGTAGTTCAAAGTTTTGTGTACCTCGGTTCTTTGATCGACAATTCAGGTAGCTGTGAGAATGAGATTCGACGGCGCATTCAACAGGTACGGGTGGCCATGACAAAGCTTACTAAAATATGGCGTGACCATAACATCACTAAAGCTACCAAAATGTCACTGGTTCAGTCTCTTGTGTTCTCCATATTTTTGTATGCCTCGGAAACTTGGACTGTTAAAAAGGCAGATCGAGCTCGCATAGATGCTATTGAAATGTGGACGTGGAGGAGAATGCTGAGAATTCCTTATACCGCCCATCGAGCTAATGTTTCCATACTGGATAAGCTCGGTGATCCAAAGAGGCTATCCTCCATTGTGTCGATGAGAATGCTTACATTCTTCGGACATATTCACAGAAGCGATAATATGGGGAAACTTGCAGTTCAGAGTCACGCCCCGAGTGGGCGGCGCCGTGGCCGTTCCCCTATACGCTGGGTGGATACGACGAAACAGTTGCTAGATATGAGTATCAATAGCGCCACTGAACTGACAGTAAATCGCGAACGATGGCAAGCTAGAGTTCTCAAAACTATTGATAATATTCGTGTCGGCAATACTCTAGCTCCGACTTAATGCATCTTACGAGTTCACAACATGTCTGTTAAGACATTGTGACTATGATGATGATAGTAAACAAATTATCCAAACTGGTTATTATAGTGGAAAGTCACCTTCCAACTAGTGAGATGTTTGTATACCTTCCAGTTAGTTTCACTAGCCGAGGTTTGTCGCTAGTAACCCTTTTGATCCCATATTTACTGTCCTTGTTAAAAAGCAAAATTTGATAGTCATAATTTTTGTTTAGATCACATTTTTGCTATGGAACACTCGATATGAAGTTTATAAATTATTATAAACCCATTTGATATAACAGAAATTCATATACAGGGTGTTTCATAAGTTGGGACTTTTTTTCATACAGCTGACAGTACTCGCTAAAATAAGTGTTCTTTCCCAGTAACATATAAACGAAATATTTAGAGAAAACAAGGTACTGACCATTAAATAAATCCTCACTTCTAAGTCCGTCCCTGGGAAATGGCTCACCATGTCATAATATCACAACAAACAAGGCAGCGCTAGCGGTGCCGATGCCGGTGAGAAAACACTAAAACAGGCAGTTCGTCATACGTCGCGTTGCTGTGGCATAGTGTACGAGAGTGCTTGACTTGTTACATCTGACGATCGGACTTTTAAAAACAACAACAATGGCGCACGATTATAACAATAATGAACTGGTGGACATGACTTTAATGTACGGTGAGTGTGGTCAAAATACCGCTGCGGCTTCGCGAGTGTATGCCGATCGTTTCCCTAACCGTACTCACCCTGCGCCTCGTCGATTTGTCTCGCTAGGGCAAAGAGCTAGAGACACAGGATGTCTGAATCCACATCGTGGTGGACACGCTGGAAGACCTAGACAACCTCGTATGGTTCAAATTGAAGAAGACATTGTAAATCGTACTTTTACGACGCTTGTGACAGGACCGCACTTACAAATTCGTAGCAACCAAATAGTGAGTACTTGCTAGACATTTTTTTTTGCCGTTTTGCTGCTGGTTCAAAGTGCATTAGCTTTGCCGTTTCAAGGGCCGTTGCTTCTAAATAGGAAAGTCCCAACTTTTAGAACAGCCTATATAATCATGTTTCATGTTTTGTGATGTGACCAAATTAACTCAAAAACTCTTTAGGGCTATATTTATCACACGAAGCTGTCATAAAAAAAATAATGAATAGACCTACGGCTATCATAAACTTCTAATCTTTTCAGGACTTTCGTCACGAAGCATACAGTAACCGCGAATTCCCTTGGATGTTGGAACTAGTACCTGACATCAAGAAATATCTATACGCATTGAAAGACAGCGTCAAAGAGGACTTGGTAACCACAATTGTAAAGGATTTCGAAACACGCGTGTTATCAGTCTCTTCCAATTTCCAAAGAGGAATCATTCACGGAGATATCAACGAACAAAACATCATAGTCGAAAAAGGGGACAACAACGAGTATCTGCTGAAAGGAATCATTGACTTTGGAGATGTCAACGAAGCGTGTTACTTGTTTGAACTCGCTATTGTCATGACCTACATGATTTTGGAGGCTAAGGATGTTGAGGTTGGGGGTTATGTGATAGCGGGGTATGAAAGTGTCAGGGATGTTCCGATTGAAGAGTTTCGTTTATTGAAGGTTGGTAAATAATAATAATAATCGTCTTTAAGGAATCTGCACTTAACCACTGCTGCATAAGATTACGTTATTCGCTACTTCACTATGATATCGTATGAAAATATATAGGTATAGAAACATACGTCACATTTACACATCATATATCAACCATTATTGACAAAACAATTGTAAAAGTTAATAGTAGATAATAGATTAATCAACATTTTGACTGCTTTCTTGAAACATTGCAGAAACATGACTAAAGGTTTGTCAAAGATTTCAACTGCTGTTACAAAAAGCAATAGGGTGAAACTACATCTAATGTATATCCATTATACAGGGTGTCCCACGACGATTAAGACAAGTAATATATCGGAACTGGGCAGCAGTAGAGAATTATCATTTTGGAGGTTTAAATTAGAGCAAATATAGTATTTTTTCCTGTCATTGTGTCACCCAATGAGGTATTTGTTTTTGATCACGTGACGTCCGATTCAAAAATTTTAATGAAACACCCTGTATATTTGTGACTTTTTGTGTTCCTCCCGATAAAACAATTCCAACAAACTAGCACACTTGGGGTCTAAAGTGATTAATTCAAGAGTTACAGGTACTTAAAGGATGGTACCACTACCATTGTTTATAACATGCACCCCTACAGTTAAATTACTTTGGTACTGTTTCACAATGGTAGTGGTACAGTCGTTTAAGTACCTACCTATAGCTCTTGAACTAATCACTTTAGGCCCCAAGTGTGCTAGTTTGTTGGAATTGCTTTACCGGGAGGAACACGAAAAGTCACAAATATACAGGGTGTCCCATAAAAAAATTTGAATCGGACGTCACATGACCAAAAACAAACACTTCATTTGATGACACAGTAATAAGAAAATAAACTATGTTTGCTCTAATTTACACCCCCAAAATTATAATTCGCTACTACAGCCCAGTTCCAATATATTGCTTGTCCTAATCGTCGTGGGACACCCTGTATTAATGATTTTACGACAATTCTTCTAGAATTGTTTAGTTTTTTTATTGGGTGATATGGTCAAAATGAAACACGACATTTTTTGTTCAAATTAACCTAAGTTTCAAAAATGTTGAGTAGAAGAGCACTTGTAGTGAACTCTGCCATTTGGGGTAAATCTCTGTATGATTCAATAAATACTATCATTATTATTTTTCGAAAGGATCGCTAATTTGAAAAAAAGTGGTGTTTCATTTTGATCCTATCACCCAAAAAAAAAAAAATAGGAAACACCTATCTGGTCATTTTAGATATGCATAGAGGCTCGCCTTTGTCAGTCGTTAGTATTAGGAGCTTATTGCAGTTTGAGAGAGCCTGAAAATTCATACATCCTGAGTACGGCAGCCAAAGGATGGGAAACGTTAAATAAAGTCAGAAGTTGTCCAGAAGATAAGTTGTTGGAGAAGTGGAGGAGTATAGCAGATCAGCAGAAGTCCTCTAGCAAAAGCACATAGATTCGTGATGTAAACTTCATAATTCTTTATACAAGTGATATTAATTTTGTAATCGTGGGTATATGCCAATTAGGAATTCATTAATTACAGAGATGAGACTATGCATGTTATTTTATTAATTTTAATTATACCATATACAATTGTATAACTGAAACTCTTAAGGATATCAAGATGTGATATAGACACCCCACCCACCAAATCTCCAGCAATTTAGCTCAACTGAAATCTGAGGACAGTTGGGGTAAGAAGTCAATGAGACAGTCTTTCTAAATCTCTTATTTTCTTGAGTATCATCAAGGTCATGCTTTAATGGCAATGGGCATAAAATTTTTACGTTTTGGTAGGTATATTACAGTCTGGCACTTTTTAAAAAGCCAAGAATTTCAATTGTCTAAATGCAAAACCCAATATATCACACATTTTTCAAAATAGAGTTTTATATACCATTTTGATCATTATGTACAATTTCCTACATTATTCGCTTACAAAATCTGACTTGTCACAGCCAGGTCCACAGGACCCAATACAAACAGCTGGAGCAAGACACACGTCGATCACAGGAGGTTATATCTGGTTGTTGCATATCAAACCCTTATTGTTAAGAGTACCATGCAGTGAATTTACTTTGAGGACCTAACATCTTAAACCATCCTAGACTCAATCCTAGATTATCATACTCTGGCTTTAGTATTATTTTCACTCATAATAAGGCTGTATTAGGTTTTTCTCTATTTCTCTAAAATTTGTTTCGGTGGACTGTCAGGTTCTACTTTTGGCTGATCTGCATATGTTATACAATCAAGACGAACATATATTTATGATAATTTTCTAAAACTCTGTGTGATATTGGTTGGCTAGGCTGCTACCTACCTCTTCTGTAGCCTATAGTCCTAGAGCCTACATAGACAAATAAAGATTTTTCTGTAATGACGAAAGTTTGGAGCACTATTTTATGATTTTGAGTAATGAGTATATATTTTTCTATTATAACGTATAATAGATGGTCAATCATGATCTTATGAACAAATAAATCTCGAAATAAATCATGTATGATGCACAAAAATAAGCTTAGATCAGAAAAATAGGATAATCGAAACTTATTAACTCATTCCATCTAGGTATATAATACCAAAAATACTTAAAATCTTACCAAACCGAAACAGATCCCGCCTCCTTAAGAGCTGCCACGAACAAAGGTCCCCGAAAAATCTATAATATTGAATATTGCACTACTGGATACTTTGTTTTCGGTGAGAATGTTTACCACCAGGCCGACACAGAACTCCCCTGCCCACACCCACATGAGATGGAGCACGACTCTCACTTCTCAGATTCAGACGCATCCGCGAAAAAGAAAAAGAACCCGCCAACACTGAATTTGTGTTGCGACACCTAAGGCAACGGAAGCAGACCCCTAGCTCAAGATTCGCGCGCTTCTGCATATTGCAGGCCCGTCGACAGCCCCTTTCTAGACATCGGAATTCCCGTCTTACCAACCCCTTCTCCTGAAGGTACCGCAAAAGTCCCTCATCATCAGGATGTATCACACGGTCTATATCGCTCCACACAACCACAGTACCACACACGTGGGGGCAACTAGCATTACAGAATGGGAAACAGGGCGGGGCCAATGTGGAAGACATATTGCAACCCAAAATAATGGCGACCCAGACCACAGAAACACTGGATCAGCCCGCATTTCAGTGTTCCGTGGTTGACAACGACGCGAAATTCAATGGCCTTCTCTAGCTGTTCTTCATGACGTCTTCAGTTTTTAAAAGCGACACATTAACTTTAAGCCGCTTTAAGCAATTAAAAAGTGAGTGTAATAATGCATAATGCCAAAGATTTTGCAGCCACAACAAACGCGTCAACCAGTTGCCCTCATAGATCAAATACGAACATATTTTGTGGCAAATACCGTATAGCCAGAAGAAGAAGAACATTCGAATTTCCGTCCAAGCGCCGCAGACATTAACCTCGTTTTTCGTTGAGTGTTGTTTTGGTTTGCTCCACACATTGCTTTATTTGTGAAACTGTTAATGGAAAACTGTTGATGGAAAATTTGTTTAAACATTATTTTTTATACTCGAAACCATTTCATATGTGAATGAATTTGTTAGGGAGTTTGAACTGTTTGAAGGCTTCAAACTTTACAACCACAAAGCAGGTATGAAGTACAGCCAAGAAGCAAGAAATAAATGGGGCTCAAACACTATAAGCTCCTGATGAAGTGCAACTTTAGTTAAATGAGCGAGTACAAAGCGTAAGTATATTTATTACTGAATTTCTGTGCAATACTATTTATTAGTAATTCATACACTCTACTTTAATTTTCTATTCTTCTATTTTAGATCATACACAACCACATCTGAGGTATAGGTTGTAGGATGCTGCGTTGTCCGCAGTGTCTACCTTCATGTTAATAATTTTGATGAATATTATTGCAATGAGAGACGAGCTATTCAGTGGATGAGCTTATACATACAAGTGACCAACAAAGATGGAGAAACCAACGTTAAGCAGTGCCTTCTCAGTTATGGATTTGACAGATTGGCAATAAGATGCTCAACACAGATGAAAATAATACTTGCAGAGGCTAGGGCGCTTGAAGTATTCTACAGCAAAGCTAAGTAAGTACTTCCTATTTACTTCAAGAAAAAGCCAGTGATGTTATACAGTTGATCAGCCAAAAGACCTAACTGTACAAAGGGCCAGGTACAATTAAAAGTTTAAATTTTTATAACTAATTCACCTTTATTATGTCTCGAACCTATTTGCTGTATTTCATATTTATACTCTCAAAATTTGCATTTCAAAGTTTTCCTCATAAGCATTTCTGTGATTTGACAAGGATATGAAATTATGGATATTGATTACATTTCAATTAATTCTAATCTATCTGTGACAACTATTACTATTGTTTTTATGATCAATAAAAAGTATTTATTTTGATTTATTTTGGTTGTTATTCATAAATGCAGATGTTCCTTTTTATAAAGTGGCAGATATGGGTGGGGTTTTCAGTTATTTATTGATTGTACAAGTTGAAATCATAAATAACACAAAATTATATCATGTGTTCCCGTTTTAATCCTATAGTTTTGACAAAGTTAAATGCTAAGGCTCCATATGGTTCAATAGGTTACGCTGCAGGTTTGCTAGGCTGAGAAATTGTGGATATTGATTACATTTCAATTAATTCTAATCTTCTATCAAATCTGTGACAACTATTAGGTATATACCTACTATAGTTTTCATGATCAACAAAAAGTATTTATTTTGACTTATCTTGGTCAGTATTCATAAATACAGATGTTTTTTTATAAAGTGGAAGAGATAGCTGAGATTTTCGTTTATTGATAGATTGTTAGTTTCATATTAATTTTTTTTACTTGGCATACCACCACTTAAAATAAAGGGTGATGTGCCAGAACAATACCTCCAAGGTGGTGTGGAAATTTTTATATACTAGGGTAATCAGGTGCAAGATTAAAAAGCGTGGACCTTGAATACTCTAGTTTAGTAGCATATTGCATTTCTTGCTAATATTTTTTACCCTGTTTCATGTGGTTACTTTATTTACTGTAGGTCAAACTGAGACGAGGTGAGGAATGAAAACATAAACCATGCTTGATGGAACTTCAATAAAGAAGATTATTTTTATTGTTGTTATACTTGAATGTATTTTAAGACAATCTGTATTATGTTATTTATAAATTACACATATAATAATCATGTTTAATATTTTCTTGCAAATAAATGAATGAATGAATAGGTATTTTCATTGTTTTGCTCCAATTTTTAAGCCAATCACTGATTGATTGATTGAAATCAATCAGTCAATGATTGGCTAACATCAAAAATTATGATAATTTTGACATAAAAAGGTAAAGCATCTATAGATTTGCGCACCGATGTGGCAACATCGCCTCGAATTCTTGATACATCTGGCAACCCTGCGGCGGCCATGTTGCAACCCAAAATAATGGCCGCTGACATTGACATAAGTCATTCGTGTTTCCAGTGAAATAACACGGAATTGTGCCTTCTTAACCGTACCTATTTTGTGGTACCACAGTCCACAGTTACCTAGTTATTAGTTATGAACTTATGAACATGATTACATGAACTATAAACACGTAACACCCACGCTATCAATCACAACTATCACAGGGAAGCACTGAGGAAATCAGGAAACACCACGGAAACACTAAATTATAGGCAACATTCTAGGCCTTTACGGAAACACTGATCTGGATCCGGATAGCGGATAGATCAGTTATACGTCAAACAGCTGTTGAGGGCTGTTCCAAATTACGGTTCTATCCACCGACTATAAACCTAGGTTCTATCACCGTCCCAGAACTGATTTCATCATGCCCCGCCCATTTTACAGTTCTAATCACAAACAAAATGGGCGGAGGATGATGAAAACAGTTCTGGGACGGTGATAGAACCGTAATTTGGAACAGCCCTCAACAGCTGTTTGACGTATAACTGATCTATCCGGATCCAGATCAGTGTTTCCGTAAAGGCCTTATGATATTTATGGGATGGGACATGGCCGACTTTACTCACTAGGCCGGAGCATGAAATATGGCAACACTGAATCAGCGGGCCGAGTTTTTATTTGTTGTTATGTCATGTGTATTCTTCCAGAGCAGAAAATATGGTTGGAAGGTGATTATTAATGTGTTTCTAATTATTTACCTGCATAAACGAAACTATAAAGATAACAAGATGCCTGCAAAGTGTGTAGTACCAGGTTGCAGCCCAATAGAGGACTATCAAACCATGGCCCAACATAACCTTATTCCAGAGTAAAAAGAACGTTGCAAGGTGATTTTTGATGTGTTTCTACTTATTTACCTGCACAAATGAAACTATAAAGATAACAAGATGCCTGCAAAGTGTGTAGTACCAGGTTGCACTAGCAATTGTGCGTCCAATAAGGGACATAAACAGAAGTGGGTGAAAGGTATTCCTCGGAAGGGCTGGTTATATTTATAAGGATAAAGACAATAATTGACAAACATTTCAAAGGATAAGATTTAAGTGGAAGTGGAAGTGGCAGCAGGAAACAGGTTGCGTTTATTTTTATTTTGTAGTGTCTGACTACGATGATATTTTTCTTAATTTATTAACCCAGATGAACTCTAATACATATAAAATGTAATAATTATTCTGAAACTATAGGCCCACTATTTGATAGCTAAGCCACGTTGCCACATCTAAGGCCATGGTTACATCAATGTAAGAATTTTCTACGATCTATCTATTAGACCTTGACTATATAGGGAATTTGGTTGGCAGCCCTGCGCATGTTCCTAGACAAGCGGAGCGATATTCAACTGTTTATAAAATTCGGTTTCCTAACAGGCAGAGTTATTTCTACGTAATTATTATTATTTTTTGCGAAAATGCCGCGGAATATCGGGTAAATTCTTGTCCAAACTTTGAAATAGGTGTTTGTCTACAAATTGCACGTATTAATTAGTCGGTTTGTTGAAAACCCGCGGGTGGGAATCTTAAAAACTTATAGACTTTTAGAAGTGAAGTGATTGTGTAGAATGGCGTCGTTTCATTTACTAATATAATGGTAAGTGTTTTGCATGCTCTGTCTGGTTTTTGTTCACTTATCTAGGATGCAAACTTACTGTCTACGCCTTTTCTAGCAGTAGTTTACAAAGGTTCAAGTAGGTACTTTCCCCTTTTCAAAGAACTAAAATTGTAAAAAAATACGCAAAAATACATAGTTAATTATTTTCCTTTTACAATTTTTTTTGCCCTGATGTGAAATGAAATTTGGAAAATGATTTACCAAAATTATGGTCTACATGTTTGGCTATCGAATGAGACTTATTTTGTGTTTGTAGAACCTCTAGTTAGGTAGCTATGCCTAAATTAGTACAACACTTGTGCATCAATCAAAAAACAAAATATGCCTGCCACTTTATTACGGTGGGAGAAAAACTACCTTAGAGGGGTGATTTGTCGATAAAAAAATACTGTATTTCATCCCCCTAAAGGCTCAGACGCCGATGACTGGACACATTGCATAGGTACATACATTTTTTGGCGTTTTTACTCTTTAGAAATGTAATTTGAGCCTTTTGAACCTATTAAAACTACTGCTGTCAATCCATATGCACTTTTATTGGTATAAGATTAATACAAAGAACATATCAATCCAGAAAATGTTCACTTCATCTGCGATCCTAAAAAATTCCTTGTATCGTATCCAGATAGTAGCATGAGCTTCCTGACAAATATTGATTTTATAATTAAAGAAATTAACACAATATCTTATCAACACCCTTATACAGGCTGGCTAATCGGGTGACGATGATAATTTTTTTTTGATAGCCCGTACCGAGACCTATCCAAAACACCCCCATGCATGTAAGTGTACCGATTATTGATAGTTTTCGAGTTATGATTTTTTTTTTTGAAAATTTTAGAGATTTTCCAAGAAATCGTCAAAAACAAAAACAAGAATGCTTTTTGGCTTTCATTTTTTTCTGCAATTATACTCAGTATTAAGCCTATTTTAATATCCAATAAAGAAAACCTGTACATCCAAACAATAATTAAGTACATTTTGGGCCCAAAGTTTGAAATCTCTGTTCTTAGTCAGGAGACCAAAAACCTTCAAAATAAAATTAAAAATACTTACATATGCCTGGTACTGGAGCTTCAAACTAATCTTAAAAACTTTGCAAGACATTGCACTTTCGAAATAATAATGAAAAAGTAGCACTTATGGGGACATTTTACCGTACGTGAGTGTTAACGGTAAAAAGTGATAATTCACGAATTTCCAAAATGATTTAAAAAACTATTATTTTGCTTTATTGTGACAAATTAAGAAAAAAAAACTCGTAACAACTAATAAACCCGATAATCATTGATGTTTTGATGACTTTTAATAAAAAACTAATACCCAAATTGTGATTTTTGAACTGTTTTTAATATGTACTATTGAACTCCTGCTAAATTAAGTTGTATGGAAAGTTAGCAAAGGAAACAAATAATAAAACAATAATCTGACTTCCAATTTCATGGCAGAATTACCTGGGAGGCGATGTCGTAGCATACACCATCCCTTTCTTTCAGAGTAGCTTTTTGCGAGCTCATGTCGGCGAAGCGCAGTTGTGTTAATTAATTTTCGGTAATAGGTAAGGCAATGTTCGGATGGACCTAAAAAGGTGATTTATATCGCTAGGTCTTCCTTGACAGGTCAGTAGACAGCCTATCATGAATCAACGTGTTTTTCAGTTTTTCAACCCCCCACCCTCCAAACACCCAAATTCCACCCCCACCCAAAAAAAAAAAAACGCAGCAAATGATCAAGAACCTCTAAAACGCCTAAAAACGAAGTTTGAGGAATACATATTTGAAATTTTTGTTTTAATTACTCCGCCGCCCATGTACCGATTTCCAAAATTATAGCAGCATTACCTACTAAGACCCCACAGCATATTGCTGCCCAAATTTCATCACAGTCTACTGAGATTACGAGGCTAGAAAAACACGTACAGACAGACAGAACGACGGAAATGAGTGACGCGGATTTTCGTTATGTAGACATTATAAAACGTCCAAAAAACCTATTATCTCACAATCCTGCCCTCACCTATCGGTGTGGGAAGTAAAAAGGATGGCATATGCTACGATAATGCTTCCCAGGTAATTCCGCCATGGAATTAAGAGTCAGATTGTTGTTTTATGATTCCTTTCCTTTGTTAACTTTCCATACAACTCAATTTAGCAGAAGTTCAATAGTACACAGCAAAAAGCACAGGTATTAATTTTTTTCATTAAAAGTGATTGAAAAATCAATGATTATCGTGTTTATTAGTTGTTATGTGTTTTTTTTCGTTAATTTGTCATAATAAAGTAAAATAATAGTTTTTTAAATCATTTTGGAAATTCGTGAATTATCACCTTTTTACCTTTAACAGTCACGTACGGTGCAAAATGCCCCCACAAGTGCCACTTTTTCATTATTACTTCGAAAGTGCAATGTCTTGCAGAGTTTTTAAGATTAGATTGGAGCTCCAGAACCAGGCATAAGTATTTTTAATTTTATTTTGAAGATTTTGGTCTCCTGACTAAAAACAGAGATTTCAAACTTTGGGCCCAAAATGTACTTAATTATTGTTTGGATGTACAGGTTCTCCTTATTGGATATTAAAATAAGCTTAATACTGAGTATAATTGCAGAAAAAAATATAAGCCAAAAAGCATTCTTGTTTTTGTTTTTGACGATTTCTTGGAAAAACTGGAAAATCTCTAAGTTTTCAAAAAAAAAATCATAACTCGAAAACTATCAATAATCAGTACACATACATAGGGGTGTTTTGGATAGGTCTCGGTACGGGCTATTTAAAAAAAAATTATTATCGTCACCCGATTGGCCACCCTGTAGACAGATATTCAAAAAACAATAAATGACTTTTCCAAGATTCACCCCCCCCCCCGTTGACAGTAATCCACCTCAGGATGGATTGCCAAATAATTAATACATTAGTTTCAAAATATTTATTGAAACAAACAATTCCAACAAAAATGCATGGACGATTAAACTGTTCATATAAAAACGTAATGCTATTTCTAAGCAACTACATAAAATACTGAAATCTATAACAGAAGTTGAAAACGGAATGCTATATATATATAGTAGAATATATATTTTAACACTTTCTCATCATACAATACGCCATGTTGTTGACATTTTATGTCGCTAAACGAACACTAAGTCGGCTATTTACTAGAAATTATCACAAAAAGGACAATCATTTGCTTATGTTTTCAGTAATTTATTATTCCATTTTTCTAGGGATGTTTAATCAATATTGCTTGAATATACCGGGTGTCCCAGAATTTCCTTGACACGTGATATTTTCGTAACGAAAAACGGTTCAAACAAGAACTGAGTGGTACTTTTGAAGGTACTATAGGGTCTATCATACCATGCATTCAAAACATTTTTTTTGTACGTCAACTCCTAAAACTCACCCCCAACTTTTTTTTTCAAAAAGCACCCCATAGGTTTTCCTACATGAATGATATCCCCATTTTATTTAAAATCTTGTGGTACCTTTAATTTTATATGCAAACTTATTTTTTCCGTAAAATCATAAGCATAAGACAAATAAAATGATAATTTGTTTGACGCCTGATATTTTTGTAACAAAAATGGATAAAAAAGAAAAGTAAGTGGGTGTTTCAAGGGTAGTGAATGACCTATCATTCCTTGCTTATGAATCATTTTTTTCTTACTTAAACCCACCCCTAGCTTGTTCTTTCAAATTTCAGTCCACAATTTTGCCTGGAAAAATAAATTCTTTACTTGAATTTAATTATCGTAGTGCCTTACTTTTTATGCCCCTACTGCAAGTTATCATTAATTTTTTTCGCTTAATCCATGAAATCGTAAACATAAATTAATTAAAACAAAAAAAATTTGGGGGGTGAGTTTTAGGGATTGACGTATAAAAAAGATGTTTTGAATGCAAGGTATGATAGACCCTATAGCACCTTCAAAATTACCACTCAGTTCTTGCTTGAACTGTTTTTCGTTACGAAAATATCACGTGTCAAGGAAATTCTGGGACACCCGGTATAGTTTTATCACGAACTTCAATTTGAAGTGCTGTTTTTATATACCAGTCCTGGTAAACATTATTTTTATGTAGCTGTACAGTTTTTGGGAAAGGGGAAGCAAGTTAGACTTATAGGCGACCCTTTACATAGTTTATTATTTTTTATCAATAAAATGCATATTTAACATAGTTGTAACTTTCACTTCACGTGGTTATTTTTAATAACAATGAGATCCTTACATCAGCGAGTAATTTTTGTTTCTAGAAATTAAGCATTTTTAATTACTTCTTGTGATAATCTAGACTGACTTAGTATTTTGTTCTTACAAAGGCTTTTCTCAATACAAGCTGCTTCTTCACTTTAAGGTTTTAATGCATAACAATACTATTTCCTTTGAGAATAAATTCGTATTTATATAATTTACAATATAAATATTATGTTCAATTTTTACATAAGCGTCTATTATATCGGAGTAAACAATTTATAGTCCAGACAAATTAAAAATCGAATAATTTAAAAAAAAATTTAGTAGTCATGCTGGACTTTATATTAAGCTCTATAGATTGTGTACAACGGGAGCAAAGCTTGAAAATTAGACACAAAAAAATCAGTGTTTTGCTGACTAACTTGTGTAAGCCTAAAGGTTCCTCATTTGTACATAATATACTGCGTGACACTGAAATTGCAACAGCCAGTCTAACACTTACATTTTAAATGGTACATATTTTCAATAGGTGACAGATCAGGTAACTTTGCTGGCCATATGGAGTAAGATTAACATCACCAAATGAGGTTTTGCTTCAAAATATTTGGTTGATGCAGCAATTTCAATGTCACTCAATATATAAACTATTGTTCAATTATTGTAACTGTTATATTTAAATATTCTATTCATAAGTCATACTTATGAAGGTGGCACCATTTTTATTCTTTACCATACAAGTGTACTACACAGTACAATTTTCTTTAAACCTTCTTGGCCATATTTTCTAACCATAATCATATATTTACATTTCTTTAGAGTTATTTGTTTAACTTTGACAATTTCCTACAACGCTTAATTTGTGCAGTATTTAAAAATTATGGAATGCAAATATGTACTTGGTAACAAAACATTGGGCACTCGCCATTCTCCAAGTGAAACATTTTTATGTAGGTTTTATCTTTAAATTATACAGGGTGTCGTAATCTGCACAAATGAACTGACAAAAAAATTTAAGTGTAAAAGTGTTTCGGATATATGGAAGTTTTGTTTGAAACGATTATATATCTTTTGCACTACTGGCTTTATGCTATTTAAATAAAAAAACATAAATAATCTCACATAATAGATGCTGCATAGCAAATAAAAAAAAAATATCGCCAAATAGTGATAGACTTTGAAAAAAAAATGATTTATAAGAAACATCTGATTTTTTCACTAGATACCCAATCTCTCATTATGATACTTTTTTATCTTTTTTTCATTGATCAGCATCCAACTGAAAACAAAAAAGGTACCCTATTCTCAAAATGGGTTGAAAACTTCACTAAGGCAAATTAATGATTAGAAATACCTCGAAATATATAAAAAGTGGTAGTTTTCAGAGCCCTTATACTTTATATACAGGACTGAAATAATTTTTACTACATTCATGTAAAGGTTTCAGCTTGAAGATTAGAAGTATCCCTTTAGATAAAGATAAAATAACCATGCATAGTAACAAAACTATAGAGCAGAATGTTTTTGATATGAATGAAAAGTTACGTTGTTTTGTTTAAAACTAAGGTGAAAAATGTTCACAGCTTCTGAAGTTAAACGTACAAAACACATCTGAGATCCAAAATTTTCTTCAACAGCATTAGAACAGCAAGTTAATAGGTTGGATCAAAGGTTTTTATATAAATAATTTTTCAAATAATCACTAAACATTAAAAATCACTGAATCCATATCAAAAACGTATTCTGCCCTATATAACTGTCAACTGTGTAACAAAAATCATATACTACGATTATTATATCTAATAAAGATACAGTGTGTTAGTGACTTTAGTCAAATTAAAGTACGTATAATATTAAACCTACATTTTATACCTGATACTACGGGTTTTACTTCAACAGATAATAATTTTATATAAAAACATCTTCTTCCTAATATTATTGCTAATAAAATTGACAACAAATATATGAAAATCCTGGAATGGTCTTAGAATACGTAACGTTAAACGTCTCAACTAAAATCAGTCTTTGACGGCAGCATTTTCACATACAAAAATTAAAATACCTATTTATTGAGGTGAAACTTGTACGTCGTGTAATGTATTATACAGGGGGTGTTACAAATTAGAGAGTATCCACAGAGATCTGAAAAACACTGAGGTAGAGGAAATTGTTTAAATTAGGAGAAAGTAGCGCTGATATAAAACGTTCTAAAAATTAGAAAGGAAAAACTCCATTTTTTTTTCATTGAATGGTAACCTTAAGAGAACGAGACACTCTGATACATTTTATGTACCTGTTAATTTAAAGAATTCTTGTTTAAATGAATCCATAACTAAGATTCTTGAACTTGGCGTTGAGATTAATAATAATGTCTTTATTTTGCTACAATCACATCGTAATAAAAATTATAGAAAACTACGTTGGCGAAGTTTTAGCTACACTTAACCAATGAGGTTAGGAACAAGTTTTAGAAATTACAGATAAAATTTGAGTTGAACAATTCAGTTACGAAAACACGAATCAGACACAAATCTTATAATACCAAAAGGGATAAAATGATTAAAACAAATATATAATATAGTTTGTAATAGACATATTTATTATGATGCAGCTCTTATAGGTAAGTGATAAATTAAAAAACTGATAAGGCATACTGTTCATATGGTTTTGGTGAAGAATTATAAATAATTGCAACCTATAGTGTAGATATACAGGGTTGGGATATAGTATGGAACCAAGCAAATATCTTTGAAGCGGAAAGGGTGATATTGCTGAAAATTTGCAGGTAAATGTAGTGACGCATAATGCATCTGAAGACATTATGTTAGCTATTAATGCACTTCCGGTCTAACCGGAAGTACCGTCAACTTTTTTGATTTAAATGGGACACCCTGTATATTTTTGCAGATTTTAATACATCTTTTTTTCCGAATACGTCCATAGCAGGTTTAGTATTTGTTTCTGTAAAAATGGGAAAGATAAAACTTTTTTATTTACTGAAACGTTCATTTTTTTTTTGATGTGTTAAAATAAGAAAATTTAAAATGAATTATCAAGGAATTATCTCAGACATTCAAAATGCCCGCCGTTTACTTCCTGACAATATGCAAGTCTGTTGACAAAATTGCTGAGTTACCTTGTCGAATCAATTCACGTCAGGATCAGGACGTCAGGAGGTAAATGGCATTTTAAACATATGAAGAAGCTTTATCTCTTCCGTTTTTACAGAAACTAATATACCCAAACCACTATGGACGTATTCGGAAAAAAAGATGTATTAAAATCTGCAAAAATATACAGGGTGTCCCATTTAAATTAAAAAAGTTGACGGTACTTCCGGTTAAACCGGAAGTACATTAATAGCTAACATAAATGTCTTCGGATGCACTATACGTCGCTACACTTGCGTGCAAATTTTCAGCAATATCATTCTTTCCTTTCCAAAGTTATTTGCTTGGTTCCATACTTTATCCCAACCCTGTATATTTGGTTCTTCTTTTGCTGTTTTAAAAAACCTTGGCAGAAATATACTCGAAAACAAGAGTTTTAGTCGATACTAAATGAACAAGTTTTTCTGTACATTTTATAAATCTGAACGATTTTTATATCAACGTTAAATTTGGCATGTTCATCCCATTTTTAGGTTTCAGAGACCCGTGTATAGAGTCTCCACATTGTAACACAAAAAAAAAAATAAAAAGGGGAATCAAATCATATCATAACCTTACATTACAGACCTTGTAAAACATTATAACATAACGCTAAGCATTCCATTGAAGGTATTTCCTTATGTGAAAACTATCGTGTCGAGTCTCACACTATCGACGAGGTCGCGGCAACAGCGCTATTTGGATTGGTATCACATCAGGCTCATAGATGGCAGCTCAATCTTTGCAGGAATCGCAGCACTGCTGTTTGTACCTTTTTATCCTGCACATGTTCATCGCTTTTACGTTCGGACAGAAGACTGATTGGTCGCTACACGTCGTCGGTTCTAAAATGATCAATAACACAATTCAATAAATTTGTGGTTCTTGTATAGTAGGTACAAATAATGTTAAGAAAAAAGGTAATTTTTGGCTAACAAACTAGTTTAGAATCTTGATGGTTGTGGCCAGAAGTTTTGAAGAAACAACGAGGTCACTGCATAACAGAAACTACGAGTATTAACAGCCAAAATTTTGGCATTATTTATTGCTATCTTTAGGGCTTTTAGGTTGAGGTTTGCTACCAGGTTTGGCCAGACGTCCTATACTTCGACGGAAACGTCCAGAGGTTTCTCTTCATCTCATTAGATTTTTTTTAAGCATTTATTAATCCCAAAAACACCGTAAAATGTTACCTAGGGACACCTCTATGTAGTAGTTTAAGAGTCTCTAATATGTATATATAGGTACAGAGAAAGTCGTACATGTATAGATCTTAAATTAAAAACTTCACTGACACTAACTTAACAATTTGTCCTTACACATACAATTAGGTGCATACAATTATCACAGATAAGTACACTTAAGTCACATATTAAGTGAATCATTATTATCATGTAGTCAGTCTTAATGTTCGAAGGTCTTATTGCTCAATAAACATTGGTAGTTCCTTTTTTAGAGATATTTTAAATGAATTTTCGTTTAAAAGTTTTAAATTGTGAGGCAGTCTGTTATACTCGGATGCATCTTTCATAAAAATCGAATTAGCTCCCTTTTGTGAGCATACCTGGGGAATTGATAAAGTCATTGCAGTGACGAGTCTGGTGCTGGTGTGTTTCGCATCTAGTTTTGAACTCTATTTGTGAATGCCGTCTATCATTTAATATTTGGTGTATAAATATATTCACTTGATACAAGTATATGATTTTTAGCGATCTAATATTGAAGTTTTTATACAGGTTTTCACTAGAGTACTTCAAAGGAAGGGAATACAAATTCTTGATAGCCTTATTTTGTAGAATTTTAATTGGTTTTAAAAGTGTTTCATAAGTCGCACACCAAACAACTGCTAGATACTGCAGATGTGAGTGCACCAGAGAAAAATATACAGGTCTTAGAAATTATTTTGGTACACTATGGCTTAACCTCAGATCCTGAGAGCACTGCTGTATAATAGGAGATTCTACGTGAAGTTCCAGGGCAGAGGAGTTGGATGGAGGAACCAGAAGTATAGGCTCCCCCAGGGTAGCGTACTGGCGCCTCTTCTATTCAATTTTTGCACGAAGGGTCAACCTGTCTGCCCTTCTCCAAATCAGGCGAGAAGTAGACAGTCATTAGATAAAAGACACCCTCTAATATATGAACATAAGCCCCCAGCATCGAGCCTTGAATCCAGGAAGAATTTCATTATGTCCACAAACCCACTGACAGACTCCAGATCAGTAACTAAACAGGTACTGCGGAAGCGACGCATAACAGAGAACCACATATACCAACTTGGAACCCAACTGAAAGCCTCCCAGTCAGGTCACAACAGGAATGGAGGTTCCGCAAACGTCTCAACAGGATTAGATGCCAAATGGGCAGGTCTGGGGATAACCTAATGAGATGGGGATACGCTGGCACAACCTAAAATCGGGTGTATTTATGTTTGGAATATCGTCGTGTATCATCCAAAATAGAGGGAAAGCCTGTTTTAGGCAAGCAGAGTCCCAGAGTCGGAGCCTTCGTCAGTAAGTATGTAAGTCTATATACCACACTGGACCTTCCTCCTCGAAAGGCAGCTTGCCACTTGACCCCCACTACTCTAGGATCTTGTAGGAGACTTCAGCGTGAACTTTCATTCGAAACAATATACATGTAGCAGAAATTATATCACTCCTTATTATATGTACGTGGGATAGAGTGTCACCTGTTAGGATTACAAAGGCGATTCTATTGGGCATTTTGGGCAACCTTTTATGTTTTCAGTTAAGACATCAATTGCATAATAACAACCATTGTTTATAACAACATAAAATTGCAGCATTTCCTGCACATTTGTATTTAAATGAATATCTAACGATAGGCGCAAAAACGGTTTGTTCTGTCTAGATGTTTGATGTGGACGAAGATTAGTTCCGTCTAATACCTTTTATTATCTGACAAGGCGGTCCGAGGCAGTTCTTCATAACAGGTGGTTTAATGAGGTCTTTGCAAGCCGTTCCAGCAGCTTTCTTCGTTCCATGCCACACACATTGGATTATTCTGTATTTTTTCCCTTCCATCCCGCATTCTGCTTCACACTGTAATTTGAAAGTACGCATATGTAACTCAATATTTCATTAAAACAATGCTTAAGGTTTATCTTGATAATAGAAAAGGTTTGGATAAAAGTATGATGATGATCTGCGATTGCTTATTCTGACATCGAGCTTTTCTGACCTTTTCCACAATGTCTGTTGTCAAGGGGTTCAGTACTTTTATACAATGTGTTCCACCATCATGTCGACAAACTTTGAGGTATAAAAATATAATTAAAGTTATCGAGAAAAAATGCGAAAAAAAGGGGTCAACCTTTTGATTAATTTTTTATTACATTTTCAATTTCTGTATCACGACTCCATGGGCTCGTGCAGTTGTAGCGCCATAGCTTGATTATTTATCGACAGATTCACGACATTTTGGACTCATTTTATAGGAGAATGACTGGGCATATCAACTAAAGCAAAAAAGGATAATACCTGATAATTTCTAAGGCTAAAAAAATTCACCAAACTGAAAAACAAATTTTGTAATGCACTTATTTGGGTTACTTACAAATAATTTGAAAAAAAGCCGTATTAGTGCCTATTTATTGAGACAGTTTAATGTTTAGCAGGATGTTTCCTGTCAAACCACATACAATTCGTGTATGTAGCACTAAAATCTTCGACAGAATGGGCCTTTTTGTATTATGACTTCTGTATCACAGCGCCATTTGTTCACGCAGTTGTAACGCCATATCTTGATTATTTATCGAGCGATTCACAAGTTTTTGGACCCATTTTATAGGGGAATGACTTGTCATATCAACTGAGGCAAAAAAATAATAGCCGACAATTTCTAAGGCTAAAAAAATCCACCAAACGTAATAATCTGTACCGACGTCCAATAAAGACAATGTGCATACCAGATTCTCGTTTATTTCAAAATTAGTCGTAATAAAAAAGCCTATTTTGTCGAAGATTTTAGTGCTGCATAAACAAATTGCGTGTCGTTAGACAGGAAACATCCTGATACACATTAAATTGTGTTTATAAATAGGCACTAATATGGCTTTTTTCCAAATTATTTGCAAGTAACCAAAACAAGTGCATTACAAATTTTTTTTAAGTTTGGTGGTTTTTTTTAGCCTGCGCGAACCCATGTAGTCGTGATACAGAAATTGAAAATGTAATAAAAAATTAATTAAAAGGTCGACCCCTTTTTTTTCGAATTTTTTCTCGATAACTTTAATTGTATTTTCATACCTCAAAGTTTGTCATCATGATGGTGGAACACATTGTATATTAAAAATGCACCAGCATTTGGTGCAATATTGCTCAAAAAAAAGGTTTCAGTGGGGTCAAAATGAATTCAAGTCTGTGGTATCGTTACATACCTATATTTTTTTATTATAGTAAGTACCTAATCTATCTTTCGTTGAATTATTTTTCATTTGAGTGGGTCTAGAGACGATGGGACTGACCCATATGACCCAACGAAAACGGGAATAAGGTTATAAAAAGTCTGCGTCTCTGCGAGTAGAATGATATATCTTGCACGAGAAAAAAATGGAGTCAAGTTGATTGACTCAGTACTTCCCACACATTACTGTGATATCAGTTTATTATTTTCCCATAGCATGAAGCTTTAGTCTGAGATCTCCTTGCAACCAAATCATCGGCAACCTTCCCTCCCCTAAAATTGTCTTATGCCGCTAAGTATTTCCTTCAGAGGTCAATGGACAGCCTAAAACATCTAAAAACGAAGTTTGAGTTGTTTTCATACTTTTAGTTTTTTGATTATTGCTATATACGCTGCCACTGACACGATATTTAACAAACACACGCGTTTTCCATCCTCACCACGGTAATAATACTGTGTCAAAATTTAATTAGAATCAATGTAATAGTGTCCACGTTCTAAAATACAAAAAGATCTAAAGCAATAAATACTCGTATGTATGTATACAGAAAATTCTAAGTCCCTTAGTTTCCGTAATACGCTAGGCAATGTTCGGATGGACCTAAAAAGTTGATTTATGTCGCTAGGTCTTCCTTCAGAGCCCCTACCCTACACCCTATTATGAATACAAGAAATTTCTCAGTTTTTCAACCCCCCACCCCCTAACCACCCCAATTTCACCCCACCCAAAAAAAACGCAGAAAATGATCAGGAACCTCTAAAACGCTTAAAAACGAAGTTTGAGCTGTTTTTATATTTTTACTTTTTTTTATTATTTGTGCGCCGCCACTGGCACGATTTATAAAAACCATACGCGTTTTCCATCCTCGCCACGGTAGTAATACTGTGTCAAAATTTCATTAACATCAATTCAACAGTTTCCTTGTAACACAATATAGAAGGATCTAAAGCAATACTCTCGTATGTTTACACCAGAAAAAATTCTAAGTCCTTTGGTTTCTGTAATAGGCAAGGCAATGTTCGGATGGACCTAAAAAAGTTATTTATGTTGCTAGGTCTTCCTTCATGGGTCAGTGGGCAGTCTATTATGAAAGCAACAAATTTTTCAATTTTACAACCCCCCACCCCCCAACCACCCCAATTTCACCCCCACCCAAAAAAAAGTAAAAAATGATCAGGAACCTCTAAAACGCCTAAAAACGAAGTTTGAGGAATATTTAATTTTTTTTGTTTTTTGCTAATTACTCCGCCGCCCCTGCACCGATTTTCAAAATTATAAGAACATTACCTACTACGACCCCCCAGCATATCGCTGCCCAAATTTCATCACAATCCATGCAGCGGTTACTGAGATTACGAGGACACAAAAACGCGTACAGACAGACCGACAGACAGACCGACAGACCGACAGACCGACAGACAGACCGACGGAAATGAGTGACATGGATTTTCGTTATGTAGACATCATGAAACGCCCAAAAAGTGTATTATCTCAAAATCGAAAATTTTCGCGATCACAATACTCCCCTCACCTATCGGTGTGGGAAGTAAAATGAAAGGTAAAGGGCAGATTTCCAGACAAACAAAGCTATCTTTCGTATTTGATATGCAAAATATTTATTAGTAGGGGCTGGTACGTAAGATACCTATATGACAAAAAACTTATTTAATGTTCCAATAACGTTTCATTTTCTATATTATTTTCATAAAAAATACTATTGGTTGTTGTATCAGCTTCGTTTGGTTGTACCTTATAGGTACTAGATGTATATTAACTCATTGAACTGTATACCGAAGTTGAATTCAGTTTTTCGCGTATTATGAAGGTCAAATACATTTTGCTATCAATTACCTTAGACCATGTGCCTACTCTCCATTTCCCCACGCATCTATCGTTATAGCAATCCTGAGTCTCGACTGGTTTTTTATTTGGATCACATTTGTTTGGGTCTACAGTCAAATTGCGCCCTATTTCGCACTTCACTAATCTTCTTTGTACAGCTGAAATGCAAGTATAATGATTACTAATTACTATAAGACCGAAAAGAAATATACCAGTCACTACATACCGCACACAGACCGTAAAACATTTCGAATATTAGAGGGTAAAACATTTCAAAATATTTGCCATTTCTATAATTCAAAAATAATCTATTGCAATGTGTGTCGTCTACATTTTGCAAGCCAAATACTTCATAATATGAACAAAGTACTGCTAAAAGTACTACAAAAAGCGGATAATTTGACAGACAGGAGAGCATGAGACTGATTTGCAACCTGTTTGTAATCTAGGTTAGGATCAAACCTATTATAATGAATAGAATAAAATTTAATATAATTTAAGTACCTTTGTGAAACCCGACACATTTTGAATTCTCGCAGGTGCTCCAATCGTACGCGACCCATTCTGGACAGTCGTCAAAGCCACATTTCCTCCTTGTCATCGGCACTGCTAGTCCGGCCTCCTCACATAGCGTGCTGTCCACAGTTTGGCTTGTATTGTAGAATCTGTAGAAAAGCAGACCAGTCAAAAAGGAGTAAATGAACAGTTAATGTCGCCTTTATTTTATTACTACATCGCATCGTTGAGAGTAAAAAACGGCGAGAAGAGACAGCCAACGTATTTCTGAGTCCATCAACTTGATATCCTTTACTTCTCACAACGATAGGTGAGAGGAGTATTGTGATAGCGAAAATTTTTAATTTTGCTTTTTGAGCGTGTCATGATTCGTTTTTATGGTCAGCATCATTCTGCAAAGGCATGCCTGGATTAACCATGGGGCTAAAGGGGCTGGAGCCCCGGGCCCCGCGATTCAGAGGGGCCCCGCAGGAGATCTACTTTTATTTAATGTGACAGAGCAAATATTAGGTCAATAGATGAACAATAAAATCAGTAGATCTAATAAAAACTTAATTTCGAGATTCCAATCAAAACGGTGTTTTTCAATTTCCCTACCTATTTAAGCAAACCAGCAGGCCATAAAATATATATAAAAAAAAACGTGTTCAGATAGAAGCAAATAACTTAGCAGAAAGAAACAGATAAACTAAAGTAAAGGGGCAAGGTTATAAAAATTCCCTACAGCCAATGAACTCTAACTAGAAACAACGCCGGTAAGATGTCTAAGGTCAAAGAGAAGCTGAAATACGTCAGAAATGAATAATTTTTACAGCTTACTAGCTACTGCAATGTATCATAAATTAAAAATTTCCAAAACCATTAAACTTTCAGTGACAGCTACTAGTAGTCTAATATCTTCAGCACGAAATTTCACATTTAATGATATAAAACAATAGTCATTTCAGTCAAAATCAAAACTAACGATACTTCTGACTGAAAGATGGCAAAAAAAAGAATACTGACAAATCAGATTTGAATTTTTTGCCAGGCAAATTATGTTTTATAATTTGATTTGATTAGATGTGTTACCTCTGTTAGTTCTGATTAGACTTGATTTGTTGTAAGTCATTTTTATAATTTTAACTGGTTACACTAGTTCGTCTGTATCTTTCTGCTAAGTTAGTTATGTTTTCTTCCACCTAAATAGTTTTTTGTTTGTATTTCACGGCCTGCTAATTGGCGTACGAAAAATTGAAAAACACCGGTTTGGTTGAAAATTTGAAATTAAATCAAAACTACCAGAGATTAATACCAAATTTTAAATTCGACTGTACAAAAATAATTATGCATTTCCATTTGAAAAAATCAAGTGAATTCTGATTGAAGTTTCCTTAATTAATCTACCGATTTCTCGAAGTACAAATGTAATTCAAACTTGAACGTCAAACATAAGTTGACCAATTTCAAGTTTAGTCACACGGCAAATTCACAGCCGTCTAAGCTTTATAATCGCTGCGATATTCAATTTTTTTCTGGTATCTACTTATATCAAGAATTGTGAATTGCACCTAAACGGCTCACTTCAAGTCCCAGGTGGAATACATAAAGTCACACTGGTCGTAATCTAAATATTCAATAATATATACAGGGTGTTCCATTTAAAAAAACATAACTTTGATATGGCACTTACGCTTTTATTAGAAACCCTGTATAAAAGTCATTATTTTTAAAGTGTAGTCCAACTCGACCTACATACATTCGCAAAGTTAATTTTCTAAAAAGTGTTATGGTTTGGTCACAAGAGTCCGAGGCGTTGAACTTGACTCAGCCTGTATAAAAAGAAAATAGAAAATATCTATACCTACCCCTTGGATACTGTCGGCACCTGTGGCCCAGCCCATGCCAAAATAATGAATAAATCGAAGTTGAACCGATACAAAGGCGACGTTCAAAAAAGAAAAGTAAGTTATCCATATAGTTTGTTAGTGCTATGTCTATGTGCTACATGGCTACAATTTACCAAGATAACTATTTTAAGGCTGCTGAGGATAAATTAAAAGCAGTGAAAAATTGCCCAAAATAAGTTCTTTAAACAAACATTGAGAGCAGTGCTGATACTATAAGCGGGACTCATGACGTACTTATAAAAAAGTGTATAGTAGTTTCTTTTGTTATATCGGGAATATAGTTTCATAAATAATAGTATTTGCATTTTATTTATAAAGGGCTCCTTAAAATTATAAGCCCCGGGCCCCATGAAAGCTTAATCCGGCTATGTGCAAAGGCTGAAAGTCTATGGTGCTGTACAAGCGCTGCGAGAGGATAAGTGAGTTTTAAGAGTTGAAGCACAAAAAAATGTTTTGAAAGCATGTCATGATAGATCCCCTATAGTACTTTCAAAAATAGCTCTCAGTTTTCCTTTAAACTTTTTTTCTCACGAGAATATCCCGTGTCAAGGAAATTCTGGGACAGAAGACGGTGTACAGGGGCTCATAGAAAAGCAAGGTAATAATAAATTTATTTTTTATACTGAACCCCAAACTGTTTTCCACCTTGTTCAGTTGTCGTTCTTGTGTCTATCTAATGCTACGATATTTTGTGACCACTTATTGCGGCGTGATCAACATTGAAATTTAATTTCTCTTCTGATTTGAAACCTACCTGACGAGACACCTGGCCATCCTGACCTGGAACCCCTCCCCTCCACACGTCTCCGTGCATTTAGTCCACGAACTGGTCTTCCATTCGAACAACAGCTGTCCATTTGCTACTGATCCTCTGCCAAACACCAACATGTCTTCTCTATCGCCGCGATTCTCCCCCTGGAAGCCTCGTTCTTCTATGCTTATTTGAGCAGGCAGTGAGTTGCCGACTTCCAGGGAGTTGCGAGGGAACTCGATCGTCCTGTGACCTCTGGAGTTGGACAAGGTCTGGAAAGGCCACAAGTACTACGTCTTTCATTAATAAGGAAGTCACTATGGAGGTTTCGGTATAGATGAGGTTGATGTGTGTTTCATGGGAGGCTTGAATAAGTGAATTTTATTGGCTGAAGCAAAAATCTATTCGAATAAGATGATTAGTGTTTTTGTTAGTATACAGCGTTCTGCTATATCAGTAGCTATGATAATAGTATTAATATGGATGCAAAGTTATAAAAAAACCTACGATGTACTAGATACTAGTGTACTGCGTAAAATTTATACACAACTAATGTAGTTATGTGAACAAATATAAAGAAGGTGTAGATGCAGTGAGTGGTGAGGGATTGAAGTGGTAGTTTAGATTAATGTTATACATGCATTGAAGTAGAATTTGGAGCCCAAAGGGAAACTATATTGTTTCCTTGTTGGATGATATATACAATAGTGTCATACGATGTTACATTCAAATCACCATTTCTCCACTGGAGACGTTTCCAAAAAAATAAAATTTGGAAAATTCATAATTATCTGATAGTCTATTTCTTCACTTGAAGGACGTCGAAAATCATCTGAATATTCCAAAAAACGGCGAAGTTATTCAATTTTATATTTGCGTAAAGCGACCGCGGAGGCGAAAACCCGTTTGACGTCACATGTCTGGTCGGGACTCCGCTATGCATACGCTGCGCTGTACAGTATGCGACATTTAGACTTGAGTGGAACGGCGAAGGTGTTTGTTGTAACGGGCAGATGCCAGTATATTTTTGAAGTATGGAGGAAAGTTACGATCGTGGCGATTCTAGTAATTTCCCTAAAGTGGATGACATGACTTTTACTTTCACACCGATAGGTAAGGAGAGTATTGTGATCGTGAAAATTTTCGATTTTGGGATAATACGCTTTTTGGGTGTATTATGATGTCTACATTTAACGAAAATCCACACAACTCATTTCCGTCGGTTCGACTTTCTGTCGGTCTGTCTGTACGCGTTTTTCTAGCCACGCAATCTCAGTAACCGCTGCATGGATTGTTATGAAATTTGGCAGCGATATCCTGTGGGGGTAGTGGTAGGTAATGTTCCTATCAGTTTGAAAATTGGTGCATGGGCGGTGGAGTAATTAGCAAAAAACCATAAATTTTAAATATTCCTCAAACTTTGTTTTTAGGCGTTTTAGAGGTTCCTGGTCATTTTCTACTTTTTTTGGATGGGGGTGATATTGGGGTGGTTGGGGGGTGGGGGGTTGTAAAACTGAAAAATTATTGTATTCATAACAGGCCGTCCACTAACCTGTGAAAGAAAGGCCTAGCGTCATAATACACTTTTTTAGGTGCATCCGAACATTACCTTGGCTATTACGGATCGTCGACTTAGAATTTTCTGATGTATGCATGCGAGAGTATATTGCTTCTGATCATTCTGTATGGTGTAACTAGAAAACTATAGGATTGATTTCAATTAAATTTTCACACAGTATTACTACCGCTGCGAGGATGTAAAATCTTTATGATTTTTAAATGTCGAGTCAGCGGCGGCGCAGCAATAATAAAAAAAAACTAAAAATATAGAAACAGCTCAAACTTCGTTTTTAAGCGTTTTAGGGGTTTCGTGATCATTTTCTACTTTTTTGGGTGGGGGTGAAATTGAGGTAGTTGGGGGGGTGGGGAGTCATAAAATTTTTTTTGTATTCATAATAGGCTATCCATTGAAATATTTGTTTGTTGTTTTTATGGTGGTGTTAGTACACCTGAGTACAATGCAATGTTTATAATTTCTCGGTCTGCTAGACATATTCTAATAATAGGAGTACCAATCAACTGCAGTGTATCGTTTTGTCACCGTCGGCGTAGCCTACCCAGTCTACCCTACTGAAAACAAGGACTAACAACATGAACGAGGAGGCCGGCAGCGGCGCGGTGGCTTGCGGGAGCAGCATCCTCGACAGGGCAAACACAGGCTTGCGTTGTGTCGTGTGACGTGTGACGTCACAGCGGCTTCGCGCGGAGGATACGGCAATTCAAACTTTGAAGGACTATAACTTTTCTGTTAATGGAGATAATTACAAAATTTTTTCGCCGTTGTTCTCTAACTCTTTAGGACTATCTGATTAACTAAAATTTGAAAAAATGGAAACTTCCTCGTTACAAACATATGTGGAATTTAAATCGACAGATTTTAGCCCATTTCAGGGATTACCGTTTCTTTTTTTCTTTCCTTCTTTCTTACTTTGTTATCCTTTTTCTCTTTCTCTTTTTCCCTCTTTTTTTCTCTTTTTTATCTTCTTCGCTCTTTCTCTATGTCTCTCTTTCTCTTTATTTGCATTATTTGCAATTTTTTTTGTCTATGTAACTTGATATTTTAAATTCCATGTTTGCTCCTCCCCAAAAAATCGCTAATAACTCCATCGATTTAACATTATATAGGCAGTCAAACCGTTATCAATCAGTTCTCATATCAATTTATGATAAATTTTAGAAGCGTTTATCGATTGTTTCTATTGGGCTCCAATTTCTAGTGAAATGTGAGACGAACGAGGATAGTGGACTAACCTTCAGATTAGAAACAAGCCTGTGAAAGTTGGGCATCAGCCTGCTCGCTGAACTGGTACCACCCCCTGGGGGGTTCAGGTACTCAGACGAGCTGGAAGGCATGTGCGAAATCCTCTCCTTTTGATGTTTGCATTACAAAACAACACATTATTCAAACAGGTTAAGGTTAATTATTGTTATTGAAGAAGGGTTAGTATAAAATTACATACGTTACTGATTAAGTATCTACATCCCAATAGACATTCTAGGTTAAAATTACCTTAAATCTACCACATGATTCACCTTTTTTAAAAGGATTATTTATTTGGATTCTTTACTTCCAATTGTTTTACGTTTTCCCAAACTGGGCAATACAACTAAAGTAATTTAGAAGTCGAAGCATTTGTAACCAATAGGTGTAGAAATTCTACAGCTGTTTAGGTTATTTTGTGGTAAAATCCTCTTTTTTTTCATAAAAAAATATTTAATAATAATGATATGTCATCTGCCATATATAGACCGGTTAGTGCTGTCTTCACAAATAATTGAAGACTAGTATACAAGGTGAGTCGTAAGTTCATACTTTTTTGAGCTGTGTATAGAAGTGGTTAAATTGAATGACTTTTGAGAGTAGGTGATAGAAAAGATCTGCCTATGCGCCATCTGGTACCAGGAGGTAACGACAAACCAAAGGAAGTCCCTGCTAAAAAGCAGCAAACTAAAAGCAGCAAAAAACACTAAAAAACTAAATATAAACAGACTATACTCATACTTTGTTGGATCCTGTATCTCGCTTATTTTTCAGTTTTCAGAAAAAGTTATTTATTTTAACGACTTCTATACACAGTTTAAAAAAAGTATCAACTTAGGACTCACCCTGTATAGTGAAATGTTTCTTGAAATGTGGACATATTATATAGTCACACAAAATTAAGGCGTCTTAAAAATGGGATTTTACATGGGGTGAGCCAAATTTAGGGTGTGATTCTATTTTTCGGACAAAACTCAAACTATTTCGAATCTTTTGCGATCCTTTTGTATTGCAAACATTGGCCTTTACAATTTATACGTGAAAGATAATATCAACAAATGGCCTCCGCGACTCTTCTTGCAGTACATAATTCTGAGACTAAAATTTCTTATAACATTTTGGCATAAATGAGGTTGTATTTCACCAATTACACGCCGGATTTCGACTTTCAACTCCGGAATCGTTTTGGGATTGTTAGCATAAAATTTTCCTTTCACGTAACCCCAAAGAAAGAAGCCCAATGGGGTTAGATCGCAAAACCTTGGCGGCCAATCAACATCACCTTTCAACGAAATCAAGCGATTGGTAAATTTGGATTCCAAAAAATCGATGGCTTCGCCTGCAGTGTGACTCTTCGCTTCATCTTGTTGAAACCACATGCTGTCAGTGTCCGTGCCATCCAATATCGGCCACAAAAAGTTTTCCAACATCGCTCGTTAATTGACGCCACTCACGGTTGCCGCTTTTCCATCCGGTTTTTCGAAGAAATACGGCCCAATCACTCCCTGCGCTGAGAATCCACACCAAACAGTGACCCCTTGTGGATACATGCAGATGCGGCAGTCTTTTCTGTTGACGTAGCCATTCAAATGAAAATGGGACTCGTCACTAGAAAGGATTTTCTCGTAAAAATGATTGTCACCTGACAGCTGCTCTAAGATCCAGTTAGCAAATGTTCGATCAAATCGACCGTATTCACTTCGGAGTTTACAAAATGTGGTTCTCACAGAACGTGTGTCTTCGTAGTAAGTTTGAATAACTTTAACACGCTGTTGCATGCTAAACGACGACATGATTACAATTGGTATTGACTGGAGATGTCATATGTGATAGGTATCTGGAATGTCAAACGATTTGACGTTTAGAAAAAATACACGTTTGATATTCTAACCCTAAAGTTGGCTCACCCTTTATTAATATTTAAAGACATTATCCTTACAATAATCTTACCTGCTCGTTTTTGTTCAAAGTGCTTTGCTCGTCCAAGCTAGTGTCCAATCGCAGAGAGGGCAAAGTAGGCGTGAACAGTCTAGTCTTTGTTCCTGCTTTCTTTTTCCCGCTGGTACTACCTTCCTCAGTGCCACTCTGTTTTGACGATTCCCCGGTACCCATTTCACCTGGCTTAGCTCTCACCTACCCAAAAAAGCAAATATTCATTTATTTTCAAATTTCTGTGTTGATCGAGTATTGTGTAATTTTTTTGTTACCTGCCACAATGAACAAAAAGCATATATATAGCATTCAGAAAACTCTTGCATTCTCTAGTTTGTGTATTTATTAGCTCAAAAGGACTCATAACAACCACCAAGTCTACTCAGATCTACTGCCTAGCAGTACTAAGTTATAAGTACTTCTACCATACCGAAGTTAGTCATTGGCTTTAGTAAATAAATATGAGAAAATTAACAGACACTACACAGCGTCTAGCCACCTGTTTTCAAACCTGAAACTAGTTTAAAACTGCGCCTAACTTATTTTATTTATATTATGGTTATGATTTCAAAAAAATAAGTTTGCGTATAATATCAAAGGTACCACAAGATTTTTGATAAAATAGGGATATTATTTTTCTAGGGAAAACATATGGGGTGCTGTTTGAAAACAAAAGTTGGAGGTGAGTTTTAAGGGCTGAAGTACAAAAAAATGTTCTGAAAGCATGGTGTATGATAGACTTTATAGTACTTTCAAACAATCCACTCAAATTTCGTTGGAACTTTTCTTTTGTTACGAGAAAATCACGTGTCAAGGAAATTCAGGGTCACCCTGTATACAGCCAATGGTGACATGCTTTACTTGAGAGCCTCTATTACTTGTAATAAGGAACCCTTCAGATGCTCCGATTCCATAAACACACATATGCTTTCTTACAAAGATCATTATGTAGGTTTGAGAATATTATGCTAACAAATCTTTGTTGAAATTTAAGATGAGAAAACACTATGTGAGGCTTTAGTGCTCTACGGTTTTATGTACAGCTCTATCATTGTCTATTACCTTTGCTTAGATCAAAAAACCTATAGGATACTTTTAGTTACTTAAAACAACTGTATCACTTTAAGGCAAAATTTGTCATTTTTGCTTTTCGCACGCAGCAAACAGGTTTCATCATCATAGTCACAATGTCTTAACAGACATGTTGTGAACTCGTAAAATGCATTTACTCATTTTACGAGTTTCTCTTGGGATATCTTTAAGATCTACTGGTATCTACTGGTTCATCCGCCTTTAGGGGCAATTTCTCACCCCAAGGACAAGAAGGTGTCCTGACTCTTCTCAACTCGTCCACCCAAAGCTGTTGGTTGAGAAGAGATTACTGTTTATGCCGACAGTAGTTCGGTTCCTTTTAGTCGCCTTTTACGACACGCAGGATATACGATGGGAGATATTCTAACCCGCCCCCACATGGTATGACCCAAAAAAACCTGTCACTTATTGAACTTTATAATGCTAATCACGAAAATATAACAGGCTACCAAGAAAAGGCTAACAAAAGGCTTATAAAATCCCCTAGCATCAAAATTTGTTTGGTTTCGAAAGAATTTGATTAAACTATAATTTTGCCAAAGATTCTTTTTTTCTTTGAAGAAGAGAGTCCTCAATTTTTCTCTGATCGCTTCGAATACCCACCGATATAGCGATGTTCGCTGACGACTTCCCAGCCACACACGTGTATAGCCCGCCATCTTTGAATCCTAGGTTGGAGACCCTCAGGGCTCCTTTCTTGGACACCTTGTATTTTTTGGCTCGAGGCAGGTTGGTCTTGTCCTTCAGCCACTGGATCTTCGCACGGTCGAATCTACACAAAAGAGTGGATACTATATAGGATCAAGTTTGAATATACGAGGCTGTAGCAGAAAATAACCAATTGAAGATAACAGTACATAATACCTACTCTTAATAACAAAGATCGAAGTAAAGAATGTGGTACTATTCATAAAGTTCTTAGCAACTCACTTTTGACATACTTTTTGAAAGATAATAGGTTTCTAGCCTTTGAACCTTGATTGATGTTATTGTAATGTTTCACACCATTATAAATAAAAGATTTCTGATATGACGACGTATTATGACTAGGTATAGTAAGGAGATGGTTATGTCTTAAATTTCTAGAAATGATGTCTCCACGTGGTATAAGCTTATTGACAAGATATGCAGGTTTATTGGTTGTTACAAGTCTGTGTACAAAGACAGTTAAAAGATATTTATTATACTGAACGTGTAGTGGTAGCCACCCCAAATCCCTTATTTTAGACGAAACATTATCATATTTACGTAAACCAAATACGAACCTACAACAATTGTTTTGAAGTTTTTGCAATCTGTATGTCGTTAAGCAGTCTAGGTAAGGATAATAAAGCACCATTGAGTAATTGAATTTAGGCAGAACTAAACTCTCAACCAGTTTCTTACGGGTCTTGAAGTTCAAAATACGACGACTGGAATATAATAACCTCAGACACATGTATGCTGCTTTAGACATATTGGTAAAGTGGTGTTCAAACTTCAGGTTGCAGTCAATAGTAACACCTAAATTTTTTGAAAAATCAACAACAGGAATTATAGCTCCGTTCAAATTCAGACTTAATCTTTCTTTTATATCAGTGTACATGCGTTACCGACAGACAGACCGACGGAAAAACGTAGGTACTGAACTTCGGGTGGTACCTTTTGACGGGACATTTAATCTTGATGGTGGTACCGACGAAGACCGTGGCCGCGCCGCCTATCCGCAGCGAGATCTTCTTCTTCTTGAAGTCGTGCTGGATGAACGTGCTGTTGGAGACGTCTATGTGCGGCCTGTCGCTGTCCACCACGCAACTCTTCGTGTTGCAAGGCTTCGTCTCGGCCGGTTTGGGTTGGGGGCACATGGCCGGAGGTCTGTCCACCGTGTGGTTTTGGGCCATCACCTGGATACACAAAACGCATACGTTTGAACAGTATACATATATATTGTAACATACTGTATATTATGGTATTCGTGTATTTGTATTAGTTGTCATTGGTTGTCATACATGATGTAAAGTCAAAGTGCTAGGTTAGATCTTTTGAAGTGTAAACGTCATCGAATCGTCTAGAATTTTCGAGAATGACGGATGGATTCTAGAAATGTCATCGAATCCTCTAGATGGTTCGATGAAGTATATATAAGGTGCTACGGGTAGCGTAGTAGTTCAGTTGAGTTGAGTTGTACTTGAGATAAGGTTAAGAGATATTGTATCGAGTTGTGAAGTAAAACGGTGAAAGTTACGTCGAGTTTGATTCCCTGGGTGAAGAAAAAGAGGCCGTCGTGGCAATATATATCTACATAGTAAGATCATTTCTTTGTCCTCCACTCATAATTCAAATAAAAAGAATATACAGCGTATACTCACAACACCGCACCATCACACTGCCATGTTTAAACATCTGAAAATGTTTATTTCCGTCAAACGAGACTGAGACTCAAAACTGCGACTCGATTTGTAATCAGCAGCTTCAAACTGTCCGAAATACGAGGTTTCATCTTGATAGGGGGCCAAATAAGGATTTTAATTTTTTTTTGGTGAGCCCACAGATCCGAGGGATCTGAAATATTTTATTTCCGTAAAATGAGACTAATACTCAAAACTGCGACTGGATTTGTAATCAGGAGCTTCAAATTGTCCGAAATACGAGGTAGAGGGCCAAATAAAGATTATCATTTTTTTTTTTGGGAAAGCCCACAGATCCAAGGGATCTGAAATTTTTTATTTCCGTAAAACGAGACTAATACTTAAAACTGTGACTGGATTTGTAATCAGCACCTTCAAATTATCCGAAATACGAGGTTTCATCTTAATAGAAAGCCAAATAAAGATTTTCCATTTTTTTGGGTAAGCCCGCAGATCCGGGGGATCTGAAATTTTATATTTTCATCAAACGAGACTGAGACCCAAAACTGAAACTGGATTTGTAATCAGCACCTTCAAATTATCCGAAATACGAGGTTTCCTCTTAATATAAAGCCAAATAAAGATTTTCAATTTTTGTGGGTAAGCCCGCAGATCCGGCGGATCTGAAATTTTTTATTTTCGTCAAACGAGACTGAGACCCAAAACTGAAACTGGATTTGTAATCAGCACCTTCAAATTATCCGAAATACGAGGTTTCATCTTAATAGAAAGCCAAATAAAGATTTTCAATTTTTTTGGGTAAGCCCGCAGATCCGGGGGATCTGAAATTTTTTATTTTCGTCAAACGAGACTGAGACCCAAAACTGAAACTGGACTTGTAATCAGCACCTTCAAATTATCCGAAATACGAGGTTTCATCTTAATAGAAAGCCAAATAAAGATTTTCCATTTTTGTGGGTAAGCCCGCAGATCCGGGGGATCTGAAATTTTTTATTTTCGTCAAACGAGACTGAGACCCAAAACTGAAACTGGATTTGTAATCAGCACCTTCAAATTATCCGAAATACGAGGTTTCATCTTAATAGAAGGCCAAATAACGATTTTCAATTTTTTTGGGTAAGCCCGCAGATCCGGGGGATCTGAAATTTTTTATTTGCGTCAAACGAGACATGGGATACCCTACCCATGCCTGAATGTGAAAATGCGACAGGGCCTTGCCCACACCTTCTCATGTTAAACGTCTGACCCTAGCCGGATGAGTTGTGACGGGTTGACGTCTCATTTATTTTCGCAAGTCAGCAATAGTGTCACACCATAAATCCGATGATTTGATGAACTATTACATATCAGTCGTCTAAATGCAAAACCCGACAAGTCACAAATTTTTCAAAATAGAGTTTTATATACCATTTTGTTCATTATTTGAAGCGCTACCATTTTCTATATTTTTCGCTTACAAAACCCGACATTAGACATGAGATATTTGGCTAAGAAAACTAGACTTAGGTGCAAACACCGACAAGTCCAAGCGATGTTTTATTTCAAACACCGAAATGTCCACAGGAGCCAATACGGACAACGGGAGCAAGTCACATGTCGATCACACGAGGTATTCTGACCGTAGTGTGTTTTTGTTTTATCCAGTCGCTGAAAATACGTTGTGGTGAATTCATGTGTTTTTCAGTTTACTGAGAGAATGAGATTAATTTATGCTGTATTGATAAATTATTGATAAAAATGACCATGTTTTTTGAAAAATGCCTCGGATGCGGATTTTGGAGAGCCTACTTCAACAGAAGCTAGGTCCACATTAATGCAGAGGATCGAAGCTAATTGTGAAAGTGCATTTGCTAGTTCTGAAGAATTTTGTTTGTCAGAAAATTTAGATTTTGACGTTTAAACCTTGTAACCCTTGAAATGTATCCTTTCTAATTATCTAGCTTTATGTTTATAGTTTCTGTCGTTGAGCACAGTGTTTGATTAGATTCCTTTATATTCAGTAAAATAATTCAAATTGATAAGTGTTTCATTTATTTTGATCCGATTCCACAAAAATAGCGGTCAAAACACGTCACAGTTCCTAACATGCAAAACCCGACGTGTCCAAATTTAAAAGTCAGATTTTAGAAAAACTATATGTCCTAGATTTTGGGGCGTTAGGACTTAACATCCTAAAACATCGTATATTATCATACTCTCGATTCAGTATTATTTTCGCTCATAATAAGACTTTGATCTGTTTTTCTCGATTTCTGTAAAATTTGTTACCGTGGACTTTTCGGGTTTTGCATTTAGACGACTGATATAAATTACGACATTTTATATTTGGAACACAACCATCATCAAACTACAGTAATCATTCAAGTTTAGGAATGTCAGGAAAGTGCCAAGGTACCATCTCACCTGCTTACATTCCACCTTCCGCGTTTTCTGCCCCCCGCCACAGCTTTTGGAGCACCTGGACCACTCCTGCACCTTCCATCTGACAGGACAGTCCAAGACGTTGCAGTACTGCCTGTCGGGGGGCGGCGGTTGGGGACACATGTTGTTCGGTACTATCAGCGCATTGCCACCACCTTGGGCCACCTCGTGGATGCAGTTCACTTCTCTCGTTTGGATACCTGCAAGGTCCCCCACGTATTAGTATGAACAAATCTTGAGATTTCGTCAAGTGGTCAAATTATTATTGATTGTCAGAGAGGTTGGTGGGACTGTAGCTCTTGTAACATGTATTAGTTCGTAAGTGTGTCAAGTCTAGATACCAGAAAACACCAATTAAGTCAAGTTGATTGACTTAGTACTTACCACATATTACGGTGTGATACCAGTTTATTATTTTCGCATAGCATGAAGCTATTTTAGTGCCCAGAAAAAAACCGGATAACGCATGACGCTTGGTATTTGAGTTCTAGAGGCAGTTTGGAAACTTTTTTGTCCTTGCACCATAATCCCAAAATGGGAAGAATCGGAGATAGAGGGGGGGAGGTGTTAAGTAACCGAATGAAAATGCGGTATCATTTTAGTACACCCACCAGCTAATGTTCCAAAAAATCATCATCCGGAATCTACGGGCAGTTTGCGCGTACCAATTTTTTTTAAATCAAAATAAAAAAAAATACGACGAAACCGGTCATAACTTGATGGAAAATTCCTCGAAAATTCTTTGTTTCTTTTGTAGATAACATAAAAAATACTGTCCTCGGTTTCTGCTGAACAGTTGATGATAAATTTGAGCTTAAGGGACCTGGATACACACATTTATACATACGTATTTGCCATGTAAAACACGGACTAACAATTTCTCACATAACTCACTCTATTTTCAAACTACATATATAATATTTCAGAAGGCGATAGTTAAGGCCTTAATGAATGACAACTATTTTCGATTTTCTCAAAAAAGTTTTTTAATGTGCAAAAAAACTCGCAATGCAAAATCAAACATTCTATAAATGCCTGTAATTTAACAACCAAACACGATATCAAAAAAAGGCTAAATAGTTGCACAAACGAAAGCCTTCTTCTTCAAGTTGCTCTTTGAGTCAGTACTGTAAGTTTACAGGTAACGTCAGGAGCTTGGAAATGCGAAATTCATTTTTATGGTGACCTTTGGACCTTACCTGTGGACCTTTTGACCTTACCTTTGGATTTTTGGACTGGTCTCCCCTCATCTGAGACACACACACTGGAGAAAGGGAACAGGCGACCACGCCTCCTCGCTAACACGGGAATACGTCTTTTCTTGGATTCTCAATTTCGCGCGCTATACCCTAGACCCTTAAAGTCCCATTTTTCACATCATTTTCGTTAGGAATTGTTAAAAAATTGTTCATATTGTTTAAAATGGATGAAGTTGTTTATACATGTTCTTGGGAGGTCCAACTATGACACGTATCAATGTCATCCGTTTTTATTATGTTTAACCCCCGTTTTCAACCCCTATAGGGGGTGATACTATTGAACACTTTCCGTATCCTTTCAGAAGGCATTCAGAAAATTTTAGGTCTATTGTATTATGCCGCTTGGTCTTTCTTTCACAGGTCAATGGGCAGTCTACTAGTAATACAACAGATTTTTCAGTTTTACATCTCTACACCCCTCCAACCATTCCAATTTCACCCCCACCCAAAAAAGTAGAAAAGAAGCAAATGATCAGGAACCTCTAAAACGCCCGAAAATGAAGTTCGAGGTGTTTTTATACTTTTAGTTTTTTCATTATTGCTGCACCGCCACTGACGCAATTTCAAAAAACCTTACGCGCTTTCCATCCTTGCCATGATAATAATACTGTGTCAAAATTTAATTAAAACCCATTCAATAGTTTCCACGGTACACGATACAGAACGATCTAAAGCAATACCCGTATGTATACATCGGAAAATTTTAGGTCCTTTGTATTATGCCGCTAGGGCGTTCTTTATGTTACTGGACTACCTATTATGAATACAACAAATTTTTCAGTCTTACATCCCCCCACCCCCCAATCACCCCAATTTTATCCCACCCAAAAAAAAAGGTAGAGAAGAATCAGGAACCCCAGGAACGCTTAAAAACGAAGTGTGAGGTATATTTGAATTTTTTTGTTTTTGTTTGCTAATAACTCCGCCGCCTATGCACTGATTTTCAAAAATAATAGCAGCATTACCTTCTATGACTTCACAATATTTTGCCACCCAAATTTCACCATAATTCATGCAGCGGTTACTGAGATTACGACAACAGACAAACGCCAACAGATAAATAAATTCAAAATCGGAAATTGACCTATTGATGTGAGAAGGAAAAGAAAAGTAAGAAAAATATTGGCATGTAAGAATTTGGAGGAATAGGAAGCGATTGGACTTTTTTCAAATGTTGTAAAAAGGTTTTTTTAATGATTATATTGTTTAATTATTCTGGAGAGAATTTAATTTTGATTTCTTTTTACTGAACTTTGGCTAACGGAAACTATGAAGACTCGTTAATCGTTTGTGGACGAGGTACCCATGGCTGTATTTCATTTTTCTTGATTTTTGGGCCTACTACAACCGTATTATTTGTACTTGAAAGTCGTCAAATAAATATCTAACCAGCTAAGGGACTAAATAGAGTGCGGTAAGGTAAGAGGTAACGTAAGACGTAAGGTAATAAACCTGTGGAATCAGATGAGAGTGTTGCGTTAGCTCTTACGTTACGACTATAAACACTCTCATCTGATTCCACAGGTTTATTTTCTTACGTCTTACGTTACCTCTTACCTTACCGCAATCTAATTTGTACTTAACTAACTATCTAAAACTGCATATTGATCGCCAGCATTGTGACTCCTGTATTCTGCGTGAATAAAGTATACTTTAGAGTGCTGTAAGGTAAGAGGTAACGTAAGACGTAAGAAAATAAACCTGTGGAATCAGATGAGAGGGTCTATAGTCGTAACGTGTTATCTCTCATCTGATTCCACAGGTCTATTTTCTTACGTCTTACGTTACCTCTTACCTTACAGCACTCTAAGGGACCTTAAATCTACGCCGCTCATTAAATCTATCTTAGACACGAAAAAAATCCTAAACAACTTTCTACGAAGCAACTTTGGAAATCTGTGTTTCGTACCTAATCCACAGCTCTGGGAGCATTGCGAAAACTCGGAGTAGTTCCACCTGGGCGGGCAGGGGTGTTCGTTGCAGGTCTGAATCTTGATCTCGGGCTTCAGCTCTATGGGACACATGTACGGCGAGGTGACCTTCTGGGTGTCATCCCGGACGCAGTTCACTATCATCTCCTGGATACCGCCAAGGCATGTGGCGCTACAGTGGGTGTAGCCCTGCTCCCTCCAAGAGTACGACTTTGCCGGTGATCCTGATGCTATCTTGATCTTTGACCTGCCATAAGAGACAATTATTTGCCTACTATCACCCGCTGTAGCGAATATTTCTGCCTGGAAGATAGCCGTACACTAGCACAAGATTATGTAGTATGCTCACTTGCCATTACACACTGTAATTAGCTCTACTGAAAATGACTGTGATCTATTGCAGGCTGATTTAAATTGTATTGTAGGGTGGCTGTCTCAATACAACATGTTTTTCAATATTAATAAATGTTACGTGATGTCCTATACTCGTAAATTGAATCCAGTAAAATATAATTACACTATAAATGATAAGATAATAGAACAAGTGGATAATATTAAAGATCTTGGTGTTTATTTCCAATCATCTTTTAAATTTAACAATAATTATGAGTCTATTGTACATAAAGCTTACCGAGGACTAGGCTTCATCATTAGAAACAGTAAACATTTTGTAGGCAACAAGCAGAAAGTTCTGCCGGTGCGCCATCTAGTACCCGAAGGTAACGGCAACCAAAGAGAAACGCTACTCACAGCAGTAAACTCTTTGGCGGAACGACAAGGCTCGTTCACTTTTGCCACTAGAGGCACGGATTTTTGTACGCAAGCAGCGTATTAAAGCGGATATACGAGAGTTGCTCTATACTTCCGTCAATCCACCAGTACGCAGACAGCTGTTTCACGCTTATTTGCGATCATCAGTGCGCCATAGGTCGATTGACGGAAATAGAGAGCATCAGGATTTCATGTTAACAAAACATGTGAAACATGTGTAGGCAACAAGCACAAAGTTCTGCCGCTGGGGTCCTAGTAAACATTTTATCAAGATTGATACATATTGCTGTACAATGCACTGGTTCGTTCTATCTTGGATTATGCATCTATCATTTGGTCTCCTCAGGCAAATCAACATAAGGAATTAATTGAGCAAGTGCAGAAAATATTTCTCAGATTCTTGTATTTCAAAAGTAATGGTATATACCCATATACAGGGTGTCCCACGACGACTAAGACAAGCAGTATATCGGAACTGGGCAGCAGTAGCGAATTATAATTTTAGGGGTGTAACTTAGAGCAAATATAGTATATTCTCTTATTATTGTGTCACCCAATAAGGTATTTGTTTTTGGTGACGTGACGTCCGATTCAAAAATTTTAATGGGACACCCTGTATATTTGTGACTTTTTGTGTTCCACCCGATAAAACAATTCCAACAAACTAGCATACTTGGGGCCTAAAGTGATTAATTCAAGAGCTGCAGGTACTGAAAGGATGGTACCACTACCATTGATTATAACATGTACCCCTACAGTTAAATTATGTTGGTAGTGTTTCATAATGGTATTGGTACAGTTCTTTAAGTACCTGTAGCTCTTGAATTAATCACTTTAGACCCCAGGTGTGCTAGTTTGTTGGAATTGTTTTATCGGAAGGAACAAATATACAGGGTGTCCCATTAAAATTTTTGAATCGGACGTTATGTGACCAAAAACAAATACCTTATTGGGTGACACAATAATAAGAAAATATACTATATTTGCTCTAATTCACACCCCGAAAATTATAGTTCGCTACTGCTGCCCAGTTCCGATATACTGCCTGTCTTAATCGTCGTGGGACACCCTGTATGATATCATACAGATCTATGTTACCTAAATAGCTTTAATTTTCAGTCCTTACTATTTCGAACAGAAAAACAGTGTGTTATTTTTATACATTATATTATAAATAGTACTAAATATAAGAACTGCTCATATATAGATTTTATAAGTTTTAAAGTACCAAAGATTACATTAAAGCAAAGAAATGTTGGCGTATTTCACACGGGTAGTGATCGTTCACCTCTTACATTAATGCTCAAGACATGTAATAGATTTACAGTGAAATATAGTGATTTAGATTTTTTCAACAAAAATCTTGAACTGTTCATCAGAAGCATTGACAATATTGTAGCGTTATAGGCTCTAGGCTCTCCCTGTTGTATTGTACTCTTACATGTAATTACTGTTTAAGTATTTGTTAGTTGTTCCCTTAAACAAATGAATCAATAAAAGTAATTTGCAAATGGGCTTGGCTCTGCCTATTTTGAGATATCGTAACAAACCTGACCTGGTATAAGGATCATCCTTGACATCCACTCCCATCTTGTCAGCCACATCGCAGTGATCCATGAAGCACTTTTCTTCTTCCACGGGCTTGGGTCCCGAGCATTGCTTGTCTGGCAGCTTTGCTATCGTCCTGGAGAACTCCAGGAAGATCTTGCAAAAGACGTTGCGTTTTTTGATCCCTTCACCACAGGTGACGCTGCAAGGGCCCCACTCGTCCGGTATGAACCTGCAACAGGACGCAGATTGGAGTCGGTAGGTTGAGATGCAAGGATGACATGATTCAAAATGCAGTCAGAACATGCTGGGTTAGGTTTTTGGTGGATTTTATTTGTCACGGTTGATCTTAAATTAGATAATATTATATTGATCTAAACTCATTTCTGCACGAACCTCAAGCACTGCTATACAGAGTGTCCCTGAATATCCTTGACACGTGATATGCTCGTAACAAAAAAAGTTCAAACAAAAACTGCCATGCTTTTAAAACTGTTTTTCTTGTACACACACCCCCAACTTTTGTTTTTCAAATAATACCAAATAGATTTCTCTACACAAATTGAGTCCTTATATTATTTAAAATCTTGCAGTACCTTTGATTTTATACGCAAACTTATTTTTTTCGTAAAATCATAAGCCTAGCTTAAATGAAATAAGAATTTGTTTCACGCAAAAAACGGATAAAATTTAAAACTAATTGGGTTTTTAAAGGTAAGGGTACCTATAATACAAGTCTTTTTTACGTTTTTTTATTACAAAAATATTATGCCTCAAACAAATGCTCATTTTATTTATCTCGTGTTAATGACTTCACGGAAAAAAAATTGGTGTGTGTATAAAGTCAAAGCCATTAGAAGATATTAAATAAAATAATCACCCTATTAATGTATGAAAAACTATCGGCTGCTATTTGGAAAAAGGTAGGGGATAAGTTTTGGGGGTTTAAATGAAAAAAATGTTTCGCAAATATTGTGTAATAGGTCATTCGGTACTCCTAGACTCACTTAGTTTTCTTTTTTATCTGTTTTTCTTACGAAAATATTCAGTCGTCTATTCCGGACGTCTAACGTCTTTGGGCGAGCTATTCTTTTGTGTACTGCCCCCTATCGGGTGATAGTTGCGCCGGTGGGCAGATTGTTTGGAGACGTCGTATAGGACGTACCGTTTGAAGAGTTGTTGGATGTTTATGTTTACGCGTGGAAGGTGAAGGTATTTTTGGGTGTGCAATTATTGTATATTGTTGGCTGTAACCCAGAATAGTAGTAAGTAAACACTGATTTATTTATTGGAGCCGTATACTGTTAAAATATACACTGTAAAAGTAATGTTGTAATCTGCTCTCTGTTATTTAAAACTCCTTTAACCTGAACTGCTGCTTACATTATTTTATTTATTTTATGCTTATGACTTTACGAAAAAAAAAATATATTTTTTTTAAAATCGGAGGTACTGCAAGATTCTAATGAAATAACGACTTATTTTATGTAGGAAAAACTATTAGGTGGGGGTGCGTTTTAAGGGTTGAAGTACGAAAAAAATGTTTTCAAAGCATGGTATGATAGACCCTGTAGTACTATCAAACATTCAACTTAGTTTTCGTTTGAAAATTTTTTTGGTACGAGAATATCACGTGTCAAGGAACTTCAGGGACACCCTGTATACCGGGTGTCCCAGAATTTCCTTGACACGTGATATTTTCGTAACGACAAACGGTTCAAGTAAGAACTGGGTGGTACTTTTGAAGATACTATAGGGCCTATCATACCATGCATTCAAAACATTTTTTTTCTACGTCAACCCCTAAAACTCACCCCCAACTTTTTTTTTCAAATAGCACCCCATAGGTTTTCCTACATAAATGATATCCCCATTTTATTTAAAATCTTGTGGTACCTTTAATTTTATATGCCAACTTATTTTTTCCGTAAAATTATAAGCAAGTAAAGAATTCATTTTTCCAGGCAAAATTGTGGATTGAAATTTGAAAGAACAAGCTAGGGGTGGATTCCAGGAGTTTAAGTAAGAAAAAAATGGTTCATAAGCAAGTAATGATAGGTCATTCACTACCCTTGAAAAACCCACACTTACTTTTCTTTTTGATCCGTTTTTGTTACAAAAATATCAGGCGTCAAACAAATTATCATTTCATTTGTCTTATGCTTATGATTTTACGGAAAAAATAAGTTTGCACATAAAATTAAAGGTACCACAACATTTTAAATAAAATGGGGATATCATTTATGTAGGAAAACCTATGGGGTGCTATTTGAAAAAAAAAGTTGAGGGTGAGTTTTAGGGGTTGACGTACAAAAAAAAATGTTTTGAATGCATGATATGATAGACCCTATAGTACCTTCAAAAGTACCACTCAGTTCTTGCTTGAACCGTTTTGCGTTACGAAAATATCACGTGTCAAGGAAATTCTGGGACACCCGGTATATCTTACAACCTTTTTTTGTAGTATTAATTTTTGCAGACGAGAGGATGAACCTCAAACAGTCAACCCATAACTTTAACTAGAGAAAAAATGTGCATAGTAGAAAAATAGTAATGATTCTTGATTAGCTATCTTGGATAGTCTTTTCACACCCGTATGCACCGTAACTGAATTGCGCGATTAGTTACGTAAACCTGGATTAGATACTTGTTTACTATGCACCGCTAACTGACAATTTTGACACCGTCACTGTCAAAACACTCTTGCGAACACAACCTTGCCGTATCTCCGATCTGGATTAGTTAATCTCTTGATGGTGCATGGCTACATGTCAAAGATTAGCAAAACGCGATTAGGGAACTAGGATTAGAATCGCCAAACGGTGCATACGGGTGTATATGCATAACAAGCAGATGAAAGTTTACTTGTTAGGGGTTAATGAGGTAGGTACGTGGTTAAGTTATCTGTGATATAAAATCCACCAAAAATAGTTTGATGCTTCCAAATAATACTGAAAGTGTCGTTTTCCATGAAAACTCATTCTCATTTCATTTCCGTCTTATCAGCGGCTGTTTACGTGACTGTTAAACGAATTGCAGCAGGAAACTCCGCAAGGCGGGCGAACTAAAAATGTCGTCCGCCAGCAAAAATAAAATAACAAGCGGCTGCTACTTTGCAGACTTATTACGTTCAGCTTTAGGCGTAGTCAGGATAAGATTTCCAGGGGGTTAGTCAGATTTCTCAAATTATACCTGTTTATAAATGCTACAGAACACGTCATGTATGGTGAATTATATGTCGGTCGAATATGATCTAAAACTGGTTTTATTAATTAATGTATTTTCATCTAGACATCACTGACTACATCTTAGTAAAAAAACTATTTCAACAACAACACCTTTACGCTAAAGCATAACAAAACAGTACGACATAACCTGAAACTCATGTGTCATGCTGCGAACTCTAGAGAGAAACTTTACTCTTAACACACTTACACAACAGTAAAAAGTATTGTACATAACACCTTTATCACCTAAATATCGATATTATTTATGAAATTAACATAACAAAGGGAATTAAGAATGAAATGGAAGCATATTTTAAGTTTATTGAATGAAACATACACATTTTTGAAAAAATGTTACATGACACCTTTATCCACTTGTGTCTTCAATTATTATTAATATTGCTGCTTCTCAGGAAGGACTAGTAGCTCTATTAAACATCTTAGAACAACACAGTGTAGCATATGGTCTTGGTAATAACTACAACAAGACCAAGGTTATGATCGTAGATAGAGAGTACGATAGTCATCGAGGAATAAAGTCAGCAGGCCGTTGTGAAGTAGTTCAAAGTTTTGTGTACCTCGGTTCTTTGATCGACAATTCGGGTAGCTGTGAAAATGAGATTCGACGGCGCATTCAACAGGCACGTGTGGCCATAACAAAGCTTACTGAAATATGGCATGACCATCACATCACTAAAGCCAGCAAAATGTCGCTGGTTCAGTCTCCTGTGTTCTCCATATTTTTGTATGCCTTGAAAACTTGGACTGTTAAAAAGGCAGATCGAGCTCGCATAGATGCTTTTGAAATGTGGACGTAAAGGAGAATGTTGAGAGTCCCTTATACCGCCCATCGAACTAAGGTTTCCATACTGGTTGAGCTCGGTAATCCAAAGAGACTATCCTCCATTGTGTCGACGAGGATGCTTACATTCTTCACACAGAAGCGATAATATTGAGAAACTTGTGTGTAGTTCAGGGCCATGCCCCGAATGGGCGACGCCGTGGCCGTTCCCCTATACGCTGGGCGGATACGACGAAACAGTTGCTGGATATGAGTATCAAGAGCGCCATTGAACTGACACTAAGTAGCGAACGATGGCGAGCTACAGTTCTCGAAACTATTGAGAATATTCGTGTCGGCAATACTGTAGCTCCGACTTAATGCATTTTACTCAGTTCACAATATGTCTACTCAGACATAGTAACTATGATGATGATCCGACTATCTTAAGTCACAATATAGGGTAACACCAAATATTTTGTTAGGAAATGTTTTTATTACCTACCTGTATTTAAAATATTCTAGCCTGGTAAGTAGCAAGTCTTTTTGCAATTTGTAATTAACCTTTTTACGTCAAAATAATATGTTCTTTAAGATAAAAGTTACCGATCTTTCGGTTACTTGTCAACGTGAAAATTGGATAAAAATTTAATTTTGAATACTTGACGTTGTTTGACAGAAGTGCCATAAAACGGCTTCTGTTTTTTTGCTAACTGAAACAGCCTCTACGTGAAGAGAGGACTCTGTTCAATAAAAAATGTACAGAGTGACCTAATAAGAATGGACGCCGGCAATATCTCGGTAACCGTTAATCGTATAACTTCGAGCAAAAAATATGATTAGGTAAATCGGCTAAGAGAAGTCGCTCGAAATTATTTTCAAGTTCCGCAAGTAGCCGCTAGGGGGCGTAACTGTTACGGTCAATCAGAGAAACGGCCTTTTCTCGAAAAATATGCAAATAAAGGTATATTATAAATTCAACCGTTATGTAGACTAAACAATTCTCGATTTTTTTGCTCTATCTTGTAAGATGTAGTGGTGGGGGAATGTAATAAAGCTTTTTATTTAAATGGCCGTAACTTCGGTATAAGTTAACGGAATTAAACAAGCTAGGTCTCGTTTGAAAGAGCTGTCCTTACCTAATAATCTGTTATATAAAAATTGTCCAAATTTGTCTTGACTTAGTAGCTATAGGGCGATATTTGACATAATAACAATTAATACGTATTGTTACGAAAATTTTAAATGGTATGCTATATATGTTTTAACATAGGTATATAGAGGACAAAATTCCTAAAAAGTCAGCGAAAGATTCAACCTCCTCGCCATTTTCAAACCGGAGATATCAGTAAAACAAGTATTCTGACAAGTGTGCTGTGAGTTTCAGAAACAATTGACGTCCCTATAGGAATATAGCCTCCGTATAATCGTTTTAGTAATCATTTTATAGATAATACTCATGTAAAAACACTACAAATCATATTTTGATTTTCTGAAACAACCACCAGGTGGCGTAGTAGACCGCAACGGTTACGCCCCCTAGCGGCTACTTGCGGAACTTGAAAATAATTTCCAGCGATTTCTCTTAGCCGATTTACCTAATAATATTTTTTGCTCGAAGTTATACGATTAACGGTTACCGAGATATTGCCGGCGTCCATTCTTATTAGGTCACCCTGTACAATATAACCGACATCTTATTACACCTGATGATGGCTCAAATGTAATAACCGAAACGTCGTGACGAAGACCGCTGTTTCAATAATAATCGACCGACATCCAGAATAAACAGTAATTAAGCGTTTTATAACAACTATTATCGTTCTGTTCCCCAATCTTCTTCCAACTACGCCTACGTCAAAAGCATTCCATTTAAAGTGAACGGCCGTTGAGCTGAAGTCTGAAGTGTGTTTAATGGCGGTGTAAACTAGCTAAATGCGAAGAATTACTAAGTAGGAAGCAGCGAAATACGCGGTGTAGTGGCGATTACGAATAGAAAAGTGGAATAATGTGTATTCGGAAAAAGCGCTTTGGGTTATGGAAAAGGTATAGCCCAGTCGATTTGCACTCACGATAGCGTCGATATTTGATCCGGGTAGGTATATGCTTCCTGATGAGAAACAGAGTTGCAATCATTATAAACGAAGAGTCTAGAGGTCTTTAATTCTAAATGGTGCGAAATCATTTTACAGAAAGGACGAACGGAAAAATTAATAACCTCGTCTATAACCGACAGTATGTAGGAGACTTAAAATAATGCTGTTATTAAAGACGTAAAAAACAACATAAGAAAAAAAATTGCCCTTTGTGGAACCAGAAAAACATTCATAATTTTGAGATGTAATAATCAAGGTTTTTTTAAAATATTTTCAACAATAGTCTGTAGTTTTGGCGTAATCTGTGTTTTGAGTCTTATTTCTTTTATTTCGCCTTTTTGGGTTGAAATTGGGCACCCATTTTTGCAACCTAGTTGAAGGATTGACTTTCCACTACAATAACAAAAAATCAGACCCTTGAATTGAAAGTACAAGTCCCTAATATGATGTCACTCCTGAAAGATCACTTTAAACCTTGGACTATTGAGGAACAAAAATGTAATTTTTCATCCATAATATGGATTTGAATGAAATTGCAGTAGAAAATCCTTGAAAACCTGGCATTGGTGAGACCAGTGTACCGGATACAAACGTCAATGAAGGGCGTACCCCTGTCAGTCCTTTTTTATCAGTCATCTTCAATTGCACGACCGTATGCATCAACGACATCTAGCGTCAGAGTATTTGATAAATATTTTATCGTGTTACATCCATATCTCCTTGAACGTTATACTAAATCTTACATATCAGCCGTGTATTGTACTCATACTGTTTTGATTTAGAACATACCCATAAAAAACGTCATTTGTAATTCATATCTATACTGAAAGAAAAACTAATAAACCTTCCAGTTTTAGACCATTTATCGAAAATCTTTGAAAAAATTATTCGCGTTAACTTAAAGAACTTTTTAAAAATTAATTACACCATAAGTCTCTCTAAGCTTGTATTTCAAAAACAAAAAAAATAGACGCAATTTTTTAGAGACCTTAAATAACAATAAATTTTAGTGGCACTATTCTGTGATTTTTCTAAGACATTTGATCGTGTCAATCACTATAATATTGTTGAAGAAATTAGTTAAATACATTCTACCTCTAATTTCAATAATCTTTCTCAAATTGTAAATTATCTAAAAATGCAACTTCTAGGGCCGATTTTATCAACAGGCGCATTTTAACAAAGACTTTGACCAATCAGAGCGGCCCATTCAAGAACATGCACCTATCAAAGTACTCTGGAAATTATTGATTTCTGTAAAGGATTTTGACTATTGATTTCTCTTGAAGTTTACCTCAAAGCGGTTAAAAATGACATGCTTTATTATACAATCGACCAATATGAACCATCTAGATGTTTTACAAGTACAACAAAAATTACGAATAATTTTATTTTTTTGGAATAATTTCATTTTGATACTGCAATCAGAGCAATTGACGATTGATACTGACCACTGACAATAGATCCACTGAATATTAACGGATGAACTTCACTTCCACTGACTTTGAATTCCCTACCGCCTCCGGTCCTTAGCTTTTGCACTATGTCAAGTAAAATGTCTAATAAAATTTGATTCAAAAACATTTTTATGTCGATGATACAAAAAAATGTGTGTAACATGAGTGAAAGCATATCAATGAATATTTTGGTAAAAAAAAAATAAAAAAAAAGTAGCTGCAAGGGCTGGGTCTCGAACCAACATCACCCTCGAACACACTAATTCGCTGTCGAACACTATACCGCTCGGCCACCGAGCATCTTGTGAAGCGGATCGCCTCAACGAAACATATTTGGTTAGGTACTTTATTACTAGGATTTGTGATCTAATTTCAACCATTCAAAAAGATATTTATTTCGATCGTTGACTTCGTCTCGAGTTGCAAACTTCATTCATCGCCTATATTGCAACAAATATACACTTGTTACAACAATAGTTTTGTTATAAAACTTATATACGATATGTTGAGAAGTGTCATCCAGCTTTGACGTTTTGTTTTCAATATTGATAAAATACTATTGGATGATATTTGTTAATCTAGCTCTCAATACCCAATAGAAAGCTTTTGCTAAATAACATCCAATAGAAAAGCTTTGTCAAAGTCTTTGTTAAATATGCATGTTGATAAAATCGGGCCCTAATAAATTAAATATATTGGTGGGAATACATCAGGGATCTGTATTGGGTCCCATCTTATTTTAAGACAATATTGATAATGTGTACCTATCTATCTATTTCTTATGAAACATCCCCTAATCACGGTGCCAGTTAATGGAAGACGGTGGATAGTAATGTGATTGACAGGAGATTTACGTCATTCATTTGCATTTGTATCCGTTGACATATAAGATATTGTGAACTAAACAAATAATGCACCCGGATGAATCCTGTTCTGCTGCAATTTGTTGCATAAAAATCCATTTTACGAATTCCGCAGTGTCTCATAAAAGCAATGTCAGTAATTCACTCAAGGATTAGTACCACTGACGCTAGATGTCGCTGACGATAACAGTAGTGTTGTGAAGGATGACATACCTTACTTTGGCGTTTGGATCCGTCGATTCTCGGGGTACTGAAGCCAGAATGGATAACGAGCCAGGATGGATTCTGGGAGATGCAGATTCAAAGGCTGCCGGCGCCACTTTTTTTTCGATTTTGCTGCTGCAAATTTATTTGCACATTTCTCTGATGTTGTAAAATACAAAAATTCGAACACAGCTTTTTACTTTCAATTGCAAGCACAGCATACAACGGAGGACTACGCAAATTCCCTATGCACAAAGGGTTTCCTTTATAACTAGGAAAGTTTTGAAACACAACTATGTTTATTTCACTTTTTCATTCAATACACCCTTCGATCTTACTAACTACTCTTTAAATCAGTTCTAGTTCTAGTGACCATAACATCACTAAAGCTACCAAAATGTTGCTGATTCAGTCTCTTGTGTTCTCCATATTTTTGTATGCCTCGGAAACTTGGACTGTTAAAAAGGCAGATCGAGCTCGCATAGATGCTTCTGAAATGTGGACGTGGAGGAGAATACTGAGAGTTTCTTATACCGCCCATCGAACTAACGTTTCCATACTGGATGAGCTCGGTAATCCAAACAGACTATCCTCCATTGTGTCGACGAGGATGCTTACATTCTTCCGACATATACACAGAAGCGATAATATGGAGAAACTTGTAGTTCAGGGTCACGCCCCGAGTGGGCGGCGCCGTGGCCGTTCCCCTACACGCTGGGTGGATGCGACGAAACAGTTGCTGGATATGAATATAAAGAGCGCCACTGAACTGACAGTAAATCGCGAACGATGGCGAGCTACAGTGCTCAAAACTATTGATAATATTCGTGTCGACAATACTCTAGCTCCGACTTGATGCATTTTACGAGTTCACAACATGTCTGTTAAGACATTGTGACTATAATGATGATGATAAGAAGCATCTTCCTCAAAGCAGTAACGTTTTCACTCCGCAATCGACATTCGTGGACTTCTTGGCCTCTCAGCATAATCCACAGTGAAATGTTCCCTTTGGAATTTTCTATACTATCTGAACATCGTTGTACGATGTGGAGAAGCATCGTGTCATTATCAATCATTAATTTCTTTTAAGCACCGGTTTATGTTTAAACCGCGGACAAAATTACAACGCAAAACTACCCGAAAGTACTTTACACCCTCACCGCTAATGAATAAGTGAGCTCATCGTCTTGCCGCCGCGGCTACTATGCATGTATAAACATGTTTCAACATGCAGCAAAACGCAGCTTCCTGCGATTTATTGTTGCATTATATTGCAAAACTTTCCTAGTATCGTTTGTTCTGGGATTCCCCATCAAATGGTGCAAAACTTTAATACGTTAGTCAACTGGAATAAAGGTCTTCGTAAGCACAATTTCTATTTGAAATATCACTGTGTTAGATCCTGTGCTTTGATAATAATAATTCGTCTTTATTAACAAAAAGTATCTAAAAAGCGACTTCTATCTGGATAGAGCATCAGTGGTGAAGTTTGGCAAAGTGCTATTTTTACACTTAACCACTAGTGCCTTACATTTATTACATGTCCCAATAAAGAAATATAAAATATAAGCATAAAATCAAATAAACTTTGCAGTGGATTCCAGGACACTCAGGCATAAGGGGCAATGAAAGGGCGGACGAGCTAGCAAGACTGGCTCGTCTATACATTGGAGCAGAACTCGCCCTGGGGGTGCCTAAAAGCACAATCAGACACCAGGTCGTAGAATGGATGAAACATCAGCACAAGGAGTAGTGGAACTGGTTGCCAGAATGTGTTCATGGAAAAACATTCATTAAAGCACCATGCAAGAAAACAGCTGAAACAATGCTCTCCTTGAGTAGCAATCAGCACCGAATAACGACGGATCTCCTCACGGGACATTGTGGCTTGAAGGAACACCTAAATAAAATGGGACTCTACAATGGAAACCTCACCTGCAGACTGTGTGGTAGAGGCTGAGTCAACCCTACATGTGCTCTGTGAGTGCGAAGCGCCAAATCACAAGAGACAACAGCTCTTTGGGAAGACCAAGCTAGAACCAATGGAGTACAGCTCAGCCCCAGGACCAGTAGGAAAACTGCATAAACTTATGCAGGGATCTAGATTGCTGGAGTGGATGCTGTAAATGAGAGGAGTTATAATACAATAGGCCTTAAGGCTTCAGTATTGATGGGGACAGTATGGTCGGACGGCTCCTGGAAAAAAAAACTGTTTCATTATAGCACAACAAAAACAATTTTTTTTTATGGCCGGCCTCCCGCAAAGGCTGAAAGCCTATGGCGATGTAGAAGTGCTGCGAGAGGATAAGTATCGGTTCACGTTAGCTTTGAAACGCTGCAGGTTGTAGCCGTCGGGAAACAAATTCCCCGGCAACTGATTCCACAGCTTTGAAGTTCTCCAAAAGAAGGAATGCTAGAGGAGACTAGTTCGGGGAGTAAGGACCTCGACCTGGTAAGGATGAGCTCACAGAGCTTCTCTAGTGTTCCTAGTTCGGACGGCCTGTGGTGTTATCATCTGAGAGAGCTCACTCGAACATCTTCCGTGATAGAATCTGTAAAACAGGGATAGATCAGCCACCCTCCTTCGATGTTCCAGGCTGTGGAGGTCCTTTGTGAGGTTAGGCGTATCGATTAGTCTAATCGCTCTTTTCTGAATAGTGTCCAGAAGCTTTAGAGAGTGCTTCGGAGCGCATCCCCACACATGGGAGCAATACTCCAGCGATGGTCGGATCTGTGCCTTGTAGAGCAGCAGCAGTTGCTCTGGTGTATACAACTTCCTACAGCGGAACAAAACTCCAAGCTTCTGGGATGCCGTTTTAGCAATACTGACGACGTGGTCGTGCCAGGACATGTTATTGTTGATGTTGATTCCCTAAAGCTTGACGGAAGGTGATTCGACTATGGGGTGACCCTCCATTTCCACGGTTGGTAAGCCGTCGTGAGACTTCTTTGTAAGTGTTGTTTTTTGTACGTTGAACTGTACTCCATTTGCTAATCCCCACTCTACAGTTGTTTTGATATGTGATAATGCTTTGCTTTATTTGTGATATTATTAGTTTGGCCTAGTTTCCCAGCTACATCCCAGTTCAAACAACTTTTTTTCGAAAGATGTTCAACGACATTTCTTTATACTGAGTTGTAAAGAGTAGCAGCGTTATACGAGAAGCAACGTTGAAAAAGCGTGGTAACATCGTAGTGTATTGTTTAAACTGCAACCATCATGACTTATGTTTAGGTAGTCTGCATCTGCCCGCAGTAATTAACTTTTGCCTCATATGATAAAGGCTGCATACGTGGTCAAAATATCAGTAAAGTTCATCTTGATGTCTATGCGTTTTAGAAAGTTTCACAAATTACATTAGCCTTCATTCCAGCTGACCAAACTTGTAGCATACTAAAACCACAGTATATCCAATTATACAGTAGCGCAACTCCCTAGAAATCATGCAGACAATTTGTCTCCGAAAAACTGGCCTCTCATAACCCTACGTCGGCTCCTCAGCACGAGCCGCGAGTGTTGCCGTTTACATTTTGAGCACAGGGTCGGCTTAGCAATAATCGAGTGAAGAAGCGTAATTATTGTGTTGCAATAAGTTTAATGGACGCGATATGTCTCGTAAATAGAGTAAATTTTGAGAGCAGTGTGGTAATGTGATATTCTTTATCGAGGTTAGGAAGTTGTCTTTGGAATTCTGAATTACAATTTGTAAGTTGTATTCATGCATTCGCATTTATTGTACGTGAAAATGTTTTATACTGATTCTTCTAATTCATCATGGATTCTTTGCATATAAATGGGGTGTAAACATTTTTTTTTTAAGCAAAACAAGAATTAGCCGGTGTATGAAAGAAAGTTGTTAACTCCGAGAAAATAGGTGGCTTTATTGTGTAACGGTTCACCCGTTTTCAAAATTATTTTTATATTATTTACTTAGCTACCATATACAAATAGTTTACAACTTCCATTTTTAGCCACTGCTTCCTCATTATACTAGTACATTTTTATAATTATTTTGCTTCTCACCTCTACCTTTTTCCCATCTCTACTCCCTTGAGCTGCAAATATTGTTAATTGTACACACTGCGCAAGTGCGCACAAATTTTGGCTAACATCTGATGAGTGGGGAATATGCCCCCTCTCTCTCTCACTACCGACATTAACCTCTATAAAAATGGGTAGCGATAGATCACTCATCCTTTTTAAAATAAGCAGTTAACAGCTAACGTAATTATGTCTCTTTAAGACAATCTTTTGTGTCTGTGCCATTATGTCTTAATCAAGGTAATCATAACGATTTAATTGCTAAGGTTTCCCACATTTTCATTGCTTCTGCATATTTATCTTATCTTATCTTGTGTAGGAATGTGATTTTTCTGATTTATACAGTTCTTTTCATGAACATGTGATGGCGAACATTTTAATCTTTAAATATCAAGTCAATCATACACTGTATATTTATTAATTACCTAACAAAAGATTCGCTGAACACTACTCTTTGTTTCTAGCCATATATTTTTGTGTTAAGATGCCTTATCTTGTGTGTATTTAATGTTTCACATTTTTTTTATGACATTCCTTACGTAAAAATACCTAGCACTCAGATTTGCTAATTGAGAACGCAATGAAAAGATCTTTTGGACATTTTGGTAATTTTGTTTTACGAGGCGTGAGGAAAAAGTTTGTAAATTTTTGAACATACTTTGTACATTTATTTGATTTATCACTATATATCTGAAAAGATCCGGTAGGACTAAAAATACAAAGTATTTAAGAATTTTTTTTTAAACTATTCGCTCTTGTATATATCTATATTTTTTTAATCTTTACCATGTGAACATTTGAAAGTTATCTGCTTTTTGGCTTTTTTATTCCCCCATGCTACTTCATAGATTTGTTTCTGAAGTATATGAATGCAATTTATCAAAATGTAAGAACGCATGAAGATCCATACTTCAGAAACAGATCGTGAAGTCCTGTGAACTTCTCCACAAGGTGCTAATACCAGCCATAACTCTTTCACAGGAGAACCACCCTTTTTTCTTGGTCGGGGTGCCACAATGAAAACCTTTTTGTCGGGGTGCCACCATGAAGACCACCTAACCTTTTTCTCGGGGTGCCACCACCAAAGCCACCTTCTTTTTCTCGAGTTGCCAAAATGAAGACACCACACCTTTGGGGCACCACCTGAACTCCTGAAAAAGCCAGCCTTCTCTGGAGCACCACCTTCCTTTCGGAAGGGCACTACTACGAGGACTTCCTTCTGAAGTTAAGTTCTTTTTTTTTAAAAAAAAAAAATAAAATGTACTGCATTCGTATACATACTAAAATAAATCTTTATTAAACCATTGTTGTCCTAGTTTTCATTTCTTGGCGGCTAACGAGACTCACACATTCACGCACACACGCACGCACCTACATACCCTAGTCTCTTGCAAACCGACTGAGCTACTGGTTGCTATGTGTAATAAAGGTGTTGGCTGGTCATACATGACCAAACAACATCTTTATTGTTACAATTGTTTGTAAGTAATTTACAAAAATGCGAGATTTATTCAACTTTATTTTATCTTATCTTACTTAACCTTATATATTTAAAAAAAAATATAAAAACTTTATAATATCTTATATGATTCAAATATGGGTATATGTAACGACGTAGCGTCCAAAATAACATTTATTTCTAGTTATCCCACAACCTTTAAATTTATCTTCATCAATCATCATAGAAAAACGTATAAGGTACGAAAACGTGGTGAACAGCAAAACCGATGAAAACTTGTTAGGTGTACATAAAAAATAATGACCAATATGTTTATAACAACGATAAAATATACTAAACTGGTCGTTATTCATAAAAAAATTGCAAAACTGTTTTTTTATCTAGTTAACCAAGACGACCCTTCGTACTGTATTTGTATATTACATATGAATAGGCATATTCAAGAAAAGAATCCATGTTTATAGAGGAAAATGATATATTTTTGAAACTAGCATGTTGACTCTTTTCATTGTGAACTTTCTATTTAAGCATCCATTAAAATGGACTTCACTTCCTGCTTAAAATTTCATAATGTTGGAATGTATAATTACATTGTTATATGTCGTGAAAGATCTTTTGAACGTTGTGGTGCTGTGAGGAAACAGTGAGAAATTATTATTCTGACTTTAGGCTCATAATTAAAGAACGACTTTCCGTAACGTCTAACTTTTCTAAAACTGGAAAAAAAAACATACAGTTACCCTAATACCCGGCAGACTTTGTTAGAGACAAATGGAGCTATGCTATCACACTTTAATATTATTAGGTAATAAAGGAGCATATTAAACATTTGAGGAATCGCATACCTGGCAGCATCTAGGAAGCTTAAAAAACTATAGTCACAGTTTTTGGAATTGTTAATACAGCCTGCAGCGGCGCAACATTTGACTTCACGCGTCCCGATATCCATATCAGCGTATCACCAAATTCCTTAATCCGGTTCTGTCAAAGACATTACCTTCGCTCTCATAGACTGAACACGACTCAGGCGATCGCCGTGCTAAACATCCTGCGAACGATGCGCGGGATGCTATGCGCGAACCACCAAAATTCTGGAGAGTTGCGCTACTGTATAATTGGATATACTGTGCTAAAACCTCTGCCAATTCGAGTTGACCCCATGTTACACAAGGAACGTGCGATGTCCTATCCACTTAATCTCTGGTAAAACAGCGTCGCGTTATCACCTTTTGAAATCTGGGTAACTGTTGCGAAACAGCAGCGATTAAATTATCCCGTGGAGCGTGCTGTAAACTGAAACTGAATTAACCCAGTTCAAAGTCCAACCGACTACGTAAAGTTTAATACGACACGGCGTTTACAGAAGCGACCACAGCTGCTAATTGCCCAGACACTAATTTGACCGGGCTAACGTAACAAGACGGGCACTGCAAAGCATGTACAAAGGGTGCTGGAATAGTTTTGCAATAAAGCTTTATTTATTTTTATTTTATTTTATTTATTTATTTAACGGGTGAAACCCTTGTTACAAATATATATAAAATCACATTAAATGCTACGAGTATTTTTAACAAGACTTTTAAAAACGCTAAAAGAAGACCCAAATATTTCTATACTAGATACAATTTCATTACCAAGCTTAGCAATTCTAGTTATGGGTTCATTTAAGCCATAATTGGTGGAATGAACCTGACAAATCTGCTTGATAATTATGCATCACGCCTACAAAATTGTTTCCTCGGCATACTTGACTTTATTATCTCGATGATTTAGGGTTTTGACTTCATCAAATACTATCATGACCTTATAATTTAGCTGTTCATCAAATAAAAAACAAATTCGATAGTACTTTCTCAAAATAAATGAATTTCAGTACACAAATAGAAGCTATATTTTAAATTTACCGAAAAATCGAAAAATCTCGGAAACTGATTTACGTAGGTACAACAAGTGCCATATAAAGATGAAAGAGCATATTAAAAGCAATTCGTTGGTATAATAAAATGTTGGAGGCTACATTTAAAAAAAGAGAGAAAACCTAGATTTAACATTCTACATCACCCTGTATAGGAATATGCGTCGCGGGCTTTTTTTATAGCCGAAGTCAAAACTAGAGGATATTTAATCTTTCCATGTAAAGAAAATAATTTTTGATTCATTAATTTTTGATATTCAGTACGTTCGTTTGACAGCGATTTGGATATAAAAATGGTCATAACTTTTGAAATACCCTGTATAATGGTACAGTACCTTATATTGCGAGAAGAAAAATTATTAGTAGAATCTAAATATGGCATAATATATCATTTAAAAAAATATATGTTTGCATCACCACGTAGTTACGGATCACCCTGTATAAATCAAAATGTTTTCTGAGCAAGGAGCATATCCGTGGCTACAACTTTTATATAGAACTTTTTTCGCTATCTTCTACAGTAGTGGAGTTATCGACCGAGCCGGTACTAAAAACTCACCCTGTATATGATGCTGAGAAGAGCCATAGGTCTATAGTTGATGGGATCGGTTTTTTGCCTTTCTTAGGAATAAGTTGTAGGCAGTTTAAGTGCTTCTTTTTTGTTGTTGAAGTTGTTTTAAGAGAATTTTTTTGAACATTTTTCTTTTGATTCATTGTTCATGTGCATCATATCGCAAAACGTTTCCATACCCTTTGTACATTGTTTACCTCATTAATATGGTAAAATTCTATCCGCTTCAATCGATGGAATATGTAAGAGTTTCCAGTTGTTATTGTAGAAAGTCAGATATACAATACGAGTTGTTTATATTTCTTTCAGGTCACAATGAGTGTCGACACTTCTATAGTGCAGCTAGGTTATTATGTAGACCTGATTAATTATAAAACCGTAATTATCTATACAGGGTGTTCCAAAAAATAGTGTCAAGCGGAAGTCCAGAGATAGAGCACACCTAGAAGTATCTGAATCACCCCCATATATGTTATGCAATTTTTTGTAGTTTCCGAGTTATGCATTTTTTTCTGAATTTTAGAGAATTCTCTACCTCGACAACTTAAAACTGTTCCAAAAGAGCAATTAAAAGACTTTTCCAAATTCTCTTTTTTGCTAATTAATCTCTAAGAGTTTACTGTTCATACATAAAAGAATCGGCTTAGTTAATCTGACGAAAGTCATGAAACTTACAGTGTAAATTGAAAAATTTACGTTCTGTTAATTATGACTTAGATTTTCGACTCGAAATTAAAAATCTAAAGAGGTGATTTCATGATTTCTATGCATGTCTAAAAACTTCTTCAGACTCTCAGCTATCATAATCATTAAAAAAAAAGGAGTACTTAATGGGGCTACTATGGCTCCAATCGACCTTCAACGACAAGAGGTAGAGATTTCTTGAAATTAGCGATGGGATTTTAAGTGAAACAATAATTAATTTTAGGGCGCTAATAGCAGAATGATTGTCAGTGCCGCAATAAAAAACATTCAGTGCGACCAGAATATCGATAGATGACCACCTGTGTCACTTTGCTAAGATTTTTTTTACATGTACGACTTCTTTTTTGTAAGTAGGAAATTGTAAAATGAAACGAAATTATCAGATTTCTATGCAATGACACATTTTGAAAAGACATCACAACAATATCGTAGCTATCTCTTTCTAATATCGCCATCGTTTACCGCGTTAGCGTTAGCCCTTTTTGTTGTCACTCAGGTAAAAACCGGTTTTGAAGAATGCGCTCCTTGTGGTTTTTTTTAGCAAGAAATAGGATCTTTTTTAATAAATGTTTAATTTATGGCACGTTTTTAACGTTTATTATTGCGGTACTGACAATTATTCTGCTATTAGCGCGTTAAAATAAGTTATTGATGAACTGAAAATCACATCGCTAATTTCAAGAAAGCTTCGCCTCATGTCTTTGAAGGTCGATTGGAGCAAAAGTAGCCCATTAAAGTACTACTTTTTTTCAATGACTGTGATAGCTGAGAGTCTGAAGAAGTTTTTAGACCTGCTTAGAAATTATGAAATCACCTCTTTGGATTTTTAATTGCGAGTCGAAAATTTAAGTCATAATTATCAAATAGTAAATTTTTCATTTTACACTAAAATTTTTATGACTTTCATCAAAGTTGCGAAGCCGATTATCCTATGTATAAAACGTAAACTCTTGGAGATTAATTACCGAAAAAGATAATTTAGAAAAGTCTTTTAATTTTTCTTTTGGAACAGTTTTATGCTGTCGAGGTAGATAATTCTCTAAAATTCAGAAAAAAATGCATAACTCGGAAACTACAAAAAATTGCATAACATATATGGGGGTGATTCAGATACTTCTAGGTGTGCTCTATCTCTGGCACACCCTAGACAGCGCAGCAAAAAATGCCGAAAAGGATAACGATGATCCGACTCGTCGGCGTCTTGTGAAGATTAAGGGGTCCTTTGTAGTGTCGGCACTCGATAGGAGCACAAAAAATGTAAACTGCTCTTATATTTCTGACGTGTACTATACCAATATTTTGTAAATTTAGATTTTCCATTTCTATTTTTTATAGTTGCACCGACCTCAGACGCTCAGTTAAAATTAAGCATCTGTGGCCGGTCTTAGATAATTAATTAAAGAACTGTTTGGCAAGGTCGTGAATTTCACAGTGATTTAATTATATGCCATCGACTGTGCTCTAGATTGTAACTAGATTAACACAGATCAAAGTGTAACCACTTACGTTGAAACTGCTTACGACATCGACATGGCGTTTACAGAAGCAGCGTCTAATTCGACCGGGCTAACGCTGCAAGACGTGCGCTGGAAAAGCAGTGGAAAGCGAAAAGCGAGAAGCAGACTGGCTGGTTGGTTGGTTGGTCGGTTGGTTCATTAGCAAGCTTATCACCTATTTACTCTCTGCCGTCGTCCAGGCTGGTAGTTTGCTGCCTGTGCCGGCTTATGTTAAACAGTTTAGCGTATAGAGTGCAGGCGGTAAATATAGGATGCTGCTGCTCTTGAGGTTTAAGTCGGCGAGGCTTTCGACTGTCTAAAAGCCCTTTAAGACTACACAATTTAATTCTATAGTCGATCGAGTTGGCCGTTACTTCATGAAAGATCCATGATTATACACAAAGTACGTTTTGGTTAGAGATTCACGAGTTGACTTGATTTTCAAGCTACTTGGCTTGACTTGATATCAAGTCAAGATCAAGTCAAGTATTTGTTTTCGAAATTCAAGTCAAGTCAAGTAGTTACACATCAAGCAACTTTAAATCAAGTTTTTCAAGGTAACTACTTGATTTTTCTTGAAAAATAATTCTTTTTTGATATTAATCTGATTAACTGCCATGTAATCTTTTATTTAAAAAAAACATCCAAAAACGAAAACTCCAACAAACTTAGTTAAATAATGAATGTAATAATATGAAATAAATATACAAAATATTCTGAATTCTGACAATAATACATAGAAAAACAACAAACTCAAATGGGGGTGGGTTGGCTCAGTGGTTAGAGTCGCGGGCTCGTGGAAATTTATTTCTGGTTTTTTCAATAAAAAATAGCTATCCATAAAAAAAGCTTAGCTGAGCCTTCTAATTAACAGTGCTGTTCATAGAGTGGCGCCGGGAAACAGTAACAAAGCCTACACAGAACACGAGGCTAATGACCAGGGCAATCGATACCAATGACACTGAAGTAAAAAAAATTAATATCCTCATTTGCCATCCATGACTTGGACATATAAGACTTCTAACGGAGTTATCACCTAATCGATTTCTTGTTTTGGTAAGAATTAAGGCAGCTCTAGAGAACTGCCTTTCAACTGGAGCTGAAGAAGCTAGCGTTGCCAAAAAGACTGGCCATTGCGGCAAAGTTTGGAAAAATACGGTCGTGTCTTTTCCACCATTCTAAAATTAAAATATCTTCAGTACTGTCCCTTGCCGCTTGAATACTATTTATAATCTGTTCATCGGTTTCATCTCGATTAGGTTTATTGTCAAGTTCCATAGCCCACGAATCTAGTCTATCGAGCAGCATACTAATGCAAAAAAAAACATTAAGGTACTGGCAAATTCGTTCAATTAACGACCATTCTGTGTCGGTTGGCTTTAAAGTTTTAAAGTCATCGGGTGCCTGCTTGCTCTCGTAACCTCGGTGAGTCCCCTACTTTAGCGCTTCGATTTGCATTTTACAGATCGATATCAAGTAATATCAAGTAGTTTGATTTTACTTGATATCAAGTCAAGTAGTTCAGATCGAAAATCAAGTTAAGTCAAATATCAAATTTCCAAAAGCTTGAGCTTTCAAGTCAAGTCAAGTAGTTAAGAAAAAACTCAAGCTACTTGGCTTGATGAATCCCTAGTTTCAGTGCAAAATTATCACATATTCATTTGAAATTTATATAATTTATACTGCAGTCGATCGAGCTGGCCATGATTATATCCAAAGTATGTTTCGATGAAAAATCGCCACATATTAATTTCCCTGAATTTCTTTGACACGTCATATTCTCGTAACAAAAAAAAAGTTTGAACAGATCTTGAGTGAAATGTTTGAAAGTACCATAGGGTCTATCATACCATGCTTACAAACATTTTTTTTGCACTTCAGCTCTTATAACTGACCCACCATTTTTTTTTTCAAATAGCGTTTAATATTTTTCGTACGCAAATTAAGCAATTTTGTTTAAAATCTTATAGTAGCTTTGATTTTATACACAAAGCAATTTTTTTCGCGAAGTCATATACAGAGTGGTCCAATAAGCGCGCGGTGCTCTCTAGCGGCCATACCGTTTAAATTGGACGAAAATGTTTGAAACAAAAAACGTTTCTTTTCAAATGTTCTACATTCAGAAAATCATTTCAAAGATGGCGAACGTCCGGATATACCGGAAGTAGGTATCCACTTCCTTATCTTAAATGGAATACCCTGTATATTATTACATTTTTGATTTCAGCATCGATTTTTAGGTCCAGTTTGTTGACCATTGTTTATGTCTACGAAGCCTATTTTCGGAGTTATTCAGCAATTTTTACAAAATTTGACGTTTGTAGTACTTTACAAGAAATGTTAATATCTCGGAAACAAAACGTGATAGAAAGATGCGGTTTTCGGTTTTGAAACAAGAAAGGAACGTACTTGTGTTACAATAAGATCGTTGTTTCAAAAGAACATTAAATCAATAGACTAGCAATTTTCGAATTTGAAAAGCTAAAAACGTTAAAAACTTTTTTTTTCAAATAGGATGGTATGATAAGATTCACATCGGTGGATGCAAAATTAAGTTTTCTTTCACTTTTGTCTAGGCCCATGTGGTTCTATCTTTGATGGTTTTTAAGATATTTACGGTTTTGTAATTATTGCGTAGGAATTGGAAAAATCGTAGGTGGCGTGGCTCGCACACGAAACAATTGGCAGGAGACTTTTCATCCAAAGTGTTTCGACCTCTAATACTAAAATATGCTTTTGCTCCATCTAACTGTAACCACATTATTCTTAAAAACTCCAGTGGTGAATTTTTCAACAGGTTTTCCAAATTTTCATTTAGAAAGCTTTGGAAAACATTAGTTTATTATGCGGTTTCCAATAATACGACCCCAAATGCTGGTTGTCAACAAACTTCTTCAAAACCGTAAATATAAACCACATGTGCCTAGACAAAAGTGAAAGAGAATTTAATTTCGTATCCACCGATGTGAAACTTACCATACGATCCCATTTGAAAAAAAAAGTTTTTAACGTTTTTAGCTTTTCAAATTCGAAAATGCTAGTCTATTGATTTAATGTTTTCTTGAAACAACGATCTTACTGAAACACATGTACGTTCCTTGCTTGTTTCAAAACCGAAAACCGCATCTTTCTATGACGTTTAGTTTCCGAGACATTAACGTTTCTTGTAAAGTACTACAAACGTCAAATTTTGTAAAAATTGCTGAATAGCTCCGAAAATACGCTTCGTAGACATAAATAATGGTTAACAAACTAGACCTAAAAATCGATGCTGAATTCAAAAACGTAATAATATACAGGGCGTTGTATTTAAAATAAGGAAGTTGATACCTACTTCAGGTATATCCGGAAGTCCGCCATCTTTGAAATTATTTTCCCAATGTAGAACATTTGAAAAGAAACGTTTTTTATTTGAAACGTTTTCATCTAATTTAAACGGTATGACCGCTAGAGAGCACCGCGCGCTTATTACACCACCCTGTATATATATATACACGTATAACGTTAAAAGTATCACAAGCTTTTAAATAAAATAGGGATATCATTTACGTACGGGGGTGATATTCGAAAAAAAAAGTTCAGGAGTTCAACTACAAAAAAATTCTTTTGAGTTTTAAGTTAAGGATTGAAGTACAAAAAATGTTTTGAAACAGGGTGTCATAGATCCTATAGTACTTTCCAATATTCCACTCAGTTTTCGTTTGAACTTTTTTTCGTTATCATGGTGTTAAGGAAATTCAGAGACACCCTGTTACCTCAGTTATTTCGAAAATACGTTAATGCATGCATAAGTTTCAAAAATGTAGCATATTCTTATAGTACAGGTGCAACGGTGAGGCATCAGATCCATGTAGAGTGAGATAGGGTGTTCGATAATATATATAAAAAAAAAGAAAAGTGTGTTGAAAGGAACTGAATATAAGGTAAGAGAGTAGTAGAATTGTACCTCACATATACCCAGCCACAGGCAAAGTACACTTTGTAAGTGCTGAAAAGACAACAGGAGAGCACACCGATATGGATACACATAATATTTGGAAACACATTTTCAGTTGCTTATGCTTATGGTCAGTGCTGTGCTAGGGAACTATTGGATGGAGCGAAGGGATTTTATGTATATTTATAATAATAATAATAATAAAGGCTTTTATTGGCAACCTAAATACATGATTGGTATAAATGTAATAATCAACTGAGTTGCCAAAAGGCAGAGTTTGGGAAACCCCATTCTTCCACTCAATCTGACAAGTTATATAAGCTGCTTAAAAATAAAAACTAAATATAGTACGACAAATCACAAGAAACCTTAGTGCTAGATCTGACTGAATTAGTAGACTGTCACTCAAATAGTGTTTAGTTAATTAGCATTAGTTCTTTCAGTTTCATCTTAAGGCGAATCATTGAGAGACTCTTGAGACTCTTTTATTTAATTTTATTGTAGATTTTAGCCGCGGTATAAGTAAACGATTTTTGGAATATAGACGTGCGGTGGAGTGGCGTAGATAAGAACTGCTGACGTCTAATGTTAAGACCATGTAGGTCACCTCTAAAGGATATTTTATGATATAGATAAACAGGTACCTACTTTGTATAGAATAATTTTATGTGTGTTACAGGCTATATGAAACTGTATCCTCTGCTTTACTTTTAGCCACTTCAATTCCATAAAACTACTAGATATGTGGTCATATTTTCTAATTCCACAGATCAACCTGACGCACGAACTTTGGATCCGTTGTAATCGCATAATTTCAAATTGAGTGAGAAATGGACCATATACAACATTAGCGTAATTCAAATGCGAAAGAACTAGTGACTCACACAGTATTTTCTTATTCTGCTGGTTTACGATTCTACGAAATTCATAAATCATTTTTAAGGATGTTAGTGATTTCTTTACTATATGGCTAACGTGATCGGAAAAGTTGAATTTACTGTCGATAAACACTCCTAAATTCTTACATACTTCACTGACGTGGAGTATTCAATAAATACCACAACAACCAGTATTGATGTGACTGTATACAAATGAGCAGTAAATAATAATTTACTTATTAGCCACAATGGCGTAACGTGCATAAAATTTGTGGAGCTGCAGAACAGATCTAATGTCAGCATTTTGTATTTTCATTGTAAATATGCTTTGACCAAACCATTGCAGCTGGCCAGGCCTGCTGGATATCGTGAAAACACCGCACCTTGTCTTCAGTCAGAAATTCCGAAATTACTGGATTTTTTGATGACTGTTGCCTTACAAAATGGAATAAAAAAAAATAAACTGCTAATAATCAACACGGTTTTCGTCAGGATATTTTGGTGTTTTAAAAAGCTAAAAGTTAAAAGACAGATTATTGAAAAAGCCAGAGAGCATTATTTTCCCGTTTTTATCTGCTTTGTGGACTATTCTAAGGCGTTTGATAACGTAAAGTGGCCTAAACTGTGGGAAATCCTTATCTCCATGGGAGTCCCTTACCATTTAGTACTTCTCGTACAGCAACTCTATGAGTTTACTTTAGCTCGTGTAAGAATTGATGGTAACCTGTCTGGTCAAACAGCAACCAGAAAAGGAGTTCGTCAGGGATGCGTATTATCTCCGATGTTATTTAACATTTACTCTGAATTTGTGATGAGACAGGTATTGGACAACTGGAATGGCGGTATAGCTATTGGTGGAAGTAAGATATCTAAGTTAAGATTTGCTGACGATACAACCCTTATTGCTGCTTCTCAGGAAGAACTAGTAGCTCTATTGAACGTTTTAGAACAACACAGTGCAGCATATGGTCTTGGTATTAACTACAACAAGATCAAGGTTATTATCGTAGATAGAGAGCATGACAATCACCGAGAAAAAGTCAATAGGCCGTTGTGAGGTAGTTCAAAGTTTTGTGTACCTCGGTTCTTTGATCTACAATAATTCAGGTAGCTGTGAGAATGAGATTCGACGGCGTATTCAACAGGCACGGGTGGCCATGACAAAGCTTACTAAAATATGGCGTGACCATAACATCGCTAAAGCTACCAAAATGTCACATATTTTTGAATGCCTCGGAAACTTGGACTGTTAAAAAGGCAGATCGAGCTCGCATAGATGCTTTTGAAATGTGGACGTGGAGGAGAATGCTGAGAATTCCTTATACCGCCCATCGAACTAATGTTTCCATACTGGATGAGCTCGGTAATCCAAAGAGACTATCCTCCATTGTGTCGATGAGAATGCTTACATTCTTCGGACATATTCACAGAAGCGATAATATGGAGAAACTTGTAGTTCAGGGTCACGGCCCGAGTGGGCGGCGCCGTGGCCGTTCCCCTACACGCTGGGTGGATACGACGAAACAGTTGCTAGATATGAGTATCAAGAGCGCCACTGAACTGACAGTAAATCGCGAACGATGGCGAGCTACAATCCTCAAAACTATTGATAATATTCGTGTCGGCAATACTCTAGTTCCGACTTAATGCATTTTACGAGTTTACAACATGTCTGTTAAGACATTGTGACTATGATGATGATACAGTAGGTCACTAAACAATTGAGTATAACTAATATAAAGCGTTAGGTAATCTAACTAAACACCTTGTATGTCACCAATTTGACAAAACGAAAATGTCTGCATTGACGCATTCAGAAGTCCACAAAAAGATAATAGCCAAAGGACCCCCAGTTAGACCGAAATCGGACTTCATTGGACCACTGAACCGGTACAATGACGAGAATCACAAAATGTTCACCACAAAGAGCGAACAGTTCAAACAAACAGTCCGTCATCTGAATAGATTGAACGAAGAGACCTGGAATATAAGCAAAAAGAGATTACAGGAAGATTATAGAGCTTTACTGAAATGTGACTTTCTTGAAGATGACACCGGTAAGGAAATTATTACTATCTTTTATCTTTCAATATCTCGAAAGGTAGAGAAGACTTTAGAAAACAGCTGTGAGGGATGAAATTGGCTAGAGTTTGCTTTAGATTGACGCCCTGAGTCGAACGATACTACCCATAGACTCAGAATAGGTACTGAAGCAGTTCACCTGGGGTAACACTTTTGCAGTGGGTTTTTCCAGTGGAACACACATCAAGAAACAACTTGTTTTGACAACAATCTTTGCATATAGTACTTATTCGTTTGTCTGAAAACTGTTCAATAGTTTTCACGTAATTGCTAATTCTGGGATTTTTTTCTCCCAATTTTCTTCCTAAACACATTATTTGTTCATCCTCAGATGATCTGGATTCTGCCAATTCAAATTAAAAGTTTTATTTTTTCGTTCACTCTTCTCATTCTGACTGAAAAAAAGTGAAAATTAACTAGATATTACCGTATTCAAAATTCGAAAGTTTAAATAGGTGAAACACAATTCTATGATTTGAAATTTCCCTCTCAAACCTACTGTCATTTTCTTGGTTCGCTTCCACGACACTCACTTTGAAATCGGTGCAAAATTATTGCACTCAGTTCGACCGCTCAGAGTGCAGAAATGTCAGTGAAATGAGTGTACTTGAAAAATGTTGCACTGGAACTGCCAGTGAAATGCAAAACAGAAATCCAGTGCAGCCTGAGTGCAACCAGTGAATAGCGCTATGAACTTTCAGTACCTAACCTAACTTACGCCAAACTGGTCAACTTATTGAGGTCAAAATCGGTTTAACTGGAGGTTAAATAAGCGTTCATCGATTCTGCTCGATGTTCTGAGACGAATTAGTTCTCTCTCAGACTGAAGAAACGCAGGACTTTCTCCAAGTCAAGCCACCAGCCGTAGAATGGATTTCTAGGCTCGATATTAACTTATAGCCTAGTTACTATTTAGATCGCATATTTCTATTCTTTTTAAAAGCTTTTGAAGCAGATATCTTCAACCGATTGAGCTGAAATTTTGTATACACGTTTAGTTTGGATGACAATGCACGATAAGCAGTATGACGTCGTTCTTAATCCAATAGCGGGATAGTTATTTAATGTATTTCTACAATATGGGTATCCATATTGATATGAGAACGCCCGGTAGATGCTAAGGGGAATGACAATCTAATGAGAGGAATGTCATTACTGACAATAGACACAATAGATCCACTGATATCGTTTCTAGTCAAGCAATGAATTTTGTTGTGAGAGTTTGGGGAAAATACTATTCAAAGCCGGCAAGTTGTTTTATCACTGCATGAACCTGACGACCTGAGAGAAGAGAGTTTTTGCATTTGGCGCTCATAACTAGAGGCTTGCGGTGTGAGCAAGAATCTGGCAGCAGTCACAGGAGATTCTGGATCGAATTGTACGAGTTCCTTTATACAACCTACGCAGTGGTCATCACCAAGTTGTATCGACGACGGTGACGACATCGACATGAGGTTAGGGGGTAGCTAACGAACCGCTGGTGCACCGAGCAACCACGAAGGGTGGACCGGACAGCCGGTGTGTATGACTGTGACAGCGACGTAAGTGGTAAAGAAGATCCGCGGTAAGGATGTTCCAATAATAAGTTGTAAAGAAACATTTGGGGTGCTGGACTGACTTTGGGAAAGTAATACGGATAAACTCGTGTTGTTAGTGAACTCTTATCACCAACACAGTTTTAAGGTTATGTTTAGAGTAGGTCTATATTTTTAGTTCAGTTTAAGGTTTTCATCATGTCTAATAAAAGGAAATCTACGAAAATGAGTGGATATCAGCATAGCGCAAATTCTAAGTTAGAAACTGTCGTTCAAATGATGGCAAATATTATGTATTTTTAGATATAATACGATGATGTGTTTTGTTGTAAGAGTTTGGGGAAAATATACTACTCAAGTCGGTGAGTTGTTTTATCACTGCATGAACCTTGTTTACGACCTGAGAGAAGAGAGTCTTTGCACAGTGAACGGGCTTCTTGAGAGTGACTCGAAAAATAATATGACGTCATTCTAAGTCAACTGTGGTGGACTATCCAAGATGGCGAAATAGTTCTTTTTATTGCACTTCTGCAATATGGGTATCAAATGAAAGGGCTTGCCGAGAATAAATAAACATTTTGTTTGATATAAATGCAAGGTAATAACTAAAAAGTGAAAAATAAATTAAAACAAAAACTTTTTTTTTAAAAGCTTTTATTTAAAGGTTCTAAAAAAAAGAAAATAAAACGTTCCTTTAGAGTATTAACTATCAACTTATAGACTCATTATACACAATTTATATGACCATAAAAGCTTGTCGCGCAATTTATAAAACTAGTACCTATTCAATTTACTAACATGGTCTGCTAAGTTAAGTGTGTTGAAATTTCAGTTTAATTGAATTCCTATAGGTACTTACGCAAACCTCGCGACAAGCTTTTATGATCATATAAATTGTGTATAATGAGGCTATAAGTTGATAGTTAACACTCTAAAGGAACGTTTTATTTTATTTTTTTAGAACCTTTAAATAAAAGCTTTTTTTAAAAAAGTTTTTTTGTTTTAATTTATTATCTTATGTCATTTGTCTTAACTGCTGTTTTACTTCTATTACGACTTTTTTATGTGCTCTATAATCATACGCTTAATAAAAAACTCCTAGACCGAGGAAATGCTCTAATAAAAAAACTTCGGTATTTTCAAATTCCATTATCTAACCTGACTCAACCAAACCGCGCTTTTCCGTTTGACTTTAGGTGAAGAAATTTCAAACGCAGACGGAAATACGCCAGTATGCCTGAGAAAGAGACCTGAGCGCGAGATCCATGAGAAAGTTGTAACGGAACAGCAGTTTATATGCAACACGGAACCTTGGTTGAAGAGACATCTGATTTTGAACAAGTTCATTCAAGCGGCTAGAGTGGTGATTGTTCAGAACAGACTGAAGAAAAATTTGGCCAAGTTGAAAGTATTGGACGAGCAAAAGATAGCCGAGTTTGAAGATATGGGCTTCAATCAGATCAATGTTAGTTATGCTGAGCTGTTTGAGAAGTTTCTAAAATAGAATATGTTATGAAAATCACATTTCTTTTTAAATCTCGTACTGCTATTTTCTGCCTTCCTTGATAAGATAAAGAGAATGATCGCTCTGTTTGACTATTGGAATTGTTAATGGTTTAGTTAAAGTCTTGTGATCAACTTATACTCCACAAAGTTTAATAAGTACCACCGTTATTATGGCCCAGTTTCACAATCAGTGGTCACGTTGACGGTTTATTAACCTCGACCTGCGAGTTAACTCGAACAATGGAACGCCTCTTGTTTCACAATAATAAAATGACGTAGGGTTAGCTGACCGCGGGTTGTATTTTATTTTTAGCGGTTGGTGGTAGCATGTCTGCAATATTTAAAATTCTTCTTCTTATTTCCTTCGGTAGGTGTTTCGTGCTTGTGTTTTGTGTTTTTTTGACAAGACTGTCAATGAATGAGTTCGTTGAGTTGTCAGTTCTATACGATATCCAACCTCATTTTGGTTTTTTCCACTGACGTCTTTCATGACATGAGCAGTTATTTGGTGTTTGGCATAGATAAAAGATTTTTAGGTTGGGTTGGTGTTTGGACGACTTGGCGTTGTACTTGTTGTTTCTGGGGCCTTTTTCAAATAATAGCCGTCCATGTACCCGTGTGTCAGCATGGGAAAACCAAAAAGAGCGAACAACTTTTCAAAAGGTGAAGAATATCTGTTCATTTCGTTAGTAGAACGGTACAGGCATATAGTAGAGTGCAAAACAAAAGATACAACAACATGGCGCGAAAAAGACAACGCCTGGGAAAAGATAGGAGAAGAATTTAATTGCAAATGTGCAAATAATAGCCGCAGATCTGTAAAGGTGCTGTAAGAAAAATACAAAAATTTAAAAAAGACCAAGGAGTCGTGGTCATCATATTTCTCAAAATAATTGACTCTAGGTCGAAATATTCTTGGTTTCATTGCATCTTCATCACTCATATACGCATTTACATCATAACCATCCATTTCAAATAAACGAACGATGGAAAGCGTTAAGGTAAACGATAAAATACGAAACTTCAAACGTCTATCAAGTAGCAAAACCAAAGTGACATAACCTAATGCGCATGCGTCATCGCAAACCTGGGGTTAACTCAAAAATTTCTTGGGGTCAGGTTAACTCAGAGTTAACCTCAAGTAAAATCGAAAACCACCATTTGTGAAACATGACATCTAGGGTTAACCTCCGGTCAACACACAACCGTGAGTTAACCCATCATTGTGAAACCGGCCCTTAGAGAGATACAAAAAACCTTCCAATAATCGTTGTTGGTAAAATTAAGGTCTACATTTTAAAATTATTTTACAATATACAGGGTTATTGATAAAGTCACGGTATACCAAAGTTGTGTTTTTTCAAATTGAACACCCTATATAGGTATTATCCAGAATTTGAATTGTGCTCATTTTCCCTATTCCGCAAATACAGCGTTTTATCAAGTTATCCAGGGAATTTTCAGAGATATGGCCACTTTTATGCGATTATTGTTTGGTTCTTGACTTCATTCAACTTCAGCTTAATGCTGGAAAACCAGTTCTTCATCGCATAGAGAATTGAAGGATCTACCACTTTAGAAAATTTCGATAAAATTGTGTCATCAGCAAATAAAATAAATTTTTTCTATAACTGAGCAGACCGCGCAGGCAGAGCCTAAATACCAAAGTACCGCGGCTGCTGTAAAAGGGTTATGTTAGGGAAGTTTGTTAACGCGAGGTTTGAATGGGCCAATACCCGCAGGCCCAATAAATACATCTTCTGGTAGTCCATTCAAAGCCTTGGACACCCTGGGAATAAATGTGCGGTTGTACCGCTCAGTCCTTGATGTATGAAGAACGACCGTCTTAGGATGAGATATAGCGATCGCAGGGGTACATCTGATAGGAGCAGTGAGCGGCGGAACGATAGAGGATAGCTCAGAGGAGTAGATTCCGTTGGAATATCGGTAGAAGAGTAAGAGGTCACCAACAACACGCCGGTGAGAAAGTGACTGAAGGTGGCGCGTTAAGGCCGGATCGCCAATTAGTCGAATTGCCCTTCTCTGCACGGCATCTAGTATAGACAGGGTAGTAGGGGCAGCAGCTCCCCAGACATGAGAGCAATACTCCAGGCAAGGCCTTATCTGGGCTTTATATAGCGTGAGGAGGTTACATGGTGAGGAATACTTTCTGGCTCTAAATAGGTACCCAAGCTTTTTACCAGCAGCTGTTGCAATTGACGCGACGTGTTCGTGTGAGATCAGATTTTCTGTAATGTTGACTCCTAACAGCTTGAATGAGTGACTCCTTGGCAGAGCCTGGTTATTCACTAGAACCTGACTTGGGCACTTCTTTTTTGATAGCGTACATCTGGGTCTTGGAGGCGTTAATGGTATCGAGATCCTTTGAAAGTGAAGCTGCCACTGCCAGTCTTCTGCATTCCAGCTCGACCACAGAGATCGGTCTATTGCTCATAATGCCTGTATGCAGCGTACTATCATCCGCAAAACTATGGATTGGGTTTGTAGTGCTAGACAGTAGATCATTAATGTGGAGCTGAAACAATTTCGGGGCCAATACCGATCCCTGCGGAACCCCGGCATTGATGCTATGGAACATGTGGTTCTTTCTATTATAACGGGTAAGTCATTTATGCACAATAAAAATAATAAAGGTCCCAGACATGTTGTAATACTTTACCATTATTTCATTTTTTTGTCAATGAATTTTAAGTTTTAAGTAAGTTTATTTTCACCCAGTTTCTCTGTCCAGCTTATCCAGGGATACCAAGTATTTTAATAAATTTAACCCAGATATCGAATCCCATAAAAAATAGAAAAGCAAGGAGAAAGAAAGAAAGAACTATATTTAGCAAAAGCTAATTAACACACAAAACTGTTAGTAACATATATACAATATCATAGTAAATACAGTATCACATATCGAAGTACATTGCTCTCAACCTTTTTTTGAATATATGTATATTTGGTGAGTTTTTTATAATCAGAGTCAGTTTATTATATAATTTCAAACCTTCAATAAATAACGATTTTTCCATTGATTTGGAGCGATATCTATCTATGCAGTAATGATCTTTGGTTCTTATATTATAGGCTGTGACATCCATTCGCTTACACATAAATTTTTCAAAATAATTTGGTGCTTTCTTATTTATAATTTTAAATAGAAGCACCAAATTAGCTTCCTGTATGATTTGCTCAATGTTCAAAAATTTTAAATTATTCTAGCATATCACGAATGGGGGTGTATTTACTACAGCCTAATAGTATCCTCATACACTTATTTAATAGTAGCTGCAATTTATGCTTATCTTCAGCAGAGCATGAAATTAACAAAGATGAACAATATGTGAAATGAGGGTAAATTATAGTATTATACACAACCCTTTTACACCAAGTAGAAAATTTTGGAGCAATTCTGCGAAAGTATCCAATATTTTTACCTAATTTTTTACAAATATAATCTACATGCTTACTAAAATTTAACTGTAGGTCAATTTGAACACCTAAATATTTAATTTGATCTACAACGCTAATGTTAATATCATCTATTTTAACAGATAGATTACCGCTAACAAGTTGACAGTTATGTCTTGAGCCAATTACCATACACTTTGTTTTTTGAATATTCAGTTTAATCTTGTTACATTTCAGCCATTCTCTGTTTACTATTTCAACAACATGTTCAATATTGGAGCCACTCACTGAAATTAATGTGTCATCTGCAAAAAGACTAATAAAGGATTGTTTAAGAAAATGTTGGATGTCATTTATGTATATAAGAAATAGTAGTAAAGTATTCGAATCTCTTCCAACAAAATCGGTATTTACCTGAATGGCAGCTTTCTATCCATTACTGTGTTGTTTCTGGTAGGAATGCTGCCGGAAACCGAAATTCCATAAGCGCTAAATAACAATATGGACTAATACGGTTGATCCGTTTTGAAAGCTAAAAGCTTTTTAAAGCGTACTGTTTGTTGTTCGCTAATACCATCAAAATCGGACCTTCGCTCCATCCGTTGCACAAGCGAAGCCGCATGGGGTTTATGGGGGGGGGGGGGGGCAGGAGGGTGAAAGGGGATGAAGCGGTATGGTACAGTCGTATTGGGTCGAATATCATTTCGAAAAGTTATCTTGAGGTTGTTTTTTTGTCCCATTGTTTTTCACTGGCACATCATTTAAAAAGCACACATACCCGATATGTGTCACCTCAATGACCTTTAGCAGAGTACTGATTGACGAAAAAAGTGATTTTTAATAAATGACATTGACAGCTGTGAGCAACAGCTTTTCGCGAAACAACATTCTAACACTGTCTCAAAATTTACAGAGAAATTATTGCTCGCAAAAACTACTTGTCATCAGCATCCTCAAATTGTCCAAAACACAAGGTTTCATTTTAATAGAAAGCCAAATGAAAATGTTTTATTTTTCAAACGCGACCAAAACTCAAAACTGTGACCGGATTTGTAGAATAGAATAGAATAGAATAGAATAGAATAGAATAGAAATTTATTGGTTTTTCAGTTACAAAAAATGCGACTGAAGTAACAAGTCAAAAAAAAAAATAGATACAAGTAGTAGAGTAAATGACACACAATTTTTGTTGATAGTACATACATACGACATAAAATGATGAAACAGAACAGCAACTGTTTGGTGGACTTTTTTTTTATGATTTCACTAGAGCGCAGAACTCGTCTAAACTGTAAGGCTCTAAATCGCATATATGTTTATGAATGGTTTTCTTAAATAGATGTACTGATGAAATAGATTGTATGTTTTGTGGTAACAAATTGAACATCTTAAGTGCTGAATAGTGTGGGCATTGTTTAGTAGAACTCAGTTTATGGGATGGATAAATATATTTCTGATTTTTTCTGGTATTATATGTGTGGTTGAAGACATTTCCTACAAAGTTTTCTTTATGTTTAAATATAAAAAGTAGAGTGCGATAGATATATATATACCGGGCAATGTCAGAAAATTATGTTTTTTGAAAATTCCTCTACCTGATTCCCTGGGTTTCATTTTGAACATAGTTCTTAATATTCATCAATCAGTACCCTCAAATTATCCAAAACACGAGGTTTCATATAATTAATAACAAGCCAAATAAAGATTTTCCATTTTTTAGGCAAACCCAAAGATCTGAAAGATCTGAAATTTTTGATTTTCGTCAAACGAGACCGAAACTCAAAACTGCGACCGGTTTTGTAATCAGCACCCTCAAAGTATGCAATATACGAGGTTTCATATTAACAGAAAGTCAAATAAAGTTTTTCTATTTTTTAGGCAAACCCGAAAATCTGAAAGATGTGAAGTCTTTGATTTTTGTTAAACGAAATCGAAACTCAAAAATGCGATCGGTTTTGTAATCGGCACCCTTAAGTTATTGAAAACATAAGATTTCGTCTTAATAGAAATCCAAATAAAGATTTCCCATTTTTTAGGCAAACCCGAAAATCTGAAAGATCTGAAATCTTTTATTTTTGTTAAACGAGACTGAAACTCAAAACTGCGATCGGTTTTGTAATCAGCACCTTTAAATTATCCAAAACACAAGGTTTCATCTTAACAGAAAGCCAAATAAAGATGTTGCATTTTTTAGGCAAACCCCAAGATCTGAAAGATCTGCAATTCTTGATTTTCATCAAACGAGACTGAAACTCAAAATTGCGACCGGCTTTGTAATCAGCACCCTAAAATTGTCCAAGACACGAGGTTTCATCGTAAGAGAAAGCCAAATAAATATTTTTACACTTTTTAGGCAAATCCAATGATCCGAAAGATCTGAAATTTTTGATTTTCATGAAACGAGACTGAAACTCAAAACTAAAACCAAATTTGTAGCACCCTCAAATTATTGAAAACACGAGGTTTCATCGTAATAGAAAGCCAAATAAAGATTTTCAATTTTTTAGGCAAAGCTGAAGATTTGAAAAATCAGATATTTTTGATTTTCGTCAAATGAGACCGAAACTCAAAACTGCGACCGGTTTTGTAATCAGCACCTTCAAATTATCCAAAACACTAGGTTTCATTTCAATAGAAAGCCAAATAAGGGTTTTTCAATTTTTACGTAAAACGGAAAAATTGAAATATCTGAAATTTTTGATTTTCATCAAACGAGATCTAAACTCAAAACTGCGACCGGATTTGTAATCAGCACCCTCAAATTATCCAAAACACTAGGTTTCATTTTAATAGAAAGCCAAATAAAGATTTTCAATTTTTAGTATTTCCAAGATTTTAGGTAAACCTGGAGATTTGAGATTTTGAATTTTCCTTACATGAACACTGGAATAAATTTTAATGGCGTTTGATGTCAATACATCATACAAGAGTTACCTTTGACGTGGCACTATTTGTATCGATTGAGTACAAATAAATGGAATGACAAGTCATAAAAATCAAATGTCAAAATTTAATAAAATGTATAATTTTCAGCCAGCGTCGGTACTCTCGAAATTAAGAGACAGAAACATGTTTCTATCACCATGACGACCGTGACGATCAGGCAGTTTCGGATGCCTATCACGTGACTACTACGCTGTCATATTTACGAGGCCACCCGATCCCATAGCACATAGTGCATAGAAACACGTTTCTAAGTTACAGAGTACCGGGCCGGTAAACTTATACAAGGTATAATCTTCAAGGGGTGGCCACTTGTGTCTACTATAGTTTGTTGCAAATAAATAATAAAAATAAATTAATAATGTATGTTTGGAAAACTGGCCAGAAAACCTAGATTTTTTTGTACTAGGTATACTTTTTCCAGCTGTAGTACAAATTACATTTCTAAAAAGTGAATTGTAAATCAAACTGTCAGGTGTCCCGTGGCTTTAGAAATGTAATTTGATGCTTTTGAAGCTACATCTGCAAAAGGTGTCGTATCTACCAATGGACGACTGTTCTATGCGGGAATAAACAGCAATTTGGCGGGGATTGTCGACACGTAGGCCGAACAGCCGAACAACCGGCGGTAGCGGCGAAAATAGGATTTCACCGCCGCCGCCGCCGTTCAAAAGGCCACCAATAAAACCGGGCGTCGGCAGTTATCTGCAGCGCGCGTTACGCGTGGAGGGGGATTGCCTGGCGTTAGGGCGTTAAGCCGGTCTAATGTGGATGTCGCCGCCGCATGTCGGATGTCGCCGCTCTCCGCTAGGTGCCCCCCGGAAGAATATTGCCTATTTTCCGGGTGTTGGAGCCGAAAGCCACAAGCCGATTTCCGGATTCAGCGTCTATGGGATGCGTCTATTTCCAATTCGTACTCGCTACGAATAAAATGGTGCACGTATACTATGCAATTTGCCGCACGACAAGTTGTGTAAATCAAGTAGTTTTGACCGTCGAACCGATAAGGGCCAAACTAGACGAGCGGAATTCCCGCAGCGTTTTTGACGCGGCGGTTTGCACGTCGTAATAAGAACCGTACCATCAAACGAGTGCAAATACACATTTTCCAGTTTGTTGTTAGTCGGGAAGCGGTAGTTGTAATTCAGAAAGCCATCATATGTAAATCAGAACGTATCAAATGTAAATCAGAACAGTCAATTGAAAATCAGAACGTATCACAAGTAAATCAGAATAATAAAATGGAAATCCGAACGTATTATTCTGATTTACGTAATATGACGCATTCTGATTTTTACCCTACTTCGTCTGGGACGCCAACATGTACGAACAAATTGAAGATGTAGCCATGGGAAGCCCTCTAAGCCCGGTAGTAGCGAACCTTGTAATGGAGAAGGTTGAACAGGCAGCCTTGAAGAGCGCTCAATACAAGCCCAAGATATGGCTCAGATACGTGGACAATACGTTTGTCATTTGGAATCACGGAAGAGAAAAGCTCGAAGAATTTCTACACTGAACACGAAAACATCAAATTCACCATGGAGGTAGAAGAAAACAAAAATCTCGCCTTCCTTGATGTTCTTCTAACAAGAAAAGGAGTTAGATTAGGGCACAAGGTATATAGAAAGCCAACTCATACTGACCGGTACTTACATAAAGAGTCAAACCACCACCCATAACAGAAGTACGGAATTATCAGAACTTTGACAGAACGGGCTAGAAAAGTGTGCGAACCAGAAGAACTCGACACCGAACTGGAACATCTAAAGAATGCTCTTAAGGCAAATGGTTAGACAGAAAAGGAAATAACAAAAACAATGAGAAGAAATAGGGCAGAACCAGAACCTAAACCGATAGTAAAAGCTTTTCTACCCTATGTGCCTGGAATAACAGACAGAATAGGAAAAATATTACGAAAGGAAAACGTCAAGACCATCTACAAGCCCGCAAGAAAGATACAGGAATATTTGAGAACGGTGAAGGATAAAAGAGACCCACTCACAACACCGGGGGTATATCGTATACCATGCACATATGGGAGTGTATACATAGGAACAATGAAGCGATCTATAAACACAAGAATTGCAGAACATAAGGCTAGCTGTCGACTAGGCCATACGGACAAATCAGCGGTAGCCGAACATGCGATTAAGGGAGAAAGTCACAGGATCAAGTTTGAAGAAACTCAGGTTCTTGCCGCAACGTCTTCATACCATGCCATACTTCAAAGAGAAGCCATCGAAATACAAAAACATCATAATAATTTCAATAGGAAAGAAGAAACACAGAAAGTCAACCGGACATGGATACCCATCCTAAAGGACCTGAAGATGCTGCCGTATCCCAATGGGGCGGGGCTACCAACGCTACCTGGTTGGGCCACGTCACCATTAGCAGGTATAAATACAGGTGCAGATCTACCAGCCGTCAGTATTTTGGAAGTCGCCGAAGTGAAATAGCTTCTGTGGATGCCATCCACTCGTTGTGGCGAAACGTCAAGCTTTAACGCTAAACGACGCCGGCCTAAAAGCCCAAGAACCACAAATTCATTGAAAATATCCGTGTCAAGGAAATTCTGGGACACCCTGTATATAATTACAAAATTTAAAGTGATATGACAGTATAACCTGAAAATGTACTTCCATCATAAGACGCGAGAATTCCACGAAATATGACTTTGTTTGTGATCGCTGACAATTATAAACGAGGACAGAACGTGCATTTCGAGACTACCACTAAACGACCCATTTGCGGTGTTCCAATTTTTTGCACCAGAAGCTATGTGGGCTTAGGCAATATTCCTTCCAACGCACCTCAGAAAACGCATCCGACAGACACGACGGCACACAAAGCATAGCACAGCGACACATTGAAAGCTTGACATATGAAAAGCATGACGAAAATCGACTGACCTGGCTTCGGTGGGCACGTTCTGTTCGCCGATGAGCCTTTCCGGCACGGGTGGCGGGGGGTAGGGCTGCACCAAGGGCTGCGTGTGGTACAGTCCGGGCAGCAGCAGCTCCTCGCTGGCCTCCATGGAGAAGGGGCAATGGATGCCCGTCGAACACGGCTTCGTCGACGTCGGTTTCGAGGAGCTGGGGCACCGGTCGCTCAGCTGGTGGCGGGAGTCGCGGCACTCCACCGTGCGGGATTGGACGCCTTCGCCGCAGGACACCGAACACTAGAAGTAGGGAAGGAAGAATGGATTCAGTAAATTTACACTTGCTTCCGATGAAAGAAAAAATTACGAATTATTTTTTATTTATTGTATGAGGCAGCCTATCTTTCCAACGAAAAGCTCTTAAGGCTCGTGTCCGCAAGTAGCTTGCGATATTTTTTGCAGCAAGTACTTGCTTGTCTGTCTACACTATCTGTTAATTGTTCGCAAATTTAATCTAGGAAGTTGTTCTCGCAAGTTCACTGGGGCTTGATTGTTCTGATTTCGTGTACACTATAGATGATAAGATGTCGTACGCAAAATCTGCAGCTGCGGCGGTAGTTGTGGTATATTTGATTAAAAAAGAAAAAAAGAAAACAAGAGAAAGATAGTAAAAGGCGGAGATAATGCTGGGTGAGAAAGTGGACTCAACGTAGAACTACTCTAGGAATACACGAAAGGTTGCTTACTAAATTGAGAAATGAAGATCCGATGAAGCTTAAACAGTTTTTGAGGATGTGTATGTATGACGGGTTGCCTGCCTACGGAGAGTTCTAAGAACAAGAGTCAATAAAGAATAGTGTTGAACTGGACCTAGCATAATTAATTACTTTCCGACCATTGCTACAATTACTGCTAGAAATACAACATAACATTCTTTTTTTTTTCTAAAAATCGACTTTCAACTTACCAGATTATCTTCCGTAGTATTCTGTATATTTGAGTCAATTATAAACTTAATGAGTCAAAGAACTCCCAAGTACTCTTATATATTTCATTAGTCCCTTGTCCACTTTTCTTTTTTTGAATTTTTCTCTACCCTTGGTTAATTTGCGTTCTCAAATTATGTAGCTTCCTTTGAATTTCTGCTGTAGAAGTATTAATAAGTCGGCCAATTTTTGTAATGCATTCTGCTTTTTGATTCTGTCCTTAAATTCTGGAGTATGTACATTCCATAATTCAGGATATAATTCAAAATTTTCAATCAAATGGCACGTGTCTTCTCTCGTCCAGTTGAACTTCTTCATATTTGCTCGATTTACAACACTACTTGCTGCAAGACTTTCGGAACAGGCTCGAAATGTTTGCGGCAAACTAATTTCCTGAGAGTAACCGTGTACACTACAAGCTCTCAGCAAGTCGCAAGTTCTTTAAGTGCAAGTAATTTTGCTGCAATATTTCTCTAATGACATCGTGCACACGCTACGCAAGTGACTTGTGAGAACAACTCTAGCAATTTTATTTACTAGTGGCCATGAGGCTTTAGAAGTTTAGAATAATTTCATCTATGAAACAAAAACCATTTACGGGTTTTTTCCAAAACTAATAATAATAATAATCATCATTTAAGGCACTCATATGGTATCGATGAGACACCGGTGCTGCCATACGCTCCAGGGGATATAGAGTCCGTTGTGGAGAACGAGAGATGCCGGATTTACTGAAACTACTCGTTCCCCACGCTCGAGCTTGTACAGGCAAACAAGCCCGACATAGTCCTTCTCGACCACCAACAGAAGACGATGTTCGTTATTGAGTTTTCGGCGCCTGCCGAGGTGAACATCGTCTCTAAGGAGGAGGAAAAGCGGACCAAATATCAGGAGTTGCTCGGACAACTTCGCAGGCTCTGGCCAGACTACACTGTAAGTCTGCTGGTTATGGTCATTGGATCCCTAGGTGGAATGAGGAATACGCTGCTCTCTGCACTGCGCAAAATACAGGTGTGCCGTGCGGCGGCGCACATCTTAGCCGCCAGAATGCAGAAGGCAGTCATCCTTGGGTCCCTTCGTCTACTTAGGGCGCACGATTCGCGGACCCAGTGATTGCTCACCTCACGGTGTGAGGAGTAGTCATTGGGTAATGGAACAGCAGCTCGGTGTGTCGGAGCCCGGGCTTCACGTTTTGTGTTTTGTGAATATAATAATATGCGCACAATTTATACTGCCAGAATTCAGGGGATCAAAGCTTCACATATTTCATCTTTGAAAATTAACAAACCTTATACAACTCACAGATACTAATATATTGTTATTTAGCTAGTTGTTTTGGTAGTACTGGTATATTGAAATATGTCTTTATGGAATACTCACCCCAGACCATTTAGTTGTAAACCACGAGGGGCAATCCATTTGGTTGCAGGTGTCTTGAAACCAAGGTTTGTGTCCTCCACATCGTATATCATCTACCTGAAATAGAATAGATAGTATATTAGTCATTCTATCAGAATACTACACAGTCTACACAAAACAAGTGATTCCAAACGCGACACCTTTTTTGGTATATTGATAATAATTATGTGTTTAGTTATTCGACAATGTCTATCATATTTTTTGATCCTGGCAATCGTTACCATTAAAAATCATTAATGAATTTGACGTTGTAAAGTTGAAAAGCCCTTGAACAAAAGAATGAGATTTGCTATTTTTTGTTGCCAACTTTAGTTTTTAGTAGTCATGTAATGTAGTGGAGTGAATACCTTAATCCTGGTGTTGTTGCTTTCTTCCACGCAGTACACATCTCTGATTCTGGTGCCTCCTCCACAGCTTACTGTACATGGACCCCATTCTTCTGTAAACCACCTGGAAAATTGCAAAAAAGTCCTTTATGATTAAATATTATTTAAGGATGAGATAGGGGATTTCTTCATCTGCTAAAATTTTGGAAACATGAAATTTGTGTAACAGAAATCAAGTTGTTATGGTAGAACATGCTAAGTCACATTAGTTTGTTGCTACATCCGGGGTTCCCCAAGGCAGTAAGCTTGGGCCACTCTTATTCAGCATTTTTGTAATTTTTTTTTATAACTGAGCAGACTGTGCAGGCAGAGCCTAAATACCAGAGTACCGCGGCTGCTGTGAAAGGGTTACGTTACGGGAAGTTTGTTAACGCGATATTTGAATGGGCCAATACCCGCAGGCCCAATAAATACATCTTCTGGCAGTCCATTCCAAGCCTTGGACACCCTGGGAATAAATGTGCGGTTGTAGCGCTCGGTTTTTGATGTATGAAGAACGACCGTCTTAGGATGAGATGCAGCGGTCGCACGGGTACATCTGATAGGAGCAGTGAGCGGCGGAACGATAGAGGATAGCTCAGAGGAGCAGATTCCGTTGGAATATCGGTAGAAGAGTGAGAGGTCACCAACAACAAGCCGGTGAGAAAGTGACTGAAGGTGGCGCGTTAAGGCCGGATCGCCAATTAGTCGAATTGCCCTTCTCTGGACGGCATCTAGTATAGACAGGGTAGTAGGGGCAGCAGCTCCCCAGACATGAGAGCAATACTCCAGGTAAGGTCTTATCTGGGCTTTATATAGCGTGAGGAGGTTACATGGTGAGAAATACTTTCTGCCACTAAATAGGTACCCAAGCTTTTTACCAGCAGCTGTTGCAATTGACGCGACATGTTCGTGCCAGATCAGATTTTCTGTAATGTTGACTCCTAACAGCTTGAATGATGTGACTCCTTGGCAGAGCCTGGTTGTTCATTAGAACCTGGTGTTGGCTTGGGCACTTCGTGTTTGATAGCGTACAATACTGGGTCTTGGAAGCATTAAATTTAACCATATTCTTAAGCCCCCAAGCGGTAATGGTATCGAGATCCTTTGAAAGTGAAGCTGCCACCATTGATTAACACATTTATACGGTACTTTAATCAATGCTGCCACTGCCAGTCTTCTGCGTTCCAGCTCGACCACAGAGATCGGTCTATTGCTCATGATGCCTGCATGCAGCGTACTATCATCCGCAAAACTGTGGATTGGGTTTGTAGTGCTAGAGAGTAGATCATTGATATGAAGCAGAAACAATGTCGGAGCCAATACCGATCCCTGCGGAACCCCGGCATTGATGCTATGGAAAGAAGAGGAAAAGCCGTCTACCACGACAGAGATTTTCCGACCTGAGAGAAAGTCTGCGAGCCAACCGCAGAGCTTAACAGGGAGCCCATAAGACGGGAGCTTGTTTAGGAGAGCTGCATTAAACCTATACTGTGAGAAAAAGACTGTGCTGATCTTCAATTGGATCTACACTGTAGTAAATAGGTTTACCATTAACAGAATGACTTTTAATATTGACAAATTTTCTGTAGTTCAGCAAGGAATAAAGTTAATGACCGTACGGTTCATTTTGAATCTTCTTTGAGATTTCAGAATCATCTTGTAAACATTGTGAATAGAACTTATAAAGTGTTAGGTTTATTTTTATATTCTATGTTGTCAATAATATTAGGTTCAAGGATTGTTACATCGTTTAAAATACAAAGGCTACATTAAGAATTGGAATAAGGAATTATTTCACATCTCTAGTAATCTTTCCCTAATCAATAGTATATTGGCGTATGGATTTTTTAATGCTAGATTAAGGCATGGTCAGGAACTGCTTAGCAAACTGTGATCAACACTGTTATGTTACCTGTTTCGTGTTTTTATCACGTTTTTCGCTTCTTTCTTTTTCTTTACCTGTAATTATTCTAGTAGGAGTATTTGTAAATTGTACTAAATAAATGACCAGATCGTAAAACTCCCATATTTTCTATTAGTTGTTTATTACAAAGCAAACTTTCAGTTGGTCCCATGGAGTAAGCAGAAATGCTAAACATCACAGTTACTACTAAACAAAAAAACGAAACGTACTTCTGTACTGGAGGTCACTCCATCATGCCGCTAAAAACAAACCGTACGAAATCGTTAACAACTCTCAACTTCGCAATCGCAACGCAAACTTTCGTCCCGTAAACATGTCGGTTGGTAACTCGTAAGAGGCTTGCAGCTGTTCAAGAGCCAGAACGCGCTCACAAATCACGTGTAATTTACTAATTAGTCAAGATGGGGTTGAGAGGGAGATAGAGTAGTCTACCCCAAGGACGACTGAATCACTTCGCTCGAGAGCTCTGCAGCGTCGGCCTTCTCGAGGGGACGGAGTTGCCAACTTTGGTAATTTGGCGCCAAATGAGCGATTTCAGTGAGTTGGGATGGTAGTCACCGATGTTTTACTTCCCACAACATTAGGCAGAGAAAATCCTTGTTCAAACCCTCTTTTTGATCATTTTCAACCTTTTTTTTGAGTCAAGGTAGTATGGGGTCGAAAAAGCCAGAGAGCATTATTTTCCCGTTTTTATCTGCTTTGTGGACTATTCTAAGGCGTTTGTTAACGTTAAGTGGCCTAAACTGTGGGAAATCCTTATCTCCATGGGAGTCCCTTACCACTTAGTATATCTCATACAGCAACTCTGTGAGTCTAGCTCAGCTCGTGTAAGAATTGATGGTAACCTGTCTGGTCAAACAGCAACCAGAAAAGGAGTTAGCCAGGGATGCGTATTATCTCCGATGTTATTAACATTTACTCTGAATTTGTGATGAGACAGGTATTGGACAACTGGAATGGCGGTATAACTATTGGCGGAAGCAAAATATCCAACTTAAGATTTGCTGACAATACAACCCTTATTGTTGCTTCTCAGGAAGAATTAGTAACTCTATTAAACACCTTAGAAAAACACAGTGCAGCATACGGACTTGGTATTAACCACAACAACACCAAGGTTATGATCGTAGATAGAGAGCACGACAATTATCGAGAAATAAAGTCAGTAGGTCGTTGTAAAGTGGTTCAAAGTTTTGTGTATCTCGGTTCTTTGATCGACAATTCAGGTAGCTGTGAAAATGAGATTCGACGGCACATTTAACAGGCACGTGTGGCCATGACAAAGCTTACTAAAATATGGCGTGACCATAACATCACCAAAGCTACTAAAATGTTGCTGGTCGAGTCTCTTGTGTTCTCCATATTTTTGTATGCCTCGGAAACTTGGACTGTTAAAAAGGCAGATTGAGCTCGCATAGGTGCTTTTGAAATGTGGACGTGAAGGAGAATGCTGAGAGTTCCTTATACCGCCCATCGAACTAACGTTTCCATACTGGATGAGCTCGGTAATCCAAAGAGACTATCCTCCATTGTGTCGACAGAAGCCATAATATGGAGAAACTTGTAGTTCAGGGTCACGCCCCAAGTGGGCTGCGCCGTGGCCGTCCCCCTACACGCTGGGTGGATACAACGAAATAGTTGCTGGATATGAGTATCAGGAGCGCCACTGAACTGATATGAAAAATGTAAAATCGCGAACGATGGCGAGCTACAGTTTTCAAAACTCTTGATAATATTCGTGTCGGCAATACTCTAGCTCCGACTTAATGCATTTTACGAGTGCACAACATGTCTGTTGAGACATTGTGTCTATGATGATGACAAAATAATAGTATAGGAATCGTCGTGATATAGTATATAACAACCAATACATTCAAGAGAGAAAAAATCAGACAAAATCAGAATATGTAGAATTAACAGAAACGAAAGAAATTACACTTTAAACTAATATACAGTACAATTAAAGAACTCCTCCAAGCTGTAGAAAACATAAGTTCCTTTACCTTTTTTATGGAAGACCATTTTTTTACCTCCCACCATATTGGGCAGGTGAAACCCTGGTTCAAACTCTGTTTTTCATTATTTTCAACTTTATTTTTGAGTTGTTAAAGTGAGCCGAGATAGTATGGGATCTCGAATAGAGCCTGGATAGGGTGGTTGGAAAACCACGGAACGCTTTTCATTACCCTTTAAAAATTGCAGAATAAAAACTGCGTCGTCCTAGTTCCTATAAAGAGTTTCTGTGTTGGATATTTTTTTGCGGGCAGGCGGGCGATGATTTGTTTGTAGGGGAATCTCAGACTATAGCTTCATGCAATGAGAAAATAACGTATGGGAAATACTGGAAATATTTTTTCCTATATTATTTTATATTTGCAGTATATCGATGAGGTGAAAAATATGGTATTCTGTAGAGTTACATACTTACTTTGGAGGACAGTTGTGGACATTGCATTCCACCACAGTCGCCTGTGGCTTCTGAGAATCATTGCAAAGCTCTTCTTCTACCTCATCGCCGGTCACTCTGTTTTTGCAGACAGGCCGAGACATTTTGTAGCCTGGAACAGAGCATTATGTCAGTATGTATGTAGGCATTCACAGTAGCGGCAGTTAGGAGCGTTGGAGTGCGTTGGCCAACGCTGAGGCCCCTCGGCAGGTAGAAGCAGGCCGGCGCCGGTTCCGCACGTAGTCAAACACACCAGTGCATGGTAGAGTGAAAACAGACAAGAAAAAGAGTACAAAGATTGCCCAGTCGCATCTAGACACGGTATAGAAAACATGCAATCAGGGTTCAAAATGTTGCCCATTATTGGCAAAACAATGAGGGACAGTTGCAAAAAGACTGGAAATGATTCCACTGAGGGGCTAGAGGGTACAATAGGGGGTGAAATAGTTTTTGGTTAAAAAGTTGTCTCTCTGGACAAATATTTTTACGTGTCTTGGCGTTTTTTAGTTTAATCAGCGGTTTGTAATAAATCCGTGGTAGGAAGTTGTCAAATGAACTATTAGTACATACATATGTAGACTCACATCATATACATTAGAACCATTTAGTTGAAATTTGCCAATCAGATGAATATGTGACTGATACTGTACATGTTCAACGAATTCTTGTGCGCGTCTTATTAAGGAACCTATCCACTTTGGTAGAGACTGGACGTTATGGGGCGCATAATTTTTTAGAACAGAGAAAATTTAACTCTGATTTGTCAGTAGGTATTCCTTTTTTGCGATCTTGCTGATTTTTGCAGTCAGAGGTATCTTTACTTTAACGCAAATTACTACTTTTTATGTTTATTGATAATAGCATGCTGGAGCAGCAATCGCTGGCAGTTTTTCTTTCATTTCAGGATTTTTAATTGTTTTGAAAATGTTTAATCTTTAGTACATTACAGTAGCCAGTAGGCTGTGAAAAATATCTATTTCTGTCATACTCCAGATTCTCTTTGACCTTAAATATGTTACCGCCGTGTTTTCTGTTAAAGGTGATTAGTTGTAAAGAATTTTGATAATCTTCTCTCTTTACTCTAATTCGTCTGTATATTTCTTCCGAGTTAATTATTATCTCTCATATGAACATGTTTTTGTTAACATTTCATGGTTTGCTAGGTTGTTTATAGGTAGGAACGATGAAAAACACCATTTGATTAAAAATTTGAAAATAAATGAAAACTATCAGAGACTGATATTTACTCCCTTATATCACTAGAGAGGTTATCAAATTTTACATTCAATCGTATAAAAAAATTAAGCATTCCCTTGAAAAAATCAAGTTATCTCTGACTGAAGTCTCCTTAACTAATCGACCGATTTCTCCAAGCACAAACACAATACAATTTTGACCATCTAACCTAAGCTAACGCATTTCATGCTTAGTAATCTGGCAAAGTAATCTGGCAAAGTAATCTGGCCTTCTAGATTTTATAATTTCTGCAATGTTTAATTTTTTAAGACATCTACTTGTACCGAAAATAGTGATTTACACCTAAAAGGTTCGCTTTAAGTCCCAGGTGTGGTACTTAAAGTCACATTAGAATTCACCAAGGAATTCGAATATGTAATAATATACAGGGTATTCTATTTTAAAAAAATTTAACTTTGATACGTTTTGTGTTTTGGGAACATCCTGTATAACATGAAAATATTTTTAAAATCTAGCTTAAATGGGCCCCTATCCATGCGAAATTATTATTTTCTTTTTCATCAAATACTTTAGCCATAATGCTCCGTGTCGGATACACCCCATTTTATCTCCCGCTATTCAAAGGGCAGCAATTTTTAGCTTGCCCGTGTGGAGGCGGGTTAGAATATCTCCCAACGTATATCCTACGCGTCATAAAAGGCGACTAAAAGGAACACCGAACTACTGTCGGTATAAGCAGTACCCTCTTCTCAACCAACAGCTTCGGGTGGACGAGTTGAGAAGAGTCAGGACACCTTCTTGTCCTTGGGGTGAGAAATCGCCCCTAAAGGCGGATGAACCAGTAGATACCATCTGGTCAACGGCATGAGGATGCAGAAAACAAATGGGAAACTACTGCATTAAGGATCTTAAAGATATCCCAAGAGAAACTCGTGAAATGAGTAAATGCATCTTACGAGTTCACAACATGTATGTTAAGACATTGTGACTATGATAAGGCGCGTATGACCCCAGGAACGGCCCTATCTACCACCTCCACTAAAGAAGAGGTTCGAGTTTCAACTCACTCCTCCTCAAGTTAAATGATTTCTTTCAACTCCCTAATCCAATTTCCAGTCTCATCCTTCATTGATTGGCGATAGTTCACCAGTTAGTATAGAGGCTGTATTTGGGAACTTAAACTAAACTAAAGACTGCAGAAAGTGAATTTCGAATAGAATCTAAACCCATCCATAAAATCACTTTTAAGCTAACGGATTGCAGTTATATAGGGCAGGTTTCCAAGTCCCTCGTGACTGGCATACCATATCGACTGCCGTGCTGTCTAGTCGTGTTCTCAGGCTAATACGACCGAATTGAATTCGGCATTACAGCAGAAAATTCAATTTAACTTACTCGGTCCACGATTGCGATACCCTTGCAAACACGTCAGGTCGTTATAGATGTTACAAGGAGTTTAGGTGGCGTATATTAGGTATATGGTGATGACTGAAATTGCCACGAACTACTAACAGAGTTACCAGGATACTTGATCTCAAAATGGACGCACCTGACTTGAGCGGTTTGAATTGATGATATGTTTAGCATAATCTCTTATTAGTAAGGAGTATTTCTCAATTAATAATGTCTTTATTCAAACAAAAGAGTACACATAATGTGTCTTAAAAAGTGAGACACATCTGGGCTTGAGTGGTAGAATAGCTATGAAAGCTAAACTCCGCTCACTTATGTACAGCCTGACAAGTGTAGCAAGAGACTTTGGAATTTCGCCGCTGTCTCACACCGTACACGTTATATCATAATATTATCCTTTCATCTCTTGCTATCCTTGTCTATTTCACATTTCTCACGGCTCTTGTTACACTTGTCAGGCGGTACTCTGTGTACTTTGAAGTAAAGACGTTTACAAATTTAGGATAGCTACTTTTACAGTAATTCAAATGAGTCAACAAAGCAAGCAATTTTACGTACTACGTCAAGTATATACTTAAGAAAAGGACACATTATAACAAGGTATATGAATATTCTGTGCTTAAACTTAAAAACAGAAGAAACACATCCTCTAAAACCGAATAAATTTATAAGTTTGCATTCTTTATCTAATTTATTATATAGAACTGGTCCACTGTATGAGAAACTGCGTTGGAACACAAATGTGCTATGTGGTGAGATCCTCATAGTACCTATTTCTATCTAATCTATCATGTACCACATGATTAAATGTAATTTTCTCTCTCAAACACTCAGGCTTTGATGCCTTAGATTATCCTTTAAGTATCAGTTTATTGCAGAGTTGCTGTAGAAAAAACTGTTAATACAGACACTACAGTTGTGTAGTTGCGACATTCTAAGTGACGCAGAAAATGAATCTGCTTCAGCTATATCTCTTAAAATGAATTTAATTAACGAAATAATAAAAATAATAATGAGCTTTAATATTACTGAGATTGTTTATTGCATTAATCTATTTTATATATTTATGCTACCCTAATGTGACGTACCTCCTCCACACGTGGCAGAGCACAAGGATGATGACGTCAGCGCCCAATGGTACAATGGCCTCGAACAGGATGACCCATCGCCTCCGCAAACTCCACACTCGTCCACTTGCTTGGTCGAGTCTATCCTCAAGTCGCAGCCGATTCTCTGCAGACAAATGGAATATTTAGTAATAAGGCCATAAGGAAAACGATAAGGTTGTCAGGGGTTAAGTAAGTTTATTCTGGACGACGCGAATCTCGACAGATATATTTGATCACATGTGGACAGCAAAGTCGCCTTTTATTTGATTCAACATGACGCCTTTCTTTGGGCGTACTTTAAAGTAAAAAAGAAATATGTTTTGTCGTTACTTCGCAATTCAAATCATTTTTGTTACAATTCGATTGTCAAGCAGAAGATCGTGCTATATAAAATATAATGAATATATACACATGTGCAACCGACATTTTCTTCCAGTTGTAAGCATAAGCTGGTGCCATAGGTTTATGTAGTTATGTATGCATTGTTTACAATACTACATAGAAGGAATGTCAGAAATGCTGCTAAATTTTTTAAAATCGTTACATGGGCGGCGGAATAATTAGCAAAAAACAACATTCTCTACTTTTTTGGGTCGTGGTGAAATTGGGGTGTTGGGGGGTGGGGGATCGTAAAACTAAAAAATTTGTTGTATTCATAATAGGCTTCCACAGATCCTGCGAAAAAATGCCTAGCTGCATAATACATTTTTTTATGTCCATCCGAACATTTCCATTGCTATTACAGAAACCGAGGAAGTTGGTTTGCTTATGTAAACATACGAGTAGTGCTTGAGATCGTTCTGTATTGTGGAACATAGAAACTATTGAATTGATTTTAACGAAATGTGGACACAGTGTTATTACCCTGGCGAGGATGGAAAACGCCTATAGTTGTAGAAGTCGTGTCAGTGGAGGCGCAGCGATGAACTGAGCTTTCTGTTGTTTTGAGCCGTTTTCTGTTCTTTTCTGTTGTAGTCGGCTGTGTTTAGTCGTCTTCTGTTGTTTCCCGCTGTTATCTGCTTGCGTTCTGTTATTTTGAACTATTTTCTAAGCAAAACTAAAAATATAATAAACATCTCAAACTTCGTTTTTAGGCGTTATAGGGGTTGCTGCTCATTTTCTACTTTTTTTTGGATTAGGCAGTGGGTGTTGTAAAACTGAAAAATATCTTGTATTGATAATAGGCTGTCCATTGACCTGTGAAAATAAGATCTAGCGGCACATCTTTTTTTAGGGGCAGGCAGGCGATGATTTTGTTGCAAGGGAATCTCAGACTATAGCTTCATCCTATGGGAAAATAATAAACTGGTATCACCGTATTCACCGTAATGTGTGGCAAGTACTGAGTCAATCAATTTGACTTCATTTTGAAACTTTTGCTGCAAAAACGTGTAGTGATGAGAGACTTCTGTCCACAGGGTGTGTTTAATGTAAAGGAAATTACTTTGGAAAAAATAAATAAATAAAGTTGTATAGTAAAACTTTTCCACCCGTACCCTTTGTATATCATATTGTGGAAAACAATACATCGGCAAAGTTTATTTGCGAACAAACGATTCGCGGAGCATTCAAAGAGCGACCGACCACCGGCTGGAATAATACGGGAGCAGGGCCAAGACAAAAACATCCGCTTTGAGCGGGTCGCATATCAAACCGCCGAACCGCAGTTGTCTGCGGTGCAGCCCGAGAGTTGAATTTTGGGTTTAGGGATGGGTTGGGTGGGTTGGGTGTCTTTAATTAAACGGTCCGCATGGGGTGCGGAGTTGGAGGCAGGGGCCTTGTGGTGTGCAGCCGTCGGGTTGGCCAACTTCCCGCAGATTCGATCCCGCGTTTTGCAGCAATTAACCGAACGGAGCGAGGAGCAGTTTCTCAAGTAGCAGACCGCGCTGTTTTTCGGCTACCATAATCACCATTACGATGTAGGAAATGAGCCATAATGTTTAGCTGGTTGTTGTTAACGCGTTAACTACATTTTGCTTAATGTAATGTATAACATTGTCATCCTTGGGTCACTTTGTCTACTTAGGGCGCACGATTCGCGGACCCAGTGATTGCTCACCTCACGGTGTGTGGCGCAGTCACTGGGTAATGGAACAGCAGCTCGGTGTGTCGCAGCCTGGGCTGCAACTTTTTGTTTTTAAATATACAGGATGCAACTAAATAAGTGACAAACATTTGAGGGAATCATTCCTCATGGAAAAAAAGATAGGATCTTCTTTCATATAAAGAAACTTCATAGGAGCATCCCTTGTTAAGATACAGCCCCTTAAAGAGGATACGTAAAAAAGTTACAGTATTGAAATTAACCTGACATTTTCTACTACCAAAAAGACACTTAGCCAATAATTTATTTGGTTTACTCCAAGATTGTAAGGGTTGGAAAACGCAACCCCTAAAATTTATTTCCAATGCAACTTTTTGTCTTATTATTTATTTATCTACCATTTACAAATTTATTTCCGATAGCCCGTTTCAATCTAAACAAAAAATGGCTCTCAATTTTTGCCCAAAATATACCAGCTCGCAGCAAACATTTATTTTACGAACAAGATAAAATAATTAATAAACACATTACATTGTAAAACTTATCAAATAATACCCATAGGTCCAGGCATAGGGCTGTGGGATTTTTAATCATCTCATTGATGATATCGCAACTGTTACATGATCATACTTACGAAGATTGTTATGTACCGTATTGTATCGACAGCATGAATTTTGTATTGTTTGCAGTCTATATTTGGCAACCACATTGAGGCATGAAAAATAAATGATAATGCAGTAGGATAGTTTTGGTAGTACTAAAGATTCACATTATAATGTTTTTCTGGTCAGTGTAACGTAACAAACCTTACTAATATTTCCAACATGTTGAAATCTATATACATATAAACCTAACTTTTTTGCAAACTGTGAGAATTGTATATGTATATTGATTGATCATTGGTCTTGATCTTTACGACAGACTTTCAGAACTTTCTATCTTTTTGGAACAAAATAGCACCGATGTATATTTGGCAGCGAGGTAGTGTCACAATATCTTAAAAGTATTATGGCGACGAAGTTTAGCTAAAGCTACATATACTCTACAGAAAATTTCTTACATGGAAGAAAAATGTGCTGAGGCACTTATCCAAATTTCTATACCGTTTGCTAGTTCCAATTTGGCAAACAAATTTTTCATGACGTCTCTACTCAAACAAACACGTTTCGTTCCTCTCCATACGCATTTTCGTATTCACAGCCTCGATTAAATTACATGAAGGCTCTGTCAGGCCCCTCAATCTTTTCTAAGCTTTATCTTGTTTTTTATGATCGCGACCTCTGACCCGAGACCTCAACCCTACGCGTTCCAGCGCTAAGCTGAAGATTACATCAAATGCGGGCAAGATCCTTTCGGGTGTTTCCTCAGCTCTACGACGTTTTTTGCCCAAGTTTTGACGACAAGACGCCCCTCTAGATAAATAGCAGACCGTATACGTATGATGCCGCATAACACAACCCTATTATCATCTCTCTTTTCGTGCTTTTTTATCCCCAAAGGAGGATTATGCTTGTACGAGGAGGGATCTGAAAATAAAGACAAGCCACTCATCACAGGAGACAGCAACATGCCTTACAGATTAACGTAGATATCAAAACAATTGTCAAGTGGGCATTAGTAAATAAAGTGCAGTTGAACGTACAGAAAACTCAGGCAACAACACTAACAAAGAAGTCTCACGATGGCTAACCAACTGTGGAGATGGAGGGTCACCCAATAGTCGAGTCACCTTTCGTCAAGCTTTTGGAGATCAACATCAACAATAACATGTCCTGACATAACCACGTCGTTAGTACTGCTAAAACGGCTTCTCAGAAGCTTGGAGTTTTGTTCCGCTGTAGGAGACTGTATACATCAGAGTAACTACTGCTGCTCTACAAAGCATAGATCCGATCATCGTTGGATTTGCTCCCATGTGTGAGGATGCGCTCCGAAGCACTCTCTAAAGGCGGAGATACACATGCCTGTAGCTGGCGCACTGGCATAACAGCTCCTTGCATGTGCCACCTACTGTCATGTGTATAAGCTAACTGGCATGCCTCTATCTGGCATGCAAGTAGATGGCACAACATTTGATTTACTGGCATGCACGCTGAAAGAGGGGCGCGGGGGGCTGTAAAACCGGCACGTGTGAACGTACGCGACAGCTAAAGGCATGCCAGTAGCTGCATTTCGCATATGAGTATCGTTTTTTTAATGTTGTCGACAATTTTTAATATTAATTCGTCAAATTGTTCTGAAAGCATTTTTAAATGGTTTCTGTAACCACGTTCATCTTCTTGTCGCATTTCTGTAAGAAGACAGCTACTTGCTCCAAAATTTTCCCTTCTACTAATCCAAGTTTTCACCCAAATCTGTCTTCTTCTTTTCTTTTTTTGTCTTATTAACTTAGCCACACATTTTACACCTAGATGCAATATGATAGTATTTAATTCACCTCGGATATCTTCCATTGCAGAAAAGCAAAAGCAACTGACACGCTCTGACTGTTTTTTGAACTGGCATATGTATACGTCTTGGAGAAACTAGCATGCAAGAGCGCAAATTGCATGCAAGTTTGACTTTCAAATGTATCCACAGTGTACTAGTTACTTGCACATGCCTTTAACTTGCATGCAAGCTACTATTCCGTTTTACAGGCATATGTATCTCCGCCTTAACGCTTCAGGACACTATCCAGAAGAGAGCAATTAGATTAATCGATACGCCTAACCTCACAAAGGACCTCCACAGCCTGTAACATCGAAGAAGGATGGCTGACCTGTCCCTGTTTTACAGATTCTATCACGAAAGATGTTCGAGTGAGCTCTCTCAGATAAAGATGTACACACACACGATAGCCAATCTGGCAACTACTGTAAAAAACTTATTGCATTCAAAGTACTCGTTTAACTGATCTCTTAATAAAATCTCAAAAACTTTCTATTACAGAGATAATGGATATTGGTCTGTAGTTATAGGGGTCATTGGTTGAACCTGATTTGAAAATTGGGACTACTTTAGCTGATTTTATAAGGTCAACAAATATTTTACTTACTATACACAAGTTGATTAATTTAGTTAATCCGTACATATAAAATGTTTAAGCCGTTAATATCATTTCTTACGTTGAAACTAAATTGTTTGAAGTATTTGATAAATTGATGAACTGAAATGGATCAACTTGCACTGTAAAGTACTTGATCGATGAGATTATCAGCAATACTACTGAAAACATTGTTTAAATCATCTGCCTTCAATGTAGTCGAGTTTGAATTTTTAACTTCACTATTACTTTTGATAATATTCCACATTGGTACTTGTTAAGTGCCACGTACAAAGACCCTGTAATACAAAAACATTCGGGCGATGACAGTTAGTTCAGTCAGATATTTTATTTAATCAATCAATGATCAGAAGCTTTTTAAACACATTAAACACAATCATAATCATAACGCTAACCTGAGCAAACATAAAAACTGTTAGAGTAGAAGCTTGGCAACCCTGTCTGAATTGTCAGTTGTCATTGTGACATATGTTTAAGTTTCGTGGTGCAATGGTTTTGTGTGTATTCCATTTCCGGTTGTGTTTCCGGTATTCCAATAGCTCCCATGTTGTGTAAGTTATAAAGTTGATATTTTATAGTTAAATAAAATCTTTATGCTTTTTAACACTGTGGTTACATTATTATTAACAAAAACAAGAGTGGCCCTTCGACAAACACGAAGTCAACTTGGGGTTAACCTAAGATTATTCGAATGTAACCCAAGCCCAACACTACATGTGTGCTAAAAGATCTATTAATATACCTATCGCGTGCCGTCTGATTTTTCGTCCTTATCAAAGACCGGTACTGAGATCTTAATATATTGACCTCTTTTCTAGGCAGTAATTCAGGAAAAGATTTGTGAAAATTAGTGACAAACATTAGTTGATATACGAGGATTGCTCTATACCTCCGTCAATCCACCAGTACGCAGACAGCTGTTTCACGCTTATTTGCGATCATCAGTGTGCCATAGGTCGATTGACGGAAATAGAGAGCATCAGGATTTCATGTTAACAAAACATGTGAAACATGTGTAGGCAACAAGCAGAAAGTTCTGCCGGTGCGCCATCTAGTACCCGAAGGTAACGGCAACCAAAGAGAAACGCTACTAACAGCAGTAAACTCTTTGGTGGAACGACAAGGCTCGTTCGCTTTTGCCACCAGAGGCACGCATTTTGTACGCAAGCAGCGTATTAAAGCCGATATACGAGGGTTGCTCTATACCTCCGTCAATCCACCAGTACGCAGACAGCTGTTTCACGCTTATTTGCGATCATCAGTGCGCCATAGGTCGATTGACGGAAATAGAGAGCATCAGGATTTCATGTTAACAAAACATGTGAAACATGTGTAGGCAACAAGCAGAAAGTTCTGCCGGTGCGCCATCTAGTACCCGAAGGTAATGGCAACCAAAGAGAAACGCTACTAACAGCAGTAAACGCTTTGGTGGAACGACAAGGCTCGTTCGCTTTTGCCACCAGAGGCATGGATTTTGTACGCAAGCAGCGTATTAAAGCCGATATACGACCCTTCGGGTACTAGATGGCGCACCGGCAGAACTTTCTGCTTGTTACCTAAACATTAGTTGGTTTCTCATCCTAACTACTTCATCGTCAAACCATTTAATTTTATTTTGACAATTGATAAAAGCTAACTTATGAACATAAATAATTTCAAAGTACCTCCAAATTAAATTGCTCCCATCAGTTGCCAGATACAATCGCAACTCCGTTATTTATAGATCTGTGTAATTGTGGAAGTTGGAAGCAGAGCTTTTAGAAATACGTACGGTTGAGTTTCTGTCTGGTGTGTGCGGCCGTACTTGTCGGTAATAAAATACCCGGGAGGCAATTCGGGGGGCATTTTTCATCACATTAAGATGTTTAATTAGCAGCGCCACCACACGGCGCACGGCGGCAACTAGCGCAGTTATTACAACGGAAAAGCGTTTAATTTTGCATGCGAATGCCACTTAAAGCGAGGAATTTAGCGGACGTTATTAAATTTCGTTAGAACTCGGGCGTCACTACATTCCCCTAAAACACACATATTAAACCGTTTACTTGTGTTATCCTATCGCGAATTTTCCACATTCTGTCTACTTACTAGCGCGTACGAATCACGTCTTTATTAAATTAATATTGGGCAATAAAGCCCCATGCATGCAAGAATTGCAAGAATTGCATGCATGCATAAATATTTGTAGCATAGACAATGATAATAAATTATTTAAAAGGTCCTTACTAAGTAACAAATCATCAAAAAAAATTATAGAAGAGAATGTCCTGCTGCTGCTGCTGCTGCTGCTGCTGAGAATAGATCCATAGAAGGTCAAGGAGAAGAAGGAGAAGCAAGTCATTAAAAAGCGAACAGTCCAAAGAGAGACAGCAGTGAAATTAGATTAGACAAAATTGTAGTGTATATTTCAATGTCGGTGCCAATACCTCACACAAGGCATAGCCTTCCGAGGTGGCAATATTTGTATTCTTCAGTACAAATAAAGAATAATGTATGTGCCAATATACAGGGTGTGCCAATAGTGCGTGGACGGAAGATTGTGGGCTTACTAAAAAATATTTTGAACATCTGTCACTTGACCATGGTAAGGACCCTTGAGGACTATAACGTAAAAACATTTTCACTTAAATTTTGACGTTTATACAGGGTGATTCATATCAAACTTACATTTTTTTGAATGGAACCCCATATATATTATTGCATATTTCGATTCCTTGGTCAACTCTAGTGTGAGTTTATGTATCACACATGGAACTTTAAACGAACCGTTTAGGCGCAAATCATCCTTTTTGGTATAAGTAGGTATCAGAAAAAAAATTGAATATCGCAGGGATTATAAAACTTAGAAGGCCGTGACTTTGCGGTACGACTAAGCATGAAATGCGTCACCTTAGGTCAGACGGCTAAATTTGAATTCTTTTTATACTTGGAGAAATCAGTAGAGTAATTAAGGAAACTTCAGTCACAGATAACTTGATTTTTTCAAATAGTAATGCCTATTTTGGTTTAAAAAATCAAATGTAAAATTTGATTACCTTTCTAACGATGTAGCATTCTCGATATCAATCTTTTTTGGTTTTAATTTTATTTCAAATTTTCAGTCAAATCGGTGTTTTTCAATTTTTCTGCGTGCAAGCAACCTAGCAGGCCATGAAAAATAAACAAAAGCTCGTTAATATTGAAAAAACCAACTAGTAGAAAGATGCAAACTAACTAGAGCAACGAGGTAAGATTTTGAAAATTCCCTACAACATCATATTAGCTCTAACCGGATACAACAGCGGCAAGATATCTAATGTCAATGAGTAGCTGGGGTATGACAGAAGTGTTTATTTTTCACAGCCTACTAGCTATTGAGGTATACTAGAGCTTGACAACTTTCCAAAACGATTAAAAATTTTGAAACAAAAGGAAAACTACCAGCGATTTTTGCTTACAGTCTAACATGTTTAGAATGAAATTTCACATTTAATGGGATAAAAAAATTAGTTATTTCCGTTTAGTTAAGTCAAAAGTGAAGATATCTCCAACTGGAGCATTCTGAATATCTATTGAAATAGTTGCTAGAATTTTTTAATTACGCTATGTTGTGATTGTGTTTATTTTATGTACTACTACAACTAAATTGTTTTACAATTCAAACAGACTACAATTCAAGTTTCATTTTCCGCGATTTTGCTAATAAGTAGAAGTACCAGTTCCGTCGTGACCTTCATATGTGATAGACCGAACAAACGCTCGACAATCGCTGTCGCTTTGACGATTATTTACATACATAAACAGACAAAACAGTTTCTTTCGCGCTGTAAGTGGAAAAAACCAACGTTTTTGGATTTCGGGGCGAAATGCCCGAGAATTGTGATCCCCCTGAAGAAGGGGGATCAATCGAGATGGACGAGACCCACGCAGATGGAGTAAGGAGCAACGAGAACACGGATCTGCACGCAAATACCTCTGCCCCAAGAGGTTCAGGTGACATCGTGTCTGAAAAGAGCAGGATTTTTAATTTGCAGAAACCTAAACAGTACTCAGATTCCGTTTATGTATTTATTGAGAACACAAATACCCAAAATATTGGTACCATCCATCCTATGGCCATCGGCCATATTTTGCATAAAAAATTGAAAATTTCCAACATTATCAATATTGAAAAAGTAGGCAGAAACCGAATCAAAGTTCACTTAAAGGGTTTGAGGGATGCAAATCAATTAGTGACTAATCAAGCCCTTAAAGATGAAAATCTTAACGTATTCATTCCTAGCAATTTATTATACAGAAAAGCAGTTATAAAACACGTTGACACTAGTTTCGATGAAAAATACTTATTTAGTAATTTCCTTTCTAATGTAACTATAACGGAGGTTCAAAGATTGAAACGCAAGGTAGTAACTGATGATCAGATTTCTTATGTCCCTAAACAAACTATCATAGTCACATTTGAAGGTAATATTTTACCTTCATACATTACCCTAAACAGTGTCATTTGTAGAGTAGAACCTTACGTATATAGAGTTGTCCAGTGTTACAAATGTTTGAGATACGGGCATGTAGCTAAGCAGTGTAGGAGTACATCGGTATTATGCATCAACTGTGGTAAGATAAAAGACTCAGAGCACAACTGTAGGGATCCTCAGGATAGTTGCTGTATATATTGTAAGAATAACGAGCATAAGTCGACTTCCCGAAATTGCCCAACTTATGTAGAACAAGAGAAAATAAAAAAAAGGATGGCAGAACAAAATATTACCTTCTTAGAAGCCAAAAATAAAAACATTCATTCATATTCCAGTATAATAGCCTCCAATAATCGGTTTCAAGTATTAGATCAAGCACGCGATATGCACTTCCCCCCACTCCCTACAAGAAACGTATCTTCCCGCCCGACTAATATTTCTTTCTCACAACCGACAAACTCCTCCACAGTTACGATTCCTACGAGAACCACTGCATCCCAACAAGGAAACCAAAGCAAAAAACGGAAGGCAACATCTCCCGTTCATGTAACGCCCATACCTCCTATGTTCCCTTTTTCCTTTGGTCCTAGACACCCTCTCCCCCCTAACCATCCTGATGTACCAGAGTCTCCTGACGAGAGGTTTCTTACCGTATTATTTAGTACCATACAGCGTATTTTAAGTGAAGTGAAATCGTTCGAAGAATTAGCAAATATCGATATTAGTTATGTTAAAAATATATATAAAGGTAACCATCCACTTAATGAACAGTTCAGTGATCAGGACGAATACTAGCTTGCGTATTTTACAGTGGAATGCTAGATCCGCAGTAGCTAATAAACATAGCTTAGACAAAATTTTGCTTGATGAACAGATAGACATTGCCCTAATCTCCGAAACTTGGTTTAAGCCTAACATTAATATTAAGTTTCACGGTTATTCTATAATTAGGAAAGATAGACACGATGGAAAAACTGGAGTAGCGATATTTATCCGAAATACTTTGAGTTTTAAAGAAATTAATAGTCAATTACAGTCAGATGACCTGCAGTTTTGTGGCGCTGATGTGTTCGTTACAGATTCATTCCACCTGTCACTCCTATCGGTTTATGTTCCTCCAAATATCAATGTTTCACCTAATGATTGGATTGGATTACTAACTCTTATAGGTCAACGTGCCATTATTGGTGGGGATTTTAATGCTCATCATGGTTTATGGGGCTCTTACAAGCAAAATCATAACGGAGTGTCTTTAGTTGAAGCCTTGAATTCGATAGATTTGGTCTTATTGAATGATGGATCACCAACTAGATTCCAAAATAACGGAAATAACTCTGTAGTAGACCTTACGTTCGCTTCCCCCGACGTTGCAAACATGATTGAATGGAGAAGTCAGGATGATACCCTCGGATCAGATCATTTCCCTATACTTTTAGAAATTAAGTCTCAGATGGCATTTTCATCACACATAATAGCTCCAAAATACAAATGGAATGTTAAGAAAGCTAATTGGGATAGGTTTCATTGGATCAGTGAAAACTACTTCTTAGACTGTCCATCCACTTTCCACGATATAAATGTGAAATATCAGTTCTTCATAGACGGTATCAACAAGGCTGCCCTTGAATCAATTCCTCAGTATAAACCTTTCATGAAACGAAGTAATACACCAGCACCTTGGTGGGACTCAGAATGTGAAGACGCAATAAATACCAGGAAAAATGAGATATTGAAATATAAACAATTATCTAATGAAGAAAATTACGTTTCTTGTAAAAGGGAAATTGCTAAAACAAAGAGAATTCTGAAAAACAAGGCTAAATTGTACTGGATAAAATACTGCAGCAATTTAAACAAAAACACTTCTTCCACGGAACTTTGGTCTCAGGCTAAAAGGATGCAAAGAATGCAAATCAATTACAATAACAAATGCAGTAACCTTGAATGGGAAGAAAAATTCTTAGACAAAATTTCGCCTTGCGCGACCACACAAGATACCTCAGAGATCTTTCTGAGGCAGAGCTCCAACTCCAGTAATATTTTTAGTCACCCTATCACCACCAACGAATTAGAGTACGCCTTGAAGAAATCGAATAATTCCTCACCTGGCTGGGATAATATAACATACCCCATGTTATGGCACTTAGCCGATAATGGAAAGCAGTTTTTATTGGAATTGTATAACGAGGTATGGTTAGAAAATGAGGACATCGAGGACTGGAGAAAAATAATTGTTATAGCTGTGCTAAAACCAGGCAGAGATCCAAATTTGTATGAATCATACAGGCCTATCTCCTTGTTGTCTTGCATATTCAAAACCCTTGAAAGAATAATAAAACAAAGACTGGAATGGTTCCTTTTCTCTAGAAATTTACTTCCAAAGTCTCAATTTGGATTCAGAAAAGGTTATGGCACCATGGACGCTCTAGCTTGTGTTGTAACGGACATACAAAACTGTTTTTCAAGGAATGGCTATATGGGGGCAGCTTTTTTAGATGTCAAAGGTGCTTACGACTTTGTTGATCTGTTTATATTAAAAAGCAAGTTAGAACATTTACCACTGCCAACAAATGCCTGCCATACTATTATAAAATTCTTCCTAAACAGATCGATCTTTCTACGATCTAGGGACAACACATTACTCGGTCCCAGAGAAATCTCTATTGGCCTTCCACAGGGATCAGTCTTATCACCTGTTCTTTTTAATATATATTCCATGGAGATACACTCAGTCGCCTCCAACTACAACTTAATACAATACGCTGATGATTTTGCTATATATAGTGAAAGCAATAACTTCAATCTATGCAAAGAGAAGCTAGAAAATTCAATATCTTGTGTTACGAGTCAATTGACTTCTCTAGGGTTCAGCTTATCTCCGCAAAAATCAACAATAGTTTTTTTCTCACGCCATAATATCCCTCCAACAGATAATATATCTATTATGAACTCCCAATTTCCGGTTTCAGGAACGGTTGAGTACCTAGGCATAATACTCGATAAGAAGTTATCATGGTCTCCATTTATTGAGAAAATTGTACTAAAATGCCAAAAAGGCCTAAACTTTCTCAAAATGATAAGACGCACCTGGTGGGGCGCTGACCCGGAAGTATCTTTAACTTTCTATAAATCATATATAAGATCAATAATTGACTATGGTTGCATACTTTATGGGTCGGCAAGCAAAAGCGTGCTAAGAAAGTTGGACATACTGCAAAATAATGCTTTAAGATTATGTGTGGGCGCTATGAAATCTACCCCAATAGAACCACTACGTGTTGAGTCCCTGGAATACCCGCTGGAAATAAGAAGAGAAATGATAGCATCGAAATATTTATTGAAAAATACTGTGAAACAATGCGAGTTAACAACTCGAATTGTTGAGCTAAATGTCTCTGATCTGACGAACAAATATTGGGCAAAAAAACAGTCTCCTCCGTTATGTTCTGCATTTAGAAACACAGCCGTTCAAGAATTAAGGGTTGGAAAATTCGAGATTCCAAAAGATACTTCTAGCTTCTTCCATATGATAAGCAAACAGGAAATTTTGACACCGACTTACAACGAAAATGTTCCTGATGCAGCAAATAATAGCCTTTGTCAAATTTTGGATCAATTCCAAAATTATGAGCTAATCTTTACAGACGCATCAAATAACAAGGACGGTACTGGCTGTGCTTTTTACGTACCATCCAACCACGCCTCCAATATGTTTAAGCTTTCTGATGCAACCTCCATATTCTCAGCAGAAGCTATAGGAATTCTGAAGTCTCTTGAATATGTTGAAGAAAATACTATGTTGAAGACAGTTATCTTATCAGATGCTTTATCGGTGCTGAAAGCATTTTCTAATATGCTGGATATAAATGATATATATTTAAATACCTACTTGAGAAAAATTAAATTAAAACTATGTAATCTCATGGCAACGGGCTACGATATTAGATTTATATGGGTGAAATCGCACATTGGTCTTAAGCATAATGAAACTGTTGACATGTTGGCCAAAAGAAGCACCATGTTGGGAATTAATATCAACAATTGTATTTCTCTTTCTGATGGCATAATTCGACAAACAGCAATAGCAAAGAACAAATGGGAGGACACTTGGAAAACCTATTCGGCAGTTCACCCAACCAAATATACTCTTCTCCATCCAGAAATTCCATCGCATCACTGGTATAAAGGATATCGTTACTCCAGGAAAAGCATTACTACACTTATAAGAATAAAATTTGGACATGCCTGTTATCCTGCGCACCTTCACAAGATAGGAGTTACTCCAACAGATTTATGTACAGAATGCAATGAGAAGGGTGATCTGGATCATATTTTTTTCTGCTGTAGAAAAACTATTAGTCATTCTCAAGTCCTGTATAATAAACTCATCGGTCTTAATGTTAATACCCCATTTAATGTTACACATTTATTAGCGCTGAATCAAAAAAGTGTGTTTGATGCCATATTGGAGTTCGTCTTTTCTTCAGGTTTGAATTTATAGAATTGTGTTATTAGTCAATCTCCTATGTTACAATCCTTTTGTTATGTTACCTTCCTATCCGTGGTCTACCTGTGTTGTTTTTCAGAAAGCCGCCCTGACAGACCGCAGTGGCGTGAAATGTGTGACCCTGTTCCTCCTTTTAGGGAATTTTGAAGGTTCGATAATGGCAGGTTGACTCTGGGAGAATAGACATATCTACGGGATAGACAGTGACATATGGAAAAATCACATAATAACAATTAGACATTCACGCATTAATAAACAGGTAACTGGCTGTATGGATATTGTCCTAATGCCAAAAAAAAAAAAAAAAAAAAAAAAAAAAAGTAGAAGTACCTACTGAAGAATTTGAAGGGTTCCTGTCAGAGGTATCATTACCTTTGACTTGCGGAAATGGCTAATTTTTTATAGCATTAAATGTGAACATTTATTCAGAAGACATAGATATTCTACTGCCAGCAACAATCACTAGTAGTTTTCCTTTGATTAAATATTTTTTTACTGACTTTGGAAAATTGCTAATAGCTAGTAGGCTGTGAAAGATGAGCGTTCTTGTTACCGCTATTGTTAATGGTTAGAGCTAATATGTTGTAAGAAATTTTCATAATCTTGCCTCGGTGCTCTAGTTAGTTTGCATCTTTCTACTAAGTTAGTTGGTTTCTTCCATATTAACGAGCTTTTGTTTATTTTTCATGGCCTGCTAGGTTGCTTGCATGCAGGAAAATTGAAAAACACCGATTTGGCTGAAAATTTGAAATAAAATGAAAACCAAAAAAGATTGATATCGAGAATGCTATATCGTTAGAGAGGTAATCAAATTTTACATTTGATTCTTTAAACCAAAATAGGCATTTCCATTTGAGAAAATCAAGTTATCTGTGATTGAAGTTTCCTTAATTTATCCTCTGATTTCTCCAAGTACAAAAGGAATTCAAATTTAGCCGTCTGACGTAAAGTGACTCATTTCATGCTTAGTCGTACTGCAAAGTCACGGCCTTCCAAGTTTTATAATCTCTGCGATATTAAATTTTTTTCTGATACCTACTTATACCAAAAATGGTGATTTGCGCCTAAACGATTCGTTTAAGGTTCCATGTGTCATACATAAGGTCACACTAGAATTGATCAAGGATTCCGAATATGTAATAATATATAGAGGGTTCCATTCAAAAAAATGTAAGTTTGATATGAATCACCCTGTATAAACGTCAAAATTTAAGTGAAAATATTTTTACGTTATAGCCCTCAAGGGTCACTACCATGATCAAGTCACAGATTTTTGAAATATTTTTTAGTAAGCTCACAATCCTCCGTCCACGCACTATTGGCCCACCCTGTATATCCATTTGCCATCAAAAAAAAAAACATAAACAGCATTTATAGTTTTAAAAAATCTTTAAAAATATTCCTCATAGATAATTGCTTCTATAATTCAATAGAATTTTATAATAGGTAATATAGGTCCTTATCATCTTTTTTATGTGATTTGTCGTCTGTGGTTTTACTCTTAATTTTAATAGTTTTACATCCCGATTTTATATTACTTCTATTTCTACTATATTGTATGACTGACATCCTGTCATAATTCGGCATCCAAACGAGATCAAAAAGTGGGTAATGTGGGGACATTGCAAATAAAGCAATCTAAATTCGTGAGCAGCATTCAAAATACACAAATTTTCCATCAACCGCATCAACCTACAGGGAAGGAAATGTACATGCATGCCTCACATCGGTTGAGGTTCATAAATAGAAAGCCCAAATTAAGCCCTCGCAACTCATGAATTTTAACAATTCCAAACTCATATTACGGCACTCGAATCGAGCAGAATGTGGGAAATGGAAGACACCTTCATTACTTGGCATAGGCGGCGTTGAAAACCACAACATAGGTGGGATACTTCCAAGGTCTATATTATTTATTAATTGGACGTTTGGATTTTAAGAAAGTAGCTTCAATAAGACTAGAATGTATCGAGATCACAGCTGCATCTATAACACGCGGAGTCAAAAAAAAAACAGGGATACACACACAGAAAAATCTGTCATTCTGTCAAAGACTTACGCTTGGTTCAATGGGACGTTACACTCGGCATTCCTCAAATACAGCGATGTTTTATCCAATGGGAAGTGTATAGTTGGTAACGAATTATATCGTATTGTCGATTCAACTACAAGATGTCATTGGATTTCAATGAATGATTCAATCGCAGCCTGTCGTTGAATCGAATCTGTGTTTGGTAATTGATTCTAAACTACTTTGTTTTCCTTGGACCAACAGATTTTTTTGCGAGGACAGCTGATTGATTCATTTGGATGTTTAATTGTGTGATTTTGTGTGAAGTTATAAGGAGCATGATATAAGAATTAGACATAAGCCTGCACCAGTTGTTGCATTATTACCTGAAATATAGCTGTCTGACTAATCTAAATACCTACATTCAAATGTGGGTGTTAGCTCTTCTAAGTCCCAATTTCTCAGTAGGCCCACCATTTAAGATATAACTGGACACATTTGAATCACACAATTGCTGATGCAATACGCAAAACCACGAGATGACACAACACGGCTAACACCGAAACAACACAACGGAACAACTTCGTCCATGTTGACGGGTTCGCGGCGATAGTAGCACTGAGATCATCCCCCTATTCTTTATTCTTACCTTCATTGAATCGGGACATCAGTCCCGCCGAATACTGATTACAGTTCAGCGAACGACAAGGGCCATTGATACAAAATTAATTTTTATCAGACGAATTATCACGAAATGCTATTGCAGTAATAATTTTTGTACATTGAATAGATTGTATGCTTTGCTTAAATGACACATGGGGTAAATTTCGAAAACAGAAGGATGTTTTGATTGCATTATATGTCAATACTGGTATTAGAAAGAGTATACATATCGTCAGAACGAATACAAAATTATTTTGAATTTATTGGCGTACCTGTGATTACTTCGAATATAAGGATTGAATTCTTTCAATGACGTGGATTTGAAACAACTGTAAATATATTTAAAGTGATGGAAAAACATCCAAATATTTACAATTAATTGGAAACGTAGCAGTGTTTTTTTTTTGTGCATGCTTAGCCCCATGCTCTTGGATATGTATTCCGAGGTTATATTCGAGCAAGCACTTGATGGATCCAAAAACAGTGCAAAAGTGAACGCCAGACTGATAAAATGACACAGTCACTCTCGTGGATAGTTCAGAAGGTCTTCAAATACAGAATAGCTTCAGTAGGTGATCAGATGGGTCTACAAAAGACATAGACCATAGTGATAAGCAGAAATCCAAATCAGATAACATATTTATATATGATAAATATAAAAATTCACGGGACGTGTACATCAAGGGTTCAGAAATTTAAGATAAATAAGCTGGATTACAAAGTCAGACATTTAATGAGTAGGTATTTCAGATGTTTCAGATCTTTGCTGTTTACCCAAAAAATGGAAAATCTTTATTTGGCTTTCTATTTAGTTGAAACCTCGTAAAAATTCCAGTTCTTCCATGATCTTCGGGTTTACCTAAAAAATCTAAAATCTGTATTTGGCTTTCTATTTGGATGGAACCTCGTATTTTGGATAACTTGAGACTGTTGATTACAAATCCGGCCGCAGTTTTGCGCTTCACTCTCGTTTGGCGAAACTCAAAAATTTCAGTTCTTCCATGATCTTCGGGTTTACCCAAAAAATCTAAAATCTGTATTTGGCTTTCTATTTGGATGGAACCTCGTGCTTTGAATAATTTGAGGTTGCTGATTACAAATTCCGTCGCAGTTTTGCGTCTCAGTCTCGTTTGGCGAAAATTAGAAATTTCAGTTTTTCCATGATCTTCGGGTTTACCCAAAAAATCTAAAATCTTTATTTGGATTTCTATTTGGATGGAACCTCGTGTTTTGGATAATTTGAGGTTGCTGATTACAAATTCCGTCGCAGTTTTGCGCCTCAGTCTCGTTTGGCGAAAATTAGAAATTTCAGTTTTTCCATGATCTTCGGGTTTACCCAAAAAATCCAAAATCTTTATGTGGATTTCTATTTGGATGGAACCTCGTGTTTTGGATAATTTGAGGTTGCTGATTACAAATTCCGTCGCAGTTTTGCGCCTCAGTCTCGTTTGGCGAAAATTAGAAATTTCAGTTTTTCCATGATCTTCGGGTTTACCCAAAAAATCTAAAACCTTTATTTGGATTTCTATTTGGATGGAACCTCGTGTTTTGGATAATTTGAGGTTGCTGATTACAAATTCGGTCGCAGTTTTGCGTTTCAGTCTCGTTTGGCGAAAATTAAACATTTCAGTCATTCCATGGTCTTCGGGTTTACCTAAAAAATCTAAAATCTGTATTTGGCTTTCTATTTGGATGGAACCTCGTGTTTTGGATAATTTGAGGTTGCTGATTACAAATTCGATCGCAGTTTTGCGTTTCAGTCTCGTTTGGCGAGAATTAAAAATTTCAGTTCTTCCATGATCTTCGGGTTTATCCAAAAAATCTAAAACCTTTACTTGGATTTCTATTTGGATGGAACCTCGTGTTTTGGATAATTTGAGGTTGCTGATTACAAATTCCGTCGCAGTTTTGCGCCTCAGTCTCGTTTGGCGAAAATTAGAAATTTCAGTTTTTCCATGATCTTCGGGTTTACCCAAAAAATCCAAAATCTTTATGTGGATTTCTATTTGGATGGAACCTCGTGTTTTGGATAATTTGAGGTTGCTGATTACAAATTCCGTCGCAGTTTTGCGCCTCAGTCTCGTTTGGCGAAAATTTAAAATTTCAGTTGTTCCATGATCTTCGGGTTTACCTAAAAAATCTAAAGTCTTTATTTTGATTTCTATTTGGATGGAACCTCGTGTTTTGGATAATTTGAGGTTGCTGATTACAAATTCGGTCGCAGTTTTGCGTTTCAATCTCGTTTGGCGAGAATCAAAAATTTCAGTTTTTCCATGATCTTCGGGTTTACCTAAAAAACCTAAAATCTTTATTTGGACTTCTATTTGGATGGAGCCTCATGTTTTGGATAATTTGAAGGTGCTGATTACAAAACCAGTCGCAGTTTTGAGCTTTGGTCTCGTTTCACGAAAATAACAAATTTCAGATCTCCCTCAGATCTTCGGGTTTTGTCTAAAAAATGGAAAATCTGTATTTGGATTTGAGTTAAGATAAAACCTCGTATTTCGGATAATTTGAAGGTGCTGATTACAAAACCAGTCGCAGTTTTGAGCTTTGGTCTCGTTTCACGAAAATAACAAATTTCAGATCTCTCTCAGATCTTCGGGTTTGTCTAAAAAATGGAAAATTGTATTTGGATTTCAGTTAAGATGAAACCTCGTGTTTTGTAATTATAGGGTGCTAATTAGAAAAGTAGAAGGTTTGTTCACTGCTTTTCAAACCCCTGGCAATGTCTATGGTATCTTGCGGTCGCATTGGCTTAGGCTGAAGTGATATACTGCGACCTACTGAAAAGTTCCGAGGGTGAGCATATTTTACACAACTGCGGCCTGTCTGGTATAATTATGATTCACATATGCGAACAATACATTACCCTTAATTATAACCCGTAGTAGTGTTCTTAATTAAATTGACATATAATTAGCAAACAGATATTTTACTGCTGTGTAAGGCTTTCGCGACCATGATAATAATAAAGTACTTTTCTCCAAACAAAAGGTATTTCTGAGATTATTGAAATCTGAGAGAGATTTGAAGTGTTTGATTTTCTCAAAACTCGAAATAGAGCTTTGATTCGTGGTCACTGTCCCGAATTGCTCGATACCCAGCACACAGGCTCGTAATGTTCGACTGTATTTTAGATTTGGTGAGAGTGCACACTGGATGGAGGCATGCTCTTTCAGCAAAACTGAAAATAGTATGCCCAATGCAGGCAATCGTATTTTTTTTTCAGGAAGAAAAAAAATTAATATTAGCCTTTATTCTAAAGGCGCTCTAATATAATAATTTCAAAAAGTGATATGTTTAGTGTCAGTTTCAGCGGTTTCTGATAAGTTTCTATACCGGGTGTCCCAGAATTTCCTTGACACGTGATATTTTCGTAACGAAAAACGGTTCAAGCAAGAACTGAGTGGTACTTTTGAAGGTACTATAGGGTCTATCATACCATGCATTCTAAACCTTTTTTTTACGTCAACCCCTAAAACTCACCCCCAACTTTTTTTTTTCAAATAGCACGCCATAGGTTTTCCTACATAAATGATGTCCTCATTTTATTTAAAATCTTGTGGTACGTTTAATTTTATATGCAAACTTATTTTTTCCGTAAAATCATAAGCATAAGACAAATGAAATGATAATTTGTTTGACGCCTGATATTTTTGTAGCAAAAACGGATAAAAAAGAAAAGTAAGTGAGTGTTTCAAAGGTAGTATAGTCATGACCTATAATTCCTTGCTTATGAACCATTTTTTTCTTACTTAAACCCCTGGAATCCACCCCTAGCTTGTTCTTTCAAATTTCAATCTACAATTTTGCCTGGAAAAATAAATTCTTCACTTGAATTTAATTATCGTAGTGCCTTACTTTTTATGCCCCTACTGCAATTTATCGTTAATTTTGGCGCCCGTGTGCGGGGCACACCCTGCACACGGGGTTGGCGCGGCCCGATGTAGCCATAAAACTTTTTCACGTTTTTGCGTTTAGTTTTGTTGTCACATTTTTTTTATTAGTTGATCCATGAAAATAAAAAAAAAATTTCCACACATGTGTTTTAATTCATTTATGTTCACGATTTCATGGATTAAGCGAAAAAAATTAACGATAAATTGCAGTAGGGGCATAAAGAGTAAGGCACTACGATAATTAAATTCATGTAAAGAATTTATTTTTCCAGGCAAAATTGTGGATTGAAATTTGCAAGAACAAGCTAGGGGTGGATTTCAGGGGTTTAAGTAAGAAAAAAATGGTTCATAAGCAAGGAATTATAGGTCATTCACTACCTTTGAAACACTCAGTTACTTTTCTTTTTTTATCCGTTTTTGCTACAAAAATATCAGGCGGCAAACAAATTATCATTTAATTTGTCTTATGCTTATGATTTTGAAATATATACAGACAAAACCATCCCAGCAAATAGGCCAGATATAGTTTTCCAGTCAAAGGCAGACAAAGTGACTTACTTAATAGATGTTGCAATTCCCAATGATATGAACATCCAAAACACCTACGCTGGGAAGATATCTGAATACACCGATCTCGCCATAGAGATAAAACGACTATGAAAACAAAACAAAGTTGTCATTATCCCCCTCATCATGTCGGTCTCAGGCCTTACTCCAAATACATTTACACCACACGTGTAACAATTGGGCCTGGATGAAAAGTTACACAAAACCTTCCAAAAGTCTGTAATCCTCAAGACCTGCAGCATTGTACGGTCCTTCCTCAATTCAGAATAATAACAGGTCAGGTGTTGACTTGGCACAGCCCGTCAATACTTGTTACTACCGCAAGCATGCAAGAAAAAATAAGAAATGCAAAATAATAATAATGCTATGCTATTTATTGTCATGAACCCTCACCCTGCAGTGTCCGTCGATGCACATGTCCAAGCTGCCCGGTCTGCACCTGGTGCCGTCGTGCACTTTGTCGGCCAGCCTGGCCACCACCATCACGTACTCCCTGGTACCATCGGCACCATCGGCGTCGCCAGTGGCGTCCGTGGCGTCCCTGGGGCGTCCTTTGCACATTAGGGTGCAGGCGTCGGCGCCACTGGCTTCGGTAGCGTCGTCGTAGTGCGGCTGCCACGAGTACAGCGTCGACTCGTACGGGACGGCGTCGAAGGCGGCGCATTGCGACGCGCGGAAGTCGCGTTGCTCCGGGCAGGGCTGCAACAACGACAAAAAAAGGATTTTAATTATAATTAAATAAAGAATAATATACAAACAGTCCAAGTATCAATTTAGGTCTCAATAGGATATAAATAGCTCCTAAAACCTGTTTCAAAGATGTTTTCGCCTGTGCCATTTAGCACAAACAACGTCATACAGGCTATTCCTTAATTTCCTTGACACGTGATATTCACGTAACAAAAAAAATCAAACAAAAATTGAGCGGCACCTGCAACCCTTATCCATCAAAATATTTTAAGAATAATTGAGCTTCACCCTGAATATACTACTATCTACATCGATGCATCAAAAAGTGGCCCAAAAGTTGGAGCGGCAATAGCTACGCGCTCGTACAAACTCACTATAAAACTCCCAGATCAAGCAACCATACTAAGCGGATAACTTGTTGCCATACTGGAAGCTCTGAACAAGTAACATCAGCAAATCTGTCGTTGCAACAGACTCACTGATAATACTGGAACGTATGGGAAAAATGTATACAAGAAATCCTATTGTTAATCAAATACACGAGATAGCATACCATTTGCATACAAATAACAATAAGATCAAATTCTTATGGGTTCCCTCTCACGTGGGCATCACTGGTAATGAAATAGCAAACCAGGCCGCCAAAGAAGCAGCTAATATGAATACTCTTCCAATATACAACCTGCCGACACTAGACATGAAAATTTACCTAGTCAATCTCATTATCAATCAATGGAATGTCAAATGGAAAGGTAACCCATCCAAACTCCAAGAACTAAAACCAGAATTCGGCCCCTGGAGTACCGTGACCACGAGCAGAAGGCATCAAACCCTAGTCAGCCGGCTACGTTTGGGTCATACCAAAGCAACCCACGGCCATCTCATCGCAGGCACAAATGAACCTCTCTGTGACATATGTGACGTGAAATTATCAGTGAACCATGTGCTTGTGGAGTACCCTATGTTAGAAATTTTCAGGCTAAGAAATAACATCAATGGACCACTTAGTGTAATATTAGGCCCAAATTGTAATGTGCAAAATATTATTAAGTACCTGAGAGATATTAATTATCTACATAAACTGTAAATACTCGGTCGCTAATGACCTTTCACGTTTATGCGGAAAATAAAGAAAAAAAAATTGAGCGGTATTGTAGCAAGGTACCAAAGGGTCTATCATATCTAGCTTTCAAAACATATCTTTTGTACTTCAACCCTTAGAACTTACCCCCTAATTTTTTTACAAATAGCACCCTATAGCGTTTCCTGCATAAATATGCTCTTTATTTCATTTAAAATCCTTTGGTACCTTTGATTTCTTGATTATAATAATTACATAAAAAATAACATAGAAACGGCCCAAGTGACAATTTACTCGTAGTTTCTCGATAGGTTATAAATAGCTCCTGGAATCTGTTTTAAAGATATTTCCGCCCGTGCCATTTAGCATTTAGCACAAACAACGTCATACAGGCTATTCCTGGATTTCCTTGACACGTGATATTCACGTAACAAAAAAAAAAATCAAACAAAAATTGAGCGGTGTTGTAGCAAGGTACCAAAGGGTCTATCATATCTAGCTATCAAAACATCTTTTTTGTACTTCAACCCTTAGAACTTTCCCCAACTTTTGTTCCAAATAGCACCCTACAGGTTTTCCTGCATAAATTAGGTCTTTATTTCATTTAAAATCTTGTGGTACCTTTGATATTATACACTAAAACTATTTTTTTTTTCGTAAATTCATAAGCATAAATAAGGCTGATAAAATAAGGATTTGTTTGAGGCACAATATTTTCGTAACAAAAAAGGATAATAAAGAAAACTAAGTGGTATATACAGTATATTATTTATTCTATACCGTTTCAAGCCCATATGGCCCTCAGTAACCAAATTTTATGTCAAAATTGTAATATTTTTGGATTCTGATTCATAACTATTGACTCTGGCAACATTTCTTATGATCTCATTTTCCTTTAAAAACTCTTCATGACTTCAGTCATTTAGTCATTTGGCGAGGCTCATGTCGTTGCTCTCGATATTTCAAAGGCATTCGGTCAACTGTGGCATGCAGCTCTCCTAAACAAGCTCCCGTCTTATGGGCTCCCTGTTAAGCTTTGCGGTTGGCTCGCAGACTTCCTCTCAGGTCGGAAAATCTCTGTCGTGGTAGACGGCTTTTCCTCTTCTTTCCATAGGATCAATGCCGGGGTTCCGCAGGGATCGGTATTGGCTGACATTGTTTCTGCTTCACGCTAATGATCTACTATCGTAGCACTACAAACCCAATCCACAGTTTTGTGGATGACAGTACGCTGCATGCAGGCATTATGAGCAATAGACCGATCTCTGTGGTCGAGCTGGAACGCAGAAGACTGGCAGTGGCAGCTTCACTTTCAAAGGATCTTGATACCATTACCGCTTGGGGGCTTAAGAATATGGTTAAATTTAATGCCTCCAAGACCCAGTTGTACGCTATCAAACAAGAAGTGCCCAAGCCAACACCAGGTTCTAATGAACAACCAGGCTCTGCCAAGGAGTCACTCATTCAAGCTGTTAGGAGTCAACATTACAGAAAATCTGATCTGGCACGAACACGTCGCGTCAATTTCAACAGCTGCTGGTAAAAAGCTTGGGTACCTATTTAGAGCCAGAAAGTATTTCTCACCATGAAACCTCCTCACGCTATAAGATAAGACCTTGCCTGGAGTATTGCTCTCATGTCTGGGGAGCTGCTGCCCCTACTACCCTGTCTATACTAGATGCCGTCCAGAGAGAAGGGCAATTCGACTAATTGGCGATTTGGCCTTAACGCGCCACCTTCAGTCACTTTCTCACCGGCATGTTATTGGTGACCTCTCACTCTTCTACCGATATTCCAACGGAATTTGCTCCTCTGAGCTATCCTCTATCGTTCCGCCGCTCACTGCTCCTATCAGATGTACTCGTGCGACCGCTGCATCTCATCCTAAGACGGTCGTTATTCATACATCAAGAACTGAGCGACCGCACATTTATTCCCAGGGTGTCCAAGGCTTGGAATGGACTGCCAGAAGATGTATTTATTGGACCTGAGGGTGTTGGCCCATTCAAATACCGCGTTAACAAACTTCCCCTAACATAACCCTTTCACAGCAGCCGCGGTACTCTGGTATTTAGGCTCTGCCTGCGCGGTCTGCTCGGTTATAAAAAAAAGTCGATGGAAAAACGCTTTGGAAGCAATCGTTCAATAATTGAACGACTTTGAACATACGACTCATTGAAAAGAGGTGAACGAAATGAGCGTGCTCAGTGAAGAGAGAATTACCCAAGTCTAATCGGTACATTTGTATTATAATGATCAACCACGCGTGCATTTTAACGTTTTTTTTTTCGTTTACTACCTACAGTATTGTATTTCATTTATCAGAGTGGTGCTGCCCGCAGCAAAATAGATAATTTCTATTATTTATAGCTACAGTGGGAGAACCGATACTCATACAGCATAACGAGTTGTAATTTTTTCACACTGAAATAGCCGTTAAAGGAGTGTCGCATTTAAAATATATATCACCTATATCAGCAGTTGAACTGGCGCTCTAGCTAGCCCACATCAAACTAGCCTGCTGGATTTATCTGTTAATATAGAGATTTTTATGGGCAGTTTCTCTAGCAGTATATGGAGTATTCCTGACGTATATGACGTTTATTTTTCAATTACGTGATACACTTAGTAGACATTAGGCCATATTCACAAAGAAGAGCATTTGCTTTTACTTCTGGAAATCGTAGCATTTACTTCACATTCTATTTATAAGCAAAAAGAAAGGGTTTCGTTCTTGGTACTTATGAACAGGAGCATTTACTTAAAATCGAAGGATGTCCTTCAGAAAAGTTGTAGTATGAGTCCATACTTATAAAAATGGAGTGTTTCCTTCAAAGGAAAAGGCAGGAAGAAAAGGCAGAGTTCACAAGGAAAGGGGAGAAGGAAAAGCTTTTTCTTTATTTTGTATTCATAACATTTAATAAGCGTTATCAAGGGTGTGTTTCCGCCGATAGGTTTCAACTTGCAGTTACAGGGGCAAATGGGCATTGCATCATTAATGTTAGATTAGGTACAGAAGGTCTGCTAGTACTGGTAACTTTGGTGGTTGTATTTGAATTAGGTGTGATAAGTATGGGAAGTGACAAGGAACTGTCAGACCAAGTGCAGGTACAAGACACACCCGAGGAGTAATCGGTGTAGGTTTATTGCCGAAAGGGTAAGAAAATATCATGTACTAGAGAAATTGTATCTGGCGTTCCGCAAGGGTCCATTTTGGGGCCACTGTTATTTATAATATACACTGCTGACATGCAAAGTGCAATTTCTAATAGCTCCATATCAACCTACGCCGATGATACACAATTAGTATACCATTTTATCCCTTCTCTAGTATGAGAAGCCAGTGACGATTTGAATAGTGATCTTAACAGTATAGTCCAGTATGCTCATGATCATAATATATTCCTGAATGCATCAAAATGCAATGCAATGCTTTTCAGTTCCACCAGGAATCGAGATGATTTGAAAATGAATCTGTACCTAGTATTAGAAAACCAAGTTTTAGCTTTCACTGAAAATATGAAAATTTTAGGTCTTATCATTGATGAAAGCCTTAGATTTCGTACACATGTAAAAAGCATTGTCCAAAGATCATTTGTTAGACTAAAGCTGCTGTATGCACACAAATACATATTAAGCCCGTCAATTAAGAAGACACTCTATGAAACGTTAGTTATGTCTATTGTTCAGTACTGCGATATTGTTTATCATCACTGTTTAGATTATATAACAAAACAAATAATCCAAAGAATCCAAAATATGTGTTGTAGGTTTGTTCTCAGGCTGAGAAAGTATGATCATATCCTCGAAAGTATTAAAACCTTGGGGTGGCTCAATACAAGCAAACTGGTTAAGTTACATTGTCTGACTCTAACTCAGAAAATATTATCTTCCTCTACTCCCGCGTACCTGATGGAAAAACTTATACCGCGATGGGATACTAATTCGCTTAACCTGAGACCTGGAAGTTTGTTGACAATGCCATACCACCAGTCTGCAATGTTCCAAAGATGTTTCACCTATAATGCCGCAAAACAGTATAGTGTGATAGATAATACCTTGAAGTCTTTACCAGTTGACAGATTTAAAAAGAAAATGAAAAACATCTTATTGCTAGCATGATGCTCAATCTCGAGTGATATTTTTGTTTTCTTCAGTGTTACTGTTAATACTGCTGTTTATAATATATATACATACATTCCCTGTTAGCTTAGGTTTGGGTGTTAGTTTAGAATGTAGTTTTATATATGGGTTAAATGTAAGAATAGCCTTAGGCTAAATTTCGCCCAAATAAAGTCGTTAAAAAAATACCCTGAACTTGATGCGAGTCTAGACATGCTCAAATTAATGATTGTAATATCAATGAGCTTACTTTGGGTAAGGAGGACAATTTTTTCTTCTTTTCTTTCCTGAATTTGATGCTGTTTTTTGCATCCTATTTCAAATTTGTGTAATTGTACCTGCTGCCCATAATTAGACCTGGTTGCAATGTATAAGCGAGGAGACCAAAAAAGGCGGGAAAGCAGGTAGTAGCAGGAGAGCATGACTTGGCGCAAATACCGTCGCAAAAACAATTGCCTGTCCGCCCGTCTGATAGCGTAGCGCTCGCAGCGTTAGCGGTGAGGTCGCCAACTCGCTGACGTCACGCAGCGACGTTGTGCTACGCCCACCATTAGCGTGCGCTCTATATTTCTTTTTAATGAAAACTTAGCTACCTGCAGGGAAATGATAGAGCCAAGTGTATTGCTTCGTTCTGACATAATGTCACATCAAAATATTCCGGTCAAAATCATCGGTGAAAAAGGTTACAAAGAAATTATGGAATGCTGAGACGTGTTATGTCGGCTACACACGTTCCGGCAGGCCTGTCAGTTCAAACTGAACGGTCTGCCTGAAGACCGGTCGCCTCGCCCCCACACGTTCAGGCAGGCCTGTCAGTTCGAACTGAACAAGGCCGCCTAAAGACCGGTCGCCTCTGATTGGCTGACGGCCCTCCACACGTTCAGGCGAATGTGAAATCAGCTACTACGTTTGCACGGGCTTTTAAAACATTTTGTGTGTAATTTCTCGATATCTGGCAAGGCATACCTGATAGAAGAAAATGTCAAGTACAAAGGTTATTTGGTTACTTAAGACGCATAATAATATCCTAAAAATATTTTGAAATATATAGGGTGTTGCGGGAAAGTATTGGATACTCATCAACTTGTTTTTTATATATAGAACTATAACTTTTTTTAAATTCTTCTAGTTTCCATCATTGATTTCTATTCAACCCTAAAATATTTTTGGGATCGGTTGCGACGTTGCCAAGTTATTATTTATTTTCTATTAATTTCCGGATTTACAAGGTCGCAAGTAATACGTCCAAATTGATATATTCCTTCACCTTTTCTCAATATTATTATACAGCGAGTTACTTGAATATCAAATGAATATTATTTTGGATGTTATCAGCAATGTGCATCTACAGGGTGGTTTTGGCAGAATTTTAAATTGCGGCAATTTGATGGTCATTTTACTTTGTTTTTTCAAATGTAACAATGTATGTTTTATTTTAAATCAAAATACCCACTAATAACCTATCTCGCCTTGTAATATTTTTTTCGTGTTTGCGACGTTGCCAAGTTATAAATTATTTTTCCAAATTTTCAAACAAATATCTCCGATTTTTATTAATAGACACTGTATATTTTATTTAACATATAAGTACTCCCTAGTAATGGTCTATAGCGTGAACAAGTTTTAACTGGTGTTCCTAAAATAATAAAACCGTTTTCCTCGCACATACTGCTATTTCGAATACCAGGTCAGTAAAAGGTACAGGAACGCTTAAATATCTTCAAAACTGGCACAGCTGGAACGAGAAAATCAATAACTGGAGGTTTTTGAACATGCAGAATTCAAAAATTCTAACAGCAGCGTTGCCAGATTCTACCACTTTTACGTAGCTCGTCATAATTTTGTTATAATAGAATCCTCTACTTATCTTTATTGCAATGAATTGCGAATATCGAATTTAGTAAAGTCTCACAATTTCAAAATTTTGCTCCTATTAATTACTGAGATACGGCAACACTGCTTTTTCAGTAAACAGTACCGGAACGCTTGAATACTTCCAAAACTGCCACAGCTGGAGCGCTGAAATTCAAAACTTAGGGGTTTTTGAACATACAGAATTCAAAAATGCTAACATCGGCGTTGTCAGATTTTCCAATTTTGCGTTTCACGTCATTACTTTGAGTGAAATGCCCTATTTATGAAGTCTAACGTAAAAGTGGTAAATCTGACAATACTGATGTTAGCATTTTTGAATTTTGCTGTAAAGAAACTCTCCTATATTGATAATTTTCGCTTCAGCGGTGGCAGTTTTGGATATTCAAGCGTTCCGGTACTTTTTACTGAAAAAGTGGTGTTGCCGTATCTCAGTAATCAATAGAAACAAAATTTTGAAGTCATGAAATCCTACTAAATTCGACATGCGCAATTCATTGCAATAAAGATAAGTAGAGGATTTTATTGAAAATAACAAAATTATGACGTGTAACGTAAAAGTGGTAAATCTGGCAACGCTGCTGTTTTTGAATTCTGTATGTTAGAAAACCTGCAGATATAGATTTTCTCGTGCCAGCTGAGCAAGTTTTGGAGATATTTAAGCGTTCGTGTACCTTTTACTGACCTGGTATTCGAAATAGGCAGTATGTGTAAGGAAAACGGTTTTATTACTTTAGGAACACCAGTTAAAACTTGTTCACGCCGTAAGCCATTACTAGGGAGTACTTCTATGTTAAATAAAATATACAGTGTGTTCTATTAATAAAAATCATAGATATTTGTTTGAAAATTTGGTAAAATAATTTATAACTTGGCAACGTCGCAAACGCGAAGAAAAATATTACAAAGCGAGATAGGGTATTAGTAGATATTTTGATTTAGAATAAAATATACATTTAAGAAACAGAGTAAAATGGCCTTCAAATTGCCATAATTTAAAATTTTGCCAAAACACCCTGTAGATGCGGATTGCTGATAACATCCAAAATAATATTCACTTAATATTCAAGTAACGCGCTGTATAATATTATTGAGAAAAGTTCAATAAATATATCAATTTGGACGTATTACTTACGACCTTGCAAATCCGGAATTATTAGAAAATAAATTATAACTTGGCAACATCGCAGCCCTTCCGACAAATATTTTAGGGTTAAATAGAGATCGGTGATGGAAACTAGAAAAATTAAAAAAAAGTTATGGTTCCATATAAAAAAATCAATTTGATCACTACCCTACTTTCCCGCAACACCCTGTATATTTCAAAATATTTTTATGTTTTTTAATGTTCGTCTTAACCAAATAACTTTTGTATTTGATATTTTTTTCTATTAGGTATATATTGCGAGATATCGAAAATTACTCACTATATAGTGGAAACATCAATTGGATACGTTTTCAAAACGTTTCCTGTTCAAGGTCGATTCGCTATTTTTTGGGATCGTATCGAGATCCAAATGTCGTGGAAACACCAGCTGTCTGTCCCTTTCTTTTTGAATGGACCAATCGTAGTGCGTCCGGGCTGCCGGATGGACGAACATATATGTGATTCTTCTCCGGTCGCCTGATCAGTCGTAACTGACAGGTAGACCGGACCATACACACGCTCAGGCGACCGGACGTCAGGCCGGACGGAGGGACGAACATATATGTAATTCTTCTCCGGTCGCCTGATCAGTCGTAACTGACAGGTAGACCGGACCATACACACGCTCAGGCGACCGGACGTCGGCGGACCATTCAGTTCGAACTGACAGGCCTGCCGGAACGTGTGTAGCCGACATTACGTATGCTTCTGCAGATAACCTGTCCAACATAAGACACCAGCGGTAGATGGCATATAAAGCGTAGAAGCAGCATGTAGGTTAAGGACACAAATTACAGTTATACATAAAATTATTTCAGCCAATACTCTACACAAGGCATGGGCAATTCCAAAAATCGATGAGACCTCTAGCGGCAAAAATCTACACTGACAAAACAGGTACTCAAATTTCGGACGGCACACAATTAACATGCCATTAGCCGTTTATATGCCGTTTACGTTTCTTCGTTCAGTCGTGTTTTCGAGTTTGTGCTTTGTTAATTGGTATATAGTGTGTTAGAATATTTCTTCGGACCTTCTTCATACGCTATTGTCAAGAATATGGCATCTACATCAGGCTTCAAATCAAGAAAGGCTAGCAAGTTTAATACAAACTGTAGTGTTTATGGCTGCCACTCCAAAAAAGACTATGATAAAAGCATTCATTGCCACGCATTTCCTCCAAAAGCGTGTCACAGCGTGCAGGATACCTGCTATCCTCCATACTTGTTTACAAACGCCAGCGCCCTCATCGGTAATTGGAATCGCCAATAGCCTTCAGAGTGCCAATATTTGTATCACTGAGTACAGCCTGACAAGCATAGCAAGAGACTTGGCAATTTCAGCCTCCCGCAAAGGCTAAAAGCCTCTGACCTGGAACAGGCGGCTATCAAGGGGTGGACCGGACCCCTAAAGTTGTCGAGAAGGCAACCCGACCCGAAGAAGGAGGCAAGGGGCAGACTGAGCTCTAGAGCCTTAGTGGAAGCAGCTAGTCTAGGGAAGAATACCCGAACAAACTAATGACGGTAGACGGTTAGACGGTATCTCCGTTGATCGTCGTACTGGGAAGTACCACCCCGTACTATTGGTGAGATGAAATGTCCTCATGTTCCCTCACCTCAGATCCCCCCTTTTATCCTTTTTCCCACTCCTTTTCTTCAGATTAATAACAATGATGATGAACCCTTCGAGTGCAGGAAATTTGTCCCGGCCTATAGCCCCTTCTTATTTGGACTTCCGGGGGGAACATTATCGATATAAAACTGTAATTCACAAATATCTGCGGGATCAACAGCAATATAAATGCTGTCCACCACTACTTGCAATCTTATAAACCTGCTGTGTGTGGTGGAGACAAAAAACTACAAGTGTCACTCCTGCCTGAGGAAATATGGAGGAGTACTTGCATTTGTACGGAGCAACCTGTCCTGCTCAAGAGATTCCGCGGTAGAATCCGGTGTAAAGGGTATCATATGGCTCAAACTTAACCTCAAACCATTCCCCAAGTTGATTTGCTGCCTTTACCGTTCACCCTCGGACAACAACTATTTTTTATGGTCGGCTTCCCGCAAAGGCTTGAAGGCTATGGCGCTGTAGAAGCGCTGCGAGAGGATAAGTATCGGTTCACGTTAGATTTGAAACGCTGCAGGTTGTAGCCGTCGGAAAACAAATTCCCCGGCAGCTGATTCCACATCGTCGAAGTTCTCCAAAAGAAGGAATGCTGGAAGAGACTAGTTCGGGGAGTAAGGACCTCGACCTGGTAAGGATGAGCTCGCAGAGCTTCTCTAGTTTTCCTGGTTCGGACGGCTTGTGGTGTTATTATCTGAGAGAGCTCAATCGAACATCTTCCGTGATAGAATCTGTAAAACAGATATTTGCAGCAAATTCCTCTATAAAAGTCCCATCCAGTGTCCAAGTACCATCCGTACCGAGAGTATCCCAATCTATGAGGGAAATAACGTTAACAAAAAACGACCGAGCCCCTCTATTGTTGTGCATAAGTGCGCGCCAATAATCTAGTATTCAGACTTCGTCCTGACGCACACACGGCTATTTAGTCGATCTAGCCGGACAAAATTATTTGTGCTATTCTTTATATTTATAATGTGGTATAGTTTCAGGTTGTGACATTTAAACTAATCAAAACATTCTTAAGACCCAAATGGTATGATTTGATTTTATTCACAGTTTATTCCAAAATTCGATGATACACCTGTCATTATATACATATTCAAATGAGCCTTAAAAACATCCAGGAAGACTGCTCCTCATCTGAAGACTTCTCCGTAGCTAAATCATTGTCTGAAGATTCATTATCCAGGACCTTCTTGTTGGGTTCTGCTGGTAACAACATATATAAGTAATTAAATTCAAAAAATGCCCACAAAAATATGTTGTCGTACTTGTTGAATTGATTTAATCGTAATTTCTGAAAGCAGTTGGAAGTGGAATCGTTTTTTATCTATCCTGTTACAAGAAACCCTTAGCTAAATATCCTTCAAGAAATGGGCATCCGGATTCACCCTGAAGTACAACTAAATGGTTCGAGTTTAGGAAATTATTACGTAAATATAACCTAACCTCACTTATTATACCTAAATAATATACCTAAACTGCAAATTAGTTATAGTGAATACATAAATACATACCTGCCTGACACGACTCCATAATAAAGTAATAAATAATATAATCCCGATGAGCTACAATACTTAAAAATACGTAATTCTGTAGCAGTTGCTGCACAGAGAAATGTATGTACAATCTAATAGTGATCAGGTTTAGACTTGCAGAAATCGCAAACGCTGTGGAGAGGGAGGGGCGTTATGCGTATTCCGTATACATAATTTATCTAACTTTTTCAAAACGTCATTTGCTCGTCTCTGGATTAAGATTTGTGAAATTGAATTATGTCCGCCTAGATCAACCAAATAACCCTTAGTGTGACGGTGTTACGAAAAAACCCCCGCAGGATACGCTCATGCATGTCGGCACACACGCACAATGTCGCCAGACCTGTTGTTATAAACGGAATTTAATATAAGCCTTGCTCTTGAATACCTGACCAGCCCGATGCCCGGAGGCTTATAACTCTCACTTTCCGCGTGAAAACGCTAAGGTCAAGGCCGCACTCTTGATTTTTGTCCCAATAAAATACTCTACTCCTATACGCTGCCGATTAATCACTTCATGGATTTAATCTGATGTATTTGAACCGGCGTATTTTACAATCTACCTCTCTGTCCTAGTTGGGGCACAGTGTAGGTCTGCAGGAGCTCAAAATGCTTGCAGGATGCAAAGAAAGGCATGTCTTCACTATTATGCTGGACACTTGTATCTAAGAAGACAAAAACTGAGTACAAGAGCAGTACTGAAGCAGTTTAGCAAAGACAAGGTTGCATCTATTCATAAACTTTTTATTTTGGGGATGACTAGCAAATACTGGCAGCATAAAAAACTCCCTTTACTTATAGTTATAGTACTATGAGTACGTATTACACCCCTACTTTACCACAGAATACAAGAACTACAACTTCAAAATAGGAGTAGAATACACGAAGTTTCATCAAGCTGACCCTGCCACGTACATCAAATTTAAACAGCAGATAGAAGAAAAATGGGATCAGTGTGAACACATATACACAGACGATTCAAAAACGACAAACGGTGTAGGATGCGCTTTCTACCATGAAAATAAAAAATATCAAGAATTATACAAACTTCCTCCAGATTGTTCAATATATACAGCTGAGTTGCCAGCCATTCAAAAAGCACTAGAATGTTCTCTCAGTAATACTGAGCTTAGAGATGTTATAATCTTCAGCGACAGCAAGAGTGCAGCTATGAGATTAGAGCATTTAATTTCACCGACTTTCAACCTTATCATCTCAAACATAATGAAATTGATTTACAGACACAACAATTTGGATAAAAATGTAAAAATTGTATGGATTAAAGGACATACAGGTATATCTCAAAACGACACAGTCGACATACTAGCAAAGATGGCAACTACAGATGGAATATTGATGAGGACTTTCAAAATTCCCTACAGTGACTTGAACAGTAAATTAAACAAGAACCTGAAAGAAAAGTGGTGTGAACACTACCATAGAAATCCATCCGGAACGATACACAAACAGATCCAGCAGAACATAAGAACAGAACCCTGGTTTAAGAGAGAAACGAATAGACCACTTGTGAGAACACTTTGCAGATTGAGGTGTGGTCATTGCTTAAGCCCTCAACACAAAACTATAGAATAGGGCTAGACGATGACCCTCACTGCAGATGTCGAGAGATTGGTACTGTTCAACACTGTATATTAGAATGCCAATTGATCACTAATGAGGTAACAGACCTGTATCACAGATTGTCAAACTATATTCCGTTACCTGCTAATATGATCTCTATACTAGCTAGTGAAAACAACTGTGCATACAAACTACTATATAACTTTTGCACACAAAAACTAAAAATAATACCGTAACTTTCAACTATAACTAATATAAAACAATCTTCGTATTATTAATAAAAAATAGATGACCATCCAAAATAGAACTGGCCATCAGATCAGAGCAAATAACATAGTTAAAAAAAATATGCTGGACACTATCCAGAAGAGAGCAATTAGACTAATCAGTACGCCTAACCTCACAAAGGACCTCCACAGCCTGGAACATCGAAGAAGGGTGGCTGACTTGTCTCTGTTTAACAGATTCTATCACGGAAGTTGTTCGTGTGAACTCTCACAGACAATAACACCAAAGACTGTCCGAACGAGGAACACTAGAGAGGCTCTACGAGCTCATCCTTATCAGGTCGAGGTCCCTACTCCACGAATCAGTCTCCTCCAGCATTCCTTCTTTTGGAGAATTTCGACGCTGTGGACAGGCTATAAAATGAGCTACCGGGGAATTTGTTTCCCGACGGCTACAACCTGCAGCGTTTCAAATCTAACGTGCACCGACACTTATCCTGTTGCCGGGCGTCTACAGCCCCATAGGCTTTCAGCCTTTGTGGAAGGGCGACCATGAAAAAGAGCTTCGTTACATAAATACAAATAATTCAAAAAATACTTATTACTACACACGCCTTTCGAAGTAAAAGGGCGTAGAATTCAATTTTTTCACGAATGATCGTTGTACCTTGCCAGCGCATACGTATGATCGAATCTAACTGTAAATGTGATCTGCATCTGGATTTTTCTACTTAAGGCCATTATCAGTACAGAACCGCCCATACAGCGCTTAGCAATTCATTATTTCATAGGCTTGCCCATTGCACATACTGCAAGGTTGGCATTGTTGCCACTTGAACACTATAAAAATCGCTTTATGCCTACTTTTCTGCATAGTGGTTTGCAACCAAAGATAACAAAATGCGCTATAAGGTAAGTAGCAGCGGTGATTGCATAGGAGAATATTTAAATAATTTTTTTAAACTTGTATATGGTACGGCGGAGATAAATCAATAGATTGTCCAATACTTTCACTGATTTGGATTTGTTTCCGAAGTATACACTAAAATAATCATTATAGTTTAAAAATACCAAAAAATACGGTTTTAAAAATCATCTAAACTAAAAAATATTTTTTAAATAAGCTTCAAACAATAATGATCGAAAAATATTAGAATTATTGTGAAAAAGCGTTGGGCGCTCGATTTACGAATAATGTGGCACAAAGCGCCCACGTGTTTTTCACAATAATACTATTATTTTTCGTTTATTATTGTTTGAAATTTATTTCAAAAATTATTTTTAACTTTTTAGTTCGAAGCTAGAAGAAACGTGTTTTTTAGTTTTTTAAACTATATTTATTTTTAATTTTATTAAAACCGTATTTATTAATAGTCTGTGTAATGAAGATGAACAATTGTTTTTGATCAATATTCATAGCATAATCATTACTGCATAAACGATAACTGAAACTGTCTACTTCCTTGAATAAATTTCACAACAAAGCTCCCGAGCAGTTAGATGTCACGCCTTTTTTTATGCGCTGGTCCGACGGATTTGAAGCCGTCAAAATCATTTTCAAAGTTGGAGCGGTCAACGTTACCTCTTAATCCAAAAGAGAGTTACAAACCCACAAACAAACATACAGTTAAGAAGCGTGTTAAAAATGAAATACCTAGGAGTCATTTCAGTAACATTTAACTAAGACTACGTACTTGCTGTCGCAGGGAAAGGTCACATAACCAAGTAATCTTCAAGAAACACAGCGAATAGCAAGCTATCTGCAATTACAACTTGTCACAAGTTATTTGCTTTATTAGACCCAATCACAGGAAAATTCAGTTCTTCTTCTTCTTCTTCTTCTTCTTCTTCTTCTTCTTCTTCTTCTTCTTCTTCTTCTTCTTCTTCTTCTTCTTCTCTACTTCAGGTTTTAGGCACTGTGCCTGTTACGATACCCATCTTTTTCTCGGCCTCCCAATATCTCTTCTTCTTCCAGAGCATTGATAAAATCTGGCTCTGTTCTGTACAACCTGTTCTGTACAACCTTTCACTCTTCTTATGAATTTCGTTTCTTGTGTTTGTATCCTATTTTCTTTTTTTGCTGCTGTCCATGTTTCACTACCATATATGAGGGTTGAAACAGCTATCGTCTTCCAACACTTCATTCAAGTATCTTTCTTTGTTTTATTTTTTAATGCTCTGCTGGTAGTTCCGCAAATATTCAAGGATTTATTAGCTTTTTCCTCTATATCTTTGCTTCTGTCATAAGATATATCGTAGCTTGAGTATTTGAAGTGTTTTACCTGTTCCAGTACTTCACCGTTTACGGCAATCTTTGTCCTGACTGGATATTTACCTGAGAAAGCCATGGTTTCTTTGTCGACATTTTCATTTCATTATCAATTTTCCTCCCTACGACAGGAAAATTCAATAAAACCCTAAATCAATGAAAGGAAGATCCCCAATACATAATCATAAAAAATGGACCAACACACTACTAACTGCATCCCTATTGCTTTCTCTATGCTTCGTTTTTACCAACCCCTCAACTGATTTATCTTTCTCTTCTCTTCAGTGTGTGTTTCTGGCATTTTCTGCTGTCCTAGCAGTGGCATCAGCGGGAATCATCCCGACCGTAGAGGTGATCCAGGGTCCTGGTAGCAGGACGGTCTTGCACGGACCTGACGGCAGTGCCCTGAATGCAGCCAATCCTGGCGGCACGGTGCTCACGGAAGATCACGGAACTGGACTCGTCGCAGCTGGACCAGCTCTTCTACCCGCTGCTGGTAATGCAACATTGTCATTGCCCTTTTTTTTCAAATCGATATATGGCTCTCCAAATATATTATTGATAGACAAAGTTGTTGAATGTATAGAAGTAAGAAACCTTGCGAGTCATCGTCTTTGTTGAAAAGAAATGCCTTGTCAATGTAACCACCGATGTCTCTTAAGGGGCCTGGATACACACATTTATACATAGGTACGAATTTGCCATGTAAAACACGGACTCACAATTTCTCGCATAACTCACTCTATTTTCAAACTACATATATAATATTTCAGAAGGCGATAGTTAAGACCTTAGTGAATGACAACTATTTTCGATTTTCACAAAAAAGTTTTTTAATGTACAAAAAAACTCGCAATGCAAAAGCATACATTCTATAAATGCCTGTAATGTAACAACCATACACGATATCAAAAAAAGGCTAAATAGTTGCACAAGCGCAAGCTTTCTTCTTCAATTTGCTCTTTGAGTCATTACTGTAAGTTTAAAGGTAACGTCACGAGCTTGGAAATGCGAAATTCATTTTTATGGTGACCTTTCGACCTTACCTTTGGACGTTTTGACCATACCTTTGGATTTTTGGACTTATCTCCCCTTATCTTAGACACACACACTGGAGAAAGGGAACAGGTGGCCACGCCTCCTCGCTAACACGGGAATACGTCTTTTCTTGGGTTCTCAATTTCGCGCGCTATACCCTAGACCCTTAAGTACTAAAGGTTTCCGGTCTCTCCGTCTCTTGGAAGGATCCTAGATCATAAGGTTTATTTCGGAATTCAATTGTCTATATTTGTTTTAATATCAGCTGACTTCACACGGACGACGTTCAATTAAAATCAAACAAATTATTGTGATGGTCAAGAAATTCCATAAGACACTGACGATTTATTTACACTTTTTGAAATATTACCTTGTCTAATAATCAAAAGACAAATATCTTGGAACCTATTTTGTGGCGGTGTTATATGTCTCTGTTACTCTTTGTTCTTAGGCGATACTGAAGTTTCAAAACTCTTTTTCATCCTTTCTTATTCCTTTTACTTCCCACACCAATTTTTTGATTTTGAGATAATACGCTTTTTGGGTGTTTTATGATATCTACGTAACGAAAATCCACGTCACTCATTGCCATCGGTCTGTCTGTCTGTTTGCGGTCTTTTAGCCACGTAATCTCAGTAACCTCTCCGTGGATTGTAATCACAGTTGGATAACGATATGTTGAAGGGTCATAGGAGGTAATGTTGCTATTATTTTAAAATTGGTCCAGAACAATTTTCGAAAAACCAAAAAAATTCATATAATCCTCAAACTTCGTTTTTTAGAAGCGTTTAAGAGGTTCCTGATCATTTTCCACTTTTTTTTGAGTGGGGGTTGTAATAGATTATAATAGGCTGTTGATTGACCTATGAACATTGCATAAAAAACAAGGGGCTTAAAATTTCCAAATGTAATATTGGTATTACTTTAGATCGTTCTGTATTGTGTAACGTGGTAACTATTGAATTGATTTTAATGAAATTTCGAAAGAGTATTACTACCTTGGCAAGGATGGATAACGCGTATGGTTTTTATAAATCGTGTCTGTGGCGGCGCAACAATAATCAAAAAACTAAAAATATTAAAATAGCCCGAGCTTCTTTTTTAGGCGTATTATGGTCATTTTCTAATTTTTTTGGATGGTGGTAAAATTGGGATGGTTGGGGGGGGTGGGGGGTTGTAAAACTGAAAAATCTGTAGGTTTTATAATAGGCTGTCTATTGACCTGTGAAAGAAATCAAATTAACTTTTTTAATATTTATCATTGTTAAACAACTTGAGTTCTTTTTTTCTTCTTCTTTTTAGTTATGTCTATGTTGAATATGTAGTACCAAAAGCTTAATTCATACAACTTTTTCAGAAAAATTCATATTTTTTATAGACACTACAATACCTGAAGATGGTTTAAATTTAAATAAATCTAAACATGATAAAACAAGCGAGCAATGTTTTATTTATCTTCGGTCAATAGAAATAATAATGTGAACATCTTTTATTCAGCCGGTTTTTGTATGTCGGCGCTTTCATTTCCTCAGATTTACACTTGTGCTTATTTCAGGTCCCGCCTTTGTGGTAAACGGTCCAGCTGGTTCGATAGAGTCAAGTTACACGCTTGCAGGTCCAGCCATAGTGCCCGGGATATCTCCAGCTTTAGCAGGAAGAAGTATAGCGGGAGCAATAGCTCCTGGAGCTACTTCGGTCCTCACGGCAGGAGAGGGGGAATATGTCCAGGACAACATAGAAGCGCTCTATGATGACGGATCTTACAGGGAACACTGACCAACGTTATGGTAAATTTGGCTTATTGTGTGGTTTGTTTTGTTGATAATAAAGTTTGTCACGGATGGGATAGCGTTTTGTCTTTTCTTCCCTAAAAATAAAAAAAAGTCTATCATAACAGTTGAGCTCAAAAAAAGGTTTGTTAGAATTTTTTTCCAAGAAAGTTGGATTTTTAAAGCTATAGGGTGCGGTTGCCCATATTGAAATGTTTCCCAAATTGAATTTTAGCCGTTTTTGTTACTTCCCGTAAAACTTGGCACTGTTGTCATCGGGTATTCGACACCACACCTTTGAACCTTCTTGTGACTCAGTTGATATTTAGATTAGGACAACGTAATACAGATCTGTGCAGTGTTGAAGATTTCGACCACACGCAATGTAATATTTTATGAAGTTGGCGAAGGCTTCAAATTTAACTAAAATAATGTAGGCTTGCTCTTTCAATTTTATAATTTCTTTATCAGATAGCAGTGTTTTATAGTGCTACCTGAAAATAGTGTTGTCAAAAACTCGTTTAAACATGGGGTTAATCTTGATTTTGGAGATACGTACTCATATTGAACCACTTAAGAAGTGTCTACTTGAACCCTTGGTTCAATTAAGGTAGTTCTAAATTTGTAACGGCCCCGAACCTGAACTTTCGTGGTTTTGTACTGAACGCAAGACTGAAGCCCAAGTTGAAATGATTCAGTGCCTGCACTGCCATACTATGTTTCATTGGAAATGTGTTGGTGTTGGACCAATAAAGGAAATTTTTTTTATAACTGAGCAGACCCCGCAGGCAGAGCCTAAATATCAGAGTACCGCGGCTGCTGTGAAAGAGTTATGTTAGGGGAAGTTTGTTAACGCGAGGTTTGAATGGGCCAATACACGCAGGCCCAATAAATACATCTTCTGGCAGTCCATTCCAAGCCTGGAACACCCTGGGAGTAAATGTGCGGTTGTACCGCTCAGTTCTTGATGTATGAAGAACGACCGTCTTAGGAGGGTACATCTGATAGTGTTTATCTCTTGCAGTACAGAATTTTCTTATACATTTGGTTAGCAATTATTAGAAAAAAATCATAAAAAATCATGTTTCGGCTTTCTTGAAGAGACGTTAGTTTAGTTTAATATATTTCCCTTGAAGTATTATCCTTACTTTATCAAGATCAGATCAGATTCAATTTGAGCACCTGGTTGCCTAAAATGAACCATTTGCAACACCATCTTAATTTTGCTTTTCTCTTGTTGCTAACAAATAAAAAGTAATTTATGTTACTCAAAACATTCCTCAGGGTTGAGAGATTTGTTTTGTATTTTTTTAATGGCACACATATGTGGAAATCATTTCAAAATTTAGTCCATAATGGGCAACTTCACCCGATGTAGCGCAAAGCACAATATTTCAGTGCTATCATGGTCTACTGCCAGCTTTTGTTATTGTTTTTTCAATGGGCCTTGCTAGTAGGGTTCCTTGTATGTTTTGCGGACCCTCCCACATGGTAAACAAATGTTATACGAATGGGTGGCACTTTAAAACTGGTTAGTTAGTCGGCACCTTTACAAAAGAAGTTGAGGGAAGCATAATGCGACTTTTTATCAGCAATAAATAAAATCTGGTGTAGTGAACATATCTTGGCTGCTATTCCAGTTATTGAGGTTAGGGTAGGTTGAAAGTGAATGGGACAAGAATGCCTCCTTCGACTCAAATGTGTCTATATCGTGAAGGCTCTCTCCAGTACTGGACAGGAGCACAGAATATTGCTCTGCTGTTTCGTATTCCACGTAGCTGTCTGCGACAGCGACAGTCTGTTGTCTGTTAAAGACCCAACCTCCGCATGTGGTTCCTCAGACGATTATGTCCCGTCAGCAGACCAACTAGAATGCGGAGATCGTTCCTGTTCCCTGTATCTGCCAGTGCTTTTCTCTCTGCCCAATCTGAGGTGATCTTTCCACCGGTGCTTTTTGCAGTTCCCGCAAATGGTCTGATCTGTGAATACAGATTCAGTTCCTCTTCTTGCGAGCGCGTCCCACATGGTAAACAAATGCCATACAAATGAGTCGCACTTTAACTGGCTAGTGTACAAGCACCTTTACGCAAGAAGTTGAGGGAAGCATAATGCGAGTTTTTATCAGCAGTAAATATAAGGTCCGGTGTAGTGAACAAGGAACATGTCTTGGCTGCTATTCCAGTTAATGAGATACGTACGAAGGCATTCGACATCGGAATTGTTGCAATGAGTGCCGATGTGTCCACGCCCTGGCCACTGCAAAGGAGGAACTACAAGCAAGCGACACAAAGCAAGGCCGAGCACGACCATGATCCAGTTTTCGTTTTTTTTTTCGCGGATTCGTTCGAATCAGCGGAGTCTGCGAAGGCCGAACGCCCGCCGACTCGGCAGCCTGCCACCGGCCGAATAGACCAGGAGTAACAGTCTTGTTTCAATCAGGAAGACGAACGTTGCATCCCAAACAGAGATGTGCGAGGGTGTGTTAAGAGGAATGTGTTTTTAACAAAACAAGGCATGTTGACAAGGAATGTGTCCTATTAATGTGTTTCGAGGGATGTCCCCTAGAAATGCGTTGAAAGAGATGTGGGCGAGGACATGTGTGCTGTTGATGTAGGCGAGCAAAAAGAAAACTCGCTACACATCCCTGCAACGCTCATCTGCACACCGTTTCACAGCTCCGCCACACATCTTCGCACCGCTCATCTTTTAGCACATCTCTGGTGGAAACGCAGCGTTTTTGAAACAGGTAATCTGTTATTCAATTTGACTGCCATAAGCTTTGGACTAGTTTCTGTGTTAGCGTGTATGAGAAAGAACAACTGATGTATTACTATTTCGTGTTGAGTAGTTGTTGTGATAGTTAAGCCTGCATAAGCTGTCAATATTTAGCTTCACATACATCAGTAGCTCAAAAATATATAATGATGGCAGAGTCATGATACCTAGCTTAGAAAATATTTGTTTGCAGCTAGTTCTGTTATTGACGCCAGCAATTAACCTCACCACTCTCTTTTGCATAACAAAGATTCTCGTTGATTCACTACTTTCTCCCCAAGCGCTGATACCATACAATAGGATTGACTTGAAAAATGCTTAGTAGTATGTCATCGCATCTTTATCAGTTATGAAGCGTAACTGGCCGATGCAATAAGATAAGGCTTTTTGAGTAGTGTAATATTTGAGTTAATGATGTATTTGCTTTTATGCCTACTACTACTACTTATCGTTAACGGTCAAGGCGTTCCGGAGGATGTTTGCCTTTATGTCATAGTTCGTTAGTCAGTTTTCATTCTGTCGGCCTGGTAACCCAGAAACCAGACAATGTTATAGAGAAAAAAGAAAAGAAAAAGAAAGAGAGGAAGAAAGAAGAAGAGCAAGGGGAGGAGTGCAACTGTTAAAATAGGAATCGTTAAAATAACTATAAGGTTATTTAGATGCTCTAAACGCAATGTTTTTGGGATCAGATATTGCTAAAAAGGGAATTTATGTGATCTAAAATTCCTCGACTTAATTTTGGTTACAGTGCGGGCCGCGGCCTGGAATGTTTGCGGACTGCCTTTATGCCATAGTTCGTCAGCCAGTTTGTTATTCTGTCCGTATTATCACCCAGTCTAGACTAGGAAATCGGCATTTCCCCAGCTTTCATTGTAAATCAGGTCGAACCAACTTTTTCAAACAACTGGTGTATATTCCTCAAATCCACACTAAAAATGCTCTGCTTCCTAATCCTAAACAAAATTCTTCTTACCATCTTTGAATCACCTTCCTCCTATCCAAATGAAATACTTAGGGAACTACATGGGCATTTCTCTCTTCAGCTCTTAGACTGTTAAGGCTAGTTATTAATCGGCGTATCGAATGTTGCCTTTATTGTCGCGTAGACATGTTTATAATGTGGTATTTTCTGCAAGAACTCCAACGTATGTTATGTTTGCATTGTACGTCCATCTGAGCAGACGGTCAGGCGTGGCGTTGAAACAAGTGATCTCAGACGCCTTTCAAATTATGACTAATAGGAAGTCGGATCATACTTGAAGAATTTGTACACAAACTATAAACTTGGTATCTCTAGAATGGACAATTGATCTCATTTATATTTGAATCTCAATTAAGTTCAATCAGAAAATCTACATTTTTATCATTATTTATTTAAAATCAAGTAGCATTTTTAGAATTTGACAAAAATTCGGTGGTAAATTTACCAACCTTGGGCCGAAGTCGCTGAAAATCAAATAATGAAAGAATAATAAATATCTCTAAAACAGTTAAAAATCGGACCCTACTTTATGACCTTTTTGTGGGAAATGAGCTATACAGTCTTCTCCTAAAGTATCTTTCATTCGTTATAGAACACCCTGTATATTGGTTCTCATCCTAGCTTTTTGTAATGAAATAACAAAAAAAGAACTCCAAGAGCATACTTTATTTTTATATTTTACTAGCACAAACTATAATAACATTGTAAAATTAAAGATAAGGAAATGAATATGCAAATAATGATTCAGAAGCGACATTTGGTCAAGGTTGTTAGGTCTTAACTGTCCAAGCTGTGTAAAAATATATGAATGCACAAATTATAACAGACAGCTAAGGTTAGTCTAGGTCTGAGGTTTCTCAATATCGAGTTACGAAAACCCCGACGAAAACGGTGCTTATGAACTGAGACAAATTCGTGAGAAGCGGAAATGCTGATAGGTGATTGCAGCTAAAATAAAATTACATCAATTTAATTGGTTTGTTAATAGCATCTAGCATCTACTGTTTCGATTTTCAGTACGCTGTAAATAGTGCAAGCATTGGGTTATGATCGGTACTGTAAGTGTTGAGAATATTTCTGTATTTTATACTTTTAGTTTTCCTTTCCTTTGTATGCGTATGTCATGTATTCTAAAACAATGCAGGGACTGGGATTTTATTTATTAACCCCGATATATCCCTGAGAAATTCATTCATAGCGAAGACGTACTTTTACTAGAAGAAACGAGGGACATTTTTCAATCTGCTATCTGAATTACACGCTAAACTATAAAATAATGTTTTATGATATAAATATCAAAAGAATATATGTGTCACTCATTCCTGTCGGTATGTCTATCTGTCTGCTGGTCTTCCGTCTGTCGTATTTCTTTTAGCCACGTAATATCAGTAACCGCTGAACTGATTTCGATAATGTGTGGCGCTATAGCACATCATGTTGCTATATTTTTGAACATTTAATCGTTTTCAGGCAACTTCAGGGTTCCTGGCGGTGAGATTAGAATATTTCTGATACATAATAATATACTTTGTAATCCTGCAACCAGTGACTTGAAAATCACACGATCAAGACGAATAAATTATTGATATTAAAGCCTCTCAAACTGGATTTTTGGGTGTTTTAGATCATCCCATAATTTTTACTTCCCACACCGATTGATGAGGTGAGTATTGTGATCGCGAAAATTTTCGATTTTGAAATAATATGATTTTTGGGCGTTTTATGATGTCTACGTAATGACAATCCACATCACTCATTTTCATCGGCCAGTCTGTCGGTCTGTCTGTCTGTCTGTCTGTCTGTCTGTCTGTCTGCCTGTCTGGGCGCGTTCTTCTAGCCTCTTAATTTTAGTATTCGCTGCATGAGTTGTGATGGAATTTAGGTACCGATATACTATGGGGTCCTAGTCGGTAATGCTGCTATAACCTTGAAAATCGGTGCATTGGCGGCGGAGTAATTAGCAGAAAACTATTTTTTTTTAGAATTTCCTAATCATTTTCTAGTTTTTTCTTGAGTGGGGATGAAATTGAGGTGGTTGGGGGGTAGGGAGTTGTAAAACTCAAAAATTTGTTGTATTTATAATAGGCTGTTCACTGGCCTGTGAAAAAGAGTCCCAGCGGCATGATACCCTTTTTAGGTCCATTGGAACATTTGCCTTGCCTGCTACCAAAACTAAGGAACTAAATTTCTGATATAGGTATACATACGAATATTGCTTTAGATCGTTCTGTATTGAGTAACGTGGAAATTAAGATGTTGATTTTAATGAAATTTTGCCACAGTAATAGTACTACGAATAGTTTCGTGCCAAGGATGGAAAACGCGTATCGTTTTTAGAAATCGTGTCAGTGGCGGCGCAGCAACAATAAAAAAACAAAAAATATGAAAATGGCCCGAATGAATAAAAATGAGCAAACCCTTCTACTTGCAAAATTTGAAGCATATGCTATATAGTTTATGAATAAAAATGTAAGTAAAAGGTTTTGCTCAAACTTGTATTAGAAGCATGAGCACCTGCTCACGTTTAAGTATCAGCTCAACTTGTTATGAATAAAATGTATGGTTTGCTTACTTAGTTGAGCATTTGCTCCAAAATTTTTGCACCTCGTTAGTAGGAGATGCACCTTGCAATAAGCTGGTCATGATATGGCAGAATTCGTGAATTTACGTGCACAAAAGCAATACAAAGTGCGAAGGGAAGCTAATTGGCGAGATTTTAAAGCTCTTTACAGATTTCAAGAAGAAAATGTAAATTGGATGGCAACATTGTGGAGAAAATCTTGAAAGAAGAGGAGACGCTCTCACTTCAAACCATAAAATGAAGGTTTTCTTGCGATACATGGCCAATCCTGGATTCAGATTTATTGCCAGTTTTGTTCTTGTCAACCTTACTTTTTAGTCTCGTTTTCATATTGTTTACCCTTTTCATTAGTTGCGGAACGGTTAACGGCTTTCCTATTTTTCGTTCTATTTCTGTGGCAGCAAGTTCTAAGGCCTCGTTTTTTTATTTTTTATATTTATGTGGAATTTGAGATTTGGTGAAGATTTCAGGTCTTTCTTGCAATTGCATTGCTACTAGCAGATTGATACCTTTTTCTTTCTCATTCCCCTCGTCTGAAGACATTTTAATTACACTTACAATCAAAACACGGTTAAATTAGTGTAGACGCAACTCGAGTTCCGACAGGAATGACTAGGCGCAAATGCTAGTTTTATTGAAGCAAATGCTCTTGAGTATAACCAAATCATTATTCATATCAACTCGAGTAGATGCTTATACTCCGACCTTTTACTCTAAGCATTTGCTTGAAGCGTTTGCTTATACTCATGAGCATTTGCTTTCTTTTTATTCATACGGGCCAATAGCTCAAATTCGTTTTTAGACAATTTGTAGGTTCCTGATCGTTTCGTTTCATCCAGTTGAATCTCGTAGAATAAAAACTATTAGGAACTATTTACTAGAGTTTTTTTGTTGGATGTTTTTTGCGGGCAGATTGGCAATGATCTGGTTGCAAGGGGATCTCAGCTCAACAATGCAACGGAGAAATAATATAATGGTATCAGCGAGGGTATCAGTGTTATGTGTCGGAAGTACTGAGTCAATTAATTTGACTCGATTTTCTTACATTGTTTTCACACGTTCAATCCACTCCTATAGGTAGAGTTGGTGCGTTTCTCCCGACTCATTCTGCATAAATTGACGCAACAGAAAGTAGATTTTTTTGTGAACGTATTAAATTCTAGGAGTTGCATGCATTTCTCTCCGTCTGATAGTGTATTGTCCCCCAAACCATTCTGACATCGTTTCATCGTCTATAATTTATTTATTTATTCATTCAATGTTACACCATACTAACACCCTAGGGGTAATTACAAAGTAGGGATACTTACAGCTAAGCATAAAATACTCTAAATAGGAGAAGGCACACAAAGATATGGTTAAATTAAAAACAACAAATATATTCATACATTTTCACCAACACCCGAAGGTAGTGACAAGTAAAGGTAACAGAAGCAAGCTTAAACTGACAAAACACTTAAAAATATAAAACACATTATATGCGAAGTGGAGTAAAGTGGATACAATAATTGGCTCTTTATCTGAGAGAGGCTAGTGTTAAATATATCAAAAGGATTTTCCCTATTGATGATATTGCACAGCTCCATCATTTTATTTAAAGGGGATAACTTATCCTGACTAGTTATAAATGTATCTACACTAAGGATCCTTAGGTTAATTCTAGGTAATTTAAAATTTATAAACTCAATTAGATTATATTGTTTGTACTTTGCACTATTGACTACATTGTATATAAATATCACAGCTTGAATGTTTCTTCTTTGAACAAGAGAAACTACATTGAACATACCTAGCTTCGATTCATATGAGACCATAAATGGGTATGTCCCATTTAACTTGACATAGAGAAATCTCAAAAAACGTTTCTGAACCTTTTCAATTTGGTTTTTATGGCACTGGGCCAGGGGCATCCAGATTTGAGCAGCATACTCCAAATGTGGTCTCACCAGAGCATTAAAGAGTTGAATCAATGTTTCGACACTAAGACTTCTGCCATTTCTCAGGATAAAACCAAGAGACCTATACGCCTAGTTCACAATGTGTAGATAATGGTTATTGAATTTGAGGTTCGACTGAAAAAAGACACCTAGGTCCTTTGCTTCGCTTATCCTATCCAAAACCTTACCGTCAATGGTATAATCATACTTAGTGGGGGTCGATTTTCTGGTGATAGAACACTTTTTTACATTAAGCGACATTTGATTGCTTTTAAACCATTCCCTAACGTTATCTATATCGTCTTGTAACTGCATACAGTCATCGATTGTTGATACTACTTTAAAATAATAGTGGAATCAGGTATTTGTTAGCCGTTATGAGATGCCTACCATAACAATAAAGATAATCCGTTTCATCGACCCGCGATTTTTCGCACCGGTCACCATTTCTGAGGGTCATTCGCCAAACCTGATTCCGGCCGCCCAAACTTTCCCGCAGAACGCGGAAACAGCTCGACGACCAGATTCGGGCGGGCGCTCAAAACAAGGTTGCCATCGCCTCCTATATAAATTCCTCCTCGGCACTCTTTTGGTTATCATTCGTCCACAAAGAACAATCACCACGAACGACATGAACGCATTCGTAAGTACTTTTTCATCAGATTATTTTCGACGAAAGGGAAAGTGGTTTTTCTCCGGTGCACTGATAGTGGGCGGTCGAAAGAAAAGTTTGTGGAGGGAGGGGGTGGCAGTTTGAGTGGGGGTTGGATGGTAGAAGTCGGAGACAGTGAAAGTTTTTCTTTTTCGGGCATCACAGTTTACTGGAAATTCAATAAAATCCGGCAGTAATTTTATGGCCCGAATTTCTCGAAAATTTTCTCTTCTAATGGCCAGAAACATGTGTTGATGACAGAATTATTCACGGCCACGCTAATATTAAAGAAGTAAAAAAAAACGTGGATGCTTATTAGATTTTTAATATATTATATTCATTAATATTATAAAATGTCCAATAATACTATTCAAACTTACATTCTAACAATATTACTTAGGAATACAAATGAGGAAATAGAAAGAATCTAACTCAAGTCAAAATCAGATTCAGATAAGTCGCTATCACTCAGGTTGATAATACCTTCATTCGGTCATGTATTTAAAAATGATGACTCTACTTTTATTTCATGTTTAATGTAGTATGTACCCGATCTCTAATAAGATTTATAATTGTTCTTGAGCCTTTGGAATGATTCTCGGGGTGATTATTGTTCTAATATTACTTTTTAAATCGCTCCATATTAATTCAATCGAATTAAAAACGCAAAAATAGTGTAGAAGTCTTAAATAATCACACCCATTACTTCACGATAGTTTGTCAACGATATACTTTTACTAATTCCAATAGTTGACTTTTTGTTTTAATTTCTGGTGAAATTGTGATATTTTGTTTTGTGAGAAATACAAGATCTCAGCATTTTTTACTACATTTTTGAAAGTTTTTCAGAGTTGACGATGGCTACCTTGTTTGTTATACTGTTTGAACTTTCTTAGAAAAGAACTAAGTCAAAGATGGAAGGACTCAAATAATGGGAATGAATACACTACACTAACAGGAAGTCGAAACAGGAAATCAATGTTAGACATTTGTAGTTACCGCTAGAAAAATCTTAGGTTTTTTAAGACAAGAGTCAATCACTTTTTCATGCTTAGTCAAAACTAATTTTTTCGTTTTTTATATGTCCACACAACCCGTCTTGTAGTAACCAATATGTATAGTCTTACTAAAGATTGTGTAGTTTTATTTTCAGATAATTTTTGTAATTGACATGTGCTTTTCAGTTTGTTAGTTGCCAATTGTAATAGCCAATTGAAACCGAATCAAAACTTAAATATTAATTTCAACTGTTTAACAAATACTCGTACAGCAAGCATAGCATCCATGGCCAACTCTAACAAAAACCAAATTTGGTAAAAATATTTTTTTACTACTTCAAATCAAAATAATTCCATAACTGTTACATTTAAGTATACGGAATGTTTATAAAAGTGGAAGTACATTGTAACAGCTTTCTGACGATGCTATAAAATACAGGGTGTTCCATTTTAAATAACAAAGAGACTATGGTCGCGAGTTTTGATTCACTCTGTATACAAATTCAAAGGTAGCAGAAAATTGATAAGTTTAGACAAAGATAAACAACCAGAAAATTATTTTAGCATTGAGAATCGAGCCTACAGTTATTGATTTTTTAAGATACAGGGTTATGAATTCATTGAGATTCTCATATAAAAGTGGCCATATCTCTGAAAATACTCTGTATAGCCCGATAAAACCTTATATTTGCGCAATAGGGAAAATGAGCACAATTCAAATTTAGGATAATATATGGGGTGATCCATTTGAGAAAACAGAACTTTGGTATGCCGTGACCTCATCAATAACTCTGTATTATTGTAAAATAATTTCAAAATGTAGACCTTAGCTTTACCTACAACTTTTATTGGAAAGTTTTTTTGTATCTCTCAAAATAACTGAGGTACCAAGCTTCGGAGTACAAGTTTATCACCCTGTATGTACTTTAACGGGACGTACGCATGTAACGAAGTGTTTCATCCACTTTAAAACGCCAGAATAACAATTTGTGTTACCAAAACAAAAAAGAAGAGAATATTTTCCCCGTTTATCTATCCACTTTATATGGATGGCGCTTTGTCAATGTGGACATAAACAGTGATTATCAGATTCAGATACTGTTCCTAATGGATTCAGTTTATATAAATACAAACGTTGTTTCCCCATAACGTAAACGGTTATCTAGCATCTTGTGCTCGCTTCATTAATTTCAACATCATGGTGTGCCGTGCCGTTTAGTGACAGCTCTGTCAGTTGCCTAAACAATTGCCTGGTTCTCAATTAATCGGTTATAATAAGGTTTGCATATTAAACTGCCGTAAACAATTGCAGCCTATAGAGTTTCTTCTACTATTGAACTTACGGTTAATTATTGAAGGGTAGGAATTAAATTTTCTGGAAACGCAAGCTAAGCCAAGTGTATAGCTGTTGGTCCTGGTGCTGAGCTGTACTCCATTTCTAGCTTGTTTTTTCCAAAGAGCTATTGTCTCTTGCGATCTAGCGCTTCGCACTCACAGAGCACATGTAGGGCTAACTGAGTCCCTCTACCACACAGTCTGCAGTGGAGGTCTCCATTGTAGGGTCCCATTTTATTCAGGCGTTCCTTCAAGCCACAATGTCCCGTGAGGAGACCCGTCGTTATTCGGAGCTGATTCCTACCCAAAGAGAGCAGTGTTTCAGCTGTTTTCCTGCATGGAGCTTTAATGAATGTTTTTCCATGAACACATCCTGGTAACAAGTTCCACTGCTCCTTGTGCTGATGTTTCATCCATTCTACGACCTGGTGTCTGATCGGTTTTTCACAGGGTTTTTTAAGTTTACCCTAAATACCTAAAATCCTTATCCGACTTATTATCAGGACGAAAACTCGCACGATTATAGCTTGAGGGTGCAGATTTCAAATCCTGGCGTTGTTTTGGGTTTCAGCCTCATGTAGAGAAGATCAGCAATTTTCAGACCATCAGTTTTTCAAGTACGTAAGCTCTAAATATCTAAAATCGTTATCTGACTTCCTATGAGGACGAAAACTCGTATCATGGATAGCATGAGAATGGCAATGTCAAATCCGGCCGTTGTTTTGAATTTCAGCCTCAGGTAAAAAACAATCAGAAATTTTCAGACCATCAGTTTTTCAAGTACCTACACCCCAAATATCTAAAATCGTTATCTGACTTCCTACGAGGACGAAAACTTGTGGCGTGTATAGTATGAGGGTGTCAATTTTAAATCCGGTCATTGTTTTGAATTCCAACCTCGGGTAAAGTAGATCAGAAATTTTCAGACCATCAGCTTTTCAAGCATCTACACCCTAAATATCTAAAATCGTTATCTGACTTTCTATGAGGACGAAAACTCGTATCGTGTATAGTGTGAGGGTGCCAGTGTCAAATCCGGCTGTTGTTTTGAGTTTCAGCCTCGGGTAAAGATCAGGAATTTTCAGGCCATCAGTTTTTCAAGTACCTACAACCTAAATATCTGAAATCGTTATCTGGCTTTTTATTAGGACAAAAACTCGTGTCGTGTATAGTATGAGGGTGCCAGTGTCAAATCCGGCTGTTGTTTTGAGTTTCAGCCTCGGGTAAAGAAGATCAGAAATTTTCAGGCCATCAGTTTTTCAAGTACCTACAACTTAAATATCTAAAATCGTTATCTGACTTTCTATGAGGACGAAAAATCTTGTCGTTTATAGTATGAGGGTACCAGCGTCAAATCCGGCCGTTGTTTTCAGTTTCAGCCTCAGGTAAAGAAGAGTAGAAATTTTCAGACCATCAGTTTTTCAAGTACCGACACCATAAATATTTAAAATCGTTATCTGACTTCCTATGAGGATCAAAACTCGTATAGTGGATAGTATGAGAGTGGGAATTTCAAATCCAGCCACTGTTTTGATTCATCTTTAGGCATGTAGAAAATGAATGAAGATAGCTATTATTTTATTATTTTTTTTTTGTTGGAGGCAGACAGCATCGACTACAAAGGCCATTAGCCGCGATAGCTATTATTACTATTATTTCGTTTCATTTACTTGTAGGGATTGATACAAACAGTACCACCTAGAAGGTAGCCCTTGTGTGAGGTATTGGCATTGAATAGAAAAAGTCACCCTAAAATTTATTTAACATATCCTGCTCTTTTAACACTCTTTTAACACTCGTTTTTCAAACTATAAACATTTTATTAGTTAAGACCTTAATGAATGACAACTAAGAGCGAATTTTTCAAAAAAGTTTTTTAGGGTGCAGAAAAAATGCGAAATCATACATTTTTCAAACATCTGTAATTAAAGAACCAAACACGATAACAAAACAGGATCACCGAATTGACCTACCGCCAGCCTTCTTCTTATTCAAATTGTAGTAATGCTGTAAGTTTGAGGCCCGGTTGTACAGTCTCAGTTCAAGCACAGTTCAAGGTTGAACTCAGTTCAAATATGGAAGTCCAGTTGTACAAGGTCAGTTCAACTCTAAGCTCGGTTCACTAATTTATATTTTTAAGGTTCAGCTGAGCGCTCGAATTTGGGCGCTTACCGAGTTCTAAGGACCTAATGTGTCGTAACCTAATTTAATAATTTGATTTAGATAAAATTTTGCAACCATTTGTTGTAAATTAAAGTACGTAATGGATCAGCAGCTCAGAGAAAATCTCCTGGAACTAACAGATCATGAAGACTTCGTTGAAGCAGTAGAAATATTAAGAAACGCAAAAAGGCGTCAAAAGAAATACAGAGATAGAGATGATCATTTTTTGGTGTGGAATGACGATGAATTAATTCAAAGGTTTCGACTTTCTAAACAAGGTGTTCGATTTGTTATAAACCAGGTTAAAGCACAAATAAGTCTCCAACAGAATGGCGAGTACTTTTTTGTTCATGTAATGAATCAAAAGTATTTTGTAATCCTATTGTTTTTCAGGAACTGTGCTGTAACTGCTGAACAAATGGTTCTTGTCACATTGAGGCATTATGCGACTCACAAAACATATACACTGAATGCGACTGGAAACATAACATAACCAACAGAACAGCATTCAAACAACTAATTTTTGACAGAACAGACCAACTACGCATGCGTTAATGTTACCAACCTAACTACTTCTTTCTTGAACCTGGTTTTGTAGAGCTCGGACTATAAATAGGCCGTACAACGGAAATGAATTTTTGAACCAAGTTCATCATTGAGCATAGTTTAATAGAACTGTGGCTTGAACTGAGACTGTACAACCGGGCCTAAAGGTAACGTCACACTATTAGTAGGCCACCGGTCAGTCGGTCTTGCTCAGCAGTATCTGCAAGGCGACCTTCGGACTTACCTCCCTCATTTTATTACACACACGTACTTCAGAAAGCGTTAGCACAAGAATACGTATTTTCTTAGATTCTCAAGTTCGTGCGCTATACCTTAGCCCTTTAAAACGATCGGAAAGACAGTCCAAATGTCTTTTCATTATCACCTTCCCCGGACATGTGTACCTTACCTTTGGACTTTTTGACCTTACCTTTCGATTTTTGGACTTGTAATAATAATAATAATAATAAAATGTCTTTAATGAGGAAAAAAGTATTCACAATCCAATCTCCTCCTATAGGCGGAGTCTAGAAAACTACTGACTCAACCTATTACAATGAAAAGAAAAATCGCAGAGACAAAAATAGTAAAGCAATTATGTCGAGTACAAAATACAATACAATGTGAACCATAAAATAGTTAATAGATTGCATACAACAGGATACATAGTACATAACTTCAGTATGACAAAAACAAGTCATTAAAAGTAACAATATAAAATATACAATAAGTAACACCCAGAAATATAAAAAAAATGTTGAAGTAAAAGGTCAAACTGCCAACAACCTCCTTAAATATAATACGTAATAATAACTGAAAAAAGATTGTTCAAAAAATGTCTAATATGCTTCTTGAAACTATTTACTGGGGGACTTGAATCTGTTTAACTCCAGCACATTTTTTAATAGGGGATAGCATGTTTCCTTTCCCAGTAAGGGATTTGTCACAGATACCAGATAATAGAATAAAACTTTGGGAACAGTGTTCTAAAATTCGCAGGGTGTTTTGGAATAGGTGGCATAAAGGGTATTTAACTAAGTTACAGCAAAGACTTATTTGGATGAAACATTCTGAGAACATCCAGCCAGGTAATATGGTTCTGTTAAAAGATGATAATCTTCCTCCGTTGCATTGGAGGCTAGCACGCGTTACTGAAGTGCTTCCAGGCAAGGATGGAAAGGTTAGAATAGTTAATGTAAGAACAAAAGAGGGAATACTTACTAGGGCCATATCTAAAGTTTGCCCTCTTCCTTGTGAAAATTAAAAATTTGTTGTTGTTGTTGATATGTCATCGTTTCAAAGCTCAACAAGCACAGCAACTAATGGGATCATTGCCCTATGATAGAGTGACCATGGCAATGCCATATCTTAAAGTAGGCGTAGATTTTGCTGGGCCAATTACTATCAAAGGTTCTAGGTTGCGAAAATCTGTTAGGTAAAAGGCATACATATATGTGTTTGTTTGTATGGTGACCAGGGCAATTCATCTAGAATTAGTGACAAGTCTCACTGCAACTGCCTTTCTTTGCACATCAAAGAGATTTGTTGCAAGAAGAGGCCATCATCTACAGTGATAATGGTACAAATTTTAAAGGGGCTCAGTCATTGTTACACGGTATTTACGTATTCCTTAAATCTGTGGAAAATAAAGACGCGATTATTAATCATTTGGCTCAAAATGAAATGAAATGGAAATTTATCTCACCGAGTAGTCCCCACTGGGGTGGTCTTTGGGAGGCAGGAGTTAAGTCCCTAAAAAGTCATCGACTTCGTTATATATTTTGACAGCATTATAGATAAAGGAGCGACGAAAAAATGTTGTAGTATAAAACGGTATTTCTCGGAATTTCTATTATCTCCCCTTATCTTAGACACACGCATTGGAAAGAGAACAGGCGGCCACGCCTCCTCGCTAACACGGCAATACGTCTTTTCTTTGATTCTCAATCTCGCGCGCTATACCCTAGACCCTTAACAGCAACCATCTTCTACAAATGAGACTTCTGCTATAGATCAGAACCCAAGCAGCATTACAACGTTGTCATTACGTTGCGCATACGTCGCATTAGACAGACTCAACGTCGGACCCGACGTCGTTCCGACGACATGGCGACCTGTATTTGTACCTAAATGGGGAATACAGATTCAGGTCGCTACGACGTCGGGATACGACTTGATAGGGAATGTGTCTACCAGTTGCCTACGTCGTCCATAAGTTGGGTGTTCTACACCTAAATTTAGTTGCTAGATACCGACGTTATTCTGTGATTCGTTTCCCTACACCGATTGACCTAAGTTATACATAACAATAGTCAATTCCTTTTGCCTTATATTCTACGTTGAACAAAATGGATCATGCTCTATATTATATGTTTTAAGACAGACATTATACAACCATAAGTACACACTTCGAAGCACGAAAGAGGAATATAAATTTGTCAACAGAACCTAGTTTACTGAGAAATGTGAATGAGATACCCCGAAAAAAATGACTCCCTACCAATATTCCAAAAGAAAACGTTATTATAAATTATTAATTAGCGTTAAGTGAAACCAAAAATTTGTTTTTGATATATTATTGCTTTTGTTTTAAATATGCTTCGTTATTGTTCTCTAATTACATATTACTAGTTTCTTTACCCAGAATTCTTTATAATCAGGTAAAATTCGAAAATTTAATAATATTTTTACAATGGCCGTCATCTGAAAAGCTGTTAAAGATGGCAGAATATACTGTTTTACGTAACATCAACAAAAAATGAACCAATTCGGACCGGGTCTCCAAATTTGGTCATCAAAGGCGACCAAAGTACGAGATACGATGGCCAACGAACGTACCAAATTCCGACGTCCTGCGCAGTGGGTAAATTTGTAGTGTTATCTCCGTATGACAAATGTGATAACGTTCGGGCGACGCGACGTCTTGATTACGGGATTGAATCCGACGTTGTCTGTGGTGCTTTTTTGGTGGAAATGTCAAACCTTGCACTGGTTTATTATATATGTTTTAATTCTGCATACAGTGAGCATATATCTAAATGATAATCTCTGCTGGTGTTAAGCGTGGTCTGAACATATCACTTAAAACAACCTCAACACTAGAGAGAAAACACTTTTGGTAGCCGACCCGCTAACCAATTTATAGGTTATGTTTGCAAACAGTAAGGTATAGGATTCTCGACTCGTAGTCGATTTGGCTGACGTTGGTAGTGACTTATTAATCCGCAACGTAAATTGGGTCATTGAAACGAAACGTCAGTTTAGGTCGGACGAACCAACGTGCATACGATATTGGCAAATTAGCAGAAAGCTACGTAGCGGCTTTTAACGTCGGCGGTTCGTCGTGTATACCGACTAACATCAAGCAACGTCTATTTTGATATAACAGCGACGTTGTTGGTCGCCCCAACAAGTTACGACCTCTATTTGCACATAATTGGACGTCACTTTAGGGCCACATTTAGGTCGAATTCGGATAAATGCTTCTTGGGAAGCCACTTCTTTTCATACTCTTTCTGTATTTAAAAATTTCATACTTTGATTCCAGGCAGCAGTTTTCGTCCTGGGCGCGATGGCGCTCTCCTGCGCGCAGGCTGGTTTACTAGCCCCGCACGCATTCTACGCCGCCCCAGGAGCGATAGCAGCTCCGTACGCAGCGTTCGTGCATAGCGGACACCTGGAGGGCCAGTACGTCCCTGACCACCTGGAACGCCTGTACGACGACGGCCAGTACCGAGCCCAGCTGAGGGCCGTACCTTTGGCACCCTCGCCCTACGGACTCACCGTGGCCGGATCCGGCTTGGAGGGACAGTACGTGCACGACTACACCGAGAAACTGTACGACGACGGTTCCTACAGGCCCGAAATAAGGGCGGCCCCGCTTGCTCTGTCGCCCTACGGACTCACACCAGCTGGGTCAGGATTGGAAGGGCAGTACGTGCATGACTACACGGAGAAGCTTTACGACGACGGATCGTACAGGCCCGGGTTTGATCACCACTAGGTTGTAGACTGTATAGGTATTTAATAAATTGAAAATCACATGTTTTTTGTCTTAATTTCATCCCTTTGATATTCAGAAGTGCAGTTTGCTATCCCAGTCATTTAGTGGATATCTTATGCCGAACTGACGAAACACAATCAAAAGCTCGACTAAGATCTAAAAATAATATCATGTTTTATTGGTATGTGACAATTTATCTTGGTCGGAACACGTCAACCTTGTTTCTTCTAAAGCCAAAAGGTCTTTGTATCTGGTGGAAAAGTAATTTCGCGGATGTAACACTGCTGTCTCCTCTTTCTTATACAAAACCTATGTTCGCCCTCTTCTCGAATTCGCTGGACCCGTTTGGAGCCCTATTTTTCAACGTGATCGAAATGCACTAGAATGCTTACAACGACGTGCCACTAGATTATCATATGGAGTAGGACGTCCATCGTACGAGGAGCGGCTGAGAATATTAGATGTACAACTTTTCGAGAGTAGACGTACTCAAGGTGACTTGATCATTACATATCGCGCACTACATGGGCTCTTCGGAGTTGATTTGTCATCTCTGTTCTGCCTTAATACTGGCCATCTGCGAGGTTATTCTTTGAAATTAAAAAAGGAATCGTTCAAGACCACCGTTAGACAGCATGTCCTGCCCAATAGAGTGTTTGATGTGTGGAATAAGCTCCCCTCCAGCGTAGTGAATAGTGAGTCCGTGAACCTGTTCAAGAACAGACTCGATAACTGGAACAATAATATGCATACGTGATGTGTCTTAGCTTAGTTATGTTTGTATTGTCTCTAATCTTTATTTGCATTTTGAGTTTATAGTGCTCTGCGCTCTACTCATAATAGTGTTGTAATAATAATAATACGCTGCTCTCTGCACTGCGCAAAATACCGGTGTGCCGTGCGGCGGCGCACATCTTAGCCGCCAGAATGCAGAAGGCAGTCATCCTTGGGTCCCTTCGTCTGCTTAGGACGCACGATTCGCGGACCCAGTGATTGCTCACCTCACGGTGTGAGGAGTAGTCACTGAGTAATGGAACAGCAGCTTGGTATGTCGGAGCACGGGCTGCACTTTTTTGTTTAAAACATAATAATAAGACTATCCCGGCAAATCGGCCGGATATAGTTTTCCAGTCGAAGGCAGACAGAGTTACCTATTTGATAAATATTGCTATTTCCAACGATACGAATGTCCAAAACGCCTACGCTGGGAAGATATCTAAATACACTGACCTTGCGATAGAAATAAAATGACTTTGGAAGCAAAACAAAGTTACTATTGTCCCCCTAATTATGTCTGTCTCAGGCCTCACACCAAACACATTTACACCACACCTAAAACAGTTGGGACTGGACGAAAGGTTGCACAAAATATTTCAAAAGTCTGTTATCCTGAAGACCTGCAATATTGTACGAACCTTCCTAAATTCCGATCCGTAATAGATCAGGTGTTGACTTGGCATAGCCCGTAAGCATCTGTTGTTACCGCAGTCATGCGAGAGAAACTTGAAAAATCAGGACAATAATATCTACCTTTGTCAAGAGAATCGTATGTGAAGTTGAGCAACTTGAAGGCTGCAGTACTGGTAGAGTGATTTTTGAGGAGACCATGTTAATCTGTTGTCAGGATGCGATGCTCATTTAAGAAGTGATTGATTCTATCATGAACTATTTTCTCCAAAATCTTGGAAAATATAGATAGCAATGTTATCGGTCTGTGATTCTCGATTAGCTCAATGTCACTCTTTTATGTGACAACTGTTCCGAGTTTTAAGAACTCTGAAATTGTTCGCTCTTCATACAAATACTGAAAATATGACAAAGTGGATATACTATATATTGAGAGATTTGCTTCAAGACTTTTAAAGAAATAATAAGTTGGGAAATATTAAAATTAAAGGCTGAAAATGGTTTAAAAAAATGTTCAACTGGTTCAGTAGTCGACTTTTCACAGTCAATTTCGACAAGACTCACTTTGTTCCATTCGCGTCGTACGCTTACCGAAATACACCAACTTACAAATCAGTTGTAGATAGGTAGCTCCTATAGCAATGGTCACCAGTATCAAGTACTTAGGAATATATCTAGATTGCCATATCAAATGGAAGGAGCATACAGAATATGTTGTCAAAAAGATACGTTACGTTATAAGCAAATTTAAACTCCTTTCCACTATACTTACCTATGAACAGCTGATGATACGAAGCACTTGTTCATAGTCATATACGATATTGTATTGTGGTGTGGGGCGTAGCATGCAAAAATGATATAAAAGCAATAGAAATTATACAAAAACGTTTAATAAAAATTTTAGATAAGGTGAAATGTACATATCCTAGCGACTTGTTATTTTCTAAAACAAAAATTCTAGATATTCGCCAAACATTCTTCATGTCATTAGGTATTTACCAATATGAAAATAAATCAAAGTTGACAAAACATGAACATAAATATGATATAAGATATGCATGTAATGTTGTACCAAAAGCAAGAAAAAATACTTTATTACGATGTCATACATTTCTTGCTCCAAGACTATACAATGAGATACAAGAAAGGATAAAATGTCTAGTGCAATTCATACAAGTATGGTTTAAAACAATGAATAATAATCGCATTAAAATTCACCAACTTGTAGACATATGTAATACCTATTATTACTAATATATAGAATACATAATATTTGAATATAAATATTCCTGAATTAACCCTTATTTGTTGTTTCTATTTTATAATAATTACCTTGTACCCAAGCACAAGTTTTTAACTTTTTTGGGGCACTTGTTGTTTATTGTATTTTATTTATTTTATATTTACAATAAACGCTATACTATACTACTACCATCTGGGCCTCTGGATTTGTCGTTTTTTAGCTCAAACAGTTTACTGAGGACTTCGGTTGCTGTGATATCATAAAAAAATAGTGATTGGGGTAAGTTATTGCCTATTGTTCCAGAATACACATCATAGGCTGACCTCAGAGAGTTTTCTGCTATATTAGCAAAAAGCTTGGTTAATTTCTAAAAAGCTATTAATTTCCTCACCATTTACCTGAGTTCGCGTACTATCCTGAGTTTTGCTTTGAGTATTTCTACCAAGGTTTATATTTACAATGTTCCAAATTTCGCGAGTTGCGTTAAGTTATTCCAATATCCGTCGTTGACAGAATTCTTGTTTTTTAACTGAATTTTGTTAGCATAACGTTTTTTTGCTTCTCTATACGTGTTGACTAGATCATTGTTTTCGGTGTATTATCCTAAAATCGAAAATTTTCGCGATCACAATACTGCCCTCACCTATCGGTGTGAGAAGTAAAAGTTTGATGACTGTTTAAGGAATCAAAAATGCGAAATGTACCTATACAGTTTAGTGTGATTGAAATGGACCCTTCTGGCTATATCAAAAACGTAGTAGTAGTAGTAGTAGTAGTAGTAGTAGTAGTAGCTTTATTTTCACGAAAGTACAATGTACAGGTGAATCGTTAAAAACAACATAGAGTCTATACATTAAAATGTGTACCCTTAAAATGTTCAACAGTATAAAAGCAATGTTTCAGAAGAAGCTTCTTTGTGGCAATCTTGAAGCGACAGTAATCAAGATTTCTTATGTTTGGGGGAATACAGTTATACAAGTCAATTTTCAATGAGTTTTTTACTGACTTATTCAGTCTATAAAAGGGCATTCTGACGGCATTAGAGTTCCTTGTGTTATAATCATGGAAGTCAGCTCCAACAGCAAGCTGATCTAGCTGCTTATGTACCTCCAATATAGACGCGTGAATAAAGCTGCAAGGAAGTGGCATTATTTTGAGATTAATAAAATGCTGCTGGCAGTGTTCTCTCCAGCTTAATTAATTAATTAGCGCAAAATAACTTGAAAGTAGTATATCAAAACTCAGTACTTTCTTCAAATTACGGAGAACAAAAATATTTTTTGATAATATGTTTTGTAAGTAGCAAATATGATCATTCCATGAGAGCCTATCGTCAATGAGTAATCCTAAGTATTTTATTGATTTACCCTCAATGTATTTGTTATTAGTAGAGAAAACAATGCTATCAGATTTTTCTCTATTGAGTAGCAGTGAGTTCATAGTGAACCAGTCATTTGCATTAGGGCATAGCATTCAAAAAAGCTCCAATATCGTAACAAAAATAATAACTGCACACAGCAAACTTTCGACTGTAAAATGTTTTCATTCCATTGAACAAATACAGAATTGTCTCGACTCTCCTACTGAACTGATCACTGATGTCTTGGTGTCCCTGCACTATCCATTCCTGGCTTTTTTCTCGCCTGAAAAACACGTTAAAAGAAAATCTAGCATTTCCACTATAACGAACCTTGAACAAAGTTCCGTTTGAGTTCTATTTTTGATTCAATAATCGTGTTCTGACAATACGTACCGTAACCGTTAAGCTCTTTACGAACTGGCTGCCGAATGGGAAGTTACAATTCGGAGACGAACTCCCTTGGCACCGCGCGACGTAAATATAATTCCGGTCTCCGGGGTAAAAGTTTGGTTTGGTAAGACGAGAGACAACGGAAATTCGATGAGCCTTGTGGAGGAACGAATTGACAATTGTACACCATAAATTTCCTTTTAAGCTTTTACTGCGAGCTGCAATTGGATCCTCGCCATTTACGTCGCGTCGTCAGACAATCATGTATGCTATCTGCGCAGATATGAATCTCAGTGTTTGCTGAACCAATAACAGATTTTCTTTTTCTTTCATGGTTATTTCCACTGGGTTTTTATTTCCTAACAAAAGGTGGCTGTCTTTCTGTCTCCGGAAGAAAAGAGATTCTTGACTTCTTCTTCTTATGACGCCGTCTCCTTTCGAAGGTTGGCGATCCAAATAGCTAACGTAGTCCTAGACCTTTTACCTTGGACTTTTCCTTCTATAATCAGTCGCAGAAGTTCGTATTTTTCACCTCGCATGATATGACCTATATAAACCGTTTTTCGTTCCTTGATGGTAAGATGAGTTCTTTTTCTTTCTTCATACGATTAAGGACTTCAACGTTCGTTATTCTTTGAACCCATGATATTCTGAGTATACGGCGATAAATGTACATCTCAAAGGCGTCGATTTTCTTTTCCAATGTAACATCTAGGGTCCAACTCTCACATCCGTACAGGAGAAACAAGAAAATGTAGCATCTGACCATGCGTATCCGAAGTTTTAGGCTGAGATCTGACCTGATGAAAAATCTTCGCATACTCATAAATGCCTTTCTGGCCTGTTCAGTGTGGCATCTTATTTCTTTCTTTGGGTCACATGCCTCGTTTACAATACACCCCAGATATTTGTATGACGATACTTGTTCCACCGTACTACCATTGATAATCAGATGAGCCTGAACAGGTGTCTTGGCAAAGGCAACGACTTTAGTTTTTGCAGTATTTATAAGTAGGCCAAAGTTTTCACTGTATTGTACAATACTATCTATCAGTCTTTGTAAGTCCTGCACATTCTCAGCTAACACAACGGTGTCGTCCGCATACCTGATGTTATTGATTATTTTCCCGTTGATCTTGATTCCATACTCCATTCCTTCCAGAGCTTCTTTGAAAATAGCCTCAGAATATATATTAAATAAGAGCGGCGATAACACACAGCCCTGTCTTACACCTCTTTTAATCATCGTCGCTTTTGATGTGGTACCCTGAACGTTTACTGCTTACTGTTTTCTTGACAATTTTTTTTTAATTTTTACTGCACAATAGTTGTCTATACTTGTTCAATCTGTTCATTCTTCATAGTACAGTATTGTGCGATAGAGATGGCGCTTTAGAAGCGCTGCGAGAGGATAAGTATCGGTGCACATGTTAGATTTGAAACGCTGCAGGTTGAAGCCATCGAGAAAATTGCCCGGTAGCTCATTCCACAGCCTAGAAGTTCTGCTGGAGGAGACTGGTTCAGGGAGTAAGGACCTCGACCTAGTAAGGATGGGCTCGCAGAGCCTCTCCAGTGTTCCTCGTTCGGAGGGCCTTGGGTGTTATTGTCTTGGAGAGCTCACTCGAACATCTTCCGTGATAGAATCCGTAAAACAGGGACAGGTCAGCCACCCTCCTTCGATGTTCCAGGTTGTGGAGGTCCTTTGTGAGGTTAGGCGTATGGATTAGTCCAATTGCTATTTTTAAAAGCTTTTATTTAACTTGCAATGTATGTACGCTTATTTGGGTGGAATCTTGCAACTCAGTTTTGAAGCAGATATCTTCAACCGATTGAGCTGAAATTTTGTATACACGTTTAGTTTGGATGACAATGCACGATAAGCTGTATGACGTTGTTCTATATCCAATAGTGGAATAGTTATTTAATGTATTTCTACAATATGGGTATCTATATTGACATGAGAACGCCCAGTGGATGCTAAGGGGAATGACAATCTAATGAGAGGAATGTCATCACTGACAAAAGACACAATAAATCCACTGATGTCATTTTTAGTCAAACGATGAATCTTGTTGTGAGAGTTTGGGGAAAATACTATTCAAAGCCGGCAACTTGTTTTATCACTGCATGAACCTGAGAGAAGAGAGTTTTTGCATTTGGCGCTCAACTAGAGGCTTGCGGTGTGAGCAAGAATGTGGCAGCAGTCACAGGAGATTCTGGATCGAATTGTACGAGTTCCTTTATACAACCTACAACCTACGCAGTGGTCATCACCAGGTTGTATCGAGGACGCTGACGACATCGACATGAGGTTAGGGGGTAGCTAACGAACCGCTGGCGCTGGTGCACCGAGCAACCACGAAGGGTAGACCGGACAGCCGGTGTGTATGACTGTGACAGCGACGTAAGTGGTAAAGAAGATCCGCGGTGAGGATTTTCCAATAATAAGTTGTAAGGGAACATTTGAGGTGCTGGACTGACTTTGGGAAAGTAATAGGGATACTCGTGTTGTTAGTGGACTCTTATCACCAACACAGTTTTAAGGTTATATTTAGAGTAGGTCTATATTTTTAGCTTAGTTTAAGGTTTTCATGATGTCTGATAAAAGGAAATCTACGAAAATGAGTGGATATCAGGAAAGCGCAAGTTAGAAACTGTCGTTCAAATGATGGCAAATATTATGTATTTTTAGATATAATACGATGATGTGTTTTGTTGAAAGAGTTTGGGGAAAATATACTTTTCAAAGTCGGTGAGTTGATTAATCACTGCATGAACCTTGTTTACGACCTGAGAGAAGAGAGTCTTTGCACAGTGAAAGGACTTGTTGAAAGTGACTCGAAAAATAATATGACGTCATTCTAAATCCACTATGGTGGATCATCCAAGATGGCGAAATAAATCTTTTTAATGCACTTCTGCAATATGGGTATCAAATAAAAAGGCTTGCCGACAATAAATAAACATTTTTTTTTATATAAATGCAAGTTAATAACTAAAAAGTAAAAAATAAAACAAAAAAACTTAAAAAAAGCTTTTATTTAAAGGTTCTAAAAAAAAAAGAAAATAAAATGTTCCTTTAGAGTGTTAACTATCAACTTATAGTCTCATTATACACAATTTATTTGATCATAAAAGCTTGTCGCGCGATATACTTGTATAAATTAACTAGTACTTATTCAATTGACTAACTTGGTCTGCTAAGTTTGTGTTAAAATTTCAGTTTAATTGAATTCCTATAGGTACTTACGCAAACCTCGCGACAAGCTTTTATGATCATATAAATTGTGTATAATGAGGCTATAAGTTGATAGTTAACACTCTAAAGGAACATTTTATTTTCTTTTTTTTTAGAACCTTTAAATAAAAGCTTTTTTAAAAAGTTTTTTTGTCTTAATTTATTTTTGATATACACATGTTTACTAGCATATTGCAGTCTAAGATTTTTATACATAGCACTCATGATTGTTAAATCTTAGATCCTCATCAAAATGTAAACACAAACAAAAAAATATTAACAAAGGGAATAATTACATCCAATTTTGCTGGATTTAACCATGTCATGTTTCATTCGCATTTTATTTGAACATGATCTTATCAACTTTATTTATTCTGGAATATTTTTGTATAGGAATAAGGTAGTTATTGCGTCCTGTTTTAGATCCTTCATCACAGTATTAAAACAAATGTTATAGAAAAAATAGATTTATTGACAAACAGTTTTGAGCACAGAAAAAAGAGAAGAAAGAGAGTGAGGAAGAAAGTGTATACAGTACATAAATTATTTATCTACATACAGCACTACAGAAAAGAAAGAAGGTGTGTATATAAAAAAATATAAATTTATTTAAGAGACCAGAAAAAATTTACAAAGAATAAAGATCTAATAAATCTATTTCCTCCAGTGTCCATGACCGTGACCGTCGTGTTCAAGGGTGTCTGGGATCCACTGTCCGCCCAAAGCTCCCTCCAAGGCGCCCCTGGAGGCGTGTCCGTGAGCAAGGCCGAGTCCCAAATGTCCGGCCCCTAGGCCGAGCCCCAGGGCGCCGGGGGCTACGATGCCGGCGTGGCCGATGCCAGCCCCTAGGATACCGGCGTGGCCGATGATGCCCGCCCCGTGGTGGACTGGCACGTCGGGGATCCATTGGCCCCCAAGGGCTCCCTCCAAAGCGCCCCTGGCGGAGTGGCCATCGTCGTAGCCGTAATGACCGGCCTGAGCGGATGCTACGGCGACTACGAGCACAATGGCGACGGACTGAAACACGAAACACGAAATTATATAAATATATTTTTATAATGCCTTTTATTTCAAAAAAAAAAAAAATAAATTATCACCATAAACCTATACAGAGTGGGCCAATAGTGCGTGGGCGGAGGATTGTGGGCTTACTAAAAAATATTTCAAAAATATTATATATTATTGCATATTTGGATTCCTTGGTCAATTTTAGTGTGACTTTATGTATCACACATGGAACTTTAAACGAACCGTTTAGGCGCAAATCACCATTTTTGGTATAAGTAGGTATCAGAAAAAAATTGAATATCGCAGCGATTATAAAACTTAGAAGGCCGTGACTTTGCGGTACAACTAAGCATGAAATGCGTCACCTTAAGTCAGACGGCTAAAATTGAATTTGTTCGTTCTTGGAGAAATCAGTAGATTAATTAAGGAAACTTCAATCACAGATAACTTGATTTTTTCAAATAGCAATGCCTATTTTGGTTTAAAGAATCGAATGTAATATTTGATTAACTTTCTAAAGATATAGCATACTCGGTACCAGTCTTTTTTAGTTTTCATTTTATTTCAAATTTTCAGTCAAATCGGTGTATTTCAATTTTCCTACCTATAAGCAACCTAGCAGGCCATAAAAAATAAACAAAAGCTCGTTAATATGGAAGAAATCAACTAACTGAGTAGAAAGATGCAAACTAACTAGAGCAACGAGGCAAGATTATGAAAATTTCTTACAGGAATCCAAATGTGCAATAATATATAGGGGGTTCCATTAAAAAAAATGTAAGTTTGATATGAGTCACCCTGTATAAACGTCAAAATTTGAGTGAAAATATTTTTACGTTATAGCCCTCAAGGGTCCCTACCATGATCAAGTGCCAGATTTTTGAAATATTTTTTATTAAGCCCACAATCCTCCGTCCACGCACTATTGGCCCACCCTGTATATGCTGATGCTGGTAATCCAATAGGCTGATTAAATGATTATTCACTTGTTTTTAATGACGTTTAATTCATATTAAGAGGGGGCTATAGTACGTACATGAGAAATGTTTGCATTGGTTCAGCTGTACCCATTTTTTGACTACTAAATTTGAGTTTTCTGAACATAAAAAATATGAGCTTGTAGAAAAATGATAGTTCTAGAGACATGTCGTCGTACTTTTTGGAATTCCCTAACCGATAATTCTTAAAGAATCGCTGAAGTTGGCATTTTTTACTACATTCACGGTCTCTTGAATCACCCTGTATACAATTATTCTAAAATCTGAATGGACATCAATCTAGACTGAAGCTATAAGAAAACGTAAACCATGTTTTTGTGCGAAAATTATTAATATACAAGGAGATCAATGGTTACAGCCAGACCCTTATTGCGTCAAAGCCCTTTTATTTCATAAAAAGAATTTTTAGTTCTCAGGGGCCAAGTTCACTCGTACAGTACAAGAAATATGAACGATTTTAACATTTACAAAACAAACAAACAAAGTACTGCAATATCATTCCACAAATCAATAATGACTGAATTTAACCACCTGCCAGCACATGTCAAAAACGCTGTGACCCTGCAAAATTTTAAAAAGAACTTGAAAGAATGATATGTTTGAAAACTTTAAATTTTGATTTTTTTTTGTGGGCAAAAACATGACATTGTAAAATTAAACTATTGAAGGTAACCTTCTAAACAAGTTTTTTTAGTTTATTTTATGTCTATTTGGATTGAATAATTTAGAGATATTTGTAGCCTAGGTCTATGGTAAAGGCAATTTTTGAATTTGTGTTAGATCGTGAACTTGTACCTATTGTGAATATGGGTTTTGATTTATTTAGGTTTTCATAATGTGACACAATAATTGTATCATATTGAATATTGATGTTTTTCGGTTGTTAATTGGTTATCATTTTACTATTCATTAACTTTATAAGATCATGAATAGTTTTATTTAAAAAATATACCATTATACCATTATTTTTATGTACATTATAAAACTATTGTAATAGGTTCTTCCTATTAAATAAACACTATCAATCTATCTATCTATCTATCAAAATATTGATTACAGGCTGATTATTCACTTGTTTTTAAATGTTTTGATGTTTATTTTATATTAATAGGGGGTCATAGACATATGTGAAAGCTGTTTGCATTGATTCAGCTGCACCAATTTTTTGACTACTAATTTTGAGATTTTTGAACCGAAAAAATATGAGATTGAAGAAAAATGATGTTCCTAGAGAAATGTCGACGTATTTTTTGAAATTATCTAAAAGACAGTTATTAAGAAATTGCTAAATGTGGTGTTTTTTACTAAATTCACGGTGTTGTTAATAACCCTGTATGCAGTTGATCTAAAATCTGATCTAGATTGAAGTTTTATGAAAGCGTGAACCATGTTTTTATGATTTTATGCGAAAAATATTAATATACAGGGACCAAAATGACTACAGTCCGACCCTTGCGTCAAAGAATCCAGCGCCTATTGGAACACTGATAAAAGCGCCACCAATACAAAAATATGCAAACTACAGTTTATGAATGAGATGAGGTTCATTCATTTCTGGAATGAGATAGATATTGTTTTGGGCAGCGACTATACTTATATTCGGTGGTTTTGAGTTTTCGTATACAGGGTGGGCCAATAGTGATCATGGTAGGAAGCATTGGGGCTATAAAGTTTAAATATTTTCTTTTGAATTTTGACGTTTATACAGGGTGATTCATATCAAACTTAATTTTTTTATAGAACCCCTGTATATTATTGAATATTTAGATTCATGGGTCAATTCTAGTGTGACTTTATGTATCACACGTGAGACTTAAAGTGAACCGTTTAGGTACAAATCACCAATTTTGGTATAAGTAGGTATCAAAAAAAAAATTGAATATCGCAGCGATTATAAAAACCTAGAAGACCGTGACTTTGCGGTACGACTAAGCATGAAATACGTCACCTTAGGTCAGACGGCCAAATTTGAATTCTTAAGGAAACCGCAATCTCAGATAACTTGATTTTTCAAATGGGAATGCCTATGGTGTTTGATAGAAATAAATGTAAAATTGATAACCTGTCCAACAATATGGGATTGTCAATATAGCTCTTTTATTATTTATATTATTTCAGATTTTCAGTCAGTTATGTTTTCCAACCTATAGGCAACCTAGAAGGCCATGAAAAATAAACAAAAACATATTCAGGTGGAAGAAACCAACTGAATTAGCAGAAATTTGCAAACAAACTAGAGTAACGTGATAAAATTATAATAAATCCTTGTAACATATCAGTTCTAGTCAGAAACAACAGCGTTAACAAAAATGATTATTTTTCACAGCCTACTAGAATCACAGTACATGGTGGACAATCAACAATGACATGTTAAAGTTAAAATTATGGTCTCAAAATAAGCATAAAGGAAACAAAATGTATGGGCATTACTAGATTTAATAACAATAATGTTAGAATAGAAAAAGATAATTAGAAGAAGAATTAGAAAATAGAAAAACTGAACGTAGAAAAAGTAACGAGATTTTAATAATACCTGGGATGCTGGCTAAATGATAAATGGGATTCTGATGACGAGAAAAGAAGAAGAATTGAAATATCCAGAAATACAAAATGCTATGTATTGTTCACATTATTATACGGAGTTGAGAGATGGATATTAAAAGCAGTCAGTACGTTTGGAGTCTTATAAGATGTACTGACACATACTGAGGATGTCATGGGCCGAACGATTAACAGACAGTAGGCTACTAGAAAGAATGAATGAAAAACAAGAAATTTTAACCACAATAACACGAAGAAAAGCAGCTTGTTTTGGCCATATTTTTAGAAACAGCATGTAGCAGCAGAAGAAGAATATTTATTTTTTGTTTGTAATTTGTAGACAACGCAGATGATTCAAAAAAAGGTATATATTGAGGACATGCATTGTGTATACCATGCAAGCAAAAGAAATCTAGATATACTCTCCTCGTGTATATAACCACAATCCACTTTGATTCTAACTGTCAATGATCCTAAACTTATACCATACGGATGATTTTTTTACAAAATTAATCCACTTTGTTCACAAGACTGCACTCACTGCACAACAGCCACAAACCAATAAGAAATTACCACTCAAATGCAAACCCGTTCCAGTTTCTCGTTAATCGAAAAAAAAATGAATGAAAAACCAAGTTAGTTAACGAATGCACTATTGCATACTTACCAATGCGTTCATTTTGTTGTGGTGTTCTTGAACAAGTGATACCGTCCGTTGCACTGCCCATGCATTTTATAATGGCCGATAACCTTGCCACCTTGCCACCTTGTGGTGACCAACGCCCTGCCAACACCACCTATGCATCTAGCAGGCCGGCCGATTAGAAAAAATCACGCAAAAAACGGTAAAAATGGCCCCGCGACGTACCCCCGAGCAGCGAGATCCATAGGTGTCAAATCGGGTCGGTAGGATGGCACTGGCCGATCTTCTTCTGGGAGAATGCGATGAGGAATTCACGATCGTGAAATTGCTGGCGGTATTGCGTAATCTCGGTGCCAACAAGGATATTAAAATAGTTCAGCGCAACGGTAATTGGGTTGGTGTCTTCTAGCGTTACGCTTTCTTTTCAAGGTGTTGTTTATGATAGCAGTTTTTAATGTATTAGGCATAACCTTAGATAAGTAATAGGCTAAAAATTGGCAAGCTCATATTTTGTCATTAAAATCAATATATGTTATTCGTAAACTGAAGAGGCTAGTTAGTTCGACGACCATTCTAACGATATATTACTCACTTTTCTACAGCCATATGAGCTACGGCATTAGATTGTGGGGGAACTCGCCACATGCAGTTAATATTTTTAGACTTCAGAAGAAGGCTATACGTATTACTGTAGGTGCTGGATATAGGGACCATTGTAAGCCCCACTTCATTAACCTCAATATAATGACGCTGCCATCATTATACGTTTACTCGCATCTTGTGGACATTCGTAGAAATAAGAACAATTGCAGCCTAAATTCTAATTACCATTCGTATAATACCCGATCCGTAGAACTAATAAGAGCTCCTAGATACCGGCTAGAGAAGTCTGCTAGGAACTCTTCACAATTACATCTATACAATATCTTACCAGCTCCTCTCAAAAACTTAGAGCATGCAAAATTTAATGCCTCCATCAAAGCATTTCTCCAGGAAAATGCATTTTATTCAATCCGCAAGTACATGGACACCCTCAAGGCGACAAGTACTTTCAAATTTAAAATGTAGTTATTTTTGTATTGTTGTTTTTTACTTTATGTGTATTGTCTCTGTTTTTACAATTTGATTTTATATTTTTACATTTTATGGACTATTTTATCCTGACTTGCTACAAATGTAAATTTTACATATCGTAGTGAAATAAATCTATCTATCTATCCATCTATCTATTTGAACGACGACACGTGAAAGAGATATTTCAATCGTAAGATATTTAGAATTCAATTTTCACACGACAGAATGGGGTAAAGGTCTGTCCATTACCATACAAAAAATGAAATTTGTACTGTATTTTACAGACCCATATAAATATATGTAATGTGAACCAATTTTTTTTCTAATGGCAAAGATGAGGAAACTATAGTACATTCGTGCAATCTATCTATAATAACTCCATAAATGTAAGGTTCATACGTAATTTATGAAGAGGATATAATTGTTCCAAGCAAACCACTATCATCCCAGGGGACAGCAACATGCTTCACAGGTCAACATAGATATCAAAACAATTGTCGAGTGAGGATTATTAAATAAAGTACAGTTTAACGTATAGAAAACTCAGGCAATAACACTGTCAAAGAAGGCTCAGGTTGAATTATCAACTGTAAAAATGGAGGGTCATCCAATAGTCGAGTCACCTTCCGTCAAGCTTTAAAACGATATCCCAGAAGCTTGGAGTTTTGTTCCGCTGTAGGAAGCTATATACACCAGAGCAACTACTGCTGCTCTACAAGGCACAGATCCGACCATCGTTAAAGTATTGCTCCCATCTGTGGGGATGCGTTCCGAAGCACTCTCTAAAAGCTTCTAGGCCGTCCGAACGAGGAGCACTAGAGAGGCTCTGCGAGCTCATCCTTACCAGGTCGAGGTCCTTACTCCCCGAACCAGTCTCCTCTAGCATTCCTTCTTTTGGAGAACTTCAATGCTGTAGAATGAACTGCCCGAGAATTTGTTTCCCGACGGCTACAACCTGCGGACTTTCAAATCTAACTTACCCTCTCGCAGCACTTCTACAGTGCCATAGGCCTTCAGCCTCTGTGGAAGGCTGGCCATAAAATAATAACCCACAAAATCTTTGCCGTGAGTTTTGGATCACCCTATATACAGGATGAAAGATATCAAAAAGATGATTAGTTGGAATACAACTAGACTACATAATGTAAAATTATTCTGGCATTTAGAAAGATTAACCCTCAATTAATTATATTAAATAATACAAGATAATGGTTACACTTAAATAAAAGTAGCCCATATCTTTAAGGATACGCTGTAGAACCGATTGAAACCCTATATTTTTGTAAAGTTTGCCTATGAGTATGACTTTTGTTTAAACATTTTTTCGTATCACTTAAAACAAGGTAGTTATCAAGCTTTGGGGTATACCTAAGTTGATTACCCTATATTATCATTAATATTACCCCATATCGTCTGTAGTCTGGAAAAAGACTACCATATCTCAAAATTTTCGCTTTTTGAGGTTTTTGGTTTAACCACCTTGAAATAATGCATATTTTTCTTGTGTAAAAGTATCATAAGCCTACCTCGCTTCTTTGCCCATAGATGGCGCCATGTAAAAACGTCATATCTTTATTTCGCGACGCAACGTGAAAGCAAGACAGCAACATGTCAATTTTATTACTACCGCTCAACAGAAAGGCACGCATTTTTTGCGAAAAGGCCATCACAAAACAAAATAAAATATACTTTACGTCGCAGTCCTTTGGTGCAAAAGTGTCATATTCTGAGATAGTACAGCTTAGAATAAAAATAAAAAAAGTAAAATATGATAAAGACTGTCACAACTCAAAAAAAAAATTATATAAAATAAAATATCGACTCATTCCAAACACACAAAATACTCAAACTCTGGGCAAGTGTCACTATGTTCATTAACTCATAATTAAACCTTTTACCAATTGTTGATTGGAAAATGAAACGGTCTTTTTCCAAACAGACTGAATGCGATAATTTGCCAAACATTGCTCACAGTTCAAAGGTATTGTCTTTTTTGTCTTATACATATGTAATAGGTAATCTGTACAAAAAACCCAAAGAATGCACTAGCTTAAAGCCTACTAAACTAGATTTTCGCAAATTCGTAGAAAAAAAAGAAAAATCATACCGAACTTAACTACAGCATAGAATACGACCTATGGATGTGGTATTGTAGTTATTTTAGGTGTGACACTTTCTTTAGGGAAGTGCATTACGAGCATTGTGGTTTATGAAATTATATGGGTTGTTGCATAAGAAATTCCTTTCACAGTCGTCAGGTATTTCACTCGCTATCATTTTTGAACCTCAGTCGTGCATGTTCTTCAAAAAAAGAAAGATAACTACGGAAACTGTATCATAGCGGTTTGTTATTCTACTGTTTTTGTTTTTTCTTATAAAAATATGGTGTGGATTGCAAAACTGGACGACTGATGCAAATGTTTAGAAAACATAGAGAAGTAAATAGTACTGTTTGGGATATAAAAAACTAGGTATAAAATTTCAGCAATAGGAATTTCACAGTATGTATGTATTGATACAACTACAGCGAACGATTTGATTCAATTACTAGTCTTTTCTTAGTGATTTTTATTTGAATTATGAAAATAAAAATACATATATTCGTATCAGTGATGACAGGTTACGTAGCCTTCCAAGAGTCCAGAAATGCCACACATATTAGAAATGCTCACTGCATTCCATATACACCGATAAAAATCAATGAGTCACTAGCCTAGTAAGGAAGAAGAGTCAGTCTAACGTATAATTTTCCAATAATACATCCACCTACAATGACCCCCCGTAAACAGTTATTAATTTCTAGAAAATTCTAACATGGATCAAAGCAATCGTATACTGACGTCAAGTGGGGGTAATCAAGAGAGAGGGGAGTGAGCCGTACAGCTTGTCAGCATGAATGGTGGTTCAACAGTTGGTAGTGAGCTTTCAATTGGCTCTAAGCTCCAAAAAGGTAACGTTGTCGCATTTTCGTTAAAACTATGCTTCCGTTGGAGTTAAGTTTTTATTTGAGGCTAAGAAAATACTTTGTAAAGTGGGTAGTCCAGATTTGAAAACGATTTTTGTAGTTTTTCTTTCGGGGCACTTCATTGAATTTTGGTAAAAAAAATGAAATATTTCAGACAGCCTAAGTATTTTAGATTCTAAATGAAAAGACTAATACTAAAATTCCAAACCTATCACACTATTTTACTTAGCCCTGATATTTGGTAAAAATAAAACTCAAATTAGACCGTTTTTAATTCTTTGTTCTGTAACAGTAGAATTGTACAAAAAAGAACGTATGTCATATATTTATATTTTCTTCAGTATCTCACTCACTTTCCTCCTGAAAATCGAAGTTATCCTTAGGCCCGGTTGTACAGTCTCAGTTTAAGCCACAGTTCTATTAAACTATGCTCAATGATGAACTTTGTTCAAAAATTCATTTCCGTTGTACGACCTATTTATAATCCCAGCTCTACAGAACCAGGTTCAAGAAAGAAGTAGTTAGGTTGGTAACATTAACGCATGCGTAGTTGGTCTGCTCTGTCAAAAATTAGTTGTTTGAATGCTGTTTTGTTGGTTATGGGTTGATGGTAATTGTAATAAACAATAGTTTTTCAGGTAAAGATACGTATAAAACGATTCAAAGAAAGTTTCCAGTCGTATAATACCTCAATGTGACAAGAACCATTTGTTCAGCCGTTACAGCACATTTCCTGAAAAACAATAGGATTACAAAATACTTCTGATTCATTACATGAACAAAAAAGTACTCCCAATTTTTTTGGAGACTTTATTTGTGCTTTAACCTGGTTTATAACAAATCGAACACCTTGTTTAGAAAGTCGAAACCTTTGAATGAAAAAATGATCAACTCTATCTCTGTATTTCTTTTGACGCCTTCTTGCGTTTCTTACAGTGGTTTGCACCAGTCATAGTTAAAGTTGTAATTAAAGTTAAGCCTTAATTAAAGTACGAATTGCTTTGCACCGGTTGTAGTTAGCGTCAAACTCATAATTAACTTTAAGCCAAAGGCAAAGTAGGGTTTAACTTTGACGTTTCTTGGCTTAACTTTTGACATTTGTGGGTTTAACATATTCTGACAGATCACTACAGAAATAAGTTTGGTTAGTTTGTGAAATATATGTTATAAAATGATTTCTATATCCTATAAGCAATTATGAATCAAAATAGATCACTTGGATTCAATATCAAGTCGTGAGGAACTGAGGATACGACCATAACCTCAATCTACAACTATATAAAGCTGATTCTGGAATTGGACAAATATCACTGTTGTAAGACACCGTGCTATAGATTATGAGATTTTTCGTGTTCAACAGCTTTTTGGTCATTGTTGTGTTACTGTTGTCTTGTTCAAGAAGTCTATCTTAGCAGGTAAGCAAATCAGTTATTTAGAATGCTGTAATTTGTGAGATAATGGGCGCTCAAAACTTGGATGGATTTTGAAAACAGCAAAGATAAAACGTTTATTTGTAAATTACAGTTATCACATTCACTAGGGACAGTTGTTTGATACTGCATCTTAGTCGCCAAATTTTTACCATATAAAGAAAATAAATTGATCTGCTTGAATTATTTTGTTTGCAGCAAGATGCAGTATTATTATGTGAATAGCTATCACAGTAGTAGTTATTACTGTAAAAATTAGAATGCAAGTGTCCTCCCGTTCTGGCATGGATTTTATTTAATTCATCTTCACCACCCATTAGTTAATTTCCTTCTATTTTTAATAAAAATATTGTTTATTTCAGGATCACAGATGATAATGAATACTTTCAGGGACGAGTGAAAAACTGAAGCCTCTTTATTAAAAAAAACTGAGTATTTTGAATAATATTGACCCATACTGTATTATTGAGCACTGCGGCAGCACATCACTGTTGTGTGTTCCACCGATCAGCCTATCCTAATTACTGAATTTTCTACTATCCAGGACAAGGCCTGATATATTGAAAGAAAATATATTTAATAAAAATATAAGAGAATTCAACCAGTAGTTTTTGTTCAAGTAATAAAACTTACCTTCTGATGGGTGCAACTTTACAGTCACCCAATGAGTGTTTTTTTAAATAATCACCTTGTTTGAGAAGACAGAAATTAATCACTATCTGTGAGCATGTTATACAAACTATCATTTAAAATACATATTTTTAACAAGGCGTTCTATATCTAGACACCATTTTATATCACATATTAGCTACTGATACTATGAAATATTTTATATTTTGTTATATGAGAAGTTATAAGAAAGTGATTTTTTTCTCCACCTTTATTAACAGATATAATTACAATATATGGATAACATATGCATTTATTGGTTCTATTAATTTACACAGTATGTGGAACATATTAGTATTTACTTTCTATAAAGCCATCACAATGAAGCTCTGAATGCATAATATTATGTGCTCTTCGCCTCATGGTATCTGTGTGCCTCTTCTTTCTCAAATACTTGGCAACCTGAATAATTCTTTCTCCACACCTGCAATGACAAAAAAAAAATATTTTGTAGTAGTGCATATATCACAATTCTGTTTTAATAGAGAAGTTGATAGTCATAATATGTATATTGTTTGTTGCATATATCACTTGTTCCGGAAACTCATCTTAAGGTTATGCCAAAAGATTACTGTTTTAATTGTTTCATTCCTTGAAACCACCTATATATACATATAAAAATTGTAATTATTACCTATGAATGGACATTTTGCTAGTTTAACACTATAAATGTATAATAAAGATGTTTTTAGTTGACCTCCGCACTTTGGACATTTCTATATATTTTTACTTACCACAAACAGATCCGACATAAATGTTATTACTCTGATGTCTTCTGTAGCCACTGCTATACAAGAGAATCCAGAATTAAGACACCCAAAATCCACCAAATGTTGGGTCACTGCAATCAACTATATCATAGACAAAATCTTGCCTAAAGAAGTGCATTTACTTCAAGGATTTATTTTTACCACTGTTGTTATATTCTGTGAGTTGGATATTTACGATAATGGGTTATCAATTAATGAAAATGAAACTAAAAATACTAAAATGAATCCAAAATTTCTTAATCAAAACAAATAGCCTCAGTTGAACTTGAAAGATAATGTTTGACAGCCATCAACGACAGTGACATGAACCTTCATTTCCATCACAGAACATCAAAAATACGACATGATTGCCAACGTAAAATCTGAAATTCGTTAAATTTCCCTGTAAGAAAAAGTTAACTCATAATTAAAGTTAATCATGACCGGTGCAAAGACACACAACTTTAAGCCTTAATTAAAGTTAAGCTTTAATTAGTTAAGCCAAAGGTTTGACTATGACTGGTGCAAACCACTGTTAATAATTTTACTGCTTCAACGAAGTCTTCATCATCTGTTAGTTCCAGGAGATATTCTGAGCTGCTGAGCTATTACGTACTTTAATTTACAACAAATGATTTTGCAAAATTTTATCTAAATCAAATTATTAAATTAGGTTACGACACATTAGGTCCTTAGAACTCGGCTTAAGCGCCCAAATTCGAGCGCTCAGCTGAACCTTAAAAATATAAATTAGTGAACCGAGCTTAGAGTTGAACTAACCTTGTACAACTGGACTTCCATATTTGAACTGAGTTCAACCTTGAACTGTGGTTGAACTGAGACTGTACAATCGGGCCTTAAGGTGCCTTATCCTTGAGGACGTTGGCCATTACATTTGCCCATTTAATCTTATTTGTGGCGGCTCTAAATAATTGTATGGAGGTCATACTTGTCAGAGGTTTTTGAGCCAGGATTTGCGTCATCTTCCTGGTCCCCTCTTACTATTGATTTTGCCTTCTATGACAAGTTTTTGGTTTTTGGTAAATTAAATATAGCAAAGGAGTTCACTCTTACGTCAAATAAAAATTTACATTGGTTTTCTAGACCTACTGGTACGGAAACGTCTTAAAAATACAGTAGTCTCAGCCAAATCCAAACCCCTGGTTGACCTCGCAGCATTTAAATCGTAAAAGCAAAAAATGTGAGACAATGTGTAGGATTATGTAAGCAAGACAGCCCGTTGTATCAAATAATATGAATAATTTAATAATGATTTCAGTAGCGCAAACTATAAACGTGCGTTTAAACACACGTACATACGACCGTGCATATCTTTACGATAGCAATAAAAAAAATGCAGCAGCAAAGATAGAAAGGCTGCCTGCCGTGCCGCCGGGAGATTGTATCATTGACATTGTGTTGTTCACTGAGAACAGGAATTTATTATGCATCATTATACGGGCGTTGTATCTCTTTGTGCGAACCGTTTAAGATGCCGAGTTTTTTTTATCTTCAAATACAGAATTCTTTGTTGAATTATAAGGACGGCTTCATCATAGGGAGAGGGAGAGACAACTATAGAGGGAGTATAAACACAAAAGAGTACAGGTCGACTCTGGACAAATATATAAACGATAATTTCAATGAAATAGGGCGCGTCAAAATAAATACCAGACTTTTAAAATGCATTTTGTCCAAATTTTCTATATATAAGATAGAGGTGACGCCGTATTGCTATGATCAAATACTTGCGCTTTATGAACAATAAGACAGACAAAATGTATTCAATCTCTAGGCTATTAGGTAGGAAATCGTACCTAGACAAACAAATTGATTTAAGTCCATGGACAAAATGCATTTTGATTGTGGAGAACATGTGGAAAATAGTGATGGATGGAACTATTTTTTTATGCTCAGCCTCCCACAAAGGCTGAAGCCTATGGCGCTGTAGAAGCGCTGCAAGAGGATGTGTCTGTGCACGTTAGATTTGAGACGCTGCAGGTTGTAGCCAAAAGAAGGAATGCTGGAGGAGACTGGTTCGGGGAGCAGCGACCTCGACCTGGTAAGGATGAGCTCGTAGAGCCTTTCTACTGTTCCTTGTTCGGAAGACCTTCGGTGTTATTATCTGGGAGAGCTCACTCGACCATCTTCCGTGATAGAATCTGTAAGACAGGGACAGGTCAGCCACCCTTCTTTGATGTTCCAGACTGTGGAGGTCCTTTGTGAGGTTAAGCGTATCGATTAGTGTAATTGCTCTCTTCTGGATAGTGTCCAGAAGCTTTAGAGAGTGCTTGGGAGCGTATTCCCACAAATGGGACCAATACTCCAACGATGGCCGGATCTGTGCCTTGTACAACAATAGTAGCTGTTGTTGGTGTACACTCCTATAGCGGAACAAAACTCCTAGCTTCTGGGATGCCGTTTTAGCAATACTGACGACGTGGTCGTGACAGGACATGTTATTGCTGATGTTGATCCCCAAAAGCTAGAATGGAACTACATATTTTTGAATGTGCTGACAGTAAGATAGATGTAGAGCAATCTGCAGCATTTCGACCACATCCATAAATATGATCCCAACCAACATTTAAAAGTGATTCATCATTATATAATTACAGTTATAGAAATCATAATGGCTTGAAATAATTATAAAATTTAATATTGATAGATAATGCAGGATGTTGCAGTCAACAAACTTGAACAAGCAATAAATCAATCCAGCTTTAGTAGTGTGAGATCAGAATTTTACGTGATTGCTGTTGAAGTAAAAACAATAACAATTCCTGATATTAGGTGTTGCATACTGAATAAATAAATTTGGTCAAGAAATTGTGAAATAATTGTTTTCCAGAAATCTTAATGTTTCCTTGTAAATCTCAATGTTTAAGGAATAAACTCCCCATACTTATACTTGGCTCGCCAACTGATTCCGTAGAACTGTAAGATTTGTGAACCAACCCTATCCCAATCCGTGGACCTATGGAATGGCCTGCACGTTCTCTTGAGCTAACACCGCTGTTTTCGTGGGAACTATGAAGCAGCAATAGATACTCAAGCTAAACTTTATCATCGATTTATTGTGCTGGGTCACCCAGCAACAGCCTGTTAGCCATATTGTTCTCTTATTATTTTGTAACTTTTTCAGTCAATAGTAATATTAATAGTTACTGTAATTTGGTTTACAATTTATTGTTTCAAATTGTCAGTTTTCTGTCAAATCTGTATCTTCAGTAATAAAGTTATATTTTCTTTTCATTTAAAGACTATATGTCACGGTCCTATTTTCCATCCTGAATATTGATTGGCAAAAAGTCCTCGTGAAAATGGGAATGATAAGTTATTTCTCTTGTATGCAATTTTCAAATATTTTGTTACAAATATAGGACGAGGCATGCGGAATTTGTCTGCTGACAGTTACCGTTTCTCACAAACGCATTGTCGTACTGTCAACAAGTCACTCCAACGCATGGTTCTCCTTTTAACATTCTGTACATAATCTCTAAACAGCTAAGTTTGTGATCTTACTCTAAACTAATATTTCTGTTTGTTTTTTTTTTATTTAGAGGATTTGTGCTTTTTGTAGTTCATTTATTTTGCGAAGAAGGTTGTTTTTCGACAAAAGACAAAAACATGCAAATTGAACATATTCAATTTTCATAACCTCGGCTCTCAAATGTCACCAGCAAGAGATTCTATGCGCCGTAATTCACCGTGCAGCTTTACATACAATTTACCCAAATATTTAGAATACGTCCTAAATATTCAAACAGATTGGATGTGAAAGTGCTCACTAGCGAATGCGCTACCATCCTATTTCTTGTCCTATTTTTTTTGTCAAATATTTGGAATAAAAAATAGGACCGTGACAAACAGCCTTATGAATTTTATACAGGGTGTAACTTTTAAGGATGTCCACACCTATACTACCGTGTAGATCTTGCTGAGCTGATCATTTTTCAATAAGCAACATGGGTCCGGAAACGAACCGTTTCGGAGATAGCGCTACCGGAAGTAGTCCTTTCTGACGCCTGAAGTTAGGCAATTAATTCGACGCCTTGCTGCCAGTAGCGTGGTCGGCGCGGTCTCCGGATCTCAATCCCCTGGATTTTTTCCTGTGGGGTCACCTGGAAGCACTTGTCTACCAAAGGGGTGCACCGCACACAGCAGAAGAGCTGATTGCACGCATCATTGCAGCAGCTGGAGACGTCAGGGAGCAGCCACAGGTAATCAACGCTGCCACTGCATCGGTCATCCATCGAACCAGATTGTGCGAGCAAGAATGCGATAGCCACGTGGAGCCTCTCCTTCACTGACTGATTTTTGACTGATCTCGGTGTTTTTTGTTGTTGTTTTTTTGCAATGTTTTTTTGTTTTGTTTGTTTGGTTTACTTTTGACATTTTGGCCATGACGATTAAATGTTGACACGCCGAATCTGTCTTAGCAGCTGATCCGTAACCCCCTCTCTCCTCTGCCAATTACGAGGCGTTGAATGAATTGCCTAACTTCAAGCGTCAGCAAGGATAACTTTCGGTAGCGTTATCTCCGTAACGGTTCGTTTTTGGACCCATGTTGCTTATCGAAAAATGATCAGCTCAGCGAGATCTACATGGTGGTATAGGTATGGACATCCTTAAAAGTTACACCCTGTATAGTTTTTTGACCAGAGCGCTGATAATCATATTGAGGGTTAAGTTGAAGGATAGCAATGTTGCTAAACTTCTCTCAAATTATATATTCTACGAGTATAAAAATAACTTCACCTATTATTATTATTATAAATATGTGCTCTGACACTTCATCAATGAGGGTATAACTAAAATGACACGTACTCGACCATTTATTCAGGCAAATAAATAAATAAATACACAGACATCAGACAGACAGACTCTCGCTGGCAGCGGCATGTTTCACTGTTCACGTTGTGAGGTAAGTGACGACGTCAGGCACCTTCTGGCCCATCACGGGCACCCTGATTGGAGGGGCAGGGGCGAACTTGCGGGGCTGGGGGGCGAGCACCAAACGAGGGGGTGCGTTCGAGGGGTGCTGCCGGTATTGGTGGAACCCGAAGTCGGGGTAGTCCTGGTAGTCTTCGTTCGATTCTTGGCTGGCCTCGTAGATGTCGGCGTACGCCAAACATGTCATGGAGGCGATGATTAGAGCTACCTGGACACCAAAGGGAATGCATGTTTAACCCTTAATATGCACACTTATTTTTTATGACACAATTGACCTCAAAGTCATTTTTCTCAGTTTCTAAATGTAGCTTACACAACTAGACAATTTCATTCAGTTAATTCATTACAGAGTAGCAATTTCATTCATTCATCCGAAACCAATCACAGACGACGTCGTTTCGCTTTTGCTAAAGCTCGTCAGTGTGATTTAGGTCTCAGACGAATACATGAAATTGCCCGTTAGTGCCTAGCTGGCAAAACTCGTACTAGTATTAGCAACATACAGATATTGGGAAGCAGTACTTTAAAAAAGTATTGGTTCGCCATCTATCTACCAAAGCCGGTACCTGAGCGTTTAATCTGAGGTACCGAACACTGCTTATGTGACCCGTTTAATTGAGTTGTGTTGCTTTTTAGCATAAACCGAATGTCGGGAGTGTTAAATGAGTGTTCCACAAAAAAAAGTCTGTCTGTTGTCATATCCACAGGTTCCTATACCTGATGCTTTTAAACGGGACACATAAACAGTGCTCGGTTCCTCAGATTAAACGCTCAGGTACCGGCTTTGGTAGACAGATAGCGAACCAATACTTTTTTAAAGTACTTCTTTCCAATATCTATATATGTTCCTACTGTTAATTCATTACTTAAATATATTTTATTAATATCAGATTTCAGAAAAACAATAAATTGAAACACAAACACTTTTTTAAAAAAGCGTTTGGTTAAATGCTCTAAAAAAAGAGAATAAAATGCTTCTTTAAAATGTTAACTATCAGCTTGTGGCTTATAGCCTCATTATACACAATTTATATGATCATAAAAGCTTGTTGCGAGGTCTACGTACGGATCTATACGTATTTAATTGAAGAAAATTTTAACACAATTAAACTTAAGCAGATTATGTTAGTTAATTAAATAAGTACTAGTATTATATAAGTAAATCGCGCCACAAGCTTCTATGACCATATAAATTGTGTATAATGAAGTTACAATTAGATAGTTAACATTTTAAAGAAACATGTTATTTTCTTTCTTTTGAGCATTTAAATAAAAGCTTTTTTTAAAAAGTACTTTTGTTTTAATTTATTTTTTAATTTTTTGTTATTAACTAGCATTTATAATTCTCGATACTAGAGGAAAGCATAAAACACTTCAAAACTCCACCATATATTGGATTAGGAGTGATGTCAAAATTTATTTTTAATTATTCTCGACAAGCCCTTTGTTTGATACCAATTGCATAACTGCACAAAAAAACTATTCTGAAATCTTGGATGGTCCGCCATGTTGGATTTAGAATGACGTCACATTATTTTTCGAGTTACTTCCAACAAGCCCTTTCATTTGATACCCATATTTTAGAAGTGCATAAAAAATAGCTATTCCGCCATCTTGAACTGTACGCCATATTGGATTTAGAGCGACGCTTATCGTGCAGTGTCATCCAAACTAAACGTGTATACAAAATTTCAGATCAATAGCTTAATCGGTTGAACATATCTGTTTCAAAATAATAAGTTAAATAAAAGCTTTTCAAAAATAAAAAAAATACATGATGAACTGGTTACATAAATGTAACAAAATCTAAATTCTTAACAGAAAATTAAGACACGCACTGAAAATGAGAAAAAAATGAAGACAAAATAACGAAACTTTTGTGATTCGAGTAATGCCACTGAAGTACCTTTTTTTAAATGCATAATTTCCTTTTCACATTTTGCTAAAACAGTTCAAACAAATTGAATCTTTATGTTAGTCACAAATGGGCTTTGCACATCTGGTGTCCAACAAGGTTCTTCCTCTAATTAAATAAAAACAAGTTCTACTGCAATTAATAACAGATTATAAAACAATAATCTGGATACCTATGTCCGCGTTGCCATAGAAACTAAGTATTTACTTAGTATTAAGTATTAACTTAGTTGCTATAGCAACTTTCCGTATATTCTCGTCCGACCACAGAGTTAACATCTCTAGAGGGAATGTAAACAACAAAATGCACAGGTCGTTGACCAGCCAACATGTAACGGAAATTTTGACAGCTTGGGGGCATTACCAGTGGCGTACGATTTTATATTAAAATTGGATGAGTATTTAGCTATACTTATTATAACTTGATTGTAACAGTTGATAATTTATTATTACCATGAAGTGTTTCCCCATATTTTACGCTACTGAAAACTAAAACAAAACCTATACTAACCTACGATAAGTGGTGTTCACCGATTCGTCGCTATTGGAGCAAACTATGCACCTTTATTTCGTCGCATCATATAATTATGACAATATTGTTGATTAATAATTTAATTCGCACCACAAATAGTCACAAAGTCACTCAAATATACACTAAAACGACAAAAATCTCAACATACGCAATAAGCACAACTACAATGACAGCCACATGACAGTTTTACGGACGCCGATTGTAGGTTGCCAGATTTACGACATATTAGTAGTTATTGCGACAATTCGCTATGAAATTTACCTATTTTAGATTTCGTTAAATCAATACAAATTATCTTCACGTAAATCAGTTACATTGCAAGTATATTTTAATGTATAGTTAAATACACAGTTAAATACTTTGAGGAACATGTGTTCAAACTGCGGAAACTGCCAGATTTTGAAGAAACTGGAAGGTCCTTATGCGGACGAAAAAGAGTGGCAATAGCGCTATATAGGTGTTGGCTGGCCAATATTCAAATTAGGCTCCCTCTAGAGATGTTAACTCTGTGCGTCCGACCATATATTACCGTCTCATTCAAGACGGTAATACATGGCCGCCATTTTTAACTACAGGTGGATTGCAAATTGCAATTCCTATACGTCCGGACATCAGAATACTTTCGAATTCTTTCAAAATCATGGTAATGGTTTTCAGAACACCACCGGCGATTTTAAGGAAGCGGAAGATGCAAAATTAGGTTTACTGCCTGCAAAATCAAATAAAATGTACGACAAGGCCTACGCCCTATCCTACATAAATCATTATTGTATTATACAATGGTATATAATCTTACAGTTAAATCCATACACGTATCTTTGACGGCTTCGCAAACTACCTTTGGAATATAAAAGGTCAAGCAGTCTGTGAACCGACCTTAAAGGTCTAGGGTATAGCGCGCGAAATTGAAAATCCAAGAAAAGACGTATTCCCGTGTTAGCGAGGAGGCGTGGCCGTCTTTTCCCTTTCTCCAGTGTGTGTGTGTCTAAGATGAGGGGAGATAAGTTCATAAATCCAAAGGTAAGGTCAAAAGGTCGAAAGGTCACTAAAAAAATGAATTTCGCATTTTCAAGCTCCTGACGTTATCTTTAAACTTACAGTAATGATTCAAAAAGCAAATTGAATAAGAAAGCTTGCGCTTTGTCACCTATTTGGCCTTTTTTTGATATCGTGTTTTGTTGTTGAAATACAGACATTGGAAGAATGTATAATTTTGCATTGCGAGTTTTTTTGCAGACTAAAAAACGTTTTTGAGAAAATCGCAAATAGTTGTCATTCACTAAGGTCTTAACTACCACCTTCTGAAATTCTGTGTATATAGTTTGAAAAGCAAGTGAGTTCTGTTGGAAATGGGAATCCGTGTTTCAACATGGCAACTGTGTATACCCAAGCCCCTTAAAGTACATATCCACCAATTTGCGTAAAGAGAGGGAGTTGCATAGTAATGAGTTTGTGAGAAAAAGCGAAAAGTGGCATGTTTCATTAACTAAAACGTACTTCTGCTGATATAATTCCCGTTTAAATGGGTGTCGGATTGTGATTTGTTTAACGGAGAGCCAGACACGATGCGAATGCATGGGGGATGTGTTCATATTGTCCCTGCATACAATAACCTATTCAGGCTTATTTCGAAATTAAATTTGTCGTCGGGATGGAATGTGTGTATTTTGCGTTGAATTGCTGAAAGGTTTTGTCAGTTAGGGCCTGTTGTGTACAGATTAACCTGTGTTGTTTTGTTTTAGCCGGAGTGGTAGAAGAGGATAAAGGGATTTATTGATGGTTTGCACAATAATCGACGTGTATATATTGGTGGAACAGTAGTATTAACTGAACTGGTTCAGTAGTTTTTTCAACGAATTTGTATAGGTTAGACTATGATGTCGCCAGATATTCTTCGGGTTAAGCCCTTTTACGGTGTGTTCCCGAATTTCCTTGACACGTAACAAAAAAAAGGTCACACGAAAACTGAGTGGAATTTTTGAAGATACTAAAGCATTTGACATTGTCAGCCATACGATTCTATTGAATAGATTAGAGCATATCGGCTCTTGTGGAGTATCATTCAGGCTAATGGAAAGCCATCTAAACAATCGCACAAATTATGTCGAAATAGATAATATCTTGAGTGAGTGCAAAATATTTGAGTACGGCGTACCACAAGGAACCGTCTTAGGACCGTTCTTATTCAATATTTATATAAACGACCTACTAAATATTGCCACAAAATCAATGATACACTGCTTTGCAGATGATACAGTGATAACCTATCAAGCATCAAGCTGGAAAGAACTCCAAGAAATAATCAGGTATGATATAACAATTATTAAAAATTGGTTTGATACCAATCTTCTTACGATAAATTTTGATAAACCTTACTATTTACCTTTTTCGTCATATAAAAATACGTTACCGAATTTTGGACCTATTGAAATAGACAAAAGACAAATTTTTGAGGCTGATAGTGTCAAATACTTAGGTGTAATAATTAACAAACATTTAAAATGGGATTTACAAATAAAGTTTCTTTCGCGAAAAGTCAGACAACTATTACCTAAATTCAAATATCTGAGACAATTTCTAAACACACGTTGTTTAGAAACATTGTATTATTCTCTTGTGCAGTCCCAACTAAATTATGGCATCTTAGGTTGGGGAGGAGTGCATCAAACTCATTTGAAGCAAAAATGTGTTTTGAAGGTCATTTACTATAAAGAATTTATTTAGAGGATCCCAGAAATTTGATATCCGACAACTATACAGCTATAACATATTGAATTTCGTCCACAAACATAAAAATTACATCAACTTCAATAGCCATGAACATAATACACGAACCAAGAATAGGACCTTAAGACCTCCTATATTTAAGTCAATAGGCCAAAAAAGTTTAATATATTTATGTTGCTGCATATACGATTTACTTCCTGCTTCACTAAAATCCATAAAATCTCATATTGTATACAAAAAAAAGTCAAAAAATGGATAATGGACACAAACAGAGATATTTTTTCAAATATTTTCAACACGATTTTGAACTGACACACTTACAAGTTTTTAATATAGTATAGTATTAGTTTTAATATACGTATTGTAAAATATACAAAATATACAATTTATTTGCCCTGTATTGTTGGTGAATAAATTATTATTATTATTATTACTATAGGTACAGATACTATATCTGAAAACATGTTTTTTGTACGTCCACCCTTCAAACTCACCCCTAACTTTTTTTTTTCAAATAGCACCCCATAGATTGTAATGTTTTGTATGCATGATATGACACACGCGATAGTACTTTCGAAAATTCCACCGAGTGTTCGTTTGAACTTTGGAATATTGGAGTCATTGCAGTAATAGTAAAATAGCTAAAGAAGCTTGTGATGAAAATATCAAAATTTATCTAATACCTCTCTGCTAGATCTGCTCTGCTGAATTCATACCTTACTTGAATGTCATTTGCAAAAAACGTACTTGGTTCTGTATAATGTGCTCGTCTAGATCAGATGTACCTATACAAAATAGAAATAAGCGGCCACAACACGAAACTTGGTACTTCAGAATGAATGTGTTTTACATCTAACATTTGATATAAACTAAAACTAAAACCTGCCTAATTCATCTTGATAACCGTCAAGCGAACAGGGAACTGCAAATAGAATGGAATTCTACCAGGCTACAGCACTGCCCAAATTCAGACAGGACTCTGTTCTATAAAAAACACGTAGAGAAGACTAGAGCAAAAGTGAATAGGAGAAACGGTGTAGTTCGCAAGCTAGTTAACTTCCAATGGGGGGCCCACCTTGGCCTATTGTGGACAATATCCCTTGCCATGTGCTTTGCCCCAGCCAAATATGCATGTCCTGTAGGATAATCAAGAGCTCTCTACCAAGCTGGACCAGCAATACATGCTAGCTGGAATAGCCCCCTCAAATCAGGTCTCATGTATGGCCCAACGAAGTAGACAGTCATTAGATAAAAGACATCCTCTATATGGGCGCAAGCCCCCAGCATCCTTAAATCCAGAAAGAATTTCATTATGTCCACAAACCTACTGACAGACTTCAGACAGATGAGTAACCAGAGAGGCACTGTGGAAAGACGAACCACATACCAACTTGGAACCCAATTGAAAGCCTTCCTGCCGATCACAACTGGACTGAAGGACCTGGAAAAGTCTCGACAGGATTAGACGCCAAATGGACAGGTCTGAGGATAACTTAGTGAGATGGAGATACGCTGAGGACGATTTATGTGCCTGTGAGGAGAACCAGACGATGGAGCATCTCCTATCCTGCTCATCCTTGAAAATCCCTTGCACAATCCAGGACCTATGGGAATCGAGCGACATGGTAATGCAGTGTGACAGACACTGGAAAGAGATATGAGCAAATACAGACAATCATTTCTGACTTGTGACGTCTGCGATCATCACATATATGAATGTGTTTCTTTCTTCCTCCAATAAAATTATTAATTAACTAATACTACTACTACTTAAAATACAAGCAAAAAAAGAAAAAAAAAAGTTAAATCAAAAAAATTATATGAAATTTAAAGATTATTAGATTTACGATGATTAATAGCAACCTTTTTAGAATATGTTCCGGTGGATGTATGGTACATGAGCGTTCAAAGCGTTCAAAACCATAGTATTTTATTGTAATATTGTTGCCAAAAGATACATTCACAAGTGCCTGATGACAGTCCAATGCTCATACCTAACAACCTAACACACGTTCTCATACATCACTTGTATATGTATGAAGAAGAAACACAAAACGACGAGAAACCACAAAAATACAGACAACGAGAAAAAACACTGAACACACACAACAACAAACTTGAAAACTTTACGTGAAAAGTTGATCTTTTGGAACTACGTTCTCATATGTCATTTGTACGTATGAACAAAAAACACAAAACAACGAGAAACCACACAAAATAAATGAACGAAAAAGTCACTAAACATTCCTCAACAAACTTGAAAACTTCGCGTGAAAATTTGATCTTTTGGAACCACGTTCTTATAGGTCGCTTGTATGTATGAAGCAAAAACACAAAACAACGAGAAACCACACAAAATAAATGAACGAAAAAAATCACTGAACACACCTAAACAAACTGGAAAACTTCGCGTGAAAAGTTGCTCTTTCGGAACCGCCCCGCCTCCTTAAATTCACACCACACAAACTAGATATGCAAATGAGCCGCAGTAATTTATGCTGAAGCAAATTCGATTGTCCCGATCCGAGATAGAATTGTGGTAGATGGCGCTTCTAACTTTTCCGCGTGTTAGAATTCGAAAAGTACTCACGAGTGTTTTGGAGACCATCTCGATCTCGCCTACAGCCGGTCTTCAATTTCAGCGTTTATACCGCGAATGTTCAAATTTACATGTTTATATATATATACGTGTATTATACAGCGATTAGTCTGGCGCTTCGACCTTCGCAAATCGTTTTTACTATACATTTATAGACCAGGCAACTGTCTGATTTTAAATAAAGAAAAAACATTGTTTCTACGATTTTATTGCACACCAGAGTACAACAGAGGTCTATCAAAAAATCAAATGTGGTTAAATTTCTAGACATACATCTGACAGAAAACTGTAAGTAGAATTTGCACATAGACAGTGTTTGTAAGAAAATATTACTTCTAGCTTACTGTATAAATCGGCTAAGATTCATTGTGGATAGACCTGTGATCATGATTATTATTTTTTTAACCTCTTACGAAATGGTTGTCTGGGGTGCATCTAGTCATGCACACAGTATCTTTCTAATCCAGAAAAGAGTTGTTAGAATGATTGCTTTAGTAAATAGAACATATAATAATAATCGCCTTTATTGGCAAATCTATACAAAATAAAAAAACATAATGACAACAAGAAAAAAATAAATAATAAGTATAGAGTTCGGGACTTCCCGTTCTTCCACTCAACCTTATTGTAATGACAAAAATAGATGAATAATAATTATAGAATAGAGGCATAAAATTTCCCAATGAACAAGAATGAAATGAAAAGAAGAAAATATATAAAAATAAAATTAAATCAATTGATTAGTGTATATGATAGATTTAGAATATAGCAGATAAGAGTACAGTTGATTATATTATTCAAGAGAAAGCACATTTTTAGAGTCAATTCAGCTATCAAATATTATTTATTGCCTTGTCAAAAATTAATTCTTTCAGATTTTTTTTGAACTGATTGCAGCCAAGCATTTTTAATTCATCAGAAATTTGGGTAAAGAATTTGGGAGCTATATATAGAAACGATATTTTCATTAAACTAAACAAAGCAAAGGCTGAAAGCTTAAGGCGCTGTAGAAGCGCTGCGTGAGGAAAGTGTCTGTGCACGTTAGATTTGAAACGCTGCAGGTTTTAGCCGTCGGGAAAAAAATTCCCCAGGAGTTCATTCCACAGCGTCGAAGTTCTCCAAAAGAAGGAATGCTGGAGAAGACTGGTTCAGGGTAGTAGGGACCACGATTTGATGTTATTATCTGGGAGGGCTCACTCGACGATCTTCCGTGATAGAATCTGTAAAACCGGAGCAGGTCAGCCATCCTTCTTCGATGTTCCAGGCTGTGGAGGTCCTTTGTGAGGTTAGGCGTATCGATTAATCCAATTGCTCTCTTCTGGATAGTGTCCAGAGCACATGAAAGCAATACTCCAAGGATGGCGATGGTTGGATCTGCGTCTTGTAGAGCAGCAGTAGTTGCTCCGGTATATACAGCCTCCTACAGCGGAACAAAACTCCAAGCTTCTGGGATGCCGTTTAGCAATACTGATCACGTGGTCGTGCCAGGACATGTTATTGTTGATGTTGATCCCCAAAAGCTTGACGGAAGGTGACTCGACTATTTGGTGATCCTCTATTTCCACAGTTGGTGAGCCAACGTGAGTGCTGTTACCTGTGTTATGTTTGACTGTACTATAATGTGTACGTGATCTACTTACATAGAATCGATCAGTCGGCGGTCACACCTGCTTTGTGCGTATCGATGGGAAAGAATGAAAAGAAGAAGAAGGATCTGTTCAATCCGTTCACATGGTCATCAGCGACTTCCGTTGGATTGTCAAGTGCATCGACAGACTTTGTTTCCGTACCGTACAACTTGGCAGTATAGTCATGAAGTACACATTTTGTAATCGTTTTAAAATCAGCTTTCTAATTATTGTTGGTCAAAGTTTGTAGACAAAGTCGATGTTTCAAATGGTCCATAATTTTCATTGCCAATTCTTCCATTGTGCGTCGACAAATAGTTGATCTGTAAGCCAGAGCCTCAAACTACTCTAGGTACATAAGTAACTCAACATTTATCAAAAAAATCAGACTTGAACTCAAACCAACTTCTTTATTCTTTCTTTCTTTTATCCTTATGAGTTCTGCGCGTTAGCACAATCAACCAGCACATTATAAGGACTGCAACAGAGTCTGACTCGTAGCCATGCTACAGTCCAAAAATAGAGCGTTACTTATGCTTCTTAATCAAAACTCGAAAATATCATCATAATTACGTAAAAATGATGAATATCGCGTATTACACTGTATCGACGGTTTAAGAACTTATATCAAATCTCACGATTATAAATTGAAAATACAGAAATGCACCTGTTATAACAGCCATAACCTAAAATCGACTCGATCACATTATTTAAAACTAAAACTCGCAGTTCGCAGTTGCCTTTCGTACTGCTATAAATTGTTACTGATTTTTTAGACATTTTGCATTTTGCAAAACCCTGCAGGTGTAGCTGAAACACTTGTTTTTGGTAATTTGAGCCTGTGAATGACAATGGAATAGAAAAACTGTATCTATACAATAATGACGTTTTTGCTTTCGACACTGGATACTTTGATGCAATTAAAAACCTTAAAATCGAAAACTTTCACGAGTAAAATACTTCTTACACTTATAATAATAACATAAGACTTTATTTAGAAATTACAAGGTGTAACAGCAGGCACGTAGCCAAGGGGAGGGGGGCAGGTGCACGAAAGTTACAAAATATTTATACAGGGTTATTCACGTTATTCGACACGGAGCATTATGGCTAAAGTATTTGATAAAACAGGAAATAATAATTTCGGATAGATAGAGACCTATAAAGGCTACATTTTGAAAATATTTTCACGTTATACAGGGTGACCCAAAAACACGAAATCAAATCAAATTCTACGTTCAACCGTATAAAAAAATTAGGCATTCCCATTTAAAAAAATCAAGTTATCGCTGATCGAAGTTTCCTTAATTAATCGACCGATTTCTCCAAGCATAAATGTAATTTAAATTTGACAGTCTCATCAAAGCTGACGCATTTTATGCTTAGTAATACAGCAAAGTCACAGCCTTCCAAATTTTATAATCTCTGCGATATTCAATTTTTTCCTGATACTATACTTACCTATGAACAGATGATCATTGTATACGAAGCACTTGTTCATAGTCATATACGATATTGTATTGTGGTGTGGGGCGCAGCATGTAAAAATAATATAAAAGCAATAGAAATTATACAAAAACGTTTAATAAAAATTTTATATAAAGTGAAATGTACATATCCTAGTGACTTGTTATTTTCTAAAACAAAAATTCTAGATATCCGCCAAACATTTTTCATGTCATTAGGTATTTACCAATATAAAAATAAATCAAACTTGACAAAACACGAACATAAATATGACATAAGATTTGCATGTAATGTTGTACCAAAAGCAAGAAAAAATACTTTATTACGATGTCATACATTTCTTGCTCCAAGACTATACAATGAGATACCAGAAAGCATAAAATGTCTAGTGCCTTTAAATTCATTCAAGTGTGGTTTAAAACAATGGATAGTAAATAATAAGCGCATTAAAATTCACCAACTTGTAGACATATGCAATACCTATTATTACTGATATATATGGAATACATAATATTTAAATATAAATATTCCTGAATTGACCCTTATTTGTTGTTTCCATTTTATAATAACTACTTATACCCAAGCACAAGTTTTTAACTTTTTTTGGGTCACTTGTTGTTTATTGTATTTTATTTATTTTATATTTACAATAAACGCTATTATTATTAATTATTATTATTATCTACTTATACCGAAAATGTTGATTTACACCTAAACGGTTCGCTTTGAGTCCCATGTATGATATATAAAGTCAGACTAGAATTCACCAAGGAATCTGAATGTGCAATAATATATGGGGTATTCCATTTAAAAAAAAACATAATTTTGAAACATTTCGTGTTTTTGGGACACCCTGTATAACATGAAAATATTTTTAAAATGTAGCCTTTATCCATCCGAAATTATTATTTTCTTTTTTATCAAATACTTTAGCCATAATGCTCGGTGTCGAATAACGTGAATAACCCTGTATATAGGCTACGAGCTTAGGAGAAACCGTCTCAATAAAGTTTAGAGATGATCAATCATTGGGTAAAATATTCAAGCGATTGAAACAAATTTAAAAAAATATCAAAGTTTCTAGGTATCCACTATCTAAGTTCTAAGTGTTGCTCATTAAAATAACTGACAAATGAACAATATTGACAATTATTTCTAATATTGATACATCGTTGAAAAGCTGCAGTTTATGCCAAAAAGTGTACATTTTAGCTACACAGCAGCTAAAGCAACCTTTGAATAGGGTAAATGACCTGTGAAGGTACGCTAACACTGCTCACACTGCCTAACTGTCTTCCATTTACTTTGGAAGAGAAGGTTAACTTTCTTGAGATGGTAGGCAAAGAAAGTTGGAGATTTTGGCAGAAAACATGAAAAAAAAAGAAACTTGGGTTACAAACAAAAGACAACTGACGAACGTATGATAATTCGACGTCCTGGGTCTTTCTCTCTAAATCTGCCTTTGTTTGAACTATGTTTTCAGTGAGCTACAAAAACGGGGTACATTAAAAAAACTGCAATGGCGTAATTATGGCGATTTTCTGGTAGGTGGGCCCGGGTGAAGGTGACGGACATGCGAAAAAGTTGCCACGTCATTCGACAATTAGCGGAAAAAATCCGCTTGCGAAACGCGATCTGAATAGGATATCGATCGACGTAAACCAGGAATTTTACATAATCGCTTTTAAACTGCGGCGTTTATGTGTACATTTAAATTAATTTAAATATAAATTATCGAGAAATAGTGTCACACAATTAGTTTACTACTGAATTTGATTGGCATCATGTGACTCTTGCATCACATACGTGCGTTGCTTTAATAGCGTTGATTAGGAATAAGGAGTTAGTTGTATTTTATAGTATAAGAGCTAGTAGGATTCCTGACTGGCCGTTGTCAACTCAGGAAACACTTCCACATTATGGGGTTAAGTGACACACCGATATGACGAATGTGTCAAAGCGAAGATGAAACTGTGGAACAGGTCATATGCGAGTGCCCAGAGTTATCTTCTATCAGAGAGTGTGCGTTCGGCGAGTCTTGGTCTAAACCGGGAGATGTCCTAAAGCGACTTCCACTTGCCTAAAATTAGCAGGATGAACGATGAACTGGCGAAACAACAACAACAAGAAAAATAAAAATATGCTGAAGATTGTGAAAATGAAGGATATTTACGCTATATTTCAATGCTGATTAGACCTCATATACGAATCTCTGGATTCTTCTAGACATGCAAGTTTTGAAAAATCGAAATAGATATGGGTCAAATGATAAAACCATTCAGCTAATTGAGTTTATATTGTATTGTATACCGAGCTCGCATAGATACTTTTGAAACGTGGACATGGAGGAGAATGCTGAGAGTTCCTTATACCGCCCATCGAACTAACGTTCGGTAATCCAAAGATACTATCCTCCATTGTGCCAACGCGAATGCTTACATTCTTCGGACATATATACAGAAGCGGTAATATGGAGCAACTTGTCCGTCCCCCTACACGCTGGGTGGATACGACGAAACAGTTGCTGGATATGAGTATCAAGAGCGCCACTGAACTGACAGTAAATCGCGAACGATGGCGAGTTACAGTTCTCAAAACTATTGATAATATTCGTGTCGGCAATATTCTAACTCCGACTCAATGCATTTTACGAGTTCACAACATGTCTGTTAAGACATTGTGACTATGATGATGATGATGATGATAAGGAGGAATGTCTGTGGAATCCGAAAAATTTGGAGCTCAAATGCTCAAAAACAAAAGACACGATGTGCTGAAAAATATTGCCGTCTTTTTAAACATGAAAGCCTTTACCACTATCAGCAAGATTTCTTCTGTTGGCAAACTATGTTTTCTACGCCAGTGACATGTTTCCTTTGACTAGGTTCTCCATAAAAGAGTATCACTTTGTGTTGACGCTTATTGTTTCTTATTTCTGCGACATGTTGTTGCAACAAGAAACAATGCCAAAATGCGGCAGACAAAATATCAAGAATTCTTAGGAAACATAGCATCTCCACTACAATTGAGGTTTTGAATTAAGAAAAAACATATTTTTTTGTGATAAATGGAAAGATCATATATAAGTTTTATAACAAAACTGTTTTCGAGTACCGAAAACACGCCGACGGCTCCCGAACCCATGTAACGTCACCATGGCGGTAAGGATGCTCCTTTGACCAACGACGTCCTACTCCGATACTAGATTCTAGATTCCCAGAAAATCGCGAAAATACGTACTGGTAACTAGTATATATTTATTGCAACACAGTCGATGAATGAAGTTTGCAGCTCGAAACGAAATCTACGATCGAAATATGTTTTTGAATGTTTGAAGTTGAAGTCAGATTACAGATTCCAGTAAGTACCTATGTTTCGTTGAAAAGATCTCCTCAATTGAAAGATGGCCTAGCAGTTACAGTGTCCGATAGTGATTTCAGGGTCTTTGGATCGAAACCCAGGCCTTCCAAGCTTTTTTTTATTTTGTTTATCATAAAATTTATAGATGTGCTTTTTGGACTTGTTACGCACATTTTTTCTACGATCAACATATGTGTTTGAATCAAATTTTGTTAGAGATATTACTTGCATTGCACAGTGCAAAAATTAAGTACAGGAGGTGGTGGACAATTAAAAAAATCAGTGGAAATGAGGTTTGTCCGTCAATATCAGTCGCCATCAATTTTTTTTAAATGTAATAGTTGGTTAATAAAACAAAATCCTTTCATCCATTCAATCCATTCGTTTTTAAGTTTTTTAATGTAAAAAAAGTAACTCAAACTCGTAATCACATTCTGTTTATCACTTGGTATTGGTATTTATTTAACTTTGGGCAATGAAGCTTAACAATTAAATCTTCATAGAAATTTAACAAGCACTGTTCAGAGCAAGCAATATGTCTAACAAAATTTGATTGAAACACATATTTATTTCGATCGTAGACTTAGTCTCGAGCTGCAAACTTCATTCATCGTCTATGTTGCAACAAATATACACTAGTTACCAGTATTTTCGCGATTGGTTGGGAATCTAGAATCTAGTATTGGAGTAAGACGTCGTTGGTCAAAGGAGCATCCTGATCGCCATAGTGACGTCACACGGCTCGGGTGTCGTCGGCCTGATTTCGGTACTGGATTCAAAAACTCATTTTTATTTTGATATAAGTTTTGAATTATTGCGAAAAAAAAAGAAAACAAAAACAGTTTTGTTATAAAACTTATATAATATGATCTTTCCATTTATTTAAAACCTCAATTATTATTTGTATTACTGCTATTGTTATTATAATTATAAACCACAAACGATACGAGTAGCTAAAGTCAGCAGTGTCGACAGACATAATTGATCAGCAAGGAACGTTTAGCATTATTCATAGACACACACAGATATGATCATTGAAATAGCGATTTTTGCAAACAACAATAACATTCCCTTTCTGAAAGGTCGCAAGAAATAGGACGACGAGTATTCAGCGCAGCGCCAGTCAGCGTTCCATATCACTGAGCTGACTTATTCGGAATTCGTAATTGGAAGGAAGATTTAAAAATCGGCAAACCGGTCGCTAGCTGTCAATGCGTCCCTCGTTGCGCAACTCTAACGGGGCCTTTTGTGTACCGTTTGTGTGGGTGTCTCTTTCTGACATGACGCCGCTGCTATTCATGGCTGCCTTGATGGAGTCGTTATCGCAGTTTGTAGCTCGAGATCAAGTCGACCGTGTTACCCAATATTAGCACCTGCGACGATGCTCTTGCTGTATTGTCTGCCTACTGCGCGCAAATAGCGATCATGTCAACTACCAGCCGATTATACTCAGTAAAGGCTGTAATACATTACAAAATATATTGTGCGAGGTTTGGTTCGATGTCTTGGACAAGATAAATTGGCTAATGGATGAATATATCATACCATCGATCCTATCAATTATAGAGCTGTGGTTCTTATCAGTATCATGTCTAAGGTTACGGAGACTGTCATTAACACACAGCTCCTGAAATATCTGGACAACAATAAAAACATAAACGATCGCCAGTATGGCTTCCGTAATCGTAGGTCTATGGGTGACCTCCTAGCCTACGTAACTCACGTCCCGTGCTATTGTAGTTGACATATCGAAAGCCTTCGACAGAGTGCGGTATGAGGGACTTCTGGTCAAGCTTGCTGCTTGACTACCACTTGACCTGCGCCAGTGGCTGAATAGCTTTTTGAACGGCCGATCTCCATTTGTTTTAGTCGAAGGCTGTTCATGAGACGTATTTTAAATAAACGCTTGTGTTCTTCAGGGATCTGGCCTATCCCCTACTTTCTGCTGAACATCAACAAGCTGCTGGAAGTAAGATCCAATCCAATCTAAAGCTTCAGAGACGACAGTACATTAATGTCGTGCATGAAACCAGGCAAGCCACTATAATCCCAGGAGATGGTACGTCAGCGACAGCAAAATGCCTCGCAGATCAGCGTAGATATCAGAACAATTATTGTCGAGTGGGGATTAGTAAATAAAGTACAGTTTAACGTACAGAAAATTCAGGCAACAACACTGACAAAGGAGCCTCACGTTGGCTTAACAACTGTGGAAATAGAGGGTCACCCAATAGTCCAGTCACCTTCCGTCAAGCTTTCGGGAATCAAACTTCAATACTAACATGGTTTTGCAATTCACATCTTGTCGAAGGGCAAAGAAACCTCGCCATTTAGAGTTTCTTATTTAAAATCAATAATCGATATTTTTACCTATATTCGAGATGGTCTTATTTATTTCAAATTTTGTTTTAATCAATAAACAACATATTCAAAGCATACTGGAATTAGGCAATTCAACGACCTGTTAAATCAATAATTAATGAATGGAGGCTGATGGCAAAAAATCACAAAATATAAACAAACAACTGTCGATGTGGCATACGACCACCAAATTTGTATTAGGTTGTTCCTTTTCTGTCGATTACATGATACTGACAATACTGCATTGTTTGGCATCTGCTTTTATATTGTATATATGTATTTCATAAGTCATGTGGTTTGAATTGCCTAATAGGCTGTCCTAGTTTAGAACCCCCCCACCCCGAACAAAATTCCTATCTATGCCACAAACAAGAATGTTCTAAATGCCCTTGTAATCGAAAAGAAATCAAATCGTGCAAAAAACGGGAAAATTGATTTTTTCCAATTGAAAAAAGTTCTGAGGATAAACCTAATGGTGTTTACTTTAACATGTGGGTATTAACATGAATGTAAGGTATATGTAGATTACTGTTCTATATTATAACACATCTTGTGTAGTAATCTGCCAAATCATTTTATATCCGTTTTACAGAAAAATATCCAATAAAAATTACTTCTACTGCAATTAATAACAGATTATAAAACAATACTCTGGACACCTATGTTCGCGTTACCATAGCAACTAGGTAAATAAGACGGGAATACATGGTCGCCATTTTTGCAAACTGCAAGTACTATACGTTCGTATGTCAGAATATTTTCTATTTTTTTTTTTAGATATCATGGTAGTGCCGATGAAATGGTTTCTGGAACACCACCGGACATTTTAAAGGCAGCGGTAGATGCAAAATTAAGTTCACTACCCGCAAAATCGAAAAAAAGTACGACAAGGGCGGAAAAGAAGCGCTCGGGCGCTAAAGTGGCTCTTTACGCCCGCTAAATGTACACTGCAAAAAATGAGGGTAAAATCACATTTTGTATAATGTAAAATTCCCATAATATATAATGTGTTTCAAGACATTACACTATCTATCGTGCGCGTTTACTGAATGCTGTGTTATTACAGATATAATGTACTTTTAATATGTAAACAGATATTTTTACAGTAGAAAATACTTTACATTCATACAAACACTGTGAATTTCCATAGATTATGTGAAATCATCGAATTCATTTTTATCTGTACTGTGATCTCTTATTTTGGATATATAAGGTATCCACAGTCCTATTTTAGTAGTCATTGTACCTGTTTTTTTTTTCAAACCATAAATGAAGCTGTATCAAAGTATACCTTACATTTATTGATTTATATTTACCTACACATATACATCTTCAACATATATTCCGTAATTAGCTATAAAAATGTCGCATTTAGAAGCAAGCCAAAACGGTGTATTTGAAGCTGTTATTTTTGTACGGAGTTATGTAGTTGTAATATGCCATTTAGTTGTAATATGTTTTTTGTAGCTCAAAGGTGTGCATCTTAATTGTTTGAATACTTGTTTCACTATAATGCTAACTTGCATACAGTCAATTGCTATTGTGCATAGTTTATTGGGTAATTTATTATTCAGAAACTTCCACTTGCGTAAAATGTTGGTTCATGTCCCGAGCATTTCTGAAGTGATTTTTCAATATTTATATTCTAATCCGGACAAAAATCTTGAAGAACCTCTTCTGAAATGCCCCGGATTGAACCTGTCTGTACTCATACGCAAGTGGCACATCCTGTATAATAAATTCCACAATAAACTATGTACAATACCAATAAAAAACTCACAAGTAGCATAACATGTGAAACAAGCATAAGATATTATGTAAAATTACAAAAAATGCATACTTTTTCCATAACTTGTTATACCTATTTCAATACAGGACAAGTGTTCCCAGAACGTACTATGTAAAAAGTGCATTACACGTTATCTAAAATGTCTTTACAGAATGATTGTGAAATTACATGACTTAACGTTGGTTACAAATTACCAACGTTATGATATGTAATTATTTTTTCCTGTGTATCAGTAATGTGTACTTTACCGTCCGACCGTGCATAACATAATTGATTTGTTTATAAAACCATAAATAATGTGTAAAAAGGTTTACTTACCTCTGGATATATAATTTGAGCTATGACCCCCCTTTGAACCAGCTAGAAATTATAGTTGACGTTTGACGATCAATTAGTGGTGTGACACTCCGCGCAGTGCATATTTGAATAGCTAATAGTTAGTTGTTGATTGATGGCGGTCCTCTGCAGACTGCAGTATCGTACGTTATCCACGGTGATATAAATTAAAGCGTGAACCCCATAATCTCCATCCAATCATCGGCAGGGTAATCCCTGATGGTGTATGCAGGATAATATCGACAGGAATATCGAATGGTGACACTACAAGCCCTGCCATGATATATTCAGAGACACAACTACGATTATGCCTGCAGAAATAGGTTTCTATGGTCGTATGTCTGTAATAGTAAATTAGATTGAGTGTTGGAACGAAAATGTCATACATGAGATAATAGATAGTATAGAGGTTTTTATAATCAATATAATATTCAAGTAATTTAATCATCAGCGAAGAGGTTCTTGCTAGATCATAGCCCCTATTCTGTGGGTGACTTGTTGTCCACATAGTCATAGTCTTGTTTATTGTATACATTTTTGTTGTAACTTGTACTTTTGGATAAGGCTGTTCTGACTGCAAATTTACATCATTGTATATAGCTGGTTAATAAACATTAAGTTAATAAAATAAAAAAATCACCGTAAAACGGAGTGAGATTGATAGTGGCAAAAACCGTCGTTCCCAAATTCAATGACATATATAATTCCTAACCTTCTCAAGAAATAGGCTATTTTTTAAATTTTATTCGATCGATTTCGCTGAATTTTCAAATTGGGGACTAAAGTTCAGAATTAAGTACATAACCTATAATTATTTTTCAGTGACAACAATATTTTTTCTACTATCAATCTCACCCCGTTTTACGGTATCTATGTAATATGACCCCACAGCACGTCGGTCTTCAAATCTCATCACAATCCATGCAGCGGTTACTGAGATTGCGGGACTATAAAAACTTCAATAAACAGACAGATTGATAGACAGACAGATCGACGGAAATGAGTGACGTGGATTTTTGTTGCTTATTATCTGTAAGTGTGGGAAGTAAAATAACTGAGACTTATTCAAACTAGTTCTGAATAGATAATAAGAAACAGCAAAATACAGAGAGAACTGGAGTACTTTTTTCACTGAAAAGAACAGTCCACTGCATATGCAGACGATGTCATGATAAGATCAAAAATGCAGCTGGGAAAAGTAGAAGATTTGAGGAAGACGCAAGAAAATTTGAGCTATCTTTAAATGAAGGAAAAAAAACAAATACATAGAAATACGGGTCTATATATTCGAAAGCCAAAGATTCATAGAATTTCAAACACAGAATAAAATATGAAAGAGTTCGAATATCTAGGAGTAACAATCACCAACAAATGTCAAGAAAATTGTGGGATGGATAAGATAATACTGAAACTTAGTATACATAATAAACTGAACAGTAGTGAAACATGGACAATGGTACAACCAGTTGTCAGGAAGCTAGAAACCTGGGAGAGGAAAATCTTGAGGAGAATTTTTGGAGTCCTTAAAATAAATGAGGAGCAATGGAGAAGACGCACAGACTGAGAAATAATCTTCCTATATGGAAGACCTAACCAACATAGCACGTAAAATTCGGGAGCAAAGGGCTACGGTTGGGACATATAATTCGAATGCCAGAGCAGAGATGTACGTACCAGGAGAATATTGTTTATGGAACTGTGTTATTCACTTTTATTTCATAAGGTTGTTGAAATAGATATACACATTTCTATTATAAATAATTTATTTAAAAAAAATCAATCTCGTAACAGGTTTCAAACGGCTTCAACTACATCATCCAAGAGCTCAGTTTGCCCCACAACGGCTGGTACCTTCACGACTGTCGGTTCCTCCGTCACTACCTTCACCTCGATACCTCCTGGCCAAACTCTAGGAAACTGTGCAGTCTGCACTGCTATTTGTGGCACTGCCACCTCAGAAGCAACTACGTTGGTCACCTCAGGTGCCTCAACTTCTTTGGCTGCATGCAAAACTGCTGTGGGAGCCTCCTGGATTAAGGTGGCATGTTCTTCCAAGTTGATCCGACCTCCTGGAGCGTAGGCCTCGATTTTGCTTCCGTCGGGTCCCACGACAGTCGTTCTGGTGCTGGGACCTTGCAGAATGTTTGGTGCTCCGTTTGCTCCGTAGGCCAGAAATAGCGAAAAGAAGATGAGCTGAAAGAAAGGTTTTTCAAATATCTTGGACTAGTATCATAATTTTTTTTGTCTGCATAAAAACTTTACCATATTTTTCCGCAATTTTTTTTGGGCACGGGAAGGTCGAGAAAATGAGGAACATATTTGAATCCCGTGACGTCATGGTCCTAGAGGGATTCAAGTATTTTCCTCATTTTCATGACCTTCTTGTGCTCAAAAAAAAAAACGCGGAAAAATATGACGTCACGGCCCTGTAGGGAAACAGGCAATCGGATGACGGATATGTGCTGTTCTATCTTGAGTACCCAATACTCATAATTTTATGTATGCGGCCAGTGAAGGAGCTTTTAATAACCTGGTTGATACTTAGCTCGAAGGTTTGTATTTAGCAGGTAGAGATAATATGGCAGTAATCTAATAATCTGCTAATACGAAAATAATATGTAGGTACTTTTTAAATCAATTACCGCACATTTACTAAAGACACAAAAAGCTTCGATTCGAGACAAGAAATTTATAAAATTATAAGCTTAGGTTCAACTTCATTTGACAACCAACAGCACAAATCACAAAGCAAAGCTCGCTCTCAGACAGAACCTTTCTTCACGTGACACGGCCAAGAGATGAAACCCACAGGGTAGACGGCAGACAAGTCACAAAAAGTATAATACCGCGATTCTAAAGTTGACGAGGCAACAACGTACTGCTAATGTACAGTGTTAACGTACATACGTAGTGAGTGAAGTACAGTTTAACGTACGGAAAACTGAGGCAACAACACTGATAAAGAAGTCTCACGTTAGCTCATCAACTGTGAAAATGGAGGGTCACCCAACAGTCGAATCACCTTCTGGCAAGCTTTTGGGAATCAACAATAACATGTCCTGGCACGACCACGTCTTCAGTACTGCTAAAACGACATACCAGAAGCTTGAAGTTTTGTTCCGCTGTAGGAAGGTGTATACGCCAGAGCAACTACTGCTGCTCTACAAGGCACAGATCCGACCATCGTTGGAGTATTGCTCCCCTGTGTTGGGATGCGCTCCGAAGAAGCATTCTCTAAAGCTTCTGTGCACTATCCAGAAGAGGGCAATTAGAATAATCGTTACGCCTAACCTCATGAAGGACCTCCACAGCCTGGAGCATCGAAAAAGGGTGACTGACCTGTCCCTGTTTCATATATTTTATTATGGAAGATGTTCGAGAATGAGGAACCTTAAAAAGAAGAAGAATTGTACTTCAATAGTTTATGAACGTAGTATACAGGCAGTGTGTATGAAATATAGAGTTTCTTGTATCGTTCATTGCTTGCTTTGAGTAAAAACCTAGTTTTTTGCCATAAAGACATCATTGCCAAATATTTATATAGGTCTACGTACAAAGTAACTAGTAGTTTGTACGCTGAAGGCAGCAATTATAAACAAGACCAAAGCGTTCGAAATGTAGACTTTACGAAGAATTCTGAGAGTGTCCTGGGTCGAAATGAGAACTTTTTCCAGAGAGCCGGTTTAGCAGAACAAGAACTTTTTGAGCTTATCAGGAAGATGAAAATAGCTTATCTAGGATGACATATAATGCGTGGGGAACGCTATCACTTCCTGCGTCTCATTCTTCAAGGTAAGATCGAAGGAGGGAGAAGAGGAATTCGGAGTAAAAATCTATCACGACAACATCATCCAAGAGTTCACGACAACATCCGTCACTAGAGAGGAATAAGCGACCTCCAAGAATTACAGGTCACTGGATCATCTGATGAGAGAAAGAATGGACGCCTACTCAGGAATCTGCATGATACCCTAAGAAGCAGAATATAGTAACTGATGAAAACGTGGATTAAAAAAATTATGTCAAGTTGATTGACTCACTACTGCTACTTCCCACACATTACGGTGATACCAGTTTATTATTTTCCCATAGCATTGAAGCTTTAGTCTGAGATCCCCTTGCAACCAAATCATCGCCAGTACTACCCCCCCCCCAAATTGTCTTTTACCGCTAAGTCTTTCCTTCACAGGTCACCTATTATCAATAATACAAACTTTTCAGTTTTACAACCCCCCCCCCCCCAACCACCCCAATTTCACCCCCACCCAGAAAAGGTACAAAACGGTCAGGAATCCCTAAAACATCTAAAAACGCTGTTTTCATAATTTTAGTTTTTTGATTATTGCTACGCTGCTACTGACACGATTTCTAACAAGCATACGCGTTTTCCATCCTCACCACAGTAATAATAATGTGTCAAAATTTCATTAGAATCAATTTAATAGTTTCCACGCTACAAAATACAAAACGATCTAAAGCAATAAATACTCGTATGTATACAGAAAAGTCCCTTAGTTTCGGTAATAGGCAAGGCAATGTTCAGATGGACCTAAAAAGGTGATTTATGTCGCTAGGTCTTCCTTCACAGGTCAGCGGACAGCCTATTACTAATACAGCAAATTTTTCAGTTTTTCAACTCCCGACCCCCCAACCACCCCAATTCAACAGATTCTTCGTTACATAATATAGAACGATCTAAAGCAATACTCGTATGTAGACATCGGAAAAAATTCTGTCCTTTGGTTTCTGTAATAGGCATAAGGCAATGTTCGGATATACCTAAAAAAGTTATTTATGTCGCTAGGTCTTCCTTCACAGGTCAGTGGGTAGTCTACTATGAATACAACAAACTTTTCTATTTTACAACCCAACCCCTAACCACCCCAATTCCCACCCTCACCCAAAAAAAATAGAAAATGATCAGCAACATCTAAACCGCCTAAAAACGAAGTTTGGGGAATATTTGAAATTTTTCGTTTTTTGCTAATTACTCCGCCGCCAATGCACCGATTTTCAAAATTATAGGAGCATTACCTAATACGACCCCACAGCCCAAATTTCATCAAAATCCATGCAGCGGTTACCGAGATTACGACGACAGAAAGACGCGTACAGACAGACTGACAGACAGACCGACAGATCGACAGATAAACAGACCGACAGACAAACACGACGGAAATGTGTGACGTGGATTTTCGTTATGCAGACATCATGAAACGCCCAAAAAGTGTATTATCTCGAAATCGAAAATTTTCGCGATCACAATACTCCCCTCACCTATCGGTGTGGGAAGTAAAATATAATTATATTGCTACCACTTTAGAGTAAACTATGATAATAAAATGAAATATGTAATATAATTTATGAATGTAGGTGAAAATTCTCAATTCTTTCTTCCATGACCTGTTAAACAAACTACTTACCAAGTATTCACCCTGTATTTTAAATGACGTCTATTCAAGATTTTTATCTCATTCACGAACTTACCGTGGTAATCATGACGTCACGTCTGCGTGTTTTTTTTCTGGGCGTGCGATTACGTTAGCAGAGTCGGATTAGATAATCTCCGACGTATTTTTATTTTGTCTATTTATACGAATCACCGAGACCGGCCTTGTCCGCTTGCCTTGCTTCAAGTTCATTGACTATATTAAATTTTCAGCGTTCGATTATACGCCTACCTTTGTTGCAGTAAACTGCTGCTGCTTATCTTGGTCTTTTAACATACAGTGAATGGAAAAACTTTAAATCACGGTAGGTACTTTAGGAAAACGGCGTGAAAAGCGGGAGGTCTAATGTGGATTTGAGATAACCGAGATTTAGGACGTTAAGAGGCATATTTTTGATCCAGTTTTATTTATTTTTAACATTATACATATCACGTATAATATATTGTACGTACGCAATACAGGATGTTTCCCAGGGTGTTCCCTAAGTTTGGACTTTTCTTTATGAATTTTGATATCAGAAGCCACACCGTTGACGCTGAAGGGGTTAAAAGAACCGGACTAAACAAGCTCCCGTCTTATGGGCTCCCTGTTAAGCTTTGCGGTTGGCTCGCAGACTTCCTCTCAGGTCGGAAAATCTCTGTCGTGGTAGACGGCTTTTCCTCTTCTTTCCATAGCATCAATGCCGGGGTTCCTCAGGGATCGGTATTGGCTCCGACATTGTTTCTGCTTCATATTAATGATCTACTCTCTAACACTACAAACCCAATCCACAGTTTTGCGAATGACACTACGCTGCATGCAGGCATCATGAGCAATAGACCGGTCTCTGTGGCCGAGCTGGAACGCAGAAGACGGGCAGTGGCAGCTTCACTTTCAAAGGATCTCGATACCATTACCGCTTGGGGGCTTAAGAATATGGTTAAATTTAATGCCTCCAAGACCCAGTATTGTACGCTATCAAACAAAAAGTGCCCAAGCCAACATCAGGTTCTAATGAACAACCAGGCTCTGCCAAGGAGTCACTCATTCAAGCTGTTAGGAGTCAACATTACAGAAAATCTGATCTGGCATGAACACGTCGCGTCAACTGCAACAGCGGCTGGTCAAAAGCTTAGGTACCTACCTATTTAGAGCCAGAAAGTATTTCTCACCATGTAACCATCTCATGCTATATAAAGCCCAGATAATACCTTGCGTGGAGTATTGCTCTCATGTCTGGGGAGCTGCTGCCCCTACTACCCTGTCTATACTAGATGCCGTCGAGAGAAGGACAATTCGACTAATTGGCAATCCGGCCTTAACGCGCCACCTTCAGTCACTTTCTCACCGGCGTGTTGTTGGTGACCTTTCACTCTTCTGCCGATATTCCAACGGAATCTGCTCCTCTGAGTTATACTCTATCGTTCCGCGGCTCATACATCAAGAACTGAGCGGTACAACCGCACATTTATTCCCAGGGTGTCCAAGGCTTGGAATGGACTGCCAGAAGATGTATTTATAGGGCCTACGGGTATTGGCCCATTCATATCTCACGTTAACAAACTTCCCCTAACATAACCCTTTCACAACAGTCGCGGTACTCTGGTATTTATGCTCTGCTTGCGCGGTCTGCTCAGTTCTAAAAAAAAACATCAACCTGTAAATACCAAAGACTATATATCTTAGTTTGTAGCTGTATATATTTTATTTTAGTATACGTTATAATTTTTTTTTTAATCTATATTTACTATTGTCATGTTTTTGAGCCATACGATAAATAAAAATATTTGATATCAGACTTCGCGAGTCTGATCGTTTCCCTGACCACAAAGGGCTAGAGACACAGGATGTTTGTATCTAGATCATGGAGGAAGACCTAGACAACCTCGATGATCAGATAGTAGGCCCACAAGTAACCTTCTGTCCAATGGGAGACAGAACCGCCACACTTTGGCCAGGTGTCATAAAATGAGTTCTCTTGACAGAGATGTCCAAAGATCCCTCTCCATCTCACGTGATGTTTATTTTGCAACCTCACGTCTGTTTTCATTTTAATGGTACCTGTTACTAGTCCCACAGGAGGCTCAGGATCCAGGAAATTATTTCTCGACCCTCGGTTTGCTAGCGCGTCCGCCGTTTCATTGCCACAAATGGCAGCACGACTCGGCACCCACATAAATGACACCTAATATCTTTCCGGAATGTCATCCAAGACATTTTTACATCGTAGAACGAAAGAATACTTTAATTGGCTTATGAAAAATGATGGAACTACACAATTTCAGTGGCAATCCATGTTATTTTGGCAAATTTTGATTTCCATTGCTACCTTGATGACATTTATAAATGCATTTCTCAAGTTTGTTTGTAACGTGTCTAGAAAATTTAAGTGAGTATGTTAGTATTTAAAAAATATACGAGGTATCATTAGAGATATTTGAAAACCTTGTTAGTTTTTGGATATTTCTTGGGAGGTAGGGAGCTTTGGTGGTCATTGTAAAGTATTTTTCAAATATAAAACGCTGTTTTTGTTCAGTAAACCTTGTGTGGAAGTTCAGCATATATAAAACATTTTCAGATCTTTTCTGAGATGACTAATATAATGATATGCGGTCTATGGAACTCAATCGCAAAATTTGGTACAAGAAAGTTGATAAACAGCTTGGAAAAATAAACAAAAAACCGTTGAACATAATGCGATTTGTTTATCTCTGGTAGATGTAATGCAGTTTGTTTGTCACTACTGGAGTATTGGCCTAAATGTGATTTGAGTTTCATTGTTAAGTAATAAAAACAAAAATTTGGAAAATATTTGCAGCATATTAGAATAAAACAACAAAATATAATAGTAGTATAATAGCGTGTGTATAGACGATTACGAAGTTTTTTTGATCATCCTCAGCGCACTCAAAAACATCTAGTTTTATACATCACTAGTTTACCAGTTTTCTCGTGTATTGCAGCTATCATTTCAGCTGCCGAAGTATGTCGTACAATATACGAAAATAAATGCATTTTGTCTGTCTTGTTGTTGTTCATAAGGAGTAAGTATTTGATCATAGGAATACAGCGCCACCTCTATCTCAAATATGGAAAATTTGGACAAAATGTATTTTTAAAGTCTGCTTCTCATGTATTATTATTTGAAAATAATGAAAAATATGTGCATCAGTTTTCATTCAGCTTTTACGTGTAATTTGTTAGTTCTCTATTCAATCTAACAAGCTTTGCATAAGAAAATTCAAGAAAAACACGTTTTGGCGGGCACAGAAAGAAACAATGCATTCAGAAATTAGTGCCGGCTTTGCAGATTTATTTTTTAATCCCGGAAGAAATGAACAGCTCACATATTGAACGACAACAATGTGATTTGAGTGGTCGGCCATTATATGCAAAACATTCGAACAATAAGAGCATTATGGTTTGTGAAATCGTGTATCAGGACCGACACCCAATATGTAAATAGAGCAAATTTTGGGAAAACTGGTCCCTACGAGGACGACTTCAACTATATAAAGTCCATCAAGTCGTCAAAACGGCATCAGTCATCCACAGACTACAGAAACTCAATCAACATGAACTCATTCGTAAGTAGGCTAGATTCTATATATTTATTAACGTTTATTCCTAAGTTGGCTGCGAAATCATTCGTTAACATAAATGTCATTCTTGAAACTTATGGTATAATCAACTCTTTGAGCATCATTTTCCTATACCAGGTGTCCCAGAATTTCCTTGACACGTGACATTCTCGTAAAAAAAAAGTTCAAATGAAAACTGGGTGGATTTTTTGGAAGTACTATTTTTTTTTTATTTATGTTATTGGCTCTGATCTGAGATCAACTGGCCAGTTCTATTTTGGACAGACATCTATTTTTTCTTAATAATACAAACATTGTTTTATATTAGTTATAGTTGAAAGTTACAGTGTTATTTTGAGTTTTTGTGTGCAAAGGTTATATAATAGTTTGTATGCACAGTTGCTTTCACTAGCTAGTATAGAGATCATATTAGCAGGTAACGGAATATAGTTTGACAATCTGTGATACAGGTCTGTTACCTCCTTACTGACCAATTGACATTCTAATATACAGTGTTGAGCAGTACCAATCTCTCCACATCTGCAGTGAAGGTCATCGTCTAGCCCTATTCTAGTTTTGTGTTGAGGGCTTAAGCAATGACCACACCTCAATCTGCAAAGTGTTCTCACAAGTGGTCTATTCGTTTCTCTCTTAAACCAGGGTTCTATTCTTATGTTCTGCTGGATCTGTTTATATATCGTTCCGGATGGATTTCTATGGTAATGTTCACTCCACTTTTCTTTCAGGTTCATGTTTAATTTAGTGTTCAAGTCACTGTAGGGAATTTTGAAATTCCTCATCAATATTCCATCTGTAGTCGCCATCTTTGCTAGTATGTCGACTGTGTCTATGTCCTTTAATCCATACAATTTTTACATTTTTATCCAAATTGTTGTGTCTGTAAATCAACTTCATTATGTTTGAGATGATATAGGGTCTATCAAGCTATGCTTTTAAAAAAAATTATTGTACTTGAACCCTTAAAACTCACCCCTAACTTTTTTTCAAATAGAACTCAATAGTTTTTCTTACACAAATCAAGTCTTTATTTTAGTTAAAATTTTGTAGTACCTTAGATTTAAATACATAAACCTATTTTTTCATAGTCATAAGCATAAGATAAATAAAATAATGATTTGTTTGAGGCGTAATATGTTTGCAACAAAAACAGATAAAAAATAAAAGTGGGACTTTCAAGGGTACTTACTGAATGACCTATCATACCATGCATACTTCCGAAATATTTTATTTGTACTTCAACCCCTTAAACTCACCCCCAGCGTTTTTCCAAATAGTACCCCACAGCCTTTCGTACTTGAATAAAGTGATTATTATGTAAAATCTTGTAAATGCTTTTATATAAAATAAGGATTTGCTTGAGGCGCTATGTTTCCGTAAAAAAATGAAGTCAAGTTAATTGACTCAGTACTTCCCACACATTACGCTGATACCAGTTTAATATTTTCCCATAGCATGAAGATTTAGTCTGAGATCCCTTGCCACCAAATAATCGCCAGCCCCTCCCCCCATAAAATTGTCTTATGCCGCTAGGTCTTTCCTTCACAGGTCAATGGACAGCCTATTATCGATACTACAAACTTCTCAGTTTTACAACCCCCCACCCCATGACCACCTCACTTTCACCCCCACCCAAAAAACTGATAGGACATGATCAGGAACCCATAAAACATCTAAAAACCAAATTTGAGTTGTTTTCATACTTTTCGTTCTTTGATTATTGCTACGCTGCCACTGACACGATTTTTAACAAACATACGCGTTTTCCATTCTCACCACGCTAACAATATAGTGTCAAAATTTCATTAGAATGAATTTAATAGTGTCCACGTTACACAATACAAAACGATTTAAACCGGAATAAATTTTTCGTATGTATACAGAAAATTCTAAGTCCCTTAGTTTCCGTAATAGGCTAGGCAATGTTCGGATGGACCTAAAAAGGTGATTTGTGTCGCTAGATCTTCCTTTACAGGTTAGTGGACAGCGTATTATGAGTACAAGAAATTTTTTCATTTTTCAACCCCCAACCCCCCAACCACCCCAATTTCACCCCCACCCAAAAAAACGCAGAAAATGATCAGGAACCACTAAAACGCTTAAAAACGAAGTTTTATATTTTTAGTTCTTTTATTATTTCTGCGCCGCCACTGGCATGATTTATAAAAACCATACGCGTTTTCCATCTTCGCCACGGTAGTAATACTGTGTCAAAATTTCATTAAAATCAATTCAACAGTTTCCTCGTTACACAATATAGACCGATCTAAAGCAATACATACTCTCGTATGTTTACATCAGAAAAAATTCTAGGTCCTTTGCTTTCTGTAATAGGAGGGCAATGTTCGGATGGACCTAAAAAAGTTATTAATGTCGCCAGGTCTTCCTTCACAGGTCAGTGGACACTCTATTATAAATGCAACAAATTTTTCAATTTTACAACCCCCCACCCCCCAACCACCCCAATTTAACCCCCACCCAAAAAAAAGTAGAAAATGATCAGGGAACCCTAAAACGCCTAAAAACGAAGTTTCAGCAATATTTAATTTTTTTGTTTTTTGCTAATTACTCCGCCGCCTATGCACCGATTTTCAAAATTATAGGAACATTACCTACTATGACACCACAGCATACCGCTGCCCAAATTTCATCACAATCCAGACAGACAGACAGACCGACAGACCGACAGACCGACAGACCGACAGACAGACAGACAGACAGAAAGACAGACAGAGCGACGGAAATGAGTGACGTGGATTTTCGTTATGTAGACGTCATAAAACGCCCAAAATCGAGAATTTTCTCGATCACAATACTCCCCTCACCTATCGATGCCGGAAGTAAAAAGGATAAAAAAATTGTAATTTTTTTTTTAAGAAGCCAAGTATTCCATAAATATCTACTTCAAGTAAGAAAGATCTGAATATAAAAAATACTCTCACTCTAATGGTTCTTGCTATTATTTTTAGTATTGATAAGACTAGTATACATATACTTGATTCTTGCAGTGCAAACCTTTAAGAATATTATACTACGTTGCTCATAGGTTTTTTTGTTTTATAATGAGCACAAAATCCCATGCTTTTTTCCCTAACAGATACAGTCTGACATGGTTCATTGCCGTTCACTGTTTCTTTGTACTTGTTTTGATGCGGTTTTGATAGGTAATTAATTGTTTTATATGTTCAGGTACTCTTATTTTCATTGATTTCTTTGTTATAGTTATTAGTTCGTATTTCGCGTATGTTGAATAATATGGCTAGTAATTTTAATAGCGTTCGTCAGTATGTATTAAATCAATGAATTTGACCTCTCATATACATTGTTTTGGATTTGTATACAGGGTGCTTCAAAAAAAGGTGAACCTCCAAATACCATTGCTCTTATCTTCTGTAAATCCCCCAGTTATACGCTCTATCAGTTTTCCATCAATATAGTAGAGAAGGGGGTCACCTTATTATGAATTACCTTGTATAGGTCGCAACTCAATGTCCATGTTTAACAGTCGTATAACAGAGCAAAAAGTTGGAAGTGCAACTGTCAGAATAGCCATTATTGAAATAACATGTACTTTTGATGCTGTAACTGTAAAGTCAAGCTTTCGTCAAGCTTGTGGAGATCAACATAAACAATAACATGTCCTGGCGTGACCATGTTGTCAGTATTGCTAAAACGGCATACCAGAAGCATAAAGTTTTGTTCCGCTGTAGGAAGCTGTATACACCAGAGCAACTATTGCTGCTCTACAAGGCACAGATCGGACCATCGCTGGAGTATTGCTCCCATGTGTGGGGATGCGCTCCGAAACACTCTCTAAAGCTTCTGGATACTATCCAGAAGAGAGCAATTGAACTAATCGATACGCCTAACCTAACAAAGTACCTCCACAGCCTGGAACATCGAAGAAGGATGGCCGACCTGTCCCTGTTTTACAGATTCTATCACGAGCCTTCCCACATAATAACACCAAAGGCCGTCCAAACGAGGAACACCAGAGAGGCTCTGCGAGCTCATCCTTACCAGGTCGAGGTGGAATGAGGTGCTGGGGAATTTGTTTCTCGACGGCTACAACCTGCACCGTTTCAAATATAACATGCACCGACACGTATCCTCTCGCAGCGCTTCTACAGCGCCATAGGCTTTCAGCCTTTGCGGGAGGCTGACCATGAAAGAAAAACGTAATTTGATGGGACCAGATTTTACTGAATTGGTCCAAAAAACGAACCCTGGAGAACACCGGCCTTGATAGGCCGTATTATTGACAATACATTGTTAATTTTGCTCCCAGATTTCCTTGCTTCTAGGAAGTTTTAGAAGACAAAAGGGAGTCTTTTTTGACTAATTTATAAAGGAGGTATTTATATGCATTCAGCTCAGTGCTATGTTCAAACCAAGATCTGAAATGGAAGTTAGGATTCACGTAATGATGTGACGAAATATTCTCAAATTTATTTATTTATTTCCAATAGACATTAAAAACGTATAGGAATCATCATGATAAAACTTAAAACTAAAAATATACAGAATTTCAAAAATACTATAGGGTCCTACAAGATAAATACTCTTCTATACTATAGAAACAGTGCTCAATCAAATAATCTCGTAGACTCCGTTCAAAACTGTACACTGTTGCACAGGATTTAATTCTGCCTGGCATATGATTAAAAATGTGTATACCTAAGTAGTTCGGAGAATGTTTACTGGAATTATATTTCCCAACAGGTAAATGAAAATGACTGTTTATTCGTGTGTCATGTGTGTGAAGGTCGCTATTCAGAGAGAAATTGTTCTTATTTACGAAAATATACTTCGATATTTCTAATATATACAAAGACGGCAGGGTCAATATTCTGAAATATTTAAACAATTCCCTACCTGGCTGAAGGTAAGACACATTTGCTATGCATTTGAGAATTTTCTTTTGCGACACGAAAACCTGTTTACATCCAGGGGAGCTACCCCACAGACAGATGGCGTATCTGAGTCTTGACTCAATATGGCTATAATACACATTTAGTAAATATGGTATGGAAAGAACAGTCCTTAAATTTCTGAACACGTGCAAATACGATAATAATGTCTTTATTAGTTGCTCACAATGGGAGGTCCAGCTCAAATGCTCTTCAATACATATTCCAAGAAATTTTGTTTCTCTCTGACTCTCTAGTATTGACTCCTCAATTTGAAAATTAAATTAAATTGACGGAGAATCACTTTCTCAGCGAGATTTGAAGGGCTGACAGCAAACTATTCGGACGGTAATCTTGTGGAAGTCATATAATATTACATTGCATTGTACAATTTCTTATCCTTGGCTTGATAAATATCATTCGAACGACTCTTTCTAGACGATCTTCGCTTGCCTATCCGCCATTTTGGCCGTGGCCTGCGCCTCCCCCACCCCTTCCGGACACGTGCTGCAGGGGCCCAGCAGCAGGGCGACCATCACGGGCCCCGAGGGGAGCGTCATCTCCTCCTCCCAACCTGGAGGGTCGGTGGTCAGCGAGGACCTGCCTGGAGTAGTCGCTCACTCTGAACCCGCAGGTGCCATCGAAGCCTACACCGCTTACACTGCTCCCTACGTTCACCATGCCGACCATGTGGAGCCTGTTGTGCATGCTGAACGACTGGTAGGTATAAACTACAATGATCACCTGGATAAAAGCATGTTAAATAAATTAAAACAAAAAAACTTTTTTAAAGAAAGCTTATATTTAAAGGTTCTAAAAAAAGAAAATAAAATGTTCCTTTAGAGTGTTAACTGTCAACTTATACCCTCATTATACACAATTTATATGATCATAGAAGCTTGTCGCGAGGTTTGCGTAAGTACCTATAGGAATTCAATTAAACCGAAATTTTAACACACTTAAGCTCAGCAGACCAAGTTAGTCAATTAAATAGGTACTAGTTAATTTACACAAGTATATCGGGCGACAAGCTTTTATGATCATATAAATTGTGTATAATGAGGCTATAAGTTGATAGTTAACACTCTAAAGGAACATTTTATTTTCTCTTTTTTAGAACCTTTAAATAAAAGCTTTCTTTGAAAAAGTTTTTTTGTTTTAATTTATTTTTTACTTTTCAGTTATTAACTTGCATTTATATCAAACAAAATTTTTATTTATTCTCGGCAAGCCCTTTTATTTGATACCCATATTGCAGAAGTGCATTAAAAAGAACTATATCGCCATCTTGGATGGCCCACCATAGTCGATTTCGAATGACACATATTATTTTTCGAGTCACTTTCAACAAGTCCTTTCACTGTGCAAAGACTTTCTTCTCTCAAGTCGTAACGCAAACAAGGTTCATGCAATAATAACCCACCGACTTTGAATAGTATATTTTCCCCAAACTCTTACAACAAAACACATCATCGTATTATTATCTAAAAATACATATTATTTGCCATCCTTTAAACGACAGTTTCTAACTTAGAATTTGCGCTATCCTGATATCCACTCATTTTCGTAGATTTCCTTTTATTAGACATCATGAAAACCTTAAACTGAACTTAAAATATAGACCTACTCTAAACATAAACTTGAAACTGTGTTGGTGATAAGAGTCCACTAACAACACGAGTTTATCCCTATTACTTTCCCAAAGTCAGTCCAGCACCCCAAATGTTCCTTTAAAACTTATTATTGAAAAATCCTTATCGCGGATCTTCTTTACCACTTACGTCGCTGTCCGGTCTACCCTTCGTGGTTGCTCGGTGCACCAAAGGTTCGTTAGCTACCCTCTAACCTCACGTCGATGTCTTCACCGTCGTCGATACAACCTGGTGATGACCACTGCGTAGGTTGTATAAAGGAACTCGTACAATTCTAACCAGAATTTCCTGTGACTGCTGCCAGATTCTTGCTCATACCGCAAGCCTCTAGCTGAGCGCCAAATGCAAAAACTCTCTTCTCTCAGGTCGTCAGGTTCATGCAGTGGTAAAACAACTTGCCGGCTTTGAATAGTATATTTTCCCCAAACTCTCACAACAAAATTCATCGTTTGACTAAAAATGACATCAGTGGGTCTATTGTCAGTGATGACATTCTTCTCATTAGATTGTTATTCCCCTTAACATCTACTGGGCGTTCTCATATCAATATGGATAGCCATATTGCAGAAATGCATTAAATAACTATTCCACTATTGGATTTAGAACGACATCATACAGCTTATCGTGCATTGTCATCCAAACTAAACGTGTATACAAAATTTCAGCTCAATCGGTTGAAGATATCTGCTTCAAAATTGAGTTGCAAGATTCCACCCGAACAAGCGTACATACATTGCAAGTTAAATAAAAGCTTTTAAAATAGATAAATGGCGTAAGAAATGTCTGACGGAACGATTTTTCATTTGTATTCTTGTTCATGATTGAAGAGATGTAAAGCTGGAGAGGAGAGTATGTGACAGTCAAGTGTCAAAATTTTATGCGATATACAGTTCAGCCAATACCCTTATACAAGGTGTAACCTTCAAGGATGGCCTTTATTTGTACTTATGTATGGATAAATAATGACATAAAAAAAGGACATAATGTGATTTCACCAATTCTTGAACAAGGGACATTCTAATGTATTACAGCCTTCAGACTATTTATAACGTTTAGCCTTATTTGTTTCTAGGTCCACGCTCACGCCAGTCCGTTCGTCCACGCTGAACCCTTAGTTCACGCTCACGCTGCACCCCTGGCCCACTACGCTGCCCCTTACGCTGCTCACGCCGAGCACGTGGCTCACTACACCGCTCCCTACGCTCACGCTGAGCAAGTGGCTCACTACGCTGCCCCCTACGCTGCTCACGCTGAGCACGTGGCTCACTACGCTGCACCTTACGCTCACGCTTACACTGCTCCATTCGCTCACGCCTATACCGCCCCGTTCACTCACGCTCACGCTGCTTACTCAGCGCCGGTCGTAGCCGCTCACCACGCTGATTTTGCTCACGGATGGGCTTAGGTTGTGGAGTATGTGTATAGGCTGCTTTGATGTTTTGTAGGAAATTTTCGGAAATAAAAATGACGTTGTACACAAATTAGGTAGATTTTCATTTCATAGCTGTGTTTCTCAATGGTCTATCCTATCCCCTACACTGTTTCTGCTGTACATGAACGAGCTGCTGGAAATAACATCCAATCCAAACTACAACCTCGCAGACGACAGCACATTAAGGTTGCGTTTCCACTAAAAATCTGCAAGGATGTGTTAAGAAGAATGTGTTTTTACCGAACCAATTTCTATTGGTTTCGACTCTTCGCTTGAATTACCTCGATTCGCTTAACACAGCTCTGGTGGATACGACTTAGCGAAGCGATATTTCTGTACGTACAAAACAAGGCATGTTGGCGAGGAATGTGTTCTATTAATGTGTTTCTGGAGATGTGCGCTAGAAAGGCGAGCAAAATTAAAATTCTGAAAAGAGACTTGCAACGCTCATCTGTATACCGGTTCGCAGCTCCGCCACACAACTTTGCACCGCTGATCTTCCTAGCATATCTTTAGTGAAAACACCCACACCGTTTCACAGCTCCCCTACACATCCTCGCTGCGCACATTTTCCTAGCACATCTCTGGTAAAAACGCAGCGTTATATTTTGCATATGCAAATCACAGTACTTTGCATGCTCCACGCTGAAATCGTTATCAGTAGATTGGAGTCTGTTTTTCTATCAAAGGTCATGAATACCATACTGCTTAGAAACTCAAGAATGTGGTAAAATTTAATGCTCCTAACGCTAAGTACTCTACTTTACCAAGTATAAGTGTACGACAAACATCGGGCTCTAACGAATAATGACAATTTCAAATAGTCAAGTAAAAAATCTTTATTCAGCAGATCCTTGAATGTGAATCATATTACAAGAGTTTAAAGTGACAAATAAGTGCTTCTAATAATTTGTGCCTGATAATTTTTGTGAATAGTAAGTTCGAAACCAAAATTTTAGCAAAATACAGAAAAAATATCTCCAAGTAAAGCATATTCAGTCCTAAAAAAGGCACTGTAAGATTTTGTTTGCAGTAAAAGAAGCTCCTTCTTATATGTATATGGGTACTTGAAGTAAAGTATAAGAAATAAATTCCCGTTTACTGAATCGTTTTCAGTAAAAGCATAGTTGGCTTCTGTCATGTATGGCATGATTATGATAAATTGTATGACATGTATAATATATGTTGATTGCTGTGGTTAAGCTAAATAATTGTAAGTGGTATAATTTATCGAAGTAAAACAGCACGGTAACCAATAAGAAGCGCTTCTTGAAAATTAATAAATAAAAATTAAATATCCCCGAAGCAGTTGGAGAACGGACCCTACTTTTTTGTGGGATTTGAGCTGAGTGCACTTGTGTAGACTTCTCCTAAAGTATCTTGCACTCGTTATAGGACATCCGTGCAGTGATGGGGGAATAGTATTCAAAAAAGAGAAATCCTAGAAACGACTCTAAACGTTTTAGGAGTTGCAGATCGTGTTCTAATTTTTTCGAGAGGTATCGGATATCCAGGTAGTGGATATACTAAGATATTCACTTTTACTCATTTACCTGATAGCTAATAGAACCGTCAGAAGCTAAACATAAACTAGGTTAATGGCTTCCTTATATAGGGAGGCCCATCTCCTTGTGAGGATCTTTCGTATTATGCGCGCCAATCTGGTGCCTTTTAGCTAAATTTTAATACGCACATCCCTCGTTGTGCCACGCCATCGTGTTTTCTTAAGTGGCGATTTAGGTAGAGTCGCTTGGCTGCTCTTAGCGAAAATTGCGTGATCTACTGAATAAACCGGAAGCCATTTCGACTTTCGAATACCTTCTAATTTCTGACGTCTACTGAAGAGTCCAGGGCTCCTCAGATTTAGCTCGTTAAAAAAAATTCGGTGATTTCTCTCTCTCACTTTTGAGCCAGTCATTAAATATAGGCTACAGATGATCCATAACAATTGTAGGTTTGTGTATGAGCCTCGTCATTTTAGTCACTGCTAATATAAAGAAGCTGCATCAACAGTATAAATATTTTGTGCACAGGATCTTTAAAACCAACTTACTAACCTATCTGCATGATAAACTGATATAATGAGATGTTATATTGTTGCCACTAAGATACTACAGTCGTTTTGAAATCCCTATTTATCAAACCTCTTCGTATCGAAGAGTTCGAAGAAATTTTACATACAATGCTTAAATGCTATTATAGTATAAAATAAAGTTTGACAACCTTTAAAAAATTATCAGATATCCACTTTAAAGAAAGTCATAGAGAGACATCTATTAAGTTCATAAAATTACGCTTTTAGTGTAAAATGATTTTGTGATTCTTTTGATTTTTACGTTTCTGTATTAAATACAGACTATTTGTTTATAGATTTATACCTTCATTATATTTTTTTAACAAAAATGTACATCCCGGGCTCCGACACACCAAGCTGCTGTTCTATCACCCAGTGACTATTCCTCACACCGTGAGGTGAGCAATCACTGGGTCCACGAATCGTGCGCCCTAAGTAGACGAAGGGACCCAAGGATGACTGCCTTCTGCATTCTGGCGGCTAAGATGTGCATCGACACACGACATACCGGTATTGCACGTAGTGCATTCCACCTGAGGACCCACTGACCATTACCAGCAGACTAATGATGTAGTCTGGCTAGAGCCTGCGTAGTTGTACGAGCAACTCCTGATACAATTTGATCTGGTTTTTCTCTCCTCCCTGGAAACGATGTTCACCTCGGCAGGTGCCGAAAACTCAATAACAAACAGCGCGTTATGTTATTAGTCGAGGAGTACTACGTCGGGCTTGTTTGCATGTGTGCTTTTGATTGTGCGAGAGGTTAAGTGGAAACGTAGTCACCCTTGTTAAATTTCAGTTTATATTATTACCGTTGTTTATATGAACTGAAGAATCAAGATTAGAGCTTATTAGCACACCAAAGTTTTTGATTTGATCCACGGAGCTCCATGGTCTGCCATTAATGTGATAGACAAAAATGGAGTCAAGTTGATTGACTCAGTACTTCCCACACATTACTGTGATATCAGTTTAATATTTTCCCATAGCATGAAGCTTTAGTCTGAGATCCCCTTGCAACCAAATCATCGGCAGCCTTCCCTCCCCTAAAATTGTCTTATGCCACTAAGTCTTTCCTTCAGAGTTCAATGGACACCCTAAAACATCTAAAAACGAAGTTTGAGTTGTTTTCATACTTTTAGTTTTTTGATTATTGCTATATACGCTGCCACTGACACGATATTTAACAAACATACGCATTTTCCATCCTCACCACGGTAATAATACTGTGTCAAAATTTAATTAGAATCAATTTAATAGTGTCCACGTTACAAAATACAAAAAGATCTAAAGCAATAAATACTCGTATGTATGTATACAGAAAATCCCTTAGTTTCCGTAATACGCTAGGCAATGTTCGGATGGACCTAAAAAGTTGATTTATGTCGCTAGGTCTTCCTTCACAGGTTAGTGGACAGCCTATTATGAATACAAGAAATTTCTCAGTTTTTCAACCCCCCACCCCCTAACCACCCCAATTTCACCCCACCCAAAAAAAACGCAGAAAATGGTCAGGAACCTCTAAAACGCTTAAAAACGAAGTTTGAGCTGTTTTTATATTTTTACTTTTTTTATTATTTCTGCGCCGCCACTGGCACGATTTATAAAAACCATACGCGTTTTCCATCCTCGCCACGGTAGTAATACTGTGTCAAAATTTCATTAACATCAATTCAACAGTTTCCTTGTAACACAATATAGAAGGATCTAAAGCAATACTCTCGTATGTTTACACCAGAAAAAATTCTAAGTCCTTTGGTTTCTGTAATAGGCAAGGCAATGTTCGGATGGACCTAAAAAAGTTATTTATGTTGCTAGGTCTTCCTTCATGGGTCAGTGGACAGTCTATTATGAAAGCAACAAATTTTTCAATTTTACAACCCCCCACCCCTTAACCACCCCAATTTCACCCCCACCTAAAAAGAAGTAAAAAATGATCAGGAACCTCTAAAACGCCTAAAAATGAAGTTTGAGGAATATTTAATTTTTTTTGTTTTTTGCTAATTACTCCGCCGCCCCTGCACCGATTTTCAAAATTATAAGAACATTACCTACTACGACCCCCAGAATATCGCTGCCCAAATTTCATCACAATCCATGCAGCGGTTACTGAGATTACGAGGACAGAAAAACGCGTACAGACAGACCGACAGACCGATAGACAGACAGACCGACAGACAGACAGACCGACAGACAGACAGACCGACAGACAGACAGACAGACCGACAGACAGACAGACAGACCGACAGACAGACCGACAGACAGACCGACAGACAGACCGACAGACAGACCGACAGACAGACCGACAGACAGACCGACAGACAGACCGACATACAGACCGACAGACAGACCGACAGACAGACCGACAGACAGACCGACAGACAGACCGACAGACAGACCGACAGACAGACCGACAGACAGACCGACAGACAGACCGACAGACAGACCGACAGACAGACCGACAGACAGACCGACAGACAGACCGACAGACAGACCGACAGACAGACCGACAGACAGACCGACAGACAGACCGACAGACAGACCGACAGACAGACCGACAGACAGACCGACAGACAGACCGACAGACAGACCGACAGACAGACCGACAGACAGACCGACAGACAGACCGACAGACAGACCGACAGACAGACCGACAGACAGACCGACAGACAGACCGACAGACAGACCGACAGACAGACCGACAGACAGACCGACAGACAGACCGACAGACAGACCGACAGACAGACCGACAGACAGACCGACAGACAGACCGACAGACAGACCGACAGACAGACCGACAGACAGACCGACAGACAGACCGACGGAAATGAGTGACGTGGATTTTCGTTATGTAGACATCATGAAACGCCCAAAAAGTGTATTATCTCAAAATCGAAAATTTTCGCGATCACAATACTCCCCTCACCTATCGGTGTGGGAAGTAAAATCATTGATGTTTCTATAGACTTACGGAATTCAATAACTTTTGCATTTGATAACATTAAGATCCATGCCATTGGCATTGCATCATTGAAAAAATATGTCTAGATCTTCCTGAAGTGCTGAAGAAACTTCTTAGAATCTCATTTTTAAAAACAGCTTCAAATCGTCGGCCGAAAAAAGAAAAAGGCTATGCTTAAAACAAGATGAAAAATATTTATAACTAGGGGGCCCAGGTGAGAACTCTGGGGCGCCTGGAAAGACTAAGATAGGAGATGTAAAGTTGTTAAGGTGTACCATTTGAGACCTACCTGTGATATAGCTCTTTATCCATTGTAGGAGAGAACCTGAGACACCCTAGTTATCTAATTTTTTCATTAAAGTTTTGTGGCACAGTCTGTCAAATGCCTTGGAGAAGTAGTAGATTGGACAACACTGGCTAGTCAACATCATACAAATATGATTCGATTTTATTCAACGAAAAGAAAACCCGCAAAGGTATTATGGATAGTTATTGTCAAGATAGCTGTATTACCAAAAGCAACAGCTATTCTGTAATCTTTGCCAAAAGTAACTTTTGACGTAGGACTCCAACCAATCCTTAGAATTGACTTGTCAAAACTATCAGAAATGAGATTAGATACATGCAGATTGGCTTTTGGGTAATAGGTAATACTTGTACAGAATACATACGCAGCTTCACCTCCTTTGTTCAAAGTATACTCCATATCACTACTCCCCTAGCTCAAAATAAGCTTCCAAGTAGCCTTTTAAGATTATTGGATCTTGTCATTACTCCAATGTCTCTCCAAGGCGCCTGTCAGGATGTCCATATAAGTAAGAAGGTTAGATTAGAAGAGGAGTCACTCTTTCTAAATTTCAGTTTATGCCAGAAACGCAATGATATATATTTTCGCCGGAACTACTACTTTTCACCTCCACAGATTTGCTTTTTATGCATCTTAGAAGTTCCTGCCTATTTTTTTTTTCAGAAAAATGTTCATAAAAATGTCACAAAGATATCAAAATATCTCAAAATCGGAACCTTTTGCAATCACAATACACTGCCTTCACCTGCTGCAGGAAGCGATATAGCTCTAGAATCCCCAAAATACCTTTGCATTCTGTTAAAGTTCATAATTTGTTATTTAAGTCTGATGATTTGCATAAACGTCAACCCAGCATGTTGGGCAATTGCGCAATCGGATCTCAGCGTTCGAGTATTTGATCGGACGCACCCTCTTGATGGCGGCAAAAACGCTGAGGCTGCGTTAATGACTTTCAAAACGATCTGACGAAGAGATAACGGATCAGGTTCAATGGCAGCTAAGCGCAAATGACACGCGGAAGTGCCAAGTACCACCGCACCGGCCAGATGCATATTTCGACCACGAAAATTTCGGGCGGCCGAATCCACTTGAAGGTCGGCTGGATTTGTATAAATGGGAGATTGGGACAGATGGGAAGGCATAGTTACTCGTTAGCTGCCAAATCCACAACAACTACAACATGAACGCACTCGTAAGTAGATTTTTGATTAGTTTTGGTCGCCACTCCTTTAATTTGGATTGTTGCAGAAAAATATTGATGTATAAGATTCTGTATAAGAATGTAATGTGCTAACCCCTTCCAACTATTAGAACATTTCCACTGAATAACGCTAAACAATAATGTGTGCCCTAGTGAGTTAAAATTGAATTACACTGTGTCCAGGCTTTATTCAGCTATTTTAGTTGCATCTATTTCTAAATAAGAGGAAAGACGACACATTTTTTCAGTATAGTCTGTGAGTCAGCAATTTATATTTACCCCCCTCTGCATTGTTGATAAATAAATTATTATTATTATTAGATATTATAGTTCAGCACAAAATTATTAACGAAAGCATATGGTTCAAAAATAACTTAAGAAAAGAAAACTTCTATTTAGTGTTATTATTTAGTTCAATAAACCCTCAACATGTAGAAAAATTAAGTCAAGTTGATTGCCTCAGTAGTCCACACATTACGATGATACCAGTTTATTACCCCACACCCCAACCAGTCCAACCTCCCCCCCCCCCATCCAAAAGAAGTAGAAAAAGTTTGAGGAATATTTAAAATTTTTTTGGTTTTTGCTGATTACTCCACCGCCCATGCACCGATTTTCAAAATTATTGAAACATTACCTACTATCACGTCACAGCATATTGTTGCCCAAATTTCATCACAATCCAGCGGTTACTGAGATTACGAGGCTAGAATAAACGCGTACAGACAGAAAGACCGACAGACAGACCGACAGGCAGACAGACAGAGACCAACAAACAGAACGACAGACAGATAGACCGACGGAAATAAGTGACGTGGATTTTCGTTATGTAGACTTCATAAAACACCCAAAAAAATATGTTATCTCGAAATCAAAAATTTTCGCGATCGCAATGCTCCCCTCACCTATCGGTGTGGGAAGTGAAAAAATGAAAGGCAACACAAATAACATTGTAGGAATCAAACAGGATGATTTTTTATGTAAAGGTCCTCTCACACATCTAGATTTTCTTTGTGCATTTTCAGACCAATGGACTTTTTGCAGAGATTTAAAAGAGACTTTGTTATTCTTATTCTTCTAGGTTGGACATAATGGGCATATGTTGTGTTTTTCTGAAACTTAACCAGAAACTATACTATCTTTTATTTTATGAATTCACTGTATGCAACATTTTATAACAGTGGACTTTTGTAGTCTAGGTTCTGACCTCTTCAACTGTGGTTCAGTAAACTGTTTTGCTACTTTACGACAAATCGTTTTTGATGGATCTGCATTAGGATCCACTTTCGTTAAACATTTTCCAAGCACAGATGCTCGTAACCGCTTTTATTGACTTGTCCCCAACCAGACTAGTGTTGAAATTCATTTTCGGTTCATTTTTTTCTTCTATTTGTATTCCTATCATTATACTTCAGAAAATATAGGGGGTATTGCAATATGAGAGTATTCAAAACATTCTGTATTATTCAATGCACTATTTTATTATCATTTTTAAAAAATCACTACTAAGACGGTTTATATGACCTTTGGCTGTATGTCATAGTAAATTTGCCATTCTGTCTGTCTAGTTATCTAGAAGCCAGACAAGAATATAGAAAAATGAGAGAAGAAAGTAGAAGCAATGTTAGAATATGCATTCTTACAATACATAATTTTACTGAGATCAGATTCAACTGAACTGTAAAATTAGATGATCAAAAATGTCGTACCAAAATTTTATTGACGCGGTCTGGAATGTTTGCGGATTTGCTCTATTCTCTCAACAGAGAGCGGCTATTGGACTCCACTCATAGTGTCCCTGCTTTAGTTGTTTGAAACGTCCTTCCTTTTCCAGGTACCAGTGTTCTTCGCCCTGTTCGCCTTGGCCAACGGAGGGCACGTCCTGCAAGGCCCCAGCTCGAAGACGACCCTGGTGGGCCCCGAGGGCAGCGTGATCGCCGCCCACCAACCAGGAGGCACGGTCGTCCATGACGAGCATCCCGGATACGCCGCCCACGGCCACCACGAACACGCCGCCCCCTTGGTGTACGCCGCCCCCCATGCCTACGCCCACCACGTGCCCGTCGTCGCCGCCCACGCCGCCCACGCGTACGCTGCCCCCCACCACGTCGCTTACGTAGCCCCCCACCACGGACATGCCGCCACCGTCGTGGCCGGACCTTCGGGTCATATCGTAGCTGGACATGCTGAGCATGGATACGCCGCCCATGCTCCGGTGGTGAGTTGACTTGTTGTTGTTGTTGTTGAATTTTTGTACCAGTTTCCTAAACTAAACAAGATCCAATACTGTATTATAGTTAAGATCGTTTTTAAAGTGGTTTTTCAAGAAAAAAGTAAAGTCAAGTCAAGTATACAGGGTGTCCAGTTAGTGCGTAATTCTTCGATATCTCGCAAGGTATACCTGATAGAAGAAAATGTCAAATACAAGAGTTATTTGGTTACTTAAGACGTATATTCTGAAAATGTTTTGAAATATACAGGGTGTTGTGGGAAAATAGGATTGTGATCAACTTGATTTTTTTATATGGAACTATAACTTTTTCTTAAATTCTTCTAGTTTCCATCGTTGATCTCTATTCAACCCTAAGATATTTTTGGGAACAATTGCGACGTTGCCAAGTTATAATTTATTTTCTATTAATTTCCGGATTTTCAAGGTCGCAAGTAATACGTCCAAATTGATATACTCCTTTAACTTTCCTCAATAATATCATACAGCGAGTTACTTGAATATTAATTGGATATTACTTTGGATGTTACCACCAATTTGTATCTACAGAGTGTTTTCGGGAGAATTTTAAATTACGGCAACTTGAAGGTCATTTTACTTTGTAATGTAACACCCTGTATTTTTTATTTTAAATAGAAATACCTACTATCCCTATACCCTATCTCGCGTTATAATTTTTTTTTTCGCATTTACGACGCTGCCAAGTTATAAATTATTTTTCCAAATTTTTAGACAAATATCCCCGATTTTAATTTATTTTGAATAGAATCTTCTACTTATTTTTTGCAATGAATTGCGCATGTCGAATTTAGTAAGATCTCACAATTTCAAAATTTTGTTTATATTAATTACTGAGATACGGCAACACCGCTTTTTTAGTAAACAGTACCGGAACGCTTAAATATTTTCAAAACTGCCACAGCTGGAACGGTGAAATTCAACACTTGGGGGTTTTTGAACATACCATATAAAAAAATCAGGTTGATCACTATCCTACTTTCCCGCAACACCCTGTATATTTCAAAATATTTTTAGAGTAAGCGTCTTAAGTAACCAAATAACTTTTGTATTTGACATTTTCTTCTATCAGGTATACCTTGCGATATATCGAAGAATTACACACTAACTGGACACCCTGTACTGATACCAGTTTATTATTTTCTCATAGTATGAAGCTATAGTCTGACATCCCCTTGCAACCAAATCATCACCAGCTCGCTTGCAAAATACATGTTTTGCTCATAGGTCTTTCCTTCAAAGGTCAATGGATAACCTATTACGAATACAACAAATTTTTTAGTCTTACAACTTACATCCCTCCACCACTAAAACAGAAACAGAAAATAATCAGGAACCCCTAAAACACCTAAAAAGGATTTTAAAGAATATTTTAATTCTCTTCAAAATTATAGCTCCATTATTAAAATCACAAAAACGCCAACAGATTGACTGACAGACATATCAACTAAAATGAGTGACGTGGATTTTCGCTATTTAGATGTCAAAATCGCAAATTTTCGCGATCAACAACCCTCTCTCCTCACTTATCGGTATCGGAAGTAAAAAGCTACACCAAAAAATGATCATTCGTTTAAGAGTTACCCTATCCTAGCATTGGAATTGAAAGAATTTTAATTATAGTACTGGAATACGTATATCAAATTATCATTTTGACATATTTTTGTTAATTTCTACTCTTGATCGTTGCAAATTAAAGAGGAGATGAGTTGAAGGGCTTAAAGATAATATACAGGTACACACTATAATAATGTAGTATTAAATATTTTGCAAACGTTCTTACCTGATCCACAAATTGACTTTATCTAAGCTTTGACGCAATTAAATCAAATGTCAATGAATTATTGGTCACTTTCCAGATATCAGGTATATAATTATTAGAGAGTCTGCACCTCTTAAAATAATAGCAGTTTTTAATAATGACAAATAGATTAAAAAAAAATAAAATACTGTTGCTTTGACTGAGCCTCCAATATTCTCATTCAAAGCTAAGTACTGTGTAGCCATTGTAAATTGACCAGCGTGGCATGAGGAAGGAGACCGGGAGATTTTCTCATATAGCGATCGTCATTTTCATGTCGAGTCTAAAAAGGGATAGAAAACATAAGTAAATAAGGGATACTGAATGTCGTCTGCAGCGATTATCCCATCCCGTTGCTTTAAGGTGGCGAATATATCTGCTACTTCCGATTGTAGTTATAAGTTTTATTAAGTAGATAAGTACGATATTAAGGAATATAAATTATTAGCCGTTTCCTTTATATATGACCTAAAACAAGACGTAAAAGAAGGAAATAGGATAGAATCATCAAGAGTTATGGCAACGTCCTTACTTTTGTCGCCGAATTCTTTTCGCTGATCAGTTTAGGATATACACCTATGAAGAGCCTCTACAGCCCACATGATCTAACATAATGATTGTCCTTACAGGTGGCCGCTTACGCTGCCCACGTGATCGCCCCCCACCACGCCCACGAAGGCCAATACGTGCACGACTACACCGAGACCCTCTACGACGATGGATCGTACAAACCCCATTTGTACCATTAAGAATCCTTGGATGTTTATTTTGTACAAAGTGTGTTTATAGAATAAATTATTTTCAAGTTTATTACGTTTCGTCACATGTTTCTACAAAACTAATTGACCAAGCTGAGAGCACAGCTTATAGAATACGTTTGCTTCATCAGGAAACAGAAGTAATTTTACTTAACATAAATTCTCGACCAAAATCTCGAAGCAGAGTGCAAAGTTATGTGGAGTTTTATCAAATTAAATCAAAAGGTATCTAGAGTGTTTCACCACGTATTTCATACCGTAGATTGTTAAATTTTTGTTTTACAATTTCTCTTAGAATGAACTAAGAGGCATACAAATCTATGCAAAATCTAATACAAAGGTATAAGCGATTATTAGTGAATCCTATTCTATAAAATGGTGAATGTGGAGCGCCAATTCAGTGTCGTTGTCGTTACTATATAGTTTGGTGAAGGTGTCCATGATAAAATATAGCGTTTGACCGATAAATATAATTTATTATGATCCGTAAAGTATTTCTAATATTCTATTCCTAATTGAAACTGGATAAAAACACATACCTCCCTTACGTCAAAGAAAAACCTGTCAAAGCGTTGCACTTTATGCACAAAGTTGAATTTAAAATTAAATTTCATATAAGAATACGGTGGTTCTAAATTTTCTGTATGTGGTTCTGCAGCAAACGGACTCTAAAATTCTATTTTCCGTCGAATTTTGACTTACGACTTCCTACTCAACACATTAGCTCATTTAAATATTGAATATTTCTTGCTTCATATCAAGAACGCCCTCGGTCACTATGCAGGTGGTCTATTCATAGTTTAACGCAAAAATTCAAGCTGTAATTTAGTGGTTTTTAAGATGGACCATACCATCTAGTTACATGAGATGTAACGATTTATTAAACCGACTGACCCGATTGGGTTAGAAAACCTTGTTATCACTGAATTATATTGAATTGTTAAATATTACTGTATGTGAGACATACATGCAACCGCAACATTGTATGATCTGAAATCAAAATCCATTTGTCCTTGATAGGACACTATCGTTTAAAAAATGTTCAGTCCAAAGTAGATATCATAAATAGCGTCCTGTAAAAATTAGCAAAGTTATTTGTGATTGAAGTTTCCTTAATTAATCTACTGATTTCTCCAAGTACAAAAAGAATTCAATTTTAGCCGTCTGACCTAAGGTGACGTATTGCATGTTTAGTCGTACCGCAAAGTTACGGCCTTCTAAGTTTTATAATCGCTGCGATATTCAATTTTTTTCTGATACCTACTTATACCAAAAATGGTGATTTGCGTCTAAACGGTTCATTTAAAGTTCCATGTGTGATACATAAAGTCACACTAGAATTGACCAAGGAATTCAAATATGCAATAATATATAGGGGGTTCCATTCAAAAAAATGTCACTTTGATATGAATCACCCTGTATAAACGTCAAAATTTAAGTGAAAATATTTTTACGTTATAGCCCTCAAGGGTCCCTACCATGATCAAGTGACAGACTTTTGAAATATTTTTCAGTAAGCCCACAATCCTCCGTCCACGCACTATTGGCCCACCCTGTATAACCATACGCTAAATAAATAAAAATCTATTTTATCTGAATAATGTTGAATATCACCATTTTTTAATTTTTTTATAAATTTATATTATCGGATTAGACATTTTATGCTTGATCCTTCATTCCCAGCTCATGATGGTACCACTACCATTGATTATAACCATGTCCCCTACAGTTAGATTACTTTGGTAGTTTCATATTGGTAGTGGTACGGTCCTTTAAGTACCTGTAGCTCTTGAATTAATCACTTTAAACCCCGAGTGTGCTAGTTTGTTGGAATTGTTTTATCGGGAGGAATACAAAAATTCACAAATATACAGGGTGTCCCATTAAAAATTTTGAATCGGACGTCACGTGACCAAAAACAAATACCTCATTGGTGACACAATAATAAGAAAAGATACTATATTTGCTCCTATTTACACCCCCAAAATTATAATTCCATACTACTGCCCAGTTCCGATATACATATTGCTTGTCTTTGTCGTCGTGGGAAACCATGTATTAAGGTTTATTACGAAAAGTTTGAAGACGGTTGTGAATCAGTTGAAGATGCACCTCGTCTTATTCGACCACAAACTGCACGAACTGCCACATAAATTGATTTGGGAAGTGTAGGGCACATTAACGTTGTCAAATATTTGTTTTATGTCAACTTGCCGATGATTTTGTACTACTTAGGTCGTTAATTTTTGACATTTTTCTGCTAGTTTGCGCAGCTTGTTGTCGCCCGGGACGAGATTTACTTACAACCGTTTTTAAACTTCTTATCTTTTGGCTTTTAATCATTTGAAAAGTTTTATTTGATGTTTTATCCAACCTAACAATATTTTAACTCGTATCTTTACTCAACTTTTGTTATTTTGAAGTGTACCTACGCAAATCACTGACATAACAATAACTAATTTCTAACAAACGTCAAACGTTAAATCAAGACCTACTTGTGTGATATAAAATGGTACTTTTGAGAGAAGCAACAGCACTAGTCTCGTTCTATACTGATATATCGTCCTAGGCTATAAGTGGATAAAAAAGATAAAGAATTTTTTTACAGTTTTATTATTTAAATATATGAACAATCAAACAATTATATGACGAGAGCCGAGTCGGAAGCAGCATGCGATATCGTGCCTGAGGGTCCAGCGACGACCGTGTGGGAGCTCCTGCCTACCAGGGGGGCCGCCGCGTAAGCCAAGGGGGCGGCAGCGTAAGCCAGGGGGGCGGAGTAAGCCAGACGGTGGTGGGTGTAAGCCAAGGGGGCTGCGTAGGTCAAGGGAGCGGCCAATAGAGCTGCAGGGCCATGGTCGGCTACCACTTGGCCCCCAGGGGCGAAGGAGGTGATCGAACTGCCATCTGGTCCTATCACTGTCGACCTGCTGCTTGGTCCCTGGATTATGCTCGAACCCACACAGCCGGATACAGCTACCGACAGCACGAAGAAGAACGACTGGAAAATTAATCATATGTTATTTCAACAATATACAGGGTATTCTTAAATGTCATGTACAAACTAGTGTTGGGACCAGCGAACTTTACCGAGCGAACGTTTCCATAAATTCCGTAATAGGGTACTTGCAGAAAAAAATATTATGTCGTTTACGCCTTCCTTAGAGCCTAGTAAACATGACAATATCACTTGTTTGGTTTTTTGGAATCGGCAGTGAGAAATATTCCAAAAATTATTTCAAATGCCGGAAAATGCCGCGCAAACAACCTCTGACGTCAGTGATATCCTATAGTGATGGGATGCAAAGTATTGATATTCGATATCGATAGCCAGTGCTAACCTAACATTTTGACATTGATCATTATAAACACAAAACACAGTCACACACAAAAGTACAAAAGTCAAAAGAATAAAAGTTAGGCTAGATTACTAATTCACTTTGTAGGGATGGGCTTGAATTAGATTTTATCTTTGGATTCATTCATAATGGGATGCGCCGAAATAAAATTATGGCTTCGATTAGTTGCGAATCTCGGTCACAAACAGGATGAACTGTGATACCTATCAGATATAAAAATGTATTGCAACAAAAATGCTAGTGGGTTAATTGCCTGTTTCAAATATGTTTAACTATCAATAAACTGAGTCGCATTGTTAAAGAATTCAGATCATCTCTAGTCGAATGCGCAGTTGGCAAACCTGTAGCAGTATCGATTGTCGATATCGATAAGATATCTGTGACGTTAGCCCTTGTTTTAAGTCACGTGGACAAATTTGAAGATATCCTTATTTTATTTTGCAAATATCTTATTTTGGCCGTCAGAAAAATCATATTTTGTTTCCTACTGCTTCTTGATATGGTTTTCTTTACGCTATGTATACTCCCGAGGCGATTTCACAACCTCTGCAAGTACCGTATTTTTACGTTAAAGTTGACTATGGTTGAAACGAAAGTTTCCATTTGGGGAATGTTCAGAAGAATCTTTTTCCTATCATTTAGTGTGGCATTTGAAAAATGTCGCTTGCACGTTACATTCAATGCCTGTTGAATTATTAGTGATAAGATACTTAAAATATCTCGAATTCTAAGGGTTCCCAACGAAAAATAAATTACGGTAATTTTCCAATGCGACTACAAACGAAAGAAGGAGATTTGTTGGTTTTTTATGAAAATTCAAATAAACATAGATCTGCAAGCACTTAACGTTACCGATCTACAGACTGTTGAAGTTTGATATTTTTTCATTTTTTATTAATTTTTATTAATAGCTCTTTCAATTTTTGAGGTATTTAGCTCAAATTTGGAATACATGGTGTACCGTAAAGAAGTTCAGGGTAAGAAAATGGGGCATAACCCCTGAAAAAATAACACCAAATAGATTCTGGCTACTGTTTGACATGTGAAATTATGTAACTCCTATTGCTTATGTTTTGTTCCAAATTTGAGATAAATACCTCAAAAATTGAAAGTTATTAAGTAAGTTATTAATTAAAACTTACTGAAAATAGAAATTTCAACACCCTGTAGATCGGTAACGAAACGTTTGCGATCTATGTTTATTTGAGATTTTAGTCCTTAAAAACATCAAAGTATCTTTCCGCTTCATCTGTACATGAAATTCAGAAAAACTGTAAATATTACAAAAGTTAGACAGATAGTTTATTGAATCTAAATGCAGTGAGGTCTACAAGCAAATACTTTTAAAACAGAGACAATTCATTATAGACTTGAAAATACAAAGGTCCTACAAGTTTGAATAGTAACGCAAGGAGAATAGACAAAAATACAACTTAAATACATAGAGCAGTACAAAAGGCATATAAGAATATCTCACATTGGTACAGAGCATAATATATCATATCAAAATCAAGGTTTCTCAAATAACCTAATCGAGCTCGACTTTTTAAATTCTACTTAATACCGTGTGGTAAAATTTGGGTTTAACAATGTCATTTTTATTACGCGCGTTATAGTTGTAAATATCTTTATGATTGGGATAATTATTTTGTGAACCTTCTTTGCATAACAAATAATGAGGACATGTACAAAGTGCTTGGTGAATTTCATTGTTACAATACAAGGCAACGGAATGTTCTAATACCAGCTTATCATAGACTCAGCAGGTGTCAAAACTTGTCAAAAAATGCTCTTCCTAGTGAGATAAAAAAATTGGAACAGGTTAAATTCAAACAAACTATTAAAAAAACCGTAAAGTGACTGAACATAAATATTTTTGAATTTTTGAGCCTGAAAATTTATATTAATTCTGCCTATTAGTATCACTACTATTTATGTTTGATAATTTTTGAGTATATCTGTAGATTACTTACTAGTTCCAAAATAACGATTATAATACGCTTTTGACTTCTCGAGCGAATTCTTTTAAAACACTGTGAGCCTTCTGATAAATTAAAAAACTGCTAAATACATATTTTCAAATAAGTTAATAAAAAAACAAATCAAAGTGAGGTGGAATCCAATGAATCTATTCCACTTTGTGGTCTTTTTGCACTAGCTAAGATGCATTCAACTATTTGAGAATTTCTTTTTTTGCTAGAAACTGATTCAGTATTCTGTTTTGGTTGAGAATAAAAAAATGTGTTCAGAAACTGCATCTCAATGGCTAGAGATATAGGACGAAATTTTTATTAAATTTATTGTTACTAGTCCAAATATTACGATGTTAAATCGTAGTGGAATGTATTTTTTTATTTATTTTTTATTTTGCTACATTAAAAGTACAACAGAATTAAATTCCATAGGACCCTCGTAGAGGGTATCAAAAAGTACATTGGTAGAAAAAAAACTAAATTGCAAACGATCAAAACTTCAATAATATGGTAGGTTGCAAGACCTGCGGTACTTGGTAGAGACGTAGTAAGAAATTTATAGTCAAGAAATAAAGAAGTAAAGTAGTAAGATAAAGAAGTATTCAAAATGTTGTTTATTAAAATGAAGATATTGTATACTTACCAAAGTGTTCATGTTGCTAGTGTGGATTAGCTCAGGTCAACTGGATGACTGATGCCTTCACATTGACCGTCCAGCATTTTATAGGACATTTCAAGACTGCACTCGCCTTGTCGTTATCAAAAAAAATACCTACGCACAGCCAAAAAGGAACAACCAACTAGTTTAACCACCGCGCTGACAGCTGAAGTACAAACACAAAAGAGATTATTCAAGAAAATCGCGCACTAAACAAAAAGTGGACACTGGTCGCGGATTTTTGCGTCTGCGTCTGTTCCGGTAAACAGATCCATATCTCGAGACAAAAGCATGGCGGTCACTGACTACGATTACACTTGATACGTCTCGCACAATGCGGGTATCAGATGCAAAAAAAAGGCTTGAAGTAGACTGACTTTGAACTTTTCAACATTTGAGGTATATCCACAAAAAATCGATCAAAATAACAAAATGGCTTTAAAGCTGTTAGTTTACTAACCACAGTTTATATAGGGTTGTCAAGTATAATATGAATCAGAGAATAGGTATGTCTTTAAAGGCAATGTTAGGATAGGCATAGAATACCACCACAGTTATTTTTCTTAGGGCCGGTTTCTCAATGTACAGTTAAAGTGTCAGATAGGTATCTGCCAGATAGCGTTGCTATGGATTATACTGTCAGATAAGATTTACGTGACTTCGTAAGTTTAGCCTTAATTGTTTAAACAATTTATCTAACAGTTGCTGTTATCTTGCAGATAAATATTTAACTCTCAAAGTCAGTATAGATTCCACTTCAACCGTATTGCTTCCCATAATACCCCATCAATATAACAAAAAGAATAAATACCAGAAGAACAACGATAAACAAAAAAGTAACTACTGCAGCAAAAAACTAAACTAAACTAGGTACGTCTTTATACACAAACCCAGAAATACCTTTTCTATTTTGTACCTCGCTTAATTTTCAGTTTTCGGAAAAAAAGTTACTTATAAAAAAGTTGTTTATTCCAACGGCTTCTATATACAGTTAAAAAATATCAACTTAGGATTCAGCCTGTATAAATGGATAGACAGAGACAGAGACATCATCATCATCATCATCATCATAGTCACAATGTCTTAACAGGCAAGTTGTGAACTCGTAAAATGCTAGAGTAGCTAGAGTATTGCTGACACGAATATTATCAATAGTTTTGAGAACTGTAGCTCGCCATCGTTCGCGATTTACTGTCAGTTCAGTGGCGCTCTTGATACTCATATCCAGCAACTGTTTCGTTGTATCCACCCAGCGTGTAGGGGAAGGCCACGACGCCGCCCACTCGGGGCGTGACCCTGAACTACAAGTTTCTCCATATTATCGCGTCTGTGTATATGTCCGAAGAATGTAAGCATTCTCGTCGACACAATGGAGGATAGTCTCTTTGTATTACGGAGCTCATCCTGTGTGGAAACTTTAGTTCGATGGGCCGTATAAGGGACTCCCAGCATTCTCCTCCACGTTCCCATTTCAAAAGCATCTATGCGAGCTCGATCTGCCTTTTTAACAGTCCAAGTTTCCGAGACATACAAAAATATAGAGAACACAAGAGACTGAACCAGCGAAATTTTGGTAGCTTTAGTGATGTTATGGTCACGCCATATTTTAATGAGTTTTGTCATGGCCACACGTACTTGTTGAATGCGCCGTCGAATCTTATTTTTCACATATATAGACACTATAAATTGTATAGCGATTTCACTCTTTACACATCTTGGATTTTATTGATTTGATTATTAGTTTGTCGCAGTTTATTATTTGCGTAGTATAGTCCACAACTCGATACAAAATGCTCACTTGTTGTGTTCCTCTTTGCAATGTAAACTATAGTTGTACACTAAAAACAGAAAGTTATCTGTCAACATTTCGGTTTCTACGTGACAAAAGTTTAAAGAAAAGGTATTTTGTGGACATACCCAGAAAAAAAGAGACACCTTCAAACTATACTTTTAGAATAAGAGACTTTATGACTGATAATAATATTTGGTCCAAATGTCAGCACGCTTACTTAAAAGGCAGATCTACACAGACAGCCATTTTCGATTATGTTCAAGAAATAGTTACATCTCTCGAGCAAAGTTTAATTCCGGTAGGATTACTGATTGATCTGACCAAGGCATATGACTGTATTGACTTCGGCCATTTACTTCTAAAATTGGAACGATATGGAATACGAGGAAATGCATTGGGGTGGATACGGTCATATGTAACTGGGAGAACACAAATAGTTGAGGTTACTAAAAATGGCCAAAATTATACGTCTGACATAAAGCTCATCACATTAGGAATTCCACAAGGCAGCGTTATAGGTCCAATTTTATTCAACATCTACATAAATGACATGTCAGAAATACTAAGTATTGGTAACTGTATGATGTCCCAGTATGCTGATGATAGTAGTTTTCTAATACAAGCTGGAGATCTTGAAACTGCAATTAAAACTGTTGATGATGTATTCAAAAAAGTAGAGAATTGGATTGCAAAAGAAAAAATGATAATCAACAAAAATAAAACTAATATAATCTTTTTCAGAACAAACAGATCAAATATGACCATGCCTGATAGAGTTTCTATTAATGATGTTGACATTGTTCCAAATTCAAGTGTTAGTCTTTTAGGAATGATAATAGATGAAAACCTGTCTTGGAATAATCATATTTGTCAACTTTGTAAGAGATTAGGTTCTGTTTTATACAGTTTAAGAGTTTTGTCAAGATATATGAATAAGCAAATGTTAAAAATAGTGTATCACTCAAATTTTGAATCACTTATGAGGTATGGTTGCATTTTCTATGGTAACAATGCAAATATGCAAACAGTATTAGTATTGCAAAAACAAGCTCTAAGAGTCATAAACAATCTGGGCTTTAGGGATAGCTGCAGAGGTGTGTTCAAGAAAAGTGGCATACTAACTGTTCACAGAATTTACATACAAGAATGCGTACTCTATGTTTTCAAAAACAGAGAATCTTTTGCTAGTCAGCTAACAGATCATCCATATAAAACAAGAAACATGAACTACATATATCCCAAACATAGACTTACCTTAACTGAGAAAAACGTGTATTACAGCTGCATTACCCTATATAATAAGTTACCAACCCACATTAAGAATATAAGCACACTAAAGACATTTAAAAAAAACCTGTTCAAATTTTTATTGAATTTAGAGCCATATACTTTGAATGAGTATGGTAGTTTTGAAGACTAGGTATTATTTTGATTTAGTATTATGATTACCATTAGTTTTTTTTTGTGAACATATTATAGTATGTTTGTCTTCTTTTTTGTGACGTAATTTCATTCGTACGTTTGTACCTTTTGAAATAAATGGTTTTATTATTATTATTATTATTATTATACTCCTGCATGCTGTCGATAATATTCAGATAATGTGACTTGATAAGAATAGTATGTGATATAATAAATATTCAAAACAATGTGCCTATAAATTGCTCTAGGCTAAAAGAGAATGTTGTTCACTCTATCTTCCCTAATTAATCCCCATACTTCTCCAAACCTAAAATACGAATTCGAACAGACCCAAAAGAAAATGAACATTAACTCAAAAACATGAAGAAACTGTAAAAAATTGGATTTTTACCAAATAATTAAGGGTACGTTTTCGGAAACAATCTTCGGTTATGTCTCAGATTATCATCATCATAGTCACAATATCTTAACAGACATGTTGTGAACTCGTAAAATGCAATTTCACATTTTACGAGTTTCTCTTGAGATATCTTTAAGATCTATAATGCAGTAGTTTCCCATTTGCATCCTCATGCCGTTGACCAGATGGTATCTACTGGTTCAACCGCCTTTAGGGGCAATTTCTCGCCCCAAGGACAAGAAGGTGTCCTGACTCTTCTCAACTCGTCCACCCGAAGCTGTTGGTTGAGAAGAGGTTACTGTTTATACCGACAGTAGTTCTATGTTCCTTTTAGTCGCCTTTTACGAGACGCAGGATATACGATGGGAGATATTCTAATCCGCCCCACACGGGCAGTCTCTGATTATAATTTTTTGAAATATTACTCTAGTCATGTATACAAACATTTTTGGAGTTATTAAAATAACACCTACTGAACTTGAACAACTGCCGCACGATCCATAATTTTTGTCGACTGTATCGGCGTTGTGAAAATATCAGTTAACTTCATTAAATACGTGGGGAATTAGTAACGAATGCCATATTTACCAAATATTAATTTTGGACGGCAGTAAATATACGGCATTTAGATAGACCCACATTTCGGTTGCTACCGCATTGATAAAATAATGAACTTTATTCACTCTGTAATCGTTAATAATGCACACATTTGCCAGATATATATTTCGTTTGTAAATATCGATTGTGTATCCTGTCAATTCCATGTTGTTCTTTCAATAAAATATTTAATTTGCTCCAATGTTCTACTCGAAAATGCAGAACTGTTTTTCAACGCGCTTCTAAATTGGGAGATGGACTTTGTTTCAGCATTATTTAAATAGTTTTTTGGAAACTTCAACTACTATAGGTATCACTATGTGATGTGATTAGTGCTAATTTTATAACAGTCAAATGATTGAAAGTATTTAGCTATTTTTGTGCCTTTTACGGGATCCAGGTCAGTAGATAAGATGCAGAATTGAACAAGCTAGGACAATTTTCCTGAAACTTCAAACATTTCTTACCAACAAAAATTTGAACTTCAGTCTTAGATACAGGATGATGAAGTGTTATGTTTGGTCCACTCTGTTGTATGGCGTAGAGGCATGGACGCTGAAGGCAGCCATTGTAAATAAGATTGAAGCGTTCGAAATTTGGACTCTGCGACGAATGCTAAGAGTGTCCTGGGTCGACCATGTAAGAAATGGGAACCTTCTCCAGAGAGCTGGGTTAACACAACAAGAACTTTTTGAGGTTATAAGGAAGAGGAAAATAGCTTACCTAGGCCACATAATGCGTGGGGAACGCTATCAGCTTCTGCGCCTCATTCTTCAAGGTAAGATCGAAGGTGGGAGAAGAGCCGAAAGCGTGACGAAGTGTTAAACTTTAGTTATGGAATGTCGTCAAAAATCGTTTTCGTAAATGATTAGCTTCGTCTTCGCTTGCTTTCGTTACTATAGCGAAAGTTACAGAATCGATCCACTGAGCAATATGTGTATAACGCACAGCAGTCATATGCGAATATACAGGGTGGGGCATAAAAACCAAGTGTTTTTGGTTTGAGTAGTACTCATATGTTACAAAAGGGAGGAGCGCGCGGTTTATTACAATCCATTCCTTGACTCAAACCATTTCACTTTCTTACTTGCCACTTGCCATCATGGAGCGGGAAACGCTAGAATAACGTGTGACATATGGCGTGGCATGATTGACCCATATTTTTTTGGACAAAATGGGGTCACCGCTACAGAACATCTGAATGTTACATTCATATGATGAATACCTTTTTCATACCTGAATTGCAAAGAAGACGTGTGGATATCAAAGATTAGTGGTTCCAGCAAGATGAGGCCACGGCACACACCGCCAGAGCATCCATGGCTGTTCTTCTCCACCTGTTTCCAAATCGTTCAATTTCGAGATTTGGTGGCATTTCATGACCTCCTCGGTCTCCCGATTTACCAATTTGTGATTTTTTTTCTATGGGGATAACTCAAGTCACGTGTTTAAAGGGCCAAGCCCCGTACGTTAGACGCAGAAAAGGAAGCGATTCGCCATGGAATCTCTCAAAAATCAACAGAGACATGCTGGAAACAGTGGAGTGCAATTTTCGTGAACGACTGCATCATATGCCAGATGTAATTTTTGCACTTAGATATTTCAAAATGGTTTATTATCAGCTATGTTCTACTACCAATATTTTTTTAGAGTAAAAACTAATAATTTTATGATTATTTCAAAAACACTTGATTAATATGCCCACCCTGTATTTCAGCTAATCGTAATAATAACATGGTAGTCAGTGACTCATGCTACAACTATAGTACGTTGACTGATACGAAAACTAGCGTACAACCTTAAATACGTCTGTCGATTCATTAATTTTACGCAGTTTGGCGTATTTCCAAGTTGAAGCAGCGTACGTCACCGTGTGTAGCCCGCGTCTTGAGATCTCGACTAGCCGTGAACTGCTCAGTTTGCTGGACATGAGGAAGTCGTGATGGTCATTTGTTTCACGACGAGGCAGCCGACGCCCTACGATGACGAGACTTCTCATTAAATTTTATGGACCCTCGATTTGCCAGAGCCATTTTATATCAACAATGTGATCACTTCATCGGCGCAAGATCCAAGACACAGCAACCAAACGTTGTCGTTATTTTGGAACTTAAGTACAAGCGTGGTGTATTCTGTACACCACATACATTATATATTATATCTCAGGTAATAAATGCCAACAAACTAACTGCAAAATTAGTATAACACTATTAACAATCAACGATTTTATCATAAAAAAAAACACTAAAACCTTATCCCTGGGAAAAACTTCAACATAGTGAATAGGTAATATCGTTCCACTAGTACACGCGTGGTGTATTCTGTCCACCGGACGAAGCAGCATTAGCTAAAATTTTGTCATCGTTAACATTTATATAGCTTTCTTACTAAAAGGGACTGTAGGGATGTAAGTGTATTTATAAAAAACCCAAATCAACTTAATAAGTTTGTTAAATAACAATAATGATATACTTTTTACACAACTACACGCTCGGTGTATTCTAGTCACCAGATGGTCTAGCGGTAAAACTTTACTTGCTCGGCAAAGTTTGCGAGACAACTGACTAATGACGGCGATGCAAATACCACAGCATAGTAAACAATCAGCACAATATCTCAGGTTGGTGGCAATTACACGCGCATCCCCCTTTTGGATGATTATTTGTAGGGTTGCTGACGATACTTCGATACTTGAAATGTATCGAGACTTCTGCACTAATATCGAGTATTTTTGTCTTAGATACCTTTTGAGCTACTTCTGTAGTGGTATCTGTACGAACCAAACGCGTTTTCATTGGCTAAAAAATATCGAATTGGTACCAGTATCCATATTTTTATTTTCGCATCTCTACCCAGACTTCACACCCATAAAATCATCCCACACACATAAAAAAAATTCTCAAGTCAAGAATTGTGATATTCTTGTAAATACATACTCACAACAAGAATATCGGTTCTCATTCTAAGAAAGAATATTTCATGAGAAAATTATAAAAAATTTGTATCAAGAATAATATATTTTTTATTTATATACTTGTTTTCAAGAAATATGCTCCGAAACAAAATATAATTTTCTTTGCAACCAAGGCTATAATAATTTAACAACAAATATTTCATAATTTTATATTAAGATTATCATTTTTTCCAGCGGTGCCCAGTTTACTTCTATCAAGAAAATAGACAGCTTGCAAATGCGAACCTTCATTTACAATATGATAATCTTGGTTTGAAAATGAACGCTGTTTTACAAGCACACCCTGTATTTGTATCAAGTAAATCATTTATTTGACGTCTACCAACGTCGGAGTGCGCAGGCGCGCAGCGTGTTATGGGTCAACTCTAACCTCTCCACCCTCTCTACTTAACAGCCTGTTGTCCGTCCGCGTCCGCGCCGCCATTATCGGTTTTCGGATTGTCGCATTCGACGGCGTCTTTAGCGCCGTAGCGTAATACCTGGATCCTGCATAATAGCACATAATAGTATCTGGTCAAACTTGAATAAATTGCCATTGCCACGTGATACCCGTAATACCACCGTCGACCATCAGTCATCGAATCTGCCGGTAGTGCTGGTCCACCGCCAATTGAGTCGCGTCCCAGTTCCCATCAGCTTCCCTATATCACTGGATCTATCCAACCATGAATGAGCTATTAAAAAAATTGGGATGCGAAGACCTGACTCAGGTGTTCGTAAATGAGTACTAAGTATATTAAAAGTGATTTAAGAAATTTTGCAGAACTATTTCTCCAGAAAAATGTCTACATGCTCATAGAAGAGTTTGAATGCTTAAATTAATACGACTAGATTCCTCATCCAAGAATATCACAATTTTAGAATAAAGTTGAGCTACTTGCGTCAAGTTTATGCAATGCTCCCAGTTAAGATTATAAAATGCTTCAGTCAAGATTATGAAATACTTCGGTCAAGATTACCATATGCTTGATTTAAAATTTTGGTATTCTTACTATCAAGAATTTCCCAGTTTTGCATTGAAGATATTTTCTCAATGTAACCCTTATATGGTCAAAGATATCGTATTATCACTTTAAGATTAGCATAATTTTGCGCGTATAGGGAGTTATGGCATACTTGAATTAAAGTATCTGTGCTCCATCTAAGAAATTATTTTTATGTGTGCAAGGTCAAATTCTGTGGGAACCATTTTTACATAGGAAGTCCTCACAGATATTCTGCTGGTTGTTTACTATGCTGTGCAAATACCATTTTTGAGGATTAGGTAGAACAGCAGAGGCGACACCTTACATCTTTCAAGAAATTCAACGTACTTAAAATCGATGGTCTACCCAGTACACCAGCGCTTGTAGTTAAAGGTTAATTATTGTATTTTTGCTCACTTTGTTGGACAAAATTCAACTCCCTCTCATTGAACATTCAGCTTATTTGTAATGCTTTCAAAATAAAATTTGCATAACAGATTGTAGAAGCTGAGCTGGAAGGCGCCTGAAAGTCAAACATTTACATTCAGACAGAAATTTAAACTTGCTGCTTTCATGCAAATTTACATAAATTCCCTGAAGTGTACAAACGCAGATGGTACTGTAGAATTGATGAGATAAAGCGCTCTTTTCTGGAGATGAGCTGTCTTGTTATCGATAGATTTGACTCTTTCTTTAGTATCTCATATGAAGCATCTGATACTACTTTTAAAAGAGAACTAGGACATTTTCGCAATACAACTTTCCATTTCGGTTTTTTCAAATGTTTCTCTAAATTTAATACACTTTTCCATCATATGAAACCACTCTCATTCTGTAAATCGGTTCGGTACATAGGAAAACATATTTGTATATTCCTACACACTCTGAAGAAAATTCACACCCAACCTTTTTTTTTAAACCGGTAGATGAATTCTTATAAAATTTTGTCATTGTTGTCATAGGGTCGATTTTTGTGTAATCAAAGTGACAACTGTCAATGGTAGCTAGATGAAATTTTTATACTATTTTTTTGAATCGGGGGTCATTCAAGACTGATGGGAATAAAAGAAATGTATGATGTAATAGTATATTGTTCAACAATGTGGACCCTCCATGTTGATGAATGCACTGCTCTAGCCTACGCGGCATGCTCATAATCTGGTTGTTTGATAAACTCTAGTGGTACAGCCTCCCAAACTGCCCTCACAGCATATTCTAGTTCGTCCAGCGTGATCGGAGGATTGGGTACATCGCCTATGTATCGTGGATCGTGGAGGCCATGGAAGTACACTGACCTCAGCTTTCTGTAGGAACCTCATCGACACTCTTGCAATATAAGGACGTGCATTATCGTGCTGGAAGAAACCTTCTTCGAGGCCTCGGACATATAAAACGGCAATTGGTTCTAAACACACAAGTAAAGGTGACTTGCTGTTGAATGCAATGGCACCCCAAATCATCAAACCATTAGGACGGTGTACATGGCGCTCAACAGCAAACTGGAGATCACGTCGTTCACCCCGTCGTCATCTTACGCGTTGGCGTCTGTCATGTGCACCCAGACAAAACCTGGACTCGTTGGAGAAAGCTGTCTGATGCCACTCAGTATGCCATTGTCGATGTTTTTGGCACCAATCTAAGCATTGGTGACGATGATTTGCAGTGAGTGGAAGCACTAGATGCGGCCCATATGATCCTAAGCCTATTTCACTCAATCTGTGGTACATCGTGCGGATTCGAATGGACCTCCCTATAGCTGCATACCAAGGGTCAGCAACAGCTGGAGTGGATCGCATTCTGTTTCTACGGGCCAGTAGTCGTAGATGACGATCTTGCCGGTCTGTAGTTCTTTTACGTGCTCCAGAACATATAGCTCGCTGCATTGCCCCTTCTGCGATCCATGCGCGCCATGCTGCTACAACTGTAGCCACGCTACGCCCCACGGTTGAATGAATGAATGAGGACCAGAGGCTATCCAGCACGGAATGTGGCTGGTGCATAGCCCACACGATGGGCCCTTTTGCGCCTCTATCCGCGCTAGTTCCTAAGACCTGCCCTTTTGGCAAAGGCAAGTACATTCTTAGGTCCTATCCGTTTTATCTCTATTGGTTCCAAGGTTCTTGAGCCCAGCATAGTCTGCCTGTGATAACCCAGGGTTTCACAGCGACACAAGATGTGTGCCGAGGATTCTTCCTCTTCACCACACCACGTGCACGTTGAGTCGTTGACCACCCTCATCGCAAACAAGTGACTCCTGAAGGTGTTGTGACCCGTTAATAGGCCTACTAGCAATCTCAAGTTACTCCTATCCAGAGAGAGACAAAATCGTCCTATTCTCTCTGCAGGCCCTGCTAATAGCTCCCGAGCCTGACGGAGATGACCAGAGATGTTGTTCCATCTCAGAGAGTGTTGATTCTGGATCCACTCTCCAGTTGTTTTCCTAATCAAGTTTGCAGATAGTCCTAAGGCTGGTTCCGGGCCCACAAAACTATTGCCGTATCCCATCCTAGCCAGATGATCTGCCATTTCGTTACCCTTTACCCCAGCGTGCCCAGATACCCACATCAGTGATACCTTGTGTTTAGCTGAGATGTCGTCAAGAGCCCTCCTGCACTCCAGGACCAGTCCCGACATTATTTTCCAAGCACTCAGTGCTTTGATGGCTGCCTGACTGTCAGAGCAGATAGTAATCCGCCTCCTAGACCCGTCAATTTCCCGAATACGATTTACACAAGCAAGTATCGCATAGACCTCAGCCTGGAATACTGTGGTGTGCCCCCCAAGAGGGAATGAAAGTCTTGTATGGGGTCCGTAGACTCCCGAGCCCGAGCCCTCTCTAGCGAGTGAACCGTCTGTGTACCAGACCTGTCCTCCTCCTTCGATGAGCTGTCTTTCCCTAGACTCCCACTCTTCCCTTGACGGAAACAGCACCGTAAATTTGCGACTGAAGCGATGCGTAGGACAAACTATATCGCCCCACGGATACAGCATTTGCTCTGAAATTGCATTGCATTTGCCCGTTCAAAGGGGCTTAACTGCGTAAACTAGAACTGTCGTCTTTTAGGTCTTCCACATTTGCAACAAATATCATCATTTTTGAATCGGCAAAAAGTCATGCTTTGTTTTTACCCGTCTCGAGTTTTTTAGAAGCACCATGTAGGTAAATAGCGTCGGAATGATACAAAAAATGTTACATGTGTACATACTAGCGATGGTACTGCCAAGCTGTGTACAAATTTTCAACGCAAATATTGCTTTTTTTTTAGGTGTTCAGATTTCAATTAGGTACCTAATACACGAATCATTTCTTCTAAGCACTGGTATGTGTTTAAGCACAGTGAATAGAACCTTTCTTACAACGTTTGACCAAAAAATAATATTAATGCAGTTTCTGAAGTAGTCGTTATGTTCAAATCTATTATATGCTAATGTATGAATAAGATTTGAAACAGTAATGAACATTAGCCATACGTATGTAGTGCTGTCGACGCCTAAACGTCACTCAGAACAATTAGACCCAGCAGATAACGATCTTTGAGCTGTCAAATTATGTGCTAGGCAACCACGGATTAAGAAACGATTCGTAAATATCAAGGAAATGAATACCGGTCCTTAAATTGGTCCGAGTACACCGCCAATCTTGGGGATCCGAAGACAAGGTTACGCGTTGCTGCGTGTGGTTTTTGTTTCGGTATAAATACCAGCCTGGCCAATACTCAAACCATCAGTTACTACAGTGACCAACACAAAACACGACAATGAACTCCTTCGTAAGTAGCCATCTACCACTACGATTTATCATAATGAAAAGATAGCTTTTTGTCTAATTGAAATTTTTTAATGGTTCGCATTATTTTCACATCGAAAATCTGTTCTTCATCGAAATTTTCTAGCTCTATAAGGTGCATAGAAAATAACGTAGTACTCTTTTATCTGCTAATTTTACATGGCGTTAAATGATTTCCAAGGGAAAAAAGTCATAAAATAATGAATTTTCCTATTTTTGCATTATTAGCACTAATCAATAAACTGAATGTACTCAAAAGGGTTGTTTCAAATGGTTCTGTTGGTTTTATTTTAATTAAAATTTAATTTTAGTGTCAGGAGCTGTAACTTATAGTTTCCTCATATCAATGTCTTTTGTTCTAATATATTATGATTGCATTAACAAGTCATTTCGATATACATCATATCCCAATATATCTACGGTATCATAATCAGAATAAAAATTATATTCAATAACGTATAAGAGTATTCCTTAATTACTTGCTAGTATTCAGAAAGAGATATGTTTTGGACAACTGTAAGGCTAAAGTTTTATTCTGTATCACAAAAGTTAAGAGTTTTAGGACATATCGCTACTTGAAGCTTTTTTTTTAAAATACACTCAACATTCAGTCCAACCTTTCAGTTGAAATGAATACAGTTTCATTCATATCAGTTTAACTGTACAGTTACATTGAGGTGAGACTGAATTACCTACACAGAAACGTAAAAGTCAAATTGTACAGTTGAACTATGTAGCTCAAACTGCCAGAAGATGTGAATATCATCAAACATCATAGCCTGAGATCTAGTATATTCAAGCAGATATAGAAGCCTCATTTTTGTATGTAATAAATGTTTCCATTACAAACATGGTTAGGGAAACTTTTTGATGACCTTACGTTACGCAATCATATAGTCTCAATGATGACAATGTTGAGTTAGATAAGTTTCTTGGTGTTTTTACTGATAGTACTTTAAACTGGGACGAACATATCAATCACTATTCCAAATCCTTGGCAAAAACTATTTATGTACTTCGGATTTGTGCAAAATATTGTATAGCAGAAAATTTTGTTGGCTAGTTATTATACATACATACTTCCATTGTCGATTAACTTATCCTTGCTTGGGGTCATTCGAAATTTTTCAATGAAACGGCTAAGAGAATTCAGTTCTTCAATGATGTGGAGTTTCAAGCGGCTATAGAGGCCATCCTATTATCGAGCGTTTTTTACAATGTGGATGAGTTTCCCAATTATAACTTTAGACTGTTTGTCTGGAGGGGGAAGAATAGCATTAAAATATCATATACTTTGTATGGTGATCGGTCACGAGCGCGCGCGGTTTGATTTTTACCTTTTTTGCAAAAAGGGTGCCTTCATCAGCACCGGTCACTTGCGCGCCGAAAGAAAATTAAGCTTGGTTATTTCTAATGACCATATCGCTTTTAATCTTGCGAACTTTCATCTCTTTTTACGACTTGCGGTAGCTTACAGTTATTTCTTAGATTATTTAAATGACTATTCGGCTTCTGTAGGTATATAAAACTACCCTTAATGAAAATATTTCAGTAGTTTGCAATCCTTAGTTGCTGTTTGTGAGTATTGTTTGTGTTCTACTTTTTCATCATGGAGACTATGTTAAGTGTGAAAGGGAAGAGATTATTAGTCCTTAAAGAGTATATGTTCCGAAGAGATAAAGAAACCACCCGTGGTGTAGCCTACAGATGCTATAGAAGAGGATGCATAGCATCTTTGCTGATGGATCAATCGGAAGAGATTGTTCTTAAAAGAAATAATGAGCACAACCATGATGCTCCCACAGAAAAAGCTGTGAAGGAAAATTTCTCGGACTTTTTTTACATCGTCAAGAAATATATCAAATTTGTGACAAATTAGAACGCGTTCTGATTAATTAAAATTTTTTGGGGTATTATAAAGAAAAAAAGAAAATTTTTTGGGGTATTATAAAGACATTTCGGTCTGCGGACAATACCAACTTCTTTATTTGCATCTATTATAGTGATCAGATTAACTTATTATGTTCAGAACAAAATTTCGCATTTAATAATATAAAAAAATGATTCATTTCTGTCAAGTCAAAAGTAACGATACCTCTGACTGAAGTTCTACAAATTCTTCAGTTAACTATTAGCAAGATCGCAAAAAATGACGAATGAATTAAAATCGTTGAAAATTATAAGACATAAGTTTACCTCGCCGCCCCGCGCGCTGGTGTCCACATACCTGCCTATTATCCAAGATATTTTGGAGGCTTCTGACCGGCGGGATTAGGACAAATCTGACCGCGGCGCGCTAGTGTCCTATGGCCCATCTGGTGATCGAAATATTTTGCGCGCTTCTGACAGGTGGGATTAGGACCAATCTGACCGCGGCGCGCTAGTGTCCTATGGCCCATCTGGTGATCGAAATATTTTGCGCGCTTCTCACCGGTGGGATTAGGACCAATCTGACCGCGGCGCGCTAGTGTCCTATGGCCCTTTGTATTGCGTGTTGATCATGTATGTCTGGTGTGTGTCCTATAATTTATTTGTGTATATGTGACTTGATCTTTTATCACTTTTTGCTGTTGTTACTGTACGTACATTGAGTGCACTACCACCAATGAATAAATTATTATTATTATTATATTTATGATGATTGTATAACGACACCCGACTGTTTCAGCAGACCTTCGCCGCCATCGTAGCCGCCCTGTGCGCTTGCGTATCTGCCGCCCCGTCGGGCATCCTGGCGACCGCCCCAGTGGTGGCCACCGCCTACCATGCCGCCCCGGTGGCAGTAGCCCACGGCGCCCGCACCACCATCTCCGAGCACTCCGAGTCCCAGGTCCATCACCATGCCGCCCCAGTCGTTGCCACCACCTACCACGCCGCCCCAATCATCGCCGCCCATGCCGCCCCAATTGTCGCCGCCCCAGCTGTCGTAGCCGCCCCGGCTGTCGGACGCACCGTAGTATCTGAGCACGGACACTCTGTGGCCACCCACTCGGTACATGCCGCCCCCATCGTGGCTACCTATGCCGCCCACGCTCCTCTGGTGGCCACCTATGCCGCCCACGCGCCGTTGGTGTCCACGTACGCCGCCCATGCCGCCCCGGTTGTTGCCGCCTACCACGCGCCCGCCCATGTGTCATCACATGACGAGACCGTCGTGTCTGGACCGTCTGGAACCATCTCCACTGGGAAGACCGTGCACCACGCCGCCTACTAAGTTGTTGTGATCCAAAATGTGTGCCGTGTAAATATTTTTACATTCAATAAATATTTATTTTAAATAATGTAGTTTCTTTATAATATAATAATAAACCGTCTTTATTATTCCTAAAGATAGAGATATCTATATCAGGAAACAAAATTAGCTATAGCTGGGAAGCGGCAAAAGATATATTAAAGCGAAGTGTACTCTTTAAACTGAATTCCAAGCTTTCGGAGAACTATGCCTCCATCATCAGGGCTGAAATATTGAATTAACATAAGCAACAGGTAAGCAAAAAATGGAGTTTATACTTACAAAGTTTGTTGAGATTGTTGCTTAGGTTAGAAAATACGCAATGGAACATATTGGTTAGACTCGCACAAAAATTTTTTAAAAATATTATGATATTTAATAATATCCTCGTCAATTAGTTCATCGCACACAACATTTAGGTTAAAAAATCTATAGACTGACAAAATAGAATCATATATCTGTTACGTTCGAGGACTGGTACCACAATGAAGAGTTTTCAAACCGACAGGAAGCGAGGTTATGAAATACCTGGAGTGGGGAATGTCAATCAAATGTCATTTCAGAAATATCAATTATAATTCGAAACAGGTGTCGATGTTTCTTTCATAGTCCAGGAAGCATAATACCAACCACAGATAAAGATATTACTTGTAATAAACTTTTATATATATATACAGGGTGCGCCATATTTTATGTCGGTATGTATGCACTAAATAACTTTGACAAAAAACAACTGATTTCGATTTATGAGATATTTTTATTCGACTTGGTCCACTGCAATTTATTTCTACTATTTTTTGAATACAACATCAATCCAGTGGCCGCCTCGGAGGGCCAAAGCCAAATGTACCCCTTTTGCTGCGTTTGCCGTTACCTTCTCGAGCATTTCGAGTGGTATCGCGATGATTTCGGCACGAGTGTTAGCTTTGAGTCCGTCAATAGTCTGAGGCTTGGTGGCGTGAACTTTGCTTTTCAAATAACCCCACAAGAAGAAGTCCGGGGCAGTCAGATCCGGAGACCTGGATGGCCAGTCAATATCGTCTCTTTTGGATATCAGACGTCCAGGAAATTTTTGTTGGAGAAACTGAATTGTTTGATGAGCAGTGTGGCATGGCGCTCCGTTTTGTTGGAACCAGTAACCTTCAAGACCTTTATCATGCATTTGCGGGCAAACATAATGAGCCAACATCCACCGATATCGATTTCTATCGACTGTTTCATTTTCTCTGAAAAAGAATGGCCCAGTGATGGTTTTTGCGCAAATGCCAACCCAAACAGTCACTTTTTGATCATGGAGTGACATTTTGTGGATCTCGTGAGGATTTTCCGTTCCCCAAATGCGGCAATTTTGCTTACTAACGCTGCCAGATAGTGTGAAGTGGGCCTCGTCGGTCATCAAAATTTGCTTCCAAAAATCAGGTTCGAGCGACCGTTTGGGCATATTCCAAGCGACGTGCACGGTCTGTCGGCAATAGTTTTTGTGTTAACTGCCCTCTATACGGAAACAAGTGCAAATCATTCTTCAAAATGCGCCGCAAAGTGGTTCGTTCCACTAACGCCAAACTGCTGAGCGCGGCGATGATACGACACCTTTGGGTTCTGGGCAACGCTTTCTCTGACCGCTTCAACCAGTTCATTGGAACGTCTTGGTCGTTGATGAACAGCATGTTGACGATCTCTCACTGTCCCGTGCTCAACAAAATTTGACACCAAACGTCGAATAGTGTTGCCGCACGGTGGTCTTTGGCCACGATATTTTCGACGATATGCACGTTGAGTTAATACAACTGAACGGCTAGTCTCAATGTACAGCGTCACTATTTCAGCTAGTTATTTTGGTGTGAAGTGATTCATGACTACAATAAATTGTACTGAACTGACGTTTCAAAAACGTGTCTAGTTATGTCTATCGGTTGACAAATGTCAAAGTTATTCAGTATTTACTTGCCGACATAAAAGATGGCGCACCCTGTATATATATATATATATATATATATATATATATATATATATATATATATATATATAGACAAAACAAAAACAAAAAAGGTGCAACCCGGGCTCCGACACACCGGGCCGCTGTTCCATTCCCCAGCGACTGCTCCTCACACCGTGAGGTGAGCAATCACTGGGTCCGCGTATCGTGCGTCCTAAGCAGACGAAGGGACCCATGGATGACTGCCTTCTGCATTCTGGCGGCTAAGATGTGCGCCGCCGCACGGCACACCGGCATTTTGCGCAGTGCAGAGAGCAGCGTATCCCTCATACCACCTAGGGATCCAATGACCATTACTAGCAGACTCACAGTGTAGTCCGGCCAGAGCCTGCGAAGTTGTCCGAGGAGCTCCTGATACTTGGTCCGCTTTTCCTCCTCCTTAGAGACGATGTTCCCCTCGGCAGGTGCCGAGAACTCGATAACGAACATCGTCTTTTGTTGGTAGTCGAGGAGGACTATGTCGGGCTTATTTGCATGTATAAGCTCGAGCGTGGAGAATGAGTAGTTCCAGTAAATTCGGCACCTCTCGTTCTCCACAACGGACTCAATGTCCCCTGGAGCGTATGGCAGCACCGGTGTCTCATCTATACCGTATGAGTGCCTTAAATGGTAGTATAGCACTCGTAGAGCCGCGTTGTGCCGATAGACGTAGGCTGTGCCAGCGTACACCTTACACGCCGACAAGAGGTGCGTAAGGGTCTCTGGCGCCTGCAGGCAGGCTCTACAGCGGATATCGGGCACATCCATACCCATAATCCGGCTACGGTATACTAAGGTGTTGAAGACACCGTCTTGGCAAGCCATTATAGAGCTCTCAGTCTCCGACTTCAACCCATTAGACCTTAGGAAGGAGAAGGTCAACTGCTCAGATAAACCATGCTCTTCTAGATGTTTGTAGAAGATTCCGTGCATTGGTTTATCTTTGTGAAGTCTTAAAAGCAATTGGACTTCAGCAGTTTTAATCCGGGTTTTTAATTGTGCGGGAGCAAGTTCCGTAACGGACTGCTGACACCTCCGCGTGAAGTCGAGCGTGAGACTAAGTTCTTCGGCTGCCCGTGTTGCTGCTTTAAAAAGGAAGGCTCCTTTACCCGCAATCTCGTGCTCTCGCACAAAGCGGATCAGGGGATCGGTGCTCGTCGTAACATAGCAGGCAGTGGCCAGTACTACTCTGTTGTGCAGATGCTCCAAACTCAATAGTCCACGCCCTCCCAGGTGTCGCGGGAGGTATATTCGCGGGACAGAGGATCTAGGATGTAGACTTCCCTCCATATTCATCCTTTTGCGGGTCTTTATGTCGATTTGTCGCAGCTCTTCCACGTTCCAGTGGATAGCACCAAAGCTGTATAGCAACAATGGGACCGCAAGCATGTTTGTGGCAGCGACTTTGTTTTTGCCGGACAGTTCTGACGACCAGATCTGCCGGAGTCGGTGCAAATACTTGCGGCGGAGACACTCTTTGACCAATTCTGCCTCTTGGATGTGACGCTGCGCCACTCCAAGGTAGGTATAGGTATCTCCGGCATGCAGTTGTCGCAAGATGCTCCCATCAACGAGCTGCTCCTCATCTTCACTATCTCCGCAACGTCCTCTTTTGAGATGAACCATGGCACATTTGTCTATCCCGAACTCCATACCAATAGCTTGACTGTAATCCTGCACTACCCTAAGCGACTGCTCTAAATCGCGTTGTCCGGAGGCATAGAGTTTCAGGTCATCCATGTAAAATAAGTGGGTGACCTTGTGCCTCCGGTAATTGGGCTTGCCACAGCTGTATCCCTTAGTATTTTTCAGCGCTATGGACAAAGGCAGTAGCGAGATGCAAAAGAGCAAGGGACTCAAGGAGTCTCCTTGGAAGACCCCTCTTTTAAATGATACCAACTCTGTTCGAACCCTGGTTTCACCCGATGTTATAGTGAACTGAGTCTTCCAGAGCGGCATCAGTTGTTTGATGCATCCCACTATTTGATCATCTACCGAAAGACATTCCAACAGCCGCACAATCAGTTCATGAGACGTAGTGTCGAATGCCTTCCGATAGTCGATCCAGGCCATAGAAAGGTTTCGCAGGTAATGCACGGAGTCCTGTGTGACACAGCGGTCAATCAACAGGTTATCCCTGCAGCCAGCTACTCCTTTCTTAGACCCTCTTTGTTCATATACGCTGAGAAATACGGGATTTACAGCTTGAAGGATACGCATGTACAAGATTCTGGTGAAGAGCTTGTAACATGCGTTCAGACATGTTATTGGCCTGTAGTTTTTTGGATCAGACAAATCTCCGGTCTTCGGGAGAAGCACGGTTCGACCCTCGACAAACCAAGCCGGAATTGGCTGCTCCTGATTTAGCCACGAGTTAAAAACTCTAGCTAAATGCCGGTGGCAACTGGGAAACTTTTTCAACCAGTAGGTGTTTATGCCATCTGGGCCAGGAGCTGCGAAATTCTTTGCGCCTCGTAAGGCACCAAGAATTTCTTCCGTGTTTATCGGGTGACGCAGTACATTCAGGTTTGGAGTCCTCCTACAAACGGACTCGAACTGCGCCAAGGCCGGAGTGTCTGCTTGGAGAGGTTTGGGGTGTTCGTAAATGCCCCTCCAGAAAGTCTCCACGCGATCAGCAGTTGGCGGCTGCTCTATGACTGGTGGTCGCTGTTGGAAGAGACGAGCAGGCTTTTCGGAAAATAATCTGTTTTCCTCCAAACCTCTCGCCCGCGTCACCAGTGATCGTTTAGCAGCGATTAGCGTCCGTATCCTGTCAAGACAATGCTGCTTGACAACAACCAGTACCGCTTGACTGAGCGTGTGATGGTCGCGCCTTAGCTCTCGGGCTATCTGGCGCACGCGGCGCGTAAAAGGCCTACCGGCCGCTCTATATTCCATCACACACTGGATACGGGATGCTTCTTGGCGAGCCAACTGGATTTTCGCTTCCATCTGGCGCACCCGCCTCTGTGCTCTCTCGACAGGAGAGTCTCTCACTCTCCCCTGTCCAGCCAGCCTCAGAGCCGCAGCGTAAATTTCGCAGTTGATGCTCCAAATGTCAGAGACCTCCGATAGACGTTCACTCAACGCCTCATCCTCTCTCTTTAAATCTGCCAGCTTGAAGGACCTCTTGTTGTTATGCAAGGCCCTTCGGTCACTGAAATCTCCAGGTGAGACGGCTTCGTCGATTTCCCTCTCAGCGGGCCTCATCGGCGACCTTCCAGCCTGGTTAACAGGCCTTTCAGTCGCCGGAGGGGCAGGCTGAGCTGGAGCACGAACGTATCCCTGCCCCCGAAGGTAAAATACCTGGTTCCGCAAGCTCTGGGAGGTAATTGTGCTATGCTCTGGATGCATTTCACACCACCTCCCATGCATGCGGGACATGTATCCCCTACGGCGCGGGCTACTGCTCTCGTAGCAGCTCAGCAGGTCATCCTTCAGTTCCGTCGTCCACCTAAAACGGTCCATGTCGATGCGTGTGTCGTCGTCAGGGCGATCCGAGGCACCGCCACCTTGCCCAGAGCCGGCTTCCGATACCGGCCTGGTGTGGGTGCTCTTCTTCTGGGGCGGTCGAACCAGAAGGTAGGGCCCGTCCGGTGGTTAGCCTTAGGGCCCCCAGCCGACATTTCGGAGGCAGCCGACCACATTGCCTCCTAGGGATGACCTGTACAGGTTGCCGGCCGGCTTTCATCCCTGGCTTGGGTTATCCCCACAGTGTCGCCACGCACCGAATAGCCGTTTGATGTTGGTCGGCTTCCTGGGGGCGCATTTTATACCTACTGCCAGGTGCTATCAGCCGCCCCTAACCTGGGGTCAGACGCTGTCGGGAAGCCGTCCTTAACATAGGTGCAGCCGCTTCCTCACTATGGTGGTTCATACGCCTGCTTTCACAGCCGGTGACCACCATAGGCCCTTTTAAGGCAAGGACTACCAATCTTTTAGTCGCCTTTTACGACAGGCAGATTAAACCCTGGGAACATTCTAAACCCGGACCCATGTCTTCAACACCTTAGTATACCGTAGCCGGATTATGGGTATGGATGTGCCCGATATCCGCTGTAGAGCCTGCCTGCAGGCGCCAGAGACCCTTACGCACCTCTTGTCGGCGTGTAAGGTGTACGCTGGCACAGCCTACGTCTATCGGCACAACGCGGCTCTACGAGTGCTATACTACCATTTAAGGCACTCATACGGTATAGATGAGACACCGGTGCTGCCGTATGCTCCAGGGGACATTGAGTCCGTTGTGGAGAACGAGAGGTGCAGAATTTACTGGAACTACTCATTCTCCACGCTCGAGCTTATACATGCAAATAAGCCAGACATAGTCCTCCTCGACTACCAACAAAAGACGATGTTCGTTATCGAGTTCTCGGCGCCTGCCGAGGGGAACATCGTCTCTAAGGAGGAGGAAAAGCGGACCAAGTATCAGGAGCTCCTCGGACAACTTCGCAGGCTCTGGCCGGACTACACTGTGAGTCTGCTAGTAATGGTCATTGGATCCCTAGGTGGTATGAGGGATACGCTGCTCTCTGCACTGCGCAAAATGCCGGTGTGCCGTGCGGCGGCGCACATCTTAGCCGCCAGAATGCAGAAGGCAGTCATCCATGGGTCCCTTCGTCTGCTTAGGACGCACGATTCGCGGACCCAGTGATTGCTCACCTCACGGTGTGAGGAGTAGTCGCTGGGAAATGGAACAGCAGCCCGGTGTGTCGGAGCCCGGGTTGCACCCTTTTTGTTTTTGTTTTGTCCTGTATATATATATATATATATATATATATATATATATATATATATATATATATATAGCGGGGATCCTACAGCCGTGGCCGCTTCCCGCATTTTATTCTCCAGCCTTTTCTATCCATCCATTCATCACCTTTTATTTCCCTGGACCTCATGTTTTCCTCTATACCTTGCCTCCACGTTGTGGCCGGTCTCCCTCTTCTCCTTCTACCACTTGGTGTATAATTGAGAATCCTTTTTGGCCATCGTTCGTCTGTCATTCTCATCACATGGCCATACCAGATAAGTTGACGTGTATCTATCCTGTTGTAATAAACTTTTGAATTAATATTATCTAAAAACGTTTATGATTTTTATATATGTAGGTGGTGGTGGACGAGAAACTAAGTGGTACAAAAATAGTTATCAGGAACAAAAATAAATTATTTTACTTGTTTAAATTTTTCTCTTCTTAATTAATTAAATTATGGCAAACTTGTTGTTGGTAACAACTGTTAGGTTTAAAAGGGAGAAACATCAAGCAAGACTAATCTCTTGGTGTTATGTAATTTTTCACATTGAAGGAGGTATGAATATATGACACTCAAGTTTCTTATGTCAATTTTCTTGTTCATACAATTGTCACATTAATAGATGTGGGTCATTTCTAAGAACAAACGTTTTGTTGAGTTGGATTCACTATTAAGCACTTCAACTGAAGTATAGTTCATAGAGTGGCCAGTACTCTGGACGTGTGACGCAAGAGCGCAACGCTCAGGGTGCAACCTTGCATCACTTTTATGTGACACGATACGGCCTTTTAAGTTTCTAGATGTCTGCCCTATGTAAACTAAATTACAGTCATTACATGGAATTTTATAAATAACTTTGGTTAAGCTAAGCAACGGAACTCTATCCTTAGGTTTCGAACATATAATGTTGATTGAGACGAGTGATTTACAAGCAATTTTACAGTTTACACCAGAAAATACTCTAATTAGTTTGGGAGTTAATTCTTTAATGTATGGCAACTTTGCAAATCTCACCTGGAGTCCAGAATTTTGTCCTATATTATCAGTTTTAGTGGATGAGATCTGATTAGCAACCAGACTATTAGATGTAGTGTTATTTCCACAATTTATATTCTCTCTGTTTGGCAAAATATTCATTTCAGTGTTAAATAGAATCTTGTTTACCAAGTGCTTTGGATAACCATTGTTAGTAAATAATTTTGAAAGTGTGTGAAGGTTAGATATCTATATCAATGGAAACAGGTGAGCAGCTCAATGACGCAGTTTAACTACGGCTACTCTTACACTTAACCAATAAGTGCATACAAATTTTGTTGTTCAATAGGAATAACAGCTAAATTGAAAAAAAACAACAAAAACCGTTATTTATGTAGTGTACCCAAACAATATAAAACATACACGCAAGTCATACATTTCTTTTTTGTTTGCCAGAAACATTCCGATTAAAGGCCTGTTTACTGTTTGGAGGAGAAGGGTTTTGATATATTTTCTAAAGCTATAGAAAGACATAGTTTTAGCAGTTTGATCCACATTATTGTACAAAATGCAAGCATTGTATGTGAAGGACCCTGTGAACATGGAAGATCTATGGAGAGGCATTGTTTTAAGTGAGATATTGGGTATCTGTCTTTGATGAATGTTGTGTAAGTATATCGGAGTCCCAGCAATAACTAATTGATAAATAAAAGGAATGCTAGAAAGCCCAATAAGCAAATATACCTATGAAGATTTAAAATAAATTGATCTAACTAGGAAGTTTTTTTAATTCCAATAGACTGTTAAGAGGCTACAGTATAGCACACGAACTTGAGAATCCAAGAAAAGACGTATTCTCGTGGTAGCGCTTTCTCAAGTATACATATGTCTACCGACCAGTGGCCTACTGATAGTGTGACTTTAGCTTTAAACTTACAGTAAAGATTCGAAAAGCAAATTGGAGAAGAAAGCGTGTACTAGGTCAATTCGGTAGCTCTGTTTTGATATGGTATCTGGTTGTTAAATTACAGACATTTGCATTGCGAATGTTTTTGTAGACTAAAAAACTTTTTTGAGAAAATTGCTCTGAATTGTGCTTCATTAAGGCCTAAACTATTAAAATGTATGTAGTTTGAAAAACAAGTGAGTTGTGAGTGTACTTGCGAATCCGTGTTTTACATGGCAAATTGCCAATATCTTCGAGATGTACAGCGTTGCTTGAGCTAGTAAAACTGAGATTGTCGAAACAGTTCCACACCAGTTTTGATGTAATCTCCTCCAGAAGTCCAAGGCCTTTTAGGCGACCTAGCAGACCGAGAAGAGCATAACAGCCCTAAGTTTCTACAATAAATATGACCTTGACTACAGGCTAAGCATAGGATCATTTCAGTTCGATATTTTTTTTGCAGTTCCATAGGTCAGAGGTCACCCTCACCCATATCATATGTCATACTGAGCGTTTCGGTTTTGCCAATTGCCATAGGACCATTTCAGTTTTTCCAATTCGTAGGGATGTAGGATGTATGGAGGGTTATTATGTGTCTCTTTTTAACTGATGATGGCTTTGCTCGTACGTATGTACCTTCTCTGATAGTTCGATTAGAGATTTCCCACCCCAGATTCAACTTTGTCGGTCGCGTATGTGGTATGTGTAGTGTTGGCAGCTCAGAATCGATAAAGAACAATCACGCAACTTAAAACGATCTCTAATAGGCTTTTGTTTCGCAAAAAAACAATGACGATTACAACAAGTACCTATTTATGCACAGCTAGCCACGGGTGGAAAGGTTAATATATCCGAAACCAAAGACTAATTGTTTCCAGTAATCAAAATGGTCAAAAGTTTGTCGAGTGTTCTTGTAATTCTACTGAGCTTGAACTTGCTTATAAACGTTACTGCTTTACTGAACCCAGGTAAGTAACTGATTTAATTTAATAGTTTTCGTACTGCTACAGAGCAATGTGAAGAGACCCTGATATAGTTTAGACAATTTTTTAACGCAATAATAATGTTTCTGAGAAGTGTGTCGTTATTTTTATATAATTATTTATTTATAACTTCACTGTCGAACTACAATGATTGCTTGCATATATCTAAGAATAATTTAACCAAGATAAGAATGGGGCAGCAAAATTCTAACATTCTACGATTTATAAATTGCTACTTTACTGTTAATGGTTCATGACACCTAAGAATTTTTATTGTTTTATCAGGGTTGTTATCAATCTAGCTTCCTGCTTAGTTTTCTCAAATAATTCGCGCATCTACCACGACAGATATCAATAATAATTACAATGGAAATTATCGTGAAAAAGTATACTGAGACAAAGTAGGGTCAACTTAGGTTGACTACTCTGCATATTAGAATGATTAAAATACGCTTTTTGTGTTGTTTTCAGACAAATGTTCATCCGACTGGTGTATACCGCCCTTCAAATGTGTGAAGAACGTATGCAAATCCCATCATGAGGTTAAGAAGCCAAGTCAGTATTAGTGAATCACTGGACACACATTTTCTATACATAATTCTGTGAACTTCGATAAAAGTGACATTTTAAGACCGTAAAAATGATCAATGGCAAAAAAGAATGACTGATATTACAATCCTTACTATGGGTAAAGTCAAGGTGGAAATCATTTTTTTTAATAATACCTTTGCCTTTATTATTTCATGAACATATTGTTTATTATTTCATGAACATATTGTTAATAATGTTTGTTTTCTACAGAGTGCCATATTTGCGTGAAATAACCTCAAGGAGGAGTTCACTCAATTCTTGTTTTTATTAGAATTTCGAAATTAAAGTAAAGCTAACTACCTAAGCTAAAACTACATCACAAACACACGCATATGGGTTATCGAATAATTTATAGCCTAATTACTATATAATAATACTATATATAATATAATAATACTACTACTTAATACTAAAGTCTTCAAATACACGTTTCTTGGAATTACTGACGCTAAGACATCTGAAATTTTAGGGAATGGACTTGTATAATTTATATACAGGGTGGGCCAATAGTGCGTGGATGGAGGATTGTGGGCTTAATGAAAAATATTTCAAAAACATGCCACTTGATCATGGTAGGGACCCTTGAGGGCTATGACGTAAAAATATTTTTACTCAAATTTTGACGTTTCTACAGGGTGATTCATATCAAACTTACATTTTTTTAAATGGAACCCCCTATATATTATTGCATATTTGGATTCCCTGGTCAATTTTAGTGTGACTTTATGTATCACACATGGAACTTTAAACGAACCGTTTAGGCGCAAATCACCATTTTTGGTATAAGTAGGTATCAGAAAAAAATTGAATATCGCAGCGATTATGAAACCTAGAAGGCCGTGACTTTGCGGTACAACTAAGCATGAAATGCGTCACCTTAGCTCAGATGGCTTGAATTGAATTCTTTTTGTACTTGGAGAAATCAGTAGATTAATTAAGGAAACTTCAGTCACAGATAACTTGATTTTTTCAAATGGCAATGCCTATTTTGGTTTAAAAAATCGAATGTAAAATTTGATTACCTTTCTAACGATATAGCACTCTCGATATCAATCTTTTTTGGTTTTCATTTTATTTCAAATTTTCGATCAAATCGGTGTTTTTCAATTTTCCTGCGTGCAAGCAACCTAGCAGGCCATGAAAAATAAACAGAAGCTCGTTAATATGGAAGAAACCAACTAACTTAGTAAAAAGATGCAAACTAACTGGAGCAACGAGGCAAGATTATGAAAATTCCTTGCAACATATTAGCTCTAACCGGATACAACAGCCCCAAGATATCTAATGTAAATGAGTAGCTGGGCTATGACAGAAGTATTTGTTTTTCACAGCCTACTAGCTATCGAGGTCTACTAGAGCTTGACCACTTTCCAAAACGATTAAAAATTTTGAAACAAAAGGAAAATTACCAGCAATTTTTGCTTACAGTCTAACATGTTCAGAATTTCATATCTAATGGGATAAAAAGATTAGTCACTTCCGTTTAGTTAAGTCAAAAGTGAAATCTCCAACTGGAGCATTCTGAACATCTATTGAAATAATTGCTAGAATTTTTTAATTACGCTATGTTGTAATTGTGTTTATTTCATGTAGTTTTCTGCAAACTAAATTATGTTTTACAATTCAAACAGACTGCAATTCAAGTTTCATTTTTCGCGATTTTGCTAATAAGTAGAAGTACCTATTGAAGAATTTGAAGGGTTCCAGTCAGAGGTATCATTACTTTTGACTTACGGAAATGGCTACTTTTTTATAGCATTAAATGTCGAAATTTATTCAGAAGACATAGATATTATGCTGCCAGCAACAATCACTAGTAGTTTTCCTTTGATTAAATATTTTTTTACTGACGTTGGAAATTGATTAATAGCTAGTAGGCTGTGAAAAATGAGCGTTCTTGTTACTGCTATTGTTTCTGGTTAGAGCTAATATGTTGTAAGAAATTTTCATAATCTTGCCCCGTTGCTCTAGTTGGTTTGCATCTTTCTACTAAGTTAGTTGGTTTCTTCCATATTAACGAGCTTTTGTTTATTTTTCATGGCCTGCTAGGTTTCTTGCATGCAGTAAAATTGAAAAACACCGATTTGACTGAAAATTTGAAATAAAATGAAAACTAAAAAAGATTGATATCGAGAATGCTATATCGTTAGAAAGGTAATCAAATTTTACATTTGATTCTTTAAACCAAAATAGGCATTCCCATTTGAAAAAATCAAGTTATCTGTGATTGAAGTTTCCTTAATTAATCTACTGATTTCTCCAAGTACAAAAAGAATTCAATTTTAGCCGTTTGACCTAAGGTAACGCATTTCATGCTTAGTTGTACCGCAAAGTCACGGCCTTCTAAGTGTTATAATCGCTGCGATATTCAATTTTTTTCTGATACCTACTTATACCAAAAATGGTGATTTGCGCCTAAACGGTTCATTTAAAGTTCCTTGTATGATACATAAAGTCACACTAAAATTGACCAAGGAATCCAAATATGCAATAATATATAGGGGGTTCCATTTAAAAAAATCTAAGTTTGAAATGAATCACCCTGTATTAACGTCAAAATTTAAGTGAAAATATTTTTACGTTATAGCCCTTAAGGGTCCCTACCATGATCAAGTGACAGATTTTTGAAATATTTTTTAGTAAGCCCACAATCCTCCGCCCACGCACTATTGGCCCACCCTGTATTGTTACATGGCTACTTTATAAACTAGCTGTAATAGTATACAAACTATCCAAATGCCTGGTTATTTTAGCGGAAAGTTATCTTTCAATCAAAATATCAATGAATTTTGGTTAATTTGTATTATATCCAGATAGTTTGTAAACTAGCCACGAATTGTAGCTAAAGTACAAACCACAAAAGAATTCCACAAATTAACCGGGGGTTTTGGCTAGTTCACAGATTAACCACAGTATTTGGCTAAAATGTGAACTAAATATTCCTAGTAATATGTAATAACTAACTCGTTGGTTAGCATGTAAACGAAACCATTTCCTTATTTTATATTTATTATAATTTAAATAGTTCCTAGCAAAAATAGGGTTTAACTACGAGTTGGTAGTTATACATTACTAGAAATATTCAATTCACACTTTATTCAGATACTATAGACAGTTTGTAAACTAGCCAAAAACCCAGGCCAATTCATGTAATTCTTTGTGGTTTGTACTTTAATGGCAATTTTTGACTAGTTTACAAACTCGCTGGCTATTATACATACTAACCAATATTTGTGGCTATTTTAATAGAAAGATAACTTTCCACCAGGTATTTCGATAGTTAAGATACTATCCAGCTACTTTACAAACTATCCCAGTAGATACTTTAACCGAAACAAATATGTATATTCGAAGTACCTACTTGTTTCTGTGGGTTCAATGTATTCACAGTCAAATGCTTTTGAGTAAGCTATAAAACACAAGTTCGCGCAAATTTGGGTAAAATGCGAAGAGTAATGGATGTCGAAACTCTTTAACATTTTTGTTCGTATCGAGACTACGTTAAAGTATCAAGTTAAGCCTTTTAACGCCATTTGTATTCATACGACGTATTTTTTGGTCGATTAAACGGCCATTTTGTTTTCAGTTCTCTGTACGGGACCACATCGACAGCGATGTCCGGAGAAGTATAGATGCCATCTCATTAGAGGGTACTGTATAAAGCACAAGGACAATTACATACAATTTAACTACCTTCAGTGAAATGTAGATCAATAATCAATAGAGTTTCAAAAAGATTTTTATGCAATTTTTATTTATACATGGTTTTCTAAGGGACGTATTCAGAGCTGCTACTTAAGGGCCTGCTAAATACCGTTTTTCGTTTGAATATGAGTTTGGATTATTTTGTCTACTGATACACAATCTGTAAAAAAACGTCGTAAACAAGAAATCCATTAAGCGAGAAAAAGGGAACTACACGTAAACAAAATTGAAAAAAAAATAAGTTAATAAAACGATAAATATATAAGAAGATTGTTAAAAAAAAGTAGTCAGGGTAATTGCATATCACTAGACTGCTGCAAAAAAAATGACACATATATTATTTTCTGGTCACTTCTATATTTAGATCCATGTATAATTACTTACCAAATGGTTGAGTCTGAGTGGCCATTGGCCAAACTCCGCCATTTATACTGTATAAGTCTGTATACTGTATAATAAAGTCTTTATTATTATTATTATTATAAATCAGAACTAGGTCTAGCGTGTTTGCTTACCTGCAACAAAAATTATATGTATAAGGATGACAACATGAAACAAGGTATAAGGGATAAAATTATTCAAGTCGAAATATTACTACGGTTCAATAAAAACACATTTAGTTAGAGCGAGCAAACTGCCTTCATTACAAATGCTCGTGGTTTTCAAAATCATAACAATTTCTTTTATTTTACCCGCCTCTCCAACCACTTCAACCAATCAGTCCTTCCACAAAGAAAATAACGCAGTTTAGAACTGTTCTGTCGATTTTTCTTTTTAAAACGCTTTTTATTAGTTCCACCTATGTATAAGTCGGTTTGTGGGTTTATGGGTTTGTGAGGTTGTAACACTCGTTGGCTACTCGTACTCCCTACTCCATCTCTATTCACAAAACAATTTGTTACATCTAACGAAAAACCCATTAAGTTGGCACAATTGCCAACGTCAGATAAGTATGCTTTCCCATGCTCCCAGAGAGATAGTTGTTGAATTTTGTGAGGCATGTGATAGCAACTGAAACACTGCGCCATCTGTTGTCTTAAACTGCAACGTGTCCTGTGTCGACTAGACCTCATGCATAGGAACCTACAACTGACGGTGCGGAACTCTGCCGCCACCTTAAGTTCACATTATATCCGGCAGGTAGCGCTATCGTTGCGAACTAAATGCTATAGAACTTATATAGGCGCAAGTGAAAGGATTTGTAGCCAGACATAACGCGACATTCAAAATCAAAGTCCTTTAGCTACTGTTTGGCGAAGCCATTAAGGAAGTGATACCAGAGAACTGGCGAAAATCAGTCCAACCATAGCCGACTCTACTCACTAGGCCGGAGCATTGAAATATGGCAACACTGAATAGCGGGCCGAGCTTTTATTTGTTTTTAAGTCATTAGTGTAATCTTTCAGAGCAAAAAAGAAGACTGGAAGGTGATTTTTAATATGTTTCTAATTATTTACCTGCACAAACGAAACTATAAAGATAAAAAGATGCCTACAAAGTGTGTAGTACCAGGTTGCACTAGCAATTGTGCTTCCAATAAAGGACATATTAGGGTGTTCACTTTTCCTCAAGACGAGCATTTCAAACAGAAGTGGGTGAGAGGTATTCCTCGTAAGGGCTGGTTATATTTATAAGAATAATACAAACATTTTCAAGGATAAGACCTATTTTAAAGCACAATGTGGTACCTACAATGTTTTCTAGACCTCCGAAATATCACAGAAAAATACAGTTCTAATAGAACACTGGGCACACCTACCAAAAGATTTGATAGTGAAGGGGAATCAAGACCAGCAAGAATGGCTTCAAAGTGACCTAATAGTGAATCTTTCTAGCTACAGTGAAAATTTACAAAGTAAATTGAGTGTTCATTTAAGTGGAAGTGGAAATGGCAGCAGGAAACAGGTTGCGTTTATGTTTATTTTGTAGTGTTTGACTACGATGAACCAGACATGAGATGTAGGTGGTATTAGTATCAATGAATATAGACATTCCTTTAAATCAATAAATCATAATTTGTTGGTGATTTCAGTTAGATTTTACCACTGACATTAAGAATATCCTGTTGGTCTCGAATAGAAAATATTTTGGCCCACTATTTTCAAATAGGTTTACTGTTGGTTTGACCTAATAAAACCTTTTCTATGTCCAGCCAAAGAAAGTTTACAATTTTGTGAGAGAGAATAAGTTGCCAACTTTACCACCATCTTAAATATTCCTCAAAACTTTGCAGTTCTTTAAAAATTGCACCTGACAGAAAATATGCCTTATATTAAAACTGTTGCAGAGGGTTTATTATTCTCGGAGAAGTACATTGTTTTACAAATTGATGAAATATCAGCCTGTATATGTTCTTGTCATTACAAAAATTATAGGTAGAACATGAAGGACAAAATTATTTGATAGGTATATTAAATACATACAGCTTATAGTTGGTAGGCGTAACACTTCCATCAGAGTATACAGCTCAAATTACAGTCCTTATTCACAATAGGTATTGTTAAAATTTTTATTTCAGGCCAATAGGTATGAAAGTAAGTTTTTGGGCAATTGCAGAAAGCAGTTTTAATGAAAATTGCAAAAGAATACATCAATATACATATAGATGAGTTTGTTTTAGACACATTTGTTCATGTAATCAACCCCCAACTGATGAAATTCTGCTTGAATTAATGTAGCAAATATTTTTATTAATAATTACACTGAAACAGTTCAAGACAAAATACGGACTGACAAAACTAAAAAGAGGAAATCTAATGGAAATAAAAAATGTCTAACAGAAGGGAAAATCTCTAAATCTAAATACATGTACATTTTTGTACTGTTACTACTGGCATTTTTCACCATTCTTATTTTTTCAAAAAGTATTTTTCTTAATTTATCAACCTAGATGAACTCTAATACATAAAAAATGTAATAATTATTCTGAAACCATAAAACAATTTAAATTTTCCGCGGAATGCCCGCCGTTCGGCCCACGGTAACCGGCCTATTATTTGATAGCTAAGCGACGTTGCCACATCTAAGGCTCCGGCCTAGTGTAGAGTCGGCCATGGTCCAACATGTCATTAAACAAAAGGATAAAATGTGGAATCTTGACTATACTTGATGGATCAGACTATCGTGTCGACCCATTAATTATAACATTAAAAGGGGGTGACAGTTCCTCAGATGTCAGATGACGAAGAGTATTACGTTTTTTTTTTATAATTTTATTTCTGTATAATATATTTTTTGTATGTTTAATAAAAAATAAGGGTACCTAAATACCGAGTAAAATTCTTTCCTTTTTACAAGTATCCTACCTGCAAGTCTTTGGTACACCATTTTCAGTGTTATTGAATAGATAACAATAACCAAAACCCATTAAAATAGAGAAAAGGAAAGTATCAATGGCAAAAAATTAAAAACGGCTCAAGTATTCGTTGGGTCACTGTGTAGTCGTAATGAGCTTTTATTGCCCTATACCTTTTTGAAATGCACTGTAGTATTTTTCATTCGTTATTGTTTTAGGTTTATTTTTAACTTTTTAGTTCAAAGTATGCCTCGGAAACCTGGACTGTTAAAAAGGCAGATCGAGCTCGCATATATGCTTTTGAAATGTGGACGTGGAGGAGAATGCTGAGAGTTCCTTATACCGCCCATCGAACTAACGTTTCCATACTGGATGAGCTCGGTAATCCAAGGAGACTATCCTCCATTGTGTCGACGGGAATGCTTACATTCTTCGGACATATTCACAGAAGCGATAATATGGAGAAACTTGTAGTTCAGGGTCATGCCTCGAGTGGGCGACGCCGTGGCCGTCCCCCTGCATGCTGGGTGGATACGACGAAACAGTTGCTGGATATGAGTATCAAGAGCGCCACTGAACTGACAGTAAATCACGAACGATGGCGAGCTATAGTTATCAAAAGTATTGATAATATTCACGTCGGAAATACTCTAGCTTCGACTTAATGCATTTTACGAGTTCCCAACATGTCTGTGATACGGTTTCAAAATTCCATCGCAATAAAACTAGGTGTTATTACTAATAAACGGATTGTTAGAAATTGAACCATTGATGAGAACAATAAGTTATTAAGATATAGGAATGACCTATTCAACAGCTTCTGAGGCAAGAAATCAAATATACAACAAAAATATGTATAAAACGTGGTGGACTTAGACTCGTTTGACTATTTACCACCGCACACAATGACTAAGCTGACGTATCTGCTATGTTTCTCTTTAATTGTAGTTTTTACAGTGGCATACTCTGCAAAAAGTAAGTTTAATTAATTTTAATGTAATATATAATAAAACGTATTATTCACAAGCCAAGAGTTTGAGCTTCTTCAAATAAATACTATATTTTTTATCTAATTTTAGTCATAAAGGAAAGATGCCTCAATTTAATTGATTTTGTTTATTTATCTTTACGTTGTGTTAATTTGTAATATAAATATGACATTGATTTGCTTTTTCAGAAGACCCTCCTCCCAATTACGTAGTCGACCCTAAACAAGTGACACGTAAGTATTCTGAGTAAACAACAGTATAGCAAACAATCTAGGTTAAAATTGGGAACACATTAATATTGTTAATGGTAGTAAGTATTTCGCTTTTAACGAGTATTGTTTGATTAAAATGTAATGATAGAAGTACAAAAAAAGTTTACAGACGCTTTTTTAAATTATAATGCTTTTGGACGTTTTATGATAACTGAGTTAGTGTTAAATACATTCTCCGATAAGTTCAGTTCGATTTAATAAAGTTTTTTGTAAATGTAATGTTTCCATTCTTGATGTAAGCCTATCAAATCGATAAAATTTGAAGTTCAAGAGATTATGTTTTCTGAATGTACCTTCATGTCTAATGTCACTTGTAAGTAATAATATACAGGGTGTTCTATGAAGAGTAGAAGATACATTAGGAGATGGCTGCACAGCTCATTCTTAACAAAAAAAGTTATATAAAGTAATATTCGATTTTCAACTGTTTTTTCTATTTATTTATTTTCAAGAAACGCTTCTTATTGATAACTGGTTACAGTTAGGGTTCTAGTATCTTCCATTCGTCCTAAAACACTTTGTATAATCAAGATCCATATCACTCATTTTCGTCGGTATGTCTGACAGTTCCACACTTAACGAAACAAATTCTTATTTTTAAACCAATGGACATGCTTTCAGAGAGATGCGTGAATGGTAACATTTGTCCCTATCCTGGAGTGTGTTCTATTAAAACAGGCGATTGCCTTTACAGGCCTTACACGAAGCATCCTCTTCCAATCAGAGACTGTAAGTAACTGGCCCAATTTTTTAAGTAATATAATAGAGACCTTTTGCAAGTCCATTGTCTGACGTTGTTTAACGATATCGGCTATTTGTGACATGCGCAGTTCTCCCGAAATAACCGAGTTGTACGTTATCTACGGAAGATTACGGTACGATGTGACTACGTGCGGTATTGCCAGGTCTAAAGCGCTATGCCGCAAACAGAACGGGATGATTTTGATAGCATGCGATTATCTGTCAGATATGATTACACGCATTGCAAAATAAATATGTAGTGTTAAAACCTTATATTGTCATTTGTGAAATTAACCTGATGAATGCAAAGAGTTTCAATAGCAGTCGTGTTTAGACTCCAGAAACTGATGTTTTTTGAGCATTTTATATCTCAAATCATGCTGTCTTATGCTGTCATTAGGACAATTCATTTTAATGATTAACAAATTTTCTATTTACAGAAGCAGAGTGACAACTACCAGTTCATCGTTGCAGCTTTTACTAGACTACCATATGGCCTGTATTCAATTTTCCACGCACTACACGTACAAATATAAAATTTAAACTGTAAGCCTTGTGTTTATAATTGTCCTAGAAAACGGAAATCCTCAACAAGGTATCGCGAATCTAAACAGGACAAAAAATGGGGTCAAATAGAAAAAAATCATTTTGGGTGTCTTCAACATATAGGTTATGCAATAGTCGACGGCATAAAAGAAGCGTTTGTGTATTCGTCCTGGAAGTGTAACGAAATATTTTTCTTCCCAACAGTTGGAAGAGATTGTGATTCATGGATGACTAAAGGCTGTTGTATAGAAGGACAATATTGGCATCCAGAAATGACAGCTATACGTGGAAGCTACTAGTAATGCGGGCCACTACGAAAGCCAAGGTTGGCTTCCTAATCTCTTTTCAATGGCCCTCAGTAGAGTTATAATTAATAATAATAATTCGTCTTTATTTAAAAAAAAAACAAGAGGGACATAAGCAGTGAATTTTAGCCTTAGCTATGTACACTTAACTGCTTGTGTCGGTTAGAACAAAGATGTTCCATGTAATATACACTAATGTAAATGTAAAAAAACATAAAACAAATAACAATAATACAGTGAAAAAAAAAGAAAATATTTATTATTTTGGTAAAAATATACTAAAACGAAGTTGTAATAACGGGTTATAGATTAAAATTCCAGCTTCACTAATCAGTCTCTAGCAAGTAGCATACTATTAACTGATGTACGAAAACATGACAGTGTTTGAGTTTTGAAAAAATTATTTAAGTAATTGTAAAAGGTGGCCGCATTGTAAGAAATGAATAGTGACCAAGAATAGGACCGCGAAGAAGCTTTTGAGGAGGCATTTGGTGAAATTATTGTTATTTTGCGTCAGGAGCTACAAATAATATTACATAGAAAAGGCTAATGTGGTTTTTAGAAACAAAAAATCTAATTTCAAATTATCAAATGGGTTATCGTCGATATAGATCCACTACTGATCAACTGGTTCACTTTGAATCCGCCATTCAATCAAACTTTGCAAACCGAAACCACTTAGTAGCTGTATCCTTTGACTTAGAAAAAGCATATGATCGAACTTGGCGACACGGAATTATTAAAACTTTGCTTTCCTGGGGAATCAGAGGAAACTTATTAAATTTCATAGACAATTTCATGAAAGATCGAAAATTCAAAGTGCGAGTCGGAAACGAATTGTCATCTTCACATTCACAGGAAAACGGCATCCCCCAAGGATCGACGCTAAGTGTAACACTTTTTCTAATAGCCATAAATCCACTTATCGAATCCATTGAACCCCATATCGGCAAATGTTTATACGTAGATGATCTCACTATATTTTTCTCAGGCAAAGACATATCTGATATAGAAGAGACATTGCAAGCAGCAATTAATCGTCTCACAACTATTGCTCAAAATCTTGGCTTCTGTTTTTCTCCCACCAAAACAGCGTGCATCGACTTCTGCAGGCTGAGAACGCCACACAACACTCCCCGACTTACTTTAAATGGACACTTAATACAGCACAAAGAGAAGCTCGAACTGTTAGGACTAACCTTCGATCAGAAACTAAACTGGGGACCTCAAATTGAAAAGCTTCTAACCAAATGTAAACGGTCCTTGAACATTATTAAATGTATTTCCAATATTCACTGGGGAAGCGACCGAGAAGTTCTCCTCAAGCTATACCAATCCCTAGTCCTTTCAAAAATAGAGTATGGATTGGTGGTTTTTGCGTCCGCTAGGAAATCACACATCGAAAAACTAGAAAGACTCCATCGAGACGGCTTGAGACGATGTATTGGTGCCTTCAAAACAAGTCCGTCAGTTTCACTATATTGTGAAGCTGGCATACCTCCCTTAAAATATAGAATACAGCATCTCAGCCTGAACTATGCCGTAAAGATTTCAGCACAACCCCAGCACATCAACAACCCGATCATTTTCAGTGGTGAAATAGAAGAACTTTTTCATGACAAACCGACCGCTACCCGCCCACTTGGTATTCGTATAAATGAAATCCTGACAAACCTGAACACCAATCTATCAGACATAGCCAACATAACGTTTTCTGAAGTAGCACCATGGGCAATGGCCACACCAATAATTGATACTGGCACAACTTCGTACAAAAAAGGAACTGTTTGCAAAAATGTTATGCAGCAATCCTTTTTAAATATTGTAGCAAAATACCAACCATGCGAAATTATTTACACTGATGGATCTAAGACCGCTGAGGAAGTAGGTTGCGCTATTGTTACCAACGAAACATGTTGGAGATGGGGTTTGAACCCAAGTTGTTCCATATACTTTGCTGAACTTTTCGCTATCTTTAAAGCACTTTGTTATATTGAAGAACAACAGGTGGGAATATATCTCATTTGTAGTGATTCTCTAAGCGCTTTGTCGTCAGTTCAAAATAAATTTGCTTCAGACCCACTCCTAATTAGGATAATTGTTCTACATAATAAATTGTACCAGGAAAACAAACAAATTGTCTTTGTTTGGTGCCCAGGACATACCGGAATACGTGGGAATGAAATAGCCGATCAAGCGGCTCGCCAAGCAATTGCGTCCGATATCACAGATGTACCCCTTTGTCTTGAAGATGCGAAGGCAATCCTAAAGCAACATGTTTTCCAACTATGGCAGGAAGAATGGAATATGTCAGATCAGAGCTTGAAGCTTTTCAAGCCCACTATTAAGAAATGGAGCTTACCATCGCTCACACGTAGGGAACAGGTAGTACTTGCCAGAATGAGAATAGGTCACACGTTCCTTACACACTCACATCTCTTATTAGGAAACCCTCCACCAATATGCGAAAGGTGCAATCTCATACTTACCTTGAAACATATATTACTCGATTGTCCCTTATATTCAGCTGCCAGACTTGTCCATAACATGCCAAATGATTTAAAAAGTTGCTTACTCCCTACTAGCAATATTAAAGCTACCTTAGAATTCCTTAAATCTATTAAAATCTTTCGTAAAATTTAAATTTATCATTAAAGACCAATTTGAATAGTTTTTTTTACAAATCCTTTTGAAGCACATGACGTGATCGTATGGATAAGCAGCGGCTAATAACCAAAGCAGTTGATGCCGCTATACAAAAAAAAAAAAAAATATTACATAGAAATATAATAGGAATGTTTGATCTTCACGTATCATTTTCTTATATTCGTTGATACCTAAGTGGGTACAAAAGTTTGGAGATGACATTTTGACAGACCCTTTATTATATCATAGACCAGCTGTAAATCTCAATTCAGCAACCTAGTCCATGACAGGCTACAGACAGCAGTGATTGAAGTATACCGCAATGGAAGGATCAGTAGCTCAACCAAAATAACCATTCTAAAACTCAGGCCATGTTTTGTACCAAAAAGCGTCGCCAGACAGTACCTTATTATGGTGTGTCTCTTCAGTGAAGTACCTTGGTACTTACTACTCATACTAAGATGTTAAAAACAAAATTCCAAATCACATTTCGACAGATTTATCTTTTGCTCTATAGAGCTTCAAGGTTACTTACGCATGTACGGCTTGTTGTTTTCTAGCTGAGACACGAATGCGAGTTTTGTAGGTACTCCAAATTAGGGTTCTGAAAACTACGAATGCCCCTTGGTATGTTTCAATCGAGACACTGCATAAAGATCTTAATATTCCTTATTTAAAGGACACAGGCGCAGCGGCGCTATGAACAAGCGGAATCGCATAACAACCCTTTGCTGCATGACTCAGTGGATTAGTCAAGGACAGTCGTGGATTTTTAGATCGGTAGATTAGCATCTAGTAAAATCAAATCTCAACAAAATTGCATTTGGACCATCAAAACTGCCCTAGTTATTTTAACGATGCCTATTTTAGTAGGTACACTTCCCTCTTTGCCCTTCTTCCTTCCGCTCTTTTTCTTTCTTTCTTTTTCTCTATCACATTGGCTGGTTTCTGGATGACAGGATGATAAACTGACTGACGAACTATGACATAAACTACGACACAAACTTGTAACCAACGAGTAGTAATGGATGTCATTATTATCTCCGTGTACATCAGCTTAATAAACGTCTGCTCAGCTGGCAATGACCTGTTAGAACTGCCACCAATAGGTTGAGCGACTATATGCCTCTGTTCAAAGCCACAGCCTACAGCTTCTTTTGCCTGTCTGCAATCATTTATTTCTAGACAAGCTTTCGCCAGTTCGTTATATGGCGCCTACTAGTTCCTAGCACGGGTTCAGGGCTTTCGTCCTCAACCCTAGTCAGGTGATATTGTTGACACCAGGGACTACCTGGCACTTTTAGTTTGTCCAGTTATACTTCACGATCCATTATAAACTATTGCAAGCCAAACGACTGTTGTTAAGCAACTTTCCCAAGGTCAGCAGAACAAAAAAATGGTAAGGCTACAAATAAAGGCTAACTAGATGCCCTTTAAAAAATTAGACGCTCACTCTTATTGAAAGTACATGTTGTCCTAACTTATAATTTTTTTATGGTCAGCCTCTTGCAAAGGCTGAAAGCCTATAGCGCTATGGAAGCGCTGTGAGAGGATAAGTGTCGGCGCACGATAGGTTTGAAACGCTGCAGGTTGAAGCCGTTGGGAAACAAATTCCCGGGAGTGTCGAAGTTCTCCAAAGCTGGTTCGGGGAGTAGGAACCTGGACCTGGTAAGGATGAGCTCGCAGAGCCTCTCTAGTGTATCTCGTTCAAACGGCCTTTGGTGTTATTATCTGGAAGAGCTCACTTGAAAATCCGCAACAGAATCTAGGTTCTTTCCAACAGCATATTTTGTACCGTCCACTGAACCGTCACTGTTCGGATCGTTTGTGGAGCGCATGCGCTGATTTTGGATGGTTTCGTGACCGTACAAACAGGAAAATCTGTTGGAACGGTTCTTTCTCTTATTTCACTGGACTCGTGTCAGTTCTGACAGCTATAAAAAAAACTAACCTCAATTTTATGTCAAAAGCCAAGACGCCAAGAGCTTTATTAAAATTGATAGGGGCCTGAGTTTTCCTACGATGACTTGGTGTTAGTCTATCAACCACAACCGAAAAATGAGGATTATTTGGGTAATTTTAGCCATGAATAATGGTTGCTGCTCACAACCAGGTATTTCTGTAGCTCTATAAACAAAGAACCTGGGTTGTGTTTTCCATAAAAATGACCCAATTTATCATAACATGCCATGTATAACATTATTGTTTGATTCCATTTCCATTTTTGGCTTTGGTGAAGTTTCGGCCAACAAACGAACCAGAAAAACAACAAGCAACAGCAAAAACAAAAGAAGCAAAATCAAATCACACTCAATCTCAACACTCAAGACTCAAGGAAGCAAGAAAACAGAAGGCGTATAGAAATGACAAAATTAAACTGTGCGCCAAGCGGGCGATTTACTTTCTACTGCGCATGTCAGCCCTCACAGTCCTTACTCTGGACCAAGTACCGATTTGACCGTACAGAAACCGTCCCATGAACGGTAACGAAATCTGTTGGAACGCTTTATGGACCGTTTCATGAACGGTCACAAAACGTGTTGGAACGCATTTCACGTTCTGCGCATGTCCGTGGCGATACATTGTACGGTATTCAGGCCTGTTGGAAAGAACCTTCTGTAAAACAGGGACAAGTCAGCCACCATTCTTCGATGTTCCAGGATGTGGAGGTCCTTTGTGATCTTAGGCGTATCGAGTAGTCCAATTGCTCTCTTCTGCATAGTGTCCAGAAGCTTTAAAGAGTGCTCCGGAGCGCATCCCCACACATGGAAGCAATACTCCAACGATGGTCGGATCTGTGCCTTGTAGAGCAGCAGTAGTTGTTCTGGTGTATACAGCTTCCTACAGCGGAACAAAACTCCAAGCTTCTGGTATACTGAGTAGTCGTACCAAGTCAGGTTATTGTTGATGTTGATCCCCAAAAGCTTGACGGAATGTATAATAAATCTGTTACTCTTTGCTACCTCTATCTGAACACTATACAGGGTGTCCCAGAAATAACACGCCAGAGTGACATGGAAGGTAGATTGGCTTTAGACCAATCAGAAAACATCGACATGACCTTAGTAAAAGTCTTCTAGTTTTCGAGATATTGCCACTTTTAAGGTTTTTCAAAAAATTCCTACTTTTGCTCCTTTTGTTGCCTGTTATGGCTATAAGGATTTGCGGACTTATGATCTTTTTTTTCTCGGGCTACTATTAATAGTTGTTTGAGACGATAAGGTATTGACTTCATTGAAAAATATCACGGTATGTTAAAAAAACAACCGAATTCTTAGATTTTGTGTCAATGCGAAAACCTTAACCAAGGTTTAACTGATTACTGTGACAACGAATGAACCAGACTGAATCAGCAAATGCTCTTGAAAACCAACCTACTTAATGCGAACGACCCATGAGATTATTCTTCGCACTGTCAATTCCTACCAAGAAGGCAGAAATCCTGGCCGGAAGGGTTCTGAGGGAAGACCCCGTAGTACTCAAGTGGATGAAATTGTATTAGAGCAAGTGACGGAGGACCCATCAACTTCAGTACGTTTAATCGAACGACGTACTGGCGTATCTAAATCACCGGCGCAACTTATTATGAAGAGATATGAATACCACCCGTACCACATCCAAAGTGTTCAAACGCTATTAAGCAGTGATTATGCTACACGTATTTCGTTTTGTCGGACAATGCTGGAGAAGCATCAGGAAGACCCTAATTCTTTCGACAGGGTTTTGTGGAGCGACGAGTCGGCCTGTAAAAGAGATGGGTATCTTAACTTGCATAATATCCACAGCTGGCAGTTGGAAAATCGCCATGAAATAAGAGAGGACCGTTGACAGCATTAGTTTATGGTAAATCTTTGGACGGAGATCCACAACGGATGCATCATTGGCCCATTCGAACTCCCTGCGACCCTCAATGCAGAAATACACCTGGATTTTTTGCAACATCATCTACCCATTCTTTTGGAAGATGTGCCTCTTGAGTCAAGAAGAAGGATGTGGTTACAGCAGGATGGGTGCCCTGCGCACTATGGTCGTGCAGTAAGGGCTTATCTTGATGAAACCTTCGCTAACAGATTGATTGGCCGGCAAGGACCAGTTTCTTGGCCCTCACGCTCTCCAGACCTGAACCCTCTGAATTTTTTTACTGGGCATGTTTAAAAGATAAAGTGTATGGAAAACTAATTCGATCAGCCGATGAATTGCGAACGACCCATGAGATTATTCTTCGCACTGTCAATTCCTACCAAGAAGGCAGAAATCCTGGCCGGAAGGGTTCTGAGGGAAGACCCCGTAGTACTCAAGTGGATGAAATTGTATTAGAGCAAGTGACGGAGGACCCATCAACTTCAGTACGTTTAATCGAACGACGTACTGGCGTATCTAAATCACCGGCGCAACTTATTATGAAGAGATATGAATACCACCCGTACCACATCCAAAGTGTTCAAACGCTATTAAGCAGTGATTATGCTACACGTATTTCGTTTTGTCGGACAATGCTGGAGAAGCATCAGGAAGACCCTAATTCTTTCGACAGGGTTTTGTGGAGCGACGAGTCGGCCTGTAAAAGAGATGGGTATCTTAACTTGCATAATATCCACAGCTGGCAGTTGGAAAATCGCCATGAAATAAGAGAGGACCGTTGACAGCATTAGTTTATGGTAAATCTTTGGACGGAGATCCACAACGGATGCATCATTGGCCCATTCGAACTCCCTGCGACCCTCAATGCAGAAATACACCTGGATTTTTTGCAACATCATCTACCCATTCTTTTGGAAGATGTGCCTCTTGAGTCAAGAAGAAGGATGTGGTTACAGCAGGATGGGTGCCCTGCGCACTATGGTCGTGCAGTAAGGGCTTATCTTGATGAAACCTTCGCTAACAGATTGATTGGCCGGCAAGGACCAGTTTCTTGGCCCTCACGCTCTCCAGACCTGAACCCTCTGAATTTTTTTACTGGGCATGTTTAAAAGATAAAGTGTATGGAAAACTAATTCGATCAGCCGATGAATTGCGACAACGAATCCATCAAGCAGCAGGCGAAATTGCTGATCTAGATTTGAGAAGTTTTAAGGGACAATTTTTAAGAAGATGCAGGTTTTGTATAAGAGTGGGTGGTAAACATTTTGAAAATCTGTTATAGTGACTAAAAATAAATGGAAATAAAGAACCAGTTTTATGTTCTATTTATTATTTTGATGCCTACAACGAATTAAAAAGGACAATGTATCTAGGCGTTTTAGACGTAGAAGTATTACGACTTCTATGTCAAAACTTGGAGCTATTCAATTTTTAGTAAAAAGAACCTATAAATGTTATACTATTTTTGAAAGAGCATTAAGTAGGTTGGTTTTCAAGAGCATTTGCTGATTCAGTCTGGTTCATTCGTTGTCACAGTAATCAGTTAAACCTTGGTTAAGGTTTTCGCATTGACACAAAATCTAAGAATTCGGTTGTTTTTTTAACATACCGTGATATTTTTCAATGAAGTCAATACCTTATCGTCTCAAACAACTATTGATAGTAGCCCGAGAAAAAAAAGATCATAAGTCCGCAAATCCTTATAGCCATAACAGGCAACAAAAGGAGCAAAAGTAGGAATTTTTTGAAAAACCTTAAAAGTGGCAATATCTCGAAAACTAGAAGACTTTTACTAAGGTCATGTCGATGTTTTCTGATTGGTCTAAAGCCAATCTACCTTCCATGTCACTCTGGCGTGTTATTTCTGGGACACCCTGTATAAGCGACATATTGCACTTTACTAGAAAATAAAAAAGATATTATTTTATGTGGACACTTTGTTTCTCATTTCTGTGACTTGTTTCAGCACAAAGAAAAAAGAAACTTAGTCCGACAAAGTCATCATAGGGTGTTTTTCTTTTGTTATTTCAGCTTGAACGCGTCTTCACCTAGTCATGAATGACTGAAGTCATTGTGTTGTGAAGAATAGATTTCGCAACATGAGGCCATATTGCAGCGGCTAAAAAACTTTTTGTTCTATCGGGTTTGTTTATGTTTCTGTCAGATTCGCGTGCTCTAATCTTCTATTGTTGGCAAATCAAGTCGACGCAAAAACCGGACTTATCAACAATAGGTGCTACCATCGATCTTTATTGCACATTACTGAATTTGTCTTTCATTATACGGAACAATATACCATCAAGATTATGAGGCATTCAAAAGTGTATTTCGACACTTTCTATAAAAAGATTTGAGTGTGTTAAAATCGTTCGCTTTGCTTTGCCTTCAGCCACTCGAGATGGCGAAGTGTAAGCTCAAACTGTACATTTGCTCGGTTTTGACCATATTCAGTTTCACCCTTTCCCAAGTCTACGGCATACGTAAGTATGATTTTCTGTTAGAACGTGATAAGCTTTGTTTCTGAAGATATTTCTTAAAATGATCCATAGACCTGTACATAAAGCACTGAGTGCTTGGAAAATAACGTCGGGACTGGTCCTGGAGTGCAGGAGGGCTCTTGACGACATCTCAGCTAAACACAAGGTATCACTGATGTGGGTACCTGGGCAAGCTGGGGTAAAGGGTAATGAAATGGCGGATCATCTGGCCAGGATGGGATCCGGAAACAGTTTTGTGGGCCCGGAACCAGCCTTAGGACTGTCTGCAAACTTGATTAGGAAAACAACTGGAGAGTGGATCCAGAATCAACACTCTCTGAGATGGAACAACATCTCTGGTCATCTCCGGCAGGCTCGGGAGCTATTAGCAGGGCCTGCAGAGAGAATAGGACGATTTTGTCTCTCTCTGGATAGGAGTAACTTGAGATTGCTAGTAGGCTTATTAACGGGTCACAACACATTCAGGCGTCACTTGTTTGTGATGAGGGTGGTCAACGACCCAACGTGCACGTGGTGTGGTGAAGAGGAAGAATCCTCGGCACACATCCTGTGTCGCTGAGAAGCCCTGGGTTATCACAGGCAGACTATGCTGGGCTCAAGAACCTTGGAACCAATAGAGATGAAACGGATAGGACCTAAGAATGTACTTGCCTTTGCCAAAAGGGCAGGTCTTAGGAACTAGTGCGGATAGAGGCGCAAAAGGGCCCATCGTGTGGCCTATGCACCAGACACATTCCATGCTGGATAGCCTCTGGTCCTTATCCATTCCATTCCAAACCTGTACATGAAAATCTTGAAAAAGATATCAGTGAAAGTCAATTTGGGTTCAGAGATGCATCGGGGGATTTGCTCTAAATGTTTTAATACAGAGGTGCCTAGATGTGCACTTGATCGTGTAAGGCACGAAAAATTCATGGAAAATAATTATGAGTGAAATGCGTATTGATTTCAACGACATGCGAATCATCAGCAACCTGTATTATAATCAAAGAGTTGTTTTTAGAGAGGACGAGAAAACGTCAGATGAGATAACAATCGAAAGAGGAGTAAGACAGGGATGCGTACTCTCTCAGATACTTTTCAACCTCTATTCAGAGAAAATTATGCAAGAGACTACATCTGAAGAAACTGCAGGAATGAAGGTTAACGGTGAAACAATAAACAATATCCGTTTTGTCGATGATACGTTGGTAACAGATAGTAGAGCAGCTTGGACCTACTAAGAATAATGGACAAGATTGTAAACAACAGTGAAGAAGCAGGTCTTTCACTCAACATCAAAACGACAAAATTCATGATGATCAGCAAAACAAATGTTCAGGAAAGATTGTATGTTCGCAATGAGGCAGTGGAGAGGGTAAGAGAGTACAAATACCTGGGTACCATTTTGACCGAGACTGGAGGATACTCTCGAGAAATAGGATCTAGAATAGGTCAAGCTAGAGCTGCATGCGGAGAGTATTCTGCTTCAGAAATCTGAATAGTGAACTTAAGATCAGATTGGTTAGATGTTACATTTTCTCGATCCTTCTCGAGTCGTGGACAATGTACAAAGTTGATCTGAGAAGACTTGAGGCTTTCGAGATGTGGGTATATAGACGCATACTCGCAGTTTCCTAGACGGAAAGGCTCACAAATGTTGAAACCTTAAGGCGTATAAATAAAGAAACAGAAATAGTAGAAACTGTCAAAATGGGGAAACTTTCTCACCCGGGTCACGTTATGCGTGGAGAAACATACCACATTCTGCAACTGATAATACAAGGGAAAATACAAGGGAAAAGATTTGCGGGGAGAAGACGCACTTCGTGGTTGAAAAACTTGCGAGAATGGTATCACTGTACATTCGATAGAATTATTCCAAGCATCTAAAGCAAGAATCGCCATGATGATAGCCAATCTTCTTACAGGAGACGGCACTTAAAAAAGAAGAAGCTTTGTTTGAAGCACTAGGATATATCAGGATATAATAGGACGGGTGTAACTGTTATTTATTTGGAAGGTACAAACTAAGTTTCTTCAGAACCGTCATCGCATTTTCTATTCGGTTATGAATGACCTACAGAAAGGCTTTTAGGGCGTGACTCATCAAACTAATTAATCGGTGGTCATCACATGTTTTTGAGTTACTTTTTTTGGGGATAGCTATAAAAGTCGACTTCAACCATTCTGCAGGTATTCTTCCCGTGTCGTATATAGTGTTGAAAAGTCTACACAATTGTTTTGGGTCTAGTAGTTTGAGCCGTCGGGAAACAAATTCCCCAGCTCAGAGCGTCAAAGTTCTCCAAAAAAAGGAATGCTGGAGGAGACTAGTACGGGGAGTAGGGACTTCGACCTGGTAAGGATGCGCTCACAGAGCCTCTCTAGTGTTTCTCGTTCCCGCCGGCTGCAACCTGCAGCATTTCAAATCTAACGTGCACCGACACTTATCCTCCCGCAGCGCTCTTACAGTGCCATAGGCTTTGAGCCTTTGCGTGAGACTGACTATAAAAAAATCATAGTTACACTTAAAGTTTTGGAGAATCTTTTAGGCGAGAAAAATCAGATACAAAAAAATGGATCAGTGATATTAGATACTCCTCAGACCTATCCAAGAGGACTTGCAGGTGTAATCAAGAGAACCGATTTAGATGAAGTTTTTTTTTTGTTTTAAATACAATCTGATTACTTGAATCGTCATTCCATGGTCATGAACTTGTTCTAGGTATTACAATTTCAACCTGTAATAAGTGAAGATCTGCTTGACACTAAGGTCTTATTTGCCTTGCATGGGAATAGTAATGGATGCTAGTTTAAAATGTATAACTTTTTTCGCATTTTTACCAATATTGTGCTATTATTTCAGAGAAATGTACAACAGATTGGTGTAAACCACCATACAAATGTGGAGCAGATGATAGATGTACTAGGGTTATTAAGACAGTGGTCACACGTAAGTAGAATGTTCTACAAGGCGATTTCAAAACATGCTGAAAGATCTCATTTTCCATCGAACTAAACACATTATTATGTTGTTATTCAATTTGTGATACCTAGTTTGAATATTACTCGCATTCTTTTGGTTATTCTACCGTATTGATGCATTCAGAATGTAATTTCGCTGTACTGGCCTATGGAATTATACTCTGTAGCCTCTATTAATGTACATAGTGTCTGATAATAAGTAATTACGATCACTTCATTTATTGATAGGTTAGATGCCCTAAAATTTGACAATCTTGAATAAGTGATGTTGGTTGACAGCTGTTTCTGGAACAATTTTTCGTCTTTTGCCGTTGTTTTGAATTTCAGTCTCAGGTAAAGATCAAAAATTTTCAGACATTCAGATCTTAACGTTCCCCCAAAATATTCAAAATCATTATTTAGCCTCCTATCAGGATGAAAACTCCTACCGTGTATAGTTTGAAGAAGCTAATTTTAAATCTGGCCATTGTTTTGAGTTTCAGCCTCAGGTAAAAAAGATCAAAAATTTTCAGACCCTCAGATTTTGGTTCACCTTAAATATCCAAAATCGTTATCTGACTTCCTATCAGGACAAACACTCGTATCGTGTATATTTTGAAGAAGCCAATTTCAGATCCGGTCATTGTTTTAAGTTTCAGCCTCAGGTAAAAAAGATCAAAAATTATCAGACCCTCAGATTTTGGTTCACCTTAAATATCCAAAATCGTTATCTGACTTCCTATCAGGACAAACACTCGTATCGTGTATATCTTGATGAAGCCAATTTCAGATCCGGTCATTGTTTTAAGTTTCAGACTCAGGTAAAAAAGATCAAAAATTTTCAGACCCTCAGATCTTCAAGTTCACCTTAAATATCCAAAATCGTTATCTGACTTCCTATCAGGACGAACATTCGTATCGTGTATATTTTGAAGAAGCCAATTTCAGATCCGGTCATTGTTTTAAGTTTCAAACTTAGGTAAAAAAGATCAAAAATTTTCAGCGCTTCAGATCTTCAAGTCCACCCTAAACATCCAAACTCTTTATCTGGTTTCCTATCAGGACGAAAATTCGTATCGTGTATAGTTTGAAGGAGCTAATTTCAAATCCGGCCATTGTTTTGTTTCAGATAAAGAAAATCAAAAAATTTCCAGACCTTCAGATCTTCAAGTGTACTATCCAGAATATCCAAAATCATTATCTGGCTTCCTATCTGGACGAAAACTTGTATCGTGTATAGTTTGAAGAAGTCGACTTCAAAACCGGCCATTGTTTTGAGTTTCAGACTCAGATCAAAAATTTCCATAGCTTCAGATTTTTAAGTCTACCCTAAACATCCAAAATCGTTATCTGGCTTCCTATCAGGACAAAAACTCGTATCAAGATGCCAATTTCGAATGCGGCCGTTGTTTTGAGTTTTAGCCTCAGATAAAGAGGGATTCAAAATTTTCCTCACTTTCTCGACCTTCCCGTGCCTAAAAAAATCGCGGAAAAATATAAGAAGGTTCTTATACCATATCCTATCATATGCAGTCATAAAAAAATCGTGACACTAAGTATAACACAAAAGATAAAAAATTTTATATATATTTTTTTTATAATATTATGAATTTGGTGAGAATGCCCCATATGATTCATGTACTTTCCACTACTGAGTTCCTTAAGATTCCAGAATCACTGTTACTTAGTTACCAAAGTTTATTTAGTTTTGTACGGATAAGCTTCAGTAAGGTTTATCTTGAAGTATAGATAGATAGATAGATAGATAGATAAATATACTTTATTGTCTAAGAAATGACAGGATTCTTATTGACAAAGCTATATAACAAACAAATTTGGTGGGATATTTACTAAAACCGGTCATAGAACCCATCTAGTGTTTAAGGTATAACAGAACATTTCTAAGTTTTTTATGGAAAACTTTTAAATCTTTTTGAATTTTAAAAGACTGAGGAAGTTTGCTATCAATCTTCACCTCATTGTATATAATTGAATCTTTAATGAGTGATGATTTTGGGGTGATTAATTTAGTCATTCATTTGTCTTATATTATGTTCTATGTTGATGGTCTCAAATTTCGTTTTATTTTTGAATATTGGTGATGAAGGTTCCGGTATTCGTTGAATAAATTACTTCAAATCTAATTTACGTTTGTATGTGTGTCTGCTTGCAGCAAATCCTTTATGCAACCCAGCCAACTGTAGGCCACCACGTATTTGCACCCCGAACCACAAGTGCGTCTTAAGGTCTGAACCCACTGAACCGCCTAGTAAGTATAGATCAAACTCTCATTTATTTTGCTTAGTAAGTAAGCCAACTGAAGATTTGCTGACGATACAACCCTTATTGCTGCTTCTCAGGAAGAACTAGTAGCTCTATTAAACATCTTAGAACAACACAGTGCAGCATACGGTCTTGGTATTAACTACAATAAGACGAAGGTTATGATCATATGATCGTAGATAGAGAGCACGATAATCATTGAGAAATAAAGTCAGTAAGCCGTTGTGAAGTAGTTCAAAGTTTTGTGTACCTCGGTTCTTTGATCTAGAATGCGGGTAGCTGTGAAAATGAGATTCGACGGCGCATTCAACAGGCACGTGTGTCCATGATAAGGCTTACTAGAATATGGCGTGATACAACATCATCAAAATGTCTTGTGTTCTCCATATTTTTATGTGCCGCGGAAACTTGGACTATTAAGAAGGCAGATCAAGCTCGCATACATGCTTTTGAAATGTGGACGTCGAGGAGAATGCTGAGAGTTCCTTATACCACCCATCTAACTAACGTTTCCATACTGGATGAGCTCGGTAATCCAAAGAGACTATCCTCCATTGTGTCGACGAGAATACTTATATTCTTCGGACATATTCACAGAAGCGATAATATGGAGAAACTTGTAGTTCAGGGTCACGCCCCGAGTGGGCGGCGCCGTGGCCGTTCCCCTACACGCTGGGTGGATACGACGAAACAGTTGCTGGATAAGAGTGTCAAGAGCGCCACTGAATTGAAAGTAAATCGAGAACGATGGCGAGCTACAGTTCTCAAAACTATTGATAACGTCCCTGTCGGCAATACTCTAGCTCGGACATTTGACTATGATGATGAAGCAAGGTTTATTGACCAGAAGTTCGTATCACCATATAAGGCACGTTTCAGGCCCTATACTTTTTTGGGCTCCAGCAATAATTCGACAATGTTTTCATTTATTTTTTCTTCTTTTAATAAGGATATGATGTTTACCAGTCACTCTGTATCTTATAATTTCAATATATTTCAGAAGTACCTCGGTGTAACTCCGAGAACTGCCAACCACCATTCAGTTGCGATCCGGTACAAGACATCTGCAAGTATACCCCTCCTCAACCACCAAAAGGTGAGTCACTATTATACAGGGTGATTCACGGTTGATGGTAGGTTAGACGTTTCTGGAAAACTAGCCATAGGATTGATCTGAAAACTTGGCAACCTAGGTTTTTGCACCTGCTCTATCGATTTAAAATCTAGTTTCGCTTTCAGTTTTGATCCATAGTTAATAAAATTATTTTGTATTGGTCCAAACTTTCTCTCGTTCATTGGTTGTAAATCCGGATACATTTCGTTGAACTTTCTGCACGTTCTTGCTATAATTTGATCACATTCTCCGTGAAGAATGAGTAGATTCTTCAAAACTTAATTTGGATAGTTACTTCCCTCCATCATACAACTTGTTGAGATCACTTTCGTCAAGAAACACCCAAGCGTATTACTATTAATCAAATGAAGGTATCTATTTAATGTCCATAGCATACCAATATGGCGTTCCATGTCCACCTAAGGCAAATATGTCAAAATAATCCAAATATTACGGAAACTTGCTTCTATTTCAGAAACCGCACTATTAAAGTATAGGAAGATGATATATCATTAGAAGGGGATTTTAATTTCCTTTTAGAATATGTGATAAAATACAGGGTGTTCTATTTAAAAAAATGCACTTCTCACAATTTTTGCATCTAGCGGTAAAATGAATCATTTTGACCGACCCTGTATACTGTAGAGTAAATTCACATAGTGATAACTAAAAATTTCAACTTTCTGCCGGCTCTAGTACGGTAGTAATAAAAATTTAATTGGAGCTATGTTTAGGTCGAAAAATAAAGAAAATAATTATTTTCTCGAAAACCACTACAGATAGGTATAGGCACATATCATACAAAAATAATCACAAAGCAATGGCGGATCTGAAAATGAAACAATATACAGGGTGTTCTATTTAAAATATCAAAGGTGATCCTACTTTTCCGAAGAAGCGGCAACGTCGCAGGGATGAAAATATTTTAGATCGATAGAGCAGGTGCGAAAACCTAGGTTGACAAGTTTTCAGATCAATCCTATGGCTAGTTTTCCAGAAACGTCTAACCTACCATCAACCGTGAGTCACCCTGTATATCTACATCATACTTCAGATCACGAAATATCTTACCTCTATACAAAGACTGATGTGTAAGCAGGAGGTCACATATGTTGATTTATTAGATTTTTAGACGTTCCTGTCAAAATGGAATGTTCAATGGCGACAAATAACGTAGAATATAGAATAATTTAGAGCTAAACGGTCAGTTGAAAGTGCAAGCAAGATAGACAGAATTACAAGCACTGAGATTTGTTGAATTGTTGTCTTTGTAACAGCAAAAAGTGGCTACTGCACTATGTGACAGGTACAACGCCTAATAGCCGTTTTACATCGACATTTTCTTCGCGATATTCATGGATTAATCCATGGTCATCTTCAGGGTTAAACTGATTGTGTTTTACATCTGTGAATAAAATCATGGATTTTGTGACAACATGTAGCGCTGCCAACACTGTTGCTGTTTGGCTGTTTTCGTAAGACCTATTTAAATTGTAGTTTTTTGTGGCCTTTTGACAGTAAAACCCTCAATTTGATTGCGAAGTTTTGGAGCAGGTTCTAAATGCGTGAAGAAATCCACGGATTTATTTGACGTCAAATTTCTATTTTACACTTGGTAAAATTTGACCACGAATAAAACCATGGATTTGTTTCTTTAAAACGAGTATATTCGATTTAACAAAAATTCGTGCAACAAAACTAAACATAAACAGACTAAGTACGTCTTGATACACTAGCCGAGATATACTTTTTTATTTATATCTCGCATATTTTTCAGTTCTTTGACAAAAGTTATTCGAAAAAGTTATTTATTTTAGACACTTATACACAGTTTAGAAAAATTTTAACTTAGGACTCGCCCTGTATACGTATTTTATGCAATGAGTCCGGTTGATTTACTGTCAAACTTCGCAGCTATATATTCATCAGTATTTTTATTGTTTCAGAAAAAGTAAAGTGCAGTCCAAAAAATTGTCCAAAGCCTTTCCAATGTGATCCTGTAGACAATTTGTGCAAGTTCATAAAAGGTAAGTTAGCCAATTTTCTGTAACACACAAAACAAGCGGTTGCTATTCGATACAGACAAGAAGTAGTTTTTAGTAATAAATTAATATTTTATTTATTATTAATAATTGTTTATATAAATCTGCGGTATACATTTTCTAAGATTTTTATTTGTTAGGGGCGTAAACTTTTCTCTATGTTAAAGAACATACACTCACTTACCTCAATCCAAATTTTAATCTTTCCTATATTTTTTTGGGGGGCTAAATTGTTCTTTTGCCGTGCTACATTGGTAAGACGTGTAATCTATATTTCAAACAAACAGCTATAAATCACATATTGCGAAATGCATAAGGAAACTTTTACGTAATATGGTTCATTTCTAAACAATAAACAATAGACAAATATATCAAAAATCATGTCGCTAGTATTTTAATCTAGGTAATTTGAGAAAATACACCAAACGAACAGTCGCGTTTACAATGAGAATAATATACGTTGGCGCCAGAAATCAGGGTAAAGATTTTAGGAACCTTTTGCAGGTCCGTTCCCTCACTGCCAATCCACGAAGATATACCTGATCTCTCCTTGCACAGATTCAGGTCCAGAAAACCACCAATTACAACAGCTTTTCAACTTGAATTTGATGGTTTTAACCCCGCAGTTAAATTGACAGAAATTTGAGCGACCCAAACACCAGAAGTGAACAGTAATCTAACTGTTGCTCTAGCTCTAGAACCGCCTGGTTTTGAGCTGCACCGAAAGAGATGGTCGACCCTAAACAGAATTCGCACGTCACATGGAGTGTGCGCTGATTCGTTATTTAATTGGAACAAGCCCGAATCCCTGTCGATGCGACTGTGGAGCGGAATGCCAAACTGTCAGGCAAGAATGTGGCCTTAGATTATATCCTGGCAACAATAAGGACTTCCTCCAAGTCAAACCAGCAACCGCAGAATGTATTTACAGGCTCAAAATTCACCTACAACCTAGTTACTATTTAGATCACGTTATTTTGTAACTGTGCTACTTTCTCATAACTTTTTTTTTTCATGTGCACTATAACCATACCCCATACGCTCAATAAATAAACACCAAACAGAGCTTTTCTTCTCGCTTCAAGTGCCTCGGAGTCCAACATGACATGTCGACCATTCTCTTGAAACTGATAGCAAAGTCTACGATACTATTCTCTGTTGGTGATCCAAAGAGTGTATAGACGTTTGAAGTGGCCTTGTAATAAGGGTATTTTTTTATGGTCAGGCTCCCACAAAGGCTGAAATCCTATGGCGCTGGAAAAGCGCTGTGAGAGGATAAGTGGAGGTGCACGTTAGATTTGAAACGCTGCAGGTTGTAGCCGTCGGAAAACAAATTCCCCGGCAGCTCATTCCACAGCGTCAAAGTTCTCCAAAAGAAGGAATGCTTAAGGAGTAGCGACCTCGACCTACTAAGGATCAGCTCGCAGAGCCTCTATCGGACGGCCTTTGCTGTTATTACCTGTGAGAGCTCACTCGAACATCTTCCGTGGTAGAATCTGTAGAACAGGGATAGGTCAGCCACCCTTCTTTGATGTTCCAGGCTGTGGAGGTCCTTTGTGAGGTCAGGCGTATCGATTAGTCTAATTGCCCTATGCTCTGGATAGTGTCCAGAAGCTTTAGTGAGTGTTTCGGAGCACAGCCCCATACATGGGAGCAATACTCCAGCGATGGTTGGGTCCGTGCCTTGTAGAGCAGCAGTAGTTGCTCTGGTATATACAACTTCCTACAGCGAAACAAACCTCCAAGCTTCTGGTATGCGTGGTCGTGCCAAGACATGTTGTTGTTGATGTTGATCCCCAAAAGCTTGACGGAAGATGAGTCGTCTTTGAGGTGACCCTAGATTTCCACCTAGTATACCCACACCCAGTATACTATATGGGCACTAGATGGAGGATTTGAGAGTCTCATTCAAAGCTGATGCATACCTTGATCTTAGTACAATTTGCCAACTGTAGTACGTTTGTTAGGGGGGGTACCTGAAAATATTGTTTTTGCTCAGTTTGCACTGGTTTGGTGCTATCGATTGTGATAACAAGGTATAATCAGCCGCCGCTGTTTGCCTAGTGGACCATTGGGATAGCCTTATATATACTAATAATGATTAAATATTTTCCAGTAACGCCGAGTGGTCTGTGTAACGAAGAAACTTGTCCACCACCATACAAGTGCGATCCAGAGAAAGACATATGCTACTTCCTTCCACCAACACCGAAGCCAGGTAAACCACTAAAATAGAAAAGGCAGAAACTGCATTTCAGTCCTGTTTTAGCCACAGAGGTGTCAGTGAAGTTTATTGTATCGGGTGATTTTTTTAGTACTTGGTTTTTGAGGTTACGAATTTTGACAGTTGACATACGGTTGGTGGCGTCTGTCAAAGTCAGAAATGCTCAGTATATTTTGCCATTTCAACATGAACAGACTGACATCCGAACAATGCTTGCAAATCATTGAGTTTTATTATCAAAATTCGTGCTCAGTGAAAAATGTGTTTCGCAAATTTTGTCCATTTTATGGTTGTAATAATCGCCCACGGAACAAGCAATGCAAGGCGTTGTGAGCAAATTCCAAACCAATTTCAATTCTATTGGACATCAATCCACCAACCCGTGTCCGCAGAGTGCGCACCGAAGTGAATATTGCTGCTGTATCTGCCAGTATTGACGAGGATCGCGAAATGTCCATCCGTCGCCGATCGCAGGTATTGGGTTTGTGTTATTCGACCACCTGGAAAATTTTGCGCAAGGATCTTGGCCTAAAATCGTACAAAATACAGCTGACGCAAGAACTGAAGCCAGGCGACCTACCATCGCGTCGTGTTTTCGACGAATGGACCTTAAAAAAGCTCGAACAAGATCCGCTTCTCTATCGAAAATTTATCTTCAGCGACGAAGCCCATTTTTGGCTCAATGGCTACGTAAACAAGCAAAATTGCCCATTTGGTCCGACAAGCAGCCAAAGGCAATTCAGGAGTTGCCATTGCATCCTGAAAAGTCACTGTTTGGTGTGGTTTATGGGCCGGCGGTATCATTGGACCGTATTTTTTCAAAAACGACAAAGGCTGTGATGTTATCGTCAATGAAGAAAATTACCGTTCAAGGTTGGAGCTTTTTTTTCTACCCAAATTGGAAGAACTGGGCAGGGACGATATGTGGTTCCAACAGGACGGTGCCACAAGCCCCATTGCACGCGAAACCATGGACTCATTGAGACGCCAGTTTGGTGAACAATTAATCTCACGTTTTGGCCCCGTCAATTGGCCGCCAACATCGTGCGATTTAGCCCCACTAGATTTTTTTGTGAGGTTACGTTAAATCTCTCGTCTATAGAGACAAGCCAAACACGATTGCTGCCTTGGAAAGAAACATTGAACGGGCTATTGGCAAACTACCGGCCGCAATGTTGGAAAAGGTATGCCAAAATTGGACTTCGAGGATAGACCATTAAAAGCGCAGCCGCGGTCAACATTTGCATGAAATAATCTTCAAAAAATAAATGGCGGATATTGATTTATCTATCCAAATAAAGACTTCATTCACTTTTGCAAAATGTGTTTTTTTCAATTTTCAAAATCCAAGCTCTTAAAAAACCATCCTATATAGTTTGTCCCAGATAAAATTTTCCACCACTTTATTTTGAAATAAAAAAAATAGAAATCGCCGAAACACGTCGATTTATGTTTCGAGAGGGAACTCTTCCCCCAAATACCGATTTTTTATAAACCTTTTTTATGTTTTTGTAATCTTTTTCTTTTTGACCTAAAAGAAACTATTTAGACTAAGTCTACTACAGACAAAATTGCAATTTTAGGAAAATTAAATATGAACTATTTAACTCTATCGAAAATACATGGTTCAGGATTATCGTAATTAGAAGCTTATTTCTTTGAACAAATCGACGCAAAACTATGATGGATTTTGTATTTCAGTGCCATACTGCCAACAAACAAAATGTCCAGAACCGTTTAAGTGCGATTTGGAGAGAGACCAATGCTACTTCGTACCTGGTGAGTTCTTTTTTATGGAATCATAATCGGGTTACCAAAGCCAAACGACACGACGTACATGTTTCAATATTAAAGGAAATGGTCCGGGAGGTGATACCAAATTTCTTCGGACCATAATACCGAGGCTGGATATTTTAGTGTAAGCTTTCGTGATTTGATGAGAAAAAAATTCTTAGTAAGCTGATTCAGATACGTGACGTAAGATTTTAAAAGGCTGCATTATTCGCAAAAAAAATTTCAGGGTATTTTACTGAAGTTGAAAATTCGCAGATAGTTATTTGATGAAATTTTCACACGAAAAGATATGTTAGGTGCAAAATTTCTGTGACAATAGATGATACACTGCATGCAGGCATCATGAGCAATAGACCGGTCTCTGCAGTTGAGCTGGAACGCAGAAGACTGGCAGCTTCACTTTCAAAGAATCTCGATACCATTACCGCTTGGGGGCTCAAGAATATAGTAAAATTTAACGCTTCTAAGACTCAGTATTGTACGCTATCAAACAAGAAGTGCCCAAGCCAACACCCGGTTCTAATGAACAACTGAGCTCTGCCAAGGAGTCACTCATACAAGCTGTTAGGAGTCAACATTACAGAAAATCTGATCTGGCACGAACATGTTGCATCCATTGCAACAGCTGCTGGTAAAAAGCTTGGGTACCTATTTAGAGCCAGAAAGTACTTCTCACTATGTAAACTCTTCACGCTATATATAAAGCCCAGATAAGACCTGGCCTAGAGTATTGCTTTCATGTCTGGATAGCTGCTATCCCTACTATCCTGTCTATACTAGATGCCATCCAGAGAAGGGCAATTCGACTAATTGGCGACTCGGCCTTAACGCGCCACCTCCAGCCACTATCTCACCGGCGCGTGGTTGGTGACCTCTCACTCTTCTACCGATATTCCAACGGAATCTGCTCCTCTGAGCTATCCTCTATCGTTCCGCCGCTCTTCGCTCCTATCAGATGCACCCGCGCGACCGCTGCATCTTATCCTAAGGCGGTCGTTCTTCATACATCAAGAACCGAGCGGTACAACCGCACATTTATTCCCAGGGTGTCCAAGGCTTGGACTGCCAGAAGATGTATTTATTGGACCTGCGGGTATTGGCCCATTCAAAGCCCGCGTTAACAAACTTCCCCTAACATAACCCTTTCACAGCAGCCGCGGTACTCTGCCTGCGCGGTCTGCTCAATTATAAAAAAAAGAACTATAGATTGTAAAATTGGGGTCGTCAGCAAATCTGGCGCACTTAACTTTGAACATGTGATAGCTTAGATCATTCAACATAGATGAACGGTCTGCAAAAATTTCAAATGTTCCATAAACATATTGAAGGTCTCTTTTTTGTACAACGTTCCACCTCACAATCCCAATATTTTTGCCCATGTGATCGAATACATTTGAGTCACGACAGTTAGAAAAATACTGAAGCTCCATTTTTTGTACTAAGTTTCACCTCACACTCACATATTTTTGCCTGTATGATCGAATACACATTGAATGTCCACTGACAGCAATCTAGCTTGATCGTGTTTTCGATATTTCAGCGCTCGGATGCGACGAAGTGACCTGTCATCAGCCTTTCACTTGTGATCACGAGCTTGACAGGTGCGTGGTCACCCCAAACAGGCCTGTTATCATATCACCGACAGGTAAGTCACGAATTAGTAGTGATCTTCTATCCGGTCATCGATGTCGCAACCTTTAGGGGGATGAAATACAGTGTTTTTTATCGACAAATCACCCCCATAGGTAGTTTTTCTCCCACCATAATAAAATGGTAGTCATTTTGTTTTTTGTTTAATTGATTCACGAGTGGTGTACTAATTTCGTCATAGCTATCTATGTAGAGGTTCTACAAACAAAATAAGTCTCATTCTACAGCGTTTCGACTAATATAGTCATCATCAGGCATCTAGAAATAGTCAATGGTATAGATTTCATAACGATTAAACCTGAAACAATTCGCATTCAAATTGAAAAAATGGAGTCAAGTTGATTGACTCAGTACTTCCCACACATTACGCTGATACCAGTTTATTATTTTCCCATAGCATGAAGCTTTAGTCTAAGATCCCTTGCAACCAAATAATTGCCAACCCTCCCCCCCCTAAAATTGTCTTATGCCGCTAGGTCTTTCCTTCACAGGTCAATGGACAGCCTATTATCGATACTACAAACTTCTCAGTTTTACAACCCGCGTTGCTTTCATACTTGTCGCGTTCTTTGATTATTGCTACGCTGCCACTGACAAGATGTTTAACAAACATACGCGTTTTCCATTCTCACCATGGTAACAATATACTGTGTCAAAATTTCATTAGAATCAATTTAATAGTGTCCACGTTACAAAATACAAAACGATTTAGACCAATAAATTCTCGTATAGTATACAGAAAAAGTCCCTTAGTTTCTGTAATAGGGTAGGCAATGTTCGGATGCAGCTAAAAGGGTGATTTGTGTCGCTAGATCTTCCTTCACAGGTTAGTGGACAGCCTATTATGAGTACAAGAATTTTTTTAATTTTTCAACCCCCAACCACCCCAATGTCACCCCCCCCCCCCCCTCCCAAATAAACGCAGAAAATGATCAGGAACCTCTAAAACGCTTAAAAACGAAGTTTGAGCTGTTTTTATATTTTTAGTTTTTTTATTATTTCTGCGCCGCCACTGGCACGATTTATCAAAACCATACGCGTTTTCCATCTTCGCCATAGTAGTAATGCCGTTTCAAAATTTCATTAAAATCAATTCAACAGTTTCCTCGTTACAACGATCTGACGCAATACTCTCGTATGTTTAGGTAGGTACATCAAAAAAAATTCTGTCCTTTGCTTTCTGTAATAGGCAAATGCAATGTTCGGATGGACCTAAAAAAGTTATTTATGTCGCCAGGTCTTCCTTCACAGGTCAGTGGACAGTCTATTATGAAAGCAACAAAATTTTCAATTTTACAACCCCCCACCCCCCAACCACCCCAATTTCACCCCCACCCAAAAAAAGTAGAAAATGATCAGGGACCCCTAAAACGCCTAAAAACGAAGTTTCAGCAATATTTTTTTTTTGTTTTTTGCTAATTACTCCGCCGCCTATGCACCGATTTTCGAAATTATAGGAACATTAGCTACTACGACCCCACAGCATACCGCTGCCCAAATTTCATCACAATCCATGCAGCGGTTACTGAGATTACGAGGGTAGAAAAACGCGACAGACAGACAGACAGACCGACAGACCGACAGACCGACAGACCGACAGACCGACAGACCGACAGACAGACCGACGGAAATGAGTGACGTGGATTTTCGTTATGTACACATCATAAAACGCCCAAAAAACGTATTATCTCAAAATCGAAAATTTTCGCGATCACAATACTCCCCTCACCTGTCGGTGTGGGAAGTAAAAAGGGAAAAAATTAAGCTAGCAACGACTATTTGATAAACGACGTTAGGTGCCTTGCCAAAACGCAAAAACAATAAATTTACTTTGATTAAGTAAGTAATTGATGTCAAATACATATGCATGGGAAACAAGAACGATCTAAGAGTTATTATTCACACTACACTTACCAGGATGTCAAAGTTTTCATCGTAGCATGACATGAGTATCGCTAGGTGTGGTAGCCTCCCCTTCATCCAATCACAGAAACTCCGAATTCGTTCAATCGTCTATTAGCACAAAAGAATGTAAACAATACGTAATGTAAACTACAATATAACATGAGAATAATGCGCGTCGGACCGTACCGCTGCGCTGCCGGTCGGTTACCCACTGATCCCCAAAAATAGATATTCTTATCAGTTCGGTTCTTCGACGTTGCCGCCTTCACCAGCTGATCCACCCGGCACCGGTCTCCACACTAGGTATAGCTAAAGACATTGCCCACAGTAATAGAATTCAACGAAATTTTTTATACAACAGACACAATTAAAATTTAAATAAAGACGATGAAAAACTACAGCATACATCTGCACTCCACAAAAGAAGACTGAGTAATGAACCTTTGGAAATCATTTGGTTTTTTCCGTATAAATCATAACAAAATCGAATGTTTTTCATTTGTAGAACATAGGCGGAGTACGGAAATACGTGAAATGTTATTTATCAAATAGTCGTTGGTAGCTTTTTTTTCCTTTTTTCTTTAATTTGAATGCGAATTGTTTCAAGTTTAATCGTTATGAAATCTATACCATCGATGATTTCTAGATGCCTGATGATGACTATACATATATTAGTTCAAACGTCGCATGGATAAAAAATAAAAAGAAGTTTTTGTTTTATTGCTGACCTAACCCTAAAAAATACCAACTAAGTTCGTCACAGCAGGTCAAAATCGTTACACAAAGTTTGTTTCGACAAACTTGTCTGATATACCTACACTTTCCGTAGCAAATACCGCATGTATTTAGTTGTAGCATAAGTTTTGGGCTTTTTGTATTATTTTTGTGTAATGTTGAACTGTAAAACAAATAAATGAAAACATTCCAGCGCCTCCATGCACCAATACTTCTTGTCCAGCGCCGTTCGAGTGTGACCCAGTCTTGAACGTGTGCTTCTACCCGATCACAACTCCTCATGAGATAATCACAACCACCGAATCGTACGAACCAGGTAAGTGCTGATGTTGTGGTAAGACACATTCAAAGCCATGGAACAAATGTCGTCAAGTAGCTTCACCCATTACTCCAATTTTCGGTAAAATAATCAAATTAACGTTGAGCTGTTGTACTATGAGACCTCTTACTTAGAAAGCAGACAGAAAGAATTCTGCTGGTGCGCCATCTGGTACCCGAAGGTAACGGCAACCAAAGAAAGTCGCTGCTAAAACAGCAGCATACTTCTTGGTGGAACGCCACGGCGCGTCCTCTTTGAGCCACCAGAGAAGCGCGGGTTCTATATGCCGCTGCATATAAAAGCCGATATACGCCGATATACGAGGATTGCTCTATACCTCCGTCAATCCACCAGTACGCAGACAGCTGCTTCACGCTTATTAGCGATCATCAGTGCGTCATAGGTCGATTGACGGAAATAGAGAGCGTCAATTTTTCCATGTTTACTAAACATGTGAGAGCAGACAGAAAGAATTCTGCCGTCTAAGTAAGAACTTAGACGTCACAATTCTGCAAAAAAGTGCATCACTTCGAATTTCTATTATTATTCATTATAGGAAAAAATCGGGTCAAGTAAATTGATTTTTTACTTCTAAAGAGCATTTGCGAATTATGCAAAAAAATATCTTATATTGAGCTTCTGCATCTGCAGTAGAAACGAACATTCATTTTAGGAAAAAAAATCACGTTAAACACGTAAGCTTCAGATCTTCTGGTTAGCCTAAAAAATCGAAAATCTTTATTTAGCTTTTTATTACGAAGAAACCTCATATTTTGGATAATTCGAGGGTGCTGATGACAAATTAGGTCGCGGTTTCAAGTTTTAGGCTCGTTTGATAAAAATAAAAAATTTCAGATCTTCGGGTTTATCTCAAAAATCGAAAAACCTTATTTGGCGTTCTACTAAGACAGTACCTCTTGTTTTGGGTAATTTGAGGGTGCTGATTACAAATCCGGTCGCAGTTTTAGGTTTCACTCTCGTTTGACGAATATCAAAAATTTCAGAGAGGTTTCTAAGCTTCTGATTTGCCTAAAAAATCGAAAATCTCTATTTGGCTTTCTACTAAGATTACACCTCTTGTTTTGGATAATTTGGGAGTACTGATTATAAAACCGGTCGCAATTTTGAGTTTCAGTCTCGTTTGACGAAAATAAAAAATTTAAGATGTTACAGTCTTCTGGTTTGCCTTAACAATCGACAAACTATATTTGACTTTTTACTAAGATGAATCTTCTTGTTTTGGATAATTTGAAGGTGCTGATTATAAAACCGGTCGCAGTTTTGAGTTTCAGTCTCTTCTGACGAAAATAAAAATTTTCAGATGTTTCAGATCTTCAGGTTTGCCTTAAAAATCGAAAAATATATTTGACTTTCTACTAAGATGAAACCTCTTGTTTTGGGTAATTTGAGGGTGCTGATTATAAAACCGGTCGCAGTTTTGGGTTTCAGTCTCGTTTGTCGAAAATCAAAAATTCAAATTTTTCAGATTCTCAGATTTGCATGAAAAATCGAAAATCTCCATTTGGTTTTGCGAGTTATTTAAAGAAATTTAATATAGTGAGCTTTTGCCTCTGCAGGAGAAATGAACATTGGTTATAGGAAAACACCGTGTCAAGTAGGTTGATTCGGTGTTTTTAACACTTCTGCGTAAAAATGAGAATAGTGAATTTTATAGGACCTAAACTAATGCTTCAACCGATAATGTGTGGGAAAGACTTAGTCAAGCTACTTGATGGCGTTTTTTTAATTTTCCTCGCTTTAATTTTGGCTGACTTGCTTTGCTTGTGGAGTTTAATGCATTTCTTACGTTTTAGAGAAAGAATGCACTCCGGAAAACTGTCAGTCTCCATTCCAATGCGATCCTATCACCGACATATGTTATTTCCAACCGGCGACAACTGTTTCTCCTGGTAAGTATGCTGTTATTTTTTAAAAATAATCGCTATCAATATTCAATAGTTTCTACGATCGTTTTCGTGCTTCTCAAGTGTAAGGAACTAGAAGTGATTTTAAGTATGCTTCTATGCTTGGAAAACTCAGAAAAGTGATTAAGATTGATAAGTGAATTGGCCTTGGTTAGTATCATATCAGAAATAAGCGGCTACAAAACAACAAATAATGATAGTGTTAATTTTTGACAGAACCAACGGAGGCATGTTCTATCGAAAACTGTCCTCCTCCGTTCCAGTGTGATCCGGCAGATGGACTATGCAAGTACATGTCCTTCAACTTCACTCAAAATCCCAACGGTAAGTTGATCTAATTGTTTACCGACGAATAGTGCAAAATAAACCAAAGAGGACGAGATTGTTGTTAACTTTTACACGAAAGGTTTCTAGCAATATTTCACAATTCAAAGTACCATGTACCATGTGACCAATATTGTATTGCACTTTCAGAAAACCTTTGAATTTTAAAGCAATAAATTTAACTAAAAATTTGTATTTTCTGTAGTGGTTCTAGCAATACTTCACAATTCAAAGTATCATGTGACCAATATTGTATTGCCTATTTTAGAAAAGTTTTGAACTTTAAACCAATGAATTTAACTAAACATTTGCACACGCATTAAGAAACGATGACAACATATTTTTATAAATTTGCATGAATAAATTAACAAAGGTCATCAGATTGAGAGTTTTTTTATAGTTTTTAATATTCTTTTGTTCGTCGTGTTAACCTAGTACTTAGATGATTGATTTAATGAATCAAAAAACTAAAAAGTTTCTATAGCAGACTGAACTGAACTGAAACTCAATAAAATGCCTAGAGCGTTCAATATACAGGGTGGGCCAATAGTGCGTGGACGGAGGATTGTGGGCTTACTGAAAAATATTTCAAAAATCTGTCACTTGTCCATGGTAGGCACCCTTGAGGGCTATAACGTAAAAATATTTTCACCTAAATTCTGACGTTTATACAGGGTGATTCATATCAAACTTACATTTTTTTTAATGGAACCCCCTATATATTATTGCATATTTGGATTCCTTGGTCAATTCTAGTGTGACTTTATGTATCATACATGCAACGAACCGTTTAGGCGCAAATCACCATTTTTGGTATAAGTAGGTATCAGAAAAAAATTGAATATCGCAGCGATTATAAAACTTGGAAGGCCGTGACTTTGCGGTACGACTAAGCATGAAATGCGTCACCTAAGGTCAGACGGCTAAATTTAAATTCTATTTGTACTTGGAGAAATCGATAGATTAATTAAGGAAACTTCAGTCACAGATAACTTGATTTTTTTAAATGGGAATGCCTATTTTGGTTTAAAGAATCAGACGTAAAATTTGATTACCTTTCTAACGATATAGCGTTCTTGATATCAATCTTTCTTGGTTTTCATTTTATTTCAAATTTTTAGTCAAATCGGTGTTTTTCAATTTTCCTGCGTGCAAGCAATCTAGCAGGCCATGAAAAATAAACAAAAGCTCGTTGATATGGAAGAAACCAACTAACTTAGTAGAAAGATGCAAACTAACTAGAGCAATGAGGCAAGATTATGAAAATTTCTTACAACATATTAGCTCTAACCGGATACAGCAGCGGCAAGATATCTAATGTCAATGAGTAGCTGGGGTATGACAGAAGTGTTTGTTTTTCACAGCCTACTAGCTATTGAGATCTACTAGAGCTTGACAACTTTCCAAAACGATTAAAAATTTTGAAACAAAAGGAAAACTACCACTGATTTTTGCTTACAGTCTAACATGTTTAGAATGAAATTTCACATTTAATGGGATAAAAAAATTAGTCATTTCCGTTTAGTTAAGTGAAAAGTGAAGATATCTCCAACTGGAGCATTCTGAACATCTATTGAAAGAACTGCTAGAATTTTTTAATCACGCTATGTTGTAATTGCGATTATTTCATGTAGTTTTCTACAAACTAAATTATGTTTTACAATTCAAACAGACTGCAAATCAAGTTTCATTTTCCACGATTTTTCTAATAAATAGAAGAAGAATTTGAAGGGTTCCAGTCAGAGGTATCATTACTTTTGACTTATGGAAATGGCTACTTTTTCATACCATTAAATGTGAAAATTTATTCAGAAGACATAGATATTCTACTGCCAGCAACAATCACTAGTAGTTTTCCTTTGTTTAAATATTTTTTTACTGACTTTGAAAATTGGCTAATAGCTAGTAGGCTGTGAGAAATGAGCGTTCTTGTTACCACTATTGTTTCTGGTTAGAGCTAATATGTTGTAAAGAATTTTGATAATCTTGCCTCGTTGCTCAGGTTAGTTTGCATCTTTCTACTAAGTTAGTTGCTTTCTTCCACATTAACGAGCTTTTGTTTATTTTTCATGGCCTGCTAGGTTGGTTGCATGCAGGAAAATTGAAAAACGCCGATTTGACAGAAAATGTGAAATAAAATGAAAACCAAAAAAGATTGATATCAAGAATGCTATATCGTTAGAAAGGTAATCAAATTTTACATTTGATTCTTTAAACCAAAATAGGCATTCCCATTTAAAAAAATCAAGTTATCTGTGATTGAAGTTTCCTTAATTTATCCTCTGATTTCTTCAAGTACAAAAAGAATTCAAATTTAGCCGTCCGACCTTAGGTGACGCATTTCATGCTTACTCGTACCGCAAAGTCACGGCCTTCTAAGTTTTATAATCGCTGCGATATTCAATTTTTTTCTGATACCTACTTATACCAAAAATGGTGATTTGCGCCTAAACGGTTCATTAAAAGTTCCATGTGTGATACATAGAGTCACACTAGAATTGACCAAGGAATCCAAATATGCAATAATATATAGGGGGTTCCATTCAAAAAAATGTAAGTTTGATATGAATCACCCTGTATAAACGTCAGAATTTAAGTGAAAATATTTTTACGTAATAGGCCTCAAGGGTCCCTACCATGATCAAGTGACAGATTTTTGGAATATTTTTCAGTAAGCCCACAATCCTCCGTCCACGCACTATTGGCCCACTCTGTATAGTTCATAATAAAGTGATAAGAAATGAATAACTGATTCTAAAAAAAGATACGATGTTTTTATTATAATCTTATTTTATCACCACTATTTTGAAATTTTCAATTAGAAGCTTTAGTTGACTATCAAGAGCAAGACCTTGATAGTTGAAATAGTTATATTACTTCAATCAAGGTATATTTTTAAACCATTTTTTGTCAAAGATTCAGTTGCAGAATAGGGTACTTGCAGAAAAAATATTATGTCGTTTACGCGTTCTTTAGAGCCTAGTAAACATGACAAAATCACTTGTTTGGTTGTTTGGAATCGGCTGTGAGAGATATTCCAAAAATTATTTCAAATGCCGGAAAATGCCGCGCAAACAACCTCTGACGTCAGTGATATCGTATAGTGATGGGACGTAAAGTATTGATATTCGATATCGATAGCCAGTGCTAACCTAGCATTTTGACATTGATCATTATAACCACAAAACACAGTCACACACAAAAGTACAAAAGTCAAAAGAATAAAACTTAGGCTAGATTACTAATTCACTTTGTAGGGATGGGCTTGAATTAGATTCTATCTTTGGATTCATTCATAATGGGATGTGCCGAAATAAAATGATGGCTTCGATTAGTTGCGAATCTCGATCACAAACACGATGAACTGTGATACCTATCAGTTCTAAAAATGTATTGCAACGAAAATGCTAGTGGGTTAATTGCCTGTTTCAAATATGTTTAAGTATCAATAAATTGAGTCGCATTGTTAAAGAATTCAGATCATCTCTAGTCGAATGCGCAGTTGGCAAACCTGTAGCAGTATCGATTGTCGATATCGATAAGATATCTGTGACGTCAGCCCTTGTTTTAAGTCACGTGGAAAAATTTGAATATGTCCTTATTTTATTTTGCAAATATATTTTTTTGGCCGTCAGTAAAATCATGTTTTTTGTTACCTACTGCTTCTTGATATGATTTTCTTTACGCTATGTATAGTCCCGAGGCGATTTCACGACCTCTTCAAGTACCCTATTCTCCAATTGTTGTCGTTTATCCAGATATACCGAAATGGACAAGTGACTCTAATCACTTTCTTCAAAAATCATCTTTAGCAACGCAATTCATAATATGTATTTGTAAACATAAAAGAATTACTGACAAGAATACTGAATGACGGCAACCCTTCGAATGTTTTAGGCACACACTGCCGTCCTGAGAGGTGTCCTGATCCCTTCCATTGCGACCTTGAGCAGGATCAGTGTAACTTCAAGCCTCCTCATAAAGGCGATGGTAAGTATACGCTAACAGAAGATCAATGATTTATTTTTCAAGTGGTCCGCTAATAAAAAAAAATGTTTCAGGGCCATCGTGCAACAGACGCAATTGTCCCAGGCCGTATCAGTGCAATGACGAGAAAGATAAGTGCGTATTTGTCTATTCAGGTCAGTAAAATAATAATAGTAATAATAACTATATACGACTTTACTAACCATTTAGATCGACGATAGATGGAATATTCACAGTACAGCAAATTTTAGAAAAACAGAGAGAATACAACAGAGAAACGCAGCTTACGGAAGACATACTTATGATGTTATTGTTGACTAGGTATTTCAGGAGCTGTGTGTTAATGACAGTCTCCATAACCTTAGACATGATGCTGAGAGGAGCCACATTATGACAGTGTATCGTTCACTCAACGATTCCGCTAATTATAATAACATAAAGAATCCTGTCTTTGGAGAACAAAACACAATTAGGGTGTAAAATATTATCTCCGAGTTGCTTCAAAACCCGAATGTCTACTCGTCAATAAAATGCCAGTTGCAGTGGGGACTCCCTCAATACACCTGGGGGCTGACAAGGCTCGAGTGTTGACAGAAAGCCATTGTGTGAATGTTATAATATTTGTGTTAATCATTTCTGATGTGTCTATTTGTTATATAGCATATAGTTTTAACTCAGGTTGACTGTCATTAAACACAGTGATGATTTCATTATTATTTTCAGAGTGCGATGCAAATAAATGTCCTAGACCTTTCCACTGTGACGAAGATGTGAGTGGTCGGTGTATTTACAAACCAACTGCTACTCCTGGACACAAAGGTCAGTACACAGTACATGCCATACACATTTTATTGCTTTATTGCTCTATACTGTCTCAAAAGAATCTCCCAAAACCACAGCTGTACAGAGTAGCCTAATAAGAATGGACGCCGGCAGTATCTCGGTATCCTATAACTTCGAGCAAAAATATTATTAGGTAAATCGGCTAAGAGAAATCGCTGGAAATTATTTTTAAGTTCCACAAGTGGCCGCTAGGGAGGGCAACTGTTAGGATCACTCAGAAAAACGGCTTTTTAAAAAAATACGGAAATAAAGGTATATTATAAATTCTACCATCATGCAGACTGGACAATTATCGATTTTTTTTGTATTTTACTCTATTTTGTAAGATGTAGTGGTGGGGAATGTCAAAAAGTCTTTGGTCATAACATTGGTATAAGTTAACGGAGTTAAACAAGCTAGGTCTCGTTTGAAAGAGCTATTATTATTTAATAATTCGTTATATACAAATTATCCAAGTGTATCTTGACTTATTAGCTATAGAGCGGTATTTGACATTATAACAACTATAACGCATTATTACGAAAATCTTAAATGGTATACTATGGCCCGATTTTATCAACACGGGCATTTTAACAAAGGTTTTGACCAATCAGAGCAGCCCATTCAAGAACTTGCATCTGTCAGTTCCCTGAAAATTATTGATTTCTCTTGAAATTTACTTCAAAAAGGTAAAAAAAGACATGCTTTATGTATAATCGACCATTGTGAACTCTCTAGTATGTTTCCAACTCTGATTTTCCATTCTAAAGGGTAAAACTTGCATTTTCCTGTTTAACAAAGGGTTTAACAATAATTGCTAATCTCAACCAATCAGATTCCACACAACCGACATATTTGATCACTGGATAAAATGTACTGTTAATTTAATGATGATGATAACAAGAAATTCAAATTATTGTACTATTTTGATAAAACAATAATTTACAATCGATAATAATTATAAATACCTCCAATATACCTTTGTATTATAGTGAAAAAGGGGTAAAAATAACATTTTATTGCATTTCACAAAGCTATTATAGACACACACGATGCAAGCGTGCATTACTGGTTGCACATTCTGCTTAACAGCAAAGCCTTGCGATCTGGCAAAGGTATAACGCATATCCTTATTTTTCCTAAACTAGAAACCTGTCGTATAATCGTATAGTGAGAAAGTGAATAAGGTGTTTTAAATAAATGTGTTTCTGCGGTACGGTGCCTTTTACGCAGTGCCTGCAATCTTTACATCCTCTGTGAATATTTCTATAAGAAGGTCTATTCTACAAACAAACATGCATCCAGTCTATAATCAATCTGACTGCAATTGCAATTGGTAATTATACAATAATTATAAGGTAAACATTAAAAATCCAGCATTAATTTGCAAATCAATCACTTTGTTCTGATTTTCTGCTATGATTTTGATCCATGAATTCTAAAATATTTTTAATGAAAGTGTCATCCAGCTTTGACGTTTTGTTTCCAATATTGATAAAATACTATTGGACGATATTTATTAACCTAGCCCGCAATACCCAATAGAAAGCTTTTGCTAAATAACATCCAATAGAAAAGCTTTGTCAAATTCTTTGTTAAATATGCACGTTGGTAAAATCGGGCCTATATCTCTTTTAACATAGATATATAGAGGAAGAAATTCTTCAAAGTTAGTGCAAGATTCAACTTGTTAGCTATTTTCAAACCGGGGATATCAATAAAACAAGTAATATGACAAGTCTGCTGTGAGTTTCGGAAACAATTGCTGCCCTATAGGGATATAGCCTCCGTCATAACGTTTCAGTAACAATTCTATGGATAATACTCAGGTAAAACTTTCTAAAATAACCTACAGGTGGCGTAGTAGGCACCAATAAGTGCTGTATTCAATTTTCGTATTAGTGGAACTTTTAAACGAAGTACTATATTAATACTAAAACTTATAAGTGACACTGTCATTTCTGTACAATGCCGAATTATCTAGATATGTTTCATGTTCATGAAAATAGTAGTCTGGGTATTCTCAAATAGAGTCAGGTTGGAATTGTGCATAAATAAAAATTAAATAGAAAGAATTGAAAAATAAAATTAGGCGTGTAAATATGATAAACTGTAATAAAAACAAGTCTGGCTGAGATACAAACTTGCGAATTATGTGCTCTCCGATCTCCAAAATTGAAAACATAGAATGTTAGCTCTCATTTTTCCGCGTTTGAAGCTTTGTCATACACAATAGTTACTATTATCATATATACGTTCAACACAAAACAACAAGAAAAATGAGGGACAAAACGCATCTTGCTGTAGAAGATTCCTTCTTAATAATGGACTAGTATCACGAGGTTAAGAACAATGATTTAATTATTGTTATAACCGCTTAATGCATACAAAAATAAACGTACTGCCGCATTTCGTTACTTTCTACATCATTTTGTTTTTAGTAATTCCATTCTAAAGTTTAAAGAAAGGAATTCAAATCCAGCCAATCAGTGCCAACCTCGCGAATCATCAGCAGTGCACTGTTGCCAAGAAGAGCTCCGACTCGCAGACGAGAACAGAAGACAAGATAGATGAGCCAGCCCGCGTACAGCTCCGGCATTTCGCGCGCCATCAGAATGCGGCAACACAGCATACATATCTGTCTTTTGATTGGCTGTTCGTCTTTAGGGCAGTGACGTCACTGAATTAGGAGAATTCAAATATTTTCCTTATTTTCACGGCTTTCCTGTGTCCAAAAAAATCGGAGAAAAAAATGAGATGCTTTTTATGACGTACTCTATCATATGCAACCAAAAAAAATTCATAATTCATGATACTAGTCCATTAATGATGATTTGTATGTTTCAGGACGGGCATGCAACAGGACGAATTGTCCAAGACCTTTCTACTGTGACGTATTGTTAGATGAATGCATTTACGTGGTTCCGCGTTTTACCACTACACGGATTCCAGGTTAGTAACTATTATTTATATCCTCATGACTTCAAGTTTCTATAAACAATTTAGTTTTAATAGCTTATTATAAAAAACTACAGTGGAACAAATGACGTCATACAAATATCTGGGGTGTATTGTAAATGAGGTATGTGACCCGAAGAAAAGGCAGATGCCGCATTGAATATGCGAGAACGACATTTATGAGTATGAGAAGATCTTTCATAAGATCAGATCGGAGCCTAAAACTTCAGATATATGCATGGTCAGATACTTTGCTAGAAGAGAAAATAGACGCTTTTGGAATGTATATTTATTGCTGTATAATCAGAATATCTTAGGTTCAAAGAATAACGATCGATGAAGTCATTAATCGTATGAAGAAACAAAAAGAGCTCATGCTTACTATCAAATAACGAAAGACAACTTATATGTATAACTTCTATGACTGATTAAAAAATGGAGTCAAGTTGATTGACATTGGATGAAGCTATCCCCTTGCAACTAAATTATCGTCCATCCGCCCGCAAAAACAACATCCAACACAAAAACCCTCGTAAATAGTTTCTTGCGTCTCCCTCCTTAGGAACTAGGGCGCCACAGTTTTCGTCAGCATGCTTGAACTGGACGATGCGAAATGATCAAGTCTCCAACCTGTCTAAAAACTTAGTTTGAGCTGATTTTATGTTTTTGGTTTTTTGATTATTGCTGCGCCGCCACTGACACGGTTTTTCCATCCTCGCAGCGGTAATAAATTCTGTGTCAAAATTTTATCAACATCAATTCAATAATTTTCGCTTTACGCAATATACATAAAACGAAATAAATCAAAACTCGTACGTACAGATCACAAAATTGGTTTCTATAATAGGCAGCCAATGTTCGGATGGACCTAAAAAAAGTGTAATATGCCGCTAGGTATTTCTTCTACAGGTCAATAGACGTACTATTAATTATGAATACAACAAATTTTTCAGTTTTACTACCCCCCACCCCCAACAGCCCCGATTTCACCCCACCAAAAAAAAAAATTGAAAATGATCAGGAACCCGTAAAACGCCTAAAAACAAAGTTTGAGCTGTTTTCATATTTTTAGTTTATTTATTATTGCTGCGCCGCCACTGACACTATTTTTCCAAAACATTTTATAATAAGCAGGGCAATGTTCGGATGTACGTAAAAAGTGTATTATGCTGCTAGGCTTTTCATTTAAAGATCAATGGACAACCCATTATGAGTACAACAAATTTTTCAGTTTTACAACCCCCCCCCACCCTCCAACCACCCCAAATTCACCCTCACCCAAAAAACGTAGAAAATGATCAGAAACCCCTAAAACGCCTATAAACAAAGTTTGAGCTGTTTCTATATTTTTAGTTTTTTTATTATTGCCGCGCCGCCACTGACCCGATTTTTCCAAAACATACGCGTTTTCCATCCTCGCCTTGGGAGTAATACTATGTCAAAATTTCATTAAAATCAATTGAACAATTTTCGCGATACGCGATATCGAACGATCTATAAAACAATACTCGTATGTATACATCAACAACAAATTTTTCAGCATTACAACCCCCCACCCCCCAACCACTGCAAATTCACCCCCACCCAAGAAAAAGTAGAAAATGATCAGAAACCCCTAAAACGCCTAAAAACGAAGTTTGAGGCATATTTGAAATTTTTCGTTTTTTGCTAATTACTCCGCCCCTCGCATAACGATTTTCAAAATTATAGGAACATTACCTACTACGACTCCACAGTATAACGCTGCCCAAATTTCATCACAATCCATGCAGCGGTTACTGAGATTACGAGGGTAGAAAAACGCTACAGACCGACAGACGGAAATGAGTGACGTGGATTTTCGTTATGTACACATCATAAAACGCCTAAAAAGCGTATTATCTCAAAATCGAAAATTTTCGCAATCACAATACTCCTCTCACCTATCGGTGTGGGAAGTAAAAGGAGAGGTCCAACCAAAATTCTTGGTTGAAGAACCTCTGAAGATACTTTGGCTGCTCATCACTTGATATTTTCCGCAACGCTGTATCTAGAACTACGTTAGCTATTATAAAGTTCCGAAGGCCTAAGGGGTTCTGGATTACAATGCGTCCAAAGACCCATTCTTGTGGCGAGCTTAGCCTCTGAATGCACCAAATCTAGTGTCCGACCGAAACTACTTTTTACGGCCGAAACCGAAACCGAAACCGAATTTCGGCCTCCATCTCAGTTTCGGCCGAAACCGAAACCGAAACCGAAACATCAATATAACGTCAGTAATTTTTTCGTGGATATAAAAATGAATAACGTTTCATCAGCATTATCACACCTTATTTCAAATAAATTATTTATACTTTTTGAAATAAGAAGTTAATTTGAACCAAATATCAACTATTTTATATTTATATTATATTTTGTATCTACTAAATAACACTCCAAACTTTGTCAATCTTTGTGACACTGCTATCAATTAGCTGCCTTAACTAAATTTCTGAAGTACCTACGTCCTAAATACAACTACTAAGTATTTTTGAAAGTAAGGAGCTCTCTCTGAATTTAAGAAACTGTTGTGAGCTGCATTGAGCTACAGCTATTGTTGACTATCAGTATATAAGCTCCCCTCCAGCGTAGTGAATAGTGAGTCCGTGAACCTTTTCAAGAACAGACTCGATAACTGAAACAATATGCGTACGTGATGTGTCTTAGCTTAGTTAAGTTTGTATTATATCTAATCGTTATTTGCATTTTGAGTTTATATCTAATCCATCTATCTAATCTAATATTGTAATATTTTAAGCGAGAAACAATAATTTATCAACTTTCTTTGCAAAGCACCTCTTTGACTAGTAGCATTAAGTAGTTGTTCAGAGGAAACAGTCGTCAGTAAGGCCGACGTGAATTTTAGGGGAACCTTTCTCAAAGACAGAAATGGACTGAAATTCTAGTGAAAGTAACGTCTGCGTTTCTTTGCAAGCTTGGCTCCGATAAATAGGCTTTTTAACTTGTGATAAGTTATTACCATCATATACCCAGCAAAATCAGACTTCTTCGCTTGAAGATTAGTGCTCCGAGGGCTTCCGATCGCAGCGCCAAATCCATCGCTTTTAGTTTCGGTTTCGGCCGTAGTTTCGGCTGGATGGCAGCCGAAACCGAAACTAAACCGAAACCCGTTTTTTGGCCGAAACTAGGCCGAAACCGAAACCGAAACCGAATGTTCGGTCGAACACTAACCAAATCATATAATAATGTACTAATTCTGTTATTATGTCTACAGAAACAACACCGGCGTGCAACGTTGATGTATGCCCCCCACCTTTCGAGTGCTATAATGGCGCCTGCATATACAGGACAAAACCGCCTGTTACTACGCCTAGAGGTAAGTTAAATTGTTTTGTTGCTACACACATAAAAATAATTTCTTAGATAGAGCACAGATGCTGCTAATCTTAAAGTGAGAATACGATATCTGTGACCATAAATAACATTAAATAACATTGAGAAAATATCTTCAATGCAAAACTGGGAAATTCTTGATAGTGAGAATACCAAAATCTTAAATCAAGCATATGGCAATCTTGACCGAAGTATTTCATAATCTTGACTGAAGCATTTCATAATCTTAACTGGGAGCATTTCATAAACTTGACGCAAGTAGATTCTAAAATTGTGATATTCTTGGATGAGGAATCTAGTAGTATTAATTTGAGCATTCAAACTCTTCTATGAGCATGTAGAAATTTTTCTGGAGAAATAGTTCTGCAAAATTTCTTAAATCACTTTTAATATACTTAGTACTTATCTAGGAACACCTGAGTCAGGTCTTCGCATCCCAATTTTTTTAATAGCTCATTCATGGTTGGATAGATCCAGTGATAAGGAAGCTGATGGGAACTGGGACGCGACTCAAATGGCGGTGGACCAGCACTACCGGCAGATTCGATGACTGATGGTTCACGGTGGTATCACGGGTATCACGTGGCAATGGCAATTTATTTAACAGTTTGACTAGATACCATTATGTGCTATTATGCAGGATCCAGGATGCAGGTATTACGCTACGGTGCTAAAAACGGCGGCGAATGCGACAATCCGAAAACCGATAATGGCGGCGCGGACGCGGACGGGCAACAGGCTGTTGAGTAGAGAGGGTGGAGAGGTTAGAGTTGACCCGTGACACGCTGCGCGCCTGCGCACTCCGACGTTGGTAGACGTCAAATAAATGATTTACTTGATACAAATATAGGGTGTGCTTGTAAAACAGCGTTCATTTTCAAACCAAGATTATCATATTGTAAATGAAGGTTCACATTTGCAAGCTGTCTATATTCTTGATAGAAGTAAACTGGGCACCGCTGGAAAAAATGATAATCTTTATATAAAATTATGAAATATTTCTTATTAAATTATTATAGTCTTGGTTGCAAAGAAAATTATATTTTCTTTCGGAGCATATTTCTTTAAAATAAGTATATAAATCAAAAATATATTATTCTTGATACAAATTTTCTATAATTTTCTCATCAAATATTCTTTCTTAGAGTGAGAACCGATATTCTTGTTGTAAGAATGTATTTACAAGAATATCATAATTCTTGACTTGAAAATTTCTTTTTATGTGTGTATTCTTGTGAAATACGGTATAAAGGCCAAGGTCCTCCGGACTAAGTTTCAGTTGTAAAGGGATTGAGAAAATTTAGCAAGTAAGCACATCTACAATCTACTATCACCCTAGCATCGGTTAAAGGATCATTTCTTGAAAAGACGTTCCTCTTTTAGATAAATGCAATCCAGAGAATTGTCGACCACCCTTCACCTGCGTGAATGGAGAATGTACGATTGCCCTCACCACATCATCATACACCGGTAAAGGTGAGTAAACGACACTGGAAATTTGAAGCTTGAAAGGCTTTTGGAGGCTATAAAGGCTGGGAGGGAGTACTTCAAAGTCAAAAATTTCAAAAAAGTGAAATTTCACTACACCCGATTTTTAACGATGGCATCAGCCAAACATAGGAGTATTTGTCAATTCTGGTTCTGGTGTACTCAGAAATTGCAAGGAATTTGATGCGATAAATTTACAGCGTCAAAATAATGGGAGGTTCGAGCAGAATACAAAAAATGTAGTCAAGTTGATTGACGCAGTACTTCCCACACATTCCGATGATACCAGTTTTATTATTTTCCCCAGCATGAAACTATAGTCTAGATGTCCCTGCAATCAAATCATCGCTCGTCCGACCGCAAAAAGTGTTTTATTCTACTAGGTGCTTCTTTCACGGGTCAATGGACAATATATCATGAATACAACAAATTTTTGAGTTTTACAAACCCCACCCCCGAACCACCCCAATTTCACCCCCAACCAAACACATTTTTAAAATGATCAGGAACCCCTAAAACGAAGTTTGAGGTGTTTTTTATATTTTTATTTTTTTTATTATTGCCGCACCGCCACTGAAATGATTTCTAAAAAAATATGCGTGTTTTCCATACTCGTCGCGGTAATAAATCTGTGTCAAAATTAAAAGTCAGAAGTTTCCACGTAACATAATACAAAACGATCCAAAATAATACTCGTATGCATTTTGGATACATTAGAAAGTTCAAGTCCCTTGGTCTCTGTAATTGGGAAGGCAATGTTCAGATGGACCTAAAAAAGTGTATTATACCGCTAAGTCTTTCTGTCTCAGGTCAGTAGATAGCCTATTATGAGTACAATAAATTTTTCAGCTTTACAACCCCCCACCAATTTTTCGTTTTCTGCTAATTACTCCGCCGCCTATGCACCGATTTTCAAAATTGTAGCAGCATTACCTACTACGATACTACGCCGTATCACTACCCAAATTTCATCAAAATCTATGCAGCGGTTACTGACACTAGGAGGCTAGAAGAACGCCAACAGACAGACAGACCGACAGACAGACAGACTGACCGACGGAAATGGGTGACGTGGATTCCCGTGATGTAGGCATCATAAAACGCCCAAAAAGTATATTATCTCAAAATCGAAAATGTTCGCGATCACAATACTCCCCTCACCTATCGGTGTGGGAAGTAAAAGATTGTAGATTGTAAATGCTCTCACTTAGTGAATCTTTTATATTGCAATGATCGGAAATTATTTATTTAATAATTACGAATCATCCCAGGTACATAAGCTAGGATTAATTAGAAATGCATTTGTTCTTAGGTCGCTAACAGAAATATATTCAAATTTACATACAATAACACTTAATATTGAAAATTGCGTTTGTGCATCACTTCTGTTGGACAATTTTTGATGCATTTTGAATTTTTGGAAGTGCGTCTTTTTTTAGGAGTAGAGGTAGTCTTTCAGAACATCTTGAATTGTTACCTCTATATCAACAAGTCTAATATGATTGTTGTATTGTGCCTCAAACAGTTTCAAAGCTGTACTAACTTAGAAGCAGATATTACGTTTCGTTTGAAATACTCATGGTTTCAAGTTTTCTTTCAAAGACAGTTTTTCTTATCTATTTTCAGTAACAGGATGCCCAGCGTACTGTTTCCCTCCGTTCCATTGCGATCGAGAAGACCGGTGCGTGTATTTGGAAGAAGTGACGTTGTATCCTCCATATCCAGGCGAAGGTAAGCAACTACCTAATGGGGTACTTGCAGAAAAAAATATTATGTCGTTTACGCGTTCCTTAGAGCTTAGTAAAAATGACAAAATCACTTGTCTGGTTTTTTGGAATTGGCTGTGAGAGATATTCCAAAAGTTATTTCAAATGCCGGAAAATGCCGCGCAAACAACCTCTGACGTCAGTGATATCCTATAGTGATGGGATGTAAAGTACTGATATTCGATATCGATGCTAACCTAACATTTTGACATTGATCATTATAACCACAAAACACAGTCACACACAAAAGTACAAAAGTCAAAAGAATAAAAGTTAGGCTAGATTACTAATTCACTTTGTAGGGATGGGCTTGAATTAGATTCTCTCTTTGGATTCATTCATAATGGGATGCGCCATGGCCGACTCTACACTAGGCCGGAGCCTTAGATGTGACAACGTGGCTTAGCTGTCAAATAGTGGCCCTATAGTTTCAGAATAATGATTACATTTTATATGTATTAGAGTTCATCTCGGCTAATAAATTAAGAAAAATACTTTTTAGAACTACTACCACTAATACCACTTACATCTGATGTCTGTTTCATCACAGTCAGACACTACAAAATAAAAATAAACGCAACCTGTTTCCTGCCGCCACTTCCATTTACACCTAAATGAACACTCAATTTGTAAATTATCACTTGACCTAGAAAAATTCACTATTACGTCACTGTGAAGCCATTCTTGTTGGTCTTGATTTCCCTTTCACTAACAAATGCTTTCGTAGGTATGCCCCAGGCCATGCCCAGATGAGTTCTATTAGCTGTATTTTTCTGTGATATTTGGGAGGTCCAGAAAATATTATAGGTACCACATTGTGCCTTAAAATAGGTCTTATCCTTTGAAATGTTTGTCAATTATTGTCTTTATCCTTATAAATATAACCAGCCCTCCCGAGGAATACCTTTCACCCACTTCTGTTTATGTCCCTTATCGGACTCACAATTGCTAGTGCAACCTGGTACTACACACTTTGCAGCCATCTTTTTATCTTTATAGTTTCATTTGTGCAGGTAAATAAGTAGAAACCCATTAAAAATCACCTTGCAACGTTCTTTTTAATCTGGAATAAGGTTATGTTGGGCCATGGTTTGGTAGTCCTCTACTCATGCCTCTACTGGGCTGCAACCTGGTACTACACGCTTTGCAGGCATCTTTTTATCTTTATAGTTTCGTTTGTGCAGGTAAATAAGTAGAAACCCATTAAAAATCACCTTGCAACGTTCTTTTTAATCTGGAATAAGGTGATGTTGGGCCATGGTTTGGTAGTCCTCTACTGGGCTGAACCTGGTACTACACGCTTTGCAGGCATCTTGTTATCTTTACAGTTTCGTTTGTGCAGGTAAATAATTAGAAACAAATTAATAATCACCTTCCAATATTTTCTGCACCTGGAAGAATACACATGACATAACAACAAATGAAAACACGGCCTGATCTCCAAGGTTGCCATATTTCAATGCTCCGGCCTAGTGAGTAGAGACGGCCATGGATGCGCCGAAATAAAAGTTTAAGTATCAATAGATTGAGTCGCATTGTTTAAGAATTCAGATCATCTCTAGTTTGCAGTCGAATCTCACTGACCTGCGCTGTAGCAGTATCGATTGTCGATATCGATAAGATACCTGTGACGTCAGCCCCTGTTTTAAGTCACGTGGAAAAATTTGAATATATCCTTATTTTATTTTGCAAATATCTTTTTTTGGCTGTCAGTAAAATCATGTTTTTTGTTTCCTACTGCTTCTTGATATGGTTTTCTTTACGCTATGTATACTCCCGAGATGATTTCACGACCTCTGCAAGTACCCTATTGTATTTTTTGAGCAGTGCATTTTTACCAGCAAGGTTCCTAAGCTCCTTATGTAAGCTCAATGATACTGTTTATGAATATTATTTCATGAACTTCAGTTAGTTTTGGTAGGATAAGGTCTTTCAAACAAAAATTCTTTATTTTTCTTTTTGCGACGTTTCGACTTATATTATGTCATACAAGTTGAATCGTTGCAAACAGAAAATAAGAAGTTTTTGTTTGAATGACCTTATCCTACCAAAAGTAGCTGAAGTTCATCACAGTAGGTCAAAATCTTTCACAAATTATTTCATGAGTTGTTTTGTTTTTGTTTCAAGATACTATTACCTTTTTATTTTATTTGTGATAACATTAAGTACTGATTGATCCATAACCTTTATGTTGATTAGAATGTTCTCCAAGTTGGTGCCAGGCTCCAAGTGAATGCAGAGAGGACGGCACTTGCGGCATCATCAAAGTGGAAATACTACCAAGTCCAGATGAAACAACGATAGTTACATATCCTGGTGAAGGTAAGTGTATCATGATCAGCACATAAACAACAAATGACGGCTCAAAAAATATCTGACCAGTAGTATTTGAAAACCAATCATTATTATTGATTGTTGCAATTAAAAACATACTACTCGCAAATGAAATCCGAAGACTGAGTAAAAAAGGCTTGAAATTGATGAAATGCGGTAGGGCTAAATACAATATTAAACGAACTCATTTGCCGTAGTTAGTTTATAAAAAAATATAACAAATCAATAATGGCTGGGCGCTCCATGTTGATGGATGCACTCCTCTAGCCTATGCGGCATGCTCGTAATCTGGTTGTTGATAAACTCTAGAGGTACAGCCTCCCAAGCTGCCCTCACAGCCTGTTCCAGTTCGTCCAGCGTGGTCAAAGGATTGAGTAAATCGCCTATGTATCGACCTATACTTTTTCAATTGGCGATAAATCGGATGATCGTGGGGGCCAGGGGAGTACCCTGACCTCAGCTTCTTGTAGGAACCTCATCGATACTCTTGCAATATGAGCACGTGCATTATCTTGCTGGAAGAAACCCTCATCGAGGCCTAGGGCATATGAAACGGCAATTGGTTCTGACATCTCATCGCATAACGTTGTGCAGTCATTGTGTCACGAATCACAAGTAAAGGTGACTTGCTGTTGAATGCAATGGCACCCCAAACCATCAAACCAATAGGACGGTGTACATATGGCGCTCAACAGCAAACTGGAGATCACGTCGTTCACCCCGTCGTCGTCTTACGCGTTGGCGTCCGTCATGTGCCTCCAGACAAAAGCTGAACTCGTCAAAGAAGGCCGACTGATGCCACTCAGCATGCCATTCTCGGTGTTTTTGGCACCAAGCTAACTGTTGGCTACGATAAGATGCAGTGAGTGGAAGCACTAGATGCGGACGATATGATCCGACGCCCATTTCACTCAATCCGTGGTACACAGCCAACTAGTCTCTCGCCACATTTGCAACAGATATCGTCGTTTTTGAATCGACAAAAAGCCATGCTTTGTTTTTTCACGTCTAGAGCTTTTTAGAAGCGCCATGTAGGCAAATAGCATCTGAATGAATAAAAAGTGTTACATGTGTACTGGAGATGGTACTTCCAAGCTGTGTACAAACTTTCAGTGCAAATATACTAGCTCTTCGGATTACACTTGCGAGTATATATAAAAATCCATTTGTCGTGTTTTAGTGGACCGTAGCATATTTTGAATTTTTTTGCATAAAATATACAAATAATTTGTGTTTCAGGTAAATGTTCATCTTCGTGGTGTTCAGGCATCTATTCATGCCGCAACGACAAATGCGTATTGATATATGCAGAAGATATCGACCGTAAGTAAAGGATTTAACAGGAATTGCACAATACGATCAATCTTTACATGTCAATATAGGCTATTTGGTAGAGAAATTATACTACATGATATAAAACAGTTTAACAGAAACCGCATTGGCAAAACTACCCAAGATAAGTTTTTTCATTCACTAAAGAGTTGTGTCTAGGTAACTATTGAACTTCGAAGCTTTAGGAATTGTCTTACAGTGTTCACCAAGGTTGAGTTTTTAACCCCAAAATCCCCCACCCCCAATTTTTTCAGTAAGATTAGTAACACATTAGAGCGAATGCCTACTAATAATAATTATTGTTTACGTGAGGATTTTTTATAAAAAACATCACCTGCAAATAGCCATATATGCATGTAATAATAATGTAAGATTGAGTTTTAATGTCATTATCATTTTGTAGCACCATGTGAATCCTATTGTCCAAAACGTGGAGGTAAATGCCAGTCCGGAGTATGTAAGAAGGGAGATACAATCATAGAACCTCCTGGTGAGTTGAAAAAACATTTTTTATGAAATTGTATTCAATATGTAGTACTATTTACTTATTTTCTGTGACAATGGTCGACTACCTGATATTTTTCTATCAATATATGAATGATTCCTTCTTTGAGTTCCAACGCTGTCAGTGATCTCTGCAGAAAGTCGGTGGTCTGTTGCTATCAGTTCTTTATACGTTTAAAGGCCATTACCTTATGGATATTTCCGGTGCTACGATACAATAACACCCCACGTAATTCGGGAATTTCATATTTAACTACGTATGTACCGACTTTTCAAAAAGAAAATGTGTAGTCAATGCACGTTTTTTAAAAAAAAACAATGTAATTTTGGAATCGAGATCCCGCTTGATAGGCGCTACAAGTGTGACAGTGATACCAGTGATGGCCAAATAATAAGAAATGGAAACTAAAAAAATGAAGTCAAGTTGATTGACTCAGTACTTCCCACACATTACGCTGATACCAGTTTATTATTTTCCCATAGCATGAAGCTTTAGTCTAAGATCCCTTGCAACCAAATAATTGCCAACCCCCCCCCCCCCCCCCCTGAAATTGTCTTATGCCGCTAGGTCTTTCCTTCACAGGTCAATGGACAGCCTATTATCGATACTACAAACTTCTCAGTTTTACAACCGAATTTGAGTTGCTTTCATACTTGTCGCGTTCTTTGATTATTGCTACGCTGCCACTGACAAGATTTTTAACAAACATACGCGTTTTCCATTCTCACCACGGTAACAATATACTGTGTCAAAATTTCATTAGAAACAATTTAATAGTGACCACGTTACAAAATACAAAACGATTTAGACCAATAAATTCTCGTCCCTTAGTTTCTGTAATAGGCTAGGCAATGTTCGGATACACCTAAAAAGGTGATTTGTATCGCTAGATCTTCCTTCACAGGTTAGTGGACAGCCTATTATGAGTACAAGAATTTTTTTTATTTTTCAACCCCCAACCCCCCAACCACCCCAATTTCATCCCCACCCAAAAAAACGCAGAAAATGATCAGGAACCTCTAAAACGTTTAAAAACGAAGTTTGAGCTGTTTTTATATTTTTAGTTTTTTTATTATTTTTGCGCCGCCACTGGCACGATTTATCAAAACCATACGCGTTTTTCATCCTCGCCATGGTAGTAATGCCGTTTCAAAATTTCATTAAAATCAATTCAACAGTTTCCTCGTTACAACGATCTGACGCAATACTCTCGTATGTTTACATCAAAAAAAATTTAAGTCCTTTGCTTTCTGTAATAGGCAAAGGCACTGTTCGGATGGACCTAAAAAAGTTATTTATGTCGCCAGGTCTTTCTTCACAGGTCAGTGGACAGTCTATTATGAAAGCGACAAATTTTTCAATTTTACAACCCCCCACCCCCCAACCACCCGAATTTCACCCCCACCCAAAAAAAAGTAGAAAATGATCAGGGACCCCCAAAACGCCTAAAAAGGAAGTTTCAGCAATATTTAATTTTTTTTGTTTTTTGCTAATTACTCCGCCGCCTATGCACCGATTTTCAAAATTATAGGAACATTACCTACTACGACCCCACAGCATACCGCTGCCCAAATTTCATCACAATCCATGCTGCGGTTACTGAGATTACGAGGGTAGAAAAACGCGACAGACAGACAGACAGTCCGACAGACCGACAGACAGACCGACGGAAATGAGTGACGTGGATTTTCGTTATGTAGACATCATGAAACGCCCAAAAAACGTATTATCTCAAAATCGAAAATTTTCGCGATCACAATACTCCCCTCACCTGTCGGTGTGGGAAGTAAAAATATGATACTTCAAATTTTTAATGTCAGAGCTATTGGTGATATATAATAGATATGTAAATTCAGGTATCTATAGGATCTCTATGTTTACTGTTGAAAATTCAGACATGTTACAAAGTGTACCGCGAAGTTTCAAGAATCACACGGCTTGTTGTAGTGAAGTTTAGAGGACAACATTTTTTGCTGTATTTTAACTTGAGCAGATGCAATGTGAATTTAGTTGTAACTCCGAACTTGTGACGTTTAGGCATGGGATATGTTTTACAAAAAATAATCAGTGTTTGTCAAGGATTTAAAAACATTAAAACCATACAGGGTGATCCATTTGAAATAATAAAATTTATGATATTTTCGGAGAAACCGTGGATCTGACAACATTGTAAATACCATCGCAGGATTGGCCATATTGCAAAGCTGCCCTATCCCAAAATTCACCAAAAACGTGCAAACCGTTTCCAAAATAATTGAGGCGTTCCATACTTTAGACTCAATCTGTAGGCATAGAATGTGTCAGCCTGTCGTTCAGACCCCGTTCTACCAGTTTCGCATCATTCCTTATCAAAATCTTGGACCAAATTGAGTGATTGTTTGCGCTTACCTGTCATTTTGAATATCCGGTTCAACGTACTTGATGCAGTTTAAGGTTTTTTTTTGCAGAATCGCTACAATGTAGCAGCAATTGGTGCTTGCCCCCGTTCGAGTGCCTTCAGGGCTCCTGCGTTTGGATTAGGAACACCACCCTACTTCCACCATCAGACCGCACAACAACGTCTATGCGACGTAAGTTTCCTCATTACAGTTATACAGGGTGACCGACGGGAACCGGACGTTTTTCAAATGGTTAGTATAACGCCGTTAGCGGTGGTAGGGAGGGGATTCAGGTATCAGTCCCCTTGCTGTATAATGCCATTTTAGTAGCTACGTCGAGCACCGTATGTTCGCTTATGACGCGTATGTTGAAAATGCTGTCAGTCACGGCCGCGCAGCGACTGTTCCGCGTTCATTTTAATCTTGGACGCCACGATATTATTCCAAGTCGCAATACCATTCTCAGATGGGTTAACAGTCTGAGAACAACAGGAATGATTGTGAAGAAAAAGCCACCTGGTCCCACGAAGACTGCGAGGACGCCAGAAAACGTCGAGCGGGTGAGACAAGCGCTTACTCTGAGCCCTCAACGATCTGCACGAAGACACGCGCGTGAATTAAACTTAAGTCGTGAATCAGTGCGCATAATATTGAAAAAAAATTAGCGTTTTATCCTTACAAGATGTGTATTGTTCAGCAGCTTAAGCCAACAAATTATGGGCAACGAGAAGACTTCGCCATTCGAATTCAAATGCTGCTTGGAGACCATGAAAGTGCAGTAATCGTCATGAGTGATGAAGCTCATTTTCATTTAAGCGGAGAGATGAACAAACAAAATTTCCGATACCGGTCTCCAGGTGGCTTTTTCTTCACAACCATTCCTGTTGTTCTCAAACTGTTAACCCATCTGAGAATGGTATTGCGGCTTGGAATAATATCGTGGCGTCCAAGATTAAAATGAACGCGGAACAGTCGCTGCGTGGCCGTGACCGACTCAGCATTTTTAACATACGCGTCATAAGCGAACATACGGTGCTCTACGATCCACTGCTCCATAGCTACTAAAATGGCATTATACAGCAAGGCGACTGATACCTGAATCCCCTCCCTACCATCACTAGCGGCGTTATACTAACCATTTGAAAAACGTCCGGTTCCCGTGGGGCACCCTGTACTATAAAACCTTGCTTCTATAGCTTATTGCCACCAATATCTGCATGGCCTGCTACGCAACCGAGATGGCTAGCAAGCTGAATTTGGAACAGTCCTACAGCATACCCATACCAGTTACAGAAAACAGTTGAAAACAACAGCAAACAAGTAGCCAGCAGAATTCAGAAGGCAGTCATCCAGGGGTCTCTTCGTCTACTTAGAGCGCAAGATTCGCGGACCCACTGATTGCTTACCTCATTCATTGGGTAATCGAACAGCAGTCCGCTGTGTCAAGACTCGGGTTTCACTTTTTTTTTGTTTTTCCATGGTACCACTGATACATTGACGTCTGTTTTGTTTCAGCTTTGGACGAATGCGCAACGTACTGCTTCTATCCTTACGATTGCGACGAACTAGGTCGATGCGTATACCTAGAAAGACGAGTCTTCGCACCTCCGTACCCAGGACTAGGTAACTCACTAACTGATATAGCTTCTTTTCCGCTGTTCTAGGAGATAGAGAAAATAGCCGAAACTCATCCTTTTCGTAATGAATCAACTGAAGTAAGGGTACTCATACACAGAGGAAGCAGGTAACTCAGCGTTTATTGTCGGTGCCGACTTTCTTGTTGATTAAACTATAAAGAACGCTGGTTATCGGTCAGTACAAAAGCAGATTTTGTAAAGGCAATACATATACTTCCCGGAGGAATGAAGAGTTTGTGTTAATGGACGTCTTTTTTTTAATGCGAAAAAAAAGACAAGGAATACATCCAGTAAATCAAGAGAGAGAACTTCATGGAGAATATCATCACCTATTTTTAACTTTGAAGGAACATGATGAAAAAAACTGAACGTCACTTGACAAAAACATGGTGCAACTGGCACAAATTGCCAAATTCATATTATAAACTTTTCCCTCAACATTATGTGACCCAACGAACTCGAATAGGTTAGAAAAAGCAACGCGCATGCTCTATCAGGCATGTGAGTGTGTCCAAGATCCCGTTGTTATTATTTACTGTGTTCACAAACACGATGTTATTTTTTACAAAATCTGCGGGATTTAAATGGTATGGAATTGTTTAAAATAGTCATTTAACACTTATGCACTGTTAAAACCCAGAATTAATTCAAAACTGTAACAATTAACCGGAAACGATCAAACAAAACAAAGTAGCTATTTATATTATGCCTCTACATGAGTGCTGTTAGGACGTTAGGATTATTTACCTGCTATCTGTACAAAAGGTATATGGGTTTATCAGCGATTCAGCTGTAAATCTCTACAATATCTCCTATTCCAAAAGTTTCTGGAACAAACAGACTAGATGAGTTTAGGCCAATAAATACACTGGCTAGTACTGAAAAGTTGCTTGAACTAGCTGTACACTTACAGCTAACTGAGTACAGTGATACTAATAAACTGCTTAACAACAACCAGTCTGGCTTTAGAGATGGGTTTTCATGCGAAACAGCATTGCAGAAAGTTGTAAATGACCTTAAGCAATCACTGGACATAGGCCATATAGTGATAGCTGTATTTATAGATCTTCGGAGAGCATTCGAGGTTGTCAACAGACAACACTTATTGATTAAACTACAAAGGTATTTTGAAATTCAAGGGACTGACTTCAACTGGTTTCAGTCGTATGTATTTCAGCGGTATTAGAATGTGAAAATAAATCGAAAATTTCCAGTAATATACCTATTGAGTTTGGAGTTCCACAGGGAAGTGTATTAGGGCCATTGCACTTCATACTTTTCATAAATGATATTTTTTCGGTTGATTTTGATGGATGCAAAGTGCATTTATTTGCAGATGATATTATTCTTTATGCGTCTGGAACTAATTTAGATGAAGTAGTTCGTAGAGTTAATGTTGCATTGAACAACATTAGCAAATGGATTGATGAAAACTCTTTATTAGTTAATACTAAAAAGTCTAAATACATGATTATTACAAACCGACATAATGTGAAAACCGACAGTTGTGTAAAATTAAATAGTCAATCGTTAGAGCGTGTTTCTGAAATTAAATATTTAGGTATTATTATAGACGAACATTTACGTTTTTCTAAACATGTCGATTATATTGCTAAGAAAGTCGCTAAGAAGTTAGGGTTTGTCTACAGAATTAGTAAGCATTTAATACCATATACTAAATATATAATATACAGTACCATCATCAAACCACATTTTGATTATGGCACAACTATATTATTCATGTGTAACAGTACTGATTTGCAAAAACTACAATTACTGCAGAACAGGTGTATGTGATTTTTGTTGAATTGCAGTATATATACCAGTGTAGTGCGTATGCAGCAGGTATTGCAGTGGAAGCCTATTAAATTTTACATTAAATATAGAACAATGCTGTTTATCTATAAAATTTTACACAACATGTTACCACAATATTTAACCACCAACTTACAATATCGTTATAATATACATGGCCATAACACACGGCAAAAAGAATATGTACACATACATCCCAGCAACCTAATGAGTAGTAAAAACTCTATATTTGACCATAGAATCAATGAATATAACAAATTGTCAGATTACGTGAAAACAGCACCAAGTTTAAGGGTATTCAAGGAGCGATTATTTGAGTTACTTAATCAATAGTAATTAATATAAATCAGGATACTTCAACATGTTTGATCTTATGTTTGTATATTGTTTTTTTTAATGTCCAGATATAATTTATATTTTATGTATAAGTAGCGGTATTGTTTACATACGTAAATTGTGTTTGTTTTTTAACAGTACCATAATGAGGCCTGATATTTGAGCATTGATGTATATTTAAATTATTTAATTCTAAAGTTATAAATAGCATTATGCTAATAATAAAGATCTACTACTACTACTATTACTACAAACAAAAACCTTGTTTACTTCTTCTAACCTATTCAAATTCGTTGATGTGACCGGCTCCAAAAACTAGTAGCCGAGAATTAAAAATTAATTTCGGTAAAATAGCCTGTGCCGATTCTCGCCTGTAACAAGCTCTGACACGCTTTGTTTATGTCCGCAATAATTTGAAAACAAACGAAGTTATAGGCGCTTATAGACGCCGACTGCCAGTAAGCAAAAAATCTGCCTTCTTTGTGTGTATACCTACCCTAAGGAAAGTTATTTGCTACCTACATGTAATTTGATTACTAATACTTTTCAATCTTCTCTTGAAACTTCTTCTATTTCATTTCATTTCCAATATCACACACGTTGTTTTGAAAGAGCTTTATTATACTTAATCGACACTAAGACTAATACGTTTTCTTTCGTATTTATTAGAGTGCAGTGCAAGATGGTGCAAGGCGCCGGCTCATTGCAACAAGAATGGCGTTTGCGAATGGATCCACGTCGATATCAAATTGAACCCTGACAAAATCGTGATAGTAGGTAGGTAGAACCAGTTATAATTTTATTACCTTATTCCAGACACGGAACAAGGATAAGTTTCAAAGATTATGTAACAAGGTAAGAAGTGATGAACTGAGAAGAATTAATTACAAGCTAGGCTAGGACTCTATTTATCGATAAGAAAACGTTAAAAAATCATTATAATAACTATAGAGATTAAATCTCGTGTTTTGGTTAATGTGATGGTAGTGATTACAAATCCGGTCGCAATTTTGAGTGTCACTCCCGTTTGACGAAAATAAAAATTTTCAGATTTTTCAAATCTGCCGGTTTACCTAAAAAATTGAAAATCCTTGTTTGGCTTTCTATTGAGATGAAATCTCGTGTTTTGCTTAATGTGAAGGTAGTGATTACAAATCCGGTCGCAGTTTTGAGTTTCACTCTCGTTTGACGAAAATAAAAATATTCAGATTTTTCAAATTCAAGCTGTTGAATGGCTAGTCTTTGAAGACCCTAGAGATGCTCTATCCCTCGGAGCTGCTAGGGCAAAAGTAGTAAAAAGTAGACAGGATATCAAAAAGAATAATACGTTTAGAAGCATTGCTCCAAAATGTTTCTTCTGTTCGTAAAAAAATTGTAATATCGTATGTAATTATTTCAGAACCGTGCTCGCGTTCATGGTGTAAGGGTGACGCCCATTGCGATGAAGAGGGACGTTGTGTAGAAAAAATGGTAGTAGAAATTCTGCCACCACCCTATGACAATCCCTCAAGAATACGTAAGTAGTTGACATTCTTAATATTTACAGATAGCTGTCTATTCTCAATCGTTCAACCACACCGAACAACACTAATTAAATCATGTTTTTGATATATTTTATCTTGTATAAAGGGCGACCCAAAACTCACGATAGTGGTTTTGTCGGTTATGTACAATAGAACTAGATCTCACTTTCAGATCTTCAGAAACTATTTATAAGATACTTTCACTTTTATGAAGTACTATCCATAAATGTTTAAGGAGTCATTTTGATATTTAGTACTAAAGAGATATTTTTAAAAATACTGCAAGTCAGTTGGCAATTGAGAGCTCAAAGACACATTTCGACGTACTAGGGATTCATTTGACCATTCGGCCAGTCGGGTATCGACCCCGGCTGAACAGCCCAAGAAATAGTAGTTCATCGGGCAATAGCGACTTTTTTATGGTCGGCCTCCCGCAAAGGCTTAAAGCTTATGTCGCTGTAGAAGCGCTGCGAGAGGATAAGTATCGGTTCACGTTAGATTTGAAACGCTGCAGGTTGTAGCCGTCGGGAAACAAATTCCCCGGCAGCTGATTCCACAGCGTCGAAGTTCTCCAAAAGAAGGAATGCTGGAGGAGACTAGTTCGGGAGTAAGGACCTCGACCTGGTAAGAATGAGCTCGCAGAGCCTCTCTAGTGTTCCTCCTTCGGTATTATTATCTGGAAGAGCTCACTCAAACATCTTTCGTGATAGAATCTGTAGAACAGGGACAGGTCAGCCACCCTTTTTCGGTGTTCCAGGCTGTGGAGGTCTTTTGTGAGGTTAGGCGTAGGATAGTATCCAGAAGCTTTAGAGAGTGCTTCGGAGCGCATCCCCACACATGGGAGCAATACTACAGCGATGGTCGGATGTGTGCCTTGTAGAGCAGCAGCAGTTGCTCTGGTGTAGACAACTTCCTACAGCGGAACAAAACTCCAAGCTTCTGGGATGGCGTTTTAGCAATACTGACGACGTGGTCGTGCCAGGACATGTTATTGTTGATGTTGATTCCCAAAAGCTTGACAGAAGGTGATTCGACTATGGGGTGACCCTCCATTTCCACGGTTGGTAAGCCATCGTGAGACTTCTTTGTAAGTGTTGTTGCCTGAGTTTTTTGTACGTTGAACTGTACTTTATTTGCTAATCCCCACTCGACAATTGTTTTGATATCAGCGTTGATCTGTGAGGCATGCTGCTGTCGCTGACGTACCGTCTCCTGGGATGATAGTGGCTTGCCTGGTTCCATGCACGACACTAATGTACTGTCATCTGCGAAGCTGTAGATTGGATTGGATGTTATTTCCAGCAGCTCGTTGATGTACAGCAGAAACAGTGTAGGGGATAGGACAGATCCCTGAGGAACACCGGCTTTTCTTGAAAATACGTCTGATGAACAGCCCTCGACTACAACAAACAGAGATCGGTCGTTCAAAAAGCTATTCAGCCACTGGCGCAGGCCAGGTGGTAGTCCATAAGCAGCAAGCTTGGCCAGAAGTCCGTCATGCCATACTCTGTCGAAGGCTTTCGATATATCAAGTGCAACAACACGGGATTCGCCATGATTGTCTATTGTTCTGTTCCACAAGTGAGTGTCGTTGGCAAGGAGGTCACCTGTAGACCTGTGCTTACGGAAGCCATACTGGCGATCATTTATGATGTTATTGTTGTCCAGGCTACACTACTACAGCCTTATGGCGCATTTTCTAAGGTTATAGAAACTATACCATGTATTTTAATTATGTTTAGCTCCAGCATGTTCGGTAAGTTGGTGCAAGAGGCCATATCGTTGCAACGCAGATGGTATTTGTGCAGACAAGAAAGGAAAGACAATCAAACCGCCAGTCCCAGGTGAGTATCTAAAAACGACGATTTGGACCAATTTGGTAGAGCCTCAGAACATCATATACAAATAAAGTGCAAATAACACCGATTCCATTGTTGTATTTGTCAATGAATTGAGAATGTCCTTCAAAATGATGTATCACAAGTATGGTGGTCTCATCTATAAGTTGATGGCAGAAATGATTACGTATTCGGTGGAAGAGTCCTCCTTGAAATACAAATCGACGTGTCACGGCGATTTTATTTTCTTTTATCATTTCAGGGATAAGGGGGTAGAAAATTTTAGCTGGAACACACTGTATATTTTATCCTGAAGCTCTACCCGATTAATTCTAGTTTAATTAGTTTCATTTGGTAATTTTACTTCGGAACTTCTACCGTGAATTTTTCAAAAATATTTTTTTGTTTCAATTAAATGCTGCTGGTGAGAGTTTAGAAACATATTTCAATTGATAAGATATAATTTTCATTCGGTAAGCAGATCACTGAATGTCGATTTTACTTGAGATCCTCTACAGTGAATTTGTAAAAAATATTTTATTTATAATTTAAATTAGATACACCTATGAACATATTTTTTTTAGAAACATTGATAAAATATAATTTTCATTCGATGAACAGATCAGTGAGTGAGAATATTATATCCCTAAAAAATCCCATAGTTACTATAATTATATGCACGCCCAGGTACCTACAATGGCATAACCATTAAAAGACAGCTAAGAAAAGATAACAGACGAACAATTTGGGCAGGTAATAACTCGGTAATCCCGGAAAACTGGCAAAAACGCAATAAAACAACTGAATAAGGCCCTGGGACTCACGATGTACACTCGACAACGGCAAAGCGTGTACTGAAAGTGACCTAATCCTCTGCATGGGAAAAACAAATAGGGTCATTCGCCGTGCCGACTTTGATGTGAGTCACAAATGCGAGCCGCCTCGATTCGAGAGGGGTTCCCTTCGTGCGATCTCGTTTTCTTACAGGGAATCCGACTGTAGGATATTGTCGATGTCAACGGTCGACGTTCACTTTACTTATATGGGGGTCAATAGAAATTAATTCTATAGTATAGATAGAATATAATAATTTATTATTCAATAAACCATTCAACACAATAGCTGCAGATGCAGCTACTGGGGTGGCAAATAGCTCAAGGAGTATTATAGATCATGTTTTGTCAGATAGATGTAGTAATTTGAAATGTACGATTCAAGTAGTAAGTAACAGTAACAGTCTGACCATTCATAATTTGTTGTCAATAGCCTTAGGTGTAAACATAAAAGTACTTGCGACAAAATATAGAAAAGAAGTAAACAGAATAGATCATAAACAATTCATCTCAAAATTTGAAAAGAATATTCAAACTACAGATGTTCAATCATTTCAGGAACTAATTGACTTAATCACTTCTTGTAAAAAAGATTCGGAACTCAAAAAGACGTATAAGATACGTGAAAATAACGACTGAATAAATCACGAAATTCTCGAAATGTTTAAAAATCGAGTCAAAATTTATAAACAAAAAGTTAAAGAACCGGGAAAAACGAATTTGGAAAATGAATTTAAAAAACTTATGAATCAAGTCAATGATAAAGTTAAAGTATTAAAAACAGGTATTTTAAAAATCAATGGGAAATAAGTAGGCACAAATATAAAAAACAATGGGGCCATATACAGAGCATGTCGCCGGCATTTTTTTGTGAAATACGCGTAAAACGCTCAAAAACACACAAACACTACTTATTTAGGCACCCCGGTAGATCCGACCGATTGTATCCCGTGCACCGTGTCGCGTGTTAGGTGGTGTTAGGTGAACTGACCCTGTAAACCACAGCTGTCAGCGTTCGGCTACTGCTCGAGATCGCCGGGCGCCAGAATCCGCCAGCTTGCGTAGTATCCGAAAGCACAGCTGGAAAGACCACATTGGGGGCGGAGCTTAGAGTGACCCTACTTGTCTTTGTTAATGTACGGTGGCATGGGAAAGTAGGCGAAAAAGTTTGCACAAGTTTCTCGCATTAATTTGAAGAGTTGCGCTGGTTTACTCTTTATGCTGTGATCATGCGGCACCCTCGGCACACGTGCTCAGATTGTTTAGAGTGTGAGAGAACCTGTAGTACAGTCAAAATATACATCGTCGGCTCAACCCATCTGATTTACATTCAAATACTAGTTACAATTCAATATATCGTGCTATTAGCGACCATAGCGCATGTAACGTACGAGTATATAGTGGCTATATAGTTGTAGCACTCTGTGTAGTCTCTGCAACTTTGCGCAACGATAGCGCCAACGAAGTCGTCGTATCATGCTTGATTTGACTGTACTATGCAACAACTTCGGAGTCCAGCTAGCTAGTTTTTTTTTTGCGGTTTTTTCGTCAGATCAGATGGTGATCCCTTGTTTGTATATTGGGGGGACTTCTGAACTTTCCACTTTGTAAACAAAATGTTACATAGGTGGATGCTTTACAGAAAAAACACTTTCTGTTTTCAGCTCCACTAAAATGCTCTGACTGGTGTGTCGAACCAGCCCACTGTGATAAGGATAATAAGTGCGTGAAGGAAGAATTTATCGTAATAACTCCAGAAGGTAATATATCACCGAATCACAGCTTCATTGGATATATTAATTTGTAAAGTCTAAAATAAATACAGTAATTTCGTTTTTCAATTTTTAAGGTAACGTATTACCTACAATTGTAATTTATTACTTTAGGTAGGTATGGAATTATCAAGCTCATTTCTCGATCCAAATTAGACTCTATCAAAATATGAAAAACTAGACTTTTCTATTTTTTTCCTATAAATGCTCTCTGAAATAATTACAAGCCTCAAAAATTTCAAATTGGTCGCCTTTCATACCTACAAAACGCCTTCCAGAAAAGCAAGTTATTTTGAATACCAATTATTACTAATAAAACATTATCTAGGTACTTATATCAATATCCCCAGGACATTTCTGTTAAAATTCCATCAAGTTCTAAGAATGATTTTTGGAATATGTTGACAAAAAAATTAAAAAGATAGGTAATAAAAGACAGTGAGTAATTCTTCCGCTCAAAATGATATGAGAGAAAGGCTTAGCATTATAGGTACCTCAAGTCAACTTTTTGAAGTATGTTGTAATATTTCAAGCAACGCCGAAATACCGAAAAAAATACAGCAAAATAAAAGTAAAAACCTTTAAACAGATATCGTGCTTTAATATTCAGTTATAAATCTAATTCGTAATGAATATTTTGAGCTCGTATTTGTATGCACATCATGATATTAAAATTTTTCGGTTCATATCTCACATAATTATTTTGAAACAAATTTTAAATATTTTATTGCAGAATTTTATGAAGCATCCTAGTTTTTTTTCGAGAAAGGGTTGATACAGATAATTAAATATTTTTGGTCAGATGAATTTATATGATCTAAACCTTTTTGTATTTCCTATAAATACTAAGAGTGGTAGATAATAGAAAACAATTATTCGTTTTTTAGGATCTTGCTCCAGCTCGTGGTGTTCAGGTGTTAATGAATGCGTGAACGGCACATGTAAATCGATAGTAGCCAAAGTACCACCTCAAGGTAAGTCAGCTACTTACCACAACATTAAAATGCAGTCCATTTTTCCAACGTCACCTTACGCCTCCCTCGTATAACAGGAAAAGTGTACAAATGAAATTGAATTCCAATATTTTTTAAGAAAAATTAGAGTGTCTATCGAAAAAAACTGCAATGTTCTATTTTGAGTACAAGCTTCATAGTATCCCATAACAAGAAATCCAATGGTGTTAAGATTTAGAACAGGTTTCTTCAGAAATTGTCTAACAGCTTTTTAGTAATGAACTAATGCTGGTGTTAAAAATAAAGCATTGTATATTTTTTAATGGAGAAGATATTAGATGCTGGTGTGCCAAAATCTCCAGGCTGTAACTTCCAAACCAAGCAAGATAACAGAATACTTTAAAATAAATACCATCCTTACCAAAAAAAATACCCAAAGTGCCTCAACTTATAGCAATTTTATTAGATTGAATGTCATTATTTTTTATAAGTTTTGTTTTATTTATTTCTTCCTCCTAAATATCTTTTAAGGTATTATGAAGACTATCTAAATTTTCCACTTTTCAAAAATTGAAATGCTTAGTTTTGGGGAATTATATTTACTGAAAATTATATAAAATACTCATCCAATGTAAAAACACTGGTAGGTAGGTACCTATATGAGAAAAACTTTAAGACCCCAATTGGAATTGTAAGTAAAATCAGGATATTTTGCAACTGAAGGTTCTTTTGCTTCATTGCAATATTTGTACCATGTACCAAAATGAGCAATTTCAAAGTTCGTCCCTGAAATTTATGAAAATTTAGAAAGAAATTTTTCTATTGGCACCACTGAACCTTTGCATGTGTAAGCCCACCTTAAGATTTTCAGAATGCTTAGAAGTAGGGATGTAACAGTTTCTGTATTAACTGCATTGGTAGGCGTAAGAGGTATGTAATGTCAAAGTTTGATCCTAATAGCACTTATTTTCAGTATCATGCGAAGTATACTGTCGCAACTTTGGAGGTAAATGCATGAGGGATAAGTGTGTGAGGGATGGAAAAGTAATAGTAAAGCCTGGTAAGTTCAACAAACAACATTAGTAGTTATAAATGCATTGTTCAATATTTAAGCTAATAGCTTAACTATATGTACATATATGTATAGTCGTACTTTTACTGCCATATATAAAGGCGAATTTAGTCTATGCAACAAGTTAAAACAGTGTTTTGAAACAAAGTTGCAAATCCTAACGAAAAATATTTTAGAACTGATCCATTTGAAAACAATTTACGTATATTGTATTGTATATTCAAAACAATATGTTTTAGTAAACTTGTTTTGAAACGAAAGTTTATGAAACTTGTTGCATAGTTTAAATGGGAGTTTCGATGATAAAGCAAAATCAATCAATTTCTAAAGAGTAAACTAAATACTGATACCGCTATAAACAAAGACCTTTCAGTGAGAGCTTTTACAAACGATTGGAATATTTATTGATAACATGCGTTTACGTTTATTAGAACTAGCAGAAGAAAACAAAAATATTCCTTTTTTTATAACTGAGCAGACCGCGCAGGCAGAGCCTAAATACCAGAGTACCGCGGCTGCTGTGAAAGGGTTATGTTAGGGGAAGTTTGTTAACGCGACATTTGCATGGGCCAATACCCGCAGGCCCAATAAATACATCTTCTGGCAGTCCATTCCAAGCCTTGGGCATCCTGGGAAGAAATGTGCGGTTGTACCGCTCAGTTCTTGATGTATGAAGAACGACCGTCTTAGGATGAGATGCAGCGGTCGCACGGGTATATCTGATAGGAGCAATGAGCGGCGGAACGATAGAGGATAGCTCAGAGGAGCAGATGATGAGAGGTCACCAACAACACGCCGGTGAGAAAGTGAATGAAGGTGGCGCGTTAAGGCCGGATCGCCAATTAGTCGAATTGCCCTTCTCTGGACGGCATCTAATATAGACAGGGTAGTAGGGGCAGCAGCTCCCCAGACATGAGAGGAATACTCCAGGCAAGGTCTTATCTGGGCTTTATATAGCGTGAGGAGGTTACATGGTGATAAATACTTTCTGGCTCTAAATAGGTACCCAAGCTTTTTACCAGCAGCTGTTGCAATTGACGCGACGTGTTCGTGCCAGATCAGATTTTCTGTAATGGTGACTCCTAACAGCTTGAATGAGTGACTCCTTGGCAGAGCCTGGTTGTTCATTAGAACCTGGTTTTGGCTTGGACACTTCTTGTTTGATAGCGTACAATACTGGGTCTTGGAGGCATTAAATTTAACCATACTCTTAAGCCCCCAAGCGGTAATGGTATCGAGATCCTTTGAAAGTGAAGCTGCCACTGCCAGTCTTCTGCGTTCCAGCTCGACCACAGAGATCGGTCTATTGCTCATAATGCCCGCATGCAGCGTACTGTCATCCGCAAAACTGTGGATTGGGTTTGTAGTGCTAGAGAGTAGACCATTAATGTGAAGCAAGAACAATGTCGGAGCCAATACCGATCCCTGCGGAACCCCGGCATTGATGCTATGGAAAGAAGAGCAAAAGCCGTCTACCACGACAGAGAATTTCCGACCAAAATTCAAGAAAACAAATTACAGCGGATTCTGCTACTTTGGAAGTCTAAGCACAAAAGTCATTTGATCAACCAAATAAATTAAAAGAACTGAACTATAAGCATTTAAAAGGAAAAAGATTCTTTTTAACAAAAATATCTTAGGACCTTGGAAGAGGTGTAACAACGTTAATGGTGAAGATGGCAACTATACAACTGTGCCTTTATTACATAAATCTTATAAGCAAGTTCGGATAAAAAGTAATCAACCCTAATACAATTACACTTTGAAGACCTGAAGATATGAAGGCTTTTCTCCATGTCTCAGCCCTTTTCTGTTATCACTGCATGATTGTACAACTCACTTTTGTACATAAACATTATGGGTAATCAAATAATATGTTTTTCAGAGATAATACCATGCGATGACTCGTGGTGCCATCCTCCGTTCCAGTGTCTTCAAGGATTTTGCGCAAAGATTGAAATCTCGAATATTCTACCACCTGAACGTAAGTCTTATTGCATATTTACATATTTTCATTATTCATATACAACTTGGAGTGCTGAATGATATACCCACTACACAATCTGTCTAAGTCAGGACTTGTGTCGATTAACAACTATAAACTAGAATCCATGTAAATTGTAACTTCTTTCAAAATGAGACAAAAGAAACTCTTAACGTTTGACGAAAATTGAAAGTAGAGCAGTTTTCCGTTAATTTTTTCTCTTCGAGTAGGTAAAACATCGACAGAAATTTTTGAAAGATTGAATGTGTATATCCAAACCATAGTTTATCGCGATGTAGAGTGTTTGAGCGCCATAAAAGTTTCAAAGATGGTTATGAATCAATGGAAGATGAACATTTTGCCGGTAACTACAACCTGTGCGAACTGCCACAAAAATTTGCAGAAATTAACGGTATACAGAACGGAGGTACTCTAAAAGTGATGCGCATTTGAAAGATTGAAGAATCTTTTTATTGGGACTGGGTCAGTTAATATTTCATAGCCTACCTGATAGATCTGCTTGATAATTATGCACAACGTCTATAAAATTGATTCTTCGACATACTTTACTTTTGACTTACATTATCTCGATAATGCAGGGTCTTGACTTCCTCAAATGCTATTATAGCCTTATATCTTAGTTTTCGTTTAATACAAAACAAAAGTTGCAGAAATTAACGACATGGTACAAATATTCGTCGGAATGTTAATGTTAATTTGTCTTAGAAGAACAAGAAGAATAACTGGCTTTGCTATGTTTATGATCGTATTTGTTTCAGCATGCGAATCATACTGCCGACCCCCCTATCAATGCGATCAAAACGATCAATGTGTGAACATAGAACGGGTGATCGTTCGTCCTCCTTATCCTGGAGCCGGTAAGTAACTGACAATTGGTAATGCAATATGAACTTGTGATCAGAAAGCAACTTCAATAGCACCTATACAAAATTATTAGATATCTACTTAAACTTGGCGACTTTTGTCGAAAAAACTGACGCTGTGCTATCGCAGATAAGACAACGTCGATTTAAAGATCTATTTTTGATTCGTATTATTTTTACATACTTGCTTTTATTACTTTAGAATTTCCAGGTTGTTTTGTATGTAATCGTGTACATCGACCTCTCTGGCATTATTCTAGAACAAAAGCCATGAAAACTGCACGTTCTGTTCCATTGTGCTTCATTAACATCTTCAATATAGATTCGAAAAACTTAAAAATTGTCTTATAAGATTTCAGAATTATTGTTACATAGGAAGTGAGGTATCAAAAGGCAAAAGCTGTCTCCTGATTCAAAATTATTTTGCATCTTGAAACGTAACTAAAGTTTATTTTTGAAAACATGTGGTTTTTATTAGAGGCTCTGTAAAACACAACGAAACAAAGTGACCACAACAAAAATTTAAGTTCTAGAAATAACATTTACTGATACTTGTGTTTATATTTTCAGAATGTACCCCAGACTGGTGCCCTTATCCAGGAAAATGTCAGCCAGACGGTTCCTGTATAGCTGCCGTGGTTGATGTCCGTCCAAATCCCAAGCAAATAGAACCACCTTATGGTGGGTAGAACCAGTCATTTTAACGTTATAAAATCATAGTACAGCCCACAAAATTGAACCTTAAAATTAACCCTTTGGTTAAATCTACTAAATTCGAATTGACTATGTCAAGCTATTAGTCCAGTAAACACTCTGGAAGTTCAAATTGTGGCTAATGAGGTTAAATTATATATTTTGTTTGTCGTGATGTGACAAACAAATGCCTAAAGCCGCAAATTTATATTTTTTGCAGGGGGGTTGAAAATCACCAAAAACCACCCCCAATTTTTTTACCAGTGATAGGAACTTGATTACAGAAGTTAAAAGACAGGCGACAAAAGCAGGTAGAGTTAGTGGATGTTTAAGAGAAACTGTACGGAAGAACAAATATATGTCTACAGAAAGCAAGATTAAAATATATAAAACTACGATGCGACCAATTCTAACATATGCGGCAGAAACACGAGTAGACACAAAGAGAACAAAACAAATGTTTAGCAGCATAGATATGAAAACACTAAGATCAATTATGGGAATAACTCCCAGGGCAGAAAAACAAATAAAAACATACGACAACAGTGCAACATTAACAGCATCAATAAATGGATAAAAACACGGAAGAAAGAATGGGACGAACATGTAAATAGAATGAGACCCAACAGATTGGCTCACATATGTAAAAATAACAAACCATACAATCGAAGACCTCCAGGACGGCCAAAGGAAAGATGGGAAGATAATCTGATGTCAACAACAACGACAACAACAGAGACAGAATAAGAGGCAGACAAACAGGAGAAATCCTAGTCAGATGAAGAAGATTAATAATAGCTTAGACAACAACTCAACATCAGGTGCATCATATGAAGTTAGTTCAAAAAGAATGTACAACAAATACAGCAAACAAATTTTAATTGTGTAGAAAACAGTTGGGGAGACAGTTAATGGAGGAGAGATTTTACTAAGTTGTCTTACTAAGTCTTTTTTTCAATATATTTTCCTCGCTGTAACTTTTAGCTACATCAGAAACATCCAGAAGGCTAAAAACTCCACAAGCTACTCTGAATAATACTTTAGCTTTTAATTTTATTTTGGTGACCTACTTTTTCGTCTTAGGTGAGAAGGATCCTTACATGCAGCGGGACTCGTCTACGACAAAAAACATTTATTTAGTTGTAAAGATGTCTTTTACTTAAACAAATTGTTCACCATAAATGGACGACCACTTATAATCCGCATCAAATGATTTCAGAACTCTGTTCCTCATCATGGTGTAATGGTGCATTCAAATGCAATGAGAATGGCGAATGTGTCGAGGAAAAAATAATAGAAATTCTACCACCAAATGGAACACAACGTAAGTACCTTGCTAATCTTTTTAAATAGCAATTTTTTATTTAATAGTGTGTGTGTGAAAGAAAGGGAGAGGTATCGCTTATATATGTTTTGATTTGAGTCTTCAATATGCTCAGATAAGTTGTATTAATTTCACAGACACATTAGTTAAACTGTAGTTAGTATTTAAAGGGCTGTGTCAAATCAAGCTGAATATGGTAGAATAAGACAGTAGACGTAGTAGTTAAATAGTAGACAAGCACTGAACCATTTTAAAATAATCGAATAGCAATTGTGAAATATTGGTTTATGCAGAACAGTTCTTGTTGATAATAATGAGTTATAACGATGTCCAATACCCAAAAAAATAACTGCTATTTTAACAATTTTTTGCAGCGGACGAACCATGTGAAGAGTGGTGCCATGATCCATACTATTGTGAAGAGGGCCATTGCTTGAAGGAAAAGGAAATAGTAATACTACCACCAGGTAATTATAAACAAATCCACCTAGGTTTCACTTACAACAGAAGTGTTGTAATTACTTGTTGAGATTTAGCTATTAAACCTGGTAACCGTCGTAGCCGTATACGATTTTGCTCAATGTTTCAAAGCACTGTGAAAATTAGACTGAAATATCATAAACGCTATCTATTTTTATTGAAAACATAAGTTAGCGCAGAATTTGATGCGTCAGATTCAAGGCATAACTAGTTCTTATCTATCAATTCACTGTGCGAAGTCGTATTTAAGCATCAGTGAAAATAGTATGAGCTTTAAGTCAGAGCTGTCACAAGTACTAGTAAATAGTATTTCAAATACCAATTACCAATTACCAGAGTCGCATGCGTCAAAGTACAAATACCAAGTAATTTTATTTTTGAAAGTACTTCAAGTATCAAATACTTTAATTTGGTACTTGATTTTTCAAATAAAGTAATTCAAATACGATACTAATATTTCAAGTACTTAAAAAAGTAATTCAAATACCATACTAATACTTGAATTACTTGATATAGTATTTCAAATACGGCGATGGATATTTCAAGTATTTCATAATTATTGTTGAGTAATAAAATGTACCTTATGAATGGAAAAACGGTATACATTTCAATAAAAATAGAAACTGATTTTTGTTTGAATTACACTACAAAGACATGGAACGTGATTGAATCACAAAACTACTTATACTATAAGAATATTATATATATAAACAAAACAAACACAAAAAAGGTGCAACCCGGGCTCCGACACACCGGGCTGCTGTTCCATTTCCCAGCGACTACTCCTCACACCGTGAGGTGAGCAATCACTGTGTCCGCGAATCGTGCGTCCTAAGCAGACGAAGAGACCCATGGATGACTGCCTTCTGCATTCTGGCGGCTAAGATGTGCGCCGCCGCACGGCACACCGGCATTTTGCGCAGTGCAGAGAGCAGCGTATCCCTCATACCACCTAGGGATCCAATGACCATTACTAGCAGGCTCACAGTGTAGTCCGGCCAGAGCCTGCGAAGTTGTCCGAGGAGCTCCTGATACTTGGTCCGCTTTTCCTCCTCCTTAGAGACGATGTTCCTCTCGGCAGGCGCCGAGAACTCGATAACGAACATCGTCTTTTATTGGTAGTCGAGGAGGACTATGTCGGGCTTATTTGCATGTATAAGCTTCAGCGTGGAGAATGAGTAGTTCCAGTAAATTCGGCACCTCTCGTTCTCCACAACGGACTCAATGTCCCCTGGAGCATACGGCAGCACCGGTGTCTCATCTATACCGTATGAATGCCTTAAATGGTAGTATAGCACTCGTAGAGCCGCGTTGTGCCGATAGACGTAGGCTGTGCCAGCGTACACCTTACATGCCGACAAGAGGTGCGTAAGGGTCTCTGGCGCCTGCAGGCAGGCTCTACAGCGGATATCGGGCACATCCATACCCATAATCCGGCTACGGTATACTAAGGTGTTGAAGACACCGTCTTGGCAAGCCATTATAGAGCTCTCAGTCTCCGACTTCAACCCATTAGACCTTAGGAAGGAGAAGGTCAACTGCTCAGATAAACCATGCTCCTCTAGATGTTTGTAGAAGATTCCGTGCATTGGGTTATCTTTGTGAAGTCTTAAAAAATTGGACTTCAGCAGTTTTAATCCGGGTTTTTAATTGTGCGGGAGCAAGTTCCGTAATGGACTGCTGACACCTCCGCGTGAAGTCGAGCGTGAGATTAAGCTCTTCGGCTGCCCGTGTTGCTGCTCTAAAAAGGAAGGCTCCTTTACCCGCAATCTCGTGCTCTCGCACAAAGCGGATCAGGGGACCGGTGCTCGTCGTAACATAGCAGGCAGTGGCCAGTACTACTCTGTTGTGCAGACGCTCCAAACTCAATAGTCCACGCCCTCCCAGGTGTCGCGGGAGGTATATTCGCGGGACAGAGGATTTAGGATGTAGACTTCCCTCCATATTCATCCTTTTGCGGGTCTTTATGTCGATTTGTCGCAGCTCTTCCACTTTCCAGTGGATAGCACCAAAGCTGTATAACAACAATGGGACCGCAAGCATGTTTGTGGCAGCGACTTTGTTTTTGCCGGACAGTTCTGACGACCAGATCTGCCGGAGTCGATATATATAAACAAAACAAAAACAAAAAAGTTGCAACGCGGGCTCCGACACACCGGGCTGCTGTTCCATTTCCCAGCGACTACTCCTCACACCGTGAGGTGACCAATCACTGGGTCCGCGAATCGTGCGTCCTAAGCAGACGAAGGGACCCATGGATGACTGCCTTCTGCATTCTGGCGGCTAAGATGTGCGCCGCCGCACGGCACACCGGCATGTTGCGCAGTGCAGAGAGTGTGGAAGTACCAAATACAAATACTTCTTATAGCATTTGGGAAATAAAATTAATTTTAAATACAGTACTTCAAATACCAGAAAGTAATTGAAATAAGTTTTTCAAGTACTTTACTTCTTTAGTATTTCAAATAAAAACGCCAGGTATTTGAAATATATTTTTTGTGCTACAAGTACCAAATACAAATACTTCTTAGAGAGTATTTGGGGAATCAAGTACAAATATCACAAAAAAAAAATGTATTTGAAGTACAGTACTTCAAATACCAGAAAGTAATTGAAATACATTTTTCAAGTACTTTACTTGAAGTAATGACAGCTCTGCTTTAAGTGACAACATACAGTTAAGCATATTTTAAGAAATCTAATCCACCTCGTTCTTATTTATTTTTATTGATTTTATTGATTAACTCGGCTGCAAAAGTTCTGATTTCCAGAATTGCCGTAATCTGACGAAACATTTCTCTGGCTACGAGGTTTAGGATTTCACCAGAAATTCATATTTTTTTATAAATGGTGAACAATGTTACAACTCGTCTATAATTTTTTTCTTGGAATGAGTTTTAACGATGCTCTTACCTAAAAATACTATTCGCTATTATATAATATAATCCGCATCGAATGATTTCAGAATCTTGTTCATCATCATGGTGTAATGGTGCATTTAAATGTAATGAGAAAGGCCAATGTGTCGAGGAAAAGATAATAGAAATTCTACCACCAAATGGAACACAACGTAAGTACCTTGCTGATCTTTTTAAATATCCGTTTTTCGTTTAATAGTGTGTGTGTGTAAGAAAGGGAGAGGTTTATAATTAAAAAACCCAACTCTCCTATCTCTTATACATGTTTTGACTTAAGTCTGTAATATGCTCAAATAAGTTGTTGTATTAATTTCATAGAAACCTTAATTAAACTGTAGTTAGTATTTAAAGGGCTGTGTCAAATCAAGCTGAATATGGTAGATAAGACAGTAGAAGTAGTAGTTAAAAAGCCGACAAGCACTGATCCATTTTAACTTGTTTTCAAAAAATTAATCGAATAGCAATTGGGAAATATTGATTTATGCGGAACAGTTCTTTTTATTTTAATAATGAGTTATAACGATGTCCAATACCCAAAAAAATAACTGCTATTTAAACAATTTTTTGCAGCGGACGAACCATGTGAAGCGTGGTGCCGCGATCCATACTATTGTGAGGTGGGCCACTGCATCAAGGAGAAGGAAATAGTAATACAACCACCAGGTAATTATAAACAAATTCACCTAGGTTTCACTTACAGATCAATATTTATTACAAATGATACTAGGTAGAATTTACCGAATTTAGTTCCCTATTATTTATTTAAAGATCAAGAATAAATAAAAGAAGTTCGATTTAGATTTATCACAAATAATTTGTTGTTTTAGTTAAATGTTCGCCCGAATGGTGCAATGGTTTGTTCGAATGCAAGCCCGATGGTCAATGTGAAATAAAAGGTGCAGTTATACTAACACCTCCTCCACGTAAGTAACCATCTCAAGACAAATTTATTTGATTATTTCAGCGTCAATGGATGAAATTTTTATGACCGTTTCAGTTAACCTTTTTTTTTTTTGTTTTACCGAAGTTAATTTCGACTTTATAAAGCGGTGGCATAAGTATATTGAATAGAATAAGAAGTACATAGTAAAAAATTAGAAAGCAAAATTCCAGCACCAAACGTTGACCTTTTTGCCATGATATATTTGTTTGTTTGTTTTGGTTATTTTGCTATTTGGATACATTAAATGTACGTTAGCACGTCAAAATTATATAAACGTAATACTTATAAATTTAGAAAAGAGATTATAGAACAAATACATAAAATTCATAAATACATAAAATACAAGTGAAAAGAACAGAAAACAGCTGAAAACAACAGAAAACGACTAAACACAGCCGAATACAACAGAAAAGAGCAGAAAACAGCTAAAAACAACACAAAGCAAGCAGATAACGACTGCAAACGATAGGAAACGACCAAATACAACCAAATAGAACAGAAAACAGTGCATAACAACAGAAGGTAAGCAGGTAACAGCGCCAAAAAAAGAGAAAACGACTAAACACAGCCGAATACGACACAAAAGAACAGAAAACCGCTCAAAACAACTGAAAGCAAGCAGATAACAACTGTAACCGGTAGAAAACGACCAAATACAACCGAATAGAGTCAAAACTAACTCAACACGACAGAAAGCAAGCAGATAACAGCGGCAAACAAACACTATAAAACGACTAAACATAGCCGAATACGACAGAAAAGAACAGAAAACAGCTAAAAACAACAGAAAGCAAGCAGATAACAACTGTAAACGGTAGAAAACGGCCAAATACAACCGAATAGAGTCAAAACTAGCTCAAAACGACAGAAAGCAAGCAGATAACAGCGATAAACGATAGAAAAGGACAAAATACAACCGTATAGAATATTACCCATTACATATATTATTAAAAATAATTTAATAAATCCGTAATAGAGAAAATTCAACAGGTAATTGCTCACTAAAGATTGTCTTCCAAAAATTCTTTGGTGTTGTAATAAGCTTTAGTCACAAGGAGATCAGTGATCTGTTTCTTATATGATTGAATTGAAGAGGATGATTTTATTGTAGGCGGTAGTTTGTTATAAAAAGTGATGCAGTTGTAAAGTGGCGATTTTTTAAAATACACTGTTCTATGCTTTAGGATTTGAATAAGATTGCGGTATCTAGTATTATGACTGTGTTTTGTAAAATGGTTCTCAAAATCTTCCCAATGCAATCTTTTTTTTTATTTGTTGTTGGCTCTGATCTGAGATCAACTGGCCAGTTCTACTTTGGATGGACATCTATTTTTTCTTAATAATACGAACATTGTTTTACATTAATTATAGTTGAAAGTTACAGTATCATTTTTAGTTTTTGTGTGCAAAAGTTATAAATATAATAGTTTGTATGCGCAGTTGTTTTCACTAGCTAGTATAGAGATCATATTAGCAGGTAACGGAACATAGTTTGACAATCTGTGATACAGGTCTATTATCTCATTACTGATAAATTGGCATTCTAATATACAGTGCTGAGCAGTACCAATCTCTCCACATCTGCAGTGAGGGTCATCGTCTAGCCCTATTCTAGTTTTGTGTTGAGGGCTTAAGCAATGACCACACCTCAATCTGCAAAGTGTTCTCACAAGTGGTCTATTCGTTTCTCTCTTAAACCAGGGTTCTGTTCTGATGTTCTGCTGGATCTGTTTGTATATCGTTCCGGATGGATTTCTATGGTAATGTTCACTCCACTTTTCTTTCAGGCTCTTGTTTAATTTACAGTTCAAGTCACTGTAGAGAATTTTGAAATTCCTCATCAATATTCCATCTGTAGTTGCCATCTTTGCTAGCATGTCGACTGTGTCGTTTTGAGGTATACCTGTATGTCCTTTAATCCACAATTTTTACATTTTTATCCAAATTGTTGTGTCTGTAAATCAACTTCATTATGTTTGAGATGATATGGTTGAATGTCGGTGAAATTCTTAAATGCTCTAATCTCATAGCTGCACTCCTGCTGTCGCTGAAAATTATAACATCTCTAAGCTCAGTATTACTGAGAAAATATTCTAGTGCTTTTTGAATGGCTGTCAACTCAGCTGTATATATTGAACAATCTGTAGGAAGTTTGTATAATTCTTGGTATTTTTTATTTTCATGGTAGAAAGCGCATCCTACACCGTTTGTCGTTTTTGAACCGTCTGTGTATATGTGTTCACATTGATCTCATTTTCAATGCAACCTTATAAACAAAGTAACACATAAATTTAGAAAAAATGTAGAGAACAAATACATAAAATAATAATTTTGTAGCAATACGTTGTGACATTGGGAAAAGTGTTCATAGTATCACTAGAAATTTCTCAAAATTGCATTAAAAATAGAAGTTTTAGACAAAATTGCACTTTTCTTCATGTGAACATGTGTATGGAACTCCTGGCAAATGGCGCTGTGAATACCTAAAAGCATATAGCGTCTAAAAAATACACAAACAAAATACACTGAACCAACCCACTCCCATCCCTTAACCTCAATATTATTTTCAGCGCTATGCGAAGAATACTGTCCCCCACTAGGAGGTCACTGCGAAAATGGAGAATGTTTAACGGAGGAGGAAGATGTAATAACACCACCACCTGGTGAGTTCCAAGATCAATCAGAACTAGCAAGCAAAAAAAAGTTTATATGACGTGTATAAAGTGCCATAGGATAAATAAGTAAATAAATGAATGATCCTCCTTTGCAGATCTTTCAAAATGCTCAGACTTGTGGTGCGTGCCTCCATATGAGTGCGTGCAAGGGTTGTGCGTAGAAATTATAAATGCTACTTTGCTTCCACCTGTCTTGACTACGCCATATTGGGAGGAACCAACATCTAAACGTAAGTTTTCTGATAGAGTCGCAACATGATTTTTTTGTGTTTTCTTTATGCTTATGTAGGAAATGGTAACAAATAACGTTGATTCCGGTTCGTTGTCTAAACCTTTATTAAAAGTTTCGGGACAACTCAGTGATAACGGATGGAGTAATAACGTTGGTTACAGCGTCTTGATTGGGAATACGCGAGGGACGTCTTCCACTGCGCTTATTCACGTCTTTAGCAAACATAAGATACGAGACCGTCTGTCTATATCCCGTCTTTTTTGGGTACGTCTTGCTCACCGACCTTTGCTGCTTGTATCTAATTTTTAATGATGGCAGTATTTGCTCATTTTTTTTCTGCCCACGTGGAGTAAAGATAGACTTTGAAAATCATTCCTTTGAAAAGAGCTCATTTAAGTCTCTTAAACCTCCCGCCTAAGAAATCAACCAATCAAAAGTCATTTTTATGCCGGATGTGGATAGGATGTGACTATTTTAGTTTGAATTGAGCATAGATTCAAGGTTGTCACGTTGTTAATATTTTGCATAGTTTTTCTATAAAGGATGTAAAGTTTATTTTATGTTTATTTAGTTTTCCTCTTTTTGTAGACGATAAATATTATATCGCACAGCTATTCCATTTTTGCATTGTTATGTAATTAGCAGTTTACTCTGAGAATGTTTCATAGTTACTTTTCACAATTTCACTCTCGTCATTCGGCAACACTCGTCTTTAACAGCCTGTCACTAGTGTCATGCTTACATAACCTCCGCTGGTTTAACGACTGTCACGGTATCTCATTTAACCAAGATAGATCATGAAATGATGTAAACAAACATCTATCCATATCAATACGAAGCGGAGGTTATGTCTGTAGATAGAGAAAAGGAGGTCAGACGACAAGGTACAGTCACATTCTAAGGATAGCTCCACGAAAGGCTTATTACGTCACGCTTAGATTTATTACGTCACAGCTTTGGCGCGAAATTTTATGTTTGAACTTTGCAGGTGCTTTTAAGCCACTTCGCGTCCACAGTAAAAAGTAAAAATGTTAGTTACATGGTTTTTGGGGACGTAACATCGATATTCCGTCATAAAATTTTGTTCGGAAAATACCCCATTGACTGACTATCGCATCTTAGAGGGCATTCTTCAGTGATGTGGCGGATGGTCTGCCGTCCATACCCTCCTCGGTAATTCCTCCCCTGGTGGCTTGGTGACTATGCATGGTATTTGTTGGATTTCGTACGGCGCATTACTTTCCCAGTGTGTTCTCCAGGCGCCAGCGATATTAAAGTTTTCTTGAAATAGGGAGTTGGCTTTTTTTATTGGAGGGTGTCTGGAGCGCAATCTGTTTATTTCTATGTTATTTATATCAAGATGGATCGGTAGAAGATGATTATTCTGGATTTTTATGAATTCTCTGAGAAGGGCTGTTTCTCTTCGTAAATATGAGGGTGGGATATGGCTGAGGACTGGAAGCCAGTATGTTGGTGTTGACTTCAATGTGCCCAAAATCATTCGCATTGTCTGGTTAAGCTGGACATCAACAAGTTTACAGTGTTTGCTGTTGAGCCAGACCGGGGCTGCGTATTCCGCTGCCGAGTAGACAAAAGTCCAAAAGCAGATGATCTTAAGACTGATGCAGAGGACCCCATGTAGATCCACATAACTTTTTGATGATGTTATTTCTTGTTTTCACCTTTTCTGCTGTCTTTAAGAGATGTTCTTTAAAGCATAGGGTTCTATCGAGAGTGACTCCGAGATACTTTGGGTTTCTGTTGTTTGTAAGCAGTCTGTTTTCGAAGTAGACATTAAGCTTTTTATTGGCCTGTGCATTATTTAGGTGAAAACAGCACACTTCGGTTTTCGTCGCATTTGCGGAAATATTCTCCCAAGACAGTTAGATCTGTTGATGCTTCAATGGAAGATTCAACGAGTTCCTGAACGCAACGAAAAACTCCATTGACTACATTAAAACATTAAATTTTGTTTGTAATTTTCTATGTCCTTTCGTTTCATATTATACATAATGTTGTTGTTAAAGTGAATGTTGAAAGTCAAATTTAATTTTTCTTTCTTTCTTATTTTAATGATGTGTTGAATGCCATACGCTAAAATAACAATAAAAAACTGACTGTTGCGTCAGTCGTCTTTCCCGATCACTTACCACGTGACTCTAGAATGTTCTAGAATGTTCGCGAAACTTCTAATAAGCATAGGCGTAACAAAAGGGTTTTTAATAGATGAACTGATTGGAACTATAAACAAAATCCTACACTTGTTTTGGCACCATAACCTTGACAAAAATTGTTGACTCTGTCCACGATGTCCTGTGGACTAGTATCATGATTTTTTTCATGGTTGCATATGATGGAATGTTTTTTTTAAGTTAGTTTCTTAAAACCAACAAGGAGAGTAAAGTAGATAGTGGATTCGCTAAAGCAGATTCAAATCATAAACCTAAGGTTGACGTTGAATACCCATGTAAATAATATTCAGTTCTTTAATACGGAGATAAAAAACGTGAAAACTAAGACGTGTTTGTTTCAGCTTCAACCACATGTGAATCGTACTGCTATCCTCCTTATCAATGTAATGAAGAGGATCAATGCGTGAATGTAGAACGGGTGATTTTACCTCCTCCTTATCCTGGAGCAAGTAAGTGACTGATAATTGATATAGTTCAGCTGGTAATACAATAGCAACTTCAAATAGCACTCATAAAAAATTATTAGATACTTGAACTTAACGACCTCTAGTGGAAAAAACAGATAGTGGGTCTATTATCTGTGAAACTGACGCTGTACTGTCGCAGATAAGCAATGCCAACTTAAAAATCTAATTTTGATTCATATTATTTTTGCCTACTTGATTTTATTAGCCTAAAGTTTTCAGATTTTTTGTGTATGTAATCGTGTACATTGACCCCTCTGGTATTATTCTAGAACAGAAACCGTGTAAACTGTATATTCTGTTCCATTGTGCTTCATTGACATCTTCAAAGTAGAATCAAAGTACTTGAAAATTCTCTTATGAGATTCGAGAATCACCGTTACCTAGCAAGTTAGGTAACAAAATACAAAAGCTGTCTTCTGATTTAAAATTATTTTTTATTTTGAAACGTAACTAAATTTTATTTTAAAGATATGTGGTTTTTATTGGAGACTCCGTAAAAGACGCAGAAACAAAAATGACCACAATAACAATTTGAGTTTTAGAAATAACATTTACTGATAGTTGTGTTTCTATCTCCAGAATGTACCTCGGATTGGTGCCCTTATCCAGGAAAGTGCCAGCCAGACAATTCCTGTGTAGCTGTCATAATTGATGTCATCCAAGATCCCAGAAAAACAACCGAACCGCCTCATGGTGGGTAGTAACAGTCATTTCAACGTTATAAAATCATAGTACAGCCCTCAAAATTGAACCTCAAAATTAACCCTTTGGTTAAACCTACCAAATTCGAATCGACTATGTCAAGCTAAACTATGCATCGTATTGAAATAAACCAAGTGTTCAACTTTGGTTAGAAATGAGTGGGGATTTCAAAAATAATTTTTATTTTAGGAGAAATCAGTGGCGTACTGCCAATGTCTGCCAAAATAGGCAGGTCAAATTACGTACGAATACCACTGGTGGAAATTTAAGAAAAAGTGATACATTAAAAAATGCCTCTTGATGACGAATTTCATTAAAATATCTGAGGTACTATTGTAGATATTAATAATAAATTCTTTGTTTTTGAAAACTTTGCCGCTCTGTATCTCAAAGGGTAAGACGTTTATGACATACGTTCATATGAAGTTTTCTTCTTAACCCTAGAATACTAATCATCGTAAATTTTACGACGAGACTTAGTTTAATCTGCAATTTTATCGACGCGGCTTAGCCCTTGACCTTGTACGCTCGCCTAATTTTCTATTAGATCGGTGTGAGTAAGTTAGTGACCCCAAAGTGCATTTGATAGTAATTGGAATAGTTTTATTTGGACAACGGCGTCGTAAATTTTACGAAGGTTAGTATAAATGTTATATTTAAACATAAGACCAGTTTAGCGTTATTTTGATTATTTTTTGTCAATATCGTTAGTCTCTAAGTTTTTTCAGAATATAACACTATGGAAGCTAACAAATGGGATATGACAAAGATAATTACCATTAGAAGCGAAACAAGGTTTAGCAGGATTATTGCCCAATGAAAATGAGGAGAATAGAGTGGTTTGGATAGTGGTTCCGAGAGCGAATATAGTGTTCAAGAAGCCTTTAGTCCATCTGAGTCTGAATTCATGGATTGTGTGTAATCACAACCAACAAACAAAAAGCTAGGAACCATCTCGAGAAAAAAAATTATGTATTTATCATAAAAACAGCTAATAAAACCATGGTTGGTACAATGAAAAACTTGACCAACTTTAACCCGCTCGCTAAGATTAATTGTAGAGAATACATTAAACCACGATGGATCAGAGGATAGAGCCACTCCTAGTCTAAACAAGAGTGCAAGGTGTCAACACTGTCCTTCAAAAAACTTAGAATGGCGACACGCTAATATGAGCACTGCCAAAGGTCCTTTTGCGGAGAACATCTGCTCTTTGCTGTGTATCTTGCAGTTCAAAAATGGAATTTTTCTTGTTATTATTAATATTTGTATTCAGAAATATTCTTGTTATGAACAATTTTCAGTAAAAGTTAATAAACGATAAAAAAGTTTTTTTTAATTGTGATCCTCTCTCAAGTAGTAAAAATCGCCCCCATAAGTATTGTCATTCAATTAGGAAACACCCTGTATAACAGGCGGTGACCTACTTTTTTCGTTTGTGGTGAAAAAAAACACACTTAATTTAGTAGTACAGATGTCTTTTACTTAAACAAACGGTTCACTACAATTGGACGACCGTATATAATCCGTATCAAATGATTCCAGAACTCTGTTCATCATCATGGTGTAATGGTGAATTTAAATGCAATGAGAAGGGCCAATGTGTCGAGGAAAAGATAATAGAAATTCTACCACCAAATGGAACACAACGTAAGTACCTTGCCGATCTTTTCAAATATCCGTTTTTCGTTTAATAGTATATGTGTGTGAAAGAAAGGGGGAAGTTTATAATTAAGAAAACTTAACTCTCCTCTCTTATATTACGTTTTGACTGGAGTCTTTAATATGCTCAGATAAGTTGTACTAATTTTATAGAAAGGTTAGTCAACCGGAGTTAGTATTTAAAGGGCTGTGACAAATCAAGCTGAATATGGTAGATAAGACAGTAGTAGTAATAGCTGAATAGCAAACAAGCGCTGAGCCATTTTAACTTGTTTTCAAAAAAATAATCGAATAGCTATTATGAAATATTGATTTAAGCAGAACACTTGTTTTTGTTATAAAAAAATCGTAACGATGTCCAATACCTAAAAAAATAACTGTTATTTAAACAATTTTTTGCAGCGGACGAACCATGTGATGCGTGGTGCCACGATCCATACTATTGTGAGGAGGGACATTGCTTGAAAGAAGAAGTAATAGAAAAACAACCACCAGGTAATTATAAACAAATTCACCTAGGTTTCACTTACAGATCAATATTTATTACCGGTGGCATAGAAACCTAAGTAAATACGAAATAGGAATTTGCCTTTTAAAAATAATACGTAATAGCTTCAACAGAGGTGTTTAGTTAGGTACTTGTTGAGATTTAGCTGTCAAACTTACGGTTTCGTCACAGTATAATAAACAACCAGCATAATATCTCTGAGGATTTCCTATATAAAAATGGTTCCCACAGAACTTGACCTTGGGAGGGTTTTTGGATGATTTTACGGTTGTCAACTTTGGGTAGAGATGCGAAAATGAAAATATCGATACCCGAACCAACTCGATATTTTTTAGCCAAATAGGCGCGTTTGGTTCCTACAGAGCATTTTGTGCAATTGATTACACTCCTCAATAATTATATAATTATTTTCGATACCGATACAAAATTATCGATACCAGCTTGGAATGCCTCAAAAAGTATCGATGACAAAAAACTCGATATTAGTGCAGAAGTATCGAAGTACCGTTACCATCCCTACAAAAAACCCATCCAAAAGTGGGGATGCGCGTTTAATTTCCGTCAACTTGCGTTATTGTGCTGGTTGTTTATTATGCTGTGGCTTCGTAACCACCATAGCCGTATACAATTTTGCTCAATGTGTCAAACTACTGTGAAAATTTGGCTGAAATGTCATAACGTTATCTATTTTCATTGAAAACGTAAGCTTGCTTAGAATTTGGTACATAATATTCAGGGCCTAACTAGTTGTTCGAAGTCGTATTTAAGCATCACTGAAAATAGTATAAGCTTTAAGTGACAACATACAGTTAAGCATATTTTAATAAATCTAATCCACCTCGTTCTTATTCATTTTTATTTATTTTATTGATTAACTCAGCTGCAAAAGTTCTGATTTCCAGAATTGCCGTAATCTGACGAAAATTTTTTCTGGCTACGGATTTCACCAGAAATTCATATTTTTTTATAAATGGTGGACAATGTTACAACTCATCTATAATTTCTTGGCTTGGAATGAGTTGTAAGGATACTGTTACCTAAAAAAAATTATTCACTATACAGGGTTATTCACGTTATTCGACACGGAGCATTATGGCTAAAGTATTTGATCAAAAAGAAAATAATAATTTCGGATAGATAGATACCCATAAAGGCTATATTTTAAAAATATTTTCATGTTATCCAGGGTGTCCCAAAAACACGAAATGTATCAAAGTTATGTTTTTTTAAATGCAACACCCCGTATATTATTGCATATTCGGATTCCTTGGTAAATTCTAGTGTGACTTTATGTATCATACATGGGACTTAAAGCGAACCATTTAGGTGTAAATCACCATTTTCGGTATAAGTAGATATCAAGAAAAAATTGAATATCGCAGAGATTATAAAATCTAGGAAGCTGTGACTTTTCCGTATCACTAATCATAAAATGCGTCAGCTTTGACGAGACTGTCAAAATTAAATTACGTTTATGCTTGAAGAAATCGATCGATTAATTAAGGAAACTTCGATCAGCGATGACTTGATTTTTTCAAATGGGAATGCCTAATTTTTTTTATACGGTTAAACGTGGAATTTGATAACCTTTCTAATGATATAGGGTTATGAATATCAATCTCTGGTAGTTTTCATTGAATTTTAAATTTTCAGACCAATCGGCGTTTTTCAATTTTCCTACCTATAAGCAACGTAGCAGGCCATGAAATATAAACAAAAACCTGTCCAGGTAGAAGACAACAACTAATTTAGCAGAAAAATACACACGAGCTAGACTAAAGGGACAAGATTATAATAATTACTCACAACAAACAAAGTCTAACCAGAAACAATGGCGGTAACATATCTTTGGTCAAAGAGAAGCTGGAGTATGGCAGAAATGGATTTTTTCACGACCTACTAGCTACTTCAATGTACTAGAGATTGGCAATTTCCAAAACCATTAAAAATTTTGAAATGAAACGAAAACTACTAGACAATGTTGTAGGCAGTTTATTATTTTCGTAATAAAATTCCACATTTAATGATATAAAAAAGTATGCAATTCTGTCAAAACTCAAGTCAAAAGTACCTCTGACGGGAGTTCTGAAAATTCTTCAGTAGGTACCTATTAGGAAGATCGCAGAAAATGAAGAATGAATTAAAATTTGTTCAAATTATAAAACATAACTTGAATGGCAGTAAATTTACATAAATCCGATTTGTCAGTATCCCTTTTTTTGCAATACTGCTGATATTGAAAAAATAGAAGGGTTCCAGTCAGAGGTATCGTTCCTTCGACGCAAATTACTACTTTTTTTACACCGTTACATATGATTGATAATTGCGCGCTGGAGCAACAGTCGCTGGTTGTTTTTGTTTCATATCAGGGCTTTTAATTGTCATGGAAATTTTTAACCTCTAGTAAATTGCGGTAGCTAGCAGACTGTAAAAAACATCTATTACTGCCATACTTAGAGATTTTACCGCCGTTGTTTCTGGTTAGACTTTGTTTGTTGTTAGTAATTTTTATAATCTTGTCCCTTTAGTCTAGTTCGTGTGTATTTTTCTGCTAAGTTAGTTGTTTTCATCTACCTGACAGATTTTTGTTTATATTTCATGGCCTGCTACATTGCTTATAGGAAGCAAAATTGAAAAACGCCGATTTGTTACAAGAGATTGATATTTGCAACCTATTATCGTTAGTAAGGTTATCAAATTCTACGGTTAACCGTATAAAAAGAATTAGCCATTCCCATTTGAAAAAATCAAGTTATCGCTGATCGAGGTTTACTTATTCATCGACTGATTTCTCCAAGCATAAACGTAATTTAAATTTGACAGTCTCATCAAAGCTGACGCATTTTATGATTAGTGATACGGCAAAGTCACAGCTTCCTAGATTTTATAATCTCGTCGATATTCAATTTTTTCCTGATATCTACTATATACCGAAAATGGTGATTTAGACCTAAACGGTTCGCTTTAAGTCCCATGTATGATACATAAAGTCACACTAGAATTCACCAAGGAATCTGAATATGGAATAATATACGGGGTATTCCATTTGAAAAAACAAAACTTTGATACATTTCGTGTTTTTGGGACACCCTGTATAACATGAAAATATTTTTAAAATGTAGCCTTTATGGGTCTCTATCCATCCGAAATTATTATTTTCTTTACCTTAACACTTAACCTTAACACTTTAGCCATAATGCTTCGTGCCGAATAACATGAATAACCCTGTATATAATATAATCTAATCTATATATAATATAATCCGCATCAAATGATTTCAGAACCCTGTTCATCATCATGGTGTAATGGTAAATTTAAATGCAATGAGAAGGGCCAATGTGTCAAGGAAGAAATAATAGAAATTCTGCCACCAAATGGAACACAACGTAAGTACCTTGCTGATCTTCTCAAATATGCGTTTTTCATTTTTCATAGTGTGTGTGTGAAAGAAAGAGAGACGTTTATAATTAAAAACTCAACTCTACTATCTCTTATTTTTTTGATTTCATTTTAATTTTCCTTTATTATCCAATTGACATACAAAATTATGTATAGGATTCGTCAGAATGTACAACATGTATTTACAAATATATACATCCATAAAGAGTATATGATAAATAATAGTTATACAAAAACACATACACTTACATATAAACATTACATAAGTACATATACAATAGTACAAGCATTATATGAAACAAACCACACTAATATAGTTAAGACAAACAAAGATTGAAATGAGAATAAAATCTTTAATGGCGTAGAAGCACTGCTGCGTTAGATATTTTTTCAACTCGGTTTTAAATAGTTTGAAACACGTAATCTTCTTAATGTTATCTGGTAATTTGTTAAAAATTTTTGGACCCAAAACATCCGGAGATCTACTTCCTATCTGATATTTGACAAAAGGAATGTGAAAATCGGATTGCTGTCGTGTATGAAACTTATGTACAGATTTATTAAGCTGAAATTTATCTTTATTCTGATAAGTATACATAGCCATTTCGTAAAGGAACAGGGAGGGTAATGTCAATATTTTCAGTTGATTAAATAGCTCTCTGCAGCTGTGTGTGCTGTCAACACCCACCATGCATCGTATCACTCTTTTTTGGCTCAAAAATACTTTTTGACGATCCCCAAAAACACAGCGCATAACGTAAGTGCGACTCAATTTGTGCGTAATAAAACATCAATAACTGTCTTTCCGTAAAAATTGCACGTAGGTTTTTGATCATATAGGACTGCGAATTCAGCTTACTGGATACGTATTCACAGTGATTTTTAAAATTAAGGCACTTGTATGTTTTGACTTGAGTCTTTAATATGCTCACATAAGTTGTTGTATTAATTTCATAGAAACCTTAATTAAACTGTAGTTAGTATTTAAAGGGCTGTGTCAAATCAAGCTGAATGTGGTAGATAAGACAGTAGAAGTAGTAGTAGTTCAATAGCAGACAAGCACTAAACCATTTTAACTTGTTTTCAAAAAATTAATCGAATAGCAATTGTGAAATATTGATTTAAGCAGAACAGTTCTTTTCATTTTAATAATGAGTTACAACGATGTTCAATACACAAAAAAAATCACTGCTATTTAAACGATTTTTTGCAGCGGACGAACCATGTGAAGAGTGGTGCCGCGATCCATACTATTGTGAGGTGGGACACTGCATCAAGAAGAAGGAAATAGTAATACAACCACCAGGTAATTATAAGCAAATTCACCCAGGTTTCACTTACAGATCAATATTTATTACCGGTGGCATATAAACCTGAAAAAAATACGAAATGGGTATTTGCCCTTCAAAAATAATACGTAAGAGCGTGAACAAAAGTGTTGTAGTTATTTGTTGAGATTTGTCTGTCAAACTCACGGCTTCATAGCCACCATAGCCGTATACGATTTTGTTCAATAGGCAGTTTTCGTTACTTACAAAGTGATGTTCCGTTTAACGCTATTTGACAACTTTGACATTTGCATTTCGTTTTACGTATATCGTATAGCCATAGCGATTAACGAAGCGACACGCATGCGCAGCACGAATAACAATTAGATCATAACCTGTTTTGGTTTTGACAATGACACTGGTTTTAACTTTTGAGTAGATCTGCAACAATTATTATCCGTCGTTTTACAAAAATGCTTCCAAATTCGTCAAGCTCAAAGAGTGTGTTACAAATAATAAAAAGAGTTAGAGTTCGTTTTACCGAGGAAGACGACCAAATTTTATTAACAGAAATAAGAATAAAATCAACTCGTCCATCATTTTAGGGCAAACTGCAGCGAACACTATTGAATTATGAGTTTCTTTCAAACAACAACCTTTACATTACTCATCTGCTATTTTGACGTTATGGTGTCAAAGTTGTAGCTCAAAATAAGGTTAGGGGGCATCTTACAGTGGTGTCTTGCTCCGAAAACTATTTATTTATCTGTCAAATAGCGGTTCCGACAACGTATTTGTTAACCGAAGCGGTAAGATTAATTAAGAACAACTAAAACTACCTGATGTGTCAAACTACTGTGAAGATTTGGCTGAAATGTCATAAACGTTATCTATTTTTATTGAAAACATAAGCTTGCTTAGAATTTGATACATAATATTCACAGCACAACTAGCTGTTCGAATTCGTATTTAAGCATCAATGAAAATAGTATAAGGTTTGAGTGACAGCATACAGCTAAGCATATTTTAATAAATCTAATCCACCTCGTTCTTATTCATTTTTATTGATTTTATTGATTAACTCGGATGCAAAAGTTCTGATTTCCAGAATTGCCGTAATGTGACGAACATTTTTTCTGGGTACGAATTTTAGAATTTCACCTGAAGTTCATGTTTTTTATAAATGGTGGACAATGTTACAACTCGTCTATAATTTTTTCCCTTGGAGTGAGTTGTAACGATACTCTTACCTAAAAAAATATATTCTTTATATATAATATAATCCGCATCAAATGATTTCAGAATCCTGTTCATCATCATGGTGTAATGGTGAATTTAGATGCAATGAGAAGGGCGAATGTGTCAAGGAAGAAGAAATAGAAATTCTGCCACCAAATGGAACTCTACGTAAGTAACTTGCCGATAATTTCAAATATCCGTTTTTCGTTTAATAGTGTGTATCTGTAAAACATGCAACGAGAAACAGGAATGATTGGAGGAAATAGTAAAACTAATTCCTCCTCCACCGAGAACACCACGTATGTAACAGATCCTTTCAATTTTTTCTTTTTCTTACTCATTTATTTGTACTGTACAGGGAGAGGCATATTAATCAAGTGTTTTTGAAATGGTAATAAAATTAGTAGTTTTTACTCTAAAAACATTTATTGGTTGTACAACATAGCTAATAATATACCATTTTGAAATATTCAGGTACGAAAAATTATATCTGGCGTATGATGTCCGTTTTCATTGATACACTTTTGCAGTCGTTTCCGAAAATTGTCCTCCACTCTTTCCCTGTTGATAAGGGAAATTTCTTGACGCATTGCTTCCTTCAATGCATCTAATATACGGGGCTTGGCCTCGTAAACACGTGACTTGAGATACCCCCATAGAAAAAAATCACAAATGGATAAGTCGGGAGACCGAGGAGGCCACAGAATGTAACCAAACCTCGAAATGAAACGGTTTAGCCATAGACGCTCTGTCAGTGTGTGCCGTGGCCCCATCTTGCTTGAATATCCACATTTCTTCTATGCAACTCAGGTATGAAAAAGATATTCATCATATGAATGTAACGCTCAGATGTTACGGTAGCGGTGATCCCATTTTTTTCAAAAAAATATGGGCCAATTACGCCAAACTTGCCCACAGCACACCAAACTGTTACCTTAGGACTATGCAATGGCATCTCATGTAACAATCGTGGATTCTCGTCAGCCCAGTACCGGCAATTTTTATTGACGGCCCCATCAAGGTGGAAATGGGCTTCATCACTCATCACTAACAACATGTTTTCATTATCATCAAAAACAATCATACGCGAACACGCGTTGCTCTAGCCTCCACCGCTCCATGATGGCACGTGGCAACTGAGAAAGTGCTTTTGAATAGTCTTTAAAACTCAAGTTGAAATCCTTTCGTTTGCCTCTACATTTTTGCAGCATGTTCGACAGTACAAACAAGCTCTCCCCTGAACCCAGTCCCTCTCAGAAACCCCATTGTTCTTCGCATCTTGATAACATTTCTTATGTATTCGGTAACGATGGTCTTTCAAGAACAACTTCAATGTTTGACAAATGAGTTGTAACGACATCTTGTACCTGCACACATAAAAATAATTTCTTAGATGGAGCACAGATGCTTTAATTCAAGTATACCATAACTTTCTATACGCGCAAAGTTATGCTAATCTTAAAGTGAGAATACGATATCTTTGACCATATAAGGGTTACATTGAGAAAATATCTTCAATGCAAAACTGGGTAATTCTTGATAGTAAGAATACCAAAATCTTAAATCAAGCATATGGTAATCTTGACCGAAGTATTTCATAATCTTGACTGAAGCATTTCATAATCTTAACTGGGAGGATTTCATAAACTTGACGCAAGCAGCTCAACTTTATTCGAAAATTGTGATATTCTTGGATGAGGAATCTAGTAGTATTAATTGAGCATTCAAACTCTTTTATGAGCATGTAGACATTTTTCTGGAGAAATAGTTCTGCAAAATTTCTTAAATATCATTTAATATACTTAGAACTTATCTAGGAACACCTGAGTCAGATCTTCGCATCGTCATTTTTTTAATAGCTCATTCATGGTTGGATAGATCCAGTGATAAGGAAGCTGATGGCAACTGGGACGCGACTCAAATGGCAGTGGACCAGCACTACCGGCAGATTCGATGACTGATGGTTGACGGTGGTACCACGGGTATCACGTGGCAATGGCAATTTATTGAACAGTTTGACTAGATACTATTATGTGCTATTATGCAGGATCCAGGATGCAGGTATTACGCTACGGTGCTAAAGACGGCGGCGAATACGACAATCCGAAAACCGATGATGGCGACGCGGACGCGGACGGGCAACAGGCTGTTGAGTAGAGAGGGTGCAGAGGTTAGAGTTGACCCGTGACACGCTGCGCGCCTGCGCACTCCGACGTTGGTAGACGTCAAATAAATGATTTACTTGATACAAATATAGGGTGTGCTTGTAAAACAGCATTTATTTTCAAACCAAGGTTATCATATTGTAAATAAGGTTCGCATTTGCAAGCTGTCTATATTCTTGATAGAAGTAAACTGGACACCGCTGGAAAAAATGATAATATTGATATAAAATTATGAAATATTTGTTATTAAATTATTATAGCCTTGGTTGCAAAGAAAATTATATTTTCTTTCGGAGCATATTTCTTTAAAATAAGTATATAAATCAAAAATATATTATTCTTGATACAAATTTTCTATAATTTTCTCATCAAATATTCTTTCTCAGAGTGAGAACCGATATTCTTGTTGTGAGTATGTATTTACAAGAATATCACAATTCTTGACTTGAGAATTTCTTTTTATGTGTGTGTCTATAAAATAACGGCTTCACAAATCATTGTTTGCAGCGGACGAACCATGCTACAAGTGGTGCCACTATCCATACCATTGTGACGGAAATCGCTGCGTAGAATCAAAGGAAGTAACACTAAGACCACCAGGTAACTATAAACAAATGCACCTTGGTATAATAACACTAGAAAAAGGCTATGGTGAATAGTTGTCATTTTTTGGTACGTACAGTTTCAATTTGTGAATCTGATAGCGTTTTTCACTGGGCACATAATTAATGCACTCCGTGCCAGTGCAGAATACTGAAAAAGTTCACCTATACTGTATTCACAGCCAAGCTAGACCAAATGAAAACAAGCCCGCGTGCGTGATCGGCTCATGTCGGTAGTGTTCCTAATAGTCCAGTACACTATGTGTGAATTGTATGTTATAATCCGGCAAGTAAAAACCCCCAAGACTGACTGGAAAATGAGATCCAAATATGCGATGTCAAGTGTTCATTGCCTAAATGATCATTTCAAACTGGCAACTGGCTACTTTTAAGTTGCAATGGGTTAATAGGGTAACTCTTTTAAATAGTAATATAAAATTCCATAATTGCACTGGACTATAGCTGGCGCGTTCGCAGATGGCAGCGGACAGTAACCACGCTAATGCTGCATGCCACTGTTTATGTGGAGCCTATCTTGGGATTGAATATACGGTAGGGTAAGGTAACACTTTTGAACTGGGTTCTTCCAGTGGAATACACATCAAGAAACAATAACTTGTTTTGACAACAGTCTTTGCATATACTTATACTCGTTTGTCTGAAAAACTGTTCAATAGTTTCCATGTAATTGCTAATTCTGGGAATTTTTTCTCCCGAATTTCTTCCTAAACACATTATTTGTTCATCCTCAGAAGATGATCTGGATTCTGTCAATTCAAACAGGGAAATTAAACGTTTTAAGATATCTATGTAAATATTTAAATCAGTTTTATGTATTGTTATTAGTTAATATTATTATTTATAGCTCTTATTATTTGTTTTTGAACCTGACATCACTTATAATATAGACTAATAATTATGTAACAGTTATATATTTTTTGGGCACAATACAAGTTCCAACTTAGGTGGCCCATTGAATGTACTTTTTGAATAAATCTGAATCTGAATTATCCTATAATCGGTGATGTTTTAATTTTAGTTAATAACAGGGAACTTGACGATTCATTTTATGAATAATATGACTCAGCTATTCCTGAAAGAATCATTCTCCAATTAGATATTGTTATTACTATGGAATTTCCCCCCTATTTAAAACTAGGGGATTCTGGAATGAAGCAAGTAGTTTTTGTTGATGATACTAGGTGGACTTTGTCGAATTTAGCTTTTTATCAAGTTCCCTATTATTTATTTAAAGAATAGATGAAAAATAAATAAAAGAAGTTCGATTTCCACTTATCAAAAATTATTTTGTGTTTTAGTATGTTCGCCCGAATGGTGCAATGGTCTGTTCGAATGCAAGCCGAATGGTCAATGTGAATCAAAAGTTGTAGATATAAAAACACCTCCTCCACGTAAGTAACCAAGACAAATTTATTTGATTATTTCAGCGTCAATGTATGAGATTTTTATAACCGTTTCAGTTAACCGATTTTGGTTTCATAGAAGTTTATGTCGAGTTTATAACGGTGGGATAAGTATGTTGAACAGAATGAAGAGAACACAGTAAAAAAATTAAAATTAAAATTTCCAGTACCAAACTTTGGCCTTTTGCCATGATATACTATTTTTGAAAGAACATTAAGTAGCTCGATTTTTAAGAGCATTTGCTGATTCAGTCTGGTTCATTCGTTGTCACAGTAATCAGTTAAACCTTGGTTAAAGTTTCCGCATTGACAAAAAATATAAGTATTCGGTTGTTTTTTTAATATAACGTGATTGTTTGCAATGAAATCAATACTTTGTCGTCTCAACCAACTATTACCTAGTAGTAGCCCGAGAAAAAAAGATCATAAGTCCGCAAATCCTTATAGCCATAACAGGCAACAAAAGGAGCAAAAGTAGGAATTTTTTGAAAAACCTTAAAAGTGGCCATATCTCGAAAACTAGGAAACTTTTACTAAGGTCATGTCGATGTTATCTGATTGATCTAAAGCCAATCTACCTTTCATGTCACTCTGGCGTGTTATTTCTGGGACACCCTGTATAATGCAATTTTATTACATGAACAATAATATATCATTTTTCCAGTATAATACATGGAATATATTCATGATTAATTCTGTATGCAATACGTTGTGATATTAGGAAACATTTTCATAGTATAGATGAAGTCAGGAATATTTGAGTTGTTTACATTTCTTTCAGGTCTCAATCAGTGCCGACACTTCTATAGTACAGTTACGTTATCATGTAGACCTGAGTTATGATAAAAACGTAATTATCTATACAGAATATTCATTATAATCATTCAGGTAGTGGTAGGAGATAAAAAAATCGCAATAAATTGAAATAGATAAAAACAAAATAAATTGATCTATCTATTTATTGTATATTGACATCTGATTATACACAGATAATGTACAATTTTGACTATACTAATGACCGCGACAGCCCCCTAGCTAGCCCAGCAAAAAATAGGCATAGGCATACTTTGTAGTGTCGGCACTCCGTAGGAGCACAAAAAGTGTAAACAACCCATATATTTCTGCCTTCATCTATACTACTATAAATTCCTTAAAATTGCGTTAAAAATAGGAATTTAAAACAAAATTACACTTTTCTTGTGAATATTTGTATGAAACTCCCGGAAAATGACGCTGTAAATACTGATGAACCTCACATTTCCTAATTGTCAAGCTTTTAAAAGAATATAGCGTATAATAATACAACAAGGGGGGTGGGTTGGCCCAGTGGTTAGGGTCGAGGACTTGTGACCGGAAGGTCCCGGGTTCGATTCTCGTGAGAGGCGGAAATTTATTTCTGGTTTTTTCAACCAAAAATAAATATCCATAAAAGCTCAGCGAGAATCCCCACCTGAGCATTCACTGTTGGCTTCTAATTAACAGTGCTGTTCCTAAGTGGCGCCGGGAAACAGTAACAAAGCCTACACAGAACACGAGGCTAATGACCAAAGTAGTCGATGCCGATGACACAGAAGTAAAAAAAATATAATACAACAAACTGAACGGTCGATCATTACCTACATCCAAAAAAATACACAAACAAAATACACTGAACCAACCGACTCTCATAACCTCAATATGATTTTCAGCGCTATGCGAGGAATACTGTCCCCCACTAGGAGGTCACTGCGAAAATGGAGAATGTTTCACGGAGGAAGAAGATGTAATAACACCACCACCTGGTGAGTTCCAAGTTCAATCAGAACTAGCAAGCAAAAATAAAGTTTATATGACGTGTATAAAGTGCCATAGGATAAATAACTGAGATTCTCTTTTGCAGATCTGGTAAAATGCTCAGACTTGTGGTGTCTGCCTCCCTATGAATGCGTTCAAGGGTTGTGTATAGGATCTGTATATGTCACTATGCTTCCACCTGACTGGACTACGCCATACACGGAGAAATCGACAGCTGTGACGCGTAAGTTTTCCTATTATAACCGTGGCACTGTTTGTATCATTAAGTACAAATAAAGTAATAATAAAAATAATAAAAGCGTCATTCTGGCATCCTTCCGATTATCTATATTCCACATAACTCTGACGTCACTTCTGTCAATGTCGGCATTCTGTATCCAAACAAAAACAAATCCAAATTAAAAACCCATAAGGGATTCTGAAATATAAAAGTCGTGAAGCTTTCTCAATCATCAAAATAACGGGGGTTGAATTTAAAAAAGATTCTTTTTTTACATATATAATATAATTAATATAACTGCTGATGAAGTCTAGGTACCTAGACGAAACGTCATAGAAAAAGTAAATTTGTGTTATACAAGGGCGTACCCAGGTAGGGGCAGGGGGGGGCAGCTGCCCCCCCCTAGAAGATTAAATAAATGTAATTTTTTTTGGCAAATAAAAATTAAAAACGTGTTACCTACTCTGCGCAAAATGAAGTGTTGGAAACAAAATATCTTTTCAGCCAGATTTGTTCTTTATTTTCTATAGTTAAATATTCTACAACATTCGATATAGAGTCTGTATAGTGAGTCGTGTCGGTCGTGTCACAACGTATTTATTAGAATATTTTATATGGCGACCTTCAGCCGCCGTCAAACGAAACGCAAAATGTTTTGATCAAGTTTTGATACACTTTATTTATTTCTTTATTTCGTTTTTATTATTTGTTAGTTATCACTAACAAATGAAAGTGTCAGTAATGATTTATAGTCGATAATTTAATTTCTAGAATCTGATTTTGATTACGAGACGGAATAAATAAAAATTAAGTACGGTTTTGATGCAAGTTTGGTTTTATTATATAATTTTTGTTTTCAATGCTATGCTAAAATAAAATAATATTCAATATGTTGCATATTATTTTAAGTAGTATATATCTGTACAGATTTAGTTTAAGATTCTTAGTGTTCATAAAATAAAATAGTGAAAGTATCAAACTCAAATTTCATAGCATATTCTATTCAGTGCTTACAACTAAATTATTTTTAAATTTGCCGCGGTTATTTCTGTGCCGCGACTCACTAGACAGACTCTAGTATACTGTTAGCGATGCAATATAATTTAAATCTCCCACAAAACCGTGGTATCTCGTAGTTTCCGCTTCCGACGAGACAATCAGAGCCATATAGGATTAAAGCTGAATATAATTGGAAGAAAATAACATCTAACGCCATCTAGTTTCGGACGGCAGTACTTTTTCCAGTAAAAAGAAATAGGCTCAATGTATACTGTATACGGTCAATAGAGACATCTAGTATTGAATAGCAATACCACGAAGAATATTCTAGCATGGACTATTCCGGAAAGAAAAGACAGTGATAGCATGCATTATAAGACAAGGATGGAAATAGAGTCGAGCTCGAGTATTTTCTACATATTTCGGGAGCGAGAATATTTTCAATATATAAGCGGAACGTAAGGCAGAGCACGTGAATTTAGTTCGAATACAATTCAGTTCGGAGTGGAATACGAGCGAATATTTCATACGCCATAGATAGTGTCTTATAGTTTCGTTGCGGAGACACGAGATTTACGTTTACTGCGCAACAACTGGAAATATTACTCCGTCAAATGGATATCAGGAAATTCTTTGAAAGAGGTGAGTCAAAACAAAACACTTAAGTACATACTTAATATGATTATTTGATTTGTTTAAGGGGGGCTATGACTCTCTTGTAAGTGTATATCTTAGGCATTACTTACAATATTTAAATTTATTAATTACAACACGTGGTTTTGTTATAATAGCTAAAATAACATTTGTGAATATTTTGTGATAAAAAAGTTAAAAAAAAAAACATAAAAGAAAGATCCTTGCAATATTTTGGATTTATTAATAAGATCATACCGACAACAAAATCCCTTTTCTCTAACGTCACAACAAGTGTATTATTTCAAATTACTTACCTAGTTTTGATTATTTGGCGTTCAAACCATATGCAAGAGAATGTGAAACTTGATCTTTGATTTTCGTCCTATGCAACCCGCCTAAACACTGTAAGGGTAATTCTGTGTATCCATTTTTTAGGGAGGCCACGCGAAAAAAGAAAAAAAGGTCGGGAAAGTAGCAGTGGAAGCGATGAAAATGACAACCATGATAAAACCACTCATGTAATGCCAATATCATTGCATGCTAACATTGGACAAGCGTCAAATTCTTCAGTAGAACCTCTTAATAGGTCTGTTTTTACAGCAATCACAAACTAGTCAGCGTCAATTTGATTGGCCAGTACTAGTCAGAAATAGTTTGACAACTGCAATGGGGAATACTGATTGGCTCTGACTGGTTTGTGATTCTCTGTAAAAACAGACCTATTATATCTGTTGCCGACTATTCTTCTCCATCGACATCCCAACAAACTTATGACGTCAACGTCGATCCTGAAATTATAGTGGACGATGGCTGTCATGAAAATGATCTGGGTCGTTATGTTGGATTGGCTACCCAGCTATCGACGGAAAAGAAGAGGGAGTTGTTACAAAATCCTTGGATCCCGCCCAGAAATTACGATTTTGAAAGTGATGCAAGCCATTTAAAAAGAAAATTTAATCATGCTTGGTTGGATCAATATTCACCATGGCTAGTATATTCCAAGCGACTAAAAGGTGCTCTTTGTAAGTATTGTGTTTTGTTTCCTCCGCCCATTAGCACTGTGAGAGGAATTTTGGGATCGTTTATGGTCAGGCCATATTTAAAGTTCAAAAATATGCATGAAGACTGCCGAAAGCATGCAACGACCAACCTTCACCAAACGGCGACAAATGCTGCAAAAAATTTTCTTGAAAATGTTCCTGTAGACATCCAACTGCAAAGTGGACACCAAAAAGCAATCGATGAAAACAGACAAATATTGTCATCAATTATTTCTTGTATAGTATTTTGCGGTACACATGATATGCCTCTTAGGGGCAAACAAGCAGATGAGGGTGTTTTATTAGATTTATTGAAGTTGAGAATCGATTCAGGGGACAACAAATTAAAGAGTCACTTTGAAAAGTGCCGTCGAAATGCAATTTATACTTCGCCAAGAATACAAAACGAACTAATAAATTTATGTGGCGAAGTTATTCAGGAGAATGTAATTAGTGAGGTTCGGAAGACCATGGCTTACTCAATCTTAGCTGATGAAACAGCAGACGTATCTGGGAAAGAACAGCTGTCAATAGGCGTGCGGTTCTACGACGAAAGCAAAAGTAAAATCAGAGAAGAATTTGTAGGGTTCGTTGAACTAAAAGCACAAAATGCTTCCGCAATCGCCGAAGCAATTGACAATTTCTTAATTAGTTCTAACCTCTCCAAAGAAGATTGCGTAGGGTTTGGATTCGATGGCTGTTCTACAATGGCAGGAAAAGAGGGTGGCGTACAAGCCATTTTGAGAAAAAAATATCCTCGTGCTTTATATTTTCATTGCTCAAGTCACAAACTCAACCTTGTTGTGAATGATGCGAACGCAGTGCCAGAAATTAGAAATACTGTCGCCACTGTAAAGGATGTTATAACGTTTTTCAGAGAATCGACTACACGTCGAAACTACGCTCCAAACCTATCACGATTATGTGAGACGAGATGGTCCGAAAAATATAAATCAATCAGAAAGTTTTCTCAACATTTTTCAGAGCCCGTGAAATCTCTAGAAACGTTATCTGTAGAGGGAAATTATGCCACCAGAAAATCTGCATATCAGTTGCATTCAGCCGTTACAAAACCAGTGTTTATTGTTTCTCTACAAACAATAGCCAAATATTCAGCAGTTATAGAACCAGTAGTTAACGCACTGCAAGCTAAATCGATCGACATGATCTCGGTAGGAAAACACATTAAAAATATCAAGGACATTCTCAGAAATGACCGCGAGTTTCCTGATAGAATAAGTAATGAAATACTTCAAAAAGCACGAGCTGTTGCAATGGATTTGAACATAGAAATTTCGGTTCCACGTCTTGCTCATAAGCAAACACATAGAAGTAATCCGCCATCAGACAATGATAACGAATATTGGCGGCGTTCCCTGATAATACCATACATTGATTCACTCATTTCATCATTGAATATTCGATTCTCCCAAGAAAATACTCCGGCGTTTGCTTTAAGCAGGCTACATCCCTTGTATATGACAAAAACCAGCATTGCAGACCTACACAAAAACGCAGAATCATTCCAAGAATTTTATAACCTGGATATCACCGGGGAACTGAACCTTTGGCATAATTTATGGGTGACGAAGGCTTTATCAGATGATCAATTAAAGGACATAGAAGTAGTTGATCTGTTCAAAGAAGCGAACATTTTTTACCCTGCTGTCAGAAAGGCATTAATTATTTTAAGCACTATCCCATGCACCACGGCGACCGTAGAACGGTCCTTCAGTACGCTGCGAAGAGTTAAAACGTGGCTAAGAAGCACCATGGGTGAAGAAAGGCTTACGGGTTTATGTCTGATGAGCGTACATCGCAATTATTTAAAAGACAACAGTGAGTTTATTGAAAAGATTGTCAGACAAATTTTCGGCAAATCCGAGAAGATTACTGTTAAATTAAAATAAACATATATAATATTATATATTATACATAATGTATAGTATAATTATTATGTACTTATAATATTTGTTTTGTGTCATCATAAAAGTTAATGAATAAAAGTCAATTTTCGAAACAGGTATAAGCACTAAGCAGCCCCCTGCCCCCCCCTAACTGAAATCCTGGGTACGCCCTTGGTGTTATATTCCTCAATTCAACCAGAGCAAGGAATAACCAAGAAACATCCTGTAAAAGAATACAAGAAATTTACGTTTTCTCTTTTTATAAATCTGGGCGAGATTTCAAAATAACAAGTATACAAATTTAAAGGACAATGACTCACGATGTTGTATATTCTTTGCAGGTTCACCAGCTGTTACAAAGGGTAAGTGCTTCTTTACTCCTCATCCTTAATGGGATATTTATTGCTTTTTGTGTCCAGAAGACGTATTTGGTAATGCATGAAAAACCTCTCTTCTAATTTGCAGCATTGTCTGAGTGTGATTATGACAATGATTGTCCGCCTGATTTCGTATGCGTCGATGGAAAGTGTGTGCTGGAAGAAACAACATCTGAAGAACCGACAAGTAAGTCTAACCTAGTGAGCGGAGTAGTGCAGTCCAAATTATTAATATGTTCGGTAAAAAAAATGTCCTGTATTTTGGCGTAGTAAGTAATAATCCAATGCCTTAGATAAATAATATAATGATCCTCTTTATCCTTTTATATATTCCAGGTACGCCTTGCGATTGTCCACCCCCTTTCACGTGCGACGCTAATGGCGACTGCGTGTACATCCCAACAACCCCAAGCAAACCTAAGAGTAAGTAGACAACGGTTATCTTGGAATGACAACTAATATTCAAGTTATACATGTCATTTCATAATAATTATATAAGCAAAGCATTCTTCAAGACCGAAGAAAGATAACTGTAAATCCAGAAAACACCGCAAAAGTGACAGTGACATGTTGTTATATAATTGTGAATTAAAATTTTTAATTTCTAATTAACAGTAATAAGAAATGAAAAGAACTTAGTAGATAAGAAGCTAAGAGAACTAACTTCATGCATTCGCCCCATAATGTGTCCCATACATAAACCTTAAATACTGATGTACCAGATTTAGGACATAACCACTGACCCTTCGTCTGTCAGACTACCAAAGTTTTAAATTGATTTGTATGCAAAATAATTAATGAGACATCATTAAAACTTGTCACATGACTTTAGTACATGTCTTGGGATAACAGAAATGCTATGAATTTAAAAGATGTCACAACGTGATTTTGGTAGATCATTGATTATGCGACAGTTTGAAAAACATTTGAAAAAAATACATTTCCAAATAAAAGGAACAGAGAAAAAACTAAACTGAGTGTGGCTATCATTTTACATCTAAACTGTTACTACAACTGTAACAAATAAAAGAAAATACAAAAAGAGGAATACAACTTTTGGTAACTATGCTCATACAATAGCTAAAAACAACAAAATTTTATGGGTTGTAGCATGTATGACAGAGATCTTTAATTATTTTTCGCTTGCTGCTGGGACAAATGGGGCATATTTTTCTGTATCTTGACCCAAATCGCTAACGCTAAGGCAGAGTACTCATGGTGTTTTAGTTTGAGAGTTTACATAAAAAAAAAGTTCTTCACATTACAAACAACAAAAATATATACATTTAAAGAACTGTTTGTTTGACGAAGGATCAGTACTTAAGGGTTAATCATTCTAGGTCGCTGTGAAGCCCTTGGGTATCACAGGCAGACTATACTAGGTTCAAGAGTCCTTGAACCTGTGGATATAAGATGGGCAACGAAACAATTTATTATTTGTGTGTGTGTTTCAGAATGTAACACGAAGAATTGCCCTTGGCCGTCGTACTGCGATCCGAAGCGAGACATCTGCGTCTACGTGCCACCTTCAAAGACCACAGGTTTGTAACTTTAGCAATTCCTTTAGGCAGTTGCACTTGTTCCACACTTGGAAAGAGTACACAAATTTAAAGGACAATGATCGACAATATTATTTACAGGTTCACTACCTGTCACAGAAGGCAGCAGTACAACTCCAAACAGCGGTCGTGAGTACTTCTTTTCTTCTACCTTTAATGAGACATTTACTGTCCAGATAAAGTATTTAGTAATGCAAGAAAAACCTCTCTTCTAATTTGCAGAACTGCCCGAGTGCGACGATGACATTGATTGCATGCCTGGTTTCATATGCGTCAATGGAAAGTGTGTCTGGGGAGAGAGAGTAACACCTGAAGAACCGACAAGTAAGTGCCGCTTCACACTTGCTGGAACCGTCTACTGAACGGAGTAATGCAATCCAAATTATATTCAGACATTTCGTAAATAAAAACGTCTTGTATTTTGGCTTAGGATAATAATGAAATGCCCCAGATGAAAATGATCCTCTTCATCCTTTTATATTCCAGGTACGCCTTGCGATTGTCCACCCCCGTTCACGTGCGACACTAATGGTGACTGCGTCTACGTTCCTACAAGTCACACTACCGGTAAGTAGATCACGGTGATCATTTTAGATTAACAAATAATCTACTGTTTCATAGTACCAAGTACAAGATCCTGTCGCTAGTCTAAGACATAAAGCATCTAAAATAGTCAAACCGGACTATACCTAAATTTTCACACCCTACTTTTATCATGCCAACGATATGTCACTTGTCATCTGCCCCCTAATCAGTTGATCGTACATCTTAATTTCGAAATTTCAAATCTACGTTTCTCAAAGTATCTCGTAAATCCTACTATTTAAAAATGAAGAAAAAGAGAAAAAATCATTGAAAATAATAATTGGACTGGGCTGTAACAATATTTTTATACGTAATCGCTATGCAGAAATAACTCCTCGAACTTTTGCCTAAGATAACCAATAAAAATGTCTAAATATTATTCTAGTATATTAATTAAATTTTTTCTTATAGTCGAAAAACCTAGGCCAAAAGTCACTTATCAGCATTTGGGGGGTGGGGGGGGGGGGGGATTTTAAAAAAAGGTTTTTTTTACAAATATAATTGCTGATGAAGTCTAGGTATACCTAGATGAAACGTCCTAGAAAAAGTAAACTTGTTGTTTTATTTCACAATTCGACCAGAGGAAGGAATAACCAAGAAACAACCTGTAAAAAAATACAAGAAATTCACGTTTCCTCTTTTATAAATCTGGACGAGATTTCAAAATAACAGGTATACAAATTTAAAGGACTATGACTCATGCTGTTGTCTATTCTTTGCAGGTTCATCACCTGTTACAAAGGGTAAGTGGTTCTTTACTCCTCATCCTTAATGGGATATCTAAAGCTTTTAATGTCCAGAAAACGTATTTAGTAATGCATGAAAAACCTCTCTTCTAATTTGCAGTATTGTCTGACTGTGATTATGACATTGATTGTCCGCCTGATTTCGTATGCGTCGAAGGAAAGTGTGTACCGGAAGAAACAACCACATCTGAAGAACCGACAAGTAAGTCTAACCTACTGAGCGGAGTATAGTGCAATCCAAATTATATTCAGACCTTTCGTAAAAAAACCTCTCTTATTTTGGCTTAGTAAATAATAATCTAATGCCTTAAATGAAAATGATCCTCTTCATCCTTTTATTCCAGGTACGCCTTGCGATTGTCCACCCCCGTTCACGTGCGACGCCAATGGCGACTGCGTGTTCATTCCAACACCTCCTTCTACAAGTCATACTACTGGTAAGTAGCCGAAACTGTGATGATGTTGGAACAAAAAAATAAGTTTGCTCATCACAGCAAAGTAATACAAAAAAAGTAAAAAGTGCCATAGTCTCTGATTTCACAAAATTCATCCGAAAAGTTTAGCAGTCCTTAATGCTGCAATTGTTAATCAGTCTATGAGTGAATGACATATGGTATAAAATTTATTAAAACTAACAAACAAAACATATGACTGGAAAGATCGGCATTGATGATTGTGATTAAACGTTGACGTTTCTGGGGGATTTGACAAAATGGCCAATCATTGTTGCACTTGTATGTTTCAGAAGCAGAATGTAAAGATGAAGACTGCCCTGAAGGTTTCCACTGCGATCCATTAAAAGAATACAAATGTATTTCCGATGTTGAAGGAGGTATACTTGAATCATGATTAATCCTATATAGGGGCTTGACAGTGAATATTTTTATCGAAATGTCGTTATAGTATAAGCGTAAAGTGTAACCCAACTTTAACGATACAACTTTTATTATACAGCCTGCATTTTTTTTTTGCTACAAGTGATAAAGTCCTTTGCACGTTTCAGGATGTGATGATGAAAATTGTCCGTCACCCTCGTATTGCGACCCGGAGAGAGACGTTTGCATTTTTGTATCAGTTACTACAGTTACTCCGCCAGAGACCACAGGTTAGTAATTTCGAACGCCTTAGATGAGCATAATTCTTTTCGTCCTTTTATTCCAGGTACGCCTTGCGATTGTCCACCCCCGTTCACGTGCGACGCCAATGGCGACTGCGTGTTCATTCCAACACCCCCTTCTACAAGTCATACTACCGGTAAGTAGACCTTTGGTGATTATTTCAGAATCACAAATAATCTACTCTTTCATATTGCCAAATACAAGAAATTTTTAAACTCTCCTCTTCTATAAATCAGGCCGAGATTTCAAAATAACAAGTACACAAATTTGAAGGACAATGAGTGATGATGTTTTATATTCTTTGCAGGTTCATCACCTGTTACAAGGGGTAAGTACTTCTGCACTCCTCCTTATTGGGACATTTATTGCTTTTTGTGTCCAGAAGACGTATTGAATAAGTATGAAAAATCTCTCTTCTAATTTGCAGCGAAACCTGAGTGCGAGGGTGATACTGCTTGCCCGCCTGATTTCGTATGCGTCGATGGAAAGTGTGTCCCAGAAGAAATAACAACATCTGAAGAACCGACAAGTAAGTCTTATACCTACTGAGCGGAGTAATGCAATCCAAATTATTCATAGCTTTAGTAAATAAAAAATGCCCTATATCTTGGCTTACTAAATAATAAATAAATGCCTCAGCTGAAAATGATCCTCTTCATCCTTTTATTCCAGGTACGCCTTGCGATTGTCCATCCCCATTCACGTGCGACGCTAATGGCGACTGCGTATACATCCCAACAACAACCCCTACTTCAAACATTACAACGGGTAAGTAGCCGAAACTGTGATGATTTTGGAAGAGAAATAAATAAAAAAGTTTTTAGTTAATTACTCTGCCGCCCATGCACCGATTTTAAAAATTATAGGAGCATTACCTACTACGACCCCACAAGACAACGCTACCCAAATTTCATCACAATCCATGTAGCGGTTACTGAGATTGCGATGTTAGAAAAACGACAACAGACAGACAGACAGACAGACCGACAGATAGACAGACAGACAGACAGACCGATCGACGGAAATGAGTGACGTGGATTTTCGTTATGCAGACCATGAAACGTCCAAAAAGGGTAGTATCTCAAAATCGAAGTAAAAAGGTAAAAAGTGCAATCGTGCTATCGTCTTTGATTTCGCAAAATTCATCGGAGAAGTTTAGCAGTCCTCAATCCTGCAATTGTTAACCAGTCTATGAGTGAATGACAGATGGTATAAAATATATTAAAACTAACTAAAGATAAATATGATTGCCAAAATCAGTATTTCTGTGATTAAAGATTGAACTCTTATAGTGGATTTGACAAAATGGCCAATCATTGTTGCACTTTTATGTTTCAGAAGCAGAATGTGAAGATGAGGATTGTCCCGAAGGTTTCCACTGCGATCCATTAAAAGAATACAAATGTATTTCCGATGTTGAAGGAGGTATACTTGAATTATGATTAATCCTATATAGGGGCTTCACAGTGAATACTTATCCAAATATCCTTAGGGTATAAGCGTGAAGCGTAACCCAACTTTAACGATACAACTTTTGTGATACAGCCTGCATTTTTTTGCTACAAGTGATAAAGTCCTTTGCACGTTTCAGGATGTGATGAGGAAAATTGTCCGTCACCCTCTCATTGCGATCCGGAGAGAGACATTTGCATTTTCGTACCAGTTACTACAGTTACTACGCCAGAGACCACAGGTTAGTAATTTCGAATGCCTTAGATGAGCATGATCCTCTTCGTCCTTTTATTCCAGGTACGCCTTGCGATTGTCCACCCCCGTTCACGTGCGACGCTAATGGCGACTGTGTGTTCATTCCAACACCACCTCCTACAAGTCACACTACCGGTAAGTAGACCTTTGGTGATTATTTCAGAATCACAAGTAATCTGCTGTTTCATAGTGCCAAATACAAGAAATTTTGAAACTTTCCTCTTCTATAAATCTGGCCGAGATTTCAAAATAACAAGTACAGAAATTTTAAAATAACAAGTATACAAATTTAAAGGACAATCGCTGACGATGTTTTAAATTCATTGCAGGTTCATCACCTGCTACAAAGGGTAAGTAATTCTTTACTCCAGCCTAATGGGACATTTATTGCTTTTTGTGTCCAGAAGATGTATTTGGTAATGCAAGGAAAACCTATCTTTTAATTTGCAGCATTGTCTGACTGTGATTATGACATTGATTGTCCGCCTGATTTCGTATGCGTCGATGGAAAGTGTGTGCTGGAAGAAATAACAACATCTGAAGGACCGACAAGTAAGTCTAACCTACTGAGCTGAGTAATACAATCCAAATTATTCAGGACTTTCGTAAATAAAGATTTCCCATATTTTGGCTCAGTTAATGATAATCTAATGCCTTAGATGAAAGTGATCCTCTTCATCCTTTTATATTCCAGGTACGCCTTGCGATTGTCCACCCCCATTCACGTGCGACGCTAATGGCGACTGCGTGTTCATTCCAACACCTCCTTCTACAAGTCATACTACTGGTAAGTAGCCGAAACTGTGATGATATTGGAAGAGAAATAAATAAAAAAATTTTTTGTTAATTACTCCGCCGCCCATGCACCGATTTTAAAAATTATAGAAGCATTACATACTACGACCCCACAACAGAACGCTACCCAAATTTCATCACAATCCATGCAGTGGTTACTGAGATTACGACGTTAGAAGAACGCGAACAGACGGACAGACAGACAGACAGGCCGACAGATAGACAAATAGACAGACAGACATACCGACAGAAATGAGTGACGTGGATTTTCGTTATGTAGACGTCATAAAACCTCCAAAAAGCGTGTTATCTCAAAATCGAAAATTTTCGCGATCACAATACTCCCCTCACCTATCGGTGTGGGAAGTAAAAAGGTAAAAAGTGCCATCGTGCTATCGTCTTTGATTTCACAAAATTCATAGGAGAAGTTTAGCAGTCCTTAATCCTGCAATTGTCAACCAGTCTATGAGTGAATGACAAATGGTATAAAACATATTAAAACTAACTAAAGAAAAACATGATTGCCAAAATCAGAATTTCTGTAATTAAACATTGAACACTTCTGGTGGATTTGATAAAACGGCCAATCATTGTTGCACTTTTATGTTTCAGAAGCAGAATGTGAAGATGAGGATTGTCCCGAAGGTTTCCACTGCGATCCATTAAAAGAATACAAGTGTATTGCCGATGTTGAAGGTATACTTGAATTATGATTAATCCTATGTAGGGGCTTAACAGTGAATACTTATCCAAATATCCTTAGGGTATAAGCGTAAAGCGTATCCCAACTTTAACAATACAACTTTTGTGATACAGCCTGAATTTTTTTGTGTTACAAGTGATAAAGTCCTTTGCACGTTTCAGGATGTGATGACGAAAATTGTCCGTTTCCCTCGTATTGCGATCCGGAGAGAGACGTTTGCATTTTCGTACCAGTTACTACAGTTACTCTGCCAGAGACCACAGGTTAGTGATTTCGGATGCCTTAGATGAGCATAATCCTTTTCGTCCTTTTATTCCAGGTACGCCTTGCGATTGTCCACCCCCGTTCACGTGCGACGCTAATGGCGACTGCGTGTTCATTCCAACACCCCCTTCTACAAGTCACACCACCGGTAAGTAGATCACGGCGATTATTTCAGAATGACAAATAATCTACTGTTTCATAGTGCCAAATACAAGAAATTTTGAATCCTTCCTCTTCTATAAGTCTGGCCGAAATTTCAAAATAACAAGTACACAAATTTGACGGACACTGACAAAGACATCGTACTTAAGATGTTCCAACGAAGTAACAGCAACCTACGAGGGCACCAGTTCAAATTGAAGAAGAAAACCTTCAACAGCACAGTACGGTAGTACTTTATTCCCAATCGAATTGTCGACCGCTGGAATAATCTACCAGGATTTGTCGTTGACTCTAACCACCAAATCCATACTAGTCCCGTATTACGTAATCTTGGATAAAATTAATCGAAGTATTTCATCGGCGATTAGATTAATTTCTGTTTCACCTGCGCAAATATATCTAGGATTAACTAATCTCGGATATATTCAAACTAAGACGTGGCAACAGCGTAACGAAAGCATTTATAACCTCACAATTTTGAGAATTTGACATGAATTTGACATAATTCTGGGTGTGGTCATAGCGGATAGCGGTGTTCATTTTCAATTTTGTGTTTCCTTTGTGCTATTGAGATTTTGTTGTGGTTTTTTCGTTGTGTCTTGTATAATGGCTGAACAGACGAGCTCACAGACAAAGGGAAAGAGGAGAAGAGATCCCAATATGGTATACAATGAAAAGCATATATTACTGGAATTAATCAAGAAATATTTCGGCGTGATCGAGAATAAAAAACCGACGCAGTGTCGGTTGGGAAGAAAAATGAGGTGTGGGAGAAGATTCGCATAGAATTTAATTCTCAAACCTCAGTGCCAAGAACCACGGATACACTGAAAAATACGTGGAAAAATCTGATCAGGTCCGATATTTCCACAGTCGCAGCTTTTGATAGTCTGAATCGCTGTGCAAAGTCGACATCATCATATTTTTCAAAATTCTCCTCACGTTCTCGGATCCATCGTGAGCGGCGTGGTCGCCGGATTAGGAAGTCCTCGTCCTCACTACTATCTTCTTCCATCCCCAAGTCGTATAACCTCCTCAAAGCCATTCTCGAAGATAATCAAACCCAAAACGCAACTCGAATAAATTTAAATAGGTTAGGTTTTGAGTCAACTGTCATCTGCATTCTAAATCTCCGATTAAACATTTTATTCGCCAAATACGGGAGATTAAATTTTATCTCGGATATACGTGCTTAATCCTGGATAAGAATGTGGTGAAACTCGTCTATAAAATTATCTAGGATTTAATCCCAGATAATGTTTTAATCCTGGATAAAATATTGTGGTGAAGCCGGGCCTATAAGAGTGTGAACAATTTTAAAAAACAAGTAATTTGAAACGTGATACTTTAATTACTACCTCAATACCCCCAATACTCTTATTTTATGTTATTTTCCTGTTCAGAGTTTATAGCCTTCAGACTCAACTCTTATCTGTTTATTATTAATAACAATAATAATAATGTTTTATATTCTTTGCAGGTTCATCACCTGTTACAAAGAGTAAGTATTTCTTCACTCCCCCTTATTGGGACGTTTATTGTTTTTTGTGTCCAGAAAACGTATCTAATAAGTATGAAAAATCTCTCTTCTAATTTGCAGAAAAGTCTGAGTGTGAGACCGACTCCGATTGCCCGCCTGATTTCATATGCGTCGATGGAGAGTGTGTCCCGGAAGAAACAACGACATCCGAAGAACCGACAAGTAAGTCTAAGCTACTGAGCGGAGTAATGCAATCCAAATTATACTCAGACCTTTCGTAAAAAGAATTCTCGTATTTTGGCTCAGTTAATAGTAATCTAATGCCTCAGATAACAATGATAATGTTCATCCTTTTATATTCCAGGTACGCCTTGCGATTGTCCACCCCCGTTCACATGCGACGCCAATGGCGACTGCGTGTTCATTCCAACACCTCCTTCTACAAGTCATACTACCGGTAAGTAGATCACGGTAATTATTTTAGAATCACAAATTATCCAGGGTGTCTTTAAAGTCGCGCACATAATGGCTGGATTCAATAGAGAAACATATTTTGAGCCCTGGCGGATACAAGGCGAGTCCCGCTCTTTTAGTTTATAAAATATATTTCAATTTAGTTTTGAGCTTAACAAAAGAAATCTACCCATTTACTTTGTGTTCGCAGTTCGCTGGCCAGTGTTGCCAGATGAAGCGGATAAAAATTCGTGCAACTAGACTTCCAAAAATCGTGTAAAATCGTGAAAGGTCTTAAAAAATATCACATAAATAATTTTTAAGGTACCAAACTAAGTAAATGGCTAAATGCATAGTCGGAGTAAGCAAGCACCTTTCATACCATGTATACTTGCATACACTGGTCCTTTTTTGCTTGCCTAGACTCACTTCCATTCTTTTTCCCCACTCTCTTTTACATTTCTGTGCTTTTTTGGAAGCGTGCAAGGGTATCATTTTTCTGAAGAAACACCATCAGGTATCATTTATCAGCAGACTGAACGAGAAGGACTCAGAAGGAACAGAATGGTGTTGGTAATCGAACTACGCACGATGAAATTATTGGCATTGAGTTCCCTAGTATTGACAAATTATTTGATCGCGCGAAAAAATTTTCATAATCGATATCGATATGAATAACATGGACGGAGGCGGACTTGAGTTAGGTTAGGTAAGGTAAAATTAACTGACTTTTTTCACAGTTTAGCTTATTATTTTTAAATTTATATTAAAAATAGCTATTTTTTTAACGAACGCCACAAATCGTGAGAATTTTCCCTCTATTCGTATAATCGTGTAATAGGGACCAAAATCGTGTAATTACACGACTAATCGTGTAATTTGGCAACACTGTCGCTGGCGAAGTAGTTCGTCCCGGGACTTCAAATGGACTAGTATCACGAGGTTAAGAACAATGATTTAATTATTATGGCCGCTTAGTGCATACACAAATAAACGTTCTGCTGCATTTCGTTACTTTCTACATCATTTTGTTTTTTAGTAATTCCATTCTAAAGTTTAAAGAAAGGAATTCAAATTCAGCCAATCAGTGCCAACCGCGCGAATTATCAGCAGTGCATTGTTGCCAAGAACAGCTCCGACTCGCAAAACATTTACATTTCATATAAACATGTTATTTGCTATCCAAAGTGTTATAAATAATTTGAAACTCACTTCTTAGCTTTCACATTTCTCATCTCCGTATTGAAGAACTGCATATTATCCACATAAAAGTCGTTCACCATAGCCATATCAACTTTAGGCAGGTTATCTGAATCGGCGTTTGTGAATCCACTATCGATTTGTTGGTTATGTTATGATAAAATAACTTGAAACCTACTAAAATGGAATAAAAGGATATCCTGTACAAATAAACGCAAACAAATAATAATAACTTTAAGATTGTTGAAAATTACAGCCAAAGCCCAATGGAATTTGGAAATGACAATGACCGAATGACGATTGATAGACAGGATTGACGGATCAGGAACCTTAACTTAGCTTTCGGAAGGGCTGTTCCAAATTATGGTTCTATCACCGTTCTAGAACTGTTTTCATCATGCCCCGCCCATTTTACAGTTCTCAAAACGATGATTGGTTGGTCCACCAGCGTACCAACCAATCATCGATTCTAGAATCACAAAATGGGTGGGGCATGATGAAAACAGTTCTAGGACGGTGATAGAACCGTAATTTGGAACAGCCCTGGAATTTCGGATCACGGGACATTAAAACCACAAAACATATCAGACGGGAATAGAAGACAAGATAGATGAGCCAGCCCGCGTACAGCTCCGCGCGCCATCAGAATGCGGCAACACAGCACACACATCTGTCTTTTGATTGGCTGTTCGCCTATAGGGCAGTGACGTCACTGCCCTAGGAGAATTCAAATATTTTCCTCATTTTCACGGCTTTCCTGTGCCCAAAAAAATCGGAGAAAAAAATGAGATGCTTTTTATGACGTACTCTATCATATGCAACCAGAAATAAAATTCATGATACTAGTCCATTGTTTTAAGATGCGGCGACACCCCAGAGGCCAGAGGAAGATCTTAGGTTATCTCGTCTGACCTCTTACACCTGTTGTTATCATTATCATGGTTGCACGCCGACTCTCTCCTTTCTTCTTTCCTTTGCTTCCACGGATGAGCTGAGGAGTAGATGTCGCCACATTCCGGAGTGAAGATATTATCCACAATGGCGTGCTAGTGGATAGTACGGCGGGGTGCATTTTCGCGGTACGCGAAGTGGGTATGACAGTTATCAAGCCCAAAAACGGCAAAAACCCAACAAGCCCAAAAATTGGAAAATGGAAAAGAAAAATGTTGAAGCTATTTATGGAGGCGTAAGGACAAAAGAGAGATGGAGGAGAAGTACAAACCAGGAACTGGAAGACATGTATAAGAACCCCAACATTATAGCAGTGATCAAGGCGCAGAGAATAAGGTGGCTAGGACATGTGGAGAGTCTGAATGGAATGAGAATGGCATAACTAGAGACCAATAGGAAGGGTAGACCAAGGGAGAGGTGGCTGAAGAAGGTAGAAGATGATTTAAAGAAATTTAATATTAAACAACGAAAAGAACAGACGGCAGGCAGAAATAGGTCGCCTGGAATAGTGTAGTACTCAGAAAAAGGTGGTGAAAGTATCCAAAGACAATTTTAGCGGTATAAGATCAGACTGTACTCATTTTTGCCATAGGCCTTCATGGCCTGTCGTGCAAACCGGTCAATTCAAGTGTATCTCTGACAAATTAAATAAATAAATCAAGCGAGACACGTGTTTTACTTATTGTCGCTTTATGTGTTTATTCCAGGTACGCCGGCATGTGACATATCGATCTGTCCGCCCCCATTCGAATGCACCCCTGAGGGAAAGTGCATATTAGTTTATCCAACAAGCCCTCATGCAGGCAGTTCTAAGAGTAAGTTAACAACGGTCGTTATTCTGGGAATATTGTACTTTGGCACATTTGCGTCTAAATTACATTACATTACTACTGTTCCTCAATACACTTTTCAAACAAATCCTGGTTTTCCATCGATGCCAATACTATATTATACAACGCAAATGAAACAAGACTATTGTCCTTGAAAGGTATCACACAAGGTGACATACGGTATACGGCCTGATTACTCTTATTCCAGGTACGCCTTGCGATTGTCCACCCCCATTCACGTGCGACGCAAATGGCGACTGCGTGTTCATTCCAACACCCCCTCCTACAAGTCACACTACCGGTAAGTAGACCACGGTGGTTATTTTAGAATGACAAATAATCAATTGTTGACAGTGACTGACGATGTTTTATATTCTTTGCAGGTTCATCACCTGTTACAAAGAGTAAGTACTTCTTCACTCCTCGTTATTGGGACATTGATTGCTTTTTGTATCTAGTAGAAGTATCTAATAAGTATAAAAAATCTCTCTTCTAATTTGCAGAGAAGTCTGAATGCGAGGATGACACTGATTGCCCGCCTGATTTCGTATGCGTCGATAGAGAATGTGTCCCGGAAGAAATAACATCTGAAGAACCGACAAGTAAGCCTAACCTACTGAGCGGAGTAATGCAATTCAAGTTATATTTAGACCTTTCGTAAAAAAGACTTCTCGTATTTTGGCTTAGTAAATAATAATCTAATACATGAAAATGATCCTCTTCATCCTTTTACTCCAGGTACGCCTTGCGATTGTCCACCCCCGTTCACATGCGACGCCAATGGCGACTGCGTATACATTCCGACAACAATCCCAGCTTCAAACATTACAACGGGTAAGTAGAGGAAACTGTGATGATATTGGAAGAAAAATAAATTTGTTCATAACAGCAAAGCAATAAAAAAAGGTAAAAAGTGCCATCGTGCTATCGTCTTTGATTTTACAAAATTCATCGACGAAGTTTAGCACTCTTTAATTTTGCAATTGCTAACCAGTCTATGAGTGAATGACAGAAGGTATAGATCTTATTAAAATTAAATAAAAAAAATTATAACTGCGAAAATCAGTATTTCTGTGATAAAACATTGACGCTTCTAGTGGATTTGACAAAATGGCCAGTCATTGTTGTACTCTTATGTTTCAGAAGCAGAATGTAAAGATGAAGACTGCCCAGAAGGTTACCATTGCGATCCATTAAAAGAATACAAATGTATTTCCGATGTTGAAGGAGGTATACTTGAATTATATTTAATCCTATATAGGGGCTTCACAGTGAATACTGATCCAAATATCCTTAGGGTATCGTAAAGCGTAATCCAATTTAAACGATACAACTTTTGTGATACAGCCTGCAAATTTTTGCTATAAGTCATAAAGTCCTTTCCACGTTTCAGGATGTGATGATGAAAATTGTCCGTCACCCTCGTATTGCGATTCCGAGAGAGACGTTTGCATTTTCGTACCAGTTACCACACTTGCTCCGACAGAGACCACAGGTTAGTAATTTCAACGACCCCTTGTATATGATATTAGTCGATCTACCAAATATATTGTTTACAATTTAAAAATTAACATCGGGTCCAGTATATTTGACTAACATTTACAACATGCAATTTTATAAGTTAGATAGTCCAGCACTGGTCGACCCATGTCGTAATAAATTGGTTCCAGTAGGTAGTTTTCGTTGTTCTTAATTAATCTTACCGCTTCGGTTAACAAATACGTTATCAGAACCGCTATTTGACAGATAAATAAATAGTTTTAGGAGCAAGACACCACTGCCCCCTAATCTTATTTTGAGCTAAACTTTGACACCATAACGTCAAAATAGCAGATGAGTATTGCAAAGGTTGTTGTTTGAAAGAAAATCATAATTCAATAGTGTTGTTGCTTGCTTGCTATGGTAGTTTGCCCTAAAATGATGGACGAGTCAAAACCAAAACAGGTTATGATCCAATTTTTATTCGTGCTGCGCATGCGTGTCGCTTCGTTAATCGCCATGGCTATCGTCCGTACAATACCGGCATTTAGCGGTTACGATATACGTAAAACGAAATGCAAATGTCAAAGTTGTCAAATAGCGTTAAACGGAACATCACTTTGTAAGTGACGAAAACTGCCTAGTATCCACTATGTACTCGTAATGATTACTCCTAACTCGAATCGTATTTTTAGCAACATCTCAGTCAAAATCAAAAAGTTGTTTTCACTTTTGTAATCTAAGAGATCGCTAGTGTCCCATGATCCCATTCAAAAGCCTGATGTCAGTGGCGTACCTCGTTTTCGTGCACGCAAGGTACGACGGTGAAATGCCTTGTCGCAATTACCGTATTTAATATAAGTTTATAATAATAATTTAAAGCCGCACATAAACGATGATGATTTACATGATTCCAGGCACTACAGCGTGTGACTGTCCACCCCCGTTCACGTGCGACGCAAATGGCGACTGCGTGTTCATTCCAACATCCCCTTCTACAAGTCACACTACCGGTGAGTAGACCACGGTGGTTATTTTAATATCACAAATAATCTACTGGTTTATTTTTCGTCCTTTTTTCCAGGTACGCCTTGCGATTGTCCACCCCCTTTCACGTGCGACGCTAATGGCGACTGCGTGTTCATTCCGACACCCCCTTCTACAAGTCACACTACCGGTGAGTAGACCACGGCGAATATTTCAGAATCACAAATAATCTACTGGTTTATAGTGCCAAAAACAAGAAATTTTTAACGTTTTTCCTCTATAAAAATTTTTAAAATAACAAGTATACAAATTTAAAGAACAATCACTGACGATGTTGTATATTCTTTACAGGTTCATCCCCTGTTACAAAGGGTAAGTACTTCTTCACACCTCCTTATTGGGACATTTATTGATTTTGTATCCAGCAGACGTACTTAGTAATGCAAGAAAAACCTATTTTCTAATTTGCAGTGAAACCTGAATGCGAGGCTGACTTTGATTGCCCGCCTGATTTAATATGCGTCGATGGAGAGTGTGTCTCGGAAGTAAGACAAATAACTGAAGAACCGACAAGTAAGTCTAACCTACTGGGACGAGTAGTGCAGTCCAAATATTAATATCTTTAGTAACAAAATGTCCCGTATTTGGGCTCAGTTAATGATAATAAAACGCATTAAATGAAAATGATCCTTTTCGTCCTTTTATTCCAGGTACGCCTTGCGATTGTCCACCCCCGTTCACGTGCGACGCAAATGGTGACTGTGTGTTCATTCCAACACCCCCGCCTACAAGTCATACTACCGGTAAGTAGATCACGGTGATTATTTTAGAATGACAAATAATCTACTGTTTCATATTGGCAAACACAAGAAATGTTTAACGTTCCTGTGCTATAAATCTGGACGAGATTTTAAAATAACAGGTACATAAATTTAAAGGACAATGACTGACGATGTCGTATATTCCTTGCAGGTTCATCACCTGTTACAAAGCGTAAGTAGTTCTTTACTCCTCTTTAATAGGATGTTTATTGCTTTTTGTGTCCAGAAGATGTATTTGGTAATGCAAGGAAAACCTCTCTTCTAATTTGCAGAAAAGTCTGAGTGTGAGACCGACTCCGATTGCCCGCCTGATTTCATATGCGTCGATGGAGAGTGTGTCCCAGAAGAACCAACAACATCCGAAGAACCTACAAGTAAGTCTAACCTACTGAGCGGAGTAATGCAATCCATATTATATTCAGACCTTTCGTAAAAAGACGTGTCGCATTTTGGCTTAGTTAATAGTAATCTAATGCCTCAGATGACAATGATAATCTTCATCCTTTTACTCCAGGTACGCCTTGCGATTGTCCACCCCCATTCACGTGCGACGCCAATGGCGACTGTGTGTTCATTCCAACACCCCCTTCTACAAGTAAGTTGACCATAGCGATTATTTAAGAATGACAAATAATCTACTTAGCTCAAGTGTCGAATACAAGAAATTTTAACGTTCCTCTTCTATAAATCTGGCCAAAATTTTTGAAATAACAACTGTACAAATTCAAAGGACAATCATTGACGATGTTTTATATTCCTTACAGGTTCATCACCTGTTACACAGAGTAAGTAGTTCTTCACTCCTTTTGGGACATTTATTACTTTTTGTGTCCAGAAGACGTATTTAGTAATAAAACAAAAAATCTTCTAATCTTCTAATTTGCAGAAAAGTCTGAATGCGAGGATGACACTGATTGTTGGCCTGATTTCATATGCGTCGATGGAGAGTGTGTCCCAGAAGAACCAACAACATCCGAAGAACCAACAACGTCTGAAGAAACGTCAAGTAAGTCTAACCTACTAAGCGGAGTAATACAGTCCAAATTATTAATATTGTAACATACTGTATATTGTGGTATTCGTGTATTGTGTATTAGTTGTCATGCATGATGTAAAGTCAAAGTGTTAGGTTAGATCTTTGAAACGTCATCGAATCGTCTAGAGTTTTCGGGAATGACGGATGGCATTCTAGAACGTCATCGAATTCTCTAGATGGTTATGGTGGTTTTTCTGCCCACGTGGAGTAAAGAAGAAAAGAGCTCATTTAAATGTCTTAAACCTCCCGCCTAAGAAGTCAACCAATCAAAAGCTATTTTTATGCCGGATGTAGATAGGATGTTACTATTTTAATTTGAATTGGGCGTAGATTCAAGGTTGTCACGTTGTTAATATTATGCATAGTTTTTCTATAAAGGATGTAAATTTTATTTTATGTTTATTTAGTTTCCCTCTTTTTGTAGACTATAAATGTTATATTAATAATACTAATACTATACTATACTATATTACGTATATATCGCACAGCTATTCCATTTTTTGCATTGTTATGTAATTAGCAGTTTACTCTGAGAATGTTTCATAGTTACTTTTCACAATTTTACTCGTCATTCGGAAACACTCGTCTTTAACAGCCTGTCACTACACACTGTATGTATATAAGGCGCCATGGGTAGCGTGGAGTAGTTCAGTTCAGTTGAGTTCAGTTCTAATTGAGATAAGGTTAAGAGATATTGTATTGAGTTGTGAAGTAAAACGGTGAAAGTTACGTCCAGTTTAGTGAAGAAAAAGAGGCCGTCGTGACAATATCTTTGATAACAAAAAAATGTCCCGTATTTTGGTTTAGTAAATAATAATCGAATACCTTAGATGAATATGATCCTCTTCATCCTTTTATTCCAGGTACGCCTTGCGATTGTCCACCCCCGTTCACATGCGACGCAAATGGCGACTGCGTGTTCATTCCAACACCCCCATCTACAAGTCATACTACTAGTAAGTAGAACACGGTGATTATTTTATTAGAATCACAAATTATCTATTTACTACTATTTCTTAGATTCTTAGTACCAAATACAAAAAAATTACTTTTCGTTTTCTATAAATTTCGATGAAATTTTAAAATAACAAGTATACAAATTTAAAGGACTGACGATGTTTTATATTCTTTGCAGGTTCATCACCTGTTACAAAGCGTAAGTACTTCTTCACTTGTCCTTAATAGGACATTTGTTGCTTTTTGTGTCAAGAAAACGTATTTGGTAATGCATGAAAAACATCTCTTCTATATTGCAGAAAAGTCTGAGTGCGAGACCGACTCCGATTGCCCGCCTGATTTCATATGCGTCGATGGAGAGTGTGTCCTGGAAGAGACAACAACATCCGAAGAACCTACAAGTAAGCCTAACCTACTGAGCGGAGTAATACAATCCAAATTATATCCTGACCTTTCGTAAAACAAAAACGTCTCGATTTTTGGCTTAGTTAATAGTAATCTAATGCTTCAGATGACAATGATCCTCTTCATCCTCTTATTCCAGGTACGCCTTGCGATTGTCCACCCCCGTTCACGTGCGACGCCAATGGCGACTGCGTGTTCATTCCAACACCCCCTTCTACAAGTCATACTACTGGTAAGTAGTAATGAGGTAACAGACCTGTATGACGGATTGTCAAACTATATTCCGTTACCTGCTAATATGATCTCTATACTAGCTAGTGAAAACTGTGCATACAAACTATTATATAACTTTTGCACACAAAAACTAAAAATAACACTGTAACTTTCAACTTTAACTAATATAAAACAATGTTCGTATTATTAAGAAAAAATAGATGTCCATCCAAAATAGAACTGGCCAGTTGATCTCAGATCAGAGCCAATAACAAATAAAAAAAAATACTGGTAAATAGCCGAAACTGTGATGATGTTGGAAGAAAAAAATAAGTTTGCTCATAACAGCAAAGTAATACAAAAAAAAGGTAAAAAGCGCCATAGTCTTTGATTTCACAAAATTCATCGGAGAAGTTTAGTAGTCCTTAATGCTGCAATTGTTAACAAGTCTGTGAGTAAATGACGGATGGTATAAAATTTATTAAAACTAACGAACAAAAAATATGACTAGAAAGATCAGCATCGATAATTGTGATTGAACGTTGACGTTTCTGGGAGATTTGACAAAATGGCCAATCATTGTTGCACTTTTATGTTTCAGAAGCAGAATGTAAGGATGAAGACTGTCCCGAAGGTTTCCACTGCGATCCATTAAAAGAATACAAATGTATTGCCGATGTTCAAGGAGGTATACTTAAATTATGATTAATCCTATATAGGGGCTTGACAGTGAATATTTATCCAAATATCCTTAGGGTATAAGCGTAAAGCGCACATCAATTCTAACGATACAACTTTTGTGATACAGCCTGCATTTTTTTTGTTACAAGTGATAAAGTCCTTTGCACGTTTCAGGATGTGATGATGAAAATTGCCCGTCGCCCTCGTATTGCGATCCCGAGAGAGGCATTTGCATTTTCGTACCAGTTACTACAGTTACTACGCCAGAGACCACAGGTTAGTAATTTCGAACACCTTAGATGAGCATGATTCTCTTCATTCTTTTATTTCAGGTACGCCTTGCGACTGTCCACCCCCGTTCACGTGCGACGCTAATGGCGACTGCGTATACATCCCGACAACCACAAGCAAACCTAAGAGTAAGTAGACATCGGTTATCTTGGAATGACAACTAATATAAATAATAATAAATAAATGATAAATGGACTTTATTTTACCTCATAGGTAAATAGGCGAAGTGATAGCTAGTCGCTGAGTCCGTTGTGACAAACTCTGCTTGTGCCTGATGTTTTGGAAATTCCAGATGCATTGTCACTAGAAAATTCTTTAATGCTGGATGGAACCTACTGTCATTTTCATTATACGCTGAGCTTTAGTCTACGATTACGCGTGATATTCTGAGGACACTACGGCCACTGACCGTCTCACAATCCACAATCAGTCCCCGATTAAAGATTTTTCTAAACTTCTCTGCTTGTGTTTTTCGCTACCATCGAAACAATTTATTATTTGTGTGTCTGTTTCAGAATGTAACACGAAGAATTGCCCGTGGCCGTCGTACTGCGATCCGAAGCGAGACATCTGCGTCTACGTGCCACCTTCAAAGACCACAGGTTTGTAATTTTAAGAGCTCTTTCAGACGAGGATACCGTATCTCAGATACGCGTATTTGAGATACAGATAATCCACACATTCAAATGAAGCTGTTCAGACTGCTCCGGCGACGCATACAGTATCGCCAAAGTATCGCGATACTGATTCGAGTATGTCGCGCCATCCAGCCGCCGGCGACAGAATGCGTATCTCAGATACAATACTACCATTACATTATACCTACTTGTTCAGACACGCATACTTTTGCAGCGGATTCCATAGGCTTTTTATTCTTTTGTTAGAAGTTGAATTAGCTACACGCATTAGTGCTCTCATTTCTGGGGAGCTGCTGCCCCTACTATACTAGATGCCGTCCAGAGAAGGGCAATTCGACAAATTGGCGATCCGGCCCTAACGCGCCACCTTCAGTCACTTTCTCACCGGCGTGTTGTTGGTGACCTCTCACTATTCTACCGATATTCCAACGGAATCTGCTCCTCGGAGCTATCCTCTATCGTTTCGCCGCTCACTGCTCCTATCAGATGCACCCGGTCGACCGCTGCATCTCACCCTAAGACGGTCGTTCTTCATACATCAAGAACTGAGCGGTACAACCGCACATTTATTCCCAGGATGTCCAAGGCTTGGAATAGATTGCCAGAAGGTGTATTTATTGGGCCTGCGGGTATTGGCCCATTCAAATCTCGCGTTAACAAACTTCCCCTAACATAATCCTTTCACAGCAGTCGCGGTACTCTGGTATTTAGGCTCTGCCTGCGCGGTCTGCTCAGTTATAAAAAAAAGTAACCAAATAATGGAGCATGCCATATTTGATAATGAAAAATTTATTAGTTTGGTGGAGCCAAATCCATGTTTATGGGTTTGCACTCCTCAATATCCATAACTTGAAATAATAAGTGCACTGCACTGCCACTGTTTTCGTACTGATGCAGAGTTACCTGTATGCGATACGGTATCCAGAAGTATCACTCACAAATTCTGTATCTCAAATACGCGTATCTGATATACGGTATCCTCGTGTGAAAGCAGCCTAACAATTCCTTTAGGCAGCTGCACGATACGCACCCAAACGTTAGACGCAACTAACTCAACTTGTTAAGTAAGCAGCTTCAGTTTAAAAAAAACAGCCCCAAGTACTGATTATCAACTTCACACAGGACAGACATTTGAATGCTAAATACTATGTATGTTTCATCCTCCTAGTCACAATGTCTTAACAGACATGTTGTAAACTCGTAAAATGCATTAAGTCGGGACTAAAGTATTGCCGACACGAATGTTTTCAATAGTTCTAAGAATTGTAGCTCGCCTTCGTTCGCGATTTTCTGTCAGTTCAGTGGCGCTCTTGATACTCATATCCAGCAACTGTTTCGTCATATCCACCCAGTGAACTACAAGTTTCTCCATATTATCGTTTCTGTAAATATGTCCGAAGAATGTAAGCATTCTTGTCGACACAATGGAGGATAGTCTCTTTGGATTACTGAGCTCATTAAGTATGGAAACATTATGAAAATATATAAAATAGACATATCCTTCTAGATAATACCTATAACGCACAAATATATCTGTTTAAATGTATGTTTTACGCTAAGTTTGCTTTCTTAAACCTTAGTTCAGAGTCCATCCAAATCCCTAAGTTTTTACATTCATTTATGACCTGAATAACTTCGTTGACAATTTTAAATAACGTTTTTTATTCTAGCAATTTCATTTTAACTGTATTGTTGCCACTGACACGATTTCTAGAAACCATACGCGTTTTCCTCCCTCTCCACGGTAATAATACTGTGTCGAAATTTCATTAAAATCAATTACAGGTTGCAGAACACAAAATTAATTTTAAAATAAAAGTACGCACATTTAAAGGACAATAACTGACGATGTTTTATACTCTTTGCAGGTTCATCACCTGTTACAAAGGGTAAGTGCTTCTTTACTCCTCTTTAATAGGATGTTTATTGCTTTTTGTGTCCAGAAGACGTATTTGATAATGTAAGGAAAACCTCTCTTCTAATTTGCAGAAAAGTCTGAGTGTGAGACCGACTCCGATTGCCCGCCAAATTTCATATGCGTCGATGGAGAGTGTATCCCAGAAGAAACAACAACATCCGAAGAACCTACAAGTAAGTCTAACCTACTGAGCGGAGTAATGTCATCCAAATTATATTCAGACCTTTCGTAAATAAAAATTTCTCATATTTTGGCTCAGTTAATAGTAATCTAATGCCTCAGATGACAATGTTAATCTTTATCATTTTACATTCCAGGTACGCCTTGCGATTGTCCACCCCCGTTCACGTGCGACGCCAATGGCGACTGCGTGTTCATTCCAACACCCCCTTCTACAAGTCACACTACCGGTAAGTGTTAAACGGTAATGATTCAAGCACGAAGAAAATCCGCCGTTTTTTAATACCGTAAACTAGAAATTCTAAAGGATGCGTCATTTATAATCAAAAATGTAAAGCTTGTAATATTAAGTTTAGACAGATAGATTGACAGCTGGTGCTGTATATACTGTACTGTGTAAGGCTTTCGCGGCCATAGTCCAATAAATTTGTGACTTTTGAGTTTTACCCATCAAACCACCACCTATCCTAGAAGTACGGAATTATTAGAACTTTGGCAGAACGGGCTAGAAAAGTGTGCGAACCAGGGGAAATCGACACCAAATTAGAACGCTCTTGAAGCACACGGTTATACAGAAAAAAATGACAAGAACACTGAGAAGAAATAGACCAAATCAACCTGAACCGATAAAAGCTTTTCTACTCTATGTGCCTGGAATAACAAACAGAATAGGAAAGATGTTACGAAAGGAAAACGTCAAGACCATCTACAGGTCCACAAGAAATATATAGGAGTATTTGAGAACGGTGAAGGATAAAAGAGACCCACGGACAACACCTTTGGTTTGTCGCATACCATGCACATGTGGGAGCGTATACATTGGAACAACGAAGGGATCGATAAACGCAAGGATTGCAGAACATAAGGCTAGCTGTCGACCAGGTTATACGGAAAGGTCAGCGGTAGCCGAACATGCGACTAAGGAAGTAGGCCATAGGATCAAGTTCTAAGAAACTCAGGTTCTTGCCGCAACATCTTCATACTATGCAGGACTTCCATAGATAAGCCATCGAAATACAAAAACACCACAATAATTTCGATACAAAAGAAGAAATATAGAAAGTCAACCGGACATGGGTACTCATCCTGAAGGACCTGAAGGCACTGCCATATCGCGAGGGGGCGGGGCTACCAACGCTACCTGGTTGGGCCACGTCCATTAGCAGGTATAAATACAGGTGCAGATCCACCAGACGACAGTATTTTTGAAGTGAAATAGCCCCTGAAGACGCCATCCACTCGTGGTGGCGAAACGTCAAGCCTTAACGCTAAACGACACCGGAATAAAAACCCAAAAACCAAAAATTCGTTGTATATACTCTCTCAAACATAAGACATGGTTACAGTCCAACAATACCCTGCTATGTCACCACCCTTTTTCAACGTAGCTTTTTGCTGCTACTCTTTACAACTCAGTTAGTGCTCAGTATAAAAAAATGTCGTTGAACATTTTGCCAAAAAAATAGTCGTCAATGTCCCAGAAGGCGCGCGATTGTTCAATGCAAGGCTCTGGCTGAAGCCATTTTTCACCCTATATACATATTAATAATTTTTTGCGCAAAAACTTGGTTTGCGTTTTCTTGAAACTTCAATCCAGAAAAGTGTCGATCCAGATTTTTGAATAATTTTATACAGGATGATTAACGAGACCGTGAATTTAGTCAAAAAACGGCACATTTGGCAATCTTTTAATAATCGTCTATTAGGAAATTTCAAAAAATACGTCGATACTTTTCTAGAATCATCCTTTTTCTTCATGGTCATATTTTTTTTAGTTTTGTTATCTCAAAATTAATAGTGAAAAAATGGTTACAGCCGAACCGTTGCAATCAGCTCTCATGTACGTACTATAACCCCCTCTTAACGTTTGATGTGGCGCAATAGCTCTACGTAACAGCTGGTAAGCTACGCCAAACTAATAATATTGCAAATATAAATAATCAAGCATTTTGCGCTAAAATGAGTTAGATTATATTCCATGTTTATATTTGATATTTCTTTATTTGAACATTTAATAAATTAATGTGAGGCAGTAGTATTTAAGTGTAAGAATAAAACTTTGCGAAGCTTCGCCAATGATGCTCTATTCATATGTAAGCCTCTTCTTACATGATTTTTTTTAATAAAATTATTATTATAATAGATACCTATATCTTCCATTTACAGTAGAAAGAGAATTTCTCCTTTTGTTGTTGTATGATATGAATTTCTTGCATAAGGAGTTTGTTTTATCAAAAGCAAATATCACAAATTACATAATTCTCAAGCATGGCCCTTTCCGCTCTTATTAAATACAACAAAACGATCGATCATGGTTTCCGTTTTATATTTCAGAGTCGGAATGTAAGGACGAGGAATGTCCTGAAGGTTACCATTGCGATCCTTTGAAAGAGTATCGATGCATCGCCATTGTCCAAGGTCAGTATAACTTTGACAATGCATTCTGCTTTGATTGTTGATATATGCTTTGTATTTTTTTGCTACTATTGAAACGGTCCTTTGAATGTTCCAGATTGCAGCGATGAAAACTGTCCATCGCCGGCCCACTGTGATTATATCAGAGATATTTGCGTGTTTGAGCCAACTACAACTACTCCACCACAGACGTCCGGTTAGTAATGTCAATGGCAACGTCTACTGAAAATATTGAATTACACTGATATTATTTGGAAATCGTTCGCGAAATTTCAAATGTAGAAGAGTTGTTTGAAGTGCTTTTCAAAAAATGGAGTCAAGTTTATTGTCTCAGTACTTTCCACACATAATGATGATAGCATTTTATCATTTTCACATTGCATGAAGCTGGAGTCCCCTTGCAAGTAAATCATTACCCGCCTGCACAAAAGTATCCAAAACAAATAGCTTTTTGCATCTCCCCCCCCCTTCCCCCCCCCCCCCCCCGCTTGGAACTAGAACGACACATTTTTTATTTTAAAAGTTTGGAAGAATCGAAACAATCAGGGTCTCGAAACAATCTAAAAATGAAGTTTGAGCTGTTTTTATATTTTTAATTTTTTATTATAGCTACGCCGCCACTGACACGATTCCTAAGAACCATACGCGTTTTTCATCCTTTCCTTTTTCGGTAATATTACGGTGTCAAAATTTCATTAAAATCAATTCCAGGTTACAAAATACAAAACGATCTAAGGCAATACTCGTATGTACAACCTCCCCACCTCCCAACCACCCCAAATTTCCCCCCACCCAAAAAAAAAAGTAGAAAATGGTCAAAAACCCCCGAAACGCTTGAGGAATATTTAATTTTTTCTGTTTTTTGCTAACTACTCCGCCGTCCATATACCGATTTTCAAAAATATAGCTGCATTACGTACTAGGCCCCCACAGCATACTGCTACTCAAATTTCATCCTGATCCATGCAGCGGTTACTGAGATTACGAGGCTAGAAAAACGCCAACAGATAGACCGACAAGCAATCACAGACAGATAGACCGACAGACAAAACGTCGAAAATGGGTGTCGTGGATTTTCGTTATGCAGTTATCATAAAACGAATCGAAAATTTTCGCGATCACAATACTCCTCTCACCTATCGGTAAAATAAAAAAAATAGGCGCTTGTGCAAGCGATCCGACTATAAATTTTATAAAACTTATAATTACTTTATGCACTCTATCCCCTACCCTGCCTAGAGCCTCATCCTTTGTCTCAAACTTTTCCTACGTCCTAACGAAAGTCCTTTCTTGTGCGTGATTATTTCTTTATCGCTGACAGCTTTAACAATCCGAACAGAAAACTTCGTTTTCTTTTGGACGATCATTGAACATGTGCTTATTAGCAGCTAAAAAAAGAAGTGGAATAGATACGCGCTTAGAATTATTTGAAACGCATTTGTTTAACTTCACATAATTACATTAGTGAAAATTTCTTCGTTAGAGTTCGGTCAACAATGGACGAAAAACTTGAAACTTTGGATTGAGGGGAAGATGCTTGGAATCATGAGAAGCTGTGGCTTTTTTCTAAACTCTAATACACGTTTTTACGCAGACAAATGTTTGATAGATTGAATATTTCAGTGACTCGGCGGTGCAACGAGATCATATGCCCATATCCATTCCACTGCGATCCTGTCGACGATATGTGTAAGCTGACTCCCACCACTAGGCTGCCTAAACCAGGTTAGTTATCATCAAAAATGATCCACGAACCTATCCATATAATAACTAATATACTACTCGCAAGAGAAATCTAAACACTGAGGAAAAAAAAGGGTAGCGGTAGAACTACATACTGGTAGTCTTATTACCATTCACCCAGGTTTGTAGTCATTCAGTTGTTTGTTCCTGTTGTCTGATATTTTTACGCGAGCCACCTTTGTTGGATACGGCTATGATTTTTGTACCGGTGAAACAAAGGATAAGCGCTAACGCTGGCCAGTCGTTTTGGAGGTGTCGTATGGCGCGTGTCGTTGTTAAGGAATTGTTGGCGGTTTATGTTCACGTGTTGAGGTGTTTGTTACGCATGCAATTACTGCATACTGTTGGCCATAGCCTAAAATAGTAGTAAGTACACATTGTCTTGTTAATTAGAACCGTATAAATGTCAAATTATGCATGTAAAATGTATGTTGAAGTAAAAGTGTGGCCATTCAATCTGCCTTCTATTATTTAAAACTCCCTTAACCTGACTGGTGCTTACAATACAATAATCAACGAACTCATTTGCTAATCAGTTTATAAAACAATAAAACTGACCAATAATGGGCGGGCCCTACATGTTGACGAATGCACTCCTCTAGCCTACGCGGCATGCCCGTAATCTGGTTGTTGATAGGCTCTAGAGGTACAGCCTCCCAAGCTGCCCTCACAGCATGCTTCAGTTCGTCCAGCGTGGTCGGAGGATTGGGTAAATGGGTAAATCGCCTACGTATCGACCCATCCAATCCCATACTTTTTCAATTGGCGATAAATCGGGTCATCGTGGAGGCCAGGGGAGTTCCCTGACCTCAGCTCCCTGTGTAGGTCATGCTCCTACAACTGTAGCCACGCTACGCCCCATGGTTACAGCAATTGCTCTGAAAGAAGCACCACGTTCTCGTTGGCCTACAGTCCTACTTCAAAGAGGGCTTAACTGCGTAAACTGGGGCTGTCGTCTTCTAGGGAGCACCTTTAACGAATTCTCTTTTACACAACCAACTGGTCTCTCGCCAAATTTGGAACATATATCGTCGTTTCTGGATCGACAAAAAGCCATGCTTTGTTTTTACATGTCTAGAGTTTTTTAGAGGTATCATTTAGGTAAATAGCATCTGAACATGTAACGGAAATTTTGACAGCTTGAGGGCATTACCAGTGGCGTGCGACTTTATATTAAAATTGGATGTTCATTAAGATTCAATTATTACTGTGATGTTACAAACTGATACCAATAAGTTGTATTAGTATTTAGCTATACTTAGACAGTTACTCTTATTATAATTTCATTGTAACAGTTGATAATTTATTATTACCATGAAGTGTTTTTCACAACATATCTAACAGTGTTCTGAAAGGTAGCCTGTTGGAATGGCTGCATCGTGTTTTTACTTCAGCAATAAAATATAATAATTGCATTAGGTAATATCCAGTTCTATAAAATTCTCATAGATTTTCTGTAAGTAAATGTAGCACACATTTACTTACACACAACATACATTAAACAACCATTATTATTCGTCAAACTGGAGTGAAGTTACTTTTGTTCCCAGTTATCCCCATATATTACGCTACTGAAAACTAAAACAAAACCTATACTTACCTATGATAAGAAATGTTCACCGATTCGTCGCTATTACAGCAAACTATGCACTTTTTATGTTGTCTAATCATGCAATTATGACAATATTGTTCATAAGTAATTTAATTCACACCACAAATAGTCACAAAGTCAGTCAAATATACACTAAAATCACAAAAAACTCGACACACGCAATAATCACAACTACAATGACAGCCACATGGCAGCTTAAGGGCACGCCGATTGTAGGTTGCCAGATTTACGACATATTAGAAGTTATTGCGACATTCCGCTATGAAATTTAGCATTTTTGAGATTTCGTTAAATCAATACAAATTATCTTCACGTAAATCAGTTACATTGCAAGTATATTGGAATGTATAGTTAAATACCCAGTTAAATACTTTGTGTTCAAACTGCGGAAACTGCCAGATTTTGAAGAAACTGGAAGCGGACGAAGAAGAGTGGCAATAGCGCTATAGATGTTGGCTGGCCAATATTCAAATTAGGCTCCCTCAAGAGATGTTAGCTCTGTGGTCTGAACGATACAAAAAGTGTTACGTGTGTACCAGAGATGATACTGCTAAGCTGTGTATAAATTTTTAATTCAAATATCCCTTTTTTTTCTAAGTGTTCGGATTTCACTTGGAGTAGTATAATTTTATTTGAAAACTTTAAAATATAAAATACAATATATTGACTGGCCATTTTTTATGATTTAGCTTCTAACGTCACCTGCGATTCATCGTGGTGTAAGTTCCCGTATCAATGTGACCCCCATGGCCAATGTATTCCTCCGCCTGGTCAAACACTTCCCACGTTGCCACCACTGGCCACTAGAGGTGAGTACATAATATAAAGATCCGTATAAATCCAACATATATGTGCAATTGAGAGAAGCTAAAGGTTGCATTATCCTGAGACGGATCTCAAATCAGTCAACTGCGTTACGATGTGGCTGGAGACGTAAAAAACGTTTTTTTCATAATTAGAAAAAAACTCGAAAGAAACTATGTTTTAAAAAAAACGTCGTTTAAAGTTTGTAGACGAGGTAGATGTTTCAAAAGGTCCGATCTACTGAACTTATCTTCGTTACTATTCAGTATCCTTTAGAAACACCTACTTTGTCCAAAAGGTTCAAATAACAAAAACATCTATCTTATTTTCTTAATTTGCATCACTAGATGTGACCATGAGTTATTCTATGTAAATTTATCAAAATCAAAGTGTAATATACCACTGTATTCTTTAACTCTACAGTAAATAACGCTATCCTGAATAAAGCATATACTGACAAAACTTCGGTATTTATTTTAAGTATTTATGTGGTTTCTATTGACGAGGATGAGTTACTATCTTATTGAAATGATAACTCCCAAATTATAGAATGTGGTTGGTATAATTACTAAGATTCAATTTTCTGAAATGGGTTTGGATCACATATTGGTTGATGACAAACAGGTTTTCGTTTTCATAGTATCTTCTATCAATTTGATTTATATATTTATTGATTATCCGTAAGACATGAATTTACACGTTTAGGACATATCACATAACAAATACTTGAAAACTAACATAGTCACTGACAAAAAAATAACATTTTTCCAGAAAAAAATCTTTCAATATTTTTCAAAAAATATATACAGCTTGACTAGCTTTTATGTCATTCGGAAGAAAGTTAAAGATCTTGGGTCACACACATTTGGTGACATACTCCTCAGTCTATATCTGGCATAAGGTACATGCAAGCGATCACTTTGCCTTGTTTTAATAGTGTGTATCTGACTATTTAAAATAAATTTGTTGTTGTTTGAGAAGGTGTAAGTAGCCATCTCAAATATAAATAATGAGGGAAGTGTCAATATTTTAAATTTTTTTAATATATCTGCCTACACCTGGCATACATCTCAAAAATTTTTCTGAAGACAAGAAAAAGACATTTTTTGCATTATGTTGAGCAACCCGAAACGCATAGACCCATATTTCAGCCTGGATTCCACTTGCGCAAAATATATAGCTCTTAACTGACACTTGGTTAGTACGGGTTTTAAGTTTCTCATTACAAAAGACTGCGAGTTTAGTTTCTCATTACAGAATGACAATGCGCCTTAAAATTAATACCATTATCGAGATAGATCCCTAAAAATTTTACGTGATCATCTGGTACCAATGTTTTATTGTTTACTTGTAAATTTAATGGAGCTAATATCTTTTGTGCTTTGAGGAATCTCAGTATTGACGTTATGTCTGGATTTAGATATAACTGACGCTTTGAAAACAACTCATCTCATCACAGACATCAGTTGCTTAGTTTTATTTAGATGAAAATTGTGTGCACCTTATACATTATTGATTTATGATTGTTTATTCGCAGACCCGTTCTTAACTACCATCACACCGCCTTACACAAGTAAGTATTTCTATATCTAATGATTTTTGAGAACTTCTGCTGGAAAGGTCACAGGTCAAGTGGATTGTTTTTGTTAACGACTAATTTTCTTTTAACCACTAGTTAAGTGACGATTGTGAAACCGAGCCTTAGTTTGTTATTGCCGGAGCTGCGTTCACGTCTTTGAATTTTTTGAACATCTTTTTTCGTTGCAGTTCCCGTATCGCCAAGTGGTCGCTGCAGGGACTGGTGTGACCCTCCGTACTTCTGCTACGAACAGCTCTGCGTGCACGTCCGCTACGGCCCTGGAGATCCGCTCTGTGACGAGCTTCCAAAACGTACGACTTTGAAAAGGAATTGAAGATTGTGAAGCGCTATGTGTTAATAAATTATTTGCTAGTTATCTGCTACCTTTTTTCACTCATATCACTTGGGTCCGAATCCATTAGCGATGACCATTTTTTGTATCTTCTTTCTTCCTTTTCTTCCCAGACCGTAAACGTCTTGGTACTGGGCCACAACTGAAACTGGTGGCGTTCTGTATTTGAGGTGACATGCCAAATGTAATAAATGCTGTAAAATACGGTACGTCACAAAAAAGTCACAAAAAAAAACAGATTTAAATAAGTAGATTATATGTATAAAGCCGGCGACGTATGCGGGTATTCGCCGAATATCAATATTCGCCCTTTTTTCAACCTTGCTCGCCGAATAGCCAGCACGTATCGCTCTTTAGCCGAATAGCATATAATCGGGGTTCGTGCTCGCCGAATACCGCATATTTGGCGCCGGCTTTATTCGCCGAATAGCAAATAATCCGGGTTCGTTGCTCGCCGAATACCGCATATGTGGCGCCGGCTTTATACAAAAACCGACTCGCGTAAAAAACATATCATTGCATCAAGTCGAAACTGAAAAAATCCTTAGTTTTGTAGAAACAGTTCTTGCATAATGCCTTCAAATAGGGTAGTTTGTAGATAGTAACTGAAAATGATTTTTTTAGTTATTTTTAGCCTAAATCTTGTCATCATCAACAGTTTAGCATATCTGGAGTTACATATGTACTTATAAACGAACTCATTTGTCATAATTGCTTAAAAAAATACAATAGGTGAGTAATGAGTGGGCCCTCCATGTTGACGAATGCACTCCTCTAACCTACGCGGCATGTTCGTAATCTGCGTCGGTACTTTCTAACTTAAGAGATAGAAACATGTTTCTATCACCATGACGATCGGGCAATTTCGGGTGCCTATCACGTGTCTACTACGGTGTCACGGCACGCTGTCATATTTACGAGGCCACCCGATCCCATAGTACATAGTGTATAGAAACACGTTTCTAAGTTACAGAGTACCGGCGCTGGTTGTTGATAAACTCTGAGGTACAGTCTCCCAAGCTGTCCTCACAGCATGTTCCAGTTTTTCCAACGTGGTCGGAGGATTGTGTAAATCGGCTATGTATCGACCCATCCAATCCCATACTTTTTCAATTGACGATAAATCGGGTGATCGTGGAGACCTTTAAAGCTACCTGGGATACCGAAAGGATCACAAACGCTGTTAGTTTCTAAAATAATAATCATAGGATAATTGCAGTTTCACATATTTTCACAGTTCCGTAGGTCAAAGGTCAGCCTGGGCGTTTCGGTTTTGACACAACCGCGAAGTCGCCATTTCTGGTGATTTTCATTCATGCAAGCCAAAGATTGGCGATTTTCAAGCCAAAAATTTGACTGAGACATCAACGCACTCAACCGAAACTGCTTTCTTACTGCACCCGGCTTTGAATATAGTAGGACTGTAGGATATTTGAGGGGTTAGGTGTCTCGTTTTAACTGATGCCTTTGCCCTTATGTACCTTCTATACGTAGTCGCATTGGAGATTTCGCACTGCAGATCTAATCTTGCCAACTGTGTACATATAGATGGTGATTTGTCGCATTATGGTAGCTACGTATGTGAACGTGCGTCTCACCTGCATGTTGCATATCCGGTACTGTACATGCTCCCCCCTGCATTTGCCGCCGTTGCACGTCCTGACCTGCCTGGAGGCGCCACCGTCGCAGGAACGTGAACACGGCGACCATTCCGACCACTCGGACCAGCCGTTCGACCTCATGTCCACCTCCTCCAGCTGGGAGGACAGCTGCTCCTGCAACACCACACCATCTACTACAAATCGCATCCTTACCCTGTGCATTTGCACTTCAGGTCTTTGACATTCTAATCTAGTATTCTGGGATGGGCGCAAATAGAAACTCTCGAGTCACACCACTACTGTACGGCCATCGTAAATTGACCAGCGCGGCATGAAGAAGGGGAGCGGGAGGTTCTCTCAGGCAGTGATCGTCATTATCGTGTCGATTTTAGGGATAGCAAACACACAAGTATGACAGAGACATTAAATATCGTCTGCTGCGATTATCCAATCCCGATGCTGAGCCGTCTTCAAGTGGTGGTGTTGCCGATTATAGTTATAGGTTTTATGAAGCAGATAAATAGGATATTGAGTGAATATAAATTGTTTGCCGTTTCATTTATGTGTTTATAAAATAAAACAAGTTGTAAAAGTAGGAGTCAATTTACGTTGGCCACACAGTAGTATTAAACGTTTGGTCCAGCATTGGTTATCAATAGTTGTCAAGAACTGTCTCCGCAATTCGAAAAACCTTAGAAGATTAGACGTTATTTTTATTGAAATCTTCTTTTCAACCTTCAATGAATTACACCTCTGGATTTGTTTTAAAGGAAATGTAAAGTTTCTTAACATTAGCTTATTAATGTTTGATGTTTGTTCATGACATTGTGAATTAATGAATACTCTCTGCCTAACAAATACTCATCTAAAGGCTGACCTATAACAAAATGCCGTAATGTAACATGTAACAATGCGAGCAGTGCAGTCGAGTGGCTCGAATGGACGTTGTCGGTTTTCTCGCGAATCCCTTTGACTGTTACATTACAAGCCAGTGCCAGTTTACGACGCGTTCGTTATGAGCTGCATCCACATTCAGTGTAAGTATTGCCGTTGTAGGAAACGTATTGATCAATATAAAATGGAGTGGTGTCAAGAGAAGATTTTATATTTTATTGAGCAGTATAGTAATAAGCCGATCTTATAAGATCCTCAAGCAATATCACATTGTAATGAAACCAGCACTCGTCACTTCTAGGTCTGCCATACCAAAGTAACTAAATAAAAGTGGAGCACTGTTGAACAGAACATTCGAAATGAGTATTAGCTGCATCGTGTAAACACGAGGTTTGTAATGTAATGCTCGTTACGAGCTCAACGAACATTACGTTACAAAGCTCGGCTCAAGTCAGTCTCCGCCTTAACGTTTTTCCTGGATGTATTTAGTTTGTAAAATTTTACAAAATTCTAATATATCATTCCGCTCAGCGTTGAAATCTGGATTTACCAGTGAAAAAAAGCGTGAGACGTATGATGACTCCATCATTGCATGCTACTGATATGAAATGGTTTTAATGAAATAAATGAGAGAATGATAGTCAATATGTTTCGTTCTATGTTTACCTGTTCTGATTCTTCATCTGCCTCCAAACCATCTACAGGCAATTCGGGAATGGTGATGTTTCTGTACAGACAGTTGGATGGATCCAAGCAAGTCACCTGAAAGTGGAAAAACTGTGCATTAAACTACTCTATCATGAAGTTTTATCGAATATAATCAACATTACATATATTGGTTTTGTACTTTCGCTATGTATATTTGCAATATATTTGAGCAGACAATTACTATGCGTCCACGGGCTTTCAAAACTGTTTTCAAAACGTTTTCAGGTTTTGAATTGTCGGTGTTTCCACGATAGGTTTCGGAACGCATTCAAAATGATTTCAACTGACACTCTTGACAAAAATGTAATTTTATAGTTTTATAATCTATTTTGTTCTTTATCATGAATCTTTAGTTTCAATTTTCGAATATACTGCAATAGACTGATAACAGTGATATAAGACTGCAATATACTGCGCATGGTCCATTTCAAAACGTTTTGAAAGTGACAGCTCCTACTTGGTTGGATTTACCGAGAATCCTTGAATATTAGTCTATACGCCATTTGCATTCTATCACAGACCGTGCTTAAGAATCGTCCAGAGATGATTACCACACCGTCATACATGTATGCGTAGGCTTGGGCACTTTTTACATTGGACCCTTTAATGATTATCCTTCTTTGTATAGTATAGAGTCTTATTCTCAGTTTACACAGTGTTGTTCTGACTCCCAAACTTGTTCGTCTTTTTTTGTTTCTACTAACTTACGCCGTTTGTAACAGTCGTGTCCGAATGGAGACATTTGGCTGCCCTAAATGTTCATCTCGGATCCGAATGACAAGTTGGCAATCGTCTGCCGGCATTCCACAAAATTAAGCATCTCATATTTGGCTGTTTTATCGAGACCGACCGACCGTCTAGTCTGGCTGGCCGAACTAGCAAGACATAAATCTCTCTTCCAGTCAGTATAGAAGTACAAATGCAGCACAATGCTGGAGTTATACCAAGGAATCTCAACAGAATCGAGGATTCAGGGGTTGGGAGGCCATTTTTGTCTATCAGACAGTATTGGCAGCCGTATACAATAAGTACATAAAATAAGGAATATTTCAATCAGTTTTATTTTATGAACGAGATTCATGTAACACGCCTCTCTAGCAAACACGACAAGGACCTATTATGAATTGCTTTTTTTATATGCGAGCAGACAGAAGGACAGAAGGAATTCTGCCGGTGCGCCATCTAGTACCCGAAGGTAACGGCAACCAAAGAGAAACGCTACTAGCAGCAGTAAACTCTTTGGTGGAACGACAAGGCTCGTTCGCTTTTGCCACTAGAGGCACGGATTTTGACGCAAGCAGCGTAAAGCCGATATACGAGGGTTGCTCTATACTTCCGTCAATCCACCAGTACGCAGACAGCTGTTTCACGCTTATTAGCGATCATCAGTGCGCCATAGGTCGATTGACGGAAATAGAGAGTATCAATTTTTCCATGTTTAATAAACATGTGAAACATGTGCTTTTTTTATAGTTTTAACTACGTACAATCTTACTTCCTACATTGTAATCCTATAAATGAGTTCAAATATTTATAGTATCACATTTAAAACTAATTTCTGAATGATGAGTGTTAATAGGTTATATTGTATTTTTTTCGAACGAGTCGTTCCAACAAATCAGGCATCTTTTGTTCTCCTCATAATTATTATCTTGATTTTGAGTTTATCTCGCATGACTGTTTTAACAACAAATGTTGACGGGCTGTGCCAAGTCAAGACCTGAACCATTTTTTATCTGAATTCGTACAATATGACATATAGACTTTCGGAATATATTGTGTAATCTTTCCTGTTGTAGGTGTGATGTAAATGTGTTTGGTGTAAAGTCCTCGACCGACAATAAGGGGCACAATAGCTTTATTTTGTTTGTGTTTAGATTTAGAAATTGAAAAAATCTTGAGGCACGCAATCTTTGTTTTGTTTCTCCTAGTCACATTAGCAACATTACTGTTCTGAATACATTGATAGTTACTGTAGCGATGGATACAGAACACTGCGATTGCTACAATTAATTTGTATAAACTGTTTTGCTCACAATGGTTATGTGTAAATCTTTCAAATATTTCAAAGTTGTTGATTTTGGTACACTAGGTAGGCTTTGGAAAACATCTGCTTGGTGACTGTACAGTGTTTATTATTATAGTTTAATTTTTTCTTATACATACTTCTATCAAAAACTGTGTATACGCAACACAATATACTAAAAATTGAACCGTTTCTGAGTTATCAAGTTCTCGAAGATCAAAAATAAATTGTATTAATACATATTCTTAGGTATTTATGCTATAAAAATGTGTTTCTTATGATATTTTTTATTTATAATTTATTATACACTGGTTGGATAAGGGGAAATCTCAGTATGGTTAACAATATCATGACAGATGACGAGACTTGACTGTACTATTACTATGTGTGAGCAAAACAAGGTTTGGCTGTTTAATGGTAAGGATACAGCCGTATTTGTCAGAAAAACCTCGATCTGTAAAAAAATGATAGCTGTAGCTTTCAAGTCGTGTGAAAAATGTGGATCGTGTCATTTTGGACATACAAGACCATGACAGCTAAGTGGTATATTGAACAGTGTCTGACTAAAGACTTTGGATCGATGAATAACCTGCGGTCAAAGTCAAGAATGGACAGCCAAACGAAAGCCTCAACCGAATATTTGACCATGACAAGACTGAAGCTACTGAAACTTCTCGCGCACCCTTCCCTACAATTCAGAACTTGCTTCCTGCAACTCTACACTGTCTCCGCATGTGAAAAATGAAGTTAAAAGGAAGGTGCTTTCCTAGTGACGAGAATCTTGTGCTGGCCTGAGATTACGATAATCTTTAGTGACACTTGATAGAACTGGTTTAAAGAGTGAGTGGTCTTGAAGAATGAGGTGTATTGAATGCGCAGAAAAAATTACTTTGAAAAAATGAAATAAATGAAAGTGTACCTACTGCGAAGCTTTTCTAGTATCCTTTGTGGTGATTTGTCGTTGGGGTGACGCGTCAATCACGCTCTCAGAGCAGCTCGAAGAACAGAGAGACGTGACGAGAGACAGCCAGCGTTGATAAATCCCGGCCTTCACTTTGTCTTTGTGCTTTCGTTTTTTCGGATTTTCGTTTTCCCGACCGCGACCGGGCTGTGTGCCGTGTGCCGTGTGGCTGTGTGTATAGAGCGCGCATTGTCTGGTTGGCTTTGTGTGGGAGAGAGCAATTATTTGCCTGGCTGCTCATACGGCTGCTCTGCCGCTCTGCCGCTAACGCTAATTAGCTAAGGAGGGACGATGCGATGCGATGCGATGCGGGAATGACGCCAGCCAGGAAGTGCTCCGGATATGTCGGGCCGACGCTTATCACCATCATCGTCATCTCATCGTTGCCGTTTCCCTCTTCTTCATCCGTAAATGTAGGGATGACAATTCATTTTTAAAATTTAACCGCTCAATATGATAGGGTTATATGCGAGGATATAGACTGATGTGACTTCTTTTAAATATTTTAAACAAACCAGATGAGATACATACAGGGTGAGTTTTTAGTATCGGCTCGGTCGATAACTCCACTACTATAGAAGATAGCGAAAAAAGTTGGATACAAGAGTTGTAGCCACGGATATGCTCCTTGCTCAGAAAATATTTAGGTTTATACAGGGTGATCCATAACTACCTGGTGATGCAAACATGCATTTTTTAAATGAGACACCCTATATATTATTCCATATTCAAATTCTACTAATGATTTATGTTCTTCCAATATAGGGTATTCTTACTTTATAGAGGGTATTTCAAAAGTTATGACCATTTTTATATCTAAATCGCTGTCAATCGAACGTGCTGTATATCAAAAAGTAATGAATCAAAAAATATTTCTTTCACATAGAAAGATTAAAGATATCATCTAATCTTGAAATTGGCTATACAAAAGGCCTGCGATGCATACTCGTATACAGGGTGATGTAGAATGCAAAATCCAGATTTTCTCTTTTTTTTCAAATGTAACCCCCAATATTTTATTATACCAAAGAATTTCCTTCTATATGCTCTTTCATCTTTGTATAGCACTTGTTGTACCTACGTCCACCAGTTTCAGAGATATTTCTTTTTTTCGGTAAATTTAAAATATAGCTTCCATTTGTGCACTGAAATTTATTTATTTTGAGAAAGTACTATTGAATTTGTTTTTTATTTAACAAAAAACTAAATTATAAGGTCATGATAGTATTTGATGAAGTCAAAACCATAAATCATCGCAATAATAAAGTCAAGTATGCTGAAAAAACAATTTTGTAGGCATGATGCATAATTATCAAGCAGACTTATCAGGTAGGCTTTGAAAAATTGACAGTTTTTATAACCTGCTCAATAATTCCATACTGTGTGAAAAACCAGCTTTAAAAATTAAATTTTCCATTAAGGGTTTTTAGAAGAATCTTTGAGAAATTGCCTACTTGCCTCTAGAATATATCAACTATGAACAGCAACATCCAGAACGGAGGCACTCTAAAACTAATGCGTTTGAAAGAGTGAAGAATTGTTTTATTTGGACTGTATCGTTTAGTATTTCATAGCCTACCTGATAGATCTGCTTGACAATTATGCATGATAATATCTCGTTAGTTCAGTGTTTCGACTTGATCAAGTAATACTATGGCCTCATCTTTGTTGTTTGTTAAGCAAAAATAAAATTTGATAGTATTTTCTCAAAAATAAATAAATTTTGGTAAACAAATAGAAGGTATATTTAAAATATGTAGAAAAATCGAAGTATCTTAGAAACTAGTGAATACAGCCATAACAAGTGCTATACTGAGATGAAAGAACATATTAAAAGCAATTCTTTGGTATAATAAAATATTGGGGGTTACATTTAAAAAAGACAGAAAATCTAGATTTTGCATTCTACACCACCCTGTATAGGAATATGCGTCGCGGTCTTTTTTATAGCCGATTTTAAAACTAGAGAATATTTTTTATTCATCTGTGTAAAAAAATGATTTTTAATTCATTACTTTTTGATATACAGCACGTTCGATTGACAGCAATTTAGATATAAAAATGGTCATAACTTTTGAAATACCCTGTATAATGTTATAATATCTTATATGGTGAGAAGAGAAATTATCAGTAGAATGTAGGAATGGGATAATACAGGGTTATTCACGTTATTCGACACGGAGCATTATGGGTAAAGTATTTGATAAAAAAGAAAATAATAATCTGGGATCGATAGAGACCCATAAAGGCTACATTTTAAAAATATGTTCACCTTATACAGGGTGTCCCAAAAGCACGAAATGTATCAAAGTTATGTTTATTTAAATGGAACACCCCGTATATTATTGTATATTCAGATTCCTTGATGAATTCTATTGTGACTTTGTGTATCATACATGGGACTTAAATCGAACCGTTTAGGTGTAAATCACAATTTTCGGTATAAGTAGATATCAGGAAAAAATTGAATATCGCAGAGATTATAAAATTTGAAAGGCTCTAACTTTGCCGTATCACTAAGCATAAAATGCGTCAGCTTTGATGAGACTGTCAAATTTAAATTACGTCTATGTTTGGAGAAATCGGTCGATGAATTAAGGAAACTTCGATCAGCGATAACTTGATTTTTTCAAATGGGAATGCCCAATTTTTTTTATACGGTTAAAAGTAAAATTTGATAACCTTTTTAATGATATAAGGTTGTGCATATCAATCTCTGTTAGTTTTCATTTAATTTTAAATTTTCAAACAAATCGGCGTTTTTCAATTTGCCTACCTATAACCAACGTAGCAGGCCATGAAATATAAACAAAAACCTGTTCAGGTAGAAGAAAACAAATAACTTAGCTGAAAAATATAAACGAACTAGACTAAAGGGACAAGATTATAAAAATTACTCACAACAAAAAAAGTCTAACCAGAAACAACGGCGGTAACATATCTTTGGTCAAAGAGAAGCTGGTGTATGGCAGAAATGGATTTTTTCACGGCCTAGTAGCTACTGCAATGTACTAGAGATTGGAAATTTTCAAAACCATTAAAAATTTTGAAATAAAGTGAAAACTACTAGAGAATGTTGTAAGCAGTTTATTATTTTCATAATAAAATTTCACATTTAATGACATAAAAAAGTATGCAATTCTGTCAAAACTCAAGTCAAAAGTACTTCTGACTGGAGTTCTGAAAATTCTTCAGTACCTATTAGCAAGGTCGCAGAAAATGAAGAATGAATTGAAATTTGTTCAAATTATAAAACATAACTTAAGTGGCAGAAAAGTTCAGTCAGTATTCCTTTTTTGCAATATTGCTAATAGATATTGAAAAATAGAAGGGCTCCAGTCAGAGGTATCGACTTCGACGCAAATTAGTACTGTTTTACACCATTACATATGATTGATATTTGCGTGCTGGAGCAACAGTCGCTGGTTGTTTCTGTTTCATATGAGGGTTTTTGATTGCCTTGGACATTTTTAACCTCTAGTAAATTGCGGTAGCCAGTAGACAGTAAAAATATCTATTACTGCCATACTCCAGCTTCTCTTTGACCTGAGAGATGGTATCGCAGTTGTTTTTGGGAGAGTTGATTTGTTGTAAGGAATTTTTATAATCTTGTCCCTTTAGTCTAGTTCGTGTGTATTTTTCAGCTAAGTTAGTTGTTTTCTTCTAGCTGAACAGATTTTTGTTTATATTTCATGGCCTGCTAGGTTGCTTATAGGTAGGAAAATTGAAAATCGCCGATTTGTTTGAAAATTTAAAATTAAACAAAAACTACGAGCGATTGATATGCACAACCTTATATCATTAGAAAGCTTATCAAATTCTACGTTTAACCATATAAAAAAAATTATGCATTCCCATTTGAAAGAATCAAGTTATCGCTGATCGAAGTTTCCTTAATTCATCGACCGATTTCTCCAAGCATAAACGTAATTTAAATTTGACAGTCTCATCAAAGCTGACGCATTTTGTGCTTAGTAACACGGCAAAGTTACAGCCTTCCAAATTTTATAATCTCTGCGATATTCAATTTTCTCCTGATATCTACTTATACCGAAAATGGTGATTTACACCTTAACGGTTCGCTTTAGGTACCATGTATGATACATAAAGTCACAATAGAATTCATCAAGGAATCTGAATATGCAATAATATACGGGGTGTTCCATTTAAAAAACATAACTTTGATACATTTCGTGCTTTTGGGACACCCTGTATAACATGAAGATATTTTTAAAATGTAGCCTTTATGGGTCTCTATCCATTCCAAATTATTGTTTTCTTTTTTATCAAACACTTTAGCCATAATGCTCCGTGTCGAATAACGTGAATAACCCTGTATATAGGGTGTCTCATTTAAAAAAAATGCATGTTTGCATCACCTCGTGGTTATGGATAACCCTGTATAAATCTAAATATTTTCTAAGCAAGGAGCACACCCGTGGCTACAACCTTTGTGTACAACTTTTTTCGTTATCTTCTACGGCAGTGGAGTTATCGACCGAGCCGGTACTAAAAACTCACCCTGTATAACACGCTTATCGTATAACAACCCGGCCCTAACGCGCCACTTCCAGCCACTGTCTCACCGGCATGTTGTTGGTTACCTCTCACTCTTCTACCGATATTCAAACGGAATCTGCTTCTCTGAACTATCCTCTATCGTTCCGCCGCTCACTGCTCCTATCAGATGTACCCGTGCGACCGCTGCATCTCATCCTAAGACGGTCGTTCTTCATACATCAACAACTGAGCGGTACAACCGCACATTTATTCCTAGGGTGTCCAAGGCTTAGAGTGGACTGCCAGAAGATGTATTTATTGGGCCTGCTGGTATTGGCCCATTCAAATCTCGCGTTAACCAACTTCCCCTGACATAACCCCTTCACAGCAGCCGCGGTACTTTGGTATTGAGGCTCTGCCTGCGCGGTCTGCTCAGTTATAAAAAAAAATTATTATTAAAGCGTTGTCGGTCGAATATCCGGATACCCTGTATAACTAATTCTATTAAAGTTTATCAGCTGGGCATATTTTTTTATTATGGCTTCGACTGCAGCTGGGAATATTAATACCGAAACAGTAAGCCGCTTCCTGGACTATTATTCGATGCTGAGTCAATCAGCTTGACTGCAGTTTCTGGATTCGGGCGTCAATAAAATCCCCTGATCCGCAATTGACAGGTCGTACGAATAGAAAATAGTGGGATGATTCGGTCGGCGTTAGAGCACTTGCAAAGCCACCTACGATGGATGGCACGTCAGCTTGAATCCCCATGAGACGCCGCATGGCGCGCCACAGCGACAAGACGCGCCTTTTCTGTCAAGCCGCAGCCGGCTTGGCTTGGCTTCTCTTCTCTGTATCAGAAAGGATTTTTAGGCATTTCCAGGGACGCTGCCGGAAAATTGCACACACCTTCCAACGTTAAGGCTTCGATCATATACAGGGCGTCCCATGACTATTAAGACAAGCAATACAGGGTGTTAATTACGTATGTTAACAAACTTTAACCACGAATAGTACTCCGAAAAATAGAAAGAAAATGTCATATGAACATGGGTCCGGAAATGCTTCCTAAGGGAGTTACGCTCCTTTGCTTGGGGCACCATGAACACGGTTTTCCCTCGATGTTCTCGAAACCATTCATAACAAAATTAGGAAATTAGGTGCGATGGGTAAACTTTTGACGCTGAATCTGATTCTGCATTCAGAATTTCATAATTTTAATCAGAGGCGTATCACACAGGTGGAGTTAAGGGTAAAAATAACCCCATTTTCTAAATGGTAATTTTTTGACATTTCGATTTTAGAATATGGTTTTTCAGAGAAGAAAAATGGTTTCTTACCTCTTACTTAAACTTAATAAACTGACAGTTCTCAAGTTGTTTATCAATTATTGCAAATTGTTTTTCACAGCACACTTTCTAAATAGATGAACATTTATTTATTTACAATAGCCCGCATCGATTCAATAATTAGCATTTTTCTCGAAAACGGTTAGCCCTATCGAGATGTACCAAGAGACCATTTTTACGTAGAAATCTCTGAAATGCCATATTCTAAAATCAAAGTGTCAAAAAAATTACCATTTAGAAAATGGGGTTATTTTTACCCTTAACTCCTCCCGTATGACACGCCTCTGATTAAAATTATGAAATTCTGAATTCAGAATCAGATTCAGCGTCAAAAGTTTACCCATCGCACCTAATTTCGTAATTTTATTATGAATGGTTTCGAGAATATCGATGGAAAACCGTCTTCAGGGTGCCCCATGCAAGGAGCGTAGCTCCCTTAGGAAGCATTTCCGGACCCATGTTCATATGACATTTTCTTTGTATTTTTCGGAGTACTATTCGTGATTAAAGTTTGTTAACATACTTAATTAACACCCTGTATAAACTGAGTTGGATATAAAGCGTGAGTATGGGCAGCAACGTTGACCGCTGCAGCGGCTTTCGATGGCCATCAGTATGCGCTGCCTGCGCTATTCCGGGAACTCCGAAAATAACAACAGACACATCAACGACGAAGTGCGAGGGCGAAAAACAGGCCGCCACCGCCACGCGAATTTCCATTCAACCTAAATGTAATGGAAAACAAAATCCGTCCACACGCTGTACCATCAGCGTCACTAGGCCGCCTACCGCTGACATCTTTCGGGATGGGGGGGATTTTCCCTTGAGCCGATGTTGCTCCAAATTGACCATGAATAAACCATTAGCCGCGTCGCTCACGCTTTTAACCCTTATTTAGGGCCGCCCTTCAAAGATCAACGCGAACGTTTCGTTCGTTAGTCATGGTTTCCTTAGTCCTTCGCTAGTTTGAACTATGCTTAAATTTTGTTATAACAAATGCGATGATTTTCTTCATTACCCCACACCCCAATTTCACCGCTCTCAAACAAACTCAAAATGAATAAATGAATTCCTCAAAACGACTAAAGACGAAGTACGAAGAAGTATCAGGGAATAATGAAACTGGAGCTATAGTACAGAGTTTACTAGGGAAGTTTTGCTGTGCTGCGTAGCTTCTTCTCGGTAAAATGCGGTAGGACTAAATACAATCATAAACGAACTCATTTGCCATAAGTTTATAAAAAAATATAACAGATCAATAATGGGTGGGCCCTCCATGTTGACGAACGCCTCTAGCCTACGCGGCATGCTCACAATCTGGTTGTTGATAAACTTTAGAGCTACAACTCCCAATCTGTCCTCACAGCATGCTCCAGTTCGTCCAGCCTGGTCGGAGTGAGTAAATCGCCTATGTATCGACCCATCCAATCCCATATCGGATTATCCTGGAGTAGTAGTATATTTTGATACCTAACAGTTTTATTTTAATAAATTCCGTAACTGTAACGTCAATACGCACGACTTAAATAACTAACCTACTAATACGTAGGTAGTTTGCACTGCCTGATAAGAAAAACTACAACAAAAAAGGGTCTTCTATCGACGCAGTGCCTAGTGGGTCCGCCAAATATTATCGCTTCTTAGTATGCATTAATTAATCTTGAAAGATTTTTTTTTTTTGACTTGCTACATTGTCTGAAGACATTTTTAGTAGCCAATAAATGTCTATTCTATTCTACCCTCGTACAAGTGGAAGACACTGGAGAGGACAACACCGTTACTCAAGAGCAAGTCCTCCTGGATGTCAGAGACAAATTAGCTAGTGAGAAAACTACAAACGAGGAGCTAAACGATGTTATTGCACAGCTACAGGATAAGATCGTTAATCTAAGTAACGAGCTTGTTAATAAAGGCAAAACAATAGACCATTTGAAGGAAGTAACTGGAAAATTAAAATGCAAATCTATAGTCCTTGAGAGAGTAATTCAAACTGACACGGCAATAAAAACAGCCCACACCCAAACACGTCATCACACATGGTAATAGTTGAAAGAAATATGAGATAATAAAATAAATATAAATAATAAATGATAAAAAATATATAAACCAAATACTGCATGTTCGTTACCGAATTTTGACAGGTAATCCAGGATTGTCTTGTTAAAGCGTTCCACCGTACCGTTGGACTGAGGATGAAAAACAGTCCTAGTCTTCCGAATTCCGTGTTTCCTCATCAGCTGTATGAAGACTTCCGATTCAAAGCTACGTCCCTGGTCTGAATGTAGTTCATTAGGAACTCTGAATCTGGAAACGACCTGTTCTAAAAGAGTCTGTGCCACTGTGCTTGCTTCTTGTTCGGGCACAGGAACTGCTTCTGGCCATTTAGAAAAATAATCTGACCAGCAAATACCTGTTTCCAAGCGCTGGTTTCCGGCAAAGGGCCCAAAATATCTATGACGATTCTCTCAAACGGCGATCCGACATTGTACAGCTGCATATGTGATCGTCGACGAGTACTTGGACCTTCTCTTGAGTTGCAGACATCGCATGTGTAACAACATATCTCAACATCTTCACGACAGTCAGCCCAGTAAAACCTCTCCTTGATTTTATCTAGGGTCTTCCTGATACCAAAGTTACCTCCACTACTACTCTTATGTAATTGTTCCATAATTACTTTTCTTAATTTCCTTGATACTATAAGTTTTTCTTTAGCATGTCTGCCATGAGTGTCTTCCCAGATTTGATACAAGAGGTTACCTCTAGCTTTCAGTGAGTCCTATTGTGCGAGGTAGGCTTTCCTGTTCATTAGGCTTGTTTCCATTTGAGAGCAACTGAATATTCTTAACGTGTTTATGTCGAATTCTCATTGTTCTTCTTTCCACCAGTGTTTACAGTCCTCACCACAGGGTCTACGTAATATAAAATCGGCATTTCCGTGTTGCTTCCCTGGATGATGACGAATTTCAAAGTCATAGCTTTGGAGGTATTCAATCCATCGAGCAAGCTGGCCTTCTGGATTCTTGAACTTAATTACACCTCGTTATCACAATTGATGGCACCAAACGAGTACAAACTGAGCAAAAGAAATATTGTCAGGCGCCCTTCTAACAAACCTACTACAGGTTCGCAAATTATAATAAAGTTAGGGTATGCATAAGCTTTTGAATGAAAGCCTGTAATCTTCGCATACAGTTAATGCTTCCTGGTATAACAGCTTAAATAAAATCTGATTCAATTCACAATAGGTACACCATGCCTTTTGTATTTCAAATACTGTTTACTACTATTTGTGGTAGCTCTTCTATAGCTTGGTGTCCCCCCCCCCCTCTCTCCGCTCCTCGTTTGTCTTGTCAGCAAGGCGTTTGTGGAGAGCTCGTTTATCAGAAACGTCGCCGTCGGTGTCAGCCAGCGCGTCTATAGAAAACATTCGTCACGACATCATCTGCTTGTTGTAAGCTCGCCGGAAAATATGTAGAGGAGCCGCCAGAAAAATCGCGTTCGCCAGACGTACATACAACGAACGCGACCCCACCACGTCCCGTATCGATCCCCGCGGTCGGATCTCCTGCTCTCCTGCATGCTGCTGCAATATCTCTTCGTAGCATTTGAATACGTCTTCGCCCGCCGTCTATTCGGGCCGTTTGACACGAGAAAAATGACGCGGAGCCCAATTGCAAACATACAGCTTGTTCACTGATACACATTCGCCTTTCTATATAGCAGAATACGGCACCGACCAATCAGAACAAGTCACGAAAAAACAACACAGCAACAATTAGGAAATGTGTAATAAGCTATATTACAATTCATAAAGTCTACATGGCTTTTTAAATCTTCATAGGTCTGTAAACCCTGAGGTTGAAGTAAGATCACGCATAGAACAGGCCAGAGCCACGTCCCTAAAGATGAAAATCAGGAAATGTTTAACAAGCTATTACAGTTCATAAAGTCTACAGGGCTTTTTTGTCATAGGTCTGTAGACCCTGACGTTGAAGTAAGATCACGCATAGAACAGGCCAGAGCCACGTTCCTAAAGATGAAAATCAGGAAATGTGTAACAAGCTATTACAGTTCATAAAGTCTACAGGGTTCTTTAAATCTTTATAAATCTGTAGACCCTGACGTTGGAATAAGATCACGCATAGAACAAGCCAGAGCCACGGTCCTAAAGATGAAAGTGTAACCCAACCTTGAACTTAAACCTAAGACACCGTTTTGTAAAGGCATATGTGCACTCAGTTCTCCTGTATGGAGCAGAAACATGGACATTAAAAGTGGTTACCATGAACAGACTCGAAGGTTCTGAAAAAGTGGACCTTCCGTAGATTATTAAAAGTATTATGGATTCAACACGTATCTAACGATGAAGTGCTTAGACGTATGAGAAGGGAAAGAGAATTACTTAAATTCTAAATGACAAGAGAAAACTGGAAAAGTTTCATATACAAACTTTTTTTCTATCTCTCCAAATAAAAAATGAGGTCAAGTTGATTGACTCAGTACTTCCCACACATTATGGTGATACCAGTTTATTATTTTCCCATAGCATGGAGCTTTAGTCTGAGAGCCCCTTGCAACCAAATCATCGCCAGTACCCCCCCCCCCCCTAAAATTGTCTTATGCCGCTAGGTCTTTCCTTCACAATGAACAGCCTATTATCAATAATACAAACTTTTCAGCTTTACACCCGGTACAATCTTAAACAAGTTGAATCTGAAAAAATATCTTCTAAATTAATACAGGCATTACTTGCACAGTACACGTACCCACATAGGTTTCAAAATGAATGAAAAGAAACGTGAGCTATTGAGAGATAACAGTTGATTGAAAACAGACCAGTGACCTGAGTAAAATATGCATAGATATAATTTTTTTTAAAGGTTCAGTGAGGGAACGTGTGTTGACGCGGGCTTTGTGAACGTTCCGTTCAACAGAGACCTGTTCCAAGCCCTGGACTTCTTGGGAACAAAAGCTTGATGAGCGTGAGAGACAAGCGTGAGAACATGTTTTCTTTTTTACATTTTGTTAGCCATGAGTCTGATGTACATGATGACACTGTACTTTTTGGCCAAAAAAAGGAAATGTTTGGCATGCATACGAATTGTGGCACGTTGGAAGAAAATTTTCCACCCTTAGTGTATATAGAAGTATAAAAGTACTGACAGATTTATGCTTTGTGCCCTTAAGAAAATGTTACATGCCCTGCTATCCCCTTGAAATATGGATTCAAGCATTCGTATGATAACTTTCATCCGAAGACTTTTATTTTTCTTTGAGCATTTGTGCAATAATTGCTTTAGATATCCACCGTTTTGAGAAACATCTTCATTCTAAAAGTACTGTTTTTTCAATCTTAAACCTCATATAGCATAGAAACTAGGCCAAGCCTGTTTAAGATACCATGTATAAATTGTATAGAGCCATATTATTGTAATTTAACTGGTAACTGGTAACCAGAATAAGTTAGTTATCTCAACAGGTCTATATGTTCTTATCTATTCTCTCAATGTCAACGGATGTTAGGTTGAGTTAAGTGTAATTGTCGAAAAACGACTAAAATAAACGCCCTGTATAGCGTGTAAATGGATAGTTACCGGTTGACATGACATGTCAGTGACAACTGCTACTTTGTTTGACAGTAAGAATAATTATGAGATTTCGGCGTCGCTAACAATTACGTCAACCGGTCCGCGATGCCAAAAAGAAGCCTAGATCGTAACGATCAAGATCGAAATGCTGTCGAAAGCGAAGCTGGGTCAGTTTGCAAAAGGGTAAAAGAGATGTTGACGCGAATCGCACTCAGACGGAAAGCCGAACAGGAAACTGTACAAGAAATACCTGAAGGCCAGTCTGATCGGGAGAAGTCGACATCTGATGCTACCAACAATGATTTGACAGGTGAGGAACGAATCTGGGTTTTTTTTCAGGAGCCGTCCGATCTTACTGTCCCCGTCAATACTTAAGCTTTAAGGCCTATTGTATTATTGCTCCTCTCATTTACAGTATCCACTCCAGCAATCTAGATCCCCGCATAAGTTTATGCAGTTTTCCTACTGGTCCTGGTGCTGAACTGTACTCCATTGGTTCTAGCTTGGTCTTCCCAAAGACTTGTGTCTCTTGTGATCCAGCGCTTCGCACTCACAGAGCACATGTTGGGCTGACTCAGTTCCTCTTCCTCACAGTCTGCAGTTGAGGTCCCCATTGTAAAGTCCCATTTTTATTCAGGTATTCCTTCAGGCCACAATGTCCCGTGAGGAGCTAATTCCTACTCAAGGAGAGCAGTGTTTCAGGTATTTTCTTGCATAGAGCTTTAATGAATGTGTTTCCATGAGCACATCCTGGAAACAAGTTCCACTGCTCCTTGTGCTGATGTTTCATCCATTCTCCGACCTGGTGTCTGATTGTGCTTTTAGGCACCCCCAGGGCGGGGTCTGCTCCAATGTATAGAGCAGACGAGCCTAGTCTTGCTAGCTCATCCGCCCTTTCATTGCCCCTTATACCCATCTTTAAGAATGTTCACTACAGCTCCTAAAATATTTTTTTCGATTCAATGTGTCGTAACTTATGGCCCATTTAGAGGCTTCCAGTGGCTGGAATGCCAAATTAATGCCGCTTTACCATTAACACGTAGAAAGCTATAGTAACAACGTTCAAGAAATACCCGGCATTAAATTTTATGGTACTCTAACGTCTCAAAAATAAATCTCCATAAGCTACAGTTATACGTAGTCATACATTAAATAACACTTCTTGCAGACCGTTGTCTTTCCAGGGAAGTATTGAAATAATTGTTATATTAAGGGCCGATTGTATCCACAAGCGCAATTTTAACAAAGGCTTTGACCAATCAGAGCAGCCCTTTCAAGAACATGCATCTGTCAAAGTACTCTGAAAACTATTGATTTCTCTTGAAGTTTACCTCAAAAAGGTTAAAAATGACATGCTTTATATACAATCGACCATTATGAACCATCTAGTATCTTTTCCAGTCTGCTTTTCCATCCTAAATGCGTGAAAAATTGCATTTTCCTGTTTAACAAAAAGTTTAGCAATTGCTAATTTCAACCAATCAGATTCCGCAAAAACTATACATTTGATCGCTGATTTTTTCTTCTGCTAAATGATAATGATGACAAAAAATTAGGGCTTTGAATATTTTTTTTTGTGATAAATGGAGAGATCAAATATAAATTTTACAACAAAACTGTTTTTGTTGAATATTTTGGTTAAAAAAAAAAATAAAAAAAGTAGGTGCACGGGCTGGATCTCGAACCAACACCAGACACGAAATAAGGAAGGCGTTGTGGAACATTATACCACTCGGCCACCCGCCATCACGCAAAGGGATCGCCTCAACGGTACATATTTGATTTGGGATTAGGTACTTTTTTACTGGGATTTCAACCATTCGAAAAGATATTTGTTTCGATCGTTGACTTCGTCTCGAGCTGCAAACTTCATTCATCGACTATGTTGCGACAAATATACACTTGTTACAACAATAGTTTTGTTATAAAACTTATATACGATATGATGAAAAGTGTTCTCCAAGTTTGACGTTTTGTTTTCAATATTGATAAAATACTATTGGACGATATTTATTAACCTAGCCCCCAATACCCAATAGAAAGCTTTTGCTAAATAACATCCAATAAAAAAGCTTTGTCAAATTCTTTGTTAAATATGCATGTTGATAAAACCGGGCCTAGTAGTAAAACTTTTAAACGCACTATTATTCCATTATATAATACTCAGATTTTACGACTTAATTCTCTTTTCTGGCAGACGAAAACCAAAACTCGGCTGAAGAAGAATGCGACGAAGAAACCTCCTGCGATACGGACTGGTTAGAAACGTTAGACATTCCCCCGCTGGTAGCTGAAGTCAAAGAAGACGACCCCGTATCGTCCTCCATATCGCAATGGAAGCAGTGGTTCAAATACGGAATCCCGGTGAAAAGAAGACGCGCACTCAAGTACAAGTACGAGTACTTAGAAGGGTTTGGCGTACCGAAGATGAACTCGGCAGTGATTCGAGTGTTGCCCAGACAGATGATGAGCAAAGACCGCAGTATTTCCGCATACCATGCGGCTCTCGGGAAGGCCTTGACGGCTCTCAAGCTGGCCATGGTCACCGCGGTCAACAGACAGACAGACTCCGCTGAGTCTGATCTGCTTCAAGAGCGCTTTGACGACGTCGCCTGCTACATGATAGACATCATGCGCAGGAACGTGAGCGCTAGACGAAAGTTGATCCTCTGTTACGGAGGCATCAGACAGGAAGCCAAAAGGTTGCTGGCGAGATCCGAAGTTGATTCGTTTTTGTTCGGAACGCGCTTGCCGGAACACTTGAGGCGCAACGGCATTGATGTCAAAAATATCGGATACCAAGACTTCGGAGAAGCGAACTATGCAATTCCCGAATTTGATTGTTATTTCACACCGCAGCCTATCAGAATGCTGTAACTTTGAAAACCTGTTGCTTAGACGTAAAATTAGGGATGTATGACACCATACTAAGTTTGTTATCAAATTTCATATCAAATTTGATCGCAAATTTGTTAATAATAATTCGTTTATTTCTTGGTTGAATGATGCCAGTATACACCATAACAAGAAAAATAGTCACACTAGATGGGTTCATCGATAAAACAAGTAAAAATTAAAAGTTGTGCTAAGCAAAGAATTCATCCAAGCTGTAAAATGATTTTTCTTGTAAAAAGTTCTTCAGTCGTGTTTTGAAAATACTAATTGTGGGTGCATTCTGTATATGGTCCTCCAATTTATTAAAGACTTTGCAACCCATATAGTTATAAGAGTTCTGATATAAAGCGGTATCAAAGAAGTGCAGAGATTTTGATATTTAATTCAAATTTGAGCCCTATGCAAGCACAGTTGAAACTAAATATGACAGTTGCCAATACTAGGTTGACACTACTGACAGATATCAGCTGACCCAGATATTCGACAATTGACAATTCGACTCCAACGCGTTTCATAGGTTATGTTGGCATTGCGTCATTATTGCTGCTTTTGACAGACGCCAATCTGACAGATGTCGTATCCATAATTATTCTGCGCACTTTTACGCGTAGTTTTGATATCAAATTTGCTAGTTTTTAGAGCAATTTCTAAATAATTTAATAATAAATTTCATATCGAATTTCATCTGAAATATTGGCTCAGAAACCTGTATGACACGTTAAGAAATTTCATAATAAATTTGCGATCAAATTTGATATGAAATCTGATACTAAATTTAGTATCGTGGCATACGCAATGGAATGTCCCATTTCAGAGCAGTTGCCGTTGCCGGTAATTTTCGATCTTATTTTTTACCCTTAACAAAACAGAACAAGCTTCATCTAAAAATAATAGGAACTATAATAGGGTACTTGCAGAAAAAAATATTATGCCGTTGACGCGTTCCTTAGAGCCTAGTAAACATGACAAAATCACTTGTTTGATTTTTTGGTATCGGCTGGGAGAGATATTCTAAAAATTATTTCAAATGCCAGAAAATCCCGCGCAAACAACTTCTGACGTCTTTGATATCGTATAGTGATGGGATGTAAAGTTTTGATACTTGATATCGATAGTCAGTGCTAACCTAACATTTTGACATTGATCATTATAACCACAAAACAGTCATAAGTCATAAGATTATAACCACGAAAATTTACTCTCAAACTCAAACACGTGCACAACGTACACAACAAAAGTACAAAAGTCAAAAGAATAAAGGTTAAGTTAGATTACCAATTCACTTTGTAGGGATGGGCTTGAATTAGATTCTATCTTTGGATTCATTCATAATGGGATGCGCCGAAATAAAATGATGGCTTCGATTAGTTGCGAATCTCGGTCACAAACAGGATGAACTGTGATACCTATCAGATATAAAAATGTATTGCAACGAAAATGCTAGTGGGTTAATTGCCTGTTTCAAATACGTTTAAGTATCAATAAATTGAGTCGCATTGTTAAAGAATTCAGATAATCTCTAGTCAAATGCGCAGTTAGCAAACCACAAAGAAAATATGGTTGCATTCGAACAGCTGATATAATTTCGTTTTGCATTTTGCATCTCGCAGTAGGATAAAAGAGGTCTCATTTCATTTGGGAATATGTATACGCTTATAACAAAACACGCTCGTAAAATAAAATATTGATATATGGCTAACTTAAATATTTAAAAAGAAATTTGGCAACATCAGAAATAGTTTGCAGTTGAATCTCACTGACCTGCGCTATAGCAGTATCGATTGTCGATATCGATAAGATACCTGTGACGTCAGCCCTTGTTTTAAGTCACGTGGATGAATTTGAATATATCCTTATTTTATTTTGCAAAAAAATCTTTTTTTGGCCGTCAGTAAAATCATGTTTTTGTTTCCTACTGCTTCTTGATATGGTTTTCTTTACGCTATGTATACTCCCGAGGCGATTTCACGACCTCTGCAAGTACCCTATTGTCAATGCTTTAATGATATATGTAGCAACATCTCTGTAATACCTTAAGCGAAATCAGTCATCGGCCATTGTAGTATTGAAAATACATGAGGTGAGTGTTCAGTATTTAAATTGTTCCACATTTTTTGTTTTTGTGGGATACGCACAAGCTGTGACTTGCGAGCTAGGTTTTGTCAGTGTGGGCGGTTTGTGATCAGTTGACTGTCAATGGTAGTGGCTGAAGTTTCTAAAAGAGGTTTGACAAATCGAAGTAAACATGTCTCAGTGAACAAATGATATCCGAAAAATTTGGATAAAGTGGATAGGATAAGCTTTTTGAATATAATGGAGAAGAATTGTTGAAGATCATTAAATGGATATTTCATCGTTAGTCTCTTTATTTTTGAACCGTGCCTCGTACAGTATCAATTTGCATATTGCATACTACAACGTATGTGGTTTAAGGAAGAGGTGCCGCAACAGAGGGCGCTACGTCACGTAATAGACACCGGAGGCGGCAGGGGATGGCAAAGGGCGAAGGGCATAAGATGAGACCCCTTATTGGCATTCTCCGCAGGCGCCCTCTGATAAATGGCTCTGTTTGGAATATTGTTTGCCCGCCTGATTCGAGACCATGAAATATTACGGCGACGATCGCCCTTCTCGGTACACGAACCACATCATCCACCCAAATGCATGTGACCTCATAGCCAAACCGTTTAAAACGAACCGTTTAGGTGCAATCACCATTTTTGTATAAGTGGATGAAAAACAATAATTACATACATTACAAATACTGCCACCTCGAACTTCGAAGGCTCACGCCTTGTGTGAGGTATTGACATTGACATGTTAAAAAAGTACATGAAAACACATGCACAGAAAAAAATACTGTTCCGTTTCCAGTTAATTGTTAATATTTTGATATTTTTCCTTCGCTTAAAATACATTTTCAGTTGTTTCAAATCTATGTCATTGAAAGAATTCAATCCTTATATTAGAAGTAATCACAGGTACGCCAATAAATTCAAAATCATTTTATATTCATTCAAAGGATATGTATAATCCTTCTAATACCAATATTGACATATAAAGAAATTAAAACATCCTTTTGTTTTCGAAATTTACCCTATGTTTCATTTAAGCAAAGCATACAATCTATTCAATGTACAAAAATTATTACTGCAATAGCAGTGCGTGATAATTCATCTGATAAAAATTTTGTTTCAATGGCCCTTGTCGTTCGCTGAACTGTAATCAGTATTCGGCGGGACTGATGTCCCGTAAGAATAAAGAACAGGGGGATGATCTCAGTGTTACTATTGCCGCGAACCCGCCAGCATGGACGAGGTTGTTCCGTTATGTTGTTTCGGTGTTAGCCGTGTTGTGTCATCTCGTGGTTTTGCGTATTGCATGAGCAATTGTGTGATTTAAATGTGTCCAGTTATATATTAAATGGAGGACCTACTGAGAAATTGGGACTTAGAAGAGCACCCACATTTGAATGTAGATATTTAGATTAGTCAGACAGTTATATTTCCGGTAATAATGCAACAGCTGGTGCAGGCTTATGTCTAATTCTTATATCATGCTTCTTATAACTTCATACAAAATCACACAATTAAAGATCCAAACGAATCAATCAGCTGTCCTCCAAGGAAAAGAAAGTAGTCTAGAATCAATTACCAAACACAGATTCGATTCAACGACAGACTGCGATTGAATTATTCATTGGAATCCAATGACATCTTGTAGTTGAATCGACAATACGATATAATTCGTTACCAACTATACACTTTCCATTGGATAAAACATCGCTGTATTTGAGGAATGCTGAGTGTAACGTCCCATTGAATCCAAGCGTAAATCTTTGACAGAACGACAGATTTTTCTATGTGTGGTAATCTCCGGGCTTTAATAACATAGACGGAAGACGGGTACTTTATATACGGTGAGTACCTATCATGCATAATGATGGTTAAAATAAAGTATGCTCACAGAAATGACAGTATTCATTTGCAATTTCACTCATATTCAAAACTAAATAAAATGATGAACTACATAAACGGTGTGAAAAATTCAAGCCAAGCTGATGAGGATAATAAGAGATTGTGGATAATCGTCCCGTCGTACCGCTTCACGTATGCAAATGGTAGAAAAAAATTGTTGAGTTTTTAAATTCCGCAGACATTTCAGAGCGGCCAGACTGTGCCGGCGGGTCGTTAGATGAAATTAAACCCAAACAGCGCAGCGGCAGAAGTGAATGTGCGGTCTTTTTCATTAAAATTTTAATCCCTTTAATTCGATGCTTGTTCTCATACGAGATTAGTTTTTACTGGGTCGCATCACATACCAGAAAAAGGCGGCAAACGCAAATTCGATGTTTTTAGTGATGAGTAGTTGATAATCATCATCATCATCATCATCATCATCATCATCATCGTAGTACAAAAATTATTTTTAGTAGTGCACACATAAAAAGAAATTCTCAAGTCAAGAATTGGGATATTCGTGTAAATACATATTCACAACAAGAATATCGGTTCTCACTCTAAGAAAGAATATTTGATGAGAAAATTATAGAAAATTTGTATCAAGAGTAATATATTTTTAATTTATATACTTATTTTAAAGAAATATGCTCCGAAAGAAAATATAATTTTCTTTGCAATAGGCAAGGCAAGGCTATAATAATGTAATAACAAATATTTCATAATTTTATATCAAGATTATCATTTTTTCCAGCGGTGTCCAGTTTACTTCTATCAAAAATATTGACAGCTTGCAAATGCGAACCTTCATTTACAATATGACAATCTTGGTTTGAAAACGAACGCTGTTTTATAAGCACACTCTATATTTGTATCAAGTAAATCATTTATTTGACGTCTACCAACGTCGGAGTGCGCAGGCGCGCAGCGTGTCACGGGTCAACTCTAACCTCTCCACCCTCTCAACTCAACAGCCTGTTGCCCATCCGCGTCCGCGCCGGCATTATCGGTTTTCGGATTGTCGCATTCGCCGCCGTATTTAGCACCGTTGCGTAATACCTGGATCCTGCATAATAGCACATAATAGTATCTAGTCAAACTGTTAAAAAATTGCCATTGCCACGTGATATCCGTGATACCACCGTCAACCATCAGTCATCGAATCTGCCGGTAGTGCTGGTCCACCGCCATTTGAGTCGCGTCCCAGTTCCCATCAGCTTCCTTAATCACTGGATCTATCCAACCATGAATGAGCTATTAAAAAAATTGGGATGCGAAGACCTGACTCAAGTGTTCCTAGATAAGTACTAAGTATATTAAATGTGATTTAAGAAATTTTGCACAACTATTTCTCCAGAAAAATGTCTACGTGCTCATAGAAGAGTTTGAAAGCTGAAATTAATAAATACTATTAGATTCCTCATCCAAGAATATCACAATTTTAGAATAAAGTTGAGCTACTTGCGTCAAATTTATGTAATGCTCCCAGTTAAGATTATGAAATGCTTCAGTCAAGATTATGAAATACTTCGGTCAAGACTACCGTTATGCTTGATTTAAGATTTTGGTATTCTTACTATCCAAGAGTTTCCCAGTTTTGCAATGAAGATACTTTCTCAATCTAACTCTTATATGGTCACAGATATCGTATTCTCACTTTAAGATTAGCATAACTTTGCGTGTATAGTAAGTTATGGTATACTTTAATTAAAGCATATATGTGCTCCATCTAAGAAATTATTTTTATGTGTGTAATAGAGATATAATCAATATACGAGGGTTCCTCTATATCTCCGTCAATCCACCAGTACGCAGACAGCTGTTTCACGCTTATTAGCGATCATCAGTGAGCCATAGGTCGATTGACGGAGATAGAGAGCATCAGAATTATCGCTAATAAGCGTGAAACAGCTGTCTGCGTACTGGTGGATTGACGGAGATATATAGCAGCCCTCGTACATCGACTCTCATATGCAGTTGGCATAGAAGCGCGCCTATCTGGTTAGGTCAAGCGAATGCGCCTTTGCGTTCCGCCATCAAGCTAGCTGCTGTTTAACAGTAACTTTCTTTGGTTTGCCGTTACCTCCGGGTACCAGATGGCGCACAGGCAGATCTTTTCTGCCGCCTTCTCTAAGAGTATAATCATTCTAAAGACTCGTCCACAGATAAATAGCAGAGTAAGAGAAGTATCCTGTGATGATTTTGTCGAACTATATCCCTTGCTGCAAAAACATGCGGCAAAAATAAGCTCTTCATACAGAAGGATACTTTTTTCATGGCCTTTCTAGTAAAAGGAAACATGTCGCTTGTATAGAAAACATAGTGTTCACGCAGAAATAAAAGGTTACATGCTTAATAACAGTTCGTAGGAAATAATCGTTCGAAATGTGTTAATATCTGTTAGTAGCTGCAGCAGCTTTCGGGGTGTTGAGTGAAGGAATTTTATTTATTTATCGTATGGCTCAAAAACATGACAACAGTAAATATAGATTAAAAGAAAAACTATTATAACCTATACTAAAATAAAATATATACAGCTACAAACTAAACTAAGATACATAGTCTTTGGTATTTACAGGTTGATGTCAAGTTCCTTCAACCACTTCAGCGCCAACGGTGTGGCTGTGAAGAACTCTTCTCGCGATCCCTGAAACGCACGCAGTTCACATTCGCTCGTAATATGGTTTATAGTTTGGCGGGGCGCGCCACAGTCACATAAGGTAGATTGCACATAGCCCCACTTGTAAAGGGAGTCGGCACATCTGCCGTGGCCTGTTCGGACTCTATTAAGTTTTACCCACTCTTTCCGGGGTAGTTCTGATCCTGGAAGTAAGGCTGCCCCCATAAATGCGCATCGCGAGTGGTGTTCCGCAAAACCTTCCCACTGGGAGCGCCATTGGTTTAAGGAGTCGAAGTTATTGGTTTTAAGCCCTTCTGCATCCCTTATTGGTGGTTATCGGGATTTAAGTCTATTTATCTGCAACGGGGGTATTGCTCGGTGGATGGGCAGTTTGTTGTTGGCCGTAATCTTGTTATACTCCCTTAGAAGGGCGTCAGTCCTTCGAAGCTGCGGTGGGGCTATTCCAGAGAGTACAGGCAGCCATTGAGTTGGGGTTGTCTTAACTGCGCCTGTAATAAGTCTCATAGTGTGATTTAGTTGGACGTCAATTAGTCTGGTATGGTGGCTGTTAATCCAGACAGGCGCACAGTACTCAGCACACGAATAGACAAGAGCTAGTGCACTGGTTCGTAGAGTTGGAGCAGTGGCACCCCACGTCGTTCCACACAGCTTTTGGATAATGTTGTTGCGTGTTCTGAGTTTTCCTGCAGTGTTTGCGAGATGTTTCTTATAGCAGAGGGTGCGATCTAACGTTACTCCAAGATATTTTGGGAAATGGTTATGCTTCAGGGGTTCGCCTGCAAAAAGTACCTGCAGTTCATATTTAGCTAGTTTGTTATTCAGGTGGAAGCAGGAAACTTCGGTTTTGTTGGGGCTCGGTACTAGCCTCCATTTCTTGAAGTAGTTGTTTAGAGCTAACAAGTCGTTAGAAAGAGTATGCTCAACGTTCTTGAAGCTCTTATCGGAAAAAGCTATGGCTATGTCGTCCGCATAGCAAAACTTGTAACTGACTGTTTCTGGCATGTCAGATATACGAGTATATAGATTGAAAAGTAAAGGGGCCAGTACTGAGCCTTGTGGAAGTCCGTTGTTCAATTTGCGCTGCCTGCTTGCTTTCTCGTTTAGGATCACTTGGAACTTTCTGTCGCATAACATGTTGTTTATGAGCCTTGTAGTGGTCTGACAGGGAATCACCTGCAGCAACTTATATAGGAGACCCTCCCTCCAGACCGTATCGTATGCGGCAGTGAGGTCAACAAACGCCACTCCCGTCTTCATGTTTTGCTGGTAGCCTGCCTCTATATGCGTTGTGAGGGACAGTACTTGATCACAACAACTGCGACCCGGTCTGAAACCAGCCTGGGTTATCGGGACCCGGTCTAAGATCGTCGCGCTCAATCGGTTGTAGACGGCTCTTTCTAGTAATTTATAGGAGCAACTGAGTAAGGCTATAGGTCTGTAGCTGGCGGGTTGATCGTTCGGTTTACCAGGTTTTAATATTGATATGACCTTCGTTCTTTTGAATTCCCGCGGGAGGTTTCCCGTATTAAGGAGGTTCGTGAAGAAGAGAGATAGCCACACTCTTGTTTGCTGACCTGCGTGAATGAGAAATTCCGGCAGGACGCCGTCGAAACCAGGAGCCCTTCCAGGCCTAACATCTGATATGGCATTATTAATGTCTTCGATCGAGAAGGGTCGGGAAAACGTTGTTTGGGTAGGAGCGTTCCTCCTCAGTAGAGCCAATCCCTTCTTCACGCGTTTTGTATGCTCTCTATCAGAAGGTGCTCTTGACGTTTCTACAATATGCGCAGCAATCTTGTCTGGAGTTACTCCCGACGGTGCCCGTGTGGATGGCGTGCTTGAGCCTAGTTTTCTAAAGTGAAGGAATAAAAAATGTAGTCAAGTTGATTGACTCAGTACTTCCCACATATTTCGATGATACCAGTTTTATTATTATATAACTATAGTCTTAGATGCCCCTGCGATCAAATCATCGCTCGCCCGAACGCAAAAAAATTGTTTTATTCTACTAGGTGCTTCTTTTATAGGTCAATGGATAATATATCATGAATACAACAAATTTTTGCTTGAGGGAAAGTATAGTAAAGATAAGACTTTCAGGGCTCTTTTTGTGGACCATAAACGCGTATGAAAGAATTTACATACTGATACACCCTCATATTCAAAAATAAACTGAACAACCATTAATGAATTTTCGTGAGAATTTTTTTTTTATATATATATCAGCGTGTTCAATAGAAAGGAGAGAACTTTCTGGGTTAGCGTTAGACCGCCTTCTGATCTCTGTTGTCGGATGAGGATGATGAAGGCACTGAAATACATTAGCCGCTCATCTGGAGAGTGCTCTCCTCTCCATTATGTGCCGTGCACTCTCAAGTCAAGCCCTGCGCTGTCGCTGCCGCCATGGCCCAGTTCGCTACTGAAATGATACCATCCTCCTTTAGACATCGAACCTTTTCGATATTACCCAATAATTAGTGATAAAAATTATAAAAAAGGTATGTTTTTTATTCAAAAAAGATGCTTCTATACGAAAAAAAGCATAGACGCCTTGAATTAGACTTGCAACGCGCAATAATCCTCCTCTTGTGTAGTATGAAGGTAGCTAAAACGTCAGTAAAATGTATCTTCAATCTTTGTTATACATAATTATATATCCGACATCAGAAAATAGTAGTATGAATATTTTATTAGTTAATCGTTGCATTAGAAAATGTTTCCAGTTAGTAATAATAGAAAATAAATCGGTGTGTCTTTATGAGTATACTATCGATCAATATAGGAATGCACAGCAGATAATGATTGTATGTACGATGTATTGTCACAAATTTACACGTGGCTTTTTTATATGTGCATTTCATAATAATTGGAACATTACGTCTGTTTCCACGTTTAAATATTTTCTTCCAATATACATAATTACATATTATACACAGCGACTTGACTTCGTTTTATGATGTGTTGTAATATTTTGTGAGACGTACATCAAGGAAGCACATATATTATAGGTTATATCCAATTGTCTTTCTATATGTAGACGCAGACAAATATGATTAATACACGTCATATTACCAGGTTACCAAAGGTATCAATAATTATATTATTTTATTGTTTAAGTTTGTGATATTACAAAAATAAAGTGAAGTAACTATTAGATCTAATTCAGTATCATGATTTACTAAATCCGCAATGTCAAAAAACTCAAATTCATATTCGATTTTGCTACGGATCGAAATATCGATTGTGACGAGTACCAAACACCTTCACAGATACAAGAGAAGATAAAGTTAACCTTTGAAACGCATAAATTTCAAATTTTCTGGATGTTAACGCTGCTCCTACAATCCGGAATAGTTTCCCCGAAAGATGCGGGGAGCTGAAAAGGAACCGTCGATGGGCGTGATAAATAAACAGGTGCGCGCTAAATTAGAAAAATATGAAAACAGTCATGTTAGCGCGTCGCCCGAAATTTGTAAAGTTGAAGAGGAAGGCGATTTGCAGATGTTTTTTATCCCAATTCCTGACGCTTCATTTTCCAATATTTTTACATGAAATTTTCACATGATGTTTAGAAGGAAATTGCCCAGAGTGATATCGAAGCACTTTTTCATTTTTGCTTCTGGGCTTTGCTTAAAAAAATTACAAATTTGACGAAGAAAATAGGCAACTTCAAGCGATCATATTTCATGTTCAATCAATTTTTTTCAAAAAATGCTTGGGTAGCCCCTGTGTAATTTCAGCAATTTACAGCGTCAGGAATTGGAATGAAATCACTTGAAAATGACCGTTTATGCTCTCCGTAGGAGCCGCCTTAAGATGCGAGAGTTTAACAAGTAGGGATACAGATAATTCATAGAGGATTTCAAATAATTTCTTTACATATAGACAGTTTGTTGTTAATCGCTTTTGAGCACCAGACCATTGTCGTAATTTCCAAAGACAGCCGAGGCGGATACAGTAACTTCCAAGAAGGGGATTAATGTGCTTCATAAAGCAATTTTGTAGCGCTCGAAGCGGTTTGGGAACCGATCATGCAAAAAAACCGATGAAAACTTCTCCAATATCCTCTAATAAATGCCGGCGGATTTCATTAATCTCCGATACAGCCTTGCTCGATGTTTACCGATCTTTCAAAGTGATTTGGGCCGTAGTTTCAGTAAATTCAAAACACCTGCTGTCGCAAATATAGGACAGAGTTTCAGTTCATGCAGAACAGTTACAATGGCTGACCATCAAAAATACTTTCAAGTTCTATCTCCTGTGCTCAGTAAAGAAGATTTTGTATAGGCGCTTACCGGCCTACTTGAGGATACAAATAAGGCATCGGTCACATGAAACGAGTTTACTCGCACCGGTGAACTCGCAGCGAGTAAAAAATCGCTATTAATTGTCACATGCAACGAAGTTTAGTTCTCGAACAACATGTGAGTTATGCCGGCTACAGACGATCACCTTTAACTGACATTTTCAATGAACACTATAAACTGTCAGTAAAAACTGACCTTCGTACTGTCTAAATACGTTCAGTTTTAACTGACGATGAATCAGTTTACAAGATGTCGTCAGACGATTCAGTCTAGCTATATGTGGTCTTTTGTTAATTTTAAATATTGAGAAGAAAAAAAATAAACGTAAAGAATGGTGCAAAGAATGATTAAGAAAAAGGGTTGCTTACTCACATGTTAACTTATTAACAGAATTTAAAATACTTCAAGGATTGGTACAACAATCTCAGAATGAGTGAAGAAAATTACCTACGTCTCTCGTAACCCCCATTAATAATAACAGAATACAGACCGTTGTCTTATAACTGATACAAATTACATACACACGTACAGTTTTAACTTCTTCTTCTTCATCACAATTAAAAGAGGTTAATTTTTTTTCACAATATCAAGTATACTCGTATGTATTTTCTGTTTTATATTATTTGAATAACAACATAAAAAATAACAAGCATAATAATATTTAAAAATTTACATTACTGTATCGAGTATTTTTGTCATCGATGCTTTCTGAGCTTTTGTAGGGATGTGGGTATCAAAAATAATTAATTATTGGGGATTGTAATCAGTTGAAATTATCGTTTCCACAATATAACATCAGTTTTAACTGACACTAAGAAAACTGTCAGTTTTTATGGAACACATGGTCAGTTTTCACTGAGAGTTTATAGTGTTTAGTGAAAACTGTCAGTTAAAAGTGATCGTCTGTAGTCGGCATTAGATCATTCGAACGTGAAAAAGTTGCCGGAATGTCGTCTAGATGTCTTTTATTTTGTGATTTTAGACACTTTAATACTATAACAAAAAGTGTTAGATCTGTACTAGAGATGGTATTGCCAAGCTGTGTACAAAATTTCAACGCTAATATCCTTTTTTTTCTATGTGTTCGGATTTCAATTGCGAGTGGTATATTACCATTGCCGCGAGTTGAATATTATTATTATTAGTTTGCACAACAGGCCATGAAGGCCTAGGGCAGAAATGAGTATGTATAGTCTATACCGCTAAAATTTATATAACTTAGACAGAGTCTTTGGATACTTTCACCACCTATTTCTGAGTATATCCTGGACTATTCCACGCCACCTATTCCTGTCTGCTGTCTTCTCTTTCCAGTGTTTAACATTAATTTTCTTTAAATCATCTTCTGCCTTCTTCAGCCATCTCTCCCTTGGTCTACCCTTCCTTTTTTTTCCTATTGGTCTCCGGTTGAGAACTAGTTTTGCCATTCTCGTCCCATTCATCCTCTCCACATGTCCCAGCCACCTTATTCTCTGCGCTTTGATGACTGCTATAATATTGGGGTTCTCATACATGTCTTCCAGTTCCTGATTTGTTCTTCTCCTCCATCCCTCGTTTGTCCTTACGCCTCCATAAATAGCTCTCCACATTTTTCTTGCCCATCTTATAACTTTTTCTTCCTCCTCTTTATTCATAGTCCACGTCTCACAAGCATACGTCGCTGTTAGTTTTATAACAGTTGTATAAATTTTCTCTTTGGTCTTTCTGGATACACATTTGGATTTCATAAGATTTTTCAGGGCTCCATACTTCTGGTTTCCTTTGATGATCCTTGCCTGTATTTCTTGTTTCTCTTGTCCTTTTTGCTCTATGATTACCCCTAGGTACATAAATTCCATAGTCCTTTCAAAAGTATATTTCATGTTGTTGGTCATAAAAGTTAATTTCGATTGATCATCGGAAGTTTTTTCCATTTGTCCCATGACCATATATTTTGTCTTACTTTGATTTATCTCCATCCCAAATCTCCTTGCTTCCGCAGCTATCCTTGCCGTAATTTTCTCTAGTTCTTTCTTTGTTTTTGCTACTAGTGTTAGGTCATCTGCATATGCTATACATTGGTGTTCGTTATTAAATATGGTTCCATTTGTCTTGATTTTGCTTCTTCTAATTATTGCTTCAAGCGTCAAGTTAAAAAGGTATCGTTGATAGAGGATCGCCTTGTCTGAGTCCCTTTCTCACTTCAAATTCCTGTGACTCACTTCCCATCCATGTAATTTTGTTCTCGGTTTTTTGTAACGTCCTTTTTATTAGCCTAATGAGTTTTCCTGGAATTCCTAGCTCACCATTGCTTCATATGTTCTCTCTCTGTTTATACTGTCATAGGCTTGTTTAAAGTCTATGAAAAGCACATATTTCTATAAAATAAATACTATTCACCATCGAATTAGCGTTTAACGTCTCACGGCATGGTCAGCTTTGTAGTTCTCATAGCGTGTATTATTTAATCACATGCGTTTCCAAGAGATCGGTATTGGTTATCTAGTAGTAGTAGGCCTTGCTCATAACACACGTCTGGAGCGTGAATTATTCTTCATAACTCACGCCGTTTGTTTATAGCAAGTTTAACCTCTTCAAAAGTAATTTGGTAATCATTATGTAAGTTAATGAGAGTAGATAAAAGAAGCTACAGCACGAGTCTACTGGTTATATTCGGATATAACCTCGTACTAAGCAAGAAATCTAGCAGTTTCGAAGTTAGATGATTAGGCATATAAAATACTATGAAATATTTACGTACAATTCGAGTAGTTGTTGAGACGATGATCTCTCAAATTAGGATCTGGCGGTGGCAATAGGAACAATATCATCGGCTGCATTGTCCTCCCCCGTCTCCCGCATTCGGGGATTGAGCCGAACGACGAAATAGTTGGCAAGAGAGACAATGCTGCGAGCGCAAACGGCCCGCTCGGATCGAAAGTTTCCAAATTCTGGACAAACCGAGCGGCGGCGACGCGGCACTTCAGCGACAACGAACAGTCTGCTTTTGATAGACTACTGCACTGTGTACTACAACAACAACAACAACAACAACAACAAGACCACTCGAAATGCATGCACACTTAGCAGTCCAGAAGATGTCCGGTCGGTTGAATCGCAGTTTCGCGACATCCCTGAAATGTCACCTCCTCCTGTGTTGGCCACTCTGATTATTCTGCGTCTCTGATATTCTCATCTCAGTGGTAAGATACAGGATAGGTTCCGAGAAGCACTCTAGGTCGCCGCAGGTTATAAGTATAAGTTACAGTAGAAAGTAATTCTTATGCCAGTTATTTTAGTAGAAAAGGTGTCTTCATATTTTGAGATACATTAATGCAGTAGGTGTTAGCTCGATGTTTATTTTACGCCTTCTTTATTACTAAAGGTCATACGAATGTGTAAAAATGTTTACAAAATAAAATTCACACTTAAAATTTAAAAGATTTTAACATTTTTAAGAAGTGTAACTTGCCAAAACCATCAAAAATGGAAAATCGGTACATACACTATTGATCAGTTGCATAAAAATATAAAAAATTGAAAATATAATACAATTCTTCAGTAAAATGTTAAAATCGATACAATAAATTGTAAAGCATACATCCTTACCTATCGAGCACATCCCTATAGCAACAAGGAATAACACATCGCTTTGGGTCAATAAACAAAAAACATTCCAGAAGATGGATAAAAAGAATCGCAATTTCCGTTTGTCAGTGTAAGAAAAATATAATTATTTTATGGTTACATATTATTTAATAGATATAGAAAGTTCAGTCATAGAGTCAAACATATATTTGGTTACGTTGTTTTGAGTTCAAGGTATATGGTAATCAATAAATTATAAATCTGACTCAGATCGAGAGCGTCTGTTTTCTTATTGACAGCCTTATCGTGCTTGAAGATGTAAATCATTTCGCTGATCAGTCGTTTCTTATAATTAATCTCGTTTTCATGTATAGTGACAGAACCAAATCTAAAACGCTGATTATACTCGAAATGGTGAGACATTATCACTTCTATGAGTATCTTCAGACTTATGGGCTGAGACCCTGTCTTTAAATTGTGTTTAGTTTGTATAGGTTTGGTATTTTTTATTTAGTTTGTATAGGTTATGGTCAGCACATTTCAATGTACAAGTACAATGCTCTCAAATACCTTTCATGGTCACTTGTCATTACATCCTCGTAATGTAACTTAGAGTTAAAATTTCAGTGAATTTTTAATAAGTACCGAAAATTTGTAACAAATACCGGGTTAAAACAGTAAACGCCAATTTTATTTATTTAATGCATGCAGGATGTAGGTCTCTACCAGGTTGCGTACAACTGGCAAACGAGATAGAGAGGGCACGCGAAGAGGCAAACAAAACACGGCGCAAAGGCAAAAACACAGCCCACCCAGACCAAAAATGTAAATTAAATTCCCAAACGAAATTACAGCTCACAGCCGGGCGACGCGATGTGAACAAACGTATTGGTTTGCGTGAAGCGAGGGCTGGAAAAACACACCCGAAAGAAGAATAAATCTAAGATCCGAGGTCCGGCAAGACAGCCACATGTTATTTATGATATTTGGAAAAAAAAAGTATGTCGAGAACATACGTATACAACGTATTACACAGGGTTTCCCACACACAAAGAATGCTCGCGATGGGATAGCTAGATCTATATCAAGAAGAAATTAATCTACATACTTATCATTTTTATTTATTCGTGTCATTCAAAGTAACACTAGAACCTTTAGGGTGACACTAACAAGCACCGAATTATTAGTCTTTATCAATCAATCATTCAATTAATCATTTATTGGTGTTTTCGTATACTATACCCTATAAAGATCCTTTCATAAATATTTGAACTATAATGAAAAAATTGAAGACTTGGTTTTAAGCTATGCATTGGGAAAGTAAAAGTAGTTGCATAATTTCGCTTCAAAGTTCATTTTAGAGATAGCATGCTTCACTTTGGTGAAATAATGCACTACAAAGTAACAATAATTACCTGAATGATAGTAGTAAGGATGGTAATGAACTGAGTGGACAGTGATGACAGCTGATTAGACGGTGATGAGAACTATGGAGACCGATTTGAAAAAAAAAACCACTTGTAAGATAGAAATATAAAATGTATTAGGTACATATTACACATTGAAGGTTACTAACACATTGATTGCAAGTAAAATCGCTATTTACATGGTCAAAAATAATATGTGACTAAGTATGTTTAAGAATTAAGGATTAACAAATTACTATTCATTTTTTAAAAGTTTGGTTGTACGGAATGGGTAGCTAGGCTTACACAAGCTACAAAATTTAAAAATGTATACATATATAATATAAATAGTTTAGTAGTAGCAACATATAGATATTGGGAAGCAGTACTTTAAAAAAGTATTGGTTCGCCATCTATCTACCAAAGCCGGTACCTGAGCGTTTAATCTGAGGGACCGAGTACTGTTTATGTGACCCTTAAGTATGAAATAGAGTGCGGTAAGGTAAGAGGTAACGTAAGACGTAAGAAAATAAACCTGTGGAATCAGATGAGAGTGTTTATAGTCGTAACGTAAGAGGTAACGCAACACTCTCATCTGATTCCACAGGTTTAAGTATGAAATAGAGTGCGGTAAGGTAAGAGGTAACGTAAGACGTAAGAAAATAAACCTGTGGAATCAGATGAGAGTGTTTATAGTCGTAACGTAAGAGGTAACGCAACACTCTCATCTGATTCCACAGGTTTATTACCTTACGTCTTACGTTACCTCTTACCTTACCGCACTCTATTTAGTCCCTTACCCGGTTCCTCAGATTAAACGTTCAGGTACCGGCTTTGGTAGATAGATGGCGAACCAATACTTTTTTAAAGTACTGCTTCCCAATATCTATATGTTGCTACTACTAGTAAGAGTTTTGCCACCTAAGCACTAACAGGCAATTTCATTTATTCGTCTGAGACCTAAATCACACTGACGAGCTTTAATAAAAGCGAAACGACGTCGTCTGTGATTGGTTTTCGGATGAATGAATGAAATTGCTACTCTTTAACATAAATAGTTTATCTACAAACAACATACAGTAAAACAACATAGTCTTTTCTATCCTCGTATTTTCAAAGGTATAAAGGAATAACTGGGGATACATGGAACGGCGCATGTAATAATAAACCCTACAAAAAGCCCTTTGAGATGCGGTCGCGTGGTCGTCTGTTTGCGTCGTCAGTCTGTCGCGGTCTTACAGCATAAAGGGACACAAACAATCCGTTCCTGTAGCAAAATGACGCTCCAGTTTTTCGGTGCCAGCGCTCGTTTCTCGGCCATCTTTTTATTCCGCGTTCAAATAACTTTTGGTTTGCTCCGAAAAGTCTTCTGTTTATTGTATTGATTCAACACAAAAATGTCCATTCAGCGCCGCGCGAATGTCAACGTCGGTGTCCATAATTTTCCTTACCGTCTCCCCAATTATTAGCACAGTATGTATTCTCAGTTCTCATCACCGTCTACTCATTGGGCCTATACCGTGATCTCAAATTGATCAATTTATTTACTGCGGTATTATTTTTGATGATACATAGGAGCGTTTACTGTATAAAGTCAGCAGAAAACTTGATCCAAATGAGAATAACACTAAAAAGAAAATTGTACTGTAATTTGAAATAGCCGATGATGCCGTCACCTGTACGGAACCAATGAGAAGCGTCCTTTCGTGGTCCGATGACTACGAGCGCATGCTATTGTTTTGTACCAATGAGCTCTTATTGGTTCCCTACATGTGACGTCACGACCTGGGCGGGAAGTGTATGGATTCAAAAAATTCAATATTTAGAGCTATTTTTTTCGGTTATAAATACGATAGAAAAATTTTGTAAAATTATTTATGGCATCTACGTCAGGGTTCGCTTAAGCCAATAAACCAAAAATGTGGTATAGTCTCATTCATTATCGTCCTTACTATTAACATCCAAAACATTCTTACTTAAGTACGGTGTAGGGCATCTATAGTTCTAAAGTGAATCATTTATATCTCTTCAACTGAATTTTGCAATGAAATTTTTCAGCTAGTTTCACTTTTTGTATGCATAGCTTAATACCAAGTGTTACAATTCGTTTGTTATTATTTTGAAACATAGTCTAAATTTCTAAACTCAAGGTTTCATCTTGATAGAAGGCCAAATAAAGGTGTTTGATTTTTTAGGTAAACCCGAAGATTTGAATCTACTGAATTTTTCTATTTTTGTCATACCAGACTAAAACTCAAAACCATGACCAAATTTGTAATCAGCATCCTCAAATTATCCAAATCTCAAGGTTTCATCTTGATAGAAGGTCAAATAAAGATATTCGATTTTTTTCGGTAAACCTGAAGATCTGAAACAATTAATTTTTTTTATTTTTGTCATACCAGACTAAATCTCAAAACCGTGACCGAATTTGTAATCAGCATCCTCAAATTATCCAAAACTCAAGATTTCATCTTGATAGAAGGCCAAATAAAGATTTTCGATTTTTTAGGTAAAGCTGAAGATCTGAAACAATTATTTTTTTTATTTTTGTCATACCAGACTAAATCTCAAAACCATGACCGAATTTGTAATCAGCATCCTCAAATTATCCAAAACTCAAGATTTCATCTTGATAGAAGACCAAATAAAGGTTTTCGATTTTTTAGGTAAACCTGAAGATCTCAAAACAACTGAATTTTTTTATTTTTGTCATACCAGACTAAAACTCAAAACCATGACCGAATTTGTAATCAGCATCCTTAAATTATCCAAAACTCAAGATTTCATCTTGATAAAAGGCCAAATAAAGATTTTCGTTTTTTTAGCTAAACCCGAAGATCTGAAACAACTGAAATTTTTTATTTTTGTCATACCAGACTAGAACTCAAAACCAGGACCAAATTTGTAATCAGCATCCTCAAACTATCCAAAACTTAAGGTTTTATCTTGATAGAATGCCAAATAAAGATTTTCGATTTTTTCGGTAAACCCGAAGATCTGAAACTACAGAATTTTTTTTATTTTTGTCATACCAGACTAAAACTCAAAACCATGACCGAATTTGTAATCAGCATCCTCAAGTTATCCAAAACTCAAGGTTTCATCTTGATAGAAGGCCAAATAAAGATTTTCGATTTTTAAGGTAAACCCGAAGATCTGAAACAACTGAAATTTTTTATTTTTGTCATACCCGACTAAAACTCAAAACCATGACCGAATTTGTAATCAGCATCCTCAAATTATCCAAAACTCAAGGTTTCATCTTGATAGAAGGCCAAATAAAGATTTTCGATTATTTAATCCTGATTCCCCCCCGTATTAGTTGGCTTATTAAACTTAATCATAGTTATCTACACATTTTTGACCATGTAAATATAATGCTTCATATAATAATTCCTATAACCAGCTCAAATATGGAGACGGTTTTAATTAAACCTATGAAAACACCTCCACTACTTGAAAGACAGAAGATTCTGAATGAGGCACTCAGTATTTACTGTGATTTGGAAAAGTGTCTCTTGATCTGCGACTATTAAATAATTAATTTATAAAATGTGGCGTTTATACAAGGCCAAGGAGTCAGATGTGTACTTTTCATTCTGTTCCAAATGATATAAAGTACATTAAACTAAAAGAAACATCCAACGAGCGAATGTATATAGCCATGAATTTGTTGCTGTTTACTGTTTTTCTGTAAATAGCATCATTTACTACACTCCATTAAAGGAATGTCATCTGCAGGTTTTCCTATATCCTGCGCGACAAAATTTTACCACATGACAAGGAATATGCGGATGTGCAAGTGACACTTTTATTTCTTTCAAACGTACTGTGCGTGATGCTAACAGTGTTATTCATTAGGTAATTTTTACAATGTGAACCGTAATGCAGTGTATTTTTTACCGGGCATTTTTACGGTGTTCGTATATCAAATAACAAAAGAAGCCCATCAGCTTTATTCCGTGAAATGGAACAAATAATAGAAAAGTGGACAAAAGGTTGCATCACACTGTTCTGTCCCTGTCCTGTCTTTTACACAACTCGGATCGTTTTGTTGAAAGTACACAAGAGCGTGAATCTATCTTCTGCTAATGATGTAACTCTTCCTCGAATGTTTTTCTTTTTTTCGTAGATTTTATATTATTAGTTATGATTATTGACGATTATTTTTTCATTTTTTCATTTCATTTATTTGTACTATGGTGATACAATACAAATACTGCCACCTCAAAGGCTAAGCCTTGTATGAGGTTTTGGCATTGATATTAAAATTTAGCTAACCTATCTATCTTCTTTGCTGTCCCTTTTAAAACTCCTATGTTTTGCCAGATATTGCTATTCCACTTCATGACCTCCAATGGAGCTATCTGAGCTTGTAGCATACATTCTCTTTCAATGTGATTGGTTTTAAACTTAAAATTTGGATATGACGAAGACTATGTTGATATTACTACACCTGCCTTAACATACAGGAAAATGTTCCAGTACTTTTCGCGGTTATTGAGAAAGAAAGTATACCTAATAAAAATTCCTTATTTTCGTATAAAGTTGTCTTTTTCTAAGACGCGGAAAGAAATAGATGTTTCTCTTGTTTTCAAAAATATATGGTTCGTTCACGTTATTTTAAAAGGTTTTTAAAATATGTAACTTCAAAGTTTCTAAAATGTGGAAGTAAACCTCAATCCACTATAGCCACGGCGGCCGAAAAACAATTGAATGCGGTAATGTTTGTGTCATTCTGACATTTGGTTGAGGTACAAAGTATCGGTTTGTTTACAAGTGCAAATAACTCCTGTTTTTTTAAGTGTCGTTATATTATTATAATGAAAACAAAACTTAAAGTTGTTTTCTGTTTATCTGAACATGCTTCTTGACGGCACAAGTTCACCAAATAATGCCCTGCACTCTTTTTTTGCCTGAGATATATTATTATTTTTTTAAAATAAACGTATAATTCTTAGATTTTGATTTTCATTATAACAATTTAATGGCATTTTTTATAATAAAGCTTGAAGTTATTTGCACTTGTAGACAAAGCGATACTTTTTACGTCGGCAAAATGTCAGAATGACACAAATATTACCACATTCAATTGTTTTTCGGTCGCCATGGCTATACTGGATTGAGGTTTACTTCCACATTTTAGAAACATGAAGTTTTAAAAACCTTTCAAAATAAGCTGAACGAACCCTATATTTTTGAAAACAAGAGCAAAATATTTTTCTTTCCGTGATATAATATACAGGGTCTTCAATTTAAAATAAGACAACTTTATACGAGAAACAGGATTTTTTATTGTTTTTTCGTTTTTTCGTAAAAACTATAAAACTTTCATATAAAAACACTCGGTGCAATTACAATCTATAAACAATTTTGATTTTTGATTTACTTATTTTCAACTCATCATTATAGAATGTTTGTTTATTTGGTTGGAGATAGACGTAGATTAATGAGAACGAAACTTTTTCTTGTTTTTGTTGTTTGCAGCTACTTGCTGCAGTGTATAGTGAGTATATGCCCAAAATATTTACTTCGTCATCATCATAGTCACAATGTCTTAACAGATAATCATGTCGTGAACTCGCAAAATGCATTAAGCTGAAGCTAGATGAATATTATCAATAGTTTTGAGAACTAGCTCGGCATCGTTCGCGATTTACTGTGAGTTCAGTGGCGCTCTTGATACTTATATCCAGCAACTGTTTCGTCATATCTACCCAGCGTGTAGGGGAACGGCCACGGCGCCGCCCACTCGGGGCACGAACCTAAACTACAAGTTTCTCCATATCATCGCTTCTGTGAATATGTCCGAAGAATGTAAGCATTCTCGTCGACACAATGGAGGATAGTCTCTTTGGATTACTGAGCTCATCCAGTATGGAAACGTTAGTCGATGGGCGATATAAGGAACTCTCAGCATTCTCCTCCACGTCCATATTTCAAAAAACAAGCATTTACTTCACGTCCAATAAATACAGTAGGTGGCCAAATTATTAGGGACAGTTCCATTATTTTTGTATTTTCAAGATTGAATGAATATTTTTTTTTGATTTCCTGTTCTTGGATCTACCACTTGATTTTTTTATTGAATTGTTATTATTCAGAACATGAAATCGATACAGTACATTTTAGAATGTATTTATTTTTTCGTTCCTATCTCTCTGCATTTGCCTGGGGATATGTCTGAAGACTAACCCATACTAAAAAAAATATCTTGAAATTATGGCTACATATTGTTGAAAAAATTGATATTTATACTAATATATATAAAAGCTAATAAGTTATTGATCAATACTTACATTCTGATGATTTTAGCATCAAAAAATACGTGAAGAAATATGATTAAGAGACAAATTTGTTCAAACGGCACTTGTAACTTAATGGCAATCAATTGAGGTATAATCTCACTTATCTGACAGACGATGTTGACTGCCAGCGTCACCTCACTTAAAACAAAACAATAGTGATACCCCTAGCACTCCTATAAAAAAGAACTAATTTATAATGTCAACAAATTTGTTTAAACATAAAAAAACAAAAATGTTGGTACTGTCCCTAATAATTTGGCCACCTACTGTAGGTAGGCTCTATTCAATAAATCACGAAATTGACAGTTAATTGTATGAGAGGCACCTGCAACCTGCAACACTAGTTAGTGAATAAAATAGAGCTGGATGAAAAAGTAGGGCAACTGTGACGTAATATTCATGAGTGCTCCATTGGGAGGGATACAAAACATGGCCTGGAAATAGAGCTAGCTGTTTTTCCAACAAATGCTAAATTATTCTGGTGTGCATTTAGCTCGTTTTGTCGTCTTGTTTTGCGTATTACCCTGAAGAAGAATTGCGGGAGCCTGCTCGGACGAAAACAATGACGTCTTGTTCTTGATGCATTTCTGTTTGCTGCTACTTTCCATTGCATTTCAACTGGTATTGTGCTTATCCAAGGAAAACGTTATTTCTCAGCTCAACTGTTTAGTGACCTACTGTATACTATCCAGTGGCAAGGTAAAAATTGCTTTCAAAAGCAACAATACGATAAAAAAGTATTTTACCCGCATGAAAGATAGAACTCCCAAGGAACTACAAAGCGAAGTTGTTTATAGCATACCTTGCTGTAATTGTGATAAAGTATATGTAGGACAGACGGGCAGATACCTAAAAAGACGCGTAGAAGAACATAAAAGGAGTGTCCGACCCACCCACCTTCATGATACTAATAAAACTGCTTTGATGCAACATACTCAAGACTTACATCACAATTTTGATTTTGACAATACAACCATTTTATCAAAACACAGTAATTTAAAGAAACGTCTGTTTCTTGAAATGATCAATATAAAAAAATTTAATACTGTTAACAAGAAACAAGACATACAAAATTTAAATAGTAGTTATTTCAACCTTATCAGCAAAATACCCAAAAAGAATTAACCATACATTCGCTTCTTCTTTTTTATAATTAACACTATTCTACATTACCCCATCCCACCCCTTTTTCTACATTTTCTATTTTCAACTTCGCCCTGTATTCCATGTCTATTCCTATAAATATTGAAATATTATGTTTCTTGCTAACCTTTTTGTGCCCCCATAGAATTCCTTTAAAAATACTTATGATTTTTGCCAGTCCGGCGTACACATCGATTGTGAATAGACAATCTCCGTCTATTGTCTTATTTATTTATTTTATTTTATTTTAAAAATACTTATGATTTTTGCCAGTCTGGCGTACACATCGATTGTGAATAGACAATCTCCGTCTTATTGTCTTATTTATTTATTAAGTGTCGTTTTTACCCTTATATACCTTGTTTATACTACATGTGCCTTTTCACCATATTTGACTCAAGGAGTCCATCACTGATGTAAGTACTACCCGTTTATTGTATATTTGTATATTGTATATTAGGTTTTTTTTTAATAGCAATGATCACCCTCCTTTTCAATTCGTTATTGTATATTGTCATTTTATATATTCAATTTTTATAACTGTAATGTATATTTGTCTGTTTAAGTATAAACAAAAAAAATATATTTTTTTAGTGCCCTGAAGATGACCTAATAAAGGCCGAAACGTCGGCAAAACAGTAACAGTCTTTTTCTTGACCTAAACCCAACCATCTGTTTCCTGAAACGTTATTTCTCTTTGATAATTGTGATTAGACATGATCTCTTCTGTTCTTTTTGTTTCACAGGTTTAATTTCATGAAGCGTCTGTACGAATTTGAAAGCATCAGTATTAATTAAAATGTTTTCGTATAAATTTCAGGTATATTTATTCATCATATGTTGGTATAAGTTTAAAAAAGAAGAATCAGTATCTTGGATTATTTAAATCACATTCTATACTTACTATGTACTTACTATTCCAGAGTCTTAGGATTTCTTTCCTACCACAGAGAAAGCCAACATTCACTGCATTATGAAATTTTGACTAAAAGAAAACGCTGGCAATAGGACGATAGAGTATTTTTTGAAAACAATATTTTCAGAGTTTAAATCACTCCATTAATACCATGAAATAACACGTTCCAAAAACTTTTTTGAAAAACTATAAAAAACCTTTAAGGGTACAGAGTTTTTTCAAAAATAATCTCAAGTGATTTGACTTATATTATTTTCCACAAATCACATCCAAAACACCTTGAAATGTTTGAGTTTGAGTTTCAATGCTTCTTGTTTTTTTTGTTTGTTTCGAGACCACTGGCATTGTATTTAAAAACTATACAATCTTCCTATTTCTGTTTTGGTAGTAATATAGTATTGAAATTTCCTGACAGTGAAGCTATTGATTGTGAAGTTACAGTTTTATATTAGAATCATGATACTATCTTTCAAAAAAATTCAAAGATTCTTGAAGTGAATTCCCAAATATTAGAATTATAGCATTTTGCAGGGTTGGTACAAGGTTGTGGTTAATACGGTGGTAGAATGTGACAAACTTCTCTCTCTGCAGATAGGGGGATACATTTTGAAAACGTCTATCGCTCTGCATTCATGGTGACGTCATCAGAGTTAAAGGAAGGGCCAGTACTTCACACTGCCCAAGCGATAACAGAATACGTTCTAGGTAGGTAAGGTGAGTATGAATTTGACAGGAAGATTTCATGTTTTGACTTCTTATCTTCACATTTCTCATACTAGCGAGAATGTGATCGCAATTTTGTATACCTTAGAAAATACTGAATGTACAGCAATTCCGTTTTGTAAGATACTGACGTCTCACAAACGGACTCTTATCATGTAAAACTTTTTTTATACATATACTTTAGTATATGTATAATTCTCAAATGGTAATCAAGAATTCCTTCATATATTTCTTTGCTTTTAACTTTCCAGCAAGGGAGTTCCTAAGTAGGGTAATGGCATACACACAATTCGACAGAGTGGTTCTTATTCATCATACATCCAAATAAGGTTGTTTTTTACTTTCTCGAATAAAAACAGTTCATAAATTCTGGGCATCTGGGCTGAAAGCGAAGCGAAACATTATTTTTCCATCACCATTCCTATCATTCGCTTGAATAGTTGTTTATTTCCTTCTGATTTCAGACGTTCAACGTCTTAGGAGCCAATACATATTTTAGCATATTAGTTTTTTTTTGCTAGAAGATCCAGTCCTGATTTCAAAGAAATATGATTACAATGTGTTCCACCATCATGTCGACAAACTTTGAGGTATGAAAATACAATTAAAGTTATCGAGAAATGCGAAAGAAAAGGGGTCAACCTTTTAATTAATTTTTTATTACATTTTCAATTTCTGTATCACGACTCCATGGGTTCACGCAGTTGTAGCGCCATAGCTTGATTATTTATCGACCGATTCACGACATTTTGGACTCATTTTATAGGAGAATGACTGGGCATATCAACTAAAGCAAAAAAAGATAATACATGATAATTCTTAAGGCTAAAAAAAATCACCAAACTTTTTTTTGAAATGCTCTTATTTGAGTAACTCACAAATAATTTGAAAAAAAGCCGTATTACTGCCTATTTATTAAGACAGTTTAATGTTAAGCAGGATGTTTCCTGTCTTAACAGATGCAACTCGTGTATGTAGCACTAAAATTTTCGACAGAATAGGCCTTTTTGTATTATGACTTCTGTATCACAGCGCCATGTGTTCACGCAGTTGTAACGCCATATCTTGATTACCTATCGAGCGATTCACGACTTTTTGAACTCATTTTATAGGGGAATGACTGGGTATATCAACTAAGGCAAAAAAATACCATATCTGCTTAACATTAAATTGTCTTAATACGGCTTTTTTTCAAATTATTTGTAAGTAACCCAAATAAGTGCATTTCAAAAAAAATTGATTTTCAGTTTGGTGATTTTTTTAGCCTTAGGAATTATCAGGTATTATCTTTTTTTGCTTTAGTTGATATGCCCAGTCATTCTCCTATAAAATGAGTCCAAAATGTCGTGAATCGGTCGATAAATAATCAAGCTATGGCGCTACAACTGCGCGAACCCATGGAGTCGTGGTACAGAAATTGAAAATGTAATAAAAAATTAATTAAAATGTTGACCCCTTTTTTTTCGCATTTTTTTTCGATAACTTTAATTGTATTTTCATACCTCAAAGTTTGTCGACATGATGGTGGAACACATTGTATGTATTTGCCATGTTAAAACACGGATTCCCATTTCGAACAGAACTCACTTGTTTTTCAAACTAAATAGACAGTATTTCAGAAGGTGATAATAATTAAGGTCCTAATAAATGACATCTAAGAGCAATTTTTTAAAACTAGTTTTTTAGTGTGCAAAAAAGTCGCAATGCAGAATCATACATTCTTCAAACGTCTGTAATTTAACAACCAAACACAACATCAAAAATGGAGTCAAGTTGATTGACTCAGTACTTCCCACACATAACAGTTGCAACCAAATCATCGCCCGCCTGTCGTCAAAAAACATCCAACACAAAAACTAGTAAATAGTTTCCTAAATCTCTCCGTAGGAACTAAAACGACACAATTCAGCTTTAACTGGACGAAACGAAACAATCAGGAACCCCCAAATTGCTTAAAAACGAAGTTTGAGCTATTTTTATATTTTTAGATTTTTATTATTGCTGCGCCGCCACTGACACGATTTTTGAAAACCATACGCATTTTTCATCCTTGCCGCGGTAATAATATTGTGTCTAAATTTCATTAAAATTAATTCCATAATTTCCATGTTACTAAATTCAGAACGACCTGAATCAATACCTACCCCTACCAATACCAATCCCTTGATTTCTGTAATAGCCAAGGCAATGTTCGGATGGACCTAACAAACGTCTATTATGCCGCTAGGTCTTTCTTTCACATGTCAATGGACACTATTATAAATGGAATAAATTTTTGAGTCTTACAACCCCCCACCCCCTAACCACCCCAATTTCACCCCCACCCAAAAAAAAGTAAAAAATGATCAGAAACCCCTAAAACGCCGAAAAACAAAGTTTGAGCTATTTTTACATTTTTAGTTTTTTTATTATTGCCGCGCCGCCACTGACACGATTTTTCCAAAACATGCGCGCTTTCCATCCTCGCCGTGGCAGTAATACTGTGTCAAAATTTCATTAAAATCCATTCGATAATTTTGGCGTTACGCAATAAAGAACGATCTAAAACTAAAACAACACTCGGATGTATACATCACAAATTATTCTAAGTCCCTTGGTTTCTATTATAAGCAAGGCAATGTTCGGATGGACCTAAAAAATTGTATTATGGCGCTAGGTCTTTCATTCACAGGTCATTAGAGAGCCCATTATGAATACAACAAATTTTTCAGTATTACAACCCCCCACCCCCCAACCACCCCAAATTCACCCCCACCCAAAAAAAAAGTAGAAAATGATCAGGAACCCCTAAAACGCCTAAAAACGAAGTTTGAGGCGTATTTGAAATTTTTCGTTTTTTGCTAATTACTCCGCCCCCCGTATAACGATTTTCAAAATTATAGGAGCATTACCTACTACGACCCCACAGCATAACGCTGCCCAAATTTCATCACAATCTATGTAGCGGTTACTGAGATTACGAGGGTAGAAAAACGCGACAGACAGACAGACAGACAGACCGACAGACCGACAGACAGACCGACAGACAGACCGACGGAAATGAGTGACGTGGATTTTCGTTATGTACACATCATAAAACGCCCAAAAAACGTATTATCTCAAAATCGAAAATTTTCGCGATCACAATACTCCCCTCACCTATCGGTGTGGGAAGTAAAAAAGGCCAAATAGCTGACAAAGTGCAAGCTTTCTTCTCCAGTTTGCTTTTTGAATGATTACTGTAAATTTAAAGGTCTCATCAGGAGCTTGGAAATGCGAAATTATTTTTATGGTAACTTTTGGACCTTACCTTTGGATTTTTGGACTTTTTAGACACACACACACACAATGAGAAAGAGAACAGGCGGACACGCCTCCTCGTTAACACGGAATACGTACTTTCTTGGATTCTCAATTTCTCGCGCTATTTATTTTATTTATCGTATGGCTCAAAAACATGACAATAGTAAATATAGATTAAAAGAGAAACTATTATAACCTATGCTAAAATAAAAATATATACAGCTACAAACTAAGATACATAGTCTTTGGTATTTACAGGTTGATGTAAAGTTCTTTCAACTACTTCAGCGCCAACGGTGTGGCTGTGAAGAACTCTTCTCGCGATCCCTGAAACGCACGCAGTTCACATTCGCTCGTAATATGGCTTATAGTTTGGCGGGGCGCGCCACAGTCACATAAGGGAGATTGCACATAGCCCCACTTGTAAAGGGAGTCGGCACATCTGCCGTGGCCTGTTCGGACTCTATTAAGTTTTACCCACTCTTTCCGGGGTAGTTCTGATCCTGGAAGTAAGGCTGCCCCCATAAATGCGGATCGCGAGTGGTGTTCCGCAAAACCTTCGCGCGCTATACCCTAGACCCTCAAATGTAATCTATCTACAAAGCCAAGCTAGAGAGATTGTATAAGGATACTGCAAACGTGGCATGATGCTATATATGATGAAGCAGAAAAGAAGGCTAACAACCGACATCTAAAAGCTTTTGTAAGAAACTTTTAGCAACGTAATGAGATCTTACGGCCCCTCCTTGGAGTTAATAAAACTTCCCGGAAAGTATCCGATGTAAAAAGTTTTGCAGGGTCGCTGGGTGTCCGTTACGCTTACCTTGCTCTTGTAGTAGGGTAACCTCTCCCCCCCCCCTCCATTCCCCAATTCGGGTCAAGCTGCGCAGTGGCCTGTCGGCCCAAATTTAAGGTTTCTTTTACTTCCCACACCGATAGGTGAGGGGAGTATTGTGATCGCGAAAATTTTCGATTTTGAGATAATACACTTTTTGGGCGTTTTATGATGTGTACATAACGAAAATCCACGTCACTCATTTCCGTCGGTCTGTCTGTCGGTCTGTCGGTCTGTCGGTCTGTCTGTCTGTCGCGTTTTTCTACCCTCGTAATCTCAGCAACCGCTGCATGGATCGTGATGAAATTTGGGCAGCGGTATGCTGTGGGGTCGTAGTAGGTAATGTTCCTAAAATTTTGAAAATCGGTGCATAGGCGGCGGAGTAATTAGCAAAAAACAAAAAAAAATTAAAAATTGCTGAAACTTCGTTTTTAGGCGTTTTAGGGGTCCCTGATTATTTTCTACTTTTTTTTGGTTGGGGGTGAAATTGGGGTGGTTGGGGGGTGGGGGGTTGTAAAATTGAAAAATTCATTGATTTCATAATAGACTGTCCACTGACCTGTGAAGAAAGAACTGGCGACATAAATAACTTTTTGAGGTCCATCCGAACATTGCCTTGCCTATTACAGAAAGCAAAGGACTTAGAATTTTTTCTGATGTAAACATACGGGAGTATTGCTTTAGATCGTTCTATATTGTCTAACGAGGAAACTGTTGAATGGATTTTAATGAAATTTTGACACAGTATTACTACCGTGGTGAAGATGGAAAGCGCGTATGGTTTTTATAAATCGTGCCAGTGGCGGCGCAGAAATGATAAAAAAACTAAAAATATAAAAACAGCTCAAACTTCGTTTTTAAGCGTCTTAGAGGTGCCTGATCTTTTTGTGCGTTTTTTTTGGGTGGGGGTGAAATTGGGGTGGTTGGGGGGTTGGGGGTTGAAAAATTAAAAACTTTCTTGTGCTACTACTAATAGGCTGTCCACTAACCTGTGAAGGAAGATCTAGCGACACAAATCATCTTTTTAGGTCTACCCGAACATTGCATAGCTTATTACGGAAACTAAGGGACTTAGAATTTTCTGTATGCATACGAGAATTTATTGGTTTAAATCGTTTTGTATTTTGTAACGTCGACATTATTGAATTGATTTTAATGAAATTTTGACAATTTACCGTGGTGAGAATGGAAAACGCGTATGTTTGTAAAAAATCGTGTCAGTGGCAGCGTAGCAATAATCAAAGAACGAAAAGCATGAAAACAACTCAAATTCGGTTTTTAGATGTTTTAGGGGTTCCTGGTCATTTCCTACCAGTTTTTTGGGTGGGGGTGAAAGTGAGGTGGTTGGGGGGTGGGGGGTTGTAAAACTGAGAAGTTTGTAGTATCGATAATAGGCTGTCCATTGACCTGTGAAGGAAAGACCTAGCGACATAAGACAATTTTGGGGGGGGGGCTGGCGATTATTTGGTTACAAGGGATCTCAGACTATAGATTCATGCTATGGGAAAATAATAAACTGGTATGAGCGTAATGTGTGGGAAGTACTGAGTCAATCAACTTGACTTCATTTTTTAAAGCTTTTATTTAACTTGCAATGTATGTACGCTTGTTCGGGTGGGATCTTGCAACTAAATTTTGAAGCAGATATCTTCAACCGATTGAGCTGAAATTTTGTATACACGTTTAGTTTGGATAACAATGCACGATAAGCTGTACGACGTCGTTCTAAAATCAATAGTGGAATAGTTATCTAATGCATTTCGACAATATGGGTATCCATATTGATATGAGAACGCCCAATAGATGTTAAGGGGAATGACAATCTAATGAGAGGAATGTCATCACTGACAATAGACCCACTGATGTCATTTTTAGATCTATGATTTTTAGTCAAATGATGAATTTTGTTGTGAGAGTTTGGGGAAAATATACTATTCAAAGCCGGCAAATTGTTTTATCACTGCATGAACCTGACGACCTGAGAGAAGGGAGTTTTTGCATTTGGCGCTCAACTAGAGGCTTGCGGTGTGAGCAAGAATCTGGCAGCAGTCAGGAGATTCTTGATCGAATTGTACGTGTTCCTTTATTCAACCTACGCAGTGGTCATCACCAAGTTGTTGACGACGGCGATGGTGACGACATTGACATGAGGTTAGGGGGTAGCTAACGAACCGCTAGTGCACCGAGCAACCCCGAAGGGTAGACCGGACAGTCGGTGTGTATGACTGTGACAGCGACGTAAGTGGTAAAGAAGATCCGTGGTAAAGATTTTCCAATAATAAGTTGTAAAGGAACATTTGACTGACTTTGGGAAAGTAATAGGGATAAACTCGTGTCGTTAATGGACTCTTATCACCAATACAGTTTTAAGGTTATGTTTATAGACCTACTATATTTTTAGTTTAGTTTAAGGTTTTCATGATGTCTAATAAAAGGAAATCTATGAAAATGAGTGGATATCAGGATAGCGCAAATGCTAAGTTAGAAACTGTCGTCCAAATGATGGCAAATAATATGTATTTTTGGATATAATACGATGATGTGTTTTGTTGTAAGAGTTTGGGGAAAATATTCTATTCAAAGTCGGTGAGTTGTTTTATCACTGCGTGAACCTTGTTTACGACCTGAGAGAAGAGTCTTTGCACAGTGAAAGGGCTTGTTGAGAGTGACTCGAAAAATAATGTGACGTCATTCTAAATCAACTATGGCGGACCATCCAAGATGGCGAAATAGTTATTTTTAATGCACTTCTGCAATATGGGTATCAAATAAAAGGTCTTTCCGAGAAAAAATAAAAATTTTGTTTGATATATGTAAATGCAAGTTAATAACTAAAAAGTAAAAAATAAATTAAAACAAAAAAACTTTTTTAAAAAAGCTTTTATTAAAAGGTTCTAAAAAAAAGAAAATAAAATGTTCCTTTAGAACGTTAACTATCAATTTATAGCCTCATTATATACAATTTATATGACCATAAAAGCTTGTCGCGCAATTTATAAAACTAGTACCTATCCAATTGACTAACTTGGTCTGCTAAGTTTAATTGTGTTAAAATTTCAGTTTCATTGAATTCTTATAGGTACTTACGTAAACCTCGCGACAAGCTTTTATGATCATATAAATTGTGTATAATGAGGCTATAAGTTGATCGTTAACATTCTAAAGGAACATTTTATTTTCTTTTTTTTAGCACCTTTTAATAAAAGCTTTTTTTAAAAAAGTTTTTTTGTTTTAATTTATTTTTGATATAAAAGAGTGAATCTTAGTCAGCAAAAAAAATATATCGAACCCAAGCCTCCCCGGGTGCTTGGAGGGTATGTGGATAAAAACAGGCTATGAATATTTCGAATACTCAACAGGTCCCCCCTAAGTAGGGCCGTCATATGTTCGGTCATTTCATAGCGGGTAGAAACCACAAAACTTTTTTTTACTGTAACCTCCAGGATGTTTGAGAAACGGAAACCTAACCACCCCCCCCCCCTTTTTTTGATGGCCAAAAATGGTGATACCCAACGACGTCCTCCTCCTGACACCAAAGAAGTCATTCAGTATGACGTTGTGAAATCCTGACTACGGATTGTCTTGAACAATACATTTGTCAATGTAATACAGGCATAATGTTCTATCAAATTATTCTTCAAACGAATTCTTATCCAAGAAATTTTTGTAATGTAATACAGTCTTCACTGAATTGCAATTAGAATCGATGTCGGGTTGTCGGATCTTCGTTACTTTTGAAATGGCATCGGATTTCTTCGTTGCGAACAAACTTATTCCCAGAGGCGATTGTGTTTCCGACACTACTTCCAATAAGGCGGACAAAACCTGCGGAGCAGCATCAAAAGAAAAAATTAAAAATACTCGCAAGCTATAATAACTTGGCGGAAACAAAAAAGATTAATTGCAACGCGGAAGCGGAAGGCAACTGATGCCAAGAAGTTTGCTGGAAAACAATTAGAACTCGGCGGGCGGGCGGGCATGGAACTAATAAAACATCATTTCCGCTTCTGTCGATGTTTTCCGAGAGAAACTAACGAGATATCGCATCACCTAAACGTCTTGATACGCTAGAAAGTCACTTTAGACAACTTCAGCATGAGCCATATTTTGCTGTATAGAAAAAACATTCGAGATATATGATTCAATCGGATCAAAAAAAAACGAAAAATAGGGTGAAATTCTAAAAACTTCACACCCACTACTTCGCGCCATTACACAAATTCAACTGTTTCAGAATTTTCTTATTTTCATCAACACCAAAACAGGGAAATTTGGCACAAACTGCAAATTGGTACATCTACCTTTTCAACAAAGTATCACTAGTTAATAGTATTTTTTTTATTTTATTAGAAATAATTGTTAATATTGTTTATACCTATGTCAATTATTTTAATGAGCAACACTTAGATAGTGGATACTTAGAAACCCTAAAATTTTTGTTTAAATTTGTTTCGATCCCTTGAATATTTCATGCCCAATAATTAGCTATGTTCAAACTTTATTGAGACGATTTTTTCTGAGCTCGTAGCCTATAAAAAAAATTGTCATTGTAGCATAAAATTACATTTTAGAAATATATAAATCACAAAGATGTTTTGCAACTTTCGGGTGGGGGCCTCACCCTGGTTACGTGCCTGGTTCAAGAAATAGTTTAGAATTCTGAGTGTTAATAATTTAATGCCAGACCAGTGGAGCATGAACGAAAAGTTTAGGATTTTTTGATTATCCGGGTAAATTGGTTCTCGAAAACTTTAAAATTTAACAAAATCGAAATCTACCAGACGGGCTTCGTGCGACTTGGTATAAATTCGCTTTGACATTATGCATTTTCGAAAATTTTAAACTCCATATATACGTATCCATTCATATATGTATTTAGGTACCGCCCAAAACAATAAAATAAAAAACTCAAATTCTTTTAGAGCCCAAAGGTGTTTTTATTATGCTCAGTTTAAAGAGACATTAGGAAATGTTCCATATTTTGGAAGGTCTTCTCCATAGTTCTGCTTCCTGCTTCACTGAAATCCATAAAATCTCATATTGTGTACAATTAAAAGTCAAAAAATGGATAATGGACACACCCGGAAATATTTTTTCAAATGTTTTTAACACGATTTTGAACTGACACACAAGTTTTTAATATAGTATTAGTTTTAATATACGCATCGTAGAATATAATGTATGTATTATAACCCACGCACAAGGTCAGCACCTTCTGTCGGTCAAACAATTTATTTGCCCTGTATTGTTGGTGAATAAATTATTATTATTATTCTGATTTGCTAAGTTCATCTCGCATGATAGCGGTAGCAACAAGTGGTGACGGGCTGTGCCAAGTCAACACCTGTACTATTTTACTGGTCTGAATTTAGGAAGGATCTCACAATACTACAGGTCTTCAGGATGACAGATTTTTGGAATATTTTGTGTAGCTTTTCGTCCAGGCCTAGCTGGTGCAGGTGTGGTGTGAATGTGTTAGGTGTAAGGCCAATATAGGGACAATAACAACTTTGTTTTGTTTCCAGAGTCGTTTTACTTCTATGGCAAGGTCTGTGTATTTAGATATCTTCCCAGCGTAGGTGGATTCAATATTCGTATCATTAGGATAGCAATATCTATTAAATAGGTAACTTTGTCTGCTTTATTGGCTGGGATAGTTTTGTCTGTGTGTATTTCGACGTCCCAGTATAGTTTGTATCGATCGTTCTCGAGTACTGATGTCGGAGTGTAATTGTAATATGGATCTGTGTTTTCGATTAGTTTGTTAGTGGTGGCTAGGGCTTGGTGTATGATTTTGGCTGCAGAGTTATGACTGGCCGTGTACTCGGTTCCAGCGAGTACTGACTTTGCGTCCACTTCTTATGTGATCTATAGTTTCCTTCTGTTGGTGGCATTTTCTGCAGTTATCGTTGGTTACGGATGGATCTTTAATTATGTATTTGTTGTAGTTTCTCGTCGCAATTACTTGATCTTGAATAGCAAGCATAAAACCCTCCGTTTCCGGAAAGAGCTGGCCATCCTGCTATTATTATTATAGTTACAATTGTTAGAGAATAATAGAAGAGCGGAGATCAAACTATGTTGTAAAACTTATCCAGTGAATCACGCCGATAGCTGGGGTAAGTATGCGCTTTTAGGGCGTTTTGTGCTGACTACCATAACGAAAATCCACGTCACTCATTTCCGTCGGTCTGCCTGTTGGCATTTTTCTACCCTCGTAATCTCAGTAACCGCTGCATGGATTGTGATGAAATTTGGTTAGCGATACGGTGTGGTGTCGTAGTGGATAATGCTGCTGTAATTTTTAAAAACGGTGCATGAGTGGCAGAGTAGCACAATTTGAGTAGCGATATGCATGATGTGTGGTCAGTACTGAGTCAGTCAACTTGATTTCATTTTTTTAAACTGTCTTTGTGCATACAGCTTGGATTTTCGACTTATTTATTCACCAGGACTCGGTTACAGAGCTTCCCTATTCTGAAAAACGATCTCGCAGATTTAACACGAGAGCATGACTATCAGGATACATGACCGCACCGCACGGAAAACTGAAATTTTAATAAATGCCCGAGAGCGCAGCCTTCAGGAAATTGTGTTGCCAACAAATACAAAATTTATAGTGGCTTACTAAATTACGTTCTGCTTATCTGGCCACTTTTATTAATATATATCGATTTCGCATGGCGGACCGGCTGAAAGTTGCACCCGTTAAATTTTAACGCTACACGTAAATTCGACGGTATTTTGGAAACTGCTAGTTGTTGTGTAACGGCTCGAATTACCGAACAACTGCACGGCCTGCAATTATTTCAGGCACGTTCTAACCGGCTCCCGGCTCGGCGATTCGATGGGATGCGTTTAGAATTACACAACATAAAGGGCAAATTTTTTATTACTTCCACACATTTTTCGGTACAAAAGTTAAATAATCATGTATCTTAACCCTAGAATACTAACCATCGTAAATTTTACGACGAGACTTAGTTTAATCTGCAATTTTATCGACGCGGCTTAGCCCTTGACCTTGTACGCTCGCCTAATCTTCTATTAAATCGGTGTGAGTAAGTTAGTGACCCAAAGTGCATTTGATAGTAATTGGAATAGTTTTATTTGGACAACGGCGTCGTAAATTTTACGAAGGTTAGTATAAATGTTATATTTAAACATAAGACCAGTTAAGCGTTATTTTGATTATTTTTTGTCAATGTCGTTAGTTTCTAAGTTTTTTCAGAATATAACATTATGGAAGCTAACAATGGGATATGACAAAGATAATTACCATTAGAAGCGAAACAAGGTTTGGCAGGATTATTGCCAGGTGAAAATGAGAAGAACAGAGTGCTTTGGATAGTGGTTCCGAGTGCGAATATAGTGTTCAAGAAGCCTTTAGTCCATCTAAGTCTGAATTCATGGATTGTGTGTAATCACAACCAACAAACAAACAAAGAGCTAGGAACCATCTCCAGAAAAAAATTATGTATTTATCATAAAAACAGCTAATAAAACCATGGTTGGTACAATGAAAAACTTGACCAAAATTAACCCGCTCGCTAAGATTAATTATAGAGAATATATTAAACCAAGATAGATCAGAGGATAGAGCCACTCCTAGTCTAAACAAGAGTGCAAGGTGCCAACAGTGTCCTTCAAAAAACTTAGAATGGCAACGCGCTAATGTGAGCACTGCCAAAGGTCCTTTTGCGGAGAACATCTGCTCTTTGCTGTGTGTCTTGCAGTTCAAAATTGGAATTTTTCTTATTATTATTAATATTTGTATTCAGAAATATTCTTATTATGAACAATTTTCAGGAAAAGTTAATAAACGATAAAAACGTTTTTTTTAATTGTGATCCTTTCTCAAGTAGTAAATTTTACAAAGGTTAGTAGTAATAGGTATAAAAATAAGGTTAGTATTCTAGGGTTAACACATTGTTGGACACTCTGCTGGCCGGGAGGCTTCGTAATATGGCACCTCGAAACATTCCCATTTTTTGGTGTTTGTAACATGATTTACGTTATCAAAATATTTTAGGGGTGTTCATTTTTTATTTTTTTTAATTTTTGAGGTTTTTGATGACTAAAAAAGACGGCTATATCCGTCGTGTCATATCACAACAACTTTATGTTCTAAAATGGCAACCACGGCTATAGCCGTCTGATCAGTGTAACCGTAAAACACAACTTGTGGAGGAAAAGGACAATTTTCGAGACAAAAGCTAAAACAAAATCTAAATTTTATTGTATCAAATTCATAAACAAAAACGCATTTCTCAGAATATAGACGTTATCAAAACAAAAAATGAAGTCAAGTTGATTGACTCAGTACTTCCCACACATTACGCTGATACCAGTTTATTATTTTTCCATAGCATGAAGTTTTGCAACCAAATAATCGCCAGCCCCCCCCCTAAAATTGTCTTATGCCGCTAGGTCTTTCCTTCACAGGTCAATGGACAGCCAATTATCGATACTACAAACTTCTCAGTTTTACAACCCCCACCCCTCAACCACCTCACTTTCACCCCAACCCGAAAAACTGGTAGGAAATGACCAGGAACCCCTAAAACATCTAAAAACCGAATTTGAGTTGTTTCCATACTTTTCGTTCTTTGATTATTGCTACGCTGACACTGACACGATTTTTAACAAACATGCGCGTTTTCCATTCTCACCACGGTAACAATATACTGTGTCAAAATTTCATTAGAATCAATTTAATAGTGTCCACGTTACAAAATACAAAACGATTTTAACCAATAAATTCTCGTATAGTATACAGAAAATTCTAAGTCCCTTAGTTTCCGTAATAGGCTAGGCAATGTTCGGATGGACCTAAAAAGGTGATTTGTGTCGCTAGGTCTTCCTGCACAGGTTAGTGGACAGCCTATTATGAGTACAAGAAATTTTTTTATTTTTCAACCCCCAACCCCCCAACCACCCCAATTTCACCCCCACCCAAAAAACGCAGAAAATGATCGGGAATCTCTAAAACGCTTAAAAACGAAGTTTGAGCTGTTTTTATATTTTTAGTTTTTTTATTATTTCTGCGCCGCCACTGGCACGATTTATCAAAACCATACGAGTTTCCATCTTCGCCATGGTAGTAATACTGGTTCAAAATTTCATTAAAATCAATTCAACATTTTCCTCGTTACAACGATCTAAAGCAATACTCTCGTATGTTTACATCAGAAAAAATTCTAAGTCCTTCGCTTTCTGTAATAGGCAAGGCAATGTTCGGATGGGCCTAAAAAAGTTATTTATGTCGCCAGGTCTTCCTTCACAGGTCAGTGGACAGTCTATTATGAAAGCAACAAATTTTTCTATTATACAACCCCCCACCCCCCAACCACCCCAACTTCACCCCCACCCAAAAAAAAGTAGAAAATGATCAGGGACCCCTAAAACGCCTAAAAACGAAGTTTCAGCAATTTTTTTTTGTTTTTTGCTAATTCACCTATCGGTGTGGGAAGTAAAAAACAAAATTATGGAAAGAAGACCACTAAACTAGCTTTTATTTAAAGTCGTTCACTCTGAAAGTGATGAAATACAAGATTATAAAAAAACAAATGATATTCGAAGAATTTATATTTCCAGAAAGACACATAAACGTCAAAAGCGTTTCTCTCAAAAACTGAAACATGCGACCTAGGCACTTTTTACATTGGGCCCTTCAATTGAGCAATCGTCATCGTCGCTGGCGATCATTATTGAATTAGCAGCGCAGCGATGGCAGTGGCAGTGGTAGTGGCGCGGAAAATCGGAAAATCGTGCTGGCCTTCTCGCCCGTTGCAGATACCAGCCGCCCGGCGGTAATTATCCAGCCCAGTTTGCGTCCCGCAGCGATTCCGAGTGCTGCAAGCTGCAAGACGATCGTTGTTTCCAACTGCAGCTTACCTCGGCCATTACAGGTTGGAGGGACCAGCTGTTCGCACACCGTTTTACACTAATGTTTCTTTCGCATTTATCCCTTTTCCCTCTCTAATGTAATTGCTTGTTTGTTCTATCCAGGTTTTCTTTTGGATAATCTGCACAAACTAAACACATTATAGACAAAAAAAAATATGAAAAAATATATGAAATACTTTATACTAATAGTTTTGTTTTTATATTTTTTAATTGACATATTCATTTTTCGCACTATTGCGTATATTTCCAATGAAATAAACATTTTCCTACATAACATTAAATTGTTAAAGCATCTGCCTAACCGTGGATAGCTGACTAAGAAACCGTAGCATTTCTGACCAAAACTACTACTATGAAACAACCGGTGTATCGTACAACTAAAAATACTGAGGTTTAACTCCATGATTGAGTTATTCAATGTGTGGAACACTTAAAAACGGCACTGACATTCAGCAAATTTCACAGCATGCAACAATGTGTTTGCAAGGCGTGTTAACCATTTTGTTTAATAGATTTGTAACATTTTAAGTCAATAATAATTACTGCATACTGGTTATGAATTGTTGGCTAAAATGTCGTTTTTACTTCAGTAAATAAGTTAAATTTTCTTTATATTCAGGAACCTTGGCCACAGCGCTGACAGGCAACGTTTATACAAAGGACATAACGTTATACGAAAATCTTATCTTAGAGATGAAACTTTAATAGTTTCTTTAGCTTGACGAGCATTTAACATTAACATATTGTTGGACACTCTGCTGGCCGGGAGGCTTCGTAATATGGCACCTCAAAACATTTCCACTTTTTTGCCTTTGTAACATGATTTGCGTTATCAAAATATTTTAGGGGTATTCATTTTTGACTCTTTTTTTCATTTTTGGGGTTTTTGGTGACAAAAAAAGACGGCTATATCGGTCATGTCATATCACAGCAGACTTTATGTTCTAGAATGGCAACCATGGCTATAGCCATCTGATCAGTGGAGTCGTAAAACACATCTTCTGGGAAGAAAAGGACAATTTTCGAGACAGAAACTAAAACAAAAACAACATTTTTTTGTAGGTATCAAATTTATAAACAAAAACGCATCTCTCAGAATATAGACGGTATAAAAACAAATCAAATTTATTAGCAAACAGAGGTGTCCCCGAACAAAACAGAATTTAGGCACAAATTTATGTTTGACGTCACTCTTCAAAGCAGTCTGGACACAAAGCAGGATTATTTTCACAACTTTTGCATCTATAGCTAGTTTCTTTTCCAGACTTGAAACATTGTTTCCATCTAAGAAAATATGATTTTACTTTATGATCCTCTGGTAGGGGCAGCTTCTCTGGAAAATGTCTCTCACTTGCTTCGAGTTTTGTATTGGTATAAAACAATATATTCCATATGTATAATAGGTGGACGACGAATATCTGTTTAGGATGAAAATATCTAGTTACCTACCTTCCTCCAGTAACTGAAAACATGAAAATCAAACAAAAACATACTTGCAATATGGCAGCTATACACGTGGTCAATGCATCACATTGAAGGTTATGGACGGTTATAGCCATCGTGCCGTTTTACCCATGCATCTTAAAACATGAATTGTTGGGATAGCGTATAGTGGGTTAGAATTTGGCAATTTCAGAACTGACGAGCTTCACGTTACGGCACTAACATTGCTGAACAAGTCAAGTATACCGACATTCTGACGGTCGTCGCCGTTCTGCCGTAACAAGCAGATCACTTTTTGACTGATATAGCCGTCGTGGCGTATCACGATAACTCCCCGCAGACGGCTATAGCCGTTGTGTCCAGCAACGTGTTAAGATTAATGAAAGCGGATAAAAAAGTATGATTTCTTTGTAGCTCAATATTTTTTTTGAAGATTTATTTTAATTTCCAAGCATAATTTATTTTATTGGGGATTGTAAATGTTTCTGTACTGTATCAATTGATAAATTATATAATATAAACTTAACTATGCAAGACCTAAGTAGTATTTTTGCATAAATATAATAAGATTTTGGTTACTGGACCATAAGTACTTTGGCATAAAAGTATTCATGAAATAAGTTTGATTTAGTGTTTGGAAAATACTAACCAGACGCACCTGATCGCTGCAAAAAAATGCAAAAAATACAAAGAATGCAAAAAACCTAATTTGTCGATAGATGCAGCTAAGCAAACTAAAATATGTTGACATTAGTCTTATTTAACGACATTTTTTTATATTTTCAAACTGAAATACCTAGTTCTAATAACTTCAATTAATTGCTGCTCATCACGATGTGCATTCTACAACGCTTGTGATATAACCTTCAAAACCGAGGTAACCTTAATATCAGTATTTCCAAATTACGAATGTAATATCGAGCAACGAGGTGCGGTATCACAATATCCTCGGGACGCAGCACTGTAACGGAGGAGGCTCTGATACGGCTCTACCGCTTTTGAATGTTTCAGAGCGGAGGCAGCCATGGATCCATCCCGGACAACAACTCGAATTAAAAAGTTACAAGCTGGGCTTATCCGGAGCTCAGTCCCTACCCCCCACCCCTTTCTAGATGGAAGCTCGACGGCCCAAGCATCATGCTCTCTTTGCATATTCATAACTTTTTAACTGGCGCACCTCTCCATAGTCTAAGAGCTAATAGCGGAACATATCGAGACTGGTACTGGGTGTTCATTAATGAGTGGAAGATACGTTAGGAGAAAACTCATTTCCAACAAAAAGGTCATATAAAGTACGAACTGATTTTCAACTGTTTCAGAGATAAATTGATTTTTACTTGTTTGTTCATTTTCAATGACCTCTGCGCGTACTTACTAAATTTACGGCCCACAAATTTCATGCCGCAAAGTACCAAATACACATTGTGAAAGGACATGGAATTTCTTATCAGAAGGTGCTTTTGAAGTACTGTAGCATCGGCTGACAATTGGAGTACAAGAGTTTGAAGTGACGAATAAATATTTTGCATGGATTGTTGCTGATACTTTGTTTGAATATAATTATGTCCGCAGAGCTTAAATCCGAAACTTCAGCAAATAACAGATGAAATATGTTCAAGTCAAGGCCATTCAGTCCTACAAAGGGCTTTGTTAATATAATGTTCCTTATTAAGATACTGCTGTTTAATTCTGCGGATATGTGAAGCCATACAATGTTCACACACAAAAGTTTGTATTTTAGTTTTGCCTAATCGAACACAAAAGTTCATCGCATATTTTCGCTCTACTTTCATTTCTTCGATGAGTACACGAAACACAGACACTTCAATGAGAATGATTTGTTCATTCTGGTTTCAGACAACCTGCCACTTGTGCTGTATTTTTGTTTCTTTTAGTGTTTCAACGATGAACAACGAGGAGTTGATCTCAAAAGTTCATCTGAATCCTCCAATATGGGATGAACGAATAAAAGATCACCATCAGAAATATTCAAAAAATTGCTTTCGACGGCAAGTAATTGCAGAAAAAGGTGTCTGTACTCCCCGTAAATACTTCTTAATTTATTTATAGGATGAACTCCACTTGTTATTGGTTTTAACTTCATTGTAACATTCTCACTAAGCAGCAATAAAGCTGCAACCTGTTTTCTTGTAAGGTCCATGGTTTTTGCTATTTTGTTGGCAAGTTCTGTCTGCTCTGACAGTCTGCTTGCATATTGGCCATATTTAACCTGCTGCCCGTTGTCAGATAGTCGGCGCTGAGAATCCGCATCTGAAAATCTGCTTTTACCAGCGTGCATCTTGGATTTATCTATTATTTAATTATTTATTTATTATCCGTAAGACATGAACTTACATGTGTAGGACTTGTCGCATAACAAGTACTTACAAACTAACATAGTCACTGACAGAATAATAACATTTTTCCATAAGAAAATCTTTCAATCTGTTCTTAAAAATATATACAGTTCGACTAACTTTTATGTCATTCGGAAGCAAGTTAAAGATCTTGGGTCCCAATACATGTGGTGACACACTAATTAACCTATATCGAGCATAAAGTACATGCAAGCGATCACTTTGCCTTGTACTAATAGTGTGTATCTGACTATTTAAAATAAATTTGTAGTTGTTTTAGGATGTATCAGTAGCCATCTCAAATATAAATTATGAGGGAAGTGTCAATATTTTAAATTTTTTAAAAATATTTTTGCAGCTGTGCCTGCTGTCTACACCTGCCATACATCTCAAAATTCTTTTCTGGCTTAAAAAGACATTTTTTGCATATGTTGAGCAACCCCAAAATCATAACCCATATTTCAACCTGGATGCCACTTGTGCAAAATATATAGTTCTTAACTGGCTTTCGGTTAGTACGGTTTTCAAGTTTCTCATTATAAAAGACTGCCAGTTCAGTTTTGAAATGACAGCATGACAATGAGCCTTAAAATTAATAGTATTATCGAGATAGATCCCTAAACATTTTACGTGATTATCCAGTACCAATCTTTCATTGTTTACTTTTAAATTTAATGGAGCTAATATTTTTTGTGTATTGTGGAATCTCAGTATTGATGTTTTGTCCGGATTTAGATATAACTGATGCTTTGAAAACCACTCATCTAATACATATAACAAATTATCACACCTACCGACTAGGTTCGCATCACAGACATCAGACATTAATATAGATGTGTCATTCGCATACAATATGAACTAAACAAGATCGGTCCCAACACAAAACCCTGTGGCACGCCTACACTGATGGTGGTAGTACTTGATTTTAATTGTTGAATTACATTATCTTGTCTATAAGCCATAAAGACATATTGACTTCTACTACTCAAAAATGATTTAATCCAAAGGTAAGAAGAGTCACATATTCCTATTCGAACAAGCTTATCGAGCAATATATCCAAACGTCAAACGTAATTTATTAAATCAATCAAACTTTCCATCAGTTTCGTTATATTATGTTCTTGGTTCTGGTACTACAGTAGGTATGTTCGAATGCGCAACGACAACGCATCTTTCAGGCCTGTTTTCGAAGCGAAGTGTTCGTTATCAGCCAGGCCGGGTGCAGCGAAAGCAGAAGCAACAACAGCGGCGCGTGGCAGAGGGCCGATAAAATCTAATCGGCTCCGTTAAACGCTCGAGCAATACCTGGATCGCCGCATTTACGCTAATTAATGCCGCACATACTACATCGGTAGCGTCGGCCCGAATTTTATGCGCTATCGGCAATCGGTGCAGGAATGCTGTTGCTGCTTTTGTGCTGGTCGGCGCATATATGATAATTTTGTGGCCCCTGCTGCTCTGATGTAGATACCATACACACTCTATCCATCCACTATGTACACCTAATTTGGGATATGATAAACTAAGGCAGGCCCGGACGCGTATAGTAATAACCTATTCCAATACGCCACAGGCTAAGCAGAACTGACTTATCATTTCTGAATGGTAATCGCTACTGTCTACTATTATTTGATCTACAAGCATATCACTTAAATATGCCTTGCTTTTATAGCTAAATAGAACATAAAGTATAAAGAACTTTTGTAAAAAGGTTAACACTCGAAAAAATGAAGTCATGTTGTCTGACCCAGTACTTTCATCATATTACGGTGATATTAGTTCATTATTTTCCCATGGCATGAAGCTATAGTCTGAAATCTTGCAACTGAATCATCATCCGCCTACCCGCAAAAGAAAAGTATGTTATGCACAGGCGAAAAAAATGTAACTTTAACTTATTTTATTTGACTTATTTATTTAAGCAATTGTCGCACTGAAAAAAATCTTTTTTGCAGTACCTAACTAAATTACAAAAGGGTTTGTTTTGCATTATTACAGTGATGCATATCTAATATATTCCCATTGTTACATAATAAGTTGAATGTCCTATACAACGTGGTAGCTTGTCACAAAAATTTACCTAACTCATTAATTACCTGTTTTGAAAATTGCACCGATTAGAAAAGTTAAAACACTAATTAAAAAAAAATAGGAGTACGTGTTGTGGCTACTAGGGTACCTGACTGCTGAATGTTCACGATCGTTTAATTTTGTATGCTGTGGCAATAAAAAGTTCACAGATGATATACGTATTACATATTAAGTATTTGTATTCCGTAAAATTAAAATTGATTAATGCATCAAAAGATTTTTTATTTCATCTGCCTAAAATACCTGATACCCCACTGTTTCGCTTGCTGTTTATATCTTCTTTTCTATTTTAGTTGTACTACTAACATTTTCCTTTTCTCTTTTATCAACGTCCTTCACGAAGGTATTACAAAAAATGGTGGAAGCACACACAACTTCATGCCCCTCTACCCCCCCCCCAAGACTGAGGTCTGGATACGCCCCTGATGTTATGGAAAGCCTATTATGAATACAACAAATTTTTCAGTTTTACAACCGCCCGAAAATTGCCTTACAAATTTACACCACACCCACAACAGTTAGACCTGAACGAAAATATTTCAAAAGTCTGTAATTGTTAAGACCTGTAATATAGTACGATCCTTCTTAAATTTAGATCGATAATAGTTCAGGTGTTGACTTGGCACAGCCCGTCAACATTTGTTGCTACCGCAGTAACGCGAAATAAACTTGGAAAATCCGGATGATGATAATAATAATCCCTTTATTTACCCAACAGTTTCCCATTTACAGGATAATATAACAAGTTAAATACCATCATAATTGATGATGAACGATATCTCGCCGTATCATTATGGACATAGAGTTAAGATGTTAATGACAACAGTATCTTCGAAAACATAGATTGCTTTATCTGCAGCAGAGAAAGTACTGCGTGAATCTGTGTATTGGAAGCGATTTGGGAGCAATCGTCTGGTTGATGACACACAGTCTAGGAGCGTAATCCTTTCGCCCGGCACGTCGATGGGAAGCAGTAATCCGAGATGAGTCGTCGGCTGCCTTTACGACCGCATCGGACGGCCCTCCGGAGGATCTCCCCCTCCCGCCCCGACCCCCATCGATCGGGAGCGGGCACTCCGGACACTCCGGGCAGGCCGGCCTCGTCTCCGCGCGACTGGGAACTCTTTTATTTTCTGCCGCCGCTGACGCCGCGCCGCCGTGTCTGCCGCGGAATATTTTAGCGGCGGCGGCGACGTGGCTGTTTTGGACGCCAAGCCATCTCCCCCCCCCGACCCCCTGCCACTCGTCTCCGTCGTGCAGTTATCATCATGCCAACTCGTAAAAACTTCCGACATTGCGACTTCATCGCCGCACTGAAACCTTCTATTTTATACATCAGGGTACGGACCGCTTATTTGGAACGCCTAATTTAGAAAATGGAGTCCAGTTGACTGTCTCAGTATTTCCTACATATTACGGTGATACCAGTTTTAATATTTTGCCATAGCTTGAAGCTACAGTCTAAGATCCCCTTGCAACCAAACCATCGCCCACCCCCCGTTAGGTGTCGTGCCGCTAGGTCTTCCTTCACATGTCAATGGACAGCCTATTATGAATATAACTGTTTTTCAATCTTTAGAATAACGGCGGAAGCAAACTGCAGTTATTGTTCTGTATAAGTTGTTGCGTGGCGAAATGAGTGTCCATTGATTCTTTCGCAAATTCAATTTCTAGTGCCAAGATTGTCAGCACGGTATAATGTCCCTTTTTGCTGCCAAAGAGCCCAGACCAATTTAATGTCTAAGGCACCAGTTAACTTGATGTGCGAAAACGCCGACCAGATATCAGAACTGTGCGATATATTCATTTGTAGCTTAGAAGAACTGAAATTGAAGTCTCGTTCTCTTCTATAATGGGTTTCATGTAAATCATTAGTTAGTGGTATGTAAGCTATTTAGTGTTAACCTTGATTTTACTAATTGCTCTGTAAATGGTGAAAAACTGTTGGGCAATAAATGCTTATTATTATTATTATCATAACAGATTATTCAGTTTTACAGCCCCACCCCCCAACCACTACAATTTCACTCCCATCCAAGAAAAAAAATAGAAAATGATCCGGGCTCCCTACAATGCCTAAAACGATTATTACTGCACACCCACTGACACGGTTTCTAAAAGCCATACGTGTTTTCCATCCTCACTAACGTAATAGCACTGTATCGAAATTTCGTTAAAAATCAATTCGTACATTTCCAGGTTACAAAATACAGAACGATCTAAAACAATACTCAGAAAATTCCATGTCCGAGGCAATGTTCGGAAGAACCTAAAAAAGTGTAATATGCGATTATCGATAAAAAATAATACATATGTCAACAAGTTGGTAAATTTTAATGCGATTATTACTTACTGTCCATTGTTTTAAACCATACTTGAATGAATTTAAAGGCACTAGACATTTTATTCTTTCTGGTATCTCATTACATAGTTTTGGAGCAAGAAATGTATGACATCATAATAAAGTATTTTTCCTTGCTTTTGGTACAACATTAGATTCATATCTTATGTCATATTTATGTTCGTGTTTTGTCAAGTTTGATTTATTTTTATATTGGTAAATACCTAATGACATGAAAAATGTTTGGCGGATATCTAGAATTTTTGTTTTAGAAAATAAGAAGTCACTAGGATATGTACATTTAGCTTTGTATAAAATTTTTATTAAACTTGTTTGTATAGTTTCTATTGCTTTTATATTATTTTTACATGCTGCGCCCCACACCACAGTACAATATCGTATATGACTATGAACAAGTGCTTCGTATACAATGATCATCTGTTCATAGGTAAGTATAGTGGAAAGGTGTTTAAATTTGCTTATAACGTAACGTATCTTTTTGACAACATATTCTGTATGCTCCTTCCATTTGATATCGCAATCTAGATATATTCCTAAGTACTTGATACTGGTTACCATTCATATAGGAGCTACCTGTCTACAACTGATTTGTAAGTTGGTATATTAAGTGAGTCTTGTTGACATTGACTGTTAAAAGTCGACTACTGTTTCGCGCAGTTATGTTTATGCAGATTATCCAGGAATGTCTTATCTAAATATTTATAAAAATTTCCACCAAATTAGTTATTTGTTGATGATCAGTCGCCGTACATCGTAAATCGAAGTGAGCAAATTAGCCCGGTTGAATAACAGGTTCGGGAGATGGTCGTTTTCAGCGGAGCGTTTGCGGTTTTCGAGTGCTATCGTTCTATGTATGTATATCCAGCAGCAGACCTCTTCTGATGCCAGATTTGAATCTGATAATGGGCTCGAACTCTGCGTCTGACAACAATGCGCGCCGAATCCACAAGCACATTTCGATGCCAGCGATTCCGAAGGAGCCCTTTCTATATTTCAATACCATTTTTGTACATTTTGTGCGCCGAAACACGATTGCACTACTGAACGTTATTCTGATGTGCGTTTCTATTAAGCAACATTTTTAATACGAATAAGGAATAACCGTATACTTATTCTGTTTCAATGTTTTTCACGTTTTTTCTTTTGGATTTTTAGTACAACCAAGGGTGTGCCAAATATGGCCACCTTAAGACTATTTGCCTTATATAATTCATGTTTTTCACTATAAGGAAATATAAATGTGAATATACATTAAGGAACATGATATTGTCTATTACATATGTTTCAGGTATATCAATAAAATGAGTACAAATGCATTTATTGTAATTTTTTGTTAGGAACTTGCATGACATGCCCACCAGTGTTCTTATTACTTATTATTGCCATATTACATTCCTGGTAAAAAATGTTAGCAAATGGAAAATGAACAAATAAAGACGTAAAACTCACGCAATCTCACATAGAGTATAGTGGTGTTGAAAAAAAAGCTCAAGAACTCCTAATATTGCCACCAGTGCTCCGAATACTGCAGGTGGCTATATGATATACCATTGTAGTTTAATATTAGGAACAACAATCATAGTGGAATACTTTCCTTTTTTAGTTAAGAAAGCGTATAGCCCCAGCAACACAATCCATAAAACATCCCCTATAGATATGTATCTATCTGCACTTATGCAGGAATTCAAGGAATAGTCGGATATAATTGCACACATGTCACTTTTGACATCTATGGCAGACCCCAGATCTCAACTCAAGCCAAACACTTATTCTAGTTTTGTATGAACTTTGAATAGTCTGGTTTTTAACTAAATGATATATTCTAGTAGCAATTCTTTTTTCTTCCTGTTTTGCTATTATAATCTATCAAAAGAATCGTGGTATATGATGTATTGTCGATATTTGTGTTTAGTTATATTTATACTATCATACGTTTCCGATCCATTATACTTACCAGAAGCATCAATACTGCTATGTACCGCATTGTGGCTAGTGTTTCTTAGACTCCACGTTGCATTTAGATAGTTTTCTTTTGGAGGCCATCAAAGATACCTGAAAGTTAAAGAAAGTTAGTTAAAGTAATTCCTAGGTCAGGCTGATTTTGATACATGTATAGTAATTTATATTTTTTGACTCTGTATTGGAAAAACCTTGAAGACTCTCCAATATACCATTTGCCACACGTACAGTTGTACATCGAATACCTATTTTAAAACAATACAAAATAAATGAATGAAAAGGATGTTTTGAGCGATTCATGATCATTTTGGTCATCATAAAATGTTCAAATACACAATTTTGCTCTGTAAATTTGAAGCAACGAGTTCCGTTATTGATTTATCAAACCCAGGGAAAAAAGCAATTGTGTACCAGAAAAGCATGAAAGATGATCTGAAATAGTCAACAACGTGTCGATTGACGGTCTAAAATTTTTAGGATTCAATTTTTTTAGGACTTTTACTTCCCACACCGATAGGTGAGGGGAGTATTGTGATCGCGAAAATTTTCGATTTTGAGATAATACGTTTTTTGGGCGTTTTATGATGTGTACATAACGAAAATCCACGTCACTCATTTCCGTCGGTCTGTCTGTCGGTCTGTCGGTCTGTCTGTCTGTCTGTCGCGTTTTTCTACCCTCGTAATCTCAGTAACCGCTGCATGGATTGTGATGAAATTTGGGCAGCGGTATGATGTGGGGTCGTAGTAGGTAATGTTCGTATAATTTTGAAAATCGGTGCATAGGCAGCGGAGTAATTAGCAAAAAACAAAAAAATTAAATATTGCTGAAACTTCATTTTTAGGCGTTTTAGGGGTCCCTGATCATTTTCTACTTTTTTTTTTGGTGGGGGTGAAATTGGGGTGGTTGGGGGTTGGGGGGTTGTAAAATTGAAAAATTTGTTGTATTCATAATAGACTACCCACTAACCTATGAAGGAAGACCTAGCGACATAAATAACTTTTTTAGGTCTATCCGAACATTGCCTTATGCCTATTACAGAAACTAAAGGACTTAGAATTTTTTCCGATGTATACAGGCTGTCCATTTAGTGTGTAATTCTTCGATATCTCGCAAGGTATAGCTGATAGAAGAAAATCTCAAATACAAAAGTTATTTGGTTACTTGAGATGCATATCCTAAAAATATTTTGAAATATACAGGGTGTTGCGGGAAAGTAAGGTAGAGATCAACTTGATTTTTTTATATGGAACTATAACTTTCTCTCAAGTTCTTCTAGTGTCCATCATTGATCTCTATCCAACCCTAAAATATTTTTGGAATCGGTTGCGACGTTGCCAAGTAATAATTTATTTTCTATTAATTTCCGCATTTGCAAGGTCGCAAGTAATACGTTCAAATTGATATATTCCTTTAACTTTTCTCAATAATATTACACAGCGAGTTACTTGAATATTAAGCGGATATTATTCTGGATGCTACCAGTAATTTGTATCTACAGGGTGTTTTTGGCGGAATTTTAAATTCCGGCAACTTAAAGGTCGTTTTACTTTGTTTTTTTAAATGTAACACCCTGTCTTTTTTATTTTAAATCGAAATATCTACAAATACTCTATCTCGCCTTGTAATATTTTTTTCGCGTTTTCGACGTTGCCAAGTCATAAATTATTTTCCCAAATTTTTAAAACAAGTATCCCCGATTTTAATTTATTTTAAATAGAATCCTCTACTTATTTTTATTGCAATGAATTGCGCATGTCGAATTTAGTAAGATTTCACAATTTCAAAATTTTGTTTGTATTAATTAATGAGATACGGCAACACCGCTTTTTCAGTAAACGGTACCGGAACGCTTAAATTTTTCCAAAACTGCCACAGCTGAAGAGGTGAAATTCAATACAAAAGTTTGTATTATTGATAATAGGCTGTTCATTGACCTGTGCAGGAAAGACCTAGCGGCATATGACAATAATTTGGGGGGGGGGGGTACTGGCGATGATTTTGTTGCAAGGGGATCTCACACTAAATCTTTATGCTATGGGAAAATAATAAACTGGTATCACCGTAATGTGTGGGAAGTACTGAGTCAATCAACTTGACTCCATTTTTTATTTTATTCGGTATAATCATTATCAATTATTAGGTGCATTATTAGTTTCTTTATTTCAACGAAATGCAAATATTTTTACTTCCCACACCGATAGGTGAGGGGAGTATTGTGATCGCGAAAATGTTCGATTTTGAGATAATACGCTTTTCGGGCGTTTTATGATGTCTACATAACGAAAATCTACGTCACTCATTTCCGTCGGTCTGTCTGTCTGTCGCGTTTTTCTACCCTCGTAATCTCAGTAACTGCCGCATGGATTGTGATGAAATTTGGGCAGCGTTATGCTGTGGGGTCGTAGTAGGTAATGTTCCTATAATTTTGAAAATCGTTATACGGGGGGCGGAGTAATTAGCAAAAAACGAAAAATTCCAAATATACCTCAAACTTTTGTAAGCGATTCAGGGGTTCCTGATCATTTTCTAGTTTTTCTTGGGTGGGGGTGAATTTGGGGTGGTTGGAGGTGGAGGGTTGTAATAGTGAAACATTTGTTGTATTCGTGATGGGCTGTTCATTGATGTGTGAATGAAAAACCTAGTGGCATGATACACTTTTTTAGGTCCATCCGAATGTTGCATGCTTATTATAGAAACCACGGGACTTAATGAAATTTTGACACAAAATGCCTATGTTTTGGAAAAATAGTATCAGTGACAGCGCAGCAATAATAAAAAAATAAAAATATGAAAACAGCTCAAACTTTGTTTTTAGGCGTTTTACGGGTTCCTGATCATTTTCATTTTTTTGGTGTGGTGAAATCGGAGCGGTTGGGGGGGGGGGGTAGTAAAACTGAAAAATTTGTTGTATTCATAATAGTCCGTCTATTGACCTGTAGAAGAAATACCTAGCGGCATATTACACTTTTTTTTAGGTCCATCCGAACATTGGCTTGTCTATTACAGAAGCCAATTTTGTGATCTGTACATATGATTTTTGCTTTATTTCGTTCTATGTATATTGCGTAAAGCGAAAATTATTGAATTGATGTTAATAAAATTTTGACGCACAATTTATTACCGCTGCGAGAATGGAAAACGACTCTGTTTTTTGAAAACCGTGTCAGTGGAAGCGCAGCAATAATCAAAAAACCAAAAACATAAAATCAGCTCAAACTTCGTTTTTAGACGGGTTGGAGGCTCTTGATCGTTTCGCATTGTCCAGTTCGAACATGCAGAAAAAAACTGTGGCGCCCTAGTTCCCAAGGAGGGAGACGCAAGAAACTATTTACGAGGGTTTTTGTGTTGGATGTTGTTTTTGCGGGCGGATGGGCGATAATTTAGTTGCAAGGAGATTATAGACTATAGCTTCATGCAATGGGAAATAATAAAATGGTGTCATCATTATGTGTGGGAAGTACTAAGTTAATCAACTTGACTCCATTTTTTTATTGTCAAGAGCCACCTTACTATCATTTACGTTAACTTTCCTACTTTTATAATGAATACCCTATATATTGCATGTCATACTATGGGAAAACGTTGAATGTGTCTACGCACTAATTTCGTCAGCGATCAAATAATCAACCCACTCCAAAGTTACCTTACATATTATACCATCTGGAAAGGAAAGAAGGAACACGGATGGTAATAGAATATGTAGCATAGATAAGAGCGACGAAATAACAGACAGGCTGTAGTAACACATCTGGTTTTAGATATGGGGAACGGCCGTGGTATCTGTTTCCACGTCAGGATGATGGATAGGCGGCTATGCTCACGCGATCGCCGTTCATTTGTCACGGCCATTCCGACGATTCATTAAAACGGGATCGAGGCGTCGAAAGTGACACCTTCTCCTTCTGCAATTAACATATCATTTTCCGTTGTTTTCAACAATCAAGCCGGCCCTCCAACCTTGCTCTTTTCTCAGAAAAATGATAATATAACCTGACATTTACCATTTACCATTTAGACTGTACCTTGGCTTGGGAGCAGCATATCAAGGAAGTATCAAAAACACTGTCAAAGAGTATTTATCTGATCAGAAATATTTCTTTCATCACTAGTCAACCAACAGTAAAAGCGGCATATTATGGGCATTTCTATTCTCACTTAAAATACTGCATCATAAACTGGGGTCACTCTTGCCATGTCAAAACACTATTTTCACTGCAGAGACGTTGTATTAGAATAATATCTCATCTTCCTCACGATGCTTGTTGCAGAAATGCATTTATAGATCTCAGTATACTTACACTACCCTGCATTTATATTTTAGAATGCCTCTGCTATGTTAGGGGTAACATGCATAAGTTCACCAAACATTCTGATGAGCATATGTACAATACAAGGCACAAAAATAATTTTCATGGCAACTACCTAAGACTCGAAAGATCTAAAAATGGAATTAATTACTATGGTATCAAGTTTTATAATGTTCTGCCAAACAGTGTTAAAGCTCTAAATGATGCACAATTCAGGTGTAGTATCAAAAATTACCTTCTGTCAAAGGCATTTTATTCTTTTGATGAATACCTTTCAGATAACTTCAAAGATATCTCTTTTTAAATGTTTTTGTTTCTGGCTGTTGTTTGTGATTACCTGTTATTGTTCGTTATATTTATATTTGTATATCAACTTTTTATGTAATAACTATTATTTAATTTATTTAGTATGTATCTACATTTTTGACGTGTGTAAGCATACCCATGCAAAAACACAAATAAAATACTACTACTACGACTACTACATTTTCTTTTCAGAAAATTAGTCAGGAGGTGATTTTACCTTGTAAATGACACCTCACTCGTTGATTTCGGTAAAATTTGCGAACCGGCACGATTCTAACAAAATACCCCTACTTTGTCGGAGAAGTTAAAAAAATTCCAACACTAATGATATTAGGGAGATTTTGGGCCTCTTAAATAACGTTCTAATAAAGATTTCCGAAAATTTGCACATGCGCAGTAGCGAATTAATAACCGATTTCGCCTAATAACACTTTTGTGTTTTGTATCATATAATATACGATACGATAAATAAATAAATAAATAAATAAATATCACCTAAGACTAGTTTTTAGACTACAAATTATTGCTGCTTGAACACAAAACCAATAGTTTCAAACTGGGATGTGTTTTGCTTCATCATTTCGTCATTTTGCAAACCTAAACTGCAAATTGCAGCCGCGGTTAGGGTATAATCTTATAAATCTCAATTGTGACCATAAAATATGTTGTAAATTGCAGCGAGGATCCCTTATCGGCTTATCGGCGTAGCCGCAAGGGGTGGATTACGGTTAGTCTACCTGTTTCGAGGTATTCTAAAAATTAATTTGGATTTGTATAGCAAAAGATTATATAAAAATAATATTATGTGACAGGTCAAATTAATTTTTACATGAAGCAACAATTTGGTGGAATTTATTTACCTATTTTACATTTGTTAGTGATCTTGAAAACTATATGACATCATAAACCCAAAATTTTATTCGCACTTATTGTTATAGAGATTTTGCAATTCTCTACTCAACTAACTAGAACTTAACTAGAAAAGTTAATTTCTTGATACAGATTTCCATTATTTTAGGCAATTTCGACAATATCAACAATTATTGTTACAATTTTGATACTTTTTTGCAATTTTCGGAAGGTAATAATATACCCAAAGTGCGTTTTTTTTTAGACAGAAACTAATAAGTTACCTTTCTTTTTTTAGAGAAGTTAGTAATAAAACAAAAACTATTGATATTGAAAGAAAATTATATTTTTCTAAATTGTGAATTGTTAATAATACATAACATTATGTACAAAAATGTTCTTAAATCGTCTTACATAAAAACCATAATTATTAACTAAGTTTCTCACCATAAAAATGACATACACTTTTTATATATTCTAATCTACTTATTCTATTTTCATTGAGTAAACCTATTCTAAGATTCAAAAACTCTTGGTTCTCTTTCGTTGTTGCATTTGGAGCGTCATTTATTCTGACACTATTCATTTTAATGTATGTGCCTGTTTGAGTATTTATCAAAGACTCTCAAAAATAAACAATGATGGATAGCTGTTATAAAAACTCCTATCCCTAACAGAGGGTCGTCCGCTGCAATTTCCATGTTTACCTGAAATGGAAAAATAACCAGCCGCTGCAATTTTCATATCCCTGGTTAAGAATACTAACTTGACCATCGCTGCAATTTGCAATCGTCGCTCAAATCGTTGGAAATATGATGTATCGGTCCGTCATTTGAAACTTCCCGCCATGGATTTATCGATAACCACTGATTAAAAGAAGAAACGCCGAGACACGTCAAAAGATTTGTCAATGGGGACAACTTTCTAACCAAAAACTATTTCACCCCCTATACCCTCTGCCCGCTAGGATCATCCACTTAAAAAACTTAAAAGACAAGGGGTATCTAGAAATAGTTTGTTCCAAAGGTATGCCGAAATCCTTTATCTTGACGTTTGATTTTAAAAAATCGGTTGATTCATTTTCCAGAAAATTACGTTGAAATCTTGTCCCCGTCGACAAATATTTAACTAAGTGTCCCGGCATTTTCGAATGAACACCCTGTACGTGCGATGTCGGTCGCTGGCGCTGGCTTGTTTTGAGAGCGAACAACGTGTCCTGGCCGTGTAAGGACGAAGGCCTCGTAATCCTTTGGCGTCCCTTCGTGTAGGGCAGATTATTATTAGCAGGGCGAAGGGGTTAAGTGCAACCGACATTCTCGGGCCCTGACATGGACAGCGCTTAACTGGTCGTGATCTGACCTGCGGGACTATGGTGGGGTGACTGCTGCCTGCCCCCAACATGTCAAACCCTATCGGCCGCGATGACATCGCTCCTTGCAGCGGCAGGATTATTCGTCTCCGTAAAGGACGCCCTAAAGCCTAGCTTACACTGGTCAAGTTTTTTCTATATAACTGAGCAGACCGCGCAGGCAGAGCCCAAATATCAGAGTACCGCGACTGCTGTGAAAAGGTTATATTAGGGGAAGTTTGTTAACGCGACATTTGAATGGGCCAACACCCTCAGGTCCAATAAATACATCTTCTGGCAGTCCATTCCAAGCCTTGGACACCCTGGGAATAAATGTGCGGTTGTACCGCTCAGTTCTTGACGTATGAAGAACGACTGTCTTAGGATGAGATGCAGCGGCAGCAAGGGTACGTCTGATAGGAGCAGTGAGCGGCGGAACGATAGAGGATAGTTCAGAGGAGCAGATTCCGCTGGAATATGGAACAAGCCCATTTATTAACTGTCTCCAGTTTGACAGCCAGCTTTCGATCGAAGACTCGAAATCGGCTGACCAAAGTACCAAAGACAACTGTTCCACGACTCAATGGGCTAATTTATTCTCACTAAAAATATATTTTTTTCAAGAGAATTGAAAAATTGACGGGAATGTACGTTGATACAATTTTTTCAGAATTTTTATACATCTACTTTCAGCAAGAATTGAGTTTGAAATTCTAATTATGGGGCTAGTGACGTCACTGCCGCCACCGTATACCAGGATGGTCGGTAAATTCTATTGGAAATACGTAGGCGTTTTAAACATATCCCTCTCAAAATACAGGCCGTATGCACATTAATCATCTAAGTATTTAACTAGTGCCATATGTAAGTGTAGTTTTATGTGAGCGATAAATTCAATGAATTGCTGAATTATAAAACAGACATTGTAAAATAATTATCCCTCTTACATGCGGACCTCAAACATCTGGCATCGCTGGCATCTAGTGTCGCCAAAAAATTGTCATATTTAGATTTAAGGTTATCGTTGAATGGTTATCAGTATTATCGCTGTCAGACAAACAGACGACTGTCAATGTCATCGACCATGGAGCATGGAACGGCTTATTTAGCGTTCACAGAACACGACAGCTAAACGTAAGCGCCGAAACTAGAACCAAACCGAGTTTTCGGCGTTGCCAAACTTCATTAGGGGGTCCGTGACGTCATTCTGCAGTTTTTCGACTTTTTTTGCTTTTTGCCCTAATAAGAAGGTCGTAAAAATTCTAAAAAAAAAATGTATGTGTTGGTCTCGTCAAAAACTATCCTGAGAGCCATTCCAAGAAAAATGGTAAATTAGCCCGCTCGACTTCGGACTCGGACTACTTTCTTCGCGTGTAAACAAACAAATAATCAAAACGGGACAGTTCAGCTACTGGGCCCAATGCATTGGGCCGAATAACTTTACCGCTTCCTTGGCCAGTGTAAACTAGCCTTTATACAACCCGTTCACACGATGTGGTCAAATCACCGCTTCGGTAATTTTTCACACGGTCAGCCTACGAAATGTCTACGACTATCTCGACCGGTATGAATCTGTAAACATGTTGTTTTGAGTTTAAACTACGGTTTGCCGCCAAGTAACGGCCAACTTGGACTAAGAGTACAAATAATGTAGTTAAAATCGGTTGAGCTGTTCGTCTTGAGGCTAAATTCGTGGAGACTGAAAATCGGCGATACAGGATGAGGTATCCGTATGAGGTAACGGATATGCGGATAGGAAACTTGTACTTGTGTCAACAGAATAGACTAATTATAGTCCATGTGTATTAACACATATCCCAACTGAGACCTTTTTTTTCTAGGAGCCGTCCGACCTTACTGTCCCCGTCAATACTTAAGCCTCAAGGTCTATTGTATTATTACTCCTCTCATTTACAGTATCCACACCAGCAATCTAGATCCCTGCATAGGTTTATGCAGTTTTCCTACTGGTCCTGGTGCTAAGCTGTACTTCATTGGTTCTAGCTTGGTCTTCCCAAAGAGCTGTTGTCTCTTGTGATCTAGCGCTTCGCACTCACAGAGCACATGTAGGGCTGACTCAGTTCCTCTTCCACACAGTCTGCAGTTGAGGTCTCCATTGTAGAGTCTCATTTTATTCAGATGTTCCTTCAGGCCACAATGCTCTGTGAGGAGATTTGTCGTTATTCGGAGCTGATTCCTACTCAAGGAGAGCAGAGTTTTAGCTGTTTTGTTGCATGGAACTTTAATGAATGTTTTGTTTTTCCATAAACACATCTTGGCAACAAGTTCCATGCTCCTTGTGTTGATGTTTCATCCATTCTCTGATCTGGTGTCTGACTGTGCTTTTAGGCACCTCCAGGGCGGGTTCTGCTCCAATGTATAGAGCAGACGAGCTTAGTCTTGCTAGCTCGTCCGCCCTTTCATTGCCCCTTATGTCTGAGTGCCCTGGCACCCATTCCAAAGTGACTTTGTTGTGTTCTGCCAGCCTTCCCAGTTCTTGTGGACATTCCCAGACTAGATCAGACGTAAATTTGGGTCCTTCTAGTTTCCTGATTGTCTGTAAGTATTGCAATCCGCTCATTATTTATCCTTGCACAATGCAGGATGGCGTACACCTCTGACTGAAATACCGAAGCGTATTTTCCTAGCGGAATGCTCCGTCCAGTTTCTTTTCCAAAGATTCCCGCTCCTGTGCATTGCTGGGTCGTTGATCCATCTGTGTACCATTAATTCCCGTTGCAGGTTGTTTACTTCACGGAGTTCTCGATCTCTTATTATAGTTTCGAATTTCTTGTTAAAGATATATTTCGGAGTTATGTGGTCCTTTCTAGCATCCATTATGGTATGCCCCACATATTCTGCGATTTGGTTGTGTCCAACATCCTTGTAAATTCCTCTTGGTGGAGTTTGTAGTCTAGAGTAGCCCATTCTTGCCTCGCCCATTATTAAACTGAGACTGAGACTGAGAACTGAGACCTTAACAAAATCCCTTTCCCCTCTACTACAAACATGTACATGTACATACATACACATGACCTAAAGGGACGGATGCTGACGCCAGCTGCGATCTGGGATCGGCAGGCGGCTGATGATGGAGCGGATGTAAACAAGGTAGGCCGTGGCCGATGGCCGAATCGTGCCTGGCCGTATCCTGACTGCACTGTTCTCCTCGAAGTTATATGCTTGCACACCTGACAAACGCATCGTACATTCACATCACCCTCGTTTGCTATCGCTATCTATCGGCCAGCGCAGCAGCCATTGTTCGCTTACAAGGAACCACGGCACATTCATCTCGAACAGAGCTGATCACAAAAGACAGAATCCTATAAATATCTAATGGTACACCAGCAATGCGGAATCTATTCACGCGATTTTTTCTGTAGCGGTTTATCAACCGCATAACGTACTGATTCCCTTCCAAAAGAGGAACATATCCATCTTTTCTTTCGTTCTAGTTGCTTATTGTCCATCAAACGGGCTTTCTTCTTCTTCTTAACATGCCATCTCCATCAATGAAGGTTGGATATCACAGTGGCAAATTCTTCTCTGTTTTCAGCGGTTCTTATCAATTCTTCGAATCCCAGGCCAGTCCACTGACGGATATTCCTCAGCCATGACAGTTTTTTCCGTCCCAGCACCCGCTTGCCTTCGATCTTTCCTTTTACGATAAGTTGTGCGTATCGATATTTATCATTTCTCAGGATGTGGCCCAGGTATGCTGTTTTATGTATTTTTACAAGTTTAAATAGTTCTCGTCCTGTTCCCAGCCTGCGCAAAACTTCTTCGTTCGTAGTACGCGATGTCCATGGTATCTTGAGTATTCTGCGGTATGTCCACATCTCGAAAGCTTCCAATTTATTGATGGTTTGTGTTTTGAGTGTCCATGTTTTGACTCCGTACAAGAGAGTAGACCATACATAGCATTTTGAGAGTCTTAAACTCACGTCAAGACTGATGCAGTGATGCGTGAATCGCAGAGGAGCTTTCCGAGACGTACAAAACAGCTTCTGGATTGTTCTATTTTTGATCTTATTTCTATGTCTGGATTTAGTTTGCTGTCCACCCAGCATCCCAGGTGTTGAAACCTATCTACCTGTTCAAGAGTCTTTCCATTTATTTGGATTGGTTGTGGCACATTCTTTGATTTTGTTAATCACCATTGGGGCTTTAAGAACGTTCAATATACAGGAATTCTATACTTACTTTAAAAACATCTCCACGCCTTTGCCTTTGAAATACAGGGTAGTCAAACCAAAACAGATGAATTTTAAGACACTGTCGAAATTTTAATTTTTACCGTACAGGGTTATATAGTAAAATTCAAGAAATTTAATTGTGGTAGAGTGGCATCAGACGGCCTTCATCATCGAGTCCAGGTTTTGTCTGGGGACACATGACAGACGCTAACGCGTAAGACGACGACAGGGTGAACGACGTGGTCTCCAGTTAGCTGTTGAGAGCCATGTACACCGTCCTATTGGTTTGATGGTGTGGGTGCTATTGTATTCAGCAGCAAGTCACCTTTACTTGTGATTCGTGGCACAACGAATGTGCAATGTTATGTTAGAACCAATTGCCGTTCCATATGTCCGAGGCCTCGAATATGGTTCCTTCCAACAAGATAATTAATGCACGTCCTCATATTGCAATGGCATCGATGTGGTTCCTACAGAAAGCTGAGGTCGAGGGTACTCCACTAACTTCCACGATCACCCGATTTATTGCCAAATGAAAAAGTATGACCTCGTCCTCTGACCACGTTAGACGAACTAGAACATGCTATGAGGGCAGCTTTGGACGCTGTACCTCTACAGTTTATCAACAACCAGATTACGAGCATTACACGTAGGTTAGAAGAGTGCTTTCGTCAGCATAGAGGGCCCACCCATTATTGATCTATTGTATTTTTTTATAAACTATTTAGTCCTACCGCATTCAATCAACCGCATCGTTTTACTTTCCACACCGATAGGTGAGGGGAGTATTGTGATCGTAAAAATTTTCGATTTTGAGATACTACGTTTTTTGGGCGTTTTATGATGTCTACATAACGAAAATCCACGTCACTCATTTCCGTCGGTCTGTCTGTCTGTTGACGTTTTTCTAGCCTCCTAATCTCAGTAACCGCTGCATGGATTTTGATGAAATTTAGGTAGCGATATGGCGTGGGGTCGATGTAGGTAATGTTCCTACAATTTTGAAAATCGATGCATGGGCGGCGGAGTAATTAGCAAAAAACGAAAAATTTCAAATATTCCTCAAACTTCGTTTTTAGGCATTTTAGGGGTTCCCGATCATTTTCTACTTTTTTTGGGTGGGGATGAAATTGGGGTGGTTGGGGGGGTGGGGGGTTGTAAAGCTGAAAAATTTGTTGTAATCATAATAGGCTGTCCACTGATCTGAGAGGGAAAGACCTAGCGGTATAGTACACTTTTTTAGGTCCATCCGAATATTGCCTTGTCTATTACAGGAACCAAGTGACTATAATATACAGGGTATTTACGATCTTAATGCCGTTATGTAAAGTACGAATATTACACATTATTGTAATGCTTGTAGCACAAATATAATACGAATATCCCAAATTTGAAGTTTCAAAAAAAATCGCAGCATTTTCTGATAACACAGAATATGCGGCAACAAGTCTAGAGACAATAACATTTGTTTCCATAGTGAATATCTCCAAAAACACCTGACAGAAAATAGGAAGAATACTGGGCAATGTTGTCGGATTGTGATTTTGCAGTCATACTTTTTTAATTTTTTTCTGTTTAACTATGCGTTAACTAGTGAAATGGTATTAGGGTTTCAGGTTCGAAATACCATGATCTATCGTTCCTCCAAATTAATGCACTAAGATCGTAAACACCCTGTATTAGAGAATTTTCCGATGTATACATACGAGTATTGCTTTAGATCGTTCTGTATTTCATAGTGTGGAAACTACTGAATTGATGTTCATGAAATTTCGGCACAGTATTACAACTTTGGCGAGGATGGAAAATGCGTCTGATTTTTAGAAATCGTCTCAGTGGCGGCGCAGCAATATTAAAAAAACCAAAAATATGAAAACAGCTCAAACTTCGTTTTTAGGCGTTTTAGGAGTTCCTGATCGTTTTTTACTTTTTTTTTGGGTGGGGGTAAAGTTGGGGTGGTTGGAGGGTGGGGGGTTGTAAAACTCAAAAATATGTTGTATTCATGATAGATTGTTCATTGACCTGTGAAAGAAGTACCTAGTGGAATAAAACACTTTTTTGCGGTCGAGCGAGCGATGATTTGGTTGCAAGGGCATCTAGACTATAGTTTCATGCTATGGGAAAATAATAAAAACTGGTATCATCGGAATGTGTGAGAAGTACCGAGTCAATCAACTTGACTACATTTTTTTCTGTGCTCAAATTTCACTTGTCAGTATCATATTTTCTATCAAACACCTGAACCTGAAACCTATGTTCTGGCGAGGATTAAAGTATAGTACCTTGTTCGCTCCAGAATTCCAGAAAATAATTATTGATAGTCCTGAAACTGATGTCGAATTAAGGTTGCTATCTAGGTGAATGGTGCAGCGGCGCGGCACGGCGTCTTGCCATTAATCGTTTGGTAGGCAGATGCAGCAGAGGGAACGCGAACGTCTCGAACGTCCTAGGCGCCTAATTAAACATCCCCCTCCCCCTTCGATTCTAGGCGCGCTTCCACTTCGAACAGTTCGAACGTATTATTATTGCTTTTTGGATAACTCACGCGCAACGTCGCTTCAGCTACTGCTTTGGAAGGCAATAAGCGTGAGATCCGTTTTGTGGAAGACTAATGGTGTATCGGCTCCAACCTACAAGCAGACGCTCTTAACGTTTAATCACTTTAAGGCAGCGCAAGAAGCTGCGTTGCCGTTGTCCTCGATGCAAATGAGCCCCCACAGCGTTCCGTTCACAACATTTTGTACAAGACAATAGTATACCCTATTACAAGAATATAACACAGAAACGGAATGTGGATATGACGTATGCAAGAAAGTGGCATCAAGTGACTTGGACCAATTTCAAGAACAATATAAGTATGCACACACCAAATTGTTTAAAAAAATTGTGTCGAAATTAAAACATGTTCCATTTCTTCACTATTCCTAAGGCCCATTGAGCACCAAATCAGTCGGCTACAGTCAACTCCAGTCACGTCAGACGCTCCCAGATTCAACTGACTAGAACTTATATTGAAATTACGTATTATATGAAAAATTGCTTTTAGACTGACCGAGTCACGTCCGTGCCAGTCCCGTCCCGACGTGATTGGACTATTTCTGACTCAGCCGATCGAATATTCATGCCAGTCCTGACAAGTCTTTTGAGAAATCTTTCTTCCGGTGTAGTACCTTCTCGGTAATTTATATTTTGTTTTGTTATATCAGCAGCTATAACACTCAATAACTGAAAAAATAAATCTGCACTCATTCTAAAGTAATTGTAAAATTTTCTTGGGTCGGCCAATAAATCAGGAAATAAGTGATTAGATGATCCAAAACGTAGCCTTCTTCTGTTAATGGGATGAATCCACAATCGTTTTTTTTTGCCTCATTTTTCTCCTTCGTTGTAATCAGCGTAAACCATTGCTTGAATAAACTCGTACATTTCAACGTTGAACTGATTGGTCGTCGATTTCGTTTGCATGACTTACTTCATGTGAAAGCAATTTATTTCGGTGACTTGATTGAATGTGACTTGACTAGACTTGACTGCTGCTGACTGATTTGGGGCGAAATGAGCCTAAGCTTTCCCCACTAAAAATGATTTTTGTGAACTATAATCATCTCTGACGTATCTAGGCAACTACAACTAAGCCCTGAACTACTAAATTACGGAATGTAAATGTGAAAGCGGCTTCTAAAATATGATAATTAAAAGTTTAATGTAACTTCTGCGATTGTCTTTATGATCTATCGTGCTTCACTGATGAGGCAGATGGAATGTTCTTAAAAGATAAGGTTCCCATTAGTAAAATTATAAGCTGAACGCCCGGAATATGTCACTCTGTTATATAATTAAGATATTGTATGGCCTCTAAAGCATGTATAGAGCTACTATTTATGATCACTTATATTCAATTGATATGTGATTTGCGTTATCTGGTCGACACATGTCTCAATGAAAGACAGCCTGCAAGTCACCGAAAACACATCTCTCGAATACGACACATAAAAACAATTTAGCTTATCTGGAATAGAGTCAAAGCTATGCGAGGATTAGCTGTAGCAGGTTGGCTCTAATCTTAATGACAAATGGAAACCATGTTCCACGCCGCTACCCTTACATTGAGAGAAGAGAGCTATTGCCATACAGGCGTTAAGGATATCATCATTACCGTCATCATATAGTATTTATTCTCCCTTTGATAGTGCATACACTATCATTCTAGGAGACGGTACGTCGGCGACATCAGCATGCGTCACAGATCAACGTAGATATCAAAACAATTATTGTCGAGTGGGGATTAGTAAATAAAATACAGTTTGCGTAAAGAAAACTCAGGCAACAACACTGACAAAGAAATCTCAAGTTGGCTTACCAACTGTGGAAATGGAGAGTCATCTAGTAGTCGAGTCACCTTCCGTCAAGTTTTTGGGGATCAACATCCGTCAGTATTGCTAAAACGGCATCGCAGAAGCTTGGAGTTTTGTTCTTGCTGTCTACACCAAAGGAACTACTGCATTTTTTAAAGCTTCTGGACGCTATCCAGAAGAGAGCAATTAAATTAATCGATACGCCCAACCTCACAAAGGAACTCCACAGCCTGGGATATCGAAGGAGGGTAGCCGACCTGTGCTGTTTTACAGATTCTATCACGGAAGACGTTAGAGTGACCTCTCCCAGATCATAACACCGAAGACGGTCCGAACGAGGAACACTATAAAGAGGCTCTGCGAGCTCATCCTTACCAGTTCGAGGTCCCTACACCCCGAACCAGTCTCCTCCAGCATTCCTTATTTTGGAGAACTTCAACGCTGTGGAATGCGTTGTCGGGGAATTTATTTCCTGACGACTACAACCTGCAGCGTTTTAAATCTAACGTGCACAGACACTCTTCTCCTCTCGCTTAGCTTCTACAGCGCCATAGGCTTTCCGTCATTGCGAGAGGCTGACCATAAAAAAATTGTATATGGACTGATGAATTTAGAAAAAAAGAAAAGTATACACTAAAAATATACAGATCCACTTAAAATCTAAGAAACTGAGATATCATAGTAAGACTTACTGACGAAAAGCTATTTAAAACACTGAATTGAAAGGTATTTGCGTTTATCACAATCTTTATAGGCATCATCTAGTAAAGCTGCTATTCAGTGGATTTAGTAAATCACGTAATTGAGTTTTTCTCTATGGTTTAAAATTATCTATAATAAATTGAAACCTAAAGTTAGGAACCTTCCTCTGTCACAATTCTGAACTGCAGTAAAAGATTTTTTAGTAGCAGGTGCATTCTTTTCTATGGACGATATCATGCACCATATCTGTGTTTTAAAATTATGAATGTGTGTTAAATAATGCAGCTTATACTACTTTTATTGGTAAATAGAAAAGCTATTTAGTATATTAAGATCTACACCGTATTCAATGCGTCCATAAATAATTTGTTAATTTGCATTAATCAATGGAATTTTAAATTTAAAATTTTCTAGGTTCGTTCTTTTTATAGACGGTGTCTATATGATAAAACACAATAGGTGCTTTCATATTACATCTGCACTAACTGAGATCATTTAAAAATGAGACGGCTCAGCTCAGTTGGAAATCTCTTAGCTTTGTACAGTTAAATGTCATTCTTCGAAATTTTGTAATATGCTAAGGTTCTATGATGTCGATCCTTTCCATAACCTAGTTTTTTACGTTTTTCATCGCTCACCACACATTATCGACTATCCATACACCATAAAACCCACTGAAATGTTAAACTTACAAAAAATCCTAACCTCATTTATTTGACATCTGAATGATCTAAGACAACTGATGTGCCTTTCGAGCTAGTGCAGATGGGTTTAAGTGGGGGTAAAATATCTCACTTTAGAGTCAGATTCAGAAAACAAAAGGAACGTACATTGAAATGAGTCATGACGTCACAAGTGAGAATTATCAGATAAAGCATGCAAAAGGAAAGCACCTTATGTCAAAGTGGAAGTGAGCAAAGGTGTTTAGGTCCGCTAGTAGTAACGTTACGTTTAACAGAATGATTTCTACTATAAATTCCGTCGTGTGTCTTGTGACTAGATCCAAGCGTATATATCACCGAAAGTATCATCATCTATTGGACATTGTATGGCGCAACGCGACAACGCGACACCTTTTCGGTGAATTACGGTCGCTCGTCGTCCGTATCCAAAGTGCTGGCAGGTGGCAGGCCGTTTTTTAACGTTCTCTGTCTCTCTCTCTCTTCGAGTGATGGCCGCAGACAACCAGATGTACTACCATTTGCATACTGCATAGTGTATGTATTAAGGTACAGATACACAGGCTCAAAATTGGCATACTCTTAATATAGACACATTTGCTTTTGTTTCGCATGCTTTTTTAGAGCATACTCTTATCGATCCTGCTAAAAGCAAACACCCCGGATACACATGCTTAAGGTATATGCCAAATATAGTAATGGAAACAAAGGTCGCTCACCAGTAGTGAACCACTGATCGATATAGGAATGCTCAATAAGTAGACCTGTCAACACATGCTAAAAGCACGACTCCTCTCAGCCACGCATGCTCAAAAATCGCACGACCCTCGATTCTTGAGCATGCTCTCGAAATTAGCATGCTTATTTCGAAATCGAACACATAAGCATGCTATTAATGAGGAACTGCTGCTTGGTAGCATGTGTGAACGTATACCTTGCTCGAAATAAGCATGCTAATTTCGAGCATGCTCGAGAACCGACGGTATAGTGCGATTAAATGGAAATGTGTCAGTTTCAATAAGCATGCTTGATAAGCATACGATTTATGAGCATGTGTATCTGTACCTTTATACTAGCTGCAGCCCGGCCCGTACCCATGATCACAGATGGTCATTGTCAAGTTAAAAAATGGCCGATAACTTGGGATTATGTCCGCACGGCTGTCAGCTGATCAACATAAGTTCCACGTGCCTGCGTGAGCGTGTGAACTGCGGTGCCGCGGTCACGCGTCTTGTGTGGTCTTCTTCTATTATGGAACAGATCAATGAGCCTGCTACGCACGTGCCATCGCAAATTTCAAAAGACTGCTTAGTGATGTTGCAAGTGCATGTCCTTGAATGATGACGACTAACAAATCTGGATGAAGCTAGAGCTAGACCACAATATTCATTGCATTACTACGATCGACATCCAGTGTTTTGTTTAATAAAAAACTACAACGATCTATCTTTAATACAAGCTCTTCTAAATTACGTTAATTCGAACCATATTTGATTACGCCGCAACTATAAGATATCTGAACGAAACCTACTCCAAGATCTGTAGGATGGCCTGCACGTTTGCCTGACCTGACACCGCTTGATTACTTTTTGTGCGCTATTACAGGATACAATTGTAAATACTTCATAACAGAGTTTTTCAATGTGCGGCACACTTGAAAAATGATTAATTATAAATTAGTCGTTTCAGGCTGTTACTTTTCTCTCAAACCCCTATTCTCAATAAATCCAATAATCATATTTCCTTTATATTCAACAGACTACTTGAGAAAATGTCTTGATCAGAGTGCTGGTAAGTCACGCTTACACAGACACTTCAACGTAAAGTCATGTAGAAACGATAGATAGGATTTTTCAATTCTTTTATTCCACAGACACTTGAGGATCAATAAAATGATAAAAAAGTACGGTTTCTACATAAACATCAAAATTTATTGAAAAAGCAAGAAAAGTACATGATAAACAATTTTTTAAACCTAATTAGGTTTTTGGTGGGCGTTTTTTATTTACTATGCATCATCTATTATTATCATGTTAGTTTCAACAAAACCAAAGTTTACGGAATAAATATAAGTTGGATCACTCCGCAAAAATATCAAAACAGCCTGCCCCTTGCTCCGTCCCCCCGGTCCACCGGTAGCAGTGTACCGACGTCAGCCGGGAGATACGGGGCGGCGCAAAGTAGAGGTTGAACGTGTTTAACGCGAAGTGTATACAGTGTCTCAAAAATATTGGATTTTGTTATCTTGGATTTGTTAGCAGGAAATGGATAATATTTTCAGAAGTTTGATTTTATCAACTAAATTTATTAACGGATGGAAAATGACAATCAGATCCATCCTTATTTTGTGGTAAACCTTGAAATATAAAGGATATAAATACATGTTTCACGACGATTAAGACAAGCAATATGTCGGAACTGGGCAGTAATAGAGAATTATATACCCAATGGGGTATTTGTTTTTGGTCACGTGACATCCGATTCAAAATTATTAAAGGGACAACCTGTAATTTGTGCCTTTCTGTGTTCCACCCAATAAAACAATTCCAACCAACTAGCACACGTCTAAAGTGATTAATTCGAGGCCTACAGGTACATAAAGGATTGTATCACGCTAAAATCGTATAGTGAGACAAAATATTCATTCGGTGGTCCTACCACACCATCCAGATACATTCTGAATTATATCTTAGAGCGCGGAAATATTTTTATTGATAACTTTAACAATTTAGTTTCTACAGTAGCAATTGGAATGACACTGAAAAGCAAAATGTCAATAATAATTTATTCACATCCATGTAAAGCATTTCCACATGACTCTCTTTTAAAATTGTACATACGAGTTCGTATATACTATACCATAAACTTTATAAGCTGTGGTCTCAAAAATAAGCCAAATAAACAAAACATTAAGGTAAAAATACTACAGCACCTTTGAATCAATTTTTATTTATCTACGAAACAGCTACAATATGTGAAATCATTTGAGATTCATTAGTAATAGTTTTACTAGGTTTTATTTTTGATATCCATTTATGTAACCTAGTGTGTTACCAAATAAACGTTATATTTGTATTTGTATGTCTAAATCGGCTGTCAATACATAGTCTTTCAATGACCCTCGTATATACGTTAAACCCTGGCGTTAGCAAGTCCCCACTAAAAGACCCTCGTACTTGGGCAAAAACCAACGCAAAAACTAACTGGCGCGTGTGGCCACGGCATCGCTTTGATGTGAGATCTTCAAAGTGCCGACGGAGAGTGATCCAACTTATATTTATTCCGTAAACTTTGACAAAACTCACGTATAGTAGTGCTATGAAATTTTCATATTTAATTGTCAACATAACGCAATAATCTTAGCAAGACTTTTTGATCCTTAAATTGTGGCCTGGTTTTACCCAAGTTCGTTTGTACAGATCATCCTGTAACACTCACAGTTATTTAGTCAAAAACAAAGTTGAAGCAGTATTGACGATTGGCCAGTTTTTTAGCAAGCAAAGGTTTGACTTTGTGATATTAACAGTAACTGGACGCGCACACAAAATGTCTTATTACGAGGTAAACGTGGTGTCGACTAACTCCCAAACCAAATTGTACATCTCGCATTAAAATAAACTTTCTAGTAAAGTGTTCCATGCATCAAGACACAGCGCAAGGTATGGCGTTTTACGAATGCAATTTTCTTTGGCGTAACCGCATCCAGCAAGCGCATACAACGTCACCGAAACAGCGATACTCACGTGATTGCGTGTAAGCCGACGTTATTTCGTTGAAGCGTTTCGAGTACCTTCTCGTACTCGTATTTACACTGTGGCAATAATTCACTGAAAACACATCGAACATACGCCGGCGGTTAAGGATGATTGATCGCGACCGTTTTCGTGCATTACTCTCATTAGTCAAACAATGCCGGTGATTGTATCATACACATACATTTCGGTCAGAATTGCCAACCAACCGAAATTATGAGGTATGATCGATGCCGATGCCAACTATAACACTACTTGGAACTCGAGGATCGAAATTCAAATTGAAACCAAGTGGGTAGACTTCACAACCCTTACATAAAAATACATATGTAGGAGATAAATAAAAAAATGAATGATTAAATGATCATTCCGGGCGTGTTTTTAAAACAAACATTTAATAAGGTAATAATTCAATCAATAAACAAAGGATCAAAATAAATTAAGCAAGATCACAATTCAATATTTAAACGATAACTTAATTTACCTAATTTAACATCGATAAAAGGTTGGGCCTGTATCAGGAAAAGCGCTCGAGACGACACATCTGTAAATTAAATTAAAAAGGTACCTGAGTAACCAATTCATTGAAGAATGATAAATAAAAAAATGTGTTAACATATATGTTAAATTGAAGAACGTGTCGTTATTTTATATTGGCGTGATTGATAAAACGGGCAGAATAAATAAACACACAAATATAAATAGATAACACAGCAAATATATCTTTTAACCGCAAACGGATAAGATCATATCCACATCTTATGTGGTCATACAAATTATACAGAACATAAATCAAACATCTCTCGGGTCATAGGTATTAAGGGTCAACTCGCGAAATACCTCTCCAAGAGAATAGATGAAATAATATACTGTATAATTATACAAAAATCATATAACAAAACTCGACAAGCACTTGGGTCTTTGGTATTAGGGGTCAACACGCGAAATACCTCTCCAAGAGCTCCAATCACTAGGGCGGAGAATTATCATGATAACTGTGAGGCCAACTCACTAAGATACTAGGGGTCCACTCGCAAAGTATCCACTCCTTTGTACTAGTTCAGCACGAAGGGTCTACTCGCGACGTGCTTCGGGATTGTTATCTGTTTTCATATCGCAGACATTCAGTAGTTGAATTATAGAACCATTTATGATAGAAATGTGTGTATCGAAGTTTATCAATTGTCTAATAACAAGTTCTCAAATGAATTAATGAAATAAATCAATATATCAATAAACAAAGAGACAATTAGTAGAATTGGGTACTCTGTGAGACAAACCCACCTATGCACAATCTATGCACAATCACAAAACAAATCACAAGACCACTTTATTGTACGAAGTATCACTAGGTTCTATATGAAATGATTTTTTGTGGTCGACTAGTCTGAAGGGACGGACGTATTTTCAGGCAGGCATCAAGTAAACATTATCCAACTTTGGACTTTATTCTAACGTGACGAACCGCCTAAATTACCGTGACGCTCTTCAAACTGTTTAGAAAATAATATTGGCCAGATGTTTAGTTCTTTATCTTACATAGGATTGAAATTCCGTCTTCCTAGCATTTTAAGGCATCGTTTTTTACGTTGTGCTTTTAACTACACTCTTGGATAATAGTATTTTTGAATTATAAACTTTTGTCACCCTGACACATATTTCATTGCGTTACTATGCCTCACTGTGATAGCAGAATGTCTTGCAGAAACTTATTCAAATCCCATAAAATCTTAACCATACGGTTACGCCTTATTCATACTCAACTGCGTATGTCATATAAAACAGAATATGTCTAGTCATACTGCTCGCTCTGACGTTAGCTCAGCTAGTGGCTACTACCTTCGAAATACACATACCATTCAACTTCCTCAACATTGTTTAGCTGCATCAGCAAAAGATCCGATTATCCATCACCCCATCAAACGGTACAACAAGTTATCGACATCTATAATATCGATAACACTTTTTAGGGAATTTCAAACAACTGTACGGATTCTACTTGAGAATCCTGTATTAGTCTAAGATCCGAATATAAGAAGACCTTCACCGAACTGGTTAATGGATGAAAACCATTTTATATTAAATTTAATATGTTAAAAAACATATCGCGAATGGGTTCGCTGAAAAATTTCAGTCCAGGATATGATTAATTAAATATTGAAAAATTAATTTATTTTTTTTAAACATTTCACTGGTTTGGTTAATAGGCAAATCTCATACCAATCGAAAGTATGAAGCCCATAGAATATGCAAATGTTAGGTTGGCTACGTTTTTCCCGTCCCAACTATAGGGTAGGCAGGTATAAACAGGTACATACATCAATAATAGTAATTTGCACCGGTGTGGTTAAGGCATGAAACTTATATAAAAATAAAGACATTTTATTGCAAGCACGTCGATATATGCAAAAAATCAGTCTGGAATTCCAATTGTCGAATTTTGAAGATCAAAATATTGCTGCCAGTGAATACGTGTGCCAGAGAGGTCCGAGCGAACTGTCCCGTGTATTAACAAAGGACGCAGCATAGTAGCTGCGTGTAGCTCGGCCATTGAATGAAAAAGAGTGCGCATGCCATGTGTCCGTGAAATTGAAAAGGATAGCGATATACTCGTAAATGATGTGCATCATTGTATTGGAACAGTTTGCCTCATTCTTCTGAATTGAAAAAGCGTGCTACTACTACTATACTGATGGGCTTCATACTTTCGATTGGTATGTGATTTGTCTATTAACCAAACCACTGAAATGTTTAAAAAAAAATTAGCTTTTCAATACTTAATTAATCATATCCTGGACTGAAATTTTTCAGCCAACCCACTCGCGATATGTTTTTTAACATATTAAATTTAATATAAAACGGTTTTCATCCATTAACCAGTTCGGTGAAGGTCTTCTTATATTCGGATCTTCTACTATATACAGCGTTGTGAATATATATGAACCTAAATTTACGCCAAAAATCTGTGATCTGTAATTAGGCTCTGTTTTTTTATTATATGTATGTACATATTAATTTTTTAACTATGTTTTTATGACGATGCTTGTGCCAATAAAAAAATGAATAAATAAATAAATAAAAATCACATGATGCACTTTTCTGGCCACATGGCTACCTTTGTGGCCATTATCAAAGTATAAAACGAAGATTTTGACTGTCTGGGCTGGTTATTATCGCCGTTATCGTGGTAGGCAATGGAAATGCACACTCAATATTCCGAGGCTTAGCATATCGATTCCGACTGCTCTTTCGGTAATCCCCAAGTAATTGGTATTTCCGGGATTTTTAATATCCAGCCCTCCTTAACAGCCTTTAAAATGTCTTATTCTGCACTGTAGCACGATCTCGTACTTTGGTATCATTTTTTATAAAAAACATCACCGTTTACTATAAAAGTAATTCAGAAAACTTTTGTTAAACAAGAATGACACCATAAAGAAAATTGTATCGGAATCAAAAGTAACAAGGTACCCACCATATGTGTCATGGCATCAACGTATCACAAAAAAATGGCATAACTTTCGATGTGACGAGTATGTGATGAAGTGCCAAGGTTCAGGATTCTATGCCCTTATTAGTTGTCAGGCTAGTATCACGAGGTTAAGAACAATGATTTAATTGTGATAACCGCTTAGTGCATACAAAAATAAACGTACTGCTGCATTTCGTTACTTTCTACATCATTTTGTTTTTTAGTAATTCCATTCTAAAGTTTAAAGAAAGCAATTCAAATTCAGCCAATCAGTGCCAACCACGCGACTCATCAGCAGTGCATTGTTGCCAAGAACAGCTCCGACTCGCAGACGGGAACAGAAGACAAGATAGATGATCCAGCCCGCGTACAGCTCCGGCATTTCGCGCGCCATCAGAATGCGGCAACACAGCACACATATCTGTCTTTTGATTGGCTGTTCGCCTTTAGGGCAGTGACGTCCTGTGCCCAAAAAATTCGGAGAAAAAAATGAGATGCTTTTTATGACGTTCTCTGTCATACGCAACCAAAAATAAAATTCATGATACTAGTCCATTGACATTTTGGCCACCCTTCTGGCTCCTATCTCCTATCAAAGTACAAATTTCACAATAAAATAGTTTTGAATAGATTACATCGTTTGACAACTGTACCAAGAAACAACTTTTATGGTTTCCCTAACTAACTGATAGTGATTTTGTAGTTTTAACATAAGAACATAAGAGTGTGGAGTTGCATTGTTTATAGAGTGTAATAAATCAGTGGCATAGTGATGTTTTTAAAATTACATTACATTACACTACACTGTAAGTGTAGTAAATACACTGTAAGTAAATGTATAAATAGGCAAAGCATATTAGAGATTAGAGAACCGTATTGTTAGCCTTATTACCATTCACCCAGGTTTGTAGTCATTCAGTTGTTTGTTCCTGTTGTCTGATATTTTTACGCGAGCCACCTTTGTTGGGTACGGCTATGATTTTTGTACCGGTGAAACAAAGGATAAGCGCTAACGCTGGCCAGTCGGTTTGGAGGTGTCGTATGGCGCGTGTCGTTGTTAAGGAATTGTTGGCGGTTTATGTTCACGTGTTGAGGGTGGAGGTGTTTATTACGTATGTAATTACTGCATACTGTTGGCCATAGCCATAGCTAAAATAGTAGTAAGTACACATTGTCTTGTTAATTAGAACCGTTTAAATGTCAAATTATGCATGTAAAATTTATGTTGAAGTAAAAGTGTGGCCATTCAATCCGCCTTCTATTATTTAAAACTCCCTTAACCTGACTGATGCTTACAGTATGAGTCCCTCTGCATTATTCAGTGTTTCGGCGAGTGTGACATCAACCGCAAAAACAATCAATTCTCCGGCAATTTAGTGGATCCGAAAAAGGAAATCGGTAGCATCTGGCGCGGCGCGGCGCGGCGCGAGGTATTTCGACGCTGTCACGGTGATTGATCGTCTTTTGATCGATCGATTTTAATTACCGAGAGAGTCCCCCCCCCCTCCTGCCCCGCTTGGGTCGGCCAAAGTCATGACTGATCTGCTTTAAATCACGGAAAGCTCTCTGTTTCTCTATTCGCATTTCGCCCTTCCTTTGCTTCTGCCCGTTTTAATTCGACTCGTCTCTCGCCTTTTTCACGCGACGATCCCGACTTGACGGTCGATGCATTCCGTCAGTTCGACAGTCTGATTTGCACGGAATCGAAGCAAATCGGGATTAATTCGGGAATGCCGTATGACTTGTTTCGCTATAACAGGATAAGCCTCTTCGTGATCCAAACGCAGGAAAAGAAACGATTTCAACTACGACGATTCTCTTTCTGATAAAGGTGCACTAAACTAATTAATAGTCTATACGAATATGGTTTGTCCTAGTCCTAAAAACTATTTCGAACTGCTATAAAAATGGACCTGAATAACGAGAATTCTTTGGTTACTTGTGTGTGGTTGAATCACAAAGTGCATGTCAAACTGACGCCTCTGCAAGAAGATAAACGTTTTCTTTTTTTTATAACTGAGCAGACCGCGCAGGCAGAGCCTAAATACCAGAGTACCGCGGCTGCTGTGAAAGGGTTATGTTAGGGGAAGTTTGTTAACGCGGGATTTGAATGGGCCAATACCCGCAGACCCAATAAATACATCTTTTGGCAGTTCATTCCAAACCTTGGACACCTTGGAAATAAATGTGCGGTTGTACCGCTCAGTTCTTGATGTGTGAAGAACGACCGGCTTAGGATGAGATGCAGCAGTCGCACGGGTACATCTGATAGGAGCAGTGAGCGGCGGAGCGATAGATGATAGCTCAGAGGAGCAGATTCCATTGGAATATCGGTAGAAGTGTGAGAAGTCACCAACAATACGCCGGTGAGAAAGTAACTGAAGGTGGCGCGTTAAGGCCGGATCGCCAGTTAGTCGAATTGCCCTTCTTTGGACGACATCTCGTATAGACAGGGTAGTACAGGCAGTAGCTCGCCAGACATGAGAGCAATACTCCAGGCAAGGTCTTATCTGGGCTTTATATAGCGTGAGGAAATTACATGGTGAGAAACACTTTCTAGCTCTAAATAGGTACCCAAGCTTTTTACCAGCAGCTGTTGCAATTGACGCGACGTGTTCGTGCCAGATCAGATTTTCTGTAATGTTGACTCTTAACAGCTTGAATGAGTGACCCCTTGGCAGAGCCTGGTTGTTCATTAGAACCTGGTGTTGGCTTGGGCACTTCTTGTTTGATAGCGTACAATACTGGGTCTTGGAGGCATTAAATTTAACCATATTCTCAAGTCCCCAAGCGGTAATGGTATCGAGATCCTTTGAAAGTGAAGCTGCCACTGCCAGTCTTCTGCGTTCCAGCTCGACCACAGAGATCGGTCTATTGCTCATAATGCCTACATGCAGCATACTGTCATCCGCAAAACTGTGGATTGGGTTTGTAGTGCTAGAGAGTAGATCATTAATAGGTCCGTTATTACAGCAATCACAAACTAGTCAGCGTCAATTTGATTGGCCAGTACTAGTCAGAAATAGTTTGACAACTGCAATGGGGAATACTGATTGGCTCTGACTGGTTTGTGATTCTCTGTAAAAACAGACCTAAAGTGAAGCAGAAACAATGTCGGAGCAAATATCGATCCCTGCGAAACCCCGACATTGATGCTATGGAAAGAAGAGGAAAAGCCGTCTACCACGACAGAGATTTTCTCTGCTCAATTCAAGATTTTATGATAGTTTGACATATAATTATAAGTAAATACCTGAGTTGTTTCAATTGTAATATGTACACTTATTTCAGTTTCATAGGCTCTTCTTATTTTGCCAAAATAGTTCAGACTAGGAAAATTAATATGTTCCTATAACATGGATTTAATTTAGAAGAAACAAGTGTTTACCTTATCGCTCTTCGAATAGACCAGTTGAGCCTAGGAAACAGTTTATTCTACGGACATACTAGTTTAGCGTAGAAAAAAACTAGTTTTTATACTGAAATCGAGTATGTAAACTGCTTCTAATTACAATAATTAAAAAATAGTAAATATAAATTAGTATTCGATGGTGGTTTAATATCTATTGCCAGTGTTTGAAGCACTTTAACCTAAAATTGCACTGTGATTCTGTGAAAGAAAAGACTGATTTCTTTGTTAGGTCTTCGATTATTATTGTCATAAAAAAAATTAACTTAGAAAACTAATATGTTGCTATTAAGGCTTAGAAAAGCAGACAAAATGAATACGCATATTGTTAGTAGTCATCAAGACATATGATACCTGTCTAAATATACAGGTTCTGTGATAACTGAAAGCTGGTAAAAACTTGTATGATATAAATTGATCACGTAGCGCCAGTGCTGAAAATTCAAATTAATTAATTTAAAAACAAATATGTACGATGGTATTTAACGATTTGAGTCTGAAAGTCAGAGCTAGTAAACAACGATGAATTTGCAAACAATCAAAAGCTGTTTCCTGGCACAGTTGTTAAACAATGTCACTGATGATTTCACTACTATTTGTTATCAAATATTTTGTACTTTGATAAAGGCATATGTGATTTTTTTGATAGGCCAAGCTAAATTATACGAATATGATACAATTCATATTATTACGTGTTAATTACATATTTATAGAGCAAAACAATATTTCTTGGACTTCAAAGGCAACAGATGGACCTGTATGTACACAAACGTCGGTAGTATTTAGTGTGGGTATGCAGATGCAGCGATGCAATATGCGGTTGCAGAGGAGAGCAGAGCGCATCCCTAATATGAGTAAGTGCAAATAGGATGGGGACGTACGATGACAGCAGACGCCAAACACCACTGCGGAGTGCGGACCGTCGTATATCTGGCCGTCATAACGTCGCCAGCGCGCTGGCAGTGGGAGGCACTTCGTTGGGGGCTGGGAGTTGGGAGAGACGGGGTGTGGGGAGAGAGCCTCCACCCGCTTAAGCCTCAAATACACTTCATCTTACTTTGTTTTCTTGTATAAAAAAAACTCCAGCAGATTTCAACAGGTTAATTCCTTCAATAGGGTACTTGCAGAGGTCGTGAAATCGCCTCGGGAGTATACATAGCGTAAAGAAAACCATATCAAGAAGCAGTAGGAAACAAAAAACATGATTTTACTGACGGCCAAAAAAAGATATTTGCAAAATAAAATAAGGATATATTCAAATTTTTCCACGTGACTTAAAACAAGGGCTGACGTCACAGATATCTTATCGATATCGACAATCGATACTGCTACAGCGCAGGTCAGTGAGATTCAACTGCGCATTCGACTAGAGATGATCTGAATTCTCTAACAATGCGATTCAATTTATTGATACTTAAAAATATTTGAAACAGGCAATTAATCCACTAGCATTTTCGTTGCAATACATTTTTATAACTGATAGGTATCACAGTTCATCCTTCATCCTGTTTGTGACCGAGATTCGCAACTAATCGAAGCCATCATTTTATTTCAGCGCATCCCATTATGAATGAATCCAAAGATAGAATCTAATTCAAGCCCATCCCTACAAAGTGAAATAGTAATCTAGCCTAACTTTTATTCTTTTGACTTTTGTACTTTTGTGTGTGACTGTGTTTTGTGGTTATAATGATCAATGTCAAAATGTTAGGTTAGCACTGGCTATCGATATCGAATATCAATACTTTACATCCCATCACTATGCGATATCACTGACGTCAGAGGTTGTTTGCGCGGCATTTTCCGGCATTTGAAATAATTTTTGGAATATCTCTCACAGCCGGTTCCAAAAAACCAAACAAGTGATTTTGTCATGTTTACTAGGCTCTAAGGAACGCGTAAACGACAATATTTTTTCTGCAAGAAACTCCAAATTTTGACGTGTCGTTTCATGATGGTAGCAAGAGTATATATCCTTTTCTTCAGGTGCCCTCTTTATTCCGAAGGTCATGATGTGAACTCGTACAGTGTAAACTTTTACTTTTTTGATATATCGTGGGTGATACACGTACGAACTTTAAGTACACGATTTTAAGTTTGCGAACTTACTCGGCTCGACGTCGGTGACACACATGAAGCTGAAATCACTCATTTTGATAGTTCTTCTAAATTTACAAGTGAAAAAATTAATTGAATATAATAGTTAGCACAACATACAATACCATTTCCACATATATTATATATAAAAACACAATAAAAGAATCATCGTGGTGATAGAATACTTTGAAAATTTCAGACCACCGCATTTTCAAGCTTACGGACAAAAATCGAAAATCTGTCTCTATCAGGACGAAACCTGGTTTTCTGAATTGTTTGGGAGTGCTTACTGCAAATCAGGCCGCCATTTTGTGTAATAGTCTCGTTTGACAAAAATTAAAATTTCAGAACACCAGATTTTCAAGTTTACGAAAAAAATCGAAAATCTTTATTTGGCTGTCTATCAGGACGAAACCTCATTTTCTAAATGCTTTGAAGGTGCTTATTGCAAATCAGATCGCCATTTTGAGTCATAGACCCGTTTAGCAGGAATGGAAATTTTATACCTCCAGATTTTCAAATTTACGGAAAATAAAATAAACAAAACTTTTAACAAACGCCAAACACAACAAGCGTTACGCATCGATGAACTACCGAAACAAAGTGGTGCCACACGTACGAGCCGAGACAAGCTACGAGGAAGATTTCAAACCAGTTGGATCGCCGGCGGTTTGCGCGACGGTTTTAAAGTACGCGTACTTACGATGACACACAGGCGAAAAAGGTCATCGAGCCATAAGTACGCGTGCTAGCTCATACGTGTATCACCCCTTTAACACATATACTAAGTCTACAAACTGTAACTTGGAATTTGATAGCTAGGTTGCCATGTAGTTTTGACACCATATTGCTACCACAGCGAAAATTGTATACTTTTTGAAAATTGTGCTAGTGACTAATTAGCATAAAATTAACGTTCAAATTTTATCTCAAGTTGTTTTAAATACTTACATAAATGTTAACTGTTTTGGCTATAAATATATTCTGATTAATTAGTATAATGTACCCATTTCATACAATGAAGTAATAAAATCTGATCATTAAAAGAATGACTGTGTTTACAATTATGCATTCCTCAAATTAGTTCATTATGTTAATGAATAGCGTTCTTTGCCATAGAAATGTATATTTCTAAAGGACAATAAATTTATTGATTATTGATTGAATAGCGTTCATCGATCTAATGAACTTTCTGGCTCAAAAATAATGAATCTATTCATTGATTTGATGAACTTTTCCATTGTATTTAGGGTCAGTTTTGGTTCAGTTTAATGCAACAATAACGCCATTTTACGGGCAATGGGTCGTTTGTACGATAAAAAGCTTGTTTACGCCAATTTTTAAAAGTACAGTACGTACATACATACGTCTGTAGTTACTTATTCAATAACAACATCTACAAAGGCCCATATTGTCAAATTATAAAGGAAAAAAACTTAATTTCATGGATCACATAGTATTCGCAAGATGTGGAGCAGATATAATTCCAATTTCCAATTTTTAGTGGCAGCCAGGCTGGCAAAGTTGCACGATAAAACTTCAGTAAATAACTTTCTTTCCGACGGCGTTAGGGAAGAGGAATTTTATTACAAAACTTATTTAGTAGCTCAACGTGTTGCCTTGTGATACAGATACACATAGGGAGCAGTTTGAAGTAAAATACTCACGTATATGGCGACGAGAATAGTTAAAGAGTCTCTTGGAAATAAAATACAGAGAGTACTTGTAACATCAGATAATAAGTATAAAGAAAGTTGGTTTCTTTTCCACAGAGGTTCGTCTCATAATCGTTATCAGACAGATTCGAGATGTGGGTTATTATATAAAAAACTCGTTTTAATTACAAAGTTTTGATTAAAATGGTTCTGAAACTGTCTTCATCATCTGTAGAGGCAGGTCAATAAAACAGAAGGAGAACGACATCAAATCATGGATGAATCCTATAAGCTTACAAAACTGCCTAGAAGCCATCAGTTTATATTTCAATTTCAGGTTCTTTATTTAACTTTGTTGAAGTATCAAGTAGTATGTAATACTTGTAGTATGTAATACCTAGTTATAATCCACTCTTTGTTCTCCTTATTCTAGGTCATCATTTTGGCATTTGTAATTCGGTTATGACAGTAGTGGAAATTATTAAGACAGTCATTTTAAGTTAATCTAAATGTTAATAAAAGGGATATCCTTTCGAACTGTTGTGGGTCTCTCAACCCTTAAAATGGTTGGATCACTCTACTGCGTTACAGTTGGAATACGCTTCCGTCAACAAAACTCTTAAAAGATTCTACTAAGGCTTCAGAATATTGACATTCAGGGTATCTGTAAGTAATTCATAGATTTATATCGATATCTCGCGAAAATAAACGAATGGTTAAAGCTGTATAGCCATATGGATATCTAAGACTAAGGCCCGATTTTATCAACACGGGCATTTTAACAAAGGTTTTGACCAATCAGAGCAGCCCATTCAGCATCAAAATTAATTACCCTAGTTATTTTAACGATGCCTATTTTAACAGTTGCACTTCTCTCTTTGCTCTTCTTCTTTCTTCCTCTCTTTCTTCCTCCCTCCCTTTCTTTTTTTCTCTATAACATTGTCTGGTTTCTGGGTGACCAGGCCGACAGGATGACAAACTGACTGACGACCTATAACATAAAGGCAAAGGTCCTCCGGACCGCCTTGACAGTTAACGAAGAATAGTAGCAGCCCATTCAAGAACTTGCATCTGTCAAAGTTTTCTGAAAATTATTGATTTCTCTTGAAATTTACTTCAAAAAGGTGAAAAAAGACATGCGTTATATATAATCGACCATTGTGAACTCTCTAGTATCTTTTTAACTCTGATTTTCCATCCCAAATGGGTAAAAACTTGCATTTTCCTGTTTAACAAAGAGCTTAGCAATTGCTAATCTCAACCAATCAGATTCTACAAAGTCGACACATTTGATCACTGGATAAAATGTACTGTTAATTTAATGATGATCATAACAAGAAATTAAAATTACTGTACTATTTTGATAAAACAATAATTTACAATCGATAATAATTATAAATACCTCCAATGTACCTATTGTATTATAGTAAAAAAGGCTAAAAATAACATTTTATTGCATTTCACAAAGCTATTATAGACACACACGATGCAAGCGTGCTTTACTGGTTGCCTATCCTGCTTAACAGCAAAGCCTTGCGATCTGGCAAAAGTATAACGTATATCCTTATTTTTCCTAAACTAGAAACCTTTCGTATAGTCAGAAAGTGAATAAGGTGCTTTAAATAAATGTGTTTTTGCGCTACGGTGCCTTTTAAGCAGTGCCTACAATCTTTATATCCTCTGTGAATATTTCTATAAGAAGGTCTATTCCATAACAAACATGCATCCAATCTATAATCAATCTGACTGCAATTGCAATTGGTAATTATACAATAATTATAAGGTAAACATTAAAAATCTAGCATTAATTTGCAAATCAATCACTTTGTTCTGATTTTCTGCTATGATTTTGATCCATGAATTATAAAATATTTTTAATAAAAGTGTCATCCAGCTTTGACGTTTTGTTTCCAATATTGGATGATACTTATTAACCTAGCCTGCAATACCTAATAGAAAGCTTTTGCTAAACAACATCCAATAGAAAAGCTTTGTCAAAGTCTTTGTTAAATATGCATGTTGATAAAATCGGGCCTTAAGCTAGTATAAAGGATAACAGAATTGTTTTTGAACGGGGGTAATATATATTTTTTAGATACATCAGCCCCTCAACTACGCCATTGGCTGTCGTTTCTAAATAGTCACCTAAGCTGTAAGCGTCAGAAAACTAATTAAGAGTTTTGCGTATTTCGTATTTGTTTACTCGCTTCGAATGCCGTCTACTTCTTAAGTTTTTGCGCGCAACCGAAGAGGACGTTATTATCGGGGCGCGCCTTTATGTTTTCCATTTTCAAGCCTGGAAAATTAATTTGAAACGCGTAACATGAATTGGAAACCCGCTTTTTGTAAACAAACAATGGATTACGGACGGAAAGTAAAGTAGTGGCGGAGCACCAACGTTGTCAGATGTACGACGTTTTGATGGCTATGCCTACTGACAATACGCTACATCACTGAACACGTCACAGAACACAATTTATTCAAACTATTTTTCTGTGTATGATATTTAGCATATGTTGGTTTTTTGTACTTTTGTGATTTCTTATGCTGCTTTATCATCAATAAGAGGGAGTTATTGAAATAGTGCCATCCACTAATAGAACCGTCCTTACACTAATAGTGACAGGCACTGTCTGACCTTAAAATCGTATCTGAAATAGAGTTATTGATGGGTTATGTTAAGCGCGGATTTAATTCTAACAAAAAATGCTGCCGTGGATCAGAGAGTTCTGTTTGCCACTTAACCAGTCACATCTATAAAATAACAAATTTCGTGTCTCAAAACAACGAAAAGAAACATATGTCAAAATAGTGCCTTGGCAATGCCACGGCACAAGGCGTCCATAAATAGTGATGGCAGGCACTAACTTTATTACTGCCAGGCACTATTTTTGTCTTAGTGCGCATGCTTAGATGTCAAATACGACCAGGAATTATTAGTGCATTGCATCTTCAATAACTCCCTAAGGACTGTTTAAACGTTTTACAGTGTTTGAGTTCGGGGATTTTCCGTTTATTGTGGTCTGTTATCACCATTCTAACCTAAAACCATCATTTTTGCAAGGTTTATCGGAGAATTTGGCATGTTTCTCTGTTTCTGAGTTATTATTAATTATTTTCATATTTTTGCGCGACTGATAAAGCTTCAGCGCAATACACGACTTTTATATTATATTTTAAAATCCCGTTTTTATGTTCTATTTGTTTTTGTTTCGATGCAGAACGCTGTCATTGACAGAAGTGACGTCAGAGTTATGTGGCCCATGGGATCCAAATCGTAAAGGGAGTGCCATAGGTTTTTTTATGTTTTCTTATGGTTTGATTTACCGATCCAAGATGAGATGCGGCATGGCCTCTTGTTTGTGTGTCATATAATTATTCACACTTAGGACACTATGTTCTTTAAGACTTTAGAATCTCCGTTAGTCAGGATGACAGTTCACAAAAAAACAAAAACTGCTTCCATTTATTCAGTATAATTTATTTGTTAAATTTTGTACTTTTTATAATGGCGGCAGATGTGGGCGAAACGTTAGTAAAGTTTGTTTTCAAGTATATGTAATGCAATAAACTAGAGTATAGACTTTGAATAAATATACAGGGTGTTAATTAAGTATGTTAACAAACTTTAACCACGGATAGTACTCCGAAAAATAGAAAGAAAATGTCATATGAACATGGGTCCGGAAATGCTTCCTAAGGGAGCTCAGAGAGTTCTACGTAAAAATGGTCTCTTGGTACATCTCGATAGGGCTAACCGTTTTCGAGAAAAATGCATTTATTTATTTACAATAGCCTGCATCGATTCAATAATTTGCATTTTTCTCGAAAACAGTTAGCCCTATCGAGATGCACCGAGAGACCGTTTTTACGTAGAAATCTCTGAGATACCATATTCTAAAATCACAATGTCAAAAAAATTACCATGTAGAAAATGGGGTTATTTTTACCCTTAACTCCTCCCGTATGATACGCCTCTGATTAAAATTATGAAATTCTGAATTCAGAATCAGATTCAGCGTCAAAAGTTCACCCATCGTACCTAATTTCGTAATTTTGTTATGAATGGTTTCGAGAATATCGAGGGAAAACCGTCTTCAGGGTGCCCCATGCAAAGGAGCATAGCTCCTTAGGAAGCATTTCCGGACCCATGTTCATATGACATTTTCTTTCTATTTTTCGGAGTACTATTTGTGGTTAAAGTTTGTTAACATACTTAATTAACACCCTGTATAATCTTTTGTTTTTGTAGCTAGCTGATCATCTCCAAAAGGAATAGCTTCATAGATGCAGTTTTATAAAGCAGAAATCTATGTAATATTCCAAATCACGGATTTACTGGATTTAATCAAATGATTGATTGGTTGAACGCAGCAATAGCTAAGATAGTGTATACAAGAGCGATATTGCATCATTTCTTGATGACTTATCGATGCAATGAATGCAAAAAACTGCAGCAGCTGGCAACACTGCGTCACAACGCTAGTTGAGTTGCGGCAATTGAATTTCATTATGAACCTTTCCAGGAACGGTAGGAGTGCGAAGGAAGCGGAATACTAGCGAACGAAGTGTAATTAAAATGAATTAGCTTTGAGCTGGGGTGTTTTTCAGACTTCTGCCAAAGTTCCTTCGGAAATTTTTATTTTTCTGGTGAGAATTTACTAGTTACTAGCCCGACTCTACTGACCATTATAGTAACAAGCATTTGTTAATAATAATAGTTGTTATTTTGCCACAATTACGTAGTAGCAATAACTATGGAAAACGTTATTGACGAAGTTTAGTTCGCGAAACCCGGGGTGAAACCCTTGCACATAACCGATGAGACTTGCGAAACTAGACAAAAATTTATAATCAACTTTTATTTGAAATAAACATATCTGTTGTATCAAGAATAGTGATGTCTTATAATAAATGCCGCTTAGCTATTAAAAAAAAGTGCAAAAAAAAAGAAACTGGGTTTGAAAAAATTTTTTTGCAACTTTTTTTTCTAACACGTTGTTGGATACTCTGCTGGCCGGGAGGCTCCGTATTATTTTTAACTCTTTTTTCCATTTTTGAGGTTTGCGGCGACAATAAAAAAGACGGCTATATCCGTCGTGTCATATCACAGCTGACTTTATGTTCTAGAATGGCAACCACAGCTATAGCCGTCTGATCAGAGTAATCGTATAATACATCTTGTGGGAAGAAGAGGATAATTTTCGAGACAAAAGCTAAAACAAAAACAAAATTTTATTATATCAAATTTATACACAAAAACGCATCTCAGAATGTAGACGGTATCAAAACAAAAAAAGCAAATTTACTAGCAAACAGAGGTATCCCCGAACAAAATAGAATCCAGACACAAGTTGATGTTTGATGCCACTCTTCAAAGCAGTCTGGATACAAAGTACTAAACACATGAAAACCAAACAAAAACAAAAACACTCGCAATATGGCAGCTATACTCGTACTCAATGCATCACATTGGAGGTTATGGACGGCTATAGCCGTCGTGCTGTTTTACCCATGCGCCTTAAAACATGAATAGTTGGGATAGCGTATAGTGGGTTAGAATTTGGCAATTTCAGAAATGAAGAGCTTCACGTTATGGCACAAACATTGCTTAACAAGGCAAGTATACCGACATTCGGACGGTTGTCGCCGTTCTGCCGTAACAAGCAGATAACTTTTTGACTGATATAGCCGTCGTGGCGTATCACGATCACTCCCCGCAGACGGCTATAGCCGTTGTGTGCAACAACGTGCTAATAAGCCTTTTATCTTCTATCTTGATTAATTGATCCTCATCTAAATTTCTGTAGATTCTGTGCATTTTCTGTAGATTATAAAGCTATTCTTTTTAAATATTTTGTTGTCGATACATTTTTGTAGTGGTCTATAGTTTCATTTAGTTTTGTTTGTGGAAGTTGTTGTAGCTTTTTACCGTATCTAGCTTCAATGAGAAATGAAAATACTTTAGTTTACGCCTATTTAGCTACATACTCGATAAAAATAAAACAATTGTATTATTAAAATGTCCCCGTTTTATTTGACTGTTTCTGTAAGTGTCGGTATGGACAGGTACGTGGAGGCTGCAATGAAAAATTCAGATCGGGAGCCTTCATTCGGGCATATCAATCAAACCAAAATGGAGTTTTTTGAATGGTCCGTAGCAATAGCCGTCATTATAATTAATCTCCCTCCGATGCGATCGAAGGATGATGGATGGTGTTCAACTGGCGGGATTGAGGGGAACACGCCGGGAAACACGCACTTTATTCTCCGTCAACGGTAATCCCCCCTCCCAACGGTACATATCAGGTGAAAGAATATCTTTCTCTATTTTTAACGAATACTTTCTATTTGCCGCAGATAATATACAGGGTTACTGGTAACTCGACCACTTTCCTGCAAGAGGTGTTAGAGGGACTCAAATGTAATAAATTTAACCCCCCATACGTAATTCCGAAAACCGATAGTTTTCGAGATAATCAACATTTAATGTTTTCAACCAAATGTCCAAACTTCCACACTAGATCCTAAACTAAGGAAAAAACCTGTTGTTGATTCTGATAATTTTTATTTTAGTATTTAACTAACACATATACACAAAGCTAACTTAGTATTAAAATGTTTCAAAATACTAAACAGTTCCAAACTAAATACAAGTATTTAAAAAATAATCATCAAAATGTTTACATTCACCGTGAAAGAAAATTATCTAGCACAAAAAAAATTATACAAACGGTTGAACAAATCGCTAAAAAAACTCTCCTACCTAATAACCTTTTCAGAAACATTATAAACAGCAATGAATGAAAATCACCTATTCAAAAAGAACGAATGACAGTACAATCATTGATAATTCAGTTACATACTAGAATGAATGTTTGCAAATGCGGTCGATGATTTTATCCAAGTAAAACAAATTAAATCCACTCAAAGTTTCTAGAGATCTTGCTCAATGTGTTGCCCTCACTTCGGTTTTGGTAACTCGTGTTGAAAAACTTCGTTTCATCTCCTCCGCCGCATTGGTAATTTTTTGCCTTAGTTCGTCAGCAGTATTAACTGTAGTCTCGTGAACCAATGCCTTCATGTGACCCTAGACGTAAAAATCAAGAGGTGTCAGGTCTGGGCTCCGTGCAGGCCATGGGATGGGTTCACCCCTCCCTATCCATTTGTTCGGGTATGTGTTGTCTAACAACTGCCGAATTGTGATACGGTAATGTTCTGGACAACCATCATGCTGGAATATCATGTTGTTGATGATTCTGTATTATGTTGATAAATTTTGTTAAATAGTTACTTGTGGTTGTACTGTCATTCTTGTCCTTGGAATAGGCCATCAGATAAGGAAGTTTTAAAAATAATTTGTTTAACTGGTTGTGTATCTTTTTTTGAGCTAGACAATTTTCTTTCACGGTGAATGTAAAAATTTTGTTCTTTATTTTTTAAATATTATATAGTTTGAAACTGTTTAGTATTTTTTCACATTTAAATACTAAATTAGATTTGCGTATGTGTCAGTAAAGAACTAAATTGGAAATTACTAAAATCGACAGCAGTTTTTTCTAAATTTGGGATGTAGTGTGGAAATTTGGACATATCATTGAAAAACATTAAATGTTAATTATCTCGAGAACTATCGGTTTTCGGAGTTACATATGGGGGGTTAAATCTATTGCATTTGAGTCCCTCTATCACTTCCTGCAGGAAAGTGGTCGAGTTACCAGTAACCCTGTATATCGGTGAGGTTTCAAAACCTCCCCAATTTAGGAACAAACAACATTCTTTACTTTTACTTAGATATACCTAAGTTTAGTTCATATAATTGAATAAGTTAGATTAAGATATCAAATATATAATATATAAAATGTTAGTTATATTTTATTCCAAATAAAAACTTGACAAAAAGCGAAAATGGACACCAAATTGAACGTAGGTGATGAATAGACACAGTGTTGTTATTGATTCGTTAGTCATATAGTATGGTGTCATGTAAACTTACTACATTCCACCATATTTCACCATTGTCAAAGTTATTAGAAACTAAATTCACATGCAAAGAAAAGTAACAGGACTATACATCTCGTTCCATCCTATAGGGAGAAGTAATATTTTCAAAGTAGTAGTCGTAGTGGTGGGGAGGCGAAACCAGACAAGTAAGTAACCTTTGACACCACTGAACCAGGACTGAAAACAAAAACCCCCATGGCCTTCACTAAAACTCCTCCTTCTCTAACCTTCCAGACCTCTTGGGAAATGTCAGTATGTTCGACCAGTTCACAGAGTTTAATGACTCCTCCCCAAACTCCGTCGTGATAAACATCTGAACTCTAAAGTCGCGATACAGGAAGTGAAAGGATGGATTTTCCTAGTAAAGTTTATTCAAAACTCTAAGCGACGCAGCGGCTGGCCCTTTGATGGGATTAGAGATTATAAAGTCAATCCACTCCAAGTGTAAGCGTACCAGGAGACCCACAGGCATTTCTGTCCTTTTTTCTTCTATTGGACGTGGGCCGCTGTATCCGTATCCTAATTGGTTCCTACTTACGAAACACTAATGCGAATCTACTATTTTCAAGGATTACTCAATAGCAGTGCTTTATTTCCGTCCGCGTGGACTACACAGGTTTTCCCAAGGAGTAAGCAGTTGAGTGGGTATTAAAAGATAACGATAAAAATAAGTAAACGCCGAACTGTGTCGCTTAGAGTTTTGGATAAACTTTACCCGTACCTATTTTTTCAACTTTTTTTACATATTTGCTAGTTATGCTTCAGTAGTCGACGCGAAAACAAACCTTGAACAGGTAATGTTTTACAAACAAGCAAAATATACATCTCTGTGTATATCACCCATCGAAAAATGTACATCGCGTTCACTGATAATATCTTGAAACGTCTTATCTTTCGTACACAGTTCTTTTTTAATTATCGCAAACTTCCGATCGATATGAGAAAATCCGTGTCGAAATTTATGGGCAATTCACGACAGCTATGAAGAAAAGAACTTTGCGAATATTTTATAAAAAAAATCTGGAGAATTGGATTTCCATTACTCATCCTTCTTATCAGTTCCTTCTCTGGTTATATAGCGAGCAGCTGTAACAAGCGTACCACGTTTTTATTGAGCGTTACATTAAAATCGTGGATCCAAATTACAAGCCACGTTGGAGCAATGATTCGACAGATAAAACATCAACACTTGGATATTTTGTTACCAGTAACAGGAAAATAAAAAGATGCTTGAAACACCAACAAACCAAACTAGTTGTCCAATGTTTTGCTTTTGGGGCCAAACTGTTTGGAAACATTCTTTTGTTTTGTTAGTTTTATGTGGATCTGGCATTAGGCCACAGCTGACATAAACTGTGATGAGAGTAGGCGGCAGAAAAAAATCTGCCTGTGCGCCATCTGGTACCCGGAGGTAACGGCAAACCAAGGAAAGTCGCTGCTAGGCGCGCTTCTATGCCAACTGCATATGAGAGTATATAAACTGTGATGTTGTGGTTTACATTACGACTGACATCATTATCACAAACGTTCGAAACTACCATACTCCCCTATTCTACGGTGTGCATGGGAGACAAAATGATTTAATCCAATCATAAAAGTTCTAGCAAGATATTAATCTTATACGAGTACAGTAATATCTGATAGGCAAATGTGATGCATCAAAACTCGAAATGAACCTTAAATAGGTTTATTAATGAGATTATCTGCGTTGACAGATATCTAGAGATAACAAAATTCATAAATGACGATAATAGAATAAGAATAGAATAATTGTGTCAAGGCAGTAAACAGAGCATAGCAAATCGATTACCGTCCGCCGATTAATAAACATGGCCGGCCACAGCGGCGCAAGTTTCGTATTGACCGCAAACACAACAATCGGGCCACTGCTCAACTTCAATATTTACGACGAGAGTTAATAATGGTGGAATGATTCGGAGTGGGGGGGAGCGCCAGACATTCTGCACCACTTCTACAGATGATAATTAACTATACTAGATTCTCCCAACAGAAAAATCTCATATAAACAAAGACACGCATTCTGTACGTGATCAAACGCGGCGAAGCGTGATCTCTCTAAAACAGGTACCGATTACAGGTCCGGATTAAGATATCACTTGATAATTATATCTGATTATCCGTTGAAAAGTTAGAAATTGACAAGATATGAAAAATACTTATAAATTGGCACAGAATATATATGTACAACATTAATATGAAATGGAAACACAATTTGCGTTCATCTAACAGTACTATAATAATTATAATATTGCTTCCCCGCCACAGAAGTTATGGATACGACAGCGTAATTGAATGCTAGCAGTTATTTCAAAAATGGTTTACATGTTGTTATTTTAGGATTTCTTCACATAAATATAGAGTCATCAAGTTGTCCATATTATCTATTAGGCAAAACAAAATATCTAAAGTACAAAGAAATCGGAAAGGGAAACTACTACAACTGCAAACAATTAGTGAAAAGTCTGGCATGCAACATTTCATGCAACTTCATCATAGGTAAAAGTGAACATTTATATCATTGGCGGAACTTAAGGTGGTTGGTCACCTTTTAGAAACACTCTATATTCTGCTTAATAATTACTTTATAATGTTCTTATGTATTCGGACATACCAATGTGATGTGTTTGATCAGTTATTTTTGATTTTTTTTGAAATTTTGAATCTTTTTTGTGTAGTATTTCTCCGATTTTAGGACAGCCGTTACTGGAAATATATATATGCTAGAAGGTTGTAATTTAGCATTTATAATCAGCTGCACTATATCTGTGACAAGAATGTGATACTTTTTACATAGCTCAATTTTTTCAAACAAAAATTTGGCTGGGTGGATTACTGCTCATTATTTTTCAATTTTTTTGAAGTAAAATCACGTAATCATGAATCTTTTACCCAACCGCAAAATTTGATTGCGATAATCAAAACAGTGAGGGAGAAAACACTGATAATCTATTGAAAAATCCCTATTGACACGCCCCACACTGATCCCGCCCATTTCTAACACCTAGATGGTTATTCGCATGCGGTATTGCCAAATCGTGAAGGACACTGCTTTAACGGTGCTACCGACTGGCGGTAGGTACGGGTTGTCTGGTCATCATAAAAAAAGTGCAAAGAGCCCGCCGTGCGGCGTCCCATTGACGATTGTTAACGAGCTCCAAGCGGTGCGGCGGGCGGCAGCGTGGCGGTGTCGGTGGCGACTTTGTAACATGCCGCTACAATAAGGGGACTAAGAAAACGAAGTTTTTGTTCACAAAAGGAGATAGGTTCCTCTATTTTAATTTTTAAATATATATATATATTTAGTTCACTGAAGCCTGTCTTTCAGAGTGCATGTTCTTGGCGTAATCCCAGTATTTTTTAATAGTTCTTGTTACCATTGTTATTTCGTTATCCCTTTTGTTATTCGTCGTTATTGTTTTATGCTGCTAATTTTGCAAATCGGTACATGGTCGGCGGGGTAATTCGCAATAAACAAAAAAAAATCAAATAGGTATTCCTCAAGGCTTCGTTTTTAGAGGTTTTAGGTGTTCCTGATCATTTTCTACTTTTTTTTGGGTGGGGTGAGATTTGGGATGGTTGGAGGGTTGTAAATTTGGAAAATTTGTTGCATTCATTAAATACTGCCCACTGACCTGTGAAGGAAGGCCTAGCGACATAAATTACTTTTGTAGGTCCATCCGAACATTGCCTCTTGCGTACGGTGCTTTTGCCCATTGCAGAAACCAAAGGACTTAGAATTTTTTCTGGTGTACCTAGACATACGAGTATTGCTAAAGATCGTATTGTGTAACGAGGAAACTGTTGAATTTATATTAATGAAATCTTGACACAGTATCACTACCATGTCGAGGATAGAAAATGCGTATGGTTTTTATAAATCGTGCCAGTGGCGGCGCAGATATAAAAAAAACAAAAAATATAAAAACAGCCCAAAGTACGTTTTTAAGCGTTTTAGAGGTTCCTGATAATTGTCTATGTTTTTTTCTGGGGGGGGGGGGGCGGGTGAAATTGGGGTCGTTTGGGGGTGAAGGGTTGGAAAACTGAAAAATTTGTTGTATTCTTAATAGGCTGTTTACTGACATGTGAAGGCAGACCTAGCGAGATAAATGACCTTTTTTGGACATTGCCCTACCGAAAATTTCTGAAATGAGATTTCAGCTTTTGAAAACGTTTAGAATATTCTCAGGTCACTGTTCGGATTTTTCATTCCTTTTTCTATTTGTTCATATTTGAGTGCTGAAAGCTTGATTTTTTTGGCACCTCAGTTGTTGATAATCTATTATTATGATAAGAACGGCAGAGCCACGACGACGTGTCATCATTAAGAATCTCAACTCATTCCATCTACTTTTTTACCTGGCTACATACATTTTGGATAGCTAGCATTTGCATTTTGTAAATTTCTGAAAATACTATTTACAATGTTTAAAAAAAATGTTGTAATATATACATATATACAAACTTTAAAAGTCTTCTTCTGCTCCCTCCCCCTTCCTCACCCCCTCGATTCTAAAATGTTAGGAACAGGAAGATATCTGGGCATGTTTTCTGATGATAATATCATTCTTATACAGAAACCATTCGTTGCACCAGAGAGTTTGATATATTGCTGACGTTCTATAATTATAACCAGTGGCGTATATAAAAATCAATTTCGGGGGGCCCATCGGAAAAATTAGTTTATTTCATACATTATAATATGGGCGTATTATAATCCTAACCTAAAAATAAAATAACAGTGTAGGTGTACTAATATTAACGAAAATAATTTTATATATATCACATATGCGTATTAGAAATGTATTTTTATAGATAACAATTCTAAATTGAAGCAAAGAAACCATCAAGGTGTACTTCCTAATCAGACATTTATATTTGCTTTATTATTAGACTACATTTTGATGTCGCTGCTAATTTTATTCAGTACTATAATTTTTGACATTACTTCAGCCTCTTTACAGACGTCAAAACTGCATGCGTGGCTGGTTTTGGGGTGGGCCCGGGCCACCCGGGCCCCCCTTATATATGCCACTGATTATAACGATCGCTTTTCCAACGAGATTATGTACTAATTTTTCATAGCACCCTAAATTCATACTTAGCACATACTCTGATAGTCCTTTTCAAATTGTAAAATGTTTTCAAATGGTAATCGTTAATTGTACATAACTTATAAATAGCCGTATTATATCAAATTCCAAACCTCCAGAAAGGACAGTACACTGAACCCATACTCTAGTATAAATGGAATAACTGGTATAATTTTGCATTTATCAATAGTATAAAACTGTACAAGAAATCATTTATCCAAAACCGACTATACCCAAACCCTCCTTATAAGTTATACCTAGCCAAATAGAAGGAAGATAGTATATGTATGTCGGCCTCGGCCAACACCTGTCCCTCCGACGTTTTTTCGGCAGCCGACAGAGCCTAGCGAATGACCCATATAATTTATGGGCCATAAAAAGTCGGCATTTCTTTTATCAGTGGACTACAAACCCTCGGCAACGTTGCTGGGACGGCCATACTAGTTTTGGCGGTCTCTAGGTAGAAAAAGGAGGAGCTTCCTCATAACACTCAGCTATGTACAGATGCTGCCATCTCGCGGATTTAGCTTTCTAGACAAAGTGACGAACCACGTTAACTGCTGTGACAAAGGGAAATTAATTATTAATATTGATTTGCGGGAAGCCGAACAAAAACAGGAAGCAGTGCTAGGGCTCTTGTTTGCTTTTGCTTCTCACGCCGATACGCGACGAAAGTATTAGAATCGATTGCAGTATACTTTTTCCATATCTGCCATCGTAGTGATATGGTGTCAAAATTTTATCACAATCAAGACGATAGTTTCCAAGTTATAGATTACAGGTTACATGCTGTCTGGTTGGAATAGGCCGAACTGTTTTATTTCTAGCTTTATTTAGTTCACTGACAGCGGAGTAATTATCGAAAAACAAAAAAATTCCAGAATTGAATCATCAATGTGGATGGAAGCAAATCATTTTGAATATGTACAAAAACCAAATGCACGAAAATTTCTATTTAGTGCTTGAAGTAGTTGTATGGAAGGATGGTGATATTTCAGGAGTGACATGGTCAAGTGTATACAAGATTATTTAGGGATATAAAATTAATAAATCACTGTCGGTACTAGAATCTTATCTCAAAAGAAAAAAAATGACCAAAGCAATAGATTATTTCGACAGGACTGGGATCAGAGGAAAAGTACACAATTATTTCTTCAGAAATGAACTACCAACCATCGACAAAATATTGAAAGAAATGAATGATGACACACAGACATGCAGAATTTTAAGAGAATGACGTTTTACCAGTTACTTAAAGAACTGTATTTTCGGTTCGTAAAACGGCCGAGAAACAGTTTATTGCTTGAACGAGAAGAACGAGGTGCTTCGAGTACTCCTAACCTTGACGCATTTATCCATTGTTGAATGATATGGAAAATGTTATTTCTCTGATAGAGAATGATTACATTTATATTCCTTGATGATCCTGTATACACTTGATCGACCCACACCCGAAATCTCAGCTACCTTCAATACAACTTCTTCAATCGCTAAATCTGCATTTTGTTGCATTTGGTTTTTATAAATATTTAAAATGATTTGCTTCTCAGCAGCACTGAGATGCAGTCTTTTGGCCCTTTTTTTGGCGGTGTAAATCAGGTATAATCGATCTCTCCAGCTGTGTCCGTATCAAATATAATTCAAATATTTACGCTAATAATAATTAAATGTATTTCGATGCGCCATCGATCGCTGTATGGGAAACACTAAACAAGTCCATACCTGTTCAAGCGGCGGCGGCGCAGCGCGCCGGGCGTTGAATAGCTGTCTCACTCACACTTGCATGCAATTTCATTGGCTGTGTAGAGAGGCTCGCCCAATTAGGGCCAATAGGGTTAGCGGTTATCATTCAACCAGTATGGATACCGCATGATGGCATACCTACCACGCATAGATCATTGTTTACACTAACTTTTTCTGTTGGGTGAATCTAGTATATATAATATAACTGGCCGTTTTCTGATTGTCTATTTGCTTTTACTAGTACAGGTGGCGGTTGAGTTTTTTAGTGCTATAGTTCCCAGTCACGGTATATGAAGTACTTTGCTCTATGTTTTTACTACTAAAGCCAAATAAAGATTTTTTATTTTTTAGGTAAACCCGCATGCCCGAGGAATCTTATATTTTTTATTTTCGTGAAATGAAGCTGAAACTTAAAACTGTGACCGGATTTCTAATGAGCACCCTCAAATTATTCAAGGCACGAGGTTTCATCTTAATAGAAAGTCAAATAAAGATTTTTAATTTTTTAGGGAAACCCGCATGCCCGAGGAATCTTACATTTTTTATTTGCGTGAAATGAAGGTGAAACTTAAAACTGTAACCAGATTTGTAATCAGCACCCTAAAATTATCCAATGCACGAGGTTTCATCTTAATAGAAAGTCAAATAAAGATTTTTAATTTTTTTAGGGAAACCCGCAAGCCCGAGGAATCTTAAATTTATTTTCGTGAAATGAAGCTGAAACTTAAAACTGTGACCGGATTTGCAATCAGCACCCTCAAGTTATCCAAAGCACGAGGTTTCATCTTAATAGAAAGTCAAATAAAGATTTTAATTTGTTTTAGGTAAACCTGCAGATCCGAGGAATCTTAAATTTTAGATTTCCGTCAAACGAGATTGAAATTGAAAACTGCGACAGGGTTTATAATCAGCACCCTCAAATTATCCAAAACACGAGGTTTCATCTCGATATAAAGCCAAATAAAGATTTTTGATTTTTTAGGTAAACCCGAAGATCTGAAAGATCTGAAATTTTTGATTTTTGTTAAAAGAGACTTAAACTGAAAACTGCGACCGGATGTGTAATCAGCACCCTCAAATCATCCAAAGCACGAGGTTTAATCTTAATAGAAAGTCAAATAAAGATTTTTAATTTTTTTAGGGAAACCCGCAAGCCCGAGGAATCTTAAATTTATTTTCGTGAAATGAAGCTGAAACTTAAAACTGTGACCGGATTTGTAATCAGCACCCTCAAATTATCCAAAGCACGAGGTTTCATCTTAATAGAAAGTCAAATAAAGATTTTAATTTTTTTAGGTAAACCCACACAGACCCCAGGAATATTAAATTTTTAATTTCCGTCAAACAAGATGGAAATTGAAAACTGCGACAGGATTTGTAATCAACACCCTCAAATTATCCAAAACACGAGGTTTCATCTCGATATCAAGCCAAATAAAGATTTTTGATTTTTTAGGTAAACCCGAAGATCTGAAAGATTTTAATTTATTTATTTTCGTTAAGCGAGACTTAATCTAAAAATTGCGACAGGATCTGTAATCAGCATCCTCAAAATGTCCAAAACACGGGATTTCATTTTGCTATAAAGCCAAATGAAGATTTTTCATTTTCTTAGGTAAACCCGAAGATCTGAAATTTTTTATTTTCATAAAACAAGACTCAAAAATTATTTAGACAACGGAAGTCAGCAAAAGCTAATTATAGACCTTAAAAGTAAAACATCAAGGCTTATTAATGGATCGGGCTGAGTTAACAATAAGGACACCTGTCAACCTCCGCCTATTCCAGAGTTGTAGCAAGTTATAGTTGCTTTGTTCGGGCATCTGTCCCTGATTAGCATAATCTTGTATGCCCTGGATCTCGCGTCACTTTCCTCCCGGCCTTGTCTGGGGCCTTCCGTTTCTCGTCTACTTGCCATGGACTTTCTAACGCTGTACATCCCTAAACTCCCATTCATCATCCCAGGCAAGAATTACGTTCCATCAACAACGTCCTCCCTCCTTCTCGATAGGATTCCACTCAAATTACATTCTTAAAGATAATGGTATTTAGGTATATGATCTGTCCATGCTTCTCATAACTATACAGTATATCGTCCGTGTAACTCGCATAGTACGTAATCAATTTAACTAAATTTTACAGGGCAAATAACTAACATGGGAGAAATGTAAATTTTTTCAAATGAAATTTCAACTCGGTTGGTTTTGAACGTAGGCGTTTTTCAGACTATGGGTAGGATTCTAACATTTGGTTCACAGAAAAATCTGAAGAATGGAGGACTCGCCCTATATTTTTTTGTATAGATATCTCGATTCCAGTTGTCATGTTAATTCTGGCGTTGTTTATTTTTGATTTTTTTGATGTATTCAAGTCATTTTTGGATATAAATTTTTGAATGAAGATTACTACTTAGTACAAAGCCAACATAGTCTCCAGTTCTTATTACGGCAGGCAAGACAATGTATCAAAAGCAATTCCAAAAAGAGAGAATACAATATTAATGATACTTAATCGAAGTTGGGAGTAGTGTTGTGTGGGGACTGTTCAATAATGTACAAACGTTGGAGTGTCTCAGCAAGAGAGTTCAGAGTGTAGGCAGCTCGTGTGTTACTCGCTCCGTGAGAACGGGGCAGCTGTCTCTGGAACCGACACTGAGTTCAGGGGCAAGGGAAACGGCTTCGGCGCAGGTTAAACTTTAATAGGTTTTTCGTCCCGGTTGACAAAGTTGCGATCCCACACGGTAACTTTCCGGAAACATATTACGATTTCATGGGGACGCGCTTCCTAATACACCTTCAAGATCTGTGACGGTGATCGTAAAGTGGTTCACAAACAGGATCGCATACTTGGAAACTTTTTGTGTAACGCATGTTGAAAAATAGCGTCATAACTGTATCGCTTGCGGTATCTAAGCAGAGCTGCTATTTGTATTTCACATACTATCTGAAAATCCACGTCAACATTAAAACAGTCAATTTCTTAGTTTCTTCTCTCTTGGAAAATTTATTGGATGCTAGTTACTCCTGTACGTGAGATTGGGGATGATATATTACAAGTTCTACAAATGATAAGACAGTTCGCAAAAGGCAAAATCGCATCAAAGTTTACGGAACACATATAAGTTGGATCACTCCGCAAAAATATAAAAACGGCCTGCCCCTTGCTCCGTCCCCCGGTATACCGGTACACCGGTAGCAGTGTACCGACGTCAGCCGGGAGATACGGAGCGGCGCAAAGTAGAGGTTGAACGTGTTAACGCGAAGTATATACAGTGTCTCAAAAATATCGGATTTTGTTATCTCGGATTTGTTTGCAGGAAATGGATAATATTTTTAGAAGTTTGATTTTATCAATTGAATTTATTAACGGATGGAAAATGACAACCCGATCCATCCTTTTGGTAAACCTTGAAATGTAAAGGATATAAGTACGGGGTGTTTCACGACGATTAAGACTCACGCTAATAGCGTATAGTGAGACAAAATATTCATTTGGTGGTCTTACCATACCACCCAGGGACATTCTAAATTATATTTTAAAGCTCGGAAATATTTTTGTTGATAACTTTAACAATTTAGTTTCTACAGTAATATTTGGAACGACACTGAAAAGCAAAATGTCAAAAATAATTTATTCACATCCAAGTAAAGCATTTCCAAATGATTATGTTTTAAATTTGTACATACATGTTCGTATATACTATACCAAAATTTTATAAGCTGTGGTCTCAAAAATAAGCCAAATAAACAAAACATTAAGGTAAAAATATTACAGAGCACCTTTGAACCAATTTTTACCTATCTACGAAATAGCTACAATATGTGAAATCATTTGAGATTCATTAGTAATAGTTTTACTAGGTTTTATTTTTGCATTTATGTAACTTAGTGTATTAGCAAAATAAAGGTATTTGTATTTGTATGTCTAAATCGGCTGTCAATACCTAGTCTTTCAATGACCCTCGTATATACGTAAAACCCAGGCGTTAGCAAGTCCCCGCTAAAAGACCCTCGTACTTGAGCAAAAACCAACGCAAAAACTAACTGGCGCGTGCGGTCGCGGCATCGCTTTCATGTGAGATCTTCAAAGTGCCGACGGAGAGTGATCTAACTTATATGTATTCCGTAAACTTTGATCGCATACTGCAAGCAAGCGACAGGACTGGCCCTTGTTCGTTTCCTAAACGCATCCAGATTTTAATCCAGATATAAATCTGTGTGGTGAGCAAGGTAGCAGTGGAAAGCCGTGTTTGCAGTACGTGTCCCACATTCCTGCAGCTATCTGTAAGTTTAATTTGAACGTGCACTGTGCACTGCAGACGGTTGGTTGGTTGGTTGGTTGTGCTATGCATCACCTCCAGCCGCACAACGACGCGACGGTTGCGTTTGTTGCATAAACATTACCGTCTTAAATCATACAAATAAGCGGGCCTTCGCGCTTTTCTTTCAAAAAATGCCGCGACGGAAACTTCGGGAGACAAACTTCGCGTATACCAAACAACTTGTTCATGTTGCACGTTGCACGGGTCTGGCTAGTGATGTGCAATACTTCTAAAAATGTCAACTTTGATACCGTTTGAGTAATATACTATACAGGGTGTTAATTAAGTATGTTAACAAACTTTAACCACGAATAGTACTCCGAAAAATAGAAAGAAAATGTCATATGAATATGGGTCCGGAAACGCTTCCTAAGGGAGCTACGCTCCTTTGCATGGGGCACCCTGAAGACGGTTTTCGCTCGATGTTCTCGAAACTATTCATAACAAAATTACGAAATTAGGTACGATGGGTAAACTTTTGACGCTGAATCTGATTCTGAATTCAGAATTTCATAATTTTGATCAGAGGCGTATCATAAGGGAGGAGTTAAGGGTAAAAACAACCCCATTTTCTAAATGGTAATTTTTTGACATTTTGATTTTAGAATATGGCATTCCAGAGATTTCTACGTAAAAATGGTCTCTTGGTACATCTCGATAGGGCTAACTGTTTTCGAGAAAAATGCAAATTATTGAATCGATGCAGGCTATTGTAAATGAATAAATGTTCATCTATTTAGTCAGTGTGCTGTGAAAAACAATTGAAATTATTGATAAACAACTTGAGAACTGTCAGTTTTTTAAGTTTAAAGTTTGTTGTCAAGTAAAAGTGTACTGATATTCCGCTTAAAATGGTCCAATTTACTAACGGAGAAATGACAGATATGCATTTCTGTTATGGAATGGCTCAGGGTAAAGGTCATGCTGCGAGACGTATCTATCATGAATGATATCCCCAACGGCGCAGTGCCTGCTGTAAGAATATTTATACGAATCCACGCCCGACTTTCCGAAACAGGTAGTTTTAAGAGCTCTACAGTTGTCATAGGAAGACCTGCAATAGTACGAACCGTTCAGATCGAAGAAGCGGTTCTAAACGAAATTGAGAGAAATCCTGAAACTAGTACGCGGAAAATAGCGCATGAATTAAATATTACCCATGTAACGGTATGGCAAATTTTAAGAGATCAGCAGCTATATCCATATCACATGCAACGGGTGCAAGCTCTAATACCGAGGGATTTACCACTACGAGTAGACTTCTGCAATTGGTTAAAAAATCAAATTTTAAGGAATCCGAATTTCTTAAGTCAGGTATTGTTTACTGACGAAGCTTGTTTTTCCCGGAATGCCATTATCAATTTTCATTACAATCACGTTTGGTCTGAGGAGAATCCACACGCCTTCATAGAACATCATTTCCAAGAACAGTTTTCTTTCAATATGTGGGCTGGAATTATAGGAGACCACTTCATTGGTCCATATTTTCTGCCTCATAGGCTTACTGGGGAACAATACCAGCGGTTTTTAGTACATGTTCTACCTGAATTATTAGAAGAAGTTCCACTTAGAAAACGGTGTCGTATGTGGTACATGCACGACGGTGCTCCAGCACATTTTAGTCTAGTTGCGCGTCAAGTTCTGTATGAAAATTATCCTAACCGTTGGATAGGTAGGGGTGGTCCACAGTTTTGGCATCCCCGTCCGCCAGATATCAATCCTTTGGATTACTTCTTATGGGGATACCTTAAGTCATTAGTCTACAAAACCCCTGTTCAAAATGAAGAAGACCTCAGAAATAGAATAGTTGATTCATGCTTGATAATCAAAAACACACCACATAGTTTTGAAAGAGCCATTCAATGATAATATAAAAAAACGCGTCAAAGTGGCTTGACTAGTGGCATTATATGCAATGATACAAAATGCTACTAAGGACAGTGCTTATAACGCCCCAAAGATCAGTATGCTAGATATTAATTATTATCAGTCAACAATTTAATTCATTATTTATATTTTACATTTACTTGAACCCTGGCAACGATGCATTTATATAGGAAGCAATAATGTTTCCAGCTTGTATCTATACCTTTTTTTATTGCTTCACATTTGTTGACCAGTTTTTACCATTCCTTTTTTGGCATTCTATTTACGGCCTCAACCTCTACCATTTTGCACCTTGAAATCATCCAAAATGCGAGGTTTCCTCTCAATAGAAAGCTAAATAAAGAAGTTCGATTTTTTTAGGTACTCCCGCCCGTCCGAGAGATCTGAATTTTTTATTTTCATCAAACGAGACTGAGACTCAAAATTGCGACCGGATTTGTAATCAGCACCTTGAAATCATCCAAAATGCGAGGTTTCCTCTCAATAGAAAGCTAAATAAAGAAGTTCGATTTTTTTAGGTACTCCCGCCCGCCCGAGAGATCTGAAATTTTTTATTTTCATCAAACGAGACTGAGACTCAAAATTGCGACCGGATTTGTAATCAGCACCTTGAAATCATCCAAAATGGGAGGTTTCGTCTCATTAGAAAGCTAAATAAAGAAGTTCGATTTTTTTAGGTACTCCCGCCCGCCCGAGAGATCTGAAATTTTTTATTTTCATCAAACGAGACTGAGACTCAAAATTGCGACCGGATTTGTAATCAGCACCTTGAAATCATCCAAAATGCGAGGTTTCGTCTCATTAGAAAGCTAAATAAAGAAGTTCGATTTTTTTAGGTACTCCCGCCCGCCCGAGAGATCTGAAATTTTTTATTTTCATCAAACGAGACTGAGACTCAAAATTGCGACCGGATTTGTAATCAGCACCTTGAAATCATCCAAAATGCGAGGTTTCGTCTCATTAGAAAGCTAAATAAAGAAGTTCGATTTTTTTAGGTACTCCCGCCCGCCCGAGAGATCTGAAATTTTTTATTTTCATCAAACGAGACTGAGACTCAAAATTGCGACCGGATTTGTAATCAGCACCTTGAAATCATCCAAAATGCGAGGTTTCCTCTCAATAGAAAGCTAAATAAAGAAGTTCGATTTTTTTAGGTACTCCCGCCCGCCCGAGAGATCTGAAATTTTTTATTTTCATCAAACGAGACTGAGACTCAAAATTGCGACCGGATTTGTAATCAGCACCTTGAAATCATCCAAAATGCGAGGTTTCGTCTCATTAGAAAGCTAAATAAAGAAGTTCGATTTTTTTAGGTACTCCCGCCCGCCCGAGAGATCTGAAATTTTTTATTTTCATCAAACGAGACTGAGACTCAAAACTGCGACCGGATTTGTAATCAGCACCTTGAAATCATCCAAAATGCGAGGTTTCGTCTCAATAGAAAGCTAAATAAAGAAGTTCGATTTTTTTAGGTACTCCCGCCCGCCCGAGAGATCTGAAATTTTTTATTTTCATCAAACGAGACTGAGACTCAAAATTGCGACCGGATTTGTAATCAGCACCTTGAAATCATCCAAAATGCGAGGTTTCGTCTCATTAGAAAGCTAAATAAAGAAGTTCGATTTTTTTAGGTACTCCCGCCCGCCCGAGAGATCTGAAATTTTTTATTTTCATCAAACGAGACTGAGACTCAAAATTGCGACCGGATTTGTAATCAGCACCTTGAAATCATCCAAAATGCGAGGTTTCGTCTCATTAGAAAGCTAAATAAAGAAGTTCGATTTTTTTAGGTACTCCCGCCCGCCCGAGAGATCTGAAATTTTTTATTTTCATCAAACGAGACTGAGACTCAAAATTGCGACCGGATTTGTAATCAGCACCTTGAAATCATCCAAAATGCGAGATTTCATCTCAATAGAAAGCTAAATAAAGAAGTTCGATTTTTTAGGTACTCCCGCCCGCCAGAGAGATGTGAATTTTTTTATTTTCGTCAGACGAGACTGAGACTCAAAATTGCGACCGGATTTGTAATCAGCACCTTGAAATAATCCGAAACGCGGGGTTTCATCTCAATAGAAAGCTAAATAAAGAAGTTCGATTTTTTTAGGTACTCCCGCCCGCCCGAGAGATGTGATATTTTTTATTTTTGTCAAAAGAGTCAGGTTTGTTTTCCTCGACAGGAGTTTGTGTTTTGTTATTGTTTTGTCCGTTTAATGGAAAACCGGATTTAGACAGGCAAGCTACCTATCCTATAATGTACTAGCACAGTGATACTTCTCTCTCGTAGCGCACACCTCTATACATCTGGCTTTCTGGCTGCTGCCTCTCCAGCTTCAGCGGAAACGGGATAATTTTATTTGGGAAAGTCGCTGCTAGGATGCCGTGCAAGTTGAAACTTGTCGCAGGTACTCGGCTCGCCGTCTAATCCTATCATCCTATCGTATTTGTGCGGCTTAGAAAGTATCCAAAGCCAAAACCGGAAGGCGGAAGGTGTTCCTCGTATTTGCCTACCACTTCTCGCCTTATTCAATGAGAAGGTGGTATCGCTTCACCTGCTGTACGCAGTGAACTCAACTTATTAGCGATGTCATTACAAGTTTCATTCTAATCAACTCCTACTCATGGAAATAACTGGTTTGAACAAATATACCTACAGCACTTTGTAATCTTTGTGTACTTTACATGAAAAAAAAAATGAAGTCAAGTTGATTGACTCAGTACTTCCCACACATTACGGTGATACCAGCTTATTATTTTCCCATAGTATGAAGCTTTAGTCTAAGATCCCTTGCAACCAAATAATCGCCATGCCCCCCTATCCCACCTTTTCCTTTATTGTCTTATGCCTCTAGGTCTTTCCTTCACAGCCTATTATCAATACTATAAACTTTTCAGTTTTACAGCGCTCCACCCTCCAACCACCCCAATTTCACCTCCACTCAAAAAAAAGGATGATCAGGAACCCCTAAAACATCTAAAAACGAAGTTTAAGTTGTTTTCATAGTTTTAGTTTTTTGATTATTGCTACGCTGCCACTGACACGATTTTTAACAAACATACACGCGTTTTCCAGCCTCACCACGGTAATCGTATACTGTGTCAAAATTTCATTAGAATCAATTTAATAGTGTCCACGTTAGAGAATACAAAACGATCTAAAGCAATAAATACTCGTATGTATACAGAAAAAAAGTCCCTTAGTTTCGGTAATAGGCAAGGCAATGTTCGGATGGACCTAAAAAGGTAATTTACGTCGCTCCATCGTATCCATCCGTGCAACGGTAGTAATACTGTGTCAAAATTTCAGTAAAAACAATTCAACAGGTTCCTCGTTATACAATATAGAAGGATCTAAAGCAAAACTCTCGTATGTTTACACCAGAAAAAATTCTAAGTCCTTTGGTTTCTGTAATAGGCAAAGCAATGTTCGGATGGACCTAAAACAGTTATTTATGTCGCTAGGTCTTCCTTCATAGGTCAGTGGACCATCTATTATGAAGGCAACAAACTTTTCTATTTTACAACCCCCCACCCCCCAACCACCCCAATTTCATTGATCTGTTTTTATATTTTTATTTTTTTTATTATTTCTGCGCCGCCACTGGCACGATTTATAAAAACCATAAGCGTTTTCCATCCTCGCCACGGTAGTAATACTGTGTCAAAATTTCATTAAAATCAATTCAACTGTTTCCTTGTAACACAATATAGAAGGATCTAAAGCAATACTCTCGTATGTTTACACCAGAAAAAATTTTAGTCCTTTGGTTTCTGTAATAGGCAAGGCAATATTCGGATGGACCTAAAAAAATTATTTATGTTGCTAGGTCTTCCTTCATGGGTCAGTGGACAGTCTATTATGAAAGCAACAAATTTTCCAATTTTACAACCCCCCACCCCCCAACCACCCCAATTTCACCCCTACCCAAAAAAAAGTAAAAAATGATTAGGAACCCCTAAAACGCCTAAAAACGAAGTTTAAGCAATATTTAATTTTTTTTGTTTTTTGCTAATTACTCCGCCGCCCATGCACCGATTTTCAAAATTATAGGAACATTACCTACTACGACCCTACAGCATATCACTGCCCAAATTTCATCACAATCCATGCAGCGGTTGATGAGATTACGAGGTTAGAAAAAAGCGACAGACAGACATACAGACAGACAGACAGACAGACAGACAGACAGACAGACCGACGGAAATGAGTGACGTGGATTTTCGTTATGTAGACATCATAAAACGCCCAAAAAGCGTATTATCTCAGAATCGAAAATTTTTGCGATCACAATAGTACCCTCACCTATCGGTGTGGGAAGTAAAAAGCTAGAAAATGATGAGGAACCTCTAAAACGCATAAAAACGAAGTTTGAGGCATATTTGATTTTTTTTGTTTTTTGCTAATTACTCCGCCGTCCATGCATCGAATTTTCAAAATTATAGGAACATTACCTACTACGACCTCACAGCATATCGCTGTCCAAATTTCATGACAATCCATGCAGCGGTTGCGGAGATTACGAGGCTAGAAAAAACCGACAGACAGACAGACCGACAGACAGGCAGACAGACAGACAGACAGACCGACGGAAATAAGTGACGTGGATTTTGGTTATGTAGACATCATAACATGCCCAAAAAACGTACTATCTCAAAATCGAAAATTTTCGCGATCACAATACTCCCCTCACCTATCGGTGTGGGAAGTAAACATTAAAGGCTTAGAAAGGCTGCAGTTTCTGAGAGACCCATACATCCGTTTCCATACCAGTATCTGGCTGTTGAACATCTCCATCGGATACGAAAAGCCGTCGAATACAATAGAATAATAATAATTGGGAGACCTAGTTATCGATCGGCAATCGGCAATCGACAGTTTAGTAGCTATGCTATAACACAGATGACGTAACGGCCGTGTTGGCTTCGTTCCTATAAAAGTTTTAATACAGCTACAGCTACAGCGGGCGATGTGATAGTGGGATATTGGAGCAGAAGGAGACAACCGGTCGCCGTCCAGGGGGGGAAGGGGGGGACACTCCGACAGACCGACAGACCGACGGACCGACGTTACATCGGCGCCAGAGACGGCGACGCGCGACGTCGTGACGCCTGTCGTCGCGCGGACGGGCCGGGCAAGGACGTTCAACTGCCTAGAAGTAGGAAAGGACATCCAACAGGAAAGGGGGACGGGAATCGGGAATGTAGGCCGCCAACGACGCATACACACCACAAACCGACTTTTTTATGGCTACACACTGCAGATAATGCATTTCGAGATAATACGCTTTTTGGGCGTTTCATGATGTCTACATAACGAACATCCACGTCACTCATTTCCGTCGGTCTGTCTGTCGATCGTCTGTTGGCGTTTTTCTAACGTCGTAATCTCAGTAACCGATGGATTGTGATGAAATTTGGGTAGCGATATATTGTGGGGTCGTAGTAGGTAATGTTCATAAAATTTTGGAAATCGTTGTACAGGGGGCGGAGTAATTGGCAAAAAACAAAAATTTTCAAATATTCCTGAAATTTCGTTTTTAGGCGTTTTAGGGGTTCCTGATCGTTTTCTACTTTTTCTTGGGTGGGGGTGAATTTAGGGTGGTTGGAGGGTGGGGGGTTGTAAAAGTGAAAAAATCGTTGTATTCATAATGGGCGGTCCAATGACCTGTGAATGAAAGACCTAGCGGCATAATACAATTTTTAGGTCCATCCGAACATTGCCTTGCTTAATAATAGAAACCCAGAACTTAGAATTTGTGATGTATACATACGAGTGTTGTTTTAGAACTCTATTGAATAACGCAAAAATTATCGAATTGATTTTAATGAAATTTTGACACAGTATTACTGCCGCAGCGAGGATGGAAAACGAGCATGTTTTGGAAAAATCGTGTTAGTGGCGGTGCAGCAATAATAAAAAAACTAAAAATTTAAAAATAGCTCAAATTTTGTTTTTAGGCATTTTAGGGGTCCCTGATCATTTTTTACTTTTTGTTTGGATGGGGGTGAAATTGGGGTGGTTAGGGGGTGGGGGGCTGTAAAACTCAATAAATTTGTTCTATTCATAATAGGCCGTCCCTTGACCTGTGAATGAAAAACCTAGCAAGATAATACACTTTTTTTAGGTCCATCTGAAACATTTCCTTAACTATTACAGAAATCGAGGGACTTAGAATTGTCTGATGTATACATACATGCATTGCTTTCGATCGTTTTGAATTTAGTAACATGGAAATTATAATTGATTTTAATAAAATTTAGACACAGTATTATTACCATGGCGAGGATGAAAAATGCGTATAGTTTTCCAAAATCGTGTCAGTGGCGATGCAGCAATAATAAAAAAAACTAAAAACAGTAAAAACATAAAAATAGCACAAACTTCGTTTTTAAGCAATTTGGGGGTTCCTGATTATTTCGTTTCGTCCAATTGAAGCTGGCAGAATAAAAATTGTGTCGTTTTAGTTCCTACGGAGAGACTTAGGAAGCTATTTACTAGTTTTAGTGTTGGATGTTTTTTGAGAACATGCGAACGATAACTTGGTTGCAAAGGGAACATAATAAAATGATATCACTGTTATGTGTGGGAAGTACTGAGTCAATCAACTTGACTCCATTTTTTTCATTGATGATCAACTATTCTGTTGGAACATGTTTTAACCCGTTTTTATTAAATTCACCTGTACGTGATTTGTGTGTTTGTGAGCTTGTCAAACTGTAGCGTGCCATGTCGAGCTGGTGGCTTAGCTCATAGCCACCTAGAACTAACATTATATCCGACAGGTAGCGCTGTAATCAGATTGACGCGTCAAAGACGCCTGTCGGAAGCGCTAGTTTGTTATCGTTTCGTAACCTAAGGCATTTTTGAAGGTATAATATTTATTAGTATTTCTCAGATCACTGTTTCCGTAAAGTCCTCTAATCATTTCATTAATGAAATAAACACAGTTTGAAAAAATCTAAAAAAGCTTATTAAAAAACTAAAAATAAGGATAGAAAAAAATATAAAAAAATAATCAAGTTAACTAAAAAATGAAAAATAGGTTTGTATAGTTTTAAAAAACTAAAAAACCACGCTTTTAAAGAACATCGAACTAAGAATTTTAAAATAAGCTTAATACAATAATAAACCACCTTATGCCACATTATTCTTAAATCGAGCGCCCGAGGCTTTTTCACGATAATACTAGTAGTTTTCGATCATTAGTGTTTTAATTTTTTAGTTCGATGATCTTTTAAAGAGTGTTGTTTTTTAGTTTTTTTTTAAAACTATACTAAGTTTGAGTAGTACTTTTTCTTCTGTTGAAAGCGTTTGTGTAGAATGGGCGCCGCTGACTGTTATTAGGAGCGACGTCATGTAGCGAATTCGTTAGCGAGCTGAGCTGAGTTCTGCCTCTGCGCTGCCCTCAAAAACAAGCCACCATTATTTGCGGAGACTGGAGAGATGATGGAAGCAGCAGACAATTAAATTGATACGTTCTAGCTGCCGCCAGGCTGCTTGTCCGCCATTTTTCCGTTTTCTCGTCAGAAATATCCTCCAGATAAAAAATATGCTTTTCTATTAAACATCAACATTCGTTGAAAAAAAAAAGTTTTTAACAAAGAGTTTTTAGCTTTCACTGGGAAGAGCTTATGCAGAGCCTCTCTTTGTCCATCCGTCCGTCTGTCCGTACACGATAGATAGCCAAAACTACAGGTGATATAGAGAAAACTAAATGCAGATTCGAAATCAGCATGAAAAAACTAGTCCAGGAAAAATTCGGTTTTGACAATATCAGTTCCTGTTAAAAAAATAAACTTTAGAATTTTATACCAACAAATTCTACAGTGAAAGCGACGTTTTTCCCTACTTTTTTGTTTTGCAGTTCGATTAGTTTTTCTTTGACTTCCTTCATTTGCTGTTGTAAAGGACAAAAAAACTTAAACTATCAATATCAGGCAAACAGACCTTTTTAAAAATAATTTTAGGTCGATAAATTGTGGTCTAGTTTCACCCAATTATTTTTTACTTCTGTGTAAACGGCATCGACTGCTCTGGTCATTAGTCTCGTGTGTTCTGTGTAGGCTTTGTTACTGTTTCCCGGCGCACCTCTAGGAACAGCACTGTTAATTAGAAGCCAACAGTAAAGGCTCAGGTGGCTTGTGTTTGTGTAGATAGATAGTTGACAGTGATTCATAAAAACAATTGCATATGAAGGATCCAATGCAAGAACAAGTTATTTCCATTAGAGTAAATATTGTGCAAGAATAAGTCGAATCCAGGATTGAACCGATTTTTACATAGGTAGTGAAAGACAAAAACAGAACAAAACAGTTCTGTATCCGATATAGTATAAAACAGAGAGAAGCTTTTTTTCATACCAAACGATGGATGTAGAGTTTTAGAAACTTGCAATAATCGCAATTTCGTTGAAAATTGGATTTAACCGGTTCTTGCTTTGAGCTCTTTATACTAGTATAGTGTGGAGTGAATTGGGATGGGTGTGTATCAGCACCTTTACGCTGTGAACCGTTTATAGCATATAATCAGTGATGTAGGTACCTAATAGTAAGTACATAATTATTATATAGGTTCCCGTTGTGGAATTTTGGTGCGTAAACAATAGGCAGCGCCAGCGTGTTTGTTGGCAGGAAAAATCTAGTCGGCGCGGCGCGGCTCGGCTGTTCAAAGAACTCGAGAATTCCGTTTTCAGTTTCAGCCGCGCCGCGGCGGCTTGTTTGACTTGGAAGTTAGAAGTTTACAATCGTCGCGCTCCCAACAAAAATGGTGGATGGTGAACAACCAAATAATCCGAACGGCAAATATTGATCGCTGGCGGTGGCGGCGTAGCGTTTGTCTTTATCAGTTCTAACGCAACGAAATTATTTTTGGAATTTCTTAATAATAATAAATGGGCTTACAACGATCGAAAGTTTAGTTGGAAAGAAGTGATCACAGACAGTCTAAAAAGTGTACAGTAGACCCGGACGAAGGAGATACGCTATGGTTTCTGAAGACAGGCAGAGAATGGCTCAATCTTTTAGGGGGCCTATAGAGGAAATGAGATATTGAGGAGAAGACGAAACTTCCCTTCTGTTAGCAGAACCGTAGTCCTCAGATATTTAGCAGGAGTCAGTTGAGTGATCAGGCGCACTCCAAGGGTTCATGGGGGTTTTTAGTTTAGGGTCGACAGAAATAGTCAAAGGTGGCCTACTTGGATAGCTTAGCCTTACAATTGAAGGGTTTTTCTCATAAACAACCAATGTCAAGAAACAACAATTTTCAGGAGGCACAAAGACATTTATAAGCTCTATGACATTGGTTGTTTTCACACATCATTGTAATTAATGTAGTGGTATTGGAAAATGATTTACTTTCAAATTCAATAACAATGGTCATATACAATGCATTTTACTCCACTGTTGTAGAAGAAGTTATTCGAATTCGAAACTGACTGGAGTTTACTTGCATAAACTACCAATGTCTAATGATTTTGGCTGTTCTTGATATAAGCGACAGTGTCAATGGCTGTTTTGGCTAAAACACTATAACTTTGGGCTCACTTTATCCAAGGACGTTGGTAGATTATGCCTTAATAATATTTTCGGCTGATACATATGACGTTTCTATTAACAATGGCGCCAATATGTGAAATTTGTTAAAATATGACATTGGTTGTTTTTGATAAAAAACCTTCAATTACCACTACAACTATTATTACAGATAACAAAAAGAAGCGAACGCCCTAACTTAGCAAATCTTTTTGAAAAAAAACGAAGTCAAGTTGATTGCCTCAGTACTTCCCACACATTACTGTGATACACGTTTATTTTCCCAGACTTTAGTCCGAGATCCCTTGCAACCAAATAATCGTCAGCCCCCCCCTTTATTTGATTATGCCGCTAGGTCTTTCCTTCACAGGTCAATGAACAGCCTATTATCAATACTACAAAATTTTCATTTTTACAACCCCCACCCCCCAACCACCCCAATTTTACCCCCACCCAAAAAAGGTAGAAAATGATCAGGAACTCTTAAAATCTAAAAACGAAGTTTGAGTTCTTTTCATACATTCAGTTTTACTTCCCACACCGATAGGTGAGGGGAGTATTGTGATCGCGAAAATTTTCGATTTTGAGATAATACACTTTTTGGGCGTTTCATGATGTCTACATAACGAAAATCCACGTCACTCATTTCCGTCGGTCTGTCTGTCGGTCTGTCTGTCTGTCGGTCTGTCTGTCTGTCTGTCTGTCTGTCGGTCTGTCTGTACGCGTTTTTGTGTCCTCGTAATCTCAGTAACCGCTGCATGGATTGTGATGAAATTTGGGCAGCGATATGCTGGGGGGTCGTAGTAGGTAATGTTCTTATAATTTTGAAAATCGGTGCAGGGGCGGCGGAGTAATTAGCAAAAAACAAAAAAAATTAAATATTCCTCAAACTTCGTTTTTAGGCGTTTTAGAGGTTCCTGATCATTTTTTACTTTTTTTTTGGTGGGGGTGAAATTGGGGTGGTTGGGGGGTGGGGGGTTGTAAAATTGAAAAATTTGTTGCTTTCATAATAGACTGCCCACTGACCCATGAAGGAAGACCTAGCAACATAAATAACCTTTTTAGGTCCATCCGAACATTGCCTTGCCTATTACAGAAACCAAAGGACTTAGAATTTTTTCTGGTGTAAACATACGAGAGTATTGCTTTAGATCCTTCTATATTGTGTTACAAGGAAACTGTTGAATTGATGTTAATGAAATTTTGACACAGTATTACTACCGTGGCGAGGATGGAAAACGCGTATGGTTTTTATAAATCGTGCCAGTGGCGGCGCAGAAATAATAAAAAAAAGTAAAAATATAAAAACAGCTCAAACTTCGTTTTTAAGCGTTTTAGAGGTTCCTGATCATTTTCTGCGTTTTTTTTGGGTGGGGTGAAATTGGGGTGGTTAGGGGGTGGGGGGTTGAAAAACTGAGAAATTTCTTGTATTCATAATAGGGTGTAGGGTAGGGGCTGTGAAGGAAGACCTAGCGACATAAATCAACTTTTTAGGTCCATCCGAACATTGCCTAGCGTATTACGGAAACTAAGGGACTTAGAATTGTCTGTATACATACATACGAGTATTTATTGCTTTAGATCTTTTTGTATTTTGTAACGTGGACACTATTACATTGATTCTAATTAAATTTTGACACAGTATTATTACCGTGGTGAGGATGGAAAACGCGTATGTTTGTTAAATATCGTGTCAGTGACAGCGTATATAGCAATAATCAAAAAACTAAAAGTATGAAAACAACTCAAACTTCGTTTTTAGATGTTTTAGGCTGTCCATTGACCTCTGAAGGAAATACTTAGCGGCATAAGACAATTTTAGGGGAGGGAAGGCTGCCGATGATTTGGTTGCAAGGGGATCTCAGACTAAAGCTTCATGCTATGGGAAAATAATAAACTGATATCACAGTAATGTGTGGGAAGTACTGAGTCAATCAACTTGACTCCATTTTTTATCATTGCTATGCAGCCACTGACACGATGTTTAACCAACATACGCGTTTTCTGTCCTCACCACGGTAATAATACTGTGTCAAAATTTCATTAGAATCAATTTAATAATGTCCACGTTACATAATACAAAACGATTTGAGTAAATAAATACTCGTATGTATACAGAAAATCCTAAGTCCCTTAGTTTCCCTAATAGGCTAGGGAATGTTCCGATGGACCTAAAAAGGTGATTTATTGACAAGCTAGTGGACAGCCTATTATGCCTATTATGAATACAAGAAATTTTTTCAACCCTCACCCCCCAACCACCCCAATTTCGCCCCCACCCAAAAAAACGCAGAAAATGATCAGGAACGTCTAAAACGCTTAAAAACGAAGTTTGAGATGTTTTTATATTTTTAGTTTTTTTTATTATTTCTGCGCCGCCATTGCCACGATTTATAAAACCCATACGCGTTTTCAATCCTCGCAATACTGTGTCAAAATTTCATTAAAATCAATTCAACAGTTTCCTCGTTGCACAATATAGGACGATCTTAAGAAATACTCTCGTATGTTTACACCAGAAAAAATTCTAAGTGCATTGGTTTCTGTGATCGGCAAAGCAATATTCAGATGGACCTAAAAACGTTATTTATGTCGCTAGGTCTTTCTTCACAGGTCAATGGACAGTCTATTATGAAAGCAACAAATTTTTCAATTCTACAACCCACCACCCCAATTTCACCCCCACTCAAAAAAAGTAAAAAACGATCAGGAACCCCTAAAACGTCTAAAAACGTAGTTTGAGCAATATTTATTTTTTTTTTTTCGTGTTTTGCTAATTACTTCGCCGCCCATGCACCGATTTTCAAAATTATAGAAACTTACCTACTACGACCCCACAGCATATTGCCGCCCAAATTTCATCACAATCCATGGAGCGTTTGCTGAGATTACGAGGCTAGAAGAAAGCGACAGACAGACAGACCGACAGACCGACGGAAATGAGTGACGTGGATTTTCGTTATGTAGACATCATAAAACGCCCAAAAAGCGTGTTATCTCAAAATCGAAAATTTGCGCGATCACAATACTCCCCTCACCTATCGGTGTGGGAAGTAAACATTGACAAATTTATGATTTACAATATTCAATACATATTAATGAATATAAGGTTCTCCATAATCTAGCTGTATGATCAAACAAAATTGAAACTTTTGATTTTGGGTAATTGGATAGTGACATGATCCTGTATAGGAGGACTCTAGTTAATGTATTAGAGGAACGACTTCATAGCGGAAGCAAATGACGGAAGTTGTCGTCAATAAAAGTGTTAATGTATTGAAAGTTCATTCAACCAATCGTAAAATGAACGCATTTAATGAGGGAAACTACTTCGCTTTATGATCTCCATAAATTTTATTAAGATGTAATAACAATTTGGAGCGAAGAATACTGCCGAGCTATCAAATTCGCTGCATACTTCCCCTGGGAGCTTTCATTGCTATATATTTAATTTCCTTTTGTGAATAATAAAAAGTTGAAAAAGATCGTGAGGGTATTGTTCAGAAACACGTTCAAAAAATAGGCGGAGCTTATAGTTGTGGGATAATGTTTTCAAACATATGAGATGTTTTTGCTGTACGTATGTGGAAAATTAAATCTGATCGCATTTTAACCTGATGACGCCAATCAGTAGAAATAAGCATCGCTATAGGGTTGCCGTATTTTTTACTTTTTTTATAACTGAGCAGACCGCGCAGGCAGAGCCTAAATACCAGAGTACCGCGGCTGCTGTGAAAGGGTTATGTTAGGGGAAGTTTGTTAACGCGGGATTTGAATGGGCCAATACCCGCAGGCCCAATAAATACATCTTCTGGCAGTCCATTCCAACCCTTGGACACCCTGGGAATAAATGTGCGGTTGTACAGCTCGGTTCTTGTTGTATGAAGAACGACCGTCTTAGGATGAGATGCAGCAGTCGCGCGGGTGCATCTGATAGGAGCGGTGAGCGGAACGATAGAGGATAGTTCAGAGGAGAAGATTCCGTTGGAATATCGGTAGAAGAGTGAGAGGTCACCAACAACACGCCGGTGAGAAAGGGACTGAAGGCCGGATCGCCAATTAGTCGAATTGCCCTTCTTTGGACGGCATCTACTATAGGCAGGGTAGTAGGGGCAGCAGCTCCCCAGACATGAGAGCAATACTCCAGGCAAGGCCTTATCTGGGCTTTATATAGCGTGAGGAGGTTACATGGTGAGAAATACTTTCTAGCTCTAAATAGGTACCCAAACGTTTTACCAGCAGCTGTTGTAATTGACGCGACGTGTTCGTGCCAGATCAGATTTTCTGTAATGTCGACTCCTAACAGCTTGAATGAGTGACTCCTTGGCAGAACCCGGTTGTTCATTAGAACCTGGTGTTGGCTTGGGCACTTCTTGTACTACTGTTTATATCCTCCAGCTTTATACATAAATACCCGATGTTTTCCTCTTTTTAGAATACAATAGCCTTTCTGGGGTCCAAGTACTAATTAGAATTTATTAGGCAGCTATGTAGGTATACCCTTTTTAGCTCGGATATCATCAGTCATCTGACATCTCCCTAGAAACAGTGTACTTCTACCATAACAGGGAATTTTAAGAGGAGGTCATTTAATTAATAAATGTACCTAAGGAATTTGTAGGTACAACGAAAGAGGCAACTGGGGAAAGAGAGAGAGAGAGGGCAAAGATGGAGCCAGGTGCTGACAGCCGTTTTCAGGTTATTAAAATTTTAATTAGATAAGCATCTTAGTAGGCGCCACGCGGCGTGGCGCTGCGACATGCTCAACATTCTCCAAGAAATCCAATAAAAAAATGAAATGTGAGGATCAGGTATAATAAACATCGCTTTAATTTAATATAGGCTTCCAAATATGTGAATATGCGCCATAGAGAATTGCCGTTACGACTGGACTTAGTGATTGCTTTGTGACAGTTTTTGCTGACGATACATCAGTTGAAGTCCATTAAACTAAATATTGTGCAAGAACAAGTCAAGTCTATGACTAAACCATTTTTGCACAGTGTGAAGAATCAGTGAACCATACAGTATAATACAGTAGCCTCTTTTTTACACTAAACGATGTAGAATTCTAGAAACGATGGAAGAATTGCTGGTTAACGCAAATTCGTTAATAATGGATTCTTCAATTGCAGCTTGCAGCTTATTGAAGGAATATTGTATAGACCTTACTAATATTTTTTTATTTAAATTCTGATTGAGTAACAGCGATATTCTATTTTTATTAGGTAAATTTTTTGAAATTTTTAATCGAAATAAGATGCAAGATACTAAAAGGGTTCAAAATAAAAAAAAACCTTTTTTATTTTTAAAAGCGTTGCTGTTATATCCTGGACATCTTCATCGTGTACATCAGTACATCAAATGTTTATTCAAATATCTATTTCAGGGGGTTATGTCTTAATGTATGTCATTAAATACAACACTGGAATTTGTCCAAAAAGGTAGAATAATAACAAATTAATTACTTTTGAAGAAAAAAATAAATTTGAAATTCTGTCTAGTATATGATATTTTATATTTTTATAACGTATGATTGCCGCGACAAGGTCGTTTGTTGGTTTGTTCTTTTTCTGTGCTATTACCATTACCACTGGAGAAGACTGATAAAAAATTATGGTGAGTTTATATGTGTATTTGTGACTCTCGTATAGGCAACCACAATTACCGTACTCGTGTTACGTTAGTTGATGTTACGTGATGTTATAAAGATGAATATAGTGATGATGATGAATATAATATCACAAAACCAAAACAGTGATTCGACGTTGGAGAAATAAGGAAGAACAAGTTAATCTCAAGAATATAGGGCGGAGGCGTTTCTGAAGCAAAAAACGATAATGGTACCTAGCATGTTAAAGCTTTAATTTATTATTCTGCATATCCTTAAGCGCTCTCAGCTTGCCCCAAAAGGACACCGTCAACGAAAACACTTTAATCGGTGCCCTGGAAAAGTCACTGGGACTGGGATGAAACTTTTGCACATTTTCCAGCAAAATTGTTTATTTTTTATGCCTCCCGTTAACACGTTGATGCAATTCCAGATTTCAGATATTGTCGCGTAAACAGAAAACGCCGACAAAGAGAGAGAGAGAGAGAGAGCCACATGGGCGGGTGCAGTGTACCATCAAAAGTTGAGATTGAGATGCCATACAGTTCAGTGGTTTGACCAGTCTGTAGTATATTCATTATATTGATGAACCTAGATTGACATCATTAATGAATAAGACTATTAACCGATGATCGACAAATCATTGATATAATGAACCAGTTCATTGTTGTCTCAATGAAACAGTAGTTAAGAACTGCCTTTCTTTTTTAGTGTAGATACATAAGTGCTAGGATTAGTCTCAGTTGTTATAGTCATAAAAAGTCGCCGAGTCGGCGAATATGCGCTAGTGTAGTAGAGTACACAGAACATTTCCTACTCGTCCAGTAGCCAGCTAGGATAGGCGTGCGAAAATCAATGCTATTAACGTATGTTGCAAAAGTTTTGAGAAGTTCTTCAAAAAATTAAAAAAAATATCTCACAATAATATATTTGAACTGTAACAAGAACTGCAAAAAATTACATTATTTCTTAATATACAAATGATATTAAAGTGCTGCTAATGGGCCATGATCTTCCACGGCTCGCAATTTCCTCTTAATGTTCCTCATTAGGTTTTGGACAGATTCTAAACCAATTTCTCTGATCTTTAGCATTATTCTTCTTCTTCTTCACTGCTATTCATTTTGAGCTTCCCAGCCATTGTTATAAACTTTGGCACTCAATTGAGCCCAAAAAGTTTCGATAGGTCTTGCTTGAGGAAGATTGGGAGGGTTATTGTTTCGTGGTACAGAAGGTATTCCTTGTTGTTCTAGCCAGTTTCTCGTACGCAAAGCATAATGACTTGAAGCCAGATCTGGCCAAAACATTATATTGTGGTGGGTATTAATAAAATTAAGTAGTTTAGGCAAACATCTTTGAGTATAGACTTCTGCGGTAACCACTTCGGCCCTAACTCGTCCAACCTATGGCTGTGAAATACCGTTGTCTGATATAGCGCACCAAACTAACACTTTGTTTTCAAACTTTTCTTTTCGTTTAAATTTTACATTATCTGGACACGTTTCAAAGTCTCTTGTATAAAAATCATCATTACTTCATTACCCTTGATTTCCGAGTTTGAAAATGTGAAATACTCTTCACCGTCAATAATTTTTATGTTGCCAGCAAAATGAGTACGACGTAAATTGCGACAGCATTGAGGAATTCTTCTAACTGATTTGGGCAATACTTTGGACATTTTGGACACTTTTTCGGAATTTCTCTTCATTTCTTTACAGATTGTGCTAGCGTTGACGTGAACAATGCGTCCAAGTTTTCGTGTTGAAGTTCCAACTCCATGTTCACTTCTATTGACCATTCTTGAACAGATGCAGCATCTTCAACGCTCTTGGATGTCCACTTTTTGGTAAATTTATACAAGGAATATCTTCTTCTCATTCACGGATCGCTCAATAAATTGTGGCAACAGAAATATTTTGATCTTGATACATGTGAGCTATTTTTTTTTAAGTCGTCCAACTAAGCTGTAAATACTCTTCCGAATATCTAATTTTTACGGCATTTTGACAACTTATACCATAATCAAAACGGTGTTATTGTTACGTTTAAATGTTGACTGGTTACCATGGCAACGATTTCTGAATTGTTTCCAACGGTGAAACTACCTCCCGAGTTTTAAAAAAAATTCTCAAAACTTTTGCAGCATACGTTAGCCACTTGTGCACAAGCTAGTGCTAGCACAGGTAGCTGGTTTACAAGCTAGCTCGCTCGAGTTGCGAGTAAACTCGCCGGCAGTTCAACTTTTTCCAGAACGTTTTTACTAGCAGCTAACGGAGCTAGTGCATAGAGTACAATGGATTAGTTAGGTGTTTGAAGTGAAATTCGTAGTACTCGGCATATATTCGATCGGTCGACTTTGAATCTCCCCCCCTCACCATTCCCTTCTCGTCCGAAGCCGTTCCATTACATAGTCGGATGGCTGGGCTGACGCGAATCCAAAGTGTTCTCGACTTGCGTTTTCATATTGAAATTTTCCGCAGCGAAAATGTTTTCTTATGATTAGAAGCTGCCGTCGCCCGTTCCCTACATAATTAAGGGGAGAAGCTTTCAAAGAAATCCAATTTGGGAAATAATCTAATCGTCGGCAAAGTTGGAGTGGAGACCCGCTGTTTGGTTTCGACGTTTTTTCGATGTCGATCTCGCTCCCACTGAACACCAGACCAGCTCCAAATAGGAGCGATAAAAATCTTCACCTCGTTATCTAAAAAGTTAACGAGGTGCCATACGGCTTTGATCGACTCAAGTCTTTTTGGGGCGATAACAATACAATAATTACCTAATTGTGGCAAAACATATGACAATAGCACCGAAATTTGAAAGAAAGGGTACTAGGATTCTGCAATACATCTTAGACTTAGTTTCTCTGCCCTGCAACAAAATTAGAAATTGGTAAGGAGCTTGCAGATGATGGATAAGTTTTATTACAATAGCCTGCATCGATTCAATAATTTGCATTTTTCTCGAAAGCGGTTAGCCCTATCGAGATGTACCAAGAGACCATTTTTACGTAGACATTTCTGAAATACCATATACTAAAATCAAAATGTGAAAAAAATACCATTTAGAAAATGGGGTTATTTTTACCCTTAACTCCTCCCGTATGATACGCCTCTGATTAAAATTATGAAATTCTGGATTCAGAATCAGATTCAGCGTCAAAAGTTTACCCATCGTACCTAATTTCGTAATTTTGTTATGACTGGTTTCGAGAATATCGAGGGAAAACCGTCTTCAGGGTGCCCCATGCAAAGGGGCGAAGCTTCCTTAGGAAGCATTTCCGGACCCATGTTCATATGACATTTTCTTTCTATTTTTCGGAGTACTATTTGGTGGTTAAAGTTTGTTAACATACTTAATTAACACCCTGTATACTTTCCCACAAGAACAGAGTATTTTGTACAGAATTTTGGAATGGTTGAGCATCTAGTGGAGATGTTTTGTTACAAAGAATTCATGATATTTTGAAGACAAATTTGGAAAGTGAATTACTGTCAACATGGGGGAGGGAGGTACCTCGATGAATTAAACTTGTTTATTACCTACTCTTTGAGTATCGCGGACGGAGTAACTATTTAGTAGAGAAGCACTATTCTTATATAATGAAGTCTTTAGAGAGTTGGTATCAGTTAGAAAGAAGTTTGGAACATTTATGCTACCCTTCGGTTGTGCCTTTGGCTATTAGAATACAAAAAAAATATATGTAGAGCATCGCTGTTGTGAAGGCGGAACTTTTGAAAATCTCCACAAAAAGACGATTAATCATGTCTCGGCAGGCGCCGGCGCCAGTTTGTCTGTGCTTTTGTGTTACTGTTGCTCCCTTGATTGCCATCCTGAACTGAGCTGCCTATCACGAACCACCCACAACTTTTTCACCGCGGCTAATGGCTTTCCCGCTCCCCAATTTGTTCAAGCGTTGCCAAAATAATCCGACAGATTCCATCATTATCTTATTATTTTCGTCCGACTGAGCCGAAAACAGCATCCATCGGATGATTGATTTTGTCATTTCAGATCTGTTCAATTTTCTTCTAATATCTTGGTGTAATGCTTATTATCATATTTTTATCAGCTTGTGTTAGTACTATTAAAGGTTAGTGAAAATCACATGCATGTATTTTTAGAATTTTGATTTGCAAGGCCACAGGAACATAGGATTTACTGATAAAGAGTAGGTAAAGTTTTCCTGTAATTAAAATTGCTTCCCTGTTGAGATTAGATTTACTTAAAGCAGCCATCAACAAACATATTCGCCTTATGGCCTTGAACGGTCGAAGAGTTTGATTAAGGTGAAACACAGGACTAAACTTGCTGACATTTACGAGGTGTTGCAATTTCAAAGTTATCCAGTATACAAGGTGTTCTTTAATGCAATGTTAATATCTAAGGAGGTGATTCTTGAGTTTATCTTAAGGAAAATGTTTCATATGCATGTCAGAGTTTTGAGATACTAGGGGTGTTCTTTCAAAAAGATCTTTTTACTTCCCACACCGATAAGTGAGGGGAGTATTGTAATCGCGAAAATTTTCGATTTTGAGATAATACACTTTTTGGGCGTTTCATGATGTTTACATAACGAAAATCCACGTCACTCATTTCCGTCGGTCTGTTTGTCTATCTGTCGGTCTGTCTGTCTCTCTGTCGGTCTGTCTGTCTCTCTGTCGGTCTGTCTGTACGCGTTCTTCTGTCCTCGTGATCTCAGTAACTGCTGCATGGATTTTGATGAAATTTGGGCAGCGATATGCTGTGGGGTCGTAGTAGGTAATGCTGCTATAATTTTGAAAGTCGGTGCATTGGCGGCTGAGTAATTAGCAAAAAACGAAAAATTTCAAATATTCCCCAAACTTCGTTTTTAGGCGTTTTAGGTGTTCCTGACCATTTTCTACTTTTTTTAGGTGGGGGTGGAAATTGGGGTGGTTGGGAGTTGGGGGGTTGTAAAATTGAAAAGTTTGTTGTATTCATAATAAACTACCCACCGACCTGTGAAGGAAGACCTAGCGACATAAATAACTTTTTTAGGTCTATCCGAACATTGCCTTATGCCTATTACAGAAACTAAAGGACATAATTTTTTCCGATGCTATACACTATACATACATACAAATATTGCTTTAGATCGGCGGGTCTGTAAAACTGAAAAGTTTGTATCATTGATAATAGGCTGTTCATTGACCTGTGCAGGAAAGACCTAGCGGCATATGACAATTTGGGGGGGGTACTTGCGATGATTTTGTTGCAAGGGGATCTCAGACTAAAGCTTCATGCTATGGGTAAATAATAAACTGGTATCACCGTAATGTGTGGGAAGTACTGAGTCAATCTACTTGACTTCATTTTTTATATTTATATTTGGTTACCATTCCATATATCATTGTTAAAGTTAACATGTATCTTCAATACACATGATGAATTTGTCAGTGAGATTGATTTCAAATATCCTCTATAGTTTCCTAAGCAAATCTGAACAGCCAAGTTGAACATATTCGTCATTTTGAAGACTGCAAATATAAATGTAAATATTGGATTTCAAGCAAAGCAATTTTAGAGAGTAATCGTCTTCGTGTTTGGTTGATGAAGGAGGCGACAGTGAATAGCAAGCAGTCAGTAAGGGCGTTAAAGTGAAGCGTCCTAAAACAGCGATGACGAATGCTGGAATGCAATATCTGTTTGATGAAAAGGCGTCGGCTTAGCCGTTGTTGCACCAGCGCAACGGCACGGCGTGAAAATATAATTAAGAGCCACCGCAGATCCCGCGCTTTCATACCCACCGACAACAATGAAATTTAATAAATTTTTAAACTCGCCCTGATTTATGGATTTTTGTTCTGAAATACGATACGCAAATATACCCACTGGTATGATCAACACAAGTCAAGTCAGCGATATGGATCTCTAGTTGTACTTTGGGGAGTCCAGCTAACTTACTAACTAGCATTTTACTTCCCATACGGTAAGTGTGAACAATTTATACGTATGTAAGTACCTATCTTGTATCTTTTATAATAAAATGAAAAAAAATCAAATTTGCATCATGTATTAATACCTATTTCGCCGTTAAAATAAACAACTTTTTCAAGTTACTTTTTTCCGAAAACTGAAAAGCAAGCGAAATACATAATAAAAAAATTAAATCTAGTGTTATCTATGTTTAGTTTTTTGCTTGGATTTTTGTCTTATTGACTAAACATTGTATCTATGAGCTAGTGGTGTAACCACTTTCTGTTTATCATTGTTAATTTTAAATTGGTCGATTCTAAAGGTGGCACATTATTATGAACCAAATTTTAAGATTTACCTATTTAAAATAAATTATGAGAAACCTAAAGTAAGTAGTGCACTAATTGACAGGTGCAATACCTGATCGACAAGACAAAAATCCAAGTAAAAAACTAAACATCAACAGAATATTTACATCTTAATTCCCAGATTTATTTTTTTTTATTCTGTATGCTTATTTTTCGGTTTTCGGAAGAAAGTTATTTGGAAAAGATCGTTTATTTTAACGACTTTTATGTACACCGTGTCCCAGGACGAATCCCGAAAGCTTTGAGGGATCATTTCTGGCACCGACTTATGACATAATATGTTTGAATTATATGTTTATTCTTGATAGCGAAGAAGTTCAAATTCCCGCGGAATGGTTAATGTCTGCACCCCTTTATCATATTCAGCCCTACAAGCAATACAATATAATTATGATTTTTGCTATATACAATCGACTTGTTAGCGTAATCCGACCTTCTCCGTTTTTGCAAGGAATTCCCGAAAGTAGAGTAGAGTAGAGTAATTTATTGGTCATATTGTACATAAATAAATACTTATGACAAGTCAAACAACTGGACAGTAGAACGATTAAAGAAAAATGATACATAGGTACAAGTAAGATGAATATAAACAAACAATAGCTACATATATGTGTATAGAACGAGGACATCAGCATACACAAAGTATTAAAACTTAAAATTTAAAAATTCGACTGAGTCTTAAAAACAATGGTCGAGGAGGAAGTTCTTAATCTGCTGTTTAAATTTTATATAGTTTAGCTGTCTGATTGTTCTAGGAAGTGTGTTGTAGAGCTTTAAGTTTAATGAATTGCGTGCAGAGGCTGCTAATCTAAATCGTGGAGGTCTTATAGTAGATGCTCCTCTGGTTGGATATTTGTGTATATCTGAGTGGCAAGTATACGTATTGGAGTTTTCGTGAATATGTAGAAGCGTATAAAAAATAAAAACACAAGGCAACGGCAGTATTTTTAGCATTTTAAATAAAGGTCTGCAATGGTCATCAAATTTAGCACCTGCCACGATCCTCACCGCCCGTTTCTGCAACTCTAATACTCGCGCTGCATGGCAAGATCCATCCCAGAGAATAACTCCATAGACCAATTGCGAATGAAAAAGTCCAAAATAAGCATTCCGCACTCCTTCCAAAGTTGAAATACGTTTTAGTTCAGTGAAAGTGGGTCACATACGTTTCAGTCATCTTTACAACAAAATTTCAAACGTTGATATCTCTGTAACAAATGCGAATTTCAGAATAATTCGTTTTGATGTGGGCTTCACATTCCGAAACCTAAGTACGATTTCTTTTTTCGGGATTCGTCCTGGGACACGGTGTATACAGCTTAAAAAAGACTATCCGGTAGATGCATCAGCTTCAGTGCATTTTTTATACAAAAGATTAGCTGAATGCGGCTGCAACAAAAACAAACGATATTGTCGATGTTTGTTGGTTGGTGCATTTGCGGTAATTGCATGTTCGGCTGCGGTCGAATTATGATGCGCTTGTTACGCTCGGCCGACCAGAAAAATATGTTAATTTTCGGGGAATGGTTTCGCGCGTCGGCGGTTTTTCGATTGTTCTACGCCATCATCCGATTTGCAAACGCAAACCACCCCCCCCCCCTACCCTCTGCTACGGCTTCGCCCCGTCAGCAAATTAATCTTTTCGCGTATTTTCCACTGATTATATTCGAAACGAAATTCGGCGCAAATTTGCTTCCGCCCACAATACAATTTGTTATTATTCATACCGGATACAAAAAATGGAGTCGAGTTGATTGACTCAGTATTTCCCACACATTACTGTGATATCAGTTTATTATTTTCCCATAGCATGAAGCTTTAGTCTGAGATCCCCTTGCAACCAAATCATCGGTAGCCTTCCCTCCCCTAAAATTGTCTTATGCCGCTAAGTCTTTCCTTCAGAGGTCAATGGACAGCCTAAAACATCTAAAAACGAAGTTTGAGTTGTTTTCATACTTTTAGTTTTTTGATTATTGCTATATACGCTGCCACTGACACGATATTCAACAAACATACGCGTTTTCCATCCTCACCACGGTAATAATACTGTGTCAAAATTTAATTAGAATCAATTTAATAGTGTCCACGTTACAAAATACAAAAAGATCTAAAACAATAAATACTCGTATGTATGTATACAGAAAATTCTAAGTCCCTTAGTTTCCGTAATACGCTAGGCAACGTTCGGATCGAGGTTCGGATGGACCTAAAAAGTTGATTTATGTCGCTAGGTCTTCCTTCACAGGTTAGTGGACAGCCTATTATGAATACAAGAAATTTCTCAGTTTTTCAACCCCCCCACCCCCTAACGACCCCAATTTCACCCCACCCAAAAAAACGCAGAAAATGATCAGGAACCTCTAAAACGCTTAAAAACGAAGTTTGAGCTGTTTTTATATTTTTACTTTTTTTTATTATTTCTGCGCCGCCACTGGCACGATTTATAAAAACCATACGCGTTTTCCATCCTCGCCACGGTAGTAATACTGTGTCAAAATTTCATTAACATCAATTCAACAGTTTCCTTGTAACACAATATAGAAGGATCTAAAGCAATACTCTCGTATGTTTACACCAGAAAAAATTCCTTTAGTTTCTGTAATAGGCATAAGGCAATGTTCGGATAGACCTAAAAAAGTTATTTATGTCGCTAGGTCTTCCTTCACAGGTCAGTGGGTAGTCTATTATGAATACAACAAATTTTTCAATTTTACAACCCCCCACCCCCCAACCACCCCAATTTCACCCCCACCCAAAAAAAAAGTAGAAAATGATCAGGGACCCCTAAAACGCCTAAAAACGAAGTTTCAGCAATATTTAATTTTTTTTGTTTTTTGCTAATTACTCCGCCGCCTATGCACCGATTTTCAAAATTATAGGAACATTACCTACTACGACCCCACAGCATACCGCTGCCCAAATTTCATCACAATCCATGCAGCGGTTACTGAGATTACGAGGGTAGAAAAACGCGACAGACAGACCGACAGACAGACCGACGGAAATGAGTGACGTGGATTTTCGTTATGTACACATCATAAAACGCCCAAAAAACGTATTATCTCAAAATCGAAAATTTTCCCGATCACAATACTCCCCTCACCTATCGGTGTGGGAAGTAAAATCACAGTGACATCATAAAGATTATCATTTTATTATCTCGCCCATATAATAAAGTAAGGTACCTATAATTTGAGTAGATTAGGTGTAATTCTTGTTAGCCAAGTTTGCAGGAGCGTTTGATTTAGAGGCTCGCTATCGCCTAACGCGAATGAACGCATTAAAGTCTAATTAGAAGCTATTAAGTTAAGTGGTTAGCAGTAGTAGAAGCCGCGCTCACAGCGAAGCTGAAAAAGCTCGGATGCCAAACAGATGCCACGTTTGCTTTTCTTCTTTATACTAATTGAAAAACAATAGGGGTTTGTTTTACACAAACAAAGAGGATTGAAACCGAAAAGAAACTACCGGGCAGAACAGGACGGGTTATTGTGCAACTGTTCTGTAAAAGAAATATTCACCGTTCTCTTTTTTGTATGTCTGCTCTAATAACAGTTTTCTCTCAACATTGAAATTTCGATACAATGCAATACAAAACGGAGCTCTGTTCTAATGCTAAATATTTGTTTCAAACAAATATAAATATTTCATGTATGTACCTACAACATTTCTGTTGATCTGGGAACCCTCGGGGAACCTTTTTAGACCCCAAAGTGATGACAGTTGACACACAAAGATTAAAGGTCTGCGTACACATCCATTTATTGAAATCAATGATGAATCGTGAAAAAACGTCATGCATGTTTAGTAGGGCTGAAATCAATGGGCCTATCAATTATCTCTAAAGTCAGTATGTCACTTTCATACTGATAGCACAGCATAGAAAACAACCAGCATAATATCTCTGAGGATTTCCTATACCATATAAAAATGGTTCCCACAAAATTTGACCTTGGGAGGGTTTTTGAATGATTTTACGGCTATCAAGTTTGGGTAGAGATGCAAAAATGAAAATATCGATACCGGTACCAACTCGATATTTTTTAGCCTCATAGGCGCGTTTGGTTCGTACAGAGAATTTTGTGCAATTGATTACACCCCTCAATAATTATATACCGATACACCTACAAAAGTATCGATACCAGCTTGGAATGCCTCAAAAAGTATCGATACAAAAATACTCGATATTAGTGCAGAAGTATCGAAGTACCGTTACCATCCCTACAAAAAAACCCTCCCAAAGTGGGGATGCGCGTGTTTTTCCGCCATGTTGAGTTATTGTGCTGGTTGTTTTCTATGCTGTGCTAATAGTTATAAGTATAATATAATACTAAAAAAGCTACTAATATCTAACCATAAAAGTACGTGAACATAACTTTCCAAAAAATTTTAAGAAGGCAAGGCATACAAAGCCACGGTTGAAAATATACCTACCATAAGTTTGACACCATATACCTATTTCCAAGTTTTACATTAACCTGCACAATGTATATCTGCAATCAAATTTAAATCATAAGAAAGGACAACGCATAAGTATTCCTAACTGCCTGAAAATTCAATTTATCTATTTAGGATAAATATGTCTCTGTATTTATCAACATCTATTAGGAAGTATAATAACCATAGATTTAAGAAATGGAGGTAACACATAATACAATTATTACAATATGGAAATATTCTGTATGTAGATACAATAATTATAGGTACCTACTATGTGTGAGAGTGGAATGAAGAATAAGTACATATTATCGAGCATATTATGGACTTAGCGAGTATTATTTATAAAACGACAATCTTTTCATTCCATTCAGAAATTGATTGTTTTAATTTTTTAAATACCTATACTGTTGAATATTATGAATTGACAATTTTGTTACATCCAAAAATACCTAGGTACTGTAAAAACTCACTCGAAGAGTTTCAAAATGCTGTGAAAATTGCTATGGTATCCATAATTTTTTATACGCCATATTTACTAGGTACGCAAAATAATAAATCATTAAAAAATAATCTGCAACATAATATTTTCAAATACCTATGTTCCAAAAATTGGTCCTAAATATTTTAGGTTCAAAATATAGGTAGGACCACTAATCAGTCATTTAAAAAATGATTAATCAAGTAGGTACATCACTTGACATATGTTTCATTCAAAAATACTACTACTATAAAAGCTCATTTGTATAGCAATTTAAAGTGCTGTGAACATTACTATATTTACATATTTACTAGCGAGGTAGGTATAATAATTATTAAAAAAAATACCTATGTCTCTGATTTTCATGTTCCTCAAATTGTTACTAAATACCTTATTAGCTTAAAAATATAGCTAGAACCATTTGAATTACCACTAATCAGTCATAAAAAAAAATAACAGCTTATAGGTATAAAATCGAGTAATATTTACGAGTATTGCAACAAATTTTGCTTTGTATAATTTCTGCAGCTCAACTATCACCAATAGCTGCTGTATTTCCACCCTATCAAAATCTAAGAACAATAATAATCAATCTTTCTTGTTAAACAATCAATACCAATATTTCTCCTGAAATATTCTCAACAATCAAAATAACCTTTTGCCATAGTGACGCAAAGGTGTGCTGCTGGTTGCATATACTATACGCATGAAACTTTTCACGATTCATCAATGCGGCAATTTTTTTAACAAAGATTTTTGTTTCTTGTTCAATTAATTCATCTTTTAAATTCACAGTAATCAATTTTTGGTCAGTACCATCAATAGGTATTTACAAACCACAAAATTTTTAAGAGAGTTTTGCTGTATCCTACTGGAGTAAATTGCTGTAGGTACCGATTTATTGCAAACAATCAATGTTCCACAAAAACAGCTCATTCCAAGTTTGAATTTTGATAATTCTGATTCTTATTTTGTTTTTAGACCTAATATTGACTATCTATCATTTGGCATGCAAATAATTAGCAAATTATGAAATCAACTACCTTTACAGAAGCCACTGCCATGTCGCACGGAAAAATCCGCCCCAATCACTCGAAAGTTTTTTAAGCTTTTCTCTCGCGATTTTCAACGTATCGCCACTTCCGAAACCGCAAAACACTCTAAAACACTTTATGCACACCTCACCCATACTTTTCTAGAGCACACGGCCACGTTTTCTCACAAAATTGGAGAAAAATCGCGCTCCCGAAATGAACACTGCTTGAAAATTTGTGCGGGACGGATTCAAAACAATTGAACGTCTGGCCAACTGTCTAACGTCTACCTGTTTCCCTCCTTTCCGATAGTTGGCGCTGTTGACAGGTTGTTGTTGCGTTGTTGGCAGATAGTACAGTTAAATAAGGATCTTAATAAATAACATAATGATAAATAATTTGGATACCTAGTTGAATATTTAAAATTGGGTAATAGATAATAGTCGGTAAGTAAAAGAAGTACAATGGGTAGTTGATGCTTACGTGTGCATGTGGGTTTCTCAATTTATATTCGTAGCAGAAAATGTCGGAAAAAGCCGGCACCCAGCGGGACTCGAACTCAAGACCTGCAGATTTAAGGTTGATTTGACGGGCGAGCGCAGCTTAACTGGTGGAAATGCTGGAGTACCAATCTGAAGGTCGTGGGTACGAGTCCCTCCGACCGTTGGCTTTTTCCGACATTTTCTGGAACGAATTTAAAAATTAGGAGTAATAGGTGTAAATTAAAGTATTCATTAACTGCATCTAAGGGCTGTATATGACGATGCAAATTTCCATCATATAAAATATGCAAAAAAAATTACAAGAAATATGTCTGCGCATTCGTTACTGAGCACTTTACATCCAACTTATTCGAATTGTTAGCACGTGGTCTAAACTTTCGGCAAATTGGATGTGAAACTGCGCATTTTGAATTAATTCGCATTTGAACCTTTATATTAGTGACAGTTGAAAAGTGAGGTTATGCAAATTAAATATTTGTAGTTATGTATGTAACGTAATGCACTGTTTGTCTTTTATCGACTATAATACTCCTTTTACATCGGCATTTTCTTCGCGAATTTATTCATCGATTAATCCATGGTCGTCTTCAAGGTCAAAGTGATTGTTTTACATCTGTGAGTAAAACCATGGATTTTGTGACTTATGTGACGTCAAATTTCTGTTTTACACTTGGTCAAATTCGACCACGAACTGAATCCACGAATAAACCAAGGATTTTTTGTTTATTTAAAACGGGTAATTGGTATGCATCATTTCCAAAGTCTTAAATTTTATTGAAATTAGATAGATGTCCAGGCTACAGAAAAGAAATAGAAAGATCTGTGCCTGAATAAATAATTACTCTGACGTCAATGGATGACTATGCAAAAACTTTAAACTTTTCCGTTTTTGAAATCTGACTGTGGAAATTTATTTGCCATCAGATCATAACCATCTCCACAATATCTATAAGTTATTTATTCATTAATTCCCAAGATAAGATTATTATCAATGCCTGATAATTATGTGCTGAGGCAATCTACTTGACTCCATTAAGATGCTCTATAAAGTATCTATCGACCGATCATAAAGGTGCACGTCATAAAATGTTTTCCGTTCTACTTTTGCTCACAAATCACAAACTACCTTTCCTGGACTATACTTCAGCTTTTCAATGGGGTGACTGTCCGTCTGGGCGGTCTCTGATTAGTGTTTCATCTTTTATAAAAATAAATATCATCACTATCTGTATAAGATGTACACTAAAATTTTCCTAAATGTCCCAGCTTTCCGATCGTATAAACAGCTTTTAGTTCCAAGCGATAGTTTTCGTGCTATAAGTCGTGGAAGTTGAGTTATACAATAAATATTCATCGTATTCATGTTGTATCTTACGGGATCGTTTGTAGGCGCATTTCGCCATTTCGGACCGATTTTGCGTTTCCCCGTACAGAATTTCAAGGAATTGGCGCTCGGACGAGACGGCACGCTCCTTCAATTGTTTTTGCGCACGGGCCGCGGGGGGGGGGGGGGGAGGGGCGTGCATTTGAAGATTTTGTCGATTTTGAAGAGCGGATTAGTCGATATCTGATGGCGTGAATCGTAATTTTGTCGCCACGGACTAATAAATAATTTTGACGTTCGGCAAAGTGCGTTGTGATTAAATATTCTGCGTTCGGGAGTGTAGGTCCAAGACATGTACGTGTGATTTTTGAAAAATCGGACTTTAAAGTGAGGCCTTTGGTTTGGATTAAAACGTGGCAAGAATTCCAGAACATTACAACAACGACACAGGTTGGTTGTTCAAATTTTTTTTTGTTTGTTTGTTGTGTTGTTTAACACTACAATATACCTGTTTGCAAGTTTAGATTGGACAGAATTTCAGCTTTGATTAGAATGCAACTTGTTATCACACTGCTAATGACTTTTGAGTCTACTGCGTACAGCTATTGCGGCAAATTTTTGATGGTACAGGTTTATTTAGGGTAGGTACCTATAGGTATAAAAAAAATGATGAAAATTCATTTCGAATGATATTGTTTGGCAGTTGGTCCAAATACTTTGGCTTTTTGTTTCTTGCTATGCTTGTTGATTTTACATCAGAGATGCCTTGCATTTCAGGTTCTTATCTTTGAGAAGTCTAAAAACTGATCTAAGTGTCTAACTTCCTTTTCAAACTGACACAAATGTCTGGGCATTTTCATGAGAGATATGGACATTTTTTGATACCTGAAGCTTACCATCAGACTCCTTTTGAGCTATAACCTTACAAAACCAGTATTGTACCTACTCCTGTGACGTTTCAAAACATATACATATTACATAGTCTGGTTACAATCACATATTATTTGTATTAGAAATTCACTTTAATCGACGATTTCCTACCCTACTTAATACTTCCACAAAATGTTCTCTACATCTCTACCAGCAAAATTTATCTGGTTTTAAATGCTTTTAGGAATATTAGGTTTTAGGTTAGGTTAGGATATAGGCAACAGAAAATGCAGTGCTACGTTGCCACATATGATGATATCACAGTATCCTCCGAGTACGAGTCGTGAACGAGTGAAGATAAAAAGGCAACATGGCACAGAACAGCAGATTCGAGACTCCAAATCCGAATCCTTGAAAATTTGTTGAAGAAAATAGGGAAATGGGAAATCTCTCATTTGGGCGAGTGGGCTATCGTGTGCGACGTTGCCATTTTCTCTTCACGCATACGCGGTTTGTATTTAGAGGATGCTGTAGTATCACCATATGTGGCAACGTAGCAATGGAATCATACTGGTCTGGTCGTGTATTTTCTGTTGCTATACAGGGTGTCCAATTAGTGGGTAATTCTTCGATGTCTCGCAAAGTATACCTGATAGACGGAAATGTCAAATACAAAAGTTATTTGGTTACTTAAGATGCATATTCTAAAAATATTTTAAAATATATAGGGTGTTGCGGGAAAGTAGGATAGTGATCAACTTAATTTTTTTATATGGAACTATAATTTTTTTCAAATTCTTTTAGTTTCCATCATTGGTCTTTATTCAACCCTAAAAAATTTTTGGGATATTTTGCGACGTTGCCAAGTTATAATTTATTTTCTATTAATTTCCGGATTTGCAAGGTCGCAAGTAATATGTTCAAATTGATATATTCCTTTAACTTTTCCTAATAATATTATACAGCGCGTTACTTGAATATTAAGTGGATATCAGTTTGGATGTTACCAGCATTTTGTATCTATCTTTTTGGCAGAATTTTAAATTATTGCAACTTGAAGGTCATTTTACTTTGTTTCTTTAAATGTAACACCCTGTATTTTTTATTTTAAATCGAAATATCTACTAATACCCTATCTCGCCTTGTAATATTTTTTTCGCGTTTGCGACGTTGCCAAGTTATAAATTATTTTTCCAAATTTTTAAACAAATATCCCCGATTTTAATTTATTTTAAATAGAATCCTCTACTATTTTTATTGCAATGAATTGCGCATGTCGAATTTAGTAAGATCTCACAATTTCAAAATTTTGTTTTTAATAATTGCTGAGATACGGCAACACCGCTTTTTCAGTAAACGGTACCGGAATGCTTAAAAAATATTTCCAAAACCACCACAGCTGGAGAGGTGCAATTCAATACTTGGGGGGTTTTGAACATACAGAATTCAAAAAGTCTAACAGCAGTGTTGTCAGATTTACCACTTTTACGTTAGACTTCATAAATAGGGCATTTCATTCTAAATTATAAAACTAATCGAACTATAGAAGTAATAGTAGTATGTGAAGATTTGTAAAAAAAGCTATTGAAAATAAGTATCTCCATATTCCTATACCTACTATTTTTTTTTCGCACACCCCCTCCAAGCCCCCACGTAACTACGCCTATGGGTATACATCGAAATGACGTATTGTTGTTTATTTATAAATTTACATAGGTAGGCACCTTTTTTTGATGAAGGAGATGTCATAGGTGATGTCAAGATACGGAATAGATTGCGGCCATTCAGAAAAGGGGGCAATCTCTGCACTCTGCAGCAATCTCAATTATTTAGACCGCCTCAGTTAGTAGTCCGGCCCTCGTTAAAACCAACCCCTGTTCCACAGATCCACATTCGCTGGAACTTTGTCAGATTCCGATGTGCTTGCAGAAACCACGCGAACAAACATTATTTTCTATTCACGTCAGGGCTAATTGAATTTTATATCAGTTCCTCTTTTGATACAGGCCAGATATCTCTTCCATGCCGTAAGCACCCGTAAGATAATCTTTTATGTGAACCTGAGACCTGCAAACAGTTAGTACCTATCTAACTTTCCCTCTTTTGCAGTATCAGTGTTTATTCGGTAAAACTTCAAATTTATACAGCGTCAAACTAAGAAAAAAATGTAAATACTCTTACATGCATTACATAATCTAAATCGCATTAGTTTGGTTATTATACAAGACGGCAAGGTTCCAATAATTATTTCTATTTTTATTCTCAGATAAATTAATGTTTCAAAATAGGAATACGAATCATCTTTTAGAATCGACAGGGTGAGTTTTAAGTTGATGCTTTTTATTAACTAGGTATAGAAGTCTTCAAATTAAACTACTCAGATAGCTTCTGTCCGGAAACTGATCAAAACAGACGAGTATAACGATATACTTGAGTGGGGCACGATTTTATCTTTCAGGACTTTTTTTAGCACATCCTGTATGAATTTCTATATAACATTCCAACTCTCTGTATGTTTTCGATTAACTTTTTAATATTGGGGACGTGCGCGCAATAATGCAAAAGATAAATACCTACATGTAGTTATTTCAAATAAAACGCACGAAAAGCTTAAAGCTCGTCAATATGAAACAAACATTGTTTTCATATCTTTTTGCAATAAATTGTGGTCTGGTTACAACCGATTTCGGTTTTGCGTAGACACTTTTAGGATGATGAGGTCAATTTAAAACAAGCACTTCTTGTGTTTCTGTATGCAACGTTTCGATTGAGATATAATCACCATCAGGCATCTGAAACAGATAAATTGATGATGTAGGTCAAATACTAACCTCGATACTAACTGAATAACATAAGAAGTTTTTCTTTTCATTTGACCTAATATTAAAAACTTAATTGACAAACTGATTGTATTACATATTTCTCTTTCGTATTTTATCGTATCCTGACATGTGTATATCTTGCATGGAATATTGGAAAGAACGTTTCAAAATGTGTGCCATCATTTCAGCTTTTTTAATACCTACTTCATTTTCAAAAAAAAATACTTCCTGATTTTCATTCAAATGGTCATAAACCAACTCATTTGAACGATTTCACATGCCATAAAACAGTCGGTATAAATTCAGGAAATCCAGAAGCCATCTTCCTGCTCTAATTAAGGACTAACAAAGATAATAACCTCGGTAGCATTACTCGTAAAAATTTGAGTGGATAAAAATCGCAAATTCATTACGTTTAAATAAATTAGAGGTAAACGAGAGCGTGTCGGACGGAGCTCAATTAAAGACGGCCTGGCGCCTGGCCTGCCTGGATGTTTAGATGTGATAATTGCAGAGTGTTCAACTATTCCGGTGTCATTAAGCTACCGTTACACGGAGTGTCAACTGTGTAGTCGTGGGCCGTAGCACCATAATCTGATGTCTGTTCTGAATTCACAAGTCATCCTAACCTGGTCTATAGACCTTTACGAAAACTGTGATCTGGATCCGGATCGATCACTCTCATGTCAAATAGCTGTCAAGTGGGATTTATGATTCCATGGATTTAACGGACATCGAACAACGAGAAAGTTGGTTTAAGGATAAAAAACAGATGGTTAAGGAAAACAGTTACTGATCTAAATCATCCGATCGCGATCACTTACCCTACAAGAGTGAACCGACCTTATTTCTGACTGATTCACTTTCCGGACCACAGGACCAGTGATCCTTGTGATCGGATTAACCTGATCATAGTTTCCGTAAAGGCCTTTTATTTATATTAGGGCCGTATTCATAGACTTCCTTGTACTTGAGGCTCCCTTACAAATACTGTTTCACAGTCGCTCGAAAGTGACATGAGGATCCCTCAAGTGTAAGGAAACCTACAGCTCTCGCTTGAGGGTCACTCAATTTAACGGAATGCTGACATAACATTTCGTTGCACTCAAGGAGATATTTTGTAGGATAACTTTGAAGTGAGGTGGTCTTCTATCAACTCTGACTAATTCTGTCACATCAAGGTAATGTTGATATTGCAGCAAAAACATACAAAACGGAGGCATACAGCAAAACAAATAACAGAAAACATCAAAATGCATACGTATAAGCATAACAAATTGACTTATGTTATGTTTGACATCGTCAGTAAGTGTTTTTCTCCCTCTGGTAAGGTAGGGATATTTGTTGACTGTAGGCCTTTACAAAAACTGTGGTAGAGTTAACCGAATCACTTGGATCACTGATCCAGACGTTCGGAAAGAGATCTAGGATCTCTCAGAAATAGAGCCATTTCACTCTTGTACGGTAAATCCAATCATCTCTTTTTATTTTTAAACCAACTTTTCCGCTGTTTGGTGTCCATTAAATCCATGGAATCATAAATCCCACTTGACAGCTGTTTGACACATCGATCCGGATCCAGATCACTGTTTCCGTAAAGGCTTTGTGAAACAGCATCTCATCGACTTTGATATTTGATATTGGGTTGACGTTTAAACTACTGCCAGCGCATGATTTATTCGAGTATAATAGGTTATCCAATGAAGGTACATGAAAGAAAACGTATTTTTATCTATCATCGATGTCAGTTTTTAGTTAAACGTTTGCCATTTGTCAACACGGAGTAAAAACTGTGCAAAAATAAAAAAATTGTTTCGAACGTTTCGTGGTCATTTTGGTCGCCATAACCGTCAAAGTTAAACAACAACTTGTCGTTTGGTGCGGAAATTCGAAGCAAAATCTGTTAGTGATCAACCAAAAACTGTTTTATACTCACCCGAAGTAAAACGACCATAAACTGATTCGTAATTTACTTTTTACAACCACATACCTATGCAGAAATATTATGTAAGCCGGACAGACATGATAATATATTTTTCGCTGTGATTTCTCCGACTGGCCATTTTTTGCTCGACGTCTTCATGTGAATAAAAGGAAACAATAACCTCGTCCCTCCATTTGTAGCAATGTCCTTTTTTGTACGTGAACGCCCGCTTTCTTGGGGTTGTTTCCAGCGTATATCAGTTTGTGCTGGCTCTGCCAAGATTGGATGCCCCCACTAAATTCTCTCGGTTACAAGAAACAAGATACGACCAAGACTCGCCTGCTATCTCTCTGCGTTCAAAAGATTGCTCGCAATTTTCCTGCCGAATGGAATTGGCTAACAAGATCATATCACGTTTTCTTTAAGCTAAGCGAATCTAACGATAAATTCGGTATGTCACGTATGACTCGTGATCGAAATGTTTAATCTAGACAAATCAAACAGGGCGGAACGAAACAATAATTTATCAAGTTCTATACTCGCAATATCACGCTCACTACGCATTGTGTCTTTCAACTTTTTAGTTGGGGCTGTAGAATGGATGCTCAAGTGATTTTACTTTTGACTATTTTAAAACCTGTCTTGTTTGTTGCGCTGTATGAGAAGGAGCATTGTCATAATGCAAAACATGTTGCTTTTACGTTGTAAGAACGCGTTTTCAAATGCCGTGATGTACCATTGAGCATTCAGTGTTTCTTGACCCTCCAAAGGAACTGAGGTAACAAGTCCACTTATTCTAAAAAAACCCCGCCCTCATGTTTTCCGACACTTCAAGACTGCTTCATTTTCATGTTTAGAATCATTTTGAAACGGCCATTGCGGCGATTAACGTTTAGATTCACGTTCAAATGCATATACCCATGTTTTGTCACTAGTTAGGATGAATATCATACACTTCCTTACAGATCTATCATAATCCTATTTCTTGAGGGTTCGTTGGTCGTTATTTTTGGACGTTCAAGAGATTACGAAGAAGGAAAACCTAACGATGGCAAATTTTCCTGGCTCAGACGGTCATGTAAGATGTTTTGAATTGCAGTCATTCCAATCCTTAAGGAATTTCGAATAATTCTATAAGTGACTCGGTCATCATCCTTAATAATCTGTCAAACAGCGGTGTTTTCATCACTAACTGCAGAACTTGATGCCTTCCTTTTCAAAGTTCGTCACTCAGAGAAACTCTTTCTCTTCCAAATTTGAATTTGTTGGACCAGCAGCACTAGACATATCGTCCAATGAATTTGTGGTTCTTGGGTTTTTAGGCCTGCATCGTTTAGAGTTGAGACTTGAAGTTTCGTCGCCACGAGTGGATGGCATCATCAAAAGCTGTACTGGTAATTAGGAAGTCGCTAAAATGAAATAGGATTTTGGTCAAAAAAAACACTAAATGCAACGTTTTTTCAATTTTTTCAAATTTATCTAAAAAAAATAATATTAAATCCCCGTCTCAACTCTAAAGGATGCCGGCCTAAAAACCCAAGTACCATAAATTCTTTGTCAATACATTGTTTAGGATCTCTCCGAACAGGGGCGTATCCAGACCCCAGTCTTGGGGGGGGTAGCGGGACATGAAGATATTACAGATTTCCATTATTTTAGGCAATTTTGACAATATCAACAATTATTGTGAAAATTTTGATATTTTTTTGCAATTTTCGGAAAGTGATAATATACCCAATGTGCGGTTGTTTTAGACTGAAACTAATAAGTTACCTTTCTTTGGTTAGAGAAGTTGATAATAAAACAAAAACTATTGACATTGAAAGAAAATTATATTTTTCTAAATTGTTAATTGTTAATAATACATAACATTATGTTTTTAAATTGTCTTACATAAATATATACATAAAAACCATAATTACTAACTAAGGTCAGTGTTGCCAACAGTAAAAAATATTTTCCGCCAAGTACAGGCTTAAAATCCGCCAGATTGGATTATTTTCCGCTAAGTTAGCAACACTGACTAAGGTTCTCACCATAAAAATGACATACACTTTTTAAATATTCTAATTTATGTACTTATCCAATTTTCGTTGAGTAAACCTATTCTAAGATTAAAATAATTTTGCTTCTTTTTAGTTGTTGCATTTGGAGCGTGCTTTATTCTGACACTATTCATTTTAATGTATGTGTCTGTTTGAGTATTTATCAAAGACTCTACAAAAATTAATAAAGAATGATGGATGGCTGTTATAAAAACTCTCGTTAAAGTGCGCATGAAATGATTCACAGGTATTGGTAGTGCGAGATGTGTTGGCAGAGTGTTTTGCCCAAATTTCTGGAGGAAACTCTGAATCCCCCGATATATAATTTTCGACTAAATAGTATGCATATAAAGACACCCTTGCATCAGCAGGCTGAATTCCTGCCAAGTCGAAAGAATAAGCGTCACCTACTTCCTTAGGATTCAGAAATTGTAAGCCAAATGGATATTTTAACCATTTACCAAAATCGGTCAAATTTTTGTATTCATTCGCTAAACCTAAACTTTGAATTTTACGCCACCACGCTAGACCTAAGTGAAATCGGCATCCAACAATCTGACTAAAAATAAATAAAATAAGTAATTACAATCTCGTCTATCCCTAACAGAGGGTCGTCCGCTGCGATTTACATGTTTACCTGAAATGGAAAAATAACCAGCCGCTGCAATTTTCATATCCCGGATTAGGAATACTTGACCATCACTGCAATTTGCATTCGCCGGATGTAGTAGTTCATGCCCACCCGAGTGCCCACCCTTTAACTCATCCTAATCGGCGTAGGGCATTTTAGGGGCGATGAGCGAATGTAACAGCCGCTTGGCAGCCGCCGCGGCGTGATTTAGCTCTAGCGGTTGCACAGGCACAGGTGAACCGGTGGACGGTAGACCCACGACCCACTAACCCATCGACCTACCGGCATTGATGCGACGGGCTGCTCAGTTAGCAGGCCGTGGACCCGTGGATGGAGGATGGAAAGCGATATGGAAACCAGCGGACAGGGACAACGATGTTTGCTCACTCGATCAGAAACGCTGCTACGTGTCCTAGTCCTAGTCCTTTCCCGCACCGGACCTGATTCAGCACGCCTGCTTCATATCCCTCTTTTAAAACGTTATACAGCACTTACATAGTCATCACATCTTTTCTTTGGATAATAACACTACAGTCTAATCAAACCGATTGTTTTCAAACCGGAAACAAGTTTCAACTATATCTAAGCTGTACTGTACGTTTATGACTTTTAGAAATCGTGTCAGTGGTGGCGCAGCAATAATGAAAAAACTAAAAATATTAAAACAGCTCAAACTTTTTGTTATGGGTTCCTGCTGGTTTTCTATTTTTTTTTTTTGGAGGGTGTGAAAGTGATGGTGGGGGGTTGTAAAACTCAAAAATTTGATATATTCATAATAGGCAGTCTATTGGCTTATGAAAGACCTAGCGATTTAACACACCTTTTTTTTGGTCGGGCGGCGATAATTAGGTTGCAAGGGGATCTCAAACTATAGCATGCTATGGGAAAATAATAAACTGGTATCACCGTAATGTGTGCGAAGTACTGAGTTAATCACCTTGACTTAATTTTTTTATTTATAAGCGATACAGATTCAGTACCGTATATTCCTTAAAATATCATAATAGTCAACTTATGTAGGAAGTTAGTTCTTAAAACAAAATCTCTTAATATTGGGCAGCTTGTCAATCAATCTATAATATGATTGATTTCGAACACTTTGTACACTGACAAAGGCTAAAGAAGTAGCCGAAACCGTGGTAAACTGTGATCGAATGATGTTTTATTTATGTACCAGTAAGAGCATTGGATGATATTATGATTATTAGCAGTCAGTTTGAGACTGCGATGGATGTTTGAATAAGGTTGCGTAACGAGGCTTCGAGGCTTCCGATTCACACTAGCGCTTATAATACGGTTCCGGCCGTCTTTACAGCGAAACTCGTCAAATTGCTACGGCAAACTGCGTTATGCGCGAACCAAAAAGTTCTTCCAATTTGTCGATTTAGTTGGTAGCGCGTGATGACGTGTGCAGTCTGTAACGACGACGTCGAGTCGACACATCTCCCCCACTTCAGGTGCCAGGTGCCAACTATTTCACTAACAACTTTCGTTACGTCGCTTACGACACATATTTCAGACTTCGATTCAGAAGCGCTTCTTCAAAATATAACAAACGAAAAAATTACGATTCTTCGGGAAACGCTTTATCAGCTTCAGAATTATAAATATGAGAAAAATTAAAAGATAAAATTTTTGTAGAAAATTAACTAAAGCTTCTAAGAACAGATTTTGACCGTATGATAGTTATGGCTCAACAGTGCAGCTATTTAGTAGAACGACTGTTTTTACATGTTGGAGTTCGAATTTTAGAGAGTTAGCTATGCACAAATGAATTGATTACATTATGATTTCTGTGTTGGACGATGATATGAAAATCGCTAAAATATCTATCCATATAAAACAAAATATTTGTTGCTACAGGTGATATAGGTAAGTTCATTGCAACTCCAGAAGTTGGCTCAAAGCTTACCCGTTGCCCGTGAAAAGTTTCACACCAAAATACTTCATGAAATTTTCATATGTACCGCGTACTCGTCCAAACGGCCGGCATAGTTAGGGGTGGGGGTTTAGAGGAGGAGTAGGTAACATCTGACAAACGGTCCTCCGGCGCCGGCAGTGGGCACTCTCAAGCGTAAACCCACCCTAATCGCATGAACTTTCGCATGACTCGCTGTTTTTTCCGCCGTACACGAGCCAGGCCAGCCTGACTGCCTGGCCGTGGCCACCGTTTTTGATGTCCTTCGCTCCGTTAATTCCATGATAATGCTGATGAAGTTCCCTTTCCGAAACAGACCCACTTGATAAATGCTGCTCTGCTTCTCTATATTTACGCAGATATCAAGCAGGACTCCTACGATTCACTCGCGTAAAGCTAACCATCAACAAACCAGTTTAGTATACATGAGTAAGTGCCGATTTGTTTCTTGCAAATTATTACTTGTTTTTTATATACAGGGTGAGTTTTTAGTACCGGCTCGGTCGATAACTCCACTACTGTAGAAGATAGCGAAAAAAGTTGTATATAAAAGTTGTAGCCACGGATATGCTACTTGCTCAGAAAATATTTAGATTTATACGGGGTGATCCATAACTACGTGGTGATGCAAACATGCATTTTTTTAAATGAGACACTCTATATATTTTTCCAAATTCAAATTCTACTAATAATTTCCGTTATTTCAGTATAAGATACTGTTACATAATACAGGGTATTTCGAAAGTTATGGCTATTTTTATATCCAAGTCACGCTCAAATGAACGTACAGTATATCAAGATGTGAATGAATCAAACATTATTTTTTTTACGTGTGAAGATTAGAAATATCCTCCATTTTTAAAATCCGCTATCAAAAAACCCGCGACGCATATTTGTATACAGGGTGATGTAGAATGCAAAATCTAGATTTTCTCACTTTTTTTAAATGTAACCCCCAATATTTTATTATACCAAAGAATTGCTTTTAATATGCTCTTTCATCTCTGTATAGCACTTGTTATGGCTGCATTTATCAGTTTCTGAGATGTTTCGATTTTTCTACAAATTTCAAATATAGTTTCTATTTGTTTACTAAAATTTATTTATTTTGAGAAAATACTATCAAATTTTGTTTTTTCTTAACAAACAACTAAAATATAAGGCCATAATAATACTTAATCTAGTCAAAGCACTGAATTAACGATAGAATACAAGTCAAGTGTGCTGAGGAAACAATTTTATTGACGTCATGCATAATTATCAAGCAGATGTATCACGGAAGCCATGAAATATCAAACGATACAGTCCAAATAAAACGATTCTTCAATCTTTCAAATGCATTAGTTTTAGACTGCCTCGTTTTGGATATTGCTGTTCATAGTTGATATATTCTAGAGGCAAGTAAACAATTTCTCAAAGATTCTCCTAAATACCCTCAAAGGAAAAATTAATTTTTTAAGCTGGTTTTTCACACAGTACGGAATTATCGAGCAGGTTATGAAAACTGTCAATTTTTCAAAGCACACCTGATAAATCTGCTTGATAATTATGCATGACGCCTACAAAATTGTTTCCTCAGCATACTTGACTTTATTATTTCGAAGATTTAGGGTTTTGACTTCATCAAATAGTATCATGACCTTATAATTTAGTTGTTCGTTAAATAAAAAACAAATTAGTTAGTATTTTCTCAAAATAAATAAATTTCAGTACACAAATAGAAGCTACATTTTAAATTTACCGAAAAATCGAAATATCTCGGAAACTGATGGACGTAGCTACAACAAGTGCTATACAAGGATGAAAGAGCATATTAAAAGAAATTCTTTGAGATAATAAAATATTGGGGGTTACATTTAAAGAAAAAGAGAAAATTTGGATTTTACATTTTACATCATCCTGTATACGAATATGCGTCACGGGCCTTTTTTATAGCCGATTTTAAAACTGGAGGATATTTTTAATCTTTTAATGTAAAAAAAATAATTTTTGATTTATTACTTTTTGATATAAAGTACGTTCATTTGACCGCGATTTGGATATAAAAATGGTCATAACTTTTGAAATACCCTGTACACTGAAACAAAACCCTATATTGGAAGAACGGTAATCATTAGTAGAATGTGAATGTGGAATAATATATAGGGCGTCTCATTTAAAAAAATGCAGGTTTGCATTACCACGTAGTTATGGATCACTCTGTATAAATTCAAATATTTTCTGAACATGGAGCACATCCGTGGCTACAACTCTTATATACAACTTTTTTCGCTATCTTCTATAGTAGTGGAGTTATCGACCGAGCCGGTACTAAAAACTCACCCTGTATATAGTCGTATTGTTGTAGAATAGCAATCGTTTAATTTCGCTATACTTATCAATTTGTTTATAGCGTCCGATCGAACGTTCGGTTTCGGTTAGTTTTAGTTTCGATTGATAGTCATTTTGTTCCGTCCAACATCGTGAAATTACAAGTATTTATAACATTAGTTTGCAACAAATAGGTTTTATTATCCAATACACAGTTTTGCTTTTTTTTTGTCAAAGTGTCTACAGGCTGACAAATGTAGCAAAAGACTTGGAAATTTCGCCGCTGTCTCACACTCACACGTTATTTAATATCCTCTTTTCTCTTGCTATCCTTGTCTATTTCATATTTCTCACTGCTGCTCTTGTTGCACTTGTCAGGCTGTACTTTGATAGAGGTTACACTCAGTGCATTTCGGTTTGTGCAGCAACTATATACTACTTTTGAATCTCTTTCTATTACCAACTGGAGCTATCATCGATTCATTATTCGGCGTGTGAGTGGTGCCCATTTATTCAGGAATGACCTGTCCAAATCCAAATCTAATAACTAACCGTAATTAACGTGTATGAATGAAACGAATGAATGCAAAGCAATCATGGACTAAATGACTGAAAGCACCGCAGTGCGCAATCAACATCAAATTTGTTTCCTTTTGTCCTACAAATTGGATCGTTTCTCTTTCGGACCTAATATAATTGCATCGGAAGGTCCGTTTAAAAGGGGCTAAGATCGCTCTGAAATACATGGAATTCTTTTAAAAGCAACAGCTTCTGGAAAAAAGCTGGCGTACCGGTTCACAGCCAGAAAGAGCTCCTATGCGTCCAATCTGCTTACGCTGTATAAAGCCCATATACAGCCAGGCCCAGAGTAAATGTTGTACAACTCGATTGTATTAGGTCGTTTTCTGGAATGAAAAATGCTTGCTTACTCCGCAAGAGGGAGATAATTCAAATCATTTGGTTCACAAAAAAATCGGAAAAAATGATCCAGCCGGTACCCATCATAGGTCGTTTTCTGTTGTTTTCAGCTATTTTGTGCTTGTTTTCTGTTGTTTTGAGGTGTTTTTTGTTCCTATCTGTTTTATTCGGTTGAATTTGGTCGTTCCCTGTTATTTCCCGCTTTATCTGTAGTTTTAAGCTGTTTTCTGTTCATTTCTATTGTATTATTCGTCTGTATTAGGTCGTTTTCCATTGCTCATTTATGTGAGGAGCTGTTGCCCTACTTGATGCAATTCGGAGAAGAGCAGTTTGACTAATCGGTAATCGGGCCTCCATTCACCTTCACTGTTACCGGTATTTAAACGGAGGCTGCTCTTCTGAGCTAACCTCCATAATTCTGCTCATCTCAAGGCGATCATTCTGCATAAAATATCAAGGACCGAATGGCATGATCGTATGTTTGTTCCCAAGGCTTTCAGGGCTTGGAACGGACTGCCAAAATATGTATTTATTGATTCTAGTGATCCTGGTTTTTAGGCTTTGGGTTTGACTTAATTATGAAAATCTAAACCACCTAACAAACTAGCAATTTCGTTACAGTTGTATTTATATAGCTCTATATCTGTGGAATGATTAAAATTTGAAATATCATTAAGTATGGTGTTAAATTATGCGAAAAAAAAGTAAGTAAGGATCAGCACAACAAAATTTTAGTTTAGGGTTTTATCTTCATATTAAAATTATGAAATAAGAGCTCTTTTTTAAAATATATTGTGCTACAGAATAACAACCGTGGTTTAAGAGATGATAAATTTGCTATTGTAAGGTACAAATTTCAGTTTAGATCACAAACTTTAATAATTTTGCAACAGAAAATTGAGTATTATAAAAAGTATGTGTTGTTAATGAAACAAACTGGTTTTAACACTGCATATTTAGCATTAACTAGCATAGTGCGCGATGCTCCGTTGCTTTCATGAACCACTCAAATTTCCAGCCCGTTGCGGTATGCAGTGCATCAGCGCAGCCTGGCACGTCGATCTGAATGTGCGCGTTTTCAAATTTTCGACTGGCCTGAAATTCGGTGTTGCTCCCCCCCCCCCCCCCCCCCAGACCCGGTCTAGCATGGCGCACCGCGCTCCATCAATTTACGCTGCACTACCGACTGTTTCAGGTATGCTAATCAAAAATTCCAACCCAACATGCCCTTTTCCATTACGATTCATTTAGTTACAGCCGAAAATGTATCATAATATTCATAATGCAGAAATATGTATACCCTAATACTTCCCACACAGAACGGTGATACCATTTTATTATTTTCCTATTACATGAAGCGACAGATATGAGTGACGTGGATTTTCGTTATGTAGATATCATGAAACGCCCAAAAAGCGTATTATCTCAAAATCGAAAATATCCGTGATCACAATACTCCCCTCGCCTATCGCTGCGAGAAGTAAAAGGTGTTATGTTGACATTAAATATGGTTCTGTTGCGTGTACTTGAAATACTTGATTAAATTATGAGATAAAAAGGGAACTAAGTGGTTTGACTTAATACTTCCCACGCATCCTCTTTTTTAATAAAATTTGGAGTTTCCCCATCTGTTAAATGTCTTGATACTTGCTCCGTCGCAGAATTAAACTGGCATCAACCTTTTAAATCGGTGTATTCTTCAAAATACAATTGGTGTCAAAACATAATCATAACTAGCGTTCATACGTTGCTGTACGACAGAAATGACACGACAAAATCGGAATCGCGGCTGACAAGTCATTTGACGACAGACAGTCACTTGAAAAACAACTGATAGTGAATGAAGTTCAAACACCATCTCTTATTATCCCCATCAGCCCAATAAATACAGGGTTAGTTTTTAGTACCGGCTCGGTCGATAACACCACTACTATAGAAGATAGCGAAAAAAGTTGTATATAAAAATTGTAGCCACGGATATGCTCCTTGCTCAGAAAATATTTAGATTTATACAGGGTGATCCATAACTACGTGGTGATGTAAACATGCATTTTTTTAAATGAGACACTCTATATAACATTCTATATTCAAATTCTAGAAATGATTTCCGTGCTTAAAATATAGGGTATTGTTACATTATACAGGATATTTAAAAAGTTATAACCATTTTTATATCCAACTCGCTGTTAAATGAACGTACTGTATATCAAAAACTGATGCATCAAAAATCATTTTTTTTACACGGATAGATAACAAATATCATCTAGTTTTAAAATCGGCTATAAAAAAAGCCCGCGACGCATATTCGTATACAGGGTGATGTAGAATGCAAAATCTAGATTTTCTCTCTTTTTTTAAATGTAATCCCTAATATTTTATTATACCAAAGCAGTGCCTTTAATATGCTCTTTCATCTTTGTAAAGCACTTGTTTTGGCTGCGTTCATTAGTTTCTGAGATATTTCGACTTTTCTACAAATTTTAAATATACCTTCTATTTGTTTACTGAAATTTATTTATTTTGAGAAAATACTATCAAATTTTATTTTTGCTTAACAAACAACTAAAATATAGGGTCATAATAGTACTTGATCAAGTCAAAACACTGGATTCATGAGATAATATAGGTCAAGTGTGCTGAGAAAACAATTTTATAGACGTCATGCATAATTGCCAAGCAGATCAGGTAGGTTATGAAAAATATTAAACGACACGGTCCAAAGAAAATTATTCTTCAAGCTTTCAAACGCATTAGTTTTAGAGTGCCTCCGTTCTGGCAATTTCTCAAAGATTCTCCTAAATACCCTCAATGGAAAAATTAATTTTTAAACCTCGTTTTACACACAGTATGGAATTATTGAGCAGGTTATGAAAACCGTCAATTTTTCAAAGCATACCTGATAAATCTGCTTGATAATTATGCATCACGCCTACAAAATTATTTCCTCAGCATACTTGACTTTATTATCTCGATGATTCAGGGTTTTGACTTCATCCAATACTATCATGACCTAATAATTAAGTTGTTCGTTAAATAAAAAACAAATTCGATAGTACTTTCTCAAAATACATAAATTTCAGTACACAAATAGAAGCTATATTTAAAATTTACCGAAAAATCGAAATATCTCGGAAACTGATGGACGTAGGTACAACAAGTGCTGTACAAAAAACATACTAAAAGCAATTCTTTGGTATAATAAAATATTGGGGGTTACATTTGAAAAAAAAAGAGAAAATTTGGATTTTGCATTCTACATCACCCTGTATACGAATATGTGTCGCGGGCTTTTTTATGGCCCATTTCAAAACTAGATGATATTTTTTATCCATCCGTGTAAAAACAATGATTTTTGATTCATCACTTTCTGATATACAGTATGTTGATTTGACAGCGATTTGGAGATAAAAATGGTCATAACTTTTGAAATACCCTGTATAATGTAAGAATACCCTAAATTGGAAGAACGGAAATCATTAGTAGAATTTAAATATGGAATAATATATATAGGGTGTCTCATTTAAAAAAATGCATGTTTGCATCACCACGTAGTTACGGATCACCCTGTATAAATCTAGATATTTTCTGAGCAAGTAGCATATCCGTGGCTACAACTTTTGTATACAACTTTTTTCGCTATCTTCTACAGTAGTGGAGTTATCGACCGAGCCGGTACTAAAAACTCGCCCTGTATGTTTTCGAAGAACGAACATTCTCGTAATTCGTCCCCAACACACCTCGTACATCTGGCCTCCGCGGTTTCCTCCAGGGCCCGAATGGCCTCAACACTTTAAGCAAGACAAACGATGGTCGGCGGGCGGCCCAATTTTTCGCATGGATTTGTCTGATGCTGTACAACCGACCACAAGTCGGACGGGATGATGAATGCTCCATTTAGACAAAACGCCATAAAGTGCAGCGGTTATTTCCAGGCCCACCCTACAACATCTCGCTGCTGAAGCCGAATAATTTTGAGTAATGGCCGCCACAACTTCCTGTATAAATTAGGCCTTAGGCTGCTTTAGAAGTTGCTTTAGAAGTTGAGCGCCGCGCTGGCTCAAATTTACCGGATAACTACACTAATGACGCTACCACTTTATTTTTAGTAGCTTAAAGGGCTTGCGGTTGGATGTTTTTGCAGCGCTTTTCATTTATTCATTACTTACATTACCTTCCATTTACTTAAATGGAAATGTATCAGAAAATAACAAGACTATACTATAACAGTGCAATATATGAAAAATCTTCAACATCTCGAACTCTAAACTACTCTCCATTATGATTTATTCGTACTAGATGATACAATAGGTCAGAGGTCGTGAAATCGCCTCGGGAGTATACATAGCGTAAAGAAAACCATATCAAGAAGCAGTAGGAAACAAAAAACATGATTTTACTGACGACCAAAAAAAGATATTTGCAAAATAAAATAAGGATATATTCAAATTTTTCCACGTGACTTAAAACAAGCGCTGACGTCACAGATATATTATCGATATCGACAATCGATACTGCTACAGGTTTGCCAACTGCGCATTCGACTAGAGATGATCTGAATTCTTTAACAATGCGACTCAATTTATTAATACTTAAACATATCTGAAACAGGCAATTAACCCACTAGCATTTTCGTTGCAATATCTACATATTTATAACTGATGGGTATTACAGTTCATCCTGTTTGTGACCGAGATTCGCAACTAATCGAAGCCATCATTTTATTTCGGCGCATCCCATTATGAATGAATCCAAAGATAGAATCTAATTCAAGCCCATCCCTATAAAGTGAATTAGTAATCTAGCCTAACTTTTATTCTTTTTGACTTTTGTACTTTTGTGTGTGACCGCGTTTTGTGGTTATAATGATCAATGTCAAAATGTTAGGTTAGCACTATCTATCGATATCGAATATCAACCAATGAAGTGTCAATACCTATGGAAGCGGCACGCGTGCACTGGTTTGCGGCTAGAATGAGATAGCGCTAGTCAGGGAAAACTACAGAAGATTTGCCAATGCTCCGCATAGCTAGTTAGGAGGTAGGTGGCTGTGCTTTTTCCCTGACTAGTTCTATCTCTCTCACTGACCTCTCTTTCTTATGCGTGCTTTTTTCCTGTCTAGCTCTATCTCTCTCACTGACCTCTCTTTCTTATGTCGTCCGCAAAAGTGGTACATTGTTTGAATGGGACGGGTATAGGTATTGACACTTCATTGATATCAACACTTTACATCCCATCACTATACGAGATCACTGACGTCAGAGGTTGTTTGCGCGGCATTTTCCGGCATTTGGAATAATTTTTGAAATATCTCTCACAGCCGATTCCAAAAAACCAAACAAGTGATTTTGTCATGTTTACTGGGCTCTAAGGAACGCGTAAACGACATAATATTTGTTTCTGCAAGTACCCTATGTTACTCTGAAGGATCTGTCTTGGTAATATTAGTATAGAGTATTATATTACAATATTTATAACTGCAATTTACGTCCCTAACCTACTTGTTTGCTTGCTGTTACACTTGCCGTTGGTATTTAAGCTGCTTCAGTCAGGACATCAGCAGAAGGTGTAAAGAACGTTAGCATCAGTCCCTAATACCTAATTGATGATTTCCCTTTCTCACTGAAGATTTTTATATCAGTTCAAACAACCATGATATTTTTTTGCCACAGCTCCACGATATTGATGTTGAAGCTGTTTATTTTCGAGATGGTGGTGCAACCGTCCACACTACGCATGCCTATATTGCCCAACTAAGGTAATGACCCAGCCGCATGTAGCGCAACGTCTGATAAGGGGCATCTAAACGGGCAATACTTTTACTGCAATATTTGGCTATATTCCTAGTAACTATAGCCGGCCATGACGACAACATTTTATTGCAGCATATGGCTTGACAATATATATCCCGGCAATGTTTTCTGCAATAGTGTAGCCCAAAAATTTGTTCATAGATGGGCTATATAGTCGGGCAGCAATGGGTGACGCAGTGGCTTATATTGTTTTAAACAAAACATTAAATAAAAAAGTGAGAAGACAGTGGATTCGACTTTCTCCCAATAGGCGTGAAACTTTAGATAACTTGAGTTTACAAATAAGTCTTGATAATATGCTATTACAAAACTTTTCAACAATATCAAAGAGTGGCTTTCAAAGGAAATTGAACCATAAATAAAAAGAAATTAAACATGAACAAAAGCAATACCTGTTAGTACAAGACTGGCAGTTTTTAGCAACTGGAGATGTATATATAATTGGTCTAAGCAAGAACTGAGTTGTAATTCTGAAGATACTATAGGGACTATATCATGCATTCAAAATCTTTTTTGTACGTCATCCCCCAAAACTCGCCCTTAACTTTTTGATTACAAATATAGCACCAATTTAAAATCTTATGAAACCTTTGATGATATACGCAAACTTATTCAATTCAATTTATTTGTATCAATGAGCTACAAAAATTTCTACCCCGTAAAATCATATAGATAAAATAAGAACTTATTTGACAGCCAATATTGTTGCAAAAAACGAAAAAACAAAAACCAAGTGGGTTTTTAGGGGTGTTGAATGACCTGTCATGTTGAGCTTTCGAAAAAAATGTCTCTTCTATGCTTTTTTATTACGAAAATATTACGCCTCAAACAAATTCTTATTTTATTTATTTTATTCTTATGACTTCACGAAAAAAATGGTTTGTGTATGAAATGAAGGACACTACAAGATGTTAAATAAAATAATGACTTCATTTATGCAGGAAAATCTGTGGGGTGCTATTTTAAAAAAGAAGTTGGGGGTAATTGTTAAGGGTTGAAGTACACAAAAAAGTTTTGAAAGCATGGTATGATAGACCCTATACTACTTTCAAAAATACCACTCAATTTTGTTTGAATTTTTTTGCTACAATATAGGTGTCAAGGAAATTCTGGGAATTTTCACTTTCCATAAGTGTATTTCATTGATGTAATCCTCTCGTTGGTCCAAGTATTAGCCATTTTCCTACTAAAATGTTCGATATCAACAATAAACAAACACCAAAATAGAGCAATATTGCCGATGTTTTCGGTAGGCAAGCGATCGCCCGACCATGTGCCGGCAACACATAAAAATATATCGGCAATGCCGAATATATGTGGCTATATGGCCAGGCCATACAAGAAATATTGCTCAGTCTGGCCGTTGTTGCAGAGAATGTTGCCGGCTACACTATTGCAGCCACACGTTGCAGTAAAAGTGTTGCTCGTTTAGAAGCCCCAATAGATAAAGATGCAAAATCAAAAATGCGCAACACACGCCGAACACAAAGCGGTCTAGCAGCACTAGCAGCACCTTCCTGCAAATAGTGGCCGTTTCTGTCTCCGGAAAATAAGCCGCCGCAGTGTCGCAGCTGCGATTGCAACCGCCGCATCTGTCGCCCCCTGTTTGCACGTGGAACGTTGCGAAGCCGTTTGCCGTTTCCTCCCACAATGGCGCGGCTGTTGTTCAATTCTCCCACGACACCACCTGAATAGATATCTTCTCTATTCCAACATTTTTATCCGGAACGTTTTTGCGTACGTAATCTGTGCAAACGATAATGTTCTCTTTCCCCTCAAACCGGCGCGGCGTTGTTGTGTATTTTGTGCCGTGTACACTAGAAAGAATGTGAGCGCAATTTGATCACTAAACTCAAACAGTCCTTTGTATCATATGTACTTCCCATATGTATGTGCATAACGCCATCGGAAGATGCCATGATCGTACACACATTTTGTTCTACGCGATGACAGTGTACAAATACAGATAAAGGTATTTAGAAAATAGATATGTGAATATTTTATTAATAAACCAAACCTCACTACAGAAAATTTATAATAAATCTTGAATGTTACTTCGATTATTTTTCTTCAACTTGGCAAGTATTAAGGATCTACAACATCAGAAAGCAAATGTCCTTCGTCTTTTAATGACTACCCCTCCGCAACAGGCACGATGTTCAAAAACCGTTAAATTTCCTCATCTGTATTGTCATAGTCATAATAATAGGTGTCAAAACTTGATGACAACCAAGCTATTAGCACGGCTCAATAAACAATCAGCTGTCATTCTCAAGGTCTGGGGATGCTTTGCGCCGATCCTCTTGCGCATCGCCAATTTGGGTTAGATTTGTTCTGATTTCAACAGCGGCGATACGGCAGGGTCATGGCTATCTAGGAGGCGTAGTAATAGTGGGGGCGTCACTAATAAAAGAGCTGTCATTCGCAAGGGCGTACCCAGGTAGGGGCAGGGGGGGGCAGCTGCCCCCCCCTAGAAGATTAAATAAATGTAATTTTTTTTGGCAAATAAAAATTAAAAACGTGTTACCTACTCTGCGCAAAACGAAGTGTTGGAAACAAAATATCTTTTCAGCCAGATTTGTTCTTTATTTTCTATAGTTAAATATTCTACAACATTCGATATAGAGTCTGTATAGTGAGTCGTGTCGGTCGTGTCACAACGTATTTATTAGAATATTTTATATGGCGACCTTCAGCCGCCGTCAAACGAAACGCAAAATGTTTTGATCAAGTTTTGATACACTTTATTTATTTCTTTATTTCGTTTTTATTATTTGTTAGTTATCACTAACAAATGAAAGTGTCAGTAATGATTTATAGTCGATAATTTAATTTCTAGAATCTGATTTTGATTACGAGACAGAATAATTAAAAATGAAGTACGGTTTTGATGCAAGTTTGGTTTTATTATATAATTTTTGTTTTCAATGCTATGCTAAAATAAAATAATATTCAATATGTTGCATATTATTTTAAGTAGTATATATCTGTACAGATTTAGTTTAAGATTCTTAGTGTTCATAAAATAAAATAGTGAAAGTATCAAACTCAAATTTCATAGCATATTCTATTCAGTGCTTACAACTAAATTATTTTTAAATTTGCCGCGGTTATTTCTGTGCCGCGACTCACTAGACAGACTCTAGTATACTGTTAGCGATGCAATATAATTTAAATCTCCCACAAAACCGTGGTATCTCGTAGTTTCCGCTTCCGACGAGACAATCAGAGCCATATAGGATTAAAGCTGAATATAATTGGAAGAAAATAACATCTAACGCCATCTAGTTTCGGACGGCAGTACTTTTTCCAGTAAAAAGAAATAGGCTCAATGTATACTGTATACGGTCAATAGAGACATCTAGTATTGAATAGCAATACCACGAAGAATATTCTAGCATGGACTATTCCGGAAAGAAAAGACAGTGATAGCATGTATTATAAGACAAGGATGGAAATAGAGTCGAGCTCGAGTATTTTGTACATATTTCGGGAGCGAGAATATTTTCAATATATAAGCGGAACGTAAGGCAGAGCACGTGAATTTAGTTCGAATACAATTCAGTTCGGAGTGGAATACGAGCGAATATTTCATACGCCATAGATAGTGTCTTATAGTTTCGTTGCGGAGACACGAGATTTACGTTTACTGCGCAACAACTGGAAATATTACTCCGTCAAATGGATATCAGGAAATTCTTTGAAAGAGGTGAGTCAAAACAAAACACTTAAGTACATACTTAATATGATTATTTGATTTGTTTAAGGGGGGCTATGACTCTCTTGTAAGTGTATATCTTAGGCATTACTTACAATATTTAAATTTATTAATTACAACACGTGGTTTTGTTATAATAGCTAAAATAACATTTGTGAATATTTTGTGATAAAAAAGTTAAAAAAAAACATAAAAGAAAGATCCTTGCAATATTTTGGATTTATTAATAAGATCATACCGACAACAAAATCCCTTTTCTCTAACGTCACAACAAGTGTATTATTTCAAATTACTTACCTAGTTTTGATTATTTGGCGTTCAAACCATATGCAAGAGAATGTGAAACTTGATCTTTGATTTTCGTCCTATGCAACCCGCCTAAACACTGTAAGGGTAATTCTGTGTATCCATTTTTTAGGGAGGCCACGCGAAAAAAGAAAAAAAGGTCGGGAAAGTAGCAGTGGAAGCGATGAAAATGACAACCATGATAAAACCACTCATGTAATGCCAATATCATTGCATGCTAACATTGGACAAGCGTCAAATTCTTCAGTAGAACCTCTTAATATATCTGTTGCCGACTATTCTTCTCCATCGACATCCCAACAAACTTATGACGTCAACGTCGATCCTGAAATTATAGTGGACGATGGCTGTCATGAAAATGATCTGGGTCGTTATGTTGGATTGGCTACCCAGCTATCGACGGAAAAGAAGAGGGAGTTGTTACAAAATCCTTGGATCCCGCCCAGAAATTACGATTTTGAAAGTGATGCAAGCCATTTAAAAAGAAAATTTAATCATGCTTGGTTGGATCAATATTCACCATGGCTAGTATATTCCAAGCGACTAAAAGGTGCTCTTTGTAAGTATTGTGTTTTGTTTCCTCCGCCCATTAGCACTGTGAGAGGAATTTTGGGATCGTTTATGGTCAGGCCATATTTAAAGTTCAAAAATATGCATGAAGACTGCCGAAAGCATGCAACGACCAACCTTCACCAAACGGCGACAAATGCTGCAAAAAATTTTCTTGAAAATGTTCCTGTAGACATCCAACTGCAAAGTGGACACCAAAAAGCAATCGATGAAAACAGACAAATATTGTCATCAATTATTTCTTGTATAGTATTTTGCGGTACACATGATATGCCTCTTAGGGGCAAACAAGCAGATGAGGGTGTTTTATTAGATTTATTGAAGTTGAGAATCGATTCAGGGGACAACAAATTAAAGAGTCACTTTGAAAAGTGCCGTCGAAATGCAATTTATACTTCGCCAAGAATACAAAACGAACTAATAAATTTATGTGGCGAAGTTATTCAGGAGAATGTAATTAGTGAGGTTCGGAAGACCATGGCTTACTCAATCTTAGCTGATGAAACAGCAGACGTATCTGGGAAAGAACAGCTGTCAATAGGCGTGCGGTTCTACGACGAAAGCAAAAGTAAAATCAGAGAAGAATTTGTAGGGTTCGTTGAACTAAAAGCACAAAATGCTTCCGCAATCGCCGAAGCAATTGACAATTTCTTAATTAGTTCTAACCTCTCCAAAGAAGATTGCGTAGGGTTTGGATTCGATGGCTGTTCTACAATGGCAGGAAAAGAGGGTGGCGTACAAGCCATTTTGAGAAAAAAATATCCTCGTGCTTTATATTTTCATTGCTCAAGTCACAAACTCAACCTTGTTGTGAATGATGCGAACGCAGTGCCAGAAATTAGAAATACTGTCGCCACTGTAAAGGATGTTATAACGTTTTTCAGAGAATCGACTACACGTCGAAACTACGCTCCAAACCTATCACGATTATGTGAGACGAGATGGTCCGAAAAATATAAATCAATCAGAAAGTTTTCTCAACATTTTTCAGAGCTCGTGAAATCTCTAGAAACGTTATCTGTAGAGGGAAATTATGCCACCAGAAAATCTGCATATCAGTTGCATTCAGCCGTTACAAAACCAGTGTTTATTGTTTCTCTACAAACAATAGCCAAATATTCAGCAGTTATAGAACCAGTAGTTAACGCACTGCAAGCTAAATCGATCGACATGATCTCGGTAGGAAAACACATTAAAAATATCAAGGACATTCTCAGAAATGACCGCGAGTTTCCTGATAGAATAAGTAATGAAATACTTCAAAAAGCACGAGCTGTTGCAATGGATTTGAACATAGAAATTTCGGTTCCACGTCTTGCTCATAAGCAAACACATAGAAGTAATCCGCCATCAGACAATGATAACGAATATTGGCGGCGTTCCCTGATAATACCATACATTGATTCACTCATTTCATCATTGAATATTCGATTCTCCCAAGAAAATACTCCGGCGTTTGCTTTAAGCAGGCTACATCCCTTGTATATGACAAAAACCAGCATTGCAGACCTACACAAAGACGCAGAATCATTCCAAGAATTTTATAACCTGGATATCACCGGGGAACTGAACCTTTGGCATAATTTATGGGTGACGAAGGCTTTATCAGATGATCAATTAAAGGACATAGAAGTAGTTGATCTGTTCAAAGAAGCGAACATTTTTTACCCTGCTGTCAGAAAGGCATTAATTATTTTAAGCACTATCCCATGCACCACGGCGACCGTAGAACGGTCCTTCAGTACGCTGCGAAGAGTTAAAACGTGGCTAAGAAGCACCATGGGTGAAGAAAGGCTTACGGGTTTATGTCTGATGAGCGTACATCGCAATTATTTAAAAGACAACAGTGAGTTTATTGAAAAGATTGTCATAGACAAATTTTCGGCAAATCCGAGAAGATTACTGTTAAATTAAAATAAACATATATAATATTATATATTATACATAATGTATAGTATAATTATTATGTACTTATAATATTTGTTTTGTGTCATCATAAAAGTTAATGAATAAAAGTCAATTTTCGAAACAGGTATAAGCACTAAGCAGCCCCCTGCCCCCCCCCTAACTGAAATCCTGGGTACGCCCTTGGTCATTCGAGATGTTTAGCGTATTGCTGCGGACTTTTGAATAGTTTGTCCTAATTTTTGGCATTGTTTCGTTTGCTGTTTAGTCATAGCATTTTGTGTAGACACGAGTATACAAAATATGGACACAGCGTAGTAAACAATCAGCACAATATCTCTGGTTGGCGGCAATTACACGCGCATCCCCTCCTTTTGAATGATTACTTGTAGGGATGCTAACGATACCTCGATACTTGTACTTCTGCACTAATATCGAGTATTTTTATCTTAGATACTTTTTGAGCGATTCCAAGCTAGTATCGCTAATTTTGTAGCGGTATCGGTATCGAAAATAATTATATAATTTATTGAGGGGTGTAATCAATTGCACAAAATTCTCTGTACGAACCAAACGCGCCTACTTGACTAAAAAATATCGAATTGGTATCGGTATCGATATTTTCATTTTCGCATCTCTACCCAGACTTCGCACCCGTAAAATCATCCCAAGGTCAAATTCTGCGGGAACCATTTTGATATAGGAAATCCTCAAAGATACTCTACTTATTGTTTACTATGCTGGGATATGGATGTGGAAGCAGGAACATTAAAAACTGGACATCTTTGTGTTGCAAAAAGCTGCTCTTTTAAAAGCTACTCTAATAAAATAATTTAATGAAACTATCCCAAAATGGTGTCGCTGATGTTGAATATTTGCAACACGTCATCACAAAGGGACCGACATTGAGTAAGACAGTTGATTGTTTGTTGAGCCATGCTATTAGTTTATAAGTCGCAAGTAGTGTGAAGAATTTTCAGATGTTGACAATGCCTGTGGGAATATCTAAACCAAGCTAACCTTACGGTGTGGGAAGTAATTTGATTCCAAAGTCTGTTCGTTTTCGCAGACGATTCGTTTCGATTATTTTCTGTTCGGCTCTGTTGTCAACTTTGTCCTCATCTGAATTTGTAATTTAGTTTGTCTGTGGCAGTGTGGCGGCTGCTTCTATCTAATAAATTCCTGTGCGCTGGAAATGTTAATAAACAGAGATGTAATTACACACCTTCCGACCGACCGTCCGGCCGAAAACTAACTTTAAATTCCAATTTGAGTTTGGATTCGTAGAGAGCAGAGTAGAGAGACGAGACGAGACGAGACGAGATCGGTGCAAATTGTCAAACCCGGCTCGATCCGTTCCACGCAGCCAGCAGTAATTCAATCAGCACTTCGGATGTTATTTTAATTGTCTTATTTGTCAGCTGATCGTCTCCGTGATTACCGGCGGAATTGAGTAATTTGCGCGAAAGAATGGCCCGCCCGCCGGAGAGATTTGAGCCGCTGCCACTACGCTCTGGCCGGGGTAACTTGACACGCTCCGATTTTGCCGTTAGGATTTTCGTTTGAGGCTGTCGCTATCCTGAATTTGTCAATAGGCCGCGGTCTACAAGCGGTGCATTTCAGACTTTCAGACACTATTGCCAGGTCTAGTGAAATTTCACTAGATCTAGTGTTTTTGCCGTAATTTAGTGATTTAGTGAAAACTTTTATTAAAATGGCATATTCTAGTGATTTTTTCACACTGACATTTATTTACTTGATTATCTGACGATTTTTTAAGACGAATCCATTTTACTTCCCACACCGATAGGTGAGGGGAGTATTGTGATCGCGAAAATGTTCGATTTTAAGATAATCCACTTTTTGGGCGTTTCATGATGTCTACATAACGAAAATCCACGTCACTCATTTCCGTCGGTCTGTAGTCTGTCTGTCGGTCTGTCTGTCGCATTTTTATACCCTCGTAATCTCAGTAACCGCTGCATGGATTTTGATGAAATTTGGGCAGCGATATGCTGTGGGGTCGTAGTAGGTAATGCTGCTATAATTTTGAAAATCGGTGCATTGGAGGCGGAGTAATTAGCAAAAAAACGAAAAATTTCAAATATTCCCCAAACTTCGTTTTTAGGCGTTTTAGGTGTTCCTGATCATTTTCTACTTTTTTTGGGTGGGGGTGGAAATTGGAGTGGTTGGGGGGTTGTAAAATTGAAAAATTTGTTGTATTCATAATAGACTACCCACTGACCTGTGAAGGAAGACCTAGCGACGTAAATAACTTTTTTAGGACTATCCGAACATTGCCTTATGCCTATTACAGAAACTAAAGGACTTAGAATTTTTTCCGATGTATACACTATATACAATAGTTACATACGAGTATTGCTTTATATCGTTCTATATTATGTAACGAAGAAACTGTTCAATTGATTTTAATGAAATTTTGACACACTATTACTACCGTGGCGAGGATGGAAAACGCGTATGGTTTTTATAAATCGTGCCAGCGGCGGCGCAGAAATAATAAAAAAAGTAAAAATATAAAAACAGCTCAAACTTCGTTTTTAAGCGTTTTAGAGGTTCCTGATCGTTTTCTGCGTTTTTTTGGGTGGGGTGAAATTGGGGTGGTTAGGGGGTGGGGGGTTGAAAAACTGAGAAATTTCTTGCATTCATAATAGGCTGTCCACTAACCTGTGAAGGAAGACCTAGCGACATAAATCAACTTTTTAGGTACATCCGAACATTGCCTAGCGTATTACGGAAACTAAGCGACTTAGAATTTTCTGTATACATACATTTATTTATTGCTTTAGATCTTTTTGTATTTTGTAACGTATTATTACCGTGGTGAGGATGGAAAACGCGTATGTTTGTTAAATATCGTGTGAGTGGCAGCGTATATAGCAATAATCAAAAAACTAAAAGTATGAAAACAACTTAGATGTTTTAGGCTGTCCATTGACCTCTGAAAGAAAGACTTAGCCTCATAAGACAATTTTAGGGGGGGAAGGCTGCCGATGATTTGGTTGCAAGGGGATCTCAGACTAAAGCTTCATGCTATGGGAAAATAATAAACTGATATCACCGTAATGTGTGGGAAGTACTGAGTCAATCAACTTGACTCCTTTTTTTTGTTGTTGCTGAAAATGAGCAGAAGTACTGAGTCAGATCACTTGACGTATGTTTTTCTATTATATTTTCTACTACATAGTTACATAGTATCACCAGGCAGATATAATGACCCGTCTACACAGTGACGTTATTACGAATTGCAAAAAAATTTTAATATGGTCGGAATTAAAACGATGAATCTGTCACCTTGCTTGCACAAAAAAGTGACCAATAGAAAATACACATCCTGCCTTTTCTCTAAGAAAATCTTATAAAACCAAACCATACTGCATCAAGCGGCCAAAAATTGGCTACTATCAATACTTCCTCATGTTACGTAATACGAATATTTCTGATTCGATTTAATCATTAAAAGTGCCTTAAAATGTGCCATAAGCTTTAATATCCTTCATTTTTTGATGACTAGTGCACCGCCACTAATACAATTTTTAAAACCTACGCTATCTTCCCAATAATTTCATGACAACCAGGTTATCATGTTCCAAGTCAGAGTTTATAGGATTGTCAATTTTCATATGTGTCAAACGATCACAAATCCAGAAGTATGTCTGCAAATGTAACGTTCGGATATGTCCGAAAAGATAGATTATTACCAGTTGTCTTCTGGATAAGAGGCAGTCCCTTACTATACCATTTTTTCTTCAGATCTGATTAACAATCAAAGCGTTCTGTCCTGAATTATAACCATATTCAACATACTACATTGTATTGATGCCATGATGCCAGAGCTAAAATTGTGTGTACTAAATTTCAGCTATCTGTTGGTAAGATCTATTCAAAATGTTACTTTACGGTTTGCCTTCAAAATGCATTACTCCCAGTTATGACGGCTAAAAAAATCATTTAGAAAACATGAGCTTCTTGCAACTATAATAAATACAAAAATGTTAGAAATACCATTGTACAGACCACGATATCCCACTACATCCACATCTTTCCTAATGGATCGTGAAATTCCAGTATCGATTTCAAGGGCAGGCAAGCAACACCGAATCCCTTTTAGTAGCCTTCTTGAGGGTCTCCTTCTCGTAAAAGAGAGATGGCTCGAATACCGTCGCACCTGAACTCGCTACTGAAATATTTAAGCAAGCACAGACAGATAACAGTAGACATATCATTCCTGAAGCATCAAAATACCGTCTTTTTTAACGTAGAATGGAATATTTCTGGATACTATACAACTAAGACGATAGTAAACAATTATGATTGCCGTATCTGGTGGTCAATATGACAACGTAAGGAAAGATGTCGGCGTATTAGAATTAGTTGTTTACTACCTCTATGTTCAGTTGTTACTCTGAGTGCAAAGTAAACGTAAACGCGTTCGCTGTAGCATTAATACCAGAATTACCAGATAACGTCTTAGATGGCGTCGGTGGCGGACGAGCTGGCGTTTAATTGGATATTTCGAGGCATCGCTATTCACGCGAACACTCATTGTATGCAGAATCAGAATGGAGATCCAATTACCAATTGATATGATGCTATGCGATGCTGACAAATTGACTCGACCAAAGTATCTATCGTCTTCGTTCATTATAATAAGAAAGGTCCATTAAACATTTTTCTAAATGTTGCTAGGTAGTTGGCCACACGATGCTCATATCTTTTGTTATTCAGCTCTCTGTAGATCTGGAAATGTACGTATAGCTCTTCAAAGTCAGTCAGCGGATTTGCTGAGTTCGATATTGGCTATGCTAAAGACCAAAAACAAAATGTATATACAGGGTGTCCCACGACGATGAAGACAAGCAATATATCGGAACTGAGCAGTAGTAGCGAATTATAACTTTGGGGGTGTAAATTGGAGCAAATATAGTATCTTTTCTTTTTATTGTGTCACCCAACGAGTATTTGTTTTTGGTCACGTGACGTCCGATTCAAATTTTTTAATGGGACACCGTGTATATTTGTAACTTTTTGTGTTCCTCTCGATAAGACTATTCCAACAAACTAGCATACTTGGAGTCTAAAGTGATTAGTTCAAGAGCTACAGGGACTTAAAGGACTGTACCACTACCAAAGATTACAGAATAAAATATATTAATATTAATTATAATATATTAATAAAATATTTTATTCTGTAATCTTTGCCACCACCATTATGAAACACTACCAAAGTAATTTAACTGTAGGGGTACATGTTATAATCAATGGTATAGTTTTGCAATCCTTTAACCTGTAGCTCTTGAACTGATCACTTTAGACCCCAAGTGTGCTAGTTTGTTGGAATAGTCTTATCGAGAGGAACACAAAAGGTTACAAATATACAGGGTGTCCCATTAAAAATTTTGAATCGGACGTCACGTGACCAAAAACAAATACCTCATTGAGTGACACAATAATAAGAAAAGATACTATATTTGCTCTAATTTACGTCCTCGAAATTATAATTCGCTACTACTGACCAGTTCCGATAAATTGCTTGTCTTAATCATCATGGGACACCTTGTATAAGAATTGTAATATCTGGTTACTTCGTTGAAACATCACGAATACTAAGACATTCTCGCACAAAACCAACAAATGAAAATATTGTTTAAAAAATTTGATATATAAAATTAAAAAATATCTTTAATTTTTTACAGTTTTTTTACATTTTACTGGTTTATAATATCAGTGTTTCAATGTGCTTTTCAGATACTGATATATCTATACTTACTATGGCTTTTTTTAACATCATCCAGCAACAATCTCACCAAATTTCTGTAATATCGATCTATGTTATCTATTGTATGTTTTATTGTCGCTTCCTGGCGGTAACTATAGTTTATTATAAAATAATGTGTGATAGAGTGTTCAAGGTATCCCTTTTGTACAGAAAGTATAACATTACAAATTACATAATTAAAGGAGAAAACTCAACGTTAAGTGGACATGTTCGAGAGTCAGGACATAACGTAAAATATGGTGTATCAGTAATCTATTCTACTGTGTAACCATCGGAAATTGGCCAGCGCGACATGAGGAAGGGATGTGGGAGGTTTCTTCAGGTAGCGATCGTCGCTATCATGTTGAGTTTAAAAAAGGATAGTAAACATAAGTATAACAGAGACATCAAATATCGTCTGTTGCGATTATCCAATCCCGATGCTGTTGCCGCTTGTAGTTAAGGGGTATTAAGTGAATATGTTATTTACCATAAAACAAGTCTCTGCATTCTTTTCGTTGGTCAATTTACGTTGGTCAGACAGTACCTGATGCCTTCTCTTATAAGTCAAAAGCGGGCTAAACGATTTCTTGCTGGATCTTGAATGAGATGCGGTATGTCTCATCTTGTTCCGTATTATTCACTTGCAAGACAGACAGTATCGGGATGTTAAGGTGTTTATATGTTATGTTTGATTTTGCATTTATCAACAATGCAAATGCGCCACTCTGTGTTCTTTGAGATTTCTGATTCAGCGTTAGTTAGTTAGGAGTTATTTAGCAAAAAACAAAAGCTAGTTGTTGTACTTTGATAAAGGTGGCTGCAAAATGGTGCAGCATTAGGACGAAATGCGGTGATTGTGTATAAAGTAGGTATAGTATGATAATAGAGTGATCGAACCTGTGGCCTCCGTGGTGAGCCGGTGGTCCGGTGGGTCCTCAAGGAACAAGGAGTCAGAGCACAGAGTCACAGTAGTCACAAAGGTAGGGTCACAACCGGCGGTGGCGGCGCTAAGAACCGCATCCGAGTCGTCGCGAGTTAGAAGCAGAGAAGGAAACGGAGGGCCGTGGCGCGACGCGAAGCGCGTTCCTCGTTGAGTTTCCCTCGACGCCAACGGACGGCGCGGCGCGATCGGCGGTGGTTCGGCGGCGAATGGGAGCAGGCGCCGCGCCACCGCCGCTGCGTCCTCAGGGCGACGTCGCCAGACGCCGCGACGGCGACGGCCACGGCGACGCTCTCCACGCAGCCCACCGCCCCAACGACCTCATCTTATTTATCTACTTAGGAGGATAGCACACGACTAGATTCACGTCATATCTACTTAACGGGAAAACTCCAAAGTATCTACTAAAAAAAATGAAGTCAAGTTGATTGACTCGGTACTGCCCACACATTACGGTGATACCAGTTTATTATTTTCCCATAGCATCTGACATCCCCTTGCAACCAAATCATCGCCACATACCTAATGTCAGTGAACAACCAAACACATATTTCTATAGGCAAAAAATACAAAATTTACGCTATGCACTCTCAAAACGGATCACACGGTATACGCCAGTAGAAGCGGGTAGCAGGCCACATAGCAGGCCATGCGTCTGTCATCATGACAGTAAATAACAGGCTTGAAAAAAAAGTCCGTCAAGCTGCGCGTCATTATCAGTTCTGTTCTAGTCCGAAATGGACATTCCTATTCTCAATTAATTAATTCCGTCATTCGAAGTAATATTTTCTCTGTTATTCAGATTAGTTCACAATTAAAATTTCATTTTCTTTTTGTACACATCTCCAAGAAGCTAAAACTCGGCAGTGGACTTGGCAAGCTGCTACGATTCGCTGTCATTCTTATTGATTCTTATACAGAAAACCTACAAATATTCCAAATACATTCAATTACGCCTGAAATGTGGGTGGTTTGATTTTCCCTGTCCTGCTCTGAGTCATTCCCCCACACCTAGATTGTCCTTTATCATACTCATTTAGCATCTTCCGGTACCAAGTCACACGTTGTGTCATCTTTAGTCCAAAATTTTTTTTTAATTTTTTAATACAGATAATGTCCACCGGTAAAGATGGGTGGGTGAAATTAAGGTGGTGAGGAGAGTAAGAAATGGGAAAACTTAAACATTTATGTTTGTTGTTTCCAGAATATGTGGAAAACAGTAAGTTAAGCCACCTAACGCCAGTTTTTTCTTATAATCTGCTTCTCTTTATCACAATATGCTTGACGATCTTTCTTATAATTTGTTCATCACAAAATGTCCGAACTGGTAGAATTATAAAAAATCCAGTCTTTTCTACATATATAACCTTAGCTTAGTAGAAACACGATAAACCGTTGCTGAATTTCTGGCACCCGAATGCCATTTGTTCTTGTCTATGGCTCGCTCAACTACTACGGAATAAATTCGAAATGCTCCTAGTAAAATATCGCCGAGATATAAATGGTAGGAAAAAAGAATAAAGAGAATTTGGCTTGAAAGTACACTAGAACAAAAGTTGTTTTTGTTCTATTTGGAGCGGACTCATTTCCATACGATATTTATGATACTGTTATTTATTGTCTATGTTTTACGGAGGTGTTTAAAGAGTTACATAGTTATATTTTATAACGTTCTTCAAAGCATTCGATTCCAAAACATGTAAACATTTCATTGCAATCAAATAAATAATTTCCTTATTACAATTTACAAGATTATCCAGTGTAACGTAATATTTTATTTTATTTCGTTTTAAATTTACAACGCCTCACATATACGGAGTGAGATAAATGATTTCCTTACAATACTTTAAACGTAGTTTAGTAAGATATGTACATACGTCTCCTTAAAGTACACTCTCCGCTACGAAGGTCGACAATCATCAATGCAATTTGACAATTTGTATCTTTGAGACTGCAGCACGAAACAACTGGTTGGAATTACATCCAAACCATTCCCTAAGATTACGTAATCAGGGCCGGTATTCCCAACTCGCTCCCCTCGCAAGCGAGCGATCCGTCAAAGGAGCGATATGATTTGCAGCGATATGGCATTTCTAGATTCTCACCTACCGCTCCCCTCGCTAATTTGGAAAGCGAGCATTGAGATACGACAACATCGCGTATTGATGTAAAATGTCCGAACAAAACGTCAAGTTGTCAAAACATAACCAATATGTTCGTTTGATAAAGTACCGTATACATCACAGACGATAAATAATAATTGTCGTTGATATCATCGATCGAGGTTGAACTAACTATTCTAAACATGAAGATTAGTATCAACCAAAAAGCAACTTTCAGGATAAATCTGATTTAATTAGCGGCAAATTTGGCCCCCATTTAATGTGAAAGAACTGTTGTTTTCTATTTCGATACCAATATTCTTGTTTGAAATTAAATAATGATAATCACAGCGATTATACTATAGTTATAGTTCATATTATAACTTCGAATCATATATTAGTACATTAAACTATAAACTTTTAAAAGCTTACAATTTTTTTATAAAATCACTGAAAAATAGTAAACCAAAATTTTTGCTATTGTTTGAGGATATAAATCTGTAATTTTTACAGGGTCATCCAGATAAATGCTAATTGTGCCAAGACATATCAAAAGGTTTGTTTTGTTAATCTAAATAACCTTTTGAACTAGTTTTCAGCGAGTTTCGTTAGTATTTTTTGAGTGGGAACTCGGTAAAAAAATGTATACATTTAAAAAAGGTACATTTTAATGTGAAGGTTGCGCTTGACTTTGTCTAATCAATTTCTTCCATAACGGATCCGATTTGCAATATTAAATATTAAATCGTTTTCCAAATTTAGGTGATTTTTAGTTTACTTCTTATTTGGGCCATTGATGAAATTGCGTACTCGCACAAGTACAAGGTAGAATATGGGATGAAATACTTCAAAGCCTCGATTGTTAATTCCGTGTACTCTCTTTTCAACCAGAAGGTATCAGAATTTCCAGATTTGAACTCTCAGTGTAATATCCCATTGGCAAAGTTTTGTACGGTTTAAATATTTTAACATACATGAAAAAAAGGATCGGGAATCCAGCAATACTTTTTAATACTACTATAAAGCATAATAATTATAAATAAGAGCACACATCTCAACTTAAGGTACCCTAATTGTCGGTGATAACCTATTTACATGGATACACCAGGGACACGAGCGACAGAAAGCACTCCCCTTTGACGCGAGCGCTTCAATTGTAAGGAGAGGATGTGAGAATCTAAACAGCAGTGATTTTCACTCCTCTCGCATTTAAAGGCAGCGTTATCGTTCCACACGAGGGGTCAAGAATACCGGCCCAGGACATCCTTCTTCTCTTGGTTCTCCATTTACCCTGAATTTTGCCCTGCATAATCAATTGTAGCCAATTTATTTTTATATTTCTCGCCGCGTGTAATATGGCCCAGGTACTATAGTTTTCTTATTTTAATGGTATTTTTATTTCTCTATGCAGCATGACATTTTTGCGTACAGTTGGTGGTAGATCAAACGTGTGTGTTCTAAGAATCAAAAAAATCCGTAGAGATTGAATTGTCATGAAATAAACATATCACAAAATGTACACAAAAAGTTATCATGTATTTGAAAATGTAACGTCTACGTTACTTTTGATGTATTGCCAAATGAACATCTATTGTAACTTTATCATACGTCTTCAACAACGATATAAAGCAGGACGGAAAATAAGAGACGTCAAGAAAGTTGTAAATTACGGCTACCGTATCAGCGAGAAGCGAAACCACATTTTAATTCAGTCTAATTGGTTAATTCCATCACTTATTATCTAATAGAATGAAATGGCAGAACAATTTTAGATTCGCAGCCTAGCGGAAATTCTTTGGTGTCCAAATTCCACAAAAACCTTCCATATATTATTAAATAACATAAGAAAGATAAATTTAACCCGTTCATGAGTGATAGCGAAATTCCAAAAATTTGTTTAATGAAGGTTTCTCCTTAAAACAATGACGAGGATATTCTACACTCTCCAGACTGAACGTTACCTATTAAGACAACTATCGATATAGAATGTTTCCTTATATATCATACAAGTAGTAGCAACATATAGATTTCATTTATTCATCTGAGACCTAAATCACACTGACAAGCTTTAATAAAAGCGAAACAACGTCGTCTGTGATTGGTTTTCGTAGAATGAATGAAACTGCTACTCTTCAATATCATACAAGAGTATTTTTTATTATATAGTCGCGTAATTTCAATAACTGCTTCACTGACCTGATGAAGTTTGATCTGGAATCTTAGTAGGCAATTCTGCTATATTTTTGAAAGTACATGCATTCTTCGGAGGACTTTGGAAGTACTGAATCAAGCCAGTTGACGGCATCTTTTGAAAATGTTATAGAAAGTAAAGGAAAACTAATAAAGATCAAGCTCACACAATATAGTTTAATGTCCAGCTAGGGTTTGAGCGTTCATCAATATAACGTCTCGTTTCTGATGCATATACTTGGTTGTATTGACCTCCAACAGAGGCATACAACTACCGTGCTATCCATGGTGTTGACTCACCGGTTCTTATTACAACATAGTTTCAGCTTCCCATTACCCACTGAAACGTATACGTTTCCGCCATAAATTCTCACCTACCTAGCTACCTGTATAGATTGGTAGATTTATAACCTTCGGTTTATATTTCTCAAGCAGCGCCGTGGAAACGTGCCTCTTGTTTTACTAAAGAAGCTGCAGCGCGTCTCGCTCTCTTCAAATTGACTTTTACAGATCTTCAGCCAGATAATATGAGCTCCGACTGGATGTCTTTTCGGATCAATCTGTGTGGAGATGTTAATTAAATATCTCCGAGGAAAAAACTGGATATTTTGAAAGAGTTTATTTATTTCTCATAGAATTATTTGAAAAAATCCATTGAGCGTTGATATAGAAATAGTTAACAATTCAATAATATGGGAATAACAAATAAAAAAGTATACCTAATTTTATTGTTGTCACGAAATCGTCTATTTGTTGGCGACACAATATGAGTGCAAGAAAATTAATCTCCACCCGTTGCACCAAATTGAGTATCGAAGAAGGGAAATAATAATAGAATAGAGCAGACAGAAAGAATTCTGTCTCGTATATAGGCTTTCATACGCAGCGGCGTATAGAACCCGCGCTCTCTGGTGGCCAAGCGGACGCACCTTGGCGTCCCACCAAGAAGTCTACTGCTGTTAAGCAGCGATTTCCTTGGTTTGCCGTTACCTTCGGGTACCAGATGGCGAACCGGCAGAATTCTTTCTGTCTGCTTTCACATGTTTCACATGTTTAGTAAACATGGAAAAATTGATGCTCTCTATTTCCGTCAATCGACCTATGGCGCACTGATGATCGCTAATAAGCGTGAAACAGCTGTCTGCGTACTGGTGGATTGACGGAGGTATAGAGCAGCCCTCGTAGTAATAGAATAGTTTGTCCATTTGGTTTTCTCAGGGTACAATAATTAATTTTTCAATACCGTCTATGGTACGTTTCAAACGACGATACGATTGAGATTATATTCTTTTGGGAATTGAATTTGTCGCCTGCTTTACACATTTAACTATGTTGTTATACTGTTTATAGATACACTGTTCAAATAGTAGGTATTGGCAGTTTCAGTAACTGCGATTTCAGCAAAAATCTTCGTTAAAACACGTTTTTAACCTTTCTAAACTTTCAAATGGTGCAATACTGAAACAATTAATTATTATAGGAGAATAATTTGCGTTTTAACTTGTTTGCACTTGATACTACACAAAACTAGATCATATTCGGTTTTGTTCCATCGTGTCTGGATAATTAGAAGCTCGGGCATTCCCAATAGCATATATCCAGGGTACTAAACACTCACCCTGTATAATAAACTTGCTTGTTAATTGTGAACTTGAAGTTACCAGGAATACCAGGAAAGGATGGTAGCAGCGGACAGCGGCGTATTTGGACGACACACACGTCGTCGCTCATCATAAGTGGCGTTCAGGGAGGGAGTGTAGGGGGTGTGGGGGTGTAGCGGCCGCGGCTGATATCGATTCCGGCTGTCGAACCCCCAACAAAAGCGATTTAAATAATTTAATTAACCCACTTGTTGATGCCGCCGTGCCGTGCCGCTGCCGCCGACGATGGCCGATCGACCGGACGACAGCGACGGGACGACGGGACGCGTCCAAGCAAATCCGTAACACGAAACGCGATCAAAGCCACACTCGCAGCCAGCGGTACGAGAAGGGCAGCCGGCGGAGTGGCCACTTCTAAGCTGCCTTTGTTTGGCCTTTATGGCCACTGATTTCCACACGCCGCCAGTGACTGGATGGCTGGCAAGCCAGTTGAGATATGACTGCCAACGTCACTAATAAACTTCGAATGGAATGGAATAAATTTTTGGATTTAACCTCTCCCTACCACCCCATTTTAAGCCCTTTCCGTGAAAAGTAGGTACCTCCTGAAAATGAAGTTTGGGGTAGTTCTAAGAATTTTCGATTTTTCCTATTAACTCCGCTGCCACTGCACGGATTTTCGAAAATAAAGCTACCTACTATAACCTCTCAGCATGTCACACCCCAAATTTCATCAAAATCAGTGAAGTGGTTACTATTATGTTCGATTTTAAAAGAATGGCAAGTCCGACGGAAATGAATGATACATTCGTAACGTAGACTAAGAACCGAAAACGGTTACCTCTCGGACTTAAACAATGGAATGGAATGGAATGGAATGACAGCGTATTAGTGCGGTATGACTCATTTAACGGGAGTTGACATTATACTTGTAATACTACAAAAGTAGTATCACTAAGTTTTTTTATGTTTAAAACAAAAAAGTGCAGCCCGGGCTCCGACACACCGGGCTGCTGTTCCATTACCCAATGACTACTCCTCACACCGTGAGGTGAGCAATCACTGGGTCCGCGAATCGTGCGCCCTAAGTAGACGAAGGGACCCAAGGATGACTGCCTTCTGCATTCTGGCGGCTAAGATGTGCGCCGCCGCACGACACACCGGTATTTTGCGCAGTGCAGAGAGCAGCGTATTCCTCATTCCACCTAGGGATCCAATGACCATAACCAGCAGACTTACAGTGTAGTCTGGCCAGAGCCTGCGAAGTTGTCCGAGCAACTCCTGATATTTGGTCCGCTTTTCCTCCTCCTTAGAGACGATGTTCACCTCGGCAGGCGCCGAAAACTCAATAACGAACATCGTCTTCTGTTGGTGGTCGAGAAGGACTATGTCGGGCTTGTTTGCCTGTACAAGCTCGAGCGTGGGGAACGAGTAGTTCCAGTAAATCCGGCATCTCTCGTTCTCCACAACGGACTCTATATCCCCTGGAGCGTATGGCAGCACCGGTGTCTCATCGATACCGTATGAGTGCCTCAAATGATAGTAGAGCACTCGTAGAGCCGCATTGTGCCGATGGACGTAAGCCGTCCCAGCGTACGTCTTACACGCCGACAAGAGATGCATAAGCGTCTCTGGCGCCTGTCGGCAAGCTCTACAATGGGTGTCGGGTACATCTACACCCATAACCCTTTTACGGTACACCAAGGTGTTGAAGACACCGTCTTGGCAAGCCATTATAAAGCCCTCAGTCTCCGACTTCAACCCACTAGACCTTAGGAAAGAGAAGGTCAACTGCTCAGACAAGCCATGCTCTTCCAGATGTTTGTAGAAGATTCCATGCATTGGCTTATCTTTATGAAGTCTTAAAAGGAAGTCGACTTCGGCAGTTTTAAGGTGGGATTTTAATTCTGCGGGAGCAAGTTCCGTAATGGACTGCTGACACCTCCGCTTGAAGTCGAGTGTGAGGCTGAGCTCCTCGGCTGCTCGTTTCGCTGCGCTAAAAAGAAAGGCTCCTTTTCCCGCATTCTCGTGCTCTCGCACGAAGCGGATCAGGGGATCGGTGCTGTTCGTTACATAGCAGGCAGTGGCCAGTACTACTCTGTTGTGCAGACGCTCCAAACTCAATAGTCCACGCCCTCCCAGGTGTCGCGGGAGGTATATTCGCGGGACAGAGGACTTAGGATGCAGGCTTCTCTCCATATTCATCCTTTTGCGGGTCTTCGTGTCGATTTCCTTCAGCTCGTTCACTTTCCAGTGTATAGCACCAAAGGTGTATAATAACAATGGGACCGCAAGCATGTTTGTGGCAGCGACTTTGTTCTTGCCGGACAGTTCTGACGACCAGATCTGCCGGAGTCGGTGCAAATACTTGCGGCGGAGACACTCTTTAACCAATGCTGCCTCTTGGACATGACGCTGCGCCACTCCAAGGTAGGTATAAGTATCTCCGGCATGCAGTTGTCGCAAGATGCTCCCATCAACGAGCTGTTCCTCATCTCCACTATCTCCGCTTCGTCCTTTCTTGAGATGAACCAATGCACATTTGTCTGTCCCGAACTCCATTCCGATAGCATGACTGTACTCCTGCACCACCCTCAGCGATTGTTGTAGTTCGCGTTGGCCGGAGGCATAAAGTTTTAGGTCATCCATATAAAACAGATGGGTGACCTTGTGCCTCCGGTTATTCGGCGTGCCACAGCTGTATCCTTTAGTATTTCTCAGCGCTATGGACAGAGGCAAAAGTGAGATGCAAAAGAGCAAGGGACTCAAGGAGTCTCCTTGGAAGACACCTCTTTTCAATGACACCAACTCTGTCTGAACCCGAGTTTCACCTGATGTTATGGTAAACCGGGTCTTCCAGAGTGGCATCAGTTGTTTGATGCATCCCACTATCTGATTATCCACCGAAAGACATTCCAACAGCCGCACAATGAGGTCATGAGACGTGCTGTCGAATGCCTTGCGATAGTCAATCCAGGCCATAGAAAGGTTTCGCTTGTACTGCACAGAGTCCTGCGTGACACATCGGTCAATCAACAGGTTCTCCTTGCAGCCAGCTACTCCTTTCTTTGACCCTCTCTGTTCATACACGTCGAGAAATACAGGATTCACAGCTTGAAGGATACGCATGTACAAGATTCTGGTGAAGAGCTTGTAACACGCGTTCAGACATGTTATTGGCCTGTAGTTTTTGGGATCAGACAAATCTCCGGTCTTCGGGAGAAGCACGGTTCGACCCTCGACAAACCAAGCCGGAATTGGCTGCTCCTGATTTAGCCACGAGTTAAAAACTCTAGCTAAATGCCGGTGGCAACTGGGGAATTTTTTCCACCAGTAGGTGTTTATGCCATCCGGGCCAGGAGCTGCGAAATTCTTTGCGCCTCGTAAGGCGTCAAGAATTTCTTCCGTGTTTATCGGGTGACGCAGTACATTCAAGTTAGGAGTCCTCCTACAAACGGACTCGAACTGCGCCAAGGCCGGAGTGTCTGCTGAGAGAGGTTTGGGTTGTTCGTAAATGTCCCTCCAAAAGGCCTCCACGCGATCAGCAGTTGGCGGCTGCTCTATGGCTGGAGGCGGCTGTTGGAAAAGGCGAGAAGGTCTTTCGTAGAACATTCTGTTCTGCTCCAGACCTCTCGCCCGCGCCACCAACGATCGCTTCGCAGCGATTAGCATCCGTATCCTGTCAAGACAGTGTTGCTTGACAACAACCAGTACCGCTTGACTGAGTGTATGATGGTCGCGCCTCAACCCGTAGGCTATCTGGCGCACTCGGCGCGTAAAAGGCTTCCCAGCCGCTCTATATTCCATCACACACTGGATACGGGATGCTTCCTGGCGAGCCAACTGGATTTTCGCTTCCATTTGGCGCACCCGTCTCTGTGCTCTCTCAACAGGAGAGTCTCTCACTCTCCCCTGTCTAGCTAGCCTCAGAGCCGCAGCGTAAATTTCGCAATTGATGCTCCAAATGTCAGAGGCCTCCGATAGACGTTCACCAACAACCTCATCCTCTCTCTTTAAATCTGCCAGCTTCAAGGACCTTCCGTTGTTATGTAAGGCCCTTCGGTCTCTGAAATCCCCAGGTGAGACGACTTGGTCGATTTCCCTCTCAGCGGGCCTTACCGGCGAACTTTCAGCCTGGTTAACAGGCCTTCCGTCCGCCGAAGGGGCAGGCTGAGCTGGAGCACGAACATATCCCTGCCTCCGGAGGTACGATACATAATCTCGCAGATTCTGAGAGGTAAGCGTGCTATGCTCTGGGTGCATTTCACACCACCTCTCATACATGCGGGACATGTATCCCCTACGGCGCGGGCTACTGCTCTCGTAGCAGCTCAGCAGGTCATCCTTGAGCTCCGTCGTCCACCTAAAACGGTCCATGTCATTGCGGGGGTCGTCAACAGGGCGATTCGAAGCACCGCCACCTTGCCCAACGCCGGCTTCCGAAACCGGCTCGGTGTGGGTGCTTTTCTTGCGGGGTGGTCGAACCCGAAGATAGGGCCCGTCAGGTGGTTGGCCTTAGGGCCCCCAGACGACATTTCCGGAGGCAGCCGTCCAAATTGCCTCCTGAGGATGCACCTGTGAAGGTTGCCGGCTGGATTACATCCTTGGGCTTCGGTATACCCTGCGGTGTCGCCACGCACCGGATAGCCTACTGATGTTGGGTGGCTTCCTGCGGGTGTGTTATCAGCCGCCCCTAACATGGAGTCAGACGCTGTCGGAGTACCGCTCCTCACATGGAGATCCGTCGTGTCCTAGTTATTGAGGAATAGCCGATCCTCTGGATGCAGACGCTATTCCTCCGTGCTAGTTTTGGTCCGCCCCGGGTATTTGATTTCCCCGGTACCACCCATATCTGGGAGGCGTTCCCCTATCCGCCACCTTGGGGAGGCGCCACTAAGGGGATCTAGCAACCCCTCGCGGTAAGTTTTTATTATTATTATTATTATTATTTTTCATGAGGTTTCCGGTATATTAAATGCTTTCATTTTACTTTTTCCAAATAAAACGAATATCTTATGCCTCTAATTTTTTTTTTTAATTTGTCCATTAGTACACAGATGTTGAAATGTTTTTAACTTTATTAGTGCTAGTAGAGTAAATAGGTATGACACTAGCGCTAGTAGGCGTCGACATTATGCTTGTTAGTTATCGGCTAGTCACTGGTACGAGCCGACAAGCACTGTTGCCAGTTAGCAGATCATGAGTTGGCAGTTATCTATTGTCTCGCCAATCACAACACAAGCTACTAACCTGCTATTATATAGTTGCTTGTAGTCGCTGGAGGTTCATTCAAAAGTTGTACTGTTGAAGTATACGGGTCGATCTGACCAACGCACACCAGAAGCATTGAGAAAAATTGAATATACCTACTGGAAAAATGTAAAAACGGTCAAAATTGGTAATTCTTGAAAAAAATCCGGAATAGCTGAACTATGTGTCGAAAAATTGAGAAATCATAAAAATGTGAAAACATTAAAAACAAAATCATTTGTGAAATAAGTTGAATGTGCATGAGAAACAAGTAAAATTTCCAAAAATACTGAATGTGATGTGATGAATCATCTAATACTTTCAAAAACAACCTAAGTCATATTGCCATCATTTGGAGATTGTTGCATTTTGTAGTATATTTAGGGTTAAGATACTATTTAAATCAGCAAGAACGTAAAACGTCAATGGAAAGAACTCATTGAACTTTGATGATTTTATTACGATTTACAATATCTATTTATTTCTACTTTAACTTCAATAATTTATTATTTATAGTTAGTTATTATATTTACACAGTGGCATTTAACACATTACTAAATCTCAAAAACCTTCCAGGAATAATTGATTTGACCTAGAACATGAGTATAGCTCAAAACGACCAGACAAACTTCTTAAAAGTTTTTTGCTCCTCCTGAACACTTGTCAAATGTAAGAAATAAGTGTTTCAATCCAATCGAACTCCACAAGTTACACATTACAACCGATAAGCATAAAAAGTGTCTTATTCAAAGACATGTTTGAATGTTTCAGTACTTCTATGGTTTTGTGGAGAGCAAAAAAAACTTCACCCTTCGAAATTATGCACACTCAGTTTATTTGTACAACACTTATTAAAAAATCTTTAACAACTACAAACATGTATAAACTGTATAAGTTTTATGTTTTTATTTTAATAAGTGCATTAACATATTTTTCCGACCATGCATTTATAAATTAATTTTTAAATTGTGCTTTTTTACATGTATATTCGAGAAATTGTCACTAACATGTGTATAACAAAATCTTTAGACAATGTAAACCGTTTCATATATTTTTTAAATATTGTATACAGCACTTATTACTAATAAGTAAGGCAGTAATAAAAATAACAAAATGGCGAGTCATCAAACCAACAATACTGGCGAATAATATTTTAGGCATATTTCGCATACGGAATACTTAGATATCGAAGAGTTTTAAAATTTTTGTTGTGAAAGAAATTATATTCTCACAGACAATTTGAATGAACATTGAGATGAAAATAATACTTATTTGTTTCAAATTAACAATAATCTCCTCAAGAAGTAAATTTTCTCGGAGCTTAGCCAGATGGTCCTGCTAAAGTGTATATCTTTGCAGGATTATCAGAATTCTAAAATTAAGAATAATTTTTATGTTTGTAAAAGAAGAAGAAGGCACTATAAAAGGCTGAAGAAGAGGTAGTGACGAGTACGTTAGAATTATATGAATCAGAATACATACTGTTTTGATAAGTTTGAGCCATGGGTTGCTGCCAAACTCGGAATAACTGGGAAAAAAATACCCAAAATAGGTTGAGCATCACGTTGCAGTTGAATCTATGGTTTGGTCGAAGAAGGGCACAACCACTGTTCAAAGTTTCTCTATGGCAGCATATGGTAGAGTTTTTTTGACTTGCAAAGGATATGGCAAGGAGGGTAGTTCGAATGATCAGTTTGGGACTGCCTTGTCTATACAATTTTGGATAGAACGTTTGGATGGATCTGCTTTCTTTAATCATCTTCATGTGAACAGTTCAGTGCAGCAGATCAATCGAATAATGTTGTGCCCAAAACTGTATAGGCAATGGTAGTGGCAACAGACCTTGTGAAAGGATATGGGGGTTGGTAGACAGACAAATCAACGGTTTTCAATTTGGGATTTTGTATTTTCAGTTATATCCCAGATTTGGATTTCTCCATTTGCGTTGGAGCAATATTATGTGTTAGCATAAAACTTTCCAGGATGATATGAGCTATATTTAAAAAAGTACGCTTTACTTGAAACCCTTGCTTTTCACATAGGTCCATCAGTTTTTGTTTGCTTTTGTATTTGTCTCGTCATCGCTGCAGCCTTGGAATTTGTGTAAATAAAGACTTATGACGTGCATTGAGCTTATGGGCGAGTTGTGCCCTTCAACAACATATGAGAGGATATATGCCCAAATATTATGGCACTTATATAGAACAACGGCCTTTTTCATCTAAACTAGTGATACATAAGCCCTCATTTATTTATTTCTTAAACCACTGAAACTATCAATATAAGACAGCGTTATTCTGAAAGAAGGAATCAGGTAGGCCTAGTTCGTTGAAAAAGCTCATTTTTTGCAATACTGTACTAGTGTATATAGGGCGTTTTCCGACCAATCCACAGACATTTGTGAAGACCCTGAGAATAATCGGCAATACAGGATGAGGTATGCGTATGAGGTAATGGCTACGCGGATAGGAGGTTTTGGAGAGTTGAGCTCACTTATAATAGAATTCCCTATATTGGTGCAGGGGGTTGACGGCAGAGGTCGCGGCGGAGATCTGCTGCCAGGGGGCGATACTGTTGCCCACCAGTTGAGGCTGTTGTTGCTGTTGATTGGTGTTGAGCGGGATCCGGATCAGGCGCAGGTTGATCTCGGCCGGGTTGACGGAGCGCATGAAGAACCGGTGGAAGCGGGTGCTCAAAGCGTACAGCGCCCCCTCGCGCTTCCAACGCAAGTCGGCCACGAACTGCAGGTTCACCGGGTCGCTCGCCAGCAGTCTAAAAACACACATTTCTAAAAATCGCATCCAGCTGAAAATCGGTATAAGAATGTTCGCATCGCCATATCAAGGACAGCCGCGCACTACCAACTTTTTTTAGGCAACTGAAAAGTTGCAACAATAAGGCTCATTTGTTTTCATAGGATACCCTGCATTAGCAGTTTTGAAGATATAAAAAAGGAAGAAAGATTGATAGATTTTTTAAAGCTGTAAAACTTTCAAATATTCCTAAACTTTCAAAACAACAACTACCCATATGGCTTCATTTTATCCAGATTGCCACTATCTATTTGTATAGGATTTCATAGTATGATCGATTTTTCTGCCGCAAACCGAACTTTGATGCATCGTACTTTTATTGTGGAATAAGATTTCGAAGTTTTTAAAGTGTGAAATTTCTTATTCCACAAATTGCATATTTTCTGATCATGGTCTATTAAATCCTCAAAAACATCAATTGTCCAGTATCACAACTGAATAAATGTTCAAAACTTCAAATCACACGAAAAGTGTAAGTTAACCTATCACTATAGATAGATCTGTATTATTGCTTTCGCTTTTATTTTGCCTAATAGCCTAATACCTTGTATATATCAAAAAATCAATAAATGCTTTTTCATACTGTTGCAGATAACTTATTGTTCACTCAACTTAGAAGAAAGGAATTGATAAACCACTGATAATGGTCCGTATTCTTTTGGAATGCTTACTCTTGCTGGTTGGTAGCAGCGTTCCAGGCGGCGATCGAGGTCTCGCTGAAAGGGCTGAAGTAGAGGGTGTTGTCGTTCAGATTCATGGCCAGGCCCAGACCTTGAGAAGACTTCCTGCCCGCCAGAGACACCGGCAGCTGATCGAACTCTCCCGGAGGTCCTGCGGTCAACACTGACGTAGGGACGCTGAATATCCTGCAATCACAATCAGGTCAGGACATGGGTTTACACATGTGCTAATGCTAACAGACAATTCATTAAAAAGACACCTCAATGTCAAGATTGGCTCAGAAAATTTAAAAGTATCCGAAATATCATATTATCGGGGTTACTTTTAATAAGAAGCTGAGATACACTAACCATGTTCAAAATATCTTGAAGGAAACTTACTTAAGACCACGTGGACGTTATGCTCATAGATTTATTCTGAACTTTAAAACAAAAAAAACTGCAAATATCTAATAATGGCAGTTTGGCAGTTTTTAACTACCGAGATATATTATTTTACCTGCATCTTGATAAAGTGACCAAAAAACTCATAGGTAGGAACAACTTATTCAACATAATTGTCATATCACATTTCTGAAAAATTCTCTATACCTATTAGATAGCTGAAAATGCCTCCATTGATCAAATTCAATTATTTTATGTTATCATATAAGATTAAGGTTATTGTTATTACGACGTCAAAACTTCAGTAAAACTTTTTTTGCCTCAACTTTTTAGACAGTAAACAATGCTAAGAATCCAAGATCAAACATAATATCATAAAAAATACAACCACGCTTTGTAGTTTCAGGTAGTTCCAATGTACGCTGTCAAAATTGACGTATTGAATATTTAATAGTTTCTTGGGGTTGGGGGCTTGAAGTAAAATAAAACTCTTCCATCTGTACCAAGTCTTACCCGGTAAATTGAACGCATCTAGACGTGTGTATCCATCTGTCGAGCGTTATTAGAAACTCAACAGCATGCCACATAACCCACTGCAGCCTAGCACATCGTCGCATTTAATGTTCAATTATGATGTACTAGATGGCGCCACATAAACCATTCTTTGAATCTGAATAATCTTTTAAGTTTATAAACTTTCTGATTTATAATACAACTCATAGGGCATTTAGAAATTATGATATATGATTCGCGAAGGATCAGTATGCATATTTGATTAAAATAAGGTAGGTACCTTTATTCTTTATTGGAAGTACATGGCAAGGTTTTTATGTGTGTTTATACTGAACTGTTTTAGAAATTGAAAAATTTTCACTACCTACTTACATTTGATAATTTCAAATTTTTACTTAGGGATTATCTAGAGTGCGGTAAGGTAAGAGGTAACGTAAGACGTAAGAAAATAAACCTATGGAATCAGATGAGAGTGTTTATAGTCGTAACGTAAGAAGAAACGTTACGACTATAAACACTCTCATCTGATTCCACAGGTTTATTTTCTTACGTCTTACGTTACCTCTTACCTTACCGCACTCTAGCTAATACTTTAGGGATTAAATAGAGTGCGGTAAGGTAAGAGGTAACGTAAGACGTAAGGTAATAAACCTGTGGAATCAGATGAGAGTGTTGCGTTACCTCTTACGTTACGACTATAAACACTCTCATCTGATTCCACAGGTTTATTTTCTTACGTCTTAAGTTACCTCTTACCTTTCCGCACTCTAATTTATACGTTAGGGTTCTTGGATTCCAGTTCATAATTCTGTCTCTTTGGTTAAGTTTGAATGAGTTTTTTCAAGCTGACTAGGTATACCTAGGCCTATTTGGATTGGTTTATTCCAGAGTACCTAACTAACTACACTGGCTTATATTGATAATTTCAGTAGATAGGCAATGTAATTATAACCATTGATTAAAGTATTGTTCATATGGAAAAAGATTAATGTTCTATAAGTGCCCAAAATATTTGAGTACAGGTCTATCCTGTCATAGGATACCTAGGTATAATTATGTTTTCTGTAATTGAGATACCCGTGATATCGATTAGCTCAAGAAAATTACGACCTATTTAAACATAGGTAGCCTTTTTTTATACAATTTCGCGGCAGCTGCAAAGGGCTTATATGATATAAACATAAAAATTGATGTGGAACTAGGAATGTGAAGATTAAGTTGAGCGCACTCTTTCAAATTAATATCGGAGAGGTCATTCTGGAAATAAGTTTTATACAAATATGGCTTCAAGCTTCAAAGAAGATAAAGAAATCAAAAACTGGTATACAAATATAACTAAAAAAACATCTAATGCAGAATTGTTTTCAAACTGTATTATTGCCAAATCAAAAAAAAATTACATACTTAAATTAGCTCATTCAGTACACATATATTATAATTTTCCTCGTACAAACTGTATTTTTGTCTGTATTAGATATGCCCTTTTTCGACGAAGCTATGACTGTGGAAAAAGTAGCAAAAAATGGCATACTGCTTTCAGGCGTGCAGTGCCTATATTTGGAGGTGTCTTAAATGAAATAAACCCACATCCGTGACCCCCCAAAATTTGGAAATGGCGGACGTTCAAGAAACCACGGATGCCGGGCCGAGCGACGAGGCGTCGGTGGCATCTCATTGGTTGCTGGATCGACCTGAGCCGTGACTGCACTTACTGACCAGATCTGCTACCATTCACCGAGCGATCGATGTTCAGCGTGCCATCACTGACACACACCTCCAACCTTACGCACACAACGTATCGTATATATTCGAAACGCCACAAAGGTTTCGATAGCAACATGTAACGTCGCTCGTTTATCGACGAAGCCGTATCTCTGGTTGCCTATGGCTAGAACAAGTATAGTTATAGCCCAGTATTATTAGACAGATACATCATGTGTCGACGCAAACCACTCATTTTTCACTTTTTTCCAGTGGTTGTTTTTTTTCTCTCAAATAAATTCATTAATTCTGGATGTTCTGTTTTGTAGGTGAGTTACCTGTCAGAGGCGAGCGGCTGGTAGAAAACTGTGGCGAGCTGTGAGGAGTGCGTGAGGCCGATGATGCCGTCCATGAAGGAGAACCGTTCGCCTACGATCTCGAACTGGGAATCGTCCGGGTTCGGGTACATGGTCGGGTCCTGGAACCGCCACGCTCTGTCGTTCAAGCCGTCGTACACCACCAAACCTGCGTCGTTCAAAGTTATATTGGAGCGTGAAAGTAGGTACCGGTAAGAATTGTCTTAAACAGCAACCTTAACTGGTCAGGACATATGTATAGAGGTAAATAGTATAAAAAAGTATAGTTGGTAGACTGCCGTCTTCGATCAACATTTGTGATGAAGAACAAGGCTTATTACTCCTTATTCCATTCACATTTACGCTACGGTATTAGACTATGGGGTAGCGCATCTGACGCGAAAACAAAACATAACTATGTGTCTAATAACCATTTTCTCCAATACGCGCTCATTACAAGTACGTAGCGCGTTATTTATTCAATTTAAGGTCCCAGGTGTGAAATATCCTAAGTATAGGGATGAGTTGAAACCTGCAAATATCATCTGTCGACCTTTAAGTAGCATTGAAGCCCCGCGTTAGAGGCTCACAATCGTGGCACAAATTTTCTCTTTATTTACAATATACTTTTAGATACTTAGACAAGGAAAGAGAGAAGACGGAACGCGCGACTGTCTTTTCTGTTACCAAATGGCACCAAAAATGTACCAAAGCGCTATTAAATTTACCTGTGATACATGATTCCTGGCTCCTTCCTGCTGCTGTGGCTTTTACAATTTACAACCGGAAGCTGGATACCCTACCATTATGCACACCACAGTATTTTACAATTTTTGGTCTTGAAAACGCTAAAAATCATAAAAAAATATTTTGACAGCTGTCAAATAGCTATTCATTTTCGGTCACAGCTAATTCATATCGCATCAAACCGGCGTGCGGTATCCCCTCTCTTTCCTTATCTAATGCCAGATACGATAATGCAGTGTAGTTTAAATTTATTAATTTAAAAAGGTGATAAAACACTGTTTGGGGTCAAATGCTTTCTATAGATGCGTTAATCAAAATTAAAGTTGCCTCGTGAGAACGCGCTTTAACACTTTGAAATGTTTGTAGGGTTTTTCAAGAAAAGGGTAGTGATACTTACCATAAGCAATAGTATCAGTGATATAAGCAAAAGCGGCATCGCAGTTGCCTTGGATGGTCTCGTCTAGAACGATGTTCGTGAAGATCGAGGCTGGTCTAACCACGTCCTGGGGCAAGACGATGGTCCTCACCAACTGGTCATTCCTCAAGTCGAATATCAGGATCTTTGGATCACACGGCCTCATGTAGTTGTCTATCGAGGTCTCTGTACCGGCGTCAAGTACCTACGGAAAATTATATTCAAATATTGAAGGTAGAAGGGTAGGGTTGTTATAATAACAATAGCATGAACATTATAACATTATGCTACATTAAAATAAGCAAAAATGGAAACTATGTAGTTTTGTACAATATAATAAAACAATTAGCAATGGCTACACGCTAACACCCTGTCAAAGTATGCATGCACACAACAGTAACTATTAATCACAGCCTGAAGATCCGACAGATATGTATAAGGGGGAAAGAATAGGTTTTGTTCCTTGCGGAACACCTTTCTCAACATCACTGATTATCAAGGACACTTCGGCATATATTTTTATATCCTCATGGTGGTTCAGTTCAGTTCGGATTAAAAGTAAGGATTTAGTAATCGAGGGTTAAAGTTAACATTGGCTTAAATCACGTTTGCATTGTGCCGTAGAACATACACCTAGGATTAATAAAACTAGGGTTAAGTTAGGATATATTGGCCACAGCGCTATAGAAAATTACACTCTATCATGAGCTTTTGCGTGTTTCATGTTAATCTTTTTTGTTTTGTGTTATGCGTGTGCTTGTTTATACCATGATACTACAACATGAAACCTCGTTTATACACGGCTGTGTTTGTGTTTGTTACTTGTGGTTTATACACAATCTGGCATAGAAGGAGGGGGAACGAGAAAGTACAGAATAATAATGTAAAATAAAATCTATCAGTCTTTTATCTGTTAAGAAAAACATTATCACCATTTCAGAATGTCGGGTCAGATCACATTATAATAAATTGGATTGTTATCACCCGGCTCGATTATTTTGAAATCCCTTACGCTTCTGGCGCTGTGTACCTACCTGTAGTAGGTTATACGGGTACGGATATTTGGCAGGTAAAAACAAATTGTTCGACAAATAAGCTAATAAGCATGTCATGACAGTTACGGTTAATTACCATTAGCAGGACGGCTGAAAATATTTATTTAATCCGCACCTCAGGTGCAGATCAAATTTAATAATTATTGTATTAGGCCTGCATCTTGAGTTGAATATGGCGGTGCAAAGGCTAATCTATCATTAACTTTATTCCCCTTTTTAAGTCGAAATGATTCAAATCACTGTCGGAGTTCTTTCGTGTAAATAATTTGGAACTGATCGGAGAATCCTAAGGACATGTTACTTTAGCTATGGCAAGTTTGTAGTCTGTACGATCAAATGCATTAGTCCCAACGATCATCACTTCTGTAGTAGGTAATTTATAGCCCTTAAATGACCATCGCTTACATGTGGTAATAATTGTGTAAGTCTGCTTCTGAAACATATCTAAATAGTGGCTTGTGCATGCATGGTACATTATGTGCGTACCCATAGCCTGTTGCAGTTGTCAATTTTGGTCCGGTAGACGGAGGTGAGTCCGTTGCAGGTGAAGTTGCCGGTGGCCGCGTCATGGAAGGACCAGTCCGGATAGGCGGTGAGGGTGGGGCTGGACCCCTTGGGGGTGTTGCGGGGGATGACGGCCAAAGTGGCGCCCACGCCCGCCCGCAAACGGGGCGTCGACAGGAAGATGCGGTCCTCGCTCACCTCCACACCCGTGAACACGTTGTTCTCCGCCCTTAAACACAACCATTCGAAACTGTTACACTACATATTGATCATATTGAATATTTGGAAAACTTAAACGTTTAAAAGTTTACGAAAAAATTCACGTTTTTCATAATACTTATCCTATCTTCTACGATACGTCACAGATCATTATTATTATTATTATATTATAAATAACTGTTATTGATTAATATTTTTTTTTTGTCGATGTGTCTGCTTATCTGAGGTCACTATTAAAGCGAACGGCCTTAACTAAATAAATGATTACTGTTTGATGTTTTACTGCGGTGATATTTTTATCCGGTCATCCAAGTAGCCAATCAAGTGTCCTAAGGCAAATCCCGAAATAAAGAAATCGTACTCAAGTTTTGGAATGTGGAATCGATATCAAAAGGAATTATTTTTATATTTGCATTTTTTAGAGAAATGAACTTTTGGAGTTTTCTCACGAGTGTAGCCCACCTTACTGAATCTGCATTTCTTATCTACTTCTCAAGCAAAAGCAGAGACAATCATTTAGTAAGGTCACACTCATAGGTACTTTTGACATTTTTGTTGATTACGTACTAATATGATTCCTTCTCCTCCTCCGTGTAAGCGACACTCACTAATACTTCTACCAATTTTAACGATCTAATTGAGAAATATTCATTTTTTAACTATTACGGATAAAAATATAAATTAAACAAATTACAATCTGAGTCGGTGTTAGTAATAAAAGTTTTCTGGATTCGTCATAGGATATAATAGTATACGAAATTCTGGAAAATAAAACTGACCTATAATTGGAGCCGAATCCTGGCGGAAAGTCGAACGTGATCAGATTCCACTGGTTCAATATTTCTAAGCTGGATGCCATGCCAATCACACAACTGGCAACTAAAGGGAGTAGTACCGTCAGCGTCATCTTGGCAGCTAAAAGAAAAACATAATTTGCGATTAATATAACGAATTTGTGAACAGCAGCTAAACACCATAAATAGTATAGAAGACTGTGGCTTCGGTTATATTAGTAAACGCCAAAATGTTTCTGCACATGCGCCAATTAAGCAGAAATCCGGAACACAATTATATGTATAAATATTAATAATTGTATACCCACATCAATAGACGAAAAATTTGTATATTGCAATGTAATGTAGAGTTTTTTTGTAGGTAATTTTTTCATTGTAACTTATCATGCATTAAAAAAATCAGAATTCAAATTATTCGAAAAGTAAATTATGAAATGGCAGTGGAACAGTATTTTTTCCTTCTTGGGAAATAAACAAACCTTGGAAAATTACCAGTTAAGCTAATTAGCCTTATTTTTAAGGCTGGTCAAGAATTTCTGCTGTTTTGCTTCATTAAGATGTAGTTACAATATCAAATTAGATCAAATGTCCCATAGAGACACTGTTGAATGAATGTCTTTGTCGACCTGCTAAAAAACCGGTCCAAGTTTATATAGATCACCTTTGAGATTTTTACATGACGACAGATACAATTTCTATTTACGAAAGTGTGAATAGGTATAGATTACATGGACTGTCCTTCGATTTTGCAACTGCTTTTATCATGTTGGTAGTTAGCAGCCAATACAACAATCGTTGTGACCAGACCTACGGCAGTTTTTCACAATCACCGCCGTAGATTACTTACGTATGGCTATGCCACACCCTCTTTGGTTGGTTGCCATGTGCAAAAATGGACTTGTTAATGTGTAAACTACAATTACAAATTTGAAACCATAAACAGTTTAGTCGAAAATACAGGGTGAGTATTTATTACCGGATCGGTACCTACTGCAGAAAAAAGTTGTATACAAAAGTTGTACCCAAGGATATGCTCCTTGCTCAGAAAATATTTTGATTTATACAGGGTGATTCATAACTACATAATGATACAAACATGTGTTTTTTTAATCAGACACCCTAAAGATTATCTCATATTTAGATTCTACTAATGATCTTAATCATAAAAATGAAACAATTTTTCTGTAACAAGTCTCGGAGCAAGGAACTCAAGATTCGTATGCTGAGATGCTATGTGTTCTCTATCATGTTATATGGTATAGAGGCAGCCACACTAACAGAAACCATGATGAAACGAATAGAAGCTTTTGAAATGTGGCTTTATAGGCGAATATTGAGAATATCGTACATAGATCATGTTACCAACGAGGAAGTTTTAAGACAGCTCTCCAAGACGAAAGAACTGGTCACAGAAATTAAAATAAGAAAATTACAATACCTGGGCCATATAATGAGAGGTGAAAGATATCAAATTCTCCATGTCATTATGCAAGGAAAAATCGATGGCAAACGCAATGTGGGAAGAAGACGCACCTCGTGGCTTCGTAACTTGAGGGAGTGGTATAACTGCTCTACAACACAATTATTCAGAGCCGCAGTTAATAAAGTGAAAATTGTCATGATGGTCGCCAACCTTCGTAAGAAGATGGCACCCTAAGAAGAAGAAGAATGATCCTCGTTCTTACAATATCAGGTGTTGTAACATTTTACAAGGTATTTCAAATGACTGAATCACTATCTTTTATAGTAGTGAAGTTATCGATCGATCCGGTACTAAAAACTCACCCTGTATATACCTATGCAGATATGATGGTTTGCTATTTCAGATTGAATTGAAAATAAGAGTTTCAAATATCAAATACTACTGATGGCATAAGTCGAAAGTGTCATTAGATTTCAATAATAGTTCATATTATTCTGATATTTACATAAATTGCATATTTAGCCTAGTATATTTATAAAATCTCTGAAGGCGAAGGTTTCACCATTAATTCAACAGAAACTGGAACATATAATGCATATATTATGTTAATTATTGACTTGAAAATTTTACATCGTACTTGACAATGTAATTATTGGATGTTGCACTGAATAAAATATTCCTCAATTTTATAATTATATAATTTTTATAGTCCGCAGATAATAAACCTCATGTTCATGCGAAGATAGAGAATTTAGAACTCCAACATTTTTGTTTTGATTCAGCATCTGTAGTACTGTATCCAGCCAGTTGATTCCGTTGTTTCTTATCAGGAAGCAAGAGGTTCGATATTTTGTATTCGATAGTTTTTATTATGAAATCCTTAATTAGCATACATAGAATATGTTTGGCATGGCTTAAGGGTACAGAATTTAACCAGGCTCAAGTTTCAATAGCTTGAAGGATTATCGTTTACAAACAAAAAAAGGCAAACTTAAGTTAGACAGACAGACAATTGAGCAGAAAAGAGAGACAGATCTATAGGTATTAGGTATCTCAAAACCGAAAATATTCGATAAGGTAAATCATCATCATTTATTTGTATTATAAAATACAAATGCTTCGAAGGCTATGCCTTCGATGAGGAATTTGTATTGACTTATTGAAAATACATACTATGAAATTTGGCTAAACCAATTTCACTGCTGAATTTTTGTACTGCTGTTTGATCTGCAATTGATCCATCCTGATTAGCAAGCATTCTTTTTCGATATTATTGATGATTTTAGCGTGTAACAACACTTTTATGGAATCTTTTTACGCAGTTGTTCAGTTTTCGTAAAGGGTAATTCTATTATTAGCTTTTTCGTATATACGGTCGATTGAGTGGCAATGCAATAAACGACGTAATGGGCTGCGAAAATGGTTCGGTTGTCTCTGTGGTAATCGATATTAACCGATACCATAATAATTATTAATGAGGTGGAACGAACTTGTACCTAACGGACGGACGAACAGACAAACGATCGTGTAATCAGCTTGGCTGCGACCTTGTTGAAACTTTAAAGGTGTTTTTAGCTGCACTAGTGATAGACTGAACGTTGGGTAAAGTTAAAGTGGGGGTGTTGGGGACCTTTTTGTTACTACCGAGAATGTGTGGCAAGTACAGAGTCAGGTTACTTGACACAATTTTTTATTTTGGATATTAAAGTAGTTACGTCAATTTGAAACAAAGCGATATCATTTTTTAGAACATCGTGCCAATTATTAAGGTACTAACTACCTGTCTAGACGCATAATATATATGGCTGAATTGTGTTTGACACGCACGTTTGTTAAAGAACAAAGAAAAACGTACCTTTTTTTATGTTTCTCACCTTGATTCAATGTAACGAGTTTTTTGTCAAGGAAATTTAATCCATCAGGCCACGCAGTGACATAAGTGGTCGTCATGAACACTTCTGGTTTTGGTAGAAAAGTAAATACGTCGGATTCCATGGTGAAAACAGTCGCTTGGTCTCTTGTTCTAATTTCTTAGCTAGATATACAGGAAAGCGTTTTATCTATTTATAACAGTCTTCCTATCATGTTTTGTATGCAGCCGACACGGCGAGAAAGTATGTAAGTAATGGCTGTTTGTGTTTACTCCTTCGACAACGGCTCTACCACAGAAGCTATACATTCTTCAATTTAGGCATTGTCACTTCCCGATGAAGCCAACGTGTGATTTATGTGTTAAATGTCAAGCTTTCGTCCAAGATTGCACGGAGCATCTCAGGGCACTAACCATAATGATTAAAAAGTTAAAATTTCATTCATTAGGTCGTGAAATTGCAGAAATATTATGTCCAAAATGTGCGACCGGTTTTATGACTGAGATATTCATATTTTTAGATGGAATAAGCTTCTGGTAGTTGCAGTGAACAATTGACAAAAACATTACAGAACTGTAAACGTAACCCTACTATCAATCGAATCCGTTCTTTCTTAGAGAAGTAGATAATAAATTCGCATTCAGCAAAGTGGACAACACACGTTTCCATTATCTCTACAACAAAACATAGAAGGTTGACTTCTGTGTAACAAATATTCCTTTAGATATCGACTTGACATTCCAAAATGTAAATGCGATTTCCTTTGTCAGGTTTCGTCCTGGGTCACGGTGTATACTTGGATTGAAATGTATAGTTAGCTGTTAGTGTAGCCCTCTCATATTTAATAATTAGAAGTAAATTATCCTCATCTAAGAACCATTCATTTCAAATGAGTTTTTAATAAACCTCACACATTCATAAAGAATCTGAAAGGCAAGCAAAAATAATGGGGTCCTATATGGCGGCTAATTGAATTTTTTCTGTCCTATTATTATTCCATAATAGAAAAATAATAGATAATTCTGTGTTTTTGAATTTAATAACACTTGATTAGATCTAGCACACCTGATGTGAGTGATATCTGTACCTATAACAGAAAAAATCGAGTGGCATTTTTTGTGTCGCCTTTCTTTCAGCCTCACTACTTCGCCACGCCGCCTCTGCAAAAAAAAATCCGTTCACACAATTTTCCGTTCATATCGTAAACGTGAAGGTAAAGGTTGCTTAATTTCAGTAGCGACGTGATATACGAGCTGAAACGTAGCGCTGATGGCACTCTTTTGAAAATATATATTTGTTTTGAAATTTGGAATACAGTAACCATTATGTCGCTGGATAATCCAGTTAGATAATCGACACAAACGAAACTTGCCGAAGCCAACGAGTGAGTGAAGATTTAGATTTTTTCATTAATTCGAAATAATTAAAACAAACACAGTTTTTTTACCACTGCATCCATTTAGTTGAAATACAAACACGAATTAATAGATAGATTATGTTCAGCAGTTTGGGAAAAATAATAAAAAACGTTTTTTACAAACTTTTGTGTATCGTGTTGAATGTTATTGGACAGGATATTAGATCTGTATGGTTGAAACAAGATAAAAATATATAGTTATGGTATTTTTAAAAAAAAAGGTTTAATAGAAATCTTGAAGATTTTGAAATCAATCAGCTCAATTAATTGTTTAGTAGACCTTATTTGCTAAGCACTATCCATTATTATGAAGTATTATTCTTATTTCCTTCGGATAAACGCAATAGTTCAAATGATTAGTTCAAATAAATAGGGAAAATGATAAACTATCAATTCCGCTTGTGCAGATTACGCAGGGACCCTGTATGTACTGTGGCAGTTACTTACATGTAAAAAAGTCTTTGTAATAATAATATTTGAAGGCCTATACTTATTTTTACCCGAACAAAAATAGCAATTTAAGGGTCTAGGGTATAGCGCGCGAAGTTGAGAACCCAAGAAAAGACGGATTCCCGTGTTAGCGAGGAGGCGTGGTCGCCTGTTCCCTTTCTCCAGTGTGTGTCTAAGATGAGGAGAGATAAGTCCTAAATCCAAAGGTAAGGTCAGCGGGTCCAAAGGTAAGGTCCAAAGGTCACCATAAAAATGAATTTCGCATTTCCAAGCTTCTGACGTTACCTTTAAACTTACAATAATGACTCAAAGAGCAAATTGAAGAAGAAAGCTTGCGCTTGTGCAACTATTTAGCCTTTTTTTGATATCGTGTTTGGTTGTTAAATTACAGGCATTTATAGAATGTATGATTTTGCATTGCGAGTTTTTTTGCACACTAAAAAACTTTTTTGAGAAAATCAAAAATAGTTGTCATTCATTAAGGTCTTAACTATCGCCTTCTGAAATATTATATAATTATGTAGTTTGAAAATAGAGTGAGTTATGCGAGAAATTGTTAGTCCGTGTTGTACATGACAAATACGTATGTATAAATGTATGTATCCAGGCCCCTTAAGGAGGAACATGCAGTCAGCAGTATCACCACAGATACTAGTAGTACGTATGTTAACTAGTTTGCAGTAATATCTTCGCCTCATTTGTATTGTTTCTTAACCCAAGTATTTTAGCCATATGCAAGGTGTGGTGCTTACATACCAGCGTCAATATGAGTATACTGTGGTATGATGTCAGCTTTAATAACATAGCACAGTCCTATTTTGCGAAAAATATCATTTTAGATGGATTTTAAGTTTAGCTTTATCATATAGGTGCATGGTGTACCTGAATAGAACCGAACTGGATGCACCTAAACCAAAGTTTATATGTTTGGCTTAAATTGGCAGTTTAATTTTGTCCCGGTATTGTTTGCAATATTTGTATCACTTTTGAACCATTGCGTGTATTTTATTTAATTAAAAACGTAATAATGTCCATCAATAGATTATGATAAACAAATAAAAGAAGTTTGTCAAAAAAGTAACCGAGGTAAAAGAATATTTTTAGGAACCTTTTCAACAAATTTCAATTTTTACAGAAAACACCCCCATAACCATAGATTTCATCTCGTTTTATTCATAATCTAAGTGCGTATCGAAAAAGCCGATATTTCTAAAAAACTATTTTCTTTAAACTTAATTATGCTTTTTTGGCGGACTTTTTTTATTTGCTATGCAGCGCCTATTATTTATTAGTCATTATTATTGTTTTTACATCAATAACATAGCTGCCATTTTATTTGTCATTAAATTCCAGTCAGTTTTATTTCTGCTGATTATTTAAGGACACAAAATACAATTTGAATTATTCAAATAAGCTTATTAAGCGGCATTCTAATGGAATAACTGTTGTTTAAAGTACAATTAGCGATTTCTGTGTTTCACTAACAGTGACCAGTGGCACCAACTTCAAAAGGCCATTGTCTAACTTTCCAAAGTTTGCCGTTTATTGTCGTCAAATTAAAAAATCAGGATAAAACTAACTTATGTATATTGAATTGATAGATAATTTGGAGGATTATATACATTTGTAGGTTATATTTTTAAGTTTACCAACCATACCACCGACAAGTCATAAAAGAATATCACTGAGTGCCATCATCCATCCACCATCCATCCACATAAATACAAAATAACTGTGATTTCAGACCTAATTCCTATGTTGCCAAATTGTTATCAACAATGTAGTAGGTTGTACTCAATCTCAACAGATGAGTATAGTGAGTTTAAAATGGCTGCACTAACGGCAAAAATTCCTCCGAATGAATTGAACCGTAGAATGAATGTATGTAGCGATACAGTGGAAAAGCTGCACTATTAACGATAAGACACAAACCGGCAATTATTGAGAAATAGCTGGTTGCACTTTATTATAGTATATTCAACTGAAAGAAATCAAAAGGCTGCAACGAGGCATCAACGCGGGCGTTGCGCTATGACATTTGGTGTCTCGCTCAGATTTATGCGGATGAAATAAAGGTACAGAGTGGTACAGATAGATACATATGCTCACAAATGGCATGCTTATTAAGCATTGCATTTAATCTCACGACCGTCGGTTCTTGAGCATGCTCGAAATTAGCATCCTTATTTCGAGCAAGGTACGTTCACATATGCTACAAAGTAGCTGGTGTTCATGAATAGCATGCTTGTGTGCTCGATTTGAGCGTACGTATCGGTTTGTCCTCACAACTCACAACACTGCGATGCAGTGGACTACAAAATTGGCGAAAAGATCCCGATGATACTGCCGAGAATAAAGCAGATCTCATAGCATATCATATCCCAAATACAATCAAAACCGGTGAAGCATTTACTGAGATTCCGATGTATGAATCAGCGACCGCGTAGGAACCAAAACAAAGAGGTTTTATAAGATGTAAAGCCTTCGTAAGGTACTGATACTCTCGATGATTAAAGTGCAACCTCAGTTTCCTGTTGTGGCTACGTTGCACCTTTCTATACTGCATACTCATTGTTGTTATAAGGGGCAATTAACATTAAATATGGAGCATATTTCAACGCTGCGCTGGGTGTTTTTATACGATGACAGTGTACAATTAACAACCGACCGGAGATGACTTGCTGTCGTAATCAGTGCGAAAACGTATTCCTCTAGTCCGTAGTTGCTTGACGTGGTTAGCTATGCCTTGTTATCTCAATTGATCGATTGGTGGCATCCACGGTATGCGGACATCTAAATGGTTTGGGCACTATATCAAGCATTGAAGATATTCACTCGCAGCTTATGCTTATTCGTACATTGATCTTAATATAATTTGCGAACCTGTAGTAGATTTGCTAAAAGGGCATTGCTTTTACTCAGCTTGGATCCCTTTGCTGCAATCAATTGTGATGCTAAGGTTTAGAGCAATTCCATGACGACGCGGCGTGACGTTACGACCAGCTGACGTTGAACAAACAATCGAATCGAATCTGAGCCATTTGAATAGCAAAATTTGCTTACTTTCATCGCGTCTTTGTAGTGTTTCAGTTTTCTTACCCTTTCCTGAAAATTGATATCCTAGTGTCATAAATTCGGAAATCAAAGCATGTAACAACGGTAAAAAACTTATAATATGATTCTTATCACAATGAGTGATTGTACGTATAGCATATAGACGGCTATCATATTGAGGAAACGGATATGTTCGTTCGGTTTGGATGTGAGAGCAAAAACATACACCTATTGTCTCTCAAAGAGCGGCGAAGCGTTATCCGGTATAATACCTGCGTAGTTCGCATTACCTATCGCCGGTTACAATATCCCAGTCTAAAACTAGAACAGGTTGGTCGTTGGTGACAAACATACTAGAATTGAACAGACAGGCGGAACAGGCAGCGACTTGATCTGATTGCGCAAACAAAAGTATTTCGCGTCCACGGGAGATCCTTATTATGATCGTACGGAATACCGCAGGCTTTAAACTCGCTTGCCGCACGAAACGCCAATTATTTATTATGTTACAAAAACTGGCATAACACCGGGGTCGTAGTATTATTATAAATAACCATTTATCACATCAAGGAATGAAGAATGTCTTGATGCAATTGAAGAATGATCCACAACGCATGGTTTCGGCAAAGATTGTGTCAAGTGGCTTGGCTACGTACATGCCACTAAATGTAAACTATTCAACAGTAATGTTTGGACGAGGACGTTTTTTCCTAATGGGGGTAATTTTTTATCTTGGAGAGATAACGGTTTCCTTTATATACATATAATCTTCCGCAAAAAAATTAAATCTCACGTTATGGTATGTGATTTCGACCATTTACTACCAACCAAGCTTTGTTGCTGACCAGCTCGGTTGAGTGTAAATGTAGCAAAACTTGCCCAATCAAGTTTTTCATAAGCTGTTACTGTATCTACTTTTTAATTATTATTATGATTTCCACTCACAAGAAACTAATCTACGATGAACTGGATGCTTGTAGGCGACCACTTTATGTGGTATCTGTTGTAAAGTGTTTTACAACCTTGAACACCTAGATGAGATAAATAATTGTAACATGCATTTACTCTTCGGCGTTACATTTTTATAATGACATTCTAACAATAACATTGTGAAATCAAACATTAGCTTCGCAAAGTATCTACTTATATTTTCAAATGAGACAATCGTGTAGATTGTGTCGGATGATTACATCAGATAAAAATGTATATATATATATATATTAGTTTATTAGGGCAGAGTTAATTTATGGCCTACAAATTAGGTGCTTCTTTTTATTCGATTATCTTTATAAGCTACTTGCTATTGATGCACCCAATTCTATTATAGATATAAAGAAGTTTGGATATCTATCAATCAAAAATTACTGTTGTGACAGGTAAAATGCTCTATACAACTATATAGTATTTTAATACTATGTCAACAAATGAAATGGAATCTGGTTTAAAAAATAAGGTAGTCTAAATGTAAAGCGATAAAAATATGTGAGCGGATAAAAACGGAAATGAAAGTATTTAGCAAGATTGAGAGTGTTATCAAACAACCTGCAACTGGCATTCCTAAGGACACGGCGCTGCGCGACCATGCGGTTTTGTTCTTTTTGTTGTCGACCGTTTTACGATTGTGTAAGAAACCTACCAGGAAATTAGCATAATTATTGTCATGAACACATTGTTATGGGTTTGGGTGTGCGTGGTGGATTGGTCCTGTGCCCGTGGTCGATGTTAAGACGATAACAATATCGCGCGATTAGACTGATTTGTAATATGTCCGAAACATGTTTGTGATCCAAGGTTGGATCAAAACTTTAACTTCAATATTGGCTGTGGTCGTATTGCAATAGCGCAAGAACGTGTCATTTAAGATATTGGTTTTTATTATTTTATAGAACGTATGTACATCACGGAAAACAAAACCAATTTGTTTGTTTTCTTTAGTTGATCAGCTTGTCTTTGGATGAATAAGGATTGGTCCTCTATAAAAAAGTAAGTGAAAAAGAAGAATTTTTGACCTTTTTGAGTCTGAGAGTAAGAGTATCTACTAGTCTGATCTTGTTGACAGTTGCGTACAGTAGTTTATTGTTGCGGCAGGTACAACAGAAGGTTCATAGTTTATTAAAACCTGGAAAAATATTGCCTATGGAAAGCAACATCGGGTTCTCGAAACAATAAGTAATGTTTCGAAAAAATTTAAATCAAAGGTATCGTTATTTTTGAATTGAGGAAAATTGCTACTGATTTATATCGTTAGAAGTACAACTTCATGCTAAATATTATTAGACTGCCAGAAACAATGACTGGTAGTCTTCACTTTCTTGGATAATTTTCAATAATACTTCCGTTAACGCATTAAGAGCCTTGAGAAATCGATATTCACTCGATCGACTTATCCAGAAATGTCTATCTTTATTGAAATCCTTGACAGACGCCGGTAGGAAGATAGATTTTGTTTGGGATCCCGGATACTTGGGAATACATGGCAATGAAGCCGCTGACCGCGCTGCCCGCCAGCCAACTTTTCTATCAGTAGCTACCGATAATCCCCCTGTCAAAAAAGGCAAACTCAAAATTCTGGTAAAACGACGCATCCGTGATGTATGGCAATCACAGTGAGATACCGAGAACACATTTTTCAAAAACTCAAAATGGACAGTGACCCCATTATACTTCCCCGCGCAGATAGAGTCCGATTGCATCGATTGCGTATCGGACACACTGCACTCACCCTGTCCCACTTTTTGCACGGCACCAACCCTCTCGACTGTAGTTTCTGCGCTAACCATCTCACCACTCTCCACTTAATCTCCATCCCCTGCGTCAACTGTGAGAAATACCTCATGACGTACATAGTTGTTTTAATAGCCCTGATAAGATTAAGAAGATTCTGCTGTACATCAATAAATTTGGGACTCTATTGGAAATTGTAAAGCAAAACTCGCAATATTGTAAATAGTGACAACGGCAGCCAATGACCACAATACTCGACGCTGTCTATAAAAAAATAATAATACTGGAGATTTGTCAATCTTTAGTAGATCTCAATATCTAGTAGGCTGAAAAAAGGTTTTGTGCGTTTGATATGTACATATTTGTATATAAATGGCTATCGGCATCGGAGTTAGTTTTCGGTTTCTGAAAAGTCGTAATTTACCTTAGCTGAATGTGATCGTGCTCGACAGCTGCTCTTGTTCTTCGTTTTTCGGCACCCACGAAACTGAAAAGATAAGCAAAACGGGGAGAGTGCTAGCCCGCAACGCGACAGTGCGACACCCCGCGAAAAGATAAAGAGTATGGCGGATGGCGATTGGCGGTGTACGCACAGCTTGCTTTTGCTTTTGCTTTGGCCGATCCGCCGATCACTCTCGAATTGTCTCAAGGATAGAAAGAAGAAGGAAGGGCGCGCCGGTGACCAAGCGGTGACCGACCGACCGACCGACCGACAGAGTGACGGGTCGGCGGGTGACAGGGTCGTGAAGGGGGTAGCTCGACACATTAACAGCTGAGATTAAATAATTTTATTTGGAGTTAAAAATTTTTCTTATTGCATGTGTTACGCTCAATACCCGAATTCGGACAATGCCCGAAACAGATACCTTGAACTAGTTTTAGCAAGGAATATTTCCCAAACCCGAAATATTAATTTTATACGGCTATTGGGCATTACCAAATAGGCAGAACTAGTTTTGCGCATCTTGAAATGCACAGAACTAGTTTTGCGCAACTTGAAATGCACAGGACTAGTTCTGTATATTTTCTGAATGACCAGCACAAATTCTGCTTCTTCTATTTAATCAGCGCCTATCAGCGACGGACTGAGATAAATATAAGTTAAATATAATTATTTTAGTTAATACCAACAAATAATAAATCGCCAACTGAGGCTGGTTTAAATTTCTTATTTAATTGTGTGAGCATCGAATTGGCTTGTGCTTCCAAACCTCGTTTCACGATTCGTACTTATATTGCAGGAACGTTGGCAAAGAAATCTAACCTAATCTAAACGATAGATTTTTGACATACAATGCACAATGCCCTTTGGTAGTCATTCCGTACCACAGAACTAGTTCTGTGCATTTAAAGTTGCGCAAAACTAGTTCTGTGCATTTCAAGATGCGCAAAACTAGTTCTGCCTATTTGGTAATGCTCAATAGCCGTATAAAATTAATATTTCGTGTTTGGGAAATATTTCTTGTTCTGCGTATTTTTTTCGGACATTGCCCGAATTCGGTTATTGAGCCTAACATATGTACATAATATAAATCATATGTATGAAAAATATGGATATTTTTCATAAAAATATAATAAACCTCAGCTTTGTATGAAATTCAACAATTTGCGTATCAAAATGTCACATTTTGGCTTAGAACCGAGAATATTTTCATAATTTTCGTACATGTTCTTTTAACAACTGCTGTACACAGTTATCGGTCTCATGGGTCGCATATTTGTCTTGTTTGCATTTATGTATCGTCACAGTAATTTCACGCAGTTATACTTTTTTGATTTCTACTGGTTATAGCGTGGTTTGTGTTAAATCTTCATGTATTCTGACTGCATCATTCAACTTTCGTCCACAATAACCGTATTAAGCATATATGCATATTTGGTCATTTCTGCGTTTGTTGCAACTTCTTGAAGAATATAAATCTGCTAGTGTCATACCGCATATTGTTTCAGAAAGAATAAATTGAGGCAACAATTCAGTACAACATGGAACATGTTCTGCCGCTGCCGGTGATAACGAGCCATCGTGCCACGCCAAGCCGGGTTCAAGGCGGTACGACCCGAACTCCAGTGGCCACTAAAAAAAAAAAAGGCAAATTGATAGAATGGTCAAGGTCCCTCGGGGGAAAGGTCACTCTTTCCCATTTGCATTCATAATTCAGCGTAATATTGTTTAGGCAGATTTTTAAACGATTTTTGTCTGGCTTTGTCTTGTAATTGATTTTTACACCGTTTTCTACCTTATCTATCAACCCAACAAAAAAAATTGGAACGGTTTAGCAGGCTTCCATTTTCCTATCGACCAACATTATTTGCGACGATACACGGAAAGGGTATCCGACGGATACTAAACAGCCAAGCTGTTAGTTTCAAAGTTACAGAATATACCGGGTGACCCAGAATTTGCTTGACATGCGATATTTCTAAAACGAAAAACGGTTTAAGCAAGAACGGAATTGTAATTCTGAGGGTCTATCATACCATGCATTCAAGACATTTTTTGTACGTCATCCCCGAAAACTCACCCTCAAATTTTTGTTTTAAAATAGCACCTCTTAAGTTTTCATACATAAATTGTATATCCCCATTTTATTGAAAAGCCTGTGGTATTTTTGATGTCATACGAAAACATTGTTTTTTCGTAGAATCATAAGCAAATATAATAAATAAAACAAGAATTTGTATGACGAATAATATTTTTGCAAAAAGAAATGATAAAAAAAAACTAGGTGGGTTTCTATAAGGGTGTCGAATGACCTATCATTCCACGCGCTTCCGAAAAAAAAAATGACGGAAATATTACGCCTCAAATGAATCATTATTTTATTTATATCGTTCTTATGATTCTACGAAAAAAATAAGTTTGCATATAACATCGAAGATACCAAATAATAATCAATAAAACATGGATATCATTTATATAGAAAAACTTTTGGGTTGTAATTCGAAAAAAAGTTTTGCAATAAGCTTGATTACATATCCACAGGGTGAATGCATCGGTCCATTTATACTAATATTATTAACATATCATTCATGTAATAATAATTATAAATTATAAGATAACAAAACCCGCGTACGCGCTGAAAATGCAGATTGTAAGTTACGGCCGTCCTTGAAAGGTAACACCATGTCATTAAAAGCAATTCTGTGCGAGTCTTTTATTTATATGGGAAACGTTGAGTAACTATACTGGCTTAGTGTTATTGATAAAAATTTCACAGTGTTTTTTCGATCAGACTGCTTGCGTTTTTCTGTTAACCTTATCTCCTACCGGTCAGTAAATGAAGATATTATACTAACCATCTTGTACTTGTTGGTTACTGTGTAAACTGACCAGTTTCGTTTGTTTAATGTTAAAGTGAGTTTATATCATCGACACATATTTTATGGGTACCTGCAAAATATAAGGAGAATACTTGAAACTGGTCCAAACATTAGTAATAAGAACGATTATTTATTATTTAACAAATACACATGATTCGGAGAGAATCTAGTGGTTACTCATCTACGGCATTGAAGGCAGAAATGAAATAATTATTATAGATCTTAAATCATTTTTTTAGTTCTAATCTCACTTTTCGCATTAAACCATTTACGTATAGAAAGTATCGCGAGAAAAAACAGATTCACTTCTATCTGTATGTCGAGTAGTGAACGAAATTATTGATATTGACCTTGCTTTATTATGTAAACTTTCGATAAATAGAAGCTAGTATAAATGTATTGTGTTGATTATTCATATTTTATGTTATATCTTTAATAAGAACAATAGAAAGGCAGCTACTAATTAGTTGAAAAATATATATCAGATGAATCGACCCGGTAATCAGATACTTGATTTTTTTTTAATTTTGCGATGGAAAGATAAAGAAAATTGCGTTTTATAAACAAATTATTGGATGAATTCACAGTTCGCCTATTAGAATTCAGAAACTAGACATTGAAGTATTTAGGAAGTTTCTAGATAGTATTGGATTTACCCACTACACATTATCGTACATCGACACATGCGAAAAAACTCTTTTTCTGCAGCACGCTCTTGAAACCGAATCTCAGCATGTGGAAATAGTCCCTCTAAACGTCATAAGTATTGACACAGACATAATTATGCAACGAGCAATTAACAAGTTTTCTCCTCCGTGGTCCACTGTCCATGCTGACAGCGGTCTACCCTCAAAATGTTGCCTTCTTGCCGTATATCCACAATGGAACCGACGAAATATCAGGAGCTCTTCATCTCCACAAGATTTTCAACCATTTCCAAATTATTTCAATATTACAGATCAAATTCCTCTATTCTCAGGTGTGTACAAAACTACAATATACCGTGCTCTTGTGGAAAAGTGTATATTGGTGAGACAGGTAGCACCATAGCAACTCGTTTGAAGAAAGCGTGAACGGTATAATATACTTAAAAGCCTTACAGGATTGCAGACCATAATATTTACACAGGTCAAAAAGTCCTATTCAAGGATACAAAGATTATTGCAACAGCCCCATCTACTGCTCAAAGAAAATTTCTAGAAATGAAATTTTCTGAAATTCCAATAATTTAAATCTGGACTCTCTTGCCTACCTACATAATATCTGGAAATCCCTGTCCATTGATAATAATCCACGTCATCTATATCGATGCCCGCTAATCCCTCATTATATCTCCAAAGGATTAGTATACCTGAATTCTCTTGACACGTGGTATTCTCGCAACAAAAATAATTCAAACGAAAACTGAGTGGAATTTTTGAAAGTACCATAGGGTCTATCATACCATGGTTTTAAAACATTTTTTTCACTTCAACCCTTAAAACGCACTCTCAACTTGTATTTTTCACAAAACAAGCCTTTATATTTTTTAAAATCTTACGGTACCTTTAGTTTTATATACAAAAACCAATTTTTTGTCAAGCAAAGGAGGATGCAGTATGTATTAAAAGTATCCCTGACGTCAGAGGTATCTATTGTGGTCGCACCATGTATGGTTGGAATTTTCCAGTATTCCCATCACTGTCTCCAGGGCGACGATGGGTATGTGGATCTGCCGGTACAAAAACCGAACTGGTACTTCGGCAGACCTTCTTCGTCTACTTGTTTCTGAAGCCTCAAACGGATCATTACCTCGAATAGCTTCCTTAGGTCCAGCCAGGTTTCATATATACCCCTTATTCAGCTTCCAAAAGCCTGTAGTAGATATAAATAAATGAGTAGCATCTAAATAATCGCCGTACTTTAGGGATGCTGAGCGGTCGAAGCCTATTCATTCGAGGCCAGACCAGCACCAGAGCTTCATTTCAACATTCAACAATTCAACTCCATTCGAAGAGAACGGCTGGCGCCGTCTGTGTGCTGTTTTGTTCTGCGAATTTGTTCTTGCCTAAAGTTCCTTCGACCCCCCCCCCCCTCCACCCTAGGGGACCGGTTCAGTTCCAAAGAAAATCTCGCGCTTCGGTCGCTTGCCTTCGCAATTCGCATTAATTTGTCAAAGTTCGTTAGGTGCAGACGATTCTAGTATAATAACTGCTAATTGTTTTAACTTTCTACACTAGTTGTCGTTGAAAATAGCTGCTGTCCTTGAACCCATTCTAAACAACCGGCTGGCCTTCTCTTGCAGTTGGCTACGGTTCGTGCTGCAAACGTCAACGTCTTGAATATTATACTTCATCTACGACCGAAGCAATTAATACCTACTACTTAAATACACGATAATTACGAATTCTTGACAACATAACCTCACTTTTGTAAAATAAATATTATATACCCCCAAATTAGCGTTTGACGCCTCATGGCATGACCACCTTTGCAGTTGTTATAGCGTATTTTTAATCACGCTGTTTGTTTAAAGGTAGTAGCACTCGTTCCAAAGTAGTTTGGTAATCGCAGTTTAACTTAATTGGAGTATGTATATAAACAATGTTATCATTTTTACAGTATACCTTCTATCTTTAGCCAATCTCTTCATACCTACATGATCGCTGTGCAGTTGTCCAGCTGCACTGCCTTTCTCACTAGGTAAGTAATGGAAAAGGTAGAAGAGCATTAAAAGACCACGGACATTATTCGTAAACCGAGCGCTTAACGCATTATTCATAATAATTTCTAGCAGTAGTTGCTTTAGAAATGTAATTTGATGCTTTTGAAACTACAGCTGGAAAAGGCATAGTATTTTTCGTTCATATTTATTTTAAAATTTATTTTTAATGTCCAATCTTCTTTACAAGGGTTTTTAGCTTTTTAAAATATATTTATTGATAAATTTTTTTAACTTTTTAGTTCGAGGTTCTTTAAAAGCATGTATTTTAGTTTTTTAAACTACATTTTTTAAGACGTCCAGTTTTCAGATACATAAGTTTATTTTTTTAGCGGGGAAGTTATTTAGCTACAAAATAAGGTGAACATTTTCGATTCAAAGCCGGTTACGAGAATTTAGAGGTTATTAGTAAAAGGGTTAGTTTCTTGCTTTGCAGCCCACTTGTTCCATGCGTGCAAACTGATTTTAAGCTAGTTTGTTCATGTGGCTCGAGTTAGATGCAAAAGCCGCTACATCCATGAAACTCATTTGAAATATTAGGCCGGTACCACAATGAAGTTACCTAAAAGGAATATTTATAGTGTACTTTATAATTATTTTAGCACAAGCTTTTCTACATCATCGCTTTGGGATTGTCCAGCTGCCTTATCAATGCAAGGATCTATTCTGGAGGAACGCTGAGCTCGCTGCCTTTCTCGGTAGGTGAAGATGGCTGAGCACACAGTTCTGAGGGCTCCTTGAGAGGATGTACAAGAGGCCTATCATATAACAACCACAATCATCTCCATGTTCAAAGTAATGGAAAAGCTAGCAGAACACCATGACCACGGACAAAGCAAAAATGGTTCTTTTCAGAACCACTAAACGAAATGAAAACAGGAGAAAGATACTTAGCTAGAATTTGTAGTGACAATTATCGAGATACATAGGTAGGTACAACTTTTTTATTTAAGTAGTTTTAGTAAATTTAAGTTAGAAACAACTTAAATGTTAAACCCATTTCTGTAATCATATAGAGACTCAAACAAAATGGCAGTATTCGTTTTGTTTTGTATTTAAAACGAGTACATATCAAATTTATATACATCTCATTTTTACGTTGTTATAAGGCGTTGTAAGGTTCAACTTATTTTTTTGATAAAAAAATGCACAAATGTCAAAATGTCAAATCCAGATGTGAAATGTCAAAACGTTAGGTTAGGTTTAATGTCAAATGTCACAACATCAGGTTAGGTCAAAACGTCAAAATGAAAATCCAGATGTCAAATGTCAAAACGTTAGGTTTGGTCGACACGTCAAAATGTCAAAACGTCAAGATGTCAAATCCAGACATCAAATGTCAAAACGTTAGGTTAGGTTAAATATCAAATGTCACAACATTAGGTTAGGTCAAAACGCCAAAATGTCAAAATGAAAATCCAGATGTCAAAACGTTAGGTTTTGTTAAATTGCGAATTGTCAAATTTTCAAAACGTCAAATTTCAAATCGTTAGGTTAAGTCAGTGTCAAAACGTTAGGTTATGCCAAAGTGACAAAATGTTAGGCTAAATGTCAAAACATTATGTTAGATTAAATGTCAAAACGTCAAGTCAGGCACCAGTCAGGGCACCGGTCAGGGCAGGATTTAGGGCACCAGTCAGGGCACCAGTCAGGGCACGAGTCAGGGCACCAGTCAGGGCATGAGTCAGGGCACCAGTCAAGGCACGAGTCAGGGCAAGAGTCAGGGCACCAGTCAGGGCACGAGTCAGGGCACCAGTCAGGGCACCAGTCAGGGCACCGGTCAGGGCACGATTCAGGGCACAGTCAGGGCACCAGTCAGGGCACAAGTCAGGGCGCCAGTCAGGGCACGAGTCAGGACATCAGTCAGGGCATCAGTCAGGGCACGAGTCAGGGCACAAGTCAGGGCACCAGTCAGGGCACGAGTCAGGGCACGAGTCAGGGCACAAGTCAGGGCACCAGTCAGGGCACGAGTCAGGGCACAAGTCAGGGCACAACTCAGGGCACGAGTCAGGGCACAAGTCAGGGCACCAGTCAGGGCACGAGTCAAGGCACGAGTCAGGGCACGAGTCAGGGCACCAGTCAGGGCACAAGTCAGGGCACGAGTCAGGGCACAAGTGAGGGCACCAGTCAGGGCACGATTCAGGGCACCAGTCAGGGCACCAGTCAGGGCACGAGTCAGGGCACGAGTCAGGGCAGGAGTCAGGGCACCAGTCAGGGCACGAGTCAGGGCACCAGTCAGGGCATGAGTCAGGGCACAAGTCAAGGCATGAGTCAGGGCATCAGTCAGGGCACGAGTCAGGGCACAAGTCAGGGCACCAGTCAGGGCACGAGTCAAATGTCAGAATGTCAAAATGTAGGTTAGGTTAGTGTTAGGTTAGGTTAGTGTCAGGGCACAAGTCAAGTCACGAGTCAGGGCACCAGTCAGGGCACGAGTCAGGGCACCAGTCAGGGAACGAGTCAAATGTCAGAATGTCAAAATGTAGGTTAGGTTAGTGTTAGGTTAGGTTAGTGTCAGGGCACAAGTCAGGGCACGAGTCAGGGCACCAGTCAGGGCACGAGTCAGGGCACCAGTCAGGAGACCAGTCAGGGCACCAGTCAGGGAACGAGTCAAATGTCAGAATGTCAAAATGTAGGTTAGGTTAGTGTTAGGTTAGTGTCAGGGCACAAGTCAGGGCACGAGTCAGGGCACCAGTCAGGGCACCAGTCAGGGCACCAGTCAGGGAACGAGTCAAATGTCAGAATGTCAAAATATAGGTTAGGTTAGTGTTAGGTTAGGTTAGGTTAGTGTCGGGGCACAAGTCAGGGCAACAGTCAGGGCACCAGTCAGGGCACCAGTCAGGGCACGAGTCAGGGCATCAGTCAGGGCACGAGTCAGGGCACCAGTCAGGGCACGAGTCAGGGCACAAGCCAGGGCACGAGTCAGGGCACAAGTCAGGGCACCAGTCAGGGCACAAGTCAGGGCACCAGTCAAGACACGAGTCAGGGCATCAGTCAGGGCACAAGTCAGGGCACCAGTCAGGACACAAGTCAGGGCACGAGTGAGTCAGGGCACAAGTCAGGGCACCAGTCAGGGCATCAGTCAGGGCACCGGTCAGGGCACCAGTCAGGGCACGAGTCAGGGCACGAGTCAGGGCACAACTCAGGGCACGAGTCAGGGCCGGAGTCAGGGCATCAGTCAGGGCACGAGTCAGGGCACAAGTCAGGCACCAGCCAGGGCACGAGTCAGGGCATCAGTCAGGGCACGAGTCAGGGCATCAGTCAGGGCACGAGTCAGGGCACAAGTCAGGGCACCAGTCAGAGCACGAGTCAGGGCACAAGTCAGGGCACGAGTGAGGGCACAAGTCAGGGCACCAGTCAGGCCACGAAACAGGGCACGTCAGGGCACCAGTCAGGGCACGAGCCAGGGCACGAGTCAGGGCATCAGTCAGGGCACGAGTCAGGGCATCAGTCAGGGCACGAGTCAGGGCACAAGTCAGGGCACCAGTCAGAGCACGAGTCAGGGCACAAGTCAGGGCACGAGTGAGGGCACAAGTCAGGGCACCAGTCAGGCCACGAAACAGGGCACGTCAGGGCACCAGTCAGGGCACGAGTCGGGGCATCAGTCAGGGCATCAGTCAGGGCACCAGTCAGGGCACGAGTCAGGGCACGAGCCAGGGCACAAGCCAGGGCACAAGTCAGGGCACACATCAGGGCACCAGTCGGGGCACCAGTCAAGGCACCAGTCAGGGCACGAGTTGGGGCACAATTCAGGGCACAAGTTTTGGCACGAGTCAGGGCACCAGTCAGGGCACAAGTCAGGGCACAAGTCAGGGCAGCAGTCAGGGCAATTGTCAGGGCCCCAGTCAGAGCACAAGTCAGGCCAAGATGACATTTTTTAATCCATTACGCATTCACCATTTATCCACCACCACATACTGATAAGAACAATTTCAGCATAGTTGCTAAATTATTTATCTATTTGTAGGTGAAACCATCTAAACCGGGAGCCGTACAAAATAAAGTTAATAAAGCTTAATAATTTTTCGCCTATTTCGGCAACCCAATGATTTTGGGTAATAGTTAGTTGTTTGGTAGGTGTTCATTTAAAATCGAAAATCTGTTGTAGTGGGCAAAATTAGACAAAAATTAAATGTGAAATTTATGACCACTGTATGTTTAAATGCTGTGAATGCTGTGACATGTTCCCGTGTACAATACCTTTTTCAAATAAATAATATTTATATCTATGCAGACGGGCTGCATTGAAGGTGGTACAAAAAATTTACATAATTGGTTTTTTTAGTAACAAAGGTGTGCGGCCGTTTGATCTCGGAAAAACCATATGTAAATTGAGTAAAAGGGACTTGTTAATGTCTATTTGATCGTTAAGTAAAATACCTGTATTTTTCATTGTGCTTACTTGTAAGGCTTCGGTGCAATACCTACATATTATGTAAAATGGAATATTTCTATTTGAATTGTGGTTTTCCGGGATCAAATGATAAGCATAATTTTACATCGGCATTTTACGACGTTTAGAAAAACAATGTGTATGGACTTTTTTGAATTGTACAGTGTTCATATTCATCAGCTTATTTCTTTAGGTGCAGATTTTCGCTACGAAGCCTGTTACGAGGCCTCGGAAGATGTTATTAAAGGAACGCTTTTGCTTTGCAGCCCACATGTTCTATGCGTGCAAACTGATTTTAAGCTAGTTTGTTCGTGTGGCTCGAGTTTGATGCAAATGCCGCCACATCAATGAAACTTGAAATTTGAAATTTTAGTCTGGTACCATGAAGTTAACTAAAATCTTACAAGAAACATTTGTAGTGTACTTTGTTTAGCACAAGCTTTTCTATATGACTGCTTTGAGGTTGTCTAGCTGCCTATCCATGCGAGAGTCTATTCTGGATGAACGCTGAGCTCACTGCCTATCTCAGCAGGTTAAGATGGCTGAGCAGTGAGCACACAACTGTGTGCTGAGGGCTCCTTGAGAGGATGTACATCAAGAGGCCTATCATATAACAACCACAAACATTTCCATGTACAAAGTAATGGAAAAGGTAGCGGAACACCAAGATCACGGACAAAAGAATAGTTCTTTTCAGAACCACTAAGCCAAAAAAAAAGGAGAAGGATATTGCTGTACCTCTGTAATGACAATAATGATCAACATACATAGATACAATTTTTGAATTTAAGTAATTTTAGTGAATTTAAGTTAAAGACAAGTTACAAAGGTTAAACCGACTTCTGTAATCATAGAGACTCAAATAAACTGGCAGTGATCTTCGTTTTGTTTGTATTTAAAACGAGTACATTTCAAATTTATATATATTAATTTTTACGTTATTATAAGGCGTTGTAAGATTCAACTTTTTTAGATATGAAAAATGCACAAAACTATTATCAAAATCCTTGTCTGTTTATTCCCAGAATCCAGTAAGAAGGTAGTCCCGGTCCTTACCTGCATCAGCATTTCTTTAGCCTTCACGAATACCTGCCTCTAAGGTAAATCCTCTAATCCCCAGAGGTATAATCATTATTAGTAACCGGAGTTTCCTATAAATATTAAGTTTTCTTTATTCTCAAACCAGTGGATCACAGAATCTCAAAGGACAAGCTTCGGATCTGGTTTTACGGGAGTTTTTGAATTGTTGGGTGTTGTTGGTAGTGTTGTGTTACACAGTGATTTGGTGAGTACGAATATCTCTTTTACAATTACTCAGTTGCGTGTTTGACGTCTTGTATCGGCTTCGACTCAAATTTTAAGAATATCCGATATCAATTAGTACTTTTGCTGCCAAAATCGCTCTTTTTTGTAAACTTTAAATTCTTATTTAGAATAAGATTTCTCCAACGGAGTTTACAAAAAGACCATCTTTATAAAGTATCACTTAGTCATAATATGAATATGGCCTCTAGTTGCGATTCAGGGGAATTTTTTTTTTCTATAACCATTGCTAAAACTCAAACGTTTTGGCAAAAGTTTGTTCTTGGTTCTTGATTTTAGCCATGACTTTTAGGTTTTTGAAGTACCGGTATTTAAAACAAATGTGAAGTGTTAATCACTTTTTCCAATGTATGTAAAGTTTGTTAGACTTGTTTGTGAAGTACCGAAGAAAATTGCGACTTCTTTTTGACTCGGAATAATTACAGTTGGTGAGGGGCGCGGAAGCTTTTTACTCATAAGAACATGTAAATCAATAAGACAATAGACAAAACAAAAAGTTAAAAATTAACCAAAATTTTAGAAGCATATCGCAGATTATTAATTAATTATACGTTTTCATTTATCTGTAATGGTAAAAGGTTAACTATAATTATGTAAGGGTTATGGAGTTTGTTTCATATTTTCTTGATACACTTGAAATTTCCAACTGTGTTGGAAATCCATGTCACTCATTTCCGTCATATGTTTCTTCTATCTGCCCTGCCTGTCGGTCTGTTTGTGCGCGTTTTTCTAGCCCTGTAATCTCAGTTACCGCTGCACGGATTGTGATGGAATTTGGGTATCGATCTGACTTGTAATATTCCTGAAACAGCGTTTTGGCTCTCACTGCCTGAAGAACACTTGTACAAAGCCTTTGTCCGTTCGTCCGTCTGTCCGTATACAAAACATAGCCAAAACTACAGGCGTTAGAGAAAAACCAAATACGGTAAAAATTCTGTTTCGCCAATGTCGCAGTCGGTATAAAAGAAACTGAATTAAATTTCGACAGGTAACTGACGACGTATTATGTACAGGCTGTCACATTTTGGGCACTTACGGGGTATATCGGTAATTTTTGAAGATAAACAGTTGCGGTTTTCGTGACAGTGTGCTAGTCTTTGCAAGTCAGGGCATGTGTTAGACGAATAACTGGTTTCAAGGACAGTGTGAAAACGACAAAACCAATTGTTGTGAAATTTTAGTATGATAAATAAGACACTACCTTCTATTTGATGTGGTAATATCATATAAAAAACATTTTTTTTAAAAAAGTTATTTTTTGCAAAATTTTATAAATGCTTTTGTACACATTTATATCTATTTCAGACAATGTACGATATTACACAGATGATATATGAATTTGATTTTTGCTGGTAATTTTGGTATTTTTTGAGTTCTGCTTGAAATACCCAAAAAACACAACGACTGTGATTTTATGCAACCAATACAACAATGTCACCAGGCCATGTGTTCAGCATTTTTCTGGTAGGGGCGGGCATGTTTCTGGTAATTTAGTTTTTCGATATTGGCTATTCTGCCTGATTGTATTCGACCACCTATTCGACATTGACAGTTTGTAATCTGTCACTGTGTTGACAACTAACCTAATATTTGTCGTGGTTGTTCAATGTTCATTGTTTATTTGTACACAAAATTTCTGAAAATAATGGTCTTATAAAAATTACACTTTAGGTGCATCGCAGGTAGTGTCACATAGTATGTTGTGTGAATATTTAATGGATTTACAAAAGCTAACAATTATGTGTTCTAATCATTTTTTTTTACTTCTGTGTCATAATTTAAATTGCTATAACCAAAAAACTATCTGATGTATAGGTAAAAGAAACTTATCGCAATAAAATTTTAAATCTAGGTTGAGCTTTTTATTATTTCACTGTGCTAAACATGTTCTATTCAACCGAAATAGTACGAAATTGCGTTCTTATTAACTATCACTATTGAAGGCTGTTCAGTGGCCTTTTTAAAATTCTTAATTCTTTCTCTCTATTGATGTCAAAATGTACCTTTCAACCCCAGTGACTTGTGTGTATTCAATATTCAACATTGTTAGGGTTTTTGAAGTGTCAAAATGTACCTTTCAACCCCAGGGACTTGTGTGTATTCAATATTCAACATTGTTAGGGTTTTTGAAGTGTTCGATAACTTATTTCCAAATAAAGTCCCACCTAGCGTACCGTTTTTGAACAGGAGTGACTAAAGACTAAATTACATGAGGACAGTTTTGGAATCTTAAAAGTGTAGTAACATTTTTAAATATGTTTTCATCTAACAATTCAGAAAATAAACCCTTAGCTTGTTAAAAATAAAATTATAACAATTCCAGTGACAATAATGGAATCTAACTTTGAAGATCAAGACTTTTTTACCCAATACAATATGAATCTAGATTGAGATTATATGCACCCTCTATGTTGTGAACAGAAAATGTCATCATTAAGAAAATCTGATTATTGCTGAAGCAATTGAAAATTTTCTCCAATCTAAACAAAGGTGTGTACGTTTCATACACCTAAAGTCAGTTGTATATATTTTGTGTCAAATATTTGAATGTTGTTTTAAGTTTGTCAGGAGAAAAGTAATTTTCTATAATAATCTTGACAGAAAATGAATAAACACTATAAAAAGTATGAGGATTAGTAACATCCTTAAAATTTCTTTGTGAAACTCAAAATAATGACAATCTTCAAATTAGGAAACATCAGTATTTTTCATTATTACATCATAAAACAATCTGTGGAATAAGATTTCTTGCAGAGGATAAGTAACAAGAATATTTGTACTAATTCAGTTTATTACATAATATACATGCTATAGTATCCAATACCATAGAATTTTCCATCATCGTCTCCTCCTCTCGCTTTTATCCCACTCTGAAATCAATTTAGTTAGTTAGTTCAAAGTGCTTCCTTATCAACAATAAATGGTCTCAGTAGCTTACTTATTATAAACAACATTTCAAAATACATGTCATTACCTATACCGGTTAGAAACATACATTCATCTATTATTTGCTCGTCTTGTTGTTTGGCCTCCTGGCTAGTCTGTGTTAGACTGTTTATTAAACCATTTCCTACTACTCCTACTACTACTTCTTTTGACTGTCTAGCCAAGCACTCTTGTAGGCTGTGAGCTGCAATCACCTAAAAATAACAGAAAATATTAGCACTAGAGTTGCACCGATATAAAATTTCATTACATTAATTATTTAGAATGTTTGTTTACATGTCCATGTTGAAGAAGAAGAGGTTAGCCTTGCTTCTGATTGACATCTATTGACATCTATCGTTTTGTACCTTGTAGACAGTTGGACCAAGGTCAAACCGCAGAATTTAAATCACCACAGTTCATTACCATTTGACAGGCGAGTTTGGCGCTGATTTTCATGGATAAAGGCCATTTCCTTTTGACTTCTTGATCTACCAGGACCAGGTGGTCATTGCACATTATTGCGGATTTGATCAAGAAGAAATCCTGTGTCGGATTGGATTTTGTTTTTGCAGTGTCTGCAAAACCACCTCCGTGGGATTCATATAAAATCCAAGTCACACAGCACCCAAGGGAACACCTTAAAGCCACCCAACACCAACGGTAGGTGCATAACCTTACTTCCATGAAAGCTAGTCACAACTCCCTCAGAGACACAGTTTTTAGTAATGCTTACCTGCTTCCAAACTTTAGAGGCTCCTTTTGCTTGCAGGCTTTTACAGTTTTATGGTTTTACGGTTGCGATCAGGACCATATCCCAACAGCTCCAGGTTGAGTCATCAACTCACTGCCAACAGCTAGGCTTTGCCCATATAAACATAGTGCAACCTTTGTAGTACAGCTTAGTGCACAATAACATCACCTGCTTTGCTGCATGCCTACTCCTACGACAGCCACATCTCTCTGTATGCTTGCAACACATTCATGTGCATGTTTTCACTTGCTTGCATGTCAGACCCTTACTGAGGAAACTCCAGGTAACCTTGGACCACGTCCGTCAGATTACAGGTGGGAATTTGCTTTATTTCGATAGGAACTGTAGCCACTAGGAGTGTTCACCTAGAACATCAGTTAGTTAAGTTTTCTTTCTTGGGCATATTGTAGGTAATTAAGACTCTTACCAGACATAGTTATAGGTAGCATAAGGACAGGGACCGTCAGGGAAGTGGGGCCCCCAGCGATCTCTTCATGTTATAATCGTTGTATATATGTGTATATTTACTGCTCATTACGAATTTGATTTAGCATAATTATATAGTAGGCAGTGTTTACGCAACTTTCAAGCATTGTATACGATCTGATTTTCGGAACAAGCCGCTAACTCGCCCATACCCAAGAAGGCAGTAAATTCCTTTTGAAATGAAGTTTAAATAAAAGATTATCCATTTTTTGACGAATTACACGAATTACTCATCGAAGTTGAACTTCTAATTTTGGCATTTGTCATTTAACCCCCCCTGTCAACCACAAAACATATACACTGTCAACCACAAACGCAGAGACGCAGAACAATAACACCCACGAAGCAGTACGAACCCACCACAGAACACGGTTTGAAGTAGAGGTTGCGACGTTGACGGTGGTACCGTATGAACCGCAGCGTTGCCACGCTTGAAGCGGCCTCTACGCTTAACAGCCCATGCAATTTTTCGATATGAATTACGTTTGGACGTGCTGACCTATCGACATGGCTTACTGTGACGAAATTTAATACCCAAATAGACATCCAAGCGACATCTTATTTTTACTGTGAACTATTAGTTTAACTAACGACAATTGGAAGCCGAATGCGACCTTTAAGTAGGTTTCGTAGGTCACGGCAGGTTAAGTTAGGTAGGCCAGGGGAAGTCAGGGCACGGGTCAGGGCAGCTTAGGTTAGGTTATTGATTCTATTCTTATTCTACTCTGTTCTACTCTATTCCTATCCCATTCTTATTCCATTCTTATTCCATTCTTATTCCATTCTTATTCCATTCTTATTCAATCCTTATTCAAGTCAGGGCACCAGTTACGGCAAGAGTCAGGGTAAAGGTCGGGGCACCAGAAATGTCAAAATGTCCAAATGTGGAAATGTTAAAATGGCAAATCCATATGTCAAATGTCAAACCATATGTCAAATGGCAAAACGTTAGGTTAGGCCAAATTGCAAATTGTCAAAATTTCAAAACATAAAATTTCAAAACGTTAGGTCAAGTTAAGTCAATGTCAAAACGTTAGGTCGTGTTAAATGCCAAATGTCAAAATGTCGAGGCAGGTCAAGTTACGGCATGTCAAGTCAGGGCAATTCAAGTCAGGGCAGTCAAGTCAGGGCAATTCAAGTCAGGGCAAGTCTAGTCAGGGCAAGTCAAGTCAGGGCAAGTCAAGTCAGGGCAAGTCAAGTCAGGGCAAGTCAAGTCAGGGCAAGTCAAGTCAGGGCAAGTCAAGTCAGGGCAAGTCAAGTCAGGGCAAGTCAAGTCAGGGCAAGTCAAGTCAGGGCAAGTCAAGTCAGGGCAAGTCAAGTCAGGGCAAGTCAAGTCAGGGCAAGTCAAGTCAGGGCAAGTCAAGTCCGGGCAAGTCAAGTCAGGGCAAGTCAAGTCAGGGCAAGTCAGTTGAGGTTAGGTTAGGTTAGGTTAGGTTAGGTTAGGTTAGGTTAGGTTAGGTTAGGTTAGGTTAGGTTAGGTTAGGTTAGGTTAGGTTAGGTTAGGTTAGGTTAGGTTAGGTTAGGTTAGGTTAGGTTAGGTTAGGTTAGGTTAGGTTAGGTTAGGTTAGGTTAGGTTAGGTTAGGTTAGGTTAGGTTAGGTTAGGTTAGGTTAGGTTAGGTTAGGTTAGGTTAGGTTAGGTTAGGTTAGGTTAGGTTAGGTTAGGTTAGGTTAGGTTAGGTTAGGTTAGGTTAGGTTAGGTTAGGTTAGGTTAGGTTAGGTTAGGTTAGGTTAGGTTAGGTTAGGTTAGGTTAGGTTAGGTTAGGTTAGGTTAGGTTAGGTTAGGTTAGGTTAGGTTAGGTTAGGTTAGGTTAGGTTAGGTTAGGTTAGGTTAGGTTAGGTTAGGTTAGGTTAGGTTAGGTTAGGTTAGGTTAGGTTAGGTTAGGTTAGGTTAGGTTAGGTTAGGTTAGGTTAGGTTAGGTTAGGTTAGGTTAGGTTAGGTTAGGTTAGGTTAGGTTAGGTTAGGTTAGGTTAGGTTAGGTTAGGTTAGGTTAGGTTAGGTTAGGTTAGGTTAGGTTAGGTTAGGTTAGGTTAGGTTAGGTTAGGTTAGGTTAGGTTAGGTTAGGTTAGGTTAGGTTAGGTTAGGTTAGGTTAGGTTAGGTTAGGTTAGGTTAGGTTAGGTTAGGTTAGGTTAGGTTAGGTTAGGTTAGGTTAGGTTAGGTTAGGTTAGGTTAGGTTAGGTTAGGTTAGGTTAGGTTAGGTTAGGTTAGGTTAGGTTAGGTTAGGTTAGGTTAGGTTAGGTTAGGTTAGGTTAGGTTAGGTTAGGTTAGGTTAGGTTAGGTTAGGTTAGGTTAGGTTAGGTTAGGTTAGGTTAGGTTAGGTTAGGTTAGGTTAGGTTAGGTTAGGTTAGGTTAGGTTAGGTTAGGTTAGGTTAGGTTAGGTTAGGTTAGGTTAGGTTAGGTTAGGTTAGGTTAGGTTAGGTTAGGTTAGGTTAGGATAGGTTAGGTTAGGTTAGGTTAGGTTAGTTAGGTTAGGATAGGTTAGGTAGGTAGGTTAGGTTAGGTTAGGTTAGGTTAGGTTAGAGGTTAGGTTAGGTTAGGTTAGGTTAGGTTAGGTGAAGGTTAGGTTAGGTTCGTTAGGTTAGGTTAGGTTAGGTTAGGTTAGGTTAGGTTAGGTTCGGTTAGGATAGTGTAGGTTAGGTTAGGTTAGGTAAGGAGTAGGTAGGTTAGGTTAGGTTATCGGTTAGTAGGTTAGG